>JAZGTN010000022.1:0-5340000 GCA_037783415.1 Leptasterias polaris
GGTAATTCGCTTTTTTTAATTTCTTTTTAAACATCCACTGCAAACAAATTGTGTTTCTCTATTCTCTTGGTGACAATGTATGTGACAGCACCAACACAGTTTTTGGTTTCACCAACGAACTAATATCCTATTAGGGTTGATTAGCATTGTTAGTGCTGTCACCCTATTATAGGCCCTACCTGGAAAATCAATCATCTTGGCCAACAACAACAATAATAATGACATAGAACAATAAATCACGCGGCTTACAACACTCCGCACACATAAGTTAGATGATCACATGGTGATGGTACAACTCAAGGAGGCTGATGGGGGGGGGGGGGGGGGGGGGGGGGGGCGGGGGGGGGGCGGGGGTGACCAGTCTACTGTGCCCCCAATCTATACCCATGTGATCGCACTCTAACCTGCGGCTATATTATTGTAATTCGTCAAACTCCAACTCACCTGAGGACTTCAATACATGATATCCCAACCCATCACTCTGAACGGCAGTTCGGCGCGTGTTTCCCTTGGGGGTATTACCCTTGCTGAAACAACAAGAACAATGATTAGACCTGTGATTGGCATCATTGTTGTTTCTTGTCACGTGTGAGAATGTGTTAATGTTTTGTCTAAAGTACATGGTCTTACAGAAGATGATGTCACAGGATCATGTTTCGGGCTGTAATGTTTAGCTGTTGGCCACACTGACTCTCTGCTCCCAATCAGATAAGAGATTCAAACCTCGGTATCATCAAGTTTGGGAAGGACCACGGAAAAGGGTTTTTCTTAGTTTTCAGATACGTCAACTTCAATTTATATTTAACAAGACTCGAGGAAAAAAAAACCCAACAGAAACCCCCCCCCCAAATAAAAAAAAAACAAGAAAGAAAAATGATTTCGCATGCCATCGTGCTGAGGTAAAGCGAGTATAGAGATTGCCGAGAATGCAGAGAAGAAACCATAACTATAATGGCAAATGCCCCAAATTCCTATTATTCAATTGTATTATTAAAGGGACACGTTGCCTTGGATCGGGCGAGTTGGTCTATGAAAAGCGTTTGAAACCGTTTGTTCTGAAATGCATTATGGTTACAATGATGTTTTAAAAGTAGAATATAATGATCCACACAAATATGCCTCGAAATTGCGTGGTTTTCCTTTTACATCGTGAACTAACACGGCACGCCATTTTGTAGAGACATACTTGTGTGGATCATTGTATTCTACTTTCAAACATCTTCCTAACCATAATTATGCATTTTATAACAGATGGTTACAAACGCTTTTCATAGACCAACTCGCCCGATCCAAGGCAACGTGTCCCTTTAATGTATGTATGCTTATGTTGTTGTTGCATGTTTTATTTATTTGTTAATAATTTGTTGATGTTATTATTATTATCATTGATTATATTTTCGTATTATTATGGTCATTACATTTTCATTCCCAAATATGGCACTTACAATAACTATCTGTGTTAATTTTAAAGCGACTCATAAGTTCATGTTTACGACACCAGCTTGGTATCGGAGGACCAAAGTTTTGTATTTATTTTTGGATCCGCTGGGGCATGAATTTAGTTCAGTTTTTACTTATTTTATTGCAATATTTTGTTGATTTAATTTGTTTTTAACTTGCCGACAGTTCTCCTTGTGGCGGGCAGGTCTTCGTGAATTCATAATGTGCAAAAGTCAATATAATTGTATGCAGAATTATTGCATCAGGCTCCATTGTATCAGACTGAGTAACACAGTACGTTTACAGTATTTTTTTTTCTTCTAATTCCTTCTATGTTGAATTTGTAAAAAAAAACCGAAACAATTAAAAAACACATGATGTTATACACATTGTCATGAAACTGCCGAAGAACTATCAACGAAAGCGCCCCCTGTTGGTTATCTAATCTGGGTACCACGTGGTTTTTAACGCCTTTATAGATTGTATCGATCTTACAATCAACATCATAACGAGAAGTCTACTTCATACTACTCCCCAATGCAGCTGCATATTTCCTCGGTGGCCAGTTGACCCATTTCATGCACCGTGCCCAGAAAGCCAATAGGTTAAACTTATTCGGTATATTGCCTACAAACCAGATAACCGTATAAGTTTTCTCCAATCAGTTCTTGTCTCGTCTCACCAAAACAACAAACAACAAACAACAAAACAAAAACACGACAAACCAAACACCTTAACAGACACAAAAATATAATAATTGTACAAACAAATATTACACATTTTTTGAAGGCACCGGATTGCTGTGTACTGAACATCGTGTTCTGCGTTCAGTGCCCGTTTCCATTAATTAAATGAATAACTAAATACATAAACAAACAATTATCCGTATTATAAGTCGCCCACATAAACAAATATGATGGCGAAGTCTGTCTTGATCTGTGAGCCTTTCGTTAAACAACTTTACATATCGGAGCTTGATATTTTTCTGCTCCAGTGGAAATCCCATCAAATTATCAATTTAAATTGCGATTCACGTAGTCCTATGCCTGACATTTGTTTTGCCCGTACCCAAAACAATTTCATATAACTATTAAAACAAACGAAGCATTTTGTTCTTTAAAAAAAAAATAAGAAGAAGAAGAAGAAGAAGAAGGAGAAGAAGAAGAAAAGGAAGAAGAATAGGAGAAAAGCACAGAAACATTCCTTGGGGATAGACCGATACAAAAATGTTGAATACTTCCGATGCATTAGAGACAATGATGCCTTTAGGTAGCCTTACTGGCACCCGTGTCAATATTAATTTGATTGTTCCCCGGGGTACTTTGTGCACAGATAACCAGGGCTAGTTACTCTAGGTTTTTAGTTTCATTTTAAAGGGTGTAAGATCGACGCTGGTAATTCTTACAAACATAATTAATTGGGGAGATTCATCCTGGTACAAAAGAAGTAGAAGAAGAACCGAAATATAATATACCGCGCCTATGAAATTCAGGGGTTTATAGTTTTATCAAATAAATAAATTATACACATATCAATAAAATCACAACGCATAACACATTTTGTACCGATTGGTGCATCCTTGGTTTTTAAAATAATTTTACAACTTATAAGAAGGTTTTTTTTGTCACTGAAAGCTGGAAAGAAAACATGAGAAATCGTGACATACCCAATAGTTGCACAAAATGAAAAACGCAGCAATTTTACGTTTGAGCAATTCAAGCTGATGTCAACAGCCAGCAATTTTGAACAACGTTTTAGAAATCAAGGCAGATATTTTCATTGTAAACAGATAGGAGGCCATTCAACCCCCTTCTGCATTGTTCTACAGGGTTGGCCTGAAAGGAAACTTGCTGATTTAGCTTTAATATCGACCAAACCGGAACAGTGCCGGAATGAGCAATTTCGTTTTTGGGGAGTGCGGTACTCAATGAAGCCTGCGAAAACAAGTTGACCGTTTGATTTCTCCAGGTACAGAATGGTCGGGCGTGAAATTACATGTGTTTCGTAGACACAACCGTGCACGTGGACTGGGGGTGATTACTTTTTTTGTCTCGGTGTAGGAGATAGTAAAGGCCTCCATGTAAACAGATAGAGCGTAATAGAGGAAACCGAATTTTGACAACTTGCCCAGAGGTAGAAGCGCCTCTGCTCTGTAAACACAATGGAATGACACAATGTTACACATTAACTGTACAGCCACAGGGGATGGTCGAAGTGCAATCGGACATAAACAATTTTGTCCTTTTTGAATGATTCGCCGCGATGTGGCTGACGCACGAACCGAAATACCGAGAAAAATAGACCAGTGACGTTTGCGATCCGGCAAACAATTACGGTATTTTAACTTTACTTTAGGACCGTCGGTTGCTTTTCTCGTGTGTAAACGTGGTATTAAAACATTTCTACATGTAAGTTATTGGAGCTTGGACTAGTAACTATTAATGTTATTACAGTCCAAATCTTCCAGTATATAGACCCCAAAGTGGCTATAGCAACGTGACCAGTATGCAATTAGGCCCAAAGATACTTGTCAAGAGAAGACAGCAGTTTTAGACGTAGATGAAAACAAAAAACTTATAATAATAACAATGACTGATTGGTAAATAAATAAACAAATAAATAAACAAGTAAATAAATAAAAGCAGTCTAGAAAGTAGAGTAGTAATCAAACGTTCCCCCTTATCGGATTTCAAATCACCATTTCTATGTCATTTCTTATCAGAAAGAAATTTACATTGTTGTTTGCATTTGAAAGTGAAAAGTGCATTCACCCAAAAATAGTCTTACCGTTGTTCATCAATGACCCCCATTCGCGTTTGTTTGGTTTTTGTTCAGTCTGATTGTTCTTTGTCTCTGAAGTGTATGTTAAGCCTATTCCCGGAAACAAAGCCAAGGCTTTTCAGAACAGCCCCATACTAATTTACTTATTTCTGTGTTAGACAAACTATTTGGGTTTTGAAATTTATTTATACTGACAGTTGTACTGTATTGATTGTTATGTAGTTGTGTCCATCTTGCTTTTCGGATGAATATAGCATTTTTATTTTTTATATTTTTTTTATGAACACAATTCTTTATTCTGTATAATAATGCCCAGTGCCACAGAGCATAGACATGGGTAGGGCCTACTTTCTCAACTTGCTCAGCTGTGTGTATAGTAACATTGTCGTAAGCGAATGCGTTTTGCCGAGTACCCCCAATGCCTCTTGTCCTTAGACCTCTGCAGTGTACTGTCATCAAGTTCACTCGCAGGACACAAAGAACGCCAGAATTAGAATTCACAAACACATTTTTAGCCAAACTATAGACTGCCATGTGTAAGACAAGATCGTTCTCGAAAGTCGTCCCGTCCTGATGGTGATATTGGGCAGACTCGATATGCCCGGTTATGGAGCTATTATATGGGGGTACACAGTTGCTGGCTAAATGGTTTGATCTGTAAACTGAGCCCGGCTACTTGGGTGTCATCCTTGCCAATGCATGAGATGCCAGTGGTTCATTTGGACCAATACAGTCCAGGGATATTCCATTCCGTATTCGTGACTGAAGTCAGGGACTATTTGTTTATGAAACTCAGGGGAACCCACACTGTGATTTGCATGCGTACTGAATGTCAGACTAGTAACCGGCCCAACCAATAACAAGAAAACAAAAAGCAAGAATATAATACGAGACAGTGATATAGAAATGGATGGTTAACATATTAAAGAAGTCTGCATGAAGTAGCCATTGAGTGAGAAATACATGTCACTTACTCACTGTCACAAACAATTAGATTTTCAAATCTCTTTTGACTTGGTTAAACTAGATTACTTTAGCTATCATACAATAGTAATTTGAACGGAGTGTCAATGTTATTGGTAAAACAAATTATACATAATAAAAGTAACAAAAGTAAAACTTAAATATTTCTTTCAGAAAAATGTATCTTATTTATTTGGAAAATACTTAATAGGTATGATTGTAACAACGGTACGCTGGAAGCGGGAGAAACCCGAAACCCGAAGAGAAGAGAAAAGAGGGTAAAGCCAGAGTCTCCGACCCCTTTTGGACATAAAATAGTGACGTAATACAGACATTATTTTTCATAAGTGTGGTGGTGGAAGTGGTTGGAGTGTGGGGGGGGGGGGGGGGGGGGTGGGGGGACTGAGCTTATATTTTTCTTCGGGGGGGGGGTGGTGATTGTATACCGATTCATTCTTTATTTAGTGTGCCTTTTCGTTAAATCACATTTGGGTGAGGAGGTGGTGGCAAGAGTGAAGCGGTGTGCATTGGTTCCGGTGCGGGGGATCACCGTCCCCCTCCCACAGATAATGCAACATGTCTGCACATGAAACCGTGCCTACCCGTACTGCAGCCTGTAGACCGAAAACACATTCAGTTATTATCTAGTTAATAACTCGTTCAGTTTTTAGCAAAAACAGGTGAGACCCTTCAAGTTCTATCCTCAGATGGGCCCGATGGAAATGGTCTATGACCCTTTAGGCAGTATGACTCATGAACTCACTGACTCTTCAGTTAGAAATACTTTCTATTGACTTGTGTACGAGAAATACTGCGGTTTCACAGTGAAAAACATAAAAATTAACACACAATTATTAATAACAACATTTATAAAATTTGTTTTGCCAAACTCTCTCTGAAACGCCTGGACAGGTCATTAACTTTGACAAAATTATGAAATCAACATTAAAAGGAGGTTAAGACGTTTTCCTAACGGTCTATCACGCTACAAAACCGATGACAGCCGTGTATTAACAGTGGTGGGGCAGCGCAGGGCAAGTGTAGTCATATAAGGAGATTATATTACTACGAAGCAATAACGTTGAATAATATCACAACATTAAACACTACTACTAATAAGAACTGTGCAAAATGTACGTGTGATACAACACATTTATTTCTCAGTAACAGAGGTAGACTTATAAGAAAGGGAAATACATTTAAGGCATATATTTGCTTCTTTATGCTTCATGGTTATTTGGGGGTACTAGATGTAAACTAGTGAATAATGATGCAAAACTGCCTTTTGATATCCTCGGCAACTTGAAAAATAGTGTTAAAGGTCTGTTCTTAAAGTACTAGAGGCCAAACGTAGGATAGGACTTTACTAAACTCGTAAAATATTTGATTACCTGTAGCTAGCCTATAATTTATTGTTAATTTATTTATGTATTTGCCCGCCCCCAACAGAAGTGTTCTTTCTGAAAATATATAAACAAGAAGAATGGCAACTTGTTTTTTTAATACTGCATCAATTGAAAAATATATAAAAACAAATCCAAACATGAAAACAACGTAAACATATATTTCAAGTTTTGCTATTTATTCTTCATAGGCCTATTTTGCCGTTTAATTTGTTTATATTTACTTATTGTAGACTTATTAGAATTTGTATATTTAATTTGTTTTAATTCTTTTATTTGTTTTATTTCTTTATTATTGTTATTATTATTATTATTATTATTATCAATGTTATTATTATTATTATTTTTTTGCCGAGTTTCACAACTCCGTTTGTTCAAATTAATCACAAAATAGAACAAAACTCTTATAACTCAAATTCTATATCCAGGAAACACATCATCACAGAGAGCCATGGTAGTGATTTATACACGATGTGTGTATACAAAGGGACTATTTACGGTAAAGTGGGAAGGAGCCCAAATAAAACTAAATTGTTATAATAAATAAAGGTTAAATGCATAAGTGAGGCAATTCTTGCAAGCTCAAAATAGTGGGCGAAAAATTATAGAAAAAAAAAAATATATATAATATTCTGAAAGAAATGTATGTTATGAAACACATGGCATAGGGCCTCATTTTGTTGCAAAGGTTTCAGAACTCACATTCACTGAGTCTGTTTCAAATAATATTAAAGGAAAACACAAAGTTAAGACTTTGAATTTTTAATTGATATGCGATGGTGTAATCCTTTGTGATTGCTTATAGACTTTTTAAAAATTATTTGACTCATGTTTTAATTTGTATGTACCCTGCTTTGGACAAGTGTTTAACATTTTTGTGTCTTACCTTGTAAGATTTTTGGTTTTGTTTTACACTTGTTTTTGTCTTTAGGCCTATTCATGGATTTTCTTAGTGCTCTGTATTTTTCTATTTCCCTTTTTTTTTTTTTTTACTGCCCTTAAGGATCCAAATTAATAATTAGGTTTATAGTGGTTTGAATTTTGAAAAAGAAGAAGAAAAAAACCCCACTCCATTAATTTTTTTGTTTCTTCTTCTTCTTGCAACGAGACGAACCACAAATTTGTATGATATTTCAATCATTGCCGTTGTTTTGTTTTATAGTCAGTATACGTAACCCACCTTAATGCAACAAAATGACTCTACCGGGAATCATAACATCAACCAAAATCAAACAAGTTGTTTAAACTGATAGTACCAAGAGCACTTCGCTTAAACATTGCCATTTCATTTACTTTCCCAGGAGTCGGAAGTGATTTATGCCCCCTTTCTTATCAAACAATATCAAATCCTCAAGGATCAGAATTTGGCCGTAAAAAAATCATATATCCATACTGCTGAGAAAGGCTTCAAAATGCTACGCCTTAAATTTCATCGCAATTTCATGCTTCGGATTGCAGGAGAGGTGGATTTGGTCAGATTTGACTGAAGATCCAAACCAGTGAGTGTTTTGAAGTGGCTTTGCTTTGTCTGAGGACCTTGTTTAATAACGGACTTATTGGCGGTGACCGGGAAGTCAACTAATATGCTGCTCCGGTGTGTACAGCTGCCAGACAAAAATAAGTGTTTTGACAATAGTGTAAATCTGGTGCGCACTGTAGTCAAATAATTGCCCTAAATGTAACCCTGTAGTGTAGTGTCATAAAAAGCCGTGCCCAGGAGGTCATTTTTAGGCAAGCAATTTCTCAAAGAAGAAAAGAGAGGGAGAGAAAAAATAAAATACAAATGCACTACAATTATTTTACGCATAATTTTCCTAGGTGATGGTGTAATTAGAGATTTGGAAAAGAAGCATCTTGTGCAATACTGGAGTGTTCTCTATTCTCTAGACGCGAATGGCATGGTTACTTCCGAAATTCAACGCCCTTCACGCTGACCCCAACAGCCGAGCAAACAATTATGCCGTCGGTGGGACGACCGGATGCTCACAAATCTCTGTGTTGTTTATTTATGTTTTGAAGTTGTTCTTGTAACGCCAAACAACAACTGCCTCGTAAATAGAAAATGTCACTGTTTACTCAATATTAATTTTACCAGAAGAACAACAGCGTAACGAAGAAATAGCTTTTACAAGATATACACACGCATGATAGATCATCCCGTAAAAATACCAAGCGACTGGCTGCTAATGCGATAGTAGATTTTTCTCCCATTTGATATCCATGGCGAGGTGACAGGAGACCAATTAAATAGTAAATTATTGAAAAAATGTAGCCAACTACTTCATATCCGCCATTTTTCAATGTACGCACCATTATGCAAAAAAATAAATAAATAAACAATAAAAAAATAAATCATCAAATTTGTTGACGGCATTGTCGTAAAGAATAACATAAACAATAAATCCATTGCAACCAAGTGTTGACAAGCAGTTTGTGCACGTGTTATAAATATCTGGCTTATTTCAAGTGCAGTAAATTAATTTGGCGAACGGTGATTTGTTTTGGTCTTCATTGTCATTTTCACGACTTTGGCAAATGTCATGAAAAGTGGCACATCCATGACTTTTATACAAAATGTTCCACCCTCTGTTTATGAATCTTGTCTGTGGCCCTAAACTAACAAGCAATAAGTTAAAACAGTTCCGTGTCAACTGGTGAGACCTAAAACTATGTTTGTATAAATACAACATTAAATACAAAATGTGTTTTGTCAGTTAGCGAAAATGTTTTTGTTTCTCATTTTGAACTTGTGCGTCCCGCATGACAATGCGGAACCTGCGCGTGTCAGTTTGTAAAAACGAAAACCGTCACTATCGTGCAAAGGTTGCAATGCACAATATCCTAAATAACAAAGTACATCTCTGCTCTTGTAACTTCAAAACTTCATAACATTGTAGGCCTTGACGAATACTGTTTAAACATGTAAACAAACTGAAAAATAAAAACAAAAACATGAGGTTTGACAAAGTGTAAAATCTATAGGCATCGGTGGCGAATTAAGGCTGTCTGATTGACAAGTGATCATATCAAATTTAAAAACATTTGGTGGAGCACCGGCACATTAATCTGGTGGTCGAAGGTTCAAGTTCCGTTATAGTAAACTGTCTGTGTTTAATCCAAACTCAAATTTTAAACAATTATGACTTGTTAAATTGTGCGAGGAAAGAAAATTGAATGGGAATGTGACTTGTCTTCTCGTTTTAGGGCAAAGCTAAACACCGATACACACGAAGGTATTATTCGTAAAAAATCTGACCTGTGGTTGGCCGAGTGCATACTCACTATAGGTGTAACTTATTACAGGGTGGAATCTGACTCCGCTCGATTTCATTTTATTTTAGTAATCGCTCTTTATTGCAAACACAACTTCCAAAAAGTCCAGTGGTCCATTAATGGCAAGACATTCAATGTATTTTCATTCCAATGTCTGTTTCCATAGATTCATGGACTGATTTCGGATTTCCCATTATTGAATTAAACTCAATTGATTACCAAGACTCCGACAGAAGGATATTGATTGTGAATTGTTTGAGAAATTCACTTTTCTCAGTCACCCAAGTAAAGCCGACTGCAATTGCAATTAGGTCAGGAAATATGCCATTGATTTTCTATTTAATTTGCGCGGGAAAAAAGTGAGAGATAATTAAATTACTTCGGTGAGACGCACGTTTCCTCCATGCCGTGGTGTGCTATAAGTGCGTTACGATTGCACCGCCATTTCCCCCCACACACTCCTCTTTTGTATAATCGCGAGCCCCGTTTAGTCTGTATTTTGTTTGGCGGCATTCCCTTACAACAATCGATGTGGTTTGTATGGTGCGGACATAAGAACAACATCAAATAACGAAGCAGCACGTGCCAGCGATTGCTTTTAAATAAACCTATTATTGGCGCACTAAACGCATCCTCTTTCGCCACAGCGGTGGGACTTCTGTCACGTCGTCAATGCGAATGCAGCAATGGAATGCATTAAGTCCGGGCCGTGTTTATTGTATAATCTAAACGCCTGAAATGTACATAATCTGCCGTAAGTTGGGTCTTATTTGTTTAATGAATATTTCCCAAGGATATCAAAATATTAATTAAAGCCATGTACATTGAAAAGTCAAGCAGAAATGTCAAATTAATGCATTTATATTAAATTACATTTCGGGAGAAAGAAAATGCACTAAATCAAAGTTGTTTGGCCTATATACTCTAAGTTTTGTTATTATTTGCATAACCTATACGTAAGTCCAGGTAACCGCTTCCCTAGAGCTTCCCTGGACCATACTTACCACTTAACTGATGACAAGTTAACGAACAGTCACACTGCTGTGATATCCGGAACGTCCCGTGACAAGGCCCAGGTTAGTCTTTTCTTTCACCGCATACACATTTCGTCAGTGACATGTGAAAATACACCGGTTATCCACAAGACAAAGAATTACAGAATGAAGGTACAATTGTTTCACATCAATTTTAAAGGTATTATACAGGATTGGTAGAGCTGACAAAATAATCACAGACAGTGTTCATGTTTTGTGTAATCAACCACATACATGAAATAACAAACCTGTGAAAATTTGAGCTCAATTGGTCATCGAGGTCACGAGAAAATAGTGACAAGAGACCTTAAGTGTTTTCTGTTTTTAAAACATCGAGTCTATTATCGCGCGCGATAAAAACTGTTGTTTTACTCATTTCTCAGAAACGATAGCATTTTAGGCAGAAATATTTTAAGGAACCCTTTCTACCATTACTTACTTTGAATCATGTAAGTTATGTGTGAATCTGTGAACATTTGTGTTTTTCGATCTTACCAATACTGTACAGGGCCTTTAAACCTAACCTGTGTGGTATTGGCCTTATTCTTCAACGGTGAAGTGTATACATTTGCCTAGAACTGAATTGTTCCTCGATTGTAAACACGCACGTAAAAAAACTAAACAAAATATCAGATTAACAATTACAGAATGCACAATCTTATGTAAGCACCGATTTAGACAAAACCCAATAATTGGTGCTAAATGTTGAACATTGTGTCATGATAATTCAACCACACTTTCATCGCAGTAGATCCCCCAATTAACTTGGACCTTTCCCCTTTTTCGAGACGATATGTACTCGAAACATGAAAACGGTAACTATATAACCGTGCGTATTATAGCAGCGGTTCAACATCAATACCCTCAGCGTTGTCCTTGTGGTGTGATTTTTAAGATCAACTCTCTCAATTTAGCGGGGCAGGTTCGTTATGGCGAATTGGACGGCGAGCGATTCGCCAGATGTGATCAGAGTAACCCAAGTACCTTGTCCAGTAGAAGAAACCGTTACAGCGATTGCGTTTCTCTTTTTCAATCGTAACTCATAGTCATAGTTTGATAGATGACATCGCAGGCAGCAGCCACGTTGTCTGGGACCTGTGATTGGAGAAAGGATTCAACTTGCCGACTGCAATAGTTCAACTGATTTAGTTCCGGTAATTCCCGAATACCTTTACCTTTTCTTAATATTTTCATTTGTCTTTAAAAGCAAATGCCAATACCACGTGGCAAAAGGTAAACGAGGGGCCTACCTCGAGATGTACTTCTAAGCAAACCGATCTCGACTCTCATTAAAAAAAGCTTTCTCCCTTACCTCTAATTGCATTTTAAAACCATGGCAGAAATGAAGCAAACACTCGGAGGTATTGAAAGCGCGGATAATGCTGACACGCCGTTTTCATCGAAAACGTAAACAGTTGAAATATATCTGCTTCTTTTAAGTTTCACTGTTGATATAAAACATTCTCAACGCTGTCCCATTTAGTGATTTTGATAAAAAGAAACACATGAGGAATTTAGAACTATTAACTTTATAATTTAGGGATCGGTATAAAGTTAATGGAAGTCAGTCATATACTGCAAAACATGGGAGAGTGAGTCCTATACGGTTGACTCTCGTACCTTCCGCTCTGACGGTACGGCAAAGCTCCTATCGAGAGACCGGGAGTTTCCTCGGGCCGATTAAACCTGTTGTTAAAAGGCCAAGCAAGGCTGGAATAAACGACACTGCCCGAGATGCCGACAGGCTACCCCAACCTGGCCGTGACATATGCAGAAAGAGACAAATTATCCATGTGCAGCTTCGGAACTAAATATCCATCCGGTAGAAATATCTCGGTCCAAATTTCCTTTTTAACGACGGGGGATGTTTTGAAAAAGCACGGGTAGGACACGTTACCTGGAGAGAAGAGGCGACGATGGTTATTCGATTAACGGCACTTTTACCTCCGGTGTACTTGAACGTAAACTGCATTTATGACTCCCTCCCTTCGGTTCCATTTACAAAATCTAAACCAGTTTGACTATTACCGTCACTAGGTGTAATATGCCTACTTGCACTCTGACAGATAATTCCGCATCTTGTGTTTCTGGACAAGAATTTAAACATGCATTTTCTCTTCATTATGTTGGCATTGCTGCTGTAGTAATTCTATTGGGACTACTTTAATGTGGCCTCCTGGAAAAATTATTTTCGATCAATTGTTGAATGGTAAAGGTAATTATTCATTAATAATTATGAAGGTCTTTTCTTGTCTGAACAGATATCCACGGAGAGTTAGTTAAGTTGAGGCTAAACAAAAAGTGTTTTAATTGATCCGACTTTTCTCTCTTCGGCAGATTGTTTTGAATCTTCAATGTCATTATCATTCACAAAAAGCTTATTACATTCATAAATTATACGATGCCTGTTATAAATTAGATTTTGTTTATACCAACAAATACGGTTTGGTAAGATATTATGTACATCCTAGGGTCTCATCCTCATGTCCCCTTATTGATTTGCTGTTCAATCTGTTGTTAAATACCGTCCTTATAGTTTACTATGTTATACAGATATTACACTGTAAGCTCTTTCAAATGACCTAACCGTGATGCATGTTACTAGGTCAAGAGTACTTTTAAACTGGACTAACTTTTGCATCCCCAAATCCAACATAAAAGAGGACTTACAATTTGTTATATTATATAAATCTGGCAAAGCAAGCAGACTGACATAATCTATTCGTCAATCCATCAGCAACGAATTAGCTGTTAATCTAGCGGAAAATAGCTAACTGGGGCCAAGATTTGGTTTTAATAATGCGCGTGTTGCCATTTGATATGTCATTGGACTAAACGACATCTTTTCTCAATACTAAAGACTGAACTTTGCTGGTTTTACCATCTGGAGAATGATTACAACAGCAAAAGCTATAATCTTCAGTGGTTGACAACTTAAAAGAACACCCGAGTAGATGCAATCACAACATGGGACATGAGCGATACCATATACTATCTGCAAATGTAATGGTAAAACAAAAAGCAAAACAAAAACCACAACGCACCCATGGTTACTGTTTCATTGTTTCGTTTCTTCTTATTTTTATTAGTGTGCAGTTAAACAAAAATATTACTTTACCAGTTAGTTCCAAAATTAATGAAACAAAACCAACACAAAACCCAAAACAGGTTCATATTTAACTGCATTTTTTCACATTTGGTTATTTTTCAAATTTACAGCTTAAAATTGTCATTATAGTCCAAAAATTGCAATCGAAACAGGATTTTAAATCAACAAATTTTTCTTTTACAATTTTTTCCTCCAAATTGTGAAGAACGTGCTTTAAATTTCACAAATCACTCTAATTTTTCTAAGCTAACAATTAAAAAATTGGTAAGTTCCAGTTATATGTTAGCAATATAACGCACATTTTGTCATGTTTGAGGTCTAAGGGATAACAAAATCATATCCCCTCCTCCATTTTCGCTTGGTTTGAGCAGCAAATGATATCAAAATCTATCCCTTCCACTTTTCGGGTAGGTTTGAGGAACGAGGGATAGACAATTATAGCCCCTCCTCATTTCGGCTAGGTTTGAGAAACAAGGGATAGACAATTCTATCCCCTCCTCTTTTCGCCTGGGTTTGAGGAACAAGAGATAGAACAATCTATCCCCTTACTTAAATTATAACCACTCAAACCACAAATAAACTTTAATTTTTGTCAGCTTTCCCAATAATGAAGTATATTGGAAATAAATTGAGTACATATTTTTTAAAGTACACCAGGTTCTAACTTTGTTCCTCCAGCAAATTTTATGGAGAAACACAGCATGGTTTAACATTTTAGAGACAACTTCAAGAAAAAATGCCATATAAAATAAAGTAAAGTGAAATGTAAAAAATTGTACTTTAAATTGAACCTGTTCCAAACAAAACAACTGAATTTAAATGGTACGCAATTGCGGTACGGATTGTTTCCTGTATTAAACAAATAATTGTATTTTTCTTACAATCAACCTCCGACAAACAAGCGTTTGTAAAAAAAGTTCCCATTTTAAAGCAAGTTCTTTTCCGCTAAGAACCAGGAAACTACATCTCTCTCACATAAAACAAGAAAATAATATATTTTTTTTCAGTTGGCCAGAAGGAAGGCCTTGATTAGTAGTATCCAACAAAATTCGACAGATTACATCGCACGGCCTAATAACGAAAGCTTGTTAATATCATTGATGATATATTTACCTTTACTCCCCTCGGGGAAAAAACACCAATGAAAATTAATTTCATCAAGACAACCCAAGCTCGAAGGTTCGTAAGACGATTAACAGTGCACCGGGAGAGGGGCGATCAAATTCTGACATAAAATATGCTATGATGTACACATTTGACCCACGACTATCTGGAACGAACATTTACTGTAAATCCATGCTACAACATCGATCGTTGGGTTTGAGGCCTTGCAAGGGGAATATATTAGTTCATCTTAACTAGTTAACTTCCGTAATTAATCATCTTTGAGGAGGTTTTGGCTCTAAGCCAACTTGCTCTTTTCAAAGCCACACCTCTTAAAAACTTTAATATTAACTGTTACACTGCTTGTTACGACATCATTTAACGTACTTTTGGTAATCACTCTTAAAATTAATGGCAATACAAACTTATTGGTTGGAGGTACAGTATTTTCAGACACATTTCACTTTGAAGTATTGTGGTTATGTACAAAAAATGATAAGATTTAATGCCCCAAGATTTGAATCGGAGAAACGTTACTGTCAGATATGTTACTCTGTCAGATTGTGTATTCCTGTTACGGATTATTCTTCCCGAGTGGACATATTCACTCCGGATTTTCGTCTATAACTTAAAAACGCGGTAAACCATTTAGGACGTCTTTGTTTTGTTTTTTTTACGGATTAAGACACACGCAGTTATGGCATGACAGACTGGTAAAAACATTTGCCTGTTTTGAGATGTAATGTAGGAGAAGATTCCCCCAAATTGCAGGAGCTTAATGAGCACAAGACTACCGTGCCCGTCTTATTAAATACCGGAGACAGATTGTGGGATGTTTAAGGATGGATAAAAAAAAAATCTTTGGTCGAGATCATCAGTTTCGGAGAAAATTAGGAAATAATGGAAACAAATCATAATTTTAAGCTTGAGCTGGGCATACAAAAACAAACGGGACAGACACAAACTGGAATAGACAGATGGGTAATAATAAGTACCTCAGATATAATGACCAATAACACCACCACCTCTTGCTCAAAATCGGCTAACTTTTTATAGTTTTGTCGAACGGATCACGAATGGTCCCATGACCATTAATTGCGACGGTGAGTGAGAATGAAATCGATAAAGGCAGCATGTGCTTGTAGGTTCCACCCTTATATTTTGTTCGCACACCGTAATCAAACAGTATAGGACCTAATCATTAAGTACAAATTTAATGTCATTAATTCCGAAAGGTTCAACAATTGCACTCGAACGATGACTGTGGTGTTACTGTATACTACACCATACATGTGGTGTTACTGTATACTACACCATACATGTGGTGTTACTGTATACTACACCATACATGTGGTGTTACTGTATACTACACCATACATGTGGTGTTACTGTATACTACACCATACATGTGGATAGAAAGAAACTAAAACAGATGTAGCATTAACAGAAAATGTAAACATAATTTACAAAATTGTTTGATTTTTATTTTTTAATAAGAAGGAAATCACCATAATATTGACCAAAGTAGCAATTGAAACAAACAAGCAAGAATCTATCGCCCTGAATGAAGGTTTATACCAAGCACCTACTCTCCTATAAATTGGTTATTCAAAAGTGCCTGTTTAGTTAGTATCAAATTGGTCATCCAAGCGTCTTCGTTACCGGGTGGTTCAAATTTGATAATGTGTACTTATGCATTCGAGTCAAGCAATTCATCAACATGAATCACACGGGTCGAATTGAATCTGTTCCGGGCTCTCTCAACAGTGAACCCCCGCAAATACAACAAAACCCCCCACTATATTACCAGACTTTCTTTACCGGTTTACGATCAATGGAAATCCGTTTCTTCTAATTACTGGAAAGCAGATAGGGTTACATTTCCCATGAAGCTATTGCCAAGCTCCCGTGGGTGTATCCATTCTGCCCCCTTTCTTGCTGTCGTGTGTACTTGACGCATTGTGAGTGCATCTGCTTGAACTATACCCAGCATCGAAATGTTTTTATCTTGCAAGTTTCGATGACCAGCGATTGAAACCGCATGCCCCGGATTGCAATTGCAATTTATTCGAACATGGCCGCATGTCCGGTGCTGGGTAAAGATTCTAAAGAATTTTAGAGTTTTTGAGACCTAAATATTGATTGTTTAAGTGACAAAAAGTGTTGCTTGCGTGCACAGGAATACGAAGTTTGGAAAGTTCAAAGACTCGAAAAGGATGGCAAGACGCTATCGTTTTCACTGTAAGTGTAGTGCTTTGCAGGTGTAGAGGCCAACCTGTTGTCTGCGTACAGTATACTGCTTTCCATTTACAAATAGGTCATACATGTAGATCTAAATGAACAATAGGCACCATGTTCATTTGTACCCTTTGCAAAAAAGTGCAGCACATTTAGAAAATCTTCAAATTTAATATACCGGGATGTATACGTTCAGGAAGGTGATTCACAACTCTATCATTCTCATAAAATATCGACAAGTTTTATCAGCTGAAAGCTCAATGCTTTTAAAACCCTCCACCAAGGGGCGTGGTCATCAGCTGTTGCAGATTTATATATTTATTGTTCCATTGTCTAAACCACACTGTACACACCGGTCAGCTAATATGCCACGATATCCCAAGCCACACCTCAATTAATGCTCAATGCAAACTGTAGTTTCTGTTTTACTGTTTAGTTTATCTTAAAATAAGCCCACCTTTTCTGCGCTCTTGTGCCGTATTTTGTGTAAGAAAATATGACATGGAGGTAAGAACAAGTAGGCCTAAAAGTGTCTGCGTGTAAATATAGTTACAGTTCAAATCATTGAAACCAGGCCTATCACCTATAAAAGCTTTTAAAATGTACTACTTTATTTCCGGTAATATATCAATAAAAATGGCAGCTTTTGGGCTGGAGCTTTGGTTTTGTCTCCGGCTATGGCTACGTAAGTTATGTTGAAAATTGCACGTTCGGTATGGGGCTTCAAAATGGCGATTGAAGCCTCATCAGCTGGAACCGAACTCTTAGCCGTAGATTGGAAAAGGGTCCAACATTGCCTTATAATGAATCATATTTCTTTACTAGGATCCATCTTTTTATTGTTTTATTGTTTTTGTTTATTCATTATGACAAAATTGACGACTTTGGTTAGTGGAGTTAGCGAGATCACTGGAAAAAGCCATTTTGTTTCCAATGCTGCCTGCAAGCCGAAACTGGAATATCGAAACAGATGTACTTCATGTCGATGGAACTTCTCAATGTTGAAATAATCTTTCTATCCAAAAATAAAGCATTACTGTCAAACTGATAAAAAACTATGGGACAAATGGTCTGGTCCCGTTTTGATGTAATGGTATGTGTGTATTCCTGATCACTTCTCTGTAGAGGGAACATGACACGGATATCCTCTGTATCCCGATGCCAGTCTTCAGGAAAAGCCGCCCAAGACTCCAAGACTGATCATATATCTCAAGATGTTTGATTTTTGAAAGGTGAACCAGATTTTCTTCCCTGGTGACAGCCCACTCCTTTCATTGCAGCAATCAATATTTAATAAGGGTATGCATCAATAAGACCGTTTATTAGATTTTCTTTTTATGTGATGGTGTCCCCCCCACCCTCCCGAAACGCACACATAATTAACGGCAACCTCATGTTAATGAAAGTACCTAACGAATACTGTTCTCCAAACAATTATTAGTGAAATTACATTTTGAATTCAGCACATTGAAGGGAATGATAAAGTGCAATTAACTCGTTTATTCTGGGGCATGATAGTGAGGGGGCGTGCTCCGTTGCGCATGGTCGAAATGAACAAATCATACGTCCAGTGTGAGATCTTCAACACAGTAAGTCTCAATTGTTTTCAAGTAATAATCATTTACATGTAACTACCTTTTATTTGTTAAGCCTTCGAGCAAGACTCTTCTAGGGTCGAAATGTCATTTATATACTTTGCTCGTGCCTGTGTGCAAGTTAATTTAATAATACAACAACTGTACATTATACCTTGAGACAAAAGGCCTGATATCAAATGAACAGTATTTTTTTTTCTTTTTCAAAATGACAGGAACATGTCATAGAAACACATCAACGACAAAACAATCTATTACAGAACAATTAGAAATACCAATTAAGGAGAAAATGTTTGCATTACCCCCCCCCCCCCCCCCAACACTTACGCAATTATCGAAATATTTCGCTCCATTAATTAAATGGTTTTGCCGCAGTCAGCAGTCTCCGTTGACTTACCGGTGAGAAAAGGCCTCTTTATTATTTGTATAGGTTTTCCATATTAGACTTATTTGTTTCTCATTAGTTTTTTTCAACACAGCATACCAGTAACATTCATTTGAACAGAACGAGTCACTAAGCACTCACTAAATAAAATATCCTTACAGCAAAAAAGCTTGATACGTCTGAGAATTTCGTAAAATGCCAAACATCAATGGCATTTTACCCCACATATTATCACATCTAAAGGGAAACAAGTGCGTAATGTAATTAGTTTTCCATTAATTATTGTTGCCGTCGCAATGACTGCCTGGCCTTAAAACCCATATTAGGTGATCATTTGAAACATTGCAAAAAACAGTGAATGGCCTGACGTTTCGACCCTAGCAGAGTCTTTCTCGAAGGCTAAACGACATCACAACAGTCACCCATAAACGTAGGCCTATATACAAGTGGAACTACATGAATACAGATATATATATTATAGAGAGAGTGGGGGGGGGGGAAGCAGAAAGCATACATAAAAAGCAAGAGGTAAACAAAAGGAGGACTCTTCCTCTGTGCTGTACACAGATACAGAGTCCTAAATATTAGGGCACGTTTCTGGGGCGAAAACATTCCAAAGCTTAATAACTGAAGCAACTAATTTCACCGGATTCACATTCCATGGCGGCATACATTTTTCTGCAAGGGGTTTTGGACGTCATATATTCCTCATTAATGTGTGCCGCCATGGAATGTGAATCCGGTGAAATTAGTGGCTTCTTGCAGGTAAGATTTGACATTTTCCGCCCCAGAAATGGTACCTGATCTCCAGGACGTCACTGTTGTACAAATACGAAAGTGAAAGGCCACCATAGCTAAGGGAGGAGCCTGGTTTGACGACAAGAAGTTGAAAACGCAAAGGAAGGTTGGAAGAGGGAGAAACGTAACTAATTAGTGAAAAAGGCAAACTAAAAAGGTGGATATGTTGGGAAAAAGAAAAAGCAAGGACAAAAACATGTTATAGGTCATTTCCTTCTTGGATGTTCAAACCATTTTAACTTTTAAAGTATTTAATAAAACAAATTTAAACCGGTAAAAATACGCGTTGATGCCTCATTCCAACTGTAAAAACATTTAAAAGCAGTAAGGCACCGACACAATTTTTACGCTAAATCAATATACCTAGGAATCAGTCCATTATCAACATTGGAAAGTTGCTGTTTTTGTTTTTGTTTTTGTGTATGGGTGAGTAGGTAACCACATTCAAACCGGGGACCTATAACAAAAGAGGACAATAGGTCCACGGTTGCTATCACAAAGGAAAGCATTGTGGTTCACGGTTGCTATCACAAAGAGTTGAACAAAGGAGGGTCCACGATTGCAGGCTATTACACACTTGTGTGTGTGTGTGTTCCAGAAACAATTATACGGGCGTAAATTAATTTGTTTAAGTGATTTAGCAAGCCGGATCGTATATTATATACAAATCAATTCCATTTCACAAAACTTTGCATAATGAGGTCAAAATAAGAACCCCCCCCCGCCACCAACCATTAGCCCTTTCACACATTAAAAAAAAATAATTTAAATAAATCAATAACAAATATAAGAACATATATGATTATGCAAAAACTAAAAAGTAACATAATAATAAATAAATACATAATAAATACATTCAATCATAAAACTATAAAAATGATAACAATAAAAAGAAAACAAACTTGAATAAATAAATAAATAAATAAAATAAAGATATGAATTAATAGACAAAAAGAAGAAAAATAGGACAAACAAATAAAAAGAAAATACACAAATAAAAATGAAACAAAAATTAACACAAAAAGAAAGACGCGAATAAAATATTTATAACAATTACAATGAAAGAAGAAAGCACACAAAACAACCAAACGACCCCCACCCCCCGAAAAAGAAAAACAAAACAACTAACAGATAAACAAACAATTAAAACAACAACTACAACATGAACAAATAGCATCAAAACGCCTAAAAATAAAGAGATACATTATTATATAGGCCTAACTTTATTACGAGCTAGACTTAATGAATGAAACGGTTGCTATGAGTATGATGTTCATCATGTGCACAGCGGACCGAAGCACAAGGAAATAATACGAGACAGGTAAAATCATTTTGATCACATGACTGAATTGCTTTTGAGCTCATTTTGAAAATAACACAAACGTGAGTATTGACTATTCTGAGGGAAAGATGCAATCTTACCTTAGGATTGTGAATGCTCATGTAAAATAAAATTATACAAATATTTCAGTTTCCACATTTTGTTTCGGTGTACAATTTTAACCCAAGACAATTCACAAATACAATCTTTTCTATATTTGATTATTATTATTTAATTTTTGTAAAAGTAATTTTATTTTATTATTATATTATTTTTTTTACGATTTTGTTAAAACATATACGTTTTCAATATTTGTTGTTTCGTTCGCTACCGTGACGACTTGTCCCAATCTTTTATTGTAGACAGAAAGATGTACCGTTCAGACATAAGGGTCATTCCATGTCAATTCAACACGCTTTTGGACCTGACCGTCACGGATTGAAATGAAATTCGGTGTGCTGATTGGACTCCTTGAGAAACCCCCAGAACTGAAATTTTATGTAATTTGGTCAATTATTTTTTGAGATATGGGTTAACGAACTTTTGACGGTCAGGTCCAAAAGCGTGTTGAATTGACACGGAATGACCCATAATTCAAATCATCAAAATTTGTTCAATCGGCCTATCACCGGCACAATCCCCTGGTTTAAACCTGATGAAACCAAACAATGTTTGTTCTAGCTTGTGTTATTGTCAGCTATTAGAGTGAAATTATTTTTCATGCGTATGAGCGCAGCAAAAGAGCATGAAATTGAATTTTATCCAACGTCTATAGGCTCTTCGCATTTGAATAATTGAAGATCATCTTTTTTATGTTAAAATGATATCGTTGGAGCTCAGAAAGGCACCGGAATATGCACTGATCAGCAACCTGAAAAACAAATGTCCAACTGAAAGAATCGTGTTTTCAGTGTCAGTAATGATGTTGCAAAGTTGACAATTGATAATATCCGGGTGGAGCAATGCAAAATGAAGCGACAATAGCTAAACATTTCCGAAGTAAGGATAATAATAATAATAATATCAAGCATTTATAAAGCGCCATCTATCTAGCTAGGCTATTCCGAGGCGCATATTATTACCCCTGGTCACTGGGCCATTTTTTATTCCAATCCTGAAACCATCTGAGCTCCCTGGGGAGTATATACAGCCTGTGCTGCAATATATGCGCTACTAGGCTAAATCCATCACAAGAACCATCTCTGCCCTCACAGGTACCCATTTTACCCCTGGGTTGAGAGAAGCAACTATAGTTAAGTGTCTTGCTCAGGGACACAAGTGTCACGACCGGGACTCGAACCCACACTCTGCTGAACAGAAACACCAAAGCTTGAGTTCGGTGTTCTTATCCACTCGGCCACGACACCCCACGAACAAAATGCGATAACTAAAGAATAACGGCAAATGTTAAGCATTATTCAATAGGAGAAGTGATTATTAATATTATTAAACGAAACATATTATAAATAACTCACATTTCTGTCTGTGATTTTAGACTAATGTTACGCTCTTGATACAATTTTTTGGGTGATTCAGCTGTATGGAAAATGTTACGCAGAAACGCTTTTGTTGTTTCATCAAAAAGCTCACCCAAAACAACAATACCAATTGGCTATGAATGAACTTGCCAAACAGTGTATGACTATAGGCCTATAAGTATAAATACGTCCAGAAAGTGTCTAAAAGACATCACCAGGGATCAGATCGTACATGGGCACGACAGTGTACGTTTTGTACAAAATTTGTCAGCAGTTTGGTACAAACCTGTCAAAAAAACCACCAAATATCAGCCACAACCAACCACGATTGGGTAAATTTTAAGTAATTTTGGGGTTGCTGAAAAACAAAATGACTAGTGGAGCGGTATTTGAACCTTCGGTTTAACATGCTGAAATTCTTCAAACTGAGCTTTTTGCCCTATGTTGCCGTTCTCTCTATTTTGCCAATACCTTTGTTCAACTGTATTGTAAATACATATTATAGATGACATGCAAAGGCTCTTGAATTTGGTTGCTGAAATACAAAGCTGTAACAACACTGGTTGTGCGTTTCCCAGGAACAAAATTTCACTTCTAGCCGTTTTTCCCTCTCTCAAGGTCGACCTGAAGTGATTACAGATACATCTTTACTCGTTTAAATATTGTCTGTTATAAATATTAAAAAAGCGCTGAAACCATTTCTAGGTCCACATATTGTCTGGCATTGACGTTGCTTAACAACAGGACATTTTAAGGGAGAAATGGCACATTTTGCCTGATCGAGAGTTTGGCGGACGTGCCTCAAGAGGAAAAATGGAAAGGACACTTCTCGCGAGGGTGAATGGAATGGTTAACGGTCGAACGACCATGTAATTTCTTCCCCTGAAAAACTACTCAACCCCGCGCTGCTGGAATGCACCATTTTCTGTAAAATCGAACACACGATGAACAGCCACAGCTGTAAAGTTGGCTACAAGTACACATGCCTACAGGGTAATCCAGTTATGACATTGTCATTGATGAATGACGAACATCACTCATTATATTCTATCGTAACAAGATTTACTTCCAGTGAAGATGTCAGACAAATAATCAGACAATTGTCTTTGAATTTAAAACAGACGGGACAATTTTAAGTGTCAAATTTTAAACTTATGCAGGTTTATGCAGGATTGGTAGGCCAACGTTATCTTACAAAATATTTTCAGACAGCCAGTGTTCATGTTTTTGGTGTGATCAACCAAAATATACATGAAATGACAAACATATGCAAATTTTATATTATGCATATTATATTTTGCATATTATGCAAATTTTGGCTTAATCCGTTGTGCGAATCAGGAGTGAAACACCATGCACAATTTTAAGCATGTAAACACATTGTACTTTATTCTCAATTATGATCTAAATCAGGGGGAAATATTTCACACAAAAATAGGTCGATTATAAACTTGGTGATCCGTAAACCTTCAGACAAAAACTAAACATTTATGTAACTTCGATGATTTGTATCCTTGCCAATTCTGTTTAATACCTATAACGTGCCAGTTGTAACAAAACAGCTAACACAAATAGACAGGGAGAAATAACAAAGTAAACAGATTCAAACAAAAGAAGAATACAAACCAAAATCACTAAGAAGTGATTCTATGGTATCCATGGAGAGCGAAATACTCTTTCATGATTACTGTAATTCTTTTTAATCGGCGTCCATACCTTTGTTGATAGACAGTCTAGGAACGGCAAGCATCATCCATAAACTCAAACTAAACATATAGTCAAGGGAACAATGACGTGAAACGCCTCAGGATTAAGAGCCGGCATTAATTGTCTTTAAATATTTTTCCAGCCCTGGATTTTTGTGGGATCGTGTGTTTAAAGTGGCACTTGAGGTTGCAGACAAATTAGAGCACACAATACTATATATAGACGGCCGTAAACCAATGATGTTGTCAACGCCACTCTGTTTATATTGAGATGTTAATGTATAATGATTTTAATGTTTATTTAACTTGGTTTATATATCACTTCAGCGTTCATAGCAACAGTACTATTCAAAGCCATACAAATTATAGTTGTGGAAATGGTATACATTTATTTATTTTCTCTCTAGAAGTTACTCTTCCTAAGACCTTGGAACCCTCCGGAAGATATTGTATTGTATAATTAAAAACTAGGCCTACATAAAAATGATAGTAGTACAAATAAATGAACATATATAATAACAAATATCTTGTTGTTGTTGTTTTTGTTGCTGCTGCTGCTGCTGCTACTGCTGCTGCTGCTGCTGCTGTTGTTGTTGTTGTTGTTGTTGTTGTTTTTAGTTTTTTTGTTTTTTTTTGGCTTCTGTTGTTGGTGTTGTTGGTGTTGTTATTTAGTTTTTGGGTTTTTTGCATCGTGTATATATATAAGTGATTCATTCCCTCAAATGATGTAGCAAAACCTTGGTTAATCCGAGTACAAAGTGACCTTGGATACTGTGCTGGGCAGAGGACGCTATTTAACCCCAAATACTGGGCAAAACACAACATCAAAGATAGCCGCCAAATGCGGCAGCCAATTTAAAACAAAATAACAGTTTGGTTGAAATACAAAAACATAACTTAACAAAACATAATCGTTTGATCCAAGGTTAAACAGACTGTTGCCATGGTAGCAGCTGACGTTCTATTATTTGTTGTTGTTAATTAAGCCCCGAAAATAGTAATAATAATACGGCCAGATATAATTGTAAAAGTCTGACAATTTGGTGGTGATCGGATGCACATTAAGCAAGACAGGGAAGGGAACCAGCTCAAAATTTCATGGTTGGCTATGTGTACTTGATTTCAATTGAGTTTATTTTGTAAGGCTGCATATAATTAAAACAGTCTGAAGCATTTAACCACGTCATGCTGTATGAGACGTGTCCCAAGAGATACTTATTCATGTTCATATTTTGTCCACTCAACATTGTAAAAAAAGAAGACAAAAAGGAGTGCTTGTAATACAAATGTTTGCGCTAGGTTATTATACAGTCATGGTGTTTGTTTTTACCCACATTTTCCTTTTAATACATCAAAAAACAATGATAATAAAAGAAATAAAAAAATATATAAAAAAATAAAATAATACAACAAATAAATGAGCAGGATTTGAATTCATTTTTTCAAAAAAAAAATATATAAAAAAATATGCGTTAATAACCAGAAATAAGTCTGGCTTCGCCACATGAAATTAATATTACTACAATGATGTCTGTTTTTTACCAAGATCCATAGACAGTTCATAGAGTCCGTGACATTCATGGATAATTTAATAACACAGTTAAAGTGGAAACAGTAAGGATAAGTTGAATCAATGTTTCGGTAATACGTAACAAATATCCACTTGATAGAGCCTCTGACATTTATGGGTAATTTAATTTTATTACAAAGCAAAAGTTGTAACAGTAAAGATAAGTTGAATCGAGGTTTCAGTATACGGAACAGATGTCCCATTGATGTTACAGCTTTCATTCAATTTCCGTGTGCTGTCAAACGCTTCTGATTTACATTACTTGAAATGAAGGTGATGTAATTCTGTTCGCATTAAAGACTCCTGAGAAACGAATTTACCAATGACATTTCTATAGGCCCTCTTGACAATAGCACTGCATCAGCTGATCAAATAATCTGCTCTGCTTATTCATAATGGTTGTATGTAGTCCTCCTTCGTGACAAGGGACGACCTGACAAAATCAGCACGGACATCTAAGAGGTTTTCCCAAGGTCAAAATCAGTTAACCTATACACTCATTTTCCCAATAGATCATTATGATTGTCCTCATAAATGTGGGGGACAAATTGTGAGTCTCAAATGTTACGTCAAAACGATGTAAAATGTTATGTTATTTGATAGTAGGATGTCATTTGACTTCAAATAAATGGGTCTGTACATTCCAATTATGATTTATTTTTTATTACTTTTTTTGTTTGCGCGAAACAAAAGGTTAACATTCAATGCCGTTTTGACTGAACATCATAAACATAAACATTCAGGCAAGACTTTTAATACTTTCCCATTTTCATAAGATCTGTTGAGAAATGAGTGGCCCCCCTCGAAACTTAAATTGAACTTGGAGCAACACTTCAGACGTTGAAAAACATTCAAGAAATCAACTAATATAAACCCTTGTAGTTTCAAGGGTGAACTCTTAAGTCTGACTAAGATTTTGGCTTGTATTAATTTCCTATCCCTAGTTTTAATAACGATCAGTTTCATCACATTGACATGCAAACTTATGGCAAATTTTCGATTATGTGGGGGAGGGGGAATAAATAAAACATGAATACACGTTACAATTTTGGGGGTAAACAAAGAAGTATTATCAATAACGGGATTTGAACCTGCGACCTCCTGACACGTGCTGCGCTCTACCAACTTAACTAAACTAAGCTTTTAAGCCCTATATGATCATATCGCGGTCTCTCTCTTTATATTTTTCTTAATTATGTTTTCAATATCTTAGTTCGCAAATAAGATAAATAAACAAATAATGGTAATCTAACACCACATATGCGCTAAATAAAAATGTGCAGAAATTAAATATAATATAAGAAGAAAAACAACATTCTAACTAGACTGGGAATGTGATTAATGACGGAGCTATAAATCGAATCATGAACCGTTACCAGTGCTTTCGTGCACACATGGCAAACACACTTCTTGAGAAATCTTCCTAGTTAAAAGCGATCTCAATTGAATAGGATACACTCACAAGCTGGTGATTACCGTTGTCCAAGTGACCCATTTCTCATGTTGGAACTGGAGTAAGTTTACTACTTGAAAGCGTACTACATAATTCATCGAAATGTTGCCATACATGCAACATGAACCGTCCCCATTAAAATAAACTTGTCTAACCCCCCGAACACGATACACGGCACACCATTGATTCCCTGTCACACCGCATGGGAAATAATCGTTGTGCATTCACGCCCTGGGCGACTGGCGAAGGCAATTCCTACACGTGAATCTAAGATTGGTGTATTGGTAATTGGCTAAAATTCATTGCTAAGCCCTGAGGTCGTCAGAATTCCAAGCACCAGCGTCAAAAGATGCGTTGTTATAATACAGTAGTCGCGTGTCTGTGTACCTGATACCATTACAGGCTCACCGTCCTCTTACCCCCGTAATATAACAAAGTTACCCAATCCATATTCAGGCTTTCTCCAGTCCTCCACCGAAATAAAGATGGAGTAAGAAAGCAAAATAACCCCAGTGGATAGAGATTAAGCAATTGGCTGTCAGGAGCTTGATTTACTAGTCTAGTGGCGGAGGTTGATGTTAAGGATTAACTACTTTAGATCAGTTTGCATGTTTTACATCCAACGGAGACTTGGACAAAATGATTCCGATCCACGGAGCGGGGATATCCCTTGATCCCTGGTATCGTTTTGACCTAGAAAAAGTCTCGTCCATATTTTCCCTTCGTATTTTGCTTTCGTGGTAAAGTTCTAAGCAAATGAAAAGCATTTTTGTTTGAGGTCTTCGTAGGATGCCCGGAGGCTTCTTGGGTGAACTTCGGTTCACAACAACATAGTCGAAGTCAGTGCCCCTCGACGCCATGGGTTGAATACGAAGTAGTTTGAAATGTAATCAAATGAGTTAATACCTCGCAATTTGGGGCATCCCAACAGGTTTGGCAAGGGCACTGCATTCATCTTTCGAAAGCATTTAATCAGTATCACTTTTTATCAGCGTTAAAATTAATACAATGAACTTGGTTTGGAAAGTGATCGAACACATCACTTTATCTGGTGCGAATCGGACTGTAAACTATGTGCACATTTTATTTTCAACCCCCATAGTCAGGGTTGGGCAGTATTGAATCTGAGATCACATTTCCATCAAGTAGACTGTAGATAATTATGCTAATTGCTACAGTAATATCATTGTTAGGCATATCAGTCTTACATTACAAACATGTACACTTCCACCTAAGGTTAGTGGTAAGATGACATTAAATATAGTAGGTTTGTTAAACAAAATACAAACAAATATAACAACATAATCAAACACACAACGGTAGCATCAACAACAACAAGCACAAAAACAACAACACCACACATTCATATAACATGAAGATATAAAAGGGCAACTTATAAGCAGTTCACGTCCTCGTAGGATTGTATCCGTCGGGGTGAAATTCGATCAAGGTTAACGAATCGGAAGGTAAGGAAATCATTTTTTTTTTACCTGCGCCTCCATGCCACTAATCAGCAGGGTGAACGGAGCATTAAACTATATGGGGTAACTCGAGCAAATTTAGTCAAATATTGGATTTGCTGCTACGCTCATTACCGATGGACTGATGCAGATGTTTGAGATCGAGATAGGAGAAGACGAAAAAAAAGGATAAAGAAGAAGATAAAAAAATAAAAAATAAAAAAAGTAAGGGAATCGTCAAACCAAGTAAAATCGGAAACCAAAATTGGATTTAAAATAAAATTAGTACAACTTTACAGACTCGGGGCTGACACATATTAAATGCACTTTCCAAAAATGAACATTTAGCTCTTTAGCTCCAATGAAGTTGTGACTTCAAAATGGAGTAGAGAAGCTCCCACACCAGAACAATCAATCAGTCAATCAACAATCAATCAATCAATTAATCCATTAACCAGTCGACCAATATGGATATAAAAGTATTAGGCTAATAATTATAAATATGGAAAAGGTATTAAATAAAGAAAAAAGGGACAGACCCAAATAAAACACATTTTTGAGAGCAAATCGTGCGCAAGCGGAAAGCATTTTTTTAAACATCAATCCGATAATTGTTTCCCGTGGAGGAAGTGACCCATTTTCATCAAATACTAATCCAAAATCCCGGGAAACTCACATTCAGTAAAATTCAATCAAATTTATACTCCCACCCCTTTTTGTTAACACAATTTCTTAGTTGTGCTATAGAGATAATGCCTACAGTTATATCTAATTGGTGAACAAATTGAATTAAACTCAAACATCACTAGCATACGAAAACAAAGATGAAAAGAACTAATATTTCCACGTGAGTGGTGTAGATTTTGAACGGGAAATTAAACGAATTATTTTGGCGTCAGCAAATTGCTGTCATTGACGGCTAAAAAGGAAGCATTCCTGTTCAATGCTTTCGTGATAAATAAAAGCATGTACAACCAAGTCGTATCACCCAGTGAAGTATTAAGTATTTTTCATTTCACCGGACTCGGAGCTGACACATATTAAATGCACTTTCAAACCGCTCAAGTGCGTTTGCAAGATAAGTTCAAAGCAACTGGCACTTACAGGATCGTTGTTTTGGAACACTCAGGCGCAGCACGAATGTTAACTCCGCACTTGCATACCTTCATCCAGAAGAGAAAGAAGTATTTCGCCTTGGACAGTAATCACTCATCTCTTGTTTACTTGTCCGTTTGATAATAACGATTTCTAGATATGTTCACAGTTATGTGCTGATGCTGATGTCATAAGCGTGGTTAGGTACAAATCCATCTGCAAATGCACTTGTTTGCCTAACAAATGCACTCCATGCTACTATACAATAAAACACCAGAGTTGTAACACAGGGAAGCGTTCACAAAACACTTTAATTAAGACTGTTATCATTGAGTGTCATTGTTTAAATCTAAAACTTTAATCTACATTTTTATTTAACATATTGTTGTTGTAATGTGACACCTTAATTTATATGTAAGTGATTGGTAACAATAGTAATACTAATATAGATTTACAATGATACGAATACGAATTACTGTTTGTTTGTATACAGTCTACACTTTGATTTGATTTTTTACCTTTAGAAATACTGCACTCTAAAAAATAATGATAAATAACAAATAAAAACACCTGGGTCAAAATTGAACCGGTCTCCGGGTCCCAGCCTGGGGTCCAGAACCAATTAATGGTCAGGCTGACCTGATAAACTGGTCAACAAAACTGTTTGCATTTCAGATTCTGAGTAAGTTTGACTCGTTTCTGGGTCATTTGACACATATTCCGTGTCATACTGACCCAGAAGTCGGCCAGACCCCTTAACATCCGGGTCAATTCTGACCTGGGAGTACTTGAAAAAGGTCTACCGATTTAGCTTTCAATATATTGCTAAAAAAAAGAAACAAAAAACATCATCAATAAAACGAATAATAAAGTGGAGTATACATATAAAGGTAACACGCTTTTGAGTTAAGTGTATGAAATGACTCGTACCCTTGCCACTTTTGCTTCGTTGATAAATGACTGTTGCTGATCAATGTCAAACCAACTATATATTCAGCTATTTAAGAATAACAAATCCACAATACAAAAATTGTTCGTTTTTATCTTTTTCTTGAAACGTTTAAACGACGTGCATTCTGCTATGGTTTGTATTCACTGGTTCCCTGGATCAAATCCAGTAGGAAACCTTCATGGAGAGTTGGTCCCTAAACTCGAAAGTACACTGTGTGTCCAATACTGCACATTTATAATAAATGATTACAAATTTTAAGGTTATTTATTACTTACAAATAACGTCAAATAAGATGAATACATTCTGAGCAGCAGAGCACTACGTCTTTCAGGAGCGTGCAAACATGCCGTTAACATCAAAACGACGCTGCAAGTACCGACAATCATTCTCAATTTTCTAAAAACTTGACAGCATAAGTATTCAGATGAATATTTGTTTTACACTAATTTACATTATGTGTGTTAATTTACACGAGATAAACTCTTAGCTATGTTCCCGACTAAAAAAATGTAGAAATATACATTTTACAATAACGCAACCACAGCATCGGTAGTAGAATCAGCATTGACATTGAAACGAGTATTTTACATGTAGACAGCCATGTTAAATATGTTTATGTATCAATATAGAAATCGGTCCAAAATGCTGTATACGCTCAAACTAAAAGCACTTCTAAATTTGGATACAAATAATTATCTTCCACAACTGCCTGATCCGTAAGCTCCGTTGGCAAACATCCCAAGACATCCACAATCAAATGTCAAACTATTTATCACCGTTAACATCCTCTAACACGTTCAGTCGCAAAACACTGATACATAATTCTAGACAAAACCGAATAATTTCTGGAAATCAAAAACAATAAAACTACATAAAAGTGATAGCATAATCAAATAAACATAAATAATTTAAAAAGTTCCCCCCCCAAAAAAAAAAAATAAATTAAACAAACTATGACTACTCTCCTTCGAAATTATTGGACTAAACAACGTCAAGTGAAAACTTTAATTAGAAAAAATATATATATATAATAACACAAGTAAAAAAAGCACACAATAATAAATAAAAATAGATAAATAAATACATAAATAATAAATATAACGCTAAATTAAATACAAAAATGCATGAGAAAAAAGAATGGAAAATAAGTTCGTTCCATCACCGAAACTATTGTTGCCTTCCATCGATAATGTTTTATGCAATGAACTTGTCAATCATTCGTCATCAATGAATGCACGCCAAACATTTCAATTTTGTCACGCTGTTCTCACAAATCAAACTAAGTCATCAATGTCTTTGTTCCCATGTCAATCACCACGATCAAGCTAATATGATTGCCTCGAGCTGTTAATAAATATTATATTCACTTAAATAACAAAGCATCTTTTATAATCTACAAAATATACAGCTCAATCTACAGCTGGCATCCGTCAAAATCCGTAATTAAACAAGAACAACTTTAATTCACCTTTACTCTAATCCACCAAAGACCTTTTGGATTACTCAAACAAAATCTCATCACTCTTTACTCCTCTCTCCTATTATTATTTTTTTTTTAAGTATAAGTTGTTTACTTTTTTTGTTTTATATACATGCTTATGTATATATTTTATTTACTTGTGTTTGTATTTATTGATTTATTGTTTTATTTATGTTTTTTTATTTTATAGTTTTTGTATTTTCTTATTTCTTATTTTCTTATTTACATGTAATTTGTTAATAGATACAATGTGCTCGGTATCCTTTGAGGTGAGTTTTGCTGAAACATTAAAATAGAGTAACAACAATTTCAAAGTGTATCTGTTTGAACATTTTGTAATCAGATATATATAAGACAATTTTGAGGCCAAACTCGATCACATGTGACTCCAATGTTAAGCAAGCAACAAGTAATTAGAGAATACAAACGGTAGAGATTCACCAAGTACAACAGAACTTCGTAAACCGAAGTCAACGAAATCAGTTCCGTTTACACTAAGAATTCCATCAACCATTTTAACATGTTTGTGGGATTTATAAAGTTTCTAAATGAAGTAATATCTATCAAACTGATCGGTAATACTAAATAATAAGCTCAAACGATGACATACAATATCCTCGCCTATTATTAATGACCGGTGCGCCGGTCGATATTGTTCAATTCGCAAAGACCAAAGTACGAGGTAATGAAATACCGCTACTGGTTTAACATCAGTCGAACATTCTGTACACAACAAATAGATGTAAGGCTAACAACCTACGTCAGTTGTTAGTAATAAAGTGCTCCTTTCTATATAATTTACAGTAAAACAATACATACATCCATTGCATCCATACAACAAGTGGTTTCTAAAGTTGACGACCGCGTGTAATGTTTTCGACGGTGAGATAACTATTTTTACAAGGACTGTATAGTGGATGAGGCTTTAAGACGTATCCAGTTACCGTTACAAAATTGCAGGGAAGAAATAATTGCCTTTTACAGTAACAACAATTCGATGATAGATTTTTTTTCTTTCTTCCTATTAACAGATATTACTTTAAAGAAAAGTGGTTGGGAATAGTACCTGCCAGCTGTCAGCTGGTAAACGCAATTAAAGTAGCAAACTCCCACAGCAAGCAAACAATACTCCGTAAATATACAATAATTAGATTGGTTATTATTCATGAAACAGTTCAAACCAGGCATGCTATTTTGTTACATTACTGCACTGAAATAGTTTACCTTGGTATCAGTGGGTGGGAATTGAAATGAAGCAATCACTTTAACCCACACCGTCTTGATTGCAAGAAGAGCACAGGGGAAGTCAACATACATTTGTGTTTGATGTTACAAGCTTAGGGTTGTGGACAGGGTGGAGCGTCCAACAAGTACAACATGGTTTGGGAATGGAAAGCTGGCATTACTTTGACCAAGACCAAGTATGAACAATAAATTTGTGTTTTGCTCAAGACACGTTCTTCTCAGACACGTTCTTCACCAGTAAGTTTAATCCACGGCACAACCAGCAGAGGAGAATGTACGTATCTAAATGTCAGACACAAACACGATTGACATAATAATAGAAGTGCAGAATTTTGACCGACGATGTAAATACAAATTGCAAAGCGTTTGCATTCACAGTTAAACTTTTTTTTATTTTTATATTTACATGCTGAAATTGAACAAAACAACGTTTAAATTGTATAGGTATCAGTCTTCATAATCATTAAAGAGTCCCAATATACACAATGCCATCAATGCACCGTGCATCGGTTATTTAGTGTCTTTCCCCACAGATGTATACATTAGTGAGTAATAAGTTGTAACGCTTGGCGATGAGTGGAAGGGAGCGAGGACTCCCTTAAGTGCACGGCAAGCCACAATTTTGAACTTGCGTGAGCTGATATTTTGTTGTGGGGTAGTAATCCGATAACATAGACCATGTTTTTTCTCCCTCGTTGCAAATCCATGTTGACGAGATGGCCTTCCATTTGTATTGATGTAAAAAGTGTTCAGAGGATGGCTTTTCAATTGATGTAATTGATGTCTGAGAAATAGAGTTGAACTAAAATAAGCTATGAGGAAATAAAGTTAATATCACCAAGGAAATCACCTGTTAGTCTAACTACATGTTTCAGTTCACTTTTGCCATCGCTGCAGTATACCTTGACAATCCTCGTTCTGCAAGTCAAAGTGCCTTCATTTACGAATCTCCTTTTTCTTTCTTTGCATCCCCTCCGAACGAAATTATTTCTTATAAATGATATGTGACACGAATACTTGTACATGGATTGCATTGACGTGGTATTCATATTGTACGGTATTTTACTTAACATAAAGTTGGAGGAAAACAACGTGAAGTCCAAAAACCTACACATTCAAAAGAAAGTATCGTCTTTTATTGTCCTGCTAAATTTAATTGACTTATTAGATTTCTACAGTCCTGCTAGATTTTCTTTGTCTTGCTAGATTAGAAGATCAGTTTTTGCATATGTTCGAAATGACAATAATTTCAGATTGGATAGTAAGGCAAAACCATTCACAGGATGTGTTCACGTTAAGATTAACAGCAAACCTTTGTTATAGTTATTATTCAAACATTCAATGCCTGCTTTTTGAATTAAAGGCTTCTGAAGTAGTCAACGGGGATAAATAACGACCTTTGAATATATTTTCTTGAAAATACATAATGACAGTATGTTTCACAGTATACCTCATCTAAACAGAGCTTGGTTCTCTCCAAGCCAACCAGCAGGGAGGCAGTACTCAGACCGCAATCATAACAGTGTTATTAGGAATCACCGTCGTTATAATCACACACTTATTTGTTCGACGTTTGCTACTTGGTGAACGCAAAAGATATGCTGTTTTTGTCCATAATTATTATACACTTTCTTGTTATGTATTCACTTTTATATGTATTACTATTAGTTTATACACATGTGTAGTAATTTATTTATTAATCTTTATTATCACATTTGTTGTGTAAGTTTCATTTATGGACCATGTTTGTACGAATGGTCTTTAGTGTTATTACAGACTCGATAAAACTCCCATGATTGACTGATTTCTTCGATTTATTTATGAAATTATAATGTTCAGGCACCGGCATTCATCGATAATCAATAATCGTAAGAAAAGGTTTACGTTTTCGAAGCTTCGATACTTCAAAAAGGGGCTTTGTCATGATAACACTGCATGGGAGGGATGGATATTGTCTTTCAAAATAAGCCAAATATGGTGCCAGTTGACAAGGCCTTTTTAAATAAAATCTTCTCGTTCAACTTCTTGTCTGCACTACACAAACAGACACACATCCTGAATTTTGAACCTTAGCCTTCAGATCCAGGCACTAAACTTATACCCTTATTACAAAACAATTAACTTATGCGTGTATTTACAATTGTAGTTGTGCTGTTAGTGAGTGATTATCTTTCTTCGTGTGCATACTGTCATTTGCAGGCCGGCAGTACCTCAAACTATCTGCTGATTAATGCCGTAGTGTTGGCTTTCTGCGACCGATTTAAGAGTCTCCTCAGAAAGAAAGAAATATTACATGTCGTGTCTAATGCATTTGCACGTACGGACCGTGCAGGAATTTCAATGCAAACAGTTTCAAAGGCTTTGCTTAAGGTTGACATTTCAACATTTTTATATTACATTTCTGTAGTGATGATATAATATAATCCATTTTAGCGAACATGATACGTAAACTTCCACAGCATAATTTGTTCGGATCTTGAGCAAAGTTGAATAATTTAAAACATCTCGTATATATTTTTAAATATTTGCATGTTATACCCGTGACTAGATGAAGGGTAACACAGTTTCCAGCTACTTTACAATTATATAAATAATAGTTCAAACAATAACATTAATAATGATATCAGTGAATATTTATAATGTGCACACATCCACTTCAACATAAAATCATAACCGAATAGGGGATAATTTCATGGCCATGATAATGATTATATGGGCCGTAAGGGAATAATTCCGCGGCAATCAGTGGCATAAAATTGGGCGCAGGACGCATGGTGTATTCAGAAAAACATGTTTATATTATTTATTTTTTATTTTATTTTTTTGCAATTTCTTGCTTTGATTCTCTCTCTAAGTATCACCAGTGCGGTATCTGGCTATAAAAGCCAGACGATTGTTTTCCCCAATGGGGTAACCCTGAGCGCGGAAATTCTAGGGTAAACTGATTCCTGTACAATCTTTCTAGATCTCCGTACAATACCAAAGCAGATTTATCGGTGAATTATTGTCACATTGTGCCATTACTACGGTATCAACCACACGATTTCCAGTAATTTTAGATGTGGCCATTCTCAACCACACAGATACGCCGTATATATAGGTAGGTATATACCTATATATATATGAAATAAGATGTGGTCATAATTATTCACTCTCAAACACACTCCAAATAAAACGAACCGTTCAAATAAATCACACCGTAGCGATGACGTATTTATACCAAACATTACGTAGACCTAAAGCATTCCGTAAATTGTCAAGACGTTTTGAGCGTACACGACATTGACACTACCCTAAAGCATATCCTTTGATGATAATAGAAAGGCAGTTAAACATTGAATAACATCTAATAGACCTATAATATAACAAATACTTTATCCGTTGTGAGTGCAAAGTAGTTTAAGTACAGAATAGGCTGACAAACTACTTGAAGTTAATTCGGTTGGTTACAAAAACAACATTAAACGGGGCTTTTATTTTCCCATCCCGACTCTAGTAATCGTCCCCCAGTCTCGATCGTTGTTCCAATTGACTGTGCAGCAGCTATCTCATTTTCCATTCAGAAATGGCTTTGTTGTTATTGGTGTTCCAAGCAAATACTGAATGCTCTAGGTGTAACAATAATGGCAGGTGAGTGAAAAAACTAAAGGCGCAATCAGAGGGTACTCAAAGCTCGCCCATCCACGTCCACTTGGTGCTATTTTATTGTACTACAGCTTTAAGACGAGGTAGGTTTTTACGCTGGGTGTAACGCCCTCTATGCCGACTTAAAGAGGGTTGTCATTTTGTTCACACCACTATATTTAAATTAACCATGAAATGACTGAAAATCACCATACACATTTACAAATTCTTTAGATTTTGCTTTGAAATACAACCATGAAAAGAGTATAACAAAAACATGTCTGTCCAAGAATGAAGGGCTTGGCATTTTCATTAGAGAAAGACAACAGTGTGACCATCGGTACCCGCCCTAGATAAACGCTCATGGCAGACGGGTTTGTCAATTACAACAGCATGCTCACTGGGTCAGGAGGCTCGTTTGACTATATGATTTAATAAAGTAAACAATAATGCATAATGAAATGTTTGACAGGCAAGTACGAACTCAGTCAGAATGACATTGTCCTTTTAAGCAAGCTATACGTGCACTATATATTTACCCTCTCTTCATGGTTTGGAGATACAGGTTGAAGTATTAGTCAAATTTGTAATAGCAGTAGTTACATAATATACATTTGACTTTAAACAATTTGTTGCTGGAGGACGTTAGGACAACCATTATGTTAGGACAACCGTTATGTGAAACCTTTCTAAACTAACGGATTACCAACAGTGAGCTACGGTAGTTTTTTGTTCTTTTCTTTTTAACAGTATTGTCGGTGAAGCCAATGGCATGACCTAAAACTATTTTTGAACTTGTACACTGCCTCAGAGTCATTGTTTTGAGTAGTACCTGCAGTTCAATATTACCTTAAGCTCTCTGTTTTCATATGGTACACCGAGCCATCATTTATTCAAACAACATTTTACCGATTCACACCAGCAATGGGCAACATCCAGCATGCACTCAGCTCACACGCACCCACCACCGGACCCAAACAACCTCCCCCCCCCCCCAAAAAAAAAAAAAAAAAGGGGGGAAAAAGAAAGAAAAACGAAAACTGCTTGATTACTGGGTTCCAAGCTAAACAGCAGTCACAGCGTCTTTTGAACATGTCAATGAAACGTATTTTGATAAACGCATCGAAGTTGTTGATGTTTTAAAAACAAATATGGCTGCCCACTTAAAAGGTTATTGGTTAGAAAAAAAACTCGTCCCCTACAGATCGATTGGGAATGCAACGACCTCTGAAGTGCATTGGATTTTTCTCTTCAAGTTTGGATGAAGCACGTTCACTAAACACCACGCTGGCACACATTTTTTTCTTCTAAAGAGCAGAGTATATACATTATATTTTTGAGGGAAAAAACTACTCTTTCTATCAGATGCATGATCACTAATATAATACAGTTTTACATGAGTTTAGTATAATACGTTAAATGATTAATTAAATAATTAAATGTAAACAAAACACGCACAACAGGTGTGAAAAATACTTTCAACCAACGAAGCTTATTGAAACTAAGAGCATTCTATGTGGGGACAAGTTCACGTATTTGCTACTTGTACGGATCCGCCATGCTCAACTGTTTGGATGAAAGTGTCATTACATTACCGTGACAATACATAGTTATATACATCTTCAATTCACTGCTGTTTTCCAATTCGAGGCTCTACGCGCAAATGGCTAACCATGCAAGGGGCGGTTAGCACAAACATGATGGACGCCAACCGACTGATGTTGATATGGGGGTAGTGCAAACAATACGTTCGCATTGTATACGGAAATGTGTCCAACAAGTTCTGACCTATCAAAACAGCCGAGGTGGTTGGTCAACCCGCACTTCATCACAAGGTATTAAGATGATTTTCAGCAACTGTTTTTTTTTTTTTTTTTTCATTAGGAATTTATCAAGTCCTCTTTACTCTTTCCCGCATGAATTGTGCGTGTTATTGTTTGAAAACGTGTAGGTCTGGACATTTGCGGGGGCCTCCATGAACGATGTGGCGTCGGTGACAACCGTTGCATTCGTGGCGGGTGGACTGGATGCTGCTTCGTGCTGAACGGAATGAAGGCGAAGTGTACCACCTCGGATATAAGTGCTGCTCTCTCGATTGGAGCGGTACCGGTCAAGTTTGGTATCGTCGGGTGATGTACAGAAGGGGCACAGGTGCATGACATTCTTCTTAAAGTTCTCCCCGATGAAGGTGTAAACGATTGGATTGAAGCAACTGTTAGTATAACACCACAAAGAGCTGACTGCGTAGGCAACACGGAACGCGTGCGACACCGGTCCTTCGGGTGAGAACTGATGAACAAGTTGTACAATATAATACGGCAACCAGCACACGACGAACACCACGATAACCGAGACAGTAAGTATCGAGACACGCTTGGAGGCCCGCTGGGCTGTGCCTGTCCCATCGGAGCGAATTCGGAGTTTGCTGCCAAGAATCTTGAAGAGAAGAGTGGAATAGCACACGATGATAATGACCAGGGGGATCAGAAATCCGAAACATGCATAATACAAAGTGTAGTAAATTCCATTTTCATCCCATTCTGGTGGCTTTGCTGTGCAGAATGTAATCCCGAAATCGAATTTGTACTCCATGAAATACCATGACGGTGTGCACAGGAGGAAAGAAATGACAAAAACCCCTCCGCAAACAATACGGGCAGTCTTCTTGGTGCGATACCGCATCGAGGACAGTGGGTACACTACCGCAACGTAACGGTCAGCGCTCATCATTGTCATTATATTTACGGACCCAAATTGGTTAAATCCATCTATACCCGGCACCAGTTTACACATGAAGTAGCCGAAGGGCCAGTCATTGGTAGCAAACTGGTACCCCAACATAGGGAGACATAGTACAAACATGAAATCCATCAGGGCTAGACTCAGTATATAAACGTTTGGTATGGTGCGCATATTGGCGTACTTTAGCAGCACAATTATCACCAAGCCGTTTCCAACGATCCCAACAACAGATATACAACCAAAAACCAAGGGAGCCACGTATCTTTGAAACACCACGCTTTGTATGTTTTCGGTTGCGTTTGAATTTGCGTCCGATGAGTTATCCCAGTAATTCGTGATGGTGTCCTCCCCTTGGTACAGTGCAGTTTGCGTTATCATTGAATACATCTTCGATGAAGCTACCTGGGTACTCAGATCAGAATGCGAGTTATCCTCCATTTCTGTCCTGGTATCCTTTTCACGAAGGTGCCTCGTGAAACTTGCTCATAAAACACAGGAGATTACTAACACGAGATTTACTGGTGGGTACAGCTCAAACAGGACCACACGGTCATTTCAAGTGAGACTGAAGAACAACAATACTGAGTTTAGGTGATATCTCTGGCTAGATAGTCTATTTGTACACGTACAGTTTGTCGTGGCTCCTCTATTTGCCGATGAAACAGAGCAACTGACTAACTGTTTAATCATACCAGTGGCAAGACGGATCATTTCCCGGATCGCAGTGCGCTTAATGCATACAGAGACACCGGGGGTATGTCATCACCGCCAATCACTGTCGACCACGGTAGGCCGAGACCCCGACGAAGGGCGCCACCGGAGCCCGGCCTTCCAAAGGTTGAAGAGTTGAGCAAGCTGTGGAAACTGCACTGATTTGCTATTATAGTACGGTGGAATTGTCTTATCAGAACACGTAGCAGTTTTTCACTTCACAAACTCCTTCAGAGGTATTGGTTAAACTCAAGCGGCAAGACCCAGAGACTAAATCGAATTATTGAAAGCGAATCACCCGATCCGATACTGTTGGTGTTATACTAATTTGAATTATGCAAAAAGACAATGATGAATTATCGATCGGGTATTCATTGCCAAGAGGTTCGTTTCCTTCAAAATAAAGACTGCTCCAGAGTTTGGTAAAAGCGAGTGTCTGACGATATTCTTTAGATGAAGGTTATTGAGTTTACTCGCTTTAAGTTCGGAAGTGCTTTCGTGACAACAACCTAATGACAAAATAAACGAATCCAGGTTCTTGTTTACGATGTCGAACGGTGAGGGAATCGGTGGCGGAGTAAGCTGAAATAGACAAAACTTACTCACAGAAAAAGAGAGAGAATTAAATCAATTGTTTTCTCTTCAAAATGCTTTGGACAAAATTCGAAAATCAAAGCATACAGTTATGCTCGCAACTGGCGGACACTTAACGTTCCTCCGTAACCAGACACATCAACAGTAATTAACGTGAGATTATACGCACGACGCCGACAACATTGTCAGCATAGCATGGTCTGACAGATAAAGGGGGAAGGAGAAAAATGGGGTGACGGAAATATCGTTCTGGGGTTGTGGACAATGCGCTGTGAATTTTATAATCAGTTGCTTAGAAATGCCTTTTTTATATTTTTATTTTTAAATTCTGAGTCAGGGATGATTTACAGTAATTCAAAGTCGGAATATTCTTGATCAAGGAGCGATGGACAAACGGGAAATACTCTAAATATCTGTGTCATGCTTGCATTGGAGTTTTATGTTAAATTCGATAGACTGTACTTACTGAAGTTGGCCATAGGATTGGTTGCAAGTTGTTATTGTTGTTGTTGTTTGTTTGTTTGTTTGTTTGTTGGGTTGTTTGTTGGGGTGTTGGGTTGTTTGTTTGTTTGTTTGTGGGTTTTATATATATATATTTATATAAATTGCTGACACCAATTGAAGGAGACAAAGAAGGAACAATTAGTTCAATTGTATTCCATGGTGTTGTGTTTGTTATAACTAATTAACCCATAGCTGCCTAACCACGTGACTTCCCGTAGACTACATAAATGCTGTTACTAGTGTTAACGCCTAATAACGGGAAAACCCGCAGATGAACAAGACCTTATCGTTTTTCTGTGTACACCAACTTCCGGAAGGGAAACATTGCACAATTAAATGTTGCCCCTTGCATGGCCAGCCATTAATGTAGAGCCTCGAATTGGGGACAGCTTTGAATAGAAGCATGATATAATTGTATTGTCACAGTAATGCAGTTAGACTTTCATCCAAACAGATGCATAAGCACAATGCAAACAAAGCATGAAGTCGAGGCTCTATACACACACATGGCGGATCCGTGCAAGTAGCGAACATTTATCAAATTATAGAGAATGAGATGCCCTTTCCAGTGGTATACAATTTGTATTAAAGAACTACTGTTTATAACAAAATCATCAATTACTCTCTATACAATCCATTGTTTTATTTTGTTGATGTCGATATAGCATGAGCAGTATTGAAAACCAAATGAGAACCATTGTGTGTAAACAATGCACTATTGACAGACGGACACAAAATAATGGCTCCGTGAAAATAGGCAGAACTGCGTTTCAGAATCCCCTGTTTTAATCAGTAGACAACTGGTCAGGTCATTTCATCAACCTGATGTGGAATCAATCAAAATGTACCGGTATCACATGCAATACCTTCAGTGATGATGATGACAAGATACAGACAAAGAATCTTTCAACTACGCCGATTTGAAAGCGTCAACGTAGGCCTCAGTTGACCGATTGCCCCCGGCATGGAAATAGTTCCAGGTAACTGGAGAGAAACTTACGGATGCGACAGCAACACATCATCTCAAAAATCAATACAATAATGCGGATACCTGGACACCAAGATTCAACCCCGTCAACAAGTTAATGGTAAAGCATAAACGAGATATCGAACCCCTTTCAATTGACGGATTGTCCTTTTTTTCCTGGTATGTGTTTTGTGAGAATTTACAATAAATACTGGCTATTTTGATTCTGTAATTTTGAGAGGGAAAAGTGGTGGTGGTGGTGGTGGGGGGGGGGGGGGGGGGTGGAATCGATGTAAAAGTGTGACGACGGGAGTGACACTAGAGAGCATGTCCTTGGGGGTAAAATAACATTTGTAGAGTGTTTCAAAGGAAGGTATACGTGTCGTAATTACTCTTAAAATCAATGGCAAGAAACCTTCTTGGTAAGAAGAACAGCAGCTTTTGATAGCATAAAAGCATCTTGAGAACAAATTATATTCGAAGTGATGTGCTTATGGAAAAACAATAAATAAATAAACATCAGTTTTTATCCAAACAATTTTTGATATATATATTTTTTTATCAGAAACGTTCACTTTCGCTGATAGAATGGGAAATGAATAACGATGACATTCAAGTTAGTCTTAGCACGTGCCCTTCTACAAATTGACTCCAGTCAAACCTTTGGCGTATCAAGAATCCTTGAGTGGGCCATGGGGGTTGATGTGCCGAAAATGGACGCACATAAAAACCACACGTACTCATTTCTCATACCGGGTTATAAAAAAAATATATATAATAATAAAACAAAATATGTTTCATGTTCATCTAAGGTGTGTGTAAGTGTGTTTTTTTCGTTGTTTTTTCTTCTTCATGGATGTAGTTGGTTCGGGGTCGGGATGGATGTGGAGGAGCAGCTTCCACCCTGCCCTCTGGGTCGTACGCGCTTCCACCCTGCCCTCTGGGTCGTACGAGCTTCCACCCTGCCCTCTGGGTCGTACGAGCTTCCACCCTGCCCTCTGGGTCGTACGCCTATAAGTGAAACGGATGAGCGTCTCATTATTGTATTCACTGCATTAGAATCAAGAGTATTTTTTGATGAGAACTCGTTTGATGCGATGCTATAAAAATTATTGGAGTGAATGATTTGAAATTGGATACATACGCATTCCTCAAGTGGAATACAATGAAAGACAACATTTAATCTAAAACAAAATAGATAAAGATTTGGTATAGCAAGGACAACCGAGCCATACAATTAATCTTTGGGAGAGGAAAACAATAAAATAAAACCGGGTACGAGGCTGACGATAATGCACGCTACCACACACATGAGTAATCACAGGAGTAATCACAATTTTGGCTTCAATGTCCACTGTATGATTGCAGAGGAAATAACCATTAATTCAAGAGCACAACAGAAGCACTATTAATTTTTTATCAACAGTCTTAAAGTGGTGCTAGACATCGTCGATATTCGAAGGGAAGCGTGAGAATAGAAGTATGGTGCTGATTAATATAGCATTGCTGTTTAGTTGTGGTTTCCCCCGATTTTTCATTCTCCTGAGAGACTGTGGCAGTAATTACAACAATCAAGCCGGTGAAACTCTAATGATTTTTGTTCAATGTTGATGAATGGGAAACACGATTAGAAATTTCAAGAGGACGGTTGTTGTGCTGGGAGAAGGGGGGGGGGGGGGGTACAGAAACAAATGTAGAATGCCGGAGTCTGCAGCGGTACCAGTATTCGTATCTCGTCTACTGTGTCTCACGATAGGCGCACACCTTGGCAAAACAATTATTTGCAGTTTTTCTCGAATCGTGTGTGTAGAACAAAGGCTGATCCAGGGTTGCACAGTCTGAGCTATTGCATGATGTAACAAGTAGAGGGGCAGTGAGGGAGGGATTTTTTTTTTTTTTTTTTTTTTTTTTTTACATATAACACTAACAACGAGTTTGGTTAAAGCTCTAATTGTTTTTCATCATTCTATTAATATGCGAAATTTTGCTCTCTACATCAAGCGTCATTCGTTGTGTGTTTTAAGCGCAAATTGTTAAAACCGGTTTCCTGAAAAGTCTTTTATTGAGGAAGCTTCGATGAAAAAATTACGCCAAAAAGTGAAAACTTCCACATTGTGAATGACGGCATTTGTTTTGTTATCAGTCCAACCTTATTCAGAGTATGTGCTTTTGCTTGGAAGTCACAATTCAGCTGGGAGTGCACTGTGGTTGTTATGTGTAAAATCTGACATAGGTTAGGGAATCACATCAATGTGAAACTTTAAGGGTAGGTCATTGTTTGGTTTATGACAACGTAAGGCATACGTTTATGCGCAAATTTATTACTCAATAAAAGTCACCTTCAACAATTTCATCTGAATGCAGTGTCTTGTTGCTGGTAAATCAATTTAAGAAATTAATAATAAATACAAACAAAAAACTGTCTCAATATTTTTACACGTTTGTCATATCTATTAACCTTTTAGGGAGGTGCCAGCAAGTACCCACCGCATCTCTGGCCGCAGCGTTCGCGAACGGAAAACCAACCCCTTGGAAATCTTTGAAACTATTTGTTTATTAGATTAAAATGTGTTCTGTTTCTTTGATTTCTCATCAACGGGCATTTCAGACGGAATAATTTTGCAGGATGCTTACTTTTCCTTCTGGCAACACGTAACTTTTCGAGTAGAATTGGTACAAATTTTTTTTCGGAGTTACTACCTAACTAAACTATACTATTAGCCAATGTTCTAAATATTGACTTTTATGATTACGAGAAAGAATCCTCAGCCGGATAGAATGGATCAAAGAAGATAAAACAGAGTTAAAGTATTCACTCTGCGTTATTAAAAACGAACAAGAAGGGAAACAAAAAGGCACAATCGCCACAGTTTTAATTTACATGGATCTAATGTTCAATTTCTTTAAAATGTGTTATGATTGCAAACCTGAAGTCGGTGTGTAACTGAATCCATGCTGTCGGTTCTTGCTGATGGAGACGAAGTGATTACTGCTAATCAATCAAACTCACCAATCATCAAATGTATTTTAAGTGATTCGTAGGTATTTTTTAGCGAATTACATTGTGTCATTGATGTGAAAATACGGGGGAAATAAGTAGACCATTACACTAACCGCTGTTATTGGAGAGTCTATAAGTGCAGTCTTTTATACAGTCAAACTGAAAAATGATGGGTCCCCTAGAATGTATACTTTTTTATTATTTTGTTAAAAAAAATATAAAAAAAACAATAAAAAAACAATATATATATACCTATTTCATATTACATTGGCCGGTAGCATTTCATTGATTTGATGAGACAATAATTTTTTTAAAGTTGTTGGCATTTTTTGCAATAAATTTTACTTTTGAAAAGACAAATACCAAGAAGAAACTGAACCGAATTTATAATTTCAGACCTTTGTTTTCAGCCGATTGAAATTCATTGCGTTGATGTGACAATAAGCGTGTTTGTTAGCTCCCTATTATTTTTTTTTCCAGAGTTACTATTTTACTTCTAGTGAGGAGTTACGGTCAGATTTACGAGTAATTGAATGATCGCCATAAGTTTCAATCAGTTCAATTAATCAGAATGAACGGCTCAGCTCTGACAGCCCCGCTGCTAGTATTGTATTTGACCATCTGCTGTGATTGCTCCTTGTTTCGAATTGTTGCTGTGAAAGAAGGGGAAGAGATTGAGGGAGAGACACAGAGAGAAGGAACACATATATAAATATATATTAAATACATATAAACTAGAGTGATTGGCCAGCTATTTGTTATTAGAGCTTGCTTTGGGGTGGGAAAAACCAGTGTGTGTTTGATTTGTTAACGATCGCTCACCTTTTTGACGAAATGGAATGAGATCACATTTCAAAATCAGTGATTCTTCAAATCTCCAAAACATATCTCATTTCCAAACTGTAGGCCTATAACTCCCTCGTTTATTTAAAACGATTGCCTTTACAGAGCTGACTCAACACTTCAGCTGCAATAGTTAGTGTATACGTATATTGGCTGTAATATGCACAACTGAGACAGTGAACATCAGGAGGTATATTGCTTATTTTGATAAGATGAAGTTGGTATAAAAATTAAGTAAAACGAGAGGAAACAATATAGGCATCAATGCAAACAATTACGTTTGGCAAACAATTACGTTATTTTTGCTGTTGTTGGTGTTTTTATTATCATTGTTAAAAAACATTGTTTTAAGTAGTGATCTGATGTGACGTGACGATACAACTCTTTTGAAAGTGAAGACTTATAAACTCGTACTAGTACTTAGTAGTGCAAACAGCTGATTGAGTGTAGCTTATCTTTCGTTGTGAATAAGATGTACAATTTATATCTAGGCTTGTTTATAATCACCAGGATCATGTACAGTACAATTGGAATGTACAACAGATGTTGTTTCCGTACCTTTGTTTTTAAGCACATCTTTATAAACAGTTAAGTCGAGAAGGATATGGACCAGGAACAAAACGTGAAATGTAACCATGCTTTCTCCATTTACTCACTGCTTTTCTTGGAAGCCGACAATGTTCAAGATTAACATCCATCAAGGTGATAAATGTACGTAATTCCGATGGGCGAGTATGACAAAAAGGGAGTTCTCCCGATGTGTTTTGTAATCAAAGCAAGAAGCAGCACAACTTGAAAGGGGTCTTGTTTGTGTGGCAAAGACTGAGTTGACGGCCGCTGCCATATTTGTAATTGTATCGAGTCATAATAATAGCTTGATATTTAAAAAAGCGAAAACACTTACTCCTAAGCAAACAACTGACACAATCCAGACCGCTAGTCATAAAAACACACCACAGTCAACAGACGTCACAAAAAATACGGTTGACTAAAACAAAAGGAGGTACTCACATAATTCAAATGCGTCCAAACGAGCGTTAAAATAAACACAGGCAGCACTTGGAGAGCGCCCTCTTCAAATGTTATTTCCTCGACGTTTACATTGTTTCAGACTGAACTATTTATCTCTCAGACTGGTAATAGTATCAGTTTTATACTTGGTGATTCTTCCCAAAACATTGCCGACAATAACAAAATGATGTATTTAACCAAAGTCATCTTGTCAACTGTCTGCCGTGCAACAATACGAGGTTAAGAATGATCGTTGTTTGTTTATTATCATGAATAATTACGTTTTTCTATTTGTTTATTGTTATTTAATTTCTATATGATTTTGGGATTAATATAATTGCTTTTTTCTTTTTATTTCACGGAATTGTCCAAGAACTATATTCATAACTGCAAACAATTCACATACATAGGAATACCAACAGCTTCAGAATAATAAATCAGTTTGAAACTGAATAATACCTATTTTTCAAGTGATTACATTCGAGTCGAGCCCATATTCTTGAAGAAAAACACCATGGATACGGAATCTGTTGACTAGTTTTACCATTTATATGGATGCTTATATTGACCTGGTTCTTATTAGCCTACATGGGGAAAAGGGTGGCCCGGGCCAGCATTGTAACCAGCTCAAGTATCGCCCACTAGGGAGTCCCTGGATTCAATCAAATTTCTGTCAGGATAAGAAAGACAATGGTGAAACAAAACAAGAATAACTTCACCTTAGAGGTGGAGAAATTACGTTCGGATAATCCTCAGGGAATGGTGGTAAACAGGCCACTAGGATTGTCTCTAATCACATGGACTGCATCTTTAGTAGACTCGTGCGTCCCATGTGAAATGTCTCACAGTTGTATCGCAACGTGTCTTGAGACGTAATAAGATAGTGTTACGGACGCGTTGGAAATATGGTATCAAAGTGATTATAGGACAAACTCTAGGGTTGGTACATATGTATAAGGAAATGAAAGAGTATCCGATTCCACTCAACATTACATTTCTGCTGATCCTCACAACATACCTGCGTGAGTACAAAACAGAAAAGTTTTAAATATGAAAACAGTAGCAAGTTATGGGGCGGGAAGTGTGCTGTGGTTGCTTCACCAGGTGTTGTAGGTTCCATCATTTCGGCTCAGCACTATAACGTGTCTTACTTCTGCAGCTGCAGCAGCAGCAACAACAACAACGACAACGACAACGTCGACGCCGACAACAACAGCAGCCGCATCAATGGCAGTAGTAAGTGCAGCAACAACAAACAACAACATTAATAAACTAGATTTAAGTTTTTGTTTAAGAACAAAAACAGGGTGTTCGGCATAAAATTAGTATCATTTGTCTTTCAATTGAATGGCCAAGGGGTAAAAAAAAATCATTTAAGTAGAGGCCAAATGCTAATTGAAGATCATAATATTTTTGTATCACAAAACGAGTCCTGGTAATATTTATTTTCACATCCATATCTGTTTTCGACCGGAAGTAAAGGTCACACGAGCCACTGTATGTGGGAGAGTTCAAGGTCAAATGGACCCACACTATGTATAGCATTTGCGAAGTTGATAACATGCTTTTCCAATGACGTATAGGCCCTATATTGCAAAAATCTAATGTGTGGTTCAGGAGTTATGTTTTTCAATGATTGCACAGCACATAAAGTGTCAAGGAATGAAAAAAAAAAAAGCTGTAGTGTGTCTTGCAAAAACATTTGCAGCAGGGCAAGCGTATGTTAGTTTGAGCCGTGTGACGTCATTGAGTGGTCTCATTATTGAAGATTTTGATGAAAAGTATATTTACTGTGATAAATCAGTAGCACAATCTTTAAATGATATGTCTGAATTTAGTTTAATTGGGAAACAATATTCAGGAAAGAATACCACAATCATATTGCATAATGTTGAAGGCTTAAAGAATCATTTGATGGATTTGAAGGGCCAACCTGAAATGAAAGAGTCAGATTTTCTATGCTTAACTGAAACATGGATTGATGTGAATACTGAAATTGAGGAATTGAATTTAGAACATTTCAAATGCTATCATCAGTTAATATCAATGTCATATGATAATTCAATGAGGACATTACAGCAACAAAGTCATGGTGGAGTTTCTGTATATGGAAAGCAATCCAGAAGTTTTAATCGGTTAAATATTACATGTCATAATATAGAATATGTTGCTTTTCATATTGTTTCAAATATATCGCTAATAGTGACAGTAATATACAGACCCCCATCTTACAACATAAATCATTTTGTCAATAACTTATCTTACTTGGTAACTGAAATTCATAAGATCAGCCATAGAAGTATAATAATGGGAGATTTCAACGAGAACCTTTTGGGCAATCAATCATATGTTGCGAATTTAATGCAACAGCAAGGCTATAAACAATGTGTACAAGATGCAACTACTGAGAATGGAACATTACTGGATCATGTGTATGTCAGAGGTTTGGATGAGATTGTTGCCACTGTCATACCAACATATTATAGTTACCATGAATCGGTCAAAATTCAGTTTTAATCCAATGCCCTGGAATAACTGTATTGAGGTTAACACAAATTTCACAACAGCTTTAAGGGGTTTTCTTTAAAATATTTGTCTGAGTCTATGATGCAAACATTTAAATAGACTAATTATCGTATACTGTAGACTTGTATTATTTCTGCATACCACAATGCGGTCATTTGTTTAGTGAAGATGTCTTATTTTAAAGCAAGTTTACATTTCTTAACAACAACATTATTCAACAGGTGTTTGTGTACTTGAAAATACACTATTATAATGATTGATATCCATGGAGCTGTTGATGTAACAACAAACAACCTTGAATAGAAAATTCTAGAAAAAAAATAGATTACATTCATTTATTTACAAATACAAAAGCCCCCCCAAAAAACAAGAAAGATTGCAACAATCACAGATAATAAAGCGAACAAAAGACTGAACAAGAGTACATGTATATGTAATTCATTGCTGAAAAATTCATAAAAATACAAGGAAAAGCATCACAAACAGAACGTAGAAATCGTCAGTGAAGAGGAATTAATATAAAGAAGAAGAATAAATGGTTAAACAGTTACAAAATATTGTTATGATATTGTTAGAAATGATGTACATGTACATGTAGTATACGTTTATTTCAGTTTGTTGCTGATGTTTATTAAAAACTCGGCGCTCGATGTTACTGAAAACTTTATTCACAACAGCGCCCTCTTTCGTTGGACGAAAAAGAGCGCTGTTGGGGATTCCCCCCCCCCAAAAAAATAATAATTCGCGCCACATCACACACGTACAGTTAGCGCTTGCACTGCATGTAACGTATATAGCGCGTTGTCGATCAAAATGGGGAAAAACGTAAGGGTCAACAGGTGTGCTTTTACGTCCTTTTTGGACCATATAGTAAGATCAAAATGTTGTTATCTCAGTGCATAAGTTTAAGAGGGATTGCTGTTCTACAATCTGATACAATAATTATGCTGAAGTGATCAGTAGTTTTAAAGATATGAATAAGATAAGATATTATGAAATTTTCAACTTCCAATAACAACCGAAAGTAAGTTAAAATATTGTATGGTTTCTGTGAAGCGTTTGTCAAACTTTTAACGATCTATCCGATGATGTGTAGATTGTCAAAATCCGAATTATGGTTTTTGAGTTATGATTTTTACAAATATTAAACTTTGATTTATTGTAATTCGATTCCCGATGACGTCATCATGACGTAATTGAGTATGTGTTGTCTTGATACTAAGGTTCAACTATCTGTAGAGTTTCAACATTCAATTCAATCTCAATCTTGAGTTATTCCGTAGATAAGCTCGAAAGTTGTTTTTGGACGGAAAAAAACGAAGGTGAACTTCGACCTAGGGTAATGACCCGGAAGTTAAGGTCGTACAATTTTGGCGTTAACTTTTCAAATGTTGCCCCTGTCTTGGTCTATCAGATGCCAAACTTTGAACTTCATAGCTTTCATATTCGTTGAGATACAGCACAAAGCAAATGGTCACCTTTCAACTTTAAAAACCTTTTAATTCGACACCTGATGACGTCATCATGACGTCATTGTTGGCATGTCGTCTTCATTTTAAGGTTCAAGTATGTGCCAAGTTTCAAGATTTTACAACTTTTACTTTTTGAGAAATCTTGTCGAGAAGGTTCAGAAGGAAGAATAAGGAGGTGGTGGAAAAAAAACCATAACAATAACTAGAAATCTAGAGTTTGTGGACAAACTCAGGGTGTTCGGCTCGAACGAAATAAAGTGACTGCGTAAATAAAAATAGGAAAATTATTGTGTGAAGGTTTGTTGTCTAATTGTGCTGTGCTGACGGGCAAAATATTTATTTGTACCTCTTGTTGATCTCTGTGCAAAATCATAGCCTAAAGGTTGTCATATGAAACTTCAACTTCCGGTTTTGACAGGGAAAGGTCAAATGGGGGTCACACTTTGTACAAAGTATCTAGAATTGCCCAAGAGCTTTAAATTGTGTGTTTTTAACTGTTTTCAGCCTGCCGCTAGAGGGCGCTTTTGAATTATGTGACGTAAACCAGACACTTGCCAGATCACAACATAGTTAAAAACAACTCAACAAAAATTCCCACTTGGATTATCCTCTAGGGTGGACTATAAGTTGTAACACCGATTGATGCGAAATGTCTTCCTACATGTACCTATACAGTACAAGTACATACATGTGTAAATTGAAATACACTTGCAACGTGACTTCTAAGAAAATACGCTTGAGAAACATAATTTAAAGTTTGAGTGGCCAGGGCAAGGGCAACACACTTGCAAGGTGACTTCTAAGAAAATATGCTTGAGAAACATAATTTAAAGTTTGAGTGGCCAGGGCAAGGCTGCTTGCACATTAATAATTATACTATCGTGCGTCATTTGTTGTCCTTTTTGGACCAGATGTAAATGTCAAAATGTTGTCATGTCTGTCCAAAAGTTTGAGCAAGGTTAATTCTACAACCTGATATAAAAATTATCCTGAAATAGTAGTTTTAAAGAAATTAATAAGATAAGATATTAAGAAAATTTCAACTCAATACGTGAATCACACATTAAAAGCAGATCTGAGTTTGCCTACATGTACGACAAACTCGGGTTCATACCAACTGGTTTGGGAATGAGCAGTTTTCAACAAGATCTTTCTTATCTGATCAAAAGTTCATAAGTGCAAACATGTGGTTTAGGGTGTCATTGCCTGTGAGTTTACAGACAGAACCATCGACGAAATTTCACAGTTTCTTGTTTAAAATGTGAAGTATTGGGAAAGTGAGTTAAATGTTATCATTAAAGCAACTTTGAATCATAAAAATCGACCAAATACATCTCGACAAATTGAATAAGAAACAATAGGACTTTCTCTCTGCTCTTCAGCATTTCAGTGATTTGACACCAGCAAGTAGGCTTGTGGGTTATGGATCACTGGCCTTGGGGAATTGGTTCCAGGGTGAATGTTTATAAAACAATTACTTAACTGATAACAGCTGATAAGATTCACAGTGAAACTGGCGAGTAGAATTCTGAGATTTTGGTAAATTGTGGGAAAATCACTTAATGTTCCGATTTGAACTGGAAGTCAATCTCAAAATGATCTGTTCTTTGAAGCGTTTGTAGAACATTTAACAACCTATCCGATGATGTGTACATTGTAAAAATCAACGTTGTGGTCCACGAGTTATGATTTTTTCAAATATTAAACTTTGATTTAATGTTATTTGATACCCGATGACGTCATCATGACATCATCAAGTGCGTGTCGTCTTGATATTAAGGTCCAGCTGTCTGATGAGTTTCAATGTTCAATTCAATCTCAATCTTGAGTTATTCCATAGATAAGCTCGAAAGTTGTTTTTTGAAGGAAAAAAAACGAAGGTGAACTTCGACCTAGGGTAACGACCTGGAAGATAAGGTCGTACGATTTTGGCGTTAACTTTTCAAATGTTGCCCCAGTCTTGATCTATGCGATGCCCAAGTATGAACATCATAGCTTTCATATTCGTTGAGATACAGCAAAAAGCAAATGGTCATTTTTCAACTTTAAAAACCTTGTAATTCGATACCTGATGACGTCATCATGACGCAATTCTTCGCATGCCGTCCTCATATTAAGTGTATGCTAAGTTTCAAGTTTGTACAACTTTTACTTTTTGAGAAATCTGCAGGAGAAAGTTCAGGGAAAAGAAGAAGAGGAAGAAAAAAAAAAAAAAAAAACTTATAACCATAACAATAGGTTTTCGGCTGCTGGCCGAACACCTAACAATAGGTTTTCGGCTGAAGAGCCGAACACCTAATAAACAAACAAATCAACAACCGCAATGAAAATACAATACCAGCAACTTAAACTATATTTAAGCAATGAAAAAGATGCTGAGGCAACAAAAAATCACGGCTGCATTTGTTGCAATGAGATTTGATCACTAAAATAGGTGATCCTTTGACGCAAAATTATTTGTTTTGGTGGACGCAGTGTTTCTTATCCAGCGCAGATCTACACCTTGTCGCGAGAATTAATTTTTAAAATAATCGTCTCCCTCGAAAACCTAATCTTGTAAATGTTGCACTCCAACAGCTCATCAACAAGTTTATAACCAGCGGGTTAAGTACAACGACTCCTGATGCCCAGTTGCCCGCGAAAACGGCTTCTCTTCCGCAACTATACGTGCTCTGGATTCTCCGTGTAGACGCCACGGTGCGACAATAATTAAGATGTTACGGTATTGTGAAGCTCGTGTAAGAGAGGGAGAGAGAGAGTGGCAGAGGGAAGGATGGTGAGCCTAGGTCCAGGAATGCACGAAGACATTAATGGCTGCGTCCTGCTAAATTGATATTGGAATTGTAATAAGGTGTCTTGTAAAAAGGCCTCTGGGTTTCACTGAAGTTGCAGTAATGCGAAGAACGTGATCTCGGTGCGTTCCACTTGTTACCTTTGCTTCAAAAAATGGCAGCTAGAAGGAACACTTAATAACATTTCTTGGTAACAAACTTCGTACCGGTGGCTTACCCTCGACATTTTAAATGTCCACGCAATCGGTTATAAACCCAATTCAAGTTGTCTGTGGCCTAAAAATGTTGCTTTCTGAGTAAGATGATCTTAATTACCAGTTTTTGAAGCGCGTTGTTCTCTCAACATGAACTTACACCGCTAAAACTAGCGTGTTAAAATTGACACCATGTGTGTTGTCAAATATAAATACCGATTTAAAAAAAATCAAACTTAGGGTACTAATAAAATAACACCATAATTTCTGCAAACACAATTTCATTGGTGTTATTGTAACACCAAACGATGTTAATTTGATTCTCTCTTGGGTATAAATAATGTGACACCCCCTGGTGTCAATTTTATCACTGCCAGTTCTTGTAGAGTCCGGCTATTTGTCTCATTACTTACATTTAATAATACAAATTAAACTGCACCTGTCAAGCCTTTTTTATAATAAGTTTATCATATCAACCTTAATTCAAATATCTAGTCTTTGCTGTCATCCCGTGTTGTGCTTCTTTTCGGTTGCTGTATTTCGTACTGTCCAATGGCCAATGTTCTGTCTGTAAAAAGAGAAATCTCAACAGCACTAAGCTTCTTTCCTTCCCTAAACGATGACATGATGTAAACATTAATACGGTTTTTCCGTACAACGTAATATCATATATAAATATAGATGTCTATATTAAATCTGAACAGTTATGTTGCTTACCTTGTACGTGTATGTTATATTTGTGTGAATTGTTAACTTACTAAGGTAATAAGACTAAAAGGAAAGTATGCATACAGGTTTCAAAAACGAGTCCCCGTAATAACTCAAATCTGGTTGAAGAGGAGCAGTGTATGTTAAGTCAGTTATGCTCCAAATATTGAGAGTGGGACAATGTACAGATCAGCAATTCATCATGGAGACATAGAGGAGATGAGCAATTCATCTAAAACTCATCAAGAAAACACAAAGGGACAATCCTCGTATGTTGAAAGTCGTCATAGAAATGGCCTAGAATTTAATCTGAATGGTATACAATTATAAACTGAACTTTGGAAGGATGGTTGTTTAATTTAGGTTATACCAATTCAAAGAGAGAGGGGAAAGAGAGAAGGAGGGTATAATCACAGTACTACACGAAGATGTAGTATTGTCAATACTAATAACGCCGTAGGCCCTACTTTATCTCATATAATGAATTAAATCCATGCAATACGCCCAAACAGTCTCAGCGACCATGGCCAACGTCTCGGGGTCGCGGCATTTTATTCGCCACGTGAAAATGCTTCCCGTTCGTGATTCGCGGGGATTCGGCCCCTTATCCACCTCTCAGTCGATAGTGTAAACCACGACCTCTGGGAATGAGCCAGCTACGCCAACAGAATACGCGGACAGGTTGTTTGTATGGGACTCTTCGCTTTTCTCGTTTGCCCAGATTTATCGATTGAACGTCTCGCGAGACCCTCCTATAAACATATAGCTTCATGACACTAATCTAATGAAGTTAAATATCTTCCAAATGAATTAATGAAATGACTGATTTGGTAGGAAAGCACGAAGAAAGAGGGTTTACTTTTCCACGGGAAATTAACAGAAAACCTGAAATTGTAGGATGAGACCTGAAATCAAATCTGGTAAGACTAACACTTGTGAGACATCCCAGTGTAAAGTCAATGAAAGGTATGTTTGTCCCCCCTTTTTGAAAGAACAGGTGTGCTAAAATTTAATAAATTACTACTTTGTAGAAACAGGATTCAAGCGAATGTGTTAGCAGAGCTTTGCTAGGGTGTTGCGGACCTTTTACCTTTGTTTGTTTCTTGGGGGTGTCGGGAATGTTGGGGTGTTTAGTTGTTTAGCTGCTTTTCTCTCATACACAAACCAATGCAATCATACCATTCCAATTCTGAGTGTTGCAACTTATTTTTAAAACAAATTAAAATAAATAAATAAATAAATAACGTCTGCACTAGAAAGTATATACTCTTGTTACTGCAAAACCTGTTTGAGTTCATGTTACAACCATAATGAACTTAGCAAAACAGTTACAGCGACATCATCGCATCAACGGAGCTACGAGGCAAGAAATATAAACATCAACAACAACAACTTGACAACATACATAAGCTATCGCAGACACATGCAATTCGGGGAAGTACACAAAATGTCCATCACAACAACTTTACAATACTGACTGGTCAGTTGTGAAAAAAAAATAAAAAAAAAAAAAAAAAAATATTAAACAAACAAACAAACAAACAAACAAACAAACAAACAAACCAACAAAGCTAGGCAGAGCCAAGGTCCACCAGCGCAGTAACACTCAAGGGTAAAGCTTCTTAAAAGAGCATCGCTCTTAATGCACACTCGATTTTTTCAATTATAAATTTAAGTCAAAGAGGGGGGGGGGGGAAGTAAGGACAAATTAATAAATAAATAAATAATAACAATGATAATAATTAATACATAATTTGTATGACCTTGATCCCCATGAAGTTTCAATAATGCTTTGGGTAGAAATGTTGATACCTGCGGCCACCTTGGTAAATATTGTTAAGAGCGTGTCCGCAATTTTTGCGACCCAACTTGAAAAAACAAAACAAAAACCAAACAAACATACGCGATGCTCAATCAGTTATGATCAAAACCAATTATTTTACTCAAAAACGGTATTATTTCCGGCAAGGCAATGTCAATGTCAAAATTAAGTTTTCCACCGAACCATCTTCGCACGCCAGTTTTATGCATAACAGTGAAGCTGATATTTCAGTTATAGGCCAATGCACACCTTTAAATCAAGTTTGGTTTCATATCCAACCGTTTTAATGATGTTGACATTGCTGTTGAAATCAAATTGTCTAGTGTAAACATAATTATGGTTAAAATTTGTTTTTGGTATTAACAACGAATGAAGCCAAGGGAGGCATTGCTCCGTTATAGCCTCACCTTAGGATCAACATGCCTTCAATTGACCCATATTATATCTCCTGGGCTTTCAATAGCCTTGTGTAAAACCTTAATTAAAGGAATCGGTACTAACTGAAAAGGTTGGGAGTGTTAAATTCACCCAGGGGGATGCTCCAGGCCTCACTCCTTCGCCAGGAGAGGGGTGACTGGACACAAATTAGATTGCACTTCATGGATGCAGTAAGCCGTGTAATGTATAGGCTGGAGGGCATGTAACCTTTTACTTCATGCATTATTCATGAATTGTAAAAACATCCATCGGGTTTCAAACTTCAAAAACAAGTTAATGAATAATTATATTATACGTCTTTGCCAAGGCAAGGCGGCATCCATCATAATGTACACCAATTCGCAGAATCGACAACACTGTCGTCATCGAAAATATGTGCATAAACACAGATGATTTGGTTTGTTTTGAGACCTCACAATCTCCATTGTTCAAACCAGTACAAATCCCCGAGAGAAATGTTCCCACCATTAATTGACTTAAAGTCGAGAAAAATAGCAAATGGAGACTTAATAGTAATAATAATATACCCTTATATAGCGCTTTATTACACCCCTAGTGTGAGGTATGTGGAGCTACGTTTTGAAGAATGATACAATTTTTCTTTATTTTTCTGTAATGGTGACGTGGCGCAATATGCTGCCGATCAAGACAGGAACGGGAACACCGGGGCGAACCCCTTTCTCTTTTCGATAAGTGCACTGGGTTCTTTTACGTGCATTACACAACGCACGAGACCTATAGTTTTACGTCCTATCCGAAGGACGCAGAAATACTGGTCAAGTGTCTTGCTTATGGACACAAGTGTCACGACTAGGACTCGAACCCACACCCTGCTGATCAGAAACACCAGAGCTTGAGTCCGATGTTCTAATATCCGCTCAGCCACGACACGCCGATTTGGACACAACTTCTGACCCAGTCATTTAACCGGTTGTCTTTGTCAACCTCTTAAAGGCACTGTACACGTTTGGTAATTACTCAAAATATATATTAGCATAAAAACTTACTTGGTAAAGAGCAACGGAGAGCTGTTGATAGTATAAAACATTGTGAGAAACGACTCCCTCTGAAGTTACGTAGTTTTTGAGAAAGGGGTAATTTCTCACTAAAATAATAAAAGACTTCTGGCCAGAAGCCTTTTATTCCTATCTGAAAGCACACTAATTTGTACAACAAGGGTGTTTTTTCTTTCATCATTTTCTTGCAACTTCAATAACCAATTGAGCCCAAATTTTCACAGGCTCGTTATTTTATGCATATGTTGGGATACACCAAGTGAGAATACTGGTCTTTGACAATTACAAAACGTGTTCAGTGCCTTTAACGGTTAAACCTGTTCACCAAGTGTTTGGTGTCATTGAATGGCTCGATTTAACTTGTTGTTCTTGGTATTGTTGGTATAATAGTCGCAAACAGTGTTCATGGGATCAACCATAATATATATGAATTAACAAACCTGTTGAATTTTGGGGTTAATCCGTTGTGTAAATCAGGAGAAATAGTGAAAACTATGGGCAATTGTCAGCATGTAACCACATTGTCATTAGTTTTGTTCGTAACAACTGGAAATTAGCTGTTTTATTTGTCAGGTTTTCATGTACATCAGTTTTCTCGAATTATACATTATTTTGGAGAAAAACATTTCACGGAAAACAAAAAGTGGTTCTAGTATAAACTTTATAATCAATAAGCTTTCAGACTAAATTAAACAATGATGTTTTTTTATCCCTCCAATTTTGTAGAATACCTTTAACTCTTCCAGTAAAACAATATTGAAATTTCCCTTCCATGCCACTTTCAACTTGGGCCTATTCGACGACGCTGCTGTACACCCTTCATGTCAATGTGAGTGCATTTAAAGGAGTGCAGGTTTTGTTTACACCCCTCGTCGTAATTTTTGTTTTTGTCATTGTCAACATCTTTGCAATTTTAACCGTCGTCATTTCAGTCACTTCCAGCGTCAGTCGTCAGTCGATAACGAAGTCCTCAAATAAGAACTACCCAAAAATAACAAAATAACAAACCCACCGCCTTTTTATTTCACTAGAGTATAATAACCAGTTTCGATTTTTATATTTCAAATTTCCGTTCAAGACAGAGAAACAAAACAGTTTCCCCGCTCTAATGATCCCTCAGGGCAGAGGACCTGCCAGCAAAAACACCAGCCTGAGTACCTGATAACACCCCTTCCATCAAGAATGTTTGCTCACGGAATCTATTAGGACAAACACTTGAGGTCCGCTGACGGGATTCCTCCATTTGGGGTCGTGCGGGTTATTGTACAATAACTCAATTTGCCATATGTTAGGGGAAAATAACGAGGGGCAGAATACAAAGTTCATTTCTGTTAGTAGATTCGTTGGGCTACGTAAATGTTCTCTACCGTGGACGAAAATGAGGTCGTCTAATTCACACCGATGGGAAGGACAGAGAGATGGGAGGGGCGACCAAGAGAAAACAGGTGGGTTGGGTGAAGGTGGGGGTTATCACTTGTGGAAACAGAGTGACTCGAATTCACAATATACATACCCCCAAATTATGTGTAACTAATCCTGGATACAGTAAAATACCATTTTAACCAACGACCTCCGGTTTAACGTGCCGGCGCTCTACCAACTGAGCTATCTAGCCCTATGTTGGCGGTCTCCCTATTTTGTCAATATCTTTGTTCGGGGGTGCCAGTCTGAAGCCATTCAACCGCAAACTGCCGTGTAGCCAGGGATCACACCCAAGTATACGATACAACCTGGGAAGCGGCAGCCAGGGGATCACCTTAAGGGGATGCGACTTTGAACAAAGATATTGACAAAATAGGGAGACCGCCAACATAGGGCTAGATAGCTCAGTTGGTAGAGCGCCGGCACATTAAACCGGAGGTCGTTGGTTCAAATCCCGCTCTAGTCAGTTTGTCTTTGTTCAACCCAAAATCATTTAAAAAAATGTACCCAGTCAGTTTCCCTTGTGGTTTATTATTTGATATCTGATATAAAAAGTCGCATCCCCTTAAGGTGATCCCCTGGCTGCCGCTTCCCAGGTTGTATCGTATACTTGGGTGTGATCCCTGGCTACACAGCAGTTTGCGGTTGAAGGCTTCTGACTGGCACCCCCCGAACAAAGATATTGACAAAATAGGGAGACCGCCAACATAGGGCTAGATAGCTCAGTTGGTAGAGCGCCGGCACGTTAAACCGGAGGTCGTTGGTTCAAATCCCGCTCTAGTCAGTTTTTCTTTGTTCAACCCAAAATCAAATAATGTTGTATCAAAATTAAGGTAGAATGAAAAAGAGAGGTAAACATCATAGATTTGATGTTGTTTCTTTTTGATTCGGTCTTCTGAGAGGGGAAGTACTGTTGGCTTTAGAATAGTTTGAGAGAAAAAAATTGTTATTTTAGTGGCCCTTTAAATGTTGGTTACTCTGTATTTCAAGAAGCCTGCAGTTCGATATAACACATTACTATGTTCTTACAAAAAGACAAAGTAATTCAATATTAAAATAACTATTGTTTTGATTGCGATCTTATGTACCAGTGATTACTGTTTATGAAATATCTTCGGCATAGTGGTCGTCATGTGTTATTTTATTATGACTTTTATGTTTTCATCTGCATGTTATTGATTCATGCATTAATATATCTTAACAAATTGGGGAATCTTTCGGGTTACAACTGCCAGTACTAAACGAACGAGATAATAAAATCGCCACATATATCTCACCGAAGATTAACCCAAGTGTGGCTGTTGGCAAGGTATCCAGTTTGACACCAAACGCTGTCGTGGTGATGCATTATCTGCAACATCACCAAAACTTCACACCTCAAGAAACCTGCTTAATCTTCCCAGAACCCTGGATTTAAATGTAAACTTTTGAGAAACACATAAATAAGAACAACTCCACCGTCAATGTTTTGTGTATCTTTGATTGGAATGGACGTGATTCCCCAATAGACAACCCCAATTTCCGTAGCTACGCTGTGTGTCTCAACATCCACACCCTGGCTATATTCGTAACACGCCGAGAGCTAAGTAGTCCCGGACTTGGGCAAATTTCACATATCGCGCACGTAACTCACCGCGACATAATTTGATTTCCCGCCGAGGAATTTGCCGAGCATTTACAAACCCATCAAACAAGCAGCCGTAAGTGAAGGCAGTAGTCACGAGGCAGAGATCGATCCTGGGAGGGGGAGTTCGATTCCCCCTCTTCAAACACTGAATATTCCTGGTATTTGTCGCAGTTGATACTTAGAGGAAAGCGCAAAATGGAGCCACTACTCAGGGACTGAATTTTAAAGATGGATTGATCGGTAGAGGTAGAGGAGGGTAATTGGGCTGCAATGGGGTGTGTTTTCTGTCGGTGTTCTTTTTTTCTCTCTCTCTCTCTCTCACTGTATCCCGTGCATCAACCCCCGGCTTGGAGCCAGAGCACTTCGAACCGTTACATGTAAGTTTCATGAAAGCCTTCTTCCTGTTCTGATATCGGATTTCTCTCCCCTCCAGCCCAACAGAGTTTGCCCTCTCCTTGCGACCAGTGCATTATCACCCACGAGATTGAGTTGATCAATAAAGTTAGCAAATAAAGAATTCCCGCCTAAACTTCACGCGGGAAAAGGGTTTCAATTTTAAATTACCTTGCGAGGAGCGCGGAAAATCAATTTGGCCACTGAGCGCCAAAGTCAATAAGCGGAACAGGTGAGGACTGCGCACAATGGTGAACAACACCGCGTAAATCGTCTGGAAAACAACACGTGAAATTAGCTGCCAACAGAATTCCGGATGACTTTACATCCGACTTTTTTATTGACAAGAGTATCTAGACATAAATCTTGATCGACTAGTGCGACGATTGTCAATAAGTCAGACGTGAATCACGGTATCGATTCTTGGTGTTTGGTTTCCATTTGTTTCAAGTTCCCAAACTCACAGAAGATGTTCCAGTTTGATCTATGTGTTTGGAATGAATATCGTACAATGTATTTTTATTATTGGCAATAATGGTCACAATAGTCCTCTATCAGTCAGCTGGACAGTCATGCTTCAAAATGATAACTGACAAACTAACCTCAGGTAACAATCGTGCATCAGTAAGATGCAGTGTTGACTGGAAATGACATCCATGCTTTCCCACCTGGACAGTGCGTATTGCTCACCGCAATGACAGGGGTGCCACCCTGAACAGTCCGCGTTGGAAACCAACGTGTCCCGACTGCTGACTTGACTAGCTGATAGCCTACAGATGATGTGGCGATCGTTGGAAACCGCCCTCTATAAGGAAGATGTCCAACATCATGCCGATTGAGGGCGTAGTAACATTAGCCTGAAATGAAAAAGCAAATTATAGCTTCGTTGTATGACCAGTATTGGGGTGGGGTGTAACATTCTCACGACTTTTTCATCCGGACAAAACATTGTTTTAACATTCCGTGTGTTTGCATTGGTTTGATTAAAACAAATATTGTTTCTACCTTCTTGGGACAGTTGAAAGTCATCAAAACAGGGTTTTTTTTTCTTTCTTTTTTCCCAATTGAACCTGCCGTTACACTATCGCTCACTAAATGAGTGTCCCTTTTTTATATTTTTTTGAATAGTTGCGACTCCGCAAATAATTTCTGGTTTCAACACTTCGTGACATCATCCCCCAAAAATCACACGGTTACACCCTCGCTCACTTTTTAAGTGACAGTTTCATATTTGCGTGTAATACATTAATTTGGGGAGAACATAATCATTTTTAGATATAGACCCTTGTGACTAAATAAAATAAATTATACCAAAAATTTCTTTGAAATTAGCCCCTCTATAATTTTATAGTTTATACAAAATGGTAATTAGGTCCAAGGCTAAGTAATTGCTTTACAATTCCTATGGAAAAACCGGGAGAGCTGGTTATTGGTGGATTTTTTTCCAGTGAAAAACAACCCCGATGGTAACAAGACTGTTGGCATGCTATTTTGGCTAGGTGTAGTTGGGAATACGGATTTTTTCAGATAAAACAAAAACAAATGGCGGAGTTCTGACTTTTTATTTAAAAACTGTTACTCAATATATCCACCATGGCTCTGTGGAGGGTTAACACTGCATGATGCCATGGTGGACTTGGTGAGTAACAGTTTTTAATTAAAAAGTCAGAACTCCGCCTTTTTCCTTTTATTTTTATTTTTTATTCCATATTCCCGAATTACCCCTAGCCAAAATAGCATTCCAACTGTATTGTTACCATCGGGGTTGTTTTTTACTGTGAAAAAAACCCCCAAAACACCAACTTAAGGACCAGCTCTCCCGATTTTCCCCTAGGAATTGTACAGCAATTACATAGCCTTGGACCTAACTACCACTAATTGGTGAAATGATTATTGGCTAATTTCAAAGGAAATTTGGCTATAATTCATTTCATTTAGTCACAAGGGTCTATATCTACTGGTTTTGGCGATTTAAAAGTGATTGTGTCCTCAAAAAAATGTATTGCACGCTAATATCAAACTGACATTCAAAAAGTCTGCGATACTGTCTCGGTGTGTTTTTTTTTATTGTGTCACGGAGAGTTTTAGACTACCAAATAAAACACGATGTTTGCCCTTTCAATAACATTATGTCTATAGGGTAACCTTTTGGGGACCAACTTCTTGCATGTTAACCAAAACTAAGCTAATGCGTAATATTTAACTGATTTTGGGGAAAAACAAGCTTAACTTTTTAGCTTTTTAGCGTTTAGCTTTTATTGCAGCCGCAGGCAAATGTGATTTACTAGTGCCTAAAACCATGTTTGATAAACTAACCTTACAGGTGCAAATAAATCAAATAAGATTTAGCAAGATCCCAGTGGCAATCTCATTGTTTATGAAAAATATATATATAAAAATTATAACAATACCCGCGTTTAAAGACGGCACAGTCTAAGGCCAATGATTACGTAATAATCATAAACAAATTGAATCATATTGATATGTGATTATCAAGATGGTTCAAATAAAAAAGTTAACAGAACTGTTTTTAACACACGCGTAGGCATATAATTATTATACACAGAAAAAAACCCGCATTGTACAAAATCCGAGGTGCAGACATGACAAACTGCATCGACGCACAAGGAGAGAACTGTCAAATCAAAAACAGCACTGACTATTGAATAGAAATGAGATGATGTAGTCTTTTTGTTCAAGTATAAGTTCCTAACATTTGTTTTGAGCCCACTTCGTTAAACAAATATTTTCATAATTTTCTCAACGCACCTCCATAAAAAAAATTGTCTATCGTCTACACTGTCACTGCGCCCTCTTGTGAAAGGAAATGACATTACAGCTCAGTTCATGTTCGGAAGGTTCCTTTTTCCATCAGCAGCACCACAACCAAAGGCACTGACGTATCCATTTGGTCCATTTTCGTTGACCTTTTAGCCTCCTGTCACCTCTTACTGTTTCGGAGGACTCGACCTTTATCAAAATAACTATGAAGCCCGCCGGTATAAACCAATTTGATGCAACGTACGCTTGTCTTTTACACCTCACTAGTAGGACTCAATCGCAACGATAACCATTTAATAATTACTTGAATTAATTGCAATTAAACCAGTCAGGTAATTTACGTGAAATGTAGGATTGTCAATCCTGAATGTAATGTTTTTATAATTATACGTTTAAATGCTGTTCGCTTTTAACATCGGGCCCATTCGGTCAATAGTACGCAGGGTTAGCTCTGCCCCATTGGTCTCAAAAGGTGGGGCAGAGTGAGTGAATATTATGGAAGGGGACTCATGCACATGGGGCCTGATGCTCATGTTTTGATCGATGGGATTTATGGGACAAAGATGTGCAACTTTTATGTTACGAACTACAAAGAGACATAATTTAATCATTTTGTGCTTTTGTGCACTGCCCCGATCAGCTGTACGCTCAGTTCCATCATGCATCACTACACCAGAAAGCGTGACGTACTTCCTGAACAAGAACTTGCACGAGCTTGGATTAGACCCGGTTTAGCTGAAGTTTCATCACCAAGGACGCGCAACCGGGACCTCTAAGATGGCTATTAATCAGCCTCGTCTCACACTCACTTGTAAGTGACGTCAATAAGGGGACACAGCGCAGTGCATTTAGACTGGAACGTCTAATGACCTATATATAACCCACGGACTCGCCCCGACCCTGCATGCGCACAACACAATCATGGCATGACTTCAGCAACGAACGTTGATTGGTGGAGTTGTTTGCTAAATGTGTCCCTTATTGGACTCACGCCTTTAAAAAATTATATATTACCTTTGGTTCTTAGGGTTTCTTAGAATCATTCGATTTTTGTTTTGCTTTTTGTCAGTGTAGATAATACTACACAACACACTTACCTGTAGAAAAAAATGTTTATTTCATAAAGTGAGAGTTTTTGAGATATTATCTAAAATCTGGAGCGGTAATTTCCATACAGGAAGAGTAATCCTTTATTTGAATACACAAAATGAGAATCGTTTCATGCAAATTTCTCAGATCGAAGTGTTTTGAATCCCTCTCTCTAGAACCACATTCCTTTAAAGGGATTTGTTTCTCAAAGTTGCATTTATTATTAACAGCTGAAGTGATGCTCACCAAGTAAGTTGTTATGGTTTATGAATTTTTGGAGTATAACTAAAGCCAGACACTCCCTTTATTCAATTGGCTCTGGCCCCATGTGTAATGTATTCAGCCTTGCAATGTTAATCATGATTCGATGATTCGACAAACATCTTACTGTTTACCTTTACTTTTGAAATTGCTAGATTGGAAACTGACCGTTCGAGACAGAGAGTACATGAGAGATTGCTGGGGGTGGTTGGGGGGGGTGTCTTAAACTATACACCAGGGTTTGCACTGCAACAGGGTATCAGTCTATTTTGATTTATAATAATGTCACGATCGGGCCCTTTCTAAGATGATAAGCTTTCTATTGGATGGCTCGCTGAGGGAAGACAGCCGACGCCATTTCACAAGCTAGTTTTTCAAAATCAGAAAGAGAATACTTCGTGATATTGGGGTCACTGAAAATGAACCAGAGGCCCAGGCAATCTTGAAAGTTACACGCATAATCGGCTGTGGAAAACGGATGATTGGGGCGAACGAGGGGGCCCACAGTTCGAAGCTGCACGAAAACACATTTCCTTACACATCAAATCGATAAATATTTTAAAGGGACACACCGGCTTCGTTGGGCTATTTAGGCGACAAAATACACTAAAACATGACTCTAAAGGTCTTCCAGGAATGGAGAAGAATAGTTGCTAAAAGAAACCATCAAATTTGGCCGTTTTAACGCATTTTTCAAAAAACGAAGGTCACATGGGTTATCCGAACCACTTTTTTTGGTTCGGATAACCCTCGTGATCTTCGGAGATAGTTTTAATTCCAGCCGTATAAAAGTAAATCACTAAACCAAATTTTCTATTTTTTTTAAAACAATTATTAATGAATATTTGACAAAAGAGACTATGTATTCAGATTGCGGGTACAAACTGTAAATAATGATGAAAAAAGGAACGTAAGATTCTCATTCAGAGAGTCCGTGCAACGGAAGCGTGTTTTACAGCGCCTCGGCGTGGGAGCTAGAGAAACGTAAACCTTGAGGCATATCCCCTACAGCCGTTGCCGTGTCTCGTGGGGCCAGAGAGACAAACCCCGGGGGCAAGAACTCCCCGAGCTTGCTGGTCTTGCTGTGAGCTTCGGAGCTGGTCGGAGGGGTGGGGAGCCAGACCCCAAAATAGGTTTCGTTCCTATAGGTATTAGTCTGTACCCCCTAATAATTGTCACGTTACGTGGTGCCTGTGTGCAAAACATTCGGGACGACGGACGTCAGCACTGTTTATCTAACATGTATGCACAGTTGATGTTTTGGAAGTTGCTGCATACGATGTCTTCTCCCATAAAAACGCCACGAAAAGACCCCGGTGGCAGCTACTTAAAACATTGCGCAACAATGTCGCATAAATTTGACAGTTGCAACGGCTGGAATAGCGTATACGCTGACCTTTGACCGCTTTTTGTTATTTTCAACATTTTTCAGTAATTACGTGATATTTTGACGATTTCTTTTTAAAAACAGCAATCTAAAACTTATGGTTTCTGATTTTATATCACTAAATTACACAAACGGTAAGCCGGTGTGTCCCTTTAAGTGAATTTCTTCTCACTTGGTTTTTAGAAAATATTGATATCGTTTTGTTGTATTTTGTTCTGTTCCATTACCGTGATCTCTCCAGACTAGCAGTGGATCAAGTTCTGTAAAACCCGAACCAAATAATCCCAAAGCTTTCCTGTGTGATATCAAGATAATTTAAAAGTGCAATGTTACCAACAAGGGAATACAATGAATAGATTCAACCAATGGCCTGTACAAATGAATGGACAGGCGTTCAGGGTCGAAGGTTTGTAGCATCTGATGTTTTGGGGAGGGAGGGGGGAAGTGTGGCCGTGACCGAATTTGGGGCTACGACCACGGCTACTGCTACGGTAATGGCTGGATTGCCGCCGCCGTCATGCACCATCGTGCATCATCATGCCATTAGATCGTGCAAGTCTCGCGCGTATTTGAACATTGGGTGAGTTCGATTAGCTTACCCGGGTCGACCCAGGTCTGACCCCAGTGCGTTCGATAAGCTTTGACGTCATTGTTGTGGCTCAAGCCTGTTTAATACTTCTTGAGAATGCGAATGCGATACAAATTTTGACGTCACAAAAATCGCAACGAATAAATCGGAAGAGTTTACTTGTGTTCAACTGTGACGCATTCGCAGCGAAAACAGCCAGGTGACGTCAACATTTCGATCCGCATTCGCAATCGCAGGAAGTATGAACCGGGCTAAACCCGGGTCAGACCTAAGTGGCCTGCTTGTGGAGCGGGTTACTTGGGGCTGACCCTGGTTCATGACGTCACGGCGAAAAACTTTCTCAATGGCCATCATTTTGTTTGTAATTTAGCGTGACATTTTCAGGAAGTTTGGCATACATTTTCACCATTAAAGCAGCGTTTTTGTGAGCAATACGTTTTTGTTATTATTCGAAGCCGGGTATGTTTGTATTACTGTACTTTATGGTGTTCCATATGTGCCACTCCTTCCGTCGCCTTTTCAATTTTGTCCGTCGCCTTTTCAATTTTGTCCGTCGCCTTTTCAATTTTGTCCGTCGCCTTTTCAATTTTGTCCGTCGCCTTTTCAATTTTGTCCGTCGCCTTTTCAATTTTCTTCCGTCGCCTTTTCAATTTTTCAGGCGCATTTTTTTTTCTGAAACGGCCACGTGACTGTCACATGATGACCATGTGATGATTTGTTGGCAAAGAAAAATGATTGGATACCTCAACCATACTGTCTATGTACAGGCTTTGCTTAGTAAATCAAGAATGGAACTGAAAGAAGGATATTATCGTAGTTATCTGGTCTCGACTGTGGATGAAGCAACGTATACATTTTGGCAACTGCGGTATGCTTCCCAAAGGTCGAATTTCCTTCGGAGTCATGGGATAGTCACCTGGTAGTCACGTGGACCCACGATGGAAAAATTGAAAAGGCGACGGACAAAATTGAAAAGGCGACGGACAAAATTGAAAAGGCGACGGAAAGGAGTGGCACATATGGAACACCATAGTACTTGGCTTGTAAAATTATTTAACGCTGCAGTTTCACCTTAAAATAGTTATTTTACGATCTTTTCGTGAACCCTCGAAAAGTTTCGGACGCAATGCACACACAGAAAGTAGTTCCGCTCGGCTGTCCCAAGAAGTATCGGTGTGAATGCCGGGGGAAGTTGGCGTTCGGTTAGCTCATGTCAGGCGCTCATCCGGATGTGCACACCGGGGTCGACCCGCTGAGGCTAATCGAACGCACCCATTATTTTGTTGGGACCACTTTGGGTCTCACGCACAATGGTTTAATGGAAACAAACTCGCGCTTTTCAACAGGCCCCAATTTTCGAAAAAGCTCGAGACTTGCATAGTCTTTTCGAGTACCGCCTTACTCCAAGCAGAACATGAAGTCATTGCAAAAAATCTACAAAGTACTATAAAGTACACTGTCGTTAAACTCTCCCATAAAAAGAGACTTTATATAAAATCACCCAAACAATCCTATTAGATATAGACCCTTGTGACTAAATACAATAAATTATAGCAAAATTTCCTTTGAAATTAGCCAATATTGGTCTCTGCCATAGTTTTTACAAAATGGTTCATTTCGCCTATTAGTGGTAATTAGGTCCAAGGCTAATTAATTGCTGTACAATTCCTAGGGGAAAACCAGGAGAGCTGGTCCTTGGTGTTTTTCTTTTACTTTTCAGTAAAAAATTACCCCGATAGTAACAAAACAGTTGGCATCAAGCTCTTTGGCACCCTATTCTCGTAGCCACCGTCACTTATAAGTAAGGCTTTCGAGCAAAGGCGCACCGTATATAAACGCGGCGGATCATGATGCTATCATGGTATAACGTGATATATCACCAACACTAACAAGCGAGGCGGATTTGGATTGCAGAATACATAGCAGCTCCATTGGACCTTTTCAGCCGGTTTTTGGCGCAGAACTGAGGATCCTGGCCACCACCGGTGTGGCCGGTGTGGACGGAGATTCTGTCCCCCGGAGATTCTGTCCCCCCATATGGAGAACTGTGTACAAACTTCTTTTGATAGCACCCTCTTTTGAATCATCCCTCTCCAGCCCACGTTAATTTCCCATGGGGGACAGAATCTCTGGGGGACAGAATTCCCTATGACACCGGCATTGAAAACGGACTCGAGTCCCACTCCTACTCCTAGTCTTACTCCTAGCCAAGCAAATGAACCTTTACATGTAGCCCTCGCCACTTATCTTTGTATTCTGCAAACCAAATCCGCCTCGCTTGTTAGTGTTGGTGATCTATCACGTTATACCATGATAGCATCATGATCCGTTTATATACGGTGCGCCTTTGCTCGAAAGCCTTACTTATAAGTGACGGTGGCTACGTGAATAGGATGTCTTTGGCTAGGTGTAGTTGGGGAATTTTGAATAAAAAATTAAATAAAACATAAAACAAATAGTGGAGTACACTTTTTTTAATTAAAAACTATTACTCAATAAGTCCACCATGGCATCATGCAGGTTTAAGATGATACTGTCAAACATGGTGGTTGAGAAAATTGTTGAGATGTTTCTAAACGCTAAGATCATACTAGTTTGACTCTTGGTCTAGTGAAGCAAACACGAGAAGTCCTTCATCCGATTCGTGACTACTTAGCGGTAGTGGATAGGTTGCAGGACGCGTTCCTACAAAAACTATAGTAGTAGACGAGGTTTTTTCTTCTCTTTTTTGGCTTGTTTTAGAAACGAATTATTCCACGTACTGCCGTTATCTAAAACAATGCCGGTTGGTTTTGTTTGTTTGTTATCTATTGAAATGAGGGATTACTGTAACCAATCTTTGGGCCCTGCAGAGTTTTGACATTTCAAACAAAACAATAAGTCACAGTCAAACGCCATTCTGGTTTTACTTCACGATACGATACAATGTGGTGGTGTGTCTGTAGTAGACCTTTCAGTATTTTTCTTTGTTCCATTAAATCGCCCAGACGGCCCTCATGCATTCCTTTCGTTACGCAACGCCAGGTGCGTTTCTCTGACTCTACTCACGCACGTGTATATAAAAGTTGACTGCATACACTCTCTCTCTCTCTCTCTCACTATCTTTTCGACTCATGGATCAGGCAGAAGTTTTAACCAGCACCAGAGTGTATGTATAATAATTGCCACCTAGCGCTCTTATCTTTTAGAGAGGACAATTCAGCACTTGCATTACTTTCTTTAGGACTCCTTGTTGCTGTGGTGTGCTGTTTGGCAGTAGTACACAGCTAATAGGCACACCGCAGTGGCAAGCACATTAATTCGACCATAAACAGAAGTGCATTATAATTTCTTTGGCACAAGTATTGCCCTCTTATTATTGACTTACAACAAGGCAAAGTAGCCAAATTTCCATTTAGTCTTTATCATTTCAATTCATTAATAGCAAAGAACATGCTACATGCTACATGTCCATTGACCACCTTCACATTCTAAACCTTGGATTACCCGCCTTTGCAGTTTATTTGAACACCATTGAGTCATTAATCCAACGGTCACTTGGTTATTATGGTGCCATCTGCCCCTCCGAGATTTGTTCAAACATCGACCTTAACTTCACGATGAAAGAGTTGACACTTTTCTTTATTGGGTAAATTTACTGAAGAAGGAAAATGTCACGATTTAATTAAGATCTTCAGTCGTCCATCTGACCGTCCAGGCCCCTAAATGCTTTATTAGGGTTAGATAGTTAATTGCTGAGCGAACAAGGAACGCTTACAGCGCCCTCTGTCGGTTACTGACGCTGCAAGTTTTGAGTTTAACGGAAAGTTGCATATCCCAAGACGTGTTTTTTGTTTTGCAACCGCGACCGAAAAACAAGTTGTTTACGTAAAATTCACTGACCGAAACAATTTCCCATAGCTACACGAAAACGAGACGGTAACCGGGCACAGTTCACGACGTAGGTACATCTCTTGAAAATTCATGTTCTTAAAATAATTATGTTCTCCACTATTATTTTGAAGGGATGGAACTTAATAGTCTTTGTAATTGTATCAACATTATTTAATTGTAAAGCTTCACACAGGGTGATTGATTATTTTTTTATTTTGTTGTTTGTTTACATTTTCGGATAGTTTTTAGAGTCCGCCCCGCAAGTCTGTTACGGTTTGATGGGAATTCACAGCCGCATCATAGCGGTCCAATCACCAAGCATGCAAAAACGTTCAATCATTGACCAAAGCCCAAACATGTTTCTGGTTGGGGTCGCCAAAACGCACACTTAGCACGGGAAAATAATAAGAAAAAGGGGGGAAAAAGGAGAGTAAAATGCCAAATTTATGGTTCAAATAGTTGCAGTGACACAATATTGACAAATTCTTTTTCAAGTTTGACAAGTTTAAGCGAAAAAGTTTCGAAATCAGTTAAATCAATTGATAATAATAATAATCAGAAATTACGAATCCTGTCAAATGATAGCTTTACCTTGCATGTTTGCGTATCGACTATTTTTGCATTCGGTATACGTATTGTTTGATGATAATTTTTCTAATACTTTAGTTGAAAATTATGTACGAAGAAAAAGAAAACACAAACAAAATGGGGAAAAGTACGCAATCAGGCGGCGAATGAAAAAAATCAATAGACATTCAGAGGTCTGAGGTGGGATTCAAACCGCGGTCCACAGAAGTGAAAGGCATGGAAAGAAACCACTGAACCAGCTTAATTGCAAGGAAAATCGGAAATTGATAGTGTGTGTTTAGTTGGGTGATATTCTTTCTTGACTCTCCTTCTGGTTTTGTCGTTCCGTTTTTTAATCACCCAAGACAGTGATTGGGCTCGCGTGCAAATGATCGTCCCTTGTTTCGATCAGTCATCTTAGTAAGTACACAACTAAACACACACTATCAATTTCCGATTTTCCTTGCAATTAAGCTGGTTCAGTGGTTTCTTTCCATGCCTTTCACTTCTGTGGACCGCGGTTTGAATCCCACCTCAGACCTCTGAATGTCTATTGATTTTTTTCATTCGCCGCCTGATTGCGTACTTTTCCCCATTTTGTTTAATTTCCTATTTTTTCTTTCAATGGGGCTTGCGCTGTTGGATGTACATGCAGTTAAATTAAATATTATCAAGTTTATGAGTAATTAATATTGTTGTTTTACACTGGGATACATACATGGAAGACAGTGGCTTTAGAATAACCTCCGCTTTTTAAGGAGAGTTCTCCTTTTCCCAATTTATTGTTCATGGGAATCGAGTTATTTGTTTTTGTTTTTGCACGGATTGATTTAGTCGTTATGAATTTAGTTATAATTATTGTGGATCTCCAAGTTAGTGTTTACACAGTTTGGGATTAATTTCTACTTTAATTTAGCAACTGTAATCTTGATAGCACCCTTTGCCTTATTTTGGTTTTAACACATAAGGTCAATAAATATAAATATGACTGTTGTCTCAAGAATTTTGGGCACATTCCTATTTGGATATGTTTTTATTTTTTTTATTCAGCGGCTATCAACATCAGACAATAGTGATTTGGGTGTACAAGAGATTTTGTCGACATTTTCAATATTTTCATACTTAACTTATTAATGACATTAACCTTTAAAACAGCCACCTTTGTTACTGAAAGTAATGATTTTTGTGTGCTCCCCTCCCCCAAACAAAAAAATAAAGAAGAAAACAAACAATATAGTTATAATAATAATAATAGTAATATTAATAAATAAATAAAACTAAATAAATACATAAATAAATAAATAAAAACACTGTGGGTTGTCACTTGAGTTAACTACTGTGTCCGACTTTATTTGTATTTAAATATGAGACATAACTGACATGTTTTTCAACCGTTTTTCCCCCACAAACCGTGGCTAATTTGCTCGCAAATTGATTTGGTTTTCAGTGGAGAAAACTGGTTTAACCTTTCCGTCCAAACTCTAAGATGGATATGAGTAAACACGAAATCACAAGGTCAGCATCAAGGCAAAACAAAAAACAATGTGGTAAAACGATCATGTGTCTTGTACGGATTATTGACTGGACGGCATTGGTGTTTGAACGTGCAAAAGCAGTCTGAAGGACAACTCTCCGGCTGGTTATAGACTAACTTGTAACGTGATATGGATACAGACTACGCAAAAGCCCGAATCGGTTTGTATGGTCGCGTGGCAGATTATGAACACTTGCAGTTGATTGGAACATGATATCGAAGATACGACACTAACAAAACAACAAACAACGGATAACTGTTACAATAACCATAACAACACAATAAACAAAAAACCAAGCATACAGGAGGGGGGGGGGGGGGTGGGTGAAGCCAAAAAGGGCCAAAATTGGTGCGGTTGAATGATATTAATGGCAGTTTTAACAACAACACATATCGATGCGCTTTCGTAGCCTGGTCATTCAGCCAATTAAATTCCTTATAATTATTATCCATGGGCTTTCCAAGGTCCCCGGGAGAACACTGCCAGAGCTGTCGTGGCGCTCCAAACAAGGCCTTTTCAAACAACCATTACCCTTGAAGGTGGTCGTTTATACCCATGGATGAAGAAAAGCTTACAGTAAAGCATCTTGCTAAATGACACAAGTGCCACGACTGGGAAAATTACCAATACCCCGACAACTTGACTAACGGGACTTATCCAGGTGCCCCAGAGACCGCTTGGCCATGACACGCTACAACCTTATGTTAAAGTTCAGCTTGAACGAAAACAGTATAACTGGTGATCTTCGCTAAAATTCATTTATAAAGCGTTTTCAATCAAAGGGGAACAATTGTGAGTTTACATGAAAGTAATCAGATTTTAATTGAACAAAGAACAATCCTTTCGATTAGCCTCCTCCGGTGATTTTCAGAAAGATTCACGAAAATCCCTGCTTCGTCATCTCTGATTATTTGCGGGAGCTCCGTTTTTTATAGCCGCGTTTTGCTACAGGGATGTATATCAAAGCAACATCCCACTACGTCAAAGTATTGTCGTTTTGACGCACGCCGTCAACGGCAGAAATTAAGCTAGTTTTGTAACAAACCTTGAGGTTTGCGGCCTTCTTTATGTTTTTATAGATTTTTACGACAAAAAGCGATCGATATGTAGAAATACCAAAATTACAACTAAGTGTAGGGGTGAGGGGGTGCTGTCGGATTTTAGGCTATGGTATACATTTCTTGATAGGTTGGTTGAGCTAGTTTTGTTTTTCATAATCATAACAAAGAAAACACAGTTTTACCAGGATTTTGTATGTTTTTATATATTTTTTCATTAGCCCTTGCGTGAGCAGTGCAAGTTGGGAGGAATTATTGCTCTCCCCGCCTGTTTGCGTTGATCTGGATAGTTGAACCGATGAGTCAAAAGAAGGTGTTTGTGTTATTGTTTCTTTCTCTCTTTTCCCTCTTCTTAAGTTCCTATATGGATCGTTTCACATACGAATCAAAATCTACAATACCAAAGTTCACGAGGGGAGGTTCTGGTGCACAAAGGCGACAAGGTTAAAACAATCGATCATTGTCTGTCAGTGGCTTTTAATCTGTTTCTAGTCGCCAATCCGGGGCTAGATTGTTCCTGTTCAACATGTTCACCATGCGAAAAGCGTTTCTGATTGCCAGGTAATGTAGCTTATGCCATCTACTAACTGTCATGTCAAGGTCGGGGGGAAACGGGAAAATAAACGGGAAAATAAACCACAAGGGAAACTGACTGGGTAAATGTTTAAATGATTTTGGGTTGAACAAAGAAAAATTGACTAGAGCGGGATTTGAACCAATGACCTCCGGTTTAACGTGCCGGCGCTCTACCAACTGAGCTATCTAGCCCTATGTTGGCGGTCTCCCTATTTAGGTGTTCGGGCACACAGCCCGTAACACCTCTTGTTTTTGTTCCGGTTTTTTTTCTTACTTTTTAGGTGTTCGGACAAAAGTCCGAAAACCTCTTGTTATTGTTCGTTTTTTTTTTTTTTTACTTCTTCAGATTCTTCTTCTTCTCTTCGCCGCTTGTCCGCTAACAAAAGCACACTTCCCAAGCTCATATAAACTTGAAATTTTTACCATAGTTAGATAACCATTAGGAGACGAAACCGTTTCATTTACGTCATGATGACGTCATCAGGTGTCAAATTACAAGGTTTTTAGAAAAAAATAAATTAATCTTTGAAATTCTGTAACAAATCACATTTAAGAGACCGGCGGTTGTTTTATGCGGGATCATACTTAGGTCATATAGGTCTTTACTTTTTGTCGTGTGCGTGACCTCACATGACCTCTACTTCCGGTCGAAACAGGAAGAAACCGGAAGTGCCTTGTAATTTAAAAGTGGCACACTTTTTGAAGTTTTTTTAAACGGTGTTATAGTCGAGCAAGAGTCTGGTTTAAAAAAATAAGACAAGTGACGTCATAAAAGTCAAGAGCGCCCTCTAGCGGCAGGTTGAAAACAATTAAAAATACACTTTTACTAGATGTCTGTGGCGAAGTTTATGATAATCGTTTCGAAATTGGTATACATAATGACCTTCATGCAGACAACATATGTGTGAATTTTTAGATTGATGACGTCATCATGTGTAACGTGGTATTGCATTAAAGGTTTACTTTTTGAAGCTGTGTATCTACAAAACCACAAGTTTGACTGAGTTGAAACTTGGCATGTTGATAGACAGTTATATTGACTACTTAAAGCTAGAGTGACGACTTGATGACGTCATCCAATTTTTTTTTACAAATTTTAGAAATATTGACCAATTGGTACATATCTTCAGTACAAAGCAAGCTATAGTCAAATTTCATTTTGCATGAGACTTGGAAGGTCCAACAAGGATATAACGTGGAGTGACGTTTTCACGACGTCATCGATTTTCATGTTATGTCACCACCAAGGTAGTGTTTTACAAGATCTATATGTACAGAGCAACTTTGGTGATCAAATGGAAACTTTGCATGTACTCAAGCTGGGATGTGTTACATCCAAAAAGTTTGGTCAAATCTTTAGAACCACCATTCTAAAGACTCTATAGAAGTACACAATATTTAATACACAGACATGTTTATAACATTTCTTTGAAACACGAGGTCACACCGAACACCTCTTTTTTGTTTCCAACAAAAAATTATGTCTAGTTAATACTTCTTATTCTTCTTCTTATCCCCCGCGATTGTCCGCTAACAAAAGCACACTTCCCAAGCTCGTATAATTTTGAAATTTCTACCATAGTTAGATAACCATTAGGAGACGAAACCGTTTCATTTACGTCATGATGACGTCATCAGGTGTCAATTTACAAGGTTTTTAGAAAAAAATAAATTAATCTTTGAAAATCTGTAACAAATCACACTTAAGAGACCGGCGGTTGTTTTATGCGGGATCATACTTAGGTCATATAGGTCTTTATTTTTTGTCGTGTGCATGACCTCACATGACCTCTACTTCCGGTCGTAACAGGAAGAAACAGGAAGTGCCTGGTAATTTAAAAGTGGCACACTTTTTGAAGTTTTTTTTAACGGTGTTATAGTCGAGCAAGAGTCTGGTTTAACAAAATAAGACAAATGACGTCATAAAAGTCAAGAGCGCCCTCTAGCGGCAGGTTGAAAACAATTAAAAATGCACTTTTCCTAGATGTCTGTGGCGAAGTTTAAGATAATCGTTTCGAAATTGGTATACATAATGACCTTCATGCAGACAACATATGTGTGAAGTTTTAGATTGATGACGTCATCGTGTGTCACGTGGTATTGCCTTAAAGGTTTACTTTTTGAAGCCGTGTATTTACAAAACCACAAGATCGACTGAGTTGAAACTTGGCATGTTGAAAGACAGTGATATTGACTATGTAAATCTAAAGAAAGAACATGATGACGTCATTCCTTTTTTTTATACAAATATTTGAAATATTGACCAATTATTACGGGTATTTATTGACCCGCTGTCAAACCACGGGCTACACACACACTACGCGAACTAAACCAGTTTACTGTTTTGTTATCACGTAGTGTGTGTGTATACGTTGAGCAAATCATCCGCAAGGTTCAAAGTCCATCAAACATGCTTGTGGTCTAGTCTCTGTTCAAGGTTCGCGCAACCTGCTTTTGACAATACGCTTTGTTAATCTCTAAAACAGCCGTCCATGCAAACCTCGTTAACAATCAAATGCTATGCTTTCGATCGTGTGCTTTTTAAAACTTTTGCTAAAGCTGGTGGTGCTATATCAAATTATGGTCATGCTTTTACCACGCTCTGTGGCATTATTGGCTTGCTCTGTGACAGATCGGCTCGCTTTAGTCTACGCAAACACCAATGTGAGCATTTTTGTTGGCCAACAAAGACACACTTTGAGTCGTGCGTAGCGCGTACACGCGTGCACTTTTCCATTGTTTTTCATCAATGATGGTGGTCAATGACGTGGTCAATTTGCTTTGATTTGCTGTAAAACGTTAATCGGTGACAGGGTACGCTGAATATAAGGCATTTCGTCACTAAGGTGACAAAAGGAATTGTCGTGTGCTTATTAATACTAGCAGAAAACATGCGTATAACGTAACAACGATCTACAACCACGTTGCAAATTTACAATAAATTTGCAATGTTGTGTTTTGCACTCGTGGGGCCCAATTTAATTATATTATGTACTGGAGCATTATTTTTGTGCTCCTATAGTAAATTGCAAGATTGAGCTCAAGCCGCGATATATTACATTTAACGCTTGTTTTCCTGATAAAAGACGTCATCAATTGTAACATGACTTCGACTTAAAGTTGCAGTTTTACCAGATTTGTATACTCAGTATTACAATTGCTTGGTCAAGCTTAAAACCAAATTGATGTATTCAAGCTGACAATGAGTAACATCCCATATTTGAACGTCATGCCGAACACCTTGTTTTTGTTGTGTAACAAAAATTTAAGTCTAGTTTGTCTATATCTTTGTTCGGAGGGTGCCAGTCAGAAGCCATTCAACCGCAAACTGCCGTGTAGCCAGGAATCACACCCAAGTATATGATACAACCCGGGAAGCGGCAGCCAGGGGATCACCTTAAGGGGATGCGACTTTTTATATCAGATATCAAATAATAAACCACAAGGGAAACTGACTGGGTAAATGTTTAAATGATTTTGGGTTGAACAAAGACTAGAGCGGGATTTGAACCAATGACCTCCGGTTTAACGTGCCGGCGCTCTACCAACTGAGCTATCTAGCCCTATGTTGGCGGTCTCCCTATTTTGTCAATATCTTTGTTCGGGGGGTGCCAGTCAGAAGCCATTCAACCGCAAACTGCCGTGTACCGTGTAGCCAGGGATCACACCCAAGTATACGATACAACCTGGGAAGCGGCAGCCAGGGGATCACCTTAAGGGGATGCGACTTTGAACAAAGATATTGACAAAATAGGGAGACCGCCAACATAGGGCTAGATAGCTCAGTTGGTAGAGCGCCGGCACGTTAAACCGGAGGTCATTGGTTCAAATCCCGCTCTAGTCAATTTTTCTTTGTTCAACCCAAAAACAAAAAGAATCACAATTTACACCATATACTGGTGTTCAAATAGCACTAACTTCTGCAAAACAAACAAACAACTACATTATTTGGTGTCATGTTAACACTAAGACTAAGACATTAACTTTGATTCTCTATTCGGTATTCAAGTATGACAGCACCGATGGTGTAAATTTTGTTTGCAGTGTATAAGGAGGTTGGGGAGCTTTGCAAGTTTCATACCCGTCTGAACATTAATGAGCGTAGTTTTGTCTCCAAGTCACACTTTAAAACCCCTGGTTGCCAAGTTATTGTTCTTACTGACACGCGAGACATGCACACTCTACACGTTCGCTGCTTTCAGTTTCCCAGGATATGAAATGTATAATAAAAAGGCTCACCAGATAGATTGTCAAAAACTATAATATGATTATTAACTTGTTTTTAAGGTGTTTTTTCAATTGACTTTGCAATTCAAAGCGACCAATCCGAAAGCGACGCACCCCTTTATTCACAACTTTATAACCAGCTCCGATCGGATCCCATCAAGGGCCAACAATCAACATAGACCTCGCGGGGTGGGGGGGGGGGGTCGAACCCGCGACCTTTTACATTATAAAACAGTTGTGCTTGACGGGGATGGTGTAATACGTTTGGTAATCACTATTAAAATTAATTGGAGAACAAAAACTTACTTGAAGTAAGACGCTTTCGATAGTAAAAAACTTGTTGAGAATCGTTTCACTTCGAAGTAAAAAGAAAATCTATGGCATCCCTCAAAATTTGAATATGGGAAACATTATCCGTCAAATGAAAAATTGAGCTTGTGTATGTCGATTACGGATTGTTCTTCCTACGTGGACATAACCGCTCCGGATTTTTGGCGATATCTAAAACAAATGCTACAAAGAAATGTTCACGGGTTAGTATTGCATATAATCATTTATATTATAGGATAACACAAAAGTGAAATAAAAAATCAAACTGTTAAAAAATCCAAATGTATTCGTTCCCTTTAGCCGCAAGACCGGCACTGGGCAGCCTCGGGGAAGTGAGGTCACTTCGCATGTTTATAATTATTTCTTAGACGCATTGATGGGTTTAATTTAGATTCTCCATAACCAAGAGACCTTTATCAATCCAGCAAACGGGATTGATATCCTACTAGCCTATAGGTCTAACATTATTTTACTCGGCAGCACTTTTTTATTTTTTAAATATTTATATTAGGCTTATGCGCCGCGTGTGTTTCAAAGTGTAATTGGCATTTTAGGCGAGGGGTCATACGCGCTTACTGTGCTTGAATTTTGACTCCTTAGTAGCTTCGTATGACGTTGACGCAAGATGGTCAAGAGAAACCCTCGTCTGATTATTACGGTGTATACTTTGACCATCAATGGCTTCCGTGATATCAGTCCTTGCTTTCGGAGTGACACACCTCTTTGGTGTAGTGTTTATTTCACTTTTGTCTTTCTCCTAGGCAGCCCTTTTTGTTTTGCCTGTTTTCCCTGGTTTGTTGTCCAACTTATACGTCCTTTGTTTTGTTGTGGTCCCTTTTTGTGTGTTCTCTCTTTGCCTTGTTTATTTTGTATCGTTTGCTTTTTTACTTAATTTCTATCCATGCTGTAGTACTTTTATATATTTTACTTTTTGTGTATAATTTGCTTGTATTGTGTTTATGCCTGAATAAATTATTATTATTAACTTAAATTGGGATTAAGGAGAACCAAGCTGTGGTTATTTTGAGCACGGCGAACACAAGAACAGATTAGTTTAATAATGGGATGTCCTTGGTTGCTTTCCTGTCGTGCTACAATTCTCAATGCTTCACAGAAAAATATCGGAAGAAGAAGTCATGTATTCTTGCTGTAGGATGAGCGAGCAGGGAACTTAAGCAAACAAGTTTTCCCGGTTAAATTCAATAGAATATAATTTGGTTTCTTAAACGCACAATAAAATTCTACCATTTGTCAACAAGTTTCTTTGAACGATTGCTTTGAATTTGCATTTCGTGCAAGCATGATTTCGTTCTACTTGTTATGGTCACACGATATTAACAGGCAATCTTCAGTTGAATTTCTAACTATCTATAATAACGTTATGGTAATCAAATATGCACTATTGGGATTCGAAATGGCCGACAAAGTAATATTTTTTGTAAAGGTCGATACAGCTGAATAAGTCAAGTTAAGACCCCTGATGCGCACAATAATGTTTCTACTTCATGTTTTCTTGTTCGTTTATCGGGAATGAAATTCAACCCCTGTTAGTTGGCACTTGAATTGTTATTTTATGTAATAATTTTGTTTAGTCCCAGACATTACTTTGTCTAAAGTGGAATACGTGTTTGTTTTGCTTGATTATAACCCATGATTAGAGAGAACGCTTGTACCAAGTACATTGCAAAAACTGCATTTTTTAAATTGACAGCATGGGTTTGTCAAATATAGATATAAAACAAAAATACAAAATTTACACGATAGGGTGTTAACATAGCACTCATTTCTTCCACAATAATACGTTAGCGTTTATTTAACACCTTATGATATTAATTTTAATTGTCTCTTAGGTGTCCATATTTGACATATGGGACACCCGTAGTGTTAATTTTAAAGCATCAGTTTATGCAGTGCATCTGGACGGCTGTTTAGTGAAATTTGCAAAGTAAGGTCATAAGTTTGAAATGAACACAAGATGGAAATGATGCTTACAGCCCCGTGTTTGTTTGCACTGTTTGCATGTATTCGTTTTCATTCCTGCCAATGTTCAAACCGTGTCATCACTTAAACAAAAACTGTAGTAATCGGACGGAGGGTGGGTTTATACAGTTAATCAAATACAAGTGTTTTTTTTCTTTTCATAGGTACTTTTCTTTTTTCTGTTGTTACAGTTCATATTTTTGTCTTTATAACCTGCTGAAAATCGCAGCCATCATTTCGTTCCAAATCGCTAGACTAGATGGAAACTAAATTTGCTCTGATAATCTGCCTTCTACGAATACGATTCAGAGAGCAGATGTCACTTAATCGATTTGGATTGAAAACAATTGTTTTTTGTTTTGTTTTACTAATTATTGAAATTGAATGGTTGCGACCAGCCTTTTGCTGTTCACTTTTACGAAATTGAATGATATTTACGACCAAAACAAATGATGCAACGAGTGACATATAGTCAAACATGCTCTTTCCAAATCAAGAAAAACGTAACCGCAGTCACGTGGTAAATACTAGCCATGCCATACTCAATGATATCCTCCCCAGTGCCATAACACACAGTATGAAAGGGGTGTCAATCAACAGGGGTCGGTGACCTGGTTGGGGGGTGGGAAAAAACTCCATTGCGCATGTACACAATTGGTTTGTACACAAGCAATGGCCGCCTGGTTAATGTCAATGACACTACAACTCGGGCGCTAAGTCGCCATAAGTCTGAGGCCCAAAGAGATGATTGAAAACATCTGTTCATCAACTGGCTGGGAGTCCTTTGATGTCTTGCCGACAGTTTATGCGGTTAGAAAATGGGAGATAAGCCCTCGCAAGCCCTCTTAAGTGATTTATTACGTGTGGCAAACATGTTTGACAAGGTGCCGAGTTTACGTTCGGCCGAAACAGGTGCCTCGTTTGAGGGTAAGATCTTGTTTGGCCAGTGAATGCTGAACTGTTGGAATTGAATTACTCATTTTGGCTGTTGCTAAGGAGCATTCACTTTCAAACGGAAGTGCATGAGCCAATGTTAACTTGAAGTATTTGTTGTTGTTGATAACACCCGGGAAAACTAAATAAAGGTGTTTTGAAAGTCTAGTTTTTTAAAAGTCACATCAACAGCATTACTGAAGGATGGGAGACGAAGACACAAATAGATGAACTATTTAAATTAGAAAATGTCATACAAAGCTAGCCTTCGTAAATTTCTGTCCTTTGAAAGGAAAAGATTAGATGACAACATTTTCAATATTTTATATTGTCGCAATAGTGTTCTTTGTTGTGTTCAAGATGATCACTTACGATTTTGTTTCTAGATTTATTGTAGAACCTGTTAGTTCATTGTTTCATGTTCACTGTCTTCATTTAATATGTACTATTTTTAACCTCCTAACTGTAAATATCATAAATTGTTGTTAATTTGTTTCTTGTTCAAGTAAAATTGTATTTCTGTTATTCATGTGAGGAATGAAATAAATGGGGCTGTATAGCTCCACTTTAACGAGAAAAAAAATAAGAAAAAAAAATGTTTTGCTTCTGGAATGGTTAGATCCAACCGAATAACTATTCTGTCTAGTGAATAATTTTTCAGCAACTGTTTAAGTTTAAAGTCAGTGTCGTTTTTTTGTCCCGGACAAACTGTCCTATATTTTTCATTTTATGACAATATATTTTATTTATTTGTGTATGGGGACGTCAACCAACATGCCTTGCTTTTAAAAGAGTGTGTCTTTGCCATTGGATACCTAGGAAATTACTAAGGGTTCCGAAAGGTTTGCAAGACTGAGGAAGTTCTCATATCTGTGCCTAAAACCAAGGTGGACATTAAGGAAAACAAAATTAATAATACATAAACACAAACATAATAGTATAAAACATTGATTTTTCAAAGGTCCTCGTAACCCTGCAGCGAGTGACGTGGTAAGTCGCGACCTCCCCAGTCAACAAAAACATAACAGCACCCACGTGATAAATCCCAGCCATGCCATACTCCATGATATCCTCACCATCAGTACTATTACACATAGTCTGAAAGGGGTGTCAATCAACAGGGGTCGGTGACTTGGGTCAGAGGGGTTGAGGAAAAAAACCTCTCCATTGCGCATGTACAAACATTTCCCCATTGGTTTGTACACAAGCAATGGCCGCCTGGTTAATGTCAATGACACTAAATGTCCGGCGCTAGGTCGCCATAAGTCTGAGGGCCCAGAGAGATGATTGAAAACATCTGTTCACCAACTGGCTGGGAGTCCTTTGATGTCTTGCCGACAGTTTATGCGGTTAGAAAATGGGAGATAAGCCCTCGCAAGCCCTCTTAAGTGATTTATTACTTGTGGAAGTCACGACTGACAAGGTCCCGAACATACGTTCGGCCGAAACAGGTGCCTCGTTTGAGGGTTCAGGCGCTACAAACATTGTGTGAATTGGTGTGAGCGTGTATACCCGTTGAAACCGAGGACTAAACAAAAAAGGATCTGGGTGTTTGACAGAGCGAGGACGTCCTCGCTTCGCTTTCGTGTACAAAATCGATGAAGACGTCGCTAATAAAATACATAGTCCAAACATAGGGAGAACAAAGGGAAGTCCTCGGCTAGCGGGATTCACAAATGCGTGCGTGTTTGTGTGAACTTACGAGAGTGCCCTTTTGGGGTCTTTTACACACAGGAACATTGTACACCACAAGGGAGTTCTTATTTGTTCAATCTGGAACCCACAAGAGAATTCTTTAGAAAAGGGAATAATAAAACAACATCAGCAGGACACCAAACACCGGATCCGTAAGGTTGGGTGTGTGTGTGTGTGTGTATGTATATGTGTTATAAAGGTCGTAGACTTGTGGACAAGTCGTTAAATGTCTGTCGCGGTGATAGCGGAACGGCTTTCTCGCAATATCCCGCGAGAGGGCTGCTCTGTGCGAGATTACTGCTCTCAAGACTGGTCACATTTACCGACTTGTGAAACCCGCAGGCGGTTTGTGCACGGCCTATGGGCACTTCAGCCGATTTCGTACGGACGCATCTGATTGGTCAATTTCGTTATATCTATGAATATTCAAAATGTAGACGAATATTAAACATTAAATCCTGTACAGGATGGAGTTTTATGTTGCTTTGATCATGCACGATCAACCAAACACTGAGTGATGAGAGTAATTGTGTTCATGAGTATTTTGACAAAAGAAAATACGTATTCAAAATACGTATTTACAGTAACTAAAATTACTACTACCCTCAGATAAAATGGACTCGTCTCAATGATCGTCTCTACAGCAACCGTAATGTATACTGCGTTCGTACCTGAATACATGAATACGTACAGTATTCGGGTTTCACAAGTCGTTAATGACGAAGAGTCGGCAGCCAGCAACTTCGCGCGAGAGCAGTGATCTCGCGAGAGCATTCTTTATTACGCTACAGCACCACACGCGACTCGACCCACCGCGACCATCATTAACGACTTGTCAACAAGTCTATAAAGGTCGTAGAGTTTGATTTTGTGACGAGTTTGTGTTTAGCTTGTAAACACAAATCACGCAGCGTTTGGACTTTGACAATTTCAGGTAACGGGGAAGCAAGGAGCAGTTACTTATTCGAAGATGAGGTATTTTGTAGTTACTATTGCTGGCATTGATTCTAGCAAACAGAGAGTGGCTTTGAATATTCAGAGTTTTCTCAATAAAACCAACATTACTTTTGGTAGTTGCGTTTGCTTCCCATAACCTTACTGTACTTTGCCCCCTTAAAAGTGCATCCGAACATCACCCCGTGAACCATTCAAAACAACACCACTAACGGGCCGTGTTTCTGTATCTTTTGGCGCCAGTCTTACGAAACAGAGGCCCCGATCCGTGAGCTTGGGCGTTTTTCATCAAACTATTGATCGCTGTTTTTTCTCGTCCGATGCCCTCAGTGTGACTTCGCATTAAGGATATGAAGCCCTAATGCCGGACGTCGTGCTGGAACTCACAGACGACTTGCGGCGCAGTACATGACCACAAGAAGAAGAAAGAAAAAGCCGGATCATGCACACGTCCCTGGTCTCCTCGTTTTACATAGGCGACCGACGATGAGAACTTAAGAACTTTGGTGAAATGGTTTTCGGGGCGTAAAATATTGACTCAAATTGAATGCAACCAGAATGCGGGTATAGATATATCACTGCAAAATTGAGTGACGCGCTCTGATTTCATGCCCTGGTTCAAAAAGCTTCACAGAGGGCGTTTGTGTTATGTTTTTGTTCGGTTGTCAATGCATTAACTTTTGACCATCTTCTGCAGTGACCGTTCCCCGGTGATGAGACTAACTTGAGCCATCTGATTCAACAATGGATAAATCGAATAAAATCCAACATCGATACGAAGCTTCGTTCCACATAATTCGATACAACGATTGGGGGAGGGGTATGAGGTTCATCATAGCACAGACTATTCATTAACTAGATTTAAACAAGTTTTCACAACATTTGTTCCTATGATTGGTCTTTTTTATGAAATGCAACATTGCAAATTTGCATAATTTGATATTAACTGCGCCGTTTGTTTGTTTTGCTTTGTTCGTTGGTGATTTTGTTTAGACACACTTTTTCTGTCAAGATATCGCCCTGACTGGCGTCTACAGTGATTAATTTAATTAACAGTGCCAGTATTTATTGCCATTAATGAAGTTCACGAGAACAAATCAGTTCATAGCAAACGTCACAACAATGTATGGTACACTAATGACACTTGATGCCATCTTTATATGCAGGGACTATGCCCCAGCTTTTTTAGGGCTATCATCCGTGTGCCGCATGAAATACGACTTCTGAAATTATGAATATTAATGATTGTAGAAAGGACAACAACATATCCGATGCAGTTGCTCCGAACCTCTTCATCAATCACAATAAAAAACATTTAATTCCTTTCGCAAACCGCAGTCGGCATACAGAGCTCTCATTAACTTCGGCATTAGGGGACAATCGCGTAGTGCAAACCGGCACCGTATAAAGGCAATACTTTGATGGCGTCAACCAGTCGATTAGTATCTTATAGGGGGGCTGAAAAAAAAAATGATGGAAACATGGGCCGTTTGTGATGACTGCCTCTATCTCTCGGCACTCCAAATCCATCAAAATAATTTGAAATCAGACTCGTCTTTCATATTTCAGACCAGGAAATCCAACCCTTGTGCACTGTTCTCTATATCCTGGTCAGATTTCGTAATGGATACGGTTGAATGTTTCTATCGGTTAATGAGAATTTTAAGAGGCTTGACGATTTCTACTTTTCTTGGTATTCATTTCTTGTTTTGCACAATATCTAGAAATACTAAAAACACGTACAAAACGTAATATACAAATTAGAAAATCTGTCAACATCAAAATAATGGTTTACTGTGAGTTTTGCGTTATCGGTACCTTTCGACTTAACGCTTAGCATGTCTATATAGCTGCAATGTATCCACAATTGACGAACAGCTTGATAGTAACCGAATCCTTTACAAGACAAGGGTAAATTTGTTGAAACTACTTACTGAAGAAGGTGTTCTTTTTCCTTCTTCTTTATTTTGTTTCGGCATTTTATTCCAGATCGTTCAAGCGGTCTAAGGTGTGTGGCCACGATGTAGTGCAACAACACCGACAAATTAATTTTTCATTTGTTTTCGTGTTTCTTTTTTCTAGAAGCTTCCATGTCGTTTCGATACTCCTTTTTAAAACGTTTTCTTTGACAGTATTGAGCGAAACAAAAAAGAAACAATTATACAAAACTGCTTGCTACAGTAGGTTGAAAGATTCGTTACGAATATGCTGAATGTTACGGAGCCCCTAAAGGGACAGGTAAAAAAAAATGTTGAAAAGGGGGGAAAAAATATATACATATTATTTCGTTCCCTCGAAATATTATTTCGTTACCTCGAAATACTAATTCGTTCCCTCGAAATATTATTTCGTTCCCTCGAAATCATTTCGTTACCTCGAAATCATTTCGTTCCCTCGAAATATTATTTCGTCCCCTCGAAATATTATTTCGTTCCCTCGAAATATTATTTCGTTCCCTCGAAATATTATTTCGTTCCCTCGAAATATTATTTCGTTCCCTCGAAATATTATTTCGAAGGAACGAAATAGATTATTTCGATCGAACGAATTAATTTATTTCGTTCCCTCGAAATCATTTCGTTCCCACGAAATCATTTCGTTACCTCGAAATCATTTCGTTCCCTCGAAATCATTTCGTTCCCTCGAAATCATTTCGTTCCCTCGAATTATTATTTCGTTACCTCGAAATCCTTTAACTGCTACGGAGTCCATGAAATGCCGTTTCATTTATTTCAGTATGCAAATAATATTGCGTTCCCTCGAAATAGCATTCCTAGTTGAAAACAAAAAAAACAACTGTTGCATGCTGCACGTGTTTCTCCATGCAAGATCGGGGTACGATTCGGGCACGGTGTTCAAGGTGTTCGAGGGAACGAAATGTCATTTCGAGGGAACGAAATACATTTCAATATTGTTTCTCTTACCTGTCTCCTCAATGGCTCATTATTATGGCCTAATCTGAATATTATTTGCATACTGAAATAAATGAAACGGCATTTCATGGTCTCCGTAGCAGTTAAAGGATTTCGAGGTAACGAAATAATAATTCGAGGGAACGAAATGATTTCGAGGGAACGAAATGATTTCGAGGTAACGAAATGATTTCGTGGGAACGAAATGATTTCGAGGGAACGAAATAAATTAATTCGTTCGATCGAAATAATCTATTTCGTTCCTTCGAAATAATAATTCGAGGGAACGAAATAACATTTCGAGGGAACGAAATAATATTTCGAGGGGACGAAATAATATTTCGAGGGAACGAAATGATTTCGAGGTAACGAAATGATTTCGAGGTAACGAAATAATATTTCGAGGGAACGAATTAGTATTTCGAGGGAACGAAATAATATTTCGAGGGAACGAAATAATATTTCGAGGGAACGAAATAATATTTCGAGGGAACGAAATATGTATATATTTTTTCCCCCCTTTTCAACTTTTTTTTTTACCTGTCCCTTTAGGGGCTCCGTAGAATGTTGATCAGTTGAAAAAAAAACTACTGTGCAAAGAAAAATACGGCTTGCAAAAAAGTGAGGTCGTATTTGTTTATAGCTGTAAAACTACTAAATAATTATTACATAGCTTTGAAAAAAAAAAAAAAAAAAAAAATCATCTCACTCTCTCCAATATATGAATCCAAAAACATTTATATCAAGAGTAAAACAAATATATAAATATTTGCAAATAAAATTAATAATAGTCGCTTCCTTCTAGATAGATCTGTTCAACCTCTTTAATTTTTTAACACAAATTTGTGGGCATAAAACCTGGTTTATTTGTCCATAACTTCCACATTACTTCCAATTGCTTTAAACCTTCGAAAGCTGCTGTACTTCTAACCAAGTAAGTTTTACGTTTGCCATTTATGTTCAGAGTCTCTACCAAACGTAGACCCTTTAATACGGCAGTAATTACGGAAGCTGAGTCCTTTAAAAAAACATTCGTCAAGTTTCAGGACGTCTTGTTATCATTCCTTTGACCCATTATTAACATCCAGTGACTCATATTCTTCATTTTGACATCTTACTCTCTCTAGTTGCATCAACATTATTAGTTACTTACAGCTGCAGTCACATTCACCTGTGTACTGCTGCAGCTGCAACACACAGGCTGACTTTAAACGGTGCATCATACACCGGAAGGATTCAAATAAAATCATTGGTTTTATAGGGAAACCGTTAAGCCACGGGATCGTACATTCTAAGCACGGCCTCAAATATTTTCTTCTTTGAGTTAATCTATAAATACATTTCTATGATTGAACTAAAGACATTTTCATTACTCTATTACTTTATTCTATATTTGTATAATTCATTATTTGGTTATCATTCTGGGTAGGTATACCTTGGTTAATTAATCCAAATTTCAATTACCATAACAATGTACTTGGTGAAGAGCGCTGGAGATGTTTTTTATTATTATAAAACATTGTTTGAAACGACACTCTTTGAAGCTTTAAAACAAAATAAAACATAATGAACATGAGAAGGGCTTCATGCATGAAGCCTTTCTCAGCCACACATTTGTGTTTTTATCTTTCAATATTTTCTTGCAATTTCGATGACCAATTGAACCTAAATTTTCTCAGGTTTGTTATTTTTTTAAATATGATAGGACTTACCAAGTGATTTCTCTTTTACAATTACAAAATGTTTACCAAGCCGTTAATGTTTTCGTTAAAATGGGATGCATGATTAAGTTTCTACCTTCAAAAGGGGAAGGTAAGTAGTAAGCTTATTGCACCAATTTTATAGTAATCTTGAAAGTAAAACTAGTCACGCGAGCGTTGAAAAAAATTAAAATAAAACAATTATGTTGCTTTGATACCTTGCAATATTGTGTTTAATATCGTTGTTCGTTATATTCCAACTTAAAGGAACACGTTGCCTTGGATCGGGCGAGTTGGTCTAATAAAAAGCGTTTGTAACCGTTTGTTATGAAATGCATATGGTTAGAAAGATGTTTTAAAAATAGAATACAATGATCCACACAAATATGCCTCGAAATTGCGTGTCGGCCATTTATGGAAGTCAAAAGTTTGACTCCCATAAATGGCCGACCATGTTAGTTCACGATGCAAAAGGAAAAACCACGCAATTTCGAGGCATATTTGTGTGGATCGTTGTATTCTACTTTTAAAACATCTTTCTAACCATATGCATCTCATAACAAACTGTTACAAATGCTTTTTATAGACCAACTCGTCCAATCCAAGGCAACGTTCCCTTTAATTTCTTTAAGTTGAATTTAAAAGAGCACGAAACGCAGGGAAACGAGACAGGCACTCTATCACACACCACCTGGGTAAAATTGAAAGAGGAAGACGAAGACAGAAAAAGGGGGAAAAGAAAAGAACAAACAACTTCTGCATGTATCCCTTGTACACGAAGTAAATGACAGAACACATGGAGCTCCGGGCAGTCACTACTTTTATTAAATAAAGACCACGTCAAACGTTTGCAATTTTCCCCCAAATTAGGCGAATCAATGTACAGTGGACAGCCGAATTCGAAACAGGTTGCATGGGGAAATGCCACAATGGAAATTAAGTCAATGGTGATGTAAGTTGCGTTCGGTCAAAATCAAATTATTCGCGTGTTTGAGAGACGTGTGCCCCCCGTGTACACATTTTCGTTCTTTTGCTTGTCAGTTTGCAAGATCTGAAAATAAGCCTCAAAAAACGTTTTCAGAGTTTTCATGAGGGGCCATTTTCGGCTTAAAACTCATCCCGCCACCAAAAACGGTAATCCATGCCTTTAAATATCACCCATGTACCGTCTGACCACGTGACAAGTCGAGCGTGACTGGCTGCGTTTTTGTGTTTTTTTTTTGTTTTTTTTCGTAACTGAAAAGGAGGAAGACGAAATAAGCAGCCCACTGCCCTGAATAATCTTCAGAGTTTCATCCGCACGAATCTAACGCCCAGATGACAAACACGGAGTCGATCGAATGACAGCAGATTAAACTCATATTACACGGGTAGTTAATGAACGTCCGATTAAAGTACACCGCTGCCGTGGTTTATCACACACGCTACCTTTGCCCCGGTGCTTTACTCGATGGAACGTGAGATCTATACACCGATCAGAAACCCTTGAAAACACTATGTGTTTCTCATGGGTTGGCAATGCAACTTAGATAACATATCAGAAAACAAATCATGTTCAATTAGCGATGGACGAGACGGATAACAACAGCACAGACCTTACATGCATTAATCAAGAGAATTAATATGTACAAGAAAACATGGGAAGGGCACAATCAAATTTTGTCGATAAGTAATAAATGGGGGTAGATAGTATAATAACATGTAATTTGTTTTCACTGAAACACACTTTTAATTTTGAAACTCTTGACACTGAACACAAATGAACTTGGGAATACTTATGTTTAAAATTCAGAGACGTGTTAGAAGAAATTATCAATAAAACCCAGATTTTCGGTGCAACCCCCCCCCCCCCCCCCCCCCACCTCAATTTCCCACCCAACACTCCCCAGCCCTGGCAAGTGTTTGTCGTTCTCATGAACATTTGAAGAACAAAACAAAACTAACAGCTCGAAGACTTGATAGCATGATGTTTATTGGAACTAGTGTGTGAACACACAGCCTTACGGATTCGGTTTGTGAGGTCCTGCAATTGTTGTTCTATTATCGACTTGTATACACATAATTCCCCTGTGGGGTCCAAGTTGAACAAAGAATTCCCTTGCGGGGTCCATTGTTTCCATTGTGCAAAATACTCCACAAGAGCACTCCCGTGTGTGTTAACCCAATTAGTAAACTTTTTGGCAACAGCTCCCTCTGGTGTTGTACACACTTTCTGTCTGAGGACCTTCACACCGCCGGAAACACCATACTGTCCTTTTTCGTTGTGTAGGTCACATGGGTGGGTGTGTATATTATGTATACCTACCCACATAAACACAAACTTATGGACCATGTTTGTATGGTTCCTCTAATCCCCCTTTCTATAAAGAATTTCCAATTGGGGTGCAAGTTGAACAACACAGAAAAACTTTGTGAGGTACATTGTTCTTTTGTGTAAAATACCCCCAAAGGCGTTTGAGTTAGCCCACTCAAAGTCTTAGCAAAGTGGTGTACGACATCGGTATGGTTGAAGGAATAGGCCTATCGAGATTCAAATTTGTGATGATTTTCTTTTATAAAGAAAATGAACAACTGTGAGGTGGGCTCGTCCACATATCAAAATATGCGTGTAAAGTGAACATTCAAAAGAGCGTAATGTGATTTGCATTTGAAGTATGATACAAAAGTTCAGGTGAGCTTACGGGAGCGCCTTGTGGGATCTTTTACGCAATGGAACAATGGACCCCACAAGGCATTTATTTGATCAACCAGAGAATTCTCTAGAAAAGGGAATAATTAAACAACAACAGCAGGACCCCACAAACCGGATCCGTAATATTGTGTGTCCATGATTGTGTGGCCCTGTTTACAATATAGGCCTATGTACATGTATGTATTGTTTTGTACACACTCATTACACTATAATAATAAATACCCAGGTCAGAATTGACCCGGATTCGAGATCCCGGGGCCTGACCCATTTCAGGGTCAGGAAGACCGGAAAGTGGTTAGAAGTCGATATTTTAAGTCGGATTCTGCTTCATTTTAACCCATTTTCAGGTAATTTACACACGAATCAGGGTTATCGTGCCTCAGAAACGGGTCAAGCCTAGCCGAACCCGGATATGTGTCAATCTGACCCGGAAGTTATTCGAGTGCAGTCCTTCAAAAACGAGATCTGCCTACTTAATTGAGCCCCGGATGCTTCTGTTGGTCCTTCAAATCGTCTGTTACGACGAAACATGTTTCGTCGCTAGCTGACGAAAATGATGATGATGGAGCGAGGCTGTCTGTCTCCCGTTGTCATAGCAACGATATCGTTGCCCGAAACCAACAACAGAGCAAACATAGTGGACCAAAAATACTTGACAATTAATGATCTTATCTTTACTAAACCGGCAACTACAAAATGATTTACTAAAGGTTAACACACGCCGTAACCCCGAATTGCAAACAAACAAGCTGAAAACACGAAGCTTGGGAAATGGCCAAGAGATGTCGGGGTCCCTAGAGTACTCGCCACTATCCTGACAAGCTGCCTGTAACCGCAGGGTGTGAGACCCAGGGGCCTCACCGGGCCGATGCCTGTCATTGATCGCCACGTGAAGGTTGTGCAGTGGTGACGGATTACCCACTACATCTGCGAAGTCGTTTCGATCTAACAGCTTCACGGAAATTTAAAGAGGGTTACAGGAGCTAGATTGAAGCGGCCGCCATTATTCAATTATGTCGGTACGTTGCTTGTAGTCTGACAATAAAGTTCCAAAGTCCGTGCTTAGTCTTCAATTGTAATGGGATGTTTACTGGGCTTAGTTAAATTATTTTGAATATTAAATTTACAACAACAATGCTGATGCAGTTTAACGCCTATCTCAAGCGTTACTCTCGATCATTTTTGAGTTACAAGTAAATGCAATGCAACAGTAATCAAACATGAAACAGGGATAGCAACTCTTCTTCAATTTACTTGCATTTTTTGAATGGACGAGTCTTAATGATCGTTTGTGTTGACTTGTGTTCTTCTATTTTGGTCGTTATTGATTCCGTTTGTGACAATTGTCATTGCGATGTCCTTCCTACGTTTAATGTAGTGATACTATTAAGGTTATTGCGTAGTATTATTAATTTGTTTTATTATTTTCAAATTAATGTCCTTATTTATTTATTTACTTACTTATTATGAATTTCTTATTTCTTAATTTCAGATTAAACATAAGCCCTTCATTAACGTAACATAGTCATAGCACAAGTTTTAACAATTGTTTTAACTACTCTAGCAAATCCAATATATCACAAATTAATCAATGGATAGGCCCATAACAATAAATATAAAATAAAGTCGGCCATTTATTCATTATTTTGTGTCTCTACATTTGTATTACCCGATCAATCTTTTCCCGACTTCATGACTGTTATACTAAGATCGGTATATGGAAACAAAAGAGGGGCGATAACTTCATTGTGGAGAGGAACTCAAATTTCCCAATGTTTTACTTTGGGACTGTGTTCGTTATTACGTTAGTATCACAATTATTTTCATGACAGTCTAATAGACTCGTTCGTGGCAATAACTTGTCATTTTGTCAGTAAATTGACAATTTAATCTCAGATTTTCCTTTGCATATCGATTTCATCAAACTACCTGAAAATACTGAAGATGCCTTTGAAATTGTTAACCCATCATCATAACTGCAATCAATACAAAGGCCTTTAAACGATGGACAGGAGTACGGCTACCTTAGAACGGGGAAGACAAACAATAAGAACCGGGAATGCCCTTTCCTTCTCGTCAATCTTAATCCAAAACTGCCCATTCAGTATCATGCGTGTTTTCTTGGATGCGATTTTGTTGATTTAACCATATCTAATATCGTCTCCTTCGTCGTTGAGAGTGAACAAAAAAGGGAAGGCTGAGGCGAGAGGAGATCCAGGGATAACGCTATGCCGCTGCTTCAACGGATGCTGTCTCTCTATAGAGACAATGACCGCACATGGTACGAAAGGTCATCGATCGCTTCAGACCGTTCTCAACATAGTCAACTTTGTAAGCTAAAAATTGATAATAAAGGGAATGTCTTTGATGGCAAAACGTATATCTTATGGGGTTTTTTGTATATTTTTTTCCATTTTGCGCTATTGTAGATTGTTTGCATTAATTTATGACAACTTTCAATAGGAATACTAGACTTGATTTCAAGTCTGAGTTTGCGGTTATTTCTTTGCATCAGCCACGCAAAATTCCCCCGCAGAATGGCTATCACACGCTCTAACTCGCAATCTCAGGTTAAAGACGGAGGTTTATCCACAAGAGGGCGCTATTTCAGGCAATTATGTTTTGGCTATCAGGTAGACTAAAAACCACGACCACAGACTTGGAACCAAGTCTATAGGAATACGAGAGGGCTACCTCACATGTAACATTTCGCCGATATGTTCACCACACTAAATAGTGAGAAAAGCATGCGCCGAGCCCGATGACTAAATTTTACAAGCACAACTTTTTCTGTAAAATTTAGATTTGTAGGTCTTGACTTTTAAGAGTAACAAACAATGATCCTCCCTCGTGCCCTTTGGCTGTTGATTTTCAACCTTGAGCATTTCAAAAATTAAGAAAGCCCCGGCCCCCGAAGTAACCCCCCCCCCCCCAAAAAAAAAAAAAAAAAAAAAAAAAAAAGTGCATTAACAATGGTTTTCGGCCGTTAGCCGAACACCTACAACAAAACATACACTGCAGTAAGGTATACTCTGACTCCCTTTAAACCAAAAGTGTATGCCCCAATATTAAGTACTATTCTTAAATATCATTTTGATGGTTCTTGTATACTCGTACTCGAACTCTAAGGTAACAAAGTACGAGTACTAAAAGTCCATACTCGATACTCGATTTTAAGTACTCGTGGTCAAAATACAGTTTTCTACGTTATGTCATGATAATGTCATTTATGCCATTGCTAACGTATAGAGTAATATTACTCTAAAAAAAGATGGTAAAATTGAATGTCTCTTTCACGTTCAGAAAATATAGCTATAAAATAGGCGCACGATTTCATTTAGATTACTTTACAAATAAAAGAAACACTAAATAAAATTGCAATACTTTTTCTTTAAAATACTCGTACTCGAATTCATACTCGTGCTCAGAGATCCAATAACTTTGTACTTTGCTGTTGAACTCGAAACTCGGCTATTGTACTCGATACTCGGCTATTGGACTCGGTACTCGGTTATTTGACTCGGTACTCGGATATTGGTCTCGGTATCGGTTATTGATCTCGTTACTCGGCTATTGGTCTCGTTACTCGGCTATTGGTCTCGGTACTCGGCTATTGGTCTCGGTACTCGGCTATTGGACTCGGTACTCGGTTATTTGACTCGGTACTCGGCTATTGGTCTCGGTACTCGGCTATTGGATTCGGTACTCGGTTATTGGTCTCGGTACATGGCTAATGGACTCGGGACTCGGTATCAAAATCCTCGGTACTCGACACCTCTACTCGTAATCGATGGCTCAAGTAATCATACTCGAGTACTACCAAGCAACCCTAATATATACTGGGCAGTACTTTGTACACGACCGAAAAGTACTTGATAACACCGATGTGCTCTGCACTTGCAATCTTGTTTAGTTAACTGGTCAGACGAAGGCGGTTCGAGTAATTTATTTAATAATTGTTGTAGAATCCCGTCCAGTTCTCACTGCATTTTACGTCGGACACAGTTATCTGCACCTGATTCAGGCATACAAAATATTATGGGAAGATGAAAGGGACTTCGTGCATGTAAAGGAAGAACCCCTTCCAATTATTATGTGGTTGGTCGATACAAAATAAATAAATAAAAAAGCAAGAAAGGCATCTAACCTGCTCGGGTCCGGAAAGCAGAGATGAAGAGGAATCTCAACCTCAATCCGGAGATTGACATGATTTTACAACTCACGAAGACAATGACCGGACGCTCTAGTTATTCTATCCGTTAGTCGATGAGATGTTCTGTAGAGAAAACAAATAATAATAATATATATCAAGAAAGGAAGCAAAAAATCCCGAATGATTTAATTACAGACAAATAATCGTTGGGAAAGTCTTGCAAAAGTAACTCAATATCTCCTAAACATAGCAATGAGAAATGTTAACTACTATTTCGTTTGAAGTGAATGTTGTTTTATTTGATTTTTGGATTTTATTTGACTGAATTTGAACGTTGTAATTTTGATTTGTCTTTATGGTTACACTTTTGCAAATTTGAACTTTGAATCTCGTTAGTGCGCGATGTTTCTGAAAAAACCCACGTTTTCAAAAATGAATTATAATGGCTGATCGTTCTTTCCCTTTTGATAATCAATATACGCCAGACAACTCATATTTGTCTGGAGAGCAGTATTGCTATTTTCCTACACTCCAAAACTGGGTTGTTAACGTTGACACAAAAACGATACAAACAAATAACCAATCACATCATAGAGTGTTAAACTAACACTTATTTCTCAAAACACAATTATATCTGGGAAATTTCAACACTACACAGTATTTATGTTGACTCTCTCTTTGGTATATATTATGTGACTACACCCATAGCATTAATTTTAAAACACAAGTTTTTTGCAGGGAAATATTCTTGATGCTGAACTTCGACGTCGTATTCTGAATGAATGACTTTCCCGAACCTGATCAAAATGAACAGACTAATAACAACAAATGTTTCCATTGCTTCTATTGTGACCTTCAGTTTGTTTATACAAATCGACATTGTGCTTGAAACAGTAATATGAAGGGATGTGTGCATGCTCCGTATAATTAATGGCCTATTTAAACAAAAAAATGTACAACACATACTTGTTCATAACAGAAATGTCACCAACTACATATTATAGCCAGTGAAATTCGCAACGAAAAAATATATAAAAAATCATTAAAATTCAGCATATTGTACATCTAAAAAGGGAGGACGTGTTAAATTACCCCCTGCCTGTATTAAATTCAGTCTTGATTAGCATCCGATGATATAACGAATCTCGTTTACTGTCTAGAGAAGACTTTTATTTCAATCTATAAACAGCCCCAAGGACTGGAGGAAAAAATGAAACCAAATATCGCGTTGCACTTATAGCGTATTTTTCTCGAAGGGTGTATAAAATCGAGGGGAAACAATCCCTTGCAAACGAAATTAAGAGCATCCGGCCGGTCAAAATTTAACAACATATATCATATCACATACCGGAGGCAGGTTATGACATCTTTTTAAGATGACTGTTTTTTAATGCCACATCTCCACGGCCCGTTTTTAAGGGGTACCGAAGGGTACAATAATTAGTCACGGTGTCGCATTGTCTAGTGGAATACCTCACAGGGATACACTGTGATGAAAATGTAGAGAATTGGACACTTACTCCATTATAGTGCCACGACAGGACACTATATCGGTTGTGGTGATGTAATTTCGCCTGACCACTTTCCTCAGTGAAACTCATAATACGATCAGACGAAAACAAATTAAAATATTGATTATAATTATAAAAGCAAAGAAAAGCCAAACAAACAAAAAAAACAAAAAACATGTCAAGTTAAGGGAAACACATATCGGCTTATGTCAACGTTCCCAATATTGTAGATAGTTAAATGCAATGTGACGTATTGCTTATTGGGGTGCGATCAATGCTGAATCCAATCTTAAGAAACTTCCTGTTAGACTCGTATGACAAGATCAATTTGAGGATAAACTCTCCATAGGGCATGTCACACTAAATGGTGACAGAATCATGCGCCAAGCCTCACTGATAACTCTAAACTCACAACTACCAGCCTGTACATCAAACATCAGTTGAAGATCATTAAGAGAATTGTGGTTGTGGTCTCAACATTTGCAGCAGTATACTCTGCTTGTTTTCATTCTCCTGAAGATGAGCAGAGTATACAGCTTGAAACGTCGAGACCGTGCACCACGGCTGTTTTCAGAGCCAACACTCATCCCAAGAGAGACCTATATGATTGCATCCCCGCTGTTTTAATAGTTAAAGTTACTTCTTTGATGCTGTAATATTGTATGCAATGTTGAACGTTTTTACTCGTTGACGCCGAAGACTTAAATACTAATGCATCCCGGGTGTTTGACAGACTGATAAAGCAATGGGTTCGATGTTGTGTACAAAACCTTGCCAATGGTGAACAACCCAAACAGTGCTTGATTATGGAGAAAATTATTGCATGGCGTTCGGGAAGCTCGGCTTCGAATGCCCCAAATCAATTCGCCATTTGTTATTAATTAACTAAAACAAATACTGTTCCTCTTCCCATTTACTGTTGATTAAAATAAGGAAGGCTAATTAATGTTTGAACCGAATACTTCCGTTTGTTTCTAGCTACCGTAACCGTATACTTCCGTTTTATTCAGCTGACATAACCCCTCTGCTGCCGCCCTGTGCATAATTTGTTCACCATTAGGAATCACAAAATAAATAAATAATATTTAGTCTCCATTTTGTTTTGAGAGTGGCTAGCACATTATCGATTTACCGCGTTAGAATAAACTCAAACGGGGATTACTTGTTTTGTTTTTTTTTGCATCCCGTGCCTTTATGCATCTAGGTAACCAGGCTATAAAGCCCCAAGGGCTTGGCTATTAAATACCAAGCCCAATATGATGACTTGGGAAATAACTACGGGGGCTTACGGACATGGGCGGTATAAGGAGCAATAGATCTGTTTGTGTAACTACTGTCAGGCGCTCGTTGGAGATCTGAGGTGAAGAATCGTTTATTTGTGAAGTGGGTCATTGGAAGTTGCTCTCTTAAACCAAATCAATAGCAAAAAAAAAAAAAATAAAGTAAACAAAGCACAAAAACGCCCACACCCAAACCCTCGACTTGTCCAAACTGCGTTGGCCTATACACAGGGGTGGGGGGAGGGGGGAGGGGGGGGGGGGGGCAAGGGGCAACTGCCCTTCCGAATTCAGGCGAAGCGGGCACAACAAGGGGAACATATGGACAAATAAAGTAAAACAAAACTTCTTACCCAATGCTAGAAAATTGTATTTATGTTTTTATCTGGAAAACCATTTTAGCAAAATCAACCCCTCTGCGCCCTCATTAACCAAACAATCCCCATACGCCCATGACTACACGGACCACCAACCAATAACATTACTCTAAGCATATTTGCTCTGAATTTAGTATGATGCTAACACGTTTGAAAAGCTGCCTAACAAACCATCTCATAACTCTTTTGATGTGCCGATTGCCCGCACAAATTATTGACAAAATGTCGAATTGTTTTGCAATCAGTCACTTATTGATATTTGGGGGGGGGGGGGGGGGTGTTGATGTAAAGGCAGGCTTGCTTCTTCTTATGATGCAACAGCTTTCTAACTTGTCTTTATCATTTATCATTCTTTGTTATAGCAAATTGTGATTGAATGGTTTATAACAAAGCAAAAATCATCATCGTAGACATTTAAGTCCTCGTTTATATAAAAAAACACACAAAAAACCCGTTTTTTTCTATATTTTTATATCATTATTATTATTAGTTTATTTTGTTTACATTTGTTTTCGTCTGGCTTGTGTTTCTGCTAATATTTGAATATTGGGGTCTTATATAGTTAAGGTGTTTTTTTCTAAAGTGCATTTTAATACTTCTTGTGCTTGCCATCTTTGTTTTACTTTTTACTGCAATTTTAGATTTCTGTGTATTATATAATATAAATTGTTATTCTTTTAAATGAGCAAGGTCTGGGAGGGCACATCTTTTTTGATGACAGTTTTTGGACTTTTGCCTTTCCCTGGACGGCCTCTGCTCGTATATTGTATTGCCAGACTGGCAAAGATTGTCACCAAATGTTCTTATGAGCATACCTGATTACATAAAACTTACGCCATCCCTAACCCCCTAAAATAATAGGGGGAAACAAAAACAATAATAAAGACACATCGTTTTTAAGGACTTTTATAATCATACATACATTTTTGTCAAAAGCAAACGAGAAATAATTGCAAAGCACACACAACTTTGTAAAATGTGTTTGTATCTATTAGAACGAGGTGGATTACCAACATAAGATTGGTCGATGAAAGAGGAGCCGCAAAAATCAACAGAGAGAAGCGGACATTTATGGTTATGTTTCCTTCGTTGGAAATTGAATATAGATTTTCAATTATCTCTCTTCACCTACCCACAATTTTGAACAAGTCAAAAATTAGTTGTTGTTTTTTTTATAAATGGCTCAGTCACTTGAGAACACCAGCCTAGGATACACCACGCAAACAAACTCATTGACGAGATGAAATCCATTACAACACTCGACTGGGCAATTGAAACCATTCATTAAAAAAAAACCCCAAAAACAAACAAACTAAACATAAGCGAAATTAAAAAAAAAGGAATTATGTCATGCTTGCCAGTGGCTATCCCCGGCTGTCTTCACTTCACTAGGCTAATGTACCATACCCAAGCCCTGTCACAGCCTAACTTTGTTGCTCAATATGGGAATCGATGCGTTAATACGAATAACAGTTTATCATTCGTCACTCTTTCAGCGTGTATTTGAAGCTCACCAAGCCAGTAATTATCAAAAGCCCAAATGCACCGTGTCATACCAGGATGATTGAAGCTAAACTAACTCGTATCATCCATTCATGTGACCATTCATTAGTTCCTTGTTGTTTTTGTGTTTACCTTTATTTCCTGCTGTTTATCCATTTGTATTTTTGTATAGGCTGGTGCCATTGAACACTCGATACATGTCCATGGATTACTGTCCAGATAATAATTCCCCAAGACCAATCACTTTGCTTCCATGTTTTTCGAAGGCAAATTCACCACAATGCGTAAGCCAAGTCAGCGAACGTGCAATGCTACCGACTTTTCAACTTAAGCGACGGGCTTCACCAAGTCTTCCTTTTTTGTTTGTCGAGTGCCAGAAGCATAAACATGTTATCAAAAAGCAACGTAAGAGGGGAAAACTGTCCCAATTCAAATACTGATTGATAAACGTGACTCTGTCCTCGCTATCTCACTAAACAAATAAATTATTCGGGCTGGACACTTGATACAAACAGTTAGTAACATTAATATGGACATAACATAACTTAATTAAATGTTGAAAGAGAACAAAATCAATCGATTCACCACTGTGGAGTTCTTTTCCGAGTTGCCCTTTTTATTATTTTTTTTAAATGTTTTTATTTTTTAAAAATGTTTTTATTACTATTTTCCCTACTGCTATGCTGTAAAACATACTTGGCATATAGTGCTCTAGAAGATTTTATTACATCAAGTAAACATTCGGGTTTGGAATGAACACCTGACTTGGCACTTTTCCAAAATAAGTTTCATGTCAACATTTCTATTTTGTATGTTGTCTAAGTGAACTTAAACGAGGTTCTCTCATTGTATTGATCCCATCAAACAAACGCAATATGTAGACAATTCTCACATTGGCAGGCCATTCTGAGTTTGTTATAAAGAATTGTTAATATTTCACCTTATCAACTGGGGAGATGGGCAATAAGTTTGAAGAGTCTGTTGGCCAAAGTGTGTTTTATAACATCGTCATTTCCACTATGGCCTAAGGTGGCCATGAAAGGACATCAAACATGTACGTTCGAATACATTCACGTAAATATTCACGTAAATTGTAAGTAAATGTTTGCCATTTGGATCACAGACTCGTAAACGTTTCAGTTGATACTTACGTAATTGTTTGCGTGTTTGTCAAAAATCGTAAATATTAACGTAAGTATTCGCGACACGAACAATAACTGCAAATGTTAAGATAAATGTTGAGTTGAATATTTTCAATTTTGGGGCAAAAGGGTAAAAATTAACGTAAATATGCAACGTGATATTACGTAAGTATTTACGTAAACATACATTTTGTTGTATCCCCTTCAAAAGAAACCGCTCTAGGCCTATCGGTCAATGCGATACGGTTTTTTTTCTTTCTCTTAGCTATTCACACACAGCGCCCACATTTTTTTAGGAGCGAACTCCGCCACTCGAAAGATGCCCGCCCTATTTCTCCATCAGACATTTAAAACTTGGTCATTTCAGGACAAGTTTCCGGTTCAAGCGGATACTCCGACGGCAACCTATCAAATCCGTCTGTTGGCGAAAAGGGCTTTTCGCCTCCGCGGCCCCCTTATCTGTGTCAGTTATTACCTCTTTGTTTAGAGTGTACACAAAACATAACCTACATAGCCACCATGGTCAAAAACATGTTTATGATGATTCAACATCACCCTTAAGAAAAGGATTTCTGGCGATGTAGCTCCGTATCTTGTAATCTCGTCGATGCGCGTCAGCTATCCGCTGTTTGTTTTGTTTCGAGAGTTTAAAAGTTTCTAAACGGTATTATCTTGCGAGCGTTGTATTTATCTTATCTGGTCAATGTATACATACGAACGTGCACGGATACTGTAGCATTGGGTTGCAGGGAAATCAGTCTTTGCACGCGACTTGAGCTACTGAAGCGATACACTTGAGACTCGACACGATATTGCGACGTGTTGGGGATCATCAAAGGGAATACTCGGGCTGTGACAAAACAAACACCTTTAAATTAATTGAGACATCGATGAATAAGCTGGCAATGGAGATGTTACAACAAAAAAGTCAGGATCAGGATGATGGATGGCTAATTATCAAAGTCAGTATCACGAAAAAGGTGGAGGTGGAGAATGCTTAAACTTAACAAGGTTTTAAAGAATATAACCCTTCAACAAAAATAGCCTTCGATATTAATCTGTCATCCGAAACTCGCTGCCCGTGGCAAAAGCGGACGTGTCTTGTACTCGGGCCATATGAGTGGAAAGGTTAAATAATAAGTATCAAGTTAAACTATCTGTGCATCTGCAGCGGTTAAAAAAGATGATACGTTTGTACCCCTCTTTGGATAAATACTGACTAAGAAAAAAATCATTATATTAGTAAAACATAAACAAATCAAGCAAACAAAGAAATAAACAACTAAAAAACAACATCAGCAGCAGTAGCAGCAGAAACACTACCACTAACAGCAAAAATAAATAAAAACAACAACAACAACAACGACAGCATCAACAACAACATCAACAGCAACAAAACAAACACTCAAACAAGCAAGCAAACAAACCACAACGAAACTTTTCCAACACCATTCAATCACCTCGGAGTCAGAAAACCTGTTGGTTCGTTACCTTGAGTATTTGCTCCAATTAATATCAATTGTACGTTGTTGTTTTTTTATTTTAACTGACTTGGAACTAATTTAATACCACTCTTGGAAAAGTCGTCAGCATCATCAACCTTCCACGTAATTATTCAATTGTAATATGTTTATTATTCCTCCAGGAGACTGAGCTGTAATTCTATATCACGGCAATATCAGCTATTTATGAACACGACACTCGATGCGTCAAGGCCCCTTATTCTGTAATACACACACCTTGAGAAACCATATCCTTAGGGCTATTTTAAAGAAATCTCATTATTGTACATGCAACCTAATCATTCATAGCTATGAATATCATTAGGGATCTAGGGGGGGAAGCAACACAAACCCCTCCTTATTATGTTGTCAGCAATTCCTGATATAGTATGCCGCAGGTCAAAGAATCGACGAGACTTGTCGCTCGTCGACGACAAGGCTTGTCAAGTCACGTAACTTGCCCCTGCCTCAAAGACTGCAATCAAGTTCTACGAGAGCCCAAACTTCCGCCCGACCGAAAGTTCATCGGTGTATGGGATTGGATTCTCGGCATGACGAGAAAACGTGATCAGACTTAAAACGAAGAAGAAGAAGGAAAAAAAATGTATATATATATATATATATCTTAACAACGTTGTACGATGGGGTCTGACCACAATTTGCAATTAAAGTTGTGTTAGTTCTTTCTTGGACAAAAGCATTGTAAATAATTACCACTTAACTTTCAATTGGGAACTTCAAAACAAGTGTCCGTCCCATACTATGTACCCGATAGTCGTTTTGATCCAAAAACTGTTGCCATTTAATGTCAACACTATCTGAAAAGTTTATCTAGCTGAGTTTATAGGAAACTTTGTAGAATCGTGAATGAGCACCAGCATGATCCCATGTCAAATACAAGATTCAACTTATATACGCCTACTGTTCATGTGCAACAGTCTGACATCGATAAACAACTTTCATTTATACCGATTCAGTCGATTGCAAATTTAAAGCAATCATGGAGATTACAAGCCTTCAAGAAGTAACGATTGTGGCTGAAAAATAAACAGGTTTGACATTTGTCTGCCACCAGTGTAAAACTATAGCCCACAAATCAATGAAAGTTTAAGGTAGGTGGTTGTGCAACGGTTAACGTTTCATTAATCTGAGGAAATTCACTCTGGATAAGGCATTTTTCTCTTGTAACTTTTCTGAAAAATATTAGCTGTTGAAACTGTTTACCAACAAAAATGACATTTGGAATAAACGCATAAATAAAATAATAACAAAAAAAAAAAAAAAAAAAAAAAATAGTCATCGGTCCAACAACTTGACCAAAGCAGAGTCTTATGAAGACCACTGAGAATGACTTTTCTAGGGTCGACTAATTTTCATTTTACTCTCGAACACAAAGTGAATATTAAAAAAATGTTGCCTTTGTCGTTATGTTATGGACAATATTAATTGTTTGGATCATATCAACACAATATTACTTCTCAAAAGGCCACGACTCTGCGAACTGTCCAGCATGTTTCTCAATATATATTGTTTATTTCCCTCTCTGAGTGATAACCAAAGAAAATAATAAATTGTTTTCAAAACAACTTTGGTTTCACTCTGTATGTTTGATCAGTAAAGAGCCAAAATGACTTGGTGCTACTCATCGTAGTATTACCTAACTTGTGTTTAAAGGAAATGCCGATTTAGAGTCTAGAGTCTTATCTTAATATTACACAACGGTATAACAAGTATCATCGGTCTAACTACGGGCGATAGCGTGGATCTTGGGGCTTACAGTGATATGGTAACGTTTGACTGCGCGTGGCTCAATTAAGATTTCATCCCATGCACAGACTATCAGCGCGATCATCTTCCTCATCATGGTCCGGAATACCATCCTATTATCTCGTGCATATCAGCACATGATATGACGAGCACAGTTTCATGGCTCTGTCTGACATCCGTTCCCCGGATAGCTTACCGATGACCATGCCCACACACCGTAAACCAAGTCAGGGATTGTGGGACATTTTCTGAAGCTAATACCCACAGCATGAGTAAAAGATCACTGTGAGATTCCTCGAACGAACCAGGGATTGTCTTACCGTGCCTCTTTGGGTGAAAACGACAGCAAAGTGCATACGACCTGGACAGTACTGCACTTGGAGGCATTTGGTTGAAAGACATGCTCTATTCTGGTAGACGTTTGATTGAAATACATGGTGGACCTGACCTATAGGAAACTTGTGACGTACCGGTTACTTTATTGTTATGTTCTTTGTGACAAAGAGGTAGTAACATAATAGAAACATACGCATGAACATACAAGGGGGCACATTCAACAACAAATTTAAACACGTCACGGTAATAATAATTACATAATCCACCCTATATTAGCGTTCGGTGAACTAACGAGTAATCACGGTTGCCTAATCATCTTATTAAATGCCTAGGTGAGTTGCACGATTTCGAAAGTGTATTTATTCCGTGCATTTTGAGTCAAGCTTGCTCGCACCTCATTGCACTGCACTATGGAACTTCACAAGACAAAGTGCATCTGACCAAGTCCATTCCAACCGTAATTCCTGATGTCCTACGCACGTTAAACATGTGTTATGCTAAAATATGTTTCTCTTCAAGGTGTTGTGGAGTAGCTGGCCCGTTGATATCATGAACGACGACAAATACATTAGTAAAAACCCAACAACGTTAAAGAACACGTTAAACACCAAGAGCAGTGTGGTGAACAGTAAGAGCATCCTGTAATTTTTTTTTTTTTTTAATTTTTTTTTTATAAAAGATACTGAAACGTTTCTATCAAAGCTACGTATAAAAAGTGGTTGTTTGTTTGTTTGTTTATGTTATGTGCTTGCCGTAACGTCGTCTTCTGTGTTTTAGTCTGCTTGTTGTCATTGGATCCCCTGGGTCCCAAGCCAATTATCTGTTAAACTTGTTGAGAGGCAGTAGACAAGAGGGGGAAACTGGAACTTTGTCAATGTATTCGACCATACGCAAACCACGCTGTAACACTTCACCGCGTGTTAATTGACTGTTATGGTTTAAAAATAAGCGGGGCGTTTCGAGGAAGCAAGCCCCATAATGGTTTGCAAGGGTGCTTGCCTCAACTGTTTTCCATGCCAGTATATCTTGACATGTCCCCTCTTTGTAATCTCTGCTACGTGCACAGTTTCAACAAAGACCCACATACGTGTTCAGGACTGTCAAATAACACACAGACAAACCTTTACTTGCCAAACTTGTTGTTCTATCCATATAACCTAGGGAATAATAATAGTGATAAAGTATCCTCATTGGAGGCGTGGCCAAACATAGTTACAGTAGTCAAGTGTTTTATAAGCTCAATAGGTCAATGGCTTTAGACCTACTTCCTTAATGACACCACGTAACTATTGAAAACAATACATACAACAAAAGTCACATGGAAGGAAAGTACTGTTTGAAAAATACCTTGTTTCGCGCTACTTCACGCAGAAACAAAAACAGTTCGATTGTATCCCTGAGAATGGATAACTGTCAATCAGACTCTCCAAAAAGTCTCCGGACTACATAGGCTTAAAATAAGTGCATTCTCAACCATAGTGACGTTGATGTTTTGATGAACGAGAGGTATACAAAGAGGGGGTGGAGAAGACTCAAATGTGGAAATAAATATATATGTAGTCGGTTTAATTGTTGTGTACCGGGAGAGAGTTAACTTCTGTGTGTGCCTCAAGGCTTTGTCCTGTGTCTTTCTACAATAAGAGACAATGTGAAAGAAGCGACCTCCAGCCCCGTATCGAGTAATTGCCTGCCTCATTGAGAAGACATTTCAGGTTCTTGTTTTATTTTTTCAGAGATGTGGGACTGATTGATCATTAAAGTAACCATATGCATTTAATAACAAAAAGGTTTCAAACACTTTTCATAGACCAACTCGACCGATCCAAGGCAGCGTGTCCCTTTAAGAATGGGAATGGGAATATAATGTAATTATCATTAACCACTGTCATATTAATGATATTCCTTAATATGATTTGTTAAGTATGCTGTTTTAATTTGTATTGTTATTTATTTTAATAAAGTCACAGTAAAGCCGTAATGAAGTAAACAAAAACTTCAATTGTGAATGCTCCAGGTTAAGTAATACTAAAAGGCTCCAGAACACACCAAATTACCTCATGTATGACATTAATTTGACGCTTGTGTGACTCCATTGCCCATAATGTATTTATACACCGTTTCGCTAGACAAAAGCGATCACGTAAAACAACAAAATAAAATAAGATAATTAATATCAGTTTTGGCAATAAGTCACTTCAGAAAATTTAATCCGAAAATAACCAAAACGGGATTGCTCTTATTGTTAATTTTGAATGAAAGGGGTCGTTGAGCCATCATGTCAAATCAACATCAAGCTCTTAGTTCCCCAGATACATTAATTTGTCGTGTGTGTGACTTCGTTCCAGATAATGCACTTACAAAAAGACAAACGTGTTTCGGAACAATAAACAATCGACGTCAGATAGTTTTCAGTTGGGTATTTTGGGTCGGGCTGCAAATAACTTAAAGGGAAGGTACATCTTTGGTAAATACTCCAACAATTAGTGACCATAAATACTAACTTGGTAAGATAAATTGCAGCTGTTGAAATTGTGTCACTTTGTGAGAAACAATTCACTTCAAAGGAATGTGGTTTTAGAGAGAGGGAACTCAATCTGAGAAACGTTTCTGCATGAACCGTATCTGCATGGAACATTTCACAGATTGCGTATCACAATTACGGTTTATTCTTCCAGCATGGACATTACCGCTCCAGATTGTTGGCAATTTTTCAAAACTTCATACAACCGTTTGAAAATATTTTTTTGGTATGCATGCTATTTTCTATTGCATATATCTACATTTATCTGGGATTACAAATATCGAACGGTTCCAAAAACCGATGGTGTACTTTGCTTTTGTTTAAGAAAGTTCTTATTTATATTGTTATTATTCTTATTGTCACTATTTTAAATGTACGTGATTTTGAAATGTCTTTTAAGTCAACATTTTATGGAGAGACTGTAAAACTTTTGTAAAACTTATTGCTGAAATTATGTTCTGTTTAATTCAATTGGAGTACATTGGCGTTCGTACGATGTCACCCAGTGTTTTAACCGGCATTTCCTTCATCTTATTTTAATCTTTTTACAAATATCATTGAAGCTCCGGACCATTGTTAATAAATTGTCACGATCTATTCTGAGATATACTCATCAACTTGAACAGGTTCAAGGGAACAGCCCTATAAGTAAAATGATGTAGATTTATATCTTTCTTTTTTAAAATTAAATTTTTATTTTATGTGTAGTTTTTTTCTTTCTATTTGTTTTGTTTCAAGAAGACTTTGTTTGAAGTATTTAATTTTGCTCATCTTTTTGGTTAATGTAACATATTGGAATGATTATGGCACAGTCTCGCAAACTGCACCCTCCCCCTTAATAATTACCCCTCCAATTGTATTAAGAGTAACAAGTACTGCCCTGGTAGTAAAAGTTTATTAATTTTACATTAAATGCGAGACCCGGCTGTTTCCGTTTGTCTGTTCCTTGTCAACAACTACTCCGTATGTACTGGATCAAGTCCCACTCGGGTAAATCATCACTCGTTCCGCCTCTGGTTAAACATCAATCTAAAGGGGACACCATTGTCTCGGAGACGTCTCGTGTGCTGATTATTAAGGGGCTGACTGCAGCAATCACAGAAAGGGAAAGTCTGACGATAAAGATAAGGCACACTGCTGATGGAGAAACTCGTTGCTAGTTGTTGCCAATTGCCTACAATAATGTTGAGGTATAGTCCAGGCATTATTTGATATGACCTCGGACAAATTGCAACAGAAAGTCTGTAAACTGTTTCATACCCAGAATTATGTCCTCTATAACATATCAAAACTCTTAAGCAATCCTGGTGGTGGAAAGTGTCATGGCGGCCATTTTTCAAAATGGCCGCCATAAACCCGATATTTCCCAATATCTCCGCTTCTAAATGACTTAGGGCTTTAATTTTAAGTGCTAAACATACATTTTTACTGACAAGGAATCAAGTGAAACGCATTTCGTTACGCTAAACCTGGCCAAAAAAGAAAAATGGCGGCCATTTTCCAAAATGGCCGCCATAAAACAGACATTTCCAGTTATCTCCGCTTCTAAACGACTTAGGGCTTTAATTCTAATTGCTAAACATACATTTTCTGGGGCCAGGAATCCAATCATAGCTGTTTTAATAGCTAAACCTGACCAAAAAGCATTATTCTGAGGATATGTCAACTATTTTAATACACTGAAAATAATGACCAAAACTATCTAAATTAGGGTTGCTGTTAAAACAAACTGCATATGCATTGTGTACGACGTACAAGTCATATTATATTATAGTACTGCATGTAGTTACCTTAGCCTCAGAGTACCATACTCGATACTTGAACAGAAACATTGATCAATCTTCCTCAAAAAGTCTAGTCATCATCATCACTGTCACAAGCATCTTGGGTTGAGTTCGTATAGGCCGATCCTCTACAGTTGCCACATGCAGCCGAGCACTCTATTTCATGCTTCTTACAGGTGCACTTTAGACTGCTGCAGTCTGTCTGGCAGTTGCAGCGGATCATCTTGAGGAGCTCTTTTGGAGCTGGTGGCAAGTCCGTCTGCACGGGCACGAGTCCTCCACTGCTTTCCCGCCAACCCCAGTCGTCTGGCCAGAGCTCATCAGCTGCAATGCCCTTCCACTGTTGGACCTGGTAGTAGACATGAAGGCTGTGGTGTTTCGCTGCTGCTGATGTGGGCGGCAGACTTTGGGGTTGCACATGAGAAGTGCTGGAGGCGACCTTCTGACAGAACCTCTTGTGTCGCACTACGTTGAGTGACTCTCCAGGTTTCCCATTGTACAGGCATACCAGTGCTTTCTCTCCTGCTTGTACAATATCATCCGTGGACGCTGCCTGTCTGTCAAACACATTGGCTTGTTCACGGAAGTGTGCACTGGTTTTAAATTTGTTGAGGGAAGCTCCATTGCCAATGCCATACAAGCGGGAAGTAGTATCACATCCCAGGAGAGTATGTATGAAGAAGATGTGCTGTGATACATCGGTGCCTAACTGCTGCTTTACGTACTTCATGTTCCAGACACGCGGTTTCTTCACATTCTTCTTTGGCTCGGGTTTGAAGAAAAGGTCACATGACTTGAGGTTGGTGTGGTAGATGAGCAGGATGAGCAGATCTGTGTCATCTCCGATGAGCACAGTATCAGTGGTGGCAGCAGACTCCACTGCCTTCTGCACTATGAGGAGATCAGCGTCACCTGCAGCATGATATGTCTGGCAGTTCTGTGCCCGTAGTTTGGTACTGAGCATGTTGATGAAGCGCTGCTTGTTGGTTTTGTTTGCCAGGAATTGTTCCTTCTTCATTGTGACCTGCATATCTTCATCAAACGTCACCGTTGCTCCAGCATTCCCTCTCGAACGTCTTTGGTGTGTTGTGTCCTTTGTTGATGTACCATCATAGCCATCAAACACGACTGTTGCAAGTCCATACTTCTTTGTGACATACTCTGTGTATTGCGTGCAGATACATTTGTATGTTGTGCCACGTGCCCATGGAATGCGCTGGACTAGAGCCCCACCATCCAACACGTAGTGGACTTGGCCTGTGATTCCTGGTGCATCGTGTGTCAGGAGTGTCCAGATAGCATCTGCTAGCACTGGCTTCTGTGGCTGTCGGAGCAGCAGTGTGGAATCAAACAGAGCTGGTGGGTAACTGCACAGCTCATATTTGAACACAGACTCCAGATCCTCTGTAGCTTTTGCAGCAATTGTCAGTCGCTGGAACAGCAGCTGGGGATCCACCTGTACTGCTTCACCATCAATCTTTACTGCCGATTTCACAGCCAAGGTGATGGCCTGATCCTTTCTCTTGAATGTGTAGTCAGCAGCAGTTTGTCCATCCATGTTGGTCAGGATAGCTGTTCCAATAGTTTTCGCTGAGTCCACATTGACTGTGCTGGTTGCATGCACCCCTGTCGAGATGCTGCGCAAGCTCAGATCTGAGCTGAAGGGTGTTCTCTCTTGCAGATAGCTGATAACTGCATGTGTGTCTTTCATGTCACGTGCTTGTCTAGCATTTGTCATGTCCTTGTTTTGTTCACCAGTGTTGTAGTTTACACCTGTGAGCTGCTGCATAGCATTGTTGACATCAGCACACGCAGGCATGGAGAGCAGCCATATGAGACGCTGTTGCTCTGTCATGCCTCGCCCTCTCGTCAGGCCACCGCTGGTCTTCATACTCCTCATCAGGACCTGTTCGATGGTGAGATCTACGGACAGACCAGCCCAAAGGCGATTACTTCTTCGGACAACATGTAACCCTTCTTCAAATCGCCGGTATACATCTGGATGTTCATCCTTGAGCTTTGTCATCCGCTGCACATAGAGGTGGGCTGATTTGGTGTAGAGGTTGTGCCCAGAGGCTGCCAGGTAGGGCAACATTTCTGACACAGCTTCAATGTGCAACGCCCAGTTGCCAATGCGCTCTGCTCTGATAAACTTCCGTAGTATATCCACCATCTCCATGTATTGTAACCAGAGTGTGGCAGTCCTAAATGACTTCAAGGATTTGGTTTTGGCCCCGAGGAGCTCCTTGATCCTGGTTAACACATCAGCTTGGCAGAACTCCTCGGAAGACATGGAACCTTCCATCAGGTTCTTGTAGAGGGCAGCAAGTTCATCAAGATCAGTGTTTCCAGTTCCGTCTGCCGTAGGCTCATCATCTAATGGCACTGTTGCCTCATTGGTCTCCTCTACTTCATGTGGCTCTGCAGATGGTTGAGGGAGTGGCATACCAAGTACGTCTGACATAATCAAGGCATTCAGTGCTGCATCAATAAGGAGATGTCCTCGTACTGTTCGTGCAATAGCCTTGCCTGTCATCATGTGTACCACCGCGTTGTCTGCATAGATTAGCTCTAAGACTTCCTGCAGTCCTGATCCAGCCATGAGGTGCCCGATGCTTCCCAAGAAACTCATTTCTGTATGAAAGCCCCCCAGGCGCAAGACTATGTCATTCAAGACACTTCCTGTAGGCTCACTCTCGATGATCATTAGGGCTTTCCACCATAGTGGTTGGTCAAAGGTGATGATGGGCGTAACACCATGGCGACGAGCATGCTCACACACGAACTTCAGTGTAGAGTAGATGCACGTGACATCACTGGGATTCATGTCGATCATTGGGAGAAACATCACCGATGATTTTCCAGGGTGGTCACCATGATGCAATAGCTGCATCAGTCCAGACCATGCCGGTCTTGATGAGGCGAACATGATGGATGTCTTCCAGAGGAGATCAAGGTCTGCTGTTGGATCATTTGCCTTTATGTTCACCAGCTTCTGGTATGTCAGTGTTGTCTTACCACAGCTCTCTTCTTTGTGGTAATGGATAGGGATTCTTCCCACTGTAGAGATATCACTGGAGGTGACCTGTGCCCTGTGCCCTGCAGAAGTAGGGCTCCTCACAACAGCACTTAAAATTAAATCTCAATGTTATTTATGAGTGAATATATATAAAAAATATCTGTTTTGTGGCGGCCATTTTGGAAAATGGCTGCCATTTTTGCTTTTTGGGCAGGTTTAGCATATCGAAATGTGTTTCATTTGATTCCTTGTCAGTAAAAATGTTTGTTTAGCACTTAAAATCAAAGCTCTAAGTTATTTAGAAGCGAAGATAATGGGAAATATCGGGTTTATGGCGGCCATTTTGAAAAATGGCCGCCATGGCACTTTCCACCACCAGGATTGCTTAAGAGTTTTGATATGTTATAGAGGACATTTTTCTGGGTATGAAACAGTTTACAGACTTTCTGTTGCAATTTGTCCGAGGTTGACCCAATTTTTTGCATGAAATGCCTGGACTAGTACTACGCTAGTTAACTTTGAAGAAAGAAAAAAAAAATAATAAAAAATAAAACAACTAAAAAATACTCAACTGATTTCGAACTTTCTACTTAAAGTTACAGAGTTAACTTCGACAAAAACGGCTATCATTTGGTACGTTTGATGCTCCCCGGGCAGAATTATCTACAAAACATTATGGTTCTTTAAACAAACTAAACATTCACATTTCAGGTAGGCCCTAAACGGACAAAAATAAGGAAAATACAAAATAAAAGTTAAACAAATTACTGGCCCCAGGCAACACCTCATCGCAACAGGTTTTGTTGGTCAATTAATTGCTACAAGGGAGTTGTTTGCACGCCCAGCCCAAATTCAGAATAAATATTGCACACATTTACCTCCTGGCACTCTTTGTGTAAATTAACTAAATAGAAGAATTCAGCCACAATTTTGTATTTTATCAAATACAGAAAATGTATGTCCTCAGGTCAAATAACCTCTTTAGGCTTAAATGTAAAAATACGATGTGAAATAACAAGCGACGGGGAATGTTTCCTTGAGTTATGGTGTGGGTTTTCAACCACTCTCCAGACGGCCATAATATATTTAGTGAACGCATGTAAGTCTATATGTTGGTGTGCTGTTGATTGTCTTATGCCTGTCTGCTCATATTGACCATTATAATTGCACTGACCTTGTTCGTTGCTGTGACTGCAATTATTAGTACCAACAAAGATACAGAATTACCTGATCACCGCGTTATTATTTCCCCCCTCTGCCAAACATGTTTACCAACCTTATCATCAATACAAGCTCTATTCGGGAGAACATCTAATTAATTTTATAGTAATTACCATGGTGACGCAAACGTATCTCATTAGGTTTGGCCTTGTAGATATAATAACGGTGAACAAAAACGTACAAGAAAAACCTTACAAATTGTGCAAACAGGTGGATTGCAAATTCGCATGCTAAACTATTTATTATTAATTTATTTATATATTTATTTACGTATTTATTTATTATCTGTTTGATCATTGTATTTTAGCCTAATTGTAATTGTACACCTTTGTTCTTTGTCTTTAAATACAGTTTCCTCTTGGTGAATAATTGATTACTATACGTAGAACTAAATTTGTAGTTAAAACTATACTTCTGCATTGTACACCTATTGAAAACATAATATTGTAAAAGAACTAGTTCACTCAGAAACACGTTGACATTGTACTGCTTTGGTAGATATCTTAACGATGGCATAAATCCGTGCAGACAACCCCAATCGAGGCACTGCCCTCTGGAAGAAATCGCCTCGTACGATGACAACTCAAAACCGACTGGGATCTTGGAAGCTTCTTGGATAACAGGAGCTCGCCAGCCTGACAAATGTTGCAATTTATCCACCGGGGGAGGACATGCAGGGCCCTGGTTTGATGTTCCCAGCTCAGTGAAAGGGAAATATAAAGGAGTTGATAGCAAAACTGATTGCGGCAATGGGGCATCCATGCATGAAACTACTTTTGAATGTTTACCAATGCAATTATTCAATAACTTGCCCTCTGTACTAACCAACAGAAAAGAAGCGAAACAAATGATAACAACTCCAAAAGCAACATCAACAACAAGAAAAATAACAAGTAGATCACTAATGTAAACAAAGAGACAGACAAACAAACAAACAAACAAACAAACAACACTCCAACAACCCAATTACCAATATTTAATAATCGCTATAGTTTGTCATGCAACATTTAGACTTAGGAATCTACTTAACTCTAAGGGGAAATTTATATAATTTGTGCATGCGCAATTAAATGTTTAACTCATTTAGCTGTTTATTATTTTATATAAAAATATTTATGTTTTGTACCTAAAAATATATAGTCGTTTTACCTTTCTCTTTTGTAATGGTGGTATTCTGTCTATTGTAATTTGATATTGAAGTAAACAAAAAATAAGAAGAAGATGATTATACAAAAGTGTAATAATTAACAAACCGCCACACATTATAAAACAGCGGAAATTATTCAAAAAATACCCTTGCATATATATTGGTCTTATTTTGCTTAAATACTGCAAATTCTCCTGCTACAATATTCTCTTTCTTTTTGTTGTATTAATTGTATTTATTATTTTATGTTGGTGTTTTTAAAAATATACTTATTTGAATTATTAAATTTATTTTGTCTTGGGGTTTTTTTCTGGGTGATTTGCACTCATAATTTTGATAATTGTGCATAGGGGAAAAGAATTAATCTGTCACCAGTTATTAATTATTGATCTAATTGCGTAACACCTGTTTTCAGTTAGTTCGTTTCAGATTGTTAATATTTGTTCGCATTTCTGCAATATTAATGTCATATCATGACTAATAGAGACTTTTTGTGAATTTACTGCACGACACGATCTCGGAATTTTGCACATTAGAGTAAGTGGGTTTAAACACACCGTGTATACAGTACTCAGTTCCGATCAGACGACCATGTAGTTTGACTTGACTTTCCCGTTTTGTTATTCACACAGTTCGATTACTTGGAATGAAAATACTTCATTTATTCTTTGGTACTTGACTTATTTATCTCTGTTCGACAAAAATAACCCTCAGTTCGAAAACAAACATCAGCAATCGTAAAGCAATACCACCTATATGGGGGGAAAGTGCGTTCACTTGGCCAAGGCTGATCCTTCAACTGAAGAGAAGGCAATCGCCGGAGTGTGGTTAAACATAACCTAGAGAGAGATTCCATGGTCGTATTCCCAATGGAAAACGTGCGGTAAGGTGGATGGGACACACAGACTAAGAAGCAGATCCTGTCCTTTGGATCGATGGGGAAGAAACACGATGCTTTCAGATATTCCACGTCAATTGAGGTCGGAATGAGCGCACTAGATGCTGGTTATCTATCCTTACCAAATGCCTGGTCAAAATCTCAAAATCAATTCCGCTAAATTGCCGGTGAGGATTGGTGGGATTTCGTCCCCCCAAATGATGTAATCAATACGGCGGGTTTAACCTATATCGCTCGGTCTTATCACGTGTTACAGCCAAACAAACTGTGCGACATAAGCAGAAATGTATGATTTATTTTATTTTATTTCATTTTTTTTCACGCAAGTTGAACTTTTTCACATTTTATATCTTCATTGAATACAATCTAAAACGTTCGATCTCGTATTCACAAATAAAATGTATGTTTATTATACAGAAATGTTCATGTCGATTTATTACAGGATTTGGCGTTTTATAAATTAATAAGCGAGTGGTTAAAAACTGGTCAATTTTAAGTCAGACTGGCTGTTAGTCAGTGTTTGACTTACACAAATACAAAATAGAAACTCACCACAATTACTCACACTCGAAAGTGCTCAAATGTCATAATAACTAGGTATAATGCATTAGAGCATTTATTTACTTTTTTTGTCAAGTTTTGTATCCTTTCATGAAATAAAATAAAATAAGAATGCATCAATTTGTAACAAGGTGATACAAAAACAAGTGACAAGATAATAAGAAATAAAACCAAAACAAATTGAAATATATAAATTGAAAACAAAAATCATCAAGGTAATTTGCTGTGTATTATGTTTAAACATAGTTCGACAAGTCTCAATAATTTTGAGATACTGAGAGAGAGAAAAAATAGTAAATGATTTATGGCACTAATGAATAATTGGTGTTTTTTTTACACAAAATCATATATATTTTTTTGTTCATGAATAATGCTTGCTTAAATGTTATTCTTTTATGAAACTGAAACCGCGATTTGGTTGAGTATTTGTTTACAATTTTACATTTGTTTATTATTTTTTTTATTAAAAAGAAACTGGGAACACGTATTCAACGGTAACCGATTACTGAGTTTTGACGAAAGAACAGGCTGTGCAATTCAGATCCCATCAGAGGGGAATATCATTGCAACAACTAACATGGTGGACATTATTTTGTTTACAGCTTCCTTCACAAGAGGTAAACGTGGACACGGACGTTTACTCTTAATGCTGTCTGGCCCACAAAAACAGCCTCAGGCAATTGGGAAAACAAATCCGCAAGTGTTATTCTGCGTCTTCATGTACCGGCGCAATTTGTAAGAGAAAATCCCCGGTTAAAACGAGCACTCCCAGTGTCTAGCAAAACCTGATCTTTAATGATTGGGGATATTGCTATCACTAAATTGATTATGGCCTCGAACATTTGTTGGAGAAAATAGGCCATTGTCATGGTTACATTTAATTACATCATCATAATTCGAAAGTCCAATATCCGCACAATGTTGCCTCCATACACAGTCGCCTTCCCTTGTCATCGAATTATGTAATCGTGTCTTATTATGTCGGAGAAGTTTGACTAAATTAACTCCCCCGTTTTTAGCGAGGTGGATTAGAAGAGGGCCTCGAATCAAGACTTCAAAAGATGACAGGTTGCATTAATAGAGGGTGATACCAGCCTCCAATTTATAGCCTTTGGAATCGATGTTACGTTGCATTCTGCGTCTACGGGGCGATGTATATAGACTGCATTTTATTGGAATCAAAGCAACTTGATGTCAAATTTTTTTTTTTTTTTCGTTGAACGTTCACTTAGGAGCCTTCCTTAGTACAATATGTTCAAGCATAATTGCTCTTAAAATTAACACAAAATAAAAGAATGCTGAGCTTTTGTGTTCCTCTATTTGCTACATCAAAATATTAAGGTAACATTGGTGATGAGTACCTAAATACTCGTTACCGTGAAAAATACAGTATGTGTGATCACCATCATTTCAACAAACAAATTCAAAAGTGTTAAAATATATCTAGAGGTACAGGTAAACTTGTTTTGCTTTAACTCTACAGGTTGACTAGTTGTAAAATTAACTAAATTTATGTGGAGCCGTTAAACTTGTATGGGTGGGAAGTGTGTTAAAATAACCTCATATATAGGCCTACCATCTGTTCATCGATTCCAAGCTGCACTTTAATTGACTTTTCTTTCATTGTAAACAAAAAGTAATAACAAATGTAGATTCAGTTGCTTTATTTCTAAAGATGAACCACTTAGAGGTCGTTTTTCATATTGTATACATAGTTGAAATGCATTCCTCGACCCCCCCACCCCCTCCCATTGTTTTTCTAAGGTAACTTTATTACGCTGCACTCGACGTTTCTGACCTAACCCAGTATTTGTTAACGTCAATCAAACTTTGAGATAAAACTATAAATAATCAATAAAATGTTTCTAACTAGACTTCAATTTTTGTTACACAACAAAAACAAGGTGTTCGGCATGACGTTCAAATCTGGGATGTTACTCATTGTCAGCTTGAATACATCAATTTGGTTTTAAGCTTGACCAAGCAATTGTAATATTGTGTATACAAATCTGGTAAAACTGCAACTTTAAGTCGAAGTCATGTTACAATTGATGACGTCTTTTATCAGGAAAACAAGCATTAAATGTAATATATCGCGGCTTGAGCTCAATCTTGCAATTTACTATAGGAGCACAAAAATAATGCTCCAGTACATAATATTAAATTGGGCCCCACGAGTGCAAAACACAATATTGCAAATTTATTGTAAATTTGCAACGTGGTTGTAGATCGTTGTTACGTTATACGCATGTTTTCTGCTAGTATTAATAAGCACAAGACAATTCCTTTTATCACCTTAGTGATGAAATGCCTTGTATTCAGCGTACCCTGTCACCGATTAACGTTTTACAGCAAATCAAAGCAAATTGACCACGTCATTGACCACCATCATTGATGAAAAACAATGGAAAAGTGCACGCGTGTACGCGCTACGCACGACTCAAAGTGTGTCTTGTTGGCCGACAAAAATGCTCACATTGGTGTTTGCGTAGACTAAAACGAGCCGATCTGTCACAGAGCAAGCCAATAATGCCACAGAGCGTGGTAAAAGCATGACCATAATTTGATATAGCACCACCAGCTTTAGCAAAAGTTTTAAAAAGCACACGATCGAAAGCATAGCATTTGATTGTTAACGAGGTTTGCATGGACGGCTGTTTTAGAGATTAACAAAGCGTATTGTCAAAAGCAGGTTGCGCGAACCTTGAACAGAGACTAGACTACAAGCATGTTTGATGGACTTTGAACCTTGCGGTTGATTCAATGGAGCAAGCAGCCGGTCACCGTTTAGGTCGCGTATTGTGTGTGTTAACAGTGCAGTTATTTTCCCGCGGTTTGACAGCGGTCCAATGTATACCCGATTTCAACAACAAGTGAAGTTAAAAAAGGTAACATTTCTGTGGTAAAGTTTGAGAAGGCTTAAGGACCTACAGTCTGATATAAAAATTGTCCGTAGTGAGTGTGTAAAAAGTAGTCCCCCCTATGAATATTTCTTAAAATATGAATTTTACAATTTTCAACTTCTGGTTTGAACAGGAATTCGAGTTCAAACGGTATAAGAGTCAGTGTAGTATTTGCTACATTTTTCAAGACCTCTCCGATGATGTATAGATTGTTATAATAGCTTATGTACACTGTAAAAACGGCGTTTAGAATCTAAACACATTTCTAAACGCCTCGCTTGTACCCACTTTTTTCACACGTTTAGCCCTCAACATGTTTAGATTTTGCGTTTCTGTGACATGTTTACCCCGAGACACATTTAGCCTGTGATACGTTTAGATTGAATGTGTTTAGGGTTCATAGTGAGTGCTAAACATGTTTAGAATCCAACACGTTTCAGAGAATAAGCTTAATTTTTAAACACCTGAAGAAAAGAAAAGAGAAATGTTGCAACATTCGCCTGCCTGCTTACTGAAACATAACGCTCAAGCTACGCTCGGCATGAGAATCGATAAATCATCATCATCTCAACGGGTCATCGAGATGATTTTCATCGAGATGATTTGAGGAGCAATGATGCCATAATTTCAGTCATACTGAAAACGGTCATTTTGAAGTCTCAGAATCCGTTCCAATTATATACATTTTGGGCTTTACTTTCTACCCATGGTGTGAATATTTGAAGTGCTGGCCAATATGATACAAACAAAATTTGCTTCAATTGAATTACACACATTAAAGTGTAAACTACTGCGCAGGAAAGGCTGTTATACCTACAATGGTTTTGAATAAACACCGAGGTCTATATTTGTGCATATTTAATGAAACCCCGCCCATTTCATTCTAAACAAACTGATGAATTTAAACACATACAAAACATGTTTACAAGCAAACATGTTTAGAAATATGTTTGTAAGCTAAATTGGTATCCCTTTAACATGTCAAAAAGCTAAACGTGTTGCGATCAATGCAGGTTTGAACTGGTTTGAACATTCAAATACACCAGAATGTGTGTTCATCATTTTAGTACGTTTGCTACCTGAGCAATTTTACTTGCCATGAGGGGCTAAACGTGTGGAGCATTTTTGATACCTTTGTAAAGTTACGTATTACCAAAATGCGAATTATTTTAAACCCTTTTAATTATGTGTTTATGCCATATAGCAAAAACGCTCTCCAAGGAAGGCCTATATGCCTACGTGGAAGCCTATCATGACTAGCTGCTTAGCTTTTTCATACAATAGCAAACGTATTCAATTGATGTAAACACATTCTGGTGTATTCAAATGTTCAAACCAGTTCAAAACACGTTTAGCTTTTGACATGTTAAAGAGATAACATTTAGCTTCAAACATATTTCTGAACGTGTTTGCGTGTAAACATGTTTTGTATGTGTTTAAATTCAAAACTGCATTTCAAACAAGCACAACAAATCTCAACCCGTTTAGCTTTTTGACATGTTAAAGAGGTAGCCATTTAGCTTCAAACATATTTCTAAACATGTTTGCGTGTAAACATGTTTTGATTGTGTTTAAATTCAAAACTTCACTTAAAACAAGCACAACAAATCTCAACACGTTTAGCTTTTTGACATGTTAAGGAGATACCCATTTAGCTTACAAACATATTTCTAAACATGTTTGCGTGTAAACATGTTTTGTATGTGTTTAAAATCAAAACTTCACTTAAAACAAGCATAACAAATCTCAACACGTTTAGCTTTTTGACATGTTAAGGAGATACCCATTTAGCTTTCAAGCATATTTCTAAACATGTTTGCGTGTAAACATGTTGTGTGTGTGTTTAAACGCTAAGCGCCGTTTTTACAGTGTACTTCTCGAGTTATGAATTTTTAAAGTATTAAACTTTGATTTACTGTATTTCAACACCTGATGACGTCAACATGACGTCACAACTACTTGGTGGAGGTTTCATCAAGGTCCCAACATGGTGTAAATTTGAAGTTGATCTGATAAACATAAATCAATATTTTTGCCGGGAAAGTGTTTTTTGGAAGAATTACACCAAGGCAAACTTTGACCTTTCGTTACGACCGGAAGTAAAGGTCATGTGAATTTGGCGTTAACTTTTCAAATGTTGCCCGTGTCTTGATCTATCTAATGTAAAAAAATAAATACTGTAGCTTTAATATTCAGAGACATACAGGCATTGGCAAATGGTCACTTTTTGAACTTAAATGACTTGTAACTTGACACCCGATGACGTAATCGTGACGTACAACTACTCCTGAAACTTCAGGTTATAGTCTAAATGCATGTAAAGTGTCAAGTTGATAAAAGCCTTGCAACTATGCATTTGCTTGCGGAAAAACCACTCTGAGAAGAAGAAGTAAAACAAAAAGAAACCGAACAATAACAAAGAGTTGTTCGGGCGTAAGGCCCGAACACCTAATTACAAAAACAAAAACTATACGGAAGCTATAGGTTAAAATAGGGTTAATATCAAACAAACTTCACGATTAAATGAAAACAAGTAAACGATTTTTACTAACAATAATGGCATGAAAAGTAAAGTGAAAAAATTAAAATTATTAAAAATCTGAACTTTCCTTTCCTATTTGCATCCTTACCACCCGGTTGTGTTTGCATGGCCTACATTACCGTATAATTCCTCAATAATACATTTTACGTTTTTCTGCTAATGTTGAGACGAGTGAAAAGAAAGACGTTTGTAGAAAACTTTAGTTCAAGTCTTTCCCTGCCATTTTGTGTTTCCTCTTCCTTTTAGTTTTTGTTTTATTGAGTTCAAGATGCAAGCTGATCAAACATGAAAGGTAAGTGCATTTTGTCGTATAGCGCAGTAATTTAACTCGCGGCTGTTGTGGTTGAAGCGTGGTTGTTAAAGGCAGTGTGCCCGTAGTTATTTAGAGAGTAAAGGATGGTGAAGAAGTGGTTGGTGTCCACTTAGTGATAAACTGAGAGTATGGCATGATTTCGTTACCCATTGTTTTTTAAAGATGATAGCCTGTCAGTTGATATGAAATCTTGAAGACAAAATGCACGATGATAACAAGACCAAATTTAATTATGTAAAGCAGAAAATGAGAAAACGAAGAAAAAAAAATCACATTATTAAAACTCAGCTGCCAAAAGGATTCAATGTTCAATGCTTACTTTCACTGGTGTGTTATCATAGGTAAAACAAAAATGTGTAAGGTGTAAAGAAAACAAATAGCTATGTGTTTAAAGGGCCTATGCAATGCATTTTTTTATTAGTTAAAATCATAAAGTGATCCTACCTGAACAAATATTTACCCATTAAACCTTTGGTTTCACCGCGTTTATGCCATTAAAAAAATAAAAACATATTTTAGGGGTGCCCAGCACGCCCCGCCCATTCCCTCATTATCATAAGAATGTGTGACGTAGACTAAGGAGATCGGCTCACTTCCTGGTTCTACGTGTTGTGCGTCACACGCATACTGTACCGTGTGAAGTTTCTAAAGGTTTCTTCAGTTTGTCGCTGCTTCATCAAAAAAATAGGGCATTTATTCAGAATGCCACCGACCTGTGTTGTTGCTGGTTGCAGCAACACCACTAAGGATGGTTTCAGTCTCCATCGTTTTCCCTCTGACCCAAAATTTCGAAGAATTTGGACGGCGAAAGTCAAGCTGACTCGGGCAAAGTGGTCAGGGCCAACCGAGCACTCGGTCATCTGTTCCGTTTATTTTGAGACATCGTCGTCGCCTCTCTCTGGCTCGTACATGTATGGCCGAACCCCTAGCTCCTCATTTCTTTCATAATCACTGTCAGCCTCACTACTTAAATCCGAAGAATTAGTCCCCGAAAATTCTTCATCTACTGCTGAAAATGATGAAGATTCGGCCATGTTCGTCTTTTTATATCACGTCCTTAGATTGGTTTGTCTTTGTTACGCCCCCCCTCCCTCCCCCCCTCCCCCCCACCCCCCCCCCCCCCCCTCCCCTCCCCCTCCCTCCCCCCCTCCCCCTCCCTCCCCCCTCCCCCTCCCTCCCCCCTCCCCCCTCCCCCTCCCCCTCCCCCTCCCCCTCCCCCTCCCCCTCCCCCTCCCCCTCCTAACTTTACTTATCTTTTTTACCCTATTGTCTATATGTATATCGTTGCTTGTGTTGGCCGAATAAATAATAATAATAATAATAACGTCCGTCGTAGTGATTGTTAATGTACAATGCGTTGTGTGTACTGTAGGAATTTCCGCGATCCGTGTGTGCATGTACACGTAGCGCATCAGCTGCCACATTAGCATGGTACCCGCAACATATTCTTGGTACCAGACCATTCTGACTTGCTTATGAACTCTCCGCAGTCTACGTCACGAACAGCGCCCCCGCGCGGCGTAGAAAATAAGGAATTTAATTAATAAAAATAATTATTGCAAATTTTAAACATTTTACACTACTCACACAATTTTTTAATTTTTTTAATTGTATACAGAAAGTAAAAATAAACTACAAAAAATAAATTTCTAAATTGTGAAAAATAAGTATTGCATAGGCCCTTTAATGTCACTATCAAAAATAGGAGCAGCAGTGTAAACCTGATATAACTTTCACTTGTCACCACTGTTATACTTCACGATCAACAATATCTTCAATGATACATGTGGGTCCATCAATGAAGACTCAAACATCAAAAAGTGATTGACCGCAACGAGTTCTTCATTACACTGCCACACAAACCCAGACAGATGAACGCTTGTGATTTGATCACTCATCGGTTCTCGTTTATAACTGCATTTTAAGAAATCACTTTTTTGTTCTCTCTCTTGTCTTCTTTCTTTTCATACAAATATACGTTCAATTAATTGTCTGGCTTCTTTGAGTTCAGTACACGTTGTGCTGCAATAATTTCCGACCAAGGATCTCAGTTAAGTTGTTTGTTTCTACTTCATACAACAATAGTTGATTTTGAACAGCAGAGTAGGCAATAATGTTTTGTATCTTGAACAAATTTCCATTCACAACTGACTATAGGATAGAATAGCAGATTGTTAAAAGGTCGTAGTTTTTCATCTAGATGGATATGGTGTACACTTTTCCATTGTTGAGAAACAAAGTGCGCCGGTTGGCATAAACGGCCGAATAATAGCAAAACACTCAGTCGTGTTAACAATGTTGTGACAAAATTTTACATTTTCTGTAAAGATTCATGAACTGAAATACCTTCCATGATTGGTTGATTTGTTCCAACAAATTCAACACTATTTTTGAATATGTGTGTAACATTGCTACAAACTATGGTTATCTGTTTTTGATTTGCAGTTATGGCTTTCCACAGTTTTCCAACCTCAGTTGGCCAAAACTCGGGCTCCGACGTTGCAATATAACGGTCTATATACCGTAATGAAGGCAGCGCATAAGAATTCTCCATACCTTTTCTGTAAATTGCGACCGCCAAAGGCGCATGGCCAGACATCATTTTCTTATTAGCTGGAGTTTGAACAAGGTACACCTTTTCAAGGTAGGTTTTGTTCACCCCCTTTGCCAAATTAGAAACAATTCGACATCACAATCGGGCCATGCGCGTTGATTACAATAATTAAAATAACCCTTAGTTGACTTTACTGGGAAAAATTACAACAACAACAACAACAGCAGCAGCAGCATCAGCAGCAGCAGCAGCAGCAGCAGCAGCATCAGCAACAGCAACAGCAACAGCAACAGCAACAGCAACAGCAACAGCAACAGCAACAGCAACAGCAACAGCAACAGCAACAGCAACAGCAACAGCAACAGCAACATCAACAACAACAACAACAACAAAGAAAATACAAAACAAAAACACAATACGCCTTCACCACTATAACCGATTTTCGCTGACTGTTTTGTTGATGTATGATGATTTGAGAAGTTTGCTTACTCAAGGGGACTGTTGACTGGTACGCATCGTCTAACAGATGAAGGTAACCGGTAACCTGCCTGCCGTGTCGGAATAGTAGTTACTCCAGCAAAGAAAGACGCTTAGAACAGGGCAGAGTAATGATGATTGATTCGCACACATTATATACTTCTGAACCCGTTAAAGTAGCCGTGGACTATTTGACAGCAGCCTACAATAAGTAATATAAGAAGCAGTGTTCACTTCATTGAATGGTACTGACGGGCAGAGTGCGGTCAAATCATCCGAACAAAACATACATATAAATAAAAACTAATGAGTGCACTTATATTGGCAGCGAATATGCTCGCGTGTCAAGTTGTTGCCCTTCTTCTTAAGGAACACTCAGAATGGAGAATTTTGTCGTCGAACGTTTGACAAAATATTTGAGGTGATGCGACAAACATACGTTTCAGAAACCTCGTCTGCTCCCTCGAGATAAAGTACATCCAGTATTAATTTCCTCTTTCTGCAATACTAGTACATTTGACCATGTGCTGCAAAGAAAACACCCCATGAACCTATTTATCCTTATTCTAATTGCAGTTGACAGCAATATCGAAGGTCTGAGTTTTAAAAACAGCAAAGTTAGTTTGGAAATGAGTTCTTCTTCACCAAAAAATAAGTAAATTAAACCAAATAAACACAAACAAGTAATAATAACCACAATATTAATAATATCAGTGAAATAATGATAATAATAACAAAATGGGCTTTCGGTGCCAAAAATAAAGCAACAACAAATTCAATGACATCACCACACATTCAAATTAACCCAAGGGCATATTTGTTTAAACCGGGGTTTCTTTTTAGCTACTTTTGCATTAAATTTCGTTTCCGATATACAAGATTCCGGTCTTCTCATTCAGGTTCGTTTCAGACACTTTACATCATTCAAATAATTTCTTACAGCTTATTTACTACACTAATTAAATTGAATGGTTGACCAGCCTCTTGCTGATGGCTTTTGCAAAATATATTGCTACATTGCTACATGAATTTTAATGATCGTATTTGACCAGTGGATTTAAAACTGTTGACAAAATTAAATTTGACTGTTAAATGCTGATCCAACCAAGCACTGTTTTCAAACAGAATTGAATGAACACGATTTTAATTGGAATGGATTTATGTTGAACTTGGCAGGACAAACTTGTGAATAAACCAATAAATTTTTTAATAAGTTCTTCTGTCATCATGTAAACTTGATCAAGTAAGTCAAAAAGTCTATTCCAGCGGCTTTCAAAATACATGCTTACTTAAATACTCAATGTGTTGTACACTCGAGGGAGGCATAACAGGTATTTCAATCTCCAACACGGTTTCCAAATTGTTATGAATTTGTATGAGCATGTTGGTAATCAATCAAGTTTAAATATTGCAATCTAAGGAAGAGACCAGTTTGTAACGTTGCAAACAATATACACATATATTTATATTTGAATGTTGGACTATGCAACCCTTTCAGTTATTAAGAAAATGTAGTTAGAGCATTTAACTAGTGAACACCAAAGTGCACATCAGTACCACAGTTTAATATGTTCATATAGAGAAATAAGTCGGATTAGAGTTAGTGATAACATATTCGCTGGAGGGATGATCATGTTAATTAAGTTGAAACTTTAGATGGGAAAACCTCTCTAATAATAGCATCAGCAACAACAATAATAACCAAAAACAACAACAGCAATAACACTAACGACAACAAAGTTCAATTTCTTCTCAACAGTAAGTATGCGAATATTCTCAATGATTACAGCAGTATAAACGAGTAAAATTCGGTTCCATTGTATATCGAGACCGGACCACTTTAATTTGAGCTCTGCTTGGGATTTTTTATAGTTTGTTTTTGTTTTTAGCTTAATGACATTGATGCATCGAGAACGTCAAGGTAGGATTTATTTTTTTTGGGCGTATACTTTCTGCAAAATGTCCTCCTTGAGCATTTTCCAGAGATTGAAAACGTCAGCCAACCGTGAAGGCCGTTTTACGATCAAATGAATTCGCTGTATGCTTCCCAGGCACACTTTACATCCACTGGGTGTAAGTCCGTAACACGGTTTTCCCAATTCATTTTCAGCCTTGTTCTCTAGGGCTCAATTATTGGCAGGATGCAGCAACCCATATTTTCTGAAAAGAGAATTGATTTCCTTTTCTCAACAGTAGGGGCCGGGATAATCGGAAACTTCCGTGAGGAAATTTGTGAGAAAAACAAAGTAGGCCTATTTCAGAATCGACCGATTGTCTTCTGCAACATGAGGTTTGAGCATGTAATAGGGTGACCTTATTGCAAACAAGCCGCTGTTTGCCGCACGTGTTACAGCAGCGTAAAATTGCGTGTCGCCTATTATTTAAAGAAAAACCACGATCCTTCAAGGACCCAGACAAAAAGAGGGCTGGAGATAATCAAGCAGGCATTGTATGAATTGACATCATCAAACATAACATAGGTCTGGGGTTTTACCAACTTACAAGAAAAACGTTAACATGTGATAACTACGGTTTAAGTTCCATTGCCTCATGTGTCCACTCCACTAAAACAAACCGGGTCAGATTTGACCCGGATGTGTGTTCCTTGGACCTGACCAATTTCTGGGTCAGTGTGACAGAAAATCCGAGTTTAAATCCCACCTTTTAAACCATTTTTTTTTGGTCATTTTAAAGCGTCGTTCACATTACGGGAAAGCTCCATTAAAGAAAGAGGCGCGGAGTTATACATCCTTTTCGTCTTTACCACAGCCTTGCCTGTTATCTCCAGGAATTCCTTGTCCAAACAGTGGACTCTAATCTATAATTGGATCTTCATGCACAGTATATGAGAACATTTTGTGGGTTTTAACATTATTTTGAAATCTGAGGAGTAGAAACCGAGTTCCATGAAGTATTTATCATTTAAAAACCACCAGCCAGTTATGTTGCTGACTGCGCCCTGGGAGGTTGACTGCTCATCCATGAAGTTTGTTGATTTAACAAGGATGGCAATATAAAAACACCCTCTCGCTGAAAAGGATGGATACTTTCCGAGTTTTTCAGCCAAAACTCGGAAATTCTTTAATGGAGCTTTCCCGTATGCAAAAGAGCCCTACGTATTATGCAATGTAACGTATAGCTTTCTCTCCTGAGTCCACCGCTCATCTTCAGCTTCCTTTTTATGTAATGTTTGAAGCTTTGCATGGTGTGGAAACAGCTTCCTTTTGTTTATGCTTATAGCTGGTCATAATCTTGTCAATATTTCTTGGGCTTATCTGCATAATAATTAGCTCATTACCGGTACATTTTGCATTCTCTTCTGTCCGTTGTTTTTGTTTCTTGTTTTTGTATATTGTATAGGGCTGTTCCCCACAAGCCTCGGCTTATTTGAACAGCCTCCTTACTCACAGCCTAGATTGTTTAATTTTTTGCAGTAACATTTTCATTGGCCGTGTTTACTTTTTGGTTGCATTGTTCTACTATAAATTTGTCCCAATGATTTTGTATTTTCTTTTTGTGAGTACGGAAATAAATGTTTGATTGAATTGATTTGAATTGAATAACCCATAATTGAGTCAGCCCACCTGGGACCCGGACTCAGACTCGGGAGTTTGTTTTGTATTATATATAAAAACAAAACAAAAATAATAACAAATAATCGTACAAATTACACTTTATAGCAAAACAATACAAGTTGTTAAAGGTACAATCCACAAAATATAACTATGACCGAGAGAATACAGATGTTTGCAGCTATACACGTAAAAAAATGCCAGGCCATTAAGTGGCAAGAAGGAACATGTGACCAGCACCTGTACAAGGTCTTCACACCGCAGCAATTAATGTCAACTTAAAACCTCGCCCTTAGCAAGAAGAACAAACGCGTTATAGGGCAGCGCGGACAATCAAATTCGACAACACAGGGGCAACAGTAGTGCGGGAAGTGCCTGCTTACTATTATAGACTTATTTTCTGGATTATTGTTTGAAATGGCTCCATGTTTTAACTTCTTAATTTACTTAAAGTGAAATAAAGGCCAGCAGATTCAAAGAGAGATTGGTACATGTAAAGCTAGCGAAACTGAAACAAACAAATAAGGCAAATTTAACGAAGACTTGGAAGTTTAAACAAATTGTAAAGACGGCTAATGATATTTGTATGAACGACATTGAACCTCGGTTTGTGTCTTTCCGGATTATTTACCAAAAGGTGTCATTATATTGTGTCCTGAGTTGCCACTCCATATTTTTCTTTTCTGTATCTTCTTGATGCTATCCCAAATTATTTGATATCACAGTGGCTTATACGAGACCCACCATTGCACAACTGCGGTTAAAACCGCCCTGTAATCAGTTTATCTGCATTTCTGCGTAGCGCTGTGAGCTGCCCGTATTACAAGGGACAAAGTTCAAGTTTATAAGCCTTAAACTGCATGATTAATTGTGCTGTTTTATTAAAAAAAAAAATATATATAATAATAAGGATGAACAATTGTTGCTGGTGGCCTTTAAACGAAGTCATCCCAGGAGCAGTTTGCACGTAGATGAGTTTATATTTTTTAAACCAATAATTGATACACACCTTTCTAAGGAACGTATAGGCCATGTTACCTTGTTTACAGAAATAGTGACCTTGTACATTCTAATGCATTTCCTGACTGGCAAGATACTACACTGGCCATATTATGTAAAAAAAATACATTTTGTGTCATATGTTTACACAAATTCAAGAGTTACACAAGCAACAGCTCTAGGCCCTAAAGCTTTTGAGATGTCCCCCATTTCTTCACATCACAAGTTGAGAAAAATCAGCCAGTGCAATCTCCATAAAACATAATATTCATGGTATTCTTCCGTTGAGCTGCGTACAAACTGTGCCTGCAGGAAGTCAATGCTCTGTTGCTCTTTTGTAAACGTATGATGTTACAGGTCACAGGGTCTACAGCGCCAATGATGTGATTTACATTCTTTCCCACTTTTCCATCAAGTAAACATTGAACACTAAATTACACAGAGGGGCTCCTAGGCCAAATTATGTCTTGTGATCCACTCATTGGAGACATTATCAATATGGGGGGGGGGGGGGGGGGGGGTAAAAAGAGTCTCGACTGCAGGTAAACATTTTAATGACGCACTGTTTTAGATAACCTTCAAGTGCAATGTTTACCAAAATCCAAACAACAAAAGCTGGTTTGATTACAAACTGGAGCTCATGATGCAACATGAGCAATGACGTAACAGCGTTTTTTGCAAATCTTTCTGAAAAGCACAGGAGAAAGGTATTTAACATGATTGTATTTTACAAGATTAAAATCTGTTTCATCTCATGTGAACTCAATGTCCTAATTGGTTGAAGCTAAACTAATTTCAGCAAAGATCACTTATAAGTTTCGTTTTTGTTCAAGTAGGTCTTTAAATGTACATAACTTCACTTAGCCTGTTGATCAGCTGTTCGTTTTAACTGTTTAGCAGATTCGATCTGCTTCATGTAATCTATCTGAAGTTTCGAGCTACGAGTACTACACATATTTTTAAAATACATAAAATCAATAAATGAATACAATACGGAGTTGCTATAATAAAACGATGTTGTGCACACTCCTGGGAAAGGTAATTTTTGAAATATCTGGTAAATGTAACAATGCTAACCGATACAACGAATGAAGAACTGTTCCAGGGGCTGAATTATTGAGAATAATCTCACACCCGGTGACTGTAATTTATGTCCATAAATACGTCGTTTTGAGACGAAACTGTTTCCCTTGTCAATTTAACATCGCCTCACGAGATAACAAATGCACTAGGCCCCCTGTGTGAAATACACTGATTCAGTTTGGAGGGTGGTTTAAGTTGGATATTGTCAATTTGTGACGCACCTGCTGAGATTTGTTTTGTCGGCGATTTAAATAATATTTTAAGCCTCCTCACGCTAATATTCACAAGTGTAAGATAATCTTGAGCTGCATATATAACTCATCATGTTGGTGACTGCAGTTTTGCTCCCCAAGCAACAACGAAACGATCCCGTCAATGTTTTTTTCGCAGATCTATCGTACACTTTACATGCACAATAGATAACATGCGATACACATTTATATGATACGCCCCCCCCCCCCCCCCAGTTATTAAAACAAGTTAGTTGAAGCCAGACTGAACCGGCGACCTTTTCACTACCTTTTCCTACAAAAAAATAAATATAATATATTATTTACAACAATGCTCTTAACACCGGATGCGATGATATCTCATAGCTTAGACCTTCTCAATATATTGATTTTAATTTTCCACTCGTGGCAATACCATTTTGATTCATTCGTAAACATATACAACTAATGAATAGAGAGTCGCACTTGGAAGGGAAACACAGCCCCCATTTCCGAAGAAGATACATCAAAGCCAACCGGCGCAAAGACACTGATCAATTCCCCAGGGTCCGGTGTGGTATTCTATCAAAGTCCCCCACCCCCACTAACGTGTGACATTGAATAACTATAAATTCGGGTTCATCTGCACTATTATCTGTGAGTGTGTGTATATGTGTGTTTGTCGTGTGTCCCCCCCCCCCCCCCCCCCCCTCCCTATCTCTCTCTAAACTTGTTTCTTCCTCCATATATCCATTCATAACAGATTCAAGCAAGTGATGGAAAAGAACAAAACCCGAAAGCCGATTTATCTCCCCTTAAAACCAATCATGGGCGAATTAAATCTCACGCCTTAATTGTGATGGGTTGGTGGGGTATCACCGTTAACAACGGGGCAGGTGCTCCTCTTTCCGGCTTTGTGACTGACTAATTAAATTCCGGTGATACTCATCATCGGTGTGGTGCACCTACACTTTAATGCCATTATACGCGATTCCGAAAACACTATTGTATAATTCTGAGGGAGCGGATATATTGCAATTGACTGCCGAGGCGCACTCTAGACCAAAAACAGAAAGTGTAAGAAAAGAGAAGAAGAGATTATTTATCTTATGTGATCAAAACACCTTAAGGAGGGTAATTTGCAGAAAAGAACATTGCGAAACGATAAAATAATGTGAGCAGTTTCAATATTATATTCAAACAATTCTAAACTGTTTATTGGTGACTTTTCTTTTGATATTCTTTGCACAAAGAATGTCAGCCTCTTTGAACACCTATAATGTGTTGTACTTCACTACCCTTTCAACTAGAACATTACCTTCTATAAGTTCACCTAAAACTTAAATATAAATTAACCTTTACCTGTAAAACATTTCCCAAGAAAATTTTCCCCATATTAATTATATGTGAACTTTTTAGCATTTGTATTTTAGCCAAGAGATTGATGCAATTAATCAAGATACAGCTTCCCTCAGCATACTCTAATTAAATTTGTTGGGTCAATATTTTACAAATGGGAAACGAAGGAGTAATCAAGACCGAGATAAACGCAACTTGCTTCGTGACCGTACGGACGGAGACGTTATCAATTCTAAGAGTCCATAAACAAACTTCCGGGAAATTAAACACGAATTTCGTGTCGGCGTATGCTTCGTGAAAAGTTTGTTCAAAACATGCAACGTTTAATATGTTGGGTCTAAAATGATACTTTGAATGGTTTGAAAGTTGCTTTTGGTGAATGTTTATGCTGTTGTATCTACTTTCTAAATATTATTATTAGGCCTAAATTTACAATCTGCTCACATCAGTTAATCAGTTATTCAACAACTGGCGTCATCTTAATATAAACAAATATGTATACCTATATATATGATAATTAATATATATAATTAATAACTTTGATTGGCTATAATCTTCCCGCTTTTTTCTGGATACCTTCCCCTAATCCTTTGCTCCTCTTTTTGCTATAAATGGATATGTTTTTGTTTGTATACTTGTTAATGCCTCTGAAGAAGGTCCAGTTTGGATCGAAAGCTAAGGCCATCTACTAATTTTATATATCACCGGTCATCAGGATTTTCCTGTCTGCAACCCAGCGGTTTCAACAGACCCCACTAGTCGTAGTAAGAAACTTATTTTTCTGTTGTGGTATCCCTTCGTGGTGATCCCTTTGAGTTGCTTGTTCCTTGTTTTTATTTGTTTACCATATCCATATTATCTTTTCCCACTCTTTACCTGTTCTTTTCAGAACATTTTTCAACAATTGCCCTTTTCCCATTTCTCCACAGAGATGTTCTTAGCCAACCCATTGTCTGTAAATTAATAACTTTGATTGGCTATAATCTTCCCGCTTTTTTCTGGATACCTTCCCCTAATCCTTTGCTCCTCTTTTTGCTATAAATGGATATGTTTTTGTTTGTACTTGTTAATGCCTCTGAAGAAGGTCCAGTTTGGATCGAAAGCTAAGGCCATCTACTCTACTAATTTTATATATATATATATAACAACGACGACGACGACGACGACGACGGCGGCGACGGCGACGGCGGCGACGGCGACGGCGACGGCGACGGCGGCGACGGCGGCGACGGCGGCGGCGACAACGACAACGACAACGACAGCGACAGCGACAACGACAACGACAACGACGACATCGACAACGACAACGACAAGGACAATGATAACAACAACTACAACAACTACAACGACAACTACATGAACTTTTTGCATCGACATTGAGTTAATGGTTATGCTTTCGTACCTGGACAAGTAATGTATATTTATTAACTATAATTTAACTATACGGAAATTTGAATTATTAGCGCTTTGTGATGTCTATGTGACATGGAAGGCGTTTTTTTAATAATAAATATTATTATTATTATTATTATTGCGCATTTCCTTTTGTGAGCTATCTATAATTATTACGATTTTCTAACGCTAAGGACATACAAGATAGTACAACCATACTTAATAAACAATCACATCCGGAAAAAGAATATATCGTGCAAGGCTTTAATATAACTACCTGTGTATAAATGTTTGTCTTTATAAATCAGAAAAAGAACGCAAAAGACCATGAAATGTACGCAGCAATCTCGTGTATCCTTATCAATAAATATATTTACCCTCGGACACGATAAACACATGTTCCAATTTGCTCATCTTTTAGAAGCGAAACAGAATTGTAATTCGATTTATGTTAATATATATATTTTTTGTCTCGAAAAATGATGGGAACACCCAATATTTTCCATCACAACAGACAGTTTAATTGGCTAAGCAACTAGAGCATGACAATGTCATCATCTAGCAGATGTAACAGGTGTCACGCTCCACTGTGTCGTGATCGACTATGAAATGAGGTGGCTTAAAGCTTGCAGGAAAGTGTGCGTTTTAATTGTTATGTTATTTGATATAGGGCCTATGCAAACATGTACACACTTGTTTTGTTTTTGTTTTTTGGGGGCGGGTTTCGTTTTTTGGAGGATGAGAAAAATCGGGGCGGATAATCATTTACTAGTTATAAAGTAACTGGATAAAATATAATATTGCTTACAGGAATAGCCTCGATTCTTGGAGCAACCTTTGCAGTAAACTGTTGCTGATTTTCATTTCGTTCGGTCCTCTCGTGTGCTGGAATGAAATTGACAAGTTCAGATACGATCTCCGGCCAAGGCTTTGCATGAATGATCCTCAGCGATGTTTAACAGATTTGGACACGAGATAGACGGCAATCGCTGACAATTATTATGTGAAGCGTGTAAAGATCATTTGCTATAATTTTGAGTTACTGAGCATGGACTAATTTCAAAACTTAAGTGGACTGTTTAGAATGATGCATCGATTACTGTGGCAAGTTATTATTGTCTTTTATTTAATTGTGTAACACTTAGGTGAAGGCATTTGCCATCAATCATGACTCCCTTTTCCCCCCTTTTCGCCAGTTTCTCAAAATTGCAATGACCTTGGGGCAGGTCCTTGATATCCTAGTCTGGAACATTCCGCACTTCTAATAGGGGTGTGAGGTTTTAAAGTTGTGTATTTGTAATTAAATACATAAACACATATTTTTGGTATGATTATTATTTTTTTTTTGAGGGCTGAACAATGTTTTGCATTCATATGATTTACTACATGTCAACTACAGAACTACCAAGATCAAACCCTATGATATGACGAGTCATCTGTTCTTGTCACAAATCAAAACAAAATTAAATACACAAAGAATACTACAGTTAATATATTATTATATGTTATAGTGTGCCAGTACAAAATGGCAACTTACAGCAAATGAGATAAAGACTGGGGCTGTCACGTGAACATTTGTTTTTAATAAAAGTTAAGCACAACATTTGGTTCTCTTGATCTTGTTTTATACATAGCCTGTATTTAACGATTTATTGTTTGAGTTTGTTTTGTGCTCATTACACCAAAATAAAAACAAAATGTCAACATCTTTCCGATGTTGGATAGTTCATCACTAAGCTTAACTCTCGCTATGAATTGTTTGGTGTTCGTCACGTTGATAAATTTAAAGGGGCTATTGATGTCTTAGTCACGTTAACACAATAAATTAAGATTGTATTTTCCATACATGATCTTCATGTAGTGTACCAGTCTATAGGCCTATACAAACATTCTGTTTTATTTTACTTATTAGTTTTGTCCCACCCCCAAGTTTTGACCAGGCCCGCAGAAGTTTTGTTTTGCTGCAAGCATCCTCTTCTCCGCCTTTGAAGGGAAAGTAGGACACCGCGTTTGACCCCAAAGTTTGTATAGACGCATGAACCATCTTGAAACGGGGCATCATCTTGGCGATAATATTAGTCGGTTACTCTCAAAGGTATTGAACAGGCTCTTAATATCCGTTTATGCGAACTATCTACAGTTGATAGATAAGCCTGGACTGGCCGATAGTGTACACCGCCACCAGCTAAAAGGCTTGACACGACTGCTAAATAGCCCCTTTGCATCCTGCGCAAATGGCACTCCCCGTACACCCACTGGGGGAAAGGCATGTCTTAACATACACCGTACAAAAGCCCCACCCCTAAGGGTGTGCTTCGGGAAGAATTGTAGCCTGCGCAGAATTCGGGTTATTTAACAAACGTTTGCTTATGTTTTTTAACAGCAGCCGTTGCCGACTTGATCAGATTTTTTTTTCTTCCTTTTCCGTGTTCGTTGCACCCTCGAGAGAGAGTAATTCAGGATAATTCCTCGTCTTCTGTTCCGACCTTAACATGCAAACATACCTCCTCTCGTTGGTGTGTACGTTCCTTCGGGTACGAACAAACTGTTTTGGGAAATTTAGCTTCAAAATAGCAACACTTTGAGTTGGTAGCATGTGCTTGCCGCCACGCTGTCCTTATGGCGTAAGTGATGCTAAATGTGTCTTTTGTGCGTGTTATTAGGTTTGTTTTTTTGTGTTCGATAATCAAATCACTTTCCCCTGGCGATATTTGGGAATACTTAGAGATTCAAATTTGAACCATTAAGTGAGGGGACAAAATTAACAATATTTTGGTCAACAAAATATTAAATTCCTGAATTAGACCCGAGTACGTGTCAGCGAGAACTGTTTACGAAGAACAAACGTCATATGCTTGTCATATATGACGTGGAATAAAGCCCAAGAGATCCACAATATCACATGTACAACAGCTCCAACTTGTTTGAGGAATTGGAACTTCACTATGTTACTGTCTAATTATCAAACTGTTTGGTAAGATCAATAACTCCGAACGGATGGAAATTGTATACATTTTTGTATTATTATTATTATCATCATTATTATTATTATTTTTTTTAAATATTCAATGACAAGGGCAGTTACACAGCAAAATTGCAAACACATTTTGCAAACAGGGACTAATTATAATACCATATAAAGATAAATAAACAACTACAACAACAACAACCACACGACAACTTCAACAACAGCAACAACAACATCAGCAACAACAACAACATAACAACAACAACAACAACATCAGCAAAAACAACACAAAACCACTACAACAAAAGCAACAACAGCAGCAGCAACAACAACAACAACATAAACAAAACAACAATTTACAACAACAACAACAATAACAACTAAACAACAACAACAACAACAACAACAACAACAACAACAACAACAACAACAACAACAACAACACCAACAAAACAAACACTCCTCAAAAACAAACAAACGAGCCTTTCAGTTAATTAAACGCATCCCTAGACACAGCGACATATCCTAGGAATGCGATGCGTTTCAAAACCGAGTTTGGTATTATACAATTGCTGTAAATAATATCCCAACATGAACCCACCAGGGTTACGATCCATATAGAACTCTTCTTGCAGCAGCAGCAACACATTGCCTGGAGGTTTAATTGATCTTTTGCAAACATTGCAATCTACATAGGCCGACTTCATCCTGTTTTTCAATGAAAACGTCAATGTACAGGTTGTTCCTTGTCCCACTCTATACATAATCCATGAGAGGCATGCTTGCGTTTCGAATGATTTCTGTCCCTCTCTTTCTCCTCCATTTGGAAAGAAAATAATATATGCACACCACTCTTTTAACACGTGTCAGTTCTTTTTGTAATAAAATACTCGACCGATCGATTATAATTTTTTTGTTTTCCTCTTCAATGTCCCGTTCATGTGTTTTTCTTCTTCGTCTTTTTAGTTGATAACAAGAGGGTTGCCATGGCCTGACCTTTTGGTGTGCTATGACTTATTAATATGCCAGCACCTGGACCAGGTGGGTTGTCGAATGTGGACTGGCGAATCAGTCTTGGTTTAAACAAGCATTAACAGGGTAATCTAGAAAGTGGACCATGGGAGATTATACAAACGAAACATGCAATAAAAAAGTACAGGGTGTGAAATTATCAGTTAGAATAAATAAGTTGAATTTCAAAGCGCATTCCTACAAAAATAGAAAAAGAATAACAAACACAAAATTCAACCAAGTGCAAATTCGCCAGGGAATTGATTCAATTTCGAATAATGTCAACGCCAAGGAAATTTACGATTTCAGGATAGTCGCATGTTATGTCAGTCCTGTACTGCTTTATCTATCCCCATTGCCACAGTGGACATAATTCCAATGATCGTACACAAAAACCCTGACAAACACAATGCATCGTTGTATCGTTGCTGTCTGTTTTACGATGATCACATTCGTATCGTATAAAAATGAAAACCAGAAAACGAAAGTACACAATAAACCTTAGTTTATTGATTATCTGTTAAAATATTGTGTTTTGTTTGCAATTTCGTGCAAACGGGATACCTGTTGGGTTTATCTTTGATAAAAACATCAGGTTTTGTTTTCTTTCATTTTTGTGAAAAAAATGCGCGTTCTTCCTGGACTAGTACCGCTATCGTCACTCTATGTCTCTTAATCAGCTACCGAACGCACGCAACCCTAAATGTTGCCTGAGACCTAAGTGTAGCACCGGCCCCAAATGATTATAACCTTGTACCTACATTTTAGCTCAGACCTGTAAATGTAGTGGTACTCAAATATAGCCCCCACCTATATCTTGCTTGTAGTTCAACCGAATTTTCGAAATTAACCTTGACTAAAAATGCTGACATTTCTAAAACTTGAAGCAGTACCAGTATAGAAGAGCGCCTATTATTTGTTCATAATTATTGTGACTACACATTTTCATAAAATATTTAATTATTATTTGATTACTTTGTATGCCATGTTGATTTTGGGGCATCGTTGATGTAAGTTGACACACACACATACAGGTTTTGCAATGTTGCTGCAGTAATGTTTCTTAATGTTAAACACTAGGTATAATGTGACCCCGACCTTCCTGGAATGCTTGCTTCGTTGATTGTGTTTTCCAGCATTAGGGGCATCAACGCATCCGACCAAAAATCTTCCCCGAGACTTGCTGTGCTGGATTTTGTCAAACAAATTCCGCTATAGTCCACTTCAAACAGCTTCCCCAAAATTTCAGAAGATGACTTGCCGGCTATAAATAACCAAAATCGATGATTTTTTTTAAGAACGGGATTAGCCTTCACAAAATAACGTTAGCAATTGCTCTGTGTAGGTTGCACAATGTGGGCGGCGTGGCTTTGTTCAACAGGTGTGCGTACCATTGTACCTTTTCTATGATATATTAAAGTATTGATACATTTATAAATTCCAACGTTCCCTGGGGATCTTCATAAATGTTATCATTGGATTCCAAAATACATATTATGGAAATTTATACACTATCATTTCAATCTATGGGAACATAACAATAAGTTTCGTATACAAAATTATAGGTAGCCTATACAACAAAACCAAAAACCATTTAATAACAAACAAAACTAACAAACTGTGTTAAAATATCATCATTATAACTGTGTTGTGATAAGTTAGTGTTAGGTTGTTATCTGCACAAAAACAACACGCATGGTGCCTTTTTGTTAAACCTCAGTTAAAAAAGCTTATTTTTTTCTATACACCGTTTCAGGGTTGAATTTCCTTCCGTAATGTTATGTTTATTGTATGAATACATATCAATGACCAACGGAATTTAAATTCCCATTAGCCAGTGACTCTCATAGTAATGTGTATTTTAGCAACTGTAATATGATTTAATATGCGTCCCCCCCCCCATGTTTACTCAAGAGTACACTTAATGGGGCTGTGTCGTCATGATTTAAATAGGCTTGTGGCTGAAAATGACAAATTCTCACACAGTTCCTGCACGCGTGCGCCCTACCTGCTTCGATCGGAGAGAGAAAAAGAGAGCGAGCGTGCGCTGTAACTGGATGAGAGTTCATAATTCCATGTACAGCCACAGGCCTACTTTGATCATGACGACACAGCTCTTTGTAATAGTTAAAGATCAATGGTTAAACATTAAGCCTATGGAATAGTTAGCCAATACAGAATGGTACCTTTTTGAGACAAGTGCCTGACAAAAATGGATTGAGTATTTGATTTTGTCCGCGTTCATTGAAGATTGCCTGGTTATACGGGCTAATAAGGTACAAGGTTGGGGATACGTGTAGGAGGACCGGGCTGCATTCAGGTCACAAGACGAACATAACAATTATCTCGCGTAGCATAACAACAGATCAAAGGCTGAAACAAATAATATATATATATATACCTATATTGATTTTGGGTTGAACAAGGAAAAATTGACTAGAGCGGGATTTGAACCAACGACCTCCGGATTGACGTGCCGGCGCTCTACCAACTGAGCTATCTAGCCCTATGTTGGCGGTCTCCCTATTTTGTCAATATCCTTGTTCGGTGGGTGCCAGTCAGAAGCCATTCAACCGTAAACTGCCGTGTAGCCAAGGATCACACTCCCGAGTTTAAGATACAACCTGGGAAACGGCAGCCAGGGGATCAACATAAGATATGCGACATTTTTTATATATCAGATATCAAATAACAAACCACAAGGGAAACTGACTGGGTAAATTTTAATGATTTTGGGTTTATATATATTTAAACAATACATTATGATATCGGTTTTCGTATAATGCAGGCATCTGTAGATAATTATTAACCTATTTCAAAAGATGTGTCATGTCAATTAGCTTTGGTAATCTGGAAAGGTTCGGCAACAAACTCAAACGTTGTCCATACCTTCAGTTGTTAAACTAGTTGTTTATTATGTTACTTAAAGCCTCGTTAACTTGTTATATGTATATGTGCCGTTTTTACAAGTTGGTGTTAAGAAACAGACCGGACACCCTTTTTTCCAAGTAAATATTTTATGATGGATAATTACTTTCCGAAATAAAACAAACTGTAGCGCTGGAATGACCAGAACTGTGCAGCTTGTTTCACTTTCACATCATGCTGTAATTCTCGGTGTGAAATGAGCGCGTGATCAAAGTGACCGTTTACCATCAGGGCTTACATTGTGTGTGTATTTATGGGTGGCTCACAATCTACGGTTAATAACTATGCCACGTCACCAATTGTGACGCCGTTATAATTGTGGTCTTGACGACACCAGGACAAAGGCAACCTTTATGGCAGACGAATGTCATTATTTAGACGCGGACAATATTTGTACTGGTAAACACAACATGACAATATTTTCTCATTTAGAAGCAATTGTACATTCTGTAAAGTTCAATGTTGGTGAATAATTCGTAGCTTTTTGGGGGGCTTGAGGATTGGGATGATTGTTGAGATTGAGTTTTCATTGCTGGTGATTGTTTTACAAAACATAGTTCTACGTGGATTGAGACAGACCCAAAAAATAAAATAAAAAATAAAAAATCATTAAGACTATGCCTACATGTTGCCGCAATTGTGATTATCTTATTATACAGGTGTCCCCAAGAATTAAATGCCATCACAACGTGTTAACCTGTAGCAAGAAGGGGCAGTGAAAACTGGGCCCATGAATAGAGGAATACAAACAAAATGTGGGCAGTCTAAACGTCATGGGGTATACTTGTGGGAAAAAAATAAAAATAAAAATGCAAAACAAATCAAACAAATACAACACAAACAAAAACACAAAGATAACAAAATAAACAAATAACACTACATATTTTATTTGCATGCAAACCAATATTTATTTTAAAAGAGGCGTTATGAGTCGAATCACTTTATGCAACCCTGTCTCCAAGGTACATTTGGCTATGGTTATGCAAGTTGGTTTAGTTTTGTCTTATAAAGGATGGGGGGGGGGGGGGGGGGGGGCGAGAAACAGGATTTTCATAAAATGACTCTTTGTTGTTACCACGCTGCCATGGAAAAGTCGATATTGTCTCTAACTGGTGCCTAGCAACGACAAAGATGGCAAACTGGGTTCGTGATGCCGTAAACACGTGTAGCCCTTAAGGACGTGCGTGTAACTTGGAGAACATCAGTGGCAGCTAATTTAAACAGTTACAAAATTCGTATGCAAATTATTTAGAGCCTTTAAAGGCAGTGTATAACCGATATATTCAGAAGCAATAGGCCCTAATATCGATGCACTAATGGTTACGGAACAAGTGGACATCTTCATAAGGCGTATGTTCTATTTCACCGAAAATAAAATAGCCAATTCATACAAAAAAAACATATACCTCTGAAGAAGGTCCAGTTTGGATCGAAAGCTAAGGCCATCTACCCTACTAATTATATATATATATATATATATACCTACCTATATACCAATATATAAACAAACAAACACATCTTATCCTAATAATTATGCAAGACAAACATGTCATTTAAAGCATACAACGTGCATGTAAAATGTCAAATTAATTAGAAAAATAAAGCTTCACTGAAGGATACATGGCTTACGTATAATATGATAGGTTTCCGAATAGTTCGAACGGAGCCCAACAAGTAAGAGCTTGAAAGGTCATTTTGCGTGAGCTATGTTTTAATGTTGATAACACAATTATACACATAAGGTACTTATTGTCATTAATGCCTAACCTTCTAAACCTTTGACATCTTAGGGATGGAAATGCTATTCGGCAGATAAACGAGGCATACTGGCAAGCAACAAGGACATACTAGTGTTATGCGCCAGCTGAAATGTATAACTAGAACATTAGAACATTGATCTAATCATGGAACGAACAGATGGAAATAATGTTGTATTACATGGCCTACCTATAGTCGGATGATTTGTCATTTCGTAAAACAATTTTATTTATAAAGGTCAAACTTGCTTGTTTGTGCGCAGTGGAATAGAATGTAACTTAAAGACGATGTGTTGATGCGGAATATTGGTGTATGTTATTTGGTGAAAATAATTATGATAAAATTAATGTTTGAGTCAAAACGTTTCTTGAAGGGCAATTGCTCCTTTCTGTTCTAAACAGAACACTGATGAAGACATTTCCAGTGTTTGTTTGCTCTCGTTCAAAATTACAATTCAGATAAGTCATGGAAGTAGGTCTCTGTTGACAGGAAGGACGGTTCGTCAAAAAGAACCATAGCCTTTTGTCTGCGCTCGACATCCCAATAACAAATTGAGATTCATGTTGCATTAGTGTTTGTCGCAACCACGAGGCTGCATTTTAAAAATTACAGAAAAACAACATCAATTGTTGTTTGTGACCCATTTAACGCGCAGGACGATGTCCATTTGCCGGGAGATCAACCCATTTTCGCATAAATGGTGAATGACACTTGATAAGTAACCTCGAGGTTGATGCAGCTCTTACTATGATGACAAATTATGTGTCTTCAATAGTGTTCACAACATACATTTGATGTAAAAAATTAAGTAAATTTCATGTTCACTTTTCAAGTCTTACAATAACTTTAATAAGTTCTTACACAGCACTCTGTCTTCAGGCGTTTCAAGCCGTCTATACAAGTTTTGAAGACCGGTAGCAGACAAGCTATACGCTTTTGAATTATCAGACCCGTATACATGTACATAAAGCTCCGTAGATGTTTTACAAGGTTATGCGGTGCAAGCTGCATCCAATCACGCCATATAATACGGGTGCATCCCTTCTCTTCACTATGAGTGTACCATGATCCTTGTATCCATGATTGTACACAAATCACAGGACCGACGGATTGACGTCCCTTAGATAAGAACGAAGTAATGATAATGGGTTTTCTTTGCCATTTTCCTTTACATAGTTTTCGTTCGATTCAACCTCCGATTATTCAGTTTAGATTATAGGCCCTAATCAAAATATCATGCAGATCTTCAACCGGCAGTTGATTCATTCCCGTCGTATCAAAGCGCATACAAATAAAACAAACCCATGACAATTTTGTTGGTTGTCACGTTGAAGTGACCAACAGCAAAAACTGATTTACATTTTGTCGGCGTTCTTGAAACAGGTGTATGAAATCCTATTGTTGCTTCCCTCTTTAATGTTAAATGTCTTTCAGACTAAAGTTCTACTCCGGAGGATTGATTTGAGACCGGTATTGAGTTTGAAATTGCGTTTAAAGTTTGACTCCTCGCTTTTCTCGGGGGCAACTATGTGTTTACTTCTGAATTGTTATTATTATTATTATTGTTATTTGTGCTCAAACAAAACGAATTAAAAGCCTTTAACTAAATAAATTTTTTCATCGAAGTGACAGCAATAGCCTATGTATGTATATCATTAAGACTTGTATGAGTATTCATATACAAGGTTGAACACATTTAATTCATACCATATGCTTGTTTAAAGTGAAAAGAGTTTCATCATGCAGAATAAGTTATTCACAATGACACAAACCAATGGTAAAAATGTGGCAGCCAGAAGGGAACATTTTAAAGGGAAACTGAACAAACAAAACAATAATAATAAAACAAGAAACAAATAAACAGCAGGAGGAAACAAGTCAACTTAAAACGAATGTGATGATTGTGATGATTCAGTTTTGCTAGACATCGCCTATTATATAAAATTACAACAAGATAACAATTAAAAAAAACAAAAAAAAACAATAAAAAATAAAATAAAAAATAAACGAGGATGAATAGCAATCAGAATTCCCATCAGCTGAGAAAGTTAACGGTTGTCTATGGTGGCCCTGAAGGGACATCGCATATCGCATACGTGTGCGCACACGTATGCAATGTCGTGAAACAATTCGCGAATATGTGCGCACACGTATGCAATGTCGTGAAACAAATCGCGAATATGTGCGCACACGTATGCAATGTCGTGAAACAATTCGCGAATATGTGCGCACACGTATGCAATGTCGTGAAACAATTCGCGAATATGTGCGCACACGTATGCAATGTCGTGAACAAATCGCGAATATGTGCGCACACGTATGCAATGTCGTGAAACAAATCGCGAATATGTGCGCACACGTATGCAATGTCGTGAAACAAATCGCGAATGTGTGCGCACACGAGTGCGAATATATTTGCAATGTCGTGAACGTTTATTGCATACCAAGTTGCATACCTTTGGGATGATGTCATAGTTGCAGACAATTTGTTAGAGACCTAGGGAGTACGTGGCGCTACAGTCAGGCTCCTGTGTAAGCATGGCTAAAAGAAATACGCCACCCGACTCGCTTGCCTCACAACAATGACTACCGCTGCAATGACTACCGCTAATCTCACTGTAGGCAAGAAACCCCCCAGATCATTAGACATTTTATTCAAAGGTATGCAACTTGGTATGCAATAAACGTTCACGACATTGCAAATATATTTGCAGACGTGTGCGCACATATTCGCGAATTGTTTCACGACATTGCATACCGTGTGCGCACACATTCGCGATTTGTTTCACGACATTGCATACGTGTGCGCACACATTCGCGATTTGTTTCACGACATTGCGTACGTGTGCGCACATATTCGCGAATTGTTTCACGACATTGCATACGTGTGCGCACATATTCGCGAATTGTTTCACGACATTGCATACGTGTGCGCACACGTATGCGATATGCGATGTCCCTTCAGGGCCACCATAGTTGTCACATTGTAAGCTTGGAAGGCTCAATGTAGTGTACGGACCTGTATTTTCTCCTAACCACAATCCCATTAATACGTGCATCTGTGCAAATAATGCACTCAATGATCCTGGCTATCGCTCGACGTTTTTTTTCTCTCGTTTTTTTCCGCTCTTTTCTGTGTTCGGGTATACGCTTTTTCTATACATAAGTTGACCTTTATGACAAGTCCATTGCAGCTTGTACAGCTATTAAATATTGATGTTTTATTGACGTTTCCTACTTTTAGGTTAACATTTAGCTTGGTAAATTATTTGTTTGGTTTGGTTTATGATTATAATGTTCATGCCACATCCGTTTTTACAACATCGAAATAAATCCCAGACTGCACTGCTGTCTACTGGCACGTAGGAATTGTATCATCAGCTGTGCTTAGTTCAGAGAGTTAAACCAACCGCTGACAAACGGGGACTACAGTTTGTCAGAGAAAGGTATAAATTAATTTGTGCAAAATGCGCAATTTATTGTTGAAATTCCCCAAGCAGGCGAAAAACACGTTTTGCATTGTAGAGTATGCATTAGAGCACCAGCCGCCATAGGACCCCGTTCTAAGAATCGTCTTGTAAGGCAGCATTTCCCCCTGGTTAAGAACTAGTCACCGTTCTTTCCTAATACAATTACAAAGAATCGGTTGCTAGGGTAGATTTCTACAGAAGCGAGAGAAGCAGCGTGAATTTTCGCCTCGAAATTAATTTTGCTTGGGTAGGATTACCGTACAGGATTACGATCCGCAGGATCGATAACGCAACCTTCCTAGAACATACCACCTGAAATTAGTCTTTTCTTTTCTGTACCTCTTCCTTTTTTGAAAGAGAGAGAGCGAGAATGAGAGAAAAGGCATTTTGTGATTTATGTTACCTATAGTCGCTCGACGCTGCAATGTTTGCATTGCTTCTGCTGACATCACGTATTATTTACACGTGTGCCAATGAGACTTGGTGAAGCCGATGCACCAGGGTGTAAGACTCGTGTCATTCCACAATGACCCAAACTCCTGTTAAGTTATTGGAGTAATAGTTTAATATACATAAGTCCCCGCGTAAAAAGATGGATAGGTCCCATTATACCATTCAATAAATCAAGCTGAAAACGACTGCGAACGGTTCACTCTAAACGAAATGGTAACTCCAATTCAAAATAAACCCCTTTCACGCAAGCGGCCACACTATATTCCGTCTAACCATGGTGTAGGTAACATTGATTCGAGCGAGGGATGGAAAATGTCTGTTATTGTTGAACAAGGTAACATACTTTGAGCATAACAAGATCAGAGCACGAGCATGGCTCTAATAAGCGGACTTAATTTTCACGAACCGCTGAGCTTGATTGGGAAAAATACGGTGTGCAGCACTTATACGTCCACCCTGTTAAAACTAATGGCCATACAGTATAACCTGAAACGACCCGAAAAACTATAGTCGACGGAAATTTCCCTTAATAACGGAAACGTCGACGTAAAGACACATTCTACTTTTCGTATTTTTTTTTACAAATATGTGTCTCCTTTATTGGCAACTCACAAGTTGATTTGAAGTATTCGTCACTTTGACAATTTTGCTCCTAAGTACATAGATTTTCTGTCAGTAGAATAAGGCTTAGTGAAAAACATCTTTGGCTCGAGGGTCTTAATGCGACGATTCCTTATGGACATATTTTTTTATATTTATTTCTTCTTTCCGTTAGGCATTATTTTTCCCCCCTTTAATCGGTTTTGGATCTTAATTCATTCATGTATTCCTGAATTGTTCACTGAATTCAATCAAAAAAATGCCGCAGCGGGCACTCGATGTTTTTCTAGTATTGTTCTGTATTATTTGTTTTATTTTCCAAGTTTCCCCTTTTACATCTTATACATGGTTGTGGAAAAGACCCGAGCTCTTACGAGATACAACCGACACCCCCGTGCAATAGTTGACAGTTCTTAGTCAATCCGTCGGGAATTAAGGACCCAAAATCACGTGACAAGTACCTGGCCTAGGCACACAATGCAGAACGAGCATGCGTATTCGACAGGAGACAGACGAAGATGCCCTGTTAGCTCCGAGTGTGTTGTATGGTTCTGGGGCACCAGTGATCTCTCTCCCTCTCCCTTCGTGCGTTGGCTGCAGTTTGCAGACATACAAAACGACACGTGTTGGCCGCTGCCCGTTCACTTGCTCTCACTAGTCTCCCGTGACATCCAGTAGATTGTCTTTTTGTTTAACAGTTGAGAAGTCGAGGCGGTGGTGTTGCCCGTTCCCTCGTTATGCAGTAGGCCTGACAGTTCACGTCGAACCGACAATTTGTAACCACTATCACGGCTGATTCATTTAGTTCTGGTGCAATATTTAACTGTTTTACATCATTGACAATTCCCCTGAGCAGATTTCCATTTCACCCTCAAATCAAACACTGCCCGAGTCAAATAAACTTGTGGATGCTGCTCCACGAAAGCAACGGAACTGTTTCAGAACAATGGAGGCAAACCACTCGAGTGATGACCTTGCGGGGATCGAGCCGATTACTGGTAGGATATTCCCTGTCCTCATGGTGTTAATTGCAGCTGTGGGGATCACTGGTAACTCCCTGGTACTCCATATCATCTTCAGACATCGTGATATGCGAACTGTGACCAACAGTTTTGTAGCCAGTTTAGCGTTAAGTGACATTGCTATGCTGACTATTTGTGTCATTCCAACGGCTACCGTTGCAGTTACTGAAACATGGAAACTTGGTGATTTTCTTTGCAAGGCGGCGAGTTATACATCATTTGTAAGTATAATATTCTATATTTGTTTTGTAATAATACCGCTTCGGTTGTTTCTGCTTTGTCCAAGAAAATTAAGAGGTAGCGCATAATATGAGCCTCTTGATTTCGTTCATATTTGATATTTTGTTCATTGACACCTGTTTGTAAAAGTCAGTGGTTCGCATAACTTTGATTGGTATACGTTTACTTCGCACAACATACAGTTTAACTAAACATACTAGATTTATAGGTTTCCAACAGAAAGCAAGTGTTCCTCGTTATAAAAAAAACAATCGAAGTTAGTGAAGTCATTGAACAAAATAAAGCAAGCAAATTAAAACAAAACCAACGTGAACAATAATACAGTAAAGCACCAACGGAGAAGTCAAAGTGAGCTGAAGATATGAGCTCTAAACGTGTAGAATCGACAAAATGAAATGACATTAATTAAGGATTCTTGCCGAAGAAAACTAATAAAGGACACTTGTTAATCCGAATAAATGCCGCACGGCCCTAAAGCTTTGAAACGTGTAAAGAAACCCGCCTGACAGATTTCGTGTCTGGACTTTACAGCAGTTCGAATTGGAGTGTCTTATATTTCGATTGCCATTATATCTGACTTTAGTGTTATACAACACGGGATCGCTTAAAGGCATCTTATCAATGCAAGCAATTGGTTAGGGACTGATAATTCTGCACGACCATGTCAGTAGATAATTTGAAGTTCAAAATCATGTAAGTAGACAAGTTTAAATTCAAAGGCATGTTAGTAGACAAGCTGAATTTCAAAATCATGTTAGTTGACAAGTTGAATTTCAAAATCATGTTAGTAGACAAGTTGAACTTCAAAATCATGTTAGTAGACAAGTTGAACTTCGAAATCATGTAAGTAGACAAGTTTAATTTCAAAATAATGTAAGTATACACAAGTTGAATTTCAAAATCATGTTAGTAGACAAGTTGAATTTCAATATCATGTTAGTAGACAGGTTGAATTTCAAAATCATGTTAGTAGACAAGTTGAATTTCTAAAATCATGTTAGTGAACAAATTTAATTTAAAAATCATGTTAGTAGACAAGTTGAGTTTCAAAATCGTGTTAGCAGACAAGTTGATTTTCAATATCCCTTGTTTCATAGTTTGTGTATACAAACAATTATGTTATCGGCCGTGAAAAATAATTTTAGAATGTACATATCTCAATAAAAATTACGGGAACTTAAATTTTTCCTTCGATTAAAATATTATAAAAATTTTCGTAAAACTTAAAGTTCACAATCATGTAAGTAGACAAGTTGAAATTAAATTACATGGCCGATGCACACCAACAATTAACAGCGAAAGTTAGTTTTATAGTTTTTTTTACATAAATTGACGCGTTCGACTGTGGACACTGTTTGTGTACAGTGTACCAACAAAAGCTATGATAAAAACATAGCCTAGTGCCTTCGAATGAAATATGATAAACATTGTCATTTTATTACTATATATTTATTTTTTTCAGACAAACTATGGAAAACGATATTGTGAAACATATATCATAGGCCTATAACAAAAACAAAAACACAATGTCACATTTTTCTTTTTACTTGTTTGTCCATGATTGATCCGGACATTAATTTGTGTATAGTTGCCGTTTGTCACAGAGCCCTCCCCCCACCCTTTAACCCTTCTATACAACGATTGACCCTTTTCTCTCTGTTTTTTGTTTTTACTGTGCAACTAATAATTATGAGTTTTCCGAATTAATACGTTTGTTTCAGATGATAAGGTAAAAGAAACAACGCATGGTTAGCAAAGACATGATGACTCAACTATTGACAATTATGTTTACGTGATATGTTACGTCTCTTTGGTTATGTTATTGAATGTTTCAGTTGTTGTCTTTCACACAAGTCTTCGATAGTTGGCTTGCTAGTCAAGACAGTTGTATACAAAAAAATAATACAATAGTGGGACGTGTACGTCTTTGAGTATGGATTATTTTATGTTTAATTACCTCAGAACAGACTTTACTTTTTAAGATGCTGTTCTTAGCCGTACAGATTACGCTAACTCCTTCATCAGTTATAAGCTGCCTTTTCAATGCATTGACAAGATATTCGACAGAAGTAATGTTGAGTATTTTGTCAACACCACACTAACCTGTAACGACAACAAAACGAGTGAATTTTTCCGCAAACTTGAGCATTGGAAACATTGGGAAAAAAATAAAAGAAGAAACAAATATTAAACTGAAGATGAAATTAAAAAGAGTAACAACTACTTTAAATATTATACATTGACATCTTTTCCACCGTCCATGCCCAGTCTCACTCGTCATAAATTAAATTGTTTTCTTAAATAATGTCCTGACGCATTATTCCAAGTGTGTTCTTAACCAAAAAAATTAAGCTCTTCATTGCCGATCTCAACTCCAAGGCCGAAGATTCAATTACCAAGTGTCGGGATCGACATAATCGCTACGTTGCCCTCATTAGTAAACTAAAATTAGCGCACTTCAAGCGCTTGAATTGTGGACATATATCTCTTCACCGTAATTTACATAATAATTATCATAATATGACGTTTAAATCTCTTTTTTCCCATAATGTGGTTTTTTTATTTTTTGCAATGACAACCCTAAAGTGAAATGCTAATGTGGTTTACTTTGTATCGTGCCCGATGTTTTGACGAGACTGTCAATAGCTAGAAGGGCGTCAACAGAGATGTTTTTTGAACACCGTTATTGGTCTCGAATGCAAGCTAAATACAGATTGTTAACTTTTGAAACAATATGGACAGACTTTGGTGCTATTAAGTGGTGTGAACATGATGTATGTTTGTTAGGAACAACATCATAAACCACAAAAAATGATCATTAAAGGCACGTGTTGATTGAGTGCGCGTAAAAGTGTCGTTGTTTCGTCATGCGTGTATCTCTTGTGCGTTAATTGTTGCATGCTTGACAGACTGAAAACTAATGTAATCAAACCTTTTTGTTTTCACACTATACATAAATTATTTTCAATTTTACAACATAATGTGAAATAATACAGCGAGTCACAGCTAGCGAAGTATCGTATTAAAAGGTTTCGCCAGGAAACAACGTTTTTGGCTTAATGATGTGGAACGCGTTTGCTAATATTAAAACAAAGCGACGTTAAAACTTTTTTGTTTTAGTTTTTAGTGTGCGGTTTCAAAAAAGTGTGTTGAATGTTTAATTCTTTATGTTTCAAATTTGTTCTAAATCTGGATTTGAAAATGTTGGTTTGAACAAAGAAACCATTTGTAGGACCTCCGGATTAACGCGCCGGTGCTCTACCTAGCCACGGTGTTGATGGTATCGCTGTTTCGTCACCATCGTTTTTATGTATTATTATTTTTTTGTATTAAGGGCCTACAAACTAAAAGTGGTCAATGCCATAAATATTGATATTATTAAACTTCAAGGAGGTTTAAGTTTGCAGAAGACTTTATAACGTTATTGTTTTGGAAATGTTTGCAGTCTTTTGTTTAGAGCTGGTAAAAACATTTGGCACAATGTACAAGTAAATAAACTTACTGAAACCAGAGATGTATTTTGAACCAAACTCAATACAACAAAATACTGCCCGTAAAGTGGTAAACTAAAAACAATGTGAAATGTTGATATTGTATAATTATTGCTAAAACTTACATACCGGCCTTGGATTTTAAGAACTTTTACGATTGAACACGTGTTTTACAACTACGAGTGCCATGATTTGAAATGTCGTGATACAAGGTGTTACTATATCTCAATATGTATACATATACAAACATGTTTTGAACCATTTGTGGTTAATTTTTCTGAATATGTATATATTATTATATTTATTTTTATTTTTTGACTGATGAAAAAATGAACTTAGAATTTCATTAAGAAATCAAAAGCATCAAGACGATTTGCCAAACTGTTTAAACATCAAGTGGTTCAATTTAACCTCGGTATCTCACTCCGACGTCTCCAATGCAAAAACGCCAGAAATCGCTAATCAGAAGTCGGAACTGGTTAGAGACCACATTGATTGTATTTTAAACCAATTCATTCTAGCTCTGAATCAAGGTGGACGAGAAGGCTTTCTAATAAGTACCAAGGACTGTCAGTATTTGGTCCTGGAAAATAAAAGGCCGTATCCCGTATATCGTTTCGCCTGACTACAAGTATATAATTTTGCCTGTTTAAACATTTTGTTTTTGAACATCCGCGGTGATAGATTTTCGTTTATCGGAATAATTTTTTTTTTTTTTACAACATGGTCCTCCTAATAAAAACAATGTTTATGGCTAGTGATTTGAATATGATGACTACATCCGTGTGGTTATAAATATCATAACAAGACTGACATTAGAAATACATCTAAACTGGGTCAACATAAGTATGGGTGCAACATCTGGAATGAATCACACCATTGCGACTGGCGGCCGTCTAGTTGAACGTGTGCAACTGTAATTGTTTCCGTTAATAGTACTGCACAAGATCATCCGCCGGTATTATTCCACTTTCAAGTTCAAACTGTATCAGTTTCCATCCTTTGTCTTCACTGCGGTAATGTTCAAAGGCAATGAATCAGTATACCTTAGTGGGTTGTGTTAAACAATAGAAACATCAGTGACAACTTTCGTTTACACCGTATCACACAATATTGTAGATCTGTATATATGGCACTTAACTTGGCACTTAAATTTCGACAATAATCGAAGGTTTACGATTCAAAGGCAGCTCAGCTAATTTTTCATTTCCTCAACGAAATCGACCCGTGGCAAATGTACTTTGTAATGTAATTTAACTTTTGTGTGTTGTTTTTTTCTCCATTCTTTTTTTCCTATAATAAGGGCCTTGTTTTTGCAATTTGATAACACACAATATCACAACCATCAATCTCTATTATTGATTTGACCCTAACAATCCTGCAGCCTAGTCCGCTCCCATAATCACCACCATCGCTACTGTAATATTTGTTGTATGTTTTATTTTCCGATAAAAATAAGTAACTATACCATTGCCACAACAGTTTTTAACGAAAGCTATTCTGTGATGTATGGTGTGGGTCATAATTAAGTGCATTTCATTGTTGGGTGCTGCTACATGAAGCGCTTTCTTTTGTCGGTGGAAATGGTATAGTCAGATAAAACAAACAGATTAGTTTACAGAAAGGCAATTTACGATACGGTAAGATAGTGAATGACAGTGTTTACACATTTGATACCATTGATTCCATACCAGATGTTACGTTTTTTTTAAATTTGTTTATGTTTTGTTTTTCTTATTCGTCATTTAAAGTTAGTTCTTATTTTGTGTTTCGCATTTCACTCCTATTTGTCCCTTTTTAAACTGAACCCACCAGCAAGTTAAGTAATTTACGAAGACGGGTTGTCACACACGCAGTTTCGTAATAACGGATGACCTTGAAGTCAAACAGCATTTACGGAAAACTGTTCCAGGAGGCCTCAGTAATACCAATTACAATAAAAGGAAAAAGTTAGAGACAGAAACGATGCATTGCCAGGTGATGTTCAAGGATACACGGAGAAGATATAAGTTGGCATGGTTGCACAGACAATACCGTATCTTATTACAGCTGAATTAGCGGGAAGACACAGTTAGCATCATAGGCGCCCTTTTTGATGAATTATATTGGATTTCAGTTATTGGGTGTATTTCCTTGTTTAACGTTCAACTCTTCGCCCCACCGTGTGATAGATTTTACGTGACACACTTGTGGAAAATCGGCGGTGTCAAGTTGTCAAAGTGGTGAGCATATATACAAGGAAAGCTCGTCGTATTTAATTCATGATCAGTTGAACTATTGGTCGGGAGCAATAATGCTCATTTTAAAAGATTTCATTGAAGTCAGAGAACTTTTTTCAACTGGCATTCAGGAAATGAAATTAATAAACGTATTCGTACCTTGAAGTTTACACCTGTGCAGTACACGCATGGAGTGTCTTGATGTTTCTTTCGTATAATAGACGTGCCGCAATCTGGTCGAGAGGAGTAAGACAGGGAAAAAACGCGTTAATTTATGTCACCTTGAGAAATGTGCATGTTCAATACAAAAAAAAATTAAAAAAATGTATGGCTACTTTTATGTGGGTTTTACTGTTTGGGCTAATATTTTTTTAATCACCTTTTTGTTCTTCTTTTCTCAATACTAATTGGTATATTTGGGCCTCACGTCCTCTCTCTTGAAGAACGTGTTGTAGAGATTAATCAACTTGATGTCAACAAATTTAAATACAGTGAAAACAAACTGCATGAAGTGGTGGTTTAATAACACTAAAGGGTGGTTTCATGATTTCTGGTTTCCAGTTATCTCTCCTTATGTACTTTCCAGTACCAAGGTGGGGGGGGGGGCATATTTTTAACGAATACCCCCCCGTTTTCATTTACTCTGAGTGCATCATCACTTCATCAGCTCTGTCAATATTTTCGGATCCTACAGTTCAGGTAACCTTTGTGTTTTTGGACAAAACAGTGTAACTTCCCGTGATTGATTTGGCGGTGTTCGATTTCACATCAGACGCTTGCATTAAGTACAGAATAAAACATGGCTTCGCAATATGATTTGAAGAGCTGTCAAAAATGACAGTGAGTTATTTCTACTATAAAGGACGTCGCCCCTCTATAAGCGAGCAGATCGTGACGCTGACGAGAGCCACTCCACGATGTCTTTAACATTAATGAGCATTTTGTGTAAGTGTAGTGCCGGTATACGGGTTTGCCCTCCCTGTATACATGACGTGTGTATAAATGTGTTCACTTGTCAACGGTAATGGCGTTAGGAACCATTTCATTTTCCTAGGTCTCGTCCATTTCTCATCTCTAATAGCTAAATATGTCACTTTGCAATTCCATCCATGCGATTGATGTTTCAATGGCACGGCTGTACGAACTTTTAACACGCTCTTGAAACTCGTAGTTTTGTTCATTTTCTTTGTCAGTTTGTCAGTCACTCGTTAAATTACAATTTACTGTTGAAAATATCGTATAGTACCACAACACGAATACATCCGTTAGTACTATACATCAAGACCCGTATAACGATAAGGGTACTAAACCATTTAACCGCATACAGAAAACAACAACAAAACAACAACGACAGCAACAGGGTTGTGAATTGGCAATAAAATAAATAAATAAATAAATACAAACATAAATCATTCCTCCCATTAAAAAAAGCACTTCAATCGACAATGTTATTATACATATTTGTTTCTGTTTTTTGTTTCTTCTCTGTTTATTTTCCTTTTTGTTTGTGTGTGTGTGTTTTGTGTGTGTGTTTTTTTGTGTTTTTCTACCAAGTCCAAGGTTACGAAGTATTAGATAGCCATACGCCTCACTGCCTGTCAATCTCCCGCTCTATTATTTGCCGTCATTGATCGTTGATATTGGTATTATATCAACCAGATATTCAGTAAGACTACTCGCATAGCGCTCTCAAAGTAATTTCCCTTGGAGGTACGTTTGTCATTGAAGCTTTCACCAATAATTATCTACATGATTGCTTAGAATCTGTACAAAGACTCAGTCCAAATTCCTACGTGTGCTCCTCCGGAGAGCAAATGCACATATATATATTTTTTAGGAGAGAGATAACAGTTGTTATGGGATCAGTGTAAAATAACCAATCTGGTGAAAATATCAGATGGCAATACGTCAGTATGAAAAACGACAGGTGAACTGATGGAATTAACATTCCCTGCAAGTTTGGTGAATTTATAGCCTTTAGGTTGAATAACTTGAGCTTCGATGACAGCCGCCAGTTTCATCTAGGATAGATGAATGTTCTTCCATGTCTCCCTGTATGAGTAAGGACCTCTTTCTAAACCTGTGGTGCATACTTAAGGTATAATTGAATGACCATGTGATGTTGGTGACTTGATTAATTGCCTTTCTCCGTTTTGAGAACATTTTGTCAACTGGACGAAACCTGAAAGACGAAGGAATGGTCCCTCCTGCCTCGGAGCCTTGATGTCGCTTTAAAAGCAATGAACAAAAAGAAGAAGAAAAACAATCTCAACGAATTGTTAAAGTTTGTAGGTTGACGAACTACTTATTCTGCAGTTCAGCTCCAGCTGCAAAGTCGGTGGATTTTAAAGGTGCCATAGCAACAACTGACATAATATATAGAGCATTTGCTGGTAACATATGCAGCACGCCCATCCATTAGAGCAGTCAGTACGGTGGACCCTGATCGATGCAATGCACAGCGGAGCGGTACAAGTCATAATAGATTTGTACCTCGGCTCAAATCGCGTGGGTCCCGTGTGATCATGTACAAATGTTGAAGGTTTTAGGGATATATGATTACAGCCAGCAATATGTAAACTGCCAGCTATTAATGCGAAAACGAAAATCAAACATCAACGGAAGGCTGAGAAAACTACGGAAATATTTGGGCATTCAAGACGCATTAGGCCGTGGAATGCAAAGTGGACTATAAAGGCTTCCGTGTGCACTAGCCTTCAAATGCATTGGTTTTAATGATCCCATGAGACCTAGAAAAAATAATAACAATGCAAATATAGAAAGTGGGGTGTATAGAAAAAACACGTTCTGTGTTATGGTACCCCTTCCATTTCATTTGGGAATTTGAATTCGGGGCATCACAAATTTTGTGAAAAAACCCAAATATGTGGATTATTATGGTTGAATTTCACAACATTGTATGAAAATGTGTATTAAATATGTGCTTACATATATTTATATTCAGTAACATTGCTCTGCAATATAAATGTTCGAATAATTATGCAACGTTTAAATCACGACATTATTGTACAGGGATATAAATAACATGCACCCAAGTTCTGCTCAGGCGAGTTTGACATGACAGTCTGACTATAGTAACTATGATAATACACTAATTATATATACATAGATATACCACATACGTCGAAGAAGACTCAGGACACTAAACAAGTCTCGGGCGTTTTGTTCGTGAAGAATTTCAGTCTCGACGACAAACATATAAAAAATATCACTTGCCCCGTAAGGTAATAGATAATGAAACCCCCTCAGTTATTTATAAACCGGTCAACTATTTTATCAGAGTGACAATTGACTTTCGTTCACATTAATCAAATTATATGCTGTCAGGAGACCTAGATTTCTATCGACCTTGTTTAATTATTTGAGTGGAAAATATTGTTAGGTTTTGATGAATCTTGTGAAAGTTTTTAGCAACCTAACAGGTACACCAAAATGGACATAAACGTTTATGTACAAAAGTAATGCAAAATAACAATACTAATGTTGATGATAGTGAACTATAACCTCGGGTGATTGACCAGCTAAGGTATTTGAACAGGGTGGTGACATTTCAATTTAGTAGAAGCATGCTGTGTGCGTCTGTGTTAAGTGTAACAGTCAGACATCATCCCAACCAGTGGTGTTATCATACTTTCAGTGTACGGAGAGCATGTTTGTTTTTAATCTTCCTTGTTTCCGGTTGTCATCTGGAAAATGGCTGTGATAGGTTATCCACATGGAATAGATGTGGGAGTGGGGGGAATTTCGAGAAGTAGCTGGAGAGTCTTTCTTTGGGGAGGGCTGTCCTAGGCCTATTCCTTCAACGTTTTGTGTTCTTTCTAACATAAGAAAAGTCGCGTATACCATACGCACTACTTTATAGACGAGTCAATTTATATTGGATGATACCTTCGTTGAGGGAACACGATTATATTTTAAGCTTGCATTTAATTGAGTAGAAAGTATAAAGGGAATATGAATGGACTCAAGAAAAAAAAAGGTATATATATGTAATATACTAAATAACGGTTCCAACGTCACTCATGAACGTTTCAAAATTTGGCGTATTAGATGACTTCACTTCCGTCGCCGTACTGTCTAATATTCCTCAGAGGGTTTGATACAATTGCCTGGAGAGCTTGAACCTTTTAGGCCATCTTCAAGACCTAAAGAAACAAGTTGCGTTGGAGATGGTGAAGGCCTGACGATACTTCTACCATTACATCACACTTGTTTTCCCCCTTCAGGCAGGTCTTTGCAGAATGCTCTGCGTTTTACATTATTCACCGTGCCGTGTTTTTAATTCAAACCGAAACAGAAAGTTAAAACTGTTCAGCTGATAATTGCAATATATGTCATGTTTTTGCATTCGTTAATGTTTTTTAAGATCCCTTTCTTGTCCCTCTTTCTCGTCTGTTATAAGATGCGATCTATACATGTAGACGTAGGTAGCAATGCGATACTTGATCGCCTATGTGCGCAGCTTAGAGGTAAAAATAAAGAGGGGTTTTTCAATGTCCTCGTTTGTATTCCTCTGCTGCCTGGATTGGACAACCTGGCAAGTATAGGAAGACGTGGGCAGGATTTCAATCAATTGTATTTTTGAGGCTAGATTTACACCATTTTTGTTTTTACCAAAGGCTTGCTTTTATATAAATTCACCATTTTGGCCTAACGTATTCATTGCACAGCCCACAAAAGTTACAATTCATTTGCGTTATTCCGTATGTGTTTGTGATGAAATCCGATACGAGTTCACGGGAAGGATCACGATTTCTGGATGATACCCCAAGAGAGTTTCTAAATCTCCTGCAATTGATCTTGTCGAACATTCTAGGATAGTCCTGGCAATTACGTGACCTGATTAGAACAGATAAGTAGATTGCAAATAGGTACTTAATACCACGAGCGCACAGCACAGAAGTAAAATCGACATATTATGGTAATTACGTGCATTTCATTTTGAACAACACTATATCGTCAAAAACAGTAATTTTTCTCCTACATTAGCATATCATTTATGCGACCTCACAATTGACGGATGTGCTACCATCGTCTGGAGAATCAACCGTTGTGGTAACCGTTGGGAGTTCAGCTTGATCTAATTATTCATTAATTCGTGGTTTGTCTATAGTATAGTAACAAAATACATTGGGAGTGGAACCAAGAGTGAACTAAACTGTATAATGAACTATAATTTACAAACTGTGTAAACTCGATGAATTTTTTGAAAATAATGAAATTCGTCTAAGCCAATAATGTATACACACACTTTACATGCAAATTGTACCGTTCTCTCAACACCATCATCTTCGTCAGTATCCTTGACATCGGTAGCGTCATTTAGACTGGGTTCAACCCAGTATGGGATAAGGCCTCCGGCCTCCTTCACTGTGTGGTTATTAATATTAACCACGAAGTTTTAAATTGATTTCAGAATCATTGTTGACAGATCAATTATCACCGAAAGTAACCGTTTTCATCTCTCTGGTGACGTCGGACAAACTTCGTTTTATGTTTGAACGGCTGATGGGGTTTTAATGATGGCTTTTCAATATTCATATTCATCAATCACAATTCACGTTTGATTAATACTCTGGAATCGAAACATTCCGCGGTAACTTGCTATTACCACAGCGGTTCACTCATCGATTTCTCCAGGAGCAAGGATCCCATCTCGTTTTATGTAAACGGTTCTTCAGGAATTCTAATCGAAAATGAGATTAACATGGACGAGCGTCCGGACTAATCGTCTGCTATTCGGCACATTTATTTGTCTTAGTCAAAACTTTTAATTGACTTCAAATGAGCCAATTAGCATAACTATGACGTGTTGTACACGCATTATAACGGCCAGCTCCTACCATCTGATTTCAGCGGTCGATTTAAATAACACGAGTTTAACTTGTGTCAAAGTATAGGTGGAGATTAAACGGTGACATAAGGTATAAGTAGTTTATGAAATGCAAATTTGTGAGAGGTGTTCTCGTTGGCCAGGGAAGGTAGTAAACTACACTGAATTGTTCATGAGATAAAAATACTGAACTCCCTTGTAATATGATAGCAATATAGATGATTGTCGAATGAAACTAAATACATGGTTGAACAATTAAAGTTGCAGTGTAATATAGAGCTACGGAACGCGCCATTGTTGGATAGCAGAACATTGCATACGGATTAGATATCACTCACTGGTCACAACTGTAAAAGTCAACCAGGGATACTTTTAATTATTCATCACATTATAGCACCTACAACATCAACACAAATTCCAGAGGTATCGTTTGTGCTAAAAGTAGCCACTGCACTTTCCCTCTTCGACACAATGATGTGGGATATCTAACACGTCCGGCTTGGCAGACGCCGGCTACGATTGGACTGCTGAAGTGTGAGGTACAATAGAGAGAGCGACTTCAATGAGGAGGTTTTATGTCCCTTTTTCTTCTTTCTTTTTCAATGCACGGCCAAAGCTATGCAGGGGTAGACGTAAAATGAAAACATTAAAATACCGTTCTTTGTACCCACTCCCTTCAAATAATATTTATTTATAGTTATTTTAAGTCAACATCCGCTTACAAAACATTTGATTATATGGACGTGCTACCCCAGCCTGTATTACTCCCGATATACTGACATTTCAAAGGTGTTTTGATATATTGGGCAGGATTATATTCCAATTCCATTTTTGTGTGAGACCTCCAAGTAGGCTATAAATAAAAAAACGGTGTGTGAAATTGCATTTTATGACTGGAAGTAAATATAAGCGCCATCTCAAAAGTGTTTATAAATTATGACTCTATGTTTTTTTTTTTTTTAAATAACGCTTCTCAAGTGTATCTTGACCAACAGTTTAACACGTTGGTGCGGGTACCGGTGTAGAAGACATCAACTCGCCTTTGTTTAGTATAATGTATTCCCCACTCTCCTTTCTTTGATGTTAACCATTGATGCTCTTAATTCGACCCCTTAATTCATTAGAGCAAGTTACTGTGTAGCCACGAAATCCTCGGTGGAGTAACCAGAGCATGGCGTAAAAGCAAGAGGCTGAATTTCCGACAAAATGCACACACTCTCCTCACTAATCATTTATTAAGGACTTTTAGGGAAGGTGTGCGAGGGGACAATGGCACAGTGCGAGTGTCTTGGTAAGATAGCTTTCTAGAAGGGCATAGATAGCCCCCACCGGTGATAATTATTGAAGGCCCTTCTCATTAATCACGATTTGCATGCAATAACACGAGCAGGACGAGCCGGCTGCAAGGCAACCACGCCCGTTGCTTTTAACAGTGCTGCCTTAACTTTCCATAAGGAACATGTTAAAGAGGGACTCCAAATATCGAATTCAGTTCTGTGTTGCACTTTCTTTTTCTTTTTTTCTTTTTTTTCTTTTACCAATAGATAGAGCCTTTCTTGGTGTAAGGGAAAAATCAAATTACAGGTCGTTAACATCACTATAAAATGCCGAAAACGTTGCGCATTTTTATATGATGGGCCTACTCTTTCAAAGCGAAAATTTTAAACTAGACGTCACTGGATATCAAAAGGTAGTAGGTCTGCAAAATCAAAAGAGGAGTTTTTACGTCATTCAAAACGTCCAATTCAATGTCGTTTGGATTGCAATTTATTCGGACATGGTTGAAAATGATATAAGTTTTTATATTATGTTTCTATTGGAGAAAAATGAACTTGGATTGCTGTTTCTGTCGTTTCCTAATCAATAAAGTAATTTTGACGATATCTAAATTGTCCATTTGCTTTAACCCTGCAAGCTTAATGATATCAAATTACACTGATCGTCTACAGGATAACTATTGCTGAGAGTCGAAAGGAAAACTGTTATCGCTACTTTAATTAAAAACATATTTTTGAATGTTACTGATTAGTTGTTTTCTGAACTGTGGTTCTGCATATATCATTCATAAAAACAAAATAAATAAATTATTTACAGTTTTTTTTTCTACATATGCTCCCACTTGTTATCGTTGATATAAGGATGGACTATTTACAAAGAATATGTATTATTTCTTTTAAACAATAAGCTAGTTGTTCAAGTGAAATTGTGTTTTCAGATACAACTTGAGTGCCAATGCGCATGGTTAATATTTACATTACAATTTTGAAGCCATAAGACAGTTCTAAAGCAAGGGTATCAAACGGGATACTTATCCGCGCGGGTTGACGCCAAAACAAAGTTAGCGTACTGTTGTTAAAGTGTATGTCCGTTGTTTTGGGGGTAATATTTAAGTATAGATTGACTACAGAAGGGTGATATTAATTGGTGTGACTGTTTCGCCTAATACAAGCCCAGTTTGGATTACGTACAGTTTTTAATATAGTTAATGTGAAACAGTTTTAGCATTTGAGAAAGACTTAGCAATAGGATTTTTGTTATTAATATTATTTTTATTTGTTTAATGATGGCCGAAACAAAATGGTTCCCAAGATGTGTACCTATCAGTAAAGTACACTGTAGAGCAGCATGTCAAGATTGAATTATTGCTTTGTGTTGCCAAGTATTTGTCAATAAGACAAAATCCAATATTTACATCATTAAAGCAAAGGCCAAAGCATTTGATTCATTTTACCGCTAATTATTACAAGTATTAATATTTGTTTTCGTTGCTATCGTTAGTTTTTGTTTTTGTTTTGTAAGAAAGAGGCATAATCGATGTTGATATTGTGTTAATCATACCTTCGAATAACTGGACATGGGGTTGAAGCAATTATTGATTGAACCAGCCGTTAAAACTAACATCATATCAGTCCACCTACCCCCCCCCCCCCCCCCCCCCCCCACACACACACACACACACCCACCCTTACAGATCCGGTTTGTGGGGTACTGCTATTGTTGTTCTATTATTCCCTTTTCTGAAGAATTCCCTTGTGGGGTCCAATTGTTCCTATTGAAATGACCTTGTGGGGTCCATTGTTCCATTGTTGTCAGGACCCCACAAGTGCCAATCCGTGCGAACACGCAAGTGTGTAACAGCCTGCAATCGTGGACCCTCCTTTGTTCAACTCTTTGTGGTGATAGCAACCGTGGACCACAATGCTTTCCTTTGTGATAGCAACCGTGGACCTATTGTCCTCTTTTGTTATAGGTCCCGGTTTGAATGTGGTTACCTACTCACACACACCCTTACAAACCCAGACTTGTGGGGTCCTGCTATTGTTGTTCTATTATTCCCTTTTCTGAAGAATTCTCCTGTGGGGTACAAGTTTAACAAAGAATACCTTGTGGGGTCCATTGTTCTGTTGTGTTTTGGACCCCACAAGGATGGGTGGGTACAACCACACTGACACACTAAACACGGACTGCAATGAACATGTCCATCTCCTTGGGCATGTATAAAACTGACGCAAGTTTTGGGCATTTATTAAATCAATACATACGGTAATTTAGTTATCCTTGTACCCCTCCCCCCCTGCCGAGTAAGATTATCATAATATTATTTTTTTTGAAAAAACTATGCAGTTTATTTTATGACCGAGCAATAAGAATTACACGACTTTGCAAACGTGCATCAGTGTCTCCTTATCCCCTAATGTCGTTACCTTTATATCATACTCCAGTGTGTTTACTATTCAAGGGGGGCCTTACCTTGGCTATAGCCTATGACGTGTACATGCGATTCTCCGGGCCCCTTTTATTATCCGACTTCCATTGCAAACAGCAAGCTCAATGCCAAAAGATCAAAAGAGTGTTATCATTCAATTATTGTCTTTATTGCTATGCCGGACATTTGATAAGACCACAGTATTCAGAAGTCATTCTTTGAAACGGTGTTATTTTTATAAAAACTGTTTTGTGTCCATTTCATCTATAATTTGATAGGGATTGATACATCTCGTCTTTATAACTGTCTATACTCGTCCAGGTAAAATTCAAGCCCAAAACCTTATCAATAATATTATTATAAATGCTATCTACTATTCCATCAATAATTAAACCAGCACTGCCGGTCCAAATAGCTGCAACTAGTGGTAGCTGCTGGTCCTCTCCGCAAAATAAAATACGCTTTTCTTTTCTTTTTTTAGTTTCACGCTATATTTGTTTCATGGTGTTATCATTTATCTGATCCTGGTCTTTTTTATATAACAACTTTTGGTTTTGTATACTTTGTTTTTTTCCTAAGGTGTTTTAATTCCCACTCCTGTCTTTATATGCACCCATAATGTCAGTACTTCTGTGTTTATGGCAAAAAATAAAAAATAAAAAATGAATAGATAAATAAAAATAAAAAAACTCTTGGTAAACAAAGAGCAATACAAAACATAATAATAATAATAATAATAACAATAGTAATATATTATTAAATAAATAAATTTTTGCTATATACTATTCCATCAATAATTAAAACAGCACTAGGGTAATAGTCCAAACAAAAGTCGCTGAGTTCTTTCCCCCACGGATGATAACATTTCCAAATTACAGCAGAAACAAATAAAAATAAATAAAAAAATATATATATATATAAACACAAATGGAAAAAAAAGAGCGGGTTAATTCCCAAGCAAAATAACTCGAGATTGGTTAACTGCTTTAAAGGCAAAGTATGCATTTTGTTTTTAGAAAATGTCAGATTGTTTTAGTCCTGCATGTTTAAATGTAGACTTATCCACTAAAATTGACGGGTGAAAATTTGATTTTAAAAGGTTGTAACGTTTTTTTACAAATCGCCGAAAATCTGGAATGGTCAGGTCAGGAAGTATAATTTGTAATTGGAATACACAATCTGAGAATAGTGTTATATGCATGACACATTTCTTTTTTAGATTGAATTTGTTTGAACCTCTTACTGTAAAACCACATTTCATAGAAGGGACTAGTTTGTTAAAATATTGTACGTTATCAACAGTACTTTTTCCAAGTTAGTATTTATGGTAATTTAATTTAATTGGAGTAGTTACTAATAGTATACCCTCGCTTTAACCGAAAAAAAACAAACATAAAAAGCATAAGTTGATGATTAACGAAAGAGACGTGGAACGACCACAACATGTTAACTCGTGTAGGTCAATGCATTATGAAGTTTCTGCGTCTCCCTGAGGGTCAAAATAAACTCGTTACGATTAAAGGTAGATACAGATTGTTCGTAGGACGTTGAGAAATCTAGCTGGAACACAAGCATGTTAAAACAACTACAGTAAGTGTAATGTTTATAGTTAACATAACTTTTATAAAGCAATAACATAATCAAACGTAATGATGTTGTCAATGTTTGAATAACCCATACATAAATAACAACATACAAAAACAACTAATTATACGTCAAATGTTAATACTTAAACGTACTGTTTAATTTATATATTTTTATTTAATTGGTAATTTTATATAAAACAGGAAAAACAAAATTGTATACATTTCCAAATATTTTCAGGGACAAGTATTGCGAACTTAGCTTCAGTGTAATTTATCGGTTAATTTTACGAAAGATTTCTCGCTTCCTTGTATATTTATGTGGGTGTTTTGTTTTTGTATGTTATTATTATTAATTTGTTTTCGTATTTTCTTCTCTGTCATACTATAAATATTCGCTTGACTTTACATGGTATACAAACGAAAGTCTTAATAGTTTGTGAAGTGTTTTACATTTTATATCAAGTCCGAACATGTTCTGTCCCCTCCCAGTGTGCCCAAACAATCCACTTATAATTTAGAGCAACTTATTTTATCTAAGTGAACGTATTAGAGATCCGATGTTAATATGCAATGTAATAACACAGGTACAATGGATACAAACAAATGATTCAGTTGTACATCAATACGTTGTTTTTACTTTGTTCGAGACGGGCTCAACGAATCAACTTGAATGTGTTCTCAAAAGCCTAAAAGTGCGAGTGTATCAAGTACACATGATGTTCTCATACATGATTGAATAGTTTATATAGAGTGAGCCGGTGTTTACTTCTGCATGTATTAGTTTTCACCTACCAACACAAAATATTGGTTCACTTGGAACAGTCCTAGGTCGTCGCATGCAGATTCACTGAAGATTTCTTATCAGTGCTTAATTGTTTTGTCCGTTTTCGTGAATGCCAGCTGTGGGAAAGAACCAGGCTTCAACCGGGCTCCAACAGATGGAATATTAAAAAAAACACGATTATGCTATGCCGGTGTTATTGTATCTGTAATTAATTGTTAGGTAAATCTAATCCAATTTCGGTTGTTATAATGACTTCAAAAGAACAGACAAATAGAGCGAACATAATTTCACATGCACTTAGAGACGAAACACCCAGAACAAAGTTCCGGTGTGACGTGGGCTACTGACCGCGCAAAGAAGTTGTATCTAATTGCGTAATTTCCCCACTACGATTGGAGCGGCAGATGCCTAATTTCAAGGTGACGATCAAACAACTTAGTCATTCTTACAAGACAGGTTTGATAAATGGATAAATAGATAAATGAATTGGGATTTATTACGCGAAAGTAGTACTAAATCAATTCCCTTTTTCATTAAGTTGGCCAAGTCTGATATAGATTACACGACAGTGTGGAAATGCCACATTTAATTTCCATTCGGAGACATTACGGAGTAATTTAGATGCGAACAGAAACCTTTTCCACAAGACCACTTCCTTTGACATTATAACTTGAAGTTTAGTTTCCTTATTTCAAACAAATCCCTTTGTCTTGGCTGCTGAAGAGTTGTCGCTTTTTTATCAATGTTAGTTTATTTAATACTACGGTTACTTTAGCACCTGCCAACGAGGATATGTTCGTTGATCCCGTAGATCGAGAACTTGTTTATAGAAAACTTCCACGTTGTTTTTGCACACAAAAGAAAAGCAAGGAGGCCATCTCCCTGCCAATACACCTGGATCCCTTTTAATAAAGTTTATCGGTTTCAACGAGAAGACAATCTCAGACACACACACACCCACCCATGTGAACACCTGCAATCGTGGACCTCCTATTGTTCCTCTTTTGTTTATACTATAACTTTTTTGCAACAGCTCCCATTGGTTTTGTACACGATCTCCAACCGTGGACCTTTCCCCAACCGTGGACCTATTGTCCTCTTTTGTGACGCTCGGGTTTTTTTCAGTGCCGAATGATTATAGCGCAGTGGTTTCTAATATTTCAGCATGCATACGAGCATTACACGAACTACTGATCACCAACAGGTATAAACAAAACCGAGAGAGACCGCCAGTGTTGAGTTGTAAAATGTTTCACGGAAAGATGATAATTGTAGTAGGAAACAAGTGAAAACACACACTTTTACTTGTCCAAGTCAAGGCTAGTAAAGGAAACCATGCGTGTCTTTGAGCAATGCAATCATTTTTTTATTTTATTTTTCTGCGTATAGATATAATTCAAATGGTTTTTTTTTAGGTTTGGGAATTGCTTTAGTCGGCACATTTTTCCACTGACAAGTATACTCACTTCCTGAGTGTTTTGTTTGCCAGTCATCTCCAGCCAGAAAAGCAGGGAATTTCATATACAACATTTAAAAATGTGTTACAATTATATTACTAATGAATTATTATAATTTTTTTATTTTGTGTTTAACTTTTTTTAAAAAGAAATGATGTCAACCTTAACTTTAAGAGATTTTCTAATCTAATTATTTTTGGGGCATTGAATTCATCATAAAATCATCGAAGAATCCCTTTTTGTTTTCTTTTTGTTTACAACACGAGCTTGTTTCCACCTTTGAAGTGTAAAACTATTATAACAGTTACATTTATTGCTCAATTGCAAGGGAATCATTTAGAAGTTCTAAAACGTACAGCTTCTCTCTCTCAAAAAAAAATAAAATAATAAAAAAATCCTTTTGGAAGCAGAGGACAATTACTTACGTTTAAATGACAAGTTTCCTTTAGATTGGGCACTTTGGGCTATACAAGACATTTGTTACTAAATTAATATGGTTGGACATAATATGTTTCCAAAACAGAATAAATATAGGCCTACGGTCCGCAATTTTGTAGTACCAAGGTTTTGACTCCACAAATTGTGGATCGTGTTCCTTTTAATGTCACGTTAGCAAGGAAGTTAAGGGAGTATCTGTGATGACCCCCCCCCCCCCCCACCCCGAAAACAACAAAACAAACAAACTAAACAAAGAAAGACAAAACTGGGTTATCTAATTAATGCCATTCAGGAAATTGTTTTCTTGATTCGAACCACTGAATAATCTTTCACAATTCGTAGATTAAGATTGACAACGCTTAGTCTTAGATAATCATATTATAATCAAAGCTCAATTTCCGACGATAAAAGCAAGTATTCCATATCAATAGACACTCAACATTACCTTGCCAAAAAAATGTCAAGATTACACACAAGGTGCATAATTTTTGGAAATATCACTAGGGAATTTTCGAGTTTAATGTGAAAGTCTCCAAAACAGGTTTAGTTAAAGCTGTGAAAAAATGGGGGATTCAGTAGTGTGCATCGGTAGTAGCCTTGAAAGCTGCCCTATTTAATAGTAGTTGCACATCCATACCTAATGGATAGAGTGTGTTACGGTAGTGACGTGTCAGGGAAGGTCATTTTTGATTTGCAAATCTACGGTTCATCCGCTGACAGTATTTCTCAGGATATTGACACTGGTGTCAGATTAAAGTGCGGTGCAAACAGGTCGACTTAAGGCTGCATTTATATACCGCACACTCAGAGATGCTTGTCGTTAATTGGTGGACCATGCGTCACATGTAACCATTGTTTTGCCTTGTATTTACTGTCATGATACTCAAAATTTAAGATTGGAGGCCAATATAGATAGTTATTGGACACTTCGTAATGTCGTTCCCGACATTAATCGTTCACCGCCCGTTTGTCAAATTAAAGCACGGCTGACAAAAAATGTATACTTTGTTGTTTAGTAAGTTTATTTGTTTGTATTTTATAATTGTATTTTCCATTTGATTTATTTTCTTTGTGTTTTACTTATCGTAGTAAGGGGTGGACGAGTGTGTCTGTTGTATGTTTTTCCCCGAGTAAAGGAAATCAAATGACAATGACCTATTTTGGGGGTTATAAAAATTATAAAGCACACCAGGTCGAGTGAATGCATTTCGTAAGATTTTTTGCAGAATACAATCATGAGATGTTATTCTGAGTATATTCCCTTTCATGAGGCGAAATTGAGTGAAATGGAGACATCCGGAAAATAGCGTGCTAATTTAAGGAAACGCACATAAATTTAGTTTTGTAATGTATTCATTCATTTTGATTAGGGTGAACCCTTTTCGATGAGCTGTTCCACTGTGTAGTTTTTCATCGAACTGCCTTGTGCTTGAGGCTGTGAGTCCCTTCGTTTTCTTTCGGAGGCTTCACTGTTTAACTTGATCTTTCAGGTGGCAGTTTATGTTTCACTTCAGCATTCAGTGTGTCTTGGTGAGAGAGTTCATTAACATGGCCAACAACTGCAATGATACCTTCGAGATCAATGGTAACACTCGCTTATCTACGCGTGCAAACCGGATACTAATGCATGCTAGGGCTCTTGCTTTCGCAGGTTCACGTTGCCTGGGTGATGGTTTGAATGCTAACAACATTACAGTGAAAAAAGGGTTACCTGTGATTATATTCATGTTCAGACGAGAACGTAAACAAGTGTCCATGTATATAATATGTTGTCAAAACTGTATATAGTGCAACGTTTTATACATATTTTGTTATTTTGTAAGTGCAATTCCATGGAAGTACGAACCATGTAATGGAAACCTAGTGTTCTTCAATATATCCTTTGTAGCACATGTAGACAAGCAAGATGGTTATTATTTGCCCATTGAACGCCTCAAACAGACGGGGGGGGGGGGGGGGGGGGGGTGTAGGATAAATTACGAATAACAAAACATAAAGGTTAACTAGCTGATTGTATAGTACAGTGCAGGTTCAACGAATCCATTATACATCAAGGGACTTATCAGCATTATGGTAAATCAGTTAGTATCTCTATATTAAAGCATCACAATAAGACAGGATACTTCAGTATCATCTGCCTCATTAATTCGATGAGTCTGTTCGTGATGAGGAGGTGGGAGCATTAAGAAACATGGAATGATGTGGACTCGCTGACAATCCGCAATTAAAATAAAATCCAGGGTTTAAAAAAGACGGTTATCACAATCGCGATAAGCCAGCCTTATTTCACCTCAAAGCGCCGGATATGAAGCTTTTTTACCTGACATTCGACTCTAATTTACCGTCAAACTCCTCATATATAAATGAGAGCCTGTAGATATTGGAAACCAAAGCTACAATTTACCTGTTAGTTTGTTAATCTAATTTGCATTGTTAAAGCTGCCATAACACTGTACCGAATTAAATTTTCATAATTTAATTGTTTTTACAATTGGGCAAAAGGGTGGATATTATTATTTGTGCGTGTGGCTTTGAATAATCTGTCGGGTGACTCATTCGTCGATTGAACTAAAAAATGCATCTATGTTTTTATTGCTTAGACAAACTCTACACATTTTGTACTTATTTTATTGTGTGTTTATCCCACACAGACCTTTCAGTGAAAGGTGCCGAGCAATGACAAACCGACTCGGATCCAGAGCCATCGTCGTCGCCTCTCTCTGGCTCGTACATGTATGGCTGAACCCCTAGCTCCTGATTTCCATAATCACTGTCAGCCTCACAACTTAAATCTGAAGAATTAGTCCCCGAAAATTCTTCATCTACTGCTGAAAATGATGAAGATTCGGCCATGTTCACGTCTTTTAAGTTTTTATATCACGTCCGTCGTAGTAATTGTAAATGTACATATGCGTTGTGTGTAGGAATTTCCGTGTGTAGCGCATGTATACACAGCTGCCACATTAGCATGGTACCCGCAACATATTCTTGGTACCAGACCATTTTGACTTGCTTGAACTCTCCTGAGTCTACGTCACGAACAGCGCCACCGCGCGGCGTATAACATAAGGAATTTAATTAATAAAAATAATTATTACAAATTGTACACATTTTACACCACTCACACAATTTTTTATTTTTTTAAATTGTATACAGAAAGTATGAAAGGCCCAAAAACATAAACTTCTTAATTGTGAAAAATAAGTATTGCATAGGCCCTTTAATGGAAAATTGTACGAGACAATACATGCGCAAAGATGTTACAGAGAATTCACATAAATTTAACAGACAGTGAGGCGAGGTTGATAAAATCAATGCATTACAGTAAAAAAAACCGAGGACGATTAAAAACAAACAAATCTGGGCCAGCAAGAGGAAGCATGTAGAAAAATCTTCGATTTAATCGAGATTACAACCGGTCCGTTAAAAAAAATCGGCGTTATAACTCATGAAAGGAACTGCTTAAATACTACAGCTTTTATCTTCCTTTTCTTAAAAAAACAACACACGCCATTTTGATCAACTGGGCCTTTTTTTGCTAAGAGACTTTTCAAAGAAGACCAACGTAATCTTTTTATCAAATTTTAAACACGTTCATGAACCCGTGTTAAAAGTATGCACAGTCATTATTAACCATAACTCCTAAAATGCTTCGAAATGTCTTGGAAGCAACTGGAGGTATTTTGTTTAACAAAAGGGACACGTACTCTTTAACGTCAGGGAAGTGTTGTAATGGTCCGAAAAGTTAGCAATTTTTAAACTATTGGGTCTTCCTGGAAATTTGTCATAGAAAAAACAAATACTTTCCCATTTTCATGCAATCGTGTTAAAGCGAATTTGCCTCTTCAGTTGAAACGGTCATTCAATTTCACTCTAAGGGAGGCGCATTTTTACAGCATATTATGAAATTAAACCTAACAAACCTAATTTAGCGCAGTAGGCGCAACTAGAAAATTATGCGAAAAGCTGCTGCGATTTGTAACGCTGGTCAAGTGGATTGTATTAAGTGTGGAGTAGCATAGACTTGGTTCCAAGTCTGTGATCGCGGTTTTTAGTCGTCCTGATAGCCGAAACATTATTGCCTGAAACAGCGCCCTCTTGTGGATAAACCTCCGTCTTGAACCTACGATCACAGACTTGGGAACATTGTTCATCGGTTTGTACACACCCTATGGCGAATTAGTTCAAAAGTGGACGGAACACTCTGATTGGTCAGAATCTCCGAAGCCTTCAATAAAATGCATATTCAAACTTAACCGTTTATACCACGGGATATAGTACAAAAATACAACATTGATGCACGTGTAACTAATCTGTCTATGCTCAGTGATTCAACTTGCAGTTTGGAAACACAAAAACCAAAGTGATTCTAGTTTATAAATTCAAAATAAATAAAAAACGTTGGGAAAATCATTGGACGATACATTCAAATCATAGGTGACACAATTTTTCGTCTAGTAAGGATCAGGTTGTTTGTTATGTTTATTTTTCAACATTTTTAAGAGTACATCTTGTATTATTTTATGTATAAATTATAAATAGCGTACTGTACGTACAAAGCACTATAACAATAAAAGCAATGACTCAATTTGACAGAAAATGCTGAAGTGATTATAACCTATTGGGAATAGACGCAGCCAACGGGAGTGTTGTGGTCTCCTGATTGGTCATCTCTCTGGCATAGTGTTGTTATGTAAGTGTCGGTTGTGAATAAATGAATATCCCGTATACACAATAGGGTCAAGTCTGAAATTGCGAGTTAGAGCGCGTGATAGCCAATCTGCGGGGGAATTTTGCGTGGCTGATGCAGAGAAAAAACCGCAATCTCAGACTTGAAATCAAGTCTAGGAGTAGCACAGAGCGTGCGTAACAAGGAAAACGAGAGATCTAAAATGACCGTTTTATTATCTGCCCAAGTGACCGAGAAAATCCACAATAGTATTCCAAATGAGATGCCTTCAACTTTTAGAATACGAAGAGGTACTGGCCACACAATGCACATTATTATTATTATTTATTTTTTTATAATTTGTTTTTCTCTTTGGGAGTCATTAGAAAACGAATGTTTCATCCAGACAAAAATACTAAATAATGCATTACCTTTACATGCACTATCATACATTTTGGGGGTTTTTGTTCTCAAAGATTGTGCATTAGGCAATGCGTTCTCGAATCCGCATCTTCCACAACGTGTGGACAAATAATTAAGTTGATTAAAATCAAGCCATGGTATATTCTAGTTTCTAAAAACAGTTTATGTGCTGAGCCTGAATTCAGCCAATGGGGTTCTCTGCTTTATTAACGTCCAATGGGCTATATTGTTGACCTTCGTGACCAGCTGACCTGTTGTGTAGCACAAACAACATTCTTATAACAGCCAGACAACGTAAATTGTTTTTGTTTTTTTGGAAGACCGAAAAAATCCCCCTTTTTTTTTTTTTTTTTTTTTTAACGACGGATATACTATAATATTGAAAATATCTTGAACACGTAATGTTTTCTAACACGCTACCCAAAACCATACCTGCATTCAATTTTCCCACACGTTCTGTGCTGCCGGGTGCAGAATAAAGGGTGTAATATGGAATTACTTATTATAGTAGCCGAAAGGTGATCCCCGGAATTGTTTAGGGTGTAGATGAACTGATTTTTCTATCTTCCTTACCTTTTATGTAATTGTCTTTCTGTGTTCCATTGCTAATGATTCCCAAAGACTAAGCTTGAACTTAAGAGATAGACCTACAACATTTTCCAATAATTAAAACTTGAACACATACAAATACGAAGTAGTACAGAGAATTGAATGCTCGTTACTTCTTAAAAAGATAATGTCTTCGTTTTTTTTTAAGGAAATAGGTTTTCTTGGAAGCGTTTTTCTGAAGTGGCCAACTGATCTTTCATATAACCACCGATGTCTGGTGATTACTTATACGTCGCGCGGTTAGAACGCAAACATAAATTCATAAATAGTCATGGCTGAAAATTTGCTCTTTCTGATTTGAAGCTTGTGTACACACGATTATGGTTTATTTATTTGATTTATTTATTTACTGCTTACGACCATGGCCGAAGAGCTCAAGGCGGACGCATCGGAGAGTTTAAACTTGGTCTGGCTTTGAGATGGTGAATAAAAATGTTGACCTGGTCAGCCACAAAACAGGACCCACAAGACAGTGAATCGAAGAATAAATCCTTCTCGTAATCAGCGTTGACTGATGACAGACACTCATCAGGGTGCTCATCATCATTCAAGGAACGAACAAGGATCCAGCGAGTTGGTACTCGTGGCGGCTGCCAAGAGCCCCCCCCCCCCCCCCCCAATACTAAGGGGGTGACCTTTTGATCAAACGACAGTTATACGTTCTAGTAGTCCATCAACTTGTAGATGTGCAATACGGGGTGAGTCATCCCCAACCTTATTGACATAAAAAATAAGTAAAAATTGCACGTTCAAAGGTGAACTTTGAAATTCACCGTTCCTTGGTTAGTTTTTGTTTAATTGTTTTGTCTTTTGTTCTTCCTCCCTATGGTGTAATTGTATTTGTTTTGTAATGATTATCTTCCTTAATATGACAGGTTTGTAACTGTTTAGCAACAGATTGCATTACTTTCCAACTGGAACCTTCCGCCAGCCGGGGGGACCCCACGGTGTATATGACTGTTGTTTTATTTGCATATCCCCGATTTGAATGTCTATTCCACAAAAACAAGTACGGATGCCAAAGAAAAAAACCAAATAATAATACATACACAGCTTTCAAAGCATACTGATTATTTTTAATATAAATCATTGATAAACATCCATATCCACTTTGCTGAGACATTTGAAAAACCAAATAATAATTATCGATCCGCTTCATACGATGGCCTAAATTCTTAACTGTGATTTTTTTAAATTTTTTATTAAGGATATAACGCATAGCATTTTAGTTTCGTTAAGCGTCAATTAATAGTGAACTGATCCAAGCCACATCTTTGTAAAGGCAAGTAAATCGATTCTACTGAGCGAAACAGATTTTTGGTTGGCATAAAATAAAAAAATGAGAGCATAATAGCTTTGTGATATTTGGGACCTCGACGTTTCTACGCAATTAATTAGTTTTCAACGTTTGTTTTTCTTTATATTTTATTGTATAGGTTTTTACTGTTTTCTTTTTATTTTCAGTATCGAGGTTGACTTTTTTAATTTCACATTATAATTATTGTTTATAAACACTACAAAATCAGTCCTTCTCGAGCACTGCCATAAGGGGATATTCCATGTTGGTATCATAATGTACCCTATACAAAGTAGTATCATATACTCGAGAAACCGTAACCACCCAAAACAGTCCTAATTTTTAAGTCATGGGGGCGGGGGATGTTTCGTAATTTCAGACGGATGCCGTATTATGTATACATCAACTAATTTTTTTTATAGTAAACTTTGCTGTTGATTAAATTATTAAAATTCAATTCGAATCGCATCTCGTCAAGGAAAGCTACTTACCGTATCGGATATCGTTAACGGGGAATTTCATTTCGATACATCTATTATAAATAAACCCTTCACTGGGGAACATTTGGTGAAGTGAGAACTATTTAATAATAATGACAGAAGTATTTCAGTCCGTCTATGCTAGAATGAAGTAAATGATTCATACTTCCGGGGTCTGTAGTAGTATTTCGGCATCATTTCCAATTGTGTAGCATGAATAAATCAATGGCACTCATCTGTGGGATTCAAATTATGTTGCTCCAAAATGTTTACCTCGCGGACTTCCCGTTTTCTAGTTTCAAGGAGCATCCGGGATACTTGAATTATTCAGAGGGTGAATAGTTATTGTCAGGGTATTATACACTAACTTTATTGCAGAAAGTCGTCCCGGCCAGCTACGCCGGGGGAATGCAATAGGCCTAAACTGCGCATCTATTACTTATATCTCATCTATCGTGATGCGCATCGTCGTGTAAAGTGTTAGCACGTCGCATTATCTTTTCGTGAAATTGGGTATCATGGGGCTTTGTTATTGGATTCATCAGTTATCTTCACCGTCATATTAATAGTTTTATTTCAGTTACGTACTCGAAGTTCTCAAGATAACTTGGCCGTGTCCATTGCGTCTTTACCTGTCTGTAATGGGCTACTGCAAACAATGTTGGTCAAATAGTGTAAGACTTTTAAAGAGTTGAGTTTGATTTGCAATGGACCCGGTGATTTCAAGTCGAGAGAAAAACATGTTGATTAGGGTGCTCTGGAGTTGCCCGGCTACGTACTTGTCCAGGATTGTTTATTTTATTGTGGTCACTTAAGACGATCACTTGCATTCAACATCCACCAAAATGTGCAACATAACACCGAACAACAAGCCATTCAGCGCCTAGTCTAATCCCTGGCAATTCCGAATCTACGTCAGCACCGAGTTTATTTTATTACAAAAGGGTGCAGGCGGGAAAAGCACAGTGGGGGAAAAAAGGGAAAAGGGGCTATTATAGCTTTCCAAATCGCCAGGTAAATGCACACCTATGCGCTGTATTGGAAATCTAGCTCCGAGAATTACAACAATGAAGAAGTCATTGTTAAGTTGCTTTGAAGACCGCATTGTGTGTAAGGACCCGCGTCATATTCTGCCGATGCCTGGGATTTGTTAGCAGCTGCTCGCTCCCAGCAAAATTAAAGAAGTTATAGCTTAATGGTTTTAGTTGAACTAATTTGGCTTTACGAGAGAAAATAATGTAAACTGCGTTACTTTCCACATTATCCGAAGTTATTTCTTATCTTTTCCAGGGTTTTTCCTTCTTTTCCAGGGTTTCAATTATAATTTGAAAACCGTGCGTGGATTAGTACAAGATAGACAGGTTGAATCTGGAGGGAATTGGATTCGGTTGCCTGGGAATGTGAATATTTGTATAAGATTACAAGCAGGAAATCAAATGTTGAAAATAACAATCTTGCAACAGCATAAAGGGAATACAACAAGTCTTGAAATTGAAGTGCCACGACTAGATTTCCAGAAAAGTCTAGGACGAGTTCCCGTAGCTGATATAATCAGTTTTTGATTGAAAGCAGGAAGATTGCGACTGCAACGTGACCCGCAGTCGACAACAAATTCGAGAGAACACGGAAATAATGAGGACAAACTTGAACCGTAATTGATGTGTTTGTGTGTGTGTGCTAGCTAAATATGCCACTCAAAAACACTGATTGATAGTACAGGCTGTACACATCTTACCCAACCACGATGTGGAAAAACTTAACATTATTAAAATAAATACACTCCAAAAAAGACAATAAAGAAAATAACTTGAGTCGTAATAACGCCATTCAACAAATACCAAAATATTGTGAAATAGGGTAGGTGTACAATGAGTGATTTTAGTTGTCATGTTGCTCTTGCAAATGCTGTTTAAAGACGGGATACACTTGTTGGTAAAGTTTTCAAAGACCAGTATGCTCACTTGGTGTATCCCATTATATGCATAAAATAATACACATGTGAACATTTGGACCAAATTGGTAATTGCAGTTGCAAGAATAAAAATTCAAAAAAAACAAAAAACTGTGTTGCATATAATTGTGTGTGTTTTCAGATGCATGAGAAAGGCTTACGCCCGAAGCAGTTCTCGGATATATTATATTTGTGTTTTCTTCTTCTTTTATTTTTTTATTGTTTATTTGTTTTTTCTTAAAATATCACCAGGTCTCATGTACTCTTTACAAATAAAGTAATGGTAATTTATTTTTCGAGTAATCACCAAAGGTGTACTCTGCCTTTAACGAAATTATATCAATAGTATATAGTACATGTTCAACCGTTCAATCCAAATGTTTATGCGCTTTGAAACTTCAACGATTGTTCACGTGTTCTTTCCGAAACAACCGTATCCTGTGTCTACTTCGCTCATCTATAGGGAAATTATTTTAATCTGGTCAACGTTAATGGCTCGAACGTTCAAATTTGTTGAATATAGGCCTATCGTTTACGTTTATTTCTCCAGACAGAGCAGGATCGGATGTAGGGATAAAGACACTAGTCAACTGCAATTCCATCAACCTTGTTACATTGTCTGCTCGTTAGTCCCCCCGCATTGCAATTATTACAGCTGCTTGTAAAGAAAGAGCAGATTCCCCGCATGTTTAGCGTGCAACACTCTAGCCCGGATTGTCTTCAATCAAGATCTGGCCTAACGGCAACATCCAAACGATTTCCTGCTTCATTTCGCAGGGCGGGGTCCGGCACAACTTGCTGTTACAAGGTGAATAAACGCGTGCTCCAAAAAAAGTGTAACATCATCAGCATTAGTGCGTCCTCTTTTGCAATTTGTAACGAGTAGGTGTTTCAAAAATGTATTCCGTGTACTTTGAAAACAACAAGTACTAGATGGGAGATCCTGGACAATTGATTGCGCCCTTCCTCAACACTGACATTGTCATTATGGGGAGATACATTCTGTTGACTTATGTACTTTGTACCGTATCACTATTGGCGACACACTTCAGGTTAATGAATTGGATTTCCAATAAGTGAACATATAGTCTGCAACATGGTGCTATAAATCATGTTTGTTTTTACCTATGCGAGTTTGATTTAGTAAATTTATGTTATTATTGAATTACTCTTCGTTTTGCTTCGTTATTTTATAGTAGTTTATCCTCTCCAAGGCAAGGAACGTGTATACGGCTCTTGAATGTAGCTCGTGTATACGGCTCTTGAATGTAGCTCGTGTATACGGCTCTTGAATGTAGCTCGTACCGTAGAAAAAATTAAGCGCGACCTAAATGTAGCCCCTAAATGTAACCTCGTGTCTAAATTTAGGGTTTGGGGATACAATTAGGAAGGGACTACATCCTTACGTACACGTTTCGGGTTGGGTAACAATAAATGGCACGTTTGGGGTTGGGAATACAACTAGGACGGTGTTACAATTTAGGTACATGTTGGGGGCTTTTATTAGGGTAGTGTTAATACATTTAGGTACAATTATTGGTGTATGGGTAGTGTTAATACATTTAGGTACAATTATTGGTGTATGGATACATTTTGGACGGGGAAACAATAGGTACAAGTTTTGGTTACAACGAGAATGGGCTACATTTAGGTACACATCAAAGGCATTAATAGGACGGGCTACATCTTAAACGTACATGTGCGGGTTTGATATATGGCAAGGACACGGCTACAGATAGGCACAAGTTTGTGTGCGGGGTATACAATTAGGACGGGGCTACACGTTAGGTACACTTTAGAGCTATAAAAGACGAAGGTTACATGTATACACATTCCGGCTATAAGAAGGACAGGGCTTCATTTAGTCACACGTTGTGGTTTGGGTATACAATTAAGACGGGGCTACATTTAGGTACACGTTCGTGGCTAAGACTATGACAGGGCGACATGTTGGTACACATTCGGGCTACGAATAATTAGGTAAATGTTTGGGTTTGGGCATACAATTAGCTACGTTTAGGTACACGTTCAGGCCAACGACTAGGGCAGGGGGATATTTTAGTACATAATCAGGCTAAACAATATTAATGTACAGTAATGAGCTTGGAGGTACAAGAATGTTGGAGCTATACTTAGGTACATGTTCAGGGCTACGAAAAGGACAGGGCTACGTTTAGCATGTTTTTCTTCAAATTCTAAAAGCATATCACATGTTAAATTAATATATGTTCATTAACTTCATCACAAGTAATTTTAAACTTGTAACCAAGTAGTTTTTTGTATGTATTCTATTTTTTGAATAATGTTTCGGACAATGCTAACATCAGCTGGATGAGCAGAGGCTATTAATTGAAGGACAAACATATGAAGACGAAGAAAACAAGTACAAAGGCACACCTTAGGCAGGCAGAGCAAGGAGGTCACTCACCTCACTTTACTTGTTGATTAATTCAGTTCAACGTGAGATATTCATTATGGACTAGAAATCTGATAGATAAGGTCAGCTACTTCTAGTCAGCCTTCAAGTTATTTTCAATCGAGTATTGTATTGTGTGTGGATGCGTATGTATGTGTGTATTTTTTTTGCTATTCAGGTGATCCAAGTTATTGTGAGTTGCTGGGACCGTTAAAGTGGCCATCTCGTCGCAAAACAAATCGCTACATGGAGTGTTTGACTCATGACCCGCGTGCTGCATAAATTACTAGCTGTTTGACCTTAGAGTGATTCAGTGCCCCGTGTGTGCATAAATTAAACACTTAGACACGTTGGAAGAAGCTATTTTAGTATACTTTTCTTCTCCGACAGGTTTGCTGCTCACCAACTTCTATCAATTCAAAAAGGGCAGTTCGCGAAACATTGACACTTCTTTTCAAATCCAAATTTTAGTTATATAATTTATGATTTGCTGGTTTCAACTCCACCTCTTTGGCAATCACCTTTGACCGTTGTGGATGTCACACGCCTTTCTTCGTATTGGTGTCTCAATCATACATTAAACAAAATCAACAAATTTGCAGAGTGCTTTGAAAAGCTTATTATGAAAATACTTTTCTGTTAACGTTTTACAGTTTTCTATTTAAATTAAGGCTATGCCTTATTCATTTTGGCTCCTTCTTAAATTGATCGACCTTTGTGTGTACAATTTTGATTTTATTTTCTGTAGGAGTTGTAGACAGATGCCGTTAATTGTGCTTCGTACCTGAATATTATTTTATTTTGACAACCGTTTTGTTGTTGTCTTTTTGTTGTTGTTGTTGTTGTTGTTGTTGTTGTTGTTGTTGTTGTTGTTGTTGTTGTTGTTTCGGTTTGTTTGTAATTTGTTTTATTGTCACTCTTACTTTATTTTTAATTGTGTTTTATTGTATAGGTATATTTTATTAAATGAATAGCTAGTCGCTAAATATACCACTTTATGAATACCAAGCATCACTTTGCATTTCCAACACAATTTCTTAGGCCCTTTCATGTCTTAAAAACTACGTGATGCCATAGTTGTGGGGATATACAGTATAAGTGTGGCATTCCAGTCAATGCATTTATATGGCAAGTTTACACTGCAATGTTTTATTCGGTGAAACTTAAATCTAAACACAATCATAAATCAGTATTCAAATCTGCAGGCATGCAGTTACTCAGCCACTAACAGTGACTTGTGCAAGACGTCTTGATATCAAAGATTTAAGTACGACAAGGTACAGATCACCAGCAGGCAAACTATATCGAATAACACAACTGATAACTTATATCAAACATCACAATTTGGGTTAAGCGCAAACTGTTATCTTTTGGCCCCTTGGCATTTTACAAAAGAGATATAATAATGGAAACAAGTAAATCACAAATCAGAGGTTCGTTTAGAAAAGAGTGTAAATCGTTACCTAGTGCTTGACACGATGCTTTTAAAAAGTTTACCCTGCAGGTTGTATTATATCATGTTCCGTAGCTTCGAAATTACAAGATTGGCTCTCCGGGAGTTTGATTTTACCATATTCCCTCTTTCTTAACTCAAAGGTGATGTACATACCCGAAGCATTATTTTTTTATTTTTTTTTACCGCATACACAGAGGAAGAATAGTCTTCCTAGTGCGTCTGCTGCCAATGGGCTGATTTTTCAAGTGATTTAACCGTCCCCCTCTTTTTGTTCGGTATGGAGTTTCACGCGACCACCACCGTTGTTGTGTACGGCGACACTGTGATTACAAATAACAAGAGATGCCCCCATCGTTTCCGCTTACCGAGTCGTGTTTTTACCGTGTTGTTTTTCTTTCATTCCTGTGCCTTGGTGGTGATTGTTTCCATTTATAAAGCAGTTCAGTCAAGGACTTCATCCTATATATTTGCCGCTCAATGGCGATTTGACGGAATGGAAAACATGTTTCACGAAGTCATTGGGGTAACTTGGTACTTTCGAAACAGCGGTAAGACTGTAATAACTTTGTGATCTAGTTAATATTTGTTAATTTTTCAACACAAAGAACATACAATGTTGGGGAAGGAATTTGTAAAGTGTTAGAAAAATAGCGAAATGGACGGATGTGTTATGTTCCTTTGTTTTCCCTTGTTCTTCCTTTCATATAAATAGGACGAAATCACCCAAGACCCAAACAAACCTAACAAACAGCAACTATAAAACATAGTAATCTCCGAGGACACTGCGTTATTGTATGGTACATTGGCTGCTTTACCTTGCATTTTTTTATTTAATTTTTTTTATGAAACAGCTATGGTTGCAAATGGTTCGGAAAAAAACTCGGGCAAATGCATTTGAAGTTGAGCGGGTAAATACTACAAGACCCTCTTCCCGTTTCCTGTAACACCGATGGCGGTCTTACAAGAACAGTGACCGCAACGAAAATAACAGGTCTGCATGTCCCTCGACACAACTTTAACTTTAAAGGGACTTGCTGTGCGTTCACTCACAATGACCGCAACCCCCACCCCCAACCCAACCCCCGAAAAAGGAAGAAGAGAAGAAAAAATTAAAATAATCAAGTGTTTTCACGTAATCTGTACAGATAAGTTAGCAAGAGTGTAGGGAGGGGGTTTGGGAAACTAGTCTACACATCAGATAGAGGTGCAGGATTTCCATGCAAAGTTTTTATTTTATGTTGGATGTTGTTAAACTTTCCTGGAAGTTCGTTGATTTGAGGGACTGTAGGCCTACTTGGTAGATCGACAGTGATCGAGGTGCAGAAATTGAAATCCCCAGTACTGATGATACGATAGCTCACATGGTTTGTATTGTCAATTGGTAACCAATTTTCTAAACACGGAGACACAAACACGTTTCTGTAACGTTTTAAAACCCTATGAACTATTAAACTATGTTATTTTTTTTAAAGCACACTAACCAACTGAGTGAGAACCGTGCAATTTGCGGTTTTAGATGCATTGTGCACGAACAGTGGTGCTGAATCTATCGGTCTGTCACACATCCAAACAGAATCACGAAAACGTCAATTCTGTGAATGAAGTATATCTTCACCTGTTTCATAATAAGTTCCGACGTGCACCTGTCTCTCATTGATTTACATTTCGGATCAGCCAGCCATTCTACCCCCACCAGCCCATCAGTCATTCTTCCCTTTATATATCGCAATCTCGTTTGTCGGCATTTTCTATGTCATTGAACAAATCGAAGTGTAGGAGAAAAGACTATTCCTTATGGATATCACGTTCAATTCGGTTCGACGGAATTATTTTCTTTATTCCCCCGTCTGAGCACTTCACATTAACGCCATGAACAGCCGTTCCGACTCAATTGATGCCAAAGAAAACCCCTTTTCAAGTTTCACTGGTTCAAATGTTCAAATTACTGCATTCGATCTTACCGAAGCGAGGTAACTGCTCATCCACTGCAGGGGTAGAAAGAAGCCCAAATATTTGCTAAGTACTCCGGGTAGAGCTTGACCATCTGAGATCGAGCTTCAAGTGCTTTTACAAGGACCTGTACCATCAATGCTTGCAAGCACAACGTGTACATTATCTCAGGAATCGGGTTATCTGGTAATTTATGAAGAACATTTCGTTTATGGTTTCATTCGTACATAGGATGAATTGTATAGATCAGATATTAAACCGTAAAGTAAGATATTTACAAGGAACTCAGTGTAAATTGTACACGTCACTTTCTTGAAAAGGAAGCAAAGCATTTTGAAAAACAGACCACTGATGGGATTTGTTAAAATACTGACAATACTATACCAAAGCAAATAAATTGTTTTGAATCTGTGAGAATAACTATTAAAATGGTTGTGGTGTATATTATTCCTTTATGAAAACACTGCCTGGACGTGTGTAATTCCACAATGTGTTTCAACACCTTGCATTGTGTGGACCTCTTTTTCCAAGGTTCACACTTCATAATATATCATGCTTTACATACACACACACTCAACATAATTATTGTGGACATCTTGTTACTGACCGACATGGCTGTGTTGATCTTAAAGGTATGGTCAAACTGTGTGTAACTTGTTTACGGGCGATGACTTCTTATAAAGATTGTCATAGTTGCAAGCATCCTGCGAAATTAGTTTGTCTGAAATGCCCGCGTTTATTTGAAATCAATAAAAACATTTGAAATTAAAGAACGATTCATCTGATGTATGATGGTTGGTGTCCGTTTGCAAATGCTCTGGCAGAGATGCTGTTGGTACCCGCTGTCACCTCGCTAAACGTGGATGGATTCGAGGCATTTGTGAAAATACCTCAGTAAGTTGTCGCTGTTCGCTCAGCAAGTATACACTGTACTAAGCTGAAACTGTAACATGCGACGTATACATCATCTTTCTTGATATGTTTGCCTTTAAACCAGCAGTAAGCCAAACGTTGACCCTATACCTTTCATGTGTCGCATATATTTTTCTAATTATTTCTTTTATAAAACTATCGTTTGGATACATACGAGAATTTGATAATGTACAGTTATGCCCGCATAAAACATATATGCCATAATTTTGCAATGTACCTGTAACATCTGTAATTACATTGATTTCAACCCAAACACTGATTTCAATTACAGTTTTCCCCTGTGTGTGTTACGAAAAACAGTACACGGTTATTTCAACTGCACGTTGCGCGCCATGGGAAACGTGATCGCAACAGGCACGCCTAGAGTTCGTGACAAGTGTGTTTTTTAACATTGTTTTGAGGGAGGTAGGCCTATGTGCTCATTCCCTACGGTTCAAACGAACAAGTAAGGCGGATGCATTATGAAGAGAGTGGACCCTGTCATTTGTTTCAATGTCTGTTTAAACATGATATGCTGACTGTAATCCCGTACAGCCCCTCAACAAAAATAATAATACTAATAAATAATACTAATAAATAAACAAAAACATATCAATACAAATAAAATAATACATACTAAAAATAGTATTTAGTATAAAAAAATAATAAAACATTAAACAAAACATAGAGAAACATAAAATAAATACAAACTAAATGACAAAATTAATAAAAACATTAAATAAATTAATGTTAATTAATTAGATAAAACCTGTAATAAAAAAATATTAAAATAACAATAGCGGAAAAAAATATGTATAGTAGTTAAGAACTAATTTCAAATTTCTGCATCATAGCCTACACGTGGAGCTGTTGAAAAAGGGGGCGGGGGGGGGGGTAATGTCTGATGTGTGTTTGTGTTTATGTTTTTTGTCTCCTCATTAACACACTATATTATTCAAGTAGGCTAAACCTTTCTAATGTGCGTTAAGTGTTATCCCCACACGACCATATCGCTGTTGAGGTACTTTGGCGCCCCTCCACTCTCCAATCAAAATGCTGTCGCACCTTTAATAACATTCATCTAGCACTAGCAGCCATTGAGTCCCGGTCTCGATCCCTCTTGAACCCGTCGCTGATGGTCTCACGGGCACGGAATTCCTACTGAAATTTAAATTTGACACAAGTTAAATATTTGAGGGGGACTTGAGTTCATGCCCATTTGTATCACAAGGGTGTTTATTTTATTGATTTCATGTTGTAATGAAAAACGCAAAATCAGCGGACATACGACAATCAACCAAATAAATGCCGTCCGGTGAAGATGTTAGTTCAATTCTTCGGGAGCAATCTTCGCGGGCCCCGGTTCTGTGTTTTTTAGATTATCCCCGGAGTAATTCGGACCGCGGAACGTGTTCTTTTACATGAAACAATCACTGCCTGGGTTACAATACCCACAAGAACGAAATTGAAAACTCGATTTAAACCCAAAACAGTATATCGAAGCAAACCTGGCTCATGCGCGGCCTAGTTTGTTGAAGTAACCATTATTAGCTTCTCTAGGAAGCGATTCGTTTTCAGCATTACCTTGTAGTTGCGTAAAGAAATGCAGTTTCTCTCATCACTTCAACGTGTTTTTTTATTTTATTTTTAGAACAGGCAGTTTATTTAACAGGTTTAGTTTTTCGAGAAACAACCATAACACAAATAAATGCAAACAAAACTTGAAAACGTGTATGATTTAATACATTCTGGTGCCAAAGTATTCATACATCGGTCTCAATGGATTTATATACGGGGAAGCTAATTAAATCGTGACGAAGTTGGCGTTATCTTGTAAATTGTAACTATACAATGTTGATCACTGTCATTCTATCATCGTGTTAACTGCAATTATTGTTGGAAATATAATGCTTCAAAACACAACTCTCAAGAGTTCTCTCAAAATATACCAGCTTCCTCTCAATACCAAGTTAAAACCAACAACTGCATTCATAGATGGAAACACGAACAATCTCTAGGCGTCCCACGAACAATCTCCGGCATGATACAGAACCTAAACCTCCGAGACGCATTTTCCATTACGACATACATTCACGCACTTGCCAACATTTGGATAGATCCTTTCTGGAAACAATGCTGATTAAGAGTAATGTATCTGTGATCTTCTCTCACCAGGTGACTGTGCAAGCCACTTGCTTGACGCTGACAGCCATGACGGTTGACCGTTACTACCTGATAGTGCATGCAGTCAAGTCTCGAAATACACGCACTGTGATGAAAGCGGTCGCCATCAACGTGGCAATCTGGATCTGTAAGTTCTCGCATGCTAGTATGCGCATTACCAATCACCGCAGGCCTGCTGCACTTGATTCAGATATCTGTCAATGCCATTTCAGCTTAATTTGTTGGGTTGGAAGAGATTCATATAGATCTGAATTGCATTACAAGATAAGATGTGGTACCATAGTTATATACTACTGGTACATGACGTGATTTACTCGTTCGTGGGCAGGGAGAAGGGGTGTGGGAGAATTATCCCAAGGGGGTTTATAGGGGGAAAATTCACAATTCTCACATAATTGGAAGAGAAGACATAGAAAAGTAGGCCGTGTTGTTGAAAGCATTACAAGTCTCCTACTTGTCGGCGCGGAAAGAAAAAAAAAACTGAAAAAAGAAGAACAAAAAACAGGGACAGCTCATAATTGTAGACATATCCAGCTTGAGTGTCGATATGTCTCCATCTGATTTGCAAAGTTCCACGGCGTTTTCTCAACCACCCTCAACTTAATTGTGTTGAAGTCCAAATCGTCATCTCAGTTTACGCTCTAGAAAATGTATTTCTAAGTTACTCGAATCGTTCTTTTCAAAACCCGCCGAGACCCGTTCTGGCGGATATTTGCTCGTCCCGCTTAAAAACGTGTGCTTTCTTTGAAAGATCTCACGTTCCTGTGTAATTGATTCATACCAGTGGGATCACGTTCATACGTTTTGGTCCAATGGAGTGTTTCTTTTTCTGTGGCTGTAACATAGCCAAATGTTATTCAAGTAAGTATTCAGGGGTTAAGGGAAACAGTCGGGAAAATGTCCACCCGTGGCAATTGAGACCATTGTTTCAAACAAAATATAGGACGAGTACTTCAGGCTACACGGGTTTTTTATTGAAGTTGAATTTATAGTGTGAGATTAAATTGCATAGTCGTAATTATTATAACATTGAAACTTGACATCAGAGCCGAAAAGGACCGGAAAGTGATATTTTGAAACAAAGTCCACATTTTGTCAGATATCCACGTGTTCCTCTCAAGTTTAGAGACTTCGGAAAAGTAAAGGCGACAATGAACAAGATAGGTTGATTACTTTGTACTCAAAAAGACAAATGTGAAACAAAGAGAATGGGAAAATAGGGCTGGATGAAATGGTATTTAAGCATGTTCTTTTATTTGTAGTTACACTCTTATTTAATGTATTTATTTATGCACTACCGATTAAAGTTTTATATTATATGACTGCCACGCCAATTTATTTTGACTCCCTTCTAAAAAATAACCCTTGTTTTCAATTGTGCTGCTTCTACGTTTCTTTTTTTTGTTTTCGTTATTAGTTTCATCGCTGATACATATAGCTACGTATGTGTTCTCACGTATCGAATACAAGAACGAGGGTCAGTTTTGCGAAAGGCACTTCCCCGAAGGAGAGATCAGCACCAATACCATATACGCCATTTTCGCCTTTCTCGGAATGTACGCCATTCCTCTACTTATTATTTTGTTCTGCTACGCCCAAATACTCCTTCAAATCTGGCAGAAATCAACTGGACGGACTGAGAGTGCGCAAGCACAGTCGCGCGCCCTCCGGAGAAAGCGCAAAATCACCAAGATGGTTTTCATCGTCGTTTTGCTTTTTGCCATTTGTTGGGCGCCTATTCAGATATTCAGCACTTGGTTCCTTTTTAACCCAGATTCCGCCAATGATGCAAACATGTACCTGCATGGTGCTTTCCTATGTCTGGCATACTCTAACAGCTGTGTCAATCCTTTCGTTTACGCGTTCACAACTACTGGTTTCAAAAAGTACTTTCGGCAGTTATTCGGCCCGTGTTGTGGCCGTTGCCTTCAAGATGAGTCAAAGACCACTGTTCCTGTTAAAACAAAAACGGATCGGTTAACATCCATGAAGGAGGAATCGTCAATGTAACTGCATGCTGGGCCTCCAAACTGGGAAAGTGATAATTTAACCTTATTTTTCATCCCTCCGTGTTATTTTTGTTTCTTTGGCAGTCTCTTCTTTGATCCATCTTGCAACCCCTGTCTTCACAGAGGTTGACTCGGACAGCAATTGTGCGAATACGTTCCCGAATCCAGTAGATGCAAAAATCTACGGAGTATACTCGTTCCTAGGAATGTACATCATCCCACTGATGTTGATTATGTTCTGCTACGCGAAAATCCTCATTCAAATCTGGCAAAAAACTTCGGGGGGAACAGAGAGCGCACAGGCCCACACTCGTGCTCTCCGCAGGAAAAGGAAAATCACACGAATGGTACTTATCGTGGTGGTTCTATTCGCGTTCTGCTGGGCGCCACTTCAAATATTTATCATCTGGACGAATTTCAATGTTACCAAAGTAAAAATGTTGAGGAAAGACGTTGTTCTATATTTGGGAAGTTCCTTCCAATGTATGGCGTACGCCAACAGTTGCGTAAACCCCTTTGTGTACGCATTCACAACTACAAGCTTCAGAAAATACTTCAGGAAAATGTTCGCAACGTGCCGCGGAAACGGCTACAAGGACCGCACCAGCATCAGCATCAGTATGACAACTAAGACGGAGAGACTAGCTGCTGAGGAAGATTCCTCAATATAAAATTAACTTTGTGGCTTAAAACAAGTCATTCTAAGCCAGAACACAGCAAACAGGATGAGAACACACCTCGTAATAGAAGGTTCTATTTGACCTTTTTATAATATAGGTGAATACAAGAGCAAAATGTGTTTTGAGAGCAGTCTGTGTTTGATATCGAAGGTAAGAAAACATTGAACATGGAAATTGATACATGCAGCAGGAAGAACGTAACACGCAAACGCTCTCAGTTTGCTTAAACTGGGGCATTTTGAAACGGGAAACGTGGATGTCGTGGTTATCTTCAAAGAGCCGAAAGCCATACGGACCAAACCAAGGAGAAAAACAGGCACAGTTTGATTGCCCTCCCTTTTCAATCAGCAAGCCAACCGACCTTCCTTCTTCGGGCAACCCTGTCTCTGTGCATCGTCTCCTTGTTAGTATGCTAATTTTTAACTAGCAAAGGGTAAAAGTAAAGCATCGCACAATCCAAAGGGCAAAACTGGGGAATGGTTTAATCCACTAAGAGTGCGTAAACAATGAGTTGCACAGCATGCTTTAAAGAGGAGCGAAACAAGTAAAAAAAGAAAACGCCAAAAATATTAATCATCAATTTAAAAAAAGACTTAAATTAAAAAAGGAGGAAGTAAATGAGAAATGGGACTGAAAGGTTGTCAGTTCCTAATGGTGTATCATTTTAATTACAAAGACAAAAGCTGGCTAAAGAATACAATGGAAGAGGAAGAATAATCAAACGCATAAATATATTATCTATATACAAATGTGTATGCACACACACACACAAGTGTGTAACAGCCTGCAATCGTGGACCCTCCTTTGTTCAACTCTTTGTGATAGCAACCGTGGACCACAATGCTTTCCTTTGTGATAGCAACCGTGGACCTATTGTCCTCTTTTGTTATAGGTCCCCGGTTTGAATGTGGTTACCTACTCACCCACACACCCACCCCCACCCACATATACATATATGTATATACCAATATGATAATAATAATCTGGGTGTGTTTACGTGTTCATAATCCGTCCAGTTTCAGTGACCCTACAATAGTCGTAGAACCTATGTGTATGATTTGAACTTCAAACGCACATACTTTAAAACTGAGTGGTTTTGTAGATAGATGAATTTTCAATGTATGCGACAGCATCGACTCTTGACAGAAGTATGAAAGAAAAAAACAAAAACACCTTCGGATTGTTGTTTGACCACTGAACACGACAAATATCCACAATATTATAAATATTTCTTGAATCCTTTTACCATTCACAGCACAATATTTAACCTGATTTTTAGCACCTTCTGAGGCATTTACCATGCGCTTGCCCGCACTCACATCATTCAAACGGGCAGACAAGCGCGAACCGAATGGTTAAAAATGTAGAAACTGGCTAAGTGTACTCCTCGGCTGTGACAACGACCATTAAAAGGTACCAGAGGGCTGAGCTTTCAATTGTTGACTTAATTTACGCTTTCCTCAACCGAAACTCACCATAATTGACACCTGGGCCTAATGTTATTTAGTTCGGAGTAAATTTTCCCATAATTATCATATTCGTTTTGTGAATTGAATTTACTTGCTTGACGTTTGTGCATATTAATGTACTGACTTAAAAACATTTTCCAAAATGCAGTGACAACACAAATAACAGCATCATCCTTTGTATATGTATTGGCCTTTAAGTTTACTTTATTTAGATTTGTTTATGGGGTGAATTTGGAGAAAGAAAACAAAAAAACGTCGAATAACTGATAAAATAATGCAATGAAATATCGTTCTGTGGGAATTCCAAATTAAAGGGTGCATGGAAATCGTTCTCGTTCCGTTGTTAATCATGGGGATTAAACCAAGGGAAAAAATATAATAAATTTGTTCTGCTAAACTTTGATAAATAGACTAGTTTATTTCCCGAGACAAACTGGAAACCCATGGAGCGTTTAAAGGTCATCATATGCTAAGTTTGTTTGCTTAAAGTTATTTTAAAAAGTGGTCAAAACGTGAGCCGCAATTTCAGCAGTTTAATCATTAGTGTACTTTACTTCGATTCGATGAGATCAAAAATACACAAAACAGCTGTTTTATGCTAGCACGCAATATACAATGCGACATGCGTGTAACACAACCAACTGTCACTTTGTTTTAAAACAACTGTCACTAGAAATTGTTACTTGTCTCGAAAGAGAGTTACCAAATTGTTTGATCATGACACTCTTGTATTTTGATATGTTTTCATATTTGTGTTTCTTATGTGAGTGTCGTCTGCCTACGTCGACGAAAGTGTCCATTGTAATGCTTATTAATATCAAACTGCTTTTGTATAATTCCCTACGCTATGTTCACTCAATCATTTTAATATGCGCAATTCATGCACAGTCCAATATTTCCCATGAAATGTTTTGTTTTGTACATATTGTAAGTGTCTTATGACCACAAAACGCACATATTTACCATGTTTAACCGATGAGTTTCAAATATGTTTTTATTATCCACCGAGTTAAAAATCATATGCATGGTAACTAATCAACGGCGTGTAAACGATACACTGCAAAAAACTGGGGTTTTAAAATTGACACCGTGGGTGTAGTCACAGAAAGATACTGATGAGATAATCAAAATTAACATCGCATGGTATTAAAACAACATTTGTGTAATTGTTTTTGCAGAGTTAGTGTTATTGTTAACACTTTAAGGTGTTACTTGTGTTTCTCTCTTTGGAATATGTAAGCGACAACACATATATGGTGTCAAATTGAACACCCCTGATGTTGCAGTGTACAGTAAAAACTAGTTTGTTTCCTTAGGTTGGCATTAAAATTAAGAGACAATGGGTACACTTAAATTATGCTACATACATGTATATAATGGGGCTGTCAATCGAATTGAACATGCCCACCACAGAGAGACGCGTGTGCCAAGGAGATTCAATATGTTAATAGCACACGTACTATTCCTTCACCATTGTATAGATTTTGCACGTCGACAATGCAGATGTAAGTTGCGCACAGTCTGCATTCTCCTAATGTTCTTGGAAATACTTTTGACACAAGAGTTTGCTGTCCCACAAGAATAAAACAAAAACACAAACATATTAATAAATTGATTTATAAACACTACGTTTAACAAAATATGTGCCACTGATTGCATTTCATTTGTATTTTGCTGTGCAAGACCTACCTCCTACCTGCACCTTTGCATTTTGTTCTTGGATATATTATTTAGTTTACGATATTATTAATTTTAGGTTTGATCATACGATCAATTTATTTACCAGGTCCGATTTTTATTGTATTTTAATGTAATGTTGATGTCGTTTGTTAAGTTTGAGGACAGCACACTGAGCGTTGTTGCCCCCCCCCCCCCTCCCCCTCCACGGAAACCATCGATTTGAAGCTTTATGTCAAAAACATTTTCAGGACTACCAAAATCAAGATGAATGTTCATATTTATGTGTAATTCATTATCGAAAAATAACAGAAAGTTGAAATGTAGACTGGCTTATAACTATACGTTACCGTAAAAGTGCAGCCTATTTCACGTTCATGCATTCTTATAGAGTGAGGCATGCAGATTTGTATATTGTAACATTCAATTAAATGTATTAAGCGTTTGAAGACATGCAACATCTGCATTCAATTTACCAGAGTTAGCACACAAAGAAATGTCTGCAAACAAGCTGATGAGAAGAACTTGGATGCCGTTCATTTTTTTTTTTTTTTTTTTTTTTTTTAGTCAATGGTCATCTGTTGTTCTATCTCAAGACGCAACAGAACAATTGCTTAAACAATTTGTACAATTGAAATAGGTATTTATGATTTTTCGAGCTTTCAGTTTCACACGAAATAGAATAACATGACGTCTATAATATGCTGCTTATTTTCAAAAAAAAATAAATACTTGGAGGAACTAGATTATTTTCTCCATATACATGTTTAACTAAAGTGCTCTGTTGAGTAAATATGACTACGTGATACTTGATATTTTTCCAAAAGACTCCGCTTTTGTGCACAATGCTTTTAGGAAACTTTCCTATTATGTCCGACCTTTCACCGCTAATTTAACATAGTGGACATATTTATTTTGTCGTTGACTTGACTGAATTACAAACAAAATTACAAGGGCAAGATTTGTTTTAATTAATTATTTCAGTAGATTAATGTAACATCATAATCATATGCTTATTTGGTTTGAGGTTAATGCAAGGTAATAATGAACGGAACACGCACCATTTTCAGGGGAATGAAGAGGGAGATTTAAGGCAATCGGGGATTTGGACGAGTTTTGATGAAGGGACATCTTTAAGCCTAACAGTCGGCTTGTAATCTCGGGGTTTGCAATCAATTGTTTCGTCAAAGAAGAATCTTTGCTAAAATAATACAACAATGTGGGTGTGCAGTCCATGCACGACTGATAAGGGTATGCTCTTAGGTGTATATACTGGCCATTGGAGGTCGTATTCATATTATAGCGCTGTGTAATATTTCAAATCGGTTTTGGTGTACCTTTTGTGTGCAATTTCAAAGGTAGTTACCCTTTCCTGCGTATAATGTGTCTGGACTGGTGGCCATAGTGTAAATACATCTATAGTGTAAGCTATAGCTGCAATTAATTTTTATTAAATGTATAAATATATATATATATCCAAGTATATTTATATATTGTTTTTATTGGTATTATAACTGTTACTATGATTTGTATAAATACTACTACTACTACTACTACTACTACTACTACCACCACATTTATTACTTTTTTGTAGGCCTATTAGCTTTATTTCGAATATTTTTCGCAATCAAGGGTGTCTTAATAATGTTTTGATTATGCCTATATTATTATCAAAGAACACTGTAATAATGCATGTCAATTTTGTTGAAGACTGACAACGTACACGGACATTGGACGGAGGCTGTTGTTTTAATCTCGATTAAACACAAACTGTTCGACTCGGACATCTGTAGGCGAAGGTTAGCACAAACGAAATACTCAGAGAAACCAAAAAATGTTGCACGAGGTCCTCAACCGTGTGGATAAACATACCGATGTTCGTAGACCAACTCAGATTTGGGATCAAAGCACTTTGATTCTAAAGTAACCATGGTGGAATGTATATAATGTAGGCCTAGATATATTTAATATTTAGTAGAAGCTCAAGTAACGTTTCGTCTGCACGTCAACAACCAGCAAATACTTGATAAAGCGCGAGTTATATTTTTTTTTCTCGTCTCTATTAATAGATTCAAGGGGAAAGGGTCGCACTCTATATCTTATAGTTTTCAGTGAGACATATATCCTGGTGGTCATTGAAAGCACCAAATTAGTTTCATTTACAAGATACTGCACCCAAAATAGGCACGAGGAATCCAATTACCAAAAGCAATGATGTATCGAATGTCGTCTTCACTCTGCTAGGTCGTTGGCCATTTATTTAGCCCACGAATGGCCCCGCCTGCTCATTTCTACTTCCCCTTTTTAATTTAACTTTCGAAACGATTATTGTTAAATGTTTCAATACATGGTTATATAAATAATTACCCCACAGAGATACTACAATTGATTGCAATTTCGAAACACCCTCAATGCAACGTTGGAAGAATTACTTTCAATTATTGTCCCAATTTCCCCGCCGTTAGAGCAAGCATATTGACTACCTACTAATACGGCAGTACATTTAACACATTGTTCTATACAGATTTTTTTATTTATTATCCTTTATTATAGCTTTGTTGCACGACGCCTGCACAATATTCTGAGAATAAAAGACCATTTCATTCATAGACGACCTAAATATTCCGTCTATGTTTAGACTCGCGTAGACACTGAACGAACCTCTTTCGGGCATTATTCCTTGTATGTTTTGTACATCCAGGTTAGTGGATGGATTTCAATGTAGGTAGAAAGGGGATGTTTCTGCCCGTATTAGAGACAGTTTTGGTCGCAACAAATGACCCCCTTTTTCAGCTGCATTCTCCGGAGTTGAATCACCTGCATCTCTTGCTTTGTGCTGGTTGTTTTATTGAAATGACAGAAAGTCTTGTGGGGATAACCGAATAAAAATCAATGGAAGAACAGCCCCGGGTATAGGCTACCCTGCATGGCGATTCTACATGAAATTCCTTCGTCTAGATTTTGTTTCATTCCTTGGTTTTATGTTAACCCGATCGAGTTTGTTGCCCACTAAAGAAGCCTGTCAACATTATTGCGCGTTTTTATTCATGTCCTGCAGCCAAAGCCTCAATTTACTGATGAATTTGCCGCTTGGAATCGGACTTACCTGACAATGAACGCCTCCCAAGCCGTGTTCTGAGCTTGGAACTTCCCATTAAGAGGGTCTGCGTGGCGTACCTAGATATGCCACAGGCTCTGATCGCTCTGAGGAAAGAGAATGTCGAATATTTTTGAGTCAGAACAGGTACCAGTGCGCAAAGAAAAATAATTAATTGAGAATGGAGGATCAAGACTACGGACAAAATATCTACAAAACATTGTTGTTGTGACACAATAAAGTGACTCATGATAGCAGTCCAGAAGATGCATCTTTCCCTCTGAGGAGATGGGTTGCTTGAACAACAATAAACAATATATTTATATAGATAGAAATTATATATATTAATAATAATAATTTATAGTAACAGTACAAGTAGAAAAAGTGTAGTAATAACATAAAATAATGTAAATAACTTCTGACAATTCAAATGTTCTATTTTACAAAACAAAATTTATCTCAAATATATAAAAAAATAATAAAAAAATGCCGGGTGGGGACCGTCAAAATAAATAAATGTTAACTTTTTGAAATAAAACAACATGGCACATTGCTAAGGTAACCCAAACAAATACGAACAAAAAGACACACGCGCCCCTCTTAAAAAACAACAATCAAAAGCCCTTCACCCCCCCCCCCCCAAAAAAAAATATATATATTATAATAATATATATATATATATTATAGGCCCTATATAATAATAAATAAATAAATCCCTGCTTCACCTGATGGGATCAAAGTGCTCTATTCGTATCTTTGAAGACAACCATTGATTTGAATATTTGCACGTCCTTCTGATTGCGTTTAGATTACCGAGTGGTTTTGAGGCAAGCCACATATAACGTAAAACCTGAAAAAAAAAAAAAAAAGAGTTGCTGTTGAGTTGACATGATTTAAAGCAAGAGTTGTGTTTGTTATAGGGTAGCCCGTTCCAGACTGGATGACTGGGTTACTTTTCATCGCAAGAGGGCTTCAAACCGTGTTGAGCGGGTAGATCTGTCAAATACAGTGGTGTGACGCGCACAACTTGCTATTCCGTTGCACGTTTCCTTTTTCTGCATTGAAAACACAAATCAATGACGATGTTATATTGCCGCCTGCTCATCGACCGCGAACCTGTCCAAGGGGAGACACAAACTACTTATTGGCTTATATTCAGGGGGTAAATCGCTTGGTTATCATTTTGAACATCGCTTGACCTTGCCCGTTGAAAAGACGCAATCTACAAAATGTCACTTCGATCAACATTTTGGTCTTGATATTCTGTAGTGCCAGCCCTCAGATTGAATTCCTTGTTGTTTATGTTTTTGTTTAATGCTATTGTTGTTTTCCTTTAGCGATGTATCCCCCCAAACAAAAATGTATATGTGTATGCTACGTAATAATCCGGTCCAAAACGCAGACTTTCCGCCAAATTAGCGAACACGGTGGTTAACTGTCATACCGGTTTTACCTAACTGATCTTTGACATTTCGCTGAAACCGACTGATTCAAGTTGAGCTTGTGTACACAGACTGCCACACAACTGCTGGAAAGGGGCTCATTCTTATGTGTGAATTTATACAAATGAATTTTACTCAGTCGTGTATAAAGCTGTTTAATATATAAGCCTAAATCTTTTGATTTATGAAGTTTTTTGTTTGTTTTGTGTGTGTTTTTTTTTTCGGGTATTGACATATCTGAATGTGTGTGTTTATGTCCAATGCTTATGTCACATTTTTGGGGGGAAATGTTATTCTCGTTGTAAAAAAAGAGGAAATTTTATATTTCTCTTCCGTTGGATCCCCCGGCGTAACTACCGATAAAGAATACCCTCAACAATCAACATTTGCTGGTAACTAGCACAATAGCGTAAATTAATGAGTGTCGAACATAATGGAGTGATGATTCAATACCACTATGGCCATCAAGTACGGGAACAAAATGTCCGAGTACCAAAATAAAAGTCTGACACCCGAGTACCGAGTCTAACAACCGAGTACCAAGTAATTTGATCTCCTAGCACGAGTTTTAGTGCAAAAACTTTATGAAGCAAAACAAACATAAAAAGCGGCAAAATGAGGTACCAACGCATTTACTGTATTTAAAAAAATTTAGTTGTGATATTGTGTGCCTTTTTTTAAAAACTATCTTTTAAACATGGTTAGGCCTATACATCAACGACAGTTCTACTTTTCCCAGTATATATTTCAAATTACATTCAAACAACATAGATTAGACAACCGTTTTTTGACAACCTGCGAGTGCTTAAAATCGAATCGAATGTTTTCTTTTTATTTTCGAGTATCGAGTATTTACTTTGAGTACGAGTACGAGTACCATCAAAACGATAGTCGAGTAGGTCTAGTACTCGAGCATGCGTACGGAGTGCGAATACTCCAACAATCAACAAAGAAAGAAGCATATTTTGCAAAGCGCCGTTGAAGACATAGTCTTTGAGCCAAAACTTATTATGATTCACGAACTGCAATCACGATTTTGTAATACATGTCCACAAAGCATGTGTAAATTTCGTTAAAAAACGAACAAACCGATCATTTACCAGGAAATAAATTATTAAATATTAAAATAAATAGCTACGCCTAGTATATAAACAAACGATTTTGGTTTGTTGTTTTTGTTGCTGTTGTTGTTTTGTTTTTCTTTTTTCTTCTTCTTCTATTACTCTTTATTTTCTAACTTTTATTGCATTTCCCCTACTTAATGTTTTTTTACCTCAATTGCTGCAAATTGTAGCATGATTTTCAATCCAACAGCTGATGCACAGTTAACTGCACAGTCGACATAAAGTAGCCTTTTTGACACGTACTATACGTTCATTTTGCAACTCTAAGTGGAGAGACACGAACCATTTATTTGTCAAGTTCGGGTCTTCGATGACAACAGCACAGCGTTTATTCTTTGGAGATTATCGATCTTAATAGAAAGCATTTCTGAGCAGCAGCGGCAACAGCTAGTCAGACAAACTGACAAGAGGGGGTGTGGGAAAGAAAATAGCAATGCTGCATGAAAAGATAACCACTCACATTCAAAACATTATTATAGATTTTTTGTTTTTTTAGTACAATGTAAAAAATCCCAGCAGCTATTACAAAATTAAATTAGACCATTACCACGCAAGAACAGACAATTGTTTGTTTAGTTTATTGACATTATGAAGTGTACGATATTTGTTAACCATTTCGCAAAACCCACAACAATAATAAAACTAATAACAAAATCGTTATAACATATTTTTAAACATTAGCAAAAACAACAACACACAATACAAACAAATCCGGTTTTCTCAAACACAAGTCGGCTTATATGTCGCTCCCTTATTTTTGGTATAAAATGCATGCTTATGCACGAACGTTTAACTTTAATATTCCCAACGATGGGTTGGCTGCTTCATGAAAGAAATAACAATCTTAACATATACCCGTTCAATGAAAACATTTTTTTATATAATAATAACAAATCAAACACATAATAGCAAAGAGTATTTTGACAGGAAGCCTCAAACCATATTTTGTGTGATTCAGAATGCAGTTTCATTTTAATAAGCAGTATAAATAAACAGACATTTGCTGCGGTGGCATGTCTATTAGATTGTGATTAACTCCATTTTGAAATTCATACCATCTGTTAAAACTACGAGTGACATAAGCGGATTGTGATGCTGAGTTGCGACCCAGTTTCATAAAGAAGCACTTTCTAAATTATAGTTGCGTGTGTCTCCCTCTGCAACCTTATTAGGTGTTCGGGCCTTACGCCCGAACAACTCTTTGTTTTTGTTCGTTTTTTTCTCTTCTTCTTCTTTGTTTTGCTTATTCTTCTCCCCGAGCTTTGTCCGCGGGTAAACGCATACTTGCGAACCTTTGATCAACTTGAAACTGTATGTGAAGTTAGAACATAACTAGCAGAAGCCGAGAAAGTTGTGACGTCACTATCACGTCATCGGGTGTCAAGTTACAAGTCATTTAAGTTCAAAAGGTGACCATATGCCAACGCCTGTATGTCTCTGAATATTAAAGCTACAGTATTCATATTTAGGCATATGATAGATCAAGACACGGGCAACAGTTGAAAAGTTAACGCCAAATTTACATGACCTTTACTTCCGGTCGTACCGGAAGGTCAAAGTTTGCCTTTGTGATTTTCTTTAAAACAACATTTCCCGGCAAAAAAAACTAAACTTCTGAATATCAGATCAACTTCAAATTTTCACCATGTTAGGACCTTGATAAAACCTCCATTATGTAGTTGTGACGTCATGATGACGTCATCAGGTGTTGAAATACAGTAAATCAAAGTTTAATACTTCAACAATTCATAACTCAAGAAGTACATAAGCTATTATAACAATCTATACATCATCGGAGAGGTTTTGAAAAATGTAGCAAATACTACACAGAGTCTTAGGCTGATTGTCCTCGACTTCCTGTTCAAACGGGAAGTTGAAAAGTTCAAAATTCATACTTTAAGAAATATTCATAGGGGGGCCTACTTTTTACACACACACTACGGACAATTTTTATATCAGATTATAGGTCCTTAAGCCTCAATTTTTTCCACAGAGATGTTACCTTTTTGAAATTCACTTATGGTTGAAATCGGGTATACATTGACCCGCTGTCAAACCGCGGGAAAATAAACTGCACTGAGGACACACACAATACGCGATCTAAACGGTGGCCGGCTGCTGCATTGAATCAACCGCAAGGTTCAAAGTCCATCAAACACGCACCCAGTCTAGTCTCCGTTCAAGGTTCGCGCAACTTGATTTTGGCGTTATGCTTTGTTAGTCTCTAAACCAGTCGTCTATGCAAACCTCGTTAACAATCAATGTTAGGAACTTGATAGTGTCTGCTTTCTTAGACCATATTAGGACCTTGATCAAAATGACGTCATGATGACGTCATCAGGTGTCAAACTACAAGGTTTTTAAACAATTTTAATCTTTGAAAATCTATATCAAATCAAGACGAAGAGACCGTCGGTTGCATTTTGCGGGATTATATAGAGGTATTATAGGTCTTCATTTTTAATAGTGTGCGTGACATGACATGAACTCTACTTCCGGTCGAAACCGGAAGTGCCTTGTAGTTTAAAAGTGGCCAATTTTTTCAAGTTGTTTTCAATGATGTTATAATCCAGCAAGGATCTGGTTTACAAAAAATTTACCGGTGACGTCATAACATCTCAAAGCGCCCTCCAGCGGCAGGTTATAAACATACCAAAATACACTTTTACTAGATGTCTGCGGTGAAGTTTATGACAATCGTTTCAAAATTGGTATACATAATGAACTTTATGCAGACAACATGTGTGGAGTTTCATATTGATGACGTCATCGTGTGTCACGTGGTAATGCCTTTAAGTTTTACTTTTTGAAACCTTGCATCTCAAAAACAAAATTTTTTACTGAGTTGAAACTTGGCATATAGATAGACAATGATAATGACTTCGTAAATCTAAAGTTACAACATGATGACGTCATTAATTTAAAAAAAATAAATATTTGAAATTTTTGACCATTTAATACGGGTAATTATTGACCCGCTGTCAAACCACGGGATACACATACAATACGCGATCTAAACCAGTTAAACGGTGAGCGAATCAACCGCAAGGTTCAAAGTCCATCAAACATGCTTGTGGTCCAGTCTCTTTTCAAGGTTTGCCCAACCTGCCTTTGACAATACGCTTTGTTAGTCTCTAAAACAGCCGTCCATGCAAACCTCGTTAACAATCAAATTAATGCCAGGCTTTTGATCGTGTGCTTTTTTAAACCCTTTTTTTTAAGTGTGTAGTTTTTTACGCACCTCAAAACAGTAATAACACCAAAGTTCAACTTAATGAAATAGCTCACGCATTGACACAGCACCGACCCCAGCGATACCCGAACACCTAGTGTTTGTTGTCACAAACACGTTAAGTCTAGTTGTTTTTGTTTGTGTGTCTCTGTCATTTGACATAATTTTGACATTGTCCTCAACTGACGGACCAGACGACGATGACTGACATTTCGAGTCGGACTGGGAAAACCTACAACATGCTGGACACGTGTCCTTTCCGAACGTTTGAAGTTAAAAAATGTATTCACTATAATTTGCTCCTCTTGCGGTAATCAAGAACATCAGTTGTGTACATTTATCCTTTGTATGATTCTTGGTGGTTTTTTTTTCCTTCATACGAGGCATTAAATGCTTGCAGCTCCACAAAGAATACAAAGTTACAATTTCACCATAATTGAAAACAAAAGTATAATTAGAAAAACAATTCTATAAAAAAACAACGAGAACAGTAAAGTGTTCATTACAAGTCATCGTATCTGACGTTTTTTGTTTGGTTTTTTTTTAGTGGGAAAGTGACCTCCGAAATAAAAACAGCTCAAAGCCGAAGCCATTAAATAGTTTGTATGTGCTCATTTGTTATGCTCATTTGGCAAGTTGACTGTTCAAAATATTTTTCACGAAGTACGGAGTTAAGTTATCATTAAATTTACTCAGCGTTGCTTGAACTGCTAATAATAAAGTCCGGGGGAAAAAAGACGACTCAGTAGAAACCGTCCCCATAAGATTATATTGTTTGTATTGGATGTCGAATGAAAAGAGGAAAAGAAAAAAAAAAAAAAAAAACATTCACTACGGGGGAAAAATACAGCGAACATTGTTGTAGTTCAGGGCCAAGTAATTTTAAGGGATTTACAAGACTGTTATTTTGTAAGTATGTTTCGTTAAGGAGCAGATAGATATTGAAGCGATATTGTTGATATTGGAGCTTATACTGTGTATTGTGCCTCTGCAGATGCCTTGCCCGGATGTTCCGCGGTTGCTAGACAGTTGGGTAGAGCAACAAAAAAAGAGACGTGATAGGATAGATTACAAAACAAATAGTGTCTGAATTGCACTAACAATAACTTTCTCTTGTGCCAATTGATGTCAATTTTATTAATGGTACAATCCCTATACTTTTAACAAAATAGCCCCCTTGTCAAGGATAATATAGTTATTATTTCTCCCGCCCAGCTTGTTTATCAGTTGTTCATGGACCATCCTTAACAAATGAAAGTGTATTGTTCCTGAGGCTACATTTATTTCTAGCCGGTCGGTGGGATGGGGCGGGGCATGTTGCATGGATGGCTACTTTCGATTGATTTCATTCACAAGTACTCTTATTAAATTTGAGTCTTTACACATTACTTTGTGATAATGCCTGGGCAATATCAGTTTTTTGATAATACGCGTATTACGTTAACCTTTTCAAGTTTTTATTTTTATTTCAATCTTAAACAGGACCAACGTGGTAACTTTCTTGAAGAGGGACTACTAATATACATTACACGTAATACATAACAATTGCAATGGTCTATAAAGTTTAAACAACCTTTAATTTCTCACAGAAAGTTTCAAGATCTTTTTCGGTAATGTTCAGAATTGCATTTTCGAATGTATTTGACGGTTATTGGGTATAGGGGTAATACGTGATCTCAAGCGAGAGCATTTAATTCGGTTACGAGGAATGTTGTGCTTGTAGCAAAACTCTGTTGGTGGCTCGTGCTGTTCGTTTATGGCCTACTTTCCCCAACCTGCATTACCAGACAATATAAGGTATAGCTTCCTCAAGAAAAGAAAAAAATAACAGCCAATGTAGCCTATCGCTCGGTGCTTATCATTTATACATAAAAGTGTGTATATGCATCCAGATCCTACTTCGTGCAGATGTCACTCACACAGCCTGATTTTTGTTATTCATGAATGAAACCTCAAAGACAAATTGAATACAAAATGTCTCGTCAATAATCGCTCACAGGCTGTCAATATTCAAATAAGTGCATATTTATAGAGTCTGCCCTTTAAAGATAAGTCACATGGAGTACCCCCATGTTCATCTCCGATGAAGTCATCGATCGGAGTTGCCGATGTTTAAAAGACATGTCATTTTTGTCGTTAGAGTTTTGAACAAGACGCAGCTATAAGACGTAAGACGATACGGCGAGCAGCTGCCGCAGGTGATTCAAAGACTGGCTATGCACCCCGGCGTTCCCTTATTAGTAATGAGTAGCTAATATATGCTCCAGCAGGTTTCTTTTTAGTTATTTCGTGTTTTTTTCTTATTTAAATCCCACAAGACCAATTGTTAGAATCTCTCTTTACCCAAGCTAGTCCCATGAGAACTTGATGAGGTTGATAATGACGAAGACATTTGCATAATTTCTCCCTTTCTAGGGATAAGCGATTTCTGGTGAAAATGTTGTCAGTATTTTATGTGTAAATATAGCCAGCAGTTTTGCTACGAACTGTAAGAGAACAGAACGGCGATGATTTATCACATGGTTTCATTTTGTTGATTGTAATATTATGTATATACACCGTCAGCTGAATCGTTATCAAAAACTAAACACAAATCAACATTTATTGTTGTTATTTAATTTACTAATATGTTTATTATGTGTATTAAATATTTACTTTTTGTAACATATTAAGAGGTTTTTAGTGATTTCCACTACGTATACATAGTGTAACAAAAATTCACTGTACATTTCACTGTCTTTTGTTGTATATGAATGACGTGACACGTGACTGCGATCAACTCCTTCTTGTAACCTTTATTTTCACCGGATTCTATATACAGTTGTAATATGTTGTTTGTCGTGAACTTAATAGTGCAGATTCTTGCAAGCAATGTTGTCATTCAGCTTGTCAATACTATATAATTGTGTACATATGTAGTGCTAATAGTATTATTATGTTGTATGTGTACAGCAAACATTACTAAGACCTTAAGAAACAGCCGCAACAAATTAATGTGAAGTTCAATCGGGTTGGGAGTTGTCGCGATCAGTAGTATAATGCCTGTCGTCCACTTATATTCTTGATCTTTCCTATTATACTGCCTTGTATCAACACACCAACAATGGAAACCACCTTTTTTATTTGTTATGTTTTCCCCTCTTCTTCTTGAAGGAGCAACCCCTGCCTCTATCCATGCCTGGTCAAAACAATTATAAAGGGCGATTGACACAGACACAAACAGCTCCCAACTAAAAGATAATATGTCACTGGGAATAGTCTGCAGTGCGGTGTTTTTGAGAAGAAAAACAAGAAGTATACCTTTATACACTTAGCCCATTCGCCCAATTCAGTTACGCCATTCCGCGCTCCTCGAGGAGTCAACCATAGAACCAATCATACCTTGAATTGTATGCTCCAGTTAATAAATTGCTTTTCCAAAAGAGAAAAAAGAAGAAAAAAACAAAAAAACGGAAGAAGAATTAAGAAAAGAGAAAAAACACACAGCAATACATGCACCAAACCGGCATTTGGCGTATCGATTCAAATACCACACACGATGAAAGTTCGGGTTATTGTAAGAAGTAGAGTGAGTGATGCTTGATCAATATCCGCTTGCACAGGGCTTGATATCTCCTTGAACTAACCACATTATATGGAGGTTTGGCAATGTTTCATGAACGTAAACCGTGACTACTGTTCTATATCTCCTAGAAAAAACAAGTCATGCGAAAGTTTTTATGAAAACAGAGAAGGGGGAAAATGACACCGACAGTTTGGCCAACATAAGTTTGTCATAAAAAGCAGACAGTATTTTGTAGTGCTATATAAATTGTATGGATTTTGACAGGTGACCGAAAGAATTATAACAATTAGGGAAGTCTTAGGACAAAGGAAAACAACCTTGCTTGTATTTTAATGTAATACTACTTTGTGTTTTGACGCAAAGACGCACTGTAAATTTATAACATGTAAACAAATCGATATTTATGTAATAGACAAATAATTATGTAACAGACAATGTCATAAAATAAGTTATTAAACAAAATGTAAAATCTGTAATGACATAGTAATTGGTATAGCATTTGTGCACGGAATATAAATATATATTTATCTTTGTCAAATGTGAACAGGAAACAAACAAATTTAATAAAAGTTTTGCAGATACGCAATGTTATGCATGTATTCTGCTTTCAAGTGTCATCATTCAACTGTAACCCAGAGCCTGTGGGACAAGAGTTAATCCATGTTTAGAGCTTTCCCATGCAACCCTCTATTTATAGCCGATGCAGTTCTCTATTCAAGAGGTGGTGAACTGCCGTACCAATGCCGATTTGTCTCTGCTGAGGTACCACTAGGCTACAGTATGTCACCATGCAGATGCATGATACAGACCCCCAAAAACATGTGTCTGTTTGTATACCTGTCTGAACTGTGATTTTTGTAAACAACCTCTTATGGTACAATTTTTGCAAAGGCAGTTCAAATACAATTTTGTCTATATAGGGAAGCAATCAGTGTGACACAACTAATTTTCAGAATAGTACCTTTAGTGCCTTTAGTAAAAAAAAAATTATATATACACTGCAAAAACCAGGATGATAAAATATTTATCTTGGTATATATTTATGACAGTCTTAATTTCACCAGCAATATAGTAATGGGAATAACTAACGCCATGTCTGTGTTGTCACAGATACACGGAGAGTCAATTTAACAAGCCAGTTTGTGCATTAATATATTTTACAAAAATCAAGCATTATACATAAAAACTAACCGTAAAAATAATTAATAGTCAATAAATAAAAACTAACCCCCCCCCCCCCCACACAGTTCGCTTTTAACAAATGATTCTTGCTAAATATTAGACTTGGGTAACACCGGTTATACATGTGTTTTAGCGTTGTGTTCGAGTTGCCGCATGTACCGGTCATTTTGTCGGCCATGGTCCTGGCTTTGGCTCCGTCGGCCTATACAACTCATATCAAAAGCGCAAGTAAAAACATTATAATATAAATAAACAAATAACATTAAAATAATTGACAAAAGGTGCCAAAGCAAAAACCATGCTTTCGAAAATGGCATGCACATACTATGAATTTCCCCCCTTCCTGTGGACCGATTAAAGGTCGGGCTCAACAATGGTAAGTGAAAAAGAAAAAGAAAAAGCAAAAAAAAAAAAAAAAAAAAAAAACTTTCCCTGGACATAATTATTTTTGCTAGAAATCCTTTAGTTTTTTCGAAACGAGTCAATATTTTATTTTTTTTTGGGCGAGACCAAAACCCTATTTTTGAAGAAAAAATAAATGAAGAGATGTGTATAGCTTTTTACTTGTTTTTCCTTCCAATATTTTCCCGTGACTCTAATGACCTGTTGAGCTTAAATGTTCACAGTTTGAATAATTGTTTAATGTACATGATAGGTCACATGGAGTCTGGATACTGGTCTTTGGCACTTACCAATCTTTTAGAAGAGAGCTCATATTTACGGCGTGTATGTCTAATAATAGAATACTGATGTACATGTACTTACGATGGCCACCCTCTACGTTTTTTTGAGTGGAAATGGTGATGATTTTGATTTTAAAGGGACACGTTGCCTTGGATTGGACGAGTTGGTCTATGAAAAGCATTTGTAACAGTTTGTTATGAGATGCATATGGTTAGAAAGATGTTTTAAAAGTAGAATACAATGATCCACACAAATATGCCTCGAAGTTGCGTGGTTTTCCTTTTACATCGTGAACTAACAAGGTCGGCCATTTATGGGAGTCAAATTTTTGACTCCCATAAATGGCCGACCGTGTTAGTTCGCAAAGTAAAAGGAAAACCACGCAACTTCGAGGCATATTTATGTGGATCATTGTATTCTACTTTTAAAACATCTGTCTAACCACATGCATTTCATAACAAACGGTTACAAACGCTTTTTCTTAGACCAACTCGCCCGATCCAAGGCAACGTGTCCCTTTAAACTTTCACCACAATAATTACTAATCAAAAGAACACACATAGTTACCATACTCTCAACTGAGGACGAACAAACAATAATGGAAGTCATCGAAAGCAACATTTAACGAGACGGCATTAAATTTAATTTGCAGGGGAGGGATACCAAATGGTTACAGGGTTACCCGACCTGGTTTTAATTAACCAAAAGAGGGCGGACATCGTATGTTGCCAGTTCGATTATTAAAGATAGATGATAGCTGCCGAGCCTTTGTCGGTCAGCGTCATCTAACTCTGTGAGACCTCTGGTACTCCGTCGGGAGCCGACTGGACTCGGCAGTCGTCAATATTGATGTAGTCTGCAGTTTGCTCGGCAGCGCCAGAGTCGGACCTGCTGGGAATTGGACAAGGCCCCAAACCTGTATTGAGGCAGTTGAGCTTCGACCAAGAACCTCCAGGGATACTGAGGGCTCTGTTTTGTGTAGTTCTGCGAGCTCCTGGTCACTGAGGTTGAGACAACCTTTGCGTGTCGGGGAAATGTGCAGCGAGACTTAGAGATGAAAATGGCGGTCCTCTCGAGTAACAGTCTGATGAACTGGATGATTTGGTTGTAGTGCGCCTCGGTCTAGAGCTTGTATGGTTAGTTGTCCTCTGCAATCCGCATGCTTTTTCCCCACAAGAGCAGGGAAAGGTTGCAGACAGCCTGGATTGGTGCATGGTTGGCTGTTAAGGTATTTCTACCAGAGTGTTTTGTCCAGCACCGTACGGGTACACACAAGTCGGCTAGTGCTTGGTTTGTTCATGGTGCAATAAACTAGATTTGTTCTATGAGGCAGAGGTGCTGATAGTATTGGCGCTGGCACTCCATCCTTCCCCGGGATGCCTTCCAGGTGTTGAAAGTAGGTGTTGGTGTGAATTAGACGTTAAGACGTATAATATAATAACATAGACGCTCAACTGACGTTTAGCCCCTGTTGTTGAGGCGGAAGGCTGTTGAACCAGTTATTGTTCAAGCCAGTTTCGGGCACCATTGCCAAATCAACACTAAAATGGTATCTTCAAGACCCAACAGTTCCTTCTTATCTTTAAATTTGGTCAAATTGTTGAAACTTATCATTTAAATATGCATCAAATTCATATGTCACTTCTTGTAAGCGAAGAGACTGACACGGAGTACTAGCTTCGTGAAACTCGGTTGCTATGGAGGCTGCAGCGGAGGTTGCTTATCTTAGTTGACCATTCTGGTCTTCAAAACAAAGCTTAGCGTTCTTTTCAGAGTCACCAGGGATGCTTGGCGGTGAGTCAACAGTAAGCGGCTGTCAGATTAAAGGATACATCTCCAGCTTGTTTCATTGGCCTCGAAAATCAAAGATGTCCTAATTGAGGATTTTTTTTTCCGTCATTTATATCAACTCGTGGTCCTGATTAAGTCAAATAATCCGTTAAATAAACTCCTTTGTATCGCCACCTCCCCCAAAAAGGGAATTTGTTATAGTATTTGTAACAATAAAACAGATTCAGGTGAATTCCATCGCATGACAATAATGGGAACATTTGACAAGAACTGTTACTATAGCGGAATAAGACATCCTTTGAAGTGATTCCTTACTCTGCCATTGAAAAATAAAGGTACGCTCTTCAAAATAATGTCTACTCTTTTATTAATTCTGGTTACTCAGAGTAGGCAAATGTCGGGAAGGTAGAGCGGGAAGATCGGTCTGATAATAAGCTCCCTGGTTTGTATTGTTTGCTTAATGGTTTGAGATGGTTCGAGGAAGGCATTTGTTGACAGAACACGCCAATTTAGTGCCTCAGTTTCAGCTTGGGCCATGCCTCAGTTCCAGCTTGGGCTATGGACCCAGGGTGGAAATTGTTTAGGTTTTGGGGCGTGGCCGGGTGTTCAGTGGTACGGTGGATGTTGTCATATCCTTTGCGGAAAAGGTTTCGGTCAAACTCAGGTAGGTGCAGCTGAATATCTGTCTGTAAAAACTCATGGTTGTGAGCCATGATTCTATGGCGCCCATTGATTTTGATGGAAGCTATGATGAACCTTGGGCAATGGTTGGATTACAGGGGCTTGGCATAACCTGTGAATTGATTAAAGGCTTTTCATGTTCTACGGATGTGTATGGGAAGTCAGCCAAGCAATCTTGGTCAAGGCTTCTGTTTGTTTTGGTATCTTTGATGCAACCTTAGGGGATCGTTTGATAGGGCTAGGTGATCCTCATCCCAACATGGGCTTCAAGGTTAATTACCTGGCACCCTCGTGGGATTGACTGCTTGGCAGCAGATGTTAGCACCTTGCAGTATTATTTATTTATTTATTATGTTGTGCTTGGTTTATTTCAGAATTAAAAAATTCACATCCTGGAGGAGGCTGGATTGAGTTTTATGTTTACAATAATAAGAAGAGTTAAACAATGTAAATACAAAAATAGACAAAAGCTAGTTATTAAAGCATAACCAAAATATATATATATATATATGAGTTTAACAACAAATATGTTAAACAAATAATTTTATATTAATTATAACTTCTCGTGAAAGTTCCAGGTCTTAAAAGATGAAGCAACACGGTGATTATTGACTGATCTAGAGGCCAATGCCGAGAGCATCTGATTTCCAGCAATCGTCGTACATGGGTTGGACTCGCCTCAGCTGTTCTTGAAAATACAAGTTGGTCTTGGTTGAATATTGTATTCCAGAGTGCAGAGTTTAAGCTGTTTTGCTCTTCTGGGTTGCAAATTACGGTGGGATCGCTTCTGGAAGCCACGTTAATGAGGCACCAGTGTGGATGAAACAGAAGTAAACAGCATAGACAGTGTAGAAGGGGAGTTCGCGTTGTATTGGTTACAAGTAGTAGTGAGATTTGTATAATGTGATGCCCTAAACGTTTTGTCACAGCCAGCCGTTTAAGCACACAGTCCGAAGGTGAGAGGCACTCCGGCGAGCTATCTGAATTCTGCTTAACACATGCAAACTAGCCAGATTACTGTTGTGGTGTAAGCGGCTATTATCGAGGCTAGAGATGGTGAGCTTCTCAGCTTTTGCATAAATTTGTTTCTTGCGCGATGATGATGACGAATGTTGTGGGTACTTTGATGGAGATATTGAGCCTGTCATTTGTTAGCCCTTCCATTTTAGGCCGGAGTAGTGTTACACCTTTGCCATCGATAGCTAGTGCCGCCTCCCCTGAGAAGGACGCCAAGGCGGGCCTGGGGCGACGTCAGTGAGCTATGGCAATGAGCTATGTTTGGATTAGTCTGGCAAATTGTTGTAAACATCCCCAAGGGTGAATTAGAGCTAACACGGGAGACCGCGCAAAGGTTCAGTGGCGTAACTAAGGGGGGGGGGGGGCACGTGCCCCCAATTGATGTCTGTGCCTCCCCCCCCCATTTGAAATCTGAACCTTTGAGACTATAATAATTACCAAAATATATGTTAAGTTTTATAAACTTTTATGGAGCACTGGTGACGTATAACTCAGTGTTTCAAACTATTTTTCTATTTACACATTTTGTTGTACCTTTGCATGGACAGTTGTTATTTTTACCAACGTCTTTAGAGTGCGGTAAATCACGTCCGCAAATTGTATGATGACTAATCGCCCGCGCGCACCCCATTATGCCACAGTCTGCCACGTTAAATACGGTACGGTAGTGTCACAAGAAGCTACACGACGTGCTGGGTACCGTTGCATTTATCGTAAGTACATGAGGAAAAGCCATTGAAAACTCTTGACCTGTGAGAGCATTGATCTAATATATCTGCTTCATTTGAGACATTACTTTGTTCTTCAGTGCATAGGGTATATTAAATAGTTTGTCAATATGTAAAAATCGAAATTGGGAGGGGGGCGGATGGGTCAAACAAAATTCGAAAAATGATCAAAGTTTTGAACATTGATTAGGCCTACTGTGCATGGCCCCAAGTGTGTAATAAATAAATACTAGTGCCAGTCCTCAAATACATAAATCCCCATAAAAAAGACTCTGGTCTCGCAATCCCTTGTTAACAGTTATGATTTATTTCTACACATTCAAACAGTAACTGCATGGTTCTAGATGTGCGAAAAAGAAGAGAGAAAAAAAGAAAGAAAAAAATAATTAAATCTTTCTTTCATTACGATGTATTTTATAGGCTGCAGGATCTGACACCATGTCTTTAATAATAATAATAATAATAATAGTGGCTTCTTATATAACGCTCATATCCGTCACTCAGTGACGCTCAAGGCGCTTCAACAGTCAATATTTTCCTGCAAGGTATATATGTGGAGCTACTTTTTGAATTTTGCGACCTATTTCTTTACATAGCACCATGTAATGGTTTACAAGGTGCTGTGGCGCAATATGCAGCCAATCAAACCAGGAACACCGGGGCAAACCCCTTCTCTTTTCGATAAGTGCACTGGGTTCTTTACGTGCATTACACAACACACGGGACCAACGGCTTTACGTCCCATCCGAAGGACGAAGCAATAATGGTTAAGTGTCTTGCTTAATAAGGACACAAGTGTCACGACCGGGACTCGAACCCTTTAACTCTTTAAAAGTATTTGACATCTCCAATAAACATATTTTTAAACAATATTAATAGTAAACGAAGTGCTGAAAAGGAGCATAGAAACATCATTTTGCAAATTGACCATATTATTCCCTTTGGTTTGAGGGGCTGTTTGGAACCCGCCATTGCGTAGATTAAGATCCAGTTTTTTAAAAGTGCAAAGGAATCTATAGTTGATTTGCCAGCAGTGCCCCCCTAGAAAAAATTGTTCCCCCTTGTGCCCCCTAAAAAATTACGTTAGTGTCGCCACTGGGTTGTTGACTCTCCCCCAACGTTAGATGACTGACATAAATGGCCCGCGCACCAGCACAAGGGCTGCTATAAAATTTGGTAGAGCACCTAAGGTGGTACTCAGGGGTTCATGGGTTCGAATCCGGCATTTTTTTTTTTCCTTTTTTCTGTTCTTCTTTTTTGCACACTGCTCGATTCAAAACGGTTTCAGTGTACAACAACACAATAAGTCGATATTACGTAGTGTGATCCAGGCTGCTACCGTTATCAAGGTTTGATTTTTAGTGCGACACGATCCCTGGCCAATACAAGGGAGCTGAGTGGGTAGAACACTTATATGGTACTTGAAATGTCGCAGGTTTGAGTCCTGCCACAATGTTCCTTTGTTAATTCGCTACCCATGTATTGTTCGGTTTCTCCTTTCCTATGTATTACGGTAAGTTTCAACCATTTTTATAAAACAACAAACTCTGATCCATTACGTGATCTCCACTTATTCTGTGACCCAGATTCTAACATATCTGAGGCACGGTCTCTTTGTACAAGATACTTTTCTATACAGTACATTGAGGAGACTCGGTATATACATTATTCAAGGGAAGATTGGCACCATGCCATGTCAACAAAATAGTTTGCCCCCAAAAAATTAAATAAAAAATGCATAGAAAAAAATGAGAGGTTTGTTGTATATTTATGTTGGAGAAGCTGTCACCTTACAACTACATGTACAAATAATTTAAGTCTTAACCCCGCGGTTGATAGTACCAATAAGTTAGATTGGATCAAGCATGCGGAAAGACAACGTTTATTATCACGCGAATCTCATTTTCTGAAGTTGGTTGTTTTGTTTCTTTTATTATTTTGTTGACCAGTTTTTGAAGTGGGATATTAACATTACAAGCGGATTAAATTCCTTCAAGATGCACAGGCGTAAGGCGAAGAGAGAGAGAGAGAGAGACAGACAGAAAAGAAAGACGTTGCAGATATTGTGCGCCTTATATTCAACCCAGCTTTGGGCATTGTTGCATATGCGACGTATGCAGACGCGTCTTGGTATAGCCTATATTCCACTTCTGCTTGTGGAATCGGTGCTATATCCATTACAGCTTCTGGCCATCAGTCCCAATCGAACATCCATGGTTTCGAGCGGAAACTGATATTGGTGATTATAATTGAGTTTAAACTGCCCGGGGTTTCCCAACCATCGCTGTTTAAGATTATTTGTCTCTGCGTTATATCGATGATTTGATCGCCTGGCATGCACCAGTATTTCAAACTCTTGCTTTGAACAAAATATATTTATATAGAATTGCACGTTGCCGAAAAGTCGTAGGCCGGTAAAATATTTAGTTCAGTTTGCAGCCAAATATAAAACACGTATACTGTATGCAATATGAATCTTCAGTAAGAAAATAATACAAATCGTCTTAAATATAATTACCACCGTTTTATAATGTCGAAATCCTACACGTCTATGTGTTAGTTTTAACAAGACTATAGCTACAGCAAAATATGTTATCTCCTAAGGCAAACAAATGGGGGTGGGGGTTATAAATATAATAATTACTTTGCAAGTTCTATCGAAAAAACGAAGTCACTCCAGCAAACATTTCACAAATAACGTTGACATACTGAAAGGGCTATCCCAGCAGACTGTTTTAACAACGTCATGTCTGCTAGCTTATTGTTATATAGTATCCCCGCTTGAACACTTACGAATATATAATGCTACGTCAAACACATCATTTGGTCATCCAGCATCCAAACAAATTATAAGCTCTTTCTGCAAGCTGTTTCATAACAGTTTTTGGATGGACGGACAGACTTGTAAGATATAACGCCTCCAAAGACAACCACACACTATACCCCTTGATGCTATAATGAATGTATCCTTTTTGAGTACACGTGTTGTACCTCTTCTTGTAGGTCAAACTCTGTACTTTCCCCCCACTGACTCTGATTTAACTCGCATGGATGCCTTTACGACTGCAGTTCTGACGTGATTTAAGAATAGGGGGAAAATGAAGAAAACAGAAGAAAAAAGGTCCCCTTGCATTCATGAATCTATGAATTGATTTTACGCGGGGCAGTCTTTTGAAGGGTCGAAGTGACCCCAAAACGTCTATAACCATGACAGATGTAGATTGCTGTCCAAACGGAGCCAAAGGGCGGTGTTGCTACTGTTTCTTTAAGGTGAATATTAACTAACCTGTGATATCCACAACATCACTGTTGAGCAACCACGCCAACGGGTGCCACCATTCTCCTATTCCCGCAACTTCATGAATGCATTGATTGCTTTAAACAACCTGGTTTGTTTGTTATAATAAGACGTGTGTGAGGCTTGTGGGTTTATTTCAGTCACTGAAATCGTCCAGCAAGAACCAGAAACAAACAGTAAGTTTTGAATCACTGTTTTGTATACAACTTTCCATTATAACCATTGAATACACTATTTGAATTGCGTCTTCATCACCTAACTACAACATTGCGATGTGGGCGATTAATATACACTTAAACACTTCACTTTAAACAATAATAATACGATAAATTTATATAGCGCATAATGCAGAAGCCTCTATGCGCAACACAAAAACAAAACAAAAAACATTGAAAAGAATATTACTTTAAAAGCAAGTTACACAAATAAAGATTCAAACAAATGAGTTTTTAAAAGTCCCTTGAAAATCTGAAGAGAGCCAGCTTGGCGAATATTAAGAGGTAAGTCATTCCATAATGAAGGTGCAATGAAGTTGAAGGCTTTTTGACCATAACATTTTGTGGAAAAAGTAGTTTGCGTGAGTAGGGATTGGCCAGCAGATCGGAGAGGACGAACAGGAATATATTTATGGAGAAGATCAGATATATAGTCAGGAGATAAGCCATGAAGAGCTTTGAAAGTGAGAAGATTTAACTTATAAACGATACGCAGTTTGATCGGCAGCCAGTGGAGTTCTTGTAAGATGGGAGTAATATGTTGGGAACGAGGGGTGCGAGAGACGAGGCGAGCAGCGGTGTTCTGAACTCGTTGAATTTTAGAAAGTTCTCTATCTGACAGACCAATTAGAAGAGAATTGCAAGAGTCGAGTCTAGAAGTGACAATGTATAGTATTTGACGGGACATCAGATTCGAATTCAAAGGTATAGGTCGTCAAAGATTCATCCTGCTGAATGTGATTCACGATTGTGCCGTACAAATCACTGACATTATGATTACAATGTTGCCTTCCCATTGGGCTAAGGTACGGGAGTTAGTTTTTGTGAGATTTTTTTCGAACTAACTTATCTGCATTGTCAGAATTATTCTAGACCGAACCTGCTTGATCGATTGATGCATGGATCTGTAAGCCTCGTGTGCAGATTTGTTTTGTTTGTTTCTCTCTTTTAGCTTATTTATTGTTTTCTTCTCATTCTTCTTTTTCCTTTGGGGTGGGGTGGGGGTGGGGTGGGGTGGGGGTGGGGGTGGGGTGGGGGTGGGGGTGGGGTGGGGGTGTTTGAAAGGCAACTCAATAATTTAATAAATAAACTAGCTACGTATTGCGGTTAGTTAACTAACAAGCCTTCGCAATCAAGAAAACTATCATTGAAAGTGTGGGATTTCTCCCGTTTTCGTCATCAAAAGAACGACTGGGCCGAAATCGGTCGAGTATTTCTGTCGATGTAGCATACCTATGCCTATTTTTATTTTTATATTTTGTCTGTTTTGTTTCTTTCTTATCTTTATTTTCGACATTTAGCCAGAAGCCAACTAGTAGCTTTTCGTGAATAATGTGTGGTTAAAATATATTTAATTATATTATTGTGCTGTTGAAGATGCAAGTATATTTTGTTATCGGTTAGAAATATTGTTGATGATCCCATGAGGTTATGGCTGATAAAGACTTCGGTGGTTTTGAATACAGTCTTTAATCTTCAGCCTCAAGATGTTATATTTTTAGTATATGTTTCAATGAAGATTATTCTGAGGACACTCGATTCTTGTTTTGAAGCTTTTATCCGGAGGCTCTATTCTTCCGATTCGAAGCTTTTTTATGTCTCTGCTTATCCCGAAAAAATACTAAAGAGAATTCGACGTGGAAAATGAATAAGTTGTTTAATTTCGTTGACGACAAAACAACAACAATTAAACACTGAATTAATATTTATGTTGAGCAAATGTAATTGTTTAGTTTTTACTACTTGTCCTTTTATTAATACTCATCAATTAAATCAAACATTTACTGCCTGTGAAATGTATCAATAATGCCGTGTGACGGCGGGCTACGAGGAATAGTGATTGGTACCTGCATAGATGCGAGTTGCTATTATGATTGCCCACGAATTGTATAGAGCGTAAACTATATAGGCCTACGAATAACTTATGTATTAAGTGTATGAGTCTATGACTCTCCTCGAGACCTCCGAGCACAATGATGTGACGATCCGGAACTTTTTGACGGCACCACTGCAAATAGTTTCGAACAGACTCGGTGCGAGTTTGAGAGTGAGACAGGAATTGTCTACAAAGTCATGACTTCAACAACCTGCAGGTGAGTTAACATCAACCCTGGAGGAAAGGGGCTCTTGATGTGGTTTAATCAACGCGTCCCTGCTTCATAAATTCTTGAGAATCGGTAAAAAGCCGACAAGCATCCCCAATTTCCGCGACAGAACTCTGCTTATATCAACAGTATCTAATTAGCTTTGCCACTAATGTGCTTGTGTTGGCAGACAAGTGTAAATAATTGATTTTAGCCGTCAGGAACATTCTGGTAATTAAATAAAAAAAAATTCAGATGCTTATAACTATTGGTTGATGTGATTCCCCGCAAGCCCTTTGACTAGATTTTTTTCATGGATTGAACCTCTTCTGTCACAGCTGGGGGAAAGAGAGAAGGGGAAAAAGAAGGACAAAAAAACCGAAAAACATTTCGGCATCTGTGAGAATGTTTACTCACTGTAAGCAACTTTGACATCAATGGGTTGCCACGGGGAAGTAATCTTACTAAAGAAAAAACAAGAAGGAATTTGCTGTCAGTTATTTTCATTTTTGTTTATATTGTTTTGATTGTTTTCGATTATCTTGAAACAATTATTAGATTTCCATCACAAAAAGAACCGCCCCTCGAAAAGTATCAAATCAATTATTGATTTGGGGGGGAATACGTCTTGAGAAAAGACACAATGCGAAAAATACTCCCGTCATTGTTCTGCTGTGATGTTTATAGAATATTGATCTAAAACCAGATCCAATACGTCCTGTGATTTTTCCCACAGGTTTGACTTAATTTCAATCGAGTGAAGTCATGGACAGGATTGACAAAATATTTATAATTCACATAGTGTTTATTTTTTATGTTTTAAAGGAGTACTCAATGCTGGTAAGTTGTCAATTATGAGAAATTGTTCAAAACGTTTATGAATCAGATGTTTTCATCTGTTTGAGATTATTTATCTCTTTCGGAAAGTAACTTACTTTTTGTTGTATTGTCTTTTTGTTTTCTTTTCTTCAAATTAACTTCAACAAGCAGCATCCACAGGTCGTTTCGGGAAAATATTTGAACCTTTTAAACATAGCATTCTTCCGAATCGTATTTATTTTTTCCCGATCAAATTTATTGAACGCAAGCAATCCGTCGTTTGACAATTTGAGATCACAATTTGTCACCCAAAATTCCCAAAGAAAACATGTTGCATTAAGGTTGCTAGGTTTTGGTGCCCATTTTAAATTCCTAGTAGGCACTTAGTTGATCACCGGATGGTTGTTATCCATACATGACCTACAAGTTAAGCAACTTACATAATGACGTTTATATTTACCAACCTTTACACAAAATCGGCCGTTTTGAATTCCAATAGTGCATTTTATATTAACACAATGTGATTATTCAACTCACGTCGATACAGTAATTGAAAAGTAGCATATTAACCCATTAAACAAAAACAATAATAATTATAAATAATTATACAGTTTTATTGTAAAAAGGAATGTACCAACATACACATTGATTAAGTTCATTGACTTTGACCATAGATTGTCTTCAATAAAAGTCATAACAGTTTTGCACTGCATCTAAAGTCATTATAAGCTAAAAGCTCTCGTCGGTGTATAATGTGCTCCCTCACTGTTGTTGAGCTAAGGCAGAGTTTACTTTTGGTAATTACTCCACAAGTTAATGACTATTACAACTTTCACTTTCTTGGTAAAGAGCTGTAGCCCTGGAGAGCTGCAAACACCACCCTTTGAAACGACAGGCCCTTTGAAGTAAATGTAGTTTTAGAGGAATATGTAATTTTCAACCCCAAAATTTTAATCTGAGAAAGGTTTTGGCCATGAAACCCTCTCAGGCACCTGAAAACACACAGTTCTAGGCAACCAGGGTGTATGTTTGTCTGTTTTTTTAGTTTTTTAGTTTTTTCTCATTATTTGCTTGCAAGTTCGATGACCAATTAAGCCCAGTTTGTTCACAGAATGTTACCTAATGCTAATGTTGGGATACGCCATGTGAATATACTGTCTTTGACAATAAGCAAATAAACTAGTTACACTCATACTGTCTGTAAAGCATGCCCCACCCCAGTCGTGCATTATGTTTCTGCAAATCGATGTTTAACCTTTGACCTACTCAAGAGCCAGCTGCATAAATCATGAGCCCTGGCCTTTGAACAATCACGTGCGCTCAGTTTTGATTCCCGCGCGTGCTGTTTGCCAAATCTGGCAATCATTGTCATACTTTCAACCCTAAGCGTTTCAGATATGCAATATTATTTGATCCACTATTATGTGTAGTGGAGGAGGGAGGAGCGGGACAAAAAATGATGACGAAATAGCATGTTCACTTTTGATAACCCGGGTTTAATATTGACATGGTTGTACAACACCTTCCCATGTGAATCTAGGTAAAAAGAACAGTTCAGTAAAACCAAAATAGATTAAAATTAATATACCATCCCGACTGTGTACACCTTTAACGATTGATCCATACGGCGTTTACAGTAACATTACGTTTTACAGGGAGCATGTGAATCCCTCTGTCACTCTATAGTAAATTATTTATGATTGAATCAAGTTTCTCGCTGAAGGATATTGGTCAAAAATATATCAAGGCATGGTTACTACTGAACCTTTATAGCGTCCTGCCTGTATATTGTTGATGGAGAAGAGGTATGCTCTAGGTGATGGTCGGTTAATTAGTTTATTTTCCATGTCAACATTTTTTGTTTTGAAAAGAGTGAGGGGAGTAGTTTGCAGGGTCAGAAACCTATGTTGTGTTATTAATCCCCCATGGCTTGTTTCACACTTCGGTTCACTAAAAGTTGAAAGTGCCGATGTGTACACTGCAAAAACGTTGGTCAAATCATTTGTTGGGCAAAGTAACTTCCACAATTATTGGTCGATAATTGCCCAACGAAAGCAATAATTGGTGTTGTTGGGCAAACATTTTGTTTGCCCATTTTTTGTATAAGAAGCGGAACAAAAGTTGGGCAAGTGTTGGGCAAATATTTCGTAATCTGAATTCATCATAATTGTTGGTTACACTTTTGCTTATGTATTGGGCAACTTTTTGGTAATTTTAATTAATCTCGATTGTTGGTTAAAATTATGCACATTAGTTGGGCAAAATCGTCCGATCATGCGCACTACGATCAAAGAGTTGTCCAAGAACTGGGCACATTTTACCCCAAAGTTGGGCATTGTTCCCGCCAAACGCCGTGTGTGCATAAAAGCATAAAAACGATATTTTCCAACATGGCGAGTGGAGGAGTGGCTGTGACCGTGTCGTCTCTCTTAAACGAGCGGGGTTGCCCAGTGGTTTTTAACTAAAAATGAAGTTTTGTTTCCTATTCAGTCGTACATAGTCGTCGTGACAGTTGCAGAGCAAGCAACACAGTGACACTACCGTTGAATTATTTTCAGTTTGCAACTGTCACGACTGTGTACAACTGAACAGGAAACAAACTTTGATTAGTTAAAAACTTTGATTAGTTAAAAACTAACCTTCCAAGACATCTACAAACCACTGGGCACCCTCACGTTTTTCAGAGAGACGCCAAGATCACAGCTCGCCACCGTTTGTCATTGTGGAAATAGATCGTTTCTATGCCTGGTTTTACGACGTATCACAGGAGGAACTGTGAATCAAAGGGTTAAATAATATTTGGTTTAATTTTAACCAACGGTTGGCAAATTGTGCTCATCACCTGATGGTTAAATAAATCTTACCCAATCAGTTGGTTATAAAATACTGCCCAACTGTTGGGAGAGGTCTATTTGCCCAAGTAATTGGCAAAAAGTGTGCCCAATGTGAATGGGTAATATTTTGCCCAAAAGTTGGATGAGTTGACTATTCGCCCTTAATTGGGTAAAAAGTTGGGCATTATTTTACCCAATTTGTTTACAGTGTAGCCAGACAACAGTTGGTGTATTTGGGCATCGCGTAATGTTTTTACTTCCCATTTTGTCCCGTTCTTTTCCTTCTTTTTCCTGTTAGAATTCGACTTGTCTTGGCACAATTTGTCCTGAAACTTCTTCTCGACAGAACATGTTGTGCAAATATCCCCAGCTACTTAAAGATGGTAACGATGTAAATAATGGTATACGCATGGTATCGGATGCATCAAGTCCATCAGTCCTGCAGTGACAACATACTCTGGGGGTGTTGATTGGGGGGGGGGGGGGGGGGGCAAAGGCAAGGTGTGTCGGGACAATTACATCTCCGATTTACAATATTCTAACGAAGCGTTACCCACGAGAATGGTGGTGTAAGGAGCGTTTGGTCTAAATTTGTGTAAACTTGCAACGGGCAAAGGTTACATAAAACATAATTTGGAAGTACGGAAACATACAACTTTAGAGATTGACAAGATACTTGAAGATTATCATTGATTTTGCTATTTAATGTTATGATCACTATTGCAAGTCTTCCATCTTGACAAAGATATACCAGCAGGGCATCTGCCATGCGAGTACAAGGGTCAATAATGAAGTATGGAGTGCCTTAGGGGAAAACTAAAGACAAGAGTAATATGCAAAGCATACTAATGTGTATGGTAAGTTTTACCGTTACAAACTGATAATTGTTACAATACACGACGAACCAAATGTACTCTTCTTAAAACTCAGTTTCATTGTATTACAGGCTTAATGTATATCTCAGGCTTATTATTTTTTTCTGTCTTTCTGTGCTTGTTATATATTATATATATATTTAAAAAAACAATCCGGGACTTGGGTAGTACTCCACGATACATACACATGATTTTTATCATAAGGTGCAGCGTGACAATTCACCATTTACAAACACGGATGAGCAAAATCAAAAGAGGGTTCAGTTTAAACCTAGGGGGGGGGGGGGGGGCTACGTGGGTCGCATGAAACGTGTTCGGTTAAACAAGTTTTAAAAAAATTAAAAATAATGTGTAAAAACTTGTTTTTATATTTTGTTAAGGGTAACACTCTTTGAACTTTGATTGGTGTGCTTCAAACTGATTCAACTAAAACAACTCCGAGACATTATTAAAAACAAACATTGTGCTGTGTTTAATAGGCTTGTATTTCTGGAGGCCAAAAGTGTTTTCGAATATCATGGACGCCTTAACCCTTTTTTTTTTTTTTTTTTTTTTTTATTAGACCTAGGCTATTATTATTATTATTTTTTCTTTTCTTTTTGGAACTAAAACGAAACTGAAAAAAATTGCAAATACAAATAAATATTCCACCATGGAGGAAGGATTCAAACAAAACGAGCAGCCCTGCCTGGAGAGATGTTTTATCCAAAGTAGGATGGTTCAAACCATTTACCCAGTCTTCTTCATAATCATGATACTCAACATTATTTTCTTAAGGGAAACCTTACGCGAAAGGAGCGGTTCGAGTCTACTTAGGATTGTCATTCAATAGCGTCTGCTTCGTTTGTTTTTTCTCTTGGCGGGAAGAAAAACTATTTTTGGAACCGAGGGTTGCAAACATTTTGTGACTATACCGTTCTGAATAAGAGGTTCGCCATACCATTTGTTGTCTAGCACCTTATAAGAATTCACTGGAACTAACTTATATTAATGTCTACTTGAATTTCTAGCCAAAAAGTCCCGAGCGTCTTGATTTGAAAGGAAAACAATTTAAAGGACGGCTCCTCCCAGGTTGCTGTCTCTGGTTACGCCAATTTGAGAGAACCCAATCCAGAGCAGACTCGGCTTTATTTCCACCGAGAGCAAAAAATCATTGACTTTATTTGAAAAAAAAGGGTAGGTATCCTATGTTGCTATCATGCATCAATGTACATCGCAGAATCAGAAACGTCCTTGTAATGTGTATATGGACCCAGCTGCGTTTTCTATTGCAACTGTAATGTAACCCAAATGTAATATTGAGAGAGCACAATTATTATCCCGGAGTAAGATGTCGGACACAGATATCTTGAAGTATGCGCCACTTCAGGCTTATATCCTGGGTGAACTGATCAATGTCAAGCGACGTTATTAATACCAAGAAGCACTAGGCATTCTGCCTGGACTAAAATCACTTATGGGTTTTATTTTTCATTTATGTTTTACTGTTTCGGGGTCAGAAGCTTTAGGTCTATTTTGGGGGGCAACGCTGATCTTATTTTTATTTAAGATTCATGCATTAGTTCTGGTATTGGAATACAGTTAATAATATATAACTGATGCCGCTCAGACGTCTTATTGACGTTAAAGCTGAGCAAGTATAAACAAAAGAAGAAAACTTATTTGAGGGTCGACAACAGAATTCTACCACTACACAAATATGCATGGAGAAACGTGTTGGTATAGGCCTACACCGAGAAACAGTTGGTGTGTTCCTATTGAAATTAGCATAGGTCTATTTTCTGTTCAGAAGAATGAGTAGGCAAAGAACCACTGGGTGTTGTTGAATATCGGCTTGAGAGCCAACTTACAAATTTAAACAAGAATACGAACAATCTATAAATACATAAAAAGGGGGATAACTGCAAGACAGAATGTGCCTTTAAAATTACCAAAAACGACAATAACTAATTTAATTCGGTTCCAACAGAGCAGTATACACCATGATCATGTTCATGTTCATGGTGGCTCTTGGTAAGTTTCCAAAGTAATTATTGATTTGCATGCAGTCGCGACCTACAGCCTTCAAAAAGAGTGACATCGAATCTAAAAGAGCCCTCTGGTGGCACACATTATGTTTTTGTAAGTGCAAGTTGGAGTTTATTAAGTGACTGCCGTAATAATGTCTGGTTGGCTCAGAAGGTCTGCTGCAGACAATACGGTTTAATTTAGATATGGGTACAATTATGTGATTTGATTTTAAGCCAATTGGGTTTTTTTGTTTTTTTGTTTTTTTTGCGCCATTCAAAGTGGGGAGTTGGAAGTTGTTTGAGAAGTAAATTTCCAGCAGCTGAACAGATTTGCATCTGATTGTTCAAAGCAGCATCAACGCGGAGGCAGAACATATGTCCGAGTGCTTGTATTGGTGGCGCTGTTCTACATACTGGCAGTGGCAGAGAGTGTTCAGAAGTATTGTTCATGTTCACCCCCCCCCCCCCACCCCCACCCCAGAGATAATGCTTCAGAAACACTGGGTGCACAACACTAATGGGCCAATATTCATGCGCCAAGCTCATTATCATTATTTGTAAACTCACAGTATATTTTGGATTATAACGTTTTGGGGGTCATGCAACTAATAGATTGTGTAATTATAAGAATCTATCACAACCTGGGGTTCTGTGTTTCAACTTTTTAGGAGATTGATCAATTTGGGCTTTAAAGTTGGCCCTATTTAGCTTGGGAATTGGAGGAGTGCCTCACGAAAACTGGCAGCAAATCGGTTTGGGAAAAAAACACATTTTCGGGGGTGGTTTTTCTGGGGTAATTAGCAAAAAATCCAAACGGCTGACCTGCCCAAAATTGAAAAGAAATAGTTGTCCGAAAATATGTTTGGTTGGTTTTCAAGAGGCTGAAAGACTTTAAATATGTTTTGAATATTTAGCATTTATCGTTGGTGGGGGGAGTTCATTTAGTGTGGTGCACCCTGATACCTTAGAAGTATTTGCCATTATAAACACGCCCTCTATGTCAGCTTTGGGCATAGAGTATCAACATAGAGTGTCATGCATGAATGACAACACGTTGAAAAGACTTGCCCCCCGTTTTATTCACAAGGATACAGACCGGCACTGGTCTTACTGACCCAACAATTTCATTTGATAACATTATTTAATCGGATAAACGTGATATGACGAAAGCTTTCTATGTCTGTGTTAGGATTGGTTCGAGGTGATATAATTTATCAGCTTGCAATTTTGGTCGTCTGCATAATGTTTACATCAAGTAGGTCTAGTATTGTTTTATTCACTACCAATCTCCGTGGGAAATGCATGTGAGGTCAAAGGTACATCTGGCAATCTCCGGTCTGGATGGTATAAGGCGTTAATCACGAGCCTCGACGTGTGACGTCAGTTATTCAGGATATGAGTTTTGCAACTCAACCAATGGGAAAGCTGAATAATTTCCATGCAGCTAAAATAGCAGCCGGCACACAATGTTTCTGAAATCATTAGTTCGGTTTTATTTATATCATGTGATACTACTTCTTTGGTTCCCCTTCGAATCATACAAATTGAAGAAACAGACAATACAAAAGGACTTATCTGAATAAAGACTCAAATGAAATCATCGTCAATACATAATCACTAAATTGAACTATCCAACTTTGTTTTAGACATGAATGCCCCCCCCCCCCCACCCGGATATTCCTTTTAAACACTACGCCAATAATGCAAATTTGTGCATAACGATTACAGGGGTCGGTTAAAACAAAACAAACCATTTGGGAATGCTTGGTTACAATGTGACGTGTTGCATTATGTTGAATAATTGATTCAGTTGACACGGTCACATTAATGGTCTATCAATTGTCCTGACAGGAAATATCAAGTTAAGTAATGGGAATTGAACCTCTCTCCAGAGGGCGCTCTAGCCCCTTTTCGGAAAAATTACAATATTGTGTGCTAAGAAACCGCATGAATAGTTTTGATAATTCTTACAAACATTATGTTTGTATTAAATGTCCGTTTCGGACAGGGCGGAAGTAAGTGGGTGATAATGCGAGTATAAAATGCAACATATGTAATGAGTGTCACAAGGACTTTCAAATTATGTCAAACGGTTTTAAGGGAAACTATTTTTACCTGAAATCGCTTGATTTTAATGTTATATGATAACTGATGACGTCGTGATAAAGACATTTGTTTATGAGTTACACCATAAGCTACAACAATGCTAGAGGCCTATTTTATTATCCTGATGGGGTATTGTTAAGTACGAGATCTTACAGTGTTGTGGTAATCATTTTCTAAATAGAAGAAACAAACGACTGTAACTTCAGGGATTTAAACAATTTACGAACTGAGAGAGTTTCTTGCTAAAGAGATCGGTCAGATGGTCTTAAGAAAATTTAAATTCCGTTTTGCTTCCAAACGATTGTTCCAGTATCCGATCGAAAACCCATAATACCAGTACGTTGTTTATGTTGTTAAGACTGATATTTCATGAGATCAGCCGCGCACAATTTCCAATTGAGCTGTACATTATTAGAGCCTAGTAATGCAGTAGTAAAAACCAAAAAAAAGTCAAGTCTTTGATTTGAAACCTCTCACTTGAGGTCACTATAACAATACGACATCAACAAGCCTATTTAACAAAAATTAGACTTCACTGTCAATTTGTACAGAAATACCATAACAAGTCCTGATTCATTTAGTTTAAAACGCAATTAAATCTGTATGCGTTTTGCCTTTCATCGGGCTCTACTGATAACAGTAATAACACGGTACTTAATTAATGAGCATCCCACAGTCATATACTAGGGGTTTCTTTTAAAAGTAACAATTTATGTTTCTGGAAATTGACTGATCGTGATTAACAGCAGCAATTATTGTATCTCAGCACTGATCTAGTTCTTACTTAAACATTACATTATTTGGATCAATATGCTTCGGTTTACTCATTACTGACGAATGGGGATGCTACGCAAAAAGGGATAACTCTTTGTATGCCGCGCTGAAACATGTTCGGCGCTTCACGGGTTTAAAGGTGATGTCGGAGATTAAGTCTACATGTACTTAACAGCTTATAAGTATAAATTCCGGCGCCCTTGAATGTTTAACAGATAAAGTGCGCCCTACAAATGTTGTTAATAATATTATTACCTTTTCTCACATTGCATGTTGTTCATGGAAATGTGATAAAACTTACCCTTTCCTTATTAAGCTGTCGTGCCACGTCTTATTCACGTGCTCCCACAGAACGAACATCTTGCTACGATTACGCTTACTGTTGATAATTGATATGCTCTCATGTCTGTCACCGTATTGGGTGATCAAGGGGATTTGCCGTCTGAATAAATCCACCGTGGCCTTTGTTCAACATGAGGAATGAAATAAATGTTTGGGATTTGTAATTCAAATCCGTACAGTATGGCTGTTTGTTGGGAGTAGTGGCTCTAGCAATATCATGTTTTATTATTCTTGTAGTATATTTATTGATATGTTTCATACATGTTTTCATACCGACGGGTTATGTATATCATGTTCCTTGTATTCGAGATAGTTTGACAAAGGACCTAACAGATAAGAGTTATCTCGGTAATATGCATGCATCCAATCAAGACGAGCGTGTTGCATAAATTATAACAACATGTATTTTTGGCAATGGGTAGAAGCCGCAATTTGTTTTCTTTTTTCGCATAAATATCGACATTAACCTTTCATTGTTTGCCTTTCACCCAGCCGGTGTCATATGGAAATAATTATGTCCCCCGAAGATTGTGTCCCCCATTAATGGGAAACTAACATGGGCTGGAGAGGATGATTCAAAGGAGGGCGCTATCTGAAGAAGTATGTACACAGTTTTCCGTATGGAGGACAGAATCTCCGGGGGGGGGGGGGGGCGGGGGGATTGACTGATTTTATTTCAGAGCTTTAATAACAAAAAGGACACAGCTAGCAGCAATCATTGCACCTCAACACTGATCTATGTATTGCTTAAAATGACAATATGTATACTTCGGTTTCTTCGTTACTGCCAAAAGGGGGCGCTATGCAGGACTATGCCGTGCTGTAAAAAAAAGTTCAGCGCTTCATGGGTTTGTGTAATTCTACCTCAAAGAATAAGTGGAAGTTCCAGTGTTGGATAATGATCCATATTGCACAATTGGTTCATGGAAATGCTACTGAGAAACTTACCCTCTCCAAAAGCTTATCCATGTGCTTCAACAGTTTGATCAGCATGTTATGATTTCCCGTTGATAGTTGATGTGCTCCTTTTTTTAACAATGTGTTTATTGTGAAGAAAATTAATACAATCTCTGTTTAAGAGAGAAAGACAAATTTACAATTTTGTTTTGCTTCTTTTTGCCCTTTTGTTCAAAAACATTAAAATGAATAAACAAAAATACAAACAAGTAAGAAGAAAACAATTAGGAGCTCAACCAAGTTCTTTGTACGATTGCGTCCTAGGGATTAGGGAATCGGGATGTAAGGATGCTTACGTTCGGCCCCATCGGTCTCATTCAAGACCGCTGGGATGGGCTGATGAGCTTGTGCAAATTTTTGTTCAGGTTGTAGCGATGCACGATAGGAACGACTGTACTGCAGTCGGCGCATTGCGCACGATCACACGATCGAGCTCATGGCTAATGTAAACAATGTTTTTAAACCAATTTAAGTCTAATGTTGCGATCGAGCCCTATTTTAGTTTAAGGCAAAGAATTACAACAATTGTTTACATTGGATTTACACAGCAGAGCTACACTATCATTGAAAGTCGAAGTGTTCGTACATGAAGAGGTGACAAGTGGGTTATTAAGTTAGGAGAATGGTCGAATGCGCACGTGTATACGTCAGCCCATATTCTGGATTAGGCCTTTGCATGAGTCGATGGGACCTATAGCGAAGCATATAATGTTAGCCTGAACATCTGAGGCTCGTGGAAATCGCCAGATACCAGCCTTGAGCGCCTGGCAGGATCCCGCCGGATGTACATAATTATGACCTCTTATTCATTTCACAAGGAGTATTGTCGTCAATCCACAAGTACATCCAACGACACTACATGATGTAAACGTTGTGCACACACTGCATGCAGACGACCGATAACCTCGGACCAATCATAACACAGATAATATGCACGTTTATCCAATGAAATCACTGTATATCCGATGTAATCATTGGGCCTGAGAAAGAAACCAGTGCCCGTCTTTATCATTGCGGATAAAGACAGGGGACCAGTCTAACACAATAATTATAAAAAGCTTGTACGAAAATGCTGCGGAGTCACCTCGATTGGTGGCGCTATACAAGAGGTAGTCTCGGTTATCCGGGAACACCGTACCACATAACACACACTACATAACGTCTACATTGCAACCAGTGCTTACCCACAATAATAATATTTGAAAGTCTTTCAGCCCCTTGAATTGAAATCCGTTGTATACACTTCAATTAAAATTCATATCCCCATTCATTTGTCAGTAATGTGGCTGCGTTTGATCTGTGCTAATTTATGGTCATTCAAAAGAAAACACATAAACTGTAAAAATAAAAATGTAAAAAGTAAACAAAATTTGTTTACTTTTTACATTTAATGTGGAATATAATATTGATGCCTTCCTGGGGAAAAGGGTAATTTTCAGAGAACCTGTTCCAAATGTTCCAGGTTGAACGTCAATAATTCAGGGCAAACCAACACCTTAAATTCGTGTATTTACTTTAAAAGTTGTGCGTTTCCATTTAACTTTGGCGCTAAAATGTTGTCTCTAAATTTTGTTGTGGTGCACGCCGACTATCCATGTTCATTAATTCTCACAAAATTGCACTTCCGAGGGCGCTGTGGTTTGCTCAAGACCATACGTGATGCGCAGCTCAAAGTATGCACCTCACAATGTGCAGAAACCACCGAACCTCATAGTTAATGTGTAAATCCAAAATGTTGTTCATGTGAATCACTATAGTGTCCAATTTATTGTTGACTTACACTCTGGAACATTTTGGAGTACTGGTGACCCTTTTATTATTCTATTTTTTTTTTTTCTGACATGAGAAGTGTTTTTTCCCCCAAGTTGTTTCTAGTCAGTCTACTCGTGGGGGGGGGGGGGGGGGGGGGTCAATTTAGATGAACATTTTCATTATAATTATTATTATTATTTTTTTTTATTTGTATGCAACTTCAACCCCAAACGAGGCTTAGGGGCTGCACAAACTTAATAATATTGAACAGTTCTAACCTACTCGAAATAACAAGAATTTGTTGATGATAAAAGTAGTAAGTATACAACAGAAATCACACTTTGTCAGCAACTAAGTTTGAATTGATTTCAAGAGGCTGGGATACTTTTCAATACATTTGTGAATAGTTTAAATATAAAAACATATTTGGTTGATGTGGGAAGCTTTTATTTTATTTGTTTCGGTCGCGAACCCTCAACATACGTATGTCAGGTGTTCATACGGCTCTGGTCAGTGTTTAATGTGCACGCCCGCCCTCTATGTCAGTTGATGAGTATTCATATTGCAGGTGTCATGTGCACAAATTGTTCCCCATACGGGAATAACGTATTTTTGGGATCAAGTGAAAAGCCTTATTGTTTTTGTCTGTAAAATGAGACTGTCCTTCAGGCATTTTTTAATATGTAGCCACGGTTTTATTCCGAACTCCTGCTTCCACTTCCCAAGTAGTACTTATTTAAAACTTACCCGTTTATCAGAGCTGTTGTTTCACCATGACATTGTGCATTTTCCTCGTAGGTTTTCCTCGTAGTTTTGAAAGATGCTGCTTATGTTACCGTAGAAGATTAAACATCTCGAACTGGTGCCAAAAAAGGGTTCCTTACACACAGTATGGCGATCATATTAATCATCCATGCACTCAGCGTAGCAAGGAAGTGTCTTTATTTGGAGCTCCGTTTTCCGAACAATTATTATAGCGTACGAAACTGTTTACTGAGTTCCAAAACAGCTTACATATCCAACTACCATGATCTCTAATCAAAAGTGCATAGGCCTACAAGGTGTCTTCGTTTGAGGTCCCCGGAAAGAAAACTATTTATCCACTATTTTATGTTTGACACAAGCCCTCCCAACTCACCAACAGTTACATGTGAGCCCGTATTGTTGTCGAGAGTTAAGCCACATTGATTGTGATCTTACCAAAGGGTGACATAACACAAATTCCTCAATGGAGTATAGTCTTCCATGTATTATTAAAACCTGCACTGCAGCTGCTGAGTAAGAAAACATTGTTATTTTGGAGCTTACTTAAAAACAGAAGAAAGGTAAATGGATCAGTCCGTCAGAAAATGCCTCGTTTAAACTAGTTGTCAATATCGCAGGGTAGACTCAGAAGAAGACGAACAAGAAGAAAAACAAATCTGCTCTTTTGTATAGCCTTGGTATTTTGATTGTTTTGCACGCAACGACGTCTAACTTTGGATTGTATAATACATTTGCTTATAACGAACCATTTCCCAAGTCTAGTGAAATCACAGTGACAATGGATTGAATGTCATGGTGATTTGACTAGACTTGGGAAATGGTTCTATAAGCAAAAATATTAATATGCAATGCAACAATTAACTTTAAAATGCAAAATGAGTACTCACCCTTGTGTAAAGAAAGAAAAACATTAATGTATTCGAGAAGAGTATAGACCATGTTACCTTTGTTTACAGAAACAGTGACCTTGTACAATCTAATGCATTTCCTGACGGGCAATGTACTACACAGGCCATATGGGAAAATTTAAATTTGGTGTCATAATGTTCACATGAATTCAAGAGTTACAAAAGATAAAGCTGTACAGCTTTTGAGATGCCCCCCCCCCCTTTCTTCATATCAAAAGTTGAGAACAATCAGACAGTGAATCTCCATAAAACATACGATTTATCGTATTCTTCTTCTATTGAGCTGCGTACAAACTGTGCCTGCAGGAAGTCCGGGCTCAGTGGCTCTTTTGTAAGCATGTGATGTCACAGGTTTGCAAGGTCTTTTGGTCGAAGAAGACATTAAACCGTCCGCTTGGTGGGTCACCCTCTCCGACGCACTACAAAAAGTTTACCCGGCATTTTTAACCACATTCGATTCTTATTTTGTTTGTTTGGGGGGGGGGGGGGTGCAATTATCTGCACGTGGAGCACATGACTCACTAGAGACCGTTTCCCGTCGTTGAAATAGTTGGTAAACGTCATTCTCAAAGTCCTTTATTTTTACAACGACTGTATAGTACGCATAATAAAATACTATAGATCAATTAAATCACCGGAACGATAAAATCGCATTTAATGCAAAGCGAGTTGATCGGTACACTCAGAAAATTATTTACACAAGTTGTGTAAAAAAAAACATGTTTTAGAGGCAGGGGGTGAACCTGCTAACAGTTAGGTAGACTTTTACCAGTTCGTTGCACGGTAAAAACTTACACAACAAAGACTTACAAACTTACTTCGTTTAGGAGTAAACATATTTACCTAAATTATACGTAAACGCTAGATATGTAAAATCTTACACATTGATTGTGTAAACCTTACACTTTTATTACATGTAAAACTATTCCGCGTTACCCTTTTTATGGGTAAAAACTTTTATTTACCTTATAGCTGTGTAATTATTATTATTTTACTGTTTGTTTAGGTAAAATGTTTACTTGGATTGTGTGTATTCGTACAAAATTACACATTTCTACCGATAAATTGTACCCTTTTCCCGTCTAAACGTTTGAGTTTGTTCTAACACGACCCTTACTGCCTGTTCGTGCTCGTCGAGCAAAAGTTACAATAACGAGGATTTTGCTCCTTGGTGGACGTATTGAAAGGTGAGTTTCTCAAAAAAAAATTACGATCTTCAGTCATATACAGAGACTGATGTGTGTCGTATTATTATTTTTTAGTTTTTACAACCATTTCGGCCTACATGTTTGCCATGAACTTGAAGATGTCTGCAGCGCTATAAAGTGGGCATGTGTTGTAACGTGTTGCAACATGTTGTTTTGCTATAGCAGCGCTATAGCGCTGCAGACATTCTCAAGTTCATGGCAAACATGTAGGCCGAAATGGTTGTAAAAACTAAAAAATAATAATACGACACACATCAGTCTCTGTATATGACTGTAGATCGTAATTTTTTTTGGAGAAACTCACCTTTCAATACGTCCACCAAGGAGCAAAATCCCCATTATTGTAACTTTTGCTCGACGAGCACGAACGACATGACTGCATGGACTGAAACGTTAGCAACTTGTCACGCAGACACGCGCGTGCGCACACGCGGGGAAAAACATAACTTGCATGTAAACACCGGATTCTTTTCACAGTTCCTTGTAAGACCTACCAATGCCATGTAAAGTTTCTCTTGACTTCGGTAAATCTTACATAACTTTGGTTAACTGCAATACTTACTCTCAAAACATGTATAGATTTTTTTACATTACAAATCAGTACATATTTTTGGCCGTGTTTTACTTAAGTTAGGTAGTTTCTTACACAACTTTTTTTACATAACCTCTTTTTACCATTTGTTTTCTGAGTGTATGTTGTTTTGAATATAAGGAAACGATAATGATAATCAGTTGTCGTAGTTTGTAGTAGGTGAGCAGTAAGATGATGCGTAGTGGGTAACAGGCACTCCAAAGGAAACATCTGTACTTTGTATATAACTATTTTCACCTGCATTAGCTTCTATGATCTGACATGATTATAACAACCATAGAGTGCAGCTGAATGTATTGCCTCTGATACATACAACTAAAGTTATGATGTATCATGCAATGTAATAAAGAAGTTTGGTAAAATTTGATTTGTGTTAGCAAATTGAGGCAAATGAAGAAATTATTTGTTACATTCAACCTTGGATCATCCGTTGGGCTGCATTGCAAGCAGAAAACATTTACCCGCCGTCCTTGAGTACATGCCTCGTACTTGTTCTTCTTTGTTTATATTTTATTGTTAGTATTTATTTATTTATTTATTTATTTGTTATTGACTATTATTACTTTATTTTAATTTATACTATTATTATTATTTTCATTTGTTTATATATATATTTTTGTTAGGGGTGAACATGGACCTTCTTTTTGGGGTACTAGTTATTTCGTCAATTAAGTCAGATGGGTTTGTTTTTGTTGTTTTTCTTCTTTTGGATTTTCTCACCTTTTTTACCAAATGAAACTTTGTGAGAAGTTGAAATCATGGGCTACAACAAATTAAAAAATTTATATTTATACCAAATAATACAAAACAAACAATAAAAACCCACCTTAATCTTAAACAGATATTTCACAAACACCACATACGTCAAATCAAAGCCCAACTTAATTACAACCAACACCAAATTAATTTCGACATGGTTTGATGACAATCGGACGTGCGTCTTTTCAAGAGTCGTTTACGGAAATAAGAATAAGCCTATAATGATGGCACACATTTTCGGGATGTTTATAGATATTTGACGAAGTGGTTTACGGCTTTTGTTGACGAAAATCAAGTCCTTTGTATTATTTTGTTCTTCTGGTTACATGTCACTCGACGTCTGCTTTAGCACGTCTGCAATTCCATGTAAGAAATCCGAATAAAGAAATTGCGGTTAACAGGTATAGACCATAGGGCGAGCCGATTTTAACGCTTGTCTTGTACTCCACATGTTGTGACTACCTTAAACTTATTTAAGAATTAAGAATAATATTTAAAATAAATTATTTTATGTGTTCCCACACTGAGAAGTGGAGCATTATTTAATATTTTGATGAAAAAGGTACATATTAGTCCAATAAAACCGTCCAATCAAATCGCGTATTTCATCCCCTCACGTTGCTGATAAATTGCTAAGACTATCAATTCACCCGATTGGCCCATCAGATCGAGAAAATGACAGATTATCGCTAGTCCGCCAATCAGAAAGGCTGTATTAACCGGCTTTGGTAATGCGTCACGTGACACGTGTACTGTTGTCAGGTGACGCTCGGTTTGCCGTAAACATGTCTGCTGTTGCGAAATCTTATCGGAATTCGTCAAGAAATAGGTGTTTTGCTCATTGTTCTAGCGTTTTCGAAGATATAAAACCTTTTACGAGCAAACGGTGGAACACTTTTCTAAGCAGTGTGATTATTTGGAGAGATTTAGTTGGGTATCAGGCTGATATAGCGAGAGCCTTTTTAGATGAAGTTGGACCTGATGATGATCATGATGCACTGCTGGGCGATAGCTTACCACCAGTACCAGAATTTGGTGGGTATCACCCGACGTGCTATCGCTATTTTACAGATTCTTCCAAGCAAGATAGGGGTAAATTAAATAAAGAGAAACAACAGACAGATGCTGCATCATGTCAGACTTCAGGTAAGCCATACATTTAACTTACATTTACAATTACATGGACTAAACCAATATTAATGTCCGAATTTTCTTTCAATCGCAATTGAGTCAACACAAATCTAATTACCTATTTTAATCTGCCAGCTAAAATCAATTTAATAAAAAGAGGGTACGATAGCCTGGAATCAAAAGTGGTAAGTTGTATGATGTAAGCTCTAATTATTTTTTTAAAATACATCAGTATAAAACTATAATGGTTAAGTTAACATGAATAATTGTTAAGCTTTCTGACTGACATGACTGACATGACGGCTAATAATAATGTCCAAAAAACTGCCACACAACGAAGCCAGGCTCAATTTGTTGACATTTTGAAGGGGAAAAATTGTACAGTAGCCTATATTATAATTATATAACATCAAAAGCGGTAAAGGTATTTTATGAATAATGGTTATGTTCACGTGAATAATGAATGTCTTAGTTTTCTGACAGCTTTTGTCTAAAAAGCTGTCACACGGCGGAGCCATGCTCAATTTTTTTTGGCCAATTTTCACCTTTTTGACCTTCAATTTGCTTTGACATTTTTGCCCTCAAATTGTAATCAAAAGTAGTCAAGATGTTTTATGATGTCAACTTTAAGAGATTATATTCACATGAATAATATCTTAGTTTTCTGACGGCTTTTGTCTACAAAGCTGTTACACAGCGAGGCCATGCTCAAATTTTTTTGCCAGTTTTAACCTTCGATTGTTTTGTAGCACCGACCGTATACTTTGAACACTTGGAAATGTTATTTGTTCTTAAATTTAAATGGGATGTTCCCATACAAATTGTGCATTATTAATATAATGACTTAGTTTGTAAAAAAAAATTCTACTTATTCAGAACTCTGTCCAATACAGCCTGGTTTTTTAAGTGTACATGTACAAGTACAGTTTTGAATACAGCTGATTTTCTTTTAAAGCTATAAATCAGACAGCTACTGTTAATATGACTGAAGTTTTAATTGCATTCATAATTGTTTAAACATGATATTAATTTTGAAAATCACCCATTTCTCTCAATTTTTATTTATTTGTACAGAATTGGAGCCTTCTACGTCAAGGTCAGGTGGTCAAGCTCCAGGTCCGTCCTCAGCCTCAGCTGAAAGACTCATGCGGTCAAAATCCAGTGTTGCTGGTGCTTCAAAGCAGCCCTCTCTCTCTGCCCACATTCTACCAAAGATTTGCATCATCTGTCGAAAAAATAAAACTCACACGGACTCTGAGGGGAAGAAAAAGAAGGAACCATTAATGCTGTGTGAACAACCGGATGGTGGAAAACTAGCAACAGCTGCTAAAGACAAGAAGGACGACCACATTCTTCTTCAGATCCAGGACCGAGACTGCGTAGCAATAGAGGTGAGGTATCATCGCAGTTGTTTCAGGAGCTTCACTGTTTACCAATCGAGGAAGAGTGTTGAACCCATCAAGGAGCAGAAGTATGGAAAGGCATTCATTACATTTTGCAGTTATGTTGTAGACAAGAAGATCATACAAGACAAGCAAATATATAGAATGACAGCATTAAGAAGATTGTTTGTAAAAGCCGTTAAAGATGTTGAGTCTAAAGATGCATCGAATTACAAGACTTACAGCCTAAAACAACGCCTCAAACAAAAGTATCCACAGCTCTGCTTTCTTCAGCCCAAGAAGAGGTACGCAAGTGAAATGGTGTATGTCGAGACGCTATCAACTGAAGACCTTGTGCCAGGAGCAGTTGGTTCTGAAGGAGATGACACAGACACCACCACTGATACAGACACCACAGATGTTGATGAAAGAATAGAACCCCCAAAGAAGCGACAAAAGGGCGGGGATGGTAGTCGATCCAAACCTTCAATGGCGTCACTTCGTGATCGATTCTCCACTGCACTGGGCCTAAAGGAAGATGTCATGCAGACCAAGACCAGTCTACCATGGCCTCCAACATCATCTGATTTAACATTGGAATCTGCACGCACAATAGTACCCACCAAGCTGTACAATTTTCTAGCATGGGTTGTAGGTGCTTCTGTTGATCCAGAAGAAGAGGAGAAAGTTAAGATAGGAGCAGCAGAAGATCGTCGTATCCTTACAATTTGTCAAGATATTATCTACTTAGCTACAAAGGGGAGGAAGATGATGCCCAAGCATACATCGCTATCAATGGCAATGCGTCATCTGAGTGGATCATCACAGCTGATTGGGCTACTTAACGGTTTTGGATATTGTGCGTCGCACACCAATGCGTTGGAGCATGATACGGCTTTAGGGCTGCAGGAGATAGAGAAAGGTTCAAGTACGCTTCCATCCAGTCTGAAAAAGTCATCCTACACTACTCTAGTCTGGGACAATAACGACTTCGGGGAAAGAACCCTTTCAGGAAAAGGGACGACACATAACACAAATGGGATAGCTGTACAACATGCACATCTTGCTGCCGTAATCCCTCAAGCTTTACCAGCTAAGAGTATGAAGAGGACAAGACAACGATCTTTGCCCGAACCTGCTACAATACTGGTGAGATTCACTGGCCAGAGAAAGTCATCACCAGAGGCATTTGATGATTCCGTGGCGCTTGAGATGAGTCAGTACAACGATGTTCTACGTTCTAACAAAGAAAAGGATGAAGCCTTCTACGTTGCAAAATCGTCACATGAACGACTACTGCCATCTTGGACTGGATTTTGTCAACTGCTTTCATCCAATATCCCTCCTAAGGCAACAATAGCATACTTGCCAGTGATAGATGCCAGCCCAACAGATTTTAACACTGTCCACACTGTACTACTCCGAAGCTTGGAAATAGCAGATCAATTGACACTTCCAGCCATTGTTATAGTGGTTGACCAGGCCATTTATTGCAAAGCTCAAACAATCCGCTGGCAAAATCCAATATTTCTGAAGAAGATAGTCATTCGTCTTGGGGCTTTCCACACAACAATGACAGCACTTGCTTGTATTGGGAAGCGATTCCAGGAAGCAGGACTGCAAGATATCCTTATTGAAGCAGGTGTTGTAGCTACAGGCTCGGTGACTGGTGTGATGAATGGCCACAACTACAATAGAAGTATCAGATGCCACAAGCTTATGGCTGAAGCACTTCATTGCTTGCGCTGGCAGAGCTTCATGGGTTCTTTGGAAGAGGAGAGGCAACATCAGTACGGAGAAGTAGTGGCATCTCTACAAGGGTCATTTCCCAGTGAATTCACCAACCACATTCAAGGAGAGTTGTACCAAGCAATGGTCAAGGAGTATGAGGATTTTATTGAAGAAGGAAAGAAGGATGCTACTTTCAAATTTTGGTCTTCCTATCTTGATTTGGTTGAAAATGTCCTCCTTTTCATACGTGCAACAAGAGAAGGGGATTGGCAACTACATCTTGCTTCAGTCAGAGCCATGCTTCCTTGGATGTTTGCCTATGACAGAACAAATTATGCACGGTACCTGCCAGTTTATTGGATCGAGATGAGCCAACTTTCTACCACTCATCCATACATTTACGACGAGTTGATGAAGGGTAACTTTGGAGTGCAACGCCAAGAAAGTCATGGGTTTGCACAGGTGGCATGCGATATGACCATTGAGCAGACAGTAAATAGAGACACAAAGACCAGAGGAGGTGTAAAGGGTTTCTCCAACAACCAAGGAGCTACAAACCGCTGGGTCAGAGGCCACCATGAAAGAGCCCTTATCACAAGACAGTGTGGAGAAATGGCTGGAAAGGGTGAGAAGTCTTCAAAAAGAGCAGACCTAACAAAAAGCAGGATGACAAGGGACCAGCAGGATGTAGCCAATATCATGAGTACCGTCAACAGCATGACAAATCCCTTTGTGGTCGATCGAGAGACTGATGCTGATGATCTTGTGCATCTCTCATCAGGCATTGTTGCATCAGTCAGTGTGTGCTCAGATCTTCTGAAAGCAGGGGAGAAGGGGGACGTAGCATTCATCAACTTTGCCAAAACCAGACTACAAGGAGATGTCGATCTTCACAAGCCCATCACCAAGATGAAACTTAAGACATTTGCCGATTCTGACAAGACAAAAATCAACATGAAAGGGAAAGAAGTTGTGCTGAAGAGTGCCCGCGAGTTACTGGCAAGGCTCATCATCATCGGCCGTGTGCGCAAAGTTGATCAACGGAAGATGCTAAGTCACTCCTTAAGCCCATACCCACCAGCCATTTGTAAACAAGATGGATGTTTAGTCAAAAACAACAAGGCTGCCCTTCTTCACCAATTGGAAAATTTACCAGAGTCATCCCCAACGTTGGATCCACCGAAGGAGTCGGTGTGGATTATAGATGCTATGGCATTGCTTCAAGGCCTAATACCAAGTAAGATGCCTGCTACCATGGGACAGTTGGCCAAGAAAATTCTGAAGGGTGCAGTTTACCAAGCCAGAAGCACCAATTCTTATGTTGTCCACTTTGTCACCGATACATATCCGCCTGTCAGCATCAAAGGTGCAGAAAGAAAAAGACGTGCTGCCAGTGGGTCCCAGCGGATAAAGATTGCAAACCAGGACCAACCAGTTCCAAAGCAATGGAAAAAATTCTTGGCAAATGGCTTCAACAAGCAACACTTTGCCAAGTTTTTATATGAGACGTGGTGTGCTTGTGGTGAGGATGAATTCAAGGGAGTCGATGTATACCTGGCTCATTCTGAAGAATGCCACAAGTTATCTTGTCGTAGCGGTACCACTGTCAGTGAAGCGATTCCAGAGCTATACTCTACTCAAGAGGAGGCCGACACGAGGATGATGCTACACGCAAAGTACATCAGCAACATGGGAACAAAGGATATCATCATAAAGAGCCCGGACACCGACGTATTCGTCATTGGCATTGGCGTGTCTGCCCAACTTGAGGGTTCCAAGTTGTATTTTCATACTGGAAAACAAGATAAGGAGCGCACAATTGATTTGAACGCCATACAGCGTCATCTGGGAGAGGAAATCAGCAATGCCATTGTAGGCCTCCACCCATTTACCGGTTGCGATTCAGTTAGTGCTATGTATGGACTGGGAAAGACTAAACCCTTTACGCTGGTTTCGAAGACTCCAAAGTTTACCAAGGCATTTCAGGAGCTTGGAAAAGCATTCACACTTACAGATGATCTGATTTCTACTCTGGAGGAATTTGTTTGCAAGTTATATGGGATGAACGAAATCAGTACGGTGAATGAAGCAAGATATGCTCTGTTTTCCATGGCTACAAGACAAGAAGACATCATGCCCCCAAACAAAGATGCCCTCATGAAACACATCCAGAGGGCCAATTACCAAACTGCTATTTGGAGGCGCTGCTTAGAGAGCCAGCCAGATGTTCCGTCACCAGTTGGGCAAGGTTGGAAATCGGTTGATGGAGGGCTTGGAATAGACTGGATGGATATGCAACCTGCTCAACAGAGCATCCTTGAACTGACTTCATGCAAGTGCAAAAAGTCCAAATGTAAAGTCACAGAAGCAGATGACCAGTGTTGTGTGTCTTTGGGTCTTCCCTGCACAGAACTGTGTGAGTGCAAGAACTGCAACAACATGGCTGCACCAGATGAGGAACCTATCATTGAAGAAGAAGAAGAAGCAGAAGCTAATGAAGGTGACAACGATGACGATGAGGAGAATTTTGAAGAAGAGGAGTTATTTTAACATGTTCAGGTAGGTAACAGAAATTCATATATCCCATTAATAACAGTCTTATTTTTTACAGGAAATAAATAGTTAACACAGGTCATCATTTTTGGACATGTTTATGTGAGAAGTTTTCTTTGAAACTAGTTTTATATTTTGGAATATGATCATTTAATTCTTTTGCTGATTGATTTATCACGTTTTGATGCAAGATTTGTGTACATGAAGAAAATGGAAGTTTTCACAGTATATAATTTGCGACAGTAAACAGTCTATTGATAGGTTTTCTACTTCATAATTTAATATTCTCACCTTGGTTAGAACAGTCAGGTTTTGTGCAAAGCAACCAACTTGAAACTGAAAAACAATGTTTCACTCTATTCGCCAGCGAAATGTTTACACAAGTCCATAGTTAGTTAGTAACTGAACCATGCACATCCAGGCACAAGAGATCGGAAGTGCACTTTAGTGTGGCGTTTGTTTCGATCGTGATTCATGTTTCAAAGCTTGATCCAGTTGACATGGTGATAATGATATTGCAGGTAACACTTTGATAGCGAATACTGCATTTTGATAAAACAATGAATAAATCTTTTAAAAGTTTGCACAATATCTAATATTCTTATAATTTTCTTTATTCTTTTGTCTTTGTATCATAAAGATGAGGATGACACGAGAACCAGGTCCTTACAGCTCCCTGCAGACAACAACGTACGGTATGAGAACCAGGTCCTTACAGCTCCCTGCAGACTACAACGTTCGATATGAGAACCAGGTCCTTACAGCTCTCTGCGGTAGGAGAACCAGGGCCCAATTTCTTAGAACAAAATTATGCTTACCAGAATAAGGTTACCGGCCAAACTACCATGTCACATGTACAATTTGTGACTGATATCCTGCTCATTTCTGCTTAGCAGTAAATTGTTAGGCAATATTTTGTGCTTAAGCAGCTCTATGAAATCGAGGTTACGAGAAAATAGTGAAAAGAGACCTTATGTGTTTTCTGTTTTTCAAACATCGAGTTTATTGTCGCGCACGATCAAAACTATTGTTTTACTCAGAAACGATGGCATTTTAGGCAGAAATATTTTAAGGAACCCTTTCTACCATTACTTACTTTAAATCATGTAAGTTATGTGTGAATCTGTGAACATTTGTGGTTTCGATCTTACCAATAGTGTACAGGGCCTTTAAGGTTCCAAATGATCTGAAAGTATTTTAATATCTTTTGATGGTCCCAGGATGCCATTTTTAAAGTTCCCATTGAATTGAAGATGTCATTTTATTGGCTTATCAATACGTAATATAACTGATAGCTGTATAAATGTGTTTACTGACCTGATTTGAGTTATAAATTAATTATAGTGTACAAAATAATAATTCACATCGATTAAGAAAGAAAATTGGACCAAAAAAATATTTTAAAATATGTTTAACTATTTTTATTGTTTTTGCCGCCATTTTTCATGAAAAAACAAAGAAAACCGTAAGTTTTTTTTTTAAAGTGGTATTTTAAGAATGAAAGATACATGTAATATTTATGTGATTCCTGAAATTAAAACACTAAAAACAGCTTCAGTAATTACATTTTAGACTTGTTCATATCAAGGAAAAAAATAAAAATAATTATTAGTTGCCATGGCAACAAGAATTGACGAATGTATTCAAATTTTATATCAAATTGTTCGGCATCATATTTTAGGTAAACTCACCAAATTTTGTTTTAATTAAACATAAACTGTAGACGTGGCAAACAAAAATGTGGTAGGGGGGGGAGGGGCACAATGTGCCCCCCCCCCTAAGCTTAAGGCGCCATTTTTTCGGAAGTGCTCCACTTTTGGAGGTGGGAACTATCAGGATTTTGATAAGACACACAAAACCCACATTTTAAGCCATATTTTAGGTAGTCACAAGGAGGAGACTACAAAAATCATTTTAGGAAGCTATTTTGACCCCATGCCCTATAGTCTAGTAGAGCGCCATCTTGCGACAGCTGCCAAAATTTGCTTCAATAATTGAACACGCAGAGGAGTTGAACTCAGTCTTAAAAACATAAAACAATAAATCAGTTCGAGGCTTATGCTTCAACCTAAGCTGTGTCTGAATCAAGCGACTTCGGCTACGGCTATTTCTGATAGCTGAAACGACAACGTTAATAAACAGACATAGAGATCTAGCCAAAGCCACTACCGAAGCCACTCGCTCGGACACGGCCTTAGATAACAGACAATATAAGTCAAACTTAGGTCACTTGAACACGTTGTTATAGTGGGGGGGCTGGAACTGAGGAAGACTAGGTCATGCAAAACAACTGTTTAGTCCCAATCACTTGATGACTCTACGAAAGACGTAGTTCACGTTTTTACCAATCAGTTGAAAAGGTTCGAAGTAAAACCAATATTAAGAAAATAAACCTCTCTTGCATCTTAGCTTCTTATAAGATCTAATAATATATAACAGCTCGGTCAAATGTTTTACGCCATCAGTTTAAATAATCTGAAAATGAAGACAAATTTTACTCGACTCGTCTGGCATGGCTACGTTCCATTAGGAAATCCAAACGCCAGGTGCATTTATACATTTTTTTTCCGTTAAAGTGGAGCTATACAGCCCCACTTATTTCATTCCTCGCACGAATAACAGGTGCATTTATTTGTTTATTGTTTATTCTATAACGGGTAAATCTGGAAAAAAAATACATTAACATGTATTTACCCCACAGTCGTTAAAGTCTTTTCGTATAGCATTTGATGCAGGCCCAATTATGTATTTGAGATTTTAAGCTGAAAGGCATTTAAATACATACAACAAGTAATCTTAACCACTGAGTTTGTGATTGAAATGCACACGTGCAGAGCCTTGGAGTTGTCAATCACACACGTACTAAACTCCGACACTAACCCCCCACCCCCCTTTCCAGGTCCTGCCCTCAAACCCTCACGTATATCTGTAAACCTCAGCCTTACCCCACATCACCTACTCTCACCTTCATTTCTCCCTTCACCCTCAACCCCTACCCCACACCTTCACATTCCTCCACACTAAACTTCGACCCCAATGCCCCGCACTATGGCGTCATACATGTTGTAGTGTTACAACCACAAATTAACCGATGCATGGTTGTGAAATGTGCATCAGTTTCGCTGGTCATTTTGGTTATCAATTTGAGTTTTTCTGTGTGTGGACGTCGGACAAAACTTATTTCGCATTCGTACTCGATCACCCAGTGATGGTCAAGACATCTTGAATGTTGTGTTCAAACAGAACACTCATCTATCGCAGCTCAGGTATTTTCGCATGTTTGAGTCGAGACAAGGAGTGGGGACAAGCGATAACATTTTAGTAGGTTATGTAAACAAACGAATCACTAAATCTACACCAACAAAACACAAAATCGTTTGAACAGAACACTCTCCACATCTGATATTGCGTGTTTCCTGATAATACATTGGGAAAAGTGACAGCATTCAAAAGGTGTAATTTTTTTTAAACAAGCTGTAGAAAAAAAGCGTTTGGACGAATTTGATAAAAACCTGTTTTACTTGCAAGTTTTGCTAAATTATGCAACAATGTTACATGTACCTTATTAATGTACTTGTTAATAGTTATAATGATCGTTGTCTTTTTTTCCAAAACTGGTTCAACAAGACGAGTTTCTTTTTAGCAAGTAAACTAGACTCATGTTTTTTGTGCCGTGTGTAGGCCTACACACATAATTATTTCACAAACAATCCCTCTCTCTTCACAGACATTTCTTTGCAAAAGGTTTGCAAACAAAACTATATAAAACCCTCAAACGAGGCACCTGTTTCAGCTAACGTATCGTCGGCACCTTGTCAATGGCGACTGACAACATGTTATCAATAGGTTAAGAGGGCTTGTGAGGGCTTATCTCCCATTTTCTAACCGCATAAACTGCCGGCAAGACATCAAAGGACTCCCAGCCAGTTGGTGAACAGATGTTTCCAATCATCTCTCTGGAACTTCAGACTTATGGCGACTTAGCACCCGAGTTGTAGTGTCATTGACTATGGCGGCCAATGCTTGTGCACAAACGAATGGGAATGTTTTTGTACACAAAGAGCATTGACATTTGTTTTTGTTCCACCCAGTCTCACCAAGTCACCGACCCCTGTTGATTGTCATCCCTTCTAGACTGTATGTTATGGTACAGGGGAGGATATCATGGAGTTTAGCATGGCTGGGATTTACCACGTGGGTGCTGTTATGTTTTGACAGGGCCACTCGCTGCAAGGTTTTAAATGTACGGTGTTCTTGCAGGGCCGCCATATTAACTACCACATGAGCTCACCAAAGCAGCATATGCTATGTCTGTGTACCCTGCCATTCCCGTGTTAAAAGTCCATTGGTGGAAGGATAACATTTAAATCTAACCTTGAAACAATTCAGGCAAATTGCTGTAAATTATGACTGAATAGTTTCGTTAACGGAATTACACAGCATCATTGCATAAAAAAGTATCTAATTATATTAAATTGATTTTTTGTTAAGGTATATTATTTGCCAAGCCCCTTGGCGAATATTGATTATTATTGTTCCATCGAGTAGCTCAACACCAGTGTAACATTTGATACACAGACACAACAGTTTGTTTAACCCTTTCGTTCTGTCAAATCGGAAGTTCAACCAGCAAGCTGTATAGACAACTTAATACCTGTTTTTACGTTGCTTGGTCAAACAGTTTGACATTGTTCTTTCATCATGTCTCAATCACGGTTTATTTCGTTTTTCTTTTTTGTAACAAACACAGATGTTAAACATCATTGTGTTAAAAACAAACATCCCCAAAATGGCTTACATCTGTTTGTTTTCTTGGGTTGTTCGGATGTTGTTTTTTTAAGTTTCTTTGGGTTTGTTTTGTTCTATAATGTGAATAAATAGTATGTACGGTTTGACAATCTATGCAAGACTTGTTACCTTGAAAATGTAAAACTTCCTCCGTGTCTGCTTGTAAAATGAAGTCTATTATCCAAAACTCTCGGGGGTTAATTGAACCCTTTGGCTTCGCCATAGGCACTATTCATCCCCTTAGGTGTGTAAACCTACCATGGAATGGAAATGTAACTAAGGAAATTGCTTGAAAGTAGTCGTGAATCAAATACAAAATAAGTAGGCGAAGATACTGAAAATAAAAAGAAGACAGGGGAGAAGAAATAAAAAGTACTGAAACAACCTCAGGAGGTTGCACTTAGCATTAGAAGACATGCACCATGTCAATTCCGAAATGGCAAGTTAAACAATTTGATTGATTTGGAAACCGCTTAATATAAATGTTTGGGATTTTAACACATAGTGATCACCCATGGCAATTGTTAAAAGGTCGTGTATGTTTGAATGAAAACAAATAAGTGTGTGCATTGTTGTTAGGGTTAACCTGTGATTATGCCCATCGAGTTTGGTTGTCACACTTTGGTACCCCCACCCCCCAGAAACTCACGAACATAAACTATACCGTCACTGGTTTACTACAATAAAACTAAAATAAATTAGGTACTACCCCAGAAACTCACGAACATAAACTATACCGTCACTGGTGTACTACAATAAAACTAAAATAAATTAGGTACTACGACTACAGTAGTTATTGTGTCAATTGTGCATTTAACAATGGTTTCATAGAATCCCGGCATAGGCAAAACAATTACACATTGTTGAAGACTTAAGATGTCGTGACACATCATGAACAAATCACACAGTTACACTATCTTGTTGTTTCCAACAGGTTTACGTTGTCTTTATTTATTTTATTTTGTTTTGAGCGCAAACATTCCCTTCAACAATTTATGAAACAACAAGTGAGAGCCTTTGGACTCATGGAAGCAAATTTGAAACCGTCAAGCCATCTGTCGAGGAGATATTGATTACAGCCAGCAGTGACCGAAATACATTAACAGTCATTTTATATTTAGCACGTTTATTTTGTTATATAGTTTGTAATTATTTATATAATGCTTGCTAATTATGACTATTTATTGTTTTGAATTATTTTTATAGGCAGTACTGTAGTATTTTTAGAATAAATGTTATCATTAATCAATTAGTTATTATTTTTTATTTATTCATTTACGGATTTATTTGTAATATTATTAATGTATTTGTATTATTATATTAATAGTTTATTCCGGGGGGGGGGGGGTAATTCTTACAAACTGAAATGGTCTGAAAAATCAATTACAAGACTTTTGGACTTTGTAAAACAATGTCCAACCCGTTAAACCACCTGGAAGCCAAGGAAGCCATCTGGCGAAGACATGATTGATTACAGCCAGGTTTGACTAATAGCCCGATGCTAAGAGATTAGTTTACAACCCCTGTGGGAATTCTTTAAAGATAATTCAGTGATGGACTTATTTTCATTCAATGGATCAATCAAGGATAGATAGGCCTATACCCTTTTCACATCTATTTAGCTATAGGTCCTAGAAGGAAACTTATAATTTGTGAAAAATGTTCATTGCTTTCGGGAGGAGTCAACATCATTTGTTTACAAACATACTGTTAAAAACAGTACCGTGGCTTCATGGAGGTTTTTTTAACTGACGTTATACACTCAAACGTGTATTTCCATGGGACGATTGCATTATTTTATGAACATCGCCTTATGCTTTGTGGTTAACAATTCCTCCAGCCACTCCATGTTCAGTCCACCCGAAGGTCCATATTTTGCCGTATCGTTGATGGGGTCAAAATGTTACAAAGTCAATTGATACTCAATTTAAAAAAAAAAAGTACTAGCGATACACACAATGGCTCCGTATAGGGTATTTAAGTTAGAATGACCATGGAAGTAGGAATGGAATTACATAACGTTTGATCGCGGCCTTCGAGATACGTAAAAAAAAATAGTTAAAGGGACACGTTGCCTTGGATCGGGCGCGAGTTGGTCTATGAAAAGCGTTTGTAACCGTTTGTTATAAAATGCATATGGTTAGAAAGATGTTTTAAAAGTAGAATACAATGATCCACACAAATATGCCTCGAAATTGCGTGGTTTTCCTTTTACTTTGCGAACTAACACGGTCCGCCATTTTGTGGAGTCAAACATTTGACTCCACAAAATGGCGTGCCGTGTTAGTTCATGATGTAAAAGGAAAACCACGCAATTTCGAGACATATTTGTGTGGATCATTATATTCTACTTTTAAAACATCATTCTATAAGCATATTCATTTCATAGCAAACGGTTTCAAACGCTTTTCATAGACCAACTCGTCCGATCCAAGGCAACTTGTCCCTTTAGTTTCCTCAATGTCACACAAATGTGAGTTAACTTATAACGTTGCCGTTGCTGTGTATAATTTAATATGGATCTCAATATCCGAAGTTCGAGTAAATTTGACGCCAGGGATACTTAATAATATATGAATGTATTACTTCCAAAGTACATTACTTCAAATTATAAAACTGTCATAATAATATCGTAGGTTCTCGTATTTAAACTGAAACAAAATTAGGAACAGTTGTTTTAATGCTCGAGGAAAACAATTGCGATTGTCAACGATCAGTATCCAAACTTAATGTTAGTCAACAAGAACAACCTGTGAAAGTTTCAGTGACGGTTTCCCAGACTGCTATAATCTATGGTACTGCTCTTGCGATAGGATCAGTTGTTACGTAATTCACCCTCGGGAATTAATTCAGTAATCGGTAGCAACGCACATCCACTTTCAAGTATTTGTTTCATTTTGATCGCAAATAAAACTTTATGATAATGTCAAAATGGTTATAATGATCATATCGTTGTTAACAAGTTAAGAGCAAAGGTGTGGGGGAGGGGTGGTGGGGAAGGCGGGTGACGTAGGCACTGGTAGGTTTAAAGTAGAGTTATTACTAACTTTAAGTGTGGTTATTGATAACGCTACCATTAAGAGATACATTGGAAAGGGATACTACCCTACAACACATCGATTTTCTGTAAGCCAGTTTATCCACTTGTATCAGCTGTTCTTAGAGAGAAAAAAAAAACTTCGTGTAATAATCTCCCGAAAGGGTTGGAATTCATTACGCCTAGCTGTCGCTACGCGACAAACCAGTTCCTAATGATACAACAGCATCTAACTCGAACTGAATAGACGTCGTTGATCAACATCCCTAATAGCCTATATGATATCAGCGGGTGATATCAACAGCCGTTATCATGCTCCGAGTAAAACACCTTGAGGGCATTAGATATTATGGAATAACGTCTACCCCGAGGTGAGAGGCAGGATTGAGGGAAGAAGCTGTTGTCCCTTTCAAGTCATAAGCAGACGCTAAGATGTTATCCCAGTGTGCAAAGATGAGATCCAGAAACACCGCGGCTGCAATTTAATTAACGACAGCCATGCTTTATTTTTATTTTTTTTATTTGGGACCCTTATTTTTTAATTATGTTGTTTCCCCTCTTATTCTGGTTTCCTGCCCCCCCCTTGTCTTTTCACATAACCATCTCCCCCTCTTTCTCCCCCTCTTTCACCCCCCACTCTTTTCCTTCTGTCTTCTCTATACAGTGGTCTATATAGCCGCTGCTGTAGAGCTACAGGCTATACCATAACAACAAGATCAAACCTTTCTGGGTTTCATTTACGATATATACTCTGCTTAATATACACCCCTTCATAGACCATTTCAATTGATAAAATTGAGCCTAGCTACCTCGGGCGTTTTACCTGTTTCCCTTTTCTTTTTCCTTTCTTTAATAGAACATGTATCCGACAGCTGACACATTCTCGTTCGCAATTAAAGGTTTATTCCTGCGCCCGCTGTTCCGGCACGTACTTTAATTGTGCACAAGCCCGAGGGAGACCGACCCACGGTTGACGATGCAAATAATTACTGTTGCATTATTCTTTTAACGATACTCCCGTCACACCTTCATTTTCAAAATGTTGTAAATTTTGCTGCTGGTGTTGATAAGAGCATGGCATCCTAGCTTACCTCAACATCAGGCTACACGTAGGCCTATAGCATGCCTATGTATACTTGCAATGAGTCAACTTGACGAAAGCAATAAGTGTACAAGGGTTAGGTTCCAGTTTTCTCTGAATTTCATATCCGATGTTAACCGAATATTACCCCCATGGGAAGTGATAAATCAAATGTTGAGTTATGGTTATTTCGTAAAGGAAGGGTGCTCCTATAATGACTCTTATATTATTCATAGTGGAATTTTTGTAACAGGCTGTTCACACCTGCCCTGCCTGCAGGATGTACCTCACAATTTTTGACACACATTACATAAGGAATGTAAAACACAAAATATCCTAACAAGATACAAATTATTGTGACAAAGTAAAAGGCAGTTAATCTGAAGTTTCTTGACAAGGAATCACCCGTTTTGCAGTTGTTATTTGTGACTTTAGATTTGACGACCCTGAATGAGCAGTGCTGTGAATGAGATCCTTCCCCTCACAATTTTAGGTCACCTAAAATATTCACTAGTGCCGAAATAAATATTAACAACAATGACAAGCAGCAGCTGTGGGTGTTTACATTATAAATGGATTATTTAAAGATCATCGGTTGTAAACTAGTATCAAACTGATCGTTACTTAAAACACAGCAACGTCAGAAAGGTTTTCACAATCTTAATAGTATTTTGTGCGTGGAAGGCAAACAAGTTATAGACCCGAATGAGGAAGATGATTTCAGCGAAATAATTGTACATGTTGACACTAGGAAAAGGGCGTTTGATTTGGATTAGGTGATAAAAGGAAGGAGGGTATACTAGGAAGAAAACAAAATATTAACAAACATGCAAGAACAAAAGCAACGACTTTAATATACATGGAGGTATTCGGGAGGTTTCCTGTCTAGTTGCGCGGTATATTGATGAGACATCTCGTCTCTCGGGTTTCTAAAATATTGATTCAAATCGTCAAAACCTTAATAGTCAGCGTAGATGAGGGACAGGTGGGGACAATTGGTAGTCAAGAAATAATTTCCTAACGGTCATCATGTTGACGTTACGTCTGAACTTGGAAGCAGCTCTGGCAGGAGTAAAGACCGGAGGACTTGTTCGTTTACCTTTGCTGGGGTCAACATCAAGAATTATTAAACCGTTACAATACGAAGCAATCCTTACGGACCAGTTGCGAGGTAGTTTATAGGGCGATGTAGGGCGATGTCGCTCTATTGACGACTCCGTGGAAAGGAAAATGTTTATACAATCGATAGCCAACTCCCTCATTTCCTTCAGAGGAGAAAAATTATTTCAAGCTACGGCCCAGCCTGATCGCACTTCAACTTTTGCAACTAGCTTATGGTTACATTCAATCACTCTCTTTTCCAAATTACAAAACAAAACATATCTATTCACAGCCAGAATGTATGCGCAACCAACAACTGCTAATTTATTTGTTTTACTTGTATTGTATCACTATTATATTTGTTTGTTTTAATAAAATATTGTGCTGAATTAAAACAAAACAAAACTTAGAAATGAACAGAAATTACACTGAATGTTTAGTGTCGTTTATTGGGAAAAAAAAACCAGTTAAGAAAAGTGTTTGTCTTAAAACCCTGTCTTCAACAAGTTGAGAACACCAAACCATCCGCTGAATTGAATGTAAAGGGGAAATCGACCATTATATATTTTACAGTTTGCAAAAAAAAACACATCGTACAGTCCATGGTTTTGTTAACCAATCAATAAACGACTGATTCGTTGCTGAGAAGCATAGTGGGAAGCCATGGGAGGCCGGGAAAGCATAAACCATAGTTGATTTAACACAGTTAACTTTTTTTCAGAACTTGCAGTAGCCTACATTTCAGGGGTCGGTGCATTTTGAAAAAAAAAAAAATAAATTAATAATTGACTGGAACTCGACAAGATGACGTTGTCTGCGCGTGGACTTCGTGACAGTTATCACGGACATTATCAGTTTTATGGCGCTGTAACCTAAATTTGAAGTTGTATATGGAGTTTTTACTGACCCCCCCCCCCCATAACCCTCACAATTAGTGACCATGTAGAAAGGTCATGTGCAGCGGCTAAGGGAGGGGGTAGGCAGGGGTAGAGTGGCATCTCCTGGCTCAAAATAATCATTGCCATTATCTTGCCCCCTTCCCCCTTTGAGAAAGAAAACAAATTATTAAATAGCTCCCCCAAACAATTATGTCCTTTCCCCAGCTTGCCCCCAAACCAAAGAGAAGATTACAACATAAAAATGGGGGGGGGGGGGGGGGATGACACAAACCAATTACTAACAATATTATTACACTGACTATTTTAGAAAGTTTGCAATTACAGATTTACCGTGCCGAAGGTAAGAAGCTACATATACCTGGATAAGGAGATGAAATTTCTTATTATCCAAAAAGGGCAAGTTTAAACATGTTAAATGCACCGGGTGTAAAAAAAAAAAAAATCAAAACAATCTACAAAAAAAGAGCATGCAACCGTTCTGTTTGGATATGTAAACTGAAGAACATAAGGGAACTTGATTTAAATGTACTGGTTGTCCAAGAGATTAATCATGTTTGACTTCAAAACTTGTTTCCCCGTTTTTATTTGTTTACTTTATTTTTGTTCCTTTATTGTTCTTCTTTCTTCTTTTTTTTGCGACAACGGCGGACATTTGATATTCTTTCGATTCTGTTTGATTAATTCATTAGATCAAACAAAATAGCTTGAAATAACCTCAGACTAACTAGAACACGTTTTCAAAGAAAATGAAGCTCCAAGTTTGCCTTGGAAATTCTCCCGAAAATAGCAGGTTCAATATTTTGATGATTGTTATGAAAGTAAAAAACAAGTTCCTTTGTTTTTATGGCATTCAGTGTAAGGACTTGGTCATCAAGCCACTGGACAAAGCGATATCCTTATAAAGGGACACGTTGCCTTGGATTGGGCATGCACATTGTGCTATGAAAAGCGTCTGAAAGAGTTATGTTATGAAATTAATATAGCTGGAAAGACGTTTTGAAAGTAGAATACAAAGGTCTATACAATTAGTCCTTCAACTTGCGTGGTTTTCTATTTAAATCAACACGGTCCGCCATTTCGTGAAGTCAAAATGTTGGTTCTACAAAATGGCTGACCCTGAGCTCACGAAGTAACAGGAAATCCACACAATTTCGAGCCATATTTGTTGATCATTATAATTCTAGACTATTTTTAAAACGTCTTTCCAACCATATTATTCATTCTATAACAAACGCTTTTATGGCCCAAATCGACCAATCCTAGGTACGTTACCTTTAATTTATATAATCAGTTTCTTGAATTTAGAGGATGAGACTTGTCAAGGGTGTATCACCAGCACACATGACTGAATACTAATTGTAGTCATTGGTGATAACGAGAACCAATCAGCATCCATGACTGATTGCTAAAATGTAGTCACTAGAGTAAAGAGGACCAATCAGCACAAATGACTGATTGCTGGTGACCAGAAGTCCAATCAGAAGCATGACTGATTGTTATTTTTATGTAGTCACTGGTGCAAAGAGGACCAGCGGGAGAGCCCTGCGCTGCGGACCTTCGGTATAAGTGTAAACATCGTAAAATTAAGTTGGATGTGCATGCAGTTGAACAACACAACTACGGGACACGTCTTAAATACAGCACTTGAGCGGAAAATTGTTTGGGAGTGCAATTTTACCTTGTTTATAAATTGTTTTTTTTATCATTTATTTGCAATTGTTTAATATTGTGACACATCTGAGTTTGTTTGTTTGTACTTACCGATCACTTAAAGGTTTTGAAAATCTAGCGGCAATTATGCCGTTGACGGCGTGCGTCAAAATGACAATGTATAGACCATGTTACCTTAATGTTTAACATAAATAGTGACCTTGTACATTCTAATGCATTTCCTGACTGGCAAGATACTACACAGGCCATATGGGAAAATATACATTTTGTGTCATAATTTTCACATAAATTCAAGAGTTACAAACGCCACAGCTGTACAGCTTTTGAGATGTCCCCCTTTCCTCTTATCATAAGTTGAAGAAAAATCAGACAGTGCAACCTCCACAAAATATAAGATTGATTGTATTCTTCCATTGATTGAGCTGCGTACAAACTGTGTCTGCAGGAATGTGCAGGCTCTGTGGCTCTTTTGTAAACATGTGATGTCACAGGTCACATGGTATTGACATACTATCTGTGTGAACTTGCTTTGTTATACCGCCGCCATGTTGCAGCAAAGAGGATATCTAAAACGAAGTTATATTACACAAATGCCGTAGGGTTATGACCTTAGAGGGTTTTTCGAAATAAAATTCTTTCTGAAGAGCACCGGAGGACGGACTGAAAAGGTATTGCGTTTGACTTGCGATTAAAACCTGTTTAATCTCATGTGAACTTAATTTCCTTTTTGATTATGTTTTCGTTTGAGCTTGTCTTTTAAGATGTCATGCTTGCCTCGAGCAGGGCTCATAAAATGCAATAACAGTAAGAATAACACCCCTGATCAACCCTGATCAACAATATACAAATTGTTAACAGCACATTGCTCCTTTAGTATGCGGACTATTGTATCATAAATTAAACAGCAGCCCAACCTGCACAAGCTATTATTAAGATGGTGAGCTCTTTGTTTGGACTTAATTAAAAAATAGTGCATGAGAATGACAATAAGGTGCCCATAAGCCTGACCCTCAATTGTTAATATCAATTCAAACATCCATTATGCATACCCTTTTACGCGGAAAGCCTTACGGTCACGATGTTATGAAATAATAAAGGGCCGAGACCTGTTGCATCCAAATGTAGTCCCCTTTTAGGAAAAAAAAAAAAACCAGTTACAACGCTTATAAATTTATGTCCAACTTATTATCAGAGCCAAACAGGAATCTGACAAGTTCAAAGTACCTTATATTTAATTTGGCATCAACGTGATGCGTTGTATTTCGTAGATTAAAAGTCTCGCCTTTAATCACGTAGTCGCCATTTTTATCAGATTCTCCCACACCAAATAATGACCACGGCGCTGATTTTTGACAATGTCACGACCTGCGCTAAATATGGACTGGCAGCTGCATTAAAGTAAATAGAAATCATCTTCATGTACCTTCCAGCCTTCAGAGGAGTACCTGGTACTCAGAGTACGCAATTGCTTAGTGAATTAAAACTATATTGATGTTATTAAGCACGTGCATGCAGTAAAATAGCGCAGGCACTCGTTGCATCTTCAACAAATAAATGATCATACTCTGTACAGTGCCTTAAACCGAGCATATTCCAGCCATTTAATAGCACTACAGAAAGTGTTTTCCAACCCTAACGCAAATGGTTCCATATTGCAGCACATTGACATGAATAAGGCCAACTGGGTTAAGCATTCCGTGTTGAGGCACGACGAGATCCTAACCAAATTAATATACCAGTAAAAGGCTTAGAGTATGAATCCTGCCGATCATCTTTATTATCATCACCAACCGCCTTCTGGACAGATCAGCAACGCGGGACTGTGGGTCCAATTACTGCAACCCTCCAGAATGCTACATTCATTCGGCTTTACTGATGAATGGCCACATTTTAATCCCCAGTTAGAGACAGTCCGCCCGGGGTCTAATCACATAACAACCAAGTCGACCAACATATTTATCCAGGTGTTTAGAACAAGAAGAAGGAAAAGGAAACGAAAAAAAGTCGAGATCAATTTAGGGACAGTTAAAATTTAATTTAAAGCGGCGTTTTATTCTACTTGTTCATAATTGTCTTGCGCTGGCTGCTGTTCTAAATACATTCATGAAAAGGTCATTGTGCATGCTCTCATAATTCTCGAGAATTAGCGTCTAAGAAACTTCGTGTGTTACTGTATTTTTACGAAAATTACTGACGACAGTTTTAATAACATTTCGAGAGTTTTCGTTTCCCAACGGTTCTGGTTACACTTCTTGTGGGAATTAATAGAATAGCTGTAATATTCAGTAATTTTTTTTTCAAAACCACCCTTCTCTTGTACTATGGCTATCTTTTCTTGACTACCACTAACATTAATTTTCCCAAGAAAGTGGTAGTGATGCGTCACTTGATGGTGTTAATGCATTGTGGGAACTAATTAGAATGACCTCCAAATCAGGCTGCCATCTTAGTGTTTTTTTTCAGCCCATGTTTGGGGGGGGGGGGAGGTTCAAACTATGAACATATTATAGCAGTAATAGCAAAATGATCACAGTTAATGCAGAGAAAAATGTCATGACTCAAATAAAAAATAAATCATCGTTAAATCATAGAGCAAGGTCTTTGCTCTATTGTTAATTCCAGAAGACTTTGTCCCTACGCCACCAGACATTATCGACCGAATTTTTTTATTATTTATTTTTTTTCGTTTCACTTTCTTATTTGAATAATGCAGAGTGACTGATAACCTCGGACAAAGAGACGAGGCTTCGTTGTAGAATGAGCCGTCCCTTAGCTTCAACAGTCATTTAGCAGATCAGTTTCATTTATTTAATTCGTGTACTGTGTCCGGTTTATAGTACGCAGGCGCACAAGAGAAAAAGAAAGAAAAAAATATATAATTATGTGAAGATCTTGAAAATGATAGTCTAACTAAAAGCAAAGACGTGGGATGATGGTTCTTTGTTCAGATGACATTGGTTTATGAACCAGACAGTACCCTGAAAAACACTTATATTTTACCTTGATAGAAAATCACGATATGGCCGGAAAGGATCAGTCCTGTCGTTCTTGACACACACAAAAATAAAAAAATTAAATAAGTCGGTAAACGCAACCAGACATTTTCAAAACCCTTATTGCCGTAAAAATGATACCACTACTTCGATTAAATCGATTATAATTAAATAGATATGTCTGATTGTATTGTTTTTATTGCTTAAATTTTGATTGAACTAATCTGTTTACAATTTTACTTATTCTGTTTGTTCAGGCTAACTGGAAAATGTTGGAACATAAACCCAGCTTTGAAGCAGTAAAAACTGTGATACAAGTTTTATCACCAGCCATGTTACTCCCTTTCAATGTTTGTAGTAATACAAAAGTATATAAAAAAATATATACATATCTTATTGGTACTCTGGTTATTGGCCTTTTGTTAGTTGTTGTTGTTGTTGTTGTATGTGGTGGTTGCTTGTTGTTTTTGGCATAGGTTCAGTTGTAGACAGGTACTACATCAGGGATTAACAGTCACCTATCTATTCCTTTGTGTACCAAAAGCTAGGTATTTGGCACCCAGCGATCATGAATATGCCTGGTGACGAAACTTAACTTTGTGCTTTATCCTGTTGATGATGATGGTCATTATAAAACCGTCAAGAGCCATCCGGTTCTTGGCACCTGTCGGGCGGATAAATGTATACGTGCTTCTTAACCGATCCCTTTAGTTGTTTGGTTTACAAGGAGTTTGGTTTACAAGGAGATATACGCTTCTTTTGTATGCCTAAATTTCATCGAGTTAGTTGTAACCCAATTTAGGTGCATTTTATCCAAAATTGCCCGATCATGTTTACACATAATAATATAAAATGTACTAACCCCACAAGAATGAATCATAACAACACGATGCTTCTTTCAAACTCTAAACATTTATTGTGTAAATTAATATGCATCACAATAAACACATTAATTAATTGGCTCTGTACAAGGGCTTTAGTTATGTACACATTTTTATGTTTTAATTTTAATTTGTAATTTATCTAAAATAACTCAGTACTTCTTAACTTGGAAACCTCTTGTAATATTCGTCCGTTTCTTAGGGTCTGTCGTACGTCACAATGTTTTTGCATGTTACACTACGCAAAACTTGCTTATTATTTGAAAAATCTTACAGTATATTTACATAATTGTAATTATGATTTTTTTACACAAGCTCGACGTAAAATAAAGTCATAGTGTCAACTTCTCTCACGTACTAAGAACAACAGCATGTATTCACTTCATTGATTACAATTGAAAGGATGGTGTGTCATTTCAGATGTACTGGTTTCCGGGACCGGAACTCACTTTCAAGAAGCTGTGAAGTTAATTATGCAAATGAGCAAATGTCCCTTTAAAAGCAACACATGAACTTAAAACAAGTCCCAACAGTGTACACTTTATGGCGTAGTTGCATGTAGTCTAACCTATATTCCTGTTACATAACGTTATCCGTAGTTACTATTCACGTGCTTGCAGACTATGATAAACGTAAGGGTGGTATTACACCGTAAATATACCAATTGCTACATTTATTCGAGGGCCAAACAATATTTGAAGTAGTCACACCCCCATACAACATCAAACATTTTTAACCCTGGTCAGTGTATTTTTACATTCATGAGTCATAACTGCTTTGCATGTTTACAAAGGGGAACTTCTTGTTTAAATGGTACAACCATCAACATGCAAAAGGAGCTGGATAGCTGGTCCACGTACAGCTACCTTAGACTAAGGATAAAACAGGCGCTCATGATTCCAAGGCGAATGGGTTGAAAGTCAAAATGTTAATAAAAATAATAACAATAACAATAATAATAATGAAGCGGTCATTATTTTCTGTTGGAAAAAGATGCTAAGTAAATAATAGTGTTGATGTTACATTGTAGAACATTCTGTCCCCAGCAATTCAATTGTCGCATATCTTCACGTTGCCTTTGAATTTCTGCAAATCTAGTCGAGTCTCGCCATCAAAAATATGCTTGGTTTTACTATCTTACTCCATGAAAAGCCCGAAAGACGGTAAATATTAATGATCAGGTGGTCACTGCGCACTTGTGTATTGCATATTTAGCCAACTGCAAAGCGTTTTTTTATTTTTATTTTTTTATTCGCAACACACTAGGGAACAAAGCAAAGTTAGGTTCACAACAAAACGTTAAATAAGTTTTACGAGTATATTGATTTAGTAGTGGTTTCCAAAGACCCAAATCGCGTCTTCGATGCACGATCGAAGGATACATTTCACAATCCGTGGCCTCGATATAATTTAACCTTTCATGCCACCATCAGAAGAACAAACTCACACGCTGACGCCATGGTACTGTTTTCAACAGTACCCTTTTAATTCGCATATTTTCAATTGGCCTGAAACATCTGATAAGAGTATTAAGACTCAATAAGACAAATTCCAATCTGTCAACCCATCTGGAAGCCATCTATCAAAGTCAATATTGATAGCAGCCAGGTTTGGCCTTTAGCTACAGGCTAAGAGAGATAATTACGACCTATGTGTAAAATATTTAAGTGGATGGCATTAGTTTAACTGTTTTAGTCAAAGTATCAACCGACGGCGTATTCCTTTTTGTATGCTATTTGGCTAGGTCTGATAAAGGTTTGTGGAATTTTGAAAATATGTAGGCCTATTTCATTTGTAATATTAGGCCTACTCACAATATTTTACAAACATATTGTTGATAAGAGTACCAGGGCTTCAAGGATGGTATAGGTGATTGAAAAATGTTGGATTATTTAATTGTTTAAGCATTCGTCATACATCTGAAGTGTCAAACCAGCGGCTCCTCATTATGCACACAAACTTTTGCTCAGCTATAAACAGGGCAGCTTCGAATGTAGCAAATTTATATGTGCTATACAATGATTCGCAAAATATCATAGCGTGCATTTTAATACATATTTACTATATATAACACTTTTTCTAAATGCCAGTTCGGAAAAAGAAAACAAAACAAAAGGAAGGTCACGAATGGCATATCAGCAAATCTCCAATTGTGTTGTATTGACGTCGTTTCTATTAGTTATTGTTTGATTGGGGATGATAATTCTCTTCTCCCGGCCTCGACAAAACTGCATAAACATTACAGGCAAAACTTGTTTGACTTGTATGGTGTAACTCCTCACTGACTCAATCCGAAATGTTATTGAAAGAGAAAAAAAAATACATGTTGTGTTTAAAAAAGACTTGTTTAATGTTGATTGAAAACGACAAGGTTTTGAAAGCACTTAATTTTCGGTGACGGTGTAGTTAGATGTTTTTGTTGATATCAATGTACAGTAATTTATATTTTATAGTAATTGTTAAGATAACAAGACAATCAGCATATTGATTAACGTATATTAATAGCACCGTTTGTAATCAAGGTTAACATTGAATATATTATTATTTTAACATTTTACAGCATCATGCAACAAAATCAGGGAGAAAAATAAAACGTCTTATATACAACTTGTAACGTTCATTTTAGTTCAAGATTTCCAAAACAAACGCATAAAACTTTAGTATTTACACATTCGATATTCCATAGTTCTTGTTCCAACCAATGTCAGAGCCGTCGAACTGTTTTATTAATTCATATGCGAGGGCCCAGTTTTCGCAAAACTCTGTTTGTCTGATTAGTGGTTGTTATTGGTTTCTCGCCATCACCAATGCCTTAATGAATGACGTTTGTGAAACTAACTGCATGAAAATACAGCAACGTCAGGCACCATCTACAGAAAAGATAAAAATAATGAGAAAAACTACCAAAACAAATTATAATAAAAACAAATGTGAAAAACAAACTTAGGTGAATTGACTTAAAGATTTGCAAGCTTTAGGTTCCAAACTTCTGCCAGCTTGTCAAACAATAAGTGCCTTTTGTATAAATATACAAAATATTTCAGTTCGTCAAATAAAGATAAAGAAAAACTCAGCACTGTCCCTTTTTATTGTTAGCAGACTGGTTCAAACCAGATTAAATTAATCGAGACTTGTGAAGTAAAGATCCCCAAAGCAAAAGGGCAGCTGTTCATAAAATACAGAAAGAAGGGTAGCCAGGAAAATGGGCTGATAACAAAACAGAGCAAGGGAAGTTGAAAGCCTCGGTGAATTGGTACGCCTGTTCGTGTACCCAGGCTCTAAAAAGCGAATACACACAGCCCAATGTAAAAAGCACAGTGGCGTCATATGCCTACCGGCCCATACTGGCATCAATGATAAAAATCAATACTAAATACGTTTAGAAAACCCGTAAAAGTTCCAGGTGAATATGCGAGTGCAGTTCGAAGAAAAAAACAAAACAATATAACCTTAATTTATTTCAATATATCAAACAGGCTAGAGTGGACAGTAAAAACATTACATATGGCCGACTAACTTACTTATAGGCAGTTGCTTAAGACATAGTAACCTAATAAAGACAATTTATGTTTTGCTTTTGTTTGTTCAAATAGTAAACTTGGCATGTACGATAGTTCTTCCTAGAAATAGTGCGGTTTGGAGTGCCGTAAATTGTTATTATTATAAATTTCGATTACTAGGATTGTGATTTTGTATTACTGTCTTGTATACTTGTTGCTTGCATGCAAACAACAATTTGTAATATATTTATGTATCTACTGATTTATTCATTAGTTATTGTATTAATTGTGTTTGTTTTTGATAGTATTTATTTTCATTTAGAATGAAGATGTTAATGAAAGACTCCTCTCTGAAAAAAAAAAATACATAAATAAAAATGTTTCCACCAAATCAGGAACTGTAAGGTGAAAGCTTAACTTGAAGGTAAATACAGAGGTTTGAACCTCTTTCGGCTACGATGCAATGTTTTGCACGTGCACGATTACAGCAAACACTCAATTGTGAGCAGTCGTGGGTGCCTTACCACGCAGGGATGACCTTTCCTTTGCTTTGGGTTCTCCTTTACAGAAGTTTTTTTTCGAATAAACGCACTTAACTTTTATGTTGCATATAACGAACGTTGCACGCAAGCTATGGATTTCCACTTTAACAGTTATATGAATCGGAACTTTTCAATTTCGAAAAGGTTTTTTCTCCGCGAAGGGCACAAAATCTTATTTCCGCATCTGTATTGACACAGGCACAAAGAGAATGTTTGAAGCAGGTGCTACGCAGAGAAAAAAAACCAACAAGAAATGTTCAAATCTCCCCACCCCTTTCGAAAGGTGATTAACAAATGAGTCCAAAACAATAATGGATAAAATAAAACGAACTGAACAACAAAACAAAGGGCAACTTGTGTCGGTCCGTAAGTTGACGTCAAGTAATTTGATTCACTGGAAACGAAGATAAAAAATGTCCGTCGTAGGGTTAATATGTGTCTGTCGTTTTACTGTTTTAAATCGGATATATATTTTTTTCGAGTATATTATTATTAATAAGTTCATATTCATAAGCTTTTTTGATATTTTTGTTGTGAACCATTTGCCTTGCCGTTTTCGTCGTCTTTTAGTGTTTTGTCGTCCGTCAGAAAAGATACAAGCATAAAAAATATAGGCCTGATACGGTCTCTGGAAGTCTAGTCAACAGGTTTAAGTTCCATGCATCGATTCTTTGAGATAATTGACACTCACTGAAACCTAATTTCAAGAAATTTGCCATATATAGTTTTGTCTTCTTCTGTATTGTATAAGTATAATGTCGATTAAAAAAAGTCTGCTTTTAACCTTATCAGATAAACTTATATCCCATTTGCCTAGAAAAGAATTTAGTTCGAAGTTATACTGGGAAGAAAATGCTGTGTGCCCTGGAGCTATGCACCTCTAATTACGGGTGCTGAGTGTAGTCTTGCCTCAAGACAGTCCTCTACGTTTAATCTGTGTTTCCGATCCCGAGGAACAGGAGGGTCCTCGCCCTCCGAGGATGCCGTGTAGATGAAATGTTATTGATCATGTTAATGTTACCTCTGTGTGTGTCATATGACAAGAAAATGGGGATCTCAGACAAATAGGGTGGTTTCGTGAAATGACGTCAACGGGACTGCGTGTAGATACAGTCACAGGTAGCACCAACCCTATCTAATAATGGTGGACACACATTTCATCTACTCAACGCTATAGGTCCCTGTTAGTGTTATACATAACTAAGATATCGATCCAACTAGGCTGCAAGGCAGCCGAGTCACTTTCTTTCATTAACCCGTATATCTCAAGATACAATATTATTACTTGACACACTATGTTGTGAACCAGATTCGTTTTTTTCTAGATCTCGTTTCCAATTAAATTAAATGTAGTACGCTTTGCCATACATCTTGCATCTGGAAGTAGGCCTATTCTATAAGCACTACTCATTATTTTGTTCCGTGTATTATAAGTCCTTCATCACTGTTATAAATATTGCAAAATGGGTTGATTATGTCATTAGACACAATCCAATGCCGTTAAGTGTAATATGTCCTTGCGCCTCGTTACTAGATCCAAAACATCCTTGATACTTTATTGGTGAAACACATTCGTCCGTTCCGCACTTGCCAAAATACTTATAAGATAAGTACCGTTTCCGCGATTCTACCAAATTTTAAGGAATTTTACAAGATTGTCAGATCTGACAAATACAAATAGCAGACAGTGTTCATGTTTTGTGTAATCATCCAACTAAATGAAATAACAAACCTGTGAAAAATAAACAACCAAAGACAAACATAATAATTATATCAAAACAAAATATATAGCCACACCTCTGGAAATTTACAAAGGACTCGAACAGCGGGCTAAGTCACGTTTTAAGAAAGCTTACACATGGCTTGATGGCTCGGAATCTGTTTTATGTGTGTCTAAAGGGCAATATATCTGATGGTTTTGACCGCTTGCAAGAGATTGTGTTTACCCCCAAAAAGTAGTAGGCTATACGCTATTGCAATACAAAACGTACTGTTCAAAGCTGTGCGATTGTGTTAGTATGCGCGCATAGATGCAGATGGTATCATGCATTGGCAGTACCGGCGATATACTTAGTTCTCGATCAAGAGGAACAAGTTAAACTTTTTTTCAGCCATGGCAATATTACTTGGTATTAAACATTGGTGTCACCTTTGATTACTCATTTATGTATGTATTTATATTGTATTTATTGAAAACACCACCGTCTACGATGCATCAACGATTATAGACACGCATAGGCTTTTAATGTATATATATTGTTTACAAGTTTATACAAAATGTCAACGATGACATTCATAAACCTTTACGGCAGTAACGTATACAGATGTAGGCATAATACGAAAAAATAATGAAATTATCACATAACAAATTTGTTTACGATGTAATGCCGACTGATCAATTAAAATGTCAAATCTGAGTAAGTAACTGGATAATTCTAAACTGGTCGCTCCATCGCAATGTGTTATCCGTAATCAATATATATATTTTTTCGGCATCAAGAAGCTCTTGAAAGCATTTGATATTTACAGCAACACAGCTGAAGTTGGCCGTATGTGGCAGCAACACGTGGCTCTCACCGAGCCTAAAAAAAAATAAATAAAAAATGATGCAAACGACCGAAGAAAACACATAGTTTGTCATCATAAAGGGAGCATAAACTATGCAAAATCAAGCCGTAGGCCTATTTATATATATTTATTGATTCATTTGTGAAGTTAATAACTCTTACAATGAATCAAAATCTGACAAAACTGAGTGTTTCACAGACACGTGACATTTTACCATACATAGTGCAAAACAAATCAATAAAGACATAAAAAGAATAGAAATTAAGATAATCACGACTCGCTTTACTTGACAAACTCGCTAAGTGTATATGAATGTGTGTGTATGCTTACTTCACTGGGAAAAAACAAAATAAATGCATTTAGATATTATACCATACTCGGAGATTACAACACTCTACCAAAGCATCGGTTATGTACACTGTTTTACACTTCGTTTCGTCACAATGTATAGTTGTGGCAGTCAATGCAGCTGAAACTGCTATTGTCAATGGTGCACATGAACAATAAGGCGCCCTTTCAACTGGCTCCGTAGCTAGATGTGGCAATTTCAAAAAACTGAACGTGCAAGTGGCGCCGACGGTATATTATTCCCGGAGCTTACAGTTCATGTGGAGTTTGTCTTGATCTAAATCTGGACGGGGTCGTAGCCAGGAATCTGTAAACAGTCCAACAAAGGAACCCATTAACTCTATTATAACGCACGGACATGTGCAGTTCATGTTAATATAAGTGCTATAGATTCAGCCCAAATTGGCCCAATCAATTTATGACGTCGTAAACCACCTCAAATGGACAGTGCGTCTTCAAAAAGGAGAAGGAAAGGGAAACTCTTGGAGGCGTACTCAGGGTTAACGCCCGGCACACACATGGGACTGATCGGCGCCAGTTGGTTGACGGATCAGACAATGACGTGTATTTTGACAATTTAAGAATGTGCATCTATTTCCTATCAACAACAAAACTGATGTGGGCTCGTCGGGGAGAGGTATCAAAACACAGACTGAAGACCCTATGAACCCTTTTCAAACTTTTGTATCACAGGTGTTGACTGAAGAATATTCATTGACGTACTTTCCAATTTTCTTGTATGTGCTCGTTGGTCCCATACTTTTCTGGTCCGTGCTTTCAGTAGGTGTTGTTGAGCAGGAAAGAACTTTCTTGAAATGTTTCTTAAAGCTTGCTGTTGTAAAGGCATATATAAAGGGGTTCGTGAGACTGTTGGCGTAGGCCAGACACAATGCAAACATTCGCAGACATATAATGGCAATCCCTGTGTTAACATTTGTTATCTCCTCGGTCTGAAATTTTTCCCATAGAAGAATGCAGTGAATTGGTGCCCAGCAGACGGCGAATAGCAAGACTACGATGAATACCATACGGGTGATCTTGCGCTTCTGACGAATGGAACGCTCGTGTGCTTGGGCGCTCTCCGTCCCAGCGGATGTCTTCCTCCAGACTATGATGAGAATCTTAGCGTAGCACATGAGAATGATCATCAGAGGTAAGACGTACATGGATAGAAAAGCACCTAAGTAGTAGTACTTAGCTCCCTGGCCATCTTCACTGATGCGAAGTACGCAATTTCCGCCGTTCAGCTGGTAGAATATGGCAACTGGACTGTGTACGATGAAAGAACCTGCAAAGAAACAAACCAAATCCAACATGCTTATTTCACACTGATATATATTTCACAGTTGAGCGAGGTTGCACAGCTAGCAAACAAACGCGCTGAATTTATTATTATACCTTTGTTTCACTCAATGTAGAAGTGCCTGTTTCGTATCAACATTCAATGGAAAAATAGTCTTGATTTTTCTAGATAATGTACATGTAAATTAACAATGTTTTTATAATATAAAAAAAATACTTATCTTGTTCACATTACCCTAACAAACAAACATAATATCAAGCAAACAGTGTGTACGCAATTTATTTTGTAAAATAGTTTTCGTTAGAGCGTTGTCCCGAATTCCTCCTCTAAATTCGTTTGACATCAAACGGTAGCGTTCATTTAGTACCAATTCTTAAATTGTCTGATATTGAAAAGCCTTATGCGAAACATACAATAAAGGATAACAAAATAATAAGCGGGGGGGAAGAATGAAAAAAGTATAGTTAAGTCGAACAGGTTAGTACGTGGCGTAAACAAATAAATACAAATAAATAAATAAAGAATTAAAAAACAGTAACAAACTAATAAATAATACTAACAATGTAAATAAATAAATAAATATAAAAAAATCGTGACAATTTGTTGTTTATAATTGTTATATATGTGCGCGTCCAAACCAAAATAAGCTTCTTCAAATTACAAACTAATGTTCCGACCCTTAACCACACGCTGATCGATTATTCCAAAATATCTAAACGACCTCTCTCGAACTTGTTTTTGTTTAATCGATTTATTTCAGTATTTATTTATCCATTTATAATCTTTACTTCATTTTGTGTAATGTTTATATCCATCTTAAATGTTCAGAAAAGGATGACGCATAGGTAAATATAATTGCGTTAATTTTACAACTTCAGCCGAACACTGCAGTTGACAATTCCATAATAACCATGTAATATCATCGTTGGGGACTCTTTGTGACACTGTGATTTGTATATGAAATTACTCTCTCGGCCAAGGACCTAGCGCAGCCGATCGAGCACTAAATACTTCCCCATTGGATCAGTTTATCAACAGAGCAGAGAAATACAATATAAACTATTGGGGGGAAACAAGAAGAAAAACAAGAAGAAAACCGGCAGCAAGCGGATATCAAAGCATCCAAGGTTCTTTTGTATATTTTTTTTAGATGAGACGTCTCTGGAATCTTATCCTATCAAATTAAACAAAACCTCATTCATCCACACATCGATTATTTTGGCGATGCTTTTAGATGCAATACTGGTTTTAGGTATGTTTTCTATCTTATTCCCTCTGTCCATCTGTTTTCTTTTTTCTATAGTAGTAATAGTACGAGCCAGATATGACGCATATTTTAATTTTACTTGTTATTATTAGTAGTATTATTATTATTATATTATAATTATTTGTTTCATTTTTTTTATTGTACATATTATTTTCTTCTCCTGATGATACTTACTTTCAACATGTTCAGCAGGCCATTCATTAACTATTGTTTGTGTACTAATTATTATGTCATTTTATTAAATATATAACAGTTTATGTATTTCTATTTGTTTTCACGTTGAAGGATTGATAACACAAACAGCAAACAAGAAACCAAATGCAGAGGAAATATAGCTCAAAATACGAACGCAAGAGAGTAGACAAGTGATAAGCAACTTCTCAGCAAATGTGGCGGATTACTTTGATTGTTTTTCTGTGTAAGAACTTGTTGTAACTTGAGATAAGATGCTTTCATAACCTTTATTATTCCAGTACTCCTTTGACACGTTCTTAACACAACGGACATTCTGTCAGACTTCAATACTAAAGGGGGCCGTGCAACTTAGTGTTTCAGGCAAGAACCCTCCGTCCATGCCCTGTCAACTCGTGGTAGCGAGATCGTTAGTATTCCTAACAAGGACCGACTACACTAAACGATCTCAGGTGCGAGTGATGTCTCGAAAACTCCTCATCACAGCTCAACTGAAGTGCATACAGCCTTGGAATACGTGTGTAAAATCGAAATGTTAATTACATTATCAAGAAAGGGGCGTTCGTCCTTGTTACAAATCACCTCAAAAGCAAACACAGTATTTGTTGAGTAAGGATATTTAGCGATAAATACCATATGGTAAATAAAATATATATTTTGTGTAAGTGTGATTCAGATTGAACTTTTTTTTTTTTTTTTTTTTTTTTTTTCCCCCGGATGAAAATTATTTATTCAAGCTTAAAACAACTCATCACTTTACAAACATGCTGAAAAGCCATGGCAATAAAACAAATGCAAAATTGACCGAAATGACAATTTATAAAATACAGAGTTAACCTTCGACACAATAATTTAAAGAAGTCCCATTTTTTTTCGAACTTCACAGTAGAATCATTAGTAATAGAGATGTACTTTTCCAAAGTATAATAGCGTTTTAAATCCATTTTCAATAGTGCAAGGGATGGTCTGTTGTCGTTCATCTTCATTTTATAAATGTGGAAACGACACAAAACAAGGATCAGATTAAGAGCACTTCACGATTTCTTAGTTATACCAAAAAGGATAGCCTCATTGTCTAAACGTATGTCTAGATTAAGAGTATTCCTTATCCAAACCCCCAATTGGGTCCAAAACATAGTTGAAAATTTACATCCACAAAATAAATGAACAAGCGTCTCACTCTCTAACTGACAGAATGTACAAAGATCGTTGTCCTTTTTACCTATTTTAGCTAAGAATGAATTAACGCCAAGATTTCTGTGAACTAATCTATATTGAAACCATCGTAGTCTAGTGTCGTTTGTAGCGCCAAATGGAATATTACAATTAGTGCCATCCACTTGGAATTAGTAAGTTTAACACTCAATTTTGTTTCCCACTTAGCGGTAAAATTATACACTACTTTTTTAGCAGATGTAAGGCATTTATAAATGCGGTTGGAGCCTTTTTTGTCCTTCAAGAGCAGTCTAAAGTTGAATGGAATGAAAGGGAAGCAAATACTCGCCCTACCAGTGCCCAACATCGCTGTACCAAACGACCCTTTTATGGCCTTAATTATACCTCCATATTCAAGGAAATTAGTCTTTACACCAAATTTAGCCTTAAAATCAACCATGGTAAGAAAGTCTCCCCTTTCATCTAGAAGATCACACACATAAAAAACCCTCTTATTTATCCAATGTTTGTAATGAACACAGTTATGATTAACTCTAATGTTACGGTTGTACCATAGCACATTCAGATTGAACTTGGTTGACACAACATTTCGGAATGTGTACTCTGTCCGTCGTCAGGTCACTGCTTGATCCCAAGTTGACCTGCAGCTTATGTCAGTGCAGTGTACTGTGACCGGTGAGCTATGGATGCATTGGACTGTGACGGCGGAACAGTCGATCATTACGATCAGTAAAGTAAGTAGGTTAATCATTAGACTTTATTACAAACATTTTTTTTTTTGAATAACACTGACGGAAATAGTTTTCTTTCCAAAACACCCACACAAACGTATGCCTAGTAACAGTTTCATCCCGTGTGGATATCCACGATACTCGTTTCAAAATGTTGTGCCACTGTACGTAGTCTTCCCTCACTTGTCGTTTTGTCGTTCTTAACTTTGATCAAAGTATAACAACAAAGTTTAACAACTAAACTGTAAACCAAGTTGAGAAAGACAAAACGATTAACCCGAAGTTTTGAAACAAATGGTTCATATGTTTGAACCGACACACTCCCTCTATAAGCAATAGTATATACGTGGCTGTTCCTAATTTGCAGGCCGAGAGTGGACGGTTTTTATTTTGTCATCAACCCAATGAAGAAAACGGTTTCAATCACGCTGATGAAGTTTGTTTTGTTTTCTCTTGCAAGGACGTAACTATGCATTGAAGTTCGTCAATCATTAGTCCATTAAGGAACCCCCCCCCCAATAATTGTGTTCAATGTGCAGTTGTTGCGCAGCATTTGCTGTTATTTGATTGATTCAGCTCGCCCATTTCAATTTCGTCGATTTTGGTCTGCTCTCTGATGGTAGGCATATAAACAGTTTTCTGACAGAATTTGGGGAATAATTGATTCCACATTATTTGATTGACGTTTTATTTGTGTGCAACTTGGCCATCAACTCAGGTTGGATGTTGCATTCAGACGGCAAATCTGAAAACTACTACGACACAAGTAATTCCATTGGTACTTCTCCTAGTTTCCTTGTATTACTATTGGTTGAAGCTAGTAAGGAGCACACATATTCATTTCGCTGCTCCAAAACTGTGGGGGTTTTTTGCGAGTCGATAACCACCCCTTGGCAGTATGTACGCACCGCAGTGTGTTCGACAAGATTTGTCGGACATTGGGTTTTATGCCATGTTTGTAAGACAAAACAATCGAGACATACAGTTTGTATGCACAATGGGTTGGACATAATGGTGTGATGGGCGCAATGGCACGGACATAATGATTAAATGAACAATGGGCTGAAGTTTTCAGACACAGTGGTTTGGATATAATGGTCAAAAATCGAATGTTACCCATGATGCATCCCAACTCAAGAAGGCAACATTCTGTACTTTGAATGACCACACAAGACATGTTGGGTGATCAGATGTAAGAATTACCGTATATCAACTCCCTGAATGTTGTTGAAGCCCCTGGGTCACCAGTTTGTTCGTTTCCATCCAGGCAAATCTAGCGAATTACCGGTAAGATTGGGTCCCACTTCCGTAAAAATGATCATTGTTGTAGGATTAGCGAACTCTGCGTCATAGAAGTCAATTTATTCCTATCGAACGTTATACTAATTAAACAATGATAATTATAAATTCAAGAGAAAAAACATGCAAATCATAATATTCCGGAGAATGAAATTTACATTTTTAATTTTTCGTTTCCAGTTTTCCCGCCCTCCTGAACAAAAAAGGAACGGGGGTTAAGATGTTCGGCTCTGACTATATAGTTAATTTACATACCATCTAAGTTAAATTCGAACAACCGGACAAGGTTGCACATTTATTGCAATACCATCTGAATGGTGCATTGACCCAATCGAGCAACCAACGTTTTCATTACTAAAATATGACCCTTTCTGGCCTGGTTTCACTTTGGCCATTTTTCAAACCTCGGATTGGGCTCCGTCTCCGGCTTGGACTCCGTTAATTGTTGTTTTCTACAGTGTGTATTTGCACGCGGTGGTTCGAATATCAGACGGAGCCTAGAGCCGGAGACGGAGCCCAAGCCGAGGTTTGGAAAAGGGCCTGTATTCTCATTTAGTTCCAAAACGGATCTTGCACCAACTTCGGTAATTCTAAAATAGACTTATGTTATGTTAACCCTTCCAATGGGTTTAACCTAATCCGGAATGGAGAAAAAATGCGAATGCCATTGCACATCAATCGAGACTTATTCGTTGAGAAAGAAATGTCACAACAGTATGGGTAAACCGTGTACAAATTGTAGAATGTGCATAGCCCGGCGCCCACAACTAAACCCGGACAGTGCCAACCCAGTATAGGGAAAACAAGAGATGTTCTCATGTGCCAAACTGTCTTAAAATTAAACTTGAACGGATTGATCTGTGCAGTGCCCTTTTCCCACTAACAACATTGATTTTTTTTGTTAATCAACCGTCCCTAAGCTAGCTGCCCAAAATGTCCAAGTCAATATTCCCTTCATCCTCAGACAAATAATATGCACCGAAATAATCCACTAAGTAAAATCGTCTATAGGTTTGTCTGGTCGCGCGGGCAGGATTTTACGAATGGTTGCACTGTTTTTCTTGGCAGGTATTTTACCTCACAATTAAATACTCTTCGAGTTAACGTAATCAGCAAGCCGAGTTTATTGGCTACTCTGGCGCGAAAATTAGCAATATTTTTAACTGCTTTAGAACGCGTGCTTGGGTTTCATCTAGGGAGGGCTTGGCGCAACCGAGTCCAATATCACCTGTTCATGCCACTCGGTCATTATCTTTTCAAGCAGTCTAATAGTGAGTTCGAGTGTTTGGTAAAACCCGTGATATATAAAGGATTTGATTGTAATGTACAAATCTATGGAAATATTTTAAGAAAGATATAGTCCTACATAACAAAACTAGTGAATAAGACTATGATTAAGCCTAATTATGTTACAGAAATAAAAGGAAGGACTCACTGAGCAAAAAGTGTAGTTTAGTCAGATAATCTGAAATAACAACACAAATATAAATCAATACCATAGAATATATTCATAAACAAATTAATAATAATAATAAACAAATAAATACATACCAATCAATTGATGTGGCCTGTTCACTATTAGGAACTTTACATGTGTATGTTGTATTTATTTGTATAATAATGTTGTTAATATTTTGTTTCCTTCCCGAGCAAGGCAAGGGAAGCAAAGTGAACGAGGAAAGTGTAAGTAAAATGTAAAACGTAATCTCAATCACTTTCTCACTTTAGAAAAGGAACGAATGAGCAGTGATAGGTTTTTGTCTGTATAGGCCCTATGCTAGAAATAATACCCTGTGCTGTATTATTAAGGATAATCAAATGGAATTCAACTATTTATTTTATGATCCAATTGTACATGCTTAATCTGTATTATTCAGTGTTGTAGTCGAGTCACCTGTGTCGAGTCCGAGTCCGAGTCTCAAGTCACTTGGGTCGAGTCCGAGTCCGAGTCCCGAGTCACTTGGTCCGAGTCCGAGTCCGAGTCACGAGTCACTTGGTCCGAGTCACGAGTCCGAGTCACGAGTTTAAATATTTATTTCAAACCAAAATGTCGTAAAATAAGAATTGGAAATGACAAAATAAAACACATTTATTATAAACACAGTTCTGTTAAAGTTTTTGTTAAAGTTAGTATAACCAAAAGAAACAATACGGGGCGGAACGGCAGACTGAAAAAATGTTGTACTACTTTTTACTTGTGACTTGTGACATGACCAAACTTGACGTCCTGTGTTGTGTGTCGACCATGTGTAGAAACTGGTGCAAACAACACACAGCCATCACAGTGCAATATGCAGGCTGTGTTTTACAGGTACCAGACATGCCATTTCCCTGGTAATATGCATCAAGCACAAACAGTGGCTATGGTGTTAACGTTGACAGAATACCAGCATAATACTGGTGTCGTGCATCCCAGTGTTATTATGCGTATTGAACATACGAATCGAACATACACGCGCTGTACGTAGATGGCCATCTACACAATAATCACGAACACTATTACTTGCAACACCGTACGACAGTGTACCTATTTATTGTGCTAGACGTTAACTCCATGTGCACTCCGGGAATGACGATCGGATCATCGGAATTGTTTTTATTATTTAAAAAAGGTTTTGTTTGTGAAAATACGTGACTCGAGTCACGAGTCCTCGGGGACAAGTCCGAGTCATGATAGTCGAGTCCGAGTCCGAGTCCGAGTCTTTTGCAGACGTGACTCGAGTCAAGTCCGAGTCACCGAAATTATGACTCGAGACGGACTCGAGTCCGAGTCCTGGACTCGAGTCATACAACACTGGTATTATTTGTGTACTATTAATACACTTATTTAATGACTCCTCTCTAATTGTATATAGCCGTTGTATATAACTCTAGGCAACCTACTTTGTATATAATTATTATATTAATTACTTTGTTCCGTTAATTAGTAAATAAGCTTTGGTGTTTTGTTTGTGAAGGATGTGATATTTTGGAGTGTGAAATAAACGGAGTCGTAAAACTCCAATTAAGAGAAAGAAAAAAAAAAGTAAAACATTTACAACATAAAAATAAAATAATGATTGATTAAGTAATTACTAATTTAATAAATTGACTTGTATTGTAGAAAGCATGTAGATTGCCCTGCTCTATTGTTCATTACTTTGTTCAACCAGCATGACTATACGATGCGGGAAAAAGTTAGGCAATGTCTCTACGCCATTACTCTAACAAATAATGTGTATACTATTAGCAGTTATAATAATCTGCTCGGATGGTGTAGTCTGTGATCACAAATGATGCTCCAAGTGCTGTTACTATTACGAGAATGTTACTTCATGTATTAAATTGAAATTGTTTGGTTCTCTAACATCGTCCATTACACTTTCACTGGGAACTTTTTAAGGGAGATATTCACCATCATTATAATATTAATTTCCAGGAAAGTTTGCAACAGTATTAAACTAACTCCAGTATAAACACGATATTCGGGGTTAGACTTTTGGTGTGGCTAGGGTCGTTTGTTGGGTTGTTTGTTCGTTTGTTTGTTTGTCTGTTTTTGTTAATATAATTACGGGGTTGTAATGTTCTTTAAAACTGTTACGTACGATACTATACAATGGCTTAAAAATGCAAGTGTCACCGAACTGTTCCCGTATATCGCCGTACTAATGTGTTGTATAGCTGTACTGTTGCGTAATATCACTGTACTCGTTTTATCACTGTACTATTGCGTTATTTCGCTAATCTAGTTTGTTATATCACCGTAATTTAATACAACATATGGACGTATGTGTTATTTTGCTGTATTTACCGAAATTTTACATCGATATAACGCAATAGTACTTCGGTACATCGCAATAAAGTAGAGCAATGTAGCAACAACAAATATACGGAAAATTAACGCAATAAAATACATGATATAACGCAATGGTACCGCTTTTAATGCAACAATACGGATACAGGATAACGCAATATAACGGTGATTTATCGCAACACTATGCGGTGATTTATCGCAACACTACGGTGAATTATCGCAATACTACGGTGATTGATCGAAATACTACGGTGATTTAACGCCGTAAAAAAAACCGAGCTCTATTAATTGGCGAATATGAGCCACCGTACGATACTCATCAAGTCGCCATCAGCTTGCAATCACGGACAACCCTGATTTGTTCCGGGTCTGAGTTAAGAACAACATGAGCTAGTACCAGTGTCTTAATTCCTGTAATCCCCTTTATTTCCTTGTTTTCAGAGTTGGCATTACCTATTCAATCAAACCTTAAGGTGGTGCTAAACGTACAGGAATCATTTCCAGCCATCTGTTTTCCCTAAAGAAACGCTTCTCGATTACTGATACGTGTGAACTCCTAATGCCTCGCCTAGGGTCAGATCGTGCGGTACCCGTCTATCTAGAACACTTCGTGCTTATTTACGAAATGAGTGATCAAAACCTGGAGAGGACACCTTCTACACCTGGATAAAGTAAAGGACTCTCACCACCATGGCAAGGCGGGTACTTCATTATAGTTACTCAAAGTTTATTATGAAAAAAGGAATTTTGCTTATTGGTACGGGGAACCGTTCTTTAACGCGCGAGTTCGGTTATCAAGCATGCCAACGTCATTTACACTAACTTAAGCACGTCCGCATTATAGAACTACAATCCCGGGACTGACGAAGCACCCGGTGTAATAAGAGGGCACGTCAGGCTTAGAGCAATTGTCGTCTACATGGTTGATTGTCATTAGCAAAATGCCATGGCAACAAGTACCTTTGCGTAGATGAATTGCTGAGCTGAAGTCAGCCTCCCGGGGCCGGTTCTGACCTACTATTTGAAGCGAAAACATCACAGCATTAAATGGATGTATGTGGCCAAATGTGGAGTAAACCAAGTCTTCGATCTTGAAAAAAAAATGAAAATGAAAATGAAACCTTTATCACCGGGCTAATTTTTTATTCAATTCATATGGAGATAAAACATTGCGCAAACTTCTAAAGACGCATGATAATAATATCAGGTAAACCGTGTTAATTTTTGTGTATGAGGCTGCGGTAATGTAAACAAATTATTTGGCAGCATCGTTCATTAGGGATTAATGCAAGCTGTGGAAAAAGGGTCTCTACTTAAATCGGTTTTATGAAAATAACCCCTCACGCTTGTCCTTGAAATTTATACACAATTACAGTTATACACTCTCGGTTCATTAATATTTCAAATGTTTTAATCATGGAGGCGAATTATAGAAGCTAGGCATGATTTACGACGTCAGATCAGAATGGGTATTACTTTTTCTTCGTAGCATTGATTCTGACAAGAACTGAGGTTGAGAACAGTGTAGTTTACTTGTCTTAAAATGAAGAACACGAGCGGAGTAAGGTGTCGAGACTCTACTTTAACCCGACGGCGGTATTGGTCAAGAAAACAAACTTTCTTCTGAAAGGAAATTGAATTAACTTTTGTAAAACTACTCAGTTTTTACCGGTGGTTGAAAGTCAATGTCAAGTCGGCATTGAACGATAAGTAAAAACTGATACACACTACTCATTGTAGAGTGATTTCAAAGCGAGAAATACTGATTCAAGGTCTGCGCGATTTACTTTTCATTCAATGGGACAGTTATATACAAGCATTAAGCTAGCAAGCATTCGCTGAAAAAGTTAAGAAAACGAGTGGATTTGATTTTATAAACAAACACGAGAACAAACGGAAACCAGTATCAGCCTCCCTCGCACTAAACCGTGAAAGCAATTGCCGGGGGATATATATCGGGATCAATTTTCAGTGACCGCCCTTAGCAGAGTACAAGTTGCCAGAGCTTAAATTCAAATCCACTTTGATGCAGGACTAAATCACATTATTTCCTCTATGCATTGGTGTTACAAAGTGTCACCTCTCGCGAAGGAAAACAGGGAAGAAAATTTATTTTTGTTATTATAAATATTGGCTTGACAAGCAGTTGTTGTTCCCCCCAAACTAATTCCTACAATATTCCAATATTGCTCGGAGTACTGAAGAGTCGAAAGCATCCAAAAATAGAATGACAGTTTAATCTGGTCTGTCTAACGCGAAATAACCTGCCTAAGGTCGAAATTCGAGGACATTTACCGCACGTCAGCCTGCTAGCGGATAGAACAGGGTAAGATTTGGGTGATATTAATTTGATGTATGGAATAAATTGAAAAAATGCAAATTGCCTGATGTAAAATGAGCAAAAGACCTTTCCATTAGAGAAAATGTTACCGAAAATGCGCCAAAGGTGTTGGAATAGTTTAACCATCAGGACCGGAGACACTCGTGACACTTTGAGTGCGTTCCGGTCCTACTATTTTCTTTGCATGTCCTCCTCTAAAACTCTATATATGATGCACATATCTAATACCATCAACATTCTTTTTTGGTCGTACTAGTCTCATCTCATGGTCTGCATACCTATTTAAATCTGGCAATTTTTAATTTATGCAAATTAGGCATATTTCCCCTACTTCCTTTTTTCTACTTTTTTGATATGTTGTTTGGAAGGGTTTCAAGAGACACTTGCAAAAAAAATAATTTCTGTTGCAATTTTGTCTAGGTCAAGCCATGTTTTGGCACAGATTGACTAGACTACCATGTCCAGTTATCAGCTCCAATGAGGGAATATTATTTTAAAAAAACAAAAAAAACATGGTTTTCAGGTAAAAGGACAAGAACAAAGTAAAATAATTTATGAAATAAACTCGCAATACGACTGTCATGTTTATTTTGACTCAGATATTTTGTTTTTATTGTATTTATAAATAAATGCAGGTATTTTTCAACAAGATACATTCGATTATGGTCGGTATTTTATTGATGTTCGATGAGAGAGCTATAATACGCTAGTAAATTTACGCCAATCTGAGCTTGTAGAATTACAAGTGCGTGTACGTCTATCAGCGGCAGGCTCTATCGCAAAGCTAGTTGAATAAGTGCATCTCATGCCATTTTGAGTTAGTTACATATGTTATCACATTAGCACGTAAACGTGTTTGCTAATAACATTGTGCAAACAGAGTTCGCTGCTTCAAATAGAAAAAGAGGCCTGTGAAAAAGAAAACAAATAAGTAGTTCAAACATGTAAATTGTTCTTGTTACTTAGACGTCAAGGTTTTTTGAGTATGTGTAGACTCCCCCCCCCAAAAAAACACAAAAAAAACAACAAAAAAACACGGGGTTATATATTCTGGATTTAGCTACAAGTGAACTTGTGTAGTTGAACAGTACTTGCTAACGGAGGGTTTCTTCAACCCGATGCGATGGAACTTTTTCAGGATTTGGCTCATAAAAAGAAAGCCCACTCTCGAAAAAAAAAAATGTATAGGCCCTAATAACCAAATAAATAGATTAAATAAGAAGTATTAAACTTTTGGACAATAATGTTAAAGATGTTTATCGATGTTTTATTAACAATCAATTTATGTCTCCTGCAGTGTTGCAATTTTGGATTAATTATTTTCATATTACTAAATCGGATGTTAATATTTGGGAAAATGGTCGGTGTCCCCTTATGGAAGCCGATGAAAAAGACTTGTGGTATAAATTAAAACATAGAATTCTCCCTACAAAGAACAAATTGTACAAGTTTGGTATCACAGATGACAATGTCTGCTTACTTTGTAAACAAGCTAATGAAACTATTGAACATCTATTTATAGAGTGCAACAAATGTTTCAATGCCTGGCTGTTTGTGGAAAATATCATCAAAAAGTACTTAGGCAATCCGCATTTCTATCTCTTTGATTGTGCTAGAATTCTTGGTATTCACATTGCACATTGCACATTGCAGATGATGTTGTTCTTCTTTTAATTGGTAAATTGCATAAAGTTATTTGGAATATTCGATGTGAAGTATCAACAAAGGGTGGTAATGATCACGCTGATATTCTTAAAGTTTATAAGAGAAAACTGAGAAATTTCATTCATATGGAAAACAGCAGAATAAGTGGAGAATGTTTTGTCCCGACTTATGCTAAAAACAGTGCTTTGTGCTATTTTGAAAACGACAAGCTCAAATTCACATTTTGATGTTTATTTTGGTTTGCGTAAGAGTAATTTTGCCGTTCGGTTTGGTTTTTTGTTTTGTATTTATTGTTTATTTTTTATGTTTTATTTTCTACCATTTAATATTACTTTGATTCAGTTATAACCTATTTTTTGTCTTCAAATGTTAAACATTTGTATATGTTATTGTACATTTCCGTGTGTTCTTTTATTGTAAATAGAGAGTGATTGATGATAATAAACAGAGTTAAACTCCACTTGTGCGAAAAAAAAAAAAATAAAAAAAAAAAGTATTAAACTTGACAATGTTTCGAGTTTAATAATGCAGATTAATTATCAGATTTATTATAAAAACAACGGGAAATTTTTAAAACTGAAATAATTGTTTGTCAAATAAATGCCCATCCATCAGCGACTTGTTAATGTTAATGGTAAGGTTGTATTTCTGAAAACGAACACTGTTCCAATGAATGCACTCTAGCTAATCCCTTTAAAACGGGTCACATGGTTGGACAATCCACCGAAAGGGATGAATCATGTATCACCACTAAGATCTGCTAGATTATGTAGAGCACGGGGAACCTGTCCAGGTAGGACTGACATTTAATGCCCAGGTAAGCTGAGAATGCAGCTTTCTGAAGCTCGATAATATAATATAAAGGAAAATCAGACCTTCCCTTTGGAGAACTTGCAATAACACTTCACAAGATGACTTGAGTGTGTTGCTGTCAATAACGGCGCGCGCAACGACACATTTTTGCTTCGTGTGAATGTGTAAAAGTCTCAGTTCGAAAATACTTTCCAAAAAAGTCCGGCCTAATTTCACAAGAAAAAGAAAAGAGTAATACTAATTAATGTTTACAAACAAAAACAAATAGTTATTGTTATTACGATACATGAATCATATCGGTCACAATTCACGTTGGATCCAGCGTGACAGCTGAAACAGATGTCCTTTCGCTACGATTATTTTGTAGGTAGCGAACAATGTCATTATTCATTTAGTGATTTATTAAACTTGACTGTTAAATTTGATCCTTATAATTATTTATTTATATATTTATTTTGTATTGCAAGTGCCAATAATTGTTGTTGGTGAGGATATGCATTTTGAAAACGCAACCTACCGCCCTCTGTTGATCAGCTGATTTGTTAGTAACTTTTCCTCGTTTGACGCTATGCCATAAAAGGGGGAAAACATGCACTTGAGACTTCGAGACTTACGGTCAATTAATTTCACCATGATTGCCGTTAAATGTAAATCTGTTTAGTTATAAAATACCGCCACAAATACACCTGCTGGGGAAAAGTATTCCTGCATGTCGACCAGCTCCAAACGAGAGACACCTTTCTCTCTCTGTACGACAAGTAAAGGTCACTTAAAACTTGCTCCCAGCTGCGGAAGCAAGTCAAACTCTGGTCTGCAGCGTACACGACCGGCATGTTATAAATACAAGGAACAGTTCACTTTCTCCTGTCTTTCTCGGGCCCGAGGCTGACTTTATTTCCTGCGTGTCCGTGTCCTCAAGACATGGTCGAGACAAACGAGCAGATCCTAGAGAGCAGTGGATGACCTGCCCATCTAGCAAGAGCTCAGGTATACCGCGAAAGGCGACCGTGCATAGTCCTTCAACGGGTACTTTGAGGGCAGTGACGTTATCGGCAAACGGCGTTCCATACCATTCTGGTATTTTTCTTAAGCCTGGGATATAAATGCTTGGATTTAGGTTGCCAATTATTTTGTGTTTGATGGCGATAGCATATCAATCATTATGACTTCAATATCCTACGTGTAATATGAGTAACCGATTTATTGTTATTCTGACCGCGTTGTTGTAACACAGGCCAAAAGGTGTCAGTTACATGGTAGTTGGAAATGGGTCATTTTTGTTTTGTCTTCCTTGTGATTTGTTTCAAGAATAAATTGAAAGAAGAGTGCACGTGAAGGAAAGTGCGTTTCTGGTACCACCTCTAAAAGCGAGGGGATCCAACCTCCAACACATGTGTACTGGTGTGACTTAAAACAGTTGACACAGTGTATCCCGTCCGTCATCATTACTTGTGATTTTAAATAAAGAAAATAGAAATGAATATGGAATAATGATATATTTTTACTGTAAGAAAAACGTATTTGTCCGCGAATCAATGCAATATATTGGAATAAACAAACAAGGTTCACAGTAATCTGTGCTGAAAGTAACTCTCTCGACCTACTCTCGTCTATAATGACAGTTCCAAGGCCGGTAAAGTGTCGTTCTCAAACCTCATTGCACACGGATACTGATGTCTTTGACGGAACTTCTGCACTGGTAAGGCTAGCTCTCTAGGGAGACAGCAGGTCTCCAGCAGGTCTCCGTAGGAAATCACACCGAAATTGCCTCAGGAAATGATTTTTTTTTCACCATCTACTCTACGGACGTGGTCTGACAAGAAACAGGAGATCCTGGCGAGCCTCGAAAGTACTCGTCGAGCGTATTCGCAGGGTTATTTCATCTGAGACAAAGACTATTTGCTGTCTAACGTATAGCAGGTATTTTCCGCCTCTGAGTGGGCTGTTGGGTCCGTTAATTTACCTTGGAGTACACTTCATCATTCCACTTTGTTTGGATAGAGTAAACTGTACTTAACATCAGTCATAATCCTACAGTATAAGGAACTGCAGTGCGAGGGTGAAGTCTTTCCGCTTCTCAAACGATATAATGGGAAACTTAAATAAATTAATTTTCAATGCAATTCTCATAACTTTCATAATGTCTTAACATATTGACGTACGTTTGACAAACGAGTTTAAACACAGTATGCATATTAAACAACGGTTACTCTGTACAAACTGTGCCTTGTTTACAAACCACTGTTTTATAAAATAATGTCGAATGGACAGCACCTCAATGTCCGGGGAAGTACAGTTTTAGTGTGAGCGCATCGTTCCTTGATTCAGATACATCTGCCGCGTTGCCGTTGTGCAAACGTTCTCTGACGTTGGCAGGGGAATGTGGGTCAACAAATGCAAGTTAATTTCTAACCTATAATGTGCTTTACATAGGCTTACCTGTGGACACACAAAGTTAATTTGATAGCGGCCCGAATGCCAAACTATTTTGAATTGAAAGATTTACATGGATTTGCGAGAACGACGTACAATTTTGAACGGTGTCTACCACAATAAACTAGAATTGCACTGATGAAGTGAAGTGTTGCCTATCCGACGTGAAATACCTTGTTCGTGTTTGGTTTTCTTTTCTTCTGATTTAAACATATTTCCATTGTGATATTTAGGGTTTTTTAAACCAACGCATATTATGATGAAAGAATAATCTAAAATTGAAAGTGTTAACCACATCGCAAACGAAAATATATATGTATAATAATAATTATGAAATAATGTATAACCTATATTTTGTTACCGGCACCGATGTTTGAATTCATGTAAATTGTTTGCATAGTTAACGAGTAACAGAAATGCTTGATATTGTTCTGATATTCTGCACCATAGGCTACGTTTCAAGCCAACAGTATGGTGACCTAAGGATTCTAATTCAATGAAGCATTGACGAAGAAGTCAGTACAAACAAAAAGCAGAGGTCACCAATGTCAGCGTATGACAGTGAAATGCCAAGACCACTTTGAAAGAAAAGTTGGTAATACAGATGTGCGTATTCTGATCAGAGTGCTAAAGACGAGCAAAATAAATTGCATATACCCTTAAATTTTTGATAAAAAGTGTCCATTCCGTCATGTAATCGTACCATGACAATAATTGCGGTGAGGATACCTCATCACGCTTCACAAATAGGGGTGTTAAAGTTGACACCATGGATAATGTCACATAAATACCGAAAAAGAACAAAAATGTACACCCATTATTGGTCTTCACTTTGGAACGAAATTAAATTGGCTTGAAGCTATACGACATACAAACACAACTGGTTTGTTTCCGTTCCCCATTTTACTGATTTAAAAAAATAACAGTCACTTGTTTCGGCCAACATAATGATATTATTTTAACACTCTTCGATGTAAATGTTGATTCTTTGTTTAAGGTATCTCTATGTGACAACACTCATTGTATTAAATTGTTAAAACTCAGTTTGAATCAATTACTCTGGCAAAAGACTAGCTCGATTCCGTTAGACGTTTCTTTCTGATTTCTGGTGAACAATTTCATAGTTTTTGAGCCCGCATTTTGCAATGTCTGTTTACCTAACTATAGTATCTTTGTATTGTTATTGTATTGTTTTATTGTAATAAACCACACATTCAGCATGGGAGTGAAAGAATACAAATCTGCTTCGAAGTTTAAACACCGTTGGAATTCTACACAATAACAAAACAACTAAACATCATCAACTTAAAAGAAAAATAAATAAAAAAAATAGATAAATAAACATTATTATAGACATCTTTGAGGGGCCTTTATTCATGCAAATAATTTGTATTCACTTTGAAGATCAATTATTGTTTTGTATGCTCGTAACTTCGTAATTATTTTCTTGCATTTCATAGGAAGGAAAGTGCCTATTTGTACTTAAATACCGGGGAGTTCGAACGATTAAGGCGCTAGACGAACGACTTTGAAAGGCATGGACAATTGATGAAATCGGCTAGATTACCGTGTGCACATGACTGCAAATACACCAAAGTGTTCTCGCGTACTCTAATGCGCTCAGTTGTTGGTCGAGCTGTTTATCTGCAGTTGCAACACCATGTATAAAAATGGTAATTTAAGATTGTTAACAATATTCATGAGTTCAAACAAAACATCGAAACTCAAACCGAGGTCATGCCCTCAGAGCAAGGCATTAGATGAAAAATCGGTCGTAAATATATAGTGCAAACAAAAGTAACCATCCGAGCCGCACAATCGATACTTCGAAACGTCATCCGATTAGACGAGCTTATGCGTATGGATCCGTGATAAACAATACGACACTCCCTTTCGCCTGAAAACCCGCCATAAGATCCGTAACTAGATAACCCCCGTATGCATAGTATAACACTTCAGATATACCAGGCCCGGATAAGGAATGAGATCGCCCCGAAGTATTCAACAACAAAAAACACGAAGTGGATTCGACTCCCTGCATGCAAATAGTCTGCCTTATATGCAAATCAGGATTTCCCACCCACTTTGCTTCCTCATATCCATAAAGCAGACCATAGGCTTTATTGATTTATCAAATTTCCAGAACGACCCTTCCAGTGACCTATAAGTGTCTTAGCAGGCCTGATATTCCTAACATTCAGGGAGGTGTGCAAATTGAAAAGATATAAGTCCAGCAACGCTGCTCGATGAGCAGCATCAACATTCAGACTTTTACTGAGACAGAACAGCAGAATGAAATTCCAAACAGTGCATTTTTGTCAGGCATTGCGCCAGTCGGTAAAATGATAGTCTTACTCCTGTAGCATATCATTCTTTATTTTTTTTGAAAAGAGTGGTTGCTACGGAGGTTTACTGACGCAATTGGCACACAAGCGATTGTCATCAACACACTTATTTACCCGACAGTCGTCAAAACTAAAAATCTTACCATAGGAAAAACAGGTTCGTCCAAAACAAAAACAACCTGCAAGCATGATTTGAAAGTTGTGCGAGTGACGAAGAAGCTCGACACTCAACTTTGAGCTTATCTCTTTTTCAACGAAATTTAGACAAATCCTAAAAACGAGAACTACTACACTTTTATCAGGGACACTTCAAACCTGAAATGCGAGATATCTAAAAAGGTCAGTAAATCCGGAAGGTAATACAAAAGAAACAAACGTGTGGCTCCCTTGAGTGACATCTTATTAATTGAGTGCTTCGGGCGATTAGCTCTAGTTTGCTTTCCGTGAAAGTCCATCATTGCATACATGGTTTACCACGAAAAAATATATAGACAATATACTTCTTGTGATCAGTCAACAATGAACTAAACATTTCGTCAACTCCCGAAAACTATTCCTAAAAGCGTGTTCTTAAATGTTTTTGGTGTTCGAGTTTTGAGCCGCTGTCTTATCATAGAAAATAACAATGACAATATACTAACAAAGATAAAACACATTCAAAGTTGTTTGAAATAAACTTTAAACAAAAATACACGATTTATTTTTTTATATATAAGATGGCCACTTTTAAAACAACAATTTTAAACCAGTCAACTGCATGGGCTGCATATTTCGGCACAATTGTACAGAGAACAAGCATTTGAGTGTATGAGTGATGTAGACTCATTGATAAAATTGTCAGACAGTAAGAGTGTTTATACATCGAGTCTGTTCATTTAACATGACGCGCACGTTTCAATATGCAAAAAGTCGTATCTCAGGCGTCGAGATTATGACATTGGTATTTACAAAAAGTCTATAAAGGATTCGACGAGAAGGGAACGTCACTTATGCGTGCTGCTTTGATACTTTATGTAGCTCCACAAGGTTCGTGGAATACGAATACGGAACGGGGGAGACTCTCTTTCTGATTAAAATTTAAGTTACCAATTTAGTAACTTGTTCAGCTATGCATTGGAAAGAGGTCGGCCACCGACTACGGTACGTCACCAGAGTGACATACACGGTACTCTACGTGCATCACGGACCTGTCTGACATCAAAAGTCGTTATATCCTCGTGAATTTGAAATTTATTTGGTCTTCCACTATTTCCTACCCATCACTATTGAGCCGTATATCCCGCAGGTAGCCTATAACTATAAATTTTCCCTCATTTTTCAAACAACTAACCTATTCTCCACCGTTGCTCTCGATATAAAATGCGTTTGAATTAGCAGATTTCTATTCTGGAGTCTAACTGTTCATACCCTGGATACTAGCTTGGGTCTGGAGTTTGGTTTACCGTTGGGGAAACGATCTGGCAATCCCGTATTCAAGACTTGACACAGGAGGGTTGCACGGACTATTGGAGTACTAGCCGTTTTTCAATATTTACATTCGTGATTATTTTAAGCGAGACTAACACAGTTAGCACTGGCTGGAAAATCAATTACCTGGGCGCTTTTTGTAGGTTAATTCAATTACATATTTGAGCAAGACTACTTTAACAAACAGATTTGAACGAACATGCATCTAAGTATTTATGCACTGGGTGCCATTATATCGGCGACTGCGTGAATTTGGTTGATAATGCACACGCCGTATCCAGCAAATCGGTCAACACAATTTACTGTGTGCTTATTACAACGAAAAAAGTTATCGTCTGGATTGTTGGACGAACGGTTGTTGGCATAATAACATAAACACTTCTCATACGGAACTTATGCTAATTGTGAATCGCCAATTTACAAAAGTCAAATCATATGATATTGCGGTAATGGTTATCTAGTGCAACTACGAGAACATAAGCGTTGAGTCCAGAAACTTTGTGACTTTGTTTACAGCAATAATGTTATCAATACAACGATTTTTTTCATTTATATTCTTGTTCGTTTATTCATCAATTGTGTTGTTTAATTGTTTGTTATTACAAGTTGTTGTTTTGGTTTGTTTTAATTATTATTATTGTTTTTTAATACTTTGTTGTTCTATTTTGGTTTACAATATTCATTGTTTTATTTATTTGTTTATTTTCTTTGGTTGGAAGTGTGGGATGGAGGTTGGGGGTGAATGTGTGAGTTTTTGGGGGAAGACAGGCTCGCCACTTCGTAAATAAGCCATTTGCGAGTTACATTTGAATAATGTCTGGTACAATGACTTGTTTAGTCACAAGTTACCGCTTAAATTTGAATTCCTCAGACTATCGAGACAGTTGCTATGTCACATGATTAGGGGCAAGCTTTTGCTTAGTTACGTAAGAGACGGTGAACACCCATACACAATTCTGAATGGATGTGTATGGCACAATGGTACCAGGGTTTGCTCATCTGGAGGTTGCTATACAAAAGCTTGCCCCGAACCATGTGACATAGCAACTGTCTCGATAGTCTGAGGAATTCAAATTTAAGCGGTAACTTGTGACTAAACAAGTCATTGTACCAGACATTATTCAAATTTAACTCGCAAATGGCTTATTGCAGCCACTATCGTAAAATAGAATGACGTCAACAATTAAACGTCGCCTTTTCACATGTACAAAATTGATTTACTATTAAAAAACGCTAATAGGAAAATCTCCCCTTCACAATTCAACATTTGTTTTTCTTTGTTGTTGTTTTAAGAATTTACAAAGCTAAAACTACTAGGCCTACGTAACAATCCAAATTGTCTTAAGAGATGTTCTAGAACCCTTATCGAGGTGCGTGTGACTCGCGTTGACATTTTCAAGACGAAATCCCTTCCGTTGTTTCAACTATGATATTTGATGTTATTATAGAGGTCGTGATACTCTCATAAGTCAAGCGAGAAGCGCATAGCATGTTCTTCAGGTGACAGTTGAACATTAAGGAACACCGGTGCATTAACGACTGCAATCGAACGCCATCGTGTGACGCTGTTAGACAGACGAGTCGGTATACAGAAGTTGTTGAGACGGCTCGCTTACCCATAGTGGAATGATCAACAATCAATAGCTGAGTTACCTGAATTCACAAGCTAATTGTATGTATAGAAGATACCTGCAGAAAGGGTTAAGCGCAAATAATAAAACGGCAAATTTTTTTGATCAAACACAATTTTCGGTGATGTTAATGCAAAAGATAATGGCACACTCAAATTTATTGAGATTGCTCTGAACGATATAATTGCAATATAAATAGGCTTTGAAATTGCATGGTAGGCCTATCTTTACAGTTTGTTTAACCCTTCACGGAGCGTTGAGCCCACTTCTGTAACTCAATGTTCTAAAGGATTTAGCAATTACTGGTAAACGATTTTTAATCAAAATGTCGTATGAAAATCCTTGGAAATATGCGTAGGCTTCAAATAGTTGCGCTTTGACAATACGTCACCGCAGTATATTGGATGTAATAATTTAATGAGGGTATGCGTGGTTAACAGGTTTATTTCATTTACCCTTTCTCAGATGAACTGCTATCAATTTGCTGTCCCTAAAGAATCCATCTACAATAATTGATAAACATTTTAGTGGTATACTCAAACGAAACGACTCTAGTGGATATCATATCTGGCCCCCAATACTCTACCCTAGTATAGTACCTCGGTAGTAAAATCCGGGTAGTTACGCATATTGATTTGGTGTTGCAGCTAAAAATATCGCACATGCACACATCAGTGCGTGTGTAGCCCTGAAGAAACAAAGGCAATCCAACCACCCACCCACCAATGTCAATCTTAATTTTCTTTCAGCTTGAAGAACAAGCGCACGAGCACACACACAAAAGAGATAGTTATTTGATACACATTTGAAGTCCCGGGGGATACACCCACACCTTTCATACATCGATGCTGTATAAAGTCACGCAAGTAGTTACGTATACAGACGAAGTTTTAGTCCACTGTACTTTTTGTATGTTGCACCTGTAAGAGTGTTGGTAGTAATGGAGACTTCGTTGATGCGCAGGGACAGGACTTTTGTAACGGAGCATAAAAATCGATACAGCTACCGGAAACGTAAAAAGTAAATTATGAATCCCATTGTCTAAGGTTGGACTAGCATTTGATGCTTTGGGCTTTGAAAAGCGTTTGTTATAAATTAATAAGGTTGGAAAGGTGTTCTTAAAGTCGAAAAAATTGATCCGCACAAAAATGCCTCGAATTGATGTGGTTTTCCCTGTTACACGGTCCGCCATTTTGTGGAATCACATTTGTGGTTCCACGAATAGGCGGACATTGTTAGTTTTTTAAGTAAAAGGAAAACGGCAAAATTCGAGTCATATTTTATGAAACAATTTATTATAATTTTAAAACATCTGTCCAACCATACTCATTACATAATAAACGCTTGCTGTAGCCAAAATCGCCCATGGCAACTTGTCCCTTTAACCTAACCAAACATTATTCTGTTTTCTTCTCTTTTTTCTTCATTATCACCACTATGTTGTTTTTCACTTTTCTACCTGATATGTAACAACCCGCTATATGTGTAGCAATGCACTCTGGTTATACGATAACGCTTGAAATTCACACTAGATATTAGTATTCATGGTCGACGTATCTGCTTCTCAACGTGGATAATTAATTGTATCAGTATTGAAGAGTTGACCTTTGTGTATGATTTGAAAAGGCTCTCGATCCAGCCAGGCCAGCACCACGTTTTGGCGACATACTTTGCAGAATCGTCAACTCACGACTCAGAATAGTAATACGTTTAGATGCTGTCAGTCTTATATTTTGCAAGAGTTTTTACAAATTTTTGTATAACTATTATTTTGTGTTTTATTGTATATGTTTTAGATCTACAAAAATTGGCTATCAACAAATCATACTCAATTTAAAATTGTACATGTGTTTATCTGTTACTGTTTATCTACGTTACTGTTATTGTTTGTAATGTACTTATTTACTTTTTAGCCTATTAATTACTGCGTACTTTTGCGGTATTGATTGATGTTTTGTATAAATTATATTGAATGTTTTACTTTTTTTAAATAATTAAGTGAGCTTTGTTTATGGTTTTATTTGCTATTTGTAATGTTTCCTAGGCATTTTTCATGTTTTTTTCCAGATTCTTGTAATTTATTTTGGTTTTTGTGCTTCAGTATAAATAAAAAACTTGTTTTTAATTTATTTTATGAACTTTATTCTTTATTTTATTTATTTATTAAATTTTTCACTTTTTGCTAGGGGCTTAAATATAATCAGTCGAGCAGGCGTTTCAAAAGATTGTCTTTTCTTTTAACTTGGCAGTAAATTAATTGTTTACCAACACATTCTGGAAAGCAAATGATGTATTTCACCACGACAATAAATGCTCGTATATAAGCGGTATCAACTAAAAACTGATTAGACTACCCTTTACATTTTTAGCGAATGTTATTATTATTGCTGATCTTCAGAAATAAATTCTGGGGAAATAGTGTATTTTAAGAATTAATACAACATTCGTAATTTTTCGAATATCCATCAGGGTGTATTCTAATATTGCTCTCTAAAGCCTATTATTTTAATTTTTTTAAATATTCGCAATGATTCTACACTGCACGATCTTGAAATTAAAGAATCGACCTTTACAATTGTGTGGTGAATTTCGCTGGGAGGAATAAAATAAAAAACAGGGGTTCTCCCTGCCAAATTAATGTATCCCTTAATTACAAACAATAAACCACTTTCCGTAACTGCCCTTGCGCTAATTAGTTGAAAACGCACATTAAATATATATTTAAAACACTAGTTATTGCATCAATAATAATTCACCGTGCCGTGTGACAGACAACCGAATGTCAATGGCTCATTAGAATATTTCTCCGTCTGTTCTGCAAATAATCCAATCTGTTGTGTACTGGAAACGCCGCTTTTCAATAAAATTGAAATACAATATCACCCGGATCACGGAGCACTGATTATTCACGTGCAATCCAGTGCACTCTGGCTTTACGATCGAAACCACTTTTATGGCGTTACAATAGAAATGAGTGGCGTGTACGCCTGCCAACAATCCACTAAGATGCAGCTCTTCGGAAGTGGGTGAAACCGATAGTTTTTACGTGAACCAGGCCATTCAAATAATCTGCACTTTGTCCGGAAAACACCTCTGCCCTGATATTTTTTAACCGATAAATAAGGATTGGTGAAAATGTTTTCAGAGTCACGCTTATTACTTTGGAGGGAAATGCTTTCTAGAAGGCAAATATTCTAACTGGATCATGTTGGGCGCGTCAATAGCAGTCAAGGTGTACGTACTTGATACACAATAATTATTATCAAAAGCATATTATTGAAATCGTATTACGGCATGACGAGTTTTCAATGGTTGAACCTCTGCCGTAGATAATCCAATGAACCTCGAATTGTGACCGTAAACACAAATATGTTTGTTCGTGGTAAATTTACTTTTCTATTAAGAATGTTAATTTATATCACAAAGGGAATATTTCAACAATAGTCACGTGCTCACCACTCCTATGAACAAATAATATCGATCTTTATTATGCAGCATCGGAGTGGCCGGTGCAACAGTGTTCAATTTGATTTGGAATTAGTATTTGCCTCCGTTTGCCACTCTTTCCAGACAGTGGGGTTGTGGGGTTACAAGGCATGATATATCACCCCCACAGTGGCCCAAAGCTAAATAAAAATGAAGACCAAATTTCAAATTTGGACAAGGTGTAGCGGCTAATTTTACCTTTATTTTTGTATTTGTTTCGAGTGGTTTGACTTGTTGATTTACACGCACAGTTTCCGCCTTTCCCCTTTGCCCGTTATTGAATTGTATTTTCTGAACACGCACAGTGGGTTGATGACAATTAATCTCATGACCATGCCAGGCTTAGGCGACCAGGGAAATCAATGATGTAACAGCCCCGTGCATCCATGGGACTTTCTGTATTCTCTGCATTGGCTTATACGCTTCGGGCTAGAACGGGAAACAGAACCAACAGGTCAGGCCAAGCACTGCTATACTTGGAGAATACCGCTGCAGATGTCGTAGCATGGCGTGCAGCATCGCCAAAAGTACCCAGTGGAGTTGTAATTCCCACTCACTGATGTAAATCAAGTAAAGCATTTGCGAACCAAAACGCATTACCACGGTCTCCCAAGAACAATGATTTAATAACAAACGCAGGGATAAAACCTCTTATCTGGTAATAAATTGGTCAATTAAATAATAATAAAGATGGTCAGGTCAAAAACAAAGATGGCGGTGCTCGGATCCATTGCTTGAATCTGATTGACCCGGACGAGAGAAAAATATAGTGTTTTCATTACCTTTCTATTAAAAGGTTGCATTGAGTTACTATTGGTACTGTCTCGCGAAAGTGTTTTGAAAATGGCAAAACGAATATTTAATTTATTCAAAAATACTGCGGCTGTCATCATAATGTCACACTGATAACCAAGTGCTTGCTTATGCAAACCGGGAACGTAAAGAAAAGTTGCCGGCTTAAATCGAAAAGATTCAACAAGTGTTTGAAAAGGTGAATAATTGTTCCTGTGATATCAACAACTGTAAGACTATAGTTATGAACAAAGACAGACACATAAGCAATGTAAATAATGAAAACAAATTAAAAGCCCCTGCATCTGATTTGCTATACTACTGAGGGAGATAAACTATGTAAAGCCCGTAAACCTCAAAGAAGAACCAGAACGCAGAAACCTAAAACGTTACTCAAAGCAAATGAGGCGAGGGGAACCCTGTAGGTGGAACTGAACAAGTGTCTACCAGGTTAGCTATACATACGTTGCAGGTGAGAATTATCTGTATCATGACACTATCGTTAGTCAGATCCCAATAAGCCAGTGCACAATAAGCAGCGTACGTATGCATCAAGTTGCACAAAGACCTTAAAAAAGGTTGATGGGGGGATTACCCGAGGAGAGAAAAAAAAATCCGTTATTTCTTGAATGCGATATTCTTCAAAACACTTCATCAATTTTGCTAAATGCAGAGTCCGTTTTGACCGTGATTTCAATACAAATACTATTGTGCACACTGTGTTTTTTTTTTGACATCTTGCTCTGTCATGTTGATCAGGGAATTAAGTCGCAAAATAACGGCCTTGATATTTATTTGTACCTAAAATAGCAAGTGTTGAAACTTGAGATATACGCGATATACATAAGGACATATCATTCCTAACGGACTTATCGTTCGCATATCCGATAAGTCGCGTCTTACAATAGAAAGAAACACGATCGAGTATGTTATGTTTTCTTCTTCTTCTTTTTTCTCTCCTTTTTTTTCTCTTTCCACGACCTTTCTCGTTTATCCGACTCGTGAAAGGTAAGCAGTTTACTGAAAATTCACCTACAATACTTTACGTCCACAGTATTTGAACAACCTAGCATGCCGTCAAATATCGGAGTCTTTGAGAATGACCTTCATGCACAAATTGGTGTGCATTTACTTGAGGAAATGAAAATAATAACCGGAAAGAAAATAATAAGACAATAAGTAACGTGACTAACGGGGAGGAGGGTTCCACCATATCTAGACTTTTGAGATTTAAACTATTAGCAGAGTAAAACAATGTTTTTTATATATTTTGTTTTTATATTTTCAAAGTTTCTTAACTGATTACACTTCAGATTATATCGTAACATATGTACATGGTATAACCTTTTGGGCTGAAAGGGGGCTCCTTTAAGAAAAATGCAAACGGAAAGTACGGCTTTAACTAACAATGAGTCGTGAGTCCGACCCCCTCCCCCGTCAAACAAAAAAATTATAAATACAATAACATAAAATAAATGGCGCACCCCATTCGTAGCCCCTAAAGTGTTTCTGTATTTTCGTCGCATGCTGAAAACAGCTTGAAAGCAAGATTGAAACCATTAGTATTAATTGCAAATCACAACCTTCTTTCATAACATGCATATTCCCCTCAAACCCCTAAAATTCCTGATAAGATTTATATCAGTACGCTCAAATTTCAAATTGTACCTGTCATCTTTCAAATAGGCTAGATAAAGAGTTGTGTGCTTCATCGCCCGAACAAAAACATGGGGATATCCAATCCAATGTCATGAATCAATATTGCCAAACGGGAGAGGGAAAAGTACCAGATGTTCCCGAAACTACATTTTGGGCAAGTAACTCAATAATTGAGTGCCACTTAATGTAGATTTCAATCCCACGTGGTTTAAGCCAGTCTATAATTTGTGCACATAATCCCTTGCCCTAAATAAGAAATGACCTACCAATCCAGACGGCCACGTTGACAATGATGGCTCTTGTCGTTGTTCTAGTTTTTCTTGATTTGACAGCGTGAACGATAAGGAGATACCGGTCTATTGACATCGCTGTCAGGGTGCAACATGTTGCCTGAACGGCTACCTGCAATGTAAAATGAAAGTAGTACTCAGAGAAGGACATTGACTTGACATTCCACACAGTTTGTTATAGTACTGGGAAATCCCAGAGGCTCAACTATAGATGCTGACCGAAATAGTTTTGTTTACGGCACCTGTAAAGTGATGACAAGAATGTATAGCAATCATACTAATGTTTTTGCTCTATTAAATTCATCGAATAAAACTGCTTTGACAAAAACAACAATTTCTCAAGTGTCATGTGAGTGAACGTTAACGCACTAATTTATGAAACTGTCGGCCAAACGTAAACTTGCTTTACATCATATTGTTATGTGGACTGTCGTCCAGTAAAAATGACTCTAAAATCTCCAGCCAGAATTGATTGGGTTTCTTGGTGGCGTGGACCATTTCTGGGTTAAGCTGACCCGGAAAGTGGTTTTGTAAAAAAAGAAGAAACAAAATTAACGAGGATTCGGCGTCAGTTTAATTTATCCGATGGTCATTTGACAAAGATCCAAGGTCATACTGACCCAGAAGTGGATCAGGCCCACGGGACATGGATCCGGGTCATTGCGACCCAGACGCTTTTAGAGTAATGGAGCAAACTAACAGCTAATCATTGCGTGGAAGTACATGTGGCTGGCCAAGAAAAAATGGGCAACACCAGCAGATCAGATGGAGTAGGGTGACGTGTTATTAGGAGTCTTACTTTGGTCAAATGGTACAAACGGGAGCTGTTTCGTGTATAGGTGGCCTAGAACTATTTACTCGACCCCTCCACTGTTATCCGTCGTTAAGATAAAGAAAAGTATGTCTAAACAATACGCAACATCAAAGAGTATTACTTATGACAAGGACGTGGTAACCTTTCCTATCAATGAACCATGACATATCATTTTCAGAGTGACAGCCGCAGCTGAAATAGAGATGAAAAGGCTTCACATTACTACACACACTTTGAAACAACATATGTCAAAGTCAAATCAAATGAGACTAAGGTTGATGGCGAGATAACAACTAGGAACGAACGACATCGGCTTACGTAGGTTATCTTCCGATCTCCTGAACCATTCTCTTCTTTCTTTCCTTTCTTTTTTACTTCGAAGTGGCTCAAAGTTTCGAGTAATCTTTGTTACAACCACCTAGCATAAACAGATTCACAGCCGTGACTAACCAGTAAGTGTTTCAATCAAAATTCAAGACCCGAGCGTGCGTCGACTTCGCATTTGTTCATTTATTCCAAAATACGGCGTGTGCATATTTGCCGAAATGTTAAGTTCTTATTTTCAAATCAAAGTTTAGCACGATTTATCACCCGTTGAAATGAACGTTCCTGGTTATTGTGATACTCTCAGGTCCTTTGAGATTACGACAATCGATACAATTGTATTGTTCTAACAAAATGTTTGTTTTGACAAATGGCAATAATTTTGGCTTGAATTTCAATCGTCCTCTAAATTTGCATGACGAAGTCGCTTCGATCGCTTGTCGACCACACTGACGTGCAACCACTGTAACATCCCACCAACTGGTGCTTACAACATGGAAATAAAAGTTCGGTTAAGATTTCACTGCACCACCTGGTGGAATATCACGATGGGTAAACCTACGGGGAAAACATAAAGTTAAATAAGCAAAATGACTCAACAAATTAACGCTTCCTTTTTGTACAATTTTACACGAATTTCCTGAAGAAGTCAGGTAAAAGCAAAAATACTTGACAACAGTGCGAAGACGTGTCTATACCAATTTTGAAATAAATCACTTGATGCAATGGCCAATTAGATAAGAAAAAAAGTTCCGGAAAAAGCGAGTAGTACCATCCAGAATTGTTCCCGATCCCCTCCGGGACAGAGCTGTACTTGATCAGATGTGCACGTGCTTTTAACAAGGTGCTACCAGCGAGGGCTGACGTTAACTCGGCGTTGGAAAAGCAGTTGTTGGGCACGTAGCGTACTCGAGTGGCGGCAATAATGCCGAATTTGACTCTTAAGCGCCAGTCTACCCGAAAGGACAGATGTATGATATCAAGGTTCCATAATAATCAAATATGTATTTTGTGAGGATAGTGTTTGAAGTGGTGGCGTACTAAAGATCGATTTCTGGTTGTTTTGATCGATTCCAGACAAGGGACACCGAACACGACGAGCTACCATTACCGAACCGATGAACCTCTTTTCCTGTCCGTTTATTCATTTGATCAAACAACTGGTAGATGTGGTTCAACACCGGTGGCGATCAGTGTGTAGGTGGAGCGTGGATGATATCTTAAAGGTAATGCGTTCAAAACCAATGAGGTCGTCGCTAAGGATAAAGAACAAGATGAAACAAAATTCAAGCACCCGAGGACGTATTCGATTTAACTTGACGACGACGTAGCAGAGAAGAAAGTGGAAGGACAAACAGAAGTCCAGTATTCAGTTGTTCGCGAGTGTGTGGATGTTCGTGGGTGAAAAACAAATTACAAATTTGGAACTACAGTTACGTGGCAGTGTTAAATTCTGCCTTTTTGAAATATAATTTCATCCCACTCGCATGTCATTAAAAAATGAATACGCACTCGGTACTTGCAAATTATCCATTGCAAAGAACGCAGAGCTACGTTTAATCTAACCCAATGGATTATAGTAGATAGCAGAAAACCGTGTTAGCAATATGAAAACCGAAATGACCTGGTGTACGAAAGACCCAGATAATTAATAGGCAGAACGATTTTTTTTTTTATTAAACAGGACGTCACCAAATGGCCCCGTCTTGATTAGACTGAAATTCCCTCAACCCTTCACGAGAAGTAGAGCCCACTTCCAGCAAAAGTCGTAGCTGTATTGGCAATATTTGATATATTCTGATTAGATTTTTGCATTGAGGAAGCCTCCCGTCTTTATCTCAAATTGATATCGTCTAGCTCTCAGGTCCCGTAATCTCGATCGTCTTTTTTCCCCCTCTCTATCTCTCTCACTGCGGGCTAGCGGGGTTGTTCGTTCAACAAGCCAGTTGAATTATGTGTTCCACTGCTGAGAACTATGGTTTCATTAACAGTTCCAATTCGGTAGTCTGAAACGCCTCGGGAAATCAAAAACAACTTCACAGTAAACGACAGGATTACACAAAAGATGGCATACTTTTCTTTATGTCCCCTGTCCTATAAAAAATAGGGGCCCATCGGCCGATGGAAAGTGATGAGAAAGGCGAACAAACTAAAGCAAACACCACAACAAACACCTTACACTGCATTGGAATTGACAGGCCTGTCTACTTTCTTCGAAATATTGGTAGTCAATGCGCGAAATTGGCGAGTGCACACCATTAACAACAACATATTAGTATAATACAAGTAAAAGTCCGTTAATTTGATAGAAAAACACTTTTAAAGGGAATGCATTCATTTGGTTTGTGGAACAGTTCGATTGTTTTAATACCAAATGTAAATGTAGACACAAGTGTTTTTGAGATATCGCTGAAATTTCGGAGCAGTTATCTCCACGCAGGAAATATAACCCGTAATTGGAGTGCACAGTAACGTTTCTCAGACTGAAACTTTTGGAATATAAAAACTGATATGATTATTATTGACATTAGTATTATTATTATAATTTTTTTATTTTGTTGACATGTTGCACCGGTATGCAATGTTGATTATTCCATGATCCTAAATATGTCTCGCAATTATTTCGGACACGGTTGATTAATTTTATGAAACACTGAAAGTTGTCTACTGTTCGAATGTCCGTGAACTTAAATCTAGGATGAGAATCGGGAGTTTTGAATTACCCGTATCGCGATGACATCATGTGTTTCATTGTCTGCAAATTAATTTAAAAGGCTAAATTTTAGACACAATAATGATTACAAGCCCGGTAGAGGCGGTTTGTGAACAGAACGGCAGCGGGATGTGATGGTGATCTTCGTTTATACTGTTAATATACCATCCCTGTCAGTGCTTCCGGAGCTTATATTACGAGCGTAATAGTCACTAGCCGAAATGATGGCATTCCCTGACCCAGCTTTTCTAGCTACATTTATTCAACAAACACACAAATCAGGTCTTGTTATGAATCGGTTCTTCACAAACACGGACTGTTATACTAGGAGCGCCTACCGTAATTGAAAAGGGGAGCAAATTAGTGTTAGCCTCGCAATAAGAGTAACATCGGCAGCTGTAAAATAAAATAGCATAAGTGGCGAGCCGCTGTTGAGTTGAGTCAACGCTGAAAACCACACTTGTATAAATAGGCATTAATGCAATACAGCTCTCGTCTATATTAATGTTTTCCTATCACCATTGTTTTCCATGTTCAATGCATTCAGCAAAAATGTGAATTGTGATGTAATTTGCTCGGCTTATATCTTGAAAAGAGAATCATGTTACTAGGCTCCATCCCTCAAGAGATGGAAAATATATTTCTGCTTGACGTAAACGAGCTAGTCGAGGTAACACCATACTAGTCAGGATGAGATCGTTAGTAAGGGCTTAATCGACGAGTTGAGGTCACTCCCATCGAAATATCATGGTAATGCCCCAGTCATTACCAAATAAGCAGCAGCAGAATACAATTAAGAGATCCGAGACGAATCTGCGGCTGAAAACCTAAAACAATCGCTTTCTCAGCTTTCGTGTGTGCGCCTTTCTCCATCTCTACCACGCTTTGGGAGGAATGTAACCGTATATGCTATAACAACCACCATACGTTTACTTCGGAGCTCGTCTATGCATCTCTGAATATTTGATTTTCAATAAAGCTAATGGATTGTGTTCTTCATTTCTTCTTTAAAAATTTAATATCTGGTGGCTTTCAATGAAACTGCGTACAAATGAAATTATTCCTTTGTTAAACGATAATGGTATTCATCGCTGGCTGCTATTAATAACAAGCCAACCCAATAACTTTATAACCGAACTCCATTGTTGTGCACAGCCTTTCGTAACTCTCACATGACCGTGCACAGTCGAGCATGCCGTAATATTATTCAAAATACCTGCACACTTTAGAGTGCCAACCATGGGCTTAAGAACCGGGGGACCCTTCTGGCGTTTAACCTTTGGAGAAAACATCCGTGGTGCGCCGCGAAATTATAACACGAGAGAATAATATAATCTTCTTCCACAGTTCGTTGTCAGAATATCAAATGTTCAGGTTGCGATGAAAGGGTTTCCTTTATATCATACCACACGAGACGCAAGCACGGGTCTTCGTTTTACTCCCCTACATGAAATAGATTGTTCGCCGTTGGTTATTTTGCGTAGGACTTTCCGTAATATTACATTGGCTTCTGAGCAACCGCCTGATCAATTAAAACAACAGCAGCTCACTCGGGTGTCGCTATATAATTTTGTATTTCAAGGTAAGACCGTTTTTTAGTGTTCTTCAGCGAAAGCAGAAGAAGCAACGGTGCGGTGATAAAATTTCATTACTTTAGGAGGAGGGTAGTTTTTAGGGAAAGGTTCCGCTGGTGTGAACTAAAATGGTGTTGTGATTTGAACGTCTGTTAAAGTGTAATACAATAAACCTTGGATGGGTTAAATCGGAAGCATTGAGGTACGAATGCACGGTCCCGTCTAAGTGTAGTTTCTCAACACATTATCTCACGAAGTTTATATCTGGGTTGTCAACTGGCTGTCGCAGTTTTCTTGCTTCGCCTTCCAAACAAGTGGCATCAGACGCGACCCTGGAGGGTGAGTTTGACTTCTTTTCCCCCTAATATAACAGGCAACGGTTAAAATTATATTCACGCTTCAGTTGTTTGAACATTTCCTTCCACATAATATAAAACACGTCTTTGGCATTCTGGCACGATGTTGAATTCAGGTTTCCTGACCTCATTTCTGTCTTTATTTAACGTTCTTGTTTGGTTTTTTTGTTTGTTTTTGTGTGTGTTTTTTTTTTTTTTTTTTTTTTTTTTTGGGGGGGGGGGGCTCCTTGACTCACAGACAGTCACACAACATACACATAACCGTATTATCTTAACAAAAACACGACCATATTAGGCCATCAAATATTGTGCATATTTGAGTTTACGTTTGTTCATATTGTTACTACAGGAGACTACCGGTTTCCTTAATTATTTCATAAACGTATCGTCACCGTGTTCAAGAAGAGGCAAATCTTCAAAAAATCATACATGTTTTGAAAATGTGTGTTTTTACAAATGTTGAATGTTATTAATTACATCAACATTTTCCCCAAGTTTCAAGTGTCAAAACGTTATAGTTTGTTTAAATAAACTGATTAACACAAGAAAGATTTTATCAAATTTACAGTTTTGCGTTTTCACAAACAGCCACATTTCGATTTGACATTATTTTTATTGAAGTACATAGCGCTGGTATGGTGCCCAAAACAAAAACTTTTGAGTTTTGAGTTTTCACGAAGAGACAATTTGTATGAACTAGATAATTTTCACGAAAAAACACTTTCGTTTAAGCATTGGTATGTACACGACGCGCTGCACACAGAAATCGTTCGCGCAGTTTTCACAAAGAGACACTTTCTTAAACAGTTACTTTCTCATTGGGACCACTGTCTTGCTTAGTAAAATGGCAAACTGTGTCTGAAACAATGATTTCAAAAATAGTTTAACTTCAATAGTGGTTTTCTCCAAACATGGAAGTTTGGCTGCATGGGGGCTGAATTGTCTCTTTGTGAAAACGGTAACGGTATATTGAGATGAGATTTTTGGGGGGACCATTCCCCCCGCCCCCCCCCCCCCCCCCCCCCCCACTAAATACAACTAATTTAAAGCTTATGTGTCACATAGGTAATTTCTTAAGACCATGATGTGACCCAGCATACACACGAAATAACAAACCTGTACAAGTTGAAGTTCAATCTGTTGTTGGAGTCACGACGAAAACAAGGTAAACACAAACTAAAACAAACAAAAAAACGTTCACCGTTTTCGATTATTTAGTTTATGTCTTACAAGATCAAAACAAAGTGTTTTACTCATTTTCTCAAAAATACGTTGTGTGCTAATCTGTGACCTTTTAAAAAATTGTACTCTTACCAATGCTATGCAAACCAAAATTGAAACTCACAATATTAACACAATACCGATGAATCTGGACAGTAATCAAATGTATATCACTCAGCACGAACAACAGGATTATGAAGTAGACATGCGACTCTAGCATAACTGGCGAGTAACTATAATGCCATCCATAGGAAATGCTTCTTGTTAAATTTGATTGTCGACAATATAAAAGTCACGCACTACGTGAAACCCTGAGGGGCTATACATATTATTCCTTACTCAATTTTGCCACATAAAACAAAATTCCGACCCTTGCCGTACAGCGTGTTTTACGATGTGTTACTAAAATGTCAAATATCAAGACGCGCCATACTTCCTTCAGCTTTTTCAAAATAATTAAACATAATTGGAAGTGAATGTAACTTATAATTTTTAAAGAGGGTGCAGCCGATATTCTTGTTTTATGTTGAATATGGCAAAACAAATTAATGCCTCACACACTATATGAACAACCACATACCGCAACAAGAACATTCATCCGTTTTACTGTGAAAAGGGAGAGTTACTATAACACAGTTCTACTTCGTTTATATGGTCATGTTTAACTGCTTAAAGGCCCTGTACACTATTGGTAAGATCGAAAAACACAAATGTTCACAGATTCACACATAACTTACATGATTTAAAGTAAGTAATGGTAGAAAGGGTTCCTTAAAATATTTCTGCCTAAAATGCTATCGTTTCTGAGAAATGAGTAAAACAATAGTTTTTATCACGCGTGATAATAAACTCGATGTTTGAAAAACAGAAAACACATAAGGTCTCTTTTCACTATTTTCTCGTGACCTCGATGACAAATTGAGCTCAAACTTTCACAGGTTTGTTTGTTCATGCATATGTTGAATCACACAAAATGTGGACACTGATTTTGAGCTGTTACCAAAAGTATACAATGCCTTTAAGTCTCAAGCTTTGTTATTATTATTTCTTTAATTTGCTTTTGTCGCTGTCGTTGTCGTTGTCGTTGGCGTACCATTTGCCGTCGCCGTTGCCGTTTGCGCTGGCGTTGCTGTTGCTGTTACCGTTGCCGCTTCCATGCCTTTGTCGTTGGCATATTACCGTTGCCAATGCGATGGCGTTAGATGGGCGTTTTCGTTACTGTGTGTCGTGGTGTGTAGCCATTTGACGTTGTAACCGATGCCGTTATCGCTGCAAATGTCATAGACGTTGCATTTGATGTCACCTTTTCGTTGGCGTTGGCTTTGGCGTTGGCGTTACTTTCGCAGTTGCCATTGTCAGTAGCGCCATTGTAGTTGTCGTTACCGTTACCATTTCAGTTACCGATGACGTCATCGTTGTCATAGTCGTTGATCTTGCTGATGCCGTTATCGTTGCCTTAGCCGTTGGCATTGCAGTTACCGGTGCCGTCGCAGTATCCGATGCCGGTATCGTTGCCATAGCCGTTGTTGTTGCTGTTGACGTTTGCTTTGACGTTGGCGTTGCCGTTGACGTTTTTTTGGATGTTGCTTTAGCAGTCGTCGTAGCTTATGTCAATATTTTTATTTTTATTTGTTCTGCTTTCCGTTGCTGCTTTGTTGTTGACAGTATCATTAACTGTTCTGTCTTATTTAATTTGCTTTTTTAAATCACTCATTAGTAAGAGTGATTTATCTTTACCTGTAGATGGAAGGTGCGGTTTGCAGATGGTACGAAGTCTGGCCTTGGCGAACCATTTAGTATGTCATGTCAGCTGGTTAGAGACAAGAAAATCAAATCTCACAAGTGACCGAAATTTGGAGAGTTGGATCTCCCTTGGTATACGTTTTTAGTAAAAGTTACAAAACCCCAACTATAAGTAACCCCGTGTGCAACCTACACCAATAATTCAATTAATATTATGGTTTACATTGTGTTAAAACTCTGTTTTGTGTTTTCGAGAAATGTTATTAATTCTTTGAAAATGGAGCACCAATATGCAGCATTTGCTTTTAAAGGGACACGTTGCCTTGGATTGGGCGCTTTGGGCTATAAAACGAATTTGTTATGAAATGAATATGGTTGAACATAATGTTTAAGTAGCATATAATGATCAACACAAACATACCTCGAAGTTGCGTGGGTTTTTTGTGGATTTGTTTCGAAGTAAAAGGAAAACCACACATTTTCGAGGCATATTTGTCTGGATCATTATATTCTACTTTAATAACATATTTCTAACCATATGCATTTCATACCAAACGATTTCAAACGCTTTCTATAGCCCGATTCGCCCAATCCGAGGCAACATGCCCCTGTATTGTTTACTGTGGAAAGAAAATGCCCTTGGATATGGAGAAGGTGAACAAATTGCATGCAACACAAAACAAGCCTGAAATAAAGGCAAATGGTAGTTCATTGTGGTATAAATTAATTTGTTCAAAACCAACTCGCGAAAACTATAGATAGTTCCCAGTAGACGCCATCTTTACGGGCAAATCGCATTTTGGCTTGCAGGCGCGTCAAGCGCTCAAATTGTTAACGCAGCCGCGTCGTTCACTAACCAATCATGCAATGAGTTTTGTGAAATGTGCGCGTGCTGCACGCCGTTCTCACGCGTAACGCATGACTGTGTGTTCCAAATTGCCCGTAAAGATGGCCGATTTACGTCATACTGCAACCTATCTATTGCTACGAAATGTCCTCTTGTGGGGGGGGGGGGGGAGCATGCTGTGATAAAACGTTCTCCTATAGTTCCATTCGTGCTTAATCTTGCAATTCTGGTCGTATGAATCCCGTTTTTGAAGACCGTTCGATAAAGACGAGAGAGATAGAGAGGTGGGGAATGCTTCAAGAAGGGGGTATTAACCCACATTAAATCCCAGCTTCTTGGTGCGGTTTATCGGGGACAATTTGCAGGTTCGCGAAAATGGATGCATTTCATTGGGGCTTTTGTAACCGTATCACATTTCCTCCGGTGTGGAGATGCTGTATATAGTGTCGTCAATAGAGACATCATAAAGCAAGATCTCTCCAATAATGGAAGGTTTCAGGCCAATTTGTGAAGGGATGTGGAGCGTAGCGCACAGCCCCGGACAGGTCAATGCATCCAAAGGAGCTCCACTGTTTAAGTTTTAGTTGACAGTAACTATAGCTGATTGTTAAACTGCACAAGGTCTCTAATGGACGTACCATTAAAATGAAACAACCCGGCATTCTCCAAATAGAATTTAAAGTTATTGGACATAAAAGGGCAAATCGACAACCTTCCAAATACTCAATCCAAACCGTCACAAAGTAGCCGGCATTGTGACTCGGAATTTCAATGCATTGACACACAAACTGAACACTAAAGGTGCCACTTTTTTCTAGATTTTAATTGAAGACGATGGAGTGTTGGTAATCCACTCAAAACAAAATAACATTCCTCAAAGTGCAACTTTAATAGCAGTATTAGGATGTTAGAAATGCACTCAAATGGGTCTTTACATTGTAAAAACAGATACCCTGGCAAATACACGGGTTGGAAACATCAACAAAGGAATTTATTTAGCATTTTACCCCCGCTCACAGTCACATGGTACTGGTTGTATTCCACATGCATAATGTATATAATTAGCCTATCTATGTCAACCCAGATATTGCTCCTTCGTGAAACCTCTCATTTCCAAACAAACCGCACTTAAAACCTTATGGTGCACTATATGTCTTCATCCGATGTCCATAATAAAGTATTTCGCATCAAACAGACACACAAATACACACACGTATCCACACTCCTGCATATAATATGGACCCTTCAGATGGCAGACTGAGAATAATCATATAATAATAATATACGAGGATGTGTACAGCCTAATTGAGTGCAACGCCAGCCACTCTACATCTCTTTATTTGCTGAGCAATCGTCTTCCACGCTATGTTTTAAGCAAACGACTGTAAAGATTACAAGGAACGGGTGTCAAAAAACTATTTTGGGGGAGGGGAGGGGGGGACTATCGCGGGTAAATAACACAAACCGTACGCAGTGACATAATACTGTGTTCTGATAATACAAGGGAAAACAGAAGGACAAAAAAGAAGAAGAAACAAAAATGCGTCCATGTTGACAGAGAAGGCAATCAAAATTGTATCAAGCTGTACACGAGATCACCATAGGTCTAAGTTCGGAAACACCGTCTACGCCTCGTTTTATTTTGAGCCACCAGCTTACTTTGTCCTTCCACTCCATTATATTCGTTTGTAATGCCCTTTTATTTTATTTTATTTTTAATTTTTTAGTTAGTTCATACACCGAGTTAGGGCCACCCTTTTAGAGCAAAACTTGTTTTAAAAATCCGTTGAATTACAACTGCCTCTTGAAAATGCCAACGTGATTTATAATGCGTAAATACAAACGGTGGTATTGATCTGTTGTGTTAAGGACACGGTGAAATCAATACGCGGTTTGAATACACTGAATTCAATGAAGAAAGCAAAAAAACGAAGAAAAAAACCCCATCGGTTTGTGAGCTGTTGTTAACATTTGGTGTTCTCACGCGAGAACGCTTAATTGCTTTCAATGCATAAGAATAGGGGACGGGGCTGTTTGGGAACAAGTCTGCATTCATTCTTAGTGTCATCAACGTATGGCGAAGGAGTTATTCTAATCCCGTTACATTATCCTACAAACGATAACATGATATGGTGCCATTTATGAGAAATGGTGGATAACAGAAAGGCGAGTTCGGTTTTGTGTGTTTTCATTCTAAACAAACTAGCAAGATGGTTACGTAGATTTAGACGTTCCGCGGTTGACTCAGTGTTTATTTGATCGCAATGATTATTATCGTTACGACTTGTCGGCAGAATGGTTTGTAACTTCATCTTTGGAAAACTGACTTTAAGGGTGTTTGTAACATTTGTAAGTGAGGGTAACAATATAAATGTACACAGATTCACGCGTTACTTACATGGTAAAAAGATCGCCATGGAAGGAAACACCCTTTCAAACGTTTCTGCTTGAATTGCTTAAGTTTTTGAGCATATCAGTAAAACACAAATATAGTCTTGATCTCGTTTAAGTTTGTTTTCCCAATTTGTGTCGCGTGATTCCAATGACCGAGTGAGCCTTAACTTTCACAATGTTGTTGTTTCATGTATATGCTGGGTCACATCAAGTGTGAAAACTGGTCCTTGACAATTGCCAATGTTACACATGTGCTTAACAAATTATATAAATACCCGTAACAATAAAACTTTTCCCCCTTTTTCTTTGTGTGGTACATTTCAAGAAATCACACTTCACCCCCTCTCTCTCTCTTTTTACAGATTTAAACCATAGCGAATACAATACAAAACTCAAACAACAAGGTTCGTTTGAAATGTTAGGTCTCCATTTCTGCACATATTGGACCAAAGCTATAATCTGCAGACAATACTAGAGAGCACGTCATACTGCATCGCCGTACAAGGAATCATGTTCTATCGACAACCATGTTTTACAAGTCCAAGAATGAGTTACCACTTACCACAAGTCGAACTTTAGCGAATGACAGGCTCCGTGATTAAAAAACCTTCGTTCCTTCCCAATGTAACTACGCCAGAAGCGAATCATGTTGATTTTGTTTTTCTCTCTCGAAGGTAGGAGGGGAATTCGATCGATTTTCAGTTGGCAATCTAATTGACAAATTACCCCGTACCCATCCTTGGATGTCAGGTTGACAAGTAAGTGGTACACTCATTGCTTTTTTATCTGAATGAGCTCGTAGGATTATTTATAATTGATGCATCTATTCGAGTATTACTTTGTATTTTATTCCCATTACTACATTTACGCTCTGTGAAGAAACCGGTGCAACTCACTAACGACGTTGGTACTAAATGTGTTTCACACAAGGTCAATTGGACAGACTAAGTCCATTTGTGCCGACTTGGATAAACCTGTTTAATTTAAGTGTTGAAACATGTGCAGTAAAAGCCTTGAATCGGTAAAGCCAAAAACATCCGAAATGTCATTCTGCGATTCTTACAGATACTGCGTACAGTAGAATGTGTTTGCTATACGTGTTGGTTTTTAGGCGCTCCTTCTTGATGGCATAAGAAGCTTATTTTTATCAATCTTATTTGTATTGCTGTTTCAATTGTTATTTTTTGTTTTGTTTGTTTCCATAATGTTTGTATTAAATATACATTTTTTTTTTTTTTTTTTTTTTAAGCCCCATTGATGGCGTATTCAGCACACCGAGCCTCCTCCTACATCTTGTTTGTCGTTCCAGTAAATCGGGGACTTCTGTATTCTTCCGTAAAATAAACTGTTTAAAAAAAATTACATCATCGTTCTGTCTCTCCATGCGGATATCGTATGTGAAAGTCATCGGTGTGATAGTAATGTCGGTTCATAACAATTCCGATGACTTTAATTGCAAATTGCATGAAAGATTAATCAGGAAAGGAACTGTAAATGAAACAAGTTGTTGATTTTTACCCCGTTTTCAAATTAAGACGGTAAATCGTGAAACAACAGTATCAATAACAGTAATATTAACAATAGGTCTAAATAAAAACAATCACGATAATACTAACAACAAATTTGTGTTCCCCCATCCCCCTACAGTTTAACATAAACACCATTTATGATAACAAGAGTGTCAATTATTACCTGTATAAGCATATCAAAGCAATATTTCGCATTTCCTCGATCCCTAATTTTGGTTGGGGCTGTGTGAATGGTGGTATAACTTCTTGTTTCCCCTTTCTTTTGGTAAATAGGCGTATACATAATAAAAGTTGTTGCGACTGAAAATATAGTTCGTGCAGCATATACAGACCTAGTGAGAAGCATATCCAATGAAACTCTACCCTTTGCTGTACACTTGATACGAAAATGAAAGTCATGCAGAGCTAAACGTGCCTCTATCATTCCACAACGTTTAAAGACAGGTGTCATATTGAAATTACAATTTAAATTGCATATACTCACAAACTGCATGTAGTTAACACCCTTGCACAGGCCCTCTTCCATTTTCATTCCTGCTAGATTAGCCGCAGTGGGTATGGCACAAATGCCTAGCATTGCAACATCCGTCAGTGCTAGATTGGCGATAAAATAGTTGGTAATGTTCTGCATCTCTCTGTACTTGAAGATGATGCAGAGGACAGTGCCGTTACCCACTAGACCGATGATGGTAATGATTGCCATTATGATGGGTGTGACAATCCGGAAAGGGATCTCAAAGGAACTCGGGATCTTCAATCCACCTTGGTCCGTCCCGGTCGGAGAGACCCCATCCCCGAGGGTGGAGTTAGAATCGGTACATGGGCCACTGTACGAGCTGGTGCTGTCAAACAAACTGGTCAGATTGGTTGGTCCAAACACCTCTATTACTGTCGTAGCAATATCCGTGACAAATGCTTGCGAGTCAGTCATGGTTGGTTCTCTGTCCAAAGCTGAAAGAGCAATAAACAAAGCACGTATTTTATTCGGGACTATTCGATCTGTATTACAAAAAGTCAGCAATTGTAAAGGGAGCGAGCCCTTGCCCGATAAAGCAACTTTGGTGCCATGAGATGGTTTGCCAAACGGTGACCCTCGCTTCAGCAAGGTGATGTTCTTAGTTCTTGTTCTTCAAGACTGCAGATCCGTTCCTCACAGCACCCGTCAGGTATCTATCCGCTGTGACGAGTGAGGCTCAAGCTCCTGACTCGATTGATTTTACTTCGACCGGTAAAGCCCGCCCCCAGTATCCTAACTACGTCATGAGTGGCCACCGGCAAAACGAAAATGTCATTAACTTGCGATTTGAATAGCACTGTAACGAAGCACGGGGAAGACGGTTGACGGTAAATAATCAGGTACATCAAACAGTCAGCATTTGTTAAACGTGGACAATCAAATGGCAAACCGCAAAGTATTCTGAATAATTATGAGTTTTGAACATTTCATTTAGAAATTCAATTTTATATTTTATTTACACTGAACGGAGTGGCTTGAGTATAAAACTTACAAAGAAAAAAGTATCAGGTAGTGCCATATTGTAGATGTGTTGAAGCAACATATGTCGAAATGTCAAAACAAAACCATTAATTGTACCCAGAGGCAATTTAACTCAAACGTTTAAAGCATTTTGCTTCGTCCTTTGTTTTCTGGTATTTTGTTTGTGTTCACTGCCGGAAGGAAAGTGGTACCAGCAAAATCAATCCATCACAATTAAAATGGCAGACGAAGAGGCCTTTGTATTTAAGACTCGATATGTGATGGATATTCATCTGTCAAATGGGTCAACACTTAAGTAGATAAAACGTCATTGAACAAAAATTATTATGTAAATAATATAAATGAATAAAACAATTAAAAATAAAAATAGGAGAAAAATAACAATAAAGAAACAGGAAAACTTATCTAAAAAGCTTCGTCTGTTTTTTATTTGTTTTTTGTTTTGTTTTTTTGTATATAATTGTTGTTCTTTGTTATTGATAACAGTGTTGGAGTCAAGACCTCAAAGTCCGAGACCGAGACCGAGACCGAGACCGAGACCTCGGCCGAGACCTCCAACACTGATTGATAATATTGTTTCTTCCAATTGAAGACGGATATTTCAGGCTGGCCGGACAACCTGGATGTTCCCTTACAAAGTTTCTCGATTAGTCTGTATCTTGGTGTGAAGTTTGTGATGGAAAAAAACACGATACAAAATCATATGATATGCAATCAGTATTTTATGACATTGTATTTTAGTTATGACTGCAAAACAAAACTCGTCCCAGCAATTTAAAATCAGTCTATAAAAATGTACCGATGAATTTAACCATAAACAAACAATAAAAAAAATACAATAAAATAAGTAATTGAAAAGGGGATATAAAAGGAAAATTAATGCCATTGCATTTCTTTAAACAAAATTTCAGACTGATTTAGAGTAGCATTATCGTGGTTTTAAAAGAAGAAAAAGAAGATTCCGTCTCGAGTACAGCATGCGCAAACTTCCTTTACCATTCCTTGGCATTAAAATTTAATTAGGTCCGTTTGAGAGCAAATTCAAAAGGAAAATGAAACTGGAAATTTGCATGCAAGTCAATTTTGTTTTGTAAAACCCATTCCTAACTCAGCCCCTTATTTCAAGTTCTGCTTAACCAGAGTGACAAAGGGATTTGTCTGCGCTACAAATTCCAGCTTCAGGGTCAAGATGAAGTCTTCAATTAAGAGTAATGCTCAACTAGATCCCTACCTTAGGGTTAGTGGTAGTTGTCTTTAAAGGAGTTACAAAGCTTCGTTCAAAAGTGTTATCATTTAATCGTTACATGTTCTTCCTCACAATTTTGGGGCAAGTTTCAATTATTGTATTAGGCGGTTTACCAGCATACTTGAAAGTATTTAGGAGTATGTGTGGGTAGGTTAATACGCATCCAAACCACGGACCTATAACCAAGGGGGCAATCATGGTCCCCGGTTAGTTGGAGGTCTCCAGTTATGAAGTATGTACAAAAACGATGGGAGCTGTTGCCTAGTACAAACAACAGAGGAGGGCCATCAGAAGAGGTCCCCGGTTGCCGGTGTAGTAAACCTAGGGGTTTGCGTGCGTCTGTGGGTATAGGCGTACTTGCAAAACTGGTGCCGGTTTGTACAAACAAATAAAAAACAAGGAGAAACACAGACGTCTATTTTTTATTTGTTTTCCCTTATCTAAGAGTTAACTTTTTACTCCAGCGTTGCAGGCAACTTGCCAACTCTGTGCATGATCTTTAATTGTACCAATTATTTCAGACCTTCACAAGGGTGAGGCCATCATATTTTTATTATATTAACAAATCCATCATGCATTATGGCTGGGGCAATATAAGCCAGGCACTCCGTGTATGACGTGAGAAGGCAGAAATTGTAGTAAACGGCATTCACAAAAGAACCTATTTACTATGCTCATGCACAAGGACAATGCATCAAATTTTAATTTAAAGACCTTCGGGAGTCATTTCTGCTGATGGGAAAATGGAGGGTTTGACATTTTGTACATGACGATCACATACACGTCAAAGCAACCCTTAATTAAATAAATATAATAACGATGCATTGACTAATATCTGGGAATTCGTAAAGTGCTCCTTAGAAGAGTTCAAATCCACTCAATTCAGTAATAATATATTTTTTTACACACACACAGTAACAAAAGAAAGACTCATTTGGGGATTATAATTACGGTAGACCTATAAAACAAGCACAGCGTTCCTATACTATGACTTTAGTGTTTCGTGGAGTACTTGGATTGTGAGCCATGGCCAGATATGTAGCCTGATCAAAGGGACTTTTGTAGATTCCTTTGGCTCTCCCCTTAAAACAAGTTTGCTATTATTCTGTAAACGTAGAGGGACATGATATAAATGGCGAGAGACAGCTCCTTGTTTGTCAGTTTGCTTGTGTCACTGTGAGTTGTAGTTCTATTCCCACTCTGTTGTATTATTTATAAACTTGTGAAAGAAAAATGAAGACACTATTCATACGCGAAACGCTTACCAATAACAAGTTAGTATAAAATCAATGTATAAAAGCCAAAGAATGCAATGGGTGTTCTCAAAAACATGGATTTTGCATAATGGTGAACAAGGGTATTGATAAAATGCTCAATGGAATGCAACAAAGGGTTTTTGACAATGAATTCATCGTCAAGGTCTGTATGTCAATTTGGTTTCAGGTACGTTTTTTAATAAAGCTGCCGGTATGTATTATGGAGCCTATTTGCCGCAGCCATATGTAGTACACGTGATTAAAAAATAATAAAACGAAGTCCCTTAGCCATGGTATATTTTTGACAAATTCAAATAAATACATGATATTAAAAGATCGATTATAAATACAAAAAGAGCACACAGTGGATGGTATAAATAAAGATAAAAAGCATATGTTTGTTTTAATGTTAGTCTGAAAGCTTACTGACTAGGACAAATAATTAAAGAACGGTTATCATGTTTTTATTTGTATTATTTAACTCTGAAATGAGGTCATATTATTCGAGAAAACTGTATATGAAAACCTAAAAAAGAAACAAGCAAAAAAAAAAAAAAAAAGCAACAGCAAACTAAGCTTATTTCGGCTGCTACAACCAACATTAGGGACATTGCGTCCACATGCTGAAAATTGCAAAAGGTTTATCACGATGTTCTCATGACTAAGCCTGAATTCCCACAAAAATGGTTGACCACACAAAACATGAACACTGTCTGCGACTATATCGTCAGCTGTACCAATCCTGTATAACACTTCTAAATGTAACTTTTTGCGAATGAATGTATCAACAAGAGACTATGATCGAGAATGTCGTTTTGCCGTGCAAAAAAATGGTCCACTAATGTAAAGGGGGAATGGACGAATCGTGAATCGATTGTTAATTATGAGTAGTTTTTAGAGGCTGATCTTATCATTTACTTTAGAGATGCTGTTTAATCTTTAACAGCGTAGGGGGAACAAAACAAACCAGAAACCAAACAGAAACTAGAGATAGTGATTGTGTACAATCACAGAGCTGTTCCAGTAATTTTGGTTCATTTAGAGCTACAAGAAATCACAAACATTACGACCTTATGACATTTGGTTCAGGAGATATGATTATCTGAAGTTATGAGCTCTTTTTTTGGACCGGAAGTTAACATGGTTAAGGTTAAGAATAAACCTGGTCTTCATTCAGATACTGAATCGAAAGGAGCTTTTAAACCAGAAATAAAAGTCAACATTGGGGCATAGTAACCCTTGTCCAACATTTAATGCTCAAAGGGTTTATAACTGAAAAGAAATTGAAAATCGGGTGTGTAGTTCTTGAGATATGGTGTCACTTCCGGTTGACCCGGAAGTTAAGGTCAACATGGGGTCACGGTTACCCAAGGCTAATCTCCCATTCCCAAGGAGTCTATAACTGAAAAAAGTTTGAAAATCGGTTGTGTAATTCTTGAAATATGGTGTCACTTCCGGTTGACACGGAAGTAAAGGTCAACATGGGGTCATGGTTACCTAAGGCTAATCTCCAATGCCCAAGGAGTCTATAACTGAAAAATGTTTGAAAATCGGTTGTGTAGTTCTTGAGATATGGTCTCACTTCCGGTTGACCCGGAAGTAAAGGTCAACATGGGGTCACGGTTACCCAAGGCTATTCTCCAATGCCCATTAGGATCGTCTATAACTGTACAAAGTATGAAAATCGGTTGTGTAGTTCTTGAAATATGGTCTCACTTCCGGTTGACCCGGAAGTAAAGGTCAACATGGGGTCACGGTTACCCAAGGCTAATTTCCAATGCCCAAGGAATCAATAACTGAAAACAGTTTGAAAATCGGCTGTGTACTTCTTGAGATATGGTGCTGCAAAGATTAACTAATTAAAGCTTTGAATTACCGTAATTTGACACCTGATGACGTCACAGTAACAAAAATGTGTTTTTCATACTAATAAATTTGATAAAGTACACGATGGTATGTAACAATACCAATCCAATGCCTTTTAACGAAAATGTATATCCTCTCTCGATTCCAATATCACGACAGTCTTTGATGCTAAGTCGTGATTGCGCAATCACGGCACAATTTGCCAGCTAGCCATGGGGTCCGATTTGTCACTTCATCGTTAATTATCTTGGAAATACATTGTACCTTGATTAGTTTTAATGGTCTGGAATAACTCTTTTAATAGTGAAAGTATTTCACTTTTCAAAACATTTTGGGTAATTTAGGAAACTTATTTAGAAAATATTGTGTTTTTGACCAGTAAAACTTGTGCAATCTGAGCACAATCTGAGCACCATGTCTTTTGTACATAGATAAAAAACGCGCCAATAGATGATGTCATGATGACGTCACAGGGAAAAATATGCCGCAATCCACATCTACTACCTAAAAGGAGTCCATAATTTAAAAAAAATTGAGAATTGGATATATACTTCTTGAGATATGATTCAATCAAGATTGCCTAATTAAATATTCACACGGCTGTCACGTGAATAATTAATTAAGAATTTTAATCCAATTACATCTCAAATTTAAGTCAGGGCATAGGCTTTAATATGGTATATGATTTGACTACTTCTGATAATTCTAAGAAAGACATATGGCACTGAGAAAAGTCACATGTTAAGTCAATAGGGTTTTGGGATGGAAAGAATAATATAAAAAAAAAAAATCTGGACGAAAACAAAAGCTGTTCCGACTGAAATAGTCGTAACAGCTAAAAAAAATCTGGACGAAAACAAAAGCTGTTCCGACTGAAATAGTCGGAACAGCTAAAAATATAATTCCTTGCTGCCAATGCCGTTGTTCACCTTGGACGGTCGGGAAGAAAACGGATTTCAATATAAAGCATCAAGAAACTGAACAGTGTATGTCTGTAGTCGTCTTGTCTAAGGCATGGAATTGTTCATCTGAATATGTGTGGGCAAACGTGTTGTTGGTTTGGTGATCCCCATTTTCCGGCAAGAATTGGGTTTTAGATAAAGTTCTAAACTGCCAGGTTCATTTATTCAAAGCCCATTTCACACTGGAATTAAATCGAAACATTATAATAGATACAGACTGGTGGGGCTTACTCTGGCGTTAATGCAGAAATTGCCTGCCAGATCAAGGAGTGGAAAAATAAATAGATGTTTTAAAAAACATGTTTCATACCCCTTTATTAATAGCCTGCGCGGGGATGATTAAATCGCTAAGCCATTCATTAACTATACACCAATAGAGCTGTACATGTTTTGCAATGTTAAAAGACCATCGCATAGTGAAGCAGTAGGCCTACCTCCAGATATTATAGAACAGTGAGCGTGTATCGGACATTATGAACAAGTTGGAATTTTGACTAAACCCGTCCCAGGTCTATAAATAGTTGGTGATACCAAGCACAACAAGGATCGGTTGCACCAGCCGATATGGGTTCAAAGCGCCGTCTAATGTGTTTTTTAATGACAGTATAATCATGTAGAATTGGCCCGAGGCTCAGTTCATGTTCGCTTGTTAATATTAATGTATCAAAAACTTTACCTGTGATTTTTCTGTACGGTGGGCCCATGGTTTTGTTGATTAAGTGCAGCAAGAAGCTTTTTACTTATTAGTCCTAAGATTTCAAACTGAGCATTCACTTGTGACCGAACAAGGCAATGTACCAGAAATCATTCAAATCTAACTTGCCAATAGCTTACTGGTGTGGGGCCTAGACTAAACGGGATGAAAACAAGCACGTACATCCAGGCAGGTAAAGTACTATCTAAGAGTCGTCATGTGCAATTGTAGGGTGACGGGTATGCTTCTACTCACTATACAAGTTAAGTCTTTGAGAAAATAACTTCGATTTAAGAAATTGAAAAATCGTTGATATTAAAGCACAAACAACATGTGTTTGTCTGTTGTGATTCATTTAGGAGGAAACAAAAACATGGAGGATGAAATTGAAATAACTCTTTTCCACATTATACATTGCCGTAACAAAATAAGGGTATTACTGTACTCGTCTCCTACATTATTTGTGAATATATATTTTTTTTTTTCAATCTTTGTTCATCTTTTAGGGTGTCCTTTGGGGCTCCTTGCGCGGTGAACAAACACAAAAAGTTCAAGACTGGTAAACAAATTGAAAACAACACTAGCAATCTTCCCTCCACACAAATTGGAAAGCTACACTCAGGGCCTCTTAATTACATATCCGATGTTGTTGTCCTACGAACTTATTACGCTTGGGAACAGTTTGGTTGATTTACTTCCTCGGTGCAGGTGAATCAGCCTAATGAAGGCATATAAGAACCGCCACCTTCCATCACTCAATTGATCAGCCGCCGAGGAAAGGAAGAAAAAACAGGTTTCCCTTATCCGGATATTGGCTGGACACCCTTGTAGTCTTTTGACACTTGCCTGTCTTCTCATAATTATTTGTCCACGGGGGGGGGGGGGGGGGGGATTCTTTCGTCGGCTTTATTTTAGTAACCAGCAGTAATCAACTTTAAGAGGTAAATAACCACACTTCTTTTGTTTGTGTTTATTTTGTTTTTTACTTCACTTACTGCAAAGCATTGTACTCGCAAGTTGCCTCGAACTTTGATAAGCACCAGAAATACAAAGTTGCGGTCGGTGCGCTTTCACAAAAGTACGACGTCTTACAAAATATATTAATGGTTTGAGAGCGGTTAGGGGAAACAAACACAACGAAAAGTTACTTGAAATACTGGTAATAAAGAATATGGTAAACCGTTTTGGTAAATATTACAATCACAAATTAATAAGCTTACGAAATAAGTCGATCTAGTAAGATGTATAAGAACGCAGACACCAAAGCAAATATAAAACAAATTAAATAAGCAAAGAGACAAAAACCTTTGAAACTACCGTGGTGTAAACTAAACGACATGATGAAAAATAAAACTTATTTGCACATATTGAACTGCTTTTAACTGTTGGGTTTGAATATGCACTGAGTGTTGAAGGGACACGCTGCCTTAGATTTGGGCGTTTGGGGGATATAAAAAGCAATTAAAAGCGTTCATTAGGGCCTATTAAACCATTCTAGCTTGAAAGATGTTTTAAAAGTATAGTACAAAGATCAACACAATAATTCCTCCTTATTGCGTGGTTTTCTTTTACTTCGTAAACTAACACGGTTCACCATTTGTGGGGGTCAACAACTTGGTTATACAAAATGGCGGACCGTGTTAGGTCACGAAGTGACAGGAAAACCACACAACTTCGAGGCATATTTGTGTGGATCATTATATTCTACTTTAAAAAAATCTGTCTAACCATGTTCATTTCATAACAAACTCTTTCAAATGCTTTTTATAGCCAAAATCGACCAATATCCTCTAATTCCATTGATTGAAGTCGCGTAAAAAAGAAAAGAGGGAAAATATAAAAGGGCCTTTTCTCTGAGGAGGAGGTATTGATTTTGTTAAACTTTGTGTACTAAAACAACGAAAAACACTTTAGATGTCAGAAACCCCCTGTTTTCTTCGTTCTTCTGTTTTATTTCTTTTTGTTTTGTTTTATTGTTATTTTATTTTTTTTCAGAGAGAGAGTAAGCCTCTGGTGAAGCAGCAGCTTACATCCGATCCCTTTTCAGCTTCAGCTCTACACAGCTGGCGGCAACATGGCCTTTCTTATTTTTCGGGGGGGGGGGGGGGGGGCATCTTTAGTTATCATTAGATCGTTCCCTTGACATTAGTACGTTCCCTTTCCGTCGGAAAACAAACAAACGTGTATTGGAGGAACGGAGGAAACGAAATAGCACTTCGGATGAAATAAATACTATTTCGAGGAGTGAAATAATATTTCGAGTGAAAAGAAAAAACACATTTCGGGGAAACAAAATATTATTTCGATAGAGTAAAATGATATTTCGAGTGAAAAATAGACACTTTGCCGAGCATAAAACTGTGAGTCTGAATTTATTACAAGCCGATGTTGAGAGAATGTCATGGCTAGCAAGTCATCTGCCACATGAACTTGAAAAGCACTCTGATATTTTTTGTGTTTAATAGAAGCTTAAGGAAGTGATGAATTTCACTGACAGTAATACTTTAATGACGTCTAACAATGAGTGAATTGCGTTGTGTGCGTTGGTCCATACTGCTGAATTTTTCAAGTGGTGATTAGATTGTATGATGGTTGAGGCGATGAACCGCTACTATACTTGTAGTGTCACTCAGTCGAGCAGTTCAGAACTGATCACCCTGCGCATGAATGTCATAAAAACGTGGACAATATGGAAAACTGCTGAACATGGCTCATCGCAAACGATTAGGCACCAAGAAAGCATAACGACGCCCATCAGTGCGGGCCTATAATCTGCCGAAGGATATGTGTAATATTATGGTGTTCCATATGTGCCACTCCTTTCCGTCGCCTTTTCAATTTTTTCCGTCGCCTTTTCAATTTTTTCCGTCGCCTTTTCAATTTTTTCCGTCGCCTTTTCAATTTTGGTCCGTCGCCTTTTCAATTTTGGTCCGTCGCCTTTTCAATTTTGGTCCGTCGCCTTTTCAATTTTGGTCCGTCGCCTTTTCAATTTTGGTCCGTCGCCTTTTCAATTTTGGTCCGTCGCCTTTTCAATTTTGGTCCGTCGCCTTTTCAATTTTGGTCCGTCGCCTTTTCAATTTTGGTCCGTCGCCTTTTCAATTTTGTCCGTCGCCTTTTCAATTTTTCCATCGTGGGTCCACGTGACTACCAGGTGATTATCACATGACTCCAAAGGAAATTCGACCTTTGGGAGGCATACCGCTGTTGCCAAAATGTATACGTTGCTTCATCCACAGTCGAGACCAGATAGCTATGGGGCGCCGTTTGTCAATTAATTGTTTAGCGTATTTTTGACGTGTTTTTACCATGGTTTGTAATAATTAGATGTAAACCATAGAAAGTGCTGTCAATTTATTTTGTGGTTTACATACAATCAAAGCTTATAAATTATGGTTTATAAACCATAAAAATGTAAACATGGTTTACAAATCATGATTCATGGTTTATAAACCATGACAATTTAAGCATCCTCAAAACATGGTTTATAAATCATGGTTTATAAACCATGAAAAGTGAAGCATCATAAAACATGGTTTACAAACCATGAAAATCGTGTGTTCACAAATCATGCGGGTTTATAATTAACAGGCACGTAGGAAGATGACTTTAACAGGGGGGGGGGGGGGGGCCAGGTTATATGGTCACTCACCTTACACTTTACCCGAATCCCTCGATCACCAGAATTGCATAAAATCGATGTAAAACTTGAAGTTAAAAATATTTGTGTAAACATGGAGGTAGGAACTTGGAAGTGTAAAGCGCACACAGGCTTCTCCATTTGTAACTAAAATAAACTTGAGGGGTGGGGTCCAGGGGCCGGCCTCACGGCCCCTGGTGGGGTCCAGGGGCGAAGCCCCGGTGGGCGAAGCCCCCCGCAGCTCTGAGCTTTTGGCGTTTTGGGGTCGAAAAATCAAGCCTCCGTGTACCTAAATACAGAGGAAAAGAGCACTTCTGATCAATATCAATCGTCTAATTTTACAGGAAAATTTCCTGTAACATCAACGAACAGGGACTCCTAGAAAATGTTAATCCCACGCTGGCTTTTGTATACACGCATAACAGGGGCGGATCCAGGATTTTTTAAACCGGGGGGCACAACGGCGCAACCAGGATTTTGTATTACAGGGTAAACCAAAAATGGGTGGGGTCCAGCGGCGAAGGGTGGGGGTTCAGGGGGCTTCGCCCCCTGAAGCTCTGAGCTTTTGGCATTTTGAGGGGTAAACAATCAAGCCTCTGTGTGCCTGAAACCGAAAAGCCTTTTAAGCTCTTCTGATTCATACCAATTTTCTAATTTTACTCAAAGAAACTGTTAATCCCACAAATCTCGCGTTTGGATCTGGTCGCTGCAATATCTGGTTTCATGCATATTCATTCAAATTAGTTCAAGCTTAGTGTATAGTCTTTACTTGAATGCCAGAACGACATGAACTATACTTTATCCAGGACAAATTGGCACGTCAGGTTTCAAACGCTTATGTTATCGTGCAAATCTAAGCAATTACAAGTGACATATCATGAAAGATTCATTTTGGCAGAAAGAAACATGTACAAATTTGATAGGCATAGGATGAAAAAGAAATTCATCCTGCCGCTTGGGGAAAAGACACCACACACACTTGTGGCTAATTTTTGTGGCTAATTTTTAAGCAAGTAGGCCTAGATAGTTTAAAAAATTAAACTTAAAATAAAAAAAATAAAAAATTTTACCCGGGGGGGAGGTGCCCCCTGGATCCGCGCCTGCATAAGGAATGGGCGCCTCCTAGGATCCCTTCACTGTTGACCCCATACTGTGTGGTACAAATATAACAAAAATGGGGCCGGGCGTCTGCGAAGAAACTTCAAGATTCCGTAAGCAAATGTATTCAAATAGCCACTTTGTCAATGTGATCTGATTAAATGGCCTACAGAAACTGCAGTACTATTCCCTCAGAACACATGAACAAGCCAATTTATCATCCGGACAATTTTTTTTTAGGGGGGCCCGGCCCCCCGCATTTTTTTCAGCGGGGCCAGTGGGGCCAGTGGGCCCCCCCCCGGCCCCCCCCCCCCTTCGGTTCCTACGTGCCTGATTAACCATGAAAATCGTGTGTTCACAAGTCATGGTTTATAAACCATAAAAAACGTGTGTTCACAAATCATGGTTTATAAACCATGATTTGTAAACCATGTTTTGATGCTTAAATTTGTATGGTTTATAAACCATGTTTTGAAGGCGCTTAAATTTTCATGGTTTATAAACCATGCTTTGAAGGTGCTTAAATGTTCATGGTTTATAAACCATGATTTGTAAACCATATGTTTTATGATGCTTAAATTGTTATGGTTTATAAACCGTGTTTTGAAGGTGCTTAAATTTTCATGGTTTATAAACCATTTTTTATGAAGCTTCAATTTTCATGGTTTATAAACCATAATTTATAAGCTTTGATTGTATGTAAACCACAAAATAAATTGACAGCACTTTCTATGGTTTACATCTAATTATTACATCGATTTTATGCAATTCTGGTGATCGAGAGATTCGGGTAAAGTGTAAGGTGAGTGACCATATAACCTGCCCCCCCCCCCCCCCCCCCCCCTGTTAAAGTCATCTTCCTACGTGCCTGTTAATTATAAACCCGCATGATTTGTGAACACACGATTTTCATGGTTTGTAAACCATGTTTTATGATGCTTCACTTTTCATGGTTTATAAACCATGATTTATAAACCATGTTTTGAGGATGCTTAAATTGTCATGGTTTATAAACCATGAATCATGATTTGTAAACCATGTTTACATTTTTATGGTTTATAAACCATAATTTATAAGCTTTGATTGTATGTAAACCACAAAATAAATTGACAGCACTTTCTATGGTTTACATCTAATTATTACAAACCATGGTAAAAACACGTCAAAAATACGCTAAACAATTAATTGACAAACGGCGCCCCATAGCTATCTGGTCTCGACTGTGGATGAAGCAACGTATACATTTTGGCAACAGCGGTATGCCTCCCAAAGGTCGAATTTCCTTTGGAGTCATGTGATAATCACCTGGTAGTCACGTGGACCCACGATGGAAAAATTGAAAAGGCGACGGACAAAATTGAAAAGGCGACGGACCAAAATTGAAAAGGCGACGGACCAAAATTGAAAAGGCGACGGACCAAAATTGAAAAGGCGACGGACCAAAATTGAAAAGGCGACGGACCAAAATTGAAAAGGCGACGGACCAAAATTGAAAAGGCGACGGACCAAAATTGAAAAGGCGACGGACCAAAATTGAAAAGGCGACGGACCAAAATTGAAAAGGCGACGGAAAAAATTGAAAAGGCGACGGAAAAAATTGAAAAGGCGACGGAAAAAATTGAAAAGGCGACGGGAAAAATTGAAAAGGCGACGGAAAGGAGTGGCACATATGGAACACCATAGTAATATTGGGAAATGATGAACGAGATTTAAATAAACTATATATTAAAGTGATACATGAGCAACAGTAAAGAAACACAATAAAAAACAAAACATCATTTGACGTTTGGCGGTTTAGAAGGAAACTGAATTGAAATGTAAAGCCAAAGGTTGGCAATGACTAAAATCAAAAACTCGATTATTAATACCCTATGATGATGGTGAATACTTCAGCAACGGGACACATTGCATAATGTTGTTATAACGTGTGCATAAAGTGTGATTATCTGTTTTATACCAATGTAAGACTTCTAGATAAGTCCAAGAAAGCCTACATTACACTCCCATAAACTTTCCAATCGCCCATCGTTTAATGTACTATGTCTTTCCTTTTCAGTTATAGTACAGGACAACTTGTTATTAGCACTGTATAACTGCTTGGTATTGTTATTGAAATTGAATTTATTCAACATTGACAAATACTAAACAAGATTTACTTTTGTATAAATATTTCAAAATGTTCCCTTTTCTGGTTTCACCGCAAAGATTTGTCATAAACGGGCTGTTGATATTGTTCTTTACAGAGGTGCTCTTTTTCGTAAATTTGGCAGTTTCTTTGGGACGACATTTCTTCCAATTGCATCATCTCTAATACCAGCATAATTACATATATACAAGAAACAATACTGCATAATTAAGATTGCCCGACTGAAGGGATTTCAATTCATGGATTCATCCAATCAAGTAAAAATACAGTTCAATAGATTTTAATAAACAAGGCCGATACCTATATAATAATGAGGTAAATTGTTTCTTTCAACAAGGCAAGCGACTTTCTTAGATGCACCGACCTCATCATTACCATTAAGTGATTCTAGATTGATTGAAATGATTATCCTGTGGATAATGAAATTAAAATATCCCATAGCCGTACCAAAAGACAAAAGCCCGGAGGAGCAAGACATCGAGTCTTGACGGGCTTGAGCAGTTTTGTGCTGAGGTTTTGGTCAAGCGAGCTATCACTCACTTTGTCGAATTGAACTCTTTCTGTTTCAATTACTCAACTAAGAAGCGTTTTTTCGATAACCGACGTCTCAATTACCAAGTTGGGATTTCAAACTTTATAAGATCGCCGGTAAAACTGCTTCCGTGCCTTTGAATAGTGGCGTTTTCCCAGCGAGCTGTTTTCGAGATAAATTTCAGCCGCAGCAGGGCAACGTATCGATAACGTGGGCCTGATGACTTCAATTGTGAAGGGAATGACGCGGCGCTCTTCAAAACACATCCTGTTGTGGGGTAAAGACAAAGCGTCTTGTGAAATCCGAAGCGATTATCAGAATAATGCATCTGTATGAGGCAGCTCGTTCTGTATGTATATATATTACTTTTTGATGCATTTTTTTTTCTTTCGTCTTCTTCTTCGTCACGTCACGCTCTCTGAAGTGATGATTAGTATTAAAAGAAGACGTCAGGTTAGGTTTTCATGAACTCAGTCAAGTGCCTCCTGAGCACCACTGACATGAGATGAGGAAGATATTTCAAGATGTTTGCAAGATACTTCGGGACGGTATCTCGGGTTAATGCAGTGATGAGTATTTTACCTCTCTCTTGTCAGGTTGATTTTTGTACGATGCATTCACTGATCTAGCATTAAATAATCATCATAACATTTAAGAGAGGCTTTATGGCAATCCCTCAGTACGGTTTAGATAATTTCTGAATTGTGACTGTGCAGAAATGCGAGTGTTTGGTATGGTATGGTTTATTTAATTTCCACTCAAGTAAAAACATATAATTAGAAACAGCGTAATTGATGAATGAAAAGCTGAGCGGAGGGGACCATCTAGAAACCCGTAGGGCTTGTATTGATGTCCCCATGTATGTGCCAATGGTAGGGTAGGAAAATTTTTGTTTCGATTTAAAGAAAATATAATCCTTAGGGAAGAACCAAACAAAGAGAACAATTTGGATAGTGGAAAACATAATAAGCAGTTCCAACCCTACCATTGGCAAATAAGTACAAAAGTTATTTGAAGTAATTGAAACACATAGAAACACAGAAGGACTTTAAACAAGGACAAAAACACAGGACAGAAGAACAACTCGTAGAGGCTAAGAGGTATGCTTAGCTAGAACTTACTAAAAATATTTTAACAAATCTGGAGAAATGGGTCGAGGGCCCCTGGAGACATAATTGGGTGAGGACTCTTTTCAGAGAAATTATATAATAATAAAAGGGAAGGAATCACTCAGAAAAACGACTATCATTTTGAATATTGGTCAAGAAGAAATTTCTTCAAAGAACGCTTAAAGGTGAGCAATGAGGAAATGGAAGTAATGTTGGGAGGAAGGTTGTTCCAGGTTTTGGGGCCAGAGAACAAGACGGTACGCTGGGCAAAGGATGTACGGAGTTGGGGAATGTGAATTTTTTTAGCAGAGCGAGTGTTGTAAGAATGAACTTGACAACGGTAGTTAAAGTTTTTAGAAATAGACATGGGCAGGCAATTTTTGGTGTATTTAAACATAAGCAGAGAAACTTGGTATATATAAATATCTTGTAACTTAAGTAAAGCAAGAGAATTAAACAATGGGTCAGTATGTTCTCTGTAATGCGAATTTGTGAGAATTCTAAGAAGACGTTTTTGGAGACAAATTAAAGGAGTGAGTTTGGACGAGTGGGTAGACGCCCAAACTATATTACAATATGTAAAGTAAGGCAGAATTAAGGTTGAATAAAGTGTTTTGAGTGCAAGGTGGGAAACGTCATGTTTAATTTTGTTAAGAACGCCTGTTAAGCGAGATATTTTTAAAGAAATATGATTTATGTGGTTAGTCCATGTGAGATTTTTGTCTATCATTACTCCCAGGAATTTAGTAGAATTAACCTGTTCTATTTGTATGTCATTAATATAAATATGGCTGTTGATATTGAAAGATTTAGAACCAAAAATAATATAATTAGTTTTCTTAAGATTGAGAGAGAGTTTATTACATTGAAACCATCCAGCCAACTGGCTCAGCTCAGTGTTTAGAGTTTTACAAAGTTCCTGGAAGTTTTCATGACTATAAAAAATGTTTGTGTCATCTGCGAATAAAAGGAAGGAAACTTTTTGAGATGAATTTATGATGTCATTGATATAAATAATAAATAACAGGGGACCGAGAATTGTTCCTTGAGGAACGCCACAAGTAATGTTGGAAATATTAGATGTTACCCGAGAAAAAATAACACATTGTTTACGATTTCTAAGATAAGAATTGAACCAGTCCAAGGCTATTCCTCTGACACCGTAATGACAAAGTTTGGAAAGTAAAATATCATGATCAAGAGTATCAAAAGCCTTGGAGAGGTCCAAAAAAAAAACAATGGTATGCTTTTTCCTATCAATAGAATCAGCAATCTTGTTATGGAGATCGATCAATGCTAAATCAGTAGAATGTTTAGGACGAAAACCGAATTGTCTGTCAGTAAGAATGTTATGAGCATTTATGAAATTATTTAAACGGATATGAACTAATTTTTCGAGTAACTTAGAAAAAGCGGGCAAAACGGAAATAGGTGAACTGAGGTACAAATCATTTAGCTGCATTTATAAAAAATAAAGGTTTGAAGATAAGGGATAAAATATATAGCTAAAAAAATACAAATAAAGTCATAACAAAATACGGTTCATCTCAGTCCCTTGCACCCTTTCAACTTTCGGTACAAATGAGGTAAACATTTTTAGCTGCCTTTCTATTCAACTAAAAAGAAAATTTAAAGATAAACGAATAAAATATATAGCTTAAAACAACAAATAAAGTCATAGAAAACACGGTTCAACTCCCACACCAAATTGTCCAACTTTCGCTTTGATACTTTCTTGTATTCACGTAAAATAAAAGTTCATATTGAAAGCAAATGACCACGGTTTGCTTATCAGTCAAGCAGAATAAATACATTCAAGCACTATAATCGTCTAAGAGTTACAATCTTATGGATAATTCCTGAGTATGTGACATACATTTGCATTTCATTGCTTTTCACGACTCAGCTCAGATTTATCTCTTTCTGTCTCTGTTTATGATTATTTTGTGCTCATTTCTATCCTTTATGTAGCTCTGTAGTCAAAATTGCAGGATACCCATGGCAAATGGGTATTTAAGCAATTTTTGTTTTAACGTGAATGCTTTTAAACTTCTGCTTTTAAACGTTTATAATATTTTTGTATATTTTAAATTTAATTAAGATGTTTTTACGCTAATTTATAAATGTTTTCGTAATTATCGATCAAAAGAGAACCCCCACACCTGACGTAAAGCATGCGTGATGACGTAACAATGCTTTTCGCGAATCTTTCTGTAAAGCACCAGAGAAAGATTTTCTAAATGGTTGTTTTGTACACAATTAAAATATGCTTAATGTCATGTGAACTCAGTTTCCTTATTGATATATTTGTTTTATTTGTGAATTTCAGCTAAAAATAACTTGTTGCCGTTTTCGTTCAAGTAGCTAGGTCTTTAATATGGAATCATGTGTGCCCTCCGTTGACATTCAGAATGGGGCAGAAACCTCCCGGTTATAAATGCATGAACATCGAGCTGATGATGCTCACAAAGACCGATTGGCAATTTCTCATATTGCAAATTGAGTTGTAGTTACAGCATACGAGACGTGTTGTGTCCCACTACAGTGTGACACCTGATTTTCCGCATTCCCCGGCCAGATTAAGTCGTCATTGTGTAATGAAGACTAATTTTGTGATTGACTTTAAAAAAATGTGTAAATATAATTGAAATTGCTTTGGGACAATAACACACACAAACTTGCTGATTCCAAAGTATGTTGTTCTTATGAAACTTCACGTAAATTTGCATATAGCTTATTATTTTCTTTATAATCCATGTTCACGTGAAACTGTTTACTAATTGCATTCGCCTTGATATCTGCACCCCTTCCCCCCAAACACACACATACAAAGTCTCACAAATGTATCCCTGTGGAGCATCCTTTTGTTCTTTCTTGCACTGACCAGTTTCCCATATACTTGGTACACATGTTCCCTGTGGAGCACCCCAGTCCTAAGAATTCCCATCTGGAGACCTTTTGTACAGTTATCCTTTTTTTGTTTTTCGTTGGTCTCCATAAGATACCGAAAAGGAGAGCACACACGCACACACACATATTGGGGTAAATATAACAAAAAAAGTCCAAGTTGAACAGAGAGAAAAATATGTATACAAATTCCTTTGAATTGACATGGAGATACTATCATGTTACAGAATTGCAAGATCTTCTAACGTATCAGGTGGAAAGATAGCTTTGCTTTTTTGTCATCAGGGGCTTTTGGCGTTTGACACACTGTACAGTGACTTGGCAGTATGTATGTAGCATTACATTATTATTTGATCAAATTTCAAATTCGTTGAAAAACTGTGGGAGACAAAGCAATGTCCAGTTTATTCACTGAAAAGTATAAGGTTCTTGAAACGTCAAGTACTCTTCACAAAGTGGTGGTTTGTTGAAAATATCTCTCCACTGGTAACCAATACAGGTAGCCAGCAAGAAAACCAGACAGCAAGCACTAAAAGTCAGTCGGCGGTCAGACACCGAATCAAGGTAAGAAAAACAGGCATGTTTAAACAGTCAAGGCCTAATAATTGCATAAAGCTGGTAAGCAGAAAATAGTGCTTGACAAATTTCATTGCTGAGCAAAAGTTTAGTGGGGGCACCCGTCACAACAATGCAAATTAAATGTAATTTTGGCTGGTAACCTGTTTTTCTAAGCAATACTTTTCTGTGCTGTGCTTTTAGGCTTTATGAAATTGGGCCCTATAGATAGTTCCCAGTAGACGCCATCTTTACGGGCAAATCGCATTTTGGCTTGCAGGCGCGCCAAGCGCTCAAATTATTAACGCAGCCGCGTCATTCACTAACCAATCATGCAATGAGTTTTGTGAAATGTGCGCGTGCTGCACGCCGTTCTCACGCGTAACGCATGACTGTGTGTTCCAAATTGCCCGTAAAGATGGCCGATTTAGGTCATATTCATAGAAATAGAACCCGGAGAACACTGAGTGCGTCATTGTGAGTGCGATTTCGTTGTGAGACCATTTTTATGGACGCGCGTACGCCATTTTCCCTTCCAGGGGTTAGAGACGTACGCGGATTAGCGGGTGTTACGGCGCGATGCCCATGGTAGCGAGGCTGGTCAGTGATAAGCCAGTGATAAGCCAGTGATAATATTTTGCCATACAGTAGACGTCATGAACATTGACCAATGAAAACACGTAGAAACGGTCTATGTGCGTTGCCATTTTGCCATACACGCGTGTCACGTGATGATCATTTTGCCATACACGCGTGTCGCGTGGTATCGATACGCCGCGTCCACATACGACACAGAGGGCGGTCGAGCTCAGCGTTCTCCGGGTTCTATTTCTATGGTCATTGCAACCTATATATAGACCCATTGCACAACGCGCAGCGCACTTGCACGCGCGTCTCCTGTCTGCCATTATTTTTGGGTGTCAAAACGTGCACAAAAGGATGGTACACGTGTTTACACGCGCATTGGTACGTTAAACGTGTACCAACCATCCTTTTGTGCACGTTTTGACACCCAAAATGGCGGACAGGAGACGCGCGTGTATGCGCGCTGCGCGTTGTGCAATGGTTATATAGATAGTTCCCAGTAAACGCCATCTTTACGGGCAAATTGCATTTTGGCATGCAGGCGCGTCAAGCGTTCTAATTATTAACGCAGCAGCGTCGTTCACTAACCAATCGTGCAGTGAGTTTTGTGAAATGTGCAAGTGCTGCACGCCGTTCTCACGCGAAACGCATGACTGTGTGTTCCAAACTGCCCGTAAAGATGGCCGATTTACGTCATACTGCAACCTATCTATAGTCAGAGTGTCTACTATTTAGTGATTCATGGACAAAAGTAGATTGTGTTTAAAGTTTGCTCTAGCGTACTTTGACTCACGGGAGGTTCGAGATAGTTCCATAGAATACAAAGAAAGCACTTAAATTATAATAATAAAATACAATTGCACAACGAATGTTTTTTCCTTCTGAAGTAGAATCACAGTGAACACGCTTCAAACATGATTGCTGACATGGCATCTCATTCAAAATTACTTTGTTGTTTTAACCACAGTTATTTTCGAATGAGATATGTTAAGCAGATTACAAAGGACTTGAGTATCTGAACCCAATATCTTCACGTATAAGTGAAATAAATTAAAGTGCAATTCAGCAAGTTATATTGAAAACAGGGAAATACAAATAACTGTACAAATTCATTCATTTTACATGATATTGCCATCATTTAAAGGCACTGAACACGTTTGGTAATTATCAAAGACCAGTATTGTCACTCGGTGTATCCCAACATATGCATAAAATAACAAACCTGTGAAAATTTGGGCTGAATCGGTCATCGAAGTTGCAAGAAAATAAAGAAAGAAAAAACACCCTTGTTGCACAATTTTGTGTGCTTTTAGATGCTAATAAAAGGCTTCATGCATGAAGTCTTTTATTATTTTAGTGAGAAATTACCTCTTTCTCAAAAACTACGTTACTTCAGAGGGAGTCGTTTCTCACAATGTTTTATACTATCAACAGCTCTCCGTTGCTGGTTACCAAGTAAGTTTTTGTGCTTATATATATTTTGAGTAATTACCAAACGTGTTCAGTGCCTTTAAAGACGAATCGTTATTAATGCCATCTTATAAAGCAATGAATATTTGTTTTCTCTTGTGTATTTCTCTAACTTTATTTACTTGTATTTTACCCCTTGTTTTTATATCAGATTGTTGCACTTTTGTTGAATATATTAGCCCCCATCTACAAATGCAGTTTCTGATCTAATATTTGGAAGCGGATTAATTTCAAAATAAAGCTTCATCAATTCAGTTATGTGCCCGGTTATGCGGCAGTGGTTAAACCATAATAATTTTGGAAAGAAATCCCTACTTCAATAATTTAGCATATTTATATTATCAAAGTGAACTACGTCCCTTTCCATGATGTACACCACATCGAGAGAGTTTGATGTTGTTTTGATATTTGATTTTGATGAGTATTTCAGAAAGACGGAACTAATCAACGCTACTTATAATGCAACAGGAAGCTTCACCGTTAGAAACGCACGTCAATGATGTTCTTTCCGCTAATGAAGACGTACATCCATTATTAGTAATTTTGTCAAATAACACTAACGATGCGGATTCGTATATTACGGACCATACCACCAACCCATATACATAACGGCATCTGCTGAGCATATGAGGTAGGTAATTCCCTGTTGTACTTTTCTTAGGAAAAACAAGATGTTAAAGAAATAAGATGATACATACCCCAAAACATTAAATAAACAATAATGATAAAAAATATATATAAACAAAATAATAATAAAAGAAAAGAAAAAAATATACTGATCCGTTTGACCTCCTTTCGTTGGACACCTTTTACAACTGTTTGCTGTGTAGGATTGTGCCGGCTCCATTACAAAAACAAGGCTGAACGGAAATGTATGTTGTATCCCTCTTTCGCTCTCTTTTTGTTTTTATAACAGACAGTCTTAGCTTTCATTGCCAAAGCTGATGTTGCATATAAAAATGGAAATGGCTGCTTGATGCAGGACATTTAAGTTATGTAAATCTCATCACAATCTTTGGTTCATTGACATTCAGCACGCCCCTGAAGTAATTGCATTGATTTCAAATTGACTTCTGCGGGCATTTGTAGGGGGAACGTGATATGTGGACACCAAAAAAAACTACAAATGAATGCATCATTTAACGGAAGGTTCTCGACCTCTTACCATGTGTACATTCAGGATACAAACAAAACAGGCAGAAAATAAAAAGTTCTGGTGAATGAACCGATCACATCAGAAACCCAATTGGACTGAACAAACGTTGATGCAGTGACCCACTTTTATAAAAGTATATATATGTATATTTGTTTTGCTTCTATATCTGTGTTACGAAGTAATTTCCTTTTATATAATTGTATTCAGTCAAACTGAGCATTTGTTTGCTTCTTTATTCTTATATTTATGTTTTCATGTTGTTGGTTTTTAATTGTATTTATTATTAGTACTTGTTTTTTAAACAATAGCGTGTGCTTCATCGATTGTAACAGGTATCATTAGCGGCTCATCTATGTTTTATTTGAATGTAGTAAGAAATAATATAATTTTAAAGAACAGAAAAGTAAAAATATAAATAAATAAATTAAAATACTACAGGACGGGAATCTTTATATAGATATCTGTATACACATATTATTTTCGGAAAATAAGATCATGATAAGATAATAATGCATATCGCCTTATGTGATAAACATAAAAGGCTTAACGAAGAGACGGATTATCCTCGCAAGTCATTGTCGGAATGATAAATAGATAAATACTAAGGCAAATTGTACTTCTTATAAGGGGAATATACATAAAGACAGCATCCAGTGGAGACGAGTGGGAAAGGTCAGGGAATTATAAAGTAAGTACTTACAGTTATCCAGTCTCAGTTTTCGATTGAACTTTAGCACTCCGCGAAAAAAAAATAACAACGGGCAGCTGTAACTATTCAGAGAACCTTTCTCTGAATTGCTGTGACATTCTTGTTGCCGGTAAAAAATACGATTAAGCTCTCCCCCCAATGGCTTGTTTGAAGCACTGCGGTGGACGGCAGGCTTATTGACGTTCCCAACTCGCAAGAGGCTCTTAGAGTGCGTTAAACCCCTTGGTTCTTAGACCAAGCAGCTGATTTTGAAACAAAATAGCATGAAGTTCAATCCTTGTGTTTCTTGAGAAAATATAAATGGTTAAAGGGCCTCAAGTTTATCAAAAATTGCAATTAAGTTTTTATTATCTTCCAAAATGAACAAAAATATCAACTGCCGGTTGACCTTCACAAAACTGTCATTAATTGATGTGGGCACACTATATAAGATTGAACAAAGTATGCAAAGATGAGCATTGTAACTTGCATTGTTTAAAGATGATGGTAGAAAACTTGACACGAACAAGTTTTGCCTAAACTGCTGCAGTTTAGTTTCTCACTGTTTTCTCGTGACCTCAATGACGGATTGAGCTGAAATATTCGCATAATTGTTTGCTATTTCATGTCAATTTTGGGTCACCTAAAGTGCAGACGTTGGTCTTTAAAGAGTGTGCAGCAACATTGGTTTTAACATAGTTAACGTTCATCGATACACACATAACTGTCATGTTATGAAGAAGACCATGCTGGGAAAAATTCAGTCAACAATAATTGTGTCTGAAATGCTGTATTATGAGATCCTAATGACATAATTTGTTTAGATCTTGAGAGTTTGGAGAAACTGAAAACAGTTTACAATGACGGGGCCATCATTACTTTGACATACACATCAAAAGCGACTGACCTTAGTCAGGTTCTTGAAAAGACAATCAATGTTGACCTTTATAGTGTTAAGTGACCCAAACTAGCCCGTGTATTCGTTCTATTAATAAGAAGTCAGAGTGAGAACTATGTTAACATCGTGTTTGTTCATGCTATGATGAAAAGAGGTGATAGCCATAATCGAGTGGCACTATATGGCGCATTCTTTCAAAAAACTGAGTGCGCTTTCAACTTAGGTTTTTGTATGCCAGGGCAAGATCCACCGTGAACTGTGCCGTGAAATTGGATCCAGGTAATAAACCACAAAGGCTTCTCACAAGCTTCACATGTGTCAGTACTTGTCCCAATCGTCGGTAATGTAAGAATAGTGTACGTCGGATGCAAAACGCCTCACAGGGAAAACTTTCATTTAAGATTGCCGTAATTGATTTAACTGAGATTGTCATTGAAACAACATACTCCAAATCCAGGAAGGAAATTCTAGCTGGAAATTCAGACAACGACTTAATAATTTCATTAAAAACTGTTGATCTATTATCTGTTTTATAGTTCATAATTATTTTAAACATTAGTTCTCAATACGTTATTTTGCTCAAATCATGAAAAGTAGGCCTACTTCCATTCTAACAACTTTCTTTGTAATCAAGCTCTATTTAGTTGCGAACGAAACACAGCAGTTGCGTTTATACAACGCATTTATCAGCACCCAATGCTAATGTAATACTGCGCAAACAGCTCAGCATATTATTACTAAAAAAATGTGTAAACCGTACATGTTATTATTATCAAAATAATTTATATTGCGCTCGAGTGGATAAATATTTTCCAGTAAATTCAACTACTGCGGAATCTTTGCTGGGAATGTTCGAAATAAATGAAGTATGTGTATAATTCAAAAAATCTACATTCTGAATAACTACGGGTGATTTAATAAGACGGTTAGCGTTGTCAGTCGTTTGTTTAGACAATCGACATAATACAATCGTTGAAGCAGTGAAGAGAATAAAACAAACCGCCACATTGATGTTTCAATTACCCGCAAAGCTAAGCAACCAAATTACAGCATTCCGAGTGGATTGTCTTTGCGGAAGAGCAGAGTCATGATACCTTATTACGAACGTAAAAAGAGACACCGGGAGGCTGATTGAGGTTGGCATGAGCCAATGTTAATTAACACTAGACTAAACCTCACCTGGGATACAGTTTGTTCTCTCGCCAACAGCTGATAAAACGTCCCAGACCTTTCACTGGCTCATCATCGGCGAAAGGCTCTCCGTAACGGCATCGGCGATTCTTCTGAAGGCTGCAAAGCTCCGCGCCGAAGACGACGACGTTAAGGAAAACTGTGGAGAATTGGAATGACACTTGTCCGATAATTGAAACTTAAATACTGGGATGAAGGCCACTTACCTACTCGTTATGATTTCACGAAAACTGTTATGGCCAACTGAGCAGTTTTGTGTTGCTCTGGTGAACTTTGATTCTCGTGTTAGTTCTGTGCTGTGGTTCTGTCCCGCATTTTACAACTTGGACTATGGACACTACTGCTTCTTAACAATAATTGTTTGTTCTATTTACTCTAAATCGAATTCAATGGGGTCAACACTGTAATCTGCCCTTAACCGACATACAGTGATTTATTTTACGAGTAAGCCAAAGTCTGTATTCTCAACAGCACGATAATAACTATTTCCTATCTTCTTTTTACATTTGTACAGCAAATCACCAATTTTCCCTTGCACCACTGCGTTGGAGGGAGTATGTGAACTATTGATAAGTCATAAAGTCCGTGTGTTTGTTTGGTGGAGGTCTTGTAACAGTTAGAAAATTATCGCAATTGAACTATTGTAACTCAGTAGACGCCGAGGTAATTTGTTTGCAGGTTTTGTTTTTTAAAAGAATTTCTTAGCAATTCCACAACAGGAATTGAGGTTGGAGCCTAACATCTTCTTTCTGTTGTTTTCTTTTCTAAATCTTCGCGTGGGTACACTGGAACTAGTTTGTAGCATAGAAAACAGGAAACTTACTTCTGTCAACTGTACGTTTGATTTACGATTTTCCAAGAACCGTGGTTGTGCTTCGCTGGAGTAAATCCTGTTTTCCACCTACGGGGATCAAGGGGCGGGCGGATGGGTTCATTTGCCCAAAATTTTACACACTATAGATATAAAAATAAATACTAATTTATAATACCTGTACAAATTATTTATTTCTGATTTCTCTGAATGTTAACAACTGTTTCTGCCTGTATTAGGGAGGGCAGTAGCTTCCCAACACCCCCCCCCCTTTTTATTTCCTGGTCATGCGCCTACATCGCCGTGTTTGTCCGTATACCTCAGAAGTGAAAGGTCCATCTGGTCCAACTACGTTTTTTTGTTTATGTTTTAACTGTTTTTATGAAGTAATGTATTTTATTATATTTATTTATTATGCCATATATGCCTATTATATAATTATTTTTTAACTGATTACGAGGATCCTTAAATATTACCAAGATTGATTTGAAACAACATTGAAATACTAACAACAAACTCTGAACAGAACTATATAAGTTCGAAATGTAATGACCAACGCTTTAACGAGTTTTTGACACGTCTTTTTTTCGCTTCTGTTCATTGATGTGACTATAGTCAGCTAATTCCCTCACTTAACTTGTCTTTGAAGACTTACTTGAGCTCTTTCAATCCTATCCGTATGTCTGCCTGTAACAACTGCCCGGTTGACATACAGGAAATCGATGACCAATCGATCCCTATCAACTCTGAATAACTTCAAAATTTCACTTCAATGCTTGAACACTTAATCAACCCTGCGATAAAAATGCACCTCGATTTTCATTCGATTTCTCCTAAAGCCGATACTTCTCAAAGAATTACAGACTTGAATGTGCAAATTCACGAGCACTAATTTCCAAGAATGATCAAAACATGTCAAAACACTCCACAGTTACGGGCACAAACAAGTTGAATTTCTGACTTGTTCTTAATTCTTAACTGTCAAATTTGACTTACTTTGCAAGATATGTACTTAACGTACATCTTCATTCGTCGTTCATTTGTCAACTGTCTCAACAGCGTTCTCTTCCTTAATGACCTTTTTCTCACCCACGGTTATTACAGTGTACTATATTTCATGGAGCGTTTGCACTGCGCCCTTTTTTCCTCCGATCATGTTATTAACCACACAGATCGTGACATTTCATGTTTACAGATGCATGGATGATCTGCCACTTTATATCACAATCTTACCTTACTGAAAGTTTTAACTTGACATCTAACGTTACATCTGATTATGATACAGAAAAACGCGCCCACGGGAGCACTAAGTAATATAGCCCCAATCATTCACCTTAAAGTAGCCGGTACCTAAATACATTATGTGTTCCTTCTTTTTGAGTTATTTGAATGTTCATACAATACTCGTCAATGCCTAGATTGTTATAAAGTTTCAAAGCTACAAGAGCTTTACGCTGTTAGTTATGATAATAATAATCGTAATACAAAATGTAAAGGTCTTGTAGCTTTGAAACTTCAGAAAAGTGTAGGCCTTGACAACTATTTTATGAGAATTCATATATATATATATATATATATATATTTTTCGAGCTGACCTGACTCATTCGTAATTGACCCTCAATATGTACATAATGTTAGCCCGCTAAGTATACCCACATCCATGTACATCAATGTAGTCCGCACCTAGTAAAACCATATCCATTTAAATCAATGTAGCCCGTACCTAGTATACCCACACCCGTGTGAATAATAGTAGCCCATACCTAAAAAGTATACCCACATCCTTGTACATCAATGTAGCCTGTACATATAGTAAACTCATATCCATTTACATCAGTGTAGCCCGTATTTAAGTATATCCACACCCATGTGCATAATAGTAGCCCATACCTAATTATACAAAGACCCGTGTACCTCAATGTAGTACATAGTAAACTCATATCCAGTAACATCAATGTAGCCCGTAATGAAGTACATTGTATACCCAAGCCCGTGTACGTAATAGTTGCCCATACCTAAAGTATAGCCAGACCCATGTACATCAATGAAGCCCGTACCTAGTATAGATACACATGTAGGTTGCAGTATGACGTAAGTCGGCCATCTTTACGGGCAATTTGGAACACACAGTCCCGCGTTACGCGTGAGAACGGCGTGCGGCACGCGCACATTTCACAAAACTCATTGCATGATTGGTTAGTGAACGGCGCGGCTGCGTTAATAATTTGAGCGCTTGACGCGCATGCAAGCCAAAATGCGATTTGCCCGTAAAGATGGCGTCTACTGGGAACTATCTATACCCACATCCATTTACATCAATGTAGCCCGTATCTAAGTATACTAACAACCATAAGCCTATACCTAAATATACCCACAGTGTGTACATACTATAGTATACAACCATTGTAGCCTATACCTAAATATAACCCCAACTATGTACCTGAAGGGAGCCCCGGTGACGTTCGACAAAGGGATTAAAATGTACTCTGAAGAGTAATTGAAATGAGTATTCATGTGAATAATTTAAAATACATTAACAATACAACCCGGGTATTTCTCTGGACACTATCCGTGCATATTAATTTTGCTGTGAGTTGAAGGGCGTTTGACGAAGTAATTAAAACAGACTTTAATTTTATTTATTTTTTATTTTTTTCTTCGTCTAGAAAATACTATGAGATACACTTGCGCCCTGAATCAATCCAGGTTAGGCTGCAAAGTGGACAAAAACAAATCGACTGAAAGATTAGCTCATCGTCCCCGACGTGGAAAGGGCTAAGAAGCCACTTGCACTTTGAAGGGGAGCAGCGAACACACATATCAGATTCACAAGTCAACATTACCCTCCCACTAGTAAACATAAATGTGAACGGCTGATACAATACATACAAAAGAGGGAAGTCGCTGGGATTCATGCATAGGATTCTCGATACAAATGAATCCGGAAAAAGAAATCAGGCTAAAACCTATAAATATAGCGAGATGAATGCAGCTCGTCTCTGCCAAAACGGGGTCGTTATACCCATTGGTACATACAGGGTACTTTCTTTTCTGCGGACAAATAATTGAAATCTTTTTAAAAAAATATTTGTGTTGTTGTAACTCATGCGGCTAACCCGACCCTATCTGTGGGGAAAACCACCTGCACTTGTTTATGAATTATACATGTATTCGGTTTAAGGATTAAAAGTATGAATAACTCAAACAATAAAATTCGTGATCATTGGTTTTGTGCCAGGTGAAGGAAGTTTGGGTTCAATAACAGAAAACAATATTACGGGTTCATGAAACTTTATCAGATGATGCTAAATTGACCAGATATCCGAAATTGATTATCTGTATCTTTTTGAGTATTTTGTATATCGAATATGTTAATAATCAGTGTTAGTATTTTATAACATCTGCATCAAATGTATTATTGTTTTTATTCTTTTATATTTGTATAATATTTGCCGCGTACTTTGTCTTTGTCAACATTTTGCGTTTTAGTTGTTATTATTATTATTGTTTTGGTTGTTGTTTTAAGTTGTGGTGATTGGGGGTGTGTTGTTGGTGTAGGGGGTTGTAGTTGTTGTTGTTGTTGTTCCTGTTCTTGTTGCTCATGTTGTTCTTGTTGTTGTTCCTGTTGTTCCTGATACATGCTGCTGTTGCATACTGGGGTGGCACAGTGCATCTGTGTGTGGTGTAATAACGTGCGTAGAAAACGTAACCCCTAATTCAAAGTGTTAAACATTTATGGTATTTTAAGGAACTAGCCTATTTGCGAAACGAAATTCAAAAACTACCATCGACATAGCCCAACAAGCCATATGATGTCCCATACGTTACCTTTTGTTACCCTGACAAAAATTAAGGGGTCGTAATATTACCAACATCTATACCTGGACAATGGAAACTCATACAGCAATTCTGTCATTATTATTGTAGGCTTACGGGCTTTAAATGCCAGTCTTGAACGATGGCCACCAGGCATTGCTTAACAGTCAATAGACAGGAGAAACAGGGCATGTTCAATCGCAGCGCTAATGCAGTAATCAAAACAGGCATTTACATGTCAAGCGTGACAGAAAGAGGTTTTAGTTTTGAAGAGGAACCCAGAATAACTGACTCTGTTATGAGAACATGTCAAAAGCAAATGCATGCAGACACAAATTAACATAATCAAGCAACCGAGAGCTTGAGAACAACCTGGTTTTTTATTCGATTAACTTGTAGGAAGAACACAAAAAACAACATACTGAGAAGAGCAGAGAGAGAAAAAATGGAGCACAAAATAATGTTCCTCTTGAAAGGTGTACGTCATTCATACCGTGAACATCCTGCGCAACGCCTCATGAAGAATGTGTAAAGCACAGTTAAGTTGTTTTTCTGTAAATTTGGAGGTCGCGGCTTTTAAGGGTGAGGATTGTGGACAAAATGGTACAATAGTGGGTCCTGATATTGCGGACTTTCAACGTGGCCATTGTAAATTAGCACCTTTTCACAGATGGACTCTACTCTACTTGACATTGGTTTGTCATTTTTCAAAAGTAAAGTCTGCCCAGAACTTTACCCTTAAAGTGAAATATTGATACCAACTTTCTTCAAGTTGATCAAGTTATATACTTTCATTCAATGAAATTAAATTAATTAAATTAAATTAAATAGTCAACGGTTACTAATAGATTGTTAACAACATTAATAAATCAATTATTGTCAGGACAAAACGTTTTTCCACGTTAACCCTATTATAACCATGATCCGTATTTTTTCAAAGCTTTTCTCAAATGCACGTTTCTTTCATCATTTTCTACACGATGCAGTGATAAAACTCTCAAATATTTGCACTTAAAGGGCATTGTGGGGTTGCCCATGTTTGTCATTTACGTAATTTGTGTCCAATTGCTATTTGACTGTTCAACCCTGTGCATTTGGACTTGTTCAGCAATGTGACATTATATGTTAAAATCAATGGTTTATACATCTTTTGGAAATATATTAATATTAATTTGTCTCGTATTAACGTAATTGATGTTTTATAATTTGCTTTCCTTTTTCACCTAAAAATCATCAAAGTTCCCACCAACTTTGGGGGCCCAGCGTGATATTATGTGGCCCAATTGATGATTAATAGTAATTCGCGACTTAACAAATATTGAAGATTAGGCCTAGTATTCTTAATTTATCCAATAAAAAAAATATAATATATATAATATAGTTTGAACTACTTCGATTAACGGGCCGAAAAGACAAAATCCAAGATGGCTACCATGGTGACAGCTGAGCCCCGATAACATAGTTTCATTTGTTTACATTATATGAACCTTTATAATATTGGAAATATATAATATTTGGTTGCGATTTGATACAATGTTAAAGACACAACGTTCAAAACAATCGCAAGAAACGTTGTGCCCCCCCCCCCCCCCCCCCCCCCCGCTGCGGTCCTGACATCACAACAGTCGTTTTAAACAAAGGTGAATATAACAAAGGTATTTCGTACACTGTGGGTGTGTGGCATTGGCGAAAATAATATTATGTTTTTTCGTTATCATCAGCTGTCAAAATTCCTTTGGAAAAAGAACCTTTTCCTGTCGTCGGCGAAAAAACGGGTGATTCAACATTAAAATTAAGTTATTCTGGGAGAAAAAAGGTAAATAATATTCATACTACAGTTTTATCTCTAAATCATACATTTTTTATGAGAGTATGTTGTTGTCATGCCAACCGTGCATTTTATTTTATGGGCTGTGGTGTTTGTACATTTTCTTCGCGTGTCTCGCTCTTCAAAGCTATGGATTAAAACAGCAATGCATTGTTTTGTTAAAAACTAATGTATTTATGATACGAAAATGTCCTCCCATCACTCTAAAAAAGAAGTGTAAAATGTTGTAAAATTTTGCCGTGTAAAACTGCCGATTACAAATGTTTGTGTAAAATTTGGTAAATATTGGGTAAAACGATTTTTTGTTTTGTTTTACCCCTCACTTGGGTAAAATGTATTACACAAGGAAAAGGTAATACAGTACCTTAAAATTGGGTAGGAAATCATATAGCTTAACACCGAGGCTCAAATCACTAAAGACGTGGGTAAAACAAAATGTTTTGAACCTCACACAGTTTTACTTGTACAAAAAATAAGCTAGTGGCCTGACGTTTCGACCCTAGCAGAGTCTTTCTCAAAGGCTAAATGACTTCACAACACACATACAAGCAGACAAGAGTTGCAAGAGTAGTCAAGTGGAAATACATGAATAGAGAGAGTGGAAGGAGACAAGCAGAAAGCATTCAGAGAAGGCAGGGGGTAAGCAGGGATTATGAAGACAAAGGGGGGGGGGGGGGGGTTATGAAGGGAAGTGGATAGCTTGACCACAAGAAGTTGGGAACACAAAGGACAAAATGGAAGGTTAGAAGAGAGGTAAATAATTAGTTAATACAATGAAGGGCAGACTAATACTTGTGCACAACTAGTGGTAAGAAGTAACTGAAAATAGATAGATAGATAGATAGATAGATATATATTTTATTTGTCCACATCATTAAAAAATACAGAAATTTTGCTTCCCTTGGCTATAATTACATTAAAAGTAAAAACTAAGTAGACAATGAAAACACTAATATTTACAATGAATACAATTACATTTACAATACAAAACAAGAGACAACTGTCACTATAAGAAACACAATTTGGAGTAAGCATATAAAGGTTGGATAAAACATACAGATTAACGTTTAGCTGAGGAATTTAGCATGTGAATAGACATCGGAACAAAAGATTGCCAAAACCGGGTGTGGTTTGTTCGTGGTACATGAAACCTGATACCAGAACGGTTTAAAATAAAGCAGTTGAAGAGGGGATGGGTTGGATCACTTAATATTGCACTAACTTTGGATTTTAACCTCTCTCCATATATCGTGTCATACTCATAGGTTGGTAGCGTGACACCAGTTGAGCGTTGGGCCGTTTTTCTTACTCGTTCAAATTTACCTTTATTACGTTGTGATAGTGATCCAAAGTTGCATACTATACAAAAGGTTAAAATACTTTGCACAACTGAATTATAAAACAAGGTTAACATATTTCTGTCCACTTTAAATTTCCTGAATTCCCTGAGGAAGAACAGCCTCTGGTTGAGGTAAACAGCTCCACATGGAAACATTATTTCCATTATGCAAATGTGTACTTTACATGCGTGCATAGCAAGTCGCAGGCACAAATTACAATCAAATATGGATGAGGTGGACGTAATGCTGATGCTGCATGGAGTTGATGTGTCCAAAGTTGCAAGAAAGAATTTGGCTTTATGGTAGTTATTCTGTTCGAGAATCAACAGTATGTTGAAAAGAGTTAGGCTTCTTGAACCAGGAAGGCAGGAAGCCATGGATTGCTGGAGCTTCATTGCCTTTGCAACACGGGAGTTTCGTCATTGACAGTTTGAACCATCAATAAAGGTGTGACAAAACCAACCGGCTCTTTTCAGAGCCAACACTGCTTCCAAGAAGAGATTATTACATAGTCTGCTCGCAAAATTGTTTAATGTTTGTTTTCACCAACAAAAACACCTATTTTTCTGTTACCTTTTCCCCAAGTGTATCTGGATGTAAACTGCAAGGATTAGTGTTCATTTTGCTATCCCCCGACCCCGCACTGTGGGTTGTTTTATCTAATAACTTGCTAACATTTACACAACTAAAGTATAAAAGACAACAATGTTTGGTAAGATAAATTTACCCAAAATCTGGGTAAGAATTTTACACAACCCTGGGTAAACTTTGTGGTGGGTAAGGTTCACCCAACTTTCGTGTCATGCAGGGAACATTTTTACTCAATATTGGGTAATCAATTGCACAGGGCTGAGTAAACTCTTACCCATCCTCAGTTGGGTAAACTTGTTACCCAAGCTAACAACCCTGTTCCCTTCGTAACCTCAAATAGGTAAGAATTTTACCAAATATTGTTTACAGTGCATGGAGGTGGTTGTATAAACCAGGTTCCGTTTTGTAAATCATCTTGGTGCTGCAGAGACTAAGATCATGCTATACGTGTTGATATTTATATGAAGAATGGTACAAATATTGTTAATAATTTCCCTTTCTTTCGATTTTTTCTTTTTTCTTGTTTTCCTTTTTCTTTTTTATGTTGGTGTCATACTGTTTTATGACTATTCATGTGCACTGGACTCTCCTGAAACTAACTATCGTGGCGATTGACATTTAGATTATGAAACCTATAGACGTTTATGAATCGAAAGGGTTAGGCACAGACTCGCGTTTTGTGGCTAAATTTCACCCCAAAAGTCATTCCGGACACGCAGAGGATAACTTAATATCTCCTAGTACACTTGTGTTGCACTTTCTGGAGACCTATATCCCAGATAGAATTCACTTTTGAGGGAAAATTGTTCCAAAACCGGAGTATATTCAAATCGCATTTTTAGCAACATCGTAACGTAGGACCAACCTTTAGAGGCAATCTATGGTGTGCATTTTGATGTATGCTTCTGTAAATCGATACGCGAGTACTAAAACGGCATTTACTTCTAATTCTATTGGAAGAGTACTTGCTTGGAATAATTCATGACAGTCAGTCAAATCCGAACACCCTCGAAGGGCTATTTATTACAATATGTTGTGAACAAATTTGCGACGGCACGCATCGCACATTTTCTGTTCGTCCTTAGGTATGGGGATAATCAAAAACTTCTATAAAAACCAGCCATCAAAGTAAATTTTTCAAAGCAAGTTCGATTAAGTTGTTCTGTTTTCTTTTGGTATTAATAGTCATCTGATCAGTTGCATTTTGCACTCGTCAATGAAACGAATTGCCTAAATAATACTTCATTTCGAAAACCTCAGCAGGATGATCAGTAGTGAGGATGGTCAGTAGTGAGTCGTTTTCGATCCGCAACCGCATCATCATTTGTTATCAATTGTTTTTCTATTTTTCGATTTTTCATTTCTATTTTTCGATTTATTATTATTATTATTTTTTTTTTTCATTTCTATTTTTCGATTTATTATTATTATTTGTTTTATTTATTGTGTGTTTTTTTTCCCATTTGTGTATTAATATTAGTTTTTATTTAATTCATTTGTTTATTTATGTATTTGTTTATTTATTTTTAATTATTTATTTATTTATTATTTATTACTATTTTTGTCATCATTTTGTTATTATTATTATTTAAAAAATGTTTGGGGGTTGCTTCTTTAGCCAAAATTGTCTTCCTAATGTAAGAAGTTTAATAACTCCAGTCCAGTATTTTTTTTTTTTTATTTATTGAATAAATGTTTTTGTTTTCTTTGCGCTAAAAGGTTATTGCCAATTGTGGAGCCAGAAGTAGCCAGAAGCATCTGCAGGAAAACGATTTTCACACGGGTGATACAATTAGCAAAAGTGACGTGATTGACAGTTACTCTTCAGCCTACAGGCACAAGTTCATCTCTTCGCCGTAAAAGTGCGGGTTTTTTTTTTTATTTCTACTTATTTAATCATTTATTTAATTAATTTGTTCAAGGAAGCAAATGTATTGGTAATGTTTTTAGTTTTGTTCTTTTACTACAAGCGTTATTTTGTATCTACTGTGTGTATATTGCTTGATGCTGGAAGTATAATTTGGAGGCCCTCTATTGACTATCGTTGGCAAAATAATGTTAACATTGTTTGACATGAGTCTTGGTCGCATACAAATAAGGAGTTTAAAGATAATTTGTTATAGGAGTTAAGCTTAAAAAACTGAGGAAATAATTACCAACAACAATTAAACTTTAAACGGTGCTTACTTCTGCATAATGCTGATAATTTATTTAAATAATTAAATTCAAATCCGCAATTTGCTTCATGGTTTATTTCATTGTCCGGTAACCCTAAACAGTACAAATATTATTAGACATGAAGTCAGCATGAATTCTGGGTGGACCCATCGGCGCCCCTCCAGGGTTGTACAATACACTTGGGTTAAGAACAAGCGTAGGAGTGTGCGTAAACAAGTATTTACTTAAACCCAGGGATATGTTATATATATATACGTGACCAAACCATCTCAGAAGGGCACGAATCAGCAAAGGACTTCCCCAACACATAGCCTCTCCCTCCCCGTTGACCGCTTTGATTCTGGTACAGAATTTCATAATTGAATCATAGTCACTAATGCCGTGAGGATTTTCGTATTAATATTTGTATTTATTTTGTTTATGTTTGTGTTTTTTTTTTTCGTAGTCTTCTTTTCATCCTGTTCTTCCGTTTTACTTTCTCCCCCCCCCTGACAGACCTCTCTGTGTACTTTCATATGTCTTTATTTGCATTATAAAATTGTGTTTAGAATCAATGCGCTTCGACGACTCCGTGCAATGCATAAATCTCCGCGTAAGATCGCAGGACCATTTTTTTCAAGCCACTAGACAAACACCAATACCATAAACGGGACTGCGCATTAATTAAAAGTGGGCTTGTGCAGAAAATTGCGCTCCCCGATGCGTGATTAATCCATCAGTAGGGAGAGCCGTTAGTTGGGGTTAGTTTTGTTTAATTATTAATATTTATTTGTATTGTTACTATTTATCCGTTGATCTGTTTTTATTAATTTGTTTGTTTGTGCAAGAAAAGTGCTCAGGACGAATGTAAAATGTACGGAAAAAATGGTTGTTATTATGTTATGTAATTTGTATTCCTTTTTTTTTTTTTTTTTCTAGGCTATTTGTTGATTTAACAATGCCAAGCATCAACCTACTTTCAGGCTTAGTATTTAAATGCGGTACTTTCATTTTGCGTTGACATTTGTATTACCGTCAACAAAAGAAACGGATATTCTAAAAGGAACTTTCATAATTTGCAGGATGAAACTAGGTCGACTTTCCAGGGCACTTTTTCAAATGGTTACCCTGGCTTACACTTCTACTGTAGACTTCATGTGGATTACAGTAATCGTGAGCAGTTGTTCGTTGAAATATTTGTGCATTAATTAATTTACAGGTACGAAAAATTTGGGATCGTGGATGAGTTTTACAGACTAACGTCAAAAGGGGGTAGACCTATCATGTTCTTTGATTTTGTGTTATGTTTTCAAGTGTTGAGTTTGCAGGTGACAAAGGTTGTCGCACGTGGTTTTCTGAATACATTTGGTTTACCGTCTCCACTTATCGGTTGCAAAAATTTTCAAAGATTGGACACCTCTCATTATTCTTATTATTAATGTTAATAGTATTGCAATTATTATTATTACATGTTTTTTGTAAGTGGTTGTAATATTACCCCCAAAGGTGTGGGATGAAAACCACAACTGAAGGAAAACCACACAATCAGAGAGGAAACTGAAAGCCAAACCTACATGAAAGACTCCAGTTCGAAGAAGGAATCGAATCAAGTCCCACATAATAAGGAAAACAAGAGAGACCCAGTAACTGGTTATAATATTCCTTACGACAGTGTAGAGTAGCGAGGGAACTATCTGGTTCGACCCCCCCCCCCCCCCCCCCCTTCCATATAAAAAGGAAGAAGGGTAAAGGCGAAAAGAAATGCAAATCCAGGGAGGGGATGGAACATATTCAAACCACAATTATTTAAATGTTATGTCCCTTGCTACTCTCGAAGAGCGATTAAACAAACAGTTGGCCTAGCGTAAATAAGAATGTATTCGTTCTTACTCCCGGGCGTGAAACGAAAACATGTGACGTGAACATTTTTGATACCACGTGGGTGCCATACAAATTATTAAGTCCAGCAGGCAAGCTGTGAGTTTAGGTTGGGAGACATAAAAAATAATGACAATAACAATCATGTAGTACCGATAACCTATCAGGTCTTATCACTTTACAATTGCATACAAATACAATGATACTCAACTTGCTGTGTAAGTCAAGCCTACCTCAATTAAAGTATTTTCATTACGAGTAGGGTTTACGCTCCTAGAGAGACTTTAACAAAATCTATCAACATAGTATCGTCACTGACTGAAGTTTTTCACTGACTGAAGTTTTTCACCGGGCGCGGAAGTGAGACACTATTGTTAACCGCTGTGATGGAGTCCATGTTCTTGTGTAAGACTGACGGGGCGAAGTCAGTGGTGTCATTTGCCCCCGAAGGTGCATGCACAAAACCCATGGATTCCATCACAGTGTGCAAAATATGTATATATTTTTTATTTAATTGTATTTTTATTATTATTATTATTAAAACATTAAAAGTTTTTTATATATTTTTTTTACCATGGTAATTGATTCCTTCTACCTGGTCTGCAACAAATGTTACAACAAAGCTTGCATGGTTAACAAGCAAACGAACAGCGGCGAATAGTTTGAAACGAATATGGCAGTACGGTTGTTGAAATTAAATTAACAATATTTATACCGTTCCTTTTAGCTGCAGTACGCTAATAAATTGCCTTGTGAGGCCGCACTAACAAAGCCATGTCAACAGAAAATGTCACTTTGAAGACGAAACAATATTCAGGGGTTTAATAATATCGTTCTGATAATATTATTATTATTATTATTATTATCGGAAGTAAATATTTTAAAAGATAACAGGTTCCGCAAATACTTTTGTTTGACCATTGTCTTATTGGTAGGCTGGGCTAATACATCGATTACAGGTGATTGGACTATCAAAATGCACCTTCTGCTAGGTTTGTTGAAAAACAAAGTATTGTATATGAGGTTATTATCTGTGGGGAAATTATGTTGATAATTGGGTGAAAGACAATGACCTCATCTGAAAACTACCATACAAAAACAGACAATGATACAATACTTTTACTTTGTGTTTGGCAGAGATGTTTGCTCTTTTTAACAGTTTTCTAGTCACGTGAAATGGTTAGACACGATAATAAAACACACCATACGAGCTCAGTAGTTTTACGAGAGACGAAGTGATTTAATGTTGGCACACCACAAATCAAGGTAGGTGTGCATTTAGGCCTACATTATACAATTAATTTACACTTACATGTGTCATACAATAATTTACAATTTACATCAACAGTCATAAGGCCTATCACTTTACAAAGTGTTACAATGGTTTTGAAATTATGTCAACTTGATTTCAATCGGTTTATAAGCAGTCGTTATTTTATTCAATTAACTCACAAAACGGTTTGCAGCATTAAATATGCATAATGCATAAAGTCGTATCTTCTACTTATAATTTTTTTTAAACATAAAACTGTACGTATGGTATAATGTCAGGCTATTACCTATAGGTTAATGCCATCAGTTAATAGCGTACGTTAACCTTTCACGCCATCACCGAGACAGAGCAGCATTGAATACCCCGTATTTGGTTGCAAGGAACTGTTGATGAAGTCATGTTTCTGATTTGTATACACATTCAAAAGCTCACTTCTCTTTCTCATTTGTACCCTTTTCTTTCCATACAACATATTTTGAATGCCATTCTCGGCAGTACGCTATCGAATGTTCACCACCTGTAAATATACTCATACAAATATATCATCTGATATGGGTATGTATTAATACCTTCATGCATCAGTACCCTTTGAGGTTTTGTTTTAACTGTCGTGACATTTAAAGATGCTGCTTTTAATGTGTATATAAATATGACTTTGTCCCCACAATGAACTTAATGAAGAAGGGGGACAACATTATCATCTGCACTCTCGAAAATGGGCCACTTCAAAGTGCATTTTAGTATCACACCTAATCAAGTTTACTTTAACACTTATTGAAATCTTTACTTATTGTTTGTCTTGTGTTTTCATAGAAACCTCGGGTGCGAAAATGACTTAAAGTGCCGGAACGTGACGTGACTCGAATTTCAACTACACAGAGCGTCTATTTTTTGACAAGAGTAACTCAATAATTAGTGAGTGATTGCATCGGTGTATTGTCAAAGAGACGGAAAATACCCACTCCTGGGAGCAAATAGACTGTGGCATGTAAAAGTCCGAACGAAATGTCAAGTTTTGCATTTATTTCAGCAGCTGCGAAAAATATGGTGATATCGACAACGAGCAGTAAATTACCACATTATTACGTAATACTTATCATTTACAAAGTCTTAGACATCTTTATGGTTATTGTTCTTCACAACGCTTACCACTTACGCAATCAGTTTCCCTCTTGAACACTAAATTGGAATGTTATAATCTCAAAATGAGAGTTTTTGTGATGGCATGCAACGCCAACGGAAAATATTTCAGTGGAACGGATTATGTATAGGGCAAAACATAATGCATCATTGTAGCACTTTACATCGCTGATAAGAACTTGTCAATTGAACAAACGGTTATCGTGTCGTGGCCGAGCGGTCTAGGTCACCGGACCTAAGCTCTGGTGTTTTCAGCAGCAGAGTGTGGGTTCGATACCCGGTCATGACACTTGTGCCCCTGAGCAAGGCACTTAACCATAATTGCTTCGAAAAAGTTGGGAAGGTAGTGCATTCTGCTCTACCAGACAGGCTCCTAGTGGATGATACCCATGCCTACATCCTTAAGGACTGTGAAGGGGGTAACCCTGTTTCAGCCCCAGGAGTAGGAGGCAACGTGTCCCTGGTTTCAATTGATTTGGGTCGATAGCCCAAATCAGTTATGTGTAGCCCTCACCTTGAGTGGCCGTCCGTGGCCTTGTGAGTTGGGCGATATCTCATAAAAAAAATAAAAAATAAAAAATGGAAGGGGAACAAGCTAATAAGAATAATACAAGTTTTATTTGAATACTCTCCTTGATGCTGTTCCAAATGCAACTGTCCATAAGGGAAGAGGGGAAGGTAATAAATAAACATCGTTAGAGTTTACCTTTTTGTGCTCTCAAACTCGAGACATAAAAACCTACCGAGACAAAGAACAAACGAGACTGAAGAAAACATTCATACACCTTTTATGCCCATGTGCGTATGTACATTCAAAAACAAAATGTGTTGAAACCGTTTGTAGACTCGGGAGTAACTTTGTAATTGACCATCATTTTAAGGTCAATGTACGACATTCAAGATATCCAAAGTAAAGGATTTTCTTATGTTCAGTTATTCTTCGGGGCCTCTTTTTGGTTTTTTATTATTATTTTTTTCCTCAATTATTCTTCTCTCTAATGGCATCGTTATACCCTATCGGGGGATGACGATCGTTGTTGCAAAATGTCTAAACGACGGGTTGAAAAAACAATTCCCCTCTGCAGCAAATTATTCATGCGTTGTCGTGTTATCATGATATCCGTGCACATTATTATGCAATATAACACGATTTTGTGGCTATATGCGCCACCCCACCCCAAACCCTTTTTTTTTTAATGTGAAACACCCACAAGCATGTCTTACAAAGTGCATTAAAAACCGAGCTTTGTTTATAGAGAGATATTCCAAGACACCCAAACTGGGAAGAGAAGTGGAACATGAAGTAGACCAATGTATGCATTTGTCTTGCCTGCAAAGTCTAGTGGTAAATTTAAGCTGTCTAGCGTTCGCACTCAGGTCTGTCCGTCTGTCGGTTTGACTTGAAGTACTTCTACTCTTTTTGTTTGTAACATGTCGTGCTGTCAGTCTGTTGCTCTTGCTGTTGTTTTCTTTGATTGGTTTGTTTGTGTGGTTTTGTTTTCTTAATTTATATAAAGGTGTCGGTCTGTCCTTGTCCACAAATCGGCGTTTACCTAAACCCAAATTCCTTCTTTGAGTTGTCCATGTTGACAATATTGTAAGAAAAGTTCATAAATCAATAATTTATTTAATTAGTAAAGATAAAAATAAACACTTAAATTAATCATTGGACAGAATTAGTCTTTATAAATATTTATTTTGTATTTAAACACACTTGTTTACCACGACGCACTTCTCTGAAAACATAAGATAATAATAACAGGATCTGTTACGCACCATTAGACCCAATGCGTTATCAGGGGTTAATAAACACATTGCAGCGTAGCAGAAATTAGAGTTGTTCTAGTTAAACAAACTTGAATTTGTTTTTAGAAAACTAACCATTCCGATCGTGTTTGTTCCATGAAATGGAAAATAATCGGGCCTGTCGAAGTATTAATAAAATAATTCCTAATATTTCCGGGGAAAGGGCTGCCTGCAAATAAATTAAGGTTATAAGGTTGGGACTAAACAGTATTTAAACAAAAAAAAATTACCCTGAAATAATGTTTTATCTGTAAAAAACTTTTACAAAAAAATATTTTTAACAAATTAAAAAGTGTTCCCTCCCGTTTTCTAGTTTGCTTTCTTTTTGAAGGAATATCTTAACAAAACTTAAACAAAAAAAAGAAAATTTAAAGAAAATACATAATAAAAAAAAAAAACAAAAAAAAAACTAGTGTTGTTTTGTTGTTGTTCAAGTTTGAAAGACAGTTTTGCCTAAGGACATACAGAAAGAGACAACGACTAACTTGGTTGGTGCAAAGCAACTCTCCAAACTGTCTGTTGCTTATTTCTTTTTGACACAGATTATTGATTTAACTCTTCAACAAATAAACCAAAATCCATTACTTTAACTGATTTGAATTGGATGAAGACCTCAAGGGTAAATGTTCTATATTAAGATAGTAGAAAACACTGCAATCTGTGATGACATATTTTACTCTGCGAACGTGGGACTCCTGAATATTAAAGATACTTTACTTTGTTCGGTCTCAACTTAAGAAACGTCCTAACTATAGTTGGGACCGGTAACAACTTGAGTGTTGCAGTTGGGACGGCCCAACTATAATGCTGGGATTTTCTGATAGTGAGTAAAGAATAACCGCGGGATGATCAGTGGACCTCTAAAGTAATGTTCCATCATCTCTAGTTTCTCTTGACTTAGCCTTTTGTCAACGCCTTCGTGGCTTGAACAGCTTTGTAGAGCCGCGATCCCAAGCGACTGAAATGGGAGACCACGCACGCGAGTGGCGAAGCCACGAGGGCCTTTTCCAACTTGTTTGCGGTTTCTTATGTGTTTCTTTATAATCTCGACTTTTGCTACCCGAAACGGTAGCAAAAGTCCAAACCAATCAGAAGTGCATAACGCACGTTTCATACTTCATGAATAATTCATTTAAAAAACCGCAAACAAGTTGGAAAAGGCCCTCGTGGCTTCGCCACTCGGCTCGCGCGCGTGGTCTCTCGTTCCAGTCGCTACACTGTTTACAAAGCTGTCCAAGCCACGATGGCCTTGACAAAAGGCTACTCTTGACTTAGAACGGTGATCGTACGTATTAAGCTAATTACCTCGGGAAAAACTCAAGGAAAGGAAATTGTGAGAGGAATTAAATATGCTCAACCACGCCACACTTGCCATCAGCCTGAGAAAAAAATTTGAGAAAAAATCACCCACAAGAGATGCGGTTACGTAAAGAAATATCTTGGTTATGCCCCGAAATCTGAGAAGCGTTACTGTCAGTAAGGTTTATCATACTGTGTATTCCTGTTAAAGAGATTATTCTTCTTGCGTGGGCATATTCGCTCCGGATTTTCGGCGATATCTCAAAAACGGGACCACGTTTTATTTGAAATGTTTACAGGAATGTATATATAATAGTAGACAATTGTATAGGATTTAAACAATGGAACGGTTCCAAAAACCAAAGGTACACTTTGCCTTTAATCATTTTTTCCCCCGGTGACTTTTGAGTAGGACTCATTTGTTACTCATGTCTCAGACTTAGTTTGACAGTGATGACTCGGACCCGGAGTCAGGCTCCGGCTCAAAGAATGAGGACTCAATTCGAAAACTGTATAACTTATTGACTATCGATTGTCTACAATACGCAATCGAGACCAATGATACTCGATGGATAGTTTCACAGAGTGCATTATTGAGACTTCCCTTTAGGCGCGAATTTCTCGAAGGTCTCAGGCACGTTATCCGCCTATCGCGTTGGATTCCCTTAGCATCCGGTGTTGCTTTTGTCCAAAAGCCACGGTGTCATTTTATATTTCACGTTTGGAATCATCAGAAGATTGGAATGGCCCTAGAAAGCCAATCCCAAAGGGGTTCCTCTTCCACTCAAAGCTATTTCATCGTGCTTAAACTCTGATCTTTCCAATTGGCCTACCGGTGTTAGCTTTACAGTCCCCCATTGCAGCGGTGTAGCCCTAGCTAAAATAACTAAAAATTGTGAGAATGGCCCTAGATTGCATTCAACCATGAGCTACTTCTAACGTTGACTTAAGATGTTTTTTTCTTTCTCTTGTATTCCCTATTTCTTCGGGGTTTTGCAGGGGGCTTTAACTGGTGTTAGTGTAGCAACAACGCGGGCAAAAACATCTAAATCGGGACGATTTTAATGAAACCGTATTATTTGATCTGTGTATTCCAATCATCAAAGGGATTTGGAGTCAAGAACGACTGAATGCATACTATACGCACATAGAAAACAATGATATGTTTGGAAAGTAGTCTGCAGAGACGTGTTGTCGAGAAAAGAATAAAATAGAATAAAACGATACTTAGAACCCAATTTAGTATCCGCGTCATGACTCCTTGTGAATGCAACGTCTCCCCGTCCGGAACCTACGTACTTTTTACCACACTGTCTTTAGCAAAGCGGTCAAGTCTTTCAACTTGTTTTCAGGAATACGTTTTAAAGATGACGATACAACAATTGGAAGTGAAACAGTAAATAATTGCAGGGAGGGAGGAGTTGGACAATTTAGTCGGTAAAAGCGTAGTAAGTTATTCGGTCAAATGCAAAATAAATGTGGAATTATTTCTTCATAGTTGTTACCTAAGTTGAATTTACTCTACTTGTTGAATATCTACATATCACTTGTCGTAGGATATATACATTTATAAAATCTCATAATAATTATGGTCCACAAGATCATGACCTTGGTAGCTTCCCGTGCCCGCTGACGATTGCATGTGAAAGTCATTTTGTTTCCGGAAATGTGCAAAAAGGTGTAGGTTTTACTTTGTTTTTCAAACTTAAATCTTTGAGGGTGGTTTGTGACTTACTGCCATGCATACCGCCATCTATAATGGTCAAACCAGTGACTCCTCGCCGGTTATCACCTTTGATACTCTCGACTGATTCACACTTGTTCTGGGTTGTCCGTCTTCAAATCTGCAGCACGGTTTGAAGACCTTCTTGAAGTACTTCTTGAAACTGGTTGTCGTAAATGCGTAGACAAATGGATTGACACAACTATTGCCATAAGCAAGACAGATGGCGACAAACTGCAACGAAGACATCAGTACATAGTGTTTGTTAATTGTCATATGAAACTGTATATAGTCAAAAGCACTCCACATTCTAAAGAAATGCATCGGAGCCCAGCACACAGCAAACAGCAACACCACAACAAACACCATGCGCGTGATTTTTCGTTTGCGTTGAACCGCTCTTTCCTGGGCATGCGCACTTTCAGTACCACGTGCCGTTCTGGTCCACACTTGCAGCAGTATGCTGATGTAACACACCAGATTGATAACCAGTGGAACCACGTACATCGTGAGCGTGGCAAAAGTTTGAAACACTCTCTCCCCGAGTATAGTCCCAAAGACTGTTTGACAGAAGTCGAAGTGGGTGATTTTGGATACCACTGCCACTGGAGAATGCATCAGAAATGAAACTGTTCAAAAGAAAAATAGCATAAAGGTAGTTATTATACAGTCATCATTTAATAATTAATTCAATTCAGCTGTGGCTCCCAATTCTATATTATTTCAAACGTAGTGTTTGAAGTAAGACGCAGAATGGATATGCGATTAACATGCACAGCTGTCATTATTGGCACAATTTAAAACTGCAGTTGTTTTATATAAACTTTTAATTAAAAAATCGAAGAGCTAGCGGTGCAAACGCTTTGCCTTTTATCGCGGTCGTTAAATCCAAATAATATACATCACTGCGAATTATGAGAACTGCGAAGCCAATGATCTTGCAAAATATCAAGAAAGAGGGCGCTACACTCGTTCTCGGAGCTGAGTTGTGTAATGCTTGCAAAAAGAAGCCATTTGGACTGCATAATATGGCGTCCAGCAACCATGTGACCATAGAGATTTGGTCCTTCCGTTGCACTCAATTCAAAGCTCAGTCTGTGATGTTTTCATAAATACAAGGATTCAATGGAGGGACGAAAATCCGACGGGAAACTTTTCGTAGATCCTTACGCACAATATCAAGGGTCGGGGTCGCTTGAATAACCAGCTTCTTTCAAATAAAATATTATAGACTCATAATTGTAGCGCGAGACACAATTCTGTCCAAGTGAGGATATGGACAATACCCTGTGCATAGATGATGTAGCATTGATCTCAACGCAGCCTACTCTGTGTACCTGTATGTGTAGCTTTTCAATCCCGTACGTATAGGAAAGTGGTTTATGCTCTATTTGAGGTTTGGGCTGCATTTGGGTACATGGTTAAGACTATACGTTAGGAATAAGTTCTTCAAAAACCGATGTTAAATTACTGTCTTCTAGTGCACTTCCGTCAACCTCTGACGTAAAAGTGGTAATCTATATTTATTTTGTATTATTAGGTGTTCGGGCGACAGCCCGGAACACCTCTTGTTTTTGTTCCGTTTTTAGGTGTTCGGGCTTAGAAGCCCGAACAACTCTTTGTTATTGTTCGGTTTTTTAGGTGTTCGGAGCGGAGCATAGCTCCGAACACCTCTTCTTATTGTTCGTTTTTTTTTTTTTTACTTCGTCTTCTTCTTCTGGCCGTCGATTGTCCGGTAACAAAAGCACACTTCCCAAGCTCATATAAACTTGAAACTTCACACATAGATAGATAACCTTTAGGAGATGAAAACGATTTAGTTACGTCATGATGACGTCATCAGGTGTCAAGTTATAAGGTTTTTAAACATTAAAAATGTTAATCATTGAAAATCCATATCAAATCAAGATGAAGAGACCGTCGGTTGCTTTTTGCGGAAATATATAGAGGGATTATAGGTCTTCATTTTTTATTGTGTGCGTGACATGACTTGACCTCTACTTCCGGTCGAAACCGGTCGAAACCGGAAGAAACCGGAAGTGCCTTGTAATTTAAAAGTGGCACATTTTATGAAGTTTTTTTTAACGGTGTTATAGTCGAGCAAGGTTTTTTTTTTTTTTTTAGACAAGTGACGTCATAAAAGTCAAGAGCGCCCTCTAGCGGTTAAAAACAGTTAAAAATACACTTTTACTAGATGTCTGTGGCGAAGTTTATGATAATCGTTTCAAAATTGGTATACATAATGACCTTCATGCAGACAACATATGTGTGAAGTTTTAGATTGATGACGTCATCGTGTGTCACGTGGTATCGCCTTAAAGGTTTACTTTTTGAAGCCGTGTATTTACAAAACCACAAGTTCGACTGAGTTGAAACTTGGCATGTTGAAAGACAGTGATATTGACTATGTAAATCTAAAGAAACAACATGATGACGTCATTCCTTTTTTTTATACAAATATTTGAAATATTGACCAATTATTACGGGTATTTATTGACCCGCTGTTAAACCACGGGATACACACACACTACGTGATCTAAACCGGTGGGCAAATCAACCACAAGGTTCAAAGTCCAATAAACAAGCTTGTGGTCTAGTCTCTGTTCAAGGTTCGCGCAACCTGCTTTTGACAACAAGCTTTGTTAGTCTCTAAAACAGCCGTCCATGCAAACCTCGTTAACAAACAAATGCTAGGCTTTTGAAACTTGAAAGGTAATGAATTTATACAATATGAAGTGATGACGTCTGCATGACGTCATCAATTGTCAAGTTATATTACCACCAAGGTAGTGTTTTACAAGATCTAATACGTACAGAACAACTTTGGCATCAAGCTTAAACTTTGCAAGTATTTAGGCTGGGATGTGTTACATCAGCGCTGCCTTTACACAGAGGGCGCTAGATAAAAACTACGGTCACGAGCTGCTGATGTTTTGTTGCATTCATAGACACAGGAATGGTGGCAACTTTATTTATTATTTTGAATAACATCTTTAGGCTTGTAATCAAGTGGATAATCATTCAAAAATATTGGGTTTTGATTCCAAAGCGACTACCATGGATATTAGCATGCAGATCGATGCCCGCGCCCGTCAAACACTTGATTCTTATGTTCATATCATTCTAAACATGTAAGCATTGTTGTGAAAAAAAATCGTACACGATTATTTCATATGTGATCATAAAGGGAACCAGCCGATCATATTAAGAAACATTATACTTCCATCCAATGGCCGTCCAAAAACCAATTGAGTAATTAAACTCGCAATTTAAAAGTCAACTCTATAGCGGGCGCTACAGACATTTTGGGATTTGTGGAATAATGTAAACTCGGAACATTCTATAGTTTGTGGTGCTTCTGTTCTATGCGTGATATGACTAGGAACTTCAGTATGTAAAACATGCAGTCCAAATTGCACGGGAAAAGGATAACTTTATTTGGTTCAAACTATGGAAGGAAGTAACTCTCATGAAAGTAGTTGGGGAATAATTTGTTTCTAAATAGACTCATTCACTAACTTTTGATAAAACTTATCGTACAAATTTCTAACAGTCATGTTTACCAAAATTTTCATTTACATTTAAGCCACTGCTAATTCTTACAAGATTTAAGATTAATCAAGCTGAAACTTTGCATGTATCCAAGTTGGGATATGTTACATCCACAAAATTTGTTCACACCACGATGACGTCATCGAGTGTGACATGACGTTAACTTAAAGGTGCAGGTTCAAGATCTATATACTGAGTAGTATGCTTGGTCAAGCTGAAATGTAGTTTACATGTATTCAAACTGGGATGTGTTACGACCAAATTGAACGTCAGTCCGAACACCTTCTTTTTGTTATACAACAAAAAGTTAAGGCTAGTTCTTTTAGTTTGTTTTGCTTATTCTTCTGATAGTCGTTTGTCCGCAAGAAAAAGCATACTTGCGAACATTCGATCAACTTGAAACTTAATGTGACGTTAGAACATAACTAGCAGAAGGTGTGTGAGTTGTGATGTCATGATGACGTCGTCAGGTGTCGAAATACAGTAAATCAAAGTTTAATAATTCAAAAATTCATAACTCTTTAACTACACAATGGATTTGCACAATCGACACATCATCGGAGAGGTTTTTTAAAACCCAACACACGTTACACAGAGTGTGACCTCATTTAAATTTTTACCTCGACTTACGCTTCAAAACGGAAGTTGAAAAATTCTAAAAATCAAACCGTAAGAACTATCTGGCCCGCGTGTAAACCACACAAAAAGAACTGCATTGAAAACCCGTAACTAATCCACGTGGCTGGCTGTTGCGCTCCGTTTTGACCACAAGGTTCAAAGTCCATCAAATATGTATGTAGTCTAGTCTCTGTTCAAGGTTCACGCAACCTGATTTTGGCATTGCGCTTTGTTAGTCTCTAAAACAGCCGTCCATGCAAACCTAGCTAACAATCACAAGTCAGGCTTTAGATCGTGTGTGTAAGACTTTTGCTAAAGTGTGTAGCGGTCATATAAACCTGGAACTTCACATAATAGTTAGATAGTCATTATCAGATGAAGCGGCTTCAATTACGTCATGATGACGTAATCAGGTGTCAAACTACAAGTTTCTTGTATTAAAAAAATTAATCTTTGAAAATCTATATCAAATCAAGAACAAGAGACCTTGGGTTGCTTTTTGCGGGATTATCTAGAGGTAATATAGGTCTTCATTTTTCATCGTGTGCGTGGCATTACATGACCTCTACTTCCGTTCGAAACTGGAAGTGCCTTGTAATTTAAAAGTGGCAAGTCAGCTTTACTTGAAAACTGATGACTCGTTAATTCTGGCCAAAAATCCGAACACCTCTTTTTTTTTTAGGTGTTCGGGCCTCACGCCCGAACAACTCCTTGTTTTTGTTGGGGTTTTCTTCTTCTTTGTTTTGCTTATTCTTCTCCCCGAGCTTTGTCCGCAAGCAAACGCATACCGCGAATCTTTGATCAACTTGAAACTTTATGTGAAGTTAGAACATAACTAGGAGAAGCCGAGTAAGTTGTGACGTCACGATTACGTCATCGGGTGTCAAATTACAAGCCATTTTAGCTCAAAAAGTGACCTCATGCCGATGCCTGTATGTCTCTGAATATTGAAGCTACAGTATTCATATTTGGGCATATGATAGATCAAGATACGGGCAACATTTGAAAAGTTACCGCCAAAATCACTTGACCTTTACTTCCGGTCGTACCGGAAGGTCAAAGTTTGACTTTCTGCAATTCTTAACAAAAAATCATTTCCTGGCAAAATTATTAACTTCTGTTTAATTGATCAACTTCAAATTTACACCATGTTAGAACCTTGATGAAACCTCCATCAAGTTGTTGTGACGTCATGATGACGTCATCAGATGTTGAAATACAGTAAATCAAAATTTTATATTTCAAAAAAATCATAACTCAATCACTTCTGAATGGATTGCTACAATCAATACATCATCGGACAGGTCTTTTAAAACCCAACAAATGCTACACAAAGAGTTGCCCCGTTTGTAATTGACCTCCGGCTCAAAATGTAAGTTGAACATTTCGTTAGTATTAGGTAGTAACAGACCAACGTGGCGCGCAACCTTAGTTGTTTCATGTTTTGACACGCCACAGGTCATTACAACGGTCATTATCAATGGCGTACTATTAAGATTATAGATCTAAATACCGCTTATATTCAGCGTCTAATTGTTCCCCTATTCGCCCTTCTCATGGCTTAATGGAATTGAAGACGAAGTTTCACTGAGATGACCACCTGCTTCAGTGATTCGTATGACTTGTAATTGTTTGAGAAAATGCAAGCAGAAAAAGACGAACATTGGTTATGTGTTTATCAAACACCGAGAAGCAGAGACTTGACATCAGCTCATGAAGGGTGTTTCGGACGGCGTCCACGGCAGTGTTTATCGATGCTACATCGGTGCCACACGGTGATAAAACGGTAAGCTTTGTGTGAAAATCATTGCTTTTCAAAATGAGTATTTATTTAATGCACAGTTATGTTATAAAGTTTATCCTTTATCATCAAGTGGTGGCGTTGGTGATGTTTTTAAAACTAAGGAACGTTTAGTGTGATCGTCGAGGAGGTAGAATTGGGCAATGGGGAATTGGTATGATTGTTGGCTGTGTCACTAAAGTCAGAAAATGGTCCGACTGATGAATGTTTTTCGGCAACTTTGTATTATGACATATTTAAAGAAACCTGTGATGACGTTTGTGTTAAGTAAAGTAGGTTTTGTTTATAAGTTGTTCACTTCCAAAACAATATGTGCACCTTCCACTAAAACTTTTTCTTGTGCAAATTCCCAAGTTTGAATTTTGTTACTGTTTTGACCCCCCCCCCCTTTGAACAGGCTGGTCATTGAGAGAGCGCAATATAAATTCAATAAATTAGTAGTATTATTATATAATTATGAAACGTTTTAAGTCTTGATTTTTGTTTATTTTAACAGTTTCAGCTTGACTTAATTTTCCTAGAGTCATACTTTGTTTATTTGGTAATATTTTGTTTTTCTTCTTCAGAATACAGCACATCCACCGGCATGGTCTTGGATCCAGTGACAGATTTTCCACGTGTTGTTGTGTTGCATTCCTTATTTCCTGTATGATGCAACCATACAGGTAGAAATAGAACTTATAAATCATTATGTTATAAGTCAAAATTCAAGAGAGGCTTAGATTTGCCGTCTTCATGATTTGCCTTCGTTTTGCATTATGATTTAAAACAGGTGCCTTTTTCAATAGTCTAAAAATTAACAAACTGTTCTGTAGGAAAATCAATATCCAAAAATCAAGCAAATTAAGCTTTTTAAATAATACAACTGCCAGCTCAGAACTTGCTTGACTTATTTTAGCGACATCATCATCAGTGTTTTTGTATTGAACAATCAATGTTTCCTGAACCGAGTATCCACCTCACTGGATTTGAAACCCTGTTAACAACTTTTCTGAATTGTAACCTAATGTCAACATGTATAGTGTTTTTTTTTATCAATAAATAATCGATAACCATCGAAAAATAAATAAACTTACTTTCTAAGTTAATCTTTGTTTTCCACTAGGTACAATGCCTATGTCTCGCTAAAAACATTCTAACTTCATAATGATGTCATAGGTTTTCAAATTTGGCTAAACAAAAGGTTGTTATTTATAACATTTATAAAATTTTGAGCAGCCCTTTATTTCTTGTGTAAACTATTTATACTTTACTTTCTCTGAAATTTCAAAAGCTATCAGCATTGTTTTCAGCGATTCAATGATATAGCTTACGCATTAAAACAGCAGTGAGCCCACCAGCGATACCCGAACACCTAGTGTTTGTTGTCACAAACACGTTAAGTCTAGTTTATACTACTTCTTCTTCTTCTTCTTCTTCTTCTTCTTCTTATCCCCCGCGATTGTCCGCTAACAAAAGCACACTTCCCAAGCTCATATAAACTTGAAACTTCACACATAGATAGATAACCTTTAGGAGATGAAAACGATTTAGTTACGTCATGATGACGTCATCAGGTGTCAAATTACAAGGTTTGTAAACATTAAATATTTTAATCTTTGAAAATCCATATCAAATCAAGATGAAGAGGCCGTCATTTGCTTTTTGCGGGATTAGGCCTATAGAGGTAATATTGGTCTTCATTTTTCATTGTGTGCGTGACATGACATGACCTCTACTTCCGGTCGAAACCGGAAGTGCCTTGTAATTTAAAAGTGGCGAATTTTTTCAAGTCGTTTTCAAGGATGTTATAGCCCGGCAAGGGTCTGGTTTTAAAAAAAATTGGACCGGTGACGTCATAACATCTTAAAGCGCCCTCTAGCGGCAGGTTAAAAACAGACCAAAATACACTTTTACTAGATGTCTGTGGCGAAGTTTATGATAATCGTTTCAAAATTGGTATACATAATGACCTTTATGCAGACAAGATATGTGTGAAGTTTTAGATTGATGACGTCATCATGTGTCACGTGGTATCGCCTTAAAGGTTTACTGAGTCAGACTTGAAACTTGGCATGTTGATAGACAGTGATATTGAAGCTCTACTTAAAGCTAGAGTGACGACTTGATGACGTCATAACAATTTTTTGTACAAATTTTTGAAACTGTGACCAGTTATTACATATCTTCAGTACAAAGCAAGCTATAGTCAAATTTTATTTAGCATGAGACTTACAAGGATATAATGTGGAGTGACGTTTTCACGACGTCATCAATTTTTATGTTATGTCACCACCAAGTTAGTGCTTTACAAGATATATACGTACAGAACAACTTCTTTGAAAAAAACGAGGTCTGCTAACTCGGACGTATACTACACCGAACACCTTGTTTTTGTTTCAACAACAATTTACCTCTAGTTAATATTTGTTTTGTTTTCTTCTTCTTTTTTACCGATTAACGAGTGAAAACAAACTTGATGATAATTCACATGTTGGCTATTTACCTGCCCAGATCGAGACGTTGATGATCAGGACCTTGTTCGTAGTACGGCTCCTTCTTGAACGTACTGCGTGAACTATCAGAAAATATCTGTCGATTGACATGGCGGTTAGGGTACAACACGTTGCCTGCACAGTTACCTGAAACAAGCAAAATATTAAATCATGAGAGCAAATCAATGCACATCAAAATAAAGACTCACAGCTAATTTGCTTAAAAGGTGCTGCGAAATACGTATGTGTTTGACTGTGTTTAAAATAGAGTGCACAAAGTAGATATTTGTCCACGATGAGCATTCCCTTGAGTGTGGTTGAGGTTGATTGTGGAAAACACGACTAGGCCCTGTAGACCTTTGTGTGAGTTGTTATTTTCTTTATTGAATTCCCTTTGCGTTCGTATGTGGGATCATAGTATTGGTAATCAATACAGAAAATAGGCCATCCTTTTTTACTTTCTTTATTTTACCCATCACTTTAATGCTTCGGTTCCACCCGGGTTGTTTTCGAGAGATGAACAAGCTGCAATTTGAACGTGTTCTATTTAAAGGATCGGAACAATATTTATGTTAGAGAAAGTGTGTTTCCTCTGATCTCAGATAAATATTTCCCGTGATATTCATTTCAATATGTATTAAAAACTTATTATATATAGGGATGATACTATTGTTCAATTACTTAGACTCGGTTGCCTTCAGACAGATGGCAGTATTTCGAAAGGAATTACTAACTATAATTTGTTTTCCTTCCCTCTTTTTGTTTGCAACATCGATGGTCAGCACGGAGTATTATCAATGAAACCCTTATAACTTTATGAGAGAATTCAAACGAGCCGTCAAATCGAAACGTATTTATTTTTAAATGTCTGTGCGCCAGGAATCAGGACATACAATTGATTAAAATTTATTAATAACACACATATTGTCATTGGCCTCTTTAGTGGCCGTGTTCAAACGGTAGGTTAAAACCCTTATGGGCATGTCAGCCCCAGCCTTTATCCCAACGCCTAAAGGTTCCAATATTTACCTCATCACCATCCAATATATAATTATAGTAAAGTTTTGTATGTGCATTTCCCAAATTTTTTTACATCTAAGTGGCTTCTTCACATGCCCATCAGCTAATGGGTATTAAAGAAGATTTGAGCCTTTTGATACGTTTAATTAAGTATGTTTTAATAAGTGACAAGAACAGATGGATCCACTTAAAAGAGAGTTTTGTCTGGGGGTAGGTATGTATTTAACCTGGGTTATTGCACTAAATCATATGACTGCAAAACAGTTTTACATCCCGAAACAAATACACAACTATGTGACCTGACACCCTCCCCCCACCCCCTTGAATAAATGGAATGGTACAGTATATGGTATCAAGGACTTTGGCTCCCACAGGGAATTGCAATTTTTAGAAACTGGCGAAATTTGCAAAATGTGTCACTATTAACGGCACATATCTTCATTTTAAAAGTGAATCAAATACAAAATATTCATGAAATCTAAAACCAAATTCGTACTTATAAACACGTATACCCAATGCCTTTAACAGCGTTTGTTTTTATTTTACTTTCAGCGTTTCCAAAGTGTTTGTTAGTTTGTTTGTCTGTCGTTTTCTGTTCGAGATATTTCTGAAGAGTATCTTCCCAAACATCACAGCCAGCATGGTGTTTACCGTCCACTTATTCGTTATTGAGTTTGTTTCGGGGTGTACCCATACCCTTAAGACGGTCGTTGACTCGTAAAGCAGAACAGCAAGATGGAATTCCCAGCTTCTTCCCTAGAGGAAGCATATTTAAATCAAATCATTTTGTTCGGTAAACGGGACAGATAGATAAACAAAATCAATCTTGACGATTGAACTTGACCGTTTTTCTCTTTTCAGACAGTGCCAAGTTTCAGACCAATTGAGATTCAAGAGGCTTTTATACAGCATAGCCTATGGCTGCTACAGTGTTTCTTTTACCCCGTAAATACAGCACTGCCGAGAGGTTTGACTTCCTTTTACCTGATGTATAGTTGATTCTGCGGATTTTGACCGACTTTGGTGACCAAGATACAAAGTGCTTGCAGTAAGAAGGGGCCCATAACTTAAAAGTTTCTGTTACACTGCATCAAGTTGGCGTTTGCCGATTGTAAAACTTACATTCAAATAGGTAAGACAAAGAACTGAGTAAACCATTTCAAGCCTATGTCCCTAACTCACTCTAACCAGTTCCCGTAATTACAAAACACTGACCTACTCATCTAGTTTGTCCTGGTTTGTTTTATCCAAGCCCAATTTTGCGAAATGCGTCAACTTTCGTTCGACGATAATTTTCAGATTATGTTTATCTTTTGTAATATTGTGGAAAATATACGAATTATTTGCACCAAGACCTAGTCATTTTGTACACTTCACCGGTTAGTTTAGCTATTGTTTTCGAAGCTCCGTAAGTTAGTGTTAATCGGTAATTTGTGCTCGTGATTCAAATGTTTTCGTATTTTATAACATGTTCAGTTTCTACTGAGTTTATTCGTACTGTTCGTTGTATTCAATGATTGAATATTATAGTAGCAAAAACAGCGTTGTACATTCAGTTTTCACATAATGCTCCGTGTTTCAGGGAACAGCTATAGACTGTGTTCGACCTCGGGAGCGTACGAGCCTTTACGAGAGTCTGGACTTCCGGGCACCGCGAACAGAAGCCACACAGCGTGTAATGTGGCAGTTGTTTTTGAAAAGAACTTGTATTGCGAGGTTTTTATAAATTTCACCCATTGTATATGGTTTGAATAAAAACAAAGCAAAATTCAGATGTTGTAAATTTAAAACACTGTCGCAAATCCTGGAAAAAATACTAATTTATTTATTATACAAAAAAATTCAAAGCTGACCTTAATTTTCGCTCTACGTTTGACAACGAAGAACATGCAATAAAAGGCAATCTTCGTGATAGCCTACTTCATGTACACGAATGCAAATTAGAGCAAGCTGCTATATTTAGTAGTAGTATGGCCTACAGTACCAAAACCACGCGAAACTATGACGTATTTGTACCGGCGACGCCATGCAACATCACTTATATAATCCATGTGACACAAGGTCTGTTTTCGCGCTAACTAACGAAGCACTTATATCCCGATTTACAATTAATATTACAAAACTTCGGTCTATTAATGCAGTCGACACAGGTTTGTGCAACACAATCGGCGTTAATTCGCAATTTGACACTTCGAGTGGGATTTGGGAAGTGAAGCACCGTTTCTTCACTTTCTCTTAAGTTTCAATTTGTTATTTATTTTTAATTTTTTTATTTACCAATAGGCCTATATTTTGGGGTTTGAAAAAAAAAGATGTGACATAAATAAAAATCATGTAAAACTGCACCACGTTAATCTCTCATAGCTGATGGCTCAGAGGTGCCCGGAAGCTCAATGGTGACCTTACCGTTGCGAGAGTCTCTTCGCATCAATGTTTTAGAGGTGGAAGTTAGATGTTCTTTTGTATTTTGACTAATCAATGTAAGTTTCGATTTGCGGAACACCGTGTGTGTTATCATTTTATCTTTGATATTGCAGGTGATCGACACGGCTCAAACCTAGAACTGATGTAATAGTTGGTTGATTCATGAGTCGTAATTGTCTTCTCTATTTTTCGTTGGGTGTACTCTAGTCTTTGCACTCGGGAAACATTGTTTATCAGAGACATTAATTCGTTATCACCTTCATCTTGCTAGCAATACTTACAAACTGAATGTAGTTGACTCCTTTGCATACACCGGTGACCATAGGAATAACGCCTGCATTATGCAAGGCTGTAGGTAATATGCAGAACAGCACCGTCGCTACATCTGTGATAGCAAGATTAGCGATGAAATAGTTTGTCACAGTTTGCATGTCGGTGTGTCGACATATAATAAACATCACTGTGCAATTGCCGACAAGTCCCATCAAGGCAAGCAGGAAGAATGTCGCCGGTACCAGAATTCTGCTGGTGTCGGCGAATGTTCTCATAGAGATGTCCATTACATACTCGCTCGTGTTTGAGTCGATAGAGCCCGTGACCTCAAAGTCCTCCATGATGTTTGTTGAAAAGTTACTGACCTGGATCTGGTTTAATAGTTGGTGATCTGCAGTCGACATCATTATGGCAAAGTCCACTGCCATGTGAGCTTCACATGATTTTACGAGGTCCGTGCGCTTAGTTGAAAAGCGTTGACAAATTTATTCTTGCGTTCTCTATAAAAACAGTGCTTGGGTTGCTCATCTGCTACAAACACCTAATGGTCTTGAACAAGAAAGTAAAATCCACGATTAGATTTAATGTATAAAACATACAGTTATATTATGAAAACTTAAGTTTCATAAAGAATGTGTTTGTTATAACATAAGTATAGCAAAGTATTATAAAGTGGGAGATCGAAACTTAAAACAGATGGGATGACAAGACAAACAAATTAAACAAACTAATGTTGATTGATACATATAGAACCACTATAACAACCTGACATCGCTTTCTACTGATCCCATCTTAAAGCCTACATTTCGAAATAAGCATATCATTAACTTTCCCGGGGTCTTAGCACAGTTGATAGTTTTTCTATAGATACCAGTGCTATACAAATCTTGTTATTATTACTAATTAATTTGGAAGAGGCTGATGTCAAAACGAAAATGCATTGCTTAAAGGCAACAGGTGGTTCTGCTAATAAAAACAAATAGTAGGCATAACTCTATATGTCGTTACCCTAATAGTCCTATACCCTGAGAATATTCAGCGGATCATTCTACTTGGTTATAAAATGCAATTTCAACTGTGTAATGCTTATCCTATAAAAATTTAATCTACCTGGGCTTATTGAAAAAATTATCTAAAGGTACGGTAAGCTACTTCTACAAATTAATTTTCTGTTGTAGGCTTTCCCTGATATCCTATCAAATATAATGACAGGTACGGTAAGCTACTTTTAAGTTCATTTGAACTATAACTATGAAAAGAATTGTTTACAAATTAATTTTCTGTTGTAGGCTTTTCCTGATATCCTATCAAATATAATGACAGGTTGAGTCCCTACCCAAATAGTATCTGTCCAATTGAAATCACTACCATTATTGCAAATAAATTGCATTATGTCGGCATAGTGCAGTTAACCTGAACTATAAGGTATACCAACCCAAGTCAATATATTCATGGCATAAAGCAAATGATACTTGCTAAATAACTTTAAACGTGATTTGTATACATTATTTCTTTGTTCTTGTTAAGTATACCGAAAGATGGTTTTTGTTGTGTCGTTTTTCAGCATTGCTACATTATTGAAAACGCACTAGTAACGCATATGAAACAAAATTACAACGAACTATAGTAAAGTGAAAGCTTATTCGAGTTGTGTTAACAAAAAATATGTCATTGCAGTTATTTTTTGTATCGGAGAGCTTTGATTTACATTTGAAACGTGTCAACATTACCAAGGTTTGTATGTATTAATGGAATACAATTTGAGATGTGTATATTTCTCGTAACAGAACAACTATCGCAATGTTCTCATTTATATTTTGCAGCCCTTTATGGGTAAAAGTTTAATAATTAATTTATATAAAATAGTTACAGATAATTCAACATTTTCACTGAAAATCGTTTTATAAAAAAGTCAAATTTTCGATAAAGGAGACCGTAATCCGTTTAACACTCTGTATTTAACTACATTGTGTTCTAAGAATCTCATAACTGCACTGGATGGTTGTTTTAGTTTATTTTGAAATTGTATTTCTTTCTTTATTTATTTCTTAATAATTTTATTTGATGGGCTACTTCTGTACAAAAGAGTAAGGGTTTGTTAGAGTACTTAAGAAAACGTGTTTGTTTGGGTTTTTTCTTCTTCGTTTGTTTATTTATGTATTTATGTTTTCATGCATTTTAGATTTTTTAAGTTATTTGGTTTTATATTTATTTTATATATTGTTGTTATTCATTTTTAGTTGGTAGTGATGGTATTGTTGGCGATGGTGATGTGTCGGGGAGGGACCTCCCTCTGGCACACACCAGGCTATCGTATAGAGATTCAGCCTGGTATCCTCACATACAAGTGTTGAGTCGAGGCCAGTCAAATAAAACAATGTTTACGATTCAGGAAAGATTGATTTATTATTTAGTGAGCTGCAAGATGCTATTTCAACATATGGTTCAACATACGATTTCAGTAAGCTTATTTGCTTAAATCATAAGTAACGCGGTGTGTAATTATCAACAATGCTGTTACGAAGACCAGTATATAGCAGTGACATCCTTCTATACAGTTCGTAGTGAATACAACAATTAAACTAATGGCAACATTTTCTTTAACATTTAAGCATTTTGTGTAATGTTAAGTTCCCTTTCTACGTGCAAAACAAAACAAGGTTGTTCATTGAGTTGTTGAAATGAACATTGCGTTAACCCCACTAAAATGTATTCTGTGAAATGTTAAGATATAAATCTTGCCACTTCAACCTTACGCGCAACCTCAATGGTCTTTATCGCAAAACGACATTGGAACGGTCTTAAAATTTTAAATTATGTTGTGCCTTGAAACCATGCCATGTGGGCATGCAGCATAAAGTCAAGGGCCCGTGCAACTCCCAAACAAGTTTCATTCTTCTTTTGTTTCTGTAAATACATACAGAAGTAGAGGGCGCCTTAACATGGTGGTATAGGTTACCTCCTCGCTAAGAAATGAACTTTAAATTGTTAATAATGGAAATCATGCAATTTTAACAGGACGCGTCTCTCTAACCAGCTACCCACGCAACCTAACCCGTATTATTATTTATTTAACCTTTTTAAACGATTATTAACTAGTTACTTACTAATATTAATAATTTATTAATGTATTTAATAAAAATATATATGTATATTCGCACTCAAGTCAAATACGAAAGCGATAAAGGGATATTAGGAGAAAGAGAAAGTTAAAGCCATGACTAACATCTCATAATTATGACTTAGAACAAGTCATAACTGTGAGATATATATCGTAAATATGACCTTTGCAAATGATTATGCTTGGAAAAAGCCGATCTTCTCTTATGTGAATTTACTATCGAAGCTTTTTGAGAGGTAAACTAACTCCATACACTGTTGATACTGCACGTGTTGCCGTCATTAGTGTGGATGCGTCTCTCTTTAAAAGTTTCGAGTGAATAATTATTTGTCTAGTGTTGTTTTGACGAGAAATTGTATTCTCTGTGGAAATGAAATGAGGAAAACGAATCAAAAAGAGCTTGAAGCTGCCTGTTGGTCACACTATGGACTATCGGTTCTGAATAACAGATGTGAAAGCAATTAATAGAGGTTTTATGTAAATTCGTAAAAACGAGAAATTAAGCGGTAATCGTTGTTTTGAACTAACGTGAACGGTTGAGGAAAACAATTTCGAGATTTAAGCAGGGTACTAAAGATAAACAACTGCACTTTTAATTTGACTTTATAACTATACACATTCTATCATAATTTGATAATGCACAACTTTGTTTATCTAATTACGTGACTGTGTTTTCTTTGTTTCTTCTGTCAGAGTCAAGGTTAGTTTCAAGACAGAGCACCGTAGCGTAATTTACCATCAGGACGAATCGATGGAGCGATTAAGCTTGTGGTTTATAAAGGGCTGATGAACCCACAGAACGAAAAACATCCCTGGTGCCTCAGATGCAATCCCAAACTGGCCCATAGCGTAACCCCTCACTCGATTCATCAAATCATACAATTGTACATTATGATTAAAATAGCCATTCCGTGACGAATCTGGAGCAAATTCAATAAAGGAGCAAATTCAATAAAGGGACAAAAACCATTGGCTGATGAAAATTTGCAATCATGCAAAGTAAAAATTATGGGGAAACCACAGTCACATTTTGATACGCGTCACTCTAGGGAAAAACAAAGTAACGATAGTAGTATTTTGCAGGAAGTGTGTTTTGGGGGCCTAAAAACAGGTACAATTTATGAAAAAAAGGAACGCTGTCGATACATATCCGTTATAAAAGAAAATACAATGCACACGACTAATCGACGTATTTGCATAACTTGTTTTACCGTATGTCAAGGACAAGAAGTCGGGGAAAAAATACAAAACTGATATGGGTTTTGATGCATTACAGTGTCAATGTATGTTCAGTTTGCAGTAACACCATATTTGCTGTGTAGATTTGTTCTTTGAGAGCTTGTCTCGTTATCTACCGCTGCAAAGTAGATTTCGGGCGAATACTTGGCACTCAAAAGAACTGTCCTGCTTATTAACTTTAGCCTACTACCTCGGAGGGGGTAGTATATTGGCTGGGACTACTACGTTAGCTTAGTGGATCGAGGGGACCTCTCGTTAGTAACTTTAAGTATTAAAAACAAATTAAAATAAATACGTTTCCAATGTATAATATGTCCACACTTGTTGGCGCCAAGACAGCAAAATTATACACATTCCTCGTTCCAAAGTAAGATAAAACAATAAGTAACCATGACGAAACGAGCGAAATTACAGTGGGACTGATTTGTCGATAACGTTGATTCACAAAATCTCATTCTCAACCATCCTCGTGTGATAATAACTGGCCGGATTGCTTCTTTACTTTCTGATGACACAAATAAAAATAAGCAAATGCAACTGATATTAACGTCAGTTCCACTTCTGAGAAAAGGTAAAGCCTAAACATAATTGATTGTGTTGCGTGCCGCTTTGCCATGGAGCCATCCAGAAAAATCTAAATATATGAGGTGAAAGATATGTCACTGTCAACAATTACATTAAACGTTCATTGAACCACAAAAAGGGGTTTAGAATTCTATCAATTGTGATGATTGAGCAACTAACGCAAAAAGCATGTTCATTGCGATTCAAATTGAATTAGAGCACATTTTGAGGAAGTTCTTTTCAGTATCATAACGTAGCCCAATTTCAAAACGCTAGTAAATGTTGTTTACAAAAACAATGATTACAAATCAACAGATATTTAGTGCACTAGTCACAACAGCAGAAACAACAATTCGACTTCAACATAGTTCATATTAAAAGCTTTTGTTGTTGTTGTTTTGGGGTGGGTTTTTTTGTGCTAAGAAAATTAATTGTGCGGTTGCAAGCTTTGGACGTTAAAAAAATATCAAAAATTGCTGAAAAGTACTAAGGGTGTATTTATGGAACAATTGTGTATTTAACCAATAAGTTGCAGTCGGACTTTTGATGTGGACGGCCAAAACTCTTTGAGGTTCAAGTATTTCCACAACAAAAGTATGTGTATATGTATATATATGTATAAATATATAAATATTGGTATCTTCGTTTGGAGAATATTTTTCAAATTGAAGTGAAAGGTTAGGTATGTTCTTTGAAGCGTCTATTTACCACTTGTTTTATTAATTTTGTATTTGTTGTTTTATTCTATTTAAATGTGCTTCATTACCGTTTTTGATAGTAATGTTTAATGGTGTAGCTTTGTAGTAGTTGTGGTATATGAATAGCTGCCTTCTATGCTGCCATGTTATTAGCGATTGAACGCATGACATTTCTTCCGTAACACCGTGTGTCAGAGTTCGAAGTGAATAAGCTGCATCTTTAAATAATAATAAATGCGGTTCTAAATTCGAGTACAACTAGATTCATGTGAATATTCTGAAGTAGAAATCGCTTCAAGCGTCGACGGTGTTCAAAGAAAATTAAGGTATTGTCAATCTGTCTGGAACAGGGGTATAGGGTGTTATATTCTTCTCTTGGGATGTCAAAGTGTGGTCAGAGCATCACTCAAAGGGCGCCAAAATCCATTCAAGATTCCTTCGTTGAAAACCCTTCTTCCGTAGTCTGAACAATATGCGCGGGAAAAAAAATAACATGTAAAAAGACAACTTGAGATTTAAGAAGAAGAAATGGTAAAAAAAGGATTACAAAAATAACCCCGTGTAAACTTCTGGGACGTGTGATATCCGGAGGGCGGTTATTTGGAAAGGATTGTCGGCTCTGCTTTGAAGAGATGATCTTAAAGAAAAAAAACAAAATTGCGTGCGAGTAGCTTGCATAATGTATATTTAATACCACTAGACATGTATTTGTTTAATGTTTTTTCCGTTCGGAATTCAATTGTATTGTGTATACGGTCAGTTTCAACGAAAGGGTATACGAATACATATTGCCGAAGAATGAGGAACAATTCGTGCCCAGATAGACGGTAAATGCTGTCCCACAAAATCATATCCGTGTCAAAATTATATGCCTCGAATTGTCGTCACTAACTCATAATATAGCTTATGTGGATTAACGCGTGTCATCATATACGGTCATCCATCTGTTGGTGTCATTTACTGACATTTTCTGCGATTTTGTTTTACATAACATAGTTCCCTATACACACATTTAAAGGCAAGATATACCAGTGTTCTCCCTTGGTGTGCCCCAACATTATGCAGAAAACAACAAACCTGTGAAAATTTGAGATCAATTGGTCATGGAAATTACTAGAAAATAATTAGAGAAAAGGAACCCTCGTTGCATGGAATTGTGTTATTTTAGAAGCCTGTGAAAGGCTTCATGCCTGGATTTCAAGTTTTGGGGTGAACAAATCACCTCTTTTTCTAAAACTACATTACTTTAAAGGGTTTCGTTTCTAACAATGTTTTATAAAATCAACGGCTCTCCAGTGCTCTTTACCAAAGAAGTGTTTATGGTCATGAATTATGTTGAGTAATTACCAAAGGTATAAACCCGAACAAAACGCTCCATGTACCTTTCGTAATTACACATGCACTTGTTTGAAAGCCAAGATCACTAAGCACCCGAGGCAATACACTTCAAAAAAATGTAATTCGTCGTGTTACTGGATTAAGGGCAGTAGTCTTGAACCTTTTATAACCACATTAATGGTCCTACCTCTACCTCAGTCCGACTGCAATTAGGATATGATCAAGATAAGACAACAGCGAGGGCGTTTTGTGAAATTGTTTGTAAACATTACAAATAGACAGAAAGGTTTCATGAGAATTTCATTAAAATTACAAGGTTGTGCAAATCAACACATTGACTACTTCTCATACAGGAAGTAAAAGTGAAATGTATTTTTAACTCAAGTTCACTTAAATAAAGTCAGTATACCAAAATCATTGCGCACTTTGAGTCAACCTTTACTTTTGGTAGACTTTACTTTCAAAAAAGGTTCTTGGCCAATTAGTGATTAAATGTACAATTGTTATACTGCCGTTAGGCACATCATAAATTTTCTCCTTTTCTTTAACCCCAGATTCGTAATTGTTCACGATAAAACATGATTAAAGACGCTTCCGTTCAGTTTGTTGTTCACTTTACCATGGTGGAACCAAAACTTATCAAACCAGTTCAACAACGAACCAGCTGTCACTCACTGGAACTAATCACTATTCTCTAATCGCTATTCACACTATTTTTACGAGTCATTCATCCCAACCTTAATATAAAAATCAGCAGAACAAACACTTTCAAGTGACTCAAGGTAGAGGGAAGTGAAATATAAAGAGACTTGTTTTTGTGAATCCATTTACATTGTAATTAACCAGTGTAGTGTGTGTTTTTGTCACTATAGGTCAACACAAACTTAGGTTCATTGAGATAACCGTTTTATTCTCCCCTGTTATTCTTGTTTTCCTTAAGTCTACAGACAACTGACAGAGTGGCCTTGGTTATACAAGCTGTAAGGAAAATACAAGCACAGTCAACTTTTATGTTATAGGACATTGTCCTATCTAATAATTCACAATGAATAAGATGAGATAATGGAGTTTGTAAAAATGGCCTTTGAACGAAAGCTTTCTGTTGTGTAAGAATGTGTGCTTCACGCTTGAGTGGTCAAACAATGCGGTCACCAGCAGTTGTTTATGTCCAAACAATTCGGTAAGGAAGGGGTTAATAATGTTGTGTAATTTTTAATTTTGCTTTTAATGTGAAATAACGTTAAAGTAAATTATGATTGTTTTGGTATCTCGAAACAAAGAACTGTCTGATAACTCCTTCAATATTTAGTAAGTGTAAGCTTCGAGAACATTTTCTCCTCTCTTTAAGCTTCTTATTATTCACCTTCAAGAAAGACAGGAGCTTCGGAATTGTATCCCAGTTGGTTGAAGCGTCGCGAGATCTGTATTTGTTGCGGATGCACACATGTGCACCCTCAACGGCTCGCGGAGGAAGACAGAATGATATAATTTTGTTTTGAAGAAAAACCATCTTTAGAGGTAGGGTCATAGAATGGTAAATACTCAAAAACTTATTGACAATAAAAACTGCCTCGGTAAGAAGCATTGCAGCTGCAGCTTAAAGTATAAACTATATTGAGAAAGGATTTCAACCAGAGTAATGTGGCTTGGATAATTTTTACCCGAAAATGTTTCAGTCTGAGAAACGATTCACGCATGAATCGTTGGTGTCCGTTCGCAAATGCTGCAGCCAGAGGTGCGATTGGTACCCACTGTCACATTGCTAAACGTAGATATATTCTAAGAAAATAACCTTGACAGTTTGGTACAGGTTTCTCAACAAGTATACACTGTATTCAGCTGAAACTTTCACATGCGACTTATAGCGTATAACTATTTCGTTATGTGTATACATAATAACTGCATTTACACTAACAAGAACCGATCTTTAATCCAACCTTTAACCAGTTCTCATTCGCCTTACAAGTCAAACTGTTTATTATGCATCATATACATAAATTACATACGTTCATTGACACCTTTCTATAAACGAACTGTGAACCTGTGACCAACTCGTAGGCAAAACAACACGTGTGGCTAAAGGCGTTCACAATAACACGTCCTTCTATGTCATATCGATCCATAACGACACGGTAATTGATCTGGGCGTCCAAAACCTCTCACATCAACGAAATGTCAATATGAGGTAGATCTTATAAAAATGTAATAATCTAGCGTCTGACAATCTTCGGGGACAAGTTCAGGGGCTACATTTCAAGAACTCATATTTACATAACTTTTGGTCATACCGGTAAAAGACCCCCCCCCCCCCCCCCCCCCCCCCGTCACTCCATGTAAATTGTAGAACGACCTCGGTTAAAAATAGGTTGGTGCCGAGCAGGATTGTTCTCAACGGTTGATATCTGCTCGCGGAAACAAGATATGAGTACCATGGCCTTATGTTCCAGTTAGATAAATGTTAGACACGTGGCTGTCAAATCTGAGATGTCTGGATTCAACATGAGATCCAATCATCACATGACTTTAGTCTGTAGTTAGAATTGTAAAAGTATTCGACTTCGGCGTTTTGGGGACGTTTGTTTGTAGGGTAGGGTGTTTGTTTTAATTCATGTGTTTATATCCGTCTATGTTTAAACATGTCCATTTCTAACTAGACCTTACAAACAATTGTCTCAAAATAATGACTGTGAGCCAATGCTAGAGACTCATTTCTCGGGATGAAATTTTGAAAAGGTTAAACAATGATAGAATATGACTTAAACGTATAGTAAAACCAAAAAGGTTAAGGTATTGAAAAAGCTGCAAATTACTTCTACCTGAAAATGTATACGTGCAACGTCATCGCTATAAATATCGCAGTGGTAATAAAGCAGATATGCGAATAAAGACCATTATGCTACCTGTCCAACCGTTAGCACTCTGCTCGAAAACACTTGCCCCATAAAAGCCCTAGAATTTATTCAATGTAAAGACACGCAAAGTAGAGATTAAACCCCATTAAGGCACTCTCTCCTGCACTATTCAGAGTAATAAAATCCAGCGCCCATTGCATTATTGTTCATGTTTTGGTTCTCTCCACACTGCAGAATCAATAGTGGTTTGCACGGCGCCGTAATTTGTTTGTTTTTTAGCACTCTATCTGCTGATCACCACAGCAGTAACTCCCCCTCCACGCAGACTTCTTTTTGTTTTCCTATATTTGAATTTTCCTTTACTCCCACTGGGAAAATTCCGTTAATGTTCGGCGAGCTGCCAATACCAGGTCGCCAAAACGGGCCGTTCGTCGTCAGTGTGAGGATGGCGCATTGTTATCACGTCAGGGGGTACGGTATCGGAGAAGACGTTCTAATACGATAGGGGTATACTTGTGTCGTCGGCGGCTCGCATCCAAGAGGCATGTCGGCTTCGCAGACTTGACTTAAGTGACACTTGAACCGTTGCAGTGCCCCCAGTTCCCCATATTTGATAGCTGCGTTTGACCGTCAGAGGACAAAATACGGCACCTTAACCCACCATAGATAGTCTCCCTAGAGGGTTGTTCCTGTTTTTGTGTTGAGTAATTATTTTTATCTCAGATTCACACTTCTTACTCCATTGGCCATTTAATAGCCCTTCAAGTACAGAGAGTTAGGTTACGGAAGGCAGTTGATAATAATGTGCACAGTCTGGTCTTGAATATAATGACGATGGCTGTCTGCGTACGATGTTATCACGGGTCCATATTTCGCAAAGCATGATGTAAAGTGTTCAGGAATAAATTTTAGGCAAATCATAGAAAACGCATGAATTCAACAACAGCGGAAGTTCTCTCAAGGGGACGAGCTTGTCAGTATATGGTACGTCAACAACCATTCAGAGTGCGATTTGTTACTAAGAGCACGATTCAAGTCGCAACGGCTCATCTAGCTCAAAACTTATCTTCCATTACCGAGGTAACTCCAGATAATTCCCATCGGAAATTTCCTCATGATTAACCTACACCGAAGGTAAAAGATTCATCTTGAGATTAAAGATGCAGTATAGTTAGACATCACAAGCAGTTCTGTAGACAATAAACACGACCGAGTAACGGATACAAATTCCGCATGCTATAGACCTTAAAATCGAAATAAAGGGACACAATCCGTAGTTGTCTGTAAATATACGACAGTATTAATCAACCTAATTCAAAGTAATCCCAAAGGATAACGGTTTGAGTGTATTTGTACATATCGAATATAAATGGCATCCCCGATGAGTGATATTTTAATAGATATTACTCACGTAATGCCGGAATAACTGAACTTTAAGAAAATACGCCAAGGGTATACTGATGTATAATTTGTACAGACCATTATGTGTTACTCCAATCCAGATACCCTGTTTTTTCTCACTTCTTTTCATTCCTTCGAAAATCACGAACCGCGTTAAGTTTCTTTATAATGCGCCTGTCAAATTCTAGTCTGCGAAGGCGCCTAATTTCAGAAGGTTCAGTGCGAATAATTTGCTATCGGCAGACAGTTCCCTGGGAGCAATGTCATCAAAGTACGCGTCAATGTGTGTTCCTGATTGAAGGAAACTTCATTGCTGTACACAAGTCTGCGTTGACAAGTTTCGTTTGGTAACAAGTAGTTATCCTTCTTTTGCCCTTTTCCCCCCTTTCTTTCTGTTTCACTAACGTAACCCCGTTTTTCCCCATGATTTTCACAACTTTTTTTTTCAAAATGGTCACTTTTTGCCATCCGTAGCGACACATTTTAAATGCCTGTAGCATATGTCTTCAATCAAAAGGGGTTGAAATCAAACACGTTTGTTCGATTCACAGTTTTCTATTTGATTGACCAAAAGAAATATTGATAAAAAGTTGTTGAAATATGAATAAATAATATTCTCATGTTCTTTACATAATTTGCATAATTTAGCAAAAAAACTCGTCCAGCAATGTCCGCATTAGAGTGTTTGTACATAATTCGAAAAATTGTGTACGCCTATTAGATAGCAAGTGAACGTTCACGTTGATTTATGTATCTTCGAAGTTGATTTCAATCTTTCGCATACAAGTTACGAAACAGAGGAGAGTTTTGCAAGAAAAGAGGCTCGGAGAGGGAGGGGGTACGCACCCGTGTTTTCATGATTGATTTTAAAATAGAAATATTTCTACACAAATCGAATCTAAACCTTTAAGTGGTACTACACCACTGTTGTATTAATTGAACGAGAGAAAAATACGGGATTGAAATAATGAAAATAAACTCGGGTCGCTTCATAACAAAACATCTGACAATGGTTATCGTAAAGGAGGGGGAATTGTGTGGCTAATTCGTGTTTGTATTGTCTTTACTCATAAAACTCTCGGGTAAATTCACTTAGATTCCGGGCCTGAAACATTCGGCATGACCCGGAAGTAATAAACAAAAAATTAACAAAACTAACGCGGATTATGCGTAGTTTTTACACAATTTGGGGTCATTTTAACAGAGATTTCGGGTCATTCTGACCCAGAAATGGGTCAGGCATCGTGGAACCCAGAACCGGGTCATTTCTGACAGATATAATTTTGGATTGTAGTCTTCAATTTGTTATTTCAATATCTTGTAAGACTTTATTCCCCTAAAACATATATTTCTGTTGTTGAAATAACCTGCTAAGACAATTTATCAAGTAATTAACTAGTGTATCTACTTTATTTTAGTGCTTTTCAAAGCAAAGCATTTTCTGTATTCTTGAGAGAGACTCTGATGGGGATGACACATGAAACCCAATCCAGAGTTTCCATTTTGTGATTGATCCATTTGTCATTCACTGACCTGGCCTCGAACAGTCAAACGTCATATTTTTCGAAATGTAATAAATGTAGGCCAATTTCTTCGACGCCAGAATTATATCATGAAACGGTTTCAAGATGATAGAGTTAAATAATGGGGGGAAAAGAAAGGAAAAAACAACAGACTCGTACCATATGAGACACACAGCAAGAAAAACACAGGTACATTCATCGGTCAATTCATAGATTTGACATTAATTATCATGTAAAAAACGAAACCGCGTATAAGCTTGCCGCTCCCTTCTTCATTGTTTTCTCATTTAGAATCCTCTAAATTTCCAATCTAATTTTCAAATTGAAGTGACCTTCCAATAATACGTGACCACTGATAGGCTACCATGACAGCTTCGACAGTCATACTGATTACAAAACGTAATGACGGTCAACGATATTTTAATCGTGATGACACGCCTACAAGGTTTATGCCAAACGTAAAAAAAAAGGCCATATAATTATTGTTAATCCTTCACCTTCTCCCAGTGTCACATCCGTTACGAGCCGAAATTCAGCTCTGCGTGCTTAAATTGATACCAGCCATGATTTCGCATCTTGAAATTCAAGTGATTGCTCCTGGCTCCGAAAGATAATGATGTCAGGAAGAGGGAAATAATAATCAAACCGGTACAGGCAGACAAGCTCGCTAAACAATCACGAGGAGAAATGGTATCTTCGTCATTGATAATCAGGCTTCGATATCGTTAGCCAGGCCTATATGATGAAATGGTTTTTCCTAACTTGTGTAACCTCTCTATGATAACAGCCGACGTTGAGATTGTAATCGACATGTGAAGTTGATGAGTAAACGGCATATAGTTGTAAGACGAGTAGAGATACAAACACCTTGAAAAAGCATCACAAAATTTATCTCCATCCATCATCAAGGAAAACACAAAAAGCCAAACAGAACATGCGGACTTGATTCGAACACGCAAACAAAAACCAATGGAAATCAATGACAAATGGTTCTGCATGAGTTACGTAAACACCAAAACAGACGGACGAGGACACGAGATGGCAAGATTAGAGTAGTCTGCGCTACAATTAGTTAAAGTCGGTATACCTTATTTGACATTAAAAACAAAGCGAATGACAATACTTCAATAAACATGATATAAAGCTGAAGCCAAAAGGCGAAGCTTGCTTGATAGACGAAATGAGTCTGAGATTGGGTATAAACAAAAAGTATTTTGGGGGTTTTAAGAAGGGAATAATTACGATTTACAAATTGTTCATTGGAATGTAATTAAAATACCGATAGCAAGGACACAAATCTGCACATCTATGACGAGGAAAATGCATTAACAATAACAAGCTTGCCTACACAACCAAACCTTTAAACTGTATTGTTTTGGATATAACTTAATCGACAAAACCATCAAAATTTGCATCTAGTGTTATGAAAACGGGGAGATTGATGTTCTTGTTTTCATAATGCTGCTCTCAGTTGTCATTAACCACTTTATATTGCAAGTATCACTTTAAACGACGTGTAAAACAATGGTATTTTTGTCAAAGACCAGTATCCACACTTGATGTGTCCCGACATATACATCAATTAACAAACCTGTGAAAGTTTCATCTAAATCGGTTTTCGGAGTCATGGGAAAACAGTAAACAAAAAACATTATGTTTTCACTGTTTTCAAACATCGGAGTTTATCACCGTGATAAAGACTAGGCATAATTGTTTTACTCATTTCCTAAAAGCTGTACCATTTCAAGAAAAGCTATTTCAAGGGAACTTTTCCACCATGACCATCTTTATACCACGTAATCTGTGAAAAATTTCATTTTCAATCTAACTAATGTTGTACGCTCCCTTTAAAGCACTGTCCACCGTACAACAAAACCAGTCTGTTAACTAGCCTTCTGTGCACAATGTACATAATGTGACGTCACATTCCAGGGGAAGATCTTTGAGTAACGCAGATAATACAGTGCTCCCCTCGAAATGATTTTCTAGCCGGCAATGTATTTTAATTGCATTCATCTGAGACAAGGACGCGGTTGAGAAAATACAAATAAAATGTTAACCGCTGCTAATTTTTGAGATTAAAAAATAAAGAAGCAATGCAGCGAGCATATGTTCGTAATGAAAGTGCGGTAGTAATGAAAGTACCAGCGTGTATTATACTCATTTGGCCTTGAACTTTGAGTCCACAGGCACACCTAGTAATGAGAAAGTATCATCATTGGATGAGGTAGTTAAGAAAAATAGACATGCCACATGATGAGTACTCAAATGACGACCCAGTTTAATAAAAAAATAATTCTTTCCCTGCTGTGCAGACGCTGTTCAGCAGCTAATTTCGCAAAACAGTAATAGTCACCTTAATACTATAGGGAATCATCGGTGAAACCAAAATAATTTCTACAATTTTTTTTTTTTTTTTAATAATACAAAAAAATATACAAAAATAGCTGCCTGCCTACTGCTGCATACTCAGCGAGCTCGTCTTGCCATAGTTTTGAATTTGTTTAGATGGAATCGCCCAACCGTGCATGCTGTACGACACCAATTGATTTACTGTTGCATATTATGGGTTGCAATGTTCGGTTTTTGGTTTGTCTAAACATGTTTTGAATATTTCAGTTTTATTTAGTCATTTTTTTAGATAACAGCTATCCGCATGTGGGGGCCATCCCAAAATAAACTTTTTGACTGTAAACATCATTTTGTTTCATTACAACTTTACGGACTCGTACTTGAGAATCGATGGTTTAAAATGTGTTGAGACTAATTAATAGTCAACTGTCGGCTTATTGAGAAAAACATGGTGGTTGTCCCTAAAAATCAACAGTTGCGAAACTTGTGAACAATACAAGATTTTTTATTTTTTTTAATCTATACAACGAAAGGAGTTTTGTTATTGGAAATACAATTGAAGTGTGTTTCTCTTCTTGCGAAGTTAAAAGACGTTCGCACACGTGTTATGCCGTCACAGCGTAATATTTACCCCCTCTCACTCCCTGTCTCTATCTCTCTATGTCTTTCTCTGAAACAATGACATTTTTATTCTTCAATATATTGTTTTATATTTTAAAAACTAAGATCGAGAACCTGTTATACTGAATGGCATTAAATGTAAGTGCCTTTCTCGTATACACTAAGCCCGTGAAGATCTCTCTTAGAACGAACACTTGTGGCCTTCGGCCCCTTGACTCAATTCCCGTGGTGGGCCTAAAAGCCACACACAGTAGTCGGTTTTGATCTGCTCGCAGATCGAATGCAACCTTTGCTGATGAGGTATGCATATATAATGTATAGAACTGCCTATCCCTGGCTTCAAGCAGGTAGCTTAAGAATGGTACAGATGCATTTTGTTTGCACTTGTACTTGTCATCGGTTATTTCTTGATTTTGTTGACATCAGTTATGCATGTCATTTGGCGACATGGTTCGGCATTGGTTTTGGACAATTTATACATGCAAACTGCATGGGCTTCTTACTGCGGATGCCAATTTACTTATCAAAACTATAGCTTGTAAATGTAACAATAAATTTAGAGGGTTTAATACTACACGATGCCGACTAACTCAAATTAAAACGTTATCTTCATAGTACAATCACAATGGCCTTTAGATTACATATTGATAAATATTTAAAAAACGAGGCACTGAAACGATTCAGTATAGGAGCGGGGTTTTGGTTTGGTTTGTTTTTTGTTTTTTTATTTGTCTTAAAGGGTGTGTACAACATTGGTAAGATTGAAAATATAAATGTTCACAGATTTGAACATAACGTACATGGTATAAAGATGTTCATGGTGGAAAACTTCCCTTGAAACAGTTTTGCTTGAAATACCATAGTTTTTATAGGAAATAAGTAAAAACAATAGTCTTTATCCTGCAGGACAAAATCCGATGTTTGAAAAAAGGTTAAAAGTACATATACTGGGGGTTTTCACTGTTTTATCATGACTTCGAAGACCGATTGAGCTTAAACATTCACAGGTTTGTTATTTCTTATGTTGGGTCACATCAAGTGTGGATACAGGTCTTTGGCAATTACCAATGTTGTGCACGCCCTTTAAACGTATCCATTTGTAATTGTTTTGATTAGTAGTATTGACTTTATCGTTGCCATTGTTTAAGCACAAACATTATCCCTGGTTTGTTGTAAAAACAAATACTCAGCATAAGAGAACCAGGTGATTTGTCTCAAATAAATGTCCTTGATCAGTTCTGTGTGTTGTACCCTTGGAGATACCATGTACACAGAATATTCCATGATATGTATTGCTGTAATTCATTGGTTAATCAGCTAAAATAAACAGAATTTGATTAAATAAAACCGGCTTTCGTTTACCAAGGCTATTGAATGGATGAGAATAATGAGTACTAATTTGCGCAAGACGCACATGCAACCAGAGCGATAAAATACACCTGTTTAGGTTTGGCTGGTCATTCACGGATTCGGGTACATCGCGTGGTATGAAGTATCGCCAAATTTGCAATACCATCGCTGTAATTTAGGATGTATTGTGTGAAGAAAATAGGGGGAGAGACATGAAATCAACAGCTGAAGTTTGCATTATTAACATGTGGCCGTGGACAAAATGATTATTGCTGCTGCGCCATGATGCTGTTAAATAATGTATTTACAAAACTCGGGTCAAATATTCATCTATCAGTCATTCAGTCAGGCTTGTTCACTACACTTTGGGGTAGCCAAAATATACAGTTGTCAAAGGATAACATTCACACGTTAAAGATATAGGCCTACGAAACTTATACACGTTTTTTCCAACAGTAACCTAGTTTGGTGTTCGTTTTAAGCCCGCTGTATCCATAATAATGATTGCATCTAAAAGTTCGAACGCTATTCTTGTATCGGTTTCTTGCTCACGGATGTTTACTTTAACGAGACAAGAACGAGTACAACAACTAAAACAATATGCAAATATGAGTTTGCTTCTTACCTCTTTAGTTCGTCTTGACCTTTGACTTACTCGTCAATATTTTACTGCAGATGCCGGTCGGTATGGTGAGTTGTAAAATCTCCATCAACGCGATTCTCACAGTAATTATGCTTCAATGCGCTATCTATTGTATATTTCGTTAAAGTATTGATGACAAACATTGAGCGTATACTCAACATTTCTGTGAAGATCCTTCTTAATCTTAGTTTCATGTTTTCGAGTGATTTTCGAGTGATTTTCGAGTGATTTTCGAGTGATTTGCCTGTGGATTTTTTTCACAGAACTCGGGAAAGTACTGAGTATACAGTGCTTAACTCACATCGTGTAGGGTAAAAACAAAATTATGTTGTGTTGGTTTGTTGTCTGTTTGTTTGGTTTGTCGAGGTTTATGTTTCTGTTTGTTGTCTAATTTACTCTTTTGCATTGTTTTGTTTTGTTCATTCCCATTCCCATAATGAACGTAACTATTTGTTCTTAACATTGACCGTGCCATGGGAACAGCGGCAGGAATTAAGTTTGCATCAAGTGGAAACATGCTTAGCTGGCGCCTCCATCAAAGCACTGTCAGTAGACTCAGACGCCGTAGTTCCGCTTCGATGAGCCAGCCTTGCTTCATTAGTGACAACGCGTGTTTAAAGTACGAGACTGTGCATGCATAGGTTCTTGAGGTATAACCCTTAAAAGCGTTGAAAGCCTGGCCGGAGACATAACTTAATTTCCACGTCTTCTTCAGTCTGCCATCAAAGAAATTTCACTGTACGGTGAAACTGGTCATGTAATGCCCATTAAAGCATCTCAACACGGGAAAATTGTCATTTAAAGATAAAAAGGGTTTTCCAAAAGCACAAACAGCCTCTGGCTAAAGATTTGTCTTCGATGATTACGTACAATTATTTTTTAGTTTCGTAACTTTTATTATTTCCTGTTTTCAGTTAGATATTAGAAAACTACCAAACAAATAAATTCGTGTTGCAACAGACCTACGGTTGAGTTTTCACCTTAACTGTTTACAACTTAACTAAAGACTTGGGCAGATAAACAAAAGTGTCGGGGCAAATGTTGTCAATACTGCATTAAGCATTGACCATCAGAATGTAGAGTGCAAGTGACGATAGATATCCAACGAGTTTTTTTTTTTTTGTTTTTTTTTGACATGTCAAATGTATTCAATTAAACTCAAATCAATATAGATATTGTCTTTGTACACCCACACAAAAGTCTAATACATTCAAAGCAATTATAATTATATCTGGCCGTCAAATTGTCTCAACAGATTAGACTTTAATATGTTTGTTTCGTACGATAAACACGTATCAGGCAATCATCATTAACATCGTTCTGACTTGGGATCCAGGTACGTACGTGGTCCATGCCATGTGTAGATCCCACGGTGTTTGGAAAGGGAAAACAAATGCTCACATACCTTTTGAGTGCAGACCCCAACGGGCTCCTCCCAGCGCCAACAAATCACAACCTCCAAACAAAAGCTCCAATTCACCCGAAACGTCAATGTCGACAGTGTTCGACACACTTGAGAATTCGTCGAGTGCGGTCACACGACAGAGGCTTCAAAGTTACCCGAATAGCGTCTGCTCCTCGTCTGTATGGGAGACGTCTGTCAGTAGTGAACCTCGTCACCTCAGGTTGTTTTGGTTCGTTGTGTGTTTTTTTGTTTTCTCTCTCTTTTTGTTCACTCTCTCTCTCTCTCAAGAAAGGTGTTAAGCTTGCCTACACTTGTATCCAAGCCTACAGTACTAATATTTCCTGATGGCGTGCCCCCTCTATCGATGCTTCACACACACAAAACAACACGTTGCAAGCATTTACTTTTCTTGCATTATACGACAACTATCAAGGGAAATGTAGGTCCGTCTCAACCTGCGGAAATATATCCAAGATCAACTGCAACGAAAACTGATGCCAGACGACATGTCCAAAGTGAGCTCACCAACAACTGCCGCACCCACAAATGGTGGTTGCCTTCAATTTCCATAAGCAGACTCGACAACTGACTTCGGGAATATAAAGGCAAACAATCACTGCATACCTTGGTTCTGTTGATGCACTGGTGCAGCTGCCAGTCGCTACGCATTTCATCATTTCTCTCTGCAACGGGTCTGAATATCACTCACAGAGTGACATGTTTTTGATAATCAATATCTACATAATAAAGCGTACATTCGAAGGTGTTGAAACGCCCGTTAAAATGTTTCCACTAAGGACGTGCGGAAAATAACTTAGCAATCCACGCAGGGTTTTAGTATAAACAAAACACGCTGGAGGGTAAAGAAGCAAACTGAATACCGCGAATTGCTTATGGAGGGTCCCCGGTTATGAACATACCGACTGACTGATTGACTGACTGGCTGATACAATGACCGATTCACCTTTTATCATGCTAAAACTTAAAAGTATACATGATTATGCCCTCTTTGAGTCGTGTAACTCGTAACACATAGGCCGAGTATGTGTTTGTACAGCTCAGTAGAGTTGGTGCCGTAATTCATCATTTTAGGGGCAACAATTGATTAATTTGAAGCACAATGGTGTCTAGGTGGAAAGCACGTGTGCTGTTGTTGGTTTATTCAATTAGTGCTGAGGAATTAGTGATGGCTCATTAAAGGGGACAAATGAATATGTTAAACGAAAACGTCTCCTCGGTACTACATTTTAGCCGTGATCTTGGTTAACGGTTTAAAAAAAGGGGGGTAAAGTGTTTGAAATCAATGAATACATATTGATGGGTGAATTATCCCTGATTCATTGGTCCTGCATGTCAAAGCAAAAATTTAGCAACAGTGAAGATTAATTTGTTTGTCATTGTGTGTGTGTGTGTGTGTGAGTAGGTACTGGTATTCAAACCGGGGACCTATAACAAAATACGGTTGGGGAAAGGTCCACAGTTGGAAAGCGTGTACAAAACCAATGGGAGCTGTTGCAAAAAGTTAAAGTATAAACAAAAGAGGGACAATAGGAGGTCCACGATTGCAGGTGGTTTTTTTGTGTGTTTTTTTTGCTGAAGTTTTGTTTGCTGTTCTGTCTGTAGTTACTTCTAAATACTTGTAAAAATCCTTTGTTTAAATTGTTTTTGATTATTATTATTATTTTATTTTTTTCTTGAGAATGTTATTATTTTTTTATTTATTTTTTTATTTAATCTCTTTTTTTTTTTTTCTTTTTTTTTAGATGGATCGGAGTTTGGGGTGCCCCAAAACTCTAAATGTCCCCCCTTTTGCCGTATCCCTGTGATGTATTCACCTCAGACTGTACAATAGTTGCAAAGTTCATTATTTCAGTTTTATTACGCGCAATAGACTATTGATTACCCCCACTCGCAATAGACTGAGTAAGTTGACCTCGGGAGCGTACGAGCTTTCGCCAGAATATGGACTTCCGGGCACCTCGAATAGCAGTTACAGCGTGTATTGTGGCAGTTGTTTTTGAAAAAGAACTTGTTTTGTGATGTTCTAATAAATCTCACCCATTGAGTATTATTTGAATAAAAAGGGAGCTAAATTTAGATTTTGTAAATTGTAAACAATTTCGTAAATCTTGAAAAAATATTAATAAATTATATTTTTCACGTTTGACAATAAAGAACATGCAATAAAAGGCGACTGTCGTGATAATCGACGTACACGCTTGCAAACTCGACCAAGCTGCTGCATTTATTAGTACTTCGGTACACAAACTGCGCGAAACTAGGACGTCGTTGTCCTGGCGACTTCATTGCAACGTCACGTAAAGTCAAAGCGACACAAGGTCTGTTTTTGCACGCTAGGTAACAAAGCACTTATATCCCGATTTGAAATAAAATTCGGTTTGTTAGTACAGTCGACACAGTTTGCCTAACATAGTCCGCGTAAATTCGCAGTTTGACAGTTCAAACCGGATTTTGGAGGTCGACCACTATTTCTTCATTTATCATAAAATTCCAGATTGTATTTGTATTTAATTTATTACATTGTTGTTAGTTTTAAATGTAATCATTCCACCAATTTGTTTTTGGGGGGTTGGAAAAAGTGATCTGACAGAAATAAAAGTCATGCAAAATTGCACCCACGTTAATCTCCCATAGCTGATGGCTCTGAGCTGCCCGGAAGCTCAATAGTGACCTTATCGTCGCGAGACTTATAGGCCTACCGTCTATGGTCTAAATAAACTCCCATAGCACACAGTGCAAAATGCTAAATAATCAAAAATAACATTTAAAAAAATACTTCGAAGTCTCACAGCTTTTTACGGTACAGGGAAAATTATCCATTGACTTTCGAAATTGCATCCTTTGCTTAATTTGATATTGGGAGTCCCAATGCCCGTCCAGTCATTCTCCCTCCTAAAAAAAACCACACCCCTACATCGGTAAACTTTTCAAAACGTCTGGGCACCACTCTTGAATTTTTTTTACTATTTTGTCCACGGCCTGTATGTCTTGGAAGTCAACAACCCACAGGTCAGAATTGGGCAATATTTCCTCACTGTAACCCTTGTTTTGGCTCGCAAATCTGTCTTATAAAGAATAATTTGATAGCCTACAAAATATGAGGCCGACGGTCTGTTTTCTCCATTCGACAAAGATATTTAGCTGTTCAGTGGGTACATGTGTTACGTTAGTCCATAAAAAGTGCAATGGCTAATACTGTTAGTGTTAGCGCATGATTAACTCGTTGAGGGCTGGAAACAATGCCAATGTGCATAAGCCGTAACCTGATAAAGGGTATCATTCAATAGCTGCAATGCCCCCTGTCTCTTGATCTCATTAGGTTAGAGGGTTTTTTTTTCAAATGCAATTTCCAAGTAGTCATTAATTTGTGCGTCACCCTGTCGTAGGCAATTTTCAATGCTTCCTAATCATCACATTTTAAGGTTTATATCAATAATGTTTTATTTCATCTAATATGATCTTGTGTATATAAACATGGTTATATTTCTTTAATCAGTATGTTAATTGCTATTGTTGTACCTTTTAATGTTTTTACCAATGTGCATAAGTGTACTTGTTTTCTGCCCGAGAAATGAAATAAATATAAATAAATAAATATATAAAATGCGTATTTGATTTTAACTAGCGTTTTTATGTATTCCCTTTATTTATCCCAAGTAATATTTTTCCTTTTGCTTTACCCCCCCCCCCCCCCTCCCAAATGGTCAACAACTGTCAAGCAAAACAAACAACAAATCCCTCCAATTTATACCAAGTGGTGGGGCAAAGACATAATTATGTCATACCACATTGTTACCAACCATGCATTTTTCCGATGCAAAGTGACTTATGATATTAGCTTACTATGCACTGTTGAAAATACCCAATTACAAATATAATTATACGCGAAGGCCAAAGCACCCTTTTCTGCATGAGTTGCAAATATTCCTGTCAGCGGTAAGAAGTCATTAGTGGTAAGGTCTACCATTTATCACAATAGTGTACTTCACATTATACCGCTGTTAAAGATTGTGTACTGACAGCATTCGGCAATCAACGACACACTGGGGTCAGTTGGGGCAGTGTCTGATAGCAAGTTTACTTTGAGACGTCTTAATGTATACAGTAATTGGTTTAAAGGTAGGGGTGGGTACAGCTGTGTATTATGAAACATCCAATGCCCATGCAAGGGGCAGGAAGATGAATCCAACTTTCGCTATCCGGTTTGTTGAACCACGATCTTTTATTTCGAAATTAGTAGTGCAGCCAACGCGGGTTCGACAGTCAGATAAAAAGGTTACATCGTCCCTTTAAACGGCACTCGTGTTTTATTTCTTTATTTGTTTTAGTAATGGATTTTACTGATCAATCCCACAAGTACCTTTTGAGTTTGTAATCAGTCGAGTCATTTGAAGTTCAGATGACAATTACACGCTCATGCAAAAAAAAAAACACACTCCGCCCGAAGTCTTGCTTAAGAATACCCCACTTAAGATTACGGTTTGCACTTTCAGCAATCAATTTCCAGGGTGTTATTACAGTAATATTTGGGTCATTTTCGAATATTAAAACATTCTTCATTGCTCTTCCGTGACTGAGCCTTGACAAAAACCAGATATATATTGTGGTGTCAGCGCACACTTTCGATATGATATGTTTTTGCTTTGTTGAGCCGTCTAAGGTATCAGCGGTATATCATGCATAAAAAGGTTGAGATCCGCGTTTGATGTTATGTACATGTACATAGCCTACATCGACGCATCACACAAACATTATACACATGTTGAAAGCAAGTGATAACAGGGTCGCATCAAATGCCACGTATTTGTTCATTGGATTAAATAACATTACAAAGGAGAAGAACTTTTTAAGAGAAGCATGCACTCAAGTATTTGGCGAGCTCCGAAACATCTGCAAGTCTATGCCTCATGCAGCCATGTGTGAAAACTTGTATTGCCGAGTGCTATGTTCAACCGAAGTAGCATAATAATCACTTTATCACATATCACTTGATAACGTCAATATATGGATGGTGAAGTACAGTCGTATTTTTTTTTTCAGGAGAGGCCGTCCTCGCCTAAATCTCCACAGCTCGTCTTCTTCTTCTTTCATAATATACACAATTAGTTTATGGCATAAATTAAATTCAAGCCCAACAATTGAACAATGGAAAAGGACTATCCATATTCTATGTGATGTGATAGCGGTATGTCTTTACTGTATTGTTTGTAGTTAGCTTTGATTGAGGAGACTAATAAAGTTCAGCTGTGAGATGGTGGTGACTGCTGTATAGAAAAGACTTACAATTATTAATAGTAGGTTTAAAACTAATTAATTAAATGTGCCAATTAACATGGGTAATGAGGAGCGGACAAAACCCCTTCTAACGAGTATTTGAAATGTTCATGACTGCTTACTGAAAGGAACTCAAATCTGTCTAATGGAAAATGATATGTCGTATATGGCTGTTTCTCTCAGTATCTCCGTGGTATAACTTGAAACACACACACACCCAGCTCTAGGGTTGCAGTCACTTTGTGGTCACTCCTTTGTTCATACACTTAATGAAAATCCTATTCCTCAACACAGTAAATAACACTGTGTGGACGTGTGTAAGTCCACATAGTGTTTCAAGTCCCTACATTATGTGGACCTCTTTTGTTCTCAAGTCTACACTTCGTATATAGCGTTAAAACACACACACGGTGACAAGGCACAATCTAGTTAAATCGAAACTCACGACGCGGGTCCTGTCCCCCACCCTAAACTAATTATAAGGCAGTACAAATAATGATGGTGATTGAAACACACAGTATCACGTTCTAAAGGCTCATCTAACGTGGACAGCAATATCTCTATCATTGAACTTTGCCCGTCTTTCACGCCTAAAAAGCGACTGAAAGCCATGCGATGCAAAAATGTTCGCAAATTATCTGTAAGCGTTTCCGTGAAGTGATTTATCACCACCTTTCCGGTTCTGTGAATGTCCAGTAGGTGGTTCTTGAAACGTTTCATTCATCATTCATATGTGTTGAAAGTAGCCTTTCTGGTGTAAAACAATATTGTTTTGTTCCTAGACCGTCCGAGTTAAATTTCATCATCATCATCATATTCCAGTGAGTACAGGCCTATCAGAAGATGAATGATCCCGACGATTGCCTTAATACTGTGTGTGCAAAGGTGCTGCCTACACTCTGGCCTCACTACACTCTATAAACTATCGGGTCCCTGAGCCAAGCTGACCTGGAAACTGGTTAAATGTTGGGATTTTGACCCGGTAGTACACAAATTTCGGGTCATACTGACCCATAGGCCCCCTGCGACCCAGAAACCTGGTCAATCGGACACGGGAGTTTTCAGAGAGCAGTTATGTCTGAAGCTTTGAGAAACATCTCAAGGGAAGGCGACAAAGAAATAAAAGCAGGGTTTATATAACCATGTAGTAAGGACTGAAATTCCACTCCTTGTCACCACTTAAATAAAAAACTTCAGCTACACGATATGGTGGAAGGCAGGTTTCAAGATAAAAACAAACATAAAGAAGAACAGAGATAGATTGTAGAACACACTTTCACACTGGATCGTTTTGCAGCAACTGATGCTGCGGATGTGGATAGCGTTGTTGATGCAATTTGTGTGTGGCAAGTTCACTAACAAAACATAACCCCACTTTGGTATTTAAATGTCGTCATGTGGTAAGGTTTTCTGCTCGGGAAATTGAATTATTTGAATCTTAATAAGATTGTCGTGTTTGTGTGATATAGAATGCTTTGCCTCATCGAGTGGGGACAACATGCAGGCTTACAGACCAGTGACAATCACAAGGGAAGCCAAGCGTTGAGGGTGTTTGCATAATATATAGCCAGTGGAAAAGATAGACGGTTGCCGTCAAAAGCATCACGCAGGGATAAAAGCTAGATTGTTATCTCTCCCAATGTAGATTGCTATCACATAATATGGCGCGTCACGCCTACCCCGTCATGAACCCACTGTCCATTTTAACTGTTGTACGCCCACTGACGATTTGTATTGATTCCACACTCGATTAACTCCACGGTACTAATAAGCCATACAAGGCGATATTCGTAATATGGTCAGCCGGATGCAATGTACTTAATATAATCAGGCACAGTTGTGGACTACTATAACTAAAACGTATTATAAGCCAGGATACCAAACTTTGTATACGTCCATACACCGTTGATAACTGTTATTATAGCGTAATATTTGAAAACAACAACAGTAATATATATATGGTTCCATACAGTACGGTATCCTGTCAAGTATGATCATACTACTTTCGAAAAGAGAAGGGCAAGCAACTTGATATTTTGTTTCATTCCATTTGAATGGCCGGTACCGGCTTCGCATCACCAGGTTTACAGTTTGACAAAATGGATTTGATTCCTCCCCCCCCCCCACATATTTGTATGTTGCCAGATGGGTTAACAAGGAGACACACGATCCGCTACATGCATTGACATACAGTGGTCAATCAAAGGTTTAATTACACTGTCGCTCCTCTTTGTTGATACTGCAATCCTTGGATAGTACTAATGAACATGATGTATAATTAGCAGTCATGTACATCCCGAGACTGAAAAGACGACTGAGTTAAATCTGACCCCCCCCCCCCAAAAAAAAAATAATAATAAAATATATATATATATATATATAGGGGCCTATATATATACATTTACATATTCCTTTTTTTATTATTTTTTTTTTACAGTTCATAATAGACATTCATTGCGGCTATGTTTAGATTGAGAGTGATACCAAAGACGCAGAGGAAGCTGAAAATCGATTGTATGGATTGTTTACCCGTATCACTATGTTGCCTGAACGTGCAAACTGTCAAAGACATTGGATAACACGGTGGAGTTAGGCGGGAGAGTTACTATTTTTAATATTCTGACATTTTGCGAAGACAAGTCAATTGCCTGGTCTGCAGGCGAGTGAACATCGAAACTGTCTTCTTGTTTTCTTGCAAATGTGGGCACATATTCAATTTTCACATACTGTTTTAGTTTTTCTTCTTACAGGTAGTGACGGCTGGGGTTGGTCTTTTTCCCGAAATAATTGGGTAATCTGTTACGTGTATAGCCATAGCCTTACCCTTACCATCATTATTTACACACGCAGTCCCAGGGTAGGCCTATACCAAACTATATTTGAAAAGTGAGGTTTATTTTATTTCAAAAATGTCGGCGAAGCCTCAACCTATTCATGGGTAAACATTACACCATGATCAACTATAGGATTCAAGTCGAAATGGCGTAAATTATACCTCGCCATTGGACTAGCGTTTCGACTCCGCAATTCATCTCACTGAAATGTCTATAGCCTTAAAATGCCAAAAGAAAGACCGACCAACCTGCAGTTCTAGCGAAAACAACCCCTAAACCTAGTATTAAAAGAAGAATATAAACCAATCCGCTGAATTTTACTCGCTCGGGAGGCCCGCTGACAACGTACTTAAAGATGTGTCAACATTTTCAAAATGTGCAACCGTTTTAGTATAAACCGAAGACAACAAGTACACCCCAGAGGAACGTCGTTACGCGTTACGAAGTTCAGTGAAACTCAAAAGGGGAGGTAAATGTCGCTGCAGCCGCAGGGTACCAGGCTTACTAGCGCAATTGCACGTGGCAATGCTTTAATCACATTTTGTCGTGAATTATCCGCAAATTATATGCGCTCATTAGATCGGTTTCCTGAATCCGGGTGGGTAAAAACGGGCAATAACCCTTTAGAAAAAGAAAAAAATACTCAAATGAATTAAAAATAGGTTGTACTGTAATTTGTACGTCTTCTCTTAAAGGTGCTGCATACGTTTGGTAATTGGAGCCTACTGATTGTGTTAATCCTATATAAATGTAGGTACATACAATAAAACTAACCTGTGAAAATTTCACTTCAAAAGGTGGTCGCGTTTTTGAGATATCACCGAAAAACCGGAGCGAATATTTCCACGCTGGAAGAATATTCCCAATAGGAATACACAGTCTGAGAAGCGTTTCTGACAGAAACGCTTCTCAGATTCAAATTTTGGGGAATAAAAAGTGATATATTTTTCCATAACCGTAGTACTTCAAAGTTAAAAGTTTCTCAAAATTCATTATACTACCCAAAGCTGCTGTACTTCTTACCAAGTAAGTTTTTATTGCCTTTAATTTTCAGAGTCATTACCAAACGTGTTTTGTGCCTTTAACTGCTGTTGAAATAATGAACATTGGTGATGAGCTTAAGTTCAAGAACATGTTGTTTTTATTAAATGTTTCTTGGTAACTCTAGTTTTTCCTTCACAATTTTCCGTTGACCACATAAGGGCGCTTTCAACAACGAATATAGTTGCGTCACTATTAGAGCTTTAACTTGAATAGTGTGACTGCCTGTGTGTTGTTGTATGAATGGCTAAATCTTTAGTAATATTATCAACAATATTTGTTTTGTTTCATATCTCGAAATTTTGGCTTACACGCACCTTCACGCGGTCACAAATGCTGCGATTTTAACGTCTGACTTGTGTCGCATTTTCTGTTTCTGTTTTGTATGAATGGTTGAAATTGCATTTGACCACAAAACTATTCAGTCCAAACACCGAAAAGTTTTGTGAGTACTTTCGAAGTAGAGAACCTACTAGATTCGATTATTATGATGGTGATTTCAACGGTATCCGCATCTTGCCGAAAATAAACGTCCAACTTCGTTAACAATTTTGAATCTATGAACCTATGATATGCACTTTGTCATGTAGTCAAGTGTGGTAGTCTTGTGATGATTGAGTTACATTATTTCATCAATGGGGCTCGATGATTTAATAAAACACCGGTCTGTCTCTTGACGTCAATGGAGTGGGCATTGGAATATTAAGAACGAGAGTGGAATTGAATTTGAGTTTTCATTTGAGTTCATTTATTTGTTTCTTAATATTTTGGTGAAGTCTTAGAGTAGTGAAGACTTAACCAAAAGCATAAAATGTGCTTCCCAAAATACCAACATCGCAAAAATAGTGTTGCCTTGGCTACGAGAAAGATATTCAATAACAAACAGCAATTGTATTCTGTTTCCCATCAGAGGCAGACACTTTTGTCCGTTCTTATTATCATTCAAATCGAATTTATCTGTCAAAATGAAAATAAAAGGCTTTACATCAACGTCTCAACATGTCTGGAGGCTGCCAGTTTCGGCTTGTGTCAGTCACATAAATGTTGTTCATGTTGTATGGGCATAATGTCTACCTGAGTTTACATGAGAAGCAACAAGACTTTGTTTGGATATAGATATAATTTCTATCTTCTGCTTCGAGTTGAGTATAACAAAGACTAATATTCTGGATGTATTGCGTTCACTTTCTCTTAGACACGACATCAAATGGAACTAACTGAGGGGAAAATGGTTTGTGAACTGTTTGGACGTGGCAAGCCTAATGTAAGAGCTTACAACAGTTAAAAACCAATATATTTCCATCTCCAAAGGAAAAAGCGGCAAAACATGGTAATGAAATAAAAGGATACGTTGTCTGCACTTAAACAAAGATTGACCCATAAGCCTACACAAAAATAATCGGTTTTTATTTTTAGTTCTCGCTTTCATTCAACGGTCAAGTACTACTGAGTATTTTTTTTATCGATGAGTTCTGCTTTAACACATAGGCCTAATATTGTCTCCAAGCTGGCGGCAAACGGTACACACATCATGTGGAAACAAGTATAGTGAGAAAGGTTGAACGTCACGTGTACGGCACGTCTTTGGGGCAAATAAACATTGGGAGCTCGATAATCTGGGATGGGGTTTACTTTAAAAGGCTAGCACAGGCACAGTATAGCCATGAGAAATGTGCTCATTTGTGGTTTTTCCTTTGGTCTGTTATGGGCATGTTTTCTTACTTATCTCTCTAAATCTAATATTGACTCTTTTGAAGAGCTATAAATATATATATTACGTAGCCAGCCATATGTAGTATCAGTCGCGATTTATTCCAATACTGCCACTTTCCTGTGAGCTAGCATTAATTTGTACAAAAAGACTAACGATTAAATCCAAATCACTATAAATAAAGTGATAAATTTATAACTGGAAAATATTTTCCTCCGAGAGCAGCTTCGGGAAGAGCTAAGTACTTAAACTGAAATGTATCTACCTAACCACACTACCCACGTGAATAGGAGCATCTTTCTTTATTCTGTATAAAGAGAACGTTGTGACAAAATGTGTTATAGTCCACGGTTTATTTATTTGGGGTTATTTGTTTCTTCTTGTTGTGTCTTCGTCTTCCTCTTTTCCTTCTTCTTTTTATTATTACCAGATTATGAGATATGTTGGAGAAACGTGCCTTTTAGCTCAATAAATACAGCTATAGGCTTTGGCCACTTTCGTTTTTGTTGACTTCGAATACATGTTTCCATCACGGGTAGCGGTAAAATAATTAATGCGATTACTGCACTTTCCCCTCACATCACAAAAACAAAAACTAAACTGGTTTGAACATTTTAATTCAGCTAAGAGTCAAAGAATATGACACAAAATGTGTTTCATTTAAAGGAATCAGCCGACGTCTGTAAAAGCCGGGTGTTTGACATTTGGATACAATCTAGTTCGTAAAGGGTGTCATGTTCTCACCAGAGTAAGGGAGTTATACTCGTGATCCCTAACCTGTTTCCCTTTCGAGCGCACAGTTTCATTTCATTTGGGTTGGATTTGCCGGAAATCCAGCCAATAAAATCACCGCTTGTGAGGGGACCCTCCGAACAAACACTAGCTCTGTTCAGAATGACACGATTTCAGACTTGCTTCCATTTATCCGGGCAAAGCATCTCGCGTGTGCCGTTATTGTCAATGAGCCCCGTGTCACGGATGGGGGAGAAGAAGGCTTCACATATACTGATCAAACATCGATTTGGAAGGGCAATTTACCGTGAAATTAAAACTATCACATGCACGGGTAGTTTTGTTGCTGTTTTCTAGCTCTGTGGGAATACATACACACCACTTCGGTTCGGAGATGAGATTCTGCTCATAAAATAATGCATGGAGAGGGAACAATTTCACAAAGAAGCTGAGGCAGAAAATGTCACTTTCACGGGTTTCATGCTCATGAAAAAATATATGAATATAGTAATAAGCGGGAACCAGTCAAGCAATACCCACAGACTTGTTATTTTGGCTTGTTTTTATTCCCCCTCTTTCTGGTAAGTATAATTGATTTTGCTCGAGAAGTTTCACACAACTCAGATTATTATGTTTCAGAAATGCACTTTGACGGTGACTTCCATTGAGTAGTTTGAGCATTAAACAGTGACTACCCTTTTCCCCCGATGTATTATACTTCCAGGTGTAAAGAGTTCAAAGGGACTTTTTGTGTCTCCGATTATAATGAGATTGAAATCTTAAATCAACTGCATAGTTGTATTCGGTGCTTGTTCATTTGTAATATATTCGTCGATTATAGCATGGAGGAAGACAATTTTCTTCCTCCATGATTATAGTAATATTTCGTAAGCCCATTTCAGCCATATAACGTGTTAAATGTAATGAAGTGAATCAGTAACTCTATTACTTATTTCGAATTTGGTCTCGTTTATTTATTATATCCGTCATCGTCGGATTCAACGGCCAACCTACTAACTATAGTAGAAAGCTAATTGATATGTGTTTGCACTGTTTTTACGATTGTCTTAAATTCATTTAAACAAGTCTGCACAAAATTGAAGTGTGAAGTTTAGTATAGTAGCCTTGAGATGTAGGTTTTCTGATGCAATTCTATTGATGGGGCGAGGCAGTTGTGTCAGTAAGGCCCGTGCCTACTGATGCGCTTTGATAACCTTTCTCTAATCCCTTGTTTCTGTGCAACATTTAAATCTTCAAGGTGACAAGTTGGTTATATTTTGTTTGTTTTTCTCGCTCCGTCACTCTCTCTTTCTCTATTCAATGTGTGCGTCTCTTTCCATCTAATGGCTTCAGATATTTGTGTGACCTTCTTGTCATCATACCGCAATATTTTTCTCTTTTAGAAGTTTTTATTTCTTTAGTGGCAGTTACAACAGACGCTTTTAAGTAAGTTGTTGACATTTTAGGAAGTTAACCGTGTTTAACTTGAACATACATCATTGATACTAATGATAATATTATTAATAACAATAAGCAATGTGTATTTTACAGTATTATAAAAACAATTATTCGCATCTAGGTAGGTGATATGCGGTAGCATCCTACAAATCGAGGAGTATAGGCCTACTACTACTAGGAAAAAACATCCTATCAGTTTTCATAGCTCTAAGTTATTGTGATTAACACGTTAGTTAAAAAACATTAGACCCGACGTGGACAATCATGTACGACAACACACATTGGACAAGTGTCTGACCAGTTGTATCCAACAAACTGTTATGTCCGACCCAAATCGGCTGTGTGACATTATCGCCAACGTTGGGCAAAACGGTGCAGTTAAGGTTATTAAAAACCAGCACACTTTGTACGCTGATTAGGATTGTAGATTGGTTTCAGCCTAATTGATGTGTTTCACACAATCTAAATGAATTGTAGCTTAGGATGATTCTGGATTGTGTAGTAATAAATATGCTAAGTTCCGAACATAATGTAATGCTTACCATATCTCCTTGGAAGTAGGCTCCGGAGTGCATTAAGTTTTCACATTTACCGTCAACTGCAAATGATTGGGGGAAAAACAAAAGAAAAATGTACAATATTAACAGAAACTTCCTTCTTAAGACAGTTGTAGACAAGGAAGGTTAAAATGGTGACTGCACAAAGGCGAGCATCCCTACCGAATGGGAAAGGCGTTAGGGAGAAGCCTGCCCGACTGGCCGGTGGTGTTGTTCTTAGGAAGCAGGTCGTGGCTAAAGAAACATGATCACACCTTTTTAGCTATTTAAATTGTTGTCAGGTCGATACCTGTGGGGGGAACGAACAAAATTATTACCAGAAGTAGCCAGCAGAATCAATACTTTAATACTTGAACCTCAACTAGCATCTGGCGCTCATGCTAAGGTCATTAATATAGAGACGAGTGTGAAAACTTCAATTGTCACTATAACATGTTCAGATTTAAACAAGCGGTTCAATATTGACTCCAATAAGTCATTCGGACACACATTTCTAAATTAGATTTAGAATAAAACTTGAATTGGAATTCATTCCTAGGGCCGCCTCTTCTTACGCAGACATTCGATAAAGCCATTAAAGTGCAGTGTTTTGGTGGCACTGGTAATTTGAAGGACATAATTATTTATTCAACTAAATGCGCATAGACATAAGCATGGTTCGCCTTTTGGATTCATTAAAAGGTTATTGTACTTGGGTTTCGTTGGCAATTTTATTTCCTGTTATCATTAGACAGTCAAATAAATTGAAGATTTCTAACGTAAGGAAAGTTTACTCTATCGTCTAGCGAAAATGTCTTTGTATGAATCCACGAACATCGGTTTAAATGTCAACCCTTTTTTATCTTCCTTCTGAGCAAAGTAAACAACAATCAACCGAGTATGTTTAGACCGCCAACGATCGATGCTACTGATATAATTTACTTCATTCATGTCTTTGTTTTACACCCAATTATAAGGACCAAGTTCACAAAAATTACTTTCTGAAACACACGGAAGTTTTGGAATCAGATTGAAAGCATCCCTTTCAAAAGGGGTATCGCTAATGACGCCAGGTTTCGACATTCACCATTGTTGATTCAACTCTTTCTTTGTTTCTATTATTTTGTTTATACTGAAGTACTGCTTTGTACTATTGTTTGAAACTTATTTACCGATTTATGTGTTTTTCTATAGACTTTAACTCATTTGACTCAACCTGTCCTTAAGGGGCGTTTTTATTGCTATTTTTGACGGCTGTTCGGCACAACTAAAAATCGACCCATTCTCACACTTGATTAATTTGTTTCCTTGAAAGTTGAATATAGCTTTATTATTACCAACATGAATAAAACCTAAATATGTTCATCGGCCTTCCATTGATCTCAACCCCAAGGATTATTGAGAAACATTAATTGCATGTAAAGTAAGTTCAATGTATTTGAATGCATCATTTCCTTGTAGAACTAGAAGTGTCCACCAGCAAGAATGAATTGAGCCTATCAAACAAAAGTGATAAATGATTCAGGCAAAATCGGGGATTGTGGATGCCTACTTGACATCCAGAAATAGATGGGCTTTAGGGAACAAACACGCTAACGCTACACTCAGGTTTTCTTGTTTTTTTTTCAAATATAGGATAGTTCGTGACCACAGTTGATGTAAAAACTCACATAAGAGCTGTTTGTGTTATTAGGTCCCCGAGCACCCCTTTTCATGTTTACACCTGTTACTTTGTTAGTCTTCAACTAACTTGTGACGCAAACACACAGTAATGGCTCTTTGCCTGTTCCGGTTTACGTTCTTCTAACACAGAAAAACCGCTCCACTTACAAAATGTTAATCCAGGGATCTGCAGGCCATCCCCCCACCCCATGACCCCGGCTTAAATTTACATCAGTCAATGTTACGGATGTCGTTTTAAATTCATTAAACTTTTCTCTTTTGACGAGAGTAAGAACCATAAACTTAAGTACAGCCAAGCCAACGGCACTGAATTTTAAACAGAGACTACATGTTGTGTCCAATTCATCAACTTGCACTTGGTCTAGGCTCTGGTTGTCCGTTGCCATTTCATGAAAAAAGAGGGAAAATACTCGTGTTATGACAAGTACATGTCACTATAAGAATGCAAACGAATACAGTATTTACCTCTCTCTATTATGACTAAACAGGGATATTTTTTGACAGTAAAATAAAGGTCTGGAAATACTGGACTGAATGAATATTTTATGAATCACTAAAGTTAATAAGCCGAGTCCACTTCGATTTATCCGTTTGCTTGTGTAGATCGTCCATTGGCAAGGATGATGGAAATATAAATTGTACCCCGTGGTGCCATTAAATGGCGTGAGGCATCATGAGAGATCGGAGAGTCAGTAGAAGAGATGAGGCATCATGAGAGATCGGAGAGTCAGTAGAAGAGATGAGGCATCATGAGAGATCGGAGAGTCAGTAGAAGAGATGAGGCATCATGAGAGATCGGAGAGTCAGTAGAAGAGATGAGGCATCATGAGAGATCGGAGAGTCAGTAGAAGAGATGAGATATTATCAACTCTTGGAGCTGCCGAGTGTTACAGAAAGTAGACCAATAAATTGAACATTCGAGGGATCCTCTTCATCGCACAACATTTCAACATAAAGAATATGCTATAATTAAAAAATACAAATAAGACGTGTAACGTACAAGAACCCGAATAGTGCCATCGCTATACCATTTTCTAGAGCAGTTATTGTTATTTTAATGAGCAGCTATTTTAATTTCAAGGGCCTCAACCCCCCCCCCCCACCCCTCCCCTCCCCAGGTGCCCTGCATTTCCAATACCCCTGATCAACTCCATAGTGGTATGCAGCACCGGTAGCCAAAAGGTTTGCACATAATTAGTTACTAATCAAACATTCACATCAGTATTTACTACCCTCACATTTGCTAGAGTGGTGAGAAGCTATTGCAGTTAAGTGTCTTGCTCAAGAACGCAGAGTCACAGTCGCGATTCGAATCCACACTCCGGTGACTCAGCACGAGTTCGATGCACTATACACCGCTCACCCACGATACGCCACGACACGCCACGACTATACTTAATTAAGAAAATATAACAAGAGTGACCTTCTGGCGTCAATTTATAGTTAGAATTGCAATTATGGTGAAACCATACGAGATAGCTGGATCCAATTTGTATCTTTCGCTTCCATCAAAATAATAATATATATGTCTACGAACTTATACATTAACTCAATCCCATCGAAGAATGATGGAAAACAGATAAACAACCTCAGTCCAATTTTTGCATGGACCAATTACTATTGTTGTTAATTTATGTGGGTAAAAAATGTGTATATCTTGCCTACATACATCAATTATTTCAGGTAGAATAAACATTTCAGGCTTCAAGTTGACTTGACCCAAGAAGCCAGAGCGTCAAATGCCTCCGGCACACAGTGAAATTAAACCAACGAATATCAACAACAGAGAGGCCTCATCAAAATAAATGAAACAGTTAAACAACACCTGTTCCAAAACACGGCAATCATTAAAAAGACACTATACTTTATTTGTTCGCCCACCTGGCCGTTGCCATATACGGCAAGAGATCAAAGACTCGGGGCTTAATGTGGCCACCCTTTTCACCTGCGAGGCTCAGACTGTAATTACAGCGTTGTGAGAAGCAATCAAAAGGGCGTGAACACCTCAAGTCAGTCTGAAGTATACTTGCTGGGATATTATAAGATGCATGAGGAGATGGATAAAAGCACAACTCGCTGGACTTAATCTCTCCCGCCTTACACTTCTTAAGATCAAGAGGGTCCACCATCCTCTGCTGAGTAATGGATCCATCTATTTAGTTTTTTCAGAGTGGACATGTTTGGAGTAAAGGGCCTGTTATTTATTTATTTTTGCTGCACTCTTTTTTTTGCGATAACATACGTTATAAAACTTCACAGCTTTGACAGACAACATGGACTGTTGTTAATTTGCTTCGGGGATAATGTATGCAGTGCTTAATACACATCGGTGAATGTGTTCAAATTTAAATATTTTATACTATAATGTTGGTTAAATAATCTGGACCAAAGACCAGGCTCTCTTTGTGGGGTTTTGTGATTTGTTTGTGTATTTTTTTTCTTTCTTTCTTTCTTTTCTGTTGTGCCAATTGGGAGAAATAAGTCTAGACTAGAGTTCCAATTTCCTCGATGAGAGGCCATACGCTGACATTTCCATCTGACATTGAAATAAATGCCTATATTTTCTCGTTATATTCGGCATTGCCATTGTAATGAAACAGTCTACTCGAAGAGACTTCGTGCTGTTAGTCGGTTAGAATTAATAGTGAGTGAGGACAGCGGGAAACGCCCCGTCACAGCCAGGCCAGCCTCTCACCTTGCTGTATTTGTCTGCAATACTCCTCTCGCCAGAGTCGCATGTTTTTAATAACATACTTTTTTATACTACCTCTTCGGATTAAATAGTTCGACCACTAGTCCAACATGGCTCACCATTGGTTTGCACTGCAGTATAGCATGTATATGAGGTGAAAAGTTCTAACATGTCTCTTTCAGAAAATAAAAGTGATAGCATCAAGTCCTTTCAACCGAAAGGGAATTATCAAAGCGTTCAGTTAATACACTATTCCCATTTTCAATTCAAGTGCAAGATGCGTATACGCTATTTTAGGATCCAAGTAAAACATGGGCACAACCTACAAGGGGGTTTACAAAGAGCACTTACTTTTATTATTAATACCATCTAACAAGGTAACTGTAGATAATGCATACAGAGATAGAAAGATTTTGCATATAATTCACACTGTAGGGTACACAAGTCTGTCCTCTTAAGCACAAGAAACAGGGTTATTTGATAGCGGGCGATTCACTCTCGCTATTACACACGCATCGATACTGCATTAACGAAACCGATCATTGTCGACGTATCGGTTACTATACGAATACCAACGACGGATATTATAGTCTATGGATAAATATTAGGTTTTAGTCAGTGCGGCGTTTGCATAGTCTGGTATCTCGTTTTGAAAATTATTTCAGTCTCTTACAACGGAAACAACGAAGGGTCAGGTCATCAATTGGATAGGGAGGAATATCGGCTCTGGAAATCCCCACAGAAATTTGTTTTCGGCCGTCAGTACACGAGGGGTGTAAATAAAGACGAGGTCAGAATGCTGTACCCTGTTGATTTTTACTTAGACAATCCATGTCAGTATAACACGTAGTGACCTGGATGCAAATTCAATATTACACTCTACACTGAGATAGAGCAGAAACAACATCATAAGAGGGTCAGTACATAAATGATAAGACGTATCTGTTTGTGGCTTGGCTGAGAGAAAAAGTAGACATGCAACCGGATATCACCTTATCCCTTCTTCGTTTGGGTCCTTGCAAATTATCTTTATTTTTGAATAATTCGAACGAGAACACCGCCGAGAGTTTGGTTTAATGTAGCTGAATGTTTGGGTTTTGGGGGGGTTTACGTTCTCGTTATGTAATTATCGAAAGGGATCTTTATTCCAATGTTTAAATGCCAGGACTAGGTTATAAACTAACTAGACATACACGCATTGTTCTATGACATAATCGTTTATAAATTTGGGTGTGGCTTCTAACTTATTACTATTATTAATGAAGACATTTATTCAGAAACATAGTCCATCTATCTTACACAACATTTAAAGTGTTCCTGACATGTAATTCATGGATACGGGAACTTGTTCGCATTATCTTTTGTGAAGTTGTTTTCTCATCAACACGAATGAAAAAAACATGACTCATCGACTTAAAACGAAAACCAGGGGTCTAAATAAATCCACGTCGCAGTCACGATCATTCAGACTTAATGTTAGACGGCAACCGGCAGCTTACAAAAACCCTCCGAGCTTTTGGCAGCTCCCCTTTTTCCCCCGAAACCTGAATAAAATAAGTTAATTAGCCGTTACTGATTGATTTTCCCTCAGGTTTCTACGGGCGTTTCGACTTTGCAGATCAAGAGTCAAAAACGGAAAAGCAAACCCCTGCACACATCGGTTTACCTCCGTAGTCGAGAAAGGGTAGAATAAAGTACAACAAATATATAACTTGTTAAAAAAAAAAAAAAATGATTTAAAAAATAAAGGGGAGTTTTCTAAAAACTCAATTAAGCAAACCCCAAATGAATCAACGCATGGCGTGATAATTTATTTGTGTATGACAGTGATGGGGAACTACGACCGTTATTTATTCAAAGGCTGGTGTGGAGTTTCAAATACATCTTTAGGCGTCCTGAAATATCATGTTAAAATGGTTGTAATCTTTTCGGGTACTAAACTCAGTTTTCGTTCGGGCGTAATTTCACAACAAGCCCTCTCGCGGGGGTTCCTTTGGTAGTATTGAATCACGATCCATGAGTCAGATTTACCTCGTCCTTCCCTTGAGTTTTAGGATCTGGTGTGCGTTTCAGATAATCTGATATGCTAGAAAGAAAATCATGTTTCTTTCTTTTTTCTAGAGTTTGTTATTTTTTCACCGAAGGCATGCAGCAGAGAAATCCTTTTGGGGCACGCATACGCTTACTATGAACAGTTTATGTTTTATTCTAATCGTTTGTTGGTTTATGGTTTATGGTTTATGGTTTATGGTTTATGGTTTATTTAAAAACATCCAAAAATTTGCGGTCCAACGACCGAATTGCATTTTGAATTTACAATTTTAAGAACATTAAAAGTACACAAAAAGGTTCCCGGGACTACTAGCATTTTTGAATACACAATTTATCTACTAGGTAATGTGTTTGTCAATGAAGACATTAAGATCTGTGTCCTGCAAAGGTAAGTTTAATAAACTAAATAAACGAGGCCACAGTGCGTATACAGCAAGAGAAGGTTGAAAGGTCGAGTTAGCACTCATTAAGAGTGCCATGGAACTCCTGAACTCTCCAATTCCCTTTATCACTCGTCATTTTCTAGTTTTTACAACAAGTTCGATGTAAATAAGATAATAGTAAGGCAGGAGGTACTACCGACTATCGACTAATCTTTCCCGTAGTTCGCTGTAGTTGTTACTCCGAGTCCGCCGGGGTCGTGAAATATAACCCAGCTCATGGTCGCTGAGGAATAGCGGACAAAATATGCTGCATCGCTGTTTACACTGCGTAAGGGTAAAAACAAGCCAGGAGACACAAGCCATGATTGGACTGACTATGAATTTACGGGTATAAGCTTCAACCAGACCCAGGCTCACCCCCCTGTGGCCGGATTTCGATACCTGCTTCACTTTAATGTAACACTATACCAATGCTGTTTTGCTATCATCAAAATGTGCATACGAATTGAAAGTGAACGAACTTAGCGAAATGGTTGTCGTGAATAATATTCACGAAACATCATGTAAATCAAAACTCAGTTAGAATATTTAGCCCAGATGTACACTTTGAACTTTTCCATGAATATGTTTTTTAAGGCTGGCCACCTTTTGTCGGACACTAAACATAAAACTCAATCATCACATTGTATTATTTGCCTAAAATGAGCCGCTATTGTAAAAGTCAAGAAAATACAATGATCTGAAGAATGATATTCTCTGCGATTTATTGAGTTTGTTTAATATTTTTGTACTGTATCAGTGTTTTTTCAATCTATATTTGTACCTTAATTTTGTTTTAATTGTTGTTTTTATAATTATTCTTTTATGTTCTTCTTTCTCGGTAGTAACGGTGAGCTTTTTACGTTTTCAGTAAATTTCGGTCAATGCAAATTGCAACTGGGACTAATATAGGTAAGTATTGATTGCCACACGCGTGCAGTGCATCAACCCGACACACTTAATACTGCTGGCTTCAGTCGGATAATAGGGAGGTTTCGCACGCGAACGAATACGCATACGCATACGTTTAGCTATCCGTAACCGTTAGCAGCCTTTCTGTTGTTTTGCAATCCCAGCGTTTTGGTGGCACTGTTCGCTGTTCCAGCACAGCACTTGGTGGCGCTGTTCAACATGGCATCCTCCATAGACGAGCTTATGTTCATAGCTTTAGAGGAAAATGACGAAGAAACAGTGCATTTTTTCGTATTTCAAAGTCTTTAGAAATCAACAAAATGACACGTACATGTTCAGTGATTCATTTATTTTGATACTATTCATACATATTTGGAAACAAATACAGGAGAATTACTAGAAGTTCGGGTTTTCCTACGTGTTTTTTTCTTACGTGTAGCAAGCGGGATATCAGTGTCGTCTGCACGTATAGCGGATAGCGAGTAGCGTATGACGTCATAATGATGACGTATCCGTCGCATTAACCGTATCCGTTCGTATGCGAAACCTCCCTATTCTTGGTTTTGACCATCGATCTTGCTGTCCAATAAGGCGTTAGATTACACGTAAATTTAATCAAATAACAAGCCCATCATCTATGGCATTAACACCACTATTGTGTTTGGAGACGCTTTGGCCCAACGATGATGTCGCTTGTTTGTCACTCAGCTCAGTCAAGTGAACCTGCTTAAGTAACTCACTTGAATATGTTGAACTCACAAAAATATGTTGCACGCCATTGGGGTTGAATCCGTCCTGACCCCCCTCAGACAGAGAGTCCTTCAATATACTGTTTGCATAGTCTGTCATTCATGTGGCTTTTAGTCGGCAGTCCGCGCATGACTTTGGACTCTTTCGAATACCGTTTTCTGTTCTTTTTTTTTTGATCGTTTTTTTCTGGGTTTTTTCTTCTTCTTAGAATCCAAATTCGTCAGTGAAATTATCAGATATTGTTTTATAATTGGTGTTGGTGACGTGTTATGGTAGTCTTCATTCATAATGTGTATGATGTTTGTTGCATGTCTTAATTAGCAAAAGTTTGGAATGTAGTGATTAAGGCATAATAATGATACCCTTAAAGTGTGCACATTATTCGCACAATCTTTGGAACCAACCAAACGTGGCAGTATGTAGCGTTATGATTGGTGCAACTATGGCATAAGGGTTGATGACATGGCATGGAAACTTGCAAATACTTTCAAGTAGGCTTATGGGAAAATAAAATGCTGCCTCTATAATGGGAACTTAGTGCAGTCCAACAGTTTCAATGCATTTTAGTCCATACTTGGTGTGAAACATATCACCTCAGATCTCAGGTTTCGATGGTACTCGGGGAAAGTGAAGTTGTATGGAATAGATTGGGGACATTTTAAAAGGTAGAAATGTTAATTTTGATAGAAGTTTTAACTTTTGCTCGTATTGTACATTGGAGGTGATTCACAGAGCGCTTTATAAATGTTGTTTACTATATTGTCATTATTGTTCTGCCATCTCTTCGCTAATTATAAATTCGCTAATTATGAATTCGTTGTATTATCTATAGTCTATATTTTGTGTATTGTGCCAGCCTATTTGTCTTGTCCATTGATTGTCTGTCCTTTTGTTTGCGTGTTTGTCTGGGGTTTTTGTTTAGTTTTTTTTTTAGGTTTCTGCTTATCAAAACTTACAGCCCCTTACTCAATATATTTCATTTATCATGCTTTTCGCTATACTTATTGTTATGTTTACTTTATTAAACTCCGTAAATACATTTAGGCCTACTTGTCGTTGTTTTTAACTGAAGTATGAAATAAATTTGTTTCTAAATCTAAAATCTGAAAATACTGTTTTGTTTTGTAAAGGCGCTTGGTTATGTGTCAATGCGCACCGAGACACAAGACAAGGGTAATGACTGCCTGTTTATCATCACCTGTTGGGTCTGGCGTTTCGTCGCGGTATCATCAATAAGACAAATTGAGTTGTGCATGTGATGACTGTGTTGGGATCTGTAACCGCATTTTGGCGTCAAACAAAATTAGGGAACAGCAAAACCTTTTCAGCTGTGTGAACACTGACCTAATTCAGACTATCCCAGGCCAAATGTCTATTCGAAATAAATGGGTTTGCATCACCTTTTTTTCTCTTATATCTATTGACTAAGCTACCGCCCAACTCGACATATTATGCTTAAACGTTTGGCTCGTCCCATGCTGTTTGGACAATCAAGGAATAGCGGGCATCCAAATAAAGTGTTCCGGTAGGAGATGTCATGGCAGATGGCCACTGCCTTTCGAACTGGATTAGCTGGCTAATAAATCAGCGAGTTCCTCGGCTCACCTCCAAGCCGAACATATATACACAGTTGCCGCAATATGTGACAATAACTAGGACTCCTGACGGTAGGACTGCAGTCGGGGTTGCAAAAGGGACTGACTTTGCGTCTTCTTTGTTCATATAGTATCTTGTTTTCGTCCGTAATTGGAGATGGTTCTGCCAAATCCCTGCTGCCCTCTAAAGTCGACGTGTGAAAGCGCCAAAAAAATTGCACACTTCAAGTTGGTGTGTTGTACGGGGAGCACCGAATCACGGTATCTGCTTACACCGTTGGACCTCGCCATACAACAACTAAATGTCATGTTTAAATTTCCTCGGGGGCATGTGCATTCGAAGATTGAGTACAACTTAAATGTGCTGCATACGTTTGGTAATTGGAGCCTACCGATGGTGTTAATCCTATATAAATGTAGGTACATACAATAAAACTAACCTGTGAAAATTTCACTTCAAAAGGTAGTCGCGTTTTTGAGATATCACCGAAAAACCGGAGCGAATATTTCCACGCAGGAAGAATATTCCCCATAGGAATACACAGTCTGAGAAGCGTTTTTGACAGAAACGCTTCTCAGATTCAAATTTTGGGGAATAAAAAGTGATATATTTTTCCATAACCGTACGTAGTACTTCGAAGTTAAAAGTTTCTCAAAATTCATTATACTAACCAAAGCTGCTGTACTTCTTACCAAGTAAGTTTTTATTGCCATTAATGTTCAGAGTCATTACCAAACGTGTACTGTGCCTTTAAATGTGCAGCTCATGTATTGTTAACGATGATACGTTAACCATTTGCCCATGATCCTTGTGATCTTTACGACAAAAGTTTACATTACTCAAAATATTATGTTGTATGTATAATAAGTTGCCCCACGTTATTATAAATAGATAATTAAAAAAATAAATACACATAATAATGATAATAAATAAAAAAGTGAAGAATAATATTATTATAACAAACATTTGAAAAAGTTCTTATTAAAACAACGAAACATTTCCTTGAAAGAAGGTTGGGGAGACAACATGCAGATACTCGATCAACGGTTAACAACGGTTTGATAAATGAAGTTTCCCAATATGACAACAGTCACTAAACTCTTCTCTGGATGTCGGCATAGCCTTAACGCGCATTACTTTACCAATCGTTTTTGTGATAAATGTGATATTCAAAAAGGCCAGAGTAATTTCGGTTAATGTAGTGGCTCAGCTTGCTGCGTGAAGCAAAAACAACTTCACTTAGGGTTGATGTATGGATAAACTGACTTTCAAGCTCTTCCAGATTTTACTTCATGCCCGGTAAGGCATATGGAATAACAGTCAACAATACAAGAATCAAAGACTTAGCAACGAGAGGAAATCTGAATGTTTGAATATTGTCAAAAGAGGGCGGCAAACACCAAAATAATAATGCACACTGAGAATTTGTGCAGTAGTTTTGGGGTGTTTTTTTTAGCTTTGATTTTGAGCTTGTAACACAGCGTCCTCTATCGATGGGAAAACAGTTATTAGGTCTCCACAAAATTACAATGTGAGAGGAAGTCTCACTATTAACATGGCAAAATATGTTTGTTATGCCTTGATTTGCAATGTTTAAATTTATTATTAATTATATTGTTTATATGTGTATGTACATTTTGTATTTCATAATTATTATTGGATTGATTATACTCAATCGTTTGTGATTGTTTTCATGTTGATGATAAGGCCGTCAGTTCTAGCAGCCGTATGTAGGTGTTTGGTTTATGTTTGTAAAACCAGATTACAACTGCATGCGAGTCCTATCATTAGTATAACTGCATGTGTAGCCTGTTGGTTTCAAACTCCATGGAACAGGTTTGCCGATAATAATCTTCACAATGCCCATCGGAAAACAATTTGGCCATCAAAGCTGGCGGCAATTTTAGGTTTTGTTTTTATTCGTGAAATTTTGTGAAAGAGGTGACCTCAGAAAAAAAAAATGATATATAATAAATAAACATATGTTTCGTCTAATTGCACGAGTCGTTGCAAAAAACAATGTTTGCCAATAATAATAATTGGTGTACTTAAGCCTGACGGAATCTATGGAAATTACAAACAAATCCAATACGGTGTTCGTTTCAGAAATATGTTATTTGCATACTTTGGGGTTTAAAGAACATTAAATTGTGGAAAGTTTCGTGAAACTCATGGAGTAGAGGCCAACCCATCGCCCCCGCCCACAGTTCGACAGAAGGGCCGGTCGTGAAAGAGAAGTCAATGAGGTAAGATTTCATTTTCAACTTTAGAAGACGAAAACAAAATATATGAAACCAATCGATGCATTTAATCCATCGTTTGCTGCTCAAGCAGAAAGGAAAACAAGAGTATCTCATTCCGGAAATTAAAATCCAATAACATAACTCCTGATTATGCAAAAAGTAGGTCAGCTATTCATGCTTAAATAAGTAAAATATATATTCAAGTAAAAAAAAAATCTTTGTTTTATTGTCTTCATTCAGATAATACATTTTTGTCATGAGCTATTTCGTCGTTGTTGTTAATCTTGTTCTACCAATTTTAACTTACCGAAAGCGTTCGTTCGAACGCAGCTCAGCGGGTAAAAATGTTTACGTATCGAACAAAACGCATTTACACATGACCCGATCAACAACTATCGATTCCGTCTGGGATCAAGGAAAGCCAATGGAAGTGGAGATCACGAGCATGACGCAACGACAATGTGTTTGCAGAGAGCAGACTTTACAATCATCTGATTGCAATAATATTGCATTCACCCCACGTGTCGTCTGTACCACAGTCTGCTCCTTCGACCCCCCGTCTTCCTCTATGTCATCTCACATGACTCGCACCCGGATCGCTATTACACAAACCTTCAACAGGTCAATACTTTGAGAAGGAGACGAGTCTGATGGGGCATCGACTTATAACTGTCTTTGTCCCGCGCCAGGGGAATCTTGCGAGCAAAATTTATGGCTGACCTAATAAGTGGGACATTCGTTGCATAAGTGTAATACCAACACACGAAAAAGAAAGAGAACAAAATACCAAGGACTACTAATCACCAAAACAAAAAAGGTGGTTTACAAGTGTGCGCATTGTGTTTCAAAATATAAATAGTTATTTTACTTAGCAAATGGACCCTTATATAATATTATGGCTTTGCTAACACAGAACGTCTTATAATTAACTAGATGCATTATCAATGTTATCATTGATTGATATTTACGGAAAAAACATGAACTTCCTCGACCCCCCTCCCCTCCCCACTCACCACCACCACCAGAAAACAAGAAAGCTCAATGACATGTTCTATTATTTTTAAATCGAATACGCTGTATGTAGAATATGAGTGTCATTTTAATTCTAATGGTCACGTTTATATCCCCACATGTTCGCTATTCGTATAGTCCGCGCACAAACGCAGATCAATAACAAGTCCTGATAGGACTAGACTGAATATCTGACGTCACACTTTGATGCTCGTGAATAACGCCAGAAACCAGAATTGAGCACCTGGCAGAACCCTGCCATATGTACTTTTGACCTCGCATCCCACTCGCATGGAGAGAGATTCGTTATCTACACACCTAAATACATTGTCCCATTACATTCAAATATTATGCACACGCGGCAGCAGACAACCGAAAGTACAGTTAATTAACTGCTGGTGGTGTATCTGACAAACTACGTCATTTCGGAGCAGACCAATCATAACACAGGAATTGTAAGGTTACGTCACTGCAAGTTTATCCACTGAAATCATTGGGCCTGTACTACCAGTGCCTGTCTTTATCCCTACAGTTATCCCTTAAAAGCGGTGTTCGTGTAGTATTCGAGTGCAAGAATAGCGTACCAAACTCTAGTGCTGACCTAGTCGTTCATTTGACTTTTAACAGTAAGTACATCTATCATACAGATAAAGACAGTGGCCCAGTCTAGGATAGGACTATCTTACAGCAACCGTAAGAGGGCGATATTCAAGAAAGGCTTAACAAATATTGCACACACCGGGTTGAACAAATCAAGATCGACTGTAAGGAAATTGGAGATCAGATTGTCTTTGTAACAACACTTCCTACAACCACAAGATGCTCGTTGGAAACTTTTATTTGTGAAGTTTCGATGTAATTAGTTTCGATTTGTCGGGAGCTTGTCATCTGGTTTTCGTTTTGGCAACATGCGAGGCTGTATTTTGCAGGATAATCAGACAGGCAGAGAAAAAACATTGGTATGAATCAGCAAAGTATACTACTCGACAAAGATTGTGCAATATCTGACCATTCCCGACCACTACATTCAAAGTTTATCATGAACAACAAAGAATCCCGGCTCTGAATTTGCACTCAACGCTACAGTAACTCTTGTGTTCTCTCGGCTTTTTAAATGTGTTGTCCCTCAGCTCTTGAAATTATGCCAAATCTCGATTTTTTATTTTGTTACTAACCCTGTCAGATTTTTCAAACGTTCCTGCTTTAAGTTTATAGGTATTTTTACGGTTCCTTACTGGCATTTTAATGTTGTTGTTTCCCCGTTGTTTTAACGTTTATTGTAGATATGTATCCTAAATCCTCTATGTATCCCAAACTTGTGTATACACAGCCAAAGGCCAAACGAATTTTCCCTGGTGACACGATCAATGTGTATATCTATATGATATATCTATTATCAATAAACAAAGTTTACACTTACTGTTATTTCAAGTCCAATGAAAGACTAAGTTAGCACTAGAGTTCGGTAATACTAATAGACCTTATGCATTGACGTCACCAAGCCGCCATCTTAGAGGTAAACTGATGATGAAACAATGGAAACGCGCTGATTTGTACGCGCGGCGCACAGGACTGCCAAATGAACATCTTCCTTTTGACCTCTAGGCGAGGGCGCCCTACTCAAATGACGTCATATTATGCGTGAGGTCTTTAATGTTACTCGTATGCAGCTATTGCGCTCGAATACAAAATGAACACTGTTTTGAAGAAACTCGACTTAAACGTCACTTACTCGAAACTCAATCGGCAGTTCGTGTATCAGTCAATACTATCATAGAATAATACATTATGTCGACCTTATCGGAAGGGGGTCCAAAGCGTACCCACTACCATAATTCTACCAAAAATGCCCTTCAAAGTAAATAGTTTGATTTTATATATATACTTCATTATGAAGAGTTTGGTGAAAGGAAACTTTGAGGCAAGTTCATTAAAAAAACGTTTGAATTTTTGAAAATGCTGAGGGTGGGGCATCACCCCCGCTGGTCTCCGTGGGATAATTAATGTCCGGTAGTGGATGCAGTAGTGTGCCGACGACACGCTTGAATTGAAATGTAATGTCTCTGTGTATAACATATAAATTTGGTGCTGTCTTTGAAGTAGCCTATCCCTTTTTAAACAAATTATAAGCACAAACTCTCATCCGAAACATTCATAAATAATCTTGTTAAGGTTCTTTTATTTTTAGACGTCATGGAGAGAATTTTGATGTGGGCCTATTGTGAATGCTCGTCCTTTTTAATTAAATGCTTGTGTCATAGGGAAATCTGAAGGAGGATTAATCAAAAGAGGGCGCTATCAGAAGAAGTTTAGACACAGTTTGCCGTTTGGGGGAGGACAGAATCTTCGGGGGCAGAATCTCATGCCATATCGGCCTCTCTCCCGTGCCTCTATATAACATGTAATGAATAAGTAAAAACGTAATAAGTTTAAAGAGAGAAAAGTGAGAAATTGCATTCTTATAGAAAACGGCAAAATAAGTGGAGAAGTCTTTCACCCGACTTATGCTAAAAACAGTGCTTTGTGCTATTTTGAAAACGACAAGCTCAAATTCACATTTTGATGTTTATTTTCTGTTTTAAGTAAGATTAATTTTGCCGTTTGTTTTTGTTCTGTTTCATTATTTTTTAATTGTCTACCATTTATTATTACATTGATTAACTTATAATTTAATTCTGTCTTAAAATGTTAAACATTTGCATGTGTTCTTGTACATTTCCGTATGTTTGTGGTTCTTTCTGTTGTACATAGAGAATGATTGATGATAATAAACGGAGTTAACCTCCACTTGTACCGAAAACAAATATTTAACAAAATGAATAAGTTGTTACTTATTGGGTTTTTGTTATGCCAGTGGGATGAACGAGTCATTTATGTGTCACTGTATTGCAAGTACTCAGTTTCCTTTCCATGCAACGTTACAACGTTGACAGTCGGCATTGCAAAATCAGTTCAAGTGTAGTCACTATCATGGGAGCACTAGACTTTGTGTCATGGAATTAACATTATAATTATTAGTAAAAATTTTAAATGCAATGTGGGAATGGGAATTTAAAAAATGGCCTGCGAATCCCAGCCCGCGCTTAGAGATTCAAGTTTGTTATCACTAGAATGTTTTCAGTATGCTAATTTATAATTTATCAGGCTAAGAAATACGGTGACCCGAGTAATAAGATTTCCATTAAAATGTATTTTTAAATAAACAACTTAGCAAAGTTAATAGCATTTGGCGAAAAAATGAAAAATTATTGGGGAAATACCAATGTTGTCCCAAAACTGGGCAAAAAAATACCAAAATTGCCCTGTTATGGTAGATTTGTTTTACGTCTTTGATTGAAGCCGTCTTTGATCTACCCCTTGTAGTAAAATGTTATAAGCAAACAGCGGTATCCAAAACATTTAATAACAGTTTGTTTTAAGTAATAAATAGGTTGCAATATGACGTAAATCGGCCATCTTTACGGGCAATTTGAAACACGTTCTCATGCGTTACGCGTGAGAACGGCGTGCAGCACGCGCACATTTCACAAAACTCATTCCATGATTGGTTAGTGAACGACGCGGCTGCGTTAATAATTTGAGCGCTTGACGCGCCTGCAAGCCAAAATGCGATTTGCGGGTAAAGTTGGCGTCTACTGGGAACTATCTATAGTCGTACTGGGAGATCTTATGTACTCAGGTATTGGACTAAGTACATGAATACCATAATACTAGGTAAAAGTTTACTTTCTTTCGTACTCCATGGCCTAAGTACTCGTACTCAAGAACTACTCGGCCACCCTTTGAAAGTAAATGATGTAGGACTTTCTCAAGTGTATTTTCATATATTTATTATTATATACTTTTTTAGGTGACGTCACGTAGCCCGCCATGGGCGCCGCCATGTTTTTGGTTAAAGCATGACAAGGCAAGGATCGTACAAACCTTTACAGCTCATAAATAAACCAGGATTAACGTTCATTAGGGCCTAAGTTCATTAAGATCTAGTCCCACTGGCTGAAAGTGATTACATCCTTCAAAACCTACATTGTGCCAAAAGTAAAATTTGCACAAAATTATAACACCATGGGGAAAACAAAATTAGCGAAACAAATTATGTATTTATTCCTTTACGGAGAGACTTTCAAGGCTGTTCATCCAACAACAATAAACGAGTTAGAAAGGGGATACACCATAATTCACTTTTCAAATAAGTCTTCTCCACCCGTGCTTCAAATAAATATTCCCTTGAATCATAAGTGGGAAGTCAAAACAGACCAGCTTTTAGAGCATTTTCGTGAAAGAAAGCAATTTAACTGTGCATTTAATTGAATTAAACACAATCAGTATGTTCTGTGTGGTAATTGTGCCTTGAATTTGGCATGTTTATCTAATCGGACACAGCCAGCAGCCTGGTGTCACTGCGCTACTAAGTCAAGCCCACGTGCCATCGATTGCAATTTGAATGGGCAAGAAATGAAAGAGCATCATCCAGGATGTTGGTCGAGCGCCCTCTACAAGACAGGGTTACTTTTTAAGACGATTCATTATTATTATTGTTGTTATTTTTTTTGCATCTTACTTTAAAGCGAATACATTCATACATACACCAATCATGAATATGGCTTTGACTAACTGTGTGCATTAATAAATCATAAAAGTCGATTCATGAAATCAATATTTTGTACAAACAAAAACTTTACACTGACAGTTGAGACCCTTGCATTTAATCAACCAATAATATATTTATTTCCAAACCGAACAGATGCTCTGCAAACAGAAGGCCAATGGCACCATAGTAGACGCGCAGCCTTAGCAAGCAATTGCTTAAAGTGGGTTGTCTTGGGGGGCGGGGAAACGGCTGATTTTGATGTTTTCCTTACTGATTTTAGAAAATAAGAAACATTAGACACATGAACAAAGGCAACTAAATAGAAGGGAAAGCGTTCAACACCCTGTGACTTACCACAGCTTAGCATCGGGGGATAATCATTTACCACTGCAACCCCTTTTACGCCCTACCCCAAAACACCCTGTCCGTTAAAAAGTAGTAAATTGTGTTAGATGTTGATATGTGTGTCAGTGTTTCACAAAAAGTACTAGCAAGCAGAACAAATTAGAACAGGATTCAACACTGTATTTAACATTGAACCTTTTAATTCCAAAAAAATAACAACAATTAAGCTGCCACGACGACAAGTCTTAGCCAGTGACTATGCATCTTTTATGTTTAATATTATTATTTTTATATAGGCCCTATTTGTAATTATTATTTTTATTTTGTGTCCAACCAATTAGCAGATATCGAATCAAATAATCCGGGAAGCGCAATTGTGAGAGTTAGCCTTAATGAATATTTGTTTACTTTCAAATTCGAATCCATGTATACGAGTTGGTTGCTTTTATAACATAGTTACAACACTTACAATTTAAAACAATAATGTACAGTGTAGTCAACATTTTGGTTCTTCAAAACAGCGGACCGTATTTGTCCACAAAGTAAAAGGAAAAACCACACAACTTCGAGGTATATTCGTGTGAATAATAACATTTTAATTTTAAAACATATTTTTCAATCGTATTGATTTCTTAACAAACGCTTTGTTTAGCCCAAGGTGTCGGTTCGAAGGCATTTTGCCCTTTTACCCTTGTCTTTAATCAAAACACGGTTTTTAATATTGGTTTTGAAATACTTGACTTCGGAACATCAATCACGCCACATCCCTTGGTTTGGGGCAATACTTTAAATTGTTATTCAAATATATATATTAACGGCAGCATTATTTTCAGTACTTCAAAGGTGCATCAAATCACCGAGGGCGAGAAAGAATGCCCGCAATTCAAACACGGCAAAACAAAATTCAATGATGACACACTTAGGTTTATTTTGTAAGCCCCAGAGGGCAAATATAACAAAGTGTACGTCAAATAAAAGCTAACTAGCCGTGTGAAGTGAAGTTTGTTTGCCATGAACGTGGGTATCACGTTCTGGCACGGAATGGACACTTTGCGGTACTGTCCATATGGAAGAATCACACTTAAATTAAAATGCCATGGGTCAAGACAAGGACAACACTTAAAACAAATTGATTCAGGAATTCTTTCGACCGTTATTATGATAAATGAAAATCACCAGTTTTGATTTGAATTGCAGAACTACACAAAGGATGTGTTATGATGGAAACAGAGTGAAGTATGTTTAATACAGCCTCGTTTGTATTGGAACCTGTTTACGTCATGTACTAGGTAGATCAAAGATGCAACAAGTAATAATTACAGTCCGATGATTTGCTGTGGGCTACAAACCAGGAGAAAAATAATTAAAAACTGTTCATTATTAGCGAGGGAAAGGGAAGGTAATTTTCTGAAGGGGTTAGTACGAAAATAACTATATCTCAGGGTAGACCTAAATTGTAATAATAGTCAAGTTGGGTGAAGGTCCAGTTAGCCTTGTCCAAGGCTCTTTACGCAAGCACCCCGCTTTGAATTCACCAGGTAGCATAACAATACTGGCACGGTACTGCAGTACTTGATATACAGTATACCGTGGGGTCGAAGCATGGTTTTTCAACCTCGTTCGTTTTTTGGTACGAGGTTGAAAAACCATGCTTCGACCCCACGGTATACTGTATATCAAGTACTGCAGTACCGTGCCAGTATTGTTATGCTACCTGGTGAATTCAAAGCGGGGTGCTTGCGTAAAGAGCCTTGGACAAGGCTAAGGTCCAGTCAGTTGGAGATTCTGTACAAAACCACGGGGAGCCTTGCAAAAGAAATTGAGAGCAAGCATACGAGAGACAGTATAGGAGGTCCCGTTTACGAGTATCTACATTTGAGGACTGACACATCAACTTAGAGGATACTTTACACAAGCGAACAATGCTACCCCACAGTATTGTCTTTGATCTTGTGACCCCACCACCCCGCAGAGAATTTCTTCGGATATGGAATAACAGAACAACAGTGAAAGGACCCCGTATTGAAGGATGGGTATGTGTGAGACTGGGCACGCATTCAAACTGAAAGTGAAATACCGGAGACAGTCAATACTCCGTTTTTGTGTACAAAACCAGTGGGGAAGTCGCTTAAAGAGTCCAAACAATGGGAGAAAGAAGGGGCTGCCTCAGTTTACCACATTTACAAACATAGGGGCCCCTGTGGGATCGTTTAAACGATGGAGTAATGGACCACACAAAGTTTGTCTTTGTTCAAGTTAGACCCCCACATAGGAACGCTTTACAACAAATATAGCAGGACCCCACAATTCCGATCCGTAAGGTTGCAATTGTGTGCGTGTGAATCAGAATTTAATCAAACTTGTACAGTTATAGCAATATTGTTTCATAATATTCATCGACAAATTCTCCCTTTTCCATCGTCATGCATGACTAGTCAAAATGTGAAACACGACCCGGAACACACGGCATCAGAGCAAACCTCTGACAGGTTCACTCGTTTCAATTCCATATACCATTTGCCATTCTGTGAACAGGCATCGAGATTTAATACAAGTGTCATTAATCAGCGTTGATGCCAGTAAATAAGTGTGGGCAATTTTGCGTTGATGCGTGCCACGCCAGAGTGCTTTGCCCTTCCGCATCAAGTAACGGCCCCTCATTAATCTTGCCCCCATGAGGGCTCTCTAATATGACTGATGTACGGCAAAAGATGGCTTGAAGAGTGCTACAAATTAACTGCCAAAGCCTCGTCGATGTAGTGTATTGCGACAGCTCACGTTTATGGATTGGAGATGTCAAGGCAAACGAAATGGAATTGTAATATCAAGAGGACTTCAGTACAAAAAGGCACTCAGTTATATATGAACTTGCTATATAATTATCATGGTGTGTGGGGATACATCGATAAAGAGATGTGAATGTCTCGAAATAAAACAAGGGTCTAACTGTGTTGAACAATGCACAGGATGACAGAAACACTGACAGCATAAAAAACTAGCATAATCGGAATGTTGATGGTATACTCTCATGTCTTGTTAATAATACCGGAATAGCTTTTAGTATTAAAACATTGCCCAGGGTAATAATTTATATGTCAGAATGCGGAATGATAGAAAAAAATACCGGCAATTAGAAATGAAGCAAACACGAGAGTATTAGCCTTTTTAAATTAATTTGTAAAGGATTACAAACCCTGTTCATTGCTTTGCCTCATGGTAACTTAAAAAATATATATATACTTTTGGCGCTTGGGGGTAGTCTATCGACGAAAAATGTACCTAATCAATATAAATAAATGCAACTTTGAAAATAAACTTAACAAAACCTTTTTCCAAGGTGTATTTTAAAGGCCAAGTAATGCACCGTCGAGATAATCTCGGTATGGGATGTTCAGAAAGACAGTCGTTTGGGCAGTGAAATAAAAAATATGTGTTAATTTTTTGAAGTTGTTCCTAGAAATTGAGAGGAGAGATATACTTGTTGTTTACCTACGTTGAATCCTGGTAAACTTGTTATTCACACCATGATATTAAACAAAGTTCCATAATATTTCAAATCGGGTTTGGCTGGCTTCTTTTTGAACACGTAACTTTTGGTTCTATACATGTTTACAAAAGAGCAGCAGGGCCTGGCACAATATGAAGACAGCTCAAGAGAAGAAAACATAAACATGTCAAATTTTATGGAGATTGCAACGAACTATTTTTTATTAACTTTTGATGTACAGTTATGGGGCACATCTCAAGAATTGACAGGTGTTATTTACTCCATCAATTTTAAGATATTACGAAAAAGGGAAATATGCCTATAAACAAAGGTTATCCTATTGGCCAGTAAAAGAGTGTGTCTGCCTGGAAGTCCCCTGGAACGTACACTTGTACTCTGCAAGTACGTTTTATCTTGCGAGTACTGAAAACTGGATGGTGTCATCGATATGTGACGACCAGAATTGTCCGGATATCCTACAATTCCGCGTTTCAAATCGTCACACGAGGAACACTTGCCGACAATAAATATTATATAAATTGTTGATTTTAATTGAGTAGGATGAAAAAAGTTTATTATAATGAAATAAATGTTTATATCATTAAATGCGTGTTCTTGATTTATAAGTAAAGGTACTGTCAAATTGTCATCTAGCCATGATGGACATGAGTTCCGGTTCGGATAGTCTCGAACTTGAAGGTGTTCGGGCACGTACCCGTGTAATTATTTGACTTGCAATAAGGCTATATTAACATCATTTACGTCATGTGAAAGGACTTAACAAAAGTTTGAACTGACATGACATTATTTGACCTTGTCTTCCGGTCGAAACTGGAAGCAGAGATGACAAAATGTTTTCGGGGCTCGTTTTGAGGTCTTCAAAAAATATTACGTTCAATCTACATCATGGTATATAGGCCTAAGTGTATGAAATAAAGTTTGATTTTCCAACTACAAGAGAAAAACGCTTGACCCCTACGCCCTAGGCCTTCCTTGTTACAACAAAAAATAGGCCATTTTCTTCAGCAGCTCCCACGCGTGTTCAATAGTAAAACATTTTTACACAATAATCTCAATATTTTTATCTCTCTCTACTTTTTCAGTGAGTGTCATGACTTGGGATAAGTGTGTGTTTAGCGAATATAATACACGATTCAGTGAAAGCACACCTTAGATACGGCTCGGGAGACCGTTGCACAGCACATCGACCTCAGGCTAAGTACGTGGCTCGAGCTTTGCGACCTTTGCAATACGATGATCTGCATTTAGATCCCTTCCTGTTGTGGTCCTATGGGCCACAAACTATTTACACGTGCTTCGTTTTGTTAACACCAAAAAGAGAGTAAGTGCGAAAGCAATTCATGTTGAAAGTCAGAGAGAGTATAAGCAGTTAACCCTACAAGATATAGATCAACTTCAGATCATCGACTGCTCGATTTTTTTTTACACTTTTATATAGATCGCATTGCAAAAACAATATTAAATTACCTCCGAAAACGGGGGGGGGGGGGTGTAATAAGATCAAAGTCAGATCCACTTGATGTATTGATTTATCAAACAAACATCGAGTCTACGCTAAATGGAAAAGTCGCAGGCAATAATTTAAGAAAATGGGGGGGGGGGGGGTGAGAGCGATGCTTGGGTTGAACGATTGCAACCTGATTTGTTTACCGTCCGTTAAGAATTTTCCAGTTTTGTTTTGGATTCAGTTTTTTACCAAAACCAATTGTTTTTGTTTATATGTTATTGTTTTCCCAAGTTGACACTTGCATTTAGCAATCATCTCTTTAAAGTGGGCGTCTATTCTAATTAATTCAATTAGGCCCTACAGCATGGCGCTAAAGCTATGACTAACATTGCGAACTCAGGATACTCTTGGATGGTTTTTATGCAGTCGGTATTATAAATCAATCGGACCACGGTCTTTTCTGTCTTGCTCGACAACGGGGCCTCCAGCAAAGAGAATACACCCCACTGGACATTACCCCCATCACTGACAACAACCTGTCGTCATGCGGAGTGATCAGCCGTACCATCCTCCTTTGGCGTTCACACTTCGATCGCCAAAGGTTGACCGGGGAGCGGGAAGGACAACTTGTCACACACCCTCAGCGTTAGGAACGATTTGGCTGTGTCTGATCGCAGAGACAGGAGTACGCACTGTATAGCGTCGGGCAATTTCGGTGGATTGAACACCTCAGGCACGATTTCAACTTGAACGTGTCTCTCCACCCCCACCCCCACCCCCACCCCCACCTACCCCACCCCCCTCGATCCATCTCTATCTTTGCCTTGCTCTGATTCTCTACGATCTATACATCTTAGCATCTCCCTGGTGCCGTTTTAATTCACTTACAACATCCTATACTTGCCTCATCCTTACTCCTTGAGTAACCTTGATGGATCACAGGTTGTTATCTACTTAAGGTCCCAGAGCGTGAAATCACAGGTGATATACACATCTCAATGTGATTAGTGCCCTTGTAGGCAGCCAGCAATTTGATACCGATCTGTACAAAGGAATCCTAGACCTACATACCCAACTCCCGCTCGATAGCATCAAACAAATATGTATAGACATTCGCTCGCGTTAGGTTTTTTAAAGTTATGGAATTCCCTGTTAGATTTACTTTGTATGCAACACTATTTGTGTCTATGTATTACGTGACCTGGATTAGTTATGATCTAAAAGATGACTCTTAAGAGTGGAATAAAGCGTATAAACAGCCAGCTCAATTAATAGCCTTTTTACCGTCTAACTTTCCATTAATAGAACTTGTGTCATGGACACTATAAACCCTCAAAACATGGACAAATTAGGTCAATTGTATAAATGCTTCCAACCACTAACTGTCTACAGAAGTGTTGGAACTGATAACAAAAAATGTCAATAATAGTAACAATAAAGAAACAACAGTAATTAGGTCAAAACTTGATGTTTCATATCAGGTTCCCCATTAGTGCGCAAGAAATTTACACATTTTCAAACATACACTATACTCTCACATGGGATGGTGCATGCGAAGTTTCGTATCAACTTCCTACATTGCATACAGCATGCAGAAAGCTTCTAAATATGCCATGCCTTGCGTTGTATTTATTCCAGATTTGTTTCCTATACTCGTACTGCTAATTCCTCCTTTAAAAACACACATACATTAACGCAGAAAACACCTAGCACTAGACTCTAAAATCGTAGGATATCAATTCATGGGCAAAATGGTGTAGCAGGGTAACGTGAAAGCTCTTATAAAGGTTTGCATTCTAAATGGAAAATAAGTCATGAGGTCAAGTAGCGACAATACCTTCTGCTCAGCTAATTTTACTCCAGACGCAAAGGTCGATCGAAGGACGGCTTTACGTTAATACAGTGTTGTATGACTCGAGTCCAGGACTCGGACTCGAGTCCGTCTCGAGTCACAATTTCGGTGACTCGGACTTGACTCGAGTCACGTCTGCAAAAGACTCGGACTCGGACTCGACTATCATGACTCGGACTTGTCCCCGAGGACTCGTGACTCGAGTCACGTATTTTCACAAACAAAACCTTTTTTAAATAATAAAAACAATTCCGATGATCCGATCGTCATTCCCGGAGTGCACATGGAGTTAACGTCTAGCACAATAAATAGGTACACTGTCGTATGGTGTTGCAAGTAATAGTGTTCGTGATTATTGTGTAGATGGCCATCTACGTACAGCGCGTGTATGTTCGATTCGTATGTTCAATACGCATAATAACACTGGGATGCACGACACCAGTATTATGCTGGTATTCTGTCAACGTTAACACCATAGCCACTGTTTGTGCTTGATGCATATTACCAGGGAAATGGCATGTCTGGTACCTGTAAAACACAGCCTGCATATTGCACTGTGATGGCTGTGTGTTGTTTGCACCAGTTTTTACGTGACATGGTCGACACACAACACACGACGTCAAGTTTGGTCACGTCACAAGTAAAAAGTAGTACAAAATTTTTTCAGTCATGGCATATCTTCCGTTCCGCCCCGTATTGTTTCTTTTGGTTATACCAACTTTAACAAAAACTTTAACAGAACTGTGTTTAAAATAAATGTGTTTTATTTTGTCATTTCCAATTCTTATTTTACGACATTTGGTTTACAATAAATATTTAAACAAGTGACTCGTGACTCGGACTCGGACTCGGACCAAGTGACTCGTGACTCGGACTCGGACTCGACACAGGTGACTCGACTACAACACTGCGTTAATATAGTCAGGTTTTTTTTCTGTACTTGCACGTGTCATTTTTACTATAGTGGAACGGTCGAGTGTAAACATCATGCAAAGCAATTCTGCAATACGGTGTGGAAGGTCAGCTGATATCTTCAATTTATCTTTTATGTGGAATTTTACATCTTGTGGTTTGATGATTAAACCCCATACTCATCAGGGGAAGGAAATTAAATGTATGAAGTATTTTTAAAAGTGCACGGTATGCGTGTTCATTATACGCACCTTGAAAATGTCCTACATCGTGAAACCGATTCACTGATATCTGATTAAACATTACAAAGACAAGCGAAATTCATATTCGAGATTAAGATGCTTACCTTCACGTCTATGTAAACCGTTGCGGCCAGGAGAATATAACTCTGTTGTTTCAATTATCAGTCACTGTCCTGCAAAGAAAAACGGTAACATTCAACAAAGGCGTACAAATGCATTTTGTTTTAGGATGTAACGCCCGAACACTAAAAACAAAACAAGTGAATAAATCCAAATTGGGTATACGTGTGCAAAGTTCAACCTCAGCGTGCAAAAACTTACGGTATCAGCGATAGTACGTAGTTGATGGAGTCATAGACCGTAGAAAAGAAAGTAGTGTTCGTCAACTGATTCACAATCATCTAAAATGCAATTTCATTGATATCCATGCGTGTTGTGGCTTGTAAGGGTGTAAGGCGTAACGTATTTTTGGGGACTCGGGTTTTTTCAACGCGCAGACGAGGTGACCAGATGAAACATCAACCACCAAGTATGTATTCCATGTTCTATGATTATATACAGTAGTATTCAATATTCAATAAGAAATCCATTGAGTCCGGCCTACCATGGGAGCCAACAAGTGCGTGTTGTAGTGTTGAGAGGCTAGTCGGATTGTAGCCAGTATAGGTAACCATGGTAGACTCTGCCCACGAGTTCTCACGGAACGTCGATTATCCTGATGCTGCGCAACCGGTATGACAATCAACCCTGTTTCACCATACTCCAACAATACGTAATTAAATTATGTGTGTAGTGCCAGTAATTTAATACGCATGTAATTAACCTCCGGTTCATGCCGTGTAATTACGTATCAAATAGATCTACTGGCTTTACCACATTGATTTCCTATAATCTCTCTATATTTGTACAATTTTATGTTCTGCTATTTTGCATCAACTTGCTACTGTTACTGTGTGTACCTGCTGCGAGAGTGGAAAAAGTGTCTGAGGGAGAGGGATTGGACAAAAGGACTTTCCAGAAGAACCTTGCTGTAAGCGACGGTGTCTTTAATGCTGTGCATGTTTTGTAAACAAGTTGAAATGAGCAAAAGACTCTGTACTTAAAATGTTCGGACATTTTTCTCCCCGATGTGACACCGTATCGATAGTTCACGAGGTAACTCAATGGTAGCTGTTATTTATAAAGATAATGAAAAACCAAACATGTTCTTTTAATTCCATATTCCCCATTACTTTGTTTCATGTCATGTTTAGCTTTTACATTACTCAATCTCCAAAACGTCACGTGTTTGCAGAGTTTCTTAGTCTAATATATCTCACCTTTAGCAGCATATTCGATACCATCTTGGACATTCAACTATTCAAAGCTGGCCAGCAAGGCGCTGCCGAACAATAGTTGTTTTTCTGACTTAAATGAAGCCAGGCAGACGTGGCAGGCGATTCTGCTCCCCCAAGATATTGTGTTTTCTCGAACCTGAATTGCCGAAGAGATTGTGCCCCCGAGAAAAGGGTCTCAAAGGAATGCTCTTTACCCTCCGTCTTTGTCCCTCCGCTATACAGGAGAATCTGCTCCACGGAAATGATATCCCCGGGTGCAATTCATGCGCCGTCCTTAAACGTTCCGTGTTTCACGGGGTAGCCCGGTTGTTGGCGCATTTGTTTCAATTTAATTACGACGTTTACAAAGTAGCTCTATGGTAGGCTTTTATCGTGCACATATCAGTCATAATGGAGGGGAAATTCTGCCTATAGTAGAAGAATGGTCGAAATTCAACAGATTCCGCAGAGTTAGCAATGCAATGAAAATTGGGGCTATAATTCTTCCCGAATTTACCCTTACTGCTTTATACCGCATGCCAATATGCAGGCGTATACCCGGGCATGAAGCCTATGTCTTTGGTTCTCTATTAAGGAAGCAAAATAAATTCAAAATTTAAGAAATAAAAAACAGTTCAATTTGTATTGCAAGAGTTTTGGTAAATTGTAATACCAACAAATATCGAGAGCTTTGAGCAAGTTCGCTAGGTGGTAACAGAAGGGACAGAAATTAAATCCTACTGGGAAACACGTTTTTCTGTAATATTCTATCCGGTTCGACCTCTGTGCGAGAGGAAAAAAGATGTCCTGTGATACCAATGCAGCCAATATTATATGACCTGAATCATTACAGACGACACTGTGACTTTAATTACACGTTCTCTAGAATAGCCTAATGTCCCCTACACTCACTCGATAAAACCCACGCCGACATGCCGATATTTGCATTTCCAGATATTAAAGTGAACACAAAACATACAGTTATGGGTAAATCAAACATCCAGTGAATACATGCATTGACAAGAATTGTCCCCGCCGACAAAAGTGCACCAATCAACTTGGTTTTTAGTCAAATTAAAAAAGCATCTAATTCAATTTCACGGTATACAATTTCAGGATGACATGATTCCAAGAATAGGAGACAATTAATGGATCTCATTTGAGATAGATGATGACAAAATGACAACTGATATTTGGCTTGCACTTTTCTGTAATCCAATTAATAGAAAGAGAGATTGTGACTTGGATCTTCAACAGTCGTCTAAATCCCGAATATGATATAGATTCAATTCCCAGGCCAACCGTCCACTTCATGATACCGAGTTGCGCGTACATTTATTGGGAGTTGATAGATAGAGTACACGCACTAGATGAAAGTTGTCCAATAAAGAGTAAACGTACTCCCAGGTGGGGAGAAACCTTTCAAATCAGTTTTTAATGAATGCTTCTGGGCCTTGGATAAGGTCTGGTTTATAGCATAAAATTATTAAAGATAGAAAAAATGCAGTTTTGTTTGAACAACCGAGGCAGGAGTTAATGGCTCGCGAAATGCTTTTTGATACAAGTGACGTGATTGATACTCAACGTGAGAAAACTTTTCAACACCGTTTAAATGAATAATGTGTTATCTACCGTAATACCTCGTTCACCCAATCCGTATGCACTTATTTCCCGTCTTCACAATGCGTTATTCGAATACCTAAACTTTTCAGATAAAAACAAACTCTCTGTTGTGTCCCGCAATATGTTTTCCATAGTTTTTTTTTTTTTTTTTTTTTCTTTTTTTTTTTTTTAGACAGACTGATGGAGATTGTTTTGGTGATTGGTTAGAATTCATCAGATTAAGTTATTCGTTCAGTGGAACTAGAGGTAAACTTTCGACCTGAATGTACGCGTACTACTTTGGACTTAGACTCATCCACGGGGTACCAGTCGACCCGGACTCGTCCTCTATTATATTGCTTGGATCAATCGACTTAAATCCCAACACTAGCCTCCATCTGCATTGACGCATGTTCGCAAGACATGTCGTATACACCGTAAAAGTTTGGACATACTGAAGGTTCATGGATTGTCCCTTGACTATCGTCACCAAGCATGCTGCAAGTGGTATTTGTAATTGTTATTATGTTATTATAACATGTTTAAGTTTTCGTTCAGGAAATAATGGGAAAACGTATTTGGTGTATTTGTAGTGATCCGGTTCCGTAATTCAGTAAATCGTAAAAATTCAAAAACAATTCTTGCGTACAAAAAAGTCACCAAGTTACATTCTTCAGTTATTAGATTATGCTGTAGGATAATGTATAAAGCAGAACTAATAATACGTGAACCAAGAAGGCATCCTTGAAGGGAACTAATAATACGTGAACCAAGAAGGCATCATTGAAGGGTGTCACGTGACACCTAAAGGCAACAAATCACAAATCTACACCAACGTGATGCCGGAAGGGAATACAAAAGTCTGCTTCAAATTTGTATATGCGATTGTTTTCCTACGCGAGTGGCTTTTACCAAAGCAAGAAATGTTCTTAATGCAATATTAAAGAAACCATTTCCTATAAATGGAACAGAGGTTGCCAGCAGCAAACATTAGAAGGAATCTAATGCCAACAATTGAATCAACGGAAGTAGGCAACTGGGGCTGCAATCTACTTTCAGCCAATGTTCGCGTGTCAATTATACATGGTGGTGATTTATTGGAGATATTTTATCATTTTGTGTGTCAACTGCTTCTGGCTAGCCGACTGGCTATAGTCTTCCTTTTTCCCCTTTTTACAAATTGCGGCTACAGTTAATAAGACTTGGTTTAATAACCGAGAAGGCTTATAAGTAAGTTTGGGGAACCCATTGGTATTATATCAGAGGTGAATTTAAAACGGTCGCCAGAAAAAAATATGTTCAAAGTGTCGCCCAGCAGGATATTGTCATGTCACTGGCAAATACAAAATGTTATTCGCTTCCAATTAACCTAGACTGATATCCATTTATCAAATAATTTCCCAATTTGAGTCTTTAGGCATTGTCGCTTGAGATGTAAGGGGTCTGCGGGTCTCTGTGCTCCCGTTAGGCTTGAAGGATTTTGGAAAATCAATTTCACATCTAAACATGACTGTCTGCGATAAAACCAAACATTACACCTGGTCATATTGCCGTAATATACTTAATTGGTAGTCACATTTTGACATTTAGACTGCTAGGCCTGAGTAAAATTTACATATATGTTAAAGGAATTATCTTCATTTTGTGTATAAAGGAAAAGCCAATTGTCATTTCATAATACCCGCCGTTCAATTTACATAAGCCATACCTTATTGAATGATATCTACTTCATTGAATGAATCTACTTTTATGTAACAACACTGGAACAAAACAAGATATTGGTTACATATAGTTTAAAGCTAACAAAACTGCACTTATCTTGGTCGTATAATTGTCAAAGTTCAGATTATTAAGATCACCTGTGTAACGCACTCCACTTGAGTCAAATTGGCTTTGCAATTCGATCCATACTCTAACACGGAGAAGCTCCAACTAAATACCAATGCTTTGCATATGCCTTATACGTGTTTTACTTGCTACCTGCAGTCGTAGCAATATCAACATAAAATACATGTTAAAAGAACATCAAACCATTGCAGACAAGTAAAACCCACATTCACAATAGATCATGTGTATACATGCTAGACTGGTTTATTTGTAAAGATACCATCTCACCAACAATAGTACAAAACGTAAAATCCGGCATATACTTAGCCTTTTGTCAAGGCCATCGTGGCTTGGACAGCTTTGTAAACAGTGGAGCGACTGGAACGAGAGACCACGCGCGCTAGCCGAGTGGCGAAGCCACGAGCGCCTTTTCCAACTTGTTTGCGTTTTTTTTAATGAATTATTCATGAAGTATGAAACGTGCGTTATGCACTTCTGATTGGTTTGGACTTTTGCTACCGTTTCGGGTAGCAAAAGTCGAGATTATAAAGAAACACATAAGAAACCGCAAACAAGTTGGAAAAGGCCCTCGTGACTTCGCCACTCGCGTGCGTGGTCTCCCATTTCAGTCGCTTGGGATCGCGGCTCTACAAAAGCTGTTCAAGCCACGAAGGCCTTGATAAAAGGCTAGTATATACTATGAAGTTATGGCGTCTTACACACATGCCAATGTGTACATTATGGCGATATTGTTCGCTAGCGTTGCCCTAATAAAAGTTGAATGTATAAATCGTGTGCAGGTTAAGATAAACAAACAATCGCGGAAGTTCAAATTTGCAGTTGGCACAACGAAACCACTTCACACTGGGAATAGTACTGGTATGTCTCAGCGGTATACTTGAACATATGAGTATGGGGCTGTCTACCTGCTGAAACCAACGACTTAAACACAAGGAATCCTGGACGTAACCTGGTCCCCTGTCTTTATCCGCAAAAATAAAGACAGGCACTGGTTTTGCGGGCCCAGTGATTTCATTGGATACAATGATAAACGTGCTGTGACGTAAGCTTTTCATAATCTGTGTTATGATTGGTCTGAGGTGATCGGTCGTTTGCATGCAGCGTGTGCCTAAAGATTACATCGTGCGGTGTTGCTGTATTTACGCATGTACGGTGAATTGACGACGAATCTCGAAATGATGCGAGGTCAAAGGTACATCCGGCGGGATCTGGCCAGGCGCCCAAGGCTTGTATATATGGCGTTATTCACGAGCCTCGAGCTGTGACGTCAGATGTTCAGGCTATCCTGGACGTCCTTGCTGCCTTTTTTACTACAAGTCCAATGTGGGCGTCCAAACAATCGGAGAACAAAGAGAAGTCCTCGATCTACGGGTTCGACAAACAAGTATGTGTGGGTGGGTGGACGGGCGTGTAGAGAGAGATAGAGAGAGAAAATAGCCTACAAGTTGTACATGTCGGCCTATAATTATACAGAAACTGAAAGGGACCAGGTTTTTAAAGTCAAAGTTTACCTTTTGATTTTGGAGCCGTTCGGTTGTTTTGATACTAATGTAGATATTATAAACAATAAAACTACCCTGTGGCAATATCATTTCAAAAGGTGGTAGTTTTTTGGGTTTTTTTGCCGAATTTCTGGAGCAGTTAGGTCCACGCAGGTAGAGTAATCCGTAATTGGAACACACGATCTGAGAAACGTTTCATGCCTCTCTCTGAAACCACATTCCTTTAAAGAGAATTATTTATCAAAATGTTATACATTATCAACAGCGAGTGCAATGCTAATTTCCAAGTTAGCTTTTATGTTCATTCAATTTTGGAGTAAATACCAAAGAATATTACTCCTCTAGACCGTTGAGCATTCGTTATTAACATTTGTTTGCCCATTTACAATAACATTTTATACTTCAAGAGGGGCTCCAAATGGGCAAGTTTCGTGATATACTCATTTTCAAGTTGTTTCCCCTCAGTTGATTCACTCCCCATGCCTGCATGCTCCTCTTCTATTCATTCATTTTTTTGCTCATCTAGTTGCCCTCCTGATCATGTTCTGTTAGTTGTTTATGTATAATTATTGTGTGCTTTTTGCTTGAATAATTATTGTGTTCATTATTATTTTGATTGGTTCGTTGTGTTATCGTTTCACTTTTGCTGTGCTTTTTGATGTACTTGTATTTGTTGAGGTCAAATAAATAATAATAATAATAATAATAATAATTTTCCAGTATAGCTAATTATAACAGGTCTCAACGTTTTTGGATGTCGACAAGTTTGGTACTGGAAGGGTATAAAACACAATGACATTTTACACCGTTTTAACGCGAGGTAAAAGAGCTGCAAGTTGTTCACACTTGGAAGAACTCTATCTATTGGATTATGAGTACACGACCAACTTTAGTTTTACCTTGGGGCCCATCTCTTCGTGCCCACAATGAACCTTGTTCAAAGTAATACTAATAAGAAGAAGAACGGTTATTACGCGTCGGTATCAGTCAATCATATAACACAACATTTCAAATCAACAAACATCATATCATTTATATAATACAAAATCATTATCTCAAACTAAGCGAGCTACCAGCACAATCATGAGTCATCGTTCAAATGGCACAACATGTATTCAGGAAGAGGTAAGCAAGTCTATAATAACCACCATTCTACACATTTTCCTTGAATCCATCCTACCCATTTTTCTTGGACCATGCCAAAAGATTTTACGTTCGATTTACCTGGCAGCGTACGTGCCAAACAGTGTCTGTACAATTTACAGGTAACCAATTATATTAAATGCATCTTGGTCGGGGATGCGATAGCCCAAAATGCCTAATGTAGGGACTTAGAAAACACATTCCACACGCGAGGCTCCGTTCGAACTGGGGTTATGGAGGTGATCGACACAGTACGATAGTGCTGGCGCTAAACCTGCCTGATGCACTGACGCTGAACGTGTTTTCACAATGGTAACTATTTCCAAGAAATACATGCGGCAGCTTTTCAAAAATCTGAAGACAATCATTCATTTCACAGCACATCGCCACAGTGACAAAGAGTCAGTCGGACAGATATGTTGTGTGACGGTAACTTGTATATACCAATATATTCGTGGCAGCAGATCAAGGGAGGGGACAATGTGTGTTTCTTTGAAACTTATCAGCAAAGAAGTCGGTTGAGGAGCCACAACAGAAAATTGTTTCTACTAAAAATTCAAACCAGCTGCAAACACATAGATACACTTGTATCATTGAAATGACTGTCGGATTGTAGCCTTTGTTTATAATGACGTTTGTTATCATTTTAATTTAAACGTCCAATCGTTAATTTTGTTACTATGTGCCATTTAAAAGTGTCCTTCTTTGTCAATAGCCGAGGGCAGACCTTTTCCGAGTATTGCTCCGTCCAATGACCTGAGCAAACGGAGATGAAGTCGTGTCCCCCCCCCTCCTCCCCCCATCCGCGCCTGCTAATTAGTATCGATTCTGAAAGACGAAATCGAAAGAGACCGTTGTTTGGCCTCGTGTACTGAACACAAATTTGACTTGGGAAAAATAACCGCGTTCCCTCGGGCAAGCTGTACCGTGCCCTCCGTGATCGTTGAATGTAGCATCCAGCCAAGCCAATGACATCAGCAGACCAAAACTAAATTTGTTTTCGTAGTTTAGGAGGTTTTCATATTCCAATCGCTCCAAAGAAAAGTATATGGCATTCACATTTGGCAAGAGTCAAGAAAAATTAAACCTCCAAAGTGTATAAGATAAACTTTTTCTTCAAAATGGTACCCTGGCTAAAATATATATATAAACACAGGTGTTTACTATACCCAAAACAGAAACCCTAGTCGGTCCATGGTGCCGTTCCTCGCGTATAATCAACTTTAGCTGTACACTACTACTACTGCATAATAAAGCAGCGAAGATATGGTTGAGGAATAGCTAACCACATGTTATCGAACGTTTTGGTAAAAGTTGGGCTCCCGTGCATTGTTTTATAGTTTGAAGGAAACATTTTTGCGCGGTAACAGGACTGCAAGTTTGATAACGCGAGAAATTTTGCAAATAAAACTATAGACCCCTTGCATAACGCGAAACGCTACACGGACGCTGAGGTCGCACGCACGATTTTACGCACAAAGAACACCTATCGTCCAATGATCTGCCTCCTTTGGCCTTAGTGAGGGCGCTTTTTGGCCTCATTGAGGGCGCTTTTTAAGAGTTTGACGTCATATGCAAGGGGTCTATTATTACCTTACGGGTTCAATGCTGTCTTGAATATAACAGGATGAAGGGTTTGCTAATAAAATATTGTTCTATTTCGCACATTTCCCAGATTGTTCCAACGATGCTGCGGTTTTAAAAGAGCTGCAAAATATTTTTCCCATGGGACTTTTCACGGAATTGCATAAGTAAACCATTGATAGTACAGTTGTAAATCTTATCAACAGGGTCTGTTCTTACTTGCCTTTTGCTATGCACAGCCGACGGGTCGAATAACTCCAAGGTCTCGTTTAATTTGTGGATAACCGAATACCACTTCCTCTGGTGAAACTGTTGTTGCGGATGCAAATAATACTACTGTTTTGCACATTGAAAACTTGCGTGTAATCTTGAGTTAAGGGCCAGGAGAAGTACGCAAAAGTAATGAAAATTTTCTCTCAAAATTAGGTTGTTAAAAAAATCAACGCTCTTACTAAATCAAAGTTCAATTTAATCCCATAACCCTATGTCTGCTTACAAATATCATATCAACACAGTTTACGCTAATGGAGCGATTCAGCAAAAAGTTATCGCGGATTCGGTGTGTGTTTTCTTAAAATTGATACAAGTATACTACGAGGTCAGGAGGACAAGGGTTCTGTCACTGTTACAATTCACTCTTATCGTACAATTCTCCCACGTTTTGGGGGACATGTCGTTCGTTAAAATGCTCTCCTTCACCGTTAACCAGTTCTCTTGAATCTTCCGTGAAAACTCCATTATGCCTCAAACCGTTTCACCGATTAAGCAAGTTTTATTCGTAATACGCCACAAGCTTCGGCAATGAGCATAAATGCACCTTATTTCCCAAGTGACTCTAAGAAATGGTCACCTTTACAATCGGGGAATTAAATTGTCACTCACAATATATCACTTGTTTGTTTGGATGTGTGTTTTTCTGTGTCTTCGAACCCTGGAGCTAAACTAGAAAATTGTGCGGGATCTATTTCTGTTCTTCTTCTTCTTCTGCTTCTTCTTCTTATATTTATTATGTTTCTTCTTCTTTCTTTTCTTTCTCCAGCTACCCCCCCCCCCCCCCCCCCTGCGTGTGTGTCTCCTTTCTCTCTTTTCTTCACCGTCTTCTTCCTCTTCTCTCATTTCGTCTTTCTGTCTACTCTATTTTATTTATCTTTTCTGCTTGTTTTCCCCTCGCAAGTAATGTCTTAGCTGGCTCAGTTCGAACCCTTGATTAAAAACGCTAACAAAACATTTTCAGAATAAACAAGACGCTTACAAATATTTAACTTCGAGTACATGCTATTGTTGCGCTTTCCGTGGACATTGCAGCAAGAATGTTCTTATTTTAATTCCCTGGGGGTGGATTTTGATTGCTGCAAGCGTTTAAATTATCTTCATGGACATACGTAGGCCTAAAATAATGTTGAATATTTCATCACTCAACGGCAACGCAAATTGTACCTCACTATGACGAAGTTGAAACATAAATTCATTAGAAACTGACATTTGTTTTTGTAACTGCACCTAAAACGTCGGTATTGGTATGAGTAGGCTGGTGGATAAGCTTGGGGGAGAGAGATTCAACGTTTTACGCATCTGAAACTTTTGTTTCTCGAAATATTGACGAAATGATGAAATTATTGACAAAGAAAGACTCATTTTTGTGCTGGTATAGATAAGCAAAAACGTTGACAGAAGTCGGCTCAGTGTTCAGGGCAAAAATGGATGGCTACCGATACGTTGCCCGATATATGTTACCAAATTACCGCCTTAACCGCGTTCTTTTGAAAAGCATTCACTGCCTTAAATGTTCAAGCATGTACTCACAAGAGAAGACAGCAATTAATGTTCAACTTGTAACTACACTGTAAAAACGGCGCTTAGCGTTTAAACACACACACAACATGTTTACACGCAAACATGTTTAGAAATATGCTTGAAAGCTAAATGGGTATCTCCTTAACATGTCAAAAAGCTAAACGTGTTGAGATTTGTTATGCTTGTTTTAAGTGAAGTTTTGATTTTAAACACATACAAAACATGTTTACACGCAAACATGTTTAGAAATATGTTTGTAAGCTAAATGGGTATCTCCTTAACATGTCAAAAAGCTAAACGTGTTGAGATTTGTTGTGCTTGTTTTAAGTGAAGTTTTGAATTTAAACACAATCAAAACATGTTTACACGCAAACATGTTTAGAAATATGTTTGAAGCTAAATGGCTACCTCTTTAACATGTCAAAAAGCTAAACGGGTTGAGATTTGTTGTGCTTGTTTGAAATGCAGTTTTGAATTTAAACACATACAAAACATGTTTACACGCAAACACGTTCAGAAATATGTTTGAAGCTAAATGCTATCTCTTTAACATGTCAAAAGCTAAACGTGTTTTGAACTGGTTTGAACATTTGAATACACCAGAATGTGTTTACATCATTGAATACGTTTGCTATTGGTATGAAAAAGCTAAGCAGCTAGTCATGATAGGCTTCCACGTAGGCATATAGGCCTTCCTTGGAGAGCGTTTTTGCTATATGGCATAAACACATAATTAAAAGGGTTTAAAATAATTCGCATTTTGGTAATACGTAACTTTACAAAGGTATCAAAAATGCTCCACACGTTTAGCCCCTCATGGCAAGTAAAATTGCTCAGGTAGCAAACGTACTAAAATGATGAACACACATTCTGGTGTATTTGAATGTTCAAACCAGTTCAAACCTGCATTGATCGCAACACGTTTAGCTTTTTGACATGTTAAAGGGATACCAATTTAGCTTACAAACATATTTCTAAACATGTTTGCTTGTAAACATGTTTTGTATGTGTTAAATTCATCAGTTTGTTTAGAATGAAATGGGCGGGGTTTCATTAAATATGCACAAATATAGACCTTGGTGTTTATTCAAAACCATTGTAGGTATAACAGCCTTTCCTGCGCAGTAGTTTACACTTTAATGTGTGTAATTCAATTGAAGCAAATTTTTGTTGTATCATATTGGCCAGCACTTCAAAGATTCACACCATGGGTAGAAAGTAAAGCCCAAAATGTATATAATTGGAACGGATTCTGAGACTTCAAAATGACCGTTTTCAGTATGACTGAAATTATGGCATCATTGCTCCTCAAATCATCTCGATGAAAATCATCTCGATGAAAATCATCTCGATGAAAATCATCTCGATGAAAATCATCTCGATGACCGTTGAGATGATGATGATTTATCGATTCTCATGCCGAGCGTAGCTTGGGCGTTATGTTTCAGTAAGCAGGCAGGCGAATGTTGCAACATTTCTCTTTTCTTTTCTTCAGGTGTTTAAAAATTAAGCTTATTCTCTGAAACGTGTTGGATTCTAAACATGTTTAGCACTCACTATGAACCCTAAACACATTCAATCTAAACGTATCACAGGCTAAATGTGTCTCGTGGTAAACATGTCACAGAAACGCAAAATCTAAACATGTTGAGGGCTAAACGTGTGAAAAAAGTGGGTACAAGCGAGGCGTTTATAAATGTGTTTAGATTCTAAACGCCGTTTTTACAGTGTAGTTTGTGTTGAATGAATTGTTTACTTACGAATTGAATCGTGCCTATCACCTACAGCAGCAAGCCGGCAAGCGTACAGCAAACGAAAATGTCAACAGTGAAAGACCGTTGCTCTTCTAGTACATTTGGTTACTGAATTGATGTTTTCCTCATACAAAATGAAGATAGTACGTTTACAAAAATAGTTACAGCCTAAAGTAAGTCAATTATCACGTGATACCAATCTAAAGCCCGAGGTTGAGGTTAAGTCAACTCAACTTGCGTGCCTTGTACAAAACCTTAGGTGTACCAGCTTTCCCTTTCGAACCCCGTCGAGGCATGAATCAAAATGATTGGGACACTAGCGGTACAATATCCGTAACTAGTACTGGATTCAAGTAGTTTTTCGGTTTGGGTGTGCACAGTTCCCAACTGAACAAAATGAATAAGCTCCCTTTTAACTCAAGTTTTTGAGTCGGGATACATGTGCTGTTTCCGAGTGCATTTTACTGAGCATGGTTGCGACTTGATGCTTTCTGACAAAAATACATGGCAGATCATGTTGCTGGCAGTGGGCTTTTATGGGGTAAAATGTCAATGATGATCGATGACCCGTATGCCTTTACCTGGATATATATCACATGCATGTTTTATGGGGTGAATACACAGCATTCAACCATACTGTCAATGGACTGCACTTTTATCGCAACTTTTAATCAGAGAAGTTCACCGAGTCTTCAGATTGCAGATTTGTGAAAACAAGCCACCTGTTATTTCAACAAATTGGTTCCCAAGTGTTATTTAAAACAATACATTCTGAGTCACCAGAAGTCCTATGTGATTCATGTTCGATGGGAGCCTCAACCGCGAGGAAGCAAATTTTTCCTCTTTTCCAGCCCGCCTGCTTTGGTGCAACATAGTGTATTTTATAAGAAAATTGGAAGAATACTTCTTCAGTGACGACAATGTTCTTGGGCACCACTGCAAACGTGTACTAAGAGGTTCAATTCGGTGTTGCAACCTCGCTCACTGCAGCAACAGATTGACACCGACTATAGGGAAAATTGTTTTCAAAATCGTTTATTGTTTTGTTTTGTTTATTTGTTATTATTTTAATTTTTTTCGTTTTTTAAAGTTTACTTTAATGTTTGAAATGAACAATGAATAATGACGAAACAAACAAAACAAAAAGATAACGAACAAAACGTGAATAACAATGGTTAGTAACGTTTTATGAGAACCACTAAGTTTACTGGAGGCCAAATGATTTGTAGTGCTCTTGCCAACTGCCTAATCAATTATGCTGGTGGTATTATACCTCCATCACATGATCTTGCAGAGTCTTCAAACATTTTGAACAAACCGTAAAATGAACAGTGAGGCTCGTAAATGTTGCTCCTCAACATTTCTCCTCAGCAATTATCGAGGTTCGGGAATTTGTACGGACTGATTTCGAGCGTTACTTTTTAGGACCAAGTTGCTTGTCAATCTTAAGTGCTTTCCAGTCAGCGACAAGATGGGGAATCGGTATGTTTGTTAATAAATCTCAGCCTGCTGGGGCCCTTCATAACAGATCCAATAAGACCGTCACTTTTCTAGAGACTATCACAACATTGTCCTTGTTTTTTGTTATCCATGCCCCATGTATGTCACTCATTCTCTTTAATATGTGCATTGGCAATAACGGTTACTGGTTTGAAATACACAGATTATTCTGAAGTACCAGATTAATCTGACCCTGCAGCCCCGGCTTGGTAAGGAAAACAAAACGTTCTGCCTATGCCGTGATAATGGGAAGCTATTATTTTACGACCTAAGAGACAACGGTCATCTGATGGAGTTATAACAGCAATCTCCCACACATCTATTGCTGCAGCGCCATCTGCAATGTAAAATGCCCTCTTTATAAACCCATGTTATTTTAAGCACTCACAGATACCAGATCTCATCTGATTTTTGTTACCAGCTGATATGGCTATTTTAACATAACTGAATAGCAATAAATAAACTTTAAAACAATTAATGATACAACAAAATGAGCAGGTCTTGAGATTGTCACATTCAAAATCTTACTTCGGTTGAAAAATAAAACCTAAAACAAAGTTCGACGACGAACACAAATTTGTTTAGCCTTATTAATTGATACAATATTTGCATGTGGTGAATACTGGCATGTAAATAATCTTCGTATAAGAAAAATTAGGTGACGAGATTCGTCTTCGTTGGTTTAATCACTGTTTTCTATAATATATTTGTATACTGTGTGTACGTTTATACGCTATATCGTTATGCCACTATTGTCGTGACCTATTTATTCACTGAAATTCATTTTCAGGGGGGGAGTGGGTGCTTCCTGCAAACGTTTCCCACTTAATTTCCTTTTCTTCAATTTCTGTCAGTCTCAGATCTGGGGCCACGTGCACTTTTGTGGAAATATTTTAGTACAGACATCTGGTTTAAAGTCCTCGTTCCTTGCATTTGTGCTCATACCACTTTACCCCTATTTCTACAACGTTCATTATTGAACACCGCTACATTTAATTAGAGCAATTCTATTCTAAAAGCCAGCTGAGAATGGAGGTTACGGACGATCGAACTATTCTAAAAGGAGCAACATTGATATGGATGTTGAATATGTTTGCGATCCCGCACACCTGAGAACGTTGGCAAATATCACCTTGTAACCTGAGTCATGACATATTTAAACGCTTGTTCGCTCAACAACATTACTCTGCAGCTCTCATGTATAATTATTATCTGTTACAGTCAAAAGTGTTTGGGGTTTTGTTCTATACTGAGTGCATTAATAGAATAAATAAAGGTCCTGGACTCTGTGAAAATAAGCGAAACATAATAAGTAGTGCAGGTGCTGGTCACTGCTTGTTAACCCAGTTTATATATAGCCTATATTTATGGTTTAAGGGATATCGTACGCTACAAGAACCATATGATTCATTCACGGGTTACTATTATCATGATAGAGTTAAAACAGTCAGATATTATTTTAAGTTTTTCAATAACGTCATCGTGTTCCTAAGTGTGGCGTAATTCAACTGGTAAGCTAGGCTTACCCACTGGCTCAACTGATTACCGGAAGCCCATTGGGAATTTAATTGACCTGTTTTTTCTATGTAACAGAAGTTGAATAGTTATAGTTGGCTTTTACGTATACCATATAGAAAGGACCACGTATGCGTATACGTTCTTCAAAGAGTCGAAGTCTTATGAGAACCACAAGTTTCTTTCACAAGACAATTTCTGAACGATGAAACGGGTGAGTTGGGCGGGGGGGGGGGTAAAATTACACACATCTGTATATGCTATGCTTTGGAGCAGCTGCAGTAGAGACTCTTTCGGCGTGTAGCAGATATACACGCGTGTGCAGCAATGACTTACCAACATGATTCCAGATAGAGAGCTAAGAGCTTTTAACTCAGTAAATACTATGTGCCAAGTGTGTGATATTATGCTCAAATTAAAAGGTCACAACTCCAAAAGAAAGTAGATTACCAACAATGAATGTACGAAATGAATGTAACTCGCCCTGAAAATATCAGGTGTGTGCACACACCGCATAATGTGATTCTGGGTAGAATCTTAAATGTATAAAAAACACACGAGCAACACATGCTTATTTGAACGCAATCTCTTAAAGGCACTGAACACGTTTTGTAATTGTCAAAGACCAGTATTCTCACTTGGTGTATCCCAACATATGCATAAAATAACAAGCCTGTGAAAATTTGGGCTCAATTGGTCATTGAAGTTGCAAGAAAATGATGAAAGAAAAAACACCCTTGTTGTACAAATTAGTGTGCTTTCAGATAGGAATAAAAGGCTTCTGGCCAGAGGTCTTTTATTATTTTAGTGAGAAATTACCTCTTTCTCAAAAACTACGTTACTTCAGAGGGAGTCGTTTTTCACAATGTTTTATACTATCAACAGCTCTCCGTTGCTCGTTACCAAGTAAGTTTTTATGCTAATATATATTTTGAGTAATTACCAAACGTGTACAGTGCCTTTAAGCTGGATCGTACGACCAATCTTGTTACACATCATCTGATGTCCGCTATTTACCATCTCAATCACCTGTTAATATCACAGTTTGCCCGTTATGTAATTCTGAAGGCAATTGTGATGAATTCCACTATACTCTTGTTTGTAATGCACTTCACGAAGACAGACGCTCTTATATAAAGAGGTTTTACTGGACTAACCCAAACACTGTCAAATTGGGGTTATTGTTTAATGTAAAAGGTTACCTTCAATTGAGTAATCTAGCTAAATTTATAAAGATCATACTGTCTAAATTTCCGTAATCATTTGGTTATACTAATTCTTGCTTATTGATAATGTATTATATAAAGCTAACTTGTACTTTATTTTCTTAACCTTTATAACCGTTATATTAATTACTTTGTAACCTGTACTGGCTCTCATACTCCTCTTGGGGTCGCAGAGATCAATAAACCAAACCAAACCAAACATCTAGTTAAAACAAGTGTATAATTCACGCAAATGGGGTTCTGTGGATAGTTGTTGCTCACTTGCAATGGATGAGAAGTGGTACAATTTGTGAAACGGATCAGTACCTAACTTTCTTTGTGATGAAATCGAGGAAAACAAATTAACAACTGCAAAATTCAATTAATTCCCGCTAAGCATCTCGATAGGTTGTTTCTATCCGGTGTCTCGTTTGAAAGGTCAACAAAACAAAATGGTATATTTAGCTTTCAACTACATGAACGATATTAAAAATAATCGACGGTTCTTATCCGTCGTCCTAGACTGCAGGAGGATCGACGCCACTCTACAATTATATGTAGGCATGTGATCAAGTATTCAGGACATGTCAGGCTTGAGTTACAAAACTACCTCCGTGGTAGTTGGAATTAACATTCAATTCTGCGAAAATGGCTAGTAACAATTTGTGTACTTTTCTAATTATTTAGATTTCTTTTTCGTCTTTCATTTCATAATTATTTGCCTCCGAATATTGTACTCTTACTGATTTTGGAAACGTGTTCTTCTTTTTTCGACCACAGCACTTCGTATGGAGGCACACTCTCTGGATTGCAATGCGTGACAAAGAGAAGCATTTTAAAGTAAAATTCGTTGTTTTTTGAGATAAGGAATATGATAAAAGCTATACTTGACAGTACAGCGTCAACTTGTATTCAGAAAACCGCTCTTCATTTGTACGGCTAATAAAAGTACATCAATTGTTCCATAGTGTGTTGTCTCCAAGGTAATTATTATCTGTAATGTAGTTTCATCCTATCTTCCCCTTGGCATTTTCTCATTTTGCCAATTTGTCTATCAGAAACAAGACAAGGCACAACGGTTAGACCAATGGTGCGTGATCGTCTTACACCTGATGTATATTAAATAATTACTGAAATATCATTACTGACGTTAAGTCGCCCACTCGGCGTCATCCCTACCACCCTTCACTGCAAAACCTCTGACTCTTAAGTCAACACAAATTAATCTGTTGCGAATAACATTTCACTGTTTACCCTTGCGCTAGATTATCATGACAACTGCCCTGGTGAGCTGTCATGTTTTGTCACAACATACATATGTAAAATGAAGATGGGCTGCCAGACTGATAACAAACAAGTTTGTCTGAGAATATTGCTACAAGATACCTTACATATCACTGTACTGCGTACCTTAGTATTAGTTATGTAAATATACATAGGCCTAGAATGTAATTATATTAAACCAACGTTGTGGTTTGTTATATTGCATACTGACATTGCTAATATACACTGATCTATGGTGATTGTTCGTATCATTATTTGGTCGGTCAGCTGGCCCGCAGACTCTCTTATCATTCACCCAAGGAGTTGAAAATGAAATCGAACTTGGCATCAAGCCGCAGCGATCACGTTGATTATACTATTCGTGATAAATGTGTAGGGAATTTGAGACCTTCAACAATAACACTGAACTTAAATATAAAAGCCCCAAATAATCTTTTTGCACTCTGGACATCTTCTGTGATTACGGCTTATCGACTGAACGAACTTGCACAATTTACGAGTATGATTACCATAGTTGCCCTGATATTAAGCCTTGATACTATATCAATGCCGCACGATGATGATGGCTTGCCGACTGTATAGCCTATTGCAATGAAGATACCTTACTGAGCTCCGCGGGGTTTTCTTTAGGAGTTTAGTTCTTATATCTCTCATCTAAAATACTTGAGAGACTTTTCTGTAACAGACTCACTAACTTCATCTCTCATTTCCATCTCCTTTCTGACTCTCAGTACGGCTTTCGAGCAAATCACTCCACAGACATGGCGCTAACTCAATTTGTTGATAAAGTGTCCACTGCTCTCAATAATAAAATGAGTACAGTCGGTGTATTTATTGACCTATCAAAAGCATTTGACACCATTGATCACTCCATTCTCCTGGACAAACTTCGTTTCTACGGCATAAGAGGTGTTGCTCTCAAATGGCTTTCTTCGTATCTTTCGAATAGGCAACAGTTCACTTCCTTCAAAAATCACAACTCTTCTCGGCAAGAAATCAAGCATGGTGTTCCCCAGGGTTCTATTCTTGGTTCTATTCTTGGTCCTCTTCTTTTTTTGCTGTATATCAATGATCTGCATTCTTCTTCTTCCCTTCTTTCCTTTACTTTATTTGCCGATGATACTACTATTACTTTCTCTGACTCCAACCCGGCTAATTCTTTAAACACCATGAATGCTGAACTTCTTAAAGTCTCTTCTTGGTTTAAAGCTAACAAACTTTACCTTAACCAACACAAAACTAAATTCATGCTCTTCAGTAAATCTTCTCATCTTTTGGACGATATTCCTATTCTTCGCATCGATAATAACCCCATCCTTCATGTTCACTCTACTAACTTTCTAGGTGTCATTATTGAAGATCAACTCTCCTGGTCTGAACACATTTCTTCCATTACTAAAACCATCTCCCGCAACACCGGTGTTATGTCTAGACTTCGTGCCTTTCTTCCTCCCAAATCCTTGATATTGCTTTTACAATACCCTCATTCTTCCTTATCTTAACTATTGTAATATCGTTTGGGCACATGTTTCCAGCAACAAGCTTCGTTCGCTAATCACCACTCAAAAAAGGGCAATCAGGATTTGCACTTCTTCGCATCCCCGGGAGCACACTGCACCTCTTTTTGTCCAATTACACTCGGCACTTGCTGAAATTAACAAATTTCATAAATTTTTTTAAATTTTTTACCCACTTCCTTTAGTTCATTCTTTACCTCTGTCCGTGACACCCATGGGTACTCAACCAGATCGCACAACAAATCACACCTCTATGTGCCATTCACCCGCACATCATTCCACCTGAAAACGCTTCGTTTCTTCGAACCGCGTCTTTGGAATGGTAAGCGAATCTATTAAATCACAATCTTCTGTGGGTCGATTTAAAAGTGCTTATAAAAGAGCTCTCCTCTCCCAGTATCTGACATAGTTTGTTCTCATCTAGCTAGTCTGCTTAGATTCCTGTTTACTCATGTTTAGTAGTCAGCTGATGTTCTCTCTTTATATGATATATTACTTTACTATAATTGTTATTGTCGTTATTATTATTATTAATATTACTGTAATATTGATATTATTCTCATCATATTAATATTACTATAATATTAATATTATTCTCATAATTTCTGTCTTTGTGCAACTTGTCTGTCCGTACGTTCTTGTTCCTGTTAACGTTCTGTTTGTCTGTCCATCAGTCAGGCATCTCACTACAAGCCTCGGCTTCCAGATGATGCCTCCATACTTATGTTATTTTTTTGCCTTGTAATTAATGCTTCTTTGATTACTTCTTTAAATCAATGTTTTGGCTATGTACTGTTTGAAAATGTCATGAAGTATGGAAATAAATGTGAGTTTTGAATTGAATTGAAAATTGAATTGAGACAAGGTTCATGGGACAAATCCCTATCAATAAAATATGTCAAAATTAATCTGATGGCCATCCAAGTTCAACTTAATGTCTACCCACTTGAATCCGTCCCACTTCCGTCAACCCTGTACAGATCCAATCGTGTGTGTGGATATCTTCAGGTGCGTCTTTTAGCATGATAGTCAAGCCATGCGGCTTATCCAAGGCCTACCTTCCATGCCAAACCTGCTTCGTGGGGAGTCATTAGGGCTTAAGTCATGCACGGCAAGATTTCAAGGTAGTAGGGAATCCATCCCGGTAGACATTTTTAGTCTTCTCTCGTGGGCAGGACAGAAACATGTTGCATATCGATTGGAGACTCCATAACACTGTAACATTAAACCGGTACGTGACCAGCCTATGCGTCCCGCCACTGAAAAGCAACGCTATGTGTTGAGCAACTTCCAGCTCTTCAAATAATGTTCTTCTTTTGTAAAAAGGTCAGGAGTGTAAGTAATGGTCGACAGGATGACGCCATTAAAATACTTTTTTTTTCCAATCCTTTTTACTGATGGGTCATAGCTAGACAAGCAGAGGGGTTCGATTTCGCAAGATTATCGTGAATGGAAGCGATCGACCGTCATCGGATATTTAGAAGAAACGAAGACCTGTGTCTGTTGTGAACCATTTGTTTCTTTCTGTTCTGTTTAACTAGTTTAAATAATTATGTATTTTTAGGTTCAATTTAAGTTTGACACAATACCGCTTTGTCTGCATCTTCTCTTAATTCCCTTTACAATAGACTGCTTCTGTCACCCGAGTGTGTATTGTGTTGTCTGCTACTGTCACCCCAATGTTTATTGTGTTGTTACTTGGCCTTTTTATAACAGAGATTGTGTGCTTGCTCCAATTGCTATTAAGCGTTAAAATACAATCATCCAAGCAAAAACACCTTAAAGTTGGTCGAGATTTATCTCTAAAAAAAACGTCTACTCTATTCTTACCATTTAGGTTCATGTTCATGTCCATGTCCGAAGCAAACGTTTGAACCGACGGTGTAGGCCACTATCGGAACCGTAGTTTAATTGTTTATTTTTGTTAGTTTTCGATTGTCGTACACATTTTTATTTAAAGGCTTTGTCGTAATTAACAGCTTCGTCGGCTAAGGCTAAGGCTAAGGCTGTTTCTAAGGGTGTTGCTATCTACCTCCCGTGCTTCAACGCTTGTTCACGTGAGGATCAAGCTGCATGCAGCCAAATCGGATTCAGCTAAAGTGATGGTTTGAATTATCATGCCGTGACGGGTTCAGGCTGTCTTCTTTTCTTTTCTTTTCTCTCTCTTTTTGGCTCACATAATTTGTTTGAGGGTACTTAGTTGCATGACAAAACAACACAAAATGGCTTCTCCATCTACTGTCGGTGGCTTCTCCATCTACTGTCGGTCGAGAAGAGGTAACTCTTTACTTGCATTTCATCACAGAATGGGCGCCAGACGTATTACGTGCCACGACTGGTAATGTCATCACAAAATGAAGAAATCCCATCCTTCAAGCTTTCACGGTGCACACAAATATGAGGTAAAATGGAGAGGAGAGCAGGAAAATTGAATTGATTTCCTCAAAACGAGAACATGTTTGAGTCTTAGCTTCCGTCAATTACTGTGACACTCGTGCCAATCACACTGAGACGAAGGTCTGGATTATTTTGACAGGCAGCCAATTACTGGCTTCAAGATAGTCATTAGGGAAGGCATGGTTGGTTAGCTTATACGACTGTATTATGGTTCTTACAAGACACATATTCAAATGGCAATGGCGGGAGCCGTTGGTCTAGGGAGAGCAGTGTTGTTGGACGGAGTAGTGGGCTGGATAGCACCAGGGTACGGTAGTTAAGTTTGAAACTTAACTTGCTGTGCAAGCTTCCATGCGCGAGATCCAAAGAACTAGTCTTCCTTGCTCTATGGTATGAACAGGTCTGCTTTACTGATACCTAGCATTGTCATTAACGATGTACATTGGTAAAGACAAAGTAACTCATTTTGTTATATTATTCTTAGTACTATTATAGACATTTGGTGTCAATATCCTCTTAATATCTAAGTAGATGGGATCTGAAACGTAATTGATCATCATTTGAGCAAGGTTTTGAATCGAACCGATATATAAATCATATGAAACTAAAATACGGGGAAAAACAAGGCCGCCATACGTGTATATGTGTGGGTGTGTGTGTGTCAGTTTCGTGTTAAAGGGACACACCGGTTACCTGTTTACGTAATTTAGTCATGTAGAATCAAAGACAATTATTTCTAGATGGTTTTTATATTTTTTTATACAGAAATATCACGCAATTAACGAGAAATTACCGAAAAAAACAAAAGCGGTCAAAGGTCACCGTATACGCTTTTCCAGCCGTTGCAAGTGTCAAATTTACGGGACACATGATATGCAATGTTGCAAGTGCAAGTAGACTGGTGCTCTGTTTATGTAAGTGTTTTACTACGACAAGGCATGAGGATCCAGTCCACGTTATCCATCGGAAAGTGTGTATAAACAACGGACACGGAAGCCAGTCAACTCGCCCCCCAGCAAACTCGCCAATTACAAAGTCCCCAACGTACAAAGTCGCCCCCTAGCAACGTCGCCCGCTCACATACAAACTCGTCCCCTCTCAAAGTCGCCCCTCACATCACAAAGGAATGTAACAAATTGGTGTGATTGGACTTCAGGGGAACGAAAGCTATCTTGAGGAAACAAAATTAGCTATCCTGAGGGAACGAAAGAGGAATTCTGGATAACAAAATCTCATAGCGAGAGAACGATAGCGTATTTTTAGGGAGCGAAAGCATATTTCGAGGGAATGAAAGTATATTTCGGGCAATACAAATTCAAAGTCGTAAAATCGAAAGCTTTTTTTTAAGGAACGAAATCTCCTTTCGAGGGAAAGAAAGCGTATTTTGAGGAAGGAAAGCATATTTCGAGCGAACGAAAGTATATTTTTTGTTCCCACCTTTTAATTGTTAATTTCTTTTTCACTTGTCCCTTCATCAGATCATCAGGGCTCCGTTTTGGGTTTTTTTTCGGGGGGGCTCGTTTTTTGGAATTGTTTGTCACGAATTTTGTTTAAACTAATTGTACCGTCAATATAAAAGTGGTAGTCCTATGTATTCACATAAATCTTATTTAATTACCAAGAAATTCGGTACAAATCGGATCAAGGAACGTACACAGAGCATTGAAAAGTTGCGATTTTGAAACAACGGATTGCGCCAGCGAAATTTTTTTCCCAGCGCGGTAAAGGCCATTCTGTGCAGCTGCTAGTTGATATTGTAATGGTTCAGCTATCTCTTGGCTAGTAGGTTTCCGTTGTTAGCACTGCCGAGATACTCTCGTTTGCTCGGACTCTCTGAAATAAAATCTTACGTTCGACTTGTTGTATTATTTGCAACTTGTATCCATAATTTGAATACGTATTTTTGTATGTCAAATACTCATGAATTCTTGTTAAAAAAACAGAGTTGAATTCGGTGTAGTAATTAATTTTAACTCCGAAGATCACGAGGGTTATCCGTACCAAAAAAGTGGTTCGGATAACCCATTTTTTGAAAAATACTCAAAAACTACCAAAATTGATGGTTTCTTTTAGGAACCGTTCTTCTCCATTCCTGGAAGACCTCTGGAGTCATGTTTTAGTTTATTTTGTAGCCAAAATAGCCCAACGAAGCCGGTGTGTCCCTTTAAGTCCCGAAAAAACTACACCAATGTTGTTAGCTGACATACTCCATGCAAACATCAATATTCGTTTTCGGTATTTGGTGAGTTTCAGATGACCGTCTGCAGCTGCAAGATTCGAAACATTCCTAGCGGAAACGCGTCCTCTGTTGATGAATAATTAATAAATCCTTGTTGTATCAATTTGAAGAAGGATTGATGAAATGTACATCGATTTTTTTTTACTATACAGTCTCGATGTTGTATTTACAATCTAGGATAGCAACCTTGCTCCAAAATGCTTCAAGTTCGCAGTTTTCTTAACTGACCACAAACGTTTCTAATAGGCCTACTATTTGACATGTGTAAATAATTGGTCTGCGGAGAATATTAATTTCTTTACACTTTCCTTCAGAGAACATCCATTTAGTTTCAACCCTATGGTTTCCAGAAACATCCACTAAATTAATTGACGTATTCAAATAAACTGCAAAAAAAAAAAAAGAAAGCTATACACTTTCTTGACAAAACAGTTATTACGATGGTATGGAATCCCCTTAAAAAAAGGGTAATACAAACAAATTCATGATAGATTAATACGAAATGTTCGAAAGTATAGGCCAGCTTGTGCTTCAAAAATCTGAAAAGAATTATATTCCCTCACGAGATATCACGTGATCGATCACCGCGTATGCCGTGGATAAGTATTACTTGCGATGATTGGAAAGTGGTGACTCTTATATGACTTTTGGATTGTATAGTGGCTGAATGGCTAGAAGTTGTGCACTGCCACCTGGGCTGGGCTTCGTTTCTTTGTTCATTGAGTTCATTCTTTCGAACAATGATCGTGTCTTTTTAAATTGTGTGAACGAAGTAAATGCAAAACATGCATGTACGTTAAAGAACATTGAATTCCCAATTCAAAAAGGTGTCTGCTGCCACGGTAGAAAGTTGAAAGTAAAACCTAATGAAATTGAGAACTTGATAGTCTTATACAATGGTCCAGAGAGAAATGGTCCCATCAAGTTATTCACATTGCACTTTCTGGTAAGTATGATATTTCTTCGGTGTTTATTTCCAAACAGTAACAGATACTGGGTGTGATGGAGAGTTCTTTATAGATTTGCGGCTCCTTCCTGTCGATGTATACCACTCCAACTCTTACAACAGGCTTAACTTGGAATGGAACTGTAATCTGATAAGCAGTATACGGTCCGCTTAGGATCTTCAATAGTAAGCCAGTACCTATTGACGGGGCTGGTATAAATATAGCGTATAGACACGACTAATGCACTTAAGATAAATGAATCTAACTTTCTTAAAAGGGCTCAAGTTGTCCCACTTCTTTACAAAATCACGGGTCTTTTGTGGCTTTATGGACAGCTCATTCATTTTCTGTTGAAAGTGTGCATGAAGGTTCTTCATGGTTTGTCTATTCTTCATAAAAGTTATAAATTCCCGTACTCGAAGAATTTTGCACGATCCGCTCAGTCAAACTTGTTCGCATGATATAACGTTGCCTAGTTCAAGTTTCATCACCTTCATGGTTTCATTTAGTAATGAAACAATAATGTGCTTCACGTCATCCAGATGTGCATATTGGCTTGCTGTTGTTATTGTCCGTGTTGTTGTCCTTGTTCCTGTTGTTGTTCTTCTTCTCCTTCTCTTGGTTGTCATTGGTTACGGGAGTTAAATATTGCTGTTTGACATTTAACTGAGTCAGTTTTTCTCCGGGAGGAAGCAGCTTGTTCGGAAGAAGCTCAGATTAAACTAATAATAGTGTCCACTCTTCTTGAAGTATTTCTTGAAATGTTTCACAGAAAGTGGGTTACATGGTTCACACACTACGGTACCGGTATGTCATTAAACTCCACCTCCTTCACCAACTATGCAGTGTTAAACAAAAGAGATATTAAAAATAGTCGGGTGGTCACAACGCAAGTGATTTCCTCTTGTATAGCTTAGTATAGGGTTTATTCCAAGCGGTATCCTGTAGCAGAGTGCCTGCAAAGACACTGACAGAAGGTCGTTATAGGTCAGTACGTGGGAAGGGTGGATCTATCTATAGTCTTTTCGGTCCTATGGACATAGTCACTTAAATTGATATTGAGGCCATTGATTGGATTTTCTAATTAACTCTGTTTGAACGGTTTTCTTAAAACAATATGAACACGGTTTGTTCATGCGATCCGAATGAGCACTTTAACGGTGAGAAATATCAACTTTTGACTTTATCGGTATAATAGCAAACCTCGTCGTATATTATGCTCAAATTGGTCTGCAACTGATCCAAGCAAAAACTATCCTCTTGTTTGATCCTCTCTGTGCATTATATATTTAATAGCGCAAACAAAAATATCCAGCAAAGTTTCATACATAAGCATGTACTCTGTAACCGGGGATGTTCAATTACATCTCCATATCTCTGAAGACTTGTGACTTTGGACGGAACCAGCAGCGAAGGCCTTATCAGTATCAAAGTTCTATTATGGAGGTTGGTAAAAGTATCTTCAATGGAATATTTTTATTTATGTTTGGAATCTCAAATTCTCTAGATTGGGGTTTTTTTTTCAGGTTCTACTTGCACAGATTGACTCAATCAGTTTGTTGATATTCGACGTAAAAAGGTGAGCTACTGTCAGCGTGTTAGTTTGATTTTGCACAAGATACAATTCGTGTTAAAACAGCCGTAATACAGCTTGTCCTCTAATGTTGATCCGTATAAACAAACCAGTACTGGAAGAGCAAACTGTAGTCAATATTACAAATGGTACAGTTTTTTAGTTTTTTGTGTTTTTTTATGTTTGTTATTGTTTCTTTGTACAAGCTTGGACCCATGGGAGACAAGTGGTTACCACTGAAATGGCCATCCAGTTGAAATAAGAAAAAAATAATAACACTAATATTACATCTTCACAGGTGGTCCACTCATGCCAATCATATCAAGGACTGGAAAGAGACCTAATCCAAACAGGTTAAATAAGACATTTTCCTTAAAACTTATTACCTCATGAAGAGCACGTGTTTCATGTTTCAGTTAGTATATATTATGACATAATTATAGACATACGACCATGGACGACATTTAGTTCATAAAAGGTCGTTACTTGCGGGAGACATCAATTATTGATCCCTGTGCTTGCATTCAAATCGATATTAATACGCTGTGTATGTCAATGTTTTCAGAAAGACATCGATGTAACTGTTTAAATATACATAGAGACGATCATCAACGAACTATCATCACTATAAATCATTACTGAATGAATAAACCAAAGGGTATCGAGGCTGCTACTGAACAAAACATTAAATGTTTTAGTATTTTACATGATATTTGCAACCTTCAGAAATACTGAATGGACAGTAGTTTTCCTAAATGTCTGTCAAGCCGATATTATACAATTTGCAACTAACATGAAAAACAATACCCCCGTATTAGTGTACGAGGCTCAGTAGTGCAGATTTCTTTTCCGTTAATAACTTCAAATTTGCTCAATTGATAACTGCAGTATCGACAACCAGTGTGACCCACAAAAAGTGTTCTAATAAACTGTCCAACTGAATTTGAACAGTTACATAAAGGCCTATGCTTTTGCAGGGAAATCGTTCGAACGAAGATTTGTTTCGTTCGAGCGAAGATTTGTTTGTGTTCGTACGAACTCTTTGTCGTTCGAACGAGGTTTTTTCGTTCGAACGAAGATTTGTTTCCAATGTTTTCCCCACCTATGTCCCTTAAAAATGTTCGTTTATTTCGAAACGTCCGAAGATGTTTCAACGCCCCAGCACCACATTGCCACAAAAACGTTTTGCCTTGCAGCAGGGTAGTTATTGGTTAAACGATACCAAAAACATAGTGTCGTATAACGTGAGAAGTGAGAAAGAAATATCTATCCAAGGGGAGTAAAAACCAAGTTTTGAATGCCGTGCTCGGCTAACTTTTAAAAAAATATCAAAACAGAGCGTTGAAGTCCTTGAGTGTAAATCAAATATCTGCAGACATCTTTTTTGTTCTGTGTGCAAGCGTTTTTGATTAATCCAGCCTTGGTGACTGCAAAACACCTCTTTGTGCCGTGGACGGAATCAATCAATGTTTCTATTTTCAGAAAGAGAAAAAGAGAGCCTTCTGGCGAAGCCTCCAATTCAATGTCCACCCGATGGACAGAATTTCAAGAGGAACATAGCATTGGCTTAGATCATTAAAGTTGTTTTGCACCACATTCTTTACATTTGTCGCCATCTGTGTTCTTACGTGCATCACTGTACCAGAACGCAATGCTTGCGACAATAGGTTGATGTTGACTGCTATTTTGTTTTTATCACCAGGGACGGATACTCTTTTGTTGTTTATTATTAGACAGCGAAAAATACTTCTGTTTGGAAATTCATCTTGTAAACTAAGAAAACAATTAAATAAGGCCCCTAATTAACAACCTAGCCCCCCCCCCTCCAATTAAAACTTGTTCCCACCTAAGTTTTTTCCCCGATAGACAAACAAACAAAAACGTTGTATCCAACACTCATGCAATGCTCACGTTACCCCCAGTTCAAGAATAACGCTGGTTGAAAAGTATGTAATTGTGGTATGTCAGTGCTTTTCAGCAGTACAAATTTATGTTTAAAAAAAATTGTGTTGCCCCCTAGACTTATAAGCTTTCCAGGTCTTGTGCCGACGCTGATTTTGACCCCCAATGTTGAGAGAACGCAAGATTTACCAAAGGTTTAGATATATCGCCGTTTGATTCGAATGATTTTTCTGAAATGTGTGATTCGGTTTAGTACCAAGTTTATCTAACAATGGTTGTCTTAAAATTAAAATCGCAATCTACGATTCAATCTACGAAAGGAAGACTCTAGCTATGACATCAACGGTTAGCGTTGCTTTTTATTAACTATATCGCGAACGGATGCTGGCAATTCCCGATACTCAGGAGTCTCCTCCCTGTGTGTAAGCCGGGCAATCCAACACTTTGTAAGATGGTCGTTCTGCTGATCAAACTCAAGCCTAACCACATTATCAGGCGCAAGCGTCAATTACACTTGTACAAATACGGTGCCCCATGCGACAGAGAATTTGACTCGTCAGAGCAAACAGTATAAATGTATTTTTAAAACACAGCCGTTAGATTCCCTTTCAATCAAGAGTTGGAATAGATTGGACATTATCATTTGGCACTGTAGATGCAGGACAAACAATACACTCTCAAGAGGCATACATTTCAGTTGAAAATCAGAGACCGTCAAAGGCCGACCTGATTGAGTAGTCTGTGCGTAGCAACAATAGGAGTGCCTGAAACGGCAGAAATTGCACTGCGTTAAGGATTACGACCACCATCAAAAGATAAATTAACATGAACTTCTATTAAAGGGACACACCGGCTTCGTTGGGCTATTTTAGCAAAAAAATAGTCTTCCAGGAATGGAGAAGAACGGTTCCTAAAAGAAACCATCAATTTTGGTCGTTTTTGATAATTTTTCAAAAAACGAAGGTCACATGGGTTATCCGAACCACTTTTTGGGTTCGGATAACCCTCGTGATCTTCGGAGTTAGTTTTACTTCCAGCCGTATAAAAATTAACTACTGCACCGAATTCAACTCTGTTTTTTAACAAGAATTCATGAGAATTTGACACACAAAAATACGTATTCAAATTATGGATACAAGTTGTAAATAATACAAAAAAGTCGAACGTAAGATTTTATTTCAGAGAGTGCGAGCAACGGAAGCGTGTCTTACAGTGCACAGCGTGGGGGCAACTACACGTAACACAGTCGTGTCGCTTGCGAGCAGAGTATCTCGGCAGTGCTAGCGCGACGGAAACCAACTAGCCAAGAGATAGCTGTACCTGGAAGCTCATGAACATGTGGGAGGGGTAGGGAGCCAGACCACCAACTACGTTGTTGTTATAGCGGGTTTGCTAATCAGTACACCTCGCTGATCAAATCCGTTTCAAAATCGCAACTTTTCATGCTCTGTGTACGTATCTTGACCCGATTTGTACCGAATTTATTGGTAATTAAAGAAGATTTATGTCAATACATAGGAATACCACTTTTATATTGACTGTACAATTAGTTTAAACAAAATTTGTGACAAACAATTCCAAAAAACGAGCCCCCCAAAAAAAAAAAAAAAAAAAAAAAACGGAGCCCCTGAAGGCACAAGTGAAAAAGAAATTAAAAATTTAAAGGTGGAAAAAAAAAACTCACTCGAAATTTCTATTGCATCCCTCGACACACAAAATTCCAACAAAATCATTTCGTTTCCTCAAAATATAATTTAATTCGATGAAAATATAATTTTGTCTCACAAAATATTATTTTTCATTTTGTGAACGCAGTGTGTTTTTCTAGGTAACGAAATAGATTATTTCTAGAAAATAGGTTCTCGTTCCCTTGAACACGCTTTCTTTCCACCGAACTACAATTAAGTTCCCCAGAAATACGCTTTCGTTCCCTGAAGATACGCATTCGTTTCCTCGAAATATGATTTTGTTCGCAAGAAATATACTTTCGTTCGCTCGAAATATGCTTTCCTTCCACGCTTTCTTTCCCTCGAAAGGAGATTTCGTTCCCTAAAAAAATGCTTTCGATTCCTCGAAATACGACTTTGAATTTTTTGCCCGAAATATACTTGTATTCACCCGAAATATGCTTTCGCTCCCTAAAAATACGCTTTCGTTCTCTCGCAATAAGATTTTGTTCCCCAGAATTCCTCTTTCGTTCCCTCAAGGTAGCTTTTGTTCCCTCAAGATAGCTTTCGTTCCCCTGAAGTCCAATCACACCAATTTGTTACATTCCTTTGTGAGGGGCGACTTTGAGAGGGGATGAGTTTGTATGAGAGGGGGCGACTTTGCTAGGGGATGACTTTGTAGGAAGGGGATTTTGTTATTGGCGAGTTTGCTGGGGGCGAGTTGACTGGTTTCCGTGTCCGTTGTTTAAACACACTTTCAGATGGATAACGTGGACTGGATCCTCATGCCTTGTCGTAGTAAAACACTTACACAAACAGAGCACCAGTCTACTTGCAACATTGCACAGCATGTATCCCGTAAATTTGACACTTGCAACGGCTGGTAAAGCGTATACGGTGACCTTTGACCGCTTTTGTTTTTTTCGGTCATTTCACGTTAATTACGTGATATTTTTGTATAAAAAAATATATAAAAACCATCTAGAAATAATTGTCTTTGATTCTACATGACTAAATTACTTAAACAAGTAACCGGTGTGTCCCTTTAAGGAGAAGCTCAAGAGTTGTCCAATTTACTGGTCTGTGCAGAATGAGGACAAGGATGTTGATTACGATTTGATAGAATTACATGGATGATTGTCCCGTCAAACTCATAGCATTAAAACCCTGTAAGTAGCGAATGGTCTCAAGCGGTAGAACAATTTTTCTGTTTTTGTTAATTACAACACTTTTTTATTTTTTTTTCGCTGAAATTAATTTTCATCCAACCCTGAACACCCCTTAACAAAGTGGCTGAACCGATTTTGCCATAGAGGTCGTTCACCGGGTAGGCCAGCTGTCACAAAGTGGGTCTGCGCCAAGGCGGCAATTCCCTTGTGTACAAAAATTGCCGCCATATTATGAACACATGCTCTTTGTCATATGTCTGTGAATGGAAACCAGAGCTGTTTGTTTACAATCCTGACCTGGCTACTGTTTCTTTTTTACCCTGTGGCTGTTTCATGTGTCAATTTCACTAATTACATAATATGCCGACCGCGTGAGCACCTTCGTTCCACGGAGCAAATCACAAAAAATATGCTTCTTGCAGGGTTAATATACGAATAACAACACAAGATTGACTGTGTATGTCAACTGAAATGGTATTCTATGCAAGGTACATTCGTCTTCGTTGAAATGCTCTCATACATTTTATTTCAAAAGCCTGGATTCATGTTTTGGGGAATGGGAAGCTGGACAACCATTATGGTCAAACGCATTCTTAGGATGAAACATCGCCTGAATTGCGGTTGGGAAAACATCCATCCGTAGATTGTACATATGGACCTATGTATATAAATGGTTGGGTAAAATTAATAAAGGGTCATCGTTTGGTAATGAACCCCCCCCCCCCCCAACAAATTGTGGGTTTTTTTCTCCAAAAGCTTTACTTGTTATAAAGATGGTAATGTAGTAATTTAAAGCATCCTGCGAAACCTTTTGGTCTGAAATGACTCCGTTGATTAGAAATAGATAAAAACGTTTGAATCTGAGAAACGATTCGTGCAATAATATCGTTTCTCAGATTTATGAGGGTTGGTGTCCATTCGCGATTGCTGCGGTTAGAGATGTGGTTGGTACACACCATCACCACCTCACTAACAGGGATGGATTCGACGTTAGTGTGAAAGCACTGTTTGAGTTTTATTGTTTTCTCAGCAAGTAGATATTTTATTCAGCTGATGCATTCACAGGTGACATTTATTCTATATAATTTTGCATATACATAAGCATTTAACATTGAAAAAAAAAATACGATAAACCTTAAGTTACCTTTAAAAACAAGTTTGTTACAAATTTTGCATTATTTGTTTTCATTATTATTATTTTGTTTTCGTGACCCATATCAACCACTGGTTTTACATGGAAGGTCGAGTAAAGAATGGTTACAGTTCCACGTGGACCTCTGATTGACAAAAGGAAACATTGTGTGCCTCTAAGTCTGTATGTGAATTGCTTGCCCTCCTTCTGTTTGATATGGGGCAAAACAAAAACTTGCAGCTATAGCATTTCATAGCAGAAAATATTATCCTGATGAAATTTGTCTAAAGGTGGGAGGAGGGGTGACTTTCGATTACCCAACTTGCAGTTGAAGCAATCAGTCACAAAACTCCGATGCACTGCGTTGCATTATCTTTGCCATCAGGAAGATCAATATGACCTTTGTAAATCAAACTGCTGCCACGGTATCACCTTTCCCTTATATAATGGCTATCTTAAGCTGGTGAGTACCCCGAGGAGTAGTTTGAAACAGTATTGGAAGAGAGGCTGGTGATCGGTCGAGGCGTATAAGGGTTGCACGGTGCAATGCAGACAGGAGTCTGAATGTCATTGTTCATTTCTTGCGTATTATACTTATTCTGAACATTTCACAGGCTTTGCAATTTTTCAATGAAGCTATTATAGTCAGAAAACAAAAGCTCGAGTTTGTATTTAAGGCAAAGTGCACTTTTGGTAATTACTCTACAGGTTAATGACCGTAACAGCTTACATGGCAAAGAGCACCGGAGAGATGTTAGTGATGTTATAAAACATTGTAAGAAACGACTCCCTTTGAAGTGATGTGGTTCTAGAGAAATATGCATCTCAAAGCACACCCCATCATGCAAGAAAAAAGCACATCCTATATGCAACTTCGATGACCAATTGTGCCAAATTGACCAAATGAGCTAGGTTTGTTATGTTATGCAAATGTTTGGATACTCCAAGTGAGGATACTGGTCTAAGTGAGGATATTGAAACTCTACCCTACATTGGAAGTGAAATTATTCAAGACATCTTTAAAATTCTATCAAACAACCTGCAGGCTTTTCCTCAAAAAACATGTTTTGAGATTGTCGACGAGTTTAACTCCAACCCTACACAAGTCCTACCATCTATTTTTTTTCAACATTACACTAAACACTCCGACGAATTATAGTGACCCTGAAATACAGTATTGACGAGATACTTGTAAAAAAGTGGTGCCTAAAAGGGATCAACGGCCTTCAGTTGAAATCGTGTTCCGACAAACAACGATTTTTATTTCCTATATCGTTATAATTGATCTAGATAAAAACATAAAATTTAGTATACATTTGAAGGGTTACTTTTATGAATATTATTGTCGAAGAGATTTTGGCACTAGAATATTATTCCAACATATCATTGTGTTGATAAAGAGGTAAAACGGTACGATTATATTTACATTTATTGCATGGACGACCACTTTGAGTATTCACTTTCAATTTGAATCTGTCCCGTATTGTTTTAGACATGAATTTTAAACAGGCCTACAACGTGATTTTGCAGGAAGCGACACAAGTACTCGAATCCGCGCGTGGGTGTCGAGCTGACTCTTCGTTGCATGCGATAAAACGTTGTTACTCCCATGTTTGTTATTTTAAAAAAATCCATTCTGACAACATATGTTTATTTTGCCCCCAAAACTTAAATTACAACTCATTTTTTTTTCTCAACGTGCTCGTAAGCAGCACGGACGAGTATGTAACTTCTTGCATACCTGATTGTGTTAACACAATCCTTGAGGAACGACCTAATTTATTCCGAACAAATTTCGTTGCTGCTCAGGATGGGATCAAGCTCACGACCTTTCACATTCATTGCACACTCCAGAATAATGTATACGAGCTAGCGAGGACGAACTTTTTTAGAGCACAAGGATTTATACAGGGAATTAGTGCCTTAGCTACGTCGGTGTACAATGTGAAATTAATAGGAGAACTAATCCAGCAAAATGTCTAACCATGACTCCTGAATAGACTAAACTCCGCTGAACACGACGTCTATTGGGAAAGTAATTGAACGATATCACAACATAGTGAGTATTCGTCCAGTTTGTTTGTTTGTTTGTTTGTTGGGTTGTTGGGGTGTTGGGTTGTTTGTTTGTTTGTGAATTGTTTCCTTAATTTTAAAGTTAAATTTTCTTATATACGAAGCCCAGGGAGGGAACATTGAAGACAGCAATCCATGTAATAATTCGTTCAGGGAGTAATAATTCGTTCAGGGAGTAATAATTCGCTCCGTGCACACGGTTTAGCAATCCATTTGCAAGATTTAGCGATCCGTGCGCATGGATTACCAATCCGTTCGAACAGTTTGAAACCCATTCGCACGGTTTGTTCGAACAAATTAGCTAGCAGGCGTACTAATAGACAGCGTGGCGCGAATGCAATAAATCATTCGATTTGCTGTATTAAACCCAGGTTGATCGCATGCGCGCGGCGTCCTCTTTTAATACTTAGCTATGTTTTTTCGAAGGGATTACTAAACCTTGTTGACGGTTAAGGTTTACTAAACCACACGAGCGGGGTGATAGAGCTTTGTGTAAGGATTAATAAACCTGTCGAACGCTTTGTCAAACCGTACGTGTGAGTTACTAATCAATAAACGGATTAGCCCGTGAACTTTCTGTTCTTACCACTCACTCTTCCCTGGATGAGTTTACACATGTCGTCACCGTTTTCATCAAGAGATACTTGGAGAAAACCGCGTTTAAAGTTTAAATGTTTTTGAAATCATTCTTTCAGACATTGTTTGCCATTTAAACTTTGACAATTTACCAAGCAAGACAGTGGAGGTTTTGAATCATGCAAATATATTTATATTTTTATCATTGTAAGTTTGATTAATTAAGTTACCTTTCGAAACAATTGTTTTTTGGTGAAAAATTGCCAACAAGGTTTCTGTGCAGAGCGTCGAGTACAAATAAACGAAAGTGTCTGTCCGTGTAAACATTATTCTGGTTCATAAGAAGTTTCTCTTCGTGTGAACTCAAAACGCAGAGTATTCGTTTTTGGCCCTGTTACTGTGCTATATACTGCAATGTAAAAATATTGCTAACGTGAACGTGGCTGTTCTTGAAAACTCAAGAATGTACATTTGGTGGAAATTGTCCTTGTGCAATTAATGTGCTTACGAAAATTTTGTGGTCAATGACTACAGCAAAAATGTATAAAAACACATGTTTGCCAAAATGTATGATTTTTGAAGAAGTGGCTCTTCTTGAAAACGGTGACAATGTGATAATGCTTAATAATAACTTGTTACAACAATTTTACGCCAATTAATAAAACTATATATAACACTGACTGTCGCCTCGGTTCTGGATCAGTGTAAAGCACAAAATATAATCATTTAGTATTACATTCTTTTAAACGTATCATAAATTGTTTGCAAGTAAACAATTTTTTATTTTTTATTTTTTTATTCTATAATCAACTACAGACCGACAACATAATATATCATAAAGGCATAGCAGTCGTAAATGTTTACTTGTCAGAAATACGTCTCAGATGTATTGATGAATAGAGTTTAAATAAACAGTCCCGTAAATATTTGGTAGTTTGAAATTCAGTCATGACCAGGAATATAGCATGGTCTTTGCACACGAAATGCCAAGAAATTAGGATATTGCTCATTTTAAAATCAAGCCAAATTGCGAATGTTCAAACGAAAAACTCTAGGTTGTTTATACTTTGTTTATGTTTGTATAAATTATTGTCAATAGGCCAAGGAGTACGTGTACAAACAGGCTAGTTGTAAACGTGCAGTATTGCTCGACGCACTATCCGTTCGGATAAACATTGTTTGTGTTAAAAACAAACGTTCTGTTGTTTTTTAAATGCACAATTACCTACCGATAATTAAATGCATTTAGTTCTTCAGTTTTAATTCCTCAACATTATACCTCATAACATTACTATTAAAGGCAGGGTATACTTTTGAAATTGTCAAATACCAGTATCCCCACTTGGTATACCCCCAACATATGCATACGAACAAACCTGTGAACAATTGGGCTCAATTAGACGACGAAGTTGCAAGAAAATAATGAAGAAGAAAACAACTCATTGCATAGGATTGTGTGCTTTCAGATCCCTGAAAAGGGCTTCATGCATGAAGCCTTTCTTTAATTCAAAATGTTTGGTGAAAATTTAGCCTTTCTCGGATTCAACATGTTTGGTTAAAATTAATCATTTTCTCTAAAACTTCATTAATTCAAAGAGTTGCATTTATAAGAATATCGTTTTAAGATCAACAACTCTACAGTGGGCTTTACCATTTTTATGATCATTAAATCTTGGAGTAATTGCTAAAGGTATACCCTCGAATAAAGAACTGTTTTTTAAATGTACGCCGTTCTACAATGAAAACGCCGTTCTACACCCTGAAAAAAAATATAATTATATATTCTAGCGTGTTGTATCTAAAGTTAATTGAACTGTTTTCGCGTAGCGTAACAAACAAACGGCCTCAATGGCCTGCAATATTTTCGAAGGAAATTACCCTTGTTCTCGCTTATTACACATGATTATTATCGACAATACACTACCGCGCTTTTAAAATCAATACTCATTATATTCAAGAGCATTGCCTTCAAGACGCTCGTTAATACTTTGGCAAACACACGGTATGCCTCATTACCGACATTCCCCTTGGTTTATTGCTGAGGCAACACACAGCTCTTGGGAGACGGCCTCCGTGGTGTTTTTTTTTTGTTTTTTTTCTTTCTTTTTGTTAAATCAACTCGAAAAATACGACCACTTTAAAATGTATGTAGTAACCTCATTTCCTACAGTACATACATCAGCGAAGGTTGAAGAACAAACCTCAACGGGCATTGATAGTTGCTTCTCGTGGTCATTTGCATCTTTATTGGGGAATTTACTTCCTACAAATGCGGTTAACCGACGTGGTTGTCGGTCAACTGTTGACATGAAATCGATCAAAATAAGTTACTTTCCTTCTTCTAGAACTTGGACATTTTATATATGGCGGTATTGATCCATGAAGGTCGCAGAGCTGAGGTACAAACACGCTCGGACGTCAGACACCATGGACGGGCAAGCCTCTTTTTCATAGAAGAAGGCGTAAATGCCGTGTAACAAATCACTGCACATGCACTGGCGTAACGTAACTGGCATGCCAGATATACCTTTAATATTATTTCCAACTTGCTGGAGCGACAATGCAGTAACCAACCCACCGCTCGTTTACAGTCTTGATTCTTATAAACATTCTGGAATAGTTTTAGATCTGGGCCCAATTTCATAGAGCTGCTTAACGGTAAGCAAATGTTCGTGCTAGCTGTAGCAGACAAATTTGCTTAAAGTCACCTGGAAATTGATTTTTTTTATTTTTTATATAAAAGTATATGTATATTAACAAAAAAACAATTTTTTGAGTAATTGTTTGTCAGTATTTATATGTTAAAAAAAATAGATAAAGTTGTTTGGGGGCGACTCCGCCCATCCCTTTTTGTGACGTCAATCGAGGAAGACTTCGCCTCGATTGCACATCGACCCCACTCGAACTTGCCTGCATTTACGTTGTATATACACGTGCAAGTAGTGAGATTGTACGTTTCGTTTGGTTATCCAAAAGGGGGTTTTTTCTTGCATTTTTCCAGCGAAAATTGCTGCTGGATGCAGCAAAACGACTAAAGATGGGGTCAGCCAGCATTTTTTTCCTGCAGATCCCAAATATAGGCAGTTACGGGCATCGAAAGTTAGGCTAACGAGGGCAAAGTGGTCCGGTCCGACGTCGTTTTCAGCGCTATGCAGCGAACACTTGGATAGCCCGGGGATTTTTTCGTTGGTAGTAGTGTGCAAGGGAAGTTGCAGTGAAGATTAGGTTACCAGCGAAATGTTTCTGGTGGAAAAACAATACCTCGTATTATCCGTGTTCCTCGTTATGACCATGCTCGTATCTTCCGTTTTTAAGACATAGAAACGCGCATGGGACAGTTCGGGACCGGTGAAAAACCTCGTATAAACTGGCGTCTCGTATTAGTCGACTGTACACTGTCCTAGGATTGCATTGGGTGGTGACGTCCGAATACGAATACGCATCATACTGATCAGGTACCCAGACGTAATGTACGGGGCTAGACTACACATTTTCTCCTGCCTCGATTGACGTCACGAACAGCGCCATGTAAAGGGGGCCTATTTTTTAATTTGTAATTAAAAGAAAAATACAATTTTTTAACCTTAGTAAATTGTTTATTCACATTCCACTCATAAAAATGTATATATTAATGACAAAAGCTTTATTTTGAAAAAATACCACTGCCAGGTGCCGTTAAGCGTAAGCGTATTTCACAGGTTAGCAAGAAAATACGGCGGCCATCTTGCACGTTCACAATGGTTCTGCTTTGTTACGTCATTCATTTTTGTGCAGTTTATAAGCACCGGAAGGTTAGCATGCTTTTTCGTGTGTTTACGGTTAGCAGCGCTATGAAATAGAAACTCGTACGTAAGCACAGAATCGGCTGTTAAGCAGCTCTATGAAATTGGGCCCAGGACGTCCAAATTGCTGAATTGCAGTTAAACGGCCCATTGGGCTTATTTTGATTGAAGTCCAAGGACCACCGTGACTTTGAAGTGAAAGCACGTTTCAACTAGCGACAAATGATTCCTGTTAGCCCGACTGAATGGCAAACTGATTGCCAAAGTTAGATTTAAGCAGTATATATGATGACCGGAGTCAAATATTCCAATGAAGTTCAAAGAAAGCTAACTTTCAACAAAAAAGAGTATTATGAAAATACGGGGGAAACATAGACACAAAGAAAATAAAAATAGCAGCCTATAGATTACCCAAAAGCGAACTAATCTATATTCTTTTTTTATATAAAAAGAGCACGGGTTTCCGTCCGTCCGTCTGTCCGCTCTGCGTTGTTTTCCCAGTTACGGGAGAGTCGTGTGCCTAGCGGCGTTAGCGGCCTTTTTTATCCTGCGGTAAAAAGAAATGCGCTGTGCATGTGTGCGGTTTTCCCAATATGCCAAAGTCAATACTTGTGCGGCCTTTGTTATCCTGCGCTTAAAAGAAATATCTTGTGTATGTTCGCGCGCGGTTCCCGGGCTCCCCATGTTGACTGCGCTTGGAAATGTTCGCGACGGTGCGGTGCCTGGAAATACAGCTGTTGTATAGACCTTTCTTTTGTTGATAAACAAAGTGCGCCGGTTGGCATGGACAGCCGAATGTTAGCAAAACATTCAATCGTGTTAAATCGTGTCTATAAGACCTTTCTTTTGCAACGTCACAGCCCAAGTTTTTGCCAACCCAGGTTGGAAAAATATGGAAAGCCATAAATGCAAAACAAAAACAGATAGGTACAGTTTGTAACAATGTTACACAAATATTCAAAAATAGTGTTGAATTTATTGGAAACAAAGCAACCGATCATGGGAGGTATTTTATTTAATTAGAAGTTTGCCGAAAATGTTGAATTTGGTTAAAACATCTGTTAACACGATTGAATGTTTTGCTAACATTCGGCGGTCCATGCCAACCGGCGCTGTTTGTTTATCGACAATGGAAAGGTCTATTCTGCGCCAGGTTCGCTTAATCGCTCTAACAATTTCCCTCATATCATTATGGTGGCCCTGAAGGGACATCGCATATCGCAAACGTGTGCGCATACGTATGCAATGTCGTGAAACAATTCGCGAATATATGCGCACACGTATGCAATGTCGTGAAACAATTCGCGAATATGTGCGCACACGTACGCAATGTCGTGAAACAAATCGCGAATGTGTGCGCACACGTATGCAATGTCGTGAAACAAATCGCGAATGTGTGCGCACACGGTATGCAATGTCGTGAAACAATTCGCGAATATGTGCGCACACGTCTGCGAATATATTTGCGATGTCGTGAACGTTTATTGCATACCAAGTTGCATACCTTTGAATAAAATGTCTAATGATCTGGGGGGTTTCTTGCCTACAGTGAGATTAGCGGTAGTCATTGCAGCGGTAGTCATTGTTGTGAGGCAAGCGAGGCCGGTGGCGTATTTCTTTTTTTCCCAGGACGAACGTGGGCTATTAACATAAAATGGGCGTGTTTGACCGTAAAATACCCTCGCGCGTGCGTACTCTTCGACCTTGATTGTAATAGCACAAGTACTTATTAGTAGGCTGTAGGTAGATAGCTTATGCTGTAGTACATGTTGGCGAAACTTGGCCTGGTGCCAAGTTCCTGGGTACACATTATTGTATAGCCATGCTTACAGGAGCCTGACTGTAGCGCCACGTACTCCCTAGGTCACTAACAAATTGTCTGCAACTATGACATCATCCCAAAGGTATGCAACTTGGTATGCAATAAACGTTCACGACATCGCAAATATATTCGCACTCGTGTGCGCACACATTCGCGATTTGTTTCACGACATTGCATACGTGTGCGCACACATTCGCGAATTGTTTCACGACATTGCATACGTGTGCGCACATATTCGCGATTTGTTTCACAACATTGCATACGTGTGCGCACATATTCGCGAATTGTTTCACGACATTGCATACGTGTGCGCACATATTCGCGAATTGTTTCACGACATTGCATACGTGTGCGCACACATTCGCGATTTGTTTCACGACATTGCATACGTGTGCGCACATATTCGCGAATTGTTTCACGACATTGCATACGTGTGCGCACACGTATGCGATATGCGATGTCCCTTCAGGGCCACCATATATCATACTACTTGCCTTTAAACAACTTTTCGAAGAACTCATATTTAGGCCTATATGAGTTTGAGTCACCAACGCTTTTTTTTAACATTTTGAAATAATCTCACGTAAGTAGTTACCGAGTGAACGTCATGTGTTTGTTGTTACACTTTTTTGTAGTTCGACAACCTGTCATACCCAACCGAAGTTGATTCGATAGACGGTACCACTGAACAATAGCATCCATTATCCAATAAAAATCCATCAGTTAACGTAACATTTCTCAGGACTTCACTATTCAACCAAAAGCAAAAAAACATAAAGCTAAACAAATTCAGCTTCCACAACAACCATTAACAAACCCAAAGCAACTACCACAAAAACTTGAATGTGGATGAAACTGAAGCAGTCCCAGCACAGAGACAAAAAGATGCACAACGTCACACAGATGCCCGCACAAACTGTTCATATAGCAAACTCTCATAAGTTTTAGGTCCATTGCAACTTTGCTTTTATGAAAACCCACATACTGTTTCCAGGACTAATTCATAAATTTAAACCAATTCTACTTTAAAGACAGCAACTTAGTTTCCTGTAGACAAGTGTATGACATAAAGAACCCAGCTGCCATAAACTTTGTTCTTTCCCTTTTTTCCTAACTTCAATTATTCATCACTATTTTAGACAGAATAGCCCAACATATAAACACAAACCCTTTAATAAACTTCTCTTTTGTTAACTGTAAACTGTATATACATCCACTTTTTACTGCCACCATGTTGCCAATGAAACTTTCCTTTTCATACAATCCTCTCATTATTGATTAAATTGTGTTCAATCTACCTCTACATTACCGGTTATATACTCCCCTTTTCACATAGTCCACAAAGTAGTGTCATGAATACATCAACAGCAACTAAAATTTACATCCCCAAAATGCCCCTCATAGTTTGTATTGTCGGTTTTTAAAACCACTAAACCAAATATACTACTGGCACTGCACTAACAACAGTAGCTCTTGACAACACTGTTTTCAAAGTACTTGATCTTATTTCCTACTTTTACACCTAAATGCATTTAACTACAATACCAACTGTGTTCCTTTTTAAAGGTATATCTTTTATAGATTCACGTGCCATAATTTTACAAATTACTATCCCTTTCTATCTCCACTTTTTACTGCCATCAAATTGCCAATATCGTTTTGTTTTCATTGCTCCCCTTCATACATTCAACATGCCAAGGATTACAAACCTTCAATCTTTCTCCCCAGTCGTAGTTCGCCTTGATTAATTCCAAAACCACTAATTGTTATGATCACTATTTCAATTGTTTCTACGTCTCCTATTTTCTCATGTGTACCCCCAACATCCACGTACTTTCAAACCTGCATGTCTCACGGGTACTTAGCTAGTTACTTTAAAAGAGCCATCCCGATAAAAACGAAGAAACTATAGAAAAGAAAGAAAATAGTATAACAAAAAGAAAGTAGTTGGTGTATACAGCACAGGCAGCCACCTTCATAGTACGGAGTACCTAAAGAGACAAGTTAACATTGTCGTTCACTCGAGTCAATATTTTGTTCCCTCCAATTATTATTGCGTTCCCTTCAAGGGGGCAACATATTATTTTGGGGCAACAAAATAACATTCCGATGTGACAAAATAACTCATTTCCTAGGGGAAAACAATAGGAAAAAAATCAAAATTTCTGTACAACTATATTGCATTGTATTTCAATGACACTCCTAATTGAGCAAAATAAACAACACCAATCACCAGCTAAGCAGACTGATTGAAAGCTAAGATTACATCTGAACTTTACCCCTAAAATTGTTTATAAACAGTTGTTATGTTGTATGCCACAAACTTAATCTTTATGCAGATGTCCATTATCAACGCTTCTCTTCTCATTAAACTCGAAACTAATACAATTTTAAATTAACTTTACGTAAACGACCTAGAAAAACCACAAACAAACAAACAAACAAAAACAAGTATCAAAATAGGTGGTTTGTTCTTCGGCGATTTTGGAATGAAACTTAGAAATTAAATAGCACATCAAGGGCTCCGTAGCCACTCGTTTTTTTCGAGAGTTCGAAGTTATGTCTTTCCCTCGAAACTCAGAACTATTCCGTTTTCTCTAAATATCATTTCGAGGGAACGGAGTAGATTATGTCGAGGGAACGGAGTAGATTATGTCGAGGGAACGAACGTGTTTTGTTACATATATTTTTTTGTCACCTCCTAGAAAAGATTAAGGCTGTTTTGTAATTTGATAAATGGTTTAAATAAATAAATGTGTTCCTTCGGGAGAATTGGAAGATTATAATCATAATTATTAAGTTCTTTACAGTAATTGTTTGTAATATTTTTAGAAGTGAACTCTTAAGCGTTCTCTGTTCATCATGCGAAACTATTATGGTTCGGTGGACGTAGGGGACGTGTGTGTTTATATTAATTCACTCGTTTATGGCATCCGCAAGGATTATTATTGCACGCTCCTTTCCCATCCCACCCGTCAGTTCCAACTCTCCTGAGCAAACCAACCACCCTTTCATTGCACCGCTGCTGCGTCTGTGAGACAACAGTATCCATCAAGTGAAGATTAGAATCGCGAGCCGATGAGTTCCAACACGACTCCTTTTGTATGTTAGAAAAAAAACAATCCTGTCATGCCAACTCCAAGGGCAATAATAATCTGATACGAATGTTGATGCCCGTAGACCATCTACATAATGAATACATGACCTGGTATTCGTCACTGTCTCTTGTTCCTCCTTAATACTGATATCACAGGGTCAGGTTCAAAACCTGTGAACACTTTTCTCTCGGACAAACGAATATTTTGAAGAATCCAGTCAAATTATGCAGTGACGTTATTTTTAGAATGTATCTTTACGCAGCCTAGTGTGATACACAATGAAAATTACCGGCCCAAAAGACCATATATGGCTAAGAAAATAAGCTAAAACATACATTTATATAATTTGGGTTTCAATAGGCCTTTTATTATTTATGTTTCAATCTTTGGATTTCTAAAATATAAAAAACAAATGTTTTTAAGTATATGTGTAGTTTGAATCGTACATTAGTAAGCTCGCGGTCATGGCAGTTTTGACAATAATTGACACAAATCGAGTGTTTGTAATTGGCCTACTCATTCGAACATTATTTAAACGCCATTTAAAACTATAAACTGGCACAAACGTTGACAGTGCAATGCTGTACTAAATACAATAATTCACAAATCAATCACATTAACAATGTTTTACTTAATTCAAAGTGACTTGATATAATATTATAGTTTGCGCGACAGTTAACAATCCAAGCTGAACCTGGCTAAATAAAAAGCATTAAACAAAGACAGATAATTTGCCACTTGCTGCATGCAGACAATTAGCAAATAAATTACTGATTGAACTCTATATGGATTTAATTATTGTGTGCCCATATGTAAGTCAGTTAACAACAGTTAGGGATTGTTGTCATATGTTGCTTTGCTGGCATCAACCATGTCAGCGTCAAATACAGACGGGTTTGCCAAACATTAATAATGTCCACGATATCTGGAAGCTACCGTACCACAATGTATGCGGACCTCTAAGGAGATGAGTAGAGTAAAGGACTCTTGACGAACTACAACCACCGCGGGTCGAGCTGAAATTCTTCCGGGCGAACTGAGAACCAGGAAACACAATTTCCTCCGTCTTGCTATGGTGTGAGTCACTACAGTATGACAAGTGACCAGCTATACTCCAGTTCCCGAATGTTTACTGCTGACCTTTTGGGAACAGGTTTATTTTTTCTAAAGAGGTTTAGCGTTTTGTAGACAACAAGGTCAGTCTTGCGACAAAAATAGCCTCAGACCTTTGAGTCCTTGACATTAATATTATTCCGCGCCCTCACATATTTTTCCAAATCCAAGTATTGTTAAATCAACCCGATGAGTAAGGCTTTTGCAAGATGAATGTAGTCGTAAAAATTGCATAAGCATCGCAAGAGAATCGCGCTTCGTAATATTAATTTACACTTAATCAATATTAAATTACTGAATTATTGAAGAAAGTACGAAACCTAACCTCAATGCGGGAATGACATGATTTCAGTAGTTAAAGCAAAAACATCACAATGTTTAAATATTTAATAAATAAAGTGTCTATAAACTGATATCGTCCGTCTTACATGAGCAAGTTTCTTTTCTCCAAAGTATAAAGTACGGAGCATCGAATTAAATTATAGATAAATATTCCACTGCTCAATGTTCAAGTGGTGAGCACGTTCGTAACTCGCCATATTTTGTCCCGAATGAAAGGCAACCATTAACTACAGTTGTTGTAATGTTTTACTTATACTTATTTAATCTTTAATTATATTAATATTTTTCTTTACAATTGCGATGGTAAGGTCTTAGACACATTTCTTGTGGGATGTTATCAGTAAGCATTCTTTTCAATTTACTTGAGCATCCCTTTAAAAGCCTACGCTGGTTATTTCTGCGCTATTTCACAGCCTTGCCGCATTACACCTTTCGGGCATTCGCACCTTAATTACATTTAGTTTTGCACTAATGTAACCGCCCGACGGTGAAACTTGCTTGATTTGATAACTTGAGTGCCATTTACCGATGTCCCAATAATAGGCAAATAGAGCTACTTGACGCTCGCATAGAGCTGCTATTAGTGGGATTGGTATTTTTAAAGGTAAGCAATGGTAAAGTAAGGTTTAAGTTTGTTTTGTAAGTGAGGTTTTTGTCTTTTTAAACAGCAGCAACAACGACATCAGCAGCAGAAATTAGAGCTACTCGAAGCTCGCAAAAAGCTGCTTTTAGTGGGGTTGTTATTGTCAAAGTTGTATTTTTGTTTTGGTCATTAAGGTTTGACTTTTCAAACAGCAACAACAACAACTACGTTGACGACGAAGAAGAAAACACCAAAACAACAACACACGTACACAAACATAAACATTGTTAAATATGCCTCCAGCATGAAGTATTTTGGGTTTGATTTGCCTTTGTCCCAGAACTTAACATCTTTAGAAATTACAGATAGAAACCTTCTGTTTTTTCCCTCTTATTCATTTATCTTTCATTAATTCATTCATTTTTCATTTGTTTTTATTTACATATTTTTATTTTATTTTATTTTTGGTCCTCGGTCTACAAAAGGTACCAATATGAGCACATACGTGCGTCAACACAATGAATCGAGGACTTCACTTTGTCCTCACGCAAGCTTGATAATTTTCCTCGGTATGTCAAAACACCCGAATCTGTAGTGCAAAGGTCATTGGTGCCTAACGGGTGGACAGGCCCACACCCACACCCAAACACAAACACGCACTGTTATAACTACTTTAAAATGGAAAAAATCTCCATTAACGAAACACTTGTATGCACTCAAAAATCTCCAGACTGTACTTGCAAACAAAGTAATTTTACGAATAAATAATAACCTCTGCTTTGGCATAGAACACAGGGTGCGAGAATTATGTTGATATTGAGAAATTTGTGATGCAGAAACTGTGTGATCCGCTCATAGGTGGCAATGAATTTGTGTATTATTAATGTTTGAGCCCAAACATTAAGCCAAAGCTAAACAACAAAATAAGTTTTAGGCGTAGTAAAGTTAATTTAAGGCATGGCCATTGATATTAGGTTTGAAGATCGAAAAAATATTGGAGCGTGTTTTTTTTTGTTTTTTTTCAAATTCACAGTTTTTATTTTTTCCCCCGTTTTTTTCCCTCTTGTTTATCATCTCCACACGGATTTGGCTAGAAGTAGAATATGCCCGGGGCTCAGGCCAACGGCTCCACCTTAAGACATGAGGGACTCCGTGTAAGTAAGGCATTTTAATATGCCATCAAACTGGCGGCAATAACTCTTGTTTGCTTTTTAGCCATGAATGGTAAAGCCACTCTGTGAACTTTCTTTCCCATTAGTACGAAAATAGCCATTCAGACTGATTACATATTGTTGTTCGATTTCATTTTGTGTTATTCTTTTTTTGAGGAAATATTTCAAGATGCATGCACAATTGCACCTAGTATCAAAGATTAATTTAGCTATTGGGTGAAAAGATCACTCGGGGCAACATCCAAGGGACAACTCATGTGTTTCCACGGGGTTTTATAAGTGAGCTTACTGCCGTATAAGTTCATCAAAACACCGCCTCCTAAACTTGATAATCAGTGTTTAAATAACACCTTGGGTTATTCTGGGCGTTATTATCACAAAGTTCCTTCGAACCGACAACTCGCCCCTGCCCAATGTTTTCATACCAGAATAATTATCGGCCTGTAAATCGCATACAGTTTTCTTAAGAAAATGCCTCGAAGCCACTGACCTAGTTTCGGAAGACATTTTTAAAGAAATCCGATTTGGAAAGGACTTTTTATACTGATCGAGTTTAACCGCGGGTAGATTTTTGAATGGCAGGCTGTTGTTAGAAACACATCAAAGATTCATATTGTCTCAATAGTACACTACCCTGTCTTTTACCTCCGTTTCCCCCTGCACTTTAAATTGCTCACAGTTTTCCTCATATCCGATTCATTTGCGGGCAGCTGTTTATGTAAACTGGTCGACAAACCCAAGCCCCAAAGAGCCCCCCTTGCCCTAAGACTTCCTTATGATCACAGGTTTCCAAAATATGTGGGTTTCCTCAAGCCTGTGTTTCCTCATGCCCGAAGGTTTCCTTAAGCATAGAGGTTTCTTCAAGCCTATTTTGGTCACCTCAAGCTCAAAGGTTTCCTCAGACCAACAGTTTTCCTTATAACTAAAGGCTTTGTCACGCTACAGGTTCCCTAAATCATTTGGTTTCATAATGCCTAAAAGTTTCCTTATACCCGAAACTTTCCTTGTGACGACAGGTTTCTTCATCGGTCTAAAGGGATGTTTACCCCTAAGCTCCCAGGTTTCCTCGTACGTACAGTTTTCATCTAGCAAGCGCATGTCAACAAGTTTCCTGAGGACAATTGTTTACCTTATAACTAAATGTTCATCCATTAATAAGTTTTCTTATGACAACATAAGTCCCAGCTCAATCATCGTTATTCATGCTAAAGTTTTCCTCGGGCCATGTCAACAGGTTTCCTCATTAGAGGCTTTTTCATGCCAACAAGTTTCCTCAGGACAACAGATTACCTTATAAGTAAATGTTCATCCAACGGGTTTCCTCGTGCCAACATAAGTCATCATCCCAGTGCCATCATCTTTATTCAATGACGAAAGATGTCCTCAAGGTAACAGGTTGCCTTATTCCAACATAATTTCTAAACCAAATATTCCTTCATGCTAAGTGGGTTTTGTTTATAGCCAGCAGAATAATTAGAACGTTTACCTAAATGGTTTTGTCACGTTTTTCTCATGCCAAAATGTTTCATGATGCCCAAATGTTTTCCACATTCCCAAATGTTTCTTCATATACTCACAAACTTCTTTTTGCCCAAACATTGTTAAAGGTTCCTCGTGCCAACATGTTTCATGATACCCAAATGGTTTCCTAGTATTTAAAGGTTTCCTCGTGTCAACAGGTTTCGTCATGTCCAAAGGTTTTCCACACGCAGGCTTCCTCGTGCAAACATATTTCATGATACCCAAATGGTTTCCTATAAGTATTTAACGGTTTCCTCGTGTCAACAGGTTTCGTCATGTCCAAAGGTTTTCCACACGCAGGCTTCCTCGTGCAAACATGTTCATGATTCCCAGATGTTTTCAGCATACCAAACGTTTCCCTCATGCCAACAGGTTTCGTCATGCCAAATTGTTTCAAGATGAAAATCTTACCCCACAAGGGCACAGATCATGGTCTTTTTGTGGATATTGAGCATACTGGTTTATTCAAAACAAATTATTATTCAAAGAGCACAAATCCTAGGTTCCAGATCAAGGCGCTGTGAAGATGGAACATGAGTGAGAATCAATACAGTTCAGTTTTAAGCAATTTCTTAAATGTAACAGCTGAGGTAGAAGAGCGGATGTTGTAGGGAAAATCGTTCCAAAGGTGGGGGCCAATATAACCAAAGGCGCCTCGGCCAACAGATTTGGAGCAGGTTTGAGTATTCAAGATGAGTGGATCACGAATTGATCTAAAAGTCTACTGTCACGGTGATAAAGTGACTTAAGCCTAGAGAGGTAAGATGGAGCCTGGGAGTGGTTGGATTTACAGATTATCAGGAGGATTTTGAATTTGATTCGTTGTTGAACGGGGAGCCAGTGCAGTTCGTTGAGTATAGGGGTTTTGTGGTCTTAAAAATAACCCTTTGTGATAATACGTGCAGCCCAGTTTAACCGTTTACATAATCTAGTGGTGTAGAATAATACACATTTTGATTGTCTTTTGTGTGTAAAAAAGAAATCATCAAAACTTCACGCAATTAACAGGAAACATGCCGCTTCACAATCCCGTGCAAATGTCACATTCGTGACATTGGCCGACATCGTTTCATGTAGTCTGTGCTCTGCTTACGTAGACTGTGCTCTGCTTTTGTAAATTTTATAAACTACGGTGAGGCACTATAAGGATATAATCTCCATATCCATCCAGCAGTAAAACATGCATAAACAAGCGACATCAATACATCAGTACAATCTACACAACACTTTATTTCCTTCGTCCGACGAAAGTTTGAACATTGGTATTATACTATAGTCGTGTTAGAGAGCCATATAAGCCCAGCAAGGTGGGCTAGACGAAAACAGTGTGATGCCATAGAGAACGTTCCTTCGACATCCAAAGATCGTCCCTTACAACATCACATAATATTATTGCCTCAGGGTGTTATGTAACGCTAACCCCGAAGCTACACAGTGGTACAGGGTTCCGTTGCACGGACTCTATGAATTAAAATCTGAAGTTCGATTTTTCGTATTATTTTTGTATAACTGTTATCCATAAGTCTGAATAAATAGTCTCTTTTTTAAATACTCATGAATAAGAATAAAAAGCAAAGTTAAATTCTGTTTAGTAATTTACTTCGTCTGGAAATAGTTCCGGAGATCAAGTGATTTATCCGAACAAATTATCGTTCTCATACAATTCACGTAAACTCAAATTTTGAAAAATACTCGAAAACGTAAAAGTTTGAGGCACTATAGGATCTAATCTTGTAGCCAACATGGCCCGACGAAACAGTGTTTTCCTTTAATGGGAATGTAAATCTACATTCAATCATTACTGACTTCTCTATCAGCGCTGTTCGCTATTGATGTAACTTTTTCAACGGGAAGCCCTGCGAAGCAATGGTAGTTCAAATGTCACACGAGATCTAAACACACGCACAGCACGTGCCTGATGGGGTGACAATAACACGAAAGGGTGTTCTTATCTCATATGCAAAGCCAGGATGTCAAATCCTCTTCTTTCGTCAGATAAAAGAAGCAATGGTATTTTGTTTTCTTCGGAAATGCCAATTCCTTTCTGTATGAGGGGAATTTCAAATGTACCCAAATTGTATAAAACTATAAGGTCTTGTAATTAAGTGTTAGATAGTGCACCCCTGGGGAGTCTGAGGAACTAATGGGTCACTATTGCTCATGTTATGAAATCAAATGAATTTGGAATGACATTGAATGTACACAAATCATCAAAAGAAAGTCATTATTCTTAATTTATGTTATAGCTCTACCGAAAAAAATAGGAACACGCAGATTTGAATTATGTATTCAGCCCTTTAGCCCTTTAGCATCTTGTTGATCACCTTTGAGAAAATGATGACAATTATTCAAAATCGGCTTTGACATTTGTCAGCCCGCGCCCATGGATGGAACAAATGAAACTCAACTCGGCCATTTAAATCTATTTGAACCACTGGGAATTTGATGTAAGTGGGACATTTCAAGCCACCAGTAAGCATTGTCAAAGTCTTGCAGATTGTTTTCTTTTATTTTTTTATTATTTTCTTTTACAGTTAAAAACTGACGGAACACGACGTTTGAAATGAGCCTAACCTTTCATTTGAATGTAGGACTGCTCGATCCGCAATGCCGAGCTCTTGCTTGCGGAATGTATACTCGGGTAAAGGCAATCGTGTTATGGTTGTCCATCGCCGCGTGAGCTATTACAGCGCTTAGGTTGTTGTTTTTACGTGGTGATGGATCCGTGGACTGTAATCAGAATATTAGCGGGGTTTGTTTTGTACTGTTTTCTCGTTTTATTCTCAGTTCTTTTCTTGGAACTAAATAGAGATACATTGGAATACAAATGGGTACTGATGAGAGCTGGGAAGTAACCTGCAATGAACTGGTATCTCGGGAGGCAATTAATCGAACCATTTTGCAAATACACTGAAAACAATATTTTTCAGAGCATTGGTACAGCAATCATGAAAAAAAGTATTACTCATTCCAAGTACTTAAGAGTCTCGCCACCGTCGGAGTGTACATTGTTGTTTGTATGCAATAAAGAGGTCGATAAAACTCTAATCGTCCATTTCCTTTTCTTGCAACAGTCACCCAACTCCATGATGATTAACATTTGAAGCTTTGCCCGAATTGCCGATTTATATGCCAACCAAGCATGGCCGTTGGAGTGCGTTACAATGACCGTCCTCTAAAATCAAAATATTCCCCGTGTAATCAGAAATGGTGTTACCGTTTACGCAACTAGGGTCAATTATGCCGGACTCCACTGCCGGACTTCTCGGACGGACGGACTCCTCGGACGGACTCCTCGGACGGACTCCTCGGACGGACTCCACGGCCGGACTCAACGGCATTTCACCGTGCAGGGATTCCATTAGTTCTCAGGGTACACCTGTCGAATTCAGGCTATTATTTATTATCACAACACAAGTGAATTAAAGAGCTACTTTAGCAATTCAATTACGGAATGGAGGATCCGTGAACCTGCAAATGAGACGGAAAAACGATGAAAGAGGAGCCTTTGAAAATGGTGTGCCTTGAAGCCGGTCAATGCCTGGATTTGCACTTTTTGACTAAACATAGAAATATCGATCTCACAGGAAAGTCTTATTTGTTCCTCTTTTCTTCTTCTACCCTTTTTATTTTTATTTTGTTTATTTACAATTATTTTACTTCTAGAGAAATGGGGTTAACAAAAGATTGAGAAGGGTATTGTGTTTCAAATATGCTTTTTTCAGACCTCGGGAAATTCAATTCTCAGTTTTATTTTCATGTAGGCCTAAGTGGGTGAGATTTTTAATAGATCAATATTCATAAACGTGGCTTTCACTAAACACTGGTTAAGGCATATTAACCACATTTAAACGTTTGTGTGTTTATTTTCTTATTACACTGTAAAAACGGCGTTTAGAATCTAAACACATTTCTAAACGCCTCGCTTGTACCCACTTTTTTCACACGTTTAGCCCTCAACATGTTTAGATTTTGCGTTTCTGTGACATGTTTACCCCGAGACACATTTAGCCTGTGATACGTTTAGATTGAATGTGTTTAGGGTTCATAGTGAGTGCTAAACATGTTTAGAATCCAACACGTTTCAGAGAATAAGCTTAATTTTTAAACACCTGAAGAAAAGAAAAGAGAAATGTTGCAACATTCGCCTGCCTGCTTACTGAAACATAACGCCCAAGCTACGCTCGGCATGAGAATCGATAAATCATCATCATCTCAACGGTCATCGAGATGATTTTCATCGAGATGATTTTCATCGAGATGATTTGAGGAGCAATGATGCCATAATTTCAGTCATACTGAAAACGGTCATTTTGAAGTCTCAGAATCCGTTCCAATTATATACATTTTGGGCTTTACTTTCTACCCATGGTGTGAATCTTTGAAGTGCTGGCCAATATGATACAACAAAAATTTGCTTCAATTGAATTACACACATTAAAGTGTAAACTACTGCGCAGGAAAGGCTGTTATACCTACAATGGTTTTGAATAAACACCAAGGTCTATATTTGTGCATATTTAATGAAACCCCGCCCATTTTATTCTAAACAAACTGATGAATTTAAACACATACAAAACATGTTTACAAGCAAACATGTTTAGAAATATGTTTGTAAGCTAAATTGGTATCCCTTTAACATGTCAAAAAGCTAAACGTGTTGCGATCAATGCAGGTTTGAACTGGTTTGAACATTCAAATACACCAGAATGTGTGTTCATCATTTTAGTACGTTTGCTACCTGAGCAATTTTACTTGCCATGAGGGGCTAAACGTGTGGAGCATTTTTGATACCTTTGTAAAGTTACGTATTACCAAAATGCGAATTATTTTAAACCCTTTTAATTATGTGTTTATGCCATATAGCAAAAACGCTCTCCAAGGAAGGCCTATATGCCTACGTGGAAGCCTATCATGACTAGCTGCTTAGCTTTTTCATACCAATAGCAAACGTATTCAATGATGTAAACACATTCTGGTGTATTCAAATGTTCAAACCAGTTCAAAACACGTTTAGCTTTTGACATGTTAAAGAGATAGCATTTAGCTTCAAACATATTTCTGAACGTGTTTGCGTGTAAACATGTTTTGTATGTGTTTAAATTCAAAACTGCATTTCAAACAAGCACAACAAATCTCAACCCGTTTAGCTTTTTGACATGTTAAAGAGGTAGCCATTTAGCTTCAAACATATTTCTAAACATGTTTGCGTGTAAACATGTTTTGATTGTGTTTAAATTCAAAACTTCACTTAAAACAAGCACAACAAATCTCAACACGTTTAGCTTTTTGACATGTTAAGGAGATACCCATTTAGCTTACAAACATATTTCTAAACATGTTTGCGTGTAAACATGTTTTGTATGTGTTTAAAATCAAAACTTCACTTAAAACAAGCATAACAAATCTCAACACGTTTAGCTTTTTGACATGTTAAGGAGATACCCATTTAGCTTTCAAGCATATTTCTAAACATGTTTGCGTGTAAACATGTTGTGTGTGTGTTTAAACGCTAAGCGCCGTTTTTACAGTGTAGTTTTCTCTCTATTTCCATTTTAATTCCATAACGACAACAGGTATTATCAAAAGATTTAATGAAACATTTACCAAATATGTATAAAGGGTAACCCCCAAAAAGGATGTTCTTAAGCACTCATTACATCAGGTGTAAGTGGATTTTTATGCTTAAAGAGAATGTACGTTTGGTAATCACTCTTATAATTAATGGCAATAAAAACCTATTGGTTAGAAGCCTACAGCAGGTTTCGATAGTATAAAGCATGTTGAGAAACATTTCACTTTGAAGTAATGTGGTTATGTCAAAAGATATCAGTTTTTATGACCCAAAATTTGAATCTGAGAAACTTTTCTGTCAAAAACGTTTTTCAGATAGTGTATTCCCATTACGGATTATTCTTCCTATACGTGGACATATTCGCTCCGGATTTTTGGTGGTATCTCAAAAACGCGACCACCTTTTGAGATGAAATTTTCACAGGTTAGTTTTATTGTAGGCCTATATATCTAAATTTATATAGGAATAAAACAGTCGAAAAAATCCGAACACCGAAGGTATACTTTACCTTTAAACGAAAGTACCCTGTCCGAAAATGAGGTTATAACAAAATGCCTACGTACGAATTAAACGCTAGCCGGTGTACTATAGAATAACCCTATTCAGATTCAATTTAAAATGCACGTGAAAGAGGTGTTCCAAGGATGCAGGATGCTAAATTTATTTCAAAAAAAAGAGTTAAAGTGAAACTTATCCGTACGTTGCATGTGCTTGTTATGTATGGGAGAACTAGCATCTGGGATGTAAATAATTTTCTAGTATCGCACACTTCAGCGATGTCAGTTCAATGTCATAAGACTTACGTTGACAGTTATATCTCCTGCGGCTTCGTATATTGTTGGTTCAAGCCGTTTGTAAGTTGACCACATCCACTAACACTAACTACTTCGGGAGTAACCTAGCTCCCACATTCTGATGTCGTCAAGGAATGAATATTTTACGTGGATGTTTGTCGGGTGTTTGGGAATGTTGTTATACTTTTTAGTCGTCTCTTATCAACAACGATTTCTATTTCAATTTGACGGCCAGTGTCAATCCCATTAGCGAACTAGCTGATCCCAAATAAAGGAAAAAGTGAAGACTGGTAACCATAAACTAAATGTTTGGTTTCAATCTGTTATATTATTAAAAAGCTAACGAAATAAGTTTGACGAGTTACAGTTTGTTACTTCGATTGCCAGAATAATTAAAACAAACACGCCGAACAAAAATCCGACAAAACATGTACCGCTTTAGGCCTATATTTTATTAATATTGTTATTTATTTTTGGTTTTTCTAAGCACCAAACCTGACGTTATTTGATAAAAATGTGTTTGTGGGAAAAAAGGATGAGATTTAAAATACTCTTCAGAGTTATACTTTAATTTATTTAATTTAAGAAATATGACCATATTGTTGACAAGTCATTTTACTTTATACTTTACGTATTGCCTGTTTGATTAAAGCAAATCTTATCATCAGATCTCGTATCCATTTAGCTTACATGAAATGCACGAACCTGAAACCCTGCCTTCGCAATAATATGTAAACCTTGACTGAAATGTAATTTGTCATTTCCTTTTCAATATGTTTTGTTTACATATTACTCTTGGACCTGAGAACAAAGAGGTCCACAAAATGTAGGGCACAGTGTTTTCACCAACGTTGAAAACCATCTTGTTAAATCTGTTTTTATCTAATTATACATAAAATGTAAGTTGCCTTGGAAACTTCGTTTAGCCTCTTCAGCTGTGTGAATACAGCACACAATTAATATTATTAACTTTCTACGATTGATATATGCAGTCCCCTAGAAGAAAATTAAGAAATGTTCTAAATAAAACTGTTTTTGAGTAGTGCAAACAGGGCGTTTCCCTTTTGACTGTCAGCAAAAGCTACCGGTACTCTGCAGATGAGTGTTGTAATTTGAGATCGACCATACCTCGCAAGGAAGAGTAATTCGGCATGCTCTTCCTGCCGAGACTGATGTAGTTCTTATACTCATTCCACACAAAAATGCAGACTATTGTGTTTTTCATCCGGCCACTCTTTGAATGCGATAAAAGCAAAATATTACTTCACAATCATAAATGTATATTGAACAGGTGTGCGAGTACCGTACGCTATCGTTATCATTCACCAGTCACGGTTTGTTAAAAGTATAAGAACCCTTAACCCTATGTCAACTTATATAATTTGCGCACTCTCAAAATATAAAGTGTCCTAGAATTAACAGATGATGGGTCTCCATGTTGGCCCGAACTATTTCGTGTCAGCAAGACCCATTTTCCAGGTAAACACGATAAAAATCAAAGTCATTAACGTATTTTGTCAGAATAGTGCTTTCTTCCCTCGAAATAAAACAATATGAAATAGTTACGAAATAATAATATTCTATGTTATTCCCTCAATATATTAGTTCGTTCCCTCACAGCATTATTTCGTTACCTCAAATTCATTTCGTTCCAAGCAAATATAATTTCGAGGGAACGAGAATGTTTTTAAAGTAACGAAATGATTTCGGGGAGACAATAACGTATTTCTAGAGTACGAGACTATTTCCAAGGTAACGATAAAATGATATTGGGGTATCAATAAAGTATTTCGAGGGAACGAAATACTATTTCAAAGGGAACTAACTTATTTATAACTTGTTGTACTTTTTTCCCGTTTGTTTGTTTCCTGTCCCTTTCGGAACATCGTACCAACTCATTCACCTGAAGAAATAAATTAACTTATAAAGCACTAGAACGGATTACTGAGATGTGTGACATTAAATAGGCTACGCAAAAGGACATTTATTTATTTAAAAAGAACTTGTGTTAGTTTTCAAAACACAACTTTTAACTTTTTCTAGGTAGATTTGGTTGTTCTGAAAGAAAACAAATGAGTGGAGTTGGCTCTCGAGGTTGTTTTTCGTTGCAGTTCTTTTCTAACCAACCATTTCAAATACACCTACATGGAAATCATCGTGATATGGCTGTGTTGCCTTTATAATGCCAATATCTCTTACCGCAGCAGAGACATCGTTTCGACCCAAGTTCTACGACTTATCAGGGACCGCCCCACAAATCAATTCTGCATGCATTTAGCGTTTTATCAAAAAGCGACTATTTTTATTTCTGAAAAGAAAAGAAATAATCCCCTGGTGTTTGGTAATGCATCATCTTTCATCCTTGAGAGCTTGTTTTCATGGGATTGAATTTGATCTGGTAATAACCTAGAGTTTACACAGCCTCTAAGAGACTGTGGACTTTGGTCCACTTCGTCTTGTGGGACTATTTTGCCCATTTAGATGATTAAAAGTCGGCTATCAGTCTTGCCTATCGTTCCTTATCTGTCCCATCAGATTTATTCTTACCTTTGAGCATGCATTTATTGATAAAGTAGACACAAACATTTATTAATATTACTGTGTTTAAAGATGCTTGAATTATTATTGGTTGGGTGAAACTATTTATTTAATATAAATGCAAAAAGCAGCGATGATGTATATGAAAGTAGGTTCCCTATTTTCTTGTGCATTAAATAATTGTAAAACAATTGAATTGAATTGAATTGAATTGAATTGAATTGAATTGAATTGAATTGAATTGAATTGAATTGAATTGAATTGAAATGGTGTGATCGCAATAATAGTATGTAGCCTTAATTACATATTTTGTACAAGTTAAAAAAACATTAAACTACATTTAAACAAAGAAAAAAATCTCTTCAAACCACGAACTAAAAAAATGCCCTTACCCCAACACCAAAAAGGGCAAGTTAAAAAAACCAGAATCTAAAAAATAAAAACTGGCAACTAGGCCTAAGTGCACGTATCAAAAAGGGGACCTTCAACAAGAAGAGTAAAAAAAACGTAGTAAAACATTGTATCGGTTACATGTTTTTTAGGGTCAGAATAAGATGTCCCGAAGTCAGCAGCAGGACTTCACGTCTTTATGTGCCATTGTAATACCGTGCAATTTTCTTGGTGCGTCGACACAGACGCATCAAACCGAATTATTAGCAACGCCATAAACTTAACTCGCACGCGGTAATTAATCGGTCCATCAATAAGTTCAAGTCAAAACAGAATATTTAATAATTGATATAATGTGTTTGTGTATGTGCAATTTACGGGGTACTTTTAACAATGGAGCAATGCTTACCCATAAGGTTTTCTTTGTTCTAGTGGTACCCCACAGATAGTTTCTTCAGAAAAGGGAATAGTAGAACAACAATGGAAGTACCCCCTAACTGCCATATATTATGTAAGGGTGTTTTGAAGCTACATACGAAGTGTGGACCTGAAAACAAAAGAGGTCTACATAATGTAGGGACTTGAAACACTATGTGGACTTACACACGTCCACACAGTGTTTTCACAGTGTTGAAGAATAGGATTTTTCTTACGGGTACAGAACAAAGGAATTTCGACATAGTGAATGCAACACAGAACTGTGTACGTCTGCAAAGACGCAACAAATTGAATGATTAGCAACGTCATAAACTTAACTCACACGCAGTTATTAATCGATCAATCAACACGTTCAAGTCAAAACAGAATCATAAAATTAATGAGGTGCGTGTGAGTGTGTGTGAAGAGCCATACGGAGAAGTCATCGAATAGGGAGTTATAAATCATTCAAAAAAATGATTAATGACTCTTTATCTGTTGCTCTCGACAACTTGTATAATGCCAAACATTGTCTGTCAGTAGTCTGTCATTTTAGAAGTCAAAATGAATCTCAAAATGGCACAAAAGAGAAATAATTATGTTGGGCAAAGGTGTATCATTAATGTGTCAACAGTGTATATCATTACGTTTAATACATTTTTACTAATTGATAACATAAAAAGATGACAATGAAACTCATTGATATCAGTTTCGTTAACGCTGATATATTCGTCGTCCAGTAGTGTTTAAAATGCGATCTGACGGTTCAGAATGATAGAGTAGGTCCCCCCTGATGACCATTTCTGTGTGGGAACCTGGTCAATTTCCAATACTTTTGGAATTACAAATGTTTACTAAAAAGCTAACGTCACAATTTTTGCAAAAAATCATGCATATTTCTGTCAAAGTATTTCCATTTTTTAGTGCATTCTTTAAAAAAAATTCAGTTATTGTGGCCCGCTGGTAGAAAGAATTAGCGCTCTAAATTCCTTAGTTCTTTCAGTTCACGGAAAGTTGATTAAGCAGCCCAGTGCGTCTTTGTTGTTTTGATTGACGTGCGTGTATAGTGAAGGTTCATTTATTGTTCTGGGGTCGAGGTTGCAGTATTTCCTTATTTGGTCATGATATTTAGTGTTGGCTATTGTTAGTTGGAATGTAGGTGCGGCAATTGAGGGAATGTTCTGTACATAGGGCAAGATTGACTGAAAGTGAATTTCAGTATCGAACATGATTTCGACCGAGCAGGGTCGCAACTGAGTGGGGAGAGTGAGGGAGAGAAAGTGGGTCAACACCCGTAACCACCCGGCGAGTGAGTCGAGCCCTCGCAGGTTTCGGGACTGAGACTCCACCGTTTACAGAGGTATTTCCGTGAGACAGAAAAGTCCACGGTGCGTTAAGTAACCCCACAAGTGACCGATTTCCACCGGCGCCCACAGCCTGGAATCCAAGCCCTACAAAGAGGCGAGATATCGTAAGTTAGATTTCACTACTTAATGTGGATAATTGTATTCTTGAAGTTTAAAGCAAAATAATTTTCAAAGTGTGTTTTAGTTGATGCATTACGTTTAAAATAGTGTGCTTATTGGCAAGATATTTGGACGTTTCTTGGTTAATTATTTTACTATAGATGACCGTCTAACTCCAGTCGACGATCAATGGGATTGTCTTAGTGAGCCGAGTCCTCCACTGGCTGACTATACGGAAGCTGAAGTTAAAGCGAGGGACAAACCGAGCTAGAGTGACCCAAAGAGCTGGCTGAAGCTAAGGAGTTGCCATGCGTAGACTGAGTCGCTAAAGCGAGGGACAAACCGAGCCAGAGTGACCCAAAGAGCTGCATGTTAGCCAGAAACACGGGTTTAAACCAATCATTTATTTTTGTTGCATTAACGGAATTAGTCAGTCCAATATAATTTAAGTAGTGGGAGGTCGCCACGTCAGCGACTCTCTCTAGTATAGAATTGCGACGTAATTTAATTAAATTTGGAAATGGCATTATCTTTGTTTGCTGAATTATAATTAAGAATCTGGAAGAAGATTATATCCAATAATAATTTGCATTTGTTTAATTATAAACTAAACCAAGGCTGAAAGAATTGTGTTAAATTTCGCAAACTTTAATTTGTAATATTGTCTTGTACACACACAAAATAACAAATAAACAACATTTCGATGGTACTCGATATATGCGTCAGAGGACCGGAACAAACTTAAAATGTTCAAAAAACCTAAGGTTTTGCCATTCATGAAGCTTTACCCCGTAGGGAGTGAGAATCAGTTATTGAAAAGAAAGCTTTAAAATGGTTTGAGGCGTCTTGTGCAGTTCTTTATAGAATGGAGGGGGGCAAAAACAAATGGTTAGGGGAAAAGCCACATGATGAACAGGTGTACGTGATGGGGGAGTAAGACGGGTATGAGGGAGGGTGTAAGAAAGAAGGAGAATGAGTGCTTAGGCACTGTTGCGGCAAATTGGTCTTGAGCGATTTGGCGATATCTTTCTGGTAGTGCGGGAAATTTGAAACAATTTTCATGCGGTAGCCAGCAAACGTACATGGTTTTGGCATGGTCTCTGGTAATAAACCATCATATGACTGTTTGGATGTTGTTTTGGTGTGAATCAGTGGTTTTTGTCTTTTGAAAAGGCAATAGGCGACGGCTAAAACTGACCTTTTCCTTGAGGTTTGCATGTATCCTCGCAGAAGATTTATAATTAGGGTTATAATTTGTTCTTGATTTGGAGAACAGATTCCTAATGATGACACTAAGGCTTCCTATTTAAAACGGGAAAAATCCTCGGTTGACAATTCAACCATCATCCAGGCATTTCAATCTGGTCTAAGTTAACAAACTTTGCATCATGAAAATTTGTTTTTATGAAAAGAAACAAAAAATCCATTCGGGGAGAGACGTTAAATTGATTGGATCTGTCAGTTCCAACTGAGAACATTAAAATTCTCTAATTGGAAAAAGGGTGATTTTATTTTATTTGTTATATTTTTTTTAAAGGATCTCGATAAATCCTTCAGCGACCTAATTATAAGATTATTAAATAATAATTATAGGATTCCTGATTATTAATTATTTCATTATTCATAATAATATAATTCAAGTCCTGAAATTGAAATGGGGAAATGCGGGTACTTTACCTTCATGTAAATAATACTTTCAAAAATATAGGACTTTGATAGTCCCTTGACTAGAACTATATAGCAACACATATCTGGAACGCTAATTGCCACGATCTTGGTCATCTCGTTGCATCCATTCGAGATGTGCATCCTTTTACATAGTCATCACCCCAAAGCTATCCCATTGGGAGTGCACTTCACGATGGGGACAATCGTTTCACCAAAAGGACACAGCAAGTAACTGGAAACAAGAGACAACATTTTATACAACACAGCCACCTTCAATGTTGCCATACATTCAACATCTCCATAGAATTACAGGTAAAACACAAATTTGTGAATGTATTATCGCAAGGAAAACCGCCCAAAGGGTCAGTTGCGCATCGGGGATAATGATTATTCTTTTGGTTTCATGTGATTAAATATTTCTTCCCGATTCCTGCGACGACAGAAAACAAACTCAAAAAAGCGTTACTAATGGAGTAGTCATAATCATTAGTCAGTATTTTTAGGGGATATTGATTTCGGTTTGTTTGGAATGGGTTTAAGCCATCCGCCGAATCCGTTTTGCGAGTGTTTTTGTTGCAGTGATGTGGTGTTTGTTTGTTTGTTTTTGTTTTTGGTTGTTGATGTGTGTGTGTGTTTTGTTTGTTTTGAGGGTTTTTTCTTCTTCTTCTTCTTGTTTCCCTTTCTTTTTTCTTCTCTGCTTTGCAAAAACAGTTGACTATTCAGATAGACCAAGTCATAAATACCATCGATTTGCTCTCTGAGTGGTTGATTGCCTATCAAACAATCCACCAGTGAACCATTAACAATACTTTTCGTTTTTGAAGCTTTTCGCGAGTCTGAAGCTTTGCAATGATCACCCATCCTTTAATAACGAGCTGTACTTCGACTTCGATTATCTTGCCGTCACCAACTGCGATTTTTTTTCCAGGCTCTCAGCTGTCATATTAAATTTTCAAATTACTACGTCTCGCTGATTTCGTAAATGAAAACATGTCAATGCTAGTCTAGTTCGTCATGCGATTTTTTTGAGTGGCTGGCATCACTGATAATACATAATTTGCATCTATTTGATAAAACTTCACCTGTATGCTTAGGATGAAAAAAAAACACGTGTTTTCTTAAAAATTAGTGTAATTATTTTGGAAAGTGCCGAGAAAAGTTGTTGATTATCAGTTGTAATATGATTTTAGAAATTCAGACAGGGAGGTCCCTTTTCCCATTTCAAACATTGTTCTTCCCGATTAAAGTAATACAAAGCCACATCGTCGACAAAATGTTTACATTTGGCTTTGAGAAACTTAGAAGCCTGTTTTTAAGTTTACAAAACTTTAAAAAGCAGTACCTTTTGCAAAAAGTACATCTTTTTAGTTTTCATAATTTATCACATTTTGAGGGTGAATCTAAAAAGAAAATGGCAAGCAATACCCATTTGTTTGTCTTATGGGCATTCCACATGTGTTGCCACCCAACCGTCACATTACGTTTCCGACTGAGAATTAAATGGCTCGCGGAATTTCAGAAAGGCCCTTTCATGTCAGTTTTTCATGGAGAATATTCTGAACAGCACCCAGGGGTTATTTTTGGTCATGTTTTTTCCCTCCCTGTGTTGCCGTTGCATGTCTGGTTTTTTAATAGAAATGAAACTATTGAGACTACTTATGCTGCCCTGGTTAGGGAAACGAACCAACAATGAACAACATTGGTAAGATTGAAAATATGAATGTTCATATAGATTTGCACATAACTTACATGAAAGATAGTTATAGTGAAAAAATTCCCTTGAAATAGTTTTGCTTGAATTGCTACATTCTTTAGAAAAAATTTCCTTGTTCAACCCAAAATCATTAAAATTTACCCAGTCAGTTTCCCTTGTGGTTTGTTATTTGATATCTGATATATAAAAAAAGTCGCATCCCCTTATGGTGATCCCCTGGCTGCCGTTTCCCAGGTTGTATCTTAAACTCGGGTGTGTGATCCTTGGCTACACGGCGGTTTACGGTTGAATGGCTTCTGACTGGCACCCACCGAACAAGGATATTGACAAAATAGGGAGACCGCCAACATGCTAGCTCAGTTGGTAGAGCGCCGGCACGTCAATCCGGAGGTCGTTGGTTCAAATCCCGCTCTAGTCAATTTTTCCTTGTTCAACCCAAAATCATTAAAATTTACCCAGTCAGTTTCCCTTGTGGTTTGTTATTTGATATCTTTAGGAAATGAGTACAACAATTAGTATTTATCACTGGTGATAAAATCCAGTGTTTGAAAACTGTGAAAACATATATAAACGGGTTTTCTCATGACTCCGAAGGCCGATTTAGCTGAAGCTTTCACAGGTTTGTTATTTCATGTGAATGTTGGGTCACATCAAGTGTGGATACTGGTCTTTGACAATTACCAATGTTGTACACACCCTTATTGAATCAAGACGGTTGGTGATGTTTCTTTTTTTCGATATACATTATTGATAAAAGTGTAGATTGCTTTACGTCTACATAACAGTAGATTTGTTAGTTTACTGTACATTCATTACGATTCTGCGAAAAAAGGGAATGTTCAAACGGAGATACGATTTGTTTATTTTCGACTGAGGGCACACTTAAAGCTGCACTTTTGAAAATAGTGCGAAACAAGATTTTGTAAGATATAGAATTGATTTCCTACAACGCTTTTTTTTATTTTTATCAAAAGGTCATCACTGAATAGATGAAATCAATGGTTTGGAAGAATAAGTTTAATTCTGAGGATATACAAGTGTAGACCTGGGCAGTTCAATGCAGGCTCTATCTACACTTTCTCTTCAATTTTCTTCAACTTAACAATCACTTCAGGAAAACGATGTGGATGAGTATATCAACATTGAACAGTTATTCGATTAAATAATTGCATTCTGTACCCCGAAATCTCAAGTGATTTTCAATGAAGCGCCTTAATGGAACCCATCCCAACATCCAGCACTCACGTGTGAAATAAATCGAAGGATCCTTTCTCTCACGGTCTAGGTGAGTCGATATGAGGCCCTCTTTCAAGTTAAATAATGTCCTGTTCAGTCTACGGTTTCTCGCCTATTAACATTGACAGACACTTAGTGTCCTCCCCGCAAAAGAATATGGGGGCCTAATTACTCCGTTCCTTAAGCCACAGGATTCTATCACGATGGTCACAATGCTTTACGGAATTCGACGAATGCAAACGCCTTCCTCTATTAACACAAAGGAGCAATCCAGCTATTTAGTAGAAAACAATGTTTCCTGTGAATACTCACCAAGACCGATTTTTGGGGGGGTTCGTTTTCTGTTATCAACAACGCTACAAATTGCATCAACCGTGGAAAAATATCATGGGGATTGGAAATAATGAAACCCAATCCTTGGCAGCTTGCTGAAAGTGCCAAGTTATGTAACCATACAAATGAAAACATTAATAATAACTTACTCGTTCCAATCTCCGTTTTTTCCTCTTGTTTGATGGGTGGTTTAAAGGTTAATACGAACGTCTTCCACTCCGGCAACTAGGTTCAATTCTCCAAGCAGACAAAGCCGTATACTGGTATTCAACGAGGTCTTTTTATTTAGGCGCAATCTGTCCGAGAAGACTTCGTTCCAATTTCCAACCCAGTGCAGATTAAGTAGGAAGATTTTCTGACTCTAGCTTCAATAACTGCAAATCACATGTTGGGGGTTTGGCTGTGGTGAAGACTCAACAGACAAGTAGTTCTATTTTCAAGTCGGCTGGCATTAAAAATGCCGCACGCTCCGCACGGGAAAAAATGATGTGCGGTGATTCTTTCTGAGACACATGCGCATCACGAGCAGTCAGACGTCACGAAGACAATCTTATTAGCAATTGACCAACACGTTGTAATGCTCGTTCCCCGGGCTGATCACTGTAAGTTACATATTGGTCACTTTGAGATATTTCAGATATCCCCAAATTCGTTTGTTTAATTGAGCAGTTATTCTTACAAAATTTGTAACACGTTGTATTACAATGCAGATATGTGTGACAATCATACAAGTGAGTGTTGACTGTTCATTCTTATTTTCCCGGAAATATTTTGGTCAACAACAAGGATGTAAACCATTCTCTTATACAAATTATTGGAAATAAAATTGTCCCTGCACCCACTCACTGTCGATTGTAAATGTTGTATAACAGACTAGTGGGACCGCGTTGGCTAGACTATCCAATGGTACGACCATCGACTGAAGCTTCGTAAGTGACCATGGTGTCGCCGGACCTGCATACTGATAAAATGTACTCACTGTGGCCGGCCACTGTCAAAGCAAAACGCTCGCTTGAGACGCTAATGCAGTGTGTACACTTCATACGCTGGTAATAGGTCTCTCTGTTAAAGTTACGGGTACTGTGTTGACAGAACTAATACCGTCGAACGCGGTAAGGTTTTCAGCTAGTGATATTAATTCGTCTGTGAGAACATTTTAAAGTAAAAGGCAATGTTGATGGGGATTTTCAGTATCAAGGATTCCACTTCATAATGCAGGGATTTATTTATCATATTTATTTGTTATTCTTTACTGGGAAGATCGATTCCAATTTTGTGTATCCTCGTTACGCCCTTTCAAATTGTCTCTAAATATTTTTTTTTAAATGAGCCGAGATACACTGGAGAAACAGCTCAGACCCAGTCAATGAAATGCAATAAATCAATATTTGAACGACATTAAGTAATGAAGTGTGGTTAACCGTGCAAAGTTCAAAATAATAATTAATTTTAATAAAATATCATTACGATGCCCATAAAGACAAAGTACATGATTACTAAAATTAAATTAAAATAATTTGCTTTAATCTGAAACCTCATTGAATAGAGGTTCTTGCTAAGACCAAGCCTCACAGAGACATATTTCAGTCTGAATTACCGTTGATGTAAAAACAATGAAGGGGGAAAAAAACTTTCGAAGTAAAATTATATCACCTTTGCTGTTTTGTCGCCGTCCGTCGACACATTGTTATGAACGTGTACAAAACAAATAAACCAAAATTCGATGTTTCCCCCCCCCCCCCTCCCCCCGCACCCCAGGGGGAAAAGGGGAATGCGGTTTTAGAGAGAGTGCTTCCACAATTTACAATCTGGGAACTATTTTGGCATGAAACATTTTTTAGTAAAATTGTATATTTCAATTACGGATTAATCTTCCTGCGTGGACACAACCACTCCAGATTTTCGGCATTATCTCTCGCTACCACTTTTTGGAGTAAAATTTTCGAAGGTTAGTATTAATGTACATCTACCTTTATAGTATTTAAACAATTGAACGGTTCCCAAAACCAAAGGTAAACTTTGCCTCTAAAGAAGAGGAAAATAATTATATACACCGTGGAAAAACATTGACGTATTGTATGTTCACTTTAAATCAGTGTGGTTTAGGAAGGTTGCGCTAATAATAAGCTAATATACAGCAATGAGGCGTAGTGCGTTGTCCACTATTACATTAGACCTATATACAATGAAGAAAACAAAAATGCGGCATAGTACGTTTTTGTGCTGTGCAAAATTGTATATTAAAAAAACTGCTTGTAGTGCAATCTATTTATACCGATCACAAAATCATAATAATCGCTGCGATGCGAAATTGCTCTATCATCAGATTTACCTAGGCCTATAAGGTGGATTTCGCATGGGAAATATGAGGAGCAAGATTGGCGAGAACTATATCATTCCAATCGATATTTAAAGGCATACCGGTACTTTATCACCGTTTTTTGGAAGAGTAGCATATTTCAGATTCTCTAGTTTTCAGAAAGCACAACCTATAACCAGAAAAAGAAATAACTTCGAGTTATTTGGATACGTTTCGGCCAAAAACACACACACACAAAACAGCATAAGTAACTAAGTATAGGCCCTTAGGTCAGGGATTTTGTGCACTTTGATGTACGTGCTTTTTCAGTTGTTTCAATCAAATTGTGTTTTACAGACTTAGACAGTATTCCAGACAAGCATAAGGTCTGTAGGCAGAGTTTATAAAAAGCAGGATACATTCGAATATGATATGTCTTGTTTATATTCAGTTGTTTGCGTTCCCTTTTTTAAGTATTTGGTTAGGTTTGTTATATTGTATTGATTAAGACTACTTTCCCAATATCAACCACTGATTCACATTATATTATTATTGTTATTTTTTTTTTTTTCCTTTCTAAATGATACCTCTATGAAAAAATGTAGGATCAACTTGAACGAAATTAACTTTATGTTCTTTTGTTATAGAAAGATAAACGAGTGCGTTATAATTACATATTTATAACTGAAACAAAAGAAAGTGCCTTATTATGTTAAATAAACACATTGTGATTGGGGTCACACCGGGCAAAAATTGTATAGTTTCACATAGGAATGCACCCAGGAATCAAAACTGCACTGTGACGTCACAATACGGACTCGTTTTGTTCACCATACACACAATCGTGTAACGTTCATGAAATAAATGCGTAACTATGAAACAAGAAGCCGGTGAAAATGTAAGAAAGCAGCATTTCGTGGGAACATCACGGTGTTGATGAAGAAGAAGTTTCCCCATCAAGCAGTTATCAGCTCAAGTGACCAGGGGAGATCGAAAGAATAGGGAGAGGACAAAACTCGGAGGGGCATGCCGAAGTTCTCGGAGCTGAGCCTCACCGGTTCAAAGAAGTGGCAGCACAAACACAAATATCATAATACAATATTATTCTATTCAGCAAATAATGATGCCTTTTGAGACGTTTGGATTTCTTGTAAGACTGAATTACTAACTTCAAACAGTAGTGTTTACGGCGACAAAACACTAGTTTAAAATGCAAAAAAGAAGGGCCAGTTTTTCCGATCAAACTTTCGCAAACATTGCAGGACAAAAAACTTAAAACTTCAGCACCGTTAATTTGCAACAGCGTATCTTACAGAAGATAAGAATTAAACTGGTTACGTTACAGTAGGTTATTTACATTATTCCATTTCGAGAAGTTCAATTCGTTTTCCATTTTTTTGAGAAGTTCCATTCACAACTGACAAATATTTTTCGCAGATGTAACGTCAGCTCTTCAGTTCTTTTAAAAGGCTACGATGCAGGACGTATGTCGTTTATTTTCATGTTACAAATGTGAAAAATATCTGTTAAAAGAACATGATTAAAGGTATTATACAGAATTGGTAGAGCGGACAAAATAACCACAGACAGTGTTCATGTTTTGTGTAATCAACCACATACATGAAATAACCAACCAGTGAAAATTTGAGCTCATATTATTGGTCATCGAGGTCACGAGAAAATAGTGAAAAGAGACCTTATGTGTTTTCTGTTTTTCAAACATCGAGGTTATTATCGCGCGCGATAAAAACTATTGTTTTACTCATTTCTCAGAAACGATAGCATTTTAGGCAGAAATATTTTAAGGAACCCTTTCTACCATTACTTACTTTAAATCATGTAAGTTATGTGTGAATCTGTAAACTATTGTGTTTTTCGATCTTACCAATAGTGTACAGGGCCTTTAAGGCGTTTGAATTTGTGAACAGCAATACCAAACAACATGAACTCGTCATCTACTACCAGACTAGCCTCGTTCTTTTCCTTGATCCAATCATTAGGTGAGTTCCAGAAAGATATTACATAATAGCATTTACAAAAAAAAGGGTGAATGACGGATTCCTCTTCAGCCTTACAAACGGTACGTATATTGGAATCTATTTTATTGACTTTGAAAAGAATTGAATTTTTACCTAAAACCATGTGTGCTAAACGGAACTAGAACCGTTTGAGCTTTGAATCAAAAGTTGTATGTAGAGGGTACACTTAAAACATGAGACCATTTTGTAGAGTTTTAATTTGGAGTTTCCTTTCCCAGTTTGTCCACAAACTTGCTAACAACGTTTTTAGACTGAATAAAATGTATAATCTACTGGAACCCTATTTATCACTAAGGACTCCAACGGACGTTGGGGGGAAAGAACATGGTCGTTGTTCGGCGACAAAATGTTATTGAAAATGAAAGCAACCTTGATAGCTCTAACGTTAGCACCAAACTCACAAAAAAAATCCGGACCTTAAACTTCGCCCGAAATCGAAAAAAAGCTACCATTATCGTCTTAAATATCACCGACAAAGAAAACCCCGCAGACAGCCAGTGATGATAATTAACACATTCTCGACCTTGATCAGATACCAAATCGTTGCTTTTAGAACGGCATATCGTTAAATATCATGTAAAACGGTACAAACTAAAAAATATACTATTGCCCTGCAATTTATGTACTTTTTAGTTTAAGTTTTTTATACTACATTTCAAATTCAATTCGGCCTTAAAAAGTCCTTTGGCCATGACTTTTGAAATGTTTTTAATAAATCAACATTTAAAATATATATACTTACCAATTTTCTTTTCTTTTTCTGATTATTGCCGGTATACTTCTGTGATCAATTAAATGTAGACAAAATAGTCTGGCTTATGGGCTTATGGTTCCAGGGTCGTTGATATTCGGCCTTAACAACGTGTATGTACACATGTTAATAAAGATACGTCATAGATGGATGTACAGTCATGCATATTACTTGGAATCCTAAATTGCCACATAAATTGCTTTAATCCATACCCGTTAACCTTTAACGCACTTACTTTGAGCAATTTTCAAACTATAATTTATAGTGACGGCTAACGAGAAGTTTAAACAAACGAATGCATATTAAATGGGCATAAAACATGTGACTTGTAAATATATATTTAAAACACTTTCCAGTGGAACTAAGATCGTCATTTAAAAACGATTGAAGTCGACTGACGTAAATCTTACAATTTTTCCGTAGGAATGGTATATGAACTTTGAAATCATTATGCTAGATTGGAACAGTTTGTAAGACTACAGACAGTCTGCATGACTCATTAAAATTAGTTTAAACAAAATTAATCAGTGAGCTGTCATGTTTTGTTTAATCAATCACATACTTGTTTTCTTCTTTTTTAATGGGCATTTAAGCTGCTTGAATGAAAGTGCAATGCAGACTCTAAACACACACCTTCTCTGAACGAGTGCAAAAATTGTGATATAAATAATATACTAGGTTCCTCATTAAATTGATGTCCCACAAGATAGTTTCGAAAATTGAAAATAGGGGAGAAAATTCGAGTTGGAGCCCTCGGAGGGTACAATCAAATTAATTTTAGTCGATTTAGATTCGCATCTCTCTTCTGCCAAGGTATGTCCGGTCGGACATACCTTCAATTTTTGCATGTTTAAAGAAAAGGAATACATCTATTGTGGTAGTTTAGCTCCTTTGGAAAATAACCTTTTTCAAACATTACAGCTTCACGGCTCAAAATGAAAAATCTGAAACATGGAAATTGTGTTTTTCTATTTAATGGTAAAAAGTGCTTGCAGAAGAACGTGTGGAGTGAAATGCAACTGCATGATTTTCTGTTAGGTATTCTATCACTCAAACCGTATTTAAAGATTCAATCTTTCGGGGTTATAAAATCACTCTTCCTTTGATTAAATCGTAAGGCCGGATCTTCTCAGAACGAGCACCTGTTCAAGACTAAGTCATTAAAACGGGGAAAAAATCCCTAGTGCTTCCGTAATCTCATTTGGAATCAGTGGCAGATCCGAAGGGCTGGGAGAGGACAAGCTCCCTAACAAATTACACTGAGCCTCGGAGAATTACATTGCCAGGGGTTACAGAAGGTAGCTGCGAATGAGCCATGAAAACATTTCTATCATGTACCCTTATGTTCAACGCAATATCATCATCAAGTTGGACACAGCCGGGCTCCATGTAACTGCCCCCAGTTCGTCCGGTCCGCCATACGTGTGGCAAGCTCTCCGGCCGTCAAAACTTCAACGTCTTTCTTCAGCATCTCACGTAGGAAAAAAAAAGTTTTCCTACATGGCCTCGTCTTCCAATGTTTCGGCATCGACATGACCTCCTGGAGAGCCTTGAGCTCAACTAAAAGGTGACAAACCGGATACGCCCACACACCATTCAAAAGAAACAGCACTTCCGACCATCTTGAATTATTCTGCATTTCAAATTAATATTTTTGTTCTTTATATCCATGAATAATTATTTGTTGGAGCCCTGTCTTTTGCATTGTTTAAATATCAATATCAACTTTGGCCAACGCTGTGTTAAATAGACACTTGGTTAACACGTCTAAAACACATCACATGTCGCTATAATAAGCCTGCCATAGCTGTTGCGCTGGCTCCACTTGTTCGAAGACCGAGCCACCTTGGTCTACACTTTGTATTGATCACTCGGGAAGAAGAACTTATCGACAAGAAGCTCGCGTAGTCAGCTTTACCCCCAAGGGTTAAGTCTAGAACATATTGGCCGGGACGGGGCTTAAAGGCACTGACCACGTTTTGTAATTGTCAAAGACCAGTATTCTCACTTGGTGTATCCCAACATATGCATAAAATAACAAGCCTGTGAAAATTTGGGCTCAATTGGTCATTGAAGTTGCAAGAAAATGATGAAAGAAAAAACACCCTTGTTGTACAAATTAGTGTGCTTTCAGATAGGAATAAAAGGCTTCTGGCCAGAAGTCTTTTATTATTTTAGTGAGAAATTACCTCTTTCTCAAAAACGACGTTACTTCAGAGGGAGTCGTTTCTCACAATGTTTTATACTATCAACAGCTCTCCGTTGCTCGTTACCAAGTAAGTTTTTATGCTAATATATATTTGGAGTAATTACCAAACGTGTACAGTGCCTTTAAGTTCGCGGCTATCAAATGACAGTACCAAACCTGTGAAGTGCTAGTCAGTTTGCCCTTCGCTTGGGTGACATTATCATCGAGGGTTTCTTCTTGACCATTGTTCAAGATGAACCCCCAAGTCAATTTATTCATCTCTTCATATTTTCCCTTTTTTGATTGAAAATGAATATAAAATACAAAAAGGAACTAACTCAAGTGTATGAGGATCGTCTCCAAAAAAATTATATTTTTATTGTTTTGGTTGCTATGAAGAATGCAAACTTGCAAAGGTTGTTTCTTCGAATGCAAAACTCGATTTTTCGAAACTTGTCAATATAAAAACAAACAAAAAAGTGATAACTTAATACTTATCAATACATTCTAAGTATTTTCCAAATTATTTTCAGGTTGACCTAAAAACCGTTACGAACAAATAAACAAACAAACAAACACCCCAACAAACAAACATACAAACACACCAAACACCCAAATAAGCAAACGTAAGTTAAGTTAATGGTCTATCTTATTTCTTAAAAAAAAATACATACCAGATAAATGGTCTTGGTAAACAATAAGATTGCAGATGAGTGAGACAATTAAAAATGAGAGCAAATTCACCTCAAACCCACCGCCCTAAACTCCATGTCATGTATCTATACAAGCATGTACATGACTGTCAAAGTAGAACTTTGCATTTTAAATGTGCGACTTTCAATTCTGTAAAGTAAATTCCCGTTTAATCTTATGTTTTTGGTGTCTTCATGTGGGAGAAAGATGACAAATTCAAAATACTCGAGCTGTTGTATAGATGTGTCTACATACAGAATATTATGCGCAAAACATTATGTTTTCGCAAAAGGTTATTAGCGATATATTGATATGTTGATAACGAGGGGTATGAATCAATAAAATTGGTTGTTTTAAGAACATATTCAAGTATTGGTGTATTGTGCCTTTTAAATACAACACTTGTTGAGCACACTCGATTAAACAGGTAGCCTATGGGGTTGATAAAATTACATGTCAAACGAGGCATTATGTAATACCCATTAACCTACATAGTAAACACACAGATTCTTGTAAAATGATTGGTGGAAAACGCGTCGCGTGTCATCCTTTATGTTGCCTGGAGTCCAATATAGATCATTATTGGACGGTCGCTTTACAGCGTCGTTAATTATTGGACGGTCGCTTTACAGCGTCGTTTATAAAACAAATCGTTCCCCGCCATTTTTTTTTTTTTAAAAGAGGCAGAGTCATGTCACGGCATTAAAGGTTGGAAGTTTCAGAATTGACAAAAATGACAAACGATCTATGTATGAGTTATAATTTAATGTAACCAACTTTATTATTTCACTTGGCTTCGCCTTGTGAATTGAAAAAGTCCAGACTTCACCTCATGGTTATTTTCTGCGACAACGCACTCAAAGGTATAATCCATGACATTTTGGTATGGAGGCTGCAACGTGTGAATGCACGGTCACGTTTACGTTTAAATTAATAATCGGACAAGTTGCCTGTTGGGTCCATGAGTAACATTTTGCTTTCGTTCATCACCCAAGTTTACAAATGACAGGAAATGTGAAAAGTTTAAGAATGTTTCCCCACGATAGTAAAACTATTAAAGACTCCATACCTTAGGTCGTGAGTTCGAATCCCACCCGAGTGATTTGCCTATGGATTGTTGTCACAGAACATGGGAAAGTACTGAGTATACACATCGGTGTAAGGGTAAAAACCAAATTATATTAATTATTCCCGATGCAAAATTAACATATATTAGACTCTATACCTTATTTTTATAATTTTAGTATTATGTAAAATTCAAAGATGTTAAATGTCTACATCCAATACCAGTTATTTTTCAAATTGCTTTTTCAATATATGGGCGGGGTATTTAATTTTTTTATTTAAGGGCGGCCCTTTTTAATTATTTGATTTGTACAATTTCGAGTTCGTAACTGTTCCTTGTTTTAATCATTCACATGAGTTAATTATTGTTTCTGGCCGGAAACAAAGTGAAATGCTTCAATCACACAGTGAGTGCACTATCGTTTAAGTTGTCACGTGCAAATGGCCAAACATGTCAAAATCAATTTGCTGCACCGTGTAAAGTCAATATTTTTGTTTTGAGTATTTTGACCAGTTTAAGTTGTTTGACTGTCGGGGGCTCAATCTGGTGACTTGACCACGTCCGTGCCGTGATACTACACTCAATCGCAACGTAGATACGACTTTACAAATAGCTGTTTTTTATAATTCCTGCACTTTCATCTAGTTAAAGTGTGCTGAGATATGGCCTGGTTTTGCTTCAATCTGTTTTTTGTTATTTTAATATTATTCGTCATTTCTAAAATAGGGCCTGCTTGCTGCCAGGTTGGAAGCCGAAAATAGGGTCAGTCAGGAATGGGAATAATGGACATAAAATAGACGCCCTATCTTCAACTTCCTGTCTGGTCTGTTGCACAAAAGGAACACTCTCCTAACCCGAAAGCAAAAAATGAGTAGCAGTTATAGAAATAAAAAATAAAATGGCCGTCAATTTATCAAATTGATTTATTTTATCTTCTTCCTCAGTCTTCTTCTTTTTTCCTTTTTCATTTCCATATTTCGTACAATTGACAACAGTCTACTGGGTAAAAAATTAACCCAATTTAGGACAAAGGATATGCTCCTTCCAGTGATTAAATGTCATTCTGAAAGAACTATCTTTTCCCGATTTAGATACACAAAATTCAATAGCTACTGGAAAATTACTAGATTTCTGAAAATTAAAATAGTTCCCGATGCTGAAAATATCATACACCATACAATGGTCTCATTTGGACGTTTAATAATAATAATAATAACGGCTCTTATATAATAGCGCAATTCCAAAAATGATCCGTGCGCTTCACAAACACACAAAAACAACATCAGCAATGTGAACACACTAGAATAAATGAGTTTTGAGATTGCGCTTGAAATCATCAACTGTGAAAGAAGAAACAAATCTCAAAGGGTTTTGAAAATCAGTTTATCATAAACTCCAGTGAATTTTTAATTTGCGAATAAATACGGCTGTTCTGTATTGATCTATACAGGCTCATCTAGCTTAATGCGTTAAATAATGTGCGTCAGAATTGTTTTATTTATTTTTTTTCAAATTAATTCAACTCTGCATAATACATGTGTAAGATAATAATTATAGATTTGTGGAATATTCAATCGTAGTGAATTATTATTTCTTAAATGCTTTACTTTTTTTCTTTTCTTGTTTATATGGCGTGTAATGTTACTTTAAGTGACAATAACTAAACAAAGTCAGAGGGCAAAACTATATGTTTAGTCAAGGTTCAGTGTAATCAAAGATGAACCTGAACATTAGTGCAACTGATGCCTTGCCGTGGATCAAAATGAATCACACACAATCATCAATAAACCCGTGAATATGTTCGTGTTTGGTGTTGCCAATCCTACCAGTTGCTACAGTTATTTTATCACCAAATAATGTCCTTTTAAGACAAAACACTTCACATATCATTTGATACTTGCATCGAGACGTGTAGTTTATGCCGTCAACGACACGACACCCCGAGTGCACAAAGCATGTCCGGCACAACCTTATTTCTTGCAGGTCGGGTTTTCATTTGAGATTGGAATGAGACACTTTAAAAATAGCATTGCAATACAAATATATTAAGTAAAACTTGTACTACTTTGTCCCCATCGATTTTAACTTTCACTCACTTCTATGGTATCTTTTATTTTGGTTTTCTTCCTTCATTTAGACCATTTAGCGAGGACCAATTTCTTCAGGTCAGACTCTTCAAGATTTACTCAGCAGATCGATCATCCTTGATGCTATGAGATCAATGACTTCAAAAAGCCCTCCCCACGCCCCTAATCGCCTTGCACATCAAACATTTGCTAAATGCCAAAAACGATTGGTGGACTGTGTTTACTGTAAAAAAAACAATGCCAAAGACTTACTTTGTAATTAAGTTGTCAACATCATAGAAACGCAATTTTGTTTTACTTGTTATTGATTATTTCTGTTCTTAATCAATAAAGTGACCATTCCAAGTGTAAGATCGGGTTCTTCACCGTACTAAATTGAATGTCCAATGCAAAAGACTTGGATTGCTTCGACTTGAGTAACAGCAAAAACCCTGATACAAATCGGTGACACTGAGCCCTTGGGCGAAACGGTGCATCTGCTGTCATGTACATATCCATTATATATTGCTCAATGCATAGTGCGCTTTTTGTACACTGAATTTAAGATGTGACAACACTTCTGCACCAGATTTGACAAGTACCATAAATATTGCTATACATGTCAGTCCTAATTCTATCTTTACAGCTCTATCGTTAATCCACTAATGGTACAGATGAGAACTGGGTTATTGTGCAAAAAGCAAACGGGAAAATGATATTCAAACAATTTATAAAAGCATGTCTGCTGGAAATGTGTTATCGGATTATGTTGTGTAAACTGGGTTCTTGTTTGAATGGATCAAGATTGTGTTTTTATCTTAAAATGTGGAAATTTAATTCAAAACTATTCCATTGTATTTGAATTGATTTTTAAAGGGTTGATATACTCATAAAAGTTCAAACAAATGTTTATGCACTTTATCTCGTATTTTTCAAGAATGGGTAATGCATCAAAGCCAGTTTTCCGAAATTGTTGATAATATGGGTGCAACATTTATTTTCTATGGCCACATTGATTTTACTGTTTAAGCACGGGTGCAAATTTTAACAAATATATCTCCAGTGTTATATTTTCAGCACATGTTGTTGTGTTAATATATGTTTTATTATAAAAAATAATTTCATTTGGAAGAATTGAACCACATAGGCCTAGAGGCTGTTATTGTAGCTTTTCAATTCCTCTCGACAGAGAGTCAGATTTTCAAAAAAGGTAAATGTACGTTGCACAGCTCTTTAAACTGAAAGTTCATATGCGTGTTTCTAATAAAAACAACAACAAAACATGGGAGGTCGACATTTCTTTGCAGTTTGTGGCCCTCTAGGGTCTGTGAACCGTATGATTAGATATGTTTATGGTATGAATAAAATAGAAGCAGTGTTCGATAATGCTTGCACAGAAGAGCCAAATAGGCGTAAAAGCAAATTCCACCTCTGATAAGGATCGAGCAACTTTGGTTACAATATTTCTCTAGAAAGTCATCTTGGCCTAGGATTAAGGCCTAGGCCTATGTCTTTTTATTCCAAAAAGCAAAAAAATAATATTTATATATTTTCAGTTAGCTTCGATGTACCCTTAGAGCATGTAGAGAACTCTGGTTTGCACATGTTCAGAAGAACGATTTACCAACCTTAGACTCCCTTAAGTACTAGCTAATCATTTTCTTAATTGATGACATATCAAGCGGAACATTTTATGTATTTTGATGTACTAAAATTTCAATTTTAAATTGTAATCAACCAAGCGTAAAAATTCAAGGTTGTCTGTTCATTTCCAAGATCCACAAGTAAAAAGATAGCTTAAAATGAGAAAGACCAAATCACCAATAAACAGCGGTTGGTACCATGTTGTTGCGACGAATACCTATCACTGTTTATTAATCATAAATTGTTTAGTCGGAAATACCATATGCCTATAGGTGAATGTGCGATATCTAGCAGTCAAATAGCACATTCACCTCTAGTCGTTTAGCTGCCAGTGGCCATTACGCCTGGAAGATGCGGGGGGGGGGGGGGGGGGGGGCACTCGGCACCAACATAACTAACAGTGAACCACTCTTCATGGTAACAAACTCTACTCCAGAAACAACCTTCTTGTTAATCCATGTCTCTTAATTTTTTATTTTTTTTTAACCAGTTATCGAATTTTGTCCCACATCAAATTTACCCCAGCTCTAACTTATAATACGCGTTCCCTACAGCCACATGTAAGGTAATTTTGTTACAGATACGACGTTACGTCTCCAATACTGGCAGCCTGTATTTTCTTTACGGGTAGATCGATGCAGCTGTCAACTTCAAACTCGGGAATTTTGCCCGGGAGTTTTATGGATTTCCTTCCAATCGGAATTGTTTTTTATCCGTTGGCTGTCTTGACTACCGATGATGACGACTCAATGAAACATTCTGCAGTACAGTGTGTTGAGGAGAGAGACAATTTCTTGGTAACCACGGCCATTTCAAGCTCAGTATCGGAGACTCGCGTTTTTAGCCTTGTACTGGCGGAAGTTTCTGCCGATAGTACGTGATTTTGAGTAGAGCAGAAACAAAATGAGGACAATTTGCACGAGATTTAACTATGTTGACCTTAATTAAATCTGGCTGTAGGACCATGTCGATTAACTAGATTAAAAGTGTTATTACTGTACGTGTACTTACTTCAAGATAAGTTGTGTCCCTACATTGAAAACCGTTGGTGATTCTATTTGCCATCAAAAGTTATAGATTTAGCATAGCTTATTATTGAGCTGTTGACAACAAGTCTAACTCTGTATTATGGCTTGTTTGTTTGTTTGCTTGTTTGTTTGTCAAGAAAAAAACATATTTGTTTTCTATGTTATAGGGGATTGCAAGGACGTCTCATGTTTGTTAACAATTTACTGTTACACTTGTAATACTTAACACATATATATATATATATATATTTCTTCATCATTTTGAAATATGAATATGTTGTTACTGTGCCTGGCTACAGCCCGTTTGTTCAATAGGCACATCCTGAAATTTATGTCTATTGAAAGAAAAAAATCGATTATTATTTTTTATTTTTTTATTATTTTTTTTTTCCGCAACGCAAGTGATGGTCTTGCGTGCTTAATCACAATACCAAACTGTTCGTTTCTCAGTTAATTTGGTAAAACTCAAGGTGTCAGTTGTTATTCTGTCATAACTTTTCACATTATTACTTGTTTAGTATTATTAATTTGTTTTGGGGTTCACTTCTATGACAATAAAACGTTATGCACAATCAGCATAATATTTTCATTTTGGGGGTTGAATCATTTCAAAGTATGGATCGCTTATTGATAGATGCTTTTGTTTTGTTGATTTTGATTTCTTGATTTTTTTTCTTTTAAATAATATATATAGGCCTATACTGCGCCCATCGACCGATCCCGGTTGAAGCAAAGTCTGAGCCTTTTGGGTGAGGTTACGGAGTGATAAAAGTAATAAGCTGCTTTATGCCGCACACTGTAAAAACAAAAGGGAGATTTGCATACAATTATGAATACACATTATGCGTGTTGGTTAAATTTATTACTCGATTGCGGTTGTTTATTATTTCATTGTTTTACATTTTTGTTCTGTGTGCTGGTATACCAGTTGGAAACAAGTATAAAACGCCACAATAGACCTTATGCATTGACGTCACCAAGCCGCCATCTTAGAGGTAAACTGATGATGAAACAATGGAAACGCGCTGATTTGTACGCGCGGCGCACATGACTGGCCAATGAACATCTTCCTTTTGACCTCTAGGCGAGGGCGCCCTACTCAAATGACGTCATATGCATAAGGTCTATAGGAGTAATTAAAGTATTTTTAATTAATAAATCAATTTTATAAAAAGAATAGGGTGTTTCAAACTGTTGCAGTTAGCTGTTACAAACCCAAATGACCTGTGGTCAAAATGCAACAAGTGTGAAGTGTGCTCCATTTCGAGCATAGCAGAGTCTTTCTCAAGGGCCGTTGAGGAAAACTCTGCTGGGTCGATGTGAAGTCATTAACAATTATGTTTGTAACTAATTATAGTGTATTGATGTAGTGAGTTTTAATACACACGATCGCGTACCGAATCCAAAGTGTTGATAAAATGCCTTGTTATCCACCGTTCGTTTAATACACTTTTGCAATGACGACCGAGAAGCTATAGAAGACACGCAAGGCAAAGGTATCCTGGCATATCGCCACTTACTACTAGGCGTCCCTGATGGTTTCATCATCAATCATGGCCAAGGCTACAAGATCTTAATAATAAACCTTACAGGAAATCGGGATTTGGACAGTTCTTTGTAGACATTTTTTTATATTTTTCTCTTTGATATTGCGCGACCCTCGAAAATGGCTTAGGATAGTTACGCTAGAGCTACCCCCGCCAGCTCGAGATGATATCGGCGAATAATACCTCAAACCGTGCAACGGGACAGACGCAGCAAAACTACCTTTGCACGAAAAATGTGACACACTTTTATTGCCGTACTATTACGTTATATTGCTTATTTAATGCGTTATGTTGTCGTTGCGTTATGTCGCTGTATCGCCGTATTTTATTGCGTTATATCGCCGTACCACTGCTTTGAATACGGCGATATATCACAATAAAATATGGCGTTATAGCTCAACAGTGCAGCGAGATAACGCAATAGGACGGCGATATAACGCAATCAAATACAGCGATATATTGCACTAAAATGAGGCGATATAACGCCGTAAAAAACCTAAGTTCTCTAGGAATTGGCGACGACTATGAGCCACTGTACTTTCATTTAAACTTCACTTTTCCCGCTCCCATCGCTTTCAATTTCTTGCTCACCCATGTTGTTGTGAAGATGAGATTGAAGAAGTGCGAACTGTTGGTGATAAAGCTTCGCAATATATCAAGGACTTACAAATCTAGGTCCGTGGATCCATCACCCATCATTTTCAATTTGCTGAGAAGACATCAGCAATAATTGCGATTTCCCAAGCCCAACCCCTGTGAATAAGTAGGACGAAACCCAAACACTGCGAAGTGACAATCTTTTCCGGTTAATGACAGCCTCACTCAAATAGCAACATGAAGGGTGGCGAAGAAGTGAGCTCGACTGGAAAATATTTAGAGAATAATAAAAACATGTACCGAAGATGTCACTCAAGCTTACCGACCCTCAGGCTGGTCTACGGGAGGACACAAATGTCGGATCTCAACTCGAGTGCGTTTATTCTTTCGGTAGTAATGTTTTAGGTATAGCTTTCTGGAGTTCTAGATAGGCCTAGGTCTTTACTTTCAAGCTCCCTGTGGAAAGTCTTCAGAAGGAGGTATTTTGTGAAATGTGTGCATTGCGTTTTGGGACTCACTTGATAAGCAACCACTTTCTCCCTCACGTGCACCACTGGGGTTTACTTTAGATAACTGAAAACTGTTGGATCCTTGAGAATGTCAACAGTCCAAAACCGAGATGTTCAACCGGCGTTACTTTCTGAGTGTTGAACCAGAACATTGCGAATCAGACAATGATTACCGGTGTTGTGCATCACGGCCCGTGACTTTTTCGAGAGCATAATGTAGATATTTTGTTTCTGTTCATTTTGTGTGTAAATATAATTGGAAAAACACTGTGGCTTCATGTCATTAAACTTCACCGATGAGGGCAAATCTAAACCGGCACCTACCGAGATGTAAAACATTGGATGACGGTGATACAGTCTCAGTTTTATTTTTTTACTGTGAAGATGTAAAGTTGAGTTTAATCTAATTGAGTTAAGTTTACCTCTTCAGTAGTGTTGCTAAAAAAATAGCTGATTTGGTTTTTTTGTATCACAACAATTTTATATTTTGACATGACTTTGATTCAAATATGTGTGGGTCGCACGTTCAGGTTGTCGCGATAGCTCTATCTTTCATGAAGGATACGAAAGCTGGGAATTTTCAATTTTGGACTGAAAAGACGTAATCCCAGTTGAAACGTATTGAGTTAAACTCAAATGTTTTGCAGTTTATCTTTACAGATTTTTTAAGTATTGCTAAACAAAAATAGCTGATGTTTTTGTATCAACATAATTTTTTAATTTTACATGACTTTGATTCAAATGTATTGGTTGCGCATTCAGGTTTTTGCAATAGGTTCATCGTTCCACCTTGGATGAATTATTGACATTCATCCATGCCCTCACAACAAAACGTGCTTCAACTCGCTTTGATAATAACAATAAGCAGGGATATGTTCAATGTATGCATCAAATGTCGGAACTTACGTGCTCAGAATGAGAACAAATAATGGCATGTGAGAGCTTGCACGGCATATCAGGAAGGTCTCTAACAACCCTTGACAAAGAGATTAACTGGACTCTCACGTGTGAGAAGAAACTGAAGGCAAAATAAGGATGACATTGACACTGTTGGTTGTGAATATTGTTTTAAGTCAGATCGAAACGTCTGAGCGTCCCAAACTTGGTTCGCAGTGACTCGAATATTATTTTAACTTCCTCCGAAACAATGATCGCCGTTATGAAATTTCCTATTTGCACATTTACTTTTCAAAAAGTTACCCCAAAATAAAAATCTAAAATCATGGCCAAACTGTTTAGTTCCGTATTTGTGATGTGTTGAATTCAATTTTGTTTTAGTTTTTTAATTTTTTCTGAAATTAAAAATTTTTGACGAACATTATGGCGAGAAATTTTATAGAATACAAGCATAATATACCCAAGGTCCAGAGACAGGGGGAAAAAACTTGAATACGAACAATAACAAATACATTTACGATGAAACTACAAAAGAAACAATGGGACTACAATTACACCAACTTTACATAAACTTGAATGGCAGATGAGTTTTAAGCAGCACTTTATATCTAGGGAGACTATTGCATCATTTGATTTCATTGCGAAGATGGTTCCATAGTCTCGGAGCCGCAACAGAAAAAACACTTATCACTACAGGGACGTTTTGAAGTTAGTTATTATAAGGAGTGGCACGTTGCTGGAGTGCAGATTGCGTGGTGGGGTGCATTCTTTAAGCAGATCAGAAATGTAATGTGAGCAGTGTTATTCAAAAATTTGTACAATATTAGCATAAGTTTGAAGAAGAAAAAAAATATGGAACAGGGAGCCAGTGCAGCCAGGATAGGGTTGATATGGCATTACTTTCTGTATCAAAGTTACAGAAACGAGCTGTTGTGTTTTGTCTACGCTGAAGACGGGATATCTGAGGGAGACCATAAAATTAATGAGAGCATTCCCAGTATCGAACCGTGATCTGACAAACGCATGTGCAATCTGTTCAGCAGCACTTGGATTTTTTGTATTTCCTTATTCGGCTAATACTTCTGATATGAATTGGTATCCGAATGATGCTGGATATAGATGAGGTTTGAAAGTAATCGTCGTTTTAAACATAGCAACAAAATTACGCTTGTTTGTTGTGCTTTTTTCATTTATTTTGGCAGTATATTATAAATACCGTATTATTATCATTGTTATTACTATTGGGCTGAGGGATTGTTGTTTCCAGATTGTTGTTTCTCATTCGCTAATAGACCTTATGCATATGACGTCATTTGAGTAGGGCGCCCTCGCCTAGAGGTCAAAAGGAAGATGTTCATTGGCCAGTCCTGTGCGCCGCGCGTACAAATCAGCGCGTTTCCATTGTTTCATCATCAGTTTACCTCTAAGATGGCGGCTTGGTGACGTCAATGCATAATGTCTATTGCTGATTGACGTTTTACCGCGTTGACAAACATGTGGGTGAGTGTGGAATATGGGCATCATTTCTAGTTATTAAGTTTAGTTCAGTTTGATTTTGCGTTTGCTTTGTTGAGGATTTCCATTGGGCATTAACTTATGGTAAGTGTTTGGTATTTGTTGGCAAGTTCAGGTGAGATTTGTTTTGAAGTTATGAACAGGTACCCTTAGGGCCAAACTGTTACAAACATTTGCAGATACTTTTCACAAGGTAACATTTTATTTTATTTCGTTTGGCAATGCAGAGTGGAGGATTTGTTAGCATGGCATCGTGGAAACGCCTGAGTGTTTAAATTTTATGATGCTCTCAAAAACGCTCGTGTACTTTTGAAAGAAATGCAGTATACGCCTGCATTATTTACCAGCATGATGCCCGCAAAGTCATCAAGTTGTTAGTGCCCAGTGTACCTCGCCGATCGCACGGCGTTGTTTGATGCAAGGGTTATTCTTTGGTGGTGAATTAATACATGCTAATGATTTCGAATCTTTCCCTGAAAAACACTTCCGACTGAAATTCTGTCAAACTCCCAAAAGAAGATTACCCCGTAAACCTTCATTCTTCCTTCGATTTAGCTATACAAGGTAAAGTTAGCACATAAAGATGACGGTTTCAAGGCAGCAAAGTTCCGCCTGAAAATGCAGTTACCCTATTTTCCTTTACGTTTGTATATTTTTCTGCAGCTGTTGCATAATTTATATCTCCAACTCCCTTTTGCTTGAAATACATGTTTTCCCTCCCTCGGGGGAGGTCAGCTAGATAGCCAGATTTGTTAGTTTTCCCCCTTTGCCACCGCGATGATTTGAATGGGGCCGAAACCTGAAACTTGAAAAATGGAAAGTGGCTTCTCATACAAGTCTTGTGCTAAAAATTACCGACGTAAACCAAACCCCCTAAAAAAAAAAAATTATAGAAAAATAAAAATAAAACCGATACTTATATTTACTTGTATGAAAAGCATTGTTAGATTGCAAGTCTCATCTTCGGCGTATCTCCGTGGGAGCCCCTGATCAATGTGAATAACAACGGGTCATTTCCCTGGCCGCGCTGTATAGATGGATTCTATAATTATACATCCACAATTCAACAAGAACTAACATAAACAGTAACTTGATTAAGTTCAGTCTCCATAGTTACAACTTGGATGAATTATCACAAAGGAGGGTGTAGCCTACTATTGCCCTAATTCAGATAAAACATTGGTTATCCAGTATTATTAGAAACCTTCTATCGAAAGAAACCTAATATTGAACTTCAAGTCATTTTCATTGCTCTAACTGGGTTTCTTCACTTGGGAGAATCTCAGCCTGCTTCAGATCGTAGTGAAAATACTGTTTTTATATCAGCAGTATTTTAAAATAGGTATTACTCAAATGCATATGGACATTGCTAAATATTGCAGTTTAATTATCCCGACCAAGTAACAAGGATGTCAATTATTCCAAATCAACAGAATGCATGTCTTACCACACAATCTTGTGTTAAGCCTGAAAAGAGGCTGGGCTACGGGAAGTGGGGAAAAGGGGGCGTTGATCTTATGCAGTTACTTTCTTAGCCCACACTCCCCCATTTGCCCTACCCCCAAATTTTCAATTTCGGTTTATCCCATCAGATGGCCAAAATTGAAATTAAGTCCAAACCATTGTATCTACATTAAAGCAATTGTGTTCGCGTTACCTAAGCTCAAGAAAGGCACTGGTGTAAAAGTCTGTCATTGTGGCACGTCAATACTTTTCAACGGTATAAAATGACATTACAAATTAAGTTTTGCTCCCCTTTAATTTAAGCTTTCCACCCACCCCCCTTTGCCCCCCCCCCCCCACAAACAGGTCTGATGGCGCCGCTATTTATCCTGACAAGTATTGCATTTAACCAAAGAAAAGTATGACCTCCCCCATTAGCAAAGCAAGTGCTTAGAAACAAATGCCATTACCCTATTATCTGAAAGAGTATAATATTTGCTTTATATCGGATAATGCTGTTTGTTTAAAAAATATCTGCAGTTCATCTTAAATAGCAGTGGCGTAACCAAAGAGGGCGGCAGGGGGGCCGGGAAACCCTGCAAAGAACCATTGCCCCACCCCCTCTTGCCCATCCCCTAAATTATACCAAAACATGCACAAAGGTATAGTGCGATACATTAAATAATTATGTCTTTGCCACCGCTTGCCCACCCGAAAGAAAATGTATGCTTATGCCACTATAGTATTATGTTGTTACCAGGGGAGGTATACCAGGACGGACGAACGAAAGAAAACAAAGTTGACAAATTATATGCTGGGTCTAGAGGTTTTATTAACAAACTACATGTTGTAAGTCACAAAATGAAATAAAGAAGGTGTAGGAGATGTTGACGGCATCACGCCGGAGAACCAACTGCGCTGAACAAAGGCAGAAAGCTAGTTTAAATAACGAATTGATTACGTAACCCGTAAACGAGTTAGAGTACAGCTGGAGGAATTTGTAATCCTATTGTACGTAAAATGCAACACAACACCACTCTTGCAGTTGCGACGAAGAGCGTCAGCCTCTGATGATGGGGATAACTTGCACGATAACCCTCAATTCACAATAACCTGTTTATTTGATATCTATTTGGAATAGTCTTACAAAACAAATTGAGTATTATCAAATGCAGGATAGACATGTTACCTTTGTTTACAGAGTGGTGACCTTGTGCATTCTAATGCATTTCCTGACGGGCAAGATACTACACAGGCTATATGGGAAAATTTACATTTTGTGTCATAATTTTCACATAAATTCAAAAATTACAAAAGCAACAGCTGTACAGCTTTTGAGATGTCCCCCCTTTCTTCCTATCAAAAGTTGAGAAAAATCAGACAGTGCAATCTCCATAAAACATAAGATTTGTTGTATTCTTCCATTGAGCTAGCTGTGTACAAATGTGCCTGCAGGAATTCCAGGCTCTGTGGCTCTTTTGTAAACGTGTGATGTCACAGGTCACGTGGTCTATAGATGAAAGCTAAAAACCTTCAATCGACTTTCTGTTCCGAAGTATTGTTATCCTTGTTTGAAACCTGTGCTGAACTATTGATACTACCTGGGTTCGAAGTAAAACGATGCCGGAACTTGAAGGTAAATCTCCTAACGAAGCTACTGTATTGCCCTGATCAATCGACTTTCTGTTCCGAAGTATTGTTATCCTTGTTTGAAACCTGTGCTGAACTATTGATACTACCTGGGTTCGAAGTAAAACGATGCCGGAACTTGAAGGTAAATCTCCTAACGAAGCTACTGTATTGCCCTGATCAATCGACTTTCTGTTCCGAAGTATTGTTATCCTTGTTTGAAACCTGTGCTGAACTATTGATACTACCTGGGTTCGAAGTAAAACGATGCCGGAACTTGAAGGTAAATCTCCTAACGAAGCTACTGTATTGCCCTGATCAATCGACTTTCTGTTCCGAAGTATTGTTATCCTTGTTTGAAACCTGTGCTGAACTATTGATACTACCTGGGTTCGAAGTAAAACGATACCGGAACTTGAAGGTAAATCTCCTAACGAAGCTACTGTATTGCCCTGATCAATCGACTTTCTGTTCCGAAGTATTGTTATCCTTGTTTGAAACCTGTGCTGAACTATTGATACTACCTGGGTTCGAAGTAAAACGATACCGGAACTTGAAGGTAAATCTCCTAACGAAGCTACTGTATTGCCCTGATCAATCGACTTTCTGTTCCGAAGTATTGTTATCCTTGTTTGAAACCTGTGCTGAACTATTGATACTACCTGGGTTCGAAGTAAAACGATACCGGAACTTGAAGGTAAATCTCCTAACGAAGCTACTGTATTGCCCTGATCAATCGACTTTCTGTTCCGAAGTATTGTTATCCTTGTTTGAAACCTGTGCTGAACTATTGATACTACCTGGGTTCGAAGTAAAACGATGCCGGAACTTGAAGGTAAATCTCCTAACGAAGCTACTGTATTGCCCTGATCAATCGACTTTCTGTTCCGAAGTATTGTTATCCTTGTTTGAAACCTGTGCTGAACTATTGATACTACCTGGGTTCGAAGTAAAACGATGCCGGAACTTGAAGGTAAATCTCCTAACGAAGCTACTGTATTGCCCTGATCAATCGACTTTCTGTTCCGAAGTATTGTTATCCTTGTTTGAAACCTGTGCTGAACTATTGATACTACCTGGGTTCGAAGTAAAACGATACCGGAACTTGAAGGTAAATCTCCTAACGAAGCTACTGTATTGCCCTGATCAATCGACTTTCTGTTCCGAAGTATTGTTATCCTTGTTTGAAACCTGTGCTGAACTATTGATACTACATGGGTTCGAAGTAAAACGATGCCGGAACTTGAAGGTAAATCTCCTAACGAAGCTACTGTATTGCCCTGATCAATCGACTTTCTGTTCCGAAGTATTGTTATCCTTGTTTGAAACCTGTGCTGAACTATTGATACTACCTGGGTTCGAAGTAAAACGATGCCGGAACTTGAAGGTAAATCTCCTAACGAAGCTACTGTATTGCCCTGATCAATCGACTTTCTGTTCCGAAGTATTGTTATCCTTGTTTGAAACCTGTGCTGAACTATTGATACTACCTGGGTTCGAAGTAAAACGATACCGGAACTTGAAGGTAAATCTCCTAACGAAGCTACTGTATTGCCCTGATCAATCGACTTTCTGTTCCGAAGTATTGTTATCCTTGTTTGAAACCTGTGCTGAACTATTGATACTACCTGGGTTCGAAGTAAAACGATACCGGAACTTGAAGGTAAATCTCCTAACGAAGCTACTGTATTGCCCTGATCAATCGACTTTCTGTTCCGAAGTATTGTTATCCTTGTTTGAAACCTGTGCTGAACTATTGATACTACCTGGGTTCGAAGTAAAACGATGCCGGAACTTGAAGGTAAATCTCCTAACGAAGCTACTGTATTGCCCTGATCAATCGACTTTCTGTTCCGAAGTATTGTTATCCTTGTTTGAAACCTGTGCTGAACTATTGATACTACCTGGGTTCGAAGTAAAACGATACCGGAACTTGAAGGTAAATCTCCTAACGAAGCTACTGTATTGCCCTGATCAATCGACTTTCTGTTCCGAAGTATTGTTATCCTTGTTTGAAACCTGTGCTGAACTATTGATACTACCTGGGTTCGAAGTAAAACGATGCCGGAACTTGAAGGTAAATCTCCTAACGAAGCTACTGTATTGCCCTGATCAATCGACTTTCTGTTCCGAAGTATTGTTATCCTTGTTTGAAACCTGTGCTGAACTATTGATACTACCTGGGTTCGAAGTAAAACGATGCCGGAACTTGAAGGTAAATCTCCTAACGAAGCTACTGTATTGCCCTGATCAATCGACTTTCTGTTCCGAAGTATTGTTATCCTTGTTTGAAACCTGTGCTGAACTATTGATACTACCTGGGTTCGAAGTAAAACGATGCCGGAACTTGAAGGTAAATCTCCTAACGAAGCTACTGTATTGCCCTGATCAATCGACTTTCTGTTCCGAAGTATTGTTATCCTTGTTTGAAACCTGTGCTGAACTATTGATACTACCTGGGTTCGAAGTAAAACGATACCGGAACTTGAAGGTAAATCTCCTAACGAAGCTACTGTATTGCCCTGATCAATCGACTTTCTGTTCCGAAGTATTGTTATCCTTGTTTGAAACCTGTGCTGAACTATTGATACTACCTGGGTTCGAAGTAAAACGATACCGGAACTTGAAGGTAAATCTCCTAACGAAGCTACTGTATTGCCCTGATCAATCGACTTTCTGTTCCGAAGTATTGTTATCATTGTTTGAAACCTGTGCTGAACTATTGATACTACCTGGGTTCGAAGTAAAACGATACCGGAACTTGAAGGTAAATCTCCTAACGAAGCTACTGTATTGCCCTGATCAATCGACTTTCTGTTCCGAAGTATTGTTATCCTTGTTTGAAACCTGTGCTGAACTATTGATACTACCTGGGTTCGAAGTAAAACGATACCGGAACTTGAAGGTAAATCTCCTAACGAAGCTACTGTATTGCCCTGATCAATCGACTTTCTGTTCCGAAGTATTGTTATCCTTGTTTGAAACCTGTGCTGAACTATTGATACTACCTGGGTTCGAAGTAAAACGATGCCGGAACTTGAAGGTAAATCTCCTAACGAAGCTACTGTATTGCCCTGATCAATCGACTTTCTGTTCCGAAGTATTGTTATCCTTGTTTGAAACCTGTGCTGAACTATTGATACTACCTGGGTTCGAAGTAAAACGATACCGGAACTTGAAGGTAAATCTCCTAACGAAGCTACTGTATTGCCCTGATCAATCGACTTTCTGTTCCGAAGTATTGTTATCCTTGTTTGAAACCTGTGCTGAACTATTGATACTACCTGGGTTCGAAGTAAAACGATACCGGAACTTGAAGGTAAATCTCCTAACGAAGCTACTGTATTGCCCTGATCAATCGACTTTCTGTTCCGAAGTATTGTTATCCTTGTTTGAAACCTGTGCTGAACTATTGATACTACCTGGGTTCGAAGTAAAACGATGCCGGAACTTGAAGGTAAATCTCCTAACGAAGCTACTGTATTGCCCTGATCAATCGACTTTCTGTTCCGAAGTATTGTTATCCTTGTTTGAAACCTGTGCTGAACTATTGATACTACATGGGTTCGAAGTAAAACGATACCGGAACTTGAAGGTAAATCTCCTAACGAAGCTACTGTATTGCCCTGATCAATCGACTTTCTGTTCCGAAGTATTGTTATCCTTGTTTGAAACCTGTGCTGAACTATTGATACTACCTGGGTTCGAAGTAAAACGATACCGGAACTTGAAGGTAAATCTCCTAACGAAGCTACTGTATTGCCCTGATCAATCGACTTTCTGTTCCGAAGTATTGTTATCCTTGTTTGAAACCTGTGCTGAACTATTGATACTACCTGGGTTCGAAGTAAAACGATGCCGGAACTTGAAGGTAAATCTCCTAACGAAGCTACTGTATTGCCCTGATCAATCGACTTTCTGTTCCGAAGTATTGTTATCCTTGTTTGAAACCTGTGCTGAACTATTGATACTACCTGGGTTCGAAGTAAAACGATACCGGAACTTGAAGGTAAATCTCCTAACAAAGCTACTGTATTGCCCTGATCAATCGACTTTCTGTTCCGAAGTATTGTTATCCTTGTTTGAAACCTGTGCTGAACTATTGATACTACCTGGGTTCGAAGTAAAACGATACCGGAACTTGAAGGTAAATCTCCTAACGAAGCTACTGTATTGCCCTGATCAATCGACTTTCTGTTCCGAAGTATTGTTATCCTTGTTTGAAACCTGTGCTGAACTATTGATACTACCTGGGTTCGAAGTAAAACGATACCGGAACTTGAAGGTAAATCTCCTAACGAAGCTACTGTATTGCCCTGATCAATCGACTTTCTGTTCCGAAGTATTGTTATCCTTGTTTGAAACCTGTGCTGAACTATTGATACTACCTGGGTTCGAAGTAAAACGATACCGGAACTTGAAGGTAAATCTCCTAACGAAGCTACTGTATTGCCCTGATCAATCGACTTTCTGTTCCGAAGTATTGTTATCCTTGTTTGAAACCTGTGCTGAACTATTGATACTACCTGGGTTCGAAGTAAAACGATACCGGAACTTGAAGGTAAATCTCATAACGAAGCTACTGTATTGCCCTGATCGGATCAATGTTATTATAACGAGATTGGGAGTATTGGTGTAGCAGGAAATGATGGTTCGATATTGCCACACTCACGAGGTTGAATATGAAACTCCAAACTTAGTTACTTCATTTTGCTCGGGTATCATATTTATCCTGATTAGGTCAGTCGGCTTTTCCGGAATTGAATTTGTGGTGAATGTGGCTCTATGAGAAATTGTTGTTTGTTCGAAAGTGTTCGTTGTCGTTTGGTTATAATATATAAGCTTTGTCCCGAAATTCGGGGACATCTTCGTGCAATGTGGAAATACGCAACCAACGATTCCAAATCCGACACCGCTCTTGGGTTGAACATAAAGTATTCGACCGAGGCGACGTTGCAATTACGAAGCTTTGGAACTTGAAAAAAAATGATTACAAAAACAAATAGCACTTTCACAAATTGTTGAACCTTTAAACTAATCCGCAATAGACTGTGCAAGTCTCGCGCGTATCGGAGCGAGAAAACACGTCAAGCGAAGAACATATTTTTTTCTGAAATCAAATCATTGTTTTTAAATTAGATCTATGAAAAAATCTGACTAACAAAAATAATCATTACAATTTGTATAAAATGAGTTTTAGCTTTCATAATAAACACACAATTCATTTGTTAGTTTTTGTTGAAACAAACTAAAAACTCTGGGACAAGGATGCTTATTTGATTTTAACTTTTTAGGAAACCCTTTTGTAAATCCACGCCTGATCTGAGTACGTGAAACCATGGAGGAAGTTGCAAGTAACCGGAAGCAGATCTCAAGTTTATTTCTTGGGTTTTCTTCGTTGTATTGTTGAATTGATTTTACTTTCATATTTTTTATCACTTAGTATTACATTCCCGACAACATGTTTAATTTTCAAGGTCATAAAGTACGTTAAAGGAACACGTTGCCTTCGGATTGGGCGCTTTGGGCTATAACAAGCGTTTGATGTGAAATGAACACGGTCGGAAAGATGTTTTAAAAGTAGAATATAATAATCCACACAAACATTCCTCAAAACTGTGTGGTTTTCCTTTTATTCGTGAACTAACACGGTCCGCCATTATTTGACTCCCATAAAATGGCCGACGTGTTCCTACTAGTCTTATTTCCCGTCGTAAAACGATGATCAGAGTGCTGCTGTGATGTGCCGTGTCTAAGTTCTCATCCCCCCTGTCCAATAAACATTTGGTATAAACAACACCGGTTGTTTCTCTCGGTTAGTCCCATGACAGTTTTCTTACCCTGATTGACGAGGTTTCTTCTTTTTGGACACGTCTTAAATCTGTTTTTTTTTCTTTTTCATTTTGACATATGAACGGTGTTACAAACCGAGCTACCTGAAGCTACGCCGCGTATTCGGCGGAATAACCAGCCACATATTCCGAAAATAGAATACATGCAACACAGGGAGGTGAACAGATGAGCCATATTATACTCACCTCCCTGTACTGCATGTGTTCTATTTTTCAGAATATGCGGCTGGTTATTCCGCGAATACGCGGCTGGCAATTTCGGGCCCAATACTGTGCTAGCTTCAGAGGAAGAGCATGGTATGTTACCCAGTGTTCATCTGATAGGTTTACCAGGCCACTGGCTACGGCAACAGCCTAACTACTGTTCATCGCGCATTTTTCCATCACATGGACGATGGTATTTACGGCTGGAAATACATATACGTTTCGCGGGAAAGATGTCGAGGGGTCAGAGGCCAATGTTGGGGTTTTTTAATCACCATTCACTAATTATTACACATTAAGGTGTTTTATTGCAAGAACAACTCTTAATAAGGATAAGGAACACCTCCAAACAGTAAAATTTCATGAGATGAAGGCAACGTGTCCCTTTAAACTAAAAAAATAATAGACGAAACAAAATCTTCCCAACGTAAAACTCCATATGGTTGGGACCACAATGGTCCCGGAAGTTCGATTACTCGCGAGACTTTTACAGTCTATTCTTAAACAAAAGTACGACTATGGAAACGTATATTAAATGCAAATATAAGTGCAAATTGTATGCCTAAAATTTATGACCGCGGGCGGGGTACAATTAAAATGTAATTGAAGCTTCAAAATGTGAGGTGAAGAGAGAAGGGAAGCGTTTACTAACGGCCAGATTTTCAAAAATGTCTTGAGTTTCCGGGGTACAAAGTAAAAAACTGTAGGGGCCTTCTATTTTTTTAAAGGGGTAAAAAGGAGCAATATCTTGAGAACTAGAAAACCGTAAATTGTTCTGCTGCGCATTGGTATGTTTCGCTCACTTGGAAGAGTTAATTAAATCAGAGTCGTGTAGTTGAAGGAGAAATTGGAAAAGATACACTTAATTTTAAATGAGATTTTTTGTTTTCCTATCAATTGGCATATATTGAGTTCCGTGTCAGCTGAATTATGTCGTTCACTTGTAATATCAATTTGATCCCAATAAGTAATTCATTTAGTTCCCTCGAAATATAATAATATTTTTCCCCTTGAAATTATATACATATTTCCCACGAGAAAACATTTATTTCGTTCCCTCAAAAAATAATTTCGTCCCATAAATGATTTCCAGGGGACCAACAACAAATTTCGAGGGAACGAAATTGTAGTTAGAGGGAACGAAACACCAATTCAAGGGAAGGAAATGATATACGAAAATTATGTTTTCTTCTTCTTCTTAACCTGTCCCTGTAGGGGATCGTACGACTCTTCTTAAGTGGAAATAAAGGGGGAACGTAAATTGGAAAGAGAAGGACTTGGAAATGGCACACTGTTTCACTCGTGGGGCCCCAATTTAAATCTCATCTCACTGGACGAGCGGATTTGGGCCTGGTCGTGAAAATATAAGTCTTTGAATCGTTAAATGGCGTTGTACTGCTGCTTGTTTTAAAGGAGTTCTTTGGTTCCACGAAGAAACAAGAAACAGCCGCTTTGGGGAAAATTTTGCCATTAAATGGTTTAGCTTGAAATGCTATGGGTTTTAAGGAAATTAGTAAAAAAAAAAAAGTCTTTATCACTGGTGATTAAATCTGATGTTTGAAAACAGTGAAAACATAATATAATGGGTGTTGTCACTGTTTTCTCATGACTCCGAAGACCGAATTGGCTTAAACTTTCAAAGGTTTGTTATTTCATATATATGTTGGGTAACATCAAATGTGGATATTGGGGTTCGACAATTACCAATGTTGTACACACCCTTTAAGCTCGGACTTTGATTGTGAAGTTTGAAACACTTATTAAATCAAGACACTCTGAAACGAGTGAATAATAACACGCTCCTTGTCTCAACAATCAGTGGTTTGGTTACTCTAGGTGCTGTTGGCTGGTAATTTATTTGCTTAGTAAACACGTCAGTGAACCATTATGCACTTGAAAACAACCAACGTGGGAACCAAGTCCTGGGAATTTCCACTCGTGTTTATTATTCGATGTGCCTAAACGTCCGTCTTCACCCATACATTACCGGTAACGAAATAAACGATACAGAGTAACTGTCAAGAAAAAGCAGGCTCGAACAGAAATTAGAGAGAAATACGTACCGTGACCATCAACCTGTTAAATGTTAATCTGATGTTGCAACTGAATAAAGAAAGCTCAAAAACAGGTATAGGACATTGCATGAAATGTGTTTCTCAGCTTTTCTTTTAATTGAATCATGGTGCAATTGTATTCCAAAGCACATGTGTCATATTGGTAGTTGTCAGAGACCAGTATCCACACTTGATATGACCCAACATACATGAAATAACAAACATGTAAACGTTTAAGCTCAATTGGTCATTACAGTCACGGGGGAAAAGTGGAAGAAACCTTAAATGTTTTCACTGTTTTCAGACATTGATTTGGAGTTGCAAGATTAAAATAAATTGTTTTACATATTTCTCAAAACAAAATGTATTGCACTTCAAACAATAATATTTCAAAGTAAGTTTTCAACCATGACCAACTTAATGCCATGTACGTTGTTTGGAAATCTGTGAACATTTCATATATTTACTCTCGTCAATGTTAAACACACCCTTTAAATACTTTGGTAAATGAGTTTTCGCTTTATTTACAATTACAGTTCACCTTTATTCTTGAAGCATGTTCGAACAAGACAGTGAATGTGTGAACAGAGGCATTCCCAGTTTTTAGCTGAGTAGGCTATCGTCACCTGGTGCATATGTTTAGGTTCTAAAGTCATTTCCGATAATGCAAATAGCGGCCATCATGACAACTTACATGTCCCTTATGTTGTTTAATGTTTATATGTAAATGGTGTGAGGTTATGATTGAATTGGCCCAGAATTTTTTTTTTTTATTAAAAATGGGGGAAAAGGCGCCTTCCGGAGGCTCCCCCTTCCTTCCCGCAGAGTTATATAATGTGTGCGTGGAAGAAGGACGTAAAGAAAAGATACCGGAGAAAGGGCGTAAGCAATTAAAGTGCAAAATGATGTTTCAAGACAACTGTGCGTGAAACCTTGATTCGTTTCTGCCATTCATTAGTCATCATTAGTCAAATTCTGCATGGGAATTGGAAAACATCTCCTTGTGGTAACTCTAGCAACAGAAGTGTAACAGTAATACCACAATTTTGTTTGTCAGGAGCCATATTATTGTTTACGGCCTTTTGTTACTGGAAACAAAGCCTTTATGTGCCTGTAAGGAGGGCGTAGAGCCTACTTCCGGGCAGACGACGAAGCAGTCCATCGAGGGCCAAATGGTGGGTTTTGAACTCTTCAATATATTCAACATTACGAATATAACCTCAAAAATAAATAAGCTAGTCTGATTCTGAAAGTCCCCTGAAACTCGCTAAATCATCACAAACTCACCCTGTAAAACCACCGACCAAAATGTGAGCAACAATAATATAAATCACAATATTTACCATTTTCGGAGTGCATGCTTTAAATTTGCAATTAAACAGATATTTATGACGTCCAAAATCTCCCTATGGAAAAGTTTAATAATGACTATCCTTGAGGATCATGTTGCGTGCAGGACCTAATGGACACTTTTCGCCGAAATGCAATTTTTCTTGGGTTATGTGAGCTATTTGCTTTCAAATGAGACATTGGATAAATAAATCTTCATCACTCGATGACAGGCTGTCGGACTAAATCTAAGAGTCAATAAACGCTGAGGTAATTTATATGCACTATATAAGCAATGTCTTCAGTACATCTTGACAGAGAAGGTGTTTAAAACAAAACCTACACATTAACCAGCTCTTCTAAATGATGCAATCAATACTTATAGCTGGGAGGATATTTCAAGCCAACTTTGAAATTAATGGTTATTAATGTCACTTTCCACTATTTGAACAACGCAGGCCCACAGGAGCACGCAAATTTTACGTTATGAACTTTACAATTTATTTAAATGGTGGAAACGGGATATCCTGGTTTATGGTGACACCGTGAGGGGATTGTGTTATATACTGCTTGGCTGCTAATGAGTATTAACTTCTACATGGTATTCGGTTAAAAGGTGCTACTTATTCCCTCGAGTGTCCGTAATCTGTCGAACAGAAAGGCTCCGAAGATTTACCAAAGTTGCAAAGTGTCAACAAGTCTATTGTAGTCATTGATATCTCTCCACATACAAAAAGTCCATAATATACGATTAAAGTTGTATGAGACAGGAAACACAATAAAGTTAACAACTTGTACCGTCACACCAGCAGTTTTCCCGATGCTTGCAACACTTTTATGTACCTGAAACCACACATAAAGTGTTTCAACATGTGCATGGACATGCGGGCTTATGCTGAAAATAATTTGAATTTATTAATTTGATGTGTTTTTGTTTCATTTTGTGTTAATCTATTTTATTTTTATTTTTATTTTTTTATTATTGTACTCAATCTTCCATCAAAAATACAAGGGAAAAGATATTTGTCTTTCCGTCCATAATTTTATTTTTATATATTTGACAGAGATTCAGAACTCTAAAAGGTTTAAATTTTTTACATTATGAGCCTGCATTTTCGTTCACAGACGTGTTTTGGGTGGAATCGTGTACTTCAAAAAAGTTACAACCATTGGATAAACTTCTAAACGTGACGGTAGATGAGTGGTACACTTTAATGTGTTTTTGTTATAACTGAAACTTAAGCTAACTTATTTCTACAAGGAATTGGTAAGGCACCCCACCCCACCCAACCATGATAATTACGGTCCCATTCAGAAATGGCCAATTGAAAATTGCGAAGTTGTTCAGCTATACAAAAACTATTTAGCACAAGAGTCACGTTATCCACTCAAGATTGTAGCATAAATTGCCTCAGACATTCATACAACATTGCATTTGATCTCGTACTATTCCGTCCAGGCAAGCGGGCGCCTCAACTATTGTCACGGCATGTCTCACTTTTGGTACTTAAACATAGCATGAAAATTTGGACAACAAAAGTAGCTACAAACACTCTGTACAAGAAAGATATAACAGCATGAGGATCCAAGTTCAGGGAGACGTGAGGCAGAAAGGGATATATTTGGGGAACTATGCCTTTGGTGGTATATTCAAGCATGGAATCTGGCACACAGTCGGACTATGTCATGTCAAAGAGATTTGGCTAAAGAGCCATATTGCAGATTTGTCTCTGGGAAAATATAGATTTAAAAAACTAGCAATCTTCCAAATTTTCAAAATGACTGAAGGACAAATCTGCGATGGCCCTAAAACCAAACACCTTTCTCGTGACATTGAATTATGTGTCAACGCTTGTAAAAATGACGAGGAACTAACTTTACAGTCAAGCTTTTGTCAACGTGTTTTTTGTACATTATATATCTTTCTAAGTGCATAATGTCTATATTTAAATTGCTTTCTTCGTAGCACTGCCATGTCCTTATCACTTCATAACTCATTCAATGAAAAGCCATCTGCTTGTCATGATATACTTTAAGATATTTTACAAGACTGGCGGGATGCCGCGCTTCCGCTTTTGGGTACAATTCATGCGTATACAATGTTGCAAATTTAATAGTGTTGGGAAAGGGGTGATTGGACGGGGCACTCGGGGGTCATCATTTTGTAGAATTGGTTTGGTAAGGGTTGTACAAATCGGTACGCAATTTGATTGATCTCAACATTTTGAACATGCATTAGGTGTTGAGTTGGGTATCGTCTCCTGCCCGCACCCTTCTTCGTCCGTCTTCTCCAACGCCATGTTACCAAGCATGATTTTAGGTGATAGCACGGCCGGATTTCAGTTTTAGAATGGGGAAAGGAAAAGTGTGTTCCGTTAAAGATGCATGTTTGGTTGAAATGTAAGTATTTGGGAGGGGGGAAATATTTCCGACTGCCACTTTTCATGCATTTGTACCCAAAAGCAATATCTCATTTTGAGTAAAACAAAACCAAGATACTATTTTATTTCATAATGAATGAAAAAGTGGCAGTCGGATACGGAAATTTTACCGGTATTTTGATTTGTCAAGACTTACGTTTACCAAACTAGGCCTCAGGAGTCCATTGGTTTCTTAACATGGAAATTTGAGGGTACTGATGCAAGTTGTAAGTTTGCTAGCTGTTAATATTTACGTTACTTCTGTATTCATAATGGTCTGCATTTATTTATTTCTGGGTGTTTGTATTTCTATATTTCTTGAATTCTTTGTTTGTTTGTACCTCTCTTTCTTTATTTCATCTTAAATGTGTATTTGTTTCTATAATTCAGCATGTCCATGTTTTCCATTTGTGGATATGAATTGGTATGGTTTTATTTCTGGGTGGTTTTGTGTATTTGTCTTTCTTTTTTAGTTTAGCTTGTTTCTTTGTTTCTTCCTTTGTTTATACATTTTTGATTAGCTAATTAAAGGTAATAAATGAAGGAGTTTCATATCATACTGCAACACATTTTTTCTGTGAAATATTTCCCTCTGAAATGAAGTCATATTCAAAAAAACTGAACCTGAAAACCTTAAACAACAAATAAAATCACCTTCAATTCAATGCGAGACAAAATGATGTATGTAAGGTGATGGAGGTATGTAATGTTTTGACATGTGTTCAGACAACCGTGGAGAAATAGTCGCCTTATTATGCCATCTGGTGTCATTATTACTGTTTTTAACCCGTCGCAGGAAAAAAAATACACGGGAAGAAAGAGAGAACGAAAAAGAAATGACAAATTTAGCTAGGCCCTATATAAAAAAAGAAGAGAACAATTGGCTTTAAAACAATACTTTTAGTAGATATCCCATCTTTACCATGTAAGAATTCCATTACATTATGATAGACCTCCATCAATTAGCTGAATGTCGCTCAAGCATAGATCCTTTCAGTATTAATTTTGAACTTTATTGGGATGTAGACATAAAAGCTGAAGATAATTTGCTCCTCACGATACAGTTCATTATAGCTGTCCCGTCAAGTTTATGAGATAATAAATTAGTTTAAAACTCAATGAATGGATGATCATGGCGTTCAAAGCGTACATGTGGCTATACTCCAAAAACATATATTTTATCAAACCTTCCCTCATCTGCTTGAGTTGTGTGATCTTCTTCCTCTCCCTCATATTATCATGTCAATTTTCTCCAGCGTTCCTGTTTTACTATGTGTGGGACAACATGCTTCCGAGCAGCAGTGATTTAGTTAGTTTACTTTTGTTGTCCCTGACCCGCATAGTATTATTTGGTCCTTTTGTTTAGTAGTTCTATTGTGTCCTTCCCCAGATTAACTTCTTATACTTGCTTGCTCCCCTCATAGACTCATTTTTAACTGTTATCTCTATTTGCCCTCATGTCATCACCATTTTCTGTATAGCTATTCTGTATAATAATAATAATAATAATACGCAGTTCTTATATAGCGCTTTATACTCCCGATGGGTGTCTCAAAGCGCTCAGTATTTTTCCTACAAGGTATGTGGAGTTACGTTTTTTGAAGTATGAGACCTATTCCTTTGCATAGCACCATGTAATGGTTTACAAGGTGCTGTGGCGCAATATGCAGCCAATCAAACCAGGAACACCGGGGCGAACCCCTTCTCTTTTACGATAAGTGCACTGGGTTCTTTTACGTGCATTACACAACACACGGGACCTACGGCTTTACGTCCCATCCGAAGGACGAAGCATGTGGTTAAGTGTCTTGCTTAAGGACACACGCGTCACTACTGGGATTCGAACCCACACTCTGCTGATCAGAAACACCAAAGCTTGAGTTCGGTGCTCTTATCCACTCGGCCACGACACGTCCGTTGTGTGTTGTGTGTTGTGTGGCTGGATTTATTATTATTTTTTTTGGTTCTTTGTCGTTTCTGTTTTGGTTTTATTGTTCATTTTAAGGCCTTGTATTGTATTTTTGTTCTTGTACTGTTGAGGTCGAATAAATAACAAAAATAATAATAATAGGTTACATTGGTAAACATGTACAACTGATTTACTAATAATAAAAAAACAATAATAGCAACAAAAATAGATAATCAACTCTGATTTGTATTTATTTATTTTTGTTTCAAAGATTTTTTTTAGTGATATGTTTAGTTTGTCTTTATGTTTCATTTCCAGTTGTTCGATTTATTTGGGGTTACTTTCGAACCAGTTTCAAATAAGGGTAAAGACTGTCTTGTATAGCTATGCAATAAATATTCCTTACTCGAACAGAAAACACTTCGTTTGTTTTTTTCTCCCACTTAAGTCATCTCTTGAAGGACACAGATTGTCTTGAAGGAGCTGACCCGGGAAATGATTTCACACTTGAAGACAATGTTAAGTACACTTTAGAAGTGACGTTCAACTGTGACGTCCCAATATTCTTCATCAAGTCACAAGTCAGTGATTAGCAATAAATCTGCCAAGAGTGATTAGCAAATTGCTGTAATTTACCACATGTTGTCAAGTTACCACTCTGCAATTACAAGTAGGGCCTACGTCTACTGATTCATCAAATTACAAAGGTGACCAGACCAATTGACCATAAAACCTTATTTAAATGGTGACGGAAAAAACTCCGCCAGCATCCATTGTGTACAAAATCGGGTTTTTTGTCAATAGGTATTTATTATAGCAAATTGTAAAACTTTATTGGTTATACAAACAAATAAACTTAAGTTAACCCAGGCAATTGTATTATGTAAACAATACACTAAGATAACGTCGAATCGCTGAAAAGGTGCAAAACCAACCCTCGTCTCTCTCTCTTAAGTCCATTAGGGCGTCCGCCGTCCCGTGGTGGTCCGAGAAACGAACTCCCTCCAAGCCTCCCTGTCCAGAGCAGTTGTCGTTAGCTCATACATGCTATTTCTTTTAAGTGCATGAATGTTGTCAGTTCACCTAGCTTTCGGCCTTCCTCTGCCAGCAACACCAGCAACGCGTCCTTCCATGAACTGCTTCTCGAGATTTCCCTCGTCTCTCCTTGCAATATGCCCAAACTACTCCAGCTCCTTCTTTAGTATGATGTTAACTAAGCTTTTTGGGTTATGGACTTCCTCCAACACACTGATGTTAGTTGTATAGTCTTGCCATTTTATATTTAGCATTCGCCTACCAATGGAAAACCTTGGAAGCGTGTACTATGTAACGCGTGCGCATTGAGAAAACGGAGGTTCTTCTCTTTGGGGAATTTCAAGAAGCTGATTTGTATTTACAAAATCTTATAATTATTGTGTATGAAATTATATGACTGTGTTGTGTATGTTTGAACCAGTTTATAACTTCCCTAATTCACATAGTGCTGTGCTATACTCGTATTTGGTACTCGAACTTCTCGAGTACTGTTTTGATTGTACTCGTACTCGGCTTACAAATATTCGTTATTCGATACTCGACTGAATAAATAACCTGCACTCGAGGTCATGTACTCGATTCTCGATAGAAACAAAACTTGTACTCGAAGTCATGTACTCGATTCTCGGAAAAAAAATGTACTCGAAGTCATAAACTCGATACTCGACTAATAATATACTAGGACTCGTACTCAAGGTCAAAGTACAATTTTCTATAAGTTATGTTGCGTTCAATGTGCAAATTTTCGGAATTGCTGTCCTAAAAATAGAGAAATTGATGCACTGGCAAAAGTCAAGTTTAATTTGCCATTGATGTGTTCAGGTTTAAAAGATATTTATCATAACAAGCACGCCTTGTGACCTAGAAATTCTCCGAAAAGATAAATATGTGTGTCGATACGTCATATTGCAGTTAGTATTTTTCTTTATAAGGTAATCGTCATTAAAGGACTCATGTATACTTTTATTCGTACATGGAGAGTACCTGGTTCTCGGCTGTTGGACTCGGTACTCGGATATCATCAAAAATATATACTTGGTACTCGGACATTAAACATATACTCGTATAGCACGAGTACTCGACAAAAGGTCCGGTCATCAAAACAACATTTCAATCGCTCATTTTAAAAGCCTGGGCGATATTTAGGTACAAGTTCGGGGCTACATTTTTTTGGTCGGGGCGACATTTAGGTACAGGTTTGGGGCTACATGTAGGTCGGGGCGACTTTTAGGTATAAGTTTGGGGCCACATTTAGGTTGGGGCGACATTTAGCTACACGTTTGGGGCTACATTTAGGTCGGGCGACATTTAGGGCTCGGGCTACATTTAGGGGCCGCACAATCGACAGTACTTGATACTCGACTGGAAAGTACTTGACTATTACAAAACTGAATTCACAACATGCAAAGAGTGAAGTTGGACATTTTGAATTCGTAAAACATAATGTCCTAAAAATAAGCTGACTCTCTTGTCGCTTTTCTTCTTTTTAACTCGCTTCACTCTCGAGTGGCTGGAAAATAATTGCAAAGAGTTTACAATGAATAGAATGATTGATATGCTCTAGTAGTTTACATAGTCATTATATATCTTGGGTAAAGATTTTAGAAAGGTTCTGCAATAATTAATCAAGCAAGCCATAGGTGAGAATTAAAGGCAGAGCCGTGTGGAAGAAAAAAGCAAAATAGGTGTTTTTTCCATCTCCGATGGATTGTCTTCTAGAAGACAAAATTTCTATCAGTTAGAAAACGCTGAAGACATTCACGTTCAAAATATTATGGTACATTGACATAATGTTAACATACAAATCAAACTAAAATAAGAAACGAATGGAAATACATGGGGTATAACCTTTTTACTAACATAACATAAGTCATTAAAAACATTACTTGAATGAAAATGTCAAATATGCGAGCACTAAAAAAAAACGGGTCCTAATTGACCCGGAATCCGGGTCCGGGGTTGACCCATCTTTCAATCGGAACCTCTTAAATTGATACAATTTTGGGTCAGTTCGAAAAAAAATGCCGGGTTATACTGCCCCAGAAATGGGTCGGGACCTCGTAACTTGGAATCCTAGTCAAAATTGACCACGGAGTTGTGCGAGTGTTATTGCCGTTGTATGCCTTCAGGTATAGTTGCTTGTCAGCTAGGCTTGTTAACAAAATTGCGGTAGGCCTACTAGGACCTAAAGTTACTGCAATTTTTTAACTGGTTGAGTAATTTTTTTTATAATTTCAGGTTGAACAAATAAACAAATAAATAAATAAATGTACAATAAGAAACATGCACAATATGTTTTTGCTGTTAGTGATGCTTCACGTGCTACATATATATATTTATTTCTACTTCCATGCCCTCGAGAAAAATATAACCATTTCATAATGATTATTGATACGGCACAGTACACCGGGTGGGGGCATTTACAACGAAAGAATTGAAGTGTTTGATAAGGTTGCAAGGTGGACCATACAGGGGAGCGTGCTTGCTTTAAATAGAACCGTTTATTTAGACTTGTATGTGCTCAGTAACCCAATACGTATGGCTGGGATATATGCAGAATAACTCTGATTCATGAATAAAGCGCATAATCGTCTCCCAATTTTGCTGAAAACACATTCATGCTGCAGGGCAAGGGCGGTTACAACTTGAGGGAAGGGCTTCTAAATAAAGGTTGAATTACGATAGCAGGCTGCTCTTAAACGGATAATATTCACATCCGAACACTGTTTACCGGAGCAGTTTTTACGTTTTAGTGATAATACCGGAGGCGACCACTTCTGCTGTGCAAACATTTAAGCTCAATGAAATTTCAAGAGCCCGTTGACTAATTCTCCTCTAGTCTCGGAAGAGAAGAAGTAAGGTTTAGGAGCAGAACGCATTTGACTGAAATTAAATAAATACGGACATTTTATCTGGTTCAGTGGGCGAATCACCGTTTTTGTGAAGGGTTTCAGAGCCCTATAATTCTTTATACGCAACCGTTTTGGAAGTTTTTAATCTAAAAGTGGGTTGACAATGCAGTGACGATGATACTTTTGAAAACCCTGCTAAATTAAGTTGTAGATGTAGATTTAGTATTTTCGGGAGAATCCATATCACAAGGAAAAACTACTTGATTCAGCACGTTTCTAGTATTCATATAGAGATTTGAATATTGGCAGAAAACCCTCATTTACACCATCGTGTAATTGTTTATAATGACACGTTTGCGGGTATAACTATAACAAACATGTGGTTAAAATCTCTTAAGAGTAGTGATGGTTCTGAGGGGAACTAAAGATGAGAAGAATTTTTTTCGACGTTTCGAACAGTATACTCTGCCTGTCTTCATGAAAAGTTGTTCATCATTCAAGTCAATAGCTATCTACTCATGCAAAGGTTCAAATCAAACTTTTAATATGCAATTTTCTTTTTAGTGAGCTGAGGTGGTTCTGAAAAAAAATGATCGATTAGCCTAATCACTCAACATTTTGGGCATATATGATTTGTTCGACTTCAGGGGAAAGGCTTTTTTCTTGTGTTTGTCCAACATGAACAGATTCAAATCTTACTAAATGCCTAATTTCTGTAAATTAGGCATTAGGCCTAAGTACGCTCTGAAACCTTGTATATTACTTATACAGTTACAACAAAATGACCAATAAATATAGCTTGTTTCTGGTATTATCAGAAAGCCTTATTCAGATGGGCTAAGTCTTTATATAGTTATAATTATTTGCACTCATTTCAAATTATCACTTATCTAGCTGCAACCTAAAGGACCAATTATTGTTACCTTAATACTGTGTGGTGTTTTTCTTTCCCTGCGGTGCATAACATTTAACATTATGTCCGACATGCATCATGTACGACAACTAAGACGTGTACTCCTTTTTCTGTTTTTTCTCTCCTTTTTTCCTTTTTCTGTTATATTAGTAAATATATTGTTAGCAAATCAATTGGTTACGAGCTTAGCTTTTCACGAAACCAATTGACAGGGGAAATATTTAACATTCCCCGTACAAACAAATCCTTATTTCCCGTGACATGGCGTTCATTACGTCACACAGAGACCACAAATAATCAATCCATTGCTTTATTAAGAGAAATATTATCTATCCAGGCCTATAAAAAAAATAGTAATAATACAAATTAAAAACACTCAATTCGGGGCTTAATATCAAAAGGTGTGTCTGTCTCAATCGGTTTCCTGTTGATCAGATCGTAGCCTTTCAGAATGCCAACAGTGTCCGCGATTATTATCTCGTGAACCGAAATGTTTTGCCCACGGTGTATGTTTCCAAGAGACACGTTCGGCTTCCCTCATACATTTTAAAGGAAAATTTCATTTGAAGTGGAAGAACCGAAATTTCTCTCAAGAAAAACAATTTATATCAAAGAATTTGATGGACTGAAAAAAGTTGTAATACAAAAATGATTTGTGTTCGGCCTCATCATTGACGCAGGTTGTTTCTTCTGTTGATGTGCATGAGCGCTTCACAAAATAAATGTTTGAGTCTTTTTCATAAGTGGCGCTTGAATTACTTTCCATGGTTTGTATCTATACTCTGGGGGAACAGAGTGACCTCTATACTTTCATTCTACGTAAATTCAGACCGATGCAGCCTAACTATATTTTTGCCGAAAATCCAGGACCGGTTGACCCCAAGTGATGTTTATTTAACATTATTCTTGATAACAGTCTTCGAAACTTGTAATGAGTTGCCAAATTAAAGGCAAAGTATACTTTGGGGTTTTGGAACCATTCGATCGTTGTAATCCTTTATAACTATACAGGACTTAAAGGCACCTGGCAGTGGTATTTTTTCAAAATAAAGCTTTTGTCATTAATATATACATTTTTATGAGTGGAATGTGAATAAACAATTTGCTAAGGTTAAAAAATTGTATTTTTCTTTTAATTATAAATTAAAAAATAGGCCCCCCTTTACATGGCGCTGTTCGTGACGTCAATCGAGGCAGGAGAAAATGTGTAGTCTGGCCCCGTACATTACGTCTGGGTACCTGATCAGTATGATGCGTTTTCGTATTCGAACGTCACCACCCAATGCAATCCTAGGACAGTGTACAGTCGACTAATACGAGACGCCAGTTTATACGAGGTTTTTCACCGGTCTGTCCCGAACTGTCCCATGCGCGTTTCTATGTCTTAAAAACGGAAGATACGAGCATGGTCATAACATGGAGGAAGGAAAAGATTCCTTCCTCCATGGTCATAACGAGAACACGGATAATACGAGGTATTGTTTTTCCACCAGAAACATTTCGCTGGTAACCTAAGCTTCACTGCAACTTCCCTTGCACACTACTACCAACGAAAAAATCCCCGGGCTATCCAAGTGTTCGCTGCATAGCGCTGAAAACGACGTCGGACCGGACCACTTTGCCCTCGTTAGCCTAACTTTCGATGCCCGTAACTGCCTATATTTGGGATCTGCAGGGAAAAAATGCTGGCTGACCCCATCTTTAGTCGTTTTGCTGCATCCAGCAGCAATTTTCGCTGGAAAAATGCAAGAAAAACCCCCCTTTTGGATAACCAAACGAAACGTACAATCTCACTACTTGCACGTGTATATACAACGTAAATGCAGGCAAGTTCGAGTGGGGTCGATGTTCAATCGAGGCGAAGTCTTCCTCGATTGACGTCACAAAAAGGGATGGGCGGAGTCGCCCCCAAACAACTTTATCTACTTTTTTACATATAAATACTGACAAACAATTACTCAAAAAATTGTTTTATTGTTAATATACATATACTCTTATATTTAAAAAAAAAATAATCTATTTCCAGGTGCCTTTAACCTGTGAAAATTTCATATCAAAAGATGGTAGTATTTAGGAGATATTGCCAAAAACCTGGAGCGGATTTGTCCACGCAGGAAGAATCATCCGTAACAGCAATACACAATCTGAGAAACTTTTATGCAGACACGCTTCTCAGATTGACGATATTTTGAACCCCTTTCTCTAAAACCAAATTCTTTTGGGGGGAATCGTTTCTCAAAATGTCATGCATTATCAACAGCCTCAGTGCTCCTGTGTTCATTTGTGGCGAAGATGATCCTTATGTTTTTCAAGAAGGGAAAAAACGATGAACTATCATTTTCGATAAGATAATGAGAATGATTAAGATTCATAGGTAAACCTTTATCCCAAAGGTAAATATTTATTATTGCTCAGCTTCTTTATATAAGCCACCCAATCTAAACTAAAGCCCTCCCCGGGGGTTGTGGGTGCTGCGTCGTTTCCATATTCATTTGTCTTTAGTGTCTACATATACGCCGACCAACAACCGAAATAAATGTTGACTTTGTCTGAACTCCATCCATGTTGCAGCACAGTTATGTGAGCCAACCATTTTAGAAAACATAAGGAGAATTTGCATGATTTTACACATCCCTACAAAATACACGTTGGTGAGTACCTAAGTGGCTCTACTTTACTAGTCAAAAGTTGTCAACAGCTCTGGAGGTCCATTTAATATTTACCCTGCATTTACTCTGCTTTGTGTTGAAGAATGGAGAAAGCTTGTGGAAAGTATCTGTTGCTTTTGCAACATAGACAGAGGGAAAAGGTAATAATGGTTAGGGGTTACTTGAGACCTGTTAGAGTAGGCCCTACCACTAAAGAATTAGACGATCCATTCGGATAATACAAACAAGTAGCCGTGCTAGCCGGCTGTATGTGCTTAAACTCCAGCTGCTGAGAAAAACTATCGTGCTCTATTGAGAAAGATGAAAAGAATTCTGGAATAGAAGCGTTTCAGTCACTCTGCCCCAAAGCTGCACCTCATTTCCGGAGACCTGAATATTGGTATTAAATAGCGGTATGACACCGATCCAAAGTTGAGGTATATCGTAAAATATCCCTCAGGAGTCTTAGCGTCAATTATTGCCCCTTGATATGTATTTCATTGTGCAATTCAACCATTGGCGTCATCACAATGAACTCAATAGAGATCTATACCACGCCAAGATTATGAACCTTTTGTTCGGATAATCTGAATAGGATCCTTCTCCATGAAGGTTTGAACTGTTCTTTCTCATCCACTCTTGCGAGGAATACTTTTATTAAAAGGTTGCAATGACTAGACTACTTAACGTCAACTATTGCCCCTTGAAGTGTATTTTTATTGTGCAATTAAACCATTGATATCCTCACAATGAACTCATTAGAGATCTATATCACGCCAAGATGCCAGGCCTTTTGTTCGGATAATCTGAGTAGAGTATCCGTCTCCAAGAAGGTTTGAACCGTTCTTTCTCGTCATTTCTTCCGTGGAATACTTTTATTAAAAGGTTGCAATTACTTGACCACTTACAAAATTACTGGTAACAAGATCATTGCGTATTAAAACATCGTTATGTGGGTGAAATCTACCATAACGAAACTCGCAATTGAAGTTACGCTTCGTTAAAATGATAAGTTTGCTGATCTGTTTGCCACAAAGGCTGCAAGAACGAAGAGAGATATTTACTGAAGGAAATCGTCTCCTTTGGCTACTCTAAAGTATTTAAGAGTCGAACGACGTTAGCATAATGAAAAAAGTACATGTCTCGGCGATTCCATCACTTACGGCAACAACAGAGTACATCGGACATTTTAAAAAACGTATATTTGACATACAACTTCTGCTTTTAGGTGATTTCTTTTTTAAGAGTGCCATGCAGCGTTCCCGCATAATTATTATGTTCCCGGAAAAATGTACCCGGAGAAACAAAAACAAAGTTTCATGAGTACTATGAGAAAATCTTTCAACACGGATGGGCGATTCGCTAAGTGAATATTAACACGTCCCTGATGGGAGAAGAGAAACGATCCCCCATGTTTTCATTTACACAGCTGCTCATCCTCCGGTCCAGAGGCAACGATGTAACCTCGCTTTACTCGGCGAGCGTCTTATCATCATCGTGTATCGCGTCTTAATGTCGTATATAGAGGACTTCCTAAGGCTCATCAGCGGACGGAATTATGACGCTGGTGGCTACACAGAGCGCGAGGCTTGCACATAAGAACAAGGTCGGAGTGATCGGCACAATGACAAACGACGATCATTATTTGCGTAACGTCGATTTACGGGACCATCTCCTCCTCTTGTTATACTGGTTTCCGTATCCATTAAGGTGTCAAATGTGATACAAAGTCTGTTAAATTGTCTAGTGCTGTAATGGGAAAACGTTAACTTAAAATTAAATAACGGCACAACAGGAAGTAAAACTGTTAAGTTTGTACTTCTTGTAAAAGTGGCGGTTATCTCTCTTTTAAGCGTTGTAAGACACAAACGTGGCAAGTGTACACAAATCAAGCTGGCAGTTTGTTCTGCAAAGTGAACGTTTGAAATGAGAAATAAATAACATAAAGAATGTAATCAGTACTCTATTAAATCCAATGTGCGTGTCATGAAGTTATGGAACATCAACTGGCGCACCCATGCATGTGACAGCCGATCTGTTTAAGATGTCTCTTAAGGGGAGGTATACGATTGGTAACCACTCTTAAAATTAATGGCAGTAAAAACCTATTGGTTAGAAAACCAACAGCAGCTTTCGATACTAAAAGCATTTTGAAAAAACATTTCACTTCGAAGTAATGTGATTAGGTAAAAAGATATCAGTTTTGATGGCAACAAAATTAAATCTGAGAAGCGTTATTGTCAGAAACGCTTCTCGGATTGTGTATTCCTATCAGGGATTAATCTTCCTGCGTGGACATATTCGCTCCCGATTTTCAGCGATATCTCAAAAACGCGACCACCTTTTGAAATGAAATTGTCACAGGTTAGTTTTATTACGACGGTCCGGTTTGGATCGAAAGCTAAGGCCATCTCCCCTACTATTATGTATAATTATATATTTATCAGATCAGATCCAGCAAATGGATTGTTTCAGTCAAAAAATAATAATAATAATTCCAACACTCACCCTGTTCAATCTTTTTGAGACTACTTTAAGCAGAGCAATTTCAGAGCAATCGCTACTTCAAAAGAGGGATTTATAATTGGGATGTGAACCCGTTATCGAAATGAAATTGGGTTCAAGTCTCCTTCATTCCAAAATGCATTTTCAGTTAAAACTATAGCATTGAAGAAGAGATTATACGACGGTCGTATAACATCGCTGATTATCTTTAGGCAAATGCAGAACAAATGTTTGAAAAATCATGAGAACCAATTTAAAAACTTTAAAACGCTTCAGTCGTGCAGCCTAACTCTTCATCAGTGTTTTGTTTAAGATTTAGTGTATAGACTGTGCAAGTCTTGTGCGTATTCGAATATTTGGACTGGTTAAGTTTGTTTCCTTGGCGCGTTAAAGCAATGGACGTGGAACCAATTAGTCCCCAAAATGTTCGAATACGTGCGAGACTTGCACGTTCTATATTATAGTAAATGAAAAGCTGTCATCTCTACCTCGCAAACCAAAGTTATAGCGGATTAGTTTTAAACTTCGTTTACAAAATACACTTTCACCATGCAGAGCCTGAACCCCTTCAACTATGAAGAAGCATCACTTCTTTCCAATATACTGCATAACTCTTGGTATTAATATAATAAACAAAAACAGCAACTTTGGTTTATTCCTTGAATGTTACACAATATTGTGCAAGACAATTGAAACACGTACTGACACACAGTTAAAGCGAAATGTCACGTTACAAAGGTAAAGCATCAGCTAGGACAAAAATATAACAATAGCGGCGCAAACTAAAAATCAATGAAAATCGGGTCATTCGATGACTCGTCGCGTCTGTGGGTAGAAGCCAATTCTTATTCGGGCCTACATGACTGCAATGCTCTTGTCCTCAGCAGGGACTTCGTAAGTATTTCCAACAACCTTTAATCAAAGTTTGAAAGCAATTAGTTAGTCTTCCCAAGCTGTTTTTAATTGGTCAAACATTGTCGAACAAGATTTCGTAGCATCAAACGAGCGTAGGCCTACATCTCAATTGAAGCAATAAACCAATTAGCCTACTCAAATGAACAAGTGGAACGCAATTTAAAAATGTAGGCCTCGGCAAGTAAAGCCTTGGTTTTATTTCTCGACCTTGTTTCTGCATCATTTCAGGTTAAGCCATTTATGAAAAAACTGTTCTACCTTGTAACCATGAGAGTATTCTGTAGTGATCGTAGGTATTTACCCACGCATTTTGAATCAATCGCCGCGTGGTTACAAAAGGACGCCAAATAATTGGGTTACCCTATTTGCCCCAAGAGACCGGAGGTTCCTTACTGTCAAGGTACGTTAGAAAACAAATGTTGACGTGAAATATTTAAGAACGGTAGTCCAAGTTCGCATCACTGCTTCTTAAAAGTGACGACTTCTTGTCTGAATTTTACACACGATAAATTATTATGATTGAGAAGTTTTTCTCAGGGGGGGGGGGGGAACTAACATGCCTTTACCGATGCCTTTACAAGTTTGTAACAAATACAAGCTAAATGGGCTAAAGACAAAGTTCAGAATTGGTAATCATCGTGGCCAAATTGATTACTTTCCGTCTGGGAGTTCAGAGGTTATTAAATTCACATAGGCCGATGGATATCAAACAACCCAAAAGAAACGTCGTCTAAAACTCAGTCAAAGGAGAGACAATAAGATTTGATGATCCCAAAAATCCCCGTTGGTCAATTTGATTCGAAACAAGCAAACAATTAAACATATATAATTAAACAGAAATAAAATAGTTCAAAAACCCGTAGTTTCTTGTTCGTACTAAAAGATGACCGTCAAGTTCTATGATTTTCGGGGGGGGGGGGGTTTAACCAGAGGCAAATTATTTATTTTTGATTGAACAATTTACTACTCTTCCAAAAACTCTTCCTTGAATTAAAACGTAAATTGATTTCCTTGCACGCATTGTTTTATGTTGCATTATTAGTAAACCGTGTTGAATCTTTCCCAATAACCCCGAACCACTTGGTCTAAGACTGCAGAAAATTCGGAATGCCTCGAGTGTATTCCTCACCTCTGCATTTAAAGAGGGCAGTACCATTACCATAACGGTGCTGTCAGATTTAATGGACTTACGATTTATAAATCAACTGGAAGAGCAGTTGGTTTTAATCATGACATAATATAATAAGAACTTTGTTTAACATCCATTTTGTTAACATTGTTACATCCAATGAACTGCTTTTATGAACTGAACACATCTGCTAAAGGCCTTTTTACCTCATACATTTTGTACTCAGACCTCTGTAACTGGGTTTTTCTGGTTACTTATAATTTGAAATGCCATGTTTAGTTCTATTGGATTGTAAACTAAACCACAACACTTTTTAAACAAATGAGAGAAGAGAAAAGGGGAAAAAACACGAATTTGAACTTTTCGTTGAATCCTCGCAATAAAATAATTGTTTATTAAAAATATTTGTTGCAACACATGATTAGCCTTTGAAGACAAACCTGCTCGGAATATATTAAGTTAATACATAGGAAAATAAACAATAAATAAATAAAATAATAGCAATCACCACCATAATAACAACTACAGTTAAGCCTATAATGAAACCATAGTAAACCACCTTAATGGGCAGGGCGTTACGCCTATAGCTCGTTATTTCACAAACTAAAAAATGAATTGCACAGCTGGGAATACAAAGACCAAAAAAAGAAAAAGATGGTAAAGAAGAAGAAGAAATTATACCAGCAGTAACAGAATAACTATACACAGTCCGCCAATGTTTCTCTAATAAGTAGGCCTACACCGTTATTAGGTTCACAAATAATAATCAAATAGCAATTTGAGGTTAAACTAATTTCATTTAATCTAACAGTCAGATTGATGCACTCACTTATTAGTCAGTTTTGCATCAGGGGTTTGGTGATTATTTTCAGACCTGAAAACCAATTAAGCCTCAATAAGAAAAACTCTCGAAACACAGCCAAAGGTTTTGATTGTAAATGAAACGATTTTAAAATAGAAACAGACAATATTGACTCTTGCCTTTATAAGATGAACCCACAAACTAGTGTTGAGCTTTCTACATATTTTCAGGAGGGAGCGTGTTCGGCTGGCACATGATTAGGGAAGTGGGCACCCTGCCTTCACCGAGGAAATTGCTTTTCTTCACCTTGGGTTTTCCACGGCCTTGCTTCACCTTCATCGACAAGGAAACGCGATAGACTTTTTTCCCCCATCTCCGAACTGAAGTTTCGTCAGGTCTTTTATTTGCGCCATACTTTGACCTACAATGATGTTGATACAAATACAGAGGACTGAATAACCTTCATGCGCAGAAAACCCTTGTCCACGGGTAAAATAAAGTTAAATTAGCAATGCAGACAAAATGCACGTATTTACGGGCTCCGTATACATTGCGAGAAAATTTTACATTTCGTTCCCTCGAAATAATGCAGCTGCTACGAAGCCCTCGATATGCCGCCTTAGATTTTTCAAGTATCATTCCAAGATCCCCTTTATAGAAACATTATGTTTTAAAACTGTGTAACAATTCTATCTTTCTCAAAAAATAAATACATTTGGTTCCCTCAAAATAGTATTTCGCTCCCTTAAAAAAGTATTTCGTTCCCTCTAACCAAGTTACTTTGTTCCCCCGAAATGTTACTTCGTTCACTCGCAATAACAGACAAATATTTCGTGTGGACAACGTGATTTCGAGGGAACGAAATAGCATTTCGATGGAAATGATTCAGTGGGATAAATATATATATGTCGAGGTAAGAGAACAGTAAAATTGTTTTGTTATGTATTTCTTCACCCGTCCCTTTGGGGCTCCGTACATAGATACACTGTATTCTACACCTTATATAGTACAATATACATACTGCTTTATACAAAGGAACAGCAGGACTGGTTTGTAACTTGGCAATGTCCCTTGTCTAAATCGTTGTGCCATTGGTGGGCAAAATATCCTATCTAACAATTGGACATGGATATTATAGTCACCATCCGATAACGAATTCCGAAATTGTATGTGTGCGATACAGTAGAGGGACACTACACAAATGTAGTTGGAAAATAACAAGGTAAAGGGTTGGTTTTAATAAACAGAGAGTCTAGAATGCAATTAAAAATCTTGGTTTCTCTTGTTTGTATGGGCGGACGTGCTCAGAAAGAGACCTTGCTCTCATTGTCTGTACCTCGTGGAGACCAAGGTGAAACAGAAAAGAAAAAACGGTCTACGTAAGGGTTTTCTAAAGACCGGGGTACTGCACAAGGAAATGTGTGTACAAAGTCTCTGGAAAATTTGTGAAGTACATTAAAAAGGAAAGAACAAAAGAATGCTCCAAAGGGATGCATTTTTGAGAATGTGTGATGATCATCAAACTACTATGGCTTACTGATTGTGAAACATCGGTGTATTATAGAACCGAGACGTTTGTATTTGTGTGTGTATTTCTTAAGTTGGAATGGTTCAACATGTTGTGTTTTGTTGTCAAAATTTAACAACGCAGCTCTAAATTGAACAGGTGGTTTTTGGTGTCGATAGGTTCAGCAAATAATATCGCATCTTATCCTCAAACATTGGTGTATCATTTCGTTATAGACTGAGTTAATGAAAATTTTGTCTTAAAGAGCAAAAAGCACACCTTAATTTATGAGGTCGTATTTTTGCAAACCAGACATTTTTACAGTCAAACCAGTTGGAAATTTGATGCGAACGCCATCACAAAAAAATTATTAATTTATCTATTACAATAACAAGTTATTATAAATATAAACTACAGTTTTATTTAGCCAGAAGTGCCTCCCCAAAAAAGAAATAATAATAATAATACAAATAATTAACAAATAAAATAAAAATTATAATAATAAATAAATAGATAAAATTAAAAAAATAATGTTGTGCACCCAATCCCCCCCCCAAAAAAAACAAATTAATAAAAAAATTAAAAAATGCCCCCCCCCCCCCCCCCCCCTCCTAGTTTTGGCGCTGTGTTTAAGTAACAGGCAATATTCCTTAGTATTCATGAGGAAACTGAGGGAAATTTGAAGTTGCATATTGATTTGGGGGTTTGGTGCTTCCCGGAATACAGGCCCTAGACAAGATTACTGCGACTATTACCATGACAACGTGGAAATTAAATTTACAAGTCGGGCTTACTTTCTAGTCCATTGGGAATGTCAAATTCCGCCTGAGCGTTAACAAGTAACTACGCAATTGGTTAAAATCCTCCCTTAAGCGCCAGCAGGGAAAAACATAACATTAACATACAATGCGATATATTGAACATGGAAAAAATGAAGGCTTAGGCAATGCTTTCAAGAACTGATACATCGAGAATCGGGAATTATGTTTCATGGTCTAGCTGGTGAATTCAATTACAAACCAGTTTGATCTTACGGTTCGAGGATAACAGTCTCCCCAGGTTGAACACCCAACAGACCTTCTCATACGACTGAATAACAGATCGATAATTCGTCAAAAATATGATGAAGCAGCTTTGATGACTTCTGACAAAGTAACGTATCCATTTCGATTACAGAATCAGTCAAAATCTTCGAAAACTTCAGAGAACGAGGAAACAGAGGTGCCTTGGTGGCTTTGCCGCATTTTCCTTCTCCTGGGAGAAACTGAATCTTTTGAATCAATAAACCTGCTATTTTCAATCCATGTGGGCAGGAAAAGTAATTTACAATGTGAGCTTATTAAACAGGAAGTTTATATGTTTGTTTGTTTGTTTGATTATTTGTCTGTAGGGGTGTTTTCTTGCTTGTTTGTTTGTTTGTTTGTTTGTTTGTTCTCTCTCTTCTCACTCTCTCCTCTTCTGTCTTTTATTTATATATTTTTATTTTTATTTTATTTATTTGTTGGGGTGCGCTCTCTATTTGCAATTAAACGAAAGGCAAATCTACAGACACCCGGACTCCATAATACATTATGGATGGGCATCGGTGTATGCTGAACCATGCACTCCACACTAAAAGAGTTAACTACTTTCTCATCACCTGTGCCATCATCATTGATCTTTTCTTCTTCTTAATCACTGGTTTAGGAAAATTATATTCAAAATAAAACAGTCTAACAAGAAGTGATGTTATCATGGCAAAAGGCAAGTGTGTTTCCGATACATTTTATGCATAAGATCATATCCATTCTCTAACAAGCTTTGGAATGATGTCTTCTTCACTATTAAATGGAACGAAGACAAGTGGAGGTGTGAAGCTGTGGTTAGTGCAGGTGAAGCTGTAATAACTGGAGGTGAAGCTGTGGCAAGTGGAGTTGTGAAAATGTGGTAAGTGAAGGTGAAGCTGTGGCAAGTGGAGGTGAAGCTGTAGCAATTGGAGGTGAAGCTGTGGTAAGTGGATGTGAAGCTGTGGTAAGTTGGGGTGAGGCAGTGGTTAGTGGATGTGAAACTGTGGTAAATTGAGGTGAAGCTGTGGTAAGTGGAGGTGTGAAGCTGTGGTAACTGGAGGTGAAGCTGTGGTAAGTATAGAGGTGTGAAGCTGTGGCAAGTGGAGGTGGAAGCTGTAGCAATTGGAGGTGAAGCTGTGGCAAGTGGAGGTGTGAAGCTTCGTTAAGTGGAGGTGAAGCTGTGGCAAGTGGGGCCGACGCTGTGTCAAGTGGAGGTGTGAAGCTGTGGTAACTGGAAGTTGGGTGAAGCTGTGATGGCAGCGCTTGGCACATTCTTTTGGAGGCACTGGAGAAACATTTAGATTAAATTGGCATAACAGTTTTGGTTAGGTCTACAACAGACGGCGGCGCTCTTATATGAACAGCAAGGATCCGCAAAAGGCCCACGAGATCTAAGGTATTATGGGAGGTATCTCGCAGTTACACCTAAAAATGATATTGTTCATTTATATGTTGTATAATTGCAAAGTACTAAATGTAAAAAGGAGAAAAGGGGAAATACAAATAATTCCCACCCCATTTCTTTACATTAAACAAAATTGGGGGGAAACATTATAAAGTTTGTCAGGCAATATATAGTTTGTCAGGTAATGAAATTCCTGAAGAGATGTGTTCTTTGTGTGTATATAAAGACTAAAAAGCACAGGTAAACAAGGGACATTGTTTCCTCGTTAATAACATTAAAGTTTTATTCGCTTTAAATAGAGTGAGAAGAGAAGCGTAGATAACAGAATTTATATAGGTCTAAAGTAAAGCGTACCAAGAAAAACTGTATGACAATTTCATTAGCTCGTCTGCAACAGTTGAGTGCGCTTTGATAACCAGACAATCATCAAACTACTGATGATAGAGTTTCAGCTGTAAGAAGATACCAAACCTGTACTTTCCCGAGTGGTGCAAAACGGAGTAGAACGTACTGGTGAACCGGTACAAAATTGCCTTGAATATTAATATTCACGTATAAAACTCGTCATTGTTTGAATGCATTTGTAATGGTTCATACTTTTTGTAAATCATTTTCAATTCAGCCCTCAGGCTGCGACGATTTGATAATAAAACCCTAGAATTGAATTGAATTAAACATAGTATCAGAACCAACTGGGAAAATAGGATTTTCATACATTGCTAATATGCTGCGGGAAATGAAATAAACAAAACAGTTTGTAACCTGAAGCTTTGTGTTAAAATTATGCTTGTGTCAAAGGAACGATACAATAAAAGCAACAATTATAGGCCTACCAATATCAAAAGAATGATTTAAACTTGTACTAGGCATTTTTTGTTTTACCCAAGAGATCAGTTATAGTGCATTACAGAATTTAAAAACATGAAACCTAGAAACGTACAAACGAGATCCCACGAAAATTTGAAAATAACCCCGAACTACACGAATCAATGAGCCAAAAGTTGGATTTGAATACTCAATTGAAAATAGCCAATTGAAGTTAGCGGTGTTGGATTTCGGATGGTGATTAATCGATTCAGGAGCAGCTGACAGAAAAGAGAGCCCCCTGTAAACATTATACGACTTCTTAGATATGTCCAAGGGCAATTCAACGAAGGTGTACAATACCTTTAAGGGGTACTGTCCTTTAAGCGTAAAAAGTGTCAGGGGGCAAAAAGTGCATCATGGTGAACAACAAATATTCCTACTCAGACACGCGTGTCTGGAAACACGTTTTTTAAGTCTGATCTCATCGTGGCATATATATAGTCATACCGGTAAAAAGCCACTCTCAAGCACTCCGCTCCTCGCTGATTTGTAACGGTACATGACCAGCTTTCTTCATTTCAAATTTAACTGGTACACGAACTAAATTTCCTTTACTCAATTTTGAGCCAAAAATATCTTCAAAGCAGTTTGTATTGCCGTACCATGATAGATGAAAAGTGCACGAAAACAAAATTGTGGGTGAAACTTGACCTAGTTCATACCGATTGTTGTGTATGTTATTTTCTCCCTAACATTTTATCGAAGCCATTAAGTATTCCTTATAGAAATCAGACACAGTTGGTCTTCTTGAGGGATATACTAAACTAATTAACAAAACCGTATGCCCCAAATAGGCCTTAATATAAAGTAAGACAGACAGTTTATAGAGATTGTACTATACAAAATAAAATAACCATAACCAATTTGAGGTTTATACCGAATGCTATTTATGACTTTATTCGAATTACGTTTGAAGCTAACTCATGTCACTAAAAATATACACTAAATTTAATAAATGTGCATTGTATTCAAAGTTGCTCCAAATAGCATGAACAATGTTAACGTTTTATTCCAAGACTTTGTTTGTCAAGGGAGCAAAGTAGGCCTATATAGAGATTAAAAGTTTAGTCTACACTGAAATAGCTATAGGTTTATATACAAACATTGGGAACAACTCATATCGGGAAATTTTCACACGAATGTAATGTCCTGTATTGAATTATTGTGAGTTGTTGCAAAACGTATAGACAATAGCTTTCCTTTTCAGTGTCGTAAGCAAAACAATATAGCTTGTTATTTTCATGTTGGTAGGGGGAGGGCTGATCAGATGACATAGTAAAACAAAAAATGTATATTTCCCCTATTGTTTATACTCCAGTGTATTAGTTCATGCACTGAACCGTAACCTATATGCTTTCTGGGCTATAACACGTTACTTCGTGTTGCATTGTAAGCCTACAAACCGAATGTACTGGAAATTCCAATCGCGCGTGAGTTTCCTGCAATTTAGAACGATTGGGTTGTAAAATTGACAGAATGATTGAAAACAACATTTTTATAGTAGCCTACTAATGGATATGTTTTTCTCTTTCTTCGATCTCAACTTGAAGCGGGTATTTATTTGTATTTTTTTTTTTTCGGGGGGGGGGGGAGGGGACTCAGAGCCTTCTTTCCTCAACCCGCTGTTTATTATCCCGAGTCTATATAGTTAGATTTGTTATTTTCAATATAAAATCTCAGTAATGACCAACAAAACAAAAGAATTTACCTGCACCAAGTCTCAAGATTATAATTTTTGTCCGAAGAACCTGATCGGTGTCGAGAATGAAACATAACAATCGTTTTCATTTTTTTTACACTAAAAACCTCAATGTTAATCTGATTAGTTGTTCACAAATACTGTGTTTATTGAAAAATATGAATACAGAATGGGGGCTCAAAAGATCCTCTAAATCAAAACTATATTATAACCCCCATTATTAAAGATTGACTTATGCGATGCCAGCATGTAGCATGCAGTTCTAGAGCATGCAGTTCTAGAGCATGTCCACACAGAAAACATTACATTAATGGTTAAAGGGGGGACTTGTGAACCTTTGGTACGAACTAAAAAATAATGACCATAAAAACTTACTTGCTTAAAAGCACTGCAGCTGTTGATAATGTATACCATTGTGAGAAACGATTCACTTCTAAGGAATGTGGTTCAAGAGAAAAGGGATTCAACAACGTCAATCTGAGAAACATTTCTCAAATCGTATGTTCTAATTACAGATTATTCTTCCTACTTGGCGTAACCAATTACCATTCCAGTTTTTTATCTCAGAAGCGCTACACTCTTTTGAACTGAATAAATATTCATAGGTAAGTTTTTCTGTATACAAATACATTTATATAGGATTAAAACGATCCAACGATTCTAAACACCAAAGGTATACTTTACCTTTAACATCCAATCACTTGACACGAACGTCGTCAACCCATGTCTACTATCCCTGGTTGAATTTATATTATGTTTTGAGATAAACTAGAATCACAAAAGCTATACTTGGCAATTCGTGACAATATGAATTCTCTGCAGAAATATTGAATAATATTCATCCCGCAATCGTATAGCCATGGGCCCGCACACAAAATGCTCACACTCGATTGGGGATCTAGACATGCAACGATTTCGCATCAGTTGAATCAGTCGGACCAACTTGGTTTTCGTCAAATATAACGAGCAAATAAGATAATGACGCTTTGCACTGAATGATTGAATAATGTTTCAATGAACAGAAACATGAAAACCAGGGTAACCCCATGTCACGTGGTGGCTATCACAAAGATATCAACTCGACTTCAATAAGGATTGCTCTCCTAAAAGCAAATAATATTAAGGGAAAATCATTCTGCACGTTACGTTTCTGAGTGTTGGTTGATTTTTGAAATTTAAACATAATTTTCTTAAATTGTGTAGGCATAGTCCTACTTGCCTGTCTTCTTATGAAATACAAATATAACTTGAGCGTTGTGTGGTAATCAACACTGTAGTTACACTACACTGGGGAGAATACAAACAACCGAATACTGAATATAGAAATAGTCCAACAAGAATTTAATGCGAACAGTCCGTGTAAAATCGACACGATGGGTGCTGTCACATAAAGATACCCAAAAGAAAAAAATCTAAATCAACATCATAATGGTGGTAAAAAACACCAGTGGAATTGTGTTGGCAAAAGAGATTGTGCTAATACCGAATGGTATTTTTTGTATAATATGTGACAGCACCAAAGTTTTGCAGTATACCAATAAAAATAAATAATGATAACCAATTTTTATATAGCGCTTTTCACACCCGAAGGGCGTCTCAAAGCGCTTCCAACATTAATACCCCTGGTCACTGGGCCATTATTTCATTCCTTAAACCATCTCATCTCCCTGGGGAGTATACAGCCTGTGCAACAAATATGCGCTACTAAGCTAAATCAATCACAAGAACCATCTCTGCCCTCACAGGTACCCATTTTACCCCTGGGTGGAGAGAAGCAATTATAGTTAAGTGTCTTGCTCAGGGACCAAGTGTCACGACCGGGACTCGAACCCACACTCTGCTGAACAGAAACACCAGAGCTTGAGTTCGGTGTTCTTATCCGCTCGGCCACGACACCCATAGAACTAAAATGACAGATTATGGCAGAGAGCTGCAGCGTGTGAAGTCAGTGCAAGAGGACTTTATGAGCAAATTACATCGGTTAGGTGAAGAAAAAAAAATGCGTTCGAAGGAAAACAAAACTTCGTTCGAAGGAAATATTCTTTGTTTGAACGAAAACTTTATTTTTTCGAACGAAAACAATATTTTTTCGAATGAAAACATTTTTTTTAGAACGAAAGTAAATCTTCGTCACAACTTATTTTTTTCCATCCGAACAAAAACTACATTTCATCTTTTCGGTCGAGCGACGATATGGATAATTTAGATGATACCATACGGTACCACAAAGGCATGTCCATAGCTCGCGGTTTCTTATCATGTTGTTTGCTATGCATGAACTACAGTACATCCCAAAGGAAATGAGTGGGTCCTCACATCCTGCCGACAAGTCAAATTTCGTTAAAAATTAAAGTGAAACGGATCGATCTATACTGATTCAGCCATACAGAGTGCGATTAGAGAATGGCATTGGCTTTATAGCTGGAAATAACTGTCGCATACAAAATTTATGAGCGGTCCTTATAAAGCTATTCTAATGTAAGTGATTATTCACCTTCTCTCCGCACTTTCGAACTGAAAATGAATGGGTAGTCTTTAATCCAATAACACGTTATCAAGAGGAATAAGCAATGATAGGCTACCTGTAAGATTTGTTCACCATTATCGTGAGAAATTAAGATTTTTTTTTAATGATCGGTTAAGTGTCCTTCAAAATATGTTTTAAGAGTAACTAGGCCTTCTATAAAAACGTTTGGTTTTGTTTATGCCAAAATTATTAAACTTTGCACAACGAGCACTTAAACGGGTGCGCAATACATTGATAAGATTGAAGATATCAAATATTGTCACATATTTTAACATAATTTACAATCGGGTTGGAAAACTTCCATTAAAAATTTTTTTTTTGAAATGTTTTAGTTTTTGTAAAATGATTAAACAACTGGTTTTGTTATCGCAAGTATAAAACCCAATTTCTGAAAACGGTGAGAATTATACAAGGGTTTTTCACTATTTATCGTGACTCCGATGACTGATTAAGCTTAAAGGTAGTGCACAACATTGGTAAGGTTAACGAAAATATCTGTTCACAGATTTGCGCATAAGTTATAACGTGCATTTATAAAGATGGTTTTGGTTGGGAACACTCCCCATGAAACATTTTGTGAATTTTGCTAGTTTTTGAGATACTAGTAAACCAATTCTTTTCTAATCGATGTTTGAAAAAAGTGAAGGGTGATTTACTCGCGACTCCGATGACCGATTGCACTTAAACTTTTACAGGTTGTTGGCTCACACGAATTGCAGACAATGGTCTTTGAAAATTTCCAAATGTTGTCCGTGTGCTTGAAACTTTCACAGGTTTGTTAATCTACGTATATGTTGGGTCACATAAAGTACAGGAACTACTTTGACAATCAGACTGTGCGCGAAAGAATGACGACACTTCACAGAAAGGTTCCCCTGCTCATGCTTTGGTGCAAGTATACTCTGATCGTGTCCAAAAACACGAAATTTACCTGTTGCAAAGTGCAACGCGGGCCATTATTTACAAACGAGACTGCTGTCAGAGTCGAATGCGCAATTTCTTTCCACGCCTCGCTATTTACCGGATTCACAACAATGAAAGATTCAAGAATATTTCTTTAAAATGTGTCTGAACCCCGGCGCAAAAATTCAGGTATTCGGCAATGGATTGATAATGGATAATTTAAGGGCTCGTTCGGGTAAGTTTGATGCGATAGACCCTTGCCAAGCAGGACCTTTAATTGTTGTATTAGGACTAATATTTTATTTCTTATTTAAAGTCAAATGTTTTTGCTCCGAAGTAGTTTCTCGACTTGAATTCTCGGGGATTGCTCTTTTAGATAGTGATTTAGTTAGCTTTCGGGCAATCCCTAGGCTGCCGTTTGATTTTGTATTTGTACATATCCCTCTGTTTTCATAATTGGTCTGACTGTTTTTTCTCAGTCTTCTGTTTATGTTATTGTATTGTTTTGTTTTTTAAAGCCTGAATGAATAAATAAATAAATAAATAAATAAATAAATAAATAGACAAGTGCACCTTATTTTTTTACTTGGTCTTCCATGCACACAAATTGGTGGTCTTCAACGCATTCAGAACTCTGCTGCTCGTGTTATTACTTTGACAAAAAAGTCATTCCATATTACGCCTATTTTACAAGAGTTGCACTGGCTACAGTAGCATATGATTACTCCTGCCACATTGGTATTTTTTTGGAGGACCTTGGAGATTGGTTCATCCTCGTCGTCTACCACCGCAGCTCCTGCCAAGGAGCTTCTCAAAATGTGATTGCCATGTAGCTACTCTCTCCCCTTTGTTCTGCCCCTTGATGCTGGACGTCTCGATTGATTTTCTCAAATTATGTTTGACTTACAAACGACAACTTTCCAACAAGTTGCAAAGTAGTTCTCGGTCTGCCACTGTGCATGACTTCCTGTAAATAACTTTCCAAAAAGTGGCCATTTATGGCATTCTGTCGCTGTTTTTCTAGAAAGTAAAACTTTCCAACAAGCAGTAGGACGGTCCTTGGTCTGCCACTGTGTTTAAATCACGTATATACGAGACTTTCCAACAACTTTCCACCAAGTACAGTGACACATTGGAACGTGGGCACTAAGCTGTTCGACTAACATACTTCAGAAGTAGTATTAGTAAAGTAGTACTAATACTCGGTACTCATCCGACTCGAGTACTACTCGAGTACCGTTTTGATGGTATACTTGTACTCGTACTCAACTCGCAACATACTCGCACTCAAAGACCATAATTATTCGATATTCAACGGAAAAATAATCTTCACTCGAAGTCAAGTATTCAATGGGGGAAATACTCGACTGAAAATGTAATCAGACTCAGATTAAAGGTACTCGTGGTCAAAATACTGATTTCTTTTCCGCTTTTCTTTACGTCCGTTAATGCAAGGAATAACGGGGAAAAACCCCTTTCCATGATGTATTCATGTTTTAAAGAAAGTTGGCATAACAAGTACACTTTGTCATAAAGAAATTAGTCACAAAAACAATTAATATTTGTATACTTCATTTTGCAGTTCTTTATTTATTTATTTTTTCCATAAAGGTCCCGCCTTCGTATACTCATACCGGAATTCAGAGATCCAAGTTGTTCGTACTTGGCTGTTAGACTTGGCACTCGGACGCTTGTACTCGGCTGTTGAACTGTTGGTTGTTGAACTTGGCACTTGAATATCCACATTCTTCGTTGGCACTCGGATACATGTACTCGTACCCAACGTGAGCGGGTCTCATACCCGGCCATTCTATACTTTGCAGTAATTGATACCCGACTGAATTGTACTCGACTCACTGCAACACTGTTCATAAGCACGCTTTTATTTTCACTGAATACACAAATTGAATATTATTTTTTTCGCATAAATTATAACAAAGGAGTGGAAATGTTTATTCAAATTTGTTATATTTGAAGTAACATAGTTTTCTTCTTCTGAACAATGGTGTGATTTCTATAATAAGAAAATAGCTTTGAATACAACAAAATATCCAAAATGTTGAAACCATGCTATTTCAAGTCATAGAAAATATAGCAGCAGCTTAATTACTTACATAATTTACGCAGTTTTAACTGTAGAATCAATTAAACGGCAGAGGCCTCTTGTTATTCTCTAAATAATTAGTTATTATTGTTTTAAACAATGTAACCTTTGTTTACAAAAAGAGCACTGACCTTGTTAATTCCAGGGCTATTCTGGCAGGCGATATAGTACACTGGTCACATGGGAAGTATAGTCAATTCAAGAGTTACAAAAGTAACAACTGAACAAGATCTGTGATGTGACACCCTTAGTTATATCAGAAGTTGATACAAATCAAACATTGCAATCTCCATAAAATAAAAGATTAAATGTTTTTCTTCCATTGGGCTGTGTGCAAATCGTACCCGCAGGAAGTCCGGGCACTGTAGCTCTTTTGTGAACACGTGATATCACAGGTTACATGGTCTATACCACCAGTTTGTATTGTATGCTTTCAAACAAACTCTGGTGTGATTTGGGGAAACATTATTTCAGAATAACACAGTTGTACTGCAGAACTTTGTAGTATCAATTAAAGTCTCCTTGGGGGGGGGGGGGGGGGGGGGGTCGCTTAAAGAAAATGCTTTTTATGTAAATTAAAAAGCCAAAGATTTATTTCAAGCAAAAGAGTAAAACATAAATTTAAAAAAATAAAAAATAAAGTAAAAAAACATGCATCATCACTTAAATGGGGCAAATATTTCTGTATTGAATAAGAACAAAAACAAAATGAAACCAAACTAAACGTGTGCAAGTGTCAACAAGAAAGATCTTTACAATTCTAAGCACATGTGAAGCTCACATGAATGTCCGTCTTGGTTTATAACCTATGACCAACAGTGTCGGTTGCCTTCTTAGTTTGTTGTGGTCCAAGTTCACGCCAATGCTTGTTTAAGCACATGCATAATTTGGGATTGACCAAAGAATTGTATAACTGACAAAAAACTCCAACTGACCTCATAACAGAGGTGTAAAACAAAAGTTGAAAGCTTCAGAAGGCTTAGTGGTGACATCTTGGCCAGCCGATAAAGTGTCTCGAATATACGGTCAGTTATTTTTTACAGATGCAATCCTTCCCTAAAGTTGTTATGCATCGTTGAAATCTGGGCCCGACTTCAAAGAGCTGATTAAGCACCAAAAGTAGCTAAGCACCAAAAGTAGCTAAGCACAACAAAAGTACGCTTACCAGAATAAGGTTACCAGCCGAAAGTGCATGTCACATGAACAGTCTTTGACTGATAACCTGCTTATTTTTGCTTCGTCAAAAACATTTTAAGCACTATTTTCTGCTTAAGTGGCTCTATGAATTTGGGCCCTGATAGTAAAGCGAGATCTTTGAAAAACACACAGTAGTGAAATACCTGACGAATCACAGGTCTGCCATTAACATTCAAGGACACAGGACACTATAGTAAGTCGAAGATCTGCTTAGCAAATGTGTATATTGATTAGATTGAAACTGGTACCTGCCAAAATGTCCCGTGGTTCAGGTTGTTTGGACTGACTTCCTGCCATTTTCTTGCTTAGCAAATCAGCTTAGTTTTGAAATTGGCAACTGGTCAGGAAAAAGGCAAAATTGCACCTTGTTTTATATCATTAACGCTTGCTGGTTACAAAAATGAACTTCTAAAAAAAGCCACACAATACTTTCTTCATGATTTGTTTCCGTCAGTTAAAAAAAAAATAGAATAAAATACATTTATTTCTTTCCATAAGATCCGTCAGATGAGTCTTCCGCCAAAATCCCCAATAAACCAGTCCAGATCTCCCGCAAATCCAGTCAGGATGATCTGCTCAGGAATTTGAATACTTCGCTCTTTTCACTGGAACTTGATGCCTTGGGCGAGCGGTAGGTCATCACCGTAGTTGATGGTACTAGATAGGTTGGGTGTGAATAGAGAGGGTTAGGGAAAAACATCAGCATCTGCATCGACAGTGAATTTGACTTTTAAATATTTTTTCGAATTTTTGGATATGTATTGGAAACCATGGACGTTGTGGGCAATGTCGTAAGCTTTCACAAAATCGTGAAAGAGAATCTTTTCAAATTTACAAACCTGCTTAATTACATATCTAAAGACTTTTTCAAAGACTTATCAACAAATCAACAAGTCAACATTTGGGGGAAAAAACCAAATCGTTATTGAATCAAACCCAACATATTCCCCACCTCAAAATGAGACTTTAAGTTGAGACACAACACCAAATGCATTGATTCTTATGTTGATCTTCACAATGTTACACTGCATGTTGAAAGCTGGTCACAACCGTTTCCAACCAACAAACCATTGAGTGATTAAAATAGGCCTATAATTGCGTCATAAGTACAAGATCTTAAAATAAAATAAAATACAATGTTATAACCAATCAAGTAAAACCACCGAGGTAAAAAATAGCAAACACTGCGAAACCCTACCAACACCCTCAGCCAACTGATACTAATGAGAAATATCAGAAATACAACATTTTATATATGTGTTGCATGCATCATTCATTTTGAGAAGGCGCCTGATTCTGTTGAGAAACTGCATAAATGCAAGCTCTCCAAAAGACCAAGGAATCAATAACCAAATAATATTCATTCTGACTGAAACACAATATAAATACACAAAGGCAGCAACAACAATAATATCGAGAAAGTGTCTGCTGTCTATCCAAAATGTTGACACCTTGCCTCCAGTGAGTATCCACACTATAGATCGGTATAAATTGAGTACAATATATTACCATCTGATATAACTATTCAGATTATTTGACAATTCCAGGATGGCCTCAGTGAGCTTAAAATAAAGAAATGGGTGGGCCAGGTCACTGGGTAATTTTATGTTTAAACATGATGAAGAAGCCAAAGGGCAAGATCAATACAAAAGTACTTAATTAAGAAGGTATTACTTGCACTACTGGATAATCATCAGGGTCCCCTAATCACACAACCCCAAAACCATGTGAGATGACAACCGAATGAAGAGGGATCAAGACCTGATAGCAAATTGCTTCAAAAACTGCAGCTTTTTGTAATTATCTTCTCTGTAGTTTGCCCACAATAACAATTACAACAATATATTCCAAAAAGGTACATCCCATTGATCTAAAACCTGAACCCTTACGGGAAAAAAATGAAAAATGACAGCAGCTTCATATAACTGGAGCAAAGTTTAATTATTCTGACAGCGAGACAAGCCCGTCCTGCTGACAGAAACACACAACTGTCAGAAAAGGCAAATAAATAGATCACCCACAGCAAGCAGGAAAACAAGAGTTAATTTGGCAACAGTGACAAGTGGAAATGGAATTGAGCTTGAAACGTAAGTCGAAGAATACATGACAAATATAGCACAGCAGTCACAACTGGGAAACTACTCCAGGGGGAAAGACAATAGGGGTCGCTTATTTTAAAGGTATGCTACAGGTATACATGTGAGCTACGACATCAAAAGTGTGATTAACAAAATGAAAGCTGACAGGCCTTCCCCCTTCCTTTTAAGAAGGAATGTCACAATAAATCTTTATAGTTAAAAGGGTTACACCCCTCTGTTCCGACACCTTTTCGATCCGACAACCCTTTGTATTTTCCTAACCCTAATCCTAGATTGGGTTGTCGGAACATATGGTTGTCGGAACATAGGGTTGTCGGAGCATAGGGGTGTCGGAATATACAGCAGTCTCCAATTAATATTATAACAAAACATGTTTTGCGATCGAAGCTTTAAAGTATAAGCAATCCAGTGAGCTAAGTTTCGTTTTGATTCTGGGGAGTTCGCCTTCTAAAGCGGAAGCAAATATTAATATATATCCACTGGCACAGAAATTAAATTGTGACCACTGCAGTGATTCGATGTAAAGTAAACAGACATCAAAATATTACACTTATCAAATTTTGACCACTCGGGGTTTGACATTTGGATACCATGAGTTAACAAGCAAGCACAGAAAGGGGGAAAGGATGTTTTCCATTTTCTGATTTCACCTGATCACATTTGAATACGATATTATTAGATCCAACTCAACCGAACATTACAAGTTGGGGAGTTGGGTGACTACAAGGGAAAAATACAATTTTAGCTCCTGGTTCTCCAAAGAAAACAAATGGCTATACTGTGGACAATGTTATTGTTTTGTGCAAGTCCTATACACGTTGTTCACTGCAAATGTTAACACAATTGTGTTTTGGTTGTGTGTTTTTTTCTTTATCTCTCGAGTGCAAAAGAAAATGAAAAAACTAAAAAAATAACCTACTTTTTCTCTAGCTGTCTCCAAGTGGCAGAGTAAAACATGTAAAAAAAGCATTCACCCTCGGGAGGAAAAACATGACAAACCAATTTTCAGCTTGAAAATCTCATCTGAGCACCACTCAAAGACACTGATAACAAAAAAGCAGTTACATTTCATTCGGTCTGCACCGAAGGAGCATTGACCTACTTTTTTCACTTTGCCTTCTAGTAAAGAGGTGAGATTATCCTTGCATCCGAGGCATTAGTTACAACTTTCTAATGTAATGGATACAACTGACTCACTGGACAGCAATACAGTTAATATCGTCTACTGTCCGACAGTACCATTTATAAAGCGCCTTTTCCTAGGGTTGCAAAGCGCTCAGAGAATGACAAGGAAAAACAACAACTATTGGAATGAAGGTACACATCTTTGATCTGCGCAAATATTGTTAAAACAAATAAGTTACTCTTTTATTTAGTTGAAGAGACAAATTTGAGTCAGTTACCAATAAACGCTCGGAAAAGTGCTTTAAACCAGGGTAAACAAATGGACAATTTAGGGGGAAATGGCCAATATTTTGAACAATAAATAAAACATATAAAGTTTAAAACATTGTATTAATAAAGTTAACATCAGCAAAACCACAACCAAATCAACTTACTGCAAAAAGTTTTATAAATGAAGAGAGAAAGATGCATGATTCAAATATAATTCTACACAAACAACAGTTCTGAAAGTCTGCACAACATATTGCCATCCTTCTGTAACATAATGTATCTTGAAAGTTTCCATTACACAACTTCCTTCCCAGGAAATCAAACCAAGCCCTGGTGAAGCACACCTATAGCCGCAGGCAATCCAACAAAAAAGTGGAGGTGTACAATTTTGACAGTAGCTTCACCCTTCGTGTAACAAAGAAGCCTCTATCACGGCGAAGACTGAGAGCACCGCCGTCTTGCTTAATCATTATCCAGTGATCTGAATAAATTTCATGAGCTGCTCATCGTCAATTGTTTTATTTTATTAGACCTATGGGAATAACAAGATATGCAAACGGCTTCCCAGGAGAGAAGAAAATACATGGGCCTCTGGCAATAATATTCACATGTGATCAAGAGTGGTTTAAAGATATGGTGCAGTAAAAATTACTGTCTTATAGTTTTGTACCTTGCAGTTTTCATTTCATCAACATTTTAGATCTGATTACTCATTGATGCTCAGTCATCTTCAAGACAGGTATGTATCAAAACTTAATTAAGATTCCACAAAGTCAGCGCTAAACTTTTCAGGTGAGAAATATATTAAGCACAGATAAACTGGTAAGCAGGTCCAATACAATGGGTCTAGCTCTACAACCATTATTTCACTGTAAAAACAAACACAAATCGTAAACGTTAACCGTAAACCTCTTCATGTACCACAATGGCTTGTTGTGGCCAAATGGTCAAGCCCACTTGACACGAGCCTGAACATCTGACGTCACACTTCGAGGCTCGTGAATAACGCCAGATACCAGCCTGACCGGATGTTGCCAGATGTACCTTTGACCTCGCATTCACTTCACATGGAGATTCGCAGTCAATTCACACATTACATAGAGAATAGAACAGCACTACATGCATCTTACAAACATTATGCACACGCTGCATGCAGACGACCGAAAGTGCCAGCTGACAAACATCATTACCTAGGACCAATCATAACACAGATATGGAAAGCTTACGTCACTGCACGTTTATCCGATGAAATCATTTTATCCAACTAAATCAGTGGACCTGTAAGACCAGTGACTGTCTTTATCCTTGACAGGGGATCAGTCTAACTGGACACAAGCACTTGTGTCCTTAAGCGAGACACTTAACCATTGTTGCTTCGTCCTTCGCATGGGACGTAAAGCCGTAGGTATTATGTGTTGTGCAGTTACACTTATCGCTAAGAGAAGGGGTTTGCCCCAGTTTCTGGCAGTGGCTGATGAATGCACAACAAGTTGTGAACCTGTCTTACAAAAATAACATTAAGCGCTTTGAGAAGCCCGTAGATAAAGCGCGTTATATAAATAACAAAAGTTATTGTTATTACCAACCTTCCCCTCCCACACTCACCCACCTCTCCCCCATGCAAAACAAAATAACAAGTCGATGATGAAGGGGAAAAACTAAACTAAAAACAAAAACTAATAAAAACAGTTTGTCCAACATGTACCGCAACAATAGTGAAACAAATGTACTATTTTTTTTACTTTAAAGGCATGTGAAATAATTGATCAGACCCTTACACACAAGCTGTACAATACTGCCCGAGTAAGTTCCATGATGGACACTCTCTCATAGTCACGTACCAAGTGTCCCTAGCCGATTGGGGAGTTTAAAATTCATGTTTCTCCCTACAGACACTGGACGTGCTAATGGATCCAATGTCTGCGAGTCTGCAAATGCCAACACGGTAACACCGATACAGACCCAGGCAGTAATCTCGGAAAAATTAGTAGGATCATCGTATCAGAAGGTATCAAAGATGAGTACGATCAATTTCAAAGACACATAAGCAGGGATAATTACCTGATATCTCCAAAAACTATGGAGACGGCTGCTTTACTCTTACACAACCGACCTGCACTATTACAAATCCCACAATTACGGACACTAAGTACCTGTTGTTGAGAAGTTAGCAGACCATGAGGAATTTCGTTTCACCCGAAGAATAATTTTTTTAGAATTCGTTATACTCCCACCCAAAAGTTTAATTTGAATGAGTACCTTTATACACCAGCTGCAATTGTTAGGGGTTTTCCACAATTTCAAAGGATATTTATTTGAATCATTATATTCTACTTTCAAAATATCTTTTCAACCGTATCAATTACGAAACAAACACTTTTTTTTGCCCAAAGCGCCCGACCCGAGGGCAACATGCCCATTTATCATGTGAAACTCTTACGTGTACTAATATGCCTGTCATCTCAAACAAGTCAGGCAACAGACTCTTGGAACCATCCTGCTCCAACAAAAAACAGAAAGTTCAATATGACATTCCTCGTTGCTAACCAAGTATTGCTATATCTATCTTTTTTTTCTGTCAAGCAAACATTCCGAACATCCTTTATAAACATTACTTAATGTGATTACTTATCAAACTGCGCCCGCGAAAACAACATGGATGGTTAGGAGATGGAGAATAATTGTTCAGTATTACATGTTCGAGGGAAATCACAATGGGGGAAATCCACGTAATCAGGTACGGACTGAAAACCCAATTCGCATGCAAAGCCACTAGTCCGAGGTGGGATTTGAAAAGATGTACAGAGGGGAAAGAAACCTGTGAGCCAACATGATTCCCTGAACATTCTGAATGTAGACTGATTTATGTGTTATTCCCAGCAATAAATCAGTCTTGTTCTTGGAATTATGAATTTCACCCTTCAGCATTTGAATTTTGTAATCTCCCAGTTAGTGTATGAAACATTCGCTATTAAGACAGAGCGGAATACTCAAATCCCTCGACTTTCTCATTTCCACAGTGAAAGTATAATTGTAAAGAAATATTGACTTGTACCGTTTGGTATACAGCAATCCTTCACCGATCTTGAACTCTTGGTGGCAGCAGATATGCCTCCATTACTGCGGTGTACCTGGGTGGTACTGCGCTGCCTAGCGACTGGTATAAGGTTTGGGCTACACGGCGATCATTTGATCAGTCGCGGGTTATTGGACTTTCACTTTGCAAATCGCTTAAACCCGTCGCTAGGCAGCGCAGTACCACCCAGGTACCACCGCAATAATGGCGGTATCTGCTGCCACCAAGAGTTCAAGATCGGTGAAGGATTGCTGTATATTTGACTTTATAAGACCCTTTTTTAAAATATGTGTAAACACCAATTTGAAGATTCTGGACCGTTTAAATGCCACCATTTTTGAAAATATTGCTGCCATTTTGAAAATGGGAAACCATAAAGTTTTATACTATCAACAGTGCGGTTTTTTAACATCTTGACCCTGCAAACTTAGACTATAAATTATAGATTTTATATACCAGTTACTTAATAAACTATAAAGTGGTTCTATGGGAACTGATGAGATTCAGAGATGGCACTTGTCATGTTTATTTTATTGTTCATATGTTGGTAAGGTTGGTATATGTTGGTGTACCAGGTTTCATGCTTTTACCACTAAGTACATGAAACTGCCGCGGTAAAGCCGACTTGTAGAACTTGCCTGCTGGATTTGACATGCTTCCACCCAAATACCTAATAACTCATATCTCATATAGGCAAGAGATAAATGTCACGTCGTGTTCTGTGTGAAGACTCCCGAAGCACATTTTGTGATTCCTAGTACACTTCACTTACTGAACATGAAGTCCAATAATAACTGTGCACTTAAATCCAGGTCAAACACACACATACACAAAACAACCCTGAAAGGCTGACAGCCATGCTGAAGGCATACCAGAACTCGAGCTGAACACAGTTTACAGACTAAATAAAAACAACCATGGATCAACATGGAGTCTCGGTGAGCTTTATGACAGTTAAGTATGGGTGTTCACTGTCCATTGCTACATGTACATGAGTGAATCATTTGGTGCATGACATCAATTACTTATATAATAGCCCCCCCCCCCCCCCCCCCCCCCACCCCATCCACAGCCAGAAAATGAGCTATGGGTCTGTTCAAGAAATAAAGTAGCATTTGACACGCGTGATGAGAAGACCGTAAAGACTTTTTCTTCTTCTAAAATGTCAAGTTAGGTGTCATGGCTTCGACTGTGGCGATGGATAGATCACTATGTTTGTCTTTTCTTCAACAATGATGCCGAGGCCGACAGCCATGGCCATCGAGAGCAACTCAATATGGACGCGGCCTTTTTCACTTTATCCAGGCATGATATTTGATCCTAAGAAAAAATGTGTAAGTTATTATTGTTTTTAATGGTGTATGGTGTAAAGTTTAATATACTTTTCAGGCTATTCAATCACAGTTTTTCAGAATTTCCGAAGGGCAAAACAAAAAACTGAAATCAGACCTAAGTAGGATTTAGTATATTATGCCTGTTTATCATGTTTGTTTATATTGTAATTGTTGGATAAGTCTTTTCCTATTATTAATATTTTTTATATATTTGGTTTGCGGTAACATACTTGCTAGGTAGATTTTGTTCTTTGGGAACTTGTCTTGCTTTTTATTCTACTGCCGCGGAGTAGAATATTCGGAATTCGGGAGACTTCTCAGTTCTGAAAAGAACTGTCCTACTTATTAACTACTACCTGGGCGGGAGGTAGGAAATCGGGCGGGACTACTATTTTCGCTATGTGGATCGGGGGGACTTCTCGTTAATAACTACACTGCCGCGGAGTGAGTTCTTATTAGGTCTCAACGTTTCTACTAGCTTGCTCTAGTCATCGTCAGGAGACTGATAATATGTTTTACTTGCATTTTGTTTATTTTCTGTGCTTGTCATTTCAAGACAAAAACGACAAAGTTGTCTAGCTTAAAAAATGGAAGCGTATTCAGTTTAAATCAGCTAATGCCAAATCGTTGAGGAAATCGATTTAAGACCCCACAAATATCTGCGACAGTTTAATTTGTGCAATCCAAATAAGTCTGATATAAACATGCACATTGAAACAGTTAAACTACGACTGAACATCAACTGTTTTTCACAAAGCAAGCAAATTTGACAAAATTACACAGTTTGGCTGTACACAGTGTTTATATAGAAAACAGCAGAACTTGACAACTATTTCAATCTTCCAAAAAAGAAAACATTCCAAGAAAAATGCACTTTTATTTAAGCTGGCAAGTTGGTGTCCACTGAGACACGTACAACCAGAACACATATCACATGTGTATGCGCGGTACAAAAATGAAAGCCTATTAATTTGAGAAGATTCCCACAAATTCTACTTAAAAAATGTAAGACTACTTTGAACAAGGGTGAGAGAAATGGCTGGCAAAAAGGTCTGAAACTAGGTTCAAAATTACAAAATGCATGTTGAAATGCTTTCATTTCCACCTTTTGGTAACCCCTGAAATTATAGATTTCAAAGAGCTTTTGAGATCAGTAAAAAAGTAGATTACGGAGCATGTTTTCTTCAAAAACGCCTTTTGAAAAATAGAAGCTACTTGCTTTTTGCACCAGGTAGACCCCCCTAAAAGTATGAATTCAGATTAAAGTCTGAAATTACTCGTCCCTGTTTAAAATGCTTCACTGTACTATATGTAGCTTTTTGTTGGAGAAAAAAAATATAGATAGGTTGCAGTATGACGTAAGTCGGCCATCTTTACGGGCAATTTGGAACACACAGTCATGCGTTACGCATGAGAACGGCGTGCAGCACGCGCACATTTCACCAAACTCATTGCATGATTGGTTAGTGAATGACGCGGCTGCGTTAATAATTTGAGCGCTCGACGCGCCTGCAAGCCAAAATGCGATTTGCCCGTAAAGATGGCGTCTACTGGGAACTATCTATACAGAATATCTGTCTTTGATCACCGCGCTGTCTAACAAACCAGTCTGTGCTTCATTCTCTATTTAGTAGAACAGTCTGCATGATCTGTGCAATAGGGCCTACTTGATGTTGGGAGGAGAATCAACAAATGTTTTTTACAGAAGAGGCTCCCTAAATGTCATGTCACTGTTGAATTTGTCCAAAGACAATCTCTTAGAAGAGATGTCAGGTTACTGGGAGTAGACAGCCATACTTCCAGGAATGCACTAGTCGTTACTTTGCAAGTATTATCAATTTTAATGGCAAACAGCATCTCTAATAACACTCGATAAAAACATTGAATCTTGGTAAGTATCAGATATCTAAGTCTCCAATGACATGTCATGACTAAAGATTGCTATTTTACCTCAAAGATTTCTGTATATATATATATAGGTATATATATATATATATATATAGGCCTATCTTCTCTCCAACAGTTGCCACCCTAGTCACTGTAAGAAGGCAATTGCTCTTCAGATACCTTGTACAAAAGGCGTTCATCAGACCTAAAGAAACACCTTGTTTCTAGGGGCCATAGCGAACGCAGGGTACAACTTGCCATCAACAGAGCCTTTAGCATGCCTCGCCAAACTCTGTTGACCAACACGGGAACCAAAAAAGTCCCGACTAAGAGAGTTGATATGGTCACCACTTTCCACCCTAAACTACCTAAACTTTCCTCAATCCTCAATGACAAAATGACTATCCTTCACTCCTCTAACAGGTTATGTTCAGCAATCCCTGAGCGCCCCATGGTTGCATTCCGCCGCCCTAAAAACCTAGGAGACATCCTAGTCAGGGTCAAACTTCCCCAAGATACAGGTCAAACACCACCCTCAACAGTAATACAGGGTTGTCACAAATGTGTGCGCTCTAAATGTAGAACTTGTCTCTACATCAAACCCGCACTACGAGTGAAGAGTCATAGCACAGGCTCTTCTTACAATATCAAGACTGACTCCCTATGTAGCGCACCAAATGTAGTCTTATGTTATATCCTGTAAGAGATGTGGACTACAATATGTGGGAGAGACTAAGACCAAACTCAGCCTTCGCTTTGCTAACCATGTCTCTTCCATAAAGACCAAAAAACCGTACCCCGTCTCCATCCACTTCAACAACCCTGACCACAGCATCAAGGATGTTGAACTTCTGGTGATTGAGGCTTGCAATGGTGATGACACACACCGCAAGCTCAGAGAATCACACTGGATTCACCAAATTAAGACAGTCCAACCCTTTGGACTTAACATAAACACTGGTGTTAAATAACTTCCCATCACTTATTTTGCTTGCTTATTTTGTTGATGCAATATAAATACGTTCACTGTAATTAACCTGTTCTCTCTACTGGTTTATTTTTACTCTTCTTTCTCTCAACAAGTTGTTTAAAATCAACCCGCTAATAACCTATTCCTTTTGCAGAGTATTTAATAACCCGCTCTCTCCGCAGGTTCCCCTTGCCTACTTTTAATTTCTTACATTTCATCTTATACACTGGTTATAATCTTCTAGAATTACATTCCTATTCACATAATTTTCTTGTTGCTTACTCAACTTTCTTCACTAGTTATTTGTGTCTTGCCCCCTATTGTGAGTTGCATTACCTTGATGCAACTTGCCCTCTAATCCTACCCTTTCATGCTTCCCGCATTGTTATACCCAGAATGCAGTTACCACCCTTATGGTCCAGTAATCCACCCTTTTCACACTGACCATCCTTTGTCCTCACTACTTTACTCTGATTGGTTCTTAGCCAACCCATTGTCTGTAAATTAATAACTTTGATTGGCTATAATCTTCCCGCTTTTTTCTGGATACCTTCCCCTAATCCTTTGCTCCTCTTTTTGCTATAAATGGATATGTTTTTGTTTGTACTTGTTAATGCCTCTGAAGAAGGTCCAGTTTGGATCGAAAGCTAAGGCCATCTACCCTACTAATTTTATATATATAGGCCTACATATACAGTGAACGACTTCCCAACAAAATGTATCAGTTGCTACTCAAAAAGCATCAGTTGCTACTCAATATAAGCATTCTGTGTGCACAAAACTTGTTCTGTCTAACTATTTTGCTATGCAAAATTTACAGAGAAAATTGTTCACTGATATATAAATATTATGAAGTCAGGTATGGAGATATCATCAGTAGTCTTTGACTTTTCTCTCTGTTGAGGGCGCTGTTCTGTAGCTGCCACTTTTATTTTCTCTGCCAGTGCTTGCTTATTTTTATCCGTTTTATCCTTGCTGAGTTTTTGGCATCGTCTTTTTATTTATTGTTGACGTGTTTGGTAAGCTTTCTGTGCTTATTTGTGATATATTTTGGTGCTTTATCCGATAAGTATTGCTTGTTATTTTGATGTTTTTTGATGTGTTTTTTATCTCTGGTCGAGTTCACATTTTGTAATAACGTGTGTTCACCATGGCTGTTGCCATTAGTGCCCGTGCTCGTCTGTTGGTGTTTTTACATCTGCTTTTTATCATACATAAGTCACAACGGGTTCAAATCTTTGCTGATGCTGAGACTGTCAGAAATGAGTATTTTGCGTCTGCAGATCAGTACATGTGTCTGACTAATTTTGTTGTGCCAATCACACCCTGTCATGGGGTAACATTACAGCTGTGCCGTACTGGATTTAATTTCTCAAAAGTTCCATTAGTCAAATGGTCCAAACATGGCCAAACTACTCTAGTTATTCCTGGTCATGACCCTCCACATGATATAACAATATTTATGGATATTTCTGTTAACCCAGGCCCTCGTATTGGATGCACTAGCAAGGACGAGTTGCATTTTATGCATACAGAAAATTCGCATTCTAACATGTCTTGTTGTAAAACAACAACTATAATGTATTCCCGTAGTCAGCTTTTTAACATCCGTAAGACTTTTTATCACTCCATTCAGCCTGAATTGTTTTCGATTCTGAAAGCGAATGGAATTTTTCGGTTCAGGGGTAATAGAGCGGGTCATTGTAACTATAAATGTAAAATTCCTGTTCACATTGGTCACCGGCTTGATTATGTTCATAATAGGTTAGCTTTGGAAAACCGTACTCCTGTCCTTAAACACATTGTTGTAAATCCTGCCGATTCCTCTGATGATCTATTGAAACTTTGTTGCTTGAATACTAGATCTCTTAAAAATAAATCAGCTGATTTTGTTTCTTATGCCATTAATAGTAAGGCTGATTTGTTTGCCCTTACAGAAACTTGGTTTACAGATAATGATGTTGCCCATAAGGTTGAAGCAACTCCACCTGGTTTTAGATTGCTAGATCATCCCCGGAAAAACCGTGTGGGGGGAGGCACTGCTTTGTTGTTTCGTGATCATTTGAATGTCAAGAAAATTGCTGGAGATGAATTAGATTCATTTGAGTTTTCAGAATGGTCTGTGGGGATTAATTCGTTTAAATTACGACTTGTAATCATTTACAGGCCACCTTACTCAGTTAGCCATCCTTATACAGTTAATCGGTTTATCACTGATTTTGCCGATTATTTAGAATCCATTATTTTATCTTCTGAACCAGTTTTAATAACTGGAGATTTTAATATCCATGTTGACATTTCTGACGATCCAAACACTTTACGTTTTTTAACACTTCTTGAATCCATGGGTCTCCAGCAACATGTTAACAAACCTACGCATGAGATGGGTCACACACTAGATCTTGTTATTACCCGGAAATCGGACATGGTTCTTAACGGCCTCCCAACACCTCACCACCTTTTTTCTGATCATTTTTCTGTTATTTGCAATTTGCAACAAAGCAAGTCTTCTTTTCCTGCTAAACAGATTGTTTATAGGGATATTAAATCCATTGATATTAATTGCTTGAAAAGTGACTTAGTCTCTTCTAGGCTGTGCAGTGACACTCCTCAAGGTCTTGAGGAGCTTACGAAATGCTATAATACTACACTAGCTGGTACCTTTAACACACATGCCCCATTAAAGTCCAAGATGGTCACTGCTAGGCCCCGTCTACCTTGGTTTAATCAAGAAATCAACTCTGCCTTGAGGATGAGGAGACGTGCTGAAAAGAAGTGGCGACGAACAAGCATGGCCTCTGATCTTTCAGCATATAAGCTTATAAGAAATAAGGTAACCTTTCTTCTTAATAAAGCTCGTTGCAATTTCTACAAAGACTTTATCGAAAGTAATAGTTCCGACCAGAGGAAATTATTTAGAGCATCTAAAAAGCTGCTTGGGCATAGTGATGACGTCCTATATCCACCTTTTAAAGATAAAATGACTCTTGCTAATGATATGGGTAGCTTTTTTGTACAGAAAATATCTAATATTCATGCTAAACTTGATGACTTGGAAGTTTCAACCTCTGTTGACAGAACGTTATCTTTTACATCTGAAACAATGTCCAGTAAAATCCTGTTTGATAGTTTTATACCATTAACCGAGTCACAGGTAAAACAGCTTGTTGTCAATTCTTCTAAGGGATCATGCGCTCTGGATCCCATGCCTACTAACCTTGTGGGTGAGTGCCTGGATGTTTTGCTTCCAGTACTTACCAACATTATAAATTCATCATTAGTATCTGGTACATTTCCTACTGACTGGAAAGAAGCTTTAATATGCCCTTTACTTAAAAAACCCAATCTCGATATGAAATTAGAAAACTACCGACCAATCAGTAACTTACAATTTATTTCTAAATTAACTGAGAGGGCCGTTTGTGACCAACTTTATTGTCACATGTCAAAACATTCTATGTTTCCGGTTTTCCAATCATCTTATCGGAAGCATCACAGTACAGAGACGGCTCTTATAAAGGTTAAAAATGATTTATTGATGAGGATGAATTCCCAACATGTTATTCTGCTTATCCTTTTAGACCTGAGTGCAGCGTTCGATACTGTTGATCACGCCATTTTATTGAAACGTCTGCAGTCTAAATTTGGAGTCACTGGCAAGGCCCTTGATTGGTTTTCATCTTATTTGTTGGATAGAAGTCAACGTGTTTCTATTCAGGGTACCTTATCAGAAAAGTTTAACATCAACTGTGGTGTGCCTCAGGGATCCTGCTTAGGACCATTTTTATTCCTTGTCTATGCCTCTAAATTGTTTGACATCGTTGAGCGTCATCTGCCTGATGTTCATTGTTATGCGGATGACACTCAGCTGTATTTATCTTTTAGACCGGACGATAAATTTTGTCAAGCTGCTGTAACTATAATGGAAGACTGCATTGGGGACATCAGGCAATGGATGTTGCATGACCGGCTTCTAATTAATGATGCTAAGAGTGAATTTTTGATCATCGGATCAAAGCAGCAGTTGCAGAAAATTAATATTTCCAATATCATGATAGGTGATGCTAAAGTTTTTCCTACAACATGTGTTCGTAATTTAGGGTCATGGTTTGATTCTGAACTTACAATGAACACCCACATCAATAAAGCTTGCTCTGCAGCTTTTTTTCATCTTCACAACATCAAACGCATTAGTCAATTCCTAACACAAGACTCTCTTTTAAAACTAATTCATGCATTTGTGACTAGTCGTCTTGATTATTGTAATGGCCTTTTGTATGGTCTGCCAAAGTCACAGATAGCTAAACTACAAAGGGTTCAAAACGCTGCAGCCAGAATTGTTACTAACACACACCGGTTTGAACACATTACACCTATAATTCGTCAATTACATTGGTTGCCTGTTTCGTACAGGATTAATTTTAAAATCCTTTTGTTGACCTTTAAAGCTCTTCATGGTCTTTCTCCAAAGTATTTACAGGATCTTGTTTCCATCCGGAAGGTATCTTCATATCAACTTAGGTCAGGGAATAATGGTATTTTCTTGGATTATCCTTCTGGTAAAATGTTGACTACATTTGGTGATAGGGCTTTTTCTGTGGCAGCCCCTAAGCTTTGGAATGCGCTACCGTTTCATATACGTAGCGAACAGAAACTTACCTCTTTTAAATGTAATATAAAAACCTATCTTTTTAAAGCCGCTTTTTAGTGTGTCTTTCTTCTATGGTCACCTTGTCAGTTAGTTTAGATTTTTAGCATAAATAGGGTTAAAGGCGTCTGTCTCCTGAAAAGGTCAAAACATTACCGATGCCAGCAGGGATAGGCCTATGTAATAAGTACTATTAGTTCTCTGTTGGCGGGACAGACGTATCCCCATACTTTTGTTTGGGCGCTGGCCTGGTGACCAGTCTTTTTTCTTTGTCCTTTTCTTCCATTATGTGCTTTTTAACATGTGTTCTGCGCCTTTGATCATTTTGTATGTAAGGGGCGCAATATAAATTTTAAATATTATTATTATTATCATCCAACAGAAGTAATGTCTTTAACTCTAGAACACCTCATACAACAGCACAGTGCCAACTTGCAATCAGCAGCTATTCAAACATAACGACCAACTGCACTCTCTCGATCAGCTTACCAACTGACCCATGGGTGGTTGGTGAGCAAATACCAGCTGAAGTGTCCCGCTCAAGAGGACACTCAGCCTATAGGTCTTTGCACCCCTAGATACAAAGTTTACTGACATCTGTAACCTGAGCCCCCCTAGACCAAACCTCAATGCACACTCATGGCATTCTCATGGTCATTGGTCATGTCACGCACTGATTGTTGGAGTCAGTAACCTTGTCCGCCCCTCCAGGAGAAGATCAGCGGCCCCATCATGACCAACAGGGCATGAGATGAATAATATTTGATGACTTACCATGTTGAACGTCTCATGTACTGCTTCCACGCATCGCTGCCAGATTCACGACCTCCACCCGTGTGTTTCTCACCACCTGAGAGGAGGCACATAATGAGAGAGAGAGAGAGAGCATTCATCGTTGTCAGTAGATGATGGAATCGACATGTGTCAGGAAATTGCATTTTAAACGGAACATCATTTTAAAACCAACCTTTCAATCCAACCCATTTGTTTAAAGTAATTGATGACATTATTTTCATGAATGGACAAATACCTTGTCATAAATTATAAAATATAAATATCTCACATGGACACTTAAGAACTTAAAAGAAGAAAACAAAAAGAAAAGAAAACAAAGGTGTTCCTATGATGTTCATGATAGTTACAACATACATGGAAACAAGTTAAATGTGTACAACAGATTAAAAGCATTTGGTGCTCGATATGAGGCATTGTGTACCCCCCCCCCCCCTATTGTGTATTTAGTATGTTCAGGGAATCTTAGGACTTTGTTAGAGGATTTTAAGGGGGGGGGGGGTGTTACTTGTGTACAAAAGGAAAAGAGTGTGTTAAAGTTTGGGGGGGAGGGTACACCCTCTGCCACATATCGGTCATGGTATAAATTACAAATCAAGAGGGTATAGGTTCAAATAGATCCAAAAACCCTTTAAAGATCTATGTCATGATCTGCTCAATGACAGTCATCCTTTTCAAGCAACATCATCCGGACTATTTTCCTCTGGTACAGGATACAGTCTAGCTCACGCATATCATCTTCGTCACCGCTATTCCTGTCCATGTTATTCCTAGATATAATGTGACATCGGTATGAAGTTCAATTTGTTGTCACAGCTGAAATAGCGGAAGCTTTCATACTTCAATGTCTAAGCTTCCAAAAACAGCTCTAGTAGTACAGTAGGCTACAATGCAAACAGCTCTAGTAGTACAGTAGGCTACAATGCCAAATGTTCCAGTGATTTTGGTTAAGTGTATTATTCCTGATGGACTTCCACGAACATCAATCTTCACTTTTCATGATACCCAAAGTAAAACATGAGCTAGTTATTGATGCAACAAAGAAAAAATGCATCTTGGAATCATTGGCCCTGGCCCCAAAATACAGAATCAAACTGAAATGTAGGTGCTGTAACCTAAAAACAACAATCAAAAACAGTTTATTTATTTTTATTTATTGTATTACACTTCACACTGGCAACACTAAAAGGAATGAATAGATATAGGCCTAATCCTAAAAATAAAACTATGACTGGGAATATAAAAATAGGTACAAATATTTAAAATTGTATAAAAACCGAGCCAGTGAGTGGCAAGGAGGAACAGGTGACCAGCACCTCTACAAGGCCGTCCTTCCACAAAAATTACCAACAAGTACCCCGCCCACTAAAAAAAAGAGAGAGCGTTCAGGCTAAACAGACAATCACATACGACAACGGGGGCAACAGCAGTGCGACACCCAGGTACACACACCATCTGCTGAGAAACTAGCGGCAAATTTTTCCTTATAGCAGATGAGCCTTAATTAGTTGTTGGTGTTCCGTATGACCGAGACCTGTTCTAACAAAACTAAGGTAAATGATGAGATTGCAAATTTTGGGCCGTTCGTATCTTTAAATTCTCTTGGTCATTCAGCTTTCAAGTGATGTGACGGTAACAGGTTGCCCTTCCATAGAACTGTGTTTGATGACAGATTCTCACCAATCTGCTTTTAGTCAAATTCACAGGGAGGAAAAAACAATATAGTTGAAATCTGCACAAGTAATTCTGTCAAAGTGTCATTGCCAAGAGCCACAAAGTGTTTGACAAACTTGTCACCTGTGTTTGAGGTTGTGAATGAAAACATTACGTACAATATCATGAAAATGAAATGATAAAAATCTGTGAAAAATCCTGTAAAATCAGTTACAATCATAATCATTGTTAGACGAAATTGAAAATTGCAATGGAACTATACTCACATAGTTTAAAATGCATTTTACACTTCAGATTTGTAATTTTTTTTTTAAATTGCAAATAAGAATCTGCAGTCAAAACATACTCAAGTTCAAGGCTGTTCAAAACTTTGAAGTTTCACAAAGATCAATTTAAGCTCACATGGTATATTGTCACCAATACAAATGAGGCAAACTTAATCTTTCCTGACAATATACAGTCCAAGAATTGGGTTAATTTAATCAGCCCTGCTTCTGAGGGTTAATCGATTGACAACAAAGTCACAACATGAGTGAACCGATTAAACGCTCTCAATTAACTGAGCAGAATTTGAGTTTATAAAGAATTAGGACTAAACACGCGGTGAATTAGCATAGTTTTAAATTGCAGTCAGCAGACAAATTGCGTTGTCCTTAGATAATACCACAACGCAGTTCTAAACACCAAACTGGGTCTGTGATGAAGTACAGTGTACTTCTGCATTAAAGCAAATTGCATCCCTTTTCACTTACCTACACTACCTTGCAGGTTTCAAAGAGATGCTTCAAATTGTATTAAAGGGAGTGCACCTTTGCCTATTACTCCAAAAGTTCATTACCGTCAACAATTCTCTGGTAAAGAGCACTGGAGAGCTGATGATATTATAAAACATTGTTAGGTACGACCCCCTTTGAAGTAATGCAGTTTTAGAGAAAGGGGCATTTTTTCATCCATGAATTTGAATCTGAGAAAGGCTTCAGACATGAAGCCTTTCTCAGGCATCTGACAGCACACATAGATGCAGGTGTTTTTTCTTTTATTATTTTCTTGCAACTTTGATGACCAATTGAGCCCAAGTTTTCACAGGTTTGTTACTCGACATGTATGTATGTGTTGGAATACATCAAGTGATGATACTGGTCTTTGACAAATACCAAGCGTATACCCTGCCTTTAAAACAGAACTACAGCCAGAAACTAACTTAATTAATATTCAAACATGGGTAGAAAGACTCCACTGACAATTCTGAATTGTGCATAAATCCAGTGTTATCTTTAGTCACAGGTATAGCCTTTTAAATTAATTTACACTGCAAACTTGTTGTGTTCTTAACTACTCATGTGTACTATGTATCACAAGGCATGCTAACTGAATCTGGTCTCGTCAGACACCTGGTACACCTGCAAAGTTTGCAATAATAAAAGGCTGCGATTATCATGCTAAAAAAATGTTTCGATGGGTGCAAATGAAAATACCCTCTCCCCTCCCTTGTCAATTAGAGAAGCAGGAAATCTGTTCAAGTGCTGGAAGGCTCACACTATGTTTTCTAATGATTGGTTGAATGCCAAGAGATTACTGCAAAATGATCAGTGAGCTGAATCGTCATGTACTGCAGCCATTTCAAGTCAACTCTCAGCGGGGACTTTCACCGGATTTTTGCATTCTATGACCTAATTATAACATTTCACTTCTGGCACTTATAATTTTTTGTTTACCGTTTTGCATCCTAGATTCCATGCCACTGTATGAAGAGAGTGCCACGGCCGCACAGCGTGTTATGGTTGCTGGCGGGGTGTTCCACAACGTCGCTTTCCCTCACTAAAGAGTGAGGCCATTTGCCTCCACTTGGCGGATATTGTACTCAATTTGGACAGAGATTATAATTGCAAAATATCTAAAGACTCCTTACCGAATGCACCACCGATTTCCGCACCGCTCGTAGGAATGTTGACATTCACTACACCGCAATCAGAGCCCTTAGGTCTGTAAAAGGGGGGAAACAAGAGGGGAGTATACTGATTTTAAAGATGACTTGATGGCTCAGTGTTCTAGCAGATGGCGTAAAATGCAGATGTGTTAATTTATTAACGGGGTGAAGTGGCTCAGGGCTGAACCAGATCAGTAATGGATGTTGCTTCCTGGGGAATGGAAGAGATAGGAACACACAAGATGAGGATCGTTTCCTACTTATGTAAATTATACATATATATCCTGGGGTAAAATGAGTCGTGCTAGCTTGATGATGAAACATTTTTTTATACAGCTCAAAGAATCACTGGAGGTTTGTGTGGCATCAAGCTTCTCCCTGGGCACACTTTACTATGCACACTTTACTATGCACCGAAACTTTTAGTTTACCTGCAGAAACAAGTATTGCATACTGGTAAATTATACGTAAACAATTGATACACACTGATGCAGTAAACATATTTTCAAATACTACATTGTACCCAATAAACACATCAACAATTCAAATCATTCAAACCTTTTTTCAGATCTACAAAAAATACAACAAAGAAGGAAGACTTGTACTGTTACAGTAAATGTTCATCCTGAATCTATTACTCAGAACCATCCAGGCCTATACACAGAGGTCACGGAGGTCTCTGTTGCTTCTACTGTTCTAGTCTTGGCCTTGGCCTTCAACAGTTTCCCATAGACTTTAAGATTTTTTAAGGGAAGTGCCCCTTGCAAAAAGAAAATGACCTTGCCCTCCTCTCAAAGATGATTTTCCAGGCCTCGCCATCTCCCTAAAAATTAATCAGTTGTAAACCAATTACTTTTTTCGTATCAATTTCACAAAACAGGAAAATCAAGAAATCACAGTGAACGAACCTTCTTTCAAACTCCGCACCGACTGCACCCAACAACATTCAATAAAAACCAAGAGCCTTTCAAAGAAATTAACATTGAACATTGATTACATATATACACAGGTGTTTTTATTGTCCGCTCTGAGACATATCACAAGTAAACATGAGCTGCTTCATGTCAATCACCAGAGTCTCAATTTATTTCTTGAAGCTCACAAAACACCAATGTCAAAGAAACTAACACTGGCGAATCTGTCGATGTGGCTATTTTCCTTCTCATTTGTATGTGTCACGAGAGGAATCCATGTACCTGAACCACATAGCACCGTTAGACCTCAATCAGTAAGAGAATCTGGCCACATGCATAGCAACATGCCTTGTTGATGGCAATCTGCAACAACCGCTGGGTTTAAAGTGATGCTACATGTCAAAATATGTACATTTTCAAGAAAATCAAACATCAACTGAACAAAAAAAAAGTGTTCAGGTTTACAAGACTGAAAGTGTCAGTAAAAATGGAAAAATGGTGTACATTAAAAAGAGTTTTGTTTAAATAACTGGTTTTGCAATAGAAAATATAATATATTTGTTGTTAGAAAGATTCAGGATGACTTAAATGATCTGAATGACATGAATGAGTGGGCTGTAAAAAATAAACTTGCATTCAACCCCTCGAGTTAGCGAATCATGCAAATCAACTGAGGTTTGCGGTAGCACCATGTGTAAATCTCTTTTGAGTAGTGTTGGTTCTGAAAAGAACCGTTGGTTGGCAACTCTGATGTATTTGACTGATTTCTTTCATTTATTTTCTGCAGAAGAGTGAAAGGACAACCACCGGTTCTATTCAGAACCAACACTACTCAAAAGAGATTTACACCATGCAAAGTTTCAAATCCTATACTTCTTTGAGTTGGTTGTCACCTTAAAACTAGGCTCCTCTTGGTTTTCTCTTGTATGTATATGCTAAGTCTTGTGGAATATATCAACAAAAATCTTATTTATTTGACTGATTTCTTTAATTTCTTTTCTGCAGAAGAATGAAAGGAAATTCTCCACTGAACTAAACTTGTACATTCGGTGACCATTTTCAACTTGTGCATTTTGAAATAAACTCAATTAAACTGTAATATCCAGCTCTTACCCTACTCAAACAAAAAACGAAGTACTATAATAAATGTTTGCGACATGGCTTAAATGTGTAACGTCTTGCACCAGCCCCATTAAATATCCCCCCAAAACTTGTATGAAATTCAAGCATCAGTTTGAGAAATTCTACCTCATGCAATTTTAATAAAGACAGCAAACAATTGAATGCCAAATCAATTTGAAAGTTAACTCCCCAAGGGGGAAATAGCATAAAGCACCTGAGACACTATGCTGTTGCTGTTTTTTCACAAGCACAGAGAGTGTGCGTGGGCCCAACTAGCTGATTTGTAATATCAATACCTGAAATCGGTGAAGGAGGATCATGGATGTCAGAGTGTCCCAATCTCAACTTGGATACCTTCCGCTTCATATCCTAATAAATTACACGCTTGTTATTCCGGCCATTCCATTTGCCAGCAGTAGACACTGCAGTTGTCGCACAAACCCCTCAATTACAATGGGCAACACCCCCAAGTGAATAGTAGACCATGATGCCGTCTTGCGATAGAAAAAAACCCATGATTAATACAGACACAGATGAAGGCTGTTTCCACCACTGCAGGTATTCTGTCTCCATAGTGCTCCTTGACGGAGAGGTTGACAAGAGGGGTTGAAACCAATTGGGAAATTATCTACACCCAACAGCAATGATGACCATATTATGAAAAGGGACACTATAATATGACTTTTGATTGACAATGTCCGCCTTCTTCAGCGTCTTAATATACCTCTCAAGGATAGCTGAAGAGATCAGCAAAAGTAATTTAGGTTCGATATAATTAAAGAGTCTCATGTTGATCACTAGAGATGGCTAGTAAAACGAAAATACTTTAGTGGTCAGCATGAGAGATTACTTTCTTGCTGAAGTTTCCAACCCATCCTTGAGAGGTTCATAAGACATTGAAGTAGGTGGATGTTGACAATCAAAATGACTTTGACGAGAAACTGCGTGACAGATATGCAGTTCAATCAAATCAAGAAAAGAGAACCAAACTTGAAAAAGAAAAAAAAATATATATATATATATATATATATATTGATGACCTTTATAGTGCTTTTTGGAGACGATTGTAAAAAGCTAGCATGAAGAGAAGATCGTATCAGTGGCACCATGCATAAAACATCGCTATGGTGACTTTGAAGACTAACCTTGGTACATGTATACTGCTTTCAAGAGCCCCTGTAAACCTTTACCAAAAAGGGTTGCACTACCCATAAATTTGTATCCATACCTTGCAATCTTTGGGAAAGATCGCTACAAAAATAAGGTCATGGACGAAGACACCTGACAGTATAAATTCTGAAGTAGGCTAGTAAGCTTTAAAATCTCAAAAGTGACACACAAGAGATCTTCAAACTTGACAGAGTGACTCTTCACAATGTGGCAAGCAATATAAGGAATAACAAAACATTGATTTCAGAAAGAGTACAAGTTTCCAAACACTTTTCATATGTAGCTTCCATCAAAAATCTTCAAATTAATACAGACTCTCATATAATTTCCAGCGACATTGTTCTGTTGTTGTGGTTTTATCGGTGTGTTTATTTCACATGGCACCAGCTAAAAGATCGGATAAACCGTTTAACAATTTTTTTTCCAAAGATTCAGTTATTCAAAACTATCCTAAATTGTCCTACTCTTCGTAGTAAAGCGAATTGACCGATCATTTAAAACTGCACAGGTTGTGCCTGGTGGTTCAAATGTGCTCACAGCTGAAAGTCTACACCGGTATGTGTACTGTATACATGTAGATGCAATCACTACGTGATATCGTATTGCCGGCTGGCAGAGTTTATCCTTCTAAAGCCACAGTTGATGATATTGATTGGTCGGGTCAGAGACTACATGTAGGAGGTTCTCAACCCGAAATAGGTCTCTGCACGATTTGAACCTGAGACAACTTTACATGTACATGTACACAACACCGACTTTTGAATTATAATTGTTTGTTTTTTAACCAGTAAACGGTAACCATATACCTGTATACATGTAGCTTAAACATACACATGTGTATTTTATGTGTATGAACCAATCTATTAGTGGGATACTGTATATTGATATTTAAACATGCTGGTTAATAAAAAAAATGCAGTTTGTCTTGTATCAAACACAAACACAGCAGTTCTTGATCAACAGGAAATAGTCTCAGGTTATCATCAGGCATGGCAGGTACATTTAAAGGGGAGTTTTTTGAACTGTCCATATGTCAACCCAAGCTTTTCGTGTAGACGACTCATTTTTCAAGCAATATTCTGTTCGAAAATTCTTTAATAATAATAATAATATCGAAGTCTTATATAGCGCACGTATCTACCAAACAAGGTACTCAAGGCGCTGAGTATATACATACTTTCAGAAAGATAGGTTATTGCAGTGATGAAAATCTGAGACCCAATTATTTAGCACCTTATAAGGGTTTACAAGGTGCTACGGCGCATTAAGCAGCCACAACCAGGAACACCGGGGCGAACCCCTTCTCTTTTCGATAAGTGCACTGGGTTCTTTTACGTGCATTCACAACGCACGGGACCAACGGCTTTACGTCCCATCCGAAGGACGAAGCATGTGGTTAAGTGTCTTGCTTAAGGACACAAATGTCACGACTGGGACTCGAACCCACACTCTGCTGATCAGAAACACCAGAGCTTGAGTTCGGTGCTCTTAACCACTCGGCCACGACATTCCACATTTACTGTGGTGATCTTTATTCTTTACTTCTTTACAACAACAGAAGTCTACATAAAGCATTTTGTAGAATTATGTTGTACTTCAGATAACTAACTAATGCACAATTTTGGTTAAGTTTTTATATGTACTTGCTTTTTATCTTTTTTCCCATCTGAAAAAGATAAACTACCTTTTGGGCTTTCCTTCAAAATTGTACCTGTGAATACAACAACAAAATTGTATTACAACGCAAAAAGATATCCGAATGTTTTCTCAGAGGTTACAGTATTAGCACAAGTGGGTCATGGCATAAGTTTGGTTGATGTATTAATTTCCCCCCTAAAAATGGACTCTGTAAGAAATGTTCAAAGTGAATTCTTACAACTTTGTGTTTTTTGGGGTTTTTTTTATGGCTGGTCTAACTTCTGGATGTGTGCCTTACTACATGTACCTTATCCTTATGCCATGTTAAAGATAGATCGTAATTAATAAATAACAAATCAGCTTCCCTTTGCTATCCCTATAATTTTGTTATATGTATTTCATTTCAAATGATGCTCCTCGGAATGCCCACGAAAACCGCACTTGTTCATGAAAATAATGACGTCACTGGTGAAAAAAGAAAAGAAAAATCAAAACAACTTAATTTCTTTGAGGCCAAAAAGGCATGTACCCATAGAAAAGTGACTGGGATGAAAGATGAAAGCGGGATCCCACTTGGATCCTTGCAGGATAGGTTCTCCAATGGGGGATATCATTATCCCAGTATGGTGGAAAGCAGGATAGATGTGGGATCGTGGTGGGATCTCAATTCCTGGTGGGATTGCAGTGGGATCTCAGTTGAGGTGGGCTCCCTGTTGAGGTATGTGGGATCCCAGTTGAGGTAGGTGTGATCCCAGTTGTATAGGTGGGATCCCAGTTGAGGTGGGGTCCCCATTGAGGTAGGTGGGATCCCAGTTGAGGTGGGATCACAGTTGAGGTAGGTGGGATCCTAGTTGAGGTGGGATCCCAGTTGAGGTAGGTAGGATCCCAGTTGAGGTGGGATCCCAATTGAGGTAGGTGGGATCCCAGTTGAGGTGGGATCCCAGTTAAGGTAGGTAGGATCCCAGTTGAGGTGGGATCCCAATTGAGGTAGGTGGGATCCCACCTCAACTGGGATCCAGGTAGGATTCAAGTTGAGGTGGGATCCCAGTTGAGGTAGGTAGGATTCCAGTTGAGGTGGGATTCCAATAGAGGTAGGTAGGATCCCAGTTGAGGTAGGTGGAATCCCAGTTGAGGTGGGATCCCAGTTGAGGTAGGTGGGATCCCAGTTGAGGATTCCAATAGAGGTAGGTAGGGTCCCAGTTGAGGTGGGATCCCAATTGAGGTAGGTGGGATCCCAGTTGAGGTGGGATCCCAGTTTAGGTATGTGGGATCCCAGTTTAGGTATGTGGGATTCCAGTTGAGGTGGGTAGGATCCCAGTTGAGCTGGGATCCCAATTGAGGTAGGTGGGATCCAAGTTGAGATGAAATCCCACTCGAGACTGGGATCCAAGCATGGCTCAACCACAGTGGTCGAAGTGTTGTGCTAACAATTCATGATACAATGAACATGTATGTAGATAAACCTACCTCAAAATATAGGCCCATATGGGAGTATACATGTAGGTTTGGAGACAACTTTTCTAGAAATCAAATTTTTATAAAATTATTTCATAGAAGCTCCAGACATTAGATACATCCTAGAAGAATAATTGCATAAAAAGCCACAGCTGTTCACTGATCATTTGGAGAGCCTTAAATTTTGGTCAGAGCAAGGACCGATGTACATAGAGGTGTCTTCAAAAGTTCAAAATGTTTGAAATAAACTTATAGCACTACTTCAATTATACATATATTTCTTAAGTCCAAACACAGCTAGCTGCCATTTCCACTTACCAAGTGTACATGTAGATGCAACTGTCTTTTATAGGGGTGGTAAGGCAAGCGTCTCTTCACAATTTTCATTCCACCAGTTATGTCATACTATACATCATGAGTCAGGCTTGTTTAGGGGTTGTTCCCAGAGAACATTATTTTAAATGTTTTCAATTAGAAAAATGAAACTAAGGGGGTCAGAGCAGGTGTATTTTCAGCTGATTTGTTATTTATTAATAACAAAATTAGACAGGGCATGGTGTTAATGACAGTATGTTACACATCCTTTAATGTTTTTATATCATATTTTAATGCTGATGATTATTTACTCCTTTTCTTTTGGTGCTGTTTTAATTTTAGAACGCCTTGAGGTCGATTCATGCGCTTTATAAGCACAACACTATTATTGTTGTTATTATTAGAGACCTTACCACTAGGTTGCAAGAACATAAAGCCCATGGCCGCAGAGGGGAATAATGACAAATCTGCAATTGTGAAACATTCCACCGATCTAGACCATGTCGTAGATTGGGATCAGGCTCACATCATAGCTGCTGAAATACATTGGTATACACGTCGCATCAGGGAAGCTATTGAAATACACAAGCACGACACTGTGCCACAAGATATCAGTTATTTCATTGGTAGTATTTGGCATACTATCCTACCACCCTACTCCACTGGCATCCCACAGTCTACTGACACGCCCCACTACACAGGGCTTTCCCACACAATGGGAAACACTCATAATAGCCCTGGGCCAGCCAACCACAGTTCTCCTTTCAGAAGAACCAATCAGAGCAGTGACTGACTCTACACTGAAACCTCTATAAATCGACCAACATGTCTTACACTCTTCAGCCTACTGACGATGACTAGGGCAAGCTAGTCGAAACGTTGAGACCTATTAAGAACTCACTCCGCGACAGTGTAGTTAATAACGAGAAATCGCCTCGATCCACATGGCGAAAGTAGTAGTCCCGGCCGATTTCCTACCTCCCGCCCAGGTAGTAGTCATTAAGCAGGACAGTTCTTTTCAGAACTGAGAAGTCTCCTGAATTCTGAATAATCTATTCCGCGGCAGTAGAATAAATAGCAAGACAGTTCTCAAAGAACAAAATCTACATAGCAAGTAGATATACACATGGTGTTACCGCAAACCAAATATACGTTATTATTATTATTATTGCAGGTGCAGCAGGCTTCAAAGTGCTCATCATAGCCGTAAGTGGGTAGTTAAAGTCAACAGTACAATTTACTGATGTATACACATAACGAAATAATGTCCCTAATGGGAAGATGGAAGAATTATGGTTGTTGAAATCAGCCTGTTGAAATACACACATTGACTGGCAATTTGGGCCCTACTGCACGTCTCTTTATTTCATGTACCCTGAGGGTCTGAATGAGTGAAGACAAAAACACACTTTCTCCTGAGGGTGAAGTTATGTGGACATACAGTTTACTGTGCTTTTGTGTTTGTGATCTATACAAGCCTGGTTAGGGAATCTTGTTGTGTGTGTGGTAGACAAACAAGATGGCTGCAAGAGGATGAGGGAGATCTGGGCCCCCGCATTGCATAGGCATGGGCTTTAAAAGATGTTTTGCATCTACATTTTTAGTTCCAATTCCTCTAACACGAATCTCTAAGAAGTGCAATCGCACACTCGTATCTTTGCCAAGGGAAACCAAAAAGAAAAGGGATTACTAAAAAAAGAGATCTACATGCAGAAATGGCACCAAGGATAGGGCAGGAGTAACGATCTAAACCGTCACCACTGGTTTATATCAAGTCAATACCCCCCACTCCTGCAATCAAATCCTCTTCAAGTATCTAGCCAGTCCCAACAGACCGAGGGATAGACTTGTCCTCCCTGAAGTAGTGCAACCCGGATAGATATGAGGAGATACGGGAACAAATTCATGAGTAGTCCATAGATAACCTCTCACACTTAGGAAACGCACTTGACACGTCCAAGTGCTCTACAGATGTATACACTTAATCAGCCTGGGCACAATCCAAACTCTATGTTTCCCTACAGCTTTGCGGCGGGCATCAATACAATATATATGCAGAGTGGATACACATTGCAGCTCGGCCTGGCCTGAATTGATTTTTAATGCAGCTCTACAGTTTCTTACACTTATTAGATTAAACTCACCCCAACCAGCGGAAGAGGCTGCCGGGATTCTTGGTGAACAAGCTACTCGAAAGGCCTTGTTTTACTTCGTTGTTCCACGCAATTGCCTCCTCCAAGCTCTAAGAGAATAAAAAGAACACACCGACACGAGGGTGAATGACAACAACTCTTTTTTCTTTCTTTTCCTTTTTAAGGAGATGAATAGCCCAGAAGGAGAATTAGAGTTGATATCTGAGAAGTGACTATGTACTATGCCCTAGAGATAGCCCTTGTAGATCAATGAAATCATTCAACATCCCCTCCGAGCACGAATTGATACACTCCCAACTTGGTTACAAGTACAAAGATTGATCAACACTTGATTAATCACAAAAGTCTTGAGCACGCTATATTACATGTTAGTCATAACTATTGCAGCCCGTTTGATAATTTCCCACCGCTGCTTACATCAAATCTGACCAAAGCTGTTCAGTGTTAATAACACCTGCACACTAACGACTACATTTACATACATCGTACACGGGGTACAAGAACATGTACATACAGGTTTAGAAAGATCCATGTGGGCAATAGGTGACTGCTCTAAATTCTGACACCCCTATGTTCCAAAAAACCCTTGTGATTTTACTCTAGGGTTAGGATTGGGGTTGGGGTTGGGGTTGGAGTTGGGGTTAGGGTTAGGGTTGGTAGGGTTGGGGTTGGGGTTGGGGTTGGGGTTGGGGTTGGGGTTGGGGTTGGGGTTGGGGTTGGGGTTGGGGTTGGGGTTGGGGTTGAGGGTAAGGGTCAGGGTTACGGTTAGGGTTAGGATTAATATTAAGATTAGGATTAATATTAGGGTCAAAATTAGGATTAGGGTTAGGTAAATACATGAAGGGTAGGGATGTTGGAACAAAGGGGTGACAGCAAAAAGGGGTGTAACCAGGCAATCCTCTCTGTCACTTTTGTAATTGAATATTGAGATGTTTACACACCTACATGTATGTTTAAACAACCCTACAAATGTTAGTTCCTTAATCTTATCCTAATCCTAACCCTAACCCTAGTATTGAGATAGGGTTGTCGGAACATAGAACAGCCACACGAGCCTTGCTTTTTACTGATGATATTGGGGATGCAAAAGTGTTTGCATGATACCTTTGTTCTGCCCACAAGAGGGCAGGATAGTCTTTGTTTAACTGTTTGCGGACAGTAACATTCTTGGGATACTATTTACAGGTGAGTGTTGGTATCTACTCTCAGCGATGTTGGTCTGTATTTGTACTATTATTACTTTACAACTTGGACCAGGAACATTGGGGTAAACCTTTGGCTAGTAAACCCCTATTGTTCCACAAACAGATAATTTACAAAAAGAATACTACTTTTGACTGATATAGGGTGTATGTGTACTCTTTGAGAAATGTTTTCATGGCTTTTATTGTTTTATGATTCCTTTAATTGCTGTTATTGTGTGGCTTGTGGTTTTTGGTATCGCTGAAACTATATCTTTTTATAAAAATCGAATACATATCCTACATACATGTATATGTAAATTTTGTTAAAGGAACTATTTTATTTTACTGAAGATTTACCAGCATAAATGGTTATCTGGAAATTGGTCTGTGTGTATATCATCATCGGGTTATCGTAAGTGAATAATGAAGACACCAATGGTTAAACTGATATAAGGATTACATAATATTTTACAAGTCTAAGTATTGAGATGTACTAACCGCCCTCCACGGAACTCACCCAAAGCTAGGGTTAATAATTTGTATAAAAAGCGATTTGCAAAATGTTATGATTTTTGACAGACATGTCTTTTTTTTCTTTATGATCTTTAAAGAGTCTTTTAACTTTTGCGAACAATGTAGTTTACTTTTTCGGATGTCTTAATGTCTTACTTTATAGTAACAGAGCCCATAACTTTAAAAACGTCTTGACTGAAAGACACCATTGTAAGGACTTAATCATACTGTATTCGTGGCCAAAACATCATTAGTTATTAGGGTCTGCAAACAAGCCTTACGGATACCAAAAACCTTCAGTGCACAACTTAGAAGCAAAAATTACTTTTTACATTCATGAGTAACTGGATTGTTTGCTCAGAAGATTTGGGTATGGATTGCTGTTCCACAATAAGCCTTACGGACGCCAAAGACCTTCTGTGCACAATTTGGAAGCGAAAATGACTTTTCACATTCATGAGTAACTGGATTGTTTGCTCAGAAGATTTGGGTAGGGACTGCCGTTCCACAATAGGCCTTACGGACGCCAAAGACCTTCTGTGCACAATTTGAAAGCGAAATAACTGTTCACATTCATGAGTAACTGGATTGTTTGCTCAGAAGATTTGGGTAGGGGTTGCTGTTCCTCAATAGGCCTTACAGACGCCAAAGACCTTCTGTGTACAATTTGGAAGCGAAAATGACTTTTCACATTCATGAGTAACTGGATTGTTTGCTCTGAAGATTTGGGTAGGGACTGCCGTTCCACAATAGGCCTTACGGACGCCAAAGACCTTCTGTGCACAATTTGAAAGCGAAATAACTGTTCACATTCATGAGTAACTGGATTGTTTGCTCAGAAGATTTGGGTAGGGGTTGCTGTTCCTCAATAGGCCTTACAGACGCCAAAGACCTTCTGTGTACAATTTGGAAGCCAAAATAACTTTTCACATTCATGAGTAACTGGATTGTTTGCTCAGAAGATTTGGGTAGGGATTGCTGTTCCACAATAGGCCTTAGGCCTTAACAAAAAAATTGTTATGTTGGCGTAACCCGACCTACCCTAAAACAGGGGCCTACCCTAGATATTTTTATTTTTTCAAGGGAAGAAATTTACTAATTAATGTCTATAAATCAGTTAAAAATACGTTTGAAATCGTTTCTCTCTGTTTTTCTTCAATTGTTTGGCCATAACATTCATTGTACTTTGGAGTGCACAATGTTTTGCACAACATGCAGAAGATCGTCACTGGCTGATAGTACTTTTATGCATGTATATATAGTCTCGTTCAACCAGTCTGCAACAAGTTTTTAGATGATGAAAATCTAGGCCATTTAAACACTGAAGGCTTATATTGCTGGTATCCTATACCTAGACTATAAAATAAAATAAATATTTAAAAATAAAATAAAAACCCTACCTACCTACCCTTTTTTTTCTGGCCCGTTACGCCAACATAACAATTTTTTTTTTTAGGCCTTACGGACACCAAAGACCTTCTGTGCACAATTTGGAAGCGAAAATAACTTTTCACATTCATGAGTAACTGGATTGTTTGCTCAGAAGATTTGGGTAGGGACTGCCGTTCCACAATAGGCCTTACGGACGCCAAAGACCTTCTGTGCACAATTTGGAAGCGAAAATAACTTTTCACATTCATGAGTAACTGGATTGTTTGCTCAGAAGATTTGGGTAGGGTTAGGGTTAAGGTTAGGGTTCCGCGAAATGTTTGGGACAATTGTGTTCACAATTGTTAACAAACAATGACCAAAGTTTTGATTTCAGAAGCACAGGGATAAAGGTTAGTATATATGTATCCCCTCCCAGGGGTGCTGGTCTTTTGAAGTCATTTTAAATCTGGCATAGGAAGCAAGGATACTTGAAATGCAAACTGAAAGCTGTAGTTCAAGAACTTGAATAAACTTGCTCACATGGTACTCACATCTCTGTTTACAATACTACATGGACCAGAAACAACGGGATTGTCACTATTACAATATAAATTTGAACTATGCACATCAGTTTTTTAAAATAATTTTAGGTTAAGAGAGAAAAATTGACTGGAGCTGGACTTGAACCTGCAGCCTCCGGATTAACTTGACGGCGTTCTACCAACTGAGCTTACTAGCCCTAATGTTAGTAATCTCCCTGGGGGCCAGTCAGAAGCCATTCAACCTGTAACTGCTGTATTGCCAGGGATCACACCCAAGTTTACATTGCAACCTGAGAAGCGGCAGCAGAGGAATCACCTTAAGGGGATGCGACTTTTTATTTCAAATATCAAGTAAAAAACGCAAGGAAATCAAACCATAAGACTAAGAGTTTACCAAAGCCCTAAGATTTATCTGAGAAGAGTTTTTTAAGTGAATGCATCTTCAGTTACTAATCAAAAATATGATGAAAAACAATTACTTTGGCAACAGAGAAGATTTCAGGCAACCTAGTGCAATTCCCTCATCCCTAAAATATTTCGAACTACATCCATCAACTAATGCCTTAGAAGGAAGGTTACTTAGCAGAAAGTCCTTTGCCTTTGTTATTTACCTTCCAATCCAAGAATGTCAGCTTATTAATAAGCCCTACCGTTGCAGTTTTTTTGGTAAGTAATTACTTGTTGACGTCTTCTGTACATGTATGGTATGTACATGCAAGATCTGAGGCATAGACAGGATAGACGTTGTTGACTACAAAAACAAATTTGATTTTGAAGGATATACCGTAACATTTCAGAGAGAGAGAGAGGGATAGGGGGGAGAGTATTAGTGCGGTGTACAGATCAACATTTCAATGGCATTTAATTAAATTATGGGTGTATGGACAGGGTACAATACTATCTCGGACACTGACATTCTAAATTCCGGGGACATTTCTTCTTCATATATACTCCAATGCACATCAAGGTGTGTGTCAATTTTCAATTGCAATCCATTATTTTGTTTATTATCTTTTTTTCCTTTTTATCATGCCTAACGGTGTGGATCTTGATAGTCCAGAATATCGACTTATACAAATGTGTTCCATACCCCAAGTGCAAGTCTGGGCATATCCACAAAAAAGACAGGTATGTTCTCGAGGGTACGATCTTGATCAAAGCGATGTGAGGTTGAGGGACAACCTGCGCTAGACATGAATGTACATGTAATCGTGAGGCTCATGCCTTGCTACTACCTACGTAAGCATTGATTATTGATCAGGGGACAGGAGGTAGACTCTGCTCAAGTTTCAACTTGTTCTGGAATACATGTACGAACTCTTTGAATATTTGTTAACCCTTAAGTGAGGGAAATGGGTAATAGACGGTACCACACATTAATTAATTAAGCCATATCTCAAAAGTGCAATGACCTGGGGGAGTGAAATTCAGTGATAGTCTCATCTGAACCATTCCACATATCTAAGGGGGGGGGGGGGGGGGGGGGGTCAGGTCCCATTTTTATATATATGTTTTTTTATGGGCCGAAAACTGTTTTGCACCCATGTACTTACCATGTAAATATCCCCTGTTAATACATGTACCATAGATCAAGGACAGACCTACCAATATAAAACCCTTTCATTAGCGGAACCGTCTCTTTATCGCGTGTCTGCTTATCTTGTCAACAACTTGTGGCTATACAAGGTGTCTGGTTTTCAACACAAATGTAAAAGGCCCTTCAGTCATTAAAACAATGATATTTTTGTTTTGCACGAGGCGTTTTAGTTTATGTTATTTCTGTTTTTCTGTATTATGTAATCAATTAAAAACAAAAAATAATCTTAGACAATAGCTGTTTACGAAAAGCAGTCATTTAAATGTAAAACATCATCAGAAATGCACAGAAAACATGTTCAATGTCTGTTTGATGGTGTGGTACCATCTATTGGCCATTTCCCGCATTACAGTAAAATAGAGGGGCGTTGCCTCACTTAAGGGTTTTAAGGTAGATTTGTTGTGTACCCTGTCTAAATTTCAGATGCTCTGGATTTCTCACTTTTGGCATTTGTCAAAGACCAGTATCCTCACTTGGTGTACCCCAATATAGGCATAAAGTAACAAACCTGTAAAAAAATGGCTCATTTGGTCATTGAGGTTGCAAAAAAATAATGAAAGGAAGAAAACAAAACTTGTTGGCTTTCAAATGTATGAGACTGAAACCTTATACCAATATTCAAATTTTGGGATGAAAAATTACCTCCTCCTCTAAAACTGCATTACTTCAGAAGGGGTTGTTTCTAACAATGTTTTATAATTTCAAAGGCTCTCAAGTGCTCTTTACCAAGTAAGTTTTTATGCTCATTAACTTTTGGAGTAATTACAAAAGGTATCCCCTCCCTTTCAGAATAAACTCTGAGTCAAAAACTTGATGTTTGAAAACAGTGAAAACACTTGCAATGACTGATTGAGCTCAAACTTTCACAGGTTTGTTGTTTCATGTATATGTTGGGATACACCAAGTGAGGATACTGGTCTTTGACATTTACCAAAAGTATAAACTCCCTTTAAGGAAAATAATGACATCAGAAGTAAAACCTTCCAGCAGAAAACTGATATGTTTTGACTGATTAAAAAGAGTAAATTTCAGAGGGAACGCCAACTCGGAGATTCAATGCTGAGCAACAACCTTTGGAATTTTTAAGACGCAGGCATATAATCCAACTGATCGAATAACAACTCTAACGGGAAAAACACTATTTTTAATCAAGTTCATTAAAAACAACCGTCTTCAATTTTGTTCTTAGAAATCAGATTATAGAAAAATATACATTTGGTCATCAGGCTATTCACACAGATTGTGAACTATATAGCTTCTTTCATCATAGTTCGGAGACATTTTTTTCTGACCTGAGCACAACTGAAAAACACACTTAAAAAATAATCTTTTCGCTGGCTGAAAAATATCCAGGAAATGTCCAATACCTGTAATGTGAGGACTGCCCATAGAAGCTGTTCCATGATTTCCCACAAGAGTACAGGAAATGATATACCCACCGTACCAAATGAAAAGAATATGTTAGACAATCCAATAAGCATCTTCTATGGACACAATCCGAAGACTCAATCCCCATAGATGGCTTTTCACTTAAAAGATAACTGAAAAGACAGCTATCATAACATGTGCACACCAATGGGACTGGGGGGATGAAAAAGCTAAATTGTTCATAGTCATTAGTTATACTATCAGTTGAATAAAATGGTTACCATCACCAATGATCACTGCAGGGACTGCACACTGTCAGACCAGCGTCCCTGGATGAAAGCCCAAATAAAAGTTGATTTCACACACAAACAAGATGTAGGTTACTAAGACCTGACAGCAATCCAGAATAAACAGAGTAAGATACTAACCCGATTTCTTTGGGGGATTGGGAAAGGCATTTTTCGATTATCCGTACTTTTAAAGTATACGTATTTCTTCAAAACAAATATTTTCATTATTAGCAGATCAATTGCAAGATGCAATTGTATATACTACCTTTTGTGGACTATTCAATTTAGGGAGGAATAGAGAGGAATATTACCTGTTATCCAATCTATTAAAAAAGCACTTTTCCTGGGGTGGTTGACTTGTTTTGAAACTAACGTCCGTCGATATATCGATATTACTCAAAAAAACGATACTATTTTGACATCGATATCGCCCGCCGATGTTACTTTTTTAATCATATCGAAATATCGACAATTTCGATATATCAAAATGTTGATGAATAAAATATGTTGATGTTCCTAAATGATATCAAAAACACCCGAAAGAGTGTCAGATTATCCAGAAAACCTCCGGGTTTTTGTATTAGAAAAGCCGCCGTCTTTATTTGCAGCTTACAACATTTGAGTAGCCATATTAAATAAAATAGTTTGGCGACCAAGTCCGCTTGTTCTTCTGTGTTTCACCTGTGGCCCGCCGCTATAGTTCACGACCGCTTGCGCAGTAAAATCTCAAAAGAAATCGGTCTTGCCGCCCAGCCTATCGGTTGTTTGGGACGTAACCCTCCATTGATCTGATTGGTTAACATTACTTGTTGCGAGATGGTTGTTCTCTCGCTGGTATCTCCAGGTGTTTTTGATTGTTTAAAAGTTTGGGTGATGCGCGTGTGTGTGAGTTTGCAAAGCTACGCTGCGCTGTACCTCATTCCTAGTTCTCTTATGAATATGGTAATTATCAACGGCCAATCACAGCGTGCGGAATGTTGTTTACATGTAGCTTGGACTTTGGACCCTGTGTGCAATGCATAATGCCTTGCATTATGCATGGCTACCGGTGGGCGACCGAATGTTGTGGGGCCAGGGCCGATCGATGCACGCGCAATGGATACTCAGCAGTCAGCACCATGTGCGTTGTGTTTTAACGTTTGTATATTAAAATGAACGATCGCAATTCTGATTGCGGCCACATTAAATCTAGCAAATATCCAGACTTGTCAAACTATTTTATCAACTTTAAAATAAACTTTCTTTGGGATTTTACCACCATACCCTTATTTATTGTTTGACTCGCCCGACGGACTAACCCTGATGTATGTTGAGTCATGACTTTGCCAACTCCTTGCGTCGGCAACTGTCTCCGTATGTCAGCGACTCACAAAGGCTATGTGTTATTTTGGGGCGGCCAATCACGAGTCCTGTGCACTTGCTTTTCGCCAAGCCAGCGGAAGCGGCAACGGTAATCATGTCTTATCTTTGTTTTAAAACCAAAAGCAAGTGGGGCGGGCGGGCGCAGTTTGATACTTTTCGGACAACAACAAGTGCGGAGGATCAACCCAAAACCGCAACATTATTAAACTGTCGGACTTCAGTATATAAGTTGCTGTTTTTAGGGTTCATCTTACGCACGGGAAATACTCGATATATCGAGTATACTCGATATTGATTTTCCGATATATCGGTTATTGAAAAAACTGACATTGACGGACGTTAAAAACACTTCTAGTCATTTTCATTGGGTTGCCAAAAAAAGGAAAAAATATAAATATTTTGATTTAAGAATGTTTGATTTAAGCGGTGGTTGACTTCAAAGCCACTAAACCAGAGATAAAACAAATTTGGAGAAATAAGAAACGACTTTTAATAGGTGAAAAAGAAAATTAAAATCACAGGTGAGTGCTTGGTATTGTTAAGCTCATGGTCTGTAGTCTTACTTTCACTGTTTTTCAGAAGATTTTTTTTAAGACGGCACTTTCGGTAATTTTAAAACTAATCACCCAGTGAAAATTTGCACATACTAAGACCTCCTTGCAAAATTAACATCTATTAAAATCCTTGCGGTACCGCTGCTAAGGATTCGAACTGCCTCTAGCCATCCAGCTAGCTCGGTGGTCTAGTGGTATATACACCTGCATTAGCTATGCAAAGGTCATGGGTTCGAATCCCACCCGAGTGATTTGTCTGTGGATTTTTTTTCACTGAACTCGGGTAAGTGCAGAGTATACAGTGCTTAACACAAAAGGGTAAACATCAAATTATGTACTAAGACCTTGTATTAAAGGTTTGCACAGAAAAGTGACGTCATGATGACGCATTGGTAGTCAAATTACAATGTTTTAAACATTTAAATTTTAACCTTGGCAAGGGTCTAAATCTCTTAAATGCTACCTATGACATCGTGAAGTTTACGAGCGTCCTCTAGCGGCGGAATAACAACAATCTGAATGATATTTATAGGTTGATGTCTGTGGCAATTTCTTTCTTTCTTGTTTATCCTGGGTAATCCATTCAGTAAGAAACACTCACTGATCTCCCATGGATCCCAGCTTACATACAACTAACAACCTACAAATAAGCACTTAAGATAAAATACAAGAAAGGTAAAGGGAAAAACATTGCACATTCATTAAGAAACACTAGACCCAAGCACTCAAAAAAACTGCACAATCGCTGTAAAATGGATGGAATAAGTAAAAGGGAAGAAAGTCCACAATCATTGAAAACACACACAGAACAAGAAAGGAGTAAAAAGAAGTTTGCGCTAACCATTTGAAAATGATCTTAATTGAGTCAACACATTCGTGACGTTTTAAATTTATGACGCCATCACGGGACATCATAAAGGTAGACTTTTTGAAGTCTGATTGAGCTCTTGAATTGCAGCCGATTATAAACTCTTACTTTACCTCCTCAAACATATTCATAGTCAAAAGGCAAAATTTCACTGGTGGGTCATTCCATGTCAAACCAACGCACTTTTTTACCTTATGTCTTTCGATTTTGATAAAAATTGCTGTGCTTGTAGGTACTAATGAGCAATGAATGCACACCAAGTTTTAGCCCGATCCGACCTACCATGTGGTCAGGGCAGAAACCACAAAAATGACCTTTTCAGAGTAAAATACCACCCTTTTGGTACAAATTTGTCAAAACCATGTCAATTTTCATTGAATATATGCAAATTTGGTATTAAAATAATGAGAATTGCATGTGTTATTGCATTTCTAATGTAAAGTATATAACTTGACTAATTTGTAACCTACCAACTGTACAAAAATAGTCATAAAATTGTCAATTTTTAAGTGCCCAATGTTTTCTAAGTGGATTCTGACAGAGGAAGACATGCTCTATCAAGTCATTTTCATTTCGTAGATTTTTGGAATGATACATTATTACAAAAATTGGGTCAATGAAAATTGACATGGTTTTGACATATTTGTACCAAAAGGGTGGTATTTTACTCTGAAAAGGTCATTTTTGTGTGGTTTCTGCCCTGACCACATGGTAGGTCGGATCGGGCTAAAACTTGGTGTGCATTCATTGCTCATTAGTACCTACAAGCACAGCAATTTTTATCAAAATCGAAAGACATAAGGTAAAAAAGTGCGTTGGTTTGACATGGAATGACCCTGGTCCATTCATTCACCATCACATGCTACATACTATTTTTGCTCTTTACCGAGCGCATGCGCAAGTGCTCCAGCACAGGGGTAATTGCGTACACGAATGCTTTGTAAAGTGCATAATTTTAGACTGTCGTATGGCTGTACTTTGAATGTGATTTAAGAAGTTATCATGGAATTGCTGCGCTGGTGTAGTATACACGTGTGAAAATTGCCCAAGTAACACATGTACACATAAAAGATGCATGACAGCGCATAAAAACGTCAATCCGCATTTTCTTGAGCTCGATAACGCAAAATTAGAGAATATTGTGCACGATAAAGATGCACCTGATGATAAGCAGTATGAGGTACAGTAAAACAAATACAACATAGTTCCCCCTTGGTATTGGAAGTTGACAAACAAATAACTCCAAACTGTGTTATATTTATACATGTATACTGCATGCTGAGGCTTATTACTTGTCTGCATTTGGTAGACGTACTGTATACAATGTTTACAGTAGTCTGATAGTGGGCGAAGTACTACAGCCCCCAACCAGAATGATATTTCCCACTCACCTTCAAAAAAATTTAATCGTTAAAATTACCCTCCACACCAGACACAATAATGCCATTATCCAACGGTGATAACCTTCCCCACAGTAATTTGAACTATTAATTTAGTCATGATAAAACATAAAAATACAATTTACCAAAGGGCAGTGGGTAATGTACGGAAAAAATAATTCAATTCGCGAAGCAATCAAAAGTACAGCATTGCAGCGTCTGCGTTTATAGGACTTCAAAATAAGGGTGCAGAGGTATAACAAAGAGAAGCTACACTGGACCCCATAACTGGGAACTACAAACTAAACAAGTACCCCCTAGGCCGTTGAAAACAAGAAGCTTCGGTACGTATTTAGAGATTCTTAGAATTAGTCTACACAGACAGTCTCAATGACATCCGAGAACAAAGATCATGACCAAAGGGTAGGACGAGTCATTGTACTTAATACAACCTCTCATTGAATGGTATCACCTGCTGAACAGGTTGTTTTCACCTTCAACTCTAGTGTTGGTTTCTTTTAAACCACTGCGGGACATGGTCAGTATCAATAACACGTGTGATTTTAAATAATGTAGCGCCTGAGAACACACAACCATGATACATAACAAATGCCCCCATAATAAATCCTAATTACACTGTGGACACTGGACAGACATTTAAAGAACTTCAGATACTTTCAAAAGGTGCATATAAAAGGAGTTCCATTCTCAAATACTGTCTTTTTTTTCTTGATTCTGCAGTCTGGTACTCTCTCACAAGAACTACATGCAATATAAAAACCACTTGAAGAAATTCCTATTACATTTTGTGTGTGTGAAACTACACACTCTTTAGAAAATGAAACTATTTGAACCCTTTTTAATAGATTTTAATTTTGAATTGGGGATAATGAAAATAATTTGGTTTTTACCCTTACACCGATGTGTGTTAAGCACTGCATACTCAGTACTTTCCCGAGTTCTGTGAAAAAAAAAATCCACAGGCAAATCACTCAGGTGGGATTCGAACACACGACCTTTACATTGCTAGAGCAGATGTCTTACCACTAGACCACCTGTGCTCGGGAAAGTATTGAGTAAACAGTGCTTAACACACAACAGTGTAATGGTAAAAAACAAATAACATTTGAATCCTGTTCACTTCAAATTATATGTTGTGACCCCATTGGACAAAATGTGCGCGTTGAATTAAGAATCCAGCAGCAACTGGAAACAACAAGACCTGGCATCATCTTTAGAACCCCTTTTTATAGACATTCTGTCTCTTCTCTTGGCCTGTTCTACAGGTACTAGCATGTGCTTACAAGGTCCCTTCTGTAAGTTTCTTTTTTTGTGGGTTAACCACTCTGCCCCATCTTTTCATCCCTTCATTGTATCTGTTGCAAAGGCTAGTGCTGCCAGACATTCTTCAAGCTTTTTCCCGCGTACTGCTGGACTTTGGAACTCCCTATTCTCTAACTTGTTTCAAACCTGCCATCTTCAATACTTCACAATTAAAACCCTCCACTGGCTCCCGGCATGTGACCGTATTATTTTGAAGCTGTTGTCGATGGTACTTCATTCCTTGCATGGTTTAACCCCCCTTTTTTTTGTTCACCTCATCTGATTCTTTATTTTGAGTCGTCCCCCAGAGGCAGTTCTTGGAGGATAGATCCTTTTTTCCATTCTAGCCCTTTTCTTATTATTATTTTGTTATTTCATGCGATATAGTCTAACATCACAAGGCCGGACGACCACTTCACAGATTTGGGCTGTCGACCCAAATCAACTGTCAGCAGGGGCACATTGCCACCTACTCCTGTGCCAAAATAGGGTTACCCCCTTCACAGTCTGTAAGGATAGGCATGGGTATCATCCACTATGAGCCTGGCTGTATAACTCCCATTGAGACAAAAACAAGACTTCACAATTTAAAGTAAGCAAATGAACATTAGTGATTGAGATCCCATCAGATGAGAGAAAAGGACTTACGCTGGTCTTGAGAACGTACAGCACTGGAGCGAAGGCCTCTGACTGGACGACTGGAGCATCATGAGAAAGCCCACTGATAATTGTGGGCTCCACGTAGTTGCCTGGTCTGTCTATAACCTAGTTAAAGAATAAACACAAAGAGCAACAACAAAAATTAGCAAACTTTTGCAGGTTAAATTTAAATCTAATGTTTTCATTTTCAATGGCCATTGAGATACCTGCTACATAAATAGTTTGAATGAGAAAATACAATTAGCTGTTTCAAACTGCTTACCAACCAAAAGGACCTATAGTAAATGCAAAAACATAGAGGTCTGAAGTTTTAACCATTGCAGAGTATTTCTTGAAGTCTTCCGTTTAGCCTTTAAGAAAGACTCTGTTGGGGTCGAAATGTCAGGCCACGAACAACTAGTTCATAAACTACAATCTGAAAGTTCACGGGAAATATTTCCTGAGTTTGTCTAAAGGATAACATTTTAAATCACCACTGAGAACAAGAAACGATTGCAAGACACATACACATGACATATTATGTGACAAGATTCTTTAATAATGAATAAAGAAGAAATAATACAAATATTGAAAAATGATAATAACAAGAAAAGCTGTTGGTTAAACACATATGCCCCGCAAGCCAGTCCGTTTCTTGACATTTGATCTAGGCTGTCCAAAACAATAGGCTTCCGGGGATCCCAATACCAATCCACTCACCAAGTTTGGAAATAATTATGCCAAGTCCTTCTCGAGTAATCGTTCGAACATTTAATTTGTTTTAATCATAATGACATTGACTTCCGCCTATAGGGGGTCCACAAGCATTAGGTTTCTGGGGGATCCAAAGACAAATCGACACACCAAGTTTGGACTTGATATGCTAAATCTTTCTTCAGTTAATTGCGAAGACAATAAATGCACACACACACACAAGTGTGTAAACACCTGCAATCGCGGACCTCCAATTGTCCCTCTTTTGATTGTACTTAACTTTTTGGCAACAGATCCCATTGGTTTTGTACACCCTTTCCAACTGGGGACTCGGTTGTCATCTTTTTTATAGGTACCGGCTTGAACGTGTTTAACCACACACACACACAAGTGTGTAATGGCCTCCAATTAGTGACCCACCCCCCTTTGTCCAACTTTTTGTTATGAAAAACATTGACCCCATTCTCTCCCTTTGAGGCAGCAACCATGAACCTATTGTCCCCTCTGTTTTACGTCATCGGTTTGAATGTCACTACAAGTACACCCACACCCACGGAAGGACATATCAGAAACAGTATGCCCCCTCGGTGGCTTCACCAACCGTGGGGCATAATAATAATTTTAAAAATAGAGCTTCGGCGTGGGACGCAGAAGTGGTTTCTGAATAAATAGTATAGTAATCGTTTACAGCGAGCACTTCTCCAGAAAAGCAATCAAGGCACCAACACAAGTGAACAGAAGAGGAATCAAAACCTTAACCAGTGGCAATACAACTGTTTGAAGGCGTCCAGGCTTCTGTGCTAACAGTGAGACGAGAGTAAACCATGGCATTCTAAACTATGCAACAACTACTCCCTGTTATGTACAATGACGTCTCCAGTAAGCTTTCATAATTAAAATTTACAGGACTTTGTGTTTCTATGGTAACGAAAGATCTCAACATAATTTGCGTCATCATTAGGAAGTCGTGTAAAAGGCTGCAGGCGGTAATTAACTTAATTAGTCTCGCAATAACAGGACCCCCCCCCCCCCCCCTTGCCCTTGGAATGTCATTGAATAATACACCGGCATATGTTTTAGGACAATATATCAAATGCACAACTATTATCATGCACACTGTTGAAGAAAGTGTGTCATGGCCTAGCGGCCAGGCGGTTAAGAGCATGGGACTAAACCTCTGGTGTTTCTGAACAGAAGAGTGTGGGTTTGAGTCCCGGTGTTGACAGTTTTGTCCTTAAGCAAGTCACTTAACCATTACTGCTTCGTCCTTCAAATAGAAAGTAGTGACGTACATAGGTCCCATGTGTTGTGTAACTGTAATGCACGTGAAAGAACCCAGTTACACTTATCGTCGAGAGAAGGGGTTTGCTCCGGTGTTTCTGGCAGTGGCTGAGTGCGCCACACAGCGAAAAGACAACAAATAATGTAAGGTGCTACATAAGTTGGTCTCATAATAAATAAAACAATCTAAAACCCGTCTTAAAATTTTTATTTTTCTTCAAACAAATTGAGTACCTTATTGTTTGACACGTGTGCTATAAGACTATACTATTAAGAACCAAAGCCTTGGCGTAGAGTTTGAAAAGGCCCCAAGTCTCTGAGGTTTGAAGAGTCTGATTCTTAGGCTGCACTTTGTGCCAATTTACAATACCCAACTACACAACAAAAATACACAAACGTAAATATCCTGATAACTCATCATCTAACTATTATCAATCAATTCTTAGAACATGATCATGTTTAGCTGCATTCCTAATCTACGCTTCTGTGTTTCTACGTGCATATTTTGTCTGTAAATCATCTTGCTCCTGTATAGCCTGAAGCTGCTAAAAAGTCAGAGTTATACTTTGCAAAACACCTGAAATAAATTAACAGAATCATTACTTTCATATAATACTTATGGATATACTTTATTTCATGGTCCGGAAGTAATCCCTCAATAGAGAAAATTGTGAACAATTGCTTCTTGGTAAGAGCTGAATGTTCTATGGTTATATGTCAATAATTTTTGTGTGAGATAGAAATCTACACACGTGTCGTGGCCGAGTGGATAAGAGCACCGAACTCAAGCTCTGGTGTTTCTGTTCTGCAGAGTGTGGGTTCGAGTCTCGGTCAAGACACTTGTGCAAGTGTCCTTAAGCGAGACACTTAACCATTATTGCTTCGTCCTTCGGATGGGACGTAAAGCTGTAGGTCCTGTGCGCTGTGTAATGCACGTAAAAGAACCCAGTTACACTTATCACTAAGAGAAGGGGTTTGCCCCGATTTGCCTGGCAGTTGCTGCTGAAAGCGCCACAGCACCTAGTAAAACCCTTATAAGGTGCTACATAAAATTAGTCTCATAATTCAAAAAATAAAATCAAAACCTGTCTTAGAATGTTTCTGTCTGTTCAAGCACCTTGAGTACCTGATCGGTAGATATGTGCGCTATATAAGACTATGTATTATTATTAGCTGTTCCGACGTAGCGGTCGGAACAGCTTTTGTTTTCGTTAGTATTTTTATTTGTTCTTCTTCTTATTATTATTCTTTCCTTCCGCCAAAACGCCATAGGTTTAATACACGTATTTTGTTATCGCCAAAAATCATAAGAGTCAAATCTTATATCAAATGAAAGCTTAGGTCATGAACTTATAGTAAAATGTAATTAGCTAAACTTAATTAATTAATTTACTTAGTTATAATGACATAAATGTTTAATTAGCCAATCTTGAGACCACTATTATAACTCAAGAACTACACATCTGTTACGGTATTGGAGAATAACCTTGGGTGACCGTGACCCCATGTTGACCTTTACTTCCAGGTCAACCGGAAGTGGGACCATATCTCAAGAACAGAACAACCGATTTTCGAATTTTTTTTCAGTTATAGACTCCTTCGGCATTGGAGATTAGCCGTGGGTAACCGTGACCCCATGTTGACCTTTACCTATGGGTCAACCGGAAGTGGGACCATATCTCAAGAACTACACAACCGATTTTCAAACTTTTTTCAGTTATAGACTCCTTGGGCATTGGAGATTAGCCTTGGGTAACCGTGATTTCTTGTTTATTGTTAAAACATTTTTAAGAATCAGAAAAACCGGAACAGCTTCGTGTTTGTCCACAAACACCTAATGTCTAGTTATTATTATTATTACATTGAGTAGACCACAATAGCATTGAAGTCGATAGCCTAGCATCAAACTTTCACACCGATTTGTTGTAAAAGGCATATATTTTTCCCAGTATCATCATGATAAACTTCTAGTTTAGCAGGGGGTTGCAATTGTTAGTGTTTTAACCTCTAATTGTGTGTGTGTAGCCAGAGGTATTGGAATTGAAGGCCTTCGAGCCACAGTTTTTAAGTAATCTTTTTTAATTCCAAGCATATGCCTCTGGCTTGTTTTTGTTTGGGTTTTTTTTATTATAAGTATTTTTGTTTATTAAAGTTTTTGTGAATATATGTTTTTAGTATGTGTTTTTAATGCGGAATAAATAATAATAAATAATAATAATGAAGGGTGTCATGGCCGAGATGTTCAGATCATCGGATTCAAGTTCTGGTGGTTTAGTCATTGGGGTGTGGGTTTGAAGCCGGCCATGACGCTTGTGTCCTTGAGCAAGACACTTCGCTATAATTCCTTCTCTTTATACCCAGGGGTATAAATGGGTACCTGAGAGGGTAGAGGTTGGTATTGTGTTTGAAAAAGCCTTCTGAGCGCCAAAGGAGCTATGAAAGATTAAAGGAATGTTATTGGCCCAATGACCAGGACACTAATGTAAAGAGCATTGAGATGTTATTGTAAAATGCGCTATATAAGAACTAGTTATTAGCTGTTCCGACCTACTGGCGGAACAGCTATTGTTTTCGTTGAGATTTCTATTATTTTTATTATACATTTGTTTCCACCTAAATCCCATAGCATTTGCACACGTTTTTTTCTTGGCACCTAATATCCTAGAGCGTAAATATAAAAGAGTTAGATCCTATATCAAATTGAAGCTTAGTACATAAACTTAACTCTAAATGTGATAAATGTTAAAATTCTTAATTAATTAGCCACTTAACAGCGAGGTGAATATTTAATTAGCCAACCTTGTTAACACAATATATCTCAAAAAGTATACCCCCAATCGTTAAACTTTTTTCAGTTTTAGACTTTTGTGATACTGTAGATGTGCTTTCCGGCCTAAAATGTGAAACGACGTCACAATGACGTCATTTATTGCTTATTTTCGCCCGTGTACAAAACACATAGACTTCTAGACTTCTAGAAACACAGTTTTTCAATTAAGCTCAAATTTAACGTCCTAGATTACACAAATGTTTCTTAAAACAAGAAATATTTGATTGACGGTCAGTTTAAAAGCATCAAAACTTATTAAAACATTGTCTGTAGAAAAAACCCAAATTTTCAGGCAAGTTTAACGCCTTGGGTACTCTGCCTAGAATTTGGTATGTGTTTATTTACGGAAAGGAGTCAAATTCTAAACTCGTTAAAGTCCGCAACCCATTTATGACCCGTGTTGATGCGTTTTTTGTAGAACATACATAGAGATTCATTACTGTCGCCGACTTACACAAGTTTACGTTCATTCACAAGAATCGAGAAGAATACTTTTCTTAATCTCAGCGCGTCGAGAGGAAAACCGCTCAAGTCGTTATTCAGATTCAGCAGGAACGTATAGACAACAACCGCCTGGGTTTTTGGACGATCAGCGGGTGCAACTTCTTTGCGCTGGGAAACCCGTTCGCCGGAAAACCACATTTTTAAGGTTCCTTATGCAAACGCATTACTTCGAAAAATCACAATGTGGCGCAAACCAAAATGTATGGCAATACGGCAATAAAAAGAGCTGCTTGGGGAAAGGTGAAGAGAAATTACCTTTTTCTATGGGATATATGGTCAGTGTTGGATTTGAGGTGAAGAGCCAAAAATAACAATCAACTCATATCCCATATAAATTTACGTTTTTAGCCTATTAACAAGAATAACATACTCGATCGGTATTAAAGGGCACACAATTTGTTACAATTACGATTTTAATACAACAGCACTGACCAAGCTATGCCTGTGCTTACGTATAAGCCTGCGCATTTACGGTAATTTTTTGTAAGCGTGTAACTGTTTCTGAAACGGTCGGTTACACGAGTAACCATCTGTTCCATGAACAAAATTTCAAGTAAAAACCTGTTAAAAAATAAGGTTTAGTATATTTTATATAGAAAACTGCATACAAGGTAAACACTTTCTGAAACAACCTACATTTACATTTCAAATTTATTTACATCAATCTAAATACATCAGGGCCCAATTTCATGGCTCTGCTGACCGTAAGCAAAGGATCGGCACTTACCGTAAGCAAAGGATCGGCGCTTACGGAAGCAGGTAATTCCGCGCTTATGTCAAGCGTATTACACGGGTCAGCATGGAATTTTGTGTGCTTGCGTAGTCAATGTTACTAGGCATTCTACGCTTACACAGCTAGCGCAGCAATTCTGTGCTTGCTCGGTAGGCGGAGAATGGTGACCCCAAGCGCAGAATTCAGCATTAAGCAGAGCCATGAAATTGGGCCCTTAAATTATGTGCCATAGAATTGTTACTATTCAAAGCGGGTTTTTTTTCCTATGGACTATAATATACTAACAAAACACTTTTCAACGTTTATCCGAACCGTACAAATGTAAAAGATTAACCGGATGATCTGTCACTTAACCGTGTAACCGTCACAGGCTTACGTATAATCCCACACACTCACTTTTTGTAAACGTGTAACCGTTTCCCGAAACAGTTGGTGACCCGTGTAACAGCAGATTCACTAAACAAAAATTCAAGTAAAAAACCTGTTTACACAACCGGGCATGTGATCAAAAACATTGTGTCTTCATTCTTCATTGCAGCATTTTGACTTTGCGCAATCAGCCTGCAAAATAAACGAGCATGCGCAATCAAATTGATGTGGAACGCCCCTAGCTTTAGCGTTCAATGTTTCTTACAAATTATGCGGCACACACAGTTGTATTGAAATAACAAAAGACTTCAAGCTAGCCTGTAAATTGGTGTGTGTTTTATGGGATATTGTGCTGTGAAAATCGTGATCACAGTTATTATTGTCAGCCTTACGCGGAGCTTTCTAAGTGAATTTTTCAACGTTTAACCGAACTGTTAAAATGTAAAGGTTTAACCGGATGATCTGTTAATTAACTGTGTAACCGTCACAGGCTTACGTAAGCCTGTGCATCATCGCCCCCGATCGGGGTAGTTATCTGCCCGCGATAAAGATCTCTATAGACTGGGCAAGTCTCGCGTGTATCGCAACGAGAAAACTCGTCACCTCCATGTCAGACGAAGAACATATTTTTTCTAAAATCAACTCTTTCTTTTTAAATTAAATCTATAAAAGTATATGTTCAACAAAAATACTCGTAAAAATTTTGCCTGTCAATTTAAAAATATCAAAACATATTTCTCAGTATATAGGAAAAGGAACCTGTATTCCCTGCAAATTTCACGGATTGGGTACCCGGCATAAAATTTGAGTTGTATTTTCGTAATTGTAAAATTCTAAACTCAAACAAGCCCTACCTAGACCCATTTATGACCAGTGTTATGTCGTTTTTTGTAGAATACATAGAGTCATTCCTGTCGTCGACTTACACAAGTCTAAGTTTACTCACAATAATCGAACGTCGTGTGTATCATAGTCTTGGCCAAAGACGTCCGTGATCGATAGTGGATAGTGTGCTGCGCTCGGTTACGACTCGTTATAGCTTGTGGCTTGAATTATCCAATTAATATACAACGAGTTGCAACTGAGCACAGTACACTCTCCACTATCGATCCCTGACGTCTTGTGCCAAGACTAAGTGTATCAGCGCTCAGTTCCTTATTCAGGTTTCACCGTAAACGTGGGACGATGTTGCGCGGGTGTGGCAGACGCGTTTGCGCTGGGGACCCATTCGCCTGAAAACCACATGTTTTAGGGTTCTATGCGAACGCATTAAAGTCACCTGGAAATATAATTTTTTTTTTTTTTAATATAAGAGTATATCTATATTAACAATAAAACAATTTTTTGAGTAATTGTTTGTCAGTATTTATATGTAAAAAAAATAAATAAAGTTGTTTGGGGGCGACTCCGCCCATCCCTTTTTGTGACGTCAATCGAGGAAGACTTCGCCGCGATCGAACATCGACCGCCCTCGAACTTGCCTGCATTTACGTTGTATATACACGTGCAAGTAGTGAGATTGTACGTTTCGTTTGGTTATCCAAAAAGGGGATTTTTCTTGCATTTTTCTGGCAAAAATTGCTGCTGGATGCAGCAAAACGCCTAAAGATGAGGTCAGCCAGCATTTTTTTCCTGCAGATCCCAAATATAGGCAGTTACGGGCATCGAAAGTCAGGCTAACGAGGGCAAAGTGGTCCGGTCCGACGTCGTTTTCAGCGTCTTGCAGCAAACACTTGGATACCCCGTCGTGCTTGGATTATACCGGGGATTTTTTCGTTGGTAGTAGTGTGCAAGGGAAGTTGCAGTGAAGCTTAGGTTACCAGCGAAATGTTTCTGATGTTCAGATCGACTTGAGCTGTACTGTAGTGCCACGTCGCCGCGGCACGCCGATCCGATAAGAATAGTTTGCGGAATAGGAAAAACAATACCTCGTATTATCCGTGTTCTCGTTATGACCATGCTCGTATCTTCCGTTTTTAAGACATAGAAACGCGCATGGGACAGTTCGGGACCGGTGAAAAACCTCGTATAAACTGGCGTCTCGTATTAGTCGACTGTACACACTGTCCTAGGATTGCATTGGGTGGTGACGTCCGAATACGGAAACGCATCATATTGATCAGGTACCCAGACGTAATGTACGGGGCCAGACTACACATTTTCTCCTGCCTCGATTGACGTCACGAACAGCGCCATGTAAAGGGGGGCCTAATTTTTAATTTGTAATTAAAATTAAAATAAAAAATGTTAACCTTAGTTAATTGTTCATTCACATTCCACTCATAAAAATGTATATATTAATGACAAAAGCTTTATTTCGACAAAATACCACTGCCAGGTGCCTTTAATACTCCGGGAAATCACCGTGTATAAAACAAAAAACTTGGTTGGGGTAGCAGAAGGGTAAATATGGAGCCTATTGTGGAAAGGTGTAGAAAAGAGAAATTACCTTTTCCATGGCTATACGGTCAGTGTTGGATTTGGGGGTGAAAAACCAAAATTCACAATATTGTGATAGGTGTAATAATTTATGATCATGCTGAAAAACCAAAATTAACAATTGTGATAGGTGTAAGAATCTATGATCATGCTTCATGTAAATGTTATAGCGCCACCTTGTGTTGAGACTTGACCAATGTCACATGTGCTGAGTCGTCGAATAAAGTAGCCATCCATGAGTGCACATCATGTCTTGTCACAACATTTCAATTCTTACAATAGGCACATTTAAAGTCAAAATAAGAGCATGCCAAAGGTGAATTAATTAGGGTCTTCTATCTGAAAGTCAGACCAACTTTAAAGGTCTGGAGTGCTTAATCAAAACAACAATACACGGAACAGCTTTGTGTTTGTTGACAAACACCTAATGCCTAGTTATTATTATTATTTTAACATAATAATGAAAGAAAATTACATTTTTGTGACACTTTTTAAGTCAACATTTTCACACAATGATCAAAATAGTTTTTGAAGGCTTTGTCTGGCATCTAATATCCATACTTATTTGTTGTCAACGAGTCATTATTTCTTGTCGGTATCATCATGATGAAAGAAAATTCCATTTTGGTTAGATTGACTGATTGCATGGAACACAAATCACCTTGCAAATCACCTTGTGGACATTCCTTTGTTCAATCTGTACATTAACTATTCATTAACACTGTAAAAAAACTGTGTGAACATGTTTAGGTCCACATAGTGTTTCAAGTCCAAACATTACGTGGACCTCTGTGTTCTCAGATGGACACTGTAGCATTAAAACAATGTTTATTACAGTGTCGAACAAAAGGATTTTCCAAAGGAAAGTCCACAGAGTGACTGCAACACATAGCTGCGTGTGTGGACATGTGTTAAGTCCACATAGTGTTTCAAATACCTACAATATGTGGACCTCTTTTGTACTCAGGTCCACACTTCGTAAGCAGCTCTAAAAAACAGCTACAGTCCAGAAATTATTTTTATGCTTGAATTTAGGAAAGTTTTTCTTCAAAGCTATTATTCGAATTTTAGTTTGACAATTCTGATGAGAGCCTACAAAAATAATTCAAACGTTACTACTTTAAATGTTTATGGAGATAAGGAAACCAAGGCCCCCCAAAACCATATCTGAATAATCACATCAACATGCAGAAGTACATGTGTAGGAGTTTTAAAACTTATTCTGTAGCGTTCCATCAATCACGTGAATCTTTACATTTAGTTATTCCGCAGTACAGCCATCGGGGGATTGTTATCCAAGAAACTGCACTGGTTAAATTTACTCCTTCTATTTGAGGGCACACCTCAACAAGAATTGAGTTTTACTTGCCTAGAAAGTACTACAGTTAGCACAGAATTTATGCCTCTTAGAAAGTTGTCTGATTCTATTACGAATCATGCATGCTACGAATATTGTTCCATGTTACAGTCCCCCTCTAGTCATGGTAGTCTACTTCAACAAAATTTGCATCTTCAGTGTACAGGTGTAGGTGGTCTCCTAATCCACATGCATTAAAAGTTACAAATGAACGAATTAATGGTTTTCCTCAATGTACCCTGCAGGGCAAGTCAAGCTGATGAAATGGCCAATACATCCACTATGCACAGCGATCTCACAGACAAAACTAAAACTGTGTATATTTTAAAACAAAGTCAAACTCAATACAAACTCGAAGGTTTAGGATCCTTTAAAAATGTGTGGTTGACTCCATTCGATTAATCAGTCACAAGAGGTTAAATTTACTGAACAAGGAAAGTTGGACACATGTTTTGGTGGGCACGTGTGAACAAGTCAGTGTTACAGCCACGATCGTATGGTCTTTTGGGAGTTTTATTTTATCAGAGTGCACAGTTTTAATTTACTCTTGCGGTTAGAAGGCACATCTCCTGATCAAGAAACTAGCAGATATTGTGCACTTGTGTTTGAAGGTGAACTCAATTCACGAGTGCGGCAATACTTAGTTTGATTTGTTTCCCCCGTTAAAGTCTGTGGGGAGGCAGTACACGGTAGTTGTGTTCTAATGTATTCTTCTTATTACTGGTCACACCTGACCCCCGTCCCGACCATGTTGTTGACACCAGTGAAACCAAGAGCTTCTTCATGAAGAATTGACCTGCCTTTGGCAGGATGTAGAGTGTACTCCTGAGATTAACACAATGTGTAAAAGATTGCATTACTGGGAACGTAGAGCAAGGCTGGAAACTCAACAAACAATCTTTTATCCGGGTAAAAATAACCCACAGAAAACGTGGGTATCAAAGACCCCATTCATATAATACATCGAAGACCCCATTCATATAATGAATTGATGAAGCTGGAGGGGAGCATTGATTGCTAATAGGCAGCAATTGAAGTCTTAGTAATGATCCCTTTGCTTAAACTCGTTGGTATCATTTGACATGGTTCACAAGGTATTTGTTTTGTGGTGCCTCCAGGCCCCCACCCCTTCTTTTATTCGGTCACTGATTATGTTGATGCCTTACTTTCATTTGTTTGCCAAGAAAATTTAATTTTAACCTCAGAGATGCATTGCCCTATTTTTGGCCAGATTTATGGCTAAAACTTTATTTTCTATAAGATGGCTATTTTTCTGTAATTGAGGAAGTTATAAACGCTCATCTTCACCACTGAACAAACAAAAACTGTTCAACGAGTAGTAATAGATAACTAAAAGATGCAAATGAGCTATTGTCAAATCCTGACATTATTTCTTTTAACCTGCAGCCATGTACATGTACATATACAACAAATCTGCATAAATACAATTATTTCATGTATTATGTGTGGCATATAAAGGTAAGTTGTGTTTTTTTGCTTTGAAATAGGTCACATGTCAATAGCACACAAAATGCATTACGGGTGCTTTACACACTATAAATCATTGTATAGATGAAACCAAACAATATTCTTTATCCCCAATGCTAATTTAACATACATTAAGGGCGATCTTGGCGGTCTAGTGGTTAGACATCTGCTCTAGAACTGCAAAGGTCTTGGATGCGAATCCCACTCGAGTAATATGCCTGTGGATTTTTTAACAGGACTTGGGAAACTACTGAGTATACAGTGCTTTACACACACTTATGCATGGGAAAAACAAAACAATATTCTTAATCCCTGATGCAAATTTAACATAAGTCTGAGGCAACCTGTGGGTGCTTGGAATGTGAGCCAGAAACACTGAGGTTAACCCCTACTCTTCCACTATCACCAACGTGAAGTATCAGTTAACTCATGTTAAAAACAATCTTAGTGCTATGTCAAATTCACACCTTGAACGGTCTTCGATTTTAGTACCACCTGTCAAGAATGTCATGTCTCTCTATTGACCATCCACTATTGACCATCATCTACTGAAAATCCTCAACAACAAAAACAGTCTTCATGCAAACATTTTTGGATGAATTTTACATCAGCTTCAAGACTTGGCGGTAAGTTTTTATGCTTGCATACGTACGTATCTCATCAATAACTTTATTGATTTTCATAATCGGATGCTTTGAGCCCCATTGCACTCTTAGTCTTAACAAACTCCAACAAAAGACAATGTGGCAGCTGCTGTTTAAAGTCCCTCATTAATATTCAACAGCCAGAAATTAAAGATGCATTAACCGATTCATGGCCAATTTGACAGTCAAAAATTAATTTAAATGCTTAATAGCTATTCTTATAGCATAGGCCTAGTAAAAGTTATTAGCTTTTATTTGATACCTCTGGCAAAACAAATATTTCAAAGCCTTGATGGATTTTTAGTGGCATTAAATTGAAAATGAATATTAATAAAAACGCTTGGCCAGCCTTATAATCCTCAGACCTATGACGTACTAAACTTGCACGTTGCAGTCATGTATATTTATTAGATCTACACATCCAAAGAGTGTGTATTATACGTGTGGTGAAATGCTTGTAGTCCATGAATTGTACATACCCCTACAGTCAGTGCGCAAGCATTACATACGAAGTGTGGACCTGAGAACAAAAGAGGTCACACAAGGCAGGGTTTTGAAACACTATGTAGACTTACACACGTCCACATAGAGTTATTTACAGTGTTGAGGAACAGGATTTTCCTTAAGTGTATAGAACAAAGGAATGTCCACACAGTGACTGCATGTGTGTAGGTACATGATGGATGAAGCAAACCAGGGACCAATTACAGAAGAGGACAATAGGTTCCTGGTTGGGTGAAGGTTCCTGGTTGGGTGAAGGTCCCTTGTTGGAAAGTATCACATACAAAACCGATAGGAGCTGTTGCCAAAGTGTACAAACAAAAGAGGGACAATAGGAGGTCCCTGGTTGCAGGTATTACACTCCAGTTTGTAGACTTATGCACAGGTTGTGGGGTCTATCACACAATGGAACAATGGACCTCACAAAGTTTGTATTTGTCCAACTTGGAGCCCCACAGTGGAATTCTTTAGAAAAGCGAATAATAGAACAAATGCTTCTATCTGTACACGGCGAAGCATCTTAAAAGTTAAATTCAGACCTCATAAAAATTTGCTTTGCGTAACTGCAGTTTGGTCAGTACGGTTTCCTGCAAACTGCTACACAACATCAGATAACATGCGCATTGCTTGAATTGTGGGGAGTATCCACAGGAACACAGGGCTCATTTTACTCTTAATTTATACTAGACCAAGAATTATTTTATACGATCAGAATCAAAATGTATAAAATATTGTTCGCGTGTTGAATAAGCACGAATGGAAGATTCAAGATTTATCTCTTTTTCTTATAGGCAAGTATCATGCATCCATACTGAACAGAACTGAAACATATCTATCAGACTGAAAGTCCAAATTTGAAACTGATTGATCCCTGAAGAAATTACACAGTGAGGTAATGTTGTTCAATTGAAAAAAAAACAAGACCGTCAGACCTGTCTAGTCACGAGTTTACGGGCCCAGGGCTAAACTCACTGGACTTCGGCCCATGGGCCAGTGTTAATTTTAAGCCCTAATGCGTCGGGGAAAAAAAATTCTGATAAGGGACCCAAGTTGGTTACCTTTCCTCCCACTTCTATCTTGCCTCCCTGGGCGACTGCATTCTTGATAGCATTCTCATATATCTCGATGCCCTGTTGTGAATGCATGGGTCCATAGAGGGTACTCTCTGCAAGACAAAAAACACATGGTAGGAACTATCTAATAATCCTCCGGGTCTTTTTTTTTTTAATGGTAAACCAAGATTTATGGTGTGAGGCGGAGATTAGACATATTGTGGGGGCGGTTGGGGGCCGAGGCGAGAACACAATGTTGAAGATCTCAGTCCCTCTGTGGCCATCAGCTGATACCGTAAGCAATGGTAAACATTTTTTTTAAACAGCACTTAACGCTGGCATATTCCGTGGGTAGCAGGAAAGTATCATCGCTTGTTCACAAATATACTTTGTGTAAATAATCATTCTCAACTTACAGTACTACTTCGATAAAGTGATCTAAGTAGAGAGCTGGGTGCGTAAGCAAAAAATGATGCATCGGTACAGAGCTGCCAATATTTGCATCTCGCAATCAGGGAGATTCTGTACAACAATCAGGGAGATATTAAAAACTACATTCAACCTAATAGGCCAAAGGTTTCTATAAATCAGGGTGATTTCCAAATGTGTTTATCAGAACATGGAAAGATTGGTTTATTTTCAGGGAAGAGAAGGCAGCTCTGATTAATATGATGAGGCTGAGACACGAAACTGGGTTTTTAGGTCATGAATACGTACTCGTTAGAAACTCAAGCATTTCTGTCCATATTCTTTGAAGTTTCAATTGCACTTGACATAAATAAAACAATTTGAAGGCGGTCTCTTGTAGGAAGAAAAGAAGGTGATCTGGGCCAAATTTCATAGAGCTGCTTAAGCAAAAAATATTGCTTAACATATATATGTCTTTTGAGCAGAAATTAGCAGGATACCAGTCACGAATTGTACATTTGACATGGTACTTCAGCTGGTAACCTTATTCTTGTGAGCAAATTTTCGTTGTACTTGGCTACTTGTTATGCTTAAGCAGCTCAATGAATGTGGGCCATGTCTTCAAGCAACAATGACTACACAAGTTGATAAAATGCATTGCATACTGTACATGTACACTTTGAAAACTACCTAATAATAAAAGTGGCTTCTTATATAGTGCTTAAATCCGTCAATCAGTGCACTCATGGGGCTCAAACATTATTGTAAATTAGCCTGCAAGGTATGTGGAGCTACGTTTTTAAAGTATGAAACCTTTTTCCTTTTTGGCCCTGTCACACCTTGACGTTAAAGCCAGCGTATACCGACGTATGAAAAATTTGGCGAATACGCTGGCGTACGTCGAGAAGTTATGGATAAAAAAGTTTTGTATAAGTTAAGAGCATGCTGAAGCACGCTGGTATACGTCACAAAAATGTTTGTGCATGCACACAAAATTTCGGCGTGAGTGTGGCTCATGCGTCCCGCATACGCGGGCCATAAGTTTTAGGTAGGTTATGCGATCGTTGACACACGCTCACACACGTTACTTGTAAGTTACTCATAAGTCGACATACGTCGAGATAATGTATAGCGTACCCAAACTTATTTCTAACCTATGAGTACTTTGAACCTATGTCGAACTTATCTCCACCGCAATTAATGACGTATGTAGACGTTTTGACGTGTTCCGGACAACCAGAGAACTTACTGAACGTGTTTCTAACTTACAGCTACCGTATAATGGCGTATTGACAGCGTTCTTCGAAGTTTTCTTCGGCATGACGGTGATGTTGATGTTGATACTGCGATGACTAGTGCGGTTATGATTTGAATCGTCGAGCGGCAGCCTTTTAATGGGCTAAGACACGTGAACGTCGGCGATACGCTGCCGCGCGCTATGCATAAGTTGGACTATCGTTGGGCATAAGTTGTGAACGAGAAAAACATCGATAGTTCAGCGTATGCAAGCGTTTAGAGAAATTTTGATACGTCGGCAAACGCTGGCTAAATCGTCAAGGTGTGACAGGGCCATTACAATGTACCATGTAATGGTTTACATGGTGCACATTATGCAGCCGATCAAACCAGGAACACCAGGGTGAACCCCTTCTCTTAAGGCCCTGTCACACCTTAGCCAACGTATGCGGACGAATACAAATTTCTCTAAATCGCTGGCATACGCTGAACTATCGATGTGGTTTTTTTTCAATTTTGAGCGTATACAAAGCGTATTCATAACGAGTTGGACGTATACATATCGTAGTAGTAACTTATATAAAACGTTTCCATAACGTTTAGATAACTTATGCATAGCGCGCGGAGCGTATCGCCGACGATCACGTGTCGTACACTATAAAAAGGCTGCCGCTCGACGATTCCAATCGTAATTAAGGCCCTGTCACACCTTGACGTTTCAGCCAGCGTATGCCGACGTATGAAAAATGTGGCGAATACGTCGAATAAGTTATGAATACGTTTTTTAGAAGTTAAGAGCACGCTGAAGCACGCTGGTATACGTCGTAGCGGCGAGGTCGTCGGAATTTTTTGAACATGCACAAAAAATGTCGACTTATGCCAGCGTATGGCTCATACGTCCCGCATACGCGGGCCATAAGTTTAGGTAAGTTATGGGATCGTTTACACGTTATGGAAACGTTCTATATAAGTTACTACTAAAATATGTATACGTCCAACTCGTTATAAATACGCTTTGTACACGCTCAAAATTGACAAAATCATCGCTAGTTCACCCACAGGTTCAGCGTATGCCAGCGTTTTAGAGAATTTTTGTATATGTCGGCATACGCTGGCTAAAACGTCAATGTGTGACAGGGCCTTTTGAAATAAGTTTTGGGTACGCTAGACATTATCTCGACGTATGTCGACTTTTGAGTAACTTATAAGTAACGTGTCGACTTTTGAGTAACTTACAAGTAACGTGTGTGAACGTGTGTCAACGATCGCATAAACTTACACAAATGTATGGCCCGCGTATGCGGGACGTATGAGCCATACGCCGGCATACGTTGAAAATTGTTGTGCATGCACACACAATTTCGACGATCTTGCCGTATTACGACGTATACCAGCGTGCTTCGGAGTGCTCTTAACTTATACAAAACTTACCCATAACTTATTTGACGTCCGCCAGCGTATTCTCCAAATTGTGCATACGTCGGCATACGCTGGCTAAAACGTCAAGGTGTGACAGGGCCTTTTGCGATAAGTGCACTGGGTTCTTTTACATGCATTACACAACACATGGGACCTAAGGCTTTACGTCCCATCTGAAGGAATGATGGTTAAGTGTCTTGTTTAAGGACACAAGTGTAACGACCGGGACTCGAATCAGAGCTTGAGTCCAGTGCTCTAATCCGCTTGGCCATTACACGCCAACATGTAGACAAACTAAACTTAAGAGGAGAGAACTTACCATCCAGAGGGTCACCGATTCTGACTTGACCGTACGCTTTCTTCAGCTTCTCCAACACCTCATCATATATCTTCTCGTGAAGAATCTGAATTTAGAGGAAGGCAATTCAGATAAATTTGAGAAAAAATACAATCAAAGTTTGTTTCTCTGTTGTTGTGGTTTTCATTGTTTTAAAAATGTATTCCACAATCTACAGATACATGTACCTTCCATGCTTGAACATTTTGTTATTTTTCATTTGTCTGTAGGGGCTGCCGAGCCAGACACAATTTTTGGACCACTGGAAATTCTAGCAGATTTATTAAAAATATATCTAATGAGCTTACTGGTTCGCCTAGCTATAATGTGGTTCCTTTAAAACAATAAATGCAAAACCAACATAAAACAAAATAACTGTTACGAAACACACCTTCACAAAAAAGAGGAGCTCCAAGGTCAAAATCATTTTTTGATCAACTAATTTTCAAATAGATAGAGTCCATTATGAAACAGGGAAAACAAGTTAGAAGTCTCTAACTGCAAGTTTAAATGGTGTAAAATGCCATTGTGTTTGATACACGTGTAGTGAATTTTTGACGTCACATTTCAAATAAATGGTCTGTACATTTTTGTACAGAACAATTTCAGTTTATGCCTGCAATTTTAATGATATTCATTCAAAATGGCATTTAATTAGAGCACAAATTCCTCTTTGGAATCTACAGGACCATTTGTTTTCAATGTTGATGCCGTGTTTCAAATTTCGCTCTAAACAAAATACCAGATAAAATGAAATTTTACACCATTTTAAAGTGAGGTTAGAGACTCGTAAATTTTTCTGCACCTTAATGAGAACTCTCAAAAGTGCACCTCAAAACTGAAATTGACCTTGGAGGCCTCTCATTAAGGAAGATTTACATGTAATTGATTATTCCATTAAAATAAATTGTTTTCCAAAAAATAGTACAGCCCTATAGAGGTCCGTGTATTGTCATATTATTTATGTCTTTATTCCTCAGGGCTTGAAATGCCAAGCTGTATAACAGGATCGTGATTGCTTCAAAGATAACACTATCTTAGATATTATAGCTCTGCAGAAGAAGAAGAATGAGCCCTTTTGAGATGCCTGTCGGGTGTGATAAACTGCTATATATCAGAACTGAGTAACAGCCTGCACGATCTACATGTACAATGTATACTAGTACATTGGTAATTTACTGTTCCTGACTAATCATTGGTCCCAGCAATTGTGGCGCGTCATTGCCGACCGGTCTAGTTCACCGGACTCAAGCTCTGGTGTTGTCAGCAGCAGCGTGTAGGTTCGAATCCTAGTCATGAAACTTGTGCCTTTGAGCAAGGTACTTTACCATAATTGCTTGGATATTTTTTTTTAGAGGTATTGCATTCTGCTCTACTAGTCAGGCTCCTAGTGGATGATAACCATGCCTACATCCTTTACGGACTTTGAAGGGGGTGACCCTGTTTCAGTCCCAGGAGTAGGTGGCAACTTGCCCCTGCTGACAGTTAATTTGGGTTGACAGCCAAAATCAGTTAAGTGTAGCCCTCACCTTGAAGTGGCTATGCGGCCTTGTGATGTTAGGCAATTTCTCACTAAAAAAAATCTTAAAGCACCAACTTTACAATATTAGACAAAGTGAAGCTCCATCGCGTGTGTGCTCACCAACTTTCCCATATATAAGACATAATGGTAGACAGCACGGTGGTAACACAAATGTCAAATAACTGATGTGCTGATGTCTTACAATCAATAAGCTCATTAATAACTCCTTGCTATGGGCACTTATTTCCCGATACTGTTATAGTGTGAATTGACCAGCTACATATCGGAGCTGCGTACTCTAAAAGCAAATGACAGTAAGAAGGAATGGCACATTCATAATACTTAAAAGTCACTAACGATTATGTGTAACTCGTACAAAGATTTCAGTCTTGTGAGAGCAAATCTCTGGCTGAGAACTAATCTCATCTTACAGGGGTGAGAGTCATCGCTGACAAAAAAGTCTGAAACCGAGTTCTAGATCTAAGGAGGTACACTGAAACGATGACATTTCCACCTTTTGACAACCCCTGGAGTTATTATAGATTCCTAGGAGCTTTTGAGAATAGTGTCTTCAGTGCTAGAAAAGTAGATGAAAGAGCATGGCTTATTTTATTTTGAGAAAAATACAGTATTTTTTTGTTTTACGAGGCAGAATTGAAAAAAGTCTGAATTTCTCATTCCTGATGAAAAGTGAACTGTTCTAACTCTGATGCAATGCAAATGCAAAAAAAAGCTGTGTACACTTATCACTCACTGCAAGAGTACTGGCTAACTGGTCATCAATGAAATAGCCCTGCGGCAACCATCACTGTGTATTAGAGTTTTGTGTACTGTGTGCCTCAGTCATTGTCAAGAGACCGAGGATCGTGCAGGGGTGATGACGAGGATTATATTCCCAGCATATAGGGAACTTGTACATGTACGTCAACCCTGATTGCTGGGTGGGAACTGATTTAATCAAGAATGAACAACCAAACTCCTTTCAGAGTCTCACGATATCCTCCAAGAATAGAAGTGCAAATAGGCCTACTCTTACTAATTTTCTTTCATCTTACCAGGCGGCGTGTTGTTGTACAGCGCTGTCCCTGCGTACCAACGCTTGCAAACAAAGTGGCTGGGATTACTAAGTTAAGGTCGGCGTCCTCAAGTACTGTGGAGGAAATCGTAGCAGACAGTACACGTATCAATGATGAAACAAAAGTCATTGTTGTCAGAAAGAAGCGATCGATTGATAAAGTATAATGCACTGTATTAATCAAAACCCTAGATTCCTAGAACTTCTGTCAGGACACATTGGCAAACCCATCGCACTATTCAACTCATTCACCATCAGAACGTTCAACATGTTCAGGCTCTGATAACACTGGCATGAATGGCCATACAATAAGAGTGGCAGGCTTAAAGGAGCACATCGATGTACCATTTATCTAATTTGGTGATGTAGAATCATACACAACAAATATTTGATATTTTTTTAGTTTTTAAAAACATCAAAATGTCACGTAATAAACAAGAAAACTTCATACTTTGGTAATAACCCCGAAAAACAATTTCTTATTTCTGTCCAAGCTTAATACACCGATCCATTAAGCCACGCCCATTTCTCTTTGACCAATCACAACCGCGAAATCTGATCACCATTTGAGCCGTTTGGTGATCTTTGCACTAATGGTGATCGGGTTTCGCGGCTGTGATTGGTCAACTCGTAAGGAGGCGGGGCTTAATGGATCGGTCTATTGTGATAAAGATGGTATGGTAATAGTAGGCATCCTGCGAAATTATTTCGCCTGAAATCCCCCTGTTTGATTTGAAATAAATAAATGCCCCTGCTTGATTAGAAATAAATGAAAACATTAGAATCTGGAAAAGATTCATACATAAATCTTTTTCCAGATTTTCGGAGGGTTGGTGTCCATTCCGAATGCTGCAGCCAGAGATGCGGTTGGTACCCGCTGTCACCTCTCTTAACAATGATGAATTCAATGTTCTTGTGAAAATACATTGACAGTTTTTTGCTGTTTCCTGAGCAAGTAGACACCGTAATGAACTGAAACTTTCACAAGTGAATTTGATTGTAAATTTCTTGATAATCTTGCCAATAAATAAGCAAAACGTTGACAAAAACCAAATGATGACCCTACCTTTAAATACACTAACTCAGCATGACAGCTGCCAGCTTAAGCCAATAACAAAAATAATCCAACCTCCCCTCCCTTCATGGAATCTATTTCACACAGCTTCCCTTTAAGGCTTTCATTGCAGCAATCTGACCATCAAAATGCTTGCTTGGGACTGAAACTTGAGGCACAGGATTACCAAACTGTTAGCTAGTCTCGCCTTTGGTTGCAAATTTCACTTACAAAACGCTCTCAGGGACCCTCGGCCCATTTGAGTTTGACATTTTTGTTTAAGTCTTTCTTTTTTTGTTCTGTTTTGTTTGTTATCCTTGTGCTTTCTTTTTCCAGGGGTTGGATCACAGCTTTAATTAATGCGATTGACTGAAAGATAATCTGGTTAAATTATCCTGTGAGTGGTATTGTTCTTTAATGTTTTATAACGTCTGAACGTGTTAAAAGTGCATCAGCCAGAAGACGTTGGTCATAACAGACTTGTTTTTCTCTAAAACTTTGAAAGAAATAAAACTATTATTGTGACTCCTAAACAAATAAAAGGATTTATTCTATCCTGAGGAACTATTTGTCAGGAATTAGTACTAATTGCTCTGAGCAATGATAATAATATGATAATAATAGTAATAATAACAATAACATTTATATTGCACCCCTTTCATAAAAATGAGCAGAAGCGCATATCACATTTTTAAATGTACAGAATAAAGAAAATAAAGAAACAAGACTGGTCACCAGGCCAGTGCCCAAACCACAGTATCGGGATCCGTCTGTAACGCCTACAAGAGAACTAGAAGTTACTTATTACCGATCCCTGCTGGCATCGGTAATGTTTTTATCTTTTCAGGAGACAGACGCCTCTAACCCTAACCTTTGTATAAAGAATCTAAACTAACTGGCAGGCAACCCTAGCAGAAAGTCAAACAAAAGACACTCCCAAAAATAATTGTCTGAAATAATTTCATCTTACACCAAACAAATAGTTTTTACAAATCCGGTCATAATCCGCACGGCAAGAGAAAAAACTCTACGAGAACAGAAACATGTTCCTAAACCATTACATAAATTAATCATTGACTATTTTTGTCTTATTTGATTTGACAATTGTTAGTTGCATGTCTGTTCAACTCTGACTCTATTTATCTTTACACCAAACCTTTTTACAGTTAGTGTTACTCATATTAAAAACAGAGAAAAAGGAATGAACAGTTTGTCATTTAAATAGCAAATATGAAGAACAGTTATTTATTGTAATATACACCATGATGTATGAGCTCACTGACTGTGAAGCTTATACCAGCTCCAACCCTACGGAGATATCTTAATGTTGGAACACTACAATCAAGGAAATAACACTTGATGACCTTACAAATCACCATCATGACCATTGATAATTTCGCCAGCTACATAAAAATGTCCAATTGAATTAAATAAGTTTTAACATAAAACAAATTCCTGACTGAACCGGGTTTTGTTTTTTTTTTTTTTTTTAATATAGGCAATCTCGTAAGCAAAGGTAGGGTCTTCAAGTGACAAAGAGTTTATATATGATTGACTGCAGTTGACAACTTTAGACTGTTGTTTGAATAAAGTTCAACTTAGGGTTGCATTAGTGTTGCTGTTAGTGTTGCTGTTAGTGTTATTTTTAACTAGTTTTAACCCGTTTGTAACTGTTTGCAGCCTTATACTGCAGAAGTAAACTTATATTTTGTAATTGTCCTTTTGCCAGAACTGTTACTTTTACGTGTTCCAGTTAATTGATAGTCCAGTTTTGCTTTGTCTTGCTCTTTGCATTGCCACATTTTTTATTGGTCTTGTCTTGTTTTTTGTTTGCTTTTCCTCATTGAGCGGGTGCAGTGGAAAAAGCCTCTCGACAAGTTTCTTAGTTTTTTTAGGCAATCCCTCAGGACTGCATCTCTGTATCAGTGGTGCATCTTTATTTTGTCGTTTTGTTCACGTATGTCTCGTTTCCAGGTTCTCCTGTCTGTTCCTGTTCCTGGATTTCCCCCCATTGTTTTTCTTTGTATTTAATGTATTTTTGCTGTTTACTGTATTGCCTGATATATTTTATAATAATAATGATAATAATAATAATGGTGTATTCATTGAAAACTTAATGGTGACAATGAATCCACTCAAACAAAACAAATTAAAACAAAAAGTAAAATAATTCATCTACTTTCCCTTCAACGTAATTATTAGTTTTCCTTTAAGAAGATCCAACATTGTAAATCTAAGAACTAGCTGCTACAGGTGAAGAGAGTATAAAATAAACCTCTGAATAATACAATTACATTTCTATAATAATTAAGGAATGAAAGGCTAACATATAGCTTTTTATACAAATATCACCTGTAGCACAGTAATCCTTGAGAATCATAAGTCCCAAGAACATTGGACAGTAAGAAAACAGAAAGCACCTCATCAATAAATTATTAATCTGGAGTATTTAAAGTGCCATTTTATGTCCTGTATGAATGAAAAGATTAACGGCGGAAAGCTGATTATGTCTTCCCTGAAGGCACTTCATGAATATTTCAGCCACACTTTGATTTGTTTTGTTATTATAACAATGTGGAATAGAGAGTTGGAAATTACATTTAATATAAGAACAGTCTACTAAACAAGTTAGGACAAACTGCAACTTTGCTGCTCTTAAGTTAGCTCACGTTCATCCTACACTCAAAAAGTCCTCTTTAAATCAAGAATTGCTTAGAAACTATAGCCCGTCCCATCTCGAAACTACCGTACATATCGAAGGTCTTAGAACGAGTGGTCTTCTCAAGATTGTCAGGTTACCTCCGCGATAATAATCTTCATGATTGTCGACAGTTTGCGTATCGTGCACACCACAGTGTCGAGACATTACTGGTTAACCTATCAAATGACATTCTGATTGAGATGGACGTTGGGCGTATAACTGTTTTAGTTTCTTTAGACCTTTCATCTGCATTCGACACTATTCATCATGACATACTCTTGAATATTCTTGCATCCCTTGGTCTTCAAGATGTTGTGCTAGATTGGTTTAAATCCTACCTGACTGATCGCCAGCAAGTCATATATATTAATGGGACTCAATCTGATCCTGTCTCCCTGAGCTGTGGCGTCCCACAGGGCTCAGTTGGTGGACCGATGCTATATATATTTTCTATATATTTGAGTGAACTGAGGGATGTTTTTGATCACCATCAAATTAATTATCATTGCTATGCCGATGATGTTCAAATCTATGCTTCTTTTGTCCCAAATCAACAGAATGCATCTAGTACCAGCCACAAACTAGAATCTTGCTTAGATGATGTCATACAATGGATGGGCTCCCATTCACTCAAGTTAAACAACGACAAATCTGAAATGATATTACTTGGTTCTGTAGCTCAACTGGCTAAGGTCAAAGTCCCTCATATCACCATCGGAAATTGTAAAAATAAGCCCTCTGTAGTCTGTAAAAATCTAGGTGTTACATTTGACTCTAATATGTCCATGTCCAATCAGGTCTCTAGCATATGCAAATCAGTTTGGTACCAGTTCAGAAATCTGGGCTTCATCTGTAGATATTTAACTCGTTCATCCACAGAAAAAATTGTTCATGCTCTCATTTCATCTCGGTTTGATTATTGTAATTCACTCTTCTGTCTTCTATACAACAGACTCAAATCTCACGTCTGCAACGACTGCAAAACACTGCAGCTCGCTTGGTCACTTTGTCCCCCAGGAGAATCCACATCACTCTGGTTTTGAATGCTCTTCACTGGCTCCCTGTTCAATGTCGCAATGAACATAAATTACTTTTGCTTGTTTTTCATTCTTTACATGGTTCCGCTCCTCAGTATAATTGTCAATTAATCACCCGTTACAATCCTTCAAGATATCTTAGATCATCTACTTCTTCGTTACTGGTTGTTCCTAAAACTCACAACTCTTGGGGGGATAGGGCGTTTTCTCATGCTGGTCCACTACTTTGGAACAATCTGCCTCTTAATATCCGTAACATGACATCTATTCATAAGTTCAAAGAGGCTCTCAAAACCCACTTTTTCACAGCCGCTTTTCACAGTACGTGTTTCCTTCCTTGCGCCAAGAGCATCACTTGTGATGGATACCGGCGCATTATAAGTGCTCTTATTATTATTATTATTATTAAGAACAAACAATCAAATCTGGTAAACACTGGTCAGACGTCTTTGCTTGCTCACAGACTGCAAAGAAGAGACAAACAGTTGGTTCGGAGCACCAAAACAGAAGCCCGTCAAGAAATGTTGTTATATTAATTTTAGATGTTTAACCAGGGCCCAATAGACCTTATGCATATGACGTCATTTGAGTAGGGCGCCCTCGCCTAGAGGTCAAAAGGAATATGTTCATTGGCCAGTCCTGTGCGCCGCGCGTACAAATCAGCGCGTTTCCATTGTTTCATCATCAGTTTACCTCTAAGATGGCGGCTTGGTGACGTCAATGCATAAGGTCAATTTCTGATGGCACTGCTTACCATATAATTCTGCGCTTACGTCTCTGTAAAGCGCATGACTCTATCAGACGTAAGTGAAGAACTCCACAGTAAGCAGAGCCATGAAATTGGACCCAGGTTTTTCAAAGAACAGTTAAAAGCTCTTAGGGGACACTTCCCGGTAATTACAGTAGCAGAGAGACACTGAATAGATCACAACAGAAACATTATCCATCTAGAAACTTGTGACATTCATTTGAAACACTGATCGAGTTGAATATTCTAAACGTCTTCTCTTTCAACAGACAGAGTAATTCATTCAGGCCACGTAAAAAAAGAGATACCAGTTGACCGTCCCCGCCCGCATCTTCTTCCTTTTTTTGACAGTGCATCTTTTTTATTTTATACATATACATTTTCCCAGAAAAGGACTAGATTTTTCATGAATTTTTCCTTTCATCTTGGCACCATTCTTTCGAAGATCAATTTCATTTCCCGATATTCTACACTTCTACGATGAGTATCTCGATCTCGCCACATTATTTGTTTTACCAGCCGGCCTTGCTCTTTGTACACAAATCGATCATAGTGCGCAACATGTCGTTGGGTTGCGAACGTGCATTCGTGTCATGTACGAAAAGTGGTGTGATTCTTTTACAGTGCGGGGTGGGGGTGTTGGGGGAGAAATGGTAAGGAAAAAAATTGTTGAAGTGTGTTCTTTTGTTTTACTTGCTTGTAGGCTAGCTATAAAGAAAAAGCTGGAGGCCATAATAAATTTAAGGCTTGGCAACCATCTTGGGGAAAAAATACAGAATAAAACATAAAAAGGTCCTAATCACCCTTTTTTTAAAGAAAAAAAAAACAAAACTTTTTTTTATTGGCCTTAAAGCACGTGAACAGCATTGGTAAATGTCAAAGACCAGTATCCACACTTGAAGTGACCCAACATACACATGAAATAACAAACCTGTAAAGGTTTAAGCTAAATCGGTCTTCGAAAAACCCCATCATATATTTTCACTGTTTTCAAACATCTGATTTTATCAGGCATGAAAAAGACTAATTGCTTCACTCATTTCCTAAAAACTATAGCATTTCAAGCAAAAGCATTTCAAGCAAAACTATTTCAAGGTAAGTTTCCCACCGTGACCATATTGATACCATGTAAGTTATGTGCAAATCTGTAAACATTTATATTTTCAATCTTACCAATGTTGTATTTAAAGGGGGATTGTCATTATGATCATAGCAGGCCTGTGGCTGTACATTTACATTAAATTATGAACTCTAACCCACGCACGAGCTGGCCGTCACATCACAAGTGGCACCGTCATTATAACTGTGATGTGACAACCAGCGGGCCCACGCATACAGTATCTGGGTTAGAGTTCATAACTCCATGTACAATCACACGCCTGCTACATTGTATGATAATGATGACAGTCCCCCTTTAATACTGTATAGTTTGAAGCTTTGCACGGTGTGAATTTATTACAAGAAGTAACTTTTGCAAGGAGTATTGGCTCTGAGAAGAGCCATTGGATTGTTTTATTCTCATCAAACCAACAACTCTCCTTCCGAAAGATATTTTTTACATTGTTGTATAACTGCAAGACTTAATAGAAAATTATTTCGTTTACTAATGCATTTTTTTTCTCAGTGGCTTCAAAGAAAAATTAGATAAACCAAAATATCTAAAAGTTTTAAGTGGTTTCTCTGCATTGGTATTTAGGGCTCTCCTACCAGCCTACAAATGAAGATACAAAACCTGGCTGATTTTATGGACAAAGGAAAGGGGAAAAAAAAATATAAAAAAAAATGCATTTATTTTTCTGTTGATTTTTGCATGCATTCTGCACACTTGCAGAGTAAACCATCTTACAATTGTAACCAACATCGGCAATACCTGCTGATGATAGCATGCTACATGTAGTCTCTACGTAAGACCATGGAGAAGAAATCCTCCATAGTAGAAACACAAATCTAATGTTTGTTTTGTGCTGCAGCCAGAATATCTCCCACAACGGCTCTTAATATTTACACAGCTGTGAAGGATACGTTTTTTGTTATCTTTATATATAATTATATGCCAACTATAACAAAGCACAGATTTCCCTCTTGGCAAACTGAGTAAAATGTTACATGAACCTGAAACATAAGTGGAACACTGACGCCTTGAGGTTAATTCAAGTCCTGCGGGTTTCATAAAATACAACACATCAAATCAGCTCAAATAAGTCCTGTTTGCGAGGAGGCCAAACAGGATGCAACAGTTTTTGTTTGCCAGGGATTTGGTCTACATAGTACTTGTTTTTTATTCCTTTGAGACGATTTCATGTCCGGGGGAGAGATTTCTCAGGAGCAGGGATTGTCGCTAGCACCTGGCGTACATTGTCTGGTAACACCTTCTATGGGCTAGTAAGCATAACTTCTCAAAATGCCCGGCAGGCTTCTAAAATGTGGTTGATAATGTTCGCATTTCTTCCTTTAAAGGTGTTAATAATAATTTTGTAATTTTCTTTTTGGAATTCATTTTAAATTTTATATGCAGGCACATGCGCGCGCCGCAGGTTTGTTAGTATTTTTGTTTACCTATGTCCTTTGATCTTTGATATTTCACCATCACTATCACAAAAGTGGTCTCCATATGTCAGTATTGTATTGACACTACATATCTTATTTAATTAGCAAAAAAAATAAGTTAAGTGTAAAATAGAGGGAGGAAAGTACGTACACAGAACACTGAAGTGTTCAGACTATTAAAAAATCCTTAATAGCAAAAGGTAATCGACGGTCTGGCTCCCTACACCTCCCACATGTTCATAAGGTCCCAGATATAGTTATTACTTGCCTCAAAGTTTATGCCTTGCAAGCCCCATGAGCCACTGCACCGGATACTCGGGATATTACTTCAGGGTTTAGGTCTCGCTAGCCCCCACGCTGCGCACACTAAGGGACACGCTTCCATTGCACAGACTCTCAGTAAATTTAAATCTTACGCTCAAGGTTTATGCCTCGCATGCCCCACGAGCCACGGCACCGGATACACAGGATATTGCCTAAGGGTTTAGGTCTCGCTAGCCCCCACGCCGCGCACTGTCGGACACGCTTCCATTGCACAGACTCTCAGTGAATTGAAATATTACGCTCAATTTTTTTAAAAAGTTCTTATGTGAACCAAAAATCTGGTTCGAATAAATCAGGTGATAAATCCGGGGGATTTTCTAAATGCTAGAAAACAGATTAATGTATTTCTTCTGATACTAATAACAAGTTTATAAAACGTTAGCTTCCAATTTAAAAGTTTCTTAATAGGACTCATGTATCATAAATCTTTGTAGCATAGTACACTACATCTTTGACTCTTCTAAAACCAATGACAGTGGTATTAAAGTGTCTTGCTTGCTTAAGGACACAAGTGTCAAGACCAGGACTCAAACCCACACTCTGCTGATCAGAAATACCAGAGCTCGAGTCCGGTGCTCAGCCACAACAGGTCAATATAGACAAAATACTTTTGCTACCACAAAGGCTTTCCAATAAGCAAAAGCAACAATTTGTTAAAACTAATTACTCATTATGATGTGACACAAATTCGAATCAACTTGCACCAATCCAATTATCCAATGTCACTTACCAATGATCGCATTGTTTCCCCCAAGTTCCAGGATGCAACGCCCAAATCTTCCCTGCACTATTGTTCCAACCTTCTGCCCAACCTATCATCATAACAAGACAACAAATAAATAATAACTTGTAAATAATATTCTTTATTGATTTGCACAGAAACAAAAAGTGTCACAAAATATGAACAACAAAATATTTGTCAACTTAGTTACATTGATAATGTAAACTTCAGAAGAATTTTTCTTTTTAAACATTCATTGATTCAAAACAGACACTTTGCTCAAGGTGTGCAAACACTTTAAGAGGCGACAGAGAGAAATTTGCAATGGAAAAGCATCCATTAAGGAGAGAATAATTAGGAAATTGTAAGCTAAGGAAACAAATGCCCACAGGCTATTGAAAGAGTATGTAAAAGAAGCAGTTTTGTGTGTGTATCTGCAAAAAGCTAGAGTTCTTGGGCAAAGACACTTCAAAATAACTGTTTTGTCATTTCAATGGTGTTAAGACATCGGTGCCTGATTGAATCGGTAGTGCATGAATTGTTTCTCAGATTTGAGGGTTGGTGTCCATTCATGAATGCTGCAGTCAGAGATGCAGTTGGTACTCGTTGTCACCTCGCTAAACCTAGATGATTCGATGCTGCTGTGAAAATACCATGACCGTCTGTTGTTTTCTCAGCAAGTAGACAATGTATTCAGCTGAAACTGTGACAAAAACCAATCTATGACCCTAGCTTTAAACTTGTCAATACTTACAGCAGTGCTTCCAGTGAATGAAACAATAGGAACAGATGCATCATGACCGATGGCGCCTCTAAAAAAGGATGAAAGACAAGAAATGAATAGAATAAAAATTACACATTTTATTTAGTCAAACTATTTAATAGTAAAAAATGTCATGAGGTTATAGAATTAGCAGTTGCAAACTGCTTACCAACCAAAAGGACCTATAGTACAAATGCATAAAGGAAGTTAGTGGCCTGCCTGACGTTGTGACCATAGCAGAGTCTTTCTAGAAGGCTAAATGACAATACAACACACACAAACAAGTATACTGGTGTGACAAAAGCAGTCAAGTGGAAAGAGATACATGTAACAGAGATGAAAGCTTACAGAAAAGCAAGGGATGAGCAATGAAGAAGGTGAACGGGGGGGGGGGGGGGGGGGGCGGGGAGTTGGTTTGACCACAAAATGTTGGAAACACAAAATACAAAGTCAATGGTGGGAAGAGGGAGAAGAAAGTAATAAATCAGTGAATGAGGTAGACTAAAAAGTCATTTCCATCTTGGATAGTCAGACCCCCTGAGATTGAGTGGTCTGGAGGCGCCTTATCCACAGTTTCTCCCGACTCAGACGAACTGTCATGTTAGATAACGAGGCATTAACGTCATCTCATAACACATTCGCTGTCCAAAACACTACGCTACTGATTAAATTGTATCATGAAGAATGTCAGACTAATGATGTGATTGCATGGTTTTAGCCAGAGGCAGTGTCTCATCTAGCGAGTCGTCTAGCCATCCACCAGACAGCCTCGGAGGGATTCTGGACGGCCAGTCAGATGGCTTTCGATGTCTGCCACGCAAACTCCTGCCCAATATTTATCGGTTTTTGGTTTTGGGGTTTGTTTATATGAGAGATCGCCTTACATCACAAGGCCACGGACGGCCACTTCAAGGTGAGGGCTACACTTAACTGCTGCTACCAGGGGCACATTGCCATCTACTCCTGGGGCTGAAACAGAGTAACCCCCTTCACAGTTCGGGGGAATGTGAATGGCCTCTTTACAATCCTACAATTCTTTAATCCTTCAATCCTTTCCAGGTGTGACTGGGTGTCTTTTAGATGTCCTGTTTTCAATGTGAACACACTAAATCTACTTTGGAACTGCATTTGTTGATAAAAGTATTTGATGAAAAACAACTTCTACATTATGTTTGTAATTTTTCAGCAAACTTGGATATCCTATTTTACCCAGAACCAGGCTAATTTCTTTCATACAAACTAAGAAATTCAGAAATAATCTTAATAAAAATAGTAATAATAACGAAGTCTTATACAGAGCACATATCCACTATTAAGGTGCTCCAGGTGCTGTAACAACAGAAGAACAAAGGTGGAAGGCACCAAAAGAAAATTCAGTTAAGAGGAACTAAATGCTTTTGACATGAGGTGTGTTTTTTCAGACTTTTTGAAAGAGTGAATAGAATTGGATCTTTTATCTTGCATAAATTCACTGAAATTTGGCAAATCACAATTTGTTACACCAGGATGTAATATAAAAACGCCACAACCATCTTGACTTCTAATATAAAGTTTGAAGATGTATTCATTTAATTATTTGGTGTACTTTTCATGTCTGGCGCTAGTTGATATGGTGATAATTGGGAGCTTACATGTCTACATTGGTCTCAACTGTCTGTAACTCAATATTTCAATGGATATTTCATAGGGCCAACACTCTCAAGGGCATCAACCTTATAGAGTTTTCGTCATATTCCACACGTCACTGCATTACTTGACAACTCACAAGAGTCACACAGTAAACTTTTATTCCATGTATTCAGGAAGGAAAAGGCCAAAGTAGCTTTGGGTCACATTTTACAATCAAGTTGGAGACAAGCCACGACAAACCACTGAGCAACTGCACCCAAACACAGGATTCCCACCAACCATCCTCTGTGCCCCTAGACAGTGCAACTCTCAAAACTATTCAAAGCCTTCCACATGCATTGCTTTAACGCATGAAGGAAAAAATCTTGTTGGGAACCAATATTGGACTACACAAGGCCCACAGTCTATGGAAACATAGGTTTCAGGGCACGGATCTGCCTTGTTTACCAACTATGGGCCAAGCATAAACAATAGCAACCAACCCCAAGTCAATGTTGCATCGACAGACTGCTACAACTAAAAAGTAGGGCCTATACAAATTCTGATCCATTCTTTAGTTTCAAGTTCCACTCTAATAAAATTTTCTTTGTTCAACCCAAATTAAGTTCTTTATTTCTGTCAGATTGGTAAAACAAATGTAAAAAGTAGTTTTCAAAGAATAAAAGCTGTTACCCTATGTCTGCTCCACCACACATTAAGGTCATAACTGCTGGATGGACTTTATTCTCCGCAAGAACAGATTGAATCACCCTGAAATAAAAAATAATAATAATAATCTTGAGTCAGTTATCATAGTTACAGGATTCTAGAGGGCAAAGTATCACAGCGCTTTTTACCCTAAGTGCAAAATCAGACCTGAAGACGACAGTAAACTTTCGGATTGAATTATAGCATATTTGAAAGGTTAGTTGAATTTTTGGTTTGGGTAATAAAATGATGTGTGTTTACTGTGGAGAGTTTTCAAAAATGGCATGTTATGCCGTAAAGAAAAAGTACAGAAATGATAACTATCTAAAAAGGGAACAGTATCGATCCCCCAGAAAAGTATTTCTTTCCGTGAAACATGGGTGAAATGTTTTCTTTATTTTCTCCCTACTCCAATGAGCGATTGAGCATAAACTTTCACAGGTCTGTTATTTCATGTAGCCTATATTTTGGAATACGCAAAGTGTGGATACTGGTCTTTGACAATATAAACAATGTTGAGCACGGGCTAAGAGGAACATATGAATACCTCACAAATGACCATACCTTTAGTTTGACTGCCACAGTCAAAATAATCTCAATATGATCATGCACAAAATCATAACTTGCGCGAAAACATTAGCTGCAACATGACCGCCAAGTTTGATTTAATTTTCACAGACCTTGCATGCATAATATGTTTAATAAATTTTGAAGAATGGAATTACTTCACTCTTCCAAAATATAATGCTGTACCTTCTCTTTAAAACCCTGCAAGCTTAATGTTATCAAATTACACCTCTCATCTGCAGGGTGACTGTTGCAGACAGCCAACAGGAAAGTGCGCTCTTTGCACTAATTGAATTTTTTTTTTTACATCTACTTGAAGTTGTTTTCTCTTCTGAGGGTCTGCCGGTCTCGACAGTATATAACCCCCAGGGATTTGAAAGCAAAAGCATTTGGGATCAAGTAGTCGCACAGCTGAGCAGGCTGAACGAAGTCTCTCGGACGAGTGAAATTTATCCTTTTAGTTTGCGTCGGCGACACGACCATAGACCATACAAAAAATACAAAGAATTCATTAACATATTAATTAGATATTTAAGTAACTAGTCATTTTGTTTGATCAGCTACAGCGATGGTGCCGATGGGCAGGGTTTTAACCAGGCATCCAAATAAAGATTGTAAAAAACCAAAAGAGAAAAGTGTCAGGTACAGCAAGACTTTATTTATACTGTGATTTCTAATTTTCAATGGAACAGCTGAGAAACGGTAGGCAAAAACTAGGAAATCAGCTGTGCAGTTGGAAGTCTGTTTAAAGAGAACATGATGGTTGTCAAAAGGTACATAATAATAATAATAATAATAATAATAATAATAATAATAATAATAGCACTTATAATGCGCCGGTATCCATCACAAGTGATGCTCATGGCGCAAGGAAGGAAACACGTACTGTGAAAAGCTGCAGTGAAAAAGTGGGTTTTGAGAGCCTCTTTGAACTTATGAATAGATGTCATGTTACGGATATTAAGAGGCAGATTGTTCCAAAGTAGCGGACCAGCATGAGAAAACGCCCTATGGAGCAACTCAATTAAATCATCCCACAGTATAAAGTAACCATCTATTTACTAAGCACCGCAGAGGCAACCTACTCCTTGGGCTGAAATAGGGTTACCCTCTTCACAGTCCTTAAAGGCACTGGACACGTTTGATAATTGTCAAAGACCAGTATTCTCACTTGGTGTATCCCAACATATGCATAAAATAACAAACCTGTGAAAATTTGGGCTCAATTGGTCATCGAAGTTGCAAGAAAATCAAGAAAGAAAAAACACCCTTGTTGCACAAATTTGTGTGCTTTCAGATGCTTGAAAAAGGCTTCAGGCCTGAAGTCTTTTTCAGATTCAAATATTTTAGTGAGAAATTACCTCTTTCTCAAAAACTACGTTACTTCAGAGGGAGTCGTTTCTCACAATGTTTTATACTATCAACAGCTCTCCGTTGCTGGTTACCAAGTAAGTTTCTATGCTAATATATATTTTGAGTAATTACAAACGTGTCCAGTGCCTTTAAGGACGCATGTGCATGGGCATCCACCTGGCTGGTAGGAGCAAGGAGCAAGGAGCAAGGAGCCTGGCTGGTAGAGCAGAATGCACTACCTTCCCAACTTTGGTGTTACAAAAACCAGACTAGAACCTTGATCATCCAAAATTAAATTTGCAATTGTTATTTATTATTATATATTTTCAAATCAAAGAAATTTTTGGGGGAAATTGTTTGTTTAGCCTAGCTGCTCTTAGCCAACAGATCTTAAACCAGCTTCAGTAACCAACAAAACATTTCATAATGCAGTTTAAAGAATAACAACGGATCTATTCAACTCATGGAGTGTCTACACTGTATTGAGAGAGTTACGACAACGTCCGATAAGAAGTAATTTTCAGTAATAAAAAAAAAAAAAACATGAGCGCACACCATGGATGTGATAGGCTATTGAAAAAAACCTGAACTCTGAGCGCAAAGCCAACTTATAACAATTATCTTTGGTTTTAAAAGCCCTACTCTGCAATCTGAGGCGTATAGTTTTATCTTCATTTTATTATGAATTTGATCTTAAGTAAAAAACAGATTGAAACAAAAATAGAAATGTATATAGGGGCCATCTCCCCTACCAGTTTTATATATATATTTTTATATTAATTTTTTTTCTAGGGGGGGGGGGGGGAGCAAAAAAAGGATTTCCGGTTAAAAATGGAGAAATCGCATCCCTGGCACACACAGGGCGCCAGACAAGACTCCACAATGAATTGCGGTATATTTCTGACCAAAAATGGCATCCAGAAACCCAGTGACCAAAGAAAACTGGTCCCTCCATGCCACAACACTCACAATACACAGCTCTGCTAGTACTTTATGAACTCTCCATTTGTTCATCATTTACTTTGGCCCACTATTCTATTCATGCTTGTGACATTTCCTTTCTGGTGAAGATGTCAAATTCAAAATGCAAAATATTATCATGTTAATCTTTCTTGAAATCTAGTAAGACCTTATTCAGCAAAATATTTATTTATGAACTCTGGGAGAAAGACCAATTCAACAGAGACAGAGAAATGTCTCAATATATTTAATGGTTTGGAGTTATTATTATTAAGCTTACTTATACAGTAACTTCTGTATGAACTAATCCTTTAATCACGTCCATACATCAATATTGTTGTTCGAAACACAAAGTGAAAATAGGTATATTTCGTTATGCATGTGCATTTGAAACTTATCTAAATTTTACAGCGTCATTACAGCTTCTAAGGTTGAATCTACAATCATAAAAGTTCAAAGCAATGAATACATAAAGACTTTGTCCTTTGTTAGAAGATAAATATGTGGCATCCAGGGGGTACCACCATTGCTTTTCAATGTATTTCAGCTCGATGGAGAGGACTGAAATTCCAGCCTTGGTTCCAGCCATGAACCAAGTTGCAGCCGTGTCTCACAGCTGAGTTTTGTGATGAATCTGGTATTTTCTCAATAAAGATACAACAAATCCTTATGCTTCAAAGCGATAAATTTGTTCTCTAGGCTTTGTCAAGTCATGGTTTCTTTGTGCCAACGATACTCTCAATGAAAGACGATTCTGGCAATTCCCGAGAAAACAATTCAATCAGGGGAAAAAATGCAAAATCCCCGAATTAACTGGTTAATAAACAATCACTTGCACTTGTTGTTTACTTCTAGAACATTTGACTTACTTTGTGACAGCAATTCCACAGAGGGGTGTAGTTGGGGCAGGTTTCCTGAAGAAAAAAAGAAGACACAAATAGGACAATAGTCTTTAGATGACAATTGCATAATTGATTAAAACATTTAATGTACACTTTGACCAGTTTCAATCCAAAATCCCACTGATTATAAAAGTTCACTTCAGCACCGATCCTCAAGATGGATAATTCTGTTGTTTTTTTAATCACCTTCAGATTTCAACAAAATAATGGATGCAAAAGGTTAGTTAACTTTTTCCGCCCACTGTTAATGGAAATTTCAGGGTGATTGGAAAAAATATATATTAAAAATAAAACACTAAATCAACTCAATTTATTTTCAGTATAGGCCATGCATGTCCATTTAAATTTTTGTTGTTGAGAATGCCGTTGTCACAATGATAACATGACCCAAGCAACCTAGTAAAGACAACAAACATTCTCAAAAAATGTTCCAGGATTTCTTTCTCCTTTGCTGGAATCTCGAGCTTACCTCCAATGCAAAACACAATAGTCGTAACCTAACAATCTCTAGCAATCCTTGTTTGACCAACAAAAGGACAAAGGCCTGAAATTGGGGATTACACAACAACCCCCAGAAAAAGGGAAATTTGGAGCACAAATTCCAGTATCCTTTTTCCATTTGTTATGGGTCAAACAAAGTGGAACATGGTAAGTGCATGCTCTGTGCACGCTACACAGCAGAATCATCGGGCATATGTTTTCTTGCATACACATCATCCGGAAGTGGTTAACAACTTGATTTGGGGTTCCTTACCACATGCATGTGTTGCCACAAACCATGGTTATGGCGGCGTTCCAGCCAAACACGGCAGTTGGAAAATTGAAGGCAGTGATAATACCCGTAAGGCCAAGGGGATTCCACTGCTCCAAAAGAACATGGCCTGGGCCTGAAAAGAAAACACAAAATAGTAGTTAATACAATTGAAAAATGAAAATTGCAAAAACATACGGAATGGTAGATGAATAACATGATCAACCACGGAGTCAATGAAGTTACTCAATTTTGTTAATAAGCAGATTAGTTAAAAGTTATTTCCCTTCAATTTGTTCTCAAATTAATCTTAACATTACAATTTCATTTAAAGGTTCATTTTATTTGTTTTAAATATGTTTGCAACATTTCTTTAAAGGAGATACTTTAGGAATTACATTAGTAACTATATATTACTTGTTATTGATTTTTGAAAGTATTTCTTACGTTCAGATGGAAGGACACGTCCACCAAACATACGAGACAATCCAACAGCAAAGTCGCACACATCGATAAACTCTTGGATCTCACCACCCCCCTCGGCAACGATCTTTCCAACCTCAAGGGCCAACTACATGTAGTTAAAACAGAAAAGGCTTTTTATTGGCATACAATATGGGTTACTATATCTTGCACATATCCTAGCAGCTAAATCAAGGCACTTTATAACGTTATCCACATTCACCAGGCATACTTTAATCAAACCAAAAACTTTCTCAACTCCCTGGGAAGCATACACATTACACATACAACCTCATGCTGCTTATAGTTAGCCGATCCTCTCAGCCCTTGCAGGTTACCATTTTTTTCTTCATACACCTCGAGTAGCAATTTCTGCTTTTTAAGTGTCTTTTGTCTAAGGACACAAGTGTCTTTTGCTCAATGACAAAAGTGTCAAAACTGGATTTGAACCAACACTCCAATGATCGACTAGGTTAACGTCCGTCAATGTCAGTTTTTTTCAATAACCGATATATATCGGAAAATCAATATCGAGTATACTCGATATATCCAGTATTTCCCGTGCGTAAGATGAACCCTAAAAACAGCAACTTATATACTGAAGTCCGACAGTTTAATAATGTTGCGGTTTTGGGTTGATCCTCCGCACTTCTTTGTTGTCCGAAAAGTATCAAACTGCGCCCGCCCGCCCCACTTGCTTTTGGTTTTAAAACGAAGATAAGACATGATTACCGTTGCCGCTTCCGCTGGCTTGGCGAAAAGCAAGTGCACAGAACGCTCCCCGCAATTACCGACTCGTGATTGGCCGCCCCAAAATAACACATAGCCTTTGTGAGTCGCTGACATACGGAGACAGTTGCCGACGCAAGGAGTTGGCAAAGTCATGACTCAACATACATCAGGGTTAGTCCGTCGGGCGAGTCAAACAAAAAAAATCTCAATAAATAAGGGTATGGTGGTAAAATCCCAAAGAAAGTTTATTTTAAAGTTGATAAAATAGTTTGACAAGTCTGGATATTTGCTAGATTTAATGTGGCCGCAATCAGAATAGATCGATCCATTAAGCACCGCCTCCTTACGAGTTGACCAATCACAGCCACGAAACCCGATCACCATTAGTGCAAAGTCACCAAACGGCTCAAATGGTGATCAGATTTCGCGGTTGTGATTGGTCAATGAGAAATGGGCGTGGCTTAATGGATCGGTGTATTGCGATCGTTCATTTTAGTATACAAACGTTAAAACACGACGCACATGGTGCTGACTGCTGAGTATCCATTGCGCGTGCATCGATTGGCCCTGGCCCCACAACATTCGGTCGCCCACCGGTAGCCATGCATAATGCAAGGCATTATGCATTGCACACAGGGTCCAAAGTCCAAGCTACATGTAACCAACATTCCGCACGCTGTGATTGGCCGTTGATAATTACCATATTCATAAGAGAACTAGGAATGAGGTACAGCGCAGCGTAGCTTTGCAAATTCAAACCCCTTGGCTTACTCACACACACGCGCATCACCCAAACATTTAAACAATCAAAAACACCTGGAGATACCAGCGAGAGAACAACCATCTCGCAACAAGTAATGTTAACCAATCAGATCAATGGAGGGTTACGTCCCAAACAACCGATAGGCTGGGCGGCAAGACCGATTTCTTTTGAGATTTTACTGCGCAAGCGGTCGTGAACTATAGCGGCGGGCCACAGGTGAAACACAGAAGAACAAGCGGACTTGGTCGCCAAACTATTTTATTTAATATGGCTACTCAAATGTTGTAAGCTGCAAATAAAGACGGCGGCTTTTCTAATACAAAAACCCGGAGGTTTTCTGGATAATCTGACATTCTTTCGGGTGTTTTTGATATCATTTAGGAACATCAACATATTTTATTCATCAACATTTTGATATATCAAAATTGTCGATATTTCGATATGATTAAAAAAGTAACATCGGCGATATTGATGTCAAAATAGTATCGGTTTTTTTGAGTAATATCGATATATCGACGGACGTTAGACTAGGTCAAAAGAACTTGAGTCCAATATGCTAGACAACTCAGCCACGACACCCTATACATTTAACTTGTTGCAATATGTTGGGTCTGGGTTTTGGGTTGCTTTTTTTTTTTTTTTAGCAATCCACACACCAAGGTTGGAGTTGATATGCCAAGTCCTCTGGAGTTACACATATGTATCACTTGGAAGGACCTGTCAGAAACAATATGCCCCTTCAATGGCTTGGCCAAGCACAGGGCATAACAATGCTGTTCACATATTAAAGGTCAACCATGTCAACCTCGTACCTTGGAACAGTGTAGTACGAGGCTTTAAAACCCTGTCATGGAGCCCCGTTTACTCCTACAGGAGTCACAAGTTATGTATTTCGTTGGGTTTTTTCAGTTGCAAAACGAACCCACAACACAATGAGTTGAACGTCCTTGATATCCTAGACTGGACATTCCACATGTTATAGGTGCTTTCCATGGGCTGGGAAAAAATCCTTTACCATTCCCAGCATACAAAATCTGCCACATGATTATATGCTGTACATACATGTAGGTTTGCATGAGTGTCAACACAGCCCACACACATCCAACCCTCTGATAAAATGTAACCATTCCATCCATCTGATTATTGTATCAGATGATGAGCCTGTAAATGTCTGGCAGGCACTCTGCGCAGCTCTGTAGTTTCCAGCCACCCCTAACCCCTAACCCCTCCCCCCCAACACCAGTAAACAGTGGACACGTACATGTACAACAATGGTGTGATTTTAGTAGATGGCCCTCAGTAAAAATAAACTTGATAGAAATCCTGCAACACAGTTTCTCAACATAAAAAAAGAAGAAAAAACGTTACATTTTATGAGGCAGATTCACTTACAAGTTGTCCGATGGCTGACTTCTTTTTCCTGAGGGCATCTCCGATCTGCCGCACAATTTCACCTCGCAAGGGAGCAGGCATCTTTTTTGAGAAAAAACATTTGTTATCAACAAAAAAGTGATTCATCTTTCCTATGACTGAGTCTTCCTGTCAAGCCTGTATCCTACTAACCCCAAACTTAAAATGTATATGTACATCCAAGCCTGTGCCTGACTAAATTCCGCCATTGGGTTACTATAGTACAAGCAGCACTGATTCCATTAAAATCAGACAACAGCCGTATACAGATTTTGAAAGATTTAGGGTAGTTTCAACTGTTTCTATATTTAGTTGTTAATAAGGAAATGAAAAGTAGTCAAACAAATGCACACACCTGATTGCGATGGTCAATACAAAAACGTTATACCTGCTAAAATAGCACTTGAATGTTACATGCGAGTTTGAAATTGTCAAAACGTTGTATCTCGCTTAAAAATGCCTGGATGTACAAAACAATGTATGTGGCTTTAAATAGCCCGGATGTACCCAAAACAAGTACATGCCAAAATACAAGTTTTTCCGGGAGCATTTTCATACGAGATACAATGTTTTTGCAAAATCAAGCTACAACAGTTTTGCACTGCCACGACGATATATCAGAAAGGCAATGGAGGCAATTGCCTCCTCCATGTCCCTGATCACTGCATTGGTGCCCTTTGAACTGCCCCTTGTTTGTCCTTTAAGAGTAACAGGCCTGATGCTTCTCTGACAAAGGAGACAGAGGCAGTTGCCTCCATGCCCCTGGTCATTGCTGTAGGTGCCACTTGAAACGTTACAATATAAATTTATAATTTACTCATAGTGGTGCCCTTGCCCTTTCAAGAACAAAGCATCAGCCCTGCATGAAATTAAAGGATCAGGCTCGAATGCTTAAGATAAAAAGTTTAACAAGGCTAATATCATCAGGATTTGAGACAACCCACTGCAGTGTTTATATTCTGATTTGCCCAGATCCTTGTCAACTCACATCAGCCCACGAAGACCATGCTTCTTTGGAGTTTTGTACAGCCTCTTGGTACTCATCCAGGGTAGCCTGTGAAAAACAACATGTATCAAATTCATTTATTCTGCATACTTTTTTCACTTTTTTATAGCACAAGTGTAAACTGGTTTTACTGAAGAAAAGTTAAAGTGCAACCACAGATTTTGTAAACAATGAAGTGTATTAACAGGATTTGCCCAGCAGGACCAGTTAGTTATTTCACTAGTCCACCAGCTTTTTCACTCGACCATATTTCAAATGAAAAAAGGATGCTTTTCAACACTGAACTAGCCAGTCTGACCACTTGAAGTGTATTTTGTACAGTTTTAGGGCTGGTGTTTCCCAGCATTCATGGCATCGACTCCACGCGCTTCCCTTCCAATAAGCCATTTTGAGATATGGCAGACACAATACTATGACACTGTTAGGTTTGGGTAAATTTGTCTGTATACACCCAAACCAAACAGTGTTCTCCTATAGTGTCCACCATATCTCAAAAAGGCTAATGACACTTGATGCAATTTGTTCAAAAAAAATACAAGCAAAATAAAATAATAATTTGGAAATATTTACAGGCCTATATTAGCACAAAGTCTGCCTGAAGACACTCAAGTCAAAGCAAATTAATTTTAATCCGACCCCAAAAATAATAATATAAAAAAACAGACTAGAAACATTAATCAAAACTCCTCCTGCTGCCTACATGTACTCCCGTAAGTACAAACGAAAACGTGCCTTTCCTTTAAAGAATGAAATTCAAGACCAACATCTGACAGTATTGAGAAAAATATAAACACAACTTACCTGCCTCACTGTTGCAATTGGTTCTCCATTGATTGGGCTGTAAGAGGTCACCAGCTTAAAAGAAATAAGAAAATGAACATGAAATTAAACCATGGTAACTAAATTGCTATCTTTGTGGCAACCAAACACTCAAGTTGGGATCGATCCAACTATAGTTGTTTGTAAATTGTAGGCATTTAGTTGAGGCGATTGTCATTGTCAAGATGGAACAGAACTCGGTTGTTGTCATTAAATGTCAGACTAGAGACAAGTTGAGTGAAACATAAAGGAAGAAGCTTTTGGGGGAGTTTTGCAAAGACAACTACCCATTGTATCAGAAATAACAAGCTTAACGATAGCAATTATCAGTATCACTATCAATCAGGCATGTCAATTGTAAGGTCAGGCGAGAGACGGTTTATTTATCAACACAGACATCAACACACGTTTTGTCACAAGAAATTCTTAACTTAATCAAAATAGTTAATAATACAGATTACAATTTGAACAAAACATATCCACCCAAAGGCACTCACAAGAAGAAAAGGTAATTAAATATGGGATGTCATTAGGTTTGACTAAAAATAAAAATAACCTACAAAAAAGGTACCAGATTTAGAGATTAGTGATTATAACAATTTGTGGGAAACCCTGTTTTTCAACATTCTATTAAATTCTTCCAAGTTTTGGAACAAAAATACCAAATCAGGCAGAAGTTAAGATCAAGCAGAACGCTACTTAAAAGTTTCCCTTTAAATAACCTCCGGAATTATATATTCTCTTCATACATCATACATTTCACTACACAATGTGTGCATTGTAGGTCTGATGGAGGTAGAAATTTCTACCTCCATGGTCTGAGTGTTATTAATTATGGTATGGTGCAAATTTTAAAATCAAGCGAGGAAATAACGTTTGCGCCATAAAAAATGGCAGACTGCGCAAATTAAAAAAACATCAATTTTCAAACATTGCGCCCAACACACGTTTCTTGTGTAAAATCTTTACATAACGGAACATAGCGATCATTTGCGTTGTGTTTTTTTTGCATGTGCCAAAATATGCATAAAACTAACTTTTAAAACACAGAATTTCTTAGAAAATCCATAATATCTTGAGATCGCGAAAAGCAAATTTCATGGATCGTTCACTTTTAATAAGAAAAAAATGTACTCTTTCAATTCATATAATTAATTTAGGCCTACTGTTTGTTAATAAGGAACAAATTGCCCTTTTGATTTAAACAAATTGACTTTCTTTCACGCGCCTATCCTATGGCAGGTGAAAAAACATAGAAAATGGCCGTGCTCTCGCAGCATAACTTCCCATAACTCGCACATAACGCAACGCATTCACCTGGATCGCGCTGCCTCTTCAAGCTGAATAATTTCTTTATCGATTCATGTAACATGAAAGATGATTGGTTAATTGGAACCAGTTGCCATTGTGGCTAAAATTCCGCAGCACGCCACCACTCTAGCTCCCTCAATATCTGGCCGATTACTCTAAATTTTAGTCTTACCTGTCAAGATGGGTTAACTGAATATATACAGCAAAAAACAGGAAAATTGAACAATTCTAAAGGCCTTAAAAAGAAGTCAGAAAATCGCAAAACCTTCGTCGAAAATAAACACCATTTTGTTTTCATTTTCCTGCTGTGTGTGTGTCCGGGTAAATGAGCAATACTCCAATGAGTCGGTCATCGTTCATGCGCATTGGAAAATTCACCAGGACTTGTTGATTTATGGAATGGGTAAGCCAGCTACAGTGGCCTCTGATGTGATGAACATACCCCCATTGAAGGATGATTCAAAAAGGGAAAAATAGCCCAAATTCCACATAATCATAACTATTGCCGCTACAAACATACCCCCATTGAAGGATGATTCAAAAAAGGGAAATAATAGCCCGATATTGCCCTTATGAACATGAACTTACCCATGACTTGTACTAATGAAATAATCCAAAAGAACCTTTCACGTGACTAATATGCAAAGCAGGTTTTAGTTCATAAACTCCTGAATATTCAGTTTATGCAAACTATTCGACAATAACTGCTGATTTTAATATTCATAGAAAATTAAATATTCATTATGACCTTTTACTAAACAGGTAATGGGAGAAATTTGTAGAACTATCAAACCAATTTTGGCATCAATCCCTCATAGCCTAGCGGTAAATAGGCTATGCTCTTGTGCATATAATTTGTTCTCTCTTGATACAGGTTCAATTCCCGGTAAGTACATTGCATTATTTAATTGCTTGCAAATGTTCAATTCCTTCCACAGAGAGTGAGTGAATGATGGGGAGAGGTAGTGGGGGAGGAGGAAAGAAGACTGGGGAGAGGGGGAAAGAAGACTGGGGAGAGGGGGAAAGAAGCGTGTTTTTTATTTTTCAAATTTTAGGATTTTACTACCAAATTTTTTTTTTTTTTAATCGGTCCCCTATGAAAACTATTTATTTTACATTTTGGGGTACTAACCCTATCGATAGAATACACCCTCAGGTGTATATTGGTAAAAAAAAAAAAAAAAAAAAACGTCCAGAAGGTGGTGGCGTGCTCCGGAAACTTTTCCGCCATTGTACAGGACATAAAATCATATCTTATGAAAAAGACTGTTTCGTAGCATGTGTTATACGTTAGAGGTACGTCAGATCAGAATGCGCGGTGTGTGTGTGTGCACATACTGTGTGTTCGCACGGATTGGCACTTGTGGGGTCCTGACAACAATGGACCCCACAAGGTCATTTCAATAGGAACAATTGGACCCCACATGGGAATTCTTCAGAAAAGGGAATAATAGAACAACAATAGCAGTACCCCACAAACCGGATCTGTAAGGGTGGGTGCACGCGGTGTCACTATTTACCGGAAAACACCAGAAAGTACCGGAAAACTACCGGAAAACTACCGGAAAACACCGGAAAACTACCGGAAAACTACCGGAAAACTACCGGAAAACACCAGAAATTACCGGAAAACACCGGAAAATACTCAGGTAGAAGCATTCCAGAAAAGCGTGAGTTTGAAACAGCACAAGACGGCGCGGCTGGCGTAGCTACACAGGAATACGTATACGAAGAACTGAGGAATAATTAAACTTATCAAAGTCCTTCCTTTATCTTTCTACCGGAAAACACATGTAAACTACCGGAAAACACATGGAAACTACCGGAAAACACATGGAAACTACCGGAAAACACATGGAAACGCGTGTACGTGTGTCATAGTGCTTGCAAGCCGCATGCACTTACACTATGACACACTGTGTCAGTAGCTGACTGCCACCACCTGTGTTTGCGGCGAACTTTGACTACCATATTGTAACGGGCTGCCCCCGCACCGTAGTCTCCAACCTGTATTTCTACCAACAGAACAGACGGCAACCGCACCGTATTTCGGGCAGTCAGTAGAGTGATAGAGGGCGGGCTTCACACCGGGCTCTTAAAGTCATTAAACACAACAAGTCACGATGTTGAGCCTAGCTATTTTGACAATCATTCAAAGTGATGACCATAAAGTGTTTGATTTTCAAAAACATTGTTGGAACTCAGTCATTGATTATTTTTACGACGTATGTGAACGAAAATCGCTCGCAGCGGCGGCAGGTGTTTTCCGGTAGTTTCCATTTGTTTTCCGCAGGTAGTTAACAATTTATTTCGAATGGACATCACCACAAAAGCAAGTAGGCGCATGTACATGCTCAGACTCCTAAAACATTTTGCCCTGTCTCCAATAGATTTGCTCACCATCTATAAGGGTTACATAAGACCAACCCTTGAGTATGCAGTCCCAGTTTGGACATCTGGAATCACACAACAACAGTGCAATGCCCTTGAACAACTCCAAAAAAGGGCGTGCAGAATTATACTTGGATCTCAATACAAGGGATATGAACAGTCCTGTACCTTATCTCTGTAGACTATGGAACACAAAGAACAGTTAATTTTTTGAGATAGGGTCCCACTTCCGGTTAACCCGGAAGTAAAGGTCAACATGGGGTCACAGTTACCCAAGGCTAATCTCCAATGCCCAAGGAGTCTATAACTGTAAAAAGTTTGAAAATCGGTTGTGTAGTTCTTGAAATATGGTCTCACTTCCGGTTGACCCGGAAGTAAAGGTCAACATGGGGTCATGGTTACCTAAGGTTAATCTTGACAGAAACAAAAGCTGTTCCGACTGAAAGGTCGGAACAGCTAAAAAAAATAAAAATCTTGACAGAAACAATAGCTGTTCCGACTGAAAGGTCGGAACAGCTAAATAATAAAAAAAATAAAAATCTGGACGAAAACAAAAGCTGTTCCGACTGAAAGGTCGGAACAGCTAAAAATAAAAATCTGGACGAAAACAAAAGCTGTTCCGACTGAAAGGTCGGAACAGATAATAATAATACTAACACGTACACAAAAAGTAATGCCGACGCAACTTCTTACATTAAAGTTGTACGTTTTATAAACTGCACTGATAATCGAGAAAGATAAAGGAAGGACTTTGATAAGTTTAATTATTCCTCAGTTCTTCGTATACGTATTCCTGTGTAGCTACGCCAGCCGCGCCGTCTTGAAGACCGTCTTGTGCTGTTTCAAACTCACGCTTTTCTGGAATGCTTCTACCTGAGTATTTTCCGGTGTTTTCCGGTAATTTCTGGTGTTTTCCGGTAGTTTTCCGGTAGTTTTCCGGTAGTTTTCCGGTGTTTTCCGGTAAATAGTGACACCCGGTGCACGCACACAGCTTGGTACTTGGTAGGGTAATCCCTCTAGCGGCTCAAACTGAGCCAAACTGGGATGTTGTGCAAAGTGACGTCAACAGCCAGTAGGAAAAGTGCAAAAGGTGAAAAAGAACTAAGGTGCACTATGTACAAGTGCTGAAAAGAATGAAAGAAATTAAAGGATGTTGTTGCCATGCAGAGGCCGCATTGCTCTGATGGCTGGGATGGCTGATTTCTGGAAGGCCTGTGTGGATGGGACTATGTGGAGAACAGCAGATGGTGGGAGTCTGTTCCAGATTGACATAGTCCTTGGAAAGAATGCATACTTGTATATGTTGATAGTAGGTATTATTAGAGAAGTGTATTTGAGTGGGTGATCGATTCGTCGTGAAATATGTGCAGCGTGCTGGAGACACTGGGGAAATGTGATATTGACTAAGTTATAATGGATTTTGTAGAACAGTGTACATTGTTGGATTAGGCGACGAGTGTGAAGTGCATCCCAGTTTAGTTGGTCTACGAGCGGTGATACATGTGTTGTTGTTCGGTAGTCAGAAAAGACAAATCTAGCAGCATTCTTCTGGACCTGTTCTAGATGGTTTATGTCCGTAACTGTGTTGGGGTTCCAAACCTCAGAGGCATACTCAACTTGTGGTCGAACTAATGCTGTGTATGCTCTTGCCTTAACTTGTTGTGAGCAAGGTGATAGGGTCCTTCTGAGAAGGCCTAGTGTGCGACTGGATTTATGTTTTATTTTAGAGCAGTGATCTGTCCATCTTAAGTCATGGGAAATAGTGACACCAAGGTAGTCATGTTTCTGACAACGGGTTAATTGCTCACCCAGAAGAGTGTACTGATACATCTTCGGGCTACGTTTGCGAGTAATGGTGAGAACTGCACCTTTTTTTATGTTAAAACTCATTAACCACTTGCTTGACCACTCTGCCAGGGTATTCAGGTCTTCTTGAAGAATCTGCTGGTCTTCTATTGTCTCTATCTGCCTATACACAATACTGTCATCTGCAAAGAGTTTGATGTTTGAGTGAATGTGTTCATTTATGTCGTTGATGTATAAAAGGAATAGCATGGGGCCCAAGACAGATCCTTGGGGGACTCCTGATGTTACATCAATCCATGAGGAATGTGACCCATTAACAGAAACAGCTTGTTTACGATGCGAGAGAAAACAATTGATCCAGCCTAGTGTGTTGTCTGTGATGCCATAGTACCCAAGTTTTACAGCTAGATGGTGATGGGAAACTTTGTCAAAGGCCTTACTGAAGTCAAGGAGGATGACATCAGTTTGGCTTCTACGGTTGAGTGTTTCAGACCAGTCGTTAGTTGAGTTGGCCAATTGTGTAACCGTTGATAGGCGATCCCTGAATCCATGTTGGTCATCAATTAGAATATTATTGGAGTTGAGGTGTTTGGCTACATGACTTAGCACAATATGCTCCATTACCTTACAACATATACATGTCAACGAGATTGGTCTGTAATTGGATGCTTCAGCTTTGGGACCACTCTTGTATATTGCTGTCACCAGAGCCTGTCGCCAATCAGTTGGGACTGTACTTGTATCGTAAGATTGCTGGAACAGAAATCTTAAAGCTGGGGCTAACTCAGGCGCCACGATCTTAAGAAAGCGTGGAGGCATTTCGTCTGGGCCCGACGCCTTAGATGGGTTGAGCTTTGAGAGTTGCTTGGCCACTCCCTCTGTGCCAATATGAAGGTGGGGGATGGAGTTATATGGTGACTTCCCCTTGTACTGTACCTGTGAATGTTTATTGGCAGGTTTATTAAAGACACTTTTGAAATGTGAGTTAAGAGCTTCAGCCTTATCTAAATCTGAACTACACATTTTGTCAGTGGTTTTTAGAGTTGGGATACCCAAGTTTTCTGTTCGCATGAGCTTGACATACGACCAGAAAGACTTAGGATTCTCAGATAAGTTTTTACCAATGACATTGTTGACATAGTCATGATGGGAGTTGCGCACAAGTTTGGTGATATAGTTACGATATGAACGGTATGATTTCCAGTCTGTCTGTCTGTTAGATTTATGTGCTTTGGAGAATAGCTTATCCCTTTTCCTCATTTTGCGCTTGATGTCCACTGTTACCCATGGCAGGTTATGTTTGCTTTTTGTTAGTTTTGACGGAACATTTTTCTCTATAATTTCAGATAATCTAATTTTGATGCATTCCCAGTTGGAGTTCACTGAGTCGTTATGTGGATCTGAAGCAAGAAACTCAGTTACAAAGTCACGTACTTGGGATCTCAGTACCAGTTCATCAGCTTTATCGAATTGGTAGATCTTTCTTTGAGGTTTTCTGACGGATTTCGGTTTCATGTTAATGTTAAACAATACCAGACAATGATCAGATATGCCGGGAAGCACATGTACATCATGGATAAGATTGGGATTTGTTGTTACCAATAAATCCAAAATGCTATTGGATATGGGTCTAGTAATATTGTTAACAAGTTGTGAAAGAGAATTATTAAGTAAGAAATCTAGAAACTTCTCATGCAGCGATTTGGTTCTGCTACTGGTTGTCTGCCAGGTGTTCCAATTTATATCTGGTAGATTGAAATCCCCACCAACTAGAACATTTGGGTGCTGCCGGGGATTTCTGTTGAAAATTTTGGGAAGAGATGTGTACAAAGTATCAAGGGACTGTATTTTATTACCTGGTGGTCTATAAAAACTGGCCAGGAATAGAGGTTTGGCATTACTAAACTGTATACTAGCCCATACAATTTCACCATCTGCGTCAAGGTCAGGTTCACCAGATGTTATAAGGGAGTCCTTAGTTGCGATGAATACACCACCTCCATGTGCATCACGATCTTTACGGTACACACTGTAGCTTGTTGGAAACAGCTCATAGGTAGCCATTTGACCATCAATTTTAGACTCGCACCCCAGGATGACGTCTGGTTGGTGTTGGTCAATTGCAGCACGAAATGCAGCTTGTTTGGCTTGGCTTTTGATGCCGTTACAGTTTATGATCATAGATTTTAGTCCATGTTTACGGTTTTGGGGAGTATACACTTTACGATGATAGGTTGAGTTTTTTATGGGAGTGGAGGTTCTTGGAGCTGTGTTTTCCTCATTACCAGAAGTAAGATCATTAATTTCATCAAGATCAGACAACAATGAAAATGGATTAGAGTTTGTGATTGATGGCGTATCAAAAGATGACGCTTCAAAATTTGAGAAACCACACACACAACAGATCCAAGAGAAGCTAGATATGTTTTTCATGATACTGTAATTGATATCGGAGACTCCGGTGCATTTTATATGGTACCAGAGATCGCATTGGTCACATAAAAGAGCTTTATCATTGTCCTGAACTTCTTCTTTACAAACACCACATGGATATTGGGGTTGGGTTAGGCTTTGTGAAACTACAGGACCAGGGTTCGTTTCCACCTGACCACTGAGAAGAATAATCATTAGCAGGTGAAGGTATCTGGCTTGAAATTTTAATGTTTGGGGAGAGCAACGAAATTGTTGTTTAGATGCTACAAAGTGTGCAAAGCTCAGTTTCCCTATGCCATTTACGAGCCTAACGTTAACATTACTTGACCCAAAACTGCCAGCATGACCAGTGTTGTTGGAAAAAATGATGTTTAAGAATTCATAAATGTTGCCACTTGTCTTGCCCTCTGCAGTTTTGGCGAACATGTCATAGTTACCAGTGTGAAGACCTATACCATAAGTGGTAATAGAACTACGTGAACTAATGGACCGTGTATAGAGCAGTCCCGTGCCACCGTTGTCCACATCCCCGAACCAACGCACACGTAACATGTTTAAAATGTCAACAATGTCAGTGTTGTGGTCAGCGATATATACCACTGCGGCACTGCGTTGATTGAAAACACCCACAAGAATAATGAGAAACAGCATGGTTCTTGGAACATGGATATCCAATATGGCCATGTCTGCAAATAATTCTCACAAGTAAAAAGAAAAAGAAACGATCTCACCGAGACATCCCAGGTCCAGCTAGATGAATGAAGATTTACACGTACACTAGCTGTACAGCCGTTGCAGTTCATGCAGTTGACCATGGGTTTACGTTATGCTTCAGCACTGGCCTCCAGAACATCAGAGTTGAATCAATGACCGGATAAATTTATGCTCAAAATACGGTGCAAATTACACCATAAAGAAGAAATAATCAAACCAGATGTTTGGTAAGCAGAAAAGAAAATCGAAAGTCCCACATTAGGAGAAGGATGGTTTGAAGAAAAGGAAGATTTAACTGGATAAAGAAACATAAAGTGGAGGAGAAAAGAAAACACGTCCGCTTCTCATGCACAATGTTCCGTTATGCTTACCTCCCCCTTTCCACCCCATGCTCCCGACCCCGTAAAGGCTCCTGCATTTTCTGCTTCGATACCAAGTTCCTGTAGGAAAGGGTATTTCCCACTTTCCACCAGCAAACCAGAGCTAAACCTAGTCTGCAGTGATACTGAGCAGTTTGCACGTAGAAAACGGGAACTTCTTTGGAAGACGTGTCTGATGAGAGCCGCCATCTTGCACAGGTCAACAAAAAGTAAACAGATTGTTGTAGAACCAATGTGTTTGCAGGATGCCATGCGTTTGCAGGATGCCATGCAACTCGTCCGTTGACTGACTCGGCCTATTATGTCGTCTCGAGAGGCACAGCATCTAAAATCTGTTCATTCAAAGGACGACTTGCCTGACCCCCTGACCCATTGCAGCATATACGGTGGCTCCAAAAAGAAATTTTTCTGTGCTGATAATTTTAAAGATATTGTAAGGGTGCTTTCACGCTGGAGTGCACCGGGGTTGAATCGGGGTAGCTCACTTAATCGAAGACAACCCGAACTTATATGTTTTAATTGCAATAGAACATTTTGTTTTTATTTTCATTTTATTTTAAGTTCTGTAGTCCTATTTTTATATTCCTTTTTATGTTATTGTTCTTTTGTTTACTGGCAGTCTCGAAGGCAAAGTATGATATACAATGTACCTTTGGTTTTTCGAACCGTTTCCGCGATTGTTTTAATCCTATATAAATGTAGATATCATACAATAAAACTAACCTGTGCAAATTTCATCTTCAAAAGGTGGTCGCATTTTTGAGATTTCGTCGAAAATCCTGAGCGAACAATCCCTACTATAGGAATACACAATCTGAGAAACGTTTCTGACAGAAACGCTTCTCGGATTCAAAATAATTTGGGGCATAACAAAACTGATTTTTTTTTTTAATAAGCACATTTCTTCGAAGTGAAATGTTTCTCAAAATGCTTTATACTACCAAAAGCTGATGTAGGCTTCTAAACAATAGTTTTTTAGTGCCAATAATTTTTAAGAGTGACTACCAAACGATCCACTCGGTAGTGTGATTCAGTTTGCTTGGCAATCCTGTACTCTGTTGGGCTGGAACTGTCAACAGGTTTCACTTTGTATAATTGTATCTTGTACTCTTGTGAAATTATATTGTTGTATTTTTAATGTATGTTTATTTTGTAACTGCTTTTTCTTACCCTATGAAATAATAAATGAAATTAAATTAAATGATTTGATCCATGTATAGATGGATTGCAATACGCGTCATTGACCGCCATCTTTGATGTAAAACAATGGAAAAGTGCACGCGTGTCAGTACGCACGACTCTCAGCCAATATAGCCCTTCACGCGTACACAATTCATCAACGATGGCGGTCAATAATGACACTCATGCAATCCATCTATTGGAAAACATGGCGAAATCACATTGTGGGCTTTTTCCAACAATTTAAACAGTTAAATGCGGGAATACTGCCTATTATTTTGCGAGACGACAGCCTAATAAGTATTAAGGCAACAATGAATCAATCAGGATAGTGGCATGGGAGGAGTCTCCATCCACCAACGGGGCTGAGTGTCAGTCGCACTGAGGCATCGGCCCTTAGGTGCTAATAAGGTGTGAGGTCTTCAGTCTACTCCAGCGTCCTCTCCGTTGTCAACCGTGATATGACCAAGAGCAATTAGGAACAGACTATAGACCTTGCATCCGGGTGGCATTCAATTTTCTTGAGTCCTAGGGTTGGTTCCCACACGGGACGAGGCTGCCACTTCCGAATGCCGAAAACAGTGCCCCGTGTGACAGGAGAATCTGTCCCCCGGATTAGGTACCCCCCGGTGCCCGCATGTGATGGGCAAAGGCTGGCAGTGCCTGAAAAATATCATTGAATGGTCTGCTGTGGCCACCGTATAAATGATATTTTACAGAATGTGTTCTGCATGGGGTGTCAGATAAATATTTTGGAACAGTGAGGGCGCTCAAACCCCCTCTTAAAAAAATAAACAAGAAACATGTGGAACTTGGAAAGTTCGTAATTCAGCGGTTGGTTCCGGCGACGGCAATATGATGTGGGAATCTATGTGGTTGATTGTGGTTGCCTTGTTATGGGGTTCAACAAACCCTCTAATGAGGAAGGGAGGAAAGGGCATTGAAGACGTCAAACGGGAGAGTAAGCTTGCACAATTTTTCGCTGAAGTGAAATTTCTGTTGTTGAACTGGAAGGTGAGGAAATTTTGAAGTGGTGTTAAAATAATGTTACCAAGGTTTTTCCGTCATGTCCGTGTTGTTGTGTAGCCATTGACTATTGAGTATTACTGTATTGTGCTATATCCATAGTGTGGTTATGTGATGCGATAGCCCCATAAATAGTGACAATCCACTCAAGCCAACAAGGATACGAAGTCTGCGTTATTGGCAATGGGGTTATGGCTGGTGAGTGTCTGTTGTGAGTCCTCATTGGTCCTTGAAGAAAATTAGGTTGTTACTTTCCTCCTAATCCTAGCCTAGCCCTACTTCTAGAAACTATAAGGCTCCGGGTCTTAGTCTAACATTTTGGACCTCCGTAACGCTAATACGTTTTCAAAATGGTCGTTGATAGGTGAACATTTTACGGTGGTTTGCCATCAATATCTACAGTTTCTTTTGCACTACACAACACAAACTTTCCCCATACACTTAATATACATTCATAATGAATGCATTTCCTTTTTGTTGAGTTATGTTCAAAAACATTTTCAAAAAATGAAATTTACCACGCAATACTCACGGTTGTTTTTCCCTCATCGCGGCACTCGCGGGGCGTTCGCGATTTGCGCAAAAAAAATAAGACTGCGCGGTGTGCGCGGAGCCAAAAGACAGCGCGGTGTGCGCCGGAAGCCAATTGGAAGGCTCCGCGCACACCGCGCAGTCTTATTTTTTTGCGCAAATCGCGAACGCCCCGCGAGTGCCGCGATGAGGGAAAAACAACCGTGAGTATTGCGTGGTAAATTTCATTTTTTGAAGATGTTTTTGAACATAACTCAACAAAAAGGAAATGCATTCATTATGAATGTATATTTGTATGGGGAAAGTTTGTGTTGTGTAGTGCAAAGGAAGCTGTAGATATTGATGGCAAACCACCGTAAAATGTTCACCTAAAACAACGACCATTTTGAAAACGTATAGCGTTTACGGAGGTCCAAAATGTTAGACTGTTGGGCTGTTATGGCTCTCTTTTATTTAACATCGGTCTTATCACAGTCGCATATGCCATATGATAAGACCGATGTTACAAGAGAGCCATAACAGCCCAACAAGGTGGGCTAACTTTCCTCCATTCTCAGATCTGTCCATCCATATTTAGTTACTTAAGATTAACTAGTAATACAATAGTATTAGTTGCTTAGTCGCATGCCCAGATGTCAGGTCCCATTGTATTAAAATCATAGTGTGACTACAAATACAAATACTATGTTTACAAATGGGAGACCAAACAGGAATGGATGAGCCTTGTAAAAGTACTTTTGTACACGTACCTTCTTGTACTTTTGTACGCCTACTGCTTTTGCTGATTATTACTACCAACTATACTAGCACTCTACTAGTGTTTGTGTAGAGATGGCAAAATTCAGACACCTCTACACACTTGGAAGGTGTATCATTTATCATGTTTTCCATCTCTACAAATGTACTATATCCAGACATCACACATGTTTGTAAGACGACCCCCCCCCCCTTCACAATTGCTTAATTTCAGTTGCCACAATTGAAATAAGCCCAACATAAGCATGCTCAACAAAACATCTGTTTGTCCTTGCCTTTTTTTTTCTTTGTTTTCTTTTTTTTCATAGGCTGTTATTTTTTTTTTTATATTTTCCTATTTCTACTAGATCATAGAGGAAGGGAATCACAAAGTACTTGTCTAAAACCAAACTCACTTAAATATACTTTTCCTTTAATCTGATTGTTGCAGTCACTGTCAAATGAACATCTTTATATCTATGAACAAGTTTTAATCATGTACCTATATTCTTTGATTTGCAGTACATTCTACCATTCCTTGTGAACCAGTCAGGCTCGGTGTTGTTTTATATCACACTTGCCTCAGCAGGTCAGTATTTAAGTCCACTTCTCATGTTGTTATATAAAGGAATTTCATGAAATTGTTTAGTTTGCCAAAACAAATAGGCCTACACGAAATTGCTTCAACTAAATGGATGAACAACACATGTATCTTTTGTCGAGATTTTGTGCTTTAACTTCACTTAACAAGAAGCAAACTGCCCACTTAATGCTCACTGGGTACTTGCATGTACTTGGTGAAGGTTGTGCACGCAATAGGGGCAGATAGAGCAAAATCACAATGTATTGGTGACGCCAGATCAGAAGTCTCACTTAAACCCAATTGCATACACACAAATTCTCAACCTGGTGGTTAAAGTATACCACACAGGCAAAGAAGCCAACCATTGCGGCAATTTGTTCCAAAATATTCATTACCGAGCTTCTTTGTTTTTGAATTTTTGTGTTGATTATGGGGGTTTCTTTTTAACTTTTCAGAGTTGTCCCTGGCCGTGCCTTTAACAAATGCTCTCACTTTCCTCTTTACGACGCTGATGGGAAGGATTTTGGGAGAAGACATTGGTGGAAAGGGTAATGAAATTATTTGCTTTTTCAGACTTTCCACAACTTGCTGAGGATTTATATACCTCCTTGTCATATGAACTGGGTGTGACTTTTGGAAGATCAATACTTTGCAGAATGCGTACAGTAGAAAATAAATAGTGTAAGTTAAAGGCCCTGTACACTATTGGTAAGATCGAAAAACACAAATGTTCACAGATTCACACATAACTTACATGATTTAAAGTAAGTAATGGTAGAATGGGTTCCTTAAAATATTTCTGCCTAAAATGCTATCGTTTCTGAGAAATGAGTAAAACAATCATTTTTATCACGCGCGATGATAATAAACTCGATGTTTGAAAAACAGAAAACACATAAGGTCTCTTTTCACTATTTTCTCGTGACCCTCGATGACCAATTGAGCTCAAACTTTCACAGGTTTGTTTGTTCATGCATATTATGTTGAATCACACAAAACATGAACACTGTGTGCGACTATTTTGTCAGCTCTACCAATCCTGTATAATACCTTTAAACTTGCAGTAACACCATGGGATACTTGTAAGGATGTTTTTTGAGTGGTGATGGCTCCGAGTAGAGATGGGTTGTACTTGACATTTTGATTGTCAATAACGCTCTTGAGAATTTATTAGTTTAGTTGTGTGGTAATAGATCGATCCATTAAGCCCCGCCTCCTTACGAGTTGACCAATCACAGCCGCGAAACCCGATCACCATTAGTGCAAAGATCACCAAACGGCTCAAATGGTGATCAGATTTCACGGTTGTGATTGGTCAATGAGAAATGGGCGTGGCTTAATGGATCGGTGTATTGTCGAATGAAGAAATATTTAAAGGAACTCGTTGCCTTGGATTGGGCGATTTGACACCGTTTGTTATGAATGCTTAGAAAGATGTTTGTGGAGTCAAAAATTTTGCTCTTTAAAATGGCGGGCCGTGTTAGTTCATGAAGTGAAAGGAAAACTACACAATTTTAAGGCATATTTCTGCGAATCATTATATTCTACTTATCTTTCTAACCATGTGCATTTCATAACAAACGGTTTCAAATGCTTACTTTTCATAGCCCAAATCGCCCAATCCGAGGCAACGTGTCCCTTTAAGGCTAATACTGCTTAGTTGTGAAAATAAAACATTTTATTTTTTGTTCAAACCATTGGGAGGTGAACAATATTAATCGGAAACTAAAAGTATTTGCCTCTGACAGAAATCTTTAAATGTATAAATATTGACAGAATGTTTTTAATGCTTTTCTCTTGACAGAAACTTATTTTGGAATGCTTCTGGTAGTTGTCGGAGTCACACTGTGTGTGTTTGATAAAACGTGACAGAGGATCTCAAAAGCTGGTTGTTGTACTATACATGTAGTTGGACTTTAAAGGTATTATACAGGATTGGTAGAGCTGACAAAATAATCACAGACAGTGTTCATGTTTTGTGTAATCAACCACATACATGAAATAACAAACCTGTGAAAATTTGAGCTCAATTGGTCATCGAGGTCACGAGAAAATAGTGAAAAGAGACCTTATGTGTTTTCTGTTTTTCAAACATCGAGTTTATTATCGCGCGCGATAAAAACTATTGTTTTACTCATTTCTCAGAAACGATAGCATTTTAGGCAGAAATATTTTAAGGAACCCTTTCTACCATTACTTACTTTAAATCATGTAAGTTATGTGTGAATCTGTGAACATTTGTGTTTTTCGATCTTACCAATAGTGTACAGGGCCTTTAAGCAATATTTCTTTTAAAGAGATGGAATTTTTTGATACATATTAAGTTTATTCCCCCCTTACAGTACACTTACCTCACAGTCAACATAGTGACTGCCCATGGTCTGCCTATGAAGATATATAGTGTGGGTCAACAGCACATCGCCTAAACAGCAGGGCCCAATTACATAGAGCTGCTTTCTATTACAATTTTGCTTAAAGGCACTGTACACGTTTGGTAATTACTCAAAATATAAATTAGCATAAAAACTTACTTGGTAACGAGCAACGGAGAGCTGTTGATAGTATAAAACATTGTGAGAAACCACTCCCTCTGAAGTAACGTAGTTTTTGAGAAAGAGGTAATTTCTCACTAAAATAATAAAAGACTTCTGGCCAGAAGCCTTTTATTCCTATCTGAAAGCACACTAATTTGTAAAACAAGGGTGTTTTTTCTTTCATCATTTTCTTGCAACTTCAATGACCAATTGAGCCCAAATTTTCACAGGCTTGTTATTTTATGCATATGTTGGGATACACCAAGTGAGAATACTGGTCTTTGTCAATTACCAAACGTGTTCAGTGCCTTTAAAGGGATCGTGTACGTTTGGTAATTATTCTTAAATCAATGGCAGTAAAAACTTACTTGATGTACAGCAGCTTTTGATAGCATAAAAGCATTTGAGAAACATTTCACTTCAAAGTGATGTGGTTATGGTTAAATATATCAGATTTTGTCCCCGAAAATTTGAATCTGAAAAAAAATTCTGTCTGAAACATTTCTCAGATTGTATTTTTCAATGACGGAGTATATTTCCTGCGTGGACAAAACCGCTGAAATGTTCACAGCTTAGTTTTGTATATTACATTTGTATAGGATTAAAACAATCAAACGGTTCCAAAAAACAAAGGTATACTTTGCCTTTAACAACTTTGTTCTTAACAAAAGTTGGCAGGCTACCAGTCAAAGAAGGTGCATGTGACATGATATTTTGGCTGGTAATCTTATTCTTTGGGAAATGTAATCATAGCTTGTGTTTAGCTACTTTTGTGCTTCAGCCGCTCTATGAAAGTGGGCCCACAACTTCAACACACCTTCATCTTCCTAAATAATACAGGACAAATGTTTTTTTACACACAATTCGGTACTCTGGTGCAGTCAACTTGAACATGCCTCCTCGTGACACTAAATGCACATCTACATGGTATTATAATGTAAAGTTAAAGCTTACCTGTACTCTATTATTACAGTAAAATGTCCATTGTTATTGTAAACAAATCTAATGTAAAATTTGCAGTTATTCCAGAAAATTGTTTTGTCCATCTCAGTGTTAGCGTCCATCCGTTTGTCTTGTCTTGCATGTCATCTCTCCAACTAAAGCAAATGCTTACCATGGGCTTGCCTCTATTTGACTTGTTCTTGCTGTTATCTCCTTAGCGTAGTCTGGTTTTAGAACATCGTCATTTATGTATGTGACATGAGATTTGTTAAATAATTTTTGCAAGTTGGCAAAAGACCATTAATAAAACAATAGGCCCCACTATTACAATAAAATTGTTTGCATTAGCTTGATTTCAATTATGTGTCATTTGTGCGTCATTAGTTCCAATCAGTGGCAAAACAGGGGGGGCTCCAAGTGATAATATAAAAAATATACAAATGAGTGGTTTGTGTACAACATTGGTAAGAATGAAAATATAAATGCTCACAGATTTGCACATAACTTACAAGGTATAAAGATGGTCATGGTGGAAAACTTCCCTTGAAATAGTTTTGCTTGAAATGCCATAGTTTTTAGGAAATGGGTAAAACAATAGTCTTTATCCTGCAGGATAAATTCAAATTTTTGAAAAGAAGTTAAAACACAGGGTGTTTTTCACTGTTTTCTCATGACTCCAAAGACCGATTTAGCTTAAACTTTCACAGGTTTGTTATTTCATGTACATGTTGGGTCACATCAAGTTTGGATACAGGTCTTTGGCAATTACCAATGTTGTACACAGTACACAACATTTAAACACATTAACTCTTAGGATACCAGCATGTGAGAAAACAACCTTGCAGAATTGAGGTGACTGGTTTTAGTTAAATTTGCCACAACTTTCCTAGTATTCATTTCACCAAGTTCTACAATGATGACCAAAAGAATCAAAAGAATTGCCATGAGAGGGAATTTTAAAAGTTTTTGTGTGGAAATTGTAATTCAAAAATGGTATTCTGCCCTCATTTCACCCATTTATTTTTCTACAAATGCTTAAAAAGCTTTTGAGACATGTAGGCTACATCAGTCAATAACAGGAAATTATATTTTCCAGTGTAACTGAAATCAGGTAAGGGGGCTATTGTCTTTTGACCTGTGTGTTTATATCCACGTTTTTGAAAAATAAGTCACCAACAACGTAGAGCTAGCTGAGATGGTCACAAGTTTTATAAAAGTTGTGGATGCGACTAATTAATTATCGACTGTTGGTGGCGCCGTTACGCGCGTGTCCGGCCGGGCCGTAAAGTCGCTGGTTTTTTGTTTATGTGGGACAGGAAGTCGGTTCCGTGCCCATTCACACGCTTTCAGACGCTTTGCACTGTTGTCGTAGGAGGGTACCAATCAATGGCCGGAGCAGGCCGAAATGAATGGAGACAGAGATTAGATTTGAGTTCGTGGGTGACTTTTCGACAAATTTGTTTACAGCTCAAGCCAAGGTCAAGCAGTGAGATTTGACCACCACCTCTGTCTAATCATAGAGCAAGGACTATAGAGCACGGTCTAGTTATAACTGTCATGGCCTAAAGTCTTTCCTGAAACAGTTTGCAAGTAAGTCGATGAGTTTCTTAAATCATTTTGTGGATGTTAACTGTTGTTTTGTTTGCTGCTAATCATGCTAATGCTATAATTTATTTCCGTCCAAACTCGCTGTGAATCCTTGCTCTATGGTTAGACCATAGAGAAGGGTCCTTTCTCATGGACTCTGGAGGTACAACTACAGTAATAAACTGCTTGGGCACCTAGCACTGTACTCGATCCTCTTTTTGAAATGTTTACTTATGATCAGGATTGTTAACAAAACTAATTGCATATTAAATGATTAATTAACATTTCATTGATTTGATCATGGAGGTAGGAACTCCATGATTTGATAAAGTGTCAATCAATCTAACTAATTAAATTAGTAATTTACATCAAACATCCATGATGTTTGCCGGGCAGTCAAACTCAAATTGTGTCAGTAACGCCTCAGATTTTCTTCATAAATTACACCAAAACGAGCGCGCACATTTTCGTCTTAATGTGCTGTCCACAAATGAGCTACAATAAGTGACAACTGGGGAAAAAATCTCGGCATAAAAACGTGAGTTTCTATTTGAAAAATTATTTCACCTCCTGGAGGTACATGTACATGGGCGTAGGGCCAAGGATCGGAGGAAGTCCAGAGTATTGGCACTATTATGGGGCTACTTGGCACTGAGCTACCATCGGTCCCAACATGAGTGTATACCGTATCGTATCGTTTAATTAGTATTTAGTGACATTCTTCTCAAGTTTTTAAACAAAAAATTTATGACTTTGTGTATCTTGTATGACTAGTATGAGCCTAGACCCAGTTGAGTAACCTGGGCGCTGTGCTTCTCTTTTAGAAATTTTGACTTTGACCATGTTGACGGTTGTACTACCCTTGAAGTCAAAATTTCAAAAAGAGGAGTAGCCTACAATTATACCCCATTTACTGGGTCTAGTAGTATGACAAAACATTATCAATAACGTAAGCAGAGAGAAACTTGAGAGGATCAAAAACTGCATTTTTATACATGATCGCAATTATCTACATTTACTGGAACCAACAACGTTTTTTTTACATTAATTTTGACATTTTCTGGCATGTACATGTACATGTAGGGTCCGAGTGAACACGTGTGTGTTTATTGTTATCAATTTCACTGAAGTACAAAATTAAAAAACCGAAAAGAGGGAGTGATCAAAAGGTACTCCTCCATCAAAGACCAATTTAAACTCACCCGCTGAGGTTCGCAGGAGATGTTGCCGAATGTATGGTCTATGGTGATATGATTGTGTCGGATTCGTTTCTCAAAAAATAAGAAATTTTCATCTAAAAATCTGAACCGATACCCAAAAAGGATTGGCGTGAAAGTTGTTTGTCGATGCTCGTGTCGAGTGCATTTTACAGATTGCACAATCAGTAGATCGCACACAATCTGCTGATTTAGCTGCCACAACATGTTGAGCGCAGTCTTAATCTGCAGATTGTGCAAGTCCATTAAATTTTGCTCCACGAGCATCGACGCACAACAGAAGTCAAAATTTGTACAAACACATTTTGAAAATCATTTCAGATTAAGCTGAAGACTAAGCTTTTGCCAACTTTACTCAATTCATTGTGGTGTGGAAAACATTAAAGTTGCTGGTGTTTAAGTTTCTGCCATACACGGCCATGCATGCACGCTGCAGGAGCTTTAGAAATGCATGCTCAATACACACAGTTTGTTCAAGACCATAACTCTTTTATGGCTTCTAAAAACTGAAGAAAACAAATAAAGTTAACATTTATTGTTAAGTTCTTCCATGATTTTTTATTTAATAGTTTTTTCTTTTTTTTTCTTTCAGATCATTGCATGCAGATGTCGGCAGGATTCAAAACATTGACTACAATTCCAATTGAAACCTAATCATTCATGCTTCCAAAAACAACTTATTAGTACACCCATTGAACTTTAACTGAACAATTGAACAAATTATCAAATAATGACATTCAATAGGCCTACATGACATGTACCTGTAGTCTGTAGAATGTCAGCCCTCGGTCAACTTGGTTCATTGTAGATAAAAAGATGAAAACTAGATCAATGTAGGTTTTATGAGGACATGGCGACTGATGGACAATGTCCTCACACATTAAGATCTTTGTAAGCAATCTGTGCTTGGAACTTGTAGTGTGCACATTTTATGCACTTTAAAAAAAAAAAAATTATCCACCAACAAAATTCTTAGAACTGTGGTCAGGAGAACAAACGTGTATATTCTGTTAATCTTCCAAGAATCCAATAGCTGTCATGAGCTTCCAAACACATTATATTGGACCATGATTGGACGCTCACAACGGACTCCTGAACTACATGATACAAACAGATAACTTTTGAGGCCTTACTGCAGTGTAGTTGATGCTATTGTGTTGGGGCCTAGGTGCAAGGATTGTCACCACCTCACACTGTTCTAGCCAGTCATGGTTTGTGAGTTGTAGCCACAAGATCATCAGAGACAATGTTCAAGAAGCTTAAGAAAGGACGGGATAAGGAGGTAAGAATTCAGAAAGTTTTTTAACATGTTTGAACTTTTGAAAGTGTTATCAATTTGTCAGTGCTCACTTGTTTGAAACTTTCAAAACTTTCAGTGATGTGATATTTTAAAAAGCAATTGTATGAAGAGAGTATGCTAAAACTATCAGGAAGCTTGCATTTAACCAAAAAGAAAAAGGAGAACCCAACATAGATTTGAGGTTTAGGCCTAGAATTGCACAAAGGTCATGGCCTCTGTTGCCCCTGTTCTTGGCCTTGGTGCCCCTTCAAAATTTGCCCGTAGTCTTCAAGATTTTCCAATGAAGGTGCACTTCGCAAAATGAAAATGGCCTTGCCCTTTCAAAGATGAACTTAATTCCCGTCCTGAAAGATGTTAAAAATCTAAGGAATCTTGCATTTTTGTAACATTACAAGGAAGAAAAAGGAGAAACAAGATAGATTTGAGGTTGATCAATTTTTTAGGAAGTGTGGACCTGTGCATAGTTTTTTTATATGAAGCAGAATTTGATCATGAAATCTTGTTGGATCATATCATTGGAGACAATTGTTGCGTGAATGGTTCTGTTCAAACAGCAGTTGTAGCTAATTGAGGAGCATTTGAAACTTTGCATGGCAGATAATAGATTTGTGGTCACCAAACATAAATCTCTTTGATTCAATTCAAATGGCGCACTCTTTCCAAGCAAGAGCTTTAAAATTTAGTGTAATATCTAGCTTGAGTAAACGTGTACAATGTAGAGAGCTTTAACAACTTTTGCAGAATGGTTTATTCCTGACAAACATCAGTTTACAGAAAGTATACAATGTGTGGTTATCCCAAAGTGTAAAACCTTTGGATAGCAGATTGGCAAACAAAAGAGCTCTTGAAAATACCTACATGTAATCACCTCATTTTAATTAAGTATCACACCTCTTTAAACAGTAAACTGCCACTAAATACAATAGTGCAGCAGTTCGACAATCAGTAAATTGCACGTTCAGTAGTTCTGCATGGTGGTTCATCTCTATAAACCAAATCAATAATGAGGGATGGTGTTTGGGGAATAAGATTCCAAGTACCTGTCGTGTGATCTTGATGGAATAGTATTGATTGCTGAATCATGAAGTGGGCCCTCCCAAGGTTTGGGATTAATTTATCACTAATATGGGCGACAAGAGCTTATTTTGCGCACTGGACAGAAGTCCGGATTGATGTGTGAAAAACTGATCAGTTGAAAATCAATAAGTCAGTAGGTTGTGTTAGAATTCAATTAATTGTATACCGTAAATAGAGGCAGAAAATAAATTCCTGTTGATACGTAGTGTTGAAACATGGTGCAGCAGGGCTAATGCGTAAAGCGCTCCCCTCTCACCAACAAGGCCTTGGTTCGTTTCCCGGCTAAGGCCATGTGAGTAGAATTGTGTGTTGGGTTTTTCTCCGGGCTTTATGGTTTTCCTCCCTCCGGAAAAAAATCAAAAACTTTCTATCTCTGGCTGTGCTTTGTGGTCATACATGGGTTGATGTGGCTGGTTGCCTAAGGCGCCCTCACATGCCTGCTACTCGAACACCTAGCCGCATCCTTTGCAATTCAGCTTCTCAGCTGCAAGTTTTACGTGTAATAACTTTGAAGATTAGCCTCCTAACAAGAAAACTCTTCCAAGAAGCTACCATTGACCTGTTAAGGACTCTTGTTTTTAAAATCAAGATTGAGTTTCATTGTGGAATAACGCAAGACTTGGATTTTCTTTGAAGTCAAGTGTCAATGAAATTGAAAGTGTGTTTGTATACAGAGGTGCTCAGATCCGGTATCAGCTTGGCTTCAGCCTTGCTCTAATATTCCTTAAAGGGTGTGTACAACATAAGATTGAATATTTGCACATACTGTAACTTGCATCATTGCATGGTATAAAGATGGTCATGGTGGAAAACTTCCCTTGAAATAGTTTTGCTTGAAATGCGTAAGTTTTTAGGAAATTAGTGAAACATATAAATCCTGCAGGATAAAATCCGATGTTTAAAAAAAAGTTAAAACATATAATGGGTTTTTTCACTGTTTTCTCATGACACCGAAGACCAATTGAGCTTAAACTTGTATAGGTTTGTTATTGTATTTACATGTATGTGTTGGGTCACATCAAGTGTGGTTAAGTACTGGTCTTTGACATTTACCAATGTTGTACACATCCTTAGAGGAAGGGTATGCCTAAATACCTTTGGTAATTAAAACTTACTTTGCACTGCAGCTGTTTTAATGTAAAACATTTTGAGAAACAATTCCCTTATAAGGAATGAGGTTTTAGAGATTAAAACAAAGGGATTAAAACAAATTCAATCTGAGAACATTTCATGCATGAAACGTTTCTCATATTGTGTATTCCAATTACGGATTATTCTTCATGCCTGGCCATAAACCGTTCCAGATTTTCAGGAACACCTCAAGAACGACGCTACCCCTTTTTTAAATGAAATTTTCACAGATTACTAACTCAGTTTTATTGTAAATAGGGGCGTTATACATGTAGGATTAAAACAACTGAATGGGTTCAAAAACCACAGGCATACTTTGCCTTTAAACTTTAATCCCAGGTAAATATTTACAAAAAGAGGCACTCCTTTAATAATTTGTCTGGATACCTGTAAATGAATACACACACTGGCGTCCAAATTGTATCACTATCAGCCTCTTAGGCCAAATAAAAAAAAAAACCAGTTGATCGTCCTGATTTTTCCAAAAAGAGGAGGATGAGGGCCTTTTTATTTTTTATATATATTTTTTTTTTCCAAGATGGCCGCCAAGTATTTCAATTCAAACAGGCCACCAATTCTTCAGTTTGAAATCACAGCTAACTTTCTTTATATCTATTTGTTGCATGAGGTAAGTTTACATCAAAAATTTAAATATATATGTCAAGGGTGGATTAAAAATACAAACATTTTTATTTATTAAAAAAAAAAAAAAAGGATGCGGCCTCAAAAAAGGATGCGGGCGGGGACGATCAACTGGTATTTTTTTTTTACTTGGCCTTACAGGACTAACAATAGCCGAGCAAATCCTTTGTTTGCACTTGGTCCAAAATGGGATAAAGTGTTGATTTATGGGCAGTGGAAACATTGATCTCATTTTAAAGAGGGCTTCAGACCACGTACACGCTCAACAAATAAAAAGAGTCCTGTTTGATTGTTTTGAATGGATTTAATGAAAGTAATGCGTACTTGTGTTGAAATGGGTTGGAGGAGTGTTTTGTCTGTTTTACTCTTTTCCTCTCAGTCGACACCTAAGTGACACAAACCTCAAAAAGTACAATTTACAGTATGTACATGTATGTAGGAACATGGAAACATTTGTTCTTTAAAAAAAAGTTAATATAGATCCTTGGTTTACACATGGTTTACATATAACCTGTCTTTGTGCCCCCCCCCCCCTCCTCTTGCAAAATGTTTAACAAAAGTGGGATTATGTACAATTAAACTGTATCTTAGATATTCCAGACATCTATTTCATAAAGCCTGTAATGCACAAATTACTTGCTACAGAGTAAGCACAGAAAAGTCTGTTACATTGTACATCATGGAGGTAGGAATAGATTCCTACCTCCATGGTAACATGTACATGTATGTACATTGTTACCCGCCAACATTCCATAAAGTTTACAATTTGTTTATAATTTGGTTTTTACTCTTACACAGTGTGTTTAAAAACACTGTACTTTCCCGAGTTCTGTGAAAAAAATCCACAGGCAAATCACTCGGGTGGGATATTTACATTGTTTGCTCATTAAATAAATTTGCAGTATTTTCTGCTACAACAGCTTTTAAATATGAAATTGGGTCCTGATGCAATCCCACCAAAGTGTGATTTATAACCCCCTAAACAGAGAATAGATTAAGCACTGTCATATCAAGATGACTTCTTCTTCCTCTAGCCTGGGGGACATAAGCCAATTATTTCAGGAGCCCCAAACAACACTGAGAGTGTAATGAGCTGGAAAATGGGTGACCATAAATGTTCTTGCCAGGGCTGTCAAAGAGCCACATATGTCAATGGATGATAAATGGAGACAGCTTCTTAGTGATCAATATATTGACATACAGTTGCTGTCAATATTTTTCTTTTAGTTTGGGATTTTGACTTTTCTTCTGAGCCTGGAGATCTATGAAGCTTGCTTTTAGTGAGTGTATGCAATTTTTCACCGCAACTTGCATTATTTATCTTTGACTCATTGTTTTGTACACCAATGGGTATAGCCTGTACAACGACTGTTTAAGTTTGTGTATTCCTGCTCCAGGAAATTTGTGTAATTTCAAAATTGACTTTTCAAAGTTTGTTTTTAAAAATATTTGTGATTTAAATACTCTAGCTTTTGGAGTTTGCATTACTGTAAAGTGTGAAGGAGAACAAATTTACAGTTAGAAGTTGTGTAATTTTACTCACTAATAATTTATTATACATCCCATATGTCAATAATGAAATTGAAGGAATGGGATAGTACTGGTATAAATGTAGGGTTCTCTCAAGTTTGTTGTTGTTAAACAAGGGTTTGATGGGGTTGGGGTGGAGGAGGAATGGGAGTCAATACTGTTCATTATCAAGGTACAAATTATGTGTGTACTTTTTCATACATGTTCATATATTATGTACATTTCTAAACAGCTTTAAACATGTTAAATAATTAACATTATGAATCAGTGTTTCTCATAGATTTTACTCTAAAGTCTGTATTCAAATAAAAGCAAGATGATTTGGTCTTCTTTCGGAAAGGAAACAAATAAGTAAATAAATGTAACAACACTTTGCCTACACTTTACTATGTACATGTATGTACTGAACCTTTAAATGTTCTAATGTACAGTACATATGTTTACAGCCTTTAATGTTTGTATTAAAATGAATGTTCTGCAGGGAGAATGGGGTAAGAATGATGACAAGCTGATCCAGGCTGTAGAAGCTGGGGATATTGAGAAGCTTCAAGCAGCCCTAGCCAAGAAGGGAACTTCCCCAATCAAGATGGACCCAGATGGAAGAGTCCCGTAAGTTACACATAATAGAACAATCAAATTTATCGGTTGTTTTTGAGATAATTTTTAACCATTTCAAAAGTCTTTCATTTTGCTTGAATGTGTGATGTGCATTGTGCAACACCTGTTATAGCTTTTGGTTACAAATATTGTACACAGGTTGATGTTAAAGAGGGAATCAATCGCTGCCATCTTTTAACAAGTTATTGCATTTTAGTGACATCAGCCATCACAGGAAATAGTGTTCTGTTACTTAAAAAGCTTATTTAGTAATGAAGAAGACTGGCATTCAAAATGTTAATGTTTCATGAAGCTTTTTCTGCCAAAACCAAAAAGCAGCACTGTTTATGTATACAAATGATATGCAAATGACCCCAAAATGTCATTGAACAGCAAGATCGCTCTCATGCAAATACATGACCCCACGCCATGCACTCACTCAACTCTCGGGTCAAAAGCACGACTACTATTGCAGAGGTGCTACACTAACTCTCCCTGATTCTGCAGAAAGTTCCCTAAAAATAATCCAATCTTTCCATGTTCTGATAAAAAAAATTGAAAATCTCTCTGATTATGGAAACTTGTTCCTTATTATGTTCTAAATATCTCCCTGATTGTTGTCAAAAATCTCCCTGATTGCAAGACGCAAATGTTGGCAGTTCTGCTAAAGTATGGTCACTTTCTCTTCTTTTTTAATTAAATAAGAGCAGATGAAAAATTAACATACATATATACAAATACAGAAGACAACACTGTCAACATGCCCACAATATTCTTTGAGAAATCCGGAAATTTGTTCTGTTTCTCATTTTTCATGTGAATTGTGAGAATTTCAATAGTTTTTGTGTATACCTTGTACGTCTCCTTTAATTGGAAAAAGAAAGCTACTCACAACATTCAAATACAGGCTTGAGTCCCTGGTTAAGGTGAACTAACAGTTCAAATGGATGGTTATAAATAACACTTTATACAGGAAACTCTTATCATCAACAAAGACGTGTAATAAAACAGATTTAACGATTCTTCAAATCCACAAGTTCCAGCTGCTTTGACTCATCTGCCTCCAAGGAAATCATCCATGGGATTGACCATTTTTTTTCCATTCAGTGATGTTCTAAGGCTTGATAAAAAGTACACAGTGCAGACATGAGACAATGTAATTGGCTGCAATTCATGCACATTGGCACTAGGCATAATTGGCACGTAATTCGCACGCATCGACACGCAATTTGCACGTGTATTGGCCTGATACGCTAGCTTATGCGTGGGAGATCCTTAGATTACACTCCTCCCAACCATTTAGCCTACATGATGGATCTGAATTATGAAACACCTTAGAGTTCCTAAGTACCCTAATTTCTCCAAAATCCATTGCGTTGTGTTACCAATCAAAGCAGTCTGAGTGTCCTACATTTTTTGTAGGATATTAAGGGCCATATTAAGAGGCAATTTACAGGCAATTAGTTCCATTTTTCACTTAAGGGATTGCAATATATTGTTTGAAAAATGACTCATGTGCTACCAAAGTGGTCCAGTGTGTGTGGTCACTGCGGTTTGGCTGCCTCCAAGTTGCCTGTAAAAATTGCCTCATGTGGCAAGGCCCAAAGGATGCTGTGACAATCAGGTGGTCTGAGCAAGAAACAATCCAAAGGATGTAACAAATTCCATTCCAAGATATTATTTGAGGAAAAGGAAGGAACAGGCGAAACACTCAACACATAAGTCAGAGTCTAAGACATAATGTAGAGGGTGAAAAGGAGCCACGTGTTTTCTTTATCATTGATAAAAATGTGCATCTCGACTGGAGGAAGAGAGGTTTAAATTGTAAATGATGACTCAGAATTAGAGGAAGTACAGAGTACTCTGTTTGCAAGAAGAGGCCATTGCCCTCAAGGTGGTCAATACTAAAAACAATGTACAGTAATGGTAACATGACATTAGAGTTCTCCCCCGTTTGTGAGCCGTCTGCTGGACAATGATTAACTGAAACATCCAGGGACCTGTAATATTTCTTTGCAAGTTGGCTAGTTGCTTTCCTAAACAACATTTAAAACACTATATAATGTCTGCACACAGATTGCTGTTGTACATACAGTACATGTAACTTTGGGTCTGCTCATACGATGCATTGAATGACGACAATGCAGGTCACTGTAGTTTTAGGAAAGTTTGTTTTAATGTTATTACCAAGTTAAAAACCGATTGTTTAAAAAAAGGTAACAGTTGTTGACGAAAATTAATTGTAAAAATGATACTCAGTTTGTGCAAAGCACTATGGGCATCTCAAAGCGCTCATTGTTTTAATGACAGGTACAGCTATTTGAATTATGAGACACATTTATCATGTTTATATACATGTAGCACCTTGTAAGGATTTACATTGTGATGCTGCACAATCTGCAGTCAACCATGCCAACCCCCTTCTCTTGATAAGTGTACAGTATACTGTTTTTGGGGTTTTTTCCATTACAAAACAAGGAGGATGAAACAATTATTGTTATTATGATTGAGGACCAGGACCTATGTAGACCCCCCCCCCCCAAGTTTGACACTATTGTTGAACATGTTGAAGATATTGTTTTAAATCATGAAAATGACAATCTTTGTCTCAATAGATTTAAAAAGTCTTCACATTTTCAAAAGCCTCCAAAAATGAATCCACACACTCTTATTTATTTGTTTATTAACCCTCTTGCTGTCTGACCATTCAATACCATTCACTGTGGTTTTGAATGATACATGTATATAAGCTACATGTATGCCAGCCTTGCAATATGATACCATGAGGGAATGCATGGTACACAGTACACAGTTAGTTCTGTGCACAGTTGTGCCACCATACACAACTTCGGCAGTTGAATGGTTTCAAATGGTTGGTCAACTCACTTGAAAATGTTGCGAACAGTAGGAGGGTTAATTCTGGTTGTGAAGCTAAGGACTTTCAGAAAAGTTAACTTAATCACTATACTAGCCAAGAACCCTGTGGAGAGAAGACAAGTAAGGAAGTTTCAGTTTTAGTTGTGGGAAGAAAAGCCCAGAGACTTATTCTAGGGAAAACCCACACAGTCAGGCAGGGACTGAAAACCCAATCCACGTAGTGCCCCTAGTGGGATTCGAACCGGGGTCCCAGAGGTGGAATGCGAGGCAAGATACCACTACACCAACCCGACTGTTGAAACACAAATAATATACAAGTAGCTGTAGTCAATAATATACATCCATGATCTTGGGTTTCAACAACCCAAGTCGAACTTGTGTCCCCCACACAGCTATACATGCCGTATCCCCCACACAGCTATGTAGGTGACTGTTGTGCTTGCACTTCAGGCATTCTACATGTTCTATCTTCGATGAATAATACATACTGATAAACTTTAAACTTTAACCGAAAGAGCAGTCTAGAGATCAGATTAACTACATTCTAAATAGCACACAGGGTGAGCAAGTATTGCTATAAATAGTTATTTCTTCTCCATGCATTGCTGGGTCGAACCGCCTGTTAGTATTTTAAGAGGGTTCTAACGAGGCTCCTATAGTGGGTCTAGTCAGAAGATGCTAATGAGATGAGACATGGGCTGCATTTATCTGGCGACTCACTCTTAAACTGTACAGTTTTACATGTATTACACTGTCTGATCCAATTTCCCAAGTTACACATCTATAAAGGGCTGTTTTGAACTGTCATTACTCAAAAGAAGTATGTCTATACTTCTTAAATGCCTTTTATGTAGTAAAACTTAGAATTGCTCGTCTCAGAAAATATATTTTTTACTGTATAGTGTGCATCATGCAATGAGTGGTGCAGAGGCAAGGCAAAGCAGAGAATAATGTTAATTATTGTTATGACTTTCTAAAGTTTTAATTCAGGTGGAAATAGGATTATTACCTATTTTTGTTTTAACCACCACATTATTAGACAGTTTCCTTCTGAGGACATCTTGAAGGTGCAAGCACTGATGTTTTTGATAACCAGAAAATAGGATCAAAGTTACATGCTACAGAGTAAACATGAGCCATTAGTAAATGTGCACAGCCACGATCATGGGTACACATTTTTTTACAGTTTGAAAACCACTGGTACATGTAGCATTTGGTGTCTTTGTAACAAAAAGTGTACGCCATGATTGTGGCTGTGCACAAAAACTTGAAAATGTGTTACATGAGCTATATTTTGAAAGTCGTGAATTATGCATAAATTTGTTTTGAATATATGGTGAGGTTTGAATAGAGAGTCTACCTTCATGTACATCTGATACAATTCTTGTTAATTTACTTTATAGACTTCCAGAGGTAATATCTCTAATTTTAAGTTGAAATGTGTGATCCAACCCCAATGTTTTTATTGTTCAGACAAAATGTCTTTCTTTGAGGTGAGTTCCAGTTGCATGTAATTTGGGAGCCGTGATAATCAGTCGCATTGTGTTCTAACTCTCGATTCCTCTTCCTTGTTGACCTCCAGGTTACATCTGGCCGCTGAGCTGGGTCAATTCGGCTGCCTGGATATTATGATTCAGCTTGGGACAACTGTTGCTGCAGCAGACAGTAAAGGTAACACGACTTAAAAGTCGTTAATTTGTCTGCCCCCCCATTTTCGACTTCCTCTGCTTGTGTTGTTGGGTTTTTTTTCACAGGAAAGGTGCATGCTAATAAAAACGAATTGGGCTATAAATTGAAGTGTGGGAAATATTCATCATGTGAGTTTGAATGTCTCAAAAGAAAAAAACTTTGACAAGTGGGTGTGCCAAACACAGTTGTTTATTTGTTTCTCAGCTAATTAAAGCGTCAACGCCTAGATAAATTTGTGTCGGCGTATAGTTTGCACTTTCTTGAGTTCAACTAAAACGTGTCGTATACATTTCGATAATCACAACACATGATGAATTACAAACATGTGTCCTATGAAATTGATGACTGGTGTCATGCAAATACATGTATCTACACATGAAGCTTGCAGTACTGAGTCAAATTCTGATGAACAAAACTTTTGTAGATGCATTTGTGTGCGATTAGAGCACACGTACGTATGTGAAGTTTGGTTAAATCTCGGAGCCATTTTATTACTAAACATAATCTTTTACACAGCGTTGTAAAAAAGAAAAAACACAAGTTGACATTCAATTTACACATCAACTATTCAGGCCTAGAATCTCATCTATGATTTCATTTTGCAAAGGACATTTCCATTGAAAAATCTTTAAGTCCGTGGAAAACTTGATGTAGCGCCAAGACCAGAGCAACAGAAGCCATGGCCTCTGTGGTCTCCTCGTAATTCCACTTCTTGCATAGTTTCTGTCTTTTACTATCAGGTTGTGCTAATTAGAAAAAGTATATCCGGTCCTTCCCGCAAAAAAAACCCCAAAATATTACCCTAGCAACAAGAAAACTGTTGTACAGTGTAGACATGGTACCAAGGCGTCAACTTATTAATTTACAACCGTGCATGTTCAAACTCAGACAACTTTAGACTTGGAAGGGGTGCCGTTTGTACCCAGTACTGCAATTACATAATGTTTGTGCATTAGTACATTGCATTGCCCACACACTCTGAGCGCAGTAGACTCCCTAGATTGAAAACATTTTTGAAAGCAGTAAAAACACATAATGGGATTTTTCACTATTTGCTTGTGACTCTGATGACTGAATGAGCTTAAAACTTTCACAGGTTTGTTATTTGATGCATATTTTGGATATAATTTAAGTGCGGATACTGGTCTTAGACAATGAATAATGTTGTCTGCATGCTTTAAGCCACTCTACACCAGTGCTTTGGGTTCTTAAAAGTAGCGTGTAATTCATAGTGCCCCAATCTGACAGGATCAATACCTCACAGTTTGCAAAGCTCACTGTGAGCCTTAAAAGTCAAGGAAGGCTATAATTTCAATCTCTGATCCATTCAGGAAGAACCGGTTCCTTACATGTAGTTTACCTTAACGAGCCTGCAGGAGAGCAGATCGAGAAATCTGATTGGAAATGTTGAACTCCTGTTGCAGTTTCCACCAGAATTTTTTTCTCGGCGCGATGTTGCTTCGAGTGATGTGAACTTTAAGGCTTGACATTTGCAAAATAAGAGGCAGCAGCTTTTCGCAACTCTGGTTGCCTCTGATAAGCTATTTATAAAAAGGTGGCCATCGGCATTTGGGGAGACTGTGTTTTTGAAATGTCTTTATTTCAGTTCACTATTTAAGAATAGACACTTTTTCAGTAAGAGTACGTGGTTACTGTTTGTTTGAGCATTGTAACATTGGGGAAAAAATTGCAATGTGTTCAAGCATGAGTAAGTTCAGTAGTTTTTTTAACATTCTTAAACAGACCATGAGCCTGTGACATTTTAGCTTTAGTTGTGTTTATGAGTATGTTTTCCAAGAAAAATACTCCAAAAATGTTCCAAAACAAAATGTAAACAAATCTACATAGTAACCATTTTGTTACCAGCCTGTCAAAGAAAACAAAACTGTTTAAAGATTGTCATTTAACTTGTTACTCCCAATACTAAATGGTGACATCAGTGTTTTCACCCCAAAACCCATAATGCATTTTGTTCTTACTAACCCATATTGTGTCATTAATTTTTCATAGGCTACACAGTGTTACATTATGCAGCGACGGGCGGCCATACAGACTGTGTGCAGCGTCTTGTCCAGGCTGGGGCACCGCTGAACGCCAAGGAAGTCACGGGGAAGACTGCACTCCATCTAGCTGGTGAGTGTGAATAGACCTAATGCCCTTGTCGCCAGTTATGTACTGTACGTCTTGAGGTAAAGCAAAGTTGCTCATTGGCCCATTCTATGCGCAGGGGTCGAATTTTACACTGGACCACAAGCCCGAGGCCAGTAATTTTAGTGTTGGGCCAGTAAACTTATGACCTAACAAGTCCAATGGTCTTGTGTTTTTCAATTGAATAACAGAAACAAATTATGTTCAAGTGTTGACTTTGGGTCTGACAAATTATCTTTCAATGCTATGAGTAATCAAGTATACTCTTCTCTTACTTGTCTCAGTTCGGGTTCATATAAAAGCAGTCAAATGCATGTTAAACTGTGGCAGCAAGTTTTTTATTTTCACATTTTGAATCTGGTCTTGTAAAAAAATGTCTGGTCCAGTAAAGATTTTCAGCTACAAGCCCTGTAGTCTTGTGAATTTTCTCCCCAAATTCGAGCCCTGATGCGTCAGATACACTTACATACATGTAGCTGTTACATAATCATTTTACCTCTGGTCGCTTCTAAGTTGTCTGTGAACATTGCTACATGTACTGACATGAAACAAGGCTCTGAAGGTCTAATACACAATGTACGAGTGCTAAATTCAAAGTTGTCATAGCATTCAAACCTGGCTAAAATGTTAATAATATGGTGTACCACAAACGTGTCAAACAAAAATATTTATGGCATATGGCAATACTGTCACCCAAGGATTTTCGAAATGATCGGTAGTTTATTTCATTTGGAAAAGTTTTAGCATAGAGTATGAGAGATCAGAAGTACACAATGCCAACTACCCATGGTCTAAATTCATACAGCCACTTGTATGCATGTCACTTCATATGTCACTTGTACCATTTGTGACTGGCTTCCTGCTAATTTTTGCTCGGCAGAAATTTGTTAAGCAATACTTTCTACGGAAGCAGCTCTATGAAATTGGGCCCGGCTTTTTTCATGACGAAAGTGGCTCCTGTTTCAAAAGACAAACCTTCCTCCATACACATTTCCACTTTTACATTGTGTATGTAATATTTCTTGTAGTAGATGATTGGATTTAGATCATTGACCCTTAAAATCACTTTAATCGTGACCTTGAATTAAATCTGGGATTTCCTCGGAGATGAGGTCGGAATGTATTGTTTCTAGTGAAACAAGTTGAATGGTCAGTCACAAGGTTGTCCCCCTTAACAGTGAGTCAGCTTTTAAGGGAAGTGTTTTCATCTTCAAAAAAAAAAGGCAGAGAGTTGACTTTTGGTTGTAAAGATACTGCATGTATGAAGAGTTTTAATTTTGATATCGTACTGTAAACAAGCTGAAAAAGAGCTTCTGCTTTCAAACTTTAATGCCCATGTAAAATAGTTTTGGGTTGTACAAAGAACAATTGACTGGACGGGACCTGAACCTGTGACCTCCGGTTTAATATGCCAATTGATGCTCTACCAACTGAGCTATCTAGCCTAATGTTGGCGGTCTCCCTATTTTGTCAATATCTTTGTTTGGGGTGCCAGTCGGTATATTTTTATTAAACAAGTTTGATGAAGCCACAGAGGGGCATATATGTATTGTTATGTTTAATAGCTGTCTTGTGTTCTTTTTGAAAATTCACTCCAAGTAGTCATCTTAAGAACCATAAAGCAAATTTAACATTGCTATAACTAATAAAAAAGAAAACAGATGTGGATTAGATCCACCAAAAAGTCCCAGAAATGTTTCCAGAGGTAATCTTTTGTCCCAAGAATGATTAATACGTTTTTCTCTTTTGACACGTTAAGTTCTTGGAGGCCACTCAGACTGTGTCAAGATTCTACTGAAGGCAAGAGCATCGGTGGACACATCAGAAGAAGTAAGAAACTCACCAGAAAGCCAGTGGCGTTTATTGTTGATTTTTATTTGATACAACAAATATTGTTCAGTCTTATCATCATGATCAAAACGCACCTATGATAAAAACAATGCATTTTTAATGCGCCATCTATCAAGTGTACAAGACCCTATTCTGAGGCACAGCACATGAAACAAATCCAAGCAACAGTAGCGAAATATAGAATGGTCGGGTTGGCATAATGGTTGGGTTGGTGTAGTGGTATCTTTCCTCACCTTTCACCTCTGGGACCCCGGTTCGAATCACGCTTGGGCACTACGTGGATTGGGTTTTCAGTCCCTACCTGACTGCGTAGGTTTTCGCTGGAATAATTCTCTGGGGTTTTCCTCCCACATGTAAAACTTAAACTTCCTTTCCTTGTCTTTCTGCATTGGGTTCTCGGCTAGTACAGTGATTAAGTTCGCTTTTCTGAAAGTCCTTGGCCTCACAACAAGAATAAATTAAATGAAATAAATACGAACAAATCATACAGTGAACAAATCATTACACACTAAGGTATAATAACACTAGCTTATTATGTTCAGAGTTAAACAAATGAGTCTTCAGCAAGTTCTTGAATAAGTGAAGAGAACTGTAGACTCTTTTATAGACTGTGCAAGTCTCGCGCGCATTCGAACTTCCGGGACCATAGTGGTCCCAACCATATGGAGTTTTACGTGGGCGAGATTTTGTTTCGTCAATTATTTTAGTTTAACGTAGGTTATGGCCTAGAAAAGTATACATGTTGTTGGGAATGTAATACTAAGTGATAACAGCATATGAAAGTAAAACCAATTCAACATTATAACGAAGAAAACCCAAGAATTAAACTTGACCTCAGCTTCCGGTTATTGCAAAAAATTAAGAATTTTGTGCTCGCCTCCGATCATAAAACTTACGTAAACGCTTGTTTTGGATGCGCAATTATAATCGCCAGATGCTGTAATTGCAAAGCAAACCCTTTTCATTGCAGTCTATGGTTGTTGAGGCGTCAGCATCCTCTTTAAACTGCGATACGGGTCCATTTAAGACCCGTTTGACCTTCACGAATCCGCGTAAGGGGTTTCTAAAAAGTTAACATCAAATAGGCATCCTTGTCCCAGAATTTTAATTTTTTTCAATAATAATATACACACTATTGTGATTGTTTTTTCAAAAGCTAAAACTTTTCATAAAATTGTAATGATTTATTTTTGTTCTTCAGATTTTGTCATGAGATATAATTTAAAACAAAGATTTAATTTCAGAAATAAACATGTTCTTCGTTTGACGTGTTTTCTCGTTCAGATACCCGCGAGACTTGCACAGTCTATTGAAAGGTGAAGTGTGCCAAAGCTTAGGCGCGGATCTATCTTTGCCCCAGTTCAATGGTAGTGCATTTTACCACAACTGAAAAATTTACATTTATGTCGGTTGAGACATCAAGTTGTAGAACCAAGGGTACATGTATTTATCATTCACAGAAAGGGCTGGTATCAATTCTGTCTGGCAAGGTATGGCATCAATTTGCACCACTTAAAATTACATCCAGCTCAAGATGTTATGTAAACTGGTTCCTTTATTTCATAAATCAATCATAAACAATTATGATTTGTCTGTAAAAAGGCACACTGTTGTTTTCAGACAATTTGGCCCAATATAACTGGGTCATTATTTGTTATAAGTTAAATGTTTTTTTAGACTGATAACATTTATAATAACTACTTTAAATATCCTGCTTAATGCTCATCTTTGTATACATTTTCTCTGCTTGATAGTTTGGGCTTACAGCACTGATGATGGCAGCACAGCAGGGTGACCTGACTATCTGTAAAGATCTCATTGAGAAAGGAGCAAGAGTCAATGATCAAGACCATCTCCAACGGTAAGTACAATGTAGGGACATATCTGAATTGACAGCTTCGGCAGTGGCTGTGGCCGGATCGCTAATAGTAAAAGTTGATTCTTCAACACTACCACTGAAGCCAACAGCCATAGCCAAAGTGGCTTCTTTAAGACTCAGCTTTAACCTGTTAAGGCTGGGATTTTCCTTCTTTTTTTTCCTTCCACAGGATTATTTTCTCGGAATTGCTGGGATCATTTTTCTTTGTGAGTATCATCGGCACAAAGAAACCCTGACTTGACAAAGCCTAGAGAACAAAGATTCTCTTTGAATTATTGGGATTTGTTGTTTCTCTATCAAGGGAATACATGTACCATATTTACGCACCGTGAATCGAAAAAACCTCAGCCCTGAGACCTGTCCGCCACTTGGGTCAATGGCCAGAACCAAGAATGGAATCTCGGTCTGCTCGGACCTACCTCCACTGAACTGAAAAACAATGAAATAATAATGAAATTTACCCACTCAGTTTCCCTTGTGGTTTATTGCTGAATATTTGAAATAAAAAGTTGCATCCCCTTGACGTAATCCCTCTGCTGCCGCTTCCCAGGTTGTATTGTAAACTTGGGTGTGATCCCTGGCTATACAGCAGTTACAGGTTGAATGGCTTCTGACTAGCACCCCCGAACAAAGATGTTGACAAAAACGGAAGACCGCCATTGTTAGGGTTAGATAGCTCAGTTGGTAGAGTGAGGGCATGTTAATCCCGAGGTCACAGGTTCAAGTCCTGCTCCAGTAAATTTTTCTTTGTTCAACCGTAAATTGTTTTATATTGTACTAAGGAAAGTAAATGGTCAAGTGCAAGAAGGTTGTACCCATTGACGTTGATTTTGTGTGTACCTACATATTGTACGCCTACATGTACATGGATACCTCTACAGCCAAATATGCTTGTGTTATACATGTATCAAGCCTTAAAGGTCAAAAGGCGTTCACTGCTTTTGATAATTGTGTCAGTGGGACGAACTTTGCCATGCACACCTGTGATCAGTTTGGGCATACATAAGGAACGTGACTCTGTGCTATGAATTTGAGTGATATGGCCTGGATCATGAGTGATGTTAAGTGGTGTGGGTCTGGTTTAATCAATCCAGGTGCCATCCAGATGGTCAACTAGCTAAGTCTTTCAAGATGGTGCTAAAGCTGTGTTGTATCTTTGATGACCAACTTAATTATTTCCCCAAGATGTCATAGATAGACAGTCAGGCTAGTGTTTTTAAACTGGCCCAGTTTTCATAAAGCTCTTAGAGTAGGTGTAATAAAAGTCAACTCTGTGCATATTCTTGTGTGATATGAAGTGTATTTCATAAGGTTTCAGGTTGATTTAGCATTGGATAACTTGTACAGTCGACATGGATTTGTTCGTTTTGTCAGTCATGTTAGCAATAACTGCAGGCCCTGTAAGTTCAGGCCTCAAATTACACTGTGGCCACCAAGGAAATGGCTTCTGTTACCCTGGTCTTGGCCTTGGTGCCCCTTTAAAAGTTCCCCATAGACAATAAGGTTTTGCAATGGAAGTGCCCTGTGCAAACTCATAATAACCTTGCCCTTTCATAGATGGATTTGCAGTCCGGCAAGTTAGCGCACTTATTCCCCCCAGAAACACAACGATCGTTACCTTGACTCGAAACAAAAAGTTCAAGCATTTTGCCGCTGAATAGAACTGAAACTGGGCCAGGTGTCCTCTGTGTGCCAAACTCCAGTATTCCCACATGGGTTCTCAGATGGGCAGTTTGGTAAACGGATTCAGCTGGCGTGGCTGGTTTTGATGAGCTTGAACCTCCCGCGGGGGAACTAAGTGAAATAATTGCCCTTTCTTCTCTCGATGACTAATTCCTCCCCATTCCCACTCCCTGGACGGGATGCCGTTCCTGTGACTCTGGCATTAATGAATTAAGAGGGGGCAAGCCTGCTCGATGAAATTACATCAGTGTATTCCCAACGCATAATCTGTATGAGTCATTCAGTCATTTGTCAAAGGTCACTCAATGCAACATTTGGGTCAGAACAATTAAGCAGACAGAGATTAACCACGTTGGGTCTGAAGAATTTTCCGTGCCCGTGTGCCGTATTATTTTTCAGACCTTTTTTGAGCTTCTGGAGTAATCGTTTTCCTTTGATACATGTTGTATGTGTCGTTGCCACCATAAAACCCTGACATCACAAAGGAAAGACAAAGGTTCTCATAATTAGCCACCGGGATTTGTTGTTGTCTTGTTAGAAAATTTTAGTAGTCACTCACAATGAATCGCAGAACCTCAGCCGTAAAGCCATGACCAGCCTTGGCTGGAAGCCACGGTCGATAATCTGTCATGTACGCTGGAAACTCGGAACACATGGACTTACCTCCCATTGAGCCAAATACAATGATAAACAAATGTGGCAGCCTGTCCATTCTTGTTATGCTTCTATGCCACATTTGTGACAAAAGGATAAGTCTGGAATTGGGGATTACACAATATCCTCCAGAGAAATGGATATTACGAGCATGATTTCTAGTACCTTTTTAATGGTGAAACTAAGCATAGCACGGTAGGTGCATGCCCGTCCACACAACACAATGGTATGTCCGGGTAGATATTTATGTCAGCCGTCTGAAGTGACAGTAACGATTTGAAAGCGCTCCAAAGTTGTTCCGGGCGAAAAAAATGCCACGTCCGCCGTAGGCCAGTCCAGAAAAATGTGGCATGTATACACATCATCCGAACGTGAAGTGGTTAGGAGGGAGAATGTTAAACAGGCCTGTGATTTGTCAAGAGTTTTTTTTCTGATTTCAGGGTTCCCTTTGTTTCTTTCAAGATCTCTTTTAATGTTGAAAGATATGAACATACAATTATGGCTCTCCATTTGTGGTGATTTACAGTGAATGATTCCCCTTGTATAGCCCTTCTAAAAGCCACACCCAAATGTATCAGTTGTGCTCTGAAAGCTTCTTTTGCTACCCGGTATCTTCCTTAGCTTCTTTGTATTAGCATTCAGTGCAATATTGCTGGTCGGCATCTTTGCCTGATTTAGAGTGATAGACTGTATGTTTAATCCTCTAAATGGAAACATCCTGTAAGGAACTTTTGAGTTTCCGTAGTCCCTAGACCGAGAGGAGACAGACAACTATTCTCAGTATTTTTCAGTTTGTTGTACACTTACACAATGTAGTTAATATGCAGAGAACAGAGTACCTTGCGAAACTGTTGTGAGTTACATGTACGGATTCACACAAACTTAAAACTACAGACAGTTACATGTAAACAAATAGATCAAGAGGGGTTAGGAGGATGCTGGAAAATACATTGTAGACGGTGATATATCATCCCATGATTTGGAGGGTGGATGCACTGTTAATTAAAGGGGGCTCCAAGGTCAAATTCAGTTTTGTGATGCACTCATTTTCCAATGGATAGAGAACTTATGAATATTGCAAGTCTCTATTAAACCTCGCATTAAAATGGTGCAAAATGCCATTGTATTTGATACTCTTTTAGAACAAAATTTGAAACATGACGTCATTAGACATCCAAAACAATGGGTCTGTACATTTCGACGAAGAAGAATTTTTGCGAAGGTGAAAGGTCGAATTCAATGTTGCTTTGATTAAATAACATCATCATTCAGGAATCAACTGAAAAAATCTCTGTACAAAATTGTACAGACCATATATTTAAAATGTATTATCAAATTTGGACACCCACAATGTATTTCAAAATCTTTTTATAAACCTTGCCTGTACACATTAGGTACATGTTATTATTATTATCAATATCTGGTAATAAAACCGAGGACGCCTCATTAGTGAACTTAATCACTGAAGCTTGCAAGCCTGAGGAAACCTGTAAACAAGGGTGCTCGCTATGTGAACAGGTGAACCGGGGTTCACCGGGGTTAATCCCTACTCTTCCATGATTAATGTTCTTGGTTCTGGTACATGTACCTGCACTACCAAAACAATTCTAGTACACTGGACCTACAGCTTAATGTCCCATCCAAGGGACAAAGCAATTATGGCAAAGTGTCTTGTTCAAGGACACAAGTGCCATGACTGGGACTCGAACCCACACTCTGCTGATCAGAAACACCAGAGCTTGATGAGTCCAGTGCTCTTACCTCTCGGCCACATGTACCACTGGCAGTAAACAATGAAAAGAAATTTGAAATTTGTTAACATTGTATATCATTCATTCCCTGTAGCACACCACTGATGATTGCTTGTGAGCATAACCACAAGGACGTCGTTGATTTATTAGTGAAGCGAGGAGCTCGTACTGATCTGATTGATGCTCAGGGGTACAATGCTGCTTACTACGCAGAGGAGACTGGTGATCAAGAGTTGAAGGAGAGTCTGGAGTCGGCCCCGTCAGTGGCAACATGGGACGTCAGTAAGTATTCAATTTAGTTCAATTCAAAATACTTTAATTATCCATAAAGTTTACTTGATGTAATAATTACATTGGGGATATAAGAAATGTTATTGATATAATTACCCCATATTTGCACTGATTTGTGATAAGCCCTGTATATGGTAAAACACTGTGAAGACCCCTCACTGATGTCACACTGATGTGGCATGTCGTGGCCAAGCGGTATAGTGCAAGTTCTGATGGCTAAGGCATCAGGATGTGGGTTCGAATCCTGGTCATGACTCTTGTATCTTCAAGCAAGACACTTGACTATATTTGCTTCCCTTCACCCAGGGGTAAATAGGTACCTGTGAGGGCAGAGATGGTTCTTGTGATTGATTTAGCTTGGTGCGCCAATCTCTCTCATGTACGAACATTGGTTTAACGTCTATGATTATGAATTGCACAAATATTTACAATGTGATTCAGTAACTAGACGACAGTACATACTCTAGTCATTGTGAAATCAGCTGGTTATTAATTTTATTAATTTTCAGAAGGTGCCGATGAAGCAGATAATGAGCCCAAAGCTGACTCCATTGATTATGTGGACCGTTTTGATGCCAAGAGGTGTGATTCGCCCATCCCAATTACACCAAGACAGCAGGTACATAAATGTCATTAAGTAAATCCAATAATGCATTAAATATATATCCAATAATGCATGAAGTATGTATCCAATAATACATTTTAAAAGTATATATCCGATAATGTTTTTAAAAAGTAAGCAAAAGCACTTTTGTTGTAGTTTTTTTCCCCCCCCATTTCTTGATTGATTGATTTGGTTTATTGTTATTTATATACAAGTATACAATAGAAATTGCCTTGGCTCTCGTGTTTAAAAAGACATAAAAAATACAATAAATAGTAAAAGTTTAAGAAATTGAGAGTGAAATTGTTCTGCACCCTACATGTGTGTATGTACAGGAAAGTTTTTTAATTTGTAATATAATGATAAACACTTTTGATAATTATGATTACTCTAGTTTATTTTCTGATGCTGTCTTCACGTACACACGAGCACACTTCCAGAAAAATAAAAGTATTGATGTTGCACGTATTAAGCTTTGGGTATAAGGGATCCTTAAGGTATTGAGGATCAGGTAGACAAGCAGCGCTCTTACATGTTCATGCGCCTATGCTGTCCGCCATTTTGGGAGTCAAAATATACACGAAGGAATTGACTCCCACAATCAAAAGGTCAATAGATCCCTTATGTGTTCTGATGTCATATTATGGTTAGTCATGTTGGGAGTCAAATTGCATATAAAGATATGGGCCCACTTTCATTGAGCTGCTTAAGCAGAAAATATTGCTTAACACTTTTTTGCTAAGCAGAAATAAGTAGGATACCAGTCATAAATTGTACAGGTGACATGGTTGTTTGGCTGGTAACCTTATTCTGGTAAGCATAATTTTGTTGTTCTAAGCTACTTTTTGTGCTTAAGCAGGTGTATGAAATTGGGCCATGGTGAGCATGTGAACTCCCACAGAAACACAATATTGCTTTAGTACTTGGAATGTAAGATATTATTTTCCCTTTTCAAAAAATATTTACAGAATGGCAATCTTCATCAGATGGCCCTGTCAAATCAGCATGTCGCCAACACCTCACCCTCGTCAGCAAAGTTAGCTCAACATTCCAAAGAAATTAAGGTGAGTTAGTATTTTCCAGGTACACTTCAGTGGCATTATCACAACGGCATTTTTCAACAAATTGTAACCTGTACCTCTTGATGACTTTATTTGAATAAAGCACAGCAGTATTTTGGGCTAGGAGAAACCTTGTTGACTGGCAGCCATGCTTGGCCAAGTGACAATATGCAGGTCGTATGTGTATGCACAACTCAATTTTTTACACTCAGTGTAATACATGTACATGTTGCTTAAAAGGAAGGTATACATTTGTTAACACTCTGAACATTAGTGGTAATAAAAACTTATTGGCTCAATAGATAGTTCCCAGTAGACGCCATCTTTACGGGCAAATCGCATTTTGGCTTGCAGGCGCGTCAAGCGCTCAAATTATTAACGCAGCCGCGTCGTTCACAAACCAATCATGCAATGAGTTTTGTGAAATGTGCGCGTGCTGCACGCCGTTCTCACGCGTAACGCATGAATGTGTGTTCCAAATTACCCGTAAAGATGGCCGACTTACGTCATACTGCAACCTATCTATAGTAAAAAGCATTTTGAGAAACATTTCCTTTTGAAGGAATGTGGTTGTGTAAAGAGATCTCAATATTTAGGCTCAAAAATTTGAATCTGAGAAACTTAACTGTCAGATACGTTTCTCATTTTGTGTATTCCTATTGGGGATTATTTTTTTTGGCGTGGACTATTCAATCCGGGCATTTGGCGATATCCAAAATATTGGACCACCTTTTGAAATGATATTTTCACAGGTTAGTTTTGTTGTATATACATTGATATAGGATTAAAACAGTTGAACAGTTCCAAAAACCAAAGGTATACTTTGCCTTTATACAAATGTTATTATCGAAACAGTTGTTGGCATATAGGATTAAAAATAATAATAACTAGTTCTTATATAGTGAATTTTACAATAACGTATCAACGCGCTTTACATTAGTGCCCTGGTCATTGGGCCAATAAACATTTCTTTAATCTTTCTCAGCTCCCTGGGGAGTATACAGCCCGAGCTGCCGTGGCGCTCCAAAGCTTTTTCATACACAATATCAACCTCTACCCTCACAGGTACCCGTTTATACCCCTGGGTGAAGAGAATCAATTATAGTAAAGAATCTTGCTCAAGGACACAAGTGTCATGACCGGGATTCGAACCCACACTCTGATGAAATAACCACCAGAACTTGAATTTGATGCTCTTAACCGCTCGGCCATGACACCCTAATAAATAATGATTGTACAAATTTCTACATTTCTTGGTTGTTTATTTTTTGATATGTCAGGAGATGGAGGAAGAGAATGAGGATCTGTATGAGGAGCTGAGTAAATTGACTTTAGATCATAAGAAAGCGTTGGAGAAGATGAAATCTCTGGAGCAGCAGCTACAACAAGCCAGCATGGTAAGCAAGATTAAGGTCAAGCAAAACAGAACATTACTTTTTTGAAAAGACGATTAGTGTATACTAATCCTTCAGCCTGTACACACATACTTTGCACACACCATTGTGGCGACTTCCTATTGTTGTTCTATTATTCCCTGTTCTAAAGAATTAGGCTGCTCTTTTTGTTTATATGCAATAACAGTTTGTTTTGTTCTGTAATTTCATTTTAGGGTCATGGAGACAACCTCAGGAATCAAGAATTTGAAGAGGAGGTAAATTTTGTATTATTAGAAATGAATTTTAACTTTACTAATTTACAGAATTTAGAATTACATTGGATGTAAACATTTGTAATTTATTTCTGTTGGTCATTGTGGTTTGGTCCTTATGTTTAGAGAGTTTTAAAGCTGAAATTATGAAATATTTCTTATTCCTGTTTAGTTTGAGGACATGAAGCAATATCTGCAGACTGAGAAAGATAAAAGAACAAAAGCTGAGGCAGAAATTAATATCCTCAAGGCGCGTCTTGTATCAGGCAGGGTAAGTGTTAGTCGTAATATTCTTGTTTGTACTCTTTGCTGTTTTACATTTTGCTGGCTTTTTTACGATATTGTAGATTGTTGTAATGCGCTTTTGAACATTTTTGTGGTGAAATGCGCATGATAAATGTGGTATTATTGTTGTTGTTATAATAATAATAACTCTGTTTCTATTTAAGGCTTTATCTTGAGGTGTTTCAAAGTGCTTATTATTTTAATGACAGGCATGCCAAGTTTGGATTATGACCCATTTATATATTACATGGGACAGGAACCGACACACTCTGACAAAACCAGAACTTGAGTATGGTGCACTAGACCAACCTGCCACGACACCCCACGTCGTTAGAGCTGAAATGATAGACTTTTACCATAGTGCAGGCATTTTGTGTTTCTCCCATTCAAACCATTGTTATCAAAATGAGGCTGGAAGGGAAAAATGGCCCGGCAACTTTTTATTGGGATTATTTTCAATCAGAAGTTGTAATTATTAATGTAAAAAGAGAACGGCTCATGACTATACAGCAATCCTTCACCGATCTTGAACTCTTGGTGGCAGCAGACATGCCTCCATTACTGCGGTGTACCTGGGTGGTACTGCGCTGTTTAGCGACTGGTATAAGGTTTGGGCTACACGGCGATCATTTGATCAGTCACGGGTTATTGGACTTTTACTTTGCAAATCGCTTAAACCCGTCTCTAGGCAGCGCAGTACCACCCAGGTACCACCGCAATAATGGCGGTATCTGCTGCCACCAAGAGTTCAAGATCGGTGAAGGATTGCTGTATAAGCCGTTAGTGCAGTTTGTGTGGAGTTCATTAAATTTGTTTTACATATTTTGGAGCTCCTGGTAAATGGAATTTAATTATCAAGAGTGGTCTTCAAAGTTATTGTTTGGCAAAAAGAAACATTCAGTTTCTGAGAAAAACATTTACCTGTGGATTTGATTTATTTTTAAAACTTATACGCATTTTTCACATAAGGACCTTTTGATTATTACGGATATGAAATTGCAATTAACGACCTTATAGCACTGAGCCAACGATGAGATACTATTATCATCCCTGGCTATCGGGCATACATGTGTTCTTGTCTCGTTCTTTAAACTTGTTCAACTTCATTGTAAGCATGCAAGCATATAAGCAGCTAGTGGGTAAATCAGACACCAAACCTTGCAAGCATATAAGCAGCTGGTGGGTAAATCAGACACCAAACCTTGCAAGCATATAAGCAGCTAGTGGGTAAATCAGACACCAAACCTTGCAAGCATATAAGCAGCTAGTGGGTAAATCAGACACCAAACCTTGCAAGCATATAAGCAGCTAGTGGGTAAATCAGACACCAAACCTTGCAAGCATATAAGCAGCTAGTGGGTAAATCAGACACCAAACCTTGCAAGCATATAAGCAGCTAGTGGGTAAATCAGACACCAAACCTTGCCAGTATTTGTAGTTTTTCATCTATTCACTGACGTAAAGAGGAGACAAAATTATCTCATTGTCCCCTCTAAATCATGTTGAAATACGGGCTTACATTTGTGATGCTGCATTGTTAGGGGATTATGTTATGATGATCTCTCATGATGATGTTTTGATTGTTTATTTTTGTAGGGTTCTGTCACTGAAGATGACACTGAAGTTGACAGTAACTGGGGAGACAGTGATGACGATCTCTTTGACCTTCCAGGTAAAAAGCAAATCTTCAATCCGTTCCAAGTTCCTCGTTAAAGAGTAAAGGCAGCAAGAAACTTTGGAACAGGACTTTGTGTTTCATGAATGAAAATCATTGAGGTTTGAAGTTGCTTTACAGCAGCACTGTTCCATGAATTCATGATATTCTCAAATTTATGCTTAGCCTTTGAGAAAGAGTCTGCTAGGGTCTAATACGAATCTCTTTATCACTTTTTTTGATTTTATGCACAATCCTTTTTTATGTTAGAATTGTCACACTTCCACTCGATTTGAGTTCTTAAAAAATGACCTTCATTAAAGATATACACCGGCTTCGTTAGGCTATTTTGGCTACAAAATAGACCTAAACATGACTCTCAAGGTCTGCTAAGAGTAGAGATTGGTTTAGTATCAGTTGAGAAATTCACTTGGACCTCTAAATATAAAGTACTCTCTTCTCCATAGCAATAATAATAATTTTCATTATTCTTCCAAGGAATTGGGGGGTCACCAGTAAAGGTCAAACCAGCCAGGAGGATGGATATGGCTCATAAAGTAAACGGTGAGAGTACTGGACTAGTCGCCATCTTACGCAGCCAGATTGTATCGCTACGCCAAGAAAGTGAGGAGCTGAAGAGGAAGGTTAGGAATCAGCCGTGTGTCTTGTGTTTCGGGAATTCTTTTAAACAGAGCAGGGCTCAATTTCATAGAGCTGCTTAAGCACAAAAAGTTGCTAAGCACAATAAAATTGTGCTTACCAGAATAAGGTTACCAACCAAGCTACTAAATAACATGTACAATTTGTGACTGGTATCCTGCTCATTTCTGCTGAGCAGAAAATTGTTAAGCAATATTGTCTGCTTAAGCAGCTCTATGAAATTGGGCCCTGGTGCTAATCTTTGCCTCCACCATTTTGAGCCTGATTTTGATCGTTTTCAGGGATGAGAAGTTTCAGCCTTTTTGTCTGCCTCATGAAAAAAGTAGCTGTTAGTTTTCTTAATGTATAAAAACTTCCTGCTCTTTTTCTACTTTTGTTTGTGTGCTGAGGATACTGTTTCTTAAAGCTCATTGAAATCTATAAGTGTGCTTGATTATATTTTTCTCCCTGTGATTCTTCTTCTTGCGTGTGAAACCAGTCAACCCATAGGGAATAGTTGGATCTCTGAATGCTTGCTGAAGAGCCACTCTCGAGTTGCTGCATCTGCATCAACAACTCTGTGCTAATTTTGTGTACATATTTGTTTTTGGTTTTTTTACATTTGCTTCTATGTTAAGCACTTTGTGGTTTATGTTTTAGATATAAGGCACTTTGTAAGTACTTTTCATTATTACATATTTGATCATGTTTGTACATGTAGGTAGTGAATCAATCACATAGCAGGTGATGTACATTTGATTCATGTAAATTCAACCACCCAACCCTTCAAAATCCAACTGAATGTTTTGTTTAATTCTGTTGGAATGATGACTGCACCAGCCAGTAAACCGATCATGTTTTACAAGGGATCAGGCAAACCACCATAATCAGAGTCCAATAGTTTCGGTGTTGATCTACATGTACAGTACAGTTTAATTTTGTGGAAGAGTGAGGAAGGATCCTGGTGAATCTTTCAAGGGAGTCGGGGTTAACATTTTGCTTAGCAAGTTGCTTTCAATGTTGCTGCCCATCTTTATAGAACAGCCCTCAATCTCACCTTCGAGAGTGTGCAACATTGGAGTATCTTTAAGTGTCATTTAAAGACTTACCTGTTCAAATAGTACTTTTTTAAAATGATGTTGCTCTTGATCATGTTAAATTCTTAATATTGCAAAGGCTTGCAAGACCAGTGAGCAATGCTGATTATTATCTATTCTCCTGCAGTATTAGTTTTTAACTGTTTTTCTGCTAAAGAGTTTTGTCTTGTCATCTAGTTTTTGTATTTGTATATAGTGTGTTTGTCATTTTTTTTTTTACTTGTTATGGTTAACCCTTTTTCTGATAATGATTTTTGTTGTTTTATCTAGTTTTAGTTTTTGTCGAAGCGCTTTGAGGCTGTTTTGCAGCAATACTGCGCTTTATAAGTTTATTATTATTTAATAGATGTTAATTATATTTCGTCCTAGTCGTCAGACTCACACTGTATTATTGTTCCTTGTAATACGGTTTGCACCACCCTTTGAAGAAAATGGTTCATTCCTTCATTCATAAAAATGCAAATTAGCTGTAGTCCCCTAGGTATAAACTCACCCTGCAACCACTGATCCGTGTCTTTTTTTCTCGTGGTACGGTTTAGCATACACGTTTTACACTCGCTACATAATAGTGTGATTTCATCGACATTTTACGTTGCCGTTCCAGCGGCTATTTTCTTCAAGTGATTTATTTGGAAAGGATTCTACTCAAGTTATGTCTTCCAAGAAAGGAAAAACTAACGATAAACAGGCCAAAGATGTCACAGCCAGACCGTCTACTTCGTCAACCTCGCCTAGGGTTGAACGAACAAGATCTCACGCTCCAGCCCCGCCTCGGGCTTGCGAGCGCATTTTGGAAGAAGAAAGCGGACTGCCTTGTCCAATTTCTGTCAGCGGTACCGGAGAGCCTTCTTCTACACCGGAACCCCCTCAGCCAGTTCCCCCGGTCTCAAGAGCACATCATGCCGTAACACAAGGCATTTACGGACAAACCTCGCCTTGGGTTGTCCCTCCGAATCAGCCAGGGTCATTTTCTTTCCCTGGACATCAATGGAATCCTCCACAGGTGGGCATGAACGCTGGAGGGCAGCATTCATACAACATGGCGGCGCCCTCAACAATGATGCCGCCGCCGCAATTCTGGGCACCTTCGTGGTACAATGCCCCTCAACAGTGGCCGACTAATATCGCCCAACTACACCAAATTAACCCAGTGACTCCGGGCCAGCATTCGCTTCCAGCAACATCGGTGAGTCCCGGTGGTTTTGGAGTTATTCCCGTCAGAGATAACTTTGGTTCGACCAGCGACACGGTCACGGATGGAGGGATCGAAATAAGCGGCGACACCGAGGGATCGGAATCGTTAAATCCAGGTGAATTTCGTAACCCCCATCGCAAATCAATGGGTACTCCAGTGACAGAGAAGGTCCTTACATGGTGGGAAGAACTTCGTTCAAACAAATTGGCACATGAAGATTTCAAAGAGGAAATGCAAGCCAACCAGGTTCCAATGGAACAGGAAAAATATTTCAAAGCCCCAGAACTGCCGATCCAGGTGAAGTCTGCATTCAAAGAAGCTCGTTCTTCCTTGGTTACTCAAGATGATAAGCTGAAAGATTCCCACAATCATATTCTTAAGGTAGCCTTGCCTCTCACACATCTTTTTGATGCTTTAGTGGATGCATCATGCCCAGAGTCAGTCGACACTAGTTTAGTGTTACAGCATGTTACATCGGCACTCATCCTGCTTGGTTCAGCTAGCCAAAGCCTGGCACTATCGAGACAACATGCTTTTGATGATCTTCTGGACAGACGATTTGACAGCATCAAGAGAATTTCCCCTTCAATGGGAGCTTTGTTTGGAGGTAACTTAACCAAAGATATTGAGGAGGCAGAGAAAGCATCCAAGCTGGCTGCAAAAGTGACTAAGACCGGGGGAACCATTGCTACATCTTATAAAGGGAATAGGTTCTCCCCTTACTACTCGGCGATGACCCGGAAGTTTCGTGGCAACCGCTCCTTCCAATACCAAGGTAGACATGGCTCAACCTTCAAGTCTAACTCTAAGTATGGAGCCCCAAAATTTGCAGCAGCAAATCGAGGGAGATTTCGTGCAGATCGGGGATCAGAGGATTTTAAGGCAAAAAAGTAGTTTTGTCAGACACAAAGTTGCAGACAAGTCGTCTTCAAAAATTTGTTCCCGTTTGGAGATCCCTCACACAGGACAGTTGGATACTACAATCGGTGATTGGACACAAAATAGAATTTGTGACACTTCCGTTCCAATTCCAGCACAGAGTGCCGGTAACATGTATGAACTCCCAGTCTCAAGTAGAGATTACTCAAGTAGAGGTTCAGAAGTTATTGAACAAAGGGGCAATCACTGTGGAAATACCAGTGGCAGGCCAGTTTATTTCATCTCTGTTCTTAATTCCCAAGAAGTCAGGGGAACTTCGACCAGTTATAAATCTGCGTTCGCTCAACAAGTTTGTAAAATACCAGCACTTCAAGATGGAAGGTATCAGGCTAGTAAAAGATTTACTGACTCAAGGCGATTTTATGACTGCGATCGACCTCAAAGACGCTTATTTTATGATTTCCATTCACTACGACCATCGGAAATATCTTCGTTTCATTTGGCAGAACAATCTGTTCCAATTTACCTGCCTACCCTTCGGACTGTCGAGTGCTCCTCGCACATTTACAAAAGTATTGAAGCCAGTCGCAGCACATCTGCGGGAAAAAGGAATTCGATGTGTGTTCTACCTCGACGACATCCTCATCTTGGGCAGATCTCTAAGGGAATGTACAGAAAACGTCCAGTTTACGGTCAGTCTACTTCAGCGACTAGGTTTCCTCATCAATTGGGAGAAATCACAGCTCCACCCAACACAACGGTTAACTTACCTCGGGTTTTGCATCGATTCGGATGCAATGACTCTGTCTCTGCCAACAGAAAAAGTCAACCACATTGTCAATCACTGCCAAGAAGTTTTGCTATCACAGACCTTAACAGTGCGGGAGTTGGCTCAGCTCATCGGTCGACTGTCGTCAAGCATACAAGCAGTGTTTCCAGCACCTCTGTATTATCGAAACTTGCAACAGGACAAGATTACAGCATTACACCAAAACAATTCTTACGAGTCTCAAGTTCTCCTATCTCAGGCGTCCAAAAAAGAACTGGAAACCTGGATCAGTTGCGTAAAGATTTGGAATGGTCAGACCCTTCTCATTCCGAGTCCGGATGCAACAATACAAACAGATGCGTCACTCCAAGGTTGGGGCGCTTACATGATGCCAGACATCCGCACGGGAGGCAGATGGTCCAAAACAGAACAATATCTCCACATCAATCATCTAGAACTTCTGTCGGTGTATTATGCCCTTCAAGCGTTAGTGAACCATCAACGGAACTTACACATTCGTCTACAAGTGGACAACATGACAGCCATGTCATACATAAGCCACAGAGGGGGAACACACTCACAAGAACTGTCCAATCTAGCAATCAAGGTCTGGACATGGTGTCTACACAGAGGGATAACACTGACAGTAGAGTTTATCCCAGGAGTGGAGAACATTTTGGCAGACGAAATGTCAAGAAATTTCAACGATCGCACAGAATGGCAGCTGCTCCCAGAGGTTTTCGAAAACATTGTACGGACTCTGGAATTTCAACCAACGGTCGACCTATTCGCATCACGACTAAACACACAACTCCCCAATTTCATATCATGGCATCCAGACCCACAAGCATGGAAGGTAGATGCATTCTCCGTCAGTTGGAACAACCTGGCAGGCTACATGTTTCCTCCGTTCTCCCTATTGTCAAGATGCCTTCAGAAAGTTCGAGTAGAGAAGGCTACAGTGCTACTGATAGCACCATTGTGGAAGACACAGCCTTGGTATCCACTTATACTAGAGTTAACAACTCAAATGCCATTACTGCTACCAAAGCGTCCAGATCTTCTCAAACTTTGCCACAGCAATCAACTTCATCCGATGCGGGAGGGAATACAATTAGCCGCTTGGGTGCTATCAGGAAGTCGCTGGAAACAAGAGGCCTTTCGGAAAAGGTGTCTTCAGTCATCCTGTCATCATGGCGAAAAGGAACAAATGCACAGTTTAACTCGGCATGGAATCGCTGGAGTCGCTGGTGTCTTCAACGACAGATTGATCCAGTTCTTGCACCTTTAGCACAAGTTCTGGAATTTCTTCATCTACTATTAGAGGACGGTCTCCAGTATAGTACCATCAATGTCTATAGGTCAGCTATTTCGTCAGCACATGCTCATGTGAACAATACACCAATTGGACAACATCATTTGATGACTAGGTTCTTTAAGGGCTTATTTAACATCCGTCCTCCTAAGCCTAAGTATTCCACTACTTGGGATGTTGGAAAAGTTTTGCGCTACCTCAGCTCTCTTCCAACCAACAGAGAGTTAAACTTACGTCTGTTGACATTGAAAGTAGCTATGTTGGTGGCGCTTGTAACAGCAGGACGCTGTTCATCTTTATTGGCATTAGATCTACAACATATGAAAAAATCTAAGTCAGCATTTGAATTTGCTCCAGTAGCCCAGGCCAAATGTTCCACAGCCTACAGGCCGGTGCAAAGTGTTGTATTACAACGATTCTCATCGAATCCTCAACTATGCGTCTTCTCAGCACTGAAGGAATACATTCACAGAACCAAACCCTTCAGGAGCCAGAACAAACTTAAATTAACCAGACTGTTTTTATCCTTCGGTAAGCCTCATCACTGCGTGGTCTCATCCACAATTGCAAGATGGCTGAAAACTGTCATGGCAGCAGCAGGGATAGACATTTCCCAATTTAAAGCTCACTCCACACGGGCAGCCTCTACCTCAGCAGCGGCACGGTTAGGAGTGTCAACAGCTCAAATCCTGCTAACAGCAGATTGGTCATCAGAGAACACTTTCAAAAAGTTCTACAAAAGAGATGTCCAATGTACACAAGAATTTGGAAGAGCAGTCCTGTCTTCGGCATAGCTATGAAGTATACAGTGTGAGTCTGACGACTAGGACGAAATATAATTTCAAATTATGTAAAGGACTTACCTGCAATATAATTGGAATTATATGAGGCCGTAGGAGGAGAGACTCACACTCCCTCCCAGGTGCCTCAGAATTCTTCAGTTCCCACCCATCTGTGAGTCAGCCTCATCCAGGCCTATGCTTGGTTTAGTTAACATCTACAAAGAGACACGGATCAGTGGTTGCAGGGTGAGTTTATACCTAGGGGACTACAGCTAATTTGCATTTTTATGAATGAAGGAATGAACCATTTTCTTCAAAGGGTGGTGCAAACCGTATTACAAGGAACAATAATACAGTGTGAGTCTCTCCTCCTACGGCCTCATATAATTCCAATTATATTGCAGGTAAGTCCTTTACATAATTTGAAATTTTGCATCGGGGATAATGAATATAATTTGGTTTTTACCCTTACATCCGAGTGATTTGCCTGTGAAATTTGTTCTCAGAACTCGGGAAATTACTGAGTATACAGTGCTTAACACACATCAGTGTAAGGGTAAAAACCAAATTATATATTTATTATTATTATTATTATTATTACTATTTATATTATTGAATCCATTGATTGGTAAATTAAGTTTTTATTTTCCTCACTGTAGTCCAACAGAAACACTCCTTCAGAATTTGACAACAGCCGAGTAGCTGAGCTGGAGGAGGAAGTAGCTTCTCTTAGGGAGGAGTTGGACAATGTTGAAGGGCGTGATGTGGTCCCAATGGATGAATACAATGAGCTGAAGGAGACTAACAGACTGGAGACGGCAGAACTCAATAAAAATACAAAGAGTCTGATGGATGAGATTGCTAATATATCACAAAGGGTGAGTTTAAAGGTCAAGCTTTTTCTCATACTTATGTTTAACTGTAGCGCCATAGGACTTTTTCATTAAGAATTATTTGTTAGTGGAAAAGTACATTTGTCCTGATCATCTACATGAAGCTTCTAAAAACATGATTTGCAGAAGAAAAAAATTACTAAAAAGTGTGCAATCTCTGTCATTATCTTTAAAAGTATTTGCATGAGTTCATTTAAAAAAACCCAGTTTTATTCAGAGGCAAGTTCGTAAAAGTAACTTGCCTCTGAAGAAAACTATTACATCAATTTAGCTTTTAGACGAACAATCAATTAGTTGGTTTCCTTTACATTTTACTCTTATGCCTTTAGATTGATTGATAATTATTAACTATAATTCCTATTTTATTTTTCAGTTGGCCGTTTCCACAGATGAAAATGAGAGACTGAAACGTAAGATTGCTCAGGACGAACGGAAGACCCCTACCCCTAACCACACCACGTTGAGTACCCTCCAGAATCAGTATGATGACCTTCTCCAGCAGAGGGAAGACTTGGAGGACTCCATCACCAAGCAATCGCAAGTCCTGTCTGATCAGGCTATTGATTATGAACGCTTGAAGGCCAATCACAACGAGGTCGTTGCGGAAAACAAGCAGCTGGTGAATGCGCTGAGTGAACAGACACACAATGGCACAACATCAGAGGAGTACGAAGCTCTCTCTGCTGAGAATGCGAGGCTGGAGAGAATGGTTGCCAAACAGTCCAAAGCAATTGCCCAGCAGAGTGAACGGGCAAGACGAGATAAGCAGAAGTATGCAGAGCTTGTTGCAGAACAGGACCGACTCCAAGAGGGGTCACAAGGAAGGACGAACGGCAGCTGTGGTAGTCTTGATACGGACACTTATGACGACCTCGTCGATGAGAACCATAGATTGAGACAAAGCATTAAGATGCAGGAGGCTAACCTTGCCAGCAGCCCCGACAAGAGCCACTGCGACCAACTAACCAAAGAGAACTGGAGGCTTCAGGATGAAATCCGAAAACAGGACGACGAGATGATCCAGCTACGAAGAGAAATCAGGAACTCGCAGAAAAATAAAGGCAACGAGCAGACGGAGAAAGATTCCATAGACAACAGGTTACTCAAGGAGAAGATCAAGCGATTGGAAGGGGATGATCTTCAGAAGAGTGAAGAGGCCAGGAAATTCACCGAGCTGGTCGCCGAGAACCTGCAGCTACAGAACACTATCCGGGAGCAGGCAGAGATGTTTGAAAGCCAGTTGCCAGGCTCAGTTGGGTTCAGCAAGAAACGCTATACAGAGCTCCTGACTGAGAACAGGAAACTGAAAGCCCAGTTAGCTAAGGAGAGCCCCGATAGGGGGACAAGAGTTAACAGTCAAGAGGAGTTGATGGTGGTCAGGAGGGAGGTTGAAACTCTTCAGAAGAAGTTACAGGAGAGTGATTCTAAATACATGCACATTGTCACGGTGTACAGGTCACATCTACTGAGTGCCATACAGGTAGGAAATTCTCCAAATTGAAAAAATAGAAAACACTTTTTCGAACTGTACAACACTGACATTAAACCAAACAATGAGATTTATGGAATCAGCAACTTAATATTGGATCTAAGGAGGAAGTGTAAGTTTTATAGGAGGGCGTCCTTGACTCTGCTTCTTAATAAATAACAACAGAGCCTATTCATTTGAAAGGTGTTGTAAGAAAGATTGCAATGAATGACAAAAGTTGGTGTTAACAACAAATATTCTGTTGCATTATTCAGGCATGATATTCTTTGTACCTTTTCCCCTTGGATAATTTGTTATTAAAAAGCCTGTAAAAGCCAACACTTTTTTTGTAATTCAGCCCTTGTACTAAATAAAACTTTCCTCCTTTTTTCCAATGGCCAAATATCTTGCTTGATTGTTCCTGCTAATTATACGATTGTAAGTAATCCAGTGACATTGTTTCCCTTTCTATTCTTTCTCTATTACAGGACAGTCTAGACCCCAAAGTCAAGGAATCCTTGTTAAAGATAAGTAAAATAAGCAAAGGAGAAGAGTTTGTGTGAGAGGCCACTCCACTAAGGTACAGAAAATCAGCATGCCCTCGCAAGAACATCCACGAATATGAATTTTTTACTTATCTGTCACTGTGGTCAAGTCGTTAGACTGCAGGGGTCGAGTTCCCAAAGCACTAAGATTCATCTTGAGATAAGTTGTCAGTATTTACCATATTGATTGGTATTGTGACATCACGCTTCGCTTAGCAATTAAGATTGATTTGAAGTTTAGATCAATCTTAGCTCTTTGTGAAATCGACCCCCAGGACTTGCAATCACAAGACAGTGGGTTCAAATCTGGTTCAGCTAACTGCTGATTTCACAATGACTAGAATAAGTATTGTCCTCTAGTTGCTGAATAACATTTTACTGGTTTGTGAAATTCATAATCATAGACGTTACACCAATGTTTGTACAAAGAGAGATTGGCTGTTGCCAGCTTGGCGTTTATATCACCCTCGTTGGGTGGATCATCTCCACAAACAAACAAACAAAATTAACAAAAAATAATGTAATACGTGTAGCTTGAGAACATGTGGCTTTGAAAAGAGTTTGGCATTGATGTTCTTATGCCACAAATTTACCCCACCTGGGTCATTCGAACGACCTCTTTAATTTGTATTCATCTTTTAATTGTTGTTATTCAATAACAACTTTACTTCAATCGCTTTTAACTCATTCATGACTTTTACTTGTGGTTTATTACTTGACCTTATTTTTTGTGAACTTCGAAGTGGTTGGTTCTAAACCTCTGAGTGATGGTAAATTGAATAGCAGCTATTCGGTTAACACATTCAATATCTACAGCTTCCCTGTATCTATGTACTGTGCTTCTGATATTTAAAAAGAATTTGTAATTTCTGTGAAACAATGTTTTTGAAAGGAAGTATGTAAATGTATTATACAGGATTGGTAGAGTTGACAAAATAGTCACAGACAGTGTTTGTGTTTTGTGTGATCACTAGGCAGGAAATAACAAACCTGTGAAAATTGGGGCTTAATCCGTTGTGTGAGTCGGGAGAAAACAGTGAAAAACCATGCACAATTTTCAGCATGTTAACACATTGTCCTAAATTTTGGTTGTAACAACTGAAATCAGTTGTGGTTTTTTAGGTTTTTAGATTACAGTTTTCTTGAATATGACTTCATTTCAGAGGGAAATACTTCACAGAAACAAATTGTTTTAGTATGGTGAACTTTATAATTAGTAAGTTTTCTGATTAAAACTGACCAACAATGTTTTTTATCCTTACCTTTCCTGTATAATACCTTTAACGATATTGATTCAGACAGTTCAAAGGTTGAACATTTCTAAATATGAAGAACTTATTCCATTGATTTTTCCATTTATTGGTAAGCAGTTTGTAACAGCTAATGCCCCTTTTTGTGCTACACAGTTTAACTGGAATATCCTTAACATGTTTGCTAATAATTGTAATGACACCTTGAAAAAAGCACAGCAGATTGTGTTCATAATACTTCTATGCAAATAATGTCTGTGTGTTTAGTATAAGATGCCCATTGTACAGTTTTAAAGTTATTTATTTTTTACACTTCCAGAACAAACAACGAAAAGATTATGCAGAATAATCCACCTGATGTAAATATAGCTTCATGAATAATTCATGAATCCTGCCAGTTATTGTACATTGTATATACTTGCTTAATGGATTAATTGTTTTATTTTGTTCAAATAATGGTTTACTTGTTTGATTTGTATTCAGTGATATTGGAAAGAACGATGTTTTCAGACCAATTTATTTCTCCAAACTTACTTTGGTGTTAAACAAATATTGTAAAAAATAAAACAGTTCCCTTGAAATAGTCCGATACAGATTCAGTTTAAAATGTTTAACATTTATTTATAGACCCCTTGCATAACGCGAAACGCTACACGGACGCTGAGGTCGCACGCACGATTTTACGCACAAAGAACACCTATTGTCCAATGATCTGCCTCCTTTGGCCTTAGTGAGGGCGCTTTTTGGCCTCAGTGAGGGCGCTTTTTAAGAGTTTGACGTCGTATGCAAGGGGTCTATTTGTGTGCGGGTACAAAAGCTTTCAATTTCAATAACACCTTATGCTAAAAGGGAGGTATTCTTTTGGTATTATAAAATCTTGCTTTGTAAGAAGCTCTGCATATGTTCATAATGTATAACATTTTATTTTTTACACTTCCAGAACAAAGAACAAACAGATTATGCAGAATCATCCACCTGATGTAAATATAGCTTCATGAATAAGCACTGCATACATGTATGTTGATAATGTATAACCTTTTGGGAAACAATTTCCTTCATATGAATGTGGTTTTAGAGAAAGAGATTTTAAAAAAATGCTCAATCTGAGAATCGCTTCATGCATATCAATTTCTCAGATTGTGTATTCCAATTACGGATTATTCTTCCTGCGTGGACATAAACCGCTCCAGTTTTTCGGTGATATCTCAAAAACGCTACCACCATTTGAAATTAAATTTTCATAGGTTTATTTTATATCTACATTTGTATAAGATTAAAACAATCGATCGGTTCGAAAAACCAAAGGTATATTTTGCCTTGAAAAGGAATGACACTACACTTACAAAAGTTTACTTTGTTAACTTCAGTATCAGGTCACAAAAAGCAATGATTTAAAAAAGAAATTGATAAAGTATAACAAATTCAGTTTATTGGTCAAAAAGCATTTTATTTTATTTTACGTTTCTTGGTTTTGCTGTGAAATAAAAAAAATTCCATCCATTACTGATTGATCAAATTGTCAAAAGCTGATTGTCTTCCATCATTTGCACTTCACAGTGTTTGTTTGGCATGAGCTATGAGGTGAAATGTATTAGATTTCTCCAAATGAAATTACACTAGAACAAATGTATTAAAACAGTTACAAAATTACATGACAAACTTAAATATTGTTTTGGGTTGTTTTTTCTTGATCAAAAGGTGCTTGAACTCATTTTCAAATTATGACAATCTGTGTTCTATTTATTACTGAACTACATGGCTAATTATACTTTATTAATGTAAATTAATGTATTTTTTTAATTAACTTGTGATGATTTAAATGTGTTAACTAAAACCTTGATTTCGCATCCACCTCATATGAAATAAGATTTCAATGAATCTGTTATTTGATTTGGTAATTATTACCTATTTAATGCAAAATAATCTTCAATGGTCCAAATTAATGTATTCCTAAACAGTGAGTTTTCTAATCAAAAACCTCATTTTAAACCTGTTTATATTTCATCAACAAATACATTTTCATTTTCTAGATATCTTATCAATTGGCAAAGATACATAACAGCTAATGTAAAGTCTAATACATGCACATTTACTATTGACTCATAACACTACATTGTACATGTATTATTAATGTTATTAAGCATTAAATGTTTACTCATGATTAGTAGGAGTTGAAATTTTTCATTTGTGGAGAATAATCTTGTTACGGTTTGCGACCTATGACCTGGATTGTAGCATCAGAGTTAAAGAATTGCTATTCAGTTGACAAAGTGTTTTTTCCCTTTAAAAAATTCGAAAATTCTTCAGGTGCTTTTAAGGAAGATACAAAATGTTACTTTACCGGTTCGCCCCGGTGTTCCCGGTTTGATTGGCTGCATATTGCGCCACAGCACCTTGTAAACCATTACATGGTGCTATGTAAAGAAATAGGTCTCAAAATTAAAAAAAAAAGTAGCTCCACATATATACCTTGCAGGAAAATACTGACTGTTGAAGTGCCTTGAGCGTCACTGAGTGACGGATATGAGCGCTATATAAGAAGCCACTATTATTATTATTATTACATATTCATATTTAATCTTGTTTTTTATTATGTATTCATAAGTGTCTCTATGGCAAGCATTACCAGAGTGACATAACCTTGGGGGAGGGGCAAAACAGACAACAACAACAACAACAACAACAACAAACAGGGAGGGTGAAATTGAACATGTTTTGTGATATTTTTAAGGCCATCTAATATTTGAACCAGTTCCTACTTAACCCTAACTCCCTTGAGTGATTTACTAGAATCCTTCCTTACTCGAACCCCATCCAAAAAAGCCTGGTACATCAGCATCCAAACTGTTGGACACTGATTATGGTGGTATGCCTGATCCAGTGTAAAGCTTGATCAGTTTATTCCTGCAGTCTGCGGTCCAACCGAATTTATGAAACTGGACCATATCTGTGGCTTTCAATAAATGTATGCTTCATATATTCCATTTATCATAACAAATTTGCGTTAAATATGAATATCTAAAGAACACAAAATCCAAAATTTCTTATGTCAAAGCCTTGTAGGCTTTGTCACACATGGCAAGTTTTACAGGCAACTTGGAAGCATCCAATTGCACCGCATGTAAAAAGAAGATTTTGGTGGTACAGCAGACATTTTTGTAATACTATCTTACTGTCCCCGAGACAATTACATGTATGTGGAAATTAGCATGTGAATGTTTTTTTCCCTTTGGAGATTGCCTGGAACTGGTTGCCTGTAGATTGCCTCGCGTGATAGGGGCCCTTACAGTTACGCTAAACAGTTATATGTATGTTATATGTATTTATTATGTCTAAGATTGGAGTTAGAATGTACATGTTTGCTATTCCCTTAAAAGTTGTGGAAAGTTTTGGACAAGTGATTAAAAGGTGCTTTTCTTTTAATGAGAAATGTAACTGATGCCCAACTAGCATGTTCTGTATCTTTCATACCTGGCATTACCACAGTTATTAACTTTTAAAATAAGCTGTCACGCAACAAACTCCACAAGGATGGTTGTGTTATTTGCTTTATTTTGTTAATCTTTTCTTTTGATGCGGTAATAATTAGTGACAATCATTGTTACATGAACATGTTCATGTATAATGTAGACTTTAAATGTATGTTGTTAGACCTCAGGCAATCAACTGGTGGGGTCATGCATGAAACCTGTATGCAAAATGACAACCATAGAGGGCACTGTGGTACACTAGTTCAAGAAGGAAATCATGGGAATTATGGCAAATACGACTTGATTTCAAGTCTACTTTTGTGGTTGCAGTTGGCATAGGGCACTCAAACATGTTTATTTTCTGGAGATTATTGTGTCGTATTCAATTGTTATTTGAAAATATCGGATGTTTTTCATGCATTCAACAAATTATCATGTTAGTCATGATAACTACTCTAAAGTCCACGCTGTTATGTCAGGTCATGGAAGTAGATCTATTGTTCTTTGTGAAGAGTTCTAGTTAAAACTAAATCTACCTAAAACCTCAGATGAGTATTATATGTTTTTGCTTGGAATTGTTTTGATTTTTATGCATGCTATTGGTGCATAATATTGCAAATGAATAAAATATTTATAATAAAATGTGAAAGACTGGGTCAATAACCATTGATATTTCATTGGGGAGCTTGATTTATCTTAGTGGGTATCCTATTATGGGGGACAAGGTCTCGATTTCTCACTATCATCCTGTGCCTGGAAAAAGGACGTAACAAACAAAAGGTTACCGGAGAAAGGGTGGAAGCAATTAATGTGTGTTTCAAGACAACTGGGCAGCGTTTTTGCGATCGTAACCAATAGCTGTTTCGGTTGAACTTGCCATCGGTTACTCACTGGTCATTGACTGCAACAGTTATTGGTTACGACCGCTATAATAAAAATAATAATAATAATAATACGCAGTTCTTATATAGCGCTTTATACTCCCGATGGGTGTCTCAAAGCGCTCAGTATTTTTCCTACAAGGTATGTGGGGTTACGTGTTGAAGTATGAGACCTATTCCTTTGCATAGCACCATGTAATGGTTTACAAGGTGCTGTGGCGCAATATGCAGCCAATCAAACCAGGAACACCGGGGCGAACCCCTTCTCTGTACGATAAGTGCACTGGGTTCTTTTACGTGCATTACACGTAACACACGAGACCTATGGCTTAACGTCCCATACTAAAATGCACCCCTGAGTGTGCAAGTTTAATCGGTTTTCTGCCATTCAATAGTCATTATATGAAGGTCAAATTCTGCATGGGAGTGGGAAAACATTTCTTTGGGGTTAACTCTACATGTAGCAAAAAAATGCAACAGTAATGTCACTCTTTTTTTCTTTTTCCGGGAGCCATTTAATTGCTTACAGCATTTTTTCACTGGAAAAAGTACTCTATGTGCCTGGCCGGGCACACAACAGTTTGTGTATCAATCTGAATTGCTATGTGAAGCAGTGTCAGCACAAATTGGTATAAATGGCATTATTGTCTACTCATCTATATAGGTGAGTCTAAGTGCTTCGCCACTTCAGTCTAGCACCCTCTAGTGGTGGCTTGTTCTTCACTTCCTGGTTTTAATCTCCACTGTTGTTAGTGGGTAATAAAAGCCGTAGTTTCTCATAAAACCAGTTCTATTTTGACCTTGTATGTCATCCAACTACTACCATAATGGTGCTTTGTGCAATTGAGCCAAAGACTCTTTTAGAGCTTAGTTTAATAAAGCACTGCATCATGTCTGACGATAATCACACCATTTAATAGGGTCCTTTGGTAACGATCTCAAAAAGAAATTGTTTAATTTTTGTCGGAAGCCCACTTGTTCAAAAGATGGTAACTGTAGTATAAGGCATCCTGCAAAATTATTTCGAAAATGTGTTGTCCGAAGTGCCAACGTTGATTAGAAATCAGTAAAAGTATGTCAACAAATTTGAATCTCCAAAGTGTCCATTTGATTGCTGCTTTCAATACAGCCAGATATGCAATTGGTACCTGCTGTCACCTTGCTAAAATGTGGATGGATTTCACATTCCTTGATGAAAATCCCTTGACAGGTTTTTGTTGTATTCTCAATAAGTAGGCACTGTATTCAAGAGACTTTTACTTTAGAATTTCTTCAAAATTGTGCCTATAAATCAGTATTATGTTGACAAGAACCAAATAATGACCCTACCTATAAGTAGTACATAAGGTATAGAAAAATAAAACCCACACCTCGGCCCCGTTTCTTCACTACATGTGTAAACACAAACAATGCATTTAAAACTCAATATTCAAGACACTGGTTGAATTTTAATTACGATCCGTTATGCACTGATTGAATGAATAAAATTACAACAAAGAAAATACTGAAATTTGTCTATCTACAGTTTTAAAGATGTACGACTAAATATTCAGCACATGACAATTTAAAGGGGCACATTGCCTTGAAATATCTCAAAATTTTGCTGTTAAGAGGTTCTCCTTGTCCTTTTAAAAAATTGATCATGCACAAACACACTTACATGTACAGTGTTTTGTAAAAAGTGATAAGAAAAACTTAAATTTGCATCTTGAAATACAGCCAGCTGAACATTATGGTCCAACATTTAGCGGAGCCAAAAATTAGGTTCTACAATAAAGCGAGCGTGTTCTGTCATGAAATTACACAAAAACCTCACAATGTTAAGGGATATTTATGTGAATCATTATATTCTACTTTTCTTTCCAGCCACATTCATTTAGAAAACAAATGCTTGTTTTTAATAACTCAAAGCGCCCAGTCTGAAGGCAACTTGCCCCTTAAATGTCTGATTTTAAAACTTATAACCCGTTCATACAGTAAAGTAATCTACCCCAACCCAGAACTTTTGGAGCGTTTTTCTAATTGAAATTGCATTATTGATCACATGTGATAATTGTATTTTTGAAACGAAACATTTTCTGCATCATATTTTTGGGTGTGTGCAGGAGATAGAAAATAAAAAGCTGTGTAAGCTGGTGAGATTACAACCCTCTTGCATGCAACTATTTAAAGAGAAGTTTTCTCAAAATCAGAGTTTCAACCTTCGTTTTGATTAGCAGGGCTCGAATTTGGCGTAAAATTCAAAAAGACGGCAGGGCTTGTAGCTAAAAGTGTTTACCAGACCAGAATCTTCAGAGGAAAGAGCTTTCTACAGAGTTTAACATGTAAGTATTTTTTATTTGAACAAGCACTAAGACTAGAGAAGATATCTCAGTTATTTGTGGTATGGGGTTAGTATATTTTGATACTCAGCCGAATTGAGTATTTCTGTTAAAGATATTAAACAGTGACGTATTTTCATTCAATTGAAAAACACGAGACCTATGGAATTGTCAGGTCATGAGTTCACTGGCCTTAGGGCCTGCGGTCCAATGTCAAATTCGAGCTCTGACACAGCTACTAAGCACAGGAAAAGTGTTCATCATGGACAAATCTTGCCTAGCTAAGACAGATTACCTGACAATGAGATGTAATGTCCTTTGTTTCAACTGGTACCCTACTAACCTTTGCTTAACAAATACGCTTAGCAGTATTTCCTGCTTGACAGCTTTCTGAAATTTTGCCTCAGTTGAACAATCATACAAAGTGTACAATTTTATAAAAAAGCACAAAAAGTAGCTCGGCATAAAACCATTTTGCTTACCAGAATAAAGTTACCAACCAAAATACCATATCACACGTACCCTCTTTAACTGGTTTCCTGCTTAATTTTGCTCAACAGAAAATTGTTCAGCAAAATTAGAGACGCGGACGCTTTAATAGCATGTGTACATTGGTAATTGTCAAAGACCAGAATCCACACTTCATTTAACCCAACATATACATGAAATAACAAACCTGTGAAACTTTAGTAACGAGGAAATGGTGAACAAACAATTTTGGACTCACAAGATCAAAACATTGCTCATTTGTTTTCCCTCAAAAACTGCAGCATTTCAACAAAATAGTTTCAAGGGAAGTTTTCCACCATGTCCATCTACCATGTAATAGGAAAAATTTGTGAACATTTATCTTTTCAATCTCAACAATGTTGAGGTCAAAGATTAAGGTCAAAGCTCACCAGAGACTCTGGAATAATTCATCATGTGATATACTCCAACTTGAGAATGAAAACAAAATTAAACAACATTTTCTGTGTTTACCAAATGGTGTCGCTTAACTTTCCAATGTCAGTTTCACACAATGTGTGAATGATTTTAAAAGACTGAACATTCTCCAAATGCCTCCTTAAAAAAACAAAAAAACTAAACTTCCATAATCTTCCTCAACACTTAAAAAAATAAGCCATAGATAGTTCCCAGTAGACGCCATCTTTACGGGCAAATCGCATTTTGGCTTGCAGGCGCGTCAAGCGCTCAAATTATTAACGCAGCCGCGTCAATCATTAACCAATCATGCAATGAGTTTGGTGAAATGTGCGCGTGCTGCACGCTGTTCTCACGCGTAACGCATGACTGTGTGTTCCAAATTGCCCGTAAAGATGGCCGACTTACGTCATATTGCAACCTATCTATACTCAAATAAATTTCTGAAGACAAAACAGAAAAGCTACTTTTCAATATACCCTCATGTTTAAATTTGAAATCAGACAATATTTTTTAAAAATCTTAACTGTTTTATAGAGAATAAAAAAAGGGTTCACATATTTAAGTACGTCTTGTTTCCTGACTTAGTCTTTGAAATTTCCATTTGTTTTTTTAAATAATGCACACTATAAGGGAAAAAAGAAAGAATATTAGCTTAAACAAAGGCTAGATACTTTACAATAGTCTTCAAGAAATATGTAAGTGTACACAGTATTAAAATATTAATTTTGTTTTAACCTTTGTACTTGGTAAAGCACTTAAAATTGGTCATCCAAAATAATTCATCCGTTTGTTGTTTGCTTATGTTTTTTGTCTAAAATGACGAGAATCATTAAATTTGATGCCCAATCAGATGTACATTTCAGGTGAAGGATCACTGAAAATGGCATATTCTTTCCAAGTTACTCTTACAGTGTTACCCAAATCTCAGTAACTGAGTGCAAATTAGCCCATTAGTTTATTCACACAATCTTTAAGTCAATGGGGTTTTTTCACATGGTTAAGACCATATAAATTATAACAGGGAAGGTACAACATTAATGTTCGGGTTTTTGAAACTGTGAGAGTGTAGAGCCAAAATGATAAAAATTGCGGAATTAGACAAAAATTCAAAAAATGAGTGAAAAGCCTTTTGGGATTGAGTCTGTCTGGATCTTTTATAAGCATTTGGCAATAGATCCTTGTGCTGATGACATCATGGTTTGTTTACCACTTTGCAAAAGAATGGGACACCATTGTGTCTCTGCTCAACTGTCAGAAATGCAGTACCCAGTTTACAGCACTTTAAAGCAATGCAGTAAACAAACCACTTAAGTATGAGTGGGTACTGCAGAGACACAATGGTTTCCAATTCTTCTGCAAAGTGGTAAACAAAATATGACGCCATTGCGGTTCTAAGGTCTATTTGATTAACAGATTACTATCATTCAGTTCTTTCATTATCATTTGTCTTTGTCATTTCTTTGAAATGCTCACAAGGCACTATTCCAGTAATAATCTGAAACTGTTACCCATCGTTTTGGTTCTAATGTTGTACCTTCCCTTGTGCTCCGAAAAATATTTTTTACAATGCTTGGTTGGTAGATCCTTGAGCTAAGTCTTTGTAGCCATTAGTCAAGGTGCGTGTGGCATCTCATTCACCCAGCAGAAAAAGAAAAAACTTGATGTGTCCAAGCAATGAGTGCCCTAACCAAATCGTGAAAACAGTCTCGTAATTTTTGTTATTAAAAATCTTGAGAAATTCTCATGCAGAAATCATTGCTATGGAAGAGTTGATCAATGAATGCTCGCAAATGACATCGTATAAAATTGAGCAAAATGAGGTGGCAACATTCCGATTATCAGACTATCCCCCCAAAATTAAGATGTTGCCGCTTGTAAACTGATTATTTTGGGAGAAATTAAACCTTGGCAATTTTATGCCGTCAGTCATGTCTTTTAAGGTAGTGAACATGAAGTGATATGAAGGTATAATAGATGTCAATTTTCATTAGGTAGTGAGCATTAGGATATGAAGGTAGTGGGCGTTTTTAATTTCTGCAGTACGCCCATCCCATCCCAGATGCCACACGCAGCTTGCTTAAAGGCTATGTATTCAGTTGACAGCTTCCTGGCGTTCTACATTTTCCGAGTAAGGTCTTCTGTTATACTGAGGAGGCTTCTCTAATTTGACCACAGCCTCGTCAATTATCACCTCGTCTATGTCAGAGCCAGGAACATCAAACATGGGTTCTAAAAGAATTTTCTCCTGAGAAGAACAAATAAATAAATAAATAAATAAATCACAATTGACTGGATTTACTTTGAATAATTTCATTTAGTTTATGTGAGCTATCTCAAAAAATGGGTTATACAAGAATTCTACATATATCTGACAAGTGTTGTCGCCATGTAGTTGAAGTGCACGGAACTCAAGCTCTGATGGCAAAATCATTGGGGTTTGTGTTCAAATCCCGGTCATGACACCTTAATAACTTCACCAAGGAGTAAAAGAGAGCTAAGATGGTTTAAAGGGGTAGATTGCCTTCGGATTTTGAGCTTTAGGCTATAAATAGCATTTGTTATAAAAAAGTGTTTCTATTCTGTCTTGTTCGGGGGGGGGGTGCCAGTCAGAAGCCATTCAACTGTTAACTGCCGTATAGCCAGGGATCACACTAAGTATACGATACAACCTGGGAAGCAGCAGCAGATGGATCACCTTAAAGAAGGTACGACTTTTGATTTCAAACATCAACAAATTAAACCACAAGGGCAACAAACTGGGTAAAAATCAAAAGACGGACGTCTTGAAAGGTTGCAAAGTTTGTCTCACCATGATAGAGCGTAGACCTCGAGCTCCTGTCTTTCTCTCCAGTGCCATCTTGGCTATGGCTGATAGAGCATCTGCAGTTATATTTAGTGTACACTGCAAACAAACAGGCAAGAGAAGTTCTTCAATTACAGCCGAGCTGCCAACACTTGGGTCTTGCAATCGGGGAGATTTTGCACAACAATCAGGGAGACATTTAGAATTACATTCAACATAACAGGGAAAAAGTTTCCGTAATCTGGAGGTTTTTCAAATTTGTTCATCAGACCATGGAAAGATTGGTTCATTTTCAGGGAACCTTCTGCAGAATCAGGTAGAGCTGGCAGCTCTGTTACAGAAACATATCAGTTAAAATGAGTTATTATGACTTTTCTCAAAGCTTTCATATTGACCCTGATCCAGCCTTGTTCCCATTTGAGTCCAGAATGCCCCACAATTTTGAAAAACCTGGGGAGAACCCTGATACCCCAAAAGGGGTGAATACTACCCGATTAATGAACAATGATGACTTCAACTTACATTGTCCATCTTGAAAAGCATCTCAAACTGAGGTACAATGGCATTCCTGGGCTCCTTCAGGATACGTAGCAACATTGACTCATCCAATGACGACAAGCTCACTGTGATCGGGATGCGACCCACAAACTCCGGGATCATTCCAAACTCGATCATGTCCCTGGACTCAACTTGCCTCAAGAGGGCGTCTCGCTCATCATTGTCTATTTTGGTATCGGATGGAGCGGATTGGTTGGATATATCGGCATTGGTTGCTGCACGTCGACCCTCGCTGATATTGGCTGGAGCTCCAAATCCAAGATACTAAAAGCACAATTCAGCACACAGTTGTGTCAATTTATTTTTACAATTCATCTGAATTTTGTATTCTGAGTTTTCTTCATCCCAGCTGAATAAAACATCACTGTATCTTACTATAGTTCACGCAATATTGCATGTATCCATAAAAGGCTCTCTCATGTTTCATCTAAAGGTCGTTAACATTTTATAGAGCATAGATGATGATGCAGGACATGTTACAACCTAGGAATGAACAAACTCTGTTAACAATTTTACCAAGATATGAGCCAAACCTGGAAAATCCTTCGTTTTAGTGTCTTTTTCTCTGTTATTACAGACCTTGCATTGCTACCGTCTGATAACATCACGTCTTTGTTGTCTTGGTCATTGTGTCAATCATCATCAGGCAAATTTATCTCAACAAGCATGATCCACGCTTAGCGTGGCTTTCCGGCTAGTAGAGAATAACAATTGCTTAGCACACAATCAACATCTGATTGGCTACACAGCACTAGATTTTCATCATATTTGTAATACTGCATTGATTATTTTGCTAGCATTAATAGAGGTTAAACTTGGAAGTGTTGTTTGCAGCAATAAATTCTGCGATGTCAAATAAAAGATTCCAGTAAGTAAATCAGGTCTTACTTTCTCCTGCTTTCTCCTGCTGACTATACGGTCCAGCCCGTTGAATGCACCGGAAGCAACAAACAATATGTTGGTGGTGTCCACCGGCACGCTCTCCCCACGCAGCTTACGAGAGCTGCGCTCCGGCACACTGACCACTGTGCCTTCCAGCATCTTGAGAAGACCCTGTTGGACACCCTCACCACCGACGTCACGTAGCTGGTGTATCCCTGGCACGCAGCCAATTTTGTCAACCTCATCCAAGAAGATTATGCCTGAAAAAAATGTCAAAAAATGAATGCATTTTCTTCCAACAAAATGAATTCAAAACAAAAAACAAGTCTGCGCCTAAATTCGCTTACAATCTACCATGAAATGTTCAGTATATCAAAATATATGAACACAAACTGGAAGTACTGAGGGATATGGACTGATTCCACTCAACTTAAGAAACAGCAGTACCTTCTACAAATGGTCCAAGTACTGAATACAGCTGGTTTTTGTTGGGTTTTGGTTTGTAGGAATACGTGCCTCATTTTAGAGCAGAGCTCATGAATTATTTGCTTTCGACTGCTAATAAAACATTTTTGAGAAACCAGCTGCAAGCAGAACATAGGGCATTTCATATTGGCTGGTGTTCCATGACTGCTCTAAAAACTTCTGCAAAGACATCTGCTCAAGCAATGCAAAGGTCCTGGGTTTGAATCCCACCCAAGTGATTTGCCTGTGGGTTTTTTCCTATGCAGAACTCTGGAAAGTACTGATTATACAGTGCTTCATTCACAACAGTGCAAGGGTAAAAAAAACAATTTATAAACTGCTCTAAAAGTTCATTTACATGCTGATCAGCTTAAATACCTTGCTGTGCTTTCTCCACATTGAAGTTGGCATCGATCAGGAGTTTGGCAATGACTGACTCAATGTCCTCTCCCACATAGCCAGCCTGGGTCAGCGTGGTACAGTCACATATGGCAAAGGGTACATCCAGGCACTGTGCTATGGTCTGGGCCATTAGTGTTTTACCTGTCAGAGGGAATGTATGAAGGGTTGCAGTGGGTCAGTCATCGGACACAAAACGGGATTACGTAAGCAACAACCATCAAACGGCCTTCTCAAAACAAGATCAAGGTTCAAGGTTCAAGATTCCGTCAAGAATCATGTTCAGAAATGCTTGCTTTACCAGGAAAATCCTGTCAACACGCACATCAGTGGTAAACATATTGTTGCAAACAAAAATAACTACACGAGAACATTTACTTAATGGCCAGTGAAGCTGAAGGGTCAGTGAAGCTGAAGGGTCAGCAATTTGTGATGAAAGCAAAGGGTGAAGGTATACAATGTGAGAAGGCGACCATGGGCAAAATGAACGTCTTGAACATAGTGTCAAATAACAGTTATATCCAGAACATTCTTATTCTTTTCCTTACATGAGGAGAGTGATTTTAAGCTATAAGAACATTATTGTACAAGCCAATCTTTTCATATTAATTACCATGACGACATCAAATCAAAACACAAAGCTTGATCACCTGTTGCAATGAAATGAAAAATGTATTTGTGACTTATTTACAAAAATTAACAGAATAGGGCAGGCATGATATCTGGCACTTTGGGGAAAATAGTAGGACAATTGAGTACAACAGCTGACCTATTTGTATATATGGTGGAGGTATAGACTTTTACAGATTTCTCAGGCCATGTAATAAAAATGATGCTGATTTTTCTGAGGGCAAACAATCGGAACAATCGGAAACGAGACTAAAATAGGAAGAATATAATTTGTTCATTGAAACTAGACAAGTCTCCCAGAAGGCATTGATTAGTTTTAGTGTAGATACCTGATCCAGTGGGTCCGAGCAGTAAGATGTTACTCTTCTCCAGCCTCAGCTCATACTGTTGAGCGTCTAGCAGCCCACTGCCACGCAGCTGCCGCTCAGACTCGCTACCCTGTCCAGACTGCTGCTGTTGCTGTTGCTGCTGCAGTGACGATGCTCCTAATGCACTACCTTGGCTACTAATTCCTGCTATCTGCAGTAGCTCTAAAACAAAAAGGGCATGCTAAGGTTAAAGACAAATCATTAACAGATTTCATCACTTCTGTTCATTGTTATAACTAAGTTAACAGTAAAAACCAAATCGTATAACTAAATTGATAATTTTCAATTAACAATACAAAACTAAACTAAAGTAAAAATGTCAACAAAAATAACATGAAACATATGTTTTGTTTTTAGAAACTGGGCTACTATGTTAACAAAGTAAACATTGGAAAAATTCATAACTGAACACATCGTTTACTTTGAACTCTTTGGGTAAACGGAAGTAGGTCAAATCTTGCGGCCACTAAGGAACAAGTCGCTTGTGGCCACTATGGCCTTTATAGGATTAATGAGGGTGGGGTTGGGGGGGGGGGGGGGGGGGGGTTATGTACCTCTTGGAGTAAAAGCCTGGTTTCTGGTCTCAGTACCTTCCCCCTGTGTCTTGCTGGTCCCTGCCGGAATGTTATTATAGATGCGCTTGTAGTGATTGTACACAGCCACAGACAGAACTTTCTTGGCTTCTTGCTGGCCGATCACATGTCTCTCCAGAAACTCATAAATCTGAAGATAGAACAGGTTGGAATTTAAATAACCACTTCGTCACACACTTGCAGTGAGTCTTGCAGTGATCACAGTGAGTCTGTGGCCATACATTAAATTCTAAACTCTTATCATGTGCATCATGTGCGAAGGTGCGTTCCACACTGTGCAAGGGGTCTATAGGAGAGTTAATGAACAAAATAGCACATATTGTTTGTGTACTGGTCAAAAACAAGATATCAAGAAAGAAAACTCCCTTCCTTTTAACACACCAGTCTATGTGGATTTTGTCGAGGCTCATATTATTTTACCTTCTTTGGGGGTGGGGGTGGGGGTCTCTCCGGCTTCGGTGGTAATGACTCTTTGAGACTCTTTTTGCTGTCTGTTTCTGACAGTACAACGAAGAAGTGATGGCATTTCTCACACTTGACAAATCTTGTTGATGCTGCACGGAATAAAAAAGTCAGAAATGAATCTTACCTTCGATTCCAATCGTGAAACAACTCAATATATTCACCAGACTCACTCAATCTCTGGTAACTCATCAGCAAAACATTTTGACTTTCAGATTTGTAAAAAAAGTATTAAGATTAATAATAAGGGTTTTGAGACATTACATGGTGAGGTATCAATGCATATTCATTCAGTTTGTGGCAACACTATGTGTTTTAAGTAGATTTATACACATGGTGTTGCCGAAAAACTTAATATACAAGACTAAACATTTTTCTGGTCTAATTAGGCCTAATTAGTATTAATACTAATCAAACTTTTTGTTGGTCATGCAGTACTGAATACATCACACTTCTCATGCAAGATCCTGGGTGGAATTTAGGATAGTATTAAAACTGACTACATGTAACTGACTTTTGTTTCCTATTCTGACAAGAGTTCCACAATTTCTATCTGAAACCCTTATGTACATTCAATTGTTACAATTTTCTTTTGTTAACTACAATTTACTAAATTAGTGTCAAAATGTTGTCAGAGCATACATGTACACTACATTGCTCAACAAGCAGATGTTAAGGATTGTTGACAATTATCTATAAAACGAAGCAGCTGTTTAAAATCCTAAGTGCAACAAAATGCACCAGTTGTTAAAACTTGCTGCAATTTGTTACAGTTAGCACCAACTTGGTTAGCACTCAACTGAAACCCCATCCTTGAACACATTTGGATGCATTTATGCAGGATTCATGGATTTCATGTAAATTCAAGTCACCAGAAAACCTGCACGCATATTATTTTAGCCATTCCCTTAACCCTAACAATCCCTAACCCTACAAATTCAAACAGGGCAAAGTGTTTAATTTTGTTAGGTTAAGTACAGTGAAGTTAGGATTGGGTGTTTGATTCTGTGGGATTGTGTATCCTTGCTGACAAGTAATGGTGTTGGAATTTGATTGAGTGGGTATGGTGGATGTGTGAAATGTACATGTCTGGCATTGCTCTTTCCTCCATGGTCTAATGAGATAGTTGTTGGATTATGTTATGTTGGGTACTGTGTGATTTCACTGAACAAATTTTGCACATGCCAAGTGTACACACTCCAACAAAATCAAACAAAAAAGACCTGTTGGAGTTTGTTAGGTTGTGTATCGTTCCCCTAAGATTGGGTACAGTTCCCATCTCATGGTAGTATAAGCTGTTGGAATGTGTTGGGTTAGGGATGGATTCTAGTAAAAACGCTTTGGGAGTTAGGGTTAAAATATGCTTATAACATTTATGCACGTGTACAAACACTGTTGGTTGGCAATCGCCATAGAGTTCGGCACTAGGCAGACACACCAATGTGTATGCATCACGCCACCATCAGCCCCATACAAAAAGATTGCACAATTTGCAATATTTCATGTGAAGGGTCTTTTGCAATTAGCAGGGCAAGCCCCCCCCCCCCCATGGCTATCCTAACCCAGACCACTTCACTGCACAATGCAACAACACACAACAAAAATTCCTTTGCATTTAGCATGGTACCTAGAGAAAACCAGATGGGGGTAAGGGGTTTACTTATAACACCCTGAAAGGGTATCAATCTTATCTGGAACAAGTTGACACAAAAGAATTTACTCTTTAAATTAACAAGAAATGTTCACCTTAAGATCAGAATATATAGAACACAAGTGAAAGTATCACATTGTGATTTTTTCACTGCTTTTTTGACGAGATATTCCCATTTTTAAGGGAGCTCAAAATTTGTAAGTATACATACATGACATTTATGGGACTACTTCAAATACTTACACACAAATGTTTCAACATGCGTGCAGGGATCACCACACTTTGGACAACACAACTGTCCAGATTTGTCATTCCCTCCATCGCTGCTACTCCCAGCACTGCTACTGCTACTACTACCACCAACACTCCCTCTGGATTTCCGACCACCACCTCCACCGCTGACCCCATCCCCCTTGGATGAGCCATCTACCGAGGTGTTGCAGAGGGGGTAAGTCGTGCTGAGACTCCTGCTCAGAATGAGGCTGATACTTGAAGGGGACTCTGTTTGAGGACGCACTGAAACGGAGGCAAGTGGTTTGGTGCTGTAGCCATGGATACCTGTTGATGATACACAAGATGACAATTATTTGCACGTTTATGAACTTTTTAAACTATATGACCAACCTTGTTTCCAGAGGTGTTTAATCTCACTGCGCTATTTTTTTTTCAGCTTGCGCTGCTTGCTCATAACTCCTGGTATTGGTTAAATAAAAAGTGCCATAACTAGGCCTGTGGCCGATCCACTCTATGTGCGCACTCAAGTATGATACACAGCAAAAGAGGCATCAAGTCACAGAGCAGCTGGTCCCCTCTCATTCTTCTTTGATCTTGTGACATGTCTAACTGTATGCAGTTTAGGGTGACCGTGTAAAAACATGTTTAACACATAAATTTTGACACACGTGTACTAAGCGTCCTACAAGCGCCATACATGTGCTCAAAAGTTTTTAACAAGTGTGCGTGCAAAGCAGTCACTTTTGGGAGCCAGTCAGCATGTTTTTCCAGCACTTTCCTACAAGAGCCGAAAGGTATTGATACAGTGCTCTGCCCTTACGTGAGGATGCAGTATGACACTTTTACACTTTTAAGTCTATTTAGTGGTTTTATTACTTGGTAAGGACATATATAAGAACATGTAAGAAGTCCTGTGGAGGTTTACTCGGATAAATCAGTTTGGGTCATCACTGCATCAAACAAATCTTTAGTGTTATTCTGTACAGCAATTGCTTCACTGAAAACCTTGCAGAAATACGGTCTATCTGTAGTTGTCAATAGCCAGTTCATACTATGTACCTCGCTTGAATAATAATAAAACAAAGTTCAAAGTTATGCTCATATAGCACCTTACATCCATAACTGCAAGGAGCTGTACAAATTAACACAGCACCAACACAAAAGAAGAAAATAGAACTTAAACAAAAACAAAAATGTTTCAACCCAAAACTGAATATGGCATGTATGGTATTGAAGATTAGAAGATACAGGTACTGTACATTTACACGAGTTGATCAAATTTGTGTACAAAGTTAGTCAATTGATACTGAATGGTTTGGGGGTGGGTGGCATCCATTTTCTCCATTTAGTATTATTGTGTAATCGTTTCTAAAATACAGCATAAATGAGAAGATGGTACACATGCTTTATACTTACATGGCACACCACGTGATGCTTTAATTGGACCATTTGGCCGACACAGTAGACGTCTGACAGGTGTCAGGTTGCAGCGTAAACTAGGAGGCATTTTGGTGGTCACTTGTCAGTTACCTAATCTGCTGCCAAAAGTTTCTTCTCAATGTGAACAGTGAGCTTAAAAGTGACCTGATCTCCATAAAAGAGCAAGCCTTGCAACCTTTGAAAAGATAAACATCAAGAGTGATGAAGTTGTCAGTGCTTGCATCAAATTGTACATCTACATGTACATGGAAAATTCAGTTCTTATTGTGAGAGTTGACCCTACAAATTTAATTCCTCAAAATAACAATTTTCTGATTAAAACTTCATCCAATGATTATTTAGTCTTCAAAATAAGTTTTTATAAAGCCACGATTGAAATCAAGATGTAGTCTGAGTCTCTACAGGATTGTTTGTGTTTTTCTTGCCAGCATTTACACAAGTTGTACGATCTCAATCATTCGAGAAGAGTAAATAATTATTTTAAAAACTTCAAAAAAGACATAACAATAACTTACTTTAACAAAATTTCACCAATTATTTTATATTTTAATTTTATTTAATAAAAAAAAATAGAGCCTTTCGTGTGTTAATTCATTGGGAGTGCAACAAAAATAAAACATTGACTAATCTGCCTTCGATGCTTCGACCATGAAGGTAGGAATCACCTCCATGCTTCGACCAACCATCCAAGAAGAAACAAGGTTGCAAGGACAGTCCTGCACACAACACTGCTGTTTTTGTGTTACACAAACATCACGCACAAGGTTCATGCGCGCTTGTTGCTCGTTGTGTTGACTGTCGACAGTAGTGTCAAAAAAACATCAACTGATTTTGATTTACGTGGCCACTTCCCACAAATTTAAACACTATCCCTCTATTTATTTGAGTTTCAGATACGATTAGTCTTTTCTCCTGAACCGAAAGAGTCGTAGAACGATCTTACTTTACCTGTGTCAATCAGGAAATCAAGATGCAGTCTCTACAGGATTGTTTGTGTTTTTCTATTTTGCCAGCATTTACACAAGTTGTACGATCTCTAAATCCGATCTCTCGATGCTCTTTTGTGTTCTTACGGGAGACTATGTCAGCCTCTCTAAAAATCATGCGAAGTTTTACTTTCTAGATAATTATAAAACAAAACTCTTTTTATTAAACACACACAGTAAAAATTACTTTTTGTACTAATATATATTTTTGAAGCTGTTTTATTATACAAAAAATGCTAAATATTCTTTTCTACACACTCAGTATTTTTTGTTTTTATTTCTTACATCATATTTTGTTGTCTCACGTGACGTACATTGACAATCGCCCTCTCGTCAAAGGAACATGGCGGCCTCCATGCGTGCTTGATGGAAGTATCAGTGTGGTATTTTCTTATGTAATCGGGAAATGACTGAGCTCAGATTGCGTTAACATTTTTAATTTGTGTTCTTATTTGTGTTTGAACACACAAGTTGTCTTCTTGGTGCTGAGTAATGGCAGGGCGCGGTCGAGGAAGGGGACGAGGGGGAGCAATCGCTTTTACAGCTGAGGTTTTGGGACTCGGACGTGGAGACGCTCTGCCGCCCCCAACGTCTCAACCACCACCACTTTTTCCAGTAAATGAGACTGATTCTTTTATATTTCATTTAGTTTATTTCAATTATGTCAACATTTCCTGATCACTGATCAGTATATTGGTGCTATGCAATAAACAGCAATTATCACACTTCAAAAGCAAACAACACTTATTTACCAATAATAATATGAATATGATCACTTTTTTAAATTTTATCACTTGATGTTTTTATTGTTATTGTCTATGTTTTTGTTAATATTCAATTTATCTTTATTTCTTAATAACTTATGGATTTTTATTGTACAGCGCTTTGTGATGTTTATGTGACATGGAAAGCGTGTTGTTTTTTTGTTTTTTTCATTATTATTATGATTAGTGGATATCTTGCCAGCACCGGCTTTCTCTTTTACTTTTTTGAGTTTTAAGTTACTGTTATTTATTATAAATATTAATAAGCTAGGAAATCATTCAGCTAGGAAATCATTACTCAGAGTCGGACCATGTTATGTAGGAAGGAAAAGGAACGAACTATAGTTCTAGGAGTAGGAAATCATAACACACATATGACAAGCCAACATACTTTTATAGGCTAAGGTACTAAATTCCTGGGTTTTAGGAACACATCCTTAGTAAATCAACACATCAACACATCCACTTTATTAGTCTGCCCTTCATTGTATTAACTAATTATTTACCTCTCTTCTAACCTTCCATTTTGTCCTTTGTGTTCCCAACTTCTTGTGGTCAAGCTATCCCCTTCCCTTCATAACCCCCCCCCCCCCCTTTGTCTTCATAATCCCTGCTTACCCCCTGCCTTCTCTGAATGCTTTCTGCTTTTCTCCCTCCACTCTCTCTATTCATGTATTTCCACTTGACTACTCTTGTAACTCTTGTCTGCTTGTATGTGTGTTGTGTGTTGTCATTCAGCCTTCGAGAAAGACTCCGCTAGGGTCGAAACGTCAGGCCACTAACTTATTTTTTAAATCAACACATCTCAGAGGAAACAAATCCACGCTATAACAGATACATTGCAGGTCTGTGTTCGATGCTCCATGGGGCGTTCCTCAAAAGATTTGTTCATTATTCAAAATAAGAATATTCTTTTTCTCCCCAAATTGTTCAGTGCTGGCAAAGTTTACTTTGCCTTATTTACTGCAGTATTAAAATTGAGACGTTGGGTTGTACCAGTAGTGTTCTAAGAGCGGTGCTACTGTGTATTGTACGGCCTAATGTTTATTGCTAATCACATAGTATTGTTACATTATGGAACTCCTTGTAGGGTGCCTCTAAACATTTTCAATTTTATGAAGTGGTCTGACTACCAATCATCTTGTATTGTTCTCTTCTTTCTTGCACTTGCAGCCCTTGCAATTTCGCCCAGTGCCACTACCAACTGGAGAGGAATGGAAGTACATGTTGCTTCTAAAGCAGGAGTTTAGAGTCACAATGAAAGACTCCCCATATTATATCAAACCTCAAGAAAAAAAAAAAGGTAGAATTTTTACTGAAATTATTTTTGGTGGTGCACAATAAATATGAAGTCAGCCATATCACTATGAGCATCTGGAATGAATGACTCTCGGTACAATTGTTGTTATAGAACCTGTACTAGTGAACTTACATGGAACTTTGGTATTTACACAAGATAATTATTCTTTCTCTTGGTGGAGATGTTTGTTTTCTGTTTTGGTTGTCATAAGTTTTGGAGGACTTTTGTCTCTAATTGGAACTTGAGTTCACCAGTCACATGTTCAATTTCTCGGAGAGACGGAGTGAAGGTCAGAGTCTACTCCTAGAACTATGAGGTTTGTTCTGCTATCGTCTCCACGTGGAGACAAAAGCGGAACAAACCTCATCATTCTAGGAGTAGTCGGAGTCTACAGCTACATGTACATCTGTAGGACTGTAGAGTCCAGATGAGTTGTGATTTAAACATAAACCCCCATCTGATGTGAATTTGAGGGTTCTGATCGATCACAATAAGTCCAAATCAGAGTCTTAATTGAGGTATCATAATCAAATACAAATCTGGTATCACCCTTTAAGAAAGAAGATAGAAATCTCCTAAAAGCACTATAAATTATCTGTTCAATAGTTTTGCTTCTTTCTGACATTTCTATAACTATGGCGGAAGTCTGCTATTCTGGAATGCTACACACATGTGGATATGCACTGACTTGTAGGGCCATCCAGATCTTGTAGCACCTGAGAAAGGTCTTTTAAAGAGTGCTTGCATCATTTTTGTTTCCAGATATTGCTAGATATTCAGATAAGTACAGGCTGGGCAGTAACTCGGATAACACCATCGGTTGGAAACCATACTGGAAGCACCTACCTAAAGAACTTAGAATCAGAGTCAGAAAACCAGGAATGGCTACAACTGCAAGTACGATCTAATCACTCAATTATCACTCAATTGTTGTACTCCAGTCTTGATAATTGCAGACATATTTAAACATATAATTTGGGGTTGAACAAAACAATCATTACTAGAGCGGGATTTGAACCAACGGCCTCCGGATTAACGTGCCGGCCCTCTATCAACTGAGCTATCTAGCCCTATGTTGGCGGTCTCCCCTTTTTTCAGTATCTTTGTTCGGGGTGCCAGTCAGAAGCCATACAACCTTTAATTGATGTGTAGTCAGGAAGCACACCCAACTTTACGATTGAACCACGGTAGCGGCAGCGAAGGAATCAAATATCAAGTTATCGGGATGTTGTTAGTTCAAATCCCACTCCAATCAATTTTTTTTTTCAACCTCAAAGTATTAATAATTGCAGACAGATTAAGAATGTATTTCTCGGTTTTAGTGATCCCAAACCAACATTATTTACTCAGTCCTAGTTGGAAAGTAAGGATCAACGTGAAATATGTGTAAGAGTGTTAAATCTTAAAACGTTGTATATGTTTGAATTGGTAAAGCATATACTTTCTTTTCTTTCTAACATTGTATCAGGGCATAAACAAACCTTTTCTTTCTAATGTTGCTTTAAGGGAACAAATATAGGGCAGTCTATTATTCAACCATCTTGTGTAAGAAACCTGGGGTCGATTTCACAAAACTCTTCCTAACTTAGGACTAGTCCTAGGCAATGCTATGAGATAGGACTGGTCTTAAGTTAAGACCAGTAACTTAAGACTAGTCCTATCTCTTAGCATTGCCTAGGACTAGTCCTAAGTTAGGAAGAGTTTTGTGAAATCGACCCCTGGGTGTTCTATGGATTCTTTTATGTGTGTGAGTGATCAAGTAAACAATGTATGCATATCTCATGCAAACCAGAAAAATAAGTCCATTCTGATGCCATCTTGATGATGATTTCTCTCTTCTCCTTGTTTATGCCTTAATTGTCACTTCTAGACTTGACTCATGCAATTTTTATTCTCACTGGACTTTCAGATAGAAAACTTTCTTAAATCACCGCTGCTCCTGCTCGCCTGGTCTCACGCACGCCTCGTTCTTAACATACAACACCCATCTTACACAAACCCCCTAAGGCTCCCAATTAAAATGCTTACCACATACTTGGTTAAATCTTTCCGCTTTAAACAGCCTTGGTGGACTAATATCCTGACTATAATTTATCTCAGCTTCTACATTTCTATATTTCTGTTCGTATTTGCTGGCCATCCTTACTTGACGCAAACTTCCATTGCTACAAAATTGAATGCTTCAAGAGCCTTCACCTTACATGTAATAGCACCTTTATTGTGGACGGAATGGCGTACCAGTTCGTATTCGCCAAGCTGACTCTGTTCTGATTTTATAGGACTTTTAAAGACTCACTTGTTTGAATCTACATATTTTGTAAATTTGCTTTATAAATTTCATTGGTTTATGCTCTGTGTTTAATGTGCATAGACATGATAGAGGCCCCTGCATTATCTGCTATATAAATGAATTTTATTGTCTTGTATTATAATTTTGCTATATTACAAGTGTTTTTAATATAAATTCCTTTTCAAATAAGTATAATTGTTAAATCTGCAATGTTTAATTTGATTTTATTACATCTATTATTCCAAGTTGTTTTTGTTGATTTCCTGGTATATGAACAAATGACAAATATAGAGTATTTGAGTCTATCACTCGCCTATTTTATCCAGAGTCTGCTGTTAAACCCAATTTACAAGCTGCAAAAAAAGTTTCTAAAGAAGATGTTGAAGTTCTCACCAAACAACTTGGGGTAAGTGATTGTTATGTTTTTAATCTCTTTATACAGGCATGCTACTTTCAGCTGATAAGCTGTGCTATTCAAACTGGAAAAAATACGAAGTCTTGCCGTACCTGTCACGTTCCTTCGTTTTGGCAAACTACAGTTGCATGCCAATTTGAAATTTATTGTCACCTGTTACTTTATCTCAGAAATGTATTCAGGTCATGGCCTCTGTAGCTCGTGGCCTCTGTAGCTCCTAGTCTTGACCTTGGTGCCCCTTCAAAAATTTCCCATAGACTTGAAGATTTGAAAATGAAAATGAAAACGACCTTGCCCTTTCAAAGATGAAATTCCAGGCCTTCAAATTAACTGAAGAAACTGACAGGTTCTGATATATTGCAAATATGTAATTAACCATCACAGGAGTTGGAGAAGAAAGAAACAGAGACAGCGGCATCTGGAGACGAGAAGCAAGACGAGGAAGAGGAGGAGGAGATTGAGGAAGAGGAATATTATGATGAAGAAGATCAGGAGGAGGTAAGCAAAGAAGCAAACCAATCTCTCATCTTTTTTTGAATATTTTATATGAGCATCCACAATCCCCCTTAGATGATTAACTCTTTAGAGACCGATTGTGCCGAACTGACCAAAGCAACCGCAAATGGCAACTACATTTACAGGCAGGGTATACGTTAGGTAATTGTCATAGACCAGTATCCTCACTTGGTGCATTCCAACATATGCATGAATTAACAAATGCGTGACAATTTTGGCTCAATTGGTCATCAAAGTTACAAGAAAATAATAAAAGAAACAAACACCCTTGTTGAATAGAATTGTGGGCTTTCAGATGCTTACTGGTTTTAAAGGTTAGTTTTAGGCCTATTTTGCTCTGTAATTATGTACTTTTTTTATGTGACCCCAGGGCCCCCATGGAGAACAGTTATTTGATGGGGCTACCCTGGTTAAACAAGACTAAATAAATAAATAACGAATTTGTTTTGCTTTGTTTTGTCTTTGATCCAGGGTACTGACTACATCATGTCTTACTTTGATAATGGGGAGGAGGATATGAATGATGATGAGGATGGACTTGATGATGGACCTGTCTATTGAGCAATCTGATTGGTCAACATTGAGCAAATAGCCACACCTCATGTATCAGTCAGAGATTCTGATTGGGTCACGGTGACAATATTTCCTAATGGGCTTGATGATGCACCGATCTGATTGGTCAAACTGAGCATTGTGAGTGCTCCATATATCTATCAGAGATTCTGATTGGATTAAAGTGGCGGGATTACCTTGGCCAAAGCAGCAAGGAATCTGAGTTGATATTGCCAACATCCCCACAAGTCTGGAATACTGATCGAGAAGATCTGATGTTCCCTGCACTAGGAAGAGTAAATACGCTGACTTCTGAGCTGAGCTCAGAAATGAACCATTCGATAGAAAAAGCCATTTGATAGAGATGGCCAATTGAAAAGTATATACATGTAAGTTATTTTGTTTATTAAACCCAAGCAACCAAAACAGGAATTGATTTTTCAAAAATGCAGCAGAGCATTGATTTTCTAGAAAGCATCAAAACATTAATTTATTTTCTTTAGTGAAAAATGCTAATTACCAGACATCATTGACATTATATCCAAAGTGAATTTTTTTCACAATGGTGTTCATGATGTTAGACCTAAGTAATGAGCAATAAAAAAAGTTTCTTTATTCAAAAGTTGTGCAATTTTCTGCATGTTTCTTTCAACTTTGTGTTTGTATGTACTTTTCCCCCATGCACTTCTTGTTTAAACAATGTCAAGGCTGCTGTGAGAAATACTTGGGGAAAAAGGGGGAAATTTCAAATTTTCAAAATTTGTGCAGAATCATTTATTGGAATTTAAAAGTACATTACACCATTGGTTTTTGAAAGAGTAAATTATTACTAAACACACCATATTTTACCGTATTCGGTTTTCATATTTTAGAGGGGGGAAAAAATAAAAAATTTGAAATCTTTCATTTACACGTGTGCGTGCAATTTATTTGTATTGCAATGGTGATTTTTTTTTCGCTGGGTCGCTCGGATCAATCAGAAGCTGCAATGATTGGAACCAACTCGGGTGATCGGTTTGGAGTAATGCAAGGTAGCACATAGAAGCTGGGTTTATTGAACCAATTCACCTGATGTCATCATCACAAGTTGCGCCATTATCGGAGTCGGTGTCCTCATGTGTTATGCAATGTAGTTCGTGTGTTAGACGAATAGACGGTAGGTAGCTGCATGCGTGTGACTTTGCTGCAAATTGTCAATAACTGTGGCAGAAAATTGATCGGTAGCCCTGAAAGTTTTCGGCACGTGTTACTCTTATAATTGGAGTTGCTGGAGTAGTCGGTGGGGAGACAAGACATCTCGGTTTGAAGACAAGACATCTCGGTTTGAAAACAAGACATCTCGGTTTGACTTTAATTTTATTGGGGGAAAAATGTACAAAAACGACCAAGTTTGATGGGGGGTTTTTTAGGGTGTAATCTACTCCTGGAAGACCGTTAGAGTCATGTTTAGGTATATTTTGTGGCTAAAATAGCCCACTGAAGCCAGTGTGTACCTTTAAATACATGGGTATGTAAAAAGACCTTGCATAATGACATTGGAAGCTCAAACAGCGCCCTCACTGAGGTCAAAAGAAGATCATTGGGTGAGAGTTGTCCGTTGCGCGTTTGCGTTTGCGTTTGCATGTTTCCATTGTTTGACCTCGACGATGGCGGCCTGTGTATGTATCCGGGGAGAACACATGTCATAGTACTGACACGGGGTGAAATATTTTCTGTAAATAAATTCGAAGTAAACTATTGAAATATTGCTACAAAAATTTTATCGATTGTTCAGCTGATATCATAGTTCTAGCCTTATGATTGTTTTCAATGCTGACACCACTGATTGTTGTTTTTCTTATAGAGTTTGAGGCCTACCAAGATTTGTAGAGAGAACACTTTCTGCTTGGATGCTCAATTGTTAATCCTTCAATTGTGTCTCTTTTTATATTGTTTAGCTGTACACAGCACTTCACTGACTGGTTTCTTCACATTTAGGCTCTTTAGCTTTGGTTGTGTACAAAAGAGAGACTCCAAATACCTACGTCAAGTAGTTATTGATTTGCTGTAAAGAGTGGTGCCGAATTTGTCAATGACACATTGTGTAGTTTTAATCGGTTTCGAAAACGAGGTGTTTTCAAGGCTGGCGTCGATATGCAATACGAAACTTTCTGACTAGCGTGTGGATAGATTTAAATTTTGTTATCATTCACTCGGGAAATTAAGATTGCCTTGACAAAGAACTGTATCAAATACAATACAACTGTAACGAAGGATAGAAAAAGGCACCATTCATTTTTTGTAAAGTGGGTTTATAGCGGTTTTGTAAAGGAACGGATAAATACATGTTGTATAAATTTAAAAGAAGTCGTTTTGATTCGTAATAGTTTAGGAGTGAAGGCTGAATTGTTCGGTCAGTTATCACGTCACGTGTGATTAAAAAAAGAGAAAAAAAAACCATCTTGTGTTGGTACTCATGAGACGTCCGTTCAGAATTAACTGAACAGACAATTGCAACGACAGAGGAAGGGCAGTACTTCTATCTTAAGTGTCTGTTTAATTTGCAATTGACTCATTATTTTTCCTAAAATTGATCGTAGGTACTGCGAGTGTGATGTTGTTAATTACCCTGTGCATTTGGTCCGCATTCGGCGAGTTCATGGCTCAACCATGCTCTTCAAAGCGCAGTTATAGATGCACCAATGGTTGGAAGCCTTGGGAAGATTTGTGTTACTTGCTTAGCTCAAACAAGCTCAACTGGCGCGAATCGCTTGAGCAATGTAAAGTGATGGGTGGAGAGATGATGTTTCCTCGAACGAAGGAAGAAAACGACTTTGTTTCGAGACTCATTAGTGACTGTGGGCAAAATGACCACTGGATCGACTGTAATGACATTGTTACTGAGAATCATTTTGTTTGTGGAGGTATCCCTGGACCGAACTACTCCAACTGGAGCATTGCGCACAAAGAGCCGTCTAACAGCGGATCTGTTCAACAGAATGGAAAGTGGAAGGCAGATTGTGTGCGAATTACACCAAAAGGGGCCTGGAGAGATGAGGTATGCATGAATGTCACTTACTCTGCAGTCTGTAAACGAGATCCTGTCACCATCAATGCAAAGTTCCAACTACAGTCATGGCGGCTTCTCGCCTCTTGCTTGATAGATCACGTCATTGATCAGTTTCAAACCCCTAGCATCAACACCTGCGCTGCAGTATGCTCCAACGTGCCCGGATGCCGCTCTTTCAATGTCCTTCATCAAGCAAAGAAGATGTGCCAGCTGAACGACGCAAGACGCCAAGATGTTGAGATGGCCAAGTTCAAAGCAATGACACCTCTTTGCATCTATGGAGAGAAATAACAAACTTTAGCGTCACACAATGAAAGTTGTGTTTATTTTATGGACGTACTTGTGTATAGATTGCGATTTCGACCTTCCCTTGCTAGCTGAAGTATCATCTTTGTCATGTAGATGTAACAGTAATTAATTGGAATTTGCTAAATTGCAGAAAAAGCATCGTTTAATTTATTTCTAGTCTCACATAAATAGCCTTCATAGTTTTCAAATGGAAGACGTAACTCGGAGCTCATGTACTTAAACAAGTACTTGAGCAAACTTTTTTCAACGGGAATGCTATTTAAACTTGTGTATAATGTGTTTGATTAAGGGAATAAAAAAGTGGTGACGAGTTCTTAAACGGCCGTTTAAAACCGGCAGGGTCGTGGCCGTGCGATAAAGGCCCGAGCCGAAGGCGAGGGCCTTTATCGCGCGGCCACGACCCTGCAAGGTTTTAAACGACCGTTTAAGAACGAGTCACTACACTTTTATTCCCATTCATAAATGCCAATTTGTTAAAAAGTGAAAGAATAAGGAAAATCTGTGGTAAAAAGACAATCTGTTTGTTTAGCGAATTTTCGAAGTTTGTACATTTTCAAAAACTTTTGTAAAATTATGTTTTGAGCGCTTTGGGTTGTGTGCACGCGCGTGTCGACAAGATTACGCGCGGGTATATAGCTGTATATTGCGTTCCGCGTAAGTAAATTAGCGTAAACAAGCTTGCGCGCCCAACACGCGAAGCCAGCCGTGTTTAAACACTTCTAGCCGTGTTTATATCACACGTTTAAACACCCCCACGTGACGTGCTCTCCACCAATCAGAATGGATAAACTGTCCAAGGTATTTATGAATATCATTTATAATGTTTATCATTTAAATGAAGTTAGTTTAGATATTTGTACACTTCTGAATGTTTTGTAGTTATTATCAAAAAATTAGGCCCCAACCTCAAGGTTTTGAAAAACTAGAAACACCTGCCGTTGACGGCATGGGTCAACATGACTATACTTTGACGTCATGTGTGGGATGTTGCTTTGGTATACCTCCATGCTGCAAAGCGGCTTTACAAAACGGAGCTCCCACATAATTATGACGTTTAAACATGAGTGTTGACGTAAACAGGGCTTTTTAAAAATCTTTCTAAAAAGCTCCGGGGAACGGAATTTAAAATGACTGTTTTTTTACACAATTAAGATCTGTTTAATCTCATGTGAAATCAATGTCCTTATTGATTGTAAACATTTTAAATGAATTTCAGCAAAGAACACTGGTTGCCATTTTCGTTCAAGTATGTCTTTAAAAAACATAGTGATAATAAGTTATTATTATCCATTCTATCGCGTAGAATATCCAATGCATTGCAATGGATATATTGCAAAATATATATTGCAATGTATATATTTTTTTTGAAAAGATTTGTTCATTTCAATAAGTGTATGTAAACTCATTGAAAAGTTAGCAGGCCTCCAGAACCGGCCCTTTCATTTCATTGTTTTATTAAGTGAACATTTACATGTTTAGTACCAGTCGTGTGCGTCGCACAACAATGTACTTAATGACAAAAAGTGTATTGGGTTGATAATACACAGGGAGGGGGGGGGGGGGGGGGGGATACTTATTATATTCAATCTAAAAGCACACCGAGTACATAGCGTGGGCAAATACATAATGGGGAGGGGCTGCTTTTGATGGTTCAAACCACTTTGGTATTTTGGGTTGGTTTTTTTTTCTCTCGATCTCATTGGAGGAGGGCAATTGGCCGGCAATAGTTCCCAGCCGCTACGCCATATATGGCGTAGCGGCTGGGAACGTATACGTCAGCTGGGGGAAGGGGTTTCTAAGAGGGGGTTGGGGCTCTTCCCGCCAAAATATTAATAAGTGCTAGGGCCTACACTCAAACATCACAATTTTCTACCCATTAGCGTGATAATATAGAGTGCACTTAACAAGTTCTGTCAAACCATGCAAAGCTGCTGGACGAAATCGTTCTCTGGTGTATTTCGAGGGTTTCACTATATTGAGTGATTAAACAAACTTGCGTGGTGTAGTCCGTTTCTGATTGGGCCTCTGATTGAGGAGACATTGTACAGTTTGCAATTCATCTATTTTTGTGTCTTCACTTGTTATTTATATTTTTAATGGGCTAGTTCCTTTACACATAATTTATGCTGGTGTTTCCCTTTCTGCTAATTAATAAGATTTTGATTTATGCGTGCTGTCTTATGCAAATGTTAGATACATAGGCCTATGAGTGTATTTTCGCAGAGGTGCAATTTGGACTATTCACTTTCACAAGGCGAAGCTGAGTGAAATGGAAAGCCAGATTTCACTGAGTGATTATTCTGCGACAGTGCACTGGTTTAACTGAAACGAAATAGTCATAGAATACTCCGCAAAAATTGTGAAGACAAATTGGTCGTGTGATCACTGATACTAAGTGATAGTTCTTGGCATATTTCCCCCTGAACAAGTTTGTGGTGTTATCAAAAGTAAAGAGTGTTAGAATGGCACGCTACTGCAATTATTTTAGCTTGTGAGGTTTGACTGAAACTAGAATTATTGAATCGGATTAAAAAATAACAATGAGTTCGGAGAAGTGTTGTGAAAACAAATAAAAGGCAGGTACGGCGTTCCATACAAAATGGTGATTGACACAGTTACCTAATGCTCAAGTTCCCGGTACGTAATTGGCGCTTATAGTTTAGCGCTCCATTGCTGGCTCATTTTAATTCCACAAATCTGAAGGGAGAAGGAAAACCAGAAACCTTGGTTTTTAAATTCGAGATTTTGGATTTAAAGCTTAATTTAATATTCTGTGAGATTACACAGACCTCCACTCGTTCTTTGCTGCAAATTGATAAGACCGGACGCCATAAAGACATTTAGAATGGCATGCTATTGCAATTATTTTAGCTTGTGAGGTTTGACTGAAACTAGAATTATTGAATCGGATTAAAAAGTAACAATGAGTGCGGAGATGTGTTGTGAAAACAAATAAGGCAGGCAGGGGCGTCGATCGCTACTGAAAAGTAGGGGGGACGGGCGAGCAAGTCTTGAAAAAATAAACATCTTACATTATTTGCACCCCACACCATTACTTTTTAATTTCTGTGATACACTTGTTCCCTATTTTTTGTTTGACCAGGAGGCGAGTTACAGGGGGTGATATTTAACAATAACATCATCCGAAATGGGGTTTGGGCCTGGGTTTCCCTTATTTAAAACCGAGATTCTACCAAATACAAACATCATATTCACAATACTTTTTCTTCAGTAAAATTGAGAGAGTTTTTGTTTCTTCTTTCGTTTTTCTTTTATTTTAATTTAAATTTAGTTTTTAGAATAAAAAATAATAACACTGAACAAACTGCTCCTATTTATTTTAATAGATTTTACTACGTTTTGTGCGTTGTGCGAGATTCTCAAAATGTAACACAATTGCAAGTGTGCGGAACACAGACTTCCTTTGTGGAGGGATCGTGTACCGTACATATAGCATACAAAAACACGCATAACTTGAATGCTAACAAGGTATGTTATAAGCGGGATTTTGTCGTTCATGGACGAAACTTGTCGTCTATTGTATGTATTATAGAAACGGAAATAGGCCCAAAATACCATTCTGTGCGTGGTCCATCAGAAAAAAAGATGAAAATGAAGAAAACATTTCACCGTTTGTTCGCTATTCTTTTATTTGAACAAAAATTGTAATGAAATAATAAACCAAGAAAATGTGTATTTATTTTTATATTTGGTTGCATATTTCTAATAAACAGTCAATAAAAAAAGTGTGGGGGGGGGGACATCTGATATGCTGTCCCCCCCCCCAGTCTAAAAAGTGGGGGGACATGTCCCCCCGGCGTCCCACACCCATCGACGCCCTTGAAGGTAGGTACGGCGTTCCATACAAAATGGTGATTGACAGTTGCTCAAGTTCCCGGTATACGTAATTGGCGCTTATAGTTTAGCGCTCCATTGTTGGCGCATTTTAATTCCACAACTCTGAAGGCAGAAGGAAAACCAGAAACCTTGGTTTTTAAATTCGAGATTTTGGATTTAAAGCTTAATTTAATATTCTGTGAGATTACACTGACCTCCACTCGTTCGTTGCTGCAAATTGCCATATTATATATTGTGGAAGGATTTAGAAACGAGACTTTTACAAAGACCGGACGTCAAAATGGAGACACACACAAACAACAAAATAACTAAAACCCAGTGAAGGTTTAACGTGGACATGATTGTATAAAGCTCGTGAAGGGGGTGGGGGCGGAGCAGTGATTTACACACTTTGGTTTGGGCTCGGTCCTACATGATTATCCACAACCAAATTTCACGTGCGAGCAGTGGGCTTGTAATGGCTAATTTGTTTTTGAGTAAATAAATAAATAAAACAATAACAGATTTGAAAACAGTAATATTTAATGAGAAGAAGTGATTTGTCTTTCTGGAGTATAAACGTACAACTTTCAGTGCTTTACAAATATGCGTTTGAATTTGTTTTTTTGCCGATGTTTTGTTCAATCTCTTTTTTTAATCAAAACCATATGATTGTAGGGAGGGAAAACAATTGTACAGTTCAAAGACAATAGTACAAACAGCCGTTAATAGTCTGATAAATAAAACATGAGGTAGTGTTAGCACTAAAAGACTATAGGCCTACATGAAAAGAAAACCTGCAAAGCTTTCGTAGCAACATCTACTCGATGAGTTCCATCTGATGAAGTAGTTGTTGCTAAAAAAGCTCAGTTTTAGCAGTTTATTGGTCTTTCTTATAGTGCTACCAATACCTTCCTAGTTCACAGACAATATACAGAACTATTTTGATTATTTGAAATTCCATCCCCTCATGCTCTGGCGAAGATTTTCACCCTTAAACCACCCGCCTTAAACCAGTAATGTAATGTCGGATCATGCACCAAGCTGGTGTGACCGGGCAGCGCCCTTTGAACTGATGACTTCATCAGTGCACAGTGGCAACACTTCGCTGCTCGGGTTCCCAGCGTCACATATCGTGTGTGCTTGGTATAAATAATGACCTATAAACCCGGCAGCTATACCCAGCTCTATATACATTATGTTATTAACAGCTCAGCACAGCTAACTCTCTACACAGCTCGTTGTTAGGAACTACCTGCTACCACGATGTCCAGTAAGTATTAACAAAATAAATGGAGTGCAAGTGTAGGTTAGGCACTGCCTGTTTGGTCATGCGATCATATCTCTGATAGAAATGACGCTGCAAAATTGTACATTTTCAATATTTAATGAAAAATATCAGGGAACGATTTCGTCCAGCAATTTAGACTTAACATATTTTGTGCACACTGAATGCCAATATCATAGAGTAGCAAATCATAAAAGTAGCAACTGATACAGTTTGTGTAGCTTTTAAGTTGCTCTGCTATACAAGGGGTGTTCGCTGGATGTAATGTGCAAAAATACAAATCTATATCTACATCTATACATGTAGGCCTACATTACGTGTGACACAGCAGTTGCCATCGTGTTTTTAAAACAGCCACATAATCTGCACTTCTTGCAGGCACAAGTTTTAGTTACACCGGGTCAAACAGAGGGGAATCTTACTTTTTATGAACATTTTAAATCCTTGTTATTAGGCCTATTTAAATTAGTTTGTGGTGCCAACGGTGTTTTAAAGTTGTTCTCTTTAAAAAATAAACATGTTCAGTTATCTTCTGAAATGCTTACACAGCAACGGGACATTAGGCCTACATCTATCGGTATCACAGTTGGATATCTGTTGTTGGTGATAACTCAGAATGGCTATAGTCCATAGTCCCAGCAGTCATTATTATGTAGATTCTTCGGTGGCAAAGAGAAGGTTCCAAACAAGAAATTCCACACTAAGAAAGAAAATAAAATAAATAATTATAGGTGTGCATCTCTGAAATTGAAGGCTTTCAATCCCAACTACGAAAAGAATGTTTTTCCTTCTTTTACAAACAATGAACAATGGCTCATGAATATGCATTTTGTGGTGAAAGAACACAATTGTAAGTACTTTATTTTGCGGTGAACCTAAATACAATGTACAAAGTGTAAGCATACGGAGGGGAGGGGAGGGGAGGGGAGGGGAGGAGGGGGAGGGGGAGGGGGAGGGGGCGGGGGCGGGCGGGGAACATGCCTCACCTATTGATGTCCGTGCGGCCCCTCCCCCATATTTAAGCTTCATGTGATAACTTTCATGTTAAGTGAATTTTCCACTTACACACAGACAATGTATTTGTTTTTATTGAGAAATGCAAACAGAAACTACAGTTTTAATTAGACAAGAGTGCCCCATACAGGAAAAAATTACCCCCTTGTGCCCCCCCCCCCTTTAAAATTTAACTGAATGTACATGTATGTCTTATATGTAGATGCGTTAGAGGAGATTGAGAAGCAGAATGCTGCATTCGGGAAGCTGTTCAACGCCAATGATATGGACGGGCTGAAGAATCTCTACACTGAGGATTGTAAAGTCATGCCTCAGGGACAGGACACAATGATCGGAAACCATGGTAAACGGACACTGGCGATTTTAGGCCAAAACAAAAAAAATTTTTTAGCGTCCTGCCTTTTTGGAAAAAAGGAAGGATTTCTTTTTTTCTTTTACAAAAATGGCCGCCCGTCTTTTTTTCAAGACAACCGGCCGGGCTATTTTTCAAGATGGTTGCCAGCTTCTTTCGGTGTGCTTAAATACGATCTTATTGTTTTCGTCAGAGATCGTTAAAATTCTTACTTTTTCTTTCGTTAAAAAAATAAAATAAAATTAAAAAAAAGCAGGCGGCCTCTCAAAAGGAAGCGGGCGGGTATGCTAAACATTTTTTTTTTTTTCGGCGTGGGGGTGGGGCAGACGATCGAGGGCAGAGAAATAATTGCTGTTTTTTTTCCTTGTGATGTACAATGTTTTGGGGTGTAAAAAAAATGAGGGTTGTCTTATAAGACTCAAAGTTACCAGTGGGTGGGGGAATGGGGTTGCCTGCCTCTATCCTCTATCGAACTTTTAAAAATATTTAAAAAATAAAATAATGAAACGATGAAGAAATAGAGCGCCCTTGAAAGGCTTTACAACAATTTTAATGAATTAAGAACAAAAGAGGATAGTAATTGCAAATAATTATATATATTTGTATATATAATAATTAATATAGAGATATATTTAATAAAATAAAGTGAGATATAATGAAACGTATCGAAGCTATATTAAATCTCACGATAATCTCGATGAAATATCTTACAGTAATCCCCAAGGTGATGGGTGGGATTCGAGACATCGGGGCTACTTCCTGCCAACTCATAGCTGATGAAGTCGGCCCGCTAGGGGGCTCTGATGACATGGTGTATGAACGAGGGCATTTTATATTCGCTAAAGCAGATGGGACAGAGTGTGCTGTCGGCAAGTACGTTATCATGTCGTTATGTTTAGTACTTCCGAAACCCCTCATCTTGGGCGTAGCAGTTGATTCCCTGTGCCGCAAGTACGTTTTTAAATACACCCAACGAAGACTGCCAACATGTCAGAACCATAGTTTTGAAGACGCACACGAAAGTCTTGATCCATTTACAACATTTTGAAGTTTTCTTTTAAAAAATATAAACAAAATGATGATGGCAGCCCCATCGTCACATCCAATACATGTCTTTCTTTGTAGTGCAGTGGGCTACAACCACTTTCTATGAAAATAATATACGGGCATTGTTCTAACTAAGGGCATATACCTGCAGTCGAATCTGGCAATTTACATAAAACAGGCATTTTGTCCAGATTTCCGTTTTCGTTTTTTGTTCTTCTTTCTTTTACTATCAGAACAATCTTTATAAAAGAGCCAGAAAAGTCTACAATAAAAACCTATACCATGTGTATGCATGTACATTGTAGTTCTTCCCTCGTACTCGAAAAACTGTCCATATTTTTTTCCAAGGACCAAAATCATATTTATCATGAAGTGATATTAATAATTATGAATCTCTGTAATTGTTTTACAAAACACACGAGTGATTTCACACAGTGAAACTTGCTGATGCCAACTGGAAAAAACCCAATAACATCTTCTTCTCATTTCACAGACATGTTGTCATCTGGAAAAAGACAAGTGAAGGGTACAGGATGTACATTGACATTTTCAACGACAACCAGGCCTAATAATAATGGGAGCCTTTTTTGGACACTGGGTGGCAGCAGACTTACCATGTGTATTCATTCGTTCTCAGAATATTTTGCGCGTAAATAAAAACTGAAAACAATGGAAATTTACCTGGTAAGTTTGCGTTCCAAAGTCTTCCACTGTTGTCTTTTGGTTGATCAAGCACTGTAGGACAAGTGAATCTCATGATCTTCAGTGATACGTAAAGCCCCTGAACTGGGCCCGAGCTGGTCGAAATACTTAGGGCAACATGTACGTACATTAATTTGTAGTCTTTAAGCCCAGAGACAAATGAAACAATATTGTAACGATGAGTTTATTGCAGATCCATTGCAACTCATGACTTTTTCTGAGGCCGTTATGTGACATGGAAAAAACAGAAACCACCATTGCTTCAAACACAAACTTAATATCAATTTGCATTACCCAAAAAAACATGTTAAGAATACGGGAAACTTTTTAAATAAATTAATCTACGGTAGGCTTTTTAAACAAAAGAAACAGTGTGGGGGTTTTCTCAGATGAAACATGGAGAGCGACATATCAGAGTGTATTTGTCTTTTGGCTGATAACAATTGTGACGAACCTCCGAAGAAGTAATAATATAGGCAAATGTAGGCATATACAAAGTAGACATTGTTGTGGCCAGAAATATTGTATTGTCCAGTTAAATGCTCAATAAAAGTAGACTTTTTTAAACAATGCTATAAGGTATACCAGCACTCAATACCACAAAAATTGTACCTTTTACTATGTTCAGTTACAATTGCGCATTTCCAATGAGCGTGTCTAAGTTGAGATAAGTGTCATTCACAAACAAAATAGGCATACAAGCTAATGTGCACATAATAGTCGTTGCGAGGCACCGGTGTAGTGGTCTCATGGTGAAATTCCAAACGTCCGGGGTAAACATGTACCCATAAATCGGGGCGATGTTTAGTCAGGTACCCGTTTTAAGATAGGAAAACAAAAGTAAAAAGAGAAGAAAAAAATTAAACATATATAGGCGAGTACTCTTTCGATTACAATGGTGACGATAAAAAAACACTAAAGGAATGAGCAACAGCAGGTCAACTTGAGTCTGGGAACCCGGACGTGTCAACTTTGTTCGACTCGACACCTTTCATTGTCGAGTTGAAATCACACAAACAGCAAGAAACATGGATGGTAAGTCTATGATAAAACATTGATAACAGTTTGAAGCCAAGGTGGTTTTAAATGCTTTAGGCCTAATTAGATTGTACTTTCATTGAATTTGACAAAAAGGCCAAAGCATAACAATAATAACCTAACTTGATTTTGGTGTAATAACTAAAAATGTCGAAGCTCTCAAGTAGGGCATGCCTGTATATTAGTGTAACTGAAAACGTAAGATTGCGCTCAGGTGGCATGTTGTAGTCCTCCCACCCCCTTGCTATTGTGTCCTCATTGTGTTCGGGGAATCTCAGGAATTCTTTACAGGATTTTAAGGGATACTTATGGTGGCCCTGAAGGGACATCGCCATCGCAAATATCTTTGCAAATATTTGCGACGTCGCAAATATTATCGCAAATATCTTTGCAAATATTTGCGACGTCGCAAATATTTGCAAAGATATTTGCGATAATATTTGCGACGTCGCAAATATTTGCAAAGATATTTGCGATAATATTTGCGACGTCGCAAATATTTGCAAAGATATTTGCGATAATATTTGCGACGTCGCAAATATTTGCAAAGATATTTGCAAAGATATTTGCGACATCGCAAATATTTGCAAAGATATTTGCGATAATATTTGCGACGTCGCAAATATTTGCAAAGATATTTACGACATCGCAAATATTTGCAAAGATATTTGCAAAGATATTTGCGACGTCGCAAATATTTGCAAAGATATTTGCGATAATATTTGCGACATCGCAAATATTTGCAAAGATATTTGCGATGTGCGATGTCCCTTCAGGGCCACCATAGATACTTCTTACGAGAGGAAAACAGTTTGTTATAGAACATTTGTGGAGGACACCCTCACCCACAATTTGGGCGTGGTATAAGGAAAATAACTGCGCTTTATTTATTTTTGTTTTGACGGGGCAAAGCCGCTTTATGATTGAGGAATTGGAACAAAAACTACGACTCAAATGCATTGATTGTGTCCCATTGGTAAAGTAGGCCTACAGGTTGGTTTTCTTTATCAATATCCTGACGATAGTAACTTATAATGAATGGGTGCTTTGTTTCTAACATACTCAACACTATTTTGGAATATTTAATGTAACGTTGTTATAATACAAACTGTGGATATTTGTTTTTGTTGACAAACACTCTGGCTGTGACGTTGCAATAGAAAGGTATATGCTTCGAGGCGTATGATTTGTTTACCTCTATCCCGTCACCATAATGGTATTGTTTCTGTGTGCAACAGTGACAGTGAATGATATATCTCATTATAACAAAAGGGGGCCTGACTATTTGTTACTTTGGTTCAAAACCGAAGGAAAAAAGATGGCTGAACCATGATGGTCAAGTGGCCTGCAGGGATTTTATCTTTCTTTGTCATTGTAGGAATTAAGACACAGTCAAACACAGTCAATTAATCTCATGGTTATTACAGGCATTACGGCTGCGATCGAAAAAAGGAAAGAGGAGTGGAAGAAACATTTCTTAAATAAAGATATGGTATCAACTAGTCAGATCTACTCGTTGGACTGCAAGCTGATGCCGCAGGGAGGGGAAACCATTATTGGAAGGGAGAGTAAGTTAAAGTAGAAACTTATAGTATATGATCCTGACAATTTAACATACAGGATATTCTGTGCTATCATCACAGTTTTCAGTTTATTAACAGTTTCAGTTAGTTCAGTTAATTGACAGAAGACAATGACAACATTCTACACTCTAAAAACACCAGCGTCAGAGTTGACCCAGATTCTGGGTCCTATAGGGGGCCTGACCCAGTTTGGGGTCATTGACCCTAAAAGTGGTTTTAAAACATTTGTAACTCAAATTTGACGTCATTGTGACCCCTTTCTGGATCATTTTGACATCGATTCCGGAACATATTGACCCATAAATGGATCAGAAATGCATGGTCTCGGATCCGGGTAAATATTCTCTCCCGTTTTGTTGTTGTTTAGAATGTAGAGTGCAAGGTGGGCCACTTTCTGAACAGTGACTTAAAGGTTATGGCTGTAGATGAATTGTTTTAAATACAACACAGTGCTTGTTCTGACTTTGTATTTCACAGTCGTAAATTTTGGGGGATGTATCCCCCAACCCACCCCAACCCAATTCCACGCATACATTCACGAATGGTTCGACTCGGTATATTGAAGACTTCTCCTTGCTCTCCAATGCCCCTTTTCTTCCCCCCCCCCCCGCCCCCGCCCCCGCCTCCCCCCTCCCCCTGTGTTCGACATTCCCATTGGTTTTGTACACAAAATTAACCGAGTACATCCTTGATCTTTCAAACGATGCTCCTGTGGATTCACTCCACATTGTTAATTTTAAGCCCTTCCTTGGTACGGACGGAAAGACAAGCTCACTGTATACATCTTTATGTTAATTATCGTAGGACTACGTTGTCCAAAAGTGGTGTTGTCCAACGTAGCACTCTACATTGGAATAGACTGGATGACTCTTTTAAATCATTACCCACTCTAAAAACTAATTTTTTAATTACATGCTAATATACTGATGTAATTATCATATATAACAGGGTTAAAAACAATGGCCTTGATTACTGTCTACACCCGTTCATGAGCTGTCTTTCATGTATGTCTGTCTTTTGTTTGTCCGTCCATAGGCTGGGGGTACAAAAGCTGTTGCTTCACCCTGGACCTAGATGTTGCCTTTTGATTTTTGTTCACTATTATCTCAATCTGTAAAATATTGATGTTAATGTACTATCAGTTTAATTATTTAACATTTTAAACCATTCTTGTGATTTATGGCAGCCATGAAATAATTGTAAAGGTTATTATTATTATTGTATTGAACACAAACATCTACTTCATAGACTGGGAATTGACACAAATGATGCTCCTTTGTCGAATTGTTTCTTTGTTTGTTTGTTGTTTTAGATCTTCTCAAAAAGACAACTCGGCAAAGCTCCCACAAGGGGATATAACTTATAAGAGCCAAGCTGCAGCCAATCTCTCTCATACAAACATTGGTTTAAGATATATGATTACGATATGCACAAATCAGTTGTGATTCAGTGTATAGACGACAGTATTGTTCATTCGGTGAAAAGGTATAACCATGTTTGAAAAGACAAGACAAAGATTGGGACACAGTGGACTAGAAGGACTTGGACTGAAATCAGTCAGGCTGAAAGAGTGTTTAAAAAAAACATTTGTTGGGCTACAATTCCTGGCGCGCACTCATATCCTCTATCACAAGCTACTCACAAAACGAACCAATCCCTACATCCTATAATATAAATAAACACTCAATCAGTTTCTTTGTTCATCAACATATTTATTCCCTCCACATTTAGAAAAACCTAAATAATAGTAATGCTTTACTCAACGTTTTCAAAACTGTACAGCTATACCGAATGGCTTAATGGAGCTACGGAACAAAGGCGGTACGTCAGTCGAGTGGAACACCTTTGAGATAGGTCCAATGGATGGCAATGGTGACGTCATCTTCGAACGCGGCGAGTACAAATTTCTAAAGCCAGACGGAAATGCCGTGTATGAAGGAAAGTGAGTATTGATATTTAAACATGATACAAGTATTGTTTTAAAAATAAATTTGTAGAAAAAATTGCATTTAGAATCTATCAAATTTGCATTCCCTTTTCTAAAGGCAAGAACTTAATATTCGGAGACTTTTCGGCAAATAAGTGGCCAATTTACACGTCGCGTTGTTCTATGTCGCGCAAAATTGAAAGCTCCTCAAAACAGTAATTCAATTTCATTTAAGTTGGCAGGCGGTTAGAAAATGGGAGATAAGCCCTTGCAAGCCCTCTTAAGTGATTTATTACGAGTGACAGTCACGACTGCCGACCAGTCGAATATATGTTTGGCTGAAACAGGTGCCTTCCTTGAGGGTTAATACGTAAGCAAATGTACTTTTGCGTCAGTCGACGAAAACTTTAACCATTCAGTTTAAAGGGAGGCTATATCTTTGGTAATTAATCCAAAAATTAATGACCACAAAAACTTACTTGGTAAAGAGCACTTGGGAGCTGTTGATATTGTAAACATTTTTAGAAACGCCCCTTGAAGTAGTGTATAGTTTTAGAAAAAGGTAATTTTTCATTATTCGGTGACCAATTGAGGCAAACTTTTCACAGGTTTGTTATTTTATGAATATGTTGGGATACACCAAGTGAGGATACTGGTCTTCGACAATATTAACAAAAGTATATCCCGCCTTTAACAACACTCACACAGCATTCAAATTCGCAGCAGCCTTTCGCTAAAATGTCCTCCCTTAAAAGTTGCGCCTATTTTGCTAAATTGAATGCCGATTTTGCATGGCTCAAGAGAACACCTTGTAAATTGAATTGAATAAAACGCTATAACTAATTTCGTATGCCTTAAAGTGAAACTGAATGACGGGTTCAACTGCAGAGTTCATGGAAGTGAAATAGGTTTGCTTTTTTTGCTGAACACGACCAGGAAAACTTATTTGCTAGAAATATAATTTATCTGTTATTTCAGATCATCTACTCAGTTTCAACTGAGATGTTACGATGGTGCAACTATTACTACGGATAATTAATATGTTTGTTTGTCTTTTAAAATTTACATAGAACAGTTTCCAACATGTTTGGCTGGAACAACAGAAAACACCAGGCATTTTGCGCACATGGCCATGCTGCAGCACTGGATTTATAAAAAAATTAATTTCAGTTAATAAATTACTTTATTTCAGGCACTTGGTGATTTGGAAGAAGATTTCTGGTGTGTATGAGATGTACATCGACATCTACAATGAAAACAAGTAGAAACTCGAGGTGTTTACAGTAAATATCCTGGGAACTGGTTTTAGCAAAAATTTGTAAAAATTTAAGCGCAGGTTGCACCTTTTTCTTTAATCTTCGATATTTCTAGCTGTGCGTATAGTTTTTCAAGTAACAACACTGTTTTATCGAGGTTTTCTGTGAAGGAGGTTTAAGGTTTAACAAATTACAGTATCTCAACATTAAATTCTGCAAATCAGTTTAAATTTTGAAAGAATCCAAATGTAAATTTAGAGGACGTACGTGGTTTTGTCTTTTGAATTTGCCCGCCGTACCCGTTTCAATGAACCCACTCCATATTAACTATAGTAGGAGCCTATAACAGAACAAAAAACTATTTCAATGGCAAAGAAAAAGAGCTAACATTAAACGCTATAGACATATAATATTTAATATCAATATTATTAATAATCCAACCCACATTCATAAAGTGGAACATATTATTTTTTAACTATGAGGTTGCCTTTTCCTTGAAAAATCAAGTTAACCAAGGCATTGGGTAACGTGGAAAACAAGTAACAATGTTTAATGAACAATGGTCTCTTTGGTAATGATCTTGTCGTACAAACTCGCATCCAGTGGAATGTACGTCTCGGTTTGTCTGTCCATGAAGAACAACCGATCTGGCATGCATGCACCCGGTTCGAATCCCTCCTTCACCAATGCTATCTTGCGGTACTTGTAGGTGTTAGTGGTCTCCATTTGCCCTCTGACCCTAATCAGTTTGGGACATGCGTACAGGGGCAGTCGTTTGATGACGTGGGCGTAAAGCTCTTTCCACTGCGAGGCTTGGTCCTCTTCTTGAATGGAAATGGCCGCCATTCCAACTCGTCCATCATACCCTGCATCATGACGGAAAACAAAATGTGTACTAATCTGCATTATCATAATGTAAACTCTGTCCCGAGACCACAAATGCCACAGGTTCTAATCCCACCTTTAACAAATCTAACTTGCAGTACTATAGTTGTTCGCTGTATTCATTGGACGTATGGCCTGAATCAGTTTCGGACAAGCGTACATAATTAGCCATTCGGGCACTTAGGCCTAACGATGAGACGTTGCTATTAGTGGTAATGTAGCTTCTCCCATATTGTAGAATTGTGTTTTTGAAAAGACATAATATACGAGAGGCCATTTTCAAGTGTTTATTATAGGCCATTTGGGCAGATATAATTGTTTTAGTGCAAATTTGAAATTACTATACAAAGTGTTGATTGAGACAAAGCTATTCAAAACCTTCTTTTCTCTCGTATGCGACAAAGAATCAAATGTCAACTGTTGAGGTATATGTCCAAAAGGCCACAGTGCCGCAATCGGGTTACAGCTGGGCCCAATTCCAAGGCTCTGCTTACCGTAAGCAAAGAATCGGCGCTTACTGAAGCAGGGAATTCCGCGCTTACGCCAAGCGTAATACACGGGTTGGCAGAACATTTTTGTTTGTGCGCTTTCGTAGTCCAATTACTATAGACATTCTATGCTTACACAGCTAGCGCAGAAATTCGGCGCTTGCTCGGAAAGCGGAGAATGGTTATCGCAAGCGCAGTATTCGGCGGTAAACAGAGCCATGAAATTGGGTCCGCAGGTCAGACGAACTTGGGACACTCGTTGGTGATGTGCATTTGATCTGATCAGCAGCACCACAGTCGCACTCATGTGTTGGCTTCATGTGCCACTAATTGTGTAGCACGTGGCCAGTACGCCCGTGGCCGGCCTATGAGGAGCCGTTTAGGCAACACCAGCACTTTCTGTGAAGGTTGAAGCCAGTTGGTACTTAACCATTTGTGACTCATAACTCCGATGATAGCATAAGCCTATTTACATGGAAGTCAGTTTGTTATTGCACAAAACATACTTGAGACTCTTACCTTGGACTTTCACTCCATAAACTACTGCCTCGGTGATGAATGGAAAATCAGTTAAAACTGCTGCTACTTCTGACGATGAAACATTCTCTCCTTTCCATCTGTAAACAACGGGAACAATAATATTGCGCACCAATTTATTAAGATAAGGCTAAGTCAGTTATTAAGAATACCACAATTTTGTATTGCAGTGTACCGGTATACAATTATGTCATGATGCTGTGCAACTAATTTTACCCTATGACTGTTTCTATATGTTGGATAATTATTGTATATTAATATCCGAATTTGTGTGACATCCTATTAAATTAAAATGTGTCAGTCGTGTAATTTATGCATCGAGTCAATCATGATTTTATTTTGAAGCTCGTCTGCTCAGAGCAGACAGGACTCATATAAATAACTATAAATATCTAGTCGGCTCAAAGCAGAAAAGACTTGTATAATTTATAAGAACTTGAAAGACCCACAGTCGGCTCAGAGCAGAAAGGAATTATTCCCCATTGTGTGTGTATGTCTTATACGTCCTTTCTGCTGTGAGCTGAAACTTATTTACAACAATTAAAGACAGAAACAATAAGAAGTAATGAGTTAGAAAAAATGTATTGACGAAAAGGTAGCATGTTTCCACATTAGCTATAAAACTATACATTTTCATAAGTAATATAGGAATTTGTTTATCTTCACTTTTCACATGCCTTTACCTAAAAGTATCTCCAAGTCTGTCCTTAAAGAAGACGTGGTTTGTTTTATCAATCATCATAAGATCCCCGGTGTTGAAGTAAAAGTCCCCCTTTGCGCGGACATCCTTCACGATCTTCTTCTCGTTGGCTGACCGGCCGGCTACATAGCCACTGAAGGGTGCAGAGCGGGTTATTTTTGTCACCAACAGACCCGTTTTTCCTGGTGATGTTTCAGCAAGAAAATTAAAATTTAAAATTCAGATCATAATAACTACCGTATCAGTAGCCAATGGTTTAGAGGTTTTTGATGAAACTGTTTGTGCAATACTTTATCACTTCGTCGGATAGTGGACTGTGCCATGTTGGACCGCCTAGATTTTACTTCAAGCCTCGGGGTTTGTTTTCGTTGAAATGCCGAGAAGAAAGGAAAAAAATGGCTACACGATTATAAATGTTTAAGGTCTAAACTGAGAATTAAAAAGGCCATTGTATCATTTTTTCGAAATAATGTCGATGGTGGTGGTGGACCATAAGCCCCATGGCTTGTCATATTCTTGTTATTAATTTGTAACTTTTCAGTTCGGTACAAGAAATGTCTAACAAATTTTACGGTTGACAAACTTTAATAGAACTATAACAGAGCAGCTAAAATACAATAGATATTGGTATTTACATAAAATATATAATTCACCTTTAGGTAGAACGATGCACTTTCCTGTGGCGTCTCTGATTGGTTCTGCCGTCTCCCAATTGCAATCTATTATCTCAACACCACCCACAAGTTTCTGTCCGGTGAAATAATTTTAAAAAAACAATAACTTTATTCCGAGGTTTCTTTTAAACCATATTCCTACAATTGAACATACTTGCAAATACCAGAGTAACGCTAAAAATGTCACCCGACGGTCATCTTCAATTAGGAATAATTTTAAATGTGATGTCGTTACTCTATGGTCAACTCTATTTATAAACACACTCTATTCAGATTACCGACGACGTGTCAATCACACTCTATAGTTTCATTCATTCATTTTATTTCCACATCAATGCAAAAAATAAGAAGCAGAGGTACATTTTTTAATTACATAAACAAGTAGATAAGACTAAACAAAGATGTGGAGGGGATTTGCAAGAAGCAAGCTTGTCGAGTGCGAACCCCTTCATTTATATTATATGTGCTTCAAGTTAAATCTACTTAAAGCGCAAATAACAAAAAACAAACATTTTAAGTTATTGAAATGAGTATAAAATAAATAACAAGGTCAATGAAGAAAATACAATGAACAAATAAATAAATAAACCTAAGCAAGCAAATAAAAAAGTAAACAAAAAGTAAGTAAGTAACCCCAAGAAACAAACAAAAACAGACAAACAAACAAAAAAACGCAAAGCGGTGAAGCTTGTGAATAAAGTTCAAGCACTGAATAATAAATAATGAAATAGTCTCAGTTAAAGTTTAAAGTGGGGGTAGCGAAGCTTTGACAGAACAATTATAACTATAGATGTGTTGGGAATTATTTGTATTTAGACCTACTTGTATTTATATAAAAGAGTTTCCTTAAATGTTTTTTAAATGACTTCATATTGTTAAGTTTCCGAAGAGAATTGTCGAAAGAATTCCACAGTTTGGGTCCTGTATACCGTATTTTCTTGCGGACAAGGCGCTCGGCGGACAAGACGCAGGACCCTAAAATGACCCCAAAAAATTCAATCGTCAGCAGAAAAGACGCACCGCCGCACAAGACGCATGTTTAACAGCACACAGAAGAACACCAGGCGCCACCCGGTGTCGGTACATTGACACAAAGACGTCATTTTGTTGCCTTTTGGAGCGTTCACACTATTCGAAGCATGAATGAAACCGTAACCACATGGGCGTGTAGAGCCATGCAGAAAAGACCAACGTAAATTGATACCGACCTTCGTCCATCCATTCAGCCAACGCTGTGCATTGTTAATAATATGAAGTCCGGCCCAATCAGCGGCCAGAAACAATGGTCCACGCACTGTCTGAAGATATTGCAACACGAACCCAGGCCCTCCTAGCATGAACATCCGACGTCCCACAATGAGGATCCTTGCTGATAAAGACAGGTTACCAGTCTAAGTCCCTCCGAGCCAGTAGATGTTGCGCCCTCTACCGGTGACTAATACCAAAACTAGCGTCGCCTTTATATATACCTTACGCAAATAATCCCCACACCCGGGAAGACGTAACAAAATGTTTCATTATATATATTTGTTAAAGTTTTTGTAATGTGTTTCTTTTTGTATATAAAATTCTTTTCCATTATTTCAAACCTTTAATTTGTTAATCTCGTTCATAAGATTTTGTTTTAAAGTTCTTTTTATTTATTTCAAACTTATAATCTCGTTCATAAGATATTTGTTTAAAACATCTATCCTCTTCTTAAATAATGTTAGTTTTGTTTTCAAGGATCATTACCTTGTTTTCAAGGATCATTACCTTGTTTTCAAGGATCATTTTTTTATTTGATAAATGAAATAAACGAAACAGACACATGAACCATCTCTCAAATGAATATTTGAACGTTTAATCAAACAAACGAAAGTGCAATTCGTATAGGTAGGCCAACAAACATTGGTACTTAATTATCCCATCCTTAAATAGTACGTCAAGCCTAAAGCACACTTCGGAGATATTCTGTACAATAAAAACCCTCAAAGTTCACCACACAATAGAGGGTGGGTGAATGCCGTTTGTGCAACAGCATTGACAGTAAATCTGATTGCAGCATTTTCGGAACGATTACGCGGCCACACAGAAATACGTTTGTACGACGCCGCCGACGTCTGTTGGACCGAAAGCACCAACGCATTGCGGCATTGTTGGAATGAAAGCACGGTCATGGGGGATCAACACGTTGCGGCATTGTTGTTATGAAAGGACAGTCTGGGGGATTGCGGCATTGTTGAAACGAAAATACGGTCTCAGTGTCTGGACAGTTGAGCCTTGTTTGACCGCATTATTGAGTAAGGATTCTTCACACAAAGACCGTTGATTTGAACTGGACAAAATAAAGGTATTATTTTACGCAGTGATCATCCAAAAAAAATCAATCGTCAGCAGACAAGGCGCATCGAAAGATAAGACGCACCGATATTTTTGGGGTCTAAAAAGTCAGATAAGACGCGTCTTGTCCGCAAGAAAATACGGTACTTAATATTTCGTTAGTTTAATACTTAGTTTAATCGTTGAGAAACAATATTGACTCTATTGTGCACGCATTTATAAAATGTAGTTATAAAAGTATTATGATCATCCTTTTAAACTTTAAATCAAAATTTGTACTTCGAGAAAGACTCTGCTATACTGGGTCATAACGTCAGCCCATTTACCATTTAATATGTGCATGTAACTAATAGGTCATTTTGGTTGGTAAGCAGTCGCTAGTTCTATTTTCTTATTCAAAAAGAACCACAAAACTATATCTCGATGCAGCCATTTTGTTTTCCTCCCTTTCAAATCATTACAACCATCCAGTGCCTGAAGGACAAAATAGGCTGGCCCAACATTGCCATAATGGGAACAGCAATCCCATTAATTAAATTGCTATTGGATAGGGAACGTGACGGGGCAGTGACAGTAAGATAAACGTATGTGATTTCTCATCAGACCTACATGGACTTTTTTTTTTTTTTTTTTTTTTTTTACGGAAGTCGCCCAACACAAGGCCCAAAGGCCACTCGAGGTGAGGGCTAAAAAAAGAAGAGAAAAGGAAAAGAAAGCGCAGAGAATTATGAGAACAGAAACCTATTCACATTGCGCTTAAACTGAGACAAATTATAGACAGCAGGGAAACAGGATGCAGGCAAGGAGTTCCAGAGTGAGGCAGTACGTGGAAAGAAACTCGTAGCGTACATCTTGGTCCTGCTTTTGGGAGTCACGACTGTATGAGGATGGGATTTGACAGAGGTGCGAGTGGTTCGTTGTGCGGGACGGTCAACAGGGACGACCAACGAAAGACCATTGGAACACACGCCGTGATAGTATCTGTAAAACAGGCTCAATGAAGATACATTTCGACGATGCGAGAGGGGTTCCAAGGAAGATGACAATTCTTTGCCCACCAGGTTAACAACTCGACGCTGTATTCTGTCCAGCAGAGAAAGGTGACAGGCTGGAGCACCGGACCAGATGTGACAACAGTACTCCATAACAGGGCGGATAGTCGTCTTGTATAAGTAAAGAATGGCAGAGGGGGGAAGGCATTTCCGCGCACGGTATAGACAACCTACGCGTTGAGAGGCCCTTTTTGCAACATCACCAATGTACTTGACCCAGGAGAGTTTATTGGTGATGTCGAGACCAAGTAACCTGATGTCACTAACTTCCTGAAGAGATGTAGAATTCATAAACAAGGTAGAACGAACAGATGATTTAGATGTAGATCTATTAATTATAAACAAAAATTGTTCAAATCTTTACCTTCACAAATGGGGGGTACGTTCCCAAAGCTCCCACTGTGCCATCCATGTTGAAAAAACCCCGGTTACCCTCACTGGCTGCGTAGAACTCGCCAATGTGCTCGATGTTGAAACGCTCTTTGAAATCCACCCAAATGTCCTCGCCGAGCCCGTTACCGACGGCCAGGCGGACTGTGTGACTGTATTTCCCGTCAAGATCCGACTGAACAAAACATAGACACAGATCAAGATGAAAAGTTATTGGTACTGGTTTTGGAGACAATAGGTCCACTCTGCCCCTGTATTGTTAGAAGGGACGTCGAATGATACGTAGTTTTCAATATAGTACAATCGAAAAATAGCATTGGAAGAGCCCCATATAAAAATACCAAAAAGATACCCCAAAAATAATCAAATACAGTCGATGTAAAACATTTTTATAATTATTGTTTAACTGTTAATTCATTATTTCTTTAATTATTGTTTTTATAAAACATCCAGACTTTAATAATACTGGTTGAGAATATACTCTGACATACGAGTCGCAGCACTTTGCATGACTGGAAAGTGTGGACTGATGATTTTCAAGAGCCGTTTACGCGAAAACACACAGGTAACTGTTTGATTTGCACATGGAGAAAGTTGGATAAGGAATACTAATATATGCTTTTATTCCAACAAAGCCTTTTTTGATTCCCTGTTTGGGTTTAAATGCAAGAATTGCCGAATTGTGCAACTCTGCGACTGTTCATTACGTCAACGATTCTGCAACTCAAAGTTTAAAAAAATGCGCAATGTCTGCACAATTTGGACAACGTGGACTGGTATAATTTCAATCGCTGGCTGCAGTCCAAATTATGAATCCGTAGGCAAGATCAAATCAAGTCAAACATCATACCTTGGGTTGCGCAAGGAGATAACGACATATCTCTCCGATGTACTGAACGACATTGGCCTTGTACCGTCTGACGTCATCCCAAAAGTGAGAAGCCGAAAACTTAGTTCGTAGTACGACAGTTCCTCCTGAGAATAGAAGAGGGGCACACAAAATGAATAGGCAGGATAAAGGAAAATGCAAAAACTCTGGTATCATTGAATCTTTCCAGTGCATTATATACTGGAAAGAACCAATAACACCAAGGTGGCAACACCAACACGGTGTCAATTGTCATCAATTCACACTGTGTGTCTGTTTTCACATCCGTAGTTTGAACACAGTTTTTGCAGTGTACGTAACTTCTGTAGTCATTTCCATCACATTCCCACTCACACCGTTTCTGGTTAAGGAGCTTCCAGCCTTTGTTTGGTAACATACAATACGAACAATAGAATGGCATCGTGGAGATTTTGACTCTGCATCAAGTTGCTTGTGAAGACTTGTTGGTTCGAATCGAACTTCAACGAAAACATAGCATGCTCGACAAAGACGATTATCACACAAAAAGCAGGGTACAATTTCAAAGAACTGCTTAAGCACAAAAGTAGCTCAGCACAACAAAACTGTTGATCACAGCCAAAAATGTTATTTCTCACACACAATATGTGACTGGTAACTGGTAACTGGTAACTGGTAACTGGTAACTGGTAACTGGTAACTGGTAACTGGTAACTTGCAAATTTTTGCTAAGCATAAAACTGTTAAGCCAAATTTTCTGCTAATGCAGCTCTATTATGAGATTGGGACATGGACTCTGACCTGCACTTATGACATTGCACACCCCAATGACCATCCCTGCACTATGAAACAGCGGTAGCGGAACGTACATGACGTCAGATGAACCAAGGTGGTATAGTTGCAAGACTCTCCCACCTCCGATAACCTTTTCCTGGGGGAAACGCGCTGCTTTTGGCATTCCTGCAAAGGTTGGTGACATGAAACAAGTTTAAGTTTAGCATAACTTGAAATGGGTTACTTCTTCATGTTTTGTTAAATCATTCTTCATTTGGGATACACAAAAGCCCTTTTAAGAACCCTTTGCAATGACACCTCTACCGTAGCTGAAAGCACAACATTATTTATTATTTAATAACTAAATGACTTTTTAAATCAAATATTGTCAATGCTTGTATAGTCTATCCCCAAATCAACGCAAACAAAAAAGAAAACAATTCGCCTGTCTGGGAAACTTCGTTCAGCCTGTTCAGCTGTTTGAATGTTTCGCCCCAAATCCAAGGGTCATATAATATTGTAAAGAAAAATAATAAAGAATATAACAATTTATCTAAAGAATGAGGTAGCCTCCCGAGATGAAAAAAAGTTGTTGTTGTTTTTTTTATAGATGAAAATAACTTCAAGAAGATGTAAAAAAAAAAGTTGTTTGGTTTGTGTAAACAGCACGTACGCCATGCTATTGTCAGCTACAGCACCCCCTTAATGTGAAGTGAAATTTGATTAAAAATATACTCGAGCTAATATTTTTTTTTCTTTTCTTATGTAAACCGTAAAAGTAGTACGGCATCTCTTTGCAAAATACCACAGTCAGGCGTCTCCTAATGTGATGGCCAATATCATTTGGCGGCGGTATAATATGACTTCATACCGTGGCACATGAAACAATTGATGTGTAATGTTTTCGTCGAACACATGTAGTGTTTGAGATGTTCATCCACGACTTTCTTAAGTAGTATTTTTTTTCTTGTGCAAAAGAATGTCTTTGACTTATCATTATTTCTGCTTCGAGAGATAAAAAAAGTACAAGTATTTAAAAGAATTGACTTGAAATAAAGTCAGGATGCCAATCATAATTTTCAAACGATTTTTTTTTTCACAACCTATCATTGAATTTCTTCATATTATGACATCACAGTTTGTTACATCACACAGTTTGTCTCATACCAGTGGTTCCTGAAGTGTAAAAGAAGAAAGCGGAGTCCGAGTACGAAGCCCCCTTCCGTACATCACGCGGTATGCCGTCAGAGGACGCAAAGAGAGATGCCAAATCGACGGCCAAGAACCCATCGGGAAGGACGGTGTCATCTCCTGCCTCCTTGATCACAACCACACTGATGTTGTCTGCTTGGAGCTCGGATTGTATTTCCCGCATTGCTGCCATCAAAACTGGATCTGATGGAAAGTTTATGAGTACAATTTAAGTTCTTGTGTCATTTCAGGTATCGCGGCTTGGATTCGGCCCCGCCCGGCTTATGAGACCATTATCATACTGCCACCATCTTGGTCATGTCCCCTGTATCCAATCACAGTAACGGATGCTAATGTGCATCGCACAAAGAGGAAACAGACTATTTCTCCTTCAAGCCTCGGTTTGGTTACATTGATTTGAATGGGAGAATAACAAGATGGCCGCACCGTGTTTGAAGGTCTATCGGCTCATCCAAATGGAAAACGTGCACCTTCGATGTGAGGATTAAAACAGGCGAACGGAGCCTAAAGTGGTTTCGAGAAGGGCCTTGTATAGAATTGCTTAGATATATTCTGTTTGTCTGGTATAGTGTTGAAAAAAAGAAAAGGCATTCAACGCACGAAGATCCAGACAGCATTTTTGGCAACCTCATAATTGGGTTTTTAAAACAATTGTTTGTTCCTTTTCTTACCACTACCGCATATGATCCTCTTCATCTGACCAACTCGGATGCAGTGAAGGAGGGTCTCCCCTCTAAGATTGATGTTGAGAAGAGCTCCCGTAACGTACAGCTTGAGGAGGGCCATGGAAGTAGATACGTAGGCTGGCTCATTCTGCATGAACACACCTACGATGTCTCCAAACTGTCATAAAGAAAAGTAGTAATAAGAAGGAGCAAACAAAGGCATTACTCGCAAATTGCGACTTCAGTTTCAGCAAGGGGGAATGGTGCGTGTGCTCATACAGTTCTTCACCTATTAAAGGATTTCCCTTGAATTGTACATAATTTATTATCAAACTGAAGTAGAGTTTCTTTGGGATGCAGTTAACTAGCTGGTTCAAATAAACTAGTCTTACAGTTACACCGTATATCAGAGGAGTCCGACATCGGTACGTAGACTCAAGTTGTACTTCAGTGAGTTTTGCAGATGGAGAATAAGACTCCCCTCTATACGATTTTAGTCTTTTCCCTATAGACATAGTCTTGGCCCAAGACGTCAGTGATCGATAATGGATAGTGTACTGCGCTCCGTTACAACTCGTTACAGCGCGCCCTCTTGTGGCTTGAATTACCCAACTTGACTAGCGTGAGAGCTAGTCAAGTTGGGTAATTCAAGCCACAAGAGGGCGCGCTGTAACGAGTTGTAACGGAGCGCAGTACACTATCCATTATCGATCACTGACGTCTTGGGCCAAGACTACTATAGACAATGAAACCTGTTACATCACATGTTCACAAAAGAGCTACAGAGCCTGGACTTCATGCAGGCACAATTTTTACACAGCCAAATCCAACCCTAAGAAAACAGAAACTTTGAAAGGAAAAATGAATTTTAGTTACAGAAAATATGTTTGATTTGCTTTCAAGAGACTGCTGATAGACTTTTAAATGTTTTGTTAGTAACAAAATAATCGATTCGATGAGGGCGGGCGTGTAAATTGTTTTTCGTAGGGAGGAAAAACACACGAAGGTCTTGAAACCAAGACTAACAGGTGTACGTTTGCATTAATTTTTTGTATGCAAACGTGTGCTGTCTAGTAGTAGTAGAGTGCGCAGGCACGACCTCCTGTTGCGGGTCAGGGAGAGAACAAGGTCAATACATGTCTATTGTGTACAAACTGCAGTGTGGTACCTGTAAGTTGTATGTGATCGCAGTAATATATTTGTTGTAAAGTTCATTTATTTACAAGTTATTTCAAAAAATACAAATGAAAAAAATATTAAATGATAAACTAAATTAGTTATTAAACATCAAATACGTTAATTGATCGTTACCTAGAGCTCAGTGGTACCCTTTACATTAGGCATCAAATAATCTCAAAGTATTGCATTAGTTTCCAGTATAATTTAGATCGAGTTTCTTACACAAGGCTTTGCTGCAATTAATGAGGTAGGCTTTGCACAAGTGTTTTTGATTACGTCAATTTGTTATTAAAACTTTTTGTTATTGTGCATTTTTAGTTTACACGTACCTGAACCATATTTGTCCCCCTTAGGTAGTTGGCCACCTTATTTGCAGTTCGATCCACATCACTATACGTGTGTACCTCATCTTTGAACAAGATCAGCGGTTTCTCTGGGTCGTCCCTCACTTTGGTTTCAAATAGATCCACAAACAAAAACCCTTTGCGTTTCAGTTGTTCAATTGGTTTAAAAACTTTCCTTGTTAGAAGGAGGAATTCGGAGAGGTCATTGAATAAAGTCGGGTACGTCCAGAGAATGTAGACGACGACAGCCAAAACGCCAGCCAAGAGAGAGCAAAAAATTGTGAATAACAGACCCATGGTGAATGGCTGCAGAATTTTAGATCATAAGTTTCAACCACGTCGACCTTCGATCAGCCTTAGTACGATGATAGTGAACAGAGCTGGTACGTGCAATGACCTGTATGCATAGACCTGTGAACGAAAAACACAACGGAAGTGGTTTACAAGGGACCACTTGCCACAGAGGGGAGCCGCAGACCCCGGTGCTTGGATTGTTACCAGAAAGAATGTGTTCATGTTTTGTGCATGATCGATGAACCATGGACTCATAGAGGTGGAACATTTTTTTTCTACCTCCAGGTGTGGTAGAACTTTTTCTCGTTGTTTCTTGTGAATTAATGTACGTTACAGGTGCAGTCATGTATAACATTAATTTATGGTGGCCCTGAAGGGACATCGCATATCGCAAACGTGTGCACATACGTATGCAATGTCGTGAAACAATTCGCGAATATATGCGCACACGTATGCAATGTCGTGAAACAATTCGCGAATAATTATGTGCGCACACGTATGCAATGTCGTGAAACAAATCGCGAATGTGTGCGCACACGGTATGCAATGTCGTGAAACAAATCGCGAATATGTGCGCACACGTATGCAATGTCGTGAAACAAATCGCGAATGTGTGCGCACACGGTATGCAATGTCGTGAAACAATTCGCGAATATGTGCGCACACGTCTGCGAATATATTTGCGATGTCGTGAATTTTATTGCATACCATGTCGCATACCTTTGAATAAAATGTCTAATGATCTGGGGGGTTTCTTGCCTACAGTGAGATTAGCGGTAGTCATTGCAGCGGTAGTCATTATTGTGAGGCAAGCGAGGCGGGTGGCGTATTTCCTTTTTTCCCAGGACGAACGTGGGCTATTAACATAAAATGGGTGTGTTTGACCGTAAAATACCCTCGCGCGTGCGTACTAGCTCTTCGACCTTGGTTGTAATAGCACATGCAGTTTAGTAGTAGGCTGTAGGTACATGTACATGTACATGTAGGTAGCTTATGCTGTAGTACATGCTGGCGAAACTTGGCCTGGTGCCAAGTTCCTGGGTACACATTATTGTATAGCCATGCTTACAGGGGCCTGACTGTAGCGCCACGTACTCCCTAGGTCACTAACAAATTGTCTGCAACTATGACATCATCCCAAAGGTATGCGACATGGTATGCAATAACATTCACGACGCAAATATATTCGCACTCGTGTGCGCACACATTCGCGATTTGTTTCACGACATTGCATACGTGTGCGCACATATTCGCGAATTGTTTCACGACATTGCATACGTGTGCGCACACATATGCGATATGCGATGTCCCTTCAGGGCCACCATATTAATTTGATACTTAATAAAATGGTACTGTTAATTATTTAAGTCGAGTATCAAATACTGCCTGAGTCAGTGGCCGAGTAAAGTATGTGCTCGAAGTATGTGCTATTGCTGGGCCTTCGTATCCGAGTACCGAGTATTCTGAGTACCGAGTCCAACGGCTGAGTACTAGATATGAATACTTTTTACAAAAGATCTACTGCAAAATGAGGTAAAAATACATTAATTGTTTTGTAAATAATTTCTAGACGACAGTGTGCGCTTGTTATGATAACTATATATACATATATAATTATTTATAGTAACAGCTAGTATGATATAGAGTAAATGCATAAAAGAAACTCTTTAAAAAAAAATCCCAGAGCTTTAAATTATTCCTCTAGGGCCTATTCCTTGCACTCATCTTATAAAACAAGCGAAAAGAAAAGTGGTATTTTTAGTTACACGAGTACATAAAAGCGGAGTCCAGGTACAAGTTCAATTGAGTATCGAGTGTGTGCCACTTCGAGGGGAGTATTTTGCTATCGGAGTACGAGTACGACGGGTCACCATCAAAACTTCGTTATCGAGTATACTATAAATTATACTGAAAGAAGAAGTAAAGATTTGCTTTACAACCGCCCACAGCTTTTCGAAAATTGTCTTTATTGTCCTTGTCTATACTCTGATGGAGGGTGACGTTATCACAGCCAAGCTGCTTAATACATAAAAGCAGTCCGTGGCGGGAAAGAAGATGTAAATACTAAAACGAAATTTATTAGCAGCTTTAATAGTTCGTTCAACCCAAAATGGACAATGACTTGTACGAATCGGAATGATGTCCAGCTGGCGAGTGGCTGACTCAATACAAGCTGCCCTAAATTCGTTGTAGTTCTGATAGACTTGGTAAAGTTTATTAGTTATAAATGATAGACTTGGTAAAGTTTATTAGTTATAAATTGCACGGTTCAAAGAGCAGAGATCGAACGTCCGAGTTTAGTGACATAATGCTTAGGCCATACACACGGCTCTGACTGAGTATACGAAATACGGAAACCTTGGGTCTAACTCCAGCTATATATTTTAACAAGCAGTTAATTAAAAATTAGTTTACCTGTACCGTTTCGTAATATATTAGCCGGAATGCCCGCTTCGGTTTCTCCTCCTTACCGCCGAGTTGCTGGAGCAGCTGTGGCTGCCGTACTGAGCCTGCCCGTCCTCGGAGCAGCCTACCTCCGCTTGAAATATGGACCTCGACTCACGGACGACATATCGGAGCTGTACGCTAGCTACCTACTCCTGAAACGTCTGAAGTACATGCAGAATAACAGCATCTTCATGATCGATGTCTTCGAATCACACGTGAAGGAAACCCCCGATAAAACCTTCTTACTCTATCAAGATGAGAAATACACTTTCAGTGATCTGGACAAGGAAGGGAACAGGCTAGCAAGATTTATGCAGAGCGACGGCAGATTACTCTGCAAGGATTCAGCTGCCATTTTGATGCTGAATGACCCTGGCTTTCTGGTGACGTGGTTGGCTTCCAGTAAGCTTGGTCTGAGGACAGCTTTCTTGAATTACAACTTAAAGAGCAGTGCCCTTTTACACTGCATCAAGGCTTGTAAAGTCAAGGCTGTCATGGTTGGAAAAGGTAGGCTAAAAAAAATACCGGAAGAAATTGTAATTTAGAAGGTCAGTTCACACAGTTACACCAGCGCAGTTCACAGTTCACAAGCATGGAGGTAAAGGGAAACTAGGCTTATGTTAGATAAAAGTACCTTTACAGTGCTTCTCTTTCAGGATAGGCCTAGGCCTATACATATACATATACATATACATATACCTTCCACCTGTTTCAGCTATCATGTGGCATGTCTACAAGACAGTGTCTGAAAATACTAATATGAAACGCAAGTCTATGCGTATAGATTACCCTGTTGCTGTTATGTTATGATTGTGGCTTTGGAACACTCAAAAATGCTCTTTTTAGTCAAAGAACCAAGTGCTGTTTGAGAAAACAGTTCATGCTTTGGGCGTGCATATAACTGTACAAAAAACTGTGCAGTGATATCGAACATTAATGAGGAAACATAATAATCTGATCTGCTTGTGTGTTAGTTGACACGCCCACATGTTATCTCGAACTGTTTGTATAGCAGGTTCCCAATCGGCTAATCCTCAGATGAGCATGATTACTGACTGGTATTAAAACATATACGTAATATTATCATGATGGCGTGTCGTGGCCGAGCGGTTAAGAGCACCGAACTCAAGCTCTGGTGTTTCCGTTCAGCAGAGTGTGGGTTCGAGTCCCGGTCGTGACACTTGCTCCATGAGCAAGACACTTAACTATAATTGCCTCTCTCCACCCAGGGGTAAAATGGGTACCTGTGAGGGCAGAGATGGTTCTTGTGATTGATTTAGCCTAGTAGCGCATATATTATTGCAGCACAGGCTGTATACTCCCCAGGGAGCTGAGATGGTTTAAGGAATGAAATAAATGGCCCAGTGACCAGGGGTAATAATGTTCGAAGCGCTTTGAGACGCCCTTGGGTGTGATAAAGCGCGATATAAATCCATATTATTATTATTATTATTATTATTATCCCACAAGCCGTCATTTTCCCAAAGTGCGCTAGTCTCAATAACGAATTTTAAACCCACTCAAAAATAGTTTGGCCCCACAGCCGCGGTTTATAGTAACTTATTAATCTGAATGGGGAAAACAAAAATGTCTGCACATTGATAACGGTATATTTATATTGATATTATGTCGCTGGACTTGAATAATTGTGTATCTTCTGTGATCGTTTAGCTGATCGTTTAGAAAGAAAATTATTTATGTTACTTTTTAGTAGCTACACATTTTCATATTAAAGAGTGTCTCTTTCACACATTCATAATTACTACTGTATTTGATACTGAATGCATTCGAATGTTGACTGAATGTGGCAAACGCCACGGGACTCAGTTTGTCACAAAAGTTGTTGTGACAGTCGTAAAAGTACCCCGATAAATAGTTTACCATATTAGTCGATGTGCATCACCTTAGGATAATTAACAGTTATCATCAATAAAGCTGATAAAAATAATTCAGGCACGTAGGAACCGGGGGGGGGGGGGGGGGCCGGGGGGCCGGGGGGCCACTGGCCCCCGCTGAAAACATGCTGAAAACATGCGGGGGGGCCGGGCCCCCTAAACAAATGTTGTCCGGATGATAAATTGGCTTGTTCATAATTGTCCTGAGGGAATAGTACTGCAGTCTGTAGGCCATTTAATCAGATCACATTGACAAAGTGGCTATGTGAATACATTTGCTTACGGAATCTTGAAGTTTCTTCGTCGGTCTTCCGCCCATGCAACAGACGCAAATTGAACACAAGCGCAGGAACGCCCGGCCCCATTTTTTGTTGTTGTTGTACCACACAGTATGGGGTCAACAGTGAAGGGATCCTAGGAGGCGCCCATTCCTTATGCGTGTATACAAAAGCCAGCACGGGATTAACATTTTCTAAGAGTCCTTCGTTGATTTTACAGGAAATTTTCCTGTAAAATTAGACGATTGATATTGATCTGAAGTGCTCTTTTCCTCTGTATTTAGGCACACGGAGGCTTGATTTTTCGACCCCAAAACGCCAAAAGCTCAGAGCTCCAGGGGGCTTCTCCCCCTGGACCCCACCAGGGGCCGTGAGGCCGGCCCCTGGACCCCACCCTTGAAATTTATTTCAGCCACAAATGGAGAAGCCTGTGTGCGCTGTATGACCCCCGGTTTAAAAAATCCTGGGTCCGCGCATGCTCATTTCTTTAAAAAAATAGCATCGAACAGTATTTTAGCATTAATATTTCAAGGGATGTTTCTACCATCATCAACTTTACACCGTGTCAGTTTGATTTTTTTAAATATTTTAACTTCATGTTTTACATCGCGGATTTAAACTGATAGTACATTAAACGATTTTATGCAATTCTGGTGATCTGGGGATGTGGGTAAAGTGTATAATAATTAAGGTGAGTGACCAGGCAAATTTCACAGATATAACCTGGCCCCCCTGTTAAAGTCATCTTCCTACGTGCCTGTAATTGCAATGCTCAGAGACCGTCCTTCAATTTCAAACGTTTTAATGGGTTACCTTTTGGGACACAAGGTGGCACCAACCTTTACATTGCATGTTCTCGGAAATTTGTGCGTGCTAAGAACTACGTAATCAATGGAAATTTACCTTAGTCTAAGTCTGCTTCCACCTATCATTCCAAAGTCTCCCAATGGAAGACTCCCAATGAGTGAATTATTCATCAAAACTTGAGAACAAAATCTAAATCATTAACTATAGGAGTCATTGAAGTTTTTTTTAATGATCCTTTCGTTGTCAGATAAGCGTCTTCTGAGTGCCTTGGAACCGATCCTACCAGATCTTCAGCGACTTGGAATCAAGGTATGGGTCTACGGTAAAGTCGACGCCCTCCCTCTACCACTGGGTATAGCCCAGGTGATGACACGGGGTGTGCCGAGTGAGCCACTTCCCAAGAGCGTACGGGATGGAGTCGCTATGGATGATGTCTCCGTCTACATTTTCACGTCAGGAACTACGGGTAAAATGTACATTTTTGAACTTCGAACTCTCTCCTTCCCAGTTCTCTTGCGGTATGCGCATGTGAATTAGCTGGTTCCTTCATGTGGCTATTTTAGCTAGTATTTTTTCACTGGGGAGGGGTAGTCATTGCTTTGTGGGGAGGGGGAAAATGTAGTTCCTCCGGTGGATGTATGGATGTGGATGTACTTATGGATTTTTTTCGTGCCGGCACCTGGGGCACTGGAAAATTGTTTGGGTTGGGTCTTGTGCCACCAGCCCCCCCCCCCCCCCCCCCCGAGGGAACGCTGTTAGATCCCTTTGTGAAAGAAGTCTAGTAAATAGTACATCCTCTTGTTCGTCCTCTATCTGTACAGTCTTCAAACTTTTACCAATTTACCATTAAATTAGTGCGCCCGCATAATGGCCGTGGTGGAGTCCATTTCTTGAGCGGCACAGCCGTCCACAGTGGGGGCATTGGAACTGTCTTGGTACAGCTGGGAGAGCTGCAGCTGTCGCTTTTTTCCTCTCTCGCCGGGCGGTGACGAGACCTGTTCTTCTCTGCTCCTCGAAGCTGCCAAGGGCCTGACGTGTGTGTGCGCACCAACCAGACCATTAAACTAACAAAAGCAAAAACCTGTATGCCTATTTTAATGGAGCAGGACTCGATGAGTCATGAGCTCTCGGTTTTGCAATATTTTGGGAAGTCCTTGACGATTTTACAAAGTCATTTTCCTCTAAGTGCCTAAATTCTAACCTTGTTTTTATCCCCCCCCCCCCCCCCCCCCCAACTGTCCAGGTTTCCCCAAGCCGGCCAAAGTATCTCATTTTCGTTCCATTGGCGGATGCTTAATCATGTCGTCACAGGTTGGCATTAGCAGCTCAGATGTCTTTTACGTCACTTTACCTCTTTACCACAGTATGGCGTTTGGCATGGGTCTCATGCCCTCCATACTAACAGGTAAGATGGTTTACTTTTAACTTATCCCGAGTGTATTGTTCTCCTTCTTTTAAGAGGAACTTGTTTCACATAACCTTCTTTGAAGGTAGCAATGCTGCATCGTGTCTGGTATCGTGGAGTGTCGTGGCCGAGTGGTTAAGAGCACCGAACTCAAGCTCTTGTGTTTCTGTTCAGCAGAGTGTGGGTTCGAGTCCCGGGATCGTGACACTTGTGTCCCTGAGCAAGACACTTAACTATAATTGCTTCTCTCCACCCAGGGGTAAAATGGGTACCTGTGAGGGCAGAGATGGTTCTTGTGATTGATTTAGCTTAGTAGCGCATATATATTGCAACACAGGCTGTATACTCCCCAGGGAGCTGAGATGGTTTAAGGAATGAAATAAATGGCCCAGTGACCAGGGGTAATAATGTTAAGAAGCGCTTTGAGACGCCCTTGGGTGTGATAAAGTGCGATATAAATCCATATTATTATTATTATTATTATACCCGGCCATTGATTTTTGAAGAGTAATTGTGGTAGTAGAATTGTAACTACTGTGTAACGATTTGACAGCTGCTCCTGCCAGATCTCTGCAAAGGCCCATGGTATTCCTCAAGTGCAGAAAAATAATGGCCGTAGCCACAGCCATAATCGCGTCATTTACATAGCCTTAATTTGCAAAGGTGAATTCGTGTATGTAACAAAATAATAAAAACCAGCATAATATGTTCATAAAAAATAATATGCTTTGGAGTTTAGTCAGTTCACGTCCGTTCAGTTAACACAGATCTTAAACGTGGTATCTGTGTTAACATCATGATACAATTTTTCTCAATCATTGTAGGTAACAATTATTACCGTCAATATTCAAACAATCTCTTAATGCCTGTTGTTTTGCGAATAATTTTATGCTGCATTCTCCCCTTTGTAGGTTGTACCATTGCAATAGGGACGTTCTCTCCGAAGAGTTTCTGGGATGACGTACGGAAGTACCGGGCTAATGTGATATTTTATATCGGTGAGATCTGCCGCTACCTGCTCGCACAACCAAAGGTACCAGTTCATTCTATTACTGACGTTGTTGAATCAAAGTTGTGCCTTTCATTTGACATGTTTTAGTGTAGGGAGATGCAGTTTTTGAGTTTACCAGTTGATGTTGATTGCATTTCAAGACACGTTTTGGGGCCCGCATACTCATCACACACCAGTCAACCAACACCCACTTCTAGACTTGTCCGAGCTGAACATGTAAACTAGGAGTTGAAAGAAAATTGGGGCATGCAATTTCATCCCATTATACACATTGTCTGTCTTTAACTATACGGTACAGCCGTAATCCTTGTTGTCTACCGATCTTCCATGACCGGGGTATAAAACCAACAGTAGGCCTACTATACAAAACAAGTCGATTGACACTTTTTTATTGATTTGTATATATATATATATATATTTTTTTTTTTTTACAGCGGCCTGATGATGGCCAATACGAACACAAAGTTAAGGCAGCATTCGGCCTTGGTCTACGTCCGGATATCTGGGTGGATTTTGAGAAGCGATTTAACATTGCCCAGGTATACGAGATGTACGGAGCGACAGAATGTCCGATGATGAGTATCAACTTAGAAGACAAAGTCGGCAGTGTCGGTAGACATGGAGGTCTTGTCAAGGTTTGTGTGGACTTCAAGAACAAAATCACCAGATTAAAGCCAACAATCAGGTTTTTGAAGTGTAACATTTCGACTTAAAGTGTCTCCTGATGACATTCATGCCCAGAATGCTGCTGCACGTGTTCAGGTGAAGAACAATGAACTAGTTACCCTAAACACTTAACGCGATGCATTGCTATACCTAAAAAGCAGAAAATCAATAAGCACTTCTTGATCTAACCCAGGTGTGTTTTAAGAGACATGCTGGATATTAACAACCTCGGTCTAATCTGAGATGACTTTTTAAAATCTCTACTAGCTAACATGTGTTGATACTTATGAATGTAATTTTGTTTGTGTTGCAGGCACTTATGAACTTCCTGGAAATCTTGAAGTGTGACATAGAAACTGCTGAGCCAATCAGGGACGCAAATGGAATGTGCATTCTTGCAGCCCCGGGTACGCCATCATTGTTATATTATTAATAGTCGTTAAGAAAACAACCTGAACAATAATTGTTTTCAAAAACAACGGACAACTTTTATTTCAAAGTGATTCCAAAGCTTAATATTTGGACAAATTTCTTGGAAACTAACGATCAGAATTAATCTTCCATGCTTCTTGCGAACGTTAAACCTGGCCATACTTCTCTCATCAAATTAAACCTCCTATACATTAAACCTCCCTTACAGGCGAAACCGGTCTCATGGTCATCAGGGTTGACGAGATTCACCACTTCGACGGCTACATGGCTGACCGCAAAACAAACGAGAAGAAACTTGTCAGAGATGTGAAAAAGAAGGGAGACATGTATTTCAATTCTGGGGACTTGATGATGTCTGATAAGGAGGGCTATCTCTTCTTCACTGACAGACTCGGGGACACTTTTAGGTAAATATTTGTCACCATCATTTTTCAATAGGAGTTTACATTGAAGATGTCTCAAATTAATACACAATAACGTCGATTGGTGATGATAACATACACATGTCCGTCCTACTAGGCACGGTACTAAAATATGGACAAGTGGGTTTCATTATTAACAAATCTTTGTCTTTCACAGATGGAAAGGTGAAAATGTTGCCACGACTGAGGTCGCACATGTCATAAACGCATTCCCTAGTATATTGGAGTCTAATGTCTATGGTGTTCAAGTCCCAGGTTGGTTTTTAGTAGCATAAATTAAATACTTTTTCTTTTAAATCAACCGTTTTCAAATAACATAATGATTAGTTTTGATACAAGAAAGTTTTGGTTACAAATTGATAGAAAGGTTCCCTGGCGACGTTGTTACGATATCATTACCGAAAGTTCATACCAATTTAACTTTAAAACATTGAAATACTTAAATCAAATTTATAAAGCGATGAAAACAATATAAAATCATACTACATGTACTGATATAGATTGGGATTTTTTGTTTGGGGGGGGTGGGGGTTCTTTCTTTTTTCTTCTCTTTTAATGATTTTTTTTTTTTTCAATCTACGACAGGTCAAGAAGGAAGGGCCGGTATGGCAGCGTTGGTGTTACAAAAAGGTGTCAACCTCGACACCAAAGGTCTGTTCGAACACGTCACGGCTGCACTACCGGTCTACGCATGTCCAAAATTCCTGCGAATCACGGACGAGATTTCGACAACCACGACTTTCAAACACACAAAGACTTCCCTCGTGAAGGACGGGTTTGACATCGACGTCGTTTCGGATCCACTCTACTTCCTTGATACATCGGAGAAGACTTACGTAGTGCTGGACAGCGGTGTCTTTAGACGGATTGTTGTCGGACAAGCGAGACTTTGACAGGGAGGATGGAATCCTGAAATGTGAACCAATTTCAGGGTATTTTTAAGAAAACAGTATGATCTTTATGAAAAACAACAACGACTTCACGTGTTGGCATAAAATTAAAAATTATCAAGTAGTAAACCATAAGGGAAACTAAAGGAAAAAACACCCAGTCAATTTCCCATGCGGGTTATTATTAGATATTTGAAATGAAAAGTCGCATCCCTTTTAAGTGATCCATTTACTGCTTCTTCCTAGAAAGTTGGGTGTGGTCCCAGTTACAGGTTGAATGGCTTCTGACACCCGAACAAAGATATTGACAACATAGGGAGATCACCAACATAAGCTTATTATAGCTCAGTTGGCAGTATAGAGCGCCGGTGTCATAGGGAAATCTGTCCCCGGATATTCTGTCCTCGGAGATTCTGTCCTTGATAATGTGAAATAATAACGTGGGCTGAAGGAGGATGATTCAAAAGAGGGTGCTATCGGAAGAAGTGTTTGCACTTCACCGTATGGGGGGACAGAATCTCCTGCCACATCGGCACGTCCCGCGGAGGTCGCAGGTTCAAGTCCGCTCTTGTCAGTTTTTCTGTGTTCAACCCCCAAAATGAAAAATTCTCTGCATAATGGTTTTGTCTAGCTATCTAGCTCAAAGTTAAACAAAATAATTGATCATAACGTTAAAAAACTTCTGTTTAACTCGGTGTCGAATTCTTGTATGGCCATTCTTATAGCCACGTTGCACACGGGTGGACATTTTTTTAAGTACCGTACATAGGCAACATCTCGATCCAGGTCTGAGCTGTGCACGTGGAAATTATCACAATATTCACGCCAAACTTTTGGAAAACATTTTAAAGATTTGCGTAATCCAATTTGTATACTAACTGATGATGTATGCAGTTACTGATGATGAAAACTAGAAAAGCTGGAGTGTTAATCATACCCATACTTGAATATTCAGAATTAAAAACAATTATTTAGCTTATTCTAATAAACAAGTATGTAATGTAAAATACCAGTAATTAGAATTGTATGGAACTTGATTGTTGTAATAAAACACTTATATTTAACGACAATGTAGGCCTACTTCCAGAGTGTCCTACTCATAAGCTATGTGTTTCAAAAAAGGTTTTCGGCACTTGGTAAAAATTTTTGGTATCGAAAAATGTTGTGAGAGTATTTTATAGAACATAACAATAATTTTGACAATTTTCTCCCCCTTCGATTTTTTTTTTACATTCCCCCGGTGCCTACACCCATAAATCGAGCATCCCGAAAATTTAGTAGGCCTACGTTAACAATATAGATAATGCAAAATAAATATTTAACAAGAAGTCGCACTCATGGACGCCAGTACGCCGTTTTATACATGGACAATAAGTTTTTACGGAGAATAGTTTGTCAATACTACGAAAAATGTAGCTATTATAAATGACATCCACTCACTGAAAAGATGACAAGTCGACTTGGTGTGGAGAGTCGCTTCGGGTGAGAAACAACTAAGTGTAAGTCGACTCATTTTCGGGAGCTCGAGAGATTGTCTCGACCTTTTGATATTCCAAATAAAAAGTTGACCAGAGGCCTATAGGTATGACCGTATGATACATATCTATGGATAGGTGGTATAACACCCATAGGGCATTTTGTTTTAACTTCACATTATTTTGATAACATGACGTGACGGTAAGTGTTTTAGTCAACACTAAAGCACTGTCAGCTTTCGTCACCCTGCCCCCCTGCTGCCATGCCTGCACCACGAAAATAATTGCGCCCTCTGTTGGGACAAATTAATCAGCGAGTATGGTCACAGTCCTTGACGTACACCAGAGTAATTACTACTAGAGTTGTCAAAAGATTGAGTCACAGACTATTGTCATGAGGCGCGCGGGCGGAAAAAGTCAAAACACGATGAATGGCGACCCAGCCAGCCAGCGATGTCACTTCGCAGCCAGATTCCGTTAAAAAAAGGTTAACAACCGTGCAGATGTCAACTCAAAGAGCAAGAAATGGCACATTCCGATCAGCTTGAACTGACCGATGCTTTGGTTCAGGCCATTGAACAAGACAGGTTCAGGTAGGTTTGCCTCTTTTGTCCTTTTCCATCTCTCGTCCACACACAGGCAGTACACACACAGCCAGCAAAGCGTCCGGGCGTCTTTTGGATGCCCTATTTTACTTGTGGACAGACGTCCTTGAATACGCCCTGTTTATGTGGCCAAGTAAATTTTCTGTCAGCTATATTAAAAAATATTACATCTGAATCAAATACCTGAAATTGTAAGCAAAACGAACGCTCCCCCAAATCCCTTTTAAATTGATTAATTGCCAGCTGCAGTGACTGAAGGTAACTTTGCGTTACTCCTCCTAGGCCTACTTACATTGTAGGTTCGATCCGCTATCGTCTCCGATGATAGCGGTTCTAGGAGTAACTTTGCGTCTTCTGATTTATGTAGTAACTAGTATTTGCAATACTCTGTCTCCTCCTGACACTTAAATTGATTGGGGTATCAGTAGTCCAATACCTATAATTATATACTTAGTAAATACTAGACCCAGTAACTGGGGCGCTGTACTCCTTTTTTCGAAATTTTGACATCATCGGTCGTACTACTAGCGCCCCAGGTTATTAGTACGTCCCAGTTCTGGATTCCCTGATATGGCATCATTTTGAATAGGGTAGACACAAAAAATGCCTCAGAACAACCAAAATACCCAACAAAATTGCTTTAAAAACGCCTACTGGCTTCTTGATATGTCTAAGGTGCAACATCAGGTATTTAAATGTACTCACGATTTTGTTTTGTGCTTGAATTTTACGTTTTTGTCGAGCAGATCGATGAAAATGGTGGACAGTCTCTCGTTCTGTCCAAATCAATGGCCGCCACTGCCGTCGCGATGCATTCTGGGTAGTATATTTAGTCAACGACTGTTTGCAGCGAGTGGTCAATGTATTCGTCGAAGGGGCGCGTGTTGTGATGGGAAAGAATGGTGCACTCGCTGCAAACAGTCGTTGATTAAATCTACTACCCAGAATGCATCGCGACGGCAGTGGCGGCCATTGATTTGGACAGAACGAGAGACTGTCCACCATTTTCATCGATCTGCTCGACAAAAACGTAAAATTCAAGCACAAAACAAAATCGTGAGTACATTTAAATACCTGATGTTGCACCTTAGACATATCAAGAAGCCAGTAGGCGTTTTTAAAGCAATTTTGTTGGGTATTTTGGTCGTTCTGAGGCATTTTTTGTGTCTACCCTATTCAAAATGATGCCATATCAGGGAATCCAGAATTGGGACGTACTAATAACCTGGGGCGCTAGTACGACCGATGTCAAAATTTCGAAAAAAGGAGTACAGCGCCCCAGTTACTGGGTCTAAGTAAATACATGTATTTTTAATTTTAGTTAAATAAAAGTACATAAAAACAGTCACAACTTCCACAAACAAGTAAACAAAAATGAAACAAACAACAGATAGTAAACAGTATTTTAGTATTTAGCATGTTTATTTTTTATTTTTGGGGCTTTTATTATTTGGAACTATTTATAACGACACAGGTACACTGTAGTTAGTCTGTCAGTGGTTTAATTTGAAGTTGTTGACCCGGGTTTTTTTTATAGATGTTTCATCAGGGATAAAGACTATTGAATTATTTGTATTTTGCACTAACTATAGGGCTACTCTCCGGTTCCAACCTATAATCCCAAAATATTCATTGTTCCCAAATGTAAATTTAACATTAACAAATCTTTGCAGTGCCCCTACCTGCTGCCAAAATAAATGATTGGAACCGCCTCTAGAATGGCAAGCTTGGTGGTCACGTGTGTATCAGTAAGACATCTGCTCTAGAATGGCAAAGGTCGTGGGTTGGAATCCCACCTAAGAGATTATAATAATAATAATAATAATAATAATCGAAGTCTTATATACTGTAGCGCCGGTATCCGCCAATGCAGGCGCTCATATGCCTACAGACATGTGAGAGCCATGGTTATGATCAATTTGTATTTTAATCATATTCTTCATCTAATCCCTAGCAATGCTACATGTATTTAACTCCATTTTTCTTTAGTCAGTTGTCAGTGCTAGTCTTCTTCGTTATCAAATAATGAGTGCCACTGCCAATCCAGCCCTGCCTCTTGCTAACCCTACTCTTCTCCCCCTTGCAACTAGCCCCACAGATGGCTGAAAATAACATGCAGTATAAACATCATAAATCTGGACCTATGCATCGTTTAATAATAACCAATCCATCTTGCTTCAATGGAACTTTCTTGGGATTGAAGAGGGGAGGGAGGCATTGAAATGTATGTATGTACAATGTACAAATTGGTCCAGGGATAGTCTTGGTTCCAAGACGCTCCAGTTGTGTTGTCATGAACACTATGTAGTCACAAAAACCTATTATAAATGCAATCTCCCCCTGAACCACTAGCCGCTGGCGTCGGTCATAGGGCATTATCATTCCTAGGGGTTCATGGGGTGATGATAGGGGTTACAGGAATGATAATGCCCTCTAGAGGTGACAAGGTTGTAAGACTTATAATTGTTTCCCCATTTTCATGATGACTCTATCTATTTAGAAATTAAGTGCATCAAAAAAACTAAATTTGACCTTGGAGACCCTCTTAAAACCATACAAAAATGTCATAACAATATACAATGTACATGGGGTATCATAATTTGTATTATAATAGTAGACAGTTCTTCTAAATGTAGCCATAAATCCATTTACTAAAGTCCTGAAGTTGCTCCACAACAGGAAAAGTACGTTTTTGTAACTGAAACAAGTTTATTGAATTGAATACAATTTGTGTATAAAATATATGCGCCTACAGAGTATGTAACCCGGAAAAATGGATCACTTGAATTATAAACTAAATAAAACTAAACACTGGGGAAACTCACGTAAGAAAAACTCAATTAATCTAAGGATCGAATAGGGTTAAGACGCGAGGAAATGCAAGAAGTGGGACAGCGACTCAAAATGTAGGTTTCTCGACAAGCAAACAATTAAAAATAACTTTATTGATTATAAAGCAATGACCAAAAGCAAAACCAGGGATTGAAATACAGCAATAAACCAAGTGAACTCTAAACCAAAACCAATAGTAACACTATTGAACCAAACGCTGAACACTGGGAAAATAATTTATAGAAACAACTAAAACCCCCAAACAAAGTGATAAAAACAAAATTAGAAACCACTAATCACAACAGTGCCAAAGTAAGTCACAGATTAAAATAAAAATGGCTTTAAAACCGAGTCCATAGCAGTAAATTACTTGACGCAGGCAAAACTTAAAACTTACTTGACGCAGGCAAAACTTAAAACATGAAGAACCAGTACATAAAATTGAAGAAATAATGTGGAGTGTTCTCCTTATGCTGCCAGGCTGCTATCTGAAGTTTATTACAATTACACTGTACAGGGGTGACTAACCACACTACAAGGATTAAGCAAGAGGGTTGTTTTACTACAAAAGATTCATAAGAAATTAACTACCAGGGTGCTATAAGAGCTTAAGGGGGAAATATAAACATTGGAAGAAGGGTAATTAACTTTAACATAAACACTAGGTCTTCCTACAGAACAATGGTCTTTCTACATGTACACCTGTCACACACTACAAAAAAATGCATTGTTTCAAAGAATTGATGAATAGTCCAGATTTGTTGAGGAGATCAACAATCAATCAATCATACAAAATATATAAAGCACCTAAATCAAAGGTTTTCTTTGAGATGCTGAGGCACAAAAGAAATATATAAATCATTGATGGTAAGCCTCCTGAAACAAGTGTGCTTTCAGAAGTGTCCTAAAAGTGTTGAAGGATGTTGTGTTCCTGATGTGAATTGGAAGTTTATTCCAGAGTTTGGAACTTCAATAAAGGAGAGCAGGATCACTGTAGTTGGCTGTTGGGCTGTGTGATTGGTACCAGTGAAGTGCTATCCCTGAAGTGTAGTTTCTTGCCTCTGTGTCATCCATAATCTGTCATTGAAACAGAGATTGAATAATAAATGGATTAAGAACCCACTTTAATTGGGAGCTGATCCATTTAAGACAGTCTGTCACCACGTTTAATGGGGCTGTGTCGTCATAGTCTGCTTGTGGCTGGGCATGGAAAGAAGAAATCTCACCCAGTTATTACAATGCGTGCACGCATTGACTGTCGCATCACAAATAACAGCTTTAAAGGGTGCCGTCATTATGATCTTGCACACATGTGCAGTAAGCAGTTGAGAGAACTTGCACACATGTGCAGTAACTATGTAGTTGAGAGTTCGTAATTCAATGTCTGGCCACAGACTCTCTGTAATTAAGAAGACACAGCCCCTTTAAATGAACAAAAGTTGGATTTGAAACTTTGCATGGTAGGAAAACAAACCAGAAACTGAGGTCTGTGATCATGAAAGTCATGAGAGTCATGAAAAAAGACACATAATTTCAGTATAAATGTTTCTCTTGAGGACTGGTATGAACTGTTATCAATTTCTTTTATGAATACCAATCCTGTAGGCCCTGTGTCTTTGAATTGCACTGATAGAACTTACCGTTTCGGTGTCCTCCAATATCGCAGGTAGATTATCATCATGTGTCATCAGTTTAAGATGCCCATAGCCATTGTCTCGTAGAGCAGGGCCTAGATCCATCTTGACAAAGTCTCTCATCGTAGGAGGCTCCATGGCCATACATTGCCATGGTTAGAAAGGAATCAGACCCGCTGTAGGTTCATTCTGGACTGTCAAACCCCACATTGGCACATCCAGGACGTCGTAGATAGTAATGAGTTGGGGTTGAACAAAGAAAAATTGACTAGAGCGGGATTTGAACCAACGATCTATCTCCGGATTAACGTGCCGGTGCTCTACCAACTGAGCTTTCTAGCCCTATGTTGGTGGTCTCCCTATTTTGTCAATATCTTTGTTCGGAGGGTGCCAGTCAGAAGTCATACAACTTTTAACTGCAGTGTAGCCCAGGATTTCTCCCAAGTTTACGATATATCAGGGGATCACCTTAAGGGGATGCGATTTTTTGTTTCAGATATCAAATAATAAACCACAAGGGAAATTTTTAAATGATTTGGGGTTGAACACAAACAAAATTACCAGAAAGGGATTTGAACCAGCGGCCTCCGGATTAATGTGCTGGCGCTCTACGAACTGAGGTATCCTGTTGCAGTCTCCCTAATTTGTTCAATATCTTTGTTCACGGGGTTCCAGCAATGGCTTCTGACTGGCACCCCCCGAACAAAGACATTGACAACTTAAAAATATGGAAAATTAACGATAACAAGCACATTTTCATTCCCGACATCAGGAATTAAAGAACTGGATTCTGCGTTTTCATTTTGTTATAATACGCCAAAACCATGCGTTTCAGCCTTTTATACAGGTTCATTCTTTAGTCTTCATGCAAACATGCACTTGTGTGCACAAGTTTGGTAAGAAAATACTTTTAAAAGTGTCGGAATCTGCAATAAACACTGATGATTGTACTGTATGCAGGGAAAAAAAAGTAACTTGGTTTGTGGAGTTTTAAATGAACCAAAAGTTGACACTTTTACATTGACTGCACAAATGATAGGCTACAATGTACATCCTTTACTTACTTGATGAAGTAGTCCGCCCATGTCTTATAGTACTTCTCCCCAGGTTGTCCAATGAGTCTTCCTTGATTGAAACCATTGTGCATCATCTTGTTGGTCTTCATCCATGCTGGGGCTGACCAGGGACTGGCAAACAATTTGATCTCTTGATTACTCATTGCCTTAGCTCGCTGTATTATTGGGATCTTAAATACAAGTGATGAAATGGTGATCGAAGAGAGAAAAATTGCTTCATGTTAATACTTCATCACAAGTCAATATTGCTGTCTGTATACATATCACCTGTTGATGAATAAGCATTTTTTCCTAGGGATTTGGGTTCAAGCTGTTCTTGGGATGGGCGAGGCCCAAATTAAGCTCCCATCCCTGCCATTAAATGTGCTGGATACGTTTGGTAATTGGAGCCTACTGATTGTGTTAATCCTATATAAATGTAGGTACACACAATAAAACCAATCTGTAAAAATTTCACTTTAAAAGCTGGTCGCGTTTTTGAGATATCACCGAAAAACCGGAGCGAATATTTCCACGCAGGAAGAATATTCCCTATAGGAATACACAATCTTAGAAGCGTTACAGCCGTAACGCTTCTCAGATTCGAATTTTGGGGGATAAAAAGTGATATATTATTTTTCCATAACCATAGTACTTCGAAGTGAAAAGTTTTTCAAAATGCATACTACTATCCAAAGCTGCTGTACTTCTTACCAAGTAAGTTTTTATTGCCATTAAATTTCAGAGTCATTACCAAACATATACAGACCCTTTAAAAAAATGTTACTGAAAAAAACCCCAAGGAAACATGCAAGTGCTTTAGTGTAAGATAAGACTTGACAATGTAGTTGATTATTATTATTTTTTTTAGGAAGCCATTCACCTTAACTCCCTTGAGTGATTTATTAAGTTCTCACCCTGACAAAGTCCAACACCATTGTATGGTAATTCAACATCGTAACTGCTGGATTCTATATTGTGGAATTCTTGATCTCATGTAAAGCAGTTATCATGTCAGTTTACCAGTGCAGTCTTCAGTCCAACAAAATCAAACAAAACATGCAGACATGTTGTAGAGTTTGGGAAAAGGGTTAGACTTGAAAGACTTGTGGTCAATTCACCAACTATGTTTTGATCAAGATTTCAGCAGATCAATTGTTACATACATTGTATTTACATGTGTTTACTTTAACTTTAAAACTTATACAATGTATCATTTTTAGTTTTAGCTCACATGAATATTTTCATATGCAAGTAGTCATGCTAGTGATCCATCAAATGGTATTAAACTGTACCTTTAAATCTAGATCTTCAGATACAAGGGTAAAGTTGACGAGATCAAAATCTCCATCGTAATCATCGTAACTGTATTCAGACAAAGAGAAGTCGCAACTGTGGATTGGCACACGTCCCATATTGTATTCAATACCTACAGGAACACAAATGGGTAAACGAAAGATTGTCATTGATATGAGATTAACAAAGCCTGTTGAACAACAGCTCAAGTGTAGGCCTAATTGTACGGATGAGCTATCCCTGGACTTCCTTCAATTTCTGATAGCAGAAAGCCAAGTCTAATCCAGTATTTATTTTTAAAGTTTTTTTTCTCCAAGAGTCCAAGAAGATGAAGATCATACTAGATGAGTTTCCTTGGACTACATGTACAAAGCACACATGTTGAGGTACTTATTTACAGTACCAACGGATTGCAAAACTGAAAAAGGAACCATTGTGTACATATTCCACTTTAGGTTCTTATTGTTGAATGAACACTTTTTACCTGTCTGCCCCTGTTAATAGCTCAACAATTTTTTGTCTTACCATCTGCCGAAAAGTAAGACTTGAGCAGGTTCTCCTGAGCATCACTGGATACGTTTAAGATGTTCATGGCTGCCGAGTCTGTGAATGCTCCTCCGAATCCCAAGATGCTCTGGTATTCCACGGATGAATCCACTATCAACTGCACCCTGTCCTCTGAAATCAACCACAGAAATGTTTGTGTCCTGGTGGGACAATGAGAGGGTTTGAACTTGGTCTGAAAGTAAGGTCAACTTCATCATTTAAAAATTAAGAAATTTCAGTTACTTTTTTGTGCTCTTCAACCACTGAGAGATCAAAGGACTCCACAGAACTTTTTTCATCACCTAAAAATTTGATGAAGTCGGTTCGCCTGACCTCATTCTTTCAGGTTGGCTAAGGGTTTTCTTCCCCGCTTTTCACCTCTGTGGAACCCGGTTCGAATTCCACTTTGAGCCAGAGTCTTTCTGGTGGATTGGATATTCAGTCCATACCTGTCTCAGATTGAATCACAGCTCTTCCCCTGTTGGGGTTTTCCTCCTACTGCATATCTAAAACTATGATTTCTTCAACATCTTCTCTTTCAGTTTGGCTTAGTGTTTTCTTCTACACCTTTCACCTCTGTGGAGCCCGGTTCGAGTCCCACTTTGAGCCAGAGTCTTGCAGGTGGATTGGCAGGTGGATTGAGTTTTTTCAGTCCATACATGATTCAGATTGAATCACAGGTCACAGCTTTCCCCTGTTGGGGTTTTCCTCCATCTGCAAATCTAAAACTAAGATTTCTTCAACAGCTTCTCTTTCAGTTTGGCTTAGTGTTTTCTTTCCCTCTGTGGAGCCCGGTTCAAGTCCCACTTTGAGCCAGAGTCTTGCAGGTGGATTGACAGGTGGATTGAGTTTTTTCAGTCCATACATGATTCAGATTGAATCACAGGTCACAGCTTTCCCCTGTTGGGGTTTTCCTCCATCTGCAAATCTAAAACTAAGATTTCTTCAACAGCTTCTCTTTCAGTTTGGCTTAGTGTTTTCTTTCCCTCTGTGGAGCCCGGTTCAAGTCCCACTTTGAGCCAGAGTCTTGCAGGTGGAATGTGGATTGAGTTTTTTAAAGTCCATACATGATTCAGATTGAATCACAGGTCACAGCTTTCCCCTGTTGGGGTTTTCCTCCAACTGCAAATCTAAAACTAAGATTTCTTCAACAGTTTCTCTTCACAGGTACATGTATCTTCAGGCCCACGGGTTACAGTGCCATGCACTTTTGAGTGTTCCTTGGTTTCATTATCAAAAAGATGTAATAATTTATTTATTGCGCATGGTGGGTTTCTGGGTCACAACTTTAAGTTTGAATACCAAATCCATTGAATTCAAGCATTAACCTTGATAAACACTGTACATTTTGGAGGATGTAGGGTCAAGCATGTTATACAGGGATGAGATTTTTCAGACTTTTGTCTGAATTCAGACTTTTTATGTCAGCCTGGTGAATAAAAAAAGCCTTTTATTTTCCACATAAAAGAAAGATTGCCATTTGATCTACTTCACTAGTGCTTAGGACACTGTTCCTAAAAGCCCTCTGAATTCCAAACCCTCCCTAGGGGTTACCAAAAGGTAGAAACGCCATCATTACAACATACATGTAGGCCCTATGTCCTAAAATTTTGATCCAACATGTAGTTTCAGACTTTTTTGCCAGCAGTGACTCTCATCCCTGGTTATAAAAGATTAAATCACAATTGCTATTTTGTCATCTTACCAATTGGTTTGCCAGCCATGTCTAGCACAGTCTTCAAGAAACGAGAGTCATTCTGACTGGAGGTGTACTCTAGAATCTGATGCTGATTAACGCTGCCATGTCTCTCAACTGTATCACAGTAATCAGCTGAACACTCACATACAAAAGAGTCACCCTCTGGGAACTCCTTTTTCATGCATGGTTTGTCTGCTGAGTCTATGAAGTATTAAAGAAATATAACAAACGAACAAAATACTAAAACACTCATTGATAAATAGCCAAGCTAGTTAAGGCAGTCCTATTGGTTTAATTTGGTCACATGACTGTTTAAGACCCATTTTAAAAGGCTACTAAACACCTGGAGCTGTGGAGATGCATTCAGCGCTCATAGAATATGCTTGTTGGCTCGTAGCTTACCCCGGCGATAGTCTACGCCTAATGTAATCTATACTGGTACTCAAAAAATGGGGAGACCGCCAACATAGGGCTAGATACATGTAGCTCATTTTGTAGAGCGCTGCCACGTTAAACCAGAGGTCGTTGGTTCAAATGCCGCTCTAGTCAATTATTCTTTGTTCAACCCCAAATCATAAAAAAATGCATCCAGTCAGTTTCCCTTGAGGCTTAGCCTATAACTTGATGAAATTTATCAACACACGTGTACCTTCCAAACAAATAGCACTGTCAAATAAACTTACCTACAAGTACAAAGTACCCTAGAAGAGCCAAGAACAGAAAACATATTCTTTGCATTTCTAAAGTGCCGTACTCCATTAAGTGATGTGCCAGGTAAGATGTGTCTGCAAAAGTTGATTTTTCTGTGGCAAAATAGATTTGATTCAATTCTATTTTACAACTTAGTTTGTTTACGCAAGTATGCACTATGGAAACATTTGAAGTATGCTCGACGACGGAAAACATTCAGCTCAATGTACATTAAACATCAAAAAAAGTTGTGGTTATCCTTGCAACTGCTTAATTTTTTGTCAGTGAAGGATTGTTTCCATGAAAGTTCTCATAGCCACTGGTTTTTAAAAGTAGTTGCCACCTTACCATTCACCGAAAAAAGGAAGATAGCTGAAACTATCTCACCCAATTGTCGTGAGATTTGATTGAGTCATTGCTCTCGTGTTCTGTACTATTTTCAGACCAGTTTAAGAAAAAAAACATTACTCATGTAGATATTTTTTGGAAGAGTTTATGAAACAAACCTAGATTAATTTTTATGGACTTGGCACACCCTGCCACCCTTATCTTCAAATCGATGATTAGTAAATTTTATAAATAGTCAGATATCAAAGAGTCATTGTATAATGTGATTGTGCAAACACTTGGATGAGACCCCTGGACATGCTGGATGTAAAACTTTAACTACATGTACATACCTCCAAACATGCCAAAGTTGATGCACTATTATTATTGGGTAGGTGGTCCCTTTTGTGGGTCGGAAGACCAAAGATAGCCCTAGTTTTAATAGACTTGCCCTGGTCCACAATGAACACTGGGTCAGGATACCGTGCCTTTCACCTCTGTTGACCCTGGTTTTAGTTACCTTTCACCTCTGCTGACCCTGGTTCAAGTTTCACATCCTACCCAGACCGTTGTCCAAAGTTGTCAACAATTTTGAGGTGGATTAGAGAGTCCTTTTTTAAAGACCTTCCCTCTTGTCAAAGAAGTGCAGTATTGTAGATACCTTGTTAATGTAATGTTTGTAATGACCCCAAACAGCACAGGTTGGCTCAGTGGTTTCTTTCCCTGCCTTTCACCTCTGTGGACCCCTGTACAAATCCCCCCTCTGACCAGAGCTCTATTTTATAAAGCACTAAGGTTCATCTTCAGATGAGATCAATGTTGCCATGACAGTGATTTGTAGTATTGTGACATCACACTTTGCTTAGCAATTAAGACTGATACAAAGTCAAGATCAATCTTAAAGTCTTTGTGAAATCGAGCCCTGAGTGCCTGCTTGTGCAACATTTTGTTTTTCTTGCGATGATTCTCCTGTAGAAATATGTAAAAATCATCAAAACATTGTCGTGGCTGAGTGGTCTCGTGCTTCAGACTCAAGTTCTGATGAGTTAGTCACATCCCAGAGTGGTGGGTTGAATCTCATTCATCACAATTGTGTCCAGGAGCAAAACTTTACTGCAACTACTTCTCATGGCCAAGGGTCAAATGGGTACCTGTGAGGGTAGAGATTGTTGATGTGGTTGATTGTCAACCTGTGTTTTCCTTTTGGCTGCTGGTGCATCACATTCCTTTATGAATTTAGATTGCTGTAGAAATGCCTAAGGCCCGATGAACAGGGGTAGTGTAACAGAGCTGCCAACTCTACCCGAGTCTGCAGAAAGTTCCCTGAAAATAAACCAATCTTTCCATGTTCTGATGAACAAATTAGAAAATCTCCCTGATTGTGGAAACTGTTTCCCTTTTATGTTGAATGTAATTATAAAATTTCCCCAAGCTCTGGGGGCAGCTCTGGTAGTAAAAGTGTTCAGCACTTTGATACAAAATTCCTATTATTATTTACTATTTTATCATTTGTATACTATGTAGGTTAGCGGAGTCCTTGTTGAAGAAAGGAGCCAGTCCTAACCTGATTCTACCATCCTCCGGCATCAGCCCCTTCCATCTGGCCATAGGAGCCGATACAAGCAATGCTCTAGACTTTGTTAAACTGCTACTGGAGCACAATGGCAATCCAAATATAAGGTGAGTGCTAGTCTCAGGGATGTAAATAAAGTAAGGTTAGTGTAAGAAAGATTAATGGTTTAAGATCCAGAGGATCATTTAGTGGGTTCAATTTTCAATTCATTTCATTAAGGTTTCTTATCAACTCAAAAAATCCTCAGATTTCTGTGGGTTGGTGTCTGTTCGCGAATGCTGCAGCCAGAGATGCAGTTTGAACCTGTTGTCACCTTGCTAAAGGTGTATGGATTCAATGTTCTTGTGAAAATTCTGTAATACTGTGTCTTGTGGACACTGTGTTCAACTGAAACTTTCACAAATGACTTGTACTTTATCATTCTGTATAACTTTGGCTATAAATCAGCATTACATTCGTATATTGACAAAAACCAATCTATGATCTGTAAGTAGTATGGCATGATTAACAATGTGCAATATTGAAGTGGACAGACCTCTAAGAGTTAACATCAATAAATTTCTTTGTAATCTTCCTATAGGTCTGAAGAAGGCATGACACCTGTCCATGTAGCTGCCACTTGGGGGCGCTATCAGGCTCTTGGCCTTCTTCTTCGGAACGGTGGAAATCCTGACCTGTGTGATGAGGATGGTGCTACTGCAATTGACTTGGCAAGTGAACATGGGAATACTGAGTGCTACAATATCATGACGACTTACAAATCTGATGAGGAAGGAAATGAGCAGAGTTGGGAAGACGACAGTGTTTTCACAAGTGCGTTTCTTTTCTTTTTTCAAGTGATTGGGGAACAGGAAAATTTGAAATGTGTCCTAATGAATGTGACGATTCAAATCATGTTAACATTTTTATGAAAGAAAAATCATATTTTTCCATATAAAGCATGAAAAAAAGTTTTTGTGAGAATCGCCAAAACTATCCAGTTTAATTTTTCCTTAAATGTATCATACTTATTTGTTGTGTTTTGGTATACATGCAGTGCACTGACATGAACTGCAATTTTCAAAGACTTTCTTAAAGTTCAACCAACGCTCGGGCAAAATTTGCTTCAATTGAAAAAACCCATTGATTGTGCCTTGTAACCCTTTTTACTTCACCACAAATGTCGCTACAGTTACATTATCATTTCATTGCATTTTGGACAGGAGATCGAACGAGTGGATCAAGCTGTCAGAGTTTTCATGATCCTCACCGTGACCACAATTGGCAATTCAGCAACTCATCACTTCACTGCCTCCAAGATTCTATACATGTACATCCTTCACTTGACTCCACTGGCCTCTCTGACTACCTCCAGGAATCTTGTATCTCATGTTCTTCCTACTGTGCACCTCAAACTGACCAAGACAAAAAGTACCTGTCCAGATCTTTCTTTCCTGATTTAGTCCCGAGTATTGGGGCAGAGGCTGAAAATTATTTTGAGCCCAGCAAGGGTGATCGTTGTCTTCCCAAACTCAAAACAGCAAGGGGAGAGTACTTTCAGAATGCGAATTTCAGAACAAGTTTTGGCGTCACAGGAACAACTATAAATAAGTCTTCAGGGACTAGTACACTCCCTGATGTAAAACAGATGAGCCATGAAAGGGATTCTGAAAAGATTAACACAAAACTGAGAGAACATTCCCAAAGCACAAACAACGAACCAAGTTTGGAAGTTCGTGAAAAGACAAAACAAAGGGCAGTTAGACGGACTCTTTCAGAACCTAAACAAGTCGTGGTCGGACAAAGTGAAAGTCATTCAGAAATATTGGAGACAGCGCAGAGGGCAAACTCAACAAGAACAGATTTGAGATCAAACCTTAATGTTTGTGGAAGGGTAGTACCATCTGCATCTAGAAGATTCTTTTCTGACTCTAATTCAGTTTTTAAGGAAAGTGAAAGATTTTTGGGAACATTTAAAGGTTGTGGTAACTCTCCAGTGTCTATGATGCATGACGAAGACGATGAGACTGATGAATCTGAGGAGCCCTCTCGTGATCAAACTCTGTCATCCAAGGAGCTTGAAGAAGCTCTGAGTAAGAGCTGCCATGGCCTGGACCTAACCTCCCCAGATCATCCCATCGTCTTCACAAAATTCTGTAGCTCCCAAAGCGGTGACATCCCACCTTTGGACAAGACTGTTATTTTTCCACCACCAAGAAGATCAACCGCTGCGATTGACTATTGTCTTCCTGAACAACAACCAACCGACGTATCCCTAGAGAGTAGAGTGTCAAACACAAGTGATGAAAGTTCTGAATATGTTACTTGCCAAAGTGATGACATGTTTTTATGTAACAACAAGAAGCATATCCCGGATAAGCAGAAGAGAAACTCAAGGAGAGTCACTTTCAGCGATAACTCTGAATCATTCATCAAAGTACCCAAAACAACTCATAGTGAAGCCACGGATACGGATGTGAGACACAGTGATCAGGATGAAATGCAGGGTAAGCCGCTGTTGCAGCAAACGTCGCAGCGAGATAAAAGGAAATCCTTTGAGGAAGCCAGCAGTTCGTTAGAAGACAGTTTGATTACATCTGATGAAGACTCCCTCTTGCCTCTCAGTAGAGAGCAGTGTGAGTGTTCATGTAAACAAGGGAGCCAGGCAACTGACGACTATGGTTATGTCCAAACAACCAGAAGAAGTGTCTCTTATAAGTGCCAAACCTCAGAAGACCCTCAGTCATTAACCTCTCTAAGACCAGGGTGTGGCAACGTGTCTGAAATAGAAGACATTGAGATCTTATATCACGATCCTCAAACTGGAACCACTCTAATTGAGCGCCAGTGTCCATCAGCCATGTCTACTCATCAAGACATGTCCGTCTTAGAGTATAGTATCACCTCAAGCGATGACACAATGCTGTATGACTGGAGAGACTATCAGACAGAGGATGATGATCCGCTCGAGTCTCCATCGCTGTCACAGGAACTTCTAGAGCTGACGGATAAAGGAATAAGAGAAATGATGAGGAAGTATGGTGAAGAGGCTGGTCCTATTACATCAACCACTCGTCTGGTTTACTTAAGACATTTAGCTAAACTGCAAGAGGATCCAAGCTTTGCTAAACGTGCTGCAAGCAGACATAATACAGAGGGTAAGATTGTTAATTTTTGCAGTATCTTTTTAATTGGTCTTGTTTACCCTTTGCTTGTATTGTACTTCTGTAATCTTGTCCACATGATTCTGTCTTTTCTTATTGTGAGTACGGAAATAAATGTTACATTGAATTGGATTTAGAAAAAAGCAATTAACTCTTGTTTTTCTTATTTAAACATTTTATCAATGTCTGTGTTGTTATAAAAATTACCAGCCTTATTTTTAAGCTTTTAGTTCCTTTAACTTTTTCATTTATGAAAAGAAGTCAATGAGAACATTTATTTTTGCAAAATTTTTACCTGTTGTACATGCTTATCAACGTTTGCTTTATTGACAGGTTTGCATACAATGTCTGTACAGGTATTTACCACTTATAAATTAGAATTAAATGGAAATGATTTACAACATGATCATGAAATCAATTCTATGAAGAGTTTTCTGTTCTATTTTTCTCTCAGGGTTCCGTTGGGAACTAGCGGAGTATCTTAACACAGGTCACCTGAAAGAATCTCACCTCACAATGGTGGCAGAGGAGCAGCTGATGGTCGCGCCGTTCCAGATACCCGACCAGTCCCGCAAATGGCGTGAAGGAACCCTTAAGTCATCCTTTAACTACCTGTTGTTAGACCCCAGAGTTACCATGGACCTACCTGGCCGCTACACACAACTCACTGAACTTGAGACATTTCGTGTATGTAACAAACCCTTTAATTATATCAATAATTAAATTTTCTGTGTTCTGGTAGATGTTTTTGTTTTTTTAAGCATGAGGTATAACGCACTGTGAAAAGAGGTTCGGGAATAGTTTCGTTCATGATACCGAAAACAAAAAAGGCTTCTATAACTAGAGAACACTAGCCAAAACACTAGGGTATCAAGAAACAAACCAGCCATTTTGTTTTCAAAGCCACCGCACTTCAACCATTCAAAGACTCAATCTAACAGTAAGTTTTTGTGATACAAAGTATTACCATCTATTTGCACTTTCAAAGATGAAAGTACATGGACCTCACACAAAAATATTCACCAGAATGATCTGTTCTGTACATAGGTGACATGTGTAGGAGCTCACCTGGCCTGGATTTTCATTCTTGTAGGGCAACAAAATTTTCAGAGAGAAGAGCTCTTTCATTAATAACTCAAAATGTCCACAGGAACAATTTTAAAGGCCAGCTGAAGGGCAAAGGTCACGATACACTAGATGTGATTCTAGGCCTTACTAATTTGACAGAAAAAGTGACAATTTGATAACTGTGAAAAGAAAATGATCCCTAATTGTACCTTCCCTAAGTCTGGCGTTCAATGTCCATATGCATTGATGTAACTTGACCTTTCTTTATATCAACATTGCATTCGACAGGTATTTGTTGCAGCAACCTTTTATATTGGGAAAGGAAAGCGAGGACGTCCCTATGCACACTTCTATGAAGCTCTTTCTGCAATGAAACCACCCAAAGATAAAGAGGCTGACAGATCAGTGAAAGCTGCTAAGAAACAAGTAAGTATTCAAAAACTCCAACATCTTGAATCATGATTCTTCACAATAATGTTATTGAAATTATTTTATTAATTTTAATTTTTTTGAATTACCCTGTTGGGTTATAGTCTTTGTTAAAGAAGGGATCCCTTTTATGGACGTCCTTAGAAGTGACTTAACCTTCTACAATGGATACTTTGTGACTTGTGCTGTTACCATTTCACTGAAACATGAGCCTTGATGGCTGTAGGGCAAGGGGGCGAGGTGGGTACCGGTAGATATGCACAAAAATAAAACAGCTGATTGATGTAGACTTGACTCTGGCAGTAAAAGCAAACTAGATGTTGGGTTTTGCTTTGTGAAGATGGACCTCGTTAATTTTTACTGTTGTACATTCATAAATACCCGGGACTGTTGATCCATTCTGATTGGTCGAGAGGAGATCACATAGCCATATAAACACGGTGAGAAAGGTTTAAACATTTGAGAGGCGGGCAAGCTTATGCAGGTGCTAATTTATGAATGGGATTAAAAGAGTGGTGACTCGGTCTGAACCGGCTGTTTAAAACCTTGCAGGGTCGTTGCCGTGTGAAAGAAGGATCTTGGCTTTGGCTTGGTCCTTTATTGCACGGCCATGACCCTGCCAGTTTTAAATGGTCTGTTCGGGTTAAAACCTCATCGCCACGCTTTGGACCTTAATCTTTTCTGTTAATGTTTTATTCCATGGTGAATGATCTTCACACACGTATAAAAGCGGAGCCCCCAACATAGGGCTAGATAGCTCAGTTGGTAGAGCGCCGGCATGTTAATCCGGAGGTCGTTGGTTCAAATCCCGCTCTAGTCAATTTTTCTTTGTTCAACCCCAAAATCATGTATAAAAACAATAAAAGTTTATACATTAACAAGAGAACATTTCTGAGGTCTATGACAGCGAAGTCCCATAATTTGATAATTACTTGCCTTATTGTAACAGGTGTTGTTATTATTATATGTTAATGTTTGAGGTTTTTTTTGTTGACAGCCTGGTGCAAAAGTAAGTCACATCCTGGACATCTGGTCAGCCGGTCTTGGAGTAGTGTCACTACACTGCTTCCAGAGTGTCATACCAGTAGAGGCATACGCAAGAGAAGCATGCATGGTGGAAGCCGTAGGTCAGTATCATCTATTCATTTTCCTTTTTGTTAAAGTCACCTGGAAATAGAATTAATTTTTATTAACAATAAAACAATTTTTTTAGTAATTGTTTGTCAGTATTTATATGTAAACAAAATAGATAAAGTTGTTTGGGGGCGACTCCGCCCATCCCTTTTTGTGACGTCAGTCGAGGAAGACTTCGCCTCGATCGAACATCGACCCCCTTGAACTTTCCTGCATTTACGTTGTATATACACGTGCAAGTAGTGAGATTGTACGTTTTGTTTGGTTATCCAAAAAGGGAATTTTTCTTGCATTTTTCCGGCAAAAATTGCTGCTGGATGCAGTAAAACGACTAAAGATGGGGTCAGCCAGCATTTTTTTCCTGCAGATCCCAAATATAGGCAGTTACGGGCATCGAAAGTCAGGCTAAACGAGGGCAAAGTGGTCCGGTCCGACGTCGTTTTCAGCGCTATGCAGCGAACACTTGGATACCCCTGTCGTGCTTGGATACCGTGGATTTTTTCGTTGGTAGTAGTGTGCAAGGGAAGTTGCAGTGAAGCTTAGGTTACCAGCGAAATGTTTCTGTGTTCGGATCGACTTGAGCTGTATGCCACGACGCCGCGGCACGCCGATCCGATAAATAGTTTGGCAAAGTAGGAAAAACAATACCTCATATTATCCGTGTTCTCGTTATGACCATGCTCGTATCTTCCGTTTTTAAGACATAGAAACGCGCATGGGACAGTTCGGGACTGGTGAAAAACCTCGTATAAACTGGCGTCTTGTATTAGTCGACTGTACACTGTCCTAGGATTGCATTGGGTGGTGACGTCCGAATACGAAAACGCATCATACTGATCAGGTACCCAGACGTAATGTACGGGCCAGACTACACATTTTCTCCTGCCTCGATTGACGTCACGAACAGCGCCATGTAAAGGGGGGTCTATTTTTTAATTTGTAATTAAAATAAAAATACAATTTTTTTTACCTTAGTTAATTGTTTATTCACATTCCACTCATAAAAATGTATATATTAATGACAAAAGCTTTATTTTGACAAAATACCACTGCCAGGTGCCTTTAATATTTCACAGCGAATTAGTTTTGAAGTTGTAATTTGGATTTGTATACTTTCATAATTGGGGTTATTAAAAAAGAACACTGCAAAATTTCATACACTATGTACACATGTCACAAGGATGTATGGGATTTGGGCAAACCATTTACAATAAAGCTAAATTTAGTTCAACTTATTTGAATAATTTTTAGCAATTGTTTGACCCACTTCGAGTATGAATTACTAGTGTGAAGGGGGTCACTGTGCATGCATGTGCATGCATTATGCGCACATGTGATAAGGATGTGTGGGGGTTTGGGCAAAACATTTACAGAAGCTAAACATAGTTCAACTTGAGAAAATAGAATTAGCTGTTTCAAACTGCTTACCAACCAAAAAGACCTGTGGTATAAATGCAAAAAGTAGTTAATGGCCTGATGTTTCTACTCCAGCAGAGTCTTTCTCGAGGGAAAAATGACATCACATATATTATGTTTATAGTGTTGTGATGTCATTTAGCCTTCGAGAAAGACTCTGCTAGGGTCAAAACGTCAGGCAATTAACTATTTTTTGCATAGTTCAACTTACTTGAATCATTTGGATCAAACGTTTGACCCACTTTGATTATGAATCAGCATGAAGGGGGTCACTCCTCTACCACTTTGACAAGTTTCTTCTGTCCTGCATGATAGGTCTGAGTCGATTAACAAACATCAAGAAAGGTGACTTCTATGGTCCATCTTCAACATGGCCTGTGAGACAGAGGAGACAGATGGGTGTGTTTCTTCTCAAGAAAGCCTGCCAGATCTTCTTGATTGAAGGGGAGCGACAAATTCGACCAGTAGACATAGCTCTTGGTCAATAAACATCTTCTGTAGTTAATTTTGTCGTATTGGACTATATTGACTTTTGCAGGAAACAAAGTACACATTTTGTTTGTTCGCAAATTCGTCCTGTATTTGTTTGCCGTCCATTTTATAAATTCAGCAGTATCTCTTTGACCAGGTCCATCAAAATCTCTCTGAATTAAAAAAAAATTATCAAACTAGAGAAAAACTATTCAACGTGCCAAAGTAAAAAGAAAGGGAAATTGCCTGGAAGTGGAAGGTTACTTCTATACCAGTCTAAAACCTTTATTTAAAAAATTTTGTGATTTTATACTAATTTTCTTAAGGAAAATTAACCATTTGAAAGTTATTGTTGTATGACAAACTACCACTAATCATACCGTGAATCACCGAGGTGGGGATGGGGAGCATTTACCCCCAAATCTGTTCAACGCCATCCCTTTGAAGTTTACACACACACACACATACACCCTTACAGATCCGGTTTGTGGGGTACTGCTATTGTTGTTCTATTATTCCCTTTTCTGAAGAATTCCCTTGTGGGGTCCAATTGTTCCTATTGAAATGACCTTGTGGGGTCCATTGTTCCATTGTTGTCAGGACCCCACAAGTGCCAATCCGTGCGAACACACAAGTGTGTATATGCCTGCAATCGTGGACCTCCTATTGTCCCTCTTTTGTTTTTACTGTTTCTTTTTTGCAACAGCTCCCATTGGTTTTGTACACGTTTTCCAACAGTGGACCTTTCCCGAACCGTGGACCTATTGTCCTCTTTTGTTATAGGTTCCCAGTTTGAAGCAGTATACAATTCCCGGTGCACACACCATTGTGGGGACTTCCTATTGTTGTTCTATTATTCCCTTTTCTAAAGAATCACATTGTGGGGACCCAGTTTAACAAAGAAAAACGTTGTGGGGACCTTTGTTCCATTGTATAAAAGTCCCCACAGCTCTGGGTATGCCTACCTACCCACACACCCACGTGTGTAAATACCAGCAATTGTGGACCCTCCTTTGTTCAACTCTTTGTGATGGCAACCGTGGACCACAATGCTTTCCTTGGTGATAGCAACCGTGGACCTATTGTCCATTTTGTTATAGGTCCATGGTTTGAATGTGGATACCTACCCACACACACACAAGTGTGTATATGCCTGCAATCGTGTACCTCCTATTGTCCCTCTTTTGTTTATACTCCAACTTTTTTGCAACAGCTCCCATTGGTTTTGTACACGTTTTCCAACCGTGGACCTTTCCCGAACCGTGGACCTATTGTCCTCTTTTGTTATAGGTCCCCGGTTTGAATGTGTATACCTACTCACCCACACACACTCAGTAGGTTGTAAGTAGAGCAAATGTTGGTTCTGTGCATGCAAATTGGCCCATCGTCTTCGTTCAGAAGAAAGGAAAAACAATAAAATAATAAACTTTGCTTGATGAGACGCTCTCCGCACTGCCACTTTTGCTTGTTTTAGGTTATTGTTATTGCTTTTTGATACATCTTGCAATAGGATGTATGATTGGCAAACCCCACCACCTCCCCTTCTCCCAAACGTTCAGTGTTCCATTTCATTGTAAATACAGTAAATTACTGGCATGTATTGTACTTACTGTCTTTCTATGCATTTGAAACTAAACCTGTGTATTCTGAATGTGTATAAAGTTTCATCGCTCTGTTAACATAACTTTTGTACAAAAGATATCTGTGTTCTTCTAAGAAGAACATTATTTACGATGTTTTATTTTTTTATCTCATTGTTTTTTGTTTTTTTTAACAAGCAAAATATGCAATTTTCTTGATACTCCTTTGTTTTCGGTCCAAAAATTAATAAAAATAATGTCCATAATCATAAGGTGACCAATAAATATTCTACAGTTTCTTGACAATTAAGAACCAAAGAATTTAAACTTTTAAAATGATATTGTTGTTGATTTTCACATTCTGCTGACGGATGATGACTATTTAAAATCAAATATTTCAACCATAAAACAACCACAAATTCTTTTGAAAATTTGACATTTCATTGATACTGTTATATTAAATATTCGCATTCACCATGCTGAGAATTTGTAATTCTGAAGGAAGAATTCAGAATTATAAACTTTGAATTGGAATTTTGTTATTCACTTGCCAAATTAAAGTTCTAAATCTTTATTTTGTACAATAAACAAGAAATCATCCATTTATCACACACTTTTTAACGAATTGTACTGAAGGGTTGTTCTGTATAACTAATTAAGAATTACATTTTGCTAATTGCTTGCTGCTAATAAAATCTAGCATCTAATAACTTGAAGTTTTTGTGTAAGTAGGCGCCTATTTGTGTGCCAGTAAAAACCTTTTTTCTTCTTCTCATAACTCGAATGGGGAAAATATTTGTTGGGGAGGGTGAATTAAAATTTTATAATTTTCCAGTTTCACTTCTCCCCATCCAAAGGGAATTGTAGTCCGATATTCAGGGATGAGATTTTTCAGACTTTTGTCTGAATTCAGACTTTTTATGTCAGCCTGGCGAATAAAAAAAGCCTTTCATATTTCCACATAAGAGAAAGACTGCTCTTTGATCTACTTCACTAGTGCTTAGGACACTGTTCCTAAAAGCCCTTTGAATTCCAAACCCTCCCTAGGGGTTACCAAAAGGTAGAAACACCATCATTTCAACATGTAGGCCCTACGTCCTAAAATTTGGATCCAACATGTAGTTTCGGACTTTTTGCCAGCAATGACTTTCGTCCCTGGATATTACAGAGTACTAGACGAGGACACAAAGAGCATGGAAACTACGAAACCACCAACCGGCTGTTTTTGGCCTGTAGCTAGTTCTCCATGGTCACAGCATTCTTCTACCTCCATAGTCAAGACTTTATAACTTTATAAGGTTCACATGCACAAAATCAAAGGCATTTCACAGGTCGTAATGCATGCAAACAATGGGACCATGTGTGTTAATTTGGGGGAGAAATTTACAGGAAATAACACCTTGTTTCAGCGAGAAATAACTTTCAGGAATTCTTTTTAGAGGCCTTTAATAAAAAATAATTATCAGGAACCTGAAAATTCCCTTGCTTTTTCAAACACTTGAGGGCGCTGTTCGATGTAAACAACCAACACTCATCTAGTCGAGAAACATGCTCGTTATAAAAATGTTTGTATAATATTAATTTATACTATTCATTGACTAATGTTCAGGTTTACTAGTTTTAGTGCCAGTTTGGGCATGGATTTTGATGAGCCGTGAAATGGCTGATAACTACGGAGCCCGGGAGGTGACATGCCAATAATTTTTTTTTCGTTTTCCCGTGGAAATATATTTCAGAATTTCGTTTTCCCGTGGAAATATATTTCAGAATTTCGTTTTCCCGTGGAAATATATTTCCACGGGAAAACGAAATTCTGATAAATATTTCCACGGGAAAACGAAATTCTGAAATATATTTCCACGGGAAAACGAATTTCTGAAATATATTTCCACGGGAAAACGAAATTGTGAAAATTATTTCCACGAGAAAACGAAATTCTGAAAATTATTTCCACGGGAAAACGAAATTGTGATAATTATTTCCACGAGAAAACGAATTTTGGAAAATTAATTCCGCGAGAAAACGAAAAAAATAATTATTGGCATGTCACCTCCCGGGCTCCGTATGTTAGGGTTAGGGTTAGGGTAATAATGTATAAAACAGCATTAAATGCGACGCGGCAAATAAACCAAAACATTATGTTGCATTATTCTTTCTATCTCATTTTTGTTTTGCGTACAGGTGAAAAAAACAAAACAAAAAACGTCTTTGGTAAACAATGTAAAAGTTACGCTATGACAGGTCATGCTTATAGATAGGCGCCGCGTTTCCGGTTTCACGGCCGTATCACCCCCTTACCGGCTGGTTTCAAGTGAGGCGACCGAGTGATCACAGCATGTCCTTTTCTGTCTTGAGCACCCCACTAAATGAACTGCCCTAGCATACAGTGCAAAATGTTAAATATTCAAACAAAAAGTATTCTAAAATAAAATTAAAACATACTTAGAAGTCTCGAAGTTTATTTTACAGTAAAGGGGAAATCCATTGACTCTCAAATTTGTACCCTCTGCTCAATTCGATATGAGGAGTCTCGAGGCCCGTCTATAGTTTTTGTTTGTACACCGGTGAAAATTTCCGAACATCCGGGCATCAATCTTGAAAAATGTCCCTACACCTCTCGGCAAATAGGACCGTTTGTTTCGGTGCCTATGTCATCCAAAATACCCCAAGTTGAAAGTAAACAACCCCAGGTCACATTTGGACAACATTTTTTACACCCTACCCCCTTTTACTGGGGTCTCAAATCAGTCTAATAGACCTATAGAATATTTTGAGGGCCTACAAAATAATAATGAGCCGATGCTCTGTTTTGTACCTATTTGTTGGGGAAGGGTTCTTTGAGCGGTTTGTGTGTGTTTGTGTGTTTGTCTCTGTCCTTCTCTATGGTTTGTCTGGTTGTTTTCTCCCCCTTTGTTTTCCGGGGGAGTCGGTAGGGGGGCTATCTTTGGAGCGCTTGCTTGGATTATGTGTTTCCGTGGTGCTTTTTAATAACAACCCTTTTTAAACAACCCTCTCCGATTCATGTTTTTTTAAACTATTTATTTAACAATCGAAATAAGCAATTTTAGGGGGTGTGCGCTATTATTTTTCAGACGGACTGGAGTGTATTATGGTACTGTAAGAATTAAAAATTTGTTACATTTTGTCATGTAAACAAACTGGTCATCAAAGTTGCAAGAAAAATAAGGGAAAAAAACCCAAAATAATTGTTGCATAGAATCATTTGTGCTTTCAGATGTTGAACAGCTTCATGCTTAGACTTGATTTCAAGTCTGAGATCGCGGTTATTTCTCTGCATCAGCCACGCAAAATTCCCCCGCAGATCACACGCTCTAACTCGCAATGTGGTCGTAGGTTAAAGACGGAGGTTAATCAACAAGAGGGCGCTATTTCAGGCAGAATGTATTGGCTATATTGCACCTCACTATTATTATAACTCCCCGAGGAACCAATGCTAAAATTAATGATAAATATTCAAAAATACTCAAAAAATCGTGTAAGTCTCTCAGCCTCTTGAAAACCAATCAAACATGTTTTCGGACGACTGAACTTCAGAATTCAACTTTTGGCAGGTCAGCCGTTTGGAATTTGTTTTGCTCACTACCCCAGCAAAAAAAATACACGAAAATGTGCTTTTTCCCAAAATCGACTTGCTGCCAGTTTTTGTGAAGCACTTCTCCACTTCCCCGGTCAAATAGGGCCAACTTTAACGCCTAAATTTATCAAGTCTCCTCAAAAGTTGAAGCACAGAACCCCCAGGTTGTGATAGATTCTTATATTTACACAATCTATTAATAGCATGACCCCCAAAACGTTCATAGTTCAAAATATACTGTGGGTTTAGAAATTATGATAATGAGCTTGGCGCATGGATATTGGCCCATTTAGCAAGGTGCACCCATCAGAGACTAAAAACCACTTGGAACCAAGTCCACACTATACTTCATGCTTGAAATGTTCCTGTGGATTGTGTACAAAAGCACCCCTTGATCTAAAACTGTATTACTTTAAATGGGGTCCTTTCTAACAATGTTTTACAAATATCAACAGCTCTTCGGTGCTCTTACCAAGAAAGTTTTTATGAACATTAACTATATTGGTGGAGTAATTACCACTTGTACACCCTGCCTGAAGAATGAAGAATTATGAAGAACATCTACAACTCTCGAGTAACAATTTGTAGCCAATAGATCGATCCATTAAGCCCCGCCTCCTTACGAGTTGACCAATCACAGCCACGAAACCCGATCAACATTAGTGCAAAGATCACCAAACGGCTCAAATGGTGATCAGATTTCGCGGTTGTGATTGGTCAATGAGAAATTCTTATTCTTATTCTTATTCTTTATTTGGCCATTAAACAATTACAAACAGACAGTATGTAAAATGGATATATTATAAAAACAAAAGTAAACAAAAGTAAAAATGGGCGTGGCTTAATGGATCGGTGTATTGTTTCTTCAATGTTCTCGAAAATCAAACTATAATGTATATTCTTTCATTGTAGGGATGAGAGTGTGTGCATTAAATCAAGACTGGAGTAAAACGATCGCACTGTGCACCCGTTCATCTAACGGTAACACATCAGCCTAGGTTTGAGCATAGAGCAAGGACCCCTTGCTCTATGGTTTGAGGCTGCATGCTGTTGTTTATTTTGTATGGTTTCAAGGTTTTAGTTACGTAGTTAAATCGCTGGTCCCTAGATAAAACTGGCACCAGCGCAGTTATTGTTTACAGCCGAAAGTTACGTACCGGTGCATGTACACGCACATTTACCGTACATGTACTGTTCATGTACACGTAATTGTAAACATTATGTATGTACATGTACAAATTATACGTCATACGTGTTGTACAGTCGGTGTTCCATGCACACTGCGTGCATTTTTGTTGTGTTGTATTGCGTAGTAGTATATTCCTAGCTAATCATCCAGATCCAGTCCGGCCTGTCCAGTTAAGTTGTTATCGTCATTTTATTTGGAAAACCTTGGTAAGTGATAATAACTAATTACTAATACATTTCAGTAGAATTATGGTTAGTTCGGGTTTCCGTTAGTTCCGTTGGAAATATTGTGTTTTATTTTAGAATAGGAGAATGAGTTCAACGTAATCCATGAAATTTCCATTGGAAAAGGGGTAAGTTTCTGCGGTGGATGGCCGGATGGATGGATGCTTGTTCACAGACAAAGAGGACAGACAGTAGTACGGAACAGTATATTTATATGAATAGTGCTATGCTACTGCCACAGTGCCACTGCCAGTGCTAACTGCTTAAAATGGATTCATTAGACTTTGAAGATCAGTGTGTGTTATAATTTTTGAAAGTGATAAAATTTGGCAAATCTGGTGATTTATTAGTCTGGCAAAAATGGTCGAAATTGCAAGTACACGAGTAGACCCAGTAACTGGGGCGCTGTACTCCTTTTTTCGAAATTTTGACATCATCGGTCGTACTAGCGCCCCAGGTTATTAGTACGTCCCACTTCTGGATTCCGTGATATGGCATCATTTTGAACAGGGTAGACACAAAAAATGCCTCAGAACGACCAAAATACCCAACAAAATTGCTTTAAAAACGCCTATACTGGCTTCTTGATATGTCTAAGGTGCAACATCAGGTATTTAAATGTACTCACGATTTTGTTTTGTGCTTGAATTTTACTTTTTTGTCGAGCAGATCGATGAAAATGGTGGACAGTCTCTCGTTGTGTCAAAATCAATGGCCGCCACTGCCGTCGCGATGCATTCTGGGTAGTATATTTAGTCAACGACTGTTTGCAGCGTGTGGTCAATGTATTCGTCGAAGGGGCGCGTGTTGTGATAGGAAAGAATGGTGCACTCGCTGCAAACAGTCGTTGACTAAATATACTACCCAGAATGCATCGCGACGGCAGTGGCGGCCATTGATTTTGACACAACGAGAGACTGTCCACCATTTTCATCGATCTGCTCGACAAAAACGTAAAATTCAAGCACAAAACAAAATCGTGAGTACATTTAAATACCTGATGTTGCACCTTAGAGTTAGACATATCAAGAAGCCAGTAGGCGTTTTTAAAGCAATTTTGTTGGGTATTTTGGTCGTTCTGAGGCATTTTTTGTGTCTACCCTGTTCAAAATGATGCCATATCACGGAATCCAGAAGTGGGACGTACTAATAACCTGGGGCGCTAGTACGACCGATGATGTCAAAATTTCGAAAAAAGGAGTACAGCGCCCCAGTTACTGGGTCTAGTACACGAGCATGACGAGCTGACTCCTATCATATTCATATTAAACCTTCAGGTCTGCGACCGTCGGGAGGATGGTGGGTTACGATTATCACAACTACCTAGTTCGTTGAAATGCCTAATTAGTGTTTAGAATGTTTTCTTATTTTTTTGCCCTTGGGAAAAATCAGAGAAATCATTAAATTGTTAGGGCCTATTAAAATAAAAGGCCTGAAAAGTCATGAATAATTAATTAGACGCTACACCGGCCGTATGTCCATAGGTGGCATAGTCAGCCCTTGGAGTTGTACTTGATAACATTTTATAAACAAAATATTTTCATAATTACTTGATGGAGAAAGCTGAATAAAATTACCCAATATTATTTGAAATTAATTATTATTATTTTTTTTAAAACAAACTGTATACCCAGAACGTCAGTGCAGTGCAATGGAGACTGTCATCCCACCACGTTTTTGTAATCTAACACTACACTGGCACAGTCTCTCAGTCTCTCAGAAAACTTTTGGATTCTAGATGCTCTGTGGTGCAATCTGAGCAATTTCTGGCTTAATCTATCAGTCTATCGAATCAATTTTTTCTTTAAATCATCGCATTTTTTGTTACATTGACTCCTGAACCTGCCATATATTGTGATATAATTAATTTTTTTTTTATGTTTTCCATGTCATTGACAGTACTTATTACTAACTCCCAACCGACCTTTGTTAAAAACTTTCCCCAATCCATCAAATTCCAACATGGATAGTGCTACTGCTAATTCACTGGACCTAATCCCTCAAACTCCAACAGTACCTAATCCATCAAAGTCCAACTGTTGGATATTGGTGGAGTGGGTATCCTTGGTCCTGTACAAAGTATGATACGAAGAGGGGGGTTTGGCATAACCCAACCCAGCAAAATCCAACAACTGTTACTGCACTATTTGATTAGCATTTTTTTAGTCAACCCGCGCTTAAATGGTTTGGTCTGCCATTGTAAGAAACAATGGGATCAACAATGCACCACATGTACATTACATGTAGGATATATACATTTAGGGTGTCATGGCCGAGTGGTTAAGATCATCGGATTCAAGTTCTGGTGGTTTAGTCATCGGGGTGTGGGTTCGAGTCCCGGTCATGACGCTTGTGTCCTTGAGCAAGACACTTTGCTATAATTGCTTCTCTTCACCCAGGGGTATAAATGGGTACCTGCAAGGGTAGAGGTTGATATTGTGTTTGAAAAAGCCTTCGGAGCGCCATCACGGCAGCCCGGGCTGTATACTCCCCAGGGAGCTGAGAAAGATTAAAAGGAATGTTATTGGCCCAATGACCAGGGCACTAATGTGAAGCGCATTGAGACGTTATTGTGAAATGCGCTATATAAGAACTAGTTATTATTATTATTATTATTATTATTACATCACATGCCTTGATCAGTTGTTTATTCCTCCTCCTTGCCCTTAAACCCTAAATCAGGCTAAGCACTCCATCATAGTCCAACAAGTGGCATCTTTGCAATTCACCATACCTAATCCAACAAAGTCAAACAGGGTAACTGCAAGTCTACAGTACCCATTCCATCACACTCCATCACTTTATCGATAGTACACTGTACCTATAAACCATCATATCCCAACAAAACAAACTGTTGGAGTTTGGTGGGATAAGGACTGTTAGGGTTTTAAGCTCGGGAAAATTGGAGGGGAGAAAAAAATATATAAAAAAGTAGCCGGCAGCACAAGAACTGTACAACACTAAGAAAACCAATCTTGGCTTGTAACTAACAATTTGTGGGTAATTTATAGACCCAGTAACTGGGGTGCTGTACATATTAAGAATGTTCAGTTGGAAATATAAGATGTCAAACTTTTTTTAAAGGAGTACAGTGCCCCAGTTACTGGGTCTTCACCATGTAGGTGAAAATTAATGTTAGGTGGTACAAACTATTCTTAAAGAGCCCGACACATTTTATCTTTGAAAAACACATATTTGAGTGTTTTTTTATCTCCTCTACTTTTCAGGTGAGCAACTTCGAACAGACACAGGAGTTCACAAACATTTATAAACAGACGCAGTGTTTTATGAGTGCTGAACATAATGGAAACTACTGGCTTCGGAAACGAACAGTAGCAACTTCCACACCAGCAGCAAAGGTTTCCATCTCCCCGAAAATCGAAAAAGTTTCAAAGCGGTCAGAGAAATCTCAAAGAACAATGTTATCTCATGTGCCACTGGCGACAGAGGATGAGTATGTTGTGTCTGTCCCCGATGAGGAATCCTCCTCAGACTCAGATGAGAGTGATTGTGAGAAGGCTTTAAACCCAGACCGTGAGACGTCCACAATATCTCTACCAGATAAAACTGATGAGCCACCAAAGAATGAGGAGGAAGAATGTGAAGACATTGAGCCGAACCAGGAGGAGAAACCAAAAGAGGTAGGCTTGCGGCAACTAGTGTGGTTGGAAGTTTTGCAGCGTTCTCCCTTAACAGTAGTCTGCTGGCCAAATGCCAGTTACACTTGAGGACCAGTCAGAATTCTCTATCTATTGTTGAAAAGCATCCCTAGTTCATTAGTAGTGAAAAAAAACTAACAGACTAGTGAAATGACAAGTTAAGGCACAATGCCTGTTGGTCTTGAGAAGTCAGGAAACCAAGTGTCCAAGTTGTTGTTGATCGTTGAAGGGTAGGAGTTGGCTTCTGGCTGGATGTGTGTGCTCTGGAGTGTGTCATTGTTGTTCAGAGCCAACACTCCCACAAAAGAGATTTAATACATGGTTGTACCCGCAAGTTTACTATTTATTAATTTATAGTTACATGTACCTCTTATTTCCACACCATGCAAAGCTTCAAACACCACTTACATATTGTACATTGTGTCAATGTGTGCACAATGTTTGTGTGCTCAGATGCTGTCAAAACAGTTGCTTCCTGCAAATTTATCCTTTCAGTTTTGGGTAACTCGGACCTTAAAGGTCATACCAATTGTAACTGGTGATTTCCTCTATCATTTTCCAATCCCTTTACAAGTAGATCCACACACACACACACGGACATGTGTTCTCTGCCCTGGATGGATGTGCAGTGTTTCATGATGAACATGTAAACACCATGCTGGCACTTCCTCTGCCATCGCCATTTTATCTACACATGTATGTGGCAAGTTTGAAGATGATCAGGATAGTATCACATGGTATTGACCCTTGTAGATTGTGAGATAAAATGTACACAAACCATTGATGTACATGTATATATTTGCATTTACGTACATATTATTGTACACAATGACACATTGTGTAAGAATGCAGATGTTTGAATCTGTACAAACACCTTGGCCAGTAAGTGTACAAAATGTGTATGGATGTATACTTTTGCCATGTTCGCACAATACAAATAATTGTTTGAAACCTTCACCAGATGTATGTACATGTTTGCACTGTGTACTTGACGATGTGTACTTGACGATGTGTACTTGACAAGTACTACATGTACATGTACATGATGCATACACAGGCAAGAGGTACCAGCTTCGCATCATACATCAGGCTACATAAAATGTAGTACATTCTTTTATTTAAAGGGAGGGTATGGTACTCCAAAATCAGTGACCATAACAAACTTGGTAAAGAGCATTGGAGGGCTGTTGATATTATAAAACATAGTTCGGAATGACACCCTTTTGAAATAGTTTTAGAGGAAGAGGTAATTTTTTACACCAAAATTTGAAAGGCTTCAGGCATGAAACCTTTCTCAGGCAACTAAAAGCCCAACATTCCATGCAACAAGGGTGGTTTGTTCTTCCATTGTCATGATTATATTATCTGCAACCTCGATGACCAATTGAGCCCAAATTTTCACAGGTTTGTTATAAATTATTCATATATGTTGGGATACACCCAGTGAGAATACTGGTCTTTGACAATTAACACAAGTATACCCTCCCTTGAAAAAAATGTTCAATGTGCAACATGTGCAAAAACAATTTTCCTTATAAACATACTTAACTAAAGAGTGTCTTACATGTACATAAGTGTGCACAGTGTATTGCAAAACTAATGCAACAATGGTCTGGCTGAATATGTTATAAAAATAGATGCATGGGTGCATGGTGACATCTGGCCTTTTCATTTCACTCGGCTAATCGGCTTTGCCTCGTCAAGATTTTACCTTTTGATTTTACTCTGCGATAATCAGGCATGTGAGACTTCCGCGGAAATCCGCCTTTTTTCTTTTCCCATTCCGCGTTTTTCTTGTGGGCTCCGCGTTTTTCTTGCGGGCTCCGCGTTTTTCTTGCGTCTCCGCCGTGAATGACCAGTCCGCGGGTTTTTTTTTTTATCATCAAGCAGCAGCAAATAATTCTACTGCACAACACTAACACAGAGAAAGGGAACCTGGCATCAAGAATCACTTTAATTGTGAATTGATTTCAACACGTGAGTCGGGGGCTAGACCCGGTAAAATGCTCCGCGTTAGTCTTTGGTTAAAGCCGTTGTTCATTTTTCGTTAAGCGCGATGTCCCATTACACTAACCCATGTTGTCATCCCGTTCCACCAAGAGAGGGCGCTTTACTAAAAACTGTATTAAAAAGCCAACACCATGAGCCAAGACTAGGCGCACACGGACTTTCACATGTGTGATGGACGCATCGCGCTGGTGGAACACATTTCTAAGGAATATCACAAAAACATATTGAAAATGAGGACGAACAACACATTGTTACCAAGTAAGAATTGTGGCCAATGTTTCGGATGTTTCTGTAAATTTTTTGTCTACGCTGCAGTACAAAGCCTGTTATTTAGATTGTAGCGCTGGCCCAAAATCCGGACACGGATTTCACTTGCTAAAGTTTTCCGCGTTTTTTTCTGTGACCCGCTCACATGCCTGGATAATGCATGAAACTCATTCAATGTTTCATATAAAGTACATTGTAGCTCACACATCCTTGTCATTTTAATAAACTTAACATAGACATCAAAACGCGTCCACACCACACTCTAAATTCTAACAACCCTGAACTAAACATTGTGAATGGCTCCATGTAGACACCAACCTTGTCCGCCATCATTGGACAAACGGGAGGGGAATGTTTACTGTAGTATATAACTGATGCTGGGAAGCATCAAATAATTATCCATATTGGACGAGCACCTGTCCAATACATAATTTAAGAGTTGTGTGGCAGTAAATACATGGCAAAATAATGGATTGACACTTGATGCGTGTTCCTGGCTTAATTCCACCAATCTAATGTGCTAACTGTATGTGGTTATTAGTAAAGTTTATCTCCAAGCTCCGACTGCTCCCATGGCCAAACAAATGTTTAATTCCAACATTTAATTTCTTTAAATTTAAGGTTTGCAGACCAGGTAAAGAAGTAAATTGTACACGTTATGTGTCTTTGATGTTTGTTTTCATATTTTACTTTGAAGAGTGGGTCCAAGGTCAAACGTTCTATTTTGTGATGTACATGTACTCATTTCCTTTAGACAGAGTCCTCATGTGAGAGGGAAAAAATTACAAGTCTCTAACCTCGCGTTGAAATGTTGTAAAATGCCATTCTGTTTGATACACTTCAAGTTTGAAATTTGTCAACATCCAACAACATCCCATTACGTCACCTTGGTCTTCATGAGTCTGTACATTTTTACACCAATTTGTAAATTTTTCCTATTCATATGAGGATTCTATCCATTGGGAAAATGAGTACATGTACATGTACATGTACATGTACATGTACATGTACATGTACATCACAAAAGTGAATTTGACCTTGGAGCCCCTCTTTAAAGATGGCTAATGAAAGAAAAAGTTTTAGGTTAAACGTAACTGTTTTTGTTTTTCTTAACCCCAGATCGTGGAAGCTCCAAACACTGATCCCGAGGCAGACATCGTTGGTAGCAACATCACTCAGACTGCTGCCAGGCAGGCTGAGCGTTTTGTCCGCAAAGTGAAAGAGGCTGCCTGGCGCTGGCGTGTCACCGACCACAACCTCCTACCGGATTGGCTCAAGGATAATGACTTTCTCCACTTTGGCCATCGTCCCCAGATCCCATCCTTCAGGAGTTGTTTTGGCTCAATCTTTCGTATACACACAGAAACTGGTAACATCTGGACGCATCTGCTCGGTAAGAATGTTGATATTGAAAAAGTTATCAATGCTATTATGCACATATTTTTTCATTGGGTTTTGATGACTGTAGGCCTACTTAGAGTTAGTGTTTCATTTTCAAATTTTAAGAAACAAAGGTTATAATACTTTGATCAATCTTCAATTCAATTCAGATACACATTTATTTCCATACTTCTCTATCAATAATAATGACAAGTACACGTAGTTATTGAGGAAAGTAAAATTAACAATAAGTAGAATAAGCAGGGATAAATGTAATAAATAAAGTCCTGGCTGTTTTGATCAGCAGAAGCTTGAAGAAAGCAGCCAGATATACAAACTAACAAACAAAATAACAAACAAACAGACTTGAGTAAACAGAAGGATTGACAAACATTGGACATGACAAATAGCTACACTGACACAAGATACATATTTATTTATTTTATTTATTTCCACAAAACCTCCAAAAATGGAGAAGAAAAAAGAAGATAAAAGTACATCAAATAAACAATATAAGGTACATAAACACGCAATTAAAGATACAGGATAACCCCGACACTCATGGACGACCCCCAGACCATCTTGACAAAATATAAAACAAAAGAATTGTCAGAACGATCTGAGCAGCTGACCAAGGGCGTCAAGATCATCACATTCAAGAAACTGGTTACGAAACAAAACAGTTTTGACACTATCACAAATACCAAGGCTGACACAGTTTACGTACTTAAAGTCAGAGTAAAATTTCCGTCTAAAGGAAGGACTAATAATGCAATTAACATAATGTAGATCAGAGATAATACAACAAATCTTACTACATGTACATGTACATTGTATGTATAACACAGTAGAAAGGCTTGCAGTATGTCCAGGTCAAATTGAGTTTTTTGTTCATGCCCTTATTTTCCAAATAGAGTCTTTATTATACTGGGGAAAAAAATAACAATTCTGTAATCTTCACGTCAAAATTTGATAAATACTGTTTTGAGATTCTGGTATAAGCATTGTATGACATTGGCAAATATTGTTTTCAGCAATGTCCAGTTTATCTGTCGCAGTAGAGTGTTGAGGGACAGGCCCAATAAGGATGGTTTCTTCTGTACATGAACATGCCTTACGTATTTGACCTCCATCCATTCTGGTCCTTGCATAATCTATCCGGTCAACTAGTCGAAATGCACACACAGGAAACAGGTGTGTTTATGGCTAGACTAAAGCATTGAAGGTTGCTGCTTGTTATAGTTTAATTAAGTGTGCACCTGCAATTCTTCTGTACATCTACTTGTGTTTGCACTATGCCATATACATGTAATGTGTTACAGTTAAGACTACTGTAATTTCCTGCGTATAAGGCGCTTGGCGTATAAGGCGCAGTACCCTCATATTACCAAAATAACATTTAAGGGTTAACAGATAAGGCGCACCGCCACATAAGGCGCAACATATCTTTCACATTATACACGCTCGCCAAGTCCCATACTGCTGGAACATCAACACGTAGCCTACAGGGGTCATTGTGATATATAAGCACACTTACTATAGCGCAAAGGGATCGTAATTTTTTAATCACAAAGACAAGTAAAACTTTACTTCTATTTTTTCATTATAATTGTTTCCATTTTCGTTTTAAAGATTTGTCTAAAACCATAGCTTTACAGTTTTTCTTTTTACACAACGAGCGCACACAGACACACGTTTTCCCAACGTTTCCTAGTGAATGGGCTGCCAGTCTTTGCTATCTCGCTATTTTGAATGCTACAATACAGAGGGCGCTTTCTTAATAATGCTTTGTTTCACAATAAGAAGGTACGCTCTCTGTTGGCGAAAGCATTTCACGATAACATACAAAAACGACTTGTCCAATAAAGACTAGTACCTGTCATGCGCTATAGCAGTGTACTGTGTGCAGCATTGATGGTCGCTCATTCGCGACGGTATTGTTATTGTTGTTGGCAGCAGCATGGCCAGTGACTTCGTTCTTCGGTAAGTTTCGTTAAAAATGTGAACGAAGTAGGTTTTATTTAAAAAAAAATGTGAGATGTACTATTACCCTGGGCAAAATAATAGAGCTATTTGCAGTATAAATGTAAGATTTTACATCATAGTAATCATCACTAAGAACTCGGATAAGGCGCACCGGAAGATAAGACGCATGGATTTGTTTTACCTTTGAAAGTCAGATAAGACGCGTCTTATACGCAGGAAATTACGGTAGTTACTTATAGTGTACGTGTACCATGTACATTAAGACTTAGGATATACATAATGTACATTGTATGTTGTGTAATGCATGTAAAACACCTATTGCTATTAACCCTTTCAGTACCACATTGTTTATACACAGGAAGTAGCTGATGATCGCATTGTGTGCACTGTGTGTGCAGTCCATTACCGAATTGTTTTTCATGAAACGCGCCTATTCAAGGGCTTCACTTTGAAGCTCGTTTTTCATCATGAAGACTTCGTTTTACATGAAAAGTTTGTGCATGCAACTTGTTCCTCATAAATTTGAGTTTTTTATGATTCTATATTTGGGTAGTATTGGAACACAACAAGCATTCTGTATGAGGATTTCTCTAAATTTGCGGAATAACATTCTGTAGTTGTAACTTTTCAAGGTTCAAACTCAGTTTTCATTATGAAGGCTTCACTGAATACAAGAGGTTTGTGTGAGAGTTGTGTTGCCCTTGAAATAAGCTTTCAATTGATACAAAAATGAAATGATTTGGTTTTAGAATGATCAAATTACAAGAAAAGTTAGAAGGAGTTGATCTCTGCACCGTTTCATTAATCACCCGACATGCACACGTGTATATTGTACTTGTATGCATGTGTACATTGTACATTGTAAACATGTACATTTACTGTACACCCATTCTGACGAAGATTCGCTGGATTCAGAGTCAGAGTGATCGTAATCATTCTCGGAATCAACGTCGGCAAAAATCTCATCAAGAATGCGGGCATTTCTCTCATCCATATCAGGGAAATCGCGGTAAAATCTCGAAGAAGTTGGAATTCTGGTCAACGTTCACTTGGAGTTTTCTCAAAATTTTCCAATGGTGACCCCTTTTGTATTGCACGTCATTGAAAAGCTCATGCAAAGGGCTTTCCAACTGTCTAAAAATTGCCAACAGAGGGCAGTAAATAAATTTAGTGGAACCGATGGAAAAATTGCTTCGCGCTCGTCGACGAAAGTCGCCTATGGTAAGGAAGCGCAGGTTGCCGCGCGTCGACGAAAGTCGCCTGTGGTAAGGAAGCGTAGGTCAGCGGCTGTCGACAGCAGTCGCATATGGTAAGCAAAGGGTCAAGGATAAGGGGTTTGCTGCAGTGTTTCTGGCAGTGGCTGCTGAATGCGCCACAGCACCTTGTAAACCCTAATGAGGTACATGTACTACATAAATTAGTCTTGTAATTCAAACAAACTAAAAAACCTGGCTTAAAATGTTTACTGTTTGTTCAACCTTTCTCTATGGTTCAACCACCACGAGCAGTTGAATACCTTAGGCCTAACAAAAAAATAATTGTTTGTTTCCGGTAACATGCTCTGAAAAATTTGGGACGGTAGGTAGGGAATTATTTTTATTTTACAATAAAATGTTAATGTGGAAAAATATTCTTTTTTAAAATACGGAATCATAAAGTATGTCAGGCCCCTAATTCAACTGCATGCAATCTTAGATATTTAATGTTGTGTCTCTGTGAGTAATCGGAAGCCTGCCTTTAATAGCTTTTACTGTTATTGAAATGCTCCGCAAGAGGTTTCTAATTAGCGTCAGCCATTCAGAAGTTTGGACGGCGACCAGCCCCACATCATGATCAACAATTTAATTTAGATAGGAATGCCGCAAACCAAGAGTGCAGAGTTTGATTTGAATGAATTGCTACAGCATGACCATTATTGTGAAGGAAACTGGGGACGATGTATACGTCTTCCCATCTAGCCATGGTTGTCTTTCTTCATGGTATCGCCGAAGCAGCACGAACGTGCTTGGCACAGATTGATTGGCTGATTTCTGATTGGCCGCTTTCCGATTGGCCGAAACGCACTCGATTGGTGTGAATAATTATGACATAATGCTTCTCACAGTGCTGCCATCCCATAGTACTCATCACCTCGATCCAGCGGATGTGCTTGCTCCTAGCATGCTATACTTTATTGTCAAGGGAATGAAGGAACAGCGTGTAGCCGTGGGAGCGAATTTGAGAAACCACCGCGTTGTCGGGAAAAGTCAGGTGCACTGCAAAGTACATGTATGTAACCTGACGTGCACGTGTCTCGGAATAAAAATTGAGGCACCAGCTTTTAGAGATCGCAACGTTTAATCGTGAATTGATTGAGTCTGGCTCTCTCCTCGTTCTATACAAACAATACGTAAGCGAGAGGGGGAAACACACAACTTGAATTTCCAGGGTAGGAAGATGATCTCAACCTTTTCCCGTTATATTTCATGCAAAATTATAACCTTGTACCCATAAATCCATCGCTCTCGCCGCACTATTTTTTCCAGACTCGCTCGACGTATATCAATGTGCAGCAATGTGCGTCTTTTGTGCAATGCCTGCCGCAGAGCCGCGCAGTCAAAATTATATAAATTATGGTTTATGGGAAGTGTAAAGCATGAGTAAAGTTAGTACGAACTTGTTCCCAGAATTCTCTGAATTAAGGAATTGATCTCCACAAAATGGGCATTTTAAAATTTGTATTCTCTAAACACATTTCCGTATGTTTAGACTGGAAGCTTACGAATGGTGGGTAAAAAATAAATTTTATTTTGCCACAAATGTTGAAAAAAAATTCTGGTCGCAAGGTTCTTGCACGGACGGTCGGGTTACTGGAAACAAATAATTATTTTTATTAGGCCTTATTGGTAGATATGTGCACTATATAAGACTATATTTCACATGTTTATGGGTACATGAAATAATCTGATGTGTACATGTAACGTAATTAGATATCATGTAGGATTGGGTTAAATGTAATCTGGAGAAATTTTTCTCTCTGATTTTTTTATACCCAGTTCTGGTTGTAAAGGCCTTGTTTACTTTGTTCTGAGCTGCAGATTTCTTTCTAGAAGTGAAAACCTGTTGGCATTCTGATTTCGAATAATAAACCACAAGGGAAACTGACTGGGTAAATTTTAAATGATTTTGGGTTGAACAAAGAAACATTGACCAGTGCGGGATTTGGAACAACGGCCTCCAGATTAAATTTAACCCTATGTTGGCAATCTCGGCATTCTAATTTCTGATTTAAAAAAATGTATTAAAAGTTTGTTTTCAATTTGCATATTATGTTTGTCTTTCCAGGCTTCATTGCCTTTGTCATCTTGATGGTCTACTTCCTTGTGGTCTCCATCATGGGTCAGGAAGAATGGCAGAAGATCGTTGTGTATATGGCTTTCTTCACCGGAGCAATCTCGTGTATGTTTTTCTCCTGGGTGTTCCACACAGTGTACTGTCACTCCTCTAAGACGTCATTGATCTTTAGCAAGTAAGACGCTTTACCTATTAAAGATGCTAGGTCTGATTTTTAGCTGATTCAACCCGAAAATGTATTTATTTTTTTAGGTTAAAGAAAGTTAAAAACTCTCATGTAATGTATTACACACAAAACATCTGCCAATGATAAGTGGTACAATGTAGATAGTTATTAACTAAATTCTGTAAAATTCACATAAGTTCCAAGCCTGTTCTCTGCACAGTTGTTCAAGCAACAAAACTTAAACGCAATTAAACGAAAATTCAACTAAAACTGGCAAAAGCTATTGAAAGTTGGAGAGTTTCAGTTTTATAATGTTCCCGTTGATTAGATAAAAACATTTGAATCTGAGAAACAATTCATGCATGTATCAAGTTTAAGACTGTTTAGGGTTGGTGTCCGTTTGCGAATGCTGCGGCCTGAGATGCGGTTGGTACCCACTGTCATCTCGCTGTTCATGTGAAAATAATGTGACAGTTTTTTGCTGTTTTCTCAGCAAGTAGGCACTGTGTTCAGCTGAAACTCGCACAGGTGACTTGTATATCTTTCTCCATAAATTTGTCCTATGAATAAGCATCACGTTAACAAAATCAAACAAAGACCCTACATTTAAAAGAATAGTTAATTAATACTTTTAGGCCTAGAATTACACATAGGCCACAGAGGACATGGTCTCAGTTGCCCCTGGTCTTGGCCTTGGTGCCCCTTCAAAAGTTTCCCATAGACTTTTTGATTTTCCAATGGAAGTGCCCTTTGCAAATTGAAAAAGGGCCTTGCCCTCTCAAAGATGAAATTCCGGGCCTGATACTGTATGGGGAGTAGGAGGGCTTCAGTGTCGATACAATAAAGCCGTCGTTAACGAGAGTTGTGATTGAATCGCAGGTTGGATTACTCGGGCATATCTCTACTTATTGTGGGCTCCTTCATCCCGTGGCTTTACTTTGGATTCTACTGTCATGACATACTACGCTACTTCTACATCTCTCTCATCGTGCTCCTGGGTTTCATCTGCATGGTCGTCGCTCTGAGGGACAAGTTTAGCCAACGTAAATTCCGCGGTCTTCGAGCAGGTAGGTTCTCATTAGAAGGAGATCTGCGAGTCGGCTTTCTTTTTTACATTTGACTTGAATGTGAACTGGATCCACTGTGGGGCTCATGTATATAAAATATTTGTTGGTTACCAAAGCCTGAAAATTAAAGTGTCGGTAGCAAGTGGGTCTTTCCATAGGTCTATTAAAGGCAGGGTATACTTTTGGTAATTGTCAAATACCAGTATCCTCACTTGGTGTATCCTAATGGATAAAGCAACAAACCTTTGGAAATTTGGGCTCAATTTGTCATCAAAGTTGCAAGAGGAAAAACAAAAAAACACACACACACAAAAAACACACTCTTGTTGCATGGAATTGTGTGCTTTTTGATGTCTTTTACATGGAATATAAATCGAAATTAACATTAAAACCATGTCTGGGCGTATGGTGATGATACAGAAATAAATTGTCTATAAAGGGTTAACAATGTAATCCAGGTAATGCTTGCCCCCTTACTGCGAAAGAGTTCTCAAGTTAGTTGGGTAAAATTACAAGTCTTTAGTTTAAACCTTTTACAAATCTTTAACTTTTACATTAAAATGATGTAAATTGCCATTGTATTTGATACCCTTCCAGTGCAAAATTGGACAACATCCAAAACATCTGATGACATCATTCTGAGACAAATGGGTCTGTATATTTTTGTATGGGGATGTTCTGGTTCATTCATAAAACTTAATAAAATCGGCCTTGATTTTGACCTTTAGACTGAAGAAAGATTCTTCCTCGGAATGTAAAGATCCATTAGTTGTTGGAACCCAATTATGGTATATTGCAAAATTCGTTCTGAAAAAGTCATTTATGAACCAAAACATCCCTGTACAAAAATGTACAGACCCATTTTTCTCAGAATGATGACGTCAGATGTTTTGGATGTTGACAACTTTTGAACTGGAAGGGTATCGAATGCAATGACAATTTACACCATTTTAACGTAAGGTTAGAGACTTTAAAAAAATTCCTAACTAACTTGAGAACTCTATTGGAAAATGAGTAAATCACAAAATTGAACTGGTCATTTCCCTTCCTCTTTAAGGATTTACAGGTCAATCAGCTTGCACAGTATTTTTCCTCAATCCACAGTTATCAGAGAATAAGGTCGGGGAACCAACTGCTTGTCATGCATTTAAAGCAAAATTCGAAAATGTATGCTAGGCAAGAAGCATAGTTCCATGAGTATTATGAACACGCTATGGAGTTATTAAAATTGATAACAAACAAGCCCAGAATGTGGTGGCAAGAAGCATGATTCAGGTCACACTGGGGTCATTGAAGCATCAGTCCTAAGCTAGCCTGTTCAAATCATGAACTTGATGGTGTATACCTGATGCTAGATCAAAGAGTCCGTGCGCATGCCGGCTGTGTCATATCACAGTTGTGACGTAAACGTGGTCTTACATGTACATTGTATATTTGTAGAGAAAGTCTCAAAAAAGAGTTTTTCTTTCTTTCTGGGTGTGTCCTTTTTTTTATTTATTTTTTTCTGCTGGTTGATTGCTCCAAGTCGCAGGGGTAGTTGTAAACAATACTTTGTTCAAACTCATAATGTTGTTACAGATTTGGATATATCGAGTATGCTCGATACTGAGTTTCTGATCAATTATTTTTTAAACAAATCTGACATCGACAGACTTTGGGTCGTTTGCTCGAGGAACATGTGAAAACAGTTGGGTGATTTTTTGTGGTGATTTTGTGTACTTGTGTAGGAAACCCAAGTACTGAATTTTGTACTTTATTTCCCATTTGTGCTGCAGGTTTATTTTTAGGATTGGGTCTGAGTGCCATCATACCAGCAATGCATTTCCTTGCTATCAGCGGTGTCGTGGAAGCATTTCAACACGCTGCCTTTGGATGGATCCTGGTCATGGCTGGCCTGTACATTATGGGAGCAATAGTCTACGCTGTGCGTATCCCAGAAAGGTTCTTTCCAGGGAAGTGTGATATTTGGGTAAGTGTTCCTCTTTTCTTTTTTTCAAACATGAAGAGCCACCCCTAAGATATTTACATTACATGTATGTGTGCTGAGCAAACCTGAATCTATGTAGGGCTCAATTTCAATGAACCTAAAGATTGTTCTTAAGATTAGTTGGCAACGAACAAGTCTTAATTTCTAAGCAAAACTTGATGTCACAATTGATGAGTATCTTATTTAAAGGGTGTGTACAACTTTGGTAAGATTGAAAGTATAAATGTTCACAGATTTGCACCTAACTTACATGGTATAAAGATGGTCATGGTGGAAAACTTCCCTTGAAATAGTTTTGCTTAAAATGCTATAGTTTTCAGGAAATGAGTAAAACAATTAGTGTTTATCAATGGTGATAAAATCAGATGTTTGAAAACACAGGCATGAGAATCTTCCGGTTTAAACTGGAATTCCGGTTTTTTCCCTTTCAAATTTGTGGTCTTCGAGTTCAATGTGAATTTGATATAAAATTTGGGGGGTGAGTTGTTGGGGTACACATTTGGATCTCGCTAATCCCTCTTCTTGGTCTTATGAGAAATTGTAAGTTTACACGCTTCCGTTCGTAATAAATTGCCGCCCGGCAGCGGCCGGCCCAATATGCGTTGATTTGTTTCTTCCATGTGCATGCAGCGCGTTCAATTGATATCTGTAGACTTCTTTTAGTCTTTCCCCGCTTCATTCATGGTACGGTTTGACCGTAATACATGTATGTTTACTGTTGCAGCAAAGGAACATTCGTGGAGACATTGAAAAGTCTACTGACAACAACACAGTGTTTTGGATGCGCGCGCATTGTTATACTTTTTTTACCAGTCGTCAGTCGTCTAGCACTGTTATGATTTCATCTTGTTTATAAGTATTTTCCTCCTATTAACATGTCCTCGATCCCACAAATGGTCCCCAAAACGCCAGAGGGATTCACTGAGTGCGACGCTGACGCCTGGGTAAACTTACCCAAATTCCGGACATGCAAAAATTTGGACTTTGCCCAAAATCCGGACATGCAATTTTTAGCGTAAAAATGTTTCCGTTTTTTTTATCATCGCATATTCTCATGCCTGAAAACAGTGAAAACATATAATGGGGTTTTTCACTGTTTTCTCATGACTCTGAAGACCGATTTAGCTGAAACTATTACAGGCTCGTTATTTCATGTTTATGTTGGGTCACATCAAGTGTTGTACACACCATTTAACTCATTTAAAAAAAGATTTAGCTAAGATTTTTATGAAGTAGTGCCCAGAATCCAACAAGAAGTAGTAACTTGTGCATGAAACATGTTGACTGCGGTTAAAATTACTACTTATCTGGCACCAGAGCAATAAGCTCTATGCTTTTTAGGGAGGAATTTATAGGCACAATTATCAAGAAAGATACCATAACTCACCGCCCCTTTAAACTAAAGACAAATTATTTCCCAGGAAATTTCCTGGAAAAATTGGTTGACCTTTTCACGCTCGAATTGCTGTGCTCAATGGTCATGGCTGGATGTGGCTGGCTGCCAAAGGCTCTCTTGCATGCCTGCTTCTCAAACACATTGTAGCGCATCCTTCGCAATTAAGCTTTTCAGCTACACGCAAGGATGATTAGCCTCCCAAATTATTGTTATTATTATTCTAACATGTACATATTCAATAGTTTTATCTGTCTTTGCCCTTTATTCACACATGAGGTCCAAGGATTGTCAGCCAGCCTTTTGAAGAAAAACTTAAGCCTGACATTGTATAATTTATCCTCACTGATATTTTGTTTCTTTCAACAGTTCCACAGCCACCAGTTTTTCCATGTGCTTGTTGTGGCCGCAGCCTTCTGTCACTACCATGGCCTGAATCTGATGGTTTCTTACCGAGAACACGTCGGACAATGCGCTGCCGAAATCCTGGACGAGGAGGTGTGAGTCTCCGTAGCAGATTATTATAAATAAAAACGGAAACGAAAAAATATCACTATTTTTAGAAGAGATGTTTTAAAAGTAAAGCATTTAGTAAGTTCTGCGTGGTGTGAGAGAAAGATAATTGCAGACATGTAAACAAATTAATATGTATGATTTGGTTTAGATTTGCTCAAAACTTTTCATGGTAATTAATTAGTTTCAATCTGGCATTTTGCCTCAATCTTCTTATACTCTCTCCTTCCTACATGTATGTCGCTCCGACGCCAAATTGTTTGGACTTGGATGAGATTGGAATGGCTGTGATAAGCATATTTTTGGGTCTCACCAGCAGACCGGGCCCACTCCTTCTGAATCTTTCGCTCTGGCAATTGGATAGAAGAATTTGGCCTGTAAGGTTTTAAGCCCCTCCCAACATACATGTACATGTGTGTGTACACTGTAGCAACTGGGTAACAATGGGCACCCACATTGGTAACACAAATGACAATTCTATCTCCGTACTGGAAAGCATCTTGACACAATACACAATGCACAATGCAGGTATCAAAATGGCAGCAGCTGGGGAACATTTTGTAATAGGATTTTAATGTAATTTTGGGTTGAACAAAGAAAATTTGACTAGAGCGGGACTTAAACCTGTGACCTCCGGATTAACGCTCCGGCGTTCTACCAACTGAGCTATCCTGGCAGTCGAGTCACTACACCAGTCATATGTTATGTTTTGCGATGGATACAAGTGTCACGACTGAGACTCGAACCCACCCTCTGCTGATCAAAAATGCCAGAGCTTGAGTCCAGTGCGCTTGACCAGCACGTGCCATTATCATTGGTTAAGTCGACACTGTATGCACTCAAACACACAAACCCACACAGCTCTGTGTCACAGTCACTCTGTGGATATTCCTTTGTTCTATAGATAGGTTGCAGTATGACGTAAGTCGGCCATCTTTACGGGCAATTTGGAACACACAGTCATGCGTTACGCGTGAGAACGGCGTGCAGCACGCGCACATTTCACCAAACTCATTGCGTGATTGGTTAGTGAATGACGCGGCTGCGTTAATAATTTGAGCGCTTGACGCGCCTGCAAGCCAAAATGTGATTTGCCCGTAAAGATGGCGTCTACTGGGAACTATCTATACACGCGAGGAAAAACCATATTCTTAAACAATTCAAAATCCACTGTGTGGACGTTTGTAAGTGTTTCAAGTCCCTACATTATGTATGTGGACCTCTTTTATTCTCGGGTCCACACTTCGATATGTATTGTTAAAACACACAAACTCAAAACAAATAGATGCTTGTTAGAAAGCTCTTATGTGTGTACATACTTGCACACGAATCCAATTCATGCTTGGTGGCATTTGTCACCAAGTTTGTTAACAAGCTGTAAACTACAATGTTATAATTTACATAACAGAGCTTCAAACAATTTTTAAATCATTCACTGTACATGATCGGTACTTTGTTTAAGAATGTTCAAAAAGTTTCATTACTCTCCTTCCATTAGTTTTGTACATATCAGTTCCAATTTTCACTGTGAAGCGATAAACTCAGGTTTAAGGAGGTTTGTCAATGATCTAGAAATCAGTTTTCCCACCATCTGTTACATGTTTACAATTTACATAGTACAGTAGAAGGTTTGTTAGAAACACACCAAGTTTTTATATTTCATTAATTATTCTCTAAGAACTACTGATTGTTTATTCCATAGGGTTTGTCGTTAAAAGATTTAACTGTATTTACTATACCTCATACATATTTATGATCGAGAGCCGAATTCTCACTGTTCTATTCACCATCACGTGCCAGATAATATTTTCGCTGTTTACGAAGTGTGGACGCCAGTATTCATGCACAGGGTAAATATGCATGCGAAGTATAGACTGTCCCATGTGCAACAGTCTACTCCGCATGCGCTTTACCAAGCAATCTAAAACTGCCGTGTGGTGTAGTAGGCGATATAACGTTTGGGCAAACATCGCTAGCTACGAACGCATGAAAAGATAGTGGCACACGTAAATGTCACTCTGAACAAGAGAATCAAATGTACATGTATGAGGTATACATGTAGCAAAACAAGAAAAACATGGTTTATTTCAGGTGGTCAGTCGATATAAGGTCTCCACTGGGAGCTAACATCGGCTGTCCACCCTCGAACCTTATTTAAATGACACGTCTAAGCGAGCACTGTACAATATTTCACTATGAGAACATGTGATTGATTTGAAGTGTACTATAGTTTGTACATATACACCTTTCACCCCCAGCTTTGGCTGTTGATGTTGCACGCGATCTGTGTCGTAGTAATGTTGGTAACCCTTCCCAAGATGATAATTGAAATAGACAATTGCCCATTTTTGTGGATTGTTGACGTTAGAGTGCATAGTTTATCTTTTGAATAAATGTAGGTACAACACACCGGTGGTTTTTGGTAGAGTAATTTCATTCCAACCCTCTTTTTTTGTATCTATCAATCAACCAACCAGTGAAATTTCCATCAATTTGGGGAACATGCTTTGGGAAAGAAAAATAAATAAACTGTAAACAACAATTGGCATGAATTTAGTGCAAAAAACAATTTTATTTTGATTGAAACTTTTCACACCGTCTCCTGACGATGACTAGATGATGACTAGAGCAGGCTAGTCGAAACGTTGAGACCCAAAAAGTCACTCCACGGCGGTGAAGTGAATAATGAGAAGTTCCCTCAATCCACTAAGCAAAAGTGGTAGTCCCGGCCGATTTTCCTACCTCCCCAGGTAGTACTTAATAAACAGGACATTTCTTTTCAGAACTTGGTAGACTTCCCAAATTCTGAAATCTACTCCACCAGCAGTAGAAAAAATAAGCAAGACAAGCTCTCAAAGAACTATCTAGATACAGTTTATAAAAACAACGTTTCAGATTGAAAAAAATAATCTATTTCGTGATCAACACCAGTCATGCTCCATGCCTTTAACTGTAACTGCTCATTGTTTAGATGCAGCATTGGCAGGATGGCAAAGTGCCTTTTACTTAACTATATGAATGGCATTGATAGAGCACTCAATATAAGAGATAATAGTTTTGTATTAACTCAGATATAATTCGGATCATTATTGGGAAGGTTGTATCATTGGGTAAAACTAATTTATGTATAACTTACATATATTATATATGTAACGGAGCTATTTCTTGGGTATCATAGTCAAAGCACATGTAGTCAAGGTCAATTTTATAAAGCTTTTAAAGGGTATACTTTTGGTAATTGTCAAAGACCAGTAGCCTCAATTGGTGTATCACAACATAAGCATTAAATAACATGTGAAAATTTTGGCTCTATTGGTCATCAAAGTTGCAAGAAAATAATGAAAGAAAAAACACCCTTGTTGCATAGAATCGTGTGCGTTCAGATGCCTGAGAAAGGCTTCATGCCTAAAGCCTTTCTCATTTTTGGGAGTGAAAAATTACTTCTCTAAAACTACATTACTCTAAAGGGGTCATTTCTAACAATGTTTGATAATATCAACAGCTCTGCAGTGCTTTTTTACTATAAAGTAAGTTTTTATGGTCATTAGTTTTTGGAGCAATTACCAAAGGTATTCCCACAATTATTGGTTAAAGGAACAGAAAATGTGTGCTTAGTAGAAGGAGGTTACCAGCCAATAATGCTATGTATTGTACATTACTCGTAAGTACGGTCTGCTAAAATTTGCTTTGTAGATACATTACAAGTGTTAAATTGAATTGAATTGAATTCAAATGGTTTATTGATGAAGTGAAAGTACATGTATTGGGTTTTGAAAAATTAACCCTTGAATGCCAGACATTTTTTCAATAAATACTGCGTGCAACTGATGTGCTCGAATTTTACACTGGACCGCAGGCCCGAGGCCTGTGATGTTAGAATCAGGCCAGTAAACTGTCAAAACAGTTCCCGCTGTCAAACAAAAATTCAATTGAATAACAATGCCTCACTCTGGAATATTTTGGAACAGAAACAAATGATGTATGAATGTTGACTTGGAGTCTGATAAATACCTTTCAACTCTGTTGATTGATGAAGTATACTTAATACCCATAAAGACAAATGAGAGAAATTTTCTCTTACAAATGTTCGAGTGCTTGGTCAAATAGAAACAGTTAAATTCATGTTAAACTGTGTCAGTAATTTTTTTCTCATTTTGATACTGGTCTTAGGAATTATTGAGTTTTTCCCACTACATAGTATTTGTATTAGATTTAAACACTTCGTTCAGTTACATTTGAGGGTGTGTGATTCCTTAATTTGATATTGAACATTTATTCCTACAGCTTTAATATTGTTATGATTTGTTTTGTGTGTTTTTTTTGTAGAGAGACAAAATTTATGATAACTATAAGCAATGTTTAGTCAAGCTTTGAATATTTTAAGTAATTTCTGATGCGGCAGTTAATTTATATGGTTGAGAGACGAATGGGTTTTCGATATTTAACTTCAGATTTTCCGCTTTCCTTTTTAAAATATCCCGATTCAAAGAAAACAAACTGACAAGTGACAAAACCAACTTCCCGATAATCAGTTTGGTTGTTTACAGATGATTTCACTTCTTGTAGTAGTGCAAAACATTTAACAATGGAAAACAAAAACGCGGGGGAAAAAACAATACCTCTGGGCTCAAAGTATAGGGAGTTTTACTTCTGTTATCAAAATCTGTAAAAGTAAAAAATCTTGGTAAATACAAGCATCAATCATGATGGGAACTGTTCTTGTTTGAAGGGTAAAACATGATTTTAAAAAACCCAGAAATACTATTGTAACATTTTGCCAAACACATATGTGAGGGCTCACCTGTTGAAATGAATTTTCAAAGTTTGCATCAAACATTAAACGTATTGCTAGTTTACTCGGTCCCAAAGGTGCTTGGATGGGCTGACGTATACGCATGCTCATTGGACCATTTCCCTGACCTAGTAACCGCCGGGCCTGTTAACAAAAGATTCAACCTCTGTCAATAACACAGTAGCTCTATGGTGTAAATCCATTTGTAAAAACTTTTGTCATTCACTAAAAATAGGGCTCGATCGCAACATTAATAACTTACCCAATTAGTTTTATTCGTCAGGAGTCCCCCATCATGCATCACTACATGTACATCCTGAATAAGAACCAAGTACAAGTTTGTCGGCCCATCCTAGTGGTCTTGGATGAGACCGTTAGGGCCAAGCGAATACTGCTTGTACCTTTTACAGGCAAAACATACAACTAATGTAACATTTTTGTTCATGATAATTTGTTGCTTTTAAAACTTTCATTTCATTTTATTATATTTAGATGAGAGAACCTTGAATCAACAGATATAAACACATCGCTCTGTATTAAAAAGTCTCTGTTGATATAACAAGTTCTAGATAAACGTGTATGTAATTACTAAATATTGGATAAAGCGGAGAGCACCTTCATGTGAATAAGTCACTAAATGTTTGTTACTTTGATTTGCGTGAATTATATGTATGGACCACTTGTTATTTTCAGTATTTTTAAGCAATCGAAAAAAAATTGTACTAATAGAAAGGATTGTGTTGTTACATGTGTAATGGTTTAGTTACTTTGCTTCTGATGATGTGTTAAAGATAGGAAAGAAATGTTGTATGTCTGGGGTAAAACTACATAGAAAAAGCGAAGGAGACTTCTTTTGTGCCGGCCAGCAAAAATTAGAACGGCTGGTTCCATATTTATTTAGAGGGAGAATTACATGTTTGTTTGTTTGCAGAACTTCCACATTGTATACAAAATGCTACCGGAAATGTATGTAGCTTAATATTTGTTAATGCAAGTGGCTCAGGTTACTGTACTTTATTAAATACTAATAAAGACGTTTGTGAAGGGTGATATTAGTGCATATACAAATAGTGTCATTCGTTTTCTTTACAGGTAGGCAATTTGGCTGTTTTTTTTTGTTTGGTCTCAAACAATGGGGGTTTGAATGGAATGATCTACTCAGTCACCTCAACGGCAGATTCCTTGTAATTTTTTATGTCAACATGTATTTCTTGTTGCAAGTGGTATACACCGTATAGACTCCTTGCACAACGCAGCCACACCTCCACACATGATGCGTGCCCTTCCATTTTGGGAGTCAACTCTGTGATTCTTGTGTACAGTTTGACTCCCAATATGGTGAACAGGACAGGCGCATAAATGCTGGACTATAACCCCTTGTGATTTTTTTTTATTTTCAGCCCAAAATTTGATTAAAATTCTGGACTTAATCCTTGTAATTTTTTCAATTTTCAGCAAAAATGTTTGTAAAAATGCAGTTTTTTTTCAATTTTTTGCCTGAATTTGATAAAAATGCTGGAGTTACCCTTGTGTTTTTCCATTATTAGTGGCTCAAATTTGATAAAAATGCTGGACTTGCCCCCTGTGATTTTTTAAATTTCTTTGCAAAAAATTTATCAAAATGATGGACTTACCCCTTGTGGATTCAAGATGAATGAAAAGGCATCAGTATTACCTACTGCAACATTTTAGAGCATCAAACTGCATTTGAATATTTGGCCCACATATATAAAATGCTTGACTTACCCCTGGTGATTTTTGCAAATTTTGACCCAAATTTAAAGATGAAACTTATGCTACAATTGAAGCGGGCACTGATGCCACTGATTCTCACTCTACCTCTGCATGTCTATTATTTCTTAGTATTATTGATTTTTGGCAAAATTAATTGTATATTATGACCAAAACTAGCTACAATTTGGGTAAAAAATTAATGTGCGATGTTATAGCTTAAAAAGATACAGTAGTGACTACTGATGCCATTTTATTTGCTAGGACGGGAGAAATTAGCTATGGTTTGGGAAATATTGATAATTTTTCTTCAGAATATGACATTAATTTTGCCGAATACGATAATATTCAAAACCCTAACCTTATAAAGCAACTTATTCAACTAAAAGATGAGTTTGTCAAGTCGTCCTCCCTGAATACAACAATTTTGTAAGCATCAGGCCTGTAATTAAACGGAGGCCATGCAAGTCATGGCGTCTGTTGCCCTAGTCTTGGTGCCCCTTCAGAAGTTTCTCATATGGAAGCTTTTCCAATGGAAGTGCCCTTTGCAAATTGGAAATGGCCTTGCCCTGTCAAAGATGAAATTCCAGGCCTGAAGCATGCAATAAACATGGCAATTGGACCAATTTGTCTATTGGCAGGAGGTACAATATTAATATGCATTAGAAAATATTCAGCCTGCCCAATGCAACACTCTATAGACCATGTGACCTGTGACATCACATGTTTACAAAAGAGCCATCTATAGAGCCTGGACTTCCTGCAGGCACATTTGTACACAGCTCAATAGAAGAATACAACAAATCTTATGTTTTATAGAGATTGCACGGTCTGATTTTTCTCAACTTTTGATATGAAGAAAGGGGGACATCTCAAAAGCTGTACAATTTTAAATTGTGAAAATTAAGACACAAAATGAAAATTTTCCCATATAGCCTGTGTCTGTGTCCCATATAGCCTGTATCTTGCCCGTCAGGAAATGCATTAGAATGTACAAGGTCACTACTCTGTAAACAAAGGTAACATGGTCTATTGGTACAGCTTTAAAATAGGCAACAAATATGGTGTTTGTCCAACTCTGTTCGTTGCTCTATGGTCCAACCTCCTCCATGGTCCAACCATGGTGGAATGGTTATATTTATACCATACAACTCGTGCATACATTTACATATTGAGACAAAACGGACTGAAACAGACAATTATGTTCTTATTAATCATTTAATTGATCTCAGTGAAGTACCAAATTGTAGATAAAATACCTGACACAAAGGGGCCAAATATCACTGGTAGGCTACTATCAGCTGAGTATGTGAAGTGATTAAGGCACTGGTGGTATGACTTCAAAGCGTAGCAAAGTTCAATGGAAGTATTCATTGGGAATGTGTGTACAGCAACTGTGACAACATATGCACTGATAACATGAAGTGTGCATACAAATAATTATTACATCATACATGATACAAACGAAATAAACACCTGTTCATGTTCATATACATGTAAAGCAAGGAGTTAAACACACAAAAATAAAAGGAAAATGTCCTAACAGGTTTGTATTGGGTACATTGTACGTGTACATTTCCAAAGTACATGCGGTAACACCATATAAAAATCAGAACTGCCAACACTTGCAATCAGGGAGATTTTGTACAACAATCTGGGAGATATTTAAAATTGCATTCAACATAATGGGATTTTTGTTTTCCATAATCAGGAAGACTTCAAAATTTGTTCATCAGAACATGGCAAAATTTGTTTAAACTATCTGCAGAATCAGGGAGAGTTGGCAACTTTGCCATTAGGGCCTACATGTACCTGTCTGACAGACTTTCACAACATGAACACCAGTTTGGTATAATTCAATGGGTTACATGTAGCCTTGCCATCAAACATCAGAAAAACTAAATAATTTACTTGTTGAAAACTAAAAAAAAAAAAAATTAATGTAGTAGAGTTTCAATGATTTTCAAATTAAAAACGAGAACCCTACTTAATCAAATATTTAAATTAAAAGTAGTGAGCATAATTTTAGAAAATATGACAAGTTTTCCAGACACAAGTAAGGGATTCCCTCAACACATACAAGTGGTAAACATTAGATAAACTTGAATTTTAGTAATTAAGGCAAGTTCCTTGAATAACAGTTCTACTGATTTCTTATAATGCAAAGTGATCTTTGAGAATAGTGCAATGTACTTAGTATACATGTAAGCACAACTATCCATGATAAGCTTGGGTCATACTTTATCTGTTACAACTTATTTTCATTTTAATCTATCTTTTAACAACCGAGTCAATATTTGCTGTTCTTTATATTTTGCTCTTAATACGGTTTGCATGATAAGCATGATTTTGCAGTTGTCTTATAATGTCTAGTACATGTACATCCAATGTAGGGGATTTGCATGTGTACATGTTTTTTTCTTTATTCAGGTCGAACTGAGAATACCCCTTTTCAAAACTGACCCCCCACCCCCACCAAAATACATAAAGAGGAAAAAAGGTAATACAGTCCTTAATTTCAACATTTCTTTGTGCTTGATAGTACCACAAACATGTAACACCTCCCTCTCCCAACAGAGCATGTTTAAAGGTAGGGTCATCATTTGGTTTTTGTCAACATTACGCTGATTTATTGGCAAGGTTACCAAGAAATCTACAATAAAAGTCACATGTGAAACTTTCAGCTGAATACAGTGTCTACTTGTTGAGAAAAACAGCAAAAAACTGTCACGATATTTCCACAAGAACGCCGAATCCATCCATAGTTAGCGAGGTAACAGCGGGTATCAACAACATTTCTGGGCGCAGTATTAGTGAACACACGCAATGTCTAATAACATGTAAGTTTTTATGTTTAATTCCATTGGGCAGTCTACAAATTGTGCCTGCAGGAAGTTCAGGCTCTGTGGCTCTTTTGTAAACGTGATGTCACAGGTTGAATCCTATAAACCCATTGCACAACGCGCAGCGCACTTGCACCTCCTGTCCGCCATTTGGGAGTCAAAATGTGCACAAACGGAATGGTACATGTGCTTACGCACCTCCGAACAATGCGCGTCTGCCATTTCTGCCTTTTTGGGGGAGTCCATTCCTTTTGTGCACGTTTTGACACCCAAAATGGCGGACAGGAGACGCGCGTGTATGTGCGCTGCGCGTTGTGCAATGGGTCAATATACGAGTTTCGGTTTGTGACACTCTTGAGTGGGTAATTTTACCATCTCCTTGTCTTCTTTACATCTTCTTCTACATTAAAGAGTCATTGTCAGGCAATTCGGTGGTTCTCATAAAAGCAACATCCAATCAAAACACACTGAGCAAAACTTTCAGTAGCTGAACTCACAAGTCGTTTGTGTACAACAAATCAACACCAACTGTTAACATTGATTCTCCATCATCCATACATTTGTAGTGCCAAATGTTTATGTCGGATTTGTAACTGAAGTTTCACTACACCGGTTGGTGCATCTTGAGAGCCCTGTGACTGTGATAAACTGCATGGCCAGCATTTACGGTAGTTGTTTTCCTGGAATGTTCATGCTTCAATTCTCATTTCAATACAAACGTGCTTTCATGTTTTGTGGTTATCTGTTTGCCTCTGCTTTAGCTCCTTTTACATCTTTGTATTGATGAAAGAAAAATAAATAATTTATCGCCCGTCACCGATGACACCAGAAGGCAATGTAGTTCTTGAGATCAGGAGAGAGAAATCCACAATTGGTCTAGATTGGTCTTGATTCCTCTACTTCCCGCAATCTACAGCAGTCAGGCAGGTGATGACAGTCAAAACTACTTGGTACTCAACTTTTTCCCTGATAAGAATGATGACTTTGGTATCTCACATCACGATCTGGAGCCAAAGTTCTTCCTGTAAAACGTCTGGAATGTCCTCGAGTTCACAAGTCCAATGAGCAGAAGCACAACTAGGTATCCAAACATGCACAGGGAGAAGATGTGGTTGCATACAAAGGTCGTGATCTTTGACCTTGACTGTGCTAACCTGAACAACAAAACAAACCAAATTATTGTCTCAAAACTATTAATAAAGTGAGGTAAATTTTGTTGTCTCAAAAGTATTAATAAAATTGGGTAAATTTTGTACACAATCACAGTCTGTTTTAAATTATTTTAGTGTCTCAATATTCTCACTTTTCAGATGACGTCACTATTTTATAGCTCGCCATGCTTTAGTACGTGCACACGTCAAGAGTACTAGAACTGAACAACAATGTGCTACGAAACGCAATGGCACTTCGCGTATGTATCCTGCATACGTAGCACCCAAGCATGGGAGACCTCCCGCCTTGCTATAGAAATGCTAGGTCAGTGAGAAGGCTCTGTTCGAAACTTCAAGACCATACCAGCCCACTGGCTCTTGTCATAGCCCACTGTCCTCCTGTAAGAGATGTACTCATGATTATGATAGATGTAGTTATTTTTTGCTTCAATATTTATAAAAGAATTAATAATAATATCCTATTACTAAGATGTTTTTTTATTTAAAATATTTTGTTGGTTTTGTTGGTATGCAAATGAGGGAAAAAGCCACTTGAAGTACAATGTACCTGGTTATAACAAAAGAAAAACCAAGAGCCGAAGGTAAGCATGGTAGGAATCTTCATAGTTCTTGAATCAAGCTAGTTCATAGGATTGAGGGAAACATGCAACATGTAAAGATTTAAATAGTAGTGTTGCACGTCTGAGGCCAGCTACAAGCTTGGGTTCACACAGGTTACAAGGCAGGGCTCAAGAATCCATCCAGCTACCCTGCCGAGAAGCTCAGCATCGATGACTCCAACATCAACAACTTGTTCACTTACCGCTTTGGCTTGGAGCTGTCGCCGAATACAAGAACATACTTGACACGAACCACTTCATTATTGGTGACCACATAGTACTTCTCAGGCACTTCCCCTCCAACACTCTGTGGGGCGTGGCTTCGTCTGTGCCCGTCTGTATTACTACTGCTGCGATCTGATGAGCAGAGGAATGAAGAGGAGATTAGTTTAAAGGTAACAACCTGGGACGAGCAATTTCAGACTTTTATCTAAATTCAGACTTTTTTTTAAATTATGCCATTATATTTGGTTTGCGGTAACACTGCAACAGAAGAATGACTATGTCTAGAGCAACCTAGTCGAAACGTTGAGACCAATTAAGAACTCGCTCCGCGGCAGTGTAGTTGATAACGAGAAGTCCCCTTGATCCACAGAGCGAAAGTAGTAGTCCCGGCCGATTTCCTACCTCCCGACCAGGTAGTAGTTAATAAGCAGGACAGTTCTTTTCAGAACTGAGAAGTCTCCCGAAAATTATGCCAGTTAAACAAAAAATGCTGTGATTTTCTCCAAATAAAATAAGTCATGCCCTTTGACCTACTTCTCAAGCACTGAATAAGTTTTTCCCCCAAACTCCAGGGGTCATCAAAAGGTGGACACACCATCATTTCAATGTAATTCCTAAGATCTGGATCCAAGTTTCAGACTTGTTTTGTCAGCAGTGACTCTCACCCCTGTAACAAACATTGTAATACTTTCTTCTGAAAAGAAGTGTTGGTTCTGAGCAAAAACTGGGAATGGGATAAATCTGGATGTTTTAAACAGTGGACTCCGCTCCTCTGCACGAATATTTAAAGTGAATACAGGGAAGTGAAACTTGGCAATAGCTAAAATTTAAGGGGGACTGTCATTGTGAGCCCAGCAGGCCTGTGGCTGTACATGGAACTATGAACCTGTACATGCGCGCACTGGCCGTATCAGATGTACATGTATGGCACAAGTGTGCAATAACTGGGTAAGAGTTCATAGGTCTATGTACATACAATGTACAGCGATAGGCCTGTAGCTTAGATCATGACGACCGTCCTCCTTTTTATCATATGAATTTTAGCACAACCATGCAAAAGCTCACCTTTCATTAATCAAATTGATGCTTGGAGGGATCCAAAATTTCTGGATTTTTGTTTTCTTTTTTGTAATTTTGGGGGGGGGTGTATCAAAGTTTGCACAGGCCGTATCAGATCTACATGTATGGCCAACGCGCAATAATTGGGTGAGAGTTCATAAGTCTACATACAGCGACAGGCCTGCAGCTTTGATTATGACAACAGTCCCTCTTTAACACTGTTTAATCATATGAATTTTAGCACAACCATGCAAAAGCTCATCTTTCAATGATCAAATTGATGCTTGGTGGGATCCCAAATTTCTGGATTTTTGCTTTCTTTATCGTACTTTGGGGGTGTATTAAAGTTTGCATTTTCAAGTTCTATTTGAAAAAAACAAAAAACAAAACAAACATATCACTTGAATTATCTTACGTAGACAGTGCTTTTAACACACATCATTGTAAAGAGTAAATAAACAAATTATATTCTTTATCCCCCATACAAAATTCAACTTCTTCTGAGTAATCATACTTGAAAATTTTGAACTTTCTTGTTAAAAACGTTTTAAATGTGAAAAGTTGACTGTGGTTTCATTTACCTCTAGTCTGACATTTCACATCAGGGTGATCAATCAGTTCACACACAACAACGCAGCTCAGTGTGGTACCCAGACTGCTGCCTTCCCAGCCTTTGCCAACAGGGCTGTATGGCATGGACACACAGATATCACTGGACAGATAGGTGCCCTCCCCAAATAGCGAGTTCTGAAATGAAGCAAAAGTTAAGGCAATTGAGTCACATTCATCAACTCGACTGACACTTCATTCTTTTCAGGGCACGGCAGTTTTCATAAGTAATGGGACCCTCTGAAATATCTGAGGGAAATGTAAATTTGTAGTGGAACAATTCTAGGGGTACCGATGCAATGACCAGGGGCATTCAACAAAGGAACATCACTTATTGACAGTGTTTAAAGGCTTGTCACAATGATGGCTGCTTATCTGATTCAAGCTTACTTTTTATAAACTTGATGTCATTTCTTAATGATCTGAGAAACATTTCCGACTGAAAGAATAATTTTGAGAACACTGTTGTACCCCCCGCCAACCCAGTTCTTACTTCTGTTTGCCAAATAAAAATGTAAGTGCATCCCATAAAAGAAACATTTTTGGTTGATTGATATTATATTTCACAGGCTGTTTGTAAATGTGTTTCATTAAATACATTTTTATTTTTGGGTTGAAAAATTGAATATAGTGGGATTTGAACGAATGACCAACTGAGCTATTCACCCCTATAGTGGTTTGTAGTGTGACATATAATTTTGCTTAGCAATCAAGATTGATTCCCAGTTAAGACCAATCTTAGGCAGTGTCCAAATGGAAGACTTCGGCAGTGGCATCGGACGAAATACCCAAAAGTCCGATTCCCCAACATTGTCCACGCAGCAAACTGCCAAAGCAATAGTTGGCATCGCCCGATTCGGACACGGCCTGAGGTCTTTGTGAAATTATGCCCTGGTTGTAATTCTATCAGACTTTGATGAGGGCTTTCCAACCTACCTTGTTCATATGTGCATACAGGCCATTGTGTAGAATAGAGTAGAAGTTATCTAATCTGCTTCCATGGTACGCATACATCAGATCCTTGGCTTGACGCAGCTCTTCAAACCTCTGATTAGCAGCAGAGTTATACTGCACCTCAAAGACGAAGTTTGGGGTCACCTGGTAGCTCGATTGACCAGTCTGATCCTGTATTGCTGTAAACTGTTGGAGAGTATGAGGTGGTAAATTTATGATTGGGCAATGATTCATTGATCCTAAACATGTTCGTAATGTGTGACAAAGTGCTACGTCAACTTCACACACACTGCCTCTAACTGATTAACAGAAGCCAACAGGAGTTGTATTGATCTAGTTATTCTATGAGGATTTATGTAAGAAAGGTTTAATAACTGGCTTGGCATTGTTCTTCTAAGCCTTGAGGTCTTCTCAGAATTAAAAGTTTCTGTCACAAGAAATGCCTCTGAAAGATGAAATTGGCTATTTTTTTTGTAAAACTACACACAAACATATGCTGGCCTTGGAGCCAGGGGTAGCATAAACTTTGGGTGTGCAGCAGATGCGGGCAACATTTGCCAGTAACTTGACCAATTATTTTAAAACTTCCAACAACATGGGTTGTGTAGACCAATTTTGTTTAGCCCTTATGCACAAGTGCCGTTACTAGGATGCTTTGAAGCTTTGCAAGCATACACCACAGTGCAAATCTGTCAACATGGAAAGTCAGAAATAGGAACAGGCGAGCGCACAAACAAAGTGTAAAAAGACCAGGGGGTACTACTCAGAGTCTAGGAAAACGCCTGGTTTCACGCTAAAGCATCCTGATGTGGGAGGAAACAGGTCGGGCACAGGTCGGTATGCATGGTGTGGATAATAGGAAGTATCTACATGTATTACTGCATACAAATTTTTTAAATTAAAGGAAATTTAGTTTCAAACGGAAGGCCCTATATTCTGCTTGTCTTCAGGAGAATGTGACAACTCTTTCTCCTGAAGGCGAGCAGAGTATAGGCTACTGTTCAAAACGTCAAGACCAAACGGTTGTTCACAGAGCCAACACTCCTCCCAACTTGTACCCACAAGTGTAGTAATGCTTACTTTCTTGCTAATCCATGTGTTTGAGGTGATTTGAAAACTTGGTTTTGTGAAAAGGCAGTATGTGGAAATCAAATTTACCTTTGATTTTTCATGAGTTTTGACAGTGAGTGGATTCTGTAGTAAGACCCAGCTGAGAAGCCTCCATGCTTGCTCAGACAAGGATTTCCTCTTCGCCTGTGATTGAAGCAACGACCTCAAGCTGGGGATCTCATCAGCCATTGATTTCTGTGTCAAACAAACAAACCAAAATTCATTACACATACATGTCCGGGGGGAGGGGGGGATGTAGGAGAATATTGACACTGGCTTCAGAAACCTGAGGCATTCCTCATTTCCCAGTTCGGAGGAGGGTTCATGGTTGATGTCTGCTAAATGGATTTTTTGGGGGGAGGAAGGTTGTGAACATTGGTGGTTGATCAAGTTCAAATGGGTTGGAGGTGTATTGGGAGTGGGGATTGAAGTGATTCTTGAGAAGAGTAAGATGGTCACTTGATGTTTGGCAATTGCAAACAACTAAATTCGCTTTACATTGTTTGTTTCCCCCAATTGTTGCACACTGAGGTGGGGTCCATGGGTTTTGTACACCCTCGGGGGCAAATGGCACCCGAGGCGAGGGTGTACAAAAGACCATCATGCAACAATTGTATAAATGTACAACAAATCTATGACGATAGTGGTAGCACTTAATGACTAACTTATTACATAAAATAACTGCATGAGTTTCGTAGCAACAACTACTGTTTTTATGTGATTAGTTAGTCTTTAAAAGTGCTACCACTATTGTCATTGATTTTATCTACCAGACTAATACGGCTATTTTATTATTGTCCAACAAATCTATGTAGAACCTTCACTGTACAAATAAACCTTCTGCCTTACTCACCAATGCAGTGAAGTCTTTCTCATCATTTTGACCCGTATCTGACAATAATGCCGAAGGGAATGGTCTGAGGACACTGTCATGCCTGTAACTGCCCAATGCTGCCTGGAAGAGACTCCACTGAAGGTCAGCTGCAGTCACATCTGATCGGATCTTATCAAGTACTTTGCTGATCAGTTCCTCCATTTATGACAACAGTTTTGAACTTTCTATTTTTTGGACAAGAACCAAGACAAGAAAACGAATAAATTAAACATTTTGTTGATCTTCCAACATTGACAAGTCTACAGGAGCTTTCTTCAATGTGTTTAATTAACAATAAGTCCCCTCGATCCACTAAGCGAAAGTAGTAGTCCCTGCCGATTTCCTACCTTCCGCCCAGATGTTTCAGAACAGAGAAGTCTCCCAAATTCTGAAAAATCTACTCCGCGGCAGTACAATAAATAGCAAGAAAAGTTCTCAAATGAACATTCTACACAGCAAATATTCACATGATGTTTACGCAAACCAAATATACATTGATACCTCACCATGCAATGTGTCAAATACCATGTGTTAAAGCTTTTACATAATAGATCTACATAGATGCCCATGGTTGGCCCCAAAGCGATGCATAAAACAAACAGGTTTGTCATGTTTGTAATGCAATTAAAACTAATTATCGCCCCCATGTTTTTTATTAGAAACAGACGGGCATTACCTCTGACATACCAGAAAATAACCTGACAAGAGGATGAACTCCAATTACCAGGGTTTTTGGTATTTTTTTTTCGCCTTCACATAATCAATATTTGATTTTTTTTCTTCATCACACATTCCATTAAATCACCACCAGCCACTCACAAAGGTCGTTCTTGAAACACTTACCCCTTAATGATACCATGGTGTAAAATGAGCCAAATAAATTATATGGACAGAGAAAAATCTGTCATTTTTACAACAAAAAAGTTTTGTTCAAAAACTATGAATAAAGACCAGTACCAATCAGTTTAACACACATTTCCAGATATACTAATAATACTATAGTTCAGAGTTTTCATGTTTTACATATAGCTTCCTGCTGTGTGAGAATGTGTGCTTCATGCTTGAGCAGTTGAGTGGTCAAACTTCAAAGAATGTGGGCTCCAGCTGTGGTTGTTTTATGTCAAAAAACTTTGGGCTAATAATTAATATTAATAAAAGGGTTAATCAAATAGTGAGTGGGTCTGTGACACTGTCCTTTTTGTTTCTCTATAGGGCTATGGAGGAAAACCTTCCTCCATGGGATGGGGCTATCCATCATGTCCATGCATGGCATAGCACCTACCTTTTGGTTGAGTTTTGTTGGAGTTTTGTCTTTTGAATTGAACTTGTTGTGAAACTGTTTAAATGTATCGTAGGACGCCCTGTATTCAGGGCGTCCCTGAAATCGAGGCAAATCTTTTACCTCTCTGCACGCGATGTAAACAGTCCCTAGATACAATTTTTGTGGTTTGACTTGCCAAGCAAAGAGTCTCCTCTCATTTGACCAAAACTTAGAAACATGTAAAGGCTCCACTGGTTAGTTGCACTTGTTATGCAAAAAGTTGTGGTATTTTAGGCATTTCTGCAAGGTACAAAAATATGTCATACTGTCGGGGCCATAACAAAAAAAATTCCCACCGAAAAAGTTTCATCAAACACTTTTTCAATTCACAATTCACGATGATCAAATCATGTGACTGAACATTCTGCTGAGCATTCTGGGGAAAAAAATACAGAGGCTTAAAGAAGCCACGTGCCTTATATCATTTTCTAATAGTCTGGATAATTTTTATTTGTAACACTCTATCATTTTTGTTATTAATATTAAAATTTAAACATCAGCTTTGTGATTCGATTATCACTGTTTATTTATATGCTTTATTATAAATGTTAAGAAACATAAAAAGACACAAAACTAAATAAAAATAAGATTTGAAAGCCAAGAATTATTTACATTTTTATTTTTATTTTTATTTTTTTTAAGTTTGTGAAAAATACCATGGTTATTTTTAAAACTAAATAAAAAAATATGTTGAATAAAATGAAGAAAACTGCTGGCTATAGAGTCATACACTAAGTCTCACAGAAGACTTGTAGTCACTGCAGATGTTTCTTTCACGTATGGCTTCACCACCCGGACACCATACTTTATTGTTTGCATCGAAAACAGGTCAAACTCAAAACAAATGGGACGCTATTGAAGTCATCGAAGATCGGTGCGTGGTGTGAAAGTTTCAATGTCCACCACGTTTTAATATATGTTTGCATATTTCTTATAAACAAAAGAAGGTAATTAGGGCATCAGTTGATTATGGGATATTTTTATTTTTTTTCAATTCAAAGAAAAAGGCATACTACATCGAAAACCGGACAGGGGAGGATACATGTTTACGTCTTTATTTATTTTATTGCATTGCAATGCAATTCTCGCACCTAACTAAACTATTAACTAGGCAAGCAAAAAGGTGCAGCTATTAAACTTTTAAAGGTCAATGACATTTTACGTAACAGAATAGTATTATTAGTATACTACTCAACTATACTTACTAATACTATCTACATGTAGCAACCCGTTAATGCTACTGCTGAGTGTGCTGGACTGATATTGCTAGAGTGCTAGTGCTACGTGTCCTTCATCACAGCTGACAGAACTTCCGTAAACACAATACGTTTTCACCATCGATCTGACCGTGAGCGCTGCCATGTTTGCCTCTTTCAATACGTACAAAATAAATGGGCATCAGTTGGATTGTGGTGCACAAAGCAACGTGTTATATTGACTTTGATTTATACCAATAATGTTTGCAAGAGAAAATTCATTGTTTTTATGAAGAAACTCTGGAAGATTTTAACAAAAACTACAAACCTAAATTATTATGTTTTTTCCTTTCGCATGACATGCGAATTTATAACTACAAAAATCTCCAATTGCGAACGTCGGCGCCATGGCTTAGTTGGTTAAAGCGCCTGTCTAGTAAACAGGAGATCCCCGGTTCGACTCCGGGTGGTGCCTTTTTTATTGTTTTTTTCTCTCTCAAGTTCTGTTTATTTACTTTTATACTCACGCCATCCAATTTCATATATGCATAAATTTCCTTGTAATTTTTCTCTTCATTCTCTACCTCATGCAGCACAATAATAGAATAAAGCATGGATTGGCTCAACACAATGTAACCATGCTGTTACTTGGCCAAAAACTTTGTAATCAAAAGCCCTTTAACTAAAAACCTTTTGTCTCTGCCTTCTCCTTTACCCACAGATATCCACCCTTTTAGTCTGCTTACTCACTAATTAATTATTTACCCTTTTCTCCCTCTTCCGAACCTTCCATTTTGTCCTTTGTGTTTCCAACTTCTTGTGGTCAATTACCAGCCCCTTCCCTCCAACCCCAGCCCTCCAACCCCAGCCCACACCTTTGTCTCCTTATTCTTTGTTTACCCCTTGCTTTTTCTGGATGCATACTGCTTCTCTCTCGCTATTCATGTATTATGTGTTAATTGTGATGTCATTTAGCCTTTGAGAAAGACTCTGCTAAGGGTCGAAACGTCAGGCCATTAACTATGTTTTGCATTTATACCTCAGATCATTTTGGTTGGTAAGCAGTTTGCTATTTTAATCAAAATTCTCCTCAAAACAGGAAGTGCCATGGCATTTTGAACAAAACCACATGCTTCTCCTTCATGTACGGATTTTGTCAACAATTTGAGTCATGGCAGTGTTTAGGGTCATAACCAACCAGGCTGAAGTGAGCACCGAATTTGGGCCCAGCACCGAATCAGGCCCAGCACCGAATTTCTCCTCAGCACCGAATTTCAAAATTTCCGATACAGACCGTCACTACATGTCAATAACAACACAAAGACGGTGTGTCCTACATGCCTACTTTAAATAAGGTTGTGTCACCTTTAATTTATGAAATTTTAATATTTTTCTTCATAGATCTGTTTGGTACATCCCTGGCTATATCTCCTAAGCGGAAACATATTCTCAGGCCACTAATTAGCTCAGCCCAACTAATTAAACATTGCCTCAAATTAGCGCGATAGCCACACAATGTACAAAGTATGTAAAACATACCTAACTTTGACGAAATTTGTGTCACCTTTAATTTATGAAATTTTAATATTTTTTTTCATAGATCTGTTTATTATATCCCTAGCCATAACTCCTAGGCGGAAAAATATTCTCAGGTCACTAATGAGCTCAGCCCAACTAATTAAACATTGTCCTAAATTAGCGCGTGTATAGCCACACAATGTACAAAGTATGTAAAACATACCTAACTTTGACGAAATTTGTGTCACCTTTAATTTATGAAATTTTAATATTTTTTTTCATAGATCTGTTTATTATATCCCTAGCCATAACTCCTAGGCGGAAAAATATTCTCAGGTCACTAATGAGCTCAGCCCAACTAATTAAACATTGTCCTAAATTAGCGCGTGTATAGCCACACAATGTACAAAGTATGTAAAACATACCTAACTTTGACGAAATTTGTGTCACCTTTAATTTATGAAATTTTAATATTTTTCTTCATAGATCTGTTTATTATATCCCTAGGCATATCTCCTGGGCGGAAAAATATTCTCAGGTCACTAATGAGCTCAGCCCAACTAATTAAACATTGTCCTAAATTAACGCGTGTATAGCCACACAATGTACAAAGTATGTAAAACATACCTAACTTTGACGAAATTTGTGTCACCTTTAATTTATGAAATTTTAATATTTTTTTTCATAGATCTGTTTATTATATCCCTAGCAATAACTCCTAGGTGGAACAATATTCTCAGGTCACTAATGAGCTCAGCCCAACTAATTAAACATTGTCCTAAATTAGCGCGTGTATAGCCACACAATGTACAAAGTATGTAAAACATACCTAACTTTGACGAAATTTGTGTCACCTTTAATTTATGATTTTTTTTTTTTTTTTTCATAGATCTGTTTGTTACATCCCTAGCCATAACTCCTGGGCGGAAAAATATTCTCAGGCCACTAATTGGCTCAGCCCAACTAATTAAACATTGTCCTAAATTAACGCGTATATAGCCACACAATGTACAAAGTATGTAAAACATACCTAACTTTGACGAAAGTTGTGTCACCTTTAATTTATGAAATTTTAATATTTTTTTTCATAGATCTGTTTATTATATCCCTAGCCATAACTCCGTGAGCAACTGTCTCGATAGTCTGAGGAATTCAAATTTAAGCGGTAACTTGTGACTAAACAAGTCATTGTACCAGACATTATTCAAATGTAACTCGCAAATGGCTTATTAGTTGCGATGATCGTAACCCTCTCTAGTATTTTAAAATAATTGGTGACTGTATGCATGTGACTGCGGTTTCATTGTTGGGGCTGGACTTGTACACATGCATATAGAGCCACGCAGTGCAGGGGAGACTTGATAAATTTAGGCTTTTAAAGTTGGCCCTATTTTACTTGGCAAGTGGACTCTGCTGGAGAAGTGGGCAAGTGGGAGTGCATTTAGTTGGGTGCTCAAGACAGGAAAGGAAATGCTGTGACTCGGTCGCCACACCATGATGGGAACTAGATATCAGCCGGTCAGTCCGTGAAACCGGACTCGCGGCGCTTTATAAGCATGACATGTCACCCCGTAATTTTTACATTGTTTACCCAAGCCGTATTTTTAATTTTTTTCATCTGTACGAAAAACACAAATCAGAATAATGCAACATAATTTGTTGGTTTAATTGCCGCGTAGCATTTAATTTTCTTTTCCGTTGCAATTAATATATAATTTTTATTTATTAATTTTTTGGGTAGGGAAATTTTTCAAGATTGATGCCCGGACGTAGGGAAACCTTCACCGGCGTTGAGGTGTTTTCACTTGGAAGGAAACAAACTAGACGGGCCTTGGACTCCCCACTAAATAAACTCCCATAGGAACCAATGCTAAAAATCGTGTAAGTCTCCGGACAACTATTAACTTCAGAATTCTTTTCAATTTTTGGCAGGTCAGCCGTTTGGAATTTTTTCTAGCGACCCCAGAAAAAAACACACCAGAAAATGAAATTTTCCCTAAACCGACTTGCTGCCAGTTTTCGTGAAGCACTTCTCCACTTCCCCGGTCAAATAGGGCCAACTTTAACGCCTAAATTGATCAAGTCTCCTCAAAAGTTGAAGCACAGAACCCCCAGGTTGTGATAGATTCTTATATTTACGCAATCTATTAATAGCATGACCCCCAAAACGTTCTAATTCAAAATAATTATACCGTTTATTGGGTGTTTTTTTATTTATTATTTTTTATTTTTATTTTTTATTTTTTTTAGGGGGGGGGGTCTCAACTTTTAAGATTAATCTTTTTTGTTTTTGGTTTGCTTCATTTATTGAATTGTTTATTTCATTGATTTGCTTAATATATATTTCTTCTTCCTTTTTCATTTTGTTAATTTTTGAGTCTCCATTCAGTATAGATACATGTTGCCGTCTGTTGTTTTCTCCCAGTCTGGTTGGGTGCACTCGTATGGCTATACATTGTAAACTCACGGGTAAAAGTACCAACACCTTACTAGCGCAGTGGGATAAGGTGCTGGGACTGTCTCAACACTTGGACCACGCGATCCGGGTTCGAATGCCGTCTGCACTAATATAGGTTCAAGGCCTTTTGCTGTCTGTGGCAACAGTGTGATTGGGATCTGCCTTGCTTCCTCCCCTAAAGTGGTCAGGGCCCTAGTGGCTAGGCAGGGGAGACAGGGGAGGATATGCTGCTGGGTCAATTTGCCACAAAATAAGGGAACTAATCGTTGCTGCAGAAGAGGTGCGTAGTGTGCGCTATCTAAACCTCTCCAGCGCGTGAACGCCTGACACTACCAGCAACGTAACTTTTTAATCTTTTTTTAAATATAATATAAGGTATGAGATTTTACTGTGACGCTTTTTTTGGTTATTTTATTTATTTATTTATTGTTTATTATTTTCATTTTTGTCATTTGTTGATGCAACTACGCAATAAAAGTTACATGAAATACTGCAAAAAACATTTTATTGAAGAAACAATTGCAAAAAAAGAAACCCAAAACACTGTATCAGAATAAGCCATTTGCGAGTTAAATTTGAATAATGTCTGGTACAATGACTAGTTTAGTCACAAGTTACCGCTTAAATTTGAATTCCTCAGACTATCGAGACAGTTGCTATGTCACATGGTTCGGGGCAAGCTTTTGTATAGCAACCTCCAGATGAGCAAACCCTGGTACCATTGTGTCATACACATCCATTCAGAATTGTGTATGGGTGTTCACCGTCTCTTACGTAACTAAGCAAAAGCTTGCCCCTAATCATGTGACATAGCAACTGTCTCGATAGTCTGAGGAATTCAAATTTAAGCGGTAACTTGTGACTAAACAAGTCATTGTACCAGACATTATTCAAATGTAACTCGCAAATGGCTTATTAGTTGCGATGATCGTAACCCTCTCTAGTATTTTAAAATAATTGGTGACTGTATGCATGTGACTGCGGTTTCATTGTTGGGGCTGGACTTGTACACATGCATATAGAGCCACGCAGTGCAGGGGAGACTTGATAAATTTAGGCTTTTAAAGTTGGCCCTATTTTACTTGGCAAGTGGACTCTGCTGGAGAAGTGGGCAAGTGGGAGTGCATTTAGTTGGGTGCTCAAGACAGGAAAGGAAATGCTGTGACTCGGTCGCCACACCATGATGGGAACTAGATATCAGCCGGTCAGTCCGTGAAACCGGACTCGCGGCGCTTTATAAGCATGACATGTCACCCCGTAATTTTTACATTGTTTACCCAAGCCGTATTTTTTATTTTTTTCATCTGTACGAAAAACACAAATCAGAATAATGCAACATAATTTGTTGGTTTAATTGCCGCGTAGCATTTCATTTTCTTTTCCGTTGCAATTAATATATAATTTTTATTTATTAATTTTTTGGGTAGGGAAATTTTTCAAGATTGATGCCCGGACGTAGGGAAACCTTCACCGGCGTTGAGGTGTTTTCACTTGGAAGGAAACAAACTAGACTGGCCTTGGACTCCCCACTAAATAAATTCCCATAGGAACCAATGCTAAAAATCGTGTAAGTCTCCGGACAACTATTAACTTCAGAATTCTTTTCAATTTTTGGCAGGTCAGCCGTTTGGAATTTTTTCTAGCGACCCCAGAAAAAAACACACCAGAAAATGAAATTTTCCCTAAACCGACTTGCTGCCAGTTTTCGTGAAGCACTTCTCCACTTCCCCGGTCAAATAGGGCCAACTTTAACGCCTAAATTGATCAAGTCTCCTCAAAAGTTGAAGCACAGAACCCCCAGGTTGTGATAGATTCTTATATTTACGCAATCTATTAATAGCATGACCCCCAAAACGTTCTAATTCAAAATAATTATACCGTTTATTTGGTGTGTTTTTTATTTATTATTTTTTATTTTATTTTTTATATTTTTTTTGGGGGGGGGGTCTCAACTTTTAAGATTAATCTTTTTTGTTTTTGGTTTGCTTCATTTATTGAATTGTTTATTTCATTGATTTGCTTATATATTTCTTCTTCCTTTTTCATTTTGTTAATTTTTGAGTCTCCATTCAGTATAGATACATGTTGCCGTCTGTTGTTTTCTCCCAGTCTGGTTGGGTGCACTCGTATGGCTATACATTGTAAACTCACGGGTAAAAGTACCAACACCTTACTAGCGCAGTGGGATAAGGTGCTGGGACTGTCTCAACACTTGGACCACGCGATCCGGGTTCGAATGCCGTCTGCACTAATATAGGTTCAAGGCCTTTTGCTGTCTGTGGCAACAGTGTGATTGGGATCTGCCTTGCTTCCTCCCCTAAAGTGGTCAGGGCCCTAGTGGCTAGGCAGGGGAGACAGGGGAGGATATGCTGCTGGGTCAATTTGCCACAAAATAAGGGAACTAATCGTTGCTGCAGAAGAGGGGCGTAGTGTGCGCTATCTAAACCTCTCCAGCGCGTGAACGCCTGACACTACCAGCAACGTAACTTTTTAATCTTTTTTAAAATATAATATAAGGTATGAGATTTTACTGTGACGCTTTTTTTGGTTATTTTATTTATTTATTTATTGTTTATTATTTTCATTTTTGTCATTTGTTGATGCAACTACGCAATAAAAGTTACATGAAATACTGCAAAAAACATTTTATTGAAGAAACAATTGCAAAAAAAGAAACCCAAAACACTGTATCAGAATAAGCCATTTGCGAGTTAAATTTGAATAATGTCTGGTACAATGACTAGTTTAGTCACAAGTTACCGCTTAAATTTGAATTCCTCAGACTATCGAGACAGTTGCTATGTCACATGGTTCGGGGCAAGCTTTTGTATAGCAACCTCCAGATGAGCAAACCCTGGTACCATTGTGTCATACACATCCATTCAGAATTGTGTATGGGTGTTCACCGTCTCTTACGTAACTAAGCAAAAGCTTGCCCCTAATCATGTGACATAGCAACTGTCTCGATAGTCTGAGGAATTCAAATTTAAGCGGTAACTTGTGACTAAACAAGTCATTGTACCAGACATTATTCAAATGTAACTCGCAAATGGCTTATTAGTTGCGATGATCGTAACCCTCTCTAGTATTTTAAAATAATTGGTGACTGTATGCATGTGACTGCGGTTTCATTGTTGGGGCTGGACTTGTACACATGCATATAGAGCCACGCAGTGCAGGGGAGACTTGATAAATTTAGGCTTTTAAAGTTGGCCCTATTTTACTTGGCAAGTGGACTCTGCTGGAGAAGTGGGCAAGTGGGAGTGCATTTAGTTGGGTGCCCAAGACAGGAAAGGAAATGCTGTGACTCGGTCGCCACACCATGATGGGAACTAGATATCAGCCGGTCAGTCCGTGAAACCGGACTCGCGGCGCTTTATAAGCATGACATGTCACCCCGTAATTTTTACATTGTTTACCCAAGCCGTATTTTTTATTTTTTTCATCTGTACGAAAAACACAAATCAGAATAATGCAACATAATTTGTTGGTTTAATTGCCGCGTAGCATTTAATTTTCTTTTCCGTTGCAATTAATATATAATTTTTATTTATTAATTTTTTGGGTAGGGAAATTTTTCAAGATTGATGCCCGGACGTAGGGAAACCTTCACCGGCGTTGAGGTGTTTTCACTTGGAAGGAAACAAACTAGACGGGCCTTGGACTCCCCACTAAATAAACTCCCATAGGAACCAATGCTAAAAATCGTGTAAGTCTCCGGACAACTATTAACTTCAGAATTCTTTTCAATTTTTGGCAGGTCAGCCGTTTGGAATTTTTTCTAGCGACCCCAGAAAAAAACACACCAGAAAATGAAATTTTCCCTAAACCGACTTGCTGCCAGTTTTCGTGAAGCACTTCTCCACTTCCCCGGTCAAATAGGGCCAACTTTAACGCCTAAATTGATCAAGTCTCCTCAAAAGTTGAAGCACAGAACCCCCAGGTTGTGATAGATTCTTATATTTACGCAATCTATTAATAGCATGACCCCCAAAACGTTCTAATTCAAAATAATTATACCGTTTATTGGGTGTTTTATTTATTTATTATTTATTATTTTATTTATTTATTTTTTTGGGGGGGGGGGGTCTCAACTTTTAAGATTAATCTTTTTTGTTTTTGGTTTGCTTCATTTATTGAATTGTTTATTTCATTGATTTGCTTATATATTTCTTCTTCCTTTTTCATTTTGTTAATTTTTGAGTCTCCATTCAGTATAGATACATGTTGCCGTCTGTTGTTTTCTCCCAGTCTGGTTGGGTGCACTCGTATGGCTATACATTGTAAACTCACGGGTAAAAGTACCAACACCTTACTAGCGCAGTGGGATAAGGTGCTGGGACTGTCTCAACACTTGGACCACGCGATCCGGGTTCGAATGCCGTCTGCACTAATATAGGTTCAAGGCCTTTTGCTGTCTGTGGCAACAGTGTGATTGGGATCTGCCTTGCTTCCTCCCCTAAAGTGGTCAGGGCCCTAGTGGCTAGGCAGGGGAGACAGGGGAGGATATGCTGCTGGGTCAATTTGCCACAAAATAAGGGAACTAATCGTTGCTGCAGAAGAGGGGCGTAGTGTGCGCTATCTAAACCTCTCCAGCGCGTGAACGCCTGACACTACCAGCAACGTAACTTTTTAATCTTTTTTAAAATATAATATAAGGTATGAGATTTTACTGTGACGCTTTTTTTGGTTATTTTATTTATTTATTTATTGTTTATTATTTTCATTTTTGTCATTTGTTGATGCAACTACGCAATAAAAGTTACATGAAATACTGCAAAAAACATTTTATTGAAGAAACAATTGCAAAAAAAGAAACCCAAAACACTGTATCAGAATAAGCCATTTGCGAGTTAAATTTGAATAATGTCTGGTACAATGACTAGTTTAGTCACAAGTTACCGCTTAAATTTGAATTCCTCAGACTATCGAGACAGTTGCTATGTCACATGGTTCGGGGCAAGCTTTTGTATAGCAACCTCCAGATGAGCAAACCCTGGTACCATTGTGTCATACACATCCATTCAGAATTGTGTATGGGTGTTCACCGTCTCTTACGTAACTAAGCAAAAGCTTGCCCCTAATCATGTGACATAGCAACTGTCTCGATAGTCTGAGGAATTCAAATTTAAGCGGTAACTTGTGACTAAACAAGTCATTGTACCAGACATTATTCAAATGTAACTCGCAAATGGCTTATTAGTTGCGATGATCGTAACCCTCTCTAGTATTTTAAAATAATTGGTGACTGTATGCATGTGACTGCGGTTTCATTGTTGGGGCTGGACTTGTACACATGCATATAGAGCCACGCAGTGCAGGGGAGACTTGATAAATTTAGGCTTTTAAAGTTGGCCCTATTTTACTTGGCAAGTGGACTCTGCTGGAGAAGTGGGCAAGTGGGAGTGCATTTAGTTGGGTGCCCAAGACAGGAAAGGAAATGCTGTGACTCGGTCGCCACACCATGATGGGAACTAGATATCAGCCGGTCAGTCCGTGAAACCGGACTCGCGGCGCTTTATAAGCATGACATGTCACCCCGTAATTTTTACATTGTTTACCCAAGCCGTATTTTTTATTTTTTTCATCTGTACGAAAAACACAAATCAGAATAATGCAACATAATTTGTTGGTTTAATTGCCGCGTAGCATTTAATTTTCTTTTCCGTTGCAATTAATATATAATTTTTATTTATTAATTTTTTGGGTAGGGAAATTTTTCAAGATTGATGCCCGGACGTAGGGAAACCTTCACCGGCGTTGAGGTGTTTTCACTTGGAAGGAAACAAACTAGACGGGCCTTGGACTCCCCACTAAATAAACTCCCATAGGAACCAATGCTAAAAATCGTGTAAGTCTCCGGACAACTATTAACTTCAGAATTCTTTTCAATTTTTGGCAGGTCAGCCGTTTGGAATTTTTTCTAGCGACCCCAGAAAAAAACACACCAGAAAATGAAATTTTCCCTAAACCGACTTGCTGCCAGTTTTCGTGAAGCACTTCTCCACTTCCCCGGTCAAATAGGGCCAACTTTAACGCCTAAATTGATCAAGTCTCCTCAAAAGTTGAAGCACAGAACCCCCAGGTTGTGATAGATTCTTATATTTACGCAATCTATTAATAGCATGACCCCCAAAACGTTCTAATTCAAAATAATTATACCGTTTATTGGGTGTTTTATTTATTTATTATTTATTATTTTATTTATTTATTTTTTTGGGGGGGGGGGGTCTCAACTTTTAAGATTAATCTTTTTTGTTTTTGGTTTGCTTCATTTATTGAATTGTTTATTTCATTGATTTGCTTATATATTTCTTCTTCCTTTTTCATTTTGTTAATTTTTGAGTCTCCATTCAGTATAGATACATGTTGCCGTCTGTTGTTTTCTCCCAGTCTGGTTGGGTGCACTCGTATGGCTATACATTGTAAACTCACGGGTAAAAGTACCAACACCTTACTAGCGCAGTGGGATAAGGTGCTGGGACTGTCTCAACACTTGGACCACGCGATCCGGGTTCGAATGCCGTCTGCACTAATATAGGTTCAAGGCCTTTTGCTGTCTGTGGCAACAGTGTGATTGGGATCTGCCTTGCTTCCTCCCCTAAAGTGGTCAGGGCCCTAGTGGCTAGGCAGGGGAGACAGGGGAGGATATGCTGCTGGGTCAATTTGCCACAAAATAAGGGAACTAATCGTTGCTGCAGAAGAGGGGCGTAGTGTGCGCTATCTAAACCTCTCCAGCGCGTGAACGCCTGACACTACCAGCAACGTAACTTTTTAATCTTTTTTAAAATATAATATAAGGTATGAGATTTTACTGTGACGCTTTTTTTGGTTATTTTATTTATTTATTTATTGTTTATTATTTTCATTTTTGTCATTTGTTGATGCAACTACGCAATAAAAGTTACATGAAATACTGCAAAAAACATTTTATTGAAGAAACAATTGCAAAAAAAGAAACCCAAAACACTGTATCAGAATAAGCCATTTGCGAGTTAAATTTGAATAATGTCTGGTACAATGACTAGTTTAGTCACAAGTTACCGCTTAAATTTGAATTCCTCAGACTATCGAGACAGTTGCTATGTCACATGGTTCGGGGCAAGCTTTTGTATAGCAACCTCCAGATGAGCAAACCCTGGTACCATTGTGTCATACACATCCATTCAGAATTGTGTATGGGTGTTCACCGTCTCTTACGTAACTAAGCAAAAGCTTGCCCCTAATCATGTGACATAGCAACTGTCTCGATAGTCTGAGGAATTCAAATTTAAGCGGTAACTTGTGACTAAACAAGTCATTGTACCAGACATTATTCAAATGTAACTCGCAAATGGCTTATTAGTTGCGATGATCGTAACCCTCTCTAGTATTTTAAAATAATTGGTGACTGTATGCATGTGACTGCGGTTTCATTGTTGGGGCTGGACTTGTACACATGCATATAGAGCCACGCAGTGCAGGGGAGACTTGATAAATTTAGGCTTTTAAAGTTGGCCCTATTTTACTTGGCAAGTGGACTCTGCTGGAGAAGTGGGCAAGTGGGAGTGCATTTAGTTGGGTGCTCAAGACAGGAAAGGAAATGCTGTGACTCGGTCGCCACACCATGATGGGAACTAGATATCAGCCGGTCAGTCCGTGAAACCGGACTCGCGGCGCTTTATAAGCATGACATGTCACCCCGTAATTTTTACATTGTTTACCCAAGCCGTATTTTTTTATTTTTTTCATCTGTACGAAAAACACAAATCAGAATAATGCAACATAATTTGTTGGTTTAATTGCCGCGTAGCATTTAATTTTCTTTTCCGTTGCAATTAATATATAATTTTTATTTATTAATTTTTTGGGTAGGGAAATTTTTCAAGATTGATGCCCGGACGTAGGGAAACCTTCACCGGCGTTGAGGTGTTTTCACTTGGAAGGAAACAAACTAGACGGGCCTTGGACTCCCCACTAAATAAACTCCCATAGGAACCAATGCTAAAAATCGTGTAAGTCTCCGGACAACTATTAACTTCAGAATTCTTTTCAATTTTTGGCAGGTCAGCCGTTTGGAATTTTTTCTAGCGACCCCAGAAAAAAACACACCAGAAAATGAAATTTTCCCTAAACCGACTTGCTGCCAGTTTTCGTGAAGCACTTCTCCACTTCCCCGGTCAAATAGGGCCAACTTTAACGCCTAAATTGATCAAGTCTCCTCAAAAGTTGAAGCACAGAACCCCCAGGTTGTGATAGATTCTTATATTTACGCAATCTATTAATAGCATGACCCCCAAAACGTTCTAATTAAAAATAATTATACCGTTTATTGGGTGTTTTTTTTATTTATTATTTGTTATTTTATTTATTTTTTATTTTTTTTTTTGGGGGGGATCTCAACTTTTAAGATTAATCTTTTTTGTTTTTGGTTTGCTTCATTTATTGAATTGTTTATTTCATTGATTTGCTTATATATTTCTTCTTCCTTTTTCATTTTGTTAATTTTTGAGTCTCCATTCAGTATAGATACATGTTGCCGTCTGTTGTTTTCTCCCAGTCTGGTTGGGTGCACTCGTATGGCTATACATTGTAAACTCACGGGTAAAAGTACCAACACCTTACTAGCGCAGTGGGATAAGGTGCTGGGACTGTCTCAACACTTGGACCACGCGATCCGGGTTCGAATGCCGTCTGCACTAATATAGGTTCAAGGCCTTTTGCTGTCTGTGGCAACAGTGTGATTGGGATCTGCCTTGCTTCCTCCCCTAAAGTGGTCAGGGCCCTAGTGGCTAGGCAGGGGAGACAGGGGAGGATATGCTGCTGGGTCAATTTGCCACAAAATAAGGGAACTAATCGTTGCTGCAGAAGAGGGGCGTAGTGTGCGCTATCTAAACCTCTCCAGCGCGTGAACGCCTGACACTACCAGCAACGTAACTTTTTAATCTTTTTTAAAATATAATATAAGGTATGAGATTTTACTGTGACGCTTTTTTTGGTTATTTTATTTATTTATTTATTGTTTATTATTTTCATTTTTGTCATTTGTTGATGCAACTACGCAATAAAAGTTACATGAAATACTGCAAAAAACATTTTATTGAAGAAACAATTGCAAAAAAAGAAACCCAAAACACTGTATCAGAATAAGCCATTTGCGAGTTAAATTTGAATAATGTCTGGTACAATGACTAGTTTAGTCACAAGTTACCGCTTAAATTTGAATTCCTCAGACTATCGAGACAGTTGCTATGTCACATGGTTCGGGGCAAGCTTTTGTATAGCAACCTCCAGATGAGCAAACCCTGGTACCATTGTGTCATACACATCCATTCAGAATTGTGTATGGGTGTTCACCGTCTCTTACGTAACTAAGCAAAAGCTTGCCCCTAATCATGTGACATAGCAACTGTCTCGATAGTCTGAGGAATTCAAATTTAAGCGGTAACTTGTGACTAAACAAGTCATTGTACCAGACATTATTCAAATGTAACTCGCAAATGGCTTATTAGTTGCGATGATCGTAACCCTCTCTAGTATTTTAAAATAATTGGTGACTGTATGCATGTGACTGCGGTTTCATTGTTGGGGCTGGACTTGTACACATGCATATAGAGCCACGCAGTGCAGGGGAGACTTGATAAATTTAGGCTTTTAAAGTTGGCCCTATTTTACTTGGCAAGTGGACTCTGCTGGAGAAGTGGGCAAGTGGGAGTGCATTTAGTTGGGTGCTCAAGACAGGAAAGGAAATGCTGTGACTCGGTCGCCACACCATGATGGGAACTAGATATCAGCCGGTCAGTCCGTGAAACCGGACTCGCGGCGCTTTATAAGCATGACATGTCACCCCGTAATTTTTACATTGTTTACCCAAGCCGTATTTTTTTATTTTTTTCATCTGTACGAAAAACACAAATCAGAATAATGCAACATAATTTGTTGGTTTAATTGCCGCGTAGCATTTAATTTTCTTTTCCGTTGCAATTAATATATAATTTTTATTTATTAATTTTTTGGGTAGGGAAATTTTTCAAGATTGATGCCCGGACGTAGGGAAACCTTCACCGGCGTTGAGGTGTTTTCACTTGGAAGGAAACAAACTAGACGGGCCTTGGACTCCCCACTAAATAAACTCCCATAGGAACCAATGCTAAAAATCGTGTAAGTCTCCGGACAACTATTAACTTCAGAATTCTTTTCAATTTTTGGCAGGTCAGCCGTTTGGAATTTTTTCTAGCGACCCCAGAAAAAAACACACCAGAAAATGAAATTTTCCCTAAACCGACTTGCTGCCAGTTTTCGTGAAGCACTTCTCCACTTCCCCGGTCAAATAGGGCCAACTTTAACGCCTAAATTGATCAAGTCTCCTCAAAAGTTGAAGCACAGAACCCCCAGGTTGTGATAGATTCTTATATTTACGCAATCTATTAATAGCATGACCCCCAAAACGTTCTAATTTAAAATAATTATACCGTTTATTGGGTGTTTTTTTTATTTATTATTTGTTATTTTATTTATTTTTTATTTTTTTTTTTGGGGGGGATCTCAACTTTTAAGATTAATCTTTTTTGTTTTTGGTTTGCTTCATTTATTGAATTGTTTATTTCATTGATTTGCTTATATATTTCTTCTTCCTTTTTCATTTTGTTAATTTTTGAGTCTCCATTCAGTATAGATACATGTTGCCGTCTGTTGTTTTCTCCCAGTCTGGTTGGGTGCACTCGTATGGCTATACATTGTAAACTCACGGGTAAAAGTACCAACACCTTACTAGCGCAGTGGGATAAGGTGCTGGGACTGTCTCAACACTTGGACCACGCGATCCGGGTTCGAATGCCGTCTGCACTAATATAGGTTCAAGGCCTTTTGCTGTCTGTGGCAACAGTGTGATTGGGATCTGCCTTGCTTCCTCCCCTAAAGTGGTCAGGGCCCTAGTGGCTAGGCAGGGGAGACAGGGGAGGATATGCTGCTGGGTCAATTTGCCACAAAATAAGGGAACTAATCGTTGCTGCAGAAGAGGGGCGTAGTGTGCGCTATCTAAACCTCTCCAGCGCGTGAACGCCTGACACTACCAGCAACGTAACTTTTTAATCTTTTTTAAAATATAATATAAGGTATGAGATTTTACTGTGACGCTTTTTTTGGTTATTTTATTTATTTATTTATTGTTTATTATTTTCATTTTTGTCATTTGTTGATGCAACTACGCAATAAAAGTTACATGAAATACTGCAAAAAACATTTTATTGAAGAAACAATTGCAAAAAAGAAATCCAAAACACTGTATCAGAATAAGCCATTTGCGAGTTAAATTTGAATAATGTCTGGTACAATGACTAGTTTAGTCACAAGTTACCGCTTAAATTTGAATTCCTCAGACTATCGAGACAGTTGCTATGTCACATGGTTCGGGGCAAGCTTTTGTATAGCAACCTCCAGATGAGCAAACCCTGGTACCATTGTGTCATACACATCCATTCAGAATTGTGTATGGGTGTTCACCGTCTCTTACGTAACTAAGCAAAAGCTTGCCCCTAATCATGTGACATAGCAACTGTCTCGATAGTCTGAGGAATTCAAATTTAAGCGGTAACTTGTGACTAAACAAGTCATTGTACCAGACATTATTCAAATGTAACTCGCAAATGGCTTATTAGTTGCGATGATCGTAACCCTCTCTAGTATTTTAAAATAATTGGTGACTGTATGCATGTGACTGCGGTTTCATTGTTGGGGCTGGACTTGTACACATGCATATAGAGCCACGCAGTGCAGGGGAGACTTGATAAATTTAGGCTTTTAAAGTTGGCCCTATTTTACTTGGCAAGTGGACTCTGCTGGAGAAGTGGGCAAGTGGGAGTGCATTTAGTTGGGTGCTCAAGACAGGAAAGGAAATGCTGTGACTCGGTCGCCACACCATGATGGGAACTAGATATCAGCCGGTCAGTCCGTGAAACCGGACTCGCGGCGCTTTATAAGCATGACATGTCACCCCGTAATTTTTACCCAAGCCGTATTTTTTATTTTTTTCATCTGTACGAAAAACACAAATCAGAATAATGCAACATAATTTGTTGGTTTAATTGCCGCGTAGCATTTAATTTTCTTTTCCGTTGCAATTAATATATAATTTTTATTTATTAATTTTTTGGGTAGGGAAATTTTTCAAGATTGATGCCCGGACGTAGGGAAACCTTCACCGGCGTTGAGGTGTTTTCACTTGGAAGGAAACAAACTAGACGGGCCTTGGACTCCCCACTAAATAAACTCCCATAGGAACCAATGCTAAAAATCGTGTAAGTCTCCGGACAACTATTAACTTCAGAATTCTTTTCAATTTTTGGCAGGTCAGCCGTTTGGAATTTTTTCTAGCGACCCCAGAAAAAAACACACCAGAAAATGAAATTTTCCCTAAACCGACTTGCTGCCAGTTTTCGTGAAGCACTTCTCCACTTCCCCGGTCAAATAGGGCCAACTTTAACGCCTAAATTGATCAAGTCTCCTCAAAAGTTGAAGCACAGAACCCCCAGGTTGTGATAGATTCTTATATTTACGCAATCTATTAATAGCATGACCCCCAAAACGTTCTAATTCAAAATAATTATACCGTTTATTGGGTGTTTTATTTATTTATTATTTATTATTTTATTTAATTTTTTTTTGGGGGGGGGGTCTCAACTTTTAAGATTAATCTTTTTTGTTTTTGGTTTGCTTCATTTATTGAATTGTTTATTTCATTGATTTGCTTATATATTTCTTCTTCCTTTTTCATTTTGTTAATTTTTGAGTCTCCATTCAGTATAGATACATGTTGCCGTCTGTTGTTTTCTCCCAGTCTGGTTGGGTGCACTCGTATGGCTATACATTGTAAACTCACGGGTAAAAGTACCAACACCTTACTAGCGCAGTGGGATAAGGTGCTGGGACTGTCTCAACACTTGGACCACGCGATCCGGGTTCGAATGCCGTCTGCACTAATATAGGTTCAAGGCCTTTTGCTGTCTGTGGCAACAGTGTGATTGGGATCTGCCTTGCTTCCTCCCCTAAAGTGGTCAGGGCCCTAGTGGCTAGGCAGGGGAGACAGGGGAGGATATGCTGCTGGGTCAATTTGCCACAAAATAAGGGAACTAATCGTTGCTGCAGAAGAGGGGCGTAGTGTGCGCTATCTAAACCTCTCCAGCGCGTGAACGCCTGACACTACCAGCAACGTAACTTTTTAATCTTTTTTTAAATATAATATAAGGTATGAGATTTTACTGTGACGCTTTTTTTGGTTATTTTATTTATTTATTTATTGTTTATTATTTTCATTTTTGTCATTTGTTGATGCAACTACGCAATAAAAGTTACATGAAATACTGCAAAAAACATTTTATTGAAGAAACAATTGCAAAAAAAGAAACCCAAAACACTGTATCAGAATAAGCCATTTGCGAGTTAAATTTGAATAATGTCTGGTACAATGACTAGTTTAGTCACAAGTTACCGCTTAAATTTGAATTCCTCAGACTATCGAGACAGTTGCTATGTCACATGGTTCGGGGCAAGCTTTTGTATAGCAACCTCCAGATGAGCAAACCCTGGTACCATTGTGTCATACACATCCATTCAGAATTGTGTATGGGTGTTCACCGTCTCTTACGTAACTAAGCAAAAGCTTGCCCCTAATCATGTGACATAGCAACTGTCTCGATAGTCTGAGGAATTCAAATTTAAGCGGTAACTTGTGACTAAACAAGTCATTGTACCAGACATTATTCAAATGTAACTCGCAAATGGCTTATTAGTTGCGATGATCGTAACCCTCTCTAGTATTTTAAAATAATTGGTGACTGTATGCATGTGACTGCGGTTTCATTGTTGGGGCTGGACTTGTACACATGCATATAGAGCCACGCAGTGCAGGGGAGACTTGATAAATTTAGGCTTTTAAAGTTGGCCCTATTTTACTTGGCAAGTGGACTCTGCTGGAGAAGTGGGCAAGTGGGAGTGCATTTAGTTGGGTGCTCAAGACAGGAAAGGAAATGCTGTGACTCGGTCGCCACACCATGATGGGAACTAGATATCAGCCGGTCAGTCCGTGAAACCGGACTCGCGGCGCTTTATAAGCATGACATGTCACCCCGTAATTTTTACCCAAGCCGTATTTTTTATTTTTTTCATCTGTACGAAAAACACAAATCAGAATAATGCAACATAATTTGTTGGTTTAATTGCCGCGTAGCATTTAATTTTCTTTTCCGTTGCAATTAATATATAATTTTTATTTATTAATTTTTTGGGTAGGGAAATTTTTCAAGATTGATGCCCGGACGTAGGGAAACCTTCACCGGCGTTGAGGTGTTTTCACTTGGAAGGAAACAAACTAGACGGGCCTTGGACTCCCCACTAAATAAACTCCCATAGGAACCAATGCTAAAAATCGTGTAAGTCTCCGGACAACTATTAACTTCAGAATTCTTTTCAATTTTTGGCAGGTCAGCCGTTTGGAATTTTTTCTAGCGACCCCAGAAAAAAACACACCAGAAAATGAAATTTTCCCTAAACCGACTTGCTGCCAGTTTTCGTGAAGCACTTCTCCACTTCCCCGGTCAAATAGGGCCAACTTTAACGCCTAAATTGATCAAGTCTCCTCAAAAGTTGAAGCACAGAACCCCCAGGTTGTGATAGATTCTTATATTTACGCAATCTATTAATAGCATGACCCCCAAAACGTTCTAATTCAAAATAATTATACCGTTTATTGGGTGTTTTATTTATTTATTATTTATTATTTTATTTATTTGGTTTTGGGGGGGGGGGTCTCAACTTTTAAGATTAATCTTTTTTGTTTTTGGTTTGCTTCATTTATTGAATTGTTTATTTCATTGATTTGCTTATATATTTCTTCTTCCTTTTTCATTTTGTTAATTTTTGAGTCTCCATTCAGTATAGATACATGTTGCCGTCTGTTGTTTTCTCCCAGTCTGGTTGGGTGCACTCGTATGGCTATACATTGTAAACTCACGGGTAAAAGTACCAACACCTTACTAGCGCAGTGGGATAAGGTGCTGGGACTGTCTCAACACTTGGACCACGCGATCCGGGTTCGAATGCCGTCTGCACTAATATAGGTTCAAGGCCTTTTGCTGTCTGTGGCAACAGTGTGATTGGGATCTGCCTTGCTTCCTCCCCTAAAGTGGTCAGGGCCCTAGTGGCTAGGCAGGGGAGACAGGGGAGGATATGCTGCTGGGTCAATTTGCCACAAAATAAGGGAACTAATCGTTGCTGCAGAAGAGGGGCGTAGTGTGCGCTATCTAAACCTCTCCAGCGCGTGAACGCCTGACACTACCAGCAACGTAACTTTTTAATCTTTTTTTAAATATAATATAAGGTATGAGATTTTACTGTGACGCTTTTTTTGGTTATTTTATTTATTTATTTATTGTTTATTATTTTCATTTTTGTCATTTGTTGATGCAACTACGCAATAAAAGTTACATGAAATACTGCAAAAAACATTTTATTGAAGAAACAATTGCAAAAAAAGAAACCCAAAACACTGTATCAGAATAAGCCATTTGCGAGTTAAATTTGAATAATGTCTGGTACAATGACTAGTTTAGTCACAAGTTACCGCTTAAATTTGAATTCCTCAGACTATCGAGACAGTTGCTATGTCACATGGTTCGGGGCAAGCTTTTGTATAGCAACCTCCAGATGAGCAAACCCTGGTACCATTGTGTCATACACATCCATTCAGAATTGTGTATGGGTGTTCACCGTCTCTTACGTAACTAAGCAAAAGCTTGCCCCTAATCATGTGACATAGCAACTGTCTCGATAGTCTGAGGAATTCAAATTTAAGCGGTAACTTGTGACTAAACAAGTCATTGTACCAGACATTATTCAAATGTAACTCGCAAATGGCTTATTAGTTGCGATGATCGTAACCCTCTCTAGTATTTTAAAATAATTGGTGACTGTATGCATGTGACTGCGGTTTCATTGTTGGGGCTGGACTTGTACACATGCATATAGAGCCACGCAGTGCAGGGGAGACTTGATAAATTTAGGCTTTTAAAGTTGGCCCTATTTTACTTGGCAAGTGGACTCTGCTGGAGAAGTGGGCAAGTGGGAGTGCATTTAGTTGGGTGCTCAAGACAGGAAAGGAAATGCTGTGACTCGGTCGCCACACCATGATGGGAACTAGATATCAGCCGGTCAGTCCGTGAAACCGGACTCGCGGCGCTTTATAAGCATGACATGTCACCCCGTAATTTTTACATTGTTTACCCAAGCCGTATTTTTTATTTTTTTCATCTGTACGAAAAACACAAATCAGAATAATGCAACATAATTTGTTGGTTTAATTGCCGCGTAGCATTTAATTTTCTTTTCCGTTGCAATTAATATAAAAATTTTATTTATTAATTTTTTGGGTAGGGAAATTTTTCAAGATTGATGCCCGGACGTAGGGAAACCTTCACCGGCGTTGAGGTGTTTTCACTTGGAAGGAAACAAACTAGACGGGCCTTGGACTCCCCACTAAATAAACTCCCATAGGAACCAATGCTAAAAATCGTGTAAGTCTCCGGACAACTATTAACTTCAGAATTCTTTTCAATTTTTGGCAGGTCAGCCGTTTGGAATTTTTTCTAGCGACCCCAGAAAAAAACACACCAGAAAATGAAATTTTCCCTAAACCGACTTGCTGCCAGTTTTCGTGAAGCACTTCTCCACTTCCCCGGTCAAATAGGGCCAACTTTAACGCCTAAATTGATCAAGTCTCCTCAAAAGTTGAAGCACAGAACCCCCAGGTTGTGATAGATTCTTATATTTACGCAATCTATTAATAGCATGACCCCCAAAACGTTCTAATTCAAAATAATTATACCGTTTATTTGGTGTTTTTTTTATTTATTATTTTTTATTTTATTTATTTAATTTTTTTTTTTGGGGGGGGGGTCTCAACTTTTAAGATTAATCTTTTTTGTTTTTGGTTTGCTTCATTTATTGAATTGTTTATTTCATTGATTTGCTTATATATTTCTTCTTCCTTTTTCATTTTGTTAATTTTTGAGTCTCCATTCAGTATAGATACATGTTGCCGTCTGTTGTTTTCTCCCAGTCTGGTTGGGTGCACTCGTATGGCTATACATTGTAAACTCACGGGTAAAAGTACCAACACCTTACTAGCGCAGTGGGATAAGGTGCTGGGACTGTCTCAACACTTGGACCACGCGATCCGGGTTCGAATGCCGTCTGCACTAATATAGGTTCAAGGCCTTTTGCTGTCTGTGGCAACAGTGTGATTGGGATCTGCCTTGCTTCCTCCCCTAAAGTGGTCAGGGCCCTAGTGGCTAGGCAGGGGAGACAGGGGAGGATATGCTGCTGGGTCAATTTGCCACAAAATAAGGGAACTAATCGTTGCTGCAGAAGAGGGGCGTAGTGTGCGCTATCTAAACCTCTCCAGCGCGTGAACGCCTGACACTACCAGCAACGTAACTTTTTAATCTTTTTTTAAATATAATATAAGGTATGAGATTTTACTGTGACGCTTTTTTTGGTTATTTTATTTATTTATTTATTGTTTATTATTTTCATTTTTGTCATTTGTTGATGCAACTACGCAATAAAAGTTACATGAAATACTGCAAAAAACATTTTATTGAAGAAACAATTGCAAAAAAAGAAACCCAAAACACTGTATCAGAATAAGCCATTTGCGAGTTAAATTTGAATAATGTCTGGTACAATGACTAGTTTAGTCACAAGTTACCGCTTAAATTTGAATTCCTCAGACTATCGAGACAGTTGCTATGTCACATGGTTCGGGGCAAGCTTTTGTATAGCAACCTCCAGATGAGCAAACCCTGGTACCATTGTGTCATACACATCCATTCAGAATTGTGTATGGGTGTTCACCGTCTCTTACGTAACTAAGCAAAAGCTTGCCCCTAATCATGTGACATAGCAACTGTCTCGATAGTCTGAGGAATTCAAATTTAAGCGGTAACTTGTGACTAAACAAGTCATTGTACCAGACATTATTCAAATGTAACTCGCAAATGGCTTATTAGTTGCGATGATCGTAACCCTCTCTAGTATTTTAAAATAATTGGTGACTGTATGCATGTGACTGCGGTTTCATTGTTGGGGCTGGACTTGTACACATGCACATAGAGCCACGCAGTGCAGGGGAGACTTGATAAATTTAGGCTTTTAAAGTTGGCCCTATTTTACTTGGCAAGTGGACTCTGCTGGAGAAGTGGGCAAGTGGGAGTGCATTTAGTTGGGTGCTCAAGACAGGAAAGGAAATGCTGTGACTCGGTCGCCACACCATGATGGGAACTAGATATCAGCCGGTCAGTCCGTGAAACCGGACTCGCGGCGCTTTATAAGCATGACATGTCACCCCGTAATTTTTACATTGTTTACCCAAGCCGTATTTTTTATTTTTTTCATCTGTACGAAAAACACAAATCAGAATAATGCAACATAATTTGTTGGTTTAATTGCCGCGTAGCATTTAATTTTCTTTTCCGTTGCAATTAATATAGAATTTTTATTTATTAATTTTTTGGGTAGGGAAATTTTTCAAGATTGATGCCCGGACGTAGGGAAACCTTCACCGGCGTTGAGGTGTTTTCACTTGGAAGGAAACAAACTAGACGGGCCTTGGACTCCCCACTAAATAAACTCCCATAGGAACCAATGCTAAAAATCGTGTGAGTCTCCGGACAACTATTAACTTCAGAATTCTTTTCAATTTTTGGCAGGTCAGCCGTTTGGAATTTTTTCTAGCGACCCCAGAAAAAAACACACCAGAAAATGAAATTTTCCCTAAACCGACTTGCTGCCAGTTTTCGTGAAGCACTTCTCCACTTCCCCGGTCAAAATAGGGCCAACTTTAACGCCTAAATTGATCAAGTCTCCTCAAAAGTTGAAGCACAGAACCCCCAGGTTGTGATAGATTCTTATATTTACGCAATCTATTAATAGCATGACCCCCAAAACGTTCTAATTCAAAATAATTATACCGTTTATTGGGTGTTTTTTTTATTTATTATTTTTTATTTTATTTATTTTATTTTTTTTTGGGGGGGGGGGTCTCAACTTTTAAGATTAATCTTTTTTGTTTTTGGTTTGCTTCATTTATTGAATTGTTTATTTCATTGATTTGCTTATATATTTCTTCTTCCTTTTTCATTTTGTTAATTTTTGAGTCTCCATTCAGTATAGATACATGTTGCCGTCTGTTGTTTTCTCCCAGTCTGGTTGGGTGCACTCGTATGGCTATACATTGTAAACTCACGGGTAAAAGTACCAACACCTTACTAGCGCAGTGGGATAAGGTGCTGGGACTGTCTCAACACTTGGACCACGCGATCCGGTTTCGAATGCCGTCTGCACTAATATAGGTTCAAGGCCTTTTGCTGTCTGTGGCAACAGTGTGATTGGGATCTGCCTTGCTTCCTCCCCTAAAGTGGTCAGGGCCCTAGTGGCTAGGCAGGGGAGACAGGGGAGGATATGCTGCTGGGTCAATTTGCCACAAAATAAGGGAACTAATCGTTGCTGCAGAAGAGGGGCGTAGTGTGCGCTATCTAAACCTCTCCAGCGCGTGAACGCCTGACACTACCAGCAACGTAACTTTTTAATCTTTTTTTAAATATAATATAAGGTATGAGATTTTACTGTGACGCTTTTTTTGGTTATTTTATTTATTTATTTATTGTTTATTATTTTCATTTTTGTCATTTGTTGATGCAACTACGCAATAAAAGTTACATGAAATACTGCAAAAAACATTTTATTGAAGAAACAATTGCAAAAAAAGAAACCCAAAACACTGTATCAGAATAAGCCATTTGCGAGTTAAATTTGAATAATGTCTGGTACAATGACTAGTTTAGTCACAAGTTACCGCTTAAATTTGAATTCCTCAGACTATCGAGACAATTGCTATGTCACATGGTTCGGGGCAAGCTTTTGTATAGCAACCTCCAGATGAGCAAACCCTGGTACCATTGTGTCATACACATCCATTCAGAATTGTGTATGGGTGTTCACCGTCTCTTACGTAACTAAGCAAAAGCTTGCCCCTAATCATGTGACATAGCAACTGTCTCGATAGTCTGAGGAATTCAAATTTAAGCGGTAACTTGTGACTAAACAAGTCATTGTACCAGACATTATTCAAATGTAACTCGCAAATGGCTTATTAGTTGCGATGATCGTAACCCTCTCTAGTATTTTAAAATAATTGGTGACTGTATGCATGTGACTGCGGTTTCATTGTTGGGGCTGGACTTGTACACATGCATATAGAGCCACGCAGTGCAGGGGAGACTTGATAAATTTAGGCTTTTAAAGTTGGCCCTATTTTACTTGGCAAGTGGACTCTGCTGGAGAAGTGGGCAAGTGGGAGTGCATTTTGTTGGGTGCTCAAGACAGGAAAGGAAATGCTGTGACTCGGTCGCCACACCATGATGGGAACTAGATATCAGCCGGTCAGTCCGTGAAACCGGACTCGCGGCGCTTTATAAGCATGACATGTCACCCCGTAATTTTTACATTGTTTACCCAAGCCGTATTTTTTATTTTTTTCATCTGTACGAAAAACACAAATCAGAATAATGCAACATAATTTGTTGGTTTAATTGCCGCGTAGCATTTAATTTTCTTTTCCGTTGCAATTAATATAGAATTTTTATTTATTAATTTTTTGGGTAGGGAAATTTTTAAAGATTGATGCCCGGACGTAGGGAAACCTTCACCGGCGTTGAGGTGTTTTCACTTGGAAGGAAACAAACTAGACGGGCCTTGGACTCCCCACTAAATAAACTCCCATAGGAACCAATGCTAAAAATCGTGTAAGTCTCCGGACAACTATTAACTTCAGAATTCTTTTCAATTTTTGGCAGGTCAGCCGTTTGGAATTTTTTCTAGCGACCCCAGAAAAAAAACCACCAGAAAATGAAATTTTCCCTAAACCGACTTGCTGCCAGTTTTCGTGAAGCACTTCTCCACTTCCCCGGTCAAATAGGGCCAACTTTAACGCCTAAATTGATCAAGTCTCCTCAAAAGTTGAAGCACAGAACCCCCAGGTTGTGATAGATTCTTATATTTACGCAATCTATTAATAGCATGACCCCCAAAACGTTCTAATTCAAAATAATTATACCGTTTATTGGGTGTTTTATTTATTTATTATTTTTTATTTTATATTTTTTTTTTTTTGGGGGGGGGGGGGTCTCAACTTTTAAGATTAATCTTTTTTGTTTTTGGTTTGCTTCATTTATTGAATTGTTTATTTCATTGATTTGCTTATATATTTCTTCTTCCTTTTTCATTTTGTTAATTTTTGAGTCTCCATTCAGTATAGATACATGTTGCCGTCTGTTGTTTTCTCCCAGTCTGGTTGGGTGCACTCGTATGGCTATACATTGTAAACTCACGGGTAAAAGTACCAACACCTTACTAGCGCAGTGGGATAAGGTGCTGGGACTGTCTCAACACTTGGACCACGCGATCCGGGTTCGAATGCCGTCTGCACTAATATAGGTTCAAGGCCTTTTGCTGTCTGTGGCAACAGTGTGATTGGGATCTGCCTTGCTTCCTCCCCTAAAGTGGTCAGGGCCCTAGTGGCTAGGCAGGGGAGACAGGGGAGGATATGCTGCTGGGTCAATTTGCCACAAAATAAGGGAACTAATCGTTGCTGCAGAAGAGGGGCGTAGTGTGCGCTATCTAAACCTCTCCAGCGCGTGAACGCCTGACACTACCAGCAACGTAACTTTTTAATCTTTTTTTAAATATAATATAAGGTATGAGATTTTACTGTGACGCTTTTTTTGGTTATTTTATTTATTTATTTATTGTTTATTATTTTCATTTTTGTCATTTGTTGATGCAACTACGCAATAAAAGTTACATGAAATACTGCAAAAAACATTTTATTGAAGAAACAATTGCAAAAAAAGAAACCCAAAACACTGTATCAGAATTAGTTGCGATGATCGTAACCCTCTCTAGTATTTTAAAATAATTGGTGACTGTATGCATGTGACTGCGGTTTCATTGTTGGGGCTGGACTTGTACACATGCATATAGAGCCACGCAGTGCAGGGGAGACTTGATAAATTTAGGCTTTTAAAGTTGGCCCTATTTTACTTGGCAAGTGGACTCTGCTGGAGAAGTGGGCAAGTGGGAGTGCATTTAGTTGGGTGCTCAAGACAGGAAAGGAAATGATGTGACTCGGTCGCCACACCATGATGGGAACTAGATATCAGCCGGTCAGTCCGTGAAACCGGACTCGCGGCGCTTTATAAGCATGACATGTCACCCCGTAATTTTTACATTGTTTACCCAAGCCGTATTTTTTATTTTTTTTCATCTGTACGAAAAACACAAATCAGAATAATGCAACATAATTTGTTGGTTTAATTGCCGCGTAGCATTTAATTTTCTTTTCCGTTGCAATTAATATATAATTTTAATTTATTTATTTTTTGGGTAGGGAAATTTTTCAAGATTGATGCCCGGACGTAGGGAAACTTTCACCGGCGTTGAGGTGTTTTCACTTGGAAGGACCAAACTAGACGGGCCTTGGACTCCCCACTAAATAAACTCCCATAGGAACCAATGCTAAAAATCGTGTAAGTCTCCGGACAACTATTAACTTCAGATTTCTTTTCAATTTTTGGCAGGTCAGCCGTTTGGAATTTTTTCTAGCGACCCCAGAAAAAAACACACCAGAAAATGAAATTTTCCCTAAACCGACTTGCTGCCAGTTTTCGTGAAGCACTTCTCCACTTCCCCGGTCAAATAGGGCCAACTTTAACGCCTAAATTGATCAAGTCTCCTCAAAAGTTGAAGCACAGAACCCCCAGGTTGTGATAGATTCTTATATTTACGCAATCTATTAATAGCATGACCCCCAAAACGTTCTAATTCAAAATAATTATACCGTTTATTGGGTGTTTTTTTTATTTATTATTTTTTATTTTATTTTTATTTTTATTTTTTTGGGGGGGAGGTCTCAACTTTTAAGATTAATCTTTTTTGTTTTTGGTTTGCTTCATTTATTGAATTGTTTATTTCATTGATTTGCTTATATATTTCTTCTTCCTTTTTCATTTTGTTAATTTTTGAGTCTCCATTCAGTATAGATACATGTTGCCGTCTGTTGTTTTCTCCCAGTCTGGTTGGGTGCACTCGTATGGCTATACATTGTAAACTCACGGGTAAAAGTACCAACACCTTACTAGCGCAGTGGGATAAGGTGCTGGGACTGTCTCAACACTTGGACCACGCGATCCGGGTTCGAATGCCGTCTGCACTAATATAGGTTCAAGGCCTTTTGCTGTCTGTGGCAACAGTGTGATTGGGATCTGCCTTGCTTCCTCCCCTAAAGTGGTCAGGGCCCTAGTGGCTAGGCAGGGGAGACAGGGGAGGATATGCTGCTGGGTCAATTTGCCACAAAATAAGGGAACTAATCGTTGCTGCAGAAGAGGGGCGTAGTGTGCGCTATCTAAACCTCTCCAGCGCGTGAACGCCTGACACTACCAGCAACGTAACTTTTTAATCTTTTTTTAAATATAATATAAGGTATGAGATTTTACTGTGACGCTTTTTTTGGTTATTTTATTTATTTATTTATTGTTTATTATTTTCATTTTTGTCATTTGTTGATGCAACTACGCAATAAAAGTTACATGAAATACTGCAAAAAACATTTTATTGAAGAAACAATTGCAAAAAAAGAAACCCAAAACACTGTATCAGAATTAGTTGCGATGATCGTAACCCTCTCTAGTATTTTAAAATAATTGGTGACTGTATGCATGTGACTGCGGTTTCATTGTTGGGGCTGGACTTGTACACATGCATATAGAGCCACGCAGTGCAGGGGAGACTTGATAAATTTAGGCTTTTAAAGTTGGCCCTATTTTACTTGGCAAGTGGACTCTGCTGGAGAAGTGGGCAAGTGGGAGTGCATTTAGTTGGGTGCTCAAGACAGGAAAGGAAATGCTGTGACTCGGTCGCCACACCATGATGGGAACTAGATATCAGCCGGTCAGTCCGTGAAACCGGACTCGCGGCGCTTTATAAGCATGACATGTCACCCCGTAATTTTTACATTGTTTACCCAAGCCGTATTTTTTATTTTTTTCATCTGTACGAAAAACACAAATCAGAATAATGCAACATAATTTGTTGGTTTAATTGCCGCGTAGCATTTAATTTTCTTTTCCGTTGCAATTAATATATAATTTTTATTTATTAATTTTTTGGGTAGGGAAATTTTTCAAGATTGATGCCCGGACGTAGGGAAACCTTCACCGGCGTTGAGGTGTTTTCACTTGGAAGGAAACAAACTAGACGGGCCTTGGACTCCCCACTAAATAAACTCCCATAGGAACCAATGCTAAAAATCGTGTAAGTCTCCGGACAACTATTAACTTCAGAATTCTTTTCAATTTTTGGCAGGTCAGCCGTTTGGAATTTTTTCTAGCGACCCCAGAAAAAAACACACCAGAAAATGAAATTTTCCCTAAACCGACTTGCTGCCAGTTTTCGTGAAGCACTTCTCCACTTCCCCGGTCAAATAGGGCCAACTTTAACGCCTAAATTGATCAAGTCTCCTCAAAAGTTGAAGCACAGAACCCCCAGGTTGTGATAGATTCTTATATTTACGCAATCTATTAATAGCATGACCCCCAAAACGTTCTAATTCAAAATAATTATACCGTTTATTGGGTGTTTTTTTTATTTATAATTTTTTATTTTATTTTTATTTTTATTTTTTTGGGGGGGAGGTCTCAACTTTTAAGATTAATCTTTTTTGTTTTTGGTTTGCTTCATTTATTGAATTGTTTATTTCATTGATTTGCTTATATATTTCTTCTTCCTTTTTCATTTTGTTAATTTTTGAGTCTCCATTCAGTATAGATACATGTTGCCGTCTGTTGTTTTCTCCCAGTCTGGTTGGGTGCACTCGTATGGCTATACATTGTAAACTCACGGGTAAAAGTACCAACACCTTACTAGCGCAGTGGGATAAGGTGCTGGGACTGTCTCAACACTTGGACCACGCGATCCGGGTTCGAATGCCGTCTGCACTAATATAGGTTCAAGGCCTTTTGCTGTCTGTGGCAACAGTGTGATTGGGATCTGCCTTGCTTCCTCCCCTAAAGTGGTCAGGGCCCTAGTGGCTAGGCAGGGGAGACAGGGGAGGATATGCTGCTGGGTCAATTTGCCACAAAATAAGGGAACTAATCGTTGCTGCAGAAGAGGGGCGTAGTGTGCGCTATCTAAACCTCTCCAGCGCGTGAACGCCTGACACTACCAGCAACGTAACTTTTTAATCTTTTTTTAAATATAATATAAGGTATGAGATTTTACTGTGACGCTTTTTTTGGTTATTTTATTTATTTATTTATTGTTTATTATTTTCATTTTTGTCATTTGTTGATGCAACTACGCAATAAAAGTTACATGAAATACTGCAAAAAACATTTTATTGAAGAAACAATTGCAAAAAAAGAAACCCAAAACACTGTATCAGAATTAGTTGCGATGATCGTAACCCTCTCTAGTATTTTAAAATAATTGGTGACTGTATGCATGTGACTGCGGTTTCATTGTTGGGGCTGGACTTGTACACATGCATATAGAGCCACGCAGTGCAGGGGAGACTTGATAAATTTAGGCTTTTAAAGTTGGCCCTATTTTACTTGGCAAGTGGACTCTGCTGGAGAAGTGGGCAAGTGGGAGTGCATTTAGTTGGGTGCTCAAGACAGGAAAGGAAATGCTGTGACTCGGTCGCCACACCATGATGGGAACTAGATATCAGCCGGTCAGTCCGTGAAACCGGACTCGCGGCGCTTTATAAGCATGACATGTCACCCCGTAATTTTTACATTGTTTACCCAAGCCGTATTTTTTATTTTTTTCATCTGTACGAAAAACACAAATCAGAATAATGCAACATAATTTGTTGGTTTAATTGCCGCGTAGCATTTAATTTTCTTTTCCGTTGCAATTAATATATAATTTTTATTTATTAATTTTTTGGGTAGGGAAATTTTTCAAGATTGATGCCCGGACGTAGGGAAACCTTCACCGGCGTTGAGGTGTTTTCACTTGGAAGGAAACAAACTAGACGGGCCTTGGACTCCCCACTAAATAAACTCCCATAGGAACCAATGCTAAAAATCGTGTAAGTCTCCGGACAACTATTAACTTCAGAATTCTTTTCAATTTTTGGCAGGTCAGCCGTTTGGAATTTTTTCTAGCGACCCCAGAAAAAAACACACCAGAAAATGAAATTTTCCCTAAACCGACTTGCTGCCAGTTTTCGTGAAGCACTTCTCCACTTCCCCGGTCAAATAGGGCCAACTTTAACGCCTAAATTGATCAAGTCTCCTCAAAAGTTGAAGCACAGAACCCCCAGGTTGTGATAGATTCTTATATTTACGCAATCTATTAATAGCATGACCCCCAAAACGTTCTAATTCAAAATAATTATACCGTTTATTGGGTGTTTTTTTTATTTATTATTTTTTATTTTATATTTTTTTTTGGGGGGGGGGGGTCTCAACTTTTAAGATTAATCTTTTTTGTTTTTGGTTTGCTTCATTTATTGAATTGTTTATTTCATTGATTTGCTTATATATTTCTTCTTCCTTTTTCATTTTGTTAATTTTTGAGTCTCCATTCAGTATAGATACATGTTGCCGTCTGTTGTTTTCTCCCAGTCTGGTTGGGTGCACTCGTATGGCTATACATTGTAAACTCACGGGTAAAAGTACCAACACCTTACTAGCGCAGTGGGATAAGGTGCTGGGACTGTCTCAACACTTGGACCACGCGATCCGGGTTCGAATGCCGTCTGCACTAATATAGGTTCAAGGCCTTTTGCTGTCTGTGGCAACAGTGTGATTGGGATCTGCCTTGCTTCCTCCCCTAAAGTGGTCAGGGCCCTAGTGGCTAGGCAGGGGAGACAGGGGAGGATATGCTGCTGGGTCAATTTGCCACAAAATAAGGGAACTAATCGTTGCTGCAGAAGAGGGGCGTAGTGTGCGCTATCTAAACCTCTCCAGCGCGTGAACGCCTGACACTACCAGCAACGTAACTTTTTAATCTTTTTTTAAATATAATATAAGGTATGAGATTTTACTGTGACGCTTTTTTTGGTTATTTTATTTATTTATTTATTGTTTATTATTTTCATTTTTGTCATTTGTTGATGCAACTACGCAATAAAAGTTACATGAAATACTGCAAAAAACATTTTATTGAAGAAACAATTGCAAAAAAAGAAACCCAAAACACTGTATCAGAATAAGCCATTTGCGAGTTAAATTTGAATAATGTCTGGTACAATGACTAGTTTAGTCACAAGTTACCGCTTAAATTTGAATTCCTCAGACTATCGAGACAGTTGCTATGTCACATGGTTCGGGGCAAGCTTTTGTATAGCAACCTCCAGATGAGCAAACCCTGGTACCATTGTGTCATACACATCCATTCAGAATTGTGTATGGGTGTTCACCGTCTCTTACGTAACTAAGCAAAAGCTTGCCCCTAATCATGTGACATAGCAACTGTCTCGATAGTCTGAGGAATTCAAATTTAAGCGGTAACTTGTGACTAAACAAGTCATTGTACCAGACATTATTCAAATGTAACTCGCAAATGGCTTATTAGTTGCGATGATCGTAACCCTCTCTAGTATTTTAAAATAATTGGTGACTGTATGCATGTGACTGCGGTTTCATTGTTGGGGCTGGACTTGTACACATGCATATAGAGCCACGCAGTGCAGGGGAGACTTGATAAATTTAGGCTTTTAAAGTTGGCCCTATTTTACTTGGCAAGTGGACTCTGCTGGAGAAGTGGGCAAGTGGGAGTGCATTTAGTTGGGTGCTCAAGACAGGAAAGGAAATGCTGTGACTCGGTCGCCACACCATGATGGGAACTAGATATCAGCCGGTCAGTCCGTGAAACCGGACTCGCGGCGCTTTATAAGCATGACATGTCACCCCGTAATTTTTACATTGTTTACCCAAGCCGTATTTTTTATTTTTTTCATCTGTACGAAAAACACAAATCAGAATAATGCAACATAATTTGTTGGTTTAATTGCCGCGTAGCATTTCATTTTCTTTTCCGTTGCAATTAATATATAATTTTTATTTATTAATTTTTTGGGTAGGGAAATTTTTCAAGATTGATGCCCGGACGTAGGGAAACCTTCACCGGCGTTGAGGTGTTTTCACTTGGAAGGAAACAAACTAGACTGGCCTTGGACTCCCCACTAAATAAATTCCCATAGGAACCAATGCTAAAAATCGTGTAAGTCTCCGGACAACTATTAACTTCAGAATTCTTTTCAATTTTTGGCAGGTCAGCCGTTTGGAATTTTTTCTAGCGACCCCAGAAAAAAACACACCAGAAAATGAAATTTTCCCTAAACCGACTTGCTGCCAGTTTTCGTGAAGCACTTCTCCACTTCCCCGGTCAAATAGGGCCAACTTTAACGCCTAAATTGATCAAGTCTCCTCAAAAGTTGAAGCACAGAACCCCCAGGTTGTGATAGATTCTTATATTTACGCAATCTATTAATAGCATGACCCCCAAAACGTTCTAATTCAAAATAATTATACCGTTTATTTGGTGTGTTTTTTATTTATTATTTTTTATTTAATTTTTTATATTTTTTTTTTGGGGGGGGTCTCAACTTTTAAGATTAATCTTTTTTGTTTTTGGTTTGCTTCATTTATTGAATTGTTTATTTCATTGATTTGCTTATATATTTCTTCTTCCTTTTTCATTTTGTTAATTTTTGAGTCTCCATTCAGTATAGATACATGTTGCCGTCTGTTGTTTTCTCCCAGTCTGGTTGGGTGCACTCGTATGGCTATACATTGTAAACTCACGGGTAAAAGTACCAACACCTTACTAGCGCAGTGGGATAAGGTGCTGGGACTGTCTCAACACTTGGACCACGCGATCCGGGTTCGAATGCCGTCTGCACTAATATAGGTTCAAGGCCTTTTGCTGTCTGTGGCAACAGTGTGATTGGGATCTGCCTTGCTTCCTCCCCTAAAGTGGTCAGGGCCCTAGTGGCTAGGCAGGGGAGACAGGGGAGGATATGCTGCTGGGTCAATTTGCCACAAAATAAGGGAACTAATCGTTGCTGCAGAAGAGGGGCGTAGTGTGCGCTATCTAAACCTCTCCAGCGCGTGAACGCCTGACACTACCAGCAACGTAACTTTTTAATCTTTTTTTAAATATAATATAAGGTATGAGATTTTACTGTGACGCTTTTTTTGGTTATTTTATTTATTTATTTATTGTTTATTATTTTCATTTTTGTCATTTGTTGATGCAACTACGCAATAAAAGTTACATGAAATACTGCAAAAAACATTTTATTGAAGAAACAATTGCAAAAAAAGAAACCCAAAACACTGTATCAGAATAAGCCATTTGCGAGTTAAATTTGAATAATGTCTGGTACAATGACTAGTTTAGTCACAAGTTACCGCTTAAATTTGAATTCCTCAGACTATCGAGACAGTTGCTATGTCACATGGTTCGGGGCAAGCTTTTGTATAGCAACCTCCAGATGAGCAAACCCTGGTACCATTGTGTCATACACATCCATTCAGAATTGTGTATGGGTGTTCACCGTCTCTTACGTAACTAAGCAAAAGCTTGCCCCTAATCATGTGACATAGCAACTGTCTCGATAGTCTGAGGAATTCAAATTTAAGCGGTAACTTGTGACTAAACAAGTCATTGTACCAGACATTATTCAAATGTAACTCGCAAATGGCTTATTAGTTGCGATGATCGTAACCCTCTCTAGTATTTTAAAATAATTGGTGACTGTATGCATGTGACTGCGGTTTCATTGTTGGGGCTGGACTTGTACACATGCATATAGAGCCACGCAGTGCAGGGGAGACTTGATAAATTTAGGCTTTTAAAGTTGGCCCTATTTTACTTGTCAAGTGGACTCTGCTGGAGAAGTGGGCAAGTGGGAGTGCATTTAGTTGGGTGCTCAAGACAGGAAAGGAAATGCTGTGACTCGGTCGCCACACCATGATGGGAACTAGATATCAGCCGGTCAGTCCGTGAAACCGGACTCGCGGCGCTTTATAAGCATGACATGTCACCCCGTAATTTTTACATTGTTTACCCAAGCCGTATTTTTTATTTTTTTCATCTGTACGAAAAACACAAATCAGAATAATGCAACATAATTTGTTGGTTTAATTGCCGCGTAGCATTTAATTTTCTTTTCCGTTGCAATTAATATAGAATTTTTATTTATTAATTTTTTGGGTAGGGAAATTTTTCAAGATTGATGCCCGGACGTAGGGAAACCTTCACCGGCGTTGAGGTGTTTTCACTTGGAAGGAAACAAACTAGACGGGCCTTGGACTCCCCACTAAATAAACTCCCATAGGAACCAATGCTAAAAATCGTGTAAGTCTCCGGACAACTATTAACTTCAGAATTCTTTTCAATTTTTGGCAGGTCAGCCGTTTGGAATTTTTTCTAGCGACCCCAGAAAAAAACACACCAGAAAATGAAATTTTCCCTAAACCGACTTGCTGCCAGTTTTCGTGAAGCACTTCTCCACTTCCCCGGTCAAATAGGGCCAACTTTAACGCCTAAATTGATCAAGTCTCCTCAAAAGTTGAAGCACAGAACCCCCAGGTTGTGATAGATTCTTATATTTACGCAATCTATTAATAGCATGACCCCCAAAACGTTCTAATTCAAAATAATTATACCGTTTATTGGGTGTTTTTTTTATTTATTATTTTTTATTTTATTTATTTTTTATTTTATTTTTTGGGGGGGGTCTCAACTTTTAAGATTAATCTTTTTTGTTTTTGGTTTGCTTCATTTATTGAATTGTTTATTTCATTGATTTGCTTATATATTTCTTCTTCCTTTTTCATTTTGTTAATGTTTGAGTCTCCATTCAGTATAGATACATGTTGCCGTCTGTTGTTTTCTCCCAGTCTGGTTGGGTGCACTCGTATGGCTATACATTGTAAACTCACGGGTAAAAGTACCAACACCTTACTAGCGCAGTGGGATAAGGTGCTGGGACTGTCTCAACACTTGGACCACGCGATCCGGGTTCGAATGCCGTCTGCACTAATATAGGTTCAAGGCCTTTTGCTGTCTGTGGCAACAGTGTGATTGGGATCTGCCTTGCTTCCTCCCCTAAAGTGGTCAGGGCCCTAGTGGCTAGGCAGGGGAGACAGGGGAGGATATGCTGCTGGGTCAATTTGCCACAAAATAAGGGAACTAATCGTTGCTGCAGAAGAGGGGCGTAGTGTGCGCTATCTAAACCTCTCCAGCGCGTGAACGCCTGACACTACCAGCAACGTAACTTTTTAATCTTTTTTTAAATATAATATAAGGTATGAGATTTTACTGTGACGCTTTTTTTGGTTATTTTATTTATTTATTTATTGTTTATTATTTTCATTTTTGTCATTTGTTGATGCAACTACGCAATAAAAGTTACATGAAATACTGCAAAAAACATTTTATTGAAGAAACAATTGCAAAAAAAGAAACCCAAAACACTGTATCAGAATAAGCCATTTGCGAGTTAAATTTGAATAATGTCTGGTACAATGACTAGTTTAGTCACAAGTTACCGCTTAAATTTGAATTCCTCAGACTATCGAGACAGTTGCTATGTCACATGGTTCGGGGCAAGCTTTTGTATAGCAACCTCCAGATGAGCAAACCCTGGTACCATTGTGTCATACACATCCATTCAGAATTGTGTATGGGTGTTCACCGTCTCTTACGTAACTAAGCAAAAGCTTGCCCCTAATCATGTGACATAGCAACTGTCTCGATAGTCTGAGGAATTCAAATTTAAGCGGTAACTTGTGACTAAACAAGTCATTGTACCAGACATTATTCAAATGTAACTCGCAAATGGCTTATTAGTTGCGATGATCGTAACCCTCTCTAGTATTTTAAAATAATTGGTGACTGTATGCATGTGACTGCGGTTTCATTGTTGGGGCTGGACTTGTACACATGCATATAGAGCCACGCAGTGCAGGGGAGACTTGATAAATTTAGGCTTTTAAAGTTGGCCCTATTTTACTTGGCAAGTGGACTCTGCTGGAGAAGTGGGCAAGTGGGAGTGCATTTAGTTGGGTGCTCAAGACAGGAAAGGAAATGCTGTGACTCGGTCGCCACACCATGATGGGAACTAGATATCAGCCGGTCAGTCCGTGAAACCGGACTCGCGGCGCTTTATAAGCATGACATGTCACCCCGTAATTTTTACATTGTTTACCCAAGCCGTATTTTTTATTTTTTTCATCTGTACGAAAAACACAAATCAGAATAATGCAACATAATTTGTTGGTTTAATTGCCGCGTAGCATTTAATTTTCTTTTCCGTTGCAATTAATATATAATTTTTATTTATTAATTTTTTGGGTAGGGAAATTTTTCAAGATTGATGCCCGGACGTAGGGAAACCTTCACCGGCGTTGAGGTGTTTTCACTTGGAAGGAAACAAACTAGACGGGCCTTGGACTCCCCACTAAATAAACTCCCATAGGAACCAATGCTAAAAATCGTGTAAGTCTCCGGACAACTATTAACTTCAGAATTCTTTTCAATTTTTGGCAGGTCAGCCGTTTGGAATTTTTTCTAGCGACCCCAGAAAAAAACACACCAGAAAATGAAATTTTCCCTAAACCGACTTGCTGCCAGTTTTCGTGAAGCACTTCTCCACTTCCCCGGTCAAATAGGGCCAACTTTAACGCCTAAATTGATCAAGTCTCCTCAAAAGTTGAAGCACAGAACCCCCAGGTTGTGATAGATTCTTATATTTACGCAATCTATTAATAGCATGACCCCCAAAACGTTCTAATTCAAAATAATTATACCGTTTATTGGGTGTTTTTTTTATTTATTATTTTTTATTTTATTTATTTTTTATTTTATTTTTTGGGGGGGGTCTCAACTTTTAAGATTAATCTTTTTTGTTTTTGGTTTGCTTCATTTATTGAATTGTTTATTTCATTGATTTGCTTATATATTTCTTCTTCCTTTTTCATTTTGTTAATTTTTGAGTCTCCATTCAGTATAGATACATGTTGCCGTCTGTTGTTTTCTCCCAGTCTGGTTGGGTGCACTCGTATGGCTATACATTGTAAACTCACGGGTAAAAGTACCAACACCTTACTAGCGCAGTGGGATAAGGTGCTGGGACTGTCTCAACACTTGGACCACGCGATCCGGGTTCGAATGCCGTCTGCACTAATATAGGTTCAAGGCCTTTTGCTGTCTGTGGCAACAGTGTGATTGGGATCTGCCTTGCTTCCTCCCCTAAAGTGGTCAGGGCCCTAGTGGCTAGGCAGGGGAGACAGGGGAGGATATGCTGCTGGGTCAATTTGCCACAAAATAAGGGAACTAATCGTTGCTGCAGAAGAGGGGCGTAGTGTGCGCTATCTAAACCTCTCCAGCGCGTGAACGCCTGACACTACCAGCAACGTAACTTTTTAATCTTTTTTTAAATATAATATAAGGTATGAGATTTTACTGTGACGCTTTTTTTGGTTATTTTATTTATTTATTTATTGTTTATTATTTTCATTTTTGTCATTTGTTGATGCAACTACGCAATAAAAGTTACATGAAATACTGCAAAAAACATTTTATTGAAGAAACAATTGCAAAAAAAGAAACCCAAAACACTGTATCAGAATAAGCCATTTGCGAGTTAAATTTGAATAATGTCTGGTACAATGACTAGTTTAGTCACAAGTTACCGCTTAAATTTGAATTCCTCAGACTATCGAGACAGTTGCTATGTCACATGGTTCGGGGCAAGCTTTTGTATAGCAACCTCCAGATGAGCAAACCCTGGTACCATTGTGTCATACACATCCATTCAGAATTGTGTATGGGTGTTCACCGTCTCTTACGTAACTAAGCAAAAGCTTGCCCCTAATCATGTGACATAGCAACTGTCTCGATAGTCTGAGGAATTCAAATTTAAGCGGTAACTTGTGACTAAACAAGTCATTGTACCAGACATTATTCAAATGTAACTCGCAAATGGCTTATTAGTTGCGATGATCGTAACCCTCTCTAGTATTTTAAAATAATTGGTGACTGTATGCATGTGACTGCGGTTTCATTGTTGGGGCTGGACTTGTACACATGCATATAGAGCCACGCAGTGCAGGGGAGACTTGATAAATTTAGGCTTTTAAAGTTGGCCCTATTTTACTTGGCAAGTGGACTCTGCTGGAGAAGTGGGCAAGTGGGAGTGCATTTAGTTGGGTGCTCAAGACAGGAAAGGAAATGCTGTGACTCGGTCGCCACACCATGATGGGAACTAGATATCAGCCGGTCAGTCCGTGAAACCGGACTCGCGGCGCTTTATAAGCATGACATGTCACCCCGTAATTTTTACATTGTTTACCCAAGCCGTATTTTTTATTTTTTTCATCTGTACGAAAAACACAAATCAGAATAATGCAACATAATTTGTTGGTTTAATTGCCGCGTAGCATTTAATTTTCTTTTCCGTTGCAATTAATATATAATTTTTATTTATTAATTTTTTGGGTAGGGAAATTTTTCAAGATTGATGCCCGGACGTAGGGAAACCTTCACCGGCGTTGAGGTGTTTTCACTTGGAAGGAAACAAACTAGACGGGCCTTGGACTCCCCACTAAATAAACTCCCATAGGAACCAATGCTAAAAATCGTGTAAGTCTCCGGACAACTATTAACTTCAGAATTCTTTTCAATTTTTGGCAGGTCAGCCGTTTGGAATTTTTTCTAGCGACCCCAGAAAAAAACACACCAGAAAATGAAATTTTCCCTAAACCGACTTGCTGCCAGTTTTCGTGAAGCACTTCTCCACTTCCCCGGTCAAATAGGGCCAACTTTAACGCCTAAATTGATCAAGTCTCCTCAAAAGTTGAAGCACAGAACCCCCAGGTTGTGATAGATTCTTATATTTACGCAATCTATTAATAGCATGACCCCCAAAACGTTCTAATTCAAAATAATTATACCGTTTATTGGGTGTTTTTTTTATTTATTATTTTTTATTTTATTTATTTTTTAATTTTTTTTGGGGGGGGGGGGTCTCAACTTTTAAGATTAATCTTTTTTGTTTTTGGTTTGCTTCATTTATTGAATTGTTTATTTCATTGATTTGCTTATATATTTCTTCTTCCTTTTTCATTTTGTTAATTTTTGAGTCTCCATTCAGTATAGATACATGTTGCCGTCTGTTGTTTTCTCCCAGTCTGGTTGGGTGCACTCGTATGGCTATACATTGTAAACTCACGGGTAAAAGTACCAACACCTTACTAGCGCAGTGGGATAAGGTGCTGGGACTGTCTCAACACTTGGACCACGCGATCCGGGTTCGAATGCCGTCTGCACTAATATAGGTTCAAGGCCTTTTGCTGTCTGTGGCAACAGTGTGATTGGGATCTGCCTTGCTTCCTCCCCTAAAGTGGTCAGGGCCCTAGTGGCTAGGCAGGGGAGACAGGGGAGGATATGCTGCTGGGTCAATTTGCCACAAAATAAGGGAACTAATCGTTGCTGCAGAAGAGGGGCGTAGTGTGCGCTATCTAAACCTCTCCAGCGCGTGAACGCCTGACACTACCAGCAACGTAACTTTTTAATCTTTTTTTAAATATAATATAAGGTATGAGATTTTACTGTGACGCTTTTTTTGGTTATTTTATTTATTTATTTATTGTTTATTATTTTCATTTTTGTCATTTGTTGATGCAACTACGCAATAAAAGTTACATGAAATACTGCAAAAAACATTTTATTGAAGAAACAATTGCAAAAAAAGAAACCCAAAACACTGTATCAGAATAAGCCATTTGCGAGTTAAATTTGAATAATGTCTGGTACAATGACTAGTTTAGTCACAAGTTACCGCTTAAATTTGAATTCCTCAGACTATCGAGACAGTTGCTATGTCACATGGTTCGGGGCAAGCTTTTGTATAGCAACCTCCAGATGAGCAAACCCTGGTACCATTGTGTCATACACATCCATTCAGAATTGTGTATGGGTGTTCACCGTCTCTTACGTAACTAAGCAAAAGCTTGCCCCTAATCATGTGACATAGCAACTGTCTCGATAGTCTGAGGAATTCAAATTTAAGCGGTAACTTGTGACTAAACAAGTCATTGTACCAGACATTATTCAAATGTAACTCGCAAATGGCTTATTAGTTGCGATGATCGTAACCCTCTCTAGTATTTTAAAATAATTGGTGACTGTATGCATGTGACTGCGGTTTCATTGTTGGGGCTGGACTTGTACACATGCATATAGAGCCACGCAGTGCAGGGGAGACTTGATAAATTTAGGCTTTTAAAGTTGGCCCTATTTTACTTGTCAAGTGGACTCTGCTGGAGAAGTGGGCAAGTGGGAGTGCATTTAGTTGGGTGCTCAAGACAGGAAAGGAAATGCTGTGACTCGGTCGCCACACCATGATGGGAACTAGATATCAGCCGGTCAGTCCGTGAAACCGGACTCGCGGCGCTTTATAAGCATGACATGTCACCCCGTAATTTTTACATTGTTTACCCAAGCCGTATTTTTTATTTTTTTCATCTGTACGAAAAACACAAATCAGAATAATGCAACATAATTTGTTGGTTTAATTGCCGCGTAGCATTTAATTTTCTTTTCCGTTGCAATTAATATATAATTTTTATTTATTAATTTTTTGGGTAGGGAAATTTTTCAAGATTGATGCCCGGACGTAGGGAAACCTTCACCGGCGTTGAGGTGTTTTCACTTGGAAGGAAACAAACTAGACGGGCCTTGGACTCCCCACTAAATAAACTCCCATAGGAACCAATGCTAAAAATCGTGTAAGTCTCCGGACAACTATTAACTTCAGAATTCTTTTCAATTTTTGGCAGGTCAGCCGTTTGGAATTTTTTCTAGCGACCCCAGAAAAAAACACACCAGAAAATGAAATTTTCCCTAAACCGACTTGCTGCCAGTTTTCGTGAAGCACTTCTCCACTTCCCCGGTCAAATAGGGCCAACTTTAACGCCTAAATTGATCAAGTCTCCTCAAAAGTTGAAGCACAGAACCCCCAGGTTGTGATAGATTCTTATATTTACGCAATCTATTAATAGCATGACCCCCAAAACGTTCTAATTCAAAATAATTATACCGTTTATTGGGTGTTTTTTTTATTTATTATTTTTTATTTTATTTATTTTTTATTTTATTTTTTTGGGGGGGTCTCAACTTTTAAGATTAATCTTTTTTGTTTTTGGTTTGCTTCATTTATTGAATTGTTTATTTCATTGATTTGCTTATATATTTCTTCTTCCTTTTTCATTTTGTTAATTTTTGAGTCTCCATTCAGTATAGATACATGTTGCCGTCTGTTGTTTTCTCCCAGTCTGGTTGGGTGCACTCGTATGGCTATACATTGTAAACTCACGGGTAAAAGTACCAACACCTTACTAGCGCAGTGGGATAAGGTGCTGGGACTGTCTCAACACTTGGACCACGCGATCCGGGTTCGAATGCCGTCTGCACTAATATAGGTTCAAGGCCTTTTGCTGTCTGTGGCAACAGTGTGATTGGGATCTGCCTTGCTTCCTCCCCTAAAGTGGTCAGGGCCCTAGTGGCTAGGCAGGGGAGACAGGGGAGGATATGCTGCTGGGTCAATTTGCCACAAAATAAGGGAACTAATCGTTGCTGCAGAAGAGGGGCGTAGTGTGCGCTATCTAAACCTCTCCAGCGCGTGAACGCCTGACACTACCAGCAACGTAACTTTTTAATCTTTTTTTAAATATAATATAAGGTATGAGATTTTACTGTGACGCTTTTTTTGGTTATTTTATTTATTTATTTATTGTTTATTATTTTCATTTTTGTCATTTGTTGATGCAACTACGCAATAAAAGTTACATGAAATACTGCAAAAAACATTTTATTGAAGAAACAATTGCAAAAAAAGAAACCCAAAACACTGTATCAGAATAAGCCATTTGCGAGTTAAATTTGAATAATGTCTGGTACAATGACTAGTTTAGTCACAAGTTACCGCTTAAATTTGAATTCCTCAGACTATCGAGACAGTTGCTATGTCACATGGTTCGGGGCAAGCTTTTGTATAGCAACCTCCAGATGAGCAAACCCTGGTACCATTGTGTCATACACATCCATTCAGAATTGTGTATGGGTGTTCACCGTCTCTTACGTAACTAAGCAAAAGCTTGCCCCTAATCATGTGACATAGCAACTGTCTCGATAGTCTGAGGAATTCAAATTTAAGCGGTAACTTGTGACTAAACAAGTCATTGTACCAGACATTATTCAAATGTAACTCGCAAATGGCTTATTAGTTGCGATGATCGTAACCCTCTCTAGTATTTTAAAATAATTGGTGACTGTATGCATGTGACTGCGGTTTCATTGTTGGGGCTGGACTTGTACACATGCATATAGAGCCACGCAGTGCAGGGGAGACTTGATAAATTTAGGCTTTTAAAGTTGGCCCTATTTTACTTGGCAAGTGGACTCTGCTGGAGAAGTGGGCAAGTGGGAGTGCATTTAGTTGGGTGCTCAAGACAGGAAAGGAAATGCTGTGACTCGGTCGCCACACCATGATGGGAACTAGATATCAGCCGGTCAGTCCGTGAAACCGGACTCGCGGCGCTTTATAAGCATGACATGTCACCCCGTAATTTTTACATTGTTTACCCAAGCCGTATTTTTTATTTTTTTCATCTGTACGAAAAACACAAATCAGAATAATGCAACATAATTTGTTGGTTTAATTGCCGCGTAGCATTTAATTTTCTTTTCCGTTGCAATTAATATATAATTTTTATTTATTAATTTTTTGGGTAGGGAAATTTTTCAAGATTGATGCCCGGACGTAGGGAAACCTTCACCGGCGTTGAGGTGTTTTCACTTGGAAGGAAACAAACTAGACGGGCCTTGGACTCCCCACTAAATAAACTCCCATAGGAACCAATGCTAAAAATCGTGTAAGTCTCCGGACAACTATTAACTTCAGAATTCTTTTCAATTTTTGGCAGGTCAGCCGTTTGGAATTTTTTCTAGCGACCCCAGAAAAAAACACACCAGAAAATGAAATTTTCCCTAAACCGACTTGCTGCCAGTTTTCGTGAAGCACTTCTCCACTTCCCCGGTCAAATAGGGCCAACTTTAACGCCTAAATTGATCAAGTCTCCTCAAAAGTTGAAGCACAGAACCCCCAGGTTGTGATAGATTCTTATATTTACGCAATCTATTAATAGCATGACCCCCAAAACGTTCTAATTCAAAATAATTATACCGTTTATTGGGTGTTTTTTTATTTATTATTTTTTATTTTATTTATTTATTTTTTATTTTGGGGGGGGGGGTCTCAACTTTTAAGATTAATCTTTTTTGTTTTTGGTTTGCTTCATTTATTGAATTGTTTATTTCATTGATTTGCTTATATATTTCTTCTTCCTTTTTCATTTTGTTAATTTTTGAGTCTCCATTCAGTATAGATACATGTTGCCGTCTGTTGTTTTCTCCCAGTCTGGTTGGGTGCACTCGTATGGCTATACATTGTAAACTCACGGGTAAAAGTACCAACACCTTACTAGCGCAGTGGGATAAGGTGCTGGGACTGTCTCAACACTTGGACCACGCGATCCGGGTTCGAATGCCGTCTGCACTAATATAGGTTCAAGGCCTTTTGCTGTCTGTGGCAACAGTGTGATTGGGATCTGCCTTGCTTCCTCCCCTAAAGTGGTCAGGGCCCTAGTGGCTAGGCAGGGGAGACAGGGGAGGATATGCTGCTGGGTCAATTTGCCACAAAATAAGGGAACTAATCGTTGCTGCAGAAGAGGGGCGTAGTGTGCGCTATCTAAACCTCTCCAGCGCGTGAACGCCTGACACTACCAGCAACGTAACTTTTTAATCTTTTTTTAAATATAATATAAGGTATGAGATTTTACTGTGACGCTTTTTTTGGTTATTTTATTTATTTATTTATTGTTTATTATTTTCATTTTTGTCATTTGTTGATGCAACTACGCAATAAAAGTTACATGAAATACTGCAAAAAACATTTTATTGAAGAAACAATTGCAAAAAAAAAAACCCAAAACACTGTATCAGAATAAGCCATTTGCGAGTTAAATTTGAATAATGTCTGGTACAATGACTAGTTTAGTCACAAGTTACCGCTTAAATTTGAATTCCTCAGACTATCGAGACAGTTGCTATGTCACATGGTTCGGGGCAAGCTTTTGTATAGCAACCTCCAGATGAGCAAACCCTGGTACCATTGTGTCATACACATCCATTCAGAATTGTGTATGGGTGTTCACCGTCTCTTACGTAACTAAGCAAAAGCTTGCCCCTAATCATGTGACATAGCAACTGTCTCGATAGTCTGAGGAATTCAAATTTAAGCGGTAACTTGTGACTAAACAAGTCATTGTACCAGACATTATTCAAATGTAACTCGCAAATGGCTTATTAGTTGCGATGATCGTAACCCTCTCTAGTATTTTAAAATAATTGGTGACTGTATGCATGTGACTGCGGTTTCATTGTTGGGGCTGGACTTGTACACATGCATATAGAGCCACGCAGTGCAGGGGAGACTTGATAAATTTAGGCTTTTAAAGTTGGCCCTATTTTACTTGGCAAGTGGACTCTGCTGGAGAAGTGGGCAAGTGGGAGTGCATTTAGTTGGGTGCTCAAGACAGGAAAGGAAATGCTGTGACTCGGTCGCCACACCATGATGGGAACTAGATATCAGCCGGTCAGTCCGTGAAACCGGACTCGCGGCGCTTTATAAGCATGACATGTCACCCCGTAATTTTTACATTGTTTACCCAAGCCGTATTTTTTATTTTTTTCATCTGTACGAAAAACACAAATCAGAATAATGCAACATAATTTGTTGGTTTAATTGCCGCGTAGCATTTAATTTTCTTTTCCGTTGCAATTAATATATAATTTTTATTTATAAATTTTTTGGGTAGGGAAATTTTTCAAGATTGATGCCCGGACGTAGGGAAACCTTCACCGGCGTTGAGGTGTTTTCACTTGGAAGGAAACAAACTAGACGGGCCTTGGACTCCCCACTAAATAAACTCCCATAGGAACCAATGCTAAAAATCGTGTAAGTCTCCGGACAACTATTAACTTCAGAATTCTTTTCAATTTTTGGCAGGTCAGCCGTTTGGAATTTTTTCTAGCGACCCCAGAAAAAAAACCACCAGAAAATGAAATTTTCCCTAAACCGACTTGCTGCCAGTTTTCGTGAAGCACTTCTCCACTTCCCCGGTCAAATAGGGCCAACTTTAACGCCTAAATTGATCAAGTCTCCTCAAAAGTTGAAGCACAGAACCCCCAGGTTGTGATAGATTCTTATATTTACGCAATCTATTAATAGCATGACCCCCAAAACGTTCTAATTCAAAATAATTATACCGTTTATTGGGTGTTTTTTTTTATTTATTATTTTTTATTTTATTTATTATTTTTTTTTTGGGGGGGGGGGTCTCTTGGGGGGGGGGGGTCTCAACTTTTAAGATTAATCTTTTTTGTTTTTGGTTTGCTTCATTTATTGAATTGTTTATTTCATTGATTTGCTTATATATTTCTTCTTCCTTTTTCATTTTGTTATTTTTTGAGTCTCCATTCAGTATAGATTCATGTTGCCGTCTGTTGTTTTCTCCCAGTCTGGTTGGGTGCACTCGTATGGCTATACATTGTAAACTCACGGGTAAAAGTACCAACACCTTACTAGCGCAGTGGGATAAGGTGCTGGGACTGTCTCAACACTTGGACCACGCGATCCGGGTTCGAATGCCGTCTGCACTAATATAGGTTCAAGGCCTTTTGCTGTCTGTGGCAACAGTGTGATTGGGATCTGCCTTGCTTCCTCCCCTAAAGTGGTCAGGGCCCTAGTGGCTAGGCAGGGGAGACAGGGGAGGATATGCTGCTGGGTCAATTTGCCACAAAATAAGGGAACTAATCGTTGCTGCAGAAGAGGGGCGTAGTGTGCGCTATCTAAACCTCTCCAGCGCGTGAACGCCTGACACTACCAGCAACGTAACTTTTTAATCTTTTTTTAAATATAATATAAGGTATGAGATTTTACTGTGACGCTTTTTTTGGTTATTTTATTTATTTATTTATTGTTTATTATTTTCATTTTTGTCATTTGTTGATGCAACTACGCAATAAAAGTTACATGAAATACTGCAAAAAACATTTTATTGAAGAAACAATTGCAAAAAAAGAAACCCAAAACACTGTATCAGAATAAGCCATTTGCGAGTTAAATTTGAATAATGTCTGGTACAATGACTAGTTTAGTCACAAGTTACCGCTTAAATTTGAATTCCTCAGACTATCGAGACAGTTGCTATGTCACATGGTTCGGGGCAAGCTTTTGTATAGCAACCTCCAGATGAGCAAACCCTGGTACCATTGTGTCATACACATCCATTCAGAATTGTGTATGGGTGTTCACCGTCTCTTACGTAACTAAGCAAAAGCTTGCCCCTAATCATGTGACATAGCAACTGTCTCGATAGTCTGAGGAATTCAAATTTAAGCGGTAACTTGTGACTAAACAAGTCATTGTACCAGACATTATTCAAATGTAACTCGCAAATGGCTTATTAGTTGCGATGATCGTAACCCTCTCTAGTATTTTAAAATAATTGGTGACTGTATGCATGTGACTGCGGTTTCATTGTTGGGGCTGGACTTGTACACATGCATATAGAGCCACGCAGTGCAGGGGAGACTTGATAAATTTAGGCTTTTAAAGTTGGCCCTATTTTACTTGGCAAGTGGACTCTGCTGGAGAAGTGGGCAAGTGGGAGTGCATTTAGTTGGGTGCTCAAGACAGGAAAGGAAATGCTGTGACTCGGTCGCCACACCATGATGGGAACTAGATATCAGCCGGTCAGTCCGTGAAACCGGACTCGCGGCGCTTTATAAGCATGACATGTCACCCCGTAATTTTTACATTGTTTACCCAAGCCGTATTTTTTATTTTTTTCATCTGTACGAAAAACACAAATCAGAATAATGCAACATAATTTGTTGGTTTAATTGCCGCGTAGCATTTAATTTTCTTTTCCGTTGCAATTAATATATAATTTTTATTTATTAATTTTTTGGGTAGGGAAATTTTTCAAGATTGATGCCCGGACGTAGGGAAACCTTCACCGGCGTTGAGGTGTTTTCACTTGGAAGGAAACAAACTAGACGGGCCTTGGACTCCCCACTAAATAAACTCCCATAGGAACCAATGCTAAAAATCGTGTAAGTCTCCGGACAACTATTAACTTCAGAATTCTTTTCAATTTTTGGCAGGTCAGCCGTTTGGAATTTTTTCTAGCGACCCCAGAAAAAAACACACCAGAAAATGAAATTTTCCCTAAACCGACTTGCTGCCAGTTTTCGTGAAGCACTTCTCCACTTCCCCGGTCAAATAGGGCCAACTTTAACGCCTAAATTGATCAAGTCTCCTCAAAAGTTGAAGCACAGAACCCCCAGGTTGTGATAGATTCTTATATTTACGCAATCTATTAATAGCATGACCCCCAAAACGTTCTAATTCAAAATAATTATACCGTTTATTGGGTGTTTTTATTTTTTATTATTTTTTATTTTATTTATTTATTTATTTATTTTTTTGGGGGGGGTCTCAACTTTTAAGATTAATCTTTTTTGTTTTTGGTTTGCTTCATTTATTGAATTGTTTATTTCATTGATTTGCTTATATATTTCTTCTTCCTTTTTCATTTTGTTAATTTTTGAGTCTCCATTCAGTATAGATACATGTTGCCGTCTGTTGTTTTCTCCCAGTCTGGTTGGGTGCACTCGTATGGCTATACATTGTAAACTCACGGGTAAAAGTACCAACACCTTACTAGCGCAGTGGGATAAGGTGCTGGGACTGTCTCAACACTTGGACCACGCGATCCGGGTTCGAATGCCGTCTGCACTAATATAGGTTCAAGGCCTTTTGCTGTCTGTGGCAACAGTGTGATTGGGATCTGCCTTGCTTCCTCCCCTAAAGTGGTCAGGGCCCTAGTGGCTAGGCAGGGGAGACAGGGGAGGATATGCTGCTGGGTCAATTTGCCACAAAATAAGGGAACTAATCGTTGCTGCAGAAGAGGGGCGTAGTGTGCGCTATCTAAACCTCTCCAGCGCGTGAACGCCTGACACTACCAGCAACGTAACTTTTTAATCTTTTTTTAAATATAATATAAGGTATGAGATTTTACTGTGACGCTTTTTTTGGTTATTTTATTTATTTATTTATTGTTTATTATTTTCATTTTTGTCATTTGTTGATGCAACTACGCAATAAAAGTTACATGAAATACTGCAAAAAACATTTTATTGAAGAAACAATTGCAAAAAAAGAAACCCAAAACACTGTATCAGAATAAGCCATTTGCGAGTTAAATTTGAATAATGTCTGGTACAATGACTAGTTTAGTCACAAGTTACCGCTTAAATTTGAATTCCTCAGACTATCGAGACAGTTGCTATGTCACATGGTTCGGGGCAAGCTTTTGTATAGCAACCTCCAGATGAGCAAACCCTGGTACCATTGTGTCATACACATCCATTCAGAATTGTGTATGGGTGTTCACCGTCTCTTACGTAACTAAGCAAAAGCTTGCCCCTAATCATGTGACATAGCAACTGTCTCGATAGTCTGAGGAATTCAAATTTAAGCGGTAACTTGTGACTAAACAAGTCATTGTACCAGACATTATTCAAATGTAACTCGCAAATGGCTTATTAGTTGCGATGATCGTAACCCTCTCTAGTATTTTAAAATAATTGGTGACTGTATGCATGTGACTGCGGTTTCATTGTTGGGGCTGGACTTGTACACATGCATATAGAGCCACGCAGTGCAGGGGAGACTTGATAAATTTAGGCTTTTAAAGTTGGCCCTATTTTACTTGGCAAGTGGACTCTGCTGGAGAAGTGGGCAAGTGGGAGTGCATTTAGTTGGGTGCTCAAGACAGGAAAGGAAATGCTGTGACTCGGTCGCCACACCATGATGGGAACTAGATATCAGCCGGTCAGTCCGTGAAACCGGACTCGCGGCGCTTTATAAGCATGACATGTCACTCCGTAATTTTTACATTGTTTACCCAAGCCGTATTTTTTATTTTTTTCATCTGTACGAAAAACACAAATCAGAATAATGCAACATAATTTGTTGGTTTAATTGCCGCGTAGCATTTAATTTTCTTTTCCGTTGCAATTAATATATAATTTTTATTTATTAATTTTTTGGGTAGGGAAATTTTTCAAGATTGATGCCCGGACGTAGGGAAACCTTCACCGGCGTTGAGGTGTTTTCACTTGGAAGGAAACAAACTAGACGGGCCTTGGACTCCCCACTAAATAAACTCCCATAGGAACCAATGCTAAAAATCGTGTAAGTCTCCGGACAACTATTAACTTCAGAATTCTTTTCAATTTTTGGCAGGTCAGCCGTTTGGAATTTTTTCTAGCGACCCCAGAAAAAAACACACCAGAAAATGAAATTTTCCCTAAACCGACTTGCTGCCAGTTTTCGTGAAGCACTTCTCCACTTCCCCGGTCAAATAGGGCCAACTTTAACGCCTAAATTGATCAAGTCTCCTCAAAAGTTGAAGCACAGAACCCCCAGGTTGTGATAGATTCTTATATTTACGCAATCTATTAAAAGCATGACCCCCAAAACGTTCTAATTCAAAATAATTATACCGTTTATTGGGTGTTTTATTTATTTATTATTTTTTATTTTATTTATTTTTTATTTTTTTTGGGGGGGGTCTCAACTTTTAAGATTAATCTTTTTTGTTTTTGGTTTGCTTCATTTATTGAATTGTTTATTTCATTGATTTGCTTATATATTTCTTCTTCCTTTTTCATTTTGTTAATTTTTGAGTCTCCATTCAGTATAGATACATGTTGCCGTCTGTTGTTTTCTCCCAGTCTGGTTGGGTGCACTCGTATGGCTATACATTGTAAACTCACGGGTAAAAGTACCAACACCTTACTAGCGCAGTGGGATAAGGTGCTGGGACTGTCTCAACACTTGGACCACGCGATCCGGGTTCGAATGCCGTCTGCACTAATATAGGTTACTGTGACGCCTTTTGCTGTCTGTGGCAACAGTGTGATTGGGATCTGCCTTGCTTCCTCCCCTAAAGTGGTCAGGGCCCTAGTGGCTAGGCAGGGGAGACAGGGGAGGATATGCTGCTGGGTCAATTTGCCACAAAATAAGGGAACTAATCGTTGCTGCAGAAGAGGGGCGTAGTGTGCGCTATCTAAACCTCTCCAGCGCGTGAACGCCTGACACTACCAGCAACGTAACTTTTTAATCTTTTTTTAAATATAATATAAGGTATGAGATTTTACTGTGACGCTTTTTTTGGTTATTTTATTTATTTATTTATTGTTTATTATTTTCATTTTTGTCATTTGTTGATGCAACTACGCAATAAAAGTTACATGAAATACTGCAAAAAACATTTTATTGAAGAAACAATTGCAAAAAAAGAAACCCAAAACACTGTATCAGAATAAGCCATTTGCGAGTTAAATTTGAATAATGTCTGGTACAATGACTAGTTTAGTCACAAGTTACCGCTTAAATTTGAATTCCTCAGACTATCGAGACAGTTGCTATGTCACATGGTTCGGGGCAAGCTTTTGTATAGCAACCTCCAGATGAGCAAACCCTGGTACCATTGTGTCATACACATCCATTCAGAATTGTGTATGGGTGTTCACCGTCTCTTACGTAACTAAGCAAAAGCTTGCCCCTAATCATGTGACATAGCAACTGTCTCGATAGTCTGAGGAATTCAAATTTAAGCGGTAACTTGTGACTAAACAAGTCATTGTACCAGACATTATTCAAATGTAACTCGCAAATGGCTTATTAGTTGCGATGATCGTAACCCTCTCTAGTATTTTAAAATAATTGGTGACTGTATGCATGTGACTGCGGTTTCATTGTTGGGGCTGGACTTGTACACATGCATATAGAGCCACGCAGTGCAGGGGAGACTTGATAAATTTAGGCTTTTAAAGTTGGCCCTATTTTACTTGGCAAGTGGACTCTGCTGGAGAAGTGGGCAAGTGGGAGTGCATTTAGTTGGGTGCTCAAGACAGGAAAGGAAATGCTGTGACTCGGTCGCCACACCATGATGGGAACTAGATATCAGCCGGTCAGTCCGTGAAACCGGACTCGCGGCGCTTTATAAGCATGACATGTCACTCCGTAATTTTTACATTGTTTACCCAAGCCGTATTTTTTTTTTTTTTCATCTGTACGAAAAACACAAATCAGAATAATGCAACATAATTTGTTGGTTTAATTGCCGCGTAGCATTTAATTTTCTTTTCCGTTGCAATTAATATATAATTTTTATTTATTAATTTTTTGGGTAGGGAAATTTTTCAAGATTGATGCCCGGACGTAGGGAAACCTTCACCGGCGTTGAGTTGTTTTCACTTGGAAGGAAACAAACTAGACGGGCCTTGGACTCCCCACTAAATAAACTCCCATAGGAACCAATGCTAAAAATCGTGTAAGTCTCCGGACAACTATTAACTTCAGAATTCTTTTCAATTTTTGGCAGGTCAGCCGTTTGGAATTTTTTCTAGCGACCCCAGAAAAAAACACACCAGAAAATGAAATTTTCCCTAAACCGACTTGCTGCCAGTTTTCGTGAAGCACTTCTCCACTTCCCCGGTCAAATAGGGCCAACTTTAACGCCTAAATTGATCAAGTCTCCTCAAAAGTTGAAGCACAGAACCCCCAGGTTGTGATAGATTCTTATATTTACGCAATCTATTAAAAGCATGACCCCCAAAACGTTCTAATTCAAAATAATTATACCGTTTATTGGGTGTTTTATTTATTTATTATTTTTTATTTTATTTATTTTTTATTTTTTTTGGGGGGGGTCTCAACTTTTAAGATTAATCTTTTTTGTTTTTGGTTTGCTTCATTTATTGAATTGTTTATTTCATTGATTTGCTTATATATTTCTTCTTCCTTTTTCATTTTGTTAATTTTTGAGTCTCCATTCAGTATAGATACATGTTGCCGTCTGTTGTTTTCTCCCAGTCTGGTTGGGTGCACTCGTATGGCTATACATTGTAAACTCACGGGTAAAAGTACCAACACCTTACTAGCGCAGTGGGATAAGGTGCTGGGACTGTCTCAACACTTGGACCACGCGATCCGGGTTCGAATGCCGTCTGCACTAATATAGGTTCAAGGCCTTTTGCTGTCTGTGGCAACAGTGTGATTGGGATCTGCCTTGCTTCCTCCCCTAAAGTGGTCAGGGCCCTAGTGGCTAGGCAGGGGAGACAGGGGAGGATATGCTGCTGGGTCAATTTGCCACAAAATAAGGGAACTAATCGTTGCTGCAGAAGAGGGGCGTAGTGTGCGCTATCTAAACCTCTCCAGCGCGTGAACGCCTGACACTACCAGCAACGTAACTTTTTAATATTTTTTTAAATATAATATAAGGTATGAGATTTTACTGTGACGCTTTTTTTGGTTATTTTATTTATTTATTTATTGTTTATTATTTTCATTTTTGTCATTTGTTGATGCAACTACGCAATAAAAGTTACATGAAATACTGCAAAAAACATTTTATTGAAGAAACAATTGCAAAAAAAGGAACCCAAAACACTGTATCAGAATAAGCCATTTGCGAGTTAAATTTGAATAATGTCTGGTACAATGACTAGTTTAGTCACAAGTTACCGCTTAAATTTGAATTCCTCAGACTATCGAGACAGTTGCTATGTCACATGGTTCGGGGCAAGCTTTTGTATAGCAACCTCCAGATGAGCAAACCCTGGTACCATTGTGTCATACACATCCATTCAGAATTGTGTATGGGTGTTCACCGTCTCTTACGTAACTAAGCAAAAGCTTGCCCCTAATCATGTGACATAGCAACTGTCTCGATAGTCTGAGGAATTCAAATTTAAGCGGTAACTTGTGACTAAACAAGTCATTGTACCAGACATTATTCAAATGTAACTCGCAAATGGCTTATTAGTTGCGATGATCGTAACCCTCTCTAGTATTTTAAAATAATTGGTGACTGTATGCATGTGACTGCGGTTTCATTGTTGGGGCTGGACTTGTACACATGCATATAGAGCCACGCAGTGCAGGGGAGACTTGATAAATTTAGGCTTTTAAAGTTGGCCCTATTTTACTTGGCAAGTGGACTCTGCTGGAGAAGTGGGCAAGTGGGAGTGCATTTAGTTGGGTGCTCAAGACAGGAAAGGAAATGCTGTGACTCGGTCGCCACACCATGATGGGAACTAGATATCAGCCGGTCAGTCCGTGAAACCGGACTCGCGGCGCTTTATAAGCATGACATGTCACTCCGTAATTTTTACATTGTTTACCCAAGCCGTATTTTTTATTTTTTTCATCTGTACGAAAAACACAAATCAGAATAATGCAACATAATTTGTTGGTTTAATTGCCGCGTAGCATTTAATTTTCTTTTCCGTTGCAATTAATATATAATTTTTATTTATTAATTTTTTGGGTAGGGAAATTTTTCAAGATTGATGCCCGGACGTAGGGAAACCTTCACCGGCGTTGAGGTGTTTTCACTTGGAAGGAAACAAACTAGACGGGCCTTGGACTCCCCACTAAATAAACTCCCATAGGAACCAATGCTAAAAATCGTGTAAGTCTCCGGACAACTATTAACTTCAGAATTCTTTTCAATTTTTGGCAGGTCAGCCGTTTGGAATTTTTTCTAGCGACCCCAGAAAAAAACACACCAGAAAATGAAATTTTCCCTAAACCGACTTGCTGCCAGTTTTCGTGAAGCACTTCTCCACTTCCCCGGTCAAATAGGGCCAACTTTAACGCCTAAATTGATCAAGTCTCCTCAAAAGTTGAAGCACAGAACCCCCAGGTTGTGATAGATTCTTATATTTACGCAATCTATTAATAGCATGACCCCCAAAACGTTCTAATTCAAAATAATTATACCGTTTATTGGGTGTTTTATTTATTTATTATTTTTTATTTTATTTATTTTTTATTTTTTTTTGGGGGGGTCTCAACTTTTAAGATTAATCTTTTTTGTTTTTGGTTTGCTTCATTTATTGAATTGTTTATTTCATTGATTTGCTTATATATTTCTTCTTCCTTTTTCATTTTGTTAATTTTTGAGTCTCCATTCAGTATAGATACATGTTGCCGTCTGTTGTTTTCTCCCAGTCTGGTTGGGTGCACTCGTATGGCTATACATTGTAAACTCACGGGTAAAAGTACCAACACCTTACTAGCGCAGTGGGATAAGGTGCTGGGACTGTCTCAACACTTGGACCACGCGATCCGGGTTCGAATGCCGTCTGCACTAATATAGGTTCAAGGCCTTTTGCTGTCTGTGGCAACAGTGTGATTGGGATCTGCCTTGCTTCCTCCCCTAAAGTGGTCAGGGCCCTAGTGGCTAGGCAGGGGAGACAGGGGAGGATATGCTGCTGGGTCAATTTGCCACAAAATAAGGGAACTAATCGTTGCTGCAGAAGAGGGGCGTAGTGTGCGCTATCTAAACCTCTCCAGCGCGTGAACGCCTGACACTACCAGCAACGTAACTTTTTAATCTTTTTTTAAATATAATATAAGGTATGAGATTTTACTGTGACGCTTTTTTTGGTTATTTTATTTATTTATTTATTGTTTATTATTTTCATTTTTGTCATTTGTTGATGCAACTACGCAATAAAAGTTACATGAAATACTGCAAAAAACATTTTATTGAAGAAACAATTGCAAAAAAAGAAACCCAAAACACTGTATCAGAATTAGTTGCGATGATCGTAACCCTCTCTAGTATTTTAAAATAATTGGTGACTGTATGCATGTGACTGCGGTTTCATTGTTGGGGCTGGACTTGTACACATGCATATAGAGCCACGCAGTGCAGGGGAGACTTGATAAATTTAGGCTTTTAAAGTTGGCCCTATTTTACTTGGCAAGTGGACTCTGCTGGAGAAGTGGGCAAGTGGGAGTGCATTTAGTTGGGTGCTCAAGACAGGAAAGGAAATGCTGTGACTCGGTCGCCACACCATGATGGGAACTAGATATCAGCCGGTCAGTCCGTGAAACCGGACTCGCGGCGCTTTATAAGCATGACATGTCACTCCGTAATTTTTACATTGTTTACCCAAGCCGTATTTTTTATTTTTTTCATCTGTACGAAAAACACAAATCAGAATAATGCAACATAATTTGTTGGTTTAATTGCCGCGTAGCATTTAATTTTCTTTTCCGTTGCAATTAATATATAATTTTTATTTATTAATTTTTTGGGTAGGGAAATTTTTCAAGATTGATGCCCGGACGTAGGGAAACCTTCACCGGCGTTGAGGTGTTTTCACTTGGAAGGAAACAAACTAGACGGGCCTTGGACTCCCCACTAAATAAACTCCCATAGGAACCAATGCTAAAAATCGTGTAAGTCTCCGGACAACTATTAACTTCAGAATTCTTTTCAATTTTTGGCAGGTCAGCCGTTTGGAATTTTTTCTAGCGACCCCAGAAAAAAACACACCAGAAAATGAAATTTTCCCTAAACCGACTTGCTGCCAGTTTTCGTGAAGCACTTCTCCACTTCCCCGGTCAAATAGGGCCAACTTTAACGCCTAAATTGATCAAGTCTCCTCAAAAGTTGAAGCACAGAACCCCCAGGTTGTGATAGATTCTTATATTTACGCAATCTATTAATAGCATGACCCCCAAAACGTTCTAATTCAAAATAATTATACCGTTTATTGGGTGTTTTATTTATTTATTATTTTTTATTTTATTTATTTTTTATTTTTTTTTGGGGGGGTCTCAACTTTTAAGATTAATCTTTTTTGTTTTTGGTTTGCTTCATTTATTGAATTGTTTATTTCATTGATTTGCTTATATATTTCTTCTTCCTTTTTCATTTTGTTAATTTTTGAGTCTCCATTCAGTATAGATACATGTTGCCGTCTGTTGTTTTCTCCCAGTCTGGTTGGGTGCACTCGTATGGCTATACATTGTAAACTCACGGGTAAAAGTACCAACACCTTACTAGCGCAGTGGGATAAGGTGCTGGGACTGTCTCAACACTTGGACCACGCGATCCGGGTTCGAATGCCGTCTGCACTAATATAGGTTCAAGGCCTTTTGCTGTCTGTGGCAACAGTGTGATTGGGATCTGCCTTGCTTCCTCCCCTAAAGTGGTCAGGGCCCTAGTGGCTAGGCAGGGGAGACAGGGGAGGATATGCTGCTGGGTCAATTTGCCACAAAATAAGGGAACTAATCGTTGCTGCAGAAGAGGGGCGTAGTGTGCGCTATCTAAACCTCTCCAGCGCGTGAACGCCTGACACTACCAGCAACGTAACTTTTTAATCTTTTTTTAAATATAATATAAGGTATGAGATTTTACTGTGACGCTTTTTTTGGTTATTTTATTTATTTATTTATTGTTTATTATTTTCATTTTTGTCATTTGTTGATGCAACTACGCAATAAAAGTTACATGAAATACTGCAAAAAACATTTTATTGAAGAAACAATTGCAAAAAAAGAAACCCAAAACACTGTATCAGAATTAGTTGCGATGATCGTAACCCTCTCTAGTATTTTAAAATAATTGGTGACTGTATGCATGTGACTGCGGTTTCATTGTTGGGGCTGGACTTGTACACATGCATATAGAGCCACGCAGTGCAGGGGAGACTTGATAAATTTAGGCTTTTAAAGTTGGCCCTATTTTACTTGGCAAGTGGACTCTGCTGGAGAAGTGGGCAAGTGGGAGTGCATTTAGTTGGGTGCTCAAGACAGGAAAGGAAATGCTGTGACTCGGTCGCCACACCATGATGGGAACTAGATATCAGCCGGTCAGTCCGTGAAACCGGACTCGCGGCGCTTTATAAGCATGACATGTCACTCCGTAATTTTTACATTGTTTACCCAAGCCGTATTTTTTATTTTTTTCATCTGTACGAAAAACACAAATCAGAATAATGCAACATAATTTGTTGGTTTAATTGCCGCGTAGCATTTAATTTTCTTTTCCGTTGCAATTAATATATAATTTTTATTTATTAATTTTTTGGGTAGGGAAATTTTTCAAGATTGATGCCCGGACGTAGGGAAACCTTCACCGGCGTTGAGGTGTTTTCACTTGGAAGGAAACAAACTAGACGGGCCTTGGACTCCCCACTAAATAAACTCCCATAGGAACCAATGCTAAAAATCGTGTAAGTCTCCGGACAACTATTAACTTCAGAATTCTTTTCAATTTTTGGCAGGTCAGCCGTTTGGAATTTTTTCTAGCGACCCCAGAAAAAAAAACACCAGAAAATGAAATTTTCCCTAAACCGACTTGCTGCCAGTTTTCGTGAAGCACTTCTCCACTTCCCCGGTCAAATAGGGCCAACTTTAACGCCTAAATTGATCAAGTCTCCTCAAAAGTTGAAGCACAGAACCCCCAGGTTGTGATAGATTCTTATATTTACGCAATCTATTAATAGCATGACCCCCAAAACGTTCTAATTCAAAATAATTATACCGTTTATTGGGTGTTTTATTTATTTATTATTTTTTATTTTATTTATTTTTTATTTTTTTTTGGGGGGGTCTCAACTTTTAAGATTAATCTTTTTTGTTTTTGGTTTGCTTCATTTATTGAATTGTTTATTTCATTGATTTGCTTATATATTTCTTCTTCCTTTTTCATTTTGTTAATTTTTGAGTCTCCATTCAGTATAGATACATGTTGCCGTCTGTTGTTTTCTCCCAGTCTGGTTGGGTGCACTCGTATGGCTATACATTGTAAACTCACGGGTAAAAGTACCAACACCTTACTAGCGCAGTGGGATAAGGTGCTGGGACTGTCTCAACACTTGGACCACGCGATCCGGGTTCGAATGCCGTCTGCACTAATATAGGTTCAAGGCCTTTTGCTGTCTGTGGCAACAGTGTGATTGGGATCTGCCTTGCTTCCTCCCCTAAAGTGGTCAGGGCCCTAGTGGCTAGGCAGGGGAGACAGGGGAGGATATGCTGCTGGGTCAATTTGCCACAAAATAAGGGAACTAATCGTTGCTGCAGAAGAGGGGCGTAGTGTGCGCTATCTAAACCTCTCCAGCGCGTGAACGCCTGACACTACCAGCAACGTAACTTTTTAATCTTTTTTTAAATATAATATAAGGTATGAGATTTTACTGTGACGCTTTTTTTGGTTATTTTATTTATTTATTTATTGTTTATTATTTTCATTTTTGTCATTTGTTGATGCAACTACGCAATAAAAGTTACATGAAATACTGCAAAAAACATTTTATTGAAGAAACAATTGCAAAAAAAGAAACCCAAAACACTGTATCAGAATTAGTTGCGATGATCGTAACCCTCTCTAGTATTTTAAAATAATTGGTGACTGTATGCATGTGACTGCGGTTTCATTGTTGGGGCTGGACTTGTACACATGCATATAGAGCCACGCAGTGCAGGGGAGACTTGATAAATTTAGGCTTTTAAAGTTGGCCCTATTTTACTTGGCAAGTGGACTCTGCTGGAGAAGTGGGCAAGTGGGAGTGCATTTAGTTGGGTGCTCAACACAGGAAAGGAAATGATGTGACTCGGTCGCCACACCATGATGGGAACTAGATATCAGCCGGTCAGTCCGTGAAACCGGACTCGCGGCGCTTTATAAGCATGACATGTCACCCCGTAATTTTTACATTGTTTACCCAAGCCGTATTTTTTATTTTTTTCATCTGTACGAAAAACACAAATCAGAATAATGCAACATAATTTGTTGGTTTAATTGCCGCGTAGCATTTAATTTTCTTTTCCGTTGCAATTAATATATAATTTTTATTTATTTATTTTTTGGGTAGGGAAATTTTTCAAGATTGATGCCCGGACGTAGGGAAACTTTCACCGGCGTTGAGGTGTTTTCACTTGGAAGGAAACAAACTAGACGGGCCTTGGACTCCCCACTAAATAAACTCCCATAGGAACCAATGCTAAAAATCGTGTAAGTCTCCGGACAACTATTAACTTCAGAATTCTTTTCAATTTTTGGCAGGTCAGCCGTTTGGAATTTTTTCTAGCGACCCCAGAAAAAAAACCACCAGAAAATGAAATTTTCCCTAAACCGACTTGCTGCCAGTTTTCGTGAAGCACTTCTCCACTTCCCCGGTCAAATAGGGCCAACTTTAACGCCTAAATTGATCAAGTCTCCTCAAAAGTTGAAGCACAGAACCCCCAGGTTGTGATAGATTCTTATATTTACGCAATCTATTAATAGCATGACCCCCAAAACGTTCTAATTCAAAATAATTATACCGTTTATTGGGTGTTTTTTTTATTTATTATTTTTTATTTTATTTATTTATTTATTTTGTTTTTTTGGGGGGGGGTCTCAACTTTTAAGATTAATCTTTTTTGTTTTTGGTTTGCTTCATTTATTGAATTGTTTATTTCATTGATTTGCTTATATATTTCTTCTTCCTTTTTCATTTTGTTAATTTTTGAGTCTCCATTCAGTATAGATACATGTTGCCGTCTGTTGTTTTCTCCCAGTCTGGTTGGGTGCACTCGTATGGCTATACATTGTAAACTCACGGGTAAAAGTACCAACACCTTACTAGCGCAGTGGGATAAGGTGCTGGGACTGTCTCAACACTTGGACCACGCGATCCGGGTTCGAATGCCGTCTGCACTAATATAGGTTCAAGGCCTTTTGCTGTCTGTGGCAACAGTGTGATTGGGATCTGCCTTGCTTCCTCCCCTAAAGTGGTCAGGGCCCTAGTGGCTAGGCAGGGGAGACAGGGGAGGATATGCTGCTGGGTCAATTTGCCACAAAATAAGGGAACTAATCGTTGCTGCAGAAGAGGGGCGTAGTGTGCGCTATCTAAACCTCTCCAGCGCGTGAACGCCTGACACTACCAGCAACGTAACTTTTTAATCTTTTTTTAAATATAATATAAGGTATGAGATTTTACTGTGACGCTTTTTTTGGTTATTTTATTTATTTATTTATTGTTTATTATTTTCATTTTTGTCATTTGTTGATGCAACTACGCAATAAAAGTTACATGAAATACTGCAAAAAACATTTTATTGAAGAAACAATTGCAAAAAAAGAAACCCAAAACACTGTATCAGAATAAGCCATTTGCGAGTTAAATTTGAATAATGTCTGGTACAATGACTAGTTTAGTCACAAGTTACCGCGTAAATTTGAATTCCTCAGACTATCGAGACAGTTGCTATGTCACATGGTTCGGGGCAAGCTTTTGTATAGCAACCTCCAGATGAGCAAACCCTGGTACCATTGTGTCATACACATCCATTCAGAATTGTGTATGGGTGTTCACCGTCTCTTACGTAACTAAGCAAAAGCTTGCCCCTAATCATGTGACATAGCAACTGTCTCGATAGTCTGAGGAATTCAAATTTAAGCGGTAACTTGTGACTAAACAAGTCATTGTACCAGACATTATTCAAATGTAACTCGCAAATGGCTTATTAGTTGCGATGATCGTAACCCTCTCTAGTATTTTAAAATAATTGGTGACTGTATGCATGTGACTGCGGTTTCATTGTTGGGGCTGGACTTGTACACATGCATATAGAGCCACGCAGTGCAGGGGAGACTTGATAAATTTAGGCTTTTAAAGTTGGCCCTATTTTACTTGGCAAGTGGACTCTGCTGGAGAAGTGGGCAAGTGGGAGTGCATTTAGTTGGGTGCTCAAGACAGGAAAGGAAATGCTGTGACTCGGTCGCCACACCATGATGGGAACTAGATATCAGCCGGTCAGTCCGTGAAACCGGACTCGCGGCGCTTTATAAGCATGACATGTCACCCCGTAATTTTTACATTGTTTACCCAAGCCGTATTTTTTATTTTTTTCATCTGTACGAAAAACACAAATCAGAATAATGCAACATAATTTGTTGGTTTAATTGCCGCGTAGCATTTAATTTTCTTTTCCGTTGCAATTAATATAGAATTTTTATTTATTAATTTTTTGGGTAGGGAAATTTTTCAAGATTGATGCCCGGACGTAGGGAAACCTTCACCGGCGTTGAGGTGTTTTCACTTGGAAGGAAACAAACTAGACGGGCCTTGGACTCCCCACTAAATAAACTCCCATAGGAACCAATGCTAAAAATCGTGTAAGTCTCCGGATAACTATTAACTTCAGAATTCTTTTCAATTTTTGGCAGGTCAGCCGTTTGGAATTTTTTCTAGCGACCCCAGAAAAAAACACACCAGAAAATGAAATTTTCCCTAAACCGACTTGCTGCCAGTTTTCGTGAAGCACTTCTCCACTTCCCCGGTCAAATAGGGCCAACTTTAACGCCTAAATTGATCAAGTCTCCTCAAAAGTTGAAGCACAGAACCCCCAGGTTGTGATAGATTCTTATATTTACGCAATCTATTAATAGCATGACCCCCAAAACGTTCTAATTCAAAATAATTATACCGTTTATTGGGTTTTTTTTTTATTTATTATTTTTTATTTTATTTATTTATTTATTTTGTTTTTGGGGGGGGGGGTCTCAACTTTTAAGATTAATCTTTTTTGTTTTTGGTTTGCTTCATTTATTGAATTGTTTATTTCATTGATTTGCTTATATATTTCTTCTTCCTTTTTCATTTTGTTAATTTTTGAGTCTCCATTCAGTATAGATACATGTTGCCGTCTGTTGTTTTCTCCCAGTCTGGTTGTGTGCACTCGTATGGCTATACATTGTAAACTCACGGGTAAAAGTACCAACACCTTACTAGCGCAGTGGGATAAGGTGCTGGGACTGTCTCAACACTTGGACCACGCGATCCGGGTTCGAATGCCGTCTGCACTAATATAGGTTCAAGGCCTTTTGCTGTCTGTGGCAACAGTGTGATTGGGATCTGCCTTGCTTCCTCCCCTAAAGTGGTCAGGGCCCTAGTGGCTAGGCAGGGGAGACAGGGGAGGATATGCTGCTGGGTCAATTTGCCACAAAATAAGGGAACTAATCGTTGCTGCAGAAGAGGGGCGTAGTGTGCGCTATCTAAACCTCTCCAGCGCGTGAACGCCTGACACTACCAGCAACGTAACTTTTTAATCTTTTTTTAAATATAATATAAGGTATGAGATTTTACTGTGACGCTTTTTTTGGTTATTTTATTTATTTATTTATTGTTTATTATTTTCATTTTTGTCATTTGTTGATGCAACTACGCAATAAAAGTTACATGAAATACTGCAAAAAACATTTTATTGAAGAAACAATTGCAAAAAAAGAAACCCAAAACACTGTATCAGAATAAGCCATTTGCGAGTTAAATTTGAATAATGTCTGGTACAATGACTAGTTTAGTCACAAGTTACCGCTTAAATTTGAATTCCTCAGACTATCGAGACAGTTGCTATGTCACATGGTTCGGGGCAAGCTTTTGTATAGCAACCTCCAGATGAGCAAACCCTGGTACCATTGTGTCATACACATCCATTCAGAATTGTGTATGGGTGTTCACCGTCTCTTACGTAACTAAGCAAAAGCTTGCCCCTAATCATGTGACATAGCAACTGTCTCGATAGTCTGAGGAATTCAAATTTAAGCGGTAACTTGTGACTAAACAAGTCATTGTACCAGACATTATTCAAATGTAACTCGCAAATGGCTTATTAGTTGCGATGATCGTAACCCTCTCTAGTATTTTAAAATAATCGGTGACTGTATGCATGTGACTGCGGTTTCATTGTTGGGGCTGGACTTGTACACATGCATATAGAGCCACGCAGTGCAGGGGAGACTTGATAAATTTAGGCTTTTAAAGTTGGCCCTATTTTACTTGGCAAGTGGACTCTGCTGGAGAAGTGGGCAAGTGGGAGTGCATTTAGTTGGGTGCTCAAGACAGGAAAGGAAATGCTGTGACTCGGTCGCCACACCATGATGGGAACTAGATATCAGCCGGTCAGTCCGTGAAACCGGACTCGCGGCGCTTTATAAGCATGACATGTCACCCCGTAATTTTTTCATTGTTTACCCAAGCCGTATTTTTTATTTTTTTCATCTGTACGAAAAACACAAATCAGAATAATGCAACATAATTTGTTGGTTTAATTGCCGCGTAGCATTTAATTTTCTTTTCCGTTGCAATTAATATAGAATTTTTATTTATTAATTTTTTGGGTAGGGAAATTTTTCAAGATTGATGCCCGGACGTAGGGAAACCTTCACCGGCGTTGAGGTGTTTTCACTTGGAAGGAAACAAACTAGACGGGCCTTGGACTCCCCACTAAATAAACTCCCATAGGAACCAATGCTAAAAATCGTGTAAGTCTCCGGACAACTATTAACTTCAGAATTCTTTTCAATTTTTGGCAGGTCAGCCGTTTGGAATTTTTTCTAGCGACCCCAGAAAAAAACACACCAGAAAATGAAATTTTCCCTAAACCGACTTGCTGCCAGTTTTCGTGAAGCACTTCTCCACTTCCCCGGTCAAATAGGGCCAACTTTAACGCCTAAATTGATCAAGTCTCCTCAAAAGTTGAAGCACAGAACCCCCAGGTTGTGATAGATTCTTATATTTACGCAATCTATTAATAGCATGACCCCCAAAACGTTCTAATTCAAAATAATTATACCGTTTATTGGGTGTTTTTTTTATTTATTATTTTTTATTTTATTTATTTAATTTTTTTTTTTTGGGGGGGGGTCTCAACTTTTAAGATTAATCTTTTTTGTTTTTGGTTTGCTTCATTTATTGAATTGTTTATTTCATTGATTTGCTTATATATTTCTTCTTCCTTTTTCATTTTGTTAATTTTTGAGTCTCCATTCAGTATAGATACATGTTGCCGTCTGTTGTTTTCTCCCAGTCTGGTTGGGTGCACTCGTATGGCTATACATTGTAAACTCACGGGTAAAAGTACCAACACCTTACTAGCGCAGTGGGATAAGGTGCTGGGACTGTCTCAACACTTGGACCACGCGATCCGGGTTCGAATGCCGTCTGCACTAATATAGGTTCAAGGCCTTTTGCTGTCTGTGGCAACAGTGTGATTGGGATCTGCCTTGCTTCCTCCCCTAAAGTGGTCAGGGCCCTAGTGGCTAGGCAGGGGAGACAGGGGAGGATATGCTGCTGGGTCAATTTGCCACAAAATAAGGGAACTAATCGTTGCTGCAGAAGAGGGGCGTAGTGTGCGCTATCTAAACCTCTCCAGCGCGTGAACGCCTGACACTACCAGCAACGTAACTTTTTAATCTTTTTTTAAATATAATATAAGGTATGAGATTTTACTGTGACGCTTTTTTTGGTTATTTTATTTATTTATTTATTGTTTATTATTTTCATTTTTGTCATTTGTTGATGCAACTACGCAATAAAAGTTACATGAAATACTGCAAAAAACATTTTATTGAAGAAACAATTGCAAAAAAAGAAACCCAAAACACTGTATCAGAATAAGCCATTTGCGAGTTAAATTTGAATAATGTCTGGTACAATGACTAGTTTAGTCACAAGTTACCGCTTAAATTTGAATTCCTCAGACTATCGAGACAGTTGCTATGTCACATGGTTCGGGGCAAGCTTTTGTATAGCAACCTCCAGATGAGCAAACCCTGGTACCATTGTGTCATACACATCCATTCAGAATTGTGTATGGGTGTTCACCGTCTCTTACGTAACTAAGCAAAAGCTTGCCCCTAATCATGTGACATAGCAACTGTCTCGATAGTCTGAGGAATTCAAATTTAAGCGGTAACTTGTGACTAAACAAGTCATTGTACCAGACATTATTCAAATGTAACTCGCAAATGGCTTATTAGTTGCGATGATCGTAACCCTCTCTAGTATTTTAAAATAATTGGTGACTGTATGCATGTGACTGCGGTTTCATTGTTGGGGCTGGACTTGTACACATGCATATAGAGCCACGCAGTGCAGGGGAGACTTGATAAATTTAGGCTTTTAAAGTTGGCCCTATTTTACTTGGCAAGTGGACTCTGCTGGTATAACCATGCCCGATATGGGGCAGAGGGAGGCCCCCCCAAACTAACCCTAACCCTAACACACTCTTCCCTCTTGTATACAGAAGCACCCCCCCTAAAATTCTCAAAAGAATTCCTGAGATTCCCAGAACACAATGAAGACACAATAGAGGGGGGGCCTCCCTCTGCCCCATATCGAGCAGCAATTGTCTGCTGGAGAAGTGGGCAAGTGGGAGTGCATTTAGTTGGGTGCTCAAGACAGGAAAGGAAATGCTGTGACTCGGTCGCCACACCATGATGGGAACTAGATATCAGCCGGTCAGTCCGTGAAACCGGACTCGCGGCGCTTTATAAGCATGACATGTCACCCCGTAATTTTTACATTGTTTACCCAAGCCGTATTTTTTATTTTTTTCATCTGTACGAAAAACACAAATCAGAATAATGCAACATAATTTGTTGGTTTAATTGCCGCGTAGCATTTAATTTTCTTTTCCGTTGCAATTAATATAGAATTTTTATTTATTAATTTTTTGGGTAGGGAAATTTTTCAAGATTGATGCCCGGACGTAGGGAAACCTTCACCGGCGTTGAGGTGTTTTCACTTGGAAGGAAACAAACTAGACGGGCCTTGGACTCCCCACTAAATAAACTCCCATAGGAACCAATGCTAAAAATCGTGTAAGTCTCCGGACAACTATTAACTTCAGAATTCTTTTCAATTTTTGGCAGGTCAGCCGTTTGGAATTTTTTCTAGCGACCCCAGAAAAAAACACACCAGAAAATGAAATTTTCCCTAAACCGACTTGCTGCCAGTTTTCGTGAAGCACTTCTCCACTTCCCCGGTCAAATAGGGCCAACTTTAACGCCTAAATTGATCAAGTCTCCTCAAAAGTTGAAGCACAGAACCCCCAGGTTGTGATAGATTCTTATATTTACGCAATCTATTAATAGCATGACCCCCAAAACGTTCTAATTCAAAATAATTATACCGTTTATTGGGTGTTTTTTTTATTTATTATTTTTTATTTTATTTATTTTTTTTTGTTTTTGGGGGGGGGTCTCAACTTTTAAGATTAATCTTTTTTGTTTTTGGTTTGCTTCATTTATTGAATTGTTTATTTCATTGATTTGCTTATATATTTCTTCTTCCTTTTTCATTTTGTTAATTTTTGAGTCTCCATTCAGTATAGATACATGTTGCCGTCTGTTGTTTTCTCCCAGTCTGGTTGGGTGCACTCGTATGGCTATACATTGTAAACTCACGGGTAAAAGTACCAACACCTTACTAGCGCAGTGGGATAAGGTGCTGGGACTGTCTCAACACTTGGACCACGCGATCCAGGTTCGAATGCCGTCTGCACTAATATAGGTTCAAGGCCTTTTGCTGTCTGTGGCAACAGTGTGATTGGGATCTGCCTTGCTTCCTCCCCTAAAGTGGTCAGGGCCCTAGTGGCTAGGCAGGGGAGACAGGGGAGGATATGCTGCTGGGTCAATTTGCCACAAAATAAGGGAACTAATCGTTGCTGCAGAAGAGGGGCGTAGTGTGCGCTATCTAAACCTCTCCAGCGCGTGAACGCCTGACACTACCAGCAACGTAACTTTTTAATCTTTTTTTAAATATAATATAAGGTATGAGATTTTACTGTGACGCTTTTTTTGGTTATTTTATTTATTTATTTATTGTTTATTATTTTCATTTTTGTCATTTGTTGATGCAACTACGCAATAAAAGTTACATGAAATACTGCAAAAAACATTTTATTGAAGAAACAATTGCAAAAAAAGAAACCCAAAACACTGTATCAGAATAAGCCATTTGCGAGTTAAATTTGAATAATGTCTGGTACAATGACTAGTTTAGTCACAAGTTACCGCTTAAATTTGAATTCCTCAGACTATCGAGACAGTTGCTATGTCACATGGTTCGGGGCAAGCTTTTGTATAGCAACCTCCAGATGAGCAAACCCTGGTACCATTGTGTCATACACATCCATTCAGAATTGTGTATGGGTGTTCACCGTCTCTTACGTAACTAAGCAAAAGCTTGCCCCTAATCATGTGACATAGCAACTGTCTCGATAGTCTGAGGAATTCAAATTTAAGCGGTAACTTGTGACTAAACAAGTCATTGTACCAGACATTATTCAAATGTAACTCGCAAATGGCTTATTAGTTGCGATGATCGTAACCCTCTCTAGTATTTTAAAATAATTGGTGACTGTATGCATGTGACTGCGGTTTCATTGTTGGGGCTGGACTTGTACACATGCATATAGAGCCACGCAGTGCAGGGGAGACTTGATAAATTTAGGCTTTTAAAGTTGGCCCTATTTTACTTGGCAAGTGGACTCTGCTGGAGAAGTGGGCAAGTGGGAGTGCATTTAGTTGGGTGCTCAAGACAGGAAAGGAAATGCTGTGACTCGGTCGCCACACCATGATGGGAACTAGATATCAGCCGGTCAGTCCGTGAAACCGGACTCGCGGCGCTTTATAAGCATGACATGTCACCCCGTAATTTTTACATTGTTTACCCAAGCCGTATTTTTTATTTTTTTCATCTGTACGAAAAACACAAATCAGAATAATGCAACATAATTTGTTGGTTTAATTGCCGCGTAGCATTTAATTTTCTTTTCCGTTGCAATTAATATATAATTTTTATTTATTAATTTTTTGGGTAGGGAAATTTTTCAAGATTGATGCCCGGACGTAGGGAAACCTTCACCGGCGTTGAGGTGTTTTCACTTGGAAGGAAACAAACTAGACGGGCCTTGGACTCCCCACTAAATAAACTCCCATAGGAACCAATGCTAAAAATCGTGTAAGTCTCCGGACAACTATTAACTTCAGAATTCTTTTCAATTTTTGGCAGGTCAGCCGTTTTGAATTTTTTCTAGCGACCCCAGAAAAAAACACACCAGAAAATGAAATTTTCCCTAAACCGACTTGCTGCCAGTTTTCGTGAAGCACTTCTCCACTTCCCCGGTCAAATAGGGCCAACTTTAACGCCTAAATTGATCAAGTCTCCTCAAAAGTTGAAGCACAGAACCCCCAGGTTGTGATAGATTCTTATATTTACGCAATCTATTAATAGCATGACCCCCAAAACGTTCTAATTCAAAATAATTATACCGTTTATTGGGTGTTTTTTTTATTTATTATTTTTTATTTTATTTTTAATTTTTTTTTTGGGGGGGGGGTCTCAACTTTTAAGATTAATCTTTTTTGTTTTTGGTTTGCTTCATTTATTGAATTGTTTATTTCATTGATTTGCTTATATATTTCTTCTTCCTTTTTCATTTTGTTAATTTTTGAGTCTCCATTCAGTATAGATACATGTTGCCGTCTGTTGTTTTCTCCCAGTCTGGTTGGGTGCACTCGTATGGCTATACATTGTAAACTCACGGGTAAAAGTACCAACACCTTACTAGCGCAGTGGGATAAGGTGCTGGGACTGTCTCAACACTTGGACCACGCGATCCGGGTTCGAATGCCGTCTGCACTAATATAGGTTCAAGGCCTTTTGCTGTCTGTGGCAACAGTGTGATTGGGATCTGCCTTGCTTCCTCCCCTAAAGTGGTCAGGGCCCTAGTGGCTAGGCAGGGGAGACAGGGGAGGATATGCTGCTGGGTCAATTTGCCACAAAATAAGGGAACTAATCGTTGCTGCAGAAGAGGGGCGTAGTGTGCGCTATCTAAACCTCTCCAGCGCGTGAACGCCTGACACTACCAGCAACGTAACTTTTTAATCTTTTTTTAAATATAATATAAGGTATGAGATTTTACTGTGACGCTTTTTTTGGTTATTTTATTTATTTATTTATTGTTTATTATTTTCATTTTTGTCATTTGTTGATGCAACTACGCAATAAAAGTTACATGAAATACTGCAAAAAACATTTTATTGAAGAAACAATTGCAAAAAAAGAAACCCAAAACACTGTATCAGAATAAGCCATTTGCGAGTTAAATTTGAATAATGTCTGGTACAATGACTAGTTTAGTCACAAGTTACCGCTTAAATTTGAATTCCTCAGACTATCGAGACAGTTGCTATGTCACATGGTTCGGGGCAAGCTTTTGTATAGCAACCTCCAGATGAGCAAACCCTGGTACCATTGTGTCATACACATCCATTCAGAATTGTGTATGGGTGTTCACCGTCTCTTACGTAACTAAGCAAAAGCTTGCCCCTAATCATGTGACATAGCAACTGTCTCGATAGTCTGAGGAATTCAAATTTAAGCGGTAACTTGTGACTAAACAAGTCATTGTACCAGACATTATTCAAATGTAACTCGCAAATGGCTTATTAGTTGCGATGATCGTAACCCTCTCTAGTATTTTAAAATAATTGGTGACTGTATGCATGTGACTGCGGTTTCATTGTTGGGGCTGGACTTGTACACATGCATATAGAGCCACGCAGTGCAGGGGAGACTTGATAAATTTAGGCTTTTAAAGTTGGCCCTATTTTACTTGGCAAGTGGACTCTGCTGGAGAAGTGGGCAAGTGGGAGTGCATTTAGTTGGGTGCTCAAGACAGGAAAGGAAATGCTGTGACTCGGTCGCCACACCATGATGGGAACTAGATATCAGCCGGTCTGTCCGTGAAACCGGACTCGCGGCGCTTTATAAGCATGACATGTCACCCCGTAATTTTTACATTGTTTACCCAAGCCGTATTTTTTATTTTTTTCATCTGTACGAAAAACACAAATCAGAATAATGCAACATAATTTGTTGGTTTAATTGCCGCGTAGCATTTAATTTTCTTTTCCGTTGCAATTAATATATAATTTTTATTTATTAATTTTTTGGGTAGGGAAATTTTTCAAGATTGATGCCCGGACGTAGGGAAACCTTCACCGGCGTTGAGGTGTTTTCACTTGGAAGGAAACAAACTAGACGGGCCTTGGACTCCCCACTAAATAAACTCCCATAGGAACCAATGCTAAAAATCGTGTAAGTCTCCGGACAACTATTAACTTCAGAATTCTTTTCAATTTTTGGCAGGTCAGCCGTTTGGATTTTTTTCTAGCGACCCCAGAAAAAAACACACCAGAAAATGAAATTTTCCCTAAACCGACTTGCTGCCAGTTTTCGTGAAGCACTTCTCCACTTCCCCGGTCAAATAGGGCCAACTTTAACGCCTAAATTGATCAAGTCTCCTCAAAAGTTGAAGCACAGAACCCCCAGGTTGTGATAGATTCTTATATTTACGCAATCTATTAATAGCATGACCCCCAAAACGTTCTAATTCAAAATAATTATACCGTTTATTGGGTGGTTTTTTTATTTATTATTTTTTATTTTATTTATTTATTTATTTTAATTTTTTTTTGGGGGGGGTCTCAACTTTTAAGATTAATCTTTTTTGTTTTTGGTTTGCTTCATTTATTGAATTGTTTATTTCATTGATTTGCTTCTATATTTCTTCTTCCTTTTTCATTTTGTTAATTTGTGAGTCTCCATTCAGTATAGATACATGTTGCCGTCTGTTGTTTTCTCCCAGTCTGGTTGGGTGCACTCGTATGGCTATACATTGTAAACTCACGGGTAAAAGTACCAACACCTTACTAGCGCAGTGGGATAAGGTGCTGGGACTGTCTCAACACTTGGACCACGCGATCCGGGTTCGAATGCCGTCTGCACTAATATAGGTTCAAGGCCTTTTGCTGTCTGTGGCAACAGTGTGATTGGGATCTGCCTTGCTTCCTCCCCTAAAGTGGTCAGGGCCCTAGTGGCTAGGCAGGGGAGACAGGGGAGGATATGCTGCTGGGTCAATTTGCCACAAAATAAGGGAACTAATCGTTGCTGCAGAAGAGGGGCGTAGTGTGCGCTATCTAAACCTCTCCAGCGCGTGAACGCCTGACACTACCAGCAACGTAACTTTTTAATCTTTTTTTAAATATAATATAAGGTATGAGATTTTACTGTGACGCTTTTTTTGGTTATTTTATTTATTTATTTATTGTTTATTATTTTCATTTTTGTCATTTGTTGATGCAACTACGCAATAAAAGTTACATGAAATACTGCAAAAAACATTTTATTGAAGAAACAATTGCAAAAAAAGAAACCCAAAACACTGTATCAGAATAAGCCATTTGCGAGTTAAATTTGAATAATGTCTGGTACAATGACTAGTTTAGTCACAAGTTACCGCTTAAATTTGAATTCCTCAGACTATCGAGACAGTTGCTATGTCACATGGTTCGGGGCAAGCTTTTGTATAGCAACCTCCAGATGAGCAAACCCTGGTACCATTGTGTCATACACATCCATTCAGAATTATGTATGGGTGTTCACCGTAACTAAGCAAAAGCTTGCCCCTAATCATGTGACATAGCAACTGTCTCGATAGTCTGTCGAATTCAAATTTAAGCGGTAACTTGTGACTAAACAAGTCATTGTACCAGACATTATTCAAATGTAACTCGCAAATGGCTTATTAGTTGCGATGATCGTAACCCTCTCTAGTATTTTAAAATAATTGGTGACTGTATGCATGTGACTGCGGTTTCATTGTTGGGGCTGGACTTGTACACATGCATATAGAGCCACGCAGTGCAGGGGAGACTTGATAAATTTAGGCTTTTAAAGTTGGCCCTATTTTACTTGGCAAGTGGACTCTGCTGGAGAAGTGGGCAAGTGGGAGTGCATTTAGTTGGGTGCTCAAGACAGGAAAGGAAATGCTGTGACTCGGTCGCCACACCATGATGGGAACTAGATATCAGCCGGTCAGTCCGTGAAACCGGACTCGCGGCGCTTTATAAGCATGACATGTCACCCCGTAATTTTTACATTGTTTACCCAAGCCGTATTTTTTATTTTTTTCATCTGTACGAAAAACACAAATCAGAATAATGCAACATAATTTGTTGGTTTAATTGCCGCGTAGCATTTAATTTTCTTTTCCGTTGCAATTAATATATAATTTTTATTTATTAATTTTTTGGGTAGGGAAATTTTTCAAGATTGATGCCCGGACGTAGGGAAACCTTCACCGGCGTTGAGGTGTTTTCACTTGGAAGGAAACAAACTAGACGGGCCTTGGACTCCCCACTAAATAAACTCCCATAGGAACCAATGCTAAAAATCGTGTAAGTCTCCGGACAACTATTAACTTCAGAATTCTTTTCAATTTTTGGCAGGTCAGCCGTTTGGAATTTTTTCTAGCGACCCCAGAAAAAAACACACCAGAAAATGAAATTTTCCCTAAACCGATTTGCTGCCAGTTTTCGTGAAGCACTTCTCCACTTCCCCGGTCAAATAGGGCCAACTTTAACGCCTAAATTGATCAAGTCTCCTCAAAAGTTGAAGCACAGAACCCCCAGGTTGTGATAGATTCTTATATTTACGCAATCTATTAATAGCATGACCCCCAAAACGTTCTAATTCAAAATAATTATACCGTTTATTGGGTGTGTTTTTTATTTATTATTTTTTATTTTATTTATTTATTTTTTTTTGGGGGGGGGTCTCAACTTTTAAGATTAATCTTTTTTGTTTTTGGTTTGCTTCATTTATTGAATTGTTTATTTCATTGATTTGCTTATATATTTCTTCTTCCTTTTTCATTTTGTTAATTTTTGAGTCTCCATTCAGTATAGATACATGTTGCCGTCTGTTGTTTTCTCCCAGTCTGGTTGGGTGCACTCGTATGGCTATACATTGTAAACTCACGGGTAAAAGTACCAACACCTTACTAGCGCAGTGGGATAAGGTGCTGGGACTGTCTCAACACTTGGACCACGCGATCCGGGTTCGAATGCCGTCTGCACTAATATAGGTTCAAGGCCTTTTGCTGTCTGTGGCAACAGTGTGATTGGGATCTGCCTTGCTTCCTCCCCTAAAGTGGTCAGGGCCCTAGTGGCTAGGCAGGGGAGACAGGGGAGGATATGCTGCTGGGTCAATTTGCCACAAAATAAGGGAACTAATCGTTGCTGCAGAAGAGGGGCGTAGTGTGCGCTATCTAAACCTCTCCAGCGCGTGAACGCCTGACACTACCAGCAACGTAACTTTTTAATCTTTTTTTAAATATAATATAAGGTATGAGATTTTACTGTGACGCTTTTTTTGGTTATTTTATTTATTTATTTATTGTTTATTATTTTCATTTTTGTCATTTGTTGATGCAACTACGCAATAAAAGTTACATGAAATACTGCAAAAAACATTTTATTGAAGAAACAATTGCAAAAAAAGAAACCCAAAACACTGTATCAGAATAAGCCATTTGCGAGTTAAATTTGAATAATGTCTGGTACAATGACTAGTTTAGTCACAAGTTACCGCTTAAATTTGAATTCCTCAGACTATCGAGACAGTTGCTATGTCACATGGTTCGGGGCAAGCTTTTGTATAGCAACCTCCAGATGAGCAAACCCTGGTACCATTGTGTCATACACATCCATTCAGAATTGTGTATGGGTGTTCACCGTCTCTTACGTAACTAAGCAAAAGCTTGCCCCTAATCATGTGACATAGCAACTGTCTCGATAGTCTGAGGAATTCAAATTTAAGCGGTAACTTGTGACTAAACAAGTCATTGTACCAGACATTATTCAAATGTAACTCGCAAATGGCTTATTAGTTGCGATGATCGTAACCCTCTCTAGTATTTTAAAATAATTGGTGACTGTATGCATGTGACTGCGGTTTCATTGTTGGGGCTGGACTTGTACACATGCATATAGAGCCACGCAGTGCAGGGGAGACTTGATAAATTTAGGCTTTTAAAGTTGGCCCTATTTTACTTGGCAAGTGGACTCTGCTGGAGAAGTGGGCAAGTGGGAGTGCATTTAGTTGGGTGCTCAAGACAGGAAAGGAAATGCTGTGACTCGGTCGCCACACCATGATGGGAACTAGATATCAGCCGGTCAGTCCGTGAAACCGGACTCGCGGCGCTTTATAAGCATGACATGTCACCCCGTAATTTTTACATTGTTTACCCAAGCCGTATTTTTTATTTTTTTCATCTGTACGAAAAACACAAATCAGAATAATGCAACATAATTTGTTGGCTTAATTGCCGCGTAGCATTTAATTTTCTTTTCCGTTGCAATTAATATATAATTTTTATTTATTAATTTTTTGGGTAGGGAAATTTTTCAAGATTGATGCCCGGACGTAGGGAAACCTTCACCGGCGTTGAGGTGTTTTCACTTGGAAGGAAACAAACTAGACGGGCCTTGGACTCCCCACTAAATAAACTCCCATAGGAACCAATGCTAAAAATCGTGTAAGTCTCCGGACAACTATTAACTTCAGAATTCTTTTCAATTTTTGGCAGGTCAGCCGTTTGGAATTTTTTCTAGCGACCCCAGAAAAAAACACACCAGAAAATGAAATTTTCCCTAAACCGATTTGCTGCCAGTTTTCGTGAAGCACTTCTCCACTTCCCCGGTCAAATAGGGCCAACTTTAACGCCTAAATTGATCAAGTCTCCTCAAAAGTTGAAGCACAGAACCCCCAGGTTGTGATAGATTCTTATATTTACGCAATCTATTAATAGCATGACCCCCAAAACGTTCTAATTCAAAATAATTATACCGTTTATTGGGTGTGTTTTTTATTTATTATTTTTTATTTTATTTATTTATTTTTTTTTGGGGGGGGGTCTCAACTTTTAAGATTAATCTTTTTTGTTTTTGGTTTGCTTCATTTATTGAATTGTTTATTTCATTGATTTGCTTATATATTTCTTCTTCCTTTTTCATTTTGTTAATTTTTGAGTCTCCATTCAGTATAGATACATGTTGCCGTCTGTTGTTTTCTCCCAGTCTGGTTGGGTGCACTCGTATGGCTATACATTGTAAACTCACGGGTAAAAGTACCAACACCTTACTAGCGCAGTGGGATAAGGTGCTGGGACTGTCTCAACACTTGGACCACGCGATCCGGGTTCGAATGCCGTCTGCACTAATATAGGTTCAAGGCCTTTTGCTGTCTGTGGCAACAGTGTGATTGGGATCTGCCTTGCTTCCTCCCCTAAAGTGGTCAGGGCCCTAGTGGCTAGGCAGGGGAGACAGGGGAGGATATGCTGCTGGGTCAATTTGCCACAAAATAAGGGAACTAATCGTTGCTGCAGAAGAGGGGCGTAGTGTGCGCTATCTAAACCTCTCCAGCGCGTGAACGCCTGACACTACCAGCAACGTAACTTTTTAATCTTTTTTTAAATATAATATAAGGTATGAGATTTTACTGTGACGCTTTTTTTGGTTATTTTATTTATTTATTTATTGTTTATTATTTTCATTTTTGTCATTTGTTGATGCAACTACGCAATAAAAGTTACATGAAATACTGCAAAAAACATTTTATTGAAGAAACAATTGCAAAAAAAGAAACCCAAAACACTGTATCAGAATAAGCCATTTGCGAGTTAAATTTGAATAATGTCTGGTACAATGACTAGTTTAGTCACAAGTTACCGCTTAAATTTGAATTCCTCAGACTATCGAGACAGTTGCTATGTCACATGGTTCGGGGCAAGCTTTTGTATAGCAACCTCCAGATGAGCAAACCCTGGTACCATTGTGTCATACACATCCATTCAGAATTGTGTATGGGTGTTCACCGTCTCTTACGTAACTAAGCAAAAGCTTGCCCCTAATCATGTGACATAGCAACTGTCTCGATAGTCTGAGGAATTCAAATTTAAGCGGTAACTTGTGACTAAACAAGTCATTGTACCAGACATTATTCAAATGTAACTCGCAAATGGCTTATTAGTTGCGATGATCGTAACCCTCTCTAGTATTTTAAAATAATTGGTGACTGTATGCATGTGACTGCGGTTTCATTGTTGGGGCTGGACTTGTACACATGCATATAGAGCCACGCAGTGCAGGGGAGACTTGATAAATTTAGGCTTTTAAAGTTGGCCCTATTTTACTTGGCAAGTGGACTCTGCTGGAGAAGTGGGCAAGTGGGAGTGCATTTAGTTGGGTGCTCAAGACAGGAAAGGAAATGCTGTGACTCGGTCGCCACACCATGATGGGAACTAGATATCAGCCGGTCAGTCCGTGAAACCGGACTCGCGGCGCTTTATAAGCATGACATGTCACCCCGTAATTTTTACATTGTTTACCCAAGCCGTATTTTTTATTTTTTTCATCTGTACGAAAAACACAAATCAGAATAATGCAACATAATTTGTTGGCTTAATTGCCGCGTAGCATTTAATTTTCTTTTCCGTTGCAATTAATATATAATTTTTATTTATTAATTTTTTGGGTAGGGAAATTTTTCAAGATTGATGCCCGGACGTAGGGAAACCTTCACCGGCGTTGAGGTGTTTTCACTTGGAAGGAAACAAACTAGACGGGCCTTGGACTCCCCACTAAATAAACTCCCATAGGAACCAATGCTAAAAATCGTGTAAGTCTCCGGACAACTATTAACTTCAGAATTCTTTTCAATTTTTGGCAGGTCAGCCGTTTGGAATTTTTTCTAGCGACCCCAGAAAAAAAACCACCAGAAAATGAAATTTTCCCTAAACCGACTTGCTGCCAGTTTTCGTGAAGCACTTCTCCACTTCCCCGGTCAAATAGGGCCAACTTTAACGCCTAAATTGATCAAGTCTCCTCAAAAGTTGAAGCACAGAACCCCCAGGTTGTGATAGATTCTTATATTTACGCAATCTATTAATAGCATGACCCCCAAAACGTTCTAATTCAAAATAATTATACCGTTTATTGGGTGTGTTTTTTATTTATTATTTTTTATTTTTTTTATTATTTTTTTTTTTGGGGGGGGGTCTCAACTTTTAAGATTAATCTTTTTTGTTTTTGGTTTGCTTCATTTATTGAATTGTTTATTTCATTGATTTGCTTATATATTTCTTCTTCCTTTTTCATTTTGTTAATTTTTGAGTCTCCATTCAGTATAGATACATGTTGCCGTCTGTTGTTTTCTCCCAGTCTGGTTGGGTGCACTCGTATGGCTATACATTGTAAACTCACGGGTAAAAGTACCAACACCTTACTAGCGCAGTGGGATAAGGTGCTGGGACTGTCTCAACACTTAGACCACGCGATCCGGGTTCGAATGCCGTCTGCACTAATATAGGTTCAAGGCCTTTTGCTGTCTGTGGCAACAGTGTGATTGGGATCTGCCTTGCTTCCTCCCCTAAAGTGGTCAGGGCCCTAGTGGCTAGGCAGGGGAGACAGGGGAGGATATGCTGCTGGGTCAATTTGCCACAAAATAAGGGAACTAATCGTTGCTGCAGAAGAGGGGCGTAGTGTGCGCTATCTAAACCTCTCCAGCGCGTGAACGCCTGACACTACCAGCAACGTAACTTTTTAATCTTTTTTTAAATATAATATAAGGTATGAGATTTTACTGTGACGCTTTTTTTGGTTATTTTATTTATTTATTTATTGTTTATTATTTTCATTTTTGTCATTTGTTGATGCAACTACGCAATAAAAGTTACATGAAATACTGCAAAAAACATTTTATTGAAGAAACAATTGCAAAAAAAGAAACCCAAAACACTGTATCAGAATAAGCCATTTGCGAGTTAAATTTGAATAATGTCTGGTACAATGACTAGTTTAGTCACAAGTTACCGCTTAAATTTGAATTCCTCAGACTATCGAGACAGTTGCTATGTCACATGGTTCGGGGCAAGCTTTTGTATAGCAACCTCCAGATGAGCAAACCCTGGTACCATTGTGTCATACACATCCATTCAGAATTGTGTATAGGTGTTCACCGTCTCTTACGTAACTAAGCAAAAGCTTGCCCCTAATCATGTGACATAGCAACTGTCTCGATAGTCTGAGGAATTCAAATTTAAGCGGTAACTTGTGACTAAACAAGTCATTGTACCAGACATTATTCAAATGTAACTCGCAAATGGCTTATTAGTTGCGATGATCGTAACCCTCTCTAGTATTTTAAAATAATTGGTGACTGTATGCATGTGACTGCGGTTTCATTGTTGGGGCTGGACTTGTACACATGCATATAGAGCCACGCAGTGCAGGGGAGACTTGATAAATTTAGGCTTTTAAAGTTGGCCCTATTTTACTTGGCAAGTGGACTCTGCTGGAGAAGTGGGCAAGTGGGAGTGCATTTAGTTGGGTGCTCAAGACAGGAAAGGAAATGCTGTGACTCGGTCGCCACACCATGATGGGAACTATATATCAGCCGGTCAGTCCGTGAAACCGGACTCGCGGCGCTTTATAAGCATGACATGTCACCCCGTAATTTTTACATTGTTTACCCAAGCCGTATTTTTTATTTTTTTCATCTGTACGAAAAACACAAATCAGAATAATGCAACATAATTTGTTGGTTTAATTGCCGCGTAGCATTTAATTTTCTTTTCCGTTGCAATTAATATATAATTTTTATTTATTAATTTTTTGGGTAGGGAAATTTTTCAAGATTGATGCCCGGACGTAGGGAAACCTTCACCGGCGTTGAGGTGTTTTCACTTGGAAGGAAACAAACTAGACGGGCCTTGGACTCCCCACTAAATAAACTCCCATAGGAACCAATGCTAAAAATCGTGTAAGTCTCCGGACAACTATTAACTTCAGAATTCTTTTCAATTTTTGGCAGGTCAGCCGTTTGGAATTTTTTCTAGCGACCCCAGAAAAAAACACACCAGAAAATGAAATTTTCCCTAAACCGACTTGCTGCCAGTTTTCGTGAAGCACTTCTCCACTTCCCCGGTCAAATAGGGCCAACTTTAACGCCTAAATTTATCAAGTCTCCTCAAAAGTTGAAGCACAGAACCCCCAGGTTGTGATAGATTCTTATATTTACGCAATCTATTAATAGCATGACCCCCAAAACGTTCTAATTCAAAATAATTATACCATTTATTGGGTGTTTTTTTTATTTATTATTTTTTATTTTATTTATTTTTTTTTTTTTTTTGGGGGGGGTCTCAACTTTTAAGATTAATCTTTTTGTTTTTGGTTTGCTTCATTTATTGAATTGTTTATTTCATTGATTTGCTTATATATTTCTTCTTCCTTTTTCATTTTGTTAATTTTTGAGTCTCCATTCAGTATAGATACATGTTGCCGTCTGTTGTTTTCTCCCAGTCTGGTTGGGTGCACTCGTATGGCTATACATTGTAAACTCACGGGTAAAAGTACCAACACCTTACTAGCGCAGTGGGATAAGGTGCTGGGACTGTCTCAACACTTGGACCACGCGATCCGGGTTCGAATGCCGTCTGCACTAATATAGGTTCAAGGCCTTTTGCTGTCTGTGGCAACAGTGTGATTGGGATCTGCCTTGCTTCCTCCCCTAAAGTGGTCAGGGCCCTAGTGGCTAGGCAGGGGAGACAGGGGAGGATATGCTGCTGGGTCAATTTGCCACAAAATAAGGGAACTAATCGTTGCTGCAGAAGAGGGGCGTAGTGTGCGCTATCTAAACCTCTCCAGCGCGTGAACGCCTGACACTACCAGCAACGTAACTTTTTAATCTTTTTTTAAATATAATATAAGGTATGAGATTTTACTGTGACGCTTTTTTTGGTTATTTTATTTATTTATTTATTGTTTATTATTTTCATTTTTGTCATTTGTTGATGCAACTACGCAATAAAAGTTACATGAAATACTGCAAAAAACATTTTATTGAAGAAACAATTGCAAAAAAAGAAACCCAAAACACTGTATCAGAATAAGCCATTTGCGAGTTAAATTTGAATAATGTCTGGTACAATGACTAGTTTAGTCACAAGTTACCGCTTAAATTTGAATTCCTCAGACTATCGAGACAGTTGCTATGTCACATGGTTCGGGGCAAGCTTTTGTATAGCAACCTCCAGATGAGCAAACCCTGGTACCATTGTGTCATACACATCCATTCAGAATTGTGTATGGGTGTTCACCGTCTCTTACGTAACTAAGCAAAAGCTTGCCCCTAATCATGTGACATAGCAACTGTCTCGATAGTCTGAGGAATTCAAATTTAAGCGGTAACTTGTGACTAAACAAGTCATTGTACCAGACATTATTCAAATGTAACTCGCAAATGGCTTATTAGTTGCGATGATCGTAACCCTCTCTAGTATTTTAAAATAATTGGTGACTGTATGCATGTGACTGCGGTTTCATTGTTGGGGCTGGACTTGTACACATGCATATAGAGCCACGCAGTGCAGGGGAGACTTGATAAATTTAGGCTTTTAAAGTTGGCCCTATTTTACTTGGCAAGTGGACTCTGCTGGAGAAGTGGGCAAGTGGGAGTGCATTTAGTTGGGTGCTCAAGACAGGAAAGGAAATGCTGTGACTCGGTCGCCACACCATGATGGGAACTAGATATCAGCCGGTCAGTCCGTGAAACCGGACTCGCGGCGCTTTATAAGCATGACATGTCACCCCGTAATTTTTACATTGTTTACCCAAGCCGTATTTTTTATTTTTTTCATCTGTACGAAAAACACAAATCAGAATAATGCAACATAATTTGTTGGTTTAATTGCCGCGTAGCATTTAATTTTCTTTTCCGTTGCAATTAATATATAATTTTTATTTATTAATTTTTTGGGTAGGGAAATTTTTCAAGATTGATGCCCGGACGTAGGGAAACCTTCACCGGCGTTGAGGTGTTTTCACTTGGAAGGAAACAAACTAGACGGGCCTTGGACTCCCCACTAAATAAACTCCCATAGGAACCAATGCTAAAAATCGTGTAAGTCTCCGGACAACTATTAACTTCAGAATTCTTTTCAATTTTTGGCAGGTCAGCCGTTTGGAATTTTTTCTAGCGACCCCAGAAAAAAACACACCAGAAAATGAAATTTTCCCTAAACCGACTTGCTGCCAGTTTTCGTGAAGCACTTCTCCACTTCCCCGGTCAAATAGGGCCAACTTTAACGCCTAAATTGATCAAGTCTCCTCAAAAGTTGAAGCACAGAACCCCCAGGTTGTGATAGATTCTTATATTTACGCAATCTATTAATAGCATGACCCCCAAAACGTTCTAATTCAAAATAATTATACCGTTTATTGGGTGTTTTTTTATTTATTATTTTTTATTTTATTTATTTATTTTTTATTTTTGGGGGGGGGGTCTCAACTTTTAAGATTAATCTTTTTTGTTTTTGGTTTGCTTCATTTATTGAATTGTTTATTTCATTGATTTGCTTATATATTTCTTCTTCCTTTTTCATTTTGTTAATTTTTGAGTCTCCATTCAGTATAGATACATGTTGCCGTCTGTTGTTTTCTCCCAGTCTGGTTGGGTGCACTCGTATGGCTATACATTGTAAACTCACGGGTAAAAGTACCAACACCTTACTAGCGCAGTGGGATAAGGTGCTGGGACTGTCTCAACACTTGGACCACGCGATCCGGGTTCGAATGCCGTCTGCACTAATATAGGTTCAAGGCCTTTTGCTGTCTGTGGCAACAGTGTGATTGGGATCTGCCTTGCTTCCTCCCCTAAAGTGGTCAGGGCCCTAGTGGCTAGGCAGGGGAGACAGGGGAGGATATGCTGCTGGGTCAATTTGCCACAAAATAAGGGAACTAATCGTTGCTGCAGAAGAGGGGCGTAGTGTGCGCTATCTAAACCTCTCCAGCGCGTGAACGCCTGACACTACCAGCAACGTAACTTTTTAATCTTTTTTTAAATATAATATAAGGTATGAGATTTTACTGTGACGCTTTTTTTGGTTATTTTATTTATTTATTTATTGTTTATTATTTTCATTTTTGTCATTTGTTGATGCAACTACGCAATAAAAGTTACATGAAATACTGCAAAAAACATTTTATTGAAGAAACAATTGCAAAAAAAAAAACCCAAAACACTGTATCAGAATAAGCCATTTGCGAGTTAAATTTGAATAATGTCTGGTACAATGACTAGTTTAGTCACAAGTTACCGCTTAAATTTGAATTCCTCAGACTATCGAGACAGTTGCTATGTCACATGGTTCGGGGCAAGCTTTTGTATAGCAACCTCCAGATGAGCAAACCCTGGTACCATTGTGTCATACACATCCATTCAGAATTGTGTATGGGTGTTCACCGTCTCTTACGTAACTAAGCAAAAGCTTGCCCCTAATCATGTGACATAGCAACTGTCTCGATAGTCTGAGGAATTCAAATTTAAGCGGTAACTTGTGACTAAACAAGTCATTGTACCAGACATTATTCAAATGTAACTCGCAAATGGCTTATTAGTTGCGATGATCGTAACCCTCTCTAGTATTTTAAAATAATTGGTGACTGTATGCATGTGACTGCGGTTTCATTGTTGGGGCTGGACTTGTACACATGCATATAGAGCCACGCAGTGCAGGGGAGACTTGATAAATTTAGGCTTTTAAAGTTGGCCCTATTTTACTTGGCAAGTGGACTCTGCTGGAGAAGTGGGCAAGTGGGAGTGCATTTAGTTGGGTGCTCAAGACAGGAAAGGAAATGCTGTGACTCGGTCGCCACACCATGATGGGAACTAGATATCAGCCGGTCAGTCCGTGAAACCGGACTCGCGGCGCTTTATAAGCATGACATGTCACCCCGTAATTTTTACATTGTTTACCCAAGCCGTATTTTTTATTTTTTTCATCTGTACGAAAAACACAAATCAGAATAATGCAACATAATTTGTTGGTTTAATTGCCGCGTAGCATTTAATTTTCTTTTCCGTTGCAATTAATATATAATTTTTATTTATTAATTTTTTGGGTAGGGAAATTTTTCAAGATTGATGCCCGGACGTAGGGAAACCTTCACCGGCGTTGAGGTGTTTTCACTTGGAAGGAAACAAACTAGACGGGCCTTGGACTCCCCACTAAATAAACTCCCATAGGAACCAATGCTAAAAATCGTGTAAGTCTCCGGACAACTATTAACTTCAGAATTCTTTTCAATTTTTGGCAGGTCAGCCGTTTGGAATTTTTTCTAGCGACCCCAGAAAAAAACACACCAGAAAATGAAATTTTCCCTAAACCGACTTGCTGCCAGTTTTCGTGAAGCACTTCTCCACTTCCCCGGTCAAATAGGGCCAACTTTAACGCCTAAATTGATCAAGTCTCCTCAAAAGTTGAAGCACAGAACCCCCAGGTTGTGATAGATTCTTATATTTACGCAATCTATTAATAGCATGACCCCCAAAACGTTCTAATTCAAAATAATTATACCGTTTATTGGGTGTTTTTTTTATTTATTATTTTTTATTTTATTTATATTTTTTTTATTTTTTTTTTTGGGGGGGTCTCAACTTTTAAGATTAATCTTTTTTGTTTTTGGTTTGCTTCATTTATTGAATTGTTTATTTCATTGATTTGCTTATATATTTCTTCTTCCTTTTTCATTTTGTTAATTTTTGAGTCTCCATTCAGTATAGATACATGTTGCCGTCTGTTGTTTTCTCCCAGTCTGGTTGGGTGCACTCGTATGGCTATACATTGTAAACTCACGGGTAAAAGTACCAACACCTTACTAGCGCAGTGGGATAAGGTGCTGGGACTGTCTCAACACTTGGACCACGCGATCCGGGTTCGAATGCCGTCTGCACTAATATAGGTTCAAGGCCTTTTGCTGTCTGTGGCAACAGTGTGATTGGGATCTGCCTTGCTTCCTCCCCTAAAGTGGTCAGGGCCCTAGTGGCTAGGCAGGGGAGACAGGGGAGGATATGCTGCTGGGTCAATTTGCCACAAAATAAGGGAACTAATCGTTGCTGCAGAAGAGGGGCGTAGTGTGCGCTATCTAAACCTCTCCAGCGCGTGAACGCCTGACACTACCAGCAACGTAACTTTTTAATCTTTTTTTAAATATAATATAAGGTATGAGATTTTACTGTGACGCTTTTTTTGGTTATTTTATTTATTTATTTATTGTTTATTATTTTCATTTTTGTCATTTGTTGATGCAACTACGCAATAAAAGTTACATGAAATACTGCAAAAAACATTTTATTGAAGAAACAATTGCAAAAAAAGAAACCCAAAACACTGTATCAGAATAAGCCATTTGCGAGTTAAATTTGAATAATGTCTGGTACAATGACTAGTTTAGTCACAAGTTACCGCTTAAATTTGAATTCCTCAGACTATCGAGACAGTTGCTATGTCACATGGTTCGGGGCAAGCTTTTGTATAGCAACCTCCAGATGAGCAAACCCTGGTACCATTGTGTCATACACATCCATTCAGAATTGTGTATGGGTGTTCACCGTCTCTTACGTAACTAAGCAAAAGCTTGCCCCTAATCATGTGACATAGCAACTGTCTCGATAGTCTGAGGAATTCAAATTTAAGCGGTAACTTGTGACTAAACAAGTCATTGTACCAGACATTATTCAAATGTAACTCGCAAATGGCTTATTAGTTGCGATGATCGTAACCCTCTCTAGTATTTTAAAATAATTGGTGACTGTATGCATGTGACTGCGGTTTCATTGTTGGGGCTGGACTTGTACACATGCATATAGAGCCACGCAGTGCAGGGGAGACTTGATAAATTTAGGCTTTTAAAGTTGGCCCTATTTTACTTGGCAAGTGGACTCTGCTGGAGAAGTGGGCAAGTGGGAGTGCATTTAGTTGGGTGCTCAAGACAGGAAAGGAAATGCTGTGACTCGGTCGCCACACCATGATGGGAACTAGATATCAGCCGGTCAGTCCGTGAAACCGGACTCGCGGCGCTTTATAAGCATGACATGTCACCCCGTAATTTTTACATTGTTTACCCAAGCCGTATTTTTTATTTTTTTCATCTGTACGAAAAACACAAATCAGAATAATGCAACATAATTTGTTGGTTTAATTGCCGCGTAGCATTTAATTTTCTTTTCCGTTGCAATTAATATATAATTTTTATTTATTAATTTTTTGGGTAGGGAAATTTTTCAAGATTGATGCCCGGACGTAGGGAAACCTTCACCGGCGTTGAGGTGTTTTCACTTGGAAGGAAACAAACTAGACGGGCCTTGGACTCCCCACTAAATAAACTCCCATAGGAACCAATGCTAAAAATCGTGTAAGTCTCCGGACAACTATTAACTTCAGAATTCTTTTCAATTTTTGGCAGGTCAGCCGTTTGGAATTTTTTCTAGCGACCCCAGAAAAAAACACACCAGAAAATGAAATTTTCCCTAAACCGACTTGCTGCCAGTTTTCGTGAAGCACTTCTCCACTTCCCCGGTCAAATAGGGCCAACTTTAACGCCTAAATTGATCAAGTCTCCTCAAAAGTTGAAGCACAGAACCCCCAGGTTGTGATAGATTCTTATATTTACGCAATCTATTAATAGCATGACCCCCAAAACGTTCTAATTCAAAATAATTATACCGTTTATTGGGTGTGTTTTTTATTTATTATTTTTTATTTTATTTATTTTTTTTTTTTTTTGGGGGGGGGTCTCAACTTTTAAGATTAATCTTTTTGTTTTTGGTTTGCTTCATTTATTGAATTGTTTATTTCATTGATTTGCTTATATATTTCTTCTTCCTTTTTCATTTTGTTAATTTTTGAGTCTCCATTCAGTATAGATACATGTTGCCGTCTGTTGTTTTCTCCCAGTCTGGTTGGGTGCACTCGTATGGCTATACATTGTAAACTCACGGGTAAAAGTACCAACACCTTACTAGCGCAGTGGGATAAGGTGCTGGGACTGTCTCAACACTTGGACCACGCGATCCGGGTTCGAATGCCGTCTGCACTAATATAGGTTCAAGGCCTTTTGCTGTCTGTGGCAACAGTGTGATTGGGATCTGCCTTGCTTCCTCCCCTAAAGTGGTCAGGGCCCTAGTGGCTAGGCAGGGGAGACAGGGGAGGATATGCTGCTGGGTCAATTTGCCACAAAATAAGGGAACTAATCGTTGCTGCAGAAGAGGGGCGTAGTGTGCGCTATCTAAACCTCTCCAGCGCGTGAACGCCTGACACTACCAGCAACGTAACTTTTTAATCTTTTTTTAAATATAATATAAGGTATGAGATTTTACTGTGACGCTTTTTTTGGTTATTTTATTTATTTATTTATTGTTTATTATTTTCATTTTTGTCATTTGTTGATGCAACTACGCAATAAAAGTTACATGAAATACTGCAAAAAACATTTTATTGAAGAAACAATTGCAAAAAAAGAAACCCAAAACACTGTATCAGAATAAGCCATTTGCGAGTTAAATTTGAATAATGTCTGGTACAATGACTAGTTTAGTCACAAGTTACCGCTTAAATTTGAATTCCTCAGACTATCGAGACAGTTGCTATGTCACATGGTTCGGGGCAAGCTTTTGTATAGCAACCTCCAGATGAGCAAACCCTGGTACCATTGTGTCATACACATCCATTCAGAATTGTGTATGGGTGTTCACCGTCTCTTACGTAACTAAGCAAAAGCTTGCCCCTAATCATGTGACATAGCAACTGTCTCGATAGTCTGAGGAATTCAAATTTAAGCGGTAACTTGTGACTAAACAAGTCATTGTACCAGACATTATTCAAATGTAACTCGCAAATGGCTTATTAGTTGCGATGATCGTAACCCTCTCTAGTATTTTAAAATAATTGGTGACTGTATGCATGTGACTGCGGTTTCATTGTTGGGGCTGGACTTGTACACATGCATATAGAGCCACGCAGTGCAGGGGAGACTTGATAAATTTAGGCTTTTAAAGTTGGCCCTATTTTACTTGGCAAGTGGACTCTGCTGGAGAAGTGGGCAAGTGGGAGTGCATTTAGTTGGGTGCTCAAGACAGGAAAGGAAATGCTGTGACTCGGTCGCCACACCATGATGGGAACTAGATATCAGCCGGTCAGTCCGTGAAACCGGACTCGCGGCGCTTTATAAGCATGACATGTCACCCCGTAATTTTTACATTGTTTACCCAAGCCGTATTTTTTTTTTTTTTCATCTGTACGAAAAACACAAATCAGAATAATGCAACATAATTTGTTGGTTTAATTGCCGCGTAGCATTTAATTTTCTTTTCCGTTGCAATTAATATATAATTTTTATTTATTAATTTTTTGGGTAGGGAAATTTTTCAAGATTGATGCCCGGACGTAGGGAAACCTTCACCGGCGTTGAGGTGTTTTCACTTGGAAGGAAACAAACTAGACGGGCCTTGGACTCCCCACTAAATAAACTCCCATAGGAACCAATGCTAAAAATCGTGTAAGTCTCCGGACAACTATTAACTTCAGAATTCTTTTCAATTTTTGGCAGGTCAGCCGTTTGGAATTTTTTCTAGCGACCCCAGAAAAAAACACACCAGAAAATGAAATTTTCCCTAAACCGACTTGCTGCCAGTTTTCGTGAACCACTTCTCCACTTCCCCGGTCAAATAGGGCCAACTTTAACGCCTAAATTGATCAAGTCTCCTCAAAAGTTGAAGCACAGAACCCCCAGGTTGTGATAGATTCTTATATTTACGCAATCTATTAATAGCATGACCCCCAAAACGTTCTAATTCAAAATAATTATACCGTTTATTGGGTGTGTTTTTTATTTATTATTTTTTATTTTATTTATTATTTTTTTTTTTGGGGGGGGGGTCTCAACTTTTAAGATTAATCTTTTTGTTTTTGGTTTGCTTCATTTATTGAATTGTTTATTTCATTGATTTGCTTATATATTTCTTCTTCCTTTTTCATTTTGTTAATTTTTGAGTCTCCATTCAGTATAGATACATGTTGCCGTCTGTTGTTTTCTCCCAGTCTGGTTGGGTGCACTCGTATGGCTATACATTGTAAACTCACGGGTAAAAGTACCAACACCTTACTAGCGCAGTGGGATAAGGTGCTGGGACTGTCTCAACACTTGGACCACGCGATCCGGGTTCGAATGCCGTCTGCACTAATATAGGTTCAAGGCCTTTTGCTGTCTGTGGCAACAGTGTGATTGGGATCTGCCTTGCTTCCTCCCCTAAAGTGGTCAGGGCCCTAGTGGCTAGGCAGGGGAGACAGGGGAGGATATGCTGCTGGGTCAATTTGCCACAAAATAAGGGAACTAATCGTTGCTGCAGAAGAGGGGCGTAGTGTGCGCTATCTAAACCTCTCCAGCGCGTGAACGCCTGACACTACCAGCAACGTAACTTTTTAATCTTTTTTTAAATATAATATAAGGTATGAGATTTTACTGTGACGCTTTTTTGGGTTATTTTATTTATTTATTTATTGTTTATTATTTTCATTTTTGTCATTTGTTGATGCAACTACGCAATAAAAGTTACATGAAATACTGCAAAAAACATTTTATTGAAGAAACAATTGCAAAAAAAGAAACCCAAAACACTGTATCAGAATAAGCCATTTGCGAGTTAAATTTGAATAATGTCTGGTACAATGACTAGTTTAGTCACAAGTTACCGCTTAAATTTGAATTCCTCAGACTATCGAGACAGTTGCTATGTCACATGGTTCGGGGCAAGCTTTTGTATAGCAACCTCCAGATGAGCAAACCCTGGTACCATTGTGTCATACACATCCATTCAGAATTGTGTATGGGTGTTCACCGTCTCTTACGTAACTAAGCAAAAGCTTGCCCCTAATCATGTGACATAGCAACTGTCTCGATAGTCTGAGGAATTCAAATTTAAGCGGTAACTTGTGACTAAACAAGTCATTGTACCAGACATTATTCAAATGTAACTCGCAAATGGCTTATTAGTTGCGATGATCGTAACCCTCTCTAGTATTTTAAAATAATTGGTGACTGTATGCATGTGACTGCGGTTTCATTGTTGGGGCTGGACTTGTACACATGCATATAGAGCCACGCAGTGCAGGGGAGACTTGATAAATTTAGGCTTTTAAAGTTGGCCCTATTTTACTTGGCAAGTGGACTCTGCTGGAGAAGTGGGCAAGTGGGAGTGCATTTAGTTGGGTGCTCAAGACAGGAAAGGAAATGCTGTGACTCGGTCGCCACACCATGATGGGAACTAGATATCAGCCGGTCAGTCCGTGAAACCGGACTCGCGGCGCTTTATAAGCATGACATGTCACCCCGTAATTTTTACATTGTTTACCCAAGCCGTATTTTTTATTTTTTTCATCTGTACGAAAAACACAAATCAGAATAATGCAACATAATTTGTTGGTTTAATTGCCGCGTAGCATTTAATTTTCTTTTCCGTTGCAATTAATATAGAATTTTTATTTATTAATTTTTTGGGTAGGGAAATTTTTCAAGATTGATGCCCGGACGTAGGGAAACCTTCACCGGCGTTGAGGTGTTTTCACTTGGAAGGAAACAAACTAGACGGGCCTTGGACTCCCCACTAAATAAACTCCCATAGGAACCAATGCTAAAAATCGTGTAAGTCTCCGGACAACTATTAACTTCAGAATTCTTTTCAATTTTTGGCAGGTCAGCCGTTTGGAATTTTTTCTAGCGACCCCAGAAAAAAACACACCAGAAAATGAAATTTTCCCTAAACCGACTTGCTGCCAGTTTTCGTGAAGCACTTCTCCACTTCCCCGGTCAAATAGGGCCAACTTTAACGCCTAAATTGATCAAGTCTCCTCAAAAGTTGAAGCACAGAACCCCCAGGTTGTGATAGATTCTTATATTTACGCAATCTATTAATAGCATGACCCCCAAAACGTTCTAATTCAAAATAATTATACCGTTTATTGGGTGTTTTTTTATTTATTATTTTTTATTTTATTTATTTATTTTTTATTTTTGGGGGGGGGGGTCTCAACTTTTAAGATTAATCTTTTTTGTTTTTGGTTTGCTTCATTTATTGAATTGTTTATTTCATTGATTTGCTTATATATTTCTTCTTCCTTTTTCATTTTGTTAATTTTTGAGTCTCCATTCAGTATAGATACATGTTGCCGTCTGTTGTTTTCTCCCAGTCTGGTTGGGTGCACTCGTATGGCTATACATTGTAAACTCACGGGTAAAAGTACCAACACCTTACTAGCGCAGTGGGATAAGGTGCTGGGACTGTCTCAACACTTGGACCACGCGATCCGGGTTCGAATGCCGTCTGCACTAATATAGGTTCAAGGCCTTTTGCTGTCTGTGGCAACAGTGTGATTGGGATCTGCCTTGCTTCCTCCCCTAAAGTGGTCAGGGCCCTAGTGGCTAGGCAGGGGAGACAGGGGAGGATATGCTGCTGGGTCAATTTGCCACAAAATAAGGGAACTAATCGTTGCTGCAGAAGAGGGGCGTAGTGTGCGCTATCTAAACCTCTCCAGCGCGTGAACGCCTGACACTACCAGCAACGTAACTTTTTAATCTTTTTTTAAATATAATATAAGGTATGAGATTTTACTGTGACGCTTTTTTTGGTTATTTTATTTATTTATTTATTGTTTATTATTTTCATTTTTGTCATTTGTTGATGCAACTACGCAATAAAAGTTACATGAAATACTGCAAAAAACATTTTATTGAAGAAACAATTGCAAAAAAAGAAACCCAAAACACTGTATCAGAATAAGCCATTTGCGAGTTAAATTTGAATAATGTCTGGTACAATGACTAGTTTAGTCACAAGTTACCGCTTAAATTTGAATTCCTCAGACTATCGAGACAGTTGCTATGTCACATGGTTCGGGGCAAGCTTTTGTATAGCAACCTCCAGATGAGCAAACCCTGGTACCATTGTGTCATACACATCCATTCAGAATTGTGTATGGGTGTTCACCGTCTCTTACGTAACTAAGCAAAAGCTTGCCCCTAATCATGTGACATAGCAACTGTCTCGATAGTCTGAGGAATTCAAATTTAAGCGGTAACTTGTGACTAAACAAGTCATTGTACCAGACATTATTCAAATGTAACTCGCAAATGGCTTATTAGTTGCGATGATCGTAACCCTCTCTAGTATTTTAAAATAATCGGTGACTGTATGCATGTGACTGCGGTTTCATTGTTGGGGCTGGACTTGTACACATGCATATAGAGCCACGCAGTGCAGGGGAGACTTGATAAATTTAGGCTTTTAAAGTTGGCCCTATTTTACTTGGCAAGTGGACTCTGCTGGAGAAGTGGGCAAGTGGGAGTGCATTTAGTTGGGTGCTCAAGACAGGAAAGGAAATGCTGTGACTCGGTCGCCACACCATGATGGGAACTAGATATCAGCCGGTCAGTCCGTGAAACCGGACTCGCGGCGCTTTATAAGCATGACATGTCACCCCGTAATTTTTTCATTGTTTACCCAAGCCGTATTTTTTATTTTTTTCATCTGTACGAAAAACACAAATCAGAATAATGCAACATAATTTGTTGGTTTAATTGCCGCGTAGCATTTAATTTTCTTTTCCGTTGCAATTAATATAGAATTTTTATTTATTAATTTTTTGGGTAGGGAAATTTTTCAAGATTGATGCCCGGACGTAGGGAAACCTTCACCGGCGTTGAGGTGTTTTCACTTGGAAGGAAACAAACTAGACGGGCCTTGGACTCCCCACTAAATAAACTCCCATAGGAACCAATGCTAAAAATCGTGTAAGTCTCCGGACAACTATTAACTTCAGAATTCTTTTCAATTTTTGGCAGGTCAGCCGTTTGGAATTTTTTCTAGCGACCCCAGAAAAAAAAACACCAGAAAATGAAATTTTCCCTAAACCGACTTGCTGCCAGTTTTCGTGAAGCACTTCTCCACTTCCCCGGTCAAATAGGGCCAACTTTAACGCCTAAATTGATCAAGTCTCCTCAAAAGTTGAAGCACAGAACCCCCAGGTTGTGATAGATTCTTATATTTACGCAATCTATTAATAGCATGACCCCCAAAACGTTCTAATTCAAAATAATTATACCGTTTATTGGGTGTTTTTTTTATTTATTATTTTTTATTTTATTTATTTAATTTTTTTTTGGGGGGGGGGGGGGTCTCAACTTTTAAGATTAATCTTTTTTGTTTTTGGTTTGCTTCATTTATTGAATTGTTTATTTCATTGATTTGCTTATATATTTCTTCTTCCTTTTTCATTTTGTTAATTTTTGAGTCTCCATTCAGTATAGATACATGTTGCCGTCTGTTGTTTTCTCCCAGTCTGGTTGGGTGCACTCGTATGGCTATACATTGTAAACTCACGGGTAAAAGTACCAACACCTTACTAGCGCAGTGGGATAAGGTGCTGGGACTGTCTCAACACTTGGACCACGCGATCCGGGTTCGAATGCCGTCTGCACTAATATAGGTTCAAGGCCTTTTGCTGTCTGTGGCAACAGTGTGATTGGGATCTGCCTTGCTTCCTCCCCTAAAGTGGTCAGGGCCCTAGTGGCTAGGCAGGGGAGACAGGGGAGGATATGCTGCTGGGTCAATTTGCCACAAAATAAGGGAACTAATCGTTGCTGCAGAAGAGGGGCGTAGTGTGCGCTATCTAAACCTCTCCAGCGCGTGAACGCCTGACACTACCAGCAACGTAACTTTTTAATCTTTTTTTAAATATAATATAAGGTATGAGATTTTACTGTGACGCTTTTTTTGGTTATTTTATTTATTTATTTATTGTTTATTATTTTCATTTTTGTCATTTGTTGATGCAACTACGCAATAAAAGTTACATGAAATACTGCAAAAAACATTTTATTGAAGAAACAATTGCAAAAAAAGAAACCCAAAACACTGTATCAGAATAAGCCATTTGCGAGTTAAATTTGAATAATGTCTGGTACAATGACTAGTTTAGTCACAAGTTACCGCTTAAATTTGAATTCCTCAGACTATCGAGACAGTTGCTATGTCACATGGTTCGGGGCAAGCTTTTGTATAGCAACCTCCAGATGAGCAAACCCTGGTACCATTGTGTCATACACATCCATTCAGAATTGTGTATGGGTGTTCACCGTCTCTTACGTAACTAAGCAAAAGCTTGCCCCTAATCATGTGACATAGCAACTGTCTCGATAGTCTGAGGAATTCAAATTTAAGCGGTAACTTGTGACTAAACAAGTCATTGTACCAGACATTATTCAAATGTAACTCGCAAATGGCTTATTAGTTGCGATGATCGTAACCCTCTCTAGTATTTTAAAATAATCGGTGACTGTATGCATGTGACTGCGGTTTCATTGTTGGGGCTGGACTTGTACACATGCATATAGAGCCACGCAGTGCAGGGGAGACTTGATAAATTTAGGCTTTTAAAGTTGGCCCTATTTTACTTGGCAAGTGGACTCTGCTGGAGAAGTGGGCAAGTGGGAGTGCATTTAGTTGGGTGCTCAAGACAGGAAAGGAAATGCTGTGACTCGGTCGCCACACCATGATGGGAACTAGATATCAGCCGGTCAGTCCGTGAAACCGGACTCGCGGCGCTTTATAAGCATGACATGTCACCCCGTAATTTTTTCATTGTTTACCCAAGCCGTATTTTTTATTTTTTTCATCTGTACGAAAAACACAAATCAGAATAATGCAACATAATTTGTTGGTTTAATTGCCGCGTAGCATTTAATTTTCTTTTCCGTTGCAATTAATATATAATTTTTATTTATTAATTTTTTGGGTAGGGAAATTTTTCAAGATTGATGCCCGGACGTAGGGAAACCTTCACCGGCGTTGAGGTGTTTTCACTTGGAAGGAAACAAACTAGACGGGCCTTGGACTCCCCACTAAATAAACTCCCATAGGAACCAATGCTAAAAATCGTGTAAGTCTCCGGACAACTATTAACTTCAGAATTCTTTTCAATTTTTGGCAGGTCAGCCGTTTGGAATTTTTTCTAGCGACCCCAGAAAAAAACACACCAGAAAATGAAATTTTCCCTAAACCGACTTGCTGCCAGTTTTCGTGAAGCACTTCTCCACTTCCCCGGTCAAATAGGGCCAACTTTAACGCCTAAATTGATCAAGTCTCCTCAAAAGTTGAAGCACAGAACCCCCAGGTTGTGATAGATTCTTATATTTACGCAATCTATTAATAGCATGACCCCCAAAACGTTCTAATTCAAAATAATTAAACCGTTTATTGGGTGTTTTTTTTATTTATTATTTTTTATTTTATTTATTATTTTTTTTTTTTGGGGGGGGGGGGGTCTCAACTTTTAAGATTAATCTTTTTTGTTTTTGGTTTGCTTCATTTATTGAATTGTTTATTTCATTGATTTGCTTATATATTTCTTCTTCCTTTTTCATTTTGTTAATTTTTGAGTCTCCATTCAGTATAGATACATGTTGCCGTCTGTTGTTTTCTCCCAGTCTGGTTGGGTGCACTCGTATGGCTATACATTGTAAACTCACGGGTAAAAGTACCAACACCTTACTAGCGCAGTGGGATAAGGTGCTGGGACTGTCTCAACACTTGGACCACGCGATCCGGGTTCGAATGCCGTCTGCACTAATATAGGTTCAAGGCCTTTTGCTGTCTGTGGCAACAGTGTGATTGGGATCTGCCTTGCTTCCTCCCCTAAAGTGGTCAGGGCCCTAGTGGCTAGGCAGGGGAGACAGGGGAGGATATGCTGCTGGGTCAATTTGCCACAAAATAAGGGAACTAATCGTTGCTGCAGAAGAGGGGCGTAGTGTGCGCTATCTAAACCTCTCCAGCGCGTGAACGCCTGACACTACCAGCAACGTAACTTTTTAATCTTTTTTTAAATATAATATAAGGTATGAGATTTTACTGTGACGCTTTTTTTGGTTATTTTATTTATTTATTTATTGTTTATTATTTTCATTTTTGTCATTTGTTGATGCAACTACGCAATAAAAGTTACATGAAATACTGCAAAAAACATTTTATTGAAGAAACAATTGCAAAAAAAGAAACCCAAAACACTGTATCAGAATAAGCCATTTGCGAGTTAAATTTGAATAATGTCTGGTACAATGACTAGTTTAGTCACAAGTTACCGCTTAAATTTGAATTCCTCAGACTATCGAGACAGTTGCTATGTCACATGGTTCGGGGCAAGCTTTTGTATAGCAACCTCCAGATGAGCAAACCCTGGTACCATTGTGTCATACACATCCATTCAGAATTGTGTATGGGTGTTCACCGTCTCTTACGTAACTAAGCAAAAGCTTGCCCCTAATCATGTGACATAGCAACTGTCTCGATAGTCTGAGGAATTCAAATTTAAGCGGTAACTTGTGACTAAACAAGTCATTGTACCAGACATTATTCAAATGTAACTCGCAAATGGCTTATTAGTTGCGATGATCGTAACCCTCTCTAGTATTTTAAAATAATTGGTGACTGTATGCATGTGACTGCGGTTTCATTGTTGGGGCTGGACTTGTACACATGCATATAGAGCCACGCAGTGCAGGGGAGACTTGATAAATTTAGGCTTTTAAAGTTGGCCCTATTTTACTTGGCAAGTGGACTCTGCTGGAGAAGTGGGCAAGTGGGAGTGCATTTAGTTGGGTGCTCAAGACAGGAAAGGAAATGCTGTGACTCGGTCGCCACACCATGATGGGAACTAGATATCAGCCGGTCAGTCCGTGAAACCGGACTCGCGGCGCTTTATAAGCATGACATGTCACCCCGTAATTTTTACATTGTTTACCCAAGCCGTATTTTTTATTTTTTTCATCTGTACGAAAAACACAAATCAGAATAATGCAACATAATTTGTTGGTTTAATTGCCGCGTAGCATTTAATTTTCTTTTCCGTTGCAATTAATATAGAATTTTTATTTATTAATTTTTTGGGTAGGGAAATTTTTCAAGATTGATGCCCGGACGTAGGGAAACCTTCACCGGCGTTGAGGTGTTTTCACTTGGAAGGAAACAAACTAGACGGGCCTTGGACTCCCCACTAAATAAACTCCCATAGGAACCAATGCTAAAAATCGTGTAAGTCTCCGGACAACTATTAACTTCAGAATTCTTTTCAATTTTTGGCAGGTCAGCCGTTTGGAATTTTTTCTAGCGACCCCAGAAAAAAACACACCAGAAAATGAAATTTTCCCTAAACCGACTTGCTGCCAGTTTTCGTGAAGCACTTCTCCACTTCCCCGGTCAAATAGGGCCAACTTTAACGCCTAAATTGATCAAGTCTCCTCAAAAGTTGAAGCACAGAACCCCCAGGTTGTGATAGATTCTTATATTTACGCAATCTATTAATAGCATGACCCCCAAAACGTTCTAATTCAAAATAATTATACCGTTTATTGGGTGTTTTTTTTATTTATTATTTTTTATTTTATTTATTTATTTTTTTTTTGGGGGGGGGGTCTCAACTTTTAAGATTAATCTTTTTTGTTTTTGGTTTGCTTCATTTATTGAATTGTTTATTTCATTGATTTGCTTATATATTTCTTCTTCCTTTTTCATTTTGTTAATTTTTGAGTCTCCATTCAGTATAGATACATGTTGCCGTCTGTTGTTTTCTCCCAGTCTGGTTGGGTGCACTCGTATGGCTATACATTGTAAACTCACGGGTAAAAGTACCAACACCTTACTAGCGCAGTGGGATAAGGTGCTGGGACTGTCTCAACACTTGGACCACGCGATCCGGGTTCGAATGCCGTCTGCACTAATATAGGTTCAAGGCCTTTTGCTGTCTGTGGCAACAGTGTGATTGGGATCTGCCTTGCTTCCTCCCCTAAAGTGGTCAGGGCCCTAGTGGCTAGGCAGGGGAGACAGGGGAGGATATGCTGCTGGGTCAATTTGCCACAAAATAAGGGAACTAATCGTTGCTGCAGAAGAGGGGCGTAGTGTGCGCTATCTAAACCTCTCCAGCGCGTGAACGCCTGACACTACCAGCAACGTAACTTTTTAATCTTTTTTTAAATATAATATAAGGTATGAGATTTTACTGTGACGCTTTTTTTGGTTATTTTATTTATTTATTTATTGTTTATTATTTTCATTTTTGTCATTTGTTGATGCAACTACGCAATAAAAGTTACATGAAATACTGCAAAAAATTTTTTATTGAAGAAACAATTGCAAAAAAAGAAACCCAAAACACTGTATCAGAATAAGCCATTTGCGAGTTAAATTTGAATAATGTCTGGTACAATGACTAGTTTAGTCACAAGTTACCGCTTAAATTTGAATTCCTCAGACTATCGAGACAGTTGCTATGTCACATGGTTCGGGGCAAGCTTTTGTATAGCAACCTCCAGATGAGCAAACCCTGGTACCATTGTGTCATACACATCCATTCAGAATTGTGTATGGGTGTTCACCGTCTCTTACGTAACTAAGCAAAAGCTTGCCCCTAATCATGTGACATAGCAACTGTCTCGATAGTCTGAGGAATTCAAATTTAAGCGGTAACTTGTGACTAAACAAGTCATTGTACCAGACATTATTCAAATGTAACTCGCAAATGGCTTATTAGTTGCGATGATCGTAACCCTCTCTAGTATTTTAAAATAATTGGTGACTGTATGCATGTGACTGCGGTTTCATTGTTGGGGCTGGACTTGTACACATGCATATAGAGCCACGCAGTGCAGGGGAGACTTGATAAATTTAGGCTTTTAAAGTTGGCCCTATTTTTACTTGGCAAGTGGACTCTGCTGGAGAAGTGGGCAAGTGGGAGTGCATTTAGTTGGGTGCTCAAGACAGGAAAGGAAATGCTGTGACTCGGTCGCCACACCATGATGGGAACTAGATATCAGCCGGTCAGTCCGTGAAACCGGACTCGCGGCGCTTTATAAGCATGACATGTCACCCCGTAATTTTTACATTGTTTACCCAAGCCGTATTTTTTATTTTTTTCATCTGTACGAAAAACACAAATCAGAATAATGCAACATAATTTGTTGGTTTAATTGCCGCGTAGCATTTAATTTTCTTTTCCGTTGCAATTAATATATAATTTTTATTTATTAATTTGTTGGGTAGGGAAATTTTTCAAGATTGATGCCCGGACGTAGGGAAACCTTCACCGGCGTTGAGGTGTTTTCACTTGGAAGGAAACAAACTAGACGGGCCTTGGACTCCCCACTAAATAAACTCCCATAGGAACCAATGCTAAAAATCGTGTAAGTCTCCGGACAACTATTAACTTCAGAATTCTTTTCAATTTTTGGCAGGTCAGCCGTTTGGAATTTTTTCTAGCGACCCCAGAAAAAAACACACCAGAAAATGAAATTTTCCCTAAACCGACTTGCTGCCAGTTTTCGTGAAGCACTTCTCCACTTCCCCGGTCAAATAGGGCCAACTTTAACGCCTAAATTGATCAAGTCTCCTCAAAAGTTGAAGCACAGAACCCCCAGGTTGTGTTAGATTCTTATATTTACGCAATCTATTAATAGCATGACCCCCAAAACGTTCTAATTCAAAATAATTATACCGTTTATTGGGTGTTTTATTTATTTATTATTTTTTTTTTTTTTTTTTTTTTTTTTTTTTTTGGGGGGGGGGGGGTCTCAACTTTTAAGATTAATCTTTTTTGTTTTTGGTTTGCTTCATTTATTGAATTGTTTATTTCATTGATTTGCTTATATATTTCTTCTTCCTTTTTCATTTTGTTAATTTTTGAGTCTCCATTCAGTATAGATACATGTTGCCGTCTGTTGTTTTCTCCCAGTCTGGTTGGGTGCACTCGTATGGCTATACATTGTAAACTCACGGGTAAAAGTACCAACACCTTACTAGCGCAGTGGGATAAGGTGCTGGGACTGTCTCAACACTTGGACCACGCGATCCGGGTTCGAATGCCGTCTGCACTAATATAGGTTCAAGGCCTTTTGCTGTCTGTGGCAACAGTGTGATTGGGATCTGCCTTGCTTCCTCCCCTAAAGTGGTCAGGGCCCTAGTGGCTAGGCAGGGGAGACAGGGGAGGATATGCTGCTGGGTCAATTTGCCACAAAATAAGGGAACTAATCGTTGCTGCAGAAGAGGGGCGTAGTGTGCGCTATCTAAACCTCTCCAGCGCGTGAACGCCTGACACTACCAGCAACGTAACTTTTTAATCTTTTTTTAAATATAATATAAGGTATGAGATTTTACTGTGACGCTTTTTTTGGTTATTTTATTTATTTATTTATTGTTTATTATTTTCATTTTTGTCATTTGTTGATGCAACTACGCAATAAAAGTTACATGAAATACTGCAAAAAACATTTTATTGAAGAAACAATTGCAAAAAAAGAAACCCAAAACACTGTATCAGAATAAGCCATTTGCGAGTTAAATTTGAATAATGTCTGGTACAATGACTAGTTTAGTCACAAGTTACCGCTTAAATTTGAATTCCTCAGACTATCGAGACAGTTGCTATGTCACATGGTTCGGGGCAAGCTTTTGTATAGCAACCTCCAGATGAGCAAACCCTGGTACCATTGTGTCATACACATCCATTCAGAATTGTGTATGGGTGTTCACCGTCTCTTACGTAACTAAGCAAAAGCTTGCCCCTAATCATGTGACATAGCAACTGTCTCGATAGTCTGAGGAATTCAAATTTAAGCGGTAACTTGTGACTAAACAAGTCATTGTACCAGACATTATTCAAATGTAACTCGCAAATGGCTTATTAGTTGCGATGATCGTAACCCTCTCTAGTATTTTAAAATAATTGGTGACTGTATGCATGTGACTGCGGTTTCATTGTTGGGGCTGGACTTGTACACATGCATATAGAGCCACGCAGTGCAGGGGAGACTTGATAAATTTAGGCTTTTAAAGTTGGCCCTATTTTACTTGGCAAGTGGACTCTGCTGGAGAAGTGGGCAAGTGGGAGTGCATTTAGTTGGGTGCTCAAGACAGGAAAGGAAATGCTGTGACTCGGTCGCCACACCATGATGGGAACTAGATATCAGCCGGTCAGTCCGTGAAACCGGACTCGCGGCGCTTTATAAGCATGACATGTCACCCCGTAATTTTTACATTGTTTACCCAAGCCGTATTTTTTATTTTTTTCATCTGTACGAAAAACACAAATCAGAATAATGCAACATAATTTGTTGGTTTAATTGCCGCGTAGCATTTAATTTTCTTTTCCGTTGCAATTAATATATAATTTTTATTTATAAATTTTTTGGGTAGGGAAATTTTTCAAGATTGATGCCCGGACGTAGGGAAACCTTCACCGGCGTTGAGGTGTTTTCACTTGGAAGGAAACAAACTAGACGGGCCTTGGACTCCCCACTAAATAAACTCCCATAGGAACCAATGCTAAAAATCGTGTAAGTCTCCGGACAACTATTAACTTCAGAATTCTTTTCAATTTTTGGCAGGTCAGCCGTTTGGAATTTTTTCTAGCGACCCCAGAAAAAAACACACCAGAAAATGAAATTTTCCCTAAACCGACTTGCTGCCAGTTTTCGTGAAACACTTCTCCACTTCCCCGGTCAAATAGGGCCAACTTTAACGCCTAAATTGATCAAGTCTCCTCAAAAGTTGAAGCACAGAACCCCCAGGTTGTGATAGATTCTTATATTTACGCAATCTATTAATAGCATGACCCCCAAAACGTTCTAATTCAAAATAATTATACCGTTTATTGGGTGTTTTTTTTATTTATTTTTTTTTATTTTATTTTATTTTATTTATTTTTTTTGGGGGGGGGGTCTCAACTTTTAAGATTAATCTTTTTTGTTTTTGGTTTGCTTCATTTATTGAATTGTTTATTTCATTGATTTGCTTATATATTTCTTCTTCCTTTTTCATTTTGTTAATTTTTGAGTCTCCATTCAGTATAGATACATGTTGCCGTCTGTTGTTTTCTCCCAGTCTGGTTGGGTGCACTCGTATGGCTATACATTGTAAACTCACGGGTAAAAGTACCAACACCTTACTAGCGCAGTGGGATAAGGTGCTGGGACTGTCTCAACACTTGGACCACGCGATCCGGGTTCGAATGCCGTCTGCACTAATATAGGTTCAAGGCCTTTTGCTGTCTGTGGCAACAGTGTGATTGGGATCTGCCTTGCTTCCTCCCCTAAAGTGGTCAGGGCCCTAGTGGCTAGGCAGGGGAGACAGGGGAGGATATGCTGCTGGGTCAATTTGCCACAAAATAAGGGAACTAATCGTTGCTGCAGAAGAGGGGCGTAGTGTGCGCTATCTAAACCTCTCCAGCGCGTGAACGCCTGACACTACCAGCAACGTAACTTTTTAATCTTTTTTTAAATATAATATAAGGTATGAGATTTTACTGTGACGCTTTTTTTGGTTATTTTATTTATTTATTTATTGTTTATTATTTTCATTTTTGTCATTTGTTGATGCAACTACGCAATAAAAGTTACATGAAATACTGCAAAAAACATTTTATTGAAGAAACAATTGCAAAAAAAGAAACCCAAAACACTGTATCAGAATAAGCCATTTGCGAGTTAAATTTGAATAATGTCTGGTACAATGACTAGTTTAGTCACAAGTTACCGCTTAAATTTGAATTCCTCAGACTATCGAGACAGTTGCTATGTCACATGGTTCGGGGCAAGCTTTTGTATAGCAACCTCCAGATGAGCAAACCCTGGTACCATTGTGTCATACACATCCATTCAGAATTGTGTATGGGTGTTCACCGTCTCTTACGTAACTAAGCAAAAGCTTGCCCCTAATCATGTGACATAGCAACTGTCTCGATAGTCTGAGGAATTCAAATTTAAGCGGTAACTTGTGACTAAACAAGTCATTGTACCAGACATTATTCAAATGTAACTCGCAAATGGCTTATTAGTTGCGATGATCGTAACCCTCTCTAGTATTTTAAAATAATTGGTGACTGTATGCATGTGACTGCGGTTTCATTGTTGGGGCTGGACTTGTACACATGCATATAGAGCCACGCAGTGCAGGGGAGACTTGATAAATTTAGGCTTTTAAAGTTGGCCCTATTTTACTTGGCAAGTGGACTCTGCTGGAGAAGTGGGCAAGTGGGAGTGCATTTAGTTGGGTGCTCAAGACAGGAAAGGAAATGCTGTGACTCGGTCGCCACACCATGATGGGAACTAGATATCAGCCGGTCAGTCCGTGAAACCGGACTCGCGGCGCTTTATAAGCATGACATGTCACCCCGTAATTTTTACATTGTTTACCCAAGCCGTATTTTTTATTTTTTTCATCTGTACGAAAAACACAAATCAGAATAATGCAACATAATTTGTTGGTTTAATTGCCGCGTAGCATTTAATTTTCTTTTCCGTTGCAATTAATATAGAATTTTTATTTATTAATTTTTTGGGTAGGGAAATTTTTCAAGATTGATGCCCGGACGTAGGGAAACCTTCACCGGCGTTGAGGTGTTTTCACTTGGAAGGAAACAAACTAGACGGGCCTTGGACTCCCCACTAAATAAACTCCCATAGGAACCAATGCTAAAAATCGTGTAAGTCTCCGGACAACTATTAACTTCAGAATTCTTTTCAATTTTTGGCAGGTCAGCCGTTTGGAATTTTTTCTAGCGACCCCAGAAAAAAACACACCAGAAAATGAAATTTTCCCTAAACCGACTTGCTGCCAGTTTTCGTGAAGCACTTCTCCACTTCCCCGGTCAAATAGGGCCAACTTTAACGCCTAAATTGATCAAGTCTCCTTAAAAGTTGAAGCACAGAACCCCCAGGTTGTGATAGATTCTTATATTTACGCAATCTATTAATAGCATGACCCCCAAAACGTTCTAATTCAAAATAATTATACCGTTTATTGGGTGTTTTTTTTATTTATTATTTTTTATTTTATTTATTTATTTTTAATTTTTTTTGGGGGGGGGTCTCAACTTTTAAGATTAATCTTTTTTGTTTTTGGTTTGCTTCATTTATTGAATTGTTTATTTCATTGATTTGCTTATATATTTCTTCTTCCTTTTTCATTTTGTTAATTTTTGAGTCTCCATTCAGTATAGATACATGTTGCCGTCTGTTGTTTTCTCCCAGTCTGGTTGGGTGCACTCGTATGGCTATACATTGTAAACTCACGGGTAAAAGTACCAACACCTTACTAGCGCAGTGGGATAAGGTGCTGGGACTGTCTCAACACTTGGACCACGCGATCCGGGTTCGAATGCCGTCTGCACTAATATAGGTTCAAGGCCTTTTGCTGTCTGTGGCAACAGTGTGATTGGGATCTGCCTTGCTTCCTCCCCTAAAGTGGTCAGGGCCCTAGTGGCTAGGCAGGGGAGACAGGGGAGGATATGCTGCTGGGTCAATTTGCCACAAAATAAGGGAACTAATCGTTGCTGCAGAAGAGGGGCGTAGTGTGCGCTATCTAAACCTCTCCAGCGCGTGAACGCCTGACACTACCAGCAACGTAACTTTTTAATCTTTTTTTAAATATAATATAAGGTATGAGATTTTACTGTGACGCTTTTTTTGGTTATTTTATTTATTTATTGTTTATTATTTTCATTTTTGTCATTTGTTGATGCAACTACGCAATAAAAGTTACATGAAATACTGCAAAAAACATTTTATTGAAGAAACAATTGCAAAAAAAGAAACCCAAAACACTGTATCAGAATAAGCCATTTGCGAGTTAAATTTGAATAATGTCTGGTACAATGACTAGTTTAGTCACAAGTTACTGCTTAAATTTGAATTCCTCAGACTATCGAGACAGTTGCTATGTCACATGGTTCGGGGCAAGCTTTTGTATAGCAACCTCCAGATGAGCAAACCCTGGTACCATTGTGTCATACACATCCATTCAGAATTGTGTATGGGTGTTCACCGTCTCTTACGTAACTAAGCAAAAGCTTGCCCCTAATCATGTGACATAGCAACTGTCTCGATAGTCTGAGGAATTCAAATTTAAGCGGTAACTTGTGACTAAAAAAGTCATTGTGTTAGACATTATTCAAATGTAACTCGCAAATGGCTTATTAGTTGCGATGATCGTAACCCTCTCTAGTATTTTAAAATAATTGGTGACTGTATGCATGTGACTGCGGTTTCATTGTTGGGGCTGGACTTGTACACATGCATATAGAGCCACGCAGTGCAGGGGAGACTTGATAAATTTAGGCTTTTAAAGTTGGCCCTATTTTACTTGGCAAGTGGACTCTGCTGGAGAAGTGGGCAAGTGGGAGTGCATTTAGTTGGGTGCTCAAGACAGGAAAGGAAATGCTGTGACTCGGTCGCCACACCATGATGGGAACTAGATATCAGCCGGTCAGTCCGTGAAACCGGACTCGCGGCGCTTTATAAGCATGACATGTCACCCCGTAATTTTTACATTGTTTACCCAAGCCGTATTTTTTATTTTTTTCATCTGTACGAAAAACACAAATCAGAATAATGCAACATAATTTGTTGGTTTAATTGCCGCGTAGCATTTAATTTTCTTTTCCGTTGCAATTAATATATAATTTTTATTTATTAATTTTTTGGGTAGGGAAATTTTTCAAGATTGATGCCCGGACGTAGGGAAACCTTCACCGGCGTTGAGGTGTTTTCACTTGGAAGGAAACAAACTAGACGGGCCTTGGACTCCCCACTAAATAAACTCCCATAGGAACCAATGCTAAAAATCTTGTAAGTCTCCGGACAACTATTAACTTCAGAATTCTTTTCAATTTTTGGCAGGTCAGCCGTTTGGAATTTTTTCTAGCGACCCCAGAAAAAAACACACCAGAAAATGAAATTTTCCCTAAACCGACTTGCTGCCAGTTTTCGTGAAGCACTTCTCCACTTCCCCGGTCAAATAGGGCCAACTTTAACGCCTAAATTGATCAAGTCTCCTCAAAAGTTGAAGCACAGAACCCCCAGGTTGTGATAGATTCTTATATTTACGCAATCTATTAATAGCATGACCCCCAAAACGTTCTAATTCAAAATAATTATACCGTTTATTGGGTGTTTTTTTTATTTATTATTTTTTATTTTATTTATTTATTTTTTTTGGGGGGGGGGGGGTCTCAACTTTTAAGATTAATCTTTTTTGTTTTTGGTTTGCTTCATTTATTGAATTGTTTATTTCATTGATTTGCTTATATATTTCTTCTTCCTTTTTCATTTTGTTAATTTTTGAGTCTCCATTCAGTATAGATACATGTTGCCGTCTGTTGTTTTCTCCCAGTCTGGTTGGGTGCACTCGTATGGCTATACATTGTAAACTCACGGGTAAAAGTACCAACACCTTACTAGCGCAGTGGGATAAGGTGCTGGGACTGTCTCAACACTTGGACCACGCGATCCGGGTTCGAATGCCGTCTGCACTAATATAGGTTCAAGGCCTTTTGCTGTCTGTGGCAACAGTGTGATTGGGATCTGCCTTGCTTCCTCCCCTAAAGTGGTCAGGGCCCTAGTGGCTAGGCAGGGGAGACAGGGGAGGATATGCTGCTGGGTCAATTTGCCACAAAATAAGGGAACTAATCGTTGCTGCAGAAGAGGGGCGTAGTGTGCGCTATCTAAACCTCTCCAGCGCGTGAACGCCTGACACTACCAGCAACGTAACTTTTTAATCTTTTTTTAAATATAATATAAGGTATGAGATTTTACTGTGACGCTTTTTTTGGTTATTTTATTTATTTATTGTTTATTATTTTCATTTTTGTCATTTGTTGATGCAACTACGCAATAAAAGTTACATGAAATACTGCAAAAAACATTTTATTGAAGAAACAATTGCAAAAAAAGAAACCCAAAACACTGTATCAGAATAAGCCATTTGCGAGTTAAATTTGAATAATGTCTGGTACAATGACTAGTTTAGTCACAAGTTACTGCTTAAATTTGAATTCCTCAGACTATCGAGACAGTTGCTATGTCACATGGTTCGGGGCAAGCTTTTGTATAGCAACCTCCAGATGAGCAAACCCTGGTACCATTGTGTCATACACATCCATTCAGAATTGTGTATGGGTGTTCACCGTCTCTTACGTAACTAAGCAAAAGCTTGCCCCTAATCATGTGACATAGCAACTGTCTCGATAGTCTGAGGAATTCAAATTTAAGCGGTAACTTGTGACTAAAAAAGTCATTGTGTTAGACATTATTCAAATGTAACTCGCAAATGGCTTATTAGTTGCGATGATCGTAACCCTCTCTAGTATTTTAAAATAATTGGTGACTGTATGCATGTGACTGCGGTTTCATTGTTGGGGCTGGACTTGTACACATGCATATAGAGCCACGCAGTGCAGGGGAGACTTGATAAATTTAGGCTTTTAAAGTTGGCCCTATTTTACTTGGCAAGTGGACTCTGCTGGAGAAGTGGGCAAGTGGGAGTGCATTTAGTTGGGTGCTCAAGACAGGAAAGGAAATGCTGTGACTCGGTCGCCACACCATGATGGGAACTAGATATCAGCCGGTCAGTCCGTGAAACCGGACTCGCGGCGCTTTATAAGCATGACATGTCACCCCGTAATTTTTACATTGTTTACCCAAGCCGTATTTTTTATTTTTTTCATCTGTACGAAAAACACAAATCAGAATAATGCAACATAATTTGTTGGTTTAATTGCCGCGTAGCATTTAATTTTCTTTTCCGTTGCAATTAATATATAATTTTTATTTATTAATTTTTTGGGTAGGGAAATTTTTCAAGATTGATGCCCGGACGTAGGGAAACCTTCACCGGCGTTGAGGTGTTTTCACTTGGAAGGAAACAAACTAGACGGGCCTTGGACTCCCCACTAAATAAACTCCCATAGGAACCAATGCTAAAAATCTTGTAAGTCTCCGGACAACTATTAACTTCAGAATTCTTTTCAATTTTTGGCAGGTCAGCCGTTTGGAATTTTTTCTAGCGACCCCAGAAAAAAACACACCAGAAAATGAAATTTTCCCTAAACCGACTTGCTGCCAGTTTTCGTGAAGCACTTCTCCACTTCCCCGGTCAAATAGGGCCAACTTTAACGCCTAAATTGATCAAGTCTCCTCAAAAGTTGAAGCACAGAACCCCCAGGTTGTGATAGATTCTTATATTTACGCAATCTATTAATAGCATGACCCCCAAAACGTTCTAATTCAAAATAATTATACCGTTTATTGGGTGTTTTTTTTATTTATTATTTTTTATTTTATTTATTTATTTTTTTTTGGGGGGGGGGGGTCTCAACTTTTAAGATTAATCTTTTTTGTTTTTGGTTTGCTTCATTTATTGAATTGTTTATTTCATTGATTTGCTTATATATTTCTTCTTCCTTTTTCATTTTGTTAATTTTTGAGTCTCCATTCAGTATAGATACATGTTGCCGTCTGTTGTTTTCTCCCAGTCTGGTTGGGTGCACTCGTATGGCTATACATTGTAAACTCACGGGTAAAAGTACCAACACCTTACTAGCGCAGTGGGATAAGGTGCTGGGACTGTCTCAACACTTGGACCACGCGATCCGGGTTCGAATGCCGTCTGCACTAATATAGGTTCAAGGCCTTTTGCTGTCTGTGGCAACAGTGTGATTGGGATCTGCCTTGCTTCCTCCCCTAAAGTGGTCAGGGCCCTAGTGGCTAGGCAGGGGAGACAGGGGAGGATATGCTGCTGGGTCAATTTGCCACAAAATAAGGGAACTAATCGTTGCTGCAGAAGAGGGGCGTAGTGTGCGCTATCTAAACCTCTCCAGCGCGTGAACGCCTGACACTACCAGCAACGTAACTTTTTAATCTTTTTTTAAATATAATATAAGGTATGAGATTTTACTGTGACGCTTTTTTTGGTTATTTTATTTATTTATTTATTGTTTATTATTTTCATTTTTGTCATTTGTTGATGCAACTACGCAATAAAAGTTACATGAAATACTGCAAAAAACATTTTATTGAAGAAACAATTGCAAAAAAAGAAACCCAAAACACTGTATCAGAATAAGCCATTTGCGAGTTAAATTTGAATAATGTCTGGTACAATGACTAGTTTAGTCACAAGTTACCGCTTAAATTTGAATTCCTCAGACTATCGAGACAGTTGCTATGTCACATGGTTCGGGGCAAGCTTTTGTATAGCAACCTCCAGATGAGCAAACCCTGGTACCATTGTGTCATACACATCCATTCAGAATTGTGTATGGGTGTTCACCGTCTCTTACGTAACTAAGCAAAAGCTTGCCCCTAATCATGTGACATAGCAACTGTCTCGATAGTCTGAGGAATTCAAATTTAAGCGGTAACTTGTGACTAAACAAGTCATTGTACCAGACATTATTCAAATGTAACTCGCAAATGGCTTATTAGTTGCGATGATCGTAACCCTCTCTAGTATTTTAAAATAATTGGTGACTGTATGCATGTGACTGCGGTTTCATTGTTGGGGCTGGACTTGTACACATGCATATAGAGCCACGCAGTGCAGGGGAGACTTGATAAATTTAGGCTTTTAAAGTTGGCCCTATTTTACTTGGCAAGTGGACTCTGCTGGAGAAGTGGGCAAGTGGGAGTGCATTTAGTTGGGTGCTCAAGACAGGAAAGGAAATGCTGTGACTCGGTCGCCACACCATGATGGGAACTAGATATCAGCCGGTCAGTCCGTGAAACCGGACTCGCGGCGCTTTATAAGCATGACATGTCACCCCGTAATTTTTACATTGTTTACCCAAGCCGTATTTTTTATTTTTTTCATCTGTACGAAAAACACAAATCAGAATAATGCAACATAATTTGTTGGTTTAATTGCCGCGTAGCATTTAATTTTCTTTTCCGTTGCAATTAATATATAATTTTTATTTATTAATTTTTTGGGTAGGGAAATTTTTCAAGATTGATGCCCGGACGTAGGGAAACCTTCACCGGCGTTGAGGTGTTTTCACTTGGAAGGAAACAAACTAGACGGGCCTTGGACTCCCCACTAAATAAACTCCCATAGGAACCAATGCTAAAAATCTTGTAAGTCTCCGGACAACTATTAACTTCAGAATTCTTTTCAATTTTTGGCAGGTCAGCCGTTTGGAATTTTTTCTAGCGACCCCAGAAAAAAACACACCAGAAAATGAAATTTTCCCTAAACCGACTTGCTGCCAGTTTTCGTGAAGCACTTCTCCACTTCCCCGGTCAAATAGGGCCAACTTTAACGCCTAAATTGATCAAGTCTCCTCAAAAGTTGAAGCACAGAACCCCCAGGTTGTGATAGATTCTTATATTTACGCAATCTATTAATAGCATGACCCCCAAAACGTTCTAATTCAAAATAATTATACCGTTTATTGGGTGTTTTTTTTATTTATTATTTTTTATTTTATTTATTTATTTTTTTTTGGGGGGGGGGTCTCAACTTTTAAGATTAATCTTTTTTGTTTTTGGTTTGCTTCATTTATTGAATTGTTTATTTCATTGATTTGCTTATATATTTCTTCTTCCTTTTTCATTTTGTTAATTTTTGAGTCTCCATTCAGTATAGATACATGTTGCCGTCTGTTGTTTTCTCCCAGTCTGGTTGGGTGCACTCGTATGGCTATACATTGTAAACTCACGGGTAAAAGTACCAACACCTTACTAGCGCAGTGGGATAAGGTGCTGGGACTGTCTCAACACTTGGACCACGCGATCCGGGTTCGAATGCCGTCTGCACTAATATAGGTTCAAGGCCTTTTGCTGTCTGTGGCAACAGTGTGATTGGGATCTGCCTTGCTTCCTCCCCTAAAGTGGTCAGGGCCCTAGTGGCTAGGCAGGGGAGACAGGGGAGGATATGCTGCTGGGTCAATTTGCCACAAAATAAGGGAACTAATCGTTGCTGCAGAAGAGGGGCGTAGTGTGCGCTATCTAAACCTCTCCAGCGCGTGAACGCCTGACACTACCAGCAACGTAACTTTTTAATCTTTTTTTAAATATAATATAAGGTATGAGATTTTACTGTGACGCTTTTTTTGGTTATTTTATTTATTTATTTATTGTTTATTATTTTCATTTTTGTCATTTGTTGATGCAACTACGCAATAAAAGTTACATGAAATACTGCAAAAAACATTTTATTGAAGAAACAATTGCAAAAAAAGAAACCCAAAACACTGTATCAGAATAAGCCATTTGCGAGTTAAATTTGAATAATGTCTGGTACAATGACTAGTTTAGTCACAAGTTACCGCTTAAATTTGAATTCCTCAGACTATCGAGACAGTTGCTATGTCACATGGTTCGGGGCAAGCTTTTGTATAGCAACCTCCAGATGAGCAAACCCTGGTACCATTGTGTCATACACATCCATTCAGAATTGTGTATGGGTGTTCACCGTCTCTTACGTAACTAAGCAAAAGCTTGCCCCTAATCATGTGACATAGCAACTGTCTCGATAGTCTGAGGAATTCAAATTTAAGCGGTAACTTGTGACTAAACAAGTCATTGTACCAGACATTATTCAAATGTAACTCGCAAATGGCTTATTAGTTGCGATGATCGTAACCCTCTCTAGTATTTTAAAATAATTGGTGACTGTATGCATGTGACTGCGGTTTCATTGTTGGGGCTGGACTTGTACACATGCATATAGAGCCACGCAGTGCAGGGGAGACTTGATAAATTTAGGCTTTTAAAGTTGGCCCTATTTTACTTGGCAAGTGGACTCTGCTGGAGAAGTGGGCAAGTGGGAGTGCATTTAGTTGGGTGCTCAAGACAGGAAAGGAAATGCTGTGACTCGGTCGCCACACCATGATGGGAACTAGATATCAGCCGGTCAGTCCGTGAAACCGGACTCGCGGCGCTTTATAAGCATGACATGTCACCCCGTAATTTTTACATTGTTTACCCAAGCCGTATTTTTTATTTTTTTCATCTGTACGAAAAACACAAATCAGAATAATGCAACATAATTTGTTGGTTTAATTGCCGCGTAGCATTTAATTTTCTTTTCCGTTGCAATTAATATATAATTTTTATTTATTAATTTTTTGGGTAGGGAAATTTTTCAAGATTGATGCCCGGACGTAGGGAAACCTTCACCGGCGTTGAGGTGTTTTCACTTGGAAGGAAACAAACTAGACGGGCCTTGGACTCCCCACTAAATAAACTCCCATAGGAACCAATGCTAAAAATCTTGTAAGTCTCCGGACAACTATTAACTTCAGAATTCTTTTCAATTTTTGGCAGGTCAGCCGTTTGGAATTTTTTCTAGCGACCCCAGAAAAAAACACACCAGAAAATGAAATTTTCCCTAAACCGACTTGCTGCCAGTTTTCGTGAAGCACTTCTCCACTTCCCCGGTCAAATAGGGCCAACTTTAACGCCTAAATTGATCAAGTCTCCTCAAAAGTTGAAGCACAGAACCCCCAGGTTGTGATAGATTCTTATATTTACGCAATCTATTAATAGCATGACCCCCAAAACGTTCTAATTCAAAATAATTATACCGTTTATTGGGTGTTTTTTTTATTTATTATTTTTTATTTTATTTATTTATTTTTTTTGGGGGGGGGGGGTCTCAACTTTTAAGATTAATCTTTTTTGTTTTTGGTTTGCTTCATTTATTGAATTGTTTATTTCATTGATTTGCTTATATATTTCTTCTTCCTTTTTCATTTTGTTAATTTTTGAGTCTCCATTCAGTATAGATACATGTTGCCGTCTGTTGTTTTCTCCCAGTCTGGTTGGGTGCACTCGTATGGCTATACATTGTAAACTCACGGGTAAAAGTACCAACACCTTACTAGCGCAGTGGGATAAGGTGCTGGGACTGTCTCAACACTTGGACCACGCGATCCGGGTTCGAATGCCGTCTGCACTAATATAGGTTCAAGGCCTTTTGCTGTCTGTGGCAACAGTGTGATTGGGATCTGCCTTGCTTCCTCCCCTAAAGTGGTCAGGGCCCTAGTGGCTAGGCAGGGGAGACAGGGGAGGATATGCTGCTGGGTCAATTTGCCACAAAATAAGGGAACTAATCGTTGCTGCAGAAGAGGGGCGTAGTGTGCGCTATCTAAACCTCTCCAGCGCGTGAACGCCTGACACTACCAGCAACGTAACTTTTTAATCTTTTTTTAAATATAATATAAGGTATGAGATTTTACTGTGACGCTTTTTTTGGTTATTTTATTTATTTATTTATTGTTTATTATTTTCATTTTTGTCATTTGTTGATGCAACTACGCAATAAAAGTTACATGAAATACTGCAAAAAACATTTTATTGAAGAAACAATTGCAAAAAAAGAAACCCAAAACACTGTATCAGAATAAGCCATTTGCGAGTTAAATTTGAATAATGTCTGGTACAATGACTAGTTTAGTCACAAGTTACCGCTTAAATTTGAATTCCTCAGACTATCGAGACAGTTGCTATGTCACATGGTTCGGGGCAAGCTTTTGTATAGCAACCTCCAGATGAGCAAACCCTGGTACCATTGTGTCATACACATCCATTCAGAATTGTGTATGGGTGTTCACCGTCTCTTACGTAACTAAGCAAAAGCTTGCCCCTAATCATGTGACATAGCAACTGTCTCGATAGTCTGAGGAATTCAAATTTAAGCGGTAACTTGTGACTAAACAAGTCATTGTACCAGACATTATTCAAATGTAACTCGCAAATGGCTTATTAGTTGCGATGATCGTAACCCTCTCTAGTATTTTAAAATAATTGGTGACTGTATGCATGTGACTGCGGTTTCATTGTTGGGGCTGGACTTGTACACATGCATATAGAGCCACGCAGTGCAGGGGAGACTTGATCAATTTAGGCTTTTAAAGTTGGCCCTATTTTACTTGGCAAGTGGACTCTGCTGGAGAAGTGGGCAAGTGGGAGTGCATTTAGTTGGGTGCTCAAGACAGGAAAGGAAATGCTGTGACTCGGTCGCCACACCATGATGGGAACTAGATATCAGCCGGTCAGTCCGTGAAACCGGACTCGCGGCGCTTTATAAGCATGACATGTCACCCCGTAATTTTTACATTGTTTACCCAAGCCGTATTTTTTATTTTTTTCATCTGTACGAAAAACACAAATCAGAATAATGCAACATAATTTGTTGGTTTAATTGCCGCGTAGCATTTAATTTTCTTTTCCGTTGCAATTAATATATAATTTTTATTTATTAATTTTTTGGGTAGGGAAATTTTTCAAGATTGATGCCCGGACGTAGGGAAACCTTCACCGGCGTTGAGGTGTTTTCACTTGGAAGGAAACAAACTAGACGGGCCTTGGACTCCCCACTAAATAAACTCCCATAGGAACCAATGCTAAAAATCGTGTAAGTCTCCGGACAACTATTAACTTCAGAATTCTTTTCAATTTTTGGCAGGTCAGCCGTTTGGAATTTTTTCTAGCGACCCCAGAAAAAAACACACCAGAAAATGAAATTTTCCCTAAACCGACTTGCTGCCAGTTTTCGTGAAGCACTTCTCCACTTCCCCGGTCAAATAGGGCCAACTTTAACGCCTAAATTGATCAAGTCTCCTTAAAAGTTGAAGCACAGAACCCCCAGGTTGTGATAGATTCTTATATTTACGCAATCTATTAATAGCATGACCCCCAAAACGTTCTAATTCAAAATAATTATACCGTTTATTGGGTGTTTTTTTTATTTATTATTTTTTATTTTATTTATTTATTTTTAATTTTTTTTGGGGGGGGGTCTCAACTTTTAAGATTAATCTTTTTTGTTTTTGGTTTGCTTCATTTATTGAATTGTTTATTTCATTGATTTGCTTATATATTTCTTCTTCCTTTTTCATTTTGTTAATTTTTGAGTCTCCATTCAGTATAGATACATGTTGCCGTCTGTTGTTTTCTCCCAGTCTGGTTGGGTGCACTCGTATGGCTATACATTGTAAACTCACGGGTAAAAGTACCAACACCTTACTAGCGCAGTGGGATAAGGTGCTGGGACTGTCTCAACACTTGGACCACGCGATCCGGGTTCGAATGCCGTCTGCACTAATATAGGTTCAAGGCCTTTTGCTGTCTGTGGCAACAGTGTGATTGGGATCTGCCTTGCTTCCTCCCCTAAAGTGGTCAGGGCCCTAGTGGCTAGGCAGGGGAGACAGGGGAGGATATGCTGCTGGGTCAATTTGCCACAAAATAAGGGAACTAATCGTTGCTGCAGAAGAGGGGCGTAGTGTGCGCTATCTAAACCTCTCCAGCGCGTGAACGCCTGACACTACCAGCAACGTAACTTTTTAATCTTTTTTTAAATATAATATAAGGTATGAGATTTTACTGTGACGCTTTTTTTGGTTATTTTATTTATTTATTGTTTATTATTTTCATTTTTGTCATTTGTTGATGCAACTACGCAATAAAAGTTACATGAAATACTGCAAAAAACATTTTATTGAAGAAACAATTGCAAAAAAAGAAACCCAAAACACTGTATCAGAATAAGCCATTTGCGAGTTAAATTTGAATAATGTCTGGTACAATGACTAGTTTAGTCACAAGTTACCGCTTAAATTTGAATTCCTCAGACTATCGAGACAGTTGCTATGTCACATGGTTCGGGGCAAGCTTTTGTATAGCAACCTCCAGATGAGCAAACCCTGGTACCATTGTGTCATACACATCCATTCAGAATTGTGTATGGGTGTTCACCGTCTCTTACGTAACTAAGCAAAAGCTTGCCCCTAATCATGTGACATAGCAACTGTCTCGATAGTCTGAGGAATTCAAATTTAAGCGGTAACTTGTGACTAAACAAGTCATTGTACCAGACATTATTCAAATGTAACTCGCAAATGGCTTATTAGTTGCGATGATCGTAACCCTCTCTAGTATTTTAAAATAATTGGTGACTGTATGCATGTGACTGCGGTTTCATTGTTGGGGCTGGACTTGTACACATGCATATAGAGCCACGCAGTGCAGGGGAGACTTGATAAATTTAGGCTTTTAAAGTTGGCCCTATTTTACTTGGCAAGTGGACTCTGCTGGAGAAGTGGGCAAGTGGGAGTGCATTTAGTTGGGTGCTCAAGACAGGAAAGGAAATGCTGTGACTCGGTCGCCACACCATGATGGGAACTAGATATCAGCCGGTCAGTCCGTGAAACCGGACTCGCGGCGCTTTATAAGCATGACATGTCACCCCGTAATTTTTACATTGTTTACCCAAGCCGTATGTTTTATTTTTTTCATCTGTACGAAAAACACAAATCAGAATAATGCAACATAATTTGTTGGTTTAATTGCCGCGTAGCATTTAATTTTCTTTTCCGTTGCAATTAATATATAATTTTTATTTATTAATTTTTTGGGTAGGGAAATTTTTCAAGATTGATGCCCGGACGTAGGGAAACCTTCACCGGCGTTGAGGTGTTTTCACTTGGAAGGAAACAAACTAGACGGGCCTTGGACTCCCCACTAAATAAACTCCCATAGGAACCAATGCTAAAAATCGTGTAAGTCTCCGGACAACTATTAACTTCAGAATTCTTTTCAATTTTTGGCAGGTCAGCCGTTTGGAATTTTTTCTAGCGACCCCAGAAAAAAAAACACCAGAAAATGAAATTTTCCCTAAACCGACTTGCTGCCAGTTTTCGTGAAGCACTTCTCCACTTCCCCGGTCAAATAGGGCCAACTTTAACGCCTAAATTGATCAAGTCTCCTCAAAAGTTGAAGCACAGAACCCCCAGGTTGTGATAGATTCTTATATTTACGCAATCTATTAATAGCATGACCCCCAAAACGTTCTAATTCAAAATAATTATACCGTTTATTGGGTGTTTTTTTTATTTTTTATTTTTTATTTTATTTTTTTTATTTTTTTTTTTTTGGGGGGGGGGGTCTCAACTTTTAAGATTAATCTTTTTTGTTTTTGGTTTGCTTCATTTATTGAATTGTTTATTTCATTGATTTGCTTATATATTTCTTCTTCCTTTTTCATTTTGTTAATTTTTGAGTCTCCATTCAGTATAGATACATGTTGCCGTCTGTTGTTTTCTCCCAGTCTGGTTGGGTGCACTCGTATGGCTATACATTGTAAACTCACGGGTAAAAGTACCAACACCTTACTAGCGCAGTGGGATAAGGTGCTGGGACTGTCTCAACACTTGGACCACGCGATCCGGGTTCGAATGCCGTCTGCACTAATATAGGTTCAAGGCCTTTTGCTGTCTGTGGCAACAGTGTGATTGGGATCTGCCTTGCTTCCTCCCCTAAAGTGGTCAGGGCCCTAGTGGCTAGGCAGGGGAGACAGGGGAGGATATGCTGCTGGGTCAATTTGCCACAAAATAAGGGAACTAATCGTTGCTGCAGAAGAGGGGCGTAGTGTGCGCTATCTAAACCTCTCCAGCGCGTGAACGCCTGACACTACCAGCAACGTAACTTTTTAATCTTTTTTTAAATATAATATAAGGTATGAGATTTTACTGTGACGCTTTTTTTGGTTATTTTATTTATTTATTTATTGTTTATTATTTTCATTTTTGTCATTTGTTGATGCAACTACGCAATAAAAGTTACATGAAATACTGCAAAAAATTTTTTATTGAAGAAACAATTGCAAAAAAAGAAACCTAAAACACTGTATCAGAATAAGCCATTTGCGAGTTAAATTTGAATAATGTCTGGTACAATGACTAGTTTAGTCACAAGTTACCGCTAAATTTGAATTCCTCAGACTATCGAGACAGTTGCTATGTCACATGGTTCGGGGCAAGCTTTTGTATAGCAACCTCCAGATGAGCAAACCCTGGTACCATTGTGTCATACACATCCATTCAGAATTGTGTATGGGTGTTCACCGTCTCTTACGTAACTAAGCAAAAGCTTGCCCCTAATCATGTGACATAGCAACTGTCTCGATAGTCTGAGGAATTCAAATTTAAGCGGTAACTTGTGACTAAACAAGTCATTGTACCAGACATTATTCAAATGTAACTCGCAAATGGCTTATTAGTTGCGATGATCGTAACCCTCTCTAGTATTTTAAAATAATTGGTGACTGTATGCATGTGACTGCGGTTTCATTGTTGGGGCTGGACTTGTACACATGCATATAGAGCCACGCAGTGCAGGGGAGACTTGATAAATTTAGGCTTTTAAAGTTGGCCCTATTTTACTTGGCAAGTGGACTCTGCTGGAGAAGTGGGCAAGTGGGAGTGCATTTAGTTGGGTGCTCAAGACAGGAAAGGAAATGCTGTGACTCGGTCGCCACACCATGATGGGAACTAGATATCAGCCGGTCAGTCCGTGAAACCGGACTCGCGGCGCTTTATAAGCATGACATGTCACCCCGTAATTTTTACATTGTTTACCCAAGCCGTATTTTTTATTTTTTTCATCTGTACGAAAAACACAAATCAGAATAATGCAACATAATTTGTTGGTTTAATTGCCGCGTAGCATTTAATTTTCTTTTCCGTTGCAATTAATATATAATTTTTATTTATTAATTTTTTGGGTAGGGAAATTTTTCAAGATTGATGCCCGGACGTAGGGAAACCTTCACCGGCGTTGAGGTGTTTTCACTTGGAAGGAAACAAACTAGACGGGCCTTGGACTCCCCACTAAATAAACTCCCATAGGAACCAATGCTAAAAATCGTGTAAGTCTCCGGACAACTATTAACTTCAGAATTCTTTTCAATTTTTGGCAGGTCAGCCGTTTGGAATTTTTTCTAGCGACCCCAGAAAAAAACACACCAGAAAATGAAATTTTCCCTAAACCGACTTGCTGCCAGTTTTCGTGAAGCACTTCTCCACTTCCCCGGTCAAATAGGGCCAACTTTAACGCCTAAATTGATCAAGTCTCCTCAAAAGTTGAAGCACAGAATCCCCAGGTTGTGATAGATTCTTATATTTACGCAATCTATTAATAGCATGACCCCCAAAACGTTCTAATTCAAAATAATTATACCGTTTATTGGGTGTTTTTTTTATTTATAATTTTTTATTTTATTTATTTATTTTATTTTTTTTGGGGGGGGGGTCTCAACTTTTAAGATTAATCTTTTTTGTTTTTGGTTTGCTTCATTTATTGAATTGTTTATTTCATTGATTTGCTTATATATTTCTTCTTCCTTTTTCATTTTGCTAATTTTTGAGTCTCCATTCAGTATAGATACATGTTGCCGTCTGTTGTTTTCTCCCAGTCTGGTTGTGTGCACTCGTATGGCTATACATTGTAAACTCACGGGTAAAAGTACCAACACCTTACTAGCGCAGTGGGATAAGGTGCTGGGACTGTCTCAACACTTGGACCACGCGATCCGGGTTCGAATGCCGTCTGCACTAATATAGGTTCAAGGCCTTTTGCTGTCTGTGGCAACAGTGTGATTGGGATCTGCCTTGCTTCCTCCCCTAAAGTGGTCAGGGCCCTAGTGGCTAGGCAGGGGAGACAGGGGAGGATATGCTGCTGGGTCAATTTGCCACAAAATAAGGGAACTAATCGTTGCTGCAGAAGAGGGGCGTAGTGTGCGCTATCTAAACCTCTCCAGCGCGTGAACGCCTGACACTACCAGCAACGTAACTTTTTAATCTTTTTTTAAATATAATATAAGGTATGAGATTTTACTGTGACGCTTTTTTTGGTTATTTTATTTATTTAGTTATTGTTTATTATTTTCATTTTTGTCATTTGTTGATGCAACTACGCAATAAAAGTTACATGAAATACTGCAAAAAACATTTTATTGAAGAAACAATTGCAAAAAAAGAAACCCAAAACACTGTATCAGAATAAGCCATTTGCGAGTTAAATTTGAATAATGTCTGGTACAATGACTAGTTTAGTCACAAGTTACCGCTTAAATTTGAATTCCTCAGACTATCGAGACAGTTGCTATGTCACATGGTACGGGGCAAGCTTTTGTATAGCAACCTCCAGATGAGCAAACCCTGGTACCATTGTGTCATACACATCCATTCAGAATTGTGTATGGGTGTTCACCGTCTCTTACGTAACTAAGCAAAAGCTTGCCCCTAATCATGTGACATAGCAACTGTCTCGATAGTCTGAGGAATTCAAATTTAAGCGGTAACTTGTGACTAAACAAGTCATTGTACCAGACATTATTCAAATGTAACTCGCAAATGGCTTATTAGTTGCGATGATCGTAACCCTCTCTAGTATTTTAAAATAATTGGTGACTGTATGCATGTGACTGCGGTTTCATTGTTGGGGCTGGACTTGTACACATGCATATAGAGCCACGCAGTGCAGGGGAGACTTGTTAAATTTAGGCTTTTAAAGTTGGCCCTATTTTACTTGGCAAGTGGACTCTGCTGGAGAAGTGGGCAAGTGGGAGTGCATTTAGTTGGGTGCTCAAGACAGGAAAGGAAATGCTGTGACTCGGTCGCCACACCATGATGGGAACTAGATATCAGCCGGTCAGTCCGTGAAACCGGACTCGCGGCGCTTTATAAGCATGACATGTCACCCCGTAATTTTTACATTGTTTACCCAAGCCGTTTTTTTTATTTTTTTCATCTGTACGAAAAACACAAATCAGAATAATGCAACATAATTTGTTGGTTTAATTGCCGCGTAGCATTTAATTTTCTTTTCCGTTGCAATTAATATAGAATTTTTATTTATTAATTTTTTGGGTAGGGAAATTTTTCAAGATTGATGCCCGGACGTAGGGAAACCTTCACCGGCGTTGAGGTGTTTTCACTTGGAAGGAAACAAACTAGACGGGCCTTGGACTCCCCACTAAATAAACTCCCATAGGAACCAATGCTAAAAATCGTGTAAGTCTCCGGACAACTATTAACTTCAGAATTCTTTTCAATTTTTGGCAGGTCAGCCGTTTGGAATTTTTTCTAGCGACCCCAGAAAAAAACACACCAGAAAATGAAATTTTCCCTAAACCGACTTGCTGCCAGTTTTCGTGAAGCACTTCTCCACTTCCCCGGTCAAATAGGGCCAACTTTAACGCCTAAATTGATCAAGTCTCCTCAAAAGTTGAAGCACAGAACCCCCAGGTTGTGATAGATTCTTATATTTACGCAATCTATTAATAGCATGACCCCCAAAACGTTCTAATTCAAAATAATTATACCGTTTATTGGGTGTTTTTTTTATTTATTATTTTTTATTTAATTTATTTAATTTTTTTTTTTGGGGGGGGGTCTCAACTTTTAAGATTAATCTTTTTTGTTTTTGGTTTGCTTCATTTATTGAATTGTTTATTTCATTGATTTGCTTATATATTTCTTCTTCCTTTTTCATTTTGTTAATTTTTGAGTCTCCATTCAGTATAGATACATGTTGCCGTCTGTTGTTTTCTCCCAGTCTGGTTGGGTGCACTCGTATGGCTATACATTGTAAACTCACGGGTAAAAGTACCAACACCTTACTAGCGCAGTGGGATAAGGTGCTGGGACTGTCTCAACACTTGGACCACGCGATCCGGGTTCGAATGCCGTCTGCACTAATATAGGTTCAAGGCCTTTTGCTGTCTGTGGCAACAGTGTGATTGGGATCTGCCTTGCTTCCTCCCCTAAAGTGGTCAGGGCCCTAGTGGCTAGGCAGGGGAGACAGGGGAGGATATGCTGCTGGGTCAATTTGCCACAAAATAAGGGAACTAATCGTTGCTGCAGAAGAGGGGCGTAGTGTGCGCTATCTAAACCTCTCCAGCGCGTGAACGCCTGACACTACCATCAACGTAACTTTTTAATATTTTTTTAAATATAATATAAGGTATGAGATTTTACTGTGACGCTTTTTTTGGTTATTTTATTTATTTATTTATTGTTTATTATTTTCATTTTTGTCATTTGTTGATGCAACTACGCAATAAAAGTTACATGAAATACTGCAAAAAACATTTTATTGAAGAAACAATTGCAAAAAAAGAAACCCAAAACACTGTATCAGAATAAGCCATTTGCGAGTTAAATTTGAATAATGTCTGGTACAATGACTAGTTTAGTCACAAGTTACCGCTTAAATTTGAATTCCTCAGACTATCGAGACAGTTGCTATGTCACATGGTTCGGGGCAAGCTTTTGTATAGCAACCTCCAGATGAGCAAACCCTGGTACCATTGTGTCATACACATCCATTCAGAATTGTGTATGGGTGTTCACCGTCTCTTACGTAACTAAGCAAAAGCTTGCCCCTAATCATGTGACATAGCAACTGTCTCGATAGTCTGAGGAATTCAAATTTAAGCGGTAACTTGTGACTAAACAAGTCATTGTACCAGACATTATTCAAATGTAACTCGCAAATGGCTTATTAGTTGCGATGATCGTAACCCTCTCTAGTATTTTAAAATAATTGGTGACTGTATGCATGTGACTGCGGTTTTATTGTTGGGGCTGGACTTGTACACATGCATATAGAGCCACGCAGTGCAGGGGAGACTTGATAAATTTAGGCTTTTAAAGTTGGCCCTATTTTACTTGGCAAGTGGACTCTGCTGGAGAAGTGGGCAAGTGGGAGTGCATTTAGTTGGGTGCTCAAGACAGGAAAGGAAATGCTGTGACTCGGTCGCCACACCATGATGGGAACTAGATATCAGCCGGTCAGTCCGTGAAACCGGACTCGCGGCGCTTTATAAGCATGACATGTCACCCCGTAATTTTTACATTGTTTACCCAAGCCGTATTTTTTATTTTTTTCATCTGTACGAAAAACACAAATCAGAATAATGCAACATAATTTGTTGGTTTAATTGCCGCGTAGCATTTAATTTTCTTTTCCGTTGCAATTAATATATAATTTTTATTTATTAATTTTTGGGGTAGGGAAATTTTTCAAGATTGATGCCCGGACGTAGGGAAACCTTCACCGGCGTTGAGGTGTTTTCACTTGGAAGGAAACAAACTAGACGGGCCTTGGACTCCCCACTAAATAAACTCCCATAGGAACCAATGCTAAAAATCGTGTAAGTCTCCGGACAACTATTAACTTCAGAATTCTTTTCAATTTTTGGCATGTCAGCCGTTTGGAATTTTTTCTAGCGACCCCAGAAAAAAAAACACCAGAAAATGAAATTTTCCCTAAACCGACTTGCTGCCAGTTTTCGTGAAGCACTTCTCCACTTCCCCGGTCAAATAGGGCCAACTTTAACGCCTAAATTGATCAAGTCTCCTCAAAAGTTGAAGCACAGAACCCCCAGGTTGTGATAGATTCTTATATTTACGCAATCTATTAATAGCATGACCCCCAAAACGTTCTAATTCAAAATAATTATACCGTTTATTGGGTGTTTTTTTTATTTATTATTTTTTATTTTATTTTTTTATTTTTTTTTGGGGGGGGGGGTCTCAACTTTTAAGATTAATCTTTTTTGTTTTTGGTTTGCTTCATTTATTGAATTGTTTATTTCATTGATTTGCTTATATATTTCTTCTTCCTTTTTCATTTTGTTAATTTTTGAGTCTCCATTCAGTATAGATACATGTTGCCGTCTGTTGTTTTCTCCCAGTCTGGTTGGGTGCACTCGTATGGCTATACATTGTAAACTCACGGGTAAAAGTACCAACACCTTACTAGCGCAGTGGGATAAGGTGCTGGGACTGTCTCAACACTTGGACCACGCGATCCGGGTTCGAATGCCGTCTGCACTAATATAGGTTCAAGGCCTTTTGCTGTCTGTGGCAACAGTGTGATTGGGATCTGCCTTGCTTCCTCCCCTAAAGTGGTCAGGGCCCTAGTGGCTAGGCAGGGGAGACAGGGGAGGATATGCTGCTGGGTCAATTTGCCACAAAATAAGGGAACTAATCGTTGCTGCAGAAGAGGGGCGTAGTGTGCGCTATCTAAACCTCTCCAGCGCGTGAACGCCTGACACTACCAGCAACGTAACTTTTTAATCTTTTTTTAAATATAATATAAGGTATGAGATTTTACTGTGACGCTTTTTTTGGTTATTTTATTTATTTATTTATTGTTTATTATTTTCATTTTTGTCATTTGTTGATGCAACTACGCAATAAAAGTTACATGAAATACTGCAAAAAACATTTTATTGAAGAAACAATTGCAAAAAAAGAAACCCAAAACACTGTATCAGAATAAGCCATTTGCGAGTTAAATTTGAATAATGTCTGGTACAATGACTAGTTTAGTCACAAGTTACTGCTTAAATTTGAATTCCTCAGACTATCGAGACAGTTGCTATGTCACATGGTTCGGGGCAAGCTTTTGTATAGCAACCTCCAGATGAGCAAACCCTGGTACCATTGTGTCATACACATCCATTCAGAATTGTGTATGGGTGTTCACCGTCTCTTACGTAACTAAGCAAAAGCTTGCCCCTAATCATGTGACATAGCAACTGTCTCGATAGTCTGAGGAATTCAAATTTAAGCGGTAACTTGTGACTAAAAAAGTCATTGTACCAGACATTATTCAAATGTAACTCGCAAATGGCTTATTAGTTGCGATGATCGTAACCCTCTCTAGTATTTTAAAATAATTGGTGACTGTATGCATGTGACTGCGGTTTCATTGTTGGGGCTGGACTTGTACACATGCATATAGAGCCACGCAGTGCAGGGGAGACTTGATAAATTTAGGCTTTTAAAGTTGGCCCTATTTTACTTGGCAAGTGGACTCTGCTGGAGAAGTGGGCAAGTGGGAGTGCATTTAGTTGGGTGCTCAAGACAGGAAAGGAAATGCTGTGACTCGGTCGCCACACCATGATGGGAACTAGATATCAGCCGGTCAGTCCGTGAAACCGGACTCGCGGCGCTTTATAAGCATGACATGTCACCCCGTAATTTTTACATTGTTTACCCAAGCCGTATTTTTTATTTTTTTCATCTGTACGAAAAACACAAATCAGAATAATGCAACATAATTTGTTGGTTTAATTGCCGCGTAGCATTTAATTTTCTTTTCCGTTGCAATTAATATATAATTTTTATTTATTAATTTTTTGGGTAGGGAAATTTTTCAAGATTGATGCCCGGACGTAGGGAAACCTTCACCGGCGTTGAGGTGTTTTCACTTGGAAGGAAACAAACTAGACGGGCCTTGGACTCCCCACTAAATAAACTCCCATAGGAACCAATGCTAAAAATCTTGTAAGTCTCCGGACAACTATTAACTTCAGAATTCTTTTCAATTTTTGGCAGGTCAGCCGTTTTGAATTTTTTCTAGCGACCCCAGAAAAAAAAACACCAGAAAATGAAATTTTCCCTAAACCGACTTGCTGCCAGTTTTCGTGAAGCACTTCTCCACTTCCCCGGTCAAATAGGGCCAACTTTAACGCCTAAATTGATCAAGTCTCCTCAAAAGTTGAAGCACAGAACCCCCAGGTTGTGATAGATTCTTATATTTACGCAATCTATTAATAGCATGACCCCCAAAACGTTCTAATTCAAAATAATTATACCGTTTATTGGGTGTTTTTTTTATTTATTATTTTTTATTTTATTTATTTATTTTTTTTGGGGGGGGGGGTCTCAACTTTTAAGATTAATCTTTTTTGTTTTTAGTTTGCTTCATTTATTGAATTGTTTATTTCATTGATTTGCTTATATATTTCTTCTTCCTTTTTCATTTTGTTAATTTTTGAGTTTCCATTCAGTATAGATACATGTTGCCGTCTGTTGTTTTCTCCCAGTCTGGTTGGGTGCACTCGTATGGCTATACATTGTAAACTCACGGGTAAAAGTACCAACACCTTACTAGCGCAGTGGGATAAGGTGCTGGGACTGTCTCAACACTTGGACCACGCGATCCGGGTTCGAATGCCGTCTGCACTAATATAGGTTCAAGGCCTTTTGCTGTCTGTGGCAACAGTGTGATTGGGATCTGCCTTGCTTCCTCCCCTAAAGTGGTCAGGGCCCTAGTGGCTAGGCAGGGGAGACAGGGGAGGATATGCTGCTGGGTCAATTTGCCACAAAATAAGGGAACTAATCGTTGCTGCAGAAGAGGGGCGTAGTGTGCGCTATCTAAACCTCTCCAGCGCGTGAACGCCTGACACTACCAGCAACGTAACTTTTTAATCTTTTTTTAAATATAATATAAGGTATGAGATTTTACTGTGACGCTTTTTTTGGTTATTTTATTTATTTATTTATTGTTTATTATTTTCATTTTTGTCATTTGTTGATGCAACTACGCAATAAAAGTTACATGAAATACTGCAAAAAACATTTTATTGAAGAAACAATTGCAAAAAAAGAAACCCAAAACACTGTATCAGAATAAGCCATTTGCGAGTTAAATTTGAATAATGTCTGGTACAATGACTAGTTTAGTCACAAGTTACCGCTTAAATTTGAATTCCTCAGACTATCGAGACAGTTGCTATGTCACATGGTTCGGGGCAAGCTTTTGTATAGCAACCTCCAGATGAGCAAACCCTGGTACCATTGTGTCATACACATCCATTCAGAATTGTGTATGGGTGTTCACCGTCTCTTACGTAACTAAGCAAAAGCTTGCCCCTAATCATGTGACATAGCAACTGTCTCGATAGTCTGAGGAATTCAAATTTAAGCGGTAACTTGTGACTAAACAAGTCATTGTACCAGACATTATTCAAATGTAACTCGCAAATGGCTTATTAGTTGCGATGATCGTAACCCTCTCTAGTATTTTAAAATAATTGGTGACTGTATGCATGTGACTGCGGTTTCATTGTTGGGGCTGGACTTGTACACATGCATATAGAGCCACGCAGTGCAGGGGAGACTTGATAAATTTAGGCTTTTAAAGTTGGCCCTATTTTACTTGGCAAGTGGACTCTGCTGGAGAAGTGGGCAAGTGGGAGTGCATTTAGTTGGGTGCTCAAGACAGGAAAGGAAATGCTGTGACTCGGTCGCCACACCATGATGGGAACTAGATATCAGCCGGTCAGTCCGTGAAACCGGACTCGCGGCGCTTTATAAGCATGACATGTCACCCCGTAATTTTTACATTGTTTACCCAAGCCGTATTTTTTATTTTTTTCATCTGTACGAAAAACACAAATCAGAATAATGCAACATAATTTGTTGGTTTAATTGCCGCGTAGCATTTAATTTTCTTTTCCGTTGCAATTAATATATAATTTTTATTTATTAATTTTTTGGGTAGGGAAATTTTTCAAGATTGATGCCCGGACGTAGGGAAACCTTCACCGGCGTTGAGGTGTTTTCACTTGGAAGGAAACAAACTAGACGGGCCTTGGACTCCCCACTAAATAAACTCCCATAGGAACCAATGCTAAAAATCTTGTAAGTCTCCGGACAACTATTAACTTCAGAATTCTTTTCAATTTTTGGCAGGTCAGCCGTTTGGAATTTTTTCTAGCGACCCCAGAAAAAAACACACCAGAAAATGAAATTTTCCCTAAACCGACTTGCTGCCAGTTTTCGTGAAGCACTTCTCCACTTCCCCGGTCAAATAGGGCCAACTTTAACGCCTAAATTGATCAAGTCTCCTCAAAAGTTGAAGCACAGAACCCCCAAGTTGTGATAGATTCTTATATTTACGCAATCTATTAATAGCATGACCCCCAAAACGTTCTAATTCAAAATAATTATACCGTTTATTGGGTGTTTTTTTTATTTATTATTTTTTATTTTATTTATTTATTTTTTTGGGGGGGGGGGGTCTCAACTTTTAAGATTAATCTTTTTTGTTTTTGGTTTGCTTCATTTATTGAATTGTTTATTTCATTGATTTGCTTATATATTTCTTCTTCCTTTTTCATTTTGTTAATTTTTGAGTCTCCATTCAGTATAGATACATGTTGCCGTCTGTTGTTTTCTCCCAGTCTGGTTGGGTGCACTCGTATGGCTATACATTGTAAACTCACGGGTAAAAGTACCAACACCTTACTAGCGCAGTGGGATAAGGTGCTGGGACTGTCTCAACACTTGGACCACGCGATCCGGGTTCGAATGCCGTCTGCACTAATATAGGTTCAAGGCCTTTTGCTGTCTGTGGCAACAGTGTGATTGGGATCTGCCTTGCTTCCTCCCCTAAAGTGGTCAGGGCCCTAGTGGCTAGGCAGGGGAGACAGGGGAGGATATGCTGCTGGGTCAATTTGCCACAAAATAAGGGAACTAATCGTTGCTGCAGAAGAGGGGCGTAGTGTGCGCTATCTAAACCTCTCCAGCGCGTGAACGCCTGACACTACCAGCAACGTAACTTTTTAATCTTTTTTTAAATATAATATAAGGTATGAGATTTTACTGTGACGCTTTTTTTGGTTATTTTATTTATTTATTTATTGTTTATTATTTTCATTTTTGTCATTTGTTGATGCAACTACGCAATAAAAGTTACATGAAATACTGCAAAAAACATTTTATTGAAGAAACAATTGCAAAAAAAGAAACCCAAAACACTGTATCAGAATAAGCCATTTGCGAGTTAAATTTGAATAATGTCTGGTACAATGACTAGTTTAGTCACAAGTTACCGCTTAAATTTGAATTCCTCAGACTATCGAGACAGTTGCTATGTCACATGGTTCGGGGCAAGCTTTTGTATAGCAACCTCCAGATGAGCAAACCCTGGTACCATTGTGTCATACACATCCATTCAGAATTGTGTATGGGTGTTCACCGTCTCTTACGTAACTAAGCAAAAGCTTGCCCCTAATCATGTGACATAGCAACTGTCTCGATAGTCTGAGGAATTCAAATTTAAGCGGTAACTTGTGACTAAACAAGTCATTGTACCAGACATTATTCAAATGTAACTCGCAAATGGCTTATTAGTTGCGATGATCGTAACCCTCTCTAGTATTTTAAAATAATTGGTGACTGTATGCATGTGACTGCGGTTTCATTGTTGGGGCTGGACTTGTACACATGCATATAGAGCCACGCAGTGCAGGGGAGACTTGATAAATTTAGGCTTTTAAAGTTGGCCCTATTTTACTTGGCAAGTGGACTCTGCTGGAGAAGTGGGCAAGTGGGAGTGCATTTAGTTGGGTGCTCAAGACAGGAAAGGAAATGCTGTGACTCGGTCGCCACACCATGATGGGAACTAGATATCAGCCGGTCAGTCCGTGAAACCGGACTCGCGGCGCTTTATAAGCATGACATGTCACCCCGTAATTTTTACATTGTTTACCCAAGCCGTATTTTTTATTTTTTTCATCTGTACGAAAAACACAAATCAGAATAATGCAACATAATTTGTTGGTTTAATTGCCGCGTAGCATTTAATTTTCTTTTCCGTTGCAATTAATATATAATTTTTATTTATTAATTTTTTGGGTAGGGAAATTTTTCAAGATTGATGCCCGGACGTAGGTAAACCTTCACCGGCGTTGAGGTGTTTTCACTTGGAAGGAAACAAACTAGACGGGCCTTGGACTCCACACTAAATAAACTCCCATAGGAACCAATGCTAAAAATCGTGTAAGTCTCCGATCAACTATTAACTTCAGAATTCTTTTCAATTTTTGGCAGGTCAGCCGTTTGGAATTTTTTCTAGCGACCCCAGAAAAAAAAACACCAGAAAATGAAATTTTCCCTAAACCGACTTGCTGCCAGTTTTCGTGAAGCACTTCTCCACTTCCCCGGTCAAATAGGGCCAACTTTAACGCCTAAATTGATCAAGTCTCCTCAAAAGTTGAAGCACAGAACCCCCAGGTTGTGATAGATTCTTATATTTACGCAATCTATTAATAGCATGACCCCCAAAACGTTCTAATTCAAAATAATTATACCGTTTATTGGGTGTTTTTTTTATTTATTATTTTTTATTTTATTTATTTATTTTTTATTTTTTTTTGGGGGGGGTCTCAACTTTTAAGATTAATCTTTTTTGTTTTTGGTTTGCTTCATTTATTGAATTGTTTATTTCATTGATTTGCTTATATATTTCTTCTTCCTTTTTCATTTTGTTAATTTTTGAGTCTCCATTCAGTATAGATACATGTTGCCGTCTGTTGTTTTCTCCCAGTCTGGTTGGGTGCACTCGTATGGCTATACATTGTAAACTCACGGGTAAAAGTACCAACACCTTACTAGCGCAGTGGGATAAGGTGCTGGGACTGTCTCAACACTTGGACCACGCGATCCGGGTTCGAATGCCGTCTGCACTAATATAGGTTCAAGGCCTTTTGCTGTCTGTGGCAACAGTGTGATTGGGATCTGCCTTGCTTCCTCCCCTAAAGTGGTCAGGGCCCTAGTGGCTAGGCAGGGCAGACAGGGGAGGATATGCTGCTGGGTCAATTTGCCACAAAATAAGGGAACTAATCGTTGCTGCAGAAGAGGGGCGTAGTGTGCGCTATCTAAACCTCTCCAGCGCGTGAACGCCTGACACTACCAGCAACGTAACTTTTTAATCTTTTTTTAAATATAATATAAGGTATGAGATTTTACTGTGACGCTTTTTTTGGTTATTTTATTTATTTATTTATTGTTTATTATTTTCATTTTTGTCATTTGTTGATGCAACTACGCAATAAAAGTTACATGAAATACTGCAAAAAATTTTTTATTGAAGAAACAATTGCAAAAAAAGAAACCCAAAACACTGTATCAGAATAAGCCATTTGCGAGTTAAATTTGAATAATGTCTGGTACAATGACTAGTTTAGTCACAAGTTACCGCTTAAATTTGAATTCCTCAGACTATCGAGACAGTTGCTATGTCACATGGTTCGGGGCAAGCTTTTGTATAGCAACCTCCAGATGAGCAAACCCTGGTACCATTGTGTCATACACATCCATTCAGAATTGTGTATGGGTGTTCACCGTCTCTTACGTAACTAAGCAAAAGCTTGCCCCTAATCATGTGACATAGCAACTGTCTCGATAGTCTGAGGAATTCAAATTTAAGCGGTAACTTGTGACTAAACAAGTCATTGTACCAGACATTATTCAAATGTAACTCGCAAATGGCTTATTAGTTGCGATGATCGTAACCCTCTCTAGTATTTTAAAATAATTGGTGACTGTATGCATGTGACTGCGGTTTCATTGTTGGGGCTGGACTTGTACACATGCATATAGAGCCACGCAGTGCAGGGGAGACTTGATAAATTTAGGCTTTTAAAGTTGGCCCTATTTTTACTTGGCAAGTGGACTCTGCTGGAGAAGTGGGCAAGTGGGAGTGCATTTAGTTGGGTGCTCAAGACAGGAAAGGAAATGCTGTGACTCGGTCGCCACACCATGATGGGAACTAGATATCAGCCGGTCAGTCCGTGAAACCGGACTCGCGGCGCTTTATAAGCATGACATGTCACCCCGTAATTTTTACATTGTTTACCCAAGCCGTATTTTTTTTTTTTTTCATCTGTACGAAAAACACAAATCAGAATAATGCAACATAATTTGTTGGTTTAATTGCCGCGTAGCATTTAATTTTCTTTTCCGTTGCAATTAATATATAATTTTTATTTATTAATTTTTTGGGTAGGGAAATTTTTCAAGATTGATGCCCGGACGTAGGGAAACCTTCACCGGCGTTGAGGTGTTTTCACTTGGAAGGAAACAAACTAGACGGGCCTTGGACTCCCCACTAAATAAACTCCCATAGGAACCAATGCTAAAAATCGTGTAAGTCTCCGGACAACTATTAACTTCAGAATTCTTTTCAATTTTTGGCAGGTCAGCCGTTTGGAATTTTTTCTAGCGACCCCAGAAAAAAAAACACCAGAAAATGAAATTTTCCCTAAACCGACTTGCTGCCAGTTTTCGTGAAGCACTTCTCCACTTCCCCGGTCAAATAGGGCCAACTTTAACGCCTAAATTGATCAAGTCTCCTCAAAAGTTGAAGCACAGAACCCCCAGGTTGTGATAGATTCTTATATTTACGCAATCTATTAATAGCATGACCCCCAAAACGTTCTAATTCAAAATAATTATACCGTTTATTGGGTGTTTTTTTTATTTATTATTTTTTATTTTATTTATTTATTATTTTTTTTGGGGGGGGGGGGTCTCAACTTTTAAGATTAATCTTTTTTGTTTTTGGTTTGCTTCATTTATTGAATTGTTTATTTCATTGATTTGCTTATATATTTCTTCTTCCTTTTTCATTTTGTTAATTTTTGAGTCTCCATTCAGTATAGATACATGTTGCCGTCTGTTGTTTTCTCCCAGTCTGGTTGGGTGCACTCGTATGGCTATACATTGTAAACTCACGGGTAAAAGTACCAACACCTTACTAGCGCAGTGGGATAAGGTGCTGGGACTGTCTCAACACTTGGACCACGCGATCCGGGTTCGAATGCCGTCTGCACTAATATAGGTTCAAGGCCTTTTGCTGTCTGTGGCAACAGTGTGATTGGGATCTGCCTTGCTTCCTCCCCTAAAGTGGTCAGGGCCCTAGTGGCTAGGCAGGGGAGACAGGGGAGGATATGCTGCTGGGTCAATTTGCCACAAAATAAGGGAACTAATCGTTGCTGCAGAAGAGGGGCGTAGTGTGCGCTATCTAAACCTCTCCAGCGCGTGAACGCCTGACACTACCAGCAACGTAACTTTTTAATCTTTTTTTAAATATAATATAAGGTATGAGATTTTACTGTGACGCTTTTTTTGGTTATTTTATTTATTTATTTATTGTTTATTATTTTCATTTTTGTCATTTGTTGATGCAACTACGCAATAAAAGTTACATGAAATACTGCAAAAAACATTTTATTGAAGAAACAATTGCAAAAAAAGAAACCCAAAACACTGTATCAGAATAAGCCATTTGCGAGTTAAATTTGAATAATGTCTGGTACAATGACTAGTTTAGTCACAAGTTACCGCTTAAATTTGAATTCCTCAGACTATCGAGACAGTTGCTATGTCACATGGTTCGGGGCAAGCTTTTGTATAGCAACCTCCAGATGAGCAAACCCTGGTACCATTGTGTCATACACATCCATTCAGAATTGTGTATGGGTGTTCACCGTCTCTTACGTAACTAAGCAAAAGCTTGCCCCTAATCATGTGACATAGCAACTGTCTCGATAGTCTGAGGAATTCAAATTTAAGCGGTAACTTGTGACTAAACAAGTCATTGTACCAGACATTATTCAAATGTAACTCGCAAATGGCTTATTAGTTGCGATGATCGTAACCCTCTCTAGTATTTTAAAATAATTGGTGACTGTATGCATGTGACTGCGGTTTCATTGTTGGGGCTGGACTTGTACACATGCATATAGAGCCACGCAGTGCAGGGGAGACTTGATAAATTTAGGCTTTTAAAGTTGGCCCTATTTTTACTTGGCAAGTGGACTCTGCTGGAGAAGTGGGCAAGTGGGAGTGCATTTAGTTGGGTGCTCAAGACAGGAAAGGAAATGCTGTGACTCGGTCGCCACACCATGATGGGAACTAGATATCAGCCGGTCAGTCCGTGAAACCGGACTCGCGGCGCTTTATAAGCATGACATGTCACCCCGTAATTTTTACATTGTTTACCCAAGCCGTATTTTTTTTTTTTCATCTGTACGAAAAACACAAATCAGAATAATGCAACATAATTTGTTGGTTTAATTGCCGCGTAGCATTTAATTTTCTTTTCCGTTGCAATTAATATATAATTTTTATTTATTAATTTTTTGGGTAGGGAAATTTTTCAAGATTGATGCCCGGACGTAGGGAAACCTTCACCGGCGTTGAGGTGTTTTGACTTGGAAGGAAACAAACTAGACGGGCCTTGGACTCCCCACTAAATAAACTCCCATAGGAACCAATGCTAAAAATCGTGTAAGTCTCCGGACAACTATTAACTTCAGAATTCTTTTCAATTTTTGGCAGGTCAGCCGTTTGGAATTTTTTCTAGCGACCCCAGAAAAAAAAACACCAGAAAATGAAATTTTCCCTAAACCGACTTGCTGCCAGTTTTCGTGAAGCACTTCTCCACTTCCCCGGTCAAATAGGGCCAACTTTAACGCCTAAATTGATCAAGTCTCCTCAAAAGTTGAAGCACAGAACCCCCAGGTTGTGATAGATTCTTATATTTACGCAATCTATTAATAGCATGACCCCCAAAACGTTCTAATTCAAAATAATTATACCGTTTATTGGGTGTTTTTTTTATTTATTATTTTTTATTTTATTTATTTATTATTTTTTGGGGGGGGGGGGTCTCAACTTTTAAGATTAATCTTTTTTGTTTTTGGTTTGCTTCATTTATTGAATTGTTTATTTCATTGATTTGCTTATATATTTCTTCTTCCTTTTTCATTTTGTTAATTTTTGAGTCTCCATTCAGTATAGATACATGTTGCCGTCTGTTGTTTTCTCCCAGTCTGGTTGGGTGCACTCGTATGGCTATACATTGTAAACTCACGGGTAAAAGTACCAACACCTTACTAGCGCAGTGGGATAAGGTGCTGGGACTGTCTCAACACTTGGACCACGCGATCCGGGTTCGAATGCCGTCTGCACTAATATAGGTTCAAGGCCTTTTGCTGTCTGTGGCAACAGTGTGATTGGGATCTGCCTTGCTTCCTCCCCTAAAGTGGTCAGGGCCCTAGTGGCTAGGCAGGGGAGACAGGGGAGGATATGCTGCTGGGTCAATTTGCCACAAAATAAGGGAACTAATCGTTGCTGCAGAAGAGGGGCGTAGTGTGCGCTATCTAAACCTCTCCAGCGCGTGAACGCCTGACACTACCAGCAACGTAACTTTTTAATCTTTTTTTAAATATAATATAAGGTATGAGATTTTACTGTGACGCTTTTTTGGGTTATTTTATTTATTTATTTATTGTTTATTATTTTCATTTTTGTCATTTGTTGATGCAACTACGCAATAAAAGTTACATGAAATACTGCAAAAAACATTTTATTGAAGAAACAATTGCAAAAAAAGAAACCCAAAACACTGTATCAGAATAAGCCATTTGCGAGTTAAATTTGAATAATGTCTGGTACAATGACTAGTTTAGTCACAAGTTACCGCTTAAATTTGAATTCCTCAGACTATCGAGACAGTTGCTATGTCACATGGTTCGGGGCAAGCTTTTGTATAGCAACCTCCAGATGAGCAAACCCTGGTACCATTGTGTCATACACATCCATTCAGAATTGTGTATGGGTGTTCACCGTCTCTTACGTAACTAAGCAAAAGCTTGCCCCTAATCATGTGACATAGCAACTGTCTCGATAGTCTGAGGAATTCAAATTTAAGCGGTAACTTGTGACTAAACAAGTCATTGTACCAGACATTATTCAAATGTAACTCGCAAATGGCTTATTAGTTGCGATGATCGTAACCCTCTCTAGTATTTTAAAATAATTGGTGACTGTATGCATGTGACTGCGGTTTCATTGTTGGGGCTGGACTTGTACACATGCATATAGAGCCACGCAGTGCAGGGGAGACTTGATAAATTTAGGCTTTTAAAGTTGGCCCTATTTTACTTGGCAAGTGGACTCTGCTGGAGAAGTGGGCAAGTGGGAGTGCATTTAGTTGGGTGCTCAAGACAGGAAAGGAAATGCTGTGACTCGGTCGCCACACCATGATGGGAACTAGATATCAGCCGGTCAGTCCGTGAAACCGGACTCGCGGCGCTTTATAAGCATGACATGTCACCCCGTAATTTTTACATTGTTTACCCAAGCCGTATTTTTTATTTTTGTCATCTGTACGAAAAACACAAATCAGAATAATGCAACATAATTTGTTGGTTTAATTGCCGCGTAGCATTTAATTTTCTTTTCCGTTGCAATTAATATATAATTTTTATTTATTAATTTGTTGGGTAGGGAAATTTTTCAAGATTGATGCCCGGACGTAGGGAAACCTTCACCGGCGTTGAGGTGTTTTCACTTGGAAGGAAACAAACTAGACGGGCCTTGGACTCCCCACTAAATAAACTCCCATAGGAACCAATGCTAAAAATCGTGTAAGTCTCCGGACAACTATTAACTTCAGAATTCTTTTCAATTTTTGGCAGGTCAGCCGTTTGGAATTTTTTCTAGCGACCCCAGAAAAAAACACACCAGAAAATGAAATTTTCCCTAAACCGACTTGCTGCCAGTTTTCGTGAAGCACTTCTCCACTTCCCCGGTCAAATAGGGCCAACTTTAACGCCTAAATTGATCAAGTCTCCTCAAAAGTTGAAGCACAGAACCCCCAGGTTGTGATAGATTCTTATATTTACGCAATCTATTAATAGCATGACCCCCAAAACGTTCTAATTCAAAATAATTATACCGTTTATTGGGTGTGTTTTTTATTTATTATTTTTTATTTTATTTATTTATTTTTTTTGGGGGGGGGGGGGGTCTCAACTTTTAAGATTAATCTTTTTTGTTTTTGGTTTGCTTCATTTATTGAATTGTTTATTTCATTGATTTGCTTATATATTTCTTCTTCCTTTTTCATTTTGTTAATTTTTGAGTCTCCATTCAGTATAGATACATGTTGCCGTCTGTTGTTTTCTCCCAGTCTGGTTGGGTGCACTCGTATGGCTATACATTGTAAACTCACGGGTAAAAGTACCAACACCTTACTAGCGCAGTGGGATAAGGTGCTGGGACTGTCTCAACACTTGGACCACGCGATCCGGGTTCGAATGCCGTCTGCACTAATATAGGTTCAAGGCCTTTTGCTGTCTGTGGCAACAGTGTGATTGGGATCTGCCTTGCTTCCTCCCCTAAAGTGGTCAGGGCCCTAGTGGCTAGGCAGGGGAGACAGGGGAGGATATGCTGCTGGGTCAATTTGCCACAAAATAAGGGAACTAATCGTTGCTGCAGAAGAGGGGCGTAGTGTGCGCTATCTAAACCTCTCCAGCGCGTGAACGCCTGACACTACCAGCAACGTAACTTTTTAATATTTTTTTAAATATAATATAAGGTATGAGATTTTACTGTGACGCTTTTTTGGTTATTTTATTTATTTATTTATTGTTTATTATTTTCATTTTTGTCATTTGTTGATGCAACTACGCAATAAAAGTTACATGAAATACTGCAAAAAACATTTTATTGAAGAAACAATTGCAAAAAAAGAAACCCAAAACACTGTATCAGAATAAGCCATTTGCGAGTTAAATTTGAATAATGTCTGGTACAATGACTAGTTTAGTCACAAGTTACCGCTTAAATTTGAATTCCTCAGACTATCGAGACAGTTGCTATGTCACATGGTTCGGGGCAAGCTTTTGTATAGCAACCTCCAGATGAGCAAACCCTGGTACCATTGTGTCATACACATCCATTCAGAATTGTGTATGGGTGTTCACCGTCTCTTACGTAACTAAGCAAAAGCTTGCCCCTAATCATGTGACATAGCAACTGTCTCGATAGTCTGAGGAATTCAAATTTAAGCGGTAACTTGTGACTAAACAAGTCATTGTACCAGACATTATTCAAATGTAACTCGCAAATGGCTTATTAGTTGCGATGATCGTAACCCTCTCTAGTATTTTAAAATAATTGGTGACTGTATGCATGTGACTGCGGTTTCATTGTTGGGGCTGGACTTGTACACATGCATATAGAGCCACGCAGTGCAGGGGAGACTTGATAAATTTAGGCTTTTAAAGTTGGCCCTATTTTACTTGGCAAGTGGACTCTGCTGGAGAAGTGGGCAAGTGGGAGTGCATTTAGTTGGGTGCTCAAGACAGGAAAGGAAATGCTGTGACTCGGTCGCCACACCATGATGGGAACTAGATATCAGCCGGTCAGTCCGTGAAACCGGACTCGCGGCGCTTTATAAGCATGACATGTCACCCCGTAATTTTTACATTGTTTACCCAAGCCGTATTTTTTATTTTTTTCATCTGTACGAAAAACACAAATCAGAATAATGCAACATAATTTGTTGGTTTAATTGCCGCGTAGCATTTAATTTTCTTTTCCGTTGCAATTAATATATAATTTTTCAAGAATGATGCCCGGACGTAGGGAAACCTTCACCGGCGTTGAGGTGTTTTCACTTGGAAGGAAACAAACTAGACGGGCCTTGGACTCCCCACTAAATAAACTCCCATAGGAACCAATGCTAAAAATCGTGTAAGTCTCTGGACAACTATTAACTTCAGAATTCTTTTCAATTTTTGGCAGGTCAGCCGTTTTGAATTTTTTCTAGCGACCCCAGAAAAAAACACACCAGAAAATGAAATTTTCCCTAAACCGACTTGCTGCCAGTTTTCGTGAAGCACTTCTCCACTTCCCCGGTCAAATAGGGCCAACTTTAACGCCTAAATTGATCAAGTCTCCTCAAAAGTTGAAGCACAGAACCCCCAGGTTGTGATAGATTCTTATATTTACGCAATCTATTAATAGCATGACCCCCAAAACGTTCTAATTCAAAATAATTATACCGTTTATTGGGTGTGTTTTTTATTTATTATTTTTTATTTTATTTATTTATTTATTTTGTTTTTGGGGGGGGGGGTCTCAACTTTTAAGATTAATCTTTTTTGTTTTTGGTTTGCTTCATTTATTGAATTGTTTATTTCATTGATTTGCTTATATATTTCTTCTTCCTTTTTCATTTTGTTAATTTTTGAGTCTCCATTCAGTATAGATACATGTTGCCGTCTGTTGTTTTCTCCCAGTCTGGTTGGGTGCACTCGTATGGCTATACATTGTAAACTCACGGGTAAAAGTACCAACACCTTACTAGCGCAGTGGGATAAGGTGCTGGGACTGTCTCAACACTTGGACCACGCGATCCGGGTTCGAATGCCGTCTGCACTAATATAGGTTCAAGGCCTTTTGCTGTCTGTGGCAACAGTGTGATTGGGATCTGCCTTGCTTCCTCCCCTAAAGTGGTCAGGGCCCTAGTGGCTAGGCAGGGGAGACAGGGGAGGATATGCTGCTGGGTCAATTTGCCACAAAATAAGGGAACTAATCGTTGCTGCAGAAGAGGGGCGTAGTGTGCGCTATCTAAACCTCTCCAGCGCGTGAACGCCTGACACTACCAGCAACGTAACTTTTTAATCTTTTTTTAAATATAATATAAGGTATGAGATTTTACTGTGACGCTTTTTTTGGTTATTTTATTTATTTATTTATTGTTTATTATTTTCATTTTTGTCATTTGTTGATGCAACTACGCAATAAAAGTTACATGAAATACTGCAAAAAACATTTTATTGAAGAAACAATTGCAAAAAAAGAAACCCAAAACACTGTATCAGAATTAGTTGCGATGATCGTAACCCTCTCTAGTATTTTAAAATAATTGGTGACTGTATGCATGTGACTGCGGTTTCATTGTTGGGGCTGGACTTGTACACATGCATATAGAGCCACGCAGTGCAGGGGAGACTTGATAAATTTAGGCTTTTAAAGTTGGCCCTATTTTACTTGGCAAGTGGACTCTGCTGGAGAAGTGGGCAAGTGGGAGTGCATTTAGTTGGGTGCTCAAGACAGGAAAGGAAATGATGTGACTCGGTCGCCACACCATGATGGGAACTAGATATCAGCCGGTCAGTCCGTGAAACCGGACTCGCGGCGCTTTATAAGCATGACATGTCACCCCGTAATTTTTACATTGTTTACCCAAGCCGTATTTTTTATTTTTTTCATCTGTACGAAAAACACAAATCAGAATAATGCAACATAATTTGTTGGTTTAATTGCCGCGTAGCATTTAATTTTCTTTTCCGTTGCAATTAATATATAATTTTTATTTATTTATTTTTTGGGTAGGGAAATTTTTCAAGATTGATGCCCGGACGTAGGGAAACCTTCACCGGCGTTGAGGTGTTTTCACTTGGAAGGAAACAAACTAGACGGGCCTTGGACTCCCCACTAAATAAACTCCCATAGGAACCAATGCTAAAAATCGTGTAAGTCTCCGGACAACTATTAACTTCAGAATTCTTTTCAATTTTTGGCAGGTCAGCCGTTTGGAATTTTTTCTAGCGACCCCAGAAAAAAACACACCAGAAAATGAAATTTTCCCTAAACCGACTTGCTGCCAGTTTTCGTGAAGCACTTCTCCACTTCCCCGGTCAAATAGGGCCAACTTTAACGCCTAAATTGATCAAGTCTCCTCAAAAGTTGAAGCACAGAATCCCCAGGTTGTGATAGATTCTTATATTTACGCAATCTATTAATAGCATGACCCCCAAAACGTTCTAATTCAAAATAATTATACCGTTTATTGGGTGTTTTTTTTATTTATAATTTTTTATTTTATTTATTTATTTTATTTTTTTTGGGGGGGGGGTCTCAACTTTTAAGATTAATCTTTTTTGTTTTTGGTTTGCTTCATTTATTGAATTGTTTATTTCATTGATTTGCTTATATATTTCTTCTTCCTTTTTCATTTTGCTAATTTTTGAGTCTCCATTCAGTATAGATACATGTTGCCGTCTGTTGTTTTCTCCCAGTCTGGTTGTGTGCACTCGTATGGCTATACATTGTAAACTCACGGGTAAAAGTACCAACACCTTACTAGCGCAGTGGGATAAGGTGCTGGGACTGTCTCAACACTTGGACCACGCGATCCGGGTTCGAATGCCGTCTGCACTAATATAGGTTCAAGGCCTTTTGCTGTCTGTGGCAACAGTGTGATTGGGATCTGCCTTGCTTCCTCCCCTAAAGTGGTCAGGGCCCTAGTGGCTAGGCAGGGGAGACAGGGGAGGATATGCTGCTGGGTCAATTTGCCACAAAATAAGGGAACTAATCGTTGCTGCAGAAGAGGGGCGTAGTGTGCGCTATCTAAACCTCTCCAGCGCGTGAACGCCTGACACTACCAGCAACGTAACTTTTTAATCTTTTTTTAAATATAATATAAGGTATGAGATTTTACTGTGACGCTTTTTGGGGTTATTTTATTTATTTATTTATTGTTTATTATTTTCATTTTTGTCATTTGTTGATGCAACTACGCAATAAAAGTTACATGAAATACTGCAAAAAACATTTTATTGAAGAAACAATTGCAAAAAAAGAAACCCAAAACACTGTATCAGAATAAGCCATTTGCGAGTTAAATTTGAATAATGTCTGGTACAATGACTAGTTTAGTCACAAGTTACCGCTTAAATTTGAATTCCTCAGACTATCGAGACAGTTGCTATGTCACATGGTTCGGGGCAAGCTTTTGTATAGCAACCTCCAGATGAGCAAACCCTGGTACCATTGTGTCATACACATCCATTCAGAATTGTGTATGGGTGTTCACCGTCTCTTACGTAACTAAGCAAAAGCTTGCCCCTAATCATGTGACATAGCAACTGTCTCGATAGTCTGAGGAATTCAAATTTAAGCGGTAACTTGTGACTAAACAAGTCATTGTACCAGACATTATTCAAATGTAACTCGCAAATGGCTTATTAGTTGCGATGATCGTAACCCTCTCTAGTATTTTAAAATAATTGGTGACTGTATGCATGTGACTGCGGTTTCATTGTTGGGGCTGGACTTGTACACATGCATATAGAGCCACGCAGTGCAGGGGAGACTTGATAAATTTAGGCTTTTAAAGTTGGCCCTATTTTACTTGGCAAGTGGACTCTGCTGGAGAAGTGGGCAAGTGGGAGTGCATTTAGTTGGGTGCTCAAGACAGGAAAGGAAATGCTGTGACTCGGTCGCCACACCATGATGGGAACTAGATATCAGCCGGTCAGTCCGTGAAACCGGACTCGCGGCGCTTTATAAGCATGACATGTCACCCCGTAATTTTTACATTGTTTACCCAAGCCGTATTTTTTATTTTTGTCATCTGTACGAAAAACACAAATCAGAATAATGCAACATAATTTGTTGGTTTAATTGCCGCGTAGCATTTAATTTTCTTTTCCGTTGCAATTAATATATAATTTTTATTTATTAATTTGTTGGGTAGGGAAATTTTTCAAGATTGATGCCCGGACGTAGGGAAACCTTCACCGGCGTTGAGGTGTTTTCACTTGGAAGGAAACAAACTAGACGGGCCTTGGACTCCCCACTAAATAAACTCCCATAGGAACCAATGCTAAAAATCGTGTAAGTCTCCGGACAACTATTAACTTCAGAATTCTTTTCAATTTTTGGCAGGTCAGCCGTTTGGAATTTTTTCTAGCGACCCCAGAAAAAAACACACCAGAAAATGAAATTTTCCCTAAACCGACTTGCTGCCAGTTTTCGTGAAGCACTTCTCCACTTCCCCGGTCAAATAGGGCCAACTTTAACGCCTAAATTGATCAAGTCTCCTCAAAAGTTGAAGCACAGAACCCCCAGGTTGTGATAGATTCTTATATTTACGCAATCTATTAATAGCATGACCCCCAAAACGTTCTAATTCAAAATAATTATACCGTTTATTGGGTGTGTTTTTTATTTATTATTTTTTATTTTATTTATTTATTTTTTTTTGGGGGGGGGGGGTCTCAACTTTTAAGATTAATCTTTTTTGTTTTTGGTTTGCTTCATTTATTGAATTGTTTATTTCATTGATTTGCTTATATATTTCTTCTTCCTTTTTCATTTTGTTAATTTTTGAGTCTCCATTCAGTATAGATACATGTTGCCGTCTGTTGTTTTCTCCCAGTCTGGTTGGGTGCACTCGTATGGCTATACATTGTAAACTCACGGGTAAAAGTACCAACACCTTACTAGCGCAGTGGGATAAGGTGCTGGGACTGTCTCAACACTTGGACCACGCGATCCGGGTTCGAATGCCGTCTGCACTAATATAGGTTCAAGGCCTTTTGCTGTCTGTGGCAACAGTGTGATTGGGATCTGCCTTGCTTCCTCCCTAAAGTGGTCAGGGCCCTAGTGGCTAGGCAGGGGAGACAGGGGAGGATATGCTGCTGGGTCAATTTGCCACAAAATAAGGGAACTAATCGTTGCTGCAGAAGAGGGGCGTAGTGTGCGCTATCTAAACCTCTCCAGCGCGTGAACGCCTGACACTACCAGCAACGTAACTTTTTAATATTTTTTTAAATATAATATAAGGTATGAGATTTTACTGTGACGCTTTTTTGGTTATTTTATTTATTTATTTATTGTTTATTATTTTCATTTTTGTCATTTGTTGATGCAACTACGCAATAAAAGTTACATGAAATACTGCAAAAAACATTTTATTGAAGAAACAATTGCAAAAAAAGAAACCCAAAACACTGTATCAGAATAAGCCATTTGCGAGTTAAATTTGAATAATGTCTGGTACAATGACTAGTTTAGTCACAAGTTACCGCTTAAATTTGAATTCCTCAGACTATCGAGACAGTTGCTATGTCACATGGTTCGGGGCAAGCTTTTGTATAGCAACCTCCAGATGAGCAAACCCTGGTACCATTGTGTCATACACATCCATTCAGAATTGTGTATGGGTGTTCACCGTCTCTTACGTAACTAAGCAAAAGCTTGCCCCTAATCATGTGACATAGCAACTGTCTCGATAGTCTGAGGAATTCAAATTTAAGCGGTAACTTGTGACTAAACAAGTCATTGTACCAGACATTATTCAAATGTAACTCGCAAATGGCTTATTAGTTGCGATGATCGTAACCCTCTCTAGTATTTTAAAATAATTGGTGACTGTATGCATGTGACTGCGGTTTCATTGTTGGGGCTGGACTTGTACACATGCATATAGAGCCACGCAGTGCAGGGGAGACTTGATAAATTTAGGCTTTTAAAGTTGGCCCTATTTTACTTGGCAAGTGGACTCTGCTGGAGAAGTGGGCAAGTGGGAGTGCATTTAGTTGGGTGCTCAAGACAGGAAAGGAAATGCTGTGACTCGGTCGCCACACCATGATGGGAACTAGATATCAGCCGGTCAGTCCGTGAAACCGGACTCGCGGCGCTTTATAAGCATGACATGTCACCCCGTAATTTTTACATTGTTTACCCAAGCCGTATTTTTTATTTTTTTCATCTGTACGAAAAACACAAATCAGAATAATGCAACATAATTTGTTGGTTTAATTGCCGCGTAGCATTTAATTTTCTTTTCCGTTGCAATTAATATATAATTTTTCAAGAATGATGCCCGGACGTAGGGAAACCTTCACCGGCGTTGAGGTGTTTTCACTTGGAAGGAAACAAACTAGACGGGCCTTGGACTCCCCACTAAATAAACTCCCATAGGAACCAATGCTAAAAATCGTGTAAGTCTCTGGACAACTATTAACTTCAGAATTCTTTTCAATTTTTGGCAGGTCAGCCGTTTTGAATTTTTTCTAGCGACCCCAGAAAAAAACACACCAGAAAATGAAATTTTCCCTAAACCGACTTGCTGCCAGTTTTCGTGAAGCACTTCTCCACTTCCCCGGTCAAATAGGGCCAACTTTAACGCCTAAATTGATCAAGTCTCCTCAAAAGTTGAAGCACAGAACCCCCAGGTTGTGATAGATTCTTATATTTACGCAATCTATTAATAGCATGACCCCCAAAACGTTCTAATTCAAAATAATTATACCGTTTATTGGGTGTGTTTTTTATTTATTATTTTTTATTTTATTTATTTATTTATTTTGTTTTTGGGGGGGGGGGTCTCAACTTTTAAGATTAATCTTTTTTGTTTTTGGTTTGCTTCATTTATTGAATTGTTTATTTCATTGATTTGCTTATATATTTCTTCTTCCTTTTTCATTTTGTTAATTTTTGAGTCTCCATTCAGTATAGATACATGTTGCCGTCTGTTGTTTTCTCCCAGTCTGGTTGGGTGCACTCGTATGGCTATACATTGTAAACTCACGGGTAAAAGTACCAACACCTTACTAGCGCAGTGGGATAAGGTGCTGGGACTGTCTCAACACTTGGACCACGCGATCCGGGTTCGAATGCCGTCTGCACTAATATAGGTTCAAGGCCTTTTGCTGTCTGTGGCAACAGTGTGATTGGGATCTGCCTTGCTTCCTCCCCTAAAGTGGTCAGGGCCCTAGTGGCTAGGCAGGGGAGACAGGGGAGGATATGCTGCTGGGTCAATTTGCCACAAAATAAGGGAACTAATCGTTGCTGCAGAAGAGGGGCGTAGTGTGCGCTATCTAAACCTCTCCAGCGCGTGAACGCCTGACACTACCAGCAACGTAACTTTTTAATCTTTTTTTAAATATAATATAAGGTATGAGATTTTACTGTGACGCTTTTTTTGGTTATTTTATTTATTTATTTATTGTTTATTATTTTCATTTTTGTCATTTGTTGATGCAACTACGCAATAAAAGTTACATGAAATACTGCAAAAAACATTTTATTGAAGAAACAATTGCAAAAAAAGAAACCCAAAACACTGTATCAGAATTAGTTGCGATGATCGTAACCCTCTCTAGTATTTTAAAATAATTGGTGACTGTATGCATGTGACTGCGGTTTCATTGTTGGGGCTGGACTTGTACACATGCATATAGAGCCACGCAGTGCAGGGGAGACTTGATAAATTTAGGCTTTTAAAGTTGGCCCTATTTTACTTGGCAAGTGGACTCTGCTGGAGAAGTGGGCAAGTGGGAGTGCATTTAGTTGGGTGCTCAAGACAGGAAAGGAAATGATGTGACTCGGTCGCCACACCATGATGGGAACTAGATATCAGCCGGTCAGTCCGTGAAACCGGACTCGCGGCGCTTTATAAGCATGACATGTCACCCCGTAATTTTTACATTGTTTACCCAAGCCGTATTTTTTATTTTTTTCATCTGTACGAAAAACACAAATCAGAATAATGCAACATAATTTGTTGGTTTAATTGCCGCGTAGCATTTAATTTTCTTTTCCGTTGCAATTAATATATAATTTTTATTTATTTATTTTTTGGGTAGGGAAACTTTTCAAGATTGATGCCCGGACGTAGGGAAACTTTCACCGGCGTTGAGGTGTTTTCACTTGGAAGGAAACAAACTAGACGGGCCTTGGACTCCCCACTAAATAAACTCCCATAGGAACCAATGCTAAAAATCGTGTAAGTCTCCGGACAACTATTAACTTCAGAATTCTTTTCAATTTTTGGCAGGTCAGCCGTTTTGAATTTTTTCTAGCGACCCCAGAAAAAAACACACCAGAAAATGAAATTTTCCCTAAACCGACTTGCTGCCAGTTTTCGTGAAGCACTTCTCCACTTCCCCGGTCAAATAGGGCCAACTTTAACGCCTAAATTGATCAAGTCTCCTCAAAAGTTGAAGCACAGAACCCCCAAGTTGTGATAGATTCTTATATTTACGCAATCTATTAATAGCATGACCCCCAAAACGTTCTAATTCAAAATAATTATACCGTTTATTGGGTGTTTTTTTTATTTATTATTTTTTATTTTATTTATTTATTTATTTTGTTTTTGGGGGGGGGGTCTCAACTTTTAAGATTAATCTTTTTTGTTTTTGGTTTGCTTCATTTATTGAATTGTTTATTTCATTGATTTGCTTATATATTTCTTCTTCCTTTTTCATTTTGTTAATTTTTGAGTCTCCATTCAGTATAGATACATGTTGCCGTCTGTTGTTTTCTCCCAGTCTGGTTGGGTGCACTCGTATGGCTATACATTGTAAACTCACGGGTAAAAGTACCAACACCTTACTAGCGCAGTGGGATAAGGTGCTGGGACTGTCTCAACACTTGGACCACGCGATCCGGGTTCGAATGCCGTCTGCACTAATATAGGTTCAAGGCCTTTTGCTGTTTGTGGCAACAGTGTGATTGGGATCTGCCTTGCTTCCTCCCCTAAAGTGGTCAGGGCCCTAGTGGCTAGGCAGGGGAGACAGGGGAGGATATGCTGCTGGGTCAATTTGCCACAAAATAAGGGAACTAATCGTTGCTGCAGAAGAGGGGCGTAGTGTGCGCTATCTAAACCTCTCCAGCGCGTGAACGCCTGACACTACCAGCAACGTAACTTTTTAATCTTTTTTTAAATATAATATAAGGTATGATATTTTACTGTGACGCTTTTTTTGTTTATTTTATTTATTTATTTATTGTTTATTATTTTCATTTTTGTCATTTGTTGATGCAACTACGCAATAAAAGTTACATGAAATACTGCAAAAAACATTTTATTGAAGAAACAATTGCAAAAAAAGAAACCCAAAACACTGTATCAGAATTAGTTGCGATGATCGTAACCCTCTCTAGTATTTTAAAATAATTGGTGACTGTATGCATGTGACTGCGGTTTCATTGTTGGGGCTGGACTTGTACACATGCATATAGAGCCACGCAGTGCAGGGGAGACTTGATAAATTTAGGCTTTTAAAGTTGGCCCTATTTTACTTGGCAAGTGGACTCTGCTGGAGAAGTGGGCAAGTGGGAGTGCATTTAGTTGGGTGCTCAAGACAGGAAAGGAAATGATGTGACTCGGTCGCCACACCATGATGGGAACTAGATATCAGCCGGTCAGTCCGTGAAACCGGACTCGCGGCGCTTTATAAGCATGACATGTCACCCCGTAATTTTTACATTGTTTACCCAAGCCGTATTTTTTATTTTTTTCATCTGTACGAAAAACACAAATCAGAATAATGCAACATAATTTGTTGGTTTAATTGCCGCGTAGCATTTAATTTTCTTTTCCGTTGCAATTAATATATAATTTTTATTTATTTATTTTTTGGGTAGGGAAACTTTTCAAGATTGATGCCCGGACGTAGGGAAACTTTCACCGGCGTTGAGGTGTTTTCACTTGGAAGGAAACAAACTAGACGGGCCTTGGACTCCCCACTAAATAAACTCCCATAGGAACCAATGCTAAAAATCGTGTAAGTCTCTGGACAACTATTAACTTCAGAATTCTTTTCAATTTTTGGCAGGTCAGCCGTTTTGAATTTTTTCTAGCGACCCCAGAAAAAAACACACCAGAAAATGAAATTTTCCCTAAACCGACTTGCTGCCAGTTTTCGTGAAGCACTTCTCCACTTCCCCGGTCAAATAGGGCCAACTTTAACGCCTAAATTGATCAAGTCTCCTCAAAAGTTGAAGCACAGAACCCCCAGGTTGTGATAGATTCTTATATTTACGCAATCTATTAATAGCATGACCCCCAAAACGTTCTAATTCAAAATAATTATACCGTTTATTGGGTGTGTTTTTTATTTATTATTTTTTATTTTATTTATTTATTTATTTTGTTTTTGGGGGGGGGGGGGTCTCAACTTTTAAGATTAATCTTTTTTGTTTTTGGTTTGCTTCATTTATTGAATTGTTTATTTCATTGATTTGCTTATATATTTCTTCTTCCTTTTTCATTTTGTTAATTTTTGAGTCTCCATTCAGTATAGATACATGTTGCCGTCTGTTGTTTTCTCCCAGTCTGGTTGGGTGCACTCGTATGGCTATACATTGTAAACTCACGGGTAAAAGTACCAACACCTTACTAGCGCAGTGGGATAAGGTGCTGGGACTGTCTCAACACTTGGACCACGCGATCCGGGTTCGAATGCCGTCTGCACTAATATAGGTTCAAGGCCTTTTGCTGTCTGTGGCAACAGTGTGATTGGGATCTGCCTTGCTTCCTCCCCTAAAGTGGTCAGGGCCCTAGTGGCTAGGCAGGGGAGACAGGGGAGGATATGCTGCTGGGTCAATTTGCCACAAAATAAGGGAACTAATCGTTGCTGCAGAAGAGGGGCGTAGTGTGCGCTATCTAAACCTCTCCAGCGCGTGAACGCCTGACACTACCAGCAACGTAACTTTTTAATCTTTTTTTTAATATAATATAAGGTATGATATTTTACTGTGACGCTTTTTTTGGTTATTTTATTTATTTATTTATTGTTTATTATTTTCATTTTTGTCATTTGTTGATGCAACTACGCAATAAAAGTTACATGAAATACTGCAAAAAACATTTTATTGAAGAAACAATTGCAAAAAAAGAAACCCAAAACACTGTATCAGAATTAGTTGCGATGATCGTAACCCTCTCTAGTATTTTAAAATAATTGGTGACTGTATGCATGTGACTGCGGTTTCATTGTTGGGGCTGGACTTGTACACATGCATATAGAGCCACGCAGTGCAGGGGAGACTTGATAAATTTAGGCTTTTAAAGTTGGCCTTATTTTACTTGGCAAGTGGACTCTGCTGGAGAAGTGGGCAAGTGGGAGTGCATTTAGTTGGGTGCTCAAGACAGGAAAGGAAATGATGTGACTCGGTCGCCACACCATGATGGGAACTAGATATCAGCCGGTCAGTCCGTGAAACCGGACTCGCGGCGCTTTATAAGCATGACATGTCACCCCGTAATTTTTACATTGTTTACCCAAGCCGTATTTTTTATTTTTTTCATCTGTACGAAAAACACAAATCAGAATAATGCAACATAATTTGTTGGTTTAATTGCCGCGTAGCATTTAATTTTCCTTTCCGTTGCAATTAATATATAATTTTTATTTATTTATTTTTTGGGTAGGGAAATTTTTCAAGATTGATGCCCGGACGTAGGGAAACTTTCACCGGCGTTGAGGTGTTTTCACTTGGAAGGAAACAAACTAGACGGGCCTTGGACTCCCCACTAAATAAACTCCCATAGGAACCAATGCTAAAAATCGTGTAAGTCTCTGGACAACTATTAACTTCAGAATTCTTTTCAATTTTTGGCAGGTCAGCCGTTTTGAATTTTTTCTAGCGACCCCAGAAAAAAACACACCAGAAAATGAAATTTTCCCTAAACCGACTTGCTGCCAGTTTTCGTGAAGCACTTCTCCACTTCCCCGGTCAAATAGGGCCAACTTTAACGCCTAAATTGATCAAGTCTCCTCAAAAGTTGAAGCACAGAACCCCCAGGTTGTGATAGATTCTTATATTTACGCAATCTATTAATAGCATGACCCCCAAAACGTTCTAATTCAAAATAATTATACCGTTTATTGGGTGTGTTTTTTATTTATTATTTTTTATTTTATTTATTTATTTATTTTGTTTTTGGGGGGGGGGGGTCTCAACTTTTAAGATTAATCTTTTTTGTTTTTGGTTTGCTTCATTTATTGAATTGTTTATTTCATTGATTTGCTTATATATTTCTTCTTCCTTTTTCATTTTGTTAATTTTTGAGTCTCCATTCAGTATAGATACATGTTGCCGTCTGTTGTTTTCTCCCAGTCTGGTTGGGTGCACTCGTATGGCTATACATTGTAAACTCACGGGTAAAAGTACCAACACCTTACTAGCGCAGTGGGATAAGGTGCTGGGACTGTCTCAACACTTGGACCACGCGATCCGGGTTCGAATGCCGTCTGCACTAATATAGGTTCAAGGCCTTTTGCTGTCTGTGGCAACAGTGTGATTGGGATCTGCCTTGCTTCCTCCCCTAAAGTGGTCAGGGCCCTAGTGGCTAGGCAGGGGAGACAGGGGAGGATATGCTGCTGGGTCAATTTGCCACAAAATAAGGGAACTAATCGTTGCTGCAGAAGAGGGGCGTAGTGTGCGCTATCTAAACCTCTCCAGCGCGTGAACGCCTGACACTACCAGCAACGTAACTTTTTAATCTTTTTTTAAATATAATATAAGGTATGATATTTTACTGTGACGCTTTTTTTGGTTATTTTATTTATTTATTTATTGTTTATTATTTTCATTTTTGTCATTTGTTGATGCAACTACGCAATAAAAGTTACATGAAATACTGCAAAAAACATTTTATTGAAGAAACAATTGCAAAAAAAGAAACCCAAAACACTGTATCAGAATTAGTTGCGATGATCGTAACCCTCTCTAGTATTTTAAAATAATTGGTGACTGTATGCATGTGACTGCGGTTTCATTGTTGGGGCTGGACTTGTACACATGCATATAGAGACCAGGCTGAAGTGAGCACCGAATTTGGGCCCAGCACCGAATCAGGCCCAGCACCGAATTTCTCCTCAGCACCGAATTTCAAAATTTCCGATAAAGACCGTCACTACATGTCAATAACAACACAAAGACGGTGTGTCCTACATGCCTACTTTAAATAAGGTTGTGTCACCTTTAATTTATGAAATTTTAATATTTTTCTTCATAGATCTGTTTGGTACATCCCTGGCTATATCTCCTAAGCGGAAACATATTCTCAGGCCACTAATTAGCTCAGCCCAACTAATTAAACATTGCCTCAAATTAGCGCGATAGCCACACAATGTACAAAGTATGTAAAACATACCTAACTTTGACGAAATTTGTGTCACCTTTAATTTATGAAATTTTAATATTTTGTTTCATAGATCTGTTTATTATATCCCTAGCCATAACTCCTAGGCGGAAAAATATTCTCAGGTCACTAATGAGCTCAGCCCAACTAATTAAACATTGTCCTAAATTAGCGCGTGTATAGCCACACAATGTACAAAGTATGTAAAACATACCTAACTTTGACGAAATTTGTGTCACCTTTAATTTATGAAATTTTAATATTTTTCTTCATAGATCTGTTTATTATATCCCTAGGCATATCTCCTGGGCGGAAAAATATTCTCAGGTCACTAATGAGCTCAGGCCAACTAATTAAACATTGTCCTAAATTAACGCGTGTATAGCCACACAATGTACAAAGTATGTAAAACATACCTAACTTTGACGAAATTTGTGTCACCTTTAATTTATGAAATTTTAATATTTTTTTTCATAGATCTGTTTATTATATCCCTAGCCATAACTCCTAGGTGGAACAATATTCTCAGGTCACTAATGAGCTCAGCCCAACTAATTAAACATTGTCCTAAATTAGCGCGTGTATAGCCACACAATGTACAAAGTATGTAAAACATACCTAACTTTGACGAAATTTGTGTCACCTTTAATTTATGAATTTTTTTTTTTTTTTCATAGATCTGTTTGTTACATCCCTAGCCATAACTCCTGGGCGGAAAAATATTCTCAGGCCACTAATTGGCTCAGCCCAACTAATTAAACATTGTCCTAAATTAACGCGTATATAGCCACACAATGTACAAAGTATGTAAAACATACCTACCTTTGACGAAAGTTGTGTCACCTTTAATTTATGAAATTTTAATATTTTTTTTCATAGATCTGTTTATTATATCCCTAGCCATAACTCCTAGGCGGAAAAATATTCTCAGGCCACTAATTGGCTCAGCCCAACTGATTAAAGATTGTCTCAAATTAGCAAGTGTTTACCTTGATAGCCACACAATGTACAAAGTATGTAAAACATCTAACTTTGACGAAATTTGTGTCACCTTTAATTTATGAAATTTTAATATTTTTTTTCATAGATCTGTTTGTTACATCCCTAGCCATACCTCCTGGGCGGAAAAATATTCTCAGGCCACTAATTAGCTCAGCCCAACTAATTAAACATTGTCCTAAATTAGCGCGTGTATAGCCACACAATGTACAAAGTATGTAAAACATACCTAACTTTGACGAAATTTGTGTCACCTTTAATTTATGAATTTTTTTAATTTTTTTTTCATAGATCTGTTTAGTACATCCCTAGCCATAACTCCTAGGTGGAAAAATATTCTCAGGCCACTAATTAGCTCAGCCCAACTAATTAAACATTGTCCTAAATTAACGCGTGTATAGCCACACAATGTACAAAGTATGTAAAACATACCTAACTTTGACGAAAGTTGTGTCACCTTTAATTTATGAAATTTTTATATTTTTTTTCATAGATCTGTTTATTATATCCCTAGCCATAACTCCTAGGCGGAAAAATATTCTCAGGTCACTAATGAGCTCAGCCCAACTAATTAAACATTGTCCTAAATTAGCGCGTGTATAGCCACACAATGTACAAAGTATGTAAAACATACCTAACTTTGACGAAATTTGTGTCACCTTTAATTTATGAAATTTTTATATTTTTTTTCATAGATCTGTTTGTTACATCCCTAGCCATAACTCCTTGGCGGAAAAATATTCTCAGGCCACTAATTGGCTCAGCCCAACTGATTAAAGATTGTCTCAAATTAGCAAGTGTTTACCTTGATAGCCACACAATGTACAAAGTATGTAAAACATCTAACTTTGACGAAATTTGTGTCACCTTTCATGAAATTTTAATTTTTCTTTTCACAGATCTGTTTATTACATCCCTAGCCATAACTCCTAGGCGGAAAAATATTCTCAAGCCACTAATCAGCTCAGCCCAACTAATTAAACATTGTCTCAAATTAGCGCGATAGCCACACAATGTACAAAGTATGTAAAACATACCTAACTTTGACGAAATTTTTGTCACCTTTATTTTATGAAATTTTAATATTTTTTTTCATAGATCTGTTTATTATATCCCTAGCCATAACTCCTGGTCGAAAAAATATTCTCAGGTCACTAATTAGCTCAGCCCAACTAATTAAACATTGTCCTAAATTAACGCGTGTATAGCCACACAATGTACAAAGTATGTAAAACATACCTAACTTTGACGAAATTTGTGTCACCTTTAATTTATGAAATTTTAATATTTTTTTTTTCATAGATCTGTTTGTTACATCCCTAGCCATACCTCCTGGGCGGAAAAATATTCTCAGGCCACTAATTAGCTCAGCCCAACTAATTAAACATTGTCCTAAATTAGCGCGTGTATAGCCACACAATGTACAAAGTATGTAAAACATACCTAACTTTGACGAAATTTGTGTCACCTTTAATTTATGAATTTTTTTAATTTTTTTTTCATAGATCTGTTTAGTACATCCCTAGCCATAACTCCTAGGTGGAAAAATATTCTCAGGCTACTAATTAGCTCAGCCCAACTAATTAAACATTGCCTAAAATTAGCACGTGTTTACATTGCTAGCCACACAATGTACAAAGTATGTAAAACGTACCTAACTTTGACGAAATTTGTGTTACTTTTTATGAAATTTTAATATTTTTCTTCATAGATCTGTTTAGGACATCCCTAGCCATAACTCCTAGGCGGAAAAATATTCTCAGGTCACTAATGAGCTCAGCCCAACTAATTAAACATTGTCTCAAATTAGCACGTGTTAGCCACACAATGTACAAAGTATGTAAAACGTACCTAACTTTGACGAAATTTGTGTTACTTTTAATTTATGAAATTTTAATATTTTTCTTCATAGATCTGTTTAGTACATCGCTAGCCATAACTCCTAGGCGGAAAAATATTATCAATCCACCCTGCACCTCAAAAACCATCAAAACCTCCGTACTTTGCGCTCCACGGCCCTTTGGGTTCTAGCGGCACTCAGGCCGGGCAACCCCCGGGTCCCGCGACAACGGAGGACCCTCCCCCCGGGAAAGGAAGAAGGCCTGGAGGACTGGGACCCGGCGCACCGGCAAGTCGGCCGGAGAGAGACAAACAACATAAAGTCGGGTATAGAGACGAGAGTGACCGAGAAGCCTGACCGCGGCAGGGGAGAGAAATCGCCCGCCCTTCCGGCCAGTGTGCAGGCTGGTCGGGGAGGAGGACGAGGACCCACCCCGGGCCGCGGAAACCGGCGTCTCCCCTCGATATCCCCCGCCCGAGCCGAGAGAACGGAGGGGAGTTCGCGCCCACATGCAAGGGACACCCGACTGCAGTCGGACTAACCCCACCTTGTTGCACGGCGGTACCCCCCCCCCCCCCCAACTCGCGGCCGGTAAACAAGCAACCGTCCCACGGCGAACGAGAGCAGGCATCCCCCATCAGGCACTGGGTCGTTGTAGAAGTAGAGGGTTGAAAGAGGACAGGGTGCCTTCATTCCCACAATGCATTCGCCTCAAATCCTCAAAAAATACCCTAAATTTTGTCCTTATGTCTAAAGTACGTAGTCTGAGGTGTTCGGAGGCGCTGGCTGATGGGGACCGGAGATGATGCGACACCCACGAGGCAAGGCAACGGTAAATAAAAGACCGAGCGTGCATGGGCTGCGAGGGTCAGCCACTTTCCCGAGCCGCTGGGCAACCCGTTGTCTGGTCGAGGTGAGGACCCTCCGAGAAGACGGCAAAGTACGAAGACGGAGGCATTCGGAGGAGACGGCTGATGGGGGCTGGAGGAGCACAGACACCCACGAAGCGGCTCTGAGGACAAGGCCCCGGTAAAGCAAAGCGAGCGTGCAAGAGCGGCGAGGGTCTGCCCGGGTCCAGAGGCGCTCGGCTACCCCTTGTCTGGGTGCAAAGACAGCAAAGCACGGAGTTTTATTCGTTTGGAGGCGCAAGGTGATGGGTCACGGCGGAGCTCCTGCCGGCACCCCTGGCCGGTCAGGTTGGCCTCGGGACACAATTTAGAGGTAGCTGGCAAACCGGGCGAGGGTCTGCTTTGGTCGCGGGCCCCAGGGTAACCTCCCCTGGGTGCCGCTAGGGCCCAAAGAGCAGAGTTACAAGCACAAAAATTTGGAACAAAATACAAAATTTGAAGAAAAGAAATTGGAAAAATATTCCTCGGAAAAAAAAAAATTGCCGGCCGAGAAAAAAATTCCCCGTGTGAGACGGCCAAAAATTGGCTGCACACGCTCTTGGGGTAAAAACATGAAACTCCTCGGACTTTTGCCAAAAAGGGGCCCAATAAACGGACAGAAAAGCAGATTCTCCGAGGTTCGGGTAATCGGCTCGAGTTCAGAGGCAAAAAGTCCTCAATACGGTAGGCTTTTGGCGGCGCCCGCTGCGTTCCGAGGAAGGGTCCTCTTCAGAGCAAGCGGGCTCGTGGGTGCTGGCACCCACGAGGGTGTTGGTGACCGAACCCAGCGACCTGTTTTGGGCCTGGACTCCGGGAAAAGTGCATGGACGACTGGTCGCTCTCAACCCTTGTGGCTACTATACAGGGGTAGGGTCCTCTCGAAAGGATACAAATTAATGTTCAGAAAAATAAAAAAATCCTTCCCCTCGGCGTCAGCGGCCCGGGATGCCTCCCTGGCCATGGAAAACGTGTCCCAACCCGGTTTCTGAGGGCCGGGCGGAACCTCCTGGGGGTCTCTGGTGACCTTCCTACGGCCCTTGCGACCGAGTTACCGGCTCTGCGGGTGGATCGCGCCGCTTCCACCGGTGGTCGCCCTCCGGTCCACGGTGACTCCTGGCGACTACGGGAAGTCCCACTCCTAGGAAGGGAAAACCAGCGGGCACGGAAGCGATCTCCCCGTGGCCCACGGCGCAATTCCTCCCAGACCCGCTTCGGCGGCGTTGATCCTCGGTCTATCTGGCTGGGCCTTTCTCGGAGAAAATAACCACCGGGCGGAGAGAAAACCACGCCGTGGCAGACGGCTGAAAATCGCCTGCACGCGCTCCCGGAGAAAATCCGAAAAGTCCTCGGACTTTGACCAAATCTGGCCCAGAAAACGGACAAATAAGCAAGTTCTCCGAGCTTCGGGAAAATGGCTCGAGTTCAGAGGCAAAAAGTCCTCAAGAGATACGTAAGGCTGTCGCCGGCACCCGCTGCGTTCCGAGAACGCCTCCTCTTCGGAGCAGAGGCATTCGGACTCTAGACCCACGAGGGCCTTCGTGACCTAGCTCAAAGAGCCGATTTTGGCCCATAGTCCCGCGGAAGTGTAGGGGTAAGAGGTCGCCCCCAACCCTAGGGATGTTGGGGCTACTATAGGGGGTAGGGTCCTCTCGGCTCCGCTGAAACATAATTAAAAAAAGGAAAACCTCATAGCAACGTGCACGAATCGGTCCTCTCTCGGCTCCGCTGAAACATAAAATAATTTTTTTTTTTTTTAAAACCTATAGAATCGTACACGAATTGGCTTTCCATGACGGGCGAGAGCGGAGCCGGCGGTCTCACGGAGCGCAAACCTACCCCAGGGGCGGCGATCGAGGGAACTAGAGTTGGGTTTTATACCCACGGGAGCGGTCCGGGCCGGCGGTTCACCGGGACCGGAGACGCTTCCCCTTTTTAATCCTGAAGTAATAAATGGTCAATACACAGGAAGACGGTATCAAACTCAAATTACGGATTGCTTTGTATCGTTGGGAAATGCATCTCCATTGTTTTAAACCACATACCTGACAGTTTTCAGATGTGTGGCCACCTATTTTTTTGAAAAGTTTCACAGGATGGTTTTGCTTTATGTCTGTGTTGAAAACACTGATTTGGAATGACATGGATTCGTTACAAAACAATATTCAACCATCTTTTATAGTGCATACTGAGTTGATTAACATATGAAAATGCGTATGATTGGATGCTTCCAGACGGCACATTGAATACCAAAGCATTGAGGTGTCAGGTATAAGTATGAACTAAATACAGAAATAACATAAAAGAAAGGTTTAACCTTCCAATACTACACAATGTTTCAAATTTACAAAAGATTAATGTAAAACGTAAATCACAAGAAACCTAAATCAATGCTGTATTATTTTGTTAATGTCTTTACATGGTTTTCTCATGTTGAGTGTCGATAGAGCCTCTATGGAAAAGAAAGGAAATATCCAAACATTGTGTTTAATTTTCAATTAAAAGTGTTGTCCGTCAGTGCTGTCTTTTTTCATTAAGCAATACGATCAAATTGACATTGATGGATATGAGATTACAGCTATACGAAATGTTAAATACTCATCACAAGGTGAAAAACAGAATGTCATAAACACCACTAACGTTATGTAAATGGCGATATACGATATGAAGATAAATTAAAGGTTGTGAAAGCGAACACAATTTATATATTGGTGCACACTTATTGTAATAAAGGGAAACAAATCATCTGTGCTGTGGTGATTAACTGACATTTGATAAAAAGCATTTCCAAAATATTAAAATTTCATAATTTAAAGGTGACACACTTGCTAAAATGAGAAAATCTTTAATTAGTTGGGCTGAGCTAAAATAGTGGCCTGAAAATATTTTTCCGCCTAGGAGTTATGGCTAGGGATGTACTAAACAGATCTATGAAAAAAAATATTAAAATTTCGTAAATTAAAGGTGACACAAATTTCGTCAAAGTTGGGTATGTTTTACATACTTTGTACATTGTGTTGCTATACGCGCTAGTTTGAGACAATCTTTAATTAGTTGGGCTGAGCTAATTAGTGAGCTGAGAATATTTTTCCGCTTAGGAGACATGGCTAGGGATGTAATAAACAGATCTGTGAAAAAAAATATTAAAATTTCATAAATTAAAGGTGACACAACTTTCGTCAAAGTTAGGTATGTAATACTTTGTACATTGTGTGGCTATACACTTGCTAATTTAGGACAATGTTTAATTAGTTGGGCTGAGCTCATTAGTGGTCCGAGAATATTTTTCCGCCCAGGAGTTATGGCTAGGGATGTAACAAACAGATCTATGAAAATAAATTAAAAAAATTCATAATTTAAAGGTGACACAACTTTCGTCAAAGTTAGGTATGTTTTACATACTTTGTACATTGTGTGGCTACACACTTGCTAATTTGAGACAATCTTTAATTAGTTGGGCTGAGGTAATTAATGGCCTGAGAATATTTTTCCGCCCAGGAGGTATGGCTAGGGATGTAACAAACAGATCTATGAAAAAAAATATTAAAATTTCATAATTTAAAGGTGACACAACTTTCGTCAAAGTTATGTATGTTTTACATACTTTGTACATTGTGTGGCTATCGCGCTAATTTGAGACAATGTTTAATTAGTTGGGCTGAGCTGATTAGTGGCTTGAGAATATTTTTCCGCCTAGGAGTTATGGCTAGGGATGTAATAAACAGATCTGTGAAAAGAAAAATTAAAATTTCATAAATTAAAGGTGACACAAATTTCGTCAAAGTTAGATGTTTTACATACTTTGTACATTGTGTGGCTATCAAGGTAAACACTTGCTAATTTGAGATAATCTTTAATCAGTTGGGCTGAGCCAATTAGTGGCCTGAGAATATTTTTCCACCCAGGAGTTATGGCTAGGGATGTAACAAACAGATCTATGAAAAAAAATATAAAAATTTCATAATTTAAAGGTGACACAACTTTCGTCAAAGTTAGGTATGTTTTACATACTTTGTACATTGTGTGGCTACACACTTGCTAATTTGAGACAATCTTTAATTAGTTGGGCTGAGGTAATTAATGGCCTGAGAATATTTTTCCGCCCAGGAGGTATGGCTAGGGATGTAACAAACAGATCTATGAAAAAAAATATTAAAATTTCATAAATTAAAGGTGACACAACTTTCGTCAAAGTTATGTATGTTTTACATACTTTGTACATTGTGTGGCTATCGCGCTAATTTGAGACAATGTTTAATTAGTTGGGCTGAGCTGATTAGTGGCTTGAGAATATTTTTCCGCCTAGGAGTTATGGCTAGGGATGTAATAAACAGATCTGTGAAAAGAAAAATTAAAATTTCATAAATTAAAGGTGACACAAATTTCGTCAAAGTTAGATGTTTTACATACTTTGTACATTGTGTGGCTATCAAGGTAAACACTTGCTAATTTGAGACAATCTTTAATCAGTTGGGCTGAGCCAATTAGTGGCCTGAGAATATTTTTCCGCCCAGGAGTTATGGCTAGGGATGTAACAAACAGATCTATGAAGAAAAATATTAAAATTTCATAAATTAAAGGTGACACAAATTTCGTCAAAGTTAGGTATGTTTTACATACTTTGTACATTGTGTGGCTATACACGCGCTAATTTAGGACAATGTTTAATTAGTTGGGCTGAGCTCATTAGTGACCTGAGAATATTTTTCCGCCTAGGAGTTATGGCTAGGGATATAATAAACAGATCTATGAAAAAAAAAAAAAAAAAATCATAAATTAAAGGTGACACAAATTTCGTCAAAGTTAGGTATGTTTTACATACTTTGTACATTGTGTGGCTATACACGCGCTAATTTAGGACAATGTTTAATTAGTTGGGCTGAGCTCATTAGTGACCTGAGAATATTTTTCCGCCTAGGAGTTATGGCTAGGGATATAATAAACAGATCTATGAAAAAAAATATTAAAATTTCATAAATTAAAGGTGACACAAATTTCGTCAAAGTTAGGTATGTTTTACATACTTTGTACATTGTGTGGCTATACACGCGCTAATTTAGGACAATGTTTAATTAGTTGGGCTGAGCTCATTAGTGACCTGAGAATATTTTTCCGCCTAGGAGTTATGGCTAGGGATATAATAAACAGATCTATGAAAAAAATATTAACATTTCATAAATTAAAGGTGACACAAATTTCGTCAAAGTTAGGTATGTTTTACATACTTTGTACATTGTGTGGCTATCGCGCTAATTTGAGGCAATGTTTAATTAGTTGGGCTGAGCTAATTAGTGGCCTGAGAATATGTTTCCGCTTAGGAGATATAGCCAGGGATGTACCAAACAGATCTATGAAGAAAAATATTAAAATTTCATAAATTAAAGGTGACACAACCTTATTTAAAGTAGGCATGTAGGACACACCGTCTTTGTGTTGTTATTGACATGTAGTGACGGTCTTTATCGGAAATTTTGAAATTCGGTGCTGAGGAGAAATTCGGTGCTGGGCCTGATTCGGTGCTGGGCCCAAATTCGGTGCTCACTTCAGCCTGGTCATAAACCATCCTTTTCTAAACCCAAACCAAGTTCTTGAAGTTAAAGGGGCTATGTCATCATGATCAAAGCAGGCATGTGGCTGTACATGGAACATTGAACTCTCATCCACTTACTGCTCTCATGCGCCCTCCCTCCGTCTGTACCATATCTATGGAGAGCGCCCTCGTGCAGTAACTGGGTGAGAGTTCCATAATTCGATACATGTACAACCAAAGGCCTGCTATGCGATCGTGACAACAGTGCCCCATTAATTGTGATAGGATAGTGAAAAAACATTCTGAACACCTTTTGTGTTTTGCATTCTTTACAATTTATTTCATTGTTATTGTTTTATATTTAAAATTTATGCTCAAATATTCCCAGCTCTGTATCAATCACCAATGGAAACAATTAATTCAGAGGATGTTCTAGTCAGAAAATTAAGCATGTAAATGTAAAACCTTCCTTTAATTGATAAGAAAAATCTACATTTTGATAAATCTTCACTACATGATATTTCAGCAACTAAGACTCTAAACGTGATAAATACAAGGCCCCCACAGCACCCTACTTGCACAAAAGAGTAACTCATTCCTTTAGTTGTCGAAGAGAACATTAATTAATAAAATCAGTATGATTTTTATCATACAATTGTGGGTCTAATAATAATGACATTGACGATAATAACGATTTTAGTAATAAAAGCACCTTAATATAACTATTAGTGTAAAATGTAATCTTTTTCTCAAATGATAAAAACCAGTGTCACAAGACCTGAAGGTCAAACACATTGAATACATTTTTCATGTGTGTTGACAAAAATTGTAACAATGTTTTAAAACGAGTAAAGGCTTGTGTTTCAATCCATGCAGCTTGCAACAAGGTCAGAAGGTTGCATGTTTGTTTTTTGTTAAATGGATAGTACATTTGAATGAATAAATGAATACATTTACATGCTTTTAATACAGAATGAGTAGACGGCTGACAAAAAAGTCACAGTGTTCATGTTTTGTGATCAACCATGCATGTGAAATAAACAAACCTGTGAAAATTTTGGCTTAATCTGTTGTTTGAGTCAGGAGAAAATAGTGAAAAAAACATGCACAATTTTCTGCATTTTAACACATTGTCCTTAAATTTGGTTGCAACAACCGAAACCAGCTGTTCCATTTGTTTCAGATACAGTTTTCTTGAATATGACTTCATTTCAGAGGGAAATATTTCACAGGAAAAATGGATCTATTATGAACTTTATAATCAGTCAGCTTTTAGGGTAAGTTTAAACAATGATCCTTACCAATCCTGGATGCGCTATATAAGAATGGTTTTATTATTTGTATTATAATTATTATTGTTCAAATCCCTAGATTTATCTGCATCGCGATACAAACATTTTAAATTAAGTCATGGTCAGGTCCCAATGGCTAGCGTATCAGGCTGATACACGCCAAGTCCATCCAAGTGCAACTGCAACAAGGTTGTGTCTTTATTCTTTGTTAAATCCTCAACTTTATCAGCACTGCGGAACAAACATTTGAAATGAAGTAAGGCTCAGGGTTTTTCCCCATGCACAAGCTAGCGTACCGTGCTGATACACGCGAGGTGCATGGTGATTGTTCCATCCAAGCTCTGTCAAATGCCCATAGGAGAAACAATAATGCAGCAGTAGCAGATTGGAATGGGTCTTTGGGGAACTTCAAATAGCTAACCGCATTTTGTCATTTGTCCATGATTACAAATTACAAATAGGAATAAACACTTAAACCGTGGTTCAGTTACTTGATTAGTCTTGGTCCAAGACGCTCCTGTTGTTTATATCTAGAAAGCTGTACTCCTGTACTAGAGTCGCCAATAGAGGGCGCTATCAACCCGAGAGCCGTATCATAGCGAACTCCCAAGATAGCGGTCTCTGGTGAGAGCGCACCCTCTGGTGGCGATGGATCGTGGAAAGATATTAATAACAGGAGGGTCTTGAACCAAGACTATTACTTGATTAGTTGATGTTGATGTTAATGTTACTTGAAGTTAGAGGAAGTCAGTAGGAGGGTTTGAACACTAAGGGCCGGGACACACGAGGCAATTTACGGGCAACCATGCAGTTCCAAGCAATCTCCAAGAAGGAAAAACGTCCGCATGTTAATTTCCACATAATTTTCTTGGGGATGGTAAGATACATGTACTGTCAGTAATGTTGTACTGCTTAAGTGTGTTCCTCTTGCATGCAGCACAGCTGGTTGCCTTCCAGTTGCCTGTAAAAAGTGCTGTGTGTGTCGTGGCCTTATAATAAATCTTCTGTTTATGGAAAAACTATCCTGTAAATCTCCATGTAGTTCTCCACAAAATGTACCTCTAGGCCTTCTGTGATGAAGTTGGGCAGGTCAGAGAAATCTTTCCTGTTTTCAGCTGGGAGGATAATGCAGTCAACCCCAGCCCTTCGAGACTGTAATGAGATAACAACACAATCATTCAAACCGATAGACAGATACTTTGAAAAAAGTGGAGACCCTCTATCACCAATTCATGTAATCCTTGTAAGGTAGGGTTACCGTTTGGTTTTTGTCAACAGAATGCTGATTTATAGGTAAAGTTTTCAGAAAAGGTACAATAAAAGTCACCTGTGTAAGTTTCAGTTGAATACAGTGCCTACTTATTAAAGAAAACAACAAAGTGTTGAGTCAGTGATATTTTTAGTATATTTTAGTGTATTTTTAACTACTGTACAAATGGGCTTCAAATCTTGCGTGTTTTTCTATAGGCTTATAATGTTGAATAGATCCATTTGGTTGTGAAGTTGAAAACTGCAGTACAAGTTGTGTACTGCTCCCAAACTGTGGAGTAATCTCCCTCCTTGTATTAGACAGTCATCTGTATTTTGCAATAAATGTCCATAATATCATTATGATGATGATAATTATGTGATGACTGGAGTGCTCCAACTATCTAACAGAACATATCAAATTGTTTTATTTTAAAAAGGGGCTTTTCTACTTAGAAAATTAAAGGGAGCGTATTCTACTTAGAAAATTAAAGGGAGCGTATACCTTTAGTAATTAATCCAAAAATTAATGACCATAAAATCTGACTTCGTAAGAAGCACAACAGCTGTTGATAATGTATAACATTTTGAGAAACGATTCCCTTCTAAGAAATGTGGTTTTAGAGAAATGGATTTTTAAAAATTTTTATCTGAGAAAGAAACATTTCTCAGATTGTGTATAATTTCAACTACCGATTATTCTGCTTGTGTGGACAGATTTTCAGCGATATCTCAAAAACGCTACCATCTTACGAAATGAAGTTCTCGCAGGTTAGTTTTGTTGTACATATCTACATTTATATAGGATTAAAACAATCATATGGGAACGGTTTAGAAACCAAAGGTATACATTGCCTTTACAGTCACACCTACCGCAATGATCTTTTCCTTGATACCACCAACTGGTAAGATCTTGCCAGTCAGTGAAACCTCTCCCGTCATGGCAATGTTCTGTCTGATTGGACGATTCAGAGCTAATGATGTCAGAGCCGTTGCTATGGTGCAGCCGGCACTTGGTCCATCTTTGGGCGTGGCACCCTTTGATTAAAGAAAAGATCAAGAATAGATTGCCTCGAGGTGTCACTCAGGTTTAAAGAGTATCTAAAAATGACAGAGCTGCTGAAAGTGTTCATAACTGACTCGTGTTCATAACTGACTCATGTTTCCAGACAACAAGATATTTTTATACGAGTTACTTGTACACCTGAAGTTTGTAAAAAAAAAAAGTATGTATAAGTATGTATATGTAGAGTGTCCCAGCCCAGTGGTTTTGTTCAACAGACTTCAGCTATGATGCTGTCGCACTGTCAGAGTGTGGGTTTGGGTCCCAGTCATGGCACTGAGGTCCTTAAGCAACGCATGTCACTGTACTTGCCTCGACCCTCGGACAGGACCTTAAGCCTCTGGTCCCTTGTGCTTCTGAGTGCACAAAAAGAACCAAGTACACTTATCGTTAATGGGGCTCGCCCTGGTGTTTGTATTAACAAGTTCTTTAAAGGTATTATACAGAATCGGTCAGGATAAAAAACATCATTGTTTAATTATAGTCTGAAAGCTGACTGATTATGAAGTTCATAGTAGAACCAATTTTTCTGTGAATTATTTCCTTTTCAAATAAAATCATATTCGAGATTTTTGGTTGTTACAATCCAAATTAAGGACAATGTGTTTACCTGCATTTGTGCATGGTTTATACTATTTTCTCTTGACTCAAACAACAGGTTAAGCTCCAGTTTTCACAGGGTTGTTATTTCAGGTATATGGTTGATCACACAAAACACAAAACACTGTCTGTGTCTGCGACTATTTTGTCATCTCTAGACCAATCCTGTCTGATACCCTTCAATTCTTGAATGATCTAATCTACTCACCTCAGGCACATGTAAATGTATATGGTTAGTCTCCAGGAAACTATTGCCTGTTTTTTCAGCCAGTAGGAATGACTTGGCCACAGTGTATGCAATATGAGCACTCTCCTTCATCACTTCACCAAGGTTACCGGTTATCTCCAGGGAGCCAGTGGCATCTTTGCTATCATCCGATCCTCTCCTTCGTAGAACTGACTCAATGTATAGAGTTGAACCACCTGTTTGTAACAAAGAAATAGAATATTCATTCATTCATAATCACAGAATCCTTTGCTTTACAGTGCGGCATAAGCACATAATTATGTGCTAAGAAGTGCCATGAAATTAAACCCTGGTTGAATGCACACAGTTAGCCAAACACTCCATGCTGCTTGCACTGGCGAACCTTGCTTGCTCGTCATTATGTAAGCATGCTTGCACCTTCAAATGAGTAGGCAACAAGACCACTGGGGTTGAGGACGCCATCACATGAACTCATTTAAGTTACATGTAAATACAGTCTTGAAATGTGACTTTTGCGATTTGTTTTCTCCTTCATTTTTTATTTATTTATTCATTCTGTCACCTCTGTTTTGATTTTTTATCTAATTTGCCCCAGCCCAAATTAAAAGTCACTTTATAAGACGCCCTCGAAAATCAATGTATAAGTCCCAGCTAATATTCCCAAAAACATGGCACTTTGAGATGGTAAGTATTCAATACTTTATGTTATCGACATGGTTGCTTTTACCTCAAGAAACCCATACAGAGTCATATCCATTAATAAATCTGTACTACTTATCAAGTTAATTTTCAAGCTAATTCCAAAAAAACTGTCATAGCTTTGAATGATAAGTTTCCCACAAATGTTAGACAAACATTTCTTATCTTCAAACAAACTTGAATCGTCGATTCTGATTGGTAGATGCATAGCAACAAGGAATGTGAGATAAACTAATATTGCACGGCCCATATCACACCCTCCATAATGTGCTGTTCAAACTCTGAAAATACAGGCCTCGTCAGCTTTGCTGGATATGGGACGCAGAAGGGCTGTATTTCTCTGTATTCCACTCGCGCTCCACTGATAACTAATAATATTATGATTTCCTGACAATAACTGACACTGAAATGTAAAAAGTTGGTGAATACATACCTGCCAACATTGAAACCTCAGTAATAGGAATACCAATTTTACGAATCAACAGATAGCGATGCAAGAAGTCGTGCGAGTAAAGCTTATTGTATGTACACATTCAAATGATGTATGTGTTTAAAACAATGTACAACAATTATTGTATCCCACAAAAAAATCTCTACTGTCGCCAGCAAATGGCACCCTCTTTTGCCAGAACTTTTGGATCGTGTTTCATTGCCGTCTCTTATCAGAAATAGGAATGTTCAGATTATTTGCGGCCTGTAATCTCAAAAATCTTGACAATTCCAATTAAATCTGAACAGTTGGCAGGTACGTGAATACTTTTCAGATATAAATGTTCGGTTATTGTTATGAAATTCTTTTCACCCACCCATGGCTGTCCATGCTAGACCCATGACTACACCGGCAGGGGTTTTATCATACATTCTTTCACTAGTGAAGATTGGTTTTCCGACGTATTCATGAAGGTTCTCATGAGTGATGACCTCTACGCCCTCCGACTCCTTGTTCACAATCTTGTAGGCAGCTTTGCGGAATATCTACAAATGAAAAAAAAAAATCATAACTGAAGAGGGGCTCTAAGGTCAAAGTTCAGTTTTGTGATGCACCCATTTTCCAATAGACAGAGTCCTCATGAAGGTGAGGGAAAAATTAAAAGTCTCTAACAGCACGCAAAAACAATGTTCAATGACATTTAAAAAAATACTCTTTCAAAGCAAAATTTTAAACATGTCGTCATCAGACAGCATAAACAAATACGTCTGTACGTTCCAGACATGAAATTATTGCACCAGTCAGAGGTCAAATTTTGATCACATGTCAACAAAATTAGGAAGAAACTGAAAATGTAATGGGTTTTTTTTTCGAATTATACATTCTATGTTAACATGGCCACTTGTGGCCGCTATGGTCTCTAAAGGGTTAAAGAATAACACAGTTGGCAGCATCATTTAGATCCAATCAGACCACCTTGGTCACAACAAAATCCAACAGAAACCCCGTCTTTACTTACCTTTTCTATGTGTTTTTGTAGACTACGGACACCGCTCTCTCTGCAGTAGGATTTGATGAGCGTGCTCAATACATCCTCTTCAATTATGACCTTATCTTGGCCTATACCGGTGTTCTCACGCGCTTGGGGCATCAGGTATCGCTGCATACAAAACATGACACACATAATATATGATAAATCCTACATCCAATCCTCTACTCGATGGTTCATTTATTGAAAAATTGGAAGTCATTACCTGGGGCCGATTTCAATAAGAGATAAGATTGATCTTAACTGAGTATGAATCTTAATTGCTATGCAAAGTGTGATGGCACAATACAAATCACTATTGCAATATTGGCAACTCATCTTAAGATGAATCTTAGTGCTTTGTGAAATCGAGCCCCGATGCCTCAAGTTGAATACATTTCAGAGACTGAAGAAAAATTGTCCCCAGTTGCAGTCCTAATCATTTGGGCAAATCAGCAGGGTGGCCCCAAATAGGAAACTACCTTTAATAAACACCCAAAAAAAGATGCACAAATTAGTTGGTGGCCTGACGTTTCGACCCTCGCAGAGTCTTTCTCAGAGTCTTTCTCTTTAGCCTTCGAGAAATACTCTGCTAGGGTCGAAACGTCAGGCCACCAACTAATTTTTGCATTCATACCACAGCTTAATTCTATTTTCAAAAAAAAAAATTGAGAAGATATTTTACTTACATTTCCACTACACTTATTATAGTACATGTTTTATCTATTTTAAGCGATGTGAGCCTGACAAGTGGAAACATGTTCTCACACTAAACACCTGTAGTGGTTTAGGATAGTTAACGAAAGTTGACCAAATTTACCAGCACCTTTTTGGTCTACCCAAATTTCTTTTGACGCATGTGTTTACAGCTGGGGTCAACTGCATGTATTTGAGCATGAAATTAATCTTTGAAGGCAAACAAATATATATATATACATGTATATACAATGTAAGACCACGTTTACGTCACAACTGTGATATGACACAGCCGGCATGCGCACGGACTCTTTGATCTAGCATCAGGTATACACCATCAAGTTCATAGTTTGAACAGGTTAGCTTAGAATAGATCTAATGCTTAAATGTACCCGTGTGTCACCTGAATGGTGCTTCTTGCCACAACATTCTGAACTAAGGCATTAGAAAACGCCAATTCGGGTCATGACCTTTACTTTGACCCTTTTGGTTTAGTGGACGTAGGTCAAATCTTACAGCCGTCTGCGGCTGCTATAAGCATTTTGGTACAATCAGTTTCCGGCCGTTATGGTCTCTGAAGTGTTAAAATTCACAAGTGCTTCTGGTGGGATACTTAAAGCTACATGTGAAGTCTTTATATAACTGAAAACAATCATTGAATAAATCAATGTTGGTAAACCGACCTGGGCAATAGCTACTTTCTCTTGAGGCACATAACCAGAAACGTCAATCAGTTCCATCCGATCTCTGAGTGGTTCTGGTATGGTATCGATCACGTTAGCAGTGCAGATGAACAGCACCTGTAGCAATCAGAACAAAACAATGACTTTATTTAAATGCAAAGTATACCTGTTTGAAACCCCATACCAAAAGCGTACGCTTTCCATATAGGCCCAAGCCGTGGTTTCAAAAAGGGCCACAATACACACTGGGTCTGCCATCTTAATATCCCTAAAGGTGTTGCGAATTCTGCGAAGCTCACTAATAGTTGTTACCTGACTACTCTATGTATGTTTGTATAGGAGTAACGTCGCTTTCAAATATCAACGTTTCTGATAAATTGAATAAAAACACAGACAGAATCATAAGATAACATGGTACCGTTACAAATATCAGACATTGATGGGTTTTACTTATTCATACAGCATGTTACTTATTAAAGGCAAAGTATACCTCTGGTTTTTGGAACAGTTTGATTGTTTCAATGCTGTATAAATGTACATATTTACAATAAAACTAACCTGTGAAAATTTCATTTCAAAAGGGGTCGCGTTTTTAGGATATCGCTGAAAATTGGCACAAAATTGGCTATCTTTGTACATAACCACATTACTTTGAAGTGAAATGTTTCTCAAAATGCTTTATACTCTTGTCAGCTACTGTAGGATACTGACCAATAAGTTTTTACTGCAATTCATTTTAAGAGTGATTACCAAACATATACAGTCCCTATAAGCATGACAAACGGGATGAGGGCACCGACTTATAGCGGTCAAAGGAATTAAGTGATGCTTGAAGTTTTGCATTAGATTATATCAAGTTATTAGTTTACAGGGGATGTAACTATAGAGAGCACATACCTTGCTGAGATCTACGGGGACATCCAGGTAGTGGTCCAAGAAGTTGGAATTCTGTTCCGGATCAAGGAGCTCTAGTAATGCTGATGATGGGTCGCCTTGGTAACCCTTTCCTATCTTGTCCACCTGTAGTAAAAAACAAATTAAATAAAATGAATAATCAATACTTCACATACAAATTATATTTAAAACAGGTGAACAGAAATTCACTTGGTAATATGATTAAGGGGATATTTGAACTTGTACTAACCATTAACTTGGACAAAATTTTTGGTGCAATGATTTTTTCGGTTTTAAACCATTTTGAGTCTTTATTCCAAAAACATTTCCCTGCCTCTGTGTAGTATTATTTTTTAACTTTCACAGTAATCATTTTCCTTTGAAAATGTTGTTGTCACAATGACACCTTGACTTGACAAAGGAAAGACAACAAAAGTCTGCATAATAAGCCATGGGATTTGTTGTTGAGTATGCGTTCCCCATGAATCGAAGCCACGGCCGGAAACTGAGATGTATGCAGGAATCTCGGAACGCTCAGACTTACCTTCCATCGAGCCGAATACAAGAAAATAATTGTGGCAGCCTGTCAATTCCTGTGAGCCACATACATGTATGTATAACAACAGGACAAAGGTCTGGAATCGGGGATTACACAGTAACCCCTGGAAAAGGGGAGATTCCAAGCATAAATTCCAGTACCTTCTGTCCCTCTTTGTATGGGGAACAAAGTGTGGCACAGTGGTGTATTCTACACAGTGGAATGTCCAGGTGGATATACATGTCAGAAGTCCGACTGACTGCACAAAACTGAGGGCACTCGGAAGTTGTTCTGGTTGGAAAAAAACATCTGCCATAAGCCAGTTTAGACAAATTTGGCGGATACACACAGCATTCGTTGTGAAGTGCTTAATGGCACAAAAACCAAAGGGAAAAAAGAGATAACCAGCAATTCCCCTGAGAAGTCGCATACCTGACAGACTTCCGACCTTTCCAATGGGACAATTTTAATAATCATCAGTCAGCGTCATGCATTCCTGCACCTGCTGCCTGACTGATGAGAAACTTCCAAATAGACCAATCTTGAGCCGCCACTTCTGCCTCCTCCACAGACCACCCAGTGCCCAGTCTGGATCAAGGTCCCTCTGGATTACATTTTTCCATGTTGTCCTAGGAGGGAACCTGGTCTACGTTTCCCATGGGTTGGTCACCAGTTGTAGATTTTAATAATTAACCGATTCATTTAATTCATCTGTTGTTGTCATGTGGAATTCTGTTTTAAATCAAACATTCATTCAAGATTTGAAAAAAAAAAACATAAAGTGACTAACCTCATCTATCAGAATGAGTGGATTTTCCGTCTTGACTTTTTTCAGACACTGGATGACTTTACCAGGCATGGCCCCAACGTATGTTCGTCTGTAAAAGAAAAGAAAACATCGTATTCAATTACAATGCACTGGTGGTGACAATGTCTTAAACGACAGTTTTGTGACAGCTCAAGGTCCTTTATCGCCACGCCCATGAACATCCATTTAAGACTCACAATGATTTACAAGGGATTTTGACGTAGGACAATGAACCATCTCTTATGGTGGTTTTGAGGGGTGATCAATCCAACATGGAGGATTTACACCATGTTGCAAATGCAGTGATACGAGTAGAAGGTTAAATATCATTCTCTGTTTCCATCATGGGTAATTATATAATATCGATGGGGAATAATTTGAAGCACTGCTGGCGATTTCACAAAACTTCAAGCGACTGAGTCAGTTTGCTTGTGTAACATTTATAGCATATACATGTATGTTGTGCACCACCAGCTGCGTAAAGTTTCGTGAAATCGGCTGCTGCAGTGCAACTGCCACAAGACATGAAGAGATGAAAACTTGATGACTTATTAATTTCATCATCATTTTCAGCAGGTTTGCATAAATCTACTACCACTGCACATGTATACAGCTTGATTAAATGCTTACAAAATACATCTGTAACCTGCAATATTGAACATGAGGATAAACATTGTAACCACCATCTTTATCAGGTAACCTGTATACCAAAGCATTCAGGACTACACTTTTTCAGAATACAATATGGAGACCCGACTATTTTTCATTTCATCCTCGTTTTTTAGTTACAATGATTTGGTTTATAGTAAGTTTACCTGTGTCCTTTGATTTCTGCAACATCAGTCATACCACCAACACTGAATCTGAAATACTGAGCAAATGGTCACAGCATTGTTAATACTGCATTTCTTCAAAAGTTTACCATGTTGTAAATAATTTTTAAATTTAACTTCAACCTTTTTTCCTTGCACCACTTAGGTAGCTTCGTTTGGGAAACCGTTTCTTTTAATTTCTATGTTGTTCTTAAATGTAGAGTCATAGATTGGTTTTTTCAATGTATTGCTGACTTATAGACCAAAATATCAATAAATACACAAAACAGTCACCTGTGAAGGTTCCAGTTGAATACTGTGTGTACTTGTTGAGAAAACAGCAGGGAAAAAAATCACAGTATTTTCGAACCGCAATTACTTAGGCCGCAGCATTCACAAACAGACACCGCCGTAAGTTGAATCTCCAAAAGTCTCATTTAGCAACCTTTGGAGATTCAAATTTTTCGTCATACTTTTATTGATTTCTAATCAATGGAGGCACTTCAGACGAAAACTATTTTTGCAGCATGTATGACCCTATCTTTAATTAAGGGACTCCTGTAATTTGAAAGGATTTTTTACAAATTAATTTTGGGGTTGAACAAAGAAAAAATTACTTGAGTGGGATTTGAACCAAAGACCTCCGGATTACTGATTTTCTTTGGGAGGTCTACGTTCATAAAAGGATTGCCACAGCAGTCAAATTCAGACCGAAAGTCAACCAAGGACAACTCAGGATGTGAACTTTTTAAAATCGGACGATTACAAACAGATGGATTTATCAATTCCGCAGGGAAGAAAGGACCCAGGAGAAATCCTACCCAGGCTTAAGACGCAACGTTATAAAAGCTAAAACTTGTTCTATAAACATTGTAATGAGTATTTTTGTTGTAATTGAAAACAAAGATTTGATTTCAGAAAGAGAGAAAAAAGTTCTTTTTTGAAGTGTTTTCTCATTCCATTACGCATGGGACTTTCACAGTCTATTCTACATGTATGCAACAGGGTGCTTTTTGTTTCGTTATTTTCTTGTAACTTTGATGACCAATTGAGCAATAATGTTCACAGGTTTGTTATTTTATGCATGTGTTGGGATACACCAAGTGAGGATACTGGTCTTTGACATTTACCAAAAGTATAAACTGCCTTTAAGGGCAAAGTATTAAATAAAAAACAACTTTTCAAATATACAATATAAGACCACGTTTACGTCACAACTGTGATATGACACAGCCGGCATGCGCACGGACTCTTTGATCTAGCATCAGGATACACCATCAAGTTCATGGTTTGAACAGGTTAGCAAAGAAGTTATGACTGATGCATAAATGACCCCTGTGTGACCTGAATAATGCTTCTTGCCACCACATTCCGGACTTAGGCATGGCCTAATCAATGTGTCTACTATTGTTTGCACTGTTTGTGTCTACAACTGTTTGCACTGTTTGTGTCTACAACTGTTTGCACTGTTTGTGTCTACTACTGTTTGCACTGTTCCTTATCCATTTCAATAACTCCATACAGTGTGTTGCAATGAATTACACAATACTCAACCATCCTAAGTTTCAAATTGTAAGCTACATTTTTTTTAAATGGCTGTCATTTCAGTCTTCACAAATTTAACAATGACTGCAAAGGTCAAAAGAGCCATGCTGACAGCTCAATAACTGATCAAGACTACCTAGCTTGGCTTTTCGTTCTGCTGTTGCTGGTGTCTGTCGTCAGATTTTTTTTGAGTGACATCTTGGTTTGTGTCACCCTCCTCATAGTGAAGTTTCTGCAAGATGTCACCCATTATCTCATCTTGAATCTTTCTGTGTCCGACGGGATGTACTGTGCTCCCTTGTATTTGATGCACTTACTGCACTAACCATAACACGGATGAGTTTGCCGAAATACTGCATTGTTGTCTAATCTACGGTGACAACCTGTTCCAATCATTTGCCCACACCTCCACTTACAACCTCGTTGTCATAGCCCTGGAGCGCTAAGCTGGCATTGTCACTCCCCTCAAGTATGTTGGTATCTGCACCAAAGTTAACACCTACGTTGCATTGGGCATTGCTTGGCTGCTTGGATTCTGTACCTACTTGGTACACTTCATTGGGATTGAATACAACGATTCTTGTAATGTGTATCGTCACAATAGCAGGTTTTATAGCACCTCTGCTTATTACATGTAAGTTATGGGCTTACTTTCAAATCATATTTATTAAATGAACAAGAAAACAAAACCTACCTCTCTGTTGAGAGCATTCGCAATTGATCTGGCAATGCTGGTCTTTCCAACCCCTGGTGGGCCATAGAAACACAAGATTTTACCCTGGGTAGATCCCTTCAGTTGACTGACCGCTATGAATTCCTACAAACCAACCAAACAAAAAGATCAAAATACTGTTCAGTCCTATAGTAAAGACTGCCACAAAGTATCATACCTTCCAGGCTAGCATTGGATGCATGGGTTTCTTCGGTTTGTACAGCTGGAACTGGTACCACAGACTGCCACAAAGTACCTAACCTTCCAGGCTAGCATTGGATGCATGGGTTTCTTCTGTGTGTACAGCTGGAACTGGTACCACAGACTGCCACAAAGTATCATACCTTCCAGGCTAGCATTGGGTGCATGGGTTTCTTCTATTTGTACAGCTGACACTGGTACCACAGACTACCACAAAGTACCATACCTTCCAGGCAATCATTGGGTGCATGGGTTTCTTCTGTTTGTACAGCTGACACTGGTACCACAGACTACCACAAAGTACCATACCTTCCAGGCTAGCATTGGGTGCATGGGTTTCTTCTGTTTGTACAGCTGACACTGGTACCACAGACTACCACAAAGTACCATACCTTCCAGACTAGCATTGGATGCATGGGTTTCTTCTGTGTGTACAGTTATCAGGAAATCCCATGGCTTGTGCACTGTGGACTTGCTCTCCACAGTCTCCTTTGGAATAGACTGTGCAAGTCTTGCATGAACATGGGGTCCTGTGAAGTGCGCGAGTTAGTTTCCTTCACGCGTTAAAGCAAAGTACGTGGGACCAAAGTGGTCCTAAAAATGTTTGAATGTCGCACAAGACTTGCTTGGTCTATTGTGTGGGAAGGGCCAAGGTTGGGCCGGAGAATATACCATAAGTAATAGGGTTGTTATGTTTGTTGAAATGCTTAGAGAGTGGTTATACAAAATCAGGGCTAAAACTCACATCAAAGAAAATATAGCCTATTCCGTTAAGCTTAAATCCCTTAATGCACTGGTCAATCACAACCACAGTAGCGTATAAATCACATTAATACAAATATAACATGGTTTGAGGGTGGACAGTCAATATTAGCTTCCCTCGGTTTGGAAGTTGACAAACTGGTTCCCCGAGGTTTACCCAACTTCCGATACCCAGGGGAGCTAATATCTGCTGCCCAACTGAAATACACCATGTTATATTTATTTTACTAATCTCATACATATTCAGTTGCGTGTTTATTGTGCAAATATTCTCCAGCTCAGCATCATACCGCAACATATAAATCTCTTCATTTTGAGAAAATCCTGAAATCGGGAAGAATGCCAAGAAATCACCCACCTGCCACCACTAATTATGGACAATTTACAGCATTGTTAATTTATAAATACATAAACTGATAAGTGATAACATTATATGAAAGTAAAACCAATTCAACAATATAACGAAGAAAACCCGAGAATTAAATTTGACCTCAGCTTCCGGTTATTGCAAAATATTAAGAATTTTGTGCTCGCCTCCGATCATAAAACTTATGTAAACGCTTGTTTTTTATGCGCGATTATAATCACCAGATGCTGTAATTGCAAAGCGAACCCTTTTCATTGCAGTCTGTAGTTGTTGAGGCGTCAGCATCCTCTTTAAACTGCGACACGGGTCAATTTTAAACCTGTTTAACCATCACGAATCAGCGTAAGGGGTTTCTAAAAAGTTAACATCAAAAAAGCATCCTTGTCCCAGAGTTTTAATTTTTTTCCAATAATAATTAACACACTTTTGTGTATTTTTTTCAAAAGCTTAAACTAATTTCATAAAATTGTAATGATTTATTTTTGTTGTTCAGATTTTGTCCTGAGATATAATTTAAAACAAAGATTTGATTTCAGAAATAAAAATGTTCTTCGTTTGACGTGTTTTCTCGTTCGGATACGCGCGAGACTTGCACAGTCTATTCCAATTAAATCTGAACAGTTGGCAGGTATGTTACATGTGCCGCCATGCATCATTTTATGTGTACCAGTGTGTCTGGGGAAATTTTGGAGTGTGCGCACTACTCCTGTGCGACAGCTCCATGATTGCCTCATAAAGCCTATGCCTAGTAGACTGTTGCATGTGTGTCCCATGTGACAATCATTTCATTTATTATGGTTGTGAAGCCAAGGATTCTCAGATAATAAAACTTAATCACTATACTAGGCAAGAACCCCATGGAGAGAGGACAAGGAAGGAAGTTTTAGTTTTAGATGTGGGAGGAAAACCCCAGAGATTTATTCCAGGGAATACCCTCTTAGTCAGGTTGGTACTGAAAACCCAATTCACAAAGTGCTCCCAGCATGGATCAAACTGGGGTACTAGAGATGGAAGGCGAGGAAGGATACCACTACGCCAACCCCACCACCCTACTAGCCTACTACACATACATGTACATGTATGTGCTTTACGAAGCAAACATGGAACTGTATGCGTGTTTACCCTGTGCGAGAATACTCGCCCGCAATTGATAAACAGCAAAAATAACATCTGGCACCTGATGGCGAGTGGACCAGTAAGAATTCAGCCCTCGATCATCAATATGTATGACGTATAGTCATATGACGTGTTTAACAACCTTCTGCCATTTAGATCGCTGCGTCATGCATTTAGTGCGTGGCATTGTGAGGAGCAGGCAGGACCCATGTGTCATGCGCCTTTAATAGACAGTTGCTATTGACAGCAACCGTAATGGATTGGTCTTTGCGAAGCTCCTACTGATTAATAAACTGACCTTGCTGCTGTTTTCATCAGCGAGCATGGGCCGAAGTGGATGTTAACTCTGGCCCATTGCTGCAATTACTGAAAATAATTTAAAGAAACTTCAACAATTTTGTTTCTGGAAAAGGAAAGCTTCACTTCAACCCTCTCTGCTTTTCATTTTTGGGGGAGAATTTCATTTCAGCCATAACACTTAATTTAGACACTCAAGATTACACTTTAGAATTACAAAAAATACACAAAATTGAAAACCAAGGCAGTTTTCATTTTAAAGTACCCAATCGTCAACAATGTAATCCAGAAACTGAGGTTTGCTGTAACATCTTGTAAATATCTCTAAAATACTTTCTGGTGATTCTTAAATTGATCCCCTGCCCCCCTGCAAGATAAAAAAAAAAATCACTCTTCTTTTTACTCCAGTTACTCCCACCTGCCCACACACAATATGAATACTAGCTGAAGAAAGGATGGTGAATTTACCAGAATTCGTTTCTTGACGTCATCCATTCCGTAATGATCTCGTTCCAAGATATCCTTAGCTTCTTTGATTTCAAGGTTCTCCTCACTCCATACACCCCACGGTAAGAGGGTCAACCAGTCTAGATAGTTACGTGTCACACTAAGAGAACAAAGGTCAACAACAAAAACAACTGGAGTTAACTTGTGTTCAATTGTTTAACTGCACAGATATTGACATCATGATGTTTGTAAATGCATTTAAAGAAAGTATTGGAAAAGGAAACTAATGTATCATGCGCACACCCTCTCACATGAAAGTAATTTCACCTTTTAATATTTTATTTAACACTGCTTCTGTGGGTTTTGAGGCATGCTTGATGAGGCATCAATGCAGATTCAAAAAAAAATTTTAATCTGAGAGGCATTTCTTGCATGAAACATTCCTCAGATTGTGTATTCCTATTGCACATTTCCTTCCTGCATGGACCGCTCCAGATTTTCCGCAATATCTCAAATACGCTATCACCTTTTGAAAGTAAATTTTCACAGGTTAGTTTTATTGTATATATATCTACATTTACATAGGATTAAAACAATAAAACGGTTCCAAAAAACTAATAGGTATACTTTGCCTATAGACTTTGTTTTCTCAGTGTGATAACAAAAAATGTCAGTGTCTGTTTATGTGGAAGATGATGTCCCATCACATCTATGCACGTCTTTCAGTCTCTGTTGTTGGCAACATTACTGAGGAAGACATTCAGTCCTTTAAAGGGTGTGTACAACATTGGTAATTGCCAAAGATCTTTTCCACACTTAATGTGACCTACATGCAACATATACATGAAATAACAAACCTAGGAAAGTTTAAGCTCAATCGGTCTTCAGAGTCATGAGAAAACAGTGGAAAACCCCAGTATATGTTTTAACTTTTTTTTTCAAACATCGGATTTGATCCTGCAGGATAAAGACTATTGTTTTACTCATTTCCTAAAAACTATGGCATTTCAAGCAAAACTATATTTTCAAGGGAGGTTTTCCACCATGACCATCTTTATACCATGTAAGTTATGTGCAAATCTGTGAACATTTATATTTTCAATCTTACCAATATGCAGGGTGCATGAAAACCTTCTTCTTACATAAATCAGTGTTTCCTTGCTACCATATATCTTTGTTTTCTGTTACACTTCTCTAGCAACTCTGAGCCGCAGTAAACCATTTGATTAGCCCATCAGAGTTCTTTTTAAGAGCCTTCACTTTGATTCTAATTTTCACTCTGTTCATTGACCTACATGTATTTAATGTCTGTTGGGCTGTTGTTCATATTTGCTCCTTATATAAATTTTTTTAAATGCATTGGACTCTTACCTGAACTCTGAGGAGTGGTTATCAAGAAAGGAAAGTTTGTTCATCTCTTCATCAATGACTTCCATCACTGGTTGGGGAACCTCCTTTCCCTAAAATGAAATTACACGGTAGATTTTTATCCCATATTTTAAATTTCAAGTTTTTCAGTATTAGCAATGTAAAAGACTGGTAAAATTTGTTGGCTTCTCTCGTATTATGTCCGCTCAATGAAAACAATGTAACAACATGTGAAATGTTTATGATTCAGTTTGAGGTCGACAATCTTCACCCATGTTGCATGAGAAAATCACAAATGATTGATGGCAGACTCTTTCTAAATAATGACTGGTAAAAATTGCATATCAATTGTGCATGCTGTCTTAAATGGCAAAAAAATAAATTAATTATTGTGATATAAGTATATTTATAGCGGAAATGACAATTTGCAACTTTTGAAGTTGCATCTGGGAAAATTTGACCCAATCAAACAATAGGTAGCCAGCCTTGCTACTCAATATAAAACCATGGTTATAATATTATGTGTGACTTTTAAGATAAGATTAATAGAAAATAAGTTTTCTCTAATTGGTAAGAGTGTTGTGATTACTATTCATTCAATGACTCACTGAACCAACGTAAGACAAATTATCAAATACACCACAACGGGCCAATTAAAATTCACCAAAGCTAGTGAAATGTACAGCTTTAAAGTCAGGCTGGAGGAAATTACAGCAAGACCTGTGAGTACACAAGGAATCTGAAAAAGACAGCTGCCCTCAAATAACAATATCTTTATACAAAATGAGCACAGACCTTGAGTCTTTCTCTGAACCTCTCCTCGATGGCGTCCTTATCATCTTTCTCTAACCCAAGTTCCTTCTTGATGATCTTCAGCTGCTCCTGAAGCATGAAGCGACGATGTGACGTCTTGACTTTGTCCTCCACCTGTGCGAGGTTTACAGATGAAAAACAAAAGAGGGGCTCCAATATTTCCTTTAAATTGTCTTTTTAATAAATGCGATGCGGCTGCTACATGTGTACTTCCTTGAACCCAGGTGGTAGTGCTCATACATCAAAATTATCTCATTCTATCTGACATCGCACTCTATGGAAATGTTGGTACAAGTATCAATCTGTCGCTTTTTGTGAAAGGCCTTACAATTTCTATAATTCTAATTAATTTTGGGTTCGTAAACAAAGACAAATTTACAAGAGCAGGACTTGAACCTTTAACTCTTTCAGTGCCCATTATTTACTTTTTGAACCTAAAATGCCAAGCTTTTTGAGCCTTGTCAAAAGTCTGTATTAGAACAGATTAAAAACTCTTTCTCACCAAACAAAATGTATCTTGCTGATTTGCATTGCCTTGGTAAATCCCAAAGTCAATAGTATTTCTTGAGGGATAATGCCCTTTCGTGATAACATGTATATTATGGGTCGTACATGTACGATTGATGACACTTTTGGAGTACAAAAAAACAGATCCAACATGTACCATAAAGACATTTTCGGAATACATCAAATAGACCGTAAATGTACAACCTTGGCACTGAAAGAGTTTATGTGACAGCACTCTACCATCTGAGCTATATACATGTAACCCTAATGTTGGCGGTGTCCCTACTTTGTCAAGATCTTTGTTTGGGATGCAAGTCAAAAGCCAGCCTGTTAATCCGGAGGTCGCAGGTTCAAGTCCTGCTCTAGTAAATTTTTCTTTGTTCAACCCAAAAAATTATTAAATAATTTACCCAGTCAGATTCCCTTGTGGTTTATGACCTAATTTTTATAATTCTAAAACAGAGAGGGGGTGGTTTACCTCTTTGCCAAGACGCTGCTGTAGTTTGCTCACTTCGTATTCTTTCTTGAGAAGATTAAGGGCCAGCATTAGCCTTTTGGTTATCTGGAACACAAACATAAAATCATTTTTGTTAAACTCCAACCAGTCAAAGTGGCACTACTAAGTTTTATACAAATAAAATTGTTATACAGGATTTGACTCACAGCACTTGTTTGATACACTTTCTACACTCAAAACTTCAGACGAGTCATGATCGCACAGCCACAATCCAAATGCCCGCACATCATTGTATCCCATGGGTCTCACCATGTGTTTTTGACTGGTGTTGCTGCACAGCAGTGGAGCTGTAAGTTTAACAATGCACCCTTCATCATACAAAACACACTCTCCAACAGTTTTCAAAATCCCATTATGAGAAATGTACTGTGCTAGAATTCACATAAGAAATTATGAAGTTCTTGACCTGCATGTCGCTTTGGTTTTGCAAAAACGTAATGTCTCATTGAAAAGTATAACTTCTGAGTTGTCTACGAACGGCAAAATGAGGCATTTAAAAACTCTGGGCATGCAACAAATGTGATGCATTAACTTACTAACACAATGACATCTGTCATTGCAACAAGCATATAAAAAAAAGAATTACACTTAAATTTAAAATGAATTTTTCTTACATTCATCTCTTCCAGGACTTCCTGTAGCTCATGGGACTCAGCACCTGTCAATGCAGCACCTGTTAAAGCAATCAAAATATCTCTTTTAATGATTGATTACATGCACACGTGTACTTATCAGGGAATATATTACATGGGTGACATAACCACTGCAAACAAATTTTAAAAAACAAGAACAGCTGTACGTAGTTTTTTAAATAATTTTTTTAATGCAAGTTTGCCCCAAACAAAGCGCAAAGCCACTCTTGGTAAAGGGGCTATAAGAAGAAACCATTTAAGATGAAAATATCTCGGGGGAAGCTGATGATAGGAAATGATATTACTCTTTAAACAGTCCAGATTGTAGGATGGAGGGAAACATGCACCAGGCTTGGAGTTCCAAAGGGATGCAGTATGTGGGATAAAGCTGCTGGAATGGCTTCTTGTTCTACTTCTCAGCAAAGCAAGAGTGTATGGATGAGAAGAAGCAGAAAACCTGGTTTCCACTTAGTCTGCTAATCACAGGAATGATACATGGAGCTGGTTGCTTGCAATATGAACAAGAATCACTACTGTTTAATCCAACTTCAATGATAATAGCTTGGTATGCTTTTGCATAAACTTCCCAAAATGACAAAGCAGAATCACTTTGTTCACAAACACACAAAAGTTACAGGTGGGATTCAAACCACACTCAAAATCTTCAACCACTTTGGGTCGGAATTCTAAAACAATTCCTGAGCCCACCCACAGTTTTTTTTGGAGCTTCCAGAGTAATCATTTCCTTCTGAAAATATCATTGTCACAATGACACCCTGTTTTGCAAAAGGAAAGACAGCAAAGGTTCTAATAATAATAGGGATTTGTTGTTCTCTTGTGAGAAATGAGTATACATTCACCGTGAATCAAAAAACCTTGGCAGTAAACCACAGCCAAAAATCTCCTATGGTATGCTTGAACTTCAAAGCCAAAGGTTGTGTTCAACCAAGCCAAATGTTTGTTATTTCCATGTTCGGTATAGTGGGGTTCTGCTGTAGTATTTTACCAGTCGACATTCTAAGATGGTCAAACTTTGTATATTTCCATTATCTGAATGTGACACAGCATGGCTCACCTAAATCACTGAGGTAGACTGGATTGTCAATCACCCTCTGTCCTGCCTGGATCATCTGGGCTACAGACTCTCTGAAGATTGAAAACCAAAAATCATAAATCATTGGTGCTAATACTTGAAATGTTATGAGGTTTTAGAAGAGGGCCAGCAACACCACACACAGCGTGTTGCGGCCGAGCGATCTAGAGCATCGAACACAAGTTCCGATGGCCGAGTCGTCACACTCGTGTTCTTTGGGCAAGACGGTTAACTATAATAATAATAATAATAATAACAAGTTCTTATATAGCGCATTTTAGTTTTTACAATAACGTCTCAATGCGCTTTACATTAGTGACCTGGTCATTGGGCCAATAACATTCCTTTAATCTTTCTCAGCTCCCTCGGGAGTATACAGCCCCAAGCTGCCGTGGCGCTCAGAAGGCTTTTTAAAACACAATGTCAACCTCTACCCTTGCAGGTACCCATTTATACCCCTACATGTAGGTGAAGAGAAGCAATTATAGCGAAGTGTCTTGCTCAATTACACAAGCATCATGACCGGGACTCGAACCCACACCATGATGACTAAACCACCAGAACTTGAATCCAATGATTTACATGTAAACCAATATTGCTTGTCATTAACCAGGAACAGATGGGTACCTGCAAGGGTAGAGATTGTTAATTGTAATGACTAGCGACCTGTGCGCCAATTTGTTGCCGGTGCTGCACGAGTTGAGATGGTTTCAGGAATGTCATGGCCACATGAACAGGCATGACAGGGGTAGTAATAGTGTAAAACGCTCTGATAAATGTTAAAAAGCACCCAATAAATGCCATAAAAAACACACACATGTAGAACCTCTTATTTTAGTTGCCCCCTTGAATTGTTATAAATGACAATCAATGTTTCACCACAATCATTACCACAAATCCAGACTTATGATTCAGACCTGATACATGTGCTTCACAGAGGCAACTGAGTTTCGCCGGCCTTTGCCTCAGGCCTTTGCCTCATATTTCCATAAATATTTTTGTTGTATTATGTACCAGTACGGGTGCATGGACATCATTTCATAAACTAAAATTTGATTCTTTCCTGCCCAATTTCTTATTGTGTTTCAAATTGAAAGGAATCAATCCTTACCTGTACAAAGGATTCAGCGAGATAATGTCTCTTACAGTTTTGACAACTTCAGCAGTTAATGCCTATTTTTAAAAAAGAGAAACAATCATACATTGGGATCAATAATGTTCCTTTGCATCAGCAGGACAGAATTGACATACCTACTGATGGTAACATTTTCCAGCGATTCGACCAACCATTTGAAACCACTGAATGCATGAATAGTGTACCTCATGTTAGTTTAGTATGCAAACTGGAATGCTTCATCTATCATTCAAAACCACAGTGGGCGGTACTGAATTTCAGACCGTAGGATGGTTAAATAATTGTATTACTTTTGAGAATAAAAGTTGGCTGCACACTCTTATTAAGCGAACTGTGTACCATCAAGATAAACATGCCATTCTTTTAAATTCTAACTTAAAAATTTTTTAAACAGCCTCAACATGGTTCAAAAAATGCACACAAACAGTGGCGTAACCAGACATTTACGATTGGAGTCCTAAAGCAAGCGAGAAAAGTGACATTGTTTTATTTATTTATTTTTTATTCTATTATTATTGTTTTATTCTATTTATTTATTTATGTATTTAGTTTTTGTTTGTTTGCTTGTTTGGTTGGAATTTTTTGTTTGTTTTTTGGGGGAGGGGCTCCCCCATCTTGGGATGCAAGGAGGCAAGGGGTCTGAGTGAGGTGGGGGGGGGGGACTCTCTCCCCTTCCGGTTGTGCCACTGCTCACAAATTATTTCAAAAAATTATATCCATTAAGTTCTTGCCCACTTTCAATATAATGATTTGATGTAATATAGTTGAAAACAAGTCAATCGTAAATATGAACGCAATATGAGCCTTGTTAATCACTTGCTTTGATGTGATGTTTTTCTTGATTTGAAGCAAACAAAAGTTAATATTTAGTCATAAACCAAGAGCCAATTTCCATAGAGGATTCCAAACATGATATTTCTTACTGAGAACCAAAAAGTTTCCTTAGGCAGATACTGAAAAATATAACAGTTTAATATGTTATATTGCGCTCTTTACATAAAAATTATCACAAGTGAATACACAAAACGGAAGAAAAGGAAACTAAATAAAGAATAGGTCAAAAGACAACCAAAGTAGCATGAAGTTTGGACAATTTTACACACAGTAATTTTATAGTCTTATTACACAATCAGTACCTTGATTTCATCGCTAGATTTGAAGGCTTCATGCGTGATGTTCTCTACCTCGGCCATGTAAACCTGGTTTGCAGGAATGGAAGAAGCCACTTTCTCATCTTCTTTCTCATCGCTCGTCTCTTGTCTCTGCTCCTTTAACTCCTTGGGTTTTGGGTCTTCTACTGGAAACACTTCAGCATTGTCTACGGTGGATGTAATCTTGATCCTGGTGACGGGATGCCAACAAACATTGATATAATGATACAACTCACACACAGAAACAATTAGGGGGCACCTATGTCCCCGAATGAATGCATGTACCAAGCTTACTTTCATAATAAAGATGTTTTTGTTTAGCGATTGGCTCAACATTGCATCAACTGCGTTGTGCACCAGCTAACTGCGTCATGCACCAGCTAATTGTAACAGTTACACACGTCACAACTCAATTACGCACTGGTGATACCAGAAAGACTGCACTGGTCGATGATAGCATGTGCAACAAGGTCAATGACACTAGAAGGAATTTGAATGGTTAAAGTGATTATCAATCAGAGAGTAAAATATCAAATCAGAAAGTACACCTGTTACCTTCTATGTCCCATAACGATCATACGAAGTCTATCGCCCAGGTCTTGCATCTCATGAATCTGTACAAATGTACCCAAAGGGTAGACTTTATCCAAGTCCTCTACGACCTCCGTGTCAACTTCCCTGTGTACGCAAACAATTAACAGTGAAAGGATTCCTTTAAAGAAATTTTTAAACATAATAATATAATAATAATAATATTATTATTATAATATTAATAATAATAATAATAATAACCAAGACTGGTAAATACCGCAACATATAAATCTCTTCATTTTGAGAAAATCCTGAAATCGGGAAGAATGCCAAGAAATCACCCACCTGCCACCACTAATTATGGACAATTTACAGCATTGCTAATTTATAAATACATAAACTGATTAGTTTCAACCTGGACTAGTCCGTTGGACAGCCAGAACTTTCTAGTCCAAATCCTTACGGCATATTCCTTTATTGTGTACGTACATGTATGTAGGATTTTTCTGGAAGTTCGGCACATTGATGCGGTCCACCAGAACGTTCTAGCAGTCCATTGTGGGCGTATGCCTTCAGGACTGTTCTTTTGAGCCTAGAAGGTGCATAATTTTGTAGATGCTCCCTAATCGTAACTTTACTTTATTATGAACAGTTGCAATCTTGACTTACGTGTCATCTTTTCGAAGGAAAACACCTGCATATGGCTGGGCCGTACGCACCTTTCTTCGAAGAAGTTCTATAAGTGGTTTGTTGCTGATCTAATTAAAGTAAAAAAAAGTATTGAAATGATCATCAAGGCAAAGGTCAAATCAAACAATGCATTGTGTATGACCAACTTCCTCACTTTAGAATGGAGGACTTCGGAACTACAGGTGGCAACAACATACAGGTTAATTTTGTACATGCATACACTTCCAAGAACAATGAATTTACCTTGTAAGTATGCTGCCACATAGAGACCCCAAAAATTGCATCATAACTACATACCATGCAAAGGCAGTGGATATTTTTACAAGCAATGGTAAAATCATCCATTTGAAAAGAAAAAAAAATCGCACCGCATTTTCAGACTTTACTTCCCTTAGGGTTTGTACAATTCTGTCAAAGATCAGTATCCACACTTGATGTGACCCAACATAAACATGAAATAACAAACCTGTGAAAGTTTTTTCAAGCTCCATTGGTCTTCGGAGAAACGAGAAAACTGAAAAACCCCATTATATGTTTTCACTGTTTTCAAACATCGGATTTTATCACCAGTGATAAAGACTTGTTTTACTAATTTCCTAAAAACTATAGCATTTTAAGCAAAACTATTTCAAGGGAAATTTCCCACCATGACCATCACCATGTAAGTTATGTGCAAATCTGTGAACATTTGTATTTTCAACCTTACCAATTGTTGTACACGCCCTTTAAAAAGATAGGGGTAAAACTACTTCTAGAAGTAGGGTAAAACTATCCATTTAAATACTGGAACCCGTTTTAATATTAAAAGAAAACAAACAAATTTGGGGGGATGTAAAAACAAAAATTGCGTCAGCAGGGATTAAATGCTATAAAAGTGTGTCAGTTGATAAGTATTAAGTAGTGTGAGCATACTGCATCGATCGTAGTGGGGACTGATAGTCCTACTAGTACCAGGATGTGGTTGGGGAAAAAGGGTAACTTAGAGGTAGAGCGTTTAGCACAGAAGTTGTTACTTTTCTACATTTTAATTTTGTTTACAAAGCAAATAGCAGAAGTTAATTACAAGAAAATCTCCTTTTTGTACCTCAATTATTTTTATGAATTTTGGAAAAACAGGATTTCTCTGAACAGCAATCACTGGCAATGGTGTGAAGACTTCAGGAACAGTCATTGGAGCCAAAGATACCATTGGCCCTGTGGGAGAGGGCGGGTATCCATGGGGTTGCTCTCCATCCCCTTGCTGACCTCCATTGCTACCCTTCCCTTGATTGTTGTCTTCACTCCCATTTCCTTCGCTAGCAGAGTCCGAAGAATCTTCACCATCTCCGCCATCTTGGCCGGACCCTTCTTGGCCATTTCCTTTCCAGAAAAACTTTCTCGGTTGCTGCCCAAGTGATTTTGACCCTACCAGTGCAGATGTCTGACCCGAAGAAAACTTTGAGTGATCACATGACAATAATGACGGTCTTCTGTCCAAGTCTACAAATGTTGAATAGTTTGACTTTTTGTTGTAGCCAAATGGTTCGTTTGATTTTTCAAACCAAGTTGTGCAACTGAGAGTTGTCAATGTCCTGGAGTTTTTATGCCAGTGTTTGATACTCCTGTAAAACAGGGCATTTCTATATACTGAGCTGCAGTGATATGGAGTAGCGAGCGAAATTGCAGTAGATGTTGCATCATGATTCATCAATCTTGCTGTAGGTCTGCCGCACGACGACGTATACAAACGGTGCAAGTGTGTCCGATATGAAGCCACAGCCGGCGTGTTGTAGACGGTACGTCCCAGTCTCAGCGGCTGGGCCGCAGATCCTGCTAGGGCTAGATGACTCAAAGACATTCTTGTGCACTCTCAGAAAACACCCGTGACAGTAAATTAAGCTGTGTATAGACAAAAATTACAAAAATAAAAGTAACTGCCTTTCACTTGACTGCGCCATGCGCTGTGAGCTAGCTAGTTACAACACAAAAGTGCATGAGTTAACATGTGTGTTTATGTAACTATACAATAGAGGGCGCAAGTCTGGAATCACGCTATTACCTTTACCGTCCTATGAATAGTAAAACAAATAGTTGCATCGAGGGCGGTTTGTTGCATAAAATTCATATTAAGATTACTTATTAATGAAGCCACGGTGATGTAATGTGACAACACACTTTGCTTAACAATTAAGGGTGAAACTTAGTTAAGATAAATCTCTAGCTCTTTGTGAAAACGGCCTATATCCTCAGACTCCTTTCGTCTGATAGCACGCGCCCTCTTGTGAATCAAATTCCTTTTCTCAACACATAAAAAGATTATTTACCGTATCATGGTATGCGTACAGTACATGTACATGTACATGTACATGGTACTAACGCCTTACGAAGAGGATTGGCGTAAACTAATCAGCGCAATGACTAAATGCGCATTACTGTAATTCTTGATAACAATTAAATGTTTGCACATTATTTTCCCCCAAAATGCGCACCTATGCAATCGACGCATGTTGCATTTTGATTAGAAGTTAACACTCAGTATGTATGTAGTAAGTACATGACCGTATGTAGACGAGGCCAACATGACGACGACGTAGGCATATTATTTTAAGAAAGTTTTGCCACTGTAGTGTCATTAGTCTTGGTTCAAGACTCTCCTGTTGTTTATGATCTTGAAATCTCTCCACTAGAGGGCGCTATCAACCACGAACCGCTATCTTGGGGAGAGCGCGCCCTCTTGTGGCGATGGATCGTGGGAAGATATTTATAACAGGAGAGTCTTAACCAAGACTATAGTGTCATCAGCTCTGTCAGTCAAGTTAAAACTACAACTCGCATCTATCAATCAGCAGGCTCGTTTCAGAGGGCTATTTATATTGGTAAGCCAATTTGTTGATGTGTGACACGGGCCCCACTTGACTTGTGCACTTGATCTCATCTCACACTCACAGTTGGGACACGGTTAGCCCATAGAGCTATATAATTATATTATAGCTCTATGGGTTAGCCGCGTTTGCACCGTACCCGTACCACCTGTACTAATACTAGGTCTGTCTCATAAGTGAACGTAAGGGATCGGACGGACGTAAACTTAAAATGGACGTATGGTAACGTTCGGGTTTGTAACCTGAAATTTGATTGGTCACCCGATTTTCTTACACCCGGAGAACTGCCTGCACGTCACCTCATTACTGTTGGACGCATGCAAACAAGCTGCATTGTCTGAGAGGTGGTCGGACACGCCCCCGTTCACTGAGAGGCACCTATAGCCCTATTGTGCGTATAAGAGATGTGTGGTCGTGGACAGTGGAAAAGCTTTTAAGCCGGAGGTCGTTGGTTCAACCCCAAATTGAACTGAGTGACTGGCATTTATTGTTGTAATATCATGACTTTTAGACTATATAGGCCTATTTTTATTAAATTATTTGGGTAGTAGTCGAAGTATTTTACACCATTTTGGCGGACATGAATGTTTATAGTGCCGCCCGTCGCCGGCGATGCAGAAGGGGGGGGGGGGGGGGGGGGGGGGTTGGAAATTTTTTGAAAAGGAAGGCCCAACTCAAGCCACTTGTTCCGTTTTTGTTTTTTTGTGCGCCCGAATTTTTTTATATTTGGGTCAACTATTTTTCTTCTTTTCTGATTTTAAAGACTTTTTTAAATTGTAGTTTATTTATTTATTATAGATTTATATATTTATTTTTTGGGGGCCTCCGCCCCGCCCCTCCCCTGAGTACATTGTGTACCCCCACCGACCCCCACCCCCACTCATGTATCTAAGGGGCTGCATGCACGTTCTGATTTTCTATGGGGAGGGGCTGTTTTACAAGCAAAATTCGGTTGTGAAATCCCCTAGACATTGCACATTGGGAATCAATATTAAGATCACTTCCCCATTCTAGAAAACAAAGAAAGGGGTACTATTTTTAAGATGTATGCTCGAGACGGAGATACCTTGCACGAGATTGAGTTTATATTCAGAAGGTGGTGGAAAGTTGTCTTGAAAGTTGTCCATAATTGTAGAGGTAGATAATGGTTGCTTTTCATAATTCATTTGTATCATGATTGATATCGCCGTTGCAGCACTTTCAATGTATAATGTTGCCGTCTTTTGTTTTCTCCCAGTCCGGTTGGGTGCACTCCTACGGTATGTGGCCTCCAGTATGAATACATTGTAAACTAAACGGGGTTAAAGTACCAACACTTACTGGTACAGTGGGATAAGGTGCTGGAACTGTCTCACGCTTGGACCACGCGGTCCGGGTTCGATTGCCGTCTGCGCTAATATAGGTTCAAGGCCTTTTGCTGTCTGTGGCAACAGTGTGATTGGGATCTGCCTTGTTTCCTCCCCTAAAGCGGTCAGGGCCCTTGTGGCTAGGCAGGGGAGACAGGGGAGGATATGCTGCTGGGTCAACCGCCACGAACAAGGGAACTAATCGTTGCCGTAGAAGGGGGGCACAGCGTGTGCTATCTAACCCCTCCGGCGCGTGAACGCCTGACACTACCAGCAGCGTAACTTTTTACCTTTTTTGATATGGTAGACATTTTACTGTTATTCTTTTTTTTGTTATTTTTATTTTTTTTATTTTTTTTATTCCTCTTCGGATGCAACTACGCAATAAAAGATACATAAAACCAAAACATAACCACGGAAACACATAATCCAAGCGCCAAAGATAGCCCCTACCCCATCCCCCGAAAAACAGACACACAAATACACAAACCAGACAAACCACTCAAACAACCCTTCCCCCACAAATAGTGAAAAAACATAGCTTCGGCTCATTAATAAGTTTTAGGCCCTCAAAATAATCTATAGGCTATTACTAGTATTAGACTGATTTGAGAGCGCATGGTAGAAGTGGTACAGTATGATGCCCAAACGTTACCTGGCAGAGTTACCCCTCATCTTGTACACGTGCATCAGATGGTGTCTATAGCGGGAATAGCCGGTTAGCGGGCTTTCAGTGGTTGTTTTTACTCGTGTTATTAAAAAGCACCATGGAAACACATAATCCAAGCAGGCGCTCCAAAGATAGCCCCCACCCCCTCCCCCAAAAAACAAAGAGGAAAAATAAGTTTTAGGCCCTCAAAATAATCTATAGGCTATACTCAATAGACTGATTTGAGAGCCCAGTAGAAGAGGTATAAATAATATATTATGATGCCCAAATGTGATCTGGGGGTTGTGTTAACTTTTAACTTGAGGTATTTTGGATGACATAGGCACTGAAATAAATAGTCCTATTTGCCAAGAGGTGTAGGGACATTTTTCAAGATTGATGCCCGGACGTAGGGAAAATTTCCCCGGCGTTGAGTTGAGGTGTTTTCACTTGGAAGGAAACAAACTAGACGGACCTTTGGACTCCCCACTAAATAAACTCCCATAGGAATCAATGCTAAATTATAAATATTCAAAAATACTCAAAAAATCGTGTAAGTCTCTCAGCCTCTTAAAACCAATCAAACATGTTTTCAGACGACTGAACTTCAGAATTCTTATCAATTTTTGGCAGCTCAGCCGTTTGGAATTTTTCCTAACTACCCCAGAAAAAAAACAAAAAACAAAAAAACACGAACAAAAAATGTACGGTCTTTTCCCAAAACCGACTTGCCGCGGACATGCCAGTTTTCGGAGAGTGAAGCACTTCTCCACTTCCCCGGTCAAATAGGGCCAACTTTAACGCCTAAATTTATCAAGTCTCCTCAAAACTTGAAGCACAAAACCCACGGGTTGTGATAGATTCTTATATTTACGCAAACTATTAATAGCATGACCTCCAAAATGTTATAATTAAAAATAATTGTGGAATTCTTATTAAAAGAATTCTCTTCAACCACCGGGATTAGGCTTTTATTAAGAAAGAAAGCCACATTGTTCCCATCAAAATGGGCAATCTTCTGCAAGCGAATTATATTATCCAGTGCAAAGTTCATTGTTATAATGGCCGACCTCTTATTCAGAACTAGCTTGGCATACGCAAAACGGAATAATTAGGCACCCACGTGACATGTACAGGCCAGTCAGATTATGTTGGCCTACTGCGCACTCTTGCACGTTATTTTTAAGTTTACGTCCGTCCCTTACGTTCACTTATGAGACAGACCTAATGCACCGTGCATGCCGTTGGCACGAGATCCCATCTAGGTATGATATCGTGGTCACAACTGGTGTCCAGATGGGACCCTGGGCAACCCAGCTTATAGCCTTTTGTCAAGGCCTTCGTGGCTTGAACAGCTTTGTAGAGCCGTGATCCCAAGCGACTGAAATGGGAGACCACGCACGCGAGTGGCGAAGCCACGAGGGCCTTTTCCAACTTGTTTGCGGTTTCTTATGTGTTTCTTTATAATCTCGACTTTTGCTACCCGAAAAGGTAGCAAAAGTCCAAACAAGTTGTAAAAGTGAGGCCCTGGTGGCTTCGCCACTCGGCTCGCGCGCGTGGTCTCTTGTTCCAGTCGCTCCACTGTTTACAAAGCTGTCCAAGCCACGATGGCCTTGACAAAAGGCTACCCAGCTTTTAGACCAGCATGGCTGTGCAGTGGGTTGATGGACCATAGAGAACCCTTTCTCTATGGTTGGACATAGGCCCTTTGACATTTGGGACCCAACCCAACCATCGTTAGCATTTGCAATCCCCACCCCCCGCCCACCACCTCCGCTCCGATCCAGCCTCGAGCATGCATGCAGAGTCTGTCATCGAGTACGGGGACGGACGGTCATACGCGCACCGCACCGGGAGTCGTCAGTTAGACTTGGTTCCAAGTCTGTGATCGTGGTTTTTAGTCGTCCTGATAGCCGATACATTATTGCCTAAAATAGCACCCTCTTGTGGATAAACCTCCGTCTTGAACCTACGATCACATCTAGAGCGCGTGATAGCCAATCTGCGGGGGAATTTTGCGTGGCTGATGCTGAGAAATAACCGCAATTTCAGACTTGAAATCAAGTCTAGGAGTCAGTCAACTGTAGGGTGCGTTCGATTAGCTTCCCCGGGTCGACCCCGGTCTGCTCATCCGGGTGAGCCCCTATCATGAGCTAATCGAACGCCAACTTCCCCCAGCATTCACACCGATGCATCTTGGGACAGCCGACCGGAACTACTTCCATTTTGTGCCGTATGGATTCACGAAAACATCGTAAAATAATTATTCTCAAGGTAAAACTGCAACGTTAAACAATTTGTACAACCCCACAGTGATACAAAGGTACCCGGTGTGGACGGGGATTCTGTCCCCCCGGAGATTCTGTCCCCCCATAATTATGGAGAACTGTTATGTGCACAAACTGCTTTTGATACGCCCTCTTTTGAATCATCCCTACGTTAATTTCCCATATGGGGGACAGAATCTCCGGGGACAGATTTCCCTATGACACCGGCTTCGAATAAAAATACTTATTGCTCACAAAAACGCTGTTGTAATGGCGAAAATGTGTGTCAAACTTCCTAAAATGTCCCGCTGAATTACAAACAAAATGGTGGCCATTGAGAAAGTTTTTCGCCGTGACGTCATGAACTAGGGTCAGCCCCAAGTAACCCGCTCCACGAGCAGGGCCCTTGGGTCTCACCCGGGTGAGCCACAGCAATGACGTCAGAGCTATTCGAACGCACTGGGGTCAGACCTGGGTCGACCCGGGGAAGCTAATCGAACGCACCCGTAGTACTGTAGACTCCATGCGCAAAATCAGTGTACTGCGCGCGTGGACGGTGCGTGGACAAATTGAGACAGCCGGCCTTGCAAAGGCTGTTTGGGGACAGGAGATATATTATTCACACTCTAAAAACTCCGGGTCATGATTTACCCGGATTCTGAGTCCCAAGGGGCCTGATTCATTTCTGGGCCATGGTGACCCGGAACCCTGGTTTACAAATGGGATTTTAAAACGGGTTCTGCTTCAGTCATTTGACCCATTTCTCGGCCACTTTGACACAGACGCCAGGTCACACGACTGACCCCAAAATGGGTCAGTCCCCAAACGGGGACCCGGGAGTGTATTAAGAGGAATTAGATCTGTCTCGGGGAACGTAGATTTCTAGAAAGTCAAGTGTGGCGATTCAGTAGTCCAGGGAGACTGGTGTGGGTGATGGGGTGGACGGGCAGAGTCACCATCTCTCCTGTCATGGGCCAATTCATGGAGTGCATGGATTACCAAATGCCTCAATGCAATACGACCAGTCTTTGGACCTGTATCTGTTGAGCCCAACAAATACTCATTATTTGTTTACTGAGTGTTTAAAATTATAATTGTGAACTGTTCTTTATGAATTTAAAAACATTGTTTCGTCCGTGTCAAAACCTCATCGATCCCAGTTTTCAACAAGGGCATCAACAAGTCAAACTTACAAACATAATTCCACCGACTCGTAGACATTAATCATAAGGCCAACATCGAAAAGAATAATTCTGGAACGTTTTGGAGCAAGTTTCTTGGGCGTGTGAACAAAGATCTGTAACATAACCCTTACACTAATTATGACTCTTCTATTTCCCCGTGTTACTCTCAATCAAGTACTGTATTTCAAATTTTCGAGCTGAGTAGAATAATATTTTCATTTCCATAGCGGGTGTAACATTATGTCTACAGAGAGCGTGTTTGATGTGTGCATCGTCGGTGCCGGGCTGTGGGGCAGTGCGGCCGCCAAGTACTGCTCTGAGCGGGATGGTATCTCAGTATGTCTGGTAGGCCCCAGTGAACCAAAGACACAAAAGGTTAGACTGCCAGATCTTCCATCTTATTATATTATATCCTCAACTCATATTTTTATACTGACCCCTTGCACGACGCACACAGTTTACAAATAAAGACCGCCATTTTCTTTAGAGTAGCACAACATTGATAACTGGATTGGCACAAATTTTGAAAGAAAATGGGAAAAAATACATCTTTTGCTTTGACAAATAATTGTATCAAGTAGGGGGCTACTTTTGATTTGTTTTGGGTGGCAACTAATAATTCTTCAGTGATTTTAGTTGATAGATTTGTAATAGTTGCAGTGAAGTTACGATTTCCCTTGTACAGCAGAGCAAATTGCTACACAAAATGTATCAGTTGCTACTCAAAAATCAGGAGTTGCTACTCAATATTAGCATTCAGTGTGCACACAAAAATTCAGTCAAAATATTTTGCTATGCAAAATTGCTGGATGAAATCGTTCCCCGAGTTGTGCTTTTTGCTATGTGTGGCAGCTGGTGTGTGGCTGCCCATACCTTTGTAGAATGGTTCGCAAGACCTGCGGCTTTGACGTTGCAAAAGAAAGGTCTATAGGCATAGACGCACATAGAGATACGTACATAGAGATGCGTTCAGCGTCTGCGAGGGGTCAATACGTGTATTATGACAATCTGTTCACCAATAATACAAGCTTGGAAAGAATCGAATCACCACTGATGTTAAAAGGGCACATAACATCTTGCCTTTTTGATTTGCGTTTTTGCGTCCAGTCAGTAGCGAAATAGAATTGCTTGCCTATTGGATAACATCTGCCTACATACAGGCTTTGGTGTCAGAGGCTTTTCTTTCTAGCCCACTGCAGGAGGAAAGCCTCTTCGCCAATTCTCCATTTCACTCTATCCTGCGCTGTCTGTTGCCAAGCAATGCCCCTATATGTACTTAGTTCATCTCTCCATCTTCTGTTTTGTCAGGGGCTAAGTGATCATAAGTGACCATTCAACCCTCCAAAAAAAAAAGGGTTGGAAAAAACCCAGTTCCGCCGGTTCCCAGGGGGGCTTGATCCATTTCTGGGTCAGTGTGACCCGAAATCCGTGTCACTAAATTTAATGACCCAGAAATCGGTCAAAACTGACACAGAATCAGACCTATACTCAATTTTTAAAACCAATTTCCGGTTCAGCCTGACCCAGAATTGGGTCAGCCCTCTGGAACCCGAGACCTGGGTCGCTTCTGACCCGGAGGTCTTTTAAATAGTGTAACCATCCCCAAACAATTAAATTAGAATTCATGGGTTGACTACTAGTATTACTTCGCTAAACTGATTTGTTATGTTTGTACTTGATCCGTCAGGATCGACAAATTAGCCGTGTCTTCGGTGCCCACCATGACGAGGGACGCATTTATAGAACAGCAGACCCAATCTTTGAGTGGGGGGAACTTGCCCGTCGATCAGTTGAAAAGTACAGAGACATCGAGCAAACGACAGGTACGTCTGCGCTAGATTTCACAGAACACTAAAGATTCATCTTAATTGAGTTGTCAATACTAATAATTGCCATTTGAGTGATTTGTATTGTGACATCACAATTAAGATTGATATTCAAAATGTTAAGATCAATCTTAGCTCTTTGTGAAATTGAGCCTAATGGTATAGTGCCGCACGGAATTGGGATTAATTGCCTCCTACTGTAGTTCCCATTATTCGACTGTGTACATGTACTTCGGTTCGATTTCAAATGTCTCAAAGTGTACTGTGGCTCTCTATTTCGTTTGTTTGTTTATTCAACTCAGGTATAAGGTTCCATGAAGAAGTTGGATGCATGTTTCTGACAGTGAAGGGAAGCACCTATCACAAACAAACTAGTGAAGTTGCGAAGAAGTGCGGTGTGCCTATTGAAGACATCAGCCATGCAAAGGCTTTGCAGCATATTGGGTTGTTGTGCTTGGACGTGTTAATTTCAGTACACGGCGAGGAAGGCGTTGTGACGTTGCTTCAGGAGACGGAAGCGGGGCACATCAGCCCGCGAAAACTTCTCACTGCTCAGCAGGAAATCGCCCGTCGTCAAGGATGTGAGATAGTGAATGACGTAGTCAATCACGTGATAGAAAGCGAAGAGGAAGACATCGTTGAGCTCACTACAGACAGCAAAAAGATCATCAAAGCCAGGCGTGTCCTGCTCTGCACTGGTGCCTACACGGCCGTTGGGGGCTTATTGCCACGTGGTCAACTGCTTGATTTGAAGATGACCAAACAGCAAGTGGTTTTCGTGGAATTGAGTGAGAAAGATAGAGAAAGATTAAGTGGTATGCCTGCCATTATTCTACATGAGGATCGAGACTATGGACGAAATGGGTACATTCTACCGCCAATCCAGTACCCAGACGGTATGAAATTCAAGTGCCTTCTCTCATTCTATTCAATTCTGTGGAAGTCCAGTTTCAAGAAGTTGAGAATGAATCTATACACCAATTCTTCACCGATCTTGAACTCTTGGTGGCAGCAGATACGCCTCAATTACTGCGGTGGTACCTGGGTGGTACTGCGCTGCCTAGCGACGGGTTTAAGGGTTGGGCTATACGGCGATCTTACTGATAAGCTGATCAGATGATCGCCGTGTAGCCCAACCCTTAAACCCATCGCTAGGCAGCGCATGAGTACCACCCAGGTTATACCAGGGTGCACCACACTAAATAAGCCAGAATTAATGCGCCAAGCTACTTATCATAATTTGTAAACCCACAACTTATTTTTAATTATAACGTTTTGGGGGTCATGCAATTAATAGATTGTGTAAATATAAAAATCTATCACAACCTGGGGGTTCTGTGCTTCAACTTTTGAGGAGACTTGATAAATTTAGGCGTTAAAGTTGGCCCTATTTGACCGGGGAAGTGGAGAAGTGCTTCACGAAAACTGGCAGCAAGTCGGTTTTGGAAAAAAAAAAAAAATCGTGTTTTTTTCTTCTGGGGTAGTTAGCAAAAATTCCAAACGGCTGACCTGCCAAAAATTGAAAAGAATTCTGAAGTTTAGTTGTCCGGAAATATGTCTGATTGGTTTTCAAGAGGCTGAGAGACTTACACGATTTTTTGAGTATTTTTGAATAATTATCATTTAGCATTGGTTCCTATGGGAGATCATTTAGAGGGGTGCGCCCTATATATACAACATGGTGGCGCCCTTGCAGCCATTTTTGTTGGGATTTAAACATGTCTGCCGTTTGTTTACAATTGCAGGCGTGACAGAAATGAGTTGTTTGAGACTTCTTTCGTCAGTTATCGCCGTTTTTTTTTATTGTTCGTGAAAACATCACTCCTCTGGCTGCAAACAGTAATTATAATAAAATATAGATAGCAATAACATTGTCACTTGTTAACAGAATAATTCAACGTTTTCAAAGAGTGGCTTGCTTTTTTTTTAGGCATCCTATTCCTACACACTTAACAGTCAGTATACAGTGTGTAAGACGGGACAAACTACGATCGACGGTACGACTATCGTGTATGACTATTTGATGAGACTGTGATGGTAAGTCACTTTCAAGAAAATCATGGGTCAACAGCGGCTGGTTGCTTCCTCAATTAGGAAGAAATAAACATGTTGTAAACATCATCATCATTCATACATTACATGGCATGGTTGGTATTAACTATTAATAACTGAACAAGAAGAGTGGGGGAGGTGTAAACATTGCATTATTATGAATGTCAAGTTTCCGGAAAAGTCAAGTGATTCAATTAGAGTTACACTCTATCGGTTTTTCCATTTTGAGAACATTCTGCTGTAATTGTGCTCCTTGTGAATCTTTGGCCCCTCATAGTTATACGATGAGTTAGTGTCCTGTGACTTTGGATTTAGTTGGCCAGGTTGATACAAATTTTGTTTAGCATAGTAAGTGTGATATCGTTCAGCTCGACACTGTGCTCGTCGCTTTTTGTAGATCTTTCCCATAACACGTTTTTTGTGATATTGTTGTTTTTTGTCCATTGCATCGAGGGCTTTTGCAGCGGGTGATCCAGCAGTAATGGGGCAATGAGTTGCCTCACACTTTTTGATAATAGAGTTTGCATGTTGGTTGTTCACCAGATGGATGGCGCTGTGATCTCTTGAAGCTCCGTTCCTTGAAAAGGTTAGTGTTCCTTTTGGATTTGTCATGGCGTAGGCATGATTCATGGATTCAGACTTCTGGGAACTTGTTCTGTACTTGGTTCTCTCTATCGCTTCGTCTCCTATGCGTTTTTCCAAAATTGTTTTTAAGATTTCCTCATCTTTAGATGTTAAAATAAATCTGCCGCGGACATAGCGAGAGAGGTATGGGTACTTGTATTTACCGTTGCAAACATGAGAATTTTGTTTGCATTTCTCATGGTCTCCCATGTAGCAGTTCGGAATTGCATCAATCGCCTTTGCAGCCAGTCTTTTCATGCTTGCTGTGTCATTTCCGCATTTAATGGAAATATGGTGTGCCTCAGCCTGTGCTCTGTGACTCACGTCATCAGCAAATCGGTCCTGTACTCTGTTTCGGTCTCTTGCACTGTTCCCAGGGAACATGTCACTGCTAAAGTTTGCTCGGCTGACTGCCGCACAAAGCGAGCGGTTCAAGTGGGATGGGTCCAGCAGACTTTCCATTTCCTTTCCCGTTCTTCTTCTCATGACAGAATTCATTCCTTTTGCTAGACAGCCGTCAGCGTCTGTTGTTATTCTATCCACAAGAACTGGTTCCGTGCACTCCAAAAGTTTAGTCGCACATCGAACACCCCCTTCTCTCTCATCTCCCATATTGAAATGCGCTGGACGAGTAGCTGTGCACTTGTCGCCGTGCTTAGCGGATGTGCATTGTTGACCGAATGATGATGGTGACATTTCACCACTTTTACAAAGCTTGTTTTCTTGATGGTACATTATAACAAACTTTGAAGTAGTTGCGTTCTCGCACACGGTGTCTCTTGTCTGTGTTGCAGGAACAAATGGGGTTTTTTTCCTACAGTTGCGCAGGGGATTATTATACTGCCTGTCCATTTCAACTGCAATTGGACTTTCTCGTTCAAAGCCTTGGAGCTCACGGATGTCTTTCACTAGTTTCCTCTTGTCTGCCATGTCTCTGATATTTTCATTTTTGATAATTTCACCACATTTGTTCGAAATTTTTTGCAGCCCACTAGTGCATGGTACAGCTGTGTCCATTGATGTCAAGAGCCTCCTCGCACCTGCGGTTGCAATGCCAGTGTTCTGCAGGCCAACTTGGAAAGACATGTTTGGGGTTGCAGTGCGTCGTCCCCGCTTCCTACCCTCGTTAGCTATCTCACTGTAAAGTTTTGTCTTTTGTGTTTTAAAACCACACTTTTTGCAGGACATTACCTCTGAGACGGCTAAACCTCTACGCTCTTCTGCCTCAGCCAATAGTTTAGGTTGACCATCACACTTAGGATGTGTTTGTTGATGATCAAGTACAGCTTGTGCACCCAGCTCTAGAGCTGAGTTGATGTCTACAAAACGATAACCTCCTCCTTGGTGATCAGTTCCTCTCTTTTTTTTTTTTTTTTTTTTTTCAATTTCAGATAAATTTCACAAAAATTCATCAAGATAAAACCATTGCCAATGCTCCATATTGGACAGTAGGACCTGTGAAAAGGCCCCCATCCCAGGGGAATTGTCTAAGATAATAGCCATCTGTTTCTGGATAGAGTTATAACTTGTCCCCATCAACCAGAAACAATCATAATGGTTTGGCCTTTTTCAACATGCCCCGCCCACGCCCCGCCCACCCTTTCCCCCTTTTACCCCGTTCCAGAGGTAGAATACAATTTGAAAGGGCAGTTAAATGTACAAAAAGTGACCTATGTGTTTTCTAGATTTTATAAAGCTCCCCATTTTAGACTAATATGAATGCATGGTTAGAATAATTTAAGGGAAAGCAAAATGTGACCCCCCCCCCCCCCCCCCCCCCGGCCAGCCCCCTTCCATGTTTACAGCTTGTTCATGCCAATTAACCCCTTCTTAATGATTAATTAAATAACTTGTAAGGTTTTTATGATCCTGTGATAAAAAAGAGACATGTTAATAACTTTTTGAGTGAGGACTTGGATATAACTTCTGACTTGTCCTTAGAATGTACACAGTGTGTCGTGCAGGTTTTTCTTCTCGCATAGTGCTTAGAGTACATGTAAATGCTCCAACATGTTTGACCTTGTTGTAAACGAACGCAATAACATTTCACTTTTTTTTTTCCAGATATCAAGTCAGTGACTTATTCTCAACAATTTAAGCATAATTTTTTAACCATAAAGAATAATTAAGTGCCCTTATAGGGTGCACCACACTAAATAAGCCAGAATTAATGCGCCAAGCTACTTATCATAATTTGTAAACCCACAACTTATTTTTAATTATAACGTTTTGGGGGTCATGCAATTAATAGATTGTGTAAATATAAAAATCTATCACAACCTGGGGGTTCTGTGCTTCAACTTTTGAGGAGACTTGATAAATTTAGGCGTTAAAGTTGGCCCTATTTGACCGGGGAAGTGGAGAAGTGCTTCACGAAAACTGGCAGCAAGTCGGTTTTGGGAAAAAAAAAAAAATCGTGTTTTTTTCTTCTGGGGTAGTTAGCAAAAATTCCAAACGGCTGACCTGCCAAAAATTGAAAAGAATTCTGAAGTTTAGTTGTCCGGAAATATGTCTGATTGGTTTTCAAGAGGCTGAGAGACTTACACGATTTTTTGAGTATTTTTGAATAATTATCATTTAGCATTGGTTCCTATGGGAGATCATTTAGAGGGGTGCGCCCTATATATACAACATGGTGGCGCCCTTGCAGCCATTTTTGTTGGGATTTAAACATGTCTGCCGTTTGTTTACAATTGCAGGCGTGACAGAAATGAGTTGTTTGAGACTTCTTTCGTCAGTTATCGCCGTTTTTTTTTATTGTTCGTGAAAACATCACTCCTCTGGCTGCAAACAGTAATTATAATAAAATATAGATAGCAATAACATTGTCACTTGTTAACAGAATAATTCAACGTTTTCAAAGAGTGGCTTGCTTTTTTTTTAGGCATCCTATTCCTACACACTTAACAGTCAGTATACAGTGTGTAAGACGGGACAAACTACGATCGACGGTACGACTATCGTGTATGACTATTTGATGAGACTGTGATGGTAAGTCACTTTCAAGAAAATCATGGGTCAACAGCGGCTGGTTGCTTCCTCAATTAGGAAGAAATAAACATGTTGTAAACATCATCATCATTCATACATTACATGGCATGGTTGGTATTAACTATTAATAACTGAACAAGAAGAGTGGGGGAGGTGTAAACATTGCATTATTATGAATGTCAAGTTTCCGGAAAAGTCAAGTGATTCAATTAGAGTTACACTCTATCGGTTTTTCCATTTTGAGAACATTCTGCTGTAATTGTGCTCCTTGTGAATCTTTGGCCCCTCATAGTTATACGATGAGTTAGTGTCCTGTGACTTTGGATTTAGTTGGCCAGGTTGATACAAATTTTGTTTAGCATAGTAAGTGTGATATCGTTCAGCTCGACACTGTGCTCGTCGCTTTTTGTAGATCTTTCCCATAACACGTTTTTTGTGATATTGTTGTTTTTTGTCCATTGCATCGAGGGCTTTTGCAGCGGGTGATCCAGCAGTAATGGGGCAATGAGTTGCCTCACACTTTTTGATAATAGAGTTTGCATGTTGGTTGTTCACCAGATGGATGGCGCTGTGATCTCTTGAAGCTCCGTTCCTTGAAAAGGTTAGTGTTCCTTTTGGATTTGTCATGGCGTAGGCATGATTCATGGATTCAGACTTCTGGGAACTTGTTCTGTACTTGGTTCTCTCTATCGCTTCGTCTCCTATGCGTTTTTCCAAAATTGTTTTTAAGATTTCCTCATCTTTAGATGTTAAAATAAATCTGCCGCGGACATAGCGAGAGAGGTATGGGTACTTGTATTTACCGTTGCAAACATGAGAATTTTGTTTGCATTTCTCATGGTCTCCCATGTAGCAGTTCGGAATTGCATCAATCGCCTTTGCAGCCAGTCTTTTCATGCTTGCTGTGTCATTTCCGCATTTAATGGAAATATGGTGTGCCTCAGCCTGTGCTCTGTGACTCACGTCATCAGCAAATCGGTCCTGTACTCTGTTTCGGTCTCTTGCACTGTTCCCAGGGAACATGTCACTGCTAAAGTTTGCTCGGCTGACTGCCGCACAAAGCGAGCGGTTCAAGTGGGATGGGTCCAGCAGACTTTCCATTTCCTTTCCCGTTCTTCTTCTCATGACAGAATTCATTCCTTTTGCTAGACAGCCGTCAGCGTCTGTTGTTATTCTATCCACAAGAACTGGTTCCGTGCACTCCAAAAGTTTAGTCGCACATCGAACACCCCCTTCTCTCTCATCTCCCATATTGAAATGCGCTGGACGAGTAGCTGTGCACTTGTCGCCGTGCTTAGCGGATGTGCATTGTTGACCGAATGATGATGGTGACATTTCACCACTTTTACAAAGCTTGTTTTCTTGATGGTACATTATAACAAACTTTGAAGTAGTTGCGTTCTCGCACACGGTGTCTCTTGTCTGTGTTGCAGGAACAAATGGGGGTTTTTTCCTACAGTTGCGCAGGGGATTATTATACTGCCTGTCCATTTCAACTGCAATTGGACTTTCTCGTTCAAAGCCTTGGAGCTCACGGATGTCTTTCACTAGTTTCCTCTTGTCTGCCATGTCTCTGATATTTTCATTTTTGATAATTTCACCACATTTGTTCGAAATTTTTTGCAGCCCACTAGTGCATGGTACAGCTGTGTCCATTGATGTCAAGAGCCTCCTCGCACCTGCGGTTGCAATGCCAGTGTTCTGCAGGCCAACTTGGAAAGACATGTTTGGGGTTGCAGTGCGTCGTCCCCGCTTCCTACCCTCGTTAGCTATCTCACTGTAAAGTTTTGTCTTTTGTGTTTTAAAACCACACTTTTTGCAGGACATTACCTCTGAGACGGCTAAACCTCTACGCTCTTCTGCCTCAGCCAATAGTTTAGGTTGACCATCACACTTAGGATGTGTTTGTTGATGATCAAGTACAGCTTGTGCACCCAGCTCTAGAGCTGAGTTGATGTCTACAAAACGATAACCTCCTCCTTGGTGATCAGTTCCTCTCTTTTTTTTTTTTTTTTTTTTTTCAATTTCAGATAAATTTCACAAAAATTCATCAAGATAAAACCATTGCCAATGCTCCATATTGGACAGTAGGACCTGTGAAAAGGCCCCCATCCCAGGGGAATTGTCTAAGATAATAGCCATCTGTTTCTGGATAGAGTTATAACTTGTCCCCATCAACCAGAAACAATCATAATGGTTTGGCCTTTTTCAACATGCCCCGCCCACGCCCCGCCCACCCTTTCCCCCTTTTACCCCGTTCCAGAGGTAGAATACAATTTGAAAGGGCAGTTAAATGTACAAAAAGTGACCTATGTGTTTTCTAGATTTTATAAAGCTCCCCATTTTAGACTAATATGAATGCATGGTTAGAATAATTTAAGGGAAAGCAAAATGTGACCCCCCCCCCCCCCCCCCCGGCCAGCCCCCTTCCATGTTTACAGCTTGTTCATGCCAATTAACCCCTTCTTAATGATTAATTAAATAACTTGTAAGGTTTTTATGATCCTGTGATAAAAAAGAGACATGTTAATAACTTTTTGAGTGAGGACTTGGATATAACTTCTGACTTGTCCTTAGAATGTACACAGTGTGTCGTGCAGGTTTTTCTTCTCGCATAGTGCTTAGAGTACATGTAAATGCTCCAACATGTTTGACCTTGTTGTAGACGAACGCAATAACATTTCACTTTTTTTTTTCCAGATATCAAGTCAGTGACTTATTCTCAACAATTTAAGCATAATTTTTTAACCATAAAGAATAATTAAGTGCCCTTATAGGGTGCACCACACTAAATAAGCCAGAATTAATGCGCCAAGCTACTTATCATAATTTGTAAACCCACAACTTATTTTTAATTATAACGTTTTGGGGGTCATGCAATTAATAGATTGTGTAAATATAAAAATCTATCACAACCTGGGGGTTCTGTGCTTCAACTTTTGAGGAGACTTGATAAATTTAGGCGTTAAAGTTGGCCCTATTTGACCGGGGAAGTGGAGAAGTGCTTCACGAAAACTGGCAGCAAGTCGGTTTTGGAAAAAAAAAATAAAATCGTGTTTTTTTCTTCTGGGGTAGTTAGCAAAAATTCCAAACGGCTGACCTGCCAAAAATTGAAAAGAATTCTGAAGTTTAGTTGTCCGGAAATATGTCTGATTGGTTTTCAAGAGGCTGAGAGACTTACACGATTTTTTGAGTATTTTTGAATAATTATCATTTAGCATTGGTTCCTATGGGAGATCATTTAGAGGGGTGCGCCCTATATATACAACATGGTGGCGCCCTTGCAGCCATTTTTGTTGGGATTTAAACATGTCTGCCGTTTGTTTACAATTGCAGGCGTGACAGAAATGAGTTGTTTGAGACTTCTTTCGTCAGTTATCGCCGTTTTTTTTTATTGTTCGTGAAAACATCACTCCTCTGGCTGCAAACAGTAATTATAATAAAATATAGATAGCAATAACATTGTCACTTGTTAACAGAATAATTCAACGTTTTCAAAGAGTGGCTTGCTTTTTTTTTAGGCATCCTATTCCTACACACTTAACAGTCAGTATACAGTGTGTAAGACGGGACAAACTACGATCGACGGTACGACTATCGTGTATGACTATTTGATGAGACTGTGATGGTAAGTCACTTTCAAGAAAATCATGGGTCAACAGCGGCTGGTTGCTTCCTCAATTAGGAAGAAATAAACATGTTGTAAACATCATCATCATTCATACATTACATGGCATGGTTGGTATTAACTATTAATAACTGAACAAGAAGAGTGGGGGAGGTGTAAACATTGCATTATTATGAATGTCAAGTTTCCGGAAAAGTCAAGTGATTCAATTAGAGTTACACTCTATCGGTTTTTCCATTTTGAGAACATTCTGCTGTAATTGTGCTCCTTGTGAATCTTTGGCCCCTCATAGTTATACGATGAGTTAGTGTCCTGTGACTTTGGATTTAGTTGGCCAGGTTGATACAAATTTTTTTTAGCATAGTAAGTGTGATATCGTTCAGCTCGACACTGTGCTCGTCGCTTTTTGTAGATCTTTCCCATAACACGTTTTTTGTGATATTGTTGTTTTTTGTCCATTGCATCGAGGGCTTTTGCAGCGGGTGATCCAGCAGTAATGGGGCAATGAGTTGCCTCACACTTTTTGATAATAGAGTTTGCATGTTGGTTGTTCACCAGATGGATGGCGCTGTGATCTCTTGAAGCTCCGTTCCTTGAAAAGGTTAGTGTTCCTTTTGGATTTGTCATGGCGTAGGCATGATTCATGGATTCAGACTTCTGGGAACTTGTTCTGTACTTGGTTCTCTCTATCGCTTCGTCTCCTATGCGTTTTTCCAAAATTGTTTTTAAGATTTCCTCATCTTTAGATGTTAAAATAAATCTGCCGCGGACATAGCGAGAGAGGTATGGGTACTTGTATTTACCGTTGCAAACATGAGAATTTTGTTTGCATTTCTCATGGTCTCCCATGTAGCAGTTCGGAATTGCATCAATCGCCTTTGCAGCCAGTCTTTTCATGCTTGCTGTGTCATTTCCGCATTTAATGGAAATATGGTGTGCCTCAGCCTGTGCTCTGTGACTCACGTCATCAGCAAATCGGTCCTGTACTCTGTTTCGGTCTCTTGCACTGTTCCCAGGGAACATGTCACTGCTAAAGTTTGCTCGGCTGACTGCCGCACAAAGCGAGCGGTTCAAGTGGGATGGGTCCAGCAGACTTTCCATTTCCTTTCCCGTTCTTCTTCTCATGACAGAATTCATTCCTTTTGCTAGACAGCCGTCAGCGTCTGTTGTTATTCTATCCACAAGAACTGGTTCCGTGCACTCCAAAAGTTTAGTCGCACATCGAACACCCCCTTCTCTCTCATCTCCCATATTGAAATGCGCTGGACGAGTAGCTGTGCACTTGTCGCCGTGCTTAGCGGATGTGCATTGTTGACCGAATGATGATGGTGACATTTCACCACTTTTACAAAGCTTGTTTTCTTGATGGTACATTATAACAAACTTTGAAGTAGTTGCGTTCTCGCACACGGTGTCTCTTGTCTGTGTTGCAGGAACAAATGGGTTTTTTTTCCTACAGTTGCGCAGGGGATTATTATACTGCCTGTCCATTTCAACTGCAATTGGACTTTCTCGTTCAAAGCCTTGGAGCTCACGGATGTCTTTCACTAGTTTCCTCTTGTCTGCCATGTCTCTGATATTTTCATTTTTGATAATTTCACCACATTTGTTCGAAATTTTTTGCAGCCCACTAGTGCATGGTACAGCTGTGTCCATTGATGTCAAGAGCCTCCTCGCACCTGCGGTTGCAATGCCAGTGTTCTGCAGGCCAACTTGGAAAGACATGTTTGGGGTTGCAGTGCGTCGTCCCCGCTTCCTACCCTCGTTAGCTATCTCACTGTAAAGTTTTGTCTTTTGTGTTTTAAAACCACACTTTTTGCAGGACATTACCTCTGAGACGGCTAAACCTCTACGCTCTTCTGCCTCAGCCAATAGTTTAGGTTGACCATCACACTTAGGATGTGTTTGTTGATGATCAAGTACAGCTTGTGCACCCAGCTCTAGAGCTGAGTTGATGTCTACAAAACGATAACCTCCTCCTTGGTGATCAGTTCCTCTCTTTTTTTTTTTTATTTTTTTTTCAATTTCAGATAAATTTCACAAAAATTCATCAAGATAAAACCATTGCCAATGCTCCATATTGGACAGTAGGACCTGTGAAAAGGCCCCCATCCCAGGGGAATTGTCTAAGATAATAGCCATCTGTTTCTGGATAGAGTTATAACTTGTCCCCATCAACCAGAAACAATCATAATGGTTTGGCCTTTTTCAACATGCCCCGCCCACGCCCCGCCCACCCTTTCCCCCTTTTACCCCGTTCCAGAGGTAGAATACAATTTGAAAGGGCAGTTAAATGTACAAAAAGTGACCTATGTGTTTTCTAGATTTTATAAAGCTCCCCATTTTAGACTAATATGAATGCATGGTTAGAATAATTTAAGGGAAAGCAAAATGTGACCCCCCCCCCCCCCCCCCCCCCCCCCCCCCCGGCCAGCCCCCTTCCATGTTTACAGCTTGTTCATGCCAATTAACCCCTTCTTAATGATTAATTAAATAACTTGTAAGGTTTTTATGATCCTGTGATAAAAAAGAGACATGTTAATAACTTTTTGAGTGAGGACTTGGATATAACTTCTGACTTGTCCTTAGAATGTACACAGTGTGTCGTGCAGGTTTTTCTTCTCGCATAGTGCTTAGAGTACATGTAAATGCTCCAACATGTTTGACCTTGTTGTAGACGAACGCAATAACATTTCACTTTTTTTTTTCCAGATATCAAGTCAGTGACTTATTCTCAACAATTTAAGCATAATTTTTTAACCATAAAGAATAATTAAGTGCCCTTATATATACAACATGGTGGCGCCCTTGCAGCCATTTTTGTTGGGATTTAAACATGTCTGCCGTTTGTTTACAATTGCAGGCGTGACAGAAATGAGTTGTTTGAGACTTCTTTCGTCAGTTATCGCCGTTTTTTTTTATTGTTCGTGAAAACATCACTCCTCTGGCTGCAAACAGTAATTATAATAAAATATAGATAGCAATAACATTGTCACTTGTTAACAGAATAATTCAACGTTTTCAAAGAGTGGCTTGCTTTTTTTTTAGGCATCCTATTCCTACACACTTAACAGTCAGTATACAGTGTGTAAGACGGGACAAACTACGATCGACGGTACGACTATCGTGTATGACTATTTGATGAGACTGTGATGGTAAGTCACTTTCAAGAAAATCATGGGTCAACAGCGGCTGGTTGCTTCCTCAATTAGGAAGAAATAAACATGTTGTAAACATCATCATCATTCATACATTACATGGCATGGTTGGTATTAACTATTAATAACTGAACAAGAAGAGTGGGGGAGGTGTAAACATTGCATTATTATGAATGTCAAGTTTCCGGAAAAGTCAAGTGATTCAATTAGAGTTACACTCTATCGGTTTTTCCATTTTGAGAACATTCTGCTGTAATTGTGCTCCTTGTGAATCTTTGGCCCCTCATAGTTATACGATGAGTTAGTGTCCTGTGACTTTGGATTTAGTTGGCCAGGTTGATACAAATTTTTTTTAGCATAGTAAGTGTGATATCGTTCAGCTCGACACTGTGCTCGTCGCTTTTTGTAGATCTTTCCCATAACACGTTTTTTGTGATATTGTTGTTTTTTGTCCATTGCATCGAGGGCTTTTGCAGCGGGTGATCCAGCAGTAATGGGGCAATGAGTTGCCTCACACTTTTTGATAATAGAGTTTGCATGTTGGTTGTTCACCAGATGGATGGCGCTGTGATCTCTTGAAGCTCCGTTCCTTGAAAAGGTTAGTGTTCCTTTTGGATTTGTCATGGCGTAGGCATGATTCATGGATTCAGACTTCTGGGAACTTGTTCTGTACTTGGTTCTCTCTATCGCTGTCATGATTTAATTGATTTTTATTGTAATATACTGAACATAGTTTGGTTTTGGTTTTTACTAAGTCACTAAAGACAGTCAGGGCTCTTCAGCCTGGCCAGTAGAGAGATGTTTGGAATGTAAAGTACAAAAGAGGGCCATAGTTTTTCTTAGCCATGGTATGAGGAATTAGTGATAGCAAGGCAGAGTTTTATGCAAATTAATTCTTAGGGTTAAGTGAGGCAGGACATATGGAGTGGTATGTAGGTTTTGGGCGTAGCCCTGGAGAGATCACCATGAGACAGCAACGAAGCAACATGTCTATTTTCCCACTCCGTCGGCTGCTGATGCATGTTGTGTTGGCGAAGTCCGTCATAAAGGAGGGCTCAAATTAGAGTCAATTCTACAGAGTTATCTGTGTGTTTTTGCCTGTGTGGCAATATAAAGTATCTTTTGCTGTGTGCAACACCAATTGTGGGTGGTTAAAGTTAAACCCGGCAGAGTGGAAGCAAGAAATCTGAGCAAACACGATCCGTGAAGAAAAGCTGTAAGTAGAGATTATTTGTTGAATTTTCAAAGATGACGAAGAATAGGTCTTGGGTTATTGAATAACGGTACTTCCCTAAATATGTTGATGATTATTTGAAGATGGGTTTCACGTAACAAAATGTAATGTAGCTTTGAACATTCATTGCGAAGTATAAATAGAGAGATAATTTGCGGTGGAGATATTGAGCCAATTCGTGAAACAAGCAGTGAAATGCTTTGACACTTAACACGGATGTTTTAGTAAGGAATGCGGTTGACAAACAAAACGAGGAGATTTATTTGGCGAAGTTGTGGAATTGATGTAACCTTCCGCACGTATGTAAATATTATCAGATTTTGGATTATATCATTTTATGACATACTGTAGATGGCCAAATAGTGGAGGCACAAAGCCGTGTATCACACTACCACTGTGGGAGCCAAAAGTGTGGACAGAGAGGGTGCGTGGCAGACGAAGGAACTGACACATTCAGTCAACTTGGGAGGTTGAGGATTTTTAAACCCACCATTAGAGCTAAAGAACAGAAGGCAGTGAACAATATATGGCCGATAAGTAGTAGTGGTGGTGTAGCATTATTTGGATTTTCATAACCGGAAGGGTTCCAGTTTGAGAAAATTTGATAGTTTGGAGATTTATAATTTGAGACGATTGTATTTACAAAGATTTGATGGTTTGACCATGGAGTAAAAAGATAATTGTTTTGCGATTAAATCTATTAGAGTTACCCCTTGACTTATTTTAGTATGGTGTACACCTTTAACAGAATCGTTTGATAATAATAATTTACGAGAAGTAGAGCAAACTTTCGTTTCCGTATTTTCTTTTATGACTGTTCGTCTATCCATAGTGACTATATTACTAAAATAGTCTTGACAATTTGGGGGCTTGTCCGGGAGTGACGGAAAACGAAGGAGCGTTAAGGAAAGACGGAATTCACTGTTAATAGTAAATTTTAAATGTCACGAAGTTGCCTAGGAATGAGTATTGTACATAAATTTGGGGTGGCATAACATTTATTGTTGTAATGATATTTTTCTTTCCACGAAACCTGGTTTAACACCTTTGCGAAGTGCGTTGTTAGTTTTTTTCATTTTCCAGATTGTCGGTGTCACCATGAATGTGAAGGAGCTGACTGAGTTGGGAAAGAAATCCTTCGAGTTAAGTGGTGATGATCTACTGGCCTTCGTCAGGGAAGAGAGAGATAGACAGGATAGGCGGGAGCGTGAATTGTGGGAACATCAGAATGAGGCTAGGACAGACAAGGAACGGTTGGATAGAGATGAGAGGGTTTACCAGTTAGAGCTACGTAGGCAGGAAAAGGAACTCATAGAGATGAAGTTAAAGGTAGAACAGATGAAAGTAAGTGAAGGTAGTGTAGATACAGAAAATAAATCAGGGACTAGTAAGTTTAAGGCTCGTGCCCCAAAGTTACCACCTTTTGATGACACTAAAGATGACATCGATGCCTACTTGCAACGTTATGAGAGGTATGCCGTTAGTCAGGAATGGCCAAAACCAGACTGGGCCATAAATTTAAGTGCTTTGTTAAAGGGTAAAGCTCTAGAAGTATATGCTCGACTAGATGTAGATGGTGCTCAGGAATATCTGGTACTTAAGACAGCTCTCCTTAAGAGATATAGGATGACAGAGGATGGGTTTAGACTTAAGTTCCGTTCAGCTAGACCTGAGTCAGGCGAGACACCGACCCAGTTTGCTGTTAGGTTAGACAATGTAATGACACGTTGGTTTGACTTAGCTACCATTAAGAAGACCTATGAAGGGTTGTCAGATTTGCTTTTGAGGGAGCAGTACATAAATGGTTGTAACAGAGAGCTAAGTCTTTTTCTTAAGGAAAGAAAACCGACAAGTATCGGAGAGATGTCAAAATTGGCTGAGCAATATACAGAAGCACACGCAGGTCTCTTCGCTACGCCAAGTCAGCAGAGCTTCAACAGAAGACCTCAACTTCCACAAGTGCAGCAGTCTTATACGAAGCCAAGCCAGGCGAATAGTGGAAAGGGTAACATTCAACAAGCGCAAACTAGTTTTAGGGCAAGTAAACCCCCATACTTTTCAACTAGGACATGTTACTCATGTGGTAAAGCAGGCCACTTTGCTAGGGACTGTAGAAGTACAAGACCTATGGGACGTAACTACAGCAGTTCTAATAATAGGTATAACTATACTAAGGTAGCAGGTATGGTCAATGATGACAGCCTGATGCAAGGGCAGATATCAGCAGGTAACGGTCCTCGGGGCTACTCTCAACTGAATCAGAGTGAGCAGCGGCATGAGCCATGTAGCAAATGTGGTAGAGGTGATAGCCAGGTGTCCCAAGCAGCAGAAACAGTAGCCTGTATGTTAACTCCCAGTAATAAGTTATTTGAGTGTTGCGTTAAGGACAGTCATGTCACATTGAATTGTGGTCATGTGTTGCCTCTCATGAGTGCAGCATGTAAGGAATTGCCTAAACGTATGCCTGTAGTTATGGGACAAATAGGAGACAGGTCAGTTACTGTATTACGAGACAGTGGTTGTAGTGGCGTTGTGATTCGGCAGGATTTGGTGGATCCAAGTTGTATGACAGGTCAGATTAAGATGTGTGTCTTAATTGATGGATCAGTTAAGAAAGCTCCTGTTGCAAATGTATTTATTAATACTCCTTTCTTTGTTGGTCATACTGAGACTCTTTGTATGCAGAATACCCTGTATGATATCATTGTAGGTAACATCATTGGAGCAAGATCACCAGAAGATCCCGATCCTCATTGGAGTTATACTAAGAACCTTCAACCATCACACGGTCAGCAAGAAACTGTACCAACGCAAGCAGTGCAGACACGATCACAGAAGGAAGCCGCAGAAAAGCCGTTGAAGAAGCTTAAGGTGCCAGAGCCAATACCTAATATACAGAGGGAGGACTTCATCAAAGCTCAACAGAACGATCCAAGCCTACAGAGATTACGTGAGTGGAGTTCAACAGAAGAAGAAAAGACTGGTAGAGCAGGGGGAAGGTCCAAGTTCATTGAATCCAAAGGGCTAATGTATCGTGAGTTTGAATCCCCACATATTGAACATGGCAATGTTTTCCGTCAGTTGGTTGTACCGAAAGAGCATCGCACCCACGTAATGAAGATAGCCCACGAATCAAGTCTCGGTGGTCATCAAGGAATCAGACGAACAACAGACAAAATCATCACTAATTTCTACTGGCCAGGAATCCAGGCAGACGTAAAAAGATTCTGTAAATCATGTGACATTTGTCAGAGAACTGTACACAAAGGGCGGGTAAGCAAAGCGCCACTAGGCAGCATGCCTTTGATTGAAGTACCATTTGACCGGGTTGCCATAGACATTGTAGGGCCAATCAAACCATCAACTGAGAGAGGTCATCGCTACATACTTACATTTGTCGACTATGCAACACGTTACCCAGAGGCAGTGCCATTGCTGAGTATTGAAACAACACGAGTTGCAGAGGCCATGGTTGATGTTTTCAGTAGAGTAGGAATTCCACGAGAGATACTAACAGATCAGGGGTCGCAATTCACATCGGGTCTGATGAAAGAGGTTAGCCGTTTACTGTCCCTCAGACAACTCACAACTACTCCTTATCACCCTGCCTGCAATGGGTTAGTCGAGCGATTCAACGGGACGCTCAAACAGATGCTCAAAAGGATGTGCTCAGAAAAGCCAAGAGACTGGGACAGGTACATTGGTCCATTATTATTCGCATACAGAGAAGTACCGCAAGCAAGTCTAGGGTTCTCACCCTTCGAATTACTGTATGGCAGAACTGTGCGAGGGCCTATGACAATACTTCATGAGCTATGGTCTGGTAAGGTTGACACGCCGGAAGTCAGATCTACATATCAGTACGTCTTGGACTTAAGAGACAGACTGGAAAACACGTGCAAGATGGCTCAAGAGGCGATGAAAGGTTCAGCAGAAAGAACACGGAAGTACTACAACCGAAAAACCAGCCCAAGAAATATCAAGGTGGGAGATAAAGTGTTGCTTCTTCTTCCAACAGATCATAACAAACTCCTTATGCAATGGAAGGGGCCATTCACTGTACTAGAGAAACGGGGAGCGTTAGACTACTACATCGAGATGGGTGGAGGAAACAAAACCTTCCACATCAACATGCTGAGAAAGTACATAGAACGAGATGATCAGAGAGAGTCTTCCTCAGGTAATGATGACATTATTCAATCATGCGGTGTTATTGAGTGTGTTTCTGTTGCGATAGTACAGTATGACGAGTCAGAGGAAGGTTCACCGTTCAGAACCAGGATAGAGACAATAGAACTACCTGTGATGACAAGTACTGAGACTATCAAGGATGTAAAGATCAACGACGAACTGTCTCAAACACAGCATCAGCAGTTGAAGAGAGTGTTGCACAACTACAAAGATATTCTAACAGATCTTCCAGGAACGACCAACATAGCAATGCACGAGATTAATCTAACTTCAGACCAGCCTCTACGTTTGAAGCCATATCCACTTCCCCACGCACTTCGTGACACAGTTAAGTCAGAAGTTAAAAGTATGCTTGACATGAACATTATTGAACAATCAGATTCTCCATATTCCAGCCCGGTGGTGTTAGTTGATAAGAAAGATGGAACTACAAGGTTCTGTGTAGATTTTCGACGTCTGAACAAGATAACAGTGTTTGACGCAGAGCCCATGCCTAACTCCGAGGAAATCTTTGTAAAACTGGCAAAAGATAACTTTTTCAGCAAAATCGACCTCACAAAAGGTTATTGGCAAATACCGATGAAGGAAGAAGACAAAGCTAAGACCGCCTTCGTGACACCAAATGGACTTTATCAATTCCGTAAGATGCCATTTGGCCTCGTCAATGCCCCGGCAACATTTAGTCGATTGATGAGATTCATACTGCGAGATATTAATCATGTTGATAACTATATCGATGACATTTTGATCCATACCCCAAGCTTTGAAGAACACATCAATGTCATTAATACAGTTTTCAGAAGACTAAGGGAGGCAAACTTAACAGCACGACCAAGCAAATGCATGATGTGTTACGAGAAACTAGAATTCCTGGGACACGTGGTTGGAAAGGGGGAGTTGGCTCCTCATGAAGACAAACTAGAAAAGATCAAGAATGCTAAGCAACCGCAGACCAAGAAGCAACTTAGATCATTCCTTGGGTTGGCAGGATATTACAGACAATTTATCCCCAACTTTGCCGCCATCGCCTGTCCACTAACGGACAAAACTAAGAGTAAAGAGCCAAACAAGATTGACTGGGGTGATAACCAAGAAAGAGCCTTCCAAACCCTCAAAGATAAACTCACCAGCTCACCAATTCTTCATCTTGCAGACATTGAGAAACCATTCGTCCTACGAACAGATGCTTCCAACACTGGGCTTGGTGCTGTGTTACTTCAACAAGACAACGACAAGACGTTTCCTGTGGCATATGCAAGCAAGAAATTGCTACCAAGAGAAGTGAACTATTCAGTCATGGAACGTGAATGCTTGGCTGTTGTTTGGGCCATAAGGAAGTTTCAAAAGTTTCTGTACGGTAGAGAATTTACCCTCCAGACCGATCATGAACCACTTGTATATATGCAGAAGGCACGAGTTGTTAATAGCAGAATAATGAGATGGGCACTATCGTTGCAACCATATAACATCAGGATTGAAGCGATCAAGGGAGTTGACAATGTCGGAGCAGACTACCTCAGCAGAAGTTGTTGAAGGCATAAGTTGTCATAAATTTAAGCGAAATGTGATACCTTTCGCTAGAGAAAGGGGGTGAAATGTCATGATTTAATTGATTTTTATTGTAATATACTGAACATAGTTTGGTTTTGGTTTTTACTAAGTCACTAAAGACAGTCAGGGCTCTTCAGCCTGGCCAGTAGAGAGATGTTTGGAATGTAAAGTACAAAAGAGGGCCATAGTTTTTCTTAGCCATGGTATGAGGAATTAGTGATAGCAAGGCAGAGTTTTATGCAAATTAATTCTTAGGGTTAAGTGAGGCAGGACATATGGAGTGGTATGTAGGTTTTGGGCGTAGCCCTGGAGAGATCACCATGAGACAGCAACGAAGCAACATGTCTATTTTCCCACTCCGTCGGCTGCTGATGCATGTTGTGTTGGCGAAGTCCGTCATAAAGGAGGGCTCAAATTAGAGTCAATTCTACAGAGTTATCTGTGTGTTTTTGCCTGTGTGGCAATATAAAGTATCTTTTGCTGTGTGCAACACCAATTGTGGGTGGTTAAAGTTAAACCCGGCAGAGTGGAAGCAAGAAATCTGAGCAAACACGATCCGTGAAGAAAAGCTGTAAGTAGAGATTATTTGTTGAATTTTCAAAGATGACGAAGAATAGGTCTTGGGTTATTGAATAACGGTACTTCCCTAAATATGTTGATGATTATTTGAAGATGGGTTTCACGTAACAAAATGTAATGTAGCTTTGAACATTCATTGCGAAGTATAAATAGAGAGATAATTTGCGGTGGAGATATTGAGCCAATTCGTGAAACAAGCAGTGAAATGCTTTGACACTTAACACGGATGTTTTAGTAAGGAATGCGGTTGACAAACAAAACGAGGAGATTTATTTGGCGAAGTTGTGGAATTGATGTAACCTTCCGCACGTATGTAAATATTATCAGATTTTGGATTATATCATTTTATGACATACTGTAGATGGCCAAATAGTGGAGGCACAAAGCCGTGTATCACACTACCACTGTGGGAGCCAGAAGTGTGGACAGAGAGGGTGCGTGGCAGACGAAGGAACTGACACATTCAGTCAACTTGGGAGGTTGAGGATTTTTAAACCCACCATTAGAGCTAAAGAACAGAAGGCAGTGAACAATATATGGCCGATAAGTAGTAGTGGTGGTGTAGCATTATTTGGATTTTCATAACCGGAAGGGTTCCAGTTTGAGAAAATTTGATAGTTTGGAGATTTATAATTTGAGACGATTGTATTTACAAAGATTTGATGGTTTGACCATGGAGTAAAAAGATAATTGTTTTGCGATTAAATCTATTAGAGTTACCCCTTGACTTATTTTAGTATGGTGTACACCTTTAACAGAATCGTTTGATAATAATAATTTACGAGAAGTAGAGCAAACTTTCGTTTCCGTATTTTCTTTTATGACTGTTCGTCTATCCATAGTGACTATATTACTAAAATAGTCTTGACAATCGCTTCGTCTCCTATGCGTTTTTCCAAAATTGTTTTTAAGATTTCCTCATCTTTAGATGTTAAAATAAATCTGCCGCGGACATAGCGAGAGAGGTATGGGTACTTGTATTTACCGTTGCAAACATGAGAATTTTGTTTGCATTTCTCATGGTCTCCCATGTAGCAGTTCGGAATTGCATCAATCGCCTTTGCAGCCAGTCTTTTCATGCTTGCTGTGTCATTTCCGCATTTAATGGAAATATGGTGTGCCTCAGCCTGTGCTCTGTGACTCACGTCATCAGCAAATCGGTCCTGTACTCTGTTTCGGTCTCTTGCACTGTTCCCAGGGAACATGTCACTGCTAAAGTTTGCTCGGCTGACTGCCGCACAAAGCGAGCGGTTCAAGTGGGATGGGTCCAGCAGACTTTCCATTTCCTTTCCCGTTCTTCTTCTCATGACAGAATTCATTCCTTTTGCTAGACAGCCGTCAGCGTCTGTTGTTATTCTATCCACAAGAACTGGTTCCGTGCACTCCAAAAGTTTAGTCGCACATCGAACACCCCCTTCTCTCTCATCTCCCATATTGAAATGCGCTGGACGAGTAGCTGTGCACTTGTCGCCGTGCTTAGCGGATGTGCATTGTTGACCGAATGATGATGGTGACATTTCACCACTTTTACAAAGCTTGTTTTCTTGATGGTACATTATAACAAACTTTGAAGTAGTTGCGTTCTCGCACACGGTGTCTCTTGTCTGTGTTGCAGGAACAAATGGGGTTTTTTTCCTACAGTTGCGCAGGGGATTATTATACTGCCTGTCCATTTCAACTGCAATTGGACTTTCTCGTTCAAAGCCTTGGAGCTCACGGATGTCTTTCACTAGTTTCCTCTTGTCTGCCATGTCTCTGATATTTTCATTTTTGATAATTTCACCACATTTGTTCGAAATTTTTTGCAGCCCACTAGTGCATGGTACAGCTGTGTCCATTGATGTCAAGAGCCTCCTCGCACCTGCGGTTGCAATGCCAGTGTTCTGCAGGCCAACTTGGAAAGACATGTTTGGGGTTGCAGTGCGTCGTCCCCGCTTCCTACCCTCGTTAGCTATCTCACTGTAAAGTTTTGTCTTTTGTGTTTTAAAACCACACTTTTTGCAGGACATTACCTCTGAGACGGCTAAACCTCTACGCTCTTCTGCCTCAGCCAATAGTTTAGGTTGACCATCACACTTAGGATGTGTTTGTTGATGATCAAGTACAGCTTGTGCACCCAGCTCTAGAGCTGAGTTGATGTCTACAAAACGATAACCTCCTCCTTGGTGATCAGTTCCTCTCTTTTTTTTTTTTATTTTTTTTTCAATTTCAGATAAATTTCACAAAAATTCATCAAGATAAAACCATTGCCAATGCTCCATATTGGACAGTAGGACCTGTGAAAAGGCCCCCATCCCAGGGGAATTGTCTAAGATAATAGCCATCTGTTTCTGGATAGAGTTATAACTTGTCCCCATCAACCAGAAACAATCATAATGGTTTGGCCTTTTTCAACATGCCCCGCCCACGCCCCGCCCACCCTTTCCCCCTTTTACCCCGTTCCAGAGGTAGAATACAATTTGAAAGGGCAGTTAAATGTACAAAAAGTGACCTATGTGTTTTCTAGATTTTATAAAGCTCCCCATTTTAGACTAATATGAATGCATGGTTAGAATAATTTAAGGGAAAGCAAAATGTGACCCCCCCCCCCCCCCCCCCCCCGGCCAGCCCCCTTCCATGTTTACAGCTTGTTCATGCCAATTAACCCCTTCTTAATGATTAATTAAATAACTTGTAAGGTTTTTATGATCCTGTGATAAAAAAGAGACATGTTAATAACTTTTTGAGTGAGGACTTGGATATAACTTCTGACTTGTCCTTAGAATGTACACAGTGTGTCGTGCAGGTTTTTCTTCTCGCATAGTGCTTAGAGTACATGTAAATGCTCCAACATGTTTGACCTTGTTGTAGACGAACGCAATAACATTTCACTTTTTTTTTTCCAGATATCAAGTCAGTGACTTATTCTCAACAATTTAAGCATAATTTTTTAACCATAAAGAATAATTAAGTGCCCTTATATATACAACATGGTGGCGCCCTTGCAGCCATTTTTGTTGGGATTTAAACATGTCTGCCGTTTGTTTACAATTGCAGGCGTGACAGAAATGAGTTGTTTGAGACTTCTTTCGTCAGTTATCGCCGTTTTTTTTTATTGTTCGTGAAAACATCACTCCTCTGGCTGCAAACAGTAATTATAATAAAATATAGATAGCAATAACATTGTCACTTGTTAACAGAATAATTCAACGTTTTCAAAGAGTGGCTTGCTTTTTTTTTAGGCATCCTATTCCTACACACTTAACAGTCAGTATACAGTGTGTAAGACGGGACAAACTACGATCGACGGTACGACTATCGTGTATGACTATTTGATGAGACTGTGATGGTAAGTCACTTTCAAGAAAATCATGGGTCAACAGCGGCTGGTTGCTTCCTCAATTAGGAAGAAATAAACATGTTGTAAACATCATCATCATTACATGGCATGGTTGGTATTAACTATTAATAACTGAACAAGAAGAGTGGGGGAGGTGTAAACATTGCATTATTATGAATGTCAAGTTTCCGGAAAAGTCAAGTGAGTCAATTAGAGTTACACTCTATCGGTTTTTCCATTTTGAGAACATTCTGCTGTAATTGTGCTCCTTGTGAATCTTTGGCCCCTCATAGTTATACGATGAGTTAGTGTCCTGTGACTTTGGATTTAGTTGGCCAGGTTGATACAAATTTTTTTTAGCATAGTAAGTGTGATATCGTTCAGCTCGACACTGTGCTCGTCGCTTTTTGTAGATCTTTCCCATAACACGTTTTTTGTGATATTGTTGTTTTTTGTCCATTGCATCGAGGGCTTTTGCAGCGGGTGATCCAGCAGTAATGGGGCAATGAGTTGCCTCACACTTTTTGATAATAGAGTTTGCATGTTGGTTGTTCACCAGATGGATGGCGCTGTGATCTCTTGAAGCTCCGTTCCTTGAAAAGGTTAGTGTTCCTTTTGGATTTGTCATGGCGTAGGCATGATTCATGGATTCAGACTTCTGGGAACTTGTTCTGTACTTGGTTCTCTCTATCGCTTCGTCTCCTATGCGTTTTTCCAAAATTGTTTTTAAGATTTCCTCATCTTTAGATGTTAAAATAAATCTGCCGCGGACATAGCGAGAGAGGTATGGGTACTTGTATTTACCGTTGCAAACATGAGAATTTTGTTTGCATTTCTCATGGTCTCCCATGTAGCAGTTCGGAATTGCATCAATCGCCTTTGCAGCCAGTCTTTTCATGCTTGCTGTGTCATTTCCGCATTTAATGGAAATATGGTGTGCCTCAGCCTGTGCTCTGTGACTCACGTCATCAGCAAATCGGTCCTGTACTCTGTTTCGGTCTCTTGCACTGTTCCCAGGGAACATGTCACTGCTAAAGTTTGCTCGGCTGACTGCCGCACAAAGCGAGCGGTTCAAGTGGGATGGGTCCAGCAGACTTTCCATTTCCTTTCCCGTTCTTCTTCTCATGACAGAATTCATTCCTTTTGCTAGACAGCCGTCAGCGTCTGTTGTTATTCTATCCACAAGAACTGGTTCCGTGCACTCCAAAAGTTTAGTCGCACATCGAACACCCCCTTCTCTCTCATCTCCCATATTGAAATGCGCTGGACGAGTAGCTGTGCACTTGTCGCCGTGCTTAGCGGATGTGCATTGTTGACCGAATGATGATGGTGACATTTCACCACTTTTACAAAGCTTGTTTTCTTGATGGTACATTATAACAAACTTTGAAGTAGTTGCGTTCTCGCACACGGTGTCTCTTGTCTGTGTTGCAGGAACAAATGGGGTTTTTTTCCTACAGTTGCGCAGGGGATTATTATACTGCCTGTCCATTTCAACTGCAATTGGACTTTCTCGTTCAAAGCCTTGGAGCTCACGGATGTCTTTCACTAGTTTCCTCTTGTCTGCCATGTCTCTGATATTTTCATTTTTGATAATTTCACCACATTTGTTCGAAATTTTTTGCAGCCCACTAGTGCATGGTACAGCTGTGTCCATTGATGTCAAGAGCCTCCTCGCACCTGCGGTTGCAATGCCAGTGTTCTGCAGGCCAACTTGGAAAGACATGTTTGGGGTTGCAGTGCGTCGTCCCCGCTTCCTACCCTCGTTAGCTATCTCACTGTAAAGTTTTGTCTTTTGTGTTTTAAAACCACACTTTTTGCAGGACATTACCTCTGAGACGGCTAAACCTCTACGCTCTTCTGCCTCAGCCAATAGTTTAGGTTGACCATCACACTTAGGATGTGTTTGTTGATGATCAAGTACAGCTTGTGCACCCAGCTCTAGAGCTGAGTTGATGTCTACAAAACGATAACCTCCTCCTTGGTGATCAGTTCCTCTCTTTTTTTTTTTTATTTTTTTTTCAATTTCAGATAAATTTCACAAAAATTCATCAAGATAAAACCATTGCCAATGCTCCATATTGGACAGTAGGACCTGTGAAAAGGCCCCCATCCCAGGGGAATTGTCTAAGATAATAGCCATCTGTTTCTGGATAGAGTTATAACTTGTCCCCATCAACCAGAAACAATCATAATGGTTTGGCCTTTTTCAACATGCCCCGCCCACGCCCCGCCCACCCTTTCCCCCTTTTACCCCGTTCCAGAGGTAGAATACAATTTGAAAGGGCAGTTAAATGTACAAAAAGTGACCTATGTGTTTTCTAGATTTTATAAAGCTCCCCATTTTAGACTAATATGAATGCATGGTTAGAATAATTTAAGGGAAAGCAAAATGTGACCCCCCCCCCCCCCCCCCCCCCGGCCAGCCCCCTTCCATGTTTACAGCTTGTTCATGCCAATTAACCCCTTCTTAATGATTAATTAAATAACTTGTAAGGTTTTTATGATCCTGTGATAAAAAAGAGACATGTTAATAACTTTTTGAGTGAGGACTTGGATATAACTTCTGACTTGTCCTTAGAATGTACACAGTGTGTCGTGCAGGTTTTTCTTCTCGCATAGTGCTTAGAGTACATGTAAATGCTCCAACATGTTTGACCTTGTTGTAGACGAACGCAATAACATTTCACTTTTTTTTTTCCAGATATCAAGTCAGTGACTTATTCTCAACAATTTAAGCATAATTTTTTAACCATAAAGAATAATTAAGTGCCCTTATAGGGTGCACCACACTAAATAAGCCAGAATTAATGCGCCAAGCTACTTATCATAATTTGTAAACCCACAACTTATTTTTAATTATAACGTTTTGGGGGTCATGCAATTAATAGATTGTGTAAATATAAAAATCTATCACAACCTGGGGGTTCTGTGCTTCAACTTTTGAGGAGACTTGATAAATTTAGGCGTTAAAGTTGGCCCTATTTGACCGGGGAAGTGGAGAAGTGCTTCACGAAAACTGGCGGCAAGTCGGTTTTGGAAAAAAAAAAAAAAATCGTGTTTTTTTCTTCTGGGGTAGTTAGCAAAAATTCCAAACGGCTGACCTGCCAAAAATTGAAAAGAATTCTGAAGTTTAGTTGTCCGGAAATATGTCTGATTGGTTTTCAAGAGGCTGAGAGACTTACACGATTTTTTGAGTATTTTTGAATAATTATCATTTAGCATTGGTTCCTATGGGAGATCATTTAGAGGGGTGCGCCCTATATATACAACATGGTGGCGCCCTTGCAGCCATTTTTGTTGGGATTTAAACATGTCTGCCGTTTGTTTACAATTGCAGGCGTGACAGAAATGAGTTGTTTGAGACTTCTTTCGTCAGTTATCGCCGTTTTTTTTTATTGTTCGTGAAAACATCACTCCTCTGGCTGCAAACAGTAATTATAATAAAATATAGATAGCAATAACATTGTCACTTGTTAACAGAATAATTCAACGTTTTCAAAGAGTGGCTTGCTTTTTTTTTAGGCATCCTATTCCTACACACTTAACAGTCAGTATACAGTGTGTAAGACGGGACAAACTACGATCGACGGTACGACTATCGTGTATGACTATTTGATGAGACTGTGATGGTAAGTCACTTTCAAGAAAATCATGGGTCAACAGCGGCTGGTTGCTTCCTCAATTAGGAAGAAATAAACATGTTGTAAACATCATCATCATTCATACATTACATGGCATGGTTGGTATTAACTATTAATAACTGAACAAGAAGAGTGGGGGAGGTGTAAACATTGCATTATTATGAATGTCAAGTTTCCGGAAAAGTCAAGTGATTCAATTAGAGTTACACTCTATCGGTTTTTCCATTTTGAGAACATTCTGCTGTAATTGTGCTCCTTGTGAATCTTTGGCCCCTCATAGTTATACGATGAGTTAGTGTCCTGTGACTTTGGATTTAGTTGGCCAGGTTGATACAAATTTTGTTTAGCATAGTAAGTGTGATATCGTTCAGCTCGACACTGTGCTCGTCGCTTTTTGTAGATCTTTCCCATAACACGTTTTTTGTGATATTGTTGTTTTTTGTCCATTGCATCGAGGGCTTTTGCAGCGGGTGATCCAGCAGTAATGGGGCAATGAGTTGCCTCACACTTTTTGATAATAGAGTTTGCATGTTGGTTGTTCACCAGATGGATGGCGCTGTGATCTCTTGAAGCTCCGTTCCTTGAAAAGGTTAGTGTTCCTTTTGGATTTGTCATGGCGTAGGCATGATTCATGGATTCAGACTTCTGGGAACTTGTTCTGTACTTGGTTCTCTCTATCGCTTCGTCTCCTATGCGTTTTTCCAAAATTGTTTTTAAGATTTCCTCATCTTTAGATGTTAAAATAAATCTGCCGCGGACATAGCGAGAGAGGTATGGGTACTTGTATTTACCGTTGCAAACATGAGAATTTTGTTTGCATTTCTCATGGTCTCCCATGTAGCAGTTCGGAATTGCATCAATCGCCTTTGCAGCCAGTCTTTTCATGCTTGCTGTGTCATTTCCGCATTTAATGGAAATATGGTGTGCCTCAGCCTGTGCTCTGTGACTCACGTCATCAGCAAATCGGTCCTGTACTCTGTTTCGGTCTCTTGCACTGTTCCCAGGGAACATGTCACTGCTAAAGTTTGCTCGGCTGACTGCCGCACAAAGCGAGCGGTTCAAGTGGGATGGGTCCAGCAGACTTTCCATTTCCTTTCCCGTTCTTCTTCTCATGACAGAATTCATTCCTTTTGCTAGACAGCCGTCAGCGTCTGTTGTTATTCTATCCACAAGAACTGGTTCCGTGCACTCCAAAAGTTTAGTCGCACATCGAACACCCCCTTCTCTCTCATCTCCCATATTGAAATGCGCTGGACGAGTAGCTGTGCACTTGTCGCCGTGCTTAGCGGATGTGCATTGTTGACCGAATGATGATGGTGACATTTCACCACTTTTACAAAGCTTGTTTTCTTGATGGTACATTATAACAAACTTTGAAGTAGTTGCGTTCTCGCACACGGTGTCTCTTGTCTGTGTTGCAGGAACAAATGGGTTTTTTTTCCTACAGTTGCGCAGGGGATTATTATACTGCCTGTCCATTTCAACTGCAATTGGACTTTCTCGTTCAAAGCCTTGGAGCTCACGGATGTCTTTCACTAGTTTCCTCTTGTCTGCCATGTCTCTGATATTTTCATTTTTGATAATTTCACCACATTTGTTCGAAATTTTTTGCAGCCCACTAGTGCATGGTACAGCTGTGTCCATTGATGTCAAGAGCCTCCTCGCACCTGCGGTTGCAATGCCAGTGTTCTGCAGGCCAACTTGGAAAGACATGTTTGGGGTTGCAGTGCGTCGTCCCCGCTTCCTACCCTCGTTAGCTATCTCACTGTAAAGTTTTGTCTTTTGTGTTTTAAAACCACACTTTTTGCAGGACATTACCTCTGAGACGGCTAAACCTCTACGCTCTTCTGCCTCAGCCAATAGTTTAGGTTGACCATCACACTTAGGATGTGTTTGTTGATGATCAAGTACAGCTTGTGCACCCAGCTCTAGAGCTGAGTTGATGTCTACAAAACGATAACCTCCTCCTTGGTGATCAGTTCCTCTCTTTTTTTTTTTTATTTTTTTTTCAATTTCAGATAAATTTCACAAAAATTCATCAAGATAAAACCATTGCCAATGCTCCATATTGGACAGTAGGACCTGTGAAAAGGCCCCCATCCCAGGGGAATTGTCTAAGATAATAGCCATCTGTTTCTGGATAGAGTTATAACTTGTCCCCATCAACCAGAAACAATCATAATGGTTTGGCCTTTTTCAACATGCCCCGCCCACGCCCCGCCCACCCTTTCCCCCTTTTACCCCGTTCCAGAGGTAGAATACAATTTGAAAGGGCAGTTAAATGTACAAAAAGTGACCTATGTGTTTTCTAGATTTTATAAAGCTCCCCATTTTAGACTAATATGAATGCATGGTTAGAATAATTTAAGGGAAAGCAAAATGTGACCCCCCCCCCCCCCCCCCCCCCCCGGCCAGCCCCCTTCCATGTTTACAGCTTGTTCATGCCAATTAACCCCTTCTTAATGATTAATTAAATAACTTGTAAGGTTTTTATGATCCTGTGATAAAAAAGAGACATGTTAATAACTTTTTGAGTGAGGACTTGGATATAACTTCTGACTTGTCCTTAGAATGTACACAGTGTGTCGTGCAGGTTTTTCTTCTCGCATAGTGCTTAGAGTACATGTAAATGCTCCAACATGTTTGACCTTGTTGTAGACGAACGCAATAACATTTCACTTTTTTTTTTCCAGATATCAAGTCAGTGACTTATTCTCAACAATTTAAGCATAATTTTTTAACCATAAAGAATAATTAAGTGCCCTTATATATACAACATGGTGGCGCCCTTGCAGCCATTTTTGTTGGGATTTAAACATGTCTGCCGTTTGTTTACAATTGCAGGCGTGACAGAAATGAGTTGTTTGAGACTTCTTTCGTCAGTTATCGCCGTTTTTTTTTATTGTTCGTGAAAACATCACTCCTCTGGCTGCAAACAGTAATTATAATAAAATATAGATAGCAATAACATTGTCACTTGTTAACAGAATAATTCAACGTTTTCAAAGAGTGGCTTGCTTTTTTTTTAGGCATCCTATTCCTACACACTTAACAGTCAGTATACAGTGTGTAAGACGGGACAAACTACGATCGACGGTACGACTATCGTGTATGACTATTTGATGAGACTGTGATGGTAAGTCACTTTCAAGAAAATCATGGGTCAACAGCGGCTGGTTGCTTCCTCAATTAGGAAGAAATAAACATGTTGTAAACATCATCATCATTACATGGCATGGTTGGTATTAACTATTAATAACTGAACAAGAAGAGTGGGGGAGGTGTAAACATTGCATTATTATGAATGTCAAGTTTCCGGAAAAGTCAAGTGAGTCAATTAGAGTTACACTCTATCGGTTTTTCCATTTTGAGAACATTCTGCTGTAATTGTGCTCCTTGTGAATCTTTGGCCCCTCATAGTTATACGATGAGTTAGTGTCCTGTGACTTTGGATTTAGTTGGCCAGGTTGATACAAATTTTTTTTAGCATAGTAAGTGTGATATCGTTCAGCTCGACACTGTGCTCGTCGCTTTTTGTAGATCTTTCCCATAACACGTTTTTTGTGATATTGTTGTTTTTTGTCCATTGCATCGAGGGCTTTTGCAGCGGGTGATCCAGCAGTAATGGGGCAATGAGTTGCCTCACACTTTTTGATAATAGAGTTTGCATGTTGGTTGTTCACCAGATGGATGGCGCTGTGATCTCTTGAAGCTCCGTTCCTTGAAAAGGTTAGTGTTCCTTTTGGATTTGTCATGGCGTAGGCATGATTCATGGATTCAGACTTCTGGGAACTTGTTCTGTACTTGGTTCTCTCTATCGCTTCGTCTCCTATGCGTTTTTCCAAAATTGTTTTTAAGATTTCCTCATCTTTAGATGTTAAAATAAATCTGCCGCGGACATAGCGAGAGAGGTATGGGTACTTGTATTTACCGTTGCAAACATGAGAATTTTGTTTGCATTTCTCATGGTCTCCCATGTAGCAGTTCGGAATTGCATCAATCGCCTTTGCAGCCAGTCTTTTCATGCTTGCTGTGTCATTTCCGCATTTAATGGAAATATGGTGTGCCTCAGCCTGTGCTCTGTGACTCACGTCATCAGCAAATCGGTCCTGTACTCTGTTTCGGTCTCTTGCACTGTTCCCAGGGAACATGTCACTGCTAAAGTTTGCTCGGCTGACTGCCGCACAAAGCGAGCGGTTCAAGTGGGATGGGTCCAGCAGACTTTCCATTTCCTTTCCCGTTCTTCTTCTCATGACAGAATTCATTCCTTTTGCTAGACAGCCGTCAGCGTCTGTTGTTATTCTATCCACAAGAACTGGTTCCGTGCACTCCAAAAGTTTAGTCGCACATCGAACACCCCCTTCTCTCTCATCTCCCATATTGAAATGCGCTGGACGAGTAGCTGTGCACTTGTCGCCGTGCTTAGCGGATGTGCATTGTTGACCGAATGATGATGGTGACATTTCACCACTTTTACAAAGCTTGTTTTCTTGATGGTACATTATAACAAACTTTGAAGTAGTTGCGTTCTCGCACACGGTGTCTCTTGTCTGTGTTGCAGGAACAAATGGGTTTTTTTTCCTACAGTTGCGCAGGGGATTATTATACTGCCTGTCCATTTCAACTGCAATTGGACTTTCTCGTTCAAAGCCTTGGAGCTCACGGATGTCTTTCACTAGTTTCCTCTTGTCTGCCATGTCTCTGATATTTTCATTTTTGATAATTTCACCACATTTGTTCGAAATTTTTTGCAGCCCACTAGTGCATGGTACAGCTGTGTCCATTGATGTCAAGAGCCTCCTCGCACCTGCGGTTGCAATGCCAGTGTTCTGCAGGCCAACTTGGAAAGACATGTTTGGGGTTGCAGTGCGTCGTCCCCGCTTCCTACCCTCGTTAGCTATCTCACTGTAAAGTTTTGTCTTTTGTGTTTTAAAACCACACTTTTTGCAGGACATTACCTCTGAGACGGCTAAACCTCTACGCTCTTCTGCCTCAGCCAATAGTTTAGGTTGACCATCACACTTAGGATGTGTTTGTTGATGATCAAGTACAGCTTGTGCACCCAGCTCTAGAGCTGAGTTGATGTCTACAAAACGATAACCTCCTCCTTGGTGATCAGTTCCTCTCTTTTTTTTTTTTATTTTTTTTTCAATTTCAGATAAATTTCACAAAAATTCATCAAGATAAAACCATTGCCAATGCTCCATATTGGACAGTAGGACCTGTGAAAAGGCCCCCATCCCAGGGGAATTGTCTAAGATAATAGCCATCTGTTTCTGGATAGAGTTATAACTTGTCCCCATCAACCAGAAACAATCATAATGGTTTGGCCTTTTTCAACATGCCCCGCCCACGCCCCGCCCACCCTTTCCCCCTTTTACCCCGTTCCAGAGGTAGAATACAATTTGAAAGGGCAGTTAAATGTACAAAAAGTGACCTATGTGTTTTCTAGATTTTATAAAGCTCCCCATTTTAGACTAATATGAATGCATGGTTAGAATAATTTAAGGGAAAGCAAAATGTGACCCCCCCCCCCCCCCCCCCCCCCCCCCCCCGGCCAGCCCCCTTCCATGTTTACAGCTTGTTCATGCCAATTAACCCCTTCTTAATGATTAATTAAATAACTTGTAAGGTTTTTATGATCCTGTGATAAAAAAGAGACATGTTAATAACTTTTTGAGTGAGGACTTGGATATAACTTCTGACTTGTCCTTAGAATGTACACAGTGTGTCGTGCAGGTTTTTCTTCTCGCATAGTGCTTAGAGTACATGTAAATGCTCCAACATGTTTGACCTTGTTGTAGACGAACGCAATAACATTTCACTTTTTTTTTTCCAGATATCAAGTCAGTGACTTATTCTCAACAATTTAAGCATAATTTTTTAACCATAAAGAATAATTAAGTGCCCTTATAGGGTGCACCACACTAAATAAGCCAGAATTAATGCGCCAAGCTACTTATCATAATTTGTAAACCCACAACTTATTTTTAATTATAACGTTTTGGGGGTCATGCAATTAATAGATTGTGTAAATATAAAAATCTATCACAACCTGGGGGTTCTGTGCTTCAACTTTTGAGGAGACTTGATAAATTTAGGCGTTAAAGTTGGCCCTATTTGACCGGGGAAGTGGAGAAGTGCTTCACGAAAACTGGCAGCAAGTCGGTTTTGGAAAAAAAAAAAAAAATCGTGTTTTTTTCTTCTGGGGTAGTTAGCAAAAATTCCAAACGGCTGACCTGCCAAAAATTGAAAAGAATTCTGAAGTTTAGTTGTCCGGAAATATGTCTGATTGGTTTTCAAGAGGCTGAGAGACTTACACGATTTTTTGAGTATTTTTGAATAATTATCATTTAGCATTGGTTCCTATGGGAGATCATTTAGAGGGGTGCGCCCTATATATACAACATGGTGGCGCCCTTGCAGCCATTTTTGTTGGGATTTAAACATGTCTGCCGTTTGTTTACAATTGCAGGCGTGACAGAAATGAGTTGTTTGAGACTTCTTTCGTCAGTTATCGCCGTTTTTTTTTATTGTTCGTGAAAACATCACTCCTCTGGCTGCAAACAGTAATTATAATAAAATATAGATAGCAATAACATTGTCACTTGTTAACAGAATAATTCAACGTTTTCAAAGAGTGGCTTGCTTTTTTTTTAGGCATCCTATTCCTACACACTTAACAGTCAGTATACAGTGTGTAAGACGGGACAAACTACGATCGACGGTACGACTATCGTGTATGACTATTTGATGAGACTGTGATGGTAAGTCACTTTCAAGAAAATCATGGGTCAACAGCGGCTGGTTGCTTCCTCAATTAGGAAGAAATAAACATGTTGTAAACATCATCATCATTCATACATTACATGGCATGGTTGGTATTAACTATTAATAACTGAACAAGAAGAGTGGGGGAGGTGTAAACATTGCATTATTATGAATGTCAAGTTTCCGGAAAAGTCAAGTGATTCAATTAGAGTTACACTCTATCGGTTTTTCCATTTTGAGAACATTCTGCTGTAATTGTGCTCCTTGTGAATCTTTGGCCCCTCATAGTTATACGATGAGTTAGTGTCCTGTGACTTTGGATTTAGTTGGCCAGGTTGATACAAATTTTTTTTAGCATAGTAAGTGTGATATCGTTCAGCTCGACACTGTGCTCGTCGCTTTTTGTAGATCTTTCCCATAACACGTTTTTTGTGATATTGTTGTTTTTTGTCCATTGCATCGAGGGCTTTTGCAGCGGGTGATCCAGCAGTAATGGGGCAATGAGTTGCCTCACACTTTTTGATAATAGAGTTTGCATGTTGGTTGTTCACCAGATGGATGGCGCTGTGATCTCTTGAAGCTCCGTTCCTTGAAAAGGTTAGTGTTCCTTTTGGATTTGTCATGGCGTAGGCATGATTCATGGATTCAGACTTCTGGGAACTTGTTCTGTACTTGGTTCTCTCTATCGCTTCGTCTCCTATGCGTTTTTCCAAAATTGTTTTTAAGATTTCCTCATCTTTAGATGTTAAAATAAATCTGCCGCGGACATAGCGAGAGAGGTATGGGTACTTGTATTTACCGTTGCAAACATGAGAATTTTGTTTGCATTTCTCATGGTCTCCCATGTAGCAGTTCGGAATTGCATCAATCGCCTTTGCAGCCAGTCTTTTCATGCTTGCTGTGTCATTTCCGCATTTAATGGAAATATGGTGTGCCTCAGCCTGTGCTCTGTGACTCACGTCATCAGCAAATCGGTCCTGTACTCTGTTTCGGTCTCTTGCACTGTTCCCAGGGAACATGTCACTGCTAAAGTTTGCTCGGCTGACTGCCGCACAAAGCGAGCGGTTCAAGTGGGATGGGTCCAGCAGACTTTCCATTTCCTTTCCCGTTCTTCTTCTCATGACAGAATTCATTCCTTTTGCTAGACAGCCGTCAGCGTCTGTTGTTATTCTATCCACAAGAACTGGTTCCGTGCACTCCAAAAGTTTAGTCGCACATCGAACACCCCCTTCTCTCTCATCTCCCATATTGAAATGCGCTGGACGAGTAGCTGTGCACTTGTCGCCGTGCTTAGCGGATGTGCATTGTTGACCGAATGATGATGGTGACATTTCACCACTTTTACAAAGCTTGTTTTCTTGATGGTACATTATAACAAACTTTGAAGTAGTTGCGTTCTCGCACACGGTGTCTCTTGTCTGTGTTGCAGGAACAAATGGGGTTTTTTTCCTACAGTTGCGCAGGGGATTATTATACTGCCTGTCCATTTCAACTGCAATTGGACTTTCTCGTTCAAAGCCTTGGAGCTCACGGATGTCTTTCACTAGTTTCCTCTTGTCTGCCATGTCTCTGATATTTTCATTTTTGATAATTTCACCACATTTGTTCGAAATTTTTTGCAGCCCACTAGTGCATGGTACAGCTGTGTCCATTGATGTCAAGAGCCTCCTCGCACCTGCGGTTGCAATGCCAGTGTTCTGCAGGCCAACTTGGAAAGACATGTTTGGGGTTGCAGTGCGTCGTCCCCGCTTCCTACCCTCGTTAGCTATCTCACTGTAAAGTTTTGTCTTTTGTGTTTTAAAACCACACTTTTTGCAGGACATTACCTCTGAGACGGCTAAACCTCTACGCTCTTCTGCCTCAGCCAATAGTTTAGGTTGACCATCACACTTAGGATGTGTTTGTTGATGATCAAGTACAGCTTGTGCACCCAGCTCTAGAGCTGAGTTGATGTCTACAAAACGATAACCTCCTCCTTGGTGATCAGTTCCTCTCTTTTTTTTTTTTATTTTTTTTTCAATTTCAGATAAATTTCACAAAAATTCATCAAGATAAAACCATTGCCAATGCTCCATATTGGACAGTAGGACCTGTGAAAAGGCCCCCATCCCAGGGGAATTGTCTAAGATAATAGCCATCTGTTTCTGGATAGAGTTATAACTTGTCCCCATCAACCAGAAACAATCATAATGGTTTGGCCTTTTTCAACATGCCCCGCCCACGCCCCGCCCACCCTTTCCCCCTTTTACCCCGTTCCAGAGGTAGAATACAATTTGAAAGGGCAGTTAAATGTACAAAAAGTGACCTATGTGTTTTCTAGATTTTATAAAGCTCCCCATTTTAGACTAATATGAATGCATGGTTAGAATAATTTAAGGGAAAGCAAAATGTGACCCCCCCCCCCCCCCCCCCCCCCCGGCCAGCCCCCTTCCATGTTTACAGCTTGTTCATGCCAATTAACCCCTTCTTAATGATTAATTAAATAACTTGTAAGGTTTTTATGATCCTGTGATAAAAAAGAGACATGTTAATAACTTTTTGAGTGAGGACTTGGATATAACTTCTGACTTGTCCTTAGAATGTACACAGTGTGTCGTGCAGGTTTTTCTTCTCGCATAGTGCTTAGAGTACATGTAAATGCTCCAACATGTTTGACCTTGTTGTAGACGAACGCAATAACATTTCACTTTTTTTTTTCCAGATATCAAGTCAGTGACTTATTCTCAACAATTTAAGCATAATTTTTTAACCATAAAGAATAATTAAGTGCCCTTATATATACAACATGGTGGCGCCCTTGCAGCCATTTTTGTTGGGATTTAAACATGTCTGCCGTTTGTTTACAATTGCAGGCGTGACAGAAATGAGTTGTTTGAGACTTCTTTCGTCAGTTATCGCCGTTTTTTTTTATTGTTCGTGAAAACATCACTCCTCTGGCTGCAAACAGTAATTATAATAAAATATAGATAGCAATAACATTGTCACTTGTTAACAGAATAATTCAACGTTTTCAAAGAGTGGCTTGCTTTTTTTTTAGGCATCCTATTCCTACACACTTAACAGTCAGTATACAGTGTGTAAGACGGGACAAACTACGATCGACGGTACGACTATCGTGTATGACTATTTGATGAGACTGTGATGGTAAGTCACTTTCAAGAAAATCATGGGTCAACAGCGGCTGGTTGCTTCCTCAATTAGGAAGAAATAAACATGTTGTAAACATCATCATCATTCATACATTACATGGCATGGTTGGTATTAACTATTAATAACTGAACAAGAAGAGTGGGGGAGGTGTAAACATTGCATTATTATGAATGTCAAGTTTCCGGAAAAGTCAAGTGATTCAATTAGAGTTACACTCTATCGGTTTTTCCATTTTGAGAACATTCTGCTGTAATTGTGCTCCTTGTGAATCTTTGGCCCCTCATAGTTATACGATGAGTTAGTGTCCTGTGACTTTGGATTTAGTTGGCCAGGTTGATACAAATTTTTTTTAGCATAGTAAGTGTGATATCGTTCAGCTCGACACTGTGCTCGTCGCTTTTTGTAGATCTTTCCCATAACACGTTTTTTGTGATATTGTTGTTTTTTGTCCATTGCATCGAGGGCTTTTGCAGCGGGTGATCCAGCAGTAATGGGGCAATGAGTTGCCTCACACTTTTTGATAATAGAGTTTGCATGTTGGTTGTTCACCAGATGGATGGCGCTGTGATCTCTTGAAGCTCCGTTCCTTGAAAAGGTTAGTGTTCCTTTTGGATTTGTCATGGCGTAGGCATGATTCATGGATTCAGACTTCTGGGAACTTGTTCTGTACTTGGTTCTCTCTATCGCTTCGTCTCCTATGCGTTTTTCCAAAATTGTTTTTAAGATTTCCTCATCTTTAGATGTTAAAATAAATCTGCCGCGGACATAGCGAGAGAGGTATGGGTACTTGTATTTACCGTTGCAAACATGAGAATTTTGTTTGCATTTCTCATGGTCTCCCATGTAGCAGTTCGGAATTGCATCAATCGCCTTTGCAGCCAGTCTTTTCATGCTTGCTGTGTCATTTCCGCATTTAATGGAAATATGGTGTGCCTCAGCCTGTGCTCTGTGACTCACGTCATCAGCAAATCGGTCCTGTACTCTGTTTCGGTCTCTTGCACTGTTCCCAGGGAACATGTCACTGCTAAAGTTTGCTCGGCTGACTGCCGCACAAAGCGAGCGGTTCAAGTGGGATGGGTCCAGCAGACTTTCCATTTCCTTTCCCGTTCTTCTTCTCATGACAGAATTCATTCCTTTTGCTAGACAGCCGTCAGCGTCTGTTGTTATTCTATCCACAAGAACTGGTTCCGTGCACTCCAAAAGTTTAGTCGCACATCGAACACCCCCTTCTCTCTCATCTCCCATATTGAAATGCGCTGGACGAGTAGCTGTGCACTTGTCGCCGTGCTTAGCGGATGTGCATTGTTGACCGAATGATGATGGTGACATTTCACCACTTTTACAAAGCTTGTTTTCTTGATGGTACATTATAACAAACTTTGAAGTAGTTGCGTTCTCGCACACGGTGTCTCTTGTCTGTGTTGCAGGAACAAATGGGTTTTTTTTCCTACAGTTGCGCAGGGGATTATTATACTGCCTGTCCATTTCAACTGCAATTGGACTTTCTCGTTCAAAGCCTTGGAGCTCACGGATGTCTTTCACTAGTTTCCTCTTGTCTGCCATGTCTCTGATATTTTCATTTTTGATAATTTCACCACATTTGTTCGAAATTTTTTGCAGCCCACTAGTGCATGGTACAGCTGTGTCCATTGATGTCAAGAGCCTCCTCGCACCTGCGGTTGCAATGCCAGTGTTCTGCAGGCCAACTTGGAAAGACATGTTTGGGGTTGCAGTGCGTCGTCCCCGCTTCCTACCCTCGTTAGCTATCTCACTGTAAAGTTTTGTCTTTTGTGTTTTAAAACCACACTTTTTGCAGGACATTACCTCTGAGACGGCTAAACCTCTACGCTCTTCTGCCTCAGCCAATAGTTTAGGTTGACCATCACACTTAGGATGTGTTTGTTGATGATCAAGTACAGCTTGTGCACCCAGCTCTAGAGCTGAGTTGATGTCTACAAAACGATAACCTCCTCCTTGGTGATCAGTTCCTCTCTTTTTTTTTTTTATTTTTTTTTCAATTTCAGATAAATTTCACAAAAATTCATCAAGATAAAACCATTGCCAATGCTCCATATTGGACAGTAGGACCTGTGAAAAGGCCCCCATCCCAGGGGAATTGTCTAAGATAATAGCCATCTGTTTCTGGATAGAGTTATAACTTGTCCCCATCAACCAGAAACAATCATAATGGTTTGGCCTTTTTCAACATGCCCCGCCCACGCCCCGCCCACCCTTTCCCCCTTTTACCCCGTTCCAGAGGTAGAATACAATTTGAAAGGGCAGTTAAATGTACAAAAAGTGACCTATGTGTTTTCTAGATTTTATAAAGCTCCCCATTTTAGACTAATATGAATGCATGGTTAGAATAATTTAAGGGAAAGCAAAATGTGACCCCCCCCCCCCCCCCCCGGCCAGCCCCCCCCGGCCAGCCCCCTTCCATGTTTACAGCTTGTTCATGCCAATTAACCCCTTCTTAATGATTAATTAAATAACTTGTAAGGTTTTTATGATCCTGTGATAAAAAAGAGACATGTTAATAACTTTTTGAGTGAGGACTTGGATATAACTTCTGACTTGTCCTTAGAATGTACACAGTGTGTCGTGCAGGTTTTTCTTCTCGCATAGTGCTTAGAGTACATGTAAATGCTCCAACATGTTTGACCTTGTTGTAGACGAACGCAATAACATTTCACTTTTTTTTTTCCAGATATCAAGTCAGTGACTTATTCTCAACAATTTAAGCATAATTTTTTAACCATAAAGAATAATTAAGTGCCCTTATAGGGTGCACCACACTAAATAAGCCAGAATTAATGCGCCAAGCTACTTATCATAATTTGTAAACCCACAACTTATTTTTAATTATAACGTTTTGGGGGTCATGCAATTAATAGATTGTGTAAATATAAAAATCTATCACAACCTGGGGGTTCTGTGCTTCAACTTTTGAGGAGACTTGATAAATTTAGGCGTTAAAGTTGGCCCTATTTGACCGGGGAAGTGGAGAAGTGCTTCACGAAAACTGGCAGCAAGTCGGTTTTGGAAAAAAAAAAAAAATCGTGTTTTTTTCTTCTGGGGTAGTTAGCAAAAATTCCAAACGGCTGACCTGCCAAAAATTGAAAAGAATTCTGAAGTTTAGTTGTCCGGAAATATGTCTGATTGGTTTTCAAGAGGCTGAGAGACTTACACGATTTTTTGAGTATTTTTTAATAATTATCATTTAGCATTGGTTCCTATGGGAGATCATTTAGAGGGGTGCGCCCACCACCGCAGTAATTGAGGCGTATCTGCTGCCACCAAGAGTTCAAGATCGGTGAAGAATTGGTGTATACGTCGTCAACTGACAAACTCATTTCACAATGTTTGCATTCCACTTTGCTTTCAGACTTTGCCCATGAAAAGCCTAAATTTCAAAAGTTTGTTTATACAATGGTTAGCCTATAATTTCATTTAAGCCGCTCTCTTACCGCTCTCTTCGGTACATTTTTAGAATCTATCGTTGCAATATTATGACAATGAATCCAAGCTTGCTACAGGTCATTGTAATCTTTCTGTACATTGCTAAGATAAAAACAACTTTATTCCATTTTAACCATTAAATCTTAAATGACAAACCAAAACGTAGGGTATAAACCAACAAAATTGAATGCTCGTAATGTGGTAAAAGACAAACCTCGTTGAACGGAACTATTATTTAAACATCTACGCAAATTTGAATGTTTGGATAACAAAAATGAGAACGATTTTGATAAAATTGGCTAGAGGAAAACTGACCCTAACATCTTTGAAAAGACACCCCATTTAACTGATAATATTTTAGCCTGGCAATAAAGATTGGTCTAGTCAGGGGTGTTACCACAAACCTTTTACCATTAAGACCCAGTGAGAATGTCGCCTCCCGACAATGGGAGCCTCGCAATGTGTATATAGTTTGAACTCGGACCGAATTTTGTGACAGTTTAAATTAAACTTAATTTATACATTATATAATAAAGAAATAGATGATAATTTATACATAATGATAATGACATTAACATGTTGAAAAAAACTTTTCCACCGAGTGACCCTTTTACATCGTTAACAATAACATTCACTATTGCTGTGGACAGTTATTTCGTATCAACATTATTTTCAACTTGATGATCTAAAATTAAAGCTGCTTGCCTTTCTTTACATTTTCTTTTTTCGAGTAGGTAAATACTACTTGAAAATTGGCCACAATGAAGTCGGTGAAGAAGAAGTGTCTTCAAACGAAGAACTGGTAGCCTGGTACCGCGGCCAGGGGACTACGGAGACAGCAACCAGACTGAGTGGGAACATTAGTCAGCTATTTCCAGGTTAGATTCCAGTTCATAAACGGTTGCATTTACATTCAAGTTGAATACAAATGAAAATTTCTCAAATTTGTATCTATAAATAGCGCATCCAGTACACAATCAAGTCCATTTATACAATATTGGTGTTTATAGAAGAAGAAAAATGTCAGCACCACTTCAGAATGATGTATGGGCCTTTAAGGCCCTATCAAACAGGATATTTTGTGAGGCAAACACTACACTGCATGCAAAAAGTAGTAATAGAACACACATTTTTGTCACACTATCTTACTGTCCCAAGAAAATGATACAGTTGTATTGAAATTAACATGTAAATGTTGTTTTCGTCTTTGGAGATTGCCTGGAAGTGGTTGCCTGTAAGTTGCCCCGTGTGACACGCCCCTTATTTATAAAATGTTTTCGTGTTTAATTTCAGAGCTGGTGCCGCTATCGACGCATTCAGATACATGCGTGACGGTTAATACACCTACGAACAAACTGTACTGTGACATGGTTACACCTCGCCTTGGTGTCCTAGTCGGGGGAAATGGATGGGGTGCCAAGTCTTCAGACGAAATAGGCCGAATGGGGGCAGGTATGATACTGCGCGGTTCATGGGACCACGATATGCCGCAAGAAGCTTTTAAAGCACGGTGGAAGAAGTCTTAATTCGCTGGCTCTATGTAAGACTTGAATTTATGTTTGGTTACCTGTAGTCAATAAGTAGTTTGTGGTGACACCATGTAATAAATCTCTCTTCTTTTTTGAGTAGTGGTGGCTCTGAGAAGAGCCAGTTTATGCTCGACAGTCAGATCAGAAGAGAAGACGATCGGAGTATAATACTGATAGACACGTCGAGCAGAAACCGGCTCTTTTTAGAGCCACCACTACTCAAAAAGATGTATTACATGCTGTTACCACAAACCTTTACCTCGTATTTCCACCATGCTTAGCTTCAAGTCTTGGCTTACATTGAGACTATAATATGAGGACAGAATGTATACAATATATCTCGTCATCAAGTGTATATATTTTGAGGCTGTGGTACAAACAGGGAGGATTCGTTGAGGGAGTCAGGGAGGAGGACACCCTGAGTCGCTTCAACAGACAAGGGTCTGCATGGCCCCGGGGTGTTGAATAATAATTTTAAAAAACATTAGGGTAAAAACCTTCATGAGAATAATAAATTCTACGTGATCTTCTTGAAATAACTCTGAAATAGTTTTGGGAAGATAACATTATAGTTACGTAACAAACATCAACCGACAAATTTATGATAGTATGATAATTTATGGTTTTTGTCAGTATATAAAGCTTAAAAACACTTGAGGCGTTGAGTAATTTTTTTTTATAGAAGGGGGAACTGGTTGTGAAAAGTCACAAGAACAGCAGGTGGGGGTGGTTGGGGGTGGGGGGGACGGAATCGAGGGTGGGCTTGAGAAAAGGAGACTGTGTGATTTAGGTACTGTTTTGCCCATTTACAACAATGGACTTTTTGTTGATTTGATTTGGTTTCAATTGGCAACATTGGTTGTCCTCAATTTCTAAGCATCGAAGGCAAAAGGTAAATAATTTATCTTAAAACACTCCATGACACCATCAACAAAAATCTCACAATTACATTGACGGGCACTTTTGGGTGTAATACATTCTTTTGCAGAACACAATCACTTTTAAATCGCCCAGACCATTAGATATAGAACCTTGTGATTAAATAAAATAAATTCTAGCCAAGTTTCCTTTGAAATTAGCCCATATGTGTCTCTATTCTATAGTTTATACAAAACGGTTCATTTAACCTAGTAGTGGTAATAAGGTCCAAGGTTAAACGATTAGAAAGGATAAATTTACAGCATTGTTTGCAACTAGGCCTTTGGTCCGACTTGTACCAAACCAAATTTAGTAGGCCTACTGATGCACAGACCAATTACGTGTTATTCTGCTCTTGGTTTTGCTCTTGTGTTTTCCTCTATTGTAAAAAAGTATTGCTTTAATCTTACAAGTTTAGAGTTGATGGGTGTCTAAAAGAAATCTTGACCCTTGCCATTGATTTTCCCTCAACTCTGCTTGAGGATTTCTGTATATAGATGTAAGTTGGAGTGAGACAAAAGTCTTTCTACCAATCATTTGATGAAGAAGAAACATGATGCTGGGAGATGGCATTGTATGCAAGTTCAAGTGAAACAGGTGAACCTTGCCCATTGTTTTAATGAGTTTGTCATGTGAATTTCGATTTGACTTTAGACCTTTTAATCACATCAGTTACAAGTTATGCGCAAAAAAAAAAAACCCCAAAACAACAAGAACAACAATGAGGGTAAAAACCCTTACGAGAAGTAAGACTTTCTACCTGACATTTCTGGACATTTTCTGCAATAAAATCTAGAGAAGATTTTGAGTTGATATTATATTTTTATTATAAAATCACAACAAGACAAATTTCGGATAGTGTTTCATTACAGAAACAGCTGGACCGAGTTGGTTGCTCCATTTGGATTCAGTTGACAGCATTGGCTTTCCACACACATGACGTGAAATTGATATGACATTAAAAAGGACAAAAGTACAACATTGTCCGCAACATGGTCCCACTTTTAACAAACCAAATATAGAAACTTCTCTTTTTTGAACCAATTCCATAAAAAAACATCAACACTCAAATGTTAAAGCTTAATGTTAAAGCTTTAACATTCATGCTGAATATACGGACGGCCAGATGTGAAGATTGTCCGTATCGAATGGACATACAATGAACGGAACTCTTCATATTTTAGGCTCACTTTGCTTTGCAGCTTGCCAAAAATGATCAACCTCCAGCATAGGAGCCACCATAGCCGTCATAAAATTAATATAAATAAAAGAAGGACAATCATTTCGATTTCGATAAAGATTGAACATTTATTTAGTTTTTCCATTTTTTACCAAGAAATTAAATAACAATTCTAAATTAGTTGGTAGTTATCAAACACAACAATATTTCGTCACATCCAAAGGCAGAATATTTATAAGCCCATGACAAGTTGTCATCTGTGAGTTACAGACATATTGCAGCCTCCCCACAGAAAAGGGGACATTCTGTGTATAAAAGGAATTCTTAAATGCTCCTTTTCCTCCTAAAGTTCTCTTGACGTAAAACTTTTGACGAAGCCACCGGGAAATGCTTGAACTAGCTTCTTCGGAATGGTTATGTTATAACAGGTTATTAAAATGTGTTTATTATATTTATGTAAACTGTTTCTTACAAGTAGTATGAAAACATCTACGGTGTCGACAACCCAAGGAATGACAACTTTTACGAACTCAATTGTCAGGCTTTATTCCTTAGAGTCAGAGTGACAGCACAGTCCAGTCAGTTTGGGACCCATCATTAGCATCACCACTGCGAGAGACATCACTCCATACGCCATAAAAACAACCTTGTAATCGTGGGTCAAATCGTCCATCCACCCTAACGTAGTACACACATGGGGGGAAACATAATATCGTATGATTATTGTTATGTTTTTTTCATGTAGGCGAACTTAAAAAGGTAGCTTCAAAGAGATGAAATTTGTAATTTGATTACGAGCATAGACTTGTGGACAAGTCGTTAAATGTCTGTCGCGGTGATAGCGGAACGGCTTTCTCGCAATATCCCGCGAGAGGGCTGCTCTGTGCGAGATTACTGCTCTCAAGACTGGTCACATTTACCGACTTGTGAAACCCGCTGGCGGTTTGTGCACGGCCTATGGCCACTTCAGCCGATTTCGTACGGACGCATCTGATTGGTCAATTTCGTTATAACTATGAATATTCAAACTGTAGATGAATATTAAACATCAAATCCTGTACTGGATGGAGTTTTATGTTGCTTTGATGCTTTGATCATGCACGATCAAAACCAAACACTGAGTGGTGAGAGTGATTGTGTTCATGAATATTTTGACACAAGAAAATACGTATTCAAATTATGGGTACAACTTCACTAAAACTTGTAAATAATTACAAAAAATCGAACGTAAGATTTTATTTCAGAGAGTCCGAGCAACGGAAGCGTGTTTGACAGTGTACAGCGTGTGGGGAGACGCGTAACACACGGGGCAAATCGTGTAGCTGCATGCATGCCATGACGGGCAGAGTTTCTCTCGGCGGGGCTCACAGCACGACGGAGACCCCCTATACCCTAGCCATGCCAAGAGATAGCTGTACCTGGAAGCTCATGAACATGTGGGAGGGGTAGGGAGCCAGACCACCAACTACCTTGTCATTGCGAGTTTGTTAGTCGGTAAACCTCGCTGATCGAATCCGCTGTTTTAAAATCGTTACGTTTCAATGTTCGGTGTACGTTCCTTCCCCCGATTTGGAAATTAAATAAGATTTATGTCAATAAATAGGAATACCACTCTTATATTGACGGTGCAATTAAGTTAAACAATTTGTGAGACAAAAACGAACCCCCCCTCAAAAAAAAAAAAACACACACACACAAACCAGAGCCCCTGAAAGAACAGGTGAAAAATAAATTACAAATTAAAATGTGAAAAAAAAAAATCTCACTCTGAATTTTTTCCATCTCTCGACACACAAAATTCCAACAAAGTCATTTCGTTTCCTCAAAATATTATTCAATCAAAATATTATAATTTTGTCACATAAAATTATATTTTTTTAAATTTGTAAACAAAGTTGTGTTTTTCTAGGTAGCAAAATAGATTTTTCCTAGAAAATACGTTTTTGTTCCCTCGAATACGCCTTCTTTCCCCCGAAATACGATTTTGTTACCCAGAAATACGCGTTTGTTCCCTGAAAGATACGCATTCGTTTCCTCGAAATATGATTTTGTTCGCACAAAATATAATTTTGTTCGCTCAAAATATGCTTTCGTTCAATAAAAATGAATTTTTTCCACCGAAAGGAGATTTCTTTCCCTAAAAACAAGCTTTCGTTTCATCAAAATACGACTTTGAATTAGTTGCCCGAAATATACTTTCATTCGTCCGAAATATGCTTTCGTTCCCTAAATATACGCTCCCGTTCCTTCGCAATGAGATTTTGTTCCCCAAAATTCCTCTTTCGTTCCCAAAAATTCCTCTTTCGTTCCCCAAAATTCCTCTTTCGTTCCCCAAAATTCCTCTTTCGTTCCGTTAAGATAGCTTTCGAAGCCCTGAAGTCCAATCACACAAATTTGTTAAATTCCGTTGTGAGGGGCGACTATGAGAGGGGACGAGTTTGTTGTCAGGGGGCGACTTTGCTAGGGGCGAATTTGTAGTTGGTGACTTTGTACATGTTCTTTTTTTAAATTGGCGACTTTGCTAGGGGGCGAGTTGACTGGTTTCCGTGTCCGTTGTTTATACACACTTAATACACACAATCACTGTAGAACACATCGGGTTAAATGATTGGAGCGTATCAGTAACTATTCACGGTAGGCATATTTATTTTTATGAGGCAAAACACACATCTTAAACAATTATTATAATAATGCAGTTTAAGATAAGTTTACTTTATTTCTTTAGTTACTAAACTAATGAAGGAGTTAACACCCACAAAACACACCCACAGATGTCTCAAGCGCAAGCATTCAGTACATTTACAGTAACTAAAATTAGTACTACCCTCAGATAAAATGGACTCGTCTTCATGATCGTCGCTACAGCAACCGTAATGTACACTGTGTCCATACATGAATAAATGAATATGTACCGCCGGCGGGTTTCACAAGTCGTTAATGACGAAGAGTCAGCAGCAAGCAACTTCGCGCGAGAGCAGTGATCTCGCGAGAGCATTCTTTATTAGGCTACAACACCACACGCGACTCGACTCACCGCGACCATCATTAACGACTTGTCAACAAGTCTATTACGAGCAGGGCTTCCAAACATACCATAGGTCGTCGAACGGGCGCATTTTACTTTGAGTCGGTGTAAAGTCTGCGTTTTGAACACGGTTCGATTCATTTTGTTTCAGGTATAGTTCTTTTCCGTCAATGTATTTACAAAATAAACATTTTGTACGTCAAATTTCTGACCTTTTCCTCTATTATTGAACCAAATTAATATGGACTGGAAAAATTACCGATAATATCTTTTATCTTCATAAGAACTGACCTTTGTTGTACTGCAGCTGGGAAACTGTTCGTTATTATTTGATGATAAAACGATTTATGTAAAATCTTAAACCTAATTAAATATAAAAACACTGAGCTTACCTGTAAAGCAGCCGCCAAATATTTGGCCGGCTCCCAAAAACACGTAAAGCCATCCGATCGCTGCCATTTCTCGTCCTTCAGCAATCGTGCGCACGATGACGAAAGCCAAGGGGTAGGTGATCCCAACAGCAAGTCCAGTTATTGCGGCAAGAACAGACAACGCAAAGAATGATGAGACGGCTAGGGGGTCAAGGAGACACGTCACCCCACAGATTAATGACGCAACGATGAATAAATTCACCGGTCTGATTAGGTTGTTGTCAACCAAGAAGCCATTCATGAGGCGACCTACCAACGAACCTATCCCGCCAAATGTTGATAAAAATGAAGACATTTGGGACTCATAACCAAGGGCTATGGCGTGCGGCACGAGAAATAAATGCCAGCCGGCGTACACTGCTCCGGTGAAAAAGGTACCCGCCTGAAACACAGTGAACCACGGTTCGTCTACAAATAACGTCGTGTCAAATTTATCTTTCAGAGCAGAGAATATTGTTTGAAAGTGTTTCCAACAACCTCCCTCCAATCCATCGGAATGTTTATTTTCTTTACAATCATTTGTCATCTCTTGATCGGGAACTTCCTGATATCCCATTTGTGACACGTCCGGTCGCTGTAATGGTCTGAGAAGGGCCCCAGTGACACACAAATTAAAGTTGACGGCACCAAGGACACAGAGGGCGCCCCTCCATCCACACATCTCTATTAACCATTCGGAAAAGGGCGGGAAGAGCATCATGCCGAATGTCCCAACTGCAAATGAAAGCCCATTTACGGTAGCAAAACTTTCCGGGAAATAGTCCATGAGTGGTTTGAATGCTGGAAGAAGAACTAAAGCTTCCCCGGTACCTATGAACACAAAAATACATCTATATACATAAGGGTATAATAATAGATTCAGTTTACGGTAACACCATGAGATCTACTTTGCTGGTGTAGAATTTGTTCTTCGAGAACTTGTCCTGCTGATTAAGAATAACAGGCTATGTGGCCAGAAGGAAGGAAATCGGCCGGGACTACTACTCCACTTTCGCTTAGTGGATCGAGGGGACTTCTCGTTATTAACTTCACTGTCGCGGAGTGAGCTCTTATTGGTCTGGACATTTTAATTCGCCTGCTCTAGTAATCGTCAGTCTCCTGATGACGATAGAGAGCAGACTAGTTTTAGCAAGACACGTTCTCACACAGCAAAATATACACAGCAAAGCACCATGCATTGCCTTATATCCCACACACTTAATTATGGGTAGACAATCAACATTTCACAATTATTGATAACGAGAAGGTTCAATGTTTTGGAAACAAGTGATCCGAGCTCAGCATAATTCATGTGAGGTGCTACTGAAAAAGCCAGGCGTATAACTGATAGCATTTATTGGTTGAGTTTCGGTGACCCTATAGGCCTAAGTTTTGCTTTGTGATTGATACTATACTTTTGCGAATTGTCACGTTATTCACAATGACGTACTTATTTTAACTAACGTTTTGGTTTAATTGGATTAAGGATTGCAGTTTCGATAAGTTAGAGGAAAATGTGTTTGTTTGACTACAAATTAGAGGTTGTTTATTTGTTTAAGTTAATTTGTCGCAGTGGTCATGCTGTGTGTGTGCCTGTAATAATTTCAAGTTCTCTTTGAAAACCTTTAAAATTTCGAGTTCTTTTTTAGTGCTGATGATGCAAACCACTCAGAAAATTAATCGTGTTCCTACAGAAAAGAAAAAAAACCATACTTGATAACGATAACCACAAGGCAAGGTGAAGGACGGACGATGACGTAGTTGCTCCAATAATTCCAATGGCTGTAACAGCGCCACCAATAATCACAAGTTTCCTTGGCCCGTATGACGTCATCGCACTGGCAACTGGAGCTGCGTAATTAAAATTAATAACAAATACTTTCAACTCGTCCCTATGTAAAATTGGTCAGCCGTGACCGAAAACATAAATAAAATCTGAAATCTAAACGGCCACAACTTTTTTCCAAAAACCTCATGGGAGGTAACAAATGTAGCCCTAAATGTGTAAGTTTTATAGTGGTGTACAATGATAACCGGTTTATGAGAAGTAAACCAGTTGTTTTAATAAAATATGCTGAGCAAATGATGCACAATTAAAGGGTTTAACACATTTACCACACCATCTGGACCAAAACTGAACTTGGCAGTCGTTGAAAAGATTCCATGAGATGTATACAATTCACTTTTAATATCTTGTTTGCAATTGGTGTAACTAATGTGAAAAGAGAATCGACTGCAGGCCTCCACAAACCAAATCAAAATGGCCAACCAAGGGGTTTAACACATTTACCACACCATCTGGACCAAAACTGAACTTGGCAGTCGTTGAAAAGATTCCATGAGATGTATACAATTCACTTTTAATATACTTGTTTTCATATGGTGTAACTATAATGTGAAAAGAGAATCAACTTCAGGCTAGCCTCCACAAACCAAATCAAAATGGCCAATCCATGGCTATAAAATGACTACTCAATCTAACCAAACTTTGTGTATCAAGGTGGGCTTACATTTATGTAGAGGCATGGGATTAGGCCGGTGTGGCAAGAGATGATGTTTCCCCCCCCCCCCCCCCCCCCCCGACCTGCGGCCAACTTTGTATATAATATTTGTCACAAGACCATCCTTTACACGTGGTCTTGGATTTTTAAATTAGCACCTTCGCACCAACACTCCATAAAACAACCCGGACAAAATAAGAGGACAAGGAGAGATTAGGATACACTAGAACACTTAACAATTACCATTTATTTAAACTGAATACTACTGGCGACTATACAAATAACTACAAGAACAAATCGGTATTTAAATACAATGCAAGTATAAACACAACTTATCACAAAAGCCGGCTCAACTCAATCAACTAAAATTAACAAGTAAACCTCATGGGTGAGCAGTGACTTCATGGGTCCTCCCTCATCTCTGGCCGCTAGTGGCGGGGCTCGCCTTGCCGTGTCTGGCGGAGTGACCTCCCGTCTCTCTTCCTTCTGGTGGTTGCTCTAACCCAAGCTCCAAAACCCTAAAATTTAAAAGCAATTACGCTACAATGCAATTCTCATAATTCACAAAGGTTAAGTAATTGCTCACTGCATTTCCAGTGCCCCATTGTATACATATTCATTTGCACCACATTGCGTATACAGTTGTTCTCCCAATTACCCAATAGTCTCTTTATTTGATACAAGATGCTCAGATTATTGAAATGCAAAATACAGTCTATTAATCTGCAGTTACGTTTTTCACAACTTTTACTAAATGCTTTGAATAAGACATTTTCAAACATTACTTTTGGCGGTGACGAGGCTGCAAGACCATAGTAAGCTTTTCAGCTCTCTGACCAGTAGTCTCTGTGAGTTGCTCTCTAAGCTCTTATACTCAAGTACTGAATTAATAAACTGAAACTATCCCCTTTAAACGGGGGGTACTCCAGGGCCTCAAATTGCCCGGCGTGACTTCGTCTTTCTTTGCAGCCAAGTGCCTAACCAACGCCCTTCCCTTGCCTTATATACCACGGTTGGAGGAATTTGAAAATTATTCAAAAACTATTCAAAAACTCTGTTCCATTACGGAATACAATAGTGACCACCTTGTATACCTACAATACTATACAACTTATTTAATCACCTAGAATCATTTATAGGGCTCCCTCTCTGGGTGCTCACGGCCCATGCAACTTAAATTGTTGAACATTCCGGTAATACACTCCCTCAATACATACAACTGAACGTTACACAATATTATCCTCTACATTCCGAATCCATTAATTCCGCAATGTTTTTCACGTGGAATAGTATTTTTAAAATCACATTGTGACAATATTATACTATAACAAATTGTAATAGCGCTCTCTTTTGAATCAACCTCCTTCAGCACATGTTAAATTCCCATGGAGGACGGACTCACCGATTTTTCTAGTACACACCGGTTCTCCAGTTAAAAATAATATGAACATTCACTAAAACACTACAGCAAAATCCACACGATGCCTCTGATAAAATGATCTCCAGCATTTGATTTTAATCCTCCAATCACAACACTGCAACCGAGGTTGTCTTTAAAAGGCAAAGTATACCTTTGGTTTTCGGAACCGTTCTATAGATAGGTTGCAGTATGACGTAAGTCGGCCATCTTTACGGGCAATTTGGAACAAACAGTCATGCGTTACGCGTGAGAACGGCGTGCAGGACGCGCACATTTCACCAAACTCATTGCATGATTGGTTAGTGAACGACGCGGCTGCGTTAATAATTTGAGCGCTTGACGCGCCTGCAAGCCAAAATGCGATTTGCCCGTAAAGATGGCGTCTACTGGGAACTATCTATTGTTTTCAATTCAATCAATTTCAATTCACGGTGTAGGCCTATCCCGCATTATTTAAAAAACAATAGAAAAAATCCCCCATTATTTTCTTCTTATTAGTGTTCTTTTTAGATTTTAGATTTATTGTATAATTTGTTTACTACTGCATGTTATTCGGCAAAAGTATAATTTTTAAAATTTGTACGTATTTGTTAATTTTCTTTTTATTTAATTAAAGCTTTAATTACTTAAAGCTTACTTAACAATTTATTTCTTCATTAAGTTTGTTTTCTTTGTACACGACAAATCACTGATAAATCACTGATTAGATCTCTCTTTGAATAATTATGTGGGGCTCTGAGAAGAAAGAGCTGTTTGGTTTTAACTCGAGCGACTCGAACTACACAGTGCATGCAACAAATCGTTAGTTGGTGCTCACCTTTCGAGTCTAGTCACAACTGGTCATTATAATGAGTCTTAGTATAGGCAGCGTGACCCTCTCGATACAAGGCCGAAAACCATAATCAGTTCGAGGTACAAAGTGTCTTGTAAGAAGGTACGAAGTGTCTTGGAAAAGGTACGAAGTGTCTTGGAAAAGGTACGAAGTGTCTTGGAAAAGGTACGAAGTGTCCGGGGTAAGAAGTGTCCAAAGTCTCTTCGTACATTGTAAAGGGTATACGAAGTGTCCCGGGTACGAAGTGGTAACGGTACGAAGTGACCGGACACCCTTTTACACCATGGAACAAACTTAGTTCCCAAAAGGGAGTTATTTTAAGGGAATTAATGGCAAGACTAGAATTTCTGTGGGCATTGAATTGTTTAGTCCCATTTCCGCCTGACTGAATACCGTGCTTAAACACTGTTCCCACCTAAGCCCATGTAAAGCTTACTGATGCATTACTTTAACACTGCAGTGTTTGTGCCTTGCATCTACGAGAAATCCCGTTATAGTTGGGACAGATCATACAGAGAAGGACCTCTCTCCTTGGGCAGATATGGGTTAAGTTTATTTGTTGACAAATATTTGGATTTCAGAGTTACAGGGGCGTATATACACGGAAAATGTGTTAGCATGAAAAACACCAAAACGAAAACGACACTAAATTTCACCGTGACTTTTGGCGGTCGGCCGGTGGAGGGCAACTCATCCATGTGTGGATGTCCTTAAAACAGTGGTTCTATAAACGAACATTGCCAAACAGAAAATTCACGGACCGTCAAGATGGGTCGTAGTTTGCCACCCCTCTTCGGTCATATTTTCTTATAAACTGGAGCGACATGAACTGTGAATTACTTACCAAACAAGGAGCAAATACTACCGAAGAGACCAAGGGCAAGACCCACCGAGGCAGCGGATGTCTGGAAGTCGTCCACGAAATAAGGAATAAAAACACCCATGCTTTTGAACATACCCAACGTAATGAATGAGTTGGTTGACTTTGATATGAGAATCATCCACCGCCACGATGATTCCGAGCTGGTTTTGTGAGACATTTTGCAGAAGAATACGTCCAGCAATCGAAACGAATAGCTTATATTATATGAACCAACAAAAGCCTGTTGACCTTTCCGTGCACCGCACTAGTTGGCATGGACGGCTGAATGTTGGTAAAACATTCAATCGTGTTAACAGCGGTTTTAACCAAATAAAAACAAATCTGCAAAATATCTATTAAATAGAATACCTCCCATGATTAAATTCAACACTATTTTTGAATATTTGTGTAACATGGTTAAAACCTTTCGCCATCTGTTTTTGTTTTGCATTTGTGGCTTTCCATACTTTTCCAATCTCCAACCTCCAATTCAAACACTGTACTCAACGAGTTGAAGGGGAAACCAGTCAACTCGCCCCCAGCAAAGTCGCCCACTACAAAGTCGCCCCCCAGCAAAGTCGCCCACCACAAAGTCGCCCCCTCACTTACAAAGTCGCCCCCTGACAGAGTCGCCCACCAACAAAGTTGCCCCCGACACTGTCGGCCCCTAACAAAGTCGCCCAGTGTATTGTTGAGCGACGTAAAGCCATATCACAAAAGTGAGGGCGCTTTTGAATATTTTGAAACAATTTATTAGCACTGTACTGCACTGGGGGAAGACGAAATGTACATATGGGATATGTACATATCCCATGTAGATAGATCTGTTACAGAAGGAATGCTACGGGATTTTGAGCGTGCACGACGGGGTTTGAGCGTGTTTAATCTTTGTGTTGTAGCAGCTTCTTTGAAGAAAATAGAATTAGCTGTTGCAAACTGCTTACCAACCAAAAGGACCTGTGGTATAAATGCAAACAATAAGTTAGTGGCCTGACGTTTCGACCCTAGCAGAGTCTTTCTCGAAGGCTAAAAAAAAAAAATATTAGAACACTAAAATAATATATATACATAACAGGTTATCAAGCAGAAGTGAACATGAGGGTGATGGGAAGTTATTTCACGAGTGTTTATTTTGAGAAGTTTGGACTGTGTCCAGTGTGATTCATCTATGCTTGCAGTGTGTGTCATCACCATTGCGAGCCTCAAGTGATCTTCTTTATACTAGCGGGATTCAAAACCTTCTTTGTATAGTCTATGTTGTTTATGTGTTTTGATACATTATTTGAAGTTCGTGAAGTTTTATTGTTGTGATAAGTTGACAGGTTGCCTACTTTAATTAAAACCCCAAGTCGATCACTGATGTATTTTGATAAGATAAGATAAAACTTTATTATCCCACACTGGGGAAATTCAAACTGGCCTTAATTGATTCAAACACTAGGCCTACAGACAAAATCACTAAACATGTCATAACAACTGTTTATTGTTAAAACAAATTGATTAAAAATATTAACTAAAAATATCAGATATAAAAATATGTTTCCGGTAGGGGGGGCCTATGGATTAAAAATTATGCACAGCAATATATAGGCCTACAATCTTAAATGATTGGCATGCTTAATTTAATTAATTAGTTATACTTCCACCATGCAAAGCTTCAAATCCTACTTAATTTAATTAAGGGGGCGACTTTGTGAGGGGCTACTTTGACAGGGGGCGACTTTGTAAGTGAGGGGGCGACTTTGTACTGGGCGACTTTGCTGGGGGCGACTTTGTAGTGGGCGACTTTGCTGGGGGCGACTTTGTAGTGGGCGACTTTGCTGGGGGGCGAGTTGACTGGTATTCGTTAACATGACCATGATATTCGCTCGCTTAGGCCTTCCATTTTAGCGAGGTCGTTGACACTTGACACTTGTCCGTCTTATGCTTTGAACACGCGGTATATGTTTCCAACCAGAGAATAATTATATGCTCAAATGTTTCCGAATGGAGAATATTGTGAGCGCATCCAAACACAACCAGGCCGAGTTTCAATGGGGAAACTGTACAGAAATTTAGAAGGTATTACTAGTCTCTAAAAACTCGACCAAACTCAATTGGTCTTCGGCTGGAGGCCGAACACTAACAAAAAAAATGAACAAAAATTAGATATGTATGTTTAGTTGAAACAAAACCAAAGGTGTTCGGTGTAGACAGTCATGTCCAAAATAGCAGAGATGCAGGTGAAAAACAAAAGAGAACATTTGCTAAACCACAAGGACTTGCTCTATGGTTAAACATGTCGTTGTAGAAAATGTTGATATACGATGAAGTAAATTGTGATTCTAAAGATGATCCAGCCTATTTGGAAAACTGATGACGTCATAGCTTAATTTACTATCCAGACATTGAGATTGATCATAATTATGTGCCAAGTTTGAAACTTTTTGAGTCTGCAACATGTTTTCAGAAAAAGTTGTCATTAGAGGGCGCTGTTGAAGATAGTTACGTCATTTCTCTTTAAGGCCCATGGTTCAACTTTATATCATGCAGAGATTTCCAAATTCCGATCATATTGTTTGCAGACCTCAAAACGAGGCCAGGGAATATTTACTTTCACTTCCGGGTTCGACCGGGGTAATATTTTGTGTATGATTTCTACAATTCTTCAAGAGCTTTCGTATGGTGCAAAGTTCTTGTACGATGTAGCAATTTTGATTTCTCCAGATATGAATTTTCAGGATATCAAACATTGAATTATTGTAATGACGTCATCGATGACATCATCATTTTGAAAACTATGCGGTGTTACCTACACTCAAAGATCTAAGTACTTGGTAAGTTTAAGTCTGAACACTTTGTGGTAAATGAGATATGAATTTTTGTGTTATAAAATTTCAACTTCCGTTTCGACCGGAAGTTAAGGTCATATGGGGTAACACTTTTTGGAGGACTTGTACAATACACCATAGGCTTTCATATGGTGTAAAGAGCTTGTACGTAGCAGATATGGTTCGCAAGATATGATTTTTTGAAAAATTTAACGTTGATTTAATGTAATTACGTCATCGATTACATCAACATCACCCCGAAAAAATTGCAGTTTCATCTAAACAAAGGTCTAAGAACATGGTTAGTTTCAAGTCTATACTGGCTTTTTAGTTTTAGCGAAATTGTCCGGAAAAGATTCAGGGAGAAGATGCAGAAAAAACCCCAGTATACACCAAAGGTTTTCGAGTGTTGGCCGAACACCTAACAAGAGGTGTTCCGGGAACATCAACTTAAAAAAGAACCATTTGATGATATTCAGTGGCCCATGTCTTATTGGAGGAAGCTCGCGGGTATGAGTCTCAAACTAAATTTATAAAACAAAAACAATAAAATACTTATATCGGAAAAGTGTTACAGGAGCGTCATAATAATATAAGCCCCAACCTTTCTCAACACTCTTTTGGCAAACATTAATTTCGCTAACCTTTTAATTTTCGCTCCCATTCTTGTGTTCTCCTTGACATGTAACTGGTCATTCCTTTACCCAAACACTTGGAATCAAACTTTATACTGAATGAGAGTGAACAAAACTTCTATGTGATTTATTCACGTTAATGCTACCATTATAAACATAACATTCATATCACATTTTATTGTGGTTTCTTTTTACAATATTTATTGTTTACGAATGTGAAACAGCTTATTTTGATACTTTGCGTTTTTAAACTAGACTCAAAACTTTAAATTAGCACAGAAAGGCCAACTGTATTATTATCATCTATTTTTATATAATAGCAAAATAAAAGAAAACTCCTTCAGAAACCAAATTCGAAAGGAGAAAAGAAAATTTAGAAACACATATTTTAAAGGCTTTTTTTTTTCTAGAAGAAAATAAACATGTACAGAAACCTTTTTTTAGTTTAATGTTTTAATACAGTTTTCATTTATACACCTCAATTAATAACGCTTACTACAAACCCTACATATTTTTAGCTTTTAATTTAAAGACACAGTATCGTCAATATAGAAGGTTGAATTTGGAATATTTTTTTTAACATCCGAAGTGATTTTGAATAATTAAAGAGGGGGGCGGAAGCATGCCAAAAATTCACTTTAGAACACTATTATGTATAATGGTAATTTTCATTATTTTGTTGTTGTTGAGAAACAACGTATTAGTTTTTTTTAAATTGAGTATGTACTGCAAGGCAACCTGGCTCCAGTTTGATAGAGCTGCTCTAGTACACGAACATAAAAGAAGAAGAAGAAACAAATAGTTGTGTTTATTACCAGCCGAAGAAAACATAAAGTCTAGTGTTTGGGACTGGTTTCCTTCTTACGTTTTCAAATTCGTTGAAGCAATATTCCCATATTCCAAAGGAACTCTGTAAAATTGGGACCTGCGTTCCATTTCACAAAGAGCTGAGATTGGTCAGAAAATGTGTACCAATCTTAAATGCTAAGCAAAGTGTAATGTCACTGTATAAATCACTATGGCAATACTAAATCTAGCCCAGGCTCTTTAATTGCCAAAACATTTGTATCAAAACACATAATGTGTATTCCCAGACGGTTGGCAAACTGCAATGCAGTAGGTTAGTAACAACTCTCAGCCAAACGTGTAAACACCTGCAATCAGCAACCTCCTGTTTCTCCTTGTACCACTTTGGCAACAGCTCCAATTGGTTTTGTACGTGATACTTTCAGACTGGGAACCTGCACTCAACCTATTGTCCCGCTTTAATAGGTACCCAGTTTCAATGTGTTACCTATAGACCGTGTGACCTGTGACATCACATGTTTACAAATAAGGCCACAGAGCCTGGACTTCCTGCAGGCACAGTTTGTGCACAGCTCAATGGAAGAATACAATCAATCTTATGTTTTATGGAGATTGCACTGTCTGATTTTTATCAAATTTTGATATGAAGAAAGAGGGGGGGGGGGGGGGGGACATCTCAAAAGCTGTACAGCTGTTGCTTTTGTAACTCTTGAATTAATGTGAAAATTATGACACAAAATGTAAATTTTCCCATATGGCCTGTGTAGTATCTTGCCCGTCAGGAAATGCATTAGAATGTACAAGGTCACTATTTCTGTAAACAAAGGTAACATGGTCTATACTCTACTATACAAACGATTCGATTTGGATCAGTTTAGCAAGACTACTATGGCATACGTGAAATCAGGATTTTTTTATTTATTGTCTCCATCATTGGCTCTGTGAATAGTGATGCCTATTCAAACAGCTTTCCAGTGGATAACCGAGATTCATGCTTCAACTTGCCTGACCATGCCTTACCAACAACTTAATACAACTTACAAGAAATGTCCACGATATTACAGTACCACGATTCCCACACAGAATGCTACCTTTAAAAACAACACATTCATTATTGCTTCAAACAAGCTCATAAAGCGGAATTCTTCATAAGGGCATAAGGGTGACCGGGACCCAGTTTCATAGCCCTGCTTCTTGCGGAATTCTACGCATACATGGCCCAATTTCATAGAGCTGCTGGAGCACAAAAAGTGGCTCAGCACAACAAAATTATCCTTACCAGAATATGGTTACCAGCCAACATAACATTCCTAATGAGTCAAATGTCACTGGTATCCTGCTCAATTTTGCTGAGCAGAAAAATGTAAAGGCACTATTTGCTGGTGAAATTACGCCCTAGTATGTGCTTTACAGGGCAGAATTCTGCGGTAAGCAGAGCCATAAAATTGGCCCCTAACGCCCCTTTACACTCAAAAACCTTGTATAATAGTGTATTTATCACGAATCAGATGAGTTCAAGGGGGTGCTATATAAATCACTGATTATAAATAAGTCGCTGGTACAAAACTTTACAAGGGAAAACTACATTGACTGGAATGCTGGTTCCCTGGATTGAAGATGGTCTGTTGTAGTGTAGTTTCTGCTTATCACCCATCCATGGAAAACTTGAACGTATGGGTTGGGTATAATTTACTAATGGGAATTTTCCCAAAACTCAAGTAATTGATTCTCTTAGACTGATCTTTTCAGGGAGACCGATGCTATTAATGGTTTTATTTATGGAGCATTCTCCCTTAAATCCAAGCTGTTTATAAACATCTCTAAAAAGCAACCAGCCATACAAATTAATATCAGCATACAAGACTTCTAGTTAATACTAAAACTAGTGACAGATTGGGGAAAATAAAAAAAGAAATTAATCTTTCGGATTTCCCAAAAATTGTATTTGCTTGAAAATAAATTTACTGTCATTGTGAAGAAATGACCACTACAAACTCATACTTGGAATGTTTACTTACAAATATAATTTTTTAATTATTGGAAATGAACAAGGGACTTTATGTACATATGCAGATAAATGGCAATTTGGTTGGTATGTCATTTTTTACGAAAGCTAATTTATGCGTGCACTTGAATTGTTAATTTATCATGCTACACCACTTAAGAGAGCTTAGCAAGAGCTGAAAGCATACTGGCCAACAACTAACAACTATAAACCCAAGACTCAAAGAGTCACAGGCTCACTTTGAGATTATAAACTGTGCCATCAATTTATACAATACCAACATTTGTGCCTCAATTGGTCATTTCAAACTAACACATGAAGTGTTTATATTAGCCAAGGTGTAAAATCTTACATTGATTTATTTTCTATTGAGGAATCTTAATGTTATACACCGGGATGAGATCCGATGACTATGAACATTCCTGATAAATCGCCTGGGTTCCCCTCATTCTAAACCCGGAATCTCTCAGAGTGAGAGGTTACAATTCAGGAGGTTTACAGACTCTTTGCATAACCAGAAATTCACAACTGAAGGTTTGGACACTGTGTGGACTATTTCTTTCACGCTTTGACGACTGCTTTACCAATTTCGAGAATCCTGAGAAAATCTTGTCACCAGGACAAATTCTGAGAAATCACTACCTGTATACAGACAGGTCCATGACAATCCCGTCCGTCGCTAATCACTTATTCTATTCCATCCCACTGTTGTTAAAATGTACAAACACCTCATGGTCAGGGAAAATGGTACACACTTATTTATCCCAATTGATATGGGAGTGGAGGTGGAGTTTATGAACATGGTAGGGGGGGGGGTTTCCCACATATAGTTCCTACAAACACACAAGAGACAATACCTTCTCATACTGACAGCAATACAGAGTATAAAAAGGTAGCTGTTATGTCCATATAAAGGCATAAGCATGAATCCTATCTACATATCACTGGTACAATCAAATGATGTTCTTTTGTAGCACAGTATTCATCTTCTTTATGTTGTTTAAACTGGTGACCGAAAGAATTTATAAAGTACATTACATTTGTCATGACAATCAGTCACTGTGGGGCTCAACATTGTCAACAGTTTCAATAGCATATGCTAGCAAGGGAGGGGTTTAATATCCAATGAAAGCTCTTTCAGCTTATTGAAAATGTCAATCACTACCTGGAAATGGTTGCAACAAAAACAAGGGGGGGGGGCATTAGGCCATGAAAAAAGAGTATTCTCTGTGCGCTTGTGAAAATGATGAACTAAGGCCAAGTCTAAATTGAAGGCTTCCACAGTGGCTATGCCTGGATTGCTCAAAAGATCAATTCTATAGTGTTGTCACTGCAGCCGAAAGCAAATGCCGTAGCCAAAGTTGCTGACTCCGACCCGGCCATATTATACTAAACAGCAATGTGTAATACAGTCTTGTATCTTGAACCATTCACACAGGGTGCCTTTGCCAACCTGGATGCACTGTACTGACTCAATTTAAAGGCCACAACCCAATTATATGGTGCTTCTGAGCCTTCTTTATACCGCAAGTAAAAATGAATATTTTGGATAGCAAAGAATCTGTGCGTTATGTACCAAATGTTATGGGTTAGCAAGGTTGTTCTGCTAAAGTGTGTGTGGTGTGTCGGAACAGTTCCCCTACAGAGATTGAGCACTCAGAGAATCAGTCCTTTAAAAGGCCTCAAATTTCCCCCCAAACATCCACAACAAAGGGCAAATTAATAGGTACTCAGCATTCTACTATGATTCTATCTTTTCATTGAGATCCTTGCAAATAAAAAAAAATTAAAAAAGAAGAAGAATAAAGCAGCAAAAAGAACATCATGTATTTATAAATGATGCAATCGGGTGTTAAACCACTGCATTCTGTGTGACTTTGACATGCCTGTCAAAGCCAAACTCTTTTTCTATACACTAGTACTGCATTATTACATATACTATCTTACAACTTACAAATCTTGCCACAATTAGTCTCTTAATAAAGTATTGAATTTTCAGAGGCTAATTATTTCTTGAAACATTTCTCGATTTGCACCAATCCTACACGATGTTGACGGTTGTGCGCCATCAACAGGGAAGCATGATACAAGATCACACCAATGGGAGACTGCAAGACATCAGGGCCCAATTTCATAGAGCAGAAAAAAAGCAGGATACCAGTCACAGATGGTACAAATGAAATGGTACTTTAGCTGGTAACCTTGTTCTGGTGAGCATAATTTTGTTGTGCTTAGCTTAAGCAGTTCTGTGACATTGGGCCAAGCTGGCAGCAGATAAACTAGGGTAAATTCACATTGTCTTCAACCTATCCTGTTTGTAAGCGTGACATAACTTAACTGTAAGCCAGAAGTACACCATTTTTGTACAGGCCACTTGCCGCCACTATTGTCTCAAAGTATTATGCAGTTCTGGGCATGCACACAATTTTAATAAACAACCCAGACTTTACCCAGTAAGTCTACCTCAATCTTGCGTCTCTTGGAAGTCTCCATTCATTCCATGAACGAGGAAAGCTGCCGATTCATTAACCAGCGAAGGCAATTGTAATTTTAACTATACAATTTATAATTGATGGAGAGCAAAGATTCCCTCACAACTTCTTCATGAAACCAGAGGGCTAACCGTGGCCATTTCACAAAACAAAACCCATGGTGATAAGTGTAAACAAGTAAATTATTAGTCATACAGCTATGTTGATCTGTATCATGCTACCACAATCTGTGTTCGCTTCTCCATGTGCAAATGCTAGCATGAATACTGATTCTAATCAGATAAACAAAATGGACCAGACTTTTATGGCCGCTCGGCCTCGATATGGTGACACTGCTTTGATTGGGACAAAAACAAGATGGCCTCACTGTGATAAAACTCAACAAAATGAGCAATAAATGAAAAAGTCTATACAGCAGTAACAAGAACGTGACCCCTTGCCACAGCAAGTTTAAACTTTTTAAAAATGAATTGTAAATTCCAAGCGTAAAACAGGTTTGTATTTTTTAAATAGATATTAGGCCATCACAAAGCTATATTAAATGATCTGTACACAGAAATATAGTTACCAAGGGTACACATGCAAGTGCAACATTAGGTGCCAACCCAATAGGTGCCACACCAGTAAGTGCTACACTAGGTGCTACACAAGTAGGTGCTACACTAGGTGCTACACCAGTAGGTGCCACACCAGTATGCGTAGGTGCAGCACCAGTTCTTGTTTCAACTAATACAGGCTATACACCAATAGGTTCTACACCTCCAGATGCAACATCTGTGACACCCAGAAGGTGTCATACCCACAGGCTCTAAACCTGTAGGTATGACACCTATAGGTGCTACACCTGTAGTTGCTATCCGCCTGTAGGTGCCACTCACCTGCATGCGCCACCCACCTGTAGGTGCCACTCACCTGCATGCGCCACCCACCTTTACATGAAGGTGCCATACCAATGGACGCTACAGTCGTAGGAACTACATGACACCTTTTGGTGTCACTCACCTGTAGGTGACATAAACCTTGGGGGCTAAACTTTTAGGGGGCCTAAACTTGCAGGTGCTATGTTGCTGGTAATTTACATTTGATTCATGCTTTGTGGACTCAAGGATGCACTAACACCACCAACAGCGGCATCAGCAGCTCCACTTGCCGCTGCCCTGCCGGCATCCTTAGCTGCAGACTGAACACCAGGATTGGTCACTACTCCTCGCGCAAACTCCGCCTGGGCTTTCTGGAAACTGGCGCCTGTGCTTCGGTACATTGCATGTACCTACAGGAGTGTAAAGGGAACCAGATCACACAAACTTTAGATTGGGGAAGAAATCACTAGATTGTTTACTCTTTCCCTTTTCTTTTTAAGGATTTAAAAAAAAAAAAAAAAAAAAAAAATATAATTTGTTACAAAAAGTTGAAACTTATGGGGAATTTGTCAAATGGCCGACTGCCAGCTGGCACCCTGCTGTTCCAATTGGATTAACACATGATTATCTCTTGCTTGTCAACATCAATATTAAAGCAGTGCTCATTTTGCACATTGATTTAACATCAAATGGAGCCAGGAGCTGAGGTTAGGAACATTATGATTAATTCAGTGAACAAAAAATGACAAGATGAAACAATGTGATTGTTTTTACCTTTGTGAGATAAATGGCCATGCCTACGGCAAGCAGTGTGAAGAGCAAGCCCATTATGAGCATCATGACGCCAACTGCTTTAGGAAACGGTGTCTCAGCCTTGCCAATGAGGCTGAAGCCATTAATCCAACCACTGCAAAAATCAACATAGAATCACATTTACAGGGACTGTATACATTTGGTAATCACTCTTAAAATTAATGGCAATAAAAACCAAGTGGTTAGAAGCCTACAGCAACTTTCGATAGTATAAAGCATTTTGAGAAACAGTTCACTTCAAAGTTTTGTGGTTAAGTAAACATATATCAATTTTTATGCCCCCAAATTTGAATCTAAGAAACGTTTCTGTCAGAAACACTTCTCAGATTGTGTATTCCTATTAGGGATTATTCTTCTTACGTGTACATATTTGTTCTGATTTTCGGCGATATCTCGAAAACACGACCACCTTTTGAAATGAAATTTTCATAGGTTAGTTTTATTGTATATAAACATTTATACAGGATTAAAACAATCGAACGCTTCCAAAAACCAAAGGTATACAGCAATCCTTCACCGATCTTGAACTCTTGGTGGCAGCAGATATGCCTCCATTACTGCGGTGTACCTGGGTGGTACTGCGCTGCCTAGCGACTGGTATAAGGTTTAGGCTACACGGCGATCATTTGATCAGTCGCGGTTTATTGGACTTTTACTTTGCAAATCGCTTAAACCCGTCGCTAGGCAGCGCAGTACCACCCAGGTACCACCGCAATAATGGCGGTATCTGCTGCCACCAAGAGTTCAAGATCGGTGAAGGATTGCTGTATACTTTGCCTTTAACTATATATCAAGGATTAGTTTCAAATGAAGGTGAAAATTCCTGATAATTAGCTAGCTGGCCTGTGTTCCCAGAACTTCCTAGACAGGAGAACGTTCCTGTGGGCACACACCGCATCATTGTGCCAAAGTACGGGCACAATCATACACAAGTGAATATGCGCATTAGTATTTTGAACATTCCAATAGAATGTTTCAGTGGTCCATGTGCACGCACTGGAATATTTATCCGATCCAACGAGAACGCTCCCTTAAAGGCACTGGACACGTTTGGTAATTGTCAAAGACCAGTATTCTCACTTGGTGTATCCCAACATACATGTATGTATAAAATAACAAATCTGTGAAAATTTGGACTCAATTGGTCATCAAAGTTGTAAGAGAATAATGAAAGAAAAAACACCCTTGTTGCACAAATTTGTGTGCTTTCAGATGCCTATAATAAAAGGCTTCACTGAAGTCTTTTATTATTTGAGTGAGAAATTACCTTTTTCTCAAAAAGTACGTTACTTCAGAGGGAGTCGTTTCTCACAATGTTTTATACTACCAACAGCTCTCCATTGCTCGTTACCAAGTAAGTTTTTATGCTAACAATTATTTTGAGTAATTACCAATAGTGTCCAGTGCCTTCAAGAGGAGTGTTAGTGTATGTTAGCTAACATAAATAACTTAAAGGTATTATACAGGATTGGCAGAGCTGACAAAATAATCACAGTGTTCATGTTTTGTGTAATCAACCACATACATGAAATAACAAACCTGTGAAAATTTGAGCTCAATTGGTCATCGAGGTCACGAGAAAATAGTGAAAAGAGACCTTATGTGTTTTCTGTTTTTCAAACATCGAGTTTATTATCGCGCGATAAAAACTATTGTTTTACTCATTTCTCAGAAACGATAGCATTTTAGGCAGAAATATTTTAAGGAACCCTTTCTACCATTACTTACTTTAAATCATGTAAGTTATGTGTGAATCTGTGAACATTTGTGTTTTTCGATCTTACCAATAGTGTACAGGGCCTTTAAAGAAAAAAATTTTTAAACTTATTTTCCAATAGAGTCCTTATGTGAGTGGGGAATTTTTTAGAAGGTTCTACATGTAACCTCACATGGTGTAAATTGCCATTGCATTGGAAACCTTCCCTGTGCAAAATTGTCAACATCAAAAACATCTGATGACATCATTCTGAGAAAAATGGGTCACTACATTTTTGTACGGGGATGTTTTGGCTCCTAAGTTACTTTTTCTGAGCAAAATTTGAAACATAATAGATGTCATAGTAAATCAACAAATAACAGATCTTTGCATTCCAAGGAGGAATCTTTCAAAAACCAAAATGTCACATTCAAGGTTGTTTTGAATAAATGTTATTGAAAGTCAGGACTGAACATCCCTGTACAAAAATGTTGAGGTCAATTATTCTCAGAACAATGTCATCAGATGTTTTGGATGTTGATTGGACTTTTGCACTGGAAGGATATCGAATGCAATGGCAATTTACACCATTTTAATGTGAGGTTAGAGACTTTTCCCCCCACTAACATGATGACTCTATCTAGGAAAAAATGAGTACAAAACAAAATTGAATGGGTTACTTCCCTTCCACTTTAAATAAGAACAAAAAAGTAATAAGCAGATGAAAATTAAAATAAAATCTGCATTCATCAAGGGAAAGCTCCATTAAAGAAAGGGGATAGAGTAACACATCCTTTTCTTTTGACAACTAACACCTGTTATCTCCATAAAATTCCATTTCCAAACAGTTGACTTAATTGGATCAAGCACAAACCAGTAGGGCTGCTGACAACACCAGGCAAATTAACTGCTCATCCATTAAGTTTAATGACCCAAGTAATTCAATGTAAGCACACCCACTGGAAAATTCTTTAATGGAGCTTTCCCGAAATGAACATCTTTAAATATCTGGAAAATACTGCAAAACTGATATTTGTGTTCCCCTCAGAATGATAAATATTCTTGTTAGGAGTAAGAAGCATTGCAGAATTGCAAAGGGACAGGGTGGATGGGGTTCAATACTTACCATGATCCCCATTGGTCGAGTCCTATAGCTTGCACAACTGTACACAGAAATTGTATAGCAAAGATGAAGAAGAACGTAAAGAAATTGAAGGAACTGTCACTCCTGTAAAAACAGAAAACAAAGATAATAAGTATAAACTATGGATTGTCATTTCCATTTCAATGTCTAACGTTATGCAACAGCTCCATTGTAAATGATTTCTATTTATTACTGTTAAATTTTTTCAAAAATTTCAATTTTGCATGTGACTTATTGTTGGCTTTCCTTTGTCAAATCAGGGTTTCAATGTGACAATGACATTTTCAAAGGAAAACAATCATTCTAGAAACTCCAAAAATGTCTGAAAAATAATACTGTGGGCGGGCACACAAAACTTTTTGAATACCAACCCAAAGTGGTTGAAGTCTTCTGCATCAACGAAGAGACATGCTTACTACACACACAAAACACACCACACACGCTAATCGAGGACTTCTCTTTGTTCTCCCATTTTTGGACAGTTTTTATTAGCGACGTCCCCATTGGGTTTGTACACGAAAACGAAGCGAGGACGTCCTCGCTCTGTCAAACACCCGGATCCCTTTTGTTAAAGTCCTCGGTTTCAATGGATAGACACGCTCACACACACATGATGGACTTTCATGAGCCCTCTTCGCTGTGCATTCATTGAGCACTGAGCAGGGCCTAATGGGTTAATAGTCTGTCGTTTATGATAAGTGACCTCCCATCATTATGACTTATGATTGGTGTCTACAAAAAATGAGTTAAATGATGAGCAACTGAGTAATTCAAATTATGAGGGTTGAACTTGTTAACACAGACTGCCATGTGCAACTTTCCAGTAAATCGGGTACTTCCAGTTTCTGGACTAAGAAATATAACATAAAACATATTTTAAGACAACAAGTGCTGTTGAACAAAATCAAAGATAAGTTGAATCCTGTCCATAATCGTGGAGTGGACGAATTTCCTTGTCTTTCTTGCGTTTATTGTGAACAAATTGCAAATGACAAGGATCTATGTGTAACAAATATTGAATGTATTTCGCTGTGCATTGTCGCAGAATATAATCACTCAGTAAAACCTGGCTGCTCCATTTCACCTTGTGATTATATTCTGCGACAATGCACTCTAATGCGTATTAGTGGAAATAAATTACCACTATGAATGACTATGCTATGGAACACATTACCTGAATGCCTTATAAACAGGCCGATACCAGCATACAAATGAGCACGGTGTCCAAATCAATACAAAAAGAAGTGCTAAGCCGAACGTTATTCCTCCATTGTCGTCTTTTCCAGTGGTCATTAACAAAAGTGATACTATGACATTGCAGAACAGCATTGAGACATAAACTGAGGTTCCAAGATGCATGAAAATAGGGGTAAAAAAGAGAGTGAGAAAAAAAATGGAGGCATATGAGGTTATGAATATGAAATGCAGTTTGAGTTCTGATTTTGCTCCGAAGAAATGCTGAGACATGATCTCTTGGTGGCGCTGAAAAACAAACACACTGTGGATGTTTAGTGAGTTGCGGGTGTTTTTTTTTCATATGGTAAAACACAAAATGATCCTGGAGGTACCCCTGACTGTTCAAACAAACATCTACGGTAACTTCAAAGTAAAAAAATCAAATAATAATAAATAAGTAAATAAAGAGTGAGACAGCATTTCAACCTTGGATAAGCCAGACCCTCTTTGGTAATCAATCATTCTTAAATACCATTTACAGCAGTTGACTACAATTTGCCCATTAGACCCCCTCTTCATTGGTGGACATCGCTGTGGTCAAACAATGGAAGCGTGCACTGGCCGCTTACAACTCTCAGCCAATGACAGGTCTTCACTGACCTCAGTGAGGGCGCTGTTTTGGGCTTGTGACATCATATGAAAGAGGTCTATTTAATGGTGATGCTTGTGGCTGAAATCTGTGCCAACTAAACATGTCATTTTGTGATTGGTGCGTGGCATCTTCCAGCAGATGCAGAAAAACTAAAAAAAAATCAAAAACCCCTGCAAATTCTTGCACTTCATTAATAAAAAACCTATTGCAAGGGAAAAATGACTACCGACCCCCTTGCATTATTGTCACACGCAGATGTCTACCACATTCGCCATTTTGGGAATCAAATTACCCAAATAGTTAGCATGTAAACGCTGCATCGCCTACAGTGTGCACTACACTGTATAACACTCTGGGACAATGACTGCAAACGCAGCTCAACCAAGATTATTGTGATGATGACGTCAGGTGAGTTGGGTCAACAGCTTGAAAATGAAATGAATATCCATGATTGGCTGCCTGATGAACATGAACGGCTCCACACAATGACATCAATGGATGATTGAGCTTTTTTCTCTGTCAGCCATCACTCTCCAGCCTCACCTGAAGGATTTATAAACTGGTCGGAACCAGCATGCAAACGAGCAAGGCGTCAGGACGGCTAGGAAGAGTAAGGAGACGCCAAAGCAAAGTCCAGCTGAAGCACTGGTACCAAGAGTCAAGTAGATCAGGCTTATAACCACGTTCAGTAGGAGTAAAACTATGTAGACTGAAAGCAAGCGTTATGATGATAATAATAATAATAATAATAATAATAGTAATAATATCAGCTCTTATATAGTGCAATTCCAAAGAATGATCAATGCGCTTCACACATTATTACCCCTGGTCACTGAGCCATTTATTTCATTCCTGAAATCATCTCAGCTTCCTAGGGGGGTATACAGCCTGTGCTGCCAAAGTGCAAGGACACATGTGTCATGACCGGGATTCGGACCCACACCCTGATGACTCAGCAAACAGAACTCGAGTCCGATGCTCCTAACCGCTTGGCCACGACGACACACCATAACAAAACGTTGAGAGGTCGGCCATGTCTGAATTAGCGGCTGTGGCTTTGGCTTGACAGTGAACGATTTCCCTTTTATAGCAGAGCAAATTGCTACACAAAATGTATCAGTTGCTACAAAATGTATCAGTTGCCTGTTTTCTCAGCAAGTAGACAGTATATTCAGCTGAAATTTCACCATGTGACTTTAATGGTGTCCTTCATAATAATTATTGCCTTTAAATAAACATTCCATTGATAAAAACCAATACATGACCCTACCATTAAGCTCTGGCCCAAAAAAAAGGGGGAATTTTTTATTTTTGGGATGAATAATAAGTACATACTTATCCAAATGTAGTAGCCAATTTTGACTATACGTTGGAACTCCAGGGGAATGTCAACTGCAAAATCCTGATAGAAACATGGCTGAAGCGGGAAGAAGCTTGGTAAGGGTGGCCAGTTGTTTACACGAGCTGAGAAAAAAAATATATAATAATAATACAAGATGATTGTCGTATATTTAGTTTGCGGTAACACCATGTGTATAGACCCATAGCACAACGCGGAACGCACATTCAAACATGATGCACGCCCTTCCATTTTGGGAGTCAACTCTATGATTCTTGTACAGTTTGACTCCCAAAATGGAATGCGCGTATCATGTTCCAACGTGCGTTCTGCGTTGTGCAATGGGTCTATCTACTTGCTAGGTAGATTTTGTTTTTTGAGAACTTTAAAAAAATTGTTAATTTTGCAAAAGCTGATTTGTATATATTTATTTATTCAATTTTTTTGAGCTTAAGTTTTCAAAACAAATAAGAAAAACTCGCCAGGATAAAATTAGAACTTTTAAACAAGTGGAAAAGAAAATTAATATTTAAAAAATTGTTAACCCCTTTTTTTCTTCTCTTGTTTTTGGAGGGGGGGGGGGGACCACACTAGACTTCCTGGGGTCGATTTCACAAAGCACTAAAGATTCATCTTATGTCGAGTTGTCAGTATTACCATGGTGATTTGTATTGTGACATCACACTTTGCTTGACAATTAAGATTGATTCGCGGTTAAGATCAATCTTAGCTCTTTGTGAAATCGGCCCCTGGACCCAATTTCATAGAGCTGCTTCGGTACAAAAAGTAAGCATAGCCACTTGCAGCTGCTAAGGTCTCTAAAGGATTAACACATACCTGCCAACATTGAAACCTCAAAAATAGGAACACCAGTTTTATGAGTTCACAGATCGTACAATGTACAAAAATCATTGCATCCAATAAGAAAATCTCTACTGTCGCAAGCAAATGGCACCCTGTTTAACCAGAACATTTTGATTTGTTGTCATTGCTGTCATTCTCAGAAATAGGAATGTTCTGATTTTTTGCGGCCTGTAATCTCAAAAATCTGGACAATTCCAATTAAATCTGAACAGTTGGCAGGTACGTGAATGTTAACATGACGTGTACTTCATTGTTGTTCAAGAAACCCATGAGAGTGACTTACTACTGTACTGTGCACTTCGCATCTGCTGTTCACGTCTCTGAAGCTCAGCTGCTTTCCTCTCAAGTTCTTCCTGTCGCCTCAGAATGTCCTCTTGCCCTGGTGGTGGTGCCTGTTAGAAAAAAGGGCCAAAAGGATGTTAGAACGTTTAGAAATGAAGCTACCACTGTACATAATTAGATGGGTTGGCATCAATTAAATTTTATTGCATTAAACAGAGTCAAGTAAAAAAACACAAGGGAAAATAACTGAGTAAATATTAATTCAATTTTGGGGTGAACAAAAAGGATCTTACATAACGTCATATTGGTAGATTTGGAAGAAATGAGGCAGTAGGGATCCTACTTAAACTCATTAAACTACATAATCTCACATTGATTGAATTTGGAGGATTGTGGCAGTAGGGATCCTAGATAAATTCATATTAGTTCAATTTGAAGGATTAAGGCAGGTGGGATCCTAGATAAGCTCATATTGGTTGATCTGGGAGGATTGAGCCCGATTCCAGAAGGGAGTGTTTTTAAGAAATAACCAGTGTATACACATCGTTTAGAATTCAAGCTAAAATTGGCTTACTGGTTGGGCAGCCGAAAAGGAATATGGTGGTGGTGGTGATGGATCCATGACGGCTGGCTGAGCGGGTGGAACTACAGCTGGTGTTGTCTTCTTTGATGTGGTTGTCTGCAATCGGATAAACGAGAGAGAATGATTTGGTGGAACTAAAGCTCAACCTTGTTATTAAAGAAACAAAGTGTATAAAAGAAATAACAGTTTTAAAAAGCTCTCCCCATGATTTCTCTTTTAAACTGTGGTAAAAGAACCAAAAGTTGTCAGGCCATAAAACAACTTTACCTTTTCAAAGTTGCTCAGCCATTAAAGTTTGATTCAAGATGGTTCATTGTGAAATCTAGTCTTTTGAAAACCTTTTTCTTATACTGTTTAATTTCACTTGTGTAATAGTTTCGTGTATATATAGCATGGCTGATGTATGTATGATCACTAGATTTGCCATTTTGCATTCCACAAAGAGGCATGCATGGTGCCAAATAGCATAGTGTGACTTGTGCATTTTCACGAAGTGACGTACATATATCTGTTGAAACATTTAAGTTCAGCGTTTTCACAAAGCGACGTATGCATTGGTTTGTACACAGTGACTCATGTGCAAGTAATTCATAGGCCTTACTTATCAAAACAGTTGCAAGCTTGAAAACACCATGACAGTTCTGTACTTATAATGTACATAAGTCAGATTTATTTTGGAATTAATATACAATTTAATAGTAAGCAGTCTCCAACACAGCAGATTGAAAAATAGTTCAACTTCAACTGCAATTTTCTCTGGCTGTGGTGCATGCACCATAACCTACGTCACTTCTTGGCGCAACAGACAATATAAAGCACTGTACATACATTGGCATAGGAATGGGCAGGAACCAATACATTTAAAACAATACATGTATGAAACTGCATCGTTTTCAAGATGAGTCTCATAATGTATCCGTTATGTGAAAAGGCGTGATTGAGATATTTTACGCTGTGCTGAGCTTAAAATGCATATTAATCTGCAATACAAACATGACTACATGTAAAGCCACAGTTTGCAGTTTTAAACCTGTCATATGATTCTGTAAAAGTTTGACCTCTCCATTGACTAACCAATTGCTTTTACGATATTGGCTAATAACGATAGTAATTAGGGACACCTTTAAACCCATGCATACCATGGGGACTAAACACAACAGGGAATCCATCAGGAAATTTAATTCAGGTTTTAATTCAGGTTTTAATCCTGTGTTCCTCGCCACAAAATCTGGTGAGAACTTTCACACATTTCATGACAAATGTGAAGGCTTAGCTAAGATTCTCTGTTTTACTTGAAGGACATGAAAGACTTCCCTTTGTTTTCAAAAAGTTAATTTGTATTAATTTCTATTTCAAACTGTTTAGGCCTATGTATTTTGTAAATAAAGTGAACGATAAATTTTAATTTATTTTGTAACAATTGCTTTTCTTGACAAATTGACCAATCACAACGCGTGATTTAAGGTTCGACAAATTATAATTTGTTTGTATTGTTTACATTATACTTCACATGTTTCGTTGAATTTGCTTTTGTGTCATTTGTTCAAGGCAATTCTTTTATAAACTTGATTTTTATCCTTAACCATGGTCAAGCGGTGTTTGTATCCTAACTGTAATTCTGACTCCCGATACCCTGACAAGAGAGGGAATGTCTATTTTTGGCCATTTCCAAAGCCGAGGTCAAACAGAGAAAAGTGTATCCGCTGGGTTAGTGGGGGCTGTGGCCGGGCTGAATACTCGTCTGGCTGTTAACAACACGGTGCCAGACACGCAACACGTTTGGTCGTTGCTAGGCAGTTGCTATGGTGGGCGTGGCATACTGGATCGGTGCATTGCCAAACATTGAAAGTGCAAAGCCACAAATATCACTACATTTACCTGGGTACACAATCGGCACACCAAATATTAAGCAAACTAACAGTATACAGCCGTTTTCTTTTTAACAACTAAAAGAAAATAAACTAAATTAAATAAGAAACCAATATCACAGAGCTGGTTCAAACAGAAACAGGTCGATGAAACAAAGTTGTAAATTGACAAAAAGTACCCAAAGTACATGTACATGTACTGTACAAAATCATACACTTTGTATCAAGGTTCTCCACAGATTCTTTTTGAATCACCCTCACCATGAAATTATGTCTACATGTTTACATGTTGTAAGTCATAGTTTTTTAAAGTGAGATTTCAAAACATCACTCGAGGCAACCTGGAACCTTTATTAATGTTTTACTAGTTTGTTTGTACATGTTTTGTGTCTTTTGGCTTCCCCAACCCCTGCAATTGTATCAAACAATTTTGATAAAAAAGCCTACCATTATAGGAGAGCTCATTTGCATTTCTGCCCAATGTGGTTGATACAAGCTTCAATAAATGCATAAAAATCAGACACAGCTTGTGGCTGGATTCCTTTTAAGTTATTGTTACGTAGAAATTTGTTTCCCCCTCACTAGATTGAAAAACTGTTTTCCCTCTTCAAAACAGCTCTTTGACATTAGGGTTAAAGGTGCACCTGTGAATTGCGTTCCTCAAAAGGGTTGAACTCCTCCAGCCCTCTGGAGGAGTTGCTGGTAGCCTGCTGTACCGAGGGGTCCTACAAAAGAAAAGAAGCAAAATCAAAACTAGCCATATTTGCATTTGTGAACAAATGCAGAGCTGTTTCGCTAATAATATTTTCATATTACTCAAGTGAATATGAAAGTTTGTTGTGTGTACATAATCAAGTTAATAATACAATTATTTAATGCCTTTTGAGATGGAATTCATTGTCTATATATCTGGTAAAACTGTACCTTTAAGGTAATATAACCTGACAAATGATGACGTCATGATGACGTCAATTTTTTTTCGAAGCAGTTATGACGTACATGTATCAAGCCTGTTTAAAAAAGAATTTGGATTTAAGCATGTTCCGTTATTAATTTCTGACTTAAAGGGGCGAAAAATTAAAAAAATCATAACAAATCGTGTGATGACGTCATGATGACGTCATCACACGATTTGTTATGATTTTTGTCTTGGTTGATCTTCTTATTGATTCCACGATCCATCGCCATAAAAGGTGCGCTCTAATGTGGATTCCATTTGATAGCAGTCTAGGGTGAGAGAGCGCCCTCTTGGATGTCTTGTCCAATGTAGTTTGCACACTTGTTTGCTGCTTCTACACTTTATACGCTGTTGTACAACATCATATGTAGATCAGGTGCTGTTTGAAAGTTTAACAGGAACTTGCCATTATCTAACGACTTGCCAAGTTTCAACGTAATCAGACCTATACTTTTTGAGATATACATGTACGACTTCAAATAGTGCACCTTTAATGTCACGTCACGTGACCCCTGATGACGTAATCAATCTAAAACTTCACACATATGTTGGCTGCCTGACGTTTATCATGTGTATCAATTTTGAAGCGATTACAAAAAACTTCGTCACACACATCTTCTCAAAGTGCATTTTGAACAGTTTTCCAACTGCCACTAGAGGGCGCTCTTTAATATTATTACGTCATTGGTATTTTATTTTGAAAGTACATCTTAGCCGCACACTAACATTGTTAAAAGCAACTTCATAACTTTTGTCACTTTTGAATTACGAGGGCACTTCCGGTTTTGACCGGTTTCGACCGGAAGTAGAAGTCACGTGAGGTCACGCACACTGAATAAAATGAAGCCCTAACTAATCCCTACCCAATCCTGTAAACAGAATTACTTTTGAATTACGAGGGCACTTCCGGTTTTGACCGGTTTCGACCGGAAGTAGAAGTCACGTGAGGTCACGCACACTGAATAAAATGAAGCCCTAACTAATCCCTACCCAATCCTGTAAACAGAATCCTACGGTCTCTTGTGGCTGATTTGATACGGATTTTCAAATATTTTAAATATAAAATTTTAAGATGACGTCACGTGTCAGTTGATGACGTCATCATGACGAATTTGTTTTAGGACCTTCCTTGCACCAATGCTTTCATCACTGAAAGTTTCATTGCAATTGCTCTATAGGAACTATGCAAAAAGCCGCTTAGAACGAATTGTGCGTTATTTCAATGACTTCCGGAAGTCTGAAACAGACAAATTAAAAAAAAAACAATAAAAACAAAAACTCTAACAAAAACAATAGCTGTTTCGCTGCGCTTGCTGCGAAACAGCTAACAAACACACAATGTCACAAAAGAACAAAAGAACAAATCAAAACACTTGCATTAGACACTCATTTGGACTTGAACTTTGCTCTTCCAGGGGTTTAGGAATTATCCCCTGGTATAAAGCAGTCTATCATGACCATACATTGTACATGTAACAATATTATTATTAAAGGTATGTAATAATGAAAAATGTGGTCAGTAGAAATAATGAGGATGGCAGCTTTCAAATGTGTTTGACACGTAAGGAAAAATGCATTGGATAAGTTTCAATATCAATTCAATTTAAGTTATTACATTCAACACTCCAGGTTGTTTCCATACTGTAAAAGTACATGTCAGTCACAATCGCACTTAGGTGTTGGTTTCAATGAAAACTGCGTGCAACAGTTTTCTATGTGAAGAGAAGAAGCTACAGTGTACATGTAGTACTGTAGTAGTACATACATTATGCCTGTATGTATACATCGATTTGCATCTCGTCGTCACATCGTGTTAGCCAGAGGGATGTCTGGGTGTCTTTTAGAGACCCCGTTTTGAATTTTGACACCCTGTTTTATCTGTCATTTACATACATGTAAACAGGTATTGTATTGTAATACGTCGTGTGAAGAATTTGGACGCCCAGTTTTTAAACTTTCAGCAAATTTGGACTACCCTTTTAAAATCCTGGCTAAAACCATGAAAACCTTTCATCTTGACCTCCCGATCCTATTTTAAAATGGCATGTACATGTAATAGAAACTTAACTTATTTAACTTTATTTATTACTTATTTTTATAATCATTAATGTGTTTTGGGGTTTGTTTTTTGGGTTGGGTGGACCTTTAGGGCACCTGATCTCTATCGGATAAACATTTTAAGTTATGTACAGTATGATGTATGCTGGAACATGTAACTTGTGTGGGCACCAAGGCAATGACCAGGGGCATGGAGGCAATGCCTCTGCTGCCTTCATGAAGTATCAGACTTGGAGTTGTGAGCAATAACTTAGTAAAACAAGATGGCCGTACCTTTAAAGTCTACATTACATGTCCACACACAAAAAAAGAACGGAACATTGTACACATAATAATGTGCTATGGTTGTGTACACTACATCAAGTGTATCTGTGTACACCTTACAATTGATGCAGTTGGGTGTACAATCATGATCAACAATGTCCTAATGAGAATTGACCATGAACTGTGTGGGGGAATGTCATTTTGAGTTAGAATTAGACAGACCAGATAAACTTTATTTAATTATCTGTACAATGTACATACATGTACATGTACAATGTAAATAAATGTACATGTACATGTACATGTAGGCCTTTAGATACAGTGAGGGTGGTTGTACAGTGGTATGGTGTGATTGTATTGTTTGAAAGTACATGTACATGTCCACGTAGGATGATAATTCACAGGTAATTTGCCTCAATGTCCTTGGTCATAGCCTTGTTGCTTCCCCTTATTTAAATAATACATTTAATACTAATAATAGGCTTATACCATAGAGAAAGGACCACGGTGGTCCTTTCTCTATGCTTATACGTACATGTAGCATACACTGTACATCACTGATCCTCCTACTACCCACTTTGCTCTTTAATTTAAGCATAGAGAAAGGACCAGGACATTTAAGACTGTGTACTACAAGTATGTCAGTATGTAAGTAAGTACATGTACTATGTACATTTACCATTTACCACAAATGAATGAACAGGTACAATGTACATTGTACCTGTTCATTCATTTGTGGTAAATGGTAAATACATATATAGCCCAAGAGCATTGTGCGATTCATTGTATTGATCAGCCTCTCCACAATAGGAACATCATTCTTTGGATTATGGTTTGACATTTAATTAACAGAATTGTGGAGTCCAGTTTATTACCTTACAACATTCACCTCGTACTCATCAGTGCAAATCAGTATCCAGTGGTTAGCTAGTCAAGTATAAATCCATCTGTACAGCTAAATTTACACGCGGGGTAGGTGTGTACGTGTGCGTAGTGGCTCGCCAATAGAGCAAGGAGTAATGCACAGTTCACCACATTATGCAGATTGTGAACTGCGCATAAATAACCACCAACAGTTCAGTCTGGCATACAAAATTAGCACTGTCTGTGTTAAACATGTTTAATATGCGTGTAATAAAAATCAATATTTCAACATGGCTTTGCAATGTAAACAGAAACAAACAATATGCCTGTACAAAGTAATCATATTAACATAATTTAATGCATAATTCATGCACTGCATGGGCAACAACCAGATGTCAGAAAGATTTGCATACTATCCATATGTCATGATGTGTAATGTGTGTGCATGCGTGTACATTATGTACTGTACATTGTACATGTACATGTGTACATTGTACATTGTACATGTACATGTACATGGCTATAAAAGTGTCAGTGTAAAATACATGTACATATGCATACTGTCAATGTGTATTCAGTTCACATAACGTCGTCTTTCCAATGTAATTTTGTATACAAATAATACATGTGTACATGTACATGTACGTAATGTTAATATCTATCTTGTATACAAACTGTAGTGTACAGTAGGCCTACATGGTATAATGCAGACTACATGTAGGTATTTCCATACAACAGTTTAATTATTTAATATTCTTAAAATTGCCAAATGCCATCACACTATTTGGATTCACTACCCACCCCCCCCCCCCCCCCCTTTGTCTCCTTATTCTTGGCCTTGCCTTTTCTGTACATGCTTTCGGCTTTCTCTCTCTCTATTCATGTATTTCAAGTTGATTGCTCTTGTTTATGTGTTGTGTTGTCATTTAGCCTTCGAGAAAGACTATGCTATATATGTAGGGTGGAATCGTCAGGCAATTTTATTGAGTTAATTTCTCTATGAATGGTACAATACCAACCTTGAGCAACACATATAGCAATAATTTTAATTGACGTAATTGATGTAGCAAGTTAAAATGGCTTTCTTTTTGCTGATCATTTTCTTATCAACACAATCAGCATAGGCCTATACATTGTAACCCTGCTTTAGATACCATCATCAGTCATCTGTGGACTCATTAATAACCTTAACAGAGATTAGCCTTCAGAGATTAGCCTTTGTGCTTGTGCATTGACTGCATTATTTTTAAAGGCAAAGGGAAGTATACCTTTTGTTTTTGGAACAATTCGATTGTTTTAATCCTAAATAAAGATTTAAAATAAAACTCAGTGACAATTTTATTTCAAAAGGTGGTAGCATTTTTTAGATCAATACTGTGTAAACGAAAAATCGTATCTATTTTTGATGTAAAAATCTGAGGAAAAACACTTCCTAAACACACTCTGTCTTCCATCAAAAAACAAAGTTTACTTTTTGGGGGACCATTAGTGTGGAAAGATCCATTCTCATGAAGGGGTAATCTATATTGCTGATACTGTACGGTCCATTGCTCCCATATGTGTACAGTATTACAGTATGTTCCGAAGACTGTACATTATTACTTGTTTTAAACTTAAATGTGTTTTTTAATCAGAAAATGTGTTCCTTGATTTGCCATTTTTTTTACACCGATTAGTTTTACTACATGTATCTATCAACTTTAATGTACTTTATTAGTTGGGTCTTTTTTTGTTTACATTAGTAATTGTGAACTTTTTCTCAGCCTACACATTACACAATACATGTACGTATTGTTGTACACTTGTCTTGGTTGATCTTCTTATTGATCCCACGATCCATCGCCATAAAAGGTGCGCTCTAATGTGGATTCCATTTGATAGCAGTCTAGGGTGAGAGAGAGCGCCCTCTTGGATGTCTTGTACAGTAGTTTGCACGCTTGTTTGCTGCTTCTACACTTTATACGCTGTTGTACAACATCATGTACTATGTAGATCAGGTGCTGTTTGAATGTTTACTCAATGCTGATCTGAGCAATGTCAGATTGTAAACTGTCACCTACATGTATGTATGTATTCTGCTGGTAGGACAAAGACACTCCAACAAATCTGAATCATACATCAATTTGCATACTGTGCATTTTTATGTATCTTAACTCTACATGTATACTGATTTGTCACCATTGTGTTAATCTGCTGGTACATGTACTGCATAGTGTAGGACAAACAAAGTCACTCCACATTACGTCATGTACATAGGCTTATTTTAAAACTTTACAATAAATATAAGCTCTGACATTATACATTTAGCATATTTATGTGGACGAGTAAATGAATGGCAGTTGACTGCTCATCGTGTGTATGTCTAGGGTTGAAAAATGAGGAATGAAGTGGCCATTATTTGTGATAAAAACATAGTTTTCAAGTTATTCAGAAGAAAAAACAAATACAAACAAATGTTTGTGTTTTGTTATTATTGTGTGTAAAGCCTCACCTGATACAATATACTAATACAGAGTACATGTATATGCTACATTTGTATGCAGTGTAGGAAGAACCATTGACTCCACATTAGGTACTCCACATAAACACCGAAAATACAAATTATACATGTACAGTAGTAAACCTGTGATCTGAATATGGTACACGGTAATCATTTAACCATGTCCACACCAAGCAATGTTTTGGCTGGGAATGAAAAACGATGCCAACAACTGGTGAAATATTAAATTTACGACAATGCAAACAGAGACAAGAGTATCTGCTTGCACGCACTGCAGCCATACCGTGTACATTGTGTTTTATGCAAGAACAAGAAGCTATATTATATTCTTTCGATGGTGAAACTGTATACATGTGTTGTAAGTAAACAAACACTTTTAAAAGTACATAATTACAATACATTTGCTTAAAACCATTTAAAAACAAAAACAGGTTAACACACATGTGCACACAATAACCAGTGAAGTTGCTTTGGCTTTGCAACAGCTCAAGCATGTCGTTGTTTCACTGCACGTGCGAGTACAGACCAGTATAATTCTCAACAACAAAAATAAAAACACAATTTGACAACGACAGTGTACATTGTGTAGGTTCAGAAGACAAGAGGTGGATTCACTAAGTATGAAGAAAGCGATCTCTGCAAAGTTTGGCACCATGCATCTTCCCTCAGCTGCAAAGATACGAGGACTGCCAGAAAAGGTCATGGGGATCCCTGGCAATATCATCAGACATAAGGTGAGTTATCGGATGCACAAAATGTCAATACGATCCATTGATAAAAGCGACCACTGACACATTATTTAATTGTTTTATTTATTTTATGCACAGTCGGTGTTAGTGCAATGCATGTATTACACAGTAGGCCTATACATGTATATTGCCCATTGAATTGTTAATGGGATTTTGTTTCGACATGAGTGGAGTCGTGAAAGCACAGCACACAGTTGGACAGTACCCTGTATGTATGTACATGTAGTTTACATTAGTTTCATACAGTACACATGCACACATGTTTGTATTAAATACAGATCTAGTTGGTTTTAACTGTTAACATTGTGGTGATTGCTGACTGAATGTTGGACAACTGTTGAATTTGACTCACAAACCATGATGTACACATAATTACACTAACATTTCCCATTTTATACAAATATGGAAATGTAATTATTTCATGTATTTGCTGGATTTAACATGTTTTCGTTTACAACTACACCCAAGTGCAAACAAATCTTGGTCAAACACTTTGATTAATGGCAGGCAGGCCTGGAATTTCATCTTTGGGAGAGCAAGGCCATTTTCATTTTGCAAAGGGCATTTCCATTAAGCTTGGGCGATACCACGATATTATCGAAAAACGCGATACAATTTTTTAAACGATTACGATATCGTGTCTGTTTTTTTAAATCGCAATATCGGCAAATCGCGGTTTCGATGAAGTATCGCGATGCATTTCCTAATCGAGATGATATGAGCTGTTTAAAAACATAAAAAGGCACCGACCGCAACCGCAAGATTCCCTACTATTGATCCCCGACTGGGATTCTTTGAAAAGACCGACATCAAACAGGGGGTCTCATACAGACCAACATCAAACAAACGAAAACTGTGCGGTATTGCTCACGCACGTACATGTACATGTATAAAAACGTTCCTCGGACGTTTCCCGACCGTACCACGAGGTGATTTCTCACAAAGGGAATTTCCCTTGCCTTTTCGTTCCCACAGCTACACGCCATTCCTTCACCCCCTAACTATAAAGTTTACCACATCAGGAGCATGCAAGCACATCTGCGGGATCGAGGTGATGAATACTATGGCAGTGCTGTGAGAAGCACTACGTCATAATTATTCACGCGATCGGCCAATCGGAAAGCTGTGAGAAGCATTACGTCATAATTATTCACGCGATCGGCCAATCGGAAAGCTGTGAGAAGCACTACGTCATAATTATTCACGCGATCGGCCAATCGGAAAGCGGCCGGTCAGGAATCAGCCAATCAGCCTGTGCCAATTGCGTTCGTGGTGCTTCGGGTAACATGAAGAATAAAACCATGGCTAGAATGGAGAGCCTTACAGCCTTTATCAAATTTCCTTACATCAATAACCAATTCGCGGCACTTCAGTTTTAACACTATTTTTAAATCTGAAGTGGGTTCCCTCATCAACGCACGTCACAAATTAACCGCGATATCATCGAATATCGCGATATATTTTTTACGATGTATCGTGAATGAAAAAAGGCAATATCGCCCAAGCTTAATTTCCATTTGAAAATCTTGAAGTCTATGGAAAACATTTGAAGGGGCAACAAGGCCAAGACCAGGGGCAACAGAGGCCATGACCTCTGTGTAATTCTAGGCCTGGTCAGGTGCTAAAAGACTACATGTAATATATTAAACAATTGGGAGGACTTGTTCATTTAATCAGAAGAAAATAGTTTGGCCTGGGGAATGCTTTGACCCTAGCAGAGTCTTTCTCGAAAGTGGTGTACTTTCATACAATATCACACCTGAAGCTTTTTTTTAAAATGTAGTAGACCACACAATGTACATGTACATGTACTCTTAATTACGATTTTTTTCTCTTCAGTAGGCTCTAACTAATAGACCAAGTCATGGTGACTACATATTTGTATCCTTTCATCAGCCAATTTGGGACAACAAAGTACATGTAAAAAAGAAAGAGGAAGGAGTGCTACATGTTATAATTTACATACACCTGTACCTAATTGCTAATCAGCATCAAACATAGCATTTCTGTGCCCCTCCCCCTTCCCAGAAAAATTGGATCATGCTGCAACAAGAGGCAATAAATCACACTGTGCAATCATGCAACGGTCAAATACGTACATGTAGTATGCCAAATTGTAGACTAATTGTTTCAACCTTAAATTAAACTGCAATTCTACATGTACATGGGGTATAGGCCTACAGTGTTTGTTCACATGTTTCATACTGTACTTAGTGTATGTACACATTGCTGAGTATTGATTGATACAATCAATACATCCAGTAGACAGTCACTAAGTGAGTACCTACATGTACATGTAAGCAATGTGCAATGTACATGTACCTGACATGTAGGCCTACATGTTGAGAGCATAGGTCATTTAGGTTGTGTGGCTCTTGTCAGGCTTGTCTAGGAATCTCCAATATAGCAGGGTTCTGCCCACGGTGGTCGGTGCCGGAAAACCCGACCGGCACTCGCAGAATTTTTTCTTTTTCCGACCACCACACATTTTCCCTTTTTTTTGCCCATTTCCTTCAAAATATTTTGAACAACGTGTAAAACAAATTATTTACCAGTAAACTGTTTTATCCAAAGTTTCGAGTAGCCTACTTCTTTGGTTTGAGTCTATTTTAATGATCCAGGATCGAGCATTCCTCCCGCCTGTACGATGTACAATATATCCAACGCACGAAACCCGCATTGATTTTGCAATGGTTTCCAGTCACGCTGATTATAGCTTTACGCTTGGAATAACATTACATGATACCAGTTTCATCATGTTGCGAACCCTATTCTACAGCGTTTAATACAACGGAAATGAACTGCAGAGTAAGCACCATGCTATAGATGCTGTAAATTGTTTTCCCATGGCGGTAAAGGCGTGCGCGCACTGAGGGCCTACATTCAAGGCACAGCTGCAGGGCGCACGTGTGTAACCACTCCGTGCACGATCGAAAGGAAATTGACTTGACTGTACTAGGAAAAAAAAAATTTCCGGCACTAAACAAATCCTGGGCAGAACCCTGATATAGGTGTCCAGACCAACATGGAATGACTGATTTGAGTCAAAAGTAGACTATTTGATTGAAATAAATTTATTTTGTATATGTACATGGTGTAGTACACATTTAGTAAACCCGAATGTCAAGACATCAAGACATCAAGGGGGGGTGGTGTCCCATACAGGGACATGTCACCAAAGTGTTTCTCTATGGTTTGGGCTAGGACTGTCTTCAGTACTCAGTGAGTCAGTGTGGCATTGAATTATTACAACCACTGGCAGACCATAGAGAAAGGACCACGATGGGCAGACCATAGAGAAAGGACCACGTTTTCTCTATGGGCAGACACATCAAACCTCTGTCATGTCTGTTAGTGCATAGAGCTCTATGGTTAGTGTTAGCCTTAACACTGAAGAAAAGGGCAATCCCTGGTAATACACTGTACTACAACAAACAAAATAGTAATACGTCCATACACGTCAATGTAACCACTGTATGCTAATTTATGCGAAAATACAAACTGCTTTTCCTGGTGTACTGGGAGCACTTAAGAAAATTAATCTGGCCATGGTACGTAGAAATCTGAGAAACAGGTTTTTTTCACAAAAGTGCCATCAAAATTCTAAGCAGTGACTTTTTTTAATGAATGTGTACAGTACCATACTGTGAATACTTAAGTTTGTTTGTGAAACACCTTTTTTTAAATAAAGAACATTTTGCTCAATCCTATTTGACTTTATTTCAACATGTTCAACTGCAAAGGCCAGAGTTTTCTGCTTGTTCCCTTTTACCTACTACATGTATGCAACTTTTCTGTAAAACAATATACATGTAACATATATTATCAATATATTTATAAACCCATATTGACTTTTGTTGTCCTTCTTGAAATTAACTCAGCCTCTTAAAATCTCCACCAGTAGGCCTATAACAAAATGTTCTGTCACTTAGTTTGTGCTTTAAAAATTTGACTGTCCCTACATAAATTGAACCATGAAAAGACATTGAAACCATTTCTAAACAAAGATATCATAAGGAAACAAGTATTTATAATATGTATCAAAAAATTGGTACAACTTGTTTTTGTCATATTTCATATATTGTGCATTGGTTTACTAATTAATGCAAACCTAGTCTTGATTGGCGACGATGTTTTTGTTTTAGCCACCGGTAGAGGGCCTACATAAATTGAACCATGAAAAGACATTGAAACCATTTCTAAACAAAGATATCATAAGGAAACAAGTATTTATAATATGTATCAAAAAATTAGTACAACTTGTTTTTGTCATATTTCATATATTGTGCATTGGTTTACTAATTAATGCAAACCTAGTCTTGATTGGCGACGATGTTTTTGTTTTAGCCACCGGTAGAGGGCCTACATAAATTGAACCATGAAAAGACATTGAAACCATTTCTAAACAAAGATATCATAAGGAAACAAGTATTTATAATATGTATCAAAAAATTGGTACAACTTGTTTTTGTCATATTTCATATATTGTGCATTGGTTTACTAATTAATGCAAACCTAGTCTTGATTGGCGACGATGTTTTTGTTTTAGCCACCGGTAGAGGGCGCTACATTGACTGTTTGGTTGGGCTGATACAGAAGGACTGGGCAAGTCTATAAATCTGGATCAAGGACTGTCTGTCCGGTCTGTCTGTCCCGTCCGGTCTGTCTGTCCGTCTGTTTTTTTCCTATTTTGCCAGTATGTAATTAGATTTGTAATTTACTGTGATTTACGGCATTCCCGCTACAAGCACCTGCTTCTAGGGTATTATTGCCGCCATCCCATTATTCTCTTTTATTAATAATGTTAAATATAACAAGTACTCCTTCAGCCTTACAATATTGTATTTACTATTCTTGTGAACTTGTATTCAGTTGAAATGGAATGGAAATAAACGTAAACGTAAACGTAAACGTAACAACATCTTGACGATTTTGGATTTGCTGCCCGGAAAAAACCAGGCAGATCAAAACGAGGCTAATTTGCATTATGCGTTCAGCGACAGATATTGTGTATGGTACCTAGACGTAGGTGTATTGTTAGTATGCCTCTAGGCAATGGCTTTGAGAAATATGGCTGTGAATGTTGAACCAGCGTTAGAATTTGCGAGAATTAAATTGGGCCTTGAAGAGTTTAAAAGTCATCAAACCACTGCAGTTTGTAATTTTGTGGAAGGTCACGATTTAGTTGTAAATTTCCCGACTGGATTTGGGAAAAGTGTTATTTTTCAAGCAGCTACATTTACTATCTTATTATCTAAATATATCATTAAAGACTTTTTGAATGGACTGTACACGACACGGAAACCCCGATTGAAGGTGACACGTGAATGAGAAGTCTCTTGTGTGATTGTACATAAAGTATCACCACACAGCAAAAGGACAGATATAAACTATCATTATCAAGCACCAACACATTCACCTTGTGTATAACGGCCAGCGATTATCGTTAGAAACTCTCCACCATCATAGTAGGGTATACAGCTGCAGGGGAACAGTCTGATCACAGCCTGCTCACCGTTGTGCGCGTGCGTTTCATTTTATGAATATTTAAATCCCTGCCCGAAAAAAAGATGTGGGCGGGGTCTAGAGCCAAAAGCGTCAAGACGTTTGTTTATACAGGTCTCCTTGTCGATCAACCCTGATGACAACAAAAGTTTAAAACAAACATGACCGTCCGTACACTCACAATTTCATGTGTAAGTTAAAGGGTCTGTATATGTTTGGTAATGACTCTGAAATTTAATGGCAATAAAAACTTACTTGGTAAGAAGTACAGCAGCTTTGGCCTGGGTAGTACTGTATAATGAATTTTGAGAAACTTTTAACTTCGAAGTACTAGTAACTACGGTTATGGAAAAATATATCACTTTTTATTCCCCAAAATTTGAATCTGAGAACCGTTATGGCCATAACGCTTCTCAGACTGTGTATTCCTATGGGGAATATTCTTCCTGCGTGTAAATATTCGCTACGGGTTTTCGGTGATATCTCAAAAATGCGACCACCTTTTGAAGTGAAATTTTCACAGGTTAGTTTTATTGTATACACTGTATACCTACATTTATAGGATTAACACAATCAGTAGGCTCCAATTACCAAACGTATACAGCACCTTTAACTGAATTTACCATTTGGCATTACCAACCATGCATACACAGTGCACTGTGTGTACAGAAATTCACCATCAATGAACCATAGAGCAAGGAGAATGAACCAACAATAACTTTAAACTAAAACACTGTAACAGCATGCAATAAATTCCAATAAAAATCTAATTAATTAACCTTTCTTAAATACACAACCTTTCTTGAATATACAACAAATTTGCCAACAAATTAATAATACTGTAGTGTTAAAAGTTACACTTCGAGTTCGACATCATCATCATCATACGTCATTCCAAATCTAAAATAAAAACACATATATAGGGGGCCTACACCAAACTGCACTGACTCACCGACAGTACAGATATGACAGACAGTGAAAAACTGTGACTGCACTTTTGTTATTTATTTGGCCAGCCAAACGAATTAATTTAAGCAAAGATGCATACGCACAGCATTGCAAAACGACTCACTGATGCCCACAACCGAACCAGACGTTACGTGGCCGCCTCCTCCCCGATCCGACCATCTCAACGCCAAAGGCCCCCCGTACACAAAGGCAAATCAACGGCATTCAAATTTCAATTTAATAACCAAACTCACCTGGAAAGGATTGGCGGCCTCGGGATCAGCAAAAGGATTGCTATCGTAATCTGTCATACTATGTGTTCACTAATTACGTTTAAATATTCTGGTTGTATGCGAACCAGAAGAATATATAAAGAAAGTGAGAATTATGAAAATCTTTAATTCATTCCCGTTACCAGAGTTCTGAATAGACTAGCCCGGTCATTAGTTAAATTAGTCATGAGAAGATGGCGGCGTGGCGACTAATGGGCATGCGCGTGGTTTACGTCGTTCTAATTTTAGCTACATGTGTAGCTAGCACGTGAATTATAAGCTCGTAGGCCCTACAATAGGACGATAATGGGACAAAAGAAAATAATTTAACCACCTTAAAATTGCGTGGAATCCCGTGATATAATGTTTTCTTCCAACCTAAAGACGGGAATAGTGGACCAAAACTGAGAGCCCTGCATGATACGTGGGCAGTGCGTGGGAAGAGAATACCGCCCTCTTGCATTTGTTTTGTCTTTCTCAAACTCCGGCGTTCCCCCACTTTCCTAAAAAGTGTGAGGCGGCAAAGCACTGCAGACTCAGTGACATATTTTTGTGAAAACATTTCAACAAATTTTCAAAAGATATATACACCCATCAAAATGTATTATTATTGTAAGTTGTTATCATTATTTTATTTTGATCAATTTTGATTAATAAATGAAAACACATTTTCCAAAAATGCTGGATGGGCTCGAGTCGCCGAGGAGGGGGGGAAACTGCAATCTCATTTTGACCGACCGTCCCCTGCTGATGATGAGGAGTGAGAAGCCAACGGGTGACGATACGATTGCAAATGGTATATAAAACAATATACATGAAGTCCCCCTGAACTTAAGTTCTGGAACTGGCATCCAGATAAGATGTCCTTTATTGCAGATTGGGGGGGGGGGGGGGGGGGGGTGGGGGTAAATCTCTGAGATCAAAACCGTATACAAAGGTCCCAAAAATTAAGTCCGACCACTTCGAATTCTATCTCCATGGACCGACATTATGCATCCAATACAAGGCACTTTAATTTAAAAAAAAACCTGTAAGAATACTGTTTTGAGAAAAACCTGAGGTATTCCGTTAAGTTAGGAATTTGGTTGCTCAGTTTTTACTTCAATTGCACATGATTGCATATGATATTCACGACGCGCCATAGAAATAGAACCCGGAGAACGCTGAGTGTGTCATTTAATGTGCGTGCGGTTTCGTTGTGAGACCATTTTTATGGACGCGCGTACGCCATTTCTTTTACGCTTGTTTGGCAAAATTAGCATATTACGGTCTATGTGCGTTGCAATTTTTGCCATACACGCGTGTCACGTGATGATCATTTTGCCATACACGCGTGTCGCGTGTATATAGAGATACGCCGCGTCCGTCCACAGACGACACAGAGAGGACGGTCGAGCTCAGCGTTCTCCGGGTTCTATTTCTATGCGACGCGCCCATCCCACTTTTAATTTGTAGTGGAACTGGCGATTATGTCAAAGGTTAAACGTTTAGGGAATCTACTCAGGTAAACAACTTGTTCAATCACCTTTTCCCCAGGTATTTTTTTATATTTCGCTTTGCTCCCAGTTCCTGATTCCAATAAAACTACGGGTACGAGATGAGAACGATCTCAGTGTCATTTTATGCAAACGAGGTTGATTTGAATGCGTTTCTAATAATTTGGTTTTTGCGATCGATTTATCGATCATCAGCATGCAGAGCACTCGCATCATCACCGGCAGGATCCCCTGATGTTGTGTCAGGAAATTGGTTTCTGAATAGTGCTGATTTATTTCGTTTCATATCCTTTTTAGGATTACGAAAATATAAATACAATGGCTCATCATAGTGCTGAACAACGGTCGTATGCCAACGAGAAGACCCCGTCAACAGCTCCAGCGGATACAGACACTGCCAGCGATCCTGCCAGCGGAGGATTTTTTGCTGCAGACTACAAAAAGTACGTTCAGAATACATTATTGCAATATCAATAATATTATGACAATGTCATGCGTATACTTAAAGGTTAAACTTTTATTTCCGACACCACTTTTATAAAATAATGACAATCTGATGATGATTGATATTGAACCAAAATTAATGGTAATATTTATTCGCAATGTACAAATACTCGAGGTTGCTTTGCATACTAATTTGATAGGGAAAGACTGAAGAGTGAAGTGAATATAATATCTATCTAATCTTGTCTCTGCTGTACTGTCACTCAGTTGACAGTTGTCATGGTTGTTGTCACCTTGCTTGTAATTGTGCTTGGACTTGTTCAACCATGGAGGAATAAGAACACAAGGAGTTACAACGAACAGGAGATCAAACGTCCAAGGTCTGGTACCGCCACAGATAAAAGCGCAGTTGTAACGCACTTCCTAACCGCACGCGATGCGCTGTCTCTCTGTGTGCGCTTGCGCAGTATCATGAGTATGGAGCCAAGATTAAAAGACTTGGAAGGGTGGCACGATCATTCATATCAAAATAGTACGATGTTTTTGAAAAAGTCAGATTTTTCATTCGTCCCCCCTAAAAATGCTCCACGACGCTCCATGTAAATGTCTGCACGAATGCGTAGACAAAGGGTTCACTGAGCAAACACCGTAATTTTTAACCAGCCAAACTTGGCCAAAAGTTATCAAAATCTCAGAAATATATTTTCATTCATATCAATTATTGTATAACCGGAATATCATTGTAGGCCTATTACTTACCTTCTGAAAGTCGGATTTTAATGAAGGAAACGTCGGCAGAATCAGAATCTCAAAGCGCATCGAAAGGACTATACGTGTGGCATAGAGAGCTACTGCGCATGCGAATACTGTTTCGTTCGTTTGTTCAGAATTATGTACTATTAAAAAGCACGAACGAGTCATTTCTCCACTGTGCAGTCCGAAGCTGTACCAGACCCTGTGTACAAAGAGATATTATCGCGCGCGTAAATCTGACTCGCAGCGCGCGCGCCCGGGAGGCCTCCATGCCTTTTCCACTGAACAGCCAGGATCGATAATTGGGCAGTAATTACGCTGTGGGGGGTTGGCGGGCCGTTCAAACGCCTTGTGTTCTTATTCCTCCATTGTTCAACCATTCAATTGCGAGTCAATTATGAATTATATTAATAATATTAATAATAATAATAATAATATTTATTAATTAATTAATTAATGACAACATTCAAGACCCTGTCAAACATTCACATTTTATTCTCTATAAAATATGATTTCATCGTTATCGACTATCGTAATCTTCTGACATAAATACAAATATTGATTGTTCCTTTTGTTTTTTAAAATTCCCATCAAAGAAAAATGGTCTGAAAAAGTTAATTTTCCATCAATTTCTTTGATTGAAATTTGATTTTGATGGTAGGGCTATTGGAATTTTAAAAAGTAGTAGACCCTTGTTATTGACTCAAAATTATTTTCACTAAAACAAAAACCTGTATGTTCTTTCACAATCACATGTTAAACACTTTTTGAATGGTTTCAGGTGTTTAAAAATACAAAAAACCAAAAACAAACAGAAACAACACACATGCAACTATTTGAAAAACTGCTATCTAACCTGATTTAGTGATGGTTGCTTAAGGGTTCTCGTGGCTTTATTTTGTTTCTTGTCTTTATTGCCCAGCTACAACATGTAGTTCTAGTTATGAATGTTTTTTTATATTTATTTTGGGTTCTACACGTATGCATATTTATGCGGATTAAGTGCCTTTTCTATAATTAAAGAGGCAACAATGTATGTCGTCATGATCAACGCAGGCCTGTAGTTGTACATGGAATTATGAACTCTCATCCAGTCACTGCACGAGCGTGCCTCTGTCCTTATCATACTATTGAGGGTGCACGCTGCGCCTGTGTGCAGTAACTGGATGAGAGTTCCATGCACAGCCACATGCCTGCTTTGATCATGATGACACAGCCCCTTAAATGTTTCCTTTCATTTCATTGAGCTGAGCCTGTGTGAAGTTCAAGCTCTGTATCTGTTGTCTTGTTAGAGACTAGATATTCAACTTTTCAGCTGTTTTTGCCCCCTTTTGATTTCCGCTGTGCCATTGAAAATTAAAACACAGTGCAATATCTTTCTCTGTCTGCATTGTCTGTGGAAGTTTTCTGTGTTTTTTTACTGACAAAACTGCATGCCTGATACCAGTACCACACTCACAGGTAACATTGCCCGTTGGGCAGCAGATCATGTGCCAAGGTACATGTACATTGAATTGCCAGTATGCCACGCCAGATCCAATACTAATGGTAGAAACACATTGAAAAGCAAATTCAAAGGCTTAGGTCACCTACATGTACATGTACATATTGTCTTTTATTTATTTTTATTTATTTATTTATTCAGGCTATTAAAAAACATTACAATTACAATATACAGAAGACTTAAAAAGACAATCAGACCAACAGAGGAAGTACAACATTGTAGAAATACAAAAACAAACAGCAGCCTCGAGGGATTGCCTTAAAGAACAATCCCCGTAAAAACAAAGACAATAGAACAAACAGATTGATATCAAAAATATTTGGAAATATTATTATACAAAAAAACACTACATGTATGTACACTGTTATAACAACATTAGAAAAAAGAAAAAAACTAGACACGTGACATTGCATTTGTGCACAAATGCAGAGCTGTTTCGCTAATAATATTTTCAAATTACTCATCTGAATATGAAATCCTTATAGTGTGTACATAATCAAGTGAATAATACATAACTAATGCCTTGTGCGATCGAATTCATTGTCTATATATCTTGTAAAACTGTACCTTTAAGGTAACATAACCTGACAAATGATGACGTCATGATGACGTCAATTTGTTTTTGAAGAAGTTATGATGTATCAAGCCTGTTTAAAATAGAATTTAGATTTTAGCATGTTCCGTTAGTAATTTATGACTTAAAGGGGCAAAAAATGAAAAAATCATAAAAAATATTGTGATGACGTCATCATGACGTTATTACAAGTTAAACAGGAACTTGCCATTATCTAACGACTTGCTAAGTTTCAATGTAATCAGACCTTTACTTTACTTTACCTTTACCTAAACTGCCACTAGAGGGTGCTCTTGTATATTATGACGTTATTGGTATTTTATTTTGAAAGTAAACTCTGGCCGCACACTAACATCGTTAAAAGCAACTTCATAACTTTTGGCACTTTTGAATTACGAGGGCACTTCCGGTTTCGACCGGAAGGAGAGGTCACGTGAGGTCACGCACACTGACTAAAATAAAGCCCTAATTGATCCCTACCTAATCCCGCAAACAGAATCCTACGGTCTCTTGTGGCTGAATTGATACGCATTTTCAAATATTTAAAATATAAATCTTTAAGATTACGTCACGTGACAGGTGATGACGTCATCATGACGAATTTCTTTTAGGACCTTCCTTGCACCAATGCCTTTCATCACTGAAAGTTTCATTGCAATTGCTTATCGGGAACTATACAAAAGCGCTTAGAACGCGACGTGCGTTATTTGAATGACTTCCGGGTGTCTGAAACGGACGAATAAAAAAAAAAACGAAAACAAGAGCTGTTCCGCTGCGCTGCGCTGCGAAACAGCTACATGTAAAAATTAAAGACTTTGCATTGGCCCTTTAGTTGTGGACATGTTGAACAAAAGCTAATGATTCAAGCTTGGATGTTTATCTTGTCTTTAGGCATGAAGATCTCAAATCCATGCTTGATGGGAGCAAGGACAGTCTCAAACTGGAGGCTATGAAGAGAATTATTGGAGTAAGTATCACAAACAATGTCTGGAGGGTAGTCAGAGACCTTCCTTCTTCAGGGGCCTTCTTCAAATCTAGGCTTGGGCTCTGGCTCTGTCCTGGGCTCTGTTATCTAGTTTGGAGCAGCGTGCAGTTTGCATGGTGCATCAACTATAAACGGAGCTTGAGCTGTAGCCTAAGCCGAGGTTTGAAAAATGCGCAAGGTCACACAAAGATTAGTTTGATCACTGAAGTGTTAGTGTCAGTTATAGGTTTGTGATAACACCATCACCCATGTATCAAAGTCTCAATTAAGTGCACAGAGTATGTGTGGGTCTTGGAAGATCTCTCGGTAAGTCAACGTTTCAAACTACTCTATCATGTTTGATTACATTGTTCAGAACAAAAGTATTAATAAAATCATTTTCTTCATCTCTTTGTTGGATTTTCAATTTAATTCAATGCATTTACATGTACATGTAGTTACAGAAATGATCTATTGAGCCCCGCCCACCCAATCTTCTGCTGAAATGCAGTAGCCACATTGATGGACAGACCAATTACTGCCCATCAGTCATTGGACCGTCATATTAAACATGTATGTCGGACATGGCCTTAGTTTGGTCACATGGATTTGAGTGCACCTTAAAAATAAAAGGTTGAAATCAGTGCTGGAAGTACACATGTAACTATTAAAATAGTATCCCAATCTGTACCAGGCACTGAGGGTTATCCTGTGGACTGTTACATTCATGAAGGTCAATGAGTCATTATAGCTTGAAGGCAAATGTACACAGTGCTTGGTGTTTAGAAGCAGTGCTTAAAGGCACTGAACATGTTTGGTAATTATCAAAGACCAGTATTGTCACTCGGTGTATCCCAACATATGCATAAAATAACAAACCTGTGAAAATTTGGGCTGAATCAGTCATCGAAGTTGCAAGAAAATAAAGAAAGAAAAAACACCCTTGTTGCACAATATTGTGTGCTTTCAGATGCTAATAAAAGGCTTCATGCATGAAGTCTTTTATTATTTTAGTGAGAAGTTACCTCTTTCTCAAAAACTACGTTACTTCAGAGGGTGTGGTTTCTCACAATGTTTTATACTATCAACAGCTCTCCGTTGCTGGTTACCAAGTAAGTTTTTATGCTAATATATATTTTGAGTAATTACCAAACGTGTTCAGTGCCTTTAAAGGGTGTTTGTATCATTGGTAAGAGTAAAAATATAACTGTTCACAGATTCACGCATAAATTACATGATATAAAGTTGGTCATGGTGGGAAACTCCCTTAGAAATATTTTTGCTTGACATGTAGTTTTTGAGAAATGAGTGGAACAATAGTTTTGATCTCGCGAGTCAAAAACTAAATGTTTGAAAACAGTGAAGGTTTTCCCCCGCTTTTTTTATCGTGATTCCAATGACCGATTGAGCTTTAACTTTCACAGGTTTGTTATTTCATGGATACATGTATGTCATCATCACAATAATCTTGTTTATGCCTTTTTGCTTTATCATTTTGTAGTCAATGTCCCTGTGTGTTACACAATGTACTGTGCATTTTAGGCAACGTGGCGTTTACAGGCTTACCATAACTTGGATGTGATTGTTGGGTCATATCAAGTGTGGATACTGGTCTTTGACAATTACCAATGTTACACATGAGCTGTAACACATACATCAAAGTACAATGTACTGAAAGACAAAGTACAGTGTTGGTAATTATCAAAACAAAAATTGATCAGTTATACATCAAAAGCTAATTTATTGTGAAGCTCATTCCACACTGCACCAGTGCCAATCACAGGGATAGAAACCCATAAAGGATCGCAGGCACGAGGCTAGTGATTTTAGCGAGCATGCCAGTAAACTCACAACCACGACAAGACAAGTTCAGCAGTCTTGTCATTTTCAATTTAATATCATTGTTAACTAAAAAGTGGTGTTCAAATGTGAAGTTTGAGACCAACGAATATCTTTCAATTCTGCTGAGTATGGTCCAGTCAAATGTTTGGTCAAATAAAAAAAGAATATATATGTACAGGTACATTTACATGTACAAGCCCTGCAGTCTTGTAGATTTCTCCTCCAAATTTGAACCTTGCAATCTCCAGAGGACTGATTCTGTCTTAAATACTGTCCAAGTTTAGAATATTAGTATTTGATGATTACCCAAAATCACCATTGTGCATTTCAATTGCTGCAGTAAATATAAGCATGTACATGTTTTATAAACGTGCAGAAAATTCCTGACAAGACAAAAAAATAATTTTCACTGTACGTTTAAAGGTGACCACCTTATTTGATTGTATTTTCTCAGGTTGATTGGATGGTGCAGGGTTTGCCCTTTACTTTTTCAGTGACTAGCCAGCAGGACCAGTTAGCTTTTCATTTCGCTGGTCCTTCAGCTTTTGCACTTGTCCATAATGCATATTAAGTAGGGATGCTTTTCAACACTGAACTAGCTAGCAGGGCTACTTGGAGAGAATTTTGACTGGTCCTCTGGTGTTTTAACTGGCACTGGGCCAGCGGACCACTGTTTTAAGGGAAAGCTCTGTGGTGTGTTTATTGAAAACTAGAGGAAGGGAACCCACTCTTTAAAATTTGTCTGAACGTTGTCAGCATGAGGTAGGCCAGGGCATTGTTTATAATTTAGTAGGGAAGAATGATATAAATATTTCTCAGCTATACATTTTCAAATCATGCCTGGAATTACACGGAGGCCACGGAGGACATGGTCTCAGTTGCCCCTGGTCTTGGCCTTGGTGCCTCTTCAAAAGTTTCCCCTTGACTTTAAGATTTTGCAATGGAAGTACCCTTTGCAAAATCAAAATGGCCTTGCCCTGTCAAAGATGAAATTCCAGGCCTGCAAATTAGTATAACTTATTTAACTTCTTTTATTTCAAACTTTCAGATGATCGCCAAAGGGAAGGATGCAACCGATCTTTTTGCAGCTGTTGTGAAAAATGTTGTTTCAAAGAATATTGAGGTAAAGTCTTGGGTGTCAAAAAGGAAAGCGGATAAACACTGAGATTTTCTCATAGAAGACGTCAGTTTTCTTTGTCCTGAAACCAAAGGGAGATAAGGGCTGGAAAAATAGTATCCTATTTATAGTAGGGTAGATCATATTATGTCATGGGAAAGATGTTTGGCTGTAAAAGCCATTGCAGGTTTTTCACAGATTTGTCCTTGGGTAGAAAAACAAGCAATTTTCAAAGTTTGCAAAATAGCTGCCATTGCTTGTTATTTTACCTATAGATGTTTTTTTGAAGGACAAATCTGCGATGACATTATTGACTCGTTGCCAATGCGGAACACATCTTTGCAAATGCACGCCTACCATTTCCACCATTTTGGGGTTAAATTGTTTTTTGTAATATTTGACTCCCAAAATGGGGGACAGGATTAGGCGCATTTAAGTGCGCTGCGCTTCATGCAAAGGGTCAATACCCAAATCTCTTTCTCGTGACATACATGTACATGTACTCTGACTGTGAATCAATTTCCATGCCTGTACCATCAAAGGCACAATCCCATCACTTACCTGCCATACTATTAAGGTGAAACCCAGAGATAATCATAGGATTTGAGTGAAGGAAAGGAGAATTCCCATCATCTAGAGAAAATACTTTGTGCATTTTTTGTTATGGTGAACCTCATCAGTAACATTGGAAACAATGATGAGACATGAAAATTACAAGGGAGGCTATCTGATGCGAAAGTGGAGTTGGAACTCCGCTTCAAATAACTCGAACTGTGGATGTACTTGCATAATAACGTTAAGTTAGATAACATGTGATTGTGACGTAATTGAATTAACCAGTGTGATTGGCTGAATTTCTCCCTGTTGCAGATCAAGAAGTTGGTGTATGTTTACCTGGTGCGATACGCAGAGGAGCAGCAAGACTTGGCCTTGTTGTCAATCAGTACATTCCAAAAGGCGCTTAAGGTATGACTCTCATAAGATGTTAAAGGGAATGTATACGTTTGGTAATCACTCTTAAAATTAATGGTAATAATAACCTATTGGCTAGAAGCCTACAGCAGCTTTCGAGAGTCTAAAGCATGTTGAGAAACATTTCACTTCGAAGTTTTGTGTTTATGTAAAAATATATCAGTTTTTATGCCCCCAAATTTGAATCTGAGAAACATTTCTGTCAGAAACGCTTCTCAGATTGTGTATTCCTATTATAGGGATCATTCTTTCTGTGCCGACATATTCGCTCCAGATTTTTGGCGATATCTCAAAAACGTGACCACCTTTTGAAATGAAATTTTCACAGTTTAGTTTTATTGTATATATCAACATTTATATAGGATTAAACAATCAAACTCTTCCATATAACCAAAGGTACTCTTTTCTTTAAGGGTGGGTTTGTGGTGACTCGACGTAATAAAGAGCCTTTTTACTTTGTTTGCTCTTCCCAGGGTTTGCCCTTAAACTTTTCAGTGACTGGCCAGCAAGATCTGTTAGCTTGTCATTTTAGTAGTCCACCAGCGTTTTCACTTGCCCATATTTCATACTACAAGGAGGGTATATCTTTGGTAATTACTCCAGAAATCAATGACCATCAAAACTAAATTGGTGAGAAGCACTGCAGCTGTTGATAATTTATAGCATTTTGAGAAACATTTCCATTGAAAGGACTGTGTTTTAAGAGAGAAGGCTTCGAAAAACTTTTTAATCTGAGCACAAAATGTTTCTCAGATTGTGTATTCCATTAACGGATTATTCTTCCTGCGTGGACATTATCGCTTCAGACTTTTGGCAATATCTCAAAAACGCTGACACCTTTTGAAATGGAATTTGGTAGACTATTTAGTTCTGAAAAGAACTGTGCTGCTTATTAACTACTACCTGGGTGGAAGGTAGGAACTCTGCCAGGACTACTACTTTCGCTTAGTGGATCGAGGGGACTTCTTGTTATTAAGTTCACTGTTGCGGAGTGAGTTGCGGAGTGAGTTCTAATTGAAATGTTCACTGGCGACATCTGGCTGTCCTGATATCCTCTCTTGTGAAGGGTCACTTTATAACATTATGCACCAGTCTTCAGTCTGTTTGTACACTTCCATTCAGCCCAGCATTAGTCAACTCTAGGTGGGAAATCCTCCATTATTCAATATGGTATTAAATAAACAAATAAATATATTATTCAGACTGATTTTGATTTCTTGATTCTAGGATCCAAATCAGTTGATTCGAGCTTCTGCCCTACGTGTGCTTTCTAGCATCAGAGTATCTATGATTGTACCGATCATGATGCTGGCTATAAAGGAGAGTGTCAATGATATGTCACCCTACGTCAGGAAGACTGCCGCCCACGCCATTCCTAAACTCTACAGGTATTCACAATAGTTCATAGTGTTGTTTTTCCCTGCAACTACACATGGTTTATAATTTTCCTATTTTGTACAGTCACACCACCTCCGCTGAACTGCACTGAACAATGGTGTTTATGCGCATACATTTTGCATATTTTATGAAAACTAATGAGATTTTTCTTTGTCTCTGTTAGCCTTGATCCAGAACAGAAGGACCAACTAATAGAAGTCATCGAGAAACTACTTGCTGATAAGACAACAGTAAGTAAATTATTCATAACATAAAATGAACACACTGTTAAAATAGACGCGATGGCCTCTTGTTATTCTGTTACACCATTAACCTCATGCGTGTACTTGTACTTACATGATCTAAACTTGTAATACAGTGCTGACTGGGAATGGATGGTCCTCTCCTGGGATCCTCGCCCGCATTGCCCATTTCCATGCATGTCATTTCCTTGAACCTTGAACCTTGATGTGAAGCAAGAAGTAAATACACGACATCATTCAATTATCAATTTTCCTGAGTTGTGATATGACAAGATACAAAACTACAATTAGTAAACCACAGGTAACGAAACTATGATAAATAAGGTAACAAAACTGATCTTAATTTACTTTACTTTGAACTTCCAAGACACACTTTGGGTCAGACGCTCATGGAATGAACTAGATATGAACCCAAACGTTACAATTGACATAAGGTCCTGTAAGTGTCAGTCGTGTGCTAAGAAGTTACATCATGAACCATATAGATAGTTCCCAATAGACACTGTCTTTACAAACAACGTGGGTTTTCGCTTGGGGCTGCATTAAGCGTTCTAATTAAGTTTCTACCAACCAATTATGCAAGGAATTTGATAAAACTCATGCATGCTGCACGCCGTATTTACGCACAATGCACAGTTGTGCAATCAAAAAATGATCGAATTGCCCGTAAAGTTAGGAACTATCTATTGGGGAAAGTTTTAGGCGAACCCTCAATAAGTAAGTATTTTTTCTTCTGGAACTACATGTACACAAAAGTCATAGCCTCTGTTACCCTGGTTTGGGCTTTGGTGCCCCAACAAAAGTTTCCCATGTATACAATGTAGACTTTAAGATTTTCAATTGATAGTGCCCTCTGCAAAATGAAAATGACCCTAACCTCTCCAAATTGACTTCCAAGTCTGTGTTGTGGAAAGTTATAAGCAGTGTACTCCCAACCTCGTCCCCAGGGTGTGTCGAGCAGTACCAGGTTGACCGCTCTCTCACCCTGGTATTGGATCATTTGCATATCCAAAATGTTTGGATACGTATGCAAATTAGAATAGTCTGGCTGCTTTTTGAAATTCACATCTTCGTCATAGTCTCGTGGTCCTGTACCAGATTTAATAGCCTGTTTGTACATTGGTTGCCGGCCGGTTAATATTGTAAAGTCGTTGTCCAATCAGGGTCCAAGTAAGGAGTTTTCCTCCCAGGGTTTACTATTGTAAACATGGTTGGAAATAAAGTAAACCATGGGGACGAGGTTGATGTACTCCCTTAACAGTGGTCCGCTGGCCCAGTTAAAGTAGTCCGGCTGACTAGTTCAGTGTTGAAAAGCATCCCTATATATGGAATATGGACTGAGGTAAACCCTGAATGGGCAAACCCTGAATGGGCAAACCCTGAATGGGCAAACCCTGAATGGGCAAACCCTGAATGGGCAAACCCTGATAAGTTTTTATGCTTATTTGTAGATTTTCTGTTAAATTTCTAACCCTTTAGAAGCCATTCATGTCTGTATACATTTAATCATCAACATATACTCTACATCTAGTCATGGCTAATTTTTGTGGATTTTTTTCACAAGTTTTCTGGTATGCATGTCTGGAAAAACAATATGAAATAGAACTTGTTGTTTTGTTTTAGAAAATACTATTTTAATGTTGTTAAAAAACTGGAGTATGTTCATTAAGGATATGCCCTTTACTTTGAAATCGTTGGTTGAGTGGAAGTGAGTCTAATCTTGCCTCCGTTTGCGGCCGGTATTTTGGCACAAGCCACTTTTGGCCCCTGTGGTCTCTAAAGAGTTATAAAGCAGTAAATACACAGTCTTCATTAATCTGTTTCTTGTGTGTGAATCAGCTTGTTGCTGGTAGTGTCGTGAACGCCTTTGAGGAGGTCTGTCCAGACAGGATCGACCTCATCCATAAAAACTTCCGCAAGTTGTGCAACCTCTTGATCGACGTGGAAGAGTGGGGGCAGATCGTCATCATCAACATGCTGACGAGGTACTCCAGGACACAGTTCCTTGATCCAAACAAGGCAGTAAGTGTTACCTTCTGACTATTTCTCCATCTCATTTCTCTCCTACCGTAACAGTGCTTTGTGACTTCTCAGTACAATCGCAGGAGTAGCTACAGAAAACGTTTCTCATCCATGTGTTTTAACAAAAACCTTTTGTTGACCACTTCTCGTCAGTAATAAAAAGTCTTTACCTTTACCTTGTGCGATATTAATTTTTATTATGTTTTCAGAATTTTTTTTGAACTACCAAAATAATTTTTGTTTGTTGAGAATATCATTGTCACAATGAAATCCTGACTAAACAAAGTAAAGATAAAGTTCTCATAAAACGCACAACTGGATTTTTTCATTCTCTTTTGTGACATTACATGCATGATGGAATGTTTTCACTGTGAATAGGCCAATAAATTAATAAGTCTAGTCTAAACTCATATTATTTTCAGTATATGGTGTGTTTCAGGTACTTAAATTTTGTTTACAAACATTGGAAAAACTGCTAGCGTGACAGTAGAAAACTGGTACCCTTTATTGTGTTCCCTGTCATATGCCATGTCCGTAATCAGACTCTCACTTTATTTCACAAATGTCCCTTTCTCCAAGGATATGATCCAAGAAGAGAATGAGAAGTCTTTCTATGGCTCGGACAGTGACAAGGAGGAGGAGGAAGAAGCTGATAAGGAGAAGGATGAGACAGTCAAGAAGCCGTACATGATGGACAGCGATCACCGACTACTGCTGAGGAGTGTCAAACCACTGCTGCAGAGCAGGAACTCTGCTGTAAGTTAAAGCAAATAATCAGACTATTCAAAGCAGGCATGATATTCTTCCTACTTTTGTCTGATTTCTGTTTTTTTGTGTTTACAATTGAGAAAAATCTGAAAAACTGTGATGAAATAGCCTAAAAGTTTATTAAACCCTAGCCCTGGTAGGACGTCAGTATCCGTTGTATGCAACGGAGGAGTCCAACCTGGGCTAATTAAATCCTACACCATATGAACAAGTTGGTTAGCCCTTGAGCTAAACAAAAATCCTACTTTTTTCTGAGCACCAAATTTCTCGCATGTCAAAGTTGGAGGTGTGGGGTTGGGGGAACTACATGTATGATACTATAGGAATAGAGAATCACCAGGTAGTGCCAAATTTCATGGCTCTGCTTATCGTGAAATTCTGCGCTTACAGCCTATATGATCACATGCTTGACTTGGCCCAGTTAGTGCAGATTTCTGTGGTAAGTGCTGCCATGAAGTTGAGCCCAGGGCAGTTATAAGTTCATAGTGTTTGGGGGAAAAATTATATCTGGTTTAAGGATTTTGCTCATAGATAGTTTGTATTGCGGAATCTCAAGGATGATTGTGAACAAAGTGGTTTTGGCATCATTAATAATTTATGAATTATTTCTAAAGATCTGGGGCTGTAGCCTAGTCACCAAAAACAAAAAAAGTCAGCAGTCGTAATTCCACATCCAGCTACACAGTAGCCATAACCTTGCATGCCTTGTGCATACAGCGGATGCATGGGTGTGTGACCTATTGACTTACAAAATAGAATGGTTTATTTACAAACAATAAGAAAAGCTGTAAAAATACAGAAATTGAGTTTTTAGTTAAAACATTACACTCAACTGGGTATTTCAATCCTGTTAAAGAAAGATTTGGCATTAAAATCTGAGGGGGAAAAAAAGTAATTAAAGGCAAAAAGCAAGTTAAAATTACTTGGTGACAAATTGAAAAATTGAAAACCGCTATAGTGTGGAGATGAAGTAATCAATTGTCTCACTGTTGGAGGATATACGTCATTATTATTATTATTGGTTTATTCACACCATATTGCAGCTAGAAGGCTGAATTGCACAGTGGTTACAGTAGGTAAAAAGCTACAATACACAGAAGGTAATTAAAAAGGTACATAGTCGATAAAAACTTTTAAGCGCAAAAAAACACAGGCCATGTAAATCTTTGAAAAAACAGGGCACAAAACTAGCACAAGGACCAATAAACAAACATTATTTGAAAAAAAACCAAACCCAAAAACCCCAAAACTTAAGGCATGTCATAAAGCAATCCAGTTAGATACGGAATAAGGCTGTTATGAAATCCAATATAAAAACATCAATTTATAAAAGATAAAAAGAAATCAATCTGTAAGCATGTCATTTAACAATTCAGTTAGATACGGGATAGGGCTGTTATGAAATCTTTTTGTGGAACCTTTATGTTTGTAAATAACCTATTTGGTTCTTAACCCCATACCGTAGAGCTTATTTGGCTTGGGGAACCAGTCAGCAAATTTTGTAGACCTAAATGTTTTTCCTTTTGTGCGTAGGTTGTGATGGCAGTAGCCCAGATGTTTCACCATCTAGCCCCCAAAAATGAAGTCGGAGTGATTGCTAAGCCATTGGTACGACTACTTAGGAGCCATAGGTAATTATTGTGTACTTATTTCATTTTGTTGTCATTACTGTTATAAATGTAAAAAGTGCTAAATTTGCATTGGGGATAAAGGATGTTATTGTGTATTTATTTATTTTGTATTTATTTATTTTGTATTTATTTATTTAGTACGTGCCTGTATGGTAGCAATGAAGTCCAAACGTTTTGGTCACGTTTCTTGTTCCACCAGTGGTGTCACATCACGAGCAAGGCCTGTTGTGTGTGTTTGCAGGGAGGATTATTTATAATGAAATAATCAGTTAAAATATATAGAGGGGAAAGTAACAAGTATATTTCAGCTGATTTGTCATTACTTATTAAGTTTATTATTTACACAATTTACATGTCATACGGACAAGGTAATATGGCACACATCCTTTTAGTTGTTTGTTTTATTGTGTATTTGAAAGAAAGCTCAATAAATGTATATGTTTTTGTCAAACTTCTTATGATTAGATTATTTTTCCAAACAATACAGTAAACTATCATGTTTTTGAATATCTTTCTCAGGGAAGTGCAGTCCATCGTGCTGAGTAACATCGCCACAATGAGTGCCAAGAGGCGTGGAATGTTTGAGCCCTTCCTCAAGAGCTTCTTTGTGCGATCGAGCGACCCCACGCACATCCGTCTCCTCAAGCTGGAGATCCTGACTAACATCGCCGGCGAGACCAGCATTGCCACCATTCTCAGAGAGTTACAGGTGAGATGATAGCGTCCGATTAGAGACAAGTTGTAGTAACCCTAGTCTGAGGCACTCGTCCTCTTTCAGGTGGATCAAGTTATGTATTTTAGTGTTTTTTCCCCAAGTTGCGAAACCCAGAGCGAGTAGAACAATCTTCATATCCAAGTCTGGAGCGTTGCACATTCCTTGGGGGGGTTGTCAGTTCCCGAGTTTTGAAGCTTTGTTTTGATGGGCGGGAAAATTCATGCCTGCCATATACTAATGTGTGCAAAATCTGCTACATTGTAAGTGTATGTCAAACATTCAGACCTACATGCACCCAGATCTTACCCTCTGAAATGTGGAATCATCTTTTCAGTGATCTGTCAATTGTATAAGGCTTTGCCTCTGATGTCTTGCTGACACCCTGTGCCAGGATCTGAAATTTACAGCAACTACCCCCCGCCACCACCACCACCAAATATGTGTGCCTGTAGCTATTGGACAGGTCAAGCATTGATGTAAAGCTTGGAGTTTGTGCCTCACACAAGAGTAACACTACACAATTCATGTGGCTCTCTGAGCTTCACATTACATGAAGCCTGAACTTCACATTACATGATGTTCTCATCCCCTCCTAACCTGTCTCTCTAAACACCCCTATATCATTCTCTTCAGACCTATGTGACGAGCTCAGACAAAGATTTTGTGGCAGCTACCATTCAGGCCATAGGGAGGTGCGCCAGTAACATCGCTGAGGTGACTGACTCTTGCATGAATGGCCTGATGGGGCTCATGTCAAATAGAGACGGTAAGGCATTGTCCCTTTTGGAAAGAGGTCGTCTTTCTTCCCTTCCCATTTCTGAAATATATTAAAATAATGAGAAGAAAAAAAAAGTTGCAGTGGCTTCTGAGTGCTGTGTTCAGCACTGTAAATAATGTTTGCAATAGGAAAAAGTAGAATCACAAATTCAGTTCAAGAACTTTACAATCCCAAATTCTTCTACAGAATAATAATAAAAGTAAAGCAAATTCTTAAATTATTCATTTTAGCAAAGATACCGGTGCTCTTTGCTAAAATTTTGGAGGAATTTGGGAGGGTTAGGATTAAACAGAAAAAGTAGGTCAGTGCAGCAACATTGCACTATTGCCAGAATAAGGCTACCAGCCAAAATACCATGTCACATAATACATATAGCATCTGTGACTGGTATCCTGCTTTTTTTGCTAAGCAGAAACCTTTCAGTAATTTTTGTTCTGCTAAGAAACTTTGTGAATATAAACCCAGGTAATACTTCCTATGGAGAGGATACAAAGTGAATTTATATGCTATAGCTAAAAAGTGTGTCGTTTTTTTCCGCTGACATGCTGGAGTCTAGCTCTTTATTGAGTTGAGTGTTTCAGCAGCCTGCCTTCATTCATAAGAAAAACAAAGAGTATGTAAGTGACTAGCATTAACTTTTATTCTTTGGTCATCTGCAGAGGCTGTGGTTGCTGAGAGCGTAGTAGTGATCAAGAAACTACTGCAGATGAATCCTACAGAGCATAAGGAGATTATCCGTCACATGGCTAAGCTGGCTGATGCCATCACGGTACGTCTAATTTGACCAATGGGCTAGTGTTGCTCCTTTAAAAATAGTTAATACCAGGGATGAGATTTTTCAAAATTTCTGGATTTGAAACAAAAACTTGTTGTGTCTTCCGGGTGTTTGTAGCCTATCCGTTGTATGAAAAGATTTCCCAATGATTTAATTGTGGACGAAACCACGTGAGGGTATGAGTATAGTCAAACGAACGAAAGAGTGCTACCCAGCAACGGTGTGATGTTACTCCCCCCAGGAACCACAGGGAATTATACCTAAAAGTGTTAGTTGACAGTATGTTGAACGAATAACAAGTGCTTGGCTAACGGCAAGGTGCGTAAAATACAGCCCGATTCTTTACATGATGACTAGAGCAGGCTAGTTGAAACGTTGAGACCAATAATAACTCGTTTCATGGCAGTGAAGTCCACTCGATCCACTAAGCTAAAGTAGTAGTGCAGGCTGTAGTAGGACAGTTCTTTTCAGAATTTCCCCTGGAATTCCAAAATTTACTGTTGAATAACAGAAAGACAAGTTCATACACTAATGATCTAGACATCAAAGTAGATACAATCAGATGATGGTACCGCAAACCAAATATATTGATACCTCACCATGCAATGCCTCAAAACCTATAAAAATTGTTTGAGGTCGGTGTTCAATATTTAGTTTATATTTTCATAAACACTTTTGTTTGTCTGTGTGTCTCTCTCTCTGTTAAACAGGTGCCAATGGCAAGGGCTAGCATCCTCTGGCTGATTGGTGAGTACTCTGACCGGGTACCAAAGATCGCTCCAGACGTTCTCCGCAAGATGGCTAAAGATTTCACCAATGAGGAAGACATTGTCAAGATGCAGATCTTGAATCTAGGAGCAAAGCTTTTTCTTACCAACCCCAAACAGGTATTTAAGTCATATCGGTACCTGCTGCCAAATGAGCATAACAGTCTGATTGGTTGGAGTGTTATCAATAGATCAGTAATGCATTTCAGCTCGAGTACGTGGTATTGTCTGTTGGACCGCTGGAACATTCTATTGGAACTTGCAAAAAGGCTAAATTGCATGTTCCGTCTGGTATGATAGTTGTCGGCACAATGTCCCATCCCAGCAGAATGTCCCATCCCAGCAGAATGTTTGTCTACTGGATTAACGGCGTATGCCTTCGGGAATGTTCCTTTGTGCCTAGAAGTTTAGAACACTTACAGGATAATTGGCCTCTAGTCACCAGGGCTCGCTCGGTGCTCTAGTTATTAAGACATCTGCTCTGGAATGTGGGGGTCTGGGGTTCAAATCCAATGCTTGTTGTATGCCTGTAGATCTTTTCAAGCAGGATTCGCAAAGCACCGAGTATACAGTATTTGTAACACTTCGGTGTAAGGGTAAAACATAGTTATTATTTGAGTCAAGTTTGCCCTGTATCTTGACATTCTAAATTTGTTTACAAAAATTCTGAATGGAAACTCTGATTTGGAGTAAAAATGGGTCAATTCATAAAGAATGCCTTTGCTTAACTGAATAATGAAGTTATATTTGTAAAGGCATTAACTTTAATTTGAAGCAGATATTTTGTAAATTTTTGGGGTAAATTTAATCAATTTAATGGTGTGTCGAGAATAGGTCTATCAAAGATGACTTAATATTCCCCTGGAAAAGAAGTGAAATGAATTGGAAGACTTCTCTTGTTTATTAAAGTGAGAAACTTTATCAAGTAGCTGAGAATCATCTTTATAATTGGGGTGTTTTGTCAATTTAATTTCTCAACCATTCTCAGACCAAACTACTATTCCAATATGTGCTGAACTTGGCGAAGTACGACCAGAATTACGACATCAGAGATCGGGCCCGCTTCCTACGTCAGCTTATCTTCCCTGGAGAGAAGGGCGGGGCCCTTAGCAAACACGCCAAGAAGATCTTTCTGTCACCAAAGCCTGCCCCTGTACTGGAGTCTGTCTTTAAAGGTCGGCCATTTTATTTCCTTGTTAATACTGGTTAAGTAGTTTTAATCTTCTGTCCTACTATTTTGTGCTGTGTTTTTCATACGTTACAGGGAAAGTGCATTAATGTTTTTTGGAAGAGTAGTTTTGTTTTTTAGTTATCTTTTGTGAGTTTATGTTGAGGTTGTTTCTTTTTTTGTGGCAATTGAAAGAATGGATGGGGATTTGTCGGATTTGACTTCACGAACTATTTCCTTAACTTTGACAAGATTTCTCTGGAGGACTAGTACTGGTGTGAGCTTTCTAATCAGTTTGCTCTCAGATTAAAACAAATCAATTATTTTTTCTTTACTAATAACCAGTGATGTATGCAAATGTTATTGAGTTTTAAAATACCTCATGAACAAAAGATGATAATATTGTGCCATGTCGTGGCTGAGCGTTTAAGAGCACCGAACTCAAGCACTGGTGTTTCTGATACACAGAGTGTGGGTTTGAGTCCCGGTAGACTGGTACCACAGACTGCCACGAAGTACCATACCTTCCAGGCTAGCATTGGGTTCATGGGTTTCTTCTGGTTTGATGTAGAAACCCCATGGCTTGGATAGTGTGTGCATAGTCTCCGTCTACACAGCCTGTGAAATTTTGTGGCAGTGGCCAGTTGGACAGGAGAGTGCATCAATAGTCAGAGGGTTTTAATGCACCTCAATAGAAGTGAAAGGAATCTTTGTCTGAGTGAAATTTTTTAGAAGAACGATTTGAAAAGTTTCTGTTCCACACAATGCAGCAGTCATAAAGACCAATAATGACAGATAAAAGGGCCAGGTTTGACCTTATTATAGATAGGGTCAGGGATTTTTATTTTTAATTTTTTCCATATAATGCTGATTCACATACACAATTATAAAGAAAGATACAATAAAAGTTACCTGTGAAAGTTTCAGCTAAACACAGTGTCTACTTGCTTAGAAAACAGCAAAAATCTGTCATGGCATTTTAAACCCAAATGTTAAATCCATCCACATTTAGCGAGGTGACAGCAGTGGCCAACTGCACCTCTGGCAGCAGCATTCAAAAACAGACCCTCAGAAATCTGAGAAACAGAATTTAAGATGTTTAGGTTAAAAGTTACCCATACCTTTTTGGAGGGAATCCTTTCTCAAAATAGTTTATACTAACAACAGCTGCAGTGCTTCTCACCAAGTAAGTAAGCTTGGGCGATACCACGATATTATCGAAAATCGCGATACAATTTTTTAAACGATTACGATATCGTGTCTGTTTTTTTAAATCGCAATATCGGCAAATCGCGGTTTCGATGAAGTATCGCGATGCATTTCCTAATCGAGATGATATGAGCTGTTTAAAAACATAAAAAGGCACCGACCGCAACCGCAAGATTCCCTACTATTGATCCCCGACTGGGATTCTTTGAAAAGACCGACATCAAACAGACGGTCTCATACAGACCAACATCAAACAAACGAAAACTGTGCGGTATTGCTCACGCACGTATGTACATGTATAAAAACGTTCCTCGGACGTTTCCCGACCGTACCACGAGGTGATTTCTCACAAAGGGAATTTCCCTTGCCTTTTCGTTCCCACAGCTACACGCCATTCCTTCACCTTCTAACTATAAAGTTTACCACATTAGGAGCATGCAAGCACATCTGCGGGATCGAGGTGATGAATACTATGGCAGTGCTGTGAGAAGCACTACGTCATAATTATTCACGCGATCGGCCAATCGGAAAGCTGTGAGAAGCATTACGTCATAATTATTCACGCGATCGGCCAATCGGAAAGCTGTGAGAAGCACTACGTCATAATTATTCACGCGATCGGCCAATCGGAAAGCGGCCGGTCAGGAATCAGCCTGTGCCAATTGCGTTCGTGGTGCTTCGGGTAACATGAAGAATAAAACCATGGCTAGAATGGAGAGCCTTACAGCCTTTATCAAATTTCCTTACATCAATAACCAATTCGCGGCACTTCAGTTTTAACACTATTTTTAAATCTGAAGTGGGTTCCCTCATCAACGCACGTCACAAATTAACCGCGATATCATCGAATATCGCGATATATTTTTGACGATGTATCGTGAATGAAAAAAGGCAATATCGCCCAAGCTTAGTTTTCATGGTAATTAACTTTTGGATTACTTACAAATCTATGACCCCACCTTTAACCCAGACAACCCCTAATATAAATGGGTCACATAATTCAAACATAGCTCAGCTTTCCTGTCATACAAGTAACAAGCACTTTTAGATGCCCATCGGGTTTGATAAAGCGCTGTATAAGAACTGGGTATTATTATTACCATAGCAGATTTCAAAGTAAACTAGGTCTCATTGTTCCCATCGTGTAGATCGAGACCATTTCCAGCTTGGATCACTGTCCCACATCATCAACTCCAAAGCTATGGGGTACATTGAACTACCCAACTTCCCTGAGGAGCTGCCAGACCCCTCTGTTCGCAATGTAGAGGTAGGAGAAACTGATAAAATAGGGCCGTGTTTCCGTTTCTAACTTAAGCAAAATCATTTGTATCTCAAGTTTTGTATTACACGTAATCTTTTGTCAGAGTATTAACCCTTGACCTAACACACTTGGGATGAAGGTGCGGGAGTCTGGGAACCATTGTCAGGCGTGTATAACTACATGTAGCTAGCTTTGCCGGGCAGGACCCAATTTCATAGATGAGCGTAAGCCCAAAAATTCGCTAAGCACAACAAAATTATGCTTAATAAGGTTACCAACCAAAGTACCATTTCACACCTACAATTTGTCTCTGGCATTCTGTGGCCAGTTTTATAGCGCTGCTTAGGGGTAAGCAACTTTTCGTGCTTACTATAGCAGAAAAATTTGCTTAAGGGTAGCAAGAAAATTAGGTAGCCAGCTTTGGGCATTTACCATGGAATTGCATTGTTACGTCATTCATTTTTATGCAGTACAGGGAACGATTTCGTCCAGCAATATTGCATAGACAAATGTGACTGACTCTGGCAAAACCCGACGCTTCTCGGCATTTTCCATTACGTGGTATGGGCCCAAAACCTTTAAAAATGGCCTCTGGGACCAACTTGTAAATTTGGCAGAATCGACATCGGGATACATTCAAGATTTGTTTTGTTTTTTAAACTGACTCAAAATTCATCAGATTATTGACAAAAAATTGATTTGAAAAACATAGCTGCATTCCGATTGTTCCACTTTATCGCGCTAAAACAAAGAAAATGCGGACAATTTGCTGTTTTTCTCGCGTCGACAAAATTACAACTTCCATGTTGATCCCGTAAACGTTTGGCATGAATATGACCGGCATGAACCACTGATTCCAAATAAGGCAATTGTGGGCTTGTCCCGCCTTCACAAACCAATGAAAACAGCCACGGAACATGCCCATCATTCGTACCCTCTCGTTGTCCGGTCTGTAAACAACGCGGTTGCTAATCACGTGATGTAAATTGAACGTTTTCATTGGTCCATACACGATGGTGACGTGGCAATTCAGCTTCGCTTCCGGGTTTCTGACCTAGCGTGCTTCGACTCGCCGTCGTATGTGAACCAACATTTTGGTGTCTTTTGCTTCCAATTATTCGTCGTTAATTGCTGAAAATCTGTTACAAGTATGTCAGAAAAACATAAAGGTGTCGACGATCGCATCAATAGCTGCAATGCTTAATGATGTTAGTGCATGTGGAATGAAAAAACAGGCGTGGAGGACGTGTTTGCTGACTACTTTGCTGTTCCGTCACGTGGGGATAGTGATGTAAACAGTGACAGCGATGTCGAAAACAATGGTGGTAAGTCTAGCGTGGCTTTGCATTTTCTTTTTATGTTTTATAAAATACATTTTTATGGACGTAAATTAAATATAGTATGGCTATTATGTATGTGGTGTTAGCCCGAAGATGTACACAAGATTTCAAAGACATAAGAAATCAAACTTAGGAAAAACACATGTAGATTATTTTTTGTGCGGAACGCTCGCCCAGATTATTTCCTACTCAAGTCAAATATTTTTTCCCCGCATGAATACTTATTAAATACAAACTTTGATATTAGTAGTACTAGTACATTGTAGTAGTACTACTACACTAATCAGTAAGATAAGGAATGATTTCGGATTGGTTTGTTAATACACCCCCACCCTATACTATTTCTGCTTTTTAAAATAAAACCCAGTTAGCACATTAGGCATTAGCTAATTAGCCTACTTTTACTTTTTGTTATTTATTTATAACTCTAAATATTGTTTTACTGCTTACGTGTGGAGATTTAACATCTACAACTCAAAAGAGTGGTGTTCCTGTAAATATTTACTGGAGCTGGTCACACTACCCATTTAACTACAGTCCGCAGTATTTTTATTAGTATTTATTTTGTTTTATTGATGTCTGCACAACATTTTGTAAAAAAGACATAGGCCTAGCAATTGTTTTTCGAACACATTATTTAATACATGTTTTCCTCAAATAATTTTTTCAGACTCTGATGACGATGATGTCAAACAATCATCAGATGAGGATGCCGCTGGACCTTCGTCACTACCAAGCTCGACATCAGATGAAGATGATCAAGAGGAGTCTGAGGAGGAAGAGCCGATGTCTCTTTGCAGGAGATTTGTGATGTTGTAAAGGAGTCGACTGTGCAGGGCATCAATATTCCTCAGCTGGTTTTTTTTTTTTTTTATTTTTTTTTATGAGATGTCGCCCAACTCACAAGGCCACGGACGGCCACTCAAGGTGAGGGCTACACATAACTGATTTGGGCCATCGACCCAAATCAATTGACACCAGGGGCACGTTGCCTCCTACTCCTGGGGCTGAAACAGGGTTACCCCCTTCACAGTCCTTAAGGATGTAGGCATGGGTATCATCCACTAGGATGCCTGTCTGGTAGAGCAGAATGCACTACCTTCCCAACTTTTTCGAAGCAATTATGGTTAAGTGCCTTGCTCAGGGGCACAAGTGTCATGACCGGGTATCGAACCCACACTCTGCTGCTGAAAACACCAGAGCTTAGGTCCGGTGACCTAGACCGCTCGGCCACGACACGCCACAAAATGAATGAATGAATCGGGAGAAGTGTTTGTGCCAGTGTATGATTAGGTTAATCGTCTGTCTCCACACACTACAAACGATTTCCTGGAGTGAAATCGTACCAGCACTTCAGTTTTTCTGAAGACAATTCTGGTTCAATTTCATTCCAAGAGCATTCAGGTAGTGATGAGCAGACTTTTGATTTTGCCCGCTCAGCTCCGTCACCAACACTTCCACCAGTTGTTCCCACGCCGCCTGGAATTGATGCTGCTCACAAGCGCTACCTTTTCCAACAAATCCGAGAGTTGTGGATGAGAGGAAGAGACAAGGGACTTGGTATGTCCTGAACCAGAAGTTTGAACTGTGTACAACTTTTTAAATGGGTGCCAGTGTGTAAGAATTTAATTTCCCCCCGTACATGTACCTGTACTAAAGTAAAACAAAACAAATTTAAAAAATTTGACCCAAAAAATCATATGTAAAATCTTGAAAAGGATTTGAGGAAAAAAATCTGACGTGGAGATTTTATTATTTTTTTTCTTGAACAAAAATTTTGCATATTAATTAAGTTATTAATTTAATTAAAATTCAGGTCGCCTTTTTCTTATAGCAAAGTCAAGGGGTAGGGAAAACAACATGTTAACTTGATTTGCAGTTTTACATGTCGACTAAAATGAAGCTTAGTTGTTTGATAGTTTGCATAATTATGCATTTCTTAGTAGTTGGCTTATTTGCATAATAATTATGCATTTCATATTAATTGTACCAACATAGTTTTATAACTACGAAGTGATTTATTTTGATAACGGGGTCATTATTTCTAATATACAATGGAACAAGTATTTAATTGCAGAGTGGACGCCAGACATAATAAGTATAACCTTTAATAAGTCGTTTCCTTTAAAGATAGATTTTTGTTTAATTTATGATTTTGCTCATTTGCATATCTTGAAATAAAAATATTCAACTTCAATGAAATTTGTTTTCCTGTTTATGTAAGGTGTTGTAAACAATTGTGTGAAGTTTCAAGTTTTAACTCTTTTAGGGTAATGTCGTTGCTAACGGGTTAGTGCTGGTGCAACTTGTCTTAAAAATAACCAACTGGTTTGTCAAACTTTAAAGACCATTAACTCCATTTCACCTTTTCTGACCCGTCATTCTTTAATTGGTCATAACTTTGCCAAATATTATCAGAATTTCCTCAAACATGTTTCAAAAGAAACCTTTTTGTATGCACATTAAGCTGATACCAAAACCTCAATTTTGAATTTTCATCACAAGTGTTGGGTTTTGCTGGAGCCGGTCACAAATATTTAGAATGAACTTATTTTGTGCACACTTAATGCCAATAATGAGTAGGAAATGGTGATGGTTGAGTAGCATCTGATACATTTTGTGTAGCATTTTGCCACGCTATACAAAGGAAATCTTTCACTGCAGTAAGCACTGGAAGGTTAGCATGCCTTTTTGTGTGCTTGCGGTTAGCAGCGCTATGAAATGGAATTCCCTCAGTAAGCACAAAATCCTGCCGTTGAGCAGCTAGATAGATAGATAGATAAAATGGTTTATTAAAAAACTGTTCTCGCAGCACAAAGGCTGAATTACAACAATTTTACATTTAAAAACATTACCAATTTACATTAAATACGGGGAGGAATAAGACACCAATCATTGAACACAATAGATAGATTAAAATTTAAAAAGACTAAGGAAAGATCAATAGAAACCCAATTAGCAATTAGATATGCAGGTTATAGTGTATACTTGTATTACAAACATGGGGTAATATGGGGTAATATGGGGTAATATGGGGTAATATGGCTGGTGCTTAAAATTGTATCACAGCTATTACTGCTTTAAAGCTGGGTTTTGAAATTGGCCCTGCTTGTTTTGCTTTGCAGAAAGTTGTATGCATTATTGTTTGCCTAAGCAGCTCTATGAAATTTAACCCAGAACTTACTCAGTCAATTTATTAACTTTTTTGTTTTCAGGAGGTCCGCTCCTGGGTGAGCAATGACCGACCGACATCCAAGAAGAAGCCGACCCGTAAATCTAAATCTTTCTACTCGAGCAGCAGCTCAGAGGCTGAGGAACTGTCGGGATCAGGTTTGTAATTTGTGTAGCGGAAAATTCTGCGTGGCAAATTTCTTTGCAAAGCAATAAACGGAGGTACAGGTTGCAACAATGTAAAATGTATGGCATTTTGGCTGGATACCTGTTCCTCCTAAGCATAGTTTTACTGTGCTTAATAGCAAGTTTTTGTGCTTAAAGGCTTTTTGAAATTGGGCTTAGGTGTTCCTTCATCTTTCCCCCAATTTTTATTTAATTTTTTCATGAGGTAAGGGAAGATTTAAGAATGTTTAGATGGTAGTAGTCAAACCAGTTCAAGTTCTATTGTTTGGGTAGTTCTGAACACACACACATTTCGAAAATGATGGATTTAATTGGTAAGTCTGCTACAATCTAGCCACCTCAAAAGTCTCCCATTCTGGTCCCACTAAAACCATCACTAAAATCACTTAACCAGTTTGCTTCTAGATTAAAAATTCTTTTCCTGTTACCCATGTGGGATTATTTTGAAAAAACAAAAAGGGATTATAAAACAACATGTTTATGTACAATTTTTTTTAATAACCATTGGTAAATTGTTTTTAGAGACTAGTGGTTGGAAATCTTAAAGTTCACCGCGTACCTCACAGTGGTTAAATTTGCTTTTTTGTTGTTTCCTTTTTTAATCTCGTCTGTTTGTGATTTATATATGTATAGTTCTTTAATCTTTAGGGGCTTTTGGAGATGGTTCATATGTTAACTTTTAGCAAAATTTGTGCCCCCTCCCATATAATAGTATTGGTTAAAGTTCCTTATGTGCAATTGACACTAACCATCTCCAAACTGCCAAAACAAACAAAATTTGTTATGTTTGGTTCTCTTGAACTGCTCTAGTAAACTGATTGTGTTTACATAGGAACAGGCATACCACCGTAATCAGAGTCCAACAGTTTGAGTTACGGTGTTGGATTTTGGAGGAAGGATCCTAGTAAATTACTCTAGGGAGTTAATGGTATTTATTGTTTCACCGAGTAAAAATAAGGGATGAACAATTGTGGATCATTGTTTTGTAAATGGTTTGATGTCAGATGTAAGCGGCAGTGAGGGATCGGACTCTGACAGCAAGTCAGACAGCTCCTCTGAGAGTGAAGACAGTGACGGCACCAGCAGCAGCGAGTCCGAGTCATCTAGCAGCAGCGAGGCATCGAGTAGTGACAGCGACTCATCCTCATCTGCATCCAGCAGCGATGAGAGTGACTCTGATAGCGACGTCCCTGTCAAAAAGGTACCCCCCCCCCCCCTGTCATGTAAAAAAAATACTATGTACAGTAAAATCTGTGTTAAAGTTTGGGGTGAATAAAGAAAAATTTACCAGAACGGGATATTAACCTGCTACCTCCGGATTAACTGGCTGGGGCACTCAACACTCTAGCCCTACCTATGTTGGTGGTCTCCTTATTTTGTAAATATTTTTGTTCGGGGGTGCCAGTCAGAAGCCATACAGCCTGTAAATGCTGTATAACATCCAAGTTTACAGCATTGTAAGAGGCAGCAGAGGGATCATCTTAGGGGATGCGACTTGTTATTTTAAATATCAGGTATTATAAATCACAAGGAAAACTTACGATGTAAATTTGAAATGCATTTTTCTTTTACTTTCAGTAATTTTTTTGTTTTATTCTATGCTGAAATTTTAATCCTCAGGGTTTTATTGTGACAGTGGTATTCTCATCACCCAAAATTGCTTTGGAAAAAACAAATTCCGTGCAGAGGCAGGGTAAAAAACAATTCAGTACCGACGTGAAGTGGTTATTCTCTTCCTGTACTACACATCTCAAGGGCTCTCTCCTCGTGTTAGTTTCGTGTCTGTGACAAATTTGTATGCGAGACGAGCGGCCAAAGAGTAAGGCTGCTACCACCAGCAAATTAACCAACACCAGCAAGAAACACCAGCAAGAAATTTCTGGCCGAAAAATGGTTAGAAATAAATTGTGCGCTAAGTTTGGGAATAACAGGAAACAGGGTGTCCAGATTCTTTTTGACACAACCCTGAACCAGATTCGTTGATTTTTAAAGATGGGAAAGAGTTCAGTTTTAACACAATGTGTCGTTATATCTTCCCTGTAGGCTACTCCTAAATCAACTCCCTCCAAAGGCAAGGCTTCAAAAAAACAGAAAGAGAATCAGCCCAACGTCCAACTCCTCAACTTTGACGACTGTAAGTCTACATGAAACGATATATTTTTTTCTTTTATTCGGTCATCAGGAAGACCCAAATTAGAGAGTTTAAAAAAACAAATACTGATTTGAATGAAGAATGTGAAATTGGTTTTTCAGAGTAAGAAGCATGAGTTATGGAGCACAGTTCCACTTTGATAAACAGAATGTTGAACATTTGTCGCAGAATTTGAATTTCTTGATCAAGGTTTAGTGATTACCATTGTAAAAGCAGAAATATTATGCCATACTGCTTCACTGTTCTGTGGCAAATTTGCCAAATTTCAATGCAATGTCCTGTGCGCTTTCCAAGTATTTGTGTAACTGAATCCATTCTGTTCATTTTACCCTGTGTGTAATTTGACATCCAATAATGGCAGAGAGAGAGTAGCTGGGTGTGATTATGATCATCTTTAGGGCAAGCAGTTCAAATGCATTGCTCACATACTGTAGTCATTTCTGCTCTCATGAGAGATGTACAGGAATCTTGATATTGGTTTTTCATTGCTGGTTTTATGTGCATGCTGTGAGTGTAGTACATTATACATGTAGTTGAGGGTCATTGGTTTGTTGTTATTTTGTATGCGGTGTGCAATATTGATGTCATTGGTTGATTGATCCATGGTAAAAGCCTTCCCCAATGGTGCACATACTTTACCAGTTTAAGCATGAAGTTCATATCCAAAGTACATGTTGCTGACAGAGTCGTGGCTGGTAGGACTTGTGCATGCAGGGTAGTGCTTGAAACTCTTGGTTGTTTCCCAACTTGGCATTGCTAGGCATTTTGTCATGGGGGGGGGGGGGAGAGGAACTTTTGCATAAAAATTGTTATAAACTACAAGGGAAACTGACTTGGTAACTTTTAAATCAATTTTGGGGTGAACGAAGAAATAAGGACTAGATTTCAACAAAGACAAATCGACTAGAACAGGATTTGAACCTGTGACCTCTATTAACTGAGCTACCTAGCCCTATGTTGGCGGTCTCCCTATTTTGTCAATATCCTTGTTCGGGGGATGCCAGTCAGAAGCCATTCAACCTGAAACTGCCGTACAACCAGGGAAGCTTACAATACAACTTTGGAAGTGGCAGTACAGATCTGCACATTCATTGTGCAATGTAGTTCCAAATATAGATAGTCGATATTATAATTCAACTGCATTATGTTAATTGACAAAAACCAGCCGCATAAAATTGGGGATGGGGTGGGGGTGGGTGGGGTTCAGTTAAGCTTTAGTCGCCTTCTCTTACAAGACATTGTTTTACCCTTTCCCCTTTTTTGTTTTTGTTTTCCTTTCTCAAAACCTCATCCTTCGTCAAATCCTCCAATATGCTTTGGTTTCCCGCTCCTTGCTGGCATGTACTGTGCATGGTTGTTGTTGTTGTGGTTGTCATGGTAACTCATCCATGACAGTTGGTCCTCCAGTGCAGGGAGGTGGTATCGGAGGGACGATGTTGACGCCAGCGTTGGCGACTGATCTCCAAGGACTCTCCATCAGCAACAAGTCACAAGGAATGACAGTAAGAATGCTTGTTGATACACTCCATAATAGGTCATAACATTATTACTGCTTGTTGATCATGAACTATTCCTAAGGCACCTTCTAAAAACTATTCCAGGATATTTCGAGGATAGACTTCCCAACCTGCAAGATATCCCAAAGCAGTCAAATTTTATTGTGGATAAGTTTGAGGGGAAAGTTTTGCAACAAAACTGAACAATTTGTTTATAAACCACCGACCATGACATTCATCTACTGGAAAACAGCAGAAGGTCTAGGTTAGGCACTTTCATAAACTTAATAAGATTAAAGAGTGTCTTTGAGCAAACCAATTGACGAACCAATTGAAACAATTCAAATGCACAGATGAATGGTGTCAATTGGTTGGTCTTTTCACTTGGAAATGTTACAAAGATTACATGTAGGAGGGTAAATAAATGACTATGAGAGTTCATACATTCTGATTGGTCAAAACCTGATTGTAATGGTTAATATGGTAGCCAGGGGCTATCAAATGATTTGTGAAAGATCCAAACCCTGCATGTTTTCTAAATGTCACGGCCCAGGTGTACATGAACCTCACAACATCTTAATAGTCACATAAACATGGGCTGGAAGATGATCTCATTTCAAAAGCTTGACATTGGTATTCTTTTCTTGCTATGAAAGCAAGGGAGATGCAGAACATATTAGTTAATTATACATTAAGTAAATTTGTTTGCCCATTGAGTGTTGTAATAAAATCTACAGACCACATGAACTTTGTTTTTACATCTGAACTGTTCTGTATTGAAGTCTGCCAGCTGGTTTGCCATTGCACCAGGGCCCAATTTCATAGAGCTGCTTAAGCAGAAAACATTGCTTAACAATTTGTTGCTTAGCAGAAATGAGCAGGATACCAGTCACAAATTGTACATGTGACATGGTAGTTTGGCTAGTAACCTTATTCTGGTAAGCATAGTTTTGTTGTGCTAAGCTACTTTTTGTGCTTAGGCAGCTCTATGAAATTGGGCCCTGGTTTAGCCAAATTTGGGTTAAGGTGATGCATTCAAAGTGGATTTAACCCGTTTTGCCACTAAATTTATTGGCCGGCGGAAACTGAAATACTTTGGTTTCGCTGTGATGTCAAAAGTCACAAAGCCTATACAGTGGTAATGCCCGAAATGCATGTGTTCGTTTATGCGTAGTACACAATCCTAATGAAAGTACTTTCTGAGAAATGGACAGTCTTTACAGATAATGCAGTATGCAACACTGATACATGGAATTATGTGCGTGTTTGGCGCATACTTCCATTGTTATGCATTGGTCACTACGCATAATGCACAACGCGTGATGGACACGTGGATTTTCTGGACTTACTCTGAAAAGTGGTATGCAAATACCCGCAGCAGCTCTTTGAGGCTCTGTTCAGCTTGACGACTAAATTGCAACCCAGCCGATCTCTAACAAGTAGGGAATTTTGTTTTGCTGTTGTGTAGGTGAGTAGCGCTATGTTCACTCCAACCCAGACGTATGAGCTGTTGAATCGCATGAACAGCCAAGGGCTTGCAGCAACGTATCGCTTCACTCGTAACGCCTGCATGTACTCCACGACGATGGTGTCCGTTGAAGTCAACTTCACGAATAGCAGTGATGCTGTGATTCAGACCATCAAACTGGGTGAGTGTCAGTAGCTGTTCTTTGCAAATTACATATCATCATAAATACAACTCTTGGTTGTTGTAAGTAGAATGCTTAACACGTGTACATTGTTGGTTATTAGAAATAGAATTAGATCAGAATATTTCATGCACAAATATTTCACCATGACCATCTTTATAAATGTACAGTTTAGTTTGTGTGCCAATCTGGGAACATTTATAAAATGCTAGTTCAATATGTTGTGCAATGCACGTTTAAGGAACCCAGTGCACTTATTGTGAACAGAAGGGGTTTGCCTCGGTGTTCCTGCTGGTATGGTTGGCTGCAGATTGCGCCACAGCAACTTTTAAAAAACAGTCTCAAGATTCACACAATGACATAGCGTACCTGTCGTACCTATCACAGTGCTTTAAAACATGTGGCAAAGGCGCAGACTTATATTATTGTTATATTAGTATCAAAATAATGTTTTCTACAAGATGATAATCTCACACAGCTAGAGGGTTTTTACAGTAAATATAAAAAAAACACCCAACAAAGAACAAACAAAAGAAACCAGAGGAGGCAGATTATATTGAAGCAGCATTTCTAAGGAGAATTTTTTTCATTCGTAAAGTTTTTGGACCAATCAACAAATAAAACCTCCCCTTTAGGCATGCTCAAATTGATGGCCAAAGTAGTGTAGTGAAAATGTCTGCCTGAATATTATTTTTGTGTACAGTATATTAGTTTGATTCGTCACTTGACTTATCTTCACAGTGTGAATGAAGCTAATGCTGAGACTGATAATTTTTGAACTGTAATTCCAAGCCTGGAGTTACACAGAGGCCATAGACGTGACAGAGGCCATGGCCTCTGTTTGTCCCGAGTTCGATTTCACAAAGCACTAAGATTCATCGTTAAGACAAGTTGCCATTATCACCACAGTGATTTGTATCATGACATTCTCTTTGCTTAGCAGTTAAGATTGATTCACAGCTTCAGATCAATCTTAGCGCCTTGTGAAATCCGCCCCTGGTCTTGGCCTTTGAGCCCCTTCAACTGTAGCCTTTAGTCAAGGTGCACCGCGGCACCCCCAGCCCGGATATCACGCACGAAAAAAGACCAGTGCGAGCGGCGAAGCCGCTAGGCGCCTTTACAAACTCGTTTTTTTGCTACCGATTTTGGTAGGAGAAATGTATGAATAATGCATTAGCTCGCTTTGATGTTGGCCAATAAGAAGACACAATTACTTGCGTGACACAGATGCTTGGTGCAGGGAGATTTGTACACACGTCCACACGACACCCATAACAGATACAAATATAAACTGCCATGGATAATGGCTGCTGTGTGTGCTGAGCCGTGAATGATTATCTCAGATAAACAGGGTCCGATTTCTTTCAATATTTTGTGGTTATACTTGGTTGTATCATTCCAAACCCAAGTAATTATGAAGGCTAAATAAATACTATTTCAGTTAAACATTGTGTTTTGTGAAAAATACTGCTAAAATCATAAGAAACATGCACAGGAAAATTGGCAGTGGAAACTCTTTGAGCCTTCAGAGTTAACGTACAGGCTAGGTTTTCAAATATACAGCGTGCTGTCGTTGGGACGCGGGTGGTCTAGTGTACTATCCCCGGGGGACTTATTTTGGTATGGTGACAGGCTGTTTCGTACTTTGACGGAACGAAACTCGCATTTCTAGTTGGAAATAACGACAAAAATTGCTTGGAAATTTAAGGAAACAATTGTCAAATCGTACTACTTTATGTTAACGATTGTCAAATTAAAAAAATATTTGCGAAGCAGTATTATCTCAATATATAGAAGAGTCCAATATCTAACTGACGGTGATTGGTTACAAGAAATAGCATATATAAATATTTCATGGTAATGAATAACTTTAGCAAAACGAGTTGGTAAAGGCGCTTCGCGGCTTCGCCGCTGGGGTGGGGGTGCCGCGTTGCGCCTTGACTAAAGGCTACTTCAACTGTTGACAAGATTTCCATAGACTTTACAGTTTTTTACAATGAAAGCGCCCATTGCAAAATGAAAACGGCCATGTCCTCTCAAAGACAAATTTCCAGGACTGTAATGCTACTGACGATCAGGAACTTTTTCACTGCATTTGGGATTTTGGTTATATCATTTTCCTAATTCTACTTTCTCAGTACTGTACTTTGTTCCATTTCTTGACCCCAGTCTCTGTTTTTGTTTCTTTTGTTGGATGCAGGAGAAAGTAAACTCTCCTCAGGGATGAAGCTGCATGAGTTTCCAGAGGTGACAAATCTTGGAGTGGGAAAGTCAGTCTCTGTCACGCTAGGCATCGACTACGGAGACACCACGCAGCCAGCTAACTTTGAAATCTGGTAAATCTTATTTAATAATACATCAGTGGTTTTGTTGAAGAGTAAAGCCTGGTTCATACTTTAAGACGCGAAAGCAAATGCCAAGTGACTTTGCATGTTGCAAACAATCAGTATGTGCTATTGTCCAATTGTAAAAAAAATTGAAACAAAATTAAAACCTTGGGACGAGGACACTTATTTGGTAAGAAACCCCCATTTGCCAATCACGCCTGAATTTGTGCAACCATGACATAGGTATAATGATAACAGGAATGTCAGTTGGGCAAAATTCTTAGTTGTGTACTAGTAACCGGAAGTGGAGGTCAAAGTCTTATTCTCAGGTTTTCTTTGTTGATTCGTTAAATTCATTCTACTTTCATATATTTCATGGTTAAATTCACTTTTCCAACAGTATGATATCATTTTTATAGCTATACACTATATTAAACTAGAGTATTTAAAGAAACAGAATTGGGCAAATGTAAAGCTCAATACGGTTGGGACCATCTTTGTCCCAGAAGTTTGAATACGTGCGAGACTTGCACACTCTGTTGCACAACATCCAGGCAAGATCACGGACTATGATTTATTTGTATTCACAGTACTGAGACTCGTAAGTTCAGTGTGAGCATCAAGGCCCCCGTTGGTGAGCTTCTACAACCTATCAGTATGAACGAGAGCGATTTCCTCCAACGGCAAAGTAAGTCGTCATCACCCATTTCTTGTTGAGTAGTGTAGCCCCTGTACCATTAGTAAGCCTGATAAATGCGTGCATCACACTTAAAAACAGGACAGGGGCTAGCTACACTACTCAACATGTGCATGTTCACTGTACACAGTCAACCCTCCTACTGTTTGACCATTCAATTTCATCCACTGTGGTTTTTAATGATGGGTACACTATGCCAGCCTGCAGTATATTGTCCTGTGGTGAATGCATCTACACAGTACACAGTCAACCCTCCTACTGTCTGTCCATTCAATATCATCCACTGTGATTTTGAACGATGAATAAACTATGCCAGCCTGCAATTGGATATCATGTTGTGAATGTATTTACACAGTACACAGTTAACCCTCCTTCTGTCCGATCATTTAATATCATCCATTATGGTTTTGAATGATGGATAAACTATGCCAGCCATGCGGTGAATGCATCTACACAGTACATAGTCAACCCTCCTACTGTCTGTCCATTCAATATCATCCACTGTGATTTTGAACGATGAATAAACTATGCCAGCCTGCAATTGGATATCATGTTGTGAATGTATTTACACAGTACACAGTTAACCCTCCTTCTGTCCGATCATTTAATATCATCCATTATGGTTTTGAATGATGTTTGACAGTACATAGTCAACCCTCCTACTGTCTGCCAGCCTGCGGTATATTATCATGTGGTGAGCGCATACAGTAAACGAATAGTTCAGTTCACAGTTGAACCACTGTACTCAACGTGTACAGTTGAATGGTTTCAAACAGTTGGTCGACCGCGGGAAAATTTTACCAAGACTAGTAGTTCTAAATGTCATGTTTCCAATTGGTTGATTTCAGGCAAGCTGACGGGTATGAATGAGAATTCGGACAACATCACCATTCCAGAGGCAGATAACACAGAGAAGAAGATCATCGCCAAAGTAGCCGAGGTCGCTAACCTCCAGATAGTCCCGGCCAGCGACCCCCAGCTCATGACCTTCCGCTTTGCGGCCAAAACCTTATCTAAAGGTGCGGTGGTACTTGTCACGGTCAAGTCATCGAGCGACGGAAAGGGAAAAATTACCAGCAATTGTGAGAAGATGGTCATAGGTAGTATGCTAGTGAAAGACATTAAGAAGGTACTTGTTAAAGTATGACATCCCTAAAGTTCACAGTAGATCATTCCATACATGTATATCAATTTAGTGAGGCATTCCATTGGGTAGAAGAGGGGTTAACAAGTTGAAGTGGGGGCGATTTGCAGTAGCAATAGCGTGGTCATTGAATAATACGTTCAAATAAACTCGGAAAATGCTGACTGCTTCAGTCAGACCACATCCTGAACATAATGTCGGCTCAGTGCTATAAGGTTCTTATTTGGAATTTCAGGGTGAAAAGGGCGACAAGTGTCACATTCTTTATAATATAAATCTGAGGGAACATCAAAAAACATAAAACAAATTAACGTGTCTTTTGGCCAAGCAATTACTTTGGGGACATTGTAAACACCAAAACCAAAGTCTCCCAAAAATGCAAAAGCAATTTTATGTGAATCGTCGACGAATAAGTCTTTTCAATATTCAGCATTATAAGAAATTTGAAGTATCTGTTTTTAAGAATTTAGTTGCAATTTTTAAGAAACCAGTGTGCAGCTTGATTTAACCACTTACCATCCACTCATTCATATCTGTGTTCATGTGTATAGATGTAGAATATCATGGAAAAACACCCTTAAATAAATTTTTACAACTGAAACCATGTTTTCTGTGTAAGTGTATTGTGCATCTAAACTGAATTTCCAGAGTGTTTTTGTGAAGCAAAAATCAGAAAAGATAATATCCCTAGTAAAACTTGGTGGCCGTAGATGAGTAAAAGTCTAAAATGTGGATAGCTTCAGTCAATTGTAGATGCAATAGACCCTCCATGCATATGTACATGACAACAAAAAAGGATGACATGTGACAAATGTTCCGCCAATCAAATGACAAGGATCTCTGTGTGTGGTATTAAAAAAGCAAAATAGCGAAGGAGAATGAATTTACTAAAGACACTTTGAAGAAGTGGTGGTTTCAGGATTTGAATTAATTCCCAGTATGGTTGATGATATGGTTGGTAATATGGTTGGTAATATCATAATTATCTGTGAAAAACTACTGTAAGATTCATTCAATAAATGCATTAAATGAAAGTAAATGTGGATCTTAACAACTCAGTATTTTAAGCATTTAAAGAGTACAATGCAGGGAATGATTTCGTCCAGCAATATTGCATAGCAAAGACTGAATATGTTTTGTGCAAACTGATTGCTAATTATTGAGTAGCAACTGATACATTTTGTGTAGCATTTTTCTGAGCTACATGTATACAAGAGAAATCATTCACTGCATTGACTTTCAGTTAGTGCGTAATTGTCAGCGTAAAATTGTGTCTGGTGGCGAAAGTATGGGTTCTTCCTGATGTATTAATATTTGGTGTCTGCAACTAATACCCGAACGTACGTTTGGCAAAATGGTAATAATGAGTTCAGGTTTTGACTTCAATTTTCACAATTTGACATGACCGTGCCAGTATTGACGAGTTGAGTGTAAATACATGGATCAGTAAGTCTGGACCCTTTGGTAATAAATTGGGCTTTACTTCATGTTCCATTCGACACAAGACTTTGTCAGATTGTACAACAACACTTGGTTAAAGGATAAAATTAGTGAGTTTTATAACTGGGCACGCTTGGTGTTCTAGTGGCTGCAGGGGGGTCGTATCCTGTGGATTGTTTTTCCCTACAGGACTTGCAAAATACTGAGTACATGTATACAGTGCTTTACCATTTGTCTGTGTTCTTTTATTGGTGTTTAATTACATTTTCAAAGTTTATGATAGTACAGTAAAGACTGTTATGAGCGCTGTATTCAGGTGTAATCTGAAATGTTGCTTGTTTATTATCAAATTGGTGGCAAAATGTGTTAGTCCTTGCAGCAAATGCATTGAAAGCAAGATTAGATTTTGTAAAGTCAGGTCTTGCAAAGCAAACAACCTGACAAAGGCGTCTATGGTGTGATCATAGAACTTAGAGCTTGTGTGTGTAGGTACATGTATCTGTGCATATCTGCTTGTAAGCGATTTGTGTGCAGGCTGCCAATTTACATGTAGCTCTATGGCAAATTTCAGCTGTCACAGGCTAATGTGCCAGTCATAAAGGCGCGTAACACGCTATGCTTTCTTCAAAGTTAAAGTCAAATTTCCCTCCAAATATGAAAAGCTTCTCAAAATATAGCTAATATACTTGGTCAAGTTAAATTTTAAAGCTTAAAATCGTATCATAAAACTGGGCCCAAACTTGATAGAAATGCTGGACTTACACCCCTTGTGATCTAAAATATTTGTTTGACCCGGATGTGATAAAAATGCTAGACTTACCCCTTGTGATTTTTTCAATATTTGGCCCAAATTTGATAAAAGTGCTACACTTGCCCGTAGTGATTTTTAAACATATTTGGCCAAAACATGATACGTTTGCAATTTTGTTTTAATTATTTTGGCCCAAATTTGATGAAAATGCTGGACTTACCCTTTTTAATATTTTGCCAAAACTTAATAAATAATATTTTTTATTTGTTGGCCTGTTTTCAAGTTTGATTTTACTCTTAAAAAAGGGGCAAAGTATTCAAGTACCTTTTTGGGTATGTTAAGAATCAGAATGTTACAGCATGATAAAGGTCTGTGTAGAAGAAATTGGTAGCTTTCTTTACCCCTGGAGGCATTTCAAACACAAAGCCTTAAATCAACAGCCATTATCTGTTAAATGTAACTTTCTTTGTTGTGATATTATTTATTCATCTTCGTAGGAAACTCTGCTTTCTCAATTTTAATGCAGAGGTAAAAATAGTTACTGTTGGAAATCAGGCGTGTTTTAAGCATGACTTAATCACTCTGAACATTGCACTAGAGTATACTTGTCATTAAAAAGTATCAACAGAAATGTAGTAATCGTACTTCATACTGCTTTTAAGGTAAACATGTGTCGCTAACAAATGTTGCATACGTAATATTATATATATATACATATCTCTAAATAAAAACAAATTTATGCAAAATGTTTGTGTGTTCATCATTATTCTGAGTGCAGATTTGAAGAAGAAAAAACCCACCAAAACATCAAGTGGGCAATGAGGTTTTAGGAAGTTTGCCCAAATTAAAGGGTGTGCAAAACATTGGTAAGATTGAAAATATAACAAACACACTTTTCTTGTTTTTGCCTGTTTTTTGAGAAATGAGTGAAATTGGTCAAAATGCTGGACTTGCCCCTTGTGTTTTTTCAAATTTTGGTCTAAATTTCATGTTCAATATTATGCTTTAAAATGAAGCAGGCATCTTCACTGATGTCATTTCGTTAGACCTGACCTGTTACTATTACATCTTTCATGTTTTTCAACCTATAAAAATTTGTATGCAAAATAAATGTCATCTTCTCAAAAAATGAAATATTTCCCAAAAATTAGGGCCTAGCTTATCATTCATGGGTCAAGTTTTTTTTTAAAAGTTCTTTGAAGTGCTTACTGCATCATTTTAAATCATTAAATTACACCTTAAAAACTGGCCCAAATTTGATAAAATTGCTGGACACTTGCCCCTTATAATTTTTTTAAATGTTATTTTCAAAATTTGATTTTATGCTTAAAAAAGGGACAAAATATTAGTTGGTCACAGGCATGATAGTACCGGTAAGTCTGATTTCTGATTCTTTAACACTTAAAAAAATTAGCAAAATTGTTAATAAATAGCCTGAAAATTCTATAAAGGTCTACGTATGTATGTACATTGTAGGTTATCGCTTGTTCTTGATAAAGTTTTCCAAATATAATGTCTGGTCCGGTACCTTTTGGTGTACAGCAAGAATTAAGAATTGGAAGACAGTGAGGTACTTTCCCTTTGTAGACAAACACAAAAACTACTAAGCACTTTAAGATGGTTTCATTTTCCCCCAGAGATGTATATTAGGCCTATTAAATGCCCAGATAAACCCAAGAAGATTATTGTCTTTTGATTGGATGATTGTATGCCACCCTTGATCATTAAAAACTCTTTAAATTAGACGAGGCACTATAAGCTAGCAAGTGTCCTCAAGCCTACCATGATGTTTTAGACTTGGGCAAGATGGAAATGCCTGACCATGTGATAAGCAGCTTTAAATGGGCCCCAGTCCTTCAGAGTCTTTCATTTTGGCTACTGGATATGAAGCATTTGGGACTGCAAGGGTTCAAACCATTACATGTACATGGCCTACGTTATAAACTGTGTCTTTTGGTTACAGACTTATATGCACCCTGCATTTTTGCTCCATCTCATTTAACCTACATGTACATGTATTTCATGTAGACCTCATCATGCGTTATACACCCCACAAAAACGCCCTCGCTCATAAGAGGATGCCAGAATACTATCTAAATGCACAACTTTGCTTGTACATTTTGTTCCTTCTCAAATTTGTAAATCTGCCAATCAAATGACAAAGGTCTAATCGATGTTACAGTATTCAGGCCGTATACATGTAAACAAATAGTTAGTATTTTGCATTCATGCAAATTAGTTAGTATTTTCAATTCATTGAAAAATGGAATATGTTCCATTCAACTTGGCTCCGGAAAATTTTCACAATAAGTACATGTAAACAATCATTGTATCTACAGTATACACTATGTGCCTCGTACTTCACCGGTCAACAGAAGTGTTGTTGTTTGTGGCAATACATTTTGTTTTCTCATTTATCTCTTCTATTCCACCTAAAGTCCATCTTAACGCTTCACTGTGACTACCCACAATTTTCTTGTATTTGTGTGGTTTACAAATGTACCTTGAGTACATGGTACATGTAGGCTTCAAATGCAGCCAGGCATAGACATTTTAACAGGATATCCAAAAGTATTTCTTTTGACTATTGAGTAGTGAGTCTTTCATGACAGTGAAGTATTTGGGCTGTAGCTTTAAACTGGTGGTTTAGCTGAGAGTACTCTTTCAAAATCAACGATGTACATCCTTTTAAATCTAGTATTTCTTAGCCTTTCCCATGGTAACAAAAAAACGCACAATTGTTATCCCGATATATGCTATGAAGTACATCACTGAAAACCACACAATATAAGACACTACAAGGCAGAGGCATAATCCAGACGCAGCAAGTCCCGTCGCTCTAAAGGATCCCGTAAAGAATACTACTCCAAGTAGAATAAAAGCAAAGGTGAAGGCAGTTCGAGGCTGGAAGACAAAAGCCACAAATGATGCGTGCACCTTCTCGTGAAATTTCTGCTTGACGATGGCCCGGTGGACCTTTTCCTCTCTGTTCATCCTTGCTCTATAGGGCGATACACTTCATACTTCAGCGTATAATGCAACTTCCTTCATGCTGTGATCAATGAGTTACCCTGTATACAAAAAGAGCAGGTTATATTTTGAGGTATTCATTAAAGTATTTAGGTTGGGCTTGCAGGTTGATTAATGGTTTCTTCCTCAGTGGACCCCTGGTTAGAATCCAACTTCAGACCGACGAGGGCTTTGCATGAGGATTGGGTTTTCAGTTTTCGGATTCGGTTCACTAGTGCACTGGGATCCAGAGATCTTTCACTATGGCCCAGCCTCTTTTAGGGGACCAGGGGCTGTTAAATACTAAGCCTGGGCAACTAGTGTGACTAGTGTCGAAGTCGCGACTATTGATTGCTTAGTCGATTTGCGACTACCGTTTTTCAAATACTCGGTTAATCGCGGCGCCACGACTACTTGCTTTGTGAACCAATTGTGTCGCTCAAGACTATTCACGTCAACATAATTTACTTACGAAACACAATCAGACATCAGTGATACAATGATTCCTTCAATCCTTTCAGTGGAATTTTACTATAGTCGAAGTCGCGACTATTTGAGGTGCGACAAGTCGAGTAGTAAATTTCACTAGTCGCCCAGGCTTATTAAATACATTGCATCTAGGATGGTTCTAAGAAATCTAGACTGCTTGCTGGTGGCGAGGGTAAATTCAAGCTTTGCTCAAGCTTTGCTATGATAATTAATGTTCCTCTGCACACAAGAGACCCGTTGTGCACAAGCAGACAGAGCCTCAAGTGAGAAGATTGACAATCATTTTAGAAATAAGATGCCCAAGTGATTGTGGTTATCACTGTATCACTAGCACTATCATTAAACATGTTAAATCACCATCAGGCAATCCCAACTATAGTTTGCCATCCCAAGTACATGTATAACACTTAAATCGGGACCAGTCCAAACTACATATGAGGCCTATAATTGGGACGAGTCTAATCAGAATAGGCCGACATCAGCACTGAATTATTAGTAGAAGTGGCTTCACTAGAACACGTCTCTGTCTAAACACATATAGATTCAAGCTAATCAGACTTAAACTTTACAGTAGATACACGTCTTCAAAAAGTGCGCCTTTAATGTCCTTTAATGTCACAGTCTTGTCATCTGATATAATGATGTCATCAATCTGAAACTTTGCACATATGCATTGTCTGCATTAAAACCCTCCTACTCTTGGTAACATTTTCCAGTGAGTTGACCAACCATTTGAAACCATTCAACTGCACTGGTTGTGAATGATGGCACAACTGTGCACATAACATGTGTGTACTGTGTGGATGCATTTACCACATGATATTACATTGCAGGGAGGCTGGCATAGTTTATCTACATGTACCGTTCAAAACCACAGTGAATTGATATTGAATGGTCAGACAGTATTGCACCAATTTGGAATGTAAACTATAGCACAGACAGCAACTACATTGTAAAAAAAACATACTGAATTGTTTTCTAATTCTGCTGCTCGGTAACACTATGTACATGTAGGTAACTTTTTTGCTTGACTACAACATCCTTGAATTTAGCAATTCAAAATTTGTTTACCAACTTTAATAGACTACATAGGGGCTAGGGCACTCCTGGCTTTGACCATAAGTAAATATCAAGTGATTTCACGGACACAATAACAAATGAAGACCTTTAATCAACTCTACATGTATCCATTCCCACAAAAAACTTGCCATGGTCACTCAAGGTTGATTTATTACTGGTTTTCAACGATACTAAACGATTTTAACAACTTGTAATTTGACTGTTAATGACATCATCATGATGCTACATGTACTTGTCGATGCACACCTGAGGTCTTAGTATGTGCCAACTGCCAACTTTCAATAGGCTTCAAATTATAAGTAATTTAAAAATAACCAAAGTTCAGTCTTGAAAAAACAAAAAGTCTGTAGAATTTAGGCTAGATTTGGGGAGAGCTTGAAGAAAAAGGATTCAATAAAATCACCACAGGACTTTTCAAAAGTCTTTTTGGAAGAGCAAACTTGGAGGGCACTGTATCAACAAACTACAATAAAAAATCTGGTCTGGCAAGAGTTTGAATTGTAGACTTGCCGCATCTTTCAATTTTATATAATATTAATGTAGAAACAGAGGCCTGACACAGACTAGATCTGAGATTACATGTGTAGTGCAGCGGGATTTGATTGATGGGAGCATGTCAATGTTTTGCGGAGAGCTCAGATTACAAGTACGATAGGCCTATTTAACAAAATTAAGCCGGTTTACAGTACAGCACCCTGATTGATGCAAACAGGAGCAGTCGACATAAGGTATAATTGCCTCAAAATTCTGACCATTGCTCTGTAAATAAGCCCATTGCATAGCCTTCTGTCTATGAAGCTAAATGTTGGATGTTTACTGCCATGACGTTTTCCTAACATTTTCCTTTAATTTATCCCCCATAATAAGAACACTCCTTTTATTAATATAAATGCACGTATCTGTTTGGGGATTAGTAGTCCCTGCCCTGTGGCTGGGACTAAGGACTTTGAAAGTAGCCAAGACACAGACAGGGATGTGAAAAAGACATGGACTTGGCTGAGGTCAGGGGTAAGAGACATAGGCGGGCGATAAGGCACGCTGCCCATGGTAGCGAGGCTTATGCCGATCCCGCAAAGAAGTGGCGCAACCTGCAGATTGTTCAAGTCCGTTACTAAATACATTAACTGCATGCATAAAGTCGAACGCCACGCCTATTATACAGCGGTTTTAGTTTAAGCTGATTGGTTTAGAAGTTACGCTGATTGGTTGAGAAGTTGCTAAAAAGTGCAGGATTTGAAACCTCAACTATCATCTGTCTACGCTTCTACACGTGTTTTTTTTTCAATTTTGATATATATTTTCTCAATGATATTTTAAGTGTTATTAATGGATTCATTAGACATTGATGATCAATTCGGTGATCTTAGAATTTGTTTCATGAATTTTGAAAGTGATAACAATTTGGCAATTCCGGTGACTAGTCTGGCAAAAAGGGTCGAAACTGCAATGTAACGTGAGCTGTCTCATATATATTTATAACCCTTTGGTCTGCAACTCGACCATCAGGTCCAGGAGGATGGTGGGTTAAGATTATCACAACTAGCCTAGCAGGGTCTTTCGCGCACACTAAGTAATAAGTAATCACAACACATATAAACAGGTACATCTACCATACACGACTACGTACTACGTATGTACTAAAGTGTAACAGAAGTAGCAGTCAACAAGAAAAATACTAAATACGAGAGAGAGCAGCAAAAAACACACAGTAGACAGAAAAGGCAAACTTCCGCAGGGTATAATAAACAATGAGGGGACACAATTAGGGGGGTGTATGGAACGGGCCGGTTTCACCACAAGAAGTTGAAAACACAAAGGACAAAATGGAAAGTTGAAAGAGGGAGGGAGAAAATTAATTAATTAAAACTGAGACATGAGATGAGACTGAGGAGGCCGAGAGGAGGGGGGAGGGTGTGTGTGTACGTGTAGACACTAAGACAGTAAAATGAATTGATGATAAGACGACTAAAGACTGAAAAGAGTAACTTGACTGATGTTAAAAAGAGAGGAACCATAACATAACTGCCCAACAACATCATCTTCTTTTCTTATTATCTGATTATAGCTCACCAAAAGGCATTTCTCACAACAGTTTAGAACAGTTCAAGTATCCCAAATTTGCTTCAGTTGTTGTTACGACAGCAGCAAGCAGACGATTGCCCTCTGCTCTCTGCATGTTGTCTAGTACGTCTGTCTGCAGGCTGCAGTTTTGAGAGTATCGTACTGTACTTATAGTAGTACGAGTTGACTCTTTTGTTGGTGTTAAACTTTGCCCCGCGTACCAGTCCCCGCGTTGGTTCGTTATCTCAAGCCGCAACGTGGGATCGACCATGGGCACGATATTGCAACACTGTATTTAACTACGGTGTTCAATTAATACCAAAAAGAAGTTTTTGCTTTATATTCACCCAACCCTTCAATAGGTTGGTCCCCCGTTCTTTTTGTGTATAATGACTCAAATTGCCGGTAGACATACTTGTTTAATTTAGTTTAAACAAATAAACAACGATCTTCAGGATATTCAGGGTTTTTTCTGTATGCGAAAGCCTATGTCTGTAACAATTCACAATATAGAGGCCTAGTATTTAAACATCATCAGGTAGTGCTCAAACACACCCACCATGGTTATCAAGGTCGAGTTTCTTGCACTCATTATTTTATGAGAATTCTTTCTCGGAGTTGTCACAATGTCAACTTTCACCAGATGGTCGTTGATTTGAACTAACTTTTACGACCAATGATTTTATGTAATTAAAATAAATAATTAATTAAACAAACAAACCGTGTTCAATCGTTTGCCGTACGTAGCCTACCCGGCCTAATGCAATTTTACAAACTAGGCAAACAAAATTAATTACAACAAATGGACTTTGGTTTTCTCATTTTTAACGACAGCAGTTAACAAAGTAACAGATTACAAAAGTTACAATCTTGTTCAGTAGGCCTACCGGGTGACGTCATGCCAAGTGGTTGGACTTCGATGTTGTTTTGCTGCAATTCTAAATTGTAATTGATCAAATTAAAGATAATGACGTCATCAATGACGACATCGTCCGAAAAGGTTGCTTTTTCGTTCACACACAAGGTCTCAGTAAGTTTCAAGTCTGTACGACCTTTACTTTTTGCGAAAATTGCGAGGAAATGAGGTTCCCGGCGTGGAGTGGAGAACCAACGGTCCAATACAAATAGGCGGGCCGTCAGCCGAACACCTAATAAAATAAAGAGGTGTTCGTGTATAATGATTGCACCCCCAAAAAAAAACATTAAAAAAAACCACAAAAACAAACAAACAAACAAACACTAACAAACGAACAAAATTGTAGACATTCTTCATGAAGCTCGATCCCCGCCTTTGATTTTTTGCTGCACCAAACAGGCCATGTCGGTGCAATTTTAAAATTTATAAGCCTCTTAAATTTCTTAATGTTATTCATATTTATTTCAGTCGCCATTTTTCTTAATAGACAAAACGGCTTTATAATTTGAGACATCGCATGTAGTTGATCATATCCGGTCTGCGGCAACACCGTTTGATCTGACCGTTGATCTGCGCCATAAACAAAAACTGATTTGACTCGTACTTTGAAGTGTTTATGAGGGAGCCAGTCGTGAGATTAACGTAACAGACAGTACAAGTAGTACACACGACTTCACAGTCTAAGAAATACTTGCAAGAAATTGTTGAGCTAAAGGTAAGAGTGAAGATTTTCCGCCAAAAAACTGGTCACTTTATCAACCTATGTTTTAGCATTGGATAGCTAGAGTCCTACCTGAAACTGTGAGATCGGGAGTAGGCCCTTTTACGTGGCAGTCGGAATGAGTTAAAAAAATAATTAAATTGTACATGAGCAACTGTTTTAGAAGTTTTGAGGAATTATGCATGGTGAAGTATCAATGTGAAGTTGGTATTATTAGGTGTTCGGGCTTAGAAGCCCGAACAACTCTTTGTTATTGTTCGTTTTTTTTTCTCCATTTTTAGTCTTCTTCTGAAACTCGTTTGTCCGCAGGCAAAAGCATAGTTGCGAACCTTGGATGACCTTGAAACTTTGCATGCAGTTAGAGTATAACTAGGAGATGCTGAGTAAGTTGTGACGTCATGGTTACGTCATCAGGTGTCGAGTTACAGTAAATCAAAGTTTAATAATTCAAAAATTCATAACTCGTTAAATACACAATGGATTTGTACAATCGACACATCATCGGAGAGGTATTTTAAAACCCAACAAAAGTTACACAGAGTGTGACCTCAATTTACCTCGACTTACGCTTCTAAACGGGAGTTGAAAAAATAAAAATCATACCACAAAAACTATCTGGCCCACATGTAAACCACACGAAAAAGAAATGCCAGTCAAGACGCTTGTTACAGACTAGACTTGGTTCCAAGTCTGTGCTCGTGGTTTTTAGTCTACCTGATAGCCAATACATAATTGCCTGAAATAGCGCCCTCTTGTGGATTAACCTCCGTCTTTAACCTACGATCACAGACTTGGGAACATTGTTTTTCGGTTTGTACACACCCTATGGCGAATTAGTCCAAAAGTGGACGGAACACTCTGATTGGTCAGAATCTCAGAAGCCGTCAATAAAATGCACATTCAAACTTGACCGTTTATACCACGGGATATAGTACAGAAATACAACATTGAATCACATGTAACTAATCTGCCTCTGCTCAGTGATTCAACTTACAGTTTGGAAACAAAAAACCCAAAGTGATTCTAGTTTTTAAATTCAAAATAAATAAAAACGTTGGGAAAATCATTAGACGATTCCATTCAAATAAAGGGAACACAGTTTTTCGTCTAGTAGGGATCAGATTATTTGTTATGTTTATTTTTCAATATTTTAAGAATACATCTAGCATTATTTTATGTAGGCCCCCCTATAAATTAGAAATAGCATACGTACAAAGCACTATAAAAATAAAAAAACACTGACTCAATCGATTTTACAGAAAATGCTGAAGTGATTATAACCTATTGGGAATAGACGCAACCAACAGGAGTTTTGTGGCCTCCTGATTGGCCATCTCTCTGGCATAGTATTGTTATGTAAATGTCAGTTGTGAATAAATTAATATCCCGTATACACAAGGGGGTCAAGTCTGAGATTGCGAGCTGAGACCGCGTGATAGCCATTCTGCGGGGGAAATTTTGTGTGGCTGATGCAGAGAAATAACCGCGATCTCAGACTTGAAATCAAGTCTAGTTACAGACCAACGTAATGCCATGTGCGCGTCACTGAAGTGGCGTGATCCATTCATGCAGTGTTTTGACACACCACATGTCATCGTTCTTACAGCGTGGTGCAATCTTATCAACAAATAGATCTGAATTCCGTTCATATTCAGCATCTAATTGTTCCCCTATTTGCCTTTCTCATGGCTTAATGATCAACATGGAATTAAAGACGAAGTTTCGCTGAGATGGCCACCTACTTTACTGATTCGTACGACTTTTAATTATGTGAGAAAATAATAACAGAAAAAGACGAACATTGGTTATGTTTTGATCACACACCGAGAAGGAAGGATGTGTCATCGGATCGTGAAGGGTGTTTCAGACCCTACTCACGGCATGTGTTTATCGTTGCTACACGGGACTAAAACGGTAAGTTTTTGTGTGAACATCATTGCTTTTCAAAATGATTCTTTTATTTAATGCACAATTACGTTATAACGTTTATCCTGTATCATCAAGTAGTGACGTTGATGAGATGTTTTTAAAACTAAGAAACGTTTAGTATGAACGTCGAAGAGATAGAGTTGGGCAATGGGGGATTGGTATGATTGTTGGCTGTGTCACTAGCCTATAGTCAGAAAATGGTCAGACTGATGAATGTTTTCCGTCAACTTTGTATTATGACATAATTATTTGAAGACCCTTCGATGAAGTTTCCCCTAATAAGGTTTCGTTTATAAGTTGTTCACATCAAAAACAGGATGTGCACCTTCCACTAATTTTTTCTTGCGTAATTTCCTTACTCTGATATGTTGTATTGTTATGCGCCCTCGAACAGGTTGGTCCTGGAGAGAGCGCAATATAAATTCAATATATTATTATTATTATAAAATCATGAAATGTTGCAAGTGTTGAATTTTATTTATTTGAGCAGTTTCAGCTTGACTTAATTTGCTTTGAGTCATACTTTGTTTATTGTTTTTTTTCTTCTTCAGAATATACAACACATCCAGTACCCGAATGTTCTCCAGTGAAAGATTTCATACTCGTTGCTGTGTTCCATTCCCTATTTCTATGCTGAGTGTGCACCATACAGGTAGAAATAGTTATTAACTCGTTAAAAATATTGTATTAGTTAAAATTCACGAGAGGCTTAAACTTGCCGTCTTCATGACTTGCCTTTATCTTGCATAATTATTAAAAACAAGTGTTTTTTATTTCAATATTATAAATTTAACAAACCGTTCTGTATGAAGACTAATGTCTAAAAATCAAGCAAGCTATTTAAAAAAATGCAACCAATAGCTCATACTATGCTCGACTTATTTTAACGACATCATCATCAGTGCATATGTATTTAACAATCAAAGTATCATGCACCGATACATAATGAGAAGCCAAATCACAGTATTTGAAAACCTGTTAAAACTTCTAAGAATTGTAATTTAATAATGTCAACATGATTTGCATAGTCGGATTTATTAATCAATAAAGAGTCAATACCCATTGAAAAATAAATAAACTTCAGTGAGTGGCATTCATGATAGTTGTACTTGTGAGTAATTCAAAGGCTCGTTTTAAGATATGCAACCAAAACGAAAGGAAATTCGAAAAATTAATGTTGCTCTGTATGAAAGGACAATATTGACCCTCTGCCCTTTCAAATAAATTAAATAATGTACTCTTTTGCTGACAATACGTTTAGTAAGTTCACCTTCGTTTTTCACTTACAATTTAAAGCACATAATTAAATACCAATGTCTCGATAAGAACTTATCAAACGTCATAATGACGTCATCAGTTTTCAAATTTAGGATAAGGATAAGGATAAGGATCATTTTTTTTAGCAACCAAAATAGGGTTGGCTTTAACAAAAGATTATTATTTTTAAAAATTCATATTGTGAGGTGCATTAATTTCCTGTGTAAACTAACGTTCAATCAACGAAGATTTACACTTTACTTTCCTTGAAATTTCAAAAGCTATCAACAATGTTTTCAGCGATTCAATGATATAGCGATTCAATGATATAGCTAACGCATTAAAACAGCACTGAGCCCAGCGAGAACCCGAACACCTAGAGTTTGTTTTACAAACTCTAAATCTCTAGTTAGGAAGCCCGAACAACTCCTTGTTTTTGGGCGTGTTTTTTTTTGTTTTTTTTTCTTTGTTTTGCTTATTCTTCTGTTTCTAGTTGTCCGCAAAAAAAACCCATACTTGCAAACCTTTGATCAACTTGAAACTTAATGTGACATTAGAACATAAAGAGCAGAAGGTGTGTGAGCAATGACGTCATGATGACGTCATCGGGTGTCAAATTACAAGCCATTTAAGGTCAAAAAGTGCCCTCATGCCAATGCCTGTATGTTTCTGAATAGGAAAGCTATAATATTCATATTTAAACATTATGATAGATCAAGACACGGGCAACATTTGAAAAGTTAACGCCAAATTCACATGACCTTTACTTCCGGTCGTACCGGAAGGTCAAAGTTTGCCTTTGTGCAATTCTTAACCAAAAATATTTTCCTGGCAAAATTCTTAACTTCTGTTTGTCTGATCAACTTCAAATTTACACCATGTTAGAACCTTGATAAAACCTCCATTAAGTAGTTGTGACGTCATGATGACGTCATCAGGTGTTGAAATACAGTAAATCAAAGTTTAATATTTCAAAAAATCATAACTTAATAACTACTAAATTGATTTGTACAATCGACACATCATTGGAGAGTTCTTTTAGAACCCAACAAACGTTTCACAGAGTGTGACCTCATTTTACCTCTACTTACGCTTCAAAACGGAAGTTGAAAATTCAAAAATCATACCACAAGAGCTATCTGGCCCGCGTGTAAACCACACAAAAAGAATTGCCAGTCAAGACGCTAGTTACATACCAACGTAATGCCATGCCATGTGTGCCGTCACTGAAGTGGCGTGATTTGCCATTCGTGCAGTGTTTTGAAACACCACAGGTCATCGTACTTACAACGTGGTGTAATCTTATCAACTGCGTACTAACATATAGATCTGAATTCCACTCATATTCAGCGTCTAATTGTTCCCCTATTTGATCAAAATGGAATTACAGACTAAGTTTCGCTGAGATGGCCACCTACTTCAGTGATTCGTATGACTTTTAATTATGTAAGAAAATGCAGAAAGCAGAAAGAGACGAACATTGGTTATGTTTTGATCACACACCGAGAAGGAAGGATGTGTCATCGGATCGTGAACGGTGTTTCAGACCCTCCTCACGGCATGTGTTTATCGTTGCTACACGGGACTACGGTAAGTTTTTGTGTGAACATCATTGCTTTTCAAACGTTATAAAGTTTATCCTGTATCATCAAGTGGTGACGTTGGTGACATGTTTTTAAAACTAAGGAACGTTTAGTATGAACGTCGAAGAGATAAAATTTGGCAATGGGGGATTGGTATGATTGTTAATAATAATAATAATAACTAGGGATTTAGAGTTTGTAAAACAAACTCTAGGTGTTCGGGTATCCTTGGGGTCAGTCATGTGTTTAATGCGTTTATTGCGTGAACTATTCCTTTGAATCAATGAAAAGATTGTTGATAGCTTTTGAACTGTCAAAGAAAGTAAAATGTAAGTGTATTGCGTTTGTACCATAGTTCACACGGAAAACAAGTGCTAACATTACTACTTAAGACTGCATAGAGCTCTAGATAGAACGTGTATTAATTAAACAATTGTCAAGTTTTTCAGGGCATAGGAAGCCATTGTTTAAGTTTATTTTGTTGTTCACACAGTACTTTATTGAAGTATTCATAAAGATCTAAATATTGGATTCTGGAAAATACCGCTGTTGATCAGAGTCAAACTAGTGTCGATCTCTCGCCGATTGCATATTCTCAATTATCAAAAGTCATACAATCAACCAAAAAAGGCCAGCAAAATACCCTCTTTTAGTCGCTATTTACCGCCAAGCCAACGAAAGGCTTACACGAAGGTTATGCACTAAGCTATCAATGGACTAACATCGAACGAAATAGATTTCCGAGCCGGCATTAAATGTCGCGGAGCCAATATTTATTGAATTGACCACTAATTTGATATAGCGCCACCATGGATGTGATACGCAGGCCTAAACACAGTTTTTGTGGACTTTGAACCTTATGAACAATGGAGCGGAGCAAAAAGCAACTGACGGTCTCTTTGCTTGATTTGATATAGATTTTCAAAGAATAAAATGTTTAATGTTTAAAAACCTTGTAATTTGAAACCTGATGACGTCATCATGACGTCATAACTACTTAATGGAGGTTTGATCAAGGTCCTAATATGGTCTAAGAAAGCAGACACTATCAAGATCCTAACATTGATTGTTAACGAGGTTTGTATGGACGACTGTTTTAGAGACTAACAAAGCATAACGCTAAAATCAGGTTGCGCGAACCTTGAACGGAGACTAGACTACAAGCGTGTTTGATGGACTTTGAACCTTGCGGTTGATTCAATGCAGCAGCCGCGGTCACCGTTTAGATCGCGTATTGTGTGTGTGTTCTCAGTGCAGTTTATTTTCCCGCGGTTTGACAGCGGGTCAATGTATACCCGATTTCAACCATAAGTGAATTTCAAAAAGGTAACATCTCTGTGGAAAAGTTTGAGAAGGCTTAAGAACCTACAATCTGATATAAAAATTGTCCGTAGTGTGTGTGTAAAAAGTAGGCCCCCTATGAATATTTCTTAAAGTAGGAATTTTGAAATTTTCAACTTCCAGTTTGAACAGGAAGTCGAGGACAATCGGCATAAGACTCTGTGTAGTATTTGGTACATTTTTCAAAACCTCTCCGATGATGTATAGATTGTTACAATAGCTTATGTACTTCTTGAGTTATGAATTGTTGAAGTATTAAACGTTGGTTTACTGTATTTCAACACCTGATGGCGTCATCATGACGTCACAACTACATAATGGAGGTTTTATCAAGGTCCTCACATGGTGTAAATTTGAAGTTGATGTGATAAACAGAAATCAATATTTTTGCCGGGAAAGTGTTTTTTTGAAGAATTACACCAAGGCAAACTTTGACCTTCCGGTACGACCGGAAGTAAAGGTCATGTGAATTTGGCATTAAATTTTCAAATGTTGCCCGTGTCTTTATCTATCATATGCCTAAATATGAATACTGTAGCTGTAATATTCAGAGACACACAGGCATCGGCATGAGGTCAGTTTTTGAACTTAAATGGCTTGTAACTTGACACCCGATGACGTAATCGTGACGTCACAACTTACTCAGCTTCTGCTAGTTATGTTCTAACTACACATGAAGTTTCAAGTTGATCAAAGATTTGCAAGTATGCCTTTGCTCGCGGACAAAGCCCACTGAGAAGAATAAGCAAAACAAAGAAGAAGAAAAACTAGACTTAAATTTTTGTTGTATAACAAAAAGAAGGTGTTCGGACTGACGTTCAATTTGGTCGTAACACATCCCAGTTTGAATACATGTAAGCTACATTTCAGCTTGACCAAGCGTACTACTCAGTATATAGATCTTGAACCTGCACATTTAAGGTGACGTCATGTCACACTCGATGACGTCATCGTGGTGTGAACAAATTTTGTGGATGTAACATATCCAAACTTGGATACATGCAAAGTTTCAGCTTGATTACCAAAGTCGTTCTGTACTTATAAATCTTGTAAGAACTAGCAGTGGCTCAAATGTAATTGAAAAATTTGGTAAACATGACTCTGTTAGAAATTTGTACGATAAGTTTTTATCAAAAGTTAGTGAATGAGTCTATTTAGAAACAAATTATTCCACAACTACTTTCACAAGAGTTACTTCCTTCCATTGTTTGAACCCAATAAAGTTACCCTTTTCCCGTGCAATTTGGACTTCATGTATTACATACTGAAGTACCAACTCATATCACGCATAGAACAGAAGCACCACAATGACCTAACTATGTCCCGAGTTTACATTAATCCACTAATCCCAAAATGTCTGTAGCGCCCGCTAAAGTTGACTTTTGAATTGCGAGTTTATTTACTTAATTGGTTTTTGGACGGCCATTGGATGGAAGTATAATGTTTCTTGATATAATCGGCTGGTTCCCTTTACTTGTTTTTATAATGATCACATATGAAATAATCGTGTACGATTTTTTTCACAACAATGCTTACATGTTTAGAATGATAGAACATAAGAATCAAGTGTTTGACGGGCGCGGGCATCGATCTGCATGCTAGTTTCCATGGTAGTCGCTTTGGAATCAAAACCCAATATTTTTGAATGATTATCCACTTGATTACAATCCTAAAGATGTTATTCAAACTAATAAATAAAGCTGCCACACTTCCTGTGTATACGAATGCAACAATAAACTAGAGATTTAGTGTTTGTGAGAACAAACACTAGGTGTTCGGGTATCGATGGGGCACTGTTATGTTACTAAAATGCGTAAGTAGATTTATATAGAAAGTTTTTTAATTTTCAAAAAAAAGTCGTTTGCAAACCTATTACTTTTATACTATATATCGTTGCTGTATGAGTCTCCATAAAGTAGTTTAGATACACATGTATAACAATTTTCATGTAAATAGTCACAAACTTAACATGCTTAACTGATAAATTAAAAGACTATCACTAACAATTCAAAAATAAATGTTATCAAACTACGCATGCTTGCTACCTTATGTGTGAAGCAACATCATTTGTCATGATTATGAAAAGGGCATAAGAACCTACTGTTTACACGATGTGCAATTTATGTTGAATTTATTTTGCTAGTCACATTGTATTTCTTTGAAGTATTCAACAGGATCTAAAAGTTAGATTCGCGTAAAAACCGTTGTTGATCAGAGTCAAATTTATGTTGACCTTTTTCCGATTGCATTTTCTCAGTTATCAAAAGTTATTCAAATCACCAAAACAGTTCAGCAAAATACACTCGTTCAGTTGATATTTACCACCAAGCCAACAAAAGGCTAACACGAAGGTTATGCAATGAGCTATTCATTGGACCACCGTCGAACAACGTAGATTTCCGAAGGATGGTTGCATTTATCGACGAGTGCAGTAACAAAGGACCATTAACTTGGTATAGCGCCACCATGGATAATGCATTAACTTTACTGTACGCTTCATGTACATGTACATGTACATGTGGGGCAGCAATGCACAGTCTTCGTGGACTTTGAAGCTTAAGATCAATGGCGCAGTGTGTGTAAAGTTTACATGTACATGCAAGATTACACGTGGTCAATGGAGCGGAACGACCAGCCCTTTGCTTCTGCTGCGGGCTAATACTAACGTAATGTTCAACTTACATTTTGAGCGGGAAGTCAAGAACAAACGGGGTAAATCTTTGTGTAGCATTTGTTGAGTTTTAAAAGACCTGTCCGATGATGTATTGATTGAAGCAATCCATTCGGTAATTATTAAGTTATGATTTTTTGAAATATTAAATTTTGATTTACTGTATTTCAACACCTGATGACGTCATCATGACGTCACAATAACTTGATGGAGGTTTCATCAAGGTTCTAACATGGTGTAAATTTGAAGTTGATCAGATAAACAGAAGTTAAGAATTTTGCCAGGAAATGATTTTTTGTTAAGAATTGCAGAAAGGCAAACTTTGACCTTCCGGTACGACCGGAAGTAAAGGTCATGTGAATTTGGCGTTAACTTTTCAAATGTTGCCCGTGTCTTGATCTATCATATGCTTAAATATGAATATTATAGCTTTCCTATTCAGAAACATACAGGCATTGGCATGAGGGCACTTTTGAGCTTAAATGGCTTGTAATTTGACACCCGATGACGGCATCATGACGTCATTGCTCACACACCTTCTGCTCTTTATGTTCTAATGTCACATTAAGTTTCAAGTTGATCAAAGGTTTGCAAGTATGTTTTTTTTGCGGACAACTAGAAACAGAAGAATAAGCAAAAAAAAAAAAAAAAAAAAAAAAAAAAAAACAAGGAGTTGTTCGGGCTTCTAGCCCGAACACCTAAAAAGTCGTTATTTATCGACAAAATTGGACCTGAGTATTTCCCTTCTTTTCTCAGTCTTATTTGCACGGGAGAGAACAATATTAATCGGTCAAAAACTAAAGTATAACAAGGCACTTCCTGTTTCGACCGGAAGTAGAGGTAACGTAATGTCACGCACACAATACAAAAATAAGACCTAAATTAACTTGGTATAATCCCGCAAGAAGCAACCTACGGTCTCATGTCCGTGATTTGATATGGAATTTCAAACATTAAAAAATTAATATTTAAAACCTTGTAATTTGACATCCGATGAAGTCATGATGCTATCACTGCAGCGGTGTCATCTACCTATGAATATCTAACTATGTGTGAAGTTTAAAGTTTATGCGAGCTTAGGAAGTGTCTTTTTTATTGGAAAATCTTTGGGGAAAAGAAGACGACGAGATATGAATTCATGAAATGTTCAACTTTTGGTTAAAAAGCACACGATCAAAAGCCTAGCATTTGTTTCTTAGCGAGGTTTGCATGGACGGCTGTTTTAGAGACTAGCAAAGCGTATTGTCAAAAGCAGGTTGCGCGAACCTTGAACAGAGACTAGACCACAAGCATGTTTGATGGACTTTGAACCTTGCGGTTGATTTGCTCACCGTATACACACACACTTCGCGATAAAAAAACAGTAAACTGGTTTAGTTCGCGTAGTGTGTGTGTATCCCGTGGTTTTACAGCGGGTCAATAAATACCCGTAATAATTGGTCACAATTTCAAATATTTGTATAAAAAAAAAGGAATGACGTCATCATGTTGTTTTTTGAATTTACGTAGTCAATGTCACTGTCTATCAACGTGCCAAGTTTCAACTCAGTCGAACTTATGGTTTTGTAGATACACGGCTTCAAAAAGTAAACCTTTAAGGCGATACCACGTGACACATGATGACGTCATCAATCTAAAAATTCACACATATGTTGTCTGCATGAAGGTCATTATGTATACCAATTTTGAAACGATTATCATAAACTTCACCACAGACATCTAGTAAAAGTGTATTTGGAGCTGTTTTTAACCTGCCACTAGAGGGCGCTTTTAGATTCAATGACGTCACCGGTCCAATTTTTTTAAAATCAGACCCTTGCCGGACTATAACATCGTTGAAAACGACTTGAACAAATTCGCCACTTTTGCCACTTTCAAGTTATAAGGCACTTCCGGTTTCGACCGGAAGTAGAGGTCATGTGAGGTCACGCACACGACAAAAAAGACGTATATGACCGAAGTATGATCCCGCATAAAACAACCGCCTGCCTCTTAAGTGTGATTTGTTACAGAATTTCAAAGATTAAATTATTTTTTTCTAAAAACCTTGTAATTTGACACCTGATGACGTCATCATGACGTAACTAAAGCGGTTTCATCTCCTAATGGGTATCTAACTATATGTAAAGTTTCAAGTTCTTCGTTGTTTTGCTTATTCTTCTCCCCGAGCTTTGTCCGTGGGTAAACGCATACTTGCGAACCTTTGATCAACTTGAAACTGTATGTGAAGTTAGAACATAACTAGCAGAAGCCGAGAAAGTTGTGACGTCACTATTACGTCATCGGGTGTCAAGTTACAAGTCATTTAAGTTCAAAAAGTGACCGTATGCCAACGCCTGTATGTCTCTGAATATTAAAGCTACAAGACACGGGCAACATTTGAAAAGTTAATGCCAAATTTACATGACCTTTACTTCCGGTCGTACCGGAAGGTCAAAGTTTGCCTTTGTGATTTTCTTTAAAACAACATTTCCCGGCTAAAAAACTAAACTTCTGAATATCAGATCAACTTCAAATTTTCACCATGTTAGGACCTTGATAAAACCTCCCGAGAGATTTTGCGGGAGCCAGTTGCGTATCCCTGTGGTCTTTGACAGGCACAGGTGATTGGAACCAGCCGAAGAAAACGACAGGTACCCGACTACTACCTAACACCAGATATACATGTAGTAGGGCTGGGGTACTCGACGGCATGATGCCGTGAGCGTAATTCAAAATGGCCACCAGCCATGCTTGATTTATGTAAACACCGTGGATGTATTACGATCATTTGGCGTGATTTAATATCTCTAGAGGTAAGCTTTATTGTGTAGTTTACTTCAGTTCAAAATGTAGAATAGGAATAGGGCTCGTGGAACCCGTGTAAACACTAAGATTGTCATAAAACGGGTAATTTTGTGGCGTTTCTATTTCCACCTCCATGCACTTGAAAGTACAACGGCCGGAAGTAGCCATGGCGTTTGGCCCATGGCGTATTGTATTGTGCCAGTCATCAATGACTACTTGCCGTCAATCAAATGAAACAATCGAATTTTCTTTTTAGAGTACTGGGTTAAGCAATCTTTTACCACTTGTAGTTTTCATAATAATTATTGTATTTCTACCTCTATGCGTGGATAGTCTGAGATCAATGTGTGGGCCTAGGCCTACATGTTTGTAAAATGAAGAAAACGGGAAATAGCCTACATCTACATGTAACGTCAGTTGTTGTAAACTGCTTACCAAACCAAACGATCTGTGGAAAGGATTGATCAAGGTCTGACGTTTCGACCTTTGCAGAGTCTTTCTCAAAGGCTGACGTTCTAAAACGGGTAAAAGTTGGCACCTACATTCATTCACCCTGAACTTAATCAAATTGTTTCTCTTTTTAAGACACCGTAATGAAGGGGGTTGGGTGGGTATCGATTTAAAAATAAAGGTTGATGATTTCAAGTTGTGAATTCTTTGAAACAATTACCGAATGAGAACGACGATACTGTGTAATTTTATTTCTGGCACATGTTATTATTCAATGTTGTGTGGATTCGAACCTTGCCCAATTCACTGTAAATAAATACAATAAATAAATGAAAGCAAGAGTACTTAACCATAATGGAACTTCGGCAACAGCTCAAATTTTATTTGACATTTTAACCGCGCATCTTTGGTTTAAAGTGGTAAAATAAGCTCTTTGTTCAAAGGAACATGTACGACCCATAATAATGATAACAGTGTTCAGACTTTTCGCCTTTTTCTTTGACGAAAATAGTTAAAATATGAAGTTAGTTTTACAGTAAGAAAAAATAGGGAAAAAAATACAGAAAACTATTTTTAAAATTGAAAATCAGGTTGTGCGTTCGTTTTCAGCAACATTGTGGATTTTATTATTATTATTATATACATGTAAAGTTTTTATTCTAATTCTTAAAATCTTTGTTTGAATTTATGTTCACAGCGTGAAATTTCAATTGAACGAACACCTGCATACAGTGGTCCAATCATCCAGCATGCCCGAACGCGGTCTCTTTCCGATGTATTTTCAAACCCTAACGAGACCACTCAACCGAACACACAACCTCTTCAATTCAATGCATCATCCCAGACGATACCACGGTGAGGATACCGGCCAAGAAAACTGGTGGAATCAACGCTGTTGTTCCCGCGGTCATGTTGATCCCCTAGCTCGCTACGACTGGAGACCCGCCACCGTCCCCCGCAACAACCCCCAATGTCCGTAGTCAAACCAATAATTCCATATTATATATTGTTTCATGTGCACTAATTTTCTATACCTACAGCGTGTGCCTTAAACTCACATATTTTTAAAGTCCGAACCAAGCAGTCCTCTATATATGCCTATGTATCCTTAGTAAACTAATGGTCCATACCTACAGCGTGTGCCTTCCACTCGATTATTTTTTTCAGAGTCGGAACAAAGAGTCACCTTTATACCTATACCCATTCCTAAGTAAACTAATGGTATAGCGTGTGCCTTCCACTCGCAAATTATTTACTAATTATTTACTAATTATTTACTAATTATTTACTAAGTATAAAGCAAGGACTTCCCTATGCCATAGTACCCTGTGTACTCTGTTAACTAAATAAACTAATGGTCTATACCTAAAGCGTGTGCCTCCAACTCGAATTATTTTCTGAGTTCCCTGTATACTTATACCTATTCCTAAGTAAACTAATGGTATAGCGTGTGCCTTCGACTCGCAAATTATTTACTATATTTATAAGTATAAAGCACTGAATTCCCCTGCCATAGTATCCAATGTAAAGTATGAATCGAAGGTTCATCAAGTTCAAAATGAATATGTTCCTGGGGGTACCCAAGTGGGTGTCGTGGAAGGGCAGCGGATTCCGAACCCAGAGGTCCCCGGTTCGAGCCCCAGTGGTGACCAGGCGGTGGTGGTCCGAGGCGGAGAGACGCGCCGCCCATTCGTGGATGGGAAGGAAACTGGAAACTTAAAACTTAAAACGAACCTCTGCACTTTTTTTATATGAATTATTTGTTTTAATAAAAAAAGGTTTTTTAAAACGCCCCAAGTTTTTTTTCTGTAGCGGGATTCGATCTCGAAACCTTCCGGTCCAGAGTCTGGAGCCCTTCCATTGGGCCACTGCTCCTCTTACTTAAAGTGTGTTTGAGTTTAATTTTAAACCTTAGAATGAACATCTTTATATCAACAACATTAAAAAAAAACTCCCGAGATTCGAACCCGGTACCATTGGGTTCGGAGTCCGGAGCCCTTCTACTGGGCCACTGCTCCTCTTACTTAAAGTGCGTTTGAGTTTAATTTTAAACCTTAGAATGAACATCTTTATATCAACAACATAAAAAAAAAAACTCCCGAGATTCGAACCCGGTACCATTGGGTTCGGAGTCCGGAGCCCTTCTACTGGGCCACTGCTCCTCTTACTTAAATTGCGTTTGAGTTTAATTTTAAACCTTAAAATAAACAACTTTGAAATAAACAACATAAAAACAACATAAAAAGGAACACCAGGGGCTCGAACCCAGTACCATTTGGTGCAGAGTCCGGAGCCTTTCTACTGGGCCACTGCTCCTCTTACTTAAAGTGCGTTTGAGTTTAATTTTAAACCTTAGAATGAACATCTTTATATCAACAACATAAACAAAAATCCCGAGATTCGAACCCGGTACCATTGGGTTCGGAGTCCGGAGCCCTTCTACTGGGCCACTGCTCCTCTTACTTAAATTGCGTTTGAGTTTAATTTTAAACCTTAAAATAAACAACATAAAAACAACATAAAAAAGAACATCAGGGCTCGAACCCAGTACCATTTGGTGCAGAGTCCGGAGCCCTTCCACTGGGCCACTGCTCTTCTTACTTAAATGTGGGTTCGAGTTTAATTTAAAATCCTACGATATCAAATCAACAGCAGCTAAAAAGTAAACTACTGGTATATAGCCTTTGCGTTATACAAATTAATTACTAAGTATAAAGCAAGGTTTTTCATTTGGCATAGTATCCTGCGTAAACCAATAGTCTTAAGAGTACAAAAAGAACACCCGGGAATCGAACCCAGTACCTTTGGGTTCAGAGGCCGGAGCCCATCCACTGGGCCACTGCTCCTCTTACTTAAAGTGCGTTTGAGTTTAATTTTAAACCTTAGAATGAACATCTTTATATCAACAACATAAAAAAAAAATCCCGAGATTCGAACCCAGTACCATTGGGTTCGGAGTCCGGAGCCCTTCTACTGGGCCACTGCTCCTCTTACTTAAATTGCGTTTGAGTTTAATTTTAAACCTTAAAATAAACAACCCTAAAATAAAAACATAAAAAGGAACACCAGGGGCTCGAACCCAGTACCATTTGGTGCAGAGTGCGGATCCCTTCCACCGGACCACTGCTCTTCTTACTTAAACGTGTGTTCGAGTTTAATTTAAAATCCTACGATATCAAATCAACAGCAGCTAAAAAGTAAACTACTGGTATATAGCCTATGCGTTCCTCTTGCAAATTATTTACCAAGTATAAAGCAAGCTTTTTCATTTGGCATAGTATCCTGCGTAAACCAATAGTCTTAGAGTACAAAAAGAACACCCGGGAATCGAACCCAGTACCTTTGGGTTCAGAGTCCTGAGCCCATCCACGGGGCCACTGCTCCTCTTACTTAAATGTGCGTTCGAGTTTAATTTATAACCCTTGAACATCAAATCATTAACGGCCAAAAGTGATTTACTGGTATAAAAGCGTGTGCCTTCCACTCGCAAATTATTTACTAAGTGTAAAGCAAGGTTTTTCATATGCCTTAGTATCCTGCGTAGACCAATGGCCTTAAGAGTACAAAAAGAACACCCGGGAATAGAACCCAGTACCTTTGGGTTGAGAGTCCGGGGCCCTTCCACTGGGCCACGGCTCCTCTCGCTTAAATTGCGTTTGAGTTTAATTTAAAACCCAATACATCAAGCCAAGGAAAAGTAAAGTAATGGTATAATTGTGGCGTGAGTGCCATTCGAACCTGGAACCATGGGGTTCAGAATCCCGATCCTTGTCCGCAAGGCCACTGGTCCTCTTCCTTATTTGCATAGGATAATATAGAACCTCAGAATGAATTAACACCGTTAAAGTAGAGAAGTATAAACAGATACGACGAAAGGATTGGGACTACGAGTTGTGGCATGCATAGGGCCAGTTATTTCGCCGGTGTTCTGGATCAATAAAATGCACGGAACCTAAACGGGGTATTTGAATAGCCTCAATTGTTAGAATGTGTTTAACTGACAAAATTACAATACTAATAAAATCGAAGTGGGGGACGGGGGAATTTTCACATCGAGGGCGTAATGTGGCCAACAAATTCATTAAACACTAGAGATTCAGAGTTTGTTATCACAAACTCTAGGTGTTCGGCTTTTCGCTGGGCTCAGTGCTGTTTTAATGCGTTAGCTATACCATTAAATCGCCGAAAACAATGTTGATAACTTTTGTAATTTCAAAGAAAGTAAAGTGTAAATCTTTTTTGATTGTAGGTCCCGTGCATTTTATTGATCCAGAACACCGGCGAAATAACTGGCCCTATGCATGCCACAACTCGTAGTCCCAATCCTTTCGTCGTATATACCAGTAGTTTACTTTTTAGCTGCTGTTGATTTGATATCGTAGGATTTTAAACATTTAAGTAAGAAGAGCAGTGGTCCAGTGGAAGGGCTCCGGACTCTGCACTAAATGGTACTGGGTTCGAGCCCCTGGTGTTCCTTTTTATGTTTTTATTTTAGGGTTGTTTATTTTAAGGTTTAAAATTAAACTCAAACTCAATTTAAGCAAGAGGCCCAGTGGCCCAGTGGAAGGGCTTCAGACTCTGGTCCCAATGGCACCGGGTTCGAATCGTGTGTGTGTTCTTTTTATGTTGTTTATTTCAAAGTTGTTTATTTTAAGGTTTAAAATTAAACTCAAACGCAATTTAAGTAAGAGGAGCAGTGGCCCAGTAGAGGGGCTCCGGACTCCGAACCCAATGGTACCGGGTTCGAATCTCGGGATTTTTTTTTTATGTTGTTGATATAAAGATGTTCATTCTAAGGTTTAAAATTAAACTCAAACGCACTTTAAGTAAGTGGAGCAGTGGCCCAGTGGCCCAGTGGAAGGGCTCCGGACTCTGCACCAAATAGTACTGGGTTCGAGCCCATGGTGTTCTTTTTTTATGTTGCATTAAAACAGCACTGAGCCCAGCGAAAAGCCGAACACCTAGAGTTTGTGGTAACAAACTCTGAATCTCTAGTGTTTAATGAATTTGTTGGCCACATTACGCCCTCAATGTGAAAATTCCCCCGTCCCCCACTTCGATTTTATTAGTATTGTAATTTTGTCAGTTAAACACATTCTAACAATTGAGGCTATTCAAATACCCCGTTTAGGTTCCGTGCATTTTATTGATCCAGAACTCCGGCGAAATAACTGGCCCTATGCATGCCACAACTCGTAGTCCCAATCCTTTCGTCGTATCTGTTTATACTTCTCTACTTTAACGGTGTTAATTCATTCTGAGGTTCTATATTATCCTATGCAAATAAGGAAGAGGACCAGTGGCCTTGCGGACAAGGATCGGGATTCTGAACCCCATGGTTCCAGGTTCGAATGGCACTCACGCCACAATTATACCATTACTTTACTTTTCCTTGGCTTGATGTATTGGGTTTTAAATTAAACTCAAACGCAATTTAAGCGAGAGGAGCCGTGGCCCAGTGGAAGGGCCCCGGACTCTCAACCCAAAGGTACTGGGTTCTATTCCCGGGTGTTCTTTTTGTACTCTTAAGGCCATTGGTCTACGCAGGATACTAAGGCATATGAAAAACCTTGCTTTACACTTAGTAAATAATTTGCGAGTGGAAGGCACACGCTTTTATACCAGTAAATCACTTTTGGCCGTTAATGATTTGATGTTCAAGGGTTATAAATTAAACTCGAACGCACATTTAAGTAAGAGGAGCAGTGGCCCCGTGGATGGGCTCAGGACTCTGAACCCAAAGGTACTGGGTTCGATTCCCGGGTGTTCTTTTTGTACTCTAAGACTATTGACTAAGACTATTGGTTTACGCAGGATACTATGCCAAATGAAAAAGCTTGCTTTATACTTGGTAAATAATTTGCAAGAGGAACGCATAGGCTATATACCAGTAGTTTACTTTTTAGCTGCTGTTGATTTGATATCGTAGGATTTTAAATTAAACTCGAACACACGTTTAAGTAAGAAGAGCAGTGGTCCGGTGGAAGGGATCCGCACTCTGCACCAAATGGTACTGGGTTCGACCCCCTGGTGTTCCTTTTTAATATTTTTATTTTAGGGTTGTTTATTTTAAGGTTTAAATTAAACTCAAACTCAATTTAAGTAAGAGGAGCAGTGGCCCAGTGGCCCAGTGGAAGGGCTTCAGACTCTGGTCCCAATGGTACCGGGTTCGAATCGTGTGTGTGTTGTTTATTTCAAAGTTACTGGGTTCGATTCCCGGGTGTTCTTTTAGTACTCTAAGACTATTGGTTTACGCAGGATACTATGCCAAATGAAAAAGCTTGCTTTATACTTGGTAAATAATTTGCAAGAGGAACGCATAGGCTATATACCAGTAGTTTACTTTTTAGCTGCTGTTGATTTGATATCGTAGGATTTTAAATTAAACTCGAACACACGTTTAAGTAAGAAGAGCAGTGGTCCGGTGGAAGGGATCCGGACTCTGCACCAAATGGTACTGGGTTCGAGCCCCTGGTGTTCCTTTTTATGTTTTTATTTTAGGGTTGTTTATTTTAAGGTTTAAAATTAAACTCAAACGCAATTTAAGTAAGAGGAGCAGTGGCCCAGTAGAAGGGCTCCGGACTCCGAACCCAATGGTACCGGGTTCGAATCTCGGGATTTTTTTGTTATGTTGTTGATATAAAGATGTTCATTCTAAGGTTTAAAAATAAACTCAAACGCACTTTAAGTAAGAGGAGCAGTGGCCCAGTGGATGGGCTCCGGCCTCTGAACCCAAAGGTACTGGGTTCGATTCCCGGGTGTTCTTTTTGTACTCTTAAGACTATTGGTTTACGCAGGATACTATGCCAAATGAAAAACCTTGCTTTATACTTAGTAATTAATTTGTATAACGCATAGGCTATATACCAGTAGTTTACTTTTTAGCTGCTATTGATTTGATATCCTAGAAGTTTAAATTAAACTCGAACGCACATTTAAGTAAGAAGAGCAGTGGCCCAGTGGAAGGGCTCCGCACTCTGCACCAAATGGTACTGGGTTCGACCCCCTGGTGTTCCTTTTTAATATTTTTATTTTAGGGTTGTTTATTTTAAGGTTTAAATTAAACTCAAACTCAATTTAAGTAAGAGGAGCAGTGGCCCAGTGGCCCAGTGGAAGGGCTTCAGACTCTGGTCCCAATGGTACCGGGTTCGAATCGTGTGTGTGTTGTTTATTTCAAAGTTACTGGGTTCGATTCCCGGGTGTTCTTTTAGTACTCTAAGACTATTGGTTTACGCAGGATACTATGCCAAATGAAAAAGCTTGCTTTATACTTGGTAAATAATTTGCAAGAGGAACGCATAGGCTATATACCAGTAGTTTACTTTTTAGCTGCTGTTGATTTGATATCGTAGGATTTTAAATTAAACTCGAACACACGTTTAAGTAAGAAGAGCAGTGGTCCGGTGGAAGGGATCCGGACTCTGCACCAAATGGTACTGGGTTCGAGCCCCTGGTGTTCCTTTTTATGTTTTTATTTTAGGGTTGTTTATTTTAAGGTTTAAAATTAAACTCAAACGCAATTTAAGTAAGAGGAGCAGTGGCCCAGTAGAAGGGCTCCGGACTCCGAACCCAATGGTACCGGGTTCGAATCTCGGGATTTTTTTGTTATGTTGTTGATATAAAGATGTTCATTCTAAGGTTTAAAAATAAACTCAAACGCACTTTAAGTAAGAGGAGCAGTGGCCCAGTGGATGGGCTCCGGCCTCTGAACCCAAAGGTACTGGGTTCGATTCCCGGGTGTTCTTTTTGTACTCTTAAGACTATTGGTTTACGCAGGATACTATGCCAAATGAAAAACCTTGCTTTATACTTAGTAATTAATTTGTATAACGCATAGGCTATATACCAGTAGTTTACTTTTTAGCTGCTATTGATTTGATATCCTAGAAGTTTAAATTAAACTCGAACGCACATTTAAGTAAGAAGAGCAGTGGCCCAGTGGAAGGGCTCCGGACTCTGCACCAAATGGTACTGGGTTCGAGCCCTGATGTTCTTTTTTATGTTGTTTTTATGTTGTTTATTTTAAGGTTTAAAATTAAACTCAAACGCAATTTAAGTAAGAGGAGCAGTGGCCCAGTAGAAGGGCTCCGGACTCCGAACCCAATGGTACCGGGTTCGAATCTCGGGATTTTTTTGTTATGTTGTTGATATAAAGATGTTCATTCTAAGGTTTAAAAATAAACTCAAACGCACTTTAAGTAAGAGGAGCAGTGGCCCAGTAGAAGGGCTCCGGACTCCGAACCCAATGGTACCGGGTTCGAATCTCGGGATTTTTGTTTATGTTGTTGATATAAAGATGTTCATTCTAAGGTTTAAAATTAAACTGAAACGCACTTTAAGTAAGAGGAGCAGTGGCCCAGTAGAAAGGCTCCGGACTCTGCACCAAATGGTACTGGGTTCGAGCCCCTGGTGTTCCTTTTTATGTTGTTTTTATGTTGTTTATTTCAAAGTTGTTTATTTTAAGGTTTAAAATTAAACTCAAACGCAATTTAAGTAAGAGGAGCAGTGGCCCAGTAGAAGGGCTCCGGACTCCGAACCCAATGGTACCGGGTTCGAATCTCGGGATTTTTTTTTTTATGTTGTTGATATAAAGATGTTCATTCTAAGGTTTAACATTAAACTCAAACGCACTTTAAGTAAGAGGAGCAGTGGCCCAGTAGAAGGGCTCCGGACTCCGAACCCAATGGTACCGGGTTCGAATCTCGGGAGTTGTTTTTTTATGTTGTTGATATAAAGATGTTCATTCTAAGGTTTAAAATTAAACTCAAACACACTTTAAGTAAGAGGAGCAGTGGCCCAATGGAAGGGCTCCAGACTCTGGACCGAAAGGTTTCGAGATCGAATCCCGCTACAGAAAAAAAACTTGGGGCGTTTTAAAAAACCTTTTTTTATTAAAACAAATTCATATTAAAAAAGTGCAGAGGTTCGTTTTAAGTTTTAAGTTTCCTTCCCATCCACGAATGGGCGGCGCGTCTCTCCACCTCGGACCACCACCGCCTGGTCACCACTGGGGCTCGAACCGGGGACCTCTGGGTTCGGAATCCGCTGCCCTTCCACGACACCCACTTGGGTCCCCCCAGGAACATATTCATTTTGAACTTGATGAACCTTCGATTCATACTTTACATTGGATACTATGGCAGGGGAATTCAGTGCTTTATACTTATAAATATAGTAAATAATTTGCGAGTCGAAGGCACACGCTATACCATTAGTTTACTTAGGAATAGGTATAAGTATACAGGGAACTCAGAAAATAATTCGAGTTGGAGGCACACGCTTTAGGTATAGACCATTAGTTTATTTAGTTAACAGAGTACACAGGGTACTATGGCATAGGGAAGTCCTTGCTTTATACTTAGTAAATAATTAGTAAATAATTTGCGAGTGGAAGGCACACGCTATACCATTAGTTTACTTAGGAATGGGTATAGGTATAAAGGTGACTCTTTGTTCCGACTCTGAAAAAAATAATCGAGTGGAAGGCACACGCTGTAGGTATGGACCATTAGTTTACTAAGGATACATAGGCATATATAGAGGACTGCTTGGTTCGGACTTAAAAAATATGTGAGTTTAAGGCACACGCTGTAGGTATAGAAAATTAGTGCACATGAAACAATATATAATATGGAATTATTGGTTTGACTACGGACATTGGGGGTTGTTGCGGGGGACGGTGGCGGGTCTCCAGTCGTAGCGAGCTAGGGGATCAACATGACCGCGGGAACAACAGCGTTGATTCCACCAGTTTTCTTGGCCGGTATCCTCACCGTGGTATCGTCTGGGATGATGCATTGAATTGAAGAGGTTGTGTGTTCGGTTGAGTGGTCTCGTTAGGGTTTGAAAATACATCGGAAAGAGACCGCGTTCGGGCATGCTGGATGATTGGACCACTGTATGCAGGTGTTCGTTCAATTGAAATTTCACGCTGTGAACATAAATTCAAACAAAGATTTTAAGAATTAGAATAAAAACTTTACATGTATATAATAATAATAATAAAATCCACAATGTTGCTGAAAACGAACGCACAACCTGATTTTCAATTTTAAAAATAGTTTTCTGTATTTTTTTCCCTATTTTTTCTTACTGTAAAACTAACTTCATATTTTAACTATTTTCGTCAAAGAAAAAGGCGAAAAGTCTGAACACTGTTATCATTATTATGGGTCGTACATGTTCCTTTGAACAAAGAGCTTATTTTACCAATTTAAACCAAAGATGCGCGGTTAAAATGTCAAATAAAATTTGAGCTGTTGCCGAAGTTCCATTATGGTTAAGTACTCTTGCTTTCATTTATTTATTGTATTTATTTACAGTGAATTGGGCAAGGTTCGAATCCACACAACATTGAATAATAACATGTGCCAGAAATAAAATTACACAGTATCGTCGTTCTCATTCGGTAATTGTTTCAAAGAATTCACAACTTGAAATCATCAACCTTTATTTTTAAATCGATACCCACCCAACCCCCTTCATTACGGTGTCTTAAAAAGAGAAACAATTTGATTAAGTTCAGGGTGAATGAATGTAGGTGCCAACTTTTACCCGTTTTAGAACGTCAGCCTTTGAGAAAGACTCTGCAAAGGTCGAAACGTCAGACCTTGATCAATCCTTTCCACAGATCGTTTGGTTTGGTAAGCAGTTTACAACAACTGACGTTACATGTAGATGTAGGCTATTTCCTGTTTTCTTCATTTTACAAACATGTAGGCCTAGGCCCACACATTGATCTCAGACTATCCACGCATAGAGGTAGAAATACAATAATTATTATGAAAACTACAAGTGGTAAAAGATTGCTTAACCCAGTACTCTAAAAAGAAAATTCGATTGTTTCATTTGATTGACGGCAAGTAGTCATTGATGACTGGCACAATACAATACGCCATGGGCCAAACGCCATGGCTACTTCCGGCCGTTGTACTTTCAAGTGCATGGAGGTGGAAATAGAAACGCCACAAAATTACCCGTTTTATGACAATCTTAGTGTTTACACGGGTTCCACGAGCCCTATTCCTATTCTACATTTTGAACTGAAGTAAACTACACAATAAAGCTTACCTTTAGAGATATTAAATCACGCCAAATGATCGTAATACATCCACGGTGTTTACATAAATCAAGCATGGCTGGTGGCCATTTTGAATTACGCTCACGGCATCATGCCGTCGAGTACCCCACCCCTACTACATGTTTATCTGGTGTTAGGTAGTAGTCGGGTACCTGTCGTTTTCTTCGGCTGGTTCCAATCACCTGTGCCTGTCAAAGACCACAGGGGTACGCAACTGGCTCCCGCAAAATCTCTCGGTAATGAACAGTAATAGTCGGACATGTAGGCCTAGTAATTATCTGGGGTGTGGCTGGTTGGACATGGGTATAAGCAAGGTGGGTAGATGACTGGGGCCAGGGACTGGGGGTTCGATTTGAGGGTAGGGGAGATGGACTAGTAGTAATTTTGCTAGGGTGTGGCTGGTTGGACATGGGTATAAGCAAGTTGGGTAGATGACTGGGGCCAGGGACAGGGAGTTCGATTTGAGGGTAGGGCAGATGGACTAGTGGTAATTCTGCTAGGGTGTGGCTGGTTGGACCTGGTATGAGCAAGTTGGGTAGATGACTGGGGCCAGGGACAGGGAGTTCGATTTGAGGGTAGGGGAGATGGGCTAGTAGTAATTTTGCTTGGGTGTGGCTGGTTGGACATGGGTATAAGCAAGTTGGGTAGATGACTGGGGCCAGGGACTGGGAGTTCGATGTGAGGGTAGGGGAGATGGACTAGTAGTAATTTTGCTAGGGTGTGGCTGGTTGGACCTGGTATAAGCAAGTTGGGTAGATGACTGGGGCCAGGGACAGGGAGTTCGATTTGAGGGTAGGGGAGATGGGCTAGTAGTAATTTTGCTAGGGTGTGGCTGGTTGGACCTGGTATGAGCAAGCTGGGTAGATAACTGGGGCCAGGGACAGGGAGTTCGATTTGAGGGTAGGGGAGATGGGCTAGTAGTAATTTTGCTGGGGTGTGGCTGGTTGGACATGGGTATAAGCAAGTTGGGTAGATGACTGGGGCCAGGGACAGGGAGTTCGATTTGAGGGTAGGGCAGATGGACTAGTGGTAATTCTGCTAGGGTGTGGCTGGTTGGACCTGGTATGAGCAAGTTGGGTAGATGACTGGGGCCAGGGACAGGGAGTTCGATTTGAGGGTAGGGGAGATGGGCTAGTAGTAATTTTGCTAGGGTGTGGCTGGTTGGACCTGGTATGAGCAAGCTGGGTAGATAACTGGGGCCAGGGACAGGGAGTTCGATTTGAGGGTAGGGGAGATGGACTATTAGTAATTTTGCTAGGGTGTGGCTGGTTGGACCTGGTATAAGCAAGTTGGGTAGATGACTGGGGCCAGGGACAGGGAGTTCGATTTGAGGGTAGGGGAGATGGGCTAGTAGTAATTTTGCTAGGGTGTGGCTGGTTGGACCTGGTATGAGCAAGCTGGGTAGATAACTGGGGCCAGGGACAGGGAGTTCGATTTGAGGGTAGGGGAGATGGGCTAGTAGTAATTTTGCTGGGGTGTGGCTGGTTGGACATGGGTATAAGCAAGTTGGGTAGATGACTGGGGCCAGGGACAGGGAGTTCGATTTGAGGGTAGGGCAGATGGACTAGTGGTAATTCTGCTAGGGTGTGGCTGGTTGGACCTGGTATGAGCAAGTTGGGTAGATGACTGGGGCCAGGGACAGGGAGTTCGATTTGAGGGTAGGGGAGATGGGCTAGTAGTAATTTTGCTGGGGTGTGGCTGGTTGGACATGGGTATAAGCAAGTTGGGTAGATGACCTGGGGCCAGGGACAGGGAGTTCGATGTGAGGGTAGGGGAGATGGACTATTAGTAATTTTGCTAGGGTGTGGCTGGTTGGACATGGGTATAAGCAAGTTGAGTAGATGATTGGGGCCAGGGACTGGGAGTTCGATTTGAGGGTAGGGGAGATGGACTAGTAGTAATTTTGCTAGGGTGTGGCTGGTTGGACTCGGTATGAGCAAGCTCGGTGTAATTCTTGGGCCAGGGACTGGGATTTAGATTTGAAGGTATGGGACTAAACAGTATAATTCATCGTGCTGGGATGAATGGGATGGGTATAGGACTGGCCTGGTTTGGGGGGGGGGGTCGATGCTTGATAGAAAACAAGTTTTGTTATGTTTGGTTTGGTAGAAGTTAATTGCATTTTATTGCAGGGTGGAATTTATTTTAAGGAACAGTTCCAAATGAATGGAAAGTACATGTTAGTGGAAAGTACGGTTCCTACGAAGTTCAAGACTGGGACTGCACCTTTTTGTTGGTGAAAATTGTGCTTAAAAACATTTGAGTGAAAATCTTGTAGCCCACCATGGCCAAGCAGTCTACCATCTACCAAACTCACAAAATCTACCAAACTGCTTAATCACACAAAAATGTTGCTTACCAGAATAAGGTTACCATCTAAAATACCATTCCACATATATACAGTATGTGACAATCTTTGCTAAGCAGACAATTATTAAGCACAATTTTTCGCATACAGCTCTATGAAATCTGTCCCTGGTGATGGCAGAGTCATCAGAGAGTGGGTTCAAGTCCGGGTCACGACACTTGTGTCCTTGGCAAGACATTCAACAATAATTGCTCCACAACACCCAGGAATGTATGGAATCATGACGAAGAAGTACCTAATAATATAAATAATAATAATAATAATTTATTTTTAATATAGCGTCTTACATAAAAAATCTCAAAACGCTGTACAGACAGTTTTTACATATTAACATAAAGCTAAAAAGAGATAAGCAAAAATACAGCTAGATTACATTATTGTACAAAAAGACCGACACAAATACAAACAAAGAGTTAAAACAACAACACGAAAAAAAAAATGAAAAAAAAAAATCAAAGGTAATGCCTTTTAAAAAGAAATGTTTTAAGTTGTGTTTTAAAAATTCCACAGTTGATGATGGTCCTCAAATGAGTAGGAAGTTGATTCCACAGAGTCGGTGCATAAATGGAAAAAGCACGATCACCATATGTCTTACTGGGCTTTGGACCTACTTTGGAATGAGGAAGTTTGACTCCATCACAACTTCTTGTGCGAATACTGGAAACGTAAATTGAAATTAATTCTGAAAGATATCGTGGGGCAGATTTACCTTGATGAATAAGTTTTAAAATAACACAGAGGATTTTATACTCAACGCGCACTTTGACTGGAAGCCAGTGTAAATCAAAAAGAACTGGACGGTGTCATATCTGAACGGCGGTCAAACCGTTTCCTAATAACCACACGGGCAGCAGCATTTTGAATATGTTGTAACTTCTCAAATTGGTAATTGTATAAACCAAAATATAAGCTATTGCAATAGTCTAACCGGGAAGTAACAAAGGCATGTATAAGCTTTTCAGTATTTGATTGGTCCAAAAATTTCCTCAATCTACCAATCCGCCAAAGCGAGTGAGATGCAACCCCACACACATTAGATATATATATGAGCATTCATGGTGCCACTCGAGTCAAGTACCACCCCCAGATCACGAGGCCATAATACGAACATCACCAATCCGCACATCCGCACATATAATATAGAAGGTTATGTTTGACGGCGTCATCATGTGTTATAGCGCCCCAGCGACATGTTGAAAAACTGCTGTTTTTTATTCGTCAATAATTATCATATTCGGGCATGTGTTGCAGCTCATTAGCTAACGGAGCAAACATTATCAAAACCACTGACGTCATCATAACATCATCCCATTACATCGTTTAGGCATTTTCGGTTAACTTGAATATAATATCTCCCGAAGCACACGGTTTTGGTGTCATTTAGCGGGTCACCCATGTGACAATTCATAATCGGAGGTAACCCCTTTTGACCTTTCCGCCGGGCCCAACCGGAAGTTCAATTGAAACATACACAATATTATTTTCTAGTGAACCACATGATACAATTAATATTAACAAATGTGTGTGAATCTATTACATAAACACATTGGAAATTCGCAATCAACTTGCCGAAACATCTGGTATTCGTCGACGAATACAATTGGGTTCTACATGATTTTCGTTGTCTCCCAAACAGTGCAACCGAACCCCGTCCCGTGCTTCATTGTACGGTAACGGTGTGTAAACTGAAAGATGACACTAAATTCCACAAAGAGCAGTCTCCCACGCATTTTAACGCAGGAAAAACACCTTTCAAAAATATAATTTCTAAATCGTTTGCGTATTTTGCTTACTTCATTCTTTTAAAAACACAATTTACAGATGGAGAGGAAACTTGCAGCAACCGCTCTGATATTAGCCTTAATGAACGTTAACACACTAGGTGACGTTAAGGTACTTGAGGGTCAAGGAGTAGAGGGTGAATGGCGGGGGTCGTACTGCTCTTGTTCTTCCGGAGTACCGGGCATTCCAGGTGTTCCAGGATCATACGGGCCGGCTGGACCTAAAGGAGACACGGTGTCACCTGGTGATTTCGGTATGCATGGAGCTAAGGGAAACAAGAGATCAGACGGGTTAATAATAATAATAATAATAACTAGTTCTTATATAGCGCATTTCACAATAACGGTCTCAATACGCTTTACATTAGTGCCCTGGTCATTGGGCCAATAACATTCCTTTAATCTTTCTCAGCTTCCTGGGGAGTATACAGCCCGGGCTGCCGTGATGGCGCTCCGAAGGCTTTTTCAAACACAATATCAACCTCTACCCTTGCAGGTACCCATTTATACCCCTGGGTGAAGAGAAGCAATTATAGCAAAGTGTCTTGCTCAAGGACACAAGCGTCATGACCGGGACTCGAACCCACACCCCGATGACTAAACCACCAGAACTTGAATCCGATGCTCTTAACCACTCGGCCATGACACCCTAGTTAAATGGGGAACGAGGAGCTACAGGGGAACCCGGCCAGAAGAGAGGACACGGTGTCGGTCAGCCAGGTAAACAAGGACCTCAAGGACTGCCCGCTGCCGGTTTGATCGTAGAGAAAGGAGTTGCTGGAACAATTGGACTTAGGGACAGAAGGGGGAGTCTGGTGAGCGTAAGCTTAGGGCAGCCTTTACTGTCGTAAGAAATTCACCGTTCGCTCTATCAACTTCCGATTCCACCCATCTTGCTTTTGAGGAGACCATCTTTGCTGAAGCAGGAACACTATTTGATCTGTCATTGGGTACTTTCACGTGCACTGTTCCTGGTACATACGTGTTTACATTTTCGGTTAGGAAAGGTGATGACGGTACATTGTTCGCAGCCCTAAAAAAGAATAACCTTGTCATTGTGTCCAGTTTTGTAGACGACACTGATGAAAATCACCACGTAAGCAACAGCGCAGTAATATCGCTAAGGCGGGGTGATTTAGTTTATGTTGTAGTAAATGGAAAAGTATACAGTGAGAGCTATCATCCAACTTCGTTCTCTGTTTTTTTTGCTGTACAGCTATTATTGATTAGTATAGCAGTATACTAGGCCTTATAGAAGCAGCAGATATGCTTAAACCTAGTTACCAGCAGCAGCAGCAGCAGCAGCAGGAGAAGCAGCAGCAGCAGCAGCAGCAGCAGCAGCAGCAGCAACAGCAACAGCAACAGCAACAGCAACAGCAACAGCAACAGCAACAGCAACAGCAACAGCAACAGCAACAGCAACATCAACATCAACATCAACATCAACAACAACAACAAATTTTGACAGATAATGCCGTTTCAAAACGAAAACCATCCACATATTTTGCAAATGCTACGGACAATGCACAAAACACATCACATGCTAGTTTGTTTGTACATGGAAAGGACATTGGACAATGTTTGTGGTGACTCCGTTTTGTCATGACAAAGCTTGAAGTAAACGATGGACGACGTACGCTGTTAAATGATTGCCTAAAATTACCAAAGCAGGCAAGTAGTTATTCGAAGAAAAAAAAGTGTTATTCATGTAAACTAACTTCGAGAGAACTAGTACCAAATCTGCTAAGAAACATGCCCGCTCACAAATTCTGTACATGATAAGTAAAATACAAAGACTTTGTATGTGTATAGTACTTTGCATGACATAATCGCTTACTTATCTAATTCGTGTGAAGGTTTTTTTAAGAATAAAAATACTATTAAAATGCAAGAGCAACCGTAACGATAGATTGCAATGTGTACTCATCCTGTGATTAACAACATAACACCGTGGGTTAGCCTAATTTTCCGAGCGATCAAATCTTTTTAGTTTACACACTAGCTGGTCTCGGATCCTAGCACGAACGGTGTGCACTGAGGATCATGTCAGGGTTAGACTTGTTTTCAAGTCTGATATCGCGGTGTTAATCCACACTGGCCACGCAACTATTGCCCCCTCAGATCTGCTACACTCTATCCTTTATCATAGTAATAATGGGTTATTTCTTATGGCTGGCCGGGTTTTTGATTTGTTATTGTCTTTGTGATACTTAATGTTTGGTTTACTACCGACCATGTTTTGTGTTTTTAAACCAAAATAAATAAATCAATAAATAAATAAATGACATTGCGGCTCGTGAATAACGCCAAAGACCGGCATTAAGTCCGGTTCATACTTCCTGCGAATGCGAATGCGAAGCGAATATTGACGTCACAACTCTGTTTTCGCTGCGAATAATTCGCAAGAGTTGAGCACAACTCAACTGCTGCGAATTAATCGTTGCGAATTTGTGACGTCAAAATTCGCTTCGCATTCGCATTCGCAGGAGGTAGTGAACCGGGCTTTACTCGCCTGGCAGGATCCTGCCAGATGTACGTTTGAACTCGCATCCTATTCAGTTGTTGTTGTCGTGACGGATATACACACACGCAGCAGACGACTGAAAGTGCAACATAGATATGGTAAATAGTAGCTGACATCACTTCCGACCAATCATAACACAGATATGGAAGGCTTACGTTTTGTCTACCCAATTACATCATTGGGCATGTAAGACCGACGCGCGTCTTTATCCTTGTGGATAAAGACACGGGACCAATTTACACACACACTCCAACTCACAATCGAGGGTTGATGTTGAAGGTTAATCCATCAGAGGGCACCATTTACACTGTATCAGAAAAAACAAAAAACAGGGGGAACCCAAATGATAAAACACCAGTGTTTGGCGTAATCATGAGCCCCGACGTCAGTGGCCTCATCCAATGGCCCTGGAATGGGCTGGACGTATACACATACGCATTCGACCATTCCCCTATGCCCTAACCTAATAAACCCAAGTCACCTCTGGATGTTTACTAAAGATTGTCTATCGATAATAATATAGCTTTTTGGGTAAATTCATTGCAAATAACTATTGTTTGCCTTGTTGTAAAATTGGGGCTTGATCACAACAATCTTCTACTTTGGTTTGAAAATACCGTTTATATCCATGGGGCCTTCATCGTGTGCAGTCTTGTGACTGTGTGCATTGCGCCGACTGCAGTTCAGTCATTCCCTCCGTGCATCACTACATCCTCATCAGCCAATCCCAGCGGTCTTGGATGAGACCGTTGGGGCCGAGCGAATTTGTGGGCTACAAGACTGTCGAATTATGGACCGGTGAAAGTTACAGAGGGCGCGCCATGTAATAAATGAGGCTTGATTGTGAAATACAAAACACCAGCACAGACTGGGCCCTCTTTCGGCGAGGTATTATTCGAATTTCATTTGAAGGTTAGTTATCATTACATTGTTTTTTCATTTCACAAGTTAGTGATGGCCGAACCAGGGCAGAAGTCAAGGCAGCCCGAGTGTTGGCAGCCCGTGCTACATTAATGAGAATCTCATTTGAAAGCTCTCGCGTGCCGTCGAACCTTATGGTTTGTCTAATGTACAAAAGTTTGCTCATTGCATTTGTCTACGTCACTGAATACAACCAATCTACCCGCTTCGAATTCCACACGTCACCAATTATACCAAAAATGCTGCCATAAGCCTTTTTATCTTTGGCAGGCACAACAGGAGTGTCACATTATTTTTTTGAAATGCAACCAGCGCGCATTTAGACGAGGAGAAAAACTTCGGCCGTAACTGTTTAAACTTAAAACAAAAGCGCCGGGTGTAAAATGACCCGTAGAAGGGTCCTTGAGTATCGGCCATACCGTACTCATTTCCAAATCAGCATGATTCGCTTTAGGACCAATATTTCCCGGAATGTGTGCCAGTAAGGTTTTTGACTCAGATTCTAGTAAATGACCCGAAAGACGGGTCATTCTGTCCCGGGATTGAACATGACCCGTCCGTTAAAAGGACCATTCGGACCAGGCATTTTTAAGGCTTTTGCAAGACACGTAGGCCCTACCTATAAGTAAATGAAAGGGGACAATAGTGTTAGCGCCCAACCCTTAATCTTGTTATAGTTTGTTCATGATCTAAGAAAAACCCTGATGATGGTAACTGATAAATACTAATTGCAAGTCATAAACATCAAAGTAGAATCTCTGTTCTAACTTTCAGTACCTACCTTTAGCATCTGGCAATCCCGTCCTTATCCATTTGAAGACAATACTCTTGATCTCTGCAAACACATCGGATGAAGTAGTACAGCATTGATATCTTTTCCATAACTCCACAACTTGGAGAGCACTGCATTTTGGCTATTCCAGGAGACATTTTGAGAATGATCAAAGGTCAAAATTGCATTTTCCCCCGATCGTTTCACCGAAGTACTAAAGTTATTAAAGAGGGTGGCTTTATTTTCAGTAAGGTCCAATTGCTCCTGTTGACTCAATCAAATGTAAGCTAGGGATGAGTCACACCTAGTTTGACGACTGCCAACTAGGCCACAGTTTAACACCATTAGAGGCGCAGCCTGCTGGCTTCATGAGTCAAGTTCCTCTCTATAGGGAATACAAAGGAAATCTTAATGATTTTGAAGGAAAACTGTGTACGTGCTTAGCTGACATTACCTACCTTTATTCAGTAACATTAAGTTTTGTTGAAATAAAATTTTTTAATACGTCTAACTACAATTGTGCAGATGGTTTTAGCGAGATGGAACAACTTTTTACAACCAAAATTCAGTCCTAGTTAATCAATTGATCACAGTTTTCTCGGTCATTGTTGGTAAAAAGCAACCAACCTATATCACTTTTAAATTCATGCATTCATATTAAAGCAATTTTGCTTTTTCAGTTGAAACCGCCATTCAATTTTACTTAGAGGCGTGAGAATTTATGCAGCAATGTAATCGTTTAACCGTTAACTTTAAAGGCCGACACGTTGCCTTGGATCGGGCGAGTTGGTCTATGAAAAGCATATAAATGCATATGGTTAGAAGTATGTTTTTAAAGTAGAATACAATGATCCACACAAGTATGCCTCGAAATTGCGTGGTTTTCCTTTTACTTTGCGAACTAACACGGTCCGCCATTTTGTGGAGTCAAAATTTTGACTCTACAAAATGGCGTGCCGTGTTAGTTCAAGATGTAAAATAAAAACACGCAATTTCGAGGCATATTTGTGTGGATCATTATATTCTACTTTTAAAACATCATTCTAACCATATGCATTTCATAACGGTTTCAAACGCTTTTCATAGACCAACTCGGTCTATTAAGGCATCAATTTTAGCCATGTGAAATCGGCATTCAATTTACTAGAAACGCACAAGAGATTTCTGCGAAAAGCTGTTGCGAATTCGAATGTTGTTCCAGTGGATTGTTAAATTCAACGTTTTTTTAAAAGTCGCACATGACGTGAATGAAGTATTCCTTAGACATAAAAAGTGAAATCAAAGCTGCACTAATCATTCTTGGCAGACGGCTTTATATTGTAAATAGGAAATGTCAGTGCCCGCGATTAGGCCTATACCCAACTTTTAATAAATTCTCTGGTAATGCGTGGGATTATTTTAGCCAACAATTGACAGAAAGAAAAAAAGTATCAAGTAATGAACCACAAGGGAAACTGACTGGGTAAATTTTACCCTAAATTAAATAGAAAGAAAAAAAAAAAAAAAAAACAAGATGAAAAAAAAACCCATGGTACCCCTCTGAAATACAGCCCGGCAACGTGCGAGAAAATCGTCTACCAAAAGAAGATTTAGTTCATATTTAAAAGCACAAAGTCATCACACTCAAGCCCCCCCCCCCCCCCTCCCTCCACCATTTAAACTAGGGAAGTTTGGGCAGTAAACACCTTTAATTCCCCTAAAATGGCGGATTTAAGTAACGGAAGCTTTCCTTATTATTGTTTTAGAGTTTGACTAAAACTGGGTTTACGAAGTGGGAACTTTTTTTTCAAACTTAAAAACTCTCGTATGCAACATTTGACATGGAGTAAGATTTGAAAATCAACACCCAAAAACTGCAGAGAATTTCAGCCTCAGAAAAAGTTCTATGTTTTTAAAGTTCCAATTATGGTCGAAATCGATCCACCGTGTAGCAGCAACAATTTGACGAGTTTGAGATAACACGAAACTCTTTATTGACGGAAAGATTATTTATTTAGAAAATAAACACAGATTGCGTATAGCTTGACTTTAATAGCTCTTCAAGACCTCATGGGTCACGTTGAACCCAGAGAAATCTATGTCTCAATTTCCTTCTGTTCTTGTTTGTAAAAATGAAACTATAATGAGCAACTTGCTAGACTTTTGGCATGTCATCGTGACAGATGATGCGGCTGGTCCCATCGAGAGCAAGACTTGGCCGAGGCACCTCGGAAAACAGCTCTTCTGGCAACCTGTGAAGACCTTGATCCCAAAACAGAAAGTTTTTTTAAAAACATGTCCTTAAAATTCCAGCTTTGACCTCACATATATCTGTGTCTCTACTTCCCTCTAATCCATTTGACAAGACTGCCTTGGGACTGGGTGTAGTATATTATGACGTTGCTGAAAGGCATACCTGTCAACATTGACGTGACAAGCGATTTAAACAGCCACTTTTCATACCTTTGGGTTTAATGCATATCCGAAACAGTGCAGGTCGAGTAATTCAGTTATTGAGCCAGTGCCAAAAGCCAACACGATGATTATTTGGCAATGTGTAATGCGGAGAGTTGAAGCTCCTCCCACCATTAAGGAAATAAGTTGTCCTTCCATCAACCAATCACAAGATGCGTTAAGTAGACATGGATAATCCACAATTTAGTATACTGTACATGTAGGTACCCGTGTGTATGATACCCGATAGAGTGTATCCAGTCGATGGACAACGTTCCTTCCCGGTAATTTTCTGAAGTTTAAAGGGACGGATTGCCTTTAGATATCTTTGTAGCATTTGCTGTTTGAAATTACTTCTTATTCCTTTTAAGAGTTGTTCATGAATAAAAACTAGTATTTTCTTTTACTTGAAAATTTCAAGTGTTTACTACCATCCACATGAATAAAAGGAAGAAAAAGCTTTTACTGGAAAGTATTTACTAAAATGCTAAAAGTATCTACTTTTACAAGAAAAGTAAATTCTTTTCTTTTTAGCACTTACTTACTTCCGTATGAATAAAACGGAGAAAATACTACAAAATGCAAGTAAGTACTGGTCATTTTTCAAGGTAGCCCCAGAGCTACCTTGGACACAGAAGTAAAGACACGTCTGAAGAAATTACAGTGTTTGTGAATGTTCCTCACAGGATAAATGTTTATGTCCCAAGGAGAGACATCACTGAAATACTGAATAGACTCATGCACAGTGTTTCACGACAGAAACAATACACAAAAACTCGCACGGCTTTTACACAAATTTGTTTATATTTATGATGAGGATAAAATAAAACCGTTTGGGTTTTGTTTCAATAAAGCACGCTATTTTAGATATAACAAAGCATTTTTTCTTCTCAGAAATGTATGCCTTGATCATTAAGGATTTTTTTTTCATGAAATCAGAGGAAGTATTTTTTTTTGAAACAAGTAAATGCATTTCAACAGAATGTTGTGCATATATTATTTGAACTTTTAAGTTTAAATTAAATAGCTAAATATGATGCTCGTATTCAGCTCTCTATATAGCACTCTCCTGCTCCACTTTAACTTTTGGTAATTGTGCTTTGGTCAATTAAAAGACACTATGACGTTTCAGCAGCCTAACCGCAACGTTTTGCTTTGATTCTGGGGATCCAGATGAGTCACCTTCATCAAACTGTTGTGACGTCAGAATCAAAACCTCATGGCTGACTTGTAGATTTCTATGTTTCTGTTAATTCAAATGCTGCTTGGGTTGTGTGTGCGTGAGTAGGTAACCACATTCAAACCGGGGACCTATAACAAAAGAGGACAATAGGTCCACGGTTGCTATCACAAAGGAAAGCATTGTGGTCCACGGTTGCTATCACAAAGAGTTGAACAAAGGAGGGTCCACGATTGCAGGCTGTTACACATGTGTGTGTGTGTGTGTGCGTACGTAGACGTGAATGGGAGTTGTAATACAAAGGGAACCTTTTGTTAAGAGCCATTCAGCCATGGCAGACAGCTAGATATCAGAAGTATTTACTCCAAAGCATTAAGTGAATACTTTGCAGTAAAAGAATAAGTTTATTCATACGGAATTTAGAAGATGCTAGTATTGAATGCTTCTACTTGGAAGTTGATGCTTTTACTTTTTGCTAGTACTTGTCAGTATTTACTACTTTTTATTCATACGACCCAATGTGTTGTAATTATAGTAAGTAGTGATTAATTATTTTTAATTTGACTCTTGAAATACAACCGGCGGAACAAACGTTCCACAATTTTGTGAAGTAACAAAATGTGTATAGCGGACCATGGTATGTCATGAATAAAAAAAACAATTTCAAGGGAAGTTTCTGTAAATCATTATATTCTACTTTTAAAATAGGCCCTATATCTCTCCAACTCTACTCATTTCAAACAAACGCTTTTTAAAGCCAAAAACGCTAAATCCGAAGGCAATATGCCCCTTTAAAGGAAAATCTAAATTGTGATCTTGGGATACTATTAATTGCCTCATGGTATTTAATAACCGCTCCAAGTGGTCCGACTGGCTAGTTCAGTCTTGAAAAGTATTTTATTTTTTATTATGATTAATTGTTAGGCCTAATATTCAGGTAGAGGCTGAATGGTATTTAAAGAGTGACTTAAAAAAAATGTATAAGATGTAAAAATAACCAAAAAGCCTTTACAAGTAGGCCTTTAATTATACAAATTATAAACAAAACCGAAAAATGGACTAGTGACGAAGCTAGCAGATAAAACAGTAAGGTAATTGGTCCCGCTTGACTGAACGAATTAAGGGCAAACCTTGTATTCTGTTTACTTGTATCCCCTGGTTAGGAAAACAGCATTTGATGTACATTCGTTGTAACGGTACCTTAGATTAAACTTTCGTACCTGCAGCTGTTTGATTGTTTTTTATTTTTTTACAAATCTTTGTTTAGGATTTAGGATTAAAGATGCATTGCCCGTGTTTGGGCCGATTTTACGGTAAACATTGATTGACATTTTAAATTGCCAATTTAACGAGTTAGGAAAAGTTATACGCTTTCATTTGATATTTTGAAGGAATACATTCGCCAAGGCAGTGAATTAAAAACAAAAATTATTAAAAGGATGGGCAAGATTTTAAACTCCATACTTATGGCGTATAAAAACCTTCCAAGTTGCACTATGTTTGTTCTCATAGATATCCACATGCACTACACGGCTTGGTTAGGTACACATGCGGTGGAGATACTATTACTAGTCAGTGCCCTCACACACACACACCCACACATGTTTGTGAATCCCGCTTACCGAGGACTTCTCTTTGTTCTCCCATTGTTTAGACAGGTTTTTTTTTGCGACGTCCCCATTGGGTTTGTACACGAAAACGAAGCGAGGACGTCCTCGCTCTGTCAAACACCCGGGCACACACGGAAGGACAGTCGGAAACAGTATGCGGGGCATTAAAAGCGAATTTATTACGAAAACTAAGTCATAGTTATCTCTCATTTATGATTTAATAATAATAATAATAATAATATAGAGTATTTATAATGCGCCAAATCCACACAATTAAGGTGCTCAAGGCGCACGAGAGGGAATCCTCACACAGTAAAAAATCAGATAAAGAACAATCACAGATAAGCCAAATTAAACAAGTAAGTTTTCAAACTAATCTTAAAAGTAACAACACTAGAAATATAACGAATTTGTTGTGGTAAGTCGTTCCAGAGAGTGGGTCCGGCATGTGAAAATGACCGATCACCCAAATTTAAACTCTTAGAAACATGTAACAAGCTAGTATTAGAAGATCGAAGAGATCGTACAGGAGTATAAGGTTTAACCAAAGAAACATTATATATAGGAGTGGAACCAGGTATGCAATGAAAGATAAGCAACAGAAGTCTAAAAAGCAATACGAGATTCAATGGGTAGCCAGTGAAGTGACCTCAATACTGGTGTAATGTGAGTGTGTCGCCTGGTAAGTGTGACAATGCGAGCAGCTGCATTTTGTAATTTTTGTAGTTTAGAAAGTTGAGTTTGATGTAAGTGAAAAAGAAGACCATTACCAAAATCTAATCTAGAAGAAATGAATGCATGGACTATTTTCTCAGTGGCTGAACGAGTCAAGTATTTGCGAATAAAGCCAACATTTCTCAACTGGTATCGAACAGACTTACATATTGGATATTTGGGCTGACATTGACATTGCACAGTCGAATGTAATACCAAGATTTATCATTATTACTTTAGAAAATTAATAATAATGGCTTCTTATATAGCGCTCATATCCGTCACTCAGTGACGCTCAAGGCGCTTCAACAGTCAGTATTTTTCCTGCAAGGTATATATGTGAAGCTACTTTTTGAAGTTTGAGACCTATTCCTTTACATAACACCATGTAATGGTTTACAAGGTGCTGTGGCGCAATATGCAGCCGATCAAACCAGAAACACCGGGGCGAACCCCTTCTCTTAACGATAACTGCACTGGGTTCTTTTACGTGCATTACACAACACACGGGACCAACGGCTTTACGTCCCATCCGAAGGACGAAGCAATAATGGTTAATTGTCTTGCTTAAGGACACAAGTGTCACGACCGGGGCTCGAACCCACACTCTGCTGAGCAGAAACACCAGAGCTTGAGTCCGGTGCTCTTATCCGCTCGGCCACAACACCTCATATTTATGAGATTTCTCATAATTGACTTGATACAAGTCATGACTTGTACGAAGCAGTCATAATAACGACTTGTACCAAGTATATACCTTATATGAGGTATAAGTCATAAATATGATTTTCGTTTTCTTTCTCTCTAAGTCGTAATGGTCCTTTTACGCTTCCGTAGAAAAGACCGCGGGCATCATCCGTGGCTGTGTAATTGACATGCAAAACTAACCAATCACAGAGTTCCATTAGTACAATGGGTCACTGCTGGATTGTTTTACCTGCACTTTATAAGGGGGCTCAATATAAGACTTTTCATTTCAACACAAACGTTATCTGTTTTGAGGAATAAAGAACAAGCTGCAATTTTCAGGGTAAGCATTTCTCAATTATTTGCGTCTGCTCAGTAAGGAGCTAATCAGAGTTACCAATATTTGACAATTTTTTTTATGACCAACCAACCTACCCATCGCAGTTTTAGATTTGATGTGTTTGGTTTTGCGCTTTCTTTTGTTCAGCACAGATACAACACACACAAAGATAATCAAAATTATATGTATGTCTAAAATTCATGTGAAGCTTGAATGACCAGAATCAAAACATGACAGAAACGTTTTGTTAACATAAGTAAATATTATTTTTCGCTTCATAGAACTTTATACACCAAAGGCAAAAGATAACGAAAAGCTTCCTCTTTCTTCTGTTCAAATAATATTATATTAATACTGGGTGCATTTGAGTGCATTTGGGATGCACTTGGGTGCATTGTCGCAGAATAATTATAATAACGAGGTGAAATCAGGAAAGTTCCACGAGGCAAAGCCGAATGAAAATGAAATGCCAGATTTCACCGAGTGATTATAATCTGCGACAAATTAAAGCACGAACGAAATGCATTCAATATATAGTTTGATGTAACACAGAGATCCTTGTCTTCGAATTTGTTTTCACGATAAACACAAAATAGACTTAAATAGACTTGGAAACTCGTCCACCCCTCACTCTTTTAAAACCTTTATTTTGACACCAATCATTTTTGAAATGACGCTGCGAAGCTTCGCTGCGAAGCTTCGCAGCGAATAGCCCAAAGCGACTATTCAATTTTTGGAGCGTCACGCGTCGCGGCAGTACATACATAGCAAAATAAAGTATGACACTGACGCGTGTTCCATGACATGGATTTAGTATGCGGCATTATTTGTTTTCATAACTTCTTGTCAAAATTTAGACCTTTGTTAATAATACTGGTACCAGCTTGGAAAACTACTAGTCTTCTATGCTGAAATTGCTGTATCATCAAACACGATAGGATCACAAGCAAGGAGAAATGTATCCCAACTTGAATGGCAAACAAATCTTTTTAGTTTTTTTTTTTTTTTTTTTTATTGCTGGATATAGGCTCCCCTTTTACCACAAGTTTATATTGTAAATGCGCTTTATATAGTCTTACTTATTATTATTATTAATATTATCTGTGCTTGTCCTACGCAAAGTATGAAAACTTAAATTTACATTTAGACACAATCGCATTGGGCCAAAGTTGGGAGCCATTAAAACAACAAATAATGTGTTTACTCCCTTTTACATGCAATTTTGTAATTCAAGTGATTATTTTTGTGTTTCTTTATAGATGGATATCAGATTTATCTTTACTCTAAGTCTGGTTTTGATGTTTGCGGATGCAAATCTGGCTTCAGCCACAGGGACACAAGTAGAACAAGCTTCGTGTAACTCCTGCTGCACTGGACCATCGGGTATGCCGGGGGTTCCCGGTGTTCCGGGGAATAACGGATTATATGGACCAACTGGACCCAAAGGAGATATGGGGTCTCCCGGATTTAACGGAGTTCAGGGAGACAAGGGACCAGACGGAGTGATAGGGGAGCGAGGCGCTACAGGAGAACCAGGCCAGAAAGGAGCACAAGGCATCGGTCAACCAGGGAAACGAGGACCTCCGGGACTCTCCGGCCCACCCGGACTGAACAGACAAGTCTCCACGGGAGAAGGTCCCAATCGGAGGGTAGCGTTTTCCGCTGTTAGGAACACACCCTTTAACCCTATAGGCAACCAACCTCTTCCATTTGAAGAAACAGTATTTTCCGAGCAAGGAACGGCTTTCAATCTGCTCAACGGCACATTTACATGTCGTCTGGATGGAATTTATTTCTTCACGTTCACAGTAACAAAAACGGCGCCAAGATTTAATTTTGTTGTTCACCTGCGGAAAAATAGTCAAATAATTGTTGTTGGAATTGTGTTTGCTTCAGGGTCAAATCCAGTTAGTGGTAGTACAGTGCTAGCGCTTAATCGAAACGATGAGGTTTATCTCACTGCAAGTGGTGCCGTGGACAGCTCGTCTCCAAATCATTATACCTCATTCTCGGGTTTTTTATTGTACGAGAAATAAATAACCTCATTGGCCTTGTCCAGCACATCAGTTTGTGGGTGTGTTGAGTATGATGGCGCCCTCTATGGACCAGTTTTGTTCTATGTTTAAATTATCTAACTGCTCGTCTACGCACGGCAATCGGGTGATGTTGAAATAATAGTCCAATTGAACATTTCATATACAAAAACAATTAATGCAGGCGTTCATGGGTAAACATTTCACATAAGGAATGAAGGTAAAGTTTAAGCCAACCAGTGACGGAACCATAATACACCTTTTCTTTGAGTGTGGGCAAAGAAATAAAAGGGGTGGCTTTTTGTTGTATGGAACCATTCATTTTGTGCATGTTTTTCAATCTCATTTGGGGTGCGCGAGAGAGAGGTTGGGGGAAAGGTTTCTGAACGTGGGGGCCGGGGGGGCTGACTTCCCCACCTTTGTGGGTTAAGCCACTGAATCAAAACAGTGGCTGTAACTACTTGATATTTGTAAATAAAGAAGGATATAAATTTCTTCTGGCAAACTTTTGAATATGAAATACAATTTGATCATTTGAATAATTGTTCTCGTCAAAAACACATATTAATACTGACCTTGCATCTATCAGATGATTTAACCCTATCATTACCAGCAAATATTTCACAGTAGGACCTTGCATACCAGCAGTGTGTTACCCCTCACAATGCTTCTGCACCAACGAATTTGTGTGGATTTTAATGAAGAGCGCCCCCAATGTGCAGTGAGTGATTTTTCATGTGTATTGTATGCACTGTACAGGCATACAGTCTAATCCTCCATGGTGTCAGTAAATCAAATAGCATTATAGCATACCACCAAATCTAAATCATTTTATGTCACAGAACTATTTATTGAAGGACATTAAATACAAATGAACCACAAAAAAGTGTTGACAAACGACCAAATGTACATAATTTTATGTCACTGAACTATTTATTGAAGGACATTAAATACAAATGAACCACAAAAAAGTGTTGACAAACGACCACCCCCTTCCCCCCTCCCCCTCCCCCTCCCCCTCCCCCCCTCTTTCAAAGTTGCCTTGGATTGCGGACACACGAACACATTTTTGGCGGCAACATTGAATAGGGGGGGCAGGGGGGGGGGGGGCTGGGGGCTATTGTTAAAAATGCCTACAAATATGGAGCTACATATTTATTTATGCCATAAATTTAAACCAAGTGCAATGTATGGTAATTCTCAAAGCAAGGAACGACGCACATTGGATATGTACATTGTTTGCAAATCATCCTCGTTTGTTTTCTCTTGTGTAATCGACGGTTACTACAAACGATGCAGTCACGTTTTCTTCCGGAAGGGTTTTTGCCAGGATAATGCATTTTCTCTATCATCCCAACAGGAAGGTTATTCGCATTGGATCGTCTACAACGCAGCATTGTAGAACGCTCCCAACCCGTGAGCAAGCCGTCTATAACTTGAATACGGAAGTCAAGATTACTGACATGCTTATTTGTTGGTATGCTGTTGAAAATTACCGTAGCATTGAGCATACATATGTTCAACAAACAAAAAAACACCCGTTTCCACCATTTCAAACTTCTGTGTGTATGCGTGTAGTACTGACAAATTTGATTAGCGAGATCTGTTCCTCCCATGAATTTGTTGTAGTAATCTATAGATTTTGGCTTAGCAATTTCACGCAATCCACTTTCGCTTTTCTTACACCGAATTTTTTTCATTATTACTTGGCAATCGCCTACATTTGTTAGGAATACAACATTTTTGTTATCACGCCAAACAATGCATAACTGACCAGCCTTCTCATAAAATTTGGGGTCATCTCCCTTTTTCATTCCATTTGTCTTTGGGTGTGCTGCACGAGGTATGCCCAGTGCCGTATAACGCACAGGCCCACTACATCCAAATCCTAGGTTGTCCATTTTTGATACCAGAGCTGGCCTGTTAAAGTAATTATCACAATAAATTACATGTCCTTTATGTTCAAATCCATTTACAAGTTCAAGGACGACTTCTCCTGGGATGGTTAGGTCAGAGGGATGGCATTTTGCTGGGGATGATTCGGTATTTACAGGTGGCCTTTGTGAAGTCTTCGTCTCCTTGGGAGCAGCTCCTGTGTACAATACCCAAGAGCACGTGTAACCAGTCTCCGACTCATTCAAAGAGAATGCCTTCATTCCCCATTTGACCGGTTTTCTGGGCATGTACTGTAGAAACCCGATTCTTCCCTTAAATTTGATCATACTCTCATCAGGAGATAAGTTCTGTCCAGGGTAATACAGGTTGCGAAATTTGGGGAGGATGACATCCAGCAAAGGCCTAACTTTCTTAAGCTTGTCACATCCAGAGGCTGGTTGAGGCAACTGGTTGTCAGACAGGTGAAAAAATCTCATAATGGAACTAAATCTATTTCTGGACATAATGGATGGATACAATGGCGTGAGTAGAACTTCAGATGTTGACCAGTACATGCTGTACTGAGGTGACTTGTTGATACCCATAGCAAGCAGGAGTGCGACAAATGCCATCATTTCATTTAAGTGAGTGGGGGTCCAGGACGTTTGTGAAGCACTTTGTTCTGCGTAGCGGTTTGTTTCGTCTACAAGCATATCCCAAACCGTACTGCAAAAGAACAACTGGAATACCTGTGTTGCAGAAAGTCCTGTAAAATCACTGGTGGGGCCGGCATCTCCGGTGAATTGCATCGGCTTCCTGTTGAGACGACCGATCTCTTTCCAACCCGATCTGAAGTCTGGTTTCTTCCGTGTAGATTTAGCGTTTTCCTGCAGTAGGAAAGAGGGAAGAGGCAATATGCATCAGGGCGCTGTAGATCTATCACTTTACGTAAAGTGTGCTATATGCAGAGTTATTTGAGGACCCAGATTGATGAAAATTTTATTATGTAACCTTCTCGTTCCACAAATATAGGGCAAGGGGGTGGGGAAGGGGTGAGAAGGGAAAGGGGTGGGGGAAGGGGTGAGAAGGGAAAGGGGTGGGGGAAGGGGAAGGAAGTGGGGGAGGGGTGTGCATGCAGTTGCCATGTCAAATTGTGGTAATTAACTTTCCCATTGTTTTTGTGCTTTTTAGTGTAATAGTCCTTATCGCCAATAATAATAATAACACTTAGATAGCGCTGGTATCTTAACCGAGGGTTAATTCATTGCGTTGCACCAACAGAGGGCGCCCTTCCGCAAACCATTATGGGATAATTCTTTACATCCAACATGGCCGCCAATGGTGGCCCATCGTTGATGGTCTTTTTGTATTCATTGTTGCCCGAGTCTACACATCATAACTTTAAGTGACAAACTTAATAATTCAGAACGCCCTCAGAAACGCCATTTTATTGTTCTATGTACCTTTAAGAGCCATTGTCCTAAATCAAATTAAAAGCCAATGTAAAAAGGGGTACTTTTGGACAAATTTATGCCCAAGTTATTCCTGCCCTCTAACTGCATGCACGGTCATGACCTACTCCCTAAAAACATCGTGCTTACCTGCTCCACCTCGCTCGCCGATTCGCTGGAGGTTGATTCACCACCATCCTGCGTGTCGATCTCCCCTTCCGAGTCGATCTCCCCTTCCGAGTCGATCTCCCCTCCTTCCGAGTCGATCTCCCCTCCTTCCGAGTCGCTGTCTGCAAATATCTCGGCCAAAATTTCTGCATTTCTATCGCCGTCCATAATGTTGCAGCCACTTGTTCGTTTGAATGAATGCGCGCCAACAGGTCCGCGGCCGGGGGGACGCTATAAATAACAATGGGATTAACGAATTCGCCAATAGAGGGCGCCCTTGTTACTTTCTCAATAAGCATTATGGGTGGGGACCAATAAGCGCCACTGGTTGTTAAACAATACATTTGACAAGGTGCCATATGGAGCCCTGGTCGGGAAGAATGACCCCAAATATGTGCCATTTGTCGCCCGTGGTACTGATAGGGTTAAGATGCACCAGCTCGGTATGTTTTCTCGAATTATTGTTGAGTTTTATTTTATTTTAATGTTATATTACAGCTATTTTCCTTTAGTTCATGAATTTACAAACTTTTATTTGAGGCACCGAAATATAATTTTTTTAAATGTCAACGATTGGTAATATTGAGTTTAAAGTAGAAAATAAGTTATTGTCGGGGCCCGGTTCGCAAAGCCTAGCGTTATATTAGCTTTGTACAGCCAATCTGTTATTTCGTGCATGTACAGAGCGTGGCATGTACGCAAACAAAGTATAGTGTATGTTTAAAATTATTGTCTGTCGAAAACTGTGAGAGAGAACAAAATTTGGCCAACCAACTTCAAGGTTCTATAAAGTGATGTTGTTTTCACATTACATATTTTGGGGCTTAATGGTTTGTTATTAATAAAGGACAATGCTTAGTTCTTTTATGAGTCTAACATGAGTTATTACATTTTAATTTGTCCCTCAATTTTTGTAATTATCCATTTCAATGTCGGTACCATTTCGTGAAAATAATTGCTGTAATCACCCTGTGGGGATGTTTGAATTGGAAATTAATGAATTCATGAATAAAATAACTCTATAATATTAGATAACCTTTATAATCAACATTAATTTGCCTCACTAGTCGATACTAAAACCCAGTGAGATTTGAAAATCAAGATGTTGAAAGTTCTGTGTGCTTCGGGGAGAAATTGCACATCAGTTTCTCCGTATTAAAGGGGCTGTGTCGTCACTTCAAAGGCAGGCCTGTAACCGTACATATAATAATCTATACAGAGAGTGTGTGCGCGAGAGCGTGATGTAACTTTTTGGTGAAAGTTCATAATTCCATGTACAGCAACAGGCCCGCTTCGATCATGACGACACGGCTTCTTTAAAACGAGGGCCCTATTTCATTAAGCTGTTTTTATCGGTACGCAATTAGTGCACACCTTCACATTTTAAAGACGTGTTTAACAGAAAGAGCATAACGATCAAGATGCATTGACAGCAAGAATCACCGATACCGTGCCGTTTGGTTTGCTTACGGTTGCGGTCTTTATGAAAATTGTCTTCAGGCCAAATGTCAAGGCTGTGCTTACCAAGAAAAAAAATCGATACTTTTTATACACGTTATCAGGAAAATCAAAGCTAAATATAAAGGCGTCATCATGACCGTGATATTTGGGAGACACAAATAAAACGAGTCATCCAAAATGGCTACCAGGAAAACAACGACTCTCACCATGGAGGAAGGACCACTTCCTCCATGCTCTCACACGAGGTCTTTTATTACAGAACACAATACGAACAGTAGAGGGCGCTAACAATGTTGATTGTCTCACCGTATAATACTACAATTACCCTTTTTAATGGGGGAAATCCACTGATGAGTCCAATCGACCAGTGGAAGTTCTTAACAACGTAGCGTATAAACGACCTCGCCCTGGCCACTCAAACTTTCAATTATGTTTCTCAAGTGTATTCTCCTAGAAGTCAAGAAAAATGGGATAACAATTATAAACTTCATGAGCAGAGTAATTTAAAAAACGCTTAATCAGCCAGTTGCTGACTGGTAGGGCTACACAGGGCTACATAGGGCTACGCACTGGAGGATAAGGTTTGAGAGTGAATACTCGTTAACTATTAATATTAAATAACGTTTTCTTCAATTGAGCTGTGTACACATCGTGCAAGCAGGAAGTCCAGGCTCTGTGGCTCTTTTCTGTGATGTCACAGGTTACATGGTCTTCACTCACGAAATGTCTATCTTCACCGGAGAATCTGTCCCTCGGAAGATTCCACCGCATAATCCATGCGCTACGATAAACTTTGCTTGTTTCACAGTAGAGCGTGGAACTTTGCGCATTTGTTTAATTTGTTTAATGTTAAAAATTAATTCTTTTTAATTTAAACTATCTTTTAGCAGTCCTTGCTAACTTGGACAAAACGTCAATGTTTTGCTAACTCTGTCATGGCATGAAATGGACCCAAGAGGTGTGGCAAACGAACGTAGACCAGCGCGTGAAACAAAGATCTAGATCGCAAAACTAAGCAAATATTGCAAAGGTTGCAGGATACAGATTGATCTAAGAATCCGGCTCTTTTCACGGTCTTCGCAATTAAATAATTGTTGATTATGTGCTACATCAGGTTCAACGTTTACGAACACAATTGTAAGAGTTAGTTTATACAAAGGCCTAATGTAAGTTTTATTATTATTTTTTGTGCACAGTATCCAAAAGACAAATTCAGCTGCTTAAGAAACATGAACCTACAAAATAACGTACAAAACTAGTTCCAAATAATCTCTTACAAATGATTATAGCGCCCCCTATCAGATCTGGGTCACATCATAGTAAGGTTAGTATCATTGTCGTGTATGCCTATCATAATTATCACTGGCTGAAAGCTAAGCAAGCCACGCCCACATGTCGGTGACTTTCAGCCCATTAATGTGTGATTGACAGGGACGGTTATTACACACTGGAAATGTCCCTGGTTTGGAAATCTTTGAGATGTTAAAAGGAGAAGCTACCAGACCCACAGCTCCAAAAAGCCATTTAGCATTGATGATCAAAGTTACAACACTAGCAGAGACAGATCACAATTCACAAGACATGATAAAGGTAAGCTATTTTCTTCTCTAGTCTGTTTTCTTAATGCACCGTGAATACTGTTAAGGACTCGCCAGTTTTATCAGTCATCATGTGTTGTTACTAATGATGTGTTTTGGAAATTTCATTTAAACCTGTTTAATCTATTAAGTACCAATAAGTTACATTCCAAATTAATGTTAAGTGGACTGTTGTAAGTATCGACAGTGGATATTGTTAGTGCCCCCACCCCATTTTGTTTGCTCCCCAAAACGTTAGAGAAAGAAAACTATTTTTCCAACTTATCCCAACATTTTTTATAAAGTCAACTGTTTTCCAGATTGATGATGAACAAGCGTCTGGTTGGTATCAATTTCGTCACAAGGATTGGAAAACAGGACGCACTTAACGAAACTAATGTTTGATGATTTCATCCTTCACAAATACCTTTCGGGTATTTTGAAATAGCGCCCTATTGTAGAGTAACCTTCGATTACAGACTTGGGAATCCTGTTCGTCGGTTTGTACACACTCTTTGACACCCGAATTATTCAAAAACTGGACCAAATAGTCTGATTGATCTGAATCAACAAAACCCTTCGATAATCATGTATATTCAAATTAAACTTGTACTGTGGGTTATTGTAAAGAAATACAACACTAGATGTGGATTAAATATTTTGCGACACTACCCAGTCTTTCGTTCTCAGCTTATGAAGCAAAAACTACTAATCAAGATTTACACTTGCAAAACACAAATAATGTTAAAAGAATAACTTTACTCAACGATTCCATTCAACCACTAGGTAGCGCATTTTTCGTCGAGTAAGAATCACATTTTATTTGGTATTTTGTCACTATCTTATAGATTCCAATTATTTTAGAGCCTAAGCTCTGTAATTCAGGAACAAACTATTATAATAAAAAGAGGTTATAGACGCAGCCAACGGAAGGTGCGGATGACTATAGCCATTTACTCAACGAAAACCAGAATACTCATTGACTTTCTAACCATATTTGCCAATCCAAATGCAGCAGAATCTATGAAGATTAAATACAGGTGACCTTGAATAACTGTGTGCCAAACAGTCATTATATAAAGTATTGGGCGACATGCACTCTTTCATGACTCATCTCTTATGATTATGGAGGGCGTGTTCGATTTATAGTCCTGTGGCAAAAACCTGTCGAAATAAACACAGTTTTAACCATATGAACCGTTTATAAACAATTGATATAATTCATTGTTTATCAATATTTGTCAGTGTTTTAAGTTATACCACAACCCAATCTATGAGTTAAGGCACATGTGTAACATTGATAATTGTCAAAGACTAGTATCCACACTTGATGTGACCCAACATACAGATGAAAACAAACCCGTGAAAGTTTAAGCTCAATCGGTTATTGGAATCACAAGAAAACGTGGTGAAAAACCTTTAAAAATTTCTGTTTCAAACATTGACTTTTTGTCTCGCGAGGTCAAAACTGATTGATTTTCTAAATTTGTGGAAAACTATAGCATTTCAAGCAAAAATATTTGAAAGGGAGTTTTCTACTATGACCATCTTCATACCATTTAAGTTATTTGTAAATCTGTGAACATTTATATGTTTACTATTACCAGTGTTACAAACACCCTTTAAACCACAAGTCACTCTAATTGTAAACCAGGGTGATGGTTGTACTAAAAGTGATTAAAACTCCCACATTCCATTAGAGTAAGTTATGACCGCAATCCATGGAAACATGGTGTACAAGTCGATTTGCGGCTGGAAGCAGGGAACAAAAATCAGGAAAAATTGCTTAAAATCTTACTTTTCAAGTTTTCGTCCTTTAAAATAACGGTAGAATTCCACACGAAATAGGGCCTATATCAGCAAGTACACGAATTAGCCAAAACTCTGAAGAGAAAACACGTCTCACAGTTTTATTGGTTGATATATTTGCTACAATGTTTAATGTTATGCAGATGCGGGAACCAAAACAAGCTATCTTGTTTCTGACGGTTTTAAGTGTGATGGGGTTAAATGCTAGCGTGACGTCACCGGAAGAAGGAATGCCAACTGGTCCATGCTGCCCAGTCAGTCCTGCAGGAGTTCCTGGTATTCCGGGTCATCCTGGGCCATACGGGCCGGCTGGACCCAAAGGAGACTTTGGGCCTCCTGGTATTATAGGTATGCATGGAGCTAAGGGAGACAAGGGATCAGACGGGTTGAATGGCGAACGAGGTGCTACAGGAGAACCCGGCTTGAAGGGAGAAGAAGGTGTGGGTCAGCCCGGAAAACAAGGACCCCCAGGAATGCCCGGAATAGCTGGTTTGATGGGAGAGAGAGGAGTACCTGGACCAGTTGGGCGAAAGGGACAGCAGGGTGAATGTGTTGAGCGTACTCAACGGGTGGCCTTTAGTGTAGCCAGAAACACAGTGTTTTTCGAAACAAGTACAAGTCTGCCTTTTGAAGAAATATTGTTTGAAGAGGGCAGCCAATTCGATCTTACCACCGGCACTTTCACGTGTAATGTGGCTGGTATCTATGTATTTATGTTCTCAGTTTTGAAAGTGTTTGGCGCAAGTATGGGTGCTGCTAGTCTGATGAAGAATAATAATGTTATTGTAAGAGGATCTTCCCCCCACGGCACTAGATATTCCTTGCAAGGATGCAACAGTGCGGTTTTGTCTTTACAAGAGGGTGATCGAGTTTTCTTAGAACCAGAAGGTTCCTTGTTCAGTAACTCTAAACATCAAACTTCCTTCAGTGGGTTCTTGCTTTACGGCGACAACTAGACGTTAACACTATTTTTGTTCATTATCAGTTGCTTAGTACCTTGAATCGATCAAAAGGGGTGAAGCAGTTTTAACTATTGGCAATAAGAGCACGGTTTGAACAGATTCGAAAAGAAATTCTGTGTAATCTACAGTTTCAGTTTGAGTTGTGCAACATTGCATGGCTAATATCACCAGTTTGTTTTTATTTGTGTATACACTTTAATAATTAAAACGGTTTTAATCACTTCAGTATTATTTAAATAACAAGAAGTATCAAAAATTTTGCAAAAAAATCCTTGATCCGTTAAACAAAAAGTATGCATTAACATTACATTTGGAATGAAATTTGTTAAAATGCTACACTGTTGTGAGTTATTAAGATTGTATTTCATTATAGAAATGGATAATGTTCAAGGAAATGTCAGGTTAATACGATGATATAATGTCATAAAAGATGTTCATAATATGAAGTTGAGTTTTAAGAGTCATTAAATGTACCTGATCACTGAATAATTTGATCAGAAGCATTTTCAGCATAGAATGTCAAGATTATATATGGTTGCATTGTAACATCGTCTCATCTCAGAATACTATGAGATAATGTTTGTGTGTTAAGAATCCTTATTAGATGGTTTTAAAGAAAACCAAACTTAATTGAGTTTCTAAATTGATGAGTTTTGGTGAACTAAGGTCTCAAAGAATTATGGCGCGCGACAGTTTTTTAATGTAATAAAACCAATAAATGTTCAGTTATTGTGAGAAAACAGCATTATTTTTGTTTCACGAGTTCTTCGTGTGTACACATTATCCATCAATGAAAATTATTACACTTAAACGAATCGATTTTGCAGAACTGGTTGGTAAAAAATGTAGAATACAAAATAGGTTTCTTAAAGCTTGGAGAATTTTCTAAACTTGGACAGTTTTCTGAAGACCCACAACGATGTTTATAACCGTCGGTGTGGAAGTTTTAAAAAAATAACAAAACTATATTGAACCATCCAATATTGATGTTCAATGAACGAATACGTATTAATGACCTCAACAAATTCACAATGAACAAATAAAGCTTAAAGAAGATAACATAAAGTTATATAATGGTGTTTTTTTTCGAGTGTTCAAAGTTTTTCTGAAGTACACGTTGCCTAAACTCAAGAATTTTCTTCAGCTCATTCAAAATATAATTAATTAATTGATATCATCCATCTCAACCTTCATTAAATAATTTTTCGCCCAAAATCCTGGCTCCCGACTATTGAAATCAATTATAATGCAGAACGCTGTAATAAATATTGTGTTATTATTATGTATTTTTAGCTAATAAACAAAGTAATCAGTTTGCATGTTGAATTAAAAAGGTGTTGTCTTATCTTTTTTTTTCCCGACCAGAAACGAAATCAAAGTAAAGTGGGATGTTTATATAATACATACAAACTTATTAATAAACAACACCGGTAATTCATGTGTAGCAATATAGACACGATATTTTCATACTTGTAAGTTCACTCTTCCTGCTTCTTTTGGTGTCAGTTTCACTGGATAAGTTTTCGTGCTTGACTGCACAGGAGGTAACTAAGGGGTCAGATGAAATTTTATATGCGCCAACTGGTCAGAGTTAAGGTTGGGGTTATTGGAAACGGGGATCTCATAGGACCCTTCTTCTTTCGACAGAAAATAAGGGGAGGTTTATCTTGCCATGATGAATGACCAGGTTGTCCCATTTCTTGATCGAGGCTTCCCATGATTCAGCTGACAAGAGAAGGGACAGTTTAGACATCTACGGTTGGCACAAGACGGTGCTCTTCTACACAGAAGAGGGGTTGTCACAGATCGCCTGAGACATTTATTCGGTCATTGCTTTGAATCAACCGGTGAAGTGGCCCCCAAAAAGATCTCCTGATCTGACTCCTCTAGACTTCTTATTAGGCTATTTGAAACCTCGGGTGTACACGACTATTACAGCAAATTTGGATGTCCCCCAGGAAAGGATTATTCGTGAAGCGACAGGAAAGGTAGATGACTCGCCATACTCTTTCAGGAATCTAGCGCCGAGCCCTGCAGCTATGCATCAAACAAGATGGCGGCCGTTTTGAGGACTAAGACACTGTAAAATGTAATTGCCATAATTGTTTTAAATAGGCATGAAGTTTGAAAGCTAATGAAATTCGAAAACTTTTCCAGTGAAACTGACAACAAAAGAAGCAGGAAGAGTGAATTTACAAGTAATGAAAATATCTTCTGTATATTGCTACACACAATAAAACAATGGGCAATTTTAAAGTGTATAGTTTTTTTGGACTCGCACTGTAGAAGTACACATGCAGGCACTTGCAAGTTGCAAGTGTCGATCAAATTAAAAAAACTAAACCCTATTGCAAACACGACCTGGAATAGGTATTTCAGTTTTAACCTGATACTTTTTTGATGCACGGACAATTTGGACAATCGCAGTAGCATTATTTTAACATCTCTTTAATAATGTGCAGCCTCTGAAAAAAAGTAAGCAGATAATAGCAACTACGGTTCGGCAAGAAATGTTTGTTCCCCGAGTTTCTGTCCACCGGAACCAAACTGTCTACAGAGACGGATTCTCCTAGGAATTGTTGTCCTCCTCTAGGTTTTTCTGTCCGTCATAATATAGACCATGTAATATTTGTTTACAAAATGAGTAACTTTGTACACTCCAGTGTCGCTCTGGCTGGCCAAATAATACACTGGTCATAACCAATGAGAAATTTTTCATTTTGTGCCATAATTCCACATAATTACAAGTTACGTAAACAGCCTTAGAAATGTTTAGATGTGATTCTTCTTTCTTCGTCTCAACAGTTAACTAGAACAACGAAGCTGCCATGGTGAGCTGCCAATCGCCCGATAGAAAAAGATGCCTTATAGAAAAAAAAACACGATTATTTGATCAACTCATGTTAGGGCTACAGGGACGTTAACCAGCTGGAAAACGTGTACGAAACCAATGGGAGCTGTTGCAAAAAAGTTAAAGTATAAACAAAAGAGGGACAATAGGAGGTCCACGATTGCAGGTGTTTACACACTTGTGATTTGTGTGGGGGTGGGTTGTATGTTTGTTTGTTTGGTTGGTTGGGGTTTTTTCGGAGGTGGAATGGTTGCAGGCCAGAAATTGATCCAAGAATTTTCGGCACTTTTCACGGTCTTTGCAATTAAATAATTTTTGATCATGCGCTACATCAGTTTCAACTTTTATAAACACAATTGTAAGAGTTTGTTTGATACACAAAGGCCTATTATCAGTTTAATTATCTTTCTTTTTTTTGCACAGTATCCAAAAGATAAATTCAGCTGCTTAAGAAACATGAACCTACAAAATACCCGACTAGACTACTTCTACTAAACTCTCGCAAATGATTAAAGCGCCCCCTATCAGATCTGAGTCACATCGTTGTAAGGTTTATTAATATCATTGTTGTGTATGCCTATGCCTATCATAATTATCACTGACAAAGCTAAGTAAGCCACACCCACATGTCGGTGACTTTCAGCCCATTACTGTGTGATTGACAGCGACGGTTATTACGCACTGGAAATGTCACTGGTTTGGAAATCTTCGAGAAGTTAAAAGGAGAAGCTACCAGACCCACTGCTCCAAAAAGCCATTTCGCATTGATGATCAAAGTTACAACACTAGCAGAGACAGATCACAAGCAATGATAAAGGTAAGCTGTTTTCTTCTCTAATCTGTTTTCTTAATGCACCGTGATGACTGTTAAGGATTTGGTAGTTTTATCAGTCGTTATGTGTTGTTAAAACTTTAATCTATTAAGTAGCAGCCAGTTGCATTCCGAATTGATGACAAATGGACTGGTGTAAGAATATTGTTAGTGCCCCCACCCCCATTTTGTTTTGTTCTCCCCAAAACGTTAGAGAAAGAAAACTGTTCGAATTTATCTCAAATTTTGTTTATAACCAACTGTTTTCCGTATTGATGATAAACAAGCAGCTGGTTGGTATCAATTTTGTTTACAATGGATGGAAAAAAGACGCTTTTGAAGAAACGAATGTTTCAAAACTTCATCCTTTAAAAATTCCTTTCGGGTATAGCGCCCTATTGTGGATTAACCTTCGATTACAGACTTGGGAATCCTGTTCGTCGGTTTGTACACACTCTTCGACAACCGAATTATTCAAAAACTGGACGAAATAGTCTGATTGATCTGAATCCACAAAACCCTTCGATAATCATGAATATTAAAATTAAACGTGTACTGTGGGCTATTGTGGGCTATTGTGGGTTATTGTAAAGAAATACAACATTGGATGTGGATTAAATTTTTTGTGACACTTACTCAGTCTTTCGTTCTTAGCTTATGAAAGAAAACAACAAAAACAGAATCAAGATTTACACTTGCACAACACAAATAATGCTAAAAGAATAACTTTACTCGACGATTCTATTTTTTTCGTCGAGTAAGAATCACATTTTATCCTTTGATAATCATGAATATTCAAGTTGAACTTGTACTGTGTTAAAAAATAAATAATAATAATACAACATTGGGTGTGGATTAAATACTTTGCGACACTACTCAGTCTTTCGGCCTCAGCTTATGAAAGAATCACTAAAAACACCGTTTCAAGATATAAAATGCACAACACATAATGTTTACAGAATTAGTATACTCGACGAATCCATACAAACACTATTAACACTAGGTGGCGCATTTTACTTCGAGTAAGAAACACATTTTAGTTTGTATTTTGTCACTATCTTATAGGTATCAATGATTTTTGCTAAGGCCTAAGCTCTGTAATTCAGGAACAATTGTTATAAGGAAAGCTATAAAACGAAGTTATAGACGCAGCATACGGAAGGAGAGGGTGTATTTTATTATTTTTTAAGCACTACACTCATTTACTCAACTAAAAACCAGAATACTCGGTGACTTTCTAACCACATTTGCCAAATGCAGCAGAATCTATGAAGATTAAATATGGGTGACCTTGAACAACTGTGCGCCAAACAGTCATTATAATTATAAAGTATAGGACGACATGCATTCCGTGGCTCATCTCTTATCATTATATGGAGGGCGTGTTCGATTTACAGTCCAGTAGTCAAAAACCTGTCGAGATAAACACAGTTTTAACCATAATGAACCATGAAATAATTAAATGAATTCATTGAATATTTATTTATTATTGTTTTCAGTTACACGACAACTCAATCTTTGAGTTAAACCAAAATTCACTTTAGCTATAAATCCTGATGATTGTTGTACTTCAGGTGATTAAAACTCTCACATTCCATTTGAGTAAGTTACGACCCCGATCCATTGAAAACATGGTGTACAAGTCGATTTGCGGCTGGAAGCAGGGAACAAAAATCAGGAAAAAATAGTGTGCAATAAATCTGACTTCAAGTATTCGTCCTTTAAAATAACGATATATTACCAAACGAGACGTATTTGCAAGTAAACGAGTTAGCCAAATTCTGAAAAGAAAACACGTCTCACTGCAGTGTGGTTGATTGATTAATTTGTTACATGTCTATAATGTTATGCAGATGCAGGAAGCAAAACAAATTATCCTGTTTCTGGCGATTTTGAATCTGATGGGGTTCAATGCTAGCGTGACGTCACCGGAAGAAGGAATACCAACTGGTCCATGCTGCCCGGTCAGTCCTGCAGGAGTTCCTGGTATTCCGGGTCATCCTGGGCCATACGGGCCGGCTGGACCTAAAGGGGACTTGGGGTTTCCTGGTATTGTAGGCACGCAAGGAGCTAAGGGAGACAAGGGATCAGACGGATTGAATGGGGAACGAGGTGCTACAGGAGAACCCGGCCAGAAAGGAGACCAAGGTGTCGGTCAGCCAGGAAAACAAGGACCTCAAGGACTGCCCGGAATAGCTGGTTTGATGGAAGGGAAAGGAGTACCTGGACTAGTTGGGCTAAAGGGACAGCAGGGTGAATGTGTTGAGCGTACTCAACGGGTAGCCTTTAGTGTAGCCAGAAACACACCGTTCACCGAAACAAGTACAAGTCTGCCTTTTGAAGAAATATTGTTTGAAGAGGGCACAAACTTCGATTTATCCACCGGCACTTTCACGTGTAATGTGACTGGTATTTATGTATTTATGTTTACTATTATGAAAGATGTTGGCGCAAGTCTTGGTGCTGCTTGTCTGATGAAGAATAATAATGTTGTTGTAAGGGGATATTCCAACGGAAATTACGTACAAGGCGGCAACAGTGCGGTTTTATCTTTACAAGAGGCTGATCGAATTTTCTTAAAGCCAGAAGGTTCCTTGCACAGTAGCTCTAATCATCAAACTTCCTTCAGTGGGTTCTTGCTTTATAGCGAGAACTAGACGTTAACACTATTTTTTCAGTATCACTTGCTAGTACCATGAATTGATCGAAAGGGGTGAAGCAGCTTTAACTATTGGCAATTACAGCACGGTTTGAATAATCAGATTTGAAAAAATGTTTTATGTAATCTACAGTTTCAGTTTGCATGGCTAATATCACCAGTCTTTATTTGTGTATACACTTTAATAAATAGAACAGTTATAATCGCTTCAGTATTATTTGATAAATCTCGCACCAATAACAGGGGTGTTGGAGAATTAATCTATGCCAGGAAACACCTCAAAGTCAAATCCTTATCTCACCACATCTGTAACTTTGAATGTATGTGGCTCAAATTTGAGCTGAAAGGTTTTTATCAGCAAATGTGTACCTAGGAGTCATCTACACTTTCCACCAGGATCAACATACCAACAAGACATTTAGAGCATCATATCTATCACACAGTTGACAGTAGGCCCCCTATCCGTACTAATTGTATGTCTGGAATTATAACTTTTGTCATGAATGGTTTCAACGAATTAAAATGTGCAAACATTGAACTTAATTTGGGTATAACCCAGCTTGTGTCATTTCCCACTCATCAAAATGCTACACTTGATAAAATCTTCACCAACTATACCCGGCTTAGTTAAACCAGGTCGATCGTTTGGCCCCACTTGGAACTAGTGACCACTGTTGTGTTCTCGTCAAACCATTAGCTGTGCTCCCCCGTCTGCAGAGAAGCACATTCCCCCTTCGACCATGCAGAGATTCTTCTATTGGGTCTTATGGTCGATGGACAGTTAATGTCAACTGGGAAAATATTATTACTGAATTGTCATCCACTGACAATGTGGCAAAATTTTTGTTTCAAATTGAAACTTCGTATTATAGTCACTTCCCCCAAGTCTCCCACAGGCAGCATGACAGTGATAAACCATGGATAACCCTGAAAGTCAAACGTCTTATAAATCAAAGGCATAATGCTTTTAGGAAAAAGATTTATTATTATGGCGTTCGTTTCGTAACCAAGTTAAATACGCCATTCGTGAGGCCAAGGGGTTGTTCTACAAAAACTCAGTTAAAGATCTCAAAATGGTCAACCGCGGAGTGGCATCTTCAAATCCAAGGAATGTGTCAGTTAAAAACTAAACATTCCGCTAATCCTGGTGCCACGTTTGACCCTATTGTAACAGCTGAGCCGTTGACAATAATTTTGCTAGCATTTGTAAACAGTTACCAGGTTTAAAACTGGAACTTTTACCATCATACACTTACCAGCTGACTCACCATCACCTTTTGATACACTGCCACCAAGTTCTGAAAGAACTTGACAATATAAATGCAAGCAAAGTTGGACATCCATCGGATCAAGGAGTTTGCCATTGAACTATAATATCCTTTGACATGTGTATACAACGCCTGCATGACTGACGGAACTTTCCCCGATGTCTGGAAAACTGTTACGGTACGTTGTTCCAGTCCTCAATGAGACTTGACCAGCTTTGAATCAAGAAAAACATTACCGCAAGCACATGTTAAACACTAGCCATGCCATACTCCGTGCTATCCTCCCTTTTACTATTACACACAGTCTGAAAGGGTTGTCAATCAACAAGGGTCGGTGACTTGGTCAGAGTGGGCGGAAAAACAGAATGTCAATGCCCTGTGTACAAAAGTTGTCAAATTCGTTTGTGCACAGGTAATGGCGGCTGGTTAATGTCAATGACACTGCAAGTCGGGCGCTAGGTCGCCACAAGTCTGAGGCCCAGAGAGATGATTGAAAATATCTCTCTGAGGCCCAGAGAGATGATTGAAAATATCTGTTCACCAACTGGCTGGGAGTCTTTGGATGTCTTGCCGACAGTTTATGCGGTTAGAGAATGGGAGATAAGCCCCCAGAAGCCCTCTTAAGTGATTAATTACATGTGCCAAACATGTTTGACAAGGTGCCGACTTAACGTTTCACACAAACAGGTCACTTGTTTGAGGGTTGTTCCACTACACACTATCTTGTTGAAATGTAAAATTTTATTGTAGAAGGACTGGATAAACCTGCCAATTATGCCCACTTTTGCAAAGTTGACTTTTCAAAGGCATTTGACCGTGTTAACCACAGAATTGTTATTCAGAACCTACTATTGAACCTTGGAGTCAGACCGTCCATTATAGCTGCCCTGGTTTCTAGGGAATTTTTCAAATATTATTAATTGTGGCACATATAGCTCTTGCCAAACTGAGGGTGTTGTCTTATTTAAAACATGTTTTGAAACATTTTTTATAATGTTAGGATGCTTTTATTTGCTCTATCTTTTTATGCGTATTGATACAAACAATATTTTGTTAATCGCTTTTGGAATTTTGTGATTCTTAACTATGTAAATTTAAAAAGTGTCTGGCTTTTGACTCTTTTTTTTATTCAAATCAATAAGCCAACAATTGCTATGCTGTTGTGAATAAATGCGATTGATTTTCATAATAGAAATGGGTTATGTTTAAGTAATTGTCAAGTTCACATAAGATAATCGATTATAAAGATGTCATATAGAAGATTTTTATGAGTCAATAATTGTACATAATTGTTGAAGAATTTGTACGGTGCCATTTTCAGCATGAAATGTAAAAGTTGGATATGGTACTCAAATTGTAACAACATCTCATCTCAGATTATCTATGAGATAATGTTGAGTTTAAGATAATTTTGAAGACATTTTGAAATTGTAACTAGTTTTTGAACTGATGGATTTGAATAAACTCAACCTTCAAAGTATAAAGAGTTTATTAAAACCAATAAATGTTCAAATCTAACGGTTGACAACTATCTTGGTAGTAAACGTGGGAAAACAACAATATTCTTGTATCACGATTTCATAGATGAAAAAACCCCAAATTGAAGCAAAATGGATTTTGCTGAGTGGGTTGGTAAAAAGGAAAGAGACTGTACAAAATATGTTTTTTGAAGCTGGGGCAAAATTCTAAACTCGGGCATCTTTCTAAAGACCCACAACGGTGTAAGAAATTATCAACAATAGATTGAACCACCCCAAAATGTTTTTCAGTGAATGAATCCACCAGGCAAAGGTAAACAATAAACATAAATCACTTCAAGAATTCAATATAAAGAAATAAAGTTTTCTCTCGAGTATTCAAAGTCTTTCTGTAATACACGTTGCCTAATTTAAATAACGATTACCTCCGAGTCAATAAAAACATGATCAATATTTTGATTTCATCCGTGTCAACTCTTTCTAAAATAATTATTGCCCTCATTCCGGGCGGGCGTTCGGACTTTCGGGCGTGCGGGCAGGCGGGCCGGCTGGCTGGCTGACCGCTGACACAAACGTCCGCCGGCTCGGTCGCCGGCGGTCCACCGTCGGCAGCCGACAGAGGTCCGACAACGGTACGCCGATGGCCCATCATTGGTCCTCTGCCGGCTGCCGACAGAGGACCACCGGCGGGCGAGCGCGGGGGTTTGTACCGCCGGTGGTAGCCACAGTCGGACCGCCGGCGGTGCCGCCGGTTGACCGACGACGGACCGATAGCGGCTTGCGGACTGGGTAATGGTTGACATAGTTTTAGTGTAAGTCGAGAAGATAGAAGTTACCGACACCAATAAACCATTACAGCCGCGTCATTTAAGCTCAAAAGCCATAAATCATAAATCATAAACCCAACAATCACACTAAAGCTCTAGAAAATGTTAATAACTGCTCTCAAGCAACTGTTCTTGAAAAAAAAGGCTTTGAAATTAACAATTACGCTTGAAAATTCAAAATAACAGCTCTTGAAAATAACAATAACTGCTCTCGAAATTAATAGAGATTACACTTCTGGGCTTTCGTAGATTTTCCCACAATCGATCTTTCATGAAAATCATGTTTTTCCCCTAAACTTTAATTATCCGTTCAAAGCAATGTGGCGTGTCGTGGCCGAGCGGATAAGAGTACTGGACTCATGGCTCTGGTGTTTCTGTTTAGCACAGTGTGGATTTGAGTCCCGGTCTTGATTTATTGCTTCGTCCTTCGGATGGGACGTAAAGCCGTTGGTCCCGTGTGTTGTGTACAGGCGCGGTTCTACTGGGGGGGGGGGGGCTGGGGGGCTGGGGGGGCTTTAGCCACCTCAAACTTTTGTCTAGAACCCCCCCCCCCCCCTCCCCCCAAACAAAAAATAAATAAAATGCTGGAAAATACTGGATCTTCATTTACCATTTCAATGAATAGATTTGCACGGTCTTTTCACATACTAGTCTTGGCCCAGACTACATGTACGGTTAAATGTTTCACATTGGACAAGCGCGGTGGTTAGAATTTGCGGTTTCCGCCGGCGCGCGCTTCCGCCTCGTTTTGTTTTGCATATGAACATAAAAACCAATCTCAGTTTGGAAATGAAGACGATGCGGGCGTGTATTTACATGATAAAGTCAGTACTTCACACCAGACAAAATGGCTAATCCAGAATCAGATCGCTTTCTCCACTTGCTGACATGGCACCTATGATTGCAAAGTTTTCCAACATTAACATATAACCTGGAGCATCAGGTAGCTGTAAGACACATCAAATGTTTTCAACAGATGCACCGGGTTCAACGGAGGAAACCATGGAACGGTTGTTTAAATTGAAATCAGCATTCCCTGACCTCCTCCGCTTCTTCCAACTGGTCTGTACCATCCCTGTTGCATCAGCAACCGCAGAGAGAAATTTTTCAACGATGAAAAGAGTAAAAACATATTTATGTGCTACCATGAGCAACAGCCGACTGACCCATCTATGTGGCCTCGCAATCGATCGCGACATGACACAGGAACTACTCCAACATCCCGACAAAGTTGTCGATGAGTTTGCCCGAAAAGGAACGCCGCATTTCACTAATCAAGGAGACATGCGCTTTTTCAAACAATGTAATTATATGCCTACCCCATAATATTCCCAATCAAAGTCGTTACACCACTGCAAGCCTTTGTTCTGTCCACCATTTTGGAGTCAAAATAATTTGCTCGCAACTGCATCATGTGTTTGATTATTGTATCTTTCTACTTATTACGCGCCAAATACATGAAAAATGCGCTGTATTATATATGTTGCTTTTCGACTCCCAAAATGAAATAGCAGTAGCGAAAGTTAGAGGGTGACGTCACGTGCAAAAGGTCTAGCCCCCCGAAAATTGTGTCTCTAGAACCGCGCCTGGTTGTGTAATGCACGTAAAAGAACCCAGTGCACTTATCGAAAAGAGAAGGGGTTCGCCCCGGTGTTCCTGGTTTGATTGGCTGCATATTGCGCCACGGCACCTTGTAAACCATTACATGGTGCTATGTAAAGGAATAGGTCTCATACTTCATAGCTCCACATACCTTGCAGGAAAATACCGACTGTTGAAGCGCCTTGGGTGACACTGAGTGACAGATATGAGCGCTATATTTTATAAGAAGACACTGTTATTATTACTATTAAAGCTCATAAATAAATATAATAAAAACAATGAATATAGTACTCCTTTTAAGATTAGCCTTTTGATAACATTCTGTAAGGTCAATTTAATGTATTTTGGTGAGTGAGTTGCCGAATCGGAACAGTTTTTACATGTTTAACTAAGACATGTCAATAATGAGGGAATATTCTAAAATAAATTCTCGGAGTGAGTTATAGCGTGTTTATCGAACCAGTTGAATAGTATATCGCGTTTCACGATAAACTGGCTGCGTACACTGTCACCTTTTCACATAGTGCTCTAGGACCTATCACAATTAAAGATTTAAATAGCTTCTCCATGGTTCGGTACACTAGTATTTCCTCTTACATGATCTAGTAATAGTATGATCTCCCGCCCCACGCAAAGTTGATCAAATCTTACCTCAAGTTCTTTCCGTCATCTAGCTAATCCAGGGTCGTACATACCGGTACATTCTTTAGTTTTCCAAGGATCCAATTGATAACAAAGACAATAACACGCACGCTATATAAGGTATAAAAGAGAAATCTTGTCAATGGGTACGTGTAGTTGGTGCACACATTTATCAGTCACTGTATCTTACCAGTATAGAGTATAGAACATACAGAGTATCGAAGAACAGAGTAATGAGTATCCAAGGGTAATGAGTGTCGAACATCTATCGAACATACGGAGTATCGAACATCTATCGAACATACGGAGTATCGAACATCTATCGAACATACGGAGTATCGAACAGTTAAGAGTATCGAACAGTGAAGATTATCGTACAGTAAAGAGTAACGAACAGTAAACAGTATCGAACATACAGAGTATCGAACATACAGAGTATCGAACAGTAAACAGTAACGAACAGTAAAGATATCGAACAGTATACATATATAACATGGTTTGAGGGTGAACAGTCGATATTAGCTCTCCTCGGTATTGGAAGTTGACAAACTAGTTCTCGAGGCGAATCAACTTCTTCTTCACCATGATGACGATTGGGTATAGGTCCTATGTTGTGATGAACCTTGCGGGCAAAATTTATGCATACATTTAGGTAAATTGCTTTTGACGTCCCTTGAACATCCCTTGACCATCTTGGACTAGTGTCCAGACTTCGCCTATTGAGCTAAACCGACCGAGTTTTGAAAAGCACACGTGTCTATTATTCCATGTCAGTGGTACTCACCCAAAAAGCAATGTAGACTACGATGTTCAAAAACAATGTGTTAAATTGCTTGTAGGCCTAATCGGCTACTATCCAAAGACAGATAACGAACAGCAACAGAATCCTTTCCAGAAAAAATTTGATTATGGTAGTAAGCCACAAGCCTGAACATCTTACCCTATACACTTCGAGGCTGAAGACAGGGGACAAGTCTACATGGCCACCAGACCACGCAAGCGGCAACGTCAACCCAAGGGGGCGCTATTTCCACCCACTATGCACTGGATTTATTTGAAATTTGACAAGTTTATATGACCTTCCCCAGACGTTTTAACTTTCAAAGTACAAATAGTACACAAGGTCTCTCTCTGTTGTATGGTAAAACCTGTTTGTACCTAAATCCAGCTAACAAGCAAAGTAAAGCCAACTGACAAAACAACTGATACATTCGGCATTGAGGTACACAAAAGAAACACAAAACAAATTCTTTACGTCTTGCTTTACAAGGGAAAGGAGTAAACTGTTTATTATTAATCAAAAACTGGAATTAAGTTCACGGTAAATGCGGGCATGAAGTCTAAACCCGTGTGGAATGTGGCGAAATTAAATGTAATGTAAAATGGAAAATAGTGTCCGTTTCTTTACATTCTCTTTAAAATGTATATTCAAAAATACATTACTAAGCTAGAATGCAACAGAAAACAATGTTTGCATTCATACAATTTTCATTTACTAACTCAAAGGTTTTTACAAAGGTCAAATACAATTTAAAACTTTTTAAAATATCTGATAAAAACCATAACAGGCAAACCGTTTTGGCAGAAGTGCATGGTTTTGGCATTGACCATCACAAGATAAAAGGTTCCACTACATTGAATTTGGGAATAATTATGAGTCAATCTCAATTCATTGTGCAATTTGCAGTTATTAGAAATAACCCAAACCCTCCCAAATCCTGCTATATCCTCTTTAGATTCAGAATGAGTGCGGGCCTTGGGCCCCAATGACAATTACTTATCACTGGGTCTGACATTTTTATCAGCAGATCCGAGTCCAAACATGTTGGTGTGAAGTGATAAAAGAGAGGAGAATATTGGAGGATTGAGGTGTAGACAAAAAGACATATGCAGAATACAATTGGTTTTCAGAAGAGTACACTCATTCCAATCTCCGGGTAATATTGACAGATTTTTAAAAAGATTGTATTTTTAATAATTTGTTTTGTACTTGATTATTTCGGTAAATCAAACACAACAAAATTGAGTGCTGTAGAAACATTTTCTCACAAATGGCAGAAATCAAGACGTACTAATTCTCGGGCAGATTTCATTCTTATCAAAAAGCATAAGCTTTGAGATTAAGTAGGATTTGCAGCTTTAAATGGTGGAAATACAATCTAGTTAGGTTTGTGGTAACACCATGAACTAGAGTAGGTTTTGAAACTTTGCATGGTGGAGATCTAGTAAGGTTTGTGGTGACACCATGTACATGAGTAGGATTTGAAACTTTGCATGTTGGAAAAGGTTTGCGGTAACAAAATGTACATAAGTAGGATTCGAAACTTTGGATGGTTGAGGTTTGTAGTAAAACAAAACAAACCGGTGCTGAATCAACGCTCGCGGTATTCTCCGATTGTCTTCACGATAGACTTGAGAAGACGAGTCACCCACATGTGGTTTTAAAAATGATTACCAATCACCAATATTTTTCATGAAATCGTTCTTCCTAGCGTCTAAAGTGACTTCAAAGGGCACCTTCTTGTTGACTTTAGGGGTCTTATCCAAACTAACAAAATAATCTCTCCAATATATGCAAAGGTTGATTACAAAGTAAAAACACTCTCACACAAAACAACTGTTAAAAAAGTTATCTTCAAGCACACTTGAATCCTGATTGATCCATCGACAGCAACAAGAGTGTGATATAAACCTGTATTGAACTAACCATACCAAACCCTGTTTTATAATGCGCTGTTCTAACTCTACGTATATTGCTTGAAGATAAAATCGCTATCACATGCTCGCTCATGGAATACATAAAGAGCTTCTGCATCCCATATCCAACTTAGCCTTTGGCCTCAATGGATATGGGATGTAGAAGTGCTTTATTTTAGGCTTTGTTGAATACGGGACGCAGTATTCCGCTCGCATGATTATTAATACTATAGCAGACAATTAAAAAACTGCTGAAACTGCTTAGACCTATCCACACAAAACAACATCAAAATCCAACTGCAAATTTTATTTGATTCTGTTGGACTGAGAACTACACTGACAAACTATCATAGCATTATTATAATCCAATAGTTGCCATGTGGTGTTGGATTTTGTTGGAGTGAGGAAGGATTATAGTAAATCACTCAAGGGCTTTAGGGTTAAAGGCAAACACAACAACAAAAACAAAAGCTAATGTCATAATCAGATATTGTCTTGGTCATTCTATGGATGGACTTGATATTAAGTCCCGACACCGATCTCTAGACAGGACGTGGGCAGCCGGTGATAAAGCCACTGCTCCCAATGTTGTCTCTCAAGTTCTCAGTCACGCCATTGATGACAAGGTCTTGGATGCACCCCTGGAAGGACTGGGTGGCTACGCCGCTGATCAGAGGCACTGTAGTTGTGTCTGGTGAGAGAAGGAGAAAAGCGCATGAAAAACAGAAAATAAAAAGCGACAAATGTCTTGGTCACTGTACGGATGGACTTGATGTGTCAACAAATTGACTTCAATTTACCAAATCAGTTTCCATTGTGGTATACTACTTGAAAAGGAAACCATGTAGAATTTGGATGTAATTTTGATGTGTGAGTTATATAAAACAAATAGTCAATGCATTTCGTTCATGCATTGTCACAGAAAATACTCACTTCATGAAATCTGGCCTTTCCATTTCACTTGGCTTCGCCTTGTAAAACTTAGTCCAGATTTCACCTTGTTATATTCTGCGACAAGCACTCACAAGCATTCAATATTTGTAAACTATTTAAGAAGTTACACACAAACACGGCATCTTTGGCGCCAACGATTGCGCATGTGAACATGAACATGAACATTTCTGAGAATTTCTTTGATTGACCCGGACAGGCGCCTTTGAATGTTTAACAGATAATGTGCGCCCTACAAATGCTGTGTTATTATTATTACTATTATTATATGTGATGTAATGACCTACCAATTGGATACTCAGTGTTTTCCCAACTCTTATATAAAAAAGCAACCCCTGCTTTCTTTAATGTATTTCATACAATCCTAAATAACCTTCCTGTGGCTCAATTCGGGAATCTACTCACCGGGTATTCCACCAATGTACAGCCCTCTACCGACAACATCTATGCTAGGCGTACCCGCATCAAATAGTGTTAAATCGCTGGGGTTGCTGTCCACGGTGAGCTGTAACAATGCTGAGGAGAATACTAACTGGATGACGTGAGGCTGGTTATCACAGATGTCAAACTCGCTGACCAGGGCACTAGAACGGACGATGTACGATGACAAGGAACCATGGCTCATTACTGCCCTCACCTGATGAGGAACGGAGACAGAAAAGTTAGATTCCACAATTGTTCGAAATCTACCAGCTCAAGAGAAGATTACATTAATAGTAAATAGTCATAATATTGGAAAGTGGTACTCACACAATCAATTATTCATCTTTGACAGCTGCCATGACAGCGAAGTTTAAAATAATTGTCGACAGAACTTTTTCAGGAAGAGATCCTCAAACACACTAAATCTTTTCAAACTCAAACTTAAATAAATTAAACAATTACTAAAACCATCCAAATGGATAACCTTACCACTCCATTGAAGATATCGATTGCAATGAAGTTCTCGATGTTGGCCGACACAGCAAACAGAAGAGCGTTCTGCCCAGATGTGTGCACAGTCATGCTGATATCAAGAATGCCACTCACTTGCATGAAGTTACCTACAACCAACCAAACCAATGACTTCATGTTAGTGTCACACAGATCAATGAAGATTGTAAGTTGGGATATTCCAGAACAGTATAACATTGATAGTGAGGCAGATAAGGGAAAATATATGGGGGAATTTAATGGTACAAGCATAAAAGTTTGCACACGGTCTAGTATGTCATGCGAAAGATATCTTGCTGAAATAAGGCCATTGCAGATTTGAATTTTGGAAAAATATATGTACACAAGCAATTTTCAAATTATTCAAAATGATTGCCATTGCTTGTAATGCAACCTATATTTTTTCAAAGGACAATTCTGCGATGGCCCTAATTAGCCAAATATCTCCCTCATGACACACTCTGACTGTGTGCCAAGTTTCATGCTTGTATCATCAAAAGTAGGGTGTCATGGCCGAATTCAAGTTCTGGTGGTTCAGTCATCGGAGTGTGGGTTCGAATCCCGGTCATGAAACTTGTGTCCTTGAGCAAGATGTTTTACTATAATTGCTTCTCTTCACCCAGGGGTATAAATGGGTACCTGTGAGAGTAGAGATTGATATTGTGTATGAAAAAGCTTCGGAGCGCCACGGCAGCTGCGGCTGTACACTCCCCAGGGAGCTGAGAAAGATTAAGGGAATGTTATTGGCCCAATGACCAGGGCACTAATGTAAAGCGCGTTGATACGTTATTGTAAAATGCGCTATATAAGAACTAGTTATTATTCTTTTTTTTTAAAGCACAAACCCATCAAATACCTGTCCTGCCTTAACTATGATTAAAATTTGTTTGCTAATTACAGGATTCGAACTGGCCTCTTGTCACCGAGCCCAGTTGGTGGTCTAGCAGTTAAGACATCAAAGGTTTGGAAGCTAAATGCTAGATTGATTGCAAGAGGTGCTTTTACGTGCATCAAGAAAAAAAATTGTAAATGGGACATTCACTCTGAGACTAAACATATTATGCTTTGAAATAAGTCGGCGGGTTCAAGGAAGAAAGGGACTTACGTAGTAAAAGCCATCCTGTACCATCAAAAGAGCCTCCTATGTCCACCTCATTCATGCTACATTCCTGGACATCTAGGCTATGGCTTGGATTGCTGTAATAAAAATTATGAACATCTGTCAGGAATTTAAATTGTAACACTATTTATTAAAAAAAAAAAAAAAAAAAAGTCTTATTTTGATTTGCAATATCAAAATAAACACAAAGAATGTTCAAAAAATCATTGAACAAACGTACAAACCATTTGGTGTTTTCTAAAAAACCTGACCATCTTAGTTAATAAAATGTACACCTTGACTGCACCCCACCCCCTCCTGAAGAAATAAATATTAATAAAAAACTTAATTTTGACCCAGTTCATATCCTTTGTAAAAATTCAATTTGTGACAAATTATTTTGTGCATTTATACCACAGGTCCTTTTGGTAAGCAGTTTGCAACAGCTAATTCTATTTTCTCAATAATAAATTTAGGGAAGTCAGCTTCGAACTTGTGTATGCCTCGGCTGCAGTCAATGTTTCTGGAATTGGAATTGGCAAAACAAAAAATTAAAAAAAGGAGAAGTAGTAATTACATGTACAGCTTCAAATGCTTGGCATTGTACATACCTTTTTCAAATGGGCACTGCTAGGGTTAAAGTCAATTTAAAGTCATCTTCAAGTCCAATTCATGCTGACACAAGTCACTTTCATCTTTGTTAAGTCAAAGTCAAAATAATGCATGACTTTCGGGACACTATGTGGCAGGAGACTGACAAAGGTAAATCCACTGCTCTCAGAAGTCTGCACATTCTCAGAACTACTTAAAATGGAAACTAATAGACCATGTGACCTGTGACATCACATATTTACAAAAGAGCCACAGAGCCTGGACTTCCTGCAGGCACAGTTTGTACACAGCTCAATGGAAGAATACAATAAATGTTATGTTTTATGGAGATTGCACTGTCTGATTTTTCTCAACTGATATGAAGAAAGGGGGGAATATCTCAAAAGCTGTACAGCTATTGCTTTTGTAACTCTTGAATTTATGTGAAAATTATGACACAAAATGTAAATTTTCCCATATGGCCTGTGTAGTATCTTGCCTGTCAGGAAATGCATTAGAATGTACAAGGTCACTACTGTGTAAACACAGGTAACATGGTCTATACCAGTGGGATTTTTCTACACCTCGGCTCAGGCTCTATATGCTTTGTTTGATATTGAATACACACTGCTCCAAAGTTGATGACGAAGCTGAAGCTGGAGCCAGAGACTAAGTCTACATGTAGGTTTGGAAAAAGACCCAAGGCAGGTCTCCTGCTACACTCCAAAAGGTCTCCAATTGGAAGCTCAGTAAACACCTCTAACTACTAGAACCGGATTGGAGACAGAGAAAGGCCCACATAGACTTGACGGGGGGGTTCCATCATGACAGTAATACATCCAGGGCGAGAAATTACATTAAACTGAACGAACATCTGTGCAAAAATAGAGCAGACTTTATCTGGAGATACGATTTTGTAAAAATTCCACCTGAAAAATCTACTTGCTTTAGTTTCCAGAATGACCTTGCCTCCTCAGCAAAACAAAACAAAGGAAATAACCTGAACAAATTTTGGGGACATAAAACTTACCTTAGGTCAAAGTTCATATCTGGTGCATTGTCAAACTGCGCTTTCATCAATCTGATACAGCCATCAAATGGTTTAGACACCTGATTAGTAAATAAAAAGTAAATGTAAGCTACTGTTTTTTTAAAAATAAATTTGACTTTGAAGTAGCATGGAGAAATTGACTGTTTGAAAAATTGAGAGCACACCGGTTCTTCTCAGAACCAACACTCCTCCCAAGAGACATTATACATGGTTGTACCTGAAAGTCTACTACTTGTAACTGGTAGTAGTGGCTTAATTCCTATATAGCGCTCATATCTGTCACTCAGTGACACTCTTGGCACTTCAACTTCAGTATTTTCCTGCAAGGTATGTGGAGCTATGAAGTATGAGACCTATTCCTTTTACATAGCACCATGCAATGGTTTTACAAGGTGCTGTGGTGCACTATGCAGCCAATCAAACCAGGAACACCGCGACGAACCCCTTCCTTTTTCGACAAGTGCACTTGGTTCTTTTACGTGCATTACACAACACACGGGGCCAATGGCTTTGCGTCCCATCCGAGGGATGAAGCAATAATGGTTAAGTGTCTTGCTCAAGGACACAAGTGTCACAAACATGGACTCGAACCCACACTCTGCTGAACAGAAACACCAGAGCTTGAGTTCAGTGCTCTTATCCACTCGACCTTAAACTGGCTGATGCTTATTTTGTAAAATGGGTGCTTGACTTACAACCAATTGGGACCCGGCAGCAACCATAGGCCCCATTCCTCCGATGTAGAAATCTGTAATGATGGAGAGGCTGGAAGTCACTGAACCCACAGTCACTTGGTTATTAGTGTAGTCACGTGTTGCCTCAACCAGAATGGCTACAAAATCATTGATGCGAAGGATGGTCACCTACAAACAGAAGAGGGTGGAAAAAGAATGTTATACACCACGGTAATACAGGAAAATATTTGTTGTAAATTAACAGTCATCCCCTTAAGTCGCATCCCTTTTTTGGTGATCCCTCACCTGCCGCTTCCAAGGTTGTATTCTAAACTTGGATGTGATCCCTGGCTATACGGCAGTTACAGGTTGAATGGCTTCTGACTGGCACCCGAACAAAGATATTGACTGCCAGCATTAGGGCTGGATGGCTCAATTAGTAGAGCACCGGTACATTAATCCGAAGGTTGCGAGTTCAAGTCCTGCTCTAGTAAATGTTTTTTTGTTCAATCAAAGATTATTTAAAATTACCCAGTCAGTATCCCTTGTGGTTTTTTACTTGATTTTTTCAATAAAGTCGCATCCCCTTAAAGCACATGTGTCACATTGGTAATTGTCAAAGACCAGTATCCCCACTCTATGTGACCCAACATAAACATGAAACAACAAACCTGTGAAAGTTTAACGTCAAACGGTCATTGGAGTCAAGAGAAAAAGTGGAATAAAGCCCTTAATGTTTCACTATTTTCAAATATTAAGTTTTTCACTTGGGAGATCAAAACTAATCATTTTACTGATTTCTCAAATTGAATTTAAAGCAAAAATATTTGAAGGGAAGTTTCCCACCATGACCAACTTTATACCATGTACGTTTTTTGCAAATCTGTGAACATTTATATTTTTTTACTCTTACCAATTTTATGCACACCCTCTTAAGGTGATCCCACTCCTGCCGCTTCCCTGGTTGTATTTTTGTTTGTTCAACCCCAAAATAAATTAATATTCAATTCATTTATCTGTTATCCTACAGAGAGAAAAGTGTTATGTCACAAAACAGTAAAATTTACCTTAAAAAAAAAAAACGGTTTAGGGTTGAACAACAAAATTTGAATAGAGCGGGATTTGAACCAACAACCTCCAGATGAACGTGCCTGCACTCTACCAACTGAGCAATATAGCTCTACATTGGCTGTGTAAGATTTTGAAAACATAATTCTAATGAGATCTTGCGGGCTTCATCCTAAATTTCCATCATTGTATTTGGTTGAGACCTCACCTATTTTGCTACCTGTCGCAACTTACCTCCTGCCACTCCCCGTTGTCGTATCGATTCTCCGTCTGAATGTTCAATCCTGTCATTGCCCGGGAGTCCGTTAGGATATTGAAGGACAGTTTACCTTCCATCATGACAAGGCCCATGAACTGACGAGGCCGCGTGTTGCTGTTGGCTGCATACAGCAAGACACCATTGGCCGAGATCGCACGAAAGGACATAACAATCACAAAGCTATCAAAAAAGATAAAATCTAATTGAATACACAATCACTGTCTAGAATAGTGGTCACTTATTCAACACTTTTATTTCTTAAATGCAATTAGCTGAATATAAACATGTAGCTGAATAAGGATATCACCACTCAAGACAACTGACTATTTATCAGTAAGTCAGGTTAGTCATGTCGATTGGTCGGTGGATCTGACCCATGTCTCAATGTCCCATCAGAAGTAAAAAGCAACTATGGTAGAGTATCTCGCTCAAGGACACAATTGTGTCAAGACCGGGACTCGAACCCACACTCTGCTGATCAGAAACACCAGAGCATGATACAACACACCACAAATACTATGAAATTATAGTGAAATATAGCGAAATTAAGTTTTTAGTCTCTTCTTAAAAATATTTCACATTTGATGAAACTTTGATCGTGGTGAAATGTTTGTGCTGAACTGGAAAATGCATGGCAGCCATTTGCAAGGTATTATAGACAATTGCAGATTTTAACCAGTTCGGTGCGCAGGACGAGTTAACTCGCGAGATAAAACCGTTACCGACACTAGGAGGACGAGTTAACTCGCCAAATTTACATATGAATCGCCGTTACCCTCAGCGTGCGTATTGTGTATGGGATTCAGTTGTATTTGCATACCGGGGTACCAGACTATCTCTAGTGTAATTTACTAGCAGTTGGTGGCGCTATTGAACTTTTGTGGACACAAACCAGCCGAGATAAACACAACGATCGCGATGACATGTTGACAAAATCAAGATGGCGGCCTCCATGAAAAAACGTGTATTCAATGACACGGAGATTATCGGCTTTTGTGTGTTGTCAGGCTCTTCAAATTCATCAGATTCATCCAGTTCCAAGGCAAGTTCAAGTAACACTTTGGATTCCAACTATGAAAATAATAGTGAAAACAGCGAGGACTCGGAAGTAAGCATGGTTAGCGCAGTTAGTTCTGACTTTCATACGAAGAAGAATTACTAACTTTTGACCCTAACTGATAACAGTCTTTTGATGAATATTTCTGTGGGATGCATCTCTGGAGATGGTGAGATGCGAGTATAACAAAAAGAGAGTTGTAATTAAAGGTGTTTTCCCCTACTGTGACATTTTTGTCAAATAACAGAACTTTTTATTTCAGAAAAATGTCAAAAAGAACAAAATTATGACAGCACATTTATTTTATTTTTTTTCCAACAAAATTCACAAATTAATACCGCGTGGGGGGTTAATTCGGTGAAAATTAATCCCACACCGAACTGGTTAAACAGATGTATTAAACAGGCAATTCAAACACCACAATAAATCTACAATGCAGTGGATAAAAATGCTACCATTCTACACTTATGAAGCCCCTGTCCTAAACACACCGTCAAGGACCGCAAAAAAGAGAAAAAATCCAACTCATAATCGATTTGTTATTTGTTACTACGGAGCATGTGTAGAATATATTTTCTAATACGGCCATTTCGTTGATAACAATCAGACAGTGGACCCCATTTGAAACAATAATTTTGACTTTAAAGCAACGGTTATTTTGAAAACATGCAACTTTGTTTCGGGGCTTCAAAAATTGAGAGGGAGCCTTAGCCAGAGCTTACTACACACAGTAACATAATGGAGAAATTGACTCCAAAAATGGCACACCAACGAATTATTGTAGTGATGTGGGTTGAAATGTGTCAGTACTACATGTACATGGTACTTAGGGGTCTTGTCAAAATTAATCCAGGACAGGTAGTCAGATAACAATTCTTTGGTGGATTTTTGTTGGATTGTATTTTCTATGAGACATGGTTTTACTCGCTGAATGGCAGTTTTCAGGTACATTAAAGACATGCCCTACAGCCAATGCACCCTGCTAGGCACTCTGCGGTTTGACTGGCTGATTAAACAAGAGTTTAAAACAAACTTGTGGTTTGGGAGTAATCTGGAAGGTTAGTGAGACAGGTACAGAGACCTTGTGCTTGTTTTCCAGTAAACAAATGTAACTCCAAGCACTGTGAACTTCTCCCATGTCTTTCTCTGACACTCAATTCAACCAGGTGAACAAAACCCTGCCCCCACTGCCGGTTGTCCTGGACTAAGTTTGACAAGGTCCCTTACAGAAAAAAAACCCCCAAAACAACAACAACAGCAATTTATCAAAGCAAATTAAACAAAATCAATATCTTTCTGCTAACAGGAATCCAAATACAGGAGTTTGAATTAGACAAAAGTTACCTGTTGGAAAACAAAGCAGCCTGTTGGGAGTCAAGACGATAAGCTTGATAGCTGGAATCAGTAGCACCGAATCGAATCACTCCTGGATATGGTATGACTGTGGTTGGGGCACTACATGATGCAAGGGGTGGGGAACCAGTAGGAGAGGGCTGGCTTGGATAGGGCAGCGGGGGTAGCTCCGACACGGGTGGGGTTACTCCTGACAGGTCTAATCCATTCTGATCTCGGAGTATGGATCCATCATTGAAATTCACCACCCTATAATAGTTCAAATAAAAGTTTAAACAATTATAGAAACAAGTGTAATTGATGATTGATTGTACTTATTTTTATTATTTTTTAAGTGGGCGAGACTTTTCAGTGGAACAGTTTTTCTCAGATACCCTCAATCAGAATCACCTGCTGTATCTATGTGAACCAGAAACATAGCAGTTACCTCCAACAATTCATAGTGTTTCTGTTGTATATTCTTTTCATTGCTCCAAAGGCTTAAAATACCATTAAAAAACACAAAAACAAAGCAACTATTTGTGTGTGTACTGGTTGAGGAAAAAAGCATCCCAAAATGCCAAGCCAGGACCTAAGTTTATAAAGCTGCTTAAGCACAAAAACACTTCACTTATCAAAACAAGGTTACTTAGCAAAAAGACTTGTCCCCTGTACCACCTGCGACTGGTAACCTACTTATTTTAATAATAAACAGGGATGTGATAGGCTGCTGAAAAAAAACCTGAACTCTGAGCGCAAAGCGCGAAAGCTTGCGAGCTCGAAAACTTGCGAGCACGAAGCCCGGCAAATAACATTTATCTGTGGTTTTAAAAGCCCTACTCTGCAATCTGGGGCGTTATTTCTGGTTTTATCTTCATTTTATTATTAATTTGATCTCAAGTTTAAAAGTAAAGAAACAAAGTAAAACAAAATTGGAGGGGAGGGGGCAAAAAAAACAATGAATTTCTTTTTTGGGGGGGAAAAAACCCCCAAGATTTCTGGTTAAAAGCTGAGAAATCACATCCCTGGTTAAAGCAATATTTTCTGCTTAAAACCAGCGTTAGGAAATTGGGCTCAGGATTTGGTAATTCATTATGTTAATGAAAGCAGAACTTGAGCAGCTAAACTACACTCAGCCTCATCCCTCAACAAGATCAACTTACTCCGAGTTGATCATGAAGTCCCTCAAATCGCCAGAAAGGGATTCTCGCACAGGGAATTCCCCTCCAATCAGGACAGGGGTGGTGTGCGGTACTCCGCCCACATATAGGAAACTGTTGGTGCCTTGAATGTCTATGCCATTGGTTGGTAGATGACGCATGCTGTAGATTCTTGGGAAGCCATTCACCTTCAGAGAAGCTCTGGTATAATCACAAAGGGAGAAATAGGCACGAGGAGTTATAATATAATCATATATCTTATATAGCGTACATATCTACCAATAATGTACTTAAGACCATTGAACAAACAGAGACTTTTAAGACAGGTGTTTGAATTATAATCATGGGACCAATTTATTAAGCATTCAGCAGTGCATTCAGCAGCCACTGCCAGAAAAACTGGGCCATTCAGCAGCCAATGCCAGAAAAACTGGGTTCTTTATCGGGCATTACACAAAACATGGGACCTATTGCTATACATCCCATCCCAAGGACGAAGCACTACCGGTTAAGTGTCTTGCTTAAGGACACAAGTGTCAAGACTGGGACTCAAACCCACACTCTGCTGATCAGAAACACCAGATTTAAGTCTGGTGCTCTTAACCGTTTGGCCAAGACACGACATGATTCAAATTTGTGGATCAGTTTTCTACAGCTACTACTACTCTATCCTAAATTATGTGGAGAAAAAGTCTGGACCAGCAGTTATTGTAATAATAATTTGGGAGGCTAATCATCCTTTCTTGCAGCCGAGAAGCTGAAGGAGGCAGCTACAATGTGTTCAAGCTGCAGGCAAGGGCACCTGTGGCATCTAGGCAAGTTGACCCATTATGATCACAGAGCACAGCCAGAGATCGAAAGTGTTTGATTTTTTTCCACAGGGAGTAAAACTGGAGGGCCCAGACCAGAAGAAGAAAAAACACGGTACAGTAAGAAACCAATTTCAGTCACACATGGCTCTAGCCAGGAATTAAACCAGGACCATCGTGGTGAGAGACGAGTGCTTTACGCACTAACCACCAATGCCATCCATAAATAGTTCTAGTTTTATTTTACTTTATTTTTATTAGTCGGTGGATCTATTTTTTCTTTTTATGTCACCCAAATCCCTCCATAATTGTTTTCACAGGCACTTTATTTCTAGTTCTGACTGTTACTTTTCTTCGCCTTCTATTTTTGCTTTGTTCTGTTGGTGTTAATCTGTTGTGCATGTCATACAGGAAGATTGTTTCAGCTTTCAAATGCAACATCTCCACTAATTATCATGTAATCACTATGTCTGGCGTTGATTTGGGGTTCCCCCAATGTGGGAAGGAGACCCAGTGGCCCACTTTAACAGGTCAACTTACGAGAGTCCAATAAACTGAACAACCACAGTCTGCCATTGGCCTGTGTTGAGGCGTAGTCCCACAGTCTGAAGTGGCTCTGACAGTCCTTCTCCGATGTTGTATTGTACAAACACATTGCCATGGTAAAGAGCGATATAGAACAATTTATTCTGTGGAATAAACACAAGTTTTCTGGATGTTATCAAACTGTCTTCAGACATGCAACTTTGCCCATCATTGAGATGCCAGTTCGAATTCCATATTTGATTAGCAGCAGGTACCACAACAATTTACAATGTCATTATTGTATAAATACAATAATGGGATAGTGAATATTATTTTGACAGCCTTTCAACGATGTAAGCACTTCAAGTGCTTTCCGAGTTCAGTGGAAAGCAGACTAAACAGAAGTTATCTCAAATCGATGTAAGGGTAAAACATTAATACCACTTTTTATCTTCAAGCAAACTGGAATCCTCAATTCTGATTGGTCGATGCATGGCAACAACAGTGTGATACTATATGTTGCACTATTTTAAGCTGCGTGTCACAATTGCTTGAACATAAATTTGTTATTACACGCTCTCGAAATATAGTGAAAAATATAGTGCGTCTGTGTCCCGTAGCTAGAATACGGAAAAATATAGCATGTCTGTGTCCATGTATCTAGACTACAGAAAAATATAGTGCGACTTTATCCCATATCTAGAATAGGGAGAAATATGCCGTGTCTCTGTGCTATATACAGAAGACAGAAAAACATGGTGGGTCTGTAATTAATATCTAGCTGTGCCTTTGGTCTCATTGGATATTGGATGCAGGTATGCTAAACTTTTTCAAATCCACTCATTCGTGTGATAACTGATAGTATTCCCGATGCAATTATTCCATCTATTAAATTGACGAACACTGTCCAATGCTACTGATTAGAGCAAAACTGTTACTTAAAATGTTTTCTAATATTTCATCCCCCTTAACAAACACTCGACAACAATTTTTGAATATTACTCACAAAGCTGAGTGTTCCATAGCTGTAGACCAGGATTCCGTGGGGCTGAGTGGTCTTGAAGGAGAAACTGATTGTTTGGGCGAGTGATAACTCATTAGGGAGTAAGAGCTTAGCGAAGGCAAAGGCCCCGGAGAAACTAACACCTGCTGCCACCTGAAATGAGACAAGAGGGAAGACATTGGGAGAAAGATTAAATTACATGACGTAGTTCTATCATCTATTAACTATGTGCCACCATCTATAAATGGGCCATCATCAATAAATAGACAGTCATCTATAAATGGGTCATCATCTGTAAATGGGCTATCATCTATTAACTATCGTCCAATTCTCATCATCTATCCAATATTTATAAAAGGCCCATCGTCTACAAACAGGCTAGCAACTGTAAATGGACCAACATCAAACACTTGCAACAATTCATCACCCTCCCTTTCCCCCTCCATACACATTGAAACCGAGTTTGAAGCAGAGTGAAGTTACTCGAAAACCAGCGCCCAATTTCATGGCTCTGCTTACCGCCGAATTCTGCGCTTGCGATAACCATTCTCCGCTTACTGTGCAAGGGTCGAATTTCTGCGCTAGCTGTGAAGCGCAAGTGCACACAAGCAAAAACTCCCTGCTAACCCGTGAAATACGCTTGACGTAAGAGCGGAATTCCCTGCTTCCGTAAGCGCCGATTCTTTGCTTACGGTAAGCGCCGATTCTTTGCTTACGGTAAGCAAAGCCATGAAATTGGGCCCAGATGGTTTCCATTATAAATTTTGTTCTTTGATAGCAACAGTGTAAGCCTGAGACTATCATATTTTAAATAGTCCTCGACATCCAGTTCAACTTACGCCTCCTTTGCATCCATCAAACACGACTCCATCGAAGGAAACGGCTGTTGTGTCATTAAGAGGACGGCTGACCATCTGGCTTGAAGCGCCATTTGACAACAGGATGTTCCTCATGCAACCAGCAAAGCGAAGATTGGTCGGTCCTCGTCTGCAAATCATGAAGAGCAAATACAAATGTTGTTGTACTTCTTGGCAATGTATGAGTGTATAAAAAAGCTTAAACCTTTTCATTAAAGTTGACAATTATGAATATGAGGCTAAATTTATAATAATAACGTAAACTTATATAGCGCCAAAATCCGCCTAAAAAGACGCTCAAAGCGCTTCACAGAAAAACAGTTTAAAAAGCCACGGCCAAACACAATTAACAAAGCAATAAACCTGAGAGAACACAAATTCAAAAAAAAATCAGTCATTAAAACAATTAAAACAAAACCCAAAAAAGTCTAAAAACTGGACCAGCCAGTAGCAGTTAAAAAAAACGACAAACAGGCAATATAAAAACCCGACCAGAACCCCCCCCCCCCAAGAATGAGGCTCTTTCAAGGCACTAAACAGCAAACATTGCCTGTTGGCAAAGCCCAAGAAAAGGTTCCCTTTACCAGTGATGTGGTACTCGTACTCAGTACTTGCACTGGAGTACTACTCGAGTACCGTTTGATGGTAGTTGTACTCAAATAGCAATTACTCGTACTCGAAGCCTATACTTGATACTCAACTTTCAAATGCCCTATCTCGATACTCCACTGAAAATGTACTTGGCATTGATTTTAATGAATGCCATTGCTATCCAAGAAAAAGAAGAACAAAGAACTGGAAAAGGTAAAGTTGCAGTTGCCTTTTATGTTTTTTATGTTTGAAAAATAGTTAACCCTAACCAGCACATATTGCAATTATAGCAATTAGTCCAAAGACAATAAATGTGTCGATACCTGATTTGCAGTATTGGGTATAATTGGGTATAATTACATATTTAACATGGCACACATTACAAATTTACTTACAGAAAGGAAACGGAAGGATCTGGGGGGGAGCCCAGGATTAACTTGAAGGCATAGCGTAAATTGGTGAAGCTCAGTAAGGCAAGGGTGCGCTCCTGGTAGCTCTCTAGAATGACATCAGTCTGGTTGGCATAGCGGACATCCATGCTGTAGTGAGAGGTGTTGTATGCCACATTGACCTACATTGTACAAGGAGGAGTCAAACAGAAATGGGTAATTAACACTGACCCTCAAAGTGTCTTTGGTTAGGTATCCTCCCATATCCTTCAAAATACTCCACTCTTTTTCTGGGGGGTGGGGTGTGTCGTGGTCAAGCAGTTTAGTGCACATCGGACTGAAGTTCCAATGGATAAGACATGGATGGGGGTTCAAATCCGTGTCATGACACTTGTGTCCTTGAACAAGAAGCATAAATAATTGCTTCTCTTCACCCGGGGTAAAAACAGCATCTGTGAGGGCAGCAGAGATGGTTCTTGCGATTGAACGTGTTGACTTTTGAGATGCTCCTTATTTAACCAGTCTGGCAGCTGAGTCTGGGGGGGTGGGGCATGTCGTAGTCAAGCAGTTTATTGCAAATTGGACTAAAGTTCTAATGGATAAGTCATCAGGATGTGGGTTCGAATCCCGGTCATGACACTTGTGTCGTTGAGCAAGAAGCCTAAATAATAGCTTCTCTTCACCCAGGGGTAAACAGAGTACCTGTGAGGGCCAGTCTGGCACCTGGCATCTCAATTATAAATATATAAAGCCTTTGTAACTTCACAATCTGGGAACTGCGTGAAGAAAGACCGTCTTCAACGAAGGCGCTTTACCTGATACCATCTTGAGTCGGTGTAGGTCTTGCGACTCCTCAAGATGTATCTGGCATTGCCAGCAGTGTTCATCTCAAAGATGACATTACCCGCTTCCATGAAGATCCCGATGTATGAGATGAGGTCCCGTCTGGTGACCAGGAACAGGACGGACTCCGGCAGGGAGGTTTGGAACTCCAAGGACACACTGGCAGTCTGGTATACGTCAAAGCCATCGTTAGGAAGCTGAGGGAGTAGTGGGACACACGATAATTAGCAGCAGTGAAGAATCAAATCCTCAAGAATATAAATCATTCATGACACTGAAAACTCAGCTGAAAGACAGCGTGGTATGCTGATGAATATCACGCAATGTAGCAACTATAAACACTAATCTAATGTGAACAATGCCGTCAAGTGCTAAACCATGCCACATGAAAAATGACATCAATCAGCGGTTTAATGGTGGGTTATACATTGCAAATTAGAGCTAAATAACATTTTTATGAAAGAAGGAATAAACCATTTTCTTTAAAGGCTATAGTGTTGACCACAATACAACATTGTACAAGGAAAAATAATACAGGGTGAGTCTGATGACTTGGAAGAATTATGAGTGTGTTTAAGCTTTGCACGGTAAAGATAGTAAAAGGCAACTAGTTTAAGAGTGACAAAAATGTGAATATGTGATATCAGGAAAAAATGACGGTTCTGAAACAATAAGCATCAAAGGAAGGTCATCAACCAACATCAGCAGCATGCCCAGTATTAAAGCCAGCAGCAGGCAAAGTATCGAACATAAGCAGCAGGCTAATTATCAAAATAAGCAGCATGCCAGTTGTCAACTTCAGCAGCCGGACAAGTGTCAACGTCAGTAGATTACCAAATATCAACCTCAGCAGCAGAACAAGTATCAACCTCAGCAGCAGAACAAGTATCAACATCAGCAGCAGGCCAGTTATTAACATCAGCAGCAGGCCAGTTATTTACATCAGCAGCAGGCAAAGTGTCAACAGCAGCAGCAGGCCAAGTATCAATGTCAGCAAATAAGACATACCATATGACGAAACCAACCACAAAACAGAATCTAAGAATGGGGTGTTATCATACCTGATAGTAACCAAAGCCACTGAAACTAGCTCCTGGTGTGACGTCAGGCTGAGGAGTGACCGGTAGAACTGCCCCTTCGCAGCAGGAAGTGGAGCCCTCTTGTGACGATGGACGCCACAGGTTCAACTCCTTCTTATCAAACATCGTGTCCGAGATACACCCTGAGAAATCACGGCTTCGCACATTTGAAGTCTGCAAAAAGAAGAGGTACAAGTGTGACAGGGCTGTTGCAAGACGAGGAAACACATTTGTTTAAACAATCTTGTTCACAAGATATCATTAATCAAACAAAATAAATCCGTCTCCACTGGATGTCTTTGAGACTCACCTGATAAGAGGTTGGGACACCGCCGATGTAAAATGATGTCTTATTCACAGGGAAGGAGAAGTATTTGTCATAAGTCAAGAGGCTAGATCCATAATTAGTAGATGCCCCACCAGTGCTCAGCTTAACGACCGACAGGTGGCCCTCGTTGGCGTATCTACAGACAAATTAGTAATAGTAAAGGGCGATATTTAACAAGCCACTACCATACAACTGTCTTTATTAACCACTTGGCGTCAGTAGGGCTTCACTTTGCAATTTGTACCACTAGCCCTTCAATTAAGCTACCTGTCTGGGACTTCTCAAAATCCACTGACCTTGTCCCGATGACGTGGTACCATTCTCCACAGCAAACTTCTATAGGACTGCTCATCATGACGGTGTCTTGACTGACATCAAAGCTGAACTGAACTTTACCTCCCACTATCTCCACACTCAAGTGCTGTGCTTGGGGTGTCTCTACCAGAAACACCAGCCCATCAGGAAGATCAGCCTAAAACAGAAGACGCAAACATAAAGCCAGACATGAACAGAATTTCCAGATAATGTAATATCCCTCCATTATACTCACTCAAATGTTTGTGCCCATCCGGTATCCACAATGACACTGACATACTTAATAAAAAAGTCTCATAAAAAAACATTGACAAAATACAATGAATTTGTATATTTGTAGTGTTTTATCTAATGGGTGTCTCAAAGTGCTTGTAAAAAAGTTGTAAAATTAGTGAACAGAGCTATTTTGAATTTTGAGACAAATTTATGCAGCAACTTAAAAGAGTTTATAAGGTGCTGCAACTAATCCATGTAATCATGCCAGAAACACCAGGGCAAGCCCCATCTCTTAATAACGAGTGTTCTGGGTTCTATAACAAGCATTATACACTACACAGGACCTACATCATTTTATTATATCCGAAGCAATTATGTTGAAGGGCACAAGTGCCATGAAGGGAACTCGAACCCTAACTCTGAACACATCAGAGATTGACCCCCGTGCACTACACTGCTCAGCCATGAGTAAAATTAAATGTTGTACTTTAACAGTAACTTAATAAACTACCTTGAATTTAACTTGGACTTCATTGGACAATGTTGAACTTCCCGATAGTTCCAGCTGGACTTCCAATGACGTCTGGCCAAGGAAGCGTGCCGGCTGCTTGCTGTCAGCGATCTTATTCTGCACGCTGCGGAGTTTCTCGCGGAGGCGGGCCATGCGGTCGTTTATCACACTGCGTATTGATGTGGTATCGTTGTGCAGGGAGACAAGGAGGTCTGTTTTCTCGGTCAAGACTTCGATGTCTGATTCAACTTGGTCAACTATGGGAGGATAAAAGCAAACAGTTACAAATAGCTTAGAGAAAAATGGTTTTGTTCAAAATACTTTAAATGTCAATGCAAGAATAGTGTGAACATTGAGACTGAAAGAATCACAGGTGACACAGGTCTAAAAACACTTGCAGTTAAAAGTTTTCTTAGCAATACACTCTACCTCAAAAACAAAAGTTTCTTGTCTTTTTTAATCCTAGCAGTTGGCCTTGTAATTAAGACTTGTAAATGCCATGCATTTTAAACGGTTAAAGCTGCAAATTTCTATGGTACTATTTCTTTCTTTATTATTCTTTAATTGCAAATAAAAATTCTAGAAATAATAACCGCAATCAAAGCATACACAAGTTCAAAGCCGACTTCCCAAACTATATTTTGGTCACAACATGAACTTTCACAAAGGTCATTGTAAGGTAACGCGGTGTCTTGTAACCAATACAAATGATGCATTATAAATAGAGCTGATTAAGTCGGCCCTTTCAATACGCACTCCTTAAAATGGGTGGATATTCTGGGGAAACACCTCTCAAAATTTATGAGTAACTCTTGATGCTCAAGTTGACTCTACTCTTGTTTCATCTGGGGAAACACTTACAGTATCTCAGCCAAGGAAGTACAAAGGGTTGGTGCCCTCAACTTACCAACTGCTGGAATGGCAACTAGTTGACTGGTTGTGATGTTGATGGTGTTCTGAATGGCCAGGATTTCAGCCTCCTTAGTGGCCAGGGTGCTACCCAAGGCCTGGGTGCTGTTGAGGGTCGATATGCTGGTTTCTAAGGCAGAGCTGGATGAGGCCAGGCCTTGGTTGATGGCTGGTTGAATCTGAGGGTCTGTCGACAAGAGAACATGCATCTCAGGCAATAAGATTTTGAGGAAATACTTCTGGGTTTTATTAGTAATAGAACAAAAACAATTTTAATGTCTTCAACCTATAGCTCGAAATCAATTCAAAATGTTACGTATGGAAAATTCTGCAAATTAGGGAAAACTGTTCACAAAACTCCACAAGATAAAGTCCAAAGACTTCATTTATCAAATAAATTGTTTATTTACATATTTATTTATTCACTTATTTTAAATCAAATAGGTCAAATGCCAACAATAAGATGAGCAGGTACATATGAAGAAATGTTTTGGATGCAGGAAGAAACCCCCAAATGGGGAAACTCATTCAGGTAAGGACTGAAAACCCAATCCAACAATGAGGCTCTGGTCTGAGGTAGGATACGAACCAGTGATCTATAGAGGTGAAGGGTAGGGCAAGAACTCGCTAAACCAAACCTGAATCCCACATCAATGAAACGTGTGACCATAGAGGTGAAGGGTAGGGCAAGAACTCGCTAAATCAAACCTGAATCCCACATCAATGAAACGTGTGACCATCAAAGTCAGGACACTTGTACATTTTGTTGCATCAGAGCAAAAACGTCTGGATTTTGCAATGTCTTGCACAAAACTGCTCCATACAAATTTTGTTCTTAACGCATACTTGCTTTGTGTGTACATCCGGGCTATTTTAAATAATATACAATTTTTTTTATTTAAAACTTGCATGTGAAGTAAGTGCTATTTTAGAGAACACAATGTTTTTGTACTGACACGACAACTTTCTTTCAACATCTTCTACTTTACCATTAGCTACTTCAGACAATGCTGAAGCTTCCTGTTGTAGAGTTACATGATTAGCCGTAATGGTGTTCCACAACTCCTCGGCAGACAAGAATGTCTCGTTGGCTGTTTGCAGGGATTGTTCCAAAGCTGAAGATTATCAAAAGTTAGTAAGAATGTTTGCAAACCATCATGTGTAGGTAATTAGCATTGGTTATACTCAGTTTCCAGGCCAATTGAATCGTAAAACTAGTTTCTTGGCAAAAAAAAAGAAATAAAACTAGGTTTTTTTTACCAATAAAACAGTAAAACTAGTTTGTAGGCCAATTGAATTGAAAAAAAAACTTGTCTCGGCTTATAACAGATTGAAAAAAACTTGTCTCGGCTTATAACAGATTAAAACGAGTTCCTTGGCCAATTGAACTGTAAAACTAAATCAAAGGCCAATTGAACTGTAAAACTACATCAAAGGCCAATTGAACCGCAAAACTAATTTCTACTAATTGAAACACAAGTTTTGTTTCTCAGCCATTTAAACTGTACAACAATTGTCCGTGCCAGTTGTTTTATACTGTATGTACAAATTAAGTATTGACTTACAGTTGAATGGCTTCTGACTGGCACCCCCCGAACAAAGACATTGACAAAATAGGGAGACCGCCAACATAGGGCTAGATAGCTCAGTTGGTAGAGCGCCGGCACGTTAATCCGGAAGTTGTTGGTTCAAATCCCGCTCTATAGTCAATTTGTCTTTGTTCAACCCAAAATCATTTAAAATTTACCCAGTCAGTTTCCCTTGTGGATTATTATTGGAAAAATAATGTCACACATGGGCATGGAAAACATTTCAGAACACCGACCCGGATTGGTTATCAAGCAGAAAAGGCTTGTGGGGGGAAATATTCCTCACCTGCCACGTCAGTGCTCCTGCTGTTCACCTCCATCTCCAACACCATGCTGTCATTCTTAGACTGCTGGGCATCAGATTGAACCACATCCAGTGTTCTGGTATTGACATACCGCAGGGTGGCCTGGATACTGTTGTTGGCTGTCTGGGACGTACTCTCTGCCTCGGTAATGGAGGACACCACGTCTTGGTAGCGTTTGATGACCTCTACAGCTTCCTGGCCACTGACCTGTGCTCCCCGAAACAGTCTGTGGGCCCAAGATTTAGTTTGATTACTTTTAAATTATTTAGTGGCGTTTCAACACAGCATTATTTAAAATGAACTAAATTGAAAAATATGTGTATAAAGGTCCAACAGGTGCAATTTCAGCTGATTTTATAAACTTTAGCAAGGTATATGGACACGATGGACAAGGTCTCATAAGGACTTGATATCTATCAGTTCTTTTCAGACAACAAAGTTTCAAAAAGGGATTTAAACTGCCAAGCATTCAAAGTATTGGACTTTCTTGATGCACAGGCATTAATAATAACAATAGTAATAAATAATAATAAACCATACGTTGCAGATTCCTGAGCCTGTGTAGTCAACGTCTCCAGGTGGGTCTCTGCAAGTAAAAGACTACCTTCTGTGCTTGGCTGATATGCTTCCACCGCCTGAATCTGGGTTCTAGCTGCCGACTCAGCACCATTCCATCCGTTAAACCCTAAAAGAGAATGGATATTAACTATGTGTGAAAAAAATGTACAACTCTTTGCTTACATTAAAAGTAGGATTTGAAACTTTGCATGGTGGAGATACAATCTAGTAAGGTTTGCAGTAACACCATGTACATGAGTAGGATTTGAAACTTTGCATGGTGCAGATACAATCTAGTAAGGTTTGCAGTAACACCATGTACATGAGTAGGATTTGAAACTTTGCATGGTGGAGATACATTCTAGTATGGTTTGCAGTAACACCATGTACATGAGTAGGATTTGAAACTTTGCATGGTGGAGATACATTCTAGTATGGTTTGCAGTAACACCATGTACATGAGTAGGATTTGAAACTTTGCATGGTAGAGATACAATCTAGTATGGTTTGCAGTAACACCATGTACATGAGTAGGATTTGAAACTTTGCATGGTAGAGATACATTCTAGTATGGTTTGCAGTAACACCATGTACATGAGTAGGATTTGAAACTTTGCATGGTAGAGATACAATCTAGTAAGGTTTGCAGTAACACCATGTACATGAGTAGGATTTGAAACTTTGCATGGTGGAGATACATTCTAGTATGGTTTGCAGTAACACCATGTACATGAGTAGGATTTGAAACTTTGCATGGTAGAGATACATTCTAGTATGGTTTGCAGTAACACCAGGTACATTAGTAGGATTTGAAAATTTGCATGGTGCAGATACAATCTAGTAAGGTTTGCTGTAACACCCTGTACATGAGTAGGATTTGAAACTTTGCATGGTGCAGATACAATCTAGTATGGTTTTCAGTAACACCATGTACATGAGTAGGATTTGAAACTTTGCATGATGGAGATACAATCTAGTAAGGTTTGCAGTAACACCATGTACATGAGTATTATTTGAAACTGTGCATGGTGCAGATATATTCTAGTAAGGTTTGCAGTAACACTATATAATAATTTCTCTATGAGTTGCAGTGGTTCTAAAAAGGGCGGGTGTCTGAACGTTTTAATCAGTGTGCTGTGATCGTCTTCAGGAAACAAGAGAATGAAGGCGATCAGAGCATATACTCATCGAAACGTTGAGTTGGTAAACCACTCGTCTTTCCAAAGAAACAAAGTATACTTAAGCTGTATAACAGCGCCACAGCACCTTGTAACTCTCACAAGGCCACACATGAATGGGCCTCATACAAATAGCTCTTGTTACCAGTTGAATATATTTTTCAAAGTGATGCGAACGGATAATGGTGGGATGTGACGTCCAGTTATCATAAATACTATCAACTGTAACTAATCAGACCTTTCTGGTTGACGCTGGGGTCAACTGGAATCCCAGATGTCCCACTCGGGCTTCCCTGCCTGATGGTGGTTGCATCAAGGAAAGCTTGGTCACCCTCAGCGATGTCCGCATTGCTCATGGCAAGCATGGTGCCAACCCTTTGTAGGGTTGCTCTAGACTGCGATAGGAGCTGGCTGGAGTAGTTCAACTGAACCTATAAGAGTCAAGAAACCTGTTTATACTCTGTATTCATAAATACTAAGGACAGTTTATCAATTCCGATTGGTCAAGAGGAGATCACGTGGCCATGTTTAAACGATGATATAAACATGGTGAGAAGCTTATGCGTGGCGTTAGTTTACGCGTAGTGCACTTGAAACATACCGTACTCAATGTAAAATCTATGAGCATGCGCGATGCACAACCAATGAGCATGGCTTGCAATTTGACCCTTTCAAGAAACGGAGCCGATGGACTTGACAGGAATTGAAAGTTTTACAGAAAAATTAAGCTTACAGATTTTCCAACATGATTACGCTTTTTAACTAACGGGGAATTTATGAATGGGAATAAAAGAGATGTGACTTGTTCTTGAACATTCGATTAAAACTTTGCAGGGTTTTGGCCGTGCGTTAAAGGACTCGGCTCAGTTGTTTATTGCACGACCACGACTCTGCCGATTTGAAATGAACGATCAAGACCTTGTCCCACTCTTTTATTCCCTAGTACTCACATGGATTTCAAGGATTTAAGGCTACTGTTTACTCTCAAAAAGTGCGTCCACTTGATTAAAATGCATCCAAACTTTTCAGTATGAAAAGATATATTCAAAGGAACAGAATAATGAATGCAGTCAAGGCATACAGACAACTTCAAACTTGACTTTCCAAGCTATACTGTGGTCACAACTTGAACTTCTTTGAAGATCTTTCTAAAGTCATGTGTGGTGTGTTGTAAACCAAAACACCATGTTAAAAAGAGGGTTGATTTAATTAGCCCTGCCACTCTGCAGTAAAAAAATTGGGTGGGTATTGGACGGAGACATTGGTGGTGTTAGTGTCGGGTTTGCGCATGTTCTTATGTATAAACTGATCATCGTCCAGTGATACAGTTCAACTTTTCAAGCTTTCTCGAAAAATAAGACACTTTTTTGGAGAACAATCTGTCCACTTTAAATGTATGTAAAGATGTTGATGACCATCCGCACAAACTATTTTGGACCATTGTGAGAGGAATGGGTGAAAAACAGAGCACCTCTGTGTTCCATACACAACCAGGTCTACATGTTGAATAAAGGAAATTTTTCCACAATAAAATTGTCTTTGGGATTACATGTAGCTATTACTGACCTCAGTTTGCATGATGACAGTGTTGACTTGATCAAGAGTGGCTTCGACGTTATCCAGCAAGCTTTGAGTATCTGCTACAAGCTGGCCCGTCGATAAGAACTGAGCCTGTGCCGTACCCACCAAGGAGTTGAGGGTGTTACTCTCCGATGCCTAAAAAGAAACAAAGACACGAGAATGATCTACTTGGTATAGGATCTGTGCCAAACATCATGGCTCTGCTTACCACGGAACTCTGCACTTATGGCCACCATTTACCACTTAGAGGGCAAGCGCCAAATGTCTTTGCTAGCTGTGCAACTGAAGATTTTGTAAATAACGTGAATTACGCACAAACAACAGCAGAATTTACAATCTATTACAAAAAGCAACATTTTTTAACCATCAGGAAATGCAGGGCAAAATGCAAAATTGGGCAATGACCTTCCACACATAATTCAATTAACTTTTAAAGAAATTATTTATCTAAGAGAAACATACTTTTAATGAAGTTTTTTTTTTTGTAATGACTGCATACAAGGTTTTTAATAAATAAATAAATTTACTTTTGAATTCATTGAAACAAATAAATGAAGAATTATAAAAATTGATGTGACATGATCACTGCCACAAATGCAGGGATGAGAGTTATTGCTGACATTAAGTTGTGAAACTAAGTGGGTGTAAGACAGCATATTTCCACTTTTTAGTAACCCCTGGAGTTATAGATTTCATCAAGGCTTTGGAGAACTAGATCAAAGAGCTTCTTTTCTTTCATATCAGATGAAAAGAGCAACTAATTTGTTTTCACCAAATAGACATAAAAGATCGGAATTCAGACAAAAAGTCTGAAATTTCTCATTCCTGCAAACGGATGTTCATTGTTCCTGGCCAAATGTTTTTAAAAACACGAAGTATTTTACAAACACAAAAGCTCCGAGACCTTCAAGTAGCTTGTTACCTGTGAGGCAAATGATGTCTTGGGGTAAGTTGTCTTGCATTTAGACACACAACAAACTTTGCATGCAATTTGACCCCCTCAATGTGTATAGCCATCAGACTATGGACCCAAACTCTGGAATAATCTTCCAAATCACATCAAGGACACAACATCCTTCAACACATTTAAAGACCAAACAAAATTCCCCCCACCACCCCTCTCCATTTTAAACATCGTGTATTTATTAGTACATTACCTTAATGCCGGATTTTAAAACTTTTCTTGTATTGTAAAAAAAACATGAAATTCGCGGCGAAAAAACACTCCACAGAAAAGCTGTCCAGAAACATAAACGCCTGTAACCGATGGTGGCAGCAAACATATTGATCAAAATAGTGACGTAGCTGGACGTGTGAGCCAGTAACACGACTATTACTTGCCTGCAACCGCGCTGGAAGTTTGACAAGTTATATTTTAAGTTTTACACATGCGATTAAAACACAGCAAACAGTCGTAGATAGAGCGCAATCTAAAGACGACATTAGTCTTAAAATAACACATGGTTCCCACATGGCTGTGCACCTCAAAAGGTTGAAAGGTCAGCAGTTATATCACCAACGCATCAACGTTCTGTGTGTGCGCGCATGTACAACTCGTCGTCGTGTGTTACGTGTGTGAGTTGTATACACCTGACGACCACCCATTCTCTCACACGTGAAATGTACACACAGTAAAAATGGCAACGTTCCGCTTTTCGCGATCAACGTGTGTGTGTTTTTACATATGGAATATCAGAATTTGAAGGGATTTTACAAAGAGTTTTAGGTACAGACTTCATCTGTTGTTAACAGAGGCATTTTTTTCAATTCCAAAGGTATGTATAGTGATTATTTTAAATCACTTTTGCAACGTAACATTTCCTTCATGTCCTTCCAAACAACAATGTTTTTAATTTGTGTTGATCTGTTTTGTTTTCAACCTCAAGGCATCAATTTGGGGGAAAAAACCCCAAATAAGCCCAACAAGTAATGCAAGAAAATAATCACAACTAAAGTTATCTGAGGATTTATAGGTACGGCCGGGAATCTTGTGAATTTCCGCGGTGCGATGATGAGGAGGATCAGAGCGTATTTCCGAATCCTTACTCTCCCCATATCACAGAAATGTATTAAATTTTAACGACACAATTTTTTAGAACACCATGAAACTTGTGTTAAATTCACTCAAGGATTTCATTCACAGAATGTAAGTTTTTGTATAGTAAATTTCACATGAAAATTAGGAAAGTTATTGATGTTTTGTGCTGCTAAAAGTCGGTTGTGTGAAGACTTTCACTCCCATTACACCCATGCTATTTTCTTGTATCCCAACCAACACAACACGATGCAGTGCAGTAAACAGTCGTTTAGTTGTTTCACATGTCCAGCTACGTCATCCTGAAAGCCTCTCGGAAAGTGTCCCTGACGGCTTTTGTTTCATTTTCTGCTGCGCGCAGGCACATGCGAAGCACTTTTTAATAATTTTTTTTGGGGTAAATAAAAATTATGAAACCACTATGTTTGGGTTTTTTGTACTAATAAATGTGTAATGCTCAAAATGGTGATTTTTTTTAAAACCATTTTGTGCCCTCTTTAAGACACTTCTGAAAGCCCACTTGCTTCAGAAGGCCTACCATCAATGACTTATTTATTTCTTCTGTGCCTCAGCGCCTTTGAGCAAACCTTCGATTTATGACTGATTGATTGATTGATAGATATGCGATGTCAGTGCAAGGGATCTATCTACATTGTAAACCACCCAGCAGTTTTCAAATCTACCTCACAATAACAAAATACTGAGGTCTGGCACTCTCCAAAATAATAGATTAACCATAAAAATATAGTGTTTGAGAAACAAACATTTTTATTAGTGCTACTTGCCTGTGGGGAGATCACTGCAAACAAAGCAGTGGCATCTCTGGACAGATTCATAACTCTAGTCAACTCAGCCTGTACCAGCTTCTCTTGGCTGTTAAATGACACCGTCAAAAGCTCTGTTTCCTTCACAGTAGCAGCATCCAGAAATGACTGTGACATAACACCCCACTGTCCCAAGGTATTGATGTAGCCCAGGGCCGTCTGATTGGTCTGTTGAACTCCGAGGAGGACTGCATCGGCCTGGGCTTGAAGGACTTGGATCCGCTCAAGTTGAGCACTGGCCTGGTTCAGGAGGGTCTGAGAATTCTCCATGGCTTGTCCGACCTAGGATGAAAGAGGAGTTCAGCAGGGTGGTTAGTAGAGCTTCATGAAACACTCTCAGAGAGAAAAATATTGCTTTTGTAATCAACCAAGACGTCATGATAAAATAGAATGGGAATAAAGATGAGAAAAAAAGGATTAGCTGTTGCATACTGCTTACCAACCAAAAGGACCTGTGGTATAAATGCAAAAATTAGTTAGTGGCCTGACGTTTCGACCCCAGCAGAGTCTTTCTCAAAGGCTAAATGACAACACAACACACACATAAACATGTATACAAGTGGAACAAGAGCAGTCAAGTGGAAATACATGAATACATGTAGAGAGAGAGAGAGAGAGAAGCAGAAAGTATTCAGAAAAAGGGAATAAAGATGGCAGATACATCAAGCAAGCCTTTCTTTCTCAGAGATAATACCAGATAACTGCAGAGATCTGCAAGTAAAAATGTTAACACAACCTATTGTAAATAAGAAGACCAACGAATAGCCAGTGATCACTTTTCTACATCAACACTAAAGATCCCTAACTACCCCAAGCCAATATCTAACAGCCCAAGTTTTGTTTGATTCTGTTGAATTTAACACTGCACCGATTATGCTACACACAGAATGCTGCATACACTACATGTACCACAATCAGAGTCCAATTAGTTAGGGTTCCAAGTTACAACATGGTCGAGGGGTCAAGAAAGACATATTCAACTTTTGGTTAATAGGCAGGTTGCAATATGAAGTAAATCACCCATCTTTAGGGGCAAATTGGAACACACAGTCATGTGAGAACGGCATGCTGCACAAGCGCATTTCACAGAACTCATCGTTTGATTCATTAACTAACAATGCGACTGCGTTAATAATTTGATTGCTTGACGCGCCTGTGAGCATCAATGCAGATGGCGTCTATTGGGAACTATTTCATTTCGGTTTTAATCAAAATACCAAACAACAAGTCCGGAGACTAAAAATATTCATCAAAAATAAGTTAACTATCTACAACTTTTATATAACTCTTTCCACAGACAACCTTTAGCAACAGAAATAGAATGTTGAAAAGCAGAGGATGAAGTGGCTCATAAAATCAGCAAGCAATTAAAACTTTGCATTGCGCCACCACGGCATCAACTGTTTCCTAGACTAGTGTTGGTTAAACTTCCATTGTATTTATTGACTACTTTGAAGAAAAGGCATTGGATGTAAATGGAATGATTTACCATGGTACAGTGAGAGAGGATACCTGTGATATTAAAGAAAAACAGGAACCAGAAGAATTACCCGAAAAGATATTGAATGCAAAAACGTATTATCATGAAAAATTACCGAGATTAACTTGTACATGCACCTCTACATCGTAAACTTTAGTAAGTAACATTGACACTTGAGTTTCAATTTGATTCAATCGAAAACATGACACAGCTGTAACAAGCGTCAATAACCAAAATAACCTGTCAATAACCGGCAGAATGTTTGACTTTCTCATGAAAATTTGCTCACACTCAATTATTTTGTTACATACCAATCAAAACAAATGCATGAACATGTACTGTACATGTATGTTAGCATAAAATTACTTTGAAACTACTCCACCCTCCCCATCCGCCCCGACACCCTCCTCAACAAAGGAAAAGAAGCAGAAATCCTGACAGAACCCATTCATTTTAAGGACATGTAACTTGGACCTCATTATTATTTGTTGACCTTGGCCATTAATTCCTTCTAAATGAATTTTAGGCTCTTTTCAAAACCACAGATTCATCTCCAGCTTGGTCAGTTTTTAAAAGTTTTATTTTTCAGTTTTGTGAAACGCATCGAGATTTCTTCCAGTTATGTTTTGCGCTATCAAAGATTTAACTATTATTATTATTATTTTTGGTCAGCTATTTTTCAAACGTGTCCTTTTGGTACCAGTCTTTTAAACAGGCGACTGGAGCCTAAGCCAGAGTCAAAACTGAAGCCATGGCTAAAACTTCCCATGCGTTAGTAAAAATAACAGTTAAGTAGCTCGGCTAAATACTTAAAAAAAAAGTGTAATAAAGACTAATTATTTGGGGACAAGAACTCAAGACACAATAACAATTGAGGAAAGAAAATGTGACAAAAGATGTTTTCCAGCTATTGACGCTTTGAATAACGCACTGCAGACTTACACAAACCTGTCTGCCATTTTGGAGTCAAAATGTACACAAAGGAATTGACCCCCAAAATGGAAACAATAAACGTGCATTGTGCAGAGGTGCAGTCCGCCCTGTGCAAGGGGGTCAATACGTTTGAAACTTTGACTAACCGTCAAGACTAGGCTGTCGACTTCAGTAACATACTGCTGATCATCAATTCCCTCAATCTGTACCCTCAATGCATCAAAGGTGGTCAGAGTGTCCGTCAGCTCAGTCAGCCTGGAGTTGACCTGAGGTTGTAGCACTTCAAGCTCTCCATCTCGCTGCTGCAGGTCGTTCAAGAGACTTGCTTGACCCCAGAGTAGGGTCCAGAGGTCGTACAGGCTGACTGTGGAGTTCTGCAGAGTTTCAACACACTGGTCACATCCTGGTTACAGAGAAGGGTGAGACTTTGCAATTCAGGGCATGGATAAAAATGTAATTAGTAGACCTAGGTAGAGAAGACGATGAAAAAAAGGTGTTTGTATCATTGGTAAGGATAAAAATATAAATGTTCACAGATTCACTTATAACTTACATGGTATAAAAAATCTGAACTGGGTTTATTTATTTACCAAATGGATGAGAATAAGAGCTTTTAAATATCCCATCATTAGGGCCCTATTTATCAACGTAAAGAATGTCTATATCATGGCCGATATTGAGATTTTCTTCACTTTTAAAGATGCATTGCCTGTGTTTGGGCTGAATTGAGGGTAAACAATTTATTTAAACACTGTCAAGTGTAATCAATTCATATGATTGTCTGCACAGCTGAAAGAGGTCGCATGAGTCATCATGAAAATTAATTAAATTCTTCTGATTGGTCAGCCAATCAGAACAAACCCTGTTCAAATAAAAGCTCTTGTTTCTAAAGTTCCCGTCGTCAGAAATTCAAATTTTACACATTTTTGTTTACACAAACAGGTAACCTTTCTAAAATTCATTCGCTTGTGAAAACAAATTTCTCAATCCTTGCATCAAAATGAGGGCAATGCATCTTTAATGATATTTCTCTACTTCCATGAAGTGCCTGTTTTTTGGCGAGGGGCATTATATATTTTATGGATACTCACTACTGCAACCAGAATCAGTGAAGTTAACATATGTCGGTAAGCACTCGCCACAACGTCGCGATCCCACTCCTAGCTTACAAGGACACTGGCCGTCGATGATATTACAAACAGCAGTGGCTCCTCCTACTGATCCTGTTACATCACAGTCACAATCTGTCGGGAGAAAAAGGGATTTTTAGACTAGATGCAATGGTAGGTAAAAAGAAGTTATACAACAAATCACAACCATGAACACATGTTCCTAAGTGTGACATGTCTGTCAAAAGTCTGACACAATATAATCCCATAGCGAAATGTAAACAAGTTTTTGCCATTAGGATTGCTGTATATGAAGCGGGGAATACAAGATGTTTGTGTCTGCATTACCCATGTGGGTGCTGGTGCTATAGGCAGTTGCTATGGTAGGTGTATGAAAATACCTGAAAATGGCTTGCGGCCCTGGGTCCTTCTTATTTTAGGCCCTTAACATCCCAGATGTTTACACTTTTTAAGACTGTGTATCACCAGAAATACAACACCTTTGTTTGGACACAATGTGGGCTATTTCTTTCTCCCTTTGGCGATTGCTTTACTTCTTTCAAGAAAATTGTAATGCTCTAAGGAGATTCTGAGAAAAATCCTGAAAAATGACACCCCTGTGAATCAGACAACAACAACAATCATTATCAAGATAAGATTAAACTCAACCTTTCTTGACAGTAACACTCCAAAGTACCAACTTTAATACCCGATTTGGTTTACCATTAAAAATTCTCAAATTAATTTAACTCTTCATAATTTTAGAAACTATTCAAAAGTGTATTTAATATTCTATTCCCTACCTGCACATGCTTGATGCGGCAGACCGTACTTCCCGACCACACATTGGTCACACTTGATACCCAGTATGTCAGAATGACAACTACACTCTCCATTGTTATTGCACTGCTGGGTCAGGGAACCATACTCATTACACTCGCAGGCCTGACAGCCCTGATTGGTGAAACCATAGTAGTTTGGTAGGCAGGTGCTGCAGCGGCGGTCACCAATGCCTTGCTGGCAAGGACACTGACCAGTCGTATGGTTGCAAAGGAAAGCAGTGGAGCCAATCGGATCACAGTTGCAGTCTAAACGTGAGAAGAATGAAGTATATTTGAAGACTTGTATTATGACAACTAACTTTTAGGAGGTTTGTTGTAAACCCATGAAAATACATGTAGATCTCATGAGGAGTAGGAGTTCTAACTTTTATATTTACGGCGGTGGAAATATATGAAACCTTCTTTTAGTCCTACCCACCTTGGCAGTTGTGCAATGATGCATCCCCGTATGTGAGGTTCTGGCATCGTTCGCAGTTGAACCCAACAGTCCTGGAGCCGCAGTCCAAGCACTGACCAGTAATGCTGTCACACTGGTCAGTGTTTCCATTACATGAGCAAGGCGTACAGAAGCCATCGGGGAGTTGAGGTTGGCCGTAGTGAAATGCATCACAACTGTGTTATTCCAGAAAATTAGAAGTTTTAATTTACAATTGAAACAATTAAAAAAGTGTCAAAAAAACAAAACTAAAGGACGGTACAAAGTGACAGCATTTCTTCAGGGAACATTTTTTTCATAGATAAACAAAAAAAGCACTTAGAAAGATTAAATAGACACAACAATTGAAAGACATCAGATGCCTGTGACTAGTGTCTTCGCATCATTTAGTTTAAAAAGCAAAACCACAACCCCGCTGTGATACATTTCAAATATGTTGTAAGTTACATACTATTAAAGTTCTCAAGACTGTTAACATTAAAGGACCATATTTGTTATTAGTAGCGACACAGTAAAACTGTTCGCCACAGCACCATAATTTGAACACAGCTGTGGTGTGTCGTGGCCAAGGAGTTAAGAGCACCAGACTCAAGCTCTGGTGTTTCTGATCAGCAGAGTGTGGGTTCGAGTCCCGGTCGTGGCATTTGTGTCCTTGAGCAAGATACTTTACCATGATTGCTTTCTCCTTCAGATGGGAATTTAAGCCAGAGGTCCTGTATGATAGGATTGGTAGTAGAGCCCAGAACACTTATCATGGAAGAGTAGGGGTTAACCCCGGTGTTTCTAGTTCACATAGCAAGCACCCTTGTTAACAGGTTTCCTCAGGCTTGCGAGCTACAGTGATTAAGTTCACTTATGAGGCATCCTTGGTTTCATTACCAGATATATGTTATAAGAATAATAATAAAAACAATAACAAAGTCTTAAAATAAAAAATTAAAAAAAGCACTTTGAGACACCCTTAGGTGTGATTAAGCTCTATAATAAGATTTCCTGTTTTACTATGTGTGGGACAACATGCTTCCGAGCAGCAGTGATTTAGTTTACTTTTGTTGTCCCTGACTCGCATAGTGTTGTTTGGTCATTTCGTTGGGTAGTTTTCTTGTGTCCTTCCCCAGGTTAACTTCTTGTACTTGCATGCTCCCCTAATAGACTCATTTTTCATTGTTCTCTCTATTTGCCCTCATGTCATCACCATTTTTCTTTTATATTTTTTTGTTTGCTATGTCGTTTCTGTTTTGGTTCTTTTTGTTGCCTTGTATTGTATTTTTTGTTCTTGTACTGTTGAGGTAGAATAAATAAGAGTAATAATAATAATAATATCAAATAATAAACCACAAGGGAAACTGTGACTGGGTAAATTTTAAATGATTTTGGTAGCAATCATGGAAAAGTATCTTGCTCAAGGACACAAAAGCCACGACCGGGACTTATTTTAAGACTTTGTTATTGTTTTTATTATTATTATTATTCTTATAACATATATCGGGTAATAAAACCAAGGATGCCTCATAAGTGAACTTAATCACTGTAGCTCGCAAGCCTAAGGAAACCTGTGAACAAGGGTGCTTGCTATGTGAACCAGAAACACCGGGGTTAACCTAATAATAATAATAATAATATTATTATTATTAGAATATTCACCTGTCACACAGTGGGCCTAGATGACCTGGAGAACACGCAGAACAAGTCACATTGCCTTCTATCACTGAACACAAGGTGTTCTCAGCTCTGGGCGGACTACACGGACATACTGCACAATCATTGGCTGTTCCCTGAGTAGCTTCACCATAGTAACCATCGGCGCAAATCTCACAATTGAAACCTGCAAAAAATTGGATTGGATTGTCAGGGAGCAGTGTTCAAGTAAAGCACCAACGCAACAAAGTTTTTCTGTGCATGATATAGCTCTACTACATGTACTAATATCACCACTTTATGAATGACGTAATATCATCAGGAATATAGATTATTATTTTGCTTTTATTGTTTGAAGATTCTAGGTATTGTTTTAGGCCAATTTGATCCGATAATAAGCCGTAGGTCCCGTGTGTAATGCACAAAAGAGAATTCTATTTTATCACCACTTTATGAATGACGTAATATCATCAGGAATATAGATTATTATTTTGCTTTTATTGTTTGAAGATTCTAGGTATTGTTTTAGGCCAATTTGATCCGATAATAAGCCGTAGGTCCCGTGTGTAATGCACAAAAGAGAATTCTATTTTCTCAAAAGAGAATCCAGTTACAATTATTGCCAAGAGAAGGGGTTTGCCTCGGTGTTCCTGGCAGTGGCTGCAGAGTGCGCCACATCACCTTGTAAACCCTTACAAGATGCTACATGGGTCCTTTAATTCATAAACTTCAAACCTGTCTTAAAAAGTGTTTCTCTTTGATTAAGCACCTTGAGCATCTTATTGATGGATACGTGCGCTATACAAGACACCAGTATTGTTCTCCCCAGAAGTATGCAAATTTATTTAATTTATATTTTGTTTATTTGTTGAATTTCGTTTTGAAGCCTAGGATTCTCAGAAAAAACGAACTTAATAACTATACTGGTCAAGAACCCCATGGAGGACAGAGAAATTAGGAAGGAACTTTCAGTTTTAGGTGTGGGAGGAAAACCCCAGATAATTATTCCAGGGAAACCCACGCAATCAGGTAGCGACTGAAAACCCCATTTACATAGTGCCCCAGGCGGGATTGGAACCCGGGTCCTAGAGGTGGAAGTTGAGCAGAGAGAGCACTATGCCAACCCGACCACCATCGATTGCACACTTTCGCTAATGGTGGGCAAAATGAGGGAACAGTACCGCACTGTTTTGTATGGGGCCGATGGTAGCATGACGCATGTCATTTGTGCGTCTGCCTAATTAATGAACAACTCTACGGCAGTTGCATAACAAATAGTGTCTGTACACATGCATAAATGTAAATAGCATATTTCATGGGAAAGGTTACACTTACCTGTGGTGTTGTGCATGCATTGAAGACATTGACCAGTGGTTGCATTGCATGACTGACTGTGCCCGTTACAGTCACACGCTGTACACTCACCGAAGAATGCATGGCCAGTCACGTTGACTCTGCTGTATCCCATGGCACATTCCTACAATAAAGAAGTCAACAACCTTTCGTGATATCTTGGGAATACTATACAAATATTGGATGCATAGCAGTGCAATATAGTAGAATATAATCATGAGGTGAAATTTGGACTGTTCCATTTCACGAGGCGTGGTTCAAATTTCAATGATTCTGCTTTATATATCGCACTTATAGATTCTTGTAATTTGATTGGTGGAACACGTGCATGCATCACACGTCATATTTTATTTTGCCATGTATACTGTTCCGACACTACATGTATATGAGTCTATGACAAACCCAAGTCAGTTTCTACTGGTTTGGGAATGAGCAGTTTTCAACACGATCTTTCTTATCTGATCAAAATTTCATGAGGTAGGCTAAGGGTGTCATTGCCTGTGAGCTTACTGACACAAATATCTACAAAACTTCACAGATTCTTGTTTATAATGCATGTCAAAGCAACTCTGAATCATAAAAATCGACCAAATACATCTTGAGAAATCTGCGTATTATTATTAACCAAGCCTGGTTGACCATACATTACCTCACATGAATAGCCTGTATAACCATTGCCACAGCTACACTGCTCAACAGACAACGCTCTCATAGCCTGGGGATCATACTGTGCTGAATCAAACTTTGTAGCTGAAGAGAATGACACTTGACCAATACTACAAGGGGAAACAAAACATGTCTGTAAGATATTTACAGGGTGAAGAAGACCATTTCTATCATGGTCAAATCAACTTTTCCATACTTTAAATGGTGTTTTTAAACGATTTTTTTTCATTTTTTTTTTCATAAGAGATCGCTTATCATCACAACGCAACAGACGGCCACTTCAAGGTGAGGGCTACACATAACTGATTTGGGCTGTAAGACACAAATCAACTATCACCAGGGGCACGTTGCCACCCACTCCTGGGGCTGAAACAGGGTTACCCCCTTCACAGTCTGCAAGGATGTAGGCATGGGTATCATCCACTAGGAGCCTGGCTGGTAGAGCATAATGCACTACCTTCCCAACTGTTTTGCGAAGCAATAATGGTTAAGTGCCTTGCTCAAGGGCACATGAATCCTGACCAGGATTCGATTCAACACTCCACTGCCGACAAAACTTGGGCTTGGGCCCGGTGAATTAGACCGCTCGACCACAACACGCCAATCTTAGATGTGCTGCAATCTTAGACAGTGCCATGAATGTCACTGATACTACTCTTTCTCTTACTTTGTTTGGTCGATTGTATATAATTGTTGTTGGTGTTGATGGCTTTTTTAAAATAATAATTTGAAAGATAGGGTCATACATGTAGATTGGTAAATACTCCAAAAATGAATGGCCATAAAAACTTGACTTATTAAGAAGCACTGTAGTTTTTGGATTCCCTTCGAAGCTAAACAATGGTTTGGAAAAATTTTCACCCCAAAATTGTTCAATCTGAGAAACGATTCATCTTTTAGACACAGCATTTCCGAATTTAGGGGATTTAAAAAAGATCAGTCAACACCCATCTCAAGCTTGCAGGGCACTGCGTCATATTCAGCTCGTAGCTAGCCCAACCATTCTCTTGGAATCCACATGGGGCACTGCCTCTCGTGGCAGAAGATGTTTCTCCTTCATGGACTTGCTGAAACGAGACAACAGCTTGACCAGCTCTGAAGAGCTGCGTACTTGAATGTTGGACCAGGTCATTTGGATCAAGATCACTAGGCCATACCTGCCAACATTCGAAACCCAGAAATAGGGACAAAAATGGCGACCGCAACACCCTTCGTACCATCCACGACGTCGTCGACGAAGCAAATACATGTGCATAACGTATTATGTACATGTACATGTATGTACACACGCACACACTCACGCACCGCATGTATTGGCTTGACACAATAAACTTGGTACAAGTCCTCTCCACGAATCTCTCTACGCGTACAATGTTGTTGCACGGACTAAACGGACACTTTTTGAGGGAGCGCATGTTTCAACAAGTCTATGATACAACTAAACTCTTCATCAGTCGTTTACAACATTTGTTTTTATTGATATACACACACACACGCACACACCACATGCTTGACAAATGATTTAATAAACTTGATACAAGTCCTCCACACGAATCTCCCTCTACACGTGCGTACTTGTTCACTCACACGGCTACTTTGGGATGAAATGCACGTTCGCTCAGCAAGTCTAAAATACATCTAGTCTTGTTCTCAGCCGTTCATCATCAATTTTCTTACTTTTTAATAATAAAATCGTGAAATCTGAGAAACCGGGACAGTCCCGATTTTAGGCGTCTTTGAAACTCAGAAACCGGGACTGTCCCGGGAAAATCGGGACAGTTGGCAGGTATGCTAGGCAGGCTGAAAATGCTGTATGGCCTCAACTTGATTGATTGATTAGGATACAAATTGAGAAAAAACAGGGTCTTGGGGGGAACAAATAAAAAAGTCAGTTTTCTAATTTAAACCGGGAAATTTGCATTTGACCCTCAGTTTTTTACTTTTTGATCCAGAAACCCTTACCTCGATTGATGAGCAACATTTGTGAGCGATGCCGATACGGAGACATCTCTGACTTCACTGAGGGTCTTCAAGAATTCCCCACGGCTGATAGCTGCGTTCGTACCCCCCATCAGGAACGCTGTCTCTGTGATTGTCACCGAGAAGTCATAGAAGACACTTGGAGACAGAGTCCCGAGACTATGTATGAATGTGTTTTCAAGACCCTTTCGAGAGAGAAGTAACACTGACAATTTTAAACTATGTCAGAAGTTATGGAATTTCTTGACCAAGTAATGAACTAAAAGGGAAACTGACTGGATAAGTTTTAATTAATTTTATGTTTAATAAAGACAAGATGACTAGAGTGAGATTTGAACCTGCGACCTACACATTGTCGTGCCGGCGCTCTACCAACTGAGCATCCCCTTAGAAAAGTGATCCCTCTCCTACTGTTTCCCACTTTGTATCAAAAAATTGGTGTGATCCCTGGCAACACAACAGTTAAAGGTTGAATGCTTCTGAATGCTGAAAAGCAACTTCTTTATACCTTTTTATTGCTACACTGTGCGTCTAATAGCCAGCTGGAGAAGCATACAACCTTCTTTATTGCGGTTAGCAAAATGATAGGGTTGGGACACTTAATAGCTACAATGGCTTACCGGTAAAGCAATGTTAAATCCTTGAAAATGTTAACATACCTTTAGTTGTTCAAACTGTCTTATCTTAATCCCCTACAAAATGATATACCTTATTTTCAATCCCCTACAATTTGTTATACATTTTGCTTTGTACCAAGCCACAAATGTGGTTAGTGGTTTTGTGACTGTTCGAATCTGTATATTAAAGGGCGTGTACAACATTGGTAATTGCCAAAGACCTGTATTCACACTTGATGTGACCTAACATATACATGAAATAACAAACCTGTGAAAGCTTAAGCTCAATTGGTCTTCGGAGTCATGAGAAAACAGTGAAAAACCCAATTCGGATTTTATCCTGCGGGATAAAGACTATTGTTTTACTCATTTCCTGAAAACTATGGCATTTCAAGCAAAACTATTTCAAGGGAAGTTTTTCACCATGACCATCTTTATACTATGTAAGTTATGTGCAAATCTGTGAACATTTATATTTTCAATCTTACCAATGTTGTACAAACCCATTAAACAGTTAAACTGTAGTCACAAGTTCCATTTAACCGTTTGGGAAAATAAACATAGATGCACAATCCTACCCGTATGACCAATCTAGCTTCTCTTGGTACAGCAACTTCCTGTGGAGTCACCAGCGTGTAGTATAGTGACATCTTAAGACTGCTCCCATACACACCAAGGAGATTGCCGCCAAGATACTGGGATGGGATACTCCAGGATGCATCCATGCTGGCTGGCATCGAGACGGTGACTACAGCAGTGGAGTTGATCACGTCAGTCGTTGGGGAGTTTACGAAGATTGACCCAGCTGACGCCACAGACCAGTCGCCAAGGACATCTGTTGGGATGTCGTACTGCAACGACACACAAGAGGAAGGCGACATTGTTTCTGTTACATGCAGATGTTACATTTTTATACAGAGAATCATTGATGATAAAAAAGGTCTGAAAGTGGTATGCTAAAACAATGGCTCTGTAACCCTTAATAGGTAGGGTCATATATTGGTTGAAGAATGCTCTATTAATATGCAGCTTCACTGACATGCAAACAAACTATGTATTCATTTATTCAAGCTTTATAAATAATTCATGTATGCGGATAATGTGAACCAGAAGAATAGTTTGAGCATATCGGGGAGGGATAATACAGGTGAAATAAGAACAATGCACAAATCATTTTAACTCTTTTGAGTTACATAATACTGAAGACAATGAAAATCAAAAACTGCTACCAATACCTGTACAGCCCTATCCAGAGTGCTATCACACACTGTGGTGATGCCCATGCATACACACTGCAGGCAGCCGCTCTGATGTAGAGGGGAATTATAGAAGCTATCAGCTGCACAGTCACTGCATGTTAAGCCTCCCGCTAAGTTCTAACATGGTGAGACAAGACAGTAGTGGATTAATTCAACTTATATTCAAATCAAAAGGCTCTCTTTATCCTTGATCAGGTAATTACATGAGATTGACATGGCGTGGCGTGGCAGAGCGGTCAATAGCACACCAGACTCAAGCTCTGGTGTTTCTGATCAGCAGAGTGTGGGTTCCGAGTTCCAATCTTGATACTTGTGTCCTTAGGTAAGACACTTAACCATTATTGCCTTGTCCTTTGGATGGACCCTAAAGCCTAATGGTCTTGTGTGTTGTGTAATTATGCACCAAAAAGAACCCAGTTATACTTATCAATAAGAAAAAGGGGTTTGCCCCAGTGTTTCTGGCAGTGGCTTCTGAGTATCTTGTAAATCCATAAGGTACTCCATAAATGGGTCTCATAGAGCATAACAACTTCAAAACCTGCCTTATAAAGTGTTTCCCGCTGTTCAAAGGCCTTGAGCACCTTGTAGATGGACATGTGCACTATATAAGACTTCATATTACAATGGCTACGTTTTTAGGATTTGAGAAACTTGAGGCCAATATCACCTTTTCTCATTCCCAAACATGTAGGTCTTTTGGGGTAAGCGGTTTGCAACAGCTGTTTCATTTGTTCCCATATAATGACCACACTGCACTCAAGCTCTGGTGTTTCCTTGATAAGTAATAATACTAATAGTGGCTTCTTATATAGCGCTCTAATCCGTTTCTGGGTGACAATAATTTTTCCTGTAAGATATTTGGAGCAACTTTTTGAAGTACGAAACCTTTTTTCCTTTACACAGCACCATCAAATGATTTACAATTAGGTGCATGTGGCGCAATATGCAGCCAATCAAACCAGGAACACCGGGGCAACCCTCTTTTATTTACGATAAAGTGCACTGGGTTCTTTTTTGTGCATAACACAACACACGGGACCTACAGCTTTACATCCCATCCAAAGGACGAAGCACTACCGGTTAAGTGTCTTGCTCAAGGACACAAGTGTAAAGACTGGGACTCAAACCCACACTCTGCTGACCAGAAACACCAGATTTGAGTCTGGTGCTCTTAACTCTCAAGATACGCCATGATTCAAATTTGTGGATCAGATTCCTACAGCTACTCTATCCCAAATTAAAGTGAAGTGAAGAACGACCCACAGAAACACCTTACCTTGCATCGACACTGCCCAGTTGTTTTGTTGCACACAGCAGTCTGGCTACCGGCGAGGTTACACTGGCAGGCTGTACAACCATCAGAGGTCAACCCTTTGTACTCGTCCAGACACTCGTCACACTTCATACCTCCTACCCCGGGCCGACAGGTGCAGTCACCCATTGCACGGTCACACTGGGGATTGATCGACCCCACAGGGTCGCAGTTACACATCTGAATGTAAAAGTAAGAAATATGGTGGACAAGTTGAGCTTTCAGGTCATAGTAGTGATTGGAACCCTAAATAGTGAAATTTGTTTTTATTCTACAACTTGATATTATAGAATAACAATAAGACATAATACACTTTTCATTATAAAAACAATGGACGTTTATATAGCACTGGTATCCACCAGTTCTGAAGCTCATGGTACATGAGTATTATTACCCCGATCAGCGAGCCATTTATCATGTTTGTTTCATTGCTTAAACCATCTCAGCTCCCTGAGGGTATACAGCCTGTGCTGCCAAGTATTACAGATGCATATCAAGCTAAATCAATCACAAGACCCATCTTTGCCCTCACAGGTACCCATACCCCTGGGTGAAGAGAAACAATTCTAGTGTCTTGCTCAAGGACACAAGTATCGCCACCAGGTTTCGAACCCACACTCGGGTGCTAAGCTGCAAAAGTCCCGTGTAATAGACCGCTCGGCCATGACACAAAATTTAAGGTATAACTCACAACTGGTAATGATTGAAACATTTATTGACTATTTTCGATGGTTTTATTTATATGTTGTCCCAACAAACGTTGTCCAAGCTGTTTATATCTCTGTGTACAAAAAAACACAAAGACATATCAGTCTTTCCCACATTCAAAGGCCTAGAATTACTTGGTCTTGGCATTTCCAATACAGATTTCCTAATGTAAGTACCCTTTGCCCTCTCAACAGCAGATGAAAATCCAGGCCTGCATCTAGTTTAGTCTCTACAGTACAATCTCCTTGTATATTTTCGATATATTCAAAAATACAACCTTACCTGGCATCCATCAGTGCTGTCTAACCCCCAAGCAAAGATCACACAGTGATCACATCGCTGGCTTGCCGTGTTGGGAGGGCAGTCACATAGCCCAGTAGTCATGTCACACACCTTATTGTCACCGAAACAGTTGCAAGCTGGAAAAAACACACCATGCAAATCATAAATGTTGGACAAAGTAATTAAGGGGGAAACTGACTAGGCAAATTTTAAATTATTTTGGGTTGAACTAAGAAAAATTTTACGGAGCGGGATTTGAACCAGCGTCGGCACATTAATCCGGAGGTCGTTCAAATCCCACTCTAGTCAATTTTTCTTTGATCAACCCCCAAAAATAATTAAGTCAGTGGGTGCGTTCAATTAGCGTTCCCTTTTAAACACAGGTCTGACCCCAAAGGGTTCCAGTAGCTTTGACGTAATTGTCCTAGCTCACCCGGGTCAGACCCAAGTAAGCTGCTCTTGAAGCAGGGTTACTTTGGGCTGACCAGGTCGTGCATGAAGTCACGACAAAAGTTTTTCTAATGGCTTCCATTTTTCAGTTTTTCAGACGGACATTTTCAGGAAGGTTGACACACATTTTCACCCTTAAAACAGTGATTTTGTGAGTTACAATGTAAGTAACTCCATATTGCAAGTTGAATACTCTGGTATTAACTTGAGCTTGTAAAATAATTTAATATTGCAGCTTACCATGAGAATAACAATTTTATGATATTTTTGTTAATCATCAAAAGTTTATGCACACAATGAAAGTTATTTGGACCAGCTGACCCATGATGCATTTAGTATGCTTGCCAGAGAAAGTTGCCTTTCAATAACGCTCAAGAGTACTTTGATGAGTCCAGTTTGCAGGACACTGCTATAGTCACCCTGAGCTTCCAGTCAGTAAACTAGTGGCTTTGGGAGCCCAAGCAAGGTCAAGCCCAAAGAGGTTGAGGTCACTTGACCTATGTGGACATATTACACAGGGACCTGGCTTTGTGACGAAAGATGAAATATCTACACACTCGAAGGGCAGGGAGATCTCAGGACAATTCTATAGTAACATCATTGCCAATCACTTTGTAAATTCCTTCATGAAAATGACTCTTAATAAAAAAAGCTCAATTTCAACGATACTTGCCAGCACCAAAAAAGTCAAGAACTCTTAGGCGGAAAATCAAAATCCCTGAGTTTATTTGTAAAACTGAAAGAATGACAAACAGTTTGTTGCCTTACCTTGTCTGTAATTTTAACAATAGTTGATTTTGCTTCTTTTTAATTAATGCATTTCTTTTAAGCTTACTATATCTTATTTCCGTATCTCAATGTTGTTTATCCATTGTGCTTTCTTAAAAAAAAAAAAAAAAATTATTGTAAATTTACTTGCAATTCAGCTGATGCCGCGATTTGTAAATTTGTTTTGAATAAACCATTGATTGATTGATTGATTGATTGGCTGAGGACACCACTTGGAATAAAAGAAAAATCTCTTGTCTGAGGCTCACCAGGATGAGCATATCCGAGTTGACCTGGGCAAGCTAAATGACTCACCCAATAAATGTATAAGTTTACAGTTTTTTATAAGATTTGTGAAAAAAGTTACAGCATCTTCCAAAAATCCATCTTCTCCTCGAGCATCGGACAAACACTAAAGCAGGAGACCGAGCCTTCTCCAATGCGGGCCCGGCTCTATGGAACTCTCTTCCTGATAGCTGTAGAAAAGCTAACTCAATTGACTCATTCAAGAAACTGCTGAAGACTCGCTTCTTTTGTATTTGATTTGATTCTTGATCTGTGTTGGACATATCCAAGCGCTTTGTAATCTTTGGAAAAGGCACTCTATAAATACTTGATTATTTATATTTATTTATTTATTTATGTAGAACTTACGTGTACACCCAGTACTGCGGTAGGCATAATACTCTGGCAGGCACACGTCGCAGGTTCTTCCTCCTACACCAGATTTACACTGACACTGTCCACCATACTGTTCACACTGCAGTGTGATGCTGCCGGTCGGGTTACAATTACAGAGTCTGGCCCCTTCAAAGTAGTATGTAGTCAGGGTGAAGACATTAGAGAGGCAGAAGGATTCGTCACTGGTACCGATACTGTGGAACATCAAGTAGCAGTATGTGTTTATTGATTATGTATTAATGGGGTATATAATAGGCAACTATAGTGTAAAAGCATCAAACAAAGCATCACAAATTGCAGCAAACAATAATCCCACAAAAAGTTTAACAAAGTCTATTTAGTGAAAACAAGCATAACAAACACAAACACGGAAAATAGAGAGCTTTTAAATATCGACAATAAGTGGTTAATCGAAAGTCACAAGTTCCAGTTAACAGTTTAGAAAAATAAACATAGACGCACAACCCTTATTAAATTGTAAGCTTATGTTTGCTTCCAAAGACGAATGCCAGTGTCTTGAATTTGTCATGAAAGTTTTTTAACAAATAAATTATTAACTGCTCGATTATTTTCTTAAACAATGAGGATTAAAGTGATTTATTCACCCCACGTTATTCTGATAAACATCACACGTGTCAGTAAAACTGTCGGCAACATCACCCAGCAAAGCAGAAGGGTCTAGAAACTCCACTGGGATTGCAATAACTTGATCCTGCAAGAAAAGAAAAATAACTTTCTTATTTTGGAGTATTAAACCACAAAAACTGATTGAATAAATGTTTGTTCATTTTCGGGTTGAACAAAGATAAATTGACTAGAGCTGGACTTGAACCTCCGACCTCCGGATTAACATTCTGGCGTTCTACCAACTGAGCTATCCTAGCCATATACAACCCATGCAGTCGAATTGTTTTAATTGATAGGTTAAGTGGCGGAAAAAGGTTACCAATTAGAGTATGAGGGTTACAGAAAAAATAAAGTGTGTAAGATAACTAAAAATATTGAATCTGTAGTGAAGTACATTTCATAATAAGGGAATAAAAGATGATGAGGCAACAAAGCCTTCAACTGCTGTTTAAAACCAGCAGGGTCGTGATTGCGCAAAAAAAGGATTGAGCCAAAGACAAGGTTCTTTTGTCGCATGTCCATGATCTTGTAAGGTTTCTAACGTCCATTTAAGACTGAGACAAACACCACTCTTTTATGACCATTTATGAATACATTTCAGTTAAAAACATCCAAAACCCTTTAAAAGTTGGGAACAAATCTGATAGTTTAGCCTCAGCTCACCTCGACTCTGCATTTAATTCCTTCAATGTTGAGCGCAAAGTAGCTGATCGCACAAGTTGTGCGCTTAACTTTCAAACTATCGCATGCAAGTTTAAAACTTGCAAGCCAAATATACAACCTACCAACTTCAATTGGGCCATTACATGTACATGAAATTTGCGCACTCTGTACCATCATCTGATAGCGCCCTCTTTGACTAAATTTCCTCAGGCCATGTTTAAATACTCCTCATCGTGTTTATATTGCACGTTTAAATATGGCCATGTGACTTCCACTCGACCAATCAGAATGGGTAAACTAAACTATTACTAGTAGTTCTTGCTGGTACATGTACAACCGTGTGTGAATTTATTTTAGAACGAGTGTTGGCTCTGAAAAGAGCTGTTGTGGTCTCAAAGTTTCCAACAGACTCCAAGAGAACAGTGATATATACTCTGTATGAAAGTATTAACTAAAAATGTGTGGGTTCTAGATTTGTTGTTTTAAAAGTAATCACATAAGCCATTTGGAGATATAGTGGACACATGGCTAGGGCGCAATTAAGCTTGGGTAATTTTTTCTGTATTAAACCCAAACCAAAGAGTGCACTCTTGTAGTGTCCTCCATACTCGTATCTCAAAAAGGCTAATGGTAAATCATGATTCATTCAAACCTATAGAAGGTAGTTTCCTGTCCAACCATTTACAGCCACTGAACCTCCTACCACAAACCTACCTGGACTGTACCAGCAAATTAGCCTCGAAACTGAAGTACTTATTATTTTATTTTCTTAACTACTAAAGATCAAACTTAGATTCAAATAAGTTTTTTTTTTGCTGCTGGAAATATTACACAGTATAATGAAAGAGACTTGGAACTGTTTTTGTATTTTGATCGTATCTGGCAGGAAAACAATAATACTACAATGTTACTTACGAGCAGCACTCTCGCACCACCCTGGACATTCAAGCTCACAATCAGGTCCCAGTCTCCGACACCAAGCATGAACTCCGACCCCATGCTTGCATCTAGATTCTGTGCTCTGCCGTCATAGCACCAAGATGCACACAAGGGCAGACTGACTGTCCCCCTCTGCTCAGTCCCACTGGTTGCCCCTTTGGATGAAATGGTCAAGTCCAGTTGAGTTGGGCCTTCATTGGCAGCCCTGAGGACGATCTGAAACCTGCCACTCAGTTGAGATGCGGGTACAGTCAACGTTGTGGTTGTGGTCATCTACAAATCCAATTTGAATATCATCTGTTTGTTTGTTTGTTTGTTTTTCTTCCAAAATAAAGAACATCCTTTCAAAGTGTCAACGTTTCAGTACAACATTCTCACCAAACAGAAATTAACTATTAAGGAATCTTAGGAAAACTGTTGTGCCAGGACAGTAAAACATTGGAATGTTGTTATGTCAAAAAACATCTGAACTTCCACATCTTCAGGGCAGTCAGGTTGGTTCAGTGGTTTCTTTCCCTGCCTTTCACCTCTGTGGACCCCAGTTTGATTCCCGATCGGAGCCTGGCATGTAGATTGGGTTTTGTGTTTTTCCCTAGTTGGGGCTTTCCTCCCAAATTTCACTGTTACGTAGTTGAAGTACAATTAGATTGTAATAAACCACAAAGGAAACTGACTTTTAATAAATTTTGGGGAAAAGAAAAAGAAACACTTACTGGAGCGGGATTTGAACCTATGACCTCTGAATTAACGTGCCAGTGCTCTACAAGCTGAGTTATCTTATCTAGCCCTAATGTGGTCTCCCTATTTTGTCAATATCTTTGCTCAGGAGCACTGGCATGTTAACCCGGAGGTCACAAATTGAAATCCTGCTCTGAAAACACTGGATCTGATCAAAAGCAAATAAACACCTACCTGGCCAGTGAGAGTAAGGTAACCGTACCAGCTGAACCCAGCGTAGTTCACGCTGTCCCTCCCCCAGTTGGGATGGCCGATTGATTCAAACTCGGCACTGATTGAGTGGAGAGTGGGGTAGTATGCAAAGGATGCAACACTGTAGAGGCAAACACAAATATAAGCCGAGTACTCTTTGTAAAGAATTCTGATATGTAGTTTTTATGATAACACAGTGTCAATCAGTCCATCTGAAGTTTCTCCCTGAAATATGAAGATGTTGAAGGGACACATTGCCTTTGATCTGGGCGATTTGGTCAATAAAAATGTTTGTAATGAAAGGAATATGGTTGGAATGATTTGTTAAAAGTAGAATATAATGATTCACAGAAATATCCCCCCTAACTTGCTAACTAGGGAAATAAGGTATTGAATAACTAAATCACCAAGGAAAATGTTGCTTGACTTATTCTTGTCGAGACAAACTTTATTAATGAGAGTGTATTGCTAAACTGATACCCACCTATTGCACTGTCTCCCTTCAACCTGGTCCCGGCAGGCACAGTCCCCGATTATCTTGTTACAGGTTGCACTTCTTGCCCCGCCAGCATCGCATCCGCAGGGTAAACACCCCTCAGAGTTCCCTGCTGCTAGTCCATAGTAGCCATCCATGCACTCCTCACAGCGCCGACCAGAGGTGAATGTTTTGCAAGGGCACTGGCCAGTGTCATCCTTGTTGCAAATGTTGGAAGTGGCCACGGTTCCAGGGGTGAAGCAGTTACAACCTGCGGCATTAAAGGGAAACCTTATAGATTGATTTTGTTATCACATAGGCATTTATGTAACAAAAGCACAACTAGAATATAGATCAATCCGTACATGCAAGTGCTGCACGCCGAACCGTCATTGCTGGGGTGCTGGCGGTGAAAGGTTTTGTACAAAAAGACACTCTTTTTCACTTTGTAGGTGTCTTGCTCAATGATTTATACAATGTCCCTGACAGGACAGCATGACATAACGATGTACAACACTGATCATTAGTCAGTGTAACTGCGTGATTATATGGGCCATAAGCGCAGAATTGTACTTCTGGCACCAAGTGAAGCTCTTGGTTCTATGGGTAAAACTCCCCTTCAAACAGTACCATAAACTTGGATTTCTTGGATTAGATTTTTGTGAAATCTGACCTCCACTTATTATTATATCAACATTGAATGTTTCATCGGGATTATTGACTCACTCAGACATCCGTTGGAGTTAGGGTCGGTCAAATCATAGAATCCATCCTTGCATTGGTCACATTTGATGCCTTGGACGTTCACTTTGCAGTAGCATTCACCAGGGACCTGACAAATCAAATATTCACCTCAGTCAGTACACACAAAACATAGTTATACGGAGTGCATAGAAACTCAGTTTGAAAATCTGTCGGGCAAAGACATTTTCAGTGGTGAATGCTGCTGAACAGTACATAGTTTGTTCCAACAGTTTGTAGTCTGATATCATGTACATGTAGTTCAGGCAAAAACACAACAATAACAAAAACATTATTAAAATATTAAACTGACAATAAATCCAAACCCTACCAAAAATTATGATAACATTTCAAAAACATTAGATTAAGTCTAGTTTTTGAAAGATTTTCACATACAAATCTGAAACCTCTTTGCCTCTTCTTTTGTTGTCAAGCCAATGGCTGTTTTGATAGTAACATTTTTTAACGCCCATGAGTTGCAAGGGGAGTGAAGAATTGAGTTGTCCACACTAAAACAGCCATTGTTTTTGCCACTTGGCAAGCATGGCTGCCTATCAACAATGTTTCAATAATGACAAAGAGGAACCATGTTGACAGGCAGCCATGATTGCCAAGTGACAAATACCACGGCTGTTTCAGTATGCGAAACCGAGTTATTCCCTCTTCGTGCTAAATACATGGCCTGAAAAAATGATACATTCTAAACAGCTGTTAGCTTAACAACAAAGGAAAGAGGCTAAGAGGTTTCAGATTTTACGGTGAAAATCTTTTTTTAAACTGGTACCTATCTAATTTTCTGGAAAGGCTATCATAGTTTATGGTAGTTTTGGATTATTTGTTTTAAAAAAAAGTGATATTAAAATTAGCCCCTTGATTTGGTACACAATATGTGCGATTTCAGCCCCAGGCTCATGGACTAATAGTAAAGATAAATGAATGACATTCTCTGCTTCTCCATAAAGTAATGCATAGCAACCTCGCCACCATGGGCAGCATGCCATATCAATCACTAACCACCTGAAAGGAAGCACTGACAAACAACGCTGATTGGCTCTCCAAAGTGGCTGCTTTGCTTCCTTAGTGCATGTGTGTCACAATGCAAGTAAATTAATGCAATCCCACTTCAATTGAATAATATTTTACATGGTCCCCAATTTGCATACAGTTAAATATGTCACAAGATCAAAGAAGGGAACAGTTGCTTTATGATATGTTTCTTTGTAGGCTACCGTGCATGAGCGCACACATAGAGTAGATCAACCACAGGTCTAATTGAAATGTGCCATATATTTGCATAATGCAGTTTATCCAATTCCAGGGGTCATGAGTGAACAAGGAATGCTAGAGAAAAAATGAGATCGATCACTCATGGGAATGAGGTTGAGTACAATGGATGTAAAAAAGTTACCATAGTATTTGGATTAAGCGCTTCATTATTGACGAGGCATTCTCCTTTGACCAGGCCAGTGTTTGGGTCTTCCCTAGTACCCGGTAGGTAGCAGTTACAAGGGCTACAAGCATCCTCGTCTGTCTGAAGCTTGGTAGAGGGGCGGAAATAATATCTCTCGCACTCGTGGCAGTTGATACCTTGAGGAATAACAAAAATGAGGAAGATATATCATTGACCATGGGCTATCCTAACATGTCTAACTAGTGGGGATGGTGGGAAAGTGAAAACAATCTTTGCTTGTATATTTGGTTTGCGGTAACACCATGTGTATATCTACTCGCTGGGTAGATTTTTTTCTTTTGAATTTATCTTTTGAATTTATCTAACTGTGTATTTATACTGCTGCGGAGTAGATTTATCCGAGTTCGGGAGACTTCTCAGTTCTGAAAAAAACTGTCCTGCTTATTAACTACTACCTGGGCGGAAGGTAGGAAATCGGGCGGGACTACTACCTTCCACCGAGGTAGTAATTAATAAGCAGGACAGTTCTTTTCAGAACTGAGAAGTCTGCTGAATTCCGAATAATCTACTCCGCGGCAGTAGAATAAATAGCAAGAAAAGTTCTCAAAAGAACAAAATCTACCCAGCGAGTAGATTTACACATGGTGTTACCGCAAACCAAGTATACATTGATACCTTACCATGCAATGCCTCAAATCCCACAATCATTGCTTGGTACATGAAAGGATGAACATGAAAGGTGCATTACATTATTGGGTTTGGATAGAGGACACTCTGGTATAGTTCTACTGCAAACCTTACTAGGCACATGGTGGATGTTACTGCAAACTTTAGTACAGTAGTAGGCACTTGGCATTTAACTGCTCACATACACATGGGTACAAGGTGTTGCTAGATACATGGTGTACTGTAACCGCCAACATTACAACACTCGACGGTGTTACCAAATCTTACTGGGCATATACATGTATATGGTGCTACCGCAAACTTAGTGTTACCACAAACTTTAGTACAGTAGTAGGCAGATGGTGTTACTACTGTAGGTATAGGTATATATGGTGTTACCACAAACTTTGTGTCTCCATCATGCAAAGCCTAAATCCTACATTGACATTTATACCAAACATCTTGTTTTCAATGAGCACATCATACAACCAATCAAAAGCAATTTTATCAAATTCATACTTTTGAGAAAACAACAACGATGGTTCATGTTTTGTCTTCAATTTGTTTTTCTCTGCACATTTATAAGGGCTTTGTTGGACAATTGAATTGAGATGACATTTTGGGAAACATTGTCTAGCATCATCATGCAGTATTTCTGAATCATAAATGCAAGACAATATTTGTTCCATGAGTTTTAGCTAATTTACCTGCAGTAAAGTTGTGACAGTCCTGGCAGACTCCGCCACCGTTGTAGTTACCATTTGCATCCAAGCTTGAACTGAGACTAGCTACCATGGCATTGAAAGAACAAACATCACTATGACCGAAGCAGTTGCACTCTGAAACACAAAACGAAAATATCACTAAATCTGCTGTACTCTGCTAATACCTTGTATTTAGTAATAAATCACAAAGGAACCTGTACATTTTAATTTAATTTTGGAGTGAACAAAGAAAAGTTTGACTAGAACAGGATTTGAACCAGTAACTTCTGAAGTAATGTGCCGGCACTCTACCAACTGGGTCATCTAGCGTCTAGCCTTAATGTTGGGGGTATCTCTTTTTGTCAATATCTTTGTTCGGGGTGCCAGTCAGAAGCCATTCAACCTGCGACTGAGATGTATAGACAGCAATCCGAAGATCGCAGGTTCAAGTCCCGCTCTTTTCAATTTGTTTTTGTTCAGCTGAAAATTACATCTCCAACTTAACCTATTTCCACATCATCTTCTTTGCCACAGGCATCTCCAGGCCTTTGGTTTACACGGCCGAGCCACTGTTGAGGATTCTTTGGTTTATAATAACAGTAATAATAAACCATTTTTATATAATAATAATAATAATAATAATAACTAGTTCTTATATAGCGCATTTTACAATAACGTATCAATGCGCTTTACATTAGTGTCCTGGTCATTGGGCCAATAACATTCCTTTAATCTTTCTCAGCTCCCTGGGGAGTATACAGCCCTGGGCTGCCGTGGCGCTCCGAAGGCTTTTTCAAACACAATATCAACCTCTACCCTTGCAGGTACCCATTTATACCCCTGGGTGAAGAGAAGCAATTATAGCAAAGTGTCTTGCTCAAGGACACAAGCGTCATGACCGGGACTCGAACCCACACCCCGATGACTAAACCACCAGAACTTGAATCCGATGCTCTTAACCACTCGGCCATGACACCCATATAGCGCTTATCACCGTGAGGTCCCTATGCGCTGTAAAGGGAAATCAACAATTGTACAAAGTAAACAGATATGTTTACACACGGGTTTGAATTGTTCTGATGTCTCGGCCTGTTTAACAACCTCTGGAAGACTGTTCCATAACTGAACTGCTGCATATTGGAAAGAGCGGGAACCATACGACTTGGTTTTGATAACTGGGGGAGTCAGAAGGGACTTATGTGAAGATCGCAGATTTCTATTTGTTTTATACTCCTGAACTAAACTTTGAAGATAAACAGGGGCAATGCCATGGATACACTGATAAGTCAGAACCAAAATTTTAAAATCTATTCTAGCCCAGATTGGTAGCCAATTTAAATCAGTTAGAATTGGTGTTATGGTTTCCCGAGTTCTGGTGACAAGTCTAGCAGCGGAATTTTGCAAATGCTGCAATCCAGCAATTTGGTTACATTTTAACCAGAAAAAAATCACTAAATAAAACCAGATTAGTAGATAGATTTGTCATTTTGAAACAGTGGACTCATTTTACTAGGGCAGTTTATATGTACACATCACTACCTTGGCAACTGAAACCTCCTTCCCCGGTCTGGTAGGCAAACTGGTTGTAGAATGGCAGGCACTGATCACACGCGGACCCCTGGGTGTTGCCACCACACTCGCACCTGTAGGTCATTCTAGTGGGATTCTCAGTCAGCGGTTGAAGGATGCAGTCCGATGCGTGTCCATTGCACTCACATTTGGCAAGAATATCAATGTTGCGTACAGTGTAGTGATGCTGTAACGACCGAAAACAGTGAAGTTTTTTAGATGAGTATGAGGGAGAAAACAAAGGAAGCGGTCAATGATTTTGTTAAAAATCGAAAAACTAAAAGTAAGACGTGATCAGCTCTCCCTTAAATTTGGCAAAAACTCTTTTAGATTCAAAGTTCAGTGAATGGCTCCCCCCACCCCACCCCCTGTAGGTCAAACAATCTTCAGAACTCCTACCAACTTGCCATCCCTCTTTGCTGAACCAAAATATATCAAACAGCCCTATCCCTTTTTAAACTAAAATGCTATTGAAACAATAATTCTTAAATATGTGGGGGTTTTTGTGTACCTTTTATTCCTTGTTTGGTGAATTGTTTGCATATTTTTTACCACTTTGTGAATTGCTGCTAACATCAAACTGTAGGTCTTATGGGTTGTGTTATATGCACAGAATACACTGGTGAACAATGCGCCCTCTTTGAGGGGGTTTGGAGTCTAGTTTATACGATGCGCATTTGACCATATTGATATAGAATTTGCCCAACAAAAATGTATAAATATATCGATTGTTCTTTTAATGATGTACATGTTGGTGCTGAAAAGTGTTAAAAATATTATTGAGCACAATGTCTGAGTCTTGGTTCCCCAGAATCTTGACTAAGACACTGGAACGGACATATAGGCCTACAAGATTTAAACTTACATAGTCATCGGAAAAGATACCGAAGCTTAATTCCATATTGTAGAAGTTGAATCGCACATATCTGGCTCTCTGCCATTCTATCAGCTGCGTCGGCGGAGAGAAATCAAACGAGATCTTCGGAGGAAAATAATGAAGACAATATATATTTTTTGCTCTCTACTGTTATAAAGGTAATGAAATAGAAATATGTTGAATATGATAGTTCTCCATTGTGTTGTACTTTTGTTACATTTTAAAGAAGGTTCACACTGCAAGTATGCATATAATTCTGCAAATAGTGAACTTTAAATATGTAAATATTACCCAAGAAATATCTCCAAAAAGAAAAGTTTTGAATAAATGTTACAAGGAACTTGCTCCAAACTTTGGGTGTGGGGTGGATTTGTCGCTTTGAAAAGATTATTATATGATCATTATACTAACATTAAAGATGTACTTGAAATTAATGATATCAAGTAATAAAACACAAGGGAAACTGACTAGGTAAATCTTCAATAATTTGGGGTTGAACAAAGAAAAATTGACTAGAGCGGGATTTGAACCTGCAACCTCCGTATTAAATTGCTGGCGCTCTACCAACTGAGCTATGTTAAAGTTAATGATGCAAGGAACTTGTTTGAAATTTGTTTAACGCATGTGCGTACTTGCATGCTGGATCGGGTCATTTGGACCAAGATCACTGGGCAGGCTGAAAATGCTGTATGGCCTCAACTTGATTGATTGTGATTGTGTATAACATTCTCATTGAAGTTCATAATCCTCTTTTTGCCCATTTTTAGTTTTATTTTTTTATTTTGTTACCGGGCTTGCGCATGTCTGACGACGAATACAAATCGCATCAGAAGAAAACTATACTCTGGTCTCACCACTTCATTTCTTGGTTGGCTGCTGATGGAGTACTGAGTACATAGTACGGAGCTTGCCTGACTCACAGAGGTGCTGGATGGTACGCTAAACTCAGCTGAACACTGACTATTGGAAGTTACTTTGTATTCCCACGGAGTGAAGGCAATACCATCGGTTGACTTGAAGACTCCCATTTGGTTAGGACGAACTGAATCCCCCATTTGGATACGGATTGTTTCCACCAGGTAAGCCTGTAAAACAAATAATAATAATACATTGTAATAATAATAATAGGCGGTTCTTATACAGCGCGTTATCACACCCAGTAGGCATCTCGAAGCGCTAATTATTTTCATGGATGCAGAGCAATGTTGAATTTAGAATTTAAGAATTTATTGTCTGCATCATCATAAAAATACAGAAATTTAGTTTCCATTAGCACATAAGAATAGAACAATGAATTATAAATCATGAAACCATTTACGAAACCCACATAATGAAAACCATTTACTTAGCACCTTGTACGGGTTTACATGGTGATGTGGCGCAATATGCAGCTAACAAATGTGCCAGTAACATCAAGGCAAGCCCCTTCTCTTAACGACTAAGTGAACTGGGTTCTTTTATGTAAATTACACGTACATGTACCACACCTGACCTAGCTTAACATTCTATCCAAAGGATTTAAGCAATTAGGTTGTCTTGCTCAATGACACAAGTGCCCTGACCAGGACCCACATGCCCTACCCAACACTCTGACAACACCAGAACATGACACATCATGATGTACATGCAGGTGTACAGTCCTAATGGATGGCCACAACACTCTCAGTGTAATTGTCAAAATTCAAAAAAAGCTTCAATTAATTCTTAAAGCATAAAATAGGCCCACATGTAAGTAAAACAACATACTCCTTCAAAAACGGCTTCAATTAATGTCTACAACATCTCGAGAGATGACAGACCTCACTTGTTTACCCCCCCCCCTCCCCCACCCCCTAGCCCTACTTTACATGTACATGTACAGTGTATGTAATGTAAATGCTTCAAGGTTCGAAATTGAACATCACTGCCACAGAATACAGCAAAGTTGGATTATTTTGCTCCCACGATTTTCACTCTACATGCTCTAAGAAATAAGGGAATATGGCGACACATAATGATGGCAACCTTGATTGATAAAAGTTCACCTGATGGCATAGTACGTGTGAAAAGAAAGAAGTGCATCAGTCATTAAAATGGTGAAATAGGCTAACAACTAAACCTCATTGTTTAACCTACAAAGCTATTATTATTTGTTACAGGGCGTACAAGTATGCGCATTAAAGATGTACGTGCCAGAGAGCAGAGGAGCACTACATTAAACACGTAGTATCTGTTTTCGCAATAAAGTATGTCACTGTATGTAGACAAAAAATAGATCCATTGTAGGCCTACTCCCTTATTGAATAATTCATAAAATTTGTGCAAATTTACACTTTCCATTCCTTCTTAGGAAAACACGAAACAGGACACACCCAAATTATGTATTGTTAACTTTATTTAGTAATTTTACACAAAATGGTTTTATTGATCCTGTTACTTTTAAACGCGCCTTTTTTCCTTAATAGTATACAGATTTTTGGATAGTATTCACAAAATGCCTGCTTGATTATTAATGTAATTCAGCATACCATACACACAGAGTAGCAGATGGCCGAGGATCGCAGCATGAACAGGGCTTTTGTTCCAACAAAGAAAAGAACAATGACTTTCTAGCTGCAGGCCATTAACTGAATTCATCCACACCCTAGACTATCCAATGAGTCACTGGACTAGACAAGACAGCTGTTGGGTTGGTACGCTAATGTAAACATCTGCATATTTGAGCGCACACAAATAGTTATAATTTTCCACACAAACTGAGCTTGTGCATTTTTTAGAAAGGTTCGTAAAATATGAGCATAATCTGTGTATTATATAATAGTAATAATAGTCATTTAATAGGCGCTTTGTATCCATAACATTTGTATAACCCATGTTTATTGAGCCCTAAGCATTCCTGAAACCATGAGCTCCTGTGGAGTATGCAGCACCGGCAGCCAAGTTGGAGTACAGGTTGCGAATCATTCACATCCACAATCTCTCCCATCACAATGACCAGGTACCCAATCAAGACTGATGAGAAGCAATTATCGTTAAGTGTCTTGCCCCAAGTTACAAAAGTCATGACTGAGGTTCAAACCCACACTCTGATGACTCAGCCATCAGGACTTTGAGTTTGATGCTGTAGACTACTCCGCCACGACACACTATTATGACTTTAAAGCATTCTTACTAATCACGGAATCACACCATTTTACAGAAACCATATTTTAATCATCGTTGGTCCCACGTAGTAACCAGCTTTATGGAGAAAATCGCGACTGAAGAATTTTCAAACTGCTGTTTTGGGGTCTGCATACTATTTTATAATGAACTTTTTAAGAATTGACTTTCATCATTCTTAGAACTGTCTATATGCTTTCAATCTTGCAAGTATTTAAATGAGTAACTAATTCCTAACACATAACTTTGTGAAAACGAAAAAGCAAGTTTTGCCCGCAAAGCGCTGTGTACAAATCAAGTATATTGAGACATATTGTGATTGGTCACTTGGTGAAAACACTATGCTTCAATAGGTACGACAGATACGGTAGGCCCTACATGAAGGTCACTTAGTGAAAATGCAATTTAGTCGTACATACATACGAGTTTGAAACCGTATAATAGTACTCAGTACATCATTGGTAAAGGGGGGTATTGTGATAGGTCACTTAGTGGAAACACAAAACGGCAAATCTAGTAAGACGTTGTTCAAACTAATTAGTAATATGAAACTAATTATGTATTTGGTACTAAAACGTGCTGAAAATGAGTATGTTAATAATTTAAATAACATTTTCAGATGTTTGACATGAACTAAAACGGTCCGCCATTTTATCACATTTAAAGGGTCAACAATTTTGTTCTGCAAAATGGCGGAGAGTAGTTAGAGGAAAACCACACAATAACGAAGCATATTCGATGGATCATTAAACTCTCCTTTTTTTTGTACATCTTTCCAAACATATTCATTTCATAACAAATGCTTTTTATAGCCCAAAATGCCTAATCCATGGCAACATGTCCCGTTAGCACAATAAGCAGCTTGAAATTGTATGCTCCCCAGGTAGTTTGGAAAGTTTGTGAATTAGTTAAAGTACATGTACATGTATGCCTGACGAACAGAGATAATGTTGTATTTATTTAGCTACGTGCACTACATGTTATACAAGAATCCAGTGTTATAGTCTAAATGTACCAACTCAATATTTACCTCTTGTAAATCTATAGTAATGTCCGTGTCAGGGCTAAGCATAGCAGCATTCTGCAGGAAATGCCTGGATGCACTCTGCCACCACGTGTAAACTTCCCCAGTTACGGAGTCTGGATCAACCATGTTTTCTGGATCATGGGCCAACGCTGGGTCGCTAGCATCGCATGTGGAAACCGCACGCTGACTGGACGGCTTGGCGATCTCAATGTGAGCGGAGAAGCTCTCTGGGGAGTTGAGACCGCACGTGATCCTGGCCAATATGGGTTTGTTAAGAGCAACGTTAACTGGTGAAACCTGTGCAGTGCTCTGATGGATCTGTAGGGATTGAAGATTAGTTTAGGGTAATAAAAAAAGGTAAACTTGCGGGTACAACCATGTATACAACTCCTTTGGGAAAAGTGTTGGCTCTGAGAAGAACCGGTTTGGTCTCGCCGTTTCAAGCAGATATTTTGCTTGTCTTCAGGAGAATCAAGAAGATGTTCAGGTACTCTTCAAAACGTCGAGACCAAACCATGCAGTTCTTCTCAGAACCATAACTTTTCCCACAAATGTTTTATACATGGTTGTACCCGCAAGCTTACTACTGTACAGTTTGTTTTCAGGGATTGAATTTTTTTTTGTTAGCCTATTGCAAAGTTTTACAAGTAGATTTGAAAAGGAAGAGACACTGGCAACGGAATGTTTGTTTACTTGATGTTTATCTTTGGTTTTAAAGGCACTGTACACGTTTGGTAATTACTCAAAATATATATTAGCATAAAAACTTACTTGGTAACGAGCAACGGAGAGCTGTTGATAGTATAAAACATTATGAGAAACGACTCCCTCTGAAGTAACGTAGTTTTTGAGAAAGAGGTAATTTCTCACTCAAATAATAAAAGACTTCTGGCCAGAAGCCTTTTATTCCTATCTGAAAGCACACTAATTTGTACAACAAGCCTAAGGGTGTTTTTTCTTTCATCATTTTCTTGCAACTTATGATCAATTGAGCCCAAATTTTCACAGGCTTGTTATTTTATGCATATGTTGGGATACACCAAGTGAGAATACTGGTCTTTGACAATTACCAAACGTGTTCAGTGCCTTTAAAAGCCCTACTGTGCAACCTTGGTCAATCTACATGAAAATGCCCAAAATTGGATTGATCTGTCAAAGTAAAACAAAAATATATTTATAGGGGCGTATCAGTCTGATACTCTAGCTTATGCATACTATAGGGAGAATCCTGATCAAGTTCATTTTAATCATGAATTTGAGCTTTTTCTTGGTTTTTTAAGATGGTTTTCTGTCAATCAAGAATTTTTTTTTTTTATAAAGCCACATTTTAAGTGAAGGTCATATTTTTCAAATACAGGGTTCTCCCACAGAACAAGCTAGGCGGCAAATTACAGCTCAGATATTTGCACACAAACACAAAATTTGAATATCCCAGATTGCATAGTTAGGGCTTTTAATACAAAACATAACCACCAAGTCAAAACCATTCCGAGGACCTCGTTTCAAAATTCAATTCAGCATGCTTAGGCCAAACATGAACATTTTTGGTCCAGAATACAGTTTTGAAAAAATCCTGGGGAAAACCAATCTGAATCTAAACTGTCACTTTTTCATTCATCTAGCCTAAGTGACAAAAAGCCAAAAGTGTTTTATTGTGTGAGTAATTTAGAAGTACTCCTACATAGAGCTAACGAACCTAATTTGGAAGATAACTCTTACAGTGTGTAGTTCCTATATGGGGTTGTGTGTTAATGTGATGACAGCATAACCGCATCTATGATCTCACCTCATAGTCATATAGTTCAAAGGAGTAGTAATTGTACAAGATACTTGGTCAAATCGAGTGAAAAGGTGGCAGTTGGGGTTATGATCTTTTTTAAAGTATCAAATATCCAAAGTTTGCCAAATATAAACCATGGTCCATGGATATGTAAATTGAGGTACTTCCAAGTTCCAATCCCTCTAAGATAAAATTTGTTTAATACATATAATGCCTAAACACAAGTACAATAAGTTTGGATAAGAACACTGTTGTGTTGTGGAGTGTTGACTGTTGGTGGTCCCATAAATCACACAATGTACAACTACAAACAAAGGTGTGACAAGCACGGGTTGGACTCCTCTGGTTGTATATAATGCGACAGAATGTACCAGGACTACAGTCAAAATAAAAATTTTAAATAAATTTAAAGGATTTAATTAAAAGTACAAAACGTTATGTGTAGTATACCCTACTAGTAGTACGTAGTACTACTCTGTACTGTAGCAGTGTAGGCACTTTTTAGGATTTAGCTAGGCCTCGAGTTTGTTATTCAATTGGAAAAGTACAAAATACTCAAAAGCTAGAACAGTATTATGTATTTAGTATTCACAAATTAAAGATCATGGTCTGTGTTTCTTAGCAGAAGTTAAAAGTGGAACAAAAATTAGCTTTTCGAATAACGACCAGTGACCCACGGTACAGGTTAGTTAGTGTACGTGTGCACAGACAGTCTACACAGTGGTGGTACGCACCTGTTGCAAGCAAAACAAACAGAGGAGGACAGCCTCCAAAAACACGTCGAATTTGCTTCCTTTCCTCGCCATTTTACAACCACTAATCTATCTTTCGTGTAACTTTTGGGCAGTAGTCGTTCAACATCGAAGTCAATCGGCTCGGGGCCTTTCTTGAGAGTGACAACCAGAAGATTTCTAGATAAAACTTGTTTTAGAACTTCTCGACGATAACACACTTCCACTCAACGGCCGTCCATGTTAAAAAATGACTTTCGCTTATTGTTGTCACTCATTTGCATATCAAAGTGATTGACACACGGGCACACTTGCCCTTCTTGTGCATCCCAGTTCCCCGAAATGAAGCGAAGTTTGGCTTGTGCTTTCATCAATTACGAAGATTTAGAAAATACGTGAGGAAAATACTTTTTCAAGCAAGTTTTTCTCTTAAAAGGGGAAGAATTTGTCTCAATCTCAATAGAGGGCGCAAGTCAATCTCGCTGGGCAACAGTTAAGAAGGACAGCCCAAATGACGCGTTGCTATACCAACCGATTTTGTTACGTGAAACTGCTTTTCCCGAAAGTCAGGTGCAAGCCTGGGAGCGTCACTCAGAATATATTCACACTGACCCTAGCTCTTTGCACTGACCTAATAAAATCGCTAACTCCGCAGCGACGGAAAAAACTTAATTGAATTATCCTCAACTAAGATTTTAAATGAATTACTAAATAGGTGACCTGATATAACATAGAACCAACAGATGCAATGAGAAAGACTGTTTCTTTGTGTGGTAGGCTACGTGATATTTATTTTTTGTACAAGTACAACATTGACACTAAAATGTTAATTAGATAAAGCCATGATCAGTGGTCATCCGGGGACGACACAGCCAACCGGAATTACCAATGAATTAAAGCTTCATTTTTCAGAACTGAAGCCTAAGTTACGAAAAGATCCTTGGTTTTTTTTAAAAGGAAAACCAATTTAATTTCAAAGCGGCGCACTGAAATCAACAAGCTTCCAGTTTATTTCTGCATAAAAACCTGTGTTTCGAAAAGGTCCCTGGAAAAAAAAACCCAGTATTTTGAAAAAGGCGCACTGGATCTACCAAGTAGTTCAGTTCCTCCGAGTCTGAAAACCTGCGTTTCGAAAAATTCCATTGAAAAGGGAAAATACAAGCATATTAAAACGGCGCACTGGAATTACCAAGCAGTTAAGTTTTTTCCCGAGTCTGAAAACCTACATTTCGAGAAAAAAAACCCTCAGTTGGTATCTTTCAAACGACGGCGCAAACTTGAAGTCTGTAACCGATCACAAAAGCGATGACCACCTTGAATTTTTAGCAAGAAATAGATCAAAATGGCACACTGAGATTTTAACAATTTGCAAGATTTTATTTTCCGTGTAGTGTTTAAAATAATTTTGTCTAGCTAGTGTTTTGGGGTTGACTTTTTTTTACCAAATTGCCCAAAATACAACATATAGTGTTAAAAAAAAATTTTTTAACGAATGCTCAAAAAGTGTTCAACTGTTATAAGAAATGTTATCAAACAAACAAAATCCAGCTTCAAAATTAAAGCCTAACCAAAAACAATCAAATACAAAAAACCACTAATGTCAGCATTATGAAAATATAGTAGTTTTTTATTTGACTTCATAACTCAACAACTTGGAATTTAGCATAAAAAAGTTAGACATTAAAGGCACTGTACACGTTTGGTAATTACTCAAAATATATATTAGCATAAAAACTTACTTGGTAACGAGCAACGGAGAGCTGTTGATAGCATAAAACATTGTGAGAAACGGCTCCCTCTGAAGTAACGTAGTTTTTGAGAAAGAGGTAATTTCTCACTAAAATAATAAAAGACTTCTGGCCAGAAGCCTTTTATTCCTATCTGAAAGCACACTAATTTGTACAACAAGGGTGTTTTTTCTTTCATCATTTTCTTGCAACTTCAATGACCAATTGAGTCCAAATTTTCACAGGCTTGTTATTTTATGCATATGTTGGGATACACCAAGTGAGAATACTGGTCTTTGACAATTACCAAACGTGTTCAGTGCCTTTAACAGTCGTCCCCATCCGAGTCCAAGCATGGCAAAACTGGCCCCAGCGATAATTATTTCACATATTTACCCTCATTTGTTATAATTTTTTACAAGTTAACTGTAATTTCCTGTTTGTTTCCTTTTCATTCATTGTATCATTGTTTACTGCTTATCAAGGTTTATATTCTTTGCTTTCAGTTACAGTATGTATAATGAGCTCAAGGATAAAACGAAAATATAACGATGTGGCTTGCACCTGAAAACGTTTTTCTTGGCACACTTTCACATCTTTACAGTTTTGTTTTGTTTTTTGGGGCGTATCTACTTACATATATAGAATTTCATCATGATTCACTGTTTCGGGGGTTTGGGGTTTGGGTTTTTTACAACAAAACAAAAACACAAAAAACAAACAAAAACGCTTTGATGTTGATATAAAGTCAATTACAATCTACTTAAATTGAATAATTTCAAAGAAACACAGACCATTTTCCTTCAAACTTCATCTTGGTAAAACCAATGACTGCCCCTTAAAAATAAAAATATATAAATAAAAGTGCACGAAAATTAGGATATTAGGCTAACTCTCTGAAAAACAAACTGTCAAAACTTATCAAAACAAATATCACAAAGCTCAACAAACTGAGTTTTACTTACAACTGCAAACCTCACAGTTAATTTGTTAGTACAGAATAACAATTGCTAACATTTTGAAAACAAAGATAGTTCATTAAAGTTTGAAAATTTCAAAATAACATTAAGAAAATACACTTTTTATTTCAAAGGTCAACCAACTTTATAAATTTGAAACAAAAGCTTGCACTAATGAAAAATTGCACCAACAAAGAAGTACATGTAGGCCCTACATGTAGATGTGAACTCAAAATTATAATATTGACAAAATAACCTTTGTTGGCAAAAAAGAGTGACCTTGTGCAACTCGGGACCTTTCATAAGGAAAAATTGTACATTTCTACATAAATTAAAAAGGTATAAAAGTAACAGCTGAACAAGTTTTGAGATGATGTGCTTCCTTTCTTCATATCAAAAGTCGATAAAAATCGGACAGAACAATTTCCATGAAATACAAGATTTCCATTTAGCTGTGTACAAATTGTGCCTGCAGGAAGTCCAGGCTCTGTGGCTCTATTGTAAACATGTGATGTCTAAGGTTACATAGTCATATACATGAAAACTATTACTGCTTAAAGGCATTAAAGAAAATAATATGCGCTAATAAGCATTGGTAGGTAGGGAGGGTTAGGCTGTGTCCAAACCAAGTGGATCTGGCTGCGGCTATTGCACTGTCAGCTGCAATGACAACACTGGGGAACAGGACTTTTCAGCATTACGGCCATTGCAACTGCCGAAGGCATTAATTCAAACAAGTCCTTTGTGTTGGTGCAAAACCTTCTCATTTGTACTGATCACATGATCTCTCCCCCCACAAGATTTATCCTGTGAGAGGGCGCTATTACCCACCAGGCTACTAGTACTATCACCCCCGATCGTGTATGCTGGAAATCCTGTACTCAAATGAGAGGGTTTTCTGGATGTATGGAACCATCTTTTATCAAGTGATTTGTTTTTGACATAAAATAATAGTGACTTCATAAATTACTTCTCTTATGTCATCAGGTTGTGTACAAATGAGCAGCTACGGCTTCTCAGCTATGGCTGCAGCTGTTGCAGCTCATAATTTTATATTGAGCCACAGACCTGCTTTAATCATGACGACACAGCAGGGTATGCTTTTGGTAATTGTCAAATCCAGTATCCTCACTTATGCATAACAAAATCTGTGAAAATTTAAACTCAATTGGTCATGGAAGTTGCAAGAAAATAGTGAAAGAAAAAACACCCTTGTTGCATAGAAGTGTGTGTTTTCAGATGTCTGAGAACAGTTTCATGCCTAGAGCCTTTCTGAGATTCAGATTTTGGGGTGAAACAATTATCTTTTTCTCTAAAACTACAATACTTCAAAGGGGGTCGTTTCTAACAATGTTTTATGATAATATCATAAGCTCTCCAGTGCTCTTTATAAGTTTACCAAGTAAGTTGTTACGGTCATTAACTTGTGGAATAATCACCAAAAGTTGATACGATTTCACTGGTTTCAAACATCAGGTTTTTGACCCATTGGATCAAAACTAATATTTCAAGGGAAGTTTTACAACATGTTCATCTTTACACCATGTAAGAAAAGTAATGTGTAAATCCGTGAAAATTTTAATTTCCAATCTTGCCAATGTTAATACTTGTATACCTGCTAACATCAGTAAACACAGAAAGGGTCTCAGTAAATAAGACAGGTAAATGATCATTGAAGAAAAAACAGTGTCAATGAAGAAAAAACAGTGTCAATGAAGAAAAAGGTGACAAGACAGGACACTGAGTTCCAGTGGTTAGACTGCGGGACTTGCAACCACAAGGTAGTGGGTTTGAACCCCAAACAAGCTAACTGCTGATTTCACAATGACTAAAAAATGTTTTGTCGTCTAGTTACTGAATCACAATTTCTTGATTTGTGCAATTCATAATAATAGAGGACGAATGTTTGTATGAGAGAGATTGGCTGTTGCCAGCTTTGCATTTATATCTCTTGTGGGAGTTTGCCAAATCCCTTTCACGGGAAGATCATCTAAACAAATAAAACAAACAAACAAACACCCCAACAGACAAACAAACAAATAAACAAACAAATACATGTTACTTTTTCACAAACGAAGCAACCATCATCCCATAATAGCTCGGGTGGTAGTTAGCATACAACTTGGAACTCCAACTACTCAGCGATGCCTCTCTCATCAAGCCATGCAACATAACCATTCCTGTGTAGCCACAAGAGAGGGCGCTATTTACATACCCCGCTGCCGTTGTCAGGAGTGCCTCTTCATCCAAGGTGGATGCCCACTGGCTGCAGGCCTGTGGTACAGAGAGATAGTGAATTGAAAAAAATCAGCTAGTCAATATTGGTCCACCATCGGTTATTGAAAGAGCACATTTTACATACAAAACTTTTTTTTTTCAGAAAATATTGCAAATAATCTGTAAAAATGTGTAAAGCAGTATGACGATACAAATAAGATAAGTTTTTAATCATGAGAATGGCAGTGTTTTAGACTGTTTTGGGGTCTCTCCACACAGATTGTTCTACCCCCCAAAAAATAAAAAATACTAGGTCAGTAGACAGTTACTGAAATACAGGGAAATACAAAAGAAGGCTAATGTATATGTCACACTGACAGACGGTATGGGCTGTTAAGCAAAATTGAACTTTAAAAGCAAAAAAAACCAAAAACACATACTTAGCTTTTCATAAAATACTTTCCTCTGGGTTAAAGACAAGGAGAAGGGGGAAAAAAGCAACAACATAGACAGACAGTCACCTCTGTTTTATGGTAAACTTTGGGGCTTTGAAATGATACATACCTGTCTTAAAGGGGGGCTTCGAGGTCAAATTCAGTTTTGTGATGCACTAATTTTCCAATAGATAGAGTCCTCATAAAAGTGGGGGGGGGGGGGGAATTTAAAGTCTTTAAACTCATATTAAAAACTGTTAAAAAATATATTTTATACTCTTTCAGTGTGAAATTTGAAACATGAAGCCACTGGCGGCAACAAGAAATAGGACTGCACATTCCAAGGAGGAATTTGTTGCAACTGTCAACAAGTAAAATTCAATGCTACTTTGACTGAACATCATTAAAAGTCAGAAATTAACTGAAAATTCTTTATAGAAAAATGTAAAGACCATAATATACTTGAAATGTGATGTCATCAAACGTTTTTGGATTTTGACAAAAATTGCACTAAGAGAGTATCAAACACAGTGGTATTTTAATGTGAGGCTAGGGACTTGGAAATGTTTTCCCGTTTTCATAAGAACACCATTTGACCTTGACCTTTAAAGACTTGTAATTACTCTTAGTCTTACCATGGACGAACTGCCTTCTTTCCTTCAAGATCCAGGGACCACAAATCTGTATAATTTTGCCGAGTGGGAAACCATCATCTGTTCACAGGATTGCCCCTGTGACTTCTTGAGTGCCCTGGGCAGATGGATTTAACATTGAATTTAGCCCACTAATGTCACGCACATTAAATGTACTCACTTGATCAAATGGCTCAGCACTGGGTGAGAAGCCGTAGGGCCCGTTTTTATCGTGTGTATGGGCAAGATCAGCACTTATGATGACTACAATCCGTTGCCGTAGTAACAACAGCTGCTGGTGAAGCAAGGCCCCTGAGATGCATTTGGACCAAAACAAAATTGAAGAATCATTACAAAAGCTTCACAAAATTGTTATTTGTTAAAATTATTTACGAGATGAGGTTCATGCCTGGATTTTCATCTATGAGACAGCAAGGCCATTTTCAGTAAAGGGCACTTCCATTGGAAAATCTGTAAGGGCAGGCGTAACATTGTTCACAGATTTATATTATACCTAGGTACATGGTATACACCAATTCTTCACCGATCTTGAACTCTTGGTGGCAGCAGATACGCCTCAATTACTGCGGTGGTACCTGGGTGGTACTGCGCTGTCTAGCGATGGGTTTAGGGTTGGGCTACACGGCGATTGTAGCCCAACCCTTAAACCCATCGCTAGGCAGCGCAGTACCACCACCGCAGTAATTGAGGCGTATCTGCTGCCACCAAGAGTTCAAGATCGGTGAAGAATTGGTGTATAAAGATAGTCATGGTGAAAAACTTCCCTTGAATTTGTTTTGCCTGAAATGCTTTAGTTTTTGAGAAATGAGAACAAAAAAATACTTTTGTCTTTTGATCTCGCAAGTCCAAAAATCTGGCAAGTCCAAAAACTGATGCTTGAAAACAGTGATGGGGTTTTTACTATTTTCTCTTGACTCCAATGACCTTCGCAAGATTTCATGTTTGTTGGGTCACAAAGTGTAAATATTGGTCTTTGACATAGACTACTAATAATTGGCTGCAGACTTTAAAGTCAACATTGGTCTATGAGACACTTTTGAACGGGCACCAAGGCCAACCAGGGCAAAAGAGACCATGGCCTCACTGGGGCCTCACTGGCATTGAAAGGCTATGGCCTTTGAGACCTCCATTTAATTCCAGGCCTGAAATCTAAAACTGAGGTTAAGAAAGTAACATGTGTTACAATTCCAGGTGACTTTTCAGTAACTTCACTCATACAATGTATCTGTCCATAAATTCATTTGAACAAAATTCTTAATATTTGTATTAATACCGATTCAATTTTTTTAAATGAGAGCCTATTATTTGCACAATCCAGCCACAAACTTGTGTTAACTTACATGTACGTGTCACATGATATGTCAAATTTTTACTAGAAAGCTGCGAGAGCATGACGCACTACACGTATGCAGCAAACAACACTATTCCCATAGTAACTAATGTACTATACCAATAGCAACCGATGTACAATCCCAAAGCCAGCAATGTACTACACCCATAGTAACCTGTGTACTATACCCATAGCAACAGCAGCTTCTTTGTACCTGACGACTATGTTAGTGTATGGTATGGATGGGGCGTTATAAAACAACAGTTGACTGCTTTTAATCCTGCTATGGTTTAAACCATGACCACGACCCCCACTATGATCCCAGACTGTTCGAGATTGGTCCGGGTCACTTCGGTAATCATGGGTTTTAACCAGAGCACTCGATGCAGCCATATTTGTATATATATATCATAACACCCCTTTAATACAAAGAATCTGGCTTTTGATTGGTTTAGGGCACGTCACATGAATTGTCTTATTTCGAATAGAAAGCTGCGCAAACGCGACAGGATTTACATGCAGCAACCAATGTACTATACCATAGCAACAGCAGCTTCTTTGAACTTAGAAATCTAGGCACAATGTATGTATGGGGTGTTACAAAGCAAATGTCAACTGCTTTTACTTGTGCTATGGTTAAAACTAGTACTCCCTCGGTGATCTTCGGAGCAGTCTATTTTACCTCCGATTCACATCAGGAAAAAAGAACACGCCGAAGATCACCTCAGGAGTTGTAGTTTTAACCATGCAGCTCTTGAAGTCAATATTTGTACATTTTTATGTTACTTTTACCATCCTTCCATTTGGACCACATGCCTCAAGAGTCATTTACATTTATATGGAAGAATTGCCTGGCTGGATGGATTGATCAAATACAACATAGTGCGTCTTATACTCAAACCATCTAAAAAAAACATAACATGTTTTTTCGAGACCCCCCATGCCAAAGAGGACAAGATTCAAATCTCCTTTTTTTGTTGAGGGGAAATCATAGAATGATTTTAAGGCCTCTGACAAGCACAATACTTTGTTCTTGTAAGATGGGCAAGCCAAGGCACACATGTATTGCTTAACTTCGATTAAAAGCCAACCCTTACTATGATCGAGGTAATTTTACATTTCTCTTGGGGCACCAAGGCAATGACAATGGGCAAGGAGGCAATTGCTTTACCTACCTCCGTAATACACAGACTGTTCCAGTTTGGCAGTATTGTATGTTAAATGCTTCTGGAAAAGTTAAAAGCACCAGGAATTTATCTGTTGGCTGTTATTTTGTAAAACTACAACATTTTCTGGCCCGAGCTGCATAGCCGCTATTATAACACCCCTTACAATAGATTCTGCCTTGTGATTGGTTAAGAGCTCGTCACATGGCAGCTTCTTGGTACCTGGGGTCGGTTTCACAAAACTCTTCCTATCTTAGGACTAGTCCTAGGCAATGCTAAGAGATAGGACTAGTCTTAAGTTACTGGTCCTAACTTAGGTGAGGGCAAACTAAATCAAGGTGAGGGCAAACTAAATTTTCTCCCACAACAACATCAAAACTCAGAGCTAATTACATGTATGAGAACTTTTGTGATCTTTCATTTATCATGTTTCCCAAGTCGGGTTTCATTGTGGCATAGATATATTCAAAGGAAAACAATTACTGAAGAAGCTCCAAAAAGTTCTTTAAAAAAATACCGACATGAAGACGTTTAACCCAAAACCCAAGTTGTGAATTCAGCTGGAGTCTACTGGCAACTATCTATAATGTTGACATCCTTTTAGAGAAATTGTTCTACAGTTCTCATTTACCTAAGTGGAGAAGTTCAGGAATCATTTTGACGCTTTGGTTGTAGCGACGACTCGGTTAAGAGATGATCATTGCCTTCATCGACTCAAGACCGGAGACGAATGACAAAGGGATAACTTCACCCCATCTGTAAATAAAAGCCAAGTTTTATAAAAACCATCACTCTACAGCCCAACTGGCCTTTGCTACAAAATTCTTTAGGAGACTGAGGAAACTAAGTTCACAGTACACAAGCTATGGGGTGTCCTGACAATACCAGGGCCCAATTTCATAAAGCTATTAAGCAAAAAATACTGCTTAGGAAATTTTTATGCTAAGCAAAAAATGAGTGGGGCACCAGTCAAAACAGTGTTAACTTTATCCAATTTTGGCTGGTAGTCAGTTTCTGCTAAGCAATATTTTTATGTGCTTAGCAAATTTCTGTACACTTACATGCTTTATGAAATTGGGCCCAGCTGTACAAACGGAAGAAATCCACTCGCCCAATGCTAGCCTGGAAGGTATGGTACTTTGTGAAAGTCTGTGGTAAGCGTACTTATGCACCAGTGTGTAAATGAGGGTTTTAATCAAAGGGAAATGTACAATTTGTTAATATTCCTCTCCGGTTTTCAACAAACACACCGACCTGTGAAAATGTCAGCAACTCCTGTTGTCACAAAAATTAAGAATTAAGTTTTAGAGAAAACAATAAAAATTGGTTTACGCTTTGTCAGAGTTTTTGTGCCTGTTCAAATTACCATTACTTCAATTGCCTCAATAAAAAATAACAAACACAGGGTCTCCAAATGCTACTTTCTGGACTTTGACAGTCTAAAAGAACAAAAGACAAATTTTGTATATATTTAATTTTGTATATAGTAAATTGGAGCTGGTATGCGTGAGCTTTATGAATGAGCTTTCATATCAGTGGCCAGTGGCGCCCCCCCCCCCCTTGAAATCAAGACTTTTGATATCAAAAATTACCAGAGTAAAATATAACATTTTATTTAAGATTTAAGGTGAAAATTTCAATGTTTTAAAAATTACTGTTCCATTTACACGCAGACAAGACATTGATGTATTTATTTTACACTCCCGTCAGTAGTATGTCTATTGTCTAACAAGAGTGCTTTTAAAAAGGGGTTTGTTTCAGAGAAATATCAACAAAAACTACAGATTTAATTCGCCAAAAGTGCCCCCTCCCCCCCCCCCTGAAAAAATGGAGCACCCCTTAGTCAGTTAGTGCCCCTTAAATGTCTTCTGGGGTAAAAATGCGTATACAAGATTTAAGGCATAGGCCAAACAACATGCTTGAACCAAAAATACTGACGTTTAAGCACCACGAGGGCCATAATTTGCGTCTAGATGAAAATGCATTATAAAATAATTGATTCCATTTGAATCAGCAGGATCTATCATAGTTCCATTTGAATGGTTTGCTTCAAGTTGATCTTTCAAAGTATCGAGGCTGCAGTGCTCTCAAAGACCTATGAGCTCACAACACAGACCTGCTTTTTAATGGAGTAAATGGTGACCTCTGCATTTGGGAAAACACTAAGCACTCCAGTGATGAGATTTTTCACTTGTCAGTTTAACTGTCACACATTTCCCGAGTAACCATGATAACCAGTAGACTAGAATGGAATAATGAAACAATCTGGAGCCAGTTCAATCTCCCGTTTGTGTCCAATGGGGAAATTCGCCCGATGAGATCAGGGACGGTCAAAATGAGTTTTTTCTGTGTGTGTATTCCCATTGATGACGTCAATGAGTCGTGTAAACATAAACCAAGGTAAGAGCTCAGCTGAGAGTTTATCATCACACATATGCAGTACCGATCACGTGTTGTGTACCATGGTACAGGTTACATTTAGCAAACTAGCGTCCAATGCTACACTGGAACAGTTCTAAACTTTTTTGAATGAGATTTTTTACTCTTTTTACGTTAACTTTTAGGCCTAAAATTTATCCACGTTAATGGACTTTAGACCTATTGGTAAAACCATGGTGAAACACAGCACTGTTTAGCTTTAGTGTCAGAATCAATTTTCAGGTGTTGTTTTCATTATCTGTTGTGCACATTCTGTGGGGTAAGAAAATAATTTTTACATAATCGTTTGCTCCTAAATAATTAGTTGTAATTCATACAGTTTAATTATCTAATTATCAGAGGGTTTATGCACTCTGATTGGTCGAAGACTGGTTGGGTGGGGTGTATTAACATGTGATGTAAAGACAGGCTCTGTGACCAGCGACTGAATGGCCCCTAACAAGCATTTTTAATGTTGTATCAAAGTTCTGTATGCACTGTGCTTGCTACAGTGTATGCGGGAACTATCAACCAAACTGTTTTCTTTGTGCGTACTTTTTTGTAGGTCTATTTATGGTGCTGTTAATTTTCAAAGCTCATACATGATAGTCTGGTTTTTGAAAATATGACTCCAGCAATAAAATATAGGGACATTCTATTGATTATGTCAACACAAATAACTTTGCCAAGTTTTATAAGAATTTGACAAGTATGTAAATTATGGGGGGAAATTATTTTTTTACCAAAAATGGGCAAAAACAGCAAAAAAACTCCTTTAGTGGCAATTTTTTAAAAACATTTAAATGAGATCATGTACATTTTGTTGAAATGAACATTGTGAACAGTTTCTTGAAAATCGCATCTTTAGAAAATATGGAGGGGTACATATTTCCCCCTCTGTGTAAGTCCTCAAAACCCCGCCCCTGGATAGGATCAAATTAATTAATGGTTGTTCTCATTATTTAGGACTCTCATCAGCGGGAATTTTTTTCTGTGTTAGACAAATATCAACCAAGTCATAAAGATTTTGTGTTATACCATATCCCTGCGGAGACTACGAAACTTGAAAATGTTGGACAATACCCTATAGTCTAAAACGCTTTTTAACTTTCTATGGTTTGGCATCTTTGTGTTTTGAGCTAGTTACGATTTTATTATTGAAGCTATTCTTTCATTCTACAATGTAAAGATCTTCAAATTCGAAAGTTCAGATTATATAGGCCTAACTGTAAGTATTTGTACAGGCTTGATAATGTGTACTTATAACAGCCTTAAAAACACATCTTTTCAAGGAATATTTTTCCTAATTCTGTGGAGATTGGGATTACTGTTTATTCTGTTGCTGTTTTTATATTAATGCAGCCCCCCATTTTCAACTTTTCTTGCTTGTGCACCACTGGAAGACATCCTAAGAGGAACTTTATTATTGGAGCAAGCGCCATGAGCACTTTCGTGGATACCGGCACTATAGAAGACGTCATTATTATATTACACTGCTAACCCTAGTACTGACAACCGTCTGGCTTGTCAGAATTGGGGCCTAGAGAAATCTGGCAAAGGCATATATCCCTACAGAAAAGCTGTTCAGAGCTACTTTGACTTAATTTCAGGCAACAGGCACAAAAAGGAGCCTACAAAAAAATGACAGAATGTTGCTATGAAAAATGTAATAAAATGTAGAATCTCATGACATTGACAAGGCATCAACAATTAGCCCTGGTTTTTTACCGTAATGCTGGTTTATTGGCAAAATAGTCAAGAAAGATACAATAAATTCACCTGTTAAAGTTTTCTGAATACGATGTCTGTTGAGAAAACAGCAAAAATTTTTACCATATTTTCACAAGCACATAAAATCCATCCACCTTTAGCGAGGTGAAAGCGGGTACCAACTGCACCTCTGGCCGCAGCATTTGCAAACGGACACCAACCCTTAGAAATCTAAATCGTCTCTCAGATTTAAATGTTTCTATTGATTTTATACTCAACTGCCCCGGGCACTTCAGAGGAAACAATTTTACAGGATGCTTACTACCATTAACATCTTTATTATTTAATATCAACAACAGTGAGTTAAACATACATTTTTAATTTAAACTTTCGGATAAAAATTACATTGTTTCGGGTCATTACAAAAGTATGACCCTATCTAGTTGTTGACTGATTGTATTCTACAGTACAATACTGCCATTACTGGTACAATAAGGTTTATCGCGATTCAGAATCGCAATGGATCATGGGAGGGCAGAGGGGGCAAATGCTACAGTCGGTCGTCGTGCACGAGTTCCCGGGTTGCCCCCTTTCACTACACCATCATGCGCGGCAAAACAGCGCCCTCTCTTGGTATTTTGCTATTCGCGATAAACCTTATTGTACATCCCCTAGCACTAGTACGGTAATGACAGTAGTAATGTAGTCTGTATGTAGTACTGTACTGTAGTACTACTGCTTGTAGTAGTACTTTGTTACTGTATTTACCGTCGTACCCAGCATTAAAACATTGCCTAACATGCTATACTAGAATAGTTACACATTTTAGACAAAAATACATCACCTCAATGGGAAAGGGGCATCTGCTTTCCCAGGAGGCCCAAAGGCACTCAGGCCACCGATCTTCTCCCCAGCTTTGCGAAGCTCTTGGACTACACTTTGGCTCGAAGCACTGTCCAAATTCACCGATAATGCATAAGGCCCCACGTAGTTGTCCGTGTCGGCAGTCCCGTAGCCCCTGGGATTCAAGTAGAAGAGAAAATTGTCCTGATCGGCAATGCCGTGCGGGGTGCTAAGGAGAACCAGGTCTGGTTTGAGTTGACTGACGAGGTCACCGACCGCTCTAGCCGAGTTGTGAAGTAGCCAAGCCTCTTCTTCGGCTGTCTTGTTAGTCGTGTTGAAGTGTTTGGGATCAAAGGCGATTCCCCCGTGTGGAAGAACGAAGGCCCCGACAACTGCTCCGACAGGATTTACGGCAGACATGTTGTTATTTTTAACTGAGTAACTGTCGTCAGTGTCGGTGACAGTTTCGTGTTCCTGCTGCTGACATGCAGCCAGAATTAAAACTACACTTAGTACTAGTAGTACTAGGAGGGCAAATGATGAAAGTTCTTGTTTCATTATATGTTTATTACAGGAATCACTGACAATTTAGTTACAGTTATTTGTTGTAACTTGTGCCTGATGTAAAAACCACCACAATGCTTCTGATGAGTTTGTACGGTCACTGGAGGGCGGTCTATAACAACAAGTCCACCCATATCAGAAGACCTTTTCGAAACTTCGGCTTCCGCCTCGTTGTTTCCGTGGCCTGGCTTAGCTTTGTCGGCCTGTTTGAAGACTGTTGTTTCCGTGGCCTGGCTTAGCTTTGTCGGCCTGTTTGAAGACTCGTACCGAAAGCGCACGTAAGTTTTCAATGACTTGCGGAGCCTAAGTTGGAGGCCGAAGCCAAAGTTGTGGTTTCGCAAAGGCCCACGCATAAGTGCTCATTGGATGGAGGACGCGCCTGTCCCCAGAATGAACTTTTAGTTCACCCCAGTTTTTCATGAACTTTTGTCCAATACAATTATCCGCATTAATGTGTGTATTGGTTTTGTTTTGCTCCCTTTTTACCTCAACTGTTATTGTCTTCCCTCTAAAAATGATGTGTTATACTTTTGCTTTTGCTCAAATAAACCTTTGGGAAGAACGAAGGCAATTTTGCAATGGCTCCATTTCTATTATGACATTCTTTTTGTAATTAAAGAATCAACCATAACAGCTTATAAACTCCGTACATCATTTAAATTAGGTTTAACTTGGATTAGGGCCTAACTAATCGAAAACGTTGGTATATTGACAGAAACGTCGCCAAGTACAGGGCCAAAGTGTTTGGCAAATTCAAATGTAAAGGTTGGTTCATGAGGTCAAGCAATGCCGTTTTGACTGAGATACCTTCAAAATTTAGGAATCGACTGAAAAATATTTGTAAAACTGTAAAGACCATATTGAAATGTGATGTCATTGAACGTTTTTGAGATTTTGACAAAAATTGCACTTGAAGAAGAGTATCACTGCAAACGTAGAGGGCATTTTGCACATTTTTAACGGGAGGTTAGAGACTTGTAATGTTTTTCCGTTTCCATATAATGACTCATTGGAAAATGAGTGGATCACAAAACTGAATGTGACAATAGAGCCCCTCTATATCGAACTTGTAATTCCCATTGGCATTTCTACAAATAGCAACACGACATTGTTATACGCAAGGCGAATAATGACAATAATTTGTTTTCTGTTCGCTCAAAGCAAATCCCCAGAAGCGATAACAGATTGTTCAGAGAGGGAGGAAATTGCAGGTCCTCATCTAACAACAACAAACATGTCCGGAAATTGACAAGTCTTACGGTAGCCAAAGGGAATAAGAAAATTGTAATCCCAGTCATCAAAATTTAGAAGTAAAATTTCAGTCAATATGCATTTAAACCACAATTAGTTTGTAGTTTCCATCCAAAAGGTACAGGTAAGAGTCTCATTCCCATTTCACCTATCCACCTAGCTCTCGTGGAATGAATAATGCAGGTTGTGAGAAAAGAAAAGAAAAAAATATTATTATCAACAGCCTATACGAAGAAACCAGTACTCTTTAGCTTCAAAGTTTTTTCTAAAAAACTTAACAATTTCTAAGTAAAGGTTATTGAATGGTATAAGCTATGTCAAAATGGTGGTCATTAATCTTTACACAACATTAACAAAACTATTATCCGAGATCCAAATATTAAACAAGTTTTTGACTGCCATCTCCTCGCCATTTCTTGATGAATGTTTCCAAAGTTTACAATATACCCTAAAAACTCCCGGGATAATTATTTCTTCTCTAAAAAGAACTGCGGAGTGCTCTTGTCTCTTCTTTTCGAAATTTCCAATCGCTCAGACGGGGGCAGCGCAACAGTAAACCTGAGATCAGTTCGGTTTTTTTCTTTAGGATTTTATCAAAGGTGACCCTTTTTTCTCTCTCGGCGTCGTTGACCCGTTGTCTTCAGTGTAACGTATGTGAGCAGACAATTAAAAAAAAAAATTGACCTATTATCAATCAATGGACAGACCTAGCTCTTATTATCGAGTGTGTGTCCTTCTGGCTACAGCGGCCGTCGCCTTAAGAACATTGTATAATAGGCCCTGTAGTGACTGATCCCCCCTTCATATTAATGTATGTATTTTGCAAGGTACAACACGCGACATTTACATCAATATTCACAAATCAGATGTGCCAACAAGCCCCTTCCTAGTAAATGATAATTAAAAGTCATATCTCTTCCACGAGAAAAGATCCCCTAACGCAAGAAATTGAAATGATTGCGTCAAATGTCCATATGGGCCAATATTGAATGCATTTTTGCGTGTTTAATAATGAATGCATTTATAAATTTAATTTTCTTCCGAGTATAATCAAGCAAGAAAAATAATTTGGTACAGTATCCCCTGCCATTGAATGACACAACCCTCATACTACGTTAAGAAAGCGGGAATAATTGTCAAATAATGCCACAAAATAACCATTAAACAAGCGAAGGGAGTCGTATACGATACATGCAGAGCTGTGTATTGAGAGAGTTGCGACAGCTTTTTAGTAGAGACAAAAAAAACAAAAAAGCATGTGAGCTCGCATGGTACCAGACTAGAGTGCACATTGGGCCGTGTTACATTATGACCGACAATGGCGTCAAGAGCAAGCAAGTGACCAAAGAAAACTCGTCACTCCATGTCGCAACTGTCTCAATACACATGTCTGGGTATAAAGGGGCTATATAGCAGAGACATTATTTTCAAATAAACACACATTCAGACAAGGTGTTCTCTTTTTCTAAAAAGTACTGTATTAAAAAGATGACATACCCAAATGAGTTGTCCTCATTTACATAATGATGATGATGTAATGATGATAATAATGATGATATTAATAATAATAATAGAGTAATTATCATGATATATTCTTGGCACCACGTATTATTTGCAAAACGAATCACAGTCACGAGAAGTCTTCGGCAGTAATTCTGCGCCACGTGGCTCCCGTCACGCGCTGCGAAATTTGAAATGATCGGAGTGTCCCATTTTTTTTTGTCGCAGCTGGGATTTAACCTCTGAAATTTCTGTATGATCCAACAACCAAAGACGCTAAAATGTGAAAAGACTAGAATGGTTTGTAAGTCTGAACCAAGCTCACTACTTGGGTAAACTTCTTCCGTGAGGTGTAAAATGGACTAGACTGGAGCCTCTTATGTAATCACACCCAGTCGGTACCGTTCACTTACCACTTTAGCAGTCAAGGTACCAATGCTTCATTTGAAACGTTCCTATAACGTAGATATGACCTATGGTTATACCACTGTGTGTGAATGATAGGGCCTACTGTTTGAGAAATTTAACATGTAGGACTACGTGCATAATTTGTGGACCTATACCTGGGCCTTTCTGGGCCTACCTTCAAGTGTCTAGAATTAGAACATGTGGAACACAATTCCTTCATGTGTGTGTGAACGTGTTGCTCGCTTTGTACTGTATGACACTATAGGGGCAAATTCATGATAAGGTGCTATGTCACCACGTCAATGACGTCACGGGTGCCTGTCGGATGTTTTGGTTGAGGATAAATTATATTGGCACAATCAAAATTTGATTGCACACGATCCTAGTATAAACAAAAAACTATATCGTCAGAACTCTATTGTGTTAATTTCAAGGTGTTTCGCAGTGCATGGCGGGATACCTCATTTCGTCCTCCACCTAACAGGAAACATAAAACTAATGCCATGTAAAATTTAAAATTGTAACACTTAAAATACAGCTAACGTTCGGTACATATAGCTTCCATCTAAATAATGTCAGCGTGGATACAGCTAAATATACAATTAACTCTCGTCAAATAAAATATATAAAGTCGCATTACAACCATGTTTGTCATAGGTTATACATAATTGTAAACGTGGTACAAGCTCCAGGGCGTGGCCCTGCACTGATTCGGGGGAGGGGGGCATGTTAACTGATGATGGGACTGGTTTTGCCGTTTAACAGGACTAGTATGCAATTAATTTTGCAATCTATTTATTACCATTTTGCGCGGCAAGTGTTCCCGCCACCACATAGGATGGAGTATTCCCTTTCACTTTAAACATATTTGAAGATTGAGCATTTGGGTCTCATTTTCTTTTTACGGTTTTGGCAATAACATTTATACACGGTCTCTGCCATGAAAACAAAAGGCAACGAGCCATTTGCGTGTAAGATTTAAATGATGCCAGCAGTGCCTTGTTGGATCACAAGTAAATACTCAATTTGAATTCCTTAGACTAAAACAAGGGTTGCAATGTCACGTGGTTGGGGTGTGTGGCGTCACTTATGTAACTGTACAAGAAAAAGCTTGGCCGTCACCAGGTAACATAGCAACACTGGATGTAGTCTGGGGAAATCAAGTTGAGCATTTACATGGGAGTGAGTGAGGCATTATGTACGCATACGCATACCAGTAGTCTTGGTGCAAGATGTTGTTGTTCATTGTCACTAACTCAAAGTAAGAATGTCTTGCAACAAGACTAGCGTACCACACAAGTCATTATTGAAATCAAACTCGACTACTAAAAAATCTTGACAAAACCCACTGGTCTCTAAAACGGCTAGTCATCTACAACAAGTTCGTCTTTCCTCTATCGTTATTCAGTTTAAGCAAAAAAGTCCGATGGGTTGATCACCCGAGAAACTCATAGTTATCACCAATCCCGTCTTTCAGGACCATGTCATTAATTCAGCAAGATTATAAATGAAGGCACATATCATACAATAAGTCTAAAATATATAAATATGTATGTACACTCATTATATACATACATACATACATATATAGGGAAACAAAATAGGAGCTATGTTTATATTATACAATGTTTGTTTTGCTGTTAATATACATGTACAGTTCAGTGAGACGATCGGTGATGACAGAGAGGCAAATACCATTCAGCCAAAGATATCATAGACAAACAAAAAACTGATAGTGAACATTTCACTGAGTCATGTTAATGAGGTGGTTCTCCCGAAAATATATTTACCAGTGTTACAGCCCTGTCCCGAACCTGTAGAAACATCAAGTGTTTGCTTGCTTTTTATGCATCTGTATATTGGGATTTTAGTATTAAAAAAACCCTAATAAATAACATTTCAAAATAAAGTTTGCGAAAATAATACTATAAGAAACGCAACTTTGGTATAAACTGGAGAGACAGACATGTCAATTCCTCGCAGTTTGGGCCAAGTAGATCATTTTCGTGAAAAAATATGTTTCAGTTCCCGTCACACTGAATGTGTTTCGCATCACCGTCTCAAGACCAGAAATTAATAGACCACTACTATTAAGCCCCGCCCACTACACAATAAGCGAGTATTATTTTCATCAAATCTTTGATGAGTTTCCCCAACAGCGCACGTCACAAGTACACGTCACACGTACAAGAGTTTTCCAATCTTGCAACAGCCTTGTCCATCCGTATTGAGGCGGGACTTTTAAAAACAATTAGTGTCCCTTTTGCATGCTCTTTCTCGCATTCAGAACTATTCTGAGTCGGATCGAATCTGTTGATATCGTTTTACTATCCTACATGAAATCATCAACAGCAAATTTAATTGGACACAAAATGGATGCAATCTAGGCTTGGAAAAACCTGAATTTGGTTTTTGGGTGTCAATTGCTAAAATGAAGGTGAAGGGATACGGTAAACAATATCAGACTTCCCGTCTGCTTGGGGAACCCCCCCCCCCCAAAAAAAAAACCCCAAAACACACAAAAAAAACCCAAAACAAAACAAAAACAAAACTAAAACATCAACAACAATAAACACTTCGTGTGTGACCTGTGAGAAACCAAGAGAGGCCTTTAGTGTTCTTCCTGACTTTTCGCAAGTCTAGTCTTCAGACGTTTGACGCATGACAGGGAACCACCTGATTCCAGGGGACGCACATTAATTTTCACGAAGCTTGTTGCGACTGAGCTTTTTCACCCTTCACTTTGAAATAAAGTGATACTACCAATTAAAAAATAAATAAAAAATACACACATTCCAGTCCCCCAGCTTCGACATTTGGGATTTACCAAAAGCATGTGTCATCCCTTATTATAAAAAAAAATAAAAAATAAAAAATAAAAAAAACTACAAGGGAACTGACAGAGATGTATACATTTAAACCGATGAAGGGGCATCAAATATTTCCTCTTTTTCAATGTCACTTGAATTGTTGAACCCTCGGTTATCTTTTACTATACTCTTACCTGCCAACCTACCCCTCCCCCCCCCCCCCCCCCCCCCACCACCACCTTTAGCCTCTGTCAAAGGTTACAAACTAAAATAATAAAAAAGTAAACTAATGCAAACTATTTGTAAATCAATTTCTTAATATCATTTAGTTAATAAAATAATCAATTCCTTATAAAGTACGGTACAATTCTCGGGCTGCAATCAAACTAAGAGTAGATAACGGTTTTTCCCCCGGTTGGATAAAAAACAAAATAAAAATAAAAAACTTAGAAAAAACTTGACACTACAACTTTTTTTACAGTTAACTCTTACACAAAACATGAAACAGCCGTATACAGGTTATTACAAGATTAAAATTGATTGTCGATATACAACTTTTTGTTATCAATGTAATGGATGCTAAAAACCAAAAAAATCGTCATAATAATATTTAGTGCATTTCATACGCTCTTGATTGTTTTATTTTTTATTTTTTACAATGTACAGTATAATATATCACTTTGCAAATCACTTGATAACAAAGCCATGGACTGACAAAACAGACAACTCTTTAACAGGAATGTTCCACTTGTGGTTGTCCCAATAATTCGTGTAAAAAAAAAACAAGTCTCGTGGTCAAGTCTTTTCGTCAATCGGACAATCGTTCGTCGTCACGCGTGCAGTTACCTCTAAATAATCCAGAAAGAGAATTGATCCGGAATTCGGACTCATGTATATTCAGGTCAGTCTGACCTGCATCCTAGGTCAACATGACTCAGAAATGGAGTCAACAAGACGTGTTTATACGGACCAGTTTGATCAGGAAAATGGTATATAGAGATCTTACTGGTAAATGGATTACACTCTAAAACCTCCCGGGCAGAATTAACCTAGATTCAGGGTTAAAGGGGGCCCGTTGGGGTCAGGCTGACCCCAGAAGTGATTAACAATGGGATTTCCACTCAGATTCTTCGTCAGTTTGACCCATTTTGGGGTCATTTTGACACAGAATCCGGGTCACCGGGTCACATTGATCCAGAAGTGGGTCAGCCCCCACAGAACGATCCGGATCAGTACTGATCCAGAAGCTGTATAGTCCTACAGAATTGAGTCTGACCCGTGGGAACTCATTCCAGGTCAATTTCGAACTGAACATATTACAGTGCTGGTCTCGTGTCTTTCCCTTCCTCCGTGGCAACTGAGTCGTCAGTATGGCGTCATCAACGGTCATCAAGTCCGTCTGTGTGTCGGTCTGTATTGTCTGGTCGATTGCCTTATACAATCACTCCGGATGTCTTATGTCTGAACAATGGGCCTAAATGTGGGCTGTCTCTCACTGAGAAGCTTAAACATAATCCTGTGTGTTTATTGGTTTGTATTAAAGCCCCAAAATAACAACAACTTAACAAAAACCCGTACTACAAAAATCATAATTCAAACTTGACTATAATAAAAACAACTTCTAGTTGTTGTTTATTTGGACTGCGACCCCTACGATTTGTGTAGCCAAATATACCATCCCGCCCTGCTCTAGATTTGAATGATTCAAATAAAATTTGTTCATAATTCTTCAGAATTTCTTCATAATGTTTTTTCCCCAAAGTTCACATTAGATAGATAGAACAATTCACCCTTTCTTCATAGATGTCACCTGAAATGGGCAAAGCCTCCAGAAACGACCAATGCAACTTACACGATGAGGCACAAGGTATCCCGCGTGCCGTGTATTGACTATTGACAAACAACATGACTTGCTCACACCAACTAACTTCCACAGTTCAAGCCGATACATATCTAGATAAAGTCTCACGTCAAACAGTCGTTCAGTTCAACAACGTAATACTAGTTTTCGAACATGGCGTCTTTTTTCTTCACAGTCTATCTCAACAGTCCGTCAGAAACAGAAGAAAGACATTATACCCTTAAAAAGCATTTAAAATACGAAGTTCCCTTTTTAAGACTATCGTGTAACAAAGAATTTATGACTAAAAATTTAAAAATTTGATCTGCAATGCCACCCGTAAAAACGAATATACAATTCTTTTTTTAAATATAACACCCAGGTTGCACTGTACACTATAAACATTCTTTGATTTTTTTGTACAATACTTTTTTTTGTCTTCTTAATTATTGTTGTTAAACATGTGCATAGGTTTTGAATTTTAAAAGAGAAAAAGAATTACGCGATGGAAGATGCAAATACACGTCTCTGAACACGAAACAGCCTCTAGATAATTTTAAACAGTAGAACTTGTCAGAGTACATTTATAATAGTATTTTTTTTGTAGATTATGATTACACCAACGCAGTCTTTGGTAAGTAAATAGAGTGGAGATGAAATATGAAATTTTGAAATATCAAATAGATACAAATGGATTCCAAAGTCAACAGAGAGTCTTTGGTAATGAGGAAAAAATGAGAAGTTATAAAAAAATTGTTTTCATAGATTCTAAGATTGTTTTCTTGTTTCGTGAAGTTATCGTTGATTTTTATCAATAAGTGTACCGCAATCTCTCCAAATTCTGAAATAAGTATGAAGATTATTGGAACATTCCTTTAGAAACTCTCTGATAACATTTGTTTACGATTTGTTTCATCCCAAACCAGAGAGATGAAAAGTTGAGTAACATTTCTTATTCTCTTTGGAGAGTACAGAGGAACCCTATTTTTTCGGTAATAAACTTTCAACTTTTGGAATGTACACATGCGGACAGCCTTCAAGTTTTAGCGCACGCATGCTGTGAAAGGATTTCCTTTACAACCCACCACATCATTTGACACTCTGTGATTTGCCGTTTAGTATTCATGAACAAATGGCGCTTAGTTAACATCGATGTGTACAAAGCAAATAATTGTGGATCTCGACACTGACGGGCCAAGGCTAATGGCTAGGTGTATTTTCTTTTAAGTGTGCAATAAAAATGTGAAAACACATTTAGGGCTCCGTTAAAATGCAAGGAAGCGGGACACTGAAATTGATTTCCACATGACGCAAGGCAATTAACAATGCATGAGCGCAGTGACGAAGAAAGTGATATATATTTATATATAAATTATAAATATTTATAATGACAACATCAGTATTTTGCTCACTGTCTGGCAATAGACCCGACTCCAGATTGCTGAAAAAGAGTGACACGACCGGTATTGTTTTAGTGTGTTTTTTCTTCACCAAAGGCACAAGATTGAGAAGACAAGCGTGTATGTGTTGGATCTACAAGGACGAGTTATGATGTTGAATCACCTTTTACCCTGTGTACCCATATAGCTGTATGCAAACCCAACGACACGCATGTTTTGACTTGTGCCTTCATTCACACTCGATCACTATGATTCCATCCAGTGTTAATGTTTTGGGGATAAAATAGTATGACATTTGTCAAGGTACCTTGATCAACTGCACTTCAAGAAAAAAGAAGAAGATTAACACTCCAGGTTTGAACAAGGAATAATAAAGTTGTATAACAAGGCAGTTGCAAAACTTCATTAACACGAAAGTTTTTCAAAAAGTAACCAAACATAATGTGAAATTTATTAGCAAAACAATACCGGTTGCGAAACTATTTTTGAGCGAGTGATGTTGCCTTCCGTATACTGTGTTCATTGTATCCATCATATAATGCCAGAGGCTTAGTTAGGCCTATGTAATTGGTACCTGCATGGACCCCTATCTTATGGACTTTCCATTCCTATGGTCAGATACGAGAGCTTCCTGTACTGAGTCAAGAATTTTTTTTTTTCGATGACCAATTTTCAAGATGCATGGGTTATGGGCGTAATGGTGGGGGGTTATTATTGTACATTCTGGATCCGGCTGTTGCTGACGTCAGGACTACTGTACGCACGTGACCTCTCCACGTCAATTTCCTCTCGCCTTGATGCCGGTGATTCCTCGAACGAAGCCGACGTTCCTTGGGCGGGAAAGGAGCGTAATCTTAAACTCTTGGGTGGCTCCGCTGCCGCTGATGTATCCTGGGTAACTTCAACAAATGGGTTTCCTGAACTGTGTAGCAATGGGGGACTGTCCTCAATAGTCCTTTGTAATTGCAAATGCTGCCGCCTCTGTTGTTGTTGCTGTTGCTGTTGTTGTTGCTGTTGCTGCTGCTGTTGTTGTTGCTGCTGTTGCTGCTGCTGATGTTGTTGCTGCTGCATCAGCAAATATTGTTGTTGTGACTGCTTCATTTGTTGTTGGGCAGACTCAAGGAATGAGTTCAAAACCTGCGGCAGATTTTCCAAAGTGGTCTGCAATTGTTCCATCTTTTGTTCCAAATGCGACACCCGGTCGTCTATGCCCGACTTCGTTGCATGCATATCGGAAACCATTTCAAACATGATATTTTGTGTCTGTGAAAGGAAATAAAACAACCAGGATGGTTAATACAACGATCTTCTACACACTTTCGCGGCGGGACTGGAAGAAATAATCGCAATTTTACGAAGCCATGGCAAGTGAAGTATAAAGGCAGCACATAGCGTATCTTGGACTCAATAATGCAATCGATAAGCTAGCTACAGTTACAAGATGTGTTTGTTAAGGTTGCCTGCTGTGTACGGCACCTAAACAATTCACAGAGGTTGCTGGTTTATTTGCCCGGTCAAACATTCAACAAGCTACTCTTTTATTTACTTGTTAGCTTGGCAAAATAAAAGTTATAACAGTGGCAGGTCCACAAAGTAAATGTGAAACGAACAACAAACGTACACCAACCTATACCCTGAAATAAACGCAACGACACATAGAAACATAGACCAGCCTCATGGCCGTGACGGAATTCCTTGATCCACCACTGTCAGAAAGATGCCAAACTAATTTTGCCCAATCCCCAGGTTGCTCGACCCTTTTCATTGTTTGACTGCGTAAAGTAGTGTGCACCCCCTCATTTTAATAAATGGCAATTCATGAATGCGGAAACTGCCAAAAAGAAAATGCCTTAAAAAGTTTGCGGTCTTATCATTGACTTGACTCACTTATGAGAGTTGGTGGTTATGGAAAACAACAAAGGAACAACTCGACATTTTTATCAGTACGCTCAGTCTGTCTTAAGCAGAGATATATCTCTTCTTAGTACTTTCTCCTGAAGATAAACCGGGCTTATTGATCAAAAGGTCGATTAGTTCCATCACAGATTGTTTTAAGAACCACTCAAATCCGATGCAGACACCTGTTTCCCCACCATGTCATCGAGAATCCAACTGAATTGTCTTTCCACCACAATGTTTTTAAATTCAAACACTCTAAAAACACCCGGGTCAGAGCTGACCGGGATTCCGGGTCGCAGGGGGCCTGACCCACTTTCGGGTGTAAAGGATGACCCGGAAATTGGTTTTTAGAAAATGGGGTTTTAGCTCAAAATCTGCGTCAGTTTCAACCATTTCTGGGATATTATGAAAAACAAATCCTGGCCATACTGCCCTACAAATGGGTCATCAGGCCCACGAAATCTGGATCCCGGTAAATTCTGACCCGGTTGTGTTCTGAGTGTATTTTAGTATTAAACGTGTACCAAGTGACATATTTTCTTGCACATAGCCGATGAAGAGTGAACAATTTACAAGGCTCGGTCCTTGAAAAGCGAACTTGTTTTAAATTTATTTAGTTATTTGTTTAGGGGGAGTGGGAAGGGGCAATGGATAGGCGCAGTAAGATCATAAAATAATTGAAACACTTCATACAAAGTAGACTTTAACTGGAAAAGGAAAGCTGTATAATGAGAGACAGGCTCTTAGTGCTTTCTGTGGTATTTCGCTCAAGTGACTGGAGAGAATACTTAACCTGTATTTAACTTCCGACTTGAGCACCACAATCGTGGCCAAGTTCGGGAAGAATTGGACTGAATATTTCAGGTGGTGAAATATGTATAATAAGTGCGTCCCGTCCCTAGATCAAAGACCTGACTGAAAGCACTAAGAGTACGTCTCAAGAATAACACACTAAAAATTGCAGCTAAACATTGCACTTAAAATCTAAGTCAGCTAAAAACTGAATAAAAGTTTAAAAGGCACAGATAGACCGGACTGAATTGTGCGACCTGGGAAAAAAAAATCATAACCACCCATTGTACAGACATTTATCACGCTGTGGCGGCCATCTTTGTGCGGTCATCTGAGCACGATGATATAATTTTTTAAAGGGATCAGCATGTTTTGTGCGAACAGCACTCCAAAGTGCATCTCAACAAAAATCCAGACAAAAAGACACATTTCTACACTCTTTCAGAGAGCATGGTGTCTTTTTTAAAGGTTGTGTTTGTTTATTTGTGTTTTCATGATCTACTTGTTTTCCTAATGTAGAAGACAGTAATATATGACCAGTAGGGAAAGCTACGGCTGCAACACAATAAACTGAAGTCTGTGCAGCAGTCCTTTTCATCACGTGGCTGTGCGTGTGAGTATAGTCAAAATGGCCGAAGCATGATAACTGTCTAGTGCATAAGTTAACATGATGAATGAATGGAAAGAGAAGAAAATAACTCTCAAAAATTTCAGATCGGTTTAACAAAAACAAAAATGGATAAACATGTTCGGCACAAATAGAGTCCGGCCATCACCATTAAAATCATAAATTCAAAAACTTAATTGAACATAACGCAGTGGAGCATCAGATGATCTGCGACCCATTAATATCGGAGGAAAAAGGGTGCTAACCAATTAAAATGTAGGTTACAGTTGTTGGTTTAAATGTGCAAGAGAGTATGAATAATTTAGAATTGTGCCATGCAAAATGAATTGATTGCAATTCGCATGCGTGAAGTAACAACGTAAACAAAGCATGCTCACATACGGGTAAATGTACGAGTAGACTTCGCAGACATGGCGTATGACAGAACAAAACAACAGTTTTCAAACATAAAACGCGGCTATAAATTTTGAGTAAAAATTGTAATAAACGAAAAACTAAAATGTAGATCAAACTGACGAGTTAAAATCAATTTTATGCAAAGTTTTAGAAATATTAGCGTGCCATGCAGGCAAAAGAAATTCGGACTTACATTTGCGGGTTAGTAAATAGCAAAAAACAACAAATCCACCCCAAATACAGCGATAAACGGGATAGAATGGAACAGTCTAAAACGCTACATGGAAAAACTTGTTTGACATTATTTTTTCTTCAAAAGAGCTCCAAGATTGAACAGCGATGAAGCTTTGTGTATAGTTTGAATAGTTTTAATATTCAATTCATTATACATTAAAACATTCTGGGTATGAGTTACCACCGAATGGTCCGATTTTAGGCATTTTTGTTTGTATCCTATAGAGTAGCGTAACTATTAGAATTGTGGCAAAGTTGATACACATCAAATAGTGACAATAAAAAGTTTCTAACGCCGTCTGCGCAAATCAGAATTTCAACATTGTAGGCCTTCATTGAAAGTGAACGATTCAGAATGCACTTGTTTCCCCCATTCTACGAAGTCCAACAATTGTTCAAATGTTTTCAGTTAAAGTGAGTCTTCTCCTACTTAGCAAACACTGATGGTGACGACTTGGCTGATATCATACAGTGTGATTTTAACACTTTCAACTGCACAGTGTACATGAGGGGCTGCAAGAAATCACTGTTGATCAATGGCTGTGACCGTGACGTTTACTGACGTCATGGTGACGTCCATACATACTAAAAATGGGAGCTGTACAAACATCGATTTTGTTGAAAGCTTTGCACAGACTCCTCAATGAATACCTGATCGGAGCTCACTGAATAAAATAATATCATCGAGGTGGGTATTCTGTTCGTTTTTTTGTTTCAACAGTTGCAACCTGAATAATGAATTTATTCGAGAATCAACAATACCCGGTTATTGGGAAAATTTGCATCATCAAGTTGTCGAGCAGTCAAATTCTTATTTGGAACTTTCGACCTTAAAAATGAAGGGGAAAAAAAATCAAATAATGGAAGTACAATATGTCCATTGCAATGGTAGATTATGTCTTTGGTGGGAGTACATGCAGGTTCGTTGTTTTACTGTCCCCGGTATCCTCTAGATTCAAAATGAGTCGAGTTTTGGAATGCATAAATTGGAAGTCAAGAAAATAGGTGATGTTTAGTCTTCGATATCAGCCTTTAATACGTAGTTTGTAGCTATCAACATCTTGTGTTGAGCGCCGCAGTGCTGGAAACAAATAATAAAATAACAAACGGTAATTTGACAACACGAAAAACAGCAGAAACTTGACTCCTCGTAACACACACATCATGCACAAAGCATGCTTCCACTACTGTAGACACGGCGACATAATGTGTATGCAATATAGCTTGACATGCTAATGATGACGTCACTTTATGTAGACTGGTGCGCGGATGTGAAATGAAGCAAAAGCAATAGGCGTGTTCATGATTCCTGACGCGGGCGGCAATTTCGAGGCCGGTCGACGGCGGCCGCATCACCTGAACGAACCGAAGTTCTCAACGAAACTTCTTTCAATGATATCTCTTGTCATTGCAGAGGGATACTGCATACACATTAAGGCCTTGTTGTCCAAAATGCTGAGGGAGTGAAAGGGTTTACTGTACGTGAATACCTACATGTATGTACAACACCGGAGGTTTGGATGTGTACATGGCCATTTCTGCTCGGGAAGCGCGTACAAGTAATGGCTGCAGAGAGGGCAAGGGGCGTGATGAGACAAAAGTTGAGAAAGATCGTCTATCATAATGCACATTGGGTTACAGAGAAAGAGAAGCAGTGATGGGTGGGATACGGCGGACTAATCATTCATACCCAGTTTATTTTTTAAATTTTTTCCCCAATTTCAATTCACACTAATACACACTTAGACGTGGAAAAAGATGTGAGTGTGTTTCCCAGAGCGTTTAAGAGTTTAAAGTGTGTGGGGTGCAAGACCACCTGGAGCCTCAAGCCAGAGAGCAACATCGGGGTCAAAGGCCATCCTGTTTATATGACCGAGAAGTGCCGGTGATATGGGAGGTTGCTTCCAATTTGCGTTGTTTGTTTTGGGGTTTTTTAACGTTTGTTCCATTTTTAATCATTCATTTTGATTCTTCATAGTGCTACTCATGCAAATGGGGGTGTATAATGTGTGTGTGTGTGTGTGCTGACATGCAGTGAACACGACGGACAGGGTTTACCCACTTTCTTGACCGATAATGAAACATGCAATTCGGATCCCACATAACGAGACAAGTCATAACGGTGAGTGAATGAGCATTGCGTTTCTTTAAATGAATGTTATCTGTTCACGAGTGATGGGGAAGGTGCAAATTGATAGAACTTTCCAGTCACCGAGGCACAAAAAGGGGTCAAACCAGAAAGAAAAGGGCTTGTTTAAAGCATTTTGTCGAACTAACGATCTCCAACGGTCTATAATGACATTTTGTGTGGACATTTTGAGATACTTTTGGCAGTGTTTCTTTGCTTCTCAGCAAAATCAGAATGTTCAACAAAATGGCTGAATATATTGAAGAGCTTTTGGGTGTGTTAAATACACTGTCCCATTTAGCGTAAAGGCAATGCATGCAGGGCGAAGAAAGGGCTGATTCGGGGATGAATTTTTGTGCCAAAAATTGAAGAATAGATTGTTTTTGTCTGCAAGGAATTGGACCAGATGATGCTCCCTCAACGCCCCAGAGCTCGAAGTGGCCATTTACAACATCCAACACCAAATAAAAACCGAAACCCAACGCCAGATACACAAACACGAAAACTACACCTTTATGAATAATAGAAAAGGGAAAGAAAAAATATATAAAAAATCCCCACACCGTCTCAAATGAGTGAAGTGGTTCCCATCACCATAATCACACACTTTTCTGGCTATGACGTCACTGGTCCCAGTATGTGACGTCAAAGTCACATATACGGATCAAATATCAATATAATTATGAAGGGCTGAAACCACGTGTCTTTTCAAGTGTAAGGGATTTTCTGGTTGAACTGCAAATTTGGCATTATGATTGGTCGGTTGGTGATGACAGTCACGTGTTAGAAGCATATAAAACTACACCAAATGCAGTGACTCGTAAACCGAACGCTAATTGCTTTGATTAAAAGCAACAGTCGTTAACTACCACAACTTTGATCACGTGACTCTTCAGCAAGCATCCTGATTTAATGGGTGACCCTATCAGAATTACACACTTAGATTAAATATCACCAGTGAAACAAAAAGTAGCTGCCGCCATCATTCTCTTCCACCACGATGCCATGATATAGGCATCTGTCAAACAGAACAAAATCAAGCATGAAATCCGATCAGCAAAAAGCCGTCTGGAAACACACTCCTCAACGGAGCCTGAGTAATTACTGGCCAAGAAATTGGACACTGGTCTAAACAAATCCACCATCTTTTAATATCCCCAACAGCAAATAAATGTTTCATGGCTGCTTTCAGGCTGGTGTTTGCTAGCGTATAGGCACACATGATCGGTGCGACAGTGCGAGTGTTTGTCTGAAGTGGAGAAACGCCGCGGTTTTTCCCGTGGCTTCCTTGAAGACCTGATTATGCCATGAAAACTTTAACTTTTGACAGATTTCAATGACCAATAACTACGTGATATCAGTTAGCGTGCATTTTTTTAAAACCACGATTGGAAAAAAACATAAAAAGTACATTACACTCGCCCAAGTGTATTATACATGTCTACATATTTCGTTTTGTAGCTATCCTACTATTAAAAACATTTTGAAATCCACACGACTACGTTATTGGCAAAAAAAACAACAATGGTCACGACATGCACCATGGACCAAAATAGACACACCAGATCCAAGGCAATCAAAACAACCAAGAAGATTTACAAACGACGAGAGAATGCAAAGAAACGCGAGACATGAACCAAAAAACACACCCTCAACTCTCCTTTAGAATCTAGGCACAAATAACTTGCCGAATCCAGACAACTTTATCGACCTCTAAGCTTGGTCGATGGCGATCATTTTAAGGAGTGAATTCACACAGCTTGAGGACTGCCTTAGTTCAAAAATAGCAACCGAACATGACTGTTTCTAAAGCATTATAGTTTTTACTGTAAAAACCTTTTTCATGGCGCAACCACCACATTTTTTTCTGCCATTCAGTTCAATGAAACCAAACCGAAGCAGGATGGTAAACGCAGTCTGTCCACTTTTTGGAACAGTAAGAATCAGAGTTACCGATTGCTAAAGCAGACAGGGCATACGACAAAGACAATGGTTACACAGTAACAAGTATTTTATGATAAAGGTGAATTTGGTATGTTTGTTTGGGTATGTGTCGCAAAGGCGGGAAAGCCCTCTTGTACAGGATATTATTATTAAACATTGACCTAAAATGGACTGTTCTATAGAATAACGGTATGACGTTGGCCAATTGAGGGCTTTTGTCAACACTTCGCAAATGAGGTTAGGTGACGCCCCACGCCAAAATCGGGCAGTTATCAGAAATAGTGAAATGGCAACAAATGGAACTACCAAAACATTAGCCATTATGATGTGATGCTTTAAACATTCTATATGTTGAGAAGCAGGATGGTAAACTTAGAGGCCCCCAAATAGGTGTTGTTTGAAAGCTCTTCTTCCCATTTTGATGAGAAGACAAAACGCAGTTTTGTGTTTTGACAAGAAGTTCCTCGTTTTGGCATGGATGTCTTACGTGTGTTACGTTGCCAGTTAGTAAGTAACAAATCACACTGAGGATGGAAATCGATTTAAGCTATACGAGGCATCTACAGATATAGTATCCTCTGAACAAGTGGGTGTCATCCCAGCAACGTATTCAACTAAATATGAGGGGGTGAAGCAGCAGTTATAAATGAGCACACAATCTCAAAAACTTTGTCACCATCTTTCACCAATCAAGCCCCTCCCTGTGGTCCCGTTTCAATGTTGAGAGCCCTTGCTCGCTCTCTTCCAGCAAAATGGCCCCCAAAATTGTTTACTAAGCTGTGAGCGTGGGCGCGTTGGATACGAGCTGTCAGTGTGAGGTTGATCAGAATTGTAGCTGAGTACCATGTAACCAGTGACATCACATGTTTACAGAGAAGCCACAAGAGTCTGCACTTCCTGCAGGCACGATTTGTACACAGCTCAATGGAAGAAAACAACAAATCTTATATTTTATGGAGGTCAGTCAGTTGCACTGTCTGAACAAATTGTATGTATGAAGAAATTAAGGGGGCACATCTCAAAATTGATGATCTAAAAACTGGCGAACTTAAAGATGTTTCTTCGGAAGTAGAGGATAATAACTAAGGGAAAGTTCACCATTGTTTTGCGGCAGAACTAACTCACTCCCAACCTCTATAGTTTTCAATGCAAACACCGTGAAACTCAGTGTTGTACACTCTTTGAAAAAACAGCAATAACAATTTGTGTTTTGCCAAGGAAGTTTGTGCATAAACATACTCCTGATCTTATTTACAAAAATAAATAGTGCTTTTAATTTATTAATTTTTTCTCTTTCTTTTTCGGAGGGGGGTCTACAAAAGTGTTTTACCGGACTTTTGATAATTATTTGAGACGGAAACAAACTATCTGGAGGATTAGCAATAGCGTTAACTTGACACCAGGGTTTCAGGTTGAAAGTCATTTCTTGCTAGCTAGTATAATCTTGTATTTTGTCTGAAAGCGTGCCTTAGAAAAACTGGACTTAAAAAAACAACTTCTAGACGGGCAGAGGTTATGCATCCGGTATTAAGATTCCCAAGTGCGTGTTTGGACTACCCGAGTCTTCTCAAGTGGGAGACCGAGAGAGCTGCGATGAATACGCAGGGTGCGGGGTTCGGTTTCCTTCGCCTGCTAAAGTATGCTCGTCTCATCCAACGGTCATCTACGTATTCCGAACAACTTTAAGCTCGGGAGTAAGTGGGATTATCTCCGCGCTGTGAGTGGTACTTAAACTCTTCATACCTGGTCATGTTATTCTATGACCGTGTCTCGGGTAGAAATGCTGATGTTAACCCCCCCCCCCCCCTTTCTTCATTCGTCAATCTGCAAAGGCCAACGCCATTTTGACCTTCTTGCATTACCAGTAACGAAGGTTGACTAATCATCTTTAATTATCAGTATCGAATTTATTTGGGACTAGAGTCGGAAATAGGAGTGAAAATTAGATCATTTGGGTTTGAATTAGTACATTCAATGAAACACTCACCTAAAACTTGTCAATAATGAGTGACAATAATTGTTAGAAAACACCATTGACGGGTTAAGTTTTGAACTTGCGGGGCTCGTTTTAATCTAGCTGTATTTATGCGTCAACAGCACAGATTTCCACAATATTTTTCTTCGGACATTTCGGCAGTAATTCGGATTGAACATTCCTCAGAGCGGCAATAGTTTCAATTTAACAAAAAGTACGTATGAATGGATAACCTATCATCAGCAAAGTCTTGGATAACCTTAAGGTTTTAAAATGCATGGAGAATAATTACGTGTAGAGGTCTAGAGGAGACGGGTACTGATCAAACGGTGAAACTATACACAGCTAATAAAACCCTGTCTGCAAAAACTACCAACCAATCACCATAGAAGTGCATGACACTTCGTCGCCATCAATCCAAATGACACAGAGAACCTTTTTGCAATGAAACAAATGTCAATGTGGCGGCAGCAACAAGCCAAGGAATTTGTCCGGACTCTTCAAACCAAATCATTCAACCTTGGCATAAGGCCGCCTGTGCAGCCTTCGATAATGTCAGTCTATTACCAGGGAACCCACCAACCATGGAAAACTGAAACCCACAACAGTCGGGTTCTGTCAAGCAACGGTATGGTACTAGCCCACCCCCTCCCCCGCATGTCCGAGAACCTTAAGTATTATCTTAGACCCCGGAGGAATCGATTGGCTATCCGACGGCCATTCGGCTCTGAAAATTTACCATGTTCTGCACATTATTATTAATTTCGGCAGTTATAATTCAAAACACACTTGTGTCTGTTTCCACGCAGAGTGAGGCACTTGATTGGGTATAACACATCTGTCAACCAATCACAATTTTAATCATAAATCTTTTGAAAACAGCTCTTTTCGAGTTGATTTCTTTCGATCATCAACACGCGTACTCCGACGAGTTGATCTGCATTGATCTCTGAAACTGTTCACTTTGCTATTGATGGATGAAAGATTAAGACATAAAACAGTCGTTCACTTTCCACACTGGGTGGGTGAAACGGGCTTAAACATCCAGCAGAGCCAGCCAGATAATGCATTCGAGGCCAAGCCCATCAGCTGTTGAATGCTGGGGGCCTCGCACTGGGTGTTTGCGCATTTTTTTCAAGTTCATCCATATCAATAGTCATATTTTAAGCTATTTTGATCAAGTCTGTCTGTATGCGGAAGAGAGTTTCCAAATGAATATCTGTAGTGCACAGCAATAGTCCGAATAAATGTGTGCCCTGGTTGGTACGAAATGCCCTGACAAACTTCAAAAATGTTCATCGCCGTGCTTTCCGGCAATCTTATGTCATGACCAATTAGCGTATGCTCTTCACTGATGGGTTAAGGAACGCTGCGGCGTATTTTCTTAATTTATGGGGGCAGAATGACCCTGACCTACTCGAAGGTAACGATTAATGGAACAACATGAAAGCCAACCAATACAAATACATTCGAGGTCTCCTTTCAATATACAAACAAAAATCGAAATAAATAAATACAAAACAGACCTCCGCATGCGAGGTACAGACCGAGGAGCGTAACAACGCCCTCTGTTGACCATTCTATCTCTTGATACTACGGCCTAACGCCGTTCGGTGAGAACATGATATGCTTTTGGCAATTCCCCGGGGAAAAATTACCCGGTCCCTTGATGCAAACTGGCCTTGATGGGTACCGCAATCTATTGCATCGACGGTGTCGTATGTCACATACAACTTGTGGGATTTTGTCGACACTTCATATACAAATGAGGTGTAATTAAAAAATTACAAACAATTCCTATCATGTTCAGATGAATAATGATATGCAATTACACACTTTCAGTAAAAGTGGAATACACGGAGCAATGCATGACGAGCAACATCAACAATTATATGACACACTCTCACCTTAGCCATATCGACGACCGTGCTGGCCTCATCTGCTAACTTTCTTTGATCTAATTTCGTTTTTCTCAGCCTGTGACAATGAGGGAAGAAAAAGAACGAGAAAAGGGGTTGAATCAATTGTGAACAGTGAAAAATATTTCTGCTACAGGGTCTTACACGGAAGAAAACTAAGACTGAGCAAAACCCAAGTTTTTTTCCAGATGGCTGTGGGTTATCACGAACAATCTTCGTGTGAGTATAGGAGAAGACGAGAAAAAAACCGAAGAAAAAACGAAAAACTTAAAACCCACAGCCATGAAATACAGTACAAAAACAAATGCATAATACTTTTCCACATTGCATTCACTCAAGGTGATGGTCAAAGGATATTTTTGACAAGGTGTTTTGCAAAGTGTGTTCTGATACAATGGTGTGATCAATCATTGTGACATGTACTTTCTAGAGTAATCTAGGGGCGAAGTAGTCTCTTCAACAACGTCTGAAGATCTCTGCTGAATGGATGTTTTTCAAGAGTACACTGCGTTTATGCACCATTAGTGAATATTTTGCAGAGTAAACGAGGGGAGGTGCAGGACGCACTGTGCGATGGAGGATTTGAAACGCTGCACCGTCACGTCTCCGACCTCTAGCAAATCTCCCAGAATAACCCATGACGAATAATTAAGAGCTTTATTCTTAATGTATACACTATAAAAGGAACTTACCAATTTTTATTTTTATTTTTTGGTGGGGTAGGGGGGGGGGGGTGACACATACGACCCAAAGGAGTTAAGATCTAGCGGCATCAAAATAATACTAATGCAGTAATTAATGGCAATTGAAGAAAACCCAGCGGCATCGTGTGGTTACAAACACTTTCAGGAAATGCCCAATTCACCCAAACAGACCACTTTTACTCATTTGTGGAAATTAACCAGACGCATGAATCCAGCAACTTATCACGGAAACCGAACGAGGAGAGAGTTGGAAGCAGAGCGACAGCGACAGATTTCCCTGAAGGTCCCAGCATTGTGAAGTCCCAGTCATTGTGAAGCCACAGTTTCTGATTTTATTATTAGAATCAATCAGCCTCATGACTTGGTGATTGGTTTGTTCATCCCGCATGGAAAATGATAACACTGGGACTGGGGCTGTTTCTTTTATCGAAAAGAAACATGGGTCAGTCACTGAACTGAAATTGGTTGTTGGTTGCTTACACTAAGTGTCGTTGGGCCTACGTATACAATCAGAGTCAATGTAACGCAGTTGGTTCTTCTTCCTATAAACACCGATTAATTTTGGCAAAGTGAAGCTGGATAGTAGAACGTAATGCCTTCTTAGAGATTAGCGATAAACATGCTCCTATTAAGTCAGGGTCAAAGAAAGATTTTTGCCCTGGGATGGCCTCTAGTATTATCAAATTTATGTAAAAAGGGACCATTCAAAAGCTCTTTCTATTCAGAATAATTGTCATGACTACTTAACAAATTTTATTCTGTTTGTTTGCTTGTTTGTTGTCGTTGTTGTTGTTGTTTTTAGTTTGTTTAGTCTGTTGTTTATGTTGGCGATTGATGTTAAAACAGAACATCGATGTAAAACAGCTTTTGCTGATCTTGTCATCTTGTATAAAATGTTGTAATACATTAACAAATAAGTTAAGCAACATTCCGAGTTAGGCAGCTGTACGAAGTATGTCCTTTGTACAGGGCATCGGTGCAATATTGTTACGTCTTCATCAGACGAACCAAGTATCAATAACACCAGAGAATATACCATGAAGACGGGTATAGGCCAATTGAATATTATTTTCAATTATGGCAAACAATTGCCCTCATTCCCGATGTTATTTCCAATTCCTTACCTATACGACCCTAGGCTGTAAAAAAGACAAATCTACAACAAAACTACAACAACGATGTGTCAGAAAAATATACCAAATTACAAAGTAATCATAACAAAATATACCAAATTACAAAGTAATCATAAACAAATATTTTACAAAAAGAAAGAAGAAAAAAGAGAGAAGAGAGAGAGAGAAAACCGGGAAATGTAATTCAAATCTTGCTGTGACGCATTTTCTCTGTCATTCATTCGTATTATTTATGCCTCGAAGGTCGCATAGTACACACTGTTTTTCCATCAATGTAGGTTTGTGCACTGATTATAATTGTTACTATCACGGACGAACGCAATTAATAAATCACACGCATCCTTTTCTTCAGTTGCCACGGTGACGAAGGTTTTTTTATCGTTTCTTCTCATTTTAGATGACGTGGTTTTCAGAGGATTTGGTATTCCCGTTGGGTGAGCCCCGCTATCTTGTATAATTATTTTCCAAACGAGTAGCCTATAATTATACTCGCACACGCTAGATATTCGCTTTGATAAGATGACAAATCAACATAGGGTCGGTCCTATATGCATAAATGTTCTTTGTCTTGCCCGAATATTCTTCTTTTTTGTGTAATACAACCATCGATATTGCTTTTCAAATTGTGGAATTCAATTATTTTTTTAATCTTCAAGCGAGGGACATGTTTGGTTGCAACGTCTATGGTACAATGTCAGCACATGCTTACAAGCTCTTTCCATATTTTTAAAAGGGTTTGTTTGCATCTTTTTCAACGACTCTTTTTATTATCTAAGTGTGTTGTTTGAATGTCATGGTATTGCCTAGGTTCATTTAAGATTCTTTGTTTGCTTAATTAATTAAGTCTTTTAATTTGGTTTCATGAACCATTGACAATTATTGACGTACCAATTTCGCACACAAAGGATGTAGCCAGAGTTTTGTCCTGCACCCTCCTTACCAAATCACTGACCCGTGTTGATTGACACCCCTCTATGATGTGTGGCATGGTCCAGCTTAGAATGTCATGGCGTTATGGGCTGACCAATGTGTACGAAATGGTTGACACAATGGAAATATTGAAAAATATGTCAGCATGTGATGACATTAGCCTACACTTCGGGGGGTTTTAAGAAGTGAATATTGTTTTTGTGTGTTTGATTCACTGATTATAATCAGAATAGGCCTAAATCGTATGTGTTTTGCACACTACGCCCTACTGGTAAACTTTGTCCGGATGAATGCAGTTATTATTTAAACAGCTTGTGGTAGGAAATGTATTGTACAGCAACATAAATAGTTATTTCACTAACGGTACTTTGTAACCTACAACTGTGTAATTACTTGTCGTTTCCCTCTATACAGCTACCACAATACTTTTTTCCACATACAAACATAGTACTTCTTCAGTCACACGGCAAACCTAAGTTCATTCAACCTGTTATAAAATGATAACTTCTATGCCACGGCATGATCCATGTAGTGCCCCACAATCCGACATAATCAACTGACAGCTGGCAAATTATTCATATCTAATGATAAACACCAAACAACAGCTTCATACGGCTGTATACAAATGCAGTATTAAGAGCTTCTTGGAAGTAGAAAGCTGAGTGCGAGTCAATCGATAGAATTAATGTCCCCTTCAGTAAAGTAACCGAACCTCAGCGGCCCAGAGTAGAAAATGTAGCTGACTGTGCATAACATCGACAGGGTATAACCATAATATAGCTCCTGGCTCTCGTGAATTTGCACTGGTTCCACGGTACGTGCACCAAGAAATGGGGCCGATCGTGTCCCGATACAAAACGTCGTCTACCTTCCCCCATGGGGGCTGAATTGCGCTGTCCCGGCAAAACGGAAAACCCGTCGCCGGAAACTTTTCTGCACTCGGTGGTCTCACGAAAGGCGTATCTGACACGAGCACGAAAAAATAAATTCGGCCTGAAGGCCATTTATTAATGTCATCCATTATTTGCACCTGATGTTCGTAATAATTTTCGCGCGGCAACAGAAGAAGGAGAGAGAGAGAAAAATAATTTACAACAAAATCCAGGGGCTGTTTATGGATGGACGATGCTTCAAGTTAGGGGATGTCGAGGTGCGTGCGTCAAAATGTCACCACACACGCGAGATAAACTAATCAATAACGGGACATCAACAACATGACAGAAGTACAACGGTTTCAAAGAAATTATAAATTAAGTTTTAGTCCAATTGGTGGACACAGTCATGATTGATGTGTTACAAACTTCTTGGTCAATGTAATTTCAATTTTTCCAAACTGAAGCTCCCGTGGCTGTAAACCGCATGGGGCAGTCTCTTCATTGGACAAAGTGTGTTCTTCGGGCAAAAATGCTCATTACTTAGGCCTAAAACAAAAAAAGGTTATGTTGGCGTAACGGGCCAGAAAAAATAGGGTAGGTCGGTCGGGATTTTTTTTTCTTCTTTTTTTTTTCTTCCGTCTACGAAAACGACATGTTTTTTAAATGTTTAAGCCGGTAGTAATACACGATAACAAAATTAAACAAGGCTACACACAGCAAATAGTATACTTTTAAACTCTTGATTACATTTAATGACCGCAGATCGACACTTCCCTTGTTCTGTACCTCCATGCTTGAATGAAAACACTTTACGCTTCGAAACCGGGCGCCATGTTGATGCGAGGGGAGCGTAACCACGGGAAAGGCTTTTACCGCGCTGGAAAAAAAAATCGCAGCCGGGCTGCTGCCGGCCGAGGTCACAGAATAGTTTACCATTTTTAGAATGTATATTATATCATTTTTGTTTTGTAAAAAATGCTAAAACATTAATTAAAATAATTTATATTGTAACTATATATTTTTTTAACACGGAATAAATAGCCAAGTATTTTTGATATTGTATGTAACAGTCCGCGCCGTGCAACAGTCTAGGACGAGGTTACCATGTTTTTCATTGTAGAGCAGCCTCGTGTTCGCTGAACCAGACTTCCAAGAAAGAAGCACATGTATTCACCATTGTGAAACGCTGCGCAGTATATTGGGAGTCGGGTACGCGACTATACATGTACAATGTATCGTGGTGCGTCTACATGTATCTCAGCTCCGTATGACACGTTCATTGATATCGCGTCGGGCCGGCCGGCCTACGCAACTGTTCTGCGTGTTCGTTGTGCAAAACATTGTGCACTCCAAAGTTTCATGCGCGATCGTCAGACAACACAACAATGAGAAACGGTCAGAAATGCTTTCAAAAGTATTTATAACTAACTTATATCGAATTTAATTATTAAATTTCTTCCCTTGAAAAAAATAAAAATATCCAGGGTCGGCCCTATTTTTAGGGTCGGTCGGGTTACGCCAACATAACAATTTTTTTTTTTAGGCCTTAATATATTAAACAAAGGAATCAGATATCTGGAGTCGATTTCACAAAGAGCTAAGATTTATCATAAGATGTGCGTCCATCTTTGTTAACCCTCTAGAGGGCACCAGTTTCTGTAGAACCATCATCAAACATTTAAAAAAAAAATTATTACTATTTTTAAACAAAAAGTTCTTTTAAAATCGCTGAAAACAATAATATAAAGCAGACATAAACAATCACCCAAACTTAGATAGGCCTACTACAATGTTAACATGGGAAACTCTGGGAAAATGTCAATTCAGGTCATGACCTTTATATTGACCTATATGGTTGAGTTGAAGCAGGTCAGGCTAACAACCACAAACACTATTCAGCACCACCCCTTTTTCAAAGTTTGACCGAAGTTGTTTCCCTGCAGACTTCAAAAGTTTAATATAAGTGAAGAGGATATGACCAGAAATGAACCGGATGACAGACAAAACATATGGACACAGAGAATGAACATGGAGCTAGCCCTGTGTGATGGGTTACACTGCAAAAGCTGGGTTGTTAAAATTAACACCATGGATAATGGCACATACATACCAAAACATTTAACAACATAGGGTGTTAGAATAACACCAAAGAACATTGTGTTGTGAGAAATTAGTGTTATTGTAACACACTATTTGATGTAAATTGTGATTCTTTGTTTGGTATCTATGTGAAAACACCAACGGTGTCATTTTCCCACTAGGTTCAGCGTGTAGTCTATTGAGGTTACCGGCAAGTCTTTCTATGAGCTATGGTGGTTCTGAAAAGATCTGGTGGTTAAGTTTCGATCAGTACAGCCTGATTGTTTTCAGGAGAAAGGTTCAAATTGTGGTTATGGTTGGGGGTTAACAACCTCAACAACCTTTCAATGTTAGGCGATAGACAATGATGTACAATTATATTATCAATGTTTGGCATTGAAATATCAGTGGCGGTTTACTTCTATCATATAGTGGTGTTTTTTAGTATGAAGGTGGAATTGTCATTAACCTTTTATGAGTTAATGACAAGGACGCATGAGCCGAAACGTCGAGACACCCTTAACACTACAGCTTCTCTCCAAGTAGACAGGGCAGCATGATGGTGTACTGTTCGAATAAATAGTCCACTTCTTTTTTAATTGTTGAATTAATATTTAAAGCGACCTGTGGAATGACAAGTGTCAAGACGTGAGTGGCCAGCCTACTGTGCCTGCCAATGAAGAGCTTCTAAAACATAAAATCCGACGTTTTGCGAGAGAGTCAACGTTATCCAAGATGGCGTCAAGAAGAGTGACGAGCCCGTGCCCCCTTGTTAGATAGTTTATGCACATGCGCAGTGCATCGATCCCGTCTTGGTCAGTTTTCAAATCACATCCACTCACTCATAAGTGTTCAGCGATGCTGAGTATTTACATTGTCGACACCGTAAAATCTCGAGTATTCTCGCGAGCCATCACTCATAACTGTATGTCGGGCACGATCGGCATGAACCCATTTTGAAGAAGCAAATACAAGGATCTTCCAAGAATATTAGATGCATCTACAAGCGGAGACAAATAATGGCTTCCTTTATTAAACGGTCAATAAATCTGTGGCGGAAATGGTGTGAATCAAGCGTTTATCTTAGTAGGTGATTTAGGACCAATTTATACAGCAACGCAGGCGTCACAACTATGAAATAATCTTCAAAAACTGTATTTTACCATTATCAAAAGTCTCATTCCTTTATTTCATCTAATTAAAAAACGAATCAAGCAATGCCGTTCCAGAGCCATTGTTAAAAAAATATTGTTGGTGGATTTTATTAATTGTTTTGGTAAATTGTCGAACATCGGTAATGTATGGGGGTTACCCCAAGGCTCGTGAATCTACATCACATGATAGGAGATGGATGGCTGCGCATTTAAGTTTGAAGACGAATTTCTTTAACTGACAGTCATTAAGATTGTGCGAGCGTGCATGCACTTCAGCGTGTCAACTACAGTTTTCTTTTACACCCCGTGGCATTAAACACGGGCTCCATCGTAACGAAGAAAAGAAGCGGTACATGCCGCGAGAGCCCGACAGGAGAAAGAGTATAGAAAAAGAAGAAGATGAATAATGAGTGGCCATCAAATATGGCGGACACAACAACGATGTCATCTAGTGTTCCTATCATCAAAACGCAGCGCAGTACAGACACGCGATACGTGTAAGCTCCAGGGCATGAAAATATGCATGGCTGGCGCACACAGGTGATGTTGGTCCCTCGATGGCCGGCATTGAAGGGCCAGGGAAAGCTACAGGTCATCTCCGAGACAAGAACTACATGAATAGTGTTGTTCCGGGTTTTTTTTCTTACCCCCTACTTCTTATTTCTTCTTTGCATGGGAATTGAAAGGTCAAGGAACGGGCACCTTCCGATTTGCACTTATCGATTGGCCCTGGGATGACGTCATAACAACCTCTTAATGCGTTTCAACAGCCTTCAAAATATTGGTTTGAAGTTGTTCTTGATGCAGTCCTCAATTTGAGAGGAGATATGGAATAAGACAATTGAGAATAACATGTATAGGCCTATTGGCAAGAACCGAAGATAGGCGATTTGAATTTGTTCAGAAAAATTTGCTTAAGGAAGAGTGACGGCCCGGGCCGTCGTTTCGGCTTACATTTTGATCAATGTACAGTACGTGTGCCTGTGTAAATGATGGAGGAGACCCACCGTATATAGTTGACACCGAGGTCTCCTTAGCCCCGATAACGGAGACATTAGTGACACTAAGGACTCTGTCTTTATCACCATCTATGCTTTTTCTTAAACTAAATATTTACCCGATCTCGCAAATCTTGTGTGAAAATAAATCCCATGATATCCTAGCCATTTTGAAAGGAACATTATTTATTAGCTCTCATCATGTTTAGGGAAACCAAATAAGATTAAACACAACCCCCAAAAGTTACAATCCACAAGCTGCTCAAGAATTGAAATGGTTTAAGAACTGATCGAGTTTTTGAAAAAGCTATTAGGCCTATGCTTACTTAAACTGCAAAGTGCGGTCTAAAACAATTTAGACTATGAACAGACATAAACCTTTCCGAAAAAGATAGTACAATAATGTCTTTCCAGGGATGAATGGATTTGGTACAAGTCCTATGCACCTTCAATTTTTTCCATAGTTACTAACTTTGACTATTTCCCTAAAAGCACATTTAAGACACTTTCCCCCCTCCCAAACTTTGATCAGTTTCCATCTTTTTGTGACGAGAAAGAAGTTTATATTTTGTTCAGTTTGTTTTTCAAGGCTCAGCGAAAATGGGTCTTGAAATGTGAGAAGGTAATTGTTGTATAATACTCACAATAGTTTTCAATTGTCTAAAATCGCATTTCCTATTCTGGAAACCAAACATAGTCTAAATAAAAAGAGTTGCACTGCAAACAAATAATAAATACAAAATTATAAAAATATTAATAAAAAATACTAATAATCAATTATACTTCATTTTCCCTTGACTGAGCAACCCTTTCAAGCTGGTGCCAAAATTGTAACCTATTTTCATATCAACCAGGTTCCCACACGAGCAGTTTCACAAGCTTGTATAAAAAAAACACCATATTTTATTATAAAATTATTGTCATGTTTCAATCGACGAACAAGAAGACAAGCATTGGCAATGCGCGCGAAGGCAGTCGAACCTCTAGGCTGTAATTAACCGTCCGATCTCATACCACACGCACTACTTTAAGCCATGGCTATTTTCAACCACTGGCATTTATATGATAGAGAAGAACTTAGTTTTTTCCCCTTTTGGTATTAATATGTTTTGATCGATTAGCTCTAGAGCCGGGGAACAGAGTCAGGAAGATCTGTCGCTGCGAGCGGGATGAGGTATATCATGGGTTGACCACTGTTCATTTTGTCGAGTAACAATCCTAAAATACATAGCACAAACTAATTGTTACTTTTTAAAATTTCAAATAAATAAACCACAAATAAATTTAGTTTCTTCGTCAAATTGACCTTGACGTTGTGAATGAACCCCTACAAGACATTGCAAGAAAGTTCAATAGAAGATTTACATATTAAAAGTATTAAAAAATACTAACAAAAAACCTACGAGCCATTTAATTTCTCCAAAGAAGAATAGAAGGAAAACAAATCCGTGCATCCTTTGTTCCTGGAGGCTAACCTTTCACCCATGGGCTCTTGCATGAACGTCTGGTGTCATTATTAAATCATATCATTTGTATTGTATTGAGTCAATACCGATGCACGTTTTTGCAGTTAGTAAATCATTGTGTTCAGGTAAATTGAGATTGTGCACCACCTACATGTAGCCCAGGGTAGCCCAGGACCTAAATGTAGCCCAGGACCTAGATGTTACTCAGGGCCTAAATTTAGCTCGGGACCCAAATCAAGCCCATGACCTAAATGTAGACGGGACCTATGTAAGCTCAGTACCAAAATGTAGCCCGGGCCTAATTGTAGTCCAGGACCTAAATGTAGCCCAGACCTAAATGAAGCCCAAACATAGATGGAGCCCGGTCTACATTTAGACTTACAGTGAAACATTGTCACACAGGCTGCACATTTGCATGGGCTTTAAATAGTTTTGTACACATTTCATTGCATAATCAATGCCAGGGTTCCATGTTTTGTTTTTTTAAAGTTTTTTTTTAACTACATGTTTTGCACAATCTTTTTGTTTCCCTGAACTTTGTCTGAGATTAATTTGGTCGAAACCAACATCCCGTTGCAAGAGTTCTTCCATTTCGTTGTGTGCCCGAAAGAGGGCGTGGGGCTCTACGTCCTTCTCCCGGGAACATGGAATACCTTTGTCCCAGTAAAAGGCCGTAAGCAACAACATTGCTCATGACAAACGAAATATGGCGTAACTGTTACATTTTTGTTGCTAAGAATTACCCCCGAAGACATGTTTTCCCATTTCAATGCCAACTTAACCTTCCTATATTATGACTTATGAATGGCAGAAAACCGATCAAACTTTTACACTAAATTTTCTAGAAACACAGTTTTTACTCATTTGCTCACGCCCCCTTTTCCAGTAAAACTTTCATTATGTCCTTAATTTATGACTATTTGTAGAAAACGCTAATAATGCACGACAAGACAAAGAGTTATTCGTTGTTCATAACTCAACAACGCACGACGTATTAATCGCAAAATACATAAATATATACAATATATTTAAAATTGAAGTGTATATTTGAAATTAAAATAAAATTGAAGGGTAGTCTTCGTTTGTTAACGATTACATTGGTTTGATCGGAGCAATTTAATTAACTTCACAAAGAGCCTCAAGAGCATTCAAGAAAGCATTTGTTTTACCTTGAATATCAATCAAAAATATTACCAAACTAGTGGGTGAACAAACGTGTAAACATCTTTCGTAACGTTTTTTCCCTTATTCTTCTTCTTTGTTGAATACAAACATTCTAAGACGGTCAAACAACGTCTCACCTTTCGATTAAAGTTGTTATATTTGTTATAGATCTGGAAGTAGGACGTCACCTTCTTTTTACAAATATGTATAGATTTGGGTTTCGAGATCTTAAAAGGACCAAGCTGTCCCCCATCATTAGCAGTGACACTCGTGCCTCGAAACAATAGTAAAAACTATCATGTGCATGACATGAACTCCCCAAAGACATACCTAAAAACGTCACAGTTCATGAAAGTATAATGATTCCCTGGTGGCCCGTCAGCCCTGCACACCAACTTCATTTTAACTTCATTTTAAGGAGTATTCTGGGGGAAGTGAGGGTTTCGGCTGACTGTATGGGGCAACAATGTTAAAGGAACATGACGTACCCCCAGACATCTTAAATTTTAGCTTAAAATAGATTTAAAAAAATGAAGAATAATCTGCATTTTCTGAATTTCATTTCATCATCTGTTATGTTTTGACATGTTTATTTGCCTGTTTATTTCCAAAGAATCGATTATTTGGAACTGGGAAGAGAAGGGGAAAAATGTCAGAAAACTCACAGAATAAACACTGGCCCGCGATACACATTCTTCATCAGCGTTCTATTTGTTTGCATAAAAAGTTGACCCGATGTTTAAAATGGGACTCGATAAATAGTTTCTGGGTTATTTCAAGTCATTTTGGACATTTAGGGAAACAAATGATAAAAATGGCACAGTGCTATAAAGTAACACAAGTAATGGACGAGCTGTGGTTTCGCTGTTTAAAACTGGTTTGTGAGATTATGATTTCAATAAATCACATATTTGTTATGTCACTGCTAATTAGATTTCTGTCTGATTCTTTCGGTATCAATATGCTATTCCAAGAAAGTTAAACAAATCTTAAGGTGGGCGTACTGCAGCAGCCCCACGTGCCATTTACCATCGACTGAGGCCCCATGATAGAAAAGAAACGGGGACCGAGACTGATCCGTCTAAAATGTTGACGCTGTTGTTCTAAAGGCTTTCTTGATAAACGTAATAGCCATGTCTGATCTCCCTCCTTTATCCCCTACATAAGAAAGCGGCATTCTCTATCATTGACGTATTAAGACTTCAGTTTTGTTAAAGTCGGCGTGCATTTACCTTTAAGCATAATCTCGTATGCCCTGCCGCCTTCCCAAGTTCAAGTAAACAAATTTGAAGATGGTATTTGAACCTCCCCCACACGTTTGCCCCAGCTTTTATAAACACGTTACCATCTCGATTTGTACTTTGGCATTTATAAGACTTGTTATGGCGCCTCCTTGTGATAGATCGAGAGGAAAAGCGCTCCACCAACAACGGAACCACTAAAATGTGGCCAATATTAATAAACAAGATCGTGCGAGTTCGTGTACTTTTAGTACTAAAAACGAAACCAGAACGTTGCTTGGGGGTGGGGGTGGGGGTGAGCGTGTTGCGACACCTCACAGAGGGCCTACTTGGTTTTAAATTTACTTATTGATGGCAGGAGAAACAACTGCGGAAACATCGTGGGGAAAAGATCGATCGGACTGAATACCATGAATGATCAAAGAACATTTCCATCACACATCATGAATTGAAAGACACGATTATCACGATGCAAGAAAAGGAGCTCCAGAGAGAATGTTCGGAGAGCCTGATTACGTGACCAGAAGACAGAATCCTGGCTCGCGATGTAGTAGGGTAATTTGCGCGTGTTTTTAATCAATACAACCAATCATTTTCGCTAATCGAATGTGCAGTTTCCTAGGAGCTAAAACAAAATGTCACAGTGGTTTCTCACACGAGGCCGAGACGCAAACTAATCCCTGAAGCGTTCCCTTAGCATAAATCTAAATTTGTTTCGGGACAGGTCTCGAGCTGAATTATTTAGGATGATTAATTAGAAAGCACGGGGAGAGAAGATAAAATACCCGATTCATGTTTAACGAAAGGTCACATGCAAACTCCGGCCGATCACGATTGCAAGGCAAACATCAATAGCATTGATTCGAACAGAATGACACAACCTGAGTTGAACTGTTTCTATTCCTTAACACAAATCTTTTTGGCTAAAATAAATAAATAAATAAATAAGTATATTAAAAATGTAAAATACAAATACAAAAAAAAAGGTTATCAATAAATATAAATAAAAATTAAATAATAATAAATGAACAAATAAAGAAAATGAATAAATTAATAAATAAATAAAAATATATATAAATAAACAAAAAAATAAATAAATATCAAATAAATAGTCAATAAGTGAAAACAAAAATAAATAAATATCAAAATAAATAATAAAATAAATGATTACAACAAAATAAATTCATAAATAAATAAACAAATAAATGAATATATGCTATATGTAGAATAATACAAATAACCGAGATCACGTCTGCATATTAACGTTAATTTTTCCAGGCAGTTGTATAATAGCAAGATTCTTTCACTTTGCATTCGCCTGTTTGTACGGGTGTGTGGTAATAAAAAAATATCACGAGTCTCGAAATATGTAGTGACAGCTCATAAACATGATGAAGCAGAATGAGATAATTATCTTTCTCACACTTTGCGGGGCATGATAATGTCGGACGAGCATGGCATCAAATCATGTCTGCTGCTGACGAAGGACATTAAGGTCGTGCTCACACGTAGTTGTGCGGACGGAACACCATATGCCGTTGATGAAAGAGACACCACGGCTGACCTAAACTTATGAATTGAGAGCGAGGAACCCCGAATGAGCTCTATTTACGAAGTATTATCGCAATTATTCACCAAACTTTGTTAGAACATTGTACCCTTATCAAACTGGATGTAAGATTACATCATATCTAGTTTGGAACTTGTTGGAAGGTCGCAATGTCAAAGCCTCCAATCGGAGGATAACCGTTTGAAAGGGGGAGGGGGGGGGGGGGATTTTGATATCATATTCGCCCGCACCGATCTTGTCCAGGTGTTCGGCTGTATTATTATTAAACGTTCTTCCCGTTATTACGGTGACGTGAATGGCGTGCAGGGGCGCGTCACTGGACGGACTTGAAATAGATATTCGATCGCGTCCATCACCGCACAAAGACACCTGTAAGAACCGGTGACGTCAGAAAGAATTCTGGCGGGAATTCACCAAGGTCGCACGTGGACCTGCAAGATGACCACAACCTCGTTACCTTTAAGTTCTGTGCCGGGAAGATTGTGTTAAATTTACGAATGTTGTGATAATTAATGACTCGACAGCTGCTGCATCATGTCCCTAGATTATTTGACTGTCTTGAACGAGGACCCCAGAATTAAATAATATAGATTTTTGTTCTGCTGAATATCATTGCGAATCGGTCAGTGTATTTGGTCAATTGTTGAGTCAGTGAATAACACTATTGAATAAGTGTTTTTAATAACTACTTTATGAAAAGCAAGCATGTGGGCTTCGTGGACGTCTCGAGAAGAATGAAAAATCAAAATCAAAATGCAGCTGCTACTGCTGCATACACAGACAAGCCGATCCCATGAATTCGAATGAATACTAAGCAGGAATTAATAGCAATAATATATATAGGGAAAAAATGAACAAAACAAACCACTTACTTGTGGATTGCGCTGAGAAACTTCCGCTGGTGTTTTCGTATTCGCCTCGAACTGACGTTTTTCACCAGTTTGGTGTATTTGTAGATAAGCCACGTCTCGCGGAGAACATTTGCAGCTGCACTCTTTAACTGTAATTGGAAAAAACAAGGTACGGCAAGATTAATATCACAAAAAAGGATAACTATATCACCAATGTATAAATATTATGCCATAATTCAAAACAGGTATCAGTACAGTAACATAATATATATCCGGAATTTCAAGAGTATTGCTTTATAACAAACTAAGAGGAAAAAACACAATGATGTACACAATTAGTACGCAGTTATATAAATGCATATAAACTTTTGACCTGCTGTATTGTGTAAGGGTATGTGCGTTTTTTATGAATGACTCCTTCGAAAAACTTCCCGATGAAAGTTTTCCCCGCGGGGCCTGACCCATTGCCGGGTCAATATGACCCGGGGTTTGAGTCAAAGGACACAGAAATGTGTCAAACTGACGCAGAGTCCAAGTTAAAATGCCATTGTTTACCACTTTCCGGGTCAGCGTGATCCAGAAATTGGGCAGGCCCTCTGGGGCCCGGAAACCGGGTCAATTCGGACCCAGGAGGTTTTAGGTTTATAGAAGGTCAATGACATAGAAAAGTTTGCCCACACACATGAGCATGTTTCTAGATTAGGACAATTTTGAAAAAAAAGTAAGATTAAACAATATGTTGTGGCCCATGCGGTCCAGTGCATTCGAAACCTGGTCGTGGCACTTGTGTCCTTGAGCAAGACACTTAACCATAACTGCTTCTCTTAACCCAGGTGTAAAAAATAAGGGGAACCTGCGAAGGCTGAGATAGCATTCAGCGCTAACACAAGCAGCTTGGGGTTGTGTTCTTCTTGGGAGTTGAGAAAGTTTGAGGAATGGTTTAGGTTTAGCGGTAAGTAAAGACTATTAAGTTGTAAGGTGTCTTGATCTAGCTATATATAGCTCTTCATAAGAACCGCGTATTATCATTATTAATCATAAAAGTAAGTAAACTATAGATGTTCTCGAAAAAGAAGAAGAAAAGCTTTGAATACTGTAGCGACTGAGGTTTCAGGCCAAGATTAAAAAAAAAATATAGACTAGAAGCTTTAGGGACTTGATTAGCTCTCTGAGAGTTTAAGGTTTCGAGCACAATTTTGGGGGTTTAATTTCGAAGGAGTTAAGTTAAAGCCGCTTTGCTTTCGTGAGGGAAATCCTGACGGAGTAACTTTGTTAAAGCACAGAGAAAAGAGTCATTTTGAGATGACTCCAGTTTGGTATTTTGGTGGTTTGTTTGTCTGTATTTTGTATTGAAGAGAGCCATTATTCTCAACTCCTTTCTTCTATTCCGGGCATTATTTTGTTGTGCGTTGAATATTTCCGTAATTCAGTGCAAGTCCAAGAATTGTTTCAACAAGCACCGCGTCTTCCCAAGTACAGTGCCTGTTTCGAGTCATATAGCTTGTAAGATATTGTTTATAATAATTGTATAAAAAAGGGTCATTTTACTAGTACTTAACCGTTAGTAATTGTGAAGCAAGAGCATTATTTTACCCACCGATGTGTGATACCTCATAACCGGTGTTTACCCAAGTCCTAAATGGAACAAATCATCAGGCACACTCGGGTGAGATCCGAACCCGCGACCTTGCCATTATGATATTAGATTTCTTACCACTAGACCACCGAGCTTGCCGGGTGACCACAGAACAGGTCGAATCACGTACTTAGTAAAGCGTTAGTTTTGGTTAGTTCAATCACTTTTGTTCATTTTTTCTGTACAATTATTGTAAGATCTTGATCTATTTTTCTCTGTAACATCTGAAAAGATTCAGGAATTTTTGTAATTTGCCTTTCAAAGTGAGCCAAAATGCAGAAATTTTTTAAATGCTGAATAACTTAAAGAAATTCCGGACCTCGACTTGACCCCCTGGGAAATCAAGTATTCCTAACAAACCAAGCAAAAGCAAACGAAGAGACCACAAAAACAACATACAAGGAATGACGACGCCAGTCTAGTCGGAGATGTGACATCTATGGTAGAAAAAAAGTGAATGGGAAAATAGTGTTAAAAGATCTTGTTTTATAGATCTTTGCATGGTGTTCGGAGTCCTTGAAAAATCCTCATTTGAAATTCATAAAACAAGTCCATTGAGTGGCGTTAGAGGTGGATATGGCGCCTTTAAATAAGCAGTCCATATCTCTACGGTGCACCACGGCATGACAACCTTGCGTTTATTCCGCACGTTTAATCTGGTGAAGTTTTTTAAAAATAACAAACGGTATTGACTTCAGCAGTGGCTTACGGACGCTATTTCTGAATCTCCATACCCGAAATCACACCTATTTAGCACTGCCTACATTACCCAAAGCTGTGATATCGAAAAAAGACAGATGTGACCAATCTGCAGTTGGATGGAAGCCTGACAAAAAAAATGTCTGGCTTCCATTTTCATACCAAACTCGGCGACTGTGTCTCACTGTGATTTCGTATTTTACGCCGTAACTTGACAAAGATGGCGAAGGTCCGTTTTATAGCATAGTCGTCTTTCCCCGGTCTCTCAGCCCCTTTAGCTCGGATCAATGCAGCTCAGGTGCAACCAGTTGATCGGATTACGAACCTCGATCATGCAGACAAGGCTCCACGCATCGATCTCAGATTCCACCTGGTTATTTCACAATTTGGCCTGAACTTTTCTGACTAGATATCAATTACCCTCTCAGGCCCTGATTTGGGACCTTTTAGACCGTGACCATCTCTAAGACCGAGCCCCCAGGCCGGGAGCGTGGATAGTTATCAGACGATGGTCATCCACAAATTGAAAAGGCACCAATCTATTCTTTTCGAGTCCCTTTTTTCGCTTAAAGGTATGATACACGATTACAAATGATCGATTATAATAATGATCTTTTCTTAATCTTGGCTCGGCACTATAGTACCAACTTCAGCAATAGCAAAATGTGCACAAGCGTCATCTTAAAAACATACCGCAATGCATCTTGGGAAACCGAGTACAGTTTAAACAAATCAAGCTGCAAAGATGGACGCGATGCTGTAGTTTACATGTACCTTATGGCTGGGGTGCGTTTCACTTGCGCAAACAGATCGCGAACGTTTGCGCAACCGTTTGTGGTCGTTGGGAAGATTGGTTGTGCACTTCTTGATGTCATATGGCGGAGCTCTGTAATGAAGACGGCGACACTGTATGAGAGGAACGCACCCGTTTTATGTAGTTGTGCACCGCTTTGCTTCAAAATCAGCGCGCCATGATGGTTGCCGATGTTGCTTGCACTCGGGTTTCCCCCAGAATCCTTTGCTACCTTGCATTGGCCGTAATCACTGGCATCAAATGAATGTACGCACCGTGCACAACTCTCAGGCAATGATAGGGTCTTTATTGACCTCGATGTAGACGCTGGGCTTGTGATTTCATATGCAAGGGGTCTACACTGCCATGTCCGAGAAAAAAAGAAGAAAAAAAACATCAACTAATCGCATACAAAACTCCTTGCGATATGCAAGATCGAAATAAGCACAAATGGAAATGCACTTATTCCCGGTCAAAAATGCATTAGCCAACTCAAAAAAATGACCAATAGTTGATGAAGATTTCAACAGTTGGATGCACAGTATACAATGTTCCTTGAAAACTAGATAAACTATAGAGGACTGTTGAATGAGAACACCGTGTTCAAAAACCAATGATGCCTCATACCGTCAAGGCTGGGCATGATTAGTTGCGAAATGTTTCGTTTACTTTCAGAACAAACATATTTTAACAATAATTGAGGAGACTGCGTCCAAAAAGTTTGTTTGGGATTACTGGCTCCAAATGTGATATAAGACGGATAACCTTAAGGTCTATGTGGTAAATTGACAAATGAATTAAAAACAAATTTTTGTCAAATATGAACTCAGTTCACCTTGTTTTCTACAGGCTAGGATTTCGTGCAGTTTGTGAAGTTTAGATGACGTAAATGTCTCTGCATTTGCGTCAATACATTGTTTTAAAAAAAATACAATAAATAAAGTTGAAACCTATTTTCATCGGATATCAAAACACAGTCCGTGAAGTAAAGGTGAACGGTAGTATATTTTTAGCATGAATAAATGGATCCGAGTTAAGGAAATGAACTGCAACTACACAGCAACATAGTGCCAGTTCAATTTCATAGAAATTTACTTGTCTGGCGACAATGACGGATGGAAGCTCATTTTTGTATTGCAAATGATAGCGCTGTGTTTGATTTGCGCGGAAGTGCGTTATTCTTTTCACGGGGTGTAAAGTGTGAGAGATGGAGAGTGCGGAGAAGACAATGATCTTCAACCCCGCTAGGGACAAACAATAATAGACGATGTCTCCACACATCTTGCCGTCACATGCAATCAGCTTCTCTTTGCTTTGTATAATCTGGACTTTACACACTTGTTTAAAAATAATACAATTAACGATTATATTTGTGTTTGCTTGTTTACCAGTTTTTGTTTTGAACAAAGATGGTGAGTCCGACCGCTACTTTTTCCCTCATTGTGACAAATCGTTGTATTTGACGAAGTTTGGTCATAACGCGTGAAGAAGTGGCGCTCTGATACTGAATCTTACCTGTAGTTTTAAACAACTTCATAACTTGTTATGTTTTCGTTCAACAAGGGAATACAAACAGAACGGTGGCAATAGCCGATCGCTCTCTTACAAACATTAGTTTAACGTCTTTGGTAGTGGATTGCACAAATCAAGAAATTGTGATTCAGTAACTAGACAACAATACATGTACTTATTCTAGTCATTGTGGAGTCAGCTGTTAGCTTGGTAGGATCCGAACCCACAGCCCCGTGATTACAATACCTGCATTCTAACCATCGGACCACGATGACTACTGACTTATTTATTCTTTAATCATCAAACATAAATAATTTACGAGCTCTCTTAATAACACTTCAACGAGACGAGCAATGGTAAATCTGAAAGGGAAAATACGACCAAGAGTAGGCCTATTGATAACTTCGAAACAGAATGTATAGTAAATTGCTAAAACCTGTGGTAACATGCCTGTGAAACAATGTTATGGCTAAACCCATTTAAAAAAAATTCTACTTACCCTTTTAGTCAATTGTGTGTCCATCATAAAATTATGTACATGTTTCTCAGCTCTGCTGAGTTCTAATTTAGTCGCTAAAACAGCAACAACAAGCGCCGTGCAACCAGCACCCTGGACAAAGGTAGGATAAAGAGGAGAGAAAAAACAGAGTGAGCATTAAAAACAGACAACATAAATTAAGGTGTTTCTAATGAAGAACAATATTGTAGTGTTTAAGGGGAGAATATAGTAAATGAAAGTTTGTAAACCGATTAAAGAATAAGTTTGAAAAAGAAACACATAATAACTATAAACAGTTATTGATATGAGAAAAAACAGAGTGAGTATTAAAAACAGACAACATAAATTAAGGTGTTTCTAATGAAGAACAATATTGTAGTGTTTAAGGGGAGAATATAGTAAATGAAAGTTTGTAAACCGATTAAAGAATAAGTTTGAAAAAGAAACACATAATAACTAAGCAGTTATTGATATGAGAATTAAAGTTGTTCGAATGAAAAGAAATAACAAGAGCCTGAACGATACACAAATACTCTGTTTAGAGGGTAAATACTCTGTGTATGACGGGACATTGGGCAAACAGCACTCTCTTAAAACCCTGATGGACGGTGTTTTTCGGTTTGGATGGTTGTTGACAATTTATTTTGTGCTTTGCGAGTTCGTTTACTTATCCCGTTTCCTGTGACAAATATATCACGCGTCCTCTCGGGGCAAAACACGTTCGATCCGAAACATGAATCGAACTTACGCTAATAATCAGATGTTGTTTTTATGAGCTACATCAACACGCGCCCCTGGCGTATTACATCATTAGATGCCATGGCGCACTCATCAGTTGAATTAGGGGGGAACCAGACGATGGATGTATAAGGGATCGCTGGCTTTAATGTCGTCTGCTCTGATCTGCCACGTACGGGTCGACGTGCCCGCGGGGGACCAGAGCGCCGGTAAGTGGTCCATTTCACATTCAACGAAAACACCTGCCGGGGAAATAACGGCGAGCACGATTCATATTCCACCCTCTTGGATTGAGAAGCGCGTGTCGTATCCCAACGTGCCTCACGATAGTCTCCGTCCGCACTACGGTTTGACGTCACGAATGGTTAGAGGGCGCAGGAAGTTGCCGATAGGCCAGTATATTTTTGTAGTTCGGTAAATATGACTACTACACTACCGGTTCATAATGAAGTTAGTTAATCAGTTTGAAATGAATAAACCTAATTACTATATAGGGCATGCATGCAGGCAGATAATGCCAGAGAGCATGCGTTAAAGTTTCATGTCTGACCTTGTATACGAGGCAATGTATACAGTGAAAGCTTTCAATGCGACCTAAATATTTTTGTAAAAATGTTCCACATTCTGAATTACCTATTTTGCCGAGGGAGGTTGCATTCAAAAACAACTATAAGAAAGAGCATAAACACAATTTCTGGAGATAATTGCACAGGAAACGATATAGCTCGCTGTAAACACGCATTACGATCTAATTCCACCAACAAACAAGCAAATAAATAAATAAATAAATAAATAAATAAATAAATAAATAAATACAAATAAGTTGCCAGAATGAATGTGAAAAACAAATAGGAAGATGTCAATGATTGATTTGTTTGTGAGTCTGCAGTGTAAAATTGCCAATGGGCAAGAAGACCAACGCTATGGTAAAATTATTTATGCTGTTTGTGTTTTATGAAATCTCCAATGTCGTTATCGCCGGGGGAGGGGGGATTGGCGATACAACCTAGTGCAGATATGGTTGCTTGTTTCAAACGATTACGCATGAGCAAGTTGATTTATGAAAGCATACACCCTCTCTCGCCCTACAAAACTAACACTCAGCAAGAGCGGGTTTCACGTGCAGTGTGGTAATTAATACAGACAAGCTATATTAAAAACCCTAATACAGACATACTCTTAAAAGCCATGCCCTAGTTTGCGCTCCAAATTAAGTCAATATAGAGCAAGTAATCGTAAAGGAACATTCAAGGTGGTTTGTTCCTCGTGAAACTAGGCTTTCCGCTTCTTCTCACCAATGCACTCTTGCTTTGCTAAGATGTAGAACAACAAGCCATTCCAACAGCTTTATCCCACGTACTGCATGTATTTGTTGGAACTCCTTGCCTGGTGCATTTTTTCTCTGCATCCTATAATCTATACTGTTTTAAGAGGAATATCAATTCCTACCTTCAGCTCCCCTGAGAATTTTTATGTTAAATATTTACTCTTGAAGCCCCTTACCAAGAGTGGCTGCTAGCCTTGTTTGGGTCGAACTTGCATAATAAAAAAGAAGAAAAATAGAAACGAAAAGAGAGAGAGAGAGAAAGAAAAAACCCATACAGAAACAATAAACAAGAAACACTTTCCTGTATTCTGAGTAAGCAATTGGCAACACTAGAAGTTTGTTTCATTTGTTCCTTGACACGTCGGAGTTCATGACTTACGTATCTGCACACTAGAGTTAAAACTTTGGACGTGACTGCTAATCATTGGAAATTATTGGTGAGCAAGTATACGGGACTCATGTCACGGAAACATCTGTATTTTACGCATTGCCGCTAGACAGCCTCGACCAAGTCCGGGGAACGCCCACTTCAAACACGGCCGAAGCTTGAAGGATGTCCGCTGATTTAGTTTGAACGGGGACGATTTTCTTATAACACAAGTGATTTCATGTGTAAAATCGTCTACATGAGAAACACCTAGACGGTGGGGCACTCAATTAACTTGATGATGCACACGTCCAAGGATATTAGAGTACCAATTCAAATATGGTGCACCAGACAATCAGAATTATAATCATACAGCCATATTAATATTTACAATGACTTTTAAGTCTCAAATACATAGCGTTGATGACCCCAAAGGCTTTCTCCTTTAAAAAATAGGAGCCATTCCTTTTTTCCCAGCCCTTCCCGATAATGACAACAAATTTGTTCAGCGCGTTCCCCCTCCCCCCAAGTAAAGAATCGTTTTCCGCTGAGGACGAAAAGGGCACTAGACGCAATAAACTGGCGAAGAATAAGGTTAGGGTGCATTCGGCACACAACGCCGTCAGAAGTAGGCCAATAGCCGTTGGACGCATCGGACTGCGGGACCATGGAGTTGATGATAACGCGGCGTGATAATGATGGTGCTGCAAACCGACAGAATTTCCCGGCGGACGGTTTGACTGAATACCGCATCGTCATTATTATACAAAGCCTTATAGTTATACCCACATTTATGACGTCATCCCTATCTAGAGTATGAACGGGCGTTGTGTGATGAGTAGGGACAACCAAGGAATCCCGACTATTCCATAATTAAAGAGGCCAGGGATTTAACAAAAATAATATCAAAGGTGTAAACGAACTTTTCGGGCATCCATTTTGAATTGCATGCACTCCGCACTTGGGAGAGTGGGTAACATAATGAATTTCGTGTTTAAAGATCAAGTGTCGTTGGTACAGCAATCGAAGGTTTGTTAGTTGGCTTGCGAGATATCGCTCACCACATCATAATTCAATTGTACAAAGTAATTTACTGGTAAGACAGCCGACGTAATTGCGAGGCAACGCGGGCCCTCGCTCCGATCTTTCTCGCGCAGCGCACGCCGCATTATTGGTGCAGCTGCCCGCAATGACGACTGACAAGTTGTAATTTTACGGCGAACGTCATATAACAAACCAATACCGTCTAGATCGGGTGACATACCCCACGTGGTTTAAATGCTCACATCTGTACAACAGTGGCATTTCTGTAGCTGTCAAAGACATTCAAAAAATTACCCACGTGCTAATGTATAGTTCATACAATGTTGTATAGAAAGGGTATCCATTTTCAGCTTCGGCATTGGCAGTGAACAGTCTTCCAAATAACTTTGTTGGGTCTTAAAATAGTCCATATCGGGTTAACAACATCCTCAATGTCAAGTTCCTTTTGGGTAGTGGTGGTAATTGATACCGATTCTCATAATATTATCGTAGGGTCAGACTAATAATCCCTCCCAGCATCGGTTTGGTCATGTGTACTTGATTTACAGTACAATATAAAATGGCTCTGGCATCATCATCATGGAAAAATGTCCGATGAAAATTAAGGAATATTGTTGGGAATCTAATAATCGTTATTGAATAATTAGCCTAAAGGTTGATATTATACTAATGAAAATGAAATTGTAACAACAAATTAGTTTGTTTGTTTTTGTTTTCGCGAACTAGTTCTTAAAGAAGGGTCGCGGGTTCCGGTTCTACGGTATAGGTTCCGTGACGAAAAAGAGAAAAACCATTAAAAAAACCAAAACAAGCCAGATATATCAGTCAATATTGTTCAGCCGTGAACTTTAACAATGTTCTGCACTTGCTTGAGGGGTTGCCAGCGTGACATTTATGCAACCGTTCACACAGCTACAAGCTTACGACAGTATACGCTCCAGGCACCCAGAGCCAATCCAATCAAGTGTATAGCCATCACGTGTTGCAGCTCGGTACGGTTTAAATCCATCGCGCGGGAGTTCAAACATCACCACACTCTTTCGTTCAATTTAGAGATTGCTTTGAAAAATTTACGGGTCTGAACATTGATGGATACATCACTTGATTTTAGAACAAATAAAGTTACATAACAACCCGTGTCTCTTTACAGCGAATTAGTGTGAAGCATTGCATGAGGTAAACATAAATTGTGCACGTGTAAAGGTCATGATGTTTGCCGTAAAAACAAGTTGCATCCCCCACTTGAAGTAGGATATACTGTATGAACCATTATTGTTTTGAAACTATTTATCTAATAATAAGTAGCATTCTCGTCCATATGAATATGAACAAGCCCGACAGTATCCAGTCGTCCCTTCCCCCTCCCCCACTTGCTGCCCTGTGTCCGTTCCAAATTTCGAATGTACTTTTAGTTTGTTTGTCGAACCATTTTGATGAATTAAGTACGTCAAACGCTTGGATAGTCAAGTGCAGTATAATACTTCCCGTCTGATTGTACGAAATTCCCCCATATCTATTTCTGTCTATTAAAGGGTTTTGACTTTACATCGTCCTTTTAGACCCATTTGTGAACTTTGTCTTTTGTCTTATCTTCAAGTTAAACATTATAAATTAAAGATACATGGACCTCCTCCATATTCTGTTCGAAACTTCTGCCTCCACGCAAAAGAATTTAGGAATTTATCAGAAATTACATTTAAGACCATTGTACGGGACTGGTAATACACTAAAAAGTACACTTAAGCAACTAAAATAATTAGTTTCACTGTGAAAGCTCACCTGATTTTAAAGTCTATACCAGTCAGTATGATAAACTCCACAGTAAGACTGCGATCTTAACTATAGTCAGAGTCAAGAAAAAGACCAATAACCGCAAATGCTGCAATTATAATAGGCACATGCGAACGTGCACATCCCCCGATTGAATTTCGCTGTTTTAACAAAAACAGGACCACCTTATTGTACGAAGATGCACATCCCCTATACCATGCCCGATATGGGGCAGAGGGAGGCCCCCCCAAACTAACCCTAACCCTAACACACTCTTCCCTCTTGTATACAGAAGCACCCCCCCTAAAATTCTCAAAAGAATTCCTGAGATTCCCAGAACACAATGAAGACACAATAGAGGGGGGGCCTCCCTCTGCCCCATATCGAGCAGCAATTGACATCCCCCAGAACCGATTATCATTGTTTTCACGAAAACATGACCACAACATTGTATGAAATGTTCACAATTTGGTTGGATAATGTGATTAGTGAGCGTCAACCAATGATGTAAAGGATATTTATATCTAGATATAAATTAAATACACACAATCTTTTCCTCTATGCCAAGTCTGTATTTCCACCTAAGACATCTTTTTCACCATACCATCCCATCCCATCCCATTAACTACGACCAGTGCATTTCGATCTACCCTACAAGGACGACCCTGGTAAAGACCTACTCCGCATTGCATTCTCACCTAACTAGATTAAGATTATTTGGTTCATCACCTAGTAATCAATTATCAAGTTTGGGCCCGCGACAGTAAACATGGACTTAATTACCTATTTTAATTAAACAGCGATGTCTTTAAAAATGTGTTATGGCACGGCGGGCCGCGATATCTAATCCGAATCGGTCGTTTCCATGGTTACGGAGGACACTTGCGACTAAAGAGAACTAGACCTTCTGAATGGTGAATCCATCTTGTTTTTGTCCCAAGTGAGGTTACGAGCTGTACCCGATTATGCATCCCTGTTTCATCTACTACTAGCCAGCCAGTTTGTAGAAACCCAGAGTGTGTGGAAGGTAAAAGCACAGGGTACGAGATGGAATGCCGCACTTTTGCTAGAGTGACACAGGTTATTAATTTTGTTTGAACAACTGTTGAAAAGGTGATAGAGGTCCGATAGTTTAGGTAGTAAAAAATCAAGGTTGATTTAAATCAACAAAAACATTTACAGTGTTCTGGAAAAAGTGTTGATGCGCCAGTTTCCCGCAATTTGAAACGCGTGAATACCTTTTAAACTTTTTCAAGATCCACCAGGGGGGAGGTGTGCAATAATGAACTTTGTCGTGACCGGAATGAACTAGACTTATCCGGTCTGAACCGGTTTAAGACACGATACTTACCATTATACCTGTAATAACCGAAACTCCCCGCCCACAGTAAGTATTTGGTACCATGTCCCCGTAGCCAATAGATAGGAATGTAATTGAGACGATCCACATCGCGTTGAGTATCTCACCATTGTCTGGATCGTGATATCTGAAAGAAAAACAGCGGTAACCATTTGAAAGGTTAAATAAATTTCATTCCATTATTATTTCTTTCTGATTAAAGGTGGGGTCATAGATTGGTAAGTACTCCAACATTGATTGACCATAAAACTTACTTTGTGAGAAGAAGCACTGCAGCCGTGATTCCCCTCGAAGTAATATGGTTTGGATATTCATGCTTGAATCGTTTCTCACTGCATTCAGCTGAAACTTTCACATACGACTTTCATTGCATTAAAAAAAAAATTATTGCCTTTACATCAGCACTTCATGAAACCAATCAATTACTCTACCTTTAAGGTACACTTGCTCTCTTTTGTTCAAATACTTTATGGTACAGACAAAATAACATTGGCAAAAGTGTTTACTGCTGGTGTTTTGGGGGTTTGTTTTCGATTCAAAAGAACAGCAAACACTTTACGTTGCAAATTAGCTTTGTGCTGATGTGCTAATTATACACGAATCAGAATAAAACACACCACACCATTAGTGAAGTTGACAAAACGTCTGCTCCTTGTCCCAATATTTCTTTGAATTAAATGTCAGACAAAGTACATGGATTTTTTTTTAAAGTCGAGATAAGTTACATCATTAGTAACGTTAGCAAAACGTCTAACCCCGTGCTAAGTCCCTCTGAATAAAACAAAAACGTAAAACAAGTCTTTTGGGGGGTTTGGCAGCAAATGCTTTACATGGAAAATGTGAAATATCATGTTGAATATTTGCATTCCAAAAACTTCATTAAAAAGAGAAAGGCTTCCATTGATGCTAGCTGGACTTGAGTCCAGTATTATTCACAGAACATTCGACAATCGTCCTTCAATAATATGGATTCTTGCTGTCAGCTACAGACACAATTTCAAACTGAAACATGTTTGCAGTTTATTTGCGAGTAACAAAAGTCGCAGCATGTCTTTAAGTAAAGCTCCAGTATTCAATCACATCAAATATGGCCGCCGATGGGAGCAGTGGCTTACAAAGACTCCCCCTCAGGCGTGCAACCTTCTCGCTAAAATTAACATTTTGGTTTGTAAGAAAATCCGTGCCAGCGTGTATCGATTGGGGAACCTTATCCATAAATATAAGGTAACCATCCAATAATTTATTGAGACAATGATATTCAATATTTTACAGAAGCTTGCTGTCCGTTGTCTAAGTTGCTTCAGTACTTTCAGTTCTAAAATGTAAAAGCCTAAAACTTCAAAAATGTCTTCTCCTATTGTTACCGGTAATAAAATAGTTAAAGTCAATCAAAAGGCAAATAACATTGCCTTTATGTCAACGAAACTGTAAATGAAACATTAACTATAGACTAAGAATGCCCATGTCGACCTTTAAACCCCCCCCCCCCCCCCACAAAGTTGATTGAATGTCAAAGCCCAAAATAGTGTCACTGCAACAGCAGCATCAGAACTTTCACAGACTTGCTCTGCCGATACGAGCGCCACCACTCCATGTGGCTTTCTATCCTGTTTACCGTGACAATAAACATTGGCAATAGACTACACAAGGATCCCATGTATTCCAACATTTTAGGGACCTTTGGGTATTATTGCTTTGAGTGTGAAGGACACAAAATCGCGTAATTAACAATACAATTACAGAGAGTCTATTACAGAGAGCTCTATGTTAAAGTGACCCCTTTACATTACACTATTAAAGATTAATACTATTTTAATAGCCTTGGCAATGTGTGCTTCTTGTGATTGGTATTTTACACTCTAAAAAACCCAGGGTCAGAACTGACCCGGATGTTGGGTTCCAGGAGGCCTGACCCATTTCTGGGTCATCACTCCCGGGATCTGAGTCAAACTGACCTGAAACGCAGAATCCGAGTCGATATCTCAATTGTTAACTAGTTTTCTGGTCAGCCGGAAGCATTAATGGGTCAGACCCGCCCGTGTACCAGGAATTCTTACCTGGGATTGTTTAGAGTGTTAAAAAACGCTAACAATGTCACGGACAATGTCATTGCGCAGGTGTCATTTGCATCAGTTACAACAAAGATCATTGGTGTTATCGCGCTGATGTCAATGTGTTTGGTGTCGTTGCACTGTGTTATTGTGTTTTTGTATCAATCGCAACAACATTCGATAGTCTCCTTGCGCTGGTGTCATTGGGGGTTTCCTTCACTGCAATGGTGTCATTGTGTTTTTTGTATCAGTCACAAAAAGTTCGCTGGTGTTTGTATCAGTCATAACAAAGTGCGCTGGTGTCAATACGCTGGTGCCGTTCTGTTTTGTATAACTCACAACAAAGTTCGCTGGTGTCATTGCGCTGGTGTCCTTGTATTTTCGTATCAATCACAATAAAGTTCACTGGTAACATTGCGCTGGTATCATTGTATATTCGTATCAGTCACAACAAAGTTCACTGGGGTTATTGCGCTGTTTTATCAGTAACAATAACGTTCGCTGGTGTCATTGCGCTTATTGTCTTACAATTTCGTCATAACGAGATGCAGTGTGGAAATAATTACTAAGCCTGCCTATTGGCTAGAATAAATGCACGTGCTGGGATCGACGTAATGATGTGTGGTCGACAGGCTCCGGAAGAGGCTGCCTGTCACCAAACCAATGTAGCACTGGATGACACCGCTATACCACCCAAACCTTGTGAAAGCAGTGGACAGTATTCTACTGATGATAACCATTAACTGGTTTCTCGGAACAAGGAATTAGCCGTGGGAATACTGGTTATTTTAATCGATTAGTGTTAGTCTATTCAAACCCACACTTGTCTAAAACCTTAATTAAAATCTAACACTATTGACTTCCGCTATGGATCACTGTACAGGTATCAAGAAGTTGCAGTATATCCGAATTACTGCCCAGCCGCAACGCCATCTAGTTATTACAACAACACTTTCAGCTGACAGTTTGTCCTTTGCATTAAGGTGTCAGTGGCTAAAATGGCGCCCTCTCTGACGCCAAAATAATGAAAGTCAATGGCTGCCTGGCGCATAAACATTAACAATTATTTGTCTGGCGTTTTATAATAATACAAGAAAAGCCGTATTTTAATTCCCCCCCCCAAACAAAATATAATAATAATAATACAATTTAGAAATTGAAATATTTACATTCATCTTGCTCAATACACGCATTGTAATATTATGAGTTTCTGGTGAGAGTTTTTGTATCCGAAAACTTGTTGCATCGTACATTGGCAGGTTCTGACATGCTATGACACAAGTATTTCGTCGCTAAAATACAAAATTTCTCATGTGAACATTTACTTTTCATAGGTAATAATGCGAACAAATTGTACAAGTTAACCATACAGCTAAAAAATCAAACTGGTACGGGTGGCTCGTCGTGCGTGCGAGTGATTACAGTGCCCCTCATACTTTTGTAGACCACGCACGATAATGACAAGGTGAACCGCGTGAATATTCATGATGCGATTAGTATACATTGTGTCCAGTTAAACTGATGGCTTCTTAGAAATTAGTGTTAGATTAGTTACAAGGAAAACTAATTGTCGCTTTTGAAGCTGAATATGTTTTGACAGAAACTGCTGTTAATCGGTTCTGTCTTAAAGGCATGGTGTACTTTCGGTAACTACTTCATAAGTTATGACCGTTAAAAATCTCACTTGGTAAAGAAGACTGGAGAGCTTGGTATTAAAAAAACATTGTTTAGGTGACATTGTTTAAGAGATAGAGGTCATTTTTCACCCGCAAATCTGTATTATTTTCCTTCAATATTATCTTGCAACTTCGATTACCAGTTGGGCCAAAATATTCACAGGTTTGCTATTTAAAGCACATTGTTAGGACACACAAAGTGAGGATACTGGTCTTCGAAATTTACAAAAATTATCTCCTCCCTTTAACAAATTTAGACAAACAATTCACGCACCAAAATAAAGTGCCAAAACACAACTATCACTGATAATAAACCACGACTACAAACAACTTTCAAACGCTTCTATACTTCCTTAAAACAAGTGGGCGTTTTTAAAAATATCAGGTGTGAGGCTTTTCTGTACACCACGACAATGTTCATAATGTCAAATCTGAAGATTTTACCTGCCTAGAGCTAAAAGAGCCTTGAAAACATCCAACACTATAAACACACAAAGGGCAACGGGAAGGTTTCAGGCAACAGCGGTGGCTGCCCATTCCTTATCCTCTAAAAGATCCCATAAAGCAATGAACGACGTACAAGTTAATTACGGTTTCACCGCGTTGTCAATCAGTGGGCGCAGAAATCGAAACAAACGATGGGAAATGTGAATAGAGTGACAGTATTTGACTTTAATTCGACGAGAAGAGACGGCCGCATTGTTTTAATACCAGTGACCCTTTATAGGGTTTTACGGGTTGAGGACCATCAACTGCCTATAGTGTATTCAGCAGTGAGGCATCCGCACCTGAATAAAATTCTAACTAGGGCGAGTTCGTCGAAAAAGGAAGAGCCCTTATGTCCTCGGGACTATGTAGTCGATACGCATGTCGCACGTGGTCTACAATAAGTATGAAGCGCACTGTATCTGCTTGAATACCCACACACCGAGGGACCCAGTTCAGGTACCAGTTGTTTTTGTACACAGTTACACTTGTCTTGTGGGAAATGTACCAAAGGGTACGAGCCGAATAGTTAGCAAGATATTCGATTTCGTCAGTCTCATTCTCAATTAGAGTCGCGTCGATACCACTACTATGGTCATATCCGATGGACGAGCGACAATGGCAGCTGAATCTGGAAATTGTTCCCCTCCATTTCGGGATCTTATGTTGCGTGAACGGAGAAAATCGAGCCCCGGCAATGTCTCATTTCCCAGGGAAGATTGGCAAATATTTGTATTCGTTGAGTCGGACGCAATGATTCAATCACGTTTCTCAATAAAATCCATATCTTGCCCCACATCGGTCCTTACTTCCCATATCGTGATTAACCTACATGCCGATGCATTGATATCGCAATAATGCAATATTGGCTGCTGCGTGGGACCAACGGACTCCCCCAGATCCTCATTTTATTATTTACGATGGCGACCCCTCTTAAAAGAAAAAGAACAAAGAAGAAGCATGCCACCCAATCTTAGACAAAATGTAAATAAATGTCTCAAATGACAGTTGTTGAAAAAGGACACGAGCTGTCGGATGGAACGATGAGTTCAAGATGTCAGTCCGATATAATGTTCATTGTTGAACCCATGTTCAGAGAAAACCAGTATTAATAGAAAATTTCAAAGACCGTCCGAATGGCACGTGCAGTTTCATAAAAATGAAGGGTGCTATTGGTTATTCAATTCATTTAAATAATTTCAATTCGCAATAGACTCGTTATCTCCCTGTATACTGCTTTTTGAAAGGCCATTTCTAGTTATGAAAAGTCCGTGCAAATCTATAAAGATCAATCAGAGAGAACGGGGCCGTGTGTATCTGTTCGTCTTCTTCCTTGTATAAAGTATAGTCTCTCTTTTCAGAATATTCCAAATGACCACGAAATCACGAGTGTGCCTTAATAGATCATCAGTGTTAGCCCCTACTCACTAGTTAGCCAATCCCTCCGCACCGCCCACAGCCCACCACGTAGTTCCTACAGACCTAGGAGTTGTTTTAATTAGGCCAATACAAACTGAAAATAAGATCAAATGCAAAATATAAAAAATATTCCGCCACAAAGCCAAGACTCGTATTACAACAATACTTTTGCTGAGATTGAAAAAAAAATACCAAATAAAAACAACTGATATTGGCTAAGAAAATATTAAAATCATCTCCTAGCTGAAACTAATTTGAAAAATCTGCATTACCGGCGTCTATACCTTGAGAACCCAGCGGCATACAACGGCTAATTTGTAAAGTAATTCCGGACGAAGGCTATATACGATCTAGCATGCCTCCTTGGGTAATAACAAGCGGTTGGAATGAGGCAAAAATTATGTCGCACAGTTTCAGCGGAGCGTATATTTGCTCTAGCTGCATTCGATTGTGTTGCGGTCCACAGAGTTCGTGAGACGACGCAGTGGCGGCCGGAGCTGTTTAGCTTCGTAACCGGGTACCTAATAGTAATAGCGGGCACAAAAGCGAGCCAACAAACTGGGGTATCCGATCACTATAATAATGTTACAGAAAGCTAATACCTGTGCACGGGATCAGCCGAGTTGATACCCTTAAGAAATTCAGATAATATTCAGCCTTCAAAGTCGAGTACCTGCCTCCTTGTGCAATTCTATATACAATTGAGTTGAAGTTTTACCTGTTTGAACGCACGGTGTTTCAGGCCTGTTCAAAATATAACACAATTAAGAGCTGCCGGGGAGGAACGAACGTGATTGGAAGGACAACTTAGATACCTTACCCAATTTGCTGCCGAAAATCTCGAACAAAATCTAGGTTTTTCCGGCAAATAAGCATCCGTGAATCCCAAAGCAATCAAATTAAGAAGTTACTATGGCAACGCACTCTACGGTTGGTATAAAGCTTTGCACAATATATGACGTGTACCTGGGAAGTTCATGTGGAACAGGACCATACTTTATTTAATCATAAATTTATATTACTAATCAAATTAAACATTTAATTTGTTTGTGTACTTCTTACTTTAACAATTCAATTACTTAGTACACGTCAGTAGATCCCCTTAAATAAAATACAAATATCACATTAAACATAATATGCATAGACTCGTGTTTGTGTTCTCATACTATTTGCATCGAGTTGGAAATGTCTCGTTTGAACGTCTTAAATCCAACGAAGGTACCAATTGGAAATAATGTGCAATTCGGCGAGTAAAAACAAAATGGCCTCCTGATAATAACCACAGTGTTGTAATTTTTACGGCATTGGTATTTATTATTACAAACACAAATTGTAAGACAAAAAGAAGAAGAAGAAAAAAGAAAAAAACCCAGAAAAAACACAATCGCGATTGGTTGCAGCGTGGAGAAATAGTTGTATAAATGTACATGGGACAGCTTATTTCATTCAACCAAAAACGTCTTTATGGGGTGACAACAGACCAGTCATTGAGCAAGCGTTGAGGGCTCATGTTCCATGGCAATCAATCATTACCAATGAAGATCTGAATGGAAACCTGTTGCCAACTTCTAGATGGTTGAGGCTTTAATTAGAAGACTGAAACTTGCCAGTCACGGTGCCAGGAGGGCAGACGAAGCAGTTTCTAAGGTCCTTCTACAGGCAGCCCAACCATGGACAGAAAGCTTGAGGTCCCCAAGAAAGGTTTACGTCATACTCCTACAGACTTCATTGGACATGACATGAAGAACTGCAAGCTAGACAGAACTGTGGGGGCGACCCTGCCGGTTTCCATAAGTAAGTTGAAGATTTGCATGGCTTAGGAAGTAAGAACTGAGTAGATTTACGAGGAACAACAATGAAAATTCCGGGAGAAGTATTGGCCCTCGGGGGAATCAGGGTTGAGGTTTAGTAAAATCTTGACGTTTCGATCAGTTTGCTTTGCTGGTCTTCATTGCGAACCCAACAACTAAATGTACGGGTACTACCAAATGTATCACCAGGTTGGGAAACTGTGCATCCCTTTAGGCGCACTGTAACCCGCCGTAATGGCCCAATGTGATTACACTGCGTCAGTCCTCACTCGTTTCCCCAAGACAGTAACAAACTTACTGTATAATCCGGACTAGTTGATACCATTTCCATCTGATGGCAACGTCTAATAGCATTACCATGCGTCATTCACCCTGCTATTTATATATCATAATCTAGGGTCAGATTGTTAACATGGTAAAGATAGCGCGTGGAAACGAGAACACGTCTTAAAAGAGCAGTGCATTCAGAGAAAATTTGTCATCAATTTGGATATGATGAGAAGGTGTCCTCAAACTTAATATTTCGACAAACTATAAAAGTCATAACGGTTTGGTTTATGCTGCAGACAAAAACAGACGCTTTAATTGTGGAGTGTAAATAGTATTTAGGCTGGTCATTTTCATGTAGGCCTATTATAGTGCATTTATCACACAGCTGAATAGGGAATCACACAGAGCAAACGGCTTAAGGCTTTAAAAATGCTCACAATCACTCCATCTTAAACTCTGGAGCAACGCTTTGAGCAAAGTCTTTTGTTTTTAATTTTGAAGACGTTCCGATGGAATGGCGTTTTTTGCCGTCGATCAGAAAGATTTTCAATTAACTCAGAATGGCAGCACAGTTTGAAACGTTCCGGATGAGTTTGGGCGTCCTTCGGGAAGCAAATGAACTGCAACTAGGAAATGTAATGTACTGTGAACCACTGATCCTTAACAACACACATGATGTCCGTAGCCTTCATGTGCATTCAGGTTAGAGACGAATCTGCTTCTCAATAGTAGTTTAAATTTGCAGTTAATTTAGAAGGCAAGGTCATAAAATGGCTCTTTTTATTACTTGATCTTTTGAAGGAGTACAAAAAACGACGAATACATAGGTTATACGTATCACCGATGTTGTGCAAATTCGCATAATAAATGTACAAACGTCATTGATTTTGGTTTAATATTCTTGTAATAAAATATAGTCATGAAGACGATCAGACCATACTGATCGAAACAACTACATTTAGGGGCCGCACATACGTGCTATAATGCTTACGGTACCCCTCATGCAAGGAAGGCCAAACGTCACATCCCTCGACAGATAGTCATTAAGACGAGCACAGCAATCACGTAATACCATCTTAACACCAATTTAACTTTTGGCTTACAAAGACAAATACTTTCCTTATCATTATCGCAATCAATACTTTAATGCCCCCAAGAAGGGTACAGCTGCATCCGTACACTCAGTAAGCCATTGTGTCTGGGCTTAAGGGGGCTTAAACTTACTTCTCAAATCACACTATCGTAATATCTGTTCTTGCATGAATCAACGTTAATAAGGTAGTTTGGCATTTCTTTATGTATTGAAACAAATTTAAATAATTGCAAATCTTTCCATATGCCTTTGTCAGATTTGCCGATAAATGTGCTATTTACAAAACAATTTTGGTAGCAAAAGGCTTGTACTTGGATCGTGACATACGTCACTAAATTTTCCAATTACGCATATTATGTCCCACATACATGTACAATCATACATCAATAGTAAAAAGTAAACAAAAACTTGTTTGACGGAAAAATTACAGCAAAGGTGTGAAGACAACAAAATTAATAGACTAAAGAATTTTTGAAATTTTCGATCCTAAATTTCAGACACTTCAGTTCTGAGTAAAAACCGGTAGAAATTGATTTCCAGTGTCTCGATTTGTCGTTCGATCGTGTAATTCAATTACTCAATTATATCTAGCAAGATGCTATACCTAGAAGAGAGAGAGAGAAGAGAGAGAAAAAAGACCAAGCATCGAATCAGGTTGACGTTGTATGAAATAACTCCCGAGGGGGACTAAGTCCCTTGTGTCTGTGTTCCAGGGATACAAGGTTATCTCGTCAAACGGGGATTGAGTGCCGAGAGACATCAGTTAGCAAACCCGGCCTCTTTTAAATGCATGTTTATTTAATCTGCATCACCCCTAAAACAAACAGGAGTCGATTTTCCCATCTTGGTTCTTGTTTAAGTCCACACCTCCGTCAAACCAACGGGTATCAGATTGCTGCCATGTACAACCTTTATAATTGCTACACGAATAAACCCCCCTATCCCTCATGAATACATATAACTAGATTTGTTTTTGTATTTTCTGTGTTGATGCCACTCCGACGAATGTTTTCTGCCCCTTTTATTAAAAATGTGGGCTTTACGATCTGGCCATGTAGAAGAAAAAAACCCCGATCGTTTGGGTCTTAATCGAGCAGGGCGCAGTTTGAGGCAAATGAATCAATGAATATATGCTTGCAAAATCAACGCAGTGTTTGAATGGTAGGGATTTGTTCGTTAATCTGGATGAAGCCAGCTATTATTATACATTACCAAGGCTCAGCTTATATGGGCAACGCTACTGAGCACCAATATGAGATAACACTTTCTTTCAGCAGATTACAATAATGTACAATTTCAGTATGCTAACCTCGGTTATCTTGTTTGTAGGTCGTTTCTTCTTGATCAACAAAAACTCATTTATGGCTGTGTGTTTATACTTGATAAAAAGGAAACCAAAGGATCTTTTCCCTTGAAAAAAAAAAGGTTCCCGTAATGGCAAAGGTTCCCGTAATTTAAAAACGGAGACTTTAAGCTGAACCTTGTTTACGTATTGAAGAGAACATCGATCGACCAAAACTTGCACTATTCTGTTCAATTTGGATGCGAGTACTAAACATGTAACAAACAAAAGGAACATCACTTGATTGTGTCTGACTACTTTCATTCAAGCCTCGGTTTCAGTTGCATTGATTTTTACCCGGATCAAACACAGGGAAACAACACCATGATGTATAGATAAGAAGTCTCTGAGTCAGCAAACATCCCATAATGTTTTCCTGAGTTATCCCCACCCCTTTCCGTGTATCTCTTAAAAAAGACCGGGTCAACCCGTGTTGTTAGAATGAGGCCAAAGGCATTTCAGTGCATAATTATGCACATTATTTAAAAATTCAAGAGCACTTCACTAAAATTGAGTCAAGCAACTCAAGCACATCATCCAAATTGGCAAAAAGAAAGGAAAACACTAGATAATTATTCAAAGTGCTAATGGCAAGCCCGTAAACAGTTCCACAAATGAATTATAGACGAGGAACACATTACGAATATTGACCTTCATAAATAGCAATATCCACTTAAAATGATGGGCAAAGCGGCTACAGTAATTACAAGTTACGTTCTTTGACTTCGTTTGCTTATATATTAGCAGCAAAAGTACTGAATTTGCTGTGGATTATTTGCGGATATTTACACCACATTATTGCTTATAATATTGTAAGTTTGTTGCGCTTCTCTTTCTAAGTTGAGCATGTATAAAAAAACAAAATGGCTGCTGGCCCCGACCTACATACATAATGTCCCATGCCAAATACAGACATAACAGCGTCCAGAACGCAATGAGGGCTCAACGCTCACCCCCGACGTAAATGACACCGGCACCAAATTAAAATTGGCATCGATACTGAGATAAAATAGCCGTCGGGTCTGAAGAAACTTCGCCACAAGGGTAAAGATGTCCGCACCGTGTCCCATGGGGTCTAGGGACGGCGCGCGTTACGTTCTTTTACAGCTTCATCCATTTTTAACCAGCCCCAGAGCCTTGGTACCTGTTCGCATGAGGTATCCCATTCGCGTCGGTGTGTTTATGTTGTACAGCAAAATGGAACTCAATACAAGCGATACACGAAATTCTCACTCGGAGAGTTTCACGGGTGTGCATGTTCCATCAGAATTTCATCTCGTCCTATGACAGCATAGTCATACACGATATGCACATTTCTATCATTGCATGGCGCATGCACATAATTGAGAGAAGGTATGATTACACGGCTGTACAGAGCCGATCAAAAACGGCTCCAGAGGGCGCTAGTTGTCTAGCAGTCAAACATTGCATGCACTAAACTCGCCAGGGATTGAAATGGAAAATACTGAATACAACAGTATTTGCCAAAATCTGGATCCCAGCTCGATAATTTATCTTCTCTTTCCCTAGTTTCAATTAAAACTCACGAGGAAAACGATAATTTGTCACACAAGAGCAAAAATTACTATCACCACTCCAAAGGAAACAAAATAATGATACCACTCTAATACTTAGTCTCATTTGCTACAACTGATCAAAAGGTGTGTGTGTGTGTGTGTGTGGAAGCACAATCAGCGAAACATGGTCATGACATTGCACCGTGAACAATCAGCTCATGATCGAAAAGGCGAATAGGTGGAACTGTTACTGCGATACTACTTTGCTATTCATCTTTGTTACAAAAATATGGCCATACGGTTTGTTGGTATACTATTGCCATTCAGCCTCTTGATGGCGCTGCATATTACACGGTCGAGTACCCCGACGTAATATAAAGATACAGGGATCTCTCTTACAAACTGACGGTTTCCGGCGTTGGCTCTGACTAACTGAGGTACTCAGTGTCAGAACGGCCGACGCAAATCTAACCACGTCGTGCATTGTTTTTTGAGCCCAAAAGGTCCAGGAAACTTACCTTTCACATACATGGAGAATCCAACTCGCTATAATCCATAACGTGACAGTGAACACCAATAATACTGTTCCAGGACATATCGTCATAAGAGTTTTCAGTACAAATCTAGTGTTGAAATTTATTCTGTTGAGTGCGCCTATGCTTCTCGATGAGGCGTCCGTGAACAGTTTGCTGTGCAACAGCATCACACGGCATATCAGGTAGAGTCTTAGGAACATTGGGATCGAGAGAATGATATCTATGTCGGCCGTTGCCTTTCTCGGGTCATGGGTGTATGCAAATTCGGCCGTCCATTCGAAATAGTAGGCTCCTGGTACAGGATGGATTATACACACAATGAGTTCACATGTGATGAGGGAAATACGTGACCACGTCATTGCTATCCGCCATTCGTCCGCACAATTATCCACCAGGAAAAGCTGTGTAACAAAAACAAAAGAAAACACAAAATTAAACCAATGTGTGACACATTTATTTATTTATTTCTTCTGTACCCTGGGGAGAACTCTCAGTGAAACACTGTTTTACAGAGGTGCCCAGCAGCTACAAACAAACATCAAAAACATTGAGAACACATTTAAACCGATTATGGCGCGCGCGCGACCACGGGGTTCTAGAGGTATATACCTTTATAATGTCTATCTTGATTTACTCCCGTTTAAATCAATGTAACCAAACCGAGGCTGAAAGGAAAACAAGTCTGGCTCCTTTTTGTACAATGAATGTCATTTATGATTTCTGGTATTGGATACAAGGAACCTGACCAAGACGGTGACAGCATAATAAAGGTCTATGGCAATCCGAGCACGTACTCATTTTGAAGTGTACAAAACCAAATGGGATGTAACTGCATCAAAACAATGGAAGAACTATAGAAACGTCTTAGGTTTACAGCAAGTGTGCGTATATGGCGCAAGAGCGGGGAGACAATCTTCAGTTTCGAAAATTTAAAGCTAGTTCAAAACCTCAGGCTTTCTTGTAAAACGAAAAGAAAAAGACAATGACAATATAACACAAAAATGACAATATCCCACACAACCGGTTACCATTCAATTGGAACAAATAGTATTCCTCAGGGCTTATATCATTGAGGTAAAATGGCTTCAGGAATAATCGATTACACCGTTTAAAGGGTAAGAAAGGCCAGACGGTTTATATCGATAACAGACTTAGTCAGAGTTGGTACCCAGGCGTGAGCTTTATATTGAAGATATCGTAGTGGTCTTTACACAAATGAAATTAAATGTCCTTCGCTGAGGCCATGTTGATTTTTCATTCGGTTAATGAACTAGACATAATTGTCCCGGTCAGGAATGTCAACACAAGACCTGCTAGACAAACGTCGTAACACATAGTCCAAGGATCCATAATACCACAGTGCAGAAGATTACAAGCAATTTATTATCAACAACAACAGAACCAGCGTACCCAACACAGACGCATGCGAGGACATATACATTCTTGCCTGCTATTAGAAGAGTAGCTAAAAGTCAGCGCACTTCGACGTTTCGCCTGTTGCGTCAACCTTTGGGGATTTCGCGAATGACAATTTTCTGCTCGAAGAGAGTTCCCTGCTAAGGGCCCCCTGTACCTGTACCTCGAAAGAAAGCAAGCGTTCAATTGATGGTAATGCACCTACCAGTGCGCCTGAAATCTATACACTATTATTGCCTCGTGTGTGGGTGGACGAACTCGCGTGAAATGGCAATATATGTCTCCTCCTCAAGGCATGCCTGTTATTCCATAATGATAAATGTTTTCATGTGTAAAAAGCTTACTTCTTTGATGTGCTTTCGATCTTAAGAGCAACTTGGATTCGCATGAAGTTAAAAACAGTGGGTTTTGTCCTTGGCTACCTTTGCAAAGCAATGCAGTGATCTGTATCAGGTCTGGATATGAGTGGGCAATAACTATCGGAAACATACGCTGGAACCATTAAACTTTGCCATTAAAATGTGTAAGTGTAAATCTGTGGAAAGCCTACATAAACCACAAAGATGCTCTCCGTTGATTGATATCACACTCATAGGTACGCAAACCTCCAGCTGTGCCCGCAAAACACACTCCGACTTTGAAGTGCAGAGTACCACAGTGACGTCACGCAACGTCAAAGCTAAACTCGTCTGGTACTTTGTGCCATAACGGCCTGTGCAGTCGCTGAATGAAGGTGCCAGACGAAGCACGTCAAGGTTCAACATCTATAAGCGGTTTTCGTTGCGCTTAAAACTACTAAATAACTAAAGGAATACAGGTTTTGTTGCAAGGGACTTCCAATGGGATCCGATGTAGCAGAGGTAATACACACAGGGCAGACCTGAATGCAGAGTATTCGCCGTGGATGTTCGCGAATTATTCACGGCAAAGAGCACTGCACAAGAAATCCCAAACCAGCTTCGATGCATATCGATCTTTTTAATGTCGCTAACACAGCAACGTCTTCAGACAACATCTTCGGGAGGACATGAACTCAGTTTCAGGGTGTCCTCAGCCCTACACTACGACAGAATTAAACGAGTGTCCGGTAGCACGATTATAAGGAACTGTCATTCTGACAAGGTTCCCTTGTGTCACTGAAACACAAAGTCAACGCACTTTGGCCGTCGTACTTCGTTTGGATTTCTTTAAGCCTATAATTATCCCATGTTTAAATTATATTGCCCTGATTATTTTAGACAGTGATGCTACAATTATAAAAAAATCATTTTTGTATGACATTTAATAACTGTAAAACAATGCTCTAAGAGGAATTGTTATTATGTTTTGAATTTTTCGGACTATCAGCTGCTTTTCGAATGTTTTACAATAAATCATATTTACATATTCTCTGTTTAATCTGAATATGTTTTTAGTCAAAGTTGCTGGTAATGTCAGCTGCAACCGATTACCCTTTTAACTGTTTCCACCCATTTCCAAGTCTAATACCGCGTCATAAAACGGGGGGAGAGGATAGCCTATTCAGAACACAAAATATAGATTTTGTTTTATGGGTCTATGCTTATTTTGACACTCAAAACATTGTTTTCCCTCGTTAACATGCATGCGATTGTCTTTCCCCTAAAACATGGCGGAGATCGCACTGAGAAAAAAAACCCCATAGACATAAATAAGTATTGACCGATCGAAATTAGCAGTGTCGCTGATGGAGAAAAAATTTCTCAATTGCTTTTCTGGCACGTTGCAACCCTTTTAAAACAGTTTTGAAATCAGCCTACCTACAGAACATGTGGCTCGTGATCGAAATTACATGTTTATAGAAACAACTTTAAGGGTCAATACAAGTTAAAGTGCATCTATTGGGGAATAGGAAGAGCTTTACAATGTGTGCTTTATACAGTACTGATATTGTTTCGTTGTCTTCCCCCTCCTCGTTTTTCAGAATTTGCAATGGCTTGTCTTGTCTCTCCCGAGAGAGTCACGGGGGTCAGCGAGTGGAGCACCCGTCCTTTCTTCAGGCATGACAGTTAACTAGCAAGGGTGTTTGTCTCTGTAAATGTCAACCCCTTCTACTCTAGTCCACTATGATGTTGTCAGTCCATCGTTTTCGTTGTCTGTGGGAGTTTGTACCTATACGATTGTCATTCCCGTCCAAACTTTCATGTTATCAGTCCATCTTTGTCGTTGTTCTCCTGTGCTTCTCTACCCCTTTCTTGTTTTACTGGCAAATGATTTTGGCCAGCCAGTTTGTGTCACATCAGATTTCGTCTCTTCACATTTGTTTGCGGATCTTCAAAGAGACCTATGTGCTTTTCAAAGGATTTGCGAACACAGATTTCATAATTTGTATTGTGGTCTGCATAGGAGATGCCCAAGATATTTCCGCTTCATGTCATTTCTACTGCCCTCATCTTCTTTTGAAGATCAGCATTGTGGGTCAAAGGTTCTCGTGCGCAAAGTACAGGAGGTGACTGTAGGAGTATAACTTTATATTTCATGACGTTGTTATTATCTTTGTGGTTAACAATGTCAAATATTAACAAGAAATACGCATTTCATGTGGTTTTACTCACACCGTGGTGTGTACAAAGCCACATATTACTAGGGTAGGATTCGAACCCACGACCTCAGAGCAAATGTCTTACCAAACCGATATTTTAATATCCAGTAGCTAGAGGCAGTTCGAATCCTATATTTTAGAAGCGGGTACCGCAACAAGTTATTAGAAGTTAGCTTTTTGCATCGGAAAAAATGGTTTTACAATTTACCCTGTTAAAAAATTGAGATGGTGGAAAGTACTGAGTATACAGTGCTTAACACATATCGGTGTATGGGTAAAACTAAATGATATTCTTTATACACACATTTGCTCGCCAAGAAAATACAATAAAAATGACTGCCAGTGCCGACTTGAAAATAAAATCTGTAAACACTGTACAATGATAAAAGACGAGGTGGGAGAACACTCTTTTGTTGGCCTCGACATTGAGTGATATTGGCAATTTTCTTGGGTCAGTAAATCTAGTGTTGGTATTAAGAAGGAATTCCAGTATCAAACGCTGAAACTTAAGAGAAAACAGAATTACAAGAAATTATGTTGGCTGTGTCTGCCAGTTGTACATCCAATTCAAATTGTTTATTCGTGATGATTCTCGTTCAACGTTGCCCTTTGTTTAGTTTTCAGGTAGGCCTATGACTTTTAAAGTGCTTTAGGCGCTACTTAAGAACAGATTGTTTTGTAATTCACCAATAATGTGCAATAACAATATTTAAAAGAGGCAATTACGAGGCACTGCGCATAATATGAGGCGATGACATCATATGTATGTTTGCTCAGTGTCGAGACGGCAGTCGAATCCGCTCCCGAGACGCGCATCCCACGCCAGTCACATGCAACCCCTTACCCAAATCCCTTACAGTCAAATCCATCCCCCGCGTAACATTCTCCGAGGACACTTAAGCTTCTTAGGCAAAGACACCACATTCAGAGTCGCCGGGGTCACATTCACAGTCAACCGGGCGAATTGGTTTCTCGGCCCGCTGTCGCCACTCCACCGCGGTAAGACCGTGACGTCATCCCAGGCAAGACGTCACACCACAACATGAGTTTTTGACATTAACGGACTCTACAACCGCCGATGGTTACTCACACAGCGGAGTGTAGCCTTAGTAAAACTGGTTGGACAAGGAAGATGCAAACTGCCCAGGTTTCCTGTATATGATGAATCAGCTATCTAAATACATTCTTTTACTGAATAGGCGAGGATAATTGCAAACAGATAGAAGACTTCACAGTTATCAATGATGAGGCTAATATGACATCACTTGCTGACATTATTACCTAACTAGGTCAAATGGTGGCTCACACAATAATGCATGAGTCATGGGAGGGAAGAAATATTATCCTTGCAGGTTTTGCATACGCGGATAATACAGTTTGTGTTAAAGCACGACAAAGTGATCGCCATACAGTAACCCTAAATTAGCTCTGGTGAAGCCAGTAGCCACAGACATTATTTTAATTCCATAAAATCATGCAAATGCTGCTGAATCAATCTGGTCTTGTTTTTATAATAACGAGCTGTGGGACTATCTATATTGACGTCACTTTGGATCAAATTTCTCCTCAACTTGACAGTCGATGTATTGGTGTCGCACTATCTCTTAAAGCTCATCACTGATTTTGATATCTTAAGACTGGTTTTACCTTTCCTGGCAGAATGCATAATGCAAGCGCTAGTCTCCTTATTATAATAAGTGTCGTTGATGAAGCGATCCGCATGCTAAGGGCACCGCAAAACCGAAAGTGCATACTACGTCTATGGAAAGGCAAATGAACCCAATTTACCCAAAAGAGCGAGAGAGACATGAGAGAGAGGGGGAGAGGGTAACAAAAAGAGGAAAGAAAACATATCATCGTCTCTCCCAACTGATCTTGGCCTGTCAGAAAATATACAGACTGCCATCCGATCTTGATGGGTCGACGACAGTCGGGCTAAGAATAGCACATGCTCGGAATGACGTCACAGAGCCAAGAAACCCCGCCATGCGAGAGTAAAGGAGAAGAAGGGGAAAAAATGCAGTGCAACTAAATAGCACGGGGGTAGTTCCGTAGTACAGGATGCTGTAAACTCTCCGATTGCTCTTGGCTTCTTTGCGTTAAATCGGCTTGGAATGCTTATATTTCCGTGTTAAGAAATCAGGATTTTTTTTTCCACGGAGTTGTGTTGGCAATTAAAGCCCCTCTGCGAAGTACATTCACCAATACAGGGCATTTCGTTTCATGACTGCGAAATTCCCAGGATGTTATTTATAAAGCATACAATTTGAAAAGATCATTGTTTAATATTAAACAAACAGATAGCTATTTTAAAATCACTGAACCGTGTGAAAAACCATGTAACAATTAAATGTTGCGCACTAAACATGGAAGGCTCCTTATGTTTATTCTCGGGACTTTAATCTAAGCTAAAAACCTTAATGCTGGACTAAAGCAGGGAATGGAACTCGTTGGATAAAGTCACCCCCCCCCCCTCCATTTGGTTGATTTTCCTTCTTAAATGTTTCAATAGATATAAAAGGGGTTGAAGATGTGTGTTTTCCTCGGATATGGTAGATGACCAATCCTTACCATTCCTGCGCAAATTTCTTCTCACCCTTCCTGTGTGAATTCCCATCAGCACCCATGCCCATAACCACCAATCTAGTGTGTACACATGCATACAAGCACCGTGTCTACGCCTACCAGCCCAATGTATATGCCTAGCAGCCACGCACACCAGCCCAGTGTCTATGCCCATCAGCCCATGTTCACACCGACCAGCCTGTTGTAAACGCCCACCAGCCCAGTGTATATGCCAAACAGCCCCTATAGTCGACGCCCACCAGCCCAGTATATACAAATCAGCCCCATGTTCACGCCCACCAGCCCATTGTCAACGCCCACCAGCTCAGCGTCTATGCCCATCTTTTCCGTGTCCCTGCCACAGAATCCAACGCCCCAGCCTTCCCTGGGCAACAATAATCTCTCGGCCATCTGGCTGATACAACTGGAATTTAAACAAAGGTTACATTAAAGATGAAGAGCAAAAGACAGCATCAATTTGAACTGAAAATAAACCTCTTATACATTGCAACGTTCGCTGTGGCTTCCTTAAATCGATTTTACAGAGTGAAGTGTGTTAAGAATATCGGTTTTTTTAGTAGTCACCTCGCAATTTTCTTTAATTATTTAATTTAAAACAAATTAAAAAATCTTTCTTCCACTTTCAATGATATTATTTTGTAAAAATTGGTTATTATCTTACATAGTCTTTCCCCTTTGCGTAAAGGGTATTTGAGGCGTTCCGGTCAGCACTCTGCCGTTCAGTCGACGTCATTACGGGTAGAAAATACATTCGAAACAAAACATTCGGTAAAGATCAAACAACTTTGCGGAAAATCAAGTAGTCTGACTCGACTAAGTACTTCGGGTCGTGTCCGGATAGGTGTATTATTTATAAATCATATTGCTTTTGTAATCGCTAGTTCAGAGCATGTTACTGACCCACGCTCTCACAAGACTAAAGTGCAAAAGACAATGCAAATGACTTTGGCGGGAGCTACGGATGGCGGGAATAAAACACGGGAATCTAATGCACAGGTGTGTGCTATGCCTAAATATACGGCCCGGCCCATAAGGTAAGCTCATAGTCTTGTACCTAAATGTAAACCGGTTTATGATTGAATTGAGAATGATTGGAGTCTGTCATTGTGTCTATGCTTCAAATAAAGAAATATGTATGAAACGGCCTGGCACACAGGGTGGCGAATCGTATCTAACCAAAAAAAAAAAAAAATTTGATAGAAAATAGCATTTTCGCAAAGTGTCATGTGAAAGTGCTTCACGGGAGCTAATGGTATTAAATCATTCAGCCAATAAAGTTAGGTGTCTGCCAATGTTCCATATTCCTCATCCTCATTTTTTTCTCTCTCGTATACTCTTTCTACAATAGAGCCTCTAGTGTCTTTGCTGTATTGCTGATCCTTGAGCAACCATTTTAGGCCTTGCCACGAGTGTTCTTGAAACCTTCTGGATGACACAACAACCGTGACTAGATTTCAATTGTTGGGGGGGGGGGGGGGGGTTCGCACCTTCGACGACAGCCAATTCAATTATTGCACCATCTTCTGAGTCAGATGAATTCTCCGACAAGGCTCGTCTTCACAAGAAACACACGAGAGGGTGACATTTGGTGTCTCTAGTATTCTATCCCATTAGAACTCGTTTTGCCATTCGACACACCTGATACTGCACGTACAATCGAGGCACCAGCAAATTAGCACTTGGGTTTACTATATCTAGGGTCCTCAGAGTTATAGTCCGAATTTCGCAAATACCCTTTATAGCTCTTCCTCTCTATACTACAATAAGGCAAATAAAATGACCATATATACTGTCGCATATTGTACACTCACAAATCCTATCAGCACATGACATTTTAAAGAGTCGCTCTTCTACCTTTGCACGCTAGGGCATTGACAAACGGACAAACAGGCAATGAGCAAAATACTTCACTCACGACGGCTATTCCATGAAGTTATCTTTGTAAACGATTATTATTTTTTTTGGTGCGCGTGTAATGCTAAAACAAATTTAATAGCAGAAACAAGAAAGAGTTTTGCTACGCACCAATTGTCTTATACACTTCTTAAATTGTCTATATATATATATATATATGTGTGTGTCAGTGTTTCGGGCAAAATGAAAGATGCTATATTCTTCTCACTTGCCAACAAGAGAGAATTAGCTAATAAAAAAGTGAAGGATAAGTAAAATTTCCAAACTGTCAACACGACACTTTTTATCAAAAACATATTAAATGATATTATTTTGTTTCTCCTTTTTAAATAACGAGTTCCACGAATTGGCCTTTTTGTTTTGCTTTCGAATAAAGGAGATCAACTTTCCATGGTGACACCGCTGAACAAAATGAGACTTCATCGGCAAGACTTGTATGGGAACAGTTATATCATATACAGGGTATTGATGAAGCTGATTTTAAAGCACATATAGAGTTGCGTCACCATATCATTCAACGTTGACACCTTTGCACCATTGTGCGACCGAAGACGAAAGATTGAATCCGACCGAGCGCGAACGAAGCTTATGCTTCCTCCCTATATCAATAAAACCTTTTAAATGTGATAAATCGCCATGTCTTTGTCCAATAATAGACATTTTTTAATAACTAGGGGATTTGAAGGCAGTGACCATTTCATGACGCTGTGCTTGACTCTTAATCTACATGTTAAGGTAGATCGATCAAACTGTGATTTACTGTGAAATCCAGGCTCCCTCCCCAGGTAATAACATTTTTACTGTTCAATTCAAACGCAAGGAAACGTGCACTTGGTCACGCCTGTTTAGTGGTCACTGCCCGAGTTGATTATGGTGCGCAATAGCGATAACAAAGTTAGAGGCTTAAAATGCAAACTGTTTCCTTTGGGTACGACATATTATACACATGTTCGGAAAGTTGAACTAAAAGAACATTAGATGAAGACCAGAGGAAATACTACCCGAAACGTCAAGAAGAATAAGAATATGCATACTTGTCTCAGACTAGTCTCTTTATAAGTCCTCAAAGTGGAGACTAGTCATTAAGTGTCCTAGAAATCTATTTTTAACAGCAACCTTTCAATCTCAACCGTGGACAGCCTACAAATCTTTTACTACCAGTGTAATATTTAACACCCTGGACTCTGCAGTGCAATGATCACAGCAGTGCCATTCTGATTATAGACATGTACAACAACGCCATAGTGGTGCCAGAGTGTGTTTGCGTTCATGGCGTCGTCGCCATAGCACACACACAAAAACACTCTGCACAAGATGCGCAGAAAATCAAGAATGGTTTATTTTTTAGTTTTAAGCACCGTCTCCAGTACTTGGACATCCCAGCCACCAATTCTGTGGGGAATTGCAGTTATTTTAAAAAGGACACTCCAACAAAAATCAGGATCTTCTTTGTGTACACAGAACACACAAACATCTTGGTGTTCAGGGAGCAGTGGCATCACTCCCCAATTTCCCTTATACAAACGGCAGTGGTGTTGTTACAGCGAGAGAGGGGTTGAAATGTCTTTTGACTGCGAGTAAGAATCACAATATTCAAAACACGTCTACATGTGTAATGGTGATGAAGATGACGAGTGAACTAAAACTCACACAGTGTGAGAACGACTTTACATCTATACTCAAGATGGCTTCCCGCAAGCAAATAAAATACAGGAAATTGCGACTAATTTGCAGGACACTTCATACTGGGAATTCAATCTGGTAGATGAAACATCAACGCGTACACGGAAAGCAATTACGTAGACATGTACTGCGGGGTATAGATCTTGTGTAGTGACTACAGAAAGAAGTGTTACCCCCCCCCCCCCCCCCCCAATCGGGAAAAAAAATCAATGTCCGGGGCTCTGTTTATCTAACATTCTAATGTCAATTTCGTGGACGTTTCAAAGGTAGCAATACTGAGAATCCATGCGTTTACATAATATTTAACCATTGACAGATAGTAAAACATATTCTGCACGTTTGAATTGTAAATGTCAGTTATAAAAAAAAATACTTTAAATCAATCACAAGTCGATTGACGATGCTTTTGAGGGTGTGGAAACGACTTTTGAGGTGTGAACGTAGGCCTACCTTTAAACAAATAAAAATACACACTGCAAATCCATGAAATGTCTGCAAAACGAAATGAAATAATGTTAACTTTAAAAGGTGCATTCAACGTAAAAGGTACATTCTACTATTAAATATATGCCTGAATCAGATTCAGTAAATGATATGTTGTTTTTTAATCAGTTGGTCATCAACCGTCAACGGGTCACTAACGCTAAAATTTCTCAGAACGATAGCTCCTTTAAAAGGATTTGTGATTTTCATCTCAATACTGAGCGTGCTTTCCGTCTGTGTCACCCCCAAAATGTATATCTATCGCAATTCATCAATTCTGAATTTTCATGTAAGAGGAATTCAGCTGTCTTAAAAAGCGCGGGAAGAGACACACACACAAATGAAGGGACGACCGAGTTGAAAAACTACCGACAACCTTTAAAATCTACATGTACTTTTCGCATGTATGTTTAGCGGAAAAAAAACTGTGAGTGATTCCAACACATTTGTTCGTCCCTTGGAAGCGCGAACGATCCATGTCTCTGTAATCGCCTCACTGCCCTCACTCAGCATAAACTAATCCAAACACGCAATCATCCTGCATTGGCATCACGGCGCCCACAGTGACAGTATACTTTGTGAACTAGTCAATCATTCCTATATGGTTCAACGAGGATAAAGCAAAAACACCACACCGACGGGGTGGAGCAAAATTCCTCCGCATCGTGGTTCAAATGACTCCACACGTACTACGATGTAGGCCAAACACATGGTGTGCCTAAATTACGGAGGGCATTGATGTTATTAACACTACCCCCACCGGATGCAGTATTGATCTTTAACACGGAGGAATAAATAAGCAGACAATAATGATATCATTTGGATTCCTGCCTTAATATTGACGTTTTTACTTGCATATAGGACTGCTAATGAGGTGACCATAGTTTTTTTTTGATCGGGGACAGAAAAATAGAAGAAACGGGGGGGGGGGGGGGGGGGGGGGTGTTGTTACACATAATGTATGTGTATTTTTTTCAAAATTATTGATGGACCACGTGTAATGGATTATGGTATTATACTATTGGCTTTGAGGGCACACAGTATGCATTCTGACTGCTCTATATTCCGACACCCCAACAAATAAACAAATAAATAAAATATAATAAAGCAATATCATAATCTTTCATTATCACTTAAAAACATTTAAAATGGCTGCCAGTCGGTGGTTTCCTTTTACCATGTGTGTTAATGAGTAAAGTGAACATGAAAACAGAATCACTCGCGGTTCAATTGGCTATAGTGTGACGCAGAGATTAAAATCTCCTGCGATCGCGTTGATTTTGTTCCCCTTTAAATCCTAAAACAAGTCTCACCAACGCTGCAGCATTGTTTTACTCAATAAGCAATACGTCAACTAAACAATCGTTTAAAACATAAAGCCTCGCAGATACGTCAATTATGGTGTCACTTAACAGGCACGTTAAACCGATGAGAGTCGCAGGTATTAACAGTGCCCGATAATTGTTCAGATATTAAGTAAACCCTGGGAAGACACACTCCGCGAGAATTCACCTAGTACTACTGCCGGTTAATGACGGCGTTTGTTTATTATAGGCAGGGTATACTTTTGATAGTTGCCAAAGACCAGTATCCCTCACTTGGTGTATACCAACATACGCATACAAATCCTGTAAATATTTGGGCTCAATGGGTCAAAAACAAGTAAAACTAAACAAAAAAACACCCTTGGTGCACAGAATAATATTGTGTGCTTTCAGATGCCTTGGAAGGACTGCATGCCTGAAGCCTTTCTAAGATTTACATTTTGTTGGTGAAAAGTACATCTTTTCTAAAACTACACAGCTCTCCAGTGCTCTACATGTGTATACCAAGTAATTCTTTATGGTCATTAATTTTGACAGTGACTTCTACTGAGAAAACAGCTAAAAACTGTCACGTTAGTTTCACAAGAACGTCAAATAAATCCACATTTAGCAAGGTGACAGCGGGTACCAACCACTCATCTGGCTGCACCATTCGCGAACGGACACCGACCCTCAGAAATATGAGAAGCGACACATGCATCAACCGTTTCTCAGAATATTTTTTTCCATTCATTTCTAATCAGTGGAGTCATTTAAGATGAATCATTTCTTGGATTGCTTACTTCCTATGACATCTTTATAACAAGTAAGAATTCGTGTAGAAATCACACAATTGTTTTCAGGGTCATTACCAAAGCATGACCCAAAAGGCAACCCTGTGCAGATGCAGTGTTGTTTAAAGCATCCTGCTAGGACCCGTGTGTCAGCTCACACTTCGGATCATCAAATTCAGTTGCCATCCTGTCAAACGTGAAGCAAACTCAGGCATAGATGCACACAGGATAGAAGTGAGAGGTGGAGAACTGTCAAACAAACTGACAACCTCTGTTTTCGTCTAGTTTGAAGGCGACGGAGCGGCACAATGTCAACACACAATTTACCCATTTGATTTATGTGATGTGAATAGGGCAGTACAATCTTTTTAATGGCCAGTCTGAGCACCACACTCAAACTACTAACGACACCACCAAAAATGAAAAAAAATATATAAAGAGCATGGTCAGACACGTCGCTTGGTTAGGTTTACTGGATCCTCGTAACATCGTAACTTGACTGGAGTCCTGATCAGAGAGCAAGATGAGAAGGGTCAAGCAAACCGGAAAACGAGTCTCGCCCGCAAGGAACCGGATCTGGCAGAATATGGCCCGATACTTTTGGTTAAAGTGAGTTCAGTTGCGTAACTAGGGAGAAAGGGGGCACGTGCCCTCTCTGACTTTGAAATGTGGACTAAAGAGATTACAAATTACCAGAATAAAATCTTCCTTTAATAACATAGTGTCGTAGCAATTTCAATGTTTAAAAAAATATCCTTTTATTTAGACGCAGACAATGTATTTATTATTACATCCACGTCAGATTATCTTTTAAAAAAATAGAAAACGACACAGCCATGAGCGCTGTTTAGGCAAAATGCAAACCGAAACTGCAATCTTAATTTGCCAGAAGTGCCCCCAAGAAAGACTGGTGCATCCCCTTGTCCACCCTGAATTGTTTGATTGCTGAGTGTGAGCTGCAACCTGAACTCATGTTGGTTTCCTTCTTTTATTGTTATACACTAATAAAGTGTGGACGAATTTTAACAAAAACCATTGCTACAGACTTTCTGTTACATGCAGTTACAAAAAGGTAACTCAAAATGCAAACTCCGGTTAATTCCAAACCGATTGTTTGAGTTCCAAATATACTCCTTGTATTTCTTTGTGTGCCTTGATATAACTGACAAAATATGGATGAGTTTCTCTACATATGTATTTTATATTTTAACATATGTATTTTATATAGTGACCAGAGAAATTTCATAGCGAGACGTTTCTGATTAAACTTTGTCCTTTCTTTACTTTTTTTCATCGTCAGATCGAAACCCTCATCTTCCAAGGACGCACAATAAACGTTTTTATGCCGAAATGTTCCTGCCTAGACTCTGAGACAACATTGACACAAAATTAAACGGGTTTACTTTTGGAAAAAAGCAATGCAAACAAAAAACTAGAGTTCAAACACACTGTTTTCTTTAATCTAAATCGCCTCATAATCCCAAAGTGGTTTTGCGATGAACGATAATTTGTGTGCCCGACTTATAACGTGTAGAATGCTCGCCTAAACAAATACAAATTATAACTATAAACAAAATACACCTCATTGTTCCTTAAGTGGCAGACTGAAATCAAGCTACCGAGGTCAGTGTTCGGCTTCTGAATAAAAAAACAACCCAACAAAATTATAAATAAATGAAACCGGTAAATAAAACCGCCTGAAAAGGGCGTGCGCATACGCACCTATTCACACATTAGAATGACGTCATTAATGATATAGACGTATCAACAGCTGGTTCACAGGTCATACGTCTCTCGATAGGATTTTGACATTCAGTTGTGCTTACAAATCAATATTTTTGTATCCACAGGTTGAAGACTTAAGTGGCTGTTTTTGTTTTTGTTTTGGTTTTTAGAGGGGGGGGGGGAGGGATATTCAGACAGCTTCTGAGGAAACTCATTGAAACCACCCCCGCTTCTTCTTTAATCGATGTAAGGCCTCTTTGTGCAGAGCGTTAGTCTATCCCAAAGTAACGAAGCAAGGCTTCCCCTCTCCAAAACAGACCTGCCGCACTGACAAACAAGTCAACATGTTTTTCTTTTCGCAGCCCCCTTTACAAACAAACAAATCAACCCGTCGCTGCTTCGGATCGCTTTAGTAATTATCAATTGACGTAAATCTTTGTGTCCGCCGAGGCTTGTTTTTATCGGACACGATCGAATGAAACATTTTAATGTTCTTCGCAAAGTTTAAGGATAAATACCGAATGTATTTGACATTAGTTTTTCTATGGCTCTTCTATATCAATTCAGCCTTTGACATTTAATGAAAGCAATTGCTCTGCAGAAACCTAGTGTAGAGGTCGCTTATGCCCCCTCCTAAATTTTCAACTATTATGCCCCCTCTAATTTTTCAATAGCTGCTTGACCACCCCTTTGTTTCAACAGCCGATTTAAGCCAATCAAAAGGTTGGAAATACCTCAATGAGTGGGTATGGGTCTCACCCCACAGCAGTCCCCCCATACTGGATGATGTGGCAGTGAGATCAAGACATATGATTAAAAGTGAAAGACCCAACTCATTGTGAATTCTTATTTCATCCTTTTATACAGGTATGTGGATTTTAATTTGTATTATCTAATAAGTTCATAAACTATAGATTGATGTGGTATTATTCTAAACTTGTTTTAACTTAAGGATAGGAGAGATTTACCTCCTCAAAGTTAGCTATAACTTTTACCATGAACCATGATGTGTGTAGGCCTATGCTTTACTGAATTGGGTTGAAACATGGTTAAGGCTCTGAAGTGTACTGAATTGATTTAGACTTTTATTCCATTTCCTTATTATGTTTTGATTAATTAACTTGAGTTTCTGATAGCTCATATTCTATAGAAATGTTTGATGCTAAGAATGGTGTTTTAGGACTTTTCCAACTATGTATATTTCTAGAGGAAAAGCAGGGGTAGTTCCCCATCTTTTCTAAGTTTAGTTGTACAGTACTTTATGTATGTAGATACACGTGTACAAAAAGACCACCCTGGTCTGAGACAGTAACCCTGAGTGGAGACTAAAAGGCTAGCAGGGTCATTAACTTAAACCCCTGAGGGCTTGGTCAGTGGTAGCTCTTTAATAGCCTAGATAGCCTGGGATAGCCTTGCTGCCTGAACAACCTTCTTTGTTTTATTTGTTAAGAGGCAAGTGCCAGGTTAGAAAGTGACTTTGCCTTGTTTTAGCCAAGTTGATTTTGTTTATATCAGACCCAAGACTTTGCTCATATCCCAGTAGGGTTTGTTTATGTGTTTCTTTATTCTCTAAAGTCAATGTGTTTCTTTGTTTTGACTATTGGGCAAAAACACTGCGATTGCTTTACTTGTGGAGTTGGGTTTCAGAAGTGAACAGATGTAGTAAGCATTAATAGATTTCGACCTAGTGTATAGTATTGACACTCTGAGTATTTGTTTATTGCAAATGATACTAGGATTGAGGTGAGGCAGAGAAAGTAATTATTGTCGAAACAATGACAAGTTTCTAAGTAAATGTTTAAGAAGTATTGTTATTATTGTTAAAGATAGATACTGGATGATGTGGCAGTGAGATCAAGACATATGATTAAAAGTGAAAGACCCAACTCATTGTGAATTCTTATTTCATCCTTTTATACAGAATTGCAACATTAATGTACACCGTGGAGTGAATCTCTGATTCACGACGGGTGCAACATTTGGCACCTCCGACGGGACAGGTGTGTTTCAGCATTACATCCGTTAGAATGCTCAACGACAGCGCCTGTCCAGCGACCATGAACCTGAACCCAAGACCCAAGCTACAGTAACCATGGTAACAGGAGTCCAGACCTGGTAGTGCAAGAGACAGGAGAATAGCAGTGGTGGACAAAGCAAGCAAGGGGCGGAGTCAAAGACCAAACAAAGAGTTTGAAGAAACGAGTTGCCCCCAAGATGGAGAAGTCCGCACAGGAGCTATGCCAGTCTTTGATGTGCCAGGTCAGTAAACTCACCCGTGACCAGTTACTCAAAGTCTGTGAGTTCATCGATCTACCCGATTATAATGCATTAGAGGCGAAAGAAGACAACCACCAGATCCTCGTAAGAAAAGTCAACCGTCATCTCAACCGAGATGAGATAGACGAGATGGAGGATCAAGGCCTGGACAGTTTCAAGGAGATACAATGTTTTCTAAAGAAACTCGTCCCTGAGCCTCAGCCACCAGTTGTGAAACCCCAAGCTTCATCAGATTTATCGACTGAACCATCCCCGACCATGGAATCTAAATCTACAACACCTCCTCAACCAGCAAGTGGAGAACAGCCACTAATACTAGATACTGAGCTAGCGCTGAAGAAACCCATCCCTCCCATCACACCCCACAGTTTGATGACTCTAGCCAGACGGGAGTTCAAAATTTCTGGCCAGATAGGAGAGCCGGGCCAGAAAGATAAATTATCTTTTTCAAGCTTAGCTCACCAGATCGAGAATGGTCGTCTAAAGGGCCACACCGAATGCGAGATCGTTGAAGGCGTTATCCGAGCGATTTCACCAGGCTCTCCCTTGCGAAGTTACCTGGAAGGTAGGGTAGCCCTTGCCTTGCCCAGTCTCCGTCAAGTTCTGCGGTCACATTACCGAGAGAAAGATGCCACAGAACTTTATCAACAACTATCCCGTGTGACTCAGGACATCAAGGAATCCCCACAGAGTTTTCTCGTTCGTGCCCTTGATCTAAAACAAAAAGTTGTCTTTGCAAGCCAGGAAGCAGGTTCCGGATTGAAGTATAACCCCACCCTTGTACAGAGTATGTTCCTGCATGGACTTCTGACTGGATTAAGGAGCGATGCTGTCAAGTCAGAGTTGCGTCCCTATCTCCAGAATCCAAGTACGACGGATGAGCAGTTGTTTGAGAAAATAAATATAGCAGCTCGCCAGGAAGCAGAACGGCAAGAGAAACTTGGCGTGGCCAGTGCAAAACACATCTCCGTCAAAGTGGTACAACAGCTGGGATCAAGCAGAGAAGATTCGGGGACCAACCTCAAGGAGCAGCCGAGACAAGGCAGTTTAATGACCGACCTTGCTGAATTGAAGGCAGGAATTGCTGAGATTGCCACCCTGAAAACACAGATAGCTGGTCTGCAACAGTCGCTAGCCCAGCCTAGTGAGCGCCAGCAGTGGACCCCTAGGACCAACCGTGACACCAACAGACAGAGAGGCTGTTCTAACTGCCAACGGAGTGGCACTGGAGATAGTTGCGAGCATTGCTACAAGTGTGGCTCTGGCGAGCACTTTGCTCGTGGATGCAGACAGTGGCGACGCAATCAACCGGGAAACGGCCAAGGGTTACTGCCACGGGACGGCCAGTAACCTACAAAAGTAATTACCAGAAGTCCCACCTTTGTTCGATAGCCCCCTCAAGACAAGCGAATGTAAGCCGACTAGTGGGTAAGAGATGTATGGTGAGCTGCATGATAGACGGAACAAAGACCCAGGCACTTTGGGACACAGGAGCCCAGGTCACCATCATACCTGCTGAGTGGCGAGCAACCCACTTGCCCCAAGCCAAGCTGAGACCACTGTGTGAGCTGTTAGGAGGAACTGACCTGAACCTTACGGCTGCAAATGGATCCCCTATACCATATGATGGCTGGCTGAATGTCTCCTTCAGTTTGACGACAGGGCTGAACCATGAGATTAAAGTTCCAGTTTTGGTGACACGGGCAACTTCAGGAGTTCCCATAATTGGGTACAACGTTATAGAAGAAATCGTTCAAAGAGACACCCTCCATCCAACCCCTATTCAAGCCGTGAGAGCGGCATTCCCATCAATGACGAGGAGAGCAGTGACAGCCCTTGCAAACCTTATTCAAGAAGAGCCACCAGAAGATATCTGCCGTGTCCAGGTAGGCAGAAAGGGAGTCACCGTACCTGGCAGAAGTGTTATCGAGGTAGCCTGCAGAGCGACATCATGTCTGCTGAATCAAGACACTACCGCTGTCTTTGAGCCTGATGTGGACACCCAGTGGCCAGAAGATCTTCATCCTCAACCATCAGTTGTTAGGTTGAAAAAGGGGCCATCCAGCAAAGTCTTCATCTTGGTGCAAAACACATCCAATCATGATATCGTCCTGCGGAAACAAACCCAATTAGGAACACTGCAGTCCCCCTTTCAATTGAAACCATTCCCGAGAGGCCTATACCAGCGTCACAAGATAAACGTACATTTGTAATAAATGAAGTCTCCACTGCACACTCTGCCGAAGAAACTGGGACACCCCAGTTTGACCTCAGTCACTTAACAGAGGCTCAACGCCGAGATGTTAACAAGATGTTGCGGGAAGAGGCAGGAGCATTTTCAAAAGATGACAGTGACATGGGTTGCATCAAAGACTTGAAAATGCATATACGTCTGAAGGATGACCAGCCAGTGCAGAAATCGTACATGTCCGTGCCCCCGCCACTCTACACTGAAGTGAAAAACTACTTGAAGGACTTGATTGGCCGAGGCTGGATTGAGAAGTCAGAGTCTCCCTACTCGTCACCGGTAGTTTGTGTGCGGAAAAAGGATGGCTCTCTCCGTCTCTGCATAGATTACCGCGAGCTGAACCGAAAGACAATTCCCGATAGACAACCGATCCCACGAATCCAAGATGTTCTAGATAGTCTCGGTGGAAATGAGTGGTTTTCGACACTAGACCAGGGTAAAGCTTATCACCAGGGTTTCATGGCAGAAGAGAGCAAACATAAGACGGCCTTCGTCACCCCTTGGGGTTTGTATGAGTGGAATCGGATTCCCTTTGGTTTGACTAATGCGCCTGCAGTGTTTCAACGGTGTATGGAATCCTGTCTTGATGGTCTAGTTGGAGAAATCGCCGTAGTCTACCTTGATGATATACTGGTCTACGGAAAAACATTTGAGTCACATGTCGAACACATACGTCAAGTCCTCAGACGCCTCCAGGACCGTGGTATCAAACTCAAGCCAAGCAAGTGCAACTTATTCCAGAAAGAAGTGCGGTACTTGAGAGTTATCAGTAGTGAAGGCTACAAGATGGATCCTGCAGACATCAAAGCAGTTGAGGCACTCCGTGACAAACAACCGAGTACCGTGGGTGAGGTGAGGAAAATCTTGGGTCTACTGGGCTACTATCGTCAGTATATCCAGAACTTTTCTACCATCGCTAAACCATTGTATGAACTGCTGAAGAAACCCAGTCCATGCAGGGATGACCAACCTAGCAAAAATAGCTCAATGAAACCATCTTCAAAGTCACGAGGAAAAGCTGCTGTAGGTAAAAGTGCAGGACAAGTGTCGTCAAGGCAACGCATAACATGGGAAGCTTCTCATCAGAAAGTAATGGAACATTTGCTGAGTTTTCTCACTTGCCCCCCAGTAATGGCTTTCCCTAATCATCAGCAGCCTTTCATTCTGCATACAGATGCTTCAAATGAAGGACTGGGTGCTGTCTTGTACCAGCAGCAGGATGGAAAGATGAGAGTGATCGGCTATGGCTCACGGACGCTAAGCCCTGCTGAGAAGAACTACAATCTGCATTCCGGAAAGCTAGAATTTCTTGCGCTAAAGTGGGCCATCACAGAAAAGTTCAAAGATTATTTGTACTATGCTCCCTCCTTCACTGTGTATACAGACAATAATCCTTTGACCTACATCTTGACATCAGCCAAACTCAACGCAACAGGACATCGCTGGGTTGCTGAATTAGCAGATTTTCATTTCACAATTAAGTACCGTCCTGGAAAGTCAAACGCAGATGCCGACGCCCTTTCCCGTATGCCCCTTGACATAGACAACTTTAGAACCCAGTGCACAAGCGAGATCAGTCCAACTCATCTTAGTGCCACCATCGATGCAATCAAGGCTGATAAGTCTGACCATTTCCCATGGATTGGTGCCCTGACTGCGTCTACATCAAGCCCAGATGACGGTGTTACAAGCTCCCACCATATCACCAAAGAACAACTGAAGGCAGCTCAGCATGCTGATATTATCATCGGTCCAGTTCTTGGCCATGTTGACAGGGGACAGCGTCCGCATAGACAAGCGCGGGCAGGAGAACATCCAGATACTACCCTTCTTCTTCGTGACTGGTCCAAGCTAAGCATTGACGAAGACGGAGTGTTATGTCGGAGAGCAGGTGCAAGGTCCCAACTCGTCCTTCCTCGTAAGTACCACCGCATAGTCTATAGGGAGCTTCATGAAGAAATGGGCCACTTAGGGGCTGAACGGGTCATCCACCTCGCACGAGATCGGTTTTATTGGCCCCGTATGCAGAAAGACATTGAACACTTCGTGACGAACGTCTGCCGATGTTTGCAGCAGAAGAAACCCAATCGACAAACCAGAGAGCCCCTCCGAAGCATAATCACCACAGCCCCATTTGAAATGGTCTCCATCGATTTTCTCCATCTTGAGAGGAGTGTTGGAGGGTATGAATATATCTTGGTCGTCATGGATCATTTCACAAGATTTGCCCAAGCCTACCCAACAACTAACAAATCGGGTAAGACGGTAGCAGAGAAGATCTTTAATGACTTCGTCTTGAGGTTTGGCTTCCCGCATAAACTTCACCATGACCAAGGAAGAGAGTTTGAGAATCAACTATTCCGCAGACTTCAACACCTCTCTGGCATCACGCCCTCACGCACCACCCCCTACCATCCGCAGGGAAATGGGCAAGTGGAAAGATTTAACCGGACCCTTCTGGGGATGCTCCGTACATTGCCCGAGAGAGAGAAGTCCCGCTGGAAAGAATCTCTGAACAAAGTGGTACACGCATATAACTGCACTCGTTGCGACACCACTGGATTCTCTCCATTCTTTCTTCTGTATGGACGCCCCCCTCGACTTCCCATCGATTTGGCTTTTGGGTTGTCACAAATAACAACACCACCCAAGGACCATCAAGACTACAGTCAACGCTGGAAACGACAGATGGAAGAGGCGTATGAGGCGGCAAGAAAAAATGCCGACAAGTCATCCGCCCGTGGCAAACACCATTATGATAAGAAGGTACACAGCACTATCCTTCAACCTGGTGATAGAGTTCTTGTGCGGAACCTCAACGAAACCGGTGGGCCTGGCAAGCTGAGAGCCTACTGGGAAAGTGATGTCCATACTGTGGTGAGACAACTAAGTGATGACTCCCCAGTGTACGAGCTGCGTCCAGAAAAGGGGACGGGCAGGAAACGAACTCTTCACAGAAATCTGTTGCTACCCTGTAATGACCTCATCAGTGACGAACCGACTAAGTCGAGGACACCGCGCTGTGTGCAAACACCCCGCACCAGAAGCAGGCCAGCACCACGGGATAAACCAAATACCAGCGACACTGACAATTCTGAAGATGAATACAATGGCCATCTTCAAACTCTAGTCTTCAGACAGATGCCACAACAGTCCAGACCCCCAGTTTCGGCCCCCACACAGAAAATGGCGCCATGTCCCCCTATGACGCACACTGCACCATTGAATCATGAAGCTGCTTTATTCACCCCAGCCGGTGATATGACTGAAGATGACACAGCAGCCAATCCATGTTCCACACCTGAGGCAGTGACTTTCCCTACACCACTGGTTGCAGCGGAACCAGTAGTCTTCCCGAAACCAGCAACCACTCTGGAACAGACTGTTGAACCAGAACCAGTACATGATCTTGAACCGGTCACCGTGCCAGAGACAACCATTGTTCCGGAGCCAGTCGTCATTCCTGAACCCATCATGGATGAACCAGCTCCACCCCTGCCCTGGGACCCAGTGAATGCATCGGACCCAGAGGCAGCTTCTGACTCTGTCGCCTCAGCTTCAGAACGAGAATGCCACCTCAATACAGCTCCCCCTACCGTACAGGAGGATGCACGAACCTACCCGGTAAGACAAAGACAGCCCCCACAGCGACTGGCCTATGAGTATTTGGGTCAGCCGCAGCAAGGTCCACATGACGTGAGTGCAGTGACTGCTGGAAGTACCCCGCACTACCACCATCCATGGTTGCATTCCACGAATACACCTCCAGCAGCACCACTGATGATGTGCCCTCAACCTGCCAGCATGCCTTGGACGACCCCTATGATGATGCCCTATCCGCAGTTGCAGATGCAACCATGGCACCCCTGGTACTTATCACCATACCACTAGCAACCAGTGATGGGTAACTCATAGTCAATTTGTTTCTAGAGTTGCACACAAGGTGTCTTTAGCCCAAATTTAGGTTGGAAGTTTTGCTCAGATTGGACACGATTAGTGTTTTTTTTGTGGTATGAATCGAATAATTTTAGTTTCTGAGATTTCATAGTCTGCTTTTAACCGTTAAGACTTATATTTAGTTTTTACTATTTTGCTTTGATCAATTTTCCGTTCTGAAATGTTGAGGACAACATTTAATTTTCAAGGGGAGAGTGTAGAGGTCGCTTATGCCCCCTCCTAAATTTTCAACTATTATGCCCCCTCTAATTTTTCAATAGCTGCTTGACCACCCCTTTGTTTCAACAGCCGATTTAAGCCAATCAAAAGGTTGGAAATACCTCAATGAGTGGGTATGGGTCTCACCCCACAGCAGTCCCCCCATACTGGATGATGTGGCAGTGAGATCAAGACATATGATTAAAAGTGAAAGACCCAACTCATTGTGAATTCTTATTTCATCCTTTTATACAGGTATGTGGATTTTAATTTGTATTATCTAATAAGTTCATAAACTATAGATTGATGTGGTATTATTCTAAACTTGTTTTAACTTAAGGATAGGAGAGATTTACCTCCTCAAAGTTAGCTATAACTTTTACCATGAACCATGATGTGTGTAGGCCTATGCTTTACTGAATTGGGTTGAAACATGGTTAAGGCTCTGAAGTGTACTGAATTGATTTAGACTTTTATTCCATTTCCTTATTATGTTTTGATTAATTAACTTGAGTTTCTGATAGCTCATATTCTATAGAAATGTTTGATGCTAAGAATGGTGTTTTAGGACTTTTCCAACTATGTATATTTCTAGAGGAAAAGCAGGGGTAGTTCCCCATCTTTTCTAAGTTTAGTTGTACAGTACTTTATGTATGTAGATACACGTGTACAAAAAGACCACCCTGGTCTGAGACAGTAACCCTGAGTGGAGACTAAAAGGCTAGCAGGGTCATTAACTTAAACCCCTGAGGGCTTGGTCAGTGGTAGCTCTTTAATAGCCTAGATAGCCTGGGATAGCCTTGCTGCCTGAACAACCTTCTTTGTTTTATTTGTTAAGAGGCAAGTGCCAGGTTAGAAAGTGACTTTGCCTTGTTTTAGCCAAGTTGATTTTGTTTATATCAGACCCAAGACTTTGCTCATATCCCAGTAGGGTTTGTTTATGTGTTTCTTTATTCTCTAAAGTCAATGTGTTTCTTTGTTTTGACTATTGGGCAAAAACACTGCGATTGCTTTACTTGTGGAGTTGGGTTTCAGAAGTGAACAGATGTAGTAAGCATTAATAGATTTCGACCTAGTGTATAGTATTGACACTCTGAGTATTTGTTTATTGCAAATGATACTAGGATTGAAGTGAGGCAGAGAAAGTAATTATTGTCGAAACAATGACAAGTTTCTAAGTAAATGTTTAAGAAGTATTGTTATTATTGTTAAAGATAGATACTGGATGATGTGGCAGTGAGATCAAGACATATGATTAAAAGTGAAAGACCCAACTCATTGTGAATTCTTATTTCATCCTTTTATACAGAATTGCAACATTAATGTACACCGTGGAGTGAATCTCTGATTCACGACGGGTGCAACACTAGTGAGTCAACAATTTTTACGTAAAGTGCACAAGCCACGACAAAAAGAAGAGTTTCATAACAAGTACTACCAACCAAAAACAACTTTTACCTTTACAACAAAAAAATCCTTTTTCACAAGCGACTCGTGTATAGGGGCTTACAACTGCAATATTTACAATTTCTGTCATTTATCTAGTTTGTTTGAATAGTGATCATAAATTGGTTCCTAATTTACCCAAAAGGAGGTTAAACTATTTATCCCCTCAGCCTCTACTTCAATACATTGGTTTCAATGGGTGAAAAACAAAATGGCCGATTACATGTATATGTAAAGGTCAATACATCTAGACTGTCCCGAGGAGAATTCTTTCGGATGTAGCTCTGGAGTAACGGAGTGGCTTTCTCCAACAGACTGCTTTCTCAGCAATCCACACAAACTTAAAACTCGGATCTTTTTGTAGTCTAGCATGAGTCGGTGAATACAACATTCTATACCCCGTGGTGAGGCGGGGGGGGGGGGGGGGGTCAGGGGATGGCATCACTGATTAATGGAAACAACTTAGTCGCGTTCCCCGATGGCATGACATAGATCGTTATAAAATGGGTCACGACAGAGTAGGTACCTGCCTAGTTTGATCCCTGTGGATGTGGACGGGGCGGGACAAACAATATGGCGGCGCAGTATCCAGTGTCTGCCTGATGCATAATGCAGCCTACTGTACTTGTGCCTCCCTACGCCTGATCATGACAATCATATAGATAAGCATCTATCTTCCATTGGGAAGTCATCCATTTATCTTAATGGGGAGCATATAGTCAAAATTACTACCGCTAATCTTTTCCTTTCCTCAATCTCCCCAGCAACAAAACTCCTCGTCAGAAAACTTGATGAGGGATGAGTGTGATGAATGGCGACAGTACGACAGGATGCATATATGTCACTCGACAGAGAAGTCCGAAGTCCAAGAGGGGAAGCTTCATTCCAAGATCAGCTTAGCTACCAATCAGCCTGTACCCAGGTCTCTACCCTTTACCGTACAGAGTGGAGGTTAGGCCGCGTACAAAATGGACAGCTTTGGCTCGTGCTACGGCTTGATCGTAACATGTGCATTTCACTACTTCAATGATGCTTCTGCACCGACAGCCATAGCCAGCCAATTCGATCACGAGTAAACTGCAAGTGCAGGCGTGGGTTTATGCAGCAAGGGACTATTGTCTGTTACAAATCTGATAAAATCTAGTTTGTAGTTGTCTTACTTAATCAATTATCCTGTATACAGACGAACCAGAATACAGACAAGGAAAATGATCAAAGACCCATAAGGCTTGCTGAATAATTAATATTGGCCCATTAAAAAAACGTGTTTTTTGAGAATGCACAGATCTTCACAATCTATTTTTTTTTATTGTGCTCAACAAACTCGAAAAAATAAACCTAGTTAAAACTAGCTAAATCTAAGACCAGCTCAAAAAGAAGAGCTTAACCCGACTGGTTTATTGGACTCGCTAAAGACCTAAGACAAGATAGAACAACAAAACAAAAAAGATTGCATAAACTAGGCCACTTAAGAATAAACACATCTAAACAAGACCAGTTTAGCTATAATCTAGATTAGACTATAGCTAAACCAGAATGCTACAAATAATTATTTGTTTGTAATACAATACATCAAACAGTATTTTGTAATAGTTGAACTGCGATCACTGTAAAATTTTCAGCTGAAGACAATCACAATTTGATATGGTGTGTTTATTCATTAACTCTGAATTGCATCTAGAGTGCCTGGCCGATGCTTTCACTCAAATTAAAGAGAAGCTACACGGTTGTTTTCTGGCAGAGTATAGATTCAATGTCCATCGTAATAAAGACCCAATACAACCAACACAACAGCTATTTTCAGATATGTATCTCAAGGGCTGGTTTTGGGTCAAATGTTCATGGATCTGCTTACCGTGGACTTATGCGCTTATACACCTATCAATTGTATGACGCACTATCAGACCCCCGGGGATGGTGCGTCAAGTTTGCGTCTTTACTCTCGGAAAAAGTGACTGTGGGTACGTCAAGTCCAATAGTGGTCAGTCAAAAAAATCTTCGAGCGGTGCGTCATGGTCCATCGAGGTACGTCATGGTCCGTCGATATCCATTTCAACATTTATTTTGTTTATTTAGTGGAGAATAAAAATGCACCTACCCTCCCCGCCTGTGTAAAATGATGTTGGTATTATTTTGTTAACATTTATGTTGCCCGAGGGTCGGGAATGAAAGTCAGCGATCACCACATGCCAGCTCAGACGGCCGTTTATTTTTCACACTGCACATAGCAAGCCTTTTGCCCAAGCCCAATACACATGTGCATCATGGCGTGGTGGTTTTTGTCATCCTCGGCCCCGTGGTATATTATATCTCTCACATGCACGATAGTGGGGGTCGATTGTCGAGTCATAGATGGATACGAGGTAAGCCTGTGACCATACGTTTCAAACTTTTCTAAACGGTTAACCGTTTGTCGGCGGCAAGTGAATTTGTTCTAAAATACACGAACAACAAAGACGATGTATAAGGAAGCCCAAATGTTTTGACAATTAACATCGAGACTGTACATGTACCTGTGTCAGTGTATTTTGTATTGTTTCATGTTGATTCAAAAAATGTGCCGACCGAGAGATAATCCTTCACGATCTTTATAAGCACAACATCCCGCAGAGTCGAAGTCGTGTGAATATCCCCCATCACTTCTGTGTGTATTTGAGTTTGACAAACGAAAACTACAGTATTGCTCACGCACGTGTAAAAACATCTCTGACACGCAGTAGTTATTTCTCACCAAGGGAATTTCCCTTGCCTTATCGCTCCCACAGCTACACGCCATTCCTTCGCCCCCTAACTATAAAAGTTTACTACGTTAGGTAGAGCAAGCACATCCGCGGGATCGCGGTGATGAATACAGCGCTGTGAGAAGCACTACGTCATAAATAATTATTCACGCGATCGGCCAATCGGAAACCGGCCAGTCATTACCAGTTATTACGAGGATGTGTGTTATTTAGTCACATGTAATTCATGGCGCGGTGGTTTTGTCAACCTCTGCCCCGTGGTATATTATATCTCTCACATGCACGTTACTGGGGGTCGATCGTCGAGTCATGGATGGATACGAAGATGCATTATTTAGTAGACTGGTTCCCTCTCTATTATTTCGTGTGTTTGATAGCTAGTGCGTTGGGAACCGCACGTCTCGAAGATCAAGTAGTACATTCTCGCCTCGTGCATACACTTGCCATGTATTTTCAGCATGTGTGCCGGGAAACTCGTACATACAAGGTTGAAATACTTGGTATTCACTGCGCGTGCATCGTTTGCAGCATACCAAGGAATTATGTGCGTCGATTTGTCCGTCTGTGGTGCGTTGCTATCCGCGAATGGTGAGTCAAAAAATGGTTCGGAAGACCGTCCAAATCTGCAACAAGTGTGTCAATTTTTCGACTCAGGGTGGGTCTTTGGACACGCAAATCCTACCCCACATATGGACAGTGACGCACCATCCCCGGGGGTCTGATAGTGCGTCATACAATTGATAGGTGTATTACGTCCCATAGAATGGTGTACTTTACATGGCTCCATATAAGCGCAAAATTAATGTGCTAAGCACAGCCATGAAATTGAACCCTGGTAATGAACTTTATAATCACTGAAATTGGAGACTGAAACTTAACTTTGAAAGACAAATTCTTTACTTTGTCTTTAAATTAAAATATCCATCACAATTGGACGTTGCCGCCGCATATGGTTACAAAGTCGCTAAGTGAGTGCCTCAAGTTAAGTTGACGAGAGATGACTGTGAATAATTTAGAATACATCGGTTTAAAGGTGGATATTGTGCAGTTGAGTCTTCAAATGCAATATATACATAAATATTTTATACTTATATATAAATAATTACAAATTATAAAATATCAGATATAGAGCCCGACTGTAGTGTTAGCGTTTTTCTTCTAACAGTCTTATACAAAGGAAAGGATAATGTTGGTTTTGAGTTGACTAGAAATTAACTTCATGGAGACATTTGCACATGGTCCCATCAAAGGTAAAACCAGAATGGGAAAACAAAAAATAATCAAGCCTAACTCTTATATGGTTGAAAAAATCCAAGCTTGGACCGGCCATTTTTTTTAGGGAGAAATCTAGCGCTTTCGGTTTTGATTTTACATGAAAAGCAATCATCATCATCATCATCCGTCGTCCTTAGACGGAATAGCAGAAGCAGCTTTGATGAAGTGGTGCCAGGTTGCTTTGTCCCTCATGAGTTGTTGAGTCTCGTTTGGATTGAGATTTGTGTCTCGGGTGATGGTGTCAGTGTAGCTCATTTTCCTCCTGCCACGATTTGGATGTCCGCCAGGGGGATTCCAGAAGACCAGATGCGATATAGGTTGATCCGCTGTTCGCAAACCTATCTTTATATCTTTGTTTCCAACTACATGTACATGGTATAGTTCTGATTAAATATATATATTAATGCGATAGGTTAGATATGTTTGTAGATAATAAAAAAAAAATGCAAACACTACATCCGATAAAAAGTGGTACTTGTTTGAAAAAACATGCGGGTAGCCATTTCTGAGTGAATTTCGGAGCACGATTTTATGGCCTTCTGGACAACAGACGAAACATACGCCATATTCACAGAAATGTTATGTTAACACTAGATGTGTCATAGCGCACATGGTGTTTTTTTAAAACACAATAAGGCTGCGGGCGTCAAATTTAATTCTTAACAAATATTTGATCTTAAATCAAACCAATAATTATCACAAACCAATAATTAGCAATACTTGGAATAACATACTTGTAATCTTTATTGAAGGGGTTACAAGTCATAGGACACACAACAACTTTTGGCAAAATGGCTGGTTGGGTGTTCAACAGACAAGAACATTGTTACAGTTATAACGAGCTTTGGTTGCACTATTCCTTACAACAATGTGGCGAAACCGAACCCTTCCGCAAAATAGACTGGTGCACTCGTATATATTCGTATATTAACGCAAAAATGTGTATACCAGCATAAGGTATCCAAACAAAGATGGCAGCGGTGTGACTATCGTCTACAACTATAGTCCCAGCGTTGGAGGCCACCCGATGAAAATACCGTGTGGTATATAACGGATACTATGCTATTGTATCGATCAGTTATTAATTTATTTGTTTGTTTTGTCGCAGTCTGTGTTGAATGAATCGTGCTTATTTTCGTAATATTATTTGTGTTGCGGGTGCCAATTTTATTTATTATGCATCGCCTGTTCCGGCCATGACACCATTCGTGGAGACCCAAACCAAAAGAGTAACAGGGTACCTGTTTGATATTAATGTGTGTTGTTGGTGTTGGTGGTGGGGCGTAGGTGGGTGGGTGTGGTGGGGGGGGGGGGGGGGTTGACACAATCCAGTTTACGACCCTTAGTCTATGGGGGAAATACGATCGTTGATATTTATCCTGATTGATGACGACATGATAGGCCTATATACACGCTAACATTAATAATCGATTATGTTTAAAATCAAACGAGTGATACACTTGTTTTTTTGTTTTGCTTTGTTCAACGTGTTAACATCGAATAGGTTTATTTACATATAGGATGGTCCTGCTGTCGGCCATGGTCATAATAATAATAATAATAATATCGAAGTCTTATATAGCGCACGTATCTACCAAACAAGGTACTCAAGGCGCTGAGTATATACATACTTTCAGAAAGATAGGTTATTGCAGTGATGAAAATCTGAGACCCAATTATTTAGCACCTTATAAGGGTTTACAAGGTGCTACGGCGCATTAAGCAGCCACAACCAGGAACACCGGGGCGAACCCCTTCTCTTTTCGATAAGTGCACTGGGTTCTTTTACGTGCATTCACAACGCACGGGACCAACGGCTTTACGTCCCATCCGAAGGACGAAGCATGTGGTTAAGTGTCTTGCTTAAGGACACAAATGTCACGACTGGGATTCGAACCCACACTCTGCTGATCAGAAACACCAGAGCTTGAGTTCGGTGCTCTTAACCACTCGGCCACGACATTCCACATGGAGCATATTCCGTGAAGCAATGACTAAGTTCAAAGACACAGATTATTGCTGACATTCTATGAAACTTTCTATATAAAAGTTATGATTCAGCGCAAAGAAAAGCCCACGGGGGAAAAAATTCATAGAGCTACTTAAGCAGAGAACATTGCATAACAATTTGTTGTCAAGCCAAAAGATAATGAGCTGCAGATATCAGTCACAAATGATACATGTGTCATTGTATTTTGGCCGGTTACTTTATTCTGGTATACATAATTTTTGAAGTCCTTTGCTGCTTTTTAGGCTTAAGCAGCTCTATGAAATTGGGCCCAGATTGGTCTTTTGTTTGGCTTGGTATGTACGGCTCCCTGAGTGAGAAATGGCTCTAATTAAACCCACCACACTGTAGACCTGCACATATAAAGTATTTGATAGGTTTGACGACATGACGCCGATCGTGTTTACTCAGATTTGGCGCTAGGGGAAACTCAATCAAAATATTCATTAAAATTAAAAACTTGCATTAATGAAGCGGCACTGTGCTATACTGTCGCACATATTATTGTCAGTAAATCATTAAACAAAGAAGGCGGGGGGGGGGGGGGGACCGACTGTGTACTGTAAAAATTCCTGGATTTGACCCGGAATCCGAGTCCGAGGGTGCTTGACCTGTTTCGTGGTCAGGCTGACCTGGAAACAGGTAAATATATATATATATATATATATATACCAACAACGAACAAAACGAAATTAAATAAGACCGTACTTTGACCCGGATTCTGTGTCAATTAGAGCCATTTTGGGTCATTTTGATACAGAGTCCGGGTCTCACTGGCCCAGAAGTAGGTCAGGCCCGCCAACGGGACCCGGATCCGGGTTAATTTTGACCCAGGGATTTTAAGTGTGTGAGGCCTTATCATTCAGACACCATCACCGCCATAATCACCGTAATCAATAACAGTATGAAAACTGATTTTTGTTTTACAGTCATTCCCCAGTCCCCTCACACGTTAGTCGACCCCATTATAATTGAGGAATTCTCCTTGCTCTCCCATTACTCCTACTTGGTTCCTCTTTTTTCAACGACGTCCCCATTGGTATTGTAGACGAAAGCAAAGCGAGGCGTCCTCGCTCTGCCAAAACTCCCGGATCCCTTTTGTCTTCAAGGTAGACACCCGACCCCCATTAAGAATGAACACAAACTGTTATCCAATCCAGTCTCAATTATCTTGCCTTCTCGAAACCACGGCTTTAGCTTCAGCTCTGGCACAGGCTCCCAAAGCTTGTTTGAAGCCCAACGTCCCAAAAGCCCGAGTTTGTTAAAAACATTTGACGGATCTTAAGCCGGAGCCAAAAAGCACAGCCTTGGTTTCGAGAAGGCCCAATGTCACAATTGATATGGAACAGGATGTGAACAGTGTGACCACGTCCTATTTATAGGATTGTCAGACCGAAAGGTCGTAGCCATTTTGCCAAATTCCCTTGCTTGAACGGGATCCCAATTTTGAAATCGATATCATGATTATTCACCATAGAGGCTCAACGAATGGAAATACTTTATTCAACCGTTCAATGTTACCCTGGACATTTTAGACTGAACCCCCCCCCCCCCCCCCCCCCACCGTCTCCATTGTAAGATTCGAATCTGTACTATTGCCCCTGTAAACAGAACAGGGGGTAAGCGTTGAAAGAATCTTTTGTAATTTCTTTTTATTTTATTTTTTTTGCCCAATAAAACTCTATTCAGTATTATCCTGACCTGTGACTCAACGTGATGTCCCTATGTACAATGCCAACAATCGAAGGTGGAAATCTGTCAAAATCCATACTAAATATAGAAGCGGTTGGGTTTCGATAAATACAAAAAAACAAAACTACAGCAATATTGACATTCACAGGTATTTTATAAATGTATTTATATATGATCAATAGACAATATGACTCCAAACTTGAAAAGGTATAATCAATAAGTGAATAGATACGTGGCAATGTATATATATCGTATTGAATCAGTTTTCTTTTTAATGTTCTCAAATGAAAGTTGTGTTAAACAAACAAAACATTATACAAGTACTCGAATACGAAAAGTGCAACCTGTATTGTACTCCGAAATTACAGAATCGACAAAGAGCCATTGACAACAAACAGCGCAGGAAGTGACTTTCTTTCCCAATACAAGGCTGAAAGGGCATCACACTGTAACTGGGGATGAATATCCGGAAGCGTATATCCCTTTTAAACCGATTCTGAACTTAATTTTCTTTATCTCATAAAGAAAGACTTTCCGTTTTATACCATCTGCGGTTTGACAGACTGTTAGGAAACAATGTGACTCAAGGACCCGTTCAACCGGGAGTTAAAAATCCTCATTGGCAATAAATACAATCTATAGATACATTTCCACACAGAGCAAAGGTCCCTAACTAAATTTGTATTATAGTTGTGGTTGTGAACATTTACAAAAGGATGTGCATTTCTTAATTAAAGGGTGAACACAACATTGGTTAGATTGGGAAGAGAACAAAATAATGTTGATAGATTTGCACATAAATTACATGGTCTAATGTTTGTCATGGTGGAAACCTTCCCTCTGTTTAATTGAAATGCTTTAAATTTTGAAAAATGAGTAAACAATTAGTTTTGACCCCGCGGGACCAAAGCACTGAAACAGTGTTAAACATATCATGGTTTTTTTATCACTATTTGCTCGTGACTCACATGACCGTAGAGCCTAAACTTTCACAGGTTTGTTAAATCGTGGATAGCAGCGTCTTTGACAATACTTTCAATAGCGTATGCGTGCTTTAAATGGATAGCATCATCATTGGTATATTATAGAAAAGTACTGTTAATAAAAATGTACAAACCAATAATGCTTTTAACTGCCTTTCTGTGATTTTTTCTGTCTTTATTAGTTTGTGTATTGATATATTAATATTATTCGTGTTATGTTTCTATTTCCTGTACATGAATGTTATTTATTTTATTTTTATTTTTATTTGTTTTTCTTCCATTTTCTCTTTTCTTGGGGGAAAGTCCATTGAACGGTTATTACCTTACGATCAACCTTTATCTGTGGACTTAATTTGCTGCTGTCGGTAATTTAATAATTAATAATTTACTACGGTGTCTATCCCCAGGGCCGCCGGTACATGTTCTTGTGGTATCAAATTGCCAATGCCGGGAAAATGTCCCTATCCTTTGTGATCGAACAATTGTAACTTTAGACGGAATTTCAGCATGCATCCAGTATCTCTAACTTTCCTCTGCGCACAATCACCCGGGGCCGTACATTATACCGTAACAAGCTGTACACATCTTCATTGTGGGCACGACACGACGAAGTCGACAAGTTATACTATTCAGCGAGTTTAAACGGGAGCGGGAGCTATATCTGGCCCCATTGTGGCGGTTGCACAGTGCAGGAAAACCCACCCCCCCTTTTTTTTTTACTGCATATGGAGAAATGTGAAGCAATTAGAAGGCAGAGGTTCAAGACCCTTTAGAAGCGTACATGTTGCATTATCATTGTGTCTATGGAAGGGTCACCTAGGAATCCCGATAAATGTTTTAAACATTTCTTTTTCATTCATATATTCTGTATTTTTTCTCCAATAAACTTCACAATGTAACTGAATTGTGGAAATGTAATCAAATAGATCATTTAGAAAAAAATAAAAATAAAATAAAAAACAGAACTTAACAGTTTATGGGTTTTCAATTTCAGGAACTGTTTTCTTTGCCAGGCCACGTCGTGCTTATGGCAGATTGGATTTTCAAATTAAATGTTTTTGATTTTGTTTTCGGTTGAGTAGGCTTTCTTTGGTATTTTATTTTACGATCACAACCAACCAGTTTTCATAATAAGCAGTCACGTGTCATATTGCCAGGTATGTGTCATAGTAACAGTAATATGCCAGATCTTTATGGTTGAACTTATCGCCTATTTTTGTATTTATTTTTGTCTGACAGTCAACCTGAACCACCCACAATTTTGGTGTAGCTTAAGTAACGTTTTGTTCACACCTAGATTTAGGTTTCCTGCATCCGAACCGAATCACATAATTATCTTATTAATGTTCAATAATAATAATGGCATATGTGCACATGACATCATTTTAGTAGGGCGCCCTCGCCTATACACGAAGAGGCCAAAAGGTAATGAGAAAGTTAGCTATGTTGCATATAGTACTTGTAAGAAGCTGCTTTCGGATACCTTTGTTTATGTGTGCTAATACAGCCATTGACCATCTTTTAACAAAACAGTGCATACAGGTATGCTGACACATTTTGTTGTACATATTATTGAATATCGATGTTTTTACATAAACTGGAACAAGCTGTGCACGACATGAAATAAGTACAACCCCCTTTCCCCTTTCAACGCAGTCCTTTATTTTCCCTAGGTTCCGCATCTTCACGGGGAAACATATTCTCTGATTGGATTTTGGAAAAAAGGAAGAGAAAGAAAGAGGGGAGAGCGAGGGTGAGCGAGTAAGAAGGAATCAGTGCAATCACAACGAGAAAATTACCCCGCTCTTAAAGATCATTTGGGAATTTTCTCCAACGGATCTGCAAAGGGATAACAAACTCTTCGTCTCAGCCTGCACAAGGGGGTTCAAAAGGCTCGGAGGTAAGCTGGAATATTACACGGTCCATTACAGTGTAGGATGAACACTGACGGCCTCGTGTCATCTGGGGAAAACGGAGTACAAGTCTATATTATTCAGACAAACAATGTCAATCGTAAGATAGGTATACTTTCTTAGAAATCCTCTCAATGGTAAATTGAGACGTCTTCGGTTTATGAAGGATTTTTTTTCCCCGATGTGGATTTATGAAATGAATGTTTGTAATTGAACAACCGCTGTCGTTTTTTCAAAAAGATAAGGTTTTTCCCAAACTACTACCCAAGAGAGAGAGTATACGTTTTTTAAATATTATTATTCATTATTTTCATCAGTAGTCAAAGGGTGAGAAAGAGAAGAAAAAAACAACAATTAGTCTTGACGTCATCATGAAGACCCCTTTTGCGCGTTGTTTTTGTCTTTACACGGTATTGCGAAAAAGAACTGTCGTCTTATTAGTGTATTATTTGTGTTATTATTATTTAAAGAAATATTTCAAAATACATTTATCAAATTATTTCAATTTTTTTAAAGATAATGACTAAGTACTGATAAAACAGAATCCTTCACGATCACCCATTCAGCGTATGGTTTATAACCAGACCACTTCAGGTATAATCTGTAGAATCCCATCTCAACCGTCCAATAGGTTTGAAATGATCGTTTTTTATCCTATTTTTTCGTGCGTGTGACATCTTGCAATGTAGCCTGAGCTCAGAACAGACCATAATGTAGCCCAAAGTTGCACCTATGTCAACTGGACCTAAATGAGGCTACACTCGGGTAGATGGTTGGGGCTACAGCTAGGTCCGGGCAACATTTACGTACAGGATTGGGCTACATCAAGGCTACATTCGTGTACAAGGTTGGGGCTACAGCTAGGTCCGGGCTATATTTACGTACAGGGTTGGGCTACATCAAGGCTACATTCGTGTACAGGGTTGGGGCTACAGCTAGGTCCGGGCTACATTTGGGTACATGGTTGGGCTACATCAAGGCTACATTCGTGTACAGGGTTGGGGCTACAGCTAGGTCCGGGCTACATTTGGGTACATGGTTGGGCTACGTCACGCCTACATTTTGGTACAGGGTCGGAGCTACAGCTTGGTCCAGACCACATTTAGTTTCATGATTTGGTATACAGCTAGGTCCGGGCTACACTACGGTTTATGGTTGGGGGTACGGCTAGGTCCGGGCTTCTTTTAGGTACAGGGTTGGGCTATACGTCCGGGCTACATTCGGTTACACGGTCTGGGCTAAAACTATAGGTGAGGACTACATTTAAGTTCAGGGTTTGGAATAGAGTTACGTCCGGGCTACATTTGTGCCTGATTAGGTTGTGTCGTCCGAGCGGTGGAGAGCACCGGATACAAGCCCTGGTATATCTGATCAGCAGAGTGTGGGTTTGAGTCTCTGTCATGGCACTTGCGTCCTTGAGCAAGATACTTCACCATAATTGCTTTGTCCTTCGGATAGGACATTGAACCGTAGGCCCAGTGCACCAGGACTGGTACTGCACGTACCAAACACCATAACACTCATCGTGGAAGAGTAGGGGGTTAACCCCGGTGTTTCTGGTTCACATACAGCAAGCCCCCTTGTTTACAGGTTTCCTAAAGCTTGCGAGCAACAGTGATTAAACGCACGTATGAGGCAACCTTGGTTTTATTACCAGAAATATATAATAATATAATAATACATTTACGTCCGGCTACATACTTTTAGGAATGGGCTCCAAGAGGCCGTGGGTCGCTAAAAACATAATTCATTGTTATCTGGTCATGGTCAGGTGGAGGATCAGTTAAATCATGCAGCTAATTAAAAACAATCCATAATATTTTCTTATTTTTATTTTTTAAACATGTTGAGAAAGGTGATCGTATTGCTGTTTAATTTGTATTTTTATTTTGTCCTTGTCTTAGCATTATTAAAAATTAGGAGTTGTAAACAAAATGGCAATTAAACAATCTTTAGAACAAACTGGTTGAAAGCAAACTTTCACTAACGTAGATACTGTAAATATGTTTGATGTTAGAAACATGTTTAAAAAGGAGTTGGTTGTCGTCGGGTTTTCCCCCCTTTTTATGAACAAAACAAGTCCATGAACTTGCACGAAATTACAGTTATAACGAAAAACAAGGGTAATCGGAAATGCTACCTATTTAATTTGATGCTATTCTCAAGTTGGTTGCCTATGGGTTCAATGGCAACTAGCAGATATGAATTTACATAGCCCGATACTCTCTCAATAAATTACAATTTATTAATAAAAGCTATTAAATAACTGGAATCTATTCAGTCTTATATCGAATTTTTGTTTTTAATTATAGTTGTCGACTGGAATGTAATCAGTCTTACAGACAATTTTTTTCTCTTTTTTCTGGATATCGTCCAACATTATGTTGCTCCGTATGAATACAAATAATATAATATACAACTCAACGTGTCTCTCTACAGTTGTCAATGCTTCTGCACGTCATGAAGGATTAAGGTAAGGGCCACCGACAGTCTAAACAAGCGACCTGTTACGTCGACTCTTCACTTGTATGCCTGTTCCTTCCAAAGGCAGCGCTCTGACCCCAGAATAAACCATTGAATAATTTATCAGTTTTTTTTTCTCCCACACGATAATTAAGTAAACATTTGACCTGAATTTGCACGAGGCGCCCTGAAGGACCCAACTGTGTTCAACTGAATGACGTCATAAGGCTAAACAAAAATGGGGGACCTGTGACCTCGATTATATGAACGCTTAAGGTACTTTCTGATAATCAAATAACCATGGAAACGGAGGAGTTGCCATGGCGACACAGCCTTGCATGAAATATGCAAGCTATTAATACAACCAGATGAATATTATTGGGAATTTGAAGAACAGAATATCATTACCGGCATAATGGCAGTGTATTCAGGATTTGATTCAACAGGCTGTTGCCATGTTTGTTAAAAATAATTTGTTCTTTCTTGTTTTCTTTTTTGCAGGGAGAATGTTGACCAAAACGAAGAGACATGTAAATTTATAAGGAAAGAGACGGCTCGATTGGTGGACATAATGGGCACCATTCATTACGGTATTTATTTTGTTTTGTTTTTGTGTTGGTTTTTTGATTATTTTCTGTGTGACTGGTTTTGCAGACATCGATAATGCGGGGTCGATAACGTGTAATTAATGTACACAGTCTTTTTAAGATCATCACTGTATTCATTTTTGTCACCTTGTCCAAGCCACACAGATCTGAAAAGAGCATACCTTATTTGCCCAGTTCTTTGCAACAAATCTGTATAATTGTAATTTTAATTTGCAAGTTTAATACAATGAAATAAATCCCGGTTAAAGATAAACCGAGAACTGCAACTATGAAACAAATTTAAAATAAAAATAAAAAGAACAGAACAAAAACAACAGGCCTTTGCTGCCTGTAATACTTGTTCAAGTCGTCGGTAAACCAGAAACAAATCATTGATTGGTGACCTTCAATTATTTTGAATTCAGAGCCAAAACACGAGTTATTAAAAACCCTCAAGGGGGTTTCAACACGCAGCTATAGGCCCTTCAACAGTGGCTCAGACTACCCGTTTGCCAGAAACCTGGAGAGTACAAACACCATTTTCCCAGCCTCGGTTTGGGTGGGTACATTTAAATAAAACTACTAACTGCACAATAAACAAAGATGGAGATAGTAACTGTATTAAAAGCATCCATTTTAATTGTGTTTAAAACCGTGGAGACCCTGTATCTTACTATCGTGTTACAACACAAATACTCTCCCGAACACAGCAGTATCGATTCTAATGAGCTGTATTGTAATTAGGAGATGTATTGTAATTAGAAGATGAATTTTTAATTCAAATGAGGTCAAGAGGTCACAGCGCATCATGATTCATGGTGATCATAAGTTATAGCCGCCTTCATTTCACGGTGAACGCTTTTGAGTTAATTAGAGCTTATACATCCGCAAGAACCGTAGACGGCTGTGATCAAGTGAATAACTTTGCCAGTGGATGTTGCAGGCACACGATTTATCACTGTTATGAATAAATTCTGGTTTTGTGCTTTGACTGCTGGCCATGGCTGCAGATTAATGAAGAGATACACAATGTATTTGAAACGCCCTCTGAAAAATTGTAGAAACATAGGTGGAACAAAGGGGAAAAGAAGACGTTTGGAAAGCTGTCTTCTAATGCTATTTCGTACCAATTCGTTGAGTTGACATTCAATTTATCTCCAAACAATTCTATACGTGAATCTAACAATGCAATCAACAACAAAAATGCGGGAAATGTTCTTTATAGAAACCGAACAGATGACCGAGTGAAACAACCCCAACCCATGAAAGGTTGCCTCGTCATATCTAATCATACCTTCCTTAATTGTATACACCATTGGAAACCTAAGTGTGTATTCTTAAAAAAACAAAAAACATATATATATAACTTATTCCAATATAATAATTACTATCAAAATTGGTTCTTAAACAGTGCATATTATCCTAGTACTGTAGTCAAGGCGCTTTATAATACAACATTATCCCTGCTCACCGGGCATTATTTTAAACCATTCCTCAAACTTTCTCAACTCCCTGGGGAGCATACAACCACAAGCTGCTTAAACTATCGCTACGGGGTTAATCAAACAAAGCACTGTCTCAGCCCTCTCAGGTTCCCATTTGTACACCCGGGTTAATAGAAGCAATTACGGTTAAATGCCTTGACAAAGGACTCAAGTGTTATGACCGGGTTTCGAACCCAACCATCTGAACTTAAGTCCAATGCAGTAGACCGCTCGGCCACGACACACCACACCAATTTCATTATTTTGTTTTTATAATTTGCTTTGGCAAGTCTTTGAATCAGTAATCTCACATTATCATGAACCCAATTGTTGAGTAGGAGTTGATATTGTTAAATGTTATACAAAACTCCAGGAATGCTTTACTACCCTCATCTGATGGGTAGCAACGCAATTTATCTAGCCAAGACTTCTAAATGAGCCCAACATGTTGACTTGCCGTGACAACATACAAGACGTTTTATTGGATTATAAAGTCAACTTCTTAAGTCGTCTTCGCGAAATAAATTCTATAGGCAAGTCGAACAAACACAATCGAAGTGACAAGACAAATTACCCCGTTTTCTTAACAGGTTGTACGACAGTCATGAAGTTCTGTGAACAGTCTCACCCTTTTATTTTAAACAAAATGTATAACACGTGAAACAGTCGTTGATTAAAAAAAAAAAAATATTCCAAAGCAATTTTCGTGCAACTAAATAATTCACGACAAGCGCTGTAACGATAATACTACCTTACTAGCGGTAATAGCGAGCCATATAGGTGTGCAAAAGTATCTCTTACGGACACGCCATATAAGAGAGATTGTTGTTTAACCCCCAAGCAATCTTAATTGCACTATTCGTCCTTAGTTTTGTATTCCCTTGCTGTCATGTTATCCTGAGAACGAAACATAAATGCTACTTGTGATCCAATGCCTGGGATTTTCTTCATGGATTTTGTTGTATTAAGACAGAGTTCAACGTAGGTGACGTGACATTTGATTTTTCTTTTAAAAAAGCATATAGGGCGCCCTCAATCTAATATAACGGAAACACTTGTATTATATATATATATACACATTTTTCTGTCTTCATTTTTTTTCTCGACAGCCTGTTCTTTTTAAAATGTACGTCTTGCAACTTATGTCGGGTACATCGAAACTTGAATTTGGAGACAGGTTTAGTGTCGCTTTTTAACAAGTCCATGTGGTGAATGCATAAAGACCACTTGCATTCAATCAACACTGATGCGACAGCAGACAGTCGGCTTCCAATTCCGGCACTAGAGAGCAATTCTTTCGAACAATCAGTTTACCAAAGGTAAACTGTAAAATTGGACAGAGGTTGGTGCATAAAATTGACATATTAAATGATTGTTGCAACATTTCATCAAAATTGTGACAGCATTTCACAGACGGCACTGTGTTGCAATGTCGATCTTACAAGAAAAAAAAATGACTAGTGAATTTTTGGAATCAAATAATACCACAATTTAATGTTCATTTGAACAATAATATTAAATTTTAGAGCTGTGTCAAATTATTTAATGCCACAGTTGATGTCTTATTGAATTTAATCAATAACGTGGGTTTGTTCCTTCACCCCCATCCTTCACCCCCCCCCCCCCCCCGCCCTCTCTCAATTTCTCCCTCGATGGGCGGCGTTGGCCTAAACACAATTTTATCACTCTGCGGCTTTCCCCTATATACTGTCTATTTATTTTCCACTGGGGGATGGGGGAAGCTGGCAATGAAATGCATATCGAGCAAGGACCAATCGACACTGCCTCCCGCCCGGGATGGATTCAAACCCACAAAAGACAAGCCCAAATTGACTTCAAGCGAAATTGAACCTGATAAACTAAGGCGGGAGATGAAAGCTGTTTTTAAATAGCATTCGTTTACTACGTTTGAAACTTAGTTGTGTGGCTGGGAAACCAAATAATCATCAATAAAATATCTTCTTTGTGACTTGATTAACACAGCAACCATTATATCTTAATAAGTGCTAGATAAACCAACCACAAAAACAAAATAATAATTCAAAAATGTTCTGGTGGAAATGTATTAGGGTGGGTTGAGATTATGAGTTTATCATCTCGTCTGGAACCCTGATCAAACCCTGTAAGTGTGCTGCATGCACGGTCGCCACTCTATTTTCACTGAATCATATGCTCATGGGAACAGAACTGCAGTGGAGACAGTTTAATCAGCAAAAAAGGTTTAAATCCTTATAAGGCAAAATACAAAAATAAACATGTTTATCGTCCCCAACCGCTTCCTTTACCGCTTCCTTTTTAGAGGCTGCCTCCTTTCTTTTCTTTTTTTTTCTTACGAAAAAAATCAGAAGAAAATTTTCAAAATAAACACGATCGTATTTTAAGACTTTAGCACACCGAAACAGCACACCGAAAAAGCTGGCAACCATCTTTAAAAATGTATAAGCCGGTTGTCTTGAAAAATAAGTCGAGCGGCCATTTTTGAAAAAAGGGGGAAAAAACACCTCCCCCTCACTTTATCCAAAAGGCAGGACACTAAACATAGTTTTTAAAAAACATTTTTGCCTAACTTTAGGCCCTATCCTAATTGGAATATATCCAGTCTTCAGAGCGTACGCAACTAAAAAAGTTAAATTAACAGAGCAGTACTCTGACAACTAAATCCACCTAAAGTGCTCTCAACGTTGACGAGCCAAATTTGTTGTGACTGGTAAATTCAAGTCAGACAAAAGATTGTGCTTTCAAATATATCCAGGTCCGTTTTAGACATGGTCTGCCAACCAGCAACACCCCCCCCCCCCCCACCCCCCAACGCAAAGTGTGGTTTACACTGATTTGCCATGGATGTTGACTTTAAGCAGGGAGTTACGACCGGATATAACAGTGTATGGCTTCAGTAATGACTTTACAGTGTTTTCCCACCTCTGAAATTATCCCCTAAAAGCTACCCTGTAACCAACCATTTCGAAAGTTGTGTTCTTCCCGACGTGGTACAGAAAGGAAACACTGCTTGATAGACAGGACAGGATAGACAGCTTGTGACCCCCTTTCACCTTCATAGCAAACATACACCAATTAACATACATCATTCGTTGTTTTTCAAAAAACAAATACAAATGTGTAACAACTTTCCACATCATTTGAAGGTACCCAAACTCCCATTCACTCACCCCTAAATATATTGTTTACGCCTTTTTCCCACTTTTCAAAAGGCTCCCAAATTATTTACCATATCAGCCTAGCTGTACTCTTTGCGCTATACCATACTGTTAAAGTTCAATGATTTTGTTCAATGCTCTCAGAGACTGTTGTATTCGTCAACCCCACATAGTTGTACTTTTCAGCATCAATTTCCTAAATCGTCGTCCTACGTTCTTTATTGGGTGTTTCTGCAGGCTGTCTTTTAGGGCAGGCACTCTGTGCCCGACTTTACGATGTTGGAAATTGTTCTCGCTAGGATTTGCTCTATGGAGAAATCCCTTTGGACTTTCTAAATGGCAATTACCACTGTCCGCAACAAGAATTATGATTGACGTAATTGGTGGAATTATTTGACGAATTAGGAATTCTAAAATGGTCACAACGAAGGGGCATCTTTTACGCCACGAATTGAGTTTCTGACTTAGCAACTCTCGTCTCGACATTTACATTTCGTTATTATGGAAACCCCCCCCCCCCCCCTTAGAATAACGTTCATGTTTATGGTGAACTTCTTTGACGAAATAAGAATTCGTAAATGGGCGTTACGAAAGAGTCTTCGCTGACGTCATGCGCGAGGTTTGTGACTGACAGCGACTGTCCTTTGACATTAACATACGTTATAGTTGACAGCCCCATAAGACTAACGTTCATGAGTATGGTGAATATCTTTGACAAACTGTATGTGGGAATTCGTAAACGGGCATTAAGAAAGAGTTTCTGGCTTGTAGCCCGCACAGTCGTGTGAAATTGTTGTCAATATAGTGGAAAGTCCCGTAACAAGTATAATACAGGGGCTTGATAAGCTGTTCTAAAGAGGTAGGGCTTCAGTGGTTTCGTGGTGCATGCATAATTCAGTGTCTTATGATGCGACCTATATTTCTGACAGGTAAAGTAAATTGCCTTTGGCTTGAATATCACAGACAGTATATATATTTGTCGCCACGCTCACACTCGTTTTGTTTTCACTCTTTGGTAATGTGGAATAAATAACATTGGCGCAAGATGCCTTCCTCTACTTGCAAAGTCTTCCATCACAAGTTTATTGTGTGAGGATGTTTTAGAAGTTGGACATGACTGAACACCGCATTATACCAACACAGACAGTTAATGATTAAACCACGCCAACACTCTATATAGTTCTAGTTGTTAAACTGTGGAATTTTGAAAAATGACAACTCCTGCAATATTTGCTGAACCGAGGACAGAACATTTTTTGTTAAAAAAATGATACAATGCACTTTTATTTTGTTGAATTTACTTTGCCTGTGGGTCGAAGAGAAAGATTAATAACAAGTGTACTGTTATAATGCGCCATGTCTGTCATAAATGACACTCCTGGCGCCGAAACATCAAATTTGGTGGAGCTTGTTAAGAATGATTTTATGAGACAAAGAAACTGTAATACAACATCTTGCAAGGTATACAAGGTGAGGTGGGGCTAATTATTGCTGCCAGAACGCAGCGTAGCCCATGATCCAAACTTGTAAACTTCCGCTACAAAACGCCGCCATCACAGGCAGATGACACTTCTTCTTTATCATTATTGGGGACATGGACATTAACATGGGTAATTAGGGGACAACCCTCGGCTTAATTTGAACAGCCCCATACTTCTCACCCTCTACTGTTGGTTTATTCTCGAAACTTTAAGAACTCTTCTATTAATCTATTTTGTATTCCTTTATTGTTTTGTTTTGTTTTGTTTTGTTTTATTTTATTTATTTTATTTCATTAAACATTATAAGGCCGGACGGACACACTTCAAAAAAAATTTGGTGAGGGCTACACTTAATTGATTCGGGCTGTCAACCCAAGTTAAAGGCACTGAACATGTTTGGTAATTATCAAAGACCAGTATTGTCACTCGGTGTATCCCAACATATGCATAAAATAACAAACCTGTGATTTGGGCAGAATCGGTCATCGAAGTTGCAAGAAAATAAAGAAAGAAAAAACACCCTTGTTGCACAATTTTGTGTGCTTTCAGATGCTAATAAAAGGCTTCATGCATGAAGTCTTTTATTATTTTAGTGAGAAGTTACCTCTTTCTCAAAAACTACGTTACTTCAGAGGGAGTGGTTTCTCACAATGTTTTATACTATCAACAGCTCTCCGTTGCTGGTTACCAAGTAAGTTTTTATGCTAATATATATATTTTGAGTAATTACCAAACGTGTATAGTGCCTTAACTGTATCATCAGGGGCACGTTGCCACCTACTCCTGGGGCTAAAACAGGGTTATCCCCTTCACAGTCCATACGGATGTAGGCATGGGTACCATCCAATGTAGCAGCCTGGCTGGTGTTTAGCAGAATGCACTACCTTCTCAACTTTTTACGAAGCAATTATAATTAAGTGCCTTGGTCAAGGAAACAGGTGTCATTACCGGAATTCGAATCCATACTGTATACTGCTGACAACACAAGAGCTTCGGTCCGGTAAATGTATGCAGATGGAAAGTATGAACATAAATGTTGTATTGAATTGAATTGATTTGAATTAAAATGGTATTCACTTCTTATCTTTTCCAGTAGGGGTTTCTGATTATTGTCATCACTCATCTAAACCCATACACTTTTAAATGCATAGGCCTACTGTTTCCTTGTTCGGGTGTTTGGGTTTGTTTGGGATATTCTTTCTGAGCCCACATCCTTACCAGTGTTTTAGTTTTTTGTTTTTTTTTATGCATAGTGTTATTCAGATAACCTGGCAATTTTACTGAAAATGTCCACACGAATTCAAGATTTGCTCAGTTGCAAGATTGGCTCAGTGGTTTCTTGCCTGCCTTTCACCTCAAGCTGGGTGACCCCGGTTCGGACTCCCGGACTGAGGCCTTGCATGCGGATTGGGTTTTCAGTCCCTACCTGATTGCTTAAGGTTTTCCCCAGTTTGGATCCCCCCCCCCCCCCCCCCCCCAACCTTCTCTATAGTACACTCATGCATACGGGTCACAGCGCTGCGCTTTTGGGGGTCCCTCGATTTCATTACAGCAAAAATATATACCAATAATAATAAGAAGAAACATTGATGAAAGTTTCACTTATGAAAAACCATACTTCAAAGAGTGGTTGGTATCATTATAACCGACTATAAAATTGTCGGGTGCATTTTCAGCTTGCAAATTGCCTGTTTTTATTTCAGCTAATCACCATTCCAATAATAATATACCTTTAACGGTGTGGTCAGTTGATATTTCCCATCAGCGGGAGTACCATCTATCTACATACTGTGTGTCGAAACATATCCCCAGGGTATACCACCCAATCGCATGCACATATCTATTGAATATTTAATCTCCCCAGGCCTCATGCTATCAACACGACTAAACAGTAACCCCCCTCCTTTTTCAATACATGGTATATATTATGTTTCCATACATATATTCCAGACCACCACTGATCCTCACTCGCCTATATATGCGGGTCACTTCGTTGATAATGGCCCCTTTTAGAGGCGGCTCTTAAACCCGTCGACATGATCGCAAATTACCCGTATCTGTTTTGTTTTCAACAAGTTTTGTAAGTGGTACTCAAGCGTTCTTTATCTATCCGGATTCTTGAGAGAAACGCTGCTCCTGGGTGTCATGAGGGAAGATCCGTGCGAGCAAGTACGAAGATGCGACAGCAAAGGATTCTAGCAAACCTCGCGGGGTATTCCTGTGTTATACACGAGAGCGCTTCAATTGACATTTCCCGAGTTGCAAAACGTACATATAGTAATCAACTTTAATTCTATAGGAAAGGTTTAATCAGTGAAGGCATGACACATCGTATGGGGAAAGGGTAAAAATGCATTCATACCCTTGAGTTTTCAATAAACAAACCAAAAGACAGACCTGATAAGACAAAATTCATCAAGTCAGGTGGTCACGTCTTCAAGACAATTTTGGGTTGACCAAAGGAAAATTGACTAGAGCGGGATATGAACCAAAACCTCCGGATTAACGTGCCGGAGTTCCGCTGATTTATTTGCATTTCCATTTTCGACTAAATTTGACTTTTTTGATTGTCGACGATTTTAGCACATTGCAGAATTTCTCATTTTCAGAACTTTGACTCTAATTTCTTAAATTTGGGTTTTAGAAATTAAGCTCACGTTTTTGTATCGTCAGCAATATGCTCTCGGATACGGCAATTTGAACCTGAAAGTGACGGGTGGTGGAAAGATCTTAATTTCAACCTGAATTGTATCAAATATTTCCGTTACGAATTCAAGACGTCTGGTTGTTTCTTAAACATTTGCTGCATTTTTTTTATATAGTTAATAACGTCATCCTTCACAGAAGAAAACAGTTTTTATTTAATATATAGGCCTACATATATACATTTGAAGGTCCTGACGTGATCATGACGTAATAAAAACTGCAGATGACGCATGTGTGCGCTAACTCCAAATAAAGGGTTTGCTCATCCACGATTACTTGTTCATGGTTCAAATATTCACACTTGGAACTTTACGGTTTTTCCTATAGTCCACCCAAATTCTCCGAAGACGTTAATTTAGAGTTCATCAGGTCCTAGATAGCACCCGCAGTGTTCTGCGGTGGTTTACTGGAATTAATCACTTCCATTATCCGCGTACGGGAAGGACGTGGTACTCTTTCAAATCAATTTCATTTTCTCATTTTGACGACCGAGAACAAGCTCAAAAAAATCCAGCGGCTCGGTTATGGAGCATAGCGGGACCTGTCGCCGTATACGTCTACCGCGCGGCCCCCGAGGCGAATCTTTGCCTAGACAGAGCATCGGCCAAAAAAACATCTTATATTATGGAGATCGTGCGTTTCCCCCTCAATCAAAAGCGAAATCTGACAAAACAGCACTGCCTCCCGTGCATGTGCTGCTGACATATCAGCAAGCAATGTCAAAATTTCAAGGATTGCATTTGATTTAAAATGCATAGGCCCTATCAAAGGAGCACTCAGACTTTCCGTTCGACGTGCATCGAGAATTATAAAGAAAGAACACCCAAGTCTACTTCTCACAAGTCCATTTTCAGTGAAAATTACACTTCAATTTCATAAACTGAACCTTGACACAAATACTTCTGCCCCCGTAATTACAGGAAACAGAGTTTCATTGTAAACAATCATCGTTAATTGGACTATACTCGCTCTTTCTGTATCCGTCCAATAGTACTGCATCCCTGACCTCTTCTCATCAAATATTCCTGGATTGGATTTTTTAATTTTCTCTCCAATATTCAGAAAGAAAATGAATTCATTGAGTAACTGAATTACTTTACAACCAACAACAAAAAGGGAGGAAGGGCAACAATCCAATGTTGAACTATACAACGACGAGTCAATTTGGCATTTCAGTATTGTATTAACTTCAACTGAATCTGTTCGTATACGTTTCAGGTCGCGTTCGGCATCCCCTCGACTACCCTAAATTCAAAAAGCCAACATGTAAATTGACATCTAAGAAACTGTGTCATGTTAAATTGTTATAATTTTGGAGATAACAACGTGACTTACCTGTATTTCCCTTGCGTGGTATAACACTATTAGTACTAAAAGAACCATTGTGGAAGTACTGATGAAGGCTTTGAGAATATATGAACATACTGAACCCTGAAAAGAAAGGAAGAGACAAGAAGTTAGATATCAAAAAATTGACAATGTGGACACAGCATTTGCAATGTTCATACATGCCTTTATGGCTAAATAAGGAAGAATATCTATACATATAATGGCACAAATCATCGTGAGTTGGATTTTTATTATATATATATATATATATATTTGTGTGTCTGTGTGAGTGGGATAAATGGGGTACTAAATTTGCCTTGAAGGCCTATGCTTTATTTCAAGTTGCACAGTGCCGCTTAATAGAAATTGTGACTGTGCGTTTTGACTCATTGTTAGCAGGTTACTCTAAACCTTCTCATAAAGATGCTACACAGAACCTGTGTTGCCTTTTCCTTGAATATCATGCCATTATTGCACGAATAATGTACACGTTAAATTTACGTACACGGCTGTGATATGAGACGCGTGCTTTTGAAATTCCGTAGGCCTATACTGGTTCAGAGTGTTTTAGTTTGTTGTTTCTTCATTTGAAGGCAGTGTAAACGAACAAATGCTGCAACAACTTCTGCTTTATACAATAATGGTATTATCTCCCTTCTTGGAATTTTACGACCAAAAGGTCAAAACAAGGCCAAATTCAGCAGAGCTAATCAACCGACAATAGACCCATGTTATAGGTGCTGTAAACTGGGCACTGAATTTCCAATAGTGGTGCAGAGACACAATGGTATCCCACACATCTGCAGAGTGGTAATCAAACTGTGACGTCATCAGTACTAACCTGTATTGTTGCTTAACAAATTTCTACTGTGAGAAAAAAGCTGAAACCCACCAGTCACAAACAACACTCATGACTGAGGTTGGTTTGGCAGTTATTTTTTGATTGTCTATAAACTTTGTTGTTTATTTAGCGGGGCCTAATTTCTTAGAGCTGCAAACCTTAAGAAAACAAAATAAATAGGAACAAAAAAAAGGGGGGGAAAAAATTTAGCAGGAAACCAATCACTAATGTCATACATGACTTGCCATATTGGCTGGCAACCTTATATACCTTATGCATCGACGTCACCAAGCCGCCATCTTAGAGGTAAACTGATGATGAAACAATGGAAACGCGCTGATTTGTACGCGCGGCGCACAGGACTGAATGAACATCTTCCTTTTGACCTCTAGGCGAGGGCGCCCTACTCAAATGACGTCATATGCATAAGGTCTATTCTGGTGAGCTAAATTGTTTTGTGCTGTATTACTCTTTGTGCTTGAGCAGCTCTATGAAAATGGAAACATTTCTATGCAGGACAGGACCCTAATCTTGCGGTGAACATCAAAGACGACAATTCGCTGGGAAGGAGGGTTTTTCTCTTTCCAATGATATTCTAATAATCCGGTTCATTGTATAGTCATTGCCCAGCAAACCTTTCTTTGGGGTTGTGTCAGGGGAAAAGGTTGCATTTGACTGATGGGAAAAGCAGGAACGGGATTAGCAATAGATGAATATTTCACATTTCTGACACAGTCGCAGACGGCATGTTAAGCATTAATGTGCCACTTGCTGAAGTTTATTTGACATCTTGGAAAGAAAGGATAGTGCAGTCCACGGAGGAAATGACCGATGCATTGAGGTATGTGACAAGATACGAATCCCGATTAAATGTCATCAATTAGCTGACATGATTCACCTTTACCCAGTAACCTTTTTAAGATAGAATGGATGGCATGTGCTAAGCCATTTCAATTTGATCTTAAAGGGGCGCAATGTCTTTAGATCTCTTAACTATTTGCTATTTAAAATTACTCCTTATTGTTTTTAAGGCTTGTCCATGCACACACAGTGTGTTGTAATTAGCGGGTAGTGATTAAAAAGTATACATTTGCCTCTGGAAAACAAACAGCAGAACTTACGGTCCGCCATTTTGTGGAGTCAACAATTTAGTTTTACAAAAAAAACGGACCGTGTTCTGACATGAAATTACACCCCCCCAAAAACCCACAGTTCAAGGGATATTTACGTGACTCGTTTACTTTCAGAACATCTTTCCAACCATATTCGTTTCATAACAAAATCGTTTTATTGCCAAAAGCCCCCAACCCGGAGGCAATGTCCTCTTTAAGGGTTTGTTTTGTTTTGCTTTTCCCTTTGTAAGATGTTAGTCAGATACACAACTATGTTTTTGGGACGGTTTTAATTTCGTTAAGTGATTGGATCGATATGTCATTCTCTCTAAAACAATTGACTCTGATGAATTTTGGCCCTTCTCCTTCCGGAGGGTAAGCCATCCCACCCGCTTCGACACTGAGGCAGTTGGACCGTTGGGTTTTTCACAGCGTTTGGAAACCGGGCGACATCCCAGACGGCAACTGGCAACAGTTGTAGCCAGGCCCAGCCAGTCTGTTGTTACATTTTAAGACGGCACGTCTTCCCGGTGTTTCAAGTCTGGCTCGTAGTTTCCTTGCTGAGCCATCGACAACTGCCCCCAGGGTAAACGAGCACCCGGGTGAGCTGTAAACGCTATACACTCCTGACGTATACGTACTCCACCGACCGCAGTTCTTCTTAATAATTCTCATAAGAGGGGTATATTTATTCAGCGGTTAAAAATCATCCAGCTTAAAAAATTACCCGCAAGGATTGGACGCAGAATAATGGTCATGATAACTGCATTCTGGTAAAGCTGCAGTTCATATAATATAAGAACTGGAGGGGAGCGTTGGGAGGGCGGAGGGGAGCGTTGGGAGGGCGGGGGGGGGGGGGGGGTCGCAGAAGAGCTGCCGTATAAGAAAATAGTCCTGAAGCAAGGCAGAGTACTAGTGTAGTAGGACTCTGTTTTGACTGTCAACCCGACGATACATGCTAAGATATAGTATGGCTTTACATTGAGAAAGACAATCCATGTATCGCCATTTGAAGTGAGCGTCTAAATGTCACCTAGACAGTTTACACAAACATAAATTTCGACAAAAGTGTTTACATACCATGCGTTTATGACTCATGGATGATGCTACATAAACTCAATTACATACGCTAATGGCGAATAAAGCCCACTTTGTGGCTGGCTCTAAACTAAAACCAGATATCCTTCTTCAATGAATGTGCCGTGGCCTTTAAAAAAGGCAAAATCAAAATACGAAACTCCACACCATTTTCCCCCCTACATGAACACAATTTGATTGCAATCGATGGTTATCAAAGTTTTATTGTATAAGCATTAGAAAACATATATGTAATGCATCGATCCAAGATAAGACTAAGGTGCAATTTTCCGTCTCAGCGGATTGGGAAGCTTTAATAAAATTCAGAGGGAATGCAAAGGTGTTCAGGGTAGGTGACATGCAAACAGTCTCCCACAAGAGTAACATGTTATTCCTGTTGCCAGAATTCATTTAACAGTTTTCTTTAAAGGCATGGTCATAGATTGGTAAATACTCCCAAAAATTAATGACCATAAAAAACTGACTTGGTGAGAAGCACTGCAAATTGTTGAGAGTAAACTATTTTGAGAAAGGATTCACTTCGAAGTGATATGGTTTTGGATCATTTTGCCTATAAATCAGCATCACGTTGACAAAAAAAGAGCTCCTTCAGCCAAAGAGATGTGTCATTTTATTAATTTTTTAATTTTCTTTTAACTGAATTGATTTGGTTTTTATTTTGTGTACATCTTGTAGCCAAGGGCTATGTGTGTTCGAGATAAAACGTCTGTGCTCGATTTATGAACCGTGAATTTTTAAGTTCACGCTTAAGGCTATAATGTTCACTATGGTACACGACTTGTTGTGGCATCTTTGTAGCAGAGTGTATGTTCAGGCGTATTTCAATGGGCAAGCATTTGGAACATGGGAACAAAATAGGTTTACACAAGACAAGGACTTCGTCACTATGTGGACGTCGACACACGTCCACACAGTGTTTTCAACACGTCCACACAGTGTTTTCAACACGTCCACACAGTATTTTCAACAGTGTTTAAGAATATATTTTTCCTTCGTGCATGCAAGAAAAATGAACGTCCACAGAGTGTACGGTATGTAACACAGAGCTGTGCGTGCACCAACCCGTTAAACACAAACACCCATGTTTGTGTCTAAATTAGGCCATGTCACACAGGGCAATTTGTACAGGCAATTTGGAGGCAACCAACTGCACTGAATGCAAAAGGAACACTACCTCAAGAAAATAAAGAGAAAACTAAACGACGAATGAATTTCCTTCACGGAGATTGCCTGGAACTGGTTGCCTGTAAATTGCCGCGTGTGACAATGTCGGTCTAGCAAACTATCCCTGCTAAAATAAATGTGTGCCATTATGCTCAATTAAAGTTTGGTATCCCTTTTTAATGCTTTTTCAAGTCATTTGCTTTTATTTGGGTTACCCTTACACCAATTTGTAATAAACACTGTAAAGTCAACGCTTTCAGCAGTACTTTCAGTGCTTACCAAGTCTTGCTGGGGACTATTCCCCAGGCATAGGCCTAACTTGAGTGGGAAGTGAACCCAAGACCCCCGCATTCTGAGGCAGATATCTTACACGTTGATGTAAGGAAAAACTATAACTTTTATCCTTGTTTCAATTACAACATCTATATGCTTCTTAACACAACCATTATCACTACTTGTTTTACGATAGAGGCATTGCACGAGTGACAGAATATGACGCCGAATACTATGTCATGAACAGCCTATTATAATAGCTTTAGTTCAACTATGGCGATTGTTCCCTATGCGGTATGTACCATATTCTGCTGGCGGATATCGCTGTTATTCTTAAGTTATAACATAATTCTACGAAGGTCTGCTTTATCGATATGCACGTGGGGTTTGATATCCGCCTAAAGTTTCCGCTGCTGTAAGGTGTGTTCTTTGGGAGATAGGGAGAAAGCCATAAGCAACTAATAAATGCAACAGATCTCACAGGAAAACATGTGGGCTGGACAGAATCCTGTTTACGCCAACCGTGGTGGCCTCGACCGCGTTTTAACGCTCATGTCTGTTAATTGCTGTACCCTACACCTTCACAGGGAAGAGTGTAATTTTTTTGTTGTGACAACTATACGAGATTCGGCAGACGAAGATCGTAAGCAAAACACGTACAACTCGGAGGCCATGTTGACAGGCTGGTGCTTGCAAGGGCTTTCAATTCTGCAGAGCGTGTCGAAAATAAAAAGGCATTTGTGGTGCACCATTGTGATTGGCATAAAGCTAGGCACAGTTTTATGGTTTATTGATTTATCGGACACTAATTTATGTTCCGTTCACTAATGGAATTGGCCCTAAGGGTAAACATTCATGTAGCCTATTCATTCACAAACAGGAAACCAACAAATGTAATTAATACATTTCTTTTCCCAAAGGCTTTTTTTTCTTTTTTTTTCCTTTAGGATAATTTGTTTTCTTCTTACTTTTTAACCTACTTTTAGTTCATAGTTTGCTTCCGTGTTTAATTACTTGGCAGCTTTCTGCACACTGAAATATTTTTACAATTTAAAATTTGTTGAATTGTGAAGTAATTTGTTGCCTTGGTTTAAAAGGTTTTTTGTGAGTTGCTTTAGGGCATTTTATAAGGCGCCATATAAATGCATTTTATTATTATCAGTCATTAAAATAATGTTGCATTGCTTAATAATTCAGGTTAGATAGACTAACTAAATGAGAGGGTGGTCGAGACGGCTGTATACAAACACTAATGTCAATAAATGTCAAGGTTTGGGAAACTGTTTTGTACAATTATATCTGAATATTAGAAATTGAAACAACTGCCTGCGATATTTGGATGTCGTTTTTTAAACCTTTTTTTAATAGTCACTGTGAAGTGGTAAATATTTTGAAAAGTTCATACGAGAAAAAACCCATAATCCTTAATTTTGACACATCGAATTATTGACAATAACCAAATGAATCATCAAATTTTTAGAGGAACAGTGGTCGATATAAAGAAATACTGCTCGTCCTCCCAGCTGACACACAGAGGAGATGAAAGATGAGCAAAGGGATACATGCCTCGATGAGTCAGCTCAAACTTATTATTATCAAATGATGGGGCATCATTTAATTAATAACAAACGCCATGGACATGAATTCAAGGACGGTGCAATAAAGACACTGTATATAAAAACCAACCATCTGGCCTTTAATCCAAAATAAGGACGATCGATAATTTGACAGGCAATTCATAAGATGTTATTGCAAAGCAAAGCTATATTACGTGCATTCGTTGATACAGACTGCTTTATTATAAGCGGTGGCTGGTCAGTCCTCATTCATTTGTCTATTGTTCGCACTCTTTGACGAAAATAAGAGGTGGGTTTTGCGAGTACAAGAACAAGGGCAAACATGCCATCACATCAAATGGCATAATACATTAGTACCGGCACACGCTCGTTATAGGAATAAATGTTTCCACATTGCAAGTGTTTGCGCATTGTGTACTGTTGGTAATAAAGATATATAAATATATATAGATTGTTTCTACTGTTGTGTTTCTGGGGTTTTTCTACTGTCGTATACAGTAACTTTAGTAGCTTCTTGTGGTTTAATCGTCCCCAACCAATCGTAAGTCTAGCCCTGTTTCTTGTATGAAGCAGGACTGTCCACAACTCGACTGTTGTGCTTTCTAATACTAATAGGCTAATTTGAACCACAAAATAACTTTGTCCTGATCACATGTACATTTATGGTAAGCGTGTGTTGGGTATCGAATCATTTCAAACAACAAACAGAGAAACACAAAACTTAGAGATCAATGTCGGCAAGAGAAAATAGAATATTTCCACATCCTCCAGCCATGAATGCATATAATCTCACACGTCCTCTAATCACAGAGCACGGGCCCCCCACCCCTCAAGATGATGAGCAGCGTTGAATTATGTCGAATTTAAGGTGCGTCAAAAGAAACGGGCTTTTATCCTGTAACCAAGCCGGTTATCAACAGGCAACAGCAGTCACTGCACTTCTGAGGACTGAAGTCGGATACCCTTCCCTTGTTCGAGTTATTTCACCGGGGTCAATTTCATAAGCCCTGTTGTAAGCAGACGTTTTCTGCTTACGGGCCGGCAAGTTGCAGAAGATTTCTGCTTACGGACCGGCAAGTTGCACAGTGTGTATCTCATAACCACTACTTGCTGTAATCAATTTAAAGGGAAGGTATACGTTTGGTAATCACTCTTTTTAAAAACTTAATAAAAACTTTTTGGCTAGAAGCAGACAGTGCTTATGTTTTGTGTGATCAAACACATACATAAAATAACAAACCTTTGAACATTTGGGCTTAGTCTGTTGTGTGAGTCGGGGAAAAAATTGTGAAAAACCATGCACAATTTTCAGCATGTTAACATATTAAAACCACCGAAATCAGCTCTTGTGTTTTTAAAGGTTTTCAGACACAGTTTTCTCAAATATGACCTCATTTCAGAGATAAAGATTTCACAGGGAAAAAAACCAATGGTTCTAGAATGAACTTCATATCAGTAAGCTTTCAGCCTAAAATTAAACAGAGATGTTTTTTTTATCATTAAAAGTCCTGTGACTAAGAATACAATTGTTTTATTCGGTGTTCAAGTTCAACAGATTTATTAAACAGTTTAGTTTTTGAAAGGGAAATAAAAACATGGATAGATTAATATGCATCCAGCTGCAGATTGTCTGCGCCTTATAAGTTTAACAACCCAGTTATTTCGTTCCCATCAAGGAAGTGTGATAGGTTAGGTATAACAGGCTGAATTTAAACAGCAGTCAGCCGGCCTGACATTTTCACTGAATGTCAGACAGCAGCAGCGACGGCAAAAAGTGCGTGTAACACGGCCTGGCCCCGCGCCCCGGTCGCCCAGATCAGAAAGTTCTGAAGTGACACGAATGATTAACAACATCAGGAATGCACAAGATAATTATCCTCTCCCAGAATGTGTGATGAACGGTGCGAAAGATTTCTTCCAAGAAAAAAAAAAAGAACAAGAAAGAGAAGACAGAAGACAGAAGGAGACAAAAAACAGAGCAACGACAGGACAGCTCTCCTGCTTTATTAAAGACCTTAATTCCTTGATCTATTTTTTATCTTCAGGAGAAGTTGAGCGGACAATGCGGCCTTTCCAATGCCAGCCCCTTTCAGATCACCTCTCCTGAACCATGCAATACTCCCAACCCACACTCATTTTGAGCCAATGTCACTTTCCAATCCGCTGCACATCGGAGACCTAGATAGCGGCCCCCTGGCAGCATATTCATCATATCTCCCCACCATTCTGTCTCTCTCCCTCTCTTTCTAAATGAACTGCTTCTATTGACAACAAAGCCTGCCAGCCCAACTTGCATCTCAGCCTACGAGCTACCGGGCGTGCCACCCAGGGCCATTTGCAAGTTAAAGTCCCACAGCAACCAGAGTAAGCCACATTGATTAGCCCGACTAGCTAAGCAAGAACCCCCAAAGGGTTTCAAATTTAAAAGTCATATTTTTCAACCCAGAATCCTGTCAAAATACTAGATTCTCAGTGCACAATGCAATGCACGTTCAGAGAGCCATGCTGTTTATGAAAAATATGAATGTATTTATGTTTGCATGAATATTAATGACAGGTGATACCCAGGAGGCTAAATGTTTACTATGCCAGGAATTATGAATATCACCATAAACTAAACATGTTCTAACAATTTTCTGTTTTTTTAGTCTACTTGAAATGCATCTCTAAGACAAACCCAGCTCATAATAATAACAACGTATATTATGAGCAATATCAACCCTAACTACAGGCATCAAGTATATCAAACGAAGTACTGATTAAAGTTACTTGGTATTGAATAAATGGACAATGTCAGTACTGCAAGCCAAACCAACCAGAATGCTATAGAAAGGGTATTGGTTATCAATTTAATATAAATCCCTATAGATAGGTTGCAGTATGACGTAAGTCGGCCATCTTTACGGGCAATTTGGAACACACAGTCATGCGTTACGCGTGAGAACGGCGTGCAGCACGCGCACATTTCTCAAAACTCATTGCATGATTGGTTTGTGAATGACGCGGCTGCGTTAATAATTTGAGCGCTTGACGCGCCTGCAAGCCAAAATGCGATTTGCCCGTAAAGATGGCGTCTACTGGGAACTATCTATTGTTCGGTTTATCAATTTGGCTTCCGTTGGATTCAGGAAAATGTTAGGGAGACAACGCCAATAGAAACTTCGTTTAATGGTATTTAATGCTATCCTTGGACCCGTGTTAATGTTGTGACTTGATAATCAACATCATTGTAGCTAATGTTGGACATTATTTTACAAGGGACCCTGGTCAGTGTAAAAATTGTTGTCCTTTCACACGAGGTACATTTTGTAAAATTTTACAATCATGCTACAATTAAGCAAGGGACCCTTGCTAAATTGCTCTCGTGTGAAAGGGGCTATTTTTGTCGGGTAACCATTATCCCCCACATTGATGTATCAGTAAGTATCTCTCGAAGAGGATCCCGACAAATGGAGCTTTGCTTCAAACTTATTACCGAAATATTACCGCGCATACAACTTGCACGTGACCAAACCTAGGGCCCACCCAAAACTGTCACACACTGGTTGTGTAATGATACTAAATGCTCATGAAGACAACCAGAGCATACTGATTGAAACGTTGTTGAGTTGTTTTTAACCAGTCATTTTCAGATTACGTAACATTTCTAAGGAGATGTTAGAACGTGGTGCTGTTGTCTCAACAACAAGCAACGACTTAAGAAGACTTTAAAACGTGAAAATATGCGACGAGGATGGGCCACTGTTCTCTACGCAACCATCTTGAATAAATATTGGGTTCCATTAAAATCTATTCCAAACCTGGGTTTACTATACACTCCAGCATCTGTTTGTTGTTAATGTTAAAGGCACGACGCAAAATGCACAAACCTCATCCACTGATGACGGAACCCAAGCAGGAGCCACAGCCCAAGCCTTAGTTCGGAAATTGCTCGTTTGTAACTCGTCTTTGGCAAACTAGTCTGGTGCTTTCTTTGGGTTGGGTTGCTACCTTATGGCTACTGTCTGCTAAAAGTCAAGCACACCGTGCATGACATCAACAGATGTAAACAATTGTGTTAAATAGCGACTACGTAACAATACATTTACTAAACAAGTATAATGGGACAACTAATTATATTTCAATTAAAAAATACTCGCTAGCATTGAAACTTCCCAAAAACACATTGAATTTTTGTATGAAAACGACCACGTACGTTCGCATGAGCATTTATAAAGTTATCATTATAATGAACTTCGTGACGAATTAGGAATCCATAAGAGTTTGACGTCATCAGTTTAGCCTGGTTTAGATAGCCCTTGCCGTTCACACATAGGAACAAAATAGCATGGACATTTGCAATGAGGAAAGGGTATCAATAGAGAGTGCAGACCCCCCCCCCCCCCCCCCCCCCCCCAACTCCATCCACCTTTACAAGAGCAGATATTTTGTTCGTGGTCTATTCGTACCAAAGCAACCGAAGTAAGGCCAGGATAAGCAGACATCAAAACTCAGGATAAGATATGGGGGCGGTGGGTGGGTGGTTGGTGGTTGATTTCCTCCCTCCATGGTTGGGGGGGGGGGGGGGGGGGGGGGGGGGTTCTGCATAAGTTTTCTCGCGAATTGAAAACTGGAATCAATGCGATGTATGTCTGCACTTGGCAATCTAGTCTCACTGGTCGTTCCCCAACGACAGATCAAGTCCCTACGTCGTTACACCAATCGCCCTTATTTCTGACAAAAGACGAGAACGGGATTAAACTTGAATAGGCACCCTCATTATGCGAGCACCGTGCGAAGGAGGTCTAATAAAGGTCCTTTACAAAACACACAAACGCCCCTGCAGTTTGAGCGTGCTTCCAGAAGGTACATCACTTCGTCTTGAATTTAGGGGATTACGGATTGACTGAAGATGACCAAGTTAAGAATGGAAGGTGAATGAACCTGCTTGGAAGTTCATTGAGCATGCTCAGCAGGGTGCACTGGTTTCTGAGAAGTCACCATTTGAGTCTCCATACAGAGGCGCTGCCTAAAGAACATACAAACATAGGTGAATTCGGAGAATCGAAATGGTTCCCACAGCTATAGTGTAATACCTTATTAGATTAGGGGAGATTCCATTATGTCAAATGAATAGTGGGTGATAGGGAACGATCATTTTATTGTCATCACCTGGTTTGTGGGTCAGAAACTGGGTTTCATCCCCTTACAACCCACCCATCACAACCTACCCCTCACGAAGAAGAATGGACAAGCAGTTTAAATTCTTCTTTTTTTATAAAAGTCTAAAGCCAAACTCCAAAACATTTGCAAATGATGACAGTAACTGCAGCCAAACCGATTTTACGCTACTGTGCGAAGACAACTCAGTACATGTAAACTGAGTATAGGTAAACTGATAATTCGTACAATGCTTTATCGAAGAAACAACACATTGTTGGGAGACGGGGGGGGGGGGGGGATTTTTTGAACATTGCAGTGCTTCCGGTGAAATATTCCTAGTAACATTTGGAACAGGTATCGAGGTGCTAACAAATTAAGATTTCAAAGTAAACATCGTCCATTATAGTACATGTCATAAACAGCCATGCCTGCAACATGGACAGTTTGATTTCCTGAGTAGAAACTGTGGTTGAATAATGAATTGAGGTCGATAGACCATGTCACCTAATTAGTGATAAAAGAGAGACATTGAGTTTTCCAGTGCATTTCCGGGCAGGTAAATACTGTTGTGGCCATACAAATTGTTTACATTTTGTGTAGTTCCTGCCACATCAATCAATGTATTAAAAAAAAATTGCTGAACAAGTTTTGAGATTTTCCTCTCTTCAACATGTCGAGAAGTGATAAAATTCTTAAGGTTTAATCTCCACAAGTGTACGATTTTTTAACGCTTCCTTCGACCTAGTCCAAACCAAGCAATTTCGCCTACGGCTTCAGCCGTCCGCTGTAACGACAACACTGAAAAAATAAGACTTGTCGGCGATTTTAGTAAGTATGTTTAGTGGGTATTTTGAAATGTTTTAGACTCGCCAAACCCTGACGCATTTCACTAATGTGTGTTTGGCAATAAAAGAGTATGGTATGGTTGGACACGGCCTTCCATTGAGCTATAGGCCTATATATTACAAATTATGTCCGCAAGAAGTTCACGCTCAGATACTCTTTTTTCCACCCATAGTTTTACAAGGGTTGGTCTTTATGTTTGACGGCACTTTTAACATTTATACACACTATTATTATTTTTTCTTTTATCGACTGAATAAATATTATTATCATTAATACCCGCACAATTTCACAAAATGATACAAGAAAACTATCCAACGACTATGTTCACAGGTACATTGTGTCGTTTCATATACGGGAATAAACAAACATATGTCGTTTAGATAATAACAAATAAAACAGTTTGGAATAATAATTTGGATGGAGAGATAATGCCAATCTTGTGTCGGTGAATAACTATTATAAGCAGCAGGTACATGTAGACTTTACGGGGAACGTTCGTGGTTCATTTTCGGAGGAAGTAAAATAATTAATTTTAAACTATGAATTGTTAAAAAGAATTTCATCGAAATATATATACACAATTAATATACAGGATTTGTAGAGTTAACAAGAGTCACAGGCAGTGTTCATGTTTTGTGTGATCAGCCATTTATACATGAAATAACAAACCTGTGAAAATGTGGGCTTAATCCGTTGTGCGAGTCAGGAAAAGATAGCGAAAAACCGTAAACAATTTTCATCATGTAAACAATACAATTTGTCCTTGATTTTAGTTGTTACAACTGCAATCAGCTGTTGCAACTTATTTTTTATTCTAATTCTATTTTTATATATATATAAAATATATATATATATTTTTTCTTTCTGTTTTTTTAGATACCGTTTTCTTGATAATGACTTTTAATTTCAGAGGGAAATATTTCACAAAACTTTTTTTTTTTCAGTATGAACTTCATAATCAGTAAGCTTTCTGACCGAAATTAAACAATGATGTTTTTATCCTTTACCAATCCTGATAATACATTTAAGTTTCACATTATGTAAATTTGAGCATCTCGGAATGAGAGAAGAGCTTTCTCGACAACATTCCAGAAAGATATATTTTTCGGTTTTCTTGACTCCAACACCATTTTTAGACAAAGCATTCCACAGATCAGTCAGATAACGGTTTCCGTTCTAATGATTTATTAAACAACAAACCGAACTGCAACTGCCTATAAATGCACTTTTATGTTTTTCTAAATTAAAGAAAAAAATTATAATAATCTACTCTGATGATCTTAATTCAAGTTATTTGTGAAGGCAGCGTGACAAGAAGATTATTTCTATCGAGACTGAAAATGTATTTTTTCTACAATAAATCATAAAAAAAATACATTACTTATCGTTAGAAAGTTCACTTTGAAGACTATAAATCAGAATGTCACAGTGAAACTATAGGCCTGCATAAGGAAACGTTGAGACGATAACAACATCAAGATAAAATGTATAATTAATCCCTTAATGCATACCATATACTTCATGACATGTTCCACTGTACGACTACTTCATGTGTGACAACATGGCTCTCAGTGATATCTTTGTGCTGTTGGGTATTGACACAAAACAGTCGTCGCCTCGACAGTCTTTCTAGAAAGGTTGCTTTAGTTTAGGCATATTTCAAACAGCTCCTGCCATTAATTTACACCTTACATTTTGCCATAAGTTACGGCTCCACATATACATTGATGTATTACTCTATTTGGTAGACTTTTTTCATAGATAGTTATGCATCTAAAGATAAATATTCATATATTATATAAAATCATCAGTATAACATAAATTTCAATTGTGGGCCTACGCATTGCACGAACAGTAAGCAGGAAAGGGCATCAAACGTGACACATTTTCAAATGAGAATAACATTCCATAGAGACATTGTGTCTTTCCATAATATCCTCCACGAATAATATTACGTGATATATATACATCGTGAGATCTTTTTTCGATCAAAGCACACCACAACTCGGTAAAGCATTCATTTGCACCATTGATGCTCTCGATCGTATTGTGATGGGCTCTATTCAAGCAACACATGTATTCAAATTTTACTAGAAAGCACTCTTTTTCCTTTGAACAACGAAGGACAGAGGTCTTCCCACATGCCCTGATGTAGGCATTTTCATAATAATGGTGGTGTTGAAAGTGTGGCAAGTCAAGTCTATTTTTTGGTTTTTTTTGCCTTGACTCTCTAACACACTGTTTTTGTAGTTGTTATTGTCATTTTTTCATATTGAATTGTTGCTGTTAAGGCATCTGATATTTTCAGTTTTTATTTTTCTCACAGGGTTGTTTAAGTATTTGAATGTAAACCGGGAATTTATATATTTTATTTTCACTTGAACTGCTAGAAACTCAGAACAGATCACTACAAACTGGCACAAGTGTAAACATCCACATACAAAAAGAGAAATCTGAGAAAGTCATAACTTCTAGTTCTTTCTCCACCCCCCCCCCCCCCCCCCCCCTCTCTCATCGATCAAGCATCAAGTTCCATCCTACAAAAAGAGCACAGCGAATCAGTAAAAGGCCAATCAGTTAAGAAAAGTATGCATAGTAATTACAGCCACGGTGGTTTCGAGATAATGATGAAAAGACTTTCCAGATTCGCAGCTCGCCCGAGCTAATGCAATTCTCATCTTCAGAATGCATTTTACTCTCTTCAATGCACAGTCTCCACACTGCGTTCTCCGCGGATGTCTAATATTAATAATACGGCCGTGTATGCGTTGGTTAAAATGTCAATCCGTGCAAATGTGTGACATTACACTACAGAAAGTGGCGATTTTATGGCGATTTTTATTTCTCATTTATATCACATTGCTTCATGTTCACAATATGTTTGTTTCTTTTAAAAAACGAACGGAAAATCTATTTTGTCATGTTGAGGTTAAGAATATCACCTTAAACAATCAAAGTCCGTCGACTAGTTTTATTTCTGATTTAAGTTTGTGTCCAATGTGTGATGGTCAACAGTTATTGCACTCACATAATCCTAAGCTATTTCTCTTTTAAATGTTGTATCATCCAGCGTGGTTTGCATTTCGGACAAAGATTTATCGTCTATAGAATGTGGATATGAGAGAGCTACGAACAGGGTTTGATAGCTGCTTATTGCTGAGTGGTGTATTTAATATGTATATGTTATTAGCACGGAACTCCATGATGAGTTTAATCTGCATAATACATCACATGGTGAAATACGAGGTTCACTGTACGCACTCTAAAATCTACCGGGTCAAAATATTAACCTGTATTCCGGGTTGGGGGCCCTGACTCATTTCTGGGTCAGGCTGACCCTTGACCTGGATTCTGCGTCAATTAGACCCAATTCTGGGTCATATTGCAGGCATGGAATTTCATCTTTGAGAGAGCAAGGCAAATTTTCATTTTGCAAAGGGCACTTCCATAGGACAATCTTAAAGTTATGGGCAACCTTTGAATGGGCACCAAGGCAACAGAGGTCATGACCTCCGTTGCCTCAGTGTAATTCTAGGCCTGATATTGAGTTGACACCAAAAGAGTCGGAAGCCACGGGACCCGGATCAATGTTTTTTTCAGTTTAGAATATATTTACAAATCAGACTGAGAGATCTTGAGTTCGGTGAACCAAATTATAGTTTAGTCTGTATCAACCGCTCGAAATCAATTCTTCCTTCTTTTTCAAAGGTGGAACTAAAATGTGTTTTCTACAGAATGTTTTAAGTTGGGGTGCTTCGAAAATCCCAATGCTGGCTGGGTGTACAGAACGTTTTGTCACGACTTTCGAAGCATGTAATGGAATTCCGGATTTATTCATCAACGACCATCTGAACTCTCAATCCTGGACTCGGTCAAGCCTTGCAGTTGTTCCCCTTTGCCCCCTCCCCTTGTTTACATCTTTCTTTTTTCGATACTAACCAAACATGGGTCCGAATACATCAAAATCGATTGCTTCTCTCCATGATCGTTAAGTGAATAAATTACGGCGTATTTGTTTCACTCGTATCCGCCTCCGAAAACAATGATATTCGATATCGTTGCAAATGTGTGTGCCTACACGCTACTGGAATTAGCAATGGTCATCATAAACATGGAAGAGTCGCCTGTGATATCTTCCCATTCCTGGTGCCATATCTATCATTTGCTTAAAGGGTGTGTACAACATTGGTACTTTTGTCAAAGACCAGTTTCCACACTTGATGTGACCCAACATATACATGAAATAACAAACCTGTGAAAGTTTCAGCTAAATCGGTCTTCGGAGTCATGAGACAACAGTGAAAAACTCCATTGTATGTTTTCACTGTTTTCAAACATCGGATTTTATCACCAGTGATAAAGACTATTGTTTTACTCATTTCCTAAAAACTATGGCATTTCAAGCAAAACTATTCCAAGGGAAGTTTTCCACCATGACCATCTTTGTACCATGTAAGTTACGTGCAAATCTGTGAGCATTTTTACTTTCAATCTTACCAATGTTGGACACACCCTTTAAACAGAGTGAAGGCCTAGTTAAAACAAGCTGCGTTTCGATTTGGTTTACGACAACATAGCAAGTCACTAAATTAGTAGACTTTCCTTCAGGTTAAAAGGTATTATACAAGATTGGTAGAGCTGACCAAAATAGTCGCAGACAATGTTCATGTTTTGTGTGATCAACCATATACGAAACAACAAACCTGTGGACATTTGTTCTTAATCCACTGTGTGAGTCAGGAGAAAATAGTGAAAACCCATGCACATTAATATCGGCATGTAATCACATTGTCTAATATAACTGTGATTGTAACAACCGAATCAGTTTTGTTCTATAAGTCAAGACTTCATTTCAGAAGGGAATATTTCACAGAAAAAAATTGTTCTATAGTCCGAACTTCATCATCACTAAGCATTCAGACAAAAATTAAACAATGACGTTTTTATCCTTATAGTTATACCAATCCTGGACTCCGTTTCTGTGATATTGGAATGTGAAGATCTAATGGAGTTTGTTTTATAGTAAGCCTAGTGCGTCATGCCATCAGTAATTTCGGGTTTGAAACAACGAAATGACACAATTATTTCTATTTGATCATGGACTTTTTAGGTTTGGTATTTTGTACTTGGTATCATACGGAGTCATGCATATCAGAACAGGGAGGGTAAAGTGATTAGCGTTTGGCATTAAATGTGACCGCACACAGGAAGGTTTGATCCTTCGAAAATGTCGAGTGATGCAGACACTCCAGTAAAGTCATGCAGACAAGACACGCTTCTACATTATTGAGCGTGGCATTCCGTAACCTTTTCAGTTTGACATGTAGTTTGCTTACAAAATCCACCATTTTTTGGCAAGAAGCGGCCTTTAGAAATAGGATTGGGGTTCGCCATCAGGAAACCTTATCCCTTGAGCTCCCTGGCCGGCGCTATCCGCACCAAGTCCTTCTGTGAATAACAGATGGTTTTAAAAGACTTGTTTTGTTCGACTTGTTTGTTAGCGAGAAACGTTTGTCGTCAAGCTTTTTTCAATGGCGTGAGATTTTGAGGTCAAAGGGGAAAATGATATATAAAGGGAATGATGTATTTACCGAAACAAAGCTCTAAATGCCCCGAGGGTGTGTACCTATGGTTTTCGGAGTGCGGTCATCCCAATTATTTCGAAGTTACATGTAACCTTGAAAAATATATAACCCCAGCATACCCATATGTCATTGTTTTATAAATGATGACATTTAATTAAGTAATTTTTTTTTGTTCAACACCAACAATGTTTAGTACTTTTTTTTTAAATGAGAGTGTCTGCTTGGAAATTTTTAAGCGTAGACGGTTATTGAATAGAATTAAAATCAAATGAGCTTTCGAATAATATTACACCTGACTCTTCAGAGTTCTTTCTTGTGGTTTGTTGTATTTCTATGCGATACTGTTTTAGGGAGAGCGTTATACTTATAGCTAGGGTACTTCGACTAAAATACTTGTATATCGCATGACCGACGCCATTAGCGTTGCTATCTACTGAAGATAGCATGATGGACGACGCCAAGGGGCTTCTCGTACGTGGTGTCATGCAATTATCATAATATGTAGAGATAAAATGTGTTTGGATTCAACATTAAGAGGTTCCGGGGAGAGAAGGGAGGGAGGCCGGGGAGAGAAGGGAGGGAGGCCGGGGAGAGAAGGGGGAGAGGCCGGGGAGAGAAGGGAGGAAGGCTGGGGAGAGAAGGGAGGGAGGCTGGGGAGAGAAGGGAGGGGGAGAGGCTGGGGAGAGAAGGGAGGGGGGAGGCTGGGGAGAGAGAGAATAAATGCAGGATGGAGATGTAGAATTTCCGTTGACACGTGTTATATTGTGAAACGTTCCCACAGGACAGACTGTGGTGCTCTACAGCTAGATCACTTTAATGTGTACATGTATACATCTACATTGACATAAAGCCTTAGTGTATTAGCAGTGTATAGGCTTAACATCTCAAAACGATTACTCTCGACGTTATTAGGTGTCCATTATGTAGGCCTAAACGAAAAGTCAACACAACGAAATCAACAACAGTGAATGGGGCATTGACAAATACAGACCATGCGTTGTTACACTTTTCGTATGGCGGTTTCCATACATCAATCAAGGATGGTGACTATTCTTTGATATATCCCATTGGGGCTCCCTTATATAAAAAAATGTCTGACATCGTGCAAGCATTCGCGGTATTTCGTGTACCAATGCCCACTGTGAAACAGCACCGGAGTAGTGCATATTATACCATTGGTATTATCCACAACAGCCGCAAAGACTTGTGTGTAATATAATATGCACATCGTGTGTACATCCTCTGCCGCATGCTTTGTATGAAGCAGAAGACTTTTGGCTATCGGAGATCACTGCTCATAGTGGCGTTTGTGTGTCATCGCCATTTGCTACATGGTGACGATACCCGTACGCAACTCCGCCATGTTGCGTGTAGTACTAAACTACATACAGGGGACGGGATATTGTGTGAAGGCTAAAGCGAGCACATTGAGCACATTGAACACGCGGTGAAGAGCTCATCTTAAATTAAATTAATCGCACTGGTACATAAATTAAACAGCCAACCTCAATTTGCACTGGTACATAAATTAAACAGCCAACCTCAATTTGCATAGCATTTTCATCAATAAAATATGAATATTGTGAAAGTCCACACTGAATTGGCAGGGAGGATCTGGGTCACTGAATATGGAAACCGTATTTATTAATTTACGAAACAGGTGCAGATCCCCGGAAAATGATAATTATATGGATGTGTTGAAATGGTATACATTACCTTGCTGTAAAAGAACCAGGAGAGCTCGGTTTCCACTATCATGACAACAATTCCAAACATAGCAATAACAAGAGCATAATCACTGAGCTGTTTCCTCCGCTCAAAGAGGGATCTCCTCAGGCCCAGTCTGTATCCAGTGTTCGCGTAACTGTAGTGTGTCTTCTTCTTCCCCGAACCGCTACTGCTCTTTCGGCTTGATCCTTCGGCAGCCCCATTGCCTTTCATGTCTGACACCGAGGAGCGTGGGCTTGACCGCTCCGACCGGTGCAGTTGAAGCGGGGTGAACCGGGGGATGGTGCCGTTCACGAGAGCCGACCTGTGTGCCAGGTTGACGAAGCGATTGTCGCTGGACGGCTCTGCGAGATGTTTCCGTTTTTGTATGGGCTTCCTGCTGCTGCTACTGCTCGAGGCACTCGTCGGTCCCTTGTGTTGATCCTTGTAACTAGTACCCCCACCGATAAAATACAACTCTTCTTTTGGTGTTCTGTCGTGTGCATCATTGTCTGCGGTACTCTGCAATAATCCTGTATGTGCTGTTGTTTGAGGTGAGTCCGGTGTAGACCCATCCCGCGCCTGCAGTTCGTACTCTTCACCAGCGTGTTGACTGCGGAGTGGCTCCCAACCTCCACCACGGCCATGGTATTCCATGCTCTCGCCGCCTCCGGTAGCCTCATGCAGCTGTTGTTCCACCACAGCGGCCTGGGTAGTGCGACGGTCAGATGAGGGCGCCAGCACGCCTGCACACACTGCCGGCACCTCGTCTGTCTGACAGAGCAACTGCTCTGTGGAGTCTATGCATGATTGCTCATTGGCTGGCGAAACCATTACCACTGCCATGCCGACCTTCAGGGTGATGCCATACAATGCATATTAATCCAACCTCCATTTCATTGTGTTTGCCAAAAATCTATTGTCTCGCTGCGATGCTTAATTAGTAAATTTCCACAGTTTGTCCGAATTGGCGGTCTTAGACGAGAACACTGACGATTCTTACGAGGTCAATAATTCAATTCTAAACGGCGCGATTTTTCCTCCAAGTTGTGGCTTCCCCGCCGAGACAAATGTTACCTCCCGTCGATTTGTTGACATTTTGCTCCTGTTTAACGCGAGAATTTATGCGTTTCTCGCTAAATCACGTCCAAACATAAATATCCCAAGGAGAGCGCTGCATGCTCGACTTGGATACATTCAATCACGGTGTATTTGACGGCCAACTCCAGTGGACAAGGTTCGTCATCGGTAATCTTGATGATATCTTTGGTCCTTTATGGTGTGTTGTAATCTCTGGACTTTGAGGGCTCCGAGGAAGCCAGTGGGTCGCTAAAATACGAAGACACCTGCGTCAGGTACAATCCTTAGGATCACTGCGACGCATCAAAGACTGGGGAATGGGTATATCCACTGGAATTACGGTAATCTCGCAGTGCCTGATGCCAGCCTGTCAGCCTGTAACAGTAGTGTGCGGGAATACTGACCAACCGCTCTAGCTGAGGCTGCCTTTTTTTCCCCCGCCGTTTACACTCCGGATGAAGTCCTCAGGTTTCGGTGACTTTGTACCGTTTTGGCATGTTCCTTGTCTCTTGTCTCACAAAACCCTCTCCCCAACATCAGTCTGCTCAGCACGATCCACAAAATGGCGCTGAAACCACTTGAGTTGCTCCAATCACCTGATTTCTAATTCACGACAGCGTCAGATAGTCGGGGGCTGTCCACTTGAAACTAAAATCCACTTCTTCCTCGGAGCGGTTTGTTCTCACAGAATATCCATTAAAAAGGCCGGTGTCTTTCCAAAACGAAGACGAGAAGCAGTCCCTCTTCAAGTGCGTGCGAAGAAACTGCATTTTTTGTTTTTGGGGGGGAAAGATGAAAAATAAGACATGAATTAATATTTCGGATTTGATCTGCCGATAATATGAGAAATACTGCAGCGATAGAGAAAATATGGACGAGTTCATGGGCCACTTCATTCGTTATGAAAACCACCGGAGTATGAAGCCCCGTGTTTTACTCGAACCGCGAGCGGATATTGTCACCAGTTAATATCTGCGTGTAGACTTTTTTTTTATATTGCCATTATTGGGTTTGGACAGCGATTCAGTAACACCAATCTAGGACACACTGAAGAAACAACTGGAGAACAACTGTTGACCTTTGCCTGATGAAACGTGCAGAACTCTACAATTCAATACCCTTCTGAGTTGCATTTTAAATGTTATACAATATTGTGGGAGCTGTACTATAGAGTGCGCTGTTGGCAGACTATAAACCGGGTTCAAATGTTATGCCAGCATTCTAACCCGTCATTGGCAAAAGCATGAGGTGTTTTTTTAAAAAGGGTATACGAACCACCTCATATTAAACAAAACTAAATATTCCGGGGGTCAGTTGGGGGTCTAAGCTGATTAAATTAATTCACCATTATTCCCGTAAATCGAACGAAATAACAAAATAAGTAGATAGCCAAACGTAGGCCCTATAAATGACAATTGGTGGCCACATTATCGACCCAAACGTATCCAATAGATGCCCAAGGCAGTGACTTTTAAATGGTTCATCAATCAAACTAGCTTCCGTCAAAACATATTTAGTCAGTGATGAAGTTAATATTCATACGGCACTTATATCATATTAAAGGGCTAGTACTATGTTATACTAAATGCATTTGAGTGGATTTTCGTAGAATATAACCACGAGGCGAAGCTAAATGAAAATAGAAAAGCAAGATTTCACCGAGTTATTGTATTCTGCGACAATGCACTCATAATGCATCCAAAGCGCCATAAAAATGCATTGTATTGTTATTCTTCTTCTTCCTCACACTGTTCTTATTATTATACAACTCCCACATAGATACTTGTCATTTGAAATGAATTTCACAATAAACACAAACAAAATAGACAAGAAAACTTGTCCAACCAAACACTCTGAAAATTCGAAACAGCCCTTCAAACATGTAGACACCAGCCTTGTCCGCCGTGACACGACCTTGCCTCAATAAGACAAACGGGTGAGGAACGATTATTTTGGAAACGACGCTGCAAAACGTCCGAGGCGTCCTATAACTATCCATATAGGACTCCTATAATAATTTCTGTAAAATAGCCCTTCAAAACAACGTGGACTACTCCATGTAGACACCAGCCTTGTCTGCCGTGACACGACCTTGCCCCATTTAAAAAACGGATGAGGAACGAATATTTCGGAAACGACTCTGCAAAGCGTCCGAGGCGTCCTATAATTTCTGGATCGTCCCGGCAGTATAAATGGCAAAATAAAGGGTGGCATGTATTGCGTGTTCCACCAATTAAATGAACAGGACGTATGTGTGCGGTATAACGTTTATGGTAGAGATTCAAATGGTATGTGTATCTTTTTACAGAAACATCTTTGAAGCTATATAACTCTTGAAAATTTCCTAAAACATGATACGCAAATGGTGAAGTTCATGTGAAACATTGTGCAACGATTAATTTTATTTTGCGGGGTCGTGGATTCGAACCCTATACGAGTTTGTGTTCTGCAAGACTAAGAAAGCAGTGAATGTAAAGTGCTTGACACACATCGGTGTACGGGTAAAACCAAAATAAGATTGCACTGCAAATACTTGGCTGTTAAAATTGACACCATTGGTCATGTCACATTTATAGATATCGAAGAGAGAATCAAAATTAACATCTTAGGATGCTATACAATAACACAAATGTAATTGCAGAAATTAGTGTTATTTTAACACCGTGTGCAAAATAAACACCAAAGCTATGGTATTAATTTTGATTCTCTATTCGGTATCTTTATGTGACAACAACAACCACGGTGTCAATTTTAACAGTGGTATTCTTTATCCCCGGTGCTTTAAATTATCAACACCTAAATAAAGTGAAACGATTACATACTTTTGTTGTGTTTTTTGTCTATGTTATAAATTATTATCTTTCCTTGCAAGGCACGATGAATTAGCTATTTAGATTTTAATTTAATTTAATCAAAGTTTGCATTGCAGTTTGAAGCATCCATCACGTACATTTATCGGGTTGATAGACTCAGCATCAGCTTAAAACAAAATACAAGCGTTTTACTTGTTTTGATAATCGTGAAAGGTTTACACCCTTTTCTCAAATTTATTCCAGAACTACTTTCCTCGTCTGTCCAAGTAAGCGGATAGTTCGTTGTTTTAAAGTTTAGGAGCAGGTGCGCCCAGCCATACATCTTCACACATTTCACTATACAGTTAGTTGAAACTCAGAGGGCCAAACCCTACGGGAGGAGGGGATTATTACATCACCGAACCCTGAGGACGAGCGCGTCAATTTTAAAAACTGGAAACCGTCGTCAATAACATTAAAAACAATATTTCTTATGCAAAAGCAACATCGGTTGAGGATAAAATACTCATCGAAATTCCCGTTGGTGTCAAAGTTAAGACATTGACAACACCGTTTTGAGAAAATATATTGCCTTCTGCAAGAGAGCAGAACCGTCATCGCTTCAAAGTATTGTTTCAAGACCATTCATAGTATTTCACCTGTTTATCTTAACCATTTACTTGCCAATCAAGTAGTTTACAATGACCGAATGCAGTGCCTTGCAGTTGTACCTTTGCCTTTAAAATACATAGTATATTAGTCTTTGGATATTAGAAGGCGTACCTGGGAAAAGCACTATAATGCTCATCGGGAGCTTCGCTGGCATTAGACACTCATTCAATATTGACCAGAGAGCACAAAAATGGCATTCTTATTCCCGTGATCAATGGTGTGGTAGGTCGTTGGCTAAATAATAAAATAATCAAAGATTCGTGGCTCACTCGATATAACGGGCGCATTGAATAATACAGAGTCGCCCTAATTTCTCTCTGGACAAAACAAAATGTTAAACGAGAGACACGATTTTCGATTGTTCTTGATTTTTAATCCAAGAGATGGTGAATACCGCTCCTGTAAGAGGTGAAACGCCCCCGTCCCCAGCCCGCTGTGAAGACAAAAATAACATAAACACTGTAAAGCAAAAATAAGACCTTTCCCCAAGCCAGTTTCAGCAAAAAATAAATCATTGAATTTAACACCCGGCTCATTCACTTTCGTCTCATTCACTTTCGTCTGTGCATTCAAAAGCTCCGTTGCACCAGCATACAAGAGTCAAAAGAATGTCTTTAGTTTCATCAATTTAGCATTTACTGGTCAATTAATAAGATCATTCAAATTTATTAGGTCGCAAGGGCAAGGACCATTCAAATTATTTCGCAGAAGCTAACAGCAAGAGGCTGGTCAACCTTTCGTTGTAATACGTGCTACTACATTCAACTGAAGAACGGTGAAAACGTAGCCTTAAAGGCCTGTAAAGGAAACAAAATGACGGAGACAAACCTGAATAAGAAGAACGATATCACGTGCACGAAAACTAAATTAACGCAATGGTAGATAAGAAACCATTGTTTGGATGTAGGAAACATGGCATGTGTGAATTTGAATGCGTGTTTTGATGAAACTGAATTAAATTTTGGATGAAGGTGAAACATGGAAAACCTATAACCACATCCAGACAAAACCATTGTTTAAAAATATTGTAAATCTAAACCAGGAGGCTGTAAGTTAAAGAGTCCACCTTTTCAAATGCCTTTGGGTGTGGGGTATACACATGGATTGGAGAGGTTGGGTTCGGTGATGGTTCTTTAGGTTAAAACTTAAGGGATTGGGACACTCATCTAATTTGAAACCTACACTGCAGATAGAAAAACACTTGTTTTGTTTGTGTGTGGGGGGCGGGGCTATATAAACAAGGTGCGCTGAGTTACTCGTCCCTGGACCATGGAACACGTGGGGTCAGTTAGCCCCCCCCCCCCCCCCCCCCCCACCTCCCCATGCGTATCTTATTGCATGACGGCCGATTACTAGACCGAGAAGACGTAATAGTCTCTCCAGCTACATCAACCACCAATCAACACCCATGCATGGTAATGCCATTAATAACAATATAAATGTGCTTGTACTTTCACTTGCCCTTCTAGATGGTGAAACAAAAATTGTCTCCAGCGATAAAGTTTGTTGACTTGTGCCATTTGTTCACGATGAGTGTAAAGGCAGGATGAGCACGGGTAGAATTTTCTTGTTGTTTGGTCATTTTTTATGATCTGGGACTCGTCATGCTGAAGGTGCCCGTGATCAATTGGAAAATCTAATGAGGACATAGGTGTGATTGATGATAACAAGAACCCAAAGCATCTTATGATCCGGGCCCAATTCCAAGGCTCTGCTTACCGGAAAGCAAAGAATCAGCGCTTACGGAAGCAGGGAATTATGCGCTAACGTCAAGCGTATTTCACGGGTTGGTAGGGAATTTTCGCTTGTGCGCGTGCGTAGTCCACGTTACTATTATAGGCAGTCTTCGCTTACAGTTAGTTACACAGCTAGCGCAGAAATTCGGTGTTTGCAAAGTTAGCGGAGAATTGTGACCGCAAGCGCAGAATTCGGCGGTAAGCAGAGCCATGAAATTGGGCCCCATCTACTGACGGATGTATTTTCAACCATACAACCATATTATTAATGTTGACCAACACTCAAAGTATTTCCATGTTGTGACTTGGTATGATGGACACTTCAATTTAAGGATAAACAACTCCAACAAAACAAATCTATGTTTTAGTCTGCAAAGTGTATTAACGAGTTCGTTTTAGGTCTGTTTGCCCTCCGGCCAAATGACATACATAAAACAAATGCTGCCCTCGCATCAAATGACACACATCAAACAAATGCAACACTCACTTCCTATAGTAGGCCTTCCTTATTTAAAAGGTTTTACGATAAATGATGCTCGGGGTAAATGCACGTGATTTGGTGGTAAATAAAAGTTTACTTTTACATGATGCAACTTCTATTTATCATGGGAGATGTTTCCATACGCAATACTTTTATGTATGAGAAGTACATTTCCCCAACACTCGCATGTTTTGACAATCGAAATGGATCACAATTTCAGACGAAAAATCTCACCAAAGTACACATCACACCAGAGAAGCCGTTTGAGCCACTGTCGAAAAAGCGGCTCACGAGTGATGCATGCTTTCGGTATTCAACAAAACATGAAGTATCAAAAACTTATTTTGATAACTATGATATTGAGCTGTCCTCATAGATGGTTTGCCATTATATGAATCCAACTTGTACGTAGGTGGAAAACCATCCATATATCGACTGAAAATATTATGGAGGTCATCATGGTTGCCTCCGTGTAAAAAAAAACAACACAAAAAAACACGAAATTAATTCCATTTCCTCGGACAGTTTCTGCATGATAGGCAAGTTCAAATTACATAAGGCCGCATTTTGCAATTTTAGCCTTTCCGAAATGAAGAGTAAATATTTTGAACTGGACTGATCGATTCCCGATAACTTTCCCGAGCCGCAATAAAGACACTTTCCTCAAAATGTCAACACGAGCCACGTAAATTCGTTAATTATTAAGAAACAAAAACCCAGAAGAAAAAAATAAACGACCGACGTTATAAATGGCAAGATAATATAAATACATTTCAGAGACAGCATAATAATTATGATAATGATTGTGTTTAATTACACCGATTCCCCTTCCAGAGGCAGTCTAATCGTTACTGATCATGTGGAAAACTGTTCCCGCTATAATGAGCTGCGATAATGGGCTTGATATTTAACGAGCAGAATTTCTGAATTCGAGCCAAACGAAAAAAAAGGAAGGGAAAAAACAGATAGGAGCTGTACAAGGTCTTAATGTCAGAAGCGTGACCCCATTACGCATCAATCATGCTTTCTTCTTTGCCGTTCAAGGGACATAAACACACGGTCCGAAAAAAAATAAAAAATCGCCAACTGATCATGCCAAGGCTCGTTTGCATGACAACCGGGTCTTGAACGCTGGCTGCGCGAACTATTTATAATTGATGGCTAATAGTAAGCGAAATGATATCCAAATACTGCCGATGAATATTCACGAGGATGTACATTTCTGCGTCATCTTTTGAATCCGCATGTAGAAACAGTAAACCGGTGTGAAAGTACCGTATGATATACTTGCTCAATAAAGGTATACTTTGGTGTTCGGAAAAGAGCATAACAAGTCATCATAATTTTTGTGGGATTTTTTTAATGGCACTCATTATATACTATTTTCGTTGACGAAATAACCACATTAGATTAGACTTTTGAACAATTCGTTAAATATTTGTCGCGGTAATGGCTCTCACGTGACTATACTGCTCTGGCCATACTGCTGAATATTGGGGGGGGGGGGGGGGGGGGTCTCGAACATTGTATTACTTATAAGGTACATTAATGTCCCCAGGACAGTTGATTCTGGTATTTTAGTAAATGAAAATAATCTTTCGGAGAAAACCATGATTATTTTTAATTTGACTCGTTAATTTATTTATTTATTTTATTTTTTATTTTTTATTATTATTATTTTTTTTGGGGGGGACAGGTAGGTCTGGGGCTGCTTGTTTATTTGTTTGTTTGATTTGTATTTAAATTTTTTAAATATATATTTTTTGAATACTTCCCATCATGAATAATTTTCATAGACAGTTTGGAAATTGCTTCATGTACATGTACGTAGCCTGAACAGAGGCCAATATTTGATGGTCGGTAGTAAGGCCTAATCATCTCAGTATTCACCACTCTCTATTTTTATGATTTCACAAAAATAATGGAAACAATCAAAGATGATACATGGTGATATGGGTACCTCCTGATAACCCCTGAACAAAATGTCATTCATAAAATTAGTTGTAAAGCAAACTGTCAACATTTATGCGGATCCCTTTAACACGCTATCATATGCTTCGATATGCAAGCTATAAACAAGAATTAACTGGTAAATGCTGAAAATATTCTGCACAATGAGTACATCGGTAAAATGCATATTGATAACATTACAAAGCATTATGATAAAAAAGCTATAGGCCTACTTGTATATATCTGACAACAGACAATATGGTGAGTACAGCATGGAGTGTGGTTCATATTATTTTTGCTCAAACCTGTTTCAACATACATGGGTTCTTGATCCACTTAACCAACTTTATTAATGCTGCAGATACGAGAATTGCCAGGCCCGTGTTTTATTTCGAGGGTTTTACGAGATTTCCTTTGGTAGTATATTTCACAAACGGACAACGTTTGGATCAAACAAAAATGGTGTGTTATTCCGTCCGGCCCCGATCTAATAAAGGCAGTTATTCCAAAATATTGCCTTAAAATTTTTATTAGGACCGGCTCAGCGAAACTTCCTGTTCCTCGGAAAACGTATGCTTTCCATAAAGTGTGAATTTGTTTTCATGTGAACTTAAGCAGTAAACTCTAAATAGTTCCGGGTCAAATTTTGACCGGGTTCCGGGTCAAATTTTGACCGGGTTCCGGGTCATCTATGGCCCCCCTTGGGACCCGTACTTCTAGTAAAATTTTCGAGTGTAGGACGTTCCAAAGACTAAAGAATCGAACCGAACTTTTTAAGGGGTCTATATTTTATCTTTTTAAAAAACAACTTCCAAACCCAATACGGGCCATGTTTATAGAGGGGTTAAGTAAAACAAAAAGGGGTCCAAAGAAGAAAAAAATAATAAGAAGTTTTCTATATTGCGGGAAGCTGCACGAGGAAACAGTCGCAAAAATTAGATGTAAATTCAACTGGCAAACAGTACCGAGACAGTACAGTACTTTGGCTACCGAAATTTAATGCAATGCGCCCCTGGACTGCACTTTCGAAAATTGTATAGATGGGCATTTACTTATTTTGCACGAGGCTTAATTTGAAGGTAAATCGGGTAGGCATATTAGGAACTGACTTACAATAAAATCAAAGCCGAATTGACTGCTCGTTTTAGTGCCGTGGTTCATTGTGAACAGCTGTTTAAGGGGCCCTTCGTTCATGACGGCGTGAGTGTCCCGGTAGGGACTACTGTGATACCTAAAACTTAGGACACTTTACACAGATAGTCTGAGACTAATAAAAGGTTACAACACAGACAAGTTTAACATAGTAATGATATTATAATATAAACCTTTCCATTGTTGATATCCACGCTGGTTGGCATGGACGGCCGATTGTTAGCAAAATATTCAATCGTGTTAACAGATGTTGTGACCAAATTTTCAATTAAATAAAAGACCTGCCATGATTGGTTGCTACGTTTTCAACAAATTCAACACTATTTTTGAATATTTGTGTAACAATGTTACATACTGTGGTTATCTGTTTTTGCTTTGCATTTATAGCTTTCCATAGCTTTCCAACCTCAGTTGGCAAGAACTCGGGCTGTGACGTTGCAATAGAAGGGTCTATATTTATATACAAAATTCATACCACACAATCTGAGGATGGACATATTGCCCTACTGCCATCAAGTGTACCGCTATTCCCATGTTGGATAAGTCATGCTTATTTAGACTGTATTATGTCAACAATATTCACCAAGCAACCAGCTAATGTTCTCTTCTCTATCGAGTGAAGCCGTTTGCTTTTCGGGATGAAATTCAAAATGGCGGCCGGAGCCCAAGTTGGGACTCGATGAGAACAGCTTGGAAAGGGCCCCTGTATTTGAATACTAACAGTTTGCACGCCGCAAAGCCACAGTGAGATAAACAAGGTACATCCACATGATATCACGAGTATAAAGGTGTATATAAGAACGAACATTTAGGCTGATTTATACGGCTGCCAATTCCGAACAGATAGCAAGTATTTCGTCTCAAGCTTTACACTCATCTGTTTACTCAGTTACTTTATACCTTTATACCCACTGATCTATAATCGGCAACAGCGCTCAGAACCGTTGCAGCGTCAACCACGCTTGAACTATGCCAGGTTCTATTTTTAGTTAGGCAGGGGGGTGGCGGTCGTCTGTGTTTGCGTAGAGGAAAATGGTTCCAGTATTACCTAATTATAAAAATAGCGAATCTGATGGTATGTTCAATAGCAGCATAATTCAATTTCCGTTAAAGGTGTCTTTGAATTACCCAAGTGCAAAAAAGGCTCGCCAGGACAATGATATTCAATTAAAGTACACGATAGAATCTGTACAGTGTATTTTTTTACCCCGGTCAAGTACGCTTCTACACCAGCGATCCGGCCGATGGAGTGCTAGCTTGAACATCGGGCGCCTAAAGAAAAAGATAAAAGACAGGTGTGTCCACGCTTGTGCGACAACCACAACACTAAAAGGAAATCGAGTGGATGAAATAAAAAATCAACAAAACTAATTTGAAAAATCATCCAACTCACTTGTTCGCCACACCTATGGTGTGAGTCCCCACGACTAATGCGCAATCGTCTCTCCGTATTGATGGTCCCACACAGCGCGGGTCGAGTCTGCATCGCTCCTTTACCAAAGTCCAACTGAACACATGTCAAACCAGCGTGTTAATAAATACCGAACTCATCTAGCTTCACGTTGCCAGGACATCATACATATATGTTTCTGGGTTGATATGGATAACTAGTCTAGTCCTGGTAATTTTTTGTCTCTTATATTTTTTTTGGCTGTCGATGTTTAGCTTATTACCAACCATATAAAAAGGCTGTTATTAGAACAACTTACCCGAAGCAAGTTATAATGATTCAACGGGCCTACGACTGATGAATTTTGGCGGGACTGGGGGATTTTTGTTGTTGGTATTATCATAATTTCGTCCTTTTGGTCTCCTCTCAGATGATTGATGCATGATTATGCATTTGATGGACTCACTGGGATATTAATTAAACGATTACAATACCAATGGCACACAAGTCACTAAACGAATACGTTGTTGGATATGAAATCATTTTATCTTTGGTAACCGATAAACATTCCGTGTGAGACTTTGACGAGCCCTGTTTCCAAAAAAGCAACCCGTTATCAAAATGTTTCCTCACCCTAAAATGCATATATTTACCAAAATACAGCCCCGATGTATTCTTAATTGTCACGAATCAGCCCGAGCTATCTGAGAAAAATGGTGCATCAACTTGTTCCACAGCGAGGCTGATTTTTCATTGTGAGGCTACTGTTTACAATTAAAAATATCTCAGAGAAAGAAACATGTTTAAGGGCAGGTAATGACCCCACATCGGGGCTAATTTTTCATAGTGAGGCTTCTGTTTACAATTAAAAAATATCTCAGATAAAGAAACATGTTTAAGGGCAGGTAATGACCCCGAGAAAATTGTGGGATTTTTTCACTTTTTTAAATATTTTTAGTTGCTTGAAAGCCAACTTGTTCTACTTGTTATAAAGATGGTCCTGCGAAAATGTTTCGTTTGATGTGCCCCCGTTGATTATAAATCAATTATGTCGAAAAACATGCGATTTGTGGAGATTCAAATTTCCGTGGTGTCCGTTTGTGGTAGCTGCGGCCAAAGCTGTGGTTGGTACCCGCTGTCACCTCGCTAAATGAGGATGAATTCGACGTTCTTGATAAAAATACAGTGACAGTGTTTTGGTATTTTCTCAAGTAGGCACTGTATTCAGCTGAAACGTTCACGTGTGACTTGTATTGTATCAATCAATCAGCATCACGTTGACGAAAACCAATCTATGACCCAATACCTTTAACTAAATTTATTCGGGAAAAAAATTGTAATTAACCAAAGGAACTGAAGCATGTTATTTAAATTATGCCCTTTTTATTACTGGCGTTTAGATTTGCTGATTTGCATATAAAAGACATTTTCCTTGTGACTAATACTTTTTTCTAATGTTGAGCTAGGAAATGCCTGGACATAATGTTACACATTACAACTGAGGTACCGGTATGTCAGGGCAATTACTGGGCCAATTTCACATGAATGTCAGGTTTAAAAATACCATTGGTCGTAACAATTGTTTCGATAGAACTGAGTGTGTGTCTGCCAGTAACTGGGTGTATAGCTATGAAAGTTCCAGTTAAAGAGTCACCACGGATGTGTGGTACCCCCGTTTGCATGTAAAGGATTTCAGGTTGCCATGGGGTGTTTCTTCCATGAGAAACACATCTGTGGAGCCCGTTTCGAATCCTACAGCCGGATCAGAGCCTCCAATCTTGATAAATAATAATTTTCTGGGCGAAAGCTAAAAGTCCTCCTCCGAACAGAGCATGTACTGGCACCACAAAGTAGCCATTGGGTTTGTATTCTATAGGTAGCACATAATCCTGCTGAAATATCACCATTCTGATTGCTATAACTTCACGAGCCGAAGGTCGATTTTGGGAACACTATCCGCGTATTCGTTCTCTCCGCATTTTGGTGGGTTCACAGTCTTAATTTTGTTCCAATGAAGAAACTAACGATAACTTGGCGTATTAATTTACTTCTCTTTGTTACAAATGCAACACGCGCGAAGTTGCATCTAAGTTGTGGGACCACATCCAAAATCGAAGTTCACAAAAATGTAATCACGTTCAAGCAAAATAAACATCGCGTCAACAGCAAGTAAATTTCAGGAGTAGTTAATAAAACTGTCCCGAGCATAAAGGTCATGCAAAATCTGGGATTGATGGACAAAGCAAACAATAAGGCCACTCAAATGTTTAACCATAAATCCAGCCAAATTCCGTGTTTTCGTCATTCACTAATCCGACAGCAATTTCCGGCCGTGGTTCAAACAAGTCGCGCGGCGGCAATTAGAGATATGGGTATACGCCCGTTGTCTCGAACTCATCCACTGCAGTGGACGAGGCCCGGCCAAGGGAGGAGAAAAAACGCAGTAGAGAAAGGGAGAGCGAGACGGTAACGATCAGTTACGGTTACCACTCTAAATGGCTCCTCTGAATTGATGTACCATGAAGAGAGTCCTATATAGACACACATTTTTTGTCTCTCTCTGAAAGTATTCTTCTTTCGCTCCCCCTTTTTCTCATGGCGAGGCGTTCGAGCATATCTCACTCATCATCAAGCTCATTGGAGTAATGCGCGCCATCTCTCATTCCGTGGGACGCTAAAGGAGCTGACAGTCTCCAAGAATGACAATACGGGAAGAAAAACATTGGAAAGGAGCTCTATACTCGCAGCGGCCCGTCAAGTCCAAGTTACAGTTGGTCGTATTGCAGAGTGAGATAGAGAGTGTGAGAAAGCCACAGGAGTGATTAGTCAAAACTCTAGCAGCATGGAAACAATGTTTTTCCCCCAAGCTGCTGCTCATGCGATATTAGTTCGGCAATTTGTTCGGAGATTGGCATTTTTAAAAAGGTGAACCTAATTGTAGTGACAACGTGTCTGAATGTCTAGCGTGAGCTTGTTCCCGGTGCCACTGATTAAAAAACAAATATTCTCATGTTTCTTTCTTACTTAAAATCTGATTTTACAAGACAACGCTCCTTCTTGATTCACATTTTCTCCGTTATGACGATACCGAAACCACTTGGTTGTTTTTGTATAATTTCAGTAACATTTGTAAACTACATTCCCCGGGAGACTGTATAATGAGCTCAATAAGACGGATTATAAAACACGGGGACAAACTTTGGGCGGGAAATTTATACTATGCGTGAGATGAAACACAAACTGCACGTTTAAAATACCAATACCAAGATGGATCGAATTCCAGAGGATAGTTGATGGAATATAGGCCTGTATATATTTTCTATATGAAGATGGTGATTTTTCAATTCCACAGTCTACTCGTTTAGATGTGTATTAATTGGAAGGGGTCATCGGTAGCCAGCAACAATCTTATCTACATCACTGTCCATACCTAGCGGTTTTTTGCTCCTTCGCTCTGGCTTAACCAATCATCAAGGCGCAGTCGTTACCAAATCTACCAATTTGGACTCAGTCTAAGATTGGCTTTGAAGACAAGAGTCATGCAGTCACTCGATAGTTCTTGTAATTGGAAATCAGGTGTACTATTAGGGAATAGTACAGTTTCATCCCAGCCCTCGTTTGCAAAGAGCACCAAGATTTAATGAGAAAGTATTCCATGAAATACGTGCACACAGCGTACGAAGAATGACATGAGTGTGTTCGCTATATAGACAATCCCTTGAGGATAGATATATTTTCCGTCATTACTAATGGGACGCAAATTATACGCTGAGCGTGTTTTCTCCCCGCTACGCACGTAGCTCAGATCCACGAAATTGACGCAACTTTACAAAAAGGCTGGCAGTGACACTTTATGCGCTACGTGGCCTGGAGTATAAAATGTGTGTGTTTTCACGCCCCTTTAACTTGCCTCGTTTGCCAGAATTCAAGAAGTGATTCACGCACCATTCGTGAAATAGGGAACATTTGAATTGTCATTTTTCAGGGTGAATGGTCAAAAATTAGCCAAATTGTTTTGATTATTAAACCATTACAAAACTTGTGGCGCACATTTCCACCTACGGTGGTCAAGGAACCGACTCGTACCAATTACACTATAATTACCCTTCATAACCGACTCGTACTAATTACACTATAATTACCCCTCAGAAAAAATGAATACAATAATAATAATAATAATACAAATTACAAAATAAAAATACTTATTATGAAATATTACAATAATTGCAGAACAAGCACAATGATTTTGAAATCAGAAAAATGCCATGTAAGCAAAACATTTTGCTACGGTAAGCGTTTAGACTTTGGTTAGATTCTTAACAGTAGATTGCAAAGCTACGGTAAGCGTTTAGACTTTGGTTAGATTAGATTGCAAAGCTACGGTAAGCGTTTAGACTTTAGTTAGATTCTTAACAGTAGATTGCAAAGCTACGGTAAGCGTTTAGACTTTGGTTAGATTCTTAACAGTAGATTGCAAAGAGCATGACTTAACCACAGGATTTAACGTTTAATAAGGGGGCGGTTGGGTTGACTAAGTAATACCTCCCTCGCCTACCTTGTATGAACCCGGTTCGATACCCGCCGGGGGGGGGGGGGGGGGGGGACTATATGTATTTGTTTTCAGTCCCTACCTGACTGCCTAGGTTTTCCATGGAATAATTCTCTGTGGTTTTCCTCCCACATCTAAAACTGAAACTTTCTTATACTTGTGTTTCTGTCCATGGGGTTCTTGGCTAGTAGGCCTGAAGTGGTTTAGTTCCCCCTTTCTGAGAATTCTTGGCTTCAACGACCACCAGATTGAATAAAATGAAATGAAATTACGGATATTTATGGATGGAGCGCAAATTTCTAGCCGATTCGCACTATACTGAACTGAAATTTGAAGGTAAACAGGTAAAACATTATTCGTGCACCTGTGGGGATATTGGGAATATATTGTTCTGCATTCACGTATGTAAGTGCTGGTTATCAGACCACCAGCACTTCCATGTAATTTTTCAGAAATTACGTATTTGCTCATACTTGAAATAAATTATCGCATACTTCAGAATGTACTTTTCAATTTACGTCTTCTAAATTATTCAAATGAAGGTAAACTGAAATAAACCCTGAGGTGATCTGAAAACAGCGGTAACAAACGTTTTTATTGTCAATTGTATTGTGATTCCTTTACCTTTTGACCTGTGTATACCTTTTTGCTTGAGGTGCCATTGACTGTGATGCAAGCGTTGTGCTACACGGAATCCACCATCGACAACTTTACAGTTCTATTATTAATACTAGCGGCAGTTTATTCATTGCTAACTATAATGGTGTATGACGAGTGTAATTCCATCGGTTTTTTGTTCAGTTCGTATTTTCTTTTCTATCCAAACATTATTTGCGAAATGAGACTCTGGTGGACAGCATCACAAAAGCACTTTACAGATGAAAAGAAAAATAAATAAATAAAAGAAAAATGACCCATCATCGGGACAAATAATTTATTTATCAAAAACCCCGACTTGTATTTTGATATTAAAAGGGAAAAAGAGATTTGATTTTGCTTCGTGCACAGTAACAACATCAGTGCATAATATATATATAAATATACCGTACAATCCAAGCAACAAGAGAGCAGGTTCAACCTTGAATACCTTTGTCAGCAATATCAATAAATTTCACATGCTTCCCTTCATCCAACATACGTCTCGGATGTCCACCTTCAAAACAATATCTTCACAGAGACACTTATTGAAAACTCCACGAAGAAGAAACAAAGGGTAGCGCGAGGAAATGTCTTGAACTTGAATGGACATGGCGACACCCGTATTGCGAACCCAGCGTGCCACGCACAATAAAAACCATTTCAGGCATAATACGATGGATCCGCGCCGAAGAAAGCACAAATGGCGCGTCGAGGTAACGCTTACGGAATAAAACAAATACTAAAACCCCCTTACGTAACCTGATATATGCACAGACTCATGATATTTGATTAACGTCTCCATTAGGTTAAGACAATGGATTTAATGAGATTCCATTAATGTTAATAGAGCCAGTAATCCCTAATGGATTCGGGTATACACATCCCGGCGGCAGACGAAGAACGAACAAAAACATATTCGGGTACAACGTCCCGCTACAGCATTTAGCTGTTCCACGAAAAAGACAATCAAGTGCGTACAGGGTGATATCTAGTTTCCCCATCTCGAATTTTGTTGCGTCTAAAACAATTTAAAAATTAAACAAAATATAAAAAAATTCGGACGAAGAACGAACAAAAATATTCCAATACAACGTTCCAATACAGCATTAGCTGTTCCACGAAAAAGACAATCGTTTAAATTCAATCAAGTGCGTATGTGGTGATATCCAGTTTCCCCATCTGGAATTTTGATGCGTCTAAAACAAATTAACAAATGTAACAACATAAGGAAGATTTCAGGAAATAGCTTTGTGTTTTTGTTAGAAATAGTATAAAACTTTGTGTGGAATGGTTTGAATGATGAGCAGTTTGTTCCCATAAGTGACTACGAAAAATACATCTAAACCACATAGTCTGAATGTTTTAATGCAATTCACGATATTATGTTGTTGGCCTGTAGCACATTGTAAACAATATTTTCAGCATATTATGTTTGACATTTTAAGAAGCTGACTTGCAAAAGCATCCCACCTCCTCTCCTACATAAGCCCCTCCCCACAAGCATTGGTAAAACGCAAGGTTCGCCACATCAATTTTGAAAGGTATTTTACAATGGAATCTCTTGTCCGAACGGACAACACTCTTAAAACATCCGGGACAGAATTGACCCGGATCCGGGTCACGTGGGGCTTGACCCTTTTCTGAGTCACTATGACCCTGATGTGTCAAACCGACGCGTAATCCTAGTCAAAATCCCTAGTTTTGACACCGGGTCAGCTTGATCAAAAAAAAAGGTCAGGCCCTCTGGGACCCAGAATCCATGATAATTCTGACCCGGCAATTTTTAGTTTTAGCTCAGACGTCAGTGGCAATCTGTGGCGTTCTATCTACATCCGTTTTCGGGCCATGACAATTAAACCATGATTTCCTTCTCTTCAGCTCAGGATATGCAATGGCTGAGTAGCCGTGGGAGCTTCACACTTAATGGGCTATGGTTCGAATCCGACCTGTGCAAGACAATCGAGAGTGTCATCTCTCCGTATACTCAATGAGCCAAAATAAGGGTGGCCATAGATGTGGACTCACCCCTACCATACAAACAATAAAAAAAAATCAATAAAAAAAAACCAAACAAACAAACAACCCAACAAACACCACGACAGAAAGACATGTACGAAAGGATGGTATAAAACTGATGAAGAACGCATTGCAGATGAATCAAAACTTATTTCCCCCACACCCCTAAAAAACAGTAATAAATAAATTAATACATAAACAAACTAATCCATAAATAAATAAATAACAGCAATGATTATCCTCCCGAAAGGTTTTAGACGTCACTGTGAGCCCCTAACCCGAGGAAATCTCGACTGTAAATTTACCCATCCCTCGTGTAGCAGAGCAATCAATCAATTAATTAATGTCAATGCACTTTCTTCAGGGCGCATTTGGAAAAACCTTATTTCCCCCCAACCAGTTAAAGTCGTGTTATACAAATTTGATCTTAATAGAAGTGAGTTTGGTTGAAATACACTTATTTATACAATAATATAACACCTCTTACTTCAAAATATTTCTTCCCACGATAATCAAGCACATGTTGAATAATACGAATACAATTTAGCAATAGGCCTAGCAGTCATGTGAAGGCTTTTGATTCTTCATGAAACCAGATAAATTCATATTTTGACGTTTAGTTCTTATCGAACTTGCTCTTTGATCGCGAAGAGATAAGACACGAATGGCACACGAAAAGTGGTTGTTTGGTGTTTCCTCATGTTTAACACTACGCCAAATAGCTTCAATATTTATATTGTAAAATGCTTTCCAAAATTTCATTCCCCCATCTTAATTTAATCACTGCACATCCTTACCAAAGCATACTCCAGTTACAAAAACAACAACAACCACCACCACGTTCTCCCTAATAAAGGCCGCTCGTCGAGCAGCAACAGAACCACTGACTATCACCCTTCCCTCCCTCCTTGAAATAATCATCCCGGAATATTACTCCTCCGCCGTGCTCCGTACAAGGCCAAGATTACCCTCTAATTAATCAATGGGTATGTAATGCGACTGTGTGGGAACACACGCAAATGAAATATTAACAAGCCTAATATGGGAAAGCGGTCCAGCCTCATCTTTATATATATATATATGTGTGTATATAGCAATTTGAAGCAAACTAATTTGGCATAGGGTTGTGTAGGGCGATAGGGATTCACGTCGACGATGACGAAACGGGGGGGGGGGGGGGGGGGTTGTGAGGAGAGATACTTCAGGCACGAACAGCTTGATTACATCCGCGGTCATATTCCGTGAGGCCGTTGCCATGGCAACTTCATAATGAACCAAACCATTCCGGACAGTTTGTTATCAATAATTCTATGTAAATAAGGAGTGTGTTTTATGGACCACTTCACACTGTCTCCGTGCACACCCTGATGACATCATTGAGTCATTTTTTTATTGTTTTTATTATTTGTATTTCGACAGGTCAGGAGCAATGGATATCAGTCTCATAATAATGATAATGCAGAATGTATTTTCACTTTAAATACATTTAACCACATCGAGGCTGGAAGGAATCCAAATCGACGCTGGGTCGCTTTAATAGTGATATGGTCCTAATTATAATGAACACATTTTCACCGATACTTCAATAAGGGGAGGCTAAATTTGATAACAGACATCAACAGTGTATTAAAGATGTATAGGTTTATTACCATATGATTTCCCCACGCTGCTGCTAAGAGATACATCACCCCCATTATAGTGTACAACCGATTTACTTACATGTACTATGAGCAACCTGTTAACCACAATGTTGGGACCATAAGAGACACAATTACTGCATAACGGGCCCCTATAGTCCCTCCAGGTAAGCGATATTGCTAATATAGGAAGTATCAAATAAAGGAACATCAAAAAGAGGGTCAAGCGATGTACATCATTTAGCATTTTGGACATCGTATATCCATTTCTGCCACCATTTAATATATATTTATATTTTTTTATTTATGTATAGATCTGATGTGCACAACTTCATAGAGCTGATAAGCACAACAAATTTGTCAAGCACAACAAAATTCTGCTCACCAGAATAAGAATAACCAGCCAAAGTACCATTCCGCATGTACAATCGGTGACCGTTAACCTGCTTATTTTAATTTAGCAGAAAACTGTCAAGCAATATTTGCTGTTTGAGCATCTCTGTGAAATTGGGCCGTTAGCATATCGCGTGATATAAACAAACAGCCCTTTCCATAATAGGGCCCCTACATTAAACAACATGTTTATTCAGGCTTCGCAAGAGTGAAAGGTGGGTGAACAATATTCTTAACATTGAAGGAAACACAAGAAAAAAAATTGTTCCACAAAAACCATAGAAATAGAACCCGGAAAACGCTGAGTGCGTCATTGTGCGTGCGGTTTCGTTGTGAGACCATTTTTATGGACGCGCGTACGCCATTTTTTTTACGCGTGCATGGCAAAATTAGCATATTACGGTCTATGTGCGTTGCCATTGCCATACACGCGTGTCACGTGATGATCATTTTGCCATACACGCGTGTCGCGTGGTATCGATACGCGCGTCCACAGACGACACAGAGGACGGTCGAGCTCAGCGTTCTCCGGGTTCTATTTCTATGACAAAAACCGATCAATGAGCTGTGATCGAATTGCAGTGATATCATGCCAAATATTAATCACTAAAACAAAAGATACGAAACCCCACTGGTGTTTTTGAAAGGCATGCAGATTCATTACAATCTGCCGGTTTTCAGTACACAAATTGTATGCAACCAACCGGTGGAAATTATCATCAAGTAGGGGGCCATGTTTTGACTTTGGTGTTGGGGGTGTTTATTTGTTTGTTTGTTTGTTGGGTTGTTGGGTTGTTTGTTTGTTTGTTTTATTTGTTAGGTGTTGGGGTGTTGGGGTGTTTGTTTGTTGGGGTGTTTGTTTGTTGGGGTGTTTGTTTGTTGGGGTGTTTGTTTGTGTCTATTTCCTTCAGTGGGTCTCTCTCTATCTCTCTCTCTCGGAGATTGCCGTGAAGATGTTTTAGGCCTATATTTAAAAAAATATAATTGTGTACTCTGATACATTGCGATTAAATCAAATTGAAAAATCGAACGGAAAACATATTCCCGCGCAATGCATGTTTTCACAGGGAACGACACTCGGGGCATTTCGTTTAAGCAGTTGCGAGTTCATAAAATGATGTTTAGATTCAAAAATTGTGGTTCATGAATACTTCAGCCGTTCTTTAAACACCCATTTAAAAATAGGTGCATTGAAATGCAGTGCACAAGAACCTGAACAAACTTCTAAGATTATTTTTTTCACCTAAACAACGTTTACTTTATTTTAAAACAAATGAATTAATAAATAAGATCCTTTACAGCATAGCCTACTGTTGAATAAAACCCTTCCCCGATTGACTGTACATTTATGTACCAACAATTTCCTTGCGAGACCTTTGCCATATGTTTCACCCAAGACAGGGAGCTAAAATTGAAAACTAAACTGTTGAAAACACACAGAGACGACAGGCATACAGACGACGTTATTCCAAGTCAATTTCTACTTGTCATGAACTGTTCCTTGCACTTCGGGATATATATTTCGTGGCCACATCAACATTTTTACAACACAGACTGACCTTTTCGATTTCCAGGAGCACTTCTCAAAATGCTAGTGTGGTAATTTTTATGTACTAAAACACCGTATTACCGATTTCTGAGTCGATCACACACAAAAACATGGTCATGATATAAGCTGTACTCGGGTTAGAGTAGAGTCGGCATTATTTTAGAGAGTCTGTGTACATAGCATTTGTACTCCATAAATACACTCGCTGATTGTTCTCTTTAACTATTTGGAAGATCTACAGCGCATTATAATTAGCATATCCAAACAGGTTGCTGTAAGAAATATAAGAAGGCGAAAAACCAGGGCTGTTAGTGTTAAGACAACATCTTCGCACAGCGGCAGATTTGCAATTTAAAGGTAATCATTTCTAGAAAGCCGTTATGTGAAAATGTGAGAGCCGTGAGTAATCACCATGAAAGTGAAAATGTACGCCCCCTTGGGGCTAAAAAGGCAACAGTGTCACGCGAGAAATGACCATAATGATCTATTACACGCAATTAAATAACCGCGGCTCGCTGGTACTAAAAAACATTCACGAAAGACCGCGCCATTAATTTACAAAATACACACACACAAAAAAAGGAAAATGGTTGGGCGTGACGGGCAATGTTCCATTGATAAGATGCCCAGGATACTTTCAAAATGATTGTAATCGCTCTTTTGTCAGTGCTGTATAACAAAGGATACTCTCTAAATCACAGTACTTTATAAACACTTGTTGAAATGCTTAACACTTACCGTGTGAATCAGCCTGTGCAGCTACGTGTGGGCTAAGTCTCCAACCTTATTTTCGAATAAACGGTACTTCATAAAGGTTGAAGGACCGAAATACCCGTGATTGTTCCCCCACTGCATTTACAACTTGAATCAGCTAGATCTCTCGCATGAGGTGATGGTCCGTGGGCGACGACGCACATTACGTGTAAATGAAACGTAAATGGGATTTAGGTCGCATTGCGATGGAACTTGAAGACACAAGGCCTCGATATCAAAACGGCCCATATGCGTTTGGGTTGCACCTCTCTATCTGCAGCATTCCTCTACTCTGTGTGAGGGTGTGTGTGTGTTACAATCCCGCCGGGACACACAGGCTATAGGAACTACACAAGTAAAAAAGGGTTCACGATCATGCTCGAGCTCACCAAATGCATTATGCACTCGACCTCAGTCCCCGCACTGCAAACACCACGTCCTCCTCCCCACAACTCTTGCAGAAAAATAGCGAGTAAACAACCTGCACTGTCAAAATCGCCCGTTCAATCCCGTAATTGCCCCTATGTTTAAACTCCCCCTATACACATGCCATTGCCAGGATGGTTGCTGGTACACAAGGTCCTGCCTCTGCTGTTTTTGTTTTCTTCCTCTTCTTTTTTCTCGAATCTGTGTTGATTTTGTTTTCATGTATTTGAATTAGTTTGCCCCCACAGTCCTATAATATATCCCTCTTTGTTATTTGCAAGGATATAATGTTTCAACTTTAAGTTATTTTATTATTAACTTATTCAGTAGTCACCTTTAATAATTCGTTCTATATCGTTTTCTTAATAATTGATTTCTAGTTTTTATTGTTTGTCAGTTTTTCTCCAGTCGGGATCGACTTGGTTTTGTCGTCTTATCAGCGAAGATTATCATAAATGTGATGGCGGATGACGTCATTCGTCCGATCGCAAAAGCTTGAGTCAGGCAAGAAGAAGGAACCCTACACATGTGAACTAGATCAAATAAACATCCCAAACCTGAGTGGCAGATTGTATAATGGCGAAATACATCATTGTTTGGGGGGGGGGGGGGGTATTTTTTTTTTAAGCACATTTATCTCCTACCAAAGCTTAAAAAACAAAAACAAAATCAATCAACATGTGAAAATTACACTGAAACAGGTGGTAACGTTAGGTGGGAAAGGCTTATGGGATTTTGTGCAGGATTTAATACAGGTGTTTTTTTGATTTGGCAAAATGACCGTGAGAACCGAGTTGAACTAAAAACTCTGAAAAGGGGAACACTGTTTTTCGAGTCACGGAAATATTTACCCGTATATTTTTTTAAACAAACAAAAAGTAAGCTTTCAGATAAAATTTGTCAATTGATATTATATGTTATGGTATATATGTATTAAATATGTTCTCGAATATCGAATATTAATACCGAACAATGTCTCGGCAGTTATCAAAATACTTTGGTTAAGGAGGCGGCTCCATGTTCAGATTCAGATTTGTGATCCAGTCATTTTCTAATAGAGAGTCCTCATGTGAATGGGGGGGGGGGGGGGGGGTGGCTTGGAGGTGGGGGGGCTTAGAAGTCTCTAACCTCATGTTAAAACGGTGTAAAATGCCACTGTGATTGATACCCTTCAAATGCATTTTTTCTTTTTTTCCAAAAACGTGCTATGACGTCACACTGTTTTTGTACAGATTTGTTTTTCATTCCTTAAACATGATATTCAATCAAACAAGCATTAGATTCGACTAATTTCGACTGACAAAAAAGTACTCTTCGTATTGTACAGGCCTATTTGTTTGTAAAGTTCGATGACGTCACGATTCAAAAAAATTACCTTCTACACCATTTTAACATGACTTGTAACTTTTTCCAAACTCTCATGAGGTCTCTTTATCTCATATTGAAAATTGAGTGCCTGAATTTGACTTTAAAGCCCCTCTTTAAAATTGGTATCACAATATGTACAAAAATGAAAAGACGCATTAATGGAAAAAGACGTGTCGAAGAGCTGTTCTAAATGAAATCATGTCATAAGAACCTTCTTAAACGAAAACAGCAACAAGTGATCTCGGCTGAAATTAACTTTAAATGTTTTAAATCAATTGGTAAATTTATTTCACATGAGATTAAACAGATGTTAATTGAGTAAAAAAAAACTATCATTTTGAATACCCTTCTCCGATGCTTTTCAGTAAGATTCGCGAAAAGCCCTGTTACGCCATCACTCATGTTACGTCATATGTGGGAGCTCCGTTTGTTATAGCCGCTTTGTTGCAGCATGGAGGTATAACAAACAAACTCCCACACATGACGTCAAAGCATTGACAGTTTGACGCACGCCGTCAACGGCAGAAGTGTTGCTTTTTTGATAAACAATTATACGAACAATTCAGAAGTGTGCAAACATCAACATTACATTTAAAAGATAAACAAATACGTAATTACGTTTAAAGTGCATTCCCGATAAAACAAATCGCTCAAGTAGCATGTTTTAGGCAAGAAGATTAAAGAGAGTGCACTGGAACGATGCTTTCTTTTTGTTTCCTGTTGAAACTTTCTGGTTATAAAGTTTATACCAGTGACAACCCTCCAGAGAAGCTTATAGTTCCGTCTGAAATAATAATAATAACATGGTATTTTTTGGAAGATGAGAAAAAAAAGTATTGTGAAGACAACAAGACAATGATTGATAAATTCAAATGATTCAATCGGTGACGGCAAAGCCTATAGACCATGTTTCATTTACAGAAATAGTGACCTTGAACATTCTAATGCATTTCCTGACAGGCAAGATACTACAAAGGCCATATGGGAAAATTTACATTTTGTGTCATAATTTTCACATAAATTCAAGAGTTACAAAATCAACAGCTGTACAGCTTTTGATATGTCCCCCCCCCCTTTGTTCATATCAGCATGTGATGTCACAGGTCACATGGTCTATAACATTGTCAATAACAACCTTGAAAAAACAATAACCATTTTTTAATTTCGCTCAAACGGGAACGAATGAATAGTTTTGTTGAATAGGCGGATTCAAATAATTTTTTTTCTCCAAAGGAGGTAACACAAATTGTCGCACTTTGTCTTTCAGATAGAGCATACTCCAACATGTATTGGTACGAAAACTTTATTTACTTCCACTGAGCCATAATTCATTGTGACAACAATGCGATACAACTTCCATGTTTATATGTTTTTAACAATTCTACAGATAACCCTACTGTAGAAGGTAAATCCAGCTTGCTTTATTCATTATTATTTTTTCCTCATTAAAATATTGTTTTATAAAAAATAACTCCTTTAATGAGCAAAGGCCGTCCCGTACAAGGAAAATCATCATTACAAAAAATTGTCAGTCAAACTGCAGCGAGAAAAGCATCAGTTGTAGAAACACTTTTACTAATTAAACTTTTAGCCTATGAATTTAAAAGCTGAAAGTTATATGCGTGAACAAACAAAGCATTAACGGGTAGGGTCTACAGTTTGTTTCTTGTCATGTATATGCAAAACTATAAAGAAAGATACAATAACATACACGTGTGACTGTTTCAGCTGATCATAGTGTTTACTTGTAGAGAAGAGCAAAAACAAAATGTCCCGGTATTTACACAAGAACGTTGAATCCATCCACGTTCAGCGAGGTGACAGCGGGTACCAACCGCATCTCTGGTCGCAGCATTCGCAAACGGACACCGACCCTCAGACATGTGAGAAACAATCGATTCATCGGACGAATCATGCATGAATCGTTTCTCAGATTCAAATGTCTTCGGGTGAGAAATTGACCGATCCATTAAGCCACGCCCATTTCTCATTGACCAATCACAACCGCGAAATCTGATCACCATTTGAGCCGTTTGGTGATCTTTGCACTAATGTTGATCGGGTTTCGCGGCTGTGATTGGTCAACTCGTAAGGAGGCGGGGCTTAATGGATCGATCTATTATCCAAACCCATACCTCCGCAGGAAATCCATTCCCAAAATAATTTATTCTATCAACAGCTGTAGTAAATGCTTCTTAAATACCAAGTAAGTTTTTATGGTCATTCATTTTTGGAGTATTACCAATCAACGACCCTCCCAATACTTAATTTGTTTCGCAGAGCTGTGTTGTTTTGCCATGAACCGTTCTTCAAGGGCAACGAAGAAGCCTTTTGATCGCATCCTCTCATGCAAATCCAATTCCATCGAACGAGAAAATTATGGAACATTTTGTTTTGTCGACCAAAGACCAAGGACAGTCCGGAGGGAAGGAATTTTCGTAACGATGACCTGACATCGGCCGAACTAAAATTAAAGAAACCTACTGCGGATAGCATAATTATATTTCGGGTAGTCGATAGCCCATGTTTCTACACAAGAACAGGTAGGCATCACCATGTGCAATCATTACTACGACAGTGCGAGTAAAAAGGAGGGATTTTAGATATACTGACGCTTTTATAGTGCTTTTCTCTGCGTTGCTACGGCATAAAAAACACACGCAAGATAATCGATTGTGCGAGAGGCCAGCCTTATAGTTAAACCACGGCCTGAAAAAATAACGTCAAAAAAGCAAACATCACAGAGGAACTGTTGCCAGGGATTGCGGGAGGGGGGGGGAGGGTTGACGGATTAGGAAGGAGGGACGCAGGGGAACAACAAAAAAGACGTATGGTAATCATAATTATACATTTTGACGTATTGATCTGTTTCCCATGAGTGTACTTCGGGAAAAGTAACATTACAAAGTTACATTTGAAATTCCCTTTATTTCATCCCGGTATTTATTTCCTGTTGGCATTATGATCTCTTGACTGTTTTACTTGCATGGTAAGAGAATTAAATAAATATCCGTACATAGTGTGTATACCATCTGTTAATACCAAGAAGAAACCTCGTTCGGGGAAGTATTACAAGCAACCTCCTAAATAATCATTGACAAACTAAAATATGTTGTCATCATGTGCTGCTCTAATACCCACTGAAACAACGCACGCCTTTAAAGCATGCAAGGATGACGTCACCGGGATATGATATGAATAGTGATAGGATGGGAGGTTTGTGTTGCGTAAAATATATGTTGATGACGTCAGGATTGCTTTTTGTAACATGTACCTGCTGTCCTGGCTCAGAACGCCTACATACATTTGGCCAGGTTCCAAATAATGTATTGTTTTGTGTTTTTCGTTTGTTTGAGTTTTTTCCCCCATATTTGTCATATATATATGATAATATTACGTTATTGGAAAGTCTGCGCTCGTTGGTACTTGGCTGTTTACCTGCTTTTTTTTTACCGTGTACTGTTTATACCAATTTGTGTTTTCAACGTCACATTAACTGCAGTATCGGTAGGAATAATGCATGACAGAAAGGTATGAACGAAAAATTGATGTTAAAGGCGTTGGTGTAGCGAGACATTTTCATTGCGGGGGGGCATGGCAAGCGGGGCAAAGACTTTTTTGGGGGCGCGCAAAGTTTAATGTGTTTATTTCAAAACATTCACTTGTTAATTTGTTCGATCTCATTTGTGTGGGTGGGGCAGAGGGGGGGGGGGCTATGGTTATGCCACTGACTATATTTTACTTTATGATCGTTATATCAGAACGAAAAGTTAATATATCTGTCTGAAATACTGCAATGAGCGATATTAATGTCATCCAGTCTGTCAATGTCTAATACTTTAATTTTGCCAAATTTAATAATTATAAAATACAAGCAACATTTGTTGGGTGTTTTTTTGGACCATTACTAACCCCCATTCATTTAGCCTTAAAGGCAAAGTAAACCTTTGTTTTTTTTAACCTTTCCATTGTTTTAATCCTTTATAAATGTAAATATATACAATTAAGAGCAAACATAGTGGCCTGACGTTTCGACCCAAGCAGAGTCTTTCTCGAAGGCTATACACAGTTAAGCTAACCCGTGAACATTTCACTTCAAAAGGCGTTTTTGAGATATCGCCGAAAAGCCGGAGCGAATATGTCCACGCAGGAAAAATAATCCCTATAGGAATACACAATCTGAGAAACGTTTCTGGCAGAAACTGTTTGGCTTGTTGGTCCCCGCACAAGACCACGAACAGCCATTTTTTCCCTTTTTGCTCAAACAAAATGCACCCAAAATAAACTTTGGCTGAAAAGATGTACACGCCTATATTTTCAGATTGTTACAAAGGTCCTCTGCATGTGTCAGCTCATTGCATGTACTCTGACGTATTTTGTTTATCATTGACCTGTCATTGGAGGGCTCTAGATGCATAATGAGGTCAGCTAACTACGTATTGCTCGCAGGACGTGTACCCCCCCCCCCCCCCCCCTCCCAATTGGGTTGACAATAATTTAAACCACAAAGGTAGAAGAATTCCACTCACTGAATTAGTAACGCATATTCAAACCGTCAATAAAGCGTTTTTCACGTCTCCCGTTTCTACAAATTATTCAGTTCTCAGTTTAGTCTGGGTGCACTGGCGTGTGTTTCGTTTTCTGTAATTGTGTGGAAATAGACACCACGTGATGTATGTCGATAGGTGATGAATATGTTTTATGGCAGACCTACAATAGTTGACTGTCGAGCTGAATGACCAATTTCAAAGATTGAATTTCCAATGAACAGCTTTTTATGGTAATTCGGTTCACTCTTCGAGCGGGGAAACTATTTAATAACTTTCCTCCTAAAATGACTATTGTTGACTCCGGTTGAACCTACTCTCGGACTCGATGGCAACTGCTCGATCGTGACATACCCAACCAGGATAAGTTAGTGCGCCATCTAGCGGCTGGTCGTGCAATTCAACAAACAGAGGGCGCTATTTGCTGGAGGAGGAACGTCACACACGATCGAATAATAAAACTGCCTTTGGCATAATAATGATATTCGGAATTTCACAATTTTGAAAGGTCAACACCAGCTATTTCCATTTCCTTTTTTGTTTGTTCCGCGAACACGAATTTTGCGAATTGTGCTAATTTGCACACTACAATTTCTTGCGTTTTCCTGGAGTAGGCTCTCTTGCAATCACTGAACCCTCAATGTATAAGTACAGCCTTTTAACTTTTAGATGTTCTTTTCGAACGAAACAGTTACAACACTGTACCACCTTAAGATATTCTTAGTTTTAGAAGTCAAACATTATCTGTTTTTAACTAATTACACCAAATCTTAAAGTTCAGACAAGTTCTCCTTAATCCAATCGGTTTTTTCCAGCCAAAAAGGGACCCCTCAAAGTGCCTTACACCATAAATGCCTAACCGTGCCCTAAGCTTTCGTGGAACCATCTCAGCCCCTTAGGAGTATGCAGCACCGGTCACCAAATGGGCACACAGTATTGCTAATCATTCGTACCAACAATCTCTACATTCACACGTACCATCTACTCCTGTATGATGGGAAGCAATTAGATAAGTATGTGTCTCGCAGAAGGACACACGTGTCGCGACCGGGATTCGAACCCACACTCCGATGACTCATCCACTAAAATTTAAAATTTGATGCGCTACAGACCGCTCGGCCACGACATCCAAAATCATGAGGATCTACTAATAGCTTGTCTTATCATCTCAAAGAGTTAAAAACGGATAGGCGATGGATCGTTCAGTGTGTTCGGGCCAACTATCTCTGGAATCAGTTACCACAGACCATAAGATCCTCTCCAACAGCTGATGCTTTCAAGCGCAATCTCAAAACCTATTTATTTTAGTGGTTCACATTTGCATGTTTTTCTTGTTTGTTTGTGAAGCGCAATGATAATTTTGGAATTGCGCTATATAAGAGCTGTTATTATTATTATTAACAGCTGAAAATATACCTTCTCACTACAAATATCTATACTCGTACTATAACTATAGACACTCTTTGGGTTGTAGGCTTTCATACTATCGTAGAATCTTTTAAAGAACAGCATCTCACGTCCCCACAAAGATTTGTCACAGTGTTCAAACAGTTACGTGGTTGGGCTAAACAGACGTTGTTTATTACAGGGTGTTTATCTTCTTCGTTCATTTTTATTTCGACTTTCTACCCTCTATACAAATCGACGCAAAAACAATGTTCCGCTTGCGTCATTGAAAACATGATTTCATCATGATTCTGTATATTACTGAATCGTGTTTTTTTTTTTTTTTTTTTTTTTAAATCAAATAGTTTGTCTTTAACATATAAGTAACTAATTCCACCCCTCTTTGAAACCATCACTAGCTGTCAGACCTTTTGAACTCACCCTTAACATGATGTCTTCATCGTGTTCATTTACCCTACATCTTCCACCCCATGATATATTGAAACCGTAATGAGTTTTGGCCGTGTGTCTCTCAAGGTGCATTAACGGCTGATAACCGTCGGTGTTTCCACGTCACCTGTGATTCGCATCATTCCAGCTAAAGCTTACCCTAACGGCATTCGTGTCTCAGAGTTCAAGTTTCGTTGGGGGGAGGGGGGGATAAGAATCACTCGGTGGCTCAAGACAGAAAGAGAGAGAGAGAGACGAGGGGGAGTGCAAAATAACATCTTTAAGAACGGCAAGTTATGTACCGTGCTGATGTAATCAAACGCGGCATCGTAGTACGGTGTGATTTACCGTACACCACCAGGCTATGGTGAAAAATGGTCTGGTAACTGTACTTCCACGTGTCAAAATACCCTGTTATAACTTATCAATAACAAATTCCCATCTGACCAAGGTGGACGCGTATCACACATTATTATTCTACGTAGTTTGGTGGAACGGATCATTGAATCGTGTTTAAACGCAACATCCAAAAGACATAAAGTGTTCTTCATAGGCATATCATAATTTGATTTCGTTTATCAAATACAGATAGCGAGGATAGGCATGATATAATTACCGAAATAATGGGGCTGCTCACCCAACACATCATGTATTCCACTTCTCAACATAAAGAAATTGGAATTTTGGGTCGAACAAAGACAAATTGACTTGAGCGGGACTTGAACCTGCGACCTCCCGATTAACGTGTCGGCGCTCTACCAACTGATCTATCTAGCCCTAAAGTTGGCGCTCTCCCTATTCTGTAAACTTTGTTCTGGGTTCCAGTCCGATGCCATTAAACATTTAACTGCCGTATACCCAGGGATCACAACAAGAATTGTGCTATCTCCAGCTCATATGATACGCATCATTTATACACACACTGCGAAACCTTTTTACAACTCTCCACAGAGGATGCCGATGATGTAGAAAATATTCCAAGCTGGACTGGGCATGCAATCCCGTGCCCATCCTTTCACAACTTTAATTATTTTAATGCTGCCATCACTACACCATGCGTGAACATACCCTGTAATACAACGCGATAGAGGCAGTGGCTGAAGTAACGAATACCGGTGTTTCGGCGGAGCTATACTTTCTCATATGCAGCAGAGTATTTCGGAGTGTAACGTTATTTTCTCTACTGGTACCAGTATTAGGCCTAAATTAAACACAAATTAACCACATAATTTTTTAAGTTTAAAAAGTTTGTGTGTAAAAGTTTGTGTGTTTTTTTGTTTTGTTTTTTCATCATTTAGCCTAAATACATACCTTTAATCACAACTTCATCCGAATTTCAAGCGATGACATCGAGAAACCTACCGGATGAAACAAACAAAAAAGACTAAGTTAGCATTTGGGTTTGAAAACTGTTTGCTGTGTGCGCCTACTTTATAATTACAAATAGTATTTCTCTTTCAAATCAATGTGACAGAAGACAGGCTGAAAACACGAGGAATAGTCAGGCTCTTTTATAAGTATATACAACTACAACCATTACTCTGGATGAGGAACCAGAGAGAGATGGGCACATCGAGATAAAACGCATGCAATAGAAGGTGAAAAGTAAAAACGACCTAAAAACACCCGGAAACACGGCCAATATTAATACGCAGAGGCCGGATGCAACATTTTGCCCCGAACTTGCCTGCCGCAACGAGAAGTATTTGCAATCAGCGTGCGCTGCAATCAGATTGCCCGCAGGCCCTCTACGTTCTGTTTTTCAAAACCCAACACTGATGAAAAAAAACACACACAAAAAACCTTAAATTTAGTGCACTACATAATACTACGAATGTGATGTCATGCATAATAGTAGTTAGTGAATAATCGCTTGAATCTAGATTGTGAAAAAATACATCCAGTGTTTCTGATCCACCCATCGATTACTACTAGTGAAATTTATTCTGAACGTTTGTTTAGAACTTACTTTATTTTTGTACTTTGTTATCTGGTGATTAATGTTTGTTATTATTGAGGATGCGGACACATTCCTTTCAAGTGCTTCCTTAACAGCCCTTGTTCGACTTGTATCTAATGTAGTTACTAACATTTCAATGTTTATAAATTAAATAAGTACTACATAAATAAATTGTACACATACCTAGTGTAATCAAGTATAAGTCTCAACTGTTGACATGGTTAACTTTAAACAGACATTTTTAAAACACCTGTTTTCTTTCTTCCCCTAAAGGCAAAGTATACATTTGGTTTTTGGAACCGTTCGATTCATAATTATATATAAATGAAGACATAAAACTTTCGTGAGCGGTTTTGTCCACGCAGGAAGAATAACCCTTCATACTTGGAATACACAATCTGATAAACGCATGTGACAGAAACGTTTTTCAGATTCAAATTTGGGGGATAAAACTGATATATTTTCCACAACAACATCACTTCGAAGTGAAATGTTTCTCAAAATGCTTTATGTGATCAAAAGCTGATGCATCTTACCAAGTAAGTTTATATTTCCATCGATTTTAAGAGTAATTACCAAACGCATATACGTTCCCTTTAAAAGTACTACACAGGATTGGTAGAGCCGACAAAATAGTTGCAGACGGTGCTCATGTTTTGTAAGATGCACCATGGTATGATCAACCATAAACATGAAATTGAAAAAAATGTAAACATTTGGTATGTGTGAGTTGGGAGAAAATAGTGAAATACCACGCACATTATTCAGCATGTAAACGTATTGTCCTTAATTTGGGCTGTTTTTTTAAAGGTTTTTAGATACAGTTTTCTCGAATAGGACTTCAATTCCGAGGGAAATATTTAACATATTTTTTTTTCTAGTATATAACTTCATAGGCTATCAGTAAGTTTTCAGACTAAAATTGAAAACAAAGATATGTTTTATCCTTTAAAAATACCGACAGTACCTTATAGATACCGACAGTACCTTATAGATCCAATGTAGAAAAAAAATATGTTTCAATCTGTCAGCGTGACTTTCAAACAACTATTTATTTAACCAAACATTTCCATTCGAAAACTGCCCCTAAACCCCCTACAGCCACATTCAAACATTAATTTGCAGTATCTCAAAACACAGACCAAATAAATTGTTTGAATAAGAGTGCACTTTACATTTATTTTGTCTGAGGTTTTACTCTTACAAAACGGCGACATGGCTTTATAACATTTATTATCTTTTATTTATTTTACAGGTGGTCTTTTTCCGTGAAGGAACTATAGTCTTTTTATGTAGGCCTACACACCGTGTCAGTGGATTTTAACGGCAAGCCGTACTGACGTCAATCTATAGAGCCAAAACATAATATAACAGAAATATTGTTCATGCATTGCTGAACAAATCGAAATGCTAATGACAGTCGTTCTTAAACTTCACAGGCTTTTTAAATTCTACACAGTGATATACCACAAGGCAACCTAGTAGGCATTGCAACAATTAGTAAACAAGCTAATCTGTTGACTTCTTGAGGGTAAAACGAGGGGGGGGGGGTACATTTCCAGAACCCTAGATTGAAATTCGAGATTTCTTTTTTTCTTCGCCTGGTAAAATAATCACCCATGTAAATTTCCCCTTTCCAGGTGTGCAGGTGTCAACCATGGGGGACCTAATGTACACGGATTCGGAGCCGTTGGGAAGGAGGAAATTATGTAAATTTAAGGTTAATGTGGGGGCCATAGCTAGCTCCAAGGGCAATAAACGCCGTGTGATTCTTATCGTGCATCCAATCTCAGGGATGACCGTTACGAGTGTGTGGGTGGGTGTGTGTTGGGGTGGGGGGGGGGGGGGGGTTGCTGCCGGTCCCCGAGGGTTAGGACCAAAAATAATTGAACCAATAGCTAGTGGCCTTTCTACATGTCCGGCATCCGTCATAATTATACATGTATTGTCAATGTTTAAAAATATATATATATATAAACAATCATCTAGACACAGTCAGCTTTGTCAGCGAGTTGTCTAGCCTGGGAGCCTGACCTATGTTTAGGTCAAGCTGACCCGGACACTTCGTTTCTTGATGGGATCTTAACTCGGATTCTGTGTCAGTTCAATCCCATTTCTGAGTCATTTTGACAAAAACTCCGGGTCATACTGACCAAGAAATAGGTCAGGACCCGGATCCGGATTAATACTGCTGACCCGATAATGCTTTGAGTGTATTTATAATTGCACTTCGAGTCTTGATTCACTAAGCCGAAATTGGAGAGTCTATCCGTCACGTTCAATCTGTTAACGAGCGGTGCACTCTTCGCGATCATAGATCAACCAGTAGACCCATCACCATAAATTGCACTGCCATCAAGCAGCTGTCATCAGTGAAGGGTCTATGGTTTAATTAAACTAATCTTCATCAACGAAAGACAATATTAATGGGGGCGGGGGGCATCAGAGTATGTGTGGGTGGGTGTGTGTGTGGCATGCATCGGTTGGTGCAAGGAAGCGAAAAAAAACAGGTTTTCTGCATACATTATTGTGTGCTCTCCTGAGAAAGACTTCGTGACGGTGGAGTCTTTCTCAGATTAGAATTTGAGGTGAATTTTTTTTTAGGATGTCTGAAATAAACATCAATGAAACGGCTATTGGATAAAGTTGCCTCTTGAAAAAAAATAATGCACTTTAAAATGTGATTTTGTGAAATTAAAAGCTTAACAATTCATGATTACCGTTTATCTCCTGATGACGATCGGAGTAAACTAATCGAAACGTCAAGTGGTTACAACCGTTTTCAAGTCAGAACCAACACAACTCATTAGAGACTGGATTGTACAAAAGGTGTTAACCCAAAACCCACGTCTCTATCAGTAATTGTTATATTTTACGGTGACATAAAGTTTTGAGAAAAACATTATTGGAACAGACTATATAGCTCACCCATAAACGAAACCGACTTTACTGACTTTCAAGTTAAACATTTTAATGTACCGTTAAAATGTTAATGTGGCATGGGTGATGTTTATTTATCATAATCTCATTAGAGAATGAGCCGTACGTCTCTCCATGTTATTATCTCATAAAACATCGCACCGTCTGTTGAAATGTTTCAATCAGTAGGATCATCATTCTTTTTTCATAGAAATAATAATCACAAATATACTGCATCGTTTGTCTTTAAGATACCTTCCGGCCTACGGGTACAGTGCTGGTCAGTTTTGTTCAAGATTTCAAGGGTTTGTACAACATTGGTGACAGTGAAAATAGAAATGTTCACAGATTTGCACATAACTTACACGGTATACAAAATGGTTGAAAATTTCCCTTGAAAATGTTTTGCTTGAAATGCTATAGTATTTCAGAAAAGGAACTGAACTATTGATCTCGCGAGTCAGGCTTTAAAAAACAAAACAATACAATAAACAGAAGACTGAGAAAAATCAGACAGACCAAGAATTACGTACTTAAAGTCATGTAGGTCTACTCGACACTCGACTGAAAACGTACTTGGACGCAATTTTAAGTACTCGAAAACGAAATGCCACTTTCCTTGCCAACTTCCTATACGTGCGTTAAACTTTCGAAACAATATCCATTCTTACAACTAACTAACATGTTAACAAAATATTATCAAATGCGGTGCTCCCGTAACACCATGTGCTAATTTTTTTTTTTTTTTTTTTTTTTAATCATGGCTGTTTGTGCACGTTCGTAGCGGGCCTAGGCCCCCTATAACGATTGCAGAATTCGAAATAAGCGAAATCTTGCAGCAAACGGTGGGTTGTTTTGGGTTTTTTGTGTTTCTATTTATTTATTTACTATTAGGCCTATTATTATGTTTTCAATGGTATTATAAACTAGAGGAAATAAAAAATCTAGGTCACTTTGAGCACGTTCAAGGACTTTTTAAGAAAGCAATTTATACTAAAGTTTTTTTGGTTAGCATTAACAACAAAATTACCGAAGCGTACAAGTCATTCTGGTTGGGCTGACACTGGTCGTGAAGGTATGCATGCAAAAACTAATAAGGCCCAGCTTTATAAAGATCTGTAAACCGAACACAGTTGCTAAAACTAATTTCAGCTTAGCAGATATGCTTACATGTAAGCAGGACACCAGAAAAACAACTCATTGATATCTTGTTATCGTGTAATCATAATATTGTTGTTTTGTTTTGTTCTATTTTATTTATTTGTTATACCAAGAGGGGTCCCATTCTTTTTTCGATACCTCAACCTACACTATTTGTATGTACGAGTTGTTGTAATTAGAAATATATAGTACCAGTATTTAATAATTGTTGTGTTTGTATGAGTTGGAAAAAAGAAGTAGAATAGTATTATTTTGGCGGGTAACAATCTTCTCGCAGACAGTCAAGAAAGTTTGAATATTTGCGCCTGACTAATTTTATGTTTGTGCAACTCTATTAAGTCCGGAAGGCCAGCCATGCGGTTAATGTTTGGCGAATTATTATTAAGTATTATTTTGATATTTTACACCTATCAGTAATACAGTTGGGGAAAAATCAATTTGTGCCTACGATATATTTTCTTTTATAAAAGAAGTCCACATGAACACTCGCATATTAATAGGTCTACATGTTTGGATTTCTTCTGTGTCTCGCTACGTTTTACTTAATAATTATATCAATGATGTATTTCAAAGGACAATTGTTCTGAAGCGGGCTCCGCCTAGGGAATGAAACAATGATCTTTCTAATAAACACTTCATCCGACCATGCAGCTGTTACAAACTATGAGCAATTTTGCTCAGATATGTTTTCCTTTTGTTCCATATAGTGAAGTTATTTCTTGTTTATTACTTATTACAATCATCTTCTCATCTGTAACTGTTCTTTAAATTTAACACAAAATATTTCATATGACTTTATATTCACGTCAAGTTAAGTACATTGGCGAGTGTTAAATTTTAAAAACATGTAGATACAAACTTTAACTGAACGTTATTTAGTGACAGGTTATTCAAAAGCGTGTTGAAAACACGTTACGTGCTATGGCATAACAGCAACGTGTAGTTTAATCGATATAGGCCTAGAAATAAACCATGCTCATTAAACGTTTAAAGTCGTTGAAGGGGTGTCACACTTTGGGTTCTGAATTGGTTGAAAAAAGGAGTAGTTTTCAAGAAACCTGGCATAAATTTTGCCGTAAAATCTCCTTTGAAAAGACCATCAAGCTTTAATAACAGCCCCCCCCCCCCTCCCCTAAAAAGTGAAGAAAAATATATATATATATAAGTTTTTTCATTGCTAAATTAATTGAGTTTTGAAAGAGTTTTTTCGTATTATTCGTGGTATGTTAATTGAAATAATCAAATCTGTGTTTCAAAAGGAAAATCACAATAAGATCACAAAGACATACAGGTAAAAAATTACAAAACTTAAATACAAATTTGAGGTAGTTTACCAATAACAATTATACATTCCAATCCAACTCTAGTTTCCAATAATTACTTCTTGCAGTAAACCTGTACAAGTTTCATCGCTTAAGGTTGTCACGAATTCTTAAATAAAAATGATAAGTTATCGGTGCGAATCAGGAATGACATGCGCGTCCATGTTGTGCTTATTTAGATTTCACAATTTTCAGACAGTAAATTGGTGCTTGTACAATGTCAGGGCCTTAAAGCAAAATATACATTTGGTTTTGGGAACTGTTGGATTCTTTTAATCCTATATAATTGTAGATAAAAATACAATAAAACCAACATGTGAAGGTTGCGTATTGGGAATATCGCCGAAAATCCGGAGCGAGTATTTCCACGTAGGAAGAATAACCCCTGATACTTTAATAGGAATGCACAATCTGAAAAAGTTTCTGACAGATAAACGCTTCTCAGATTCAAATATTGGGGCATAAAAACTGATATCTTTTTACATAACCACATTATTTCGAAGTGAAATGTTTCTCAAAATGCTTTACACTATCGAAAGCTGCTGTACTTCTAACCAATACGTTTTTTTGTATTGCCATTAGTTTTAAGGGTATTAATTACCAAACGTATACCTTCCCTTTAAAAGGCTTTGGTATTAAACAATAATAATTAGTATACAAGAATCTTTCATATGTGTTTCTGATTAGGCCATTCCTGACACACCTTTTATGTCAAGTTAATTTCTCAAGTGTCATTCTCCACCTGTTTAGGAGTTTATGATATTTCATATAAGGCAAGTGGTTGATAATTCACAGTTCATCTCATTAATAAGCGTGAACAACAAGACACACTGGAGCCGAACTTAAATTACTATAGATTAATAGTATGACATTAAAGCAAAAGATTGAAATAGATTTTGCTTTTAATTACGGCCTGCATGTTGATGGACGATGTGTTTGTCTGAGCGCATTTACACTGACTTGACGTCTATATCAGAACCTGTTATAAAAAATATGTAATTACTTGATCTTTGTCGGTGCTTAAAAGAGACGGGGTTTGCTACAGTTTGATATTAAACTTTTGATCACAATACTAGGAAACTATATCTGTACGGCTTTGCATTTAACTTTATCTTTCTTGCTTTCATGAATAAAAAAACCCCAATAGTAATATTGCAGAAATTTAGAACGATAGTAAACGGATGTTAATTTGAAACGGATGGATACCTTGACATGTTTTGTGTGCATGTTCTATATTATTTCCCACAAACGAAACTAAATCCACTATTTATTTGGGAATTCCTTTAAAACAAATACAAGCCATACAAGGCAATGAGAACCAACTGGCAGACTCTAATATTGTAATAAGCCCAATCATAATCCTTCAACAACATTATTTACACCGCATGAACTTTCGGCTGGACGAAAAAAAAAACTCGAATTATTACATTGATGTTATCTATGCCACGATGATCAATTCATGATACGTGTTCTTTATGTGGCAGATGGCAGAGTGCCTTATGGTGATATGGGTGGTTTAAAGGGGGGTGTACCATTGGTAATTACTCCAAAAACTAATAACTATAAAAACTTTTATAAAACATTGAAACGACCCCCTTTGAAGTAATTTAGTTTTAGAGAAAGAGGTAATTTTTCACACAAAAATGTGAATCTGTGGAAAAAGCTTCAGTCATAAAATCTTTTTCAGCATCTGAAAGCACACAATTCTATGCAACGAGGGTGTTTTTCTTTCATCTTGCAACTACAATGACCAATTGAGCCCAAATTTTTCACAGGTTTGTTAATTCATGTGTATTTTGAGATACACCACATGGTGTTACTAGTCTTTGACAATCACCAAAATTTATACCCTGCCTTTGAAGGGTGTGTACAACATTGGTAATTGTCATAGACCAGTATCCACACTTGATGTGACCTATACATATACATGAAATAACAAACCTGTGAAAGTTCAAGCTCAATCGGTCTACGGAGTCATGAGAAAACATAGAAAAACCCCAATGTATGTTTTAACTTTTTTTCAACTGTAAGATTTTATCCAGCAGGATAAAAACTATTGTTTTACTCATTTCCTGAAAACTATGGCATTTCAAGCAAAACTATTTCAAGGGAAGTTTTCCACCATGACCATCTTTATACCATGTAAATTATGTGCAAATCTGTGAACATTTATATTTTCAATCTTACCAATGTTGTACACAGCCTTTAAAGGGCTTAATGAATGGTGGCAGACTAGTACCATTCATTATCGTTCACACATTTTAGAGAATGACTCCCTTCGTCGACGTAGTCTCTGCGATCGAACTACAACCTTTAACATATAAAGGTAAGATTTAAATAGAGAACGATGGGGAGAAGTATACACCGGATCAATACCCCTAACCTGTGTCCACGGTGGGGGGGAAATTGGGGATCCCATCACCTGTGCGGAGATTGCAGCGTCTCTCCCCGGCAGCCAGGTGCCGCAGCAGTCGATATTGGATCGAAAAAGCTTAGGGGTAGCGTTAATCACCCAACAATCGCTTCATAATGTTGTCTAAATGACGACTATTTTGTATTGTACGACAACTGGCAACACCTCCACCGTGTACATCTTTTCCAAAGTTTTAAACGGTTCCATGTCTTGAACCAGATTGAGGGGCGATCGATTGTTCCACCCGTGGATATATAATGAATAATTCAGTATCGGGCAGCTGATGTTTATCATGGTTACGTTATTCTAATGGTATTTCTTCGGGAAGAGATAATGAATTTTAATTGTCTTAAAACAGTCGCATGAAAGAATTAGCTTCACCTTGTGAAATGAAATAGTTACAGATTTCAAATTACAACTATATTCTGTCGCAATGCGCTCATATGTATGTAATATTTTTTTAAATATACGGTAGGCCACGGTAACCTGGTTGAACATTGTTTGTTTACAATTTGTATGTTTACGCTTAATATTTAAATCGCATGGCCTCTCGCATTGGACCGCACCCTCGTGAATGAAAACAGGTCTTATATTAATAAGTCATAGCACTGCAAGTCTTTGACACCATCCAAGGGAACTTTCAGAAGAGAAAAAACATCACCATCCTTGTTGTTGATGTTGTTGTCGTGGTTGTTTTTGTTCGGATGTTGGGTTGTTGGGTTGTTTGTTTGTTTGTTTGTTTGTTTGTTTGGTTTGGTTTTTGTGTGTGTTTTTTGTTGTTTTGGGTTTTTCTATTTTAATTGTTTTCTTCTTCTTCTTTCTTCCTTTTGGGGTGGGGGTTAGGCCTACATAAAATATTATTCACCAGTTCTCCATGAACGCAACGTGTAACCCTGTCGTAGTTTTAGGATTACATCGCACATCAGTTCTTATACCCGTAAATAGATTTCACTTTCATACTGTGTGTGCTCGTAAGATTTAGATTTAGAGCCTGTCTCGTGAACCATGTTTGCAAACGCTTTTGTGTCGGGAAGAGTGATGTGATCGGCACCTTTTCACACACACACCCAAGTGTGTAACAGCCTGCAATCGTGAACCCTCCTTTGTTCAACTCTTTGTGATAGCAACCGTGGACCACAATGCTTTCCTTTGTGATAGCAACCGTGGACCTATTGTCCTCTTTTGTTATAGGTCCCCGGTTTGAATGTGGTTACCTACTCACCCACACACACAACAAACGATAGTCTCAACAGAGTAAAGATGTCATATTTGGTCATAATGAGTGAAAAGGTGAGAGTCAGAATCAGTATTTCATTCAAAGTTCCGGGTCAGATTCCGATAAGAGCCGGTCAGACCCTGGTAAGACTCTGGCCAGGCCCTGGCCAGGCCTTGGCCAGGCCCTGGTCAGGCCCTGGTCAGGCCCTGGTCAGGCCCTGGTCAGGCCCTGGTCAGGCCCTGGTCAGGCCCTGGTCAGGCCCTGGTCAGGCCCTGGTCAGGCCCTGGTCAGGCCCTGGTCAGACCCTGGTCAGACTCTGGTCAGACTCTGGTCAGACTCTGGTCAGACTCTGGTCAGACTCTGGTCAGACTCTGGTCAGACTCTGGTCAGACTCTGGTCAGACCTGGTCAGACCCTGGTCAGGCCCTGGTCAGACCCTGGTCAGACTCTGGTCAGACTCTGGTCAGACTCTGGTCAGACTCTGGTCAGACCCGGTCAGACTCTGGTCAGACCCGGTCAGACCCTGGTCAGATCCAGGTCAGACCCTGATCAGATCCTGGTGACTATATACTTGACGTTCTGAGCTATCTCAACTTCGCAGGCCATCCCTTAAACACAACCAAGCTCAATTCCCCTTTTTGAGTTCTGAGCCGATAGTGTAATGAATCCATGCGAGACATGACTATGCGTTGGTTTTCATACTTCCATAATAATATAAATAGTCTATAATATATGCAATATCCATTCATTAAAAGGTTTTGAATGGAATGACAAACCTCACGACTCACTTTGTGTGTTGCACATTTTCAGTTGATAACAAACGAATAAAAACTCGTGCACCATGATTGTCATCTGACGATGACTAGAGCAGGTCAGTTAACGGGGATTGGAATCAAATTTCATTCCGGGATACAATGAGAGAATTGTGTGAGAAGTCAACCTGTTTTAGAAATTCAAATTCTTCACCGCTGCACTAGTATAGTTACGACTGGTTATAGTGATGGGAGTGTGCCTTTTCTGAAACAAGCATGGATACTGACACAGTCTGAGTATATTGTCATGAAAAAGATACTTGGCCAACTACAAATTTTGTCCTTTGCAATAGATTGAACAACAAGCAAGCAATGGTAGCTATTTTGAGTGTGAGAGTTGTTTCTTATTTTACCTAGGCCTATATATATACACACCTTTATTTTATTTTTTTAGAAACTCAAATCTGCGCTGGCCCTATGGCCAAATATATTTTTCATGGCATATTCTGACTGAGTGTCAAATTCCATAAGTTGTATCATCATTCAAAGGCACAACTCCCCCTGTAAGTAATAGCAAACACTATAGTTAGCAGTATACACATACATATATCACTATCAGTCAGGGATAGTGGAAATAGTTATGAAAAGACACCCTCCCCCCCCGCCCCCATAATTTATACAAATCTATTCTGCGGCAATAGATACAAATTTGCAGGGCAAGTTTTCATCAGAACTATGATTTGCTTCAAGAAAGAAGCAAATACATGGCGTTGCCGCAACCGAGATTCACATGACCATGACTACGTCCATGCTCCAACCGACGGCAAATTTTGTGTACACATGATTGTTGGAGGTAGGTGTGCACTGTAATAGGTAATGCATCACGACCATGACTTGTCAACTTTTTCAACCTAGATGTTCAGCGAGTTCTGGGACTTACCTGTGCAAATTGTCTTCCCTCCAGGACAGTCCGGTAAGAGTGTTTGATCTCACTAACAGTTGTACTCAATACAACCATGGAGGTAGGAATACCATGATACAACTAGTGCAGTATAACAGTCGAAACGTAATTTGGTTCAAGGACCAACTACCTCCATGATGGACCACGCCAAACCCTCTCGATCTCTGCTGGAACTAAACCGTTGAGTGGTATACACGTAACACGGAAGTGAACCACACACCTAACTCTTCGTGCAGACTGCCACCAATTATATGAAAGTGGTACACATACATGAACCGTACACGTACATGTACTATTATGCTATTCCAAATGCTATTCCAAATTTACACTGGGTGCACTTTCCTTTACACATGTAAGGGAGTGTAACAAAAGGTTGTCTATTGTCGGGCATGTTACGGTCCGACCCTGACAACTGGCACCGTTGACGTCACTGCCCACTTGGAGATGGTGCATACAATGGAGTCCGGACTACCCTACCGTAACGTTGGGTACGATTAATAATACATTTCTGTTTAAGGGACACGTTAAGTATAGATAAGTGGGATTATATTGCGTGTATAAGTGGGATTATATAGCAGTTATTATGATAAAAATTCTATTGTGTATACTTGTTTATTTGCTAGCCAAGTAGACACCTCAAAGTGCCTTGTTAATCGGGCTTAGTGCTTTAATTCTTGAAACCATCTCAACTATTAGAGTGTGCCGCACACAGGTTGCTAAATCATTCAGACCAACACTCCCTACCCTCACAGATACCCATTCACTCCCGGGGGATGAAAAGCTAATACTGAAGCATTGCTTTTGGCCGCAAGAGTGTTACGAACGGGACTCGAACCCACACTCTAATATACTAAACCACCAGAAGTTGACTTCTGTGCGCTCTGGACCACTTGACCACGACACCCTAGAGTTAAAAGGCTTGCCGGTGGCAAAGAAAGTATATGACCCTGAAAATGTTCAATATAATGCTTTTTTAAAGTCAGTGAAATTTCACTCCATGTGACCTTGGATAACATAGACTTGTACCTATCATTATACAGTAGAGAAATAATTGGCTTAGTGGTCTTAACAAATTGCAACAAAAGCAAAATGCACTTTGTTCTTTGTACAGTGCATTTTGCGTTTGTAACAAATTTGTTGACCATGTCAGCCAAATTTATGAACTGTTTATGATTAGAACCTGCGCATTCAGGTTGGCTCGCACGGTGGTATCTTCCCTGTACCACTGTGTCCTCGGTTCGAATCCCGGGACCGGAGCCTTGCATGTGGATTGGGTTTTCAGTCCCTATACCCGATTTCGTGGGTTTTCAAATAATTTAATAGGCCTACACTTTGATTAACAGAACGGTTGCCGAATCCCAACTCTTGGAAAAGGACCACTAACGGACCGAGCATTTGACCCAAAGAACAAACATAGGCTCGATGATCGACAGACACGCCTCTGGACGACGGCCACGAAAGTGTGTGCCCAAATGTGTTTTATGCAGCAATTGCGTAATAAAGTAATCCAACTTAAACTACGGGAGATTCGGTGCAAAACGTATTGTTACAGCACACCTCCAGTGTGAAAAAAAATAGGCCCAATAATATTCACTAGTCGCACCAAACCAGCTTCATAAATCAAACTCATTCAGCCGGGAAATTCTCCCCCGAATATCAAAACAAAATAAACAAAATTCCTTTTAGCATGAGTCTGAAAATGGCCAACGCGAAAGATAATTGACGTGGACGTTAAAAAGCCAGCAAAAATCAATATTGCTACCATTTTGTGTGTGTGTCTGGACCTTTTAACCTTTAAAGGGTTGAGAATTTTAATTTAGGTGACAGTTTTTGTTATCATTGAGTAAAACGGCTTGGAATGAAAAGCTTTTCCCTGTGCTAAAAAGTAACATAAATTTACTCGATTACACAAAAACATGTTCATCACAATCGGTGGCCATTTTTTTTTTCTTTTTTTTTTCTAACATCGAAACAAAGTCTGTCAGATGTTTTTGGAAATCGTCTTCACTCTGTAAACTCAAGTGCTGCATGTGCGATACTTAAAAGGATTAAATATAGATTGTACGTATCACCTCCTTGGTCTATACAGCGACTACATGGTGGTTTAGTCGTCTAGAATTCGTGGCAGATGTTTTGCCGTAATTTTGCCGAGTGGCAGAGAATAAACAAAAAGGTCGAAATGATGACAAGTCATTTAGGGGTGTTGATGAAGTAAAAACCTTTCATTCGCGACGTTAAACGGAATTGTTTTCCCCATTTTACGAAGAAAGATACCCGAAATATTGTTTTAATCGGAATGGAGGTTCACAAAAAGGACCTTCTTGTTCTACTTTTTGAGTGCAGCCTTCAATAATTTGAAGATATAGGCACTGCCAGACACACAGGGGCGAACCCCTTCTCTTATTAGCGATAAGTGTGAACTGGGGTGTTTTACGTCCCATCCGAAGATCGAAGCAATAATGGTTAGATGTCTTAAGGTCAGAAGTGCCACGACCGGGTGTCGAACCCACGCTCTGCTGAACAGAAGCACCAAAGCTTGAGTTCGGTGCTCTTTAAACCGCTCAGCTACGCCACGACATATGCTGGGACCAAACTGTACCATAAGAACTATTTTCTTCAGCGAAGAAAATAATACCGAAGCACGGAGTTACAGTGAGAATGCTATTTGAATTTTTTTGAATAAGTGATTATTTGTAGTTGTACAAGGATGTTTTAAATATAAAGTTTACTGCTGGTATAGGCTAAAGTAGAAATAGGAAATGGCAGGTAGGTGATGGGACCGTGCCTTAATTGCTGATACAATCAGATAATTTGGCATACAGAGTATGTCACGAGAAAGATGTTTGGCCAGAGAGCCATCGCAGATTTGTCCTTTGAAAAAATATAGGTATTATTGCCCCATAACAAACAATGGCAACCATTTTGAAAAAACAAAATAATAATTGCTTGTTAATATGCTACCTATATATTTTAACCAAATTCAATTCTGCGATGACCCTATAGCCAGATGTCTTTCTCATGACAGACTCTGACTGACTCTGCCAAACTCATGTTTGTTATCATCAAAGGCACAAGAACGCAATTCCCCCATCCCCTAACTACCCCACTAAAACCCAGAACTAGTGTACAGATTATCTTTCACACCAGTTGGGTCCATGACAAAGGCATTGGTAAGACAACAGAGTCATCAGGCCGCGCTGAGACTATCCTATCAAAGGATTACAACCCTTCGTACATACAGACAATGATTCAAATTGAAATGGTGTCGCCAAGTCGGAACAGTTCCCGCGGGGTAATGTGGGTTGGATTCCCCAGGCAATGTTCTCGTACATGACCTTGCATGATGCTCACCATCTCATAAAACATGAATGTTGTAGCGTGCATAGATTTGTCCGCTGCATGAGAGTTTGTCTTTATGAATGAGCACGGACATTTCATAGTTTTGAGTCACAGAGAGACGTCCCAGAAAGTGTCATTAAACACTGGTGGTTTTTGTGGGGTTATTTTGTGTTTTTTATTCTTCTTTTCTACATCTTCTGATATTCACTATGTGAATCGATAAATACAATACTAGCTACAGCGATGACATGGGGTCAATATTTAGCCACACTCCTAAAAAAAACACCTGTTTGGGTAAAAGCTCTATGATTCTATAGATAAGTGGGTTTTTTTTAGTTACTGCAGCGAGCTCATGCAAGCCAGGGGACATGTTGCATACGATTCGACTGAAATTGGGGGGGGGGGGGGGGGGGGGTGTACAATTTGTATGACGGAGAGGGAAAAACATCATGACAACTTGTTAAGAGGTGACCGACGTGGGCCCTCCGACGCGATACCACGCTGCACCTGTCGCGCTGTCATGTTGTCGAAGAGCTGTTAAAGGTGGGGAGATGACGTATTTTCTATTCGGTTTTGCGATTATTTTTTGTCTGTACATCAGAATGGGTGATAACCATGGTTAATCACGTAAACATTTACCACAGTACTCAGGGCGTCTGTATGATTTTGCTTTAGAATTATACAAATTTGCTACTTATACTATCAACAGCAAATGTCAACTTTATCAAGTCACGAAAGTCTTTCGAAAACCGAATACCGATAATCGTCGATGTGCATGGAATTGCTCATTACAATGGAATTGCTTCTTCTTGTTTTCATTATCTTGCCTTGCTTATAAAGGATGAGAACTGAAATTAGATTCAAACAAGATCTTCTTGAATGCGTCAGCTTTTCAGACCGAAATGTTCGTCAGCAAGGTGGTTCGAGGTGGTATCCATCATTCGCTTTCGGATTAACTCCGTTAAAATGTCTAATGCCACCCAATCGACTTACAGAATAATTATTGTAGAAGTCCACTTTGACAGTGCTATATAATAGGTAGGTAGGATTACATTATTTTGTATAATGAGATTAAAATAATGCCTTTATTTATGACTTAAAAACAACATATTCGGGATTTGTTAATTATCCCCCCAAAAAACGTTTCAATCTAAAAACTCCAAACCAGTACTGATCCCCCTATTGAAAATATCACGACCTGAATATTGCCGAGCTAAACAAGAAGCAATTGAAGACCCTTAAACAAATACAAATAATAATAAATAAATAAAGAAAGAAAGAAATAATAACATTAAATAAATAAATAAATAAATAAATGAAAAAACAGAAATAAATAACCGAACAAATAACAAAAAAAAAAAAAAATACATTTACATATATTATATAAATATATATAAATACAAAAATAAATAAACTAAGTAAATTAATGTTTATAAACAAACAAAAGTACGTTTACTTACTTCGATAGCCACAATCGAAGAAAGTACGTACATGAATGGGCATAATATCCGTGACAAGAATAGCTTTGTTTGATTAAAGTGCCGGATGGAAACTTGTTTCCTCTTCTAACAACCAATGATGCACTGTAGGCCTACTATATACCTCTAAGTGTTATTGATTGATTTTGTTTCTCTAAATTTTTTAAAATATGTTTTTATTATTATTTATGTTTTATATAAAAGCTATAGGAACTCTGTATTGTCTTGACTATTATCAGGTGAATTGCGTTCACTTGTCATCAAGCTCTCTCATTGACGAATCGGGTCCATTTGCAAATCTATGGTGACGTAAGCAAAATGTTTACTCGACTGGGGATCTACGTAAATTCGACAGATGAGCGTAGGTGGAGACTGAGTGTGAATCAAGTCGCACAAAACAAATTAAAAAAATTAACCGTTCCACCCTCAATAGAACCGTAAACAATATTAACCCTAACCCTAACTCTAACCTTAACACTCAAACTTATAATATTTTGATATCTACCCATTATAAGAAGCGCAGTTATTATGATCTGCTGAGGCTCAGAATAGCAACGTTCGCAACACATGATGCAATTGAAAACATTTTTAAAGCGATACCACCTACCAACGCCTAAATTAATCCTAATCACAATGGAATACAATACATCTTGAATCGATACTTTTCTTGGAATAATTATCAGCCTGTTGTCGTCTCCCTACCGTCTTCAAGGACCCAGGGGCTATCCATTCCACATGCAGTATGGTCTGTCTACCCAGGAGTCTACACAGCGGGCAAATCGTCGCTAGGACGGTCGCTTTCTGTCGATCGAGGGGGCCCACCCCCGTGCTTTTACGTCCTCACGAGTCCTCAAACACATTGGGGAGGAATTATTGTTTTCCATAGCCTCGATATGGTTACATTAATCTCAACGGAAGGACAACCAAATGGCTTCACTGTAGGATAAGTAAACATGAACATATATCTCGCGGATTTTACGATAGTCCAAACATGGTCCCATTGGATCTGACACATCTATGACAGGTTTCTTTTCTTCTACTTTTGTCTATACCTGGACAACTTGAAATATATAATGTACTTATGTTCGAAGATTTATAATAAATAAACAAATACAATAAAACAAACGTTATAGAAGTGACTATAAATTTAATAGTAAACTTGCGGGTACAACCATTATTTTGAAATCTCTTTCGGAGGTGTTGGCTCTGAAAAGAGCCGGTGTGATCTCGACGTTCTGGAAGACGAGCAGAGTATCCCGTTCGAAACGTCGGGACCACATCTGCTCTTTTCAGAGCCCACAACCCTCCAAAGGAGATTTTACACACGGTTGTACCCGTAAGTTTACTAAAGTTTACTAATTCTAATTACTTCTATTTTCTACACCATGCAAAACTTTAAACACCACTTTAATACACCACTGCGCAAAGTCACTGAAATTCATTAACGAAGAAATTGTTTTTGCGACTTTATGTTCATTCTAACTCTTCAAATTAGCAAGAAAAGGGTGGTTTTGTTATGGCCGATTTTTTAAATATATTATATGCCATAATTTGTTTGGCAATTATGAATTAAGCCTATTTCTGAAACGTTTTACGAGCGATGAACTAGATATTTCTAGCTAAGATAAAAAGTCTGAATAAAATAAAAAGCTTTTTTGGGGGAAAAGCACCCGCATAAAGATGCCCATGTACAGCTGCAGTCAAAACAACATATAAAGGAAACAGACGGTTTTTTCAAAATATAATAATGGTGTTGTACTGAAGTATAAATTGAAAGTGCTTTGCATCAGAAGTCGCAACGCATTCTCACGAGAAACTATACCGGGTCGATATGGATCAGTAACATTATTTTGGTCAGGAAGATGGGCACTTTAAAATATCAAGGCCCAATTTCATGGCTCTGCTTACCGTATAAGCAAATAATCGGCGTTTACGGAAGCAGGGAATTCCGCGCTTACGTCAAGCGTATTTCATAGTTTGGCAGAGAATGTTTGTTTTTTGCGCGCGTACTCCACGTTACTATAGGCATTCTTCGCTTAGCTATCCCGTAGAAATTCGGCGCTTACAGAGTAATCGGAGAATGGTGGTCGTAAGCGCGGAATTCGGCGGTAAGCAGAATTCAGAGGAAAAAGCTCGCCGCATTCAACGTGACCGCCAGCCGAGCAACGGCATTGGTTTTGCGCCTTTTCGGCCCGTGGGGTGAAAAATGAGGTGGAACCGTTTCAGTACTAATATTGTTTAGTTATTTGAGTGCTGAATTTCGCGATTTGCCTCCGACATGTGTCACGATCAACCAGGAATGTGTGGATCGGTCTGTCCCACAACTCAGATTCCACATCTTTCGCTGCTGAATTTGACAGAAATTACAAGAGGGGTTACAGTTTTGGCCAAATACAAAAAAGACATGTATGAAGAAAAAAAAAACGACGACTACAACAAATACATTCCAAAAACATTGTTCTTCATCCCACTAGGAAAGAATCACAAAACAGCAAAACCGACAAATTTCTTTGAGCATGTTATAGTTTTCCCTCGTCGACCGGTATTTTTGTAATAGTCACCAAAACTGTACCAAATATTGGAAGCATTCCGCAAAACACCGTCAAAATGTCAGAGGTAAAACAACAGGCTCGATAATAACCGGTGAGCGGTGTGACCTCAAGGACATTATTGATGCCGTGGTCCTTGGTGGAGGATCGGAATGCATGTGGCTATACGAGTAAAAGCTATTTCATACAAGGTTGCGTATATCCAGAACAATATATTCAATAAAATGGCAACTCGATCACTACAAAGATAGGACTCATTTCCGTAGTACATGGAAATAATTAACACAATTTCCCTGTTTATAGCCACTGTTGAGTATGCAATTATTAATTAATTTGCTTTACAGTTCTGAAGGTTTTTGGGGTTGAACAAAGAAAGTTGACTACAGCGGGATTTGAACCAACGACCTCCGTGGGTTTACACAGTTGCCACAGTACACTCTTAAAACTACTGGAGTCAGAATTGACACCATTTTGGGGTCAGGCTGACCCAAAACACATGTCAACCTGACCCCAAAATAGTCAAAATGACGCAAATTCCGAGTCGAAATCCCAACTTTTAACCAGTTTCCGGATCAGCAAATCAGACCCACAACTGGATCTGCTGGGTCTGGCCCCCTGGAATTGTGGAATCTAGATTAATTCTGACCCAGAAGTTTTAAGAGCGCATAGCAACATATTTATAATTTGTTTATTATTAGTATATGTTTTTTTCATCAATCACAAAACGATCTCTATCTGTATGCAGACCTCATGGATCCGAGGAGGGGGAAACCGTCTGGTTCTTTTTTTGGGGGGGGGGGGGGGGGTGGGGTACAAGCTGATTCGGGCCCTTTTTTAATTTTAGACTTGTGGACACGGGACAAGTCGTTAATGTTTGTCGCGGTGATTGTCGAGTGAATAAAGACTGCTCTCACGAGATCACTGCTCTCGCGCGAAGTTGCTGGCTGTCGACATTTCGTCATTGCCCGTCGTGAGAGCAGTAGTCTCGCGCAGAGCAGCCCTTCTCGTGGGATATTGCGAGAGAGCCGTTTCGCTATCACCGCGACAGACATTTAACGACTTGTCCACTCCGGCTCCGGCTTCGGCTTCGGCTTAGGCTCCCGTCTGCCTGTTTGAAGCCCCGTTCTGAAAGTACACGTTTTCGAAAAAGAACTGACGGAGCTAAATCCGGAGCCATGGGTTTGACAAGGGCCTCGGTGTTCACGACTAAAACTATACAAGAAAACATTAATGATGCCATGGTGTATAGGGGGATCGGAATGAATGCCGGGCTCAGACCAGAATAGACTAGGGGTGATTGTAAGCAATCAATTGATTACGGTTCTACCCTGGGGATAAGCATACTCAATACCGAACCAGTGTTTAAGACACCTTTGGCATTGTAACATCTGTTGGTATATCAGGCTACACCAGCAACCATACCCCGCTGATGTGCATTATTACGATACTGTATTTTATAACCACCCCCAAAAGGAGCTCAGTGGTGCATTACGTATTTAAAAAAAAAACATATTAATATCCGTAGACGCGTCAACGATATATTTTGTTGATAAAAAAACAACCTTGTCGACCGTGAGCATGTAGAAATACAGGACCAGCATATTCTATAGACCTTAAAGTACGGCAATTAACAACAATTTCATTAAGGGTTTGACAATTTGTTAATGAAACACTTCAGATACGTGTAGAAAATAATAACGGGTGATCTCTAAAATAATTGTATGACAAAAATTAGGGCCTGATGTTGTTTAGAATATATCTTGCCGAAAGAGTGTTTTAGCGACTGTTTGTCTGCGTGACATGTCTGCACGGCTTGTCATCAACTGTTTTTTTTTTATTTCAAACGCCTGTTCGTACAATTGCTATTCTGAGACTATCCGTCACTCCCTGTAGTACAAAAACACTCGCACACCGCAATTACTCCCGACCTAAGCCCGTCACGGGAATACAGCAAATTTTTTGAAATGAAAATTACCTGATGACCAGATGCTGTTTTTTTTTTATTCTGTATTTTGTTCTTTTAAAATAAAATTTAAGTTTGACGTTACACCGTGTGACATTTCCCAGAGTGTGCTGCACTTTATCTAAAACATTTAGGAAAAACTAATTGTCCTGACCTCAAATTAGGTTACGGTAAGTTGTTCTAAGACAAAAAGTGAAAGCATAAAATGTCACAGCAAACGCTTAGTCAGCGCTTTTCAAATTAGAATGCGCACCTCTGACGAAGACGCAGCTCGAAAGCCAACTACAAAATGGCTGTTTTCTTTGACTGTATAGCCGGTTACCGCACAATCTCTGATCCTCTTTAAGTGTGAATAAATATTATGACCTTTAACTAAAAGCGTTTCCAGGCTATGCTCTAACGATAATTTGGTCGTTCCGAGCAAGCTGAAGCGAGAGTTCCTCTCAGGCCCCTATGTGCGTGGATGGAACAAGTCATCATCAGAACGCAACCCGAAGCCATTACACCACACATGTCTATACCTTCCCAACCACACGGAGATCCATACGCACTACAACCGTTTTAGCTGATCAATTCTAGTTCTGGCGATAAAAACCAATTAAGAATTCCAAGGGTTTTCTTTTTTCAACCAAATCTTGTAACTGTATTGGGGCCAGATGGAGCTTTTCCATTAAAGGAACCCTGGTTGTTGATGCATTTCAACGGCTTATCCCTGTAGGTAAAATAGGGTCAATTTGCAGAGGATTTGCAAAAGCACATCTTTTTGTTCTCTTCTTATACATAAAATAGGGTCAACAGGCTCTCTCCAAGGCTCAAGGAGATACTACAGCACAAGACATCGGAGAGGGGCACTATGAACCCCCTGTTTCTGACCAGAATAAGTGGAACATGAAACCACCACCTGTAAGCCTGTCGAATGTTACAGGGCACAAACCTTTCCATAATCATTAAGAAGCATGTACAGACCAGGGACGTGGAAAACAAAGCTGAACAGTAGGCTATGTTTCTATTTTCACGTTAAAGGGTCCGTTTATCGTTTTAAAATGTTGTAGTAGCCCATTTCAGATACACATTTATTTGGAACACAATACATTGGAATTGGAAAACTTGATCCTTGACTGAGAATTGTACAGGGCACGTACCTGCGTGCATTTTTCCGTTGTATGGCATCCACGCCGTTGAAAAACACATTTTAGCCACTTCACGTCGGATGACGTGTTTCGACGCAAATCTTTTTGGACAGACTTTACTGCAGACGATTTTTTTTTAACACCCGGAGCAACTTCGAATTTCCTCTATTTTTTGCTGACATGCGGACGACTGACCGATTTAATACTTGTTATCCACCCAGACAATATCTATTGGGAAGCGTCCACAGGCAGGCACCTGTCGTGATACGCTTTGTTAGTCTTTGTTATACGCGAGTTAGTCTTACTCGTACGCACCCATGCTCATGGGTTTATGCACTCATTCAAATGTATATTGCAGTCATCCTCAAGTACGTTTGTCTTATATACTCGTAAGAAAGGTATTTAGAACCCGTTCATGTGCTCTGCATATTTTTTATCGGTAGTCGTATTCGACGAGTACACTGCAAAACCTGAAGTGTTTAAATTCACACCACGGGTGTTTGCACATATAGATACTGAAGAGAGAATCAAAAATGACATCAAAGGGTGTTCAAATAACACTAATTTAATTGTGTTGGCAGAAATTAGTTTTACTTTAACAACCCACGGTGTAAATTTGATTGTTTTTTTCCCCCGGTATCTAGGCTATATATGTGACAAAACATGGTGTCAATTATAACACCCAGTGTTTGCAGTGTATACTCTTCCTTGTGTAACTTGAACTGTGTTCCTGTACGTACAAGGAAAAACAAAGCTATACAAAAACTCGCGCTCAGAATTGACCAAGTTCCGGGTCCCGGAGGCCTGGCCAATTTCTGGGTCATTGTGACACGGAATCCGTGTCAAAAATGACAACGAAATTGGTCAAAATGACGTAGAATCCGAGTTAACATCCCACTGTTAAAACCAGTTTGCAGGTAATCCTGAACCAGAAATGAGTCAGGATTTGTTATAGTGTATGATCCTGTTCTGACTGCTCAATGAAAAATATTACACGAAGGAAAAATACCAATACTCATTCACATGTACTCAGCTATATAGCTACAGCTAGACTGGTTATATAAGAAAGTAGTATGTACTCACACTGGGATTCTCCTAATATTAATAACAGAGCCGATTCAAACTCTGATCTGTTGGAATATACCAATAAAAAGATCTATATCAGTATTCATCTCTATTTTTTTTTTAACACCCTCCCGGGGTCACAATTGACCCGGATTCCTGGTCCCAGGGGGCTGAACCTATTTCCGGATCAGCTGACCTGGGGCCTTTCTCAAACCTCGGCTTGGGCTCCGGCTCCGGCTCCAGGCTCCGTCTGATGTTCGATCCAGCGCGTGCAAATACACGCTGTAGGAAAAATTTATAAAGGAGCCCATCACGCCGGAGACGGAGCCCAAGCCGAGGTTTGAGAAAGGCCCCAGGAAAGTGATTTTAAAATGGGACTTTAACTCGGATTCTGCATCATTTTGACCCATTTCTGCGATGCCTCATTTTGACACATGGAACAAAAAAAGACTGGCCCTCCCAGTCCCCGGTCAATTTTAAACAAAATAAAATGATTGTTTAGCCTTCGAGAAAGACTCTGCTAGGGTCGAAACGTCAGGCCACTAACTTATTTTTTGCAAAATAAAATAGGTAAAAGAAAAAAAACAGATAACACTTTAAAAAACATAAACAGAAAACAGAAGTACACTGTAAAAACGGCGTTTAGAATCTAAACACATTTCTAAACGCCTCGCTTGTACCCACTTTTTTCACACGTTTAGCCCTCAACATGTTTAGATTTTGCGTTTCTGTGACATGTTTACCCCGAGACACATTTAGCCTGTGATACGTTTAGATTGAATGTGTTTAGGGTTCATAGTGAGTGCTAAACATGTTTAGAATCCAACACGTTTCAGAGAATAAGCTTAATTTTTAAACACCTGAAGAAAAGAAAAGAGAAATGTTGCAACATTCGCCTGCCTGCTTACTGAAACATAACGCTCAAGCTACGCTCGGCATGAGAATCGATAAATCATCATCATCTCAACGGGTCATCGAGATGATTTTCATCGAGATGATTTGAGGAGCAATGATGCCATAATTTCAGTCATACTGAAAACGGTCATTTTGAAATCTCAGAATCCGTTCCAATTATATACATTTTGGGCTTTACTTTCTACCCATGGTGTGAATATTTGAAGTGCTGGCCAATATGATACAACAAAAATTTGCTTTAATTGAATTACACACATTAAAGTGTAAACTACTGCGCAGGAAAGGCTGTTATACCTACAATGGTTTTGAATAAACACCGAGGTCTATATTTGTGCATATTTAATGAAACCCCGCCCATTTCATTCTAAACAAACTGATGAATTTAAACACATACAAAACATGTTTACAAGCAAACATGTTTAGAAATATGTTTGTAAGCTAAATTGGTATCCCTTTAACATGTCAAAAAGCTAAACGTGTTGCGATCAATGCAGGTTTGAACTGGTTTGAACATTCAAATACACCAGAATGTGTGTTCATCATTTTAGTACGTTTGCTACCTGAGCAATTTTACTTGCCATGAGGGGCTAAACGTGTGGAGCATTTTTGATACCTTTGTAAAGTTACGTATTACCAAAATGCGAATTATTTTAAACCCTTTTAATTATGTGTTTATGCCATATAGCAAAAACGCTCTCCAAGGAAGGCCTATATGCCTACGTGGAAGCCTATCATGACTAGCTGCTTAGCTTTTTCATACCAATAGCAAACGTATTCAATTGATGTAAACACATTCTGGTGTATTCAAATGTTCAAACCAGTTCAAAACACGTTTAGCTTTTGACATGTTAAAGAGATAGCATTTAGCTTCAAACATATTTCTGAACGTGTTTGCGTGTAAACATGTTTTGTATGTGTTTAAATTCAAAACTGCATTTCAAACAAGCACAACAAATCTCAACCCGTTTAGCTTTTTGACATGTTAAAGAGGTAGCCATTTAGCTTCAAACATATTTCTAAACATGTTTGCGTGTAAACATGTTTTGATTGTGTTTAAATTCAAAACTTCACTTAAAACAAGCACAACAAATCTCAACACGTTTAGCTTTTTGACATGTTAAGGAGATACCCATTTAGCTTACAAACATATTTCTAAACATGTTTGCGTGTAAACATGTTTTGTATGTGTTTAAAATCAAAACTTCACTTAAAACAAGCATAACAAATCTCAACACGTTTAGCTTTTTGACATGTTAAGGAGATACCCATTTAGCTTTCAAGCATATTTCTAAACATGTTTGCGTGTAAACATGTTGTGTGTGTGTTTAAACGCTAAGCGCCGTTTTTACAGTGTACAATATAGGTGAATAGCACTATAGCGCAGTCATTTATGATTTACCTGTACAGTTAGGCATATAATAATTTTTACAGCTTTAAACTATGAATAAACCTATACGTTGAATCACAATCATCACCACCTATGTCGAAGACTTTTAGCGTTTGCTCCCGACGGTACACCAATGGCTTTAAACAGCCGAGAGGGCTGTACAATTTGTGGGGTCGTTGCTTTAAGTTCTCCCCCTGGGCACGCCTCGGATGCTGTTCTCCACGCTTCGTGCTGTTTGCTTGGCGGACACATGCTGCCTAATTGGATCGTTCACATCATACACACGTTCTCTTGAACTGTTTTATGTTGCACATAAACCGTCGCAGGAAAGTGGCAGGGAGGTGGTGAAACAAGTGAGTGTACAGCAGCAACTGCTGCAATATATCAGAAAATTGTGGAAAGGTTGTCCGGTAGACTTCAAAGCATGTACAGCAAGCAAAGGCTGGTGCTACTTCACACGGGAGCATTCCATACATTTGTAAACCCTCTCTAGTACACTAATAGTAATACAATTGCAAATTACTCTAAAAGTAAGTGACATTAATAGGTTTTTAAATGGATAGCGGATCTCGTGCAATCGTGTATTCGAGTCTTTTTCCTCGAATCCGAGTGTCTCAGTGTCGAGGGGGAAGTTTTAAAGTTCCGAGTTGTTCTGGTCGACTCGGAGTCACGAGTCAAAAAGGTTGAGCCCGAGTTCAAGTTCCAAGTTATTCTGGTCGAACCAGAGTCGTGACTCATAAAAGGTCGAGCCCGAGTTCAAGTTCCAAGTTATTCTGGTCGAACCAGAGTCACGACTCACTAAAAGGTCGAGCCCGAGTTTCATAATATTATTGTCATTTATGTTTATCAGACGTTTAGTTTTCTGTATTTGAGGCCCCCACCCCACGTGACTTGAATTAGTTTCAACATGTTTTACAGCGATAAATTGGACCGTCATTCCAATCTCATTACATTGACGATCCTTTGGTGTAAAACTAACTTCATTACCATTCTATACCAATACTCTGCATGTCACCGACCTTACTAATCATAACCGTTCCAGATTAAAGGTGCTGTATACGTTTGGTAATTGGAGCCCACTGTTTGTTTCAAACCTATATAATTGTAGGTATACAGCAATCCTTCACCGATCTTGAACTCTTGGTGGCAGCAGATATGCCTCCATTACTGCGGTGTACCTGGGTGGTACTGCGCTGCCTAGCGACTGGTATAAGGTTTGGGCTACACGGCGATCATTTGATCAGTCGCGGGTTATTGGACTTTCACTTTGCAAATCGCTTAAACCCGTCGCTAGGCAGCGCAGTACCACCCAGGTACCACCGCAATAATGGCGGTATCTGCTGCCACCAAGAGTTCAAGATCGGTGAAGGATTGCTGTATAGAAATACACAATCTGAGAAGCGTTACGGCAGTAACGCCTCTCAGATTCAAATTTTTGGGGGATAAAAAGTGATATATTTTTCCATAACCGCAGTACTTCGAAGTGAAAAGTTTCTCAAAATGCATTATACTATCCAAAGCTGCTGTACTTCTTACCAAGTAAGCTTTTATTGCCATTAATTTTCAGAGTCATTCCAAACGTATACAGACCCTTTAAAGCTCTGCTAACATTTAGAATTCCGTCGAGGCCTTGCGAAAAAAAAAATTAAAAAAATTGAAATATGTAAAATAACCGTCTGGAGCAAGTCCTCTGTGGTATTACTAAAGCCTGATGTGGGAAATCTCTTCATGAACTTAAAGGTATGGTATACATGATTTGAATGATCGAAAGGATCAAACGGACAACTGTTTTCTGTACCATTTTATCCTGCGAATTACCGTGTCCTTACACACGCCAATTTACGGAGTACTTTTAACAATGGAACAATGCTACCCCAGTGGTATCCAACAGAGAATGTCTTCAGTAAAGGGAATAATAGAACAATAATGAAAATACCACGTAACTTCCATATGTAAGGGTGTATGCCCTCACATACTGCCGTTGGCAAGAAAATTCTCCTCCGACACCGACACTCATTCATTTCGATCCCCAAATCGTGGCACAGACGTGCAACCCAGGGGACGGGGGAAACTCCCCCACCCCCTTCGGGCAAAACAGTGAGGAATATCCGGGTACAGCAAGCAGAACAAAATTGGACAGAGGAAGCAAAACATACTTTTTACCCGGTATTAGATATTGGTAATTATGTTTTTATCTTTGCAAAATAACGGACAAATCAACCACTCTGCCACTTCCCCCTTCACCAAGGAGTCCCATTCTATGGTGGCCCTGAAGGGACATCAAACATATATATTTACGTGAATATTTGCGAATTGGGGCAAAAACATTATTCACGTAAATATATATGTTTGATGTCCCTTCAGGGCCACCCTACCATTCGCCCATGAATCGTAGTGAACAAAACACAAACCAAAAACTTTTAAAAACTATCACAGACTGTTATTTGGTGTTCAAACGTAAACATCTTACTTAATAACAAGGTAAATATGTTCCCAACGTTTTATATAAAGTAAATGTGTGCAAAGGCTTCCAAAATCCAATGATGCATCATTGCAGGTACTTCCATGATCAACCCGAGTCGCTTCACAAATACCCGCAAACTATTAACCTATATCTAGGGGGGTCTTTATTTTTAAACGGAGTACAAAGTATCGTAGTCAATATTCACTATAGATAAAACCCACGTTGTATCATGGTTATTGGAATCTACCTCTTGGCGATCATGATAGACTTGGAAGAAGACGGCTAACCAACTCATAACATTTTATTTAGCCCCGCTCTAATGCTAATTCATATTAAGTAACACACGTCCACGTGAATACAAACGAGGCCCGGTCTATAAGGAGTTTGCCGTTGGGGGGCAATTGTCAAGCAGTTAGGGTTCAGGCCCACGACAACAAGATAAATGTATACAGATAATTATCTCTGAGATATTTCACTCTATAAGAAACCCTTTTATATACAAGCACAGAAGAAAGTGAGCCGCCCTATATTATTCCTACTTTTTAAGGAACAAATAAAAACTCTTAAAAAAAAAATCAACATCAACAACAAATAAGTCAATAACTTTTTTTAAATAATTGTTTTAACGTTAGAACCTTAAAAGGGTCGGCCAAGACAGGATCTTACTCCGAGTCACATGACTCAGCGACCAGGAGGAAGGTTTCCAAATCACCCCGTGACCCGGAACATGTAGTTAGCAGTACGGTTTAGACTCGGGATCCGGATCATCTGCCTGTCAACCCATGGTCAGATTGACACAAGACAGCTAACCAACTCATAACATTTTATTTAGCCCCGCTCTAATGCTAATTCATATTAAGTAACACACGTCCACGTGAATACAAACGAGGCCCGGTCTATAAGGAGTTTGCCGTTGGGGGGCAATTGTCAAGCAGTTAGGGTTCAGGCCCACGACAACAAGATAAATGTATATAGATAATTATCTCTGAGATATTTCACTCTATAAGAAACCCTTTTATATACAAGCACAGAAGAAAGTGAGCCGCCCTATATTATTCCTACTTTTTAAGGAACAAATAAAAACTCTTTTAAAAAAAATCAACATCAACAACAAATAAGTCAATAACTTTTTTTAAATAATTGTTTTAACGTTAGAACCTTAAAAGGGTCGGCCAAGACAGGATCTTACTCCGAGTCACATGACTCAGCGACCAGGAGGAAGGTTTCCAAATCACCCCGTGACCCGGAACATGTAGTTAGCAGTACGGTTTAGACTCGGGATCCGGATCATCTGCCTGTCAACCCATGGTCAGATTGACACAAGACGGTGTGGGGCCCCCCTGGCAGCATGGGACCTGGATTCGGATCAATTCAAACTGGAAGCAGTTGGAATCAGACCCCAGACCTGCAGCATTCAATATGAGACACCATGACCGCTAGTTTACTAAAGGTGACCTCACAAGGGTATATTACCAGTAGACGCAACCTCATTAGAGACCTCATCAATAATGATGCCATATTAGTGTTTGTAAACAGTTTTCTTGATTGATCCTCATGCTGATTACACTTTAAAGGGTGTGTACAACATTGGTAAGATTGAAAACATAAATATTCAAAGGTTGAAAACATAAATGTTCGCGGATTTGCACATAACTTACATGGTGTAAAGATGGTCATGGTGGAAAACTTCCCTTGAAATAGTTTTGCTTGAAATGCCAGTTTTTAGGAAATGAGTAAAACAATAGTCTTTATCCTGCAGGATAAAATCCGATGTTTTCTCATGACTCCGAAGACCGATTGATCTTAAACTTTCACAGGTTTGTTTATTCATGGCTGATTCATGTATATGTTTGGTCACATTAACCGTGGATACATTTCTTTGGCAATTACCAATGTTGTGTTAAGAGCCTGGCGATTAGTAGCGGGTACCAATGTATAAACGTCATCTGCTCTACAATGCGGAAGGTCGTGAGAATCCCACCCGAGGTGCCAGTTTTCTGTAGTACAATCTAAACAGTACATGTTTTTGCGTAAAACCGCTGGGTACAGATGTTGTGTAGCATTTTTGTCAATATTGGTCAACACTACAACTTTTGTTGCACCCCTCATTTTGTGTCAACTATAAACAAAAGCAAAGGTAATACAGTACCCCAACATTGAGTAAGAAGTCGAATAGCATAACACCGAGGTTCAAATCACTCAAGAACTATTATTAAGATCGAGGGGAAAGAAATATTGAAACTTTAATGAAACTAAGGGTCTATCTAAAACTTCTTCTCCAGCTAGAAAGTTTTCGTCTCAATTTTGTTCAATTCTCATCGACATTTTGGTAAACAGGCCTTTGGGGCGGCTGTACGGACGCCCTCTTTTGGTCACGCCCCAAGTAACTGTATTTTTGTAACATCTCGCGTAATCTACGTCAATACTTCATTGCCCAACACACTCACTGGATCGCTTACAAGGAACCAGATAGTTCGCTCAATCCAATGATTTTTAAAGGAACCAAAGCATACATTCTTGGCTGTGGACTTTCTCCACATCCATCGAGAGTGCATCCATATGGGTAACGTGAGCAGCGTCCAACACAATGTCAATAACGCTGATCCCCCCCTATAAACGGGGGATTTTATGCAAAAAGATGTAGCGAAGTTCGAGTTACAGGCTCCCTGGTAAAATGAGCGAATTCAGGATTGGCATATCTTGTAACGTATTCCACACCACGAACAACTACTCATGCCCCAGAGACCAGGCGTGGTTTAGTGCTATTTCTGGTTATCTATGTGTGTACACTCACTATTATGCCATATTACACTGTCTTCATAACCATCATCTAAACACGAATAATCTCTTTCCTGTCATCGAAACACGAATAAACTCTTTCCTGTCGAACGGGAGAAACCAAATCCTCCCCTTTGTATATATATTTTGAAAGTCAACCCTCAAATTTGTCTTTAAGGGCTTTTGATGAGCAAATGTTCTATCCACAACATGACGTGACTATTGAGTGTGTGTGTGCGGGGTCTTTTCTTTTAGTTATTAAAAATGTGGTTTCAATAGTGAGATTTAAATCCGTGGGTTTTCCCCTTCATTTTACCTAAACTGATTGAGTTTAAAGATGTGGTACTGCTGCCCTTTTCAAATGGGAATATTGTGTCACGTTAAATACTATGGTAAATATGTATCATAATGCCAATGTAGAATTTACGGAGCTACAGTAAGTGCCATTACATGAAACTTATTTTACTGGAAATTGAGGTCGAGTTGTCGTTATATTATCTCGTCAGTACGACTTTATTGAATCTTAGAAGTCGACTTGTCACGATCATTCATCTCATAAGATAACTTATTTTATGAAAAAAGACGACTTATTGAACGTAAGAAATATACTTGAAAGACGACTACAAATCTCAGTAGTAATAAGTTATCTTGTTGAGATAATTTATCGAGAAAGTCGGCTTCTTTGGTTCAGAAAGTCATTTTGGCGAGATTTATTCTCGGGACAAGTCGACATCTTATAGTTTCAGTAAGTCGACTTTAATTGCGAGATAAAGTATCATGGTAGTCGACATCTTAGTTTTAGAAGGTTGTCTTTGGTTCAGAAATCGATGACGAGTTATATCATCGAAACAAAAGTCGGACCCTATAGTTTCATTAAGCCAACTCAGTGAGATAAAGTATCAATTGTTAGACGACCTTTTAGTTTCAGTCAGTCGACTTGGCGAAATATCGCATGGATTAAGTTAGGTATGTCACTTCTGGAGCTCTGTATACAAAACCAGCTGCATTAAAATAATGAGCGTTAAATGAGAAGTTAAATAAAATTCATTTATAAATGAGCGTATAGGAAAATTAACCAAACTGAGAGATACGCAAGTTAATATTTTAATAGATTACCCAATTTTTTTTTGGAGGAGTGTAATTATTCTTTCCAATCCCTCTGAGTTCTAAAGAAACTGGAACCTGTGACAATTTTTGTGAAAAATAATAGCTTTGTTTTCGAGTACAGGCGTATTGGTTACTTGTTTCCGTGACAGCGTTTCTAACGGATGGCTGCAACCTGCGAACTCGATACCAACTAAGCAAAGTACACTGTTAAAGGTGTAAAACAGTCATTATTGTTGATGTTGGTGTTGTTTTGGTTGTTTGTTTGTGTTTGGTTTGAGTTTTTTTAAAGCAGAGTTCATTCCAATATTGCAGTTTCCATAATATACAGACACACACACAGCCAACCATACAGGACAAACACTGATAAAGTGGAAATTCATTCCTTCTTTCAGACCATTTCTAATAACTTATCATGCATTTTACAACAACCTGTTTTGTCAATATTTTTCTCCCAAAGTTATTTATCTTTAGCGTTGATATTGAAAAAGAATGCAGGAGTACCGTCGTGGTGTAGTTTCATCAACACAACATCGATGTAACATTTTGAAATAATTGTTCGACTATTATATACGATTCCAAAAGTTGTATTTTAGCTGCATGCGGGTACACATCTTTCCTGTCATCAAAACTCTAATTAGGACCCAAAACTTTGATTAAAATTATAGGATTTGTGTATATTGTTTCACATTTTTAATCGTGTCTATACCCGTATAATATGAAGTTTCGTCACTCTGCGCTCAGGCGTTCGGAGACCAATGAAAAGCAAAATAACCATTGAACGACAGCAGTGCGATACCTTGCACTGGTGGAAGTGATGAAATAAAATACAACGGGTTGAACTTTCCACCAGAGCATGAATGTTGACAAAATCGTCTAGTCACGCAGCTGTTTCGCGTTTTTCTAGCTAGCACAGATGTGGGCAATATGGTATCCCACGGTCATAGAAATTATGCCCGTCTAACTTAAAGGTACTGGTGGGATATTGGAAACTAATTGCGTATAAATTTAAAGGGGGTATTTTGTAGGTATATCTATCGGTGCACTAACATTTGGTTTCGAGTACAAGCCATGTAATATGTGACATTTACAAAAGAGCCACAGAGCCTGGACTTTCTGCACGCACGATTTGTACACAGCTCAATGGAAACAAAAACCTCTCATGCATCTATTTATGGAGACTTGAACTGTCTGGTTGTTATTCAACTTATGATACGAAGAAAAGGGGCACATTTCAAATCTTGTTCAGCTGTTTAAAATGTAAAATTTCCCATATAACGGTAGTGTAGAATCTTGCCTGCCAGAAAGCCACTGGAATACATAATGTCATTCTTTTTTTAAACAAAGGTTATATTGTACATTTCTGCAATCCAGATTAAATGGCACAACATCCCCGAAGAAGTGTGTCAATCGGAAACTCATTTTATTCATGAGATCAGAGGAACTTTAACAAAATAAAAATAAAATAAAATAGGTCTTTAATTAGTATTTAATTATTTAATTTAATTAGTCTTTAATTAGTACAACATTTAATAGACTGCATTACATAACAGGCCCAAACTTAATAAAGGCTTTTTTTAGAACATGAATATCTATGTGGTGACAGGTTGAACATTCATGTGAACAATGGCGTTGAAATGAGCGACCACTTTCGCAAAATTCCACCTCTGTTGACTAATTCTCTATTACTAGGTGACATGAGAATGTGGACCATTTTGATCACAACTATTGTTAGAGAAAGAATGTGGAATGTTGACATACCTGCATAGAACAAAGACTTCTATTTCTGCCGGCTGCAGTCGTCTGCCAGTGCCAGCTTTAGCATCCCAGACCAAGCGCATTTCATCTTGATTGATCATGCAGCGAACAACACAGCAACCACAGCAGTGAACCTGCAGACCATGAAAGTAATGCAGTAAGGATCCGTGGTGAAACGATTGGTAGTGCCTCTGTTCGTCCCACCGTGAATTCCTCAGGGGTAGACCCAGATAATCGAGCTTTCCCCCCGACCGGCTCGGCACTCGAACTTGGCTCGTCACCGCTCCTGAAGAGATGGCGAAATAAGAAAAGAAAAAAACAATCCATCGGCTCGGAGCGATTTCTACTTTCCCATACGCTATTGGAAACACTGTTCCGAAACGTCTGCCACAATGTTGTGCTTATCAATTTCCCATTTAGCACAACCTTTCACGCATCCTGTCCTTGTAAAAAACTAAATGATCCGGCGTCCCTTGCTTTATGATCAAATGAACTTCTGATGGCATGCTATTGAAACAGTTGATTTACACTAGACATCATCCCTGGGCGCAACCCATGTTCATTTTGAAACTATTATTGCAGTTTTCCGTCGTGTAAAAAAAATTCCAACACTACGAGTAGATTTTTTTTAATCAACAAGTACAAAACTGAGCTTTGGTCGTGTACTTCACAAGCAAATGATTCGCGTCCATGGAAAGTAATAAAGTGTTCGCTGACGGCACAAATTAGGGAATTAGTACGCAAAAATAGCGGCCATCAAAAACTATGGACCTTGTGAACAAGACTAGCAAGACTAGCATGTGCGACAGTACGGTGCGACATGCTGGGGGTCATGATCGGGCATCGAGTGTGTGACAGACTTTCTGTGGACAGTCATGCCAGAGAATCAATAACTGGGGTGTAATAACGCATAATCTGTTTTCCCATTCACCAAACATAACGTTTCATTTTAACTGCATGATTAGGTACAGCATTCTACGCCTCTATAACTTGAATACTTACTATTAAGCCTACCTTGTATTTTACACACTCGCTTTGGGCTTCCAGTAATCATTCACCAGGTAATTGCAGAGGTGCCTATTTTCCTTCTCAAACTGCACCGCAACCGTTGATCAGATACATGTAACACAACACACTATGAGTATTACTGCATGTATCTCAGTCTTAAACAACAGTTGATTACCGCTGCAATTTTCAACGTATGAGTGTGATGGCTCGGCAATTAGCAGTCCGTCTGAGATTTGGAGAATGCTGGCAAACGGTGCGCCATACCGTGCACTCCCTTTAACATAATTGCACTGGGAGGAGGGAAAACTGATCTGGAAACGTTAGAACCTGTTGCACCCGGAGCAAAGACCAGAACATCTAGGTCTCTTTCCCCTCTCTGTTTCCTCTCCGGTACGGTAACTTACCGCGGGATCTAACATGACACACGCACTAATTAAAACTCTGCCACATTCTAAAGCGTCACACTTTTTTTCTCTCTCTCTTTCTTGTGCATACGAATGCTCTAACTGGACTAATTGAATATCAATTCGTCGTTGCACTTGCGGAGCGGGTACCAGTGGACATCCTCTCGGATGTCTGCTGCCTGTGCATTATAATAACGCATGTACATAAGTTGGCTATAGTACATGTCCTACTGTCATAAAATTAGGAATCGCTTAAACTTGTATTGTTTTTCGAAAGTTGATTTTTGCTGGTAGTACAACTATAGATCCTAATGTTTCCTGCTCAAACTGTTTGTCCGAACTGAGCATAATTATGTGGACAGCAGAAATGCCACTGACAAACGATGGTTTTCATTTCGTGTTGAGCGCACGGTCGAGATGAGCACATCGGAAACGATTTGGCCCCGGTGCAGTCCAAAATTTCGATCGGTTTTTATAACGATTCAGCATCGGCGAAAGAACTTCCTGTCGTTGTCAGATGCATCCGGCAATACAAAGAAGAAGACATACTTCCCTTCTCGCCACTCCAGCCAAGAAATCCTAACGGACATTAAAAATTAATGACAGCAGATGGAAGGAACTTCACGCGTGCTTGCCTTTGCGTCCAGCCAGTGGGTGTGTAGACTGGCATATTGCGCGTATACTCCATATAGGTTTCGTTGCATAAAAAGAGTATAACCCCCGTCTCCTTTAACCATTCCCACACAGATTATGATAAATAAATGGTAACAGTATTGTGAAACTCTCTCTCAATACAAACGACTGTGCTCCATCCTACTACACCTAGTATTCTCCCTAGTCGAGTTGCAGCCGGGTGGGTGTCGGGATCTTCGCTCTGGCATAGCCCCTAGCAAGTGCGTAGACCACACGGCGAAGTTTATACTCAGTCAGTAAACGCCTCATTGCGCTACATGGGGGTGGGGGGGGGGGGGGGGGGGGTTCAGATGCATAATCTTGTACCCTATGCTGCGTGTATACGTATAATAATAATAAAAATAATAATAATAATAACTAGTTCTTATATAGCTCATTTCCCAATAACGCATCAATGCGATTTACATTAGTGCCCTGGTCATTGGGCCAATAACATTCCTTTAATCTTTCTCAGCTCCCTGGGGGGTATACAGCCCTGGGCTGCCGACGGTGGCGCTCCGAAGGCTTTTTCAAACACAATATCAACCTCTACCCTTGCAGGTACTCATTTATACCCCTGGGTGAAGAGAAGCAATTATATATAGCAAAGTGTCTTGCTCAAGGACACAAGCGTCATGACCGGGACTCGAACCCACACCCCAATGACTAAGCCACCAGAACTTGAATCCGATGCTCTAAACCACTCGGCCATGACACCCTATACTCAAATGTAAAGTGATTATTTCAAATAGCTGTTTATTAAAAGTACAAATTGCTAAGTAGACACACGGGTATACATAAACTTGCTAAGAAAAAAGACAAAAAAGCATAGCCGAGGATCCAGTCACGGGAAATGTGTATAAGTTTCGTGGATTTATAAGCTGGATTTATAACACATGCTTTCTCTATGCTTAAATCACCATTCATCAAACCAACCTAATAGGCCTAATGATAATAATTTTAATTTTTTTTAATTTTTAATAGCCTAGTAGGGCCTAATGACACATTTCCGGAGAGCGAAAGTACAAATGTTTTAAAAAAATGGATTTGTTTCAACATAATGTATTGGCTTATAGGCTTGGCTGATTAAAAAAAAACACACACACTCAGTTCAAACAAACAGGTGTTTGTTCAGAAGGAAAAGCCTTTATACGTCACTGACTAAACTGTGGATAACAAATAATACATTAATATTAAAGGGGAAGGAGACACATTCAATGATACATTAAAAAGGGCCTACAATTTCATGACTCATTCAAACTGTTTTGGCATGTTTTGAACCAAGGGCGGGGGGGGGGGGGGGGGGGGGGGTTGAGCCCCCGCAGATACGAGTCGATTAGGCCTGTAGCCTAAACATAATGAATTTTATACAATTTTTACGGAAGAGTTCATATAAATTAACGGTTATAATTAAGTCCATAAGCCATTTTAAGATATGGCGGACACTATACTATGACACTGTAAAGGTTTGGGTAAATTTGTCTGTGTACACCAAATTTCATAGTGTCCACCATATCTCAAAAAGGCTAATAAGATGACTCGTGACTGTCCACAGTCTTTATGACGTCAAAAATGGCAATACTAATTATGACGACCGTGTATGCATGTGAATAAATTATCATAAAACAATGGCCTTTAAGCCTGCATGAAATACACGGTCTTAGCATCCACTCAGTGATTGCAATTATTAACTACAAAAAGACAAAACCCAAGTTTCCTTGTAGGTCTATAGGGCCGGGGGAGGATCTAATAGTATTTTGATGATTAAAAAATATTAATTGTTTGAAAATTTCAGTCATGCCACAGGCCTACTATGATGTAGGCCTAGGCCTCAGTATTCTCATACCTGTAAAAAAAAAAGAAACAAAAGTGTACCGGAAAACGCCCTCCATTGGCACAATCGAGATGTGCCTTCTTTCTTTCTTCATTCGGTGAAAGGGCAGAGAAAATATTTGTTGTTGAGTTTTTTAAAGTCAAACATGGGTGTAGGCCCTAGGCCTAATTGGACAATAAGAGTGGTTTTTTTAAAAGACTAAACTGCCCATCGCTGTACTTTCCAACGGGATTGGTTGTCTAGCCAACGCGACGCTGCGCTATTTGTGTACCACAATTACTACGAGCATCCTGGGCAGACCAATTGAACATGCACGGTCCGCAAGGTGCGTAGAAAACGAAATTATTATAAAGAGGTCACCAAATGTAAGGTCAAATCTTGAAAATGCAATGATCGTTGCAATGAACGGTAATTGTCCAGACAGATATATCGTAGGACGCCCTGTATTCAGGGGGTCCCTGAAATCGAGGCAAACCTTTGACCTCTCTGCGCGCGATGTAAACAGTCCCTAGATACAATTTTTGTGGTTTGACTTGCCAAGCAAAGAGTCTCCTCTCATTTGACCAAAACTTAGAAACATGTAAGGCTCCACTGATTAGTTGCACTTGTAAATGCAAAAAGTTGTGGTATTTAGGCATTTCTGCAAGGTACAAAAATATGTCATAATGTCGGGGCCATAAAAAAAAAATTCCCCACCGAAAAAGTTTCATCAAACACTTTTTCAATTCACAATTCACGATGATCAAATCATGTGACTGAACATTCTGCTGAGCATTCTGGGGGAAAAAATACAGAGGCTTAAAGAAGCCACGTGCCTTATATCATTTTCTAATAGTCTGGAATTTTTTTTTTTTTGTAACACGTGTACTTTATCATTTTTTTTATTAATATTAAAATTTAAACATCAGCTTTGTGATTCGATTATCACTGTTTATTTATATGCTTTATTTTAAATGTTAAGAAACATAAAAAGACACAAAACTAAATAAAAATAAGATTTCACAGCCAAGAATTATTTACATTTTTTTTTTTTTTTTTTTTTTTTTTAGTTTTTGAAAAATACCATGGTAATTTTTAAAATTTAATAACAAATATTTTGAATAAAATGAAGACAACTGCTGGCTATAGAGTCATAAACAAAGTCTCACAGAACACTTGTAGTCATTGCAGATGTTTCTTCCACGTATGGCTTCACCCGGACACCATACTTTCTTGTTTGCATCGAAAACAGGTCAAACTCAAAACAAATGGGACGCTATTGAAGTCATCGAAGATCGGTGCGTGGTGTGAAAGTTTCAATGTCCATTACGTTTTAATATATGTTTGCATATTTCTTATAAACAAAGGAAGGTAATTAGGGCATCAGTTGATTATGGAATATTTTATATTTTTTTCAATTCAAAGAAAAAGGCATACTACATCGAAAACCGGACAGGGGAGGATAGAGTAGAGTAAAAGACCAGCCTAAGGCCTAAATTAATAGAAGGTAAGTTTTAAACAAACGTATTCTGATCATATTTTGTGAATGATTCTAGGCTCGAAATACCCACTGCACCTCCTCTGCAGAGGAATTGGCATGTGTGGTTAGCCCCACTTTTGTGAGTGGCCGGGCTAGACTGTGCCCTGTGGTGTGTGTAGTGTAGAGCATGAGTAAGATTAAGAAGAGTGTGTATAGTCATGAATTGATAGTGTCATCATGCATGAGAGGTGAGCATTACCTGATTACTAAAAATACTACTGCAGTCCACTCTGCAGTGGACTTAGCCCCATTTATAGTGCCAATACGAATACTCTGGACTTCCTCCAATCAAGGATCGGAGGAAGTCCAGAGTATTGGCACTATAAATGGGGCTACAGTGGACTATATTAGGCCACGAGAATGAAAGTTATAGATTTGCGTCCACCGCCCGCATGCCTGAAAGTGAAAAGCTACCGCACGAAAATTTTCATTATTTAAAAAAAATTCATTATTTAAAAAAAAATCCCTTTTATCACAGAAATTCTGTTCCAAATCGCCCACAGCGGAAAGACGATCTATTTACCACGTACGTAAATGAATGCAGCCATTTAACAGTATCATCGCTTGCCGTAGTCTTGGTGCAAGACGTTGTTGTTCATTATCACGCAACTATCCCGATCACGCAACTATCGCCCCCGCGCATAATGACTATCGATCGGGCGCTGTTGGGAAACTTCCACCACACATCGCACTCACGGATTCCCGACTTCCAGAAGACGCCCTCTATCGGTGGAATAGTCGCGACGCGTATAGTGTTGTTGAGTGCATGTATAGGCCCTATGGAGTATGGTTTTATGGTTTTACTATTACTCAACAAGAACGTATTGCACCAAGACTAGCTATGCCGCATTATTGCCGCCGCTGCTTGTACATGTTGTAAGTTCATTTGTATTGAATTTTAAAATAAAACACGACGGTCATTAAAAAATAATGAATAATGAATAATGAATCACTACAATCAATCATGTGTTTTCATAAAAGTCCGGACACAAATCTATAACTTTCATTCTCTTGGCCTTAAGATGCATTAATGCAATGCATTGCAGCCTTTTGCATCTTCTCTTGCTCATGGATGAACAGTCTACAGTACACAACACAATAATACGATTAAATTAAATTTAAACTCAAATTGGCACTGGACAAACTAGCCCCACTTGTGTGGCCAAGTTGAATCCTTGCTTGGATTCAGCTTGGCCGAACAAGTGGAAGTGGGGCTATGGACCAACATAACCGATTAAAGTCACCTGGAAATAGATTTTTTTTTTTTTTTTAATATAAGAGTATATGTATATTAACAATAAAACAATTTTGTGAGTAATTGTTTGTCAGTATTTATATGTTAAAAAAATAGATAAAGTTGTTTGGGGGCGACTCCGCCCATCCCTTTTTGTGACGTCAATCGAGGAAGACTTCGCCTCGATTGAACATCGACCCCACTCGAACTTGCCTGCATTTACGTTGTATATACACGTGCAAGTAGTGAGATTGTACGTTTCGTTTGGTTATCCAAAAGGGTTTTTTTTCTTGCATTTTTCCAGCGGAAATTGCTGCTGGATGCAGCAAAACGACTAAAGATGGGGTCAGCCAGCATTTTTTTTCTGCAGATCCCAAATATAGGCAGTTACGAGCATCGAAAGTTAGGCTAACGAGGGCAAAGTGGTCCGGTCCGACGTCGTTTTCAGCGCTATGCAGCGAACACTTGGATAGCCCGGGGATTTTTTCGTTGGTAGTAGTGCGCAAGGGAAGTTGCAGTGAAGCTTAGGTTACCAGCGAAATGTTTCTGGTGGAAAAACAATACCTCGTATTATCCGTGTTCTCGTTATGACCATGTTCGTATCTTCCGTTTTTAAGACATAGAAACGCGCATGGGACAGTTCGGGACCGGTGAAAAACCTCGTATAAACCGGCGTCTCGTATTAGTCGACTGTACACTGTCCTAGGATTGCATTGGGTGGTGACGTCCGAATACGAAAACGTATCATACTGATCAGGTACCCAAACGTAATGTACGGGGCCAGACTACACATTTTCTCCTGCCTCGATTGACGTCACGAACAGCGCCATGTAAAGAGGGGCCTATTTTTTAATTTGTAATTAAAAGAAAAATAATTTTTTTTAACCTTAGTGAATTGTTTATTCACATTCCACTCATAAAAATGTATATATTAATGACAAAAGCTTTATTTTGAAAAAATACCACTGCCAGGTGCCTTTAAGTATTGGACTGCATTCTACGGAGTACGGGTATAGTACAGAGGGGAAAAAATGAAGAAAATAGATGAATAAACTGGCTATATAGCCATACTTACTACTGTCACTTGTCAGACTGTGTGAGTGTGACAGTGACTGACACAGTCATCGGTAAGGAATGAAAACCCAACATGCCAACACATGCAATTGCAATGCAAGGCTCCAGCTTGGGAATCGAACCTGGATCCACAGAGCCTCAAAAGTGAAAGGAAAACACAAAACAAACTCCTTATATGCCCTAGCTTTACTCCTAGAACTACGAGGTTCGTTCCGCTAGACTGGGTAGACGGAAGCAGCATGAAACTCGTAGTTCTAGAAGTAGGAGTACCCCAGACCCAGTTAACTTGGGCGCTGTACTCCTTTTTTTCCCGAAATGTTTACATCTTCTGTAGGCCTACTAGCGTGAACAAAGATGTCAAAGTTTCGAAAAAAGGAGTAGAGTTACTGGGTCTACCTGACTAAATGCCTAATCAAAAGTGCTTGCTAATATTAATAATTCTAATGGAAGCTTATATGCCCTACAATTTTGTATTTTTCATTTACAGAAATACGATAAATGGCAACAAATACTAGAGATTTCAGAAGCAATGGGGCCCCCGATAACCGGGCCAACATTGCGCCTCTCGCATCCCTCCGGGAGCCAGTGTACCCCACCATGCGGGCTGCCAAATCGGCCAAGAAAACTGCCATGATCCTCCCACTGGCCAGCGATGGGAACTTCCAGACATTGAAGATGAAAACCAATCAAAGTCAGTGGACACCACTCTCAAACAAACCCTCCAATGAGCAGGTATGATCAATGTTCAATTGTACAACGTATTATTTGCTTTAATTATATGTAGGTAGGGTCATAAATTAGTTTTATCAACGTAATGCTTATTTACCTGCAGCCGATTTCACAAAACTTTACGCAACTGCGTAAGTTCACATTGTGCAAGATTTCTTGCATTAGTGGTGCACAACATACGCCATAAATGTTGCACAAGTGGACTTACGCAATGGCGTAAAGTTTCGTGAAATCGGCTGCTGGAACCTCCACCTTTCTTCACTCGGATTTTGGGTGTTGGTGACGGAACAAAGAGCCGACTACTCACTGGCTGAAGAAAGAGGCAAAATCTAACAAATAAAGATACAATTATAAAAGTCACATACGAGTGAAAGTTTCAGCTGAAAACAGCAAAAAACTTTCTCAGTATTTACACAAGAATGTTGAGTGAATCCATGGATAACGTTTAGCGAGGTGACAAACTGTACGTACAGTACCAACCGTATCTCTGGCTGCACAGCAATCATGAATGGACACCGACCCTCACGAGAAATCTGAATAAAATTATTCATGCATTAATCTTTTCTCAGATTCAAATATTTTTGGGGTGAAAAATTATCCAAACCCACCATTATTATTACTTCGAAGGGCATCCTGTCTTAAAATAGTTTAGACAACAGCTGCAGTGCTCTCACCAAGTAAGTTTTTATGGTCATTGACTTTTTGAGTATTTACCACATATGGCCCTACTTTTAATCATGGTATGATGTAGGGTCAATACTTTTAATCATGGTATGATGTAGGGTCAATACTTTGGTAATGACCTCAAAAAGTGTGTAATTTCTATCTTAGAAATTTCTATTTCTAAAGCCTACATAGGGCCTACATTGTATAAAGATGGTAATGGTGGTAAGGGTACTGCAAAATGATTTCGTCTGAAATGCCCTCATTGATTAGAAATCAATAAAAGTAGGGTCTATCAGTTAAATTATTTGAATCCCCAAAACTCACCTCAAGGTGGTATTATTAGTGTGGTTCTGGTGCTGTTCGGTTATCACCCAACAACTATTGGTGATGACATCAAAGACATGAAAACAGCCAAAATTTATACGTTAATGTAGTCGCAGTGCAATGGGTTTTTGAGTTTCTACAGTACTACATGTAGTAGAGTTCCTGGGTTCCAAGGGGGGTGGGGTGGGGGGGGGGGGAGGTGATCAGCAATTGCTTAATTACATTTTAGACAATTGTAACTTGTCAATGGTGGAATGCTTAACCAATATTGTAGTAAACACATCCTACACTACAATACAACTGTCATACGGTAGGAATTAAACAGCTGTTTTCCCTTGCTTAAGAACTGTGCAATCAGCTGGTCAAAGTAACAACGGTGCTTGAGCAGTAGCCTACACTACGCAAACTTATGCAAAGTTAACAGTGCTTGCATACTATAATGTACTATAACAACTATAATGTATTCCCGTAGTCAGCTTTTTAACATCCGTAAGACTTTTTATCACTCCATTCAGCCTGAATTGTTTTCGATTCTGAAAGCGAATGGAATTTTTCGGTTCAGGGGTAATAGAGCGGGTCATTGTAACTATAAATGTAAAATTCCTGTTCACATTGGTCACCGGCTTGATTATGTTCATAATAGGTTAGCTTTGGAAAACCGTACTCCTGTCCTTAAACACATTGTTGTAAATCCTGCCGATTCCTCTGATGATCTATTGAAACTTTGTTGCTTGAATACTAGATCTCTTAAAAATAAATCAGCTGATTTTGTTTCTTATGCCATTAATAGTAAGGCTGATTTGTTTGCCCTTACAGAAACTTGGTTTACAGATAATGATGTTGCCCATAAGGTTGAAGCAACTCCACCTGGTTTTAGATTGCTAGATCATCCCCGGAAAAACCGTGTGGGGGGAGGCACTGCTTTGTTGTTTCGTGATCATTTGAATGTCAAGAAAATTGCTGGAGATGAATTAGATTCATTTGAGTTTTCAGAATGGTCTGTGGGGATTAATTCGTTTAAATTACGACTTGTAATCATTTACAGGCCACCTTACTCAGTTAGCCATCCTTATACAGTTAATCGGTTTATCACTGATTTTGCCGATTATTTAGAATCCATTATTTTATCTTCTGAACCAGTTTTAATAACTGGAGATTTTAATATCCATGTTGACATTTTTGACGATCCAAACACTTTACGTTTTTTAACACTTCTTGAATCCATGGGTCTCCAGCAACATGTTAACAAACCTACGCATGAGATGGGTCACACACTAGATCTTGTTATTACCCGGAAATCGGACATGGTTCTTAACGGCCTCCCAACACCTCACCACCTTTTTTCTGATCATTTTTCTGTTATTTGCAATTTGCAACAAAGCAAGTCTTCTTTTCCTGCTAAACAGATTGTTTATAGGGATATTAAATCCATTGATATTAATTGCTTGAAAAGTGACTTAGTCTCTTCTAGGCTGTGCAGTGACACTCCTCAAGGTCTTGAGGAGCTTACGAAATGCTATAATACTACACTAGCTGGTACCTTTAACACACATGCCCCATTAAAGTCCAAGATGGTCACTGCTAGGCCCCGTCTACCTTGGTTTAATCAAGAAATCAACTCTGCCTTGAGGATGAGGAGACGTGCTGAAAAGAAGTGGCGACGAACAAGCATGGCCTCTGATCTTTCAGCATATAAGCTTATAAGAAATAAGGTAACCTTTCTTCTTAATAAAGCTCGTTGCAATTTCTACAAAGACTTTATCGAAAGTAATAGTTCCGACCAGAGGAAATTATTTAGAGCATCTAAAAAGCTGCTTGGGCATAGTGATGACGTCCTATATCCACCTTTTAAAGATAAAATGACTCTTGCTAATGATATGGGTAGCTTTTTTGTACAGAAAATATCTAATATTCATGCTAAACTTGATGACTTGGAAGTTTCAACCTCTGTTGACAGAACGTTATCTTTTACATCTGAAACAATGTCCAGTAAAATCCTGTTTGATAGTTTTATACCATTAACCGAGTCACAGGTAAAACAGCTTGTTGTCAATTCTTCTAAGGGATCATGCGCTCTGGATCCCATGCCTACTAACCTTGTGGGTGAGTGCCTGGATGTTTTGCTTCCAGTACTTACCAACATTATAAATTCATCATTAGTATCTGGTACATTTCCTACTGACTGGAAAGAAGCTTTAATATGCCCTTTACTTAAAAAACCCAATCTCGATATGAAATTAGAAAACTACCGACCAATCAGTAACTTACAATTTATTTCTAAATTAACTGAGAGGGCCGTTTGTGACCAACTTTATTGTCACATGTCAAAACATTCTATGTTTCCGGTTTTCCAATCATCTTATCGGAAGCATCACAGTACAGAGACGGCTCTTATAAAGGTTAAAAATGATTTATTGATGAGGATGAATTCCCAACATGTTATTCTGCTTATCCTTTTAGACCTGAGTGCAGCGTTCGATACTGTTGATCACGCCATTTTATTGAAACGTCTGCAGTCTAAATTTGGAGTCACTGGCAAGGCCCTTGATTGGTTTTCATCTTATTTGTTGGATAGAAGTCAACGTGTTTCTATTCAGGGTACCTTATCAGAAAAGTTTAACATCAACTGTGGTGTGCCTCAGGGATCCTGCTTAGGACCATTTTTATTCCTTGTCTATGCCTCTAAATTGTTTGACATCGTTGAGCGTCATCTGCCTGATGTTCATTGTTATGCGGATGACACTCAGCTGTATTTATCTTTTAGACCGGACGATAAATTTTGTCAAGCTGCTGTAACTATAATGGAAGACTGCATTGGGGACATCAGGCAATGGATGTTGCATGACCGGCTTCTAATTAATGATGCTAAGAGTGAATTTTTGATCATCGGATCAAAGCAGCAGTTGCAGAAAATTAATATTTCCAATATCATGATAGGTGATGCTAAAGTTTTTCCTACAACATGTGTTCGTAATTTAGGGTCATGGTTTGATTCTGAACTTACAATGAACACCCACATCAATAAAGCTTGCTCTGCAGCTTTTTTTCATCTTCACAACATCAAACGCATTAGTCAATTCCTAACACAAGACTCTCTTTTAAAACTAATTCATGCATTTGTGACTAGTCGTCTTGATTATTGTAATGGCCTTTTGTATGGTCTGCCAAAGTCACAGATAGCTAAACTACAAAGGGTTCAAAACGCTGCAGCCAGAATTGTTACTAACACACACCGGTTTGAACACATTACACCTATAATTCGTCAATTACATTGGTTGCCTGTTTCGTACAGGATTAATTTTAAAATCCTTTTGTTGACCTTTAAAGCTCTTCATGGTCTTTCTCCAAAGTATTTACAGGATCTTGTTTCCATCCGGAAGGTATCTTCATATCAACTTAGGTCAGGGAATAATGGTATTTTCTTGGATTATCCTTCTGGTAAAATGTTGACTACATTTGGTGATAGGGCTTTTTCTGTGGCAGCCCCTAAGCTTTGGAATGCGCTACCGTTTCATATACGTAGCGAACAGAAACTTACCTCTTTTAAATGTAATATAAAAACCTATCTTTTTAAAGCCGCTTTTTAGTGTGTCTTTCTTCTATGGTCACCTTGTCAGTTAGTTTAGATTTTTAGCATAAATAGGGTTAAAGGCGTCTGTCTCCTGAAAAGGTCAAAACATTACCGATGCCAGCAGGGATAGGCCTATGTAATAAGTACTATTAGTTCTCTGTTGGCGGGACAGACGTATCCCCATACTTTTGTTTGGGCGCTGGCCTGGTGACCAGTCTTTTTTCTTTGTCCTTTTCTTCCATTATGTGCTTTTTAACATGTGTTCTGCGCCTTTGATCATTTTGTATGTAAGGGGCGCAATATAAATTTTAAATATTATTATTATTATTATACATGTGGGGCATAAACTATGCATGGTTTTATCTACATTGTGTAGCCTACAGATTTGCAGTCCCTGCATTTTTTACAGAAATGAAAAGTTTATTCAAATTACATGTAAGCCTAGATGCAAGATGAAATTATTTTGTGTTTACAAAGTATGTAATTAAAATTAACCGGGTGAGTTTCAGCAAAAAAATACACAGTTTGACAAAATCAACAATTGCAATGTTAAAAGTCTCATTACAAATCCATCAAAATGTGTCCTGGAACCCTCTCATCAGTTGTTGAAAAAGCAATAATCATTGACCCTCCATCAAAGTCTACAAACTCTGTGCACCGACCAGTAATCATGGTTTTAAAAGTCATGATGTTGAAGAAAAAATGTAAAAACCATCACTGTCTCAATAACACCAGGGCCCAATTTCATAGAGCTGAGTTAAAAGCGGAAAATATTGCTTAACAATTTTATGCCAGAAATGAGCAGGACACCAGTCACAAATCGTACATGTACATGTGGCATGGTATAGTTTGGTTGGTAACCTTATTCTGCTAAGCATAATTTTGTTGTGCTCAGCAGCTTTTTGTGCTGAAGCAGCTCTATGAAATTGGGGCCATTGTGTTTGTACATACATGTAGGCCTACTGTATTACAAGCTACTTTTCTCTGAGTGCACAAATATTCTTAATTTGTGTACAAGTATCAGAATGCTGTACAATGCGAACTCTCTGTGGCTTCTAATGTGTAAATTGTTGGCCTTCTTTTTGTCAACGTACATGTACACTACAGTTTCTGTGTGCCAACTTGTACTTGTATAAACTGAGCATACATAGACTAAGCAGTCAGTAGGGCTGACTAACAATTTCCTCCATGCACCAGTTTCATTGCTCTTCGAAATGTTTCAGCAAAAGTTATGAAAGTTACAATAGACCTTATGCATTGACGTCACCAAGCCGCCATCTTAGAGGTAAACTGATGATGAAACAATGGAAACGCGCTGATTTGTACGCGCGGCGCACAAGACTGGCCAATGAGCATCTTCCTTTTGACCTCTAGGTGAGGGCGCCCTACTCAAATGACGTCATATGCATAAGGTCTATTCCGTCGTAGAGGTACTCTTTACACAAAAATTAACTCACTTTTTCTAAATCTACATTACAATGATCTGAGGAAAGTATCAATAGTCTCCAATCATCCCTTGTACTCACAGGCTTGAGTGATACTTCAATAGTCTCCAATCATCCCTTGTACTCACAGGCTTGAGTGATACTTAAATAGTCTCCAACCATCCCTTGTACTCACAGGCTTGAGTGATACTTCAATAGTCTCCAATCATCCCTTGTACTCACAGGCTTGAGTGATACTTCAATAGTCTCCAATCATCCCTTGTACTCACAGGCTTGAGTGATACTTCAATAGTCTCCAATCATCCCTTGTACTCACAGGCTTGAGTGATACTTCAATAGTCTCCAATCATCCCTTGTACTCACAGGCTTGAGTGATACTTCAATAGTCTCCAATCATCCCTTGTACTCACAGGCTTGAGTGATACTTCAATAGTCTCCAATCATCCCTTGTACTCACAGGCTTGAGTGATACTTCAATAGTCTCCAATCATCCCTTGTACTCACAGGCTTGAGTGATACTTCAATAGTCTCCAATCATCCCTTGTACTCACAGGCTTGAGTGATACTTCAATAGTCTCCAATCATCCCTTGTACTCACAGGCTTGAGTGATACTTCAATAGTCTCCAATCATCCCTTGTACTCACAGGCTTGAGTGATACTTCAATAGTCTCCAATCATCCCTTGTACTCACAGGCTTGAGTGATACTTCAATAGTCTCCAATCATCCCTTGTACTCACAGGCTTGAGTGATACTTCAATAGTCTCCAATCATCCCTTGTACTCACAGGCTTGAGTGATACTTCAATAGTCTCCAATCATCCCTTGTACTCACAGGCTTGAGTGATACTTCAATAGTCTCCAACCATCCCTTGTACTCACAGGCTTGAGTGATACTTCAATAGTCTCCAACCATCCCTTGTACTCACAGGCTTGAGTGATACTTCAATAGTCTCCAATCATCCCTTGTACTCACAGGCTTGAGTGATACTTCAATAGTCTCCAATCATCCCTTGTACTCACAGGCTTGAGTGATACTTCAATAGTCTCCAATCATCCCTTGTACTCACAGGCTTGAGTGATACTTCAATAGTCTCCAATCATCCCTTGTACTCACAGGCTTGAGTGATACTTCAATAGTCTCCAATCATCCCTTGTACTCACAGGCTTGAGTGATACTTCAATAGTCTCCAACCATCCCTTGTACTCACAGGCTTGAGTGATACTTCAATAGTCTCCAATCATCCCTTGTACTCACAGGCTTGAGTGATACTTCAATAGTCTCCAATCATCCCTTGTACTCACAGGCTTGAGTGATACTTCAATAGTCTCCAATCATCCCTTGTACTCACAGGCTTGAGTGATACTTCAATAGTCTCCAATCATCCCTTGTACTCACAGGCTTGAGTGATACTTCAATAGTCTCCAACCATCCCTTGTACTCACAGGCTTGAGTGATACTTCAATAGTCTCCAACCATTCCTTGTACTCACAGGCTTGAGTGATACTTCAATAGTCTCCAATCATCCCTTGTACTCACAGGCTTGAGTGATACTTCAATAGTCTCCAATCATCCCTTGTACTCACAGGCTTGAGTGATACTTCAATAGTCTCCAATCATCCCTTGTACTCACAGGCTTGAGTGATACTTCAATAGTCTCCAATCATCCCTTGTACTCACAGGCTTGAGTGATACTTCAATAGTCTCCAATCATCCCTTGTACTCACAGGCTTGAGTGATACTTCAATAGTCTCCAATCATCCCTTGTACTCACAGGCTTGAGTGATACTTCAATAGTCTCCAATCATCCCTTGTACTCACAGGCTTGAGTGATACTTCAATAGTCTCCAATCATCCCTTGTACTCACAGGCTTGAGTGATACTTCAATAGTCTCCAATCATCCCTTGTACTCACAGGCTTGAGTGATACTTCTCAGAGACAACAGAGGATTGCTCAGCTGGTCATTGCCTTGTTTCCCCTATAAAATGTTCCAGTCGAAAGTGATGAGTTTCTCATAGAGTACTCTTTACTAAATAAAACAGAATAATAATGTGGAGGTACATGTATATATAGTGAGCCCTATCCTTTAAATACATTTTAAATACTACATGTCTGGACAAATCTTTGGTAAAGTCGTCTTTAGAAGAAAACAAAATGTGGGCGGGTGTTTTTACCTCGAGACCCGAGTAAAAAACGCCCGCCAAACTTCCTCCCCAAAAAGGTGAAAAGTTTCAATATAATTACAATGAGTTTACATTTGCAAACAAAGGAAGATATTGCATAAAACAGCATATTTCCTTGTACAGTCTCCAAGCAATGCTGAGATAATTTGCAAAACCCTTAACAACCGGGCGCTTTTACCCCAGTTAACCTTAATAGGAACAATTGCCTTTTGCCCTTTCAAGAATAAAGTATCAGGCCTGAGTACTGTAACTTAGTAAGGCAGTGTCAGGAATGTATTGGCGGCTATTATGGCTGCGGCTAGTGCTGGATTACCTTATCATCATGCGTTGATCAATGCACATGGCTGTCCCTTATAACACCCTTAGCAACAGTCGTAGCTGCAGCTCTAGCCGCCGATTCGGATACGGCCTAAAAATTCCATTTTATAAAACAACCAGTTCAAAAAGAAGAAAGATTGGCAATGTGCTGATTCTTCTATTTTGCTGGGGCAGCTTGTCCATACAGTTACAGACTAAAGACTAAGCAGGAAGGGAATGCATAGGGGAATGGATGCCCATACTCGCACGTTACACAAGCATTCAGAAAGACCTGATAAAACACAGGACAAAATGATAAAACAAAACAAAAGTGAGAAATTGCCTCAAGGTTTTTCAGGCCAGAATAATTGCAGCTGATGTGACAGGGGAAAATCTGATTTTCAAATTGCCCCCAAGAGGACATTAATATATTATAACGCAGGTATTGAGAGAACATTTCCACCTTGTTTTCCCTCGACAGATGTTTGTAGAAAGGAGAGAACTAATTGGCCATTGGGTAAGCTTTGTAAACTAACAAGCCGCAGCTTTTGTTTAACACTGCATGTATTCGATTCATTTCCTTTCCAAAATTAACTATTAAAATTAAATGAGAGACTAACATCAAAGCACCCTGCCCAACCACTGCCTGCTTCAGAACTTAACTAACTATAAAACCTTTAAGCTTTGGAATTCTAAATTTGCACATACATGTAGCAATGCTTCGGCTTTAAATTGTAATTGCTTTCAAGGAGTTGTTTTTCAAAACTCATTCAGTTGCTAGTCCACTTAAAGAGGTGCTTTCTTAGATAAATTTTAAGCAATATTTCTCGGTAGAAATTCTCTGATTTTCAACAAACTGTTACTTAATATTTACAAAAAGAAGATGAACTGTTGAATGATCAGTTAATTTTATCCATACTAATAGTTTGTAAGCTGGTGATCTGCAGATTTATGATATTTTAGGATTTTTACTATTTATAGTTATTTCTTTTAACGGATTTTGTTGTTCAAATATCTGTAAACTTGTTAATGACCTTTAACGTTATTATACAGAATTGGTTAAGCTGACAATATAGTCGCAGACAGTGGTCATGTTTTGTGTGATCAACCATACATGAAATAACAAACCTATAACAAATTTGACTCAATCCGTTGAGTGAGTCAGGAGAAAACTGTGCACAATTTCCAGCATGTAAACACAATGTCCTTAATTTAGGTAAACTAAAATCACCCATTTTTGTAAGGTTTCAGATACAGTTTTCTTGAATATGACTTAATTTCAGAGGGATTTATTTCACAGAAAAAAATTGCTCTGGCATGTCTAGTATGAACTTCATAAACATTTAAGACTCTAGACTAAAATTAAATAACAATGTTTTTTATCCTTACCAATCCTGTATAATATCTTTAAAAACAAAATATTTTATTGACAGTCATTTTAACCACGCCTCTGTTTGTATCTAACAACACCAACTTGCATGTAATTTTTCACAGCATTATCTATAATTATAAACATTCCAATTTCATCAACTTAATGCATGTATGAAGTTTGACCTCTGGACTGATGCCCAGAGGAAGCGTTTCCTCCAGTACATCCTAGTGCGATGCCGGCGGGCGCAGCTTCTCTACCTATACAACTGGTTTGATGGCCGTGTTCCTCTGGAGCATCTGAACTTTGCGACGGTGCTGCCACGATTCCTGTCTTTATACATCCTGTCCTTCTTGGATCCGCGTAGTCTGAGCAAAGCCGCTATGGTCTGCTGGCACTGGAAGTTTCTTGCAGAGCAGGTTAGTGAGGTCGGAGATCAGATTCTGAGGTCAGACTCAAGGTCAGCATATATACGTACAATGTAGTATTCCTTTGGCCAACTTAACTTTTTCTTCCTCAAATATTTCAAGAACTTTTCAATTGAATGATAAAGTGGCAAAAAAGACCTTTCCAAGTAAATGTTATCTCAGATTGAGTTCTGTAACTGTTCTCTTTCAAAGTTTGAAAACACTACACAAGAAAAGAGGTTTGCAGTACCACCATAGAATAGTTGTTGGGGCCCCTGAATAGAGCTTAATGAATGGATCACATCTGTACTTTTGCCCAAAGATTATAGAGCACCGAAGGTGCAAGATGGGGAACTCGGGCTGAAATGTGAAATCTGCACTGAACTCTTTTGATACAACAATATATCAGTGCAGACAATGATCATACTATCAATGATAACAAAACATTTGCTTAAAATAAAACTCCTGCTGAGCTAAAAAACTAGTAGGAAAACTCTCACAAAATGGTTTGACATGGTATTATGTCACAGAGTAATCTTATTCTGGTAAGCACGATGGCAGTTCATGGGCGCAGGGGTATAGAGTGGAGGGTACTCGTTCAAGTGACAGTGAGACTAAAGTGTCCTATGTCCTTTATTTTTTAAAGATGTCCTGGATTAGGTTTGATAAGTCTTTGTGTCCTTTATTTTCAGGATGTTCTGTGGATGCCAAAGTGTCTGAAGCTAGGCTGGTTCCTACCTTACAAGCCAAAGGGTAACGAGTATGGCGCCTGGAAGCATCATTACATCCACTGCCTTAGGACACTAGATGTTCAAGCTTCCAAAGATGTGAGTGTTATAAATTATTGAGCTAATGGTCGACTAAAATTATTTTCTACATACACTCAAGCTGACAGGGCAAAAATGAAAAATGTATGCAGATCATTTCCTGATTGTATCCTGAAAATAATTACTGGCAGGCAGTCTTAGTAATCTATATATCTGGATCAGTGATAAGGGCAAGGAGATACATGGTGCTGTTCATGGGTCTTTTTCAGATGGTTGGGGAGGGGTAAGGAGAGTGTCATGATCCCCAAAACCAACCTTATAAACAGAGCAGGGTCGGTACAGATTTGTTACAAATCCTTTACCCACTTCCCCCAAAAATAAAAAATAAAAAAGAAAAAAGGAAAAGAAGAATAAGAGGAACAAGCTAGAAGAAGAGGAAAAGTAATTATAAGTAAAGTAAAGTGGTCAAAACCTCATTCAATTCATCTGAGCCCAACTTCATAGAGCTGCTTAAACAGAAAATATTGCTTAATAGTTTCCTGCTCAGCAAAGATTTAAGCAGGAGACCGGTCACAGAAAATGCATGTTACAGTATATATTTTGGCTGGTAATCAATATTCCAGTAAACAAAGCTGTTTTGTGTTGAGCTACATTTTGTCCTTATAAACAGCTCTAAAAATGGGCTGCTCTAAAAATGTCAACTGGCTGTTTAAAGCAGAAAGTAGGGATTTGCTGAGCAAAATTTAGTAGGGAATCAGTCACAGACAAATTACATAGTATTTTGGCTGGTAACCTGTTTCTGCTGAGCAAGATAAGTTTGCTAAGCACTTTACAGTATTGCTAATACACCAGAATGGAATAAAAAATTTGATGCTATCTTTATGGCCGCTGTTTTTTAAAATTTTGTATTTGTCAATCATGAGTTTGGTTTGTGTATTTTGCATTTGCCGTTTATCACCGCAAGTTTGTCTGTTGTTTGTCAGTTTGGTTTGTACGGCCGAATGGGTGACGGTACAGGCTTAGATGATGCTGCAGCCAATAAGAAGAAGAAACAGCATCAGACCTCTGATGTGGTGATGTCGAGCAGTTGTGAGTAAACACCAACCGTCCCTCCTTCCTTTCTCCCACCCACCCTTTACATTTCGATCTAGGGGAGTGTTTTGTGCCATGTAAGTCTGCATTATGTAATGTTTGCCCCTGTTACATTGATGTTGCTTTTGTATACATCCATTACCCTCCTTGACATGCATGTGGCGTCTAGTTCAATTCATGTGTTTGAAACAAAACAAAAACTTATTATCTCAATTCATGTTTTAACCACTTGACGTCAGATGACGTCTTTTTCAGCCAAACTTTTCCAAACTGAATAATGATCATTGTTTCTCAGCAAGTTTTTGGATGATGTAACCCAAGTGTTGTCTCTGCTAATAGAGCACTAGCCACCCTGTGTATAACAGATCATTCATTCCTTCTTTCCACCCCTGAGTTGTCTTCACTGATAAAGCACCAGCCATCCAGAGTATTACAGGTCATTATTTAATATTTCTTTCCTTCTTACAGTGGACGACAGACCGGTGTGGCTAGACCCCGACCACCACCCCCAGGACCTTGAGAGGGCCTACCAGAGTATGGTGCATTCTGGGAATCCCAACCAGCCGGGTGTGCCGCCGTCCACACTGCAACACTCCAAGTCTGTTATGTCGTCACCGCGTAAGCACACAAGATCGTGGACCGAACCGGCGAGGGCGTTTGAGTACGGCCTCGCAACGAAAGACAGAAAAGGACAACACAGATCTCAGGGGGTCAGTATTGTTTTCGATCTAGACATTTCATAGTAATAGAAAACTCACTAATGAAGAGTTTCATGTGTTAATGAGTCTTGGCCGAGCGATACTCAAGTGACGTCTAGTCAGCAGAACCAGTTAGCTTATCATTCCACTAGTCCATCACCTTTTTCACTAGTCAAAATAGGGACGCTTTCCAACAATGAACTTCTTAGCCGGACCACTTAGACAAGGACATGTACAAAATAATCTACAATTGAATTGGATGATTTTTTTTTCCAATGTACACAATGTACACACTTTATAATGTTTCCGCATAAGTGCTTTCCGAATGATGCAGTAAGTCTTGCGCATAAAATCTGTTAATGCATAATTTGGTGGCCATACTGAAAAATGACATTGTGCAAAGTTCTACTGATGTCTTTTTAAACAATCCATTGTTTGATAACAAAACAAAATTCTGCGTCGTGGCTGATTGATCTAGTGCACCACCTCAAGCTCTGGTGCTCACACTGTCAGAGTCTGAGTTTGGGTCCAGGTCATTGTAGTTGTGTCCTTGAGCTTGAAACTTAACCCTTACTGCTTTGTCCTTCGAATGGGAAGTAAAGTTGTTAAAGCACTTGTGTAAAGCACTGAAAACAATTTGAGTTGATTAATTTGATGTTTACTTTTTTAATTTTTTTTTTAAACCACCCTGAAAATTTCATCAAAAATGAATAGAAAAGTGACCTGCCTTTTTCCGTTCATTTTTAGAATGAAACTTGAGAGTATTAAAAAATGAATAATTCAGCAGACGTCATTGATCACTACAAACAATCTTGGTTGTGCCACTTTGGGATTCACTTTCCTAATATGTTTCACTGTGTAGTGCGCATTTTAGGCAATGCACATTTTACCTGTTTACTCGGGCACCATATCTTTACATGCAATTTGACTCCCAAAATGGCACACCTTGGGCAGAGAGTGGCCGTGTGTGATGTCTGTGCAAGGGGTTCAAAGGCACAGTAATTCCAATGCAGTACATGTATAGGCAACCCTTTTGAGGAAAAAGATTAAACAGTAATTGCGTGGATTGTAGACAGCAGGGATCAAAGTTACTGGTACAGTCCTGCAGTGCGTTTGTCAAATTTTAGTTTGTAAATTATGTGAACTTGAATGGTAATATATTAACTGATGGTACATCATCGTGTACAAACAATGTTGTTTTTATCAAAGAGGAACATGTGTGTACATTTACATGTACATGTAAATGCCATGTTGTCGTAGAGGAAAGGGAAGGCTTTGAAAAAAATCATTGGCATTAAAAACTTACTTGGTTAGAAGCCAACAGCAGCTTTCGATAGTATTAAGCATTTTGAGAATCATTTCAATTCGAAGTAATGTGGTTATGTAAAAATATATCAGTTTTTATCCCCCAAAATTTGAATCGGAGCAACATTACTGTCAACTAAGTTTCTCAGATTGTGCATTCCAATTACGGATTATTTTTTACTGCGTGGGCATAACTACTCCGGATTTTCGGCGATATTTCAAAAAACGTTACCACCTTTTGAAATGAAATTTTCACAGGTTTTATTGTGTATCTACATTTACATAGGAGTAAAACAATTGAACGGTTCCAAAAACCAAAGGTATACTTTGCCTTTCCAAAATAGTTATGGAGCCACTCTTAACTTATTAAAGATTGTGCTGCCTTAAATATAACTGCAAATTCATTGAGCTCTAAACTCCCAGAAAATACATACAATAATTGTGGAACTTAATGGTAGTGTCATAGCTTGGTAAATACTCCACAAATTAATGACCATCAAAACTTACTTGGTGAGAAGCACTGCAGCTGTTGAATGATAGTATCAACTATTTTGAGAAAGGATGCGTGCCCTTGGAAGTAAAATGGTTTGGATCATTTTGCACCCAAAACATTTGAATCCTGAGAAATGATTCGTTTCTCAGGTTTCTGAGAGTTCTGTCTTTTTGCGAAGGCTGCGGCCAAAGATGCAGTTGGTATCCGTTGTCACTTCCCTAAACATAGATGGATTCGCATTCGTGTGAAAAAAACCTTGACTTTTTTGCTGTTTTGTTTGCAGCAGTAGATACTGTATGCAGCTGAAACTTTCACATACATGTAAGGCATGTGACTTTTATCATATTTTTCTTTTGTGATTTTGGGTTGAACAAGAGCGGGATTTGAACCAACGACCTCCGGATTGACGTGCCGGCGCTCTACCAACTGAGCTATCTAGCCCTATGATGGCGGTCTCCCTATTTTGTCAATATCCTTGTTCGTATACTTGGGTGTGATCCTTGGCTACATGGCAGTTTACGGTTGAATGGCTTCTGACTGGCACCCACCGAACAAGGATATTGACAAAATAGGGAGACCGCCATCATAGGGCTAGATAGCTCAGTTGGTAGAGCGCCGGCACGTCAATCCGGAGGTCGTTGGTTCAAATCCCGCTCTAGTCAATTTTTCCTTGTTCAACCCAAAATCATTTAAAATTTACCCAGTCAGTTTCCCTTGTGGTTTGTTATTTGATATTTTTCTTTTGTGGCTACAAATCAGTATTACGTTAACAAAAACCAATCTATGGCCCTATACCTTTAAAGTGTGTACATCCCCAATTTGGCACTGTGCTTTTATAACCGTGCAAGATGAATCTTGATATTACATATTCAAGTTATATTCTTCAGCATGTAAATAATATATTCGAGTTGAAATCGTGTTTTTTTTCTTAAGTTAGTGGCGGGTAGTGTCCTTGCATAGTAAAAATGTCGGTAACAATTTATGTCCTGTTTGAGTTCTGATCTTCATTATGATTTAAAGCTTTTTTATGACTGTACTGCACAGCAGTTCAATGCTGTAATAAAACCATGCTATAAAAAGTTCCCTAATAACAGAAAAAAGCAACCAGTAGAATTTGACAAAGTAATTGTTTTTTTTAATTTCAATCTTCTCTGAAGAGTTCTGATGGCTGAGGGCAATATGACAATACTGTAGGTTTTCCCTGGTAATTTTCAATTAAAAAGCAGACTATTTTACTTTCATGCATTGAGAAAGAGGTAATTTTGCCTCTGCAGTTGAAACCATCATTCATTTTCACCTTGATGCATGCGAATTTATAAAGTATTTGTATTAAATTAAAATTCACAAGGCATTCTTTTTAGCCATGTGAAATCGATATAGAGTAGGTGCAACTAGAGGTTTCTAAAATTGGGTAGCAAATGCATACCTGCCAACTATTCAGATTTGATTGGAATTGTCCAGACTTTTGAGATTACAAGCTGCAAAAAAACAAAACATTCCTATTTCTGACATTGACAGCAATGAAACACGATCAAAAAGTTTGGGCAAAAGAGGGAGCCATTTGCTGGCGACAGTAGAGATTTTCTTAGGGGATTGAGTGATTTTTGTACATTATTTTAAATACATACATCATTTGTATGTGTACATGTACATGTAATAAGCTTTACTTGCATGACTTCTTGTGCGCTATCTGTGGACTCGTAAAACTGGTGTTTCTATTTCTGAGGTTCCAATGTTGGCAGGTATGCAAATGATGTTTCTATTTCTGAGGTTCCAATGTTGGCAGGTATGCAAATGATGTTTCTATTTCTGAGGTTCCAATGTTGGCAGGTATGCAAATGATGTTTCTATTTCTGAGGTTCCAATGTTGGCAGGTATGCAAATGATGTTTCTATTTCTGAGGTTCCAATGTTGGCAGGTATGCAAATGATGTTTCTATTTCTGAGGTTCCAATGTTGGCAGGTATGCAAATGGTGTTTCTATTTCTGAGGTTCCAATGTTGGCAGGTATGCAAATGATGTTTCTATTTCTGAGGTTCCAATGTTGGCAGGTATGCAAATGATGTTTCTATTTCTGAGGTTCCAATGTTGGCAGGTATGCAAATGATGTTTCTATTTCTGAGGTTCCAATGTTGGCAGGTATGCAAATGATGTTTCTATTTCTGAGGCTCCAATGTTGGCAGGTATGCAAATGGTGTTTCTATTTCTGAGGTTCCAATGTTGGCAGGTATGCAAATGGTGTTTCTATTTCTGAGGTTCCAATGTTGGCAGGTATGCAAATGATGTTTTTGGTAGCAACCTGAAACATTTTGTGTAGCATTTTTGTAATGCTATGTACAAGGGAATTTGTTCACTTACTCTTGGTATACTCTTTTGCTTTGTGCCTCATCACAGATTGATGATGTGGACTTGTCGGGTGCTTCACTGGAAGCAGTCACCCTATCGGCCAGTATGGCGATGGAGATGGGTCAATCCGTTGGGTCTGCCCTACAACAAGCCATCAGACATGAAACTAAGAAACCGGTATCTCGTAGGTAAGGTCGCTGCAGGCTAAAATGCAATGCCTTAATGTGGCATTGAATAACACACACAGGCACCCCAGGTTGAAATCGAACCTACAACCTTAACAATTCTAGCACAGATTATAAGCCACTAGATAACCCAGCTCATCCGATGATTAAATGTATGTTGAGGCACAGTATATGTACATGTACCCATGCTATTTAAGTCATGCAGAGATAAACATACACAGGCACCTTGGCTAAAATTGAACGGAAAATCTTGCAAATTCTAGTACAGATTCTAAACCACCAGACCGATGAGCTCTCCTGGTTAATAAGATGTTAGATTTTATAAAATATTGCCATTTCACATAGACTAAGAATTGCATCGAAAAATTGAAGGAGCTCCAATTCCATTGTCAGTTTTTGTATGTTCCTTTTTGTATAAAGCATTCCGAAATTTGAATTCCTTCCCAACCTCAGGAAAGATCTATCTGCAGGGGGCGATTACCCAGGAGGCATTGCAACAAATTCCCATCATGCAACTGATAAGGCCCCCGTCAAGTCAACACAACGACCTCGTCTGGTGGTTGTCTCATCACAGATAACAGCAATGCAGGTCTGTACTTTATCCCAATCTGGTGACGAATGAATGCGCTGCAAAACACTTGCACCAGTTGTGACTTCACTGGTATATTTAAAGATTTTGGGTTAAACAAAGAAAAATTGACTAGAGCGGGATTTTAACCAACAACCTCCAGATTAATGTGCCGGTGCTCTACCAACTGAGCTGTCGAGTCAATATCTTTGTTTGGGGGTGCCAGTCAGAAACCTGTTGGTTCAAATCCCGATTCTTTGTTCAAACCAAATTCATTTAAAATTTACTCAGTCAGTTTCCCTTGTGGTTTATTTTTTTATTATTAAGAATCACACTTCTATCTGATGACTCCTTGCATGAAGTGCAGTGCACTTACATGCACTTGTCTTGTCCATCGTTTTGGGAGTCAAACACACAAGGAATTGATTCCTGGAATGGCGGAAATGGTAGACGTGCATTGGTCAGAGTCCCAAATAAACACTTAAAGTAAAGTAACTTCTTAATTGAAAAAAAAGAGAGCATTTTATCAGAAATGCGTTATTCCTGTTATGTTACAGCTGGTTTCGTCGGCAGTTAAGCCAGACGTCCTGGTTGTTGCCTATGAGTACATCGGAACGACTCTTGAGTCTCTCCTGTACAGGATAGAGGAAACTCTAGCCGGATCCCCCGCAAGGTACAAATATACTTTAGATTCAGGCATGTGATAGGACCCCTGCTTTCATTAAAAAAAATAGAAGCTCTAATTTATAATGCAAGTAACCATCAATGTTGACGCTCATGGTGCTCAAACAAAGACTCAATAGGCCATTAGTTCATTTTATAAACCGTCTCGGCTGCCTGTGCTGCCAAGCCTGTGTATAACCCACCACGCCAAATCAATCACAAGACCCATATGGGCAGTTTAGTTGGCGTAGAGTGGTTTCTTTCCACGCCTTCCACCTCTGGGACCCCCGTTCGAATCTTCCCGGGGGCACTATGTAGAGTGGGTTTTTCCAGTCTCTACCTGATTGCGTGGGTTTTACCGGAATGATTCTCGTGGGGTTTTCCTTCCACAACTAAAACTGAAACGTCCGTCCTTGTCTTCTCTCCACAGGGTTCTTGCCTAGTATAGTGATTAAGTTAACTTTTCTGAGATTCCTTAGCTTCACAACCAGAATTAATAAATCACTAAAATATGAAATAAATACTTGCCCTCACAATTAATGTACCCATCACTCCTAGTGCGAAGATAAGCAGTTGTAGTTGCTCTAGTACAAGTTTCATGACCGGGATTCGAACCATCATTGTCATCATTGCGTTGTTTTGGTCGAATAAATAATAATAATAATAATCACAACATGAGACCAAAGCATCATAAACTGCTTAACCATGACACCTTCAATGAGAGTTCTTTTTTGTTATGGTTAAAGTGATTGGTTTTTTACTTTCTTATTTTAATACAGTCACATGGATATGCTTGAAAAGCATGCCGTGGACTTGAACAAGTCTATCCACCCACTTGTAAGCCATGTTAGAGTGCTCATGGTATCATTAAAAGACGAATGCATTAGCTGTACACTCAGACTTTTCGCAGTAGTTCAGCCTCCGTAGCTGGAATACATTGTGTGTAATTTAAGCTGAAACACTGTGTTTCAACAGTTGAAAGTAGTTATTGTTAAAAAAATCAACATATTTAACTTGAATGACCTTCAAACCCACCAAATGACTTTGTTTGCACTACATTTTATACATGAGATCAGGCATACCACCATAACTCCAGTGGATTCGTTCCCTGCCTTTCACCTCTGTGGACCCCAGTTCGAATCCCACCTCAGACTGGGTTTTCAGTCCCCACCTTTATTGCGTGGGTTTTCCCCCCACATCTAAAACTGAACTTTTCTTCTCGTTTCCTATTCATTCTGTTATTGGCGCTAATTTTGCTTTTGGATGTGTAATAAATAGATAAATAATTTGAGGTTGAATGAAGAAAAATTTGCCAGAGCGGAACTTGAACCTGCAACCTCTGGATGAACGTGCCAGTGCTCCACCAACTGAGCATTTCTAGCCCCAATTTTGGCAGTATCTCTATTTTGTCATACATGTAATAGCAGCCTTGAATGTGATTTATTTTACCATCAATGGAAAGATCAGATCTTTCTCTTTCCAACAATAGGGGGAAAGCTTGAGTTAGAGGGTAAACATCGACAGAACTGTAGCTTTTTAACAAATGGCCTTTGTCCTCAGGCTTTTGTGTTTGTTATCTTGGTCGACTAAAGTCGCTGTGTTTTGGGCTGAAAGGATTAAAATGGTTTACAAGGGAATGCAGCCAAATTTGCTGCCATCTACCTGCCAGAAACACTGCTGCCAGCACGTACAAAAACCATCCATTTAAACAGGGTCTCTGTGGATCCTTAAAAAGTTAGCCTATTTAAAAGTCTTAAATTGAACTATCTAAATTTGAGGCCTTAGAAAGCATTAAAAAGTAATAAACTCACTCATTTGAGGTCTTTAAAAAAAAAAGTAATAAACTCACTCATTTGAGGTCTTTAAAAAAAAGAGTAATAAACTCACTCATTTGAGGTCTTTAAAAAAAAAAGTAATAAACTCACTCATTTGAGGTCTTAAAAAAAAAAAGTAATAAACTCACTCATTTGAGGTCTTTAAAAAAAAAAGTAATAAACTCACTCATTTGAGGTCTTTAAAAAAAAAAGTAATAAACTCACTCATTTGAGGTCTTTAAAAAAAAAAGTAATAAACTCACTCATTTGAGGTCTTTAAAAAAAATTGATAAAGCGTGTAATGAATTTCCCTAGCTTGTAAAGAACCAAATTTCGCTGTGTGTAAAAAAGTTACATAAAGTGTGAGTGGGTTTAACTGTTTCCCCTGCTTTTATTCACTTATTTTTGGTCTTTAAATTTATTACGAAGTGTGCAGATTAAACGTAAAACATGACAGACACACTTTGTTGTATAAAAATACTGAAGCCTATTTGTCAAAACCAGTGTTAAAAAATGACTTTGAATCTTAATACGCCTCCAAACTGTCCATGATCTTATACACCTGGTTTTGCTTGATGGCCATAAGTTTGATAGATGCGATAATTCACTCACAGCCCACACATGACAAACAACTAGTGTTCTAAAGCATCTGCCAGTGGTCTGTACATGCTGTTATTTATGCCAAGTATCTATGGACACAGGTTAATTACTTATCAAGACGAAATTGTTTGAGGGTGATTCTGTAGATATGTTTTGCTTTGAAAAAGTGTGATGTTCGTCTTAGTCAAGAATGTTTGTCTATTAATGCTTACCAAGATTTAAGACGGTTTTTGTATTTTTCTCTGGGAAAAAAAGGACAGACACATTTTGTTTCACTGAAAAAAATCCGCAACAGAGAAGATTCAAATTGAATGTTCCCCTAAAAGCACAAGGACAACATTGGTAATTGTCAAAGAGCAGTATCCACACTTTATGTGACCCAACATACATGAAATAACAAACCTATGAATGTTTTAGCTCAATCAGTCATTGGAGTCACGAGTATGTTTTCACTGTTTTCAAATATATGGTTTTGGACTCGTGAAATCAAAAATAATTGTTTTACTCATTTCTCAATAACTATAGCATTCCAAGCAAAAATGCTATAAGGGATATTTTCCACCATGACCATCTTTATACGAAGTAACTTATGTGCAAATCTGTGAATTTTTTTATTTTCACTCTAGATCTTACTGATGTGTACACACCCTTTAATCCAAGAACCAACATCTAGTACTTAGGTGCTATGTGATGATCAACCCAATACGATCACACCCAAAATGTACTGCCTTAAAACTGACCCGCCAAAAAGCTATACCTACGTATACCCCCCTAAACACCCACCCAGAAATACACTCTATCCCAGCCACCTGTCCAAGATATTTAATTGGCCAGTAATCCAGCCCACAATCACCGTAGGACATACACTGCTGAAGCATCAGTTTGAAATCTTGCCACATTGAAACGATAATCGCTGCGTCTCCTTTCCCAGTGAAGACTTAGCCCGAAGCTCTGAAATTCAATGTCAGACAGGGGGATGAATTACACTCATCGTACTCCTACTGTCAGCTTATTTTTGCATGGCTATTGAAACGTCATCATTTTCAGAAGTGAAGAATGTCTTTGCCACGTAATCACTAGGAGTTTTGAGGTAGTTAGTTTGGACTTGACGATATTTCCTAAGCATTTTTAGAAGTTGTGGTTTAACCCTGGGGGAGTGACAGGGACAGCTTCTTAGTGCAAGCTGCTCATTTCTCGGCAGTGTCTAACACTAGGGATTTGTGAGACCTGTATAAAACTGATGAGGGATTGAATGAAAGTCGCAAGATTTTTGAGGGATTTGTGAAACTTAATCAGTGAGATTACATTTTGATTACTATGGAAAGTAAAACGACGACCCTTATGGACTTGTGATTCAAAAAAGAATTTAAGAAAACATAGAATAAGAAGTAAATACAAGTATGTATGTCGCCGTAGCTGAGTCAAAAAGAAAAGGAAAAAAGCTTAACAAATAATCAAACTCAAAACGCACCCCTGATGACAATTAGCCACAGTCTGGCCATTCTGACCATTATACCAATACAAGAAATGGTCTCCCATCCAAGAACGTATCACAGTCAACCAATTGTTATTGACAACAAAGAATTATTATAGCTCCTCTATAGCCCATAAGCATGTCCCAATGCAAATAATCTGTACATACATGTAAAGGATTCTGGGAGAAGCAGCACTGGCAACCATCATGGCATTGATTTTGAAGCAATACCATGGCATAAGTTACATGTCAACTAAAGCATGGCATTCATCTTGGCAGCTTGATTTATTTTTTTAACAATACTCAGTTTCCCAAGATGCATTGTGGTATAGTATTAAGACGGCGCTTGTGGCTTATTGCCTGTAGAGTATTTGTCTGACAGAACTACAAGTCCACAATATACAAATCAACCTCTGCAATAGTGCGGATACTTGCAGGGTGTAGAACAGGACCAGAGTATAGGATCAAAATCAATCGCAATCCTCAAAGTCTGTAAATTTTCTGAATTATGTACCAGGAGCATTGGCATAATGGTGGAGGGGTCTGACGAAATCCAACTGGTGGGTTCTATGGCGACCAGCACTACATCGCTGGAGAAACCAGAGCTGAAACATTTCTGGGAGAAGTTGTGCGGTAACATCTTACCGGGACAAGAGGGTGGCCACTTGGACCTCTTTGTACCCTTGGCTGCTTCTGGTAAGTCGATTGATTTTAGAAATAAGTCTAAATTTGTATACAGATGTGACTCATTCCCCTCACTGGACAAAGTTTCAAACTGTCAAGCTATATTTCCCCAAATGAAGCTTTGCCCCTTCATTATTATGATCAGTTATTTTGTAAGGGCCTGACAAAATAAAACAAGATTTCAGTCCAGTTCATTTTGTAATTTCAACTGAATGCTGTGCATTACTATTTCTATGCAACAAGTACTACAAAGTTAACTTACATAGTAGTGTAAAATGTACAATAAATAATTGTAAAACGTAATTGGTAAATTTTTGAGTTGAATAAAGACAAATTTACTAGAGTGAGACATGAACCCGCGACCTCCAAATTAACATGTTGTATAGAAATGAATTGCAAAATGTATAAAGAGGACCCGAAAAAGTACCTGGCTTGTCTTCTTAGGAACTCGGTATAAATTTGTCCTTATAATATCTTGTTTGGGATAACCAAAAGGGACTTAATTGTAAAATGGAGGAAACATACTCAAATATCAGGGAGGCATGTTTCCCTAACAAATTTCATGGTTAGTTTTGCAAAGCAAATTTACTTTTAGTAAGATACATCACGAGTGAATGTAGTTCACCAAGCACTTCAAAACATGCTATTAATCCAAATTAATGAAGTTCATACAATTGTGTTAAGGACTAATGGTACTGAATCGACTAGTTTTGGTTCCACATGATATTTCAATAGATAAAGAATATAATTTGGTTTTTACCCTTACACTGTTGTGTCTTAAGCACTGTATACTCAGTACTTACCCAAGTTCTGTGACAAAAATCCACAAGCAAATCACTTGGGTGGGATTCGAACCCCTGACCTTTGCATTGCTAGAGCAGATGTCTTACCACCGAGCTAGCCCGATGGCTAGAGGCAGTTCAAATTCTTAGCAGTGGTACCGCAATGATTTAATGATATTTCAATTAACAATATCTACTTGAACATTTACTTTTCAGAGATTTTAACATGAATGCTTTGTTTAATTGATGTAACAGTTGCATTGGAAATAAAAAAATATGATTTGGTTTCCTCTTTACAACAATGAGTGACAAGCACTGTTTACTGGGTGCTTTCTGATTCCTGCAGAAAAGAGAATTAATCCACAGGCTTCAAAATGGACGGGAATTTGATCCAGAGTTAGAGAATCCTGTACTACTGCTACATGCAGTTACAGGATTCAAACTGGCCTCTGGACATTCGGCATGGTCGATGGTCTAGTGGGGAAGGATCTGCGATCTTGAATGCAAGGTTGGTGGGTTCTAATCCCACCTCGTTGGCTTTTTCCTCCACGGTAATCAGAAAGCACCAAGTAAAAAGTGGTCAGAACACACCGGTGTAAGGGTTAAAATCACAACCATGTTATTTTTATGCTTATTGCATCTTTAGATGCAGGATGTGATCTTCTACAACAGATGAGCAATCTGACAGGTGTTGTTATTACATCACCGTCTACATTATCCGACTCCAAATATGGGCATAGTAAGTACTATTCTAGTCACATTTTGCAGCGCAAGGTTTGTCCCCAACATGTTGGAAACACAAGTTTTGAATCTCAAAGCATCCAGTCCTTGTTACCTTTCATTAACAACAATGATCATAGTCCAAAATGCTTTAGGTCTGTAACACTGTAGAGACCATTTATTTCTGTATAATCATTATTATATACGCCCAAACATGACTATTAGTGTTGAATTTTTACTCAAGTTTTTCAGTGAAATTGTTATAATAAGAAAAAATCTAAACGGACACAGATTTGGTTTTGGCTTAATGTTAACATGAGAAACACTGACTTACTTGGTCAACATTTCTTCAGCTACATGTACAATGTACATGTTGGTAAGACTTGTGCAGTCTTCTTGAACACCCTGCCACCTGAGCACCCAGTAGACTGCCAGACACATGGTTGTTTGAAATGTACACTGTGTATATATATAGGCTAATGTATGTACATGGGTCAAACAATGGGATTGCTTGAACAATGTAACTGCCAAACTGGACTGTTGCATATTCTGCCTAGGGGTATCGGTGTACAGTTAGGGTGTAATGGGTGGGAGGCAACTAGGCTGTGATGGGTGGGTGGGCATCTAGAATATGATGGGTGCAACTGGGATGTGATTGGTGGGTGCGGCAACTTGGATATGATGGGTGAGGCAACTTGGATGTGATGGGTGGGTGTGGCAACTTGGATGGGATGGGTGGGTGTGGCAACCATGATGTGATGAGTGGGAGGGAAAACTAGGATGTGATGGGTGGGAGGGTCAACTAGAAGGTGAAGGGTGGGTTGGGCAACCAGTATTGAATGGGTGGGTGTGGCTTAACTTTGTTGTGATGAGTGAATGGGGCAATTTGAATGTGTTAAGTGGGCGGAGCAAGTAAAATAAAATAAAAGTAATTAAACCCTAACTCCCTAGGTGTTTTGGCTAGAAACCATACCAAATCCGCCAAAATCAATCAATTGAGAGACAGTAAATATGCAACTGTACTGAGTCCATCATAATCAACCAATGCATTTTTTGCATAAGTACTGAATCCATAAGAATCAATCACTAACATTTTGGAGTATTTTGATGGACTTGGTACAGTAGGCTTCCAATCTTGAGAGACAGTAATATGCAACTGTACTGAATCCATCATAATCAACCAATGCATTTTTTGCATAAGTACTGAATCCATCAGAATCAATCACTAACATTTTGGAGTATTTTGATGGACTTGGTACAGTAGGCTTCCAACTCTAGTGTCACTACTGGTTGTTACATAACTGAATCCATCACAATCAACCAACTGAAATAAATGTTGATTGAACAAACTTTGGGATGTCTATGTACTTTTTTTTTTGTTTTTTGGTGGCTCAGTCACAATGAAATTATCCTGTTCGCACTGCCATTACAGGAATACCATTGTTGCATCACTGCCTTTTTAATTTGTTTTTTATTTTATTTTTTTGGACTGTTTTCTTTTTTCTCTTTGGTTTAGCTTCTGATTTTCTTTTGGTTCTTTTATTGGGTTTTTTCCTGACATGCACTGCCATTGCAGGAATCTCAACTGATATTTTTTTGCTTTGTTCTTTTGATACAAAAAGTGGAGAGCCCTAAGGTGTTCCCCTTCATGTCTTGTTAGGTGATCTCATCTACTCGTTGGTGTCGGTGGTGTTGGTAGTGTCCCCTGTGTCTTCGCCGCTAACAGTAGAGTGGTACTTCAGGAAGCACTGACCGGCACACAGGTAGACTCCACACGCTTGGCAGCCCCGTCTAGTCGTCTTGGTTTTTCCAGATTTTGTTACTCCATTGTTCAGTCTGCACCACCGACACCAACGTGCGTAGCGACCTGGCATCCTAGTTGAAGTATGTCCAAGGGCGTTCTTGACTTTAACTCTCTTTGAACCAAAAAACTGGACCTCAGCTCTGCCTTGCGCATACCCATCTATGAGTTCTGTGGCAACAGCCAAGATGAACTTGGAGTGGGTGGAGGCACCTTTATCTTCATCCGAGCTTTCCTGACTGTTGCTTGCTGTGGTGCAGTGGTGTTTTCTGTAACATATCCAAGCGTTGACTCTCGCTATGTCTACAAGGAAGTAGAGTATCTTACGCCACCACAGCTGGGATTTCCTCGAGCATGAGTAGTAAGACCGGAGCTGATCCCCACGATCGACCCCTCCCATATATCGGGTATAATCAACAGCCTGTGGAGGTGCAGAGATGGTCTTCTTCTCCAGGCGTCCAGTTCCGTCATCTGCAATCTTTCTCTGCAAGGAATGCTCATGAGGGTCTCTCCACCCTTGATGAGCTGAAGACAGAAGGAGCATCACTTTACTGTCCTTCCAAGCAGCAACAGTCAGTTGTCCATTCTAGCGTGTTGAAAAAGAGCCCCGAGGATTACTGCCCATTCTCTTCAATCTCTCACTGTTGAAATCCTTTGGCAGGCCTCTGCTGTTTCCTTTGATAGCCCCGGTGAGGTATGTCTTCTTGCTGAGTAGAGTTCGTGCTAAGGGGATGGAGGTGTACAGCTTGTCAGTATACAAGTGGTGATAGGAGTTCAGATGAAGATTCGCTGTCTCCATCGTGATGTCCAACATCTTTGCAGGCTTTTGACCATGAGGGTGCACGATGAAATTGAGGATAAACCCTGTTGCAGATTCGGCAATTGCGTACACCTTGAAGCCTGCACGAATTGGCTTCAGGGGCATAAAAAACTTCCTGACGCTTGCCTTAAATCCCCTGTACCGGATCATAGCTTCATCAATTGTCAGTTCCCGATCTGGCACGTACTTCTTGAGACACTGCTTACGAACCTTGTCCCACACTGGCTGCACATAAAACAAGGGGTGCTTCAGTTGGGCATTGTAGCGGTGGGCTTTGTCCTTGATAAGGGAGGGGTCCTTGCTCGCATCGTTACACTTTAGAAACTGGCTGATACAATCAAATCTGTTGCGGGTCATCGTGGACGAGATGAGAGAGTTTCTAAGGCCGGGATGAGTGGACCAGTAATCTTTCTAGTTCGCAACTTTAACCAGTCCCATTATCAGGTGTATGCCGAACCAGGCTCTAATTTCGGCGAGAGAAGTCAGTCGTACTTGTCTTTCAGCCAGTTTAACGTTGGTCCACTTCACAATGATAAGAAGCAGGCTGATGGGAAAGAACTTCAAGAAATACTTCAAAGCTGAAGAGCATCGGTTGAATGATGGTCCCAGTGGACCCTTCGCCTTGAAACTTCTCAGCCTGACATTATGGAGTGTTCTCGTCCAACCTTCACTGTCCGGGGTGTGATCTGGCTGATAACATGATGGAGGGTCGGGGTCGTTATCTGAGTCAGCCTCTTTGGTCTTCTTCCTTGGCACCTTCTTTCTTGGAGGGGCTTTTTCAGCCTGCTGTGGCTGAGGCACATCACTTCTTGATGATGACTCCTCGGCTAAACTTTCTTCACAGCCTGAAGATGTCGTCGCCGCAGCTTGATCAATGAATTCTTCCTCACTTTCCGAATCAGTTTCAGCAAGGGCCCTGTATGTCTTTCCCATCTTGATGCCTGCATCGGTTGCACTTCGTCTGATGGTCTCCCTTAGATTTTGTCGTTCTTCTTCCATCAATCGCTTCTTCTTCTGGAGAGTTGTACCTTGCTGTAGAGGACGTTTTTTTCCATGGCCCCATGAGCTTGGGTCTACTCCTTTACCCCCTTTTGCACTGCTGCTCTTGTCCTTGTCTTTCATCTTCTTCGCTTTTCGGCAGTCTCCTTCTTCCTTTCTTCTCTCTTGAACTCGAAAAGTTCTCTTCCCCATTGCAGCTTGTTGAAAAAATAACCTCTCTTCACAAGTCAAATTTTCTTGTAATATTCTTATCTCCCTTGCAGTCATGTTGACACAAGCAAGCACATTGAAGTGTGGTGGGTTTGCATTTTCATCCTTATTTATAGCTGGGCATGCTATTGAAACATGTAAAGAAATATTACCATGACACTTACCTTTTGTAATAAACTACTCATTCATGTTTCTTCAAGAAAAGAACGTTATGTAATACAGCATCACATGTGAATATTGAATTATGGAATGTTTCTATCCCACCTATGAATATGAATGGAACTGGCGACCCTAATAAACAATAGAACACAATGTAAGTGTATGTACATGCAGTACCCAAGTCATTGTATTGAGTTATATGCATTGTTTATAATTACTGATCCCTAAATAAATGTCAGGAATGTGTGTACTGTAGTATGCATTGTTTATAATTACTGATCCCTAAATAAATGTCAGGAATGTGTGTACTGTAGTATGCATAAAACTTGTATTTGATGAAGTACACAGTATCACAGACTACATTGTAGTATAGTATACATGTACAATGTACATGGTATAGTGTAGGGCCTAACACTGCATTCAACACAAAAAGACCAACTCTACCAAAATCAACCAGTGGTTTGAAATGGCTGAAAGACCAACTCCACCAAAATCAACCGGGATGTTATGTCCTAAAAGACCAACTCCATCAAAATCAACCAAATGTTTCAATCTGGTGGTGTACCAAATCTTACAAAATCAACCATATTCCACCGATTGATTTTGATGGATTTGGTGCTGTTAGGGTTAAAGAAAATAACTTAATAATTAAAAGAAAAAGATAACTAATAAATATTTTACCTGTCTAATTTCTTTACTTCTCAATGCATTTTAATTTTAATAGATTAATTGATTTTTACCTTGTAGTTGAGTAATAAAATTTCTCACAAAAGCGATAAAATAATAAATCTTTATGGTTTTACTTTCACAGTCTTAGGTGAATGGCACAACTGGGGTAAGTCAACCAGCCCAGCATCACTGTATTTAGAATATGATAAGCTAAGGGGATGGCTAGCATCGTCAGATAGGGTCATCGAGGCGACAACCTCCTGCCAGAAAATCTTAAGAAGCTTCTTAAAAGACTCCAAAGAGGACCTGGTTGCTAAATTGACTGGTAAGGAATAAAAAAAGTTCTAGAGGCCAGAAATTAACATGGAGGTGTTAATCTGTATCTTGTTTTTCAGAAGGGCAGGGCAAGAAATTGTAAACATTAATTGTTCTGAATGTCACCTAAGACCTTTTTTACACACTTATTGGTAGTGTAAAAAAATATATATTTAAAAGAATACACTGTAGAAAAGACACTCCTGGTAAATGTGTAATTTTTTTGTTTTATACCCATGCAGACAGGAGATGTGTTGTTGATTAATAGTCTGGGTTCTTCTTTATTGCAGGGGATATTGTTTTTAATAGTCTTGGTATTCAGGACACCAGACTTCATCAGATAGCTCCGTCATTAGTCCAAGCCCTCTCCGCATTAACATCACAGTCAATGGAGGTAAAACTTGCATTATACGCACTGAGTAATTAAAAAACAAACTTTCTTTCCGATTCAATGTTTATAAAATTCAAACTACCTTCTGCTACCGGGCAAGCTCGGTGGTCCAGGAAAAACCGGAGCAAATATGTTCGTACAGGAAGAATTATGAATATTACCTACAGGAATACAAAATCTGAGAAACGTTTCTGACAGAAACGTTTCTTGGATTCAAATTTTGGGGCATAAAATCTGATATCTTTTTCCATAACCACATTACTTCAAAGTGTAATGATTCTCAAAATGCTTTACTATCCAAAGCTGCTGTACTTCTTACCATGTAAGTTTTTATTGCCATTAATTTTCAAAGTCATTACCAAACGTACACAGACCCTTTAAACTTTGTTAGTATGATTGAATTTTGAACTGCAAGGGTTTTGTTTGTGTGATGCAGGTAGATTCCTTAGCTTTTGTTGGCAACCAGCTCCTTCAAGCCAGTGGTCAGAATGTCTCCCAGTCTCATCCAAAGAAGGCTCCAGCAACTAAAATGAGTCCAGCCAAGGTATCTATAACTCAAAATTCACTTTTTGTTTCATTTCATTTCATTTGTTTTTTTGTTTTTTGCCAGCAAACAATTAAAAACAACAAACATTGTAAATCAGAAGATCTGCAAGAACAAACAGTACAGCAGTTGTAAGAAGAATACAAACATGTAAAAACATTTAGCAAAGTACTGAGGAACCCGGCTTGGCGGGCAGATACATGTAGATTTAAACAACCTTCAGATTAATCTGTTATTGATTAATCTGTTATTGATTAATCTGTTATTGATTAATCAGTTATTGATTAATCTGTTATTGATTAATCAGCTATAAGCCAATCTGTTAAAGGTGCAGATGTCAACACACTTTCAAGGATAAAAAATAGAACACTGTAACCCAGTTTTAACTGACACGATAAACCACAAAAGGGCAGCGTACAAAGCAAAATAAATAACAGACCGTAGGGGATTGAAAATAATGTGTTACAGTTTTAAAGGACTAAGACTAAGGTAAGAAAGATTCCATCAAAACCAGGGATGTCAATCATTCTGCCGGGATAGTGTCTGGGGCTAATATTTTAAAGAAAATGAAAGTCTCATCTCTCATTTTTATTTACTATCGGCTTTGTTTAACTTTGGAAACGGATTTCAACGCTTGTTTGGGGTTAAAATATGATTAACCGATTAAACGTCACAATTCTAATGGTTAAGACTCTAAGAGCTGCCCAAAGTTTTCAACATGTTCACGGTTATGCAAAGAGTATAACAGTAGAGTAGTCAGAGGCTATATAACAGTAGAGTAGTCAGAGGCTATATAACAGTAGAGTAGTCAGAGGCTATATAACAGTAGAGTAGTCAGAGGCTATATAACAGTAGAGTAGTCAGAGGCTATATAACAGTAGAGTAGTCAGAGGCTATATAACAGTAGAGTAGTCAGAGGCTATATAACAGTAGAGTAGTCAGAGGCTATATAACAGTAGAGTAGTCAGAGGCTATATAACAGTAGAGTAGTCAGAGGCTATATAACAGTAGAGTAGTCAGAGGCTATATAACAGTAGAGTAGTCAGAGGCTATATAACAGTAGAGTAGTCAGAGGCTATATAACAGTAGAGTAGTCAGAGGCTATATAACAGTAGAGTAGTCAGAGGCTATATAACAGTAGAGTAGTCAGAGGCTATATAACAGTAGAGTAGTCAGAGGCTATATAACAGTAGAGTAGTCAGAGGCTATATAACAGTAGAGTAGTCAGAGGCTATATAACAGTAGAGTAGTCAGAGGCTATATAACAGTAGAGTAGTCAGAGGCTATATAACAGTAGAGTAGTCAGAGGCTATATAACAGTAGAGTAGTCAGAGGCTATATAACAGTAGAGTAGTCAGAGGCTATATACGACTAAAATGCATCTCAAAATGTTGATATAACTGCAGCAGAACCAACAGGAAATTGTTTCTTTCAAATTAAGACAATTGAAGGAGGGTTTCTCTAATAAATGCAGACTTTTAAATCCAAAGTCCAATTTTCAGGGAACTGGGCTTTTATGGTTTTTTCTGTTTATTCATTTTCATTTGTTTGCCTTTTTTTTTTTTTTTTTATATTTTTGTAATAGCAACGACTGAAAGGGATGTCCAGTTTGAACAGCGATATAAACAGTGAAATCTCTGAAGAAATAGAAGAGGAGATATCGGACTTTGACAGCGAGGTTGAAAATAGCAACCGCAATGCTCTCTACTCGTCTGTCTCAGAGCTCAGACCAGCAGAGGTACCAGTTACCACAGGTACCAAGCAGCTAGCAACATTCAAAGTGACCCAGGTAAAACAATGTGCATATTAGTAATAGGCCTTATGCATTGATGTCATCAAGCCACCCAGGGTTCTGCCCTTGCACAAGAGCTGCAGGCCAATATGCACGAATTACAGCTGATATGAAAGAAAAAAAAATCTTTACCGATACATTATTATTATTTTATAATGTTTTTATTATGTATATATATATATAAATTATTTTTTGGGGCAGTTGGGGATGGGGTTGACATGAAGACTTCAGAACAACACCAAAAACATCAACTTAAGATGAAACTACTTTAAATGCCCAAGACTGCACAGTAGGTCTTTTAAAACCAAAGATATACAGCAAGTGAAAAACATTCCAAGGACCATGTTTCAATTCAGCATGTAGGCCAAAATTTGTAGGCCAAAGAATGCCCTAAATTTTGAAAAATCCCAGGGAGTACCCTGCTAGCCATGTAAGAGGTAAACAATGATGAAACAATGGAAACGCACATCCATGTTTGCATTGAAGGTGCGCAGCATGTACCAATGAGCAACCTTCGTTTGATCTACTCCAACAGAGGGCGCCCTACACAAAATAATGTAATGTTACATATTCTCTGTAACTTGTCCTTTCCAACTATCCACTATTCAGTTACAAACTGGTGACAGCAGACAAAACACAGCCTTTCAGATTCTGTCGTCGGAGTTCTCCTACATGCAGCATCTGATGATTATAGAGGACGTCTACCGCAGACCACTACTAGCAGCTCTCAAGTCCAACAAGGCAATAATCAGCCTGGCTAATGTACACATGATCTTCACAGATGTCAGCATCATTCTCTCAATTACACGGTGAGTGTTAAAAGTTATCAGGGTGTCTAGGGTTCGAGTTCTCCCTCACTAAATGTGCTATCTTCCACTGCAAAAACTGACCGATGTACAGTGTGCCGTCATCAGTCTCCGAGTGGTTGACATACATGTACCACCATGGAAGTCATTAGTAGGTCCAAGGTTTGAGTTCCATCACAGTAAAATAATGTGTCAATTTCCACTACAGAACTGACTGACACTCTCAATTACACGGTGAGTGTTAAAGTTATCAGGGTGTCCAGGGTTCGGGTTCGAGTTCCCCTTACTCGATGTATCTTCTTCCATTGCAAAAACTGACCGATGTACGGTGTACTGTCATCAGGCAGTTTCCGAGCGGTTGATATACCACCATGGAAGTCATTCGTAGGTCCAAGGTTTGAGTCCCACCACAGTACAATAATGTGTCAATTTCCACTACAGAACTGACTGACACACCATGATTGGGATTTTACGAGGCATGATTGCTAATACCTTGTGTCCCTCATTGTTTGGGTGAAGCTAAGCATAGCATGGTAGGTGCATGCCTGCGCACACAACACGATGGAAGTTCCTGGTGGATATTAGCCGTCCAGTTGCAAGCACAAAATTTGAGGGTGCTCAAATGTTGTTCCGGTCATAAAAAAAACTACCTAGTCCTTTACATAGCACCATGTAATGGTTTACAAGGTGCTGTGGCGCAATATGCTGCCAATCAAACCAGGAACACCGGGGTGAACCCCTTCTCTGTACGATAAGTGCACTGGGTTCTTTTACGTGCATTCACAACACACGGGACCAACGGCTTTACGTCCCATCCGAAGGACACAGCAATAATGGTTAAGTCTCTTGGTTAAGGACACAAGTGTCAGGAGCTGGACTCGAACCTCCACACTGCTGACCAGAAAGACCAGGACTGGAGTGTGTTGTTCTTATCCGCTCGGCCATGACACGCCATGGTATAAATGGTGGGAAAACTTCCCTTTGAAATATTGTTGCTTGAAATATTTGTAGCTTTTGAGAAATGAGTACAAATTTGTTTTAAAGTCCAAACCCCATGTTTGAAAATAGTAAAAACATAAAAAGAAAGTTTGTCACACATTTTTGGGTGACTGCAAAGACTGATCAAGCATAAATTTTCACAGGTTTGTTATTGTTGGTTCACACAAAGTGTTGAAACTGGTCTTTGACAAATTCCCAATGTTCTTTGCTTGCTTTAATGTTTTTTTTGTCTTTCCCCGTTATCCACACAGTGAGATAACAGAGGACCTGAGTGACCGCTTAGAGCAATGGGGTCCAGAACAGTGCATCGGTGATTGCTTCATTAAGTTGCAAGCCAAACTCAAGGCATACACCAACTTCCATAAGAACTACCAGATTGTACTTGCCACCATAGATAAGGTATTTGTTAGTGTGACAAGAGGGGAGGGACTTAAAGTGACATTTGCCAAATTGTTTGTTCTTCATGCACTCGGAATTGTCTTTTCTCATGGCATCCATTAAAAAACAAAAAAACAAATTTGGGTTATGAAAATCCAAACAATTGGATTTCAATGATGATAATAATGATGATAATACTAGGGTTTTCCCCTCGCACAATCTATCGACATTATGTGCGAATTAAGGCCAATACGCAAACAAAGTTGTTATTTTTTTTTTTGTGGGGGGGGGGGGGGGGGGGTGGGGGACACCTTGAGATCAAAAATCATCAAGAAACACCATTTAGAATGCCCAGGATTGCACAGTAGGGCTTTTAAAACTAAAAATAAACATTCAGAAGACCTTGTTTCAATTCAGTGTGCTTAGAATGCCCCTCCTGGGGAAAACCCTGAATACTGTTCTTGTATAGCGCATATAAATAAGTTTCTTCTTTCTGGGGGTAAACTGGTGAGCCTTGAAGTGTTTTAAATCATTCTCTAGTGTAGGTCAGTCTTTGGTGGTGTTGGGAAGAACGTTTTAAAGTTCAAATAAAATGTCTGAGAAAAAACCTCGAAAATTGTCCAAGTTACCTAAAATTGTACACACCAATAATCATTCACGCACACCCACACACCGTTGTGGCGCTTCCTATTGTTGTTCCATTATTCCCTTTTCTAAAGAATCGTGTTGTGGGGACCCAGTTTAACAAAGAAAACATTGTGGGGACCTTTGTTCTATTGTTTAAAAGTTCCCTCAACAGTGTGTATGCCTACCCTTATAAACATGTGAGCAAAGTGAACAGTCACGACAAGCTAGGTTTCCATTTCTCAAACTTCCAGTGTCGTCGGCAGTACCCAGCCTTCCGTGCCTTCCTCAAACACAACAACATATCCCCAGCGTCCAACATGATGTCCCTGTCGGAGCTGTTCCTGCTCCCAGCTAGGCGAATCGGGCTGTACATCCAGATGTTACCCGCCCAGCAGGGCGTAACGCCCGATGAGCACCCAGACAACCAGGATCTAGGGGTGGCTATTGGGATGTTCAGGCAACTCCAGACTTTTGTGGAAGAGGTAAGAGCCAGATGGCACTGTAGTAGTATAATTACTGATTTCCAGTAATGAAACCTTGGGATCCTCAAAAGTGCCTTGCACTAAAGACAATGTGCCTTTTGTTTACATCAAAACTGCACTCTATGGAAATTGTTTCGGTGGTATGCAAACAGTTCTTTTTCTGCATAAATTTGGTAATGTAGTGACATCGGGTCATATAAATCAAAGGAAATCTGACCAATGACCCCACTCCTAATCCAAATTGATGCAAAACTGAATGAGTGAGACCATCGCCGGGTAGAAACTTTATGTTTTGGATATGACCTTGAGGTCAGAGGGCACATTTCATGTATGCCCAAAAGAAACCCGAGTAGAGGAGCTGATGGAGAAAGGTTTACGTTAAGTTTTAGATAAAGGAGGAAAACCCACATGATCAGGTAGAGACTAAAGATCAAGATTGGATTTGAAGCAGGGTCCACCATGGTGACATGCCAATCTGATCCCCAGACTGTCAATAAAGAATTGACAATAGAACAAAACAAAGTCTGAGAAGCACCAACCCAAAACAGATTCAAGCTTTGTCCATCTGAAAATCTTTATAAAGTTCTACAAATTCTACAATACCCAGTGGTACTCATCAAGCTTCTTCCTGCGAACTGCCTTACTTTGGATTTCACTACCTCCTGTATCCTGCTTTTTACAACCTGTCCCAATTCAAACGCAATATCAGTGGTCATCTTTCTACTTTATGATTTCCTCTCCTGTTATTTATACCCTTTCCCACTTTATAGCCATCACCTTGAGTAGCTAGTTTTTACGGCCTCGTGACTGATAACTTCCGATTAAAAAAACCCACCCCAAAACCACCAAACAATCAACATGAATTGAGAAAAAGACAGAGTGACAGCGCTAACATAGACAAATTTTTCCCCTCTGGTTTTTCAGTGTAACGAGAGAGCAGAGAGAGAGAGGCAGTTGCAGGAGTTACAGAGACGCATCAAGAAATGTCCAACACTCCTCGAGTCCAATCGCTTCCTCATCAAGGAACAAGTCGTTGCTAACATGGAGCAGGCCGAGAAAAGCGGGTAAGTGATCTTGTTAAATCTTTAGCTGCTTGGGACTTTCACACACTATCAATAAAGCAAGTCATGGCCGAGTAGGTAACCACATTCAAACCGGGGACCTATAACAAAAGAGGACAATAGGTCCACCGTTGCTATCACAAAGGAAAGCATTGTGGTCCACAGTTGCTATCACAAAGAGTTGAACAAAGGAGGGTCCACGATTGCAGGCTGTTACACACTTGTACGAGTGGTTAAGAGCATTGGACTTGAGCTCTGGTGTTTCTGATCAACAGAGTGTGGGTTCGAGTCCCGGGCCGGCATGCCTGGTCATGGCACTTGTGTTCTATGAACAAGATACATTAACATAATTACTTTGTCCTTTGGATGGGACATTACGCCATAGGTCCTGTGTACTACGGAGTTGTAGTGCATGTAAAAGCATAGGAGTTAACCCCAATGATTTTGGTTCACAAAGCAAGTACTATTTTTTACAGGTTTTCTCAGGCTTGTGAGCAACAGTGATTAAGTTCACTTATGAGACATTCTTTGTTCCATTACCAGAATAATAAATGTTCACAACTCTCAGCCCATGATAGGTCTTCATTGAGGGCGCCTTTTGTGCTTGTGACGGCAAGCATTAAAGCTATTTGACTAAAAAAATTCAATCATTTATCATAAATTACCCAATGTTCAGCTCATGTCTCTTTTTGTAAGAGTGCTTTGGCTCAACCATTCAAATTTTTATCCTTGAGGCAGTAAAGACGACTTCTCACTCTGCATTTTAACCTAATTTGATTCATCATACTTTCTTATTTCAGGCTGTATGAACACATTCAAGATCTTGTCCTGTTCCTATTCAACGATGCGTTAATGGTGACTATACGAACTATCAAAACAATGCCATACACAAGGCAGACAGAGACCCTGTACCACTTCCACTCCTCAGTTGGCCTACCCAAGCTTGAAATCCAGGAATTACCAGACTCCAAATGTGAGTTTGTGACATGTAGTTATCTAGAACAAATGTCATGGTTCGACTGTAATTTTTCAGTTAAGGTAGCAGAAAAATCCCCATAAGCGTTTTACCACAGGTTAGCAAGGAATTTGTGCTTTAGTGCGTGCATTCTACTTAAAGCATTCTTTGGTTACACAGCTAGGGCAGACATTTTGCACTTGCCTTGTAAGAAGAGAAAGGTGTCTGTAAGCAGAGCTTGCTACTTTGTCCATCATTGTTTGAGTCAAATCACAAGTATGGTACTAAGCCGTGTTTTAAATGTGCAAAGAATGATTTTGTGTGGACAAGCTGTCAGTGTTTTAAGGGACATGTCTATTCAAACAATATTTGTCCACTTTGTTCGTTCTGTTACAGATATGAAGCATGCATTCATCCTACAGACTCCTAAACGTCGCTGGGTTTGTGCAACAGATGATGACAGTGATAAGATAGCCATTATGTCTGCCATAGAGACAGCCATACAGGCCTCGCTAGATGAAACATAGCAATGTCAGCCATAGAGAAAACCAACACACAAGCCTTATTCGACGAAGCAGCTACGACATTGGTGAAAGAGCCAGCCATACTGGCCTCGCTAGATGAAATATAGCAATGTAAGCCATAGAAACAGCCAACAGACAAGTCTTTCTTGACAAAGGAGCTACGACACTGGCCAAGGAGCTAGCCAATCAGGCCATGGACCCACCCATACTGGCCTCGCTAGATGAAATATAGCAATGTAAGCCACAGAAAGGAGCTAGCCAATCAGGCCATGGAGGCACCCATACTGGCCTCACTGAAAAATATCAATGTCAACTTAGAGACACCCATCAGCAATCTTTACTAGACAAAACTATGGCACTGGCTAAAGAGCCAGCCAATCAGGCCATTGAGCCACCCATACTGGCCTCTCTGGATTAAACAAAGCAATCCAAGCCATAGCGCCATTGCAACCATGCAGGTTGGAAACCATAGAACCAAACCATCCATGCAAGCCAATGTTTAGTGAAATCTTAATGCGCCAATCATGTACAATGGGACATGCATACATTGTACATAGGCATGTCAAAACTTATCCACTAGTTAGGGAGTGGTTTGAAAAGCTGTTATTAATCTGATTTGCCTGTGGGGTTTTTTCCCAGAACTTGAGTATACAGTGCTTAACACACATCGTGTAGGGTAAAACAAAATTATATTCATTATCCCCGATGCAAAAATTAACATCTATTAAATTGTGCGGTACCCGCTGCCAATGATTCGAACCGCCTCTAGCCATCGGGCTAGCTCAGTGGTCTAGTGGTAAGACATCTGCTCTAGCATTGCAAAGGTCGTGGGTTCGAATCCCACCCGAGTGATTGCCTGTGGTTATTTTTCACAGAACTCGGGAAAGTACTGAGTATACAGGGCTTAACTCACATCGTGTAGGGTAAAAACAAAATTATAGTTATTAATCTATACACGATTGAGGCTTCAGTCTCCTTGTAAAGCAATCGTTTTTTGACTGTTTTTCAGAGTATTTTTCTACTAGACTATTTTGCACAGAGTAATTTTCTACAGTGAATTTTATTTTTCTTGCACACACAGTGTGGTTGCACTTGTAACAAGAACACATGTTTTACTATGATGATAGTCAGGTTTTGCAGAATCGTATTCTATTATATTTTTTTTCAAGGATTCAGGGGAAAAGATTCACAAAATGTAGCAGAGTGTAAGAGTAAGACTGGATCAATATGGGGCCATTACTTTATCATGAATGTAAAAAATTGAGGCTACCTTTAAGCTGTAACAAACCTCATGACCTCACTGGGCAAACACTCAGTGGGCAGACAGTGGCTGCATGTGATGTGGGTGCAACTGTGCAAGGAGTCTTGTTTGTTTAGTATTGTGCTAAAATTACTTCATACAACAATTTTTCCGACGAATGCATAATCATACTTGCACTATTTCTTTTAAAAAAAACGCCAAGCGATGAAATCATACACAAGATGTTTTAAAGTTTAGTGTAGATTGCTTGTTTTCCACATTATTGTCCGTCCAGTATTACCTATAATTCCTCCCTAATCATGCACCCGATAAATAAAATTCCCACTCTGTATCAAGAAATTTGTGTTTTTTACCTGCTTTTTTTAAAGAATTTTTAATTTATCACTTATTTAAAAACACTATTTACACACCAGTCTTTCACTTTTCAGTACTTTTGTAGCAAAAACTAAATATTTTTAATAATCATGAATTAGAAATAAGACCATTACAAATAACTGAAAAAATGCTGTAAAATAATTATGTAAGTACTGTTGATTTGAATTGGAGTGATGCCAAACGCCCAGATATCTTAGTTTGTTATTAGTGGTCAGAATAATGTGTGCTTTAAAAGATTTTATTAGTATTATTAATACTCTTGCAATTTTAATAGTTATTTTCAAGCAAACTTGAATCCTATATACAAATATTGGATGCATATGGGTACGATATAGAAGAATGTAATCACAAGGTGACATCTGGATCAATGTCCAAAGCGTCCTATATTTATCAATATAGGATTCCTATAGTAAATTTTGGAGTGTCAGAACAGTATGCATGGCAAAATAAGGTATCACACATGACAGGTGTTCGACCAATCAAATGACAAGGTTCTATAAAATAACCTTTATTGCACAACCAATGTTAAACCCTGTTCTATCCAATCTGTGTTTTAAGCTTTGGGTCAAGTTTGCTTGAAAATAAATTCATTATCACATGCGTGCTTATGGAATAGGGAAAAATATAGCGCGTCTGCGACCCATAGGATATGGGACACAGAAGTGCTCATATTTGTCTGTATTTCACTTGCGCTTGTGTCATAATCAATAAATATGATTAGATTTGTTTTAAAGTCATGGTACATCCCAACATTCAATCCTGGTTCTTGGGAGGGTAAGACAATTTTCCAAGGGAAATAAATGTTTTTATTGGAACATATCAAAAGGCAATGACGAGAGGCATGAAGGTGACGCCTCTGTTGCCTCCGTGAAGTATAAGGCCTTTAATTTTGGCTTGAACAAAGACAAATTGACTAGAGCGGGACTTGAACCTGCGACCTCCAGATTAACGTGCTGGTGCTTTAACAACTGAGCTAGCCCTAATGTTGGGGGTCTCACTATTTGTCTGTGTTCCGGGGTGCCAGTCAGAAGCCATTCAACCTGTAACTGCCATACAGCCAGGGATCACACTCAAGTTTTTGATACAACCTGGGATACAACCTAGAACAGCCAGTTTTGTTTATAATCACCAATTTGCAGTTTATTTTATTTATAATAAATAAAATATATTGACAGACATGTACAATATATTGTGATTTGGGGATTATTTAGAATTCTGATGAAGTTTGGTGTTTGTTAAGCAGGCATGATATTCAGGAACCCTTGGTAAAAAGTCGGCCATTTAATTAAAGTAGGACATTTTACTGAGTAAAAACTTGAACTACAAACGTTAGGCTTTGATTTTGATAGTCTTCTCACACTGCTTCAAAAATCTGAAAATCAGATGAAAGTTGTAAGAATATTTTCTGATTGATATCAATGGTTCTTTTGCCGTCCCTTACCTGCATTTTGTACCACAACATTACTGTTTGCCAAACTGAGATTTGTGATAAATTTTTCGTACATGATTAAATAGCTTTGTATACAAACAATTATCGTCTCGATTAGTTTGTTTGTCTCCTTATCAAATAACATTACATGTATGTCAAGATTTTTTTTTTTTTTTTTTTACATTGAGCATATTTACATTGGCTATGTGTTATATAATGTCCTAATATATTGCACATATTTCTTACAAGGCGTGTTCATTGATTAGTATATGTACAAAATAAACCCTCATTCATATTGGAATGGTGTGCACACCCTCAGGTTGCATTCCGTGCATTCGTTCATTGTGCGCATTTCAGATAGATAATTAGTGCTCAAAATAATCACACACACACACTATTTTGCTGGGTAGGCATACCCAGAGTTGTGGGGACTTTTACACAATGGAACAAAGGTCCCAACAACATTTTTCTTTGGGTCCCCACAACTTAGTCCCCACAAAGGTGTGTGCAAAAGTGTGTGTACAGGTAGAATGCCCCAATGTATTCTGTCCCAATTCACCTGACGCCATCATCACAATAATCTTGGTTGCACCATTTTGGGAGTCTATTTCCCGGGCTGTATGTTTCCTCTTCATGCAAGTCATACATTCTAACCACTTGACCATGGTGACAAATGACATACCAGATGCCAGAACCAGAACGTGTGTTCGGGCCCCGGTATGGTTAGCGGGATGTATGGTGGACGAATACATGGCATGTTAAAGCTGTTGAATTTTCAGGTAGGTAGACTTTGAAAAAAAGTTAACAAAAAATGTTGACTGTGAGACTGTACAGTACCACTACCTCAGCCACATCCTGTCATTTTTTTCTCTTTTTTCCCCCTGATTATCAAACTTGCATCAAAATGAAATTCCACAAAACATTTTGTACCTGCGCAAACTTTCTTTGTTTGTTTACCATTGTTTGTATCCTCCTTTCGAAAACCTTTTCCTGAATTGATATGCAAGTCCACGCAATCTTGAAGTAGTGGAGGAACTTGTCTCTCAAACTAGATTTCCGAGGTGGCAAAGATATCTAGTATTGCAGTCCTGGTCATTTCAGCAGAGTTCATTTCTTTCCATCATTGAGAGATCCGACCAGTTCAGCGCCGTTGGTAACTGCTGTCATTGCAAATATAAAGTGGTAACCTACAAGGAAGAAAATTTAAAGTGACAGGACATGAGTTGAAATAACATTGAACGATTTCTCGCCAAAAGACAAAATCATTTAGAAATTTTTCTCTGAACGAATTTTAAACGCATTTTGTTTTGAAAAATAAAATAAAATAGAACCACTTTCTCAATATGCCAGACACATTGCAGGAAATACTTGTAAAATACAAAATGTATAAAGCTAATGTGATTCCAGCGTGGCACACTCTTTAACGAATATCGAGGAAACCCACCTTTTATTTTGCCCAGCAACCTAAGTGCTGCCATCTCAGCGTATGTGCATCCCCCAAGGAAGTAGACCAGTACTACTTTTTCTGACGGTATATCTGGCTGATGACTGTTACTAGTACGACCTTGCACAAGGAAAACAAAAAGTAAATTTGTTTTGTAACAAAATTAAAAATAAATAAAATGACAAGTTTGTAGCTAATGTCATATTGTCAGGAATACTTTTTATCAGCTGAATAAGGTAAGGACTTTAGCCCCCTGTCAAAAGCTCAAACAGCGCCCTCACTGAGGTCAAATGAGAAGTATCACTGGCTAAGAGTTGTGCGTGGCGCATAATAATAGTAATAACAATATTTTGATTATTTATTTTTGTTGCGCAAATTACATAAAATGCTACAAAAGCGCTTTACAATCGCATTGGACATATATAGTAGCAAAATTGGTAGACTGCAGATAACTAACAACAATCTCAAAAGGAAAACAAATAATCAGTAAAGAAAGTTAACATTTCACACTAAATTAACTAAATAATCAAATATGAGACATTTTACAATAAATGAGTTAAATAAATTAATGAGAATACATGAATAGCTGAGAATATTTCCTTTGTTTGACCTCAGCAAGGGGACCCTGAGCATACAGTCTATACGTCGTCTGAAGTAACATTTTATTCATGTTATTGGTAGTAAAGGGTTCAGCGTCATTGATAAATAAATAACATTTACACATGTTGAATGAATTATTCATTACATAGTGGTGCATTACCACCACCTGCTGCTTGACAGAAAAAAACAATACAGCAAGCAAAAACAGAACTTGTTACAAATACAAAATTAACAAGTTTTATCAACACATGCACAGTCATACACTTATACTTAAAACAGCTAAAGCATTTTGTGTTTTTGTTGAATAAAATGTGTACTCGATTTAAGTTATCAAAACAACATGGATAATAGCAACAACAACAAAATTGGTAAATTGCAAGTAAATAACAATCTCAAAAGGACATATTTAATGGATAAAAAGAATAACATTTTACAATAAATGAATTAAATAATCTAATGAGAGAATGGCTGAATATGTTTCAATTGTTTGTTTCCGAATTTGAAATGTGTATTTTCAAAATCAAAATTTTCTGATTTCGGTGAAAAGTTCTGATTATTAAGAGTTTAACTTGCAACCATATAGCTACATAAAAGTTGTACCTTTGACAGACTGTGCTTTGTGTTCAGCAAACGCTGGTCCTGGTAGCAGTTTAGTGATGTCATCTAATCCAGCCCAACCTCCTTTTACTAAGACCTGGAAGACAAAATAATAATAACACGCTCTTCTTATACTGCGCTTTATCACACCAGAGGGCATCTCAAAACGCTCATTTCTTTATTTCTACAAGATATGTGGTGCTATGTTCGAAAGATATAAGACCCATTTATTTACATAGCACCGTATCACAGTTTACAAAGCGCTGTGGTGCAATCTGAAGCCAACCTTACCTAAAAACACTGAGGCAAACCACTTCTAAGTGTACTGGGTTCTTCTATGTCCATAACACACAAAAATGCACAGACCCATTATTCCCAGAATGTCAACGGCACATTATGCACTGGAATGGTATCGATTGCAATGGCAATTTAGACCGTTTTAACAGGAGGTTAGTGGTTTGTAATTTGTTCCCCACTCACATGAGGACTCTACCAAATTGAATTTGACATTTCCTTTCCTCTTTAAAATGACTTTTAGCTTTATTTTGATTGCGGTACAATGATGTAAATGTGGTAAAAACAATATGGCCGCACCATGATGAACATTTATTGAAGCCATACCTGCTCGACCAGTTTACATGTGAGTGGAGTGAAGGCTCCGCTGAATACGTAGGACATATCCTCTGGGTTGCGTAGATTCACTTCTCCTGACTTGGGAATCTACAACAGAAAAAAATTAAAGGGAAGGTAAACGTTTGGTAATCCCTCTTATAATTAATGGCAATAAAAACTTACTTGGTTTTAGAAGCCTACAGCAGCTTTTGATAGTATAAAGCATTTTGAGAAACATTTCACTTCGAAGCAATGTGGGTATGGACAAATATATCAGTTTTTATCCACCAAAAACACATCATAATTTCCTCACAAGACAACATCAAATCTCGGTGTTAATTATGAGAGCCTTTGTTATCTTTCCTTTTTCAAGTCAGGGTTTCATTGTGGCAACGATATTTTCAAAGGATGATTACCCCAGAAGCTTCACAATGTTCTGAAAAATATTACCGAAGTGGGTACATTTTTTTTCTTCGGAATACCGACCCAAAGTGGTTAGGTACACTTTTGCTTATCCAGACTATCTTATTTTTTATTCTCCCCCCCCCCCTCCCCCTACCACTTCTTATTACAATCTCTTCTTCTCTACACAAGCCTCTCCAAGTTCTTTTAAACCTCTTTGCAAATTTCCAATGTACACATTGCTTGTTTTAAGTATTTTTTTACATGTTTGACCGCTTGTATGTTGCTTTCTTGTCACTGGCCGAACGACTAACAATAAACAAACAACAATCAGCTCGATCTTACTTACCAGATTGAGTTTCTTGCACAGCATACGGAATGCAGTCTTCTTCATCAGTGCTTTGTCTGTAATCTTAGTCTTCACGTCGGTCACAGTCAGTTTACTGACCTCCACGGACGGCTGCTCTGTGTACATACCAAGCTTCCGCAGATTGGAGAATGTCAGGAGATGCTTGTGGCCGTGGCTCTGTAGGAAGTGAGTCTGGAGGGTTTGATAGTCCCTGCTGGACAGACCTGAAGAATAAATCCAAATGATAACGAGTTACAGACAAGAAAGAGCACTGGTCAGGTTTGCATTATCAAGAAAATACACATCCTCCGACTCGGGTTAACATTTATAACTGATTTTAATTTTGGGTTGCACAAAGAAATATTGACTAGAGCGGAATTGCCCTTACAGAAAAGAAAGCTCGCCGCAAGCTCGTAACTGGATTGCAAACTTGTTTTTGTAAGGGTGAACCTATGACCTTCAGATTAACGCGCAGGTGCTCTACCAACAAAGCAATCTAGCCCTATGTTGGCAGTCTCCCGATTTTGTCAATATTTTTGTTCGGGGGTGCCAGTCAGAAGCCATTCAACCGTAAACTGCCGTGTAGCCAGGGATCACACTCAAGCTTATGGTACAACCTGGGAAGCGGCAGCAGAGGGATCACCTGAAGGGGGTGTAACATTTATATTTCAATTTAATTGTAATTTTCTTTTAATGGAAAATGACAGAACAGAAGTTTAACACTTAATACAATAAATGTTAACAAAACTAAACGATAAAGAATAATAAATAAAATTAAATTTACATGTAACAGCATTTTATATGCACTTTTTTTTTCAATTTCAAGCAAAATTGGGCACCGTATTCCCACATTCTGGCTTTGAAGTGAGGGGAACAGAAGTAGGGAGTTGAAAGTATGAAGGAAGGAGGAAAGATTTACATGGAAGCTCTGTCTGTAGAAGACAGTCCCTTCAGAACAAAAGACAGGTATTGTCTTACAAAACCAAGTATTACCTAAAAAATCAGTTATTAATTTGGGGGTTGAACAAAGAGAAATTAACTAGAGCGTGATTTGCAGTGATCTGCGACCTCCAGATTAACGTGTTCAACCAACTGTGCTATCTAGCCCCAATGATGTCTACTCCATATTCTGTCAAGTTCTTTGTTCGAGGGCGCCAGGGATAAATATAAGTTAAGTACTACAGGGGTCATAAACACTTACCATTTTGTGTGAGTGACAACAAGCAGATTAGCCTCAATAGTTTATCTGGTGGAACCTGTAAATAATATCGGTTTTCTTCTAATTATTGTAATAATTACAGGATTCAAAATGGCCATACCTGGCGGTGTAGCAGTTAGAAACAAATGACCACCTGACCCAACGCTTTAGGTTGGACTTGCAAAACTTAAAATCTTAATATTTATATCTATAAAAAAGCAAAAAGAAATAGGCATAATAAAGCACATAAACTCTACTGTAGTAACATTCAAGGGACGTGTACATGTACATGTAACTAAAACTACCTAAAACTGAAAAAGCTATTTCAAAATTGGCTTCAACAAGATATTACAAAGTGGGTAAGATACTGACGAGTGGAAAAAAGCAAATGGGAATACAATTAAAATGAGGAAATGTGTACATGCTCTGAACCAAAAACAAAAATTGACACAAACAAATTGTTTACAAAATAATAGCCAATCTATATGAGGCCTAGACTTCAGTTCTTCACCTCTCTTGCCATGGTTTGGTTTCATAGAGCTGCTCAGCTCAAAAAGTAACTTTAGCACTAAACAAATTTATTTATCACAATTTAAGGTTACCAGCCAAAATACCATTCCACATGTACCGTCTGTGACTGGTTTCCAGCTAATTTTTGCTTAGCAGAAGATTGCTGAGTAACATTTGCTGCATAAGCAGCTCTATGAAATACAAATAATAAAGTGCCCACAGACACGAAAGTACATGTAGGCTTTACTCATTGAAAGTTAACTGGGCCTTTTAACAAGAATCTATGGCATGTATGATTTGCGGTAACACCATGTGTATATCTACTCGCTGGGTAGATTTTGTTCTTTGAGAACTTGTCTTGCTATTTTATTCTACTGCCGCGGAGTAGATTATTCGGAATTCGGGAGACTTCTCAGTTCTGAAAAGAACTGTCCTGCTTATTAACTACTACCTGGGCGGGAGGTAGGAATCTATGGCAAGTCGTACAAGAGTAGTCAAGTGTAAAGGGCACAATTTCATAGAGCTGCTTAAAGGCCTATACACTATTGGTAAGATCGAAAAACACAAATGTTCACAGATTCACACATAACTTACATGATTGAAAGTAAGTTATGGTAGAAAGGGTTCCTTAAAATATTTCTGCCTAAAATGCTATCGTTTCTGAGAAATGAGTAAAACAATAGTTTTTATCACGCGTGATAATAAACTCGATGTTTGAAAAACAGAAAACACATAAGGTCTTTTTTCACTATTTTCTCGTGATCTCGATGACCAATTGAGCTCAAATTTTCACAGGTTTGTTATTTCATGTATGTGGTTGATTACACAAAACATGAACACTGTCTGTGATTATTTTGAATCCTGGTCACAACACTTGTGTCCTTGAGCAAGACACGTATCATAGTTGCTTCTCAATACCTAGGGGTAACTGGGTAACTGTGTGAGGTCAGAGGTGTTTCTTCTAGCACAGGCTGCGTACGCCCCCAAGGAGCTGAGATTGTTTAAGGAGTGAACTATCTGACCCATTGAAAGGGGTAGTAATGTACATGTACATGCGCCAGGGGGGTGGTTAAACAATTTGTGAATACCAGTGCAACGCCCATAACTATTGTTATTATTATTAATTTCAAGGCTAGCGATTGAGACTTACGCATGGGCTGTCGGGACTCTTTGATTAAGGGGGCCAGAGGGGTTGATTTGACCAAATTTAACATAGAAAAAAGCATAAGTACCAATTTCTAATACTGGATGAATTTTTCAATTTCTCTGGCCACTTTTGTTCTTCTTGCTGTGCCTGATTTTATCCTACTGTCATACGCCTATAATGTACATTCAATACTGAAATCAAACCATAAATCACTTTGATTTTTTGAGGAAACAAAAGCCACATATTTTGTTAAGTCAGTGATAGTTTTTTAAAATTTTGTAAATTAACAACCGACATTTTGATAGGTGAAAAGGGAAAAAGGTCACCAAAACGGCGGACACAAATTGCACCAGCGGAAAAGCAAAACACATATTTTCATGCAGGGAAACATATATAGTGCACAGTTTTACCTGCAATGGGCCAACCTGTTGGTTACAAGAGTGAGAGGTTAAAACAAGAAATCAACTCAGGAATTGTGACACGATTAACCAAATTAAATCATCTTTGAAAATAAACAATTCAAAACCTAGTTGCTGTCGCAGTAAAAAGCCAGAAAGCAAGATAAATACCAAAACAAGGGGGAAAGGGTATACTAAGAAAGAAATTGTAGCTTCTTAAACGAAAACCCAGCAGATATTTTGCTTTGCTTTTGCACGGTTTATACTAATTAATAGCACCTTAGCACTAGTGAAGTCACAGTTGTTTATGACTTTGCAAAAAAAAGAGAATGAAGCATGGGAAACCAATACGTCTCTGCTCAACTGCAACAAATACAGGACCCAGTCACAGCACTTTGAAGCAATGCAGTAAACAAACTGCAACATCATCAGTTACTTGTTACTTGTTTGAATAATACCCATTGTTGCAGCCCAATTTGGGATAAACTGAGATGTTGTGGTAAAGTGACGTCAACAGTCAGGTGGATAAGGTGCCAAAGAAAAGAGAAAAGTGCACTATTTACAGGTGCAGGGGTCTATTATGATCATGTATATAGTAGTGATCAACATTGCCTTCCTCAGAAGTACATGTTTGGATAGAAATGTTGACGGTTGTGGGTTCGATTCCCACCTAGCTTTTTACTAACAACATCAGAGATGGGCATATCAATATTAATGGAAGGATTCATACTTTGGTAAGTACTCAACAAATATTAATGACCATAAAAACTTACTTGGTTAAAAAGCACTGCAGCTGTTGATAGTATAAACTATTTCGGGGAAAAGGATTCCCTTCGAAGTAATACGGTTTGGATAATTTTTCACCGAAAAAACATTTGAACCCGAGAAACGATTCATGCATGCATGCATTGTTTCTCAGGTTTCTAAGGGTAGGTGTCTACGCAAATGCTGCGACCAGAGATGCGGTCGGTACCCACTGTCATCTCGCAAAATGGATTAGACGTTCTTGTGAAAATTCTGTGACAGCTTTTTGCTGTTTTCTCAACCTGCGACCCCTGGATTAACGTTCACCCAAGTGGATTTAATAATGTTTATCTTTTGATGGTGTGTCGAGGCCGAGCGGTTAATTGCATCGGACTCAACTTCTGGTGGTTTAGTCATCAGGGTGTGGGTTCGAGTCCCGGTCATGACGCTTGTGTCCTTGAGCAAGACACTTAACTATAATTGCTTCTCTCTACCCAGGGGTAAAATGGGTACCTGTGACGGCAGAGATGGTTCTTGTGAATGATTTAGTTTAGTGCGCTTTGGCAGCACAGGCTGTATACTCCCCAGGGAGCTGAGATGATTTCAGGAATGAAATAAATGGCTCAGTGACCAGGGGTAATAATGTGTAAAGCGCATTGATCATTCTTGGAATTGCGCTATATAAGAGCCAATATTATTATTATTATAATTTTTATGTAAAGGGTGCAATATAAATTTGTATTACTATTATTACTATTATTATTATTATTATTTTTTGTTAGGTGGTTAGGATTGACCGATAAACAGAGTTTATTTACTAACCTGTCTGTCAATTTGTTCCTCTATGTAGGCAGAACAGTCCTTCATGTTGATTCCTTCTAACAAACCTGCCAAATAAACAGATATTGTTATCATTATTATTATTTCTAGCAGGAGCCATGCATAGCGCAGGTTTCCCACATACAATACACTGCACCCAGTGGCGGTGCAGGCAAAAACGATTCATGCATGAAATGTTTCTCAGATTCGAATGTTGAAAAATTATCTAACCAATATTACTTAGAAGAATTGTTTATACTATCAACAGCTGCAGTGCTTCTCACCAGGTAAGTTTTTATGGTCATTAATTGTTGGAGTATTTACCAATCTATGGCCCTAGTAGGGTCACAAGTCCAAACATGTTGCTGTTGCTGAGTTACCATAGAGTGGATGTCTTTCTAAGGATTCAGGAGGGTAACATGTTCCATTGTTGACTGGTATCCTACACAGTTTTCCTAAGCAGAAAACTGTTGCACAAAATTTACTGAGAAAATAGAATTGGCTGTTGCAAACTGCTTACCAACCAAAAGGACCTGTGGTATAAATGCAAAAATTAGTTAGTGGCCTGACGTTTTCCACCCTAGCAGAGTCTTTCTCGCAGGCTAAATGACAACACAACACACACATAAACATGTACCGTAATCTTCGGAATATAGGCCGCGGCTTATACATTGATTTTGGTCCTTTTAAACATGTCGGCGGCTTATATCCCGGGCGGCTTATACTGCGGGCGGCCTATATTCCGAAGATTACGGTACATGTTTATGTGTGTTGTGTTGTCATTTAGCCTTCGAGAAAGACTCTGCTAGGGTGGAAACGTCAGGCCATTAACTAATTTTTGCACACTATTTACTGCTCTAAGCAGCTCTATGAAAGTGGACCCTGATTGTAGCCTTGGAACAAATGTGATTTCTAAAGTCATATTTAGGATTTGAAGCTTTGCATGGTGGGAGTATAATCAGGTTAGGTTTTCCGTAGCACCATGTGTAAAGCTCTTTGTTGAGTGGTGTTGGTTCTGAAAAGAACCGGTTCAGCTTTCTGCTGAAGATGATCAGAGCGTACTGATCGAAACGTTGAGTATAAACAACCGGTTCTTGTCAGAAAAAGAGATTCACACATGGTGCTACTGCAAACCTTACCTGATTAAAGTCATATTGCTTGTTATTATTTACTGAAGAAACAATTTTGGATTCTTACTGTGCTCTGTCTGAAGCTGCTCCTCAAAGTTGACCTGTTTATTCTTGAGATCGAGTATCCTTTCACAAGCTCCGATATCTACATCAGAAAAAAAAAATGTATTTAAGTTAAGTGAAGGAAAAGACACATGGTACAATATACAGTTTCCCTTCAAGTTTATTACATGTTATTTGAAATAAAAAGACACATCCCCTAAAGGTGATCCCCTCTTGTCACTTCCCAGTTTGTATCGTAATCTTGTGTGTGATCCCTGGCTATACTGCAGTTACAGGTTGAATCGCCTCTGACTGGCACACCCAGATATTGACAAAATAGGAAGACTGCCAACATAAGGGCTAGATAGCTCAGTTGGTAGTGTGCCGGCACGCTAATCACAGGTCCCAGGTCCAACTCACGGTCTAGTAATTTTTTCCTTGGTAAGCCCCAAATCAATTAAAATGACCCCAGTCAGTTTCCCTTACGGTTTATTATTCGATATTGACAACATAGAGAGACTGCCAACATTAGGGCTAGCCCTAGTTAATTTGTCCATGTTCAAACCCAAGTCAAATAAGTTTCATCCAGTCAATTTCCCTCGTGGTTTATTACTATATATACATACGTATGGTAAGTGACTTGTACTGTTGCTTTAAATCTTTCAGCTCAGTCTGCACAAACGTCTTGACTTCACCAATATTGTGCAGTCCTCTCCCTTTCTGAAAACAGATGATATAAGGAAAAACAACAAATGAAAATATTGTTCAACATACACACATATACATGCACAACAAGATAAAGTGTGTCTTGCCTTATGTCATGTATCTAGGGCTTCCAGGAAGAATGTTTATTTGATAACTTATTGAGGCTACCCTGGTAAAACATGACTAAGTTTAAAGTGGCTTGGGGGCTACCCTGGTAAAACATGACTAAGTTTAAAGTGGCTTGTCGAGGCCGAGCGGTCTAGTTCACCAGACCCAAGCTCTGGTGTTGTCAGCAGCAGAGTGTGGGTTCGATACACGTTTATGACACTTGTGCCCTTGAGCAAGGCACTCAACCATAATTGCATGGGAAGGTAGTGCATTCTGCTCTACCAGCCAGGCTCCTAGTGGATGATACCCATGCCTACATCCTTACGGACTCCAAAGTTAAATGACTACAGGGTGGTCCAAAAAGAGGGAAACCCACTTTTGACAGCAATTTTTATTATACTTTGTGAGCATGTTTTTAAAATTAAATGTTATTAAAATGTTAATCTATAATGGTGACAAAAATGATTACAAACTCATATTCAGAAATTGTTTGGTTCAGAGTGAACTTCATTACCTGATAGCCAGATTGGACCATCTTGGCCTGCGCACTGAGATATGCAAATACATGGGAGATATGACGGCCACGGATATCATCAAATATCTGCAATCGAGAGGAAGATTTCTAATGAAAAAATTACCATGTCAACTGTTAATATCAGGTTCAATTAAATGGAACAACACAGCATCAAATAGACAGTGCAAGTCTCGTGTGTATTCAAACACTGTTTGAAAACCTTGGGTTTCCACATAGCATTGTTTTGATATGTGAGGGAGTAAAAAATATTATTGTTTAATTTTAGTCTGAAAAGCTAATTGATTATGAAGCTCATTTTTTCTTCAAAATATTTCCCTCTGAAATGAAGTCATATTCCAGTAAGCGTTATCTGAAAACCTAAAATAAAAAACACAACAGCCGATTGCCGTTGTTACAATCAAAATTAAGGACAATGTATTAACATGCTGAAAATTTGTGAACGGTTGTTCACTATTTTCTTCTGACTCACACAACAGACAAAGCAAATTGTTTTTACAGTTTTGTTATTTCATGGTGGATAACACAAAACATGAACGCTGTCTGGTGCCCAAGTTCATGGCTCTGCTTACCACAGAATTATGCACTTCGCAGTTAAAGCAGTGCCATGAAATAGGGCTCTGGTCCCAACAACAACTACCGACAAGGAGCTTTTGTCTTTTTCTAATAGTTGCCATCAAGCTGGGAAAATAAAACGGAACAATATCAATGCAAATGAGTCCAGTGTGACTGATTCAGAGGTCAAAGTGCCCCAGATAAACTCTGCCATTTAATCAAATGAGAATAACACTGTTAAAGGCAAAGCATACCTTTGGTTTTTGGAATCGTTCGATTGTTTTAAATTTTATTTCAAAAGGTGGTGGCATTTTTTTAATATCGCCGAAAATCCGGAGCGGTTATGTCCACGCAGGAATAATAATCTGTAATTGGAATACGCAATCTGAGAAACGTTTCAGACAGTAACGTTTCTCAGATTCAAATTTTGGGGCATAAACAATTATACCATTTTACATAATCACATTACTTCGAAGTGAAATGTTTCTCAAAATGCTTTTTATTATCGAAAGCTGGTGTACTTCTAACTAACAAGTTTTTATTGCCATTAATTTTAAGAGTGATTACCAAACGTATACCTTCCCATTAAAATACAGTCATCGATGGACCAAGGAATCGACCACAAGAGAAGAGTGGATTATATCAGGGTTCTAGGAATGTCTGATTAACAACCACCCTTTGAATCTGACTAGGTTATAGACCCTTCCCCTGAACTTACACTTTGGTTGGCAAAAAGATAGAACATCGCGCCATTTTGTATGGGGATGATAGTGGCGTGACGCAGATGCGTTTGTGCGTCTGCTTAGTGCACATCTCTATGGCGTTTGCCAACCAACAGTGTCTGTACGCATACGTGAATGTAATTAGCATATTTCATGGGAAGGGTCTATTGAATACTGCTTTACCTGATCATCACAGTTCAGTAAAAGTCGCAAGCTCCTCTCCGAGCCAGTAACCTCTGGTCCAAACTCACAATAACCTGTTGGTGGAGTATACAAACAATTTTAGTATGAACAGAGAAAAATTGACTAGAGCAGGACTTGAACCTGCCTCCTCAGGAATAACTTGCTGGCATTCTAACAATTGAGCTACATAGCCCTACTGTTGGTGGTCTCCCTTCTAGATTGCATCGCGGATTTGGGTGTGACCCCTGGCTAGGCTATATGGCAGTTACAGGTTGAATGGCTTCTGACTGGCACCCGAACAAAAATATTGACAAAATTGGGAGACTGCCAACATTAGGGCTAGATAGCACTAAGAGAATATTTATCTCATTTGATGTGGGTAATACTTTCTTACTCAACAGAATTGAAAGATATTCATCGACATTTGAACATAATTTGTAAAATTTTAGATGAGGTCAGGTATTTACATTCAAAAACACAAGAATACCGGACTTGCAGGGCCCAACTTCATAAATTTTTGTTGACATAAAGTCGCTAAGCACAGCAAAATAATGCTTCCCAGAATAAGGTTACCAGCTAAAATACCATGTTACATATGCAGCTGTGCCTGGTATCCTGCTTACTTTTGCTGAGCAGAATAATGTTTAAGCAACATGAAATTGGGCCCAGTTTTTGAGTTTACTGGCCCTACCCTAAAAACACTGACCTTGGGCCAGCGAGCCCTGATACAAGTACCCTAAAAACACTGACCTTGGGCCAGCGAGCCCTGATACAAGTACCCAAAAAACACTGACCTTGGGCCAGCGAGCCCTGATACAAGTACCCTAAAAACACTGACCTTGGGCCAGCGAGCCCTGATACAAGTACCCAAAAAACACTGACCTTGGGCCAGCGAGCCCTGATACAAGTACCCTAAAAACACTGACCTTGGGCCAGCGAGCCCTGATACAAGTACCCAAAAAACACTGACCTTGGGCCAGCGAGCCCTGATACAAGTACCCTAAAAACACTGACCTTGGGCCAGCGAGCCCTGATACAAGTACCCAAAAAACGGAGTACCAACCACTTTTAATGCCAAATGTTTCGTCCAGTAGTCCTTCATACGTTGTCTGTGTGCACAGCGGTGTCACCAGGTCAGCCTCACGGTCAATCAGGAATATATGGCCGATCTCATTCCTGATGGGTGCACGGGGCTCTCCCTGTAGTGACTGCAGTGTTTTGACAAGATCCCATACCATCTGGAATAGGAACAGCAAATGCAGTTTAATCTTATTTTCAAGATAATTCTACCCAAAGAAAACACTGTGTAAAACACAAGTTTAAGACCAAAGTATAAGTAGCAGTTTTGTTCATGTTAACCCACCATATCCAAGCTTACCATCATTGGAAAGAGAAAGATCGGATCTTTCCAATGGAGGTAAAATAAAATAAGGTTGCTATTATGCGATCCCTTCAAATTAGGCTGGAAAGATCTGAAATGCCAATCATCATATGGTTGTGTACAAACAAGTGTTTGGGTTTACAGAACACAATGAAGAAACATTTGTTGAAATTTATATTATTATTTACTATTCATATTAATAATAGATTATTTAGCATTTTCTTGACTGATCTCAACAATGGTGGGATTATATGAAAGGAAATTCAATAAGTAAGACATGTTACCTTCAAGGTAATAATACAGTTTGTAAAATTGATGACAAGATTTCAGTTGTGTAAGAATGTGTGATTCACGCTTGAGTGGTCAAACAATGCGGGCACCATCAGCTGTGTATGTCAAACGAATTTGGTAGAGGGTTAATTATTAAGGACTTATTTTAAAGCTCTTTTTGTATCTACTATTTGATGAGTAAATAAACCCAGTTTTTCTAATTTGGCAGGATGGAGTCTGGTTTGGCATGGAGCACCATATGTAAAGTGAGTGTAGTTTTTTACCTTAGCACATCGGCCTAGACCATACACATGAGGTATGGTACCAAAGAGAGCCTGAAGGTTGACTATGGAGGTGGCTATGGTGTGTAGTAAAGACTGCTCACCGTGCTGCAAGATATCAAGTTATATTATTATTATTATTCTATCAAGTGAAAAACCAAAAGGGAAACTGGACTGGGTACATTTTAAAGCACATGTAAAACATTGGAATTGTCAAAGACCAGTGTCCACACTTGATGTGACCCAACTTGTGAAATAACAAACCTGTGAAAGTTTAAGCTTAATCGGCTTTTGGAGTCATGAGATAACAGTGAGAAACCCTATCATATATTTTGAATGCTTTTAAACATCAGATTTTATCACGCGAGATAAAGACTAATTGCTTTACTCATTTCATAAAAGCTACAGCATTTCAAGCAAAACTATTTCAAGGGAAGTTTTCCACCATGACCATCTTTATACCACGTAAGTTATGTGCAAATCCGTGAACATTTATATTTTAAATCTTACAAATGTTGTACACACCCTTTAAATAATTTGGTGTTGAATATAAAAAAATTGAGTAGAGCAGCAACTTGAACCTGCAACTTTCGGATTAATGTAGCCCATTATGCTTACAAGATTTTAGTTTTAGATGTGATGCAATGCTCCGGTCTGAAGCGGGATTCGAACCTGGGTCCTTTCATCAAACTGTAACCATGATTCAGTGGCAATAAACTACAAGCTGACTGAGATGGTCGAGGTACAATCAGGTTTGTGGTAACACTAAATACATGAAATCTTTCTTTGAGTTGTGGTGGTTCTGAAAAAAGCAAATGTGGTGTTACAACTCGACATCTCGATCAGTATGCTGTGATCGTCTTCAGGTATAAATGAAAAAGAAAAACAAAGAAACAAGAACAATATACTATGCTAACAATTCATAGGTTATATCCTCCTCAGCTCTCACCAGAAAATAATCTCTGAAGAAATTTGGAAGCTCTAACGACAAGATGTCTCTATCTAACGCAATGAGGTCTAACCGGAAGTCTTCCATTTCAACATCTGCAAAACAACACATTATACTCACTTTTAACAGAGATTATAAACATGGCGTCCCGGCTACCAAACAATTTCAATGTTCAATTTGCCAGGCTACTTTTAAAAAGCTAATTCGACTTACACCACTTTTTCAGTCTTCATCTGAAGTGATACATGTATGATCGAGAAAACTGTCTCTAAAAAGTTTTAACTTTAATAGACCCATTACATGTGACGCTGTAAGCTCAAATAGCGCCCTCACTGAGATCAAAGGAAGACCTATCATTGGCTGAGAGTTGTGTGTGGCCAATACGCATGTTCATTCTTCCATTGTTGGACCTCAGTGATTTCAGCACATGCAGTGGGTCTATCAGTGAATTCAGAATATACATATATCCCATTATAAAAAAACTAAATGTAAGTATTTTTCACTTTCAAACAAAAACAATCTACCATGATAAAGTTTTTTCTCAGGCTGAATCGTTATTGTTTTTTTGTTTTTTTATGTGAATCAGAATAAGCCACTGCCAAAATCAATGCTGTAACTTCTCTGAATAATTCAATTATATGTCATGATATATCATGATAAATCAATAATTTATCATGAAAAACCAATAATATATCTCGATAAATCAGTGATATATCTTGATTGTTGAATGATATTTCTTGATAAAACAATGATACAACTTAAATCCTTGAAAAATCAATCCTATAATCTTTATAAATAATTTATACACCATCTTGATAAATCAATGAAATATACCATGATATTGATACTATATACACCTTCAACCAAACTCCATGCTATTAATACTCACCTCCATATACTCCTTCTTGTTCAAGTAACATTTCACATACATATAACTGTGACATGAAGTGAAGAAAAAGAAGGGGGAAAAATTATTCCAAAAACAAACAAAAACCAACACACTTGAACTCCCCCTCCCAGCAAGCCACACAATCTTTGCAGAAAAACCGTACAACAAAATAGGCTCGAGTGGGGAAAGACTATTTTGAAAATGACACTACAAAGCATCAGAGGCGTCCTGTAATTATCCATATAGGGCTCCAATATTAAATGTTTGAGTGGCGCGGCAGAATACATGGAAAACTAAAGGATGACACGTGAGGTGTGCTCCACCAATCAAATGACAAGGATCGGTGTGCCCAATATATCAGATATTTCATTAATTGGCTTACCTTCCTCGGCACAAATAAAATCGTGTACTTCTTTTTTCTGAAGCTCTCTTTGTCACCTTTAATTTGATCTGAAAATAAACCAAATCCACATCCCAGTAAAGGTTTATTGTACATGTTTACTGTAAGTGCACCTAGGATACAACAAAAGAGTTATCAATTTTTAATTTGCAAGATATTATGAATTGTTGTGCTGAGTGCCATGCATTAATGTGCAAGAAAATTGTGTACTGTTTATCTGAACAGTTTTTCATTTGTCAAGTACAGTAACTTCAGTGTGCAAAAAACTAATTTTCAATAAAGAGGATTTAAAATGATGGTGTGTACACAAGCCCACCTTGTTGGACTGTTATGACTCTAATCATTTAGTTGCAATTACAGCCCGCCCTTTATACATGTCTAAAATGTTACGTTTTTGAATGCAATTTTTACCCTTTTTTTTTTGATTTGTCATTTTCAAAACATCATATCTAGACAAATGAATTGTTTGGTAAGCCCCATCATGTATCATAGTAATTCAACAAATGTAAGGAATAAGGTGAAATATGTATGAGCAATATGTGATGTTTAGGATTGGGAGCCCTTTTGTAGAACAACATTTTTGACTCCAAATTACAAACTGTGTTAGTTGACAAAGTAAAAGGAAAAACCACATAATTTGTGTGAATCATCATATTCTACTTTAAAAACATCTTAACCCTTTAGTCACTGTTCCGCCCGAAACCGCCCAGCCATTTACTCACTGGACCGCCCAAAACCGCCCGAGATTAAACAACACTTTGTATCTTGGGTTTTACACATGCTAGCGGGTTGCAGCAAACAGCCGTCGAAAGAGCGTGATCTAAAAATTGCGCCAGTCTAAAAATATCCCGTGGTCACCATTGACAAAAAACAAGTAATCTCCTTCCAAAGGTTCAAAGGTCGGAAATCTAGCACGACGTGTCAATGCTTCTCTGTGTGTGTGCGTACCGTATCGTATGTACAATGCATTACGCGCACACACGCACTATAATGTATACTACGAAAGCGACGATGTTTCGCTGGGCTTTCGCCATGTTTTTCACACATTATTGAAAGGAGTTTACATTTTAGAGGAAATTTATTGTTATCCATAAGTAATATAGACAAGATTGTTCATTTCTAAAGGTATGTTTTGATATTATTTCAATCACTTTGTCAACATTTTGTTCTTGTTTGAAACGATAGCAAAGTTGAAAAAGTTGCGTGCACAACTTTCCGTGAAACACAGACGCTAACGTAATGCAAACTAACAGTTGTCTATTTTCGTTGGTGTGTCAACATATTTACAATCTGAAAGCTTCAATTCGGTAAAAGCAAATACATATATGTGTGAATCATTCGAAAGATAATTTTATCCTCTACAAAATAAACCAAACTTGTAATACAAAAAAATAATTACAATGGAAGTTATGATACGACTTCCAGATAGTGCGTTAATTCGATGACTTTTCCCCGCCCTGCTCAGTGAGTAAATGACTTTGTTGAATTTGCTCGTAAGTGCTAAAGGGTTAAAAGTGCCCCAAATCCGAAGTCAATGAGTCCCTTTAAAAGCACCCAGTTTGAATCTACAAGTTTGTTTTTTATGAATGAAGAAGGTTACAACTTACTTGCTATATTCCTGATGTTATCCACACTGGGTCTAACCAAGTACATGCGCCTAGTGAGAAGAGAAAACAAAAACAACGGGGGAAAAAGGAGCTATAAATAACAAAAAAGCTGTTGTAAACTTTTAAGAGTGTTCAAAAGGACCTGTAGTTCAAATGCAAATACATGTAAATAGTTATTGGCCAATATGTCCAATCTTGAAGGTTTTTCTCCAGGACAAATTTATAGCCTGATTTTTCGACGTACAACCAAAAATTATTGAATATTTTCAGGCAACAAATGTTGACATGTTCAATGTTTTAAATCGAAAATACATACATGTACATGAAGTGCAATGAATGGAATACTTGTAACATGCAAATTGACTGCACATAGCTGGTGGGAACATGAGGTAACGATGGATTCGGACAATAACTCATTTGTATCTTTTTAGCTAACTAAATTACTAATCGTCAATTACAATTGTCTCTGTCACCTCCGTTATAATAGTGGCTCCTTACTATAGCACTCAATTCGGCACTCAGTGACGCTCCACATTATTACCACTGGTCTCTGGGCCATTCATTTTCTTTCCTTAACCAATATCAGCTCCCTTGGGAGTATACAGCCTGTGCAACAATCACATGAACCATCTCTGCCCTCACAGGTACCCATTTCCCCCTGGGTGAAGAGAAGCTATTAAGTGACTTGCTCAAGAACACAAGTGTCATGACCACACACTCTGATGACTCTCAGCCACCAGAACCCGAGTCTTATGCACTAAACCGCTCGGCCATGACACAAAACTAAATGTGAGGAGCAGGTGCCAAGACACGCCGCAATTACAAAAACTGAGGAGCAGTTTTACTTACGAGTCTCCACTGACTTCTAACTTGTTGCTCTCCAGCTTGAATATCTTGTCAACACCATGCCTCTATTTATTAAGACATAGAAGGAAGGTGAGTTAATTATTTTGGGTAATTTAGACCTTTTCATACTTTATATGATTGTAAAAGTTTATCACATACCTCACTGCAGATTTATGCTTGGCCTGGAGATTTATGCTTGACATTGTTCTGATTCGCAATACAAAGCAGGAATCAAAGACAATGCTTGTGACATGGCAATTTGGCTGGTAACCTTATTCTGGTAAGCAAATTCTGTGCTTAGCTATCTTATGTGCTTTAAAGCAGCTTTATCAAATAGAGCCCTGGTCTTTACTAATTACATGTAGGCCTAAATGTTATCTTTTGTCAACAGTTTTTTCCTGAAGGAGTATTCCGACACAACTACTGTACAAGAGTAAGTTGTAGTCAATCAATGATGATTGTGAGTAGCTTGATTGGGGGTTGGGGGGGGGGGGGGTATATTATTTACCTTTAGCAGCTGAGCTCCAGCTATCCTGTCTAGGGGTCTCATTAAGTCAGGATCTATTACTAGATCCTTCATCTCAGGAATCTGCAAGGAACCAGAAGTGATTGGATGTTATGAGAAAGTGTCTTTTAAAGCCCATCCCTCCTGAATCCTGAAAAAAAACTCATCCACTCAATGGTAAATCATCAAGATTGGATGCCTGGCCGAGTGATCTGGTGAGTATAGGTAAGCACCTTCGTTTACAGGTTTCCTCAGGCTTGCGAGCTACAGCGATTAGGCCCTACCCTTACCCAAATTTCCAATTCATTCCAATTGGATATCCAGTTGGAAAGAATTGGATTGAGTTGGTATTGAGTTGGTGTGAGTTGGTTTATATTGGAATACTGAATTCCCAATTGGAATAAAATCTTAAACCAACTCATTCCAATTGGAAAGCCAATTGGACTCAGTTGGCTTGATTTGATTGAACTGGAATTTGTTGGAATTTGTTTCTACCAATTGGAAATATCACCTCCTAATATATTTCCAATTGGGAAATTTTATTTCCCAACGGGGTCTAGTTGGACAAAAATTCAAACTGAATCCAACTGAGTCCAATTTGGTCTAATTTGATTTGTGCCAAAACACAGCAATGGAAATATTCCAATTAGTTCCAATTGGAAACATGAATTTGAAATGTTGGTAAGGGTATACATTAGTTCACTATCAGACTATGATGAGGCATCCTTGGTTCCTCATAATCAATTATACAGAAGAAGGCCTATACCATTGGTAAAAGTAAAACTGTTTACAAGGCCTTTGAAAACTGATCATTTAAGACCCCCCCCCCCCCCCCCTCCACACAGACAAACACACACACTGTAAACCGAGGACACCCATTGTTTGGACTTTTGTAGAGACATCCCAAAGACTAAAGCCGTGTTCTCAATGGACTTTTTCTTCCGCGGCCAGCTGGAAAGTTTCCGTGACTGGCTTTGGTGTAATTCTACCGTGCGTTCCCACCTGGACTTGAATTCCGCGACGGAACATTTAACTCGCTGTTCGAAACTGGCAGAATGTCATACATCGCGGGCGCTGTGCACAGTCACCTTTGACCTATGCAGGATATGACGTGCCTGTGACCTAGTTTTCGCGCGCTGAATTCATCAGCATTTTCACATACATCTAGCCCAATTAAAGTCCTCACAAAATCGATCAAATCTGCCATGTTTCTATTAACACAGTAGCGAGATTGAAAAAAGCGCTGAGCACTGTTTGTGTATTGCATGCTACATGTACACACGCTGCATACGGTACGATAATAATACCACACCGCCATCAGTGCAAACGAGACAGGGAACCATACTACCATTTTCGTGCGCCCTCTGTGTTCATAGTCAGAATAGTTGTGGCATATACAGGAAGTGGTGTTGTAGGCAAAGCGTTTTACACCGTGGTCACGGTAGGTTTACAGCGCGGAGCTGTTCCCATTGGACTTTTTAGCGGCACTGATAAGTTACCGTGGCTGCGCGGAAGTCTACCGCGACCTCTTTCGCCCTGTTAGTTTTACATCACGGTCGCGGTAAGTTGACAGGGAGGTCAGTTTAATGCGTTCCCATTGAATTTAGTTTTGTCATTCTACAGAAAAGTTGCGGTACTTTATAAAAAAAAGTGGAATGGGAACACGGCTTTAGAGTGTGTACTGTAAGCACCTGCATTCCGGGACCCTTCCTTATTACATCTTTTGTTTTTTCTTTAACCTTTGACTTTTTGACAACTTGGTTTTTTCATAGAGTGTCCTTTCTCTATGGTTTTGTACACATTCCAACAAGGGACCTTCACCCAACAAGGAACCTTCTTCACCAAACTAGGGACCCTATTGGCTAAATTGTCCCTTACTAAAAAATAAAAAAAGAGGACCCGATTCGGATTTGAATATGTTTACCTACCCACCAAACCCTGCAAACATGGCAAAGGAGTTATCTGTATTCTGTACCCAAATCTGTACGGGCTATCCCATGCAAGTCACCCCCCCCCCCCCCCCCCCCCCCCCAAAATGTGTCCTGTTGCATGCTCTCACTTCCTTCCTCCTAGTTGCGATAATCGTAACCCTCCTTTCCCGAACGGCCTTTAGGCCGGAGGGTTACGAGGAAATGTGCACGCCATTCGACCATTCGTGCCAAAACATGCAATTTCGACCAATGTTGACAGACTAGTCACCAGATTTGCCCAATTTTTACCACTTTCAAAAATCATGAAACAAATTCTAAGAACACGGGCTTGATCTTCAATGTCTAAGGAATCCAACCATAATACTCAAAACATCATTCAGAAAATATTTTGAAGAAAAAAGGACAAAAACTTACCAGAGACGGAGCAAATGCTCGTGAAGCGATCACAGACGATGGTTGAGGTTTTGAACCCCGCACTTCGTTACCATGCAACTTCTCGACCAATCAGTGTAAATTCCCGACCAATCAGCACAAACCAAGGAAAAACAGACCGGCCTGCCGCGGCTGTAGCCCGCGAACCGGCTATGCCCGCTCGCGGACTCACTGCACGTGTGTGTTTGTGTGTGCTCTTGCGCTGGGCTGGCTGTAATACATGTACATGTATGCCAGCGTCAACCTCGTCCCCGGGGTGTGTCGAGCAGTACCATGTTGATCGCTCTCTCATGGTAAACAATGGTTGGAAAAAAAGTAAAACATGGGGACGAGGTTGATGCCAATGTATGACTGTGTGTGTACAATGTATTGGGGTTACATCATAGAGCTAGTTCTTATTATATAGCTCTATGGGTTACATACATGTACGTACTTTATAGCTCCATGCTTGTACACATGCATAGAGCCGCGCAGTCCAGTGAGTCCACAAGCGAGAACAGCCGGTTAGCGGGCTACAGCCGAAGCTCCGCCCAGTCTGTTTTTTCTCAACCTCAACCATCGTCTGTGTCCGATTCACGAGCATTTCGCTCCGTCTCCGGTAAGTTTTTGTCCTTTTTTCTTCAAAATATTTTCTCAATTATGTTTTAAGTGTTATGGTTGGATTTGTTAGACATTGAAGATTAAGCCCATGTTCTTAGAATTTGTTTCATGATTTTTGAAAGTGGTAAAAATTGGGCAAATCTGGTGACTAGTCTGTCAACATTGGTCGAAATTGCATGTTTTGGCACGAATGGTCGAATGGCGTGCACATTTCCTCGTAACCCTCCGGCCTAAAGGCCGTTCGGGAAAGGAGGGTTACGATTATCGCAACTACCTTCCTCCATGCTCACACCATCGTATCAACCAATCTACCCCAATCTGAATGGGGAAGGCATTGCAATTACTTTTCTTTTATTTCTTTTTTTCTGTTATTTTAAATTTAAAAGTTTAAAATTTAAAATAACAATTCTTTTTTTTTGTAGCAGATAATGAGATTAGGCATTGGCGTCTTTGTTTAGGAGGTGACTGTGTGCTGCCAGCAGACTAGCATTGTACTTTTGTAGCAATTAGCAGTTAGCACACAGAACGGCCATGCAGGGATCCACAAGCCACGCCCACGTACAGGCAAACTAAACGATTAAAAAGGGCAACTGAGTTGTCCGAAAACTGGCACAGAGAAATAAACGGACAACATTAAACTTAATTCGAGCATGATATATATCTATGAAGCTCACGTTGAACAAGCTACGCTTTATCAAGTTTTTGTAATACTTACAGATTCCAAAAGATGAACCAAATGTTCTTTGGAGAGTTGTTTCAACACGGAAAAATCCGGCGATTTTATGGTGGTCGCCATCTTAGAGATGCTTATCGAGCCAAGTGAGGGCGCTGTTTACCCGATTCTGTTGGGAACTGGATTATTTTACAACCCAATCAAAGAAGAAGGGCTGGGATGGGGGTGTAGTCTTGGTTCCAAGACCATGGTGTTTGCTCGGTACACACAGAATCAGTACCAACGTTCGTCGGGTATACACTGTGCACGTTTGTAATGAATAAACGTAGTGGGCGCTTTGTATTTTTGTTCCCTGGATCCCACCATCTGGTGAGATCCAGATGTCGGTGAGCCGAAAAATACCACTAGTCACAGCGCCCTGTATGTTTATTCATTACAAACGTGCACAGTGTATACCCGACGAACGTTGGTACTGATTCTGTGTGTACCGAGCAAACACCATGGTCTTGGATCCAAGACTAATGGGGGTGTGGCAGGAGATTCTGTCCCCCGGAGATTCTGTCCCCCAATAATTATGGAGAACTGTGTACAAACTGCTTTTGATAGCGCCCTCTTTTGAATCCTCCTCCTCCAGCCCATGTTAGTTTCCCATGTGGGGGACAGAATTTTTTTTTTTTATAATTCAAAATACCAATTTATTTTTAAAGATATTAAGTCGTTGAACTATTGCGTTTTTAGCCGTTACCCACTTTTTGTTGACATTTCTTCCAACTTGAACGATTCACAACACAGTATTAATCAAGACATACAATTTGGTTTAATACTTTTATATCACCTCGGAGTTCTTATAGGTCCTCTCTGCATGTTCAACAGTTTGGTTTGTTCAATTCATTAAGTAAAGCCTTCAAAATGGTACGAAGAAACCTCAAAAGGCTCAATTCTCACTCTCTGTCAAAGAATACAGGATTGACTAAATTAATGTCCGACTACAGCCCCCTTGAGCTAAGCCCAAGGTTTCACGCACATCAGGTGCACCCCGTCGTTACATGCTTCAGCAACAGATACTACGTGGAAGTTAGCCTGTTCCAGCGACTTTTGCGCCTCCTCCCTGCCCCACAATCCACCCAAGCCTGCCCCGTCTCCCGGAAAGAGTGAAATAGGCAAACAGGTCATCAGACTGTACGAATACGCGAGGACGATGGACTTTCTATCTTGTCTCTTAAGATTATCTCCCAGATTTGAATACGCATTGATCTCAATCACCGAGAGGGTTCCTCCGGGCTTGAGCACTCGATGCATCTCTCGGAGAGCCTTGGTAGGGTACGAGAGATCGTGGAGGACGAAATGCATGAACAGGTAGTCGAACTTGTCCGTCCAGTCGGGCGGCATGAGTGAGATATCGGCATTGAGGAACTCGACATTGGAGAGACCAATCTCGGCTGCTGTGTCTCGAGCTTTGTCGAGGGCTGGTTGAGATATATCCAGGCCGTAAAACCTGCTCTTGGGAAAGTGTCTAGCCATTGTAATGTTGGCTGTACCTTCCCCGCACCCGAGATCTAGAACTTGAATTCCAGTCTCTAAAATTAAAGGTAGGTTAAACAAAAAATCAGTATATGGATGATTGTAAGAAAAAAACCATGTGTAAAATCTCTCTGAAAAGTCAGTTTGGTCTCGACGTTTCGGACAGTATACTCTTCTCGTCTTCAGGAGAGAAACGTTGATTTTCACATGCAGTTCAACTATTTTGATTAGGCCTACTTACCAAGACAGCGATGTAGTTCAGGCATAGAGGGGAGGAATTCTTGAACCAGCTGATCCTGGCAGAAACGTCCTTGCGTCAGATAAATTAGGTCGTCCAGTTTGTGATACTTTTCAAATGGAACACCTTCATAAAGGAAACGAAAACACACATAAAGGCAAAGTATACCATTGGTTTTTGGAACCGTTGACGGTTTAAATCCTATGTAATGTAGATACAATAAAACTAACCTGTGAAAATTTCATTTCAAAAGGTGGTAGCTTTTTCATTACTGTCAAATATATCTGGAGAGGTTTTGTCTACGCAGGAAGAACACCCCGTCATTGGGATATATAATCTGAGAAACGTTTCTGACAGAGAACGTTTTTCAGATTCAAATTATTTGGGATAAAAACTGATATATTGATCCATAAATCAATTCGAAGTAAAATGTTTCTCAAAATAATGCATTTACGCTATCAAAAGCTGCTGTACATCTTACTAAGTAAGTTTTTATAACCATTGATTTTAAGAGTATTACGTTCCCTTTTTATGGGCAGGTAGGCAAAATCTGCTTGGAGTAATATTTGTCATTGCAGATTGCTTACCGAGATTTCTGCGCTTACAGCCTACATAATTATCCGTTGAGGTGAACAAAGAATGCAGCCCTGTGATGATCAGCATCAGTGCAGCGCCACGAAGAGGAAGCTCTGATGCTCAGTACATCTTACATACTCACAACGATCCACAAACAAAAAGTGTTTAGTTCTCGAGCGCTATACGCTTGTAGACACGGAAGTGTATTTAGGACATGGTCACAAAAAACAAACAAAAAACTTTCCGCCTGGGCGGATTACTAATTCTCCCGGGCGGATTACCTCATTACCTGCCTGGCAGCAACAGAGCAACACATGCAGTAATCCGCCGGAGCGGAATAGCGATCCAACTTTTTTTTTGTAATTAACATGTCTTTAAGACACTTCCGTATTGTGGGGTGTCATGGTCGAGTGGTTTAGAGCATCGGATTCAAGTTCTGGTGGTTTAGTCATCAGGGTGTGGGTTCGAGTCCCGGTCATGACGCTTGTGTCCTTGAGCAAGACACTTTGCTAAAATTGCTTCTCTTCACCCAGGGGTATAAATGGGTACCTGCAAGGGTAGAGGTTGATATTGTGTTTGAAATAGCCTTCGGAGCGCCACGGCAGCCCAGGGCTGTATACTCCCCAGGGAGCTGAGAAAGATTAAAGGAATGTTATTGGCCGAATGACCAGGGCACTAATGTAAAGCGCATTGATACGTTATTGTAAAATGCGCTATATAAGAACTAGTTATTATTATTATGATACGCAGACTATAACGAAAACCCCTTTTTCACCTGCTGGCCCATTCTTTCTGAAGCAGTCTGCAACATTGAAGAATCCTCCGTAAAGAACGGGTAACGTCATCACAAGACCTTTTAACTCCGTGATGTTTGATCGGTGGGATGGAAGCCAGAACTTTCCTTCTTTGGGGTCAAAGTTCACGATGTTTGCAGCGGCCATGCATCCCAACCACTCCCTTACATACCTATCAATATAAAATTTTGAGAAATATGTTGATTTTATTTAAATTAAGGGAAGGTAGGCCTAAATTTAATGGCAATACAAACTTAGTTGGTTACAAGAGTGCAACAGCTTTCGATAATAAAGACAATTTTGAGAATCATGCAAATCAGTCTTATTGGGAAGGGTTGAACAATCATCCCTGAAATGCTAGCCCCACACATTTCCCGCCGACCATGATTCTGAGAGTCAGTTTTGGTCGAATGTTATATTAACACCAGGATAGTCGATCATACTATTTCGTTTATGTAAAGAACACCCCCCCCAAAAAAAACCCCAAAAAAAACATACACAAATATAATATATATATATGATTTTGGGTTGAACAAGGAAAAATTGACTAGAGCGGGATTTGAACCAACGACCTCCAGATTGACGTTCCGGCGCTCTACCAACTGAGCTATCTAGCCCTATGTTGGCGGTTTTCCTATTTTGTCAATATCCTTGTTCGGTGGGTGCCAGTCAGAAGCCATTCAACCGTAAACTGCCGTGTAGCCAAGGATCACACACACCCGAGTTTAAGATACAACCTGGGAAACGGCAGCCAGGGGATCACAATATAATTATATAGATTAATCGAATGAAAATAAGTTAAGACCCCAAAAGTATAAATAAATAAATAAATAAATAAATAAATAAGTAAATAAATAAACAAAATAAATACATGAATAAATTAATTAATTAATAAAAAGGTAAATAAATACAATTTAATTAATTCGAATCGAAGTTAGTCGCATCATTAATAGGTCCTACCTATTTTTACCTTTCTTTCATGTTACCTAAGCCCGCAATCTCCTGGCTGGTTTTCTTGTTCTCTCCCATGGAGATCATCACATCAAACAGTCCCGTCTCCATACCCATGGCTATCCCGATACCCGCTATACCACCTACAAGCTGCTCGGTGACCCGACTTGTAAACTCAGCTGCGGCTTCATTTTCCTTTAAAACGGAGGACTCCATTCTTGGTGTGTGTGTGTGTGTTTTTTTTTTTAAAGCAAGATTGTTCAATGGCACGCCCATGAAATTACTACATAGTTTGGCGTTTACATTTTAATATTTTAACTGCAGACTATCTAGTTAATTTTCTGTAAACCTCCCCACGAATGCTTACCAGGTGTTTGCCATAAAAGACAATTGTCGGGAATTGGACAATAGAGTTATTATAAATAACGGCAAATCAATACAAATTTTAGACAGCACAATAACATTAGTGTGTGCACGGTTAGCAAATGTGTGTCAGGGAATGCCATTCGATCGATGCAACATTGTATCGTTAATCTAAACAGGTAATTAAATTAGCCGGTGTTGCATTTAGTACACAGCTGCAAGACTGCCCCCCCCCTCCCGAAAGCTGCCCGAAAGCGAACAAGATTATGTAGTTTTATTTTACTTGATGATATGGCAGAGATTTTTGAGATCCGTTCCCTTCATACAACCCGGCAAGCAATCTCCTGAAGACGAGCAGAGTATACTGTTCGAAACGTCAAGCCCACGACGCTTAAACAGCCTCCTCAGAATCAGACTGTGCAAGTATAGACCTTATGCACATGACGTCATTTGAGTAGGGCGCCCTCGCCTAGAGGTCAAAAGGAAGATGTTCATTGGCTAATTCTGTGCGCCGCGCGTACAAAGCTGTGCGTTTCCATTGTTTCATCATCAGTTTACCTCTAAGATGGCGGCTTGGTGACGTCAATGCATAAGGTCTATTGCGCCTATTCAAACAGTGGGACCCGAGGCGAGTGCGCGATATTGTGTCCTTCACGCGTTAAAGCAATGTATATGTATGGGACCACAGTGGTCCAAAACTGTTCGAATAATGCGCGAGACTTGCAAAGACCTTATGCATTGACGTCACCAAGCCGCCATCTTAGAGGTAAACTGATGATGAAACAATGGAAACGCGCTGATTTGTACGCGCGGCGCACAGGAACATCTTCCTTTTGACCTCTAGGCGAGCGCCCTACTCGAATGACGTCATGTGCATAAGGTCATCAATATCTTTATACGGGAGTGTCAGTTGGAAGCAATTCAACCCGTAACTGGTGTTCATGTCAGGTATCACATCCGGATTGCAAAACAACCGTGGACGAGAGGGATTACCCCAAGGAGTTTTTATTTCAAATATCAAAAATAAATATCATCAATATCACATGTTAATACACCCCGAGGTATTTATTAATATTCAAAAAGTCCTGTATTAAAATCATACAGTGAAATTTACATAATATCACCGGCATTTCATAAATCCACACGCCTTCAGTTCGTCCAATTACTGTGCTTAAATAACTGCCAATCGATGCATTATGTCCCGTCACTTGTAATGAGGCCAATCACTGTCAGTTGTTATTACTAAATAGTAGAAGGTGATTTAATATGATGTATGAGCAGACAGCATATCGCCATTATAGTTAAAATTTTAGAGAAAAGAGCGGGACATTTTGCAAATTTGTCCATACAATAAACATGTATTATCTTGTTAAAATTGTTTCTGCTGTGCTCAAGCAATATTTTTATTGCATGGATTTGTCGCCCCCCACTCCTCCGCCTTATAAAACTTGAAGTTAAAACGAAAATTTGAAATAAAAGGAAGAACAAAACAATGTTGCACAAGCAGAAGTGTATTTTCTTTCATGCTGCACCGTGAAAGGTTTACCTACCCAACACTCTAACCGACACCAGAGCTGTGTATTGAGAGAGGTTGCGGCATGGAGGAACCATTTTCTATGGTCACGTGGTTGCTGGACGCCATTTCGGTTCAAATACAGCACAGCCCAACGTGCAGTCTAGTCTGGCACCCTGTGTGCGCACATGCAGTTTGCTTTGTGACCGAAAATGGCTTCTAATCGAAAGTTGTCCCAACTTTCTCAATGCACAGCTTTGACAAGCACTAGAGATGTGTGTTGGGAGAGTTGCGATAAGTAGACGGACCGATTTTCTTCGGTCACGTGGTTGCTGGACGCCATCTTTGGTCCAAAAGCAGCACAACCCAATTGGCAGACTACTAGTCTGGCACATTGTATTCACCAATGGGTGTGGGTGTGTGTTTTTTGGTGTGTTTTTTTTACACAGAAATGGCAACTCTCTCAATACAAATGCTCTGACCAACACTGAAATCTGCTGCCACCTAGAGGCCGAAAAGACTTAATAAGTGATTGAGTAAAGACGTTTCCCTTTCTGCGGAACCTTTCTCTTATATCCGAGAAAGAAATTTGGTTAAAATCAGTTGAACGACGGGCATTATCTCTCGAATTACAGCATCGTCTTCATGCTCCTGAACCTCGTCATCGTAATCCATTCTGCTTCGATTAATCACCAGAGAAAGGCCGAGGGTTTTTATCCCAGCTTGCTTTGCAACGATAGTCATTGGACATGTGTCCATCCCTATCAGAGATAACATTTATAATTATTATATTACTTTTCAATTGAAATTTTAAATTAAAAACAGAGACGGAAAGGTACAGCAAAAGTATTCATGCGTCTGAGTGGGTTCCTTGGAATATTGAAAGGCAATAGAGACTAATTGAACAGCAATAACAGGACTCCACAAACCGGATCCGTAAGGTTGTCTGGCATGGTATTATTACTAATTAGAAGATTGGGGACAGTAGAACAAAGTAACACAAAAGGGACGATGCTGTCTTCACTTTTGAATTCTTTGTTTCCTCACCCTTTTTCATGCGCTTGGTCTATGGAGATTGTTAAGTAAGATGGACAAAGGAAAGTCCTCACTGGGGGTCAGGTTGGTTCAGTGGTTTCTTCCCCCTCATTGTTTGCGATTTGTTATTGTTGCTATAATATTGATATCTGCAGACCCTCAAAAGAGAAAATAATTTTTTAAATGGGATTGGTGGAGCCAGGATAATGATAACTGTATGAGCTCAAATTTGTGTTTCGAAGCTTACCAACAACATCACAAGAGGCGTTCAACAGCAGATTCAGCTCAGCTGGAGTGGCCGATGACGGCCCGGACACCATGGCATAAGTTCCCTCCCGCACGTGATCCAAGTCTGAGTACAACTCTCCAGCGATGTCGTGGGCGATTTTCCTGAAGCCGTTGTCGTACAGGTTGGTGACGTTTACGAACCGCTCGCCAAATCTATACACCAAGAAACAGTGTAGGTTGTTAATGACCTATTAGTGACTTACTTGACTAACATCCCCGTACAAAAATGTAGAGACCAATTTTTCTCAGAATGATGTCATCAGATGTTTTGGATGTTGGCAAATAAATTTGCATTGGAAGGGTATCGAATACAATGGCAAGTTACACCATTTTAACGTGAGGTTAGATACCCCTTTTCCCCACTCACGCGAGGACCCTCTCTAATTATTGGAAAATGAGTGCATCACAAAATTGAAACGGTCATTTTCCTTCCTCTTTTAATTAAGAATGCTACTTTTACCTGTCCATATTGGGTCCATTCAGGGGATTGTGTCCCGCTAGTCCAGGTAAGAACAGGTGATCCTTGAGGAGAACTATGTCCCCAAGGTTGTAACTCTTATTCAAGCTGCTAGAGTAGTTCGTTATGACCAGTGTTTCTATGCCAAGTACCATCATAACCCGGAACGGTGCTACTACCTGTAAAAAAGAAACACCATAACCCCACCTTATACACAGTGATGAGCTGATGATGTCACTGTGTGACGTCAAATACTGAACAACATTTTTAGCAAATTCAAACATTATATTTTTAATTGTATAAAGGTACTGGGTCATAGATAGTAAGATACTCCGAAAATTAATGGCCATAAAAACTTACTTGGAAATGCAATTATTAACTATTTTGAGGAAGGATTTCCTTCGAAGTAACATGGTTTGGATAGTTTTTATTTTAGATTAATCTCTGTCCAGTCCAGAGATCAACGGTACTAAAAGTGTTCTAACTTATAAACCAATAAACCCGCACACAGAGTGAGAACCAAAATTCACTTTGTTAAAAATTGTCTTTTGACAATCCGTGCACCAAATGTATTGCTTTTCGTCGTATACCGCTGACAATGTTTGCTCTCAAAGCGTAGGGGCCCTACCACCTTTTCTTGATAGAGTGAAGCATTGGACATAAGTTATTTACCTGCCATACCGGGTAACCTCCGTAGAGATGGAGGTGTTCTTCGGCACAGATGACCACCTTCCCACCGAGTTTCCCAACAACAAACCCATCACCCTCTTCTCCCTCTAATGTGTGAAAATAGAGATAGCATTTTAGTGGTTCCTACTCCAAAAAGTATCCATTTGAAGAATCTTTGCTCTCCACTGAAAACAATTGTGGTTTTTTAAAACATGAACTGATATTAATTATATCAATTTTACGTTTTATGTGTCTGAACGAAAGGTGAAATCAATTAAACAAAGAACTTAAAGTTGCATGGCTGTTATTTTTTTCTTCGACAAAACCATAAAATAATGGTAGCCTAAGCACAACTTTAAGAAATAAATCATTATGGGGGAGCAATAATCAATTGTTTTAAGCAAAACGTTTTCCATTGTTTTATGGACACCACGGGCCCACGTGTCAGCCAATTCTCATTGACGTTGTTTTCACGCAACATGACCCCCCTCGGAGTACTGCACGTGGAATTAAATCTGATGTTTGTAAGAATTCCCTTTTAAACATTCTGCCAATCCAAGGTATAGCTTCAAAAGTCTCCCACTGACCCTCCACAGGACGCGAAACGCACTGCGGGTCTAAATAAAGTTGATCCCCATCAATGGCGATCAATGGCGTCTACCAAAGCCGTACATATAGGCCGTTTACGAAACGGAGGCTCAGGCTTAGGCTTAGGCTTAGGCTTCAGAAACGTCGGCCATATTGAAGCCTTTGCGAATCCACCCCTTACCGAGGCTTCGTAAGGCTTCGTCAGGCTCCGCTTTGGGCCGAATTCCGAAGCCTCAAACAGAAAGCCCAAGCCGGAGCCTCTGATTCGTATGAGGCCGACGTTTCTGAAGCCTAAGCCTGAGCCTGAGCCTCCGTTTCGTAAACGGCCTGAGAGAGTTGCCACAACTTGCGATTAGAAGCCATTTTGTGTCAAAAAAAACCACCAAACGTATTGGCGAATACAGTGTGCCAGACTAGTCTGCCCATCGGGTTGTGCTGCGTTTGGACCGAAAATGGCGATCAGCAACCACGTGACCGAAGAAAACTGGTCCCTCTCTCAATACACAGCTCCTGGCGTCTACCGTGTCTGCTGTCTTTGGAGTCAATTAGATCTTTCCATTGTTGATAAACAAACTGCGCTGGTTGGCAAAGACGGCCGAATGTAAGCAAAAAAGTTCAGTCGTGTTAGATTAGTTGCTTGTTTGTTTCCAACATTTTCAACACTATTTTTGAATAATGTATGTTACAAACATTGGCTATCTGATTTTGCTTTGCATTATTGGCTTCCCGTAGTTTTCCAACCTTGGTTGGCAAAAATTCGGGTTGTGACGTTGCAACGAAAAGGTCTATTCATTTACAGTCATTTTGAATTCCAAAATGGCGGACAGGACATGCTCGTGCGGTGCGGGCATGTGCGTCGTGAAATGGGTCAATAATCCTTTCTTTTGCATCGTCACATCCCGAGTTTTTGCCAACCGAGGTTGGAAAACTATGGAAAGCCATAACTGCAGATCAAAAACAGATAGCCATAATTTGTAGCAATGTTACACAATTATTCAAAAATAGTGTTGAATTTGTTCGAAACAAATCAACCAATCATGGAAGGTATTTCAGTTCATGAATCTTTACAGAAAATGTTGAATTTGGTCACAACATTTTTTTTAACACGATTGAATGTTTTGCTAACATTAGGCCGTCCATGCCAACCGGCACACTTTGTTTATCAAAAATAGAAAGGTCTGTACTCATTACCACTTACCTAAACTAAGAGGAAAATCTGGTATGCTGCTGAATGGGATATCTATTCGCTCCTCCATACTCTGCTTCAAACTGCTCAGCCAGGGCGTTATTATTCCGACACTTGGCTTGCATCCTGATGTCTTATCTTCTACACATTTGGCAAGTCTGACCAGTTCCTCGTAAGTGTATCTTTATAAGATCAATGAAAAAACAAACAAGCAAGCAAACAAACAGTCAGGGCGTCCATGGGACGAGGACAACAACAACTAACAACGACAACAACAGCAGCAGCAGCAACAGCAGCAGCAGCGACGGCGGAGGCAGCAGCAGCAGCAACATTACAATTCAACAATAATATAAAAAAACCAAGAATCTGTAAAAATGCATTTGCATATCTCGATTCTCGACTAACAGGCACCATCCAATAATTTGTTAAATTCGACGGTTAAACAACATTGGGTAGGTGGGTTATAATATATTTTTGGGGGGCCTATGTAGGCCTAAGTAACATTTTGAGGCGAGAGTTATATGAACGGACTCGAAAATCCGTCGTCAACTATGAGTGATAATTTCGTGCACCAACGTCCCCATAGCCTAAAAAACAATTTTACATTCTAGGTATTTCATGAGACTAACACTTATTAATGCAACTTCTTATAATTATCATAGGCCTAGTGTAAAGCTTAGAATGCTTAATTCTGCCTGTAAATCAGCACAACTATTATGCCAAGCCTTCTTGAACGGAGACTACAGCTATCGACCCAAAAACCTGACCCTGGATTATTATGCAAACATGGACTTCGATAACAATGAAAAAAAACCATAGGCAAGAGAGCTATACAATATTATATGTACAAACTTCATACAGATATCATATACAATAATTCTTAAGCAGGGTTCACTCTTGCAGACAACCAGGATGCATGTATACACATGTACGTATCTCTGTGAATGTTTAGTTTGAATAGGACATATATTAGTTTGGAATTTTTTGTCCAGGACCGTTCATTTCAGTTTCAGTTTTGCATCATTGTTTTGAAAAAAAAAATATATATCAACCAATCGGTTTTAAAATAAAGAGCATAAACATTAATTACTTTGGGTTTATGGTTTTAAGCTAGACCGTGCAGGTAGCTTAATTCTACCTCCAGGTAGCTTAATTCTACCTCCATGCCTAGACCAACCGGTCGCAACCACTTTATTGGCTGTAATAATTGCTAATTAATTTTATAAAACGTGTATAGTATTAGTAGGCCTACAATGATATAGGATTCGAACGGGCATGTTAGCTCGGTCGATCTTTGTATACTGCGGCTCAAACAACTGCTCTTGAATGCAGATCGAGTGTCGTGGCCGGGTTCCAATCGGCGAAGGTGCCTTCGGATTTTTGTTTTCAGAGGGACTCAGTAGGTTCTGAGTATAGAAGAGCACATGATTCTCAGTCTATGATGAGAACTTTAATCCCGCAAAAGGATTTAGATTTAGATTTAGATCAAACAGTATTATGTAAAACACAATATTTACCCCCCATGAGTATACATACATTGGCCTTCCACTCCCGGTAGATGCGGCCATGTCGTTTTATCGCTATTATAGAATCAGAAAGATGACTCTTGGTTGAGTTGTGCAGACGACTTCCAGGTGAGTTCGCTCATTTTAGTTGATAATCACACCCAGGATAATGACGTCAACAGCTGCAACACCTGACAATGGACGCCAGTAATTGTGACTCTCTCAGTGTCAAGTCCGGCTTAACTTTAGAAACAGTCGTTGTTCTTCATCACCAGCACCTCGTCGGCCAATTGATGAGTGTATCGACTTGAGTCAAGTCTAGCCAAAGGGCATTCCTCGGTTACGTTTGTTGATTTCACGCGATAACACGACAATTTGCCCTTTGCCCCCAACTTGTCAGCAACCCCGCACATCCGGCGAGATTGTTTTTCCTACGAGCTTTTTGACACCCGCGCATGCGCAATCAATGATTTATTCTAAGGCATGCCTAATGCGTGTACCCTGTAAGTACATTATATACCCTAACCCTAACCCTAACCCTTATTAATATTCACGGCTTATTCAGGAGTAAGTAAGTGCGCATGCGCGGTGTCAAAAGGTTCGTAGGAAAAAAAATATGGCCCGCGGGGTGTAGGCCTACGGTTTGAACCACCTCGGCACTCAGCGTGACTGATACATTTTTTGTCTTCCAGTCTAAAAGAAACTCGAAAACTTTCATTTTCCCTTTATGATGGTGTTAATGACATCAAAAAGTACAATTGTTATGGTTTTTGGAAATGGACAACTTTATTGGTCTGGCGGTCTACCTGAACTTGTGATCCGTGGCCCAATTTTATAGCTGAGCTTCTTAATCACAACAAAATGGCTAAGCATATCAATATTATGCTTACCAGATTAAAGTTTACCAGCCAAAATACCAAAAGTCATCATATACCAAAACTTTTGTGATAACTGGTATCCTGCTCAGCTAAATTTGCACTAGCAGCTCTGGGAAATTGCCATGCATGAGTCTCACCAACCCAGAGACTATACTCTTAGTACGTTGCTAATTAAAACATATCAGAAAATGTGTAAATACGTCAGTTGTAAACTAATGTTTGTTTTTACTGATGCTTTTGAATCTAAAGCTACCCACAATGTTGAAAGTTTAAACATATATTGTAAACTTTGTTTCCATGAACAAAAACATGAAACAATATTCTTAGCTAAAAAGACTTCTGATTTTGAGGTTCAAAAGTACTATATACTTTCGTGCAACAAAAACATTAACATAATTTTAAAGGGGTGTCCTTCTTCGCAACGAGAGAGATATAAAACCTATTTAGTTGCACCATGCCACGGACATCGCAGTTAATCATTTCCATCGTAAACAATCGCGTGTGCATACATAAACACCGTATGTCATGGTTGATCTCTATTTTGTTGTCAGATCCTCTCGAGTCGACTTTCCCGCAGCCCGAAGGTCGACTTGTCTGACCTTAGGGGACCTCAAGGCTCTCGATGATCGAGTTTGTGGGTTGGGTGTACGTAACACCGAATGCAACCATAGAGGAAGGAATTCCCCCATGATGAACCGCAATGACACTTCGGTTGTTCTTGCAATTTATCTTCATTTGTCTGACATTATCTTGCACTGACATCCAGTAGAAAAAATCCGTTGTCAGGACGAACTGGGGTGGGGTCGTTGGCACTTCTATACGGCACAATGTTGTCCTATAGGCCGCCCCAAGCTTGACCGGGATTTGGACGCCATCCTTGGCATAGCCTATATACCACGCCGAGCCGCCCGTCGGTCCGCTGTGTCTCGAACATTGATCTAGACCAATTTCATGGCTCTACCGCTTAATTCTGCGCTTGCGATCACATTTTTCCGCTTACCGAGCAAGCGCCGAATTTCTGCGCTAGCTGTGTAAGCGTATAGAATGCATAATTTATAGTAACGTAGACTACGCAAGTGCACAAGCAAAAATTACCTGCTAAAACCCGTGAAATACGCTTGACGTTAGCGCGTAAATCCCTGCTTCTGTAAGGCGCCGATTCTTTGCTTATATTATACGGTAAGCAGAGCCATGAAATTGGGCCCATGTACCTTGGGACCCGAAATCCGGGTAACTTCTGACGCGGGAGTTTTATGAGAGCGTTCCATTGTGGTGCAAAAAAAAAATAAAAAAAATAAATAAATAAACGTTTGATTTTAGGCACCGATGGCTCCATGAGCTCCTCCACGGGGTAGGGTAGGTAGTGGTGGGGAGGGGGGGAGGGGGTTGGTATGGGATCAAATAAAAGAAAAAGCTACCCGTGTCTGATGAGTCTTTTGATATTTTAACCATTTTAATGAGAGTAATAACATTAAATTGTAGCTTATCATTACATTGAGTTTTTAGATCGTTAAGTTCGTTTATTTCTGATAACGACATGTTTAAAGTTTCTTTAATTTCATCTAAGTAATTGAAAAGTAAATGATCAAAGGTAATGAGTCTTTTTGCATATTTACACCAATATTTGTATGTTGTTTAAAAAAGCAAGTGGAAAGGAATAAAACATTTGCTTCCAATCCACCGTTTGCAAGCATGGGGGCAAAATGGGGGATGTTTTACCTGCAGTAAACATGCTGTTCCCTCTAAATTGTTGTCCAACCCCTGTTTTTCATACGGTAACCCCACACTCCCACACAATATTCTGGTAAACTCTTCAAAGGAACACGAGAAGACCGTCTTCCTGTTCCGTCACAACACACACTCACACCAAACGCTTAAATCATTGCATACATTATGCGTGGTATATTAAAACCCTTAATGGGAAATGGGTAATAGACGAAAACCACACAATCATTAATTATTATAAGCCATATCTCCAAAGTTCAATGACCTGGAGGAGAAAATTCAGTGATAGCCTCATCTGAACCATTCCACATATCTAAGAGGGTGGTCAGGTCCCAGATTATTATTATTATTTTCTTTTTTAGGGGCCGAAAACTTTTTGTACCCATGTCCTTACCATGTGAACATCACATGTCAAATACCATAGATCAGACCATAGAGCAAGGACAGTGCTCTGTCCTTGCTGAGCACTGTCCTTGCTCTATGATCAGACCCACCAAGATAAAACCCTTACATAAGCGGAACCGTCATTCAAACACTGATATTTTTTATATATATTTTTTTGCACGAGGCGTTATAGTTTTTGTTATTTCTGTATTTTCTGTATTACATAATTAATTCAAAAAAATTAATTAAACAATAATTTAAAAAGGCAAATAACCTTAGACAATAGCTGGGCACGAAGGCAGTAATTTAAATGTAAAACATCATCAGAAATGCACAGAAAACATGTTAAATATCTCTTTGATGGTGTGGTACCATCTATTGGCCATTTCCAGCATCCCAGTAATTTAAAGGGGCGTGACCTCCTTTAAGGGTTACAAATATTCAATTTGATTGCCAAAGGCAAAATTACATTGAATTTAAAGTTTTAAAAAGCATCAACATCTCGGATAGGAGTAAAGAAAAGGTTGATTATTAATTATAAAATGTTGGGAAAGTTAAAGCTCAGAAACAATTGAATTAAAACAATTTATGAGAAGAGCTGGAAAAAGAGGGGGTGCTTCTTCACCACTAGCCTGAACATCTGACGTCACTTGCACACAATGCATGCAGACGACCGATCACCTCGGCCCAATCACAGATATGGAAAGCTAATACGTCACAGCTTTTTTATCCAATGAAATCATTGTATCCAATGAAATCATTGGGCCTGTAAAACCAGTGACTGTCTTTTGCCTTGCGGATAAAGACAGGGACCAGTCTAGTTCACCACGAGCTGATGGACACTTTCCTTTTAATTGAACTGAAGTGGTCGAAATCATCCCCGAAGTTGTGATGGCTTGCTTTTCTGGGTAATACTATATCGACTATTAGAAGCAGCGGTAAATATAAGTTGATTAATTAAGAAACGAAATGTGGATTGTATCAAAGCACTTGACCAACATTAGTAATTGTCAAAGACCATAAACCTCACTTTGTGATCAATAACGTACATGGAATATAAACAAACCTTATGTAAAAGGTTAAAAGCTCAATCGGTCATCGGAGTCACGAAAGAAATAGTGACCCAAAAAGAATATGTTTTCACTGTTTAAATAAAAAAAAAAAAAAAAAAAAAAAAGTGGGGGTCGGAGTCGCCAGATCAAAACTAAAAAAGAAAAACCACTACCGTTTCAAAAAACATCATTTCGGGGGACGTTTCCCACATGGCCATTTGTATACCAAGTTAACTCAAGTTAACTCAAGTTAACTCAAGTTAACTCAAGTTATAGTGCGAATACGTGATCAGTTATTTTTAGTCTTACCAATTTTGTGCTCACCCTATATTTAATTTGGTATATCAAATTTCCCTTTGAATTTCGAATTTAAAATCATTAGCTTAACGTCGTTTTATCATACAAAATCGGATTTAGTGTTGGGCGCAAGGCCCCCCCCCCCCCCCCCTGGGAAAAAATGATTTGAACGTCAAATAAATCAAATACAAATTTTTTAAATAGTTTACAAATTACTTTTAAAACGCGTTTGAAATATCCTAGATTGCACCATAAACCATGTAAAGTTTAATCACTTTCCGGGGCCCTATGTTTAATGGACCCGATACCGTACCTCCATGTAATACCGTGATCAACTTATCTTAAAAACAACAGCAGGAGTACTAATATTAATTTTTTCCTTGGGAAAAAACAATTAGCCCCCATGGTTAATGTCCACCACATCCTCCCAGCCGTATAATGGTTCAGTGGTAGCCTAACGCAGCATAGTTGATGATTCGACAGGCTGCAAACATCCAAGTAGCTCAAAACGAAGTACGACATGATTGTGCCACTGGACCGGCAGCAACCGGATGGTGCTGGTTAGGACTGGTACCAAGAAGGAGTTGGTCACCTCCGTGTCGCCGTCGGTGTTGCCGACAAAAACCTAGGGAGAGACAACACAAAATAATTAGATAAACTAATGAAAGTGTTGTGCAACAATGGTCACCTATATAAGATGTGGTTCCAAGTCTGTGATCGTTGTTTCTTGACTGTCTGATGGGTGCACCACACACTAAGCCATCCATAGCAATTACCAATGATAAACACTAAATCAACAAGTATTTAAAAGTACGTACTCAGTCTCTAGAAAACAAACCAAGTATACAAACATTTTCTGAAACATATATTTTATTTTATTTATTAGTTTCTCCCCCCTTTTTTAAACTTATTTATTTCTTGTTGGTTTCAAATTTTACGGGTGTGTGACCCAGCACCTCCTGATCCGCGCACTGTCTTTACAATAAATTAGCAGAACATCATAGGAACAGAAACCAAAGTTTCTCAACATTGGCCTACCTTGGGTGTGCCACCCTTGGTCATTACATCAACAAGGATAACACTCGCTGATGTTGTGTACTTGACCTGGAAATGGGTGACCCAGTTGTCATCACGGTAACGACCCTGAGTAATCACTCCTGATACGATTGCGTCTCTCCCAAGTTTTACTTGGATCCAACAGCCGCTGCTGACAGCCGGCTTCCATCCTCCAACCAAGTAGTAGAATGACATTGTGCCACCTAAGAAGTTCAGCCGAGCTGAAGAGGGCGTGCTTCGGTATTGTCCACCGTTGTCGATAGACGACGCGCTGAAATACTCATCCGGGATTTCGAGAGGAGTACTATTTTCGATCCCCAAACGGTCGGGCGCATCACAACGAGGAGCGTCTGCCAAATACAATGTACATGTACAACAATGATAGACATACGGAAGCCGGATAGTGCCAGGAAATAAGAAGTGAAATATTTGTTCATGAGCGCGAGAATATTTGTTGGTACCATTTATCTGGCGGCCGCCACTTATTATCCGAACATTCAAAGGGAGCCTAAGCTGTAGCCATTACAAAAGCCATGATTTCGAAAAGGGCTATTACGAGTTAAAGATTGCTTACCCGGGCAATCAAAGAATGTCTGAATCTCCCCGGAGTCCTCGCTTACAAAGAGACCGTCGAGGTAGTGGCCAGTAGTAGCAGGCTGATTGTGGGGCATGCTTCCACCGAGTCTAATGGCACTGCAGACGCATGGATCCTTGTATGGTAAGACCCAGCGAGATGACCCTACACCATTGTTGTTCACATTACCCGTGAGGCAGATTAGCTCCGATACGACCATTTTGGTACCTGGAATATACAACAAAGGAGAAAGCATTACAACATCTGGAAACTACATGGTGGCCTGGCTTCATCATCACAATAATCTTGGTTGTCAATTTGATTGTCTGTGTGTTATACAGTGTAGTGCGAGTTAAAGGCGAGGCGGCGTTTACACGCTGACCCGTTGACTTTTAAAATGGTGAGCGTGGTACAGTCGCGACTAGTCGCCGCGTGATGTGTGTGAACGTGGTTTTGTATCATATCAAGGTATTTTTTGGTCAATCTTGTTTTTTTCAAGAAATCCAAAAGTATGGACAGTATTAATTTTGGCATAGGTGCGTTTTGTCTTGCTAGAGTAATGGTGCCCCCATGTTTTCTCATTTTAGCAAGTTGCCCCATTTCGGAGTTTAACAAAGAAGATTTGAGTAGAGAGGGACTCGAACCTGCAACCTTCGGATTAACGAGCCCGTGTCTTATAAAAAATTTGTTTCACCGGAGATTCTTTCCCCATATGGGAAATTAACATGGGCTGAAAGGAGGGCTATTAAAAAAGTGCGTCATCGGAAGAGTTTTGTACACAGCATTATTGGGGGGGGGGGGGGGGGGCAGAATCTCCCGCCGGGCAGGCGACAGAATCACGCCAGAACTTTACCAACTGAGTTTGTCAGCCCTTGTGCTGGTGGTGACATTATTCAGATAAATTGTCTTTAATTGTTATTTGTTTTACGCTTCAGAGTTAATATATATATATTTTTTTTCTCAGCCATTTTTGTTTCCACATAACAGTGCGTTACAGCATTCACCAACTAAAAAAGACCAATAAAAAAAGTTGTTTTCAAGCGGTCCTAATTCTGACACACGCAGTTTCTCTTTCATTGGAGTTTTGAAGCAAGGTTATTTTGTTTCTGTCAATCAACTGCCAAAGCCAAATAAGTTAGTGACAAAATAAACTGACCAATAGCGGACACCGTAGCTGACACGTCACACACGTGGTCATAAAAGAAAATGGCGGTCCGCATGAACAGATCGGAGCAGTACCGGAAATACTGCGACATTGTGAAAGTCACCATGTGCAGGTTTGCAGTTTTGGATTGTGTATAGACTCGCGTTATTTCCGTTCGGGTTCAGGGAGGTGAAAAAAGGTACATAATTGATTGAAATTAACAAGCATAAACGGCATCAAAATCGATGGAAAAGTGGTGTATTCTGATCAACTTGTGGCCGAGCAGACCGTGGACGTTGCATGAAACTTATATTTTATGGGCTCCCTTATCTGTACGGTAGTGTGTTGCAGAATGGAGCTGCAGCTGTCCAGAAACGGTGAAAGGTAAGATTTCCTTCATTTCATTATCAAATAGCCAGAAATACTGCAGAGAAAAAGGTTGTTTTATCCAACTGGCAATTTCACTCATTAATAGACAATGTGTATGTGTGTAAATATTACTTTCTGTTACTGTGAAAAGGTGTGTGTCGGTTTGGCTGTTTGCTTAGATAAGAACGAATACGGAAGAGAATTTGTTTTAAACTAATTTGTTCTTCTTTTTGAAACGTCGAGCTGCTACTTCTTGTTGTATCTTTTGTACAGTCCACGTGGCCAGTGCAGTGATGAAAACGTGAAGGGACAATGAGCCAATGTGCCCAATTAATCCTGTCTATTTCTATAAAGATTTTCCATATGAAATTAGTATAGTAGTACTCCCTATATAGTATAGTTAACTTTGTTCTGTCCCCCGTGATAAGGTATTCCAGCGAGTTGACCAACCACCACCATTCAAACACCTGCATTCAACTAGTAGACTACATACTGATACTTTTATAGTAGTAGTACGACTACTATAGGCATACTGTAAAGAACAATGTACACGGTCATGTATTGTTTGTGCAGATGCATTCACCATTATTTAGCCCTGGAAGATTGTATTGTAAAGTTAGACAACATAAATTAATTGTAACTCATAGCCGCGGGCTGGCATAATTCAAAACCATAGTTTTTAGTAGATTTTGTTTTGCCTTTATGGGACCCCACTGTGATAAACACATCAAACACCATCAAGATTCTGTTGAACATTGTAGAGCATAACCTTTGTTTACAGAAATGGTGACCTTGAACATTCCAGCGCATTTCCAGACAGGCAAGATACTACACTGGCCACATTGGAAATTGTCCATCTTGTATCATATAATGTCCACATAAACTCAAGAGTTTTGAGATGATAAAAACAGCAGACAGTTGAATCTCTATAAAAAAAATTAAGATTTAACTTTTCTTTCTTTGAGCTGTGGCTCTTTTGTAAACATGTGACGTCACAGGTATCAGGTTTGCTTTTTCCACAGCTTTTAAACCCCAAAAAGTAAACTACAAAAACTTCCATTAAATTATAGAGATGATAATAAAATATCGGTAAATATAATACTGCGGAGGGATATAATTGAGAAGCAAAGTTTGTATACAAGTGGTCCCTGCAAAAAACCATGAGCCAGGGGCTGAAATTTCACAAAGGTATTATCACAAAGGAATTTTTCAACAAAATGTAACCTAGCTAATGCTTTACCAACAAATACCTATTGATGACTTTTGGTCTGTAAAAACTTTATTGCAATTTCTCAAACGTGGACTTTCAGTATTCGTCAAAACATGTAAACGATAATGCTGTAAATGGTTAAGCAATCATCAATTAAACCCGAGGTAGTAGAGCTTTCTAGGCTAATAGTACTTTCAAAGACGGTATAATAAGTCAAACTGACCTTGGTCAATAACAAGATCATAAAACGAAAGCTTGACAAGTTTTTATCAACATTGACAATAATGTCCGGCACACTGCTAGATCGTTAGTGAGAGCAAAAAGTCAGTTTGTGCAGTTCGTCCCCCCCCCCCAATCGTTTGTCTTGTAATTTGTAACGCTTTAATGGAGATTTGTCGCAAGGCCGGTCGAACTAACAGATCAGCATTATCATAAATAATTGTTGTCGGAGATAATTATAGGATTAGCGAGCGAGCAGATATTCCGGGACCACCCCCCCCCCCCCCCCCCCCAGCACTTTCCTCGTACGGGAAAATACAATAAATAACAAAATGAAATATGTATAGCGATTAAATACAAAGGAAACGAACAAAGTCCTATAGACCTTTCTTTTGTTGATAAACAAAGTGCACCGGTTGGCATGGACGGCCGAATGTTAGCAAAACATTCAATCGTGTTAGAAAATGTTGTGACCAAATTAAACATTTTTCTGTAAAAGAATCATGAACGGAAATACCTTCCATGATTGGTTGATTTGTTTCCAACAAATTCAACACTATTTTTGAATATTTGTGTAACACTGCTACAAACTGTGGCAATTTGTTTTTGATTTGCAGTTATGGCTTTCCATACTTTTCCAACCTGGGTTGGCAAAAACTCGGGCTGTGACGTTGCAAAAGAAAGGTCTATATAGGGGCTTACACTGCAAAAACTAAGGTAAGTCCATGGATGAAAAACACCTTATATAGACATGGATGGGAGTTAGTTTATGTATCGCATTCAAAACGCGGACTTAAAGGTGGTGTCATTTTTGGGGGTACCCCGAAAAATTGGGTAATTTCTAGCCGAAAGCCTGCTTGTTATTTTTTTTATAATGGTAGCGAATTAGATCATCTTAAATAACCCCCCCCCCCCCTTGATTAGAAGTTAATTAAAGTACGTTGAAATATTTGAATTCCCAAACTCACAATGAGGCGAATTTTGAAGATTCAAAATGTCCGTGGTGTCCGATTGTGAAAGCTGCGGCCAGAGATGTGGTTGACACCGCCGTCACCTCACTAAACGTGGACAGGTGTTTTTTCTCCTCTCTTTTTGTTCAGCTAAAACTTTCACTTATGACCTTTATTTATTTATTATTTTTTTTATATTAATCTTCGGACACAAACAATATCTTGACCAGGAGTAGTCTGTAAGTTCTTCAGCTAATTGTATCTTTAATTCAGCATTACGTTGACAAACACCAATCCATGACCCTACCATTTGCTATAGGTAAACATTTTGTGGCCGATCTAGCCCAAAATGTATATTTTACATTCTATATTCTAAAAGAGCTTTAATTCAATGTATTATACAGGGGAATCCGCTAATGATTGTACAAGTGGTAGTTAATTAATAAAACACTAAAATTAAATTATTCTCGACATTCCTAGAATTTCTCACGTCCATCAGCCATGCACTAACAATTTTGCAAGTTATCATGTCATTTGATACTGTCCGTCGCATACGCGAAAGTTTTCGTATTTGTATTGAAACAGCATCAACTGTCAAAATTCGTTCTGAGAAACAATTCTTTAAAGAAAAATACAAAATAAATAAACACCTCAACAAACAAACAATTTGTTGTCGTTGAAAATCGAGTCGTTCGACTCTAATCCGATTGATTTAACTGATGACGTGGTTTGGCATATCGAGACCATTCTCGGTTTAAAAGAACCAACTGAGGCCATGATTAAAAGAAGGTGTACACAAGGGGTGAGCAACGAGATGGCCCCCTTTTCTTTTAAACCTCTTTGTGAATTGGCATTTTTATGAGCTTTGTAGAGAGCTTTCACATGAAAAACAAAAATTGGGGTATATTTACCACTTGTTGACAACTAAGTGTCTAAACAAGTGTCTAAACAAACAGAAACACTACCTGAAACAACAATCTAACACCAAATAACTAAACAATCAACTAACCAAGTTTGCAAACGAAACTAAAATTCAGAAATTAAGTTCCATCATTTTCTTGCGCCCTAGATTAAAGTCTTACCGAGTTGGATGATTGCAGCTACACTGATAAGTAAAACACGCCACATTTCGCACTGTAAAGTGAAAGATAAACGGGTTTCATTTTTTAAGAAAATAATTGTAGAAAACAAGTATAGTAATTAACCACTAGGGAAACTCAGTCTGACAGGGTAAACTTTAATGGCTTCTTACGGGCACCCCGGAACAGAGCTATTGACAAAAATAGGGAGACTGCCAACATTATGGCTAGAAAGCTCATACATTTTGCTAGTAATTTTTTCTTTGTTCAACCCAAAATGAGTTTACACATGGAAATGGGTCAATTTGATTTTGACCTCTCAGACATTTTTTGCGTCGTCTTCACTGTTCCCACATCATAAAACACTATTGTTGTATAGTATGGGCCCCACCCTTCGTACAAACTAACTAAACTTATAAACAAAGTTTCTCAAATATTAGTGCCCGGTGCGCATGCCCCCACCTCCCCGACCCCAATTGATGTCCGTGCCCTCCCCGGGTGCCCTTATCTTAAATTCGGACCTTTGAAATTAAAAGCTACCAGAATAAATTGAACGATTTATAAGCTTGTATGCAGACAATGTTTATTTGTTTTTACCTCCACACTTAAGATTATCTTACAAACAAAACATTCAAATTAACGGCATAACAAGAGTGCTGAAAGGGGCTGTTATAACGGCAAGAAGTTCCCCCTAGAAAAATGGGTGCAGCACCCCTTGTGCCCCCTTAAAAAATGTACCTTTTTCGCAGCTGATAACTTTCCATTAGAATTTTTTTGTTATGTCTGGTGTGATTTTTTTAAACATTCCTCAACAAAAACAGTAAACCACATAATGTATTATTAGGTGGTTTTTTTCTGTCTGTCTGAATTGTATTGCTTTAAAATAGTACTGGAGCAGTGGGCTTGAGGACTTTGTTGATATAAGGCGCCTTTAGGGCAAAGATCATTCTTATCACTTTATTAAGTCAACTCTTACCTGATCGATCGATGCATTCACATCCAGTCAAGTCAACTATCGCTTTGCTAAAACTCAATCGTGGTCTCGAGGAAAAACCGTGTTGTCTTGTTGAACAAAGTGTGACAGACTCACTGAGCGAGCTGTTTGGAGTGCGTGGTAACCAAGGAAACCTCTTATTTTAATGAATGATAAATATTTCGTTTAGAAATTCATATGAAGGTTCCCCATTAAGAGCGCTCGGCATGGTTCAAAGCACTATTTCATGAGATACTTGCTTACTCTAAATGGCTTTTTATTTTGAAAACCCCCCCGAACGAAACGAAAAAACAAAAACAAAAAACAAACATAAATAAATTAAAATACTAAAGTAGGCTTTTGTTGTAGAAAAGTCGTTTAAATTATTCAAGCCTATTGTTTCAGCTCCCGTCTTTCGCACACCATTTAGCTAAGCCTAGCTGTTTTTAGTTAAACCTCTTTGGCAGTATACTTAATACACTCGACGGTCATCTGTGATACTGATTTGAACAGTCAGTTTGTTAGCGAGTTTTGTGTACTCCACCAACGAGTCGATGAAAAAATCTCAACAATTCTAAGTTCCCTATTGAGAGCTAGCCAAATGGCATGGAAAATGATACCATGGGATGATTCTTTGCATGACAAAAACAAATCCCCCAAAACAATTATTTTATGTATCTTTAAGAATTCCAAAAATCACTTAGCCTACGGGCTTAGTCACTCCTGGCTGGAAAATCTCAACCAACGCCTTCGACAAATGGCGTCAACGTAGCTTGACGGGTTGGGCTCAATTAGCAGATGGTTTTAGACTGATTTGAAAAGGGATTGTGTTACAAAAATATAATAATAATAAATGACACCCCATTATAAATTAACTGTTGGAAACAGTACGATTGTGCATGCGTAGATTCCGAGGGTGTCACCGAAGTAAACACAGCAAGCAGAAACAGAGTCCAGCATTCTCATAAAGACGACCAGAGAACACCGATCGAAACTAGAGTTATCCCCTAACCGCCGGTTTTTCCCAGAACCAACGCAGCTCATAGAGAAAGTTGTTTTAACAATGGTGTCTCCACAAACCTCACTAGATAGCCTACTACGATATAATCACTAATGGTGCAGTTTTCGGTTGTTTTGGTTTTGAATACATTTTTGTGTGTAAGATATTAATTTTATTTCTGATATGTATTCATGATCTAAATTCTTGTTCCCTAAATGCAATAACTGACAGTATTTCGTCGTGCGCCTGCATGGAAGAAGGGCGTAAGGCTCTACGCCCTTCTCCCAGGCATACAAAGTACCCTTTCCAGTAACAAAAGGCCGTGAGCAATCAAACGGCTCCTGACCTAGCCAAAATGTGGCATTGCTGCTGCTATAATTTAATACCCCCAACGATATGTATTCCCATTCACATGCATAATTTAACCTTCTTGTGGTGACTAACGAATGGCAGAAAACCGATCAAACTTTTACGCTAAATTTTCTTGAAAAACACAATATTTGCACATTAATTGCTTACGCCCTCTCTCCGGTAACTTTTCGTTATGTCCTTTTGAATATACGGCGATTTGATTTGATAAAAGTTACAGACAACACGATACCGCACCTGTAAACTCAAAACTTTTACATGGAAACCTAAGTGCCCCCCCCCCCCCCTTCACCTGTCCTTCTCGGATGACTGGAGTAATACCACACTCATTCACAGAGTGCCGTATAGCCAACGCCAAGGAAATGACGTCATTTTGAGACTTGCAAAATAATGTATCGTCTCTTTTGATGCCCATGTCACAAGCACTATTAATAACAAATTTTCAAGAAGTTTAAGAAATCCCCCGTCTGTTATTGAATGACCTCGCTGACGGGGACCTGATGTGAGACTTGCGTAATCGCTTTCCGTGACGTCATCCTAAAAATCATTGTCTGCAATCTCTCTTGTAATAAAAGTTATTACGCTTAAATTTTTTAAATATTTTTTGTTTATTTTCGTCAGTGTTTTTAACTATTAGTTGTTCGTAGTTTGATGTTCTATGATGTGAATGTATTGCATGGTGTTGTGGCACGTTGCATTCCCTTCCTGTTACGGTCACTTTTATTTATTGAACACAAGGGTTAAATTCAAAGTTTAAGTGAAAGTTCGGATGTAATAATTTATTTTATCCCCAAGAACCCGAGCTTCAAAAAGTGTCAATAAAGGTACAACGGAGTGCCGATATACTTATTTATAAAGTACAGGTTTCAACAATGACAGGAAACTCAATAAAGTGTAGACCACTTTTCTTCCGTCACGTTAGCAGTTTTTCCAGTGATTGTAAATTTTGTGTTTGTACCTAAAACCACCCATAAGTGTTTTAACATGTGAATATATATGCAAGCTGAAAATAATTTGAATGAGCTGATTCACTTGATTTTTTCTATTTTCTTTTAAATCAGCCTCGAATTTTCATCGAACAAAAACAAAAAAGATAGTTACCAGGCCTTTTTTAAATTGAAATTTAGAGTAATTCAAAATTGATTTTACTAATCAACTCAAATTATTTTCAGTATGAGCCTGCATGGCCATTCAAATGTTGAAAGAGTTGTGAGTGGTTTCAGGTACTTACGCAAGTTGATTAATGCACAGTTTTACAACCTTTGGAAAAACTGCTAAAACGTGAAGGTAGAAATTAAAGTGGTGCAGTTTGTTGTGCTTCCTGTCTGGTAGTGCTACTGACAACGAATACAAGTATTTTTAGGCCAGTTTTAGGCCTATAAAAAGTGATTGGTGTGCGCTCATTGTTATGCAAGGTCTTTCAGTTAATAATTCCCTGTGAACATTGCTCGTTGGTATTATTTTATGTTTAAAAACTAGGCATTAATTGAGTGAGTTGAGTCATATCCCACATGCAACAGCCGTCTACATGTTACCGTGGCAACGAGTGTGGGGAAGGGGGACTATGGACGGAAGGTGAGTCAGAGTCAGAGTTTGGAGGACTATATATGACGGTAGGCCACGGGAGGGACTTGACTGACCCCACGCAGGAAGCAAGCTGTTCATCAGACCCCAGAAACTGCTCAAATGAAGGCAGAATTTGTTGCTCTTATTATTTTGGTTGGCCTCTCACATGAAGTTGTTGCATGAAGTGTGAAGTCATGACAATGTACACGGTGAATTTTCACCACAAACGGTGGTAGATGCTGCGTCGTCTGCTGATATTTTGAATGGATCTATTTATTTTAACACCATGGAGTTAAGTTACCCATACAGCAAAGTCAAGAGGAGGATAACATTGATTTGCTACAGTGTGTCGTTTCTTCTGATTTCGTGCGCTTGCCATCCGGGCACGGCACAGCTAGCGACGGACCCGTTCCTCGTGAGTCCACAAGACACCGTAGTGGTGCGTGGAGCCACAGCCGTGCTACGGTGCGCTTTACGGAAGGAAGTTCCCGGAATCGTGCTCTGGAGTCATCTAAACTCCCGGACTCAACCCGGTTTCAGTGGTCTGTTCAACAACGGGTTAGGGAACCGGGTCGCCATCATCGGCCGGCAGCACATAGGAGAGTTTAATATTAGGATAACTAATGTTCGCGAGTCGGACGCGGGGTGGTACGAGTGCCGTGCAATCGTCGGTCTTTCACTTTTACGGAAGTCGGCCTTGCTGACCGTCGTCGTACCTCCCGATGCTGGATTCCCGCAATGCGAAATGCAACCGCCGTCCGGCCTCATCCCAGGGCAGACGGTCATTTTAACATGCCGGACTCGAGGAGGCAAACCAAAAACAAGACTCGATTGGCATCGGGGTCCGAATCCAGTCGGAGCTCCCACGACAGTCACTAATGTTTACAGGCACACCCTGGAGCCTAACGACTACGGTGTTGTTTTTGAATGCCGCGAAACCGGTTCGGCCCTGGCGGTGGAGAGGTCCTGCACGGTAGTCCCACTGCAAGCAACTATCACCGTTAACATCCAGCCACAGGATCCGGTGATACACGCAGGAGAAACGCAGACGTTTGGATGCAACGCGCGGGGAGCATTCAAGGTCATGTACTCCTGGTACATTAACGGGGTACCACTGGTGATGTCTCCTTTATTTGAGCGATTTGTGATCGGTGGTGAATACCAACTCCTAACCGCTTTCGACGTTTCTTCTGTCATAGACGACACAGTGGTGACGTGCCTTGCAACTAGTAACACGGGACAGGTAGCAAACGCCTCTTCCATTCTGAGAGTGCTCTCAAGACATGGGGCGACGACCAGGCACCCTATAGGCACTGTGGCGGCATCGACAACAGTGCTACCACCGAGGACGTCGCTACCAGGTCAAGCAACCAATATACCGGTAGACCCAGACTCACCGGACAGACCAACTAGACCAAACCGGCCGCACCGCCCTGGTAGACCGGGTCGTCCGGACCAAGATAGGCCAGACCGTGACAGGCCAGACGAAGACAGACCCGACCGAAACGAACCAGATGATGACTCGAGAGAAGAGGATGGAGACGACCTTTTGAAACAAACAAACGACGGAGGTCATGACCGAGACAGCTTGACAGGGACCCCTGCAATCAGCACGGTGACAGTGGTTGGAGCAGCAATGGCCGGGGTTGTCATCAGCATCGTCATCGTCGCAATGATCAAACTGATGACGCGTGTAAAGCCCGGTACCAAGGACACACTGATCACCGTCAGCGGAAGCAGCGACTCGGAAGACCTGGAACCTAACTCACTCTCAACTAACCGAAACACCTTCAGTAGCTTCCGGTCTACAACCAGCTGTGAAGTGAGTGACCCCAAGAGAATAACATTCAGTGGCCTCAATCGAGAGTATGACCTTCCGCCGTTTGAACCCGACGAAAGTCTCAGTTACCTTGGGCTACGACCCGAGAGTATGACGTCAGCCAGGTACATGTACGAAGGTCTGAACTCGGATACTCTAAACGATTCGCGACAGAACGCGAGATATTACGAGATTTCATCCGGGGAGTATGATAACTCTGTGGAATATTATGAAGATGTGGTGTCAGAACAGGCTAGTGTTAACCTGGACAGCACGAGACCGCACTCAACGATGACCGACGAAGATCACTACCTACCAAGTCTACCAGTGCCGGGGTATAATTCCCGATATTCTATAAACAACAGAGGGCGTCCTGTTTGAAAATATACAATTTAAATTATAAGTAAGAAGTAATACTTAGAAATCAGTCTTTGGTAACAAATTTAGTTATTTAATTTGTTTTAATCTTTGGAGCTTAAATCTAAATCAAAAAGCAAGACTAGTCGTTATTTTTTTCTGAAATGAATTGGAACCCAGGGAGGTAATTTTTTCTGTCACTATTGTATAGGCATCTCGAAATGGTTATTATTTTATGGAAACAGATGCACCACCCACAAAAGTGAACTTGAGAATTTGAAACCGTTGTAGTAGTGTTGAACTATGTTTAGTATTCAGAATTGGCAATGTATTTAATAGTCCAGAGTGAAGTACAGTCGACGTCATATCCGTTTGTTTTTGTATTATTAATCTTGAACACTTTACGCTGGTCGTTAAAGCTTGAACTCGATTAAAGAATTTTAGAAAGTAATTGACCTTTCCCATGAAATATTATGCAAATTAAACTCCGCGCGTGTGCACTACTGGTGGACAAAACGAGGGACATCATCGAGTCTTTTTCCACAACTCTATTAGCCTTTTTGAGATATGGTGGACACTGTATGAAATTTGGTGTACACAGACAAATTTACCCAAACCTTAAGTGTCATAGTATAGTGTCCGCCATATCTCACAATGGCTTATGGCGTTTTTGAGCCAATAGTTTCTTTACGCATCCGTGAATGTAACTGGCATAATATTTAGTGGAAATGAATAATTTCACTTCGCTGCTTTTACCACATAATTCTGCTCACGGCGCCCTTTAAAAAAGCGGCTTTATAAGATGTTCTGAAACAATTATTTAGTTTTTGTATTTTTCGGTCGTTGTGCAGAATTCCCTGGTAAGCAGTGCCATGAGCTTGGCCCTGGTTCATATTGTGCCATTACAGCCATGTTTACGGGGTATCGACACCCTATGCCAACAGGGAACCATTTCACAAAGCACCATAGATTCATCTTCAGGTGACGAGTTTTCAGTATCACCAAAGTGAGTTGAATTGTGACGTCTCATTTTGATTAGCAATTAGTGTTAACTTGCACTTAGATTAATCTTAACTTTTTGTGAAATTGAGCCCTGCTGACATGGAGAGGGCGTGCACTGCATACACAGACGACATTTGAACTTAGCAATCGCTGTGTTCTATATTTCTGTGGATAAAACTCAAAGATTACTCATTTTGTTTAAACATGAACATTAGCTGAAAATGGTAAAAAATACATTTTTTTTGTTCAACTTGATTTACCGGTATGATAGCAATCAAACTCTCGTTGTTATTATCATGCTGCCTGATGTAAAAAAATTCTGTTACTTGTTAGTATTAAAAATAGAATGTGTCTATACTTCGTTCATAAATATCAATTGGTATAAGTGTACGGAAGCCGGATAGTGCCAGGAAATAAGAAGTGAAATATTTTTTCATGAGCGCGATAATAATTTTTTTGTACCATTTATCTGGCGGCCGCCACTTATTATCCGGCGGCCGCCACTTAATTATCCGGCGGCCGCCACTTAATTATCCGGCGGCCGCCACTTATTATCCGGCGGCCGCCACTTAATTAAGTGGCGGCCGCCACTTATTATCCGGCGGCCGCCACTTAATTAAGTGGCGGCCGCCACTTATTATCCGGCGGCCGCCACTTAATTAAGTGGCGGCCGCCACTTATTATCCGGCGGCCGCCAGTTAATTAAGTGGCGGCCGCCACTTATTATCCGGCGGCCGCCACATAATTATCTGGCGGCCGCCACATAATAATCTGTACCACACGTTCTTTATTTTGCGGATTTTAAGAGGACGGGTCATAGGATTCAGGGGGGGGGGGGGTTAAGAGGACATGTTGGGTGCGTTCGATTAGCTTCCCCGGGTCGACCCCGGTATGCTCATCCGGGTGAGCCCCTAACCATGAGCTAATCGAACGCCAACTTCCCCCAGCATTCACACCAATGCATCTTGGGACAGCCGACCGGAACTACTTCCATTTTGTGCCGTATGTCCGATACTTTCCGTGGATTCACGAAAACATCGTAAAATAATTATTCTCAAGGTAAAACTGCAACATTAAACAATTTGTACAACCCCACAGTGATACACCCGGCTTCGAATAAAACATACTTATTGCTCACAAAAACGCTGTTGTAATGGCGAAAATGTGTGTCAAACTTCCTAAAATGTCCCGCTGAATTACAAACAAAATGGTGGCCATTGAGAAAGTTTTTCGCCGTGACGTCATGAACCAGGGGGCAGCCCCAAGTGACCCGCTCCACAAGCAGGGCACTTGGGGCTGACCCGGGTGAGCCCCGCGAATGACGTCAAAGCTATTCGAACGCACCGGGGGAAGACCTGGGTCGACCCGGGGAAGCTAATCGAACGCACCCATTATAGGAACCAGGGGAGTAAAGAGGAAAGCTCATAGGTTCCGGGGGGGGGGGGGGGGGGGGTTAGAGGACAGGTCGTAGGATCATGGGGGGGGGGGGGGGGGGGGGGGGGGGGGGGTTAAGGGTAAGAGGGCATGTCATAGGATCATAATTGGGGGGGGGGGGGGGGGGGGGGGTGAGAGGACATGACTTTGGTGTCTCTATGGATCTTACCCACCCCCCCCCCCCCCCGATCCTATGACATGTCATCTTACCCCCTGGATCCTATGACCTGTCCTCTTAACCCCCCATTCCTATGACACGCCTCTTACCCCACCCCCCATGATCCTATGACTTTACCTCTTAACCCCCCCATGATCCTACGACCTGTCCTCTAACCCCCCCCCCCCCCCCCCCCCCCCCCGGAACCTATGAGCTTTCCTCTTTACAAAATGGAAGTAGTTCCGGTCGGCTGTCCCAAGATGCATTGGTGTGAATGCTGGGGGAAGTTGGCGTTCGATTAGTTCATGGTTAGGGGCTCATCCGGATGAGCAGACCGGGGTCGACCCGGGGAAGCTAATCGAACGCACCCGATATGTCCTCTTAACCCCCCCCCCCCCTGAATCCTATGACCCGTCCTCTTAAAATCCGCAAAATAAAGAACGTGTGGTACAGATTATTATGTGGCGGCCGCCAGATAATTATGTGGCGGCCGCCAGATAATTATGTGGCGGCCGCCAGATAATATGTGGCGGCCGCGACTTAATTAAGTGGCGGCCGCCGGATAATAAGTGGCGGCCGCCACTTAATTAAGTGGCGGCCGCCAGATAATAAGTGGCGGCCGCCACTTAATTAAGTCGCGGCCGCCAGATAATAAGTGGCGGCCGCCACTTAATTAAGTGGCGACCGCCAGATAATAAGTGGCGGCCGCCACTTAATTAAGTGGCGGCCGCCGGATAATAAGTGGCGGCCGCCGGATAATTAAGTGGCGGCCGCCAGATAAATGGTAAAAAAAAAATATTATCGCGTTCATGAAAAAATATTTCACTTCTTATTTCCTGGCACTATCCGGCTTCCGTATTAGTGTGTATAATTTGTTAACAAACCATTATTCGCAGGCGTACGTGACAAACACTTTGCTGAGAATTCCAATTTGTTTTCCCCCAAATTTGTAGGCTTCTATTTTCCAAATTATCATGCAACTGTACAACACACGAATACTGTCCTTTTTATTTGGCATCACTTCTGGCCACATATAATTGATAACTTCGTTCAAGCACTTCGAATACAATTATAATAGTATGAATATTCAAAAGGTCACGTGATAAAGATAGTTGATATCAGACCAATCATCATGAGTAGTTCTCATTCTCAACCAAACATGTTTTTTATGCCGAATTTAAGGTTCCACCCTGCAAGGTGCATTTCATTTAGTGTAGCCGAATTATAGAAAGATACTCAAAACACAATGTCCCAACACGACGCACTCTTTACTGTTTTTGCTTTTAATGTTTTAAAAACAACGATTTTTGTTATGGATCGTCCACGCCCACTTCGCACAAACTGGCTCCAATGCTTGCCAGAAGACCATAGGAGTTGCATTGAAATAGTTTACTTGACGATTTATATAAAAAAAAATTAACAATTGGACTTGGCTTTTACACGCTCTTCAAAGGCTAGGGTCTTCTCAGAATTGCAAGTAACATGCTTTTGAACGATGAAAAGGGTGTTTTGGGGGTGAATTACACACAAACGTTTGCTAACATTGAGCCGGGGGTAGCGAAAACTTACGGCTGCCAGCAGATAAGCACGTGCATGACGCAATGACTTTACCAAAATTCTTCTGAACATCAATTCAGTGCAACTTTCCCGTTAACTTTAAAGATTAACCAATTTGTACATTTGCCAATCGCTGGCTGGCAATGTCTGGCAATCCCCTATTGTGGCCCTGAAGGGACATCGCATATCGCATACGTGTGCGCACACGTATGCAATGTCGTGAAACAATTCGCGAATATGTGCGCACACGTATGCAATGTCGTGAAACAAATCGCGAATATGTGCGCACACGTATGCAATGTCGTGAAACAATTCGCGAATATGTGCGCACACGTATGCAATGTCGTGAAACAATTCGCGAATATGTGCGCACACGTATGCAATGTCGTGAAACAAATCGCGAATATGTGCGCACACGTATGCAATGTCGTGAAACAAATCGCGAATATGTGCGCACACGTATGCAATGTCGTGAAACAAATCGCGAATGTGTGCGCACACGAGTGCAAATATATTTGCAATGTCGTGAACGTTTATTGCATACCAAGTTGCATACCTTTGGGATGATGTCATAGTTGCAGACAATTTGTTAGAGACCTAGGGAGTACGTGGCGCTACAGTCAGGCTCCTGTAAGCATGGCTAAAAGAAATACGCCACCCGCCTCGCTTGCCTCACAACAATGACTACCGCTGCAATGACTACCGCTAATCTCACTGTAGGCAAGAAACCCCCCAGATCATTAGACATTTTATTCAAAGGTATGCAACTTGGTATGCAATAAACGTTCACGACATTGCAAATATATTTGCAGACGTGTGCGCACATATTCGCGAATTGTTTCACGACATTGCATACCGTGTGCGCACACATTCGCGATTTGTTTCACGACATTGCATACGTGTGCGCACACATTCGCGATTTGTTTCACGACATTGCGTACGTGTGCGCACATATTCGCGAATTGTTTCACGACATTGCATACGTGTGCGCACATATTCGCGAATTGTTTCACGACATTGCATACGTGTGCGCACACGTATGCGATATGCGATGTCCCTTCAGGGCCACCATAAATCCCCCGCAATCCCCCGTGAAGACGGGCTGTGATGAAGACATCAAATTGTAAAGCCAGTGATAGAGTTCGAATCGTGTATACACCGGACGATCTGTGTTAAGGACAGTGGGATCTGTGACTATATTCTTGGCTGCATGCCTCGGGCTCGGATGATATTTGTATAGTGTCATGGGGAGAGCTTTATCACTCGCTTTCCTCCATAGTCATAATTGAATTAAAAGAGGTAATTGATTAATTCATAAAAAGACAATTTTGCCCGACTATTTCCCCTCTTTTCATGCTCGGTTTGAATCAAATAATTGAAACAAACCGTACCTGTGTACCTCAGTAAAGGGCATCCATTCTTCCAGTGCTTATTTCATAATTATTTACTGTGTGAGTGTGAACTCTTTTCAAAGTCTAGCCTGTGGTCTTAGTTTTAACAATGAGAAACAGGTTTGTTTATGGGTTTTTTTTATAATGAGGGGGATACATCGGGTTTCTAGTATGGATTTTAGTTTGCGCGCCCAAAGCGCATGAAAATCAAATGAAATGGAGTGGATCCAGGTTAGCTCAGTGTTTTTTTTTTTTTTTTACCTCTTTTACCTCCTTGGACCCCGGTTTGAATCCCGCTTTGAATCCCGCTTCGGACCGGAGACTTACATGTGGATTTGGGTTTTCAGTCCCTACTTGACTGCGTGTTTTTTTTCTCCCCCAATTTGGGTTTTCTTCCCACATCTAAAACTGAAACTTCTTCAACATCTTCTCTACACAGGTATCTTCGAGCCTACGGGTCACAGTGCTAGTCAGTTTTGTGAGTCCCTTGGTTTCAGTACCAGTGAGATATATTAATATTGATAAGATGAAAACAATATTTAAATTAGTGATATGTTTATGAATTCATTGTGTAGTATCGAATCGGAACCAAAATGTATCAAAAGAAAGAGTGGAAGGGATTTACTTTTTTTCTTCTTTGTGGCGACAATTTAATGAAGTTAGTTCGCCAGCTGACATTTTGCTAGTTTAAACTTTTCCTCAAAATTCCAATGTTGTACATTCCCAGGCGGGATCTTTGACCTTTGTGAATATCTTTGATGAAAGTAAGGTTTTGAAAAATGACCCAAGTATATTACAATTCAGTCACTCTTAAAATGGACATAATGAATAATTGGTATAACTGTCGTTTTTAATATAATAGAACGTTTATAACTTCATATTGGGTGGGGCAGTCACATTATAGCTTCACTTATTTTCATTCTGTAGGGCTTTAAAACTTCTGGGAAATTAACTTTAATTTTAATATTTTGTCTTCCCTCTAGGTTTACCATAAATTACGGGTGAAAAAACCCAGAAAACACCAAACCCCCAAAACAACAAAAAACACACACAAACAAAACAAACACTGTTTGTGTGTCATTCTCTAGCTCAAGGTATGTGAATTGATTTGTTAACTATGTACACCTCTTGAAAAATGTAAATGTATCGAAAATTTATATTATATCGTTCAAGTTAATTCTAAAAAGTGTTAGTAACAAAAAAAACTCCATTAAAAAAATAATAGTAAATAAACAAATCAACTCAAAGAACAGATGTTGAATTCAAGACTGAAAATACAAAATATTGGCCTGTTTTTATTAACCTTCTCAGATACACAAAAAAAATATAAAATTGAACAGTTAGTGACGTGACTGGTAACACTGCTCCCACTGCTCCGTCATACAGCAACACCAACCCAAACACGGTTCACTAAAGTAAGTTTATAACCATTCAAACAACTTATAATATAACATATTTGTATAATTTGCATTTTAATTATGTCAGAAAGTTCGCTGTGAAAATGTAACCGTGATTTTATGTCTCTCAAAATGTTGATTTATTCGGTTGAGTACCCAGGCGAATTAGAATAAATCTACTTTATACTTGTTACGTAAAGAGTACACGCTTCAATGGTTCGGCGGGAACATTGAATAGGATCGGGTGTGGTACCTGGAGTAAGGGTATAACGTATTCACTTCACGCTTGCTATGCAACTATACCACACGTTAAATTTTTGTGCTCTCCTTCACCGCTATTCCCATAAATTTACGGCCAAATTTATCTTTAACCAACCATGTCAACTCCAGCTACAAAAGAGGACATTCAAGAACTCTTAACACAATTTAGCCAGAATCAGGCTTTTCTTGTGGATGAAAAGTTAGCTTCAATTTCAGCGGGTTTTGAAGCTAAATTAAAGTCGGCCACTACTTCAAAAATAACCTGGAAAAGGGAGGGACACAAACGTCAACACATCTTCAACCAGTCTATCATAGACCAGTTAACTGAGGTAGATAACATCAACCAGGCTCCAGAAGTCAAGGCTGAAATAGACACAGCAAAAAAGCTACTTGAGCATCGACAAAAACTTATCAGACTAGCTGATACTAGTCCTTCAGGCTGGGCAACAGTCGAAGAGTATGAAACCAACGAGCTGGCATACGACTCTGATGACGAGAAGAGAATCGCTCGGGCTGAAACAAGAGCTGCAAGAAAGATTAAAGCCACGATCAATAACAAAAACCCCAAGAAGTTTAAGGGAGCATTCAACCAGGCTACGGTTACTGCTCCCACCCCTTCTATTGCTACTACTCTGGGGCAACATCAGTTTTTTCGTCCCCAGCGTTACACCACCGTGCGGGACACTTGCTACGCTTGTGGAGGCCAAGGACACTGGAGAAAAACTTGCCCGTACATTGGAAAGCATCAAGGCCGAGCTGTCACTTCCAAAAGCACCAACGCCTAAACCGGAGAAAAACATCGGAGGACACACAGTAAATAAAGTTGAGTTCAAACCCAGATTTTGTGTTAATAATGTCAATGATGAACAATTTACTGAGTATGAGTATGAGGAAAATTCAGCCTCTAGTAAAATTAGAGTAGCCGGGCGTTTGTTTTCACATAGTAAATTTTGGAAATCAATACAGGCTAATTCTTTCGTTTTAGATGTGATTGAGTTTGGTTATGCTCTTCCCTTCTACGAAACTCCCCCCCCTACTCCAAATTTGGATCCTTGTGCAAGAAGAGTAATAAACAATGCCTCTGCACACAAACACACAAACTTTGTCTCATCTGCAATCTCAGAATTATTAGATTCAGGTTGCATAAATTTGTGTACTAAACAACCATACATTGTAAATCCTCTGTCAGTGTCAGTGCAAAAATCTGGCAAGCGTCGCCTTATTTTAGATTTGAGAAACACAAATAGGTTTTTATGGAAACAGTCGGTCAAGTACGAAGATCTACGTACAGCCCTTTTGTTTTTAAGGCCTCATGGGTTCATGTTTCAGTTTGATTTAAAATCGGGATACCACCATATCAGTATTCTCCCTGAACATCAACAATATTTAGGTTTCAGTTGGATTTACAGAGGTGAATTTTCATTTTTTGAGTTCAAGGTTCTCCCATTTGGTTTATCAACTGCTCCTTATGTATTTACTAAGGTAGTAAGACCCCTTGTGCAGAAATGGCGTAGTGAAGGGAAACGGATAGTAGTTTTCCTTGATGATGGTTTGGGTTATGAAGACAGCTTTAAGAAAACCACTAAACATAGCGCTGAGGTCCTAAATGATTTGGTAAAAGCAGGTTTTGTGCCCAATGCACAGAAAAGCAAGTGGAACCCTGTGTCAGAGACAGAGTGGTTGGGATTTGAAATTAATCTCACCGAAGGTTTATTGGTTTTGCCAGAAAGAAGAGTCGTGGCCATTAAAAACGACATACAAGCCATATTGGCAAAAGATAGTTGTAAGCAAAATAAAGCCTCAACCTTTACAAACGGTGTTAATGCTAGAACACTAGCCAGTGTGACTGGGAAGATTATTTCCACATATTTAGCAGTTGGTTCTATGACTAGAATCATGACAAAGGCCATCCATTGTGCCATTGAGTCCAAATATTCATGGAATTCTAATGTATTGCTTTCAGCTCAAGCAAAAGAAGAATTGCGGTTCTGGCTGCAAAATATTGAACAACTGAAAGCAAAACCGATTAACTACGTGGCTAGTTGCTCTAAGATAGTCTACTCAGATGCTAGCGCTCATGGTTTTGCAGGTTACGTAGTCGATGCGGATGACTCTATTAGTCATGGGCACTGGGCATCAAATGAAATAAGTCAAAGTTCGACTTGGAGGGAATTAAAGGCAGTAGAATTAGTCCTGATTTCCCAGATTCATAATTTTCAGAACAATAGGGTGAAATGGTTCACCGATAATCAAGCCATAGTTAAGATTATTGCTCATGGTAGTATGAAACAAGATCTACAGGATATTACTCTTAATATTTGTCGTACCTGCATAAGGCATGGTATTTATCTTGAGATGGAATGGATTCCAAGATCATTGAATGATAAGGCAGATTTTCTTAGCAAACTTGTTGATACAGATGATTGGCAGTGTTCCGATGAAATGTTCACAACACTCCACAATGCTTGGGGCCCATACACTGTTGATCGTTTCGCTAGTTATTATAACACTAAACTTCCCAGGTTTAACTCTAGATTCTGGAACCCAGGTTCCGAAGCGATCGATACTTTTACAGAAAATTGGTCAAAGGACAATAATTGGTTGGTACCCCCCATCCATTTAATTTCGAGAACCATTCTGCATTTATTGGATTCCAAAGCACAGAGCACATTGATTTGCCCAGCTTGGAAGTCTGCCCCATATTGGGTGATTTTGTTTCCAGATGGGTATTCACCAAGATCAGAGATTTCCGACGTATGGGAATTTACAAGTCCTTTTCCTCTGTTTAAAGAGGGTCGTGGACGGAACTCCACGTTTGTTCAGAACATGAAACGCAGTATTGTTTTAGCAGTACGTTTCACGAAGTTCTACAGTAGAACGTAAAATGAGGTTCATAAGAGCTCATTACAGTTACACTCAGAGTGTAGTACTTCCAGAGTGAAGATACGATTTGCATTCAGAATGCAGCAGGAGATGTGTATTATAGTAGAAGTCAAAGTGGATGACAGCTACATAATATGTAAGACTCTAATTAGAACACTTCATTAAAATTGATTGACTGTTAGCCTAACCGTTATATTCTTTATTTATCTAAAGCTAATCTTCAACAGTGATATTTGGAGAGAAAGTTTTGCTCGAACAACAGACAACCAAGAACTTAACCACCTAGCAAGAAAATTACCAGCTATTGTCACCAAGTCTAGGGCCCCTTCAACAGTGGCACAGTACAGTTCTTATTTTACTAGATGGCAGCATTGGTCAGAGTCACACAGGAGGTGGTCTCCACTGCCGGCAGATTCCTATATAATTGCATTATATTTAGTTCACCTGGGAAACTCGGCGAGTTCACCAGCTCCTATCGTGAGCACCATAGCCTCCATTTCATGGGCTCATCGAATGGCAAATCTTAAAGATCCCACAAAAGATACTATAGTGGCACACACTGCCGAGGGACTAAAAAGGTCTCTTTCCATTCCCAAAGAAAGAAAAGTGCCAATAACTCCTGAGCTCCTTTCTGATATGGTACAGAAATATGGCGTAGATAAATCAATCCAAAATTTATTGCATATTAGAACATTGGCCATTGCTCTCATTTCATATTCTGGGTTTTTACGATTTAACGAATTAGCCCAAATTAAAATGGGTGATCTATCGTTCAGTAGTAGTCATTTGTCCATCCAAATCAAGTCTAGTAAGACCGATAAGGAGATTCAGTTATCATAGCCAGATCAAGTTTACCTACATGTCCAGTAGCTATGCTAGAATTATACCTAAAATTAGCAACCATTTCACCCACAGACAAGGGAGCGTACATTTTCAGAAGCTTAACTAAAGTTAGCACGGGTTACGTATTAAGAAAAGGAAACAACCCAATCTCATATACTCGAGTAAGAGAGTTAATTTTAGATGCTTTATCACCATTAGTTGACGATGTACACAAATATTCCCTGCACAGTTTTAGAGCAGGGGGGGCCTCAGCGGCTGCTAACGCCGGAGTGTCCGATAGACTGTTTAAGCGCCATGGGCGTTGGAAAACAGATACAGCGAAGGACACTTATGTCCAGGATAATTTTTCTAGTTTAATTTCCGTTTCTAAATCATTGGGTATTTAAGCCATAAGCCCGTTCTTTGTAGTCATCCGGTTGCAGCATAGCTCGCAGACATACCATATTCTGAGTAAAATGGTCTTTATTAAAGTAGTGTAATTGTTGTTTAAAGTATAAATGTTGATTTATTCGGTTGAGTACCCAGGCGAATTAGAATAAATCTACTTTATACTTGTTACGTAAAGAGTACACGCTTCAATGGTTCGGCGGGAACATTGAATAGGATCGGGTGTGGTACCTGGAGTAAGGGTATAACGTATTCACTTCACGCTTGCTATGCAACTATACCACACGTTAAATTTTGTTAATTTTCTTTATTAATAATAAATTGGTTATTGTTAAAGTCGCCCATCAGCAGACTTGTTACAGCTGATCTAAATGAACAACAGTATATAAGGAGGTCAGTGCTAGCTTGAGCCTGAAAGCGTTGATTTGCATAGATCAGGTGTACGTTTCCAAAAATTGGTTTTTCGTATCTGGCGGTCAACATTAGCACTGAGGCTCCAGGGCATATGACACCTTGTGTCATGTAAGTCAATGAAGGCAATAAAATTAATGCTAAATGGCAATTTGCAATGAAGACAGAACTCTAAGTTGATACCAAAAGTTTTGTATCATTCTGTCGTATAGGATTGGAAAGAGAAGAAGTTGATTAAAAGGGATCAGTTGATCCGGTTGCAGCATAGCTCGCAGACATACCGGTTGCAGCATAGCTCGCAGACATCATCCGGTTGCAGCATAGCTCGCAGACATACCATATTCTGAGTAAAATGGTCTTTATTAAAGTAGTGTAATTGTTGTTTAAAGTATAACAAACATTTTATCATAGTACGAGTTGAAAAAAAAAAACTTTTTAGATTTGATATTTACAACATATACAAACTCTATTGAGGCCATGGGGGAATAACTGAATTTTGGGTGGAGCCTGACAAGAAAGGAAATGGTTTTGTTGGTCAATGGGGATTGCACTCTCCAGGTCTACCCCCCCCCCCCCCCCCCCCCCCCCCCGGAATAACAATGCTCACAGAAGCTACTCCACGATGTACAGACAGACAGGGTTCGATTTTTATCTTCCAGGAAGCATATACGGATAACACTGTCACTAGGTTGACTAATAGTTTAGTGATACAAAGAACAGATCCCTTTGGGCCCGTTTCAAATCGTCTGGCCTTTAAAGGGTTGCACACCTGTGGTAAAAGTGCTCGAGAATACCTTCAGAGGTTCACATCTTCTCATGTTTCTTGTGAATGTGAACACTATTTTTTGTTAAGTGATAAACCATAAGGAAAAATTAACTAGGTAAGTACTAAATAATTTTGGTTGGGTTGAACAAAGACAATTTTACAAGAGCGGGACTTGAAAACCTGCAACGCTTTCACAGACACATTGTTAGTATTGAGGACTTCAATGCTTGAGACACATCCGTGAATGGGTAAGATGTTATTCTTAATCCCACAAGTGGAAATTTAACATCAAGGATCACACTGCCTCTAGCTACCAGGCAGTTTTGATGGTCTAGTGGTACACTCATCTACTCTAGAATGGCAAGGTTCGTGGGTTCAACCCACCAGAGTAATATGCCTGTGGACTTTGATTTTCAGAGGACTGAGGAAAGTAATGAATATACAGTGCTTAACACATATTGGTGTATGGATAAAACACAAATAATAATAATACTAATAATAATAGCAACATTTATAATGCGCACGTATCCACCCCAAGGGATGCTCAAATCGCCTAACATACTATTACCCCTGGTCACTGGGCCATTTATTTCATTCCTTAAACCATCTCAGCTCCCTGGGGAGTATACAGCCTGTGCTGCAATATATGTGCTACTAGGCTAAATCAATCACAAGAACCATCTCTGCCCTCACAGGTACCCATTTTACCCCTGGGTGGAGAGAAGCAATTATAGTTAAGTGTCTTGCTCAGGGACACAAGTGTCACGACCGGGACTCGAACCCACACTCTGCTGAACAGAAACACCAGAGCTTGAGTTCGGTGCTCTTAACCGCTCGGCCACGACACGCTGTCCTCTTCAAACAGTCCTCTTCATCCCATATGTAAATTTGACATCAATATTTATAAAATATAGACTTCGTTTAAAAGATTGGAACATTCTCCATATTTACTGCTCAACAGATTTCAATCTGATTGCTAGGAACTGGTTACCCAGTGGTTTTTCCTAACCAGGGCCCAATTTCATGGAGCTGCTTAAGCACAAAAAGTAGCTAAGCACAGCAACATTATGCTTACCAGATTAAGGTTACCAGTCAGGTATCCTGCACTTTTTTGGCTTAGCAAGAAAAATGTTAAGCAATATTTAAGCAACTCTATGAAATACGGCCCAGCCCACCCATGATCGGTATACCTGAACCCTTGCAGTCCAACCCACTGCACTTCATCATGATCAGTCCAAACAGTTGCTGTGGCAAACTGAACCTGGGCATCAGTCGTTTTAATTGCAGAAAACCTGGTAAAACTTTCTTCTCTCAACAACGTTGTGGCCAAGCAGTCTAGTTCACCAAACCCAAGCACTGGTGTGGTCAGCAGCAGAGTGTGGGTTCAAGACTCGGTCATGACACTTGTGCCCCTGAGCAAGGCACTTAACCATAATTGCTTCGTAAAAAGTTGGGAAGGTAGTGCATTCTGCTCTACCAGACAGGCTCCTAGTGGATGATACCCATGCCTACATCCTAAGGACTGTGAAGGGGGTATTACCCTGTTACAGCCCCAGGAGTAGGTAGCAACGTGCCCCTGGTGGCAGTTGATTTGGGTCGATAGCCCGAATCAGTTAAGTGTAGCCCTCGCCTTGAAGTGGCTGTCCGTGGCCCTGTGATGTAATGCGATCTCTCATAAAATTAAACAAATAAAATAAAACTTGGTCTACCTTGGCAAACACTGACCTAAACAGTGCATGTGTGTTACCGATGAAACCCCACAAGACCAATGGTAGGGTACATAGTGTGTAATTCTACTTGCAGGGTATGACCTGTGGGGCGAGGTTATGCCATCGTCTCTTCATGCGTTGCTGACGATCATTTTGTCGGATCAACCTGTAGACGAAGACACACAAACAAAACCATTTTCATCAGTGATTAAATATACATCTATAACAGCAAGCTATTCCCAAATTACCTCAAGTTTTGCATCCCCTTAGAACTGTTTACAGTTGAATGGTTTCTGACTGGCACCCCCTGAACAAAGATATTGACAAAATAGGGTGACCGCCAACATAGGGCTAGATAGCTCAGTTGGTAGAGCACCAGCACGTTAATCCGGAGGTCGTTGGATCAAATCCCGCTCTAGTCAATTTTTCTTTGTTCAACCAAAAAATAATTTAAAAATGTACCCAGTCAGTTTCCCTTGTGGTTTATTATTTGATAACTGTTAAGTATGACAGACATTGTTTTGACAGTGTCTTCATCCCCCTTATACTTATTTTTAGGATGGAAATAAATTTACAATTTCCATCAATAGCGCTTCGATACCGAGTAACATTTTCCAATGAGTTGACCAACCATTTGAAACTATAGTCAACTGTAAGGGTTGTGTATGATATGGCACAATTGTGCACAGAACTAACTGTGGTATGTGTGAGTACTGTGTAATCACCAATCACCACATGATAGAATTGCAGGCTAGCATATTGAATTGTCATAATTGTGAATGGTCAAACAGTAGTGGGTTGACTGTATAGAGTGTAAATGCATTATCCACATACGATCATACTGCAGGCTGGCATATTACCATTCAAAAGCACTATAGTGGATGGTATTGAATGGTCAGATAGTAGAAGGGTTAACTGTTTACTGTGTACCATTAGATACAATAACCACACGATATTATATTGCAGGCTGGCATAGTTTAGTCTATCATTCAAAACCAGAGTGGATGATATTGAATGGTCAGATAGTAAGAGGGTTAACTGTTTACTGTGTACCAGTAGATACAATAACCACAAGATATTATATTGCAGGCAGGCGTGGTTTAGTCTATCATTCAAAACCAGAGTGGATGATATTGAATGGTCAGATAGTAGGAGGGTTAACTGTTTACTGTGTACCAGTAGATACAATAACCACAAGATATTACATTGCAGGCTGGCATAGTTTAGTCTTTCACTCAAAACCAGAGTGGATGATATTGAATGGTCAGATAGTAAGAGGGTTAACTGTTTACTGTGTACCAGTAGATACAATAACCACAAGATATTACATTGCAGGCTGGCATAGTTTAGTCTATCATTCAAAACCAGAGTGGATGATATTGAATGGTCAGACAGAGTGAGGGTTGATTGTGTACCGTGCATCGGGTAAATGCATTCACCACATGATATCATATTGCAGGCTGGTAGTGGTTATAGTTTAGTCTGTCATTCAAAACCACAGAAGATGACAATAAATGATCAGATAGCAGGAGGGCTTAAGCTTCATTGGCAACAAACTCTCAAACTTGGGTCATTATTTACCTGCAAATAAATGAAGTATAGATAGTACCTACTTGACGTCACACAGTGTAAAGTCACTGTCTTTACAGGAAATGTTTGGGCGCCACGACTGTGCCTTTTGCATTTTTTCCCCGCAACAGGCTCATGGGAATTTCATCATACTCCTTGCATGATTGGTCATGGAGTCACTTGGCTGCGTAGAGCTATTAGAGCTTGAAGCAGCTCAAAGCTAAAATCTGAGTTGCTTGTGTATGAAGATATGACATATTTCCGGAACTATATCTTTGGTCTTTTATTGTCCAAAAGGTTTTGAGAAGCAAATGGTAAGCCAAATGAGCAGCCACTTCTTATCACTATTGGCTTTCCCTGTTTTTTAGTGCATCATCCCCTACTGGAGGTTCAAGTGTTCCTACATGTTTCTCTGCCCACCGAGCTGGGTTGCTCAGTACTTAACTAAATATTTCTACATTTTTGTATTCTTCTGAATACTTTAAAAAAAATTGTTTATTATTGTAGATCCTTTGATTGTATACATGCAAATAAAATGATATAAAATATCTAATAATGTACCTGTTTGAGAGCAAAGAATCAAAGCGTTTCTGAGCTGTGATGTGGACGGTGAAAGGCCGAGGGTCAGCACGGTTCTTCATGAAGGGGTCCAAGGCGGGGAAAGAGCGCAGCGGAAAAACACACATACAGGTGTCAGGCGTTTCATCAGATTCATCAATCACATCCTTCACACCTAAAACACAAAGACAAATTACTTAATCAAACTTGGCTTTGAATGTGTTTACTGCCTTAGAATTCATTTGAAAGCAAATTATCAATTTAACTGATAAGCTAATTAAATTCTTTTGGGGAGATGATAAAACATTTGGGTTCAATCAGAGTTCGCCCTTGACTCGTTCAGTGACTGGCCAGCAGGTGCCAATCAGTTTGTCAGTTTCATAGTCCATCAACGTTTTCACTGGTGCACATTTCTTCTAAAGTTTTCTTTCAGCAATGTCATTGCTTATGACTATGGTACACGATTTTGAAGCAAATACTGACAATCAGTGTAGTCAGCGGTTTACATGTTGCATTTGGAAGTAATGAACTAGCCAGCAGGATCACTTGGATATAACTTTTGAGTGGTACTCAAAAGTTATAACTGGCATTTGGCCAGCAGAGCAAAGGGAGACAAGCTCAATTTCAATGTCTTTCGTAATTCCATAATTTTGCTCAGATTTACAAATTGAAGTAGAAAATCTGACACAAAATGTAAAGATAACGTCTCTGAATCATGCTTCATCTAAATCTAGAATACTCCTGCGAGTCAAACTTTGCATGTCCTTAACCAACCACATCCCCCCTCCTGTTTCTTAACCTATGTAAAATCTTTAGTCCTAACTGATTTTCAAATGATAGAGGACACCGACACCAGGTCCTGTAGCAGCTTTGATGTAGAATATAGCACTGGTGTCATACACTAAAAGTGGCTTTTCCTATCCCCATGAAATTATAAAAAATACCCCCTCCCCCCACTAAGTAGAAAAAAATATATTTATACCAGAAATGTTCCCTGATGTATCTTTATGCTCTATTGATCCGACAGTACTTTAAAAAAAATACTGGCATCCCAGGTGAGTAAATTCTCAACTTATTTTTTGTTTTACCTTTTATAAAAAGCATTTGAGCATTGGCAGCTGGTGACAAGACTGGGGGTACCACAGCTGTCAGCTTGCAGTCTGCTGCACGTAGACCAACGAGGCACAGCGCATGGCCCCTGCGGACATCCACCAGAGTGACTTCTCCGCCCCCACGGACCACAATGACCTACAAATTAAAGGTCAAAAAACAAACCAAACGAACATTGGAATACAGCCAAGAGTTCACATGTGTCATGCACATTATTCTTAGATCTAACTAAAAGGGGGTGGCACTGGCTTTTGCTAAAAAGATCGGTTTACTTTGTTGAAGGTCATAAAAACAAACAGGTACAAGAAACTTATTTGTGATTTCTCTAAATAGAAATTCTCTCAACTATTGTAAAATGGATGAATAGATAGGTTGCAGTGTGACGTAAGTCGGCCATCTTTACGGGCAATTTGGAACACACATTCATGCGTTACGCGTGAGAACGGCGTGCAGCACGCGCACATTTCACAAAACTCATTGCATGATTGGTTAGTGAATGACGCGGCTGCGTTAATAATTTGAGCGCTTGACGCGCCTGCAAGCCAAAATGCAATTTGCCCGTAAAGATGGCGTCTACTGGGAACTATCTATAAGTTGCACAACAACACTCCCATAACATGTGTGTATTTGGACTACCATAGTACACAAATATTGACTGTTTTTACTTGTACTATGGTTAAGCTTAACAGCAACTCACAGGGTGATCCCCAGAGCGTTTTAATTTTCCCGAACAATGTATAACGTTCCAGGGATCATCAAGGAAATTGTGTTCTAACCTCAGTCAATTGTTGTTCTACAACACCCCAATCAGATGCCTTATTAGGACCAAAAAGCTGTCGTTGCTATGGATTTAATTCACTGGTTGCTATGGGTGTAGTACATTGGTTGCAATTGGTGTAGTACACTGGGTGCTGTGGGAATAGTTCAATGGTTTCTATGGGTATAGTGCATCAGCCTCGCGCGACTTCCTAGTAAAAATAATACATCATGTGATGCACTCTAAACCAATCACAAGGCAGAATGTAAGTAATGTCTGACACTATAGGGTCAAAATATTTGGAGGTGAAATGCTAGTGGCGTTTCCAGCTTTTGGTATTACCCCTGGAATAAACAATTTCAAGGAGCTGTTAGGAACATTATGATTCACTACAGGCCTGGAATTATGTGCAGGCCTGGAATTATGTGCAGGCGCAGCAAGAGAGACCATGGCTGCTGCTTCACCTGGTTTAGTGGCCCGTGGTTTCTCTTCAAATAAACTCCCATAAGGCCCAGTTTGTACTCCACACGGCGAAAGGAAATGCAAAGTGAATTGGGTAATGAAAATAATCAGTATGCGCTGTCTTTCAATTGAGTGGCGCAAGAAATTTTGCTTCGCTTTGACAATTTGCATGACCAGGGTCGACCATTTAAGGACAAAACAAAAGAAAAGAAAACTAGTGACACCTAATTATGTATAGTCATATGCTTCTCACAAAGGTGTGTGTATGAGTCAGCCATTACGATGTGTGCAGCACATTTATTGGCTCACACCATTCTCATCGGGGGGGGGGGGGGGGGGGGGGAGGAAGTCTGAATTTCCCCTTTGCCAGTAAGCAGCCGCCTGTTACTACCTTGGGCCTTCCATTGATTCAGTCTGACATTCACACAAAGCCACTTTCAACCATAATGTATCCTGGCTCGTTATGATTAAGACTGTGTCCCCATCCAGACTGACTCAAAATGACATGATTAAAGGCACTGTACATGTTTGGTAATTACTCAAAATATATATTAGCATAAAAACTTACTTGGTAACGAGCAACGGAGAGCTGTTGATAGTATAAAACATTGTGAGAAACGACTCCCTCTGAAGTAACGTAGTTTTTGAGAAAGAGGTAATTTCTCACTAAAATAATAAAGACTTCTGGCCAGAAGCCCTTTATTCCTATCTGAAAGCACACTAATTTGTACAACACAGGTGTTTTTTCTGTCATCATTTTCTTGCAACTTCAATAACCAATTGAGCCCAAATTTTCACAGGCTTGTTATTTTATGCATATGTTGGGATACACCAAGTGAGAATACTGGTCTTTGACAATTACAAAACGTGTTCAGTGCCTTTAAGTAACAAGAATAAGTTTGCCCAAGGAATTGCTTGTCTTCTGAATTCAATGAGCATAAAACAGATGTGCTACATACAGGCAGCCAGAAAATACTTGCAAATATTCTGGGTATGAATTGGAGGGCAATAACCCCAGGAGAAGCAGCAAAAAATTGTTTAAAAAAAAACATCACATTTTTTACACATCGGATTTCTTACTTATGAGATCAAAGATGAATTGTTTTACTCATTTTGCAAAAACAAATAATTTCAGGCACATTTTCCTCACTTTCATAAGGACTATTGGGAAAGTGCATCACAAAGCTGCATTTGACCTTAAAGCCCCTGTGTAAGAACCATTTAACAGTAAATAAACTGGGTTAGAAATAGATGTTGCAACCCTGTAAAGGAGAGCAAGAAAGAAAAAAAGTAAAACCTACCACTTGAGGAATTCCTGTGAGAGGTTGAACCGTAATCACCCTGTTTGTGATACTCTCCGAGACAGGCTCGATAACTTTGACTGTTCCAGCTCCAAGATAACCGCACCTCACAATAGACAGGCTCCCATCGGTGCAGTGGGCCAACAGGTATGCGTCAGGGGAGGTGAAGGGTTCCTTAGGGGGCTGAGCTAGGGGCAGGATGCTCGGGTTGAGGAAACAGACGTGAGATGGTTCCCCCGTTGGTGACAGCTTCTGCACGGCCAGGGGCACACCTGAAAGTGTTGGCGGAAGGGCAAATTATTTTAGGGTAGTATATTTGACAACCAAAAGGAAACTGGTGTTAATAATATATTTTTTTAACAGACAAATTAGAGCAGAGTAGGGGGGAGTGGCCTCAAAATCTTGACTTGGTAGAATGCAGACAGACAATTACTTGTGGCTTGTTCTAGCCGAGTAATCAAGAGCACTAAATTCAAGCTCTGGTGTTTCTGATCAGCAGAGTGTGAGTTCGAGTCTCGGCGAAGGCACTTATGTTCGTGAGCAAGACACAACCATTATTGCTTCGTCCTTAGGATAGGATGTAAAGCCATACATGTAAGACCCTCGTGTTGTGTAATGCACGTAAATAAACCAAGTTATTGCCAAGAGAAGGCGTTTGCCTCGGTGTTACTGGCAGTGGCTGCTGAATGCCCCAAAGCTCCTTGTAAACCCTTACAAGGTGCTACATAATTTGGTCTCGTAAAAAAAAAAAAAAAAAAAAATTCAAAACCTGCTTGAAAATATTTCTGTTTGTTCAAGGGCCTTGAGTTCGAGTACCTTTTTGGTAGATATGTGCGCTATACAAGACTAAATAATGTTTATTATTACCACTATGTTGATTGTAGATAGTCAGGGTCCCATCTCGATGTCCGATAGCAAGGAGTGAGGTGCAAGGAGACGTGGCTAGGCAGGTGATTTCACTGGCAAAAGGCCACACAAGGTCTGGCTTGTGCTCCAAATCTTCAGAAAAAAATAAAAATAAAAATTGAGAACAAAAATGTAAAAAATAGAATGTGTGTGCGAGCGATAACAAATAGACCTTTCCATTGTTGATAAACAAAGTGAGCCGGTTGGCATGGACGGCCGAATGTTAGCAAAACATTCAATCGTGTTAAAAAATGTTGAAACCAAATTCAACATTTTCTGTACAGATTCATGAACTGAAATACCTTCCATGATTGGTTTATTTTTTTCAAACAAATTCAACACTATTTTTGACTATTTCTGTAACATTGCTACAAACTATGGCTATCTGTTTTTGATTTGCTTTTATGGCTTTCCATAGTTTTCCAATCTCAGTTGGCAAAAAGTTGGACTGTGACGTTGCAATAGAAAGGTCTATAGTGACGTCATCTGAGAAGGATCGACTTGGCACCTCAAGCTGCTCTTATACGACAACGGTGGCAATGGGTCCGGTCTAGTGCATTAGAGCAACATGCATTACAAACTCGTGCATATTGCTTAGCGTGTAATTTAAACTACTGTGTGTACAAAAAATGAATAATAAAACTCTCAAAATGTCATACTTTTTCTGTTAATTACTGCTGTCACATTCTATCAGTTCCTCCCCATACTCAGATAGTGTTTCAAAGCATTTGCAGTAATGGTAATAGCTACTTCTATAAACACAGAATAACTACAAAGCAGAGGATGATAGATTCAATAAAGACATTGTAAAGAGTAGACAATGACTAAACATGGCCATGACTTCATTATCCTATGATTACTGCAGTGCGTGGCAGGATGTAGTGCCATGTACTTGTGATCATGTACTCATGTAGGCTTAAGAGTTAAAGGAGACGTACATTTTTGTCACATTCTGAATACAGACAGTTCCCCATAGGCGCTATTTTACCTGCAACCGGGTTTTGGCATTGGGCTGGTCATCAAGCATTATAGTTTTTTGGGGTGTGCAACCAAGTGGTTCACCAACCAATCACGCAAGGAGTTTGAAAGACATCCTGCGTGCCGCACGCGGTATTTGCGCATAGTTGAGTGTTAAAAAATGACTATCACTGCCTGTAAAGATGGCTGACTTTAAACTGTGTGACGTCAACTGGGAACCATCAATAGTCAGAGTCACAAGAATTATACAGAAAAAACCTGTTGAGGTTTAACCCTAGATGTCAGTATATCAAAGTAAAGAAAAAGGAAATCAATGACTCTACAAATGTTCTTGTCAGTTTAGTGTGCATGTTTCATTTAAACAGTCTTGATCCACTTCTTCTTCTTCTTCCTAGCCTATTTCACTCCACTGCAGGAGGAAAGCCTCTTCACCAATTCTCCATTTCACTCTATCCTCAGAGGAAATTGGTGTCCCTTCGGGAATGTTACGACCAGAGATGCGGTTGGTACCCCCTGTCCCCTTGCTAATGGCTAAACGTGGATGGATTCAATGTTCTTGTAAAAATACCGAAAGCTTTAACTGTTTTCTCAGCAAGTCAACACCTGAAATTGAAGCTGAAACTTTCACATTTGACTTTTATTGTATCTTTCTTTATAATTTTGCCTATCTATGACCCTACATTCAAGACTGTTTTTAATCCAATATCATAGCATAATTAAACCCGCTGCTAATTACAGAATTTGAACTGGCCTCTTGTCACCTGTGGGTACACTCAGTGGTTGAGAGGTTAAGAAATCGACTCTAGAATGTGGGCGTCTTGGGTTCGAAACCCACTTAGCCTGTGGATAATTTTTTCCCAGCTGACTTGGAAAGAGCTGAGTAAACACTGCTTATAAATACACACATTGGTGTCAGGGTAAAATAAAAATAATATTAAAATACATGTTAATAATAAACAAATAAAAAGTAGAAAAAATAAAGAAAACATATTTGATTGGTGAGTCTCTGAAAAAAACAAAATCAGATTCACTGGGAAGAAATCATGATTGACTAGACATAGCTAGAAAGGTGCACTGTACTAAACTTGCATGCAGCAGATCTTCATTGGTGCATAATTTACTCTAATGACCCAATTCACCTGACGTCAACACAACAATAATTCTTGGTTGCATTAATCTGGGAGTCAGTTGTCCCTGTGTGTTGGCGATGAGCACGCCTTTACTACATACTCATTCTATCTTGACATGCAATTTTTTGACTCCCAGATCGGCAAACCATGGGCGGACAGAAGCCGCGTGTGTCATCGGTGCAAGGGGTCAATCCTGTCTGTAGTGTGAGGTCACTCTACTGTAAGTCACACCTACTTCACACAAACTGGCTCCACAGATTATCAGAAGCCTGTATAACTTCGGGGCCTTACAAACGCAATTATGTTTGAAATCTCTTTGGATATTGTGGTGGCTCGGTAAGAGCCGTTTGGTTTAGCAGTCTATAGAAAGCTCTGAATCTAAGAGCTGGACTTGGTAGAAAAGTTGAATGTTTATAATTTTCTTTTACGTACGTTCTTCAGAGGTCTTCTCAGAATTCAAAGTTTCTGTCATAAGAAATGCCTTTGAACAGTGAAAAGGGTGATTTTAGTTAACATTTAAACACAAATGTATGACAGCTTTGGAACCAGAAGTATAGCAAGAACTTTGAGTGTGAAGCAGATACGCAAGGGTGTGATGCAATGACTTACCGACAGGATAGTGCCTACTATAAGGAGAAATATCTACCCACACTTGGCATTCAATGATGGTTTGACTAATTACTTACCTATGGTGGTTGAACGTCGATCAGAACCTTTTGTTTTCACAAAAACAATAAAGTTGCGACTTATTTTACTAATTTTGAAGAAAGAACATCTAAGGCTGATTTTTTGGTTTGAGCTTTGAGCTTTTTATGAGTTTAGGATGATTAAAAAAATGGAAGCAGCGTTTCAATAATTTGCGAGACATAAAAAACCACCATAAAAGTTGGATAATTATTGATAGGCAACCAGGCTCGATTTCACAAAGAGTTAAGATTGATCTTAAGTGCAAATCAATCTTACATGTAATTGCTAAGCAAAGAGTGATGTCACAATACAAATCACTATGCCAATACTGTCAACTCATCTTAAGATGAATCTTAGTGCTTTGTGAAATCAACCTCTGGGCTCGGTTTTACAAAGCACTTACAATGTACATGTAGATTCATGTTAAGATGAGTTGTCAGTATTGGCATAGTGATTTGTATTGTGACATCACACTTTGCTTAGCAGTTAAGATTGATTGGCAGTTAAGATCAATAATAGTTATTTGTGAAATCAAGCCCAGGTACATAGATAGGTGTGTCGTGGCCGAGCTGTTAACAGCACTAAACTCAAGCTCTGTTTTTTTTTTATCAGCAGAGTGTGGGTTCGAGTCCCTGTCGTGACACTTGTGTCCTTAAGCAAGACACTTAACCATTATTCATGTTATTGCTTCGTCCTTCGGATGGGACGTAAAGCCGTAGGTCCCGTGTGTTGTGTAATGAACGTAAAAGAACCCAGTGCACTTATCGAAAAGAGAAGGAGGTTCACCCCGGTGTTCCTGGTTTGATTGGCTGCATATTGCACCACAGCACCTTGTAAACCATTACATGGTGCTATGTAAAGGAATAGGTCTCATACTTCAACACATAACTCCACATACCTTGTAGGAAAAATACTGAGCGCCTTGAGACGCCCATCGGGAGTAGATAAAGCATTTGCGTTAACACCATGTGTATATATATCTACTTGCTGGGTAGATTTTGTTCTACATAAAGCCAACAAAGCTGTACTCCAATATCAGATTACAAGTTCTCAAAAGAACAAAATCAAACCCAGCAAGTAGATATACACATGGTGTTACCGCAAACCAAATACACATTAATAAATGCGTATTACTTATTTATTTACATGAATTTAAACATGAATTTCATCCATCAACTCATGATGTGACATTCCGGGCAGATAAGAAGAGATTTCTCGTACCTTTTGAAGGCTTGAGGAGGTTGTAATGACAGATATTTGTGCTCCCCGTCCATGCGACAGCGATACTGTTGGGCCTGTCGTTGCTGGACTCCAGGCCCGTGACCAACATGTGGCTTGGGTTAAGAAAACTACAAAGGGGCTGTGGGCTGTACAAAAATACAAACATAGCTCTATGAACAAACTGCCTTGTAATGATCAATTTTCTTGGTGAAGGTGCTTGCAAGAAGACAGAGAGTCTAAGAATACTTTAAAATAACTATTTCTACAAAAAATAACCTACTTTGAGTTGATGAGGGACTTTTTGTAAGGACTCTGAACTGTGAAGGTAAATAAGCAAGTTGTAATTTGCAAGTGCTGTAGAGCATTTGGAGACAATTTATTTCAGACTTTTATTTATACAGAATTTGTAACCATAGAGCAAGAGATACATGTAGGTCCTGATAGATGCCAGCCATCTTTATAGGGAACTTTGGTTTTGACTTTGGGCCACCAAGCATTCTAATTTGTTCACAATTGGTTCACCGTCCAATCACTCAAGGGATGTTTAAAGCTCTGGCATGCCTCAAGTGGTTATGTTGCAAAGGCCTACAAAAATATCATTGCCACTAAAGATGGCCGCCTTAACACCGAGTGGCATCCAGTGGGAACTTTGTATTAGGGGAAAGTCTGTAGATTCTGACTGAGCTGTCTTGGCCTCCAGTCTAAACAAAACTGTCATAGCACAATTCAATTCCTCTCTGAAATAGGTTCCCAGGCCTGATAAGTCAACAGAGGCATTTGCCTCAGTTGCCCCTGGTCATTGCCTCGGTGCCGCTTGAATGTTCCAATGCAAATTCACAATTACTCATAGAGGTGCCCTTTACCGAGTAGAAATGCCTTGGTGCCCTTGCCCTTAAACAAAAAACAAAGTATAAGGCATGGGTGCCCAATACGAGAATCAAAGGAGATTTCTTATGACAAAGTGTTTACAGACAACCTGTACCTTGGTACGCTATCTTCATCTTGCAGGTATCTCAGCTCCTCTTCATGCTGTTGCCTGAACAACTGTCTTCTCTTCTCAAGGTGTTGCTCTGTTATCAGGTGCTGCTTGGTGCCAAGACCTACCACGTTACCCTCGTCAATGGCTCGGAAGATGGATGACACTGAACCCGACACACCTGGAGGTATAGGCAGAGTTTTTTTTAGGCCAAATTTATGATTAGCAGGACCTCACCAGACTGGGCACTGGGTGGTCCGTGGAGGAGGCAGGAGTGGCAGCTCAAGATTGGTCTATTTGGAAGTTTTTCACCAGTCATGCAGCAGGTGCAGAAATGCATGATGCTAACGGAATGAATGAATGAAAATTATGATTGATAGCTGTCGATGGATTACCTCCAACGAGGTCATGAAGAATGTATCATCATGAAGCAGTTAGGATCCAATCCAAAATGATGGGCTAGGCAGCATGCAATCAAGAGCACAGTTCGTCTTATTGGTGCAACAAGGTCAAATCTCTTAAACAGCACTTTTATGAAACACTAGTTAAAGAGCGTAAAGGGTCAAATCTTAATACCTAAAAAACCCAGATGTTTACAAAAAGTCGATGGATGCCGAGATACAACGTTGTTGCGCAAAGCATTTTCGCGCGAGATATGATTTTGTCGCACATTCAAGTTACAACCTTGTTGCACTCACACAATGATCTGTTCTCTTAAGGAAAAAGGGAAAACTCAAATGGAAAGTGCAGATAGAAGGGGGGGGGGGCTTTAGCTCATAAATGCTAACAACACGTCAGCTTAACCATCCCCCATCCAGACTCTGAAACCACCCAACCTCCAACTCAATCTATACCATTCTACATTTAATAGAAACAGTTTTGAATACGGAAATTGATTGCATTTAGATAAACATTAATTTTTCAACATATTGATAATATTTTGCTTTGAGGAAACAGTTCTCCCTCTTTTACCATTTACAGTAGATGGAGTTGGTCGAACTCGCAGCACTGCAGTAGGTTTGGACATCTGAGACATATTGAGAGTGGGGGCAACTGGATTAGCCACTCCCCCATGGTGGGGCACAGGAGAACCTCTAGGAGAACCAGAGGAGGTGGACTGCAAGGGTAAGATCAAAATGAAAATAGTAAATACTCAGGGAAAACAAAAAACACAGACAGCAAAAGAATATCAATCACTTAACAATATGAAAATTACATTGTTGGTACTGTAAGTCAATTTTCAAATATGGAATCTCTAACAGAAAGGCTAATCATGAGTGGCTAGTGTGTAAAGTGCGCGCTTCTCATCATTGTGGTCCTGGTTCGATTCCTGGCTAGGGCTATATGCGAGAATTAAGTTGTGCCTTGGTTCTCTCCTGTGCCACAAGGGTTTTCAACCAGGACCTACGGTTTTCCCCCCTCCGGAAAAATCAAATTCTTCAGATCTCCACTGTGCTTTGTGATTATGTATGGGTCGATCAGGTAGCCAGCTAAAGAAACCTCTAAATGCCTGCGGATCGGCATGTTGTACCTGCGTCCTTCATTATTCAGCTTCTTAGCTCCGAGTAAGGATGATTAGCCTCAAAACTATTATTATAATAAATGATTGTCTTTCAGAATGATTCTTGGAGCAGTTAGGCAAATGTTTTCAATCTGAACTAACTACTTAAAGTATTACACAATAGTTCAACTGAGACCAATAGATCGCACCTTTGTAGTGTTGTCCGTTGTTATTCCTTCTATGGATGTAGCCATCTCAATACTTGACTCCTTTCAAATTAATTGGAAAAAAAATAATAAAAAAAATTATTAAACATTTCTGCATTTTTTTTTTGTCTCACTGATGATCCACTGCTTCAGGACACAAGTGTCAAGAACACTCCACCCTGACTGAATAAATAAGAGAGCAGGTTAATTGTGGAAAGTATTAAAAAGTCTTTAATTGAACTGTCCAAATTTAAGGCCTTGAAAAGCATTAAAAAGTGTTGAAAAAGTAAAAAAAAATCAGTTAATTCAGCTTTTATTAAATGGATGAAGTGTGTAATGAAATTCTTATCTGCTAGTAAAGAACCAAGTTACGCTGCATGTAAAAAATATATATATCATGTGAGTGGGTGTAGCTGTTTCTCTCCTGCTTTATTCATTTACTTTTGGTCCTAAATTTTGTTAAAGGGTCGGTAGGCTATACCTTTGGTAATGACTTTGAAAATTAATGGCAATAAAAACTTACTTGGTAAGAAGTACAGCAGCTTTCGATTGTATAAATCATTTTGAGCATTATTTCGCTTCGAGGTAATGTGGTTATGGAAAAAGATATCAGGTTTTATGCCAAACAATTTGAATCTGAGAAACGTTACTGTCAGAAACGCTTCTCAGATTGTGTATTCCTATTAGGGATTATTCTTCCTGCGTGGACATATTCGCTCTGGTTTTTCGGCATTATCTCAAAAACGCGACCACCTTTTGAAGTGAAATTTTCACAGGTTAGTTTTATTGTATATATCTGCATTTATACAGGATTAAAACAATCAAAAGGTTCCAAAAACCAGAGGTATACTGTGCCTTTAAGGGTGGCATTAAAAGAGTCTTAAAAAGTAATAAATTTGACTGTTTGTAGTGTGCAGATAGCCTGGAGAGTATTCAACACTCAGTCTCATTTGAAGTGTTGTGAATTTGGGGTGTTGTGGCCGAGCGAATAAGAGCACCGGACTCAAGCTCTGGTGTTTCTGCTCAGCAGAGTGTGGGTTCGAGTCCCGGTCGTGACACTTGTGTCCTTAAGCAAGACACTTCGTCCTTCGGATGGGACGTAAAGCCGTAGGTCCCGTGTGTTGTGAATGCACGTAAAAGAACCCAGTGCACTTATCGTTAAGAGAAGGGGTCCGCCCCGGTGTTCCTGGTTTGATCGGCAGCATATTGCGCCACAGCACCTTGTAAACCATTACATGGTGCTATGGAATAGGTCTCAAACTTCAAAAAGTAGCTCCACATATATACCTTGCAGGAAAATACTGACTGTTGAAGCGCCTTGAGCGTCACTGAGTGACGGATATGAGACTATATAAGAAGCCACTATTATTATTTTTAAGAGACCGAATGCGACATTACTTCATCTAAAGAACCACACTATGTGGATCACAACATGTTCGTTATTTTTCTTCACACCTGTTTTTCAGCCTGCTGCTGTTGTTGCTGCTGCTGTTGCTGCTTGAGTGCATTGCCATGTGCAGTCTCAACCTCTCGCATCCAGTTATCACGCGGTAGATGCCATACATCCAGCCACACGTCGGCTCCACCTTTAAAAAAAAATAATAATAAAAAAAATGTCCAGACAGAACCATAAGCTTCATTTTTTTGTCAATGGCATCTGAAAGCCCAAAAGGCAGAACTAATGTAGAATTGTGTAAGAAGCTGCAGCCACTCAGCAGAGAATCTCATCTGCATTCAATAATCTGTAGAGTTAAGACCAGTTCATGACTCACGTGACTTGTGAAAGCAACCAAATTGCCTTGCGTCACAACTCAGTCCTTCTGTTTTGGAAATCCCAGGTGTGTGGAAAAAAGCACACCTGGGTTTGTCTAGGCGCCAAATTCGTGGTACAGGCTGGGACTATTTTGCATCTTATTATTAGTTGACATCGGGAAAGTATATTATCTTTTTATTTTTTATTATGCATTTTTGCATGCAATTAACATATTAATTAACCAATAGCAGTCTGGGTACTCCACTACAGGAGGGTTATACCTCCTCTGGATGTTACCTCCATTTGTACCTTTTTTTCATTACTATTATAACTGTTGTTATTTAATGTATTTTCAAGTTGTGCAAATGGAAATAAACCAAACAAACAAACAAACAAACTAAGACCAATTGAACTTAGCCATGTCAAGAGCTCACAGAAAGGGTTGTTTATTGTTCATTTCTAGACCAAGAGTAAATGAAGCGCTGTACTGTCAATTTTTTTAAAAAGGAATAAAGATGGATGTTTCTGGGTCTAGTTCAATTCCTTGATAATGCTTGATTTTAATTTTACGACATTATTTTGTTTTACAGATTAAGAAGTAGAAATGTAGAAAGTACATTATAGAGGGATCAGGCATGTTATACGCACTCGTGGTGAAACTTTTAAGTGTGTGATGGCGTGCGGGTGCAATCGCACGCCTTAAATCGGTAGGACTGCAATTGAAAAACAGCGCGTACCTGATATATAGTATGTACTTACTTTTGACGGCAACTGAAACATAGTCCCCATCATTTGAGAGGAGCATTTCAGTGATGAGAGAACCCGAGACGTCTTCGTTGAATGTCTTTAGCGGATGAATGCATTCATAGGCACAACAAAGTAACCTCCCATTCCCTTAAGGTGGGGAAAAGATAAACAAATAATAAATCTTCAGAGTTACATATATGTTTATTTTTTATTGTGCTTTTTAAAACTGTTTTACTATACATATACTTCCATGCTTTCTACTGATGTTTTCGCACTACATTGTATTTTGATGTTTATGCAATAAAGGTAATAAATTAAACTAAACTAAAATAAATAAAATTATAATTATTTAAAAAAAAATTAAAAATCTGGGGGAAAAAAAAGCAACACATATGCTTGGAAACAACATTTAATTGTGTGCGATTGTTTTTCAAATTGAAAAGACTAACGGAATTAGCTCTTTGCTTTAAAGCTAACTAAAATGTTGGACTTTGCTTTTGTAAACTTTGAGAAATCTTTTGAGGGAATTGGGCATCTGGTTTTGTTTATAAATACTACAAGACCAAGGATGATGTTTAACCCTTTAGAGACCATTAATTTCTATGTAATCACCACAAAACGCCCAGGCATTGCTAATATTGTTCACTTCTTCATTCAAATTTTGTCAGTAAAAATGTCAACATAAAGAGAAAACTTAGTTTTGTGTTTAGAACTTTGGATACTATGTTTACATACTACATTGGAAAATTTCATATGTGAACATCACCTTTACCTCTTTATGTGAATAGAAGTAGGTTAAACCTTGTGGCCATTTGCGGCCGCTATGGGCATTTTGGTACAAGCCGCGATCTCTAAAGGGTTAATATTAGTCAGACATGTACCTTCTGTATCCATAGCTGCAATGAGGTAAGTCTGAACACCAATCGAGCACACTTTCAAGGAGCTGATGGTAGCGTCTGCCATCCCATGATTCCACACTGAAATGGGGGCCTGAGTTGTGGCATCGATCATCGCTATCCCTTGGGGAAGACCAAAGAAAGCGTACCGGCCGTCTGGGCTCCCTGTTGTGCAGAGAGCTTCTCCATAGTCCTATAGGGAAGAGAGAAAGAACATTGTACACTAACTGGCCTGATTCTTCATGGAGGCATTGGAGGGGGATACCCTCCATGCCGCGCCTCATGCCTTGGTCCCCTTTGAAATGTTCTAGTGCAAATTTATGTTTACCCCATAGAGCTACCCCTTTATGGAGGAAAAGCTGCTTTGAGCTTACAAGAATATCAGGCTGCACTAGTATTAATTGACACTTGACAATTGACACTTGAGCGAGTGCAGCCAGCAACACATAGCTTGTAGAACTTTGCTTTATCTGCTAAAAGGCCATCAAAATTGTCCATTAAGATGACATGTATCATAAAGCATCAAACCATAGGTTTACTGAGCTGTATGAAACTTCCAGACAACAATAACAAGTTTCAAGTCACTGCAGTAGCCTGCTTGCAGGCCTGATACTTCACAGGGGCAACGGTGGCAATTGCCTCCGTTGCCCCTGGTCATTGCCTTGGTGTCCCTTGAAACGCTCCAATAGAATTGATACATTTCCTTATCGAGGTGACCTTTACAAAGCAGAAAATGCCTTGGTGCTCTTGCTCTTTCAATGAAGCATCAAGTCAAACTGGAATTGCACTGTGCTGGTCCGACATGACAGCTTATTGAAATATTATTATAAGATTGTGATTTGGCCAGCTGAACTTGTGTTTTGCTAGTTGCTATACAGAATTCAAAGAAGAGTAAGAAGAAGAAAAGAAAAGAAAAACACTAAAGTGCTTCGTCTAGCTTACTGGTAAAGCAATCGCACAGTCGTACTGCGGTGGTCTGACCCGAGATTTCTCTGCAATCCGTGCAGCCTCCCTTTCGCTGATGACGTCCCAAGCGACGTCAAAGACCAAGTTGACAATCTTGTTGACAAGTCTGAAAGGCTGGGGGAGCACATCGTACATCTGCTCCGGGTCTCTGATGTAATCTTCCTCATCGCTGGACCGGGTGCCCAGAGAATCAGGGGTGATTGAGAGGAGGTTTTTACGGACGTACACAGGCATGGTCTGCTGTGGCTGTGGGAAGTCTATAAAAAGGAAGTCAGTTATGATTTAAACAATTTTTTTCACAGTTGTAGATTTCATATTTAACATTGGACCTACACTTTTCTGAATGATCCTCAGCTACAATTTTTGTTACGTCAAACGTTTTGTTATTCCTACACAAACCATTCTTCCAAACAACCTGCACCAAAGAAGTTACATTGTTCAGGATCGACCGGGCACACTAGCTTCAACACCGGTAACTGGTGTTAACAGTCGTTGATTTACCTGATAATATCAGCGACAAACCTGACAGTGACATGTGACCACATGAACTACCACTGCACAGCGACGACACAGTAGGCAGGGCACCCGTCTAGTAACTTGGAATACCAAGTATCCAATGAAATCAATCATGACAGACATGGTTTCTCCGATTGTGAACTTAAAATCATCAATTTGGGGCAAAAAATTATCGTTAGTACAATTAAATGCCTGATGTTGCATTTTTGACATATCAAGAAGCCAGTGCGCTGTTTTCATGCTTTTTTGTTAGGCCTTTTTGAAATTTTGGGGAATTTTCTGTGGCTGGGTATTCAGAAAATCATAGCAATTGTCAGATTCCATCGTTAAGCACAAGTTTTTATTTTCATACTAGTCATGCTAGTACGACCGAAGATGTCAAAGTAAAAAAAGAAAAAAGAGTACTGCGCCCCAGTTACTGGGTCTTATAATACTACTGAGTACTACTAGTACTACAACTAGTAGTAGTACTTGGGTCTACTCCTCCTCCTAGTATAATTTATAAAGGAATGATGATTGATGGGCTAGGGCCAAGAACAAGTTGGAACTTGGAAGTGGAGGAAGTCCAGGGGCAGCGTATTGGCACTATTTAGGGGGGCTAAAATGTACATAGCCCCATGAATAGGGCCAATCCACTCCGTATCCTTAGCCCTAGCACCATTGCAAACCTATATTTGTGCCTATTGAGATTTTTAATCTGCTAAGATCTGGATCATGAAACTTACCGATCGAATGCCAATGTACTTCCAGATAGCCGGACTGCTGGAATTTGTTAAAACAACATCACACGTTTTTGATGAAAATCAAATGATTTTTGAGAGTGAACTTTTGTACAAACGTTCTCATAATTACTTTCAAAAAAATGCTTTTCAACATTACTGTTTAACGGGATCGAGCACCAATACAAACCTTTGGGTTCAAAAACTAGGTTTTGTCGGGCTGCCTCAACAACATAGGACAACAACACAATCAATTGCTACAATTGAGTTGGTACCAGACTGATTTACTCGGAGGCGCCGCGGCCGCGAGTGCATAATAAGTTTTCGAACCCAAAGGTTTGTATTGGTGCTCGATCCCGTTATACAATAACATTGAACAGCAATTTTTTGAACGTAATTATGAGAACGTGTGTACGACTTCTTTCTCAATGAGCAAGTTGTCAAGATCGTTGAGATAATTTTAAAAGTTCACTCTCGAAAAACATTTGATTTTCACCAAAAACGTGTGATGTTTTTATAACAAATTCCAGCAGTCCGGCTATCTGGAAGTACATTGGCATTCGATCGGTAAGTTTCATGATGATGATCCAGATCTTTATCTTAGCAGATTAAAAATCTCAACCCCTCAATAATGGGCACAAAAATAGGTTTGGGGCTAAGTAAAATGTACAGTGTTTGTATAACCTAGCATTCAAGAGTAGGTTGATTGCAACTGGCCACAACTGACTGGACCAGTGAGTGTCAGTGTCATTCACTTGTGTTATTTTAGTATTTAATTTGAAACCAGGCATAACAAAACAAACTGTCCGTATATTGGGCAACAGCAATGACCACCCAAGAACGGTTCGAAACGAAGAATCGTTTGTAGAACCATCAAGTATCAACCGCTGATATTGTTTACAGCGTGCTACTCTCTCTATGTAAAATATTAAATTACCTTTCGAGTTCCCTTTCACTGCATTTTAATCGAAAAAATAGCGGAACGTTTTACGTCTCGACATACATAGAGCTTAGCAACAGCACACACCTATACGGCAACGGCTGTAGCGCCCGCATGTGTCATAGTCGAAGCATGTCTAATCGGTTGCTGAAAATGGTAACTAGTAACTGCGACCTGGTTTGACCTTTATGTATTAAGTCTATCTCTATGGGGTCAATTGTTGAGGTCAAGATAGGTTGCATCTACTGGTTATACCCATTGCGGTCTCATCTATTAAAATTCCCATGCCTCAATCCTCAAAGAAGAGAGTTGGTCAGAAATGCGATACCAACGTTGTTTTTTCTTTGTTTTCACACTCGCCAGCCCCCCCCCCCCGAAAAAAGAACGTCTAGGGTGGGGGGGGGGGGGGGGGGAGCGATGGCAATAGACGTTGGAGAGGACTCAGGCTTTCCAATGTATCGAACCAGTCATTTATGAGATCTTTTTGGTCTCATTTGGGGAGGGGCAAGTGATATGTGGGGGTGGGGGCGCTCCCATCCCTCCCCCTCCCCACGCCACTGAATCGATCGAATAACGAAAAGTCCAAAAATGTACAGGTCCACACAAACATCCCCCCTTATTGTGTGGGTGGGGGGGGGGGGGTGTGGCGGGGGTGGGGACTTGTTTTTTATTTTTTTATTTCTGTTCTTATTTAATTGTGCCGTATTCTGAGCTCGCCAAAATAATTAAGTTTAAACAAAACGTCACACTCACGACTTGTAAGATCAATCTTGTACAATTACATTTAATCCATGTAAACAAAATACAGGAGTATCTTTTGATTACCGACAATTTTTAATTAACAACAAGTTTAAGCTCATGTCAACTAGTTTGCAAGTACAGCCACGGTATACCACGTCACAATAATTATGCCCAAAGCAATTTTTCATTAAATGTAATTAATTCAATTATTGCAAAACATTTTAAACAGTATATTATTATTGTTTGCATTGTGTTATAAAAACTGGTCGAATTGTGTGCTATTCAGAAAACTGAAATGGAACCATACATCACACCACCATATCTGCTGCCACCTACGGTCCAAATCGAATTATACACGAACCATAGACCTTTCCATTGTTGATAAACAAAGTGCTCCGGTTGGCATGGACGACCGAATGTTAGCAAAACATTCAATCGTGTTAAAAGAAATTGTGACAAAATTCAACATTTTCTGTAAAGATTCATGAACTGAATACCTCCCATGATTGGTTGATTTGGTCCCAACAAATTAAAAACTTTTTTTGAATATTCGTGTAACATTGCTACAAACTATGGCTATCTGTTTTTGATTTGCAGTTATGGCTTTCCATAGTTTTCCAACCTCGGTTGGCAAAAACTCGGGCTATGACGTTGCAATAGAAAGGTCTTTAGTAGTGAAAAGCAGAAAGGGTTCTTGCTATAATATTGAAAACAAGTTTTAAAAAGTCAAGTTCAATTTGCAGCCTATAGGAATTCTTGTAATAGCATCATGAAATCTTTTGCTTCATGTATGCCCACAGTGAAAACGGCCTTGGTAGTTTCTAAAAAAATTAATAACCCTAACAACTTACTTGGTAGAGCACTGGGGAGCTGTTGGTATTACAAAGTATTGTTAGAAACGACCCTCTTTGAAGTAATGTTGTTTTAGAGAAAGACACCAACAATTAAATCTGAGGAAGGCTTCAGGTACATGAAGCCTTTCTCGGGCATCTGAAAGCACTCAAGTCTGTGCAACAAGTGCGTTTTATTCTTTTGTCATTTTCTTACTCCCTTTTTTCTGACAAAATTGAGCCAAAAGTATTCACAGGTTTGTATATTTTATGCATGTGTTGGGATACACTAAGTGAGGATACTGGTCTTTGACAATATTACCAAAAGTATACACTGCTTTTAATATTATTATAATCTCAGAAACGACTGTTTTTGTCACGTATCTGAGATGATAATGCTCGGAATTCGCTCAGATAGGAACTTGGTTTCTCTAGAGGTCTCAACTGACTCCTTGGGAGGTGGCTCAACCGTCCGGAGCAGGGAGTAAGACCCGACCTTTGATTGAATCCCGGGCTGTGTGTCTGCGTGACTCACGCTTCCGCCAGGCAGAGTTACAATGCCCCCAATGGAAAGGGTACTGTTCGTACTTTGTATGATTTCATTTGTTCTAATTAGCGGTTCATCGTCAACAAGTAAAGTTTTTGAGTTTGGGGAGTTGTCAGGACTAACTTCATGGGAGATATCTTTGGAGACATTCGTCGATGGATTTTCACTCAAGATTTCATGTTGGGTTTGTAACGAGTTATGGTTTGCATCAGTTTCAGTTCTAGGTTGGTTTGCATCAGTTTCAGTTCTAGGTTGGTTTGCATCAGTTCCAGTTCTAGGTTGGTTTGCATCAGTTCCTGCATCAGTTTTAGTTCTAGATTCTGTTTCGGTCTCAAGGGACTCATCAGCCAATTGTGCTGCAACCCAACTATTAGTTCGCTTTATCCTATCCTCGTTCCCGTCATATAGAATGTCACTGTCTACTACTTCGCTGAGAGTTGGGTTACCTGGCTGTTCAGCAGACGCATCACCTTGCTCTCCCTCCACCGTCTTGCCATGTTCCGTCGTAGTGTCTTCTTCAAGCTCAGAGCCATCGAGACTATGTGAGATGCTTCCACTCCCAGTTGGCACAATGCCCTCCGTGGTGACCTTTGCCATGATGACCTCAATTCCTCCTTTCTCTTCCGGGAGGACAAAACGAACCTTTCGTTTCTTCTTGTTGACCATCTGGCGCTGGAGTTTCTTCCTCTTTTCCAGTAACGCCTGGAGTTCTTCCTTTCGGCGTCTGTTGATTGCTGCAGGTGTGTCGAAAGAGTTGAGCCTCTCGTCCCCAGGTTTTACTGATAGTCTTTCAAAGGCTATGTCTAAGTTATCTGGGACGTAGATCTCGCCCTCTGTTGTTCGACGGTTGTATATCGGTTTAAGTTTGCCTCCTGGTAGCCGTTTGGGAATGTGTTTCTGGAATTCGTCTTCGACGAGCTCGGAATACACAAATTGTTTCCTGACAGGGTGGAGTTTAGCGACTTCCTGCTCCTGCTTTCGGGTGAAGGCGTTGCTTCGCACGGAGCGCCTCCGCGGGTTCGACTTTGACTGCGAGTTCCGCTTGCGTGCTTTGGCCTGGAGTGCCTCTATATCCTTTTTCTTCTTTTCCGCTTCAGTGTTATTGCGATTCCTCTTCGATTTACTCTTGCGAACTCCAGGAGTCCATGGTTTCAGATACGCCGGGAGAAACTCGGGGAGTAAATGACTATCGAGATAAGAGTCGACGCCAACGTTCGGGTAGGGGCCAATCTCAACGAAATTTGATTCATCGCCACTTGGGTCATCCGTATCACTTGAGTAACTGTCGGTCAGATATTCCCCCTCCTCCTCTGTATCGTGTAACATCCGAGGTCTGTGTTTCTGACGGTGTCCCAAGATGGGCAGGGACACCGTCCGCATCCGAAGCTCATCTGAGATGAAGTCTCGACTTGGTAGTATCTCAAGGGACCTAGAAGATAAAGCCGAGTGTTCGTTGGAGGTCTTTCGAGCTGCTCGCACCAGGCTCTGGTCATCTAGGAGACGAGGCAGCAAGACTAGACTCTGCGGTTGGTAAAACCCATTACCTGTGTCCGTTCGTGTGCTCGTCGGAAATTGCGAGGAGCTTCTTCTCGACCGAGTCTTAGACGTTTCGGAGACACTACTGTCACTTCTACTGCTGGACTGTTCACTGCTTTCAGTCCTAGGAACTGAAAACGCACTCTCGCCAGACGGTCTTTGGACCGGCGCAGCGATTGAACTTTCCCCACCTTGGCGGTTTGAGTGACTCCGACCGGAAGTCGAGTTGTCTCGTAGCGATATCGAGCGATGCTGACTAATTGCCGGAAGAATTTGACGATCATTCGGCATCATGACGGTAACAACAGACATGACGAGGTACCAAAGACAAGTCTATTCAGAGTTTTCCTCGTCCGTTTCATCAATCCGCACAGTTTCAATATGTTAGCAATAGCTCACTCACTTTAGCAATTTAATCAATGAAGAACAGTCATGTTGAGCCGTGGTTGAAGCGAAACAACTCGGCTTGGGCCATGTTCAGTGTCACATTATCTGCAGGTTCAGCCTCTCATTTTACGGTCAAAATTTATCCCATGGTGATCCAGCAAAGAAAGACTACACCGCAGGTTCACCAGTTGCAACAAACTCCCTTTTACGCGGGAAGATCCTCGTTCGTGTTATCCCCTTAGAATCTCCTGATGATAGACGTCACTCCTCACTTCGTGGAAAATCATCAATGCTCTTCTGGACCTGTGGTCAAATCAAGAGTACAAACAAAAATCAATACACTTAACTACAAGATATTACTATTTTTGTGTCGAAGTTTCTAATGGCAATTAGTGTAGAGCCAAGTAACCCATATTGACACAGGATGTGAGTTAAGAGCTGTGTTCAGCAAGCCTGGTAAACTCAGAGAGCTGGGTCAAATTTTCTCTGCTTACCACAAAATGATGCTTACTGCACCTTGTAAGCACAGTTCTATAGGCTGTGAATTCCGCGGTAAGCAGAGCCAAGAGAATGGATCCTGATCTCACATTCTGTGTGAATTTGGGAAGGTTTGCGGTAATAATAAACAGCATGTATACGGATCTCTTTTATGAGTTGTGGTGGCTTTGAAAAGAACCGGTTTTGTGGTGACAAACAATTTGACGTTTCCATCAGTATGCTCAGACAGTGTCTTCATCAGGAAAGCCGAATACATTGTCTACTCTATGATTTTGTTTTGTTTAAGTTTTTTTTAAATTGCTATTCGTATACAATAGAAATTGCCTTGGCTCTTGTGCTTACAAAAGACATACAAAGTTCAACCTGAAACTAATCAATCATTTCATGTCGCTGTATGTTTTCTAAAAAAGTCGACGGATTTATTATTTTCACCCATAATATCAATTTAAAAATGTCGAAGCTAATAGACCTTTATTCTGGCATTTAGACTACCTCGGCGGTTTCTTCCCTGTTACCATTGTGATCCCGTTTTGAATCCTGCAGCGGAGCCTTGAATGTGGTTTTGTTTTGCAGTCCCCACCTGATTGCAAGGATTTTCATCTTTTTGGGGGGTTTTCCTCCCACATCTAAAACTGCCATTTTCATCATCATCTTCCCTACACAGGTATATCTTCAAGTCTACAGATTACAGTGAACTTTTGGTCTGAGTCTCTTGGTTCCATCGTAGGGACGACCAGAAAGACCCAATGACGATAAACGGCCCGACACTGTTCGTTCCCACAACAAACTGCAGTGTAGTGTGCAAACCCGAACATTCTGAAGGGACAATTAGTTTGCAATCATCACCATCAGCAGCGACGCGTAAGCGATGTTTGTTTTCCCCTTACTCCGTCGCTTTTGAAATCGACTCCATTAAAATGTTTACTACCAAAAATAATTTGCGTCTGAGCAAATGTATCCAAATCTTTACCCGAGTAATGTGTCGGGTGTTTACCCACGCACAGCCAGTAGAAGTCACACCAGCGACAGGACTGCGGGGTATTGACAAAAGCACGCCGGCCTGAAAGACCTAGTTATAAAATAATTATTTACTCGTGGCCATTCGAGTTGTCTGGCAACGGTGTCTGATATCAAGACTGCTGCCGGGTAGAAACAACAAATAAACAAACCACTTTACCGTCGAGAAAATTATTATAATATTACATTACGCACCTCTAATGACCGATCAGGAACTACAAAATACGCCACAAGGGGTGGCAGGTCTGATCGGCAGAGTTTGCGATAGTTGTGACCCCAAATAAACTTAGTTTTTTAGGGTAAACTTTTGGTTATTGTCGAAGACCCGTGTCTTCACTTGGTGTATCCATAGAGAAAGGTCCTTTCTCTATGGTGTATCCAAACACATGAATGAAATAACAAACCTGTGATGTGAAAATTTAGATTTAATTGGTCATCCAAGTTGCAAGAAATATTGAAAGAGAAAACACAATTTACTACATCTATAGAATTGTGTGCTGCTGTCAGATGCCTGAGAGAAAGGCTTCATACACGAAGCCTTAATTTTCTAAGATTCAAACTTTGGGGTGAAAATTTACCTATTTCTCTAAAACTACATTACTTCTATATTAAGGAGGTTTTCTAACAAAGTTTTGTTAATATATCAACAGCTCCCCAGTGCTCTTAACCAATTCAGTTTATGGTCATTAACTTGCGGAGTACATGTATTCCGAGCTATCTCGTCTTGAACAATCCCCCACGGAATCGTGAACTATATAAAAGTCAAGCTTATTATACATTTCACATTGTTTACTGCCTGCGGGTAAACGTCGACGAAAGTAAACCATGACCAAACACTCGAAATGTCTCAGTAATTAAACCGTCAATCAATCTTGCTGAAAAGTCGATGAAGTCAACACAACGCCGTAACATTTTTAATGGGTTGAATTGGTGGCGAGGTCCAAAGTCGCCAAACGATCAATAACGTTGGCATTCATGTCCTCACGGGGAAAGCGCGTCTCTATATGTTTGTTTTTTCCATTGGTGTTAATTACGTGGGGTGATGTCGCTTCAACCATCATAGCTCAAGTCGTTCAACAAAATAATGTGATAGCGTATAGGGATTATATTTTGTGTGAACTGTGGTTTAAAATCAGCATAATTATTATTAGTCTACTACACGACTGGCTCCATACACACATCGTTGTGCAGCTGTATGATGGAGCCTCTTTGGCATAAATTGACGCAATCAATTATGAGAAAGAGAAAGTAAAATGCAATCCAAGTTTTTCACAACAAACAAGTTCTCACGCCACTAACGATTCGTAGGATTGTAAAAGCAGAATCTCTGCGTTCTATATCTTGCACTGTTTTACATTTTGGGGGTAAAATTACTGGCAACGCTTATTTATTTATTTATTTATTTATATATTTATTTTTTTCTTTTTTAAAAACTGTTTTAATTTTGTTTTTATTTGTATTTATTCATTAATTTACTTATTTATTTATTTATTAGTTTATTTCTTACATACCCAAAAGCACAATTAGCGCCAATGACAGATTGAAAAATCGAGAAGTCAGTTTTACATGGGCGGAAAACCCCTAAGGGTTAAACCCACGTATTCTGGTATCGACTGAAAACCCAATCCACATGCAAGGTTCTGGTCTGAGGTGGGATTTCGAACCGGGGGTCCACAGAGGAAACTCAGGCGGCAGAGAAAGAGCAAACCTGATTCCTACGGAAGGAAACCGCATGTTTGGGAAGATTTTTTGGGGGTGGACATACATTGTATAAATAACAATTTATGCGAAGTATTCAGGTATAAGTTAGTAGGGGGCCTACACCTTGCGTTGTGCGAACAGGAAGAGAAATCTCATATGGTATAGGAAAAAAACCTAGTGCGATCCGCACAGCTGGTCCAAGCAAAAGTCAATTTCCGAAAAGACACCGTGTAAACCCTTGCTCTATGGTACAATCGACGCCGATGGTCCACCGCCAGCTCTTTCCGGAAATAATACATTTCTTTAACACTCGGGGACTTGTAATTTATCACTCTGGAACACTTTGTAACTATTATAATAGCAACAGTATAATAATCATAGTCATAAGTGTATATTATACATTTTTTTTTCTTCTCTCGATGATCTCGACGCAGGAAGTCGATAGTGTATGGCTTTTTATTTGTTGAGCATTCTTATTGGATAGACTCGCAGTTTGTTTCAAACAGGAACAACAAAGTGGAGAAGAGCTTGTGCAAGTTGTTTACTAACATAACACTATTACTGAGAGAAAGACTACGGTAGAAATGTGACCATAACCCCCCTTTTGGGGGGGGGGGGAAAGGGGGTAAGACAATTCGTATAGTTGTTGTCGCAGTTTATCAAACTTGTCGCTGTTTGTTTTTACTATAATCGGCTACTTTTGTCGTGACTTATCTATTTTTAATGAGTACAAAAACAGATAAGAAGAGATTAAGAGATTACCACAGCTGTTTACTTTGCTATTAAATAAAAATCTAAGTTTGACGACACCGATGGCGTCAAATGCACATTGTCTCAAGGACAAAAATTATTGTACCATTCGACTTATATTTGCATGTTGTTGAGTGCATTCTTAGGGTGTGCAAAACATTGATACGAGTGAAAATAGAAGTGTTTACATATTTACACAAGACTTACAAGGTATAAAGATTGTAATAGTGGGGAAAATTCCTATTAAGTATTTTTTCTATGAAATGCTATATAGTTTTTGAGAAAAATGGGTAATAACAAAATAGTGTCTCGCAGGTCCAAAAGTCAATGTTTGAAAACAATAAAACACATATTTTCTCCCACTATTTTATCGTGACTCCGATGCCCAAATGGGTCACATAATATGTGACTGATCAGATGGTTTAATTTTCACAATTCCCAATGATGTCCACGTGTAAGTCAAAGTCCTCTCGATTTCTACCCGTACAAAGTAATCATGACGATAATGGGAGTTGATGCCCGTTATTTTGCATCTCGTATCCTTCCACATTTATCAATTATTCAAACTGTACTATTACTACTTTTCATAATGAGTAAACCACACCACGAAATCCTTGATATATTATATGTTACACTGGTATAATTACACGACGACCATTCAAAATTCTTGGTGGAAACGTTGTACCCAATTATCAAAAACCACTTTCAACACCACGATTTTCACGGAATATTCCCGGGGAAAATGAATTATACCTTTTCACTGAATTGCCAACCCATGCAAATTCCTGGGAAACAGATTTCCCGGGTGATATTCTACCCCTACTTTGGAAGTATAGGGTCAAGCCTAATAACTCAGGGGTTAGCATTTTGAGTATGCATTTCTCCCTGAAATATTGCGCAAGTTTGAAATAATGAAACGAACAAGGGGTGGCGGTTAATCCCCGTGATTTTGCTCGGTGGTGTAAAAAGGGCCAACATATGCAATGCTTTCGTCACTTATACTTTTTACGTGATCAAGGACCCTCTATCTCACTAGTCCTCATAGTACAAACTTACATAAGCTTTATCCTTTAATCCCCTCTAAATAAGCGATAGCAAGATAAATGGTGGCTGGAGGTAAGTCTCCATCAACCCCTGGTAGGGAACGAAGCTAGCTAGGGGATTTCCAGCATTTTCATTCTTCTAGGCAAATAGCGTACAAAGAGGATCACAGTTTGGGTAAATATATGGGTAGTGCGCAGTTGCTATGAGATCCTACAAACCTTCAAACTGAGTCACTTGTTGTAAATGAGTCTCTGAAGAGCTACTGCATAGCGCATGTATACCGTTTCTCTTAAATATTAGTAATTGCACAAAATTACATAGGGCCTCAATATGCAGAATTGTTTGTACATGGCTGATGAATGTGAGATAATGTTGGGGTCCCGAAAAAAGGCTGTGCAAGTCTAGCGCGTATTTGAACTTCCGGAACCAAGTTGGTTCCAACCATACGTGCAATCGATTCTGTTCCTTCAATAATTTATGTTTGTTAAAAATATATGTTGGGAAAGTGAAATTTTGCGAAGAAATATTGAAAGTAAAATAAATTTTACAAATCAACAAGAAAACACGAGAATTTAAAGACTTGACTTCAGGTTCTATTAAAGTACTTAATAAAAAAAAAAAAAATTGTTTACAATTAACCGGAAATGTCAGTTGGGCACTAAAATTCCTAAATTGTGTGTAGTGCCCAACTGACGTTCATGTTATCATTAAACCTATGTTTAGTAATGGTTGCCCATGGGCAAGACTTGCAAATGGGGTTTCTAAAACAATTAGGGCTGAATACGGTAAGCTGTGTTGAGAGAAGGGACTTGGGCTAAAAACAACATTTTCCAAATGTAATTTTCATGAGTGGAATCGGTGACACACCAAAGTACTGAGTTACAGCACAGTCAAATAAATACCCGGATAATGTTTCGTCTCCACTTGAACTTTGGCCATCTGTGCTTTTATTTTCTTCGACGGAACATTTTTTTTCAGGAAAGTTTAAAGTCCGTTTTAGGCTCAAGTTGACTTACTCTCCTGGCTTCTTTTTACTTTGAAAATGAACTAGGGTAAAGGGTTGCAGATTTTGAGAGGGAAGCCTTTCGTGAATGATTGTGTAAACAGTTTAAATAGGCAAAGTTTAGACTGACCACTTTTGGATCCGTAAACACAATTTACTGTTGTCAAAGTAAAGTCAATCTCCTTTCACGATGAAACGAACTTTTGATAGGCCTTTTCGTCTGGATTATTGATTAATGTTACCAAATGATAGAGAGGATTATCGGGTTTTTATCAGCTCACAAAAGGCATTCAGTCTATGATGACGTATATTTCTCGAGGGGTTTGTGGCGAGATAGGTGATGAATGACAGATATTATGAGAGTAACGAAGTCTTCCATATTAGAGAAAGAGGTGATTTTTTCACAAACACAAAAATGTAATCTGAGAATGCCTTCCAATCAACGCACACAATTCTGTGCAACAAAGGTGTTTTCTTATTATTTTCTTCGATGACCAATTGTGAGCAAATATTTTCACAGGTTTGTTGTTTCATGCATATGTTGGGATGCACCAAGTGAGCATACTGGTCTTTGAAAATTAACAAAAGTATACCCTGCCTTTAAAAAGCAATTGTGTCTGTCTGCTATTTTTGTATACTACTTTGTGTATTCTTTTGACAACATTAGCTCAGGACTGTGGTGGTTTCGTAGAAATACATAAGTACAATAATGTACAAAAAAGCATAAGAAGTGAGAGAAACTCCGCCCCTCCCCCCTGCAGCAGTTCAAAATACTGTAATGTCTGTGTTTTTCACTCGCTGATTTTGTTAAGGACTCAATGACTTGCTGTTCCACTATGATACCAGAAAGACAAATAACTGTTCCATAAAGCCAATACCAGAGAATGGTAGCCAAGTAAAGCGGCTACATTTTTGGTAGGGCCGGGTATAGATTGGCCCTATTTAAAACGCATTAGGTTGGTTGCAACACCACATGACCCTAAAATGAACTTTGTGAAAGTTCAAGTTGTGACCAAAATAAAGTATATACGGGAATTCAATCAGCTTTGAACCCCCCCCCCCCCCACTCTTGCCCCCAAAATAAGAACAAAAATGGGGGGGGGGGGGGGGGGTGGGGGGAGGGGAACAAAAAATAAAAAACCCGCAAAAATGAATGGTTCGGTACATTAAATAGCCCCCCCCCCCCAAGAAAAACATAAACAATAAAATAAAATAAACAATTGGCTGATTGCGCAATGCTTGTCTGCAGTCATTGTTTCTATAATTGTTAATTGCAATTTCTACAAAGAGTACCAGTGAATTGACACGTATAAGAAATGATCGGTGCAAAATGATAGATTATAATCCGCTGAAAGACTTACGTTTATAAAGTTAAAGCCATTTCATTCCTCATGGGGAAGCACTTTCGTCTTAAAGGGAACTGGTATACGTTTGGTAATCACTCTTATAAAATGCCAATAACAACTTATTTGTTAGAAGCCTACTGCAGCTTTCGATAGTATAAATCATTTTGAGAACCATTTCACTTCGAAGTAGCGTGGTTATGTAAAAAAAATAGCAGTTGTTTATATATGCCCCAAAATTTGAATCTGAAAAATGTTTCTATCAGAAACGCTTCTCATATTGTGTGTTCCTAAACTCGCTTCGGGTTTCTTCGGCGATATCTAAAAACGCGACCACCTTTCGAAATGAACTTTTCACAGACACAGGTTAGTTTTGTTCTATAATTATCTACAATTATATGGGATTAAAACAATTCAACAGTTTCAAAAACCAAAGGTATACTTTGCCTTTAATCACTGTCTATTTTCGAAAACCCTCCATAAAATAATGATCGTTGCTTATTGCGATTGTGGCAACTGCGAAATAAGCGAGATGTGAAAAATAAAATAAAATAAAATTGTTAACCCTGTTTTAAACTTAATCATGATCACAAAATGTCATGACATAATTCACAGGCTGGTTTTGTTTGTGTGAATAAAATACTTGTGAATTTGTCTCTTTCAGAAAGAATAGTACCCCACACAAATAACCTTTTTTGTTGCGCTACCCCTTTAAAATCCATATCCTAACACCCCTTTCCACCTATAGACGTAGACACCCTCCTCCTTTTCGTTCGACCACAATGACTGAGTGTGGTGAACCGTGGCTCTGCATGTTTGGTACAACCCCGTACTATTTTAATATAATATTATTTTTTCAAGGGATGGGGTCACTAAATGGGTTGTACTAACTTGGGTCTTGATGGTTTTATATTCTCATACCAGAGTACTCACCTTTCGTTTGTCTAGACGGGTGAACTTTCTGCCACGGGCGGTTCAGCAAATCAGTAAATCACAGTAGCAGCGAGTCGTTTCCATACAATAAAATAATAAATGTACTTGCAACACACGGCGTATAAGTTCAGTCGATGAACTCTGTCTCGCTCCAACCGAACGTTAAACGTCAGATCGCGTCACATTTTGTTGAAATCTACCCCGACTGCCGGGTTTTATTTTATTCTAATGGACTTGATCAGGCGAAGTTGAAAACGAGACAAATTGATATTAAAGATGGTCCTATTGCGGACATCCCACCGTCAACTGAGACAGTCCCTCAGTGATCACAAACTCCAGTTGTTTCTTTGTAAGGTTGTGGAGAGGAGTGAATTTATTATGTGTGCACGTATTAGGCCCAACCAAGCAGACTTCGCACGGTAGTCAACGCATTTGGATTTGTTTGTTTACCGTTGATGCGGAGCCCCGGCGGGCTGGTGAACGACAGCCAGTCATCCGCGTCGGCTGCGAAGGCTCTGTTTTCTAGTTTATGTATTCAGTGTATGATGTATTGGTAGATTATACAAAAAAATAATGAATACATAAATAAATAAATAAATAAAACCATAAAATTGTTGTATGAAGGTAGACACAGGGCTTGTCGAAACACTCCCATCCTGGAATCACAAAACGCCTTATAAATATGTAAAATTATTGACTGGGGGCTTATTTCATAATACGGGCTCTGGTGGTTTCTAAGATGCATCTAAACAAGCAAAAACACGAAACTAGAAATACAGCAGCCAAATTACTAGCATTTTCTCATTAAATGTAAATAAACATACGTCAGAAAAACCTCGTAACTCTTCACAATAACAGTACTCAAGATTAAATGAGTCATCTCGTCGTTACTTTGACCGTGGAGCTCGAGCTACCTCCATGCCTTGACGTGTTGAATCCCAAACAGTTGGGATCTCTGGAGATTTGTATTCCAGCAATAGATGGCGCTGTTACAGAAATCTGGAGAACTCATGCACCCATTGAGTTTAAAATAGAACGAGAGGGCGTAGAGAACCTTGTGACACAGCCCGACAACAAGCATTTTTGCCACTGAGAAAATTGTGTAACACAGGTCACGAACCCATGGTGTTTCCTGGGGGTAAAGAGGTCCACATAATGTAGGGGCTTGACTTATAGTTACACACGTCCACACGTTAACTTCAAAGTTTAGTGATGGGGAGATGCTCAATTAAAACTGGTAGCAAGTCAATTTGAATAAAAACAATATATAATATACATAAATCAATAATTTCAGTGACGTCACACGCAGCATCTCTCTGTCCATTGTCTGCCCTTTTGGAATTCAAATTGCATGTACATTATTAAATGTCTTTATTTTATCTGAATATGCAACGTCTATATTATAACAGTTACCGCACTCACGTCGCCTAAAATGCAACCCCATTTTCATGGGTGATCGTATTCGCTGCGCCATTTTTTCCCCAGCATCACTGCTTTGTTCACAATTATTGCAGTCACTTTTAGAAGCCAATCAGCGATATATATATATTTGTTTAAAGGGGTTAGTGACCAGAGGTATCGGTACGGCGCTCTGCCGATGTTAACAAGGCCGCCTTAAATGTACACTGCAAATGGTCCGGGGAGGGGGGGGGGGGGGGGGGGAGTGTGTGATGACGCCAGGTGAATGATGAGAAGCGCTCTGGAAACTGAGGTTGTTTTCAGCCCTATGATTTATCAAGATTTTTATCTCTGCCGTAAACACTTTCTTGAAGATACGAATTTGTGTCCAAGCCTTCAGATTTCCATTCACATTGACTCGGTGAGCCTTCCTTATGTCCTAATGTTAACCCGGCCTGTACTTTTGCTCATAATTATAGAACATACGCACCCGCTCTATGTGTGACCGGCAGAGGGCGTGCTACACCTTTTATGTATAATTATCTGCTGACACCAACTATAAGGGCAAAGATGTGTACCCTGGAATTTCATGAGCAATGAAGTAGTCATCGGAAATGTAAACTCTCAAGTATTTTACCACTTAAAATAGTGATGACAACTGAGGCCTGTAAAAAAAATCACAACCTGCATTTACTGATGCACAAGCAGGATGTACACGGAGCGGACGCCTTTTGCCCAATTCTCGATGGATGCAACAAAATTAGTAAGAAAGTCATGCACCAAAACCAAAAGCCTTACACAATCCCACAACTTTTCCTGTAACCACTCAAAAGGTCGTGGCTTTTAGGGATTGTTGGAAATTGGTGCAGTAGTGTGTCTGTTGATTATCAATCGGGGCGATTCTGGAGTAAGGGTAACCTAGTCCACGAAAAATTACCCTATTTCGCCGCAGAAGCGTGTGGATCTTTCTCAATAAAATGACTTGTTCAGAATGTTTTTATTTTAGAGGGGCCTACCTCGAAAGTTGAACGGCGGCCAAAACATATGCAGGAAAAAAGAAAAAGTTTAGTTTCCAGCAAGTGTGTTAAATTTGATTTTAAGAGGCTGGGATACCTCAGTTTGTAGGGCAGTACTTTTGAATAATAGCTTCCAACATTGATAATAAGGACCTATTTTGTGTGGTGCATACCAATAACTGGGCTTTGCGTTCCATTAGTCGCGTGCAAAACGACATGTTTAGTGTCAACAGAGGGCGAAAAAACAAACACTAAACTTTGATCTGTACTTTTGGGTGGTGATGAAGTGACACTAACGGCGAACCAAGTTCTTTACAACACCAACTTTGGTCCGTACTTCGGACGGGGGTGAAGTGACATTGTAGGGTTCTTACACCCAGCGTTGGGTCCACTGATAAACATCTCACAATTTATGAGAGAAATTCTTTTTTCTTAAAGCCATGTTGTTTTGGTAAGGATTTGTGAAAAAAGACCGTACCTCGCGCGGAAGGGAGCTGCTTTGCAAAGACTTTACACAGTCAGAAGGCAGCGTGTGACGGCAGCAGCGGGAGGAAACTTTGCTTTACGCCCCACTTTGGGGGAAAACTTTCTGCAAACGTGAATTGATTGATTCCGTTACGTTTGAAATCTCAAGTGGAATAAAAAGTTGCACCGCACCGAGCGATCATGGCATGGTCTAGGCATCTACGAATAAGACAGCAGTGGATCAAGGAGTTTCTAGCAGAGTTTCTGGGGACTTTTCTTTTAATGGTAAGGGCTAGCAGTGAAGACGGAACAGCTGCATTTGAGAATGGGTCAATTTTTGTTGTCAGGTCAATATCCTTTTTGATTGCCTGTGTTCAGTCGGCATGAAAGAAGGTAAGGAGCTTCTCTTACAATGTGAACCTTGGTTAGCAGAGTGTTTCTGGCGTGTTATTTATATTACATCAACACATGTTTTGACTTTTGATACAGTTTACAAAGCAACTTAATTTGTTGTCCCCTTACTCGTTCTTTGGATATGGAAATGTGAACAATTAATTTAAAAGTTTGCCTTATCTAATGTTGTTTCGCCATGTCTGTGATGAGGTGTAGGCCTATGTCCCTCTCCCCCAAATTTGACCTTGACCGAAAAGGAAGGTAATTTTGATGTTTGGAACGCCATCTGGTACCCTAGTCAACAGCAGCAGTGTGGTATAGAAGCAGTCACCAACAATCATACATTACAAACATTGAAATGGGTTATATGGTAATAATCCCCATGGACTTGTTTAAGCCAGTTTGATTCTACTCTACAAACAGAAGAACACGAAGTAGCACTGTTGCCAGTTTGATGCGTTTATATTTGCTCTCTGATGATGGAGGCTCTCACTGTCTACTCTCCGGCTTTCAAAGGGTTAATTTTATTGCAAAAACCAAAGACTACTTGGTACAGCAGCAAGTATAACCATATATGGATTGTTTTAAACATTATTAAGAATACATTTGAACAAATTAAACAACACAAGAAAATGTTTGAATGGTTTTAAGAAAGAGGGTTGCTCTAAACAAATGTGTGTATAGGAAGAAGTTGCCCCATCTGGGCATGCTTGAACAGTGTCCGGTGCTCGCTGTCGTTACAGTGGATTTTGTAAAGGTGTAAGGAATGGGGAATCCCAAGACACACACACACTCGGCACTACTGTCCTGAATAAGAACATTTTAGTGAAGGCATGGAGGTATGTACTGAAATTGTTTCAATCTCAGATATTAATAATTATTTGTATTTTAAGTGCAAACTTTCCGGTGGGTGATATATAAACACACATACCAAAAAGAAAAGAAAAAAAACCCAAAACAGTTCGAACGCAAAATTGGGTTATATTTACCCAATGCTTTGTAATGTTTCTTCCCACCTTAGTGTCAATACATCGAGTGTATCGACACTCACAGCAATTCACAAACCACCCCTTTGACTTTGTGCATATTATTTTATTCTGTACAATTCTTTGCAATGACTGTTTACGTTGATGATAACGTTGTCATATTAACGTCTCATCACGACCTGTAAAACTCATAAAAGGGTGCAGGGGGTGTACCTCACTATCAGAGGTCAGCTGGTATATCTATATATCTGTCGGGATTATACAGATAATACTTTAGACGAATTCAACCTTTGTAACCCTTGCCCCTTGTGTTGACGTCGTAGTTCAGACCCGGCGCGGGATGGTATAATAATCAGAATTGAAAAACCGTCCATATTATGTCAACAAAAAAATCCAAAGAAAAATCATCTACTTTTGTTGTTGTTTTGAGTTTCCTGTTTTCGATATAATTGTAATGTTCACAATTGTAGCCTTTTTGCTTGCACTGAGAGGCGAAATAAACAAGTATATAGAGAGAATGACTATACAATTATTTTGACCAAATCCAGTGGTAGCATTAATCGGCACCATAAACAGTTTTTTTAAAACAATTAAAACGTTTTTAAAAGTTACACATTAAACACTTTGCCTACTTTTAGAGCCAGTATATATAGCATAATGACATCATACAAAATGACAAGCTATAGTTAGTTGGTAGAAATAGAAACATATTATTATTCGTTGACTCTGCTCATCGTACTCGCAGCACAACTTGGTATGACAATCAGTGCCAAAAATGGTAACATTGTAGATATTGAGAGAGGCACAAGACAGGTGCACAATTTGTTTCTTTCTAGAGAGACACTTCTGACCAATTTAAATTTTAGGAACCGTTTGTATTTCTCATGAACATGCCCCTTTTCGGCGCTATTGTTATGCCATTTACTATTAGGTAATCTGACGTGAGTGTAAAAACAAAGACATTGCGTGAAAATGAAAAACTAGTGAAACAATTTTCTCTTGTAAATTTTTAATCTCAAAAGTTCAGTTTTCAAAGGGGGCAGGAGGGGTGGGGGTGCGGGTATCAATTTGGGTGGGGCTGGGGCACGTTCCCCCTTCTTTTATGCAATTTTTTTGCCATTTTTAAATGCTGGTCTTAATGTCTTTAACTGCAGATATTTGGAGATGGCAACGTAGCCCAGAGCGTATTAAGTAGGAAAGAGTACGGAGAGTTTCTCTCTATCAACCTAGGATGGTTTGTTGCAGTTACAATGGGTGTATATGCATCCGCGGGAGTTTCAGGTACGACCCTTTCTTTTATTGGTTTGTACTGCTTGTAACTGTTCCGAGCCAATATGGCTCACCGGGCCGGTTTTGCGTGGCATTAACGACTGAGAATAGTTATTTCTATTCCCTCTGGACGGGTACCAGTTCAGTGGAAGTTACTCGCCAGTTTTCGCTGGTACCCATTTGTACTCCTTGGTGGAGAGCAGCAATTATGATAAAGTGCCTTGTTCCAGGACAAGAGTGTCGCGACTGACTAAATAACAGAACTTCAGTCCACGCATAGGTCACGACGACTCCCGATGTTTTTGACTTTTGGGAACATGAGTAGGCCCTATTACATTCTCCATGTTTGAATTTCCTTGAATTTTTTGCCAAAACATGAATGTTTTAAGATCGTTGCTTACTTAGTTGATTTCAACAGAGGAGACCAAGTATGTTTTCCTTTACCAAATAACTATTTGTTGTATCATTTTACCATGCCGTTTTCGCTGGGAAGAACTGCTTTTTGGTTTATCCTTTTTCCCCTTATTTTTTAAATATATTGGTCAGACTGTTTGAGATCGTCCAGTGATATCTTTACCTGTGTCATGGTACAGTGTTTTAGGTCATCGAACTTAGTTCTGCTTGGTGGCCGAGTCATTGGAGTGTGGGCTCGAATCCCGGTGATGACACTTGTGTCCTTTGAGCAATACACTTAACCATAAATGCTTCTCGTCACCCAGGAGTGATTGAGTACCTGCCGAGGGTAGACATTGTTGATCTGAATTATGAGCAACTTGTGTGACCCCTTGGTTTTAGGTGCTGCATACTCCTGAGGTATGGTGTCATGAATGCCACAGGTCCCTGTGAATTATTAATGGCAATAATATTAAAAACGCGCTCTGATGGGTCCCTTTAACTTGATAGAGTATAGTACATGCACATTATCACTATTGTTTTTGTTTGCAAAAAACTGAAATTGAAATTTTCTTTTAAATATCCACCCAGGAGGACACATCAACCCTGCTGTCTCGTTGGCCCTCGCTGTAGTTGGTAAATTCAGCTGGAAGAAACTTCCACTCTACATCGTAGCACAGATGTTGGGTTCGTTTGCAGCTTCGGCTGCTCTGTATGGCGTTTATCTGGGTAAGCACTTAGCCCTGGCGGCCTTTCACTTTCGTAGCACAGAGGACGGGTCCTATAATATAGGGCTAGGTAAGCACTACTAACAACTCAACCCGGGTCGGAATTGACCGGGATTCCGGATCCCGTGGTGGCCTGACCCACTTCCGGGTCAGTATATGACCCGGGTTCGGTGTCAAAGTGCAAATGACGCACACAATGCCGAATTAGAAATCAAGTCCCATGTAAAATCAAAAATATGACCAGCTCATGAAAATAAGGTGTAAATCATAATAATGACTAGTTCTGAGTCATAATTATGGTATATAAGTCATGATTTGTTTTATCTTTCTCAATGTCCCTCGCTAATTCCGTATCCATTTTTGTGCTCTGAAGAAAAACGAAATCCACCAAACAACTAATAACAGTATTTGTAGGCCCTCAAAATAATATTTAATAGACAGATTTGAGAGCCCAACAAAAGGGGTACAGTGTAAACATTTTGCCCAATTTGTGACCTGGGGGTTGTTGACTTCCATCTTGGGGTATTTTGGATGATATAGACCCTGAAATAAACGGTGCAATTTGTTGAGAGGTGAGAGACATTTTCAAGATCTATGTTCAGACGTTTGGAAAATTACACCGGTTTAGGAGTGTTTTTATTTGGAGGGGGAATAACTCGAAGGGCCTTGGGACTCCTCATATCAAATTGAGCAGAGGATAACAGTTCAAGAGTCAACGTATAATTTCCCCTTTACTGTAAAAAGCTTTGAGACTTTCAAGTATTTTTTTGTGTATTTTTGATTTTCTTTTGCATTTTACGCTGTATGCTTTGGGAGTTTATAATAGTGGGGTGCACCTGTAATGGCTGTTGGGTCGATTATAAGAGTTAGTTGCATACCATGTATTGTATGCATTTGGGTGTGAATGCTTATGACGTAACATTTATGTTTTCAACGTGTTTTGAACATAAAAAGTGCAAGTCATTAGTAAGCCATGCAGTCAACCAAAGGGAAACCCCGTGTCCTTCATGAAAATGTCATTTTCATTGTCAAGATGTGTGTTCTGTTCAGCATTTGTAATTAAGATTGAAAGTAATGCTCACAGATGTGTGCACGTTGCAAACAAGGAATATAGGTGGTCATGGTGGAACACGATCACCGGCACTTGAAATTATGGTTGCTTGAAATACAATAGTCTTTGAGAAATGAGCTCTGGGATTTTTAGAGTCCAAAGCCTAATGTTTGAAAACTGTTTTAAACCATAAAAAAGGTTTTCCATTATTTTCTCGTGACTCCGATGATCGGTTGATCTGAAGCTTTCACAGGTTTGTTATTTCATGTGTTGGGTCACACCGTTCTTGGACAATAATGTTGGTGTGGCGTGCCTCCTTAATACTGGTTAGGTCAAGGTGGTAAAACTCACACAAGATATGTAGTTCTAGCTCTCACAAGTCACTATATATCCCCCCCCTCCTAAAAAAAAAAAAAAACAGTACAAAAATAACGTGAAAACTTGAATGTCATTGAATTTTCTTCTTAGAGATTGCCTGGAACTGGTTGCCTGTAAATTGAAGAGCGTGACATGTCATTTTGCATCCAAACTAGAACAAAATGTTAGGTATTAAAATTGGAGAAACAGAAGTACATGTCAGAAACATAGCCTACACATATAATATATACGCCTGCCTTGCCTACAAAACAGATGGGTTTAATTATGGTGGCCCTGAAGGGACATCAAACATGTTTACGTGAATATTTTTTACATAAACATTCACGTAAATATATATGTTTGATGTCCCTTCAGGGCCACCATATTTAATATATTTTGGCTTATGATTACACCCAACTATTTGCAGGCATTTCAGAAACTGTGTTCTTATTTTTCGATTATCCTATAGACGCATTGAACAATTTTGATGGCGGTGTCAGGCAGGTACTTGGTGTGAACGGTACAGCTGGTATATGGGCGACCTACCCAAAGCCTTTCCTCGGTATACAGTCGGGTCTTGGCGACCAGGTAGGCCTGCAGTTTTAATTGTCTCGACAGGAATGTAAACAACTGGATTTTAGTAAAACGTAAATGGCCCTGATTTCATGACATACTTATTTATGATCAACCCCGCCCGGTTTTTAGCGCGATATAAATCACCCTTCTTATAAACGACATTCCAGGGTTACGCTAATCAAACTGTAAACAATGCTTTTTACAACGCTACTAACTGCAGCATTAGACTTGACACCAGCCTGTCGAGTCAACTTGTTCTCATTAAATGAGCCCAATCACAAGAGGTCGCTGTTTATCATTCAGATGTTGAGATATTCTTATGAGTTGATTTCTATTCATAATGCAAACTAGCAAGTTGATCCAAGATGGACAAATTAGTTTACGATCGCCCGAAATTTTAGGCTTAGAAAGAGGGTGTGGCAAGAGATATTCCCCCTGGAGAACCCCCCTCCCCTTACTTTGAATTGTGTAGAAATTTCGTCTGTTAGCGCCTTCTTTTTATCAACTTCCTTCTGCCCGTGTTTATTTACCGTAGGGGGACACACACTGGGGGACAAAAACCCACGTGACAGGACTCGAAAGATAATTTCTCTAAATTCCAAATGTTCAATCCATTTCCCCACCCGCGATTCGAATTGGCAATTTTCTTTAGTTAATGTGGGGAATGTTTATTTATTTGTGGTTGTAGATGGGGTGGGTCTACCCATTGAAACCGTTGACTTAAACATAACCAATGGGGACGTCGCTGAAAAAAAATTCAAGTCCAATTCAAAAGGAAGAACGATTAGAAATGCGCGATTTACGGGGTGGACAGACATGGGAGGTTTGTATGTGTTGGGGTAGGGAGCTTTCTCTAGGGTCAACTATCGAGTAGAACACACGATTATCTCCACACAAAGTGCCGTTTGGTCGATGTTGACACTTATTATTAGAAATTAATCATAATTTAATAGGGCCTATATATTATTTTGGACAATGATAGATTCTCGGCACTGGTCTGCTCATGTGCTGCGTCATGGCCGTCACGGATAAACGCAACGACGCAGCACCAAAGGGTCTAACGGCCATGATGATCGGACTGTCGGTGCTGGGCATCGGCTTGGCATTCGGGTACAACTGCGGCTATGCCATCAACCCAGCCCGTGACCTGGCTCCGAGGCTGTTCACGTACTGTGCTGGATGGGGAGTGGATGTTTGGGTGTAAGTCATTATTGATCAGTTACAGTTTGTCAGTCTACAGCAAGTTTTCGAAAAGGAATGTGATAACGAGGGCACTGTTCAAAACCGAAGGGTATACCACACTAAAAAAGCTCCCCAAAGCAAGCAACCAGTACATTATAAAAACTACCCCAAAAAATATTTAAAAGTCTCTCAGCATTTTCAATCAAATCAAACAAAATTAAATGTAATTGCTGACAACTAAACTTTTTCTTTTCAACTTGCAGTGGTAGGTTAGAATTAGACCGTAGAATAAAAAATAAAAAACACTCTGAGAGAGTAACTGACCAGACTATCTTGGAAAGATTACTCTACACTTTTCAGAAAAACGGGTAAATTTTTAGGGCTTGAGGGCTAGCCTGCAGTTTACCTAAATTTCTTCAGGTTGAAAGTCACCAATCCCCAGTGCACAATTTTTACAGCAATCCATAATAATGTTGCGAATTTACATTTGCGAGGCTTGGCGCATGATTTTCTCTGTATAAGTGTAGTGCACCCATAGTGTTGGCGGCTATAGCTACGGCTCCGGCTAGTTTTTTGCGACATCATGTGTTGAAGTATAGTACGTGTCAACCACACCCTTAGAAACAGTAGTATCCGTAGCTTCAGCCGCCAATTCAAACACGGCCATTATTTCTTTCTTATCTTGAGGCAAAGGCAGATTTTGTTTTCAAATTCGCCATAAAATAAAAGCAAAGCTTTGCGGTACATTTAGACCACGTTAAATTTCTGCTTTGTTATCTCCTACAACTTTTGGTTGTTCTGAAAAGAGTTGATGTCGGAACAACTTATTATTCACTTTATAAACCTTACTTTGTAGTTTGTTTCCCGCCATTTTAAGTTTCAAATCTTCTTTATAAACAAGCCCCATCCTGACCATCTTTCTTATAAGTGCTTGTGTGTATTATTATTATTTTTCTTTCATGTTGCAGACCCGATGGTATGCATTGGTGGTGGGTGCCTATAGTTGGCCCTTGCCTAGGGGCGATAGCGGGCGCTATGACGTACATGCTTTGCGTGGAACTCCATCACACACCTGAGGGTGAAATTCCATTGACTGATGATGATGATTACGGTAAATTAATATTTATGTTGGTCCCCGTAATATAATGCCTTATAGCAAATCTGTTGCCTTTAGATTGCTGTCATGCATTTGTTATTGAATGTGTGCAATTTGTGAGGGCGCTATTTAGTTTGGCTGATAGAAAGATAACACGGAAAATGCTGAGTTCTTTTGGCGTGTGTGTCTGCTGTGCTCGCCCTCTCTGTCCGGATCCTTTGTAGACAAAGCATTTGACATTGCTAAAAATGGCAAAGTTTAACAAGACCAACTAATGTGAAAGCTGAGATTCGCAAATGGCAGCGCACACGAGTTACCTAATAAGCAGCCGATACTCCACATTTCTGTTAGTAGTTAACGACAAAAAAGGGTCAACGAGTGACAGCACTTACCAACACAGATTACTACCTCGTCTCCCAGGTTACTACCTCTGTTGGCAGGTAACAGGAAGGAATGTAATCTGTATATGGGGCCTTTCTTTTGTTGATAAACAAAGTGCGCCGGATGGCATGGTCGGCCGAATTAAACATTTTCTGTAAATATTCATGAACGGAAACCCTAACCCTAACCCTAACCCTAACCCTAACCCTAACCCTAACCCTAACCCTAACCCTAACCCTAACCCTAACTATTTATGAATATTTGTGTAACACTGCTTCAAACTATGGCAATCTGTTTTTGATTTGCAGTTATGGCTTTCTATACTTTCCAACCTGGGTTACATTTCTGTTAGTAGTTAACGACAAAAAAGGGTCAACGAGTGACAGCGCTTACCAACACAGATTACTACCTCGTCTCCCAGAAATGTGGAGTATCGGGTGCAATAAGCATGCAGACACGCACAGAAAATTACATTCCATTACATTGATTTCCATCTGTGGCCATTTTCGATACCATAGATTAGTCTGTTGCTCCCATCTATAGGCACCGTCAGCCAGTTTTAAGTCGCCTACCAAAAGTGTACGTTTTTTCAAAATAACCGACACAGCCCAAGCCAGAATATACACCCTTATAGACTGTGCAAGTCTCGCGCGCATTCGAACTTCCGGGACCATAGTGGTCCCAACCATATGGAGTTTTACGTGGGCGAGATTTTGTTTCGTCAATTATTTTAGTTTAACGTAGTTTGTGACCTAGAAAATTATACATGTTGTTGGGAACGCAATACTAAGTGATAACAAAATATGAAAGTAAAACCAATTCAACAATATAACGAAGAAAACCCGAGAATTAAACTTGACCTCAGCTTCCGGTTATTGCAAAAAATTAAGAATTTTGTGCTCACCTCCGATCATAAAACTTATGTAAAAGCTTGTTTTGGATGCGCGATTATAATCGCCAGATAATTGCAAAGCAAACCTTTTTCATTGCAGTCTATGGTGTTGAGGCGTCGGCATTCCTCTTTAAACTGCGATATGGGTCCATTTAAAACCCGTTTGACCTTCACGAATCTGCGTGAGGGGTTTCTAAAAAGTTAACATCAAAAAAGCATCCTTGTCCCAGAGTTTTAATTTGTTTTTAATAATAATTAACACACTTTGGCATATTTTTTTAAAAAGCTAAAACTAATTTCATGAAATTGTAATGATTTATTTTTGTTGTTCAGATTTTGTCATGAGATATAATTTAAAACAAAGATTTGATTTCAGAAATAAAAATGTTCTTCGTTTGACGTGTTTTCTCGTTCGGATACGCGCGAGACTTGCACAGCCTATTGTGTCCACCATCTCGCTCGTTCCCAGAGCCTGAACTAACCTATAAGGCCGGCGCTGGGATGAGCTGACGGGGACCATTTCCCCTGACCTTAAGACTAACCACCAGTCACATACGAAAGATTGGACCTCTACCAATAATAATGTTGCTCTATGTTGTTAATCCATTGGAAATAGATATTGACATTTGTTTGCCTTCTTGTACTAAATTGGGACTCGATCACAACAATTATAATTTACCTGAATATTTCTTTATTTAAGAGATGTTAATTTTTGAGGGGATAAAGAGCATTTTTTTGTTTACTCTAACACCTGTGTATTATAGCGCTGTATACCCAGTACTTTCCCTAGTTCTGTGACTAAAAACCACAGGCAAATCACTCGGGTGGGATTTTAACCCGCGACCCCTGCATTGTTTGTTGTTTGTTGTCATTCTGTATATGGTATTTCCGCATTTTCAGTGGCTTTTTATTGTAGTAATGTGTAATTGATCCTGTTGTTTGTTACTGTAAATCATGTGCAATTCAGCTTTTGGCTGCGATGCATGATTTTCTAAGAAGCCATTATGAATGAATGAATGAATTACTGGAGCATGCAGATGTCCCACGTCCCACCGTAAACCAAGTACCAAGATAAGCGGTTGAAGAACAATAATGTTGATGAAAAAAGAGTGAAAGCATCGTCAGGCGAGTTGCTTTACAGCAAAATTAGTTTTAAGACTTCTGTCTGTGGAAAATTGCCATTAACTGAAAGCATGCTTTGCTCATGTCTAATTGCTCAACTTATTTTGTTCCTGTTTGTAATTACAGCTTTGTCAGACGTCGTGATGAAGCAACGAGACGATGAAGCCGCGTACAGCAACCCGATGTAACTGAGCACATCGTCAATGGTACGTGGGCGTGGACGAGTGGTGTTATCTACACACCCGGAGTGTTAAACAAGTGTATTGGCAGTGTACAATTTCTATAACCTTATCCTAAATTGTACTTGATTATAATATAAACATGCATGGAGTAGCGTACGTTGAAGTCGTAGTTAACGTTAGTATACGACAAAAAGTGAGTTATTTCGTTCAGTTTCTTTTAAAATATATAGATTCAAGAAATACATATGATGTACTCACGTTTTTAAGTTACTATGTATATTCATATAAATAATATAATTAATAATAATATGAATTATTGAGGGCCTCACGCTGATCAAAACCTGAGGTGCTTTAAAACATTAAAACTTCTTAAATAATTTAAAATAACTTCAATAAAAAAGACTTTCAAAGCACAGAGAACACAAAAGTAATAATTCATGTAAGTTAACAGAGAAAGCATAGCAATTTATGACACATTAAAGTTTAGTGTATTATACTGGATCGGTAAGAAGGATAAAATGTTTTTTGAATTTTAGTCTGAAAGCTAACTAATTATAAAGTTCATACAAAGCATTTGTTTTTAGAATAAAGCAACAGTGCAGCCCGATGTTAATGTTCTATGACCTCAGATGTAGCGGAAATCAGTCAAAGCACCAAATGCAAATACTCTAGTGGCAGATTCTGTGGAAATATTTCCCTCAAAGATGAAGTATGTTTTTGTTTTTGTTTTTTTCTTCTCCTGTGATCATGACCGATGTCTGCGACTTTTTGTCAAATACTGTATTAAATACCTTTACAACAGTATACCTTTACAACAGAATTAGTCGTACCCTACCAGAATACAAAAATAAGCAAAACAGCTGGTGAAAAAATATAAGGCATTATAAAAATTTAAAAAATGGCATTAAAAGTACAAGTTTCAGTGTAGACAAAAACAGAACATTTCAAAAGGTAGAAGTTCAACAAATTCGGTAATACAGAAGATCGGGTGTGTTTTCAAAGCCCACTTGAAGTCAGCGAAAGTTTCTGCAGGTGGAATTTTTCACTGAAGATTGTTCCAAGCCTTTGGTTCTGCAATTGAATAAAGACTCATCTCCATTGCTGGATAAAATGACGAAGTGAAATCTGAAACCTGGAGAAGTTCTTTCTGGTGCCAGATCTCAAGAAGCGTGTGATGGAACAGCAGATGAGAAGATCCAATTTCAATTCAAACTCACATTTATTTTAATTTTTCATGAAATTTCCCAACAGAACATAGCAAAAACTTTGATTTAAAGAAGTAACAAAAGAAGCATTATTTACAAGGCAGAAAATAAGTATGAAGGCATCATCTAGAAGCTGAGGCTTGTGGTGAGATGCCTGATGGACATATTTTATGTACAAACAAAACGTAAACAGGAACAAGAACGTACGGACAGACGGGTTGGACAAAGACAGACATGATGAAGACAGTATTAGTATTATAATAATATTATCAATAATAACAATAATGATAATAACAATAATTAGTGAAGTAATTAATGTATATACAGAGAGAATATCAGCTGACTACTAAACATTAGTAAACAAAAACTAGCCACAGTAGGAATAAACTATGTCAGATACTGGGAGAGGAGAGGAGAGCTCTTTTATAAGAACTTTTAAGATCATTATACGTCATAATTATGTGGGAGCTCCGTTTTGTATAACAGCATAATTTGTTGCAGCATGGAGTTATAACAAGGAAAACTCTCACACATGACGTCAAAGTATTGTCATTTTGAAGCACGCCGTCAACGGCAGAAGTTTTTCTAGTTTTTCAAAACCAATTGAGGTTGGGAGCCTAATTTTGGGGTCGATAATTACAAACAATTCAGGAGTGTTGTATATCTCAATTACATAATAAGTGATAAGCAAACACATTATACAAGTTTAATCGGACTTAAAAGAAACTTGGCCCAATTACCTGTTTTCAGATCAAAGTCTTGCTATTTTAGTAATCTGAAAATGTCAAAGGAATTTTTCATTACGTTTTTTTTTTCAAGAAGTAAGTGAAGGTTTTGCAGCATCGGTTGCGTGTGGTCGTTTTTTCTCTCTTCCTACAGCACGGACAACAAGGTCTTGAAGCCGTCTTTTGAACAAGTTGTAGCTTGGCAATTTCTTTTCTGATTTTAGGCAGCAACTAAATGTTGCGTCGTGAAGAGTTCACATTAATAATAATTCGAAAAGTCTTGTAAATCCTTAACTAATTTTCTGAGTCGATTGATTGTGCAGATTTTGTACTTGAAACTACTAGTACTAGAAGCGTAATCCGGGTTCAGCTCAAAAATAAAGCAGTCACAGATCGTCGGAAACAGTTTTGTTGGTTTTTATACACTTACGGCTTGTGAAAATTGTTGGAGAGTTGAGTAGGAAGGAGGCATGCGTTTTAGCCAAGGGGGCGATATTTCATATCTGGGTCAAAAATTAAAGTGTGATTTGACGATTCAGATCGATAATGTAGGTCCTCCTGAAGACACTTCGATGGGGGAAAATGCTCAAATCTCAATTCTTTTGGTATTACAATTTTTCGGTCAAAACATGACGTCATCAAAAAGGTCAAGAAAACATCAATATCTTACACACACACACAAACAGTTTCGGAGCTCGAATTCGCACCAGCACTATCGGGGGGAGGTGCCCGACTGGATTAATCGCAACAATTTTGTGTTTGAAAATGGGTCGAAAATTCAAAAATTCAGCAGGTTAGCACATGCCCCCCTCATAATTTGTCAGTGCCACGAAAAAAATCCGCAGATTATAAGTGAGTTTAAAAAGAAAAAAAGAACATGGCCCCTGGATGGGCTCCCTTTAAGTGAGCAATTCCCCCATGTGCCCCAATGCCCATTTAAAAAAAGAAAATCAAGAAGAAAAAAAAGTCATGGCTATAGCCATGACTTCTTCTTCTTGATACGCAGCTTTGGGGACTGGTCACCCCTCTCACTCCAACTCCCTCTAGCTCCCCCTCTCTCTTGTTAAATTGTTGTTGTTGTTGTTGTGTTTTGTTTTGTGTGTGTGTTTTTCTGTATTTTTATTGTTATTATTAATTTTGTATTATTATTCTTAGTTTATATTTGATGTATTTATTATTATTGTTATTAGTAATTATATTAAGGGGGGGGGGGGGGGGGTGACCAAGCTTACTCAAAAGGGTAGAGGCCCTATATACAGATTCGTACGCTACGTGTCATGCGTAGTTTATAATTAGGCTGTCAATCTACATAAATCAAAATGAATCTGACGGTTGTTAATAATTTGCCAATAATTATTTTAAAATGTAAAACAATTTCTAATTTTTTTCTGTTAGTTTTTGTGATTATCAATTTCTAGTATTACATTATTATCTGAGGGTTGGTGACGCCCCCCCCCCCCCCCACCCCGAAATGCACAATTTCGTAAGTGATGAATGAACCAAAATAAACAAACGACCCAAAACGTGATTTATTGAATTTAGCGAAGCGCCCTCAATACACAAATCTCATTACAGACGCAAGGTTGGCATCGTAATCAGATAAAAGCGCCGTCCCTCTACTGTCAAAGGTTGTCCACAGCTAATAATAGTCGTCTCTGCTAATTCGTGAAAATGTTCATCAATATACGACGTAGGTTTAAGGTTGTGTGCATGACATCCATGGAGTCGCATGGCTCGGGGAGGCGTGTTAACAACTAGGGCAGTTTTAAAGGTAAGACATATATTATTCGCCATCAAACCTAAACCAAATCAGTTGTCGTTTTACCACCGGCTGTATTCACGAAGCAAGGTCACGTGATACCATATCAGAGGTGTCGTTTATGTTTGTGCATTCAGGCCAAACCACAGTGCAATGGGACCCTTTTTATTCAGGCGTCTTTCCTTTTACTCGCGTGCATATCTGTGATTGTTTGTGTGCATGACAGTCGGCACTATATTTAGACCATCATTAGGTTTTATGCTTTATGCACATGTCTTCTGAAATCGTTGCCGTATACCTGTGATGACCTGGACACTATAGTTCGGTTCAAAGGGTCTGATTTTATGGATTGAATTACCTTCATGTTAATACACGGAATATGTAATTATTACTGTAGTTCACTAGGAAGTTATTTCCTTCCTCCATGGTTCAACTGAGCGGTAGTGTATGTTTAGGCATACTAGACTACACGTTTATGATTGTAACCAATTGTATCCTGTATTATTTTGAACAAGTAATAAACCAAATGTGAAACCATGGAGGTAGACTTAACTGACTGGGTAATGTTTTTCAATACCAGTGTGTTATTTGTATAATGTAGGTCCCAATGTGTTTGTTTTGTTTTTGAATGACAAGGCTCGGAATATCAATGTGACAAACAAATTGCCCACACACTACTTCTGCTGGGGATGCTGAATGAATCTCTCTTCAATTTAACAAGCCGTGTTTAGTCTGCCTATAGATGAAACATCGAAGTAGTGTAGCACTTAAATACTAATTAATTAGCTAGTCTTTAAGTGCTATAGCATTATCTTCCTTGTTTCAAATAACATTTTAAAAAGAGAAAAATGCATTCATAAAATAATATCTTTATGCAAGTTTCCCTTTAAAGGCACTGGGCACGTTTGGTAATTGTCAAAGACCAGTATTCTCACTTGATGTATCCCAACATATAAAAAGTAACAAACCTGTGAAAATTTGGGCTCAATTGGTCATCAAAGTTGCAAGAAAATAATGAAAGAAAAAACACCCTTGTTGCACAAATTTGTGTGCTTTCAGATGCCTGAAAAAGGCTTCAGGCCTGAAGTCTTTTTCAGATTCAAATATTTTTGTGAGAAATTACCTCTTTCTCAAAAACTCCGTTACTTCAGAGGGAGTCGTTTCTCAAAATGTGTTATACTATCAACAGCTCTCCGTTGCTCGTTACCAAGTAAGTTTTTATGCTAATATATTTTGTGTAATTACCAAACGTGTGCAGTGCCTTTAAACAGGATAGTTTGGTTCAAGAGAACTAGGCTTATGCCTTTATATAAGTTTTTGTGTTTATTTCCTGTTCAATTCCAATTCAAAAGGCAATGCCTGCTCTAAATTCTAAATTGGGATTAATTGCAAACACAAAAACGATCGTTGCACTAAAATGATTTGTTTCGTAATGCGCCAGCCTGGTCAGCAAATTAATGTTAATACACAAAGTTTGACAATAATTAATGTATGGTTTGTGTAAACCTGCAGTCCCGAATACAGCATCAACACCTATTAGTATGGTAATGGAAATTATTTGGACGGATGCATAACGTTTAAGAGGGGTGTTCGGTTTGAGATTACCCTAGAGGGTAACAAACATTATCTACAAATCATAACATTGAAAATATAAATGTTACAATAATTTAATGCAAGTAATAAACCACCTTTGAAACCAAACTGACTTGCACCCTCCGAACAAATACATTTACAAAACAGGGAGACCGCCAATCATGGGGCTAGATTGTTCAGTTGGTAGAGCACGTTAATCTGCGGAGGCCGGAGGTTCAGGTCTCAATCTAAGCATTTTGTCTAGTTGTTCAGCCCTTAAAAAAAAAAAAATTATAATATTAGTGCCTGCATATAAATTTTACAGACGGTTTTAGTTACAGAGTGATCATTTAGTTCTTGACCGATATTATTATGTAACCACTTTCTACCATAGTCATTATTATTATTGAGACCATAATGATAGCACTAGTTAACGAACTAAAAAAATCTTAGTCTTAAAATAGTTTGAGAGAAAGGTGCCAGATAAGATCATGCAAATGGTCAGCTGTGGTAAACAGGTCTTCAGTTGAATGATTTTGTAAGATCGGGCCTGGAATTACGCAGAGGCCACCGAGGCCATGGCCTCTGTTGCCCCAGGTATTGGCCTTTGTTGCCCCAGGTATTGGCCTTGGTGTCCCTTCAAAAGATTCCCATATTAGACTTTAAGACTTTCCCCTATGCAAAATGAAAACGACCATGCCCTCTCAAAGGAGAAGTTTCAGGCCTGTAAGATGATTAGTGCATTCAAGCTTCTTTTTCCCCTCCAGCTTTCTGAACTGCATGCTGATCATGAAAATGAACACCTTTCCGCAATCAACTTAATTGAACAATCTAATGTAAGCCCATATGCTTGAAATGGCTAATGCCTACAAGATCCAACACCTAGTCTTCCCTCCAGACGAAAGCTCACATAACCCGAAATCTCCCACGTTCATGGTCTACGAGGGACTGTGGGTGCAGATATTGTGTAGTTTTCCTTAGCGACATTCGTTTGCGTCTATAAAGTCTACTCAGCGCTTCAGCATTATAATAATTGAAGTTCGGTTCAATGGCAATTATCGTGTGCAGTTGAATGGAGACTCGGACTTCGTTATTGCGATATATGTTTAGTATGAAACTGGACGCCATAATAATAGCCGTATGGATTAACTTCTAAAATTACTAAAATGTTTTCAATGAAATATATATATATATATATTTTGTTTTTCAATTTTCCATCTGAAAGATGATCTTTTCTATAAACATGGCATAAGGAATAAGTCTCTTACGAAAACATTCAAGTCTCTGTCGTGCTGTTGTTGGGTTTTTTTTTTTCTTTCTCGAAACCCGATGTTTATTTAGAAGTAATAAGCTTAATACATTCAAAGACTTTCTCGTGCAAATCGAAGAACACGTGTTATTATTGATGATGTTATTATTGATGATGTTTTTGCCTAAACCGTGATAGCCAAACTTGATGAAAACCCTACAGGCATTATTGTAGGCCCTTTGACGTGTTCACAAACAAATGATAAATAATTAACTAACTAAATAAATACAAAAAAACATAACAATTCATTTAGCCGACGTTTTCTACTCAAAATTAAAATTTTTACATTGAGAAAACCCGACAAAAGTTTGTAAATTGAAAAGAAAAAAATAATTAGTTGTAAAGCAATAAAATTTGGCAAAACTGAACAAACAAACACAAACAGTGGTCAAAACAGTGGAACTGGATAGCCCAAAGAGAATTGTTTAGAAAGAAATGCTGACAGCCAATTTAGGTAAACAAAATAATGGAATGGAATGGGCTTCACAAAAATAATGGATGTGTACCTGCCGCACCAATGCTTACGCCAATACTCACAATTGCACACTTACATAACTGTACAATGGAATGCATTGAAACCACATACATGCTACATCATACCTTTAACATTACACTCATTTTACAATGAACGCTAGCTATCTCCCCAGCAGATAATAAACATTGTTGAGTCTGTGGTCTACTGTTGATCATTCCCCAAATGAAAGCTGATAGAAGCATTAGTCTGTGGGAACTCATCAGCACGTACCCTATTCTTGGCTCCAAGACGCTCCAGTTGTGTATAGTCAAGAACAGATCACGAAAACCTAAACCGGTGACAAGTTGTTTTCGTGACTACCCTGTATTCGTGATCACACAACTGGAGCGTCTGAAGCCAAGACTAACTTGGCTGCAGTGAGGAAGAGTCTTCACCGTAAAAGTAGTCCTTTGATTACTATAGTTTTGAAGGGAGGTTAGAAAAAAATATATCTCCGAAACCTTTGAATGTTTAGATATTAAATGCACAGGACTGGTACAGGACTGGTATACAAAACATCCGCAGTTCGTGTTGTATGACCCCATAAAATAAATAAAACAATAGGCTACTGTGAAAGTTTAAAGGTAATATGCATGATTCGTAAGCATAAACATCATTGTTTAATTTCAGTCTGATAGCCAACTGATTATGAAATATATACTAGAACTATATTTTCTGAAATGAAGTAAAATTAATGTAGAAAACTGTATAATGAAAACGTTAAAAAAAACATGAAAAAAGGAAAATGTGTTTACATGATGAAAATTGTGTTTAGTTTTTCCTTATTTTCCCCTGACTCACTCAACGGTATATGCCCAAATTTTGACAGGCTTTTTATTTGATGTTTGTTATAGACCTTATGCATTGACGTCACCAAGCCGCCATCTTAGAGGTAAACTGATGATGAAACAATGGAAACGCGCTTATTTGTACGCGCGGCGCACAGGACTGGCCAATGGACATCTTCCTTTTGACCTCTAGGCGAGGGCGCCCTACTCAAATGACGTCATATGCATAAGGTCTATTGATCACATAAAACATGGACAGTGTCTGAGACTATTTTGTCAGTTAAACCAATCCTGTTGTAGTTTTTTTATTACTATACTTTTGAGCGGATGATAGAAAGCAAAATTATTAAAATGTTATCTTCAAAATTGTTATCACAATGCATAAAACTGAGACGTTTCTAAAAGTTTTGTTTAAGGAACAAACCATATCTGTATTAAGTTATCTATAAAATCAAGCTTTAAAATCTCAGCTTGAATAAAAAAATGTTGAACAAGTTATGCGAATGTTGTTGTTGTTTGTTTTTTTTCTCCTTATAATATCTTATTTAAAATAAAATAAAAGCATTTAGGAACAATAATGCACAGATTGTGTTCGTGACAAAGTGCATGTTTTTGTTTTTTGTTTTTTTAATCGTCTAACTGCATGTGCAAACAAACTTCTGAGAAAAAAAACCTTACGGGGCTTACCAAGATAAAAGTCATCCTACACAGTATTTAAAATATAAAAAGAAAGACAATTTTAGGTCACTGCTGATAAAACAATGTATTAACCGATTCATTGTACACGCGTATACGCGCAAACCACAACTCTCAGCCAATAAGAGGTCTTCCTCTGACCCCAGTGAGGGCGCTGTTTGAGCTTGTGACGTCAATTTCAAGTGGATCTCTTTTAAATGAATTGATTGTTGATTTTTATTTCTTTGATTACTTGGTAGAGACTGTCTCTTTAAAACAATGCCGTTTTTCCCCCCTGCCTGATATTACAGGTCACCCATGAGCCACTCGGTGTAGTTACGCCAAACATTTGAAGATTTTTCTCTACTGTCCTGGGACACGGTTTATGGGTGTATCGTTGACTCCAACAGCCGGGCCACCGTACCGTTAAGACGGCATGATGGGTTGCGTCTCAATAACCAAACGGTATCTCACAATACAGAGCGACCTGGTGCGCGGCATGCTGGCAGAGTTGGCGGGAACATTTATACTAGTAGTGAGTATAAACAATTTTGGATATGATGGTATCACAGTATGTTTACATAACTGCAAGTATGTCACACTGTTTTCACACAGTGACTCCACGCTGTGGTCACGCAGTAATTCATAAACAACTATGTTTTGTGTGTTTTAACACGGCGGATGCGGAAACCAGACCATGTGACAGTGTCATCTTCTTCACAGTGTGTCCACAGTAGGTCAAGACACAGTGTCATCTGAATTATAAGCGTCAACTTAAACGGACCAGGAATTCCACTGAGGCAACGGAGGCCACGGAGGCCGTGGCATCTGTTACCATGGCCTTAGCCTCGGTGAACCTTCAAAAGTTTCCATAGACTTTTAGATTGTCCAATGGGGAAGCGCCCTTTGCAAAATGAAAATGTCCTTGCCCTCTAAAAGATATCCAGGTCTGCGTAAAGGGTGTGTACCACATTGGTTAGAGTAAAATTATAAATGTTCACAGATTTGCACACAACGAACATGGTATGAAGAATAGATGGTCAATAGTTTTTGAGAAATGAGTAAAACAATTGGTTTTGATATTGCAAGTTATAATCAAAACATTTTTGAGTGCAAGTCAAGTTACGGGGTGTGCATGGAATTGGTAAGAATGTAAATCCTTGTGTAAATAAATAAATAAATAAATGTGGCATTATTGTTACATTTGTTGTTGCTAGAGTTACCCGAAAAGAGATGTTTTCCCATTCCTATGCAGAACTTAACCTTCTTTATTTGAGTTTTCTTTTGAAAAAACAATTTTGCACATTAATTGCTTACGCCCTTTCTAGAGTAACTTTTCATTCGCCCTTCTTCCACGCACGCGACGATATAACATGCTCACATTCATTTTACTTATATTACATGGTATATAGACGGTCATATTGAAAAACTTCCCTGAAATAATATGTTATGCCTCTTATGGTAAAGTTTTTGTTAAGTTTTTTTTAAAACCATATTTATGAAGATTTCAGAAAAAAATTACACAAATTTTTTTCGGGGTCATTACAAAAGTATGACCCTACCCTCAAGTCCAAATTCTTAATAATCTTGCCACAAGACTGAGAGTTCAGTACTACTATTTTTCACAGAGTGTATGTACATCTTATTGCTTGACTCCATTATTTTGACCTTTCTGTACCTTCTGTTGGATCCCATTTTATCACACAGTTATTTGTAGATGGCGGATTGGCCCAAGCTTTTGTGAGTGGTTGGACATCCGGGACACCTGTATCGACCGCCCTGTCATCAGGGATGGGTGTGGCTTTTGGAATTTACACGGGAGTTGGAGTCTCAGGTGAGCATTTAGGTTATAACAACTTGAATCGTCCTGATAAGAAGGCAAGGGAATGTATTGCAAATTGTGTCCATAGCAGTGTTCATAGCAGTGTCCATAGCAGTGTCAAGGGCCGATGAGATTTTGGACTTTGTATTTGCGGGGCCGGGTAAATACGCCTTAGGCCTATGTTTCAAACGTTTGTATTGGTAACGACCTTAGAAACACATTTGTGAAAGCTCAGGTTCTGATCAAGAGAAAGTTCTTGAAGTAAGCTTTGAACTTGTATATGTCTTGCCTGCCTTGATTGTTCTCTATACAATTTCAATAATTACTTGGTATTTTACTACTTAAGATGCATGGCATTTACACGAATTTTACCACGGGGCTCTTAGGGTTCACAGGGTTGTACGACTATTACATTGCGTTGAGTAGTAAGACGAAGTTCCAAACGTCAAATTTGCCAGCCTTAGTTGTATAAATTAACTTATGATCATACATTAGGGACCAAGACGTCCTTCTGGACAGTAAAGGTTGAAAGTCAACGTGTGATGCTTGGTCAAAACTGGTTGTATTATACTGATCAAAATAGTAACCCAAATCACTTGTCAACCACTCCATGAGTATTAAGCACAGTAAATGCCTTGGGGTACAACCATGGGTAAATATCTCTTGAGAGGAGTGTTTTGCTCTGAAGAGCCGTTATGGTATCAACGGAAGGCGAGCAGAGTGCCTGTTTAAAACCCCAACGGCTTTTTTCAGAGCCAACACTCAGAGCCAACACTCCTCGCAAAAGAGATTTTCACATGGAGCAAGTTCGGTTGGCTGACTAGAGTCGCCTAGACTTAACCTAAGTCGATCGAAATGTCACTTGAACGCTGCATGGTTGAACCAGCTAGTCGACTGGATCAACCTAGCTCCTGCCTCTGGAGCACTGTTTCTCTGGTCAACTAACGAAGTTACGACTTCGTCATCGAGATGGCTGTTAGGTTACGCTTGGAGGCATCCATGGGTTAGGTGTTGTTGCCATATTTTGACGAATCAATCGATTAAACGCATTCGAGTGAAACATAAACCACACCTGTGTGATTTTAATGGAAAATTTACTAAAGGTTAGCACCCGAGTTTGCTCCTAGATGTACCAGCAAGTTTAGTTCCGTCCTAATCCATACCATGCAAAACTCCAAACATCACTGAATGCAAAAATTTTCAGAATGACGTACAATTTAGAATTTATGGAAGAAGAGATTATTGTGTATAGCATTTTAACTGCAATCAGATAATTTTCTTTGTGTATTTATGCAGGTGGTCACGTCAACCCGTCTATAACCATCGGCTTGGCTTCAGTTGGAAAATTTCCTTGGAAGAGGGCGCCCTTGTGGATTGCTGCTCAACTTGTTGGTGCATTCAGTGCCGCGTTTGTTGTTTATGGAATATACTACCGTGAGTACTATGATTTCAATATAATATTAGGGTAATTTGTGTCCGTTACAATCAAATTGACGTGTTACTCGATCTCGTATGAGGTTTGAGACTTATCTCAAAAAGACCCCTGCTAGTCACAGCAATTTGTCATACTTTATTTCATCATTATTTATTATTGTTTCTTTATACATCCAACAGCATAATAACAGCGCCAATAACAGGATGAAATGGAAACGATCGAGAAGAAATTGGTCTGTTTTAGATGTGCGAGGAAAACCCCATCGGGGAAAACCCACACAATCGGATAGGGACTGTAAAACCCAATCCACATGCAAGGCTCCGGTTTGAGGTGGGATTCGAACCAGGGTTCACAGAGATGAAACGCAGGGACAGAAACCACCGAGCCAACCTGATCCCATCTTTCAAAAACATTGGCTTCCGGTCTCTAATTAAAATCAGGTTGGAAATAATGTCTTCACTCCTCACACATTGTTTTCACAGTCTATGCCGTCGTGACAGACGACTCCTTAAACGGCACGCCACAACACCACGCTAACATCTCCCATCGGTAAACTGGGGCAGTAGGGAAATGTGCTTTTGTTGAGACAATCATGGATTTTGGCGCACAGAGTATGTCATGAAAAAGATATTTGGCTACTTCCATGGCCATCGCAGGTTTGTCTTCAGTAAAAATCTCCAGTCGAGCCAGCTTTGCTAAATTGAATGATGATTGTACGCCACGAAAAAGAATGACGATATGCTAAATTGAACACAGTGCTAAAGGGAGTGCCTCAACTAAATTGAATGCCCGAATTCTGAATTTGAAACGCAGTAATAACTGGAGAGGCAAAATAGCTTTAATTCGAACGCACGAAAATTAAATCGGCTGCTCATTTGCCGAATTCGACCGAGAAAACCTATTTTTAACAAGCAATTGCTTTCCATCTATTATTCTTCAAAGGACAAATCTGCGATGGCCCTATAGTCAAACTTCCTTGTCATGACATACTCTGGCTGTGTGCCAAAATCCATGCTTTTATCATCAACGACCCCAATAAATCCCATTACCTAACTGCCAGATGCCTGGTATACTAACAAACTGTTTGGTCGGTCGGGCGCCTTTCGTCAATAGTGGTTCCCATCTGTAGAACATACTCTCTCCAGAAGTCCGTCAGTCTGACTTACTGATGACATTTAAGAATCTTCCGAAGAAAGACCTACTCAAGGCTCATAGAATGTTTTTACTCTTCTTCGTCTAGCGCCTTGGCCGAGCTAGGTGAAGATAACTATGTGCGCTTTAAAATAACTTGATATATTATAGCTGAACTTTGTAACTGATGACTAACAATCAAGTTAACGACTGTCATGTGCACCGTTTAATTGTTCTCCCCAAAGTTTATTTCACCTTTCTGTACTCAGCTGTCTAAAACAACCTCTCTCAAAGCTGTAAGTGCGTCCACATCGAGAACAACTTTGTCATTGAAGGGCGCCTACAGTTTGAACATTTTCAAGTCACTAAAGCCGATGTGGCAGGAGGTTCCGTCCCCATTCCCCACATACGGCGCCTCGTGTAGAAATTGTGTTGGATATAGCGCCCTCTTTTGAACCAACTTCCTTCAGCTCATGTCAATATTAATTTTACCCGTATTGGGGACACACGCACTGGTGGAATAAATCCCCCATAGCACCCGCACCCCTCATTATACGTTTTTGTTGTTTTTGTGTGTTTCTGTGGGTGTGTGTGTGTGGTTTTTTATTATACAAATACTTGTCGACAGAAACTTCTCCTTGATTTGAGTGTATACTCTTTTATGTTTTCGTCACCCAGCTGGTATCGATAATCTGGACGGAGGGAACCGGACGGTATTTGGCTCTACAGGAACGGCGGGTATCTTTTCCACGTACCCACAGCCATATTTTGGTCTCTGGGTCGGACTAGCTGAAGAAGTAAGTTAACTTTGATGATTTTGTTAAAATGGCTTACTTTGTGTAGTAGACATCCAGGGCCACAAACGTCAAATAATTGTGCAAAAAGTACTTGCAGCAATACACAGTAAAATCTGCAGCATTGTGATTTCCTAAGCCAAACTGCCTTTAAGGACAAAACATATGCAACAACTTGCCGACAACAAAACCATTCGCTTACAACAAAAAAGTACCAAGCCAAAATATAAATACTTTGTGTACCGCTTGTGACACTGCTTCCAAAATAATTTTCTCTGCAAAAAAGATAAGTTTGTTTTGCAATGCTGCGTATAAAATTATTTCCTCATAACACACTTCCAGCAAGCTTAGGCCTACTCCATGCACTTCGTCAACGCTAAACACAACATGCAATATTCCCCCTCAAAAGGTTCCACATATAAACCGTGCTCCATCCTCACTGTCAGCAAGAGGAGTCTCATGAAGACCACCAGCGTACACTGTTCGAAACGTTGATATACCTCTGAATGATTGTTTTGATTATTTTTAGTCTAAGAGTCAACCCAGGTAAAACTAGCCTGTCGACATTATAGTCTGAGATAGCTTCACCGAAGGTTTTAACCAACTTTACTGGTTTCATGCAATTTCAGATAATAAATACCGCTCTCTTACTGCACTGTACATTGGTCTTTTTTGATGAGAAAAACGGCAAACCACCTAAAGGAATGGAACCCTTTTTCGTGGGTCTATCGGTAGCCATGATTTTACTGACATGGGGTCACAACGCGGGCGCTCCCATGAATCCTGCCCGGGACTTCGCCGGTAGACTTCTCACCTGGTTGGTCGGTTATGGAAATCAAGTTTGGATGTAAGTAGAACTTACGCCGCTGGATGGGTAATTATTACTGTCTGAACTTTTCTCAGCGTGTATAGGGGGAAAAACAAGATAGAAAATGTGTCCAATTCGTTTACAGAAAAACGCGTGCTTTCCAAATTCGCCATTTAAAGAACCAAATGGACTGTTAACATCAAAAGTACTTTTCAGTGAGCCAATACAATTTTCACAGTTTCATTTTCAGATTCGTGTAAGCAACAAACGGCAAGCTTATTATACGCAGTTCTTATATTTTAAGCACTGTCTCAAAACATTCGTTTTTTACGACATGTATGCAGAGCTATGTTCGAGTTATTAGAATCATTTTTAAATGTATACATTGTTATGGTTTACAAGGTGATCAAAGGTGCAACCTCCAGCCAAACATGCCAAGAAACACTGGGGGCAAACGTTTTCTCAGAACGAAATGGTTCCTTTTCATGCATTTCACAAAACACGGGACCTACGGTCGGCTTTACGTCCCATCCGAAGGACGATTCAATTTTTGTTAAAAGCGCCATGGCCACAACGAGGTCCTTTGAAAAATAACCTAACCCCGCCTTATCGTTAACCATTAACAAAATAAAATGCATGTTTATCCATGTTTATCAGAACGCGGTTACATGGAACTAAGTAAATAGTGCTTGACAACAAAAATCGCTTTAATAAAAAAGCCTTAAAAGAGTCGTGAGTCACGCATTACTTGACATTAAATTGTAGGGGAGCAGCTGCAATTAAAGGTATTATACAGAATTGGTAGAGCAGACAAAATAGTCGCAGATAGTGTTCATGTTTTGTGTGAACAACTAGTGAACATTTGGGCTTAATCCGTTGTCTGAGTCAGGGAGAAATTAGTTTTAAAAAAAACATGCACAATTTTCAGCATGTAAACACATTGTCCTTAACTTTGGTTAAGCAACCAATATCAGCTATTGCATTTATATATATACGGCACCCACCGAACAAGGATATTGACAAAATAGGGAGACCGCCAACATAGGGCTAGATAGCTCAGTTGGTAGAGCGCCGGCACGTCAATCCGGAGGTCGTTGGTTCAAATCCCGCTCTAGTCAATTTTTCCTTGTTCAACCCAAAATCATATATATATATATATATATATATATATATATTTTAAAGGTGTTTAGCTACAGTTGTTATTGAAATGATTTATAAGAATAACATTGGTTCTTAGTATCAACTTCATAATCATTGAGACTAACAATTAAACAATGATGTTTCCTATTCAAAACCTCAATCCTGTGTAATACCTTTAAGGTAAGCAAAATTGTCTCTGAAGACGAAACGTTCTCCTGAAGACAAACACAACAGTCTTCTCGAAACTTCGACAGCCACAGGCTCTTCTCATAACTACCACTTCTTCCGAGAAGAGATTCTTTACATGAATATTTTTGTGTTGCATCAGATTTGTTTGTTGTTGCTCTGAGCAGCTCACATAAATTTCTCATATAAAAGTTGACTCCAATTCCATCAATGCCACACAGGCCACGTGGACTCCATTGGTGGTGGATACCGACCTTTGTACCGCTGCTGGGAGGCATATGTGGGGCTCACTTCTACGTTCTTTTTGTCGAGAGGCACCACCCAAAAGACACACAGGATGGGTACTACCGAGACAGACCGTCCATGGAAGAATTCGGTAAGTTATTTTTCGGAAATATAACCAAGAATGGTTAACAAAATTTTGAAAAATTAACACAGTTTGCTTCTTTTGGTCGTGATGAATGTTTCTGAATGTTTCCTGGACAATAGTGCGGGGGGGGGGGGGGGGGTGGGAATGAAATATAAAGTGTTATCAATTTTCCAGGACATAAGAGTTACGCCATAGACTGTGCAAGTCTCGCACGTATGGAAAATTGAGAAAACAACTGAAGGAAGACCTACATTATTTTGAAACTAAATTTCTCTTTTTACAAAACTATTGAAAATATTAATACCAATAGCATTTTCCGATGAATACAATTTCGGTTTTCATACAATCCAAATAATTTGTTTCTGTTAATATTGAAACGAAATTAAAACTTGGAACGAGAATGCCTATTTTTCATTTGCCATTAACGCCCGAATTTGTGCGATCGTTGCGTAGGTTTAATGATAACACGAACGCCAGTTTGGCAAAATTTTTAATTAATTACAAGTAACTGGAAATGAAGGTAAAGTCTTATTCTCTGTTTTTTGTTAAATCTTCCTCTTCCATGTATTACGTACGTAAAATGTGTTTTAATATAAGATATTTCATGGCTTATTGTTTTTCTACCAACAATATGATATGATTTTTATGACCGAAAACTAAGTAAAACTAAAGTATTTAAAGAAAGTACACACTTATAACCTAATGTATCTTGGACCAACTTGAGTATTAGGTGAAACGTAGGTAAGCTAATAAGAGTGAGCTAACCATAAACCCAAGCTTATAATGGGTCATAATGGCAGGCTATGTTCATCCTCTTCCAGAAATGCAGCCAGGAAGTGATGCTCAGCAGACTATGAACTGTCTAAAACACCCGAGTCCAACTTACGATTATGAAAGTCACCACGTGGCCGGCGACAACAATAACTGATTGGGATACTCGTTCACCTATAGTAGCATTGAAACAAAAGAAAGGCTTAAAGGTCAAACTCAGTTTTGTGAGGCACTTATTGTCCCTTCAGATAGAGTCCTTATGAAAATGGGGAAAACAATTGTAAGTTTCTAAACTCACGTAAAAACTTTGTAAAATGCCATTGTATTTGATATACCCTTCCAGTGCAAATGTTTGGTAAAAAGATTGTAAAACATCCAATGATGTCACATTTCAAATATATGGGTCAAATCTTTTTACAGGACATCTTTAGTTCATTCCTGAACTTTGATGGTATTCAATCAAAAAGGCTTTGATCTTTACCTTTTTACTGACGCGTACACCTAAATTCCTCTTTGGAATGTACTTACCCTATTTGTCGATGATTTCCAATGATGTCATGTTTCGAATTTCGCTTTCAAAGAATATCAAATAAAATGAAGTTTTACACAATTGTTACTTTAATTGTTTAGAGACTAATGTGAAATGAGTGCACCACAATATGTTATTTGACTTTGGAGACCCTCTTTGATCTGTTATGATGAGTCTATTACAAAAATTCCAGGGCTTCATTTCCCCGTGTTCCCTTTTCGGATTTTGTTTGTTTATATTAATGTTTATCTAGAAAAAGCTGTAAGTGGAGAATTTTTAACTGCCGTCTAACCAAAAATATTTGTTCAAACTTTAGTTGAACTTGGCCATTGTGACCTGACAAATTTATTGTTCAAAGACACAATATAATGTATCGTTATCTTTCAATCAAACAAATCGTTTTCTTCCTAACTGAAATAATATTTAAAATCCAAAACGTCTCTCCCCGAAAAATAAAAACACACGAAAAAACAAACAATAATAAATAGACGTCAACAGAGGAAGTATGCGGACTAAGTTAGTTAAACGTTACTTGCGTAAGAATTCACGATAATACTTGTATAAAAGGTTCTAAACCAAGTATCCATTAGCCAAAACATTTTATGCAATTTTACAATTGGCTAGATATCGAAATATATATGCTTATTATTAAAAATTGATTATTATCCATCCCATCTGCAGCTCAGTTGTATATTTATATAAACTTTTATTGATGTTATTGACTCTAGGATAAATATAGATTGATGTGTATATTGTTGGTTTTGCTTCGCACCGATGCGTGAGAATCAAGGTAGCAGTGCTTCTCCGAGTCTTGCAGAAAAATACTCGGGTGTGGATTCTAACCAACAACCCCGGTAATTATGAAGCAGCTATCTAAACTGCTAGACCACTGAGCCTGCCCGGTGACGAGAGGCCAGTTCGAATCCTGTACACCCCAAAATAGTCCGGGTCAGAATTTATACCGGATCCGGATCCCGTCGGGCCTGGCCCGTTTCTGGGTCATTGACCCGGAATCTATGTCAAAAATGACACAGAAAATGGGTTAAAATTACGCAAAGTCCGAGTTCAAGTCCCATAACCACAATTCCGGGTCAATTTTGACCAACGAGTTTTTAGAGCGTAGCTAGCAGCGGGGTTACCGCAGCAAATAACAAAAACGAATACACTTTTGGGTTTTACCAAAATAATGTACACATCGGTGTTTAGTAGAAATCGAAACTATTTTCTCGATATCCCCGATGCAATAGTTACAGCTTTTATAAAACATCTTGGTTACCCTTACACGGATGTATAGGTGCTCCCTGAGACCTTCTGAAAAAGTAATGAGTAAACGGTGCTCAACACACATCTACGGAAGTGTATTTAGGACATGGCAAAACAAGATATACACAAAAAACACTTAAAATAAACTAAAATGTAAAATACCTGGATTTGCCTTGGCGATTTACTGTTAAGCATGGGCGAATTACAAAACTATAAGCACCCGGGCGAAATATCAATAACTGGGTGAAATAGTATATATATATATATATATATATATATATTGTTTGTTGTTGCCATGTCCCCTAAATATTTTTCCGTACTCAACAGTGTAAACACAAATATTATATGTATTTATATTATATATCCCCGATGCAATACTACATTATGTTATACTATAGACTACAAAAAATGTCATCGTCGTGGTCATTGTCTGTCACAAAATAGTAATACAGATAATTAAAAGGTTGCCAACCTGTAAGCAGGGAAATACCAGCAATAACAGCAATGGCTGCTTGGTTTGCCAAAAGTGAAAACTGAATCGAATTCCTCTTATCAAAATATGAATGTTAATAGCTTTTATAAGACATGTGTGCATGTAGTAATCATCTATTTTCTAGAAATGTATTTCAAACGTTTACCTTATTAGTCGCCGGAGGGGGGGGGGGGGGGGGGGGGGGGAGGGCAGGTAATTACAAAGTGGCAGAAGGATGTTCCCTCAAATAATGGAATGGTTGCGGACAATATTAAGCTATTATTAAAGGGAGGGTATACCTTTGGTAAATATTCAACAAAATAATTACCATAAAAAATGCAGTAATGCAGTTTTAGAGACAATGGTATTTTTTCCCCACCCAGATCTTTAAATCTGAGAAAAGCTTTAGGCACGAAGCCTTTCTCAGACATCTGAAAGTACACAGTTCTATGCAACAAGGGGGTTGTTTCTTTCATTGTTTTCTTGCGACTTCGATGCCCAATTGATCCAAAGCTTTCACAGGTTTGATATTTTACGCATATGTTGGGGCACACCATGTGAGGGTACTGGACTTTGACAATTACCCAAAGTATACCCTGGCTTTAACGTCTATAGAGAGTTTCTAGCGGAATTGTTTCTCGGGTTGATTTGTGTATAGACGTTTTTACTGATGGAACAATACGGAGTTTACGGAATGTTATTCCATATTTTATTTAATAAAAGGGTGCTAATAATCAACGTCGTCTCACCCCTCAAGAAGGATGTAACCACATCGACGCACCCGCAACAGTAAACGAAATACAAGTCAATGTAGCAAAACTTTCGTTCGGGATTTTATTTACTATCTTTTTATCATTGTTTCCCTTTGTATCGCCTGATTGAAATATCTGTAAATGTATTGCAATTCAGGTGACACATTTTTACAAACATTGTTCATTGTAAGCACTGGTTTTTGTTGTTGTTGTGGGTTTTGTTTTTTGAAAATTATGCCACTCCGAAAAGCTTCCTTTTGTAAATGATTGAGTACATTGTATGGTGTTTTCTTGCTTCTTCCAACATAATTTTCCACCTTAAAGACCCTCAAAATATCCTACACCAAAATGACGCAGTCTTTTTTTTTCGTACAGTTTGACTCACTCCGGGGTAGTTACTCCGTTTCTTAACATTTTCTCTTTAGTATAGAAGACACCCAACTCATTCGCTGTTACTGAAATTCAGAGTTTTGTATATAAATAGGCTTAATAAAGTACTGGTATTTAACTTACAATTTAATGTTGAAAGCGCACAAAGTGAAAGAGGTATAATCGAATTAGGAGATATTTATAATCAGTTTGGAGAGATTTTAGTGGATTAATAAGAATTGTGAACCTGTCTCCAGATCGAGTGATAGGACCTTTAAGGTTGCGCGAGAGTAGACAATTTATTTTTATAAAGTGTGTGTGATTTCATACCCTTTAAAACATTTTTTATACTGATGTCATTTTGGTTTGAATAAACGTTGTCTTTTATTCTCTAAGAAATCTCCTTGGTCAGAATTGACCCGGAATTTGAGTCCCAGGGGCCTGATCCACGATCTGGGTCAGGCTGATCCATGATCTGGGTTAGGCTGATCCATGATCTGGGTCAGGCTGATCCATCTGGGTCAGGCTGATCCATGATCTGGGTCAGGCTGATCCATGATCTGGGTCAGGCTGATCCATGATCTGGGTCAGGCTGATCCATCTGGGTCAGGCTGATCCATGATCTGGGTCAGGCTAATCCAGAATCTGGTCAAAACAAAACGAAATTTTGACTCTGATTCTGCGAAAATTTTGCCATTTAGTCATTTTGACACAAATTCCGATACATACTGACCCAGAAATGATGGGTTACGGTTAAAGGGACACGTTGCCTTGGATCGGGCGAGTTGGGCTATGAAAAGCGTTTGTAACAGTTTGTTAAAAAATGCATATGGTTAGAAAGATGTTTTAAAAGTAGTAAGAATACAATGATCCACACAAATATGCCTCGAAATTCCGTGGTTTTTCTTTTACTTTGCGAACTAACACGGTCCGCCATTTTGTGGAGTCAAAAATTTGGCTCTACAAAATGGCGGGCCGTGTTAGTTCACGATGTAAAGGGAAAACCACGCAATTTCGAGGCATATTTGTGTAGGTTATTATATTCTACTTTTAAAACATCATTCTAACCATATGCATTTCATATCAAACGGTGTTAAACGCTTTTCATAGCCCAACTCGCCCGATCCAAGGCAACGTGTCACTTTAACTTGACCCGGATAAGGGTAAATTCTGACCCGGAAGCTCTTAAAGTGTAACGTTGCAGTATAGACTCTTCATACTGACGTCACATTTCTTTAGCAATGAGGAAGGTCGGCCATGTAGGAATACTACCCACATGAGAATGCGCCCGTGTAGTGCCATCCAGTATTGAGATTCGTACCACAAGTTTGCACATATTTTCTAGTAAACGTGCATTAATAGTGACGTCATTTGCGAAGGGCCTGAAGTTTTACGGTGACAGCATCCATGCCAAACACTTGCAGTAAAATTTCCGGGTAATTTTTTTTCTACTGTAAATTTTACACCGCAATTATCACGGGTTTTGTTTACGGAGAGAGCACTACTACGTAATACCGTTCATGTAGTGTAAATCGTTTTTACATAATGTGCCCGTAAAATTTACACTATTTGGAATCCATGCTGCCATAGGTGAAACATCCATGCTGCCACCGTAACATTACTGTAGACATGTAGAATTTAAGCAATGTTTTCTTGTTCACATGCGGAATTATTCTAAGGTGTAAAATGACATGACATGTGTCCTTGATCTCCACTTGGCTAAATAATATATATGTATAGTATATAAAAATAAATAATATATTAATTTCTAGCAATGTAAAGATTGTAAATTATGTATAGTAGTGTATGGAATATTGTGTCTTGATAAATCGTTCTCGGGTGATCGGAGACCAATTTGATGACTCTTCGTTAGCGGAGTTATGTGCTTACGGCACATGGGTCTGTGTGCTTAACAATCATGGGGGTACTGTAAGCACAAAATTCTGTGGTAAGCAGAGCCACGAAATCGGGTCCAGTACACAATATTGCATTACAATAAATTATAACCTATATATATAACAGGCTTAACAGTCAGAATAATTTAGCATGTTTGTATCTTCTAATTTATAAAATGGTGTCAGTTGTCACTAAACATATTTTGTTTTACTACTGCAGTTGACCCGACTTTCCATGTTATTGACAAGTTTATTAAGGATATCAATTGTATAAGGATTGGGGTGGTGCAGCTGAGATAAGTATCGCTTTAGCTGTAGGGGACGTGCAGCATGTCACTCATCTATGGAAACTTCGGCAAGCCCCCTGTGTAGACGCCTTGTGATTTTTTTTTTGTCATTTTGTTATGCTGGACTTACTCCTTTTTTATCCGAATTTGATAAAATTTGCTGCACTTACCCCTTGCAATTTTTTGTCATTTTCTTAAAAATGCTGGACTTGCCTTTTTCGATTCTTTCAAGTTTTGACCAAAATTTGATAATGGAATTACCCCCTTGCGATTCCATGTTTTTTTTTGTCATTTTGAAAAACAATGCTGGACTTAACCCCTTGTGACTTTTTCATATTTTCGGCCAATTTTTTTCTAAAAAGTGCTGGAATTACCCCTTGCGATTTTTTCTATGTTTTGTAACTTTCGATAAAAGTGCTGGACTTGCAATTTTTTCAATTTTGGACCCAAATTTGACAAAAAATGCTAGAGAAACCCCTCGCGTTTCTTAAAAAAATTGTTGTCATTTTGAAAAAATGCTAGGCTATACTCCTTGTGACTTTTCCGGCCAATTGTTGATAAAAATGCTGCAGGGATGCTGGACTTACCCTTTGTGATTTTCCAAATTCTATACCAAAATTTGATAACATGAATTGCCCCTTATAATTTATTATTTTTATTTGGGTCGTTTGCTTTTTTATTCAGTCTCCAAAAGACGGGTGTCATTTCATGTTACTTAAGCCCCTTTTTAAATATTTATTATAAATCATTAGTACAAACATTATTATTACAATCGCTGATATTACCCCTTACTTTGAGACATTCCTTAGCACACCAATAAAAATACAAACGATAAAGGCAATTAGAACATTACCTGATATTAATTTATTAACGAATGTCTCGATATTTGGTGATATTTAATATTGATGTTTCATCATTAACTGTACAATAGATTTACATACTGTAGCCGGTATTTTGTAATTATTTATTTGAACAATATTAAGAATATTAAACTGTGGGCTGTGCGATACAAAGGCGAACTTTAGCTTTCATTGTAATCACACATTCTCATTGTCACAGAGGAAATAAAAATACAAGATCAAATGCAAGCACAAGGGCGCCCTCTTCTGCCTATGACTTCCTCTGATAAGAAAGTTACGACATTGCACGTACACATACTTTTCACAGCATTTCTTAAGTGGGATGCCTCTACTAACGTCCTCTTGGTCGGTTTTTATTTTTGATTAGTAAACCTGCATTACCACAAACACGCACACACGTTGGTCCAAACATTGCTATTTTTGCATCACTTCGGAGACTTCGTTTATTCGTTTTCTTTTGTCTCTTTACATCCTCCCATATAGACCATGTAACCCAATTGTTTACAAAGAGACCCACCTGGTACATTCCAGTGCTTTTCTTGAAGGCGAGATAATGCACTGGTCATACGGAAAATTTGACATCTTGTTTCATAATTCCCACACCAATTCAATAGTTATGCAACAGCTGAACAAGTTTTGAAATATACCTTCTTTATTTATACCAAAGTTTGATACAATTCTGACAGTAAATTATCAATAAAATATAAGATTCATTGTTTTTCTTCCAGCTGCGGCCAAGACGTGGCTGCAGGAACGCAGGTACTGGCTATGTGCTTCTTTTGTAAACATGTTAGGTCACAGGTCACATGTACTCCTCTATCTCTCTTTATAATTCTCCTATGAGACCTCGTATTCATTTTGACTTCAGTCTCTAAAAGGCAACGAAAATTAAAACACCTGATATCTTAAAAACTTCTCTCATATTTTCCTCATTGTTTTGAATACCATTTCAAACCTTGGAATTCCCGAACCTCGTTTGTTAAATAAAGCAACTGTTATACACGCCTACTCATCAACACATTCGTCAACACACACCTTCTGATCTTGTGTTCGCTCAATGTGCTTTGGCTAATTGGTTAAGTACACAAAATAAAGCCGAGGACGTCATTGGTGTCCGGTTAGACACCCTTCACTCACTCACGCAAGTGTGTAACAGCCTGCAATCGTGGACCCTCCTTTGTTCAACTCTTTGTGATAGCAACCGTGGACCACAATGCTTTCCTTTGTGATAGCAACCGTGGACCTATTGTCCTCTTTTGTTATAGGTTCCAGGTTTGAATGTGGTTACCTACTCACACACACACAAGTGTGTAACAGCCTGCAATCGTGGACCCTCCTTTGTTCAACTCTTTGTGATAGCAACCGTGAAACACAATGCTTTTCTTTGTGATAGCAACCGTGAACCACAATGCTTTCCTTTGTGATAGCAACCGTGAACCTATTGTCCTCTTTTGTTATAGGTGCCCGGTTTGAATGTGGTTACCTACTCAGCCACACCCAGCTCTGTGTTGCATTCACTCTCTTGACATTCCTCTGCTCTGATCACCTACAGAAAATCCTATTCTTCAAAACTGTAAACAATAATAATTGCACTGGGCAAGCATTACATACGGAATGTGGACCTGGAAACAAAACAGGTCCGCACAAGGCAGGGTTTTGTAACATTACAAATGGACTTTCACACGTTCACACAGTATTTTCACCAGTGTTGAAGAATGATTTTTTTTTTCTGAAAGTGTTAGGTACCAGCAATCGGGGACCTCATATTGTCGCTCTTTTGTTTGTACATTACAATTTTTGGCAACAGTTTCCATTTGTTTTGTATATACTTTCCAACCTGAGTCCTTCTCCTTTTCCTTTGTAGTTCCTCGGTTTGAACGTGTATACCTAACCACATCCCAACTTTGCCATGCCTCCAATCGTGGACCCCCCTTTGTTTAATTCTTTGTCCTGGCAAATGTGGATCTCATTTTTTTCCTTTGTGATAACAATCGTGGACAATTTGTCCCTTTGGTTATAAGACCTCGGTTCAAATGTCATTACATGTACAAACACATACCCACCCACACCCACGCATTCTTTGTGTTCTCACATTGATATTGTACACAAACTCAAACCGAGAAAGTCATCAATTTTACAAAAACACTGATCAATATTTAATATTCTATTCTTATTCATTCGCAAAACTTACAACCATTCACACACACCCACACACCCTTGTATACAAATTGTGTATTTTCTCTTTTTTATCCCATTGTTAGTGCAGTCTCCATCGGTCTAGTACACGACATCAAACCGAGGACGTACTCGCTCTGTCAAAACGCTCGGATTTATTTGGTTAAAGTTCTTTGTGTCAACGGATATAGACTTGCTCACAAACACAGTCTGCCTCAACACACTTTTTTCAAAAATGAGATTGTGCTTAAATAGTTTTCTACATAAAATTAAATATCCTTCTTGTCAGCACTCTATCGATATGTATGGTGGTATATCGTCTGAAATGCCCTTGTTGATTAGAAATTAGTAAAAGTGTGTCGAAAAAATTGAATTACCAAGATTCACCTAAAGGCGAGTCTTTGAAGATTCAAATTTCCGTGATGTCGTTTGTAAATGCTGCGGCCGGGGTGCGGTTGGTTACGCGCTTCAAAATTGTGGATGGATTCGACGTTTTTTTGTGTGGAAATATTTTTACCCTTATTTGCTGTTTTCTCAACAACTAGACACTGTATTCAGCTAAACCTTTCGTAGGTGACTTACACTATATCTTTCTCAACACGTCGGTCTATAAATAAGCACTGATCCTACCTAATTCCATTCAGAAAATTGATGTTTTAGTGATATCAAAATTCAATATGGAATTCCAATAAATACAAATAAAAACATGAATTATTAAAGCGATTTGGAAATATATTCAGAGGCAACAACACTATACTCGAAGTCGTCGACCAAAAGGTTAGTTTACCACGCAACACAATAAATAGTTTTGTTTGGATGTAGATAATAGTGTTTACGAATAGTTCCAAGTCACTTGGAAGAACCTGTGTTAATGTGTATAGGCTACGATATTATTTTGGACGTGCAATATTTTATTAACAAGACTTTGGACGACGAACGTTTTTTTAAATATTCTTATTCTTTTTCTTTTCCTAAAATTATCAGTTTTCATTATTTTAAGTTATAAGCTGGGCTTCCCATCAATGTATCCCTGGTTTTAAAACGGCCCACAGAACTCTAAAGTACATGGTCTTTATAAAGTCTTAATAAAGTCTTTATAAAGTCTCAGCCAATGAGACTTGGGACTTTGGATCCTTCGTGTCTTTATCTAAGCCTTGGATTTAACTTATGATTTCTAGACTGGTCTCGGACGGACAAAGGTGTCTGAACATTTTCAGCAAATTTGCACTTGGAGTACGGCCAGCTGTGACGAACTCTTCTAATCCATCCATCCAAAGTCTCTCATTTGCCTTGTCTCGGGCTTCACTACACAGAAGAGTACCAAATAATATGTGTTAATCTTCAATCGGTTGTCAATTGAAAGAGCTCCTTTTCCCATCTTTTTAATATGTCCATTCCATTTGTTCCCGGAGAAAATTAAACGATGAGAAGGTTTATATTGTTAACATCATACTTTGTTAAATCCACTGAAACAGCTTTGCGTACCATGTTGTGAGAGGATAGGTCTATCTCCCCTACGTTTGAACGGTGTCAGATAAGGGTGAGTATCGAAATCGCTACGCCAGTGAGCATTGAGTGTATAACACACCAACAATTCGTCGGCGTTTTCACGAACCGGCGAATCCGCCCACGCAGCTTAAAACAGCGTTTTGAGAAAAACGCTTTTGAAGTTGGTCACATTTTAAAAATGTGTTTTCGCCGGTCTTTTAATTGAAAGTGTTAAATATTTTATAGTGATACGGTAGTGTATAAGTTAAATAACATGACTAAATACTTATTTCTTTATTGTGATGCTTTGTTAGAATGCTGTTTGGTTCAAAACTTATTCGCCGGTTCGTGAAAACGCAAATTAACGAGCACCCCGGATTCGCCACACACAGAGCGCGTATTCACACCACACACAGGGCGCGGATTCGCCGGTTCGTGAAAACCCGCAGGGGGGTCTGATTCGCCGGTTCGTGAAAACGCAAAATGCTCTAAACACCGGATTCGCCACACACAGGGCGCGGATTCGCCGGTGACGACGTTGACAAGCGCGTTAAGCGGTAGCATTACAAATTAACCCTGGGGAAAAGGTTATTCGCCAGTTCGTGAAAACGCAAATCCGTAAAGTTGACTGATTCGCCGTTTATGCAATTAGCGTAATTAAAATTGTATACGCTTTTAAGACTTAAAACTTTGCAGAATTGTTAAGGACACCAAAAACAATTAAAAAATGCAAAAAAACAAAATGCTGTAAAAAAAATGTTTCCACGGATTCGCCACTTCGTGAAAACGCCGACGAATTGTGAGACACCAATATTTTCTGAGCCACATCCGAAGGTTCTTCCATTCGTGATCTTCAAACACAAGTACTTACAGATGTAGCTTCAGTTCGAGACAATCGACGAACCGATCTGTAGGATGAGTTCCTGCCTCCAGTTGGTGAGAACCTGCTATTGAAAGAGCGCCCGCTCTTGTTCCCTGATACCATCTGCTGAAGATGGTGCCGGTAACTGGCACCCGCAAGAGCGTACACGATAGGGTTTATGCAAGAGTTTGCGTATGCCAGGCATAGGCAGAACACCCGTAAATTATTTACGTGAACCGATGTGCTGTGATACGTGGGGTCGATGGCATTCCACACGTTCAAAGCCTGAAGGGGTGCCCAGCAAATGGCAAACAGCATCACAACACACAGCACGATCCGGGTGGTTTTCCACGTTTTGCTTGCCGTTCGGGCCGAGCTTTGTGCCGGGGGAAGGGCACCGGAGCGGCTCTGCTGAGACAGCGGGTCGTACCCAGCAGTCGACGTGGGCTCCCGGCACCTCCCGACCCGGCTCAAACTCCACAGATGTGATAATATGAGGCTGTAACACACGGCAATGATCGTGAGAGGTAATAGGAACGTGGATAGACTCAAGTAGATGTAGTAGCCGGAGAGAGCCGCAGGCTTTTGCAGGGTAAATTTACAGTACTTGTTGCTCTCACCAAACCAAGTGATGACCTCTGTCTCGAAGAACACAGCCATTGGAATGTGCATAACAGCTGAAACTGCAACCAAGAAAAGTATACAAGTCACAATTAATCATGCTAACATGTCCATCAAACAGTTGATGAGATCTAGCAATGAGTATTCACAATACATTACAAAACAACATCGGTAAATAGGTATATTCGACAGAGGGCGTCCTGTATATTATCACTGCTCTTCCCTCCGCTTGCCAAATCTATTCAAATAACATACCTGTATTGTGGTTCAGAAACATTTTGCTAACCGATATAACTCAAAGTCACCTTTAACCGACACTTTATGGATTAAAAAGTCTGTCCCCTTTTTGTGTAATGAACACCAGTAGTCTACTGATTACCAAATGCAGGGAACACGACATAGATATTAGATAATGGCAACACGAAGGAAAGCTATTTGTTATAAATCAGACAGTGTCCGAATTGGCGGCTGTGGCGGTGGCTGTTGCTAAGGCTGTTGCTAGGGCCAGCCTTTGCTTCTACCTATATCAATGTGGTCATTCAGCCACAGTCATAGCCGCTAATGAAATTGCCACACACTGCTTGCAAAGCCACTCCCCCAACAATGACGTCAACGGTTCTCACATGGGAAACTTTTGCATTGGGTTGAACGACACAGGTTTTTTTTAACTAGGACTCTTGTGTTTCCTGATCTGGCCATCCAAAGCAACTCGACCCAAACATTGAACTCTTCACTTGAAACTGGTGCAATGTACGTTATGGCGGTTGTTTCAATGAAAATGATAATCAGATTAATCACAGGATTATTGATTTAAAATACCAGTGGAAATAATTTAATTAATACGTATAATGTTTACGAATTTGTTTTCCAGAAAAGAAAAAACAAATATAATAATAATAATAAATAACAAATAAATCGTCACCCGGCAGCTTCACTTACAAATACATCTTCCGTGCTAATCAGATTGCGATCGTCGTCACCAAGCTCAAATAAATGCTTCGCATGGCGGCAATCCCGGCCAGACGACAGCGAACGCGCCGATAATAAACCGTTACATCGTATAATTGGGCGAATTTACGCCCAATTCGTCAGAAACTAAAGCACAAATTCAATCCGGATGGAAACCGATACAGCCCGAACGAGTCAGGGGATAATGTCTATTCGATTATGCAAATGCTTGGCCCCTTATTCCTCCGAGTTGTGAGCGATTTCAGGAGAGCTTTGAAATTAGAAACTGAGAGGGTATTGTCAAAATGTCTCTGATGGATTGTGTGTGTGTGTGTGTGGGTTGGGGGGGGGGGGGGGTTAAGTATGTAACTGTAAATGTTGAATGTAATTAGGGCTCCCCGGGTACCAGCTGTCTCAATCTTAAAACGCCGGGCTGAAATATAAAATTTCATTTTTTTTGATAACAAAGGTACAAAACTGAACAACAAGGGATTTCTCAATGTTTTTCAGTGGCTTACATTATAACGACATGTGATGTAAGGAGGGTTGGTGAATAACCGTAAGCAAACAACCCTTCTGCTTTTTACGTTAAATAATTTCGAAAGCGGTTTGCCGTTGTATGGTGTCAATTTTGTTTGGTTCTCTTTTAAGAGCGATCTAGAGAGCGAGGGAATTTGGACGAAAAAAAACCAAAACAAAAACACACACACACACACACACAACAAAACAACAAAACAACAAAACAACAAAACAACAAAACAACAAAACAACAAAACAACAAAACAAAACAACAACAACAACAACAACAACAGCAGCAGCAGCAGCAGCAGCAGCAGCAGCAGCAGCAGCAGCAACAACAACAACAACAACAACAACAAAGAGAACGAGACTGGAGCACAGCAAAGCACCACCTTTTTGTTACAAATACATCCTGATCCACCCACACATTCAGTCATAACTGAACAATGGATTGAAAGTTTAAAAGAAAAATACTGCAATGATATGCAACGGGATGAAATGAATATTCCGATGTAGAGCATTGAATAAATACTCCTGAATATGGAGAACACACACTTGGACTTTTCTCCAGTGACAGAAAAAAAAAAAATCAATCAATCAGATGTGTGTAGTGAAGATTGAAGTAAAACCAAAATGTGTTATAGGCCTGTACAAAAAAGGGAATGTTAGTTCTTTTTCGATTTGTAACTGAACATAAGAACAACATCTTTATATTGTGAATGAAAAAAAAAGTTTGACATAAAAGCACATTGACACGACAGAATTTACGTGAAAATGTTTATCCTAAATAAGCAAGGGGGGGGGGGGGGGACTGCCAGGGAATTTGGTTATTGATTGAACATTCCCTTTAACCAAATAAAAACAAGGCACCAGCAGTAACAAGTAGTACAAAATCCACCGATGGATTGAGTTTCGCGCTCAGCCAAAAAAAAAAGAGAGAACAAACCCCAAGTTTGCTTCTTTTATATAAAGTCACTGTTTTTAAGTGAAATCCTATATTGCTCGAAAGATCTCCATTCTGCGGAAAACTGATTACGGGTCGTTTGAAATCGAGTTACCGTGAATTCGAATCGAACGACTGCTTCTGAGAGTATCCGGAGAAAGCGCGTAGCTATTGTTTTCAGTTATACTCCACTGAAAAAACAAAATTACTTTTAGATATGTTTTTATTTTTTTTACCCAATGAGATTTCCATTAATTTCATCTCTTTTAATTTATATCTCATTAAAAAATAAAAATAACAAAAAGAAGAAAAAATAAAGAAAACAAAAACCACTCCAAATAGACGTCCATGACCCCAGGTGCCCCACCCCCCTTGAAATTTGTACTTTTGAGATTAAAAATCACCAGAGTAAAACATCATAATATTATAAGCTTGAATATGTTCAATGTTTTTTAAACTGCATATATTCCTTTTCCATTAATACGCAGACAATTTTGTTGTTCTAACACTCACCTCGGATTATCTTATACAAAACAAAAGCATATCAAGAGCGCTGCTCTTTGGGGCTTAAGAGAAATACAAACGGATTCTACAGTTTTCATTGGCCGGAAATGTCCCCCAAGAAAAAGTTGTGCACCCCCTTGTTCCCCACTACCTAAAATATTTAACCTATAGTTTCGGTGCTGATGTTTGTTGTTCAGGGAGGTTGTTATTATTATTATTATTATTATTATTATTATTATATATAATTATTTCTTTTCAAACAGTTCATCTTTGTTGCATCCCACAAATAATGTTTGTAAATTGACATAAAAAAGAAGAAAAAGAACGAACATATAGAACAAAGGCCCAACTCTTTTTTTAACGAAATGTCAACGTGTAGCATCAACCCACAAACTTAGCTTTAGAAAAGACAAAAGAGAAGTAAAAAAAACATTATTTTGCACTAGAGAATGTTGTCTCTCTAACAGTCATCGCCTATAGAGACAATTACTCTCGGTTGACGGATAAATTGTCTTGTCATCGGTACAATTTCACATTTCTTAGAGTTGCAAAGAAATGAAAGAAAAAAGAAGGAAAAAAAAGAAGAAGTGAAAAAAAAGTGAGAAGGTAAAAAAACCACACTAAACATTACATTACCGTTGGTTAGATTATATTTCTTTGTTGGTATAATTTTTTTTCCATACACACACAAGACAGAAGGAAAATAGCATAGCAATAAAAAAGAAAAGAAAAGATAAAGTGTAAGCCGATACCATCTGCAATTAATTTTTTCTAGGTCAACTCAGCAAGGAAAAACCGAGGTGGGGAAAATACACATCTCGCACCTTCTGTGCCCTGATCACGAAATTAGTTTGTTGCATTTTTTATTTTAGAGACTATGTATCCAAACATGCGGTCTATTTTCAGCCCTCAGTAAATTGAGGGGATATGTTGCATGTCTATGGACTGGATTCTAGATACACAGGCCTGAGTTCCGTTGATGTGGTTTTGTTTTTTTAAGCGGCGGTTGATTGTTGGTAATTAGCCGGAGCAATCGAAGTCAATGAATGTTGACGTTTAACTTAGATATAAGTCTTGCCTTTTTGCAAAGCTTGCAAAGCGGGGTAGACATTTACAACAGTGTTTTACAAAATGAAATTAAGAAAAAAGAAAAGAAAAAACAATTAAAATCAACACAACCACAACTCCCAAACAAACAAACAAACAACCCAACAAACAACCCAACAAACAACCCAACAAACAAACAAACAAACAAACAGACAGGCAGACAGACAGACAGGCAGGCAGGCAGGCAGGCAGGCAGGCAGGCAGGCAGGCAGACAGACAGACAGACAGACAGACAGACAGCCCGACAGCCCGACAGACAGACAGACAGACAGACAAACAAACAAACAAACAAACAAACAAACAAACAACCCAACAACCCAACAAACAACCCAACACCCCAACAAACAAACAAACAAACAAACAATCACAAACCGCAACATCCCGACAAGAACAAAGAGCAAAGATATCGACATAATAGGGAGACTGCCAACAGTAGAGCTAGTTAAAGTGCCGGCACATAATCCGGAGGTTGGTGGTTCAAATCCCGCCCTAATCAATTTGCCTTTGTTCAACCCCAAATTTACCTTTTGACCTCGGTTTGGCCTAAATTGTTTCGAAAGGAGAGAACTCAATATGCTAAGTTGTGACTAAATGCAATGTTATTATTAATGTGCCTTTTTGCAGCGTTTAATTGTATGGATATTCTTTAAATTATTTTCGCGTTTTTGGATATCCGTGGGCTTGTTCTTTGCAGTCCCATTTACATTTTTAATGCTTTGTATGTATATCGTTTGTTTTTCCCTGAAAAATAAAAAATAAATAGGCAAATAAATAACTCAAGAACTTACATATCCATATAGACGCACACACCATACCAGCTCGGCATATGGTGCGCGTGCGCCTTGATGCTAATGGCGACATGATTACGTAATATCTGTCCACAGTCATGGCGGTTAGAGTTGCACACGTAGCTTGAACGGACACCTGTAAACAAAACGCATTGTGAAAACATTTAAATGTATTTGTTTTAAACAATTCGGACGAAAGAGATCCACAACACGGTGACGAGCGCTGGTGATCGTATTGTTTGACCACACTCAAGCATAAAATGTACTTTCTAACACAGCAGCTTAGGAAGCTTTTGTTCAAAGGCACACTTTATAATCACCTTTGATTACTTCTTTCTATAAACAAAATCATTGAGATCGGTCAATAAAATGTCTAAAGATGTTGGTCTTATTGGTTTCATCGGTGTTATTTATCTCAAAACTCAGACACTTTTATGTACACAATGGCGCTCCGTATAAGCGTTTGGCATAATCGCATCTTTTAATGCTCTCATTTGCAGAGATTGCGTAATAGTCCCGGGTCAGAATTGACCAAATGCGGGTCCCGTGGGTCTTACTCATTTCTGGGTCAGTATAGATGACTCAGAATCTGTGTCAAAAGAACCAGGAAAATTGCGAAAATGAGTTACCACATTGTTTTACCACTTCCCGGGTCAGCCTGACCTGGGATAGGGTCAAGCCCCCTTTGACCCGGAATCCGGGTCGATTCTGACCGGGGAGTTTTTAGAGTGTACAGGCCTGCTTCACGGCCTGTAAATACAAGATAAACGGAAAAAACCCACAAACAGTCTTGTCCTAGCTCCAGTTGTAGATGAGTAGGCTACAGCCTACAAGTTGTTTAGTATAATTAGGAGTACGACTATTTTTATTTTAGAGCTATGAGTTTTTGTTTTTTTTGCTTTTTTAATCTCTGTCTTTCTCCCTTTCTCTCTGTAGTAGACAAAGGCATTTGCCCGTGGTCTCCTCCTGAAATGGTACCCCGCTAGAATCACTGGTACTGCTCCCACCACAACTCACAGTTATTTCTGTCAGTATGATATTACGAGTACTTCGCTATGTGGGCTGTAAAAAAAAATTTGCCAGTACGGTACGAGTACGATTACATTTCATGAGTACAGGTGCAAATACTGAAGAAGAAGAAAAAACACGTACTCGAACAAGAGTATTACAACTTTACTTAGCTTTTCTTCAATATTTACTGGGGGCTTTTATCGGGTCGCTTGTCTGCGTTAATTATATCTGTAACATTACCTATGGAAGTCCAGCCAATTCATTTTACATAACCAGACTGGTTGGGTAGGGCGCTTAGGGGGACCTTGAACGCACTTCCACGTTACTTTGGGACCCCCCTTGCTCCCTTCCCTGATGCGATCGAGAAAATAACAACTACATGATGTGCAAGTTAATCATATTTTGTTCATAACAGTCATGTGAATATTATATAAGACTGAATATTAAAAAACCGTACATGTATGGTACAGTACATCAACTATACCGATGGGCCAGACGCTTCAAATTTCGCTAACTAGTTGCAGTGGAATGTCTTAAAAACTTGGCGGTGCAGACAACAGAATAAGAATGTTATAATCGTCTTCGATAATTATTTTAATGAAAAAGGGTACGTTATATCTACGGCATATGGACTCTGCCCTCCTGCAAGAATTCCAGAAATGGGTTGTTGAAATCGCACCAATGCGGTGTCAATTAAGGTTTACATGGTTTCCGTGCTGGTGAGCTGCCCCAATGTCAACATATACTGGCAATATCGGATGTTGTTTTAACACCTGAAAATGCAGCGTAACCTCGATTACTGTGATGGCAAGAGATGAGTGCACTGGATAGATTTATTGGAAGCAGAGCACAACATATAAAGTTTGTACCGTTTACAAAATCTTCGCTACTTGGCTGTGAACACACATGCATCATTCAAGAGACATGTTCATGCAGCTACAATTTTACTAAAAGGTTTGCTGTATCTGGAGCAAATGCTTTGTGATTGATTCACCGCATGGTGTAACCAAATACTTGTTTCGGTTTGGCTTGTCGGTCGTTGAGCCGGTTATGACGTGTTAACGTCTTTGTTCCCGCCAAACTAGCTTAGTTTTAAGCTCAATGGTAAGACTCGGTTATAGGCTTATACTTATAGTTACAGACTCTGTAGCTTATTATACGCCATGCACCGTTTCAAAGGTGTTCCAAGTATTAGACACATTTTCGTAAAGCTCTCTGAATATGATTCTGGTCATCAGCAACATTTATTTATTGAGCCCATTAATTGAGTCTCTCGAACAGAAGTTGTTCAGTTTGAAAACACTGACGTCCCCTTTGATCATTACGGGACCGAATAAGAGAGCATTGCTGTCATAGCCATGCCCGAAAGACTGTTAATAGCACATCAATAGTGGATGCACAAGGACACTCTCACGATTGTGATTATTATGACAGTAAAGTTAGTTTGATATTGCATATTGGACATTCACATAGGTTTCAGCGATCGACTACTACTGTTTCGATGTTGGACATTGGATATTCACACTGAGGTTTGTGCAGTGATTCTTGCACATTGATATTAGACTTTGGGCATTCACATGGGTTTGTACAGCAAACATCTACTTTGATGCCAAGTATCATTTCCATTATGCTCCAACGTAAACATACGTTTGTACACACCAAACGTCGACTTTCATCCCAGGTAAGAAGTCAAAAACAAAACGCAGCGGATGCGCCAGCGGCATGCCATGGCAGGGGTCAAGCTTAGAGCCTGCTACTCCTAGAATTTTTGTTGTATTGTTTGGACATGGAGTTTGGACATTCGCCTTGCTTTTTAACGCCACTATACTAACAACCCTCAACCCTGTTTTTGTATAACGGATATTCACCACCTTGGCAATTTTGTTTGTTACATGTAATTAAACAGTTAAGAGGGCTTGCGAGGGCTTATCTCCCATTTTCTCCCAGCCATTGACATTAACCAGCAGCCATTACCCTGTGTACAAACCAATGGGGAAATCTCTGTACATGCGCAATGGAGGATTTTTTTTCTCCACCCACATTTACCAAGTCACCGACCCCTGTTGATTGACATCCCTTTCAGACTGTGGCTAATAGTATAGGGGAGGATATCATGGAGTATGGCATGGCTAGGATTGACCACGTGGTTGCGGTTATGTTTTTCTTTATTTGCGCAGAACAAAATTGCCCACGTCACTCGTTTGAGGGTTCTTTCACATCCTATTCTTGTTATTTTGTACTGGGGTGTCGAAAAGTATAAGTATCATCTCAAACGTAGACATTCGCATACGTTTTACAGCGAATGTTCTACCCTGCAAATCGATATTGGACATTGGATATCCACTTAGGTTTGTACAGTGAATGTCTACCATGCTTTTTCGATATACATTGGTCATTTAAATGGGTTTGTACAGTTATTGTCTACTTGCTTGTGGAATGATTTTGTAACTTATTGTGCCAACACTTATTATAATGTTCTGCGAACCATGCGTGAAATGTGCCACTGACCCATCTGGTACGTTTGGTTTCGATTTCCAAACTTACATAAAAGTAGACATTCACTGTACAAACCTACATGTATGTGAACGTCTAACGTCCATTGTCGATGTGCAAGGTATACATTCACACAACAAACCCATGTGAATGTTCAATATCCATTATCGATGTGCATGGTAGACATTCACTGTACAAACCTATGTGAATATCCAATGTCTAATATTGAAAAGGCAACATGGATATTTGCTGTACAAACTTACGTGAATGTGATGTCCAATATCAAACTAACTTTATTGTCATGATTATAATTATTTACAGTCTCTAATTTACACACGCTTTTATTTGCAATTCTTATTTAAGTGCACTTCCCTTTTTGTACAATTTTCGACAATTCACTTCCCTTTTGAAATTATGTATCTATCGACTACTTCGTTTAGTCAGGTTATGTCCAATCTACCTAATATAAAATCATTAATACTTATGGTTAAATGAAATAAACCTCGGCCAAAACAATAATCATTACACACTGATTGTATAGTGCTAAAGTAAAACGACACTTAAAGGGCACTTCTCTCCCCAGAACAAAGTACAAAACTAGGAATTGTTCCCCCAAATCCAAAGTGTCTGATGTTGAAGCTTATTATGCTCTTACCGTAAAACAAGGGGGGAGGGGGGGGGGGGGGGTAAGGACATAAACTGCAGTGCGGAATCGACCAGAATGCACTAATGGCCGATAACCTATTACACACTTCAGCAACAGCTTTTTGTGTGCACCGCCAATTTACGTTGTTTACGCAGCCCTACGAAATCTACCTCTGATAGGACACTTATACTGTACATCCAACCACAACTTCAATCACTTTCGCATGTTATTCTTCGTGTCCAACATTCTGAAACAACTTCTCGTTTTTGTTTTTTTGTCTCACTCTTGATTCCTAATCGAGGGATGCGGTAATGCAAATATGAACCACTAACCGCAACTGCCGGAGACAGAGAGAAGAAGAAAAAGGACAAAAACCGGACATGGGTCAACCAATGTATTTTGATTGAAAATTCTAGCCACCTGGCCAAAAGGAAAAACGCAGAAAGAGATTCTGTCTCGAGGGGGAAATCGAAGAATCCCTGTCCGCCGATGTAGGGTATAAGAAGATGGATTGATACATTGTAGAGTGTGGCTGTTGTTTTTAGTGGAACGGGAGTAAGAGGGGGGAATTCGTATAGTGAATGTTTAAAGAATCTCGATTGCGAGGATGAACGGAGGGAGGGGTTGGGGGAAACTAGAGTGAGGAAGTTTTGTAACGGAAACAAAATGGAGAGACCACAAACGTGCTGCATGACGTTGGATGATGGTCGCTCAGAGGAATGTGCAACACCGTGAACAAATTCAATTTAATTTAATTCAATCGTATTTATTTCATCACAGTTTACAGTTTACATTAGTTTATGAAAACCTTTACCCAACCAGCATTATGTAAAACTTTACCCAACAATTATAGGAGGTTCGTCTACGACATTGCAAATTGGTTAAAAACCTGTGTAATTTTTTTTTCTCATGTGCGTGGAAACTCTGCTTGAGACTGCGCTACTCATGGTGTTTTTATAACCATGAGAAATGAAATGAGATCATTTATACATGTCAATGTCAATGAGGGTGGGAAATGCTGATTATCATAATATTTAGCGTTGTACATCCAACACCAAATAACCGCCTTTAATTCTAGAAAGCATCTATTCTATGATTTGTTTATTTTTTTTATTTTAATATTAGCATTAAAATGTTGTCAAAGTACAACAGCCTATAGCCGGTCTCTCGAATGTACAATAATAAAAGGCACATAATAAGAGTATAGGCCTAATGGTCGAAAAAACAACAACATTACAATTGTTTTTATACAAAAAACAAAGGAAAACAACATCAATTCGCTGTGGCTATTCCCTGTAGTGAATGTAATGAAACACGGGGGAAATAGCTCAGTGTAAATGACACCTGTTTGCAAATGACATCGAGATTTTATCGAAATTATAAATTGTACTATTATTATACAGTTGTATTCTCGAAACACAGGATGGAGTGGGTGATGAAGTGACTTATTTGTTATGCGTATACCCTTTGTTTGTTTTAGCTGATGTTAAATTTGCATCGGGGATAAAACACTATGTGTTTTAAGCACTGTTTATTACTCAGTTCTATTCTTAAGTTCTCCTGTGTACAAAAATCCACCCACGACCTTTGCATTCTAGAGCAGGTGTCGTATCATTACCATCGAGCTTGTCTAGCTAGAGAGAGTTCGAATATTTTGCTTTGTATGCTGCCTTATACTTGTTTAAAAATTTGCATCTCTGTTATTTCCACTGTGGTAAAACACACAATACTTTTTCCTATCAAATTGTCTTTTCTTATAGTCTCCCCCTCAAAAGTATATTTCCCGAAGTAGTGTTTTACTCTCTCTTCTGTCTGCTGGTTGGATTGTCTTCTTTCAAAATTGTTCAATCTACCTTCTGGATTTTGCTCCCTCCATCCCCTGATAAAAAGGTGAACAAAGATGATTTCCAATTACGAGGACAATCTCGTAGGAATGTAGGAGCCCTCTAGGATAGCTGAATCCATGGAGGATTCCGGAGCAAGATGTCTGAATGAATAGGGGTTATAGCTAGCCGCAAGCAACAAATCTCGGTCTTTTTAGACAATAATTAGAATAACACAGAGAACGATCCAACACTTGGTGACAACTGGTTAGACTTGACAAGATATTAAAGCTAAACTAAATCAGCTGTACTGAAAGGCATTAGCGGTGAATGCTATAAATCTGTAACTTACGACGACCACTATAAATCACAGTTTCAGGAATGTAAGTGGTGGTGACACCATACATTTGTGGTTGTCAACGGTGAACGTGTCCATCTCATTCCAAAAAATACAAACAAAGGTCACTATAACTTTGCATCGATTAAGTAATACAAAACTTCATCAAAATTCATGCACTGCCAAATAAACGTTTATCCCAGTATATTTTGCCTTCTTATAGATATTTCTAAGCTCATAACAAAACGGTTTAATATTTCGTAGACTAGTTTAGTAATCATTTTTTATGGGTTTTCCATTCGCGCAATGCAAAACCATCTTATGTCATGCAACGTGAGCGTATTCAACACGCACGATGCTTGGAGTAGAAGGCAGTCAACATATAATACATTAAGTACTTCTTGATGGTGTTGTGATCTTTAAAGTTTGTCTGGTTGTTGTGTTACCAGTAACATTATTTTTTTTCTCGCTTTTCTTTTTTCTTGTTTTTCCTTTTCTTTTATTCTGGAATATTGCTCTAAATCTGAGTTCTCACAACGGTGAAGCTGAACAAAATGGGCAAAACTTTAACAAACCTCCTCAAGACTAAAAGCTTTTAGATGTAAAAATCTCATCAAATTTTCACATTACCTTTTAATCTTGGAAAAAAACAAAATAATAATAATACAAATACCCGGCTAAAACGCTGAATGTGCCAATACCTCTAATCATTTAGGAATAGTCATTTCCTGTTACCATGGAAACCCCCTCTGTGCACGCACACAGCCAAGATGCATGTTGCATAAATCATAATTTAACGAATTTACAGAGGTAAATTATTATTAGTAGTAGTAGGCCTAGCATTTATTGGGGTTTTTCCCCGAAATGAAGGAAAACATGCTCCGAGTTCGAAATGCTTGGCGGTCAAAGCGAGTCAGGGCCCCGTTGACTCGCTCGATTATGAGCCGTCTGACTGTATTCAGTCAGTCCGGTAAACAAAATCAAGCTTGGGAACAGTGGGATGTGATCTGCATGCGACCATGGCACGAATGGCCGCTAAATGACCACAATACAAGTAGGCCTACTATAACAAAAACCCAGTGGTTTAAAAAAGGGACCCATTCCTTATCTTTCCCAAACAGTTGCACCAACCAGAATCCCTGTCAACACTTAAATCGTCACTCAGAACTCATCTTTTCCGTATTCTCGATTTTCTGTTTTATTAGTTGTTTTTATTGTGTAATTCGCCATGGGCTTCTTTACAAGTGCTCATTTTTAGGTGTTCGGGCTTAGAAGCAAAGATGCATGTTGCATAAATCATAATTTAACGAATTTACAGAGGTAAATTATAATTAGTAGTAGTAGGCCTAGCATTTATTGGGTTTTTTCCCGAAATGAAGGAAAACATGCTCCGAGTTCGAAATGCTTGGCGGTCAAAGCGAGTCAGGGCCCCGTTGACTCGCTCGATTATGAGCCGTCTGACTGTATTGGTCCGAGTCCGAGTCCGAGTCACGAGTCACTTGGTCCGAGTCCGAGTCCGAGTCACGAGTCACTTGTTTAAATATTGATTGCAAACCAAATGTCGTAAAATAAGAATTGAAAATGACAAAATAAAACACATTTATTTTAAACAAAGTTCTGTTAAAGTTTTTGTTAAAGTTGGTATAACCAAAAGAAACAATACGGGGCGGAACGGCAGATGCCATGATTAAAAAAATGTTGTACTACTTTTTACTAGTGACGTGACCAAACTTGACGTCGTGTGTGTGTGTGTCGACCATGTGTAGAAACTGGTGCAAACAACACACAGCCATCACAGTGCAATATGCAGGCTGTGTTTTACAGGTACCATGCAGACATGCCATTTCCCTGGTAATATGCATCAAGCACAAGCAGTGGCTATGGTGGCTACGTTGACAGAATACCAGCATAATACCGGTGTCGTGCATCCCAGTGTTAGGCCGTGTCCGAAACGGCGACTTCGGCTACAGCTACGGCTAGATCAGCGCGTCTGTCAGTGTTGAAGGATAGGCAGACGCGCGCGCCCTAGCCGTAGCTGTAGCCGAATTAAGTCACCGTTTCGGACACGGCCTTATTATGCGTATTGAACATACGAATCGAACATACACGCGCTGTACGTAGATGGCCATTTACACAATAATCACTAATACTATTACTTGTAACACCATACGACAGTGTACTTATTTATTGTGCTAGACGTTAACTCCATGTGCACTCCGGGAATGACGATCGGATCATCGGAATTGTTTTTAATATTTTAAAAAGGTATTGTTTGTGAAAATACGTGACTCGAGTCACGAGTCCTCGGGGACAAGTCCGAGTCATGATAGTCGAGTCCGAGTCCGAGTCCGAGTCTTTTGCAGACGTGACTCGAGTCAAGTCCGAGTCACCGAAATTGTGACTCGAGATGGACTCGAGTCCGAGTCCTGGACTCGAGTCATACAACACTGACATTGTGTCAGACAATAAACCATTGCAAGCAGCCATGCGATAAGTCGAGACACTTTGTCAAGGTAACTGTGAAGCTATCAAATCGTCATCCACCGATTTCACGAACTGACACACACACGTAGACAGTAAAAAGTAATAATTGTAGAAAACGGCATTTAATGTTGAAGGCTTTTATAAAATCCCACTTTCCTTCAAAACGTCACTAGTTTTCTAACAGTGGAGACTTGTTGCTTTGAACTTCATATATATGGTACTTATGACTGATTTTCGTCCTAAATTAATAAGCAATAAAGTAAAACGTTTTGTGTTAGTACGTGAAATCAAAAATTGATGCAACATGTTTTCGAGCTTGAAACATGAGTACCGTAGCTCACAGTATTCCAAGATGGGATGGGAAACAACTTCTGACTCGATCAAGCATATTCTGTAGATTTCAAAATTAAACTTATTTTTGTTGACACTTGAAAAATAGACGATTGATTGAGGGTGCTCTGTTACAGGTGGTGACTTCATAATTCCTTACATTTTAACATAAGAGAACACATAAAGTAGCATACCGCGCCACACAGTCTTATGGAGGTGTTTTTTTTACCACACAGGCCATAAAACAAGAATTGTGGTGAGCGAAATGTATTGACTTTACGTTGGGCACTGGTGACGTCATGATGACGTCGCACAACGTTTAGCCTAACAAACACATCTACAGTATCCCACAAGTACACAATCGAAAACAGTTGATCGGACTTAAACTGTTCGAGATATGGTGGTCTCAAGATTTGCTAATTATATTCATGTCATTATGTATTATACAATAAACCATTGCAAGCAGTTCTGCAACAAGGTATGGATTTTTACCATGTGCAAGTCCTCGCACAACTTAATGGAATAAGTTACAGAAAGGCGAGTGGCCCGGATAATATTTCGGCTAGATTTATACAACAGTTTTCATATGAGCTATCTAAACCCTTGACTCATAATCAACGCCTCGTTCGCACAGCTCATCGTCCCAGCACAATGGAAGAGAGCAATTGTCGTCCCTGTGCCCAAAGCTTCACCCGCCAACATTGACAATTTGCGACCAATTGCCCTCACAGATCACTTTGCCAAAGTGACTGAACATTTCATTGCTCAGCAAAAACAATGGCGTCGATTAAACCCAACCTCGACCCCGCCCAGTTCGGAAACATCGAGAACGTTTCCACCACGCACTTGCACCCATGTTCCCAACCATCGCGTGCAAAGCCTGAATCTTTTAACAACAAAAATCATAATAACTTTGGTCTTGTTGTATTCATTGTCACAGTTGGTTGCTTTTTTCTCTTGCGTTTTCTCCAAGCATGACAAAGCAAAACGTTTGTCTAAAATTTCAAGTTACAACTCTATAGAGTTCTCAATGGTGTAAACAACTACGCACCATTGGACTATTCTTGACTGACCTTGCACTTTGAAAAGAGACGCAGGGTGATCGCAAATCAGCTCTCGTTTCAGTGATCGAATGTCAAAGGGAACTTTTATAACCAGTGTTCCGCGACCAGAACGTGGGTGTAAAGAACTCAGAGAGTAGGGATTGACAGACCATCCATGACCAAACTAAGCAGGCCTTTGGGGTTTTATAGAGGGAAGATTTAAGTGCATGTTATGACTAAATCAGGGGCGGCGCCAGGGTATTGTGACGAGATTGGGTGGACCGAGACAAGTCTAATGTGCCATTCTTCGAGAAGCACAAGGTTAAGAGAAACGGGTATTCTTGACACAAAAGTCTATACCAAACCCACTGAAACCTATAACCAATACCTACAAAAGACATCATCACAACCCCCGCATGCATTCAAAACATTCATCTATGGAGAAACACTCCGATATGCTCGAAACACAAACAATAAAGATCGATGATTTCTTGATCAAATCAAAACATTTCCATGCATGTGGGCCTAATACCACAGACATTCTGCAGGTGAACCAATAACCAATGGAAATAAAATAACAATGGGGGGGAGGAATCCCATCTGTAACAGTCTTCCCCCCTTGGAGGAAAGTATTGTGTTTTTTTTTGTGTTTTTTTTTACTTTCACAATTTTATTTTTAATTTGATAAATTATCAAGCCCCCAAAATTACTGTATTATAACTACACACTTGGTAAGAAAATACTTATCTAAATTCACTTAGAGTGGAATTTGAAAATAATCGTTTTAAATGCGTCGTGATAAGGCATCAGCAATGATGTTATCTTTGCCCTTAACATTAACTACTTCAATGTCAAACTCGTGGAGACTTAAACTCCATCTGAGTAATCTCTGATTTTGGTTTTTCATCTTTTGGATGAAAACCAGTGGATTGTGGTCAGTATACACAGTGATGGTTTGGGCAGGGGCCCTTAAATACACTTCAAAATGCTTCAAAATAAACCAAACTAGACTTAACGTGTTTGTGACAACAAACACTAGGTGTTCGGGTATCGCTGGGGTCAGTGCTGTGTCAATGCGTGAGCTATTTCATTAAGTTGAACTTTGGTGTTATTACTGTTTTGAGGTGCGTAACAAACTACACACTGAGTATGATGCACCATACAGGTAGAAATAGTTATTAACTCGTTAAAAATATTTTATTAGTTAAAATTCACGAGAGGCTTAAACTTGCCGTCTTCATGACGTGCCTTTATCTTGCATAATTATTTAAAACAAGTGTCTTTTCTTTCAATATTATAAATTTAATAAACCGTTCTGTATGAAGACTAATGTCTAAAAATCAAGCAAGCTATTTTTAAAAATGCAACCAATAGCTCATACTATGCTCGACTTATTTTAACGACATCATCGTCTAACATACAATTAAAGAAGATTTACACTTTACTTTCCTTGAAATTTCAAAAGCTATCAACAATGTTTTCAGCGATTCAATGATATAGCTAACGCATTAAAACAGCACTGAGCCCAGCAAGAACCCGAACACCTAGAGTTTGTTTTACAAACTCTAAATCTCTAGTTATTGTTGTTATTTTTATCAATACACAGTTTCTGATGCAAATTTATTTGAAATATGAACACTTTTCAATGGACCAGTAGTTGCTCTCCTATAGTGTTTTCAAACCCACTACCTTGCCAACTGGGGTTAATAATTGTCCGCAACAACTAAGTACAAACATAGCACAATTACTTACAATCTTTTCAGTAAATATTCTTGTAAACTGTATTAACTTAGGGATACTATAACTAATAAAAGTATTAATTAAGGTGACCCACTATGTTTCTTAATGAATAAAAACATAACAGCCCTATGCTATTTTTATAAAAATATGCCCTCGATGTTTTTCAGTACTTTTTTAAAAGAGTAAGCAAGTTTTATAAACCAAATGATGGAAACATGAACACTAAGTTTGCGGACATGAAAAGGTCTAATTCAAGATATAACATCACATGCAGAATTTAACCCAATTTTAGCAATGATGATGCGGGTAGCTTTGGGCACCAAGACGGCACTGTGTCTCAGTGATGCATAGTTTACACTGAATACAATCAAGGAACACAAGCCACGAACTTGATACGAACCAAAGTATACACCCAAGTTCAAATGGACAAACTTTGATACAAGCAGAAATGAGGACAGGAAGTGGGAGTGAGGTTGTACTTACGCATTGCATGTAGGCGTTCAACTTGCAGAAGAACTGCCCAAAGGGCCAGTAAGTCATCCCGTAGGTTACCGATGTCAGCGGGACGCAGATGACCACAAAGATGATATCGCTGATGGCCACGTTCATGATATAAAAGTTGGTCACACTGCTCCTCATGTTACGGTAACGGAGCACGATGTAGATGACCAGGGCGTTGCCCACCACGGCCAGGACAGCAATGATGCCGAGAGTCAGGGGCACCAGGACCGCACTGGGTCCCAGTGATGCCGCCTCAACAGTAGCGTTACCATAGTACATTGAAAAACTACCGCTCGACATGGCTCCCTTTTTTGTAATTATTTCTATCTTGCGTTGAGTTTAAGGTCACAGGTGAAAGTGTGTAACCGTTAGTAGAACAGTTCCCAATTTGGAGTTGCGAAGAGTAAACTGAACATTCTAAATCCTCGAGCAGGGAGGTTCGGAACTTTGTTGACACTTGCTAAAACGAAGAGTAGGAAGCCAGTGTAGGCGTTGTTGCATTTCGTTGTAGAGGAATCCACAATCCAATGAATAAGGCTCAGTGCCCAAAGAGCAAATGGCAAATCAGCGGCGAAGTCCTGGTTTCGCTATATCTGACAAGCGGGTCTGCTACGAGCAGTGCCGGCACCGTTGAGGGGAGAGTGGGAAGAGTTCATGGGGCATCTACGCCGCAATAAACGGCACTCGTAATGCGCTCTCTAACATAACACACAATCTCAAAATCTCCCAATCAGCAGCTACACCGATACACATCTGGGATTACAATAGGTCATCTCTCGAGCTCGATAAGTGGATAAGTTCGGCAGGCGGAACGTCGCGGTTGAATCCTCAGCGGCGAGCGGCTCTAAAGGGGCTACTCTAGTCATGCGTGTTTAGATCTAACCACACTCACTGATGAACATCAATTGCGTCCCAGCGTCTGCAGCCGACACTTGGTGCCTATTCTCATCAAACTGCTTCAGAGTGTGGACAAACTAGAGACAAAACAAGAATAAAGGAATTAGACAAATCTGATATTAACAAATGTCGTGCCTGAACAAACCGGACTGCAGAATTTTTTTTTCTTTTTTAATTTATTTATTGTTTTTCTGGCTGACGGATAAGAAAAAAAGAGAGTTAAAGTTGGATTGTAATTCGAACCTTTTGCGTGCTGCATGAACCCATAAATGCAACACGACTCGTCACGCCACACTCAGGACGAGTCGCGTGGTGTTCTACCCAGTTATTGGTCGTTAGGAATTTTTAGGCCCCGCCTCCTTGGTTTCCGAGTCGGTATTAAAACAAATCTGACAATTTCAGGAGATTTACTCAAGCTTATAGAGTGTATTTGAAAACACTCAGCGGCATGAATTGACGTGAGTAAATAGAATTAAGACTGTCGGCAAACGGTAAAATCGAGCCCAAATCTTAATGTATCACCGCATCGTTTCTTTTAACATCGTCATTGCACGTAGAACAAATTGATGATGGGAAATATTTGAAGACGCGATCTGTGGTGTTGATTTACGAATGCCGGCAGGGTTCCATGGCGTTGAGCGTATGTTTTGGTCATGTTGAGTGAGGAGAGTTCGGAGACTGCAAATCTTTGTTCTGTTTTGACATCGGTAATGGGGATTGGGGAACAGTAATTAGCGTCCTACTACATGGCGCGTCGTGGCCGAGCGTTCCAGCGCATCGAACCCACATTCTGGTTGCATTCTTGCGCCCTTGAGCAAGACACTCGACCATGATTGCGTGCCATCACCCAGGAGTAAATGGTACCTGCAAGGGTAGACATTGTTGATTTGGGCGATTACCAAACTGTACGTTCGTTTGGTTGTCGGTGTTGCATACTCCTAGGAGAATGCTTAAGGAATGATGAACATGGGGGTAATGATAGCTTAGGCGCTTTGATCTTGGCTCAAAATTGCACATTATTTATAGAGGCTTCTGTTAACAATTTCAAGGTACAAATCTGCCAAATTTGATACTTTTTACAGAAATAACTGACGGTCATGGTGAGGAACTTCTCACAATCAAATGTGTATGCCTAAGATATTGTAATGTTTGAGAAATTTTGTAAACAAATTATTTTTGATCTCGCGAGTCTTAAATATGATTTATGGAATAGCCAAAGCAGTGATGTGGTCTGTCACTATTTGCCTGTGACTCTGACGACCGACTGACGCGTTTATGTGTCTCCCAAACGCACAACTGTATGCAGTTTGTCAACCAATGGTGTCTGTACGCATGCGTGAATGTTGACTGCTGCTGCACAACATGATGAGAGAGATGTCCAATATGTAAGAATTTACAAACAATCATTAAACACATTCACGTTCACAGGTTTGTTATTTCATGTATATGTTGGGTCACACAGAGTGCGGATACTGTTCTTTGAAAATGTACCAACGCTGTCCGCAGGCTTTTCACGATTTCTGATATGATTGTCTAATACCATTAGAACATAGAACAAATGATGCCCCTCTATAGCCTAACCCAATCAACGCAGCCTGGTATGCTATGTGCCCTTGAGTTTATGTTCCTTCGTCAATTTACAAACCTGATCAGATAGTACAATATACCTTTATAATTCCACCAACATCTTGGTCATGTTTCTTGTATCCAATAACTATAATAAATTCTAACAGCCATTGGCCCCAAAAGGAACCAGACTAAAATGTTCTTTCAGCCTCGGTTTGGTTATATTGATTTGAATGGATGAAAATCAAGATGGCTGCACCTTGATAAAGGTCTATAATAAATATCGATATGGTTTAGCTTTCACTGTTAAGTTGTATACAGTTGGCATCGACTGGTATTATGGGTATTATTTCCTTGTGAAGCAGTTTCAGATGAAATGATTGGCTTAAAAATCACAAATACAACATTGGTAGTTGTCAAAGACAAGTATCCAAACTTGATGTGACCCAACATAAACATGAAACAACAAGCCTGTGAAAGTTTAAGCTAATTCAGTCTTCGGAGTCTTGATAAAACAGTTGAAAACCCCATTATATATTTTCACTGTTTTCAAACATCTGATTTTATCACGCGTGATTAAGACTATAATTGTTTTACTCATTTCCTAAAAGCCTCAGCATTTCAAGCAAAACTATTCCAAGGGAGGTTTTCCACCATGACCATCTTTATACAATGTAAGTTACGTGCAAATCCGTGTGAACATTTATACTTTCAATCTTACCAATCTTTCAAGCTGTACACACCCTTTATCTAGTAGCCATTATGCTTTTTGAAATTTCAAGCAAACGTTCGACTGACTCAACGGTGTACATCCATTCAACCTTTCCAAGATGTAAATGAAACTCCAACTTGGTAAAAACTGAATAGACAAGAGCAACTTTGCAATGTTTCCCCCCCCCCCCCCTTCCCACCCCCGAAAAAGCTTGACTGCCTATTCAGCAAATCCAATCGAGCAATCACGTTGCGTGCTTTTTAATAAAACCGTCTGTCCGAATTGAAATCTCTGTCGTTAGGTCGCCATGTACTTTAATGGTTTCTTGGCGAGCAGACGTCTATATTGGTAAAGATATATGATACAGTCATACGTCTCAGTTCAAACATGCGTCCGTTGACTCAAAAGTGCAGCGAAAATATCATAAAATAAAACTTTGAAGGAATCAAATTTCCTCGTATGTGTGCTGCGCACAGTCCTAAATTAAGATTGGTTTTTAATGACTCTCAGATTGATGTGACGTGACCTCGCGAGCATTGCTAATACAGCATCTAGTTGATTAATGACATTTCCGAATAATATGACAAATCTTCAGAACACACTTTACATTCAATGTAAAGTATGTTCTGAAGATTTGTCATATTATTCGGAAACCCCCCCCCTCTCAAATTCAAATTATTTTGGGGGGCAAAAACACTATAATATAAAGACGTAGCAAAAGTAAAAAAATAAAAAAATGCAAAATATGAAAGCTCTAGGCTACATCCTGTATACGCATCGAATTAAGAGACAGAAATAAATCTATGAAGCACGGGGTTGTATATGAAGCGGACGCACTATCATCCCAAGAGGTAACGGTAGGTCCCAAGCTGCGTAAAAGCTTCTCTATTTGTTTTTCAACTTGAGCAAGTTAAAGGGAGGATAAACCTTTGGTAATTACTCAATTAAACAAATAATGACCATAAAAACTTACTTGTTAAGAAGCACTGCAGCTGTTGATAATGTACTTCATAAGAGGTTCCCGTCATGGAATGTGGTTTTAGAGAAAGTACTATTCAAAAACATTTTTGTCTGAAAAACCTTTCATGCATGAAACTATTTCTCAGATTGTGTATTCTAATTACGGATCATTCTTCCCGCGTGGACCTAAGCGTTCCAGATTTTCGGAGATATCTCAAAATCGTTTTATGTTTGTTTAACCTACTGTGTTGATTGTAGCTTGGGTCCTTCATACTTTCAACGAACCCCATCTACAATCAACATAATACAAGGGGGCCAAACACGACAAGCTGTGCTTCTTACGGACCCCTTCCACTTCCAAGCTTCTTGTATTTATATTTTCCTCTGCATTATGTATTTACACCTTCATTCTTTCTGTATAGATTGTAAACTTTCTTGTGTTTGGATTTGGAAATAAAATTTAGTTAATAACTTGATACGATACAAAAACACTCAAAGTTTACACCATTTTACACATTTGTGTTGTTTCAACACCATTATGATGTTAATTGTTGGGTTTTTTTCTTAGGTCTATGTGTGACAATACCAATGGTGTCAATTTTAACACCCCAGTTTTGTTTGCAGTGTAGTGCTCATCACACGACAGTGTAAAGTGGAATCAAAACTAGTATTCCTTATCTCCGATGCAATAATTACATCGATTTTATATCATGCTATGAATTTATAAACAAGCAGACTTTATAGTCTTACATTCGATTTGTTTGCAAAATGCTCCTTAAAATAAGCTGGATTTAGGAAAAATATAATCTACGTTATGATAATAATGAAATATGATTTATCTTTTATATGGATACACAAAAGCCATTTGTTCGGCTGCACGTATACTTTTATAATCTGGTGCTGAGGGAGTGACTCAATGATTAACGTAGATTTGTTGCCTTTTTTAAAGGCCCCGTCAATTCATTCGTGACGAACAGGTGTAAGAACGATACAACTAACGTACTTACTCATACAAAGGTTTAACTTAATCAGAAATGTTTTCCCCATTCTGGTGAGTCAATGTTCTGTTAATTGAATGAGCAGTCACAGAAGAAGAATTCACATTCAATAATAATGTTGTTAATTTAAGTTTAAAATGTAGTTAGATTAAATAATTTTACACTGTGCTGTTAGAAAACGTTTTCCTTCTGATTAGGGCACCTGCATGATCTCAAGTCTTCTACACGGCAAGAAATATACTTGTTTTAACAAAAATCGCACATTCTTCACATTTTAATGTTAAAATTAAATGTTTTAATTACGTCGGCTGCATATTTCAAACCTCAGCAAGGGAACAAAATAGGTCCGAAAGTTCAAACACAGCTCTGCTTACGTTACTGTCGATAAAAGGGTGCTTTGAGACGCCCTTTCGAGTATGATGACAAAGCACTCAATAAAAACTATTATTATTTCATGATATCCCAACATTCAAAAGCAAGATACCATTTTCCTAATTGAAAGCATTATTGCACTTCTTTGCTTTTTTCTCATATACAGCAATCTACAGACCCGTTTTTTTTTAAACGCTACTTTACCAAGTGTGGATCAGAGAACAAAAGAGGTCCTCATTATATAGGGACTTAAAACACTATAATGTGGACTTACAAACGTCCACACAGTGTTTTTACAGTGTATAAGAAAATAATGTTCTTGAAGTATACAGAACAAAGAAATTTCCATAGAGCGAGTGCAATACAGAGCTGTGTGTATGTGTTTTATTCATTTGTCATTTATGTCTTTGTTTATGTATTTCTTTTTATGTTTTTCTCTTGAGTGGAGTTATACGACTCCGTTTATTTCACACTCCAAAAATGTATTTATTTATTAATTAATTTATTTAATTATTGATTGATTTATTTATTTATTTATTGTTATAATTATTATTATTTTATTGGGTGTTTTTTTTTGGGGGGGGGTAGGCTCTTGAGAGACCCACAATCTAGTTCATTGGAATGAAGGTATACTTGACTCGACATTTTACTGTGCCATCCATTAATGATGAGGTACATACACTCTAAGATCTTACTTAGATTGCTATTGGCTAATCAGAGATCACTATAATCGGGGATCCAATTACTAAAACACATAATAAATGATTCCTACAATCTAGATTTCTACAACAACAACAAACACGTTCGGAAACAACAATGGCAGATGACCGAGGTATACGTGTGGTATCATTTTGAACCTCAAATCTTTCACAAGGTGTTCCTACAAGATCCCAACGCCATGCTGGCTGGTGTCTATAGACAAACCCAATTATAGAACGCAGCAACAGCAGTAGCTCATCAAAACTTTCCATAATAAAAGGCTACTTTGGCGTGTAATGTGTGATAAACTTGATAAAACAACCGCGTGAGATACTCATCTGTAGTGCTGTGCGTTAATTATTCCGTGGGCCAGAAAGGTTTTTTGTCTTTCTTTTTTTCTTCTTCAGGACCCAAGGCGATTGGAGTACCTTTAGCAAGTGTTGTAAGCGTTGCAAGTGCATCAATTGAAACCCCCTCGTGTTTTTCCAGATGAGGCGAAGCTTCTGGTCACTGCGCTGCTGTCTTTGGTGAAAAGGTTGAAGGTCGTGTGACTGCTTTGTGGTTCAGGACCCTAACAGTTTATTTCATTTGGAAGATGTGAACAGTTTGGTCGGAAAGATTTATTTACCAACAATGTCTTTTGAAGGCGCAACAAGTGTTTCCCACTATGGCCGGACCAATTCATCCCGAATGTTTTGGAAGATATTACAAATTTTAGTCTGAAATATTGTATTTTATGAAGTTTATACTAGAACCATTTTTGTGTGTGAAATATTTGCCTCTAAAATGGTGTCATATTTGATAAATCTTTATCTGAAAATCAAAAATCAAAAACAAATGCAAAATCTGATTTCTGTTGTTACAACCCAAATTAAGGACAATTTGAAAATGCTTAATTTTTTTTTTTTTTTTTATTTTTTTAAATTTATTGTTTTACTGTTTTCTCCTGACTCACAACGGATTAAGCAAAACTATTCACAGGTGTGTTATTTCATGTACATGGTTGATCACAAAAAACATGAACACTGTCTGAAACAATAAGTTATAATACACTTAATAATGATTACGATTGCTAAAAAAAAAGAGAAAAAAAGTTGTATGTGCTTACAAAAACAAAAAGAATAGAAATTCTCACCCAAATATTCTCCAACCTATTCAGGCTTTAAACTTAAGAACCGCTAAGCCTCTCGTACAAGAAGCAAGCATGCGTATGACATCCCGGATAGGTAAATGGCACATTTAAAAGAAGAAAAAAATTGTTGTAACACGCGATGGGATGTGCCTGAAACCGCTTCTCAAGAAATTAATTGACACGGAGAAGGACGAGCCTTTTAGGCTGTGACGGCTGACAACTAATTGACTGAAGAACGACGCTGGGAAAACAGTTTTACGTGACAGTGTTATCGGCCTGATGACGCGCACTCAATACACACAGCAGTTAGTCGAGGTACTTTTATCTTTTTGACTTGTTGAGAATCCCCTGGAGTATACAATCAGTAAAAATCGGAGAAATCCTCAAAGTTCTTCTTCATTTTCTTTTACTAATTCAAACACGTTAGCACATACAATACAATATCGGTCACCCTTTAAATCAAATAGCAAAAATGGAGGCATTTGATGCCAAACATTAAGGTGAAGACGAAGAAAACAATTGTGACATTGATATATAGTCTGCATACATCATCTAAAGAGTTTGGTATACAACTCTCAGGAAGTATATGAAAGCTGATAAAGATCCAACGTTTCGATTTGCAGACTTGTATTACCGAAGCTTTTTTCTAGTCAACCCGGCCGTTTCAGCAGTGAACTATGAGACAAAATAAATGCACTGTTCCTACGGCTGTAACCAAACTACGAGAATCGAGACGCGAGCCGTCGAGAGGTTCGACATTTAAGAAGCTGCGATATTAAGACGAAATCCTCAATAAAAATAATATATATATGTATGTATAAAATTAGTAGGGTAGATGGTAGCTTTCGATCCAAACTGGATCAAAAACATATATCCATTTATAGCAAAAAGAGGAGCAAAGGATTAGGGGAAGGTATCCAGAAAAAAGCGGGAAGATTATAGCCAATCAAAGTTATTAATTTACAGACAATGGGTTGGCTAAGAACAATCAGAGTAAAGTAGTGAGGACAAAGGATGGTCAGTGTGAAAAGGGTGGATTACTGGACCATAAAGGTGGTAACTGCATTCTGGGTATAACAATGCGGGAAGCATGAAAGGGTAGGATTAGAGGGCAAGTTTTATCAAGATAATGCAACTCACAATAGGGGGCAAGACAAAAATAACTAGTGAAGAAAGTTGAGTAAGCAACAAGAAAATTATGTGAATAGGAATGTAATTCTAGAAGATTATAACCAGTGTATAAGATGAAATGTAAGAAATTAAAAGTAGGCAAGAGGAACCTGCGGAGAGAGCGGGTTCTTAAATACTCTGCAAAAGGAATAGGTTATTAGCGGGTTGATTTTAAACAACTTGTTGAGAGAAAGAAGAGTAAAAATAAACCAGTAGAGAGAAAAGGTTAATTACAGTGAACGTATTTATATTGCATCAACAAAATAAGCAAGCAAAATAAGTGATGGGAAGTTATTTAACACCAGTGTTTATGTTAAGTCCAAAGGGTTGGACTGTCTTAATTTGGTGAATTTATATGTATGTATATATGTATCTTATATGAATAGAGACATCGTTTGGTAGACCCGCTTCAATGAAAGTTAACTCTCTGTGAATCAAGATGAAGCAAAACATTTCGGTTGAATAGTGAAGAATATAAACTGTGCTAGCCGGTGTATTTAATTTATATGAATCAATACAAAGTAAAGCACGGGTGATGTTTGCAAAACTCCTTTAATTGTGAGTTCGCTCTAGCTTTGAAAACAAAAAAGTACGTCAGTGAATATACAAAGTACAACAGTGGTTTATGCCTTCTATAGGGGGCGGGGTCACGGGGGACACGGGGGACACGGAGTCACGTGTTTCTGTAGTAATACCCGCGACACCCCCCCCCCCCCCCCCTGCATGTGCCTGCAACCTCGTGTGCCCCCTCACTGTGTGCCCCCCCCCCCCCATTTGCGACCTTGGCTTTTGTGATTAAAAACCAGAAAACTAAGCTTTAATGTGACCAATTCAATGTTTTTAAAACTACTTGTTTCATCTACACGCACACAATCATTTATTTGTTTTTACACCCACATCAGATTATTCTATTTCTTTTAAGGCATAACAAGAGTGATGAAAAAATTTGCTTGAGAGAAATACAAACGGAAACTACAGTTTTATTTGACCACTGAAGTCCCCCCGCCCCCCTCCCCCTCCCCAAAAAATGGTGCATCCCTTTGTGCCCCCTAAAAGTTCAACCTAGTTTCGACGATGGAGGTTATGATATGACATTGTTTTTTGAAAATCGTAAATCTAGTGTGACTTGGCGGAGAACTTTAACAAACATGGCTATTGCCGTGCCTTTCAGCTTTAAATTAAAACAACAGGTTTCTGTTGACTCTCGTTCCTTGTCCTTCGACAACCTCTTCATTCAGAGCGGGGGAAAATCCCATCTAAGATGCATCTGCCGCCTGACAGCTTTCACAATAACCTGGAATATCCAAGTACTTTATGATTATTACGCCAATAGATTGTGCAAGTCTCGCGCGTATCGAACACGAGAAAACAATTGAAACGAAGACTTCCATTTTTCTATTAAATCAAATCTTATTTTTCAATTGTATTTACACAAAATTCTTGTAACTATAGCTACGAATAGTATAATACATTGTTTTAAATACAAAAACGTGTTAAAGACCGGCGAGAACGAAAATGGCAACATGCTAATTTGTTTTGTCATTCTTTCAATCAGTAAGGAAACTAAATTCAGACGTGAGATTAATAAGATTTTAAATGTAACAAAAACATTCAAATTGAAAACTCTTTCTTCGCTGATTTTCAGAAAGATTCACGAAAAACCCTTCACGTCATCAATTGTGGTAGGTCACTTGTGTGAGCCTCGTTTTTGTACAGCCAGTTTGTGGCAACATGGAGGTTATAACAAAGCAAATCCCATCATAGATGACGTCAAGTTGTCATTTTGACGCACGCCGTCAACGGCAAAAGCGGAGCTAGTTTTTGAAAAACTTGGTCGATAAAGACGAACAATTCGGAAGTGTAAAGTTATAAAAATGTACAACTAAATGGTGAACAAACACATTATAAACAAATTTGAATAGCATTCCTGCAAATAACTTTAGCTCAAGTGGCTATTTTCAATTAACATTGAAACAGAAGTAAAACTTGAGACCAGGATTCTGATTTTGTAGAAACCCCATTTCCGAATCACGTCCCAATGTGTGCTACCACTACATAGGTTTAATGGTGACACAAACGTCAGTTTGGTAAAATTCTTAATTGTTTACAAGCAACCGGAGGTCAAACCTTATTATCAGCTTTTCTTTGTTGATTTGTTAAACTTATTTTCACTTTCATGTTATTTCATGGATTTCTTTTTACTTTCCTAACATTACAATATAGGGCCTTACTGCTATAGTCATTTGTTAAATTAAGGTATTTGAAAATACAAAATAAAACACACACAAAACAGAATCTCGCACACATAAAACTCATGGTTTGGATCAACAATTATTCCCGGAAATTTGAATATGTGCGAAACTTGCACAGTATATAGAGGAATGTCCTTCCTCTATCGGATCCCCCCGTTGTAGGGTAACGTTCGTATGCTTGTGTTATCTTAAGAAGTCCCAACTGACCAGTACAAAAACTGAACGTGTTGTTTAAAGGCCTGTACACTATTGGTAAGATCGAAAAACACAAATGTTCACAGATTCACACATAACTTACATGATTTAAAGTAAGTAATGGTAGAAAGGGTTCCTTAAAATATTTCTGCCTAAAATGCTATCGTTTCTGAGAAATGAGTAAAACAATAGTTTTTATCGCGCGCGATAATAAACTCGACGTTTGAAAAACAGAAAACACATAAGGTCTCTTTTCACTATTTTCTCGTGACCTCGATGACAATTGAGCTCAAATTTTCACAGGTTTGTTATTTCATGTATGTGGTTGATTACACAAAACATGAACACTGTCTGTAATTATTTTGTCAGCTCTGCCAATCCTGTATAATACCTTTAAGAAGCTGCCACTCCGTGGAGATTAGAGAAGACGTTGTATTACCATTGAATACGGGATGTAATTACTTTGAGAACCCCTCAAATTAGGAATCAAGATTGAAAAAAAAAACTAAGCGAAACAGACGCGCTAGTGGGAAATGTTCATTAATTCAGTTGAGATGTAAAGTTAATTATACGGCGTAGTTTTGAATGGTTAAAACTGACGAGATATTTTCTTATGATGTTGTCGCATAAGAAGTATAAAAAAAATATATATATAAAAAATAGTAATAACACAAAATCTAATTAATCCAAGACTGTTCTTCGAAATTATTTGTCGTGGGAATTAAACAAAATTCGAAGCAGTGATAGCTGCACTGTGGACAATCACTTATCTTATGATGTTTCGCTCACTTATCTATTATCTCACAGAACCAACTCCTTAACTCTGCAAGTTGATTTATAATGAAATGTTCAACCGTTCCTTGATGAAAGCAAATGGACTACAATGGCAATTCTCAGAGACCGGTGTCTGAGACTCTTTATGCGGCCCAAATACATACACAAAATAACAAACCTGTTGACATTTAATTAAGCTCAATCGGTAATCCCGAGTTACGAGAAAATAGTTTTTTTAAAATCCTGTACAAGTTTTTATTGTTTTCAAAAACCAGAGTTTGGTCTCGCGAGATCAAAACTAATTCCTCAAAAGCATTTCAGGAAAAATTATTTCAAAGGAAGTTTTCCACCAGTCTTTATCCCATCTAAGTTATGTGCAAATCTGCGAACCTTTTTTCCTTCAGTTTCAATGTTTTGTCTTTAGTAATAGATAAAGTACATTTTGGAAAAGTTAATATGCATCTTTAAGTTGTGTAATAACCAATAGCAACCAGTAAAAATGTTCATCAGATTAGGTTCTCACATTTTAGTGAAAACCAACGACAAACGGTGAATTTGAAATAGTTTTGAAAACATCGCAATGTTCACATTAAAGCGTATACAATGTAACATGCTACTCGAAAGTGAGGTCAATATAAAACCGGACAAACTTCGTCCTAATTTGTTGTTTTACTCAATAACTTAAAATGACAAGCTATCGCAAGAAAATGTGTCTTACTTCGTTTTGTTATTAAGCACAATAACATATAACAATTGTTATAGAAACAATTAAAAACAAATGTTTCAATGTATAGAACTTCCCCACCATTGGCCATATTTGTAGACCTCTCTTACTTGAAAGCTGTTTTCAATTCTTTATTATTTGGTTCATGTTCTCTGTTAGTTTCGAACGTCCTAGTCTTAAAAAATGAAATAGTTAAATAGATAAACACAAACAAAACAAGTGTAAAACAACATTATTCGGTTAGCATTTTACAGTGTTTTAGAGTGTTTTGGATAATCATTAATTTACAAATACGGATACGTATTACGAAAAGCTTTAACTCTCAACGACTGGATTCTAGGATTGTTTACAAAGCCATCCAAACCAAACAAAAATGAGTAATCAACGGAGATTGTTTTCTTTAGTTATTACAAATCAATTTCAACATTTGCCTCTCGCTGACGGAAAAAAAAAACCTGCACATGACAAAACACACACACAACACAAACCTATATAACAAAATAAAAAGGGCAGACTGGAAGATAATCAATAAAAACTGTTCCGATGAGACGACATGCCTGGGTTATTCAGTTACAGAGGAATGTTCCCGTGTAAAACTCAAACTGCAGTCGAGGCAGATCGTTACGGGGCAATTATGACCCCGGTATACACGGTCCGTCTCTCCCGGGGCTCTCCACGGTCTTTATGCCTCCTGAAGGCCGTGGACGTTGCCCCGGCACTTGTTGGTGCTTTTAAAGTTCGATTATTTCCTGCGTGACAAATTGAAAGCTTCCCTCTTCGCGAGGTCAGTGTATAAAGACGGGTCTTCGTTTTGTTTTCACTGAGGTATGCTGAAAGGATCTCATGTGTTCCACAACGTGAGATATTTTGCGAGGAGGTTATTATTTGTTCTTGGACAACTTACAGTTTATTGTGATTTGTTTACTATTTTTGTATGCATTAATTACTTTATTTATTTTATTTTGATTTCACTTATTTATTTAATTGCTTACTAAATTATTTATTCATTTAATCCGTTATTTATTCATACATTTATACATTGTTTATTAATAAATTAATACTTTTTTTTCTCTCTCGATTTATTATGATCGTTATTTTGTTATTGTGTTTATCAGATGACCTCCTTCTAGGCGTTCTTTGGTAGTTTGTAGTCATTGAAAATATACATCACAATGTTTCTGTATTAATATAGACTACATTAATTTAACAGTGGCATTTAAATGTGAACAAGTTTTCCACGTGGTAATAATTAGCCGAGTGTCAACCAGGTAAATGTACAGATTTGGAAACAAGACTTTGAATTCGTTTGGCCACCAAATCGTGATCTGCGCTTCAATCACGTGCGCAGTTCTCCTCCAGCACTATTGGGGCAAATGGCGACACGCAAAACCATCAAATTTATACATCTATAAATATTTTCAGTCTGAATCCTTCTCTAAAGTTCTCAGGTAATCAGATATTTCCAGGGACAAACAATCCCATCAATTCCCCTTCTCTCTCCTTAAATATTGACACCGGGAATGCGAAGGGAGAGGGTTCCAAATACGGTACGATTTGGGGGTGTCTTACAGCGGGGGACAAAATATTGACAGAAGACGCTGCCGCAGCGTGTGGAGTATCCGATGGGTGATAAATGCAATTCCCATTGGACTCATTACGGTGTGTTAGATGGGGACTAAATGATGACGGCACGAAGTCTTCTACTCGCAGACCAAAGAAGAGGGAGAAAGTTAAGGGGCGCGGGAAGATATGTGGGGGGGGGGGGGCTGTGGCCAGACGAGCGGCTAAGTCGGACAGTAATTGTCAAAGCAGTACTTTGCTCTTCTTCACCAACCGCTGCAACGCGGGAACGCCAAGAGGAAGATGGAGCTCGCAGGTGGGCACCTTCTTCTTCTCATCAATTAATAAGATGGAACATGCGGACATTTCCCAGGCGGTTTTTTCTGTTGATGGTGGTTCCCACAACTTGTGGACGCCAAAAGCAGTTTCACGATTTGATTGATAGGTAGTATTTACTTCAATCTTCATTCAACATTCGTCCGTTCAAGCGCTTTCTATTACACGATTATTTATTACCATATTACAGAATTGTCACCTCTCCTGTTCGAGCAGTCTTGTTACATACCACAATTTCGATAGGTCTATCATTGTGTTTTTTTTCTTGAAAGAACTGTACTTAAAGTCAAACCCAAAACGGGATAAATCGACAAACCTATCAGCATAATGTATAAAACGAATTCCAAGGTCAGGATTAAATCCAGGATTTGTGTAAAGATGTAAAAGGACACATTTTCCATACAAGTTTTAGGCTCAGAAGACTGACCTGGAAATGTGACTTGATCAATGGGAGCCGGACCATAGAGCCAAACCTGCGCAAACTACACTCAGTGAAGTTTTTTTAAATTGCATTGCATGTTAGAGTGGATGGCCTATCAGGGGCGGTTACAGAATTTTCAGATATGGGGGCGAGGTGCAAACCTTAAGGGCGTGTATTTGATATTTTTTGAAAACTAGATGCTCTTAGTGGCGCAATCTTAGTCAATTAAAAGCGTTTCACACATTATTTGTTACCGATTTTAAAATAAAAAAATGTGCTTTAATTGACTTTTTATTTTTTTTCATTTTTTTTTCCTCTCACTTCAGTTTGCGATAAATGGGGAGAGGGAGGAGCACCCCTTCACACAACTGCACCTGCTGCCTATGCGCAGTTTCAGTTTCATTATTATTATTATTTTTATTTTTTTCCCCCGTAGGGACACAGATTCTAACAACGCGAATTTCTCTTGGAATGCAGACCTGAGAGACGAAAAAATTTAAAATGTAAATTGTTCATAATGTCATACACAGAAAATGGTTGTACTGCCTTCATCTTTCAAAAAGCTTTTTCCCGAAGACAGAAATCGTCAATTTAAGCTTCCGATAATCATCGGCACTGTTTCATGTATTCTTGACTCCAGTTGTGCCTTCCCACCATTATGGCCTTGCACTTGGCCTGCCACTTAAATCAAACATGCCCGGAACTGAAGGACGAACCTGCTTTTAAATACGGTTTATAAATTAACAGTAGTTTTCTTTTCTTCTAGAGCCTTCGGATCGCTAAGAGCACCCAGAGGGTTGGTTAAAAAGACAAGGTACGGATTATATTTGTTGATTAATTGCCAGAGTAGATGCTGGCTAGAAAGCAAAAGGTATATTAGATAGCCCACAATGGATTAATTTTTTTATCATCCACGAACGAGAGGATTGTACCCGTCGTACTGCAAGGGACGGTGGCTTGGAAGCGTTCCACATTAAGTGATACTACATCTCTGATTGGTTTTTGACTTGTACATTGGTCATTTTTGAAACAAACGGAAGATGTGTTGTTTTTTTGTGTGTGTCAAACTATTGATGTCAACCCAGACTTATTCTAAGCATAGTTTAATTGATTTGTCTCAGGTTTAACTCTCTCAACACGCATAATTATATAGTAACTAACTTTTCATAAATTGTTACTTAGAACGGTGCTTAAGTTTTCAATTAAAACGTTTACCTTTGTTCATTTTCTTGATGTTGTCGGAACTTATACCAGGGGCAGTGTGATTTTGATTGTTTTGAGTTCTTTCGTATGAAGCTGAGGCGGTTGTTTCCCGACATCTTAGTCTGGTTTTGGGCTTCTTTTTATTCGTGCTTCATTGGTTTGTTTCTGAGGGAGTTTCAGGTTCTCAAAGTTATCTAAAACTATAAGTTGAGATTGAATTTACTTTTCCAAACACCACTGCCCTTAATATCAAACTATCTTTATTTTGTATGTCACCAAAATCCAAATTCGTCCATTCTGTTCGGAACTATTTTCTGTCAACGCATGCAGATAAATAACACTTCGTAAACAGTTATCCATTGACGAATACTATCCTATGAAATTAAAGGTTAGTTACAAAGTGCAATAATTTAAAATGATGCCTTAGTTGCCCATCGTGCCCTCATACATACTTAAACGAATTCAATTAATTCTCAACTGCCTATAGACGGAACATCCATCGACCCAACTGGAGAAAACAAAAATTATAATGTTCGAGGTACGTCGGATTGCGTTTAAAATCTCCTTTTAGTTAACAGTCTACACACGCGCCGCGAACCTCCAAGTAAGAAAAACAGAAAAAAGAAAAGGCTAAAACAAACTCAGAAATGACAGGCCCGCCGCTAGTCTAAAACTCAGAAGTAAATATGCGAAGCGGTCGGGTTCGACCATCTTGGGCATGCAGTTGTTGATTTAACGGAGCTGCGCCGTTACGGCTATTTTAGTTTTTCTCATCTTATAAGGAGATCGGCCTGAAGAAAAAATATAGTAAATATTGGGAGCTCCTGAGTACCTAAATCTGAAGGTGAAGATAGATGAACAGAAGATAATGTGTTTTCTGTAATAATGTTGAGTAGAATTTGAATTACTCTTTCTTTCCTTTTTCAGTTTTGAGTGTTACGCTGCAGTTCATAAATGTGGGAAATAGTGGGGTTTTTTTGCATAGCAGTACCCTATAAGGCGGCGGAAACACCAAAGTTTGTCTTCGTGCTATTTTGTGCTGAAATTGACAACATAATGAGGTCTTGTTATGTATAATCTAAAACTTTGCATGATGGTAATGTCATGTATACATATCTCTCGTACATGATGTTCGTTTCTTCTAAATAAAGATGATCAACACCGGTTATTCTCACCACCACAACTCATACGAGATAATTGACGTATACATGGTGTTTCACCAGCCTTGCTATATTTAGCTCTTGTTATCATGCCTATAAAAGACCCACTTTATGATCGTACATCTCCATGAAGCCAAAAATGATAAGGCAATATTGAGAGAGACATGAAATAGCCAACGGCATCACCTCCCGCGAGATCGCAACACCTTGACATTTACTTAGACATCTTGCATATCGGTGAAGGTACCTCAGAATATAGATTGAGGAATTTCTCTGTAAACTTTCTTAAGCTTGGAAACAAACTTTAACCCGATTTCTTACTTGCTCCACGTATAATCACGCCGGACATTGGCTACAAACAAGTAACACCTTTCCTGGGATTGGGCAACTTTGGCTATAAAAAGCAAAATTTGCCTCGGAATTGAGTGGTTTTTCTTTTACTTCATGAACTAACACGGTCAGCTCATTTGTGAACCACAAATTTGAATCCGCAAAATGGCGGACCATGTTAGTTCATGAAGTAAAAGAAAACCACACAATTTCGAGAAATAGCCTATGCCGAATCATTACATTCGACTTTTAAAACCTCTTTCCAAACATAACATTTCATAACTTCCATAGCTTTTCACAACAAAAAGCGCCCAATCAAAGGCAAAGTCTTTTAAACAATTAACAACAAAAGGTAACAATTGGGGCGATTTATTTGAATGGAATTTGTATGCTAACTACAAAACTATATAAAGTGATAATCGATATTCGTTATTCTATCTTTATCGATCCTTATTTTTCATCTTGTTTCATTTATTTTGTAAAAAAAAAATGTAAGTTTGATACTGTATTTATTTGTTTGTTTTTTTCAATTGTTGTTAAAACTTATTTTAGTATTTTGTATCATATGTTTTTGTTTTTTCCGGTAAATTTCAGCCTCATTAATGCAATGCCATTAAAACACGTTCAAATTCACATTTTCCGGTTTCGTTTTTAGCTCACATTGCATTCACTTTCCTTTTTTGCGCACACACAATTTCTTTCTTCTCAGTTTCGATTCAGTCATTCTGTATCATTCAGGACTACTTTTTTAACATTCTTCAGTTCAGTTACTACTACCTGTACAATTGAAAAATGGATTGCATTACCTGTCTGCTGCTCCTAGCTTTTACTAAATTGAATGATCTTTGCGACCTCATGAATTTGAATGAACTTATTTGACAAGTGAACTCTAAAACTGTCGAAAGGGCATGGTCTGTCGCAGTATGCAATGGTGACACTTAAATTGTCTCCTTTTGAATATTTCCACCATTTGTACATGGGAAAAAAAATATGCATCTTTGCTTTAAATAAGGAATAAGGACGAATTGTGAACTGCACTTTTGAACACAGTGTCTTTCCCAATCTGATACTGAGTCAATAGCATGACATATTCTATTTCAATAAATTATTGCCGAATAATTCGGTTTCTTCAGCTACCCGTTCAACAAAAGGTATATTGTGATTGGAGAGCATTATAAACTGCGACTGTTGTGAGGAGAATGGTCGAGAAGGTGCGCGGATAGAATGTACGAGCCGAAGGCGAGTTCAGTGTATAGTTTTTTCTCTGTAATACCCCCAAAGCCATTGATTATGTATTATTTCCAATATATTTGATTTCTCAATAACAAGATTATATTCGGAAGATTACTCAGGCGTGCGAATAGTCAGTGGGAAACTACGTATAGTCATCGTTCATTTGGTGTACGATCTTCTAAAAGAACACCGAATGCTGGACCAAGAGAGGCCATCAGCAAAGCTATCAATACCATCTCTATCAACTCTGGAGAACTTGTGTCTTCATCAACAGCTAGACGGGCATGCAATCCGTATGACTATTAACGTTTTAAAATATCCCAAGATAACCGTTATCTTGTTATTGATTACTTTGTATACAAAACGCTTACAAGTTGCTCCTCTGCAGTGTAATGATTCGGGCATATTTAATTATTACGCACTTTGCTTAGTGAAACCGTTGTTATTTAGTCCAAATTGGCCACTCTGTAATTTTCCAGTAACAAATTGCGTGCTCATAATGAAGGAACCATCAAAACATTTATTCATGCCAGCAGCTCGTGTACGTTGTAGCCGCGTCCTTCGCAACTCAGCTTCTCAGCTGCAAATAAGGATGAGTATAGCTTCCCAATTTTGTGACTAAAAGTATCATTAATTTGGTTTCTTAAATGTGTCTATTTTATTTGTATGTTATTATTTTGTGTGTGAAATGACATTTTATCAAAGTTATAAGTTCCCTGACAAAAATGTATTAACCTACTTTATATTGCTACAACATTATCAATTCCAATCTTTTGATTAGCTTTAAAATGAATATGTTCGAGGGAAAGAAAATCAAGAGCTGTGTTTTGATTTACACCATGCTATCGTTCAATTTACAAAGAAACTTTCCAGTTGACCAAATTCCCTCTTGTTTGTACCGAATCTACAGTCAATGTTCGAAAAAAGAATAACATGTTCTTCATTGGAGTATCGTCATATAAATAGTTGAAACAAAAGTAATCCCATACAGATGGTATAAGCAACCGTGTCAAATTACAATAATTTCAGTAATTTCCACATTTTGCAGTCCAACTCATTTCATTATCTCCAATCAAGGTTTTTTGGCTAACAATGTTTTAAGAGCAAAAACAAACAAATACAGCAATAACAAAGCTCCATTGCCTTGCCCTTCCCCGAGTTATCATACGATATTTCTTGCCATCCATAACTACTTTGACCAAGTACAAATTTTGACAGCTGCAGATCCATTAAGATTTAGGGTCCCAAAAATAAATAAAGTTGAAATGACAGATGGAATCCAACATCGGCCTAATCCCCTTTCCCAGCCCTGCTGATAATTATACATATATATTTGTTTACCTTCATTGCAAAAATTTCATCTTGGCCGAAAGATAATCACATCACATTATTGTCTCATTTATTGACAACTTCCTACGTCACTCGTTTAAAGAGTTTTCGTTGTACAACCGCTCTCTGAGATTCTCAAGAGACAACAATTTTTCCCGCAATTACGCTGTGACCATGACGTGCAATCTGAGATACAACGCTGGCAGGCATTTCTCTTTCATTCTGTATATTTGGTATTCTTTTGGATCAAGAACACTTTAAAGGAACAATTTCAGAGAGTTAAAGAGAATGATTTGTGGCATATTTTTTCTTCTTCTCGAATTTGGTCCTGAGGAAGTATATGAGTTTGTGTCTACTTTGTCCCATGTGTAATACATTATTTCGAATAGTTAGTAAGGCCCTTGGATCACAATTGTTGAATTATTGTTCATTTTCGGGAATATTGCACTAATTTATGTGGGTTTTTTTTATGCGTACTGTTGCTTTTGTGATGCCGAATGATTTATAGTAATCATCGTGTTTTATTAGACAAGCTAGATGAGAGTGGTTTTCGTTGTCTGACATTTCATTTTGTTTTTAATTCATGCAGCTACTTATTCAACCGTTCCAATGTAGTAATTTTGATATTTCCACCTCCGCTCCGTCTGAACTAGCATGCGTAGTTCCACAAGGATCAGTATTTGGTCCTCTTTTCTTTCTAATTTACATTAATGTATAATCTTACATATTCTGGTTAGGGATGGATTTTGCAGATGAATTTTTGTTGTATAGTTTTTGAATTCGTCTGCCCCTGTAATTAGGTATTTTTAAACGGCTTCGTCCTACCATAGAACATTTATATAGCAACATACGTAAGACCTTTCAAGCGCTTTACTTAGTCTGGTAAAATTAAACAGGCACGTAAAAATGCAAACAAAACAAGCTTGTTTTAGAAACACAGGAGACTGAGATGAAAAAAGGGAAACCGTTCAAAAGCTTCTAAAATAAATACATCATCGGTCCAAACTTTTGTTCTTATAAATTGATTTTGGTGTACACTTTGAACTTTGTTAACAGGTATCACCTTGCTAGGGTAAAAGTTAAAATATAAATGTTCGCAGATTTGCAAACAACGTACATGGTACGTTGTTGGTCATGGTGGGAAACTTCCTTTGAGCTATTGTTGCTTGAAGTGCAACAGTTTTCGAGAAATGAGTAACAATTGTTGCAAGTCCAAACTTCAATGTCTGAAAAATTGAAATATTGATGGTTTTGGTGTGACTCCAATGACCGATTGATCTTAAACTTTCACAGAATGTATGACTGGTCACATCAAGTGTGGAAACTGGATTTTGACATTTACACATGTGTGGTTACACATGTGACAAATATGCTTTAAGGGAAAATTTTGACTAGCAGTTAAGCAAGGGATAAGGATACTGTAGTTATCAAACTAAATCCAGAACAGAAACGCACTCTTTTTGTTCCTTTTCCACCTGTGGTGAAAGAGCCAACATTGGTTACCTGTCTCCGAGCCCGTGCCAGGGTCTCAAGATGAGCAGAGAGCCTTTGAGCGCTCTCAGCGCTCGTTTCCCCCTCCAAGAGAATATTTACCTTTTCAAGCATCCATACCAGGCGAGTGCGCCTAATTGAATCGAGTTCCGAAGAGCCTTGGGGAAAATTTTTCCCCTGTTCGATTTGGTGTAGAACTGAGGGGGGTAAACACCCCCAAAAGGTAGCCCAACATGAATAAAACGCCTATGGGTTAGGCAGATCAATGCTTCTCACATTGTACCTGGGGCCCTCTACGACGAAATGATACCACCCTGTTTAATATAAGCGTCTTCTTGCAAACTCTAGTTTGCCTTCCAGAGAGGGGCAGAATTTTAAGGCTTAAGTGGAAATTATTTCAGATCTGCATTCAAGCGCATACCGCGCCCATCTATAAAGTTATTTTCATCAATCGTTATGCGTTTTGGGGTTTTGTATTCAATAATACAGTATATTACTTTGTTTCAGTACAAACTACGGGTAGCCAAGGAACAGTGCTATAGTGTTGTGGTAAACAGTGCTGCTACCGGCATCTGAGCCACTTGAGATCCACTGGATTAACCCTTTTCTTCACAGCCCATCTTTACCTCTTTTTAAACAAGGTATCTACCATGAACACCAAGTACATAAATTGCTGTCATGTAACAGTGTACTCTAGCAGTGGGAATTCTGATTTATCGGACGCTTTAAATACGTAATAACGGAAATCAATCAACCTGTTTCTAGAAATAAATTGTCCCCCAACAACCTGTATGTAAAATACATCAAAGATTTTTTGTATAAAGACATTTAAATTAACACCGTCACAAAGGTCGCACGTTGGTAGATAATGATTAACAAGTTAGTACACCCACACAGCGATGATCAAGCAGAATTCACTACCTTTCGGACATAACATTGTTTTAATGCAAGGATTTTGTGCAAAATGCCATGCAGAAGTCATTTTGTGTGTTTGGAAAAAAACAAAAAATATCACTGCAAATAAAAGGAAGTCGGACAATAAACGAAATGTTTGATTAATGTCTGCAAAGGCAATACGTGAATATAACAATAAATGTATATGCCTGTGCAGAGATGTCTTTGCCTGTATATGGATCATTTGTTTTGACAATAATTAGTATTGTGGATAGAGCTTTGTCAAAATTGAGCCAAATCCATTAACTTGTGGGGAGAATGTTAATAGAGAACAACTATTACGATAATGAAAACCAAAAGTTATAACCAAACAAACAAAAAACGTGCGTAATTTCTAGAATCAACATTTTGGAGGTTTTAGTCTGCTTGTGTGCGCGATATATTGATTTATAAATTACTGTATTGGCTTTAAAGCAAGTGGCCATACATTGGTAAATGTCTCAGATCAGTAGCCGCACTTTGTGTAACACAACATTATTATAAATATACATATGAAATAACAAACCAGTGAAAGTTTGAGCTCAATTGGTCATCGGAGTCACAAGAAAATAAATTTAAAAAAATCCCTTTCGGACTCACGAGATCAAAAATAATCACTCATTATCTCAAAAGCTCAAGCAAAATGTTTCCACCATGACCATCTTACCAATGCACATGAAATCGATACTGAAAGTTGTTACAACTAACAGCTCAACGGGCAACATTTATATAAGGCCCCTATAGTGAAAATCTACAACAATTGTTATAAGGACATACATTGCTTAACTTAATAATACGACGATCGTTTTCACTGCTTCTTTTGAGCGACTTTTACTCGATATTTTGTATCCTTACTGGTTGTTGTTGTTGTGTTTTTTGTGTGTGTTTTTTACCTTAAGTTCATTACACCAAACTGTCGCAAAATATATAAGTGACTTGCTTCGTTACTGTAGCTATTATTTTGAAATTTCCCGGCTGAATATTTGACACAGATAAGCAAAACCACTTGAAAGAGTCCTCGCTGACTGCAAATAGTAAATTGACATGACAATCTCGTATTTCACAGAGTCACTTCTTATCTCAGTTATTGGGTGAGAAAGACAAACATGGGATACATTTAAAGAATTAAACGCCATCCCCAAAGTTGTTTCGAGGCACTTAAGGGGTAAATTGTAATAACAAATATATAGCACGCTATAGGTAATTTCGTCAAGAGTGGTGTGCCGTAAATAGAAAAGAAAATAGGAAACAATAAAATAAAACTTCAAATTGCTTCAAACCTTTTTCCCTTCATTCGTGAATTTAGGAAACTAGTGTTATAGGAATTGGTGTCACTTCTATAACATTAATTTCATTTGGTTGTATTTATTCATGCTAAAACCCTACAGGGCGTGGCAGCCTCCAACTTTATCCCCACGCTGGGAGGTACCAATATTAATACACACACCTTCCAAGATATATATATATATATTTTTAAATAATGTTTTGTGCATTTCCCAATAATGTTTACATCTAAGTGACTCCTTTACATGTCCAGTTGTCTAGGATTTCGCATGGAGGTAGAAAAAATCACTTAGGTGTGAACTTTAATGGGAAATGCAAAAAATGGTGTGGATATGAATGCTAGTACTTCGAGTGTCGGGGTAGTTGGAGGTATATAACCACGAGTCAAGTGTTCAACAAGGAGTCAAGCTCTGGTGTTTCTGATCAGCAGAGTGTGGGTTCGAGTCCCGGTCGTGGCACTTAAGCCTTGAACAAGATAAACCATAACTGATTTGTCCCATGGGTGGGACATTAAGCCGTAGGCCCTGTGTACTAAGATCAGTAGTGCTCGTAAACGAATCCAGAACACTTATTGTGGAATAGTAGAGAATAACCCCAGTGTTTCTGGTTCACATAGCAAGCACCCTTGTTTACAGGTTTCCTCAGGTTTGCGAGCTACGGTGATTAAGTTAATTTATCCTTGATTTCAAACCATAAACATCATAAAACTACCAAATACTGTAACATCAATAGTCTATTCGTTGCCGTTACATGATTGTACAAAATGACAATGTCTCGTCACAAGTCGGCAGACATTTGCCTTGCAAAGCACGGTCGTCGTTGTTGCTGCTGTTGGATTGAAAAGGTCGTTATACAAATCGCAATATAAACAAACTTTGTGATATTGTCACAGTGATATCTTCGTTGTTTTTCACAAAACACAAACAATACTTGAAAGAGATTACTGTAAGAGAAAAAGAAAAAGAAATGTTCATCACTTCAGTCACTATCTCTCCTACTATCAAGCAATGTCACTCCCTGATGCCGGTCATATTCTCTGAATTAAGTTGCTGTCGTCACCGATAGCTTCAAAAATATTGAGTTGCGTCAGTGTTTACAATCAACTTTAACCACTCTGGCAACCCGGCCTTCGTTTCCTAAGTAACTTAACTGCTCCGTTCCATTTCCTTTCACCAACGAATACCCGGGAAGCTATTCTTGGAGACCAACAGCACATCCATAGAAGGTTTTTGAATTCGTGCACTACAGTTCATGATTACTATCTCTTATACTGTTTCAGGGGCACGAAGTTTTTAAAGTGACGTGTAGATAACGGTAACTTTCGATCAAAATCTCGAACTGGATGTTGTTGTTTTTTGTATAATGCGATACAGGAAAATTAAGTAATCAGTTAAGTGGGTAAGGTTTGTGATGGATTAATTGAAGCATTGTTCTTCTTTTGCTGTATTTGAATTTTGTATTTCACCCGTCAATTCTGTAAACGTTTCAGAGCGAATCGGATTATTGGTTGTTTGTGTTTGTGTGAGCGTGTCTACCAGTTGAAACCGAGGACTTTAACAATATGGACCCGGGTGTTTAACAGAGCGAGGACATCCTCGCTTCGTTTTCGTGTACAAAACCAATGGGAACGTCGCAACAACAAAAAACTATGTCCAAACAATGGGAGAACAAAGAGAAGTTCTCGACTAGCGGGATTCACAAACGTGTGTGGGTGTGTGCGTGGAAGTGTGGGCCTACGGAAGGGCCCTTGTGGGGGTCCTGACAACAACATAACAGTGGACCTCACAAGGCAATCTCAAGAGGAACAATGGACCAACAAGAAAGTTCTTTTGAAAAGGGCTAGAGTAACATTAGCAGTACCCCTAAACCTAAAAACCGGATACGTAAGGATGTGTGTGTGGACTTACCGAAGGGCATTTTGGGGGTCCTGACAACAATGGAACAATGGACCCCACAAAGTCATTTCAATAGGAACAATTGGACCCCTACAAGGGAATTCTTAAGAAAAGGGAATAATAGAACAACAATAGCAGTACCCCACAAACCGGATCCGTACGGCGCTATGTGTGTGTGTGTGTGTGTTTTGTTTTGGATTTTTTTGTCTCTTTACTCGGTATGTTATTATTATCAATATTATTATTACTGTAAATTATTATAATTAAATATGCATTTTTTTATTTTTGGTTTACATTTATTAAATTTCTGTATTTTCTTTTAATATGATTAATGAGGCAACAAGGTACGGTCAGCTGCAAAATTTTACACATTTAAGAGCTGCCTGTTGGTCTTCAATGCAATTAACAATCAACCGTTGATAAGAAAATTGGACACTATATTTTTTTCCCATCTAAAAATTTTTACATAAAATAAATAAATAAACTAAATGAAACGAAGATTCTATAGATATCGAGCACTATTCCCTGACAAAAGAGGCTTCTAACGATTTATCAATTATTGTAATTACTGCCCTTGAGCAATGTCAAAAAGGGGTAAAAAAAAAGAAAAATGGAAAAGATCCAGAGGAACTCGGCAGTTGTAAGCCCTTGAGACTCCAATGACACGTTCAGCTATTTCCAAAGAAGTCCAAACGGACATGGTTTCATACTCTAGGTGTAAGAGAGAAGTTTTAAAACTGCCCAACGGCAAGAAGCTTTGTCATGTATACATACAGAGTAACCGTCGATAATAATGGCAGCAGCATCAAAATTGATCAGTATACATTTTACAGATTGTATTGATGCATGGCTTGCCTCGTGAGGTTCAGCAAATTCCGAAATTCTTTGATCACTGAAAGGAATGGAAAGAGTTGAACAAGACACCAGGCAATGGCAATATTGCCTGTCGACTCTTTTTTCAACTCTTCATAACCTTTAATTAAGAAATTCCCTTTTTGCCAAACAAAAAAAAACAATGGCTAGAAAACACTCGATATAATTATGGGATACGCGTGGTCGACTTGCTGGGAGATAAAACAATACAATGGTATAGTGGCAGCACGTGAAGACGAAACTAATTGAAAAGGATAAAGGGAAAACAGAGAAGACACAAACAAAAAAAAAATTGCATGAGTTTCAGTAGAGGCTGCTTGAAAAGTAGATATTAAGTTAGTTAAATTTCATCAGTCAATATAAGAAAAGAAACAAAATAGTATTTTAAAAAAGGAACTAGAAAACCCCCGAATGTGATTAAGGAATCTGCTACGTTAACTTATTAGAAATAAAACAAATGAGGGCCTACTATTATGAAAGCTCACGTCTAAAGTGTATGCACATCATACATATAAGTGAAAATATACAATACTATTCACAGATGTGCACTTAACTTACATGGTATAAAGACGGTCATGGTGTAAAACTTCCCTTGAAATATTTTTGCTTGAAATACTTTTAGTTTTGTTTTAGTAAAACGTTCGGTTTATTCTCAGGAGTCAGAAATTCATTGTATGAAAACGGTGAAAAAAACACAACATGTATTTTTTACAATTTTCTCGTTACTCATCCAACATATTGAGTTTAAACCTTTAACGTCACATCGTTTAAAAACTCTAAGCTGTGTGCACGTCATGTCGGGTATTCAATGAAGATTTACGTTGGCGTAGAGGGGAACACTGCTCTCTCTGTGGCCGTTAGCACACATTGCACGTGCTCCTCGACGACACCAAAACCGAACCTGCCCCAAGCCACACATCCACAGTGATTTGAAGTAAATGAAAAAGAGTAACTGCAATAACACTATCACTGCATGCCGCATGAAGAGAATATGATAGCAGGCGTCTGGAGGTGGAGGTGGGGGGGGGGGGGGGGGTGGTGGCTTGCACATACACACGATGGAGTCTTTGGATTTCGTCATATAATAAGCTTTATGCATTGGCTTCATTAACACGGACGGGTTCCTCTCAGCAATATCTTGATTGGATTAGCCGAACCATGAAACAATACCGACCGCCGGGCGTGATGGGATTTTGGGCGCGGAGAGCAGCCCCGGGAGGGCGGGGTGAACATGTTGTCGGACACGGCCGGGGTGAACTCCTAGGGAATGTGTGAAATGAAAACAGTGTTGCCATCACCCGTAAAAATGGCTGATATTAATTTATAAAATAATTTGATGGTTTGAACAATACTGACGTTGATTGGCAGGCAATAAAGGACCACTAGCCCGGTCTCTATCACCCAAACATGCTTTATAAAAGTTCAATGGAATACAGCTTGGGTTTATGCATTGCTCTATGGTTTATGCGTGTATATTTTGTTCAATCTGATCACCCTATCCATTAAAAACATTCCACAAATACTCCGAGCAACCTTTTTCCAACCACCAACAATTCCTTCACTAATACACTTGGCTGGTATCTATTCCTCTTACGTCAAGCACTTTGACACAATGAGACTCAACTCCAGGTTCGTTCTGAACCTTTCTGTGTCATGGTCCAATGGACTAGTTCAGCCAACGGTTCACAAAATATCGGGATATACAGAATACTTGCTTGCTTTGTAATGGGTAAAAGCCACTCATGAGTTGGACTTGCTTGAGCCTGACTGTACTGAAACCAAACCTAGAAACTATACAATACATCACTGGAATCCTTTCGTTATCCGTCAAACCACCTAAGTTTCTTTCTGCCCCCCCCCCCTTTCATGTTACCCGTTCGAGTATTCGGAAGTAATTTATTTGGGTAAAAGTGATTTTTTTTGCGGGTCTGCTCTTCGTTCAAACAACATTAAAAGCTGTTTTTTAATGAATATTACCTCGTATATTTCGTAAGCCTTTCCCTAGAATTATAACAGGACTATTGAGTCTTTCTCATACGCTTGTTACAGAATACATTTTGGGTTATTGTCTAAAACCTGCATTAACCAACTTTAAGAGTTAGGCCTATTTCAAAACTGACCCCCTATAACAATTTTAATGGGGGGTCGGTTCATTCGGCTATACAAGCAAACACTGTGTTATTTTATGATTTAATATATTGATTTGTTTTGGTTAGCTGGATCTAAGTCATTTTTTATTCTGTATTATCTTACGTTAGTTTCGTTTTAAAGAACTCGGGGTTATGTTGAAACCCTAAGGGTCGGATCTGAAATCTAAATATTATCGCATGGCCAATGGTTAAACCTTTGCGCCAATTTAGATGTAGAGGGTTGTACTAACTATCTTCAACCGTCCAAGATCCTTCTTTCTCAAAATAAAGCAGTACTCCATGTTTTTGTTTTCCTTCAGTTTGTTTTCTGTGTAAGGCATTAAGGAAAGTGACCTCGGGCTTATTCCTTATCGGTAATGCATTTTGATCCACATTTTTGTTCGATCTTTTTTTTTCGTCGCCGTGCGCGATGTTTAGACAAGAATAATGCAAAATAATACCTTGCGAACATTTGGCTAATCCATATCGTTTCTATTTCTTGCTCGATGGTAATCACACCCCCGTGGCCGATTTTTATCAGCGAGGCTTTCAAGGAATGAAGCCGGGGATAACAAAAAAACCGAGGCGGTCTCGTTTATCGCTTTGATTAAAAGCTACGAGACAAATCAATCAGGGGATAGAGGAAAGATAGAGATGAGGTTTAGGGTGGGAGGGGTTTTAGTTGAAAATCATGTTATTCACGTCCTTGGCATCGAATGCTGCCATTTGTAAGTTAAAAGCCCCGTATCCCCCCCTCTCCTGTTGTCGTGCATAACTTATTAATATATTTTACATATCTCCGGGCGTGTGAAAGTTGTCAACCTCGTTCCCTTGGTGACAAATTTATGTCACTTCTTTTGTTATAATTATTAACACATTTTTTAATATTGTTGAACAATTTGCACCGACGCAACAAGATGACGGAGCCTAAGATGAAGTCGCAGCCGAAGGGTGTCGATGTTACTAACTAATATCAACCTGATCATCTCATTACTCCTCCGTGTTTTCTTCGGTTCACATAGCAACATTAACAGCTACAACAACAGCAGCAACAGCAACGACAACCTCAACAGCAACAGCAACAACAACAGCAGCATCAGCCGCAAACAACAACAGCAACAGCAACAGCAACAGCAACAACAGCTACAACAACAACATAATAATAATAATAATAAACAAAAAACAACAACAACAACAACAACAACAACAACAACAACAGCAACAACAACAACGACAACAACAAACATCAATAACACCAACAACAACAGTACAAAACCACATCAGGCAAACAACTAAACAAATAAACACCACGACATAATCTATATTTCAATGCAAGAGGTTGACTACCAGAGTACTTCATGATACAAGTAAAAAAAGAAAAGAAGACTGAACCAAAAGTAGCATTCCTTTCTGGTGTAGGGGTTGTGTTTTCAGTTACAAGGTTATCTTTACAAAAAACCTGATTAAACAAGTAACGAATCTAAACTAGGGAGAAGAACGAATTAGGATGTTTCAGTTTAGAGAAATCCCAGCGAATTTGCTGAACCGCAAATCGAATCTTTTAGACGTGCTCGTTTCCCTCGGCTGGCCGTGAGGGAAACACTTGCGCTGTCATTCCTTATCAATTAATTAGCCAATACCGATGGTCTCGTCATCATTTTGTGATTCGCTTCATCATCTCCCTCGCTATCTGTCTCCGAGACCCGAGCGTGCCGCCGTCAAATGTTTGCAGACAGAATTAGGTCGAATCCTCTCCGGATTGCCCAATCCAGGCCCTAATTCCTCCACAAAATGCCCTGCTACGGAATGCTCACTGAAATTTTGTTCCTGCGGTGTTCGGAACTTGCTCGGCACAGCTATATACCCGGGGCTTCTAAATCAACTTAAGTGGTAAACCCCACTGCAGTATTTAGGCCGGTGAATATCTGATTACACGGCGGGGCTATTTAGCAAGCGATCTCTCCGTGTCTGCTGTCGGAAGGACTGGTCATGAGTAGTCTGAACACGTGAAAGTCCATTCAAAAATATTCATATTCATAACTCATGAATTAATTGTTGGGGAATTTCCATGATAAAAATAAATGGGTAATGCATTTCAAAAATAGAAAATTATTGGATCCACTAATTGAAATGCCAAGAGCGATTTTTCAAACCCAACCCAACATTCGATAAAGAAGAAAAGAAAACAAATATAGAGGGGGAGAACAATGGGGAGTTAACAACTTTAGGTTAACAAGCCAGTAATCAATGTTTATGATGTACTGGTATTTCTGAAGAATATCAATTCCTCCAATCACAATTAAATAGTTGTGTTTTCTGCTGAGACGCCTTGGAAGTATTTTGTACTAAAGTAATTTCACGTTTGTTTGCACATCCTTTTTTCAAAAAATGCAATAGCTCAAATTTAATGAACGGGCAGTGTATTAGTTCTGTGAAATTATTATTGAATCCCTACACCGATGTATGTGAACATGACTGTGTACTCAGTGCTTTTAGGAAAGGCAAGTTGGAGGGGACTCGAACCCACAACCTCCATCCCTCTAGAGCAGAGATCTTCACCACGAGCTCGTCTGGTGACGAGAGCCCATTTCGAAACCTGTAGTTAGCTCCGTTGATACCGAACCATCTAGTTGGTGTATTCATTGCATCCGGGATAATGCACCAAAACCTCTTGGTTTTATCATATACTGCTTGTAATACGCAATGTGCACTAATATTCTTTGCCGAATCAATCTCGGGCCTACAGTCAAATTTGTTTGTTTGTGCGGGTCAGGCCATTAACTTCATTCTGCAACGGGTACGTCTGCTGTAAAGCCAAAAAAAATCGGGAATCTTTTTTAAAGGGTACCAGGCCTACCTTCTCATGAAGAAATTTGTCCGGATACAAAGGAACTACTGGTACACGACCCTGTAGGACAAGGTCGTTGATATTGTGTGCGAAAATCTAAGACCATCTCCTACATTCTGAGACAAACAGAGGTGCACTATTGATGTGTAATCGATATCGGACAAATGTTTCACTGACAAACATATCAAATGATGAGTGTGATCGATGTTTATCTAATTGATTAAAAGGGACTGCTGTGGGGACAGTTCTTTACCATATGCTCCGTACATTGGTCGTCATCAAGATGTCTTTTCATTGGAGACCTAATTGTTTTTGGGGAAGTTCTTGCGTGATTCAACGCTTGTTCAGCCATCCGTTTTTTCTAGAGGAGCATTTCTGGCCAATTGAAACTGTAGCTTATGTTTGCATTTCCCATAAACAAGCCCCTTTCAGCACTCTTGTTGGGCCGTTTGCTATTTTATATAAGATAATTTGACATGAGTGTAAAAACCCTACATTTTCTCAGTGCAAATTGAAAAAATAAGGAAATTGTTAAAACATTAACATTTCCACATTAATGCTTAAATAATATAATATTTTACTATGGTATCTTTTAATTTCAAAATTCCAGATTTGATACGAAGGGACACCCAGGGGCAAGTAAATCAATGGGAAGGGGTCACGTGCCCACACCCCAGTTACACCACTGTGTTATAGTAAATCATGTTGTGATGTTTTGGTTTTATTTGGAGAAAAACATTGTGGTGAGATTTCACTTCAGTATAAATGCGGTGCCTCAGTCTTTCTGACTATTTCTGAATAAAGCTTAATTTAATGAAATAGTAGGTAGCTTTCTCATTAATTAACGCTTAAGGAGTGTGCTCAAACATTTTATATATAAAAAGTCAAGTCGTATGTTTTATTCTTCAAATTTGTTTTCTGTTGTATTTTATTGTCTTAGTCAGATATTCTGTTTAATGTTGGTTTCGACAAAAGGTCGGTACAAAGTCTTAATTCGGAGTGGGCTAATAAATGATGCATTACGGGAAAGCTCCATTAAAGAAAGGGGCTAAAATGAAACAACCTTTTTGTCTGGCAACTCACACCTGTTATCTCAATGTAATTCATTTTCCAAACAGTGAACTTAATTTGATCATGCACAAACTAGTAGGGCTGCTGACAACCCCAGTCAGATTAACTGCTCATTCGTTAAGTTTAATTACCCAAGTAATTAAATGTAAACACACCCACTCTGTGAAAAGAATGTATACTTTTCAAGTTTTTGTAGCAAAACTCGGAAATTCATTAATGGAGCTTTCCCGTAATGTGTTGATAGCAAGACATCAAGACTGCTGACTACTTTGCTACATTCATACCTTTTGGTTTGCTTTTCCAGAGAGAACCATCTTCCAACGAATAACTATTGTTACAAGTGACACTGGTCCCTTTTTATAGACAGGCAAAACATTTTTAATAAATCCTCGGGGAAAAAAAATAAAACTTTACCCATTTGTGTTTGTTTTGTTATCATTCAAAATCATACTACTCATTACTACTTCTTGGCAATCCCACAGCTCAATAAAGCACATAATCCAAGGTCAAAAATTAATTTTTTTAAGTGGAGAAAGGGAGGCAAATATAAAGTAAAGAGAAAATAATCATTTTCGGCAGTCTATGGTATAGCTTTTATTAAATGAAAGAATAATAAGACATTTTAAAAATAGAAGTAAACCACTCTCAATATTGAGAATTCCGTACAAAGATGTCTCACTGATCGACGCAACCTAGGTATTCGCATTAGAGCGACATGTCCCAGTATATCACTACATCCATCATAAACTAAAGCTGATAAAATAAACTGGCATAAAATCTATATCACAATTATTAAGTCACAAGAAGCGAGTAATTCATTATAACATTTTTTTAAACAGCGCTTATGGTGTGAACTGATTACATGCATGTAATTAATACCTGTTTAACGATTCAGATAACACTGTGGATTAATTTTGGTATCGCCGCAATACACGTATTAAGTATAAAGGGAAGCTGCGCTGTTCTAAGTAAATCTTGGTATACATTAGAAGATTTCGGTTACGTTATGGGCGACCCTTGCAGTTACGTTGTGGTTTAGATAAGTGACACCTATTTGAAGTTCCGGTTCCAGGATCGGAACTACATTTAGGTTCGGGCAACATTGTGAAGTACAAGGTTGAGGTAACATTTTTAATTCCCTTCAAAGTTAGGTCTGCCGGGCTGCATTTTAGTCTTGAGCTACACAAGGATGCCGGGCTAAATTCAGGTCTTGAGCTACACCATACAGTGCTAGCTGCATTTCGAATTTGAGCTACACTATAGGGTGCCAGGTGTATTTAGGTCTTAAACTATACTAGGGTGCCAGCTGCGTCTTCAGCTACTTTAGGGTGCCAGCTGCATTTAGGTCTTGAGCTACACTAGAGTGCTAGCTGCATTCAGGTCTTGGGCAACACTAGGGTGCCAGCTGCATTTAGGTCAAGGGCAACACTAGGGTGCCATATAGCTGCATTCAGGTATCGAGCTACACTAGGGTTCCAGCTGCATTCAGGTCATGAGCTACATTAGAGTGCTAGCTGCATGCAGTAAGGTATTGAGCTACACTAGGGTGCCAGCTGCATTTAGGTCCTGGGCAACACTAGGGTGCCAGCTGCATTTGGGTCATGGGCAACACTAGGGTGTCAGCTGCATTCAGGTCTTGAGCTACACTACAGTGCCATCTGCATTCAGGTCTTGAGCTACGCTAAGTGTCAGCTGCATTCAGGTCTTGAGCTACACTAGAGTGCCATCTGCATTCAGGTCTTGGGCAACACTAGGGTGTCAGCTGCAATAAGGTCTTGAGCTACACTAGAGTGCCAGCTGCATTTAGGTCTTGAGCTACACTAGGGTTTCAGCTGCATTCAGGTCTTGAGCTACACTAGGGTTTCAGCTGCATTCAGGTCTTGAGCTACACTAGAGTGCTAGCTGCATTTGGGTTTTGGGCAACACTAGGGTGCCAGCTGCATTTAGGTCTTGGGCAACACTAGGGTGCCAGCTGCTTGCATTCAGGTATTAAGCTACACTAGGGTGCCAGCTGCATCCAGGTATTGAGCTACACTTGGGTGCCAGTTGCATTTAGGTCCTGGGCAACACTAGGGTGTCAGCTGCATTCAGGTCTTGAGCTACACTAGAGTGCCATCTGCTTTCAGGTCTTGGGCAACACTAGGGTGTCAGCTGCGTTAAGGTCATGAGCTACACTGAAGTGCCGGACTGCAATTAGGTCTTGAGCTACACTAAGATGTCGTATTACGCTTAATTATTCGGACTGTGGTATACCTGAATCCATGTAATCATTTAGGTCAAGGGCAACACTAGGGTGCTATATAGCTGCATTCAGGTATCGAGCTACATTAAGGCTCCAGCTGCATTCAGGTATTGAGCTACACTAGAGTGCCATCTGCATTCAGGTCTTGAACTACACTAGGGTGTCACCTGCATTTAGGTCTTGAGCTACACTAGAGTGCTAGCTGCATTCAGTTATTGGGCTACACTAGGGTGCCAGCTGCATTTAGGTCTTGGGCAACACTAGGGTGCCAGCTGCATTTATGTCTTGAGCTACACTAGGGTTTCAGCTGCATTCAGATCTTGGGCTACACTAGGGTGCCAGCTGCATTTAGGTCTTGGGCAACACTAGGGTGTCAGCTGCATTCAGGTCTTGGGCAACACTAGAGTGCCAGCTGCATTTGGGTTTTGGGCAACACTAGGGTGCCAGCTGCATTCAATTCTTGGGCAACACTAGGGTGCCAGCTGCATTTAGGTCTTGAGCTACACTAGGAATTCAGCTGCATTCAGGTTTTGAGCTACACTAAAGTGCCGGACTGCAATTAGGTCTTGAGCTATACTACGATGTTGTATTACGCTTAATTATTCGGACTGTGGTATACCTGAATCCATGTAAGCATAACCAGTTTACTAGTGCAGTCCTTATTTCAACACCATAGTCAATTTTACACTCAAACTGTTGGACTCTGGTTATGGTAGTATGCCTGATCCCCTGTTAAGTATGATCATTGTACAGGTGCACTCCGCGGTCCAACAGAGTCAAACAAACAAGGGATGGTTTGAGAATAAGACGAATCGTAAGTCATGTATGAATACTTGGGTCTATAATCCTTTGAGCCCATGTTGAAATTAAGAAAGAAAGCAGATCACATTTATATTTTCTCATTTATATTTTCTCATTTATATTTTCTCATTTATATTTTCTCATTTATATTTTCTCATTTATATTTTCTTGGGGATAGTGAGTTACAGCAAGAAGAATGTTTCGTGTCTAATGAAGAGTTCCTTTTGCATGCAGTGGTTGCCTCCAAGTTGCCTGAAAGAGATTGTCCTGTGTGACAAGGCCTTCAAAAAACTGTCTGGGATCTATGGATATTAGATTTCGATTTAGTTTTCAAAAACAACTTAGTAAGCTTAGGAATTTAGTGTCGTGATTTAAATTGCATTATGTCGCGTTGCTGTATAATAAAATATTGAATTTATAGATTACGGTTTTACAGCTCATATTGCTTTTAAATTACAAATCGGGTTATAGCCTACTACGAGATCTCATATTAGGTTAAAGTTATTTTTCTGATTCCAGTGGGTCTCTTCGATGCAACTGTTTTTCCCGGGGGGGGGGGGTCGTTTGAATTTGTTTATAAATCCATTTAAGTTAAAGGGACACGATGCTTTTGACTGGGCGATTTGGGCCATGAAAAGTGTTTGTTATGAAATGAATTGAAATTAATCTGGTTGGAAAGATGTTTTAAAAGTAGAATACAATGATCCACACAAATATGCCTCGAAATTGTGTGGTTTTCCTTTTACTTTGTGAACTAACACGGTCCGCCATTTTATGGAGTCAAAATTTTGATTCCACAAAATGGCAGACAGTGTTAGTTCAGGAAGTTTGAGGAAAACCACATAGTTTTATGGCAAATTTGTGCGGATCAATATACTCTACATCTTTCCAACCATACTCATTTCAATTCATTTCATAATTAACGCTTTTCATAGCCCTAATCGCCCAAGAAAACGTGTCTTTTTAAACTACGATTCGGGTCCCTTCGCATCGCAATAATTTACACACAGGTTATAGCCCTTTACACTCTAAACATTCCCGAGCCAGAATTGAACCCGACTCCTGGTTCTAGGGGGGCCTGACCGATTCCCAGGTGAGGATGACCAAAAAAGTGTTCAAACAATTTGATTTTTACTCGGATTCTGCGTCAATTTGACCCAAAATAATAAACGTTTAACAAAATTCATTATCGCGTTACAAAAACGTGCACAATAATGCGGGCTTTATACTGTAAAGGTTTCTTCATGTAGTAATTCAACAATGAAGTGAGACTTATGAGCTGTGGGGTTAAGTACAACTTGAGTCGGAACATTTAGTCGTGTGAAATGAACATAGTTTGCTTTTTGACAAGGCTCTTGTGTTGAATTTACTACAATTACGAACCTTATAGTCGTAATGTTCACCTAATTATTGTGTGGACTGATGTGTCAGCAACGGTCAAAATTGAAGCCAATGTGCAATCAATGGTATATGCTACAATTACTACTGTTTTCATTTAGGGATCAACAGACTTCAAGAACAAAATTGAAGTGTCCACTAAATATGTACAGGTTAGGCAGTTGAGTAGAAGTAAAAAAGCAGAAGCTGTAAATGTGTCATTTAATACGACAGGTTCAGTTGATTGTTCAGTTGATGATACAATCATTGGACTTGGCACGCAGTCTCAGAGACGTCAGCCATGATGAAGATATTCGTTTGGCTATAGGGCCATCGCAGATTTTGTCCTTGGCATAGCATAACAAGCAATTACAGCCATTTTGAAAGTTATGTAACTATTGTTTGTTAACCTATACCGATAGTTTTTCACATTTTGAATCTGCGATGGTCTTATAGAACCACCCATCCCTTGGATGACACACTCTGGCTGTGTACCAAATTCCATGCTTGCATCATCAAAGAAACAATTTCCCAAACGTTTCCCCTTTCTCCAAATTAGGTTGCTACTTTAGCAGTATTGATTTGAAGGTTTGCATGGTGGAGGGATGATGGAGGCTTGCGGATACATCTTACTTTGTAAATATCTTTGCTGGGTGGTTGGTTCTTAGAAGAACCGGATGTTTACTAGACGTTTCAATCACTGTCTTCATCAGGAGATGATGATGGGCTTAATCTCTTGATGACAGAGAGAGTTTGCTTTTCAAAATGTCGAGTACACCTTTGGCTCTTCTCAGAACCACACTCTCACCAAACAGATTTAATTCATGGTGTCACCGCAAAACTCTATGTTATTTAAAAGTTGTACAGGATTGGTAAGGATACCCCCCCCCCCCCCAAAAAAAATAATAATTAAAAATAATAATAATCAGTTTGAAAGCTTACTGATTATAAAATTCATAATAGAAGCCCTTTTCTAAGAGAACAAATTCCAACAAAAATGAAGTTAAATTCAAGTAAATTTAGTCTGAAAATCAAAATAAAATAAATAATAATAATAATAATCAACAACAACGCAACAGCTGATTTCGGTTGTTAAAACACAATTCGGTACAATATGTTTACCTTCTGAAATTGTTGAATGTTGTTTTCCCCACTATTTTCTCCTGACTCACATAAAAGATTAAACCTAAATTCTAACATGTTTGTTATTTCATATATGATTGGTCGCACAAAACATTAACACTCTCTGCGACGATTACATTTTTACTAGCTCTACCCATCCCGTATAACACCTTTAACAGGAATCCAGTTTCACACTTTGAATCGCCATTATTTTGATCTTTACGATCAGGGCCCTCTTTCATAGAGCTGCTTAAGTACACAAAGTAGCTAAGCACAACAAAAATCGCTTGAGAATAAGGTTACCAGCCAAACTACTATGTCTCATGTACAATTTGTGACTGGTATCCTGCTCATTTCTGCTTAGCAAACAATTGTTAAGCAACATTTTCTGCTTAAGCAACTCTATGAAATTTGGCCCAGGTAGGATGTATAGCCCACGATCCATCTAAGTTGTTAATATTGAATCCACCGGCTACAAACACATCATCGACCCTCTTTCGTGTAGTTATTATTTATACAAGAACCAACGGATTATGAACTGTATACTTGCGTTACATCCAATGCCTTGGCCGTAGGGGAAACTGCAATTACTACCGTGATCGGGGGAATAGGAGGCGGGAAACTAAACCAATTTTTATGGCGGCTTCATTTGTTATGAACTTGATTTGATCCCAAGGTTCCGTGAAGTTTGACATTTCACAATTATCAGAAGAAAAACAGTTCCTTTGCTTACCCTTTTTTCTGCAATCAGATTTTATCCGGATTGACTCCGAGCGTCAGCTCCAAGATGATCACTGCCGTACGAGCTTGACCTCCCACACACTGAACTGTTCTGTGATGGGAGAATAGATATTCCACTATTATGTTAAAGTTATTAACTCTCAGCATGTCTCGGTTGATAAACTGCGAGCTTCGAGGCTCAGCTTTTGGAATTTTGAATGGTTATCATGAACGCAAGGCATATCAACAAGGTACACGGCCTTTCCATATTCAGTTAGTTAAACAAGCTGGATTTATAAACAGACTGATATATAAATATTTTGATCACAAGTGGCATTTCATTTGAGTAAACATAAATAAGCACCTTAACAAGATTCTCTAGAAAACAACCTTGGTTTCTGATTGTTTTCTGGCTGGAAGTTTAGGTCAAGCGCTCGTTGGGTGACCTCCCCCACCCCCCCCCCCCCCCCCCCCCACCACCACCCAGTAAACTGAAGGTAACACACGACGGCATAAAATACTTCAACAAATCCATGAGCACCAAGGTCCCTGGAAGAGAGGACCTCTTTATAGCACGCCGACTGCTTTCTATGACGTTTATGCTTCGCTCAAAAGATATCAAACAAGAAAAAACAAAATCCCGCCAAAAATGTTCATACTTAGCGAGCCGTTTTACCCGATGGAGAAGTGACTACAACGTCTTCGTGTGTTACGTCATGGTGAGTGCTATTCGTTTTATATTATACGTTCATCATCACTCTGCGCATTCGAAATCACCCTTTCATCAGACTCGGCTGTGCGTACCTACGCACAAAAGCACACCACCGAAATGCTTCATTTAATTGCGTCTTTTAATCATACAATGTTTAGTAGTATATGTACAGACACAAGACTGGCAAGAACGTGCTTAAAAAGCACCGGTTCACGTGATTAGGTTCAACAATGGATCCGCTCATTGGCAACTCTCCATTAATGACATCGAGGAGTTGACGTTGTGGTTGATGTTGTTTTAAGGGGTGTTGGTTCGTGAAGACGCGGGAACTAATTGACAACCAACGGGACGTCAGCAGACAGTTATTGCACAATGACTTGAACTAATAAGTCACAACGGATAGTCGTCACGGGAAAAACAATTCATTGCAAAAAATAAGAAACGTCTGGAAGTTTACCTGTTAATTAATCATCCGATTGGATTAGCGATTTTAGAAGGCGGATTCTGTTTTGGTGATATTTCCACAATCATTCTAAACTTGATTTTAATTTCCTTTTTTATTTTTTTTTATTTAACCAGGGTATAGCCCCACAATTTACACACCAGCATACATGCACTATAAATCGTCATCATAAAGAGTCGACTGCTGAGCAGGTTGACACAAGCTTTCCCCCATCATACCCTCAGCCTGTTTTACCCAGGAAATAAACACAAAAGAGGCTTTAAAAATTACCACAAACTATATTATCTATAAACTATATTATTTTATTTTCTGACATTACCGTTAGCAGAAACTTTATTGGGGGTAGGGGTATCGCGGGTTGGGGGTGGGGGTATCGCATGGTAGGTGGGGTTTAATGACGACGTTATAAGCAAAGCTGTTCATCCATAAATTACAGGGGGTTACAGCTGGAGATCCCTGACAGCATTAAATACAAACTGTACTTGACTTGCTTTCGACCTTGTTTGCTGTCGCACTTTGTTATTAAGTTTATCTTGGGTTTCTATCCGGATCAATTTGCCAGTCTATGATGATATGTTACAGCACTGCTTCAAAACTAAGATTGACCCAAAACCAACGGTCACACACACAAATCATTCCGAAATAATCTACTGATGCTGTAGGGTAGAAAAAGCAACAGTCATGTAATTAAAGACTGTCTCTCAAGATAACTCAACCACGATATTCAGCGAGAGAGGGCGCCTTCTTCTTTCAACATGGATCAGAGCTGTGTATGGTATTGAGAGAGTTGCGACATAGAGGGACCCTTTTCTTTGTTCACGTGGTTGCTGGGCGCCATTTTCGGTTTAAATACAGCACAATATGCAGTCTGGTCTGGCACCCTTTTGCGCACATGTTCTATTTGGGTTTAATTTGTTAACGAAAATGGTTTCTAATCGCAATACACCGATCCATTAAGCCACGCCCATTTCTCATTGACCAATCACAACCGCGAAATCTGATCACCATTTGAGCCGTTTGGTGATCTTTGCACTAATGGTGATCCGGTTTCGCGGCTGTGATTGGTCAACTCGTAAGGAGGCGGGGCTTAATGGATCGATCTATTTGTCACAACTCACTCAAAAACGGCTCTGACATGGATAGGTTCACCATGCTCCCCTCACCAACCAATGTGCTTACTATTCAAAAATACTATTAAAACCTTAAATCAAATCACTGCAAATCAAATAAGACATTCTATAACAACTGTACTTCTTGTTATGTTATGTTAGTATTTGCATTTTCGGGCTGTTCTCATACAAAATGGAAACATGCCTGAACGAGAAACATATCTCCATCTTGTCCTCTTGAAAATGGTCCCGTCGCTTGTCAGCAAAAAGAGGGGCCATTTTAGGGAGCTAGTGTACAAAAAAATGCACCAGGATAAATAAAACAAATCCCTCTTCTTAAATACCGACACAGCGCCACCAAGGGGTTTATGCCTACACATGCCAATCTACACGTCTACACGCGAATGAGGAGTACCCAGGACCTTTTCAAGTCAAAGTTGACAAATCTTAAAACATGTTGCCAGTTGAAATGTAAAGCCAAGACAAAGTAGAAATGAAGGCTCTTGGTGATTCCCATACAAAAAGTGACATTGTTCGTGGTTGATGATTTTCAAGAAACGTTCTCTTGAAAAGATTTTAAGGATAGTTTCTGGATTTTAACAAATCCGCAAAGGAGTGAGGTTGCCACGTGTCTTTTAATCTGCTAAGTTATTCACTACGTAGTAGTGGGTGTTGACAAATGATCCTAAGTAAATCAAAGTGAGAAGGATCGTCCCTGATAATGGAGAAAAAATTTAAATAATAAGCAACATCTGTAACACTAATAAAACAATGTACAGCGTTTTCCTCTGCTTGCCGTAAGTAAAGAATCGGTGCTTACGGAAGCAAGTAATTCCGCGCTTACGTCAAGCGTATTTCACGGGTTAGCATGTAATGTTTGCTTGTGCGCTTGCGTAGTCCACGTTACCAGGCATTCTACGCTTACACAGCTAGCGCAGAAATTCGGCGCTTGCTCGTTAAACGGAGAAGGATGATCGCAAGCGCAGAATTCGGCGGTAAGCAGAGCCATGAAATTGGGCCCCACACAGATGATCCGAAAAAAGGCTGTCGGTAATCCTCTCAACGCTGCTTTTTGTTTTAATTATTGAACAACTCTAAATTAAGTATAGGCAACAATTACAGACAACCCTTTCTTTACAAGCAAACGTTTTCATGTGGTAGGCTTGTGGCAAGTCTATAGTTCACGCGGACGACCATTATAAGCCAACACAAGAGGGCAGCGTACATGCGCTTCTTTATCCAAAGAATGTTAACATTTCCACTGTTTATATTGTTATTACTTTTTGAATATTAGTTTTAATCATTATGGATCCGATGGTAACAAACAATAGTGTTAACCCCGAGTTGTGCATTGTTTTTGTTATATATTGCTGTGGTTTTAAAACATATTTAAACATCAATCATAACTAATCGGATGCTATTGTTTTTATTTCTGGTATTCTAATGTTGTTGGTTATGAGTAGTTTAATCATTTTCACAGGATACTTGGATGAAATTATTATTTGTACCACATTCCAGTCTCTTATTTTTTATTTCTTTTTTTTTTAGATCAAGAGGAAAGTTGCACAAATAAAAGCAGACATGAATGAAACTAATTTTAGAAATAGGCGTAATCGGGATATAATGCACTCAATTACATGACGAAAAGAGAATCCAACAGTAAAAACACCAGATTCATTGAGTAAAAGCTGACAGAATCGACAGAATAGAGTACAGTCTGACATAAATGTTACACAATCTCAGACATACTCTTAATAAATTGCATGACAAAATAGAGAAAAACTTACACGCAATTACCGAGAACGAGAACCGAGCAGTTTAAAGTGTCGGGCAGAATGAAGGTCTATAACCCGTCCTACTTCCTTGTAAATTGTATGAAATAAATGAGTAATGCATACAATTCTTTGCAAACCCCTCCACTGATAAACCTGACTTTAATGCTATTTGGCAAATTACAAGAGGCTGTTATACAGCAGAAGTATTTACAACAAAAATACAGTAGAGTGAACCAATTAAAACACAATTATGCAAAATTCGCGTCAACATATTAGCTGGGACTTAAACAAACCATTCGATGTGATTTCCTATCAGCATTGCATCTTAAGTAAACACTCAGGCAAACTACTTGGGAATTCAAATGCACAGAAACTGACCACTCCCCCACATTATTTCGCCTTCAGTTAAAAACGTATGATATCAATACGTCAACATTATTCTCCAAGATTAAACGATCGTACAGACAAACAAGTCAATGGAATTGTGATTAATTTATTGAATCCGTTTGAGTAATGTTTTTTATCCAGACGAGCATAATGATGTTCAGTGATCTAAGCATTACCAAAAAATGATAACATACTGTGGCAAAGTACAAAGTTCTGCGTTACTAATTATGAGTATACATTATACAAGCAGCTTTTGAGTTTGTTCCGGAATGTTTAATTATGGTATTTTAAAACTGCATCTCTTTTTCAGATTATTCTCTTAGCGTAACACACCAGTTTCATCTTCGGGACTCGATCAAGAGGTTTTTGCACAGCCGAACGTAAAATGCAACTACGAAGTCTGGCATTTGGGTTTGCGATCTTGACAAGGAGTAAATAACCCTGTTTAAATTACAGTAGTTCAGAAAGTTTTTTTTTTTTTTACAAAGTAATATTGAATAATGCTTAACATATCGATAGGAAAAATTTAATATTTGTTCACATTAAGAATTCAGAATTCACAGCTGCCGTTTTAAAGATTAAAGGAATGAGATTCCACAAAAGCATTTACTAGCATACCACAAACAAAGTAAAAGAAGGGGTAAAAGTTAAAATATAAAATGTATAGATACAAAATAAATTCAACACAAAAGCAGCGCGCACTTTGGGCTATCATTCCATCTCCGGTTTGTAAAATCATTACACAAAATGTATCTAATCTCTTGTTGAGTAAGAAGAAGAGATAATATGACAATTGCCTACTACAAGGCTCTGAAGAGTCAGGGTAATCAAAATATAGAGTGAAAAGAAGGAAGAAGGGGAGCAAAGATAAAGATAACTGTTGATGTTGCGTTAGAGCTGGGCTCATTCGATTGCGCGGAAGCAGGAAACGGATAAGAGTTCCAAGGGGAGACGGTGCGAGGGAAGGACAAGTGCCCCGTTGTATTTTCCTTTGGGGAAGGTCGGGATATGGACACTGAGCTAACAGAAATGTAGGCCAAGTATGGCAACAGGTGCGATCAGCAACCAATTAAAAGACCAGTTTAAACACGTGATATTGGTAATAACTTAAATAAAACTTAAAGATAAAAACTATTACAAGCAAAACCTAATTTTCGATGCAACACTTAATTCCTGGAAATTTGCAAAACTGGGGTAAAGTGCTTTAAATTGTGACTGCTTGGACACTTTGTACACTCTACAAAAAAAAGCTCAGCCCGGATTCTGGGTCCCAGGGGGCCTTACCCATTGCCGGGTCAGACTGACCCATTTCCGGGTCAGACTGACCCATTTCCGGGTCAGACTAACCCATTTCCGGGTCAGACTGACCCATTTCCGGGTCAGACTGACCCGGAAAGTGGTTAAGAAAGGAATTTTGACTTGGATTCAGTGTCAGGTTTCAGTCATCTTTACATACAATTATGTGTCAAACTGACTCAGAAATGGGACACAGATCTAGGTCATTCTGACCCTGAAGTGTAATATCATAATTATGTGTACTCCCAAAGAGACATTAACCCTTGTGTGCAACCAAATGACGGACACATCTGTATAGGGAAACGCTGGGATATCAAACAACGAATACACATGAAACCGGCAACATTGTACATTATTGCAAATGTTGAGCACAACATTGTACATTATTGCAAATGTTGAATACATCAAAAATAAGAACCAGGAGGTAGTAAATAATTGTTTTTATCATCAAACCTGTACAAAATTAAAATGTTTAATTAATTCCCTACCTGAATGTGGAAAGACAAACAAATGACAGTGTAGACGCCTATGGCTTCACATCAGCAACGACTAACTTGGTAAGTACTCGCAATCTGCATGGATATTTCGAAGGCGTTGTCTCAGTTAATACTTATCACCGCGGGTTCACTGACAGGCTCAGGTAGCCTTGTGAGGTAACGAAGACCCCTCAGTAGTTGTGTCGTCGTGTCCTCCCTTATTAGTGGCAGGAGTAAATGGCTTGCAACACACGCCCTTGCAAACGCCCCACTGTAAAACCAGACCAGTGTTGCTCATTACATAGATGAGCCATAGTGTGGAGAAATAACTCCGAGAAGTCTTGCAAGTGCGAGACGGTACCGAGAAGTGATGTCTTGATGACGCCATTTTGACAGACAATTTGAAAAGACGATGCCGTACAAAAGACAAGAGAACTTGAAGCGGCCAGTTGTATCCTCAAAGGATTCGCAAAGCGGAAGTCGAAGGGGCCCCGAGGAGAAAAAAATGGATGCGGAATTAATCGGCATCGCGGCAGCTTTGAGCACAACATTGTATCAGCCGATACTCCACATTTCTGTTAGTAGTTAACGACAAAAAAGGGTCAACGAGTGACAGCACTTACCAACACAGATTACTACCTCGTCTCCCAGGTTACTACCTCTGTTGGCAGGTAACAGGAAGGAATGTAATCTGTATATGGGGCCTTTCTTTTGTTGATAAACAAAGTGCGCCGGATGGCATGGTCGGCCGAATTCAACATTTTCTGTAAATATTCATGAACGGAAACCCTAACCCTAACCCTAACCCTAACCCTAACCCTAACCCTAACCCTAACCCTAACTATTTATGAATATTTGTGTAACACTGCTTCAAACTATGGCAATCTGTTTTTGATTTGCAGTTATGGCTTTCTATACTTTCCAACCTGGGTTACATTTCTGTTAGTAGTTAACGACAAAAAAGGGTCAACGAGTGACAGCGCTTACCAACACAGATTACTACCTCGTCTCCCAGAAATGTGGAGTATCGGGTGATTGTATATACAAACTGTCCAAACAAATTAAGTCTTATGTGTGCATGTTGTTACTCTGACGAGTTTAATTACTGTAACATGAATGTCACACATCAAAGGGGATACGGAAGTGTTTACGTTGAAATCTGCCAACCAGGTGTTAAGTATGAGTACATTTCCAACTAAATGTTACTGACATAAAAACAAACAAAAACATCAATCAGCAGCAGCAGCAGCAGCAGCAGCAGCAACAGCAGCAGCAGCAGCAGCAGCAACAGCAACAACAACAACAACAACAACAACAACAGCAACATGTTGATAATTTTGAAAAACGCATAAACGAGAATTTTTGAAGTGTTTCATTCCTACCTATTAATGGCCGCAACTTTCTTTTAACTCACTGGATTACTGACGAAAATGCAGAAATAATTTAACAGCGATAAACGAACGATGTGAAGAAGAGACTGCAAAACCGACATTCTCTAAGAATTTGGATTTCAGCGTACCTATTCGATTGAAGCACGAGCAAAATGCGTTTTTTTCCCCGTCTTTCCCTTGCTTAAAAACAACAAAATAGCCTAGTATTTAAATCGTCTTTAAAGCGCTCTTTCATATTGTGTCTTCATAACAAGACAAGAAAAAAGAAAGAAACAAAACCACCCATAAGCACAAACAAATTCAAAAGCAAAGGAAGAGCAGGATCACGCCATTAATGACATTCGCGTCGATCCCAAACAAGGCTTAACGCAGATTCAAAAATACATTTTCCAGACGGTGAAACAGATAACGAATTGAAGTAGATACTTGTTAGAATGTCTGGGTCAGAAAAAACTTTGCAGATACCCATTAGCCCATGGATTAAACTTCACAATTTATTCCTGATGATCAGCAATTCCGTATGTTTAATATAACGGCGAATAAGCCGCCATCCAATCGTTACTTTGGTTTATCACGGGGCCCACTCAGTCTGACGTGCACACCATCGAGTACATAAAACACTGTTCCTCCTCTCAATAATACGATATCTGGAATTCTTTAGTACGGCGAATATTTTCTGGACAGTGTTGACTTGGCCGCGTTTTTGTGTTGACTAGTGGTTTTGATTGTCAACTCTGGGCAAAAGAGGTTCTCGGCAGAATCTACTGCCCATGGGACGGCAGAATGAATAAAAAATAAATACATCTATATGTATTTAACATACGGCGAGATTTGGGGAAGGGAGTTTGGGAGTTTGTAAAAAAAAAAAGTCTTGGGCGAGGGTGGATGGGTCAATGGGTCGACTAAAGACTTAACAACAGTCGATCTAGATGTCACTCAAACGCTGTGTGGTTTGAATAGGTAGTCCGACAAGATCAACATAGCCCCGGAGCACTGTTTCTCTGGTCAATTCGCGAAGTTACGTCACTTTGTCAAGATGGCGGTTAGGTTACGTAACGAAGAAAGTTGTGTAAACTTTTGCAACCACAATATTTCAATAGGCCCCATAATTGCTAGGTTTTTGCTGATAAAATGTGTCAGTTATTGAGATAATATTTATCATTGCACGCTATTTATGCAATTAATTGTTCCATTTTTTCTTCCTGTTGGATACGTCGTCGCCTTGTCGGGTTGACATATTTTGATGAATCAATCGACTAGACGCGTTCGAGTGAACCACAGACCACGCATGCGTGATGTAAATGGCAAATTTACTAAAGGTTAGCACCTGAACTTGCTAAATGTGGCAACTGCTACATGTACAGTGTTTAAGTTGATACTATTACTTGCTGATAATATTGTTCGGTTTTTTAATGTTATTCCATGCATCACATAAATAATGCTTCACCGTACCTCAACAAACTCATTATCCCATAATGTTCAAGCAAGAAGTCAACTGCGATCCGCTCAAGATTACAGACTTCTTATCAGCACACACGCTCGTACATTATCTGGTGACCGTGGTTTTTATGCTGCTGGGCCAACTATGTGGAACAAGGTACTTTATAACATTCGCCACTGCTCGCCACTGCTCCATCACTGGCAGCCTTCAGGAAATCTCTTGAGACCCATTTATTTGACTCCTAACTTGATTCAAATGTTGGCTTATTCTGCTTATACTGCTTGTTAAGCGCCGTGATACTTTGAAAGCGCTATATAAATGCTTTTTGTTTTGTATTGTTTTATTGTATTGTATTGTATATAAAAAAATATATATATATTATTAAGCACAAAAGTAACAACATTTTGCTAACCAGAATTAGGTGGCATGTACCATCATTCTGCGACTGGTATTCTGCTAATGTTTGCTTGTCAGCGAATTGTTAAGCAACGTTCCGCTTCAAAAGAAGCTCTATACGAAATTAGGCCCTGTATGGGCCCAACTGTTGTTTTAAGCTTCTTCTGCTGCAGCTGCTATTGTTGTCCCTGTTATTGTTGTTCCGGTTGGTTATAAGCCAATGATGTCTCTTCGAAAGAAAACACAAAATATTGGAAACCCGTTAAAAGGGAATCCGTCAAAAGAATATGAAGACGCTTGTGTGCCATAATGAGCCATGGGAATCAAGTTCAAAACAGGCTGTGCCCAAGGGCAAGACACGAGCCTGTCTGTCCCCCAGGATTGTAGCAGTCAAGCCCCGAGATCCGAACCGTGTCAAAATGTCAAACAGAATGTTTAATTAAAGACAGCGCCGGAATTAGGGTAACTTTTAAGGGAGCTCAAAAGGGTGCACCGTTTTTTTCTAGGGGGGCACTTGTGGCCAATTAAAGGTGTAGTTTCGGTTTGCATTCCTTTTTTAAACAAGGCCCTTTCGAGCGTTGTTGTGTCATTTATTTTTATGTTATACTATTTATAAAGATAATCTGATTTGAGTGTAAAAACCAAGTAAATGTAAATGGAAAAAACTGCTTTCAAAATATTGAAATAATCACATTAAAGCTTAACTCGGTTAATGTATAGTCTCCAAAGACTAACATTCAAATGGGGCGGCATGAGGGGGCATGGACATCAATAGGCGAAACGTGCCACCCCCCCCCCCCCCCCCCCCCCCCCCCCCCACCCACTTACGCCACTGATTAAAGATGATTTCGGGCATAAGGAACACGTACAACAAAACTACTGTTTGTTTGAGGTTTGTATTTCAATTTTATTAACGTTTTGTTACAAGCGCATTGAGCGTCTCTTGAACAGATTAGACAAATTGAAAACTTGTTTTGTCGTATTATAATGATAATTGTTGTTAAGTCACGTGTGGTGTTCGTTCTGTTTTGCAAACTATACAGATTGTATTACTGCCTGCTCTTGCGCGACAGGATGTTCTTTATCTCAGGGGTCAAAGTTCATACGACGTTGGACACGTTGAGTTCAGTACATGTCAATCAATAAAGATGATGATTTCAGGTCATTTAAATTTTGCAGCACTTTGCAGCTTTTTGGGGGGGCTTTTCAGTAAGAAAACAGTGGATTCAAGGTGTTATATTATTTATATTATTAGATCGTTCTTCAACTGCAAGTAAAATAGCCTGTTACTCAGCACGCAAAGCTGAGGGAATGTTTAAGGAAAGCATATAAGTAAACGTATTTCCCAAAAATCCACCCGATGTTTTGACAGATCATTTGACGACGGGGTGTGGGGTGGGGATTTGTGAAGAGGAGGGGACAAAACGTGTTTGGAGGTAAACACGTGAAAACTACTTTCCGCAAGGTATTTTCCGACTATTGGCTACCCCGGTGCGGGCACCCTTTGGGAAGACCAATTTCAGTCAACAAGAGGGGCTAAGAAGTAATACTTCAATCCTGGAAACTGACAAGATGTTATTTTGTTACATCTCATAATCTAATTCTCGATAAGGTAGCAAAATTGGAAATGCACCCCTGAGGCAGAGAGTATGCTGCCACGAATCACAACCCTCAAAATATTTACAGTCGACAATCGAAACAAAAATTAATAAAAATCATTCGAACGGAGCGATATCTGTCTCTCTGTTGTTTGACTACTTCTATAACTACGTGAAGGCAGCATTGGCCAATGAACTAAGCAATTTTTAAATCATAAAAATGCATGACCTCCAAACTTAAATGGTTTCGTGTAACTGAACAAAAACCTACCCCCTCCGGAGCAGTTTTTGTATTGCACCTATGAATAAAAACTATGATATATAGTACACTTAAGGGACTATACGCTGCTGGCAATACACGGCATGCATGGGACCCCTATAAGCTAATGGATCTTTTACTCATTTCAATGTCACCTCACGCGTTTGAGGCTCACTCCCCTGACAACCATCTTACCGTAGATCATTTTATAATTTGATAGGGATCTTGATCACCTGAGGTAATATTCTGAGGACACAAACACACACACTACAAATGAATGGTCCAATATGGAGATTTGCGTGGGTGCTCCTACACAGTTACGATCATCTATGAATGGAAAGGTTTTGAGGATTTGAATCATGATTCATATGTGTAGGTTTTGACTCTTGGTTTTTACTCACATCACAACACCTCTCTAAATAAAGAAAGTGACCAAACCTATTAGATACAGAGATGGCGTAACTTCATATACGTTGTACTATCCACTTTACATCAAAAAGTGTTGTGAGAAATACGTGCCCATGCAAAGCCTGCGAAAAGTATTTGATATGATATCATCATTGTATAGAATGTATTATTATATTGATACCATAAACATAGTATAACACACGTTTGTTTCACATTTAAGCATGGGATTCGGAACACAGTCAGAGTATGCCATGAGGAAGATTCAGCTAAAGCGCCATCGCAGATTATTTTAAAATGTTGAAAACTATAAAAGTAGAACGACGAGCAATTTTCAAAATTTTCAAAATGGCTGCCTTTGCTTGTTATACTACTCATATTTTAAAACTATGATGTCCCTATAGCTAAATATTATTATTATGGCATACTGGGACTGTGCGTCAAATTCCATGCTCATATCATCAGTAGCACAATCACATCACTATACCTGTCACACCATGTCAATAAAACGCCTGAGAGACTTCGAAAGACTAATTTATTTTTTGTGGCGTGATTGAACTTTGGAATAATATTGTCCTTGCTGATAACAAAAGCAAGTCGTTCACAAACATCAAAGGATACATTAGGCCTATTTGCTAATTAATTGGTTTATTTTTTATTTTTTGAAACTGTATAAATTTACCAAAACGCACTAAAGTATTTAATAACAGGCCAATACTTAAATTTAACACTTAAGAGATCGGAATTTATCAAGATTCGGGATCGAAAGAGGGTATGACCCATTTCATGGTCAGGTTGGCCTAGAAACTGATGAACACAATTGATTTTGAGTCAGATTTTGCGTCATATTGACCCGTTTTTGTGGCATTTCGACACATCAGGTTTTGCCACGTGGGTCTGTATAAATACAGACCCACGTGGCTCAGGCCCTACGGGACTCGGGATGCATTTTTTTACACCTTAGCGAGGGGTTTTGTACTGTAATACTGCCAATTCCTGTCTTGAGATGAGACTACAAACATTTATGCCTATGGAGGGTTAGGGTTAGGGTTTAGGGTTATGGTTAGTTAGGGTTAGGGTTTAGGGTTAGACGTAGTCTCCTATCTCAAGACGGAATTGACAGTGTTACAGTACAAAACCCCTCGCTGCGGTGTAAAAAAAAAATACGCACCCGGGATTCATACCAAAAGCTGTTGGGGGTTTTTTTTTACGCGGAAGCTCCAAACTTCCGTAAAACACTTATGGGAGAAAATTATATTATTAAAAAGGGTTTTATATTATAATTCAGTTATTATCTCTTACGGACGACTTAGTTTTGCGTAATCAACTCAGGGTTCACTCTTAACTGTTTTAGTGACTAACAAGCAATAGTTATAGCTTTTTGGTCATTTCACCCCACCAGCTTTTTCACTGGTCCTCATTTTAAGGTTTGTCATGTTATAGTGGTACTTGGATTTGAAACCAGGAATATTCCGAGCAGGCAGTGGTTTTACACGTAGCTTTTGGAAGCAATGAACAAGCCAGCAAAACGATACAACATCTTGACAAGTCCTTAGAAGGTATGCATTGTCCAGCGAGCCACTGTAGGTGAGTGCCGCTGTCAGCACTTTCTAATTAAAAAAAAATCCCATTGTCATAACCACATTGGAGAACTGGTCAGCTCATCTGCCGTGATATCCTATGCTGGACCATGCCACACGTCCAAAAGGGGTGTCAATCAATAGGGGTCAATGATTTGGTTAGGAGGGGGAAATGAAAAAACTTTGCCAGTATCCTTTACGCACAAGATCGGTTTGTCAATTGTCAATGATATAGGAGAAACTTTATTTAAAAAAACTTAACTAATGAAGCAAACAAATAAACTGAAACTAACCCGGGCAATACCCTGACATACTTGGATAAATAATCATTGAAAAAGGGCAAACAAACATTTTTAATCAGAGATTTGCGGTAGCACCATGTGTAAATCTCTGTTGAGTAGTTTTGGCTCTGAAATGAACCGGCCGTCTCTTTTGAGTGGTGATGGTTCTGAAAAGAACCGGTTGCAACAACTGGTTCTTTTCAGAAAATGGTGCTACCGCAAACCTTAACTGATTATACTCCCACCAAGCAAAGTTTCAAATCCTACAAACATTCTTAACCAATAGAAAAAGCTTGTTAGCGTTGCAACCAAACGAGCCCTCGCTGGAGTTAAGGGGAGTAACGCTCCAGTTATGTTCACGTGGCAATAAAGGCAATTATTACAGTTTTACCATATGGTTTCATTGGCGGCAAAGATGCGTTATATAGTCGCTGCAGTCCACCCAGACGCTCATCTAATAATATAAAAGGTACATTAACTATGCAAGTGAGTGATAGGTATACAGCCAAATCATGCAAATCACAACGGCCAAGGAAGTGTTTCATAAGTTAATTGTGTGCAAACCTATCAGTCCAAAAACAAATGTCAGCATCCTGTATTGTTCAGAATATTGCATCTATAATTCACAAATTCAACATAATTATGAGATATTATGTGGTGATCGTGCCATTGTGATTGTATTGGGTCTGCATACACAATCCTGCGGTGGTATCTAGTCTTTCTTCCAGTTGCCGATTGCACAATGAGGTATGATAGTCACGGTGTAGTTAGGTTCACTTTTATTAATCCTGGCCATCTTAGATTGCGCTTGTCCTGTCTGAGTTTATAGATTTCTTGCTTCGATTTGTCAGTGTTTTGTACAATTGCTCTAGGTGTAACAGGAATTTTTAAAGTATACGCTTATTGTTTTTTATACTGTTATATTTTGTCGGTATAAATTTAACATTTGTACTGTCTGTTGAAATCTTGGCGAATAAATAATAATAATTTAAAGTTATGAACGCTATATAGATTTATCCGTCTGGGTGTAAAATGTGCTTATCAAGAAATAAATAAATAGGCTCACTTACTACTAATAAAAGTGTAAAATAAAAAAGTAGTACAAATAATAGATGAATAAACATCCCTAAAATCCCAAAATTATTTCACAAAAAGGGAGAGTGGTGTAGGGCTATTGGAGAGGCTACACGTCTATACCTACATAGTCGACGAATTTTTATTTCGAACTAGAAAACGTTCAAATATTGATTTCAACCCGAATTTTGAAGTCTTGGGCTTCAATTAAACCGACCCTTTAATCAGTTACCCTCGACTAATTAGAGCTCTAAACTCCGGTTTCATTTCACACTATGTTACAGTCAATATGACCGGGATAGATAGTTCCCAGTAGACGCCATCTTTACGGGCAAATCGCATTTTGGCTTGCAGGCGCGTCAGGCGCTCAAATTATTAACGCAGCCGCGTCGTTCACTAACCAATCACGCAATGAGTTTTGTGAAATGTGCGCGTGCTGCACGCCGTTCTCACGCGTAACGCGGGACTGTGTGTTCCAAATTGCCCGTAAAGATGGCCGACTTACGTCATACTGCAACCTATCTATAGTTGGAACATACAGGAGTCTTCACTGGGCGTATGTTTTTTGTCAACATGACAGCATGTCCGGACCATTGGCGTGGCTTTGAGTGTTACATGATTATACTTAATCATTGAGTGTTTTTTGTTTGTTTGTTTTTTTGCAAATGTAACAATAACTAAGAGAACAGTTTTGACAAGATCAGGATCTGATGGAGGATTATGAAAAGAAGTGTAATAAGTTCCACTTCAAATCACGCAAAATTATGTATATGAATGATGTAAATCCATGAGATGGCGAAACAGTTAGATACATGTTTTTGATTTATCGCGAAACTCTAAAACGTGACAAAAGTTGGGGTGGGGAGGTAAAGTCCTTTCCGAGGACAGACTCGATCATTTTCAGCGGAAACGTCACTGACGTGCATGTAATGACAATCAGACAATGTTCCCCAAAACGTATAGCGACAGTAAATGTACCGTGTCCTTAAACATAGAGTACGGTGGAGAGAAGCATACAAACATCTGCGGTCAGTAGTTTAAAAATGGCAAAGACAGTTTGGGGACATAGGTTTGTATTGATCGGTATAAATGGATCTTAAGATTGCGGCTACGATGAAGGGAAACTGTGGAAATCACCCCGCACCATTCTCCGAAAAAAAAATGTGGGTCAAGATTTCTCCAGCATCTTACGCAAAAAACAGAAATAAAATAAAAAATCTGGGTGAGTGTGGAGGCGGAGTAAGTGCGCGATCAAAACCTGTAGCTTGAAACGCATTAAATTGTCTTCTAAAAATGTAGTAGTTAATAGGCAGGACAGTTCTTTTCAGAACTAAGTAGTCTCCCGAATCTCGTAATCTACTCCGCGGCAGTAGAATAAAGAGCAAGACAAATTCTCAAAGAACAAAACTGCACAGCACGTTACATGTATGTAGTAGTGCGTTATATATTAATAGTGCAAACCGAATACATTGAAACCTCACCATGCATATACATCAAAACCTATATTCTAAACTATGCGTTTAAAAGAAGGGCAAATAATGGGTCGCCACACTGTCCACTAGGAATATGTGCAATAAAGTGACAACTACTAAATTGTAAACTGCATGCGAGGCAACTTGCAGCATCTCGTCCGATATATTTATTTTTCTTCAGGCGCTTCCGCTGTCTTAGGGAAGGTATATCTTTGGTAATTACTCAAAAGAATTAATGACCATAAAAACTTACTGTGTCAGAAGCACTGCAGCTGTTGATAATGAATATATTTGAGAAACGATCTCTCCTATTGAATGTGGTTATAGAGAAAGGGTTTCAAAAGATTGTCTTCTGCACGAAACGTTTCCCAGATTGTGTATTCCAATTACGGATTATTTATCCTGCGTGGAAAGATCAGCTCCAGATTTGCGGCGAAACCTAAAAAACGCTACCACCTTTTGAACTGAACTTTTCATAATGTTAATTTATTGTATTGTCTACATTTATATAGGATTAAAACAATCGATCAGTTCCAAACACCAAAGGTATACTGTGCCTTTAAATTACAATTTGTATAAGGAGTTTCGAATGAAAGCAAGGAGCCTCTATCTGATGTTTGGATGTAGATTGACTCTAGTTTTTCTGTTTGGACTTTCTTTGTATGTATAAACTAATTTGATATCTTATATTTTATTTATATACTGATTTTTGTATGATTCTAAACGAGTTATTGTTGATAACTTATTCATCGATTATGCTTTACGGATTGCTATCCAAATGGCATCGTGTTTTCAAATATAATACATAATCATAAAGAAGAAAAAACACCTTTGTTTAAGCACGTTGGTGTTACAAAGAAAAGCCATTTTGAAGATGCAAGATGGCGTGACCATGGTGAAGTATTAAATACAAGAAAGAGTCTGGAATTGAGTAGGGATGTCACAGTTTATCAGTCTGACGTGAAAACAACGAGAAGAAAACGAAAGACAAACAAACTTCTCACCTCACTCGCTTCAAAAGACACCAGTTCAGGATAGTGTTACAAAAACACACTCATGGCCGACGTGAGCAGACAACGGCCCATCAATCACACTTTACGCATTTTACCTTATAATATCATTGCTCACGCTCGTGTAATTATTTTGCTGTACGCGGTTAACTGAATTGGAAGCGATCACCCGTTGGCAATGAAGGACTAAAGTTGTAAAGAGCGTTATGAAAGAACGTTATGCAACGTTAGGGGGGGGGGGAAGGTTGTAAAGGACATTGCCCCGTTCATTCCCACCGAGCTTTTCAAAAGATAACCTTGCGTTTATTGAGTAAACCACGATGTGCAAATTGAAACACATTTTGACAAGATCGAAATTTTACTTTTTTGTGAAAGTGGTATATCAATGACTTTTCCCCTACAAGCTCCATTGATCACGGGGCTATCCGATTTCATTGATACAACTTACATAAGTGTTCGTCTTGCGACGTTATCAATATTAACTTATGCTGATTTTATCTGATTTGAAAAGTGTATCGAGTATGTATATTGAAGAGTCGTGAAGTGATCTTGATACTGAAATGTGGTATAATTATTGGGGGGGGGGGGGAATAAACTTAGCCTTTTCAAAAGATAACCTTGCGTTTATTGAGTAAACCACGATGTGCAAATTGAAACACATTAATTGACAAGATCGAAATTTTACATTTTTGTGAAAGTGGTATATCAATGACTTTTCCTCACAAGCTGGGAAAACCACATTCTGTGAAAGGAAAATACAATTTATGAAAAAGGGCAAGTTCAAATTTATACTAGTGTTTGTTTGTGCAGATGTTATCCCCCGTCATTGGCGGTCTTTTAAAATTGAATTAACCATTGCAGATTTCCACAAAACGCATGAGGTTTGGGACCAGATTCCAAAAGAACTCTCATAACTATTACTTGAAACGCGGGCAACTATTGCTTGTATGTTATTTTGTAGATTATTTTTTATTTACTTAATATTGTTTTTCTATACGCATAGTTGAGTCCCAGATCATGTACTGCCGAGTACCAGTAGTACTCAAGTGCGGTTACTATATAGGGCCATCGAGAACCAAGTATTCTGATATCCAAGCATCGAGTCCAATAGCCGAGTACAAAGTACTTGGCTCTCTGAGTACGGGCACGAGTGCGAGTACGAGTACATTACTTTGTATTAAACAAAACCTGCACAATGAGGTTAGAGTTGTATAATTATAGACTACTTGTGTTGTTGATGTTGTCGATGTTGTGCTGATGCTGCTTCTACTGCTGCTGTTGCTGTTATTGATGCTGTTGCGCCATGGTGGTGTTTGTACTTTTTTTGTTTTGCTTCCCCCCCCCCCCTATCTAGACGACAATGTGCGCCTGTCATGACAACTTTTATTTACACAAGGAACTTCATTCCTCTATTCCTGGCATTAAAGCACATAGGACAGCGGAAAGGAAAGTGGTATTTTGACCACGAGCATTTTAATCCGGAGTGAAAGTACGTTTTCAGGCAAATATAAAATACACGATTTCGAGTACAGATTTTTTTTTTCGAGTATAATTTTTATTATTTTAATTTTAGGGGGAAATCTACTATAGGCGAGTAGGCCTACGAGTACGAGAGTGTACGAGTACCATCAAAACGGTACTCAAGAAGTATTCGAGTGTGAGTACCTAGCCTTGTAGGTGTTCGAGAAAACAGCGTATTTATCAAGAACAAAACGGCCGTTGTAAGCCCATGGTATAACCTCATGATTTTCAAATAACTGATATATCCAGTGGTATTTCGTATGTTAAAAACTATTAACTTCAAATCCAGCATTTCAGATTGAATATCTCTGTTTCTATTTAATTCAGATTTCGGTTGAACACCCGAATCAATCTGTCCACTTCAAAGTGTCTAAATAATCCACTTCAAACCAGACTTCAGAAGAAGGCCAAGACAGTAATTGAACTACTGTCCTCTTTATGTATAGGCCGACGATAACCCCCCCCCCCCCCCCAAAAAAAATAAAAAATAAATAAATACAAAATTGATCTCTCTGTTTCTATTTAATTCAGATTTCGGTTGAACACCCGAATCAATCTGTCCACTTCAAAGTGTCTAAATAATCCACTTCAAACCAGACTTCAGAAGAAGGCCAAGACAGTAATTGAACTACTGTCCTCTTTATGTATAGGCCGACGATAACTCCCCCCCCCCCCCAAAAAAAAAAAAAAAAAAAAAAACTTGGCTGAATGCGGTCGCTCCAGAGCAATGTTCTTAATACGGCTTGTTCATCACTGTTTCGGAGGAATCCCCAATGACAATTTTTTTGTTTTCCCTTAGTGATGGGTTTTAATTGCGGAATGGATTTGGTCGAGATTTAACATGACAGACAATGTTCGTGATGGGAACGGTTTAATCCTGAGGGAACAAATGCAATTGTAATCGACAGCAGGCTTCGTGTGAGCATCGATGGGTTTAATGGCTTCATGACCTCGGAGGGAGGAGGAAGAGACATGAGGGAGGTATTCGGGTATTCAAAGAGATTGGTGTTAAAGATGCCTTGCAATTCCGAACAGTTTTGTTATCTTGAAGGACGCTGAACGAACCCATTTCAACTGTGTTTGAACAAACCTGCTGCATTGCAATTACTGGGGGTGTTAAAATTGACACCATGAGTGTTGTCACATAAAAATACCCAAGACAGAATCAAAATTAACATCATGGGGTGTTAAATAAACACCGATGTAATCGTGTTGGTACGGAAGCCGGATAGTGCCAGGAAATAAGAAGTGAAATATTTTTTCATGAGCGCGATAATATTTTTTTGGTACCATTTATCTGGCGGCCGCCACTTATTATCCGGCGGCCGCCACTTAATTATCCGGCGGCCGCCACTTATTATCCGGCGGCCGCCACTTAATTAAGTGGCGACCGCCACTTATTATCCGGCGGCCGCCACTTAATTAAGTGGCGGCCGCCACTTATTATCCGGCGGCCGCCACTTAATTATCCGGCGGCCGCCACTTAATTAAGTGGCGGCCGCCACTTAATTAAGTGGCGGCCGCCGGATAATAAGTGGCGGCCGCCAGATAAATGGTACAAAAAAAATATTATCGCGCTCATGAAAAAATATTTCACTTCTTATTTCCTGGCACTATCCGGCTTCCGTATGTTGGCGTCGATCAGTTTGACCCATTTCTAGGTCTGCTACGGTTGGCCTTTTTTTAAGTTGATCACTTTAATCTTTGATTTTAAATTGATTATTGAAAAAAATTGAAAAAACCATAGCGAATAAAATCAATAGATAGGTTGCAGTATGACGTAAATCGGCCATCTTTACGGGCAGTTTGGAACACACAGTCATGCGTTACGCGTGATAACGGCGTGCAGCACGCGAACATTTCACCAAACTCATTGCATGATTGGTTAGTGAACGACGCGGCTGCGTTAATAATTTGAGCGTTTGACGCGCCTGCGTGCCAAAATGCAATTTGCCCGTAAAGATGGCGTCTACTGGGAACTATCTATAGTCCCTTGAAAGACTTTGTTCTGCTGTGTACTTGAAACCCCCAGGGGGATTTCCTGAAGTACATTTACATGTACTTCTGAAGACCCCCAATGACTTCTTTAAAGGTATGGTGTACTTTTGGTAATTACTCCAAAAACTTACTTGGTAAAGAGCACTGGAGAGCTGTTGATATTATCATTGTAAGAAACTATACCCCCTTTGAAGTAATGTAGTTGGTGATAGTGATAATTTTTCACCAAAGAAAATTTAATATGACAAAGGTTTCAGTCAGGCATGAAGCCTTTCTCGGACATCTGAAAGCACACAATTCTATGCAACGGTGTTTTCCCTCTCAAGTTCATTATTTCCTCGCAACCTCGATGACCAATTGAGACTAAATTTTCACAGGTTTGTTATTTTATGCGGTACACTAAGTGTGGATACGGATCTTTGACAATTACCAAAAGTATACCCTGCCTTTAACAGTTTTTGATTAGGTCCGTAATCCCATTATAATGGAGCCATGTAAAGGTAGGAACACTGTGTATCAACACATGTACAGTGTAGATCGTGCATACACCTTGCAAAGACCCACTGCAAAAGCGCAGTCAAGTATGAATTATAATCATTTTGCAATGGTCAGAGTCTTGACCACTGGGCATTGCTAAGCCTGAGGAGGAAGACGTTTAGATAGGGCAGATATTTTACATGAAGTGTGCCAACTTGGGTGTATATTACAAAAGCTAATTGTCTTAGCTAGAAGACGCCTAATTCGTCTCCACTCAGGCGCCCAAAAAGGGGTCAGAGTTTTTTAATTGAAGATCCACGTCATGATTTGACGTTCTCATGAAAATACTGTGACAGTTTTTGTTGCTGTTTTCTCAACAAGTAGACAATGTATTCAGCTGAAACTTTCACATGTGAATTTTATTGTATCTTTATTGATAATTTGGACTAGCATTACGTCGAAACAAACCAATCTATGAACCTACTTTGAAATAATTTTAACTCTTGGTTAAATTAATGTTGAATCAACGTTGCTTTAGGTTGACATCAATATGCAAATTTATAGCCGGGTAGTATTAGCAGTCCAAACTCAAATTTTATATAACAATTTGGTGTATTTAATTAAGACATTTAATGGTAGTTTCTTCAACTTTTTTCCAAATCCCTTTTAGAAGAATTTGTTAGACATCAAATGCAGCGGCGTAGCCAGGAATTTTTCGGTGGTGGGGGGGGGGGGGGGGGGGGGGGGCACGGGGGGGATTGCTTCCAAGTGGGGGGGGGGGGGGCAGGGAAAATGGGTTTGTCAGTGGTGGGGGTCATTTTCTACTATGACGAGGTTTGATCCGCTATCGTCTCCACAAACCTCATTAAGAGTGACATGTACAAAATCCTATTCGAAACTTTTTGCCATTCACGTTTATGCACCTGGAGTTCTCTTTTGAAACCGGATCTCGCCAAAATTAGGCTCTACGTGTTCTATGTTCTCACAGTGAACTCGGCGCGGGTCCAGAAAATCCACTCCTCAAAAAAAAAAGGAAAATTCTCACTGTTTTTCAGAATCCTCGCCTTCCGGCAGCAATATGGCCGCCGCCGTAATTTATAAATGGCATGCTGCGCGCTACGGTGGTAACGATAACCAACGGTTCATGTACAGAACATTGGTTTATGTGGAATAGCGTTGCGCGTAGCGGGACTTTTTGGTATCTCCGGCATGTAGGCCGCATACTAGACTTGACTCAAGTCCCAATCCCGTGCAAGGCCCTTCCTTGCCTCATCGTCAGAAAACTATTGTTTTGCGCTCTGCATTCCCCAACCTGTTCCGCGCGCGGGACAGGGACTTGACGATCCCGCAGTTGCCGGATATGTAAATTTATTCACTTACGAATATGCAAAGTTACGGCGCATTACTTGTTGTCCAATCAAACGCGTTCAAAAAGAAGACTCGTTGATTTTTTTTATTTGGGGGGGGGGGGGGTAAAGTACTTTTTCGAGGATCGAAATGCATTAATATATATAAAAACTACAAATTTATTTGAATTCAAGTTAATATTACGTATACATTGGGATTGGTATTGTGACGAAGTGATGGTTCACTCTTATAGTGTAAATTAGGGCAGTTCAAAGGAGTAGCACACAGAGACAATGGCAGCGATTAAACTGATTTGAGCAGTTGATGATTTCAATACTTGATTGTTTATTCGGGAATCACACAAGGAACACAGTAATTAGAAGGTCAATTAGGTGGTAATTATTCAGGTAACTTCGAATGGGATCAGCTGGTGAATGTGGTAAATCGTGTGTGGTCTACATAAAGGGAAATAAGGCAATACATAAGTTTACTAAATCGTACCTACTGCGATGAGATATGCAACGTACGTGTTGTGTATACAAAAGGCCACATGAAAACTTATAATAAATCGGTAAATTAGCTAACTTGTTTCGAGAGTAAAATCAGAGTAATTAATATACTTGCAATACAATGTTATGATAACTATGAACTAGGAACTATTAATAACCAATGTACTCACGTTTTATCAAGAACGCACGGGAAAGGGAAATTTGAGGGTAAATTTGGGCCACAATCACCGCTGATCAATATACATACAGGATTGATTGGAATGATTGTAAGGTATAAAACACAGTTTAACGCTTGAGGACGCTAGACATATGCGGGACTTTCGCACAGGTATTGTTTGCAAATACATACTTTGAATTGTTGACAAATGCAATTCAGCGACTTAAAACACCCACCCCCCTCTTCCGCCCGGCAGCCATTCTGGAGATGCTTACGTCCGTAGATACATAATACAAACGTCACAGAGTAAGGTCACAGAGTAAGATGAATACTAAATGAAAGGGGCGGCACTTCCACGCTCCCATTGGTTTTGTACATCTCCCCATTCGGGGAGATTTTTCTATTCAATGCGTGGAGTAGGAAACGACCCCGTCAAGTCCCTTGATCGCCACCACAATAGCTACATTTTGTCGGTGAGGGCGCACTGGTATTATATGTCTGTACTTTGGCTGCATGCTGGCGCGTTACATGTGTGTTAGGGTCCTCGCACGAGAAAGGGACTTGAATCAAGTCTAGCCGTATACCAGTAATCAATGGTATGCAGCGCGCAACGCTGGTCACAATTACCATTGTTATACCACGGTAACAGATTGTGAATTTTTATTGGTCGAGAACCAATCACGTGATGTGATACAAAGACGCATGTAACATGGCTTAGGCCGGAAATCCATGTGTCCGTCATGCGTTGTGCGTAACGCGCATCGCGTAAAAATGAAAATACACGCATATTGCGTACTGCGTTATCCATAAAAAAGGATGTGCATTGCTTAGCGTCTATATTCATTTATAAGAATGCGCACTACGCATCACGCAAAGACGCATGTAACATGACTCAGAATCGGAGGGTAACATGAGTTTTGTATCCCGGGTGTACATCACCTGGATCATTCCCACCGTTGGTCGTTTTTAGCGCCCCGTACGATGTAAGAAATAGGCCCGGGTTTGAGCAGAGCAAGGGTATGAGGTTGAATTTACGCTGGTATTAGGTAAATTGATCTACATTCTTCTGCAATGTGCCGTTGGGAACAATGAAGCAACAAGTTCTGTAAAAGGCGACACCATTTTTCAATTTTGTTTATGTTATCGTCTGCTCATTCATTGCACGTTTCATCGTTTATACTCGAAAAAGTAATAATGTAATGTTTGTCCCCCTCCCCCCCCCCCCCCCCGCAATCTATTACCATGGTATAACAAAACAATTGTTGCACGCTGTGGCGGGATCCATGGGTTTTGTACACCCTCGGCGGAGGCAAATGGCACCCGAGGCGAAGCCTCGGGTGCGGCCATTTGCCCCTCGGGTGTACAAAACACCATGGATCCCGCCACAGCGTGCAACAATATTGTTTAATGGCTTATGTTTGTACACGTGAACCGCTGGTTATCGTTACCAGCGTAGCGCGAAGCACACCAACTGTTCATTCCGCTGCATCGCATTGGTCAACACTTCGGCGCGCGCGCTTCCGGTGATGATAGCGATAATCCCCACCGCATAAGTTAAACAATATTTGCTTGGAATACGATTACAGTTTTTTGTTTTACTTTATTGTGAATGCCTACAAATAGCAGATGTATTAGTTTTTATAATGTTTTTTTTTCATTCTTTTAACTTTCTTTTTGAGTGGGCACTATTGCGTTTTTTCGCGGGGGGGGGGGGGGGTACCTGGGGGGCACTGGAAATTTGTGGGGGGGGGGGGGGCACGTGCCCCCCAGGCCCCCCCCCCTTGGCTACGCCGCTGATCAAATGTACCATCAATAGTTTCAGTTGCAAATTACTAATTAAAAATTAAAATAAAAAATGGTAACGTTCGGGTTTGTAACCTGAAATTTGATTGGTCACCCGATTTTCTTACACCAGCACTGCCTGTCACCTCAATACTGTTGGACGCATGCAAAGCTGCATTGTCTGAGAGGTGGTCGGACACGCCCCCGTTCACTGAGATGCACCTATAGCCCTATTGTGTGTATTACATAAGAGATGTGTGGTCGTGGACAGTGGAAAAGCTTGCTATTCAAATTGAATTGACAGCTCAGTTGGTTGGGCACGTTAAGCCGGAGGTCGTTGGTTCAACCCCAAATTGAATTGAGTGACATTAATTGTTGTAATGTCAAGACTTTTAGACTAAATGTGCCTATGCTCGTAACCACGAATAATTTGTTTGTTTGTGTGTTTATTTTATTTATTTATTTAATTTTTTATTGGGGGGGGGGGGGGCGAATATGAAATGGGGGGGGGGGGGGGGGGGGGGGGGCGGGGGAGTGAAAATAAATGTTAGTGCCGCCCGTGATGTGGAAGGGGGGGGGGGGAGTTGAACAAAATTTGAAAATGAAGGCCCAATTCAAGCCATTTGGTCCATGTTTGCGCTTATTTGTTTTTGGGTGCGCACCATTTTTTTAATATTTTGGATCGACTATTTCTCTTCTTTTCTGATTTTGGGGATTTTTTTTAAATACATTTTAGTTTATTTATTTATTATATATATTTTTTTTTTGGGGGGGCGTCCGCCCCGCCCCTCCCCTGAGTACATGTATACCCCACCGACACCCCCACCCCCACTCAAGTAACTAAGGGGCTGCATAAACGTTCCTATTTCCTATGGGGAGGGGCTGTTTTAGAAGCAACAATCGGGTGTGAAATCCCCTTTGAAAATGAACATTGGGAATCAATATAAAGATCACTTCCCCAAGTCTAGAAAAAAGGGGTACTACTTTTAAGATGTATGCTCGAGACGGAGACCTTGCTCGAGACGGAGTTAATATTTTATCAGAAGGTGGTGGCAAGTTGTCTGGAAAGTTGTCCATAATTGTAGAAGTAGATAATTAATTTATATCATGAATGATATCGCCGTTGCAGCACTTTCAATGTAATTGTGGAATTCTTATTAAAAAATTTCTTATTCTGTCATATTTGCCGGCTCTCAATATGTACATGTACATCTTTAATTTTTACATTTCAGGAGAAAATAATTATCTTCATTGGCCATTTGTAAAACGCGTCTAATTTACCCTTTTCAACCACCGGGATTAAGGCTATCATTAAGAGAGAAAGCCACATAGCCCCCCCCCCCCCCCCCCCCCCAATATAGTTCCGCAAGCGAATTATATTATCCAGTGCAAAGTTCATTGTTATATGGCCGACCTCCTGATCAGAACTTGGCATACACATAATGGAATAATTAGGTACCCACGTGACATGTACAGGCCTGTCAGATTTGGCCTACTGCACACTCATGCACGTTAATTTACGTTTACGTCCGTCCCTTACGTTCACTTATGAGACAGACCTCGTAAAACGTTAGAGTAACTAGTTGAAAAAACGTGAATGCTGCATTGTTTCAACGTTCACCTGCTAACGTTGAAAAAACATTAAATCAATAAGCAAAATAACGTTGAATCTACGTTCTCGTAAAACGTTAAAGTAACTAGTTGAAAAAACGTAAATGTTTTAAACATTGTTTCTACGTTTACAATCTAACGTTGATTAAACATTACATCAATAAGCAGAATTACGTTGAATGTACGTTCACATATAACGTTAAAGTAACGTTCAGTGTAAACGGTAATAAAACGTTGTTTCAACGCCCAATGCTACTGCGGTTACTGCACACGCGCGCTCCCTAATAAATATGATATGGAGGGCCTGCACTTGCAGTAACTGTGAGGAGTTCATAATTTCACCGTACAGCCGAAAAGCTTGCTTTGATGATGTCGACACAGCCCCTTTTAATAGGCCAGGCTTCAATCAGGCGACTTCGGTCATCAACGACTCTGTTAAAGTTTAAAACTTCAAATTTCGAGGACGGTGAACTAAACAAATACGGTAAGGTTAAAGTTAAAACAATCCAACTCTTGAGGAAATAATAACAATGCACAGGCTTGTCCATTTGCAGGTCAGTCTAAACGCACGGTAAAGATTTTTTTAAATGTCCCTTCTGTAGATATTACTTGAAATCATAACACAGTGGAAGATATACAATAACACTGTACTCACGTTTTCACATGAATTCTGAATGGAGTGCCCTGCGTCATGTCCCATACTATGGAGTCATAAAAATGATTATTTATAGCTCTATGCCCATACCATTTAAAGAGGTAGCTTCATTTTAGCTATTCCTGTCTTTGTTTAGTGACTGTTTCAACTATTTTCCTTCGATCTATTCGCAGAGATTATTTTCCCCCGACACGATGTTTGGCAGGTCATTGCCGTTTTCTCGTGTTACAACTATATTGATGTGATGTTAACAGTAGTTTTGGGGTTCAACATGTACAGTCGTTCATAACCATTTTGTCCATGATTGTGCTTAATCAGTAGGCCTTACGCAGGTTTTCATTCCGTTCAATTCGACAGGTTTTTTGAGTGTTTTAAGTTTGTTCGGATCGAAAATGACGGGTTATTATCTGTTGTTGAGATTTTTGCAACGATGTGTAATTCTCGAATGAGATTTGGAAAAAATTACTGTGCATGTTATACAAAAAAGTTCCCACTTGACGTCACCAAGTGGTCGGCCATCTTTATGGCCAATAACAGCCAATAATTGAACGCACAACTTTGTATTTTGGGTAAATATTGCGTGCGGCACGCGGGACGCCTACCAACGTCATTGCATAGTTGGTCGGTAATTGGTTGTCTGGCTGCGCAAAATTAGAACGTTTGACGTGGAAGCCCAAAGCCAAACCCAGGTTGCCCGTAAAGATGGTGGCTATCAGGCGGTCATTAGTGACTTATTTATTCATATTTAAATTTGGTAGCAGTACACTATACTAGATTAGATTACTATTAGAAATTCTGTTTCAAAAACTTTAGTTTACGATGGCAATTTATCTTGCCAATTGGCAAACAAATAATATGTACATATACATTATTCTGCTTGATTTGCGTTACGTCTGTACCGCACTAACCTCATTACATCCAACACGCAATGAAAGTTACTTGAGAATGCAAGGGCGGATGAAAATTAATGAACACAAACTGTGTTTAAGAAAACTTAGCGTGAACAATTGATCTGTTTGATGCTATCCATAAGTCATTTTAGGTTAAACTCTGCATGTGAATGGATAAAGATATCTAAAGGTGAAACAAAAACGTGTACGCCAATTGTTTCTGGTCAGGAACAAGCAGGTACATTGCTAACGACCTTCTGTTACGAATGTCTGGAACAAAGGCGAAGAAACGACAAAGCTAGTTTACCTTTTATGTCTTATAATATTCGGTTTGCATTGCATTATCAGAATTCAGAAGAGCGCTCCCAACGGCAGAAATGATACACTTTCAATCTAAAAATCCACACTTTTCCCACACCCGACAAATTTAATGGTCAGACATAAATTCTCCCATAAAAAGTGATCTTACAAACGAAAAAGATTGAACAGACATTGTAACTGTTTATGTCCACATATCTTTCAGTAAAGCTTAATGATAATGTACCGTAAGGCATGTAACTGATTAAAATAGTTTTGTTTACACTTAACCCTGGGTCACAAGGGTCCCATTAAATCGCCTTCTGGTGACTTTCGCCTCATTGGAAGGCACTTTTAATTACAGGACACTTAAGTATGTTTGGGGGTGATCCCATGTTAATTCCCATACTAGAAATACTCTGTAGTAGCCTGATGATAGATATATTACATTATGTTGACTGCAGACCTTATCTATAAATAAAATCAAGGTCCGTGTACAAAACGCATAACAGGCGAAAAATCTGCAGTGTTCCAATGGTTGTGTACAACATATGTTTTTTTGTGTGTGTACATGTCAATGGTGACTGTGGCCAGCTAACTTCAAAGGGTCATGGTGAACTGTTAGTGAATTCAACCCTGTGTGTGACTACACTATCTCAAGGGGGGGGGGGGGGGGGGGGGGGGGTTCGAATAGAGGATTACATGAAGTTTGACCGGATTTGACCGAACGGTTTTTATGTTATTAATTTAAACAAAAAAATGTGCCCACCGCGACAGGCACTTTGCTTCGAGCAGTGCTAAGGGTACAACTTTGGGCCAATAAAAATATTTGTAAAAATGGATTCTGTTGTGCTTTGTTGTTGTGCTATACAAAACAGTCCGACTGCCGTAAAGGGAAAATTATACTGTTAGTAAGAAACGAAAAAGCAAAATGCCAGTCCCCCAGCCCAACCCCCCCCCCCCCCCTCGAAAAAAAAACCCAAAAACACAACAACAACAGCAACAACAAACAACAACCAACAATCAAACACCCAAACAAGCAAATTTATCTGAAGAGCTGTCGTTGTCCATTAGGCTCTAGTGTCAAATAGTTTTCCAATAAAAGGTACAATTGACACATTTTATAAATTGGGTATCTATAAACACTATACTAAATGTCATTTATTTTGAATTGAGGTTTAGATTAAGCTTTGAAACCACTCAAGCTTTTCTGTTTTTATTCTGACAGTGACATGGGGTGTAGGACCGATGATAGTTTTATTGTTTCAAAATTCAGATATAATTGTCAAACAAAAATGTACGAAGTGTGCGTCTGTTTGTGTGTGTGTTTGTAACCCCGATGCATGTTATTTTTAGACAACTCTGTTGAATGTATAATTGTTGTTTTGTTGGTTAGTACAATTTAAATGTGTGGTTTGTGGTTTTTGTTTTGGGTTTTGTTTTTTTCTTCTTCTCTTTGCGTTTTAAATGTCAATGCTTTAATTTTCTGCTTTTACCTGTTGCAATATCAAATGGCATTCTCCGATTATTGTTATAGATGCAGAGTTTGTCACTGTACGACTTCTTTAAAGCTAGTGCACCCAAGAGGCTCGACCACGACCTCCATCTTCAAATCTTTGATTTATATGTAAATGGTTGTGGGTTTACAATTTATTCATGAGGCTTGGGCCCTATTTTTATTTTATTTTTTTTTGGAGTCGAGATACACCCAAAGGAGTCAGTTCCATAATCCTTAATTGTTGGGCTAGGCGTGTACGTGCATTTACGTGTAATAACAGTTGACAGTGCAGCGAATGTTGTGATAGCGAATGAGCAAAGATCACATTATTCACACCTGACATTACAGGTATAGGGTCTGAGATTGGGTTTTGCCAACGTAATGCTGATAGACTAAATGATTGAGACAAATACAATAAAGGTCAGCTGTGAAAGTTTCAGCTGAACTCATTCAAATGTCACAATGGGTTGTTTGTTTTGACCGCGACTTTCACATTGTTTGAGATGCATGTTTGTTTGTTGTTGTTGTTGTTGTTGTTGTTGTTGTTGTTGATGTTGTTGTTGTTTTGTTTTGTTTTTTACCGCGACTTTGACATTGTTCGAGATGACCATTTTTGATAAGCAATGGTGGCAGCAAATCTCTCGTAAGTATTTGTAAAATAAATAATGAAGGTCACTAGTCAGGATTACACAATAGCCCCCAGAAAAATGGAAGATTCCACCGGCTCTTTACAGAGCCAACACTCCTCCCGAAAGAGATTTTACACACGGCTGTGGTTGCTAGTTTGCTATCTTGAATTACTTCCAATCAATATTGTATACCAATCCCATTTTTGTCTTTAAACCGCCCCAGTATCTTCAAAATCCCACAAACAAAAATAATACTAATAACTGAGATAACCATGAAGATGAATAATGAAAATTTGTATTAATTAGGCCTTCTTTTTGTATTTTGTAATTTTTTTTTCATTTCACTTGAACCAATTAGGGCAATTATCTGTTGTTGAGATTTTTGCAACAAGACGTCATAGCGTCTAATTACACACCCTCCAGCAATGCCAGTATTGTTGATGAACAGGTAATTTGATAATTTGATATTTAAATAAAAACCCTGGGTCATTTATGAGGTAAGAAGCTTTCGAGTGTGAGAGATTGCTATACCTTCAGGCTAAGACGAAGGGAATTTAATTTGTGTCCACTTTTCAGGAGCTAAGGACTATAGTTTGAGTATCGTTCAATTATTACCTAAAATATACTATCAAATTATATAAAATAACAATGTAAAAAGGGGGAAATGTGAACAAATTTATGTGTTGTCAATATTTGTATAACCGTATGTCGTCATTGATAAACCAATACTTGACCGTTGTTCTTCTCTTTACGCAACACAAACACGTTATTTGTCGAGCCGTAAATTGACGAATTCTTTGTTCTACCCTTTTGTTGCGGAGTGTATAAAAAAACAACACACAAACAAATCAACAGAAGCAATGGCTGTTTCGACGGATAAGCCAGAACAGCTAATAACAATTCTTGGAACTGAAAAGGTAATCATTTCACCTTGCCAGGGATCATGGCGCTAATGAACCATTCAAGTCTTGGAATTTGCACGACTAGCGTCAGTAACATTGTTTGTTTGTTGGGGTAGTTGTTTGTTGGGGTGGTTGTTTGTTTGGTTGGATGGGTGTGTTTTTCTTTATTTGTTTGTATGTCTGTTGTTTGTTTGTTTTATTGTGGGGGGTTTTGTGGTTTTTGTGTGTGTTTTATTTTTAGGGGGGGTCTCGGACTTTTTTTGGCTGATTATTCAGACAGTAGAGACAACCAATTTTTGTCTATCTGCCTGTTTTGTGTTGAATAAAATCCCCTGCGGTTTCCTGTACATATACCTGTGAGTCGATATTTTCATTAAAAGCTCCCGCTGTTGTTGTAGTGAAGTCCGAGGAGCGAACTTTCCACACATCAACGTCAATCATTCTCGAACGTCTACTCGTGTTATTCGATTAGGATGACAAGTTGGGTGCACTATAGCAAAAACTCTTATTCAATGCCATATTTGCAATTCAGGACACCCTGAAGTGGTCTTGGCTTCGTAACATTCGCGACATACTGGCGGAGTGTAACATGGATAATTCTTATAATGTAGATAGTGAAATAATCCCGCGATGGGCCAATACTTTCAAAAGCAATTATAAAGCTATTGACTACAACAATTGGTACGATAACGCTCAGGGTAAATCAACACTAAGAAACTACATCAAACACAAGACACAGCCTTCCCTTGAACCGTATCTATTGGACAAACTTAACTTCGCTGGGTGCAACTTGAAATTTAAGGCAAGATCAAACGTGCTGAACCTGGAAGGTAGAAAGATAGCTTGGTCGAACGAATATAATGGGATTTGTAAACTATGTAATAAAGATAAGCAAGAAACAATCGAACACTTCATGTTTGAGTGCACCAAATTGGCCATAATAAGAGACACTTCTTTTAACATGTTAAAAAATAATCTACTAAATAATGGATGGGACAATATGTGGCAACTCTTTATAAATGGCAACATAGATATAAAACGTCATCTAATGTTAGATAATATCTTCCAGGATAATAACGAGATAGGTCGTATACTTGACCAAGGATGCAAACAATTTTTATTATGTGCATGGAAAGCTAGGACGGAATTATATAACAATATCACAGACTAGTTATGTACAATTTAAATGATACGACTGGATATAATATTATACTGATCATTAAGTTATATAAGCTGCAGTACTAGTTCTGGAAAATCAACAACAGCGCTAATTAATTAATTCCCTGTATTCTTTATACATTGTGTCTTACATTGCATGTATATATTACATTGCATTATTATTTTTTTTTTTTTTTTTTTTTTTTTTTTTTTTTTTATTGCTTCGATATTCTGTATGTCTAAATGTTATGTATGTGTTCAAACTATGTACCTACGGGTATACAGACATGTATATGTATTTCTGCGATGTTAATTATGTCTACTACATGCACTGTACTTTTGTATTCTAAATCGTTTATACAGCATATTTGTAACTTGAATAATTTGTATATGGACGCACCACCTATATACTTGTAGTGTTGGGTGTGTGCCACTGTTTTAAAAGTGAGTGCCAATAAATAAATATAGCAGGGACTCTTAGATAACATTCATGCCCCCCCCCTCCCTCCCCTTAATCCTCATGGTTCTAATGTCAAACTATTTCAACCACATAGATGATAATTTGTGTTCATATTCGCAATATTGCAAATTAAGCTCTGGCATTCGGGTATACTAATTGGCTGATTGGCCGCCAACTCTTAAACAAACAACGTGGTGGGAAGACAATAATGTTTTTAAACTGCTAAAAAAACAAAAGCAATTGCAGTTTACAGAATAACGCCAATTGTAATACATGTGAAGCCCGGTCGGGGGGGGGGGGGGGGGGGGCTTGCGTGTATTTCACAAGTAATCAACTAAAAAATGAGCACATTCAAAGCACAAAGACTGGCCGTTTTGGACGTCAACTCTTATTGAGGTCATGCGGTTTCTTTTTATTAAGTTACACTTTTTTTCTCTTTTTTGTTTTGCATTCTCTCGTTCTGATGTTTCCTTTGATGATGGCTGACACATATTCTGTCATTTTCGCTTTTCTCCAATATGAAGCCACCTGAATAAATTGCCCCAGTAAAAAGATCCGACCAGATAAGTCGCAAATAAAACTCGATGGGTTCTGAGACACCACATTGGGAAGAAGGCCCTGACAGACTAGAACATGGAGTCGTTTGAAGAGATTGGGACATCAAACCACATTAGTAGAGTTTATTAAAAGCCATGCAGCATTAAAAGGGCAGATAAATAACTTTATTTGTGTACGGGACGAGTAAATGAAATTGAAATGAATGAGATAGTATCAACACTCAGGGAAAATGTTCTGCAAAAGTGCTTCTACCTTTGTGCTAAATCAGTTTGAATCAAGATAAGGTACAACATAGGGAATGACGTGAGAACTGTTCGTCCGCTCAGTGCTATAAGGTCATTAATTGCCATTTCATATTCGAAATGATCAAAATGTCAATAAATGAAAAAAAAATTATTTAGAAAAATTAGTGTTACGTTAATTGCCAAACAAATGCTTTTAAGACCACGCCTGATCAATAAACCCAATTTAGCAGGAGCTCAAAAATATGCAAAAAGTAATTTTATGAAATCCATACAAATTGCACCTATGACCTTGTAATACTGAGCAGACGTCCTGCTACATGTACGTCGACTTTGTCTAAATCAAGTCAGTGTACATTACTGGGTCGAAGTGCAAAGTGGCGGGAAAGGTGATGTTTCTGGTACATTTTTGTAAACATGATTATGTAAACACCATTGCAAATTGGGCTTTGCCTACGGCTGTTACATGCACAGGTGTAAACATAATGAAGGTACACCGTTGTAACAAACAGCCATGGGTCACAGATCCCTGTCAACCAATGCAGTGCGAAACAACCACCCAGTCCTAATCCGATACATTGTCCCAGATTCCTTCTGATCAAATCGATCCGGTTTCAATTTAACAAATAAAGAAGGGTAGCAACCCTTGAAAATGTTGTGTCTCTCGTGTAAAGAGACCCACAGACATATGTAGAAATCGGAGGATTATTCTTCGTGGCAATTCAGAAACCTGACTCCGGAATGCCTTCGACTCTCACGTCGTAGCAACGACAGCTACATGGTTTTGCATATGATTCGGGCATTATCGGCGCATTTTCTCGGACTTTCAACTTGTATTGACGAGGCATCGAGCGGAAGGATACAACATTGGTACTGGCCCCAGGTGATTGCATATATGCATAGCCCTACTCCGGAGAGATGTAACTGTGCGTGCATCGAATATGAAACCTTTAGCAAGTCGTTATAGGGGCGGGGAGGGGAGGTCCACGGTGTGACCTTCTTGTAACGATTTCTCGGAAGAAAGGTGTTCACTCGCTGAATACAGCTTTTGAACGAGTGGATTTCAATCATCCATGTAACACAGCCATCCAGCATTTAGAGGCTTCATTGGTCACGGATCTAACCATTAAATCACCAACTTATACAAGCAAGCGTTAGTGTCCCGTAAGGTAGTGTGCGTTATTATGTAATAAGATATAAAACTATTCAGGTGAGAATCGTAATATCAAACATTGTAAAAGAAAGAGAACAATGGACACGTATCTCCAATTGTCATAATCGACAGCATAGTTATTACACAAATGGCATTTTGCCGCTTTCAGACAAATGGCAGGCAAAACATTGTAAAGTGCGGGAGTAACCCTACAAAAAGACAAAAGGTTCCGTCGGTTTACTGGCTCCCCAGTAATCCAACGTGTTTGATTAGAAGCGAAGGGGGATGTTGTTTAAGAGGGGTTTACAATAATGTGCACAGGAGCATCTGCTTGACACTAAACACAACTTCAAGTATAACATTCTCATCCGAATGGAAGCAAAGGTCACCGGGCAAACCGTCATCTTACATTATCAATGTTGTAGATTCCCTCAGAGTTACTCATGGAGAAGAGGCCATGAGACAGCTCAAAGTGTTGACATCACATCGAGGACAGTGCTATGAAGGTTTCAGCAAAGGGGTGAAGATTAACTGTGCAAGGATGATCCGCGAATATCTCGAAAGGAAAGAAGAAAGTGAAAACATTAAAAATAAAACTACTCCGAGGTTTATCATGCATCCCCATGAAGAGGACAATGTTTAGAATGAAACAAAAGCTCGCGATGCAATCAAACGAGAGCCGATCACGTGATGCAATCAAACGAGAGCCGATCACTGCTGTAGAAGCCAATAGCGTGAAAAGCCGGATACCAAAAAGTCCTTTAAAAGTGCAGTTGTGATATTGGTCAACACAGTCCAGTTGTACATAAATTATATCGTCCCAGCAGCCCATTATTAAAATGAATGTCTACCATGAAACGATGACTTCCCAATCTCCTTACAAGTTTGATATATGAAACGTATTATAAACATATTAATTATGTTTATAAGTTATATAACCTTATAAACCTTATTGAACTTATAAACATATTAACTGTATTTTATTTGGTTTTTTGAGAGAGAAAGAGAAAGCAAAGAAGAACCTTCGGACGTGTATGCAGAGGTTAACAATAGACAGCAATTTTTTGTCAGCGCGTATTCATTCCGATTGTACAGAAACAAGAGTTGTAAATCCGCTCCAGTTTCACTGCAGTTCTGCGCATGTCCGATGAATGAAGAGTCAATTCCTCTAGAGAGGGGTAGAAATTGTTGCAGCTCGAGTGTAAATGGATTGTAAGTGCACGGCACGTGATGTAGAACAAGGAGCAGATGGACAGCTTCGTGCGGATGCATGATGATCCCGATTGTCTGTATCAATCACGGCCCGATTTCAGAGCTACTTAGGCACAAGAGTAGCTAAGCTCAACAAATTTGTGCTTACAAGAATTTAACTGAACCTGCAACTGTACGTGCACACGGGGGGGGGGGGGGGGGGGGGGGGAAGTATTACAGACGTCAGTTTGGAAGACAAATACTGCAATGCCAGATCTATAAGGACATTTAAATATGTTGATGCCGGTACCGCGGACATCTTAGAGAGAAATACAATCGTGCCAGTATTAATACAATAAGAAGGAATCATCAAAGGATGCACAAACATGGATGCCACCTCAGGCGAAATGACATTTGTTAAACAGAGGGCACTGAACAATATGATGAGTCTGCCGTCATGTTAGAACATTATAGCCGGTGAACCCACAGCATTTGCGTAGCAGGTGAACACCAAAGAACTGCAACCTCACGAGGTTTCTTGTTACGGACGTAATACCAAATATATATTTAGTGGTTTAATTGCGAAGTATATACAATACATCGTAGCGGGTGAGCCAATATTGAGAATGATGGATTTGCACAAACAGCCCCCCCCCCCCCCGCCCCCCCCCCCCCCCCCCCCCCCCGCCGGAAAAAATATATAGTATTACATCTTCACAAAATCCTATATATAGGAAAGCATAATATATATATTTTTGTTAAATAAAAAATAAATTCATTTTTGTAAAAAGTAAAAGTTATGAACGGGGTAAGACCTTGACAATAATAATGATGTGACAACAAACAAAAATGACAAATCATTTGGAGAAAACAAAGAAGAAGTGATTTAGTTGATATAGGGCCTACAACTCAAATAAATGAAAAAAATACACAAATCAAAACAAGTTTAAATAACATTTTGTTAATTCTAACAAACCACCATTCTTAAAGAGAGGGTATACCTTTGGTAAATACTCCAAAAATTAATGGACATACAATTTCCTCGGTAAAGAGCACTGGAGAACTGTTGATATCTTATAACATTGTTAGAAACAAGACCCTTTAAAACAATGCAGTTTTAGAGATAGAAGTACCTTTTCCACACACAAAAATAAAAAATAAAATAACAATTAAGAAAGGTTTTAGGCATGAAGCCTTTCTCGGGCATCTGAAAGCACACACTTCTAGGCAACGAGGTGGTTTTTTGTTCTTTTTCATCATTTTCTTGCAACTTCGATGACCAATTGTGCCAAAATATTTACAGGTTTGCTATGTTATGCACATGTTGGGGAGAATACTAGTCTTTGACAATTATCAAAAGTATACTCTTCCGTTAATACATGTGTCCTCCGACTAAAGCCAGCTCGGATAAAAAGCCAGCTCGGATAAACAACTTATTTTTACACATAGGGGGCCTATCTACAATTGCTCCTATTTCAGACCTGTCGAAAAGTTCAAAGTCCCAGTGAGTAACAAGTGACTGGAAACAGGGAGCATGAAGGCCGGAGAGAACCAATAACCAGTGGGTAATACATTATGTTGGTTAATCAATTTGGTTGGTTAATAAATTTGGTTGGTTAATAAATTTGGTTGGTTGATAAATTTGGTTGGTTGATAAATTTGGTTGGTTAATCAATTTGGTCAATTCAATTAGGTTGAAACTTTCACAATTTACTTTGAGCAAGGATCTTCCGTAGTGAATTAATATAACTTAAACAGGTGAACTTAGAAAGGCTATCTGGCAAGGTGTTACTTGCTCATGGGGATTAAAGTGAGGGATACGTTTGGTAATTACACCGAACATTAATGACATAAAATCGTACTTGGTAAGAAGCACTGCATCTGTTGTAAACAAATTTGAAAAAATAATTCCCTTCAAAGGCATGTGGTTTTAGAAAAAAAGGAATTCAACACATGTTCAATCTGAGAAACGTTTCTGCATGAAACGTTTCTCAGATTGTGTATTCCAATTACGGATTATTCTTCCTGGGAAGATATAACCGCTCCAAATTTGTTTTGGCAATATCTCAAAAACGCCAGCACCATTTAAAAAAACAAAAAAACACAGGTAAGTTTCATTGTATAGAACTATATTTGAATATGATAAAAATCTTCGAACGGTCTCAAAAACCAAAGATTTACTTTGACTTAAAATATGGCGAAAAGGGGTAATTAAACGTTTATCCCCTTTGGTCGTTCATGTATCCTAAGTATATTATACTAATTAGTGCAACTTGCCCACAACCTAAGGTTTCGATCTGTTTTTTGTCAATCACATGTAACGTCCTTGAACAACTAGACCAACGCCGAATAACTTGACCGCCAACGAGCGTTCTGAGGTGATAATAAAGAATAGTGGACACACCGGGAATTGCCACTCGTCTGGCTCTCCGGAGGGCGGCATGATTATGACCCTTAAGAAGAGCAAACACGGCTATATTCCTCAGCGGGAACACCCACTGAACGACTCGACGCTGTTGACACGGCCAACAAGCGCAAGGGCCAGATCAAACTGAGTTAATTCTTCACGATCAATTCTTCACGACTGTAATATAATGCTGGATACTATATCTCTCTGAGCACAAACCCCCAAAACCTCGCTTCTATACTTCTACTCCAAAACATTTTCGATGTATTGACTTGACGACACTTGTTAGATTGGGGGATTATCATAAAGAATTTCCGATGAATTGTTTGACTGCGTCGTTGCATGCCCAAGGAAATTTGAAGTATCAGTTTGACCTTTCGTTTACGAAATGGGTAGTTTCCCGATCATTATTTATTCACTACTTATTTTAAAGCGCACATGTGTCGCATTGGTAATTGTCAAAGACCAGTATCCACAATTGATGTGACGCAACCAATACATGGAATAAAAAACCTGTGACAGTTTTAACTCAATCGATCATTGGAGTCACGAGGGAAAACAAGTGGGCAAATCCTTAAATGTTTCCACTGTTTTCAAACATTGAGTTTAGGACTTTCAAGATCAAAACAAATTGTTTTACTCATGTCTCAAATACTATAATAATTCCAGCAAAAATATTCCAAGGGGGGTTTCCCAACATGACAATCTTTATACCAAGTACTACGTTGTGTGCAAATCTGTTACAGTTTAATATTGTTTACTCTTACCATGCTCTTACCAATGTTATGCACACCTTTAAAGCTGCAAATTACTTTCTTTGTTTTTAATACCCTGAAAAATATGGACTGGAAGACCAGGTCAAAACATTTACTACTGAATCATAAATATATCTGATGGGTTATTTAAATAATACAAAAACACTTACAAATAAGACACACTCGTCATATTTGGAAGAAATAATTAACAGCGTTGTTCTCAGCCCCCAAAAATGTGTTAAAGGGTGTGTACAACAATGGTAATTGCCAAATACCTGTATCCACACTCGATTTGACCTAAGACTAGAGTACATGAAATAATAAACCTGTGAAAGTTTAAGCTCAATCGGTCTGCAGAGTCATGAGAAAAAGTGAAAAACCCCATTAAATGTTTATTAACTGTTTTTTGTCAAAAATCGGATTTTATACTGCAGGATAAAGACTATTGTTTTACCCATTTCCTAAAAATTATGACCATCTTTATACCATGTAAGTTATGTATGGAATTCCATTTATGCCATCGTATGTCGCCCGTCGTGCGTCGCCCGTCGCCCGTCGCCCGTCGCCCGTCGCCCGTCGCCCGTGCCAGTAATAACATGTTTATGTATATCTGCCGTCGCCCGTCGCGCGTCGCCCGTCATGCGTCGTGCGTCGCCCGTCGCCCGTCGTGTGTTGTGCGTCGTGTGTTGTGCGTCGTGCGTCGTGCGTCGTGCATCGTGCGTCGTGCTTCGCCCGTCGCCCCTTTGCGCAGACCCATTTCATTCAATCCGCAGTGTGTAAATGGAAGCGCACCTCGTAGTCATACTGCGCTTCTGCGTCCGAATTAAAAAAAAACTAAAACTAGGTCGTACACACTAGTCGGATGCGTAGTCGGACAAATTGAAATATTTTAACATTTGTCAGATGCGTTTAGGCCACCCTACGCAGTGTCAGTGAATGATGGCAAGAACCTGATTAGAGAAGTTGAAAACCGTGCGCCTATTTCCAAATCTGTATAACACAAGTTTCAAAGAATCACCAAGATGTAAACATGGCAGTGACTCATTGAAGGAAATTGGGAAAATCTACGGTAAAGATTGGAAGAAGTGCAAGGATAAATCACTCAAATTAAGAAAAGTTCATTGCACTGCGTGTATGTATGAACACAAGTTGACGCGTGCGTTTCCGCACGCTCACGCAAATTTAATGCGTATCTATTGTTTATTTTGTCGGGTGCGTGCGCGCAGTCGCAGCGAGTATGAACCGACCTTAACACGTGAATGCGCAATACACACTGCTGTCATTCATTTCATTCTTTGATGTACTTAATGTGTGCATGCAATCCAAGACATGGTGGATCCAAGAAAAAATTGAGCATCTGGAGGCTACGTCTTAGAATAATCTAACGTTAATAACATGACATAGTTTTGCTTTACGTTTTTATTTCCATGAGCACAATGTCTGTACTGACTGCTGTATCTACAGTATAACTGTAGACATGTGGATGAGTTTACACAAGGAGTAATTTCCACACACATTACTTTAACACAATACTGCATTGAAATAATATACAATTATATAGTGGGGGAAAGGGATATTGTTCCTGGTATGTTGGGTTCCATGCTGGTACTGGAGAAGATAACATAATTATGGTGGCCCTGAAGGGACATCGCATATCGCAAACGTGTGCGCATACGTATGCAATGTCGTGAAACAATTCGCTAATATGTGCGCACACGTATGCAATGTCGTGAAACAATTCGCGAATATGTGCGCACACGTACGCAATGTCGTGAAACAATTCGCGAATATATTTGCGATGTCGTGAATTTTATTGCATACCATGTCGCATACCTTTGGGGTGATGTCATAGTTGCGGACAATTTGTTAGTGACCTAGGGAGTACGTGGCGCTACAGTCAGGATTCCTGTAAGCATGACTGTACAATAATGTGTACCCAGGAACTTGGCACCAGGCCAAGTCTCGCCATACCGAAGACCACCCGCCTCGCTTGCCTCACAACAATGACTACCGCTGCAATGACTACCGCTTATCTCACTGTAGGCAAGAAACCCCCCAGATCATTAGACATTTTATTCAAAGGTATGCGACATGGTATGCAATAAAATTCACGACATCGCAAATATATTCGCAGACGTGTGCGCACATATTCGTGAATTGTTTCACGACATTGCATACGTGTGCGCACACATTCGCGATTTGTTTCACGACATTGCATACCGTGTGCGCACATATTCGCGAATTGTTTCACGACATTGCATACGTGTGCGCACACATTCACGATTTGTTTCACGACATTGCATACGTATGCGCACACGTTTGCGATATGCGATGTCCCTTCAGGGCCACCATACATAATTATTTATCTACACTGAACGGGTCGTGTGAACCTTACAATACATTGTGCTACACTGTGTTGTTATCATCGTGCTTCACTCACTGTTGTGGCCCTGGCCACATTTGCACTATAGGAATATGACTGTCATAGAGGACACAAATGCAAGCGAAACAATGGCACTGCGCAAGCGTGATAAGACCTGTGCGATGGGCGACGGGCGACGCACGATGGCAGATATGGGATTACGTAGTTATGTGCAAATCTTCGAACATTTATATTTTCAATCTTACCAATGTTGTACACACCCTTTAAAAAGAAAAACATTTGCATCGGGGATGAAGATTATTACTTTGGTCTTTACCCAGATCGTCACTGTACTCGGTGCTTTTCCAAGTCATGCGGAAACCGATTGACGAGCTGACCAATCGGATCGGATTCGAACCAACGACCCCCGTGCCGATGTATTTGGTTGCCCCGCACTGACCGAAAAAGCACTGGTAGACAGTTCTGATCACATATAGGTCACAGGAGTAGAAACCAACCTAAAGATGAAATTATTGACAAATCCGTGAGCTCAGTCGCTTTCTGGAGCCAAGAGAAGAGGAAAAGGGCAAAACATTATTACCTGTAATCCTCCATTTTCAAACAAAGAGTTTTGGACTCGAGAGATCAAAACAAATTGCTGCACTCATTTCTCAAACGCTACAGGATTTCCAGCGGAAAATATAAGGAGTGAAGTTTTCCACAATGACTATCTTCACCATGCAAGTTGTGTGCAAATCTTAGAGCATTTATATTTTCTCTCTTACCACACACCCTTTAAACAAATAAACCGCGCAAAATGTCATCCACATAATAAATACCGTCAACCATCGGAAGGTATTATCTTTGTCTCTGTAGAGATTTGAAATGAAACTGATCAGAAAATTTTTTTGTTCAAGGAATCATTGACATTTGTATAGTTACTAAGTATCATAACCATAGCGCAACCACCCTGACAAAAGACAACTTGATATCTCTATTCATTAAAAAGAAGGTCCAATTACAATGGAAGAATCGTAATTACATCTGCACGTACACTATTACAGATAGTGGCTGCTTCCTTATTAAATGGTTAGAATATCTAACCAACAATACACATCATAATTTGGATCAATGTTAGGTTTCATAACGATGGTTGGAAGGTGAAGACGAAAGCACACCTCACTTAATGACGTCACACTTGAACGGACTGCTGTACAAGCAATGTTCGACGTTCGGAAATTAAGCCGACCGTGGTAAGCCATCCTGCTAATATCCGACCTCACAACAGTGAAATATGATATGATTTTGAAGACATTTCCAGTTTGGTAATTCCTTAGGGGAGACTAATCCATACGGGGTGAGACCTTCCTGTTCACTACTTTTTTTCTTTCTTTTTTTTCTTTTTTTTACCAAGAATTGTCTACCATCCCTCAACGTGACTTAAGCACCGTCGAATCACAAGCTACTTTCGATCACAGTCTCTGAGATTATCATGCACACCACGTAGTCCCGGGAAGAACAGTCCATCACTGGCGCCCTCCCCCATCAACACGGACAAAACCCACCAGCGTGTGGAGCCAGTGCGAAAGCTCGACTCCCTCTAGGCCTAAGTCAGCACTCCCCCTGTTTTCGCTGGGAAATCGGCGCGTAGAGCGAGGACTTGAAATATTTGCCTTGCGATCCACGTTACCACTCCTGACAAGACGGTTCTTTCTATAAAGTAGCGTTTCCTCTTCGTTATGTTAACTTGCGTGCCCAATTAGGCCCCGACCATCCGCGGCAATTGTGACAACGCATTGTTCGTCGTCGGGACTGTTGCTGGCCTCCGTCTATATATCCCATGAGCTCAGCCAGGTGTGAGGACGATAGAGGCAGAGCGGATGGGCTCAACTGATCCTCGCTTCATTACTGTGTTAACTCATAGGAAGGGAAAAGTACATCTCCTATTCCAATGTCGGCATAAGGCGGGAGGTTAACACTCAGCAATACAACACCCCTGCTGGTGTATTGAGTTATCTACTGGCCCGGGCCGTCTCCGCAACTAAATCCCAGCATATTTTTAACGCGATTGTGACAAACGCGAGAAGTCATTACACGTCGTGTATATTGCTCTGGGACTGCAGCAGATGCCACCATCATTACAGCAGGATGGAGTACCCCGAATTATCTTATTCCTATTCTTACAGCAGTTTCTACTACTCATCCAACTCCAACTTCACCACCGGCTTCGAGGGAGAATCGAGTGTGTACGCTGTGCTTGTTCCGATCGTCTTTGGGATAATTACCGTGGTTGGCCTGATTGGTAACGGCTGTGTTGTTGTAGTCATAGCCCGGAACCGATGCATGAGAACTGTCACCAATTTCTTTATAATGAATAATGCCATCACTGATATGGTGTTTGTGGTAATCTGTGCACCCGTTACGGCTTCGCAGTTTGTCCTTACCGATTGGATTTTTGGTGACTTCATTTGCAAGCTGGTGGTCTTCATGCAGTATGTGAGTATGTTTAAAGTCTACACTCATTCCGTGTGCAAACAATACGGTTTGCTTTTTTTAAAGTTCATTTGATCATCTCCACTCCCTCGTGTATCATTCAGCCCAGATATTGATCAAAATTAGCACAATGCCAGTAGTCGCCGGCCAACACATATTGTAGTTGTATTCACACTACTCGGTTTAGTCCCCCGTATTTTACGCAAACGTGAACGCGAGCGTGTAAAACATTCTCGCGACACGCAAATAAAACGTTTTCACGTTCACGTTTGCGTTAACTGTATACAAATAACGTGCAACTTAAACTCATAAACAGTTAGTTTCGGATGAGTTTACGTATAAAAGGTCACACGTAAATGGGAATATTTAAAACACTCAACGCAATTCTCGCTCAGTTTTTTTCGTGACGTTGTTTTTATTATTGGCCTCGCCAGACATTTCCCTGCAATGGAGGCTTAGCGTCCCAACTCTCAAAAAACACGGACCTAAGCTTTGCCCGGAATGTGCATACATAACTATAAATATATACAAATTATTATGTCTGTTTATATATTTTCTTCGTAGTCTGTCTCGGTAACTGTTGCTCTAGCTTAGTAATATTTTTCAAACGTAATAATCTATGCTCACTAGTATTCTGTGTATTTATAAAAAGGTATGTGCAGCATTTCACTTTAGCCCACGCAAATGTTTTTGCCGGTTTTGGTTTACGACAATAATACGTGTAAATAAGGACATTTTGAATTTATCATCTTCAACAGAACCTTATACAACAAACTACTGAGATATCTTACTCCTGTTTAGATGCCCATATAAGCGGCAATGTTACTATGCGTTACATTTCAAGGTAATCGACTTTCAATCCAACTTTTCCTAATTGGAGGTAATTTATTTATTTTGTATGTTTTATTTTTACTTTTTCATACAACACCTAAAATCGCAAAAGCCAATTAGAGGGACGGACAACAAGATTAGAAACAAACTAGTGAAAACATACAATTCAAAAAAACTATCGTACAAGCAAGGCAAACAAATCTAACACTCATAAACAAAACCTAAAGGCATACGCTGTGTGTGCCTCTGTTTTGATTATTATTATTTATTTATTTTTTACCTTTTTTTAAAACCTTTTTATCATTTTATTATGATTATGATTATTATTTTGTATTTATGTTTATTATATATATGTAGGTATATTTTTTGTTTCTATGTTTTTGTTTTACTTTCCACTCAATGACCGAATCACTCCGTAAATCCAGTTTCAATTTACTTCTCAAACTAATAACAAACCGGGGGAATCGCAGCGGTTAAATTCTCACTATTGATTCTCACAGCAAAAATACGCGAATAATACTCAAGTATGATGAATCCGGTCGATACAAGAGATCGTGGAGTATTTCGTTGCAGTTGACTGTGATCATTCGATGACAATGCGGGCTCTGCTTTTAAACACGATCTCGGATGAGCCCTGTTCATACTGAGGCATATACTCCCCATCTGTTGATCAGACCCGTCTGAGGTTCAGCCGTACCCGAATTTCTGTCAAAACGTGGACCACGTCCCCCTTAATTTCTGAATCAGTTTAACACGATATCCAGTAAAGATTGACCCAGGAAGGTTGATTTAATTGTTTATTTTCTTTATGGGTGGAGAGAGGGCGGGGTGGGAGGGGGATGCTGTAATGCACAGAAATATTACACCAGTTTAAAGAAGTCCAAACCGTAATAATAAATTTTGTTTGATTCTTGCGCAGTCCTGTTTTACACAGTAGACACACCCGTGACCTTTGCCTTTTCACGGGTAGACGTGAAGTGGGTGTGAACTTTGTCTTCCACCTGTTTCACACAATTAGACGCACCTATGATTCACATGATGCTGAGCTGCTCTCAGTTTTTTAACTGATCGTTTTTGATATAAACATACATTCTGTTGATTCACAAAACACACCCGTATGCCAATATCCGTTTGATAAAAATAGAGCGTTTCGTTGGCACCACGTTATTTTGCTGGGGTTTTTTTCCACACAAGTTCGTACCGAACAATTGTCTGTAATCATTTGGGCGTTCCTATCGAGTGAAAACATACGTCTTGGCCGAGTTCGGACAGGCTGTCAAAACAGAAATCTTGTCTATATGCAACAAGTCCACTGCACTCCATGCAGAGAAAACAATCTTATGCCGGCTATGGATACATAGATCTGAGTTTCATATTTAACGGGCCGATTTGTCGAGGTTTAAAAACGACAGCAACAACCCATTTACTGTTGCCATTCCTTGATACGTGACATTACCGCTAAAATAAAGGTGTCAGTTGTTACTTTTAAACATGTCAAACTCGGTGTGGTTTCGGTTGTAAATTTAATTTGTGATTTGTCCTCGGAGAAATTGTTGCACGTTTCAATGATATCATCGGTTCGCTGTGATCGGACGTCACGCCGAAAAAAAATATATCAGTATCATGTTACCGAAAAACATATATGTATCGGTAACATTTTGTCCGTGAACCGTCTGCAGCGTATGCCTTTCTAATACTATAGGTGGTAAGGCCACCGGGGAATTGTTATTCTTATTATGTGCCATTGTAACGAGGACCGGGGAACCGTTTGAGGAGAAAATCACATTAAAATAATTCTCCGCCCGCTGAAATCTGATGAACCCTTTGAGATCTTACAAAATATAACCGTGATCGTCAGATGGGTATAAGCCTTTTTGAGTTATGGCGGACACAATGCTACAACACTATTAGGTTTGGGTAAATTTGTCTGTATACACCCAAACTAAACAGTGCACTCCTATAGTGTCCACCATATCTCAAAAAGGCTAATTATTACACCCCCCATAAAAAAAAACTTAATAATAATAAATAACTAAAAACAATAACAAATACAGATGCGCTATTTCAGTATAATAAACTCCTTACTTCGGCTATTAGTATTACTCCATTACAGTTCGACTATCCATGGAAATGCAAAGGTAAAAATTGTTTGGTGTTGTTGCTGTTGTTGTTGGTGGTGCTAATTTTGTCCTGGTTATTGTTGTTATTGTTCAAATAAAGATGTTGCTGTTGTTCATTCCGCGATGCAACACTATAGATAGAAAGCTTCTTTAATATCTGCCCCATATTTGTGATGCTTTGCCGGTTGTTGACATGTTTTTCAATCATAGTTCCCGGATCTCGTCGCCTCAACTTGTAACGTGCCGCCCTCTTGACTTTCTGCTAACCCCTAACTCTTCGGGTCTATCTATAGGGGGGGCTCTTTCACGAGGTGTCAAGCTGATGTAAATTTTCCGCTTACGATTTTTACGAACATGTCTTGGACCATTGTGTTTTGATTTGATAGTTGTTTGATTTTTTTCTCGTTCAGCAAACACTATTATATCTTTCAACTCTACGGCTTTCCCATCATGATGTTAATGGGGTTTGTGGAGAAGAAAGAACAAGAACAATAACTAGACATTGACGTATTTGTCCTTTGGACTAACACAAAGCTGTTCCAATTTAATAAGGAGATTAAATTCTGGTCAGCTGTTGGTAGAACAATACGCGTAAAACAGACGATCGAGGTGCTATAACATTCAACATACATTTAAACAAAATACAGAATTAAAAACCCACAAAACACTTGAAAGCGGGAAATAAAATACGTTGCCAGCAAGTGCTCCCTGCCTTAAAGCGGATAGATTCTGAGATATGTCTTGATGACCACTTTAATGAATCGAGCCTGATTGCTAAGCAACGTGTGATGACACATTGTAATACACTCAGGCTAAAGTTTAAGCCCTGGCTAAGTTTAGATTGAATGAGATACGCCCCCAACCGGCAGAACATCACAGGTGAAAGTTCAGAGATATATTGCAAGAACATTGCAATACATTCCGAGTTATCAAGACGAAAAGCTCGTGTCTGCTCGTGCTGGACATAAAAATAAACACAATGTAACTTTCAGATTTAGCGTTTGACGCAACTAACCAGTTACTGCCCGTATTTCAACTCGTTTAAAGTCGTTTTTTATGAATTGCGTTAATGATTTATGCCTCAATAATTTCCTTAGTTCCGGAAGCTCCTGATTTTATATAGAACGTTATTGGAAATAATTTAGATTTGTAAGGTTTTACAGTTATATTATTCTTTATTTTGGGTTGAAAATAGAAAAACTTGACTAGTATAGAGCAGGATTTGAACCAACGACCTCCGGATTAACGTGCCAGCGCTCTACCAACTGAGCTTGCTAGACCTATGTTTGCGGTGTCCCTATTTTGTCAATATCTTTGTTAATTTATTTATAATTGCAGGTTGTTACTTATTACATTAAAAAATTTCCCTAAAATAAAAGGTAGAAAATTAAACCTTGTTGACATGGACTACTTATTTGTCATTGACAATTTCTGCGACAATCCATTTAAGCATTGCATACTCGTTTTAACCATCGAAAAACAGTTAAAGGTTGTGTACTATTATAAAAGCCGGTCAGTGTGTATAGTTGCCTACTATTTAAAGGTACGTCAATGGACGTACCCTGATATGGTCTCAAAATATACAAAGTTCGCAGTGATACTTTCCCACCATGTGTCATGTCAAATCAAGATACGTCAATGGATGTGCCTTAACAATAATTGTTCACAAAATATGACAATTGCATTGTGTAGTTATCCACTATTAGTCAAGTAAAAACGGCATTTCTGGGCAAGGCCAATCTTTAGATCTGGAAATATTAATAACTCCGTCGCTCAAATAAAAACACTCTTTTCCTCTTTGGGGGTGTGTGGTTTGTAAAAGTTGGCTCTGTCTCTAATGTCAACACTACGGCGACCGAGCCTGATGAAGAGATGGTCCCACACCGTACCAATGAAATTACTCAGTCGAAACCCTAGAGGTATACTTGATCTAATCAAATCTAACCAAAAAGGCACAGTGCTGGATCAATCTTTTTCACTCTTTGCTGCCAATCCTAAATGAACACCACTTCAGCAATTGTTGAATTTTGTGCAAATCTTCGAGATAGATTTATTGGAATTTTATTGATTGTATTTCCCTAAATTAAATTTATCGCACGTTTGCTTGCTCGCCATAGAACGTGGTTTGTCAATCATATGCACACACAAAATATCTCGCGTTAATCGGAAATGCATTTTTATCTGGCCACTTGTCAGCCAGTGTGTTGCCTGAATTAGTGTCTACGTAAACTTGCTTTTCAAAAACAGAAAGTTAAAAAGACATCCCCCCTCCCCCTTAGTGAACAATGCTGACGATTTACACCGAAGACTACAATGCGGCAACTCTTCGTACGTCATTTCATTTTGTAAAAGCTTCAGCTAAAAATATGTTAAATACGCACAAAAAGTAATTTAATGCACATGGACAACATTGGTAATTGTCAACGACCATCAACCACACTTGATGTGACCCAATTTAAACGTGAAACACCCGATAACAACTTGTGAAATTAAAGCACAATTGAAACGGGAAAAGGGTTAAAATAGCACAAACAAAAATGGCGGGGAAAAAACATTACAAGCTTTCACTGTTTTCAAACATCCAATTGTGTTCACGCGAGATTAAAACTAACTGTCGTACTCATTTCTCACAAACTATAGCACTTCAGGCAAAGATATTTCAAAGATATTGTTTATGCAAATAAGTATATCGTTTTAGCTACCATTGTTGTGCACACCTTTTAAAAGAAGATCTTAGCATTTAAAAGGTCAGAAACAGTCAGCTTACCTAACTCTTTCCTCTAGTATGATATCCCAATCAAGTGGAGAATCCTTATCTTGAATCCATCAAGCCTGAATAACAAAAACAAAAAACAGGAAGAAGGACAGTTTTTATTATGTATAGTTAGAAACAAAGACAATAACAAATCAAAAACCCGGGCCAGCATGGGATATAAAAATTAATCAAATAATTACTAATGATAAAAATTCAACTATAGCTAAAGATAAGTTTTTTACAGGAAAGACGAAAAACAAGATACAGGTAGATTAGATAAAGATTAAAAACTATCACAAAAGACAAGGAGACAAGGAGATATGTGATAGCGGCAATGGCAAAGTGCATCTTGACAAAATAGCTGTTACCTTTCAGGAGGAAAACATACGAACGGTGGGTTCCAAAAACCGAAAGCACACTTTGCAGTTAACATTTACTTCCAAAAAAACTATAAACAGTTTAATAGTAACCAGTGTAACAATTAACTATCAACAGTTTAATAGTAACCAGTGTAACAATTAATTGTTTTTAAGAAGACTTCTTTCATACGAAAGAAAATATATCTCCGTCAATATAAACATTATAACAAAACACAGACTCTAGATAATCCAATTAGTACATACATACATTTCAAGATTGAAAACACATACCGTATGCAATACATTTTCTAGTTTTCATAGCCAATTAAAGTATACAAGAATGATATATATAATTAATATATATAAGTATATACTTGTTTATCTTTTTTCTTGGTAAACCAACATTGTCTCCAAAAAGAAATACACTATAGTTTTCTGTGGTATAAGGAGTCTTTATTTCAGAATACAAGGCGTACTAAACTGGAAACCCAAAATCGCAATTCCTGTTTCCTCGTTGTTGCTGTCTTTTTGTTTTCTTTGTTTATTTGTTTGTTTTGGGGGGTTTTTGTCTTCAATTACATTACAACTAAAAAAATGACAGAAACATTTTTTTCAAATTGACGATGCCATTGCCAAGGCATTCCAAATTGTTACAGATGACTTCACTAAATCCTGCCCGTAACTAATGACGTAAATAATGACCAATGACGGTAAACTAAACGATATGAACACTATTATACTCAATCGTGTATGCACAGGAAGAGTGCCATGGCAACATGCATTACGGGATAAGCATTACTCGTCAACAGTATGGAAGTGTATTATACAAGTAATGAATGTTTATGAGTGCAACGGTAAAAACATTTTCACGAGTTGCAACATAGAATGTTCCACTCAACGTGCAGAAGCCGGGTGGAATGGAACATTCCTTCTTTCAACGAACGAAAATGCTTTCTCCATCACAAATTGAAAAACAATAATTTCTTGCCTTTAATAACATGCGAATATTTGGTTTGGCAATTTGATTTGAAAATGAGACTAGGCTAAAGAATAAACAAAGTGTACAGGATTATTATGGCATTCACTGCGAGGTCGTTTTGTGATGCTTTGTATAAGGCTCGGCATGCACAAAAGGTTTTAGAAAAAATAATAATTAAAATAATGAATAGTAACAATGCACGGTGTATGACGTAGGCCATGAAATGTTTTAATTACCGGCAATAAATGACACGTGACCTACCATCCTCCAATTAAATCGCAAGGATTTACCCTGTATATCATTAATCGCCATAAAAAAAAAATCTTATTCCAAACGAGAAGGTCCCTACATAACTTGTTTTTATAGAAACTTTCTTGGCTCTGACGCGTCCGTTGACATGGAGATATACTTGTGTAAGCTATTATATGCATCGAGTGGATTGCATAAAACTGATAGATTATGCATTCATGAATTATGAAAAAACTCTCCACCGCTACAAATTATTGACAGCTTGAAGTTTGAAGGACTCCGATGCATTTAAAATACCCTGCCACAAGGGCTCCCGTGTGATTTGCACAGAGACTTCCGAGGATAGTTGTATTATTCCTAATTTACAATGGTCGTATTAACGAGGTGATACTGTAATAGGAGTCGAGGCTGCTTTCTTTGTTGAGGGACAAAACAATTCTCAACGCAAACATCGAGTCGGATTATTTCGTGAAAAGGGGGTTGGGGAGGGGTTGTCACATCAACAGACTGTGGAGGGATGCGTCAAGATAATTAGGGTCAGGGAAAATGCCCGGTGTCGCGCACTGAGCATTCCGGCGTACTAAACGTTCCAGATGACTAAATATAATACATTACGTCATGTCATGCCTGCGCGCAGCAAGCGAAAGTAGTCAATTTTGTGTCGCACTGAGTGTTCCTCTAGTCTCTAGCTGTCATGGCGTCGCTCATGAGCTGTGGTACTACTACTACTACTACTAGTAGTGATGAACGCATAAGCATGTCAAGTCGTTTCGTAACTCTAGGTGTGAAGACATCAATAACAATTCATTACCTTACCAGCGGGAGGTATGTGGAAAGCCTGACAGAGGGGGAAAAGAGGGCTGTACGTGCCCAATCTAAGAAATATTCTTACGACGCGGTATTGTCTGACAATTTAAGAGCACGAGAAGGAGACCACGTCACCAACACGGCTGGAACGAACAGTACGGCCGCGCATGCGTACGTAACCTGGAACGCTCAGTACGCCGGAACGTCGAGGACGTGACACCGGTGAAGATTGGCCAGCATGACCGGGACGGGTCAGCGTGACCGGTTCTAGCCAGCGTGACCGGTTGGAGCACGTGTCCTTTCGATCACAGATTGCAATTAGATATATCCACAAATCAGACGCTTTACCAACTTATTGCTAACATAGTTTCTAGCCAGGAAAAAAAAATTATACACAGATAAAAACAATTATATAAAAGATTGAGATATCCCGAAGTGTGCTACACAATATTTTTCCTGAAGTCTCCCAGACAGTCATCCCGTCACAAGTTGCCATTTGAAAAAAATATTGTATTTTAGTTAGTTTATTTAACTTTACGCTGGCAAAACAACTACAAGTCATTACAAGGTATATTCCACAAAGTATATACCTGACTGTGAAAATAATTAGTATGTACATTTTACAAAATTTCAAAAAAAATACCAAGCCAAGTGAATGGCATCTGCAGGCCGTCCTACCACAAGAGATGATGATGATATCCCCGACCCGCTTACCACTTGTGCTTTCTGTACACTCAAGTGTAAGGATCATAGAAGCTTTTGATGCAGACATTATATCCATACTATGATTGATGATTGTTTACTCGTGGTTAAATGCTGGCAAAGACAAGCGGACAAACGCCACAGTGTTGGCGCCTGACACTGCTCCCCCCCCCCCCCCCCAGCACTAACTGCCTACAAAATGCAACCCAAATTCTCTGCAATGATCATCTACGCAAACTAATTGTACTTGACACGTGCACAAAGAAAACGTGTCAGTTCGGTTAATCAACTTTGAATGAAAGTGACAATTTTAAAGTTGGTTTATGGAAAGTCGTAAAAGCCAACTATCATGTAATTCTCTTCCACGATCATACGTTTACTCCTTGATGGCAGTTTCGATGTTTAATTCTAAAAGATGGGATATCACGTGTCATTTTAATCTTCATGTTTTGTTCTGTTTCGGGTTTTTTTAAAGGACATTTCGCGTCTTTTTACTGCGGGAGATTTAATTTTGATTTGCAAGATGAACATCATCAATCGAATTGCATGTTCACTGTCCCGAGGTAAATGAACGCGCGGTTACAGGAAGATTAACTCCAGGTTTAAAGACGAGGGGAGAAAAACCCCTCGAGGGTGGAATTGGGGATGAGGTTTGGATATCAGTCAAACAACAGACTTGCACTGAGGGGAAGCTTTTAGGTAAGCTCGGTTGGGCGACATAACAGGGGAAAATAAGGCAGATGATTTATTTTTCCTCGTGAAATTAAGACCTGCTCAGAATGTATTTTGCTAGAAATCACTAATTATCACTAATACCGTGGCAATTAGCTTTGCGAAATATGAATATTGTCCCCAAACCAACACAGTCTTCATTTTAGAGGTATTAATAGGTAAATACTCCAAAAATAAATGACCATTCAAAACTCACTCAGGTGAGAAAAGCACTGCAGCTGCTGATAGTAGCCTATACACTATTTTGAGAAAGGATTCCCTTCGATTAGTGAATAATGCACGGCCTTAAAACAAAAAGATACTGAATAGATTCATGCATGAATCGTTTCTCAGATTTCTGAGGGTTGGTGTACGTTCGCGACTGCTACGGTTACATAATGTGGTTGGTACCTGCTGTCACCACGCTACACGTGGATGATTTCGACGCTCTTGTGAAATTAACGTGTGACTGTGAGTTGTTTGCTGTTTTCTCAGCAAGTAGACACTGTATTCAGCTGAAACGTTCACATATTACGACTGGAATTTTGTTTAATTCAATTTATTTACTTATTTGAATATATAGCTTGACAAAATAACAACCAAGGCCCCTTTCTAAAAAAACACAAAAAACATAAAAACTTTCCTGAAAAGTGTGTTTCAGTATGGTCTTCCCAATGATCTTATTTAACACATACCTCTTCCCTCTTTAAACCCAGTAGGTTTTTTCAGACACAAACCCTCGAAATAACAACAAAATGGTTTTGACAGTTGTTTTATTCTCACGGAAAAGACACAGTCTCCCTGTATAACAATATTGCAACTTGCGATTGCCAGTCGAAGTTCGATGTACGACACCCACTAGTACTAAGCATTACACAGCATGGTTGTACACAGCGACGAAGTCATGGTCAAGAGTCGTGTATTTAAAGAGCTGATTGAGAAAGATCTCATTTCGATCGACCTTGTATAAACAACGACACTCTTAAGAAGCAAGATGATTGCTGCATGGAATACGTTGAAAGGTGTATAGCGGCAACAAGTTAAGATCACTGCTCAGTGAAGGAGTAATTGTCAACTTAAGGTCAATCATTGACTTTTTGAGTTTGCTGATGGCAGTAAGTATTAGTTAGTTACGGTAAATGGCAGGTTAAGACTATTAAAACATTACGCCATAACTAGTTAAGATCATTCCTTCGAGAAGGTGATTAAAATGTTAAAAGATTATTGACAAATTTAGTATTAGTTACTGATAAGTAAGTTAGGGCGACATCACTGGTCAGCAGCCTTGTGTCACTGGGCGTATAAAAGCCTTACGCCGATCTTAGCTTCCAGCAGGCACAATTACATGCAGGCTATTATGGAAGTCACAGTCCTTTGAAAGGCATTGACAAAACGGATCACAAATTGCCACATGTCTTTATAGAGGAGAAGGTAGGGGGGCTTTACCAGGGAATCCCGTCAAATTTCCGATTGACTTCTCGCATTCAAAAAGTCCTCTTCTGGCGTCTTATCCTCATTATCTCGCGAGATTTATACAAGTCTGTGTAACTCTCAGGGTGGGGGGTTAACGAAGCAACACAACCCCACCCCGAATCGATGAAGAGAGTCCTTCTAGTGCTCGAACAGAGAGGGTTGAAAGCACTTCTTGAAACGACTGCCCTTTTCCCCCTTCTTCTTTGTTGCTTTTCTTTGATCTATGTTATTGTTAGTGCAATGCTTATCATCTGAAAATAGAAGGCCCGGTCAATTTGGGGAATGAATGTTTTACTGTCTCGATAGCGTTCCAGAAGCTCAGCTTGGATATCCCAAATAAATAGTGACTTGGAAGTTTCTATTTATTCCTAGCTCAATGACAAATAATGTTGTTTACTGCTTCCGTTTCCTTGAGGAGATTACAGCTTTTTATTTAAAGACAACTTAAAGTCAGCTGAAATCGTGCTAATTCCAGTTTGGGAATAACAGAACAAATCGGTTCCACAGGCATTTCTGAGCTTAGGACAAGGATGAAATTTACTTGAATTATCAGTCTTGGATTGAGTGTTAGTGAATGACTTTTCTTTCTTGAAGATCATGAAAGTTCAATAATAGGGCCTATGATTTTTTTAAACATCAACATAATGAAATTCAAGAAACTGTTGAAGACTGAACTGTTCAGAGCTCATTAATTTGTTTATTGTTGTTTTGGGGTTTTTCAGCGGCTTGATCGAGTGTCTATGATATGTGCGCTTTGTAAGAACTCTGTATTATTATCATTATTAAAATCTAAATAAAGTAACTTCAAATAAGTTCAAATGGTAATTGAATCCTTGCTCTGCCTGCAGTATGGGTAATGATGTAAACTGTGTGCAAATAGGCCTAACAGATATATACAATAACTCCAAACACTCCATCATTCAAAACAGAAAACAACAAACAACATGCCAAACAAAAACAATTATTTCAAACCATTCTGAGTGACAGTATTACCTTCGCACAAGAAGATAAAACCGATAAGAGAGTCAGAAAAGAAATAAACAAGACAATACAAATTTATGTAGAAATGATATGGTGATTCAGTGAAAGCTTTTTTGAGATACCGGTAGTCCAAACATATAAAGCCTATAATCCTGTATTGGTAGCCTTCACAATGCTATCAAATATCTCGGGTTAAATTGTGTACAAGCGTACAAAGTCTAAACCTTGAGCAAACAGAACTGCATCTTATAGAAGGTTTGCTGTCCGTAAAAGATGAAATCTACTGACTGGATACTTCAATACTGGTTTTTTCTTTAAATATATTTCTGCTAGGTGTTAATCATTAAGTTATTGTATTGAATCTCAAATATAAAGAATGAAGAATGTATATTTGGCATCGTTTTCATCCTTTTCATTTTACTTTGGGAGAAGCGCAGACACTGTGAGTGTACATTTCAATATAAATCAACTTAGAGGCATTCTTTCAATTGAGGATTTTTACGTTTTGTGTATAAAGTGTAGACGCTAATTTGCAGCTGTTAACGAGAGCGATAACAATCAGCGGAAACTAGTTATCAAGAAAACAACCCCATTTGAGAAACACCGGAAAATCTGATGGTTACAACAATGAAGATAACAAATAAAAGATAAATACCCTTTTTTGTTAAAACAATTTTGTGTGTAAAAAAATAAACCATCACCCCATCAGTAAACAAATAAACACCCAGACAAACAACAGCAAGAAAAACAACTACAACAACAACAACGATGACGTTGATGACAGCGACGACGACGACGAAGACAACAACAAGAACATCAACATCAACATCAACATCAACATCAACATCAACATCAACATCAACATCAACATCAACATCAACATCAACATCAACATCAACATCAACATCAACATCAACATCAACATCAACATCAACGTCAACGTCAACGTCAACGTCAACGTCAACGTCAACGTCAGGAACAGGAACAGTAACAGCAACAACGACGACAACGGCAACGACAACAATCCAAAGCAACGATACACCGTGTAAACTGATGCTGGCAAAGTTTCACAAAGTTCGCAGTTCCCGAGCTGCTTTCATATATTCGGCAGAGGGCGCTCTTTAGTAAAAAGCTGTTATGTCATGACCAAAACTCGTACGGGCGTTGTACTTTGTACTTCGTACCCGCAATTACTTGTGTAACATTTGTTTATACAATTTAACCTGCCACGAGAGAAAATAGTATGACAAATCAAAGTATTACAGACACTCTAATCTAAATGTTATACACTTTATTATAAGTTTTGGAATTACCTCAGATTAGATTATAGTATACTCAAATTACGTAAAGATGTGATCAAAATAATAGAAATCTGCAAACGCTCTTTATTTAGCTTTCTGAAAATAGTTATCAAAAAGTACTTATTTTCATCTTGAAGGGAGAGAAAGACCCAGAGAAACGTTCAACGGATCAACACGTAATTTGAGACGGGAAAGTTTCATGACCCTTACGGCCATGTACGTCACACTAAATCACCCATTCGTGATTAACTAACAGAGACCATGGCCATCGCAGCTGCCTTCTTCTTCCTTCGTCCTTCTTCTTCCTTCGTTCCAACAATGGACTTTCTCCTGAAACTAGGTTTTTAAAATGTAAAAAAAAACACCACCGGTTGAAATGAAAAAAGTAATAATAATAAAAGCGAATTTAATTTAAAGTGAGTGTTAGCTTTTGTACATGATGTTTCACCAAACATACAGAACCTTGGCGTGGTCATTATTTCTTGCGCAAATAAGCTCATTAACGGTACATTTTAACTTCTCCCCTGTTTTGTTTTGTTGTCTTTGTTTTGGGGTTTTATGTACAGAGCTGTTCTCCACAGCCCTCGGCTTATTTGAACAGCCTCGTTACTCACAGCTTAGATTGTTAATTTGTTTTCAGTATCATTACCCATGGGTCATGTTTACTCTCTGCTTGTATTGTACTAGGCTCTACTATTAATTTGTCCAAATAAATATGTTTTTTCTTGTTGTGAGTACGGAAATAATGTTTCATTGAATTGAATTGAAAGCTGCCCCTATATATTGGTTCATGTGTGCGTTTTGCCGGTCATACTGCATTAGGGGCATCTGGGAAGACATTTGAAATGTTTCACAAACTTTCGCGTGGACCCAAGCCACCACGTCACGTACATGCAGAGCATTATACACCGTTAACTTTATGTCACTGGTGGAAGAACCCAAAGATTTTCTAATTACCAGCGGCTTCGTGGTAGTGTCCAAAACGGCTCGTAGTAAAGACTACAGACTCAAAACAATACAGGTCAAACGAAGATATCTTATTTGTTGGTTGTGTTCATACGTTTAAATCAGGCCCATGCCACGCTATGATTATCGAATTCAAGCATGTTCGTTTTCACTATTCTGTGCTTACTCTCAGATTGAATTTTAATGAAATTCTCTCTGGACATGTCGCACCTGCCGACAGGCGTGCTGTCGTGAACGCAGTCGACGTCCTATGGATGTCGCTTTATTGAAATCGGATCAAGAATACATGCAAAAGTTGACTGAATAATCGAGCATCACACCCCGCGTAAGATGAATCGATTTATTGGTCTGTGGTTCGGTCAGGTTGACAGATCCAGAATTCGAGGCACGTCTTCACGGCAGATATATGTTCACTGTTATCTAGTTAGTTATTATTATTTTGTTTTTTCCCCCGCAATCGTCGTACAGACTGCGTAAGTCTGATACACTACACGTGTTACGTAATTTTTTGTGTTCACAGTTTATTTATTTATTTATTTATTTATTTATTTATTTATTTATTTATTTATTTATTAATTTTTCCTTTTTCATATCAAAGTGGGCAGTCCAGTGATTTGTCAACACTACCATATTGTCAACTTACATTACAAAACACACATTAAAAGTTTACCAATTCACGTGTAAACAATGTTTCGACAAATAGTTTCCAGCATTAGCCACTCGCTTAGTTCAATTACGTTTCAATCAAGATCACTAGCCTATGGCAGGAGGGCCTTTACAGAATCAGCACCCAGTGAATCTGTGTGGACCTCTTCATTTTAGTAGAAATGCACCTTCTCTTTTATTTTGTACGTCATCACCCCCATAACATATGTTCTTGTCAATGCATACTAATGGCGTTTTCCGATGGATAATTTATGTTGCTGCTGCTGCTGCTGCTGCTGCTGCTGCTGTTGCTGTTGTTGCTGTTGATGTTAAAGTAACCTGGAAATAGATTTTTTTTTTTTTAATATAAGAGTATATGTTTATGAACAATAAAACAATTTTTTGAGTAATTATTTGTCAGTATTTATTTATATGTAAAAAAATAGATAAAGTTGTTTGGGGGCGACTCCGCCCATCCCTTTTTGTGACGTCAATCGAGGAAGACTTCGCCTCGATCGAACATCGACCCCCCTCGAACTTGCCTGCATTTACGTTGTATATACACGTGCAAGTAGTGAGATTGTACGTTCGCTTGGTTATCCAAAAAGGGGATTTTTCTTGCATTTTTCCGGCAAAAAATGCTGCTGGATGCAGCAAAACGACTAAAGATGGGGTCAGCCAGCATTTTTTTCCTGCAGATCCCAAATATAGGCAGTTACGGGCATCGAAAGTCAGGCTAACGAGGGCAAAGTGGTCCGGTCCGACGTCGTTTTCAGCGCTATGATATGCAGCGAACACTTGGATACCCCGTCGTGCTTGGATACCGGGGATTTTTTCGTTGGTAGTAGTGTGCAAGGGAAGTTGCAGTGAAGCTTAGGTTACCAGCGAAATGTTTCTGGTGTTCGGATCGACTTGAGCTGTATGCCACGACGCCGCGGCACGCCGATCCGATAAATAGTTTGGCAAAGTAGGAAAAACAATACCTCGTATTATCCGTGTTCTCGTTATTACCATGCTCGTATCTTCCGTTTTTAAGACATAGAAACGCGCATGGGATAGTTCGGGACCGGTGAAAAACCTCGTATAAACTGGCGTCTCGTTTTAGTCGACTGTACACTGTCGTAGGATTGCATTGGGTGGTGACGTCCGAATACGAAAACGCATCATACTGATCAGGTACCCAGACGTAATGTACGGGGCCAGACTACACATTTTCTCCTGCCTCGATTGACGTCACGAACAGCGCCATGTAAAGGGGGGCCTATTTTTTTATTTGTAATTAAAATAAAAATACAATTTTTTAACCTTAGTTAATTGTTTATTCACATTCCACTCATAAACATGTATATATTGATGACAAAAGCTTTATTTTGACAAAATACCACTGCCAGGCGCCTTTAATGTTGATGTTGATGTTGATGTTTCTGCTGCTGCTGATGTTTCTGCTGCTGCTGTTGATGTTAATGCTGATGCTGCTGTAACTGCTGCTTCTGCTTCTGCTGTTGCTGCTGTTGCTGTTGATGTTGCTGCTGCTGCTACTGCTGCTGCTGTTGCCGTTGATGCTGCTGTTGATGTTGTTGATGCTGTTGATGCTTCTGCTGCTTCTGCTGCTGCTGCTGCTGCTGCTGCTGCTGCTGCTGCTACTATGCTGCTGCTGCTGCTACTACTGCTGCTGCTGCTGTTGCTGCTACTACTGCTGGTGCTGCTGCTGTGGCTGCTGCTCCTTGTGTTGTTGCATCTGTTATTTAAGCTCTCTTCGAACGGTAAATGTTAAAGGTACCACTAGTCCTGTCAACGGGGAAAAATCGTCACTTTAACTTCTCCTTATGCTCGACATGCTGTCTGTTTTAAACTCCACTGAGCTTTTTCATGTGATTATGGATCGTAGATTACATTTAAACTCAGACTTCAACATTGGAGAAAAAAAAATGACGCCCTACTGCATGTTCAATCAAACACTCTCAATTAATCTAGAACCTTTGCGTGAGTCAAATAGAGCGAATTGTATTTTTTGAACATCAGACTAGACTAAAGTTGTCTCATCTAATTCAATCGGAGGCCAGTTTCGGCTCAGCACCACAGTGAAGGTTCATGCTAAATACCGGAGCACGAAAACAAATTACCGACCAAAGATTTCACGCAGTGTTGGTTTCGTTTGTGGATGAATGTCGCTCGATAGTGCCAACCAGAGGATTTTTCGGAGCACCTTTTCCAGTGTAAGCAACTCGTCGTGCCATAGTCTTTTCCTATATTTATTTCTCGATTCGAAAATTAATCAGGGATGAGATTTGAAGAAACGTGGAAATTCCTCAAACAGCCCAGCCCCCCCCCCCCCCCCCCCCTTCCCCCATTCCGATTCTATTCTCAGAACATCACACAAACTGTTTTGTTTTGTTTTTTTAAGAAGACAATCTTATTCCGGGGGAAAAACGCAATTTAATAAACACAGTGAAATAAAAATTAATTGAGAGTAAAACTTGAAAAAGCACACAACAATTCATATGCTGTAATAAGTTTTAATTATTATTGGTTTATTAAAAACATAACATCTTAAACAAAAGCTGAATTGAGTTTAAAATACAACAAGAAATGCAACAAAATCAATTAAAAAAACAAAAGTTCCCACGGTTTATTAGCAAGCTCAAATAAAAATCCAAAGAACAGAGATGGGAACAAATAAGATGTGATAAATTAATTCAAATTAAATTGCACGACTTAGAAAAGAAAAATACAAAGCCAGAAATTCTATCCCTAAGTCTAAGACAAAGCTGATATATGATATCAAACATAGTTGATTAATTCACTTCAGTATGGAGCGCCCGAGGCTAGCTGTGGTAAATGACACCCCTTTTTCCACAATTGATTCACACAACTTTACACCAAATACTATACCGGCACAAAATGTTCAACTTAAACCATCTGTTGTTCAAGATTTTATGTGAAGAGTAAATTGAAGCTGCATATTAGCAACTCGATAGTCATGTCCACCAACAGGGAATCGAATTGTCCTTTTAGTAAAAAAAATATATATATAAAAAATCCTCGGCCAGCACTATAACCACACACTTCCACCTCCAATAACCTTCCTGCTGGGCAATATATAGTAAAGACCGAGAAGCTATTGCAAGCACACGCACAAAAATCACTGAGCTGAGCAAATCTTGCTTAGCAGGGTTGCCAGCGAGAGCAACGATGTCACGTGTATTGCTCGTGACCGGTTCTCTGCTTGTTTCTGCTTAGCAACTAAAATAATGTTTAGCACGGTTTGTCTGCTTAATACCTTTTATGCAATTGGGACCAAGCTGATGAAGAACCTCTCAGCAAATCTGTGATTAAGCACGAATGGCTTTTCACGAGAATATCCCCTTGGATTTAGTATATAAAAAAAGAATAACAGTAAAAAGTAAAACCAAGAGAAATGAATGATTTGTTTGCCGATATTGCTCTGTGTGCCGTTCTGTGTTCACGTAAGATTAAAATGAAGGAGCAACCATTTTCTACAAGGGAATAATTATTCGTTACAAGCAGTTTCCAACCGTGGTGAAAGAAAATTACAGGCGCAAAGGGAATTGTGCAATAAGCCATTTACATTATTTTCTTGAACCCTGCAGTCGGGTTTTTTGTTAGAAACATATCAGATAAATGAAAAAGCAAACATAATGCGTCTGATCACGTTGATGCATCGTGTTTATATATATATTCATATATACCTTTTGTTTTGACAATGGCATTGTGCTGCTATTAGGAGTCGCCCACATTAATCAATGTATGTAAAAAATATATATATATATAATAAAATTATATAAAAAAATTATTGTATATTAAATGTGTCATACAGTCCTAACACTGAAAACAAAGACATCCGTCAAATGAATGCAGGTATTTTATATCAATGCTCTCCTAGCTCGGTATGTATTTTTTCATTTAATTGGAAAATGAAATCAGTTTATCATCTGACATGCTGTATGCATGAATAACAATTAGATCTGATTTAGCTTCTGTTTTATAATTCATATGGTTGTACAACATGCTTGCAAAAAACAAAACTTGAAACATTCCTATAATTTTATCTGAAATAACTAATTTTAAAATTCAGTTATTCTTTCTGACCAACCCATTCACAATTTCGGGGGGATGAGAGGAGTTGACAATGAAAAACATTGATTACTTTCTAAATGGCCTAATTCTTATGAATAACAATACTTCAATGAAAAGGGGATCAGCAGCTTTTTGTGTCAGTGTTCTTGCTCACGTTCATACACCAAAAGGGGATCAGCAGCTTTTTGTGTCAGTGTTCTTGCTCACGTTCATACACCAAAAGGGGATCAGCAGCTTTTTGTGTCAGTGTTCTTGCTCACGTTCATACACCAAAAGGGGATCAGCAGCTTTTTGTGTCAGTGTTCTTGCTCACGTTCATACACCAAAAGGGGATCAGCAGCTTTTTGTGTCAGTGTTCTTGCTCACGTTCATACACCTAAAAATTGTGAAAAATGGATAATGCAGAACTGGTTGGTGAATACATGTTTTTCCTTTACGGTCATAATAATAGCAGGGTGTGAGCTGAAAATAATTCTCGGAAAGTGTATCATAACGCTCATAAAACATAAATTTGGAAAAAACATATCGAACACGTCGACCTTTGTATCCCTTTGCTGTTTACTCCAACAAACATGAATGAAAATAACAACTTACTTGGTTAGTAATGAAAATAACAACTTACTTGGTTAGTAACAACTTACTTGGTGAGAAGCATTGCAGCTGTTGATATAATTTCAGACTTTGAGAAACGATTCCCTTCGAAAGAAAGTGGTTTTAGAGAGAGTGATTCAAAAACATGTCAATCTGAGAAACGTTGAAACGTTTCTCAGATTGTGTATTCCATTTACAGATTGTTCTTCCTGCCTGGACAAAACCGCTCCAGATTTTCAGAAATTTCTCAAAAACGCTATATCACCTTTGAAATGAAATGTTCACTACGGGTTAGTTTTATTGTATCGTAGGACGCCCTGTATTCAGGGCGTCCCTGAAATCGAGGCAAATCTTTTACCTCTCTACTCTGCGCGCGATGTTAACAGTCCCTAGATACAATTTTTGTGGTTTGACTTGCCAAGCAAAGAGTCTCCTCTCATTTGACCAAAACTTAGAAACATGTAAGGCTCCACTGGTTAGTTGCACTTGTTATGCAAAAAGTTGTGGTATTTTAGGCATTTCTGCAAGGTACAAAAATATGTCATACTGTCGGGGCCATAAAAAAAAAAATTCCCACCGAAAAAGTTTCATCAAACACTTTTTCAATTCACAATTCACGATGATCAAATCATGTGACTGAACATTCTGCTGAGCATTCTGGGGAAAAAAATACAGAGGCTTAAAGAAGCCACGTGCCTTATATCATTTTCTAATAGTCTGGAGAATTTCTTTTTGTAACACTCTTACCATTTTTGTTATTAATATTAAAATTTAAACATCAGCTTTGTGATTCGATTATCACTGTTTATTTATATGCTTTATTATAAATGTTAAGAAACATAAAAAGACACAAAACTAAATAAAAATAAGATTTGAAAGCCAAGAATTATTTACATTTTTTTTTTTTTATTTTTTTTTTTTAAGTTTTTGAAAAATACCATGGTTATTTTTAAAACTAAATAAAAAATATGTTGAATAAAATGAAGAAAACTGCTGGCTATAGAGTCATACACTAAGTCTCACAGAACACTAATAGTCACTGCAGATGTTTCTTCCACGTATGACTTCACCCGGACACCATACTTTCTTGTTTGCATCGAAAACAGGTCAAACTCAAAACAAATGGGACGCTATTGAAGTCATCGAAGATCGGTGCGCGGTGTGAAAGTTTCAATGTCCATCACGTTTTAATATATGTTTGCATATTTCTTATAAACAAAGGAAGGTAATTAGGGCATCAGTTGATTATGGAATATTTTTATTTTTTTTCAATTCAAAGAAAAAGGCATACTACATCGAAAACCGGACAGGGGAGGATATATATTTACATATAGCATTGAAACAATCGAACGGTTCCTAAAACCAAAGGTATACTTTGCCTTTAAAAGATCCCTATGGAACATTTCGCTTTGAAGCTTAAAGAGTCATGTGTACATACTGACTAGACCGACGATCGCGAATAATTATAATATTAATAATTTTTAAAAAGAAGAAGACAACAACAAAAGTGAATCTAAAGATTAGACTATTTTAACTGGCCTCAGATCAGTCATGGTTGTACGTGATTTTTGACTCAACTTATCGATGGGGAAATGATGTCCCGCTGAGTGATGACTGATCCATTCGATGCGAAGACTTATTTGTTTTAATCTCGCGATGGTAATTAGGCAGCCAAACCAATTTATGGGACAACAAGATTGGCTCAGCTTTTGACCAAGACGTCTGTGTTTTTTCACAACCGCAGGCCTCTCTATCTCCCCTGCTCACCATTAACGCTCGCCAAAAATATTGACAAAGCTGAAGCGGTCGACTGTCTGGACCATTAAAAATCGCGACCCCACTGAGCAATATTCAGTTAACAGAGGCGAATCGTAGGATAAGGCGGACAAAAGTACATGTCCCTTTATTTGTTATCAGGGCAAAAAGTTCATCAGCCTGTACTGTACTTAATGGAATGTCATCGCTGTGGTCGAGCACTCATAACAAGCAGAATTTTAATTGTATTCGTGGATACAATCGGGGGATTATTTTACACATCACATATTTAACCGACACGCTAATCTATAATATGAACAATTCCTTGAAATACTTGGACGATCGGCCGCGGATGTAAAAGGTGTTAAGCGGCACTGAGGCGCTTCAGCTAAAAGACGAGCCACGTTTGAACATGACGTGCCAAACCCCATAAAAATGCTAATTATGCCTCCATGTGTCTCCTTGTGGGGAGCCATTTCTGTTCATTCCATGTCCCCACAGTCAGTTACTAAAACACATGCCACTTCTCATGAGCGATTTACCTTGGAATTTAATTGAATTAAGACAGCCGGCGTTTTCAAAAATTCCGTGCCTCGGCCACGCTCTCACCTATTTTCGATCAAGTGGGTGTATATTTGGAAGGGGAATGGTATTATTCTGCTGGGTACATCCATCAACCGTGGCGGGGGCACCCCTGGCATCCCAACACGAGGTCACAAAATGAGCTGAAGACATGAAATCGGTACAATTCAACGAAACTCTGATTGCATCAGGATAAATATAAATTACAGAAGACAAATAACTATTAATAAACCACTTGGGAATCTGACTGGGTAAATTTAAATTCGATTTTGGGGTTAAACAAAATTTACTATGGGGAAGGATTTGAACCTGGAATCTATGGATTAATTTTTTTTTATTTTTTTATTGCTTCTTGTTAAGCTGCAGTTTTGATTTTGTGCTGTGCTCCCCAAACGTGTAAGCCAACTGTGACAAGAAGAGTTCAAGACAAACTTACGAGTACTCATTTATGACAGAGCATAGAGCGGACAAAGGAAGAGGATGGTGACAAACTTTCCATCACAAAGTAGTTCAGTTTATTTAATTCTTGGGACCCGTGCTCTAAGGTTCAAGACAGCAACAGTGTATACACCAGTCATTATTTCAACAACTTAATGTTACACAAATAAAAATCCAAACTGAATTCCTTTTTATAAAATGTGATTGACCGTATACCAGGCCCTCCGGAGTCTTTCTTTATGAGCAGCCAACGGGCGAGAATTTCGGTTCAAAGAAGTTGGCTTATAGGTTCTCACTCCTCCAGGCCGAGACTATGTTTTCAATCTCTACTCAATCTTTTTATGATATCGCCTCTTGCTCCCCATGCCAAACCCGAGGGAATTATTTCCCACCTCTTTAACAACGTATCTCCAATGTTCATCTGACCGTGGAGGAAGGATCTGACGGACAAACTACACATAGTTCGATGGTTCCGAGAGATTCACGGTTTGGTATCTCAACTAAACAGCAATAAAAAAGAGTGCTCTTAATTCAGACATAAATGGCTCAAAGTTCTACTCATGCCCTTGTCTTCCGGGAGGAGATAGTAACGCCAGACCTACAGGCTCCCAAATTTTAAGCCCGATTAAGTAATGCTGAGTAGTACGTGCATATACAAATCATTGAATGTTGGGGGAACTGGGTCAGTGAGTGCCAGTGGGCCGTACACGAAATCAGGGGGGAAAAACGGAATCACACTTTGAGCAGCTTACTATGTTGTATATGAAAAGAGATCAGAGTACGCCTGGGCGAATTGACAATAAGTCGTAATCTTGAAGATTACATTTTGGTTCAGGATGACGAGAGAAGATTAGTTTTCTGGCAAACAAAGCGGAAAATCTTCCGTACAAAGACAACCGACTTGTGGATCTTTAAGTGGGTGATATTACTCCTCACGTATTTCAGCAGTTACATGAACCCAAAGATGGTTAGAAATACTAGATAGTTTTCATTAGAAAAAGTCGTATTGGTTTACTTCAATAAGCTTATTATGTCATTTGGGAACTGGCTCGGCTATTAGTATTAAATATGAAGAATCATTGTCACCCATAGGCAGGACGCTGCCAAAGGCTGCGTTCGATTAGCTTCACCGAGTCGACCCCGGTTTGCTCATCACGGGTGAGCACCTGAGATGAGCTAATCGAACACCAACTTCCCCCAGCATTCACACCAACACATCTTGGGACAGCCGACCGGAACTACTTTAATTGTGTACATTAAAATAATTATTAATAATTATCGGGGTAAAAATGCAAAGTTCAATTATTTTACAAGCCCCCGTTTATACAAAAGTACTCGTCTTTGAATAACAAAATACTTAATGCTCACTAAATCGCTGACTTAAGGGAGGAAATGCAAGTGTACCACTGAGTTACAAACGAAATTGCGGCTATTGAGAAAGCTTTTCGTCATGACGTCACGCCCCTCGTTCAGCCCCAAGTAACCCGCTTAACAAGCAGGTACTTGGGACCACCGAACTCGGGTGAGCCCTCGAGAATGACGTCAAAGCTCTTTGAACGAACCGGGGGAGACCTGGGTCAACCCAGGAAGCTAATCGAACGCACCCATTATGAGTCAACGAACAAAAAAGCCCGTGTGGTGATTTTATTCTATCTACTGATATTTTATTTCAATGCTTTAAAGGAAAGTATACCTTTGGTTTTTGGAATCCTTCAATTGTTTTAATCATATGTAAATGTATATGTATAAAATATAACTAACCGGTGAAAATTTCATTTCAAAAGATGGTCGTGTTTTTGAGATATCGTCGAAAATCCAGAACGAATATGTCGACGCAGGAAGAACAATCCCTAATAGGAATACACAATCTGAGAAGCGTTTCTGACAGAAACGCTTCTCAAATTTAACAACAACAACAACAACAACAACAACAACCCACAACAACAACATTAATAACAACAACATTAATAACAGAACAACAACGACAACAACAACAACATTAATAATAATATTAGAACATATTTTACACATTTTGTTTTAAATGCCGAATTTCCGAACCGGAAGCTTCCATCTGAAGTTAGTCTTCTGATCCAAGTCAACGTGCACGCTTACCGAAGCCGCCTACGGATTTGACAAGGTGTTTAATCAATGCATCCCCCGCAAACGAGGCCCCAGGGTGTAGCGGTTCTCTCAGAGCCCGAGTACTGCGGCGTAATCACGTTGATTACCGGCAAATCTATTCACCAATTACGTGCTGAATAAATTGGCCGTGTTTCGCGCATTCACATCATCGGTCCCGATGAAGGGTGGATCAGTGTCGGTAATAGACGGGTACTTATCGAGTGATACACTCAGTTCGGGCTCTTTGCAAGGGGATCTGTTTACATAAACGATTTGGGGGCACCACAAGTGCAGGATGATTTGAATGTAGTGAATGACAACGGAGAATTGACAGCAAGCTTAAAACATTGAAATCCTAATATTAAAACAAAACGTGCACTGGGGAAACTATGAGCCATTAACAGCTCAACGTTGGGGACGAACTAAGATAAACAGCTCAACGTTTGGGGACGAGGTGTTTCTCCGAAATGAAAAAAACAAAGGGTAGTTTTCTTTACGGAATCATTGAGATGATTAGTAATTAGTTATGTATCACAGAACCTGACGTTCGTCTAGGTCTCACTAAAGAACCTAAATTAAAGTGGCACGCGTGATTAGCATAGAGCCCAATCCTGCACTAAAATCCAAGCACAATAATCTCGAACTCAAATCACGTTACGAAAACACCAAATATATGTATGTACACACAATATACAAATTTCACCACTCACCTTCTTGTAAATACAGCTCGCAGCATATTTACTCAATCGAATGAGCACAGGCACTCGTAGTGAACATTATTTACCCTTTTGGAAGAGGAAAGTGTTTGTGTGTGGCTCGGTGGGAAGTTTGCTGTCGCTCTTTTCTCCGTTTGGATGATTATTTACCCTCCTATAGGAATCGGATGGGAACACGATCGGAGAGCATACCTTGGTAGAAATGTCAGCGACACTTGAGTGTTTCTTGTTGTCCTTGTGTATAGTTGGCACTTGTTTCATCTGGCAGAGCTCTCTTCCCCCTTTTCATTTCCCCTGTCGATGGGCTAGTCATTTGCGATGATTTAAAATTAAGAAGTGCGAATGCGTCTGAGAGATAGATTCACACACTGAAATGCATTGACATGTGAATCGAGATGTCAATGGCTGTAGGGGGGAAGCACTTCTAACTGTCGTAACCTGTCTACCTTTATTTCTCTCTCTCATCTCTCCCAACTCTAAGCGGCTAAACTTCCTGCTTGTTTGTCTGATAGATCTTCGGGGATTCATTGATATATCATGGTGTTGTGCCTGCATTGCTGTCCGATTTGATGCCTTTCTATGTAACCATCGATCGTACATTCATTCAGCTGGGCAGGGAATGCTGGTGCGGGAGTATTTTATCCGAACTCAATGGTCACATTTTTGTTTTCACTGCAAGAGGTAATGCGACCCACCAAAATTCCAGCCGGCCCTGTACTTTGAGTGGTCTTTTAAAATGAATACGGCAATTCTTAAAGACCGGAATGATGGTATTGATGAGTAGTTGAATGCGCACCGTGCCACATTACCCGATGTACTGGGTAGCCACGAACCGTAATTAACACTAAGGTATCCATTTATTACCTCGGCGAGTTCATACAACTATCCACGGTTTATCTGTTTTTATCTCTTTTTTTTCTTTTTTCTTATTTGCATTTTTTGCAATTATCTTGCTTCAATACTCATCCCTTTCTATTTTTTGAAGAAAATTATTTTTTAGTAGTTTTACTTAATAACTATACTCTGTGTTGAATCTGGTTTAGCTATAGTTTATGTTTTTTCCAATTAAACTGCAATAATTAATGTGACCTTGCATACAGTAAGGTTGTCCTATGCTGACCAGTGTCATTAACTTTGGATCATTTCCACTATAGTAGGCTAGTTTAGGCCTCCATCTGTCTCAAAAGACGATGGATTTTTAAAAAGAGTACACTGATTTGATCGGATAAGTGGCACTTGCGGCTTTGACTTAATTCCGGTAAAGACAGTCACGATGGCAGCTCCGACATAATGAACGTCAACGCAGCAGTTGGTAGCTGCTTCCTTCGACAGCTCGTGTCTCGTTTTGGTCACCATCTACGCCAATCGAAAGGGACTTTAATAACTTGTGACTGTTGTCTCATGTGTTTCTGTACAAAGAGCCTAGCAGAGGTATCCTCTTCAATTTACTTCTGTGAAATAACCTGGTCCTACAGCGTATTGTGTTTTGTGCTCGGGTCTTTCTTAAATTCAGTAACGACAATTTCAAAACAAATTGATTTGAAGACCGAGTGCATGTTATCAAAGAACAAAAACACACGAAGATACAAACAAGTTAAATTTTGTTAATTCCATAAGTTTTAAATTGTTGTCTAAAGCCATTGACATTTTGACATATCGATTTTGTACACAAAGGACGCTGGCAGAGTTTTGTCCCCACCCCCCCCCCCCCCCCCTTCTAAATTGATTGACACCCCTCTAGGACGTGTGGCATGGTTCAGCTGAAGACATCGTGGCATAATGAGCTGAGCAGTGTGTGCGAGTTGGTTAAGACAAAGGAAAAACTGGAATACATCCTGTTTGCAGGCTTCACTAAGATATTATGTTCTATAAGAAAACTAAACCGTCGAATTATGTGTATACTTCACCTCTATGCCTCGCGACATTCTTGAAAGTACAATAACTTTGCCAGTCTGTTCACGTAAATCAACACTAGAGAACAAAACACTGTCCTGTGCACTTTACGTAAAAGTGAGAGATCGTATATATTCTCCGTGCAAAGAGGATTACTGCAACTTTAATGTAAGAAATAATCCATGTGGAAAGTAAAGAACTTATGTTATGGAATAATTGTCTTGTACGGAATGGGTTTCTTTGAATAACTTAGTTTGCTGACGTTTCTATTACTAGATATTTCCCGGGAATCAATTATTTCTGTATTTTTGTTTCCTTTCTTATTACACTTCGCCAAGACAACATAAGCTACAGCTTAATGATCTGACGTCAAAGGATCAGGTTATTTTTTCGAATGTTTCGTGCGTGTACAAATATAGACTCAATGCATCCACCTCACGTGGCCGAACCTAGGCCTTGTCCAAAATGGCGGCTATGGCCACGGCTACGGCTCAATTTAAGAAAACGAATTACGGTCGAGTCCAGAGACCTAATTAAAACTACAAATAAAAAAAATCAAATCAAATTTAAAACGCAGAAGATACCTCTCATCTGAAGTAGAATCCATTTAATAACATACGATTTATTTATTGTTTTATTTATTTATTTACTAATGTATTTATGTATTTGTTTACTATTTGTTTTTGTTAAATCTATTTATTAATTTATTCCTATGTTTGTATATATATATATATATTTTTTTCTTTATATTTTTTCAAGGCCCCCTGCAAGCATGTGCTAGCTTGTTGACCAGTAATATTAACCTGCCACTGCTGTCACGCGTGACGGCTTACGTGCACCGACTCTATAAACATAATTACAAGTAAAGACAACTAAAATTCAAACCGCATCATTGTGAGCACAGGTTACTTTTGTGTTAGTTTTGACGTCTGCTGCGGTTCGCGCGTCGCAACACGTTGTGGACGTCACGTGTCGCGTTGTCAATAGGAATGCGCTCCGGTGAGACATTGAAGGTGGCGCTGAAGGTCGATGGTGAAACTCCTTATTGAATTACAATCAACTGAGTCATTTCCTGTTGAATATAAACTGAACTGGTAACTGCACATCTTTATAATATACACAAGGTAAAAATGTCTCAGCAAATTTTTAATAATGTTGGCTTGAACAAAGAAAACATGACTAGAGCAGGACTTGAACCTGCGACCTCCGGATTAACGTGCCGGCGCTCAACCATTTGATGAGCTATACAGCACTTACGTTGGCAGTCTCCCTATTTTGTCAATATATATTTTTTCAGGGGGTTGCCAGTCAGAAGCTATTCAACCATTAACTGTCGTATAACCAGAGATCACGCCCAAGTTTACATACAACCTTGGAAGCAGCAGAGGGATGGTCTTGAGGTGGTGTGCTAGTAATATTTTTGTACATTGAATGCTGGGGAACATTACCCCCCTTTTAAGTCAATGTGACGATATTGTCACTGCTACAAAACAGTCTACTGTCACGGCACAATTTCCTAGAGCAGCTCAAACAGAACATATTGCTTAAAATGTTTCTGCTCGGCTAAATGAGCAAGGTACCAGTCACAGCACATTGTGACATGGTACATTAGCTTGTGACCATATTCTGGTAACATACTTTGGCTGTGCTTAGTTTCTTTTTGTGATTAAGCAGCCCCCATGAAATTGAACCAAGATGATAATGGTGAAAACTCATCAATGTATATATAACTCAACATGTCGTGGCCGAGCGGTTAAGAGCACCGAACTCCGAACTCAAGCTCTGGTGTTTCTGTTCAGCAGAGTGTGGGTTCGAGTCCCGGTCGTGACACTTGTGTCCCTGAGCAAGACACTTAACTATAATTGCTTCTCTCCACCCAGGGGTAAAATGGGTACCTGTGAGGGCAGAGATGGTTCTTGTGATTGATTTAGCCTAGTAGCGCATATATTGCAGCACAGGCTGTATACTCCCCAGGGAGCTGAGAAAGATTAAAGGAATGTTATTGGCCCAATGACCAGGGCACTAATGTAAAGCGCATTGAGACGTTATTGTGAAATGCGCTATATAAGAACTGGTTATTATTATTATTATTATAACATGATATAGTTGATTAAAGGTGGGTTCAAAGATTTTTTTGATTTGTTGATATTTTTTTTCCCAACGTTATGCTGATTGTAGTCGCAATTAAGAAACATACAATAAAAGTCGCATGTGAAAGTTTCAGCCGAGTACAGTGTTTACTTGCTAAGAAAACAGAAAAAACTGTCACGGTATTTTCATGCGAACGTCAAATCCATCCACGTTTAGCGAAGTGGCAGTGGATACCATCTGCATCTCTGGCTGCAGCATCCACAAACGTACACCAGGGAAAGTTGAACTTTCAGTCACAACCCTCAACAAATTGAGATAAATCGTTTCTCAGATTCAAATGTTTTGTGGTGAAAAATTATCCGAACCATAAATTACTTTGAATTCTGTCTCAAATTAGTTCATAATATCAACAGCTGCAGTGCTTCACACCAAAGTACATTGTTATTACATTTTGGAATTACAATTTTTAATGCGACTGTATACATGTAACTTGGTTTTATTGTTGTGGCTGCCATTTTATTACTTTTTGAATTCTTTTGTAATGTGTATTAATGTAAATTTTTAGTGCGTTACTATCATTTATTTATTTTATATTTGTTAATGTTTTTAGACACGCAAAACCAAAATGCATTTCACTGTTTATATATGTATGTGTATATGTGACAATAAAACAACTATACTACACAAGTCGGCCCAGTGGTTACCCTCAACGTTTGAAATGATGTTCTCTAGCCGGTGTCATATTTTCTTCTCCCCCCCCCCCCCCCCCCCCCGGGTGTGTTGAAGGGTACAACAATATATGATGTTCCAATTATTTCAGTAATCTTGGACTTAGTCCATTCCAAGAATAACTACCGGTGAGATAGCCGTTTCGGAATATTCACGGTACGGGTACCGGATTGACTATAAATACATCGTGTTGTGACGACAGCGAACTGGATAAACAAGCACGCAGGGCACGTATACGGTTCCGAGAACGGCTGGAAGTTGTTAAGGTATAAGTGCAGATATTATTATAGTAGAGCCGGCGGCAATTCAGAGGGAAACATCTGGTTTGATTGGTGTCAGAGCGACATCATAAATTGGATCCAATGATTGAAAAGACTACCTGCATTTTGGTTTGGCGAGTTTTAGTGAGAGGGGTTTCTAGCGGGAAAAGAGCAACGGCTTGACGGAAGACTACAGGGGAAGAAGTGTGAAGTTAAATCACAAGGATCATAATGAAGGTTCCGTGGTTTAAAGTGCTCCATACTGATTATGACAAAAAGTGTAACTTAACAACCGTAATGTTAACCTTCTATTTAAAAACGGCACCGTTCTGGCATGAGGCTATCAATCATTCACTTTTGATTGAAAAGGGCAACTAAACAAAAACATTAAATTTATGAACTTGTTCAAATCATTACATTGAGAGGAGGAGTACATAACGAGAAGCAACTGATTTATACCCTGGTTCCCAACTTCGCCCCACTATGTAGCTCTTCGTTCACGTATAATAATTATTTCCTATTGTGTTGATTCCGCACCTTGCATTGATCAAAAACCGCGCAATGCACCCTTCCCGTTGTAGTCCCGAATTTAATTAAGTGTGGATTTCTTTTAAAGACTTCAGCAGTTTTCTTCGTTTAGTTATCTCAAATTACACTCGGTGGTTTTCATACTGAAATGCTCATTGAGATAATATGTAGGTACCTTTGCATTCAATTATTGTTTACTTAGAGAGAACACATTCGCTGTCAAAATGCCTATACACGGCCTAGATCAAAACAAAATGAACGCGGATCAACACATTTGGACATCAGAAAATAAGCTATAGGGAAACTTATGGATGATAATAATGGTAAAGGTGTGGTTCCCCCCCCCCCCCCCTTCGAACACGATCCAAAGATCTGGCAAATTAAATTTAGACTCAATGTGCTCAATGAAATTATTATCAAGTTATCGGGAGGAAATTAATGTGACAGCACTTTTCAGGAGCAATACGAGACCGGTGTCTGGAAGGGTTGAGCCGATCGATCGAATCGTTTGTTTGTGACAAGTGCCGGTCTCGTCCGCCTCTGCTCGCCATGTCTTTGCATTAGCGAGACAATCAGGGCTTTAACTGAAAATTAAATTCTGCGAATCTGGAAAACGGGGGGCAGGACTTCAACTGGTAATCGATAATTATTCAACAACTATCTGTGCGATGAGACGAGGTGAGTGACTGGTACGCACCTCGTTGGCGTGGTTGTCTCTTTTGCAGCCGTGAAGCGCCCTATTAGTAACCCTTGTGGGGGTCTTGATTTGAAGATCTCCACTTCCTTCGTCTCAGTATACCGGGTGATCGTGGAGCAGACAAGCAGGGCGTCGGAGCCACCCAATACGGCGATATTATCATGGATGGGTAATTTAATATGGTGAATTGTTTCGGTGTTATTCTCACAGTCATTCAGGAGGTTGTTGTAACCGTAATCTATATTTAAAGAATATCTGTGTTCTCGCTCCCCCACCATTTATTAGTTCATTCTTATTGTTCTTTTATCACGCTTGAATACTGCAGATTCGTTTCAAATGATCTCCCGTCCACCAGTACCCAATTTCAAAAGAAATAATCGTAACCCCCCAAAAATGAATCATAAATAAGCCCCTGACTACAAAGCGGATGAACTGCTTGTCAAAGCAACCTACGGCAGTGCATAAACACTCCGAAATTCGAGAGAATTCGGAGCGCCACCTAAATAAGGCTATGCACGCAGGAAAGGGTTGTCATGGAGGTCATTAAATTTATCTCATCTTCCCCAATGACAACTGTGATTTTTAGGTGTTCAGGTTGGTGCCCGAATACCTGTTCGTTATTGAATTTATTATGACTTTATCATTCGAACTTTAAAGGTAACCCATGTCTCGTTACACAAGGGTTGGTGCCACACCAATGATACGACCGTAAATATTTTGTTTGAAAAATAGTAGCACGTGTTTCACACAAAACTACATTTTGACGAGCATAAGCCCCTTCAAAAGCTCCGCCCACAGAATAAGGAACATTATTTAGGTAACGGTGAGGGAGTGTGAATTAGGTAAACTCCAAAACACTCATAATGCACGTCAGAATGACATGCTGATTTACAATATGTTTGTTGATGCTGATTGTGTTTCGGGGGGGGGCATATGGCAACAGTGATAACTCCCGATTTGATGAAGCTGCCTTTCGAAACGTTACACGTATACGCATAGGCGTACAGCCAAGGGGCTGGGGCATCTTTTCAATGATGGACGACGGCGGGAAGCTGAATTTATTATTATAGCTAAGATATTAAGGTACTATTAGCTGTGTTTGGTAAGAGTAAGATGTATGGTTTGATCAAATAATTATTGCTTGTATAAGCGACGACGGGGGTACATAACATAAGATTACTCATAACTAATTTTTATTATTATTAAGAAGTTGGAGTTGAACTGCCTGGACAGTGGAAAACTCGACCAAAACCGGGATAATAGAGGACTCGAGACACTTTCGACCTTTCCTGGTGCAGTCATCTTGCTTTTATTATATTCGAACCGATGTTACCAAATCGAGGCCGGGAGGAAAATATGGTCTGGTTCCTTTCATGACGTGATAATTAGAACTGCCACTGTCACTGTTGTATGCAGGGTACCTGATCCAATGAATTACCACGGCATGAAAGGGGTCTATGCTACTGTAACCAGCCAGAATACGAGGAGGCAAAATAGAAAGCAAACGATAAGAATACGGGGAAAACCTTACATTGATCGCAAGCCCTGAAAGTTTGTTAACGAGAATTTGTCATCAGCAGTGATGCGATTCGAACCTTGAACAAATAACTGGACCAGATTCGACACCCCTGAATCTTGACTGGGGACTTCTCGTCGAACATTACACGAATAATGCACGGTACAACAACTTCCCATGTATAACCTGCTTTACCAACTGCAAAGGCATTTGGGTCCTTTTAAAAGTGACCACGATCGTGTCAGCTAACTTTTAGAAAATTAATCTCAGTTTATTTCTTGGTTTTTTTTTTAACATTGTGATGCTCATGTCTCCCAAAGGGGCACGTTGCCTTCGGATTGGGCGCTTTGGGCTATAAAAAGCGTTTGTTATAAAATGAATAATGGTTGGAAAGATATTTTAAAAGTATAATATAGTGACGTCATGCATAAATATTAATAAAGGTGTATAAGTTAAAGGCACTGAACACGTTTTGTAATTGTCAAAGACCAGTATTCTCACTTGGTGTATCCAAACATATGCATAAAATAACAAGCCTGTGAAAATTTTGGCTCAATTGGTCATTGAAGTTGCAAGAAAATTATGAAAGAAAAAACACCCTTGTTGTACAAATTAGTGTGCTTTCAGATAGGAATAAAAGGCTTCTGGCCAGAAGTCTTTTATTATTTAAGTGAGAAATTACCTCTTTCTCAAAAACTACGTTACTTCAGGGGGAGTCGTTTCTCACAATGTTTTATACTATCAACAGCTCTCCGTTGCTCGTTTAATCAAAGACTAACGCGGAGCATTTTACCGGGTCTAGCCCCCGACGCAATTGCATATCAGCGCTCATTTTCAACCGGTGTACAACCATGTAGACTTGTGTGAAAAAAAATCAAAAAAATTTTCGTACACTTTTAGGGGGGAGGGGGGGGCTTGAAAAAGTGTACGGTTTGTACGCTCGTGAAAATGTTGATAATTGTGAACGGCCCCTTACCAAGTAAGTTTTTATGCTAATATATATTTTGAGTAATTACCAAACGTGTCCAGTGCCTTTAATACTCAAGGTGCTTGAACAAACAGAAACATTCCAAACAGCAAAACGTTCAGAGATTTGTAGGCAATATTCTCCTTTAAAATATGACCATAATAATATGACATTTCACACAGGATACCAACAAACACATTTTTATGGACGTGTTTCCTCATCGATGTCGTCCAGGCACCGACAACGTGATGTCCATCCTAAACAATATCTTCCTTCGATCTGTTGTCCAACGACCAGGCACTCTTTACAATCTTCCGAAATGCCAGAATATGAGTGGGGGGGGGGGGGGGTCATCGGGTGCGTGTGCCAACTCATTTCCATAATCTAACGTTGAGCTGAATGGTCTCGGGTTTCAACATTCCTGTATATGTGCTTTAGTATCTCCATCAGCCCGTGAAAATCAGGTTCTGAGTTTGATCGATTGGACATGTAAATATGCAAAATCTAAAATTGCTCTTATACACAAAAACATGTTTATAAACTTCCAAAATAATTCGCCGAAGGATAAGCTTATGTCACTGGCGCCTGTAGTTTATTACCCCTTCCGTTATTATCGCAAAACAAACTCGGATTTTGATTTATTTGTATTGCTATTATTATATTTTTGTACCTATATTCTTGGCGAAATTGTGGCGACGAGTCTCCAGAGAACCGTCAACTCCCTTCCTTTTCACGCAGCTCCTACGTCAATTTAAGCCAAAGATAATCAATGTTTAAACATGGGATTCATCACCAATTCTAGCGTGTAAATACATGGATAACTATAATATAATTGTATTGATGAAATTCTCGCTTATTGCGATAGTATGAGGGATGTGGTGGTACCCTTTAAACCAAGTATCGCAAGAATTACGGCAACCAACTCTACTTCTTTCAGTATGCAGAAAGTTTCATCTTCGAAGGATACCCCTCACGTCTCGGTTGAGTGCCTATTCTAACCTTTACACAAGGGCCGTGACCAGGATTCGAACCGACTCTACCGATGGCTGATGTCCCCATCGGAAATTGAGTTTTATTTCTCTTGATAGCTCGGTCACGACATGCTATAAAAGAAGGGCTCCCTTTCCATCTCAGCAGCCACGGCTCATCTTAAAGATTGTCTCAATCTTAGGAAAGAGTATCATGCAGGCCCTAGGTACCTTTCCACTTTTTTCAATCACTGGATCAAATGCGGGCAGTGATTCTGCAGGCACACCTCGTCCTCCAACCACAACAACAAAAAGTGTTGGGATCATGCCACCCTGCACCCCAAAGGGCTTACGCCCATCCCAACACCCTTCGACAATAATTTGCATATTATAGTCAACTTGTTTGGTCAGTGGTTACACGCGAGCTAGAAGCGTGTGGCACCACAATCCATGTTTGGGAGTATCTATTTATCCACGCTGGGAGCAAAGCTCGCTGATCTTGTACCTCCCTGGGTGAATTTCATTAGATCGATTTTTGTTTCTTGCTAGAACCTTCAGCTTCAACGGCGCCTCGAAATAGCATTAAAGTTGCATGGTCCGATTTTTCACAGAAAGAATTTATTATTGTCATTTGTTTTGTTTTGGATGTTTGTTTGCTTGTTTGTTTGTTTGTTTGGGGGGTTTTTTCTGGACGAATTTTGACAGATGATACTGTTTCAAAACGGAAAGCAAACAGCGATTTTCGCATATGCCACGGGAAACGCACGAACTCATGAAAAATGCAAACATGGTTTGTACATGGCTAATGAAAGTGACATAATGTTGGGATCCCGAAATTATATTTTTTGTTCAGTTTGTAATTCACTACCACTTATTGTAAGCGTATTTTTGTACAATCCCTTACATGAAACTGTCTCGAATTAATTAAATAACCCGGAAAAAAATATTACAATAAAATAAATAAACAAGGTTGGTCCAAAAGATAAACAACGAAAGTAATTAGAATATTTCTCAAACACATCAATAAAATTATGAAAAAATAAATGTTACATACTAAAACATTCACCGTCAATTGCCGTGTTGCAGTTTTCACTTCATCCAATTTTGATTGACTGAATGTATGCTTGTTGGCATGGTTGGATACTGTACTCCTGATGACATTGTGGCATTCATATCGGTATGATTGTCTGTTTTGTGTTATGTTTTACTTGAGGTTTTGTTTATTATTATCTATATATATATATATATTTTTTTAATGTTATATTTATTTATTTTTTTATTTGTGTATTATTTCTATTATTTATTCATTTATTTGTTACATTTTTATTTATTTATTTATTATTATGGTTTTTTGGGTTTTTTTTTACTTATTTATTTATTTGTTTATTTATTTATCTTCTTTTTCTGGTTTTTAGGGAGGGGGCTACGATCTATGATTCTTTACCTTTATAACCTACCTACAAACAATACATTGAAGCTTATATTTATGGATACCTATTATATTTTACAATATTGTTGTTTAGAACCAAATTTTTCATTTTTGAATCACTGTATTTAGGTCAACAAAGCTTTCCCCTTTTCAAACGACAGATCCCCAAAGTACAACCGAAATTGTTTTCTGGCGGAAGATTATTGCCAGCCTATGATTGAATTGCCGGGATATTCAACGGGGAATAGACCTTATGCATTGACGTCACCAAGCCGCCATCTTAGAGGTAAACTGATGATGAAACAATGGAAACGCGCTGATTTGTACGCGCGGCGCACAGGACTGGCCAATGAGCATCTTCCTTTTGACCTCTAGGTGAGGGCGCCCTACTCAAATGACGTCATATGCATAAGGTATATTGTAAGAATTGGAAAATAGACCCGGCGTTTGATAGTCCATGTTTTTGTATCCAACCTTTATTTTATTTTTTCAAGTACTGTTGAAATAATGTACTATGATTCTGTATACATTGACTTTTACCTGTGTGGTTGCGTTAGTTCAAGCGACTAAAAACTGTCCCACATCAGAAAGTGAAGTCCCTAGTCACCCCTTTGGCACCGTTGTAGCGCTTCTATTATTGACAACAATACATTTTCAACAACTTTCCTGCTACGGCTTGCAACCTAGTTACCTGCCAATCAGAAGCTTGGACTTACTGTCCTAAAACCTCAATTAGAAATATAAGAGCGTTCTTAATGTCACTCAGGCTGATGTGGTGTTTGCTCAATTTTAGTTGCCATGGAAACAAGGTCTTTGACGTCATGTCAACGCCAACATTGAGAGAAAGAAAGATAAGAAAAGGGGGGGGAATGAATTACGATCGTCTCTCGTTTTGAAACGGTTAATTTATTGTAACGTGATGACGCGTTTGGTAGACGCGTGCAGTCTTCGTCTCGGGCCTTTTCCGTGAAGTGTGTCGTGGTTTTTGCAAATGGATTCGTAAATAACCACGTTGGTTGGTCGTGTAGGATATCAATGTACAGCTTGCAAGTCAATATTATTTATGTTAGTCTGCAATCCAGATCCGGACTCTCCCCAAAACATGTTTGTCAAAACACAGAAATTGTACACAAACATCTCCGTTTTGTAAATATGTATCTGGCTGTCAGTTGGGTAGTCACAGTACGTATACTTACTTCAGCGAGAAACGCTGTAAAACTATAAGCTGTTAAATTTACTTCACGTATTAGGCCAGGGTGGGTTTTTGTGGGCATCAATAGACGTGGTGTTGACCGAGCTTTCGAAGTCCGAGACCTTTGCAAACATAAGCACAAGAGTGTGATTTGTAATGACCATTGGTATTATCAACTTTTCACTCATTTCTCTATAGAACTATTTTAAACCCTGCAGCGAGGGCTGCTTTGTTGTGTTAACTTTATCGACAGACAGTGGAAGCTGATACGCCATGATATCCTAAGCTGGACTATGCCACACGTCCTAGTGGGGTGCCTTGGTTATAGGAGGGGCAGGATAAAACTCTGCCAGCATCCTTTATGTAAATAAAATAAATAACTGTTTCATTGTAACAAATTGACAATGGTATCGTGGAACTCAACTACATAACAATAATAATTCGGAAAAACAAACAAGAATAAATTAACCTAGGTCAGCACACTAAGATTTAAAAAAAAATAATCGTAAAAAATTAAAAAACAAACCTCAAAGCTTGTCAGCATGGCTTACAACGAACCACATGGGCATTGCAACCAAACAGGTACCAAACAGGTACTTCGCTGTAGGGTGTTAACTACTACTTTGATGGGGGGGGGGGGGGGGGGGGGTCTGGTCTTTTTACAGCTGTAAGAAAAAATAGAAAACAAAAAGGAGAAGGATATTCGAAGTTCCAGTAACGTTCTTACTTCTTTCTAACTGTTATCGCGGTTATTAGGGAATAAACTAGGTTCCACTATATCCACTGTACAAAGGTATGAAAGTTGCATCATTTTTAATAGGAAGGTATACGTTTGGTAATCACTCTTAAAACTAATGCCATTACAAAACATATTGGTTAGAAGTACAGCAGCTTTCGATAGTATATAAAGCATTTTTAGAAACATTTCACTTCGAAATAGTGTCATAAAAATATATCAATTGTTATGCCCCAAACTTTGAAACTGAGAAAACTTTACTGTCCGTTTCTCAGATTTTATATTCCTTCTTCCTGCGTGGACATATTCGCTCCGCATTTTCGGCGATAACTAAAAAACGCGACCACCTTTTTGAAATGAAATTTGTGCATGTTAGTTTTATTGTATATAATTAAACTTTATATAGGATCAAAACAATCGAACGGTTAAAAAAACTAAAAGGTACACTTTGCCATTAAGTTCTTCCAAAATCATAAAATCCAAACAGCATTCATTTAATCACGACTACATTTTGTTTTAATAACCTAACGCGGAATATAGGCATATCAATATACCTTGTTTAAATTCTTTGCTTTTGCTTCACAAAGATTATTTTGAACAAGAATGTTTTGGGTTTGTTTAGTTTTTTTTTGTTTTTTTTGTATTACATATTGCACACTGAACAAATATGGACCTAAACATTAAACCAAAATTGTCTTTAAAAGGCCGGCCTATACACAATACAAAGTACCGATTTGCACAACTCTTCTAAATGAAAACAAAATAAATCCTCACATGATTCCTATAGTTAAGGCAACATCGAGTTTGCAAAGTTTGCCTTTTGTATTTTCGTTTCCCTTTTGAGAGGGTCTTTTTCTTTATCTATTTATTTATTTATTTTTCATAAGATGCTTAACGTCACTCAAGTCAGCATTTAAGGCTATTGACATACTCTCTTTTGACCATGGTGAATACGTTAGAGACATTTCCCATGGCAATCTCTTAAACTCTTTTTGCAAAACAAGGTTCCACGGTAATATCAAGATCCTTCGTGAAACTCAGCGGTATGCCCCTGCATTATAACGTCATTGACTTCAACCGGAAAGGCCAGGCTATCCCTTTGGAATATAATATCTGTTTGCAGATGTTTGGGTACAGTTGCGAAGTCTCCACATGATAAGCACACACAACAATTTGTCTTCGAATGCTTTATTACGGATTCACAATTCGTTATTACGGACTCACAATTCATTATTACGGATCATAATATGTGATTACGGGTTCACAAACTCTTATTACAGATTCACAATCCATTTTTACGAAACTCTTATTACGGACTGAGACTATGGGGTCACAATCTCTTATTACGGATTCAAAATCCGTTGTAACAGAATTACCATCCCTGATAACGAATTTGTTGTTGCAGGTTCATAAAACCTTTATTACGGATTCAGAATCCGTAATTACCGATTCACAACCGGTTTGTTAAGGATTCACCATCCGCTATTACGGATTCACTTACCTTTATTCCGGATCCACAATTCGTGATTACTGTTTAACACTCCGTGATTACGGAATCACAATCCGTGATTACGGATTCACAATCCGTGATTATGAATTCACAACCCGTTATTACGGATTCATAATTCGTTATTGCAGATTCGTGAAACCTTCATTACGAACTCATAATACGTTAATATGGAATCATTATTTATTATTACGGATTCAACCCTTCATTACGGAATTACAATCCGTTTTACGGATTCACAAACCACTATTATTACGGATTTACAATTTGTTTTTACGGATTAACCAGGCAGGGCGACCTGCAAATATCACCATCCTTTGCAAACCGTATAAGTAGCAGATTGTTGCGCCCTTTTGTTATATAATTATATATTTATTCATTTGTTTTGCCTAATTGGCCTGTGTGGTTTAAAGTCCTGCATTATTTTTAGTATCCAAAACTGCAAAAAATTAGGCTTTAATAAATCCCGTAAGAGTCCTATGCTCCACACTGTGTATTTTATGGAATTTCATTACCGAGAAATTGGGACGACTTTTTGATGACAAGAGGAAATGATCTTTATTATTTAAGGACATTTATGTTTTCGGTTGAAGCTTTTCCCCACCGGCATCAGTCGGTATTTATTTTCTGGATATTGACTTGCAAATGCGGCGTTAAAAAGTCGAAGTGTGACGAAAACGGCTCCTTCGAATGAGCCGGTACTTGAAATTACAAAGACGGCATGATGTCCTTACCCCAAGGCTATTTTTGCATCACTGACAAATTTTCTTCTAGCTCTCAGCAGTCGATAAATACATTTTAGAAATCGTTCCGCGAGTCTTTATTTATCATTAATTATTTATTTGTATTTTGTTGCCTGAAGTTTGCCGGCTGCTGTCGGTGTGTTCTTCGCTGAGCGCGAATGTCCTGGGAGATGGATGGAAAATAAAAATCCGGAAAAGAGTGCTGATTCTACAATAGGGAGGTTTCGCATACGAACGGATACGGTTAGTGCGACGGATACGTCATCATTATGACGTCATACGCTACTCGCTATCCGCTATACGTGCAGACGACACTGATATCCCGCTTGCTACACGTAAGTAAAAGACACGTAGGAAAACTCGAACTTCTAGTAATTCTCCTGTATTTGTTTCCAAATATGTATGAATAGTATCAAAATAAATGAATCACTGAACATGTACGTGTCATTTTGTTGATTTCTAAAGACTTTGAAATACGAAAAAAAGCACTGTTTCTTCGTCATTTTCCTCTAAAGCTATGAACATAAGCTCGTCTATGGAGGATGCCATGTTGAACAGCGCCACCAAGTGCTGTGCTGGAACAGCGAACAGTGCCACCAAAACGCTGGGATTGCAAAACAACAGAAAGGCTGCTAACGGTTACGGATAGCTAAACGTATGCGTATGCGTATCCGTTCGCGTGCGAAACCTCCCTATTGTCCGCAGTTTGAGGGTTGATTGGTGTCAATATAGCTATTGCATGCATTGTCGAGGCAAACAACGACAATTATATTTTTTCCCCGGGAGCTTTTAGAAAGATTAACCCCTCGTTGAGATGTCTGGGTGCAGTTTCCGGGATGAGGTTCCATTATTCATGGGTGTGTTATGAACTGGCTGGGATATCATATCCACAAGGAATTCCACAGCAACCCTCATCATTGTGTATAATTCCTCACGATAAGGTATCAGATTTCGAATTATTTCATGTCCATAACACTAACAATGTAGAAAGCCCACCTCCAAGCGCAACACAAAGTCTTCTGAACTGGGGCCAAATTCACCGGGGTAAAGAGCTACGTGCACACCGCCATACTGCCGCTGACGTTTTACTATGGTAACCGTACTATCTGTCAAGAGACAGAGGGCCGATTGTAGTAAATTGTCTCTAATAGTGCCGCCTTTTCCAGTTGAGGCACGAAGTAGGTTAATCATACGACGGGAACTATTGACGCTTAGACGGCCCTCCGGCCCAACAATACTTCCATGCTAGCAATCATACAGTATTCCTAGCTCACCCTGGTCAATTGTTAATTTTCTTTGTACGAATTCAAACAATGTTTTCGCCTATCAACAATATGTTGATGTTTAAACATAAAGCATCAATAAGTTACGTTCACCGTGTAGAAATCAATTATCTCATCAAAATCGGTGCAGCAATGGATGTTTTTGACAGTATTGCCTAAAGGAACATTAATGGCAGCGAAATTGCAGCGTGTTTTCTTCGAGCCAAATTCGTATAATATTGTACCGTAGTTCAGAAGTCTACTACATGCCTACAGAAACCGACTTTCAGTCTATGGGAAGGATTTGACCAAAAAATAACATCTACTGAGAGTAAGCCATGCTTTTTGTTTGACTTTGGTAAGATTTATTATCATGACAGATGGGGGTGACTAAAACCTAGACCTGTGTGTGGGCAAATGGCTATAGTTGAACCTTGATACTGAAGACAGTAGGCTTACACTGCAAAAACTGGGGTGTTGTAGTTATATGTAAATATTGACTTTGAGCATGGTTTGTTTTGTTGGAGGACAAGTACTTTATAGTTGAGATCTTCTGCTCAGCTTTCAGAGTGTGGATTTGACGGCTTGGTCAAAGCGACGTTTCGATAGGCTCTGGATGCGGAGATTGTGCACATCATGTTTCAATTGTACATTATTATTATTATTGTATATCTTTTTAAGTATTGATTTATTTATTTGACGGGGTAGCATTATCAGTATTTCAACTACTATCCCTAAATATCATATGTACAGACGGTAAACAGTTCTTCCAAAATCATAAAATTCAAACAGCATTCATTTAATCACGACTACAATTGTTTTAATAACCTAACGCGGAATATAGGCATTTCAATATACCTTGTTTAAATTCTTTGCTATTGCTTCACAAAGATTATTTTGAGTAAAACTAAAACAAAAATCTTACAAAAAATTAAACACATCACAAAAACAGGGTGCATGAAACTAAAACATGACTCAGAAACATTAAAACGATACATGCACAAAGGATTGCAGCATCGCACTGCAGTAAAGCAAAAGAGAGGCAAAATTTAAGGTGCAAAATGTGAAAAATTTGCCCAACAGACAATAACGAGGTCATCAATGAACAGAATGAAAATTTGAGTCAGACTGAAGGCTCTTTATAAAAAGAACTCTCATTTGCTAATCAAACGGTTCACTGCAACTCACAGTTGCTAGACAATTATAAAAGAAACCAGGGATACATTGTATGCAGGAAACACTCCTCTGATTTATGTAACAGAAACGTATTCATTCACACGGAGTTTGAAGGACTGAATCCCTTCCTTGGTATAACGTTGCCAACAGCAGAGCCTGTTCCATAGGGAAACGGCAATGTGAATTAAACTTCTGAAGTAATTATTAATTTAGAAGACCAAACTTTCCAAACCACATTCTGCAAACAGTTTTAAGAGGGAGGCCATTTTATGAAAATTTGTTTACTCCAACCCTTGCCTTAAAACTCAAGCTGGAATAACTGTTTTCTCTTTCGCTTTAATAATTTCGCAAGACATTTTGAGAGATGTGTATGATAGGCACAGTGACCCTCCAGTGCAGTCCAATGCGTGATAAGCCAATCTAGAGAAGACATTTTAACAAGCTGGCCGGCTCAAAAATACCCAGCGGCAATTCTGTTTTTGCGGTGGGGGTAGTTCGTCAAGTACTCGATACGTTCATTTTGGATGATAAGATTACCTGTGTACATCAAGCTGCGGGTACGTTCCAAAATTAATACATGTCATTTGCTATTATTAACGAGAGGAGTGCAGGCGCTGATCCAGTGGGTGTTTCGTTGAAGTTCGTGCCCTCCTCCATGCTCTCCAATCCCCACCCATTTTTTATTTTGGGTATATCCTTTACCTTTTGAAAACTGTACACTTGCGCCATCACAAACACTAATCTTGCCGAAAGCAAGATCTTATTGTCTGATAGTATCATGCCCATGACGTCACGAGATTCCAGTTGCTTTTATTTTATTTTTTTATTTTTTTCAAACTCTGTTTCCCCCTCCCTCGTAAAATTCTTGCAACCCTGGCTGAGTGCCAGACAAAGTTTATAAGATATCGGATGGTGCGCTCAGAGCTTGGCTGCGGCGCTCTTTAGTGGTTTAGTGGTTTTTTTCAAGCCTTAAATTTTCTCCTCTCTGTCGCCCGGTTCGAATCCAAGCTCAGACCGGAGCTGAGTGAGTTTTCAGTCCCTCCACTGGTTTCCCCGCATTGAAATTTCCATCCCACATCTAAAACTGATTATTTCGTTTTGTTTCTTTCATCCTGTTTTGGGGTTTTTTGGCGCTAAATGTGCCGTTGGTCTTTAAAAACTAGATAAATAAAAAACTAAATAAAAAAACCTTCAAGAATCATTACGTTTATAGACCTTATAATTATGCTTACTATGAGGCAGTGGAGTAACTAGGCTGTTTTGGGGTGTGGTTTTTTTGTTGTGTGTTGTTGTTTTTTTTGGGGGGGGGGTCTCATTTGCCGTTTCTTACCCCCACCCCCACCTACCCTTGTTTACACCACTGCCGTAAAGATATGCACTGTAATTAGAGAAGAGTGTGATTCCATACGAAAACAAACAAATAACGTGATCAGCAAGAAATGAGAGATCACAGTTACGATAGAGACATTTAACCCGGCGTCTTCTACGCAAGCTATGGATCTGGTAAATCAAAACGCAGACTGTTTGAAGACAATTGCCTTTGCGCACGACGTATCGTTTCAGATGAAAATATTTTTCAAGTTGATAAAAAGAAAGCCTTCATAAAAAAAGTAAAAGTGAACACAAATTGATTGTGTTGATCTTCACTTCTTACGTATTTTTATCTTTAAAATGACAGCTCGGTAATATTTTACACCTGGTTCCCATGAAGCAAGTCGTTGACTTTCAATCCATTACAAAAGGGTTTGTAGCGCAACGCCAATAAATCCTGGGGGAATCGATAAACATAAGACGCAGCAGATAGTTCCATCATGTACGGGCTGATTATGGTTTTAATCATTCATAATTTTTCTCGGCTGGAACTATCAAATTTCAATGACGGTTAAAAATAGGCACACACAGCATAATTGGTTCTGTGACAAAACCTGATGATTTATTGCATGTTCTCTTTGGACAAAGATAAGGTATGAAATTAAAAAAAATTGATGACTGCTTGCATACTCTTTGAACAAAGATAAGGTATAAAATGGAAAATTTGATAGATTAAGCATTTTCAAAAGGCATGGCCTCTTCGAATCAATCCTTAGTACAGCAGTGGGGTAATTAACAATGCTTCCATGACATACATGGGATTTAACTTTGTATAAGGGAAAAGTAAATGTGTTCATTTCATATGTTTAAAACTCTATTTGGGAACCGTGTGAAGATAGAAGGTTAGGTGGTTATATCTCTTCGGAAATTCAGACTAAATTTATAAAACCGATGATACATGATATACTCAATTCAGAACGACATGTAATCTTATCATACCGTTACAATTATTAATTTGATACGACTTGGCGTGGAACTTACGACTGGCATGAAATTATACCACAACGTATAATATAATGCACAATTAGCAATCTCATTGGACGCTCTCCGTGGTTGGTTATAATCAGTTTAGTGCTTTGATAATAAAGACTGCCTCACACTTGCCTAAAAGTCAAGCAGGAATTTGTTTTTTAAATGATTACATCTGGACTATTCTTTCTTACAAGCTTTTTATATAATATATTTTTTATATTGTAATTTTAATTTATTTCATCCGAACAGATTACAAATGAAGCGCTGATAAATCCTGACTTGATACAGTTGCTCAATTGAAGAAAATAATGTATTCAAATTGCAGTTTTTATGAATTCCTTATTGAAAAGTTTGTTCACCGCAACGGTGAAACTGCGTCTTTCTTTTTCGAAACTGAGATAATGCATCACTAAATAATGTTTGTGTGGCTAAAAGCTGATGTTCTTTGTTCTGAGATTACAAATGGTATTACAACATAAAGGCATAATGACGCTTGGTGGCGCTGTTACCTAATTGTTACAATCTTAAGTTGTCGACTGAAGTAGAGCTGAGTTTTGAGAGAAGCGTTCCACGACAGAGCGACGGTGCGGGCTAATAATTACATTGGTACATTGTCAGCACATACTGACATGGTTTTTCCCTATGGGTTAAGAGGATTTGTTTTGCATGTTTTCAACAATTGTTTTTTAATCTACGTGTGTTGTTTACGTGTCCATGTGTTAACTGTTTGCGTATTGAATATAGCTTTATAATTTAGTTTCATCTACCATTGACAATTGACATATCGATTTTGTAGACAAATGATGCTGGCAGTGTTTTGTCCTTTATTAGTTGTCATGGGTGTACCGCAATTCCAGAGATTCCGGGCTTCTTTACACTGTGTCCATATGCCTCGACCAAGAACATTAATACTCATTGAATTTGTCACATTTGACCCCATCCATATTGCAGCAGAGTATGGGTCTTTGGGGAAGAGCGTTTGTTCTATGAGAATTGCGAGACAACCATTGTCCAAAGCATATAACGATTTGACAAAATGGTGTCCCTATGAAATACACTTTTTCAGTGACTAGCCAGCAGGACCAGAATCATGTCATAGTCCAATTGTCATGACCGATTGAGCCCAAACTTTCACAGGTTTGATGATGCTTATGTTGGGACACACCAAGTGAGGATACTGGTCCTTAAAAATCATCAAAGTGTACCCTGCAGTTATTTATCCATCAGTTTAACTTCAGTGCAGTTTTGCCACTGGCAACTTTCAAGAATTTACATAAACACATTTTGATAACTGTGTGTGGTATAACATTTTACATCGTATAAAGAACCATCAAACAGAACACTTATTTGTATAATAAAGGAAAACCGTTGAACTTATGTTAAATGCTAATTACCAACCATAGGAATTTATGGTGTAAAATGTAAAACAACAGTTATTGGCGTCACTTTTTGACCCGCTCACAAAGTCTTTCTCAATGACAACACAACACGCACTTACAACTATATAATGACAGTAAAGTTAGTTTAATAATGGACAGTGAACATTCACATAGGCCTGTGAATGTCCAATATCATAATAGCAAAGTAGACAATGGGTGTACAAACATAAGTGAATGTCCAATGTCCAAAATCAAACTAACTTTACTGTCATCAAGTATACTAGTGTAACAAAATCAGTCAAGTAGAAATGTAATAAAATTCAACGGAAAGAATCATCTCACAATGTAGGTTTTTTGTAAAGGAAACACAGCGGGAACACTTGCAGAAATTATTACATCAATCGGAACTCCAGTCAGACGACAGCTCATGTTTAATCAAGACGTTTACCAACTGTTTTCAACCACAATAACACTTCACTGGCCTTGCAGGCTAACCGAATATGTGCCCCGATCTACAAGCCCCCAAAAGATGATTTCTTTACTAAAAAACAAAAACAAAATGAATTGCCACCTCAGGCTGTTTATGAAAGTTGAACAAGTAACAACCGCCGACACCATATTATCACTCTAATGTTTTCATAATAATTACGTGCCAGTGAGAAGTTTACGACTGGAACGTTTCTTCTTCCAGGAAGAAGAAGGGGGAAGCAGGTGAACTTAATTAACCGACATATATGTTGACATGTACCCTTGTATGATACTCCATTATAATGGATGAAGATATTGCTTTTCAAATACAAGTATACAGCTAGCGGACAAGGGGTGGAGGGCGGTTAGAATAGTTCCTCGAACCCGGCTCTTTTTTCTCGCCTGGGGAGTATGTGTTCCACTTACACACATAAAATAATCCACCTGAGGCCATCTAAACAACAAATATTGCAATTTCCAAGGAAGAATGATTGGCTAGAAATGGTTGGAAAAAATATAATAATGATCAACCCCCTCAGGATGCTCTTCGCCCGTACACGGAAACGCATAAAACAACGGGTTATGTACGCGGGAAGGGAGGTGCAGTTGACTTGGAACTTATTCAATCGGTATTCTCATAATCAAGACAAATTGGAAATATTGTGATAACGAGGAGATATGGCACAATCAATGCTGTTCGTGAAAGGTTTATTTATCGGCACACATCGTGAAGGTCCTTTATTTCTCTCACTTCGTAACGAGTCCAGCCTGTCCATCCTCCAGGTAGCTGCCCCCATCACCGGTGATCATTTTCCATCACGGTTTCCCTGACGAGCAGTCCCTAAAGGAGCAAGACATTCTGGCCACACAATGGCTATTCAAATTGGACACCAATTGTATTATTTAATAGTAGTGTAGTCTGAGACATACGCATCTATTTCTTAAATTCGCTTAACCTCATCTTGTATCCCTTTCGAGATATTGTGTTTGCTTCGTCTCATAAACTTAAGCTCCACCAACTTTGCTATTTAGGAGCCAAGAATAATGTCTGTTATGGCAGACAAGGTGCTTTGTGAATGTACATTAAACCGTATCAATGCTTAACATGATTTCATTTGTCAACAAATTTGTGAACCATCATTAATTTTGTAGCAAGCAGGATCACGTAACTGCCATTCTTTCAATCTGGGCAAGCATTACCAAGAACTCCCATTATAGGAATAGACATGAACAAAAAAACGCGTCAATGAACCTCTCTCCTACAATAATCGTTTATACAGAGAATACCAAAATAACCGGTGACAAAGCGCTTTCCATAAGACTGGTGCCGAGAATGTTAAAATTCAACGGCTTATTTGCGATTTCAACCGATTCCATGAAATAACATAAACATAACATAACAATTATCATTTATAAGGCGTTAATCCATCAACATCACAGCACACATAACACAAGATAACATAGATATATATAGGTGAGTCTTATGAGCTTTACGAAAAACTAACATATTCCTTAAAATGATAGGAGGAAGATTGTTCTAAATCTTTGGTCCAGCTACACTGACAACTTTTTTGACCCAAAACTTTGTTTGCACAGTAGACATTCAAGTGAGTGATGTCAAGTGTAAACCGAAGAAAACGTGGAAGATTGTAATAATGACAATAAATTTGAACGATATCTAGAAAAAATAATCAAAAAAATCAAGCATTAATAAACAAAAAGAGCAAGTTTTAAATGAAGCCGTTCTTTAATCAGTAGCCAATGAAGTTCCTTGAGTGATGGGGTGAATACGTTCCATCAAGGGAGTGGAACATACAAAATGAGCTACACTATAATAATTTGTAATCTTTGAATTCTGCCTAATTCAAATATGACTTAGCACCAAATAAAAGAAGATTGTCTTAGTCAATACGAGAGAGGACTATAAGCTCTGACAACACGATGGAGACTATCCTTGTCAAGGTACCTTTAGATTCTCCCTATGTTTCGTAATTGAACATTGGTTTCAGACTAATCATAAGGTATCTGACACATTTTGTGTATGTCCTCCGTGTGTTCACAAACAACTAATGTTCACCTTTTACTGGCGAGACTATACTTTTTTCAAGTTTGTGTTTATATTAGGCTACTTTGTTCTACTGAAAAGTTAAAAAGGCCATACTTACTCGCGACATGAAGAACCTGTATTTACCATCCCTTTTCGAGTAAAGTGCACGGAAGTCACAAACTTGCATGTGATATTATTACCAATCAGATCGATCTGCAAATACACGAGTCCATTCGAAGAATTGCCTTCATGGTATTGTGGATTTAAGCATTTGCTGTTGGCCCAAGCAATGTGTTTGACCGGGAAAGCGCCGTACTGTCACTCGGCTACCGCGCCCGCCTGTGTCGGTTCAGCCCGTGCTGAGTGTCCCAGAGTGGCGCTTCCACGCACCCATTTTTAACGGATTCCAGGCTTGCCCCCGCGCCTTCGCGATTCATTACTCAAAATTGATGTCCTATAAACTTATCAAAAGAGGAAGTGAAATCGACAGCATTTGGACGAGGATGTCGATGTGCTCTGGGTCTTTTTTATTTATTTATGTGTTGTGTCTCCTCGTGTATCGACTCCAACCCACCGTAGGGGAACTACGTCAGGGGAGTCGGTCGGTTTAGGGTTTCCAATTTCCCTTAATGGCGACTCTCATTTCCTATGGTTGAATCAGGCAACCGGTTAACTTTCGCAAAGTTAAACTGATTTACCGGTGCTTAAATAAAGTCAACGATACCAAAATGTCTACTTCCCCACTGGTTCCCAGCAGAAATGTTGATTTAAATGCGACTCGTGTCTTTAAGCTAGAAATAATATGGCTCGCTTAAAAAGTGAGTACAACGCGAGGAGTATGTTCCCTTGTCCCGTGTGGGCAGGGCGGTATAACCCAGTTTTAGGCATCCTCGGGGCGGCCCATGTTTATTTCTTACATTACACGTTTGGGCCCATGAGGTTTGTTTGCGAGACACCTCATACGATGCATGGCTGCGTGAAGTAAGCCACTTCATAATATTATGCGTTTTGTGACTTGAGGGCATGCGATAGAGCTATGACAGCAGAATAAAAAGAAAAACAAGAAAGGAAAGATACAAAAAATATACATATCATACAAAAGTTATGTTCTACTAACACTGTGGTGTTCACCTATTTTCATTTCCTTTAGAGTGATCATATGTCAAGCTGGTTTGCCTCTAAAATTGCTTCGTAACATTTGGTCACTCACTTGCAAGCGAGGTTGGTTTGTGTGTGTGTGTTTGGGAGGGCAGTCTTTGTTACTTACCTAACACCACCTTCATGGGCCTTCTCGGTATGACTTCCATCTCCTCCCATACAAATGAGGTCGTAGGGAAAATATTTTTTGAAAACAATTGTAGTTGTATGTATAAAAGTCAGATGGGAACTAAATGTTTTTGTTTGTTTTTTTGTACTTGTAACTTTATTGAACTAATTACATATGTTTTAGGTACTGAGTATACAGTGATTAACACTCATCGGTGTAGGGGTAAAACCAAATTATATTCTTTATCCCCGATGCAAAAAATAACATCATCAACATTAATATCCATTATATTTTTTATTGTTAGTTTTGTATTTGTTTATTTTTTATTTATTTTCTTGAGTGGAGTTAATTTACTCCGTTTAATCAAGATTCACAAACAACGAACATACAAAATCATAGGCCAAATATAGTTTTAAAAAACGGATATGCCATTACATAAGGAAATTTAAAATAAACAAATTAAAACAAATACCGTTGCATGTATATACAAAATGAAAGTGACAATTGTCACTTTCTATAATGCCAAGTAAATACACTCGTGCAGCCAACGGCCATAGCCGTAGCCGTAGATGTAGCCACAGCCATAGCAATAGCCGTAGACGTAGCCGTAGCCGTAACCATAGCCGTAGCCGTAGCCGTAGCCGTAGCCGTAGCCGTAGCCGTAGCCGATTGATTTGTACACGGCCTACGGGCTCAGCTACAGTATAACTCTCGTGTACACACAGCTTTGCACATTTCGAGCAGTTGTATGTGTCCATATTTTTATCTGCAATATGGCCAGCTGAGGCATGAAGCGTATAGAGAAAAGAGTTCCTTCGATACCGTAACAACCAAAATTGGACAACTGAATTGTATGAAGTCTTAATAACAGAGGCTCTGTGATCGGGATGCATCACACCTGGCCCGGTGTTAAGTCTGTTTTCGCCCGTTCGACTTGATGACAAGTGCTTATCAGTAGACGCATCCTTATTAAAACATACGACGTATGGACCTGAGAACAACAGAGGTCCACAAAATGTAGGCTCTTGAAACACTATGTGGACTAACATAATTATGTCCACACAGTTGTTTTTGTTGTTGTTTGTTAGCTTGTTTGTTTGGGTTTTTTGTTGGTTTTGGGTTGCTTTGTTTTTGGGGGGGTTTTGGGGTTTTTTGGGGTGGGGGTGGGTTTGGGGGCGGGGGTTACAGAGTTAAGAATATTGTGTGCACCGACAAATGAATATCCACAGTGTGCAACAAAGAGCTTGGTGTCTTCACATGGGCGTCGACGTGTTGACAATTACATGTATTTTTTTTTTACTTTTCTATTGAAAAAACAGACAAAGATATTGTGAAACTAGGGAGACCGCCAACACTGGGATAGATGGAGCGCCGGCATGTTAATCCGGAGGTCTTTGGTTCAAATCCCGCTCTGGCAACTTGTCTTTGTTCAACCCTAAGTCATGAAAACTTGTCTAAAGAATATACGAGCAATCTTCTTACAAAAAGAAGACGGCAAAATAAAACCATTAAAGTGATGACACATTACCATAAAAGAGGGCCAGTTCTAGGGGAAAATATTAAGGGGAATGAAATTATAAACAAACAAACCTAAGACATCGCAACACGATTGTGAAAGTTGTAGAACCAATGGCCTACTTTCTTAAAGAAAGAGAGTAAATTATTCAAATCATACGGAAACAAGAATGAAACCGATTATTCAAGGACGTATAGTCCAGCCAAATTAGCATTTAAAAAATGTATACAAATCTGCTCAGGGTGTTGAATGGAAGATTCGAAGTTCCGACTCAATATCAGGTTTCTGATGGAGACAAGTCAGAACAAACACAAGTGACGGTCATCACCAATTGAGAAAGAATTTAAATGTAATCGAGATGGTATGTGAGGCGTTGACTAATAACCTAACGGTAAACTATTGCGAATAATGTTCAGCAATAAGACAGGTCATCTGTTATGGATCGTTTTGGCGAAATGAATGAATAAAACATAACAACTGGGGAAAGTACAGAAGAAACCCACTCCAAGCCACAACCATCATTTATAGTTGAATCATTACGAGGACAGCGCAATCATCACACTCTACTTCTCGCGAAGTAGTCTCAAGGGGGCCTCATCGTTATAATAAGGACTATCGTCGCGATTGGTAAATGTTGATTGACCGTCTGTTCACGTCAGTTCTCACCTCCCCTCTGAACGCCGGAACACGCCGGCAATCTCTCATTACTTCACGTGGATAATGTCGGTCGTATGTTCAATATTCTTGTCTTTGATGACGCCATGTAACGTTTGATCTACCCCTTATGTGTCTGTCTCCCACGGTTACAATGTATGAACAATGCAGTAAACCAAATACCCCATATATGCTTGTTTATTGTTTATTTGTTGTCTCAAATAGTCACAAGGTTTGGCCATTGCATTGAACCTATAATACCCCAAATGTGTTTGTTTACTTATTTATTTGCTAAACTACATCTTATCTAATATCTAACAAAATGTAAGATCTCCTATACTTTCCATCTGTCTCCCAGATTTACCAGGGTTTGGCCAGTTGTTATTGCTAAATTACAGCATAGTTTCATCTTTATTATATGATTTTGGGTTGAACAAAGAAAAATTGACTAGAGCGGGATTTGAACCAACGACCTCCGGTTTAACGTGCCGGCGCTCTACCAACTGAGCTATCTAGCCCTATGTTGGCGGTCTTTATTATATGGTAAGACTTTTGCAGCTTTTTGGGGGCTCACACTTGCCAAGAAAAGCGGGTCAAACCAAACCATTGAAGGACGAAATGGCTTCCACATTCGATGTTGCAATTATAGTTCTGCCTGGTGGGGAAAACGGCAATGCTCTCTATGGAAATTATTGTTTGCGATGTTAACCCGTGACATAGGCCATACATAACTTTTTGGCGTATTAGTTGCAACGGGTTTGAGTTTGTTTGGCCAAGGTTGGACATTCATAATTTGGTTATGGTCAAAGACCAGTATCGGCACTTTTAAACGACCCAACATGATAACAAACCTGTGAAAGTTTAAGCTCAATCTGACATTGGAGTCACGAGAAACTAGTATAGGGGGATCTTGTAGGACTGTGATTTTCACTGTTTTAGAACATCAAGTTTTGGTCTTGCGTATCAAAAGCAGTTTTTTTTTTCTCAAAAACTGTAGCATTTCATGAAAAAGAATTTCAAGGGAAGCTTTCCACAATGACCATCTAAATACCAAGTTAGTTATGTTCAAATCTGTAAGCATTTGTGTTGTATACAACATTTTCACCTTTTACATTGACACAGTTTAACGCTCTAAAATGTGTCGGGTCGACACTGACCACGAGAAGGCCAGTAAACGGGTTATACTCATTCGTAGGTAAGCATGACCTATTTGTGGGGTCAATTAGCACTACCCGGATTCTGAGTCAAAAACGCGTTACTGAAAAAATTGGTATGCGTAATCAGTATCTTACAAAACAAAATGAGGGACCCTACATTTGAGAAAATATATTGATAAGAAGTGACCATTATTGAAAGCAGGATGAAAGCATCCACTTCAAAAACTGGGGTGTTAAAATTGATACATGTGTGTTTTCACATTAAACCAAAAAGGAATCAACATTTACAACATGGGGGTTTTAGAATAACACTATAATTTCTGCCAACACAATTACATTTCTGTTACTATCTTGGGTATCTATAATGTATGGTGTTCCATATGTGCCACTCCTTTCCGTCGCCTTTTCAATTTTTTCCGTCGCCTTTTCAATTTTTTCCGTCGCCTTTTCAATTTTTTTCCGTCGCCTTTTCAATTTTGGTCCGTCGCCTTTTCAATTTTGGTCCGTCGCCTTTTCAATTTTGGTCCGTCGCCTTTTCAATGTTGGTCCGTCGCCTTTTCAATGTTGGTCCGTCGCCTTTTCAATTTTGGTCCGTCGCCTTTTCAATTTTGGTCCGTCGCCTTTTCAATTTTGGTCCGTCGCCTTTTCAATTTTGGTCCGTCGCCTTTTCAATTTTGGTCCGTCGCCTTTTCAATTTTGGTCCGTCGCCTTTTCAATTTTTGTCCGTCGCCTTTTCAATTTTGTCCGTCGCCTTTTCAATTTTTCCATCGTGGGTCCACGTGACTACCAGGTGATTATCACATGACTCCAAAGGAAATTCGACCTTTGGGAGGCATACCGCTGTTGCCAAAATGTATACGTTGCTTCATCCACAGTCGAGACCAGATAGCTATGGTGCGCCGTTTGTCAATTAATTGTTTAGCGTATTTTTGACGTGTTTTTACCATGGTTTGTAATAATTAGATGTAAACCATAGAAAGTGCTGTCAATTTATTTTGTGGTTTACATACAATCAAAGCTTATAAATTATGGTTTATAAACCATGAAAATTGAAGCTTCATAAAACATGGTTTATAAACCATGACAAATTAAGCACAAAACATGTAAACATGGTTTACAAATCATGTGTGGCGGAAATTGCGGCGACCCGGGTCCTCTCACAGGTCGTCCTCGATAGCGCTGCCACCAGGCGGAAAATTTACAGGCCTAAACCACCGGAGTTCCGCCTCACCGGTTTAGTATCTCTAATTGGTAGACGAGGGTTCGCTGTCAAAATATATGACCGGGTGAAAGGAGATCCTACTCTAAGAATGAATCACTCGAAAGAGAAATAACTTAGGAAAGACACCGTTGGTTTGAATTCAGCCAAAATGTGGTAACAATGGTTTTATTTAAACAACTACCTCCTCAAAGCACTGCACTGCACTGCACAGTTATGGGTACACGCACTTACAATCTTTAATGTACAAGGCTCTCGGTAAACATCTCAGTAAATGCTGACAGAAATAATTCACACTATTACTAATAATATACTCCAGTCTCGTATAAACCTTAATAAATTGCCAGGCCCTTTTTCCTGCAAATCCACTAGGTTATACTAGGTTCCAACCTACAATATCCACTTTACTCTAAAATACCGAAGTGATACTGCGCTCTACAGCTACAACAATATCCACTTCTAAACTCTAAAAACTATAGTTACAAGTGATACTTTTACTAGGCTTCGTTTATCCTACAATATACACCTGAACTTGACTGGAGAATATTAATTAGGCTAATCCTATTCCAAGATCTCTCTATCCTGAATAGTCTAGTGCACAACTACTTTACAACTAAATCCTTCTGGCTCCCCAGAGTTCAGCTCCACGAACTCTTGTGGCTCCCAGAGAATGCTCCTCAAGAAAATCTACCGTAACTCCTTAAATATTAATCTAGCTCTGCAGCTCCTTCAAAGCTCCCCAATAATTATCTGGCTCCACAGCTCCTCTAATAAGTTGCAATGAAACTCCCCACTATTTAATCTAACTCCGGAGCTCCTCAATATTTATTTGGCTCCACAGCTCCCCCAATTCACATCGCATAAAATGCCAAATAAATTGGTGAATAAATAGTTTAATTATCAACAAAAATCCACATTGTTTCCTCTCTCAAAGTTTAGACACAGAACTCCACATACCTGTATTTATATGCCTCCCAGGCTCGGTGGAGCAATCCCACAAACTATTTGGATTTGGAGATCAGCAATACGAAACTATACACTAGTGAATAATCTGGTCAAGGTCAAGGGCAAGGGTGAATCTTCACTCTGAAATCTGCCCTATTTATACTCTTTGAACTGCGCGCCATAACACGCACAGAAAGTTCTCACGCATTGTAGTTAAGCCACGCCCCTAAAATTCGGCGAGAGCAAAATTGGTTTACACACTACTGTTACAAAACAGCTCAGAATCACATATCTCTACAGTTCGATTCTGATAAAAGAGCTAGAATATCCTCCGATAATTATCCTTTTCATTAAATAACAGAATTAATTAATTAAACAAAACTAACCTCTAAATAATTCCATTAATCAAGTTCGAGAATGCATATAAACAAACCTCATTTTCATTGATAAAAGTAGTATGACATCATATCATGAATATTAATGAGCCTTACAGAACACTCTGTGCAGACGATAATCTGCATCATTTTTCTACTTAATTTGACTACCGGAAAAGTTTCATTCTAATGTGCACCAAAAAAATAAAAGCTTGTTCAGTATGAAATAATGTAAATCTACACTCATAAAGAAAGGTGTTTTTGTGGCTAATCTCAAACTAGAAAATTAATTACCAGCTTTCGACCAATCATAGCAAAGTTTAAAACAACGGAAGACGCCATCTTGGATTGTATACAAACTGTGTTTACTTTAATACATGTGTGTGTTGTGTGTCACACACGTGTGATAATGACAGCTACATAAATGTGGATTTATACATCGTAAATGTGGAATAAAGACTCTGAAAATTACTGAAAGTGCCTCTGGAAATAATAAGAACTACCAGGAATTAATTATAAGGTAAGACTGACAAAACAAATGACTAAATCTGGGGCATCTAAGAAAACTATTTTGTAATTAATGTACTGACTAAGAATAGATTAACAAAATAAGAAGTCAAAGAAATGCATGTATACATGAATCACAACGTTACAGTCACACACACACTTGTGTGTTAGTTTATACATAAACATAAGAAAATGCTCATTGAAAATTTCTCCTGTAAAAGTTATCCATCTTAAAGAGAGTACTTGAAGGTTAAGATTGACGAAAATAACCTCTATTTGGGGGCATTTTCGTCACACATGATTCATGGTTTATAAACCATAAAAAACGTGTGTTCACAAATCATGGTTTATAAACCATGTTTTGAAGGCGCTTAAATTTTCATGGTTTATAAACCATGTTTTATGATGATTCAATGTTCATGGTTTATAAACCATGGTTTATAAACCATGTTTTATGATGATTCAATTTTCATGGTTTATAAACCATAATTTATAAGCTTTGATTGTATGTAAACCACAAAATAAATTGACAGCACTTTCTATGGTTTACATCTAATTATTACAAACCATGGTAAAAACACGTCAAAAATACGCTAACAAATTAATTGACAAACGGCGCCCCATAGCTATCTGGTCTCGACTGTGGATGAAGCATGCAACGTATACATTTTGGCAACAGCGGTATGCCTCCCAAAGGTCGAATTTCCTTTGGAGTCATGTGATAATCACCTGGTAGTCACGTGGACCCACGATGGAAAAATTGAAAAGGCGACGGACAAAATTGAAAAGGCGACGGACAAAAATTGAAAAGGCGACGGACCAAAATTGAAAAGGCGACGGACCAAAATTGAAAAGGCGACGGACCAAAATTGAAAAGGCGACGGACAAAAATTGAAAAGGCGACGGACAAAAATTGAAAAGGCGACGGACAAAAATTGAAAAGGCGACGGACCAAAATTGAAAAGGCGACGGACCAAAATTGAAAAGGCGACGGACCAAAATTGAAAAGGCGACGGACCAAAATTGAAAAGGCGACGGACCAAAATTGAAAAGGCGACGGACCAAAATTGAAAAGGCGACGGACCAAAATTGAAAAGGCGACGGACCAAAATTGAAAAGGCGACGGACCAAAATTGAAAAGGCGACGGAAAAAATTGAAAAGGCGACGGAAAAAATTGAAAAGGCGACGGAAAGGAGTGGCACATATGGAACACCATAATAATGTGAAAACACTCATGGTGTCAATTTTAACACCCCAGTTGTTTCACTGTGTATCGAGACGAAAGCATATCAACCAATCTTCTGAACTACACACAAACAGTTAAAAGGAAGTTGTACTCGGTCTGACCATTTTCGGTACAGTCTTATTGTGACCCAACCTGAACCTGGGACTGAAATCAATCTCCATCTCGAAATGAAATTGTGATTGAAGTTGATGGCTGTATTTACGTATAAGGACTTAAGTTTGTTATCTTGAGTGCTACACAAAGGATAAGGGACGGAATCCTCAAATTTGTGTTGGAATTCGGCTTGGATTTTGTGGACTTACAGGATAATTGGTTGCGGTCTGAACTTAATAGACGAAGGGATTTGTGGGTATTGGTTGGAATTGGTGGCAATATTGACGCAGCATTTTTACAGACTGGGATTTCGAGAATCATTACCAGAGCTTACAACATATTTGCTATCTCATGGACGAATAAACCAACGGATACTAAATACTGATTTGTTCTCTAAAATTCTAAATCTGAAATTGCAGGATAATTTAGCGTGAAATTCATTCCTTGTTCTGTAACATGGATGAGCCAATCCGTCTGCACAAAACGCATGTGGCATACACTTCACGTGGCTGATGGACGTGGGATAATGTCGGGATCCCGACAATAATTCATATTTTAGCTTTTAAGTTAACTATCATATCATTGGTGAACTTTTTCGTACAATACATTGAAGGGAATGTGTACGTTTGGTAATCACTCTTAAAATTAATGGCAATAACAACTTATTGGTTTGAAGCCTACAGCAGCTTTCGATAGTATAAAGTATTTTGAGAAACATTTCACTTCGAAGTAATGTGGTTATGTAAAAAGGTATCAGATTTTATGCCCAAAAATTTGAGAAGCGTTACATCAAATAGGCCTACGTTTCTCAGATTGTGTATTCCTGTTAGGTATTATTCTTCCTGCGTGGGCATTAATCGCTCCGGATTTTCGGTAATAATCTCAGAAACGCTACCACCTTTTGAAATAAAATTTTCACACAAGTTGTTTTTAAAGTATATATCTACATTTTATATAGGATTAAAACAATCGAAAAGTTCCAAAAACCAAAGGTATACTTTGGCTTTAAATGAAAGCTTGCAACTTTTCGGAATAGACAAAACTGGGTATCAAAATTTGCCAAATATCAGACCTAGCAATAGGCCGTACGGTGTAAACGAAAAGATGCCTGGAAAATGATTTCCGTTCCGACCCCCGTGGGTCTACTTTTTGAAGGTATATTTTGTGAGTTGTAGACATACTAAACACTATACTAAAAGTTCTCCAAATAATCCAGTCTGAGTAGTACGTGCATATACAAATCATTGAATGTTGGGGGAACTGGGTCAGTGAGTGCCAGTGGGCCGTACACGAAATCAGGGGGGAAGAACGGAATCACACTTTGAGCAGCTTACTATGTTGTATATGAAAAGAGATCAGAGTACGCCTGGGCGAATTGACAATAAGTCGTAATCTTGAAGATTACATTTTGGTTCAGGATGACGACAGAAGATTAGTTTTCTGGCAAACAAAGCGGAAAATCTTCCGTACAAAGACAACCGACTTGTGGATCTTTAAGTGGGTGATATTACTCCTCACGTATTTCAGCAGTTACATGAACCCAAAGATGGTTAGAAATACTAGATAGTTTTCATTAGAAAAGGTCGTATTGGTTTACTTCAATAAGCTTATTATGTCATTTGGGAACTGGCTCGGCTATTAGTATTAAATATGAAGAATCATTGTCACCCATAGGCAGAACGCTGCCAAAGGCTGCGTTCGATTAGCTTCACCGAGTCGACCCCGGTGTGCTCATCACGGGTGAGCACCTGAGATGAGCTAATCGAACACCAACTTCCCCTATAGGCCGTACGGTGTAAACGAAAAGATGCCTGGAAAATGATTTCCGTTCCGACCCCCGTGGGTCTACTTTTTGAAGGTATATTTTGTGAGTTGTAGACATACTAAACACTATACTAAAAGTTCTCCAAAAAATATCCAGTCAAATTTGCAAAAACATGCAAAGTTTGCTAAAAACGTTGTTGGGCGCAATCTGTGAAAATGCGCGCGCGCAATGTGCGAACTGAAGTCTTCCGACACACACAAATCAAATTGCGCGGCTGAGACACGGTATTGACCATGGGCAGCGCGCCGTATCGATTCCCCCGTTGGTGTGGGCCGTAAAACATAATTATAGGCCTATATCCTTTATTTAAAAAAAAAAATGCGTCGCGTCCAACAACATCAATTGTGTGGTTTAGGCCATGTTTTCTCAAAAACTAGACTATCGTGTCTTTTTAACATCACTGAATGGTAAGCCATCAAAGTTTTGTTCCAAGAATAAAGAGCTTAGTTTAAAAAAATGTATAGGCTAGTCATTGAACAACAAGGATGGAATGATGAGTCGCTCCAATTATTGTCAACAAAATTAAGGAACTGACAATTTTTTGTCTTATTCTTTTGACCTTTGATTTCTAATAGGATACTTTTCCCCTAAAACACCTATCACTGTTATTGCAAAAAAAAAATCATAAGGCCTAAGGTAAACTATGAAAAATTAAAATAAAATAAAAAATTAAAAAGAGGAAATGTTTGTTTTATTAAGTTAAAACATTCCCCTTTACCACTTATCATAAGATCCCCCTTTTCTGTGAGGGTGCATGCAAACATCAAAGAAAAAGTATGTTTAACTATCGCCTTTTGACTTTTCGAGGGAGACCATTGTCTCCCACTGAAAACAACATCCATAGGATGGTTTTCAACGCTTTTCTGATCATTTTTCTGTCGATGTCTCTGGCCGGAACACTCGCTAATTCGTTAAAGATTAATGGGCAGGAAAGTGCCTATAGGCACACCGTTTCCTTTTTTCTCATGATCCTCCCTCCTTTCCGCCCCCCCCCCCCCTCCCACACACACCCCTTTCTTGTGGATTTTCCCTTACCAGGCCCGTAACTAGGGGGTGAGCCGCTCATTTCTTTGTTCATCCCAAAATCATTTAAAATTTACCCAGTCAAATTCCCTTGTGGTGAATTCAATATCTGGCTGCGGCTTCCCAGGTTGTATCGTACTTGGATGTGATCCCTGGCTACACTTTTTGAATAGCTTCTGACTGGTAATCCCCCAACAAGGATAGGGAGACGGCCAACATAGGTCTAGATAGCTCAGGTAGAGCGCCAGTACGTTAATCCGGAGGTCGTTGGTTCAAATTCCACTCTAGCTAGTACATTTGTTTTGTTCAACCCAAACTCGTTTAAAATTTACCCAGTCAGTTTCCCTTATGGTTTATCATTTGATAAAAAAATTAATAAATAAATAAAAAAGTATCAATAAAAAGGCATAAATAAATAATTTAAAAACCCACCAAGATCAAAAAAGGAAGAAAAAGTCCACACAAAATGTAAAAAAATGGTGCCCTCAAAAAACCCAAACAAAAACTAACAAATTTACAAAATTGGCTGGAATTGGGCCTTCCATGGGCCTTCATTATAAAAAAAATTGTAAAAATCCAGCGCCTCCACCCCCTCCCTCGTTACTGAGCGACGGGCGCCGCTAATTTATAACGTGCCGATTGTCCTTTTCTTTCATATTCGCCCCCCAAAAAAATATATATATATTAATAATAAATAAAGATAACAATAAAATAAAATAGATAAATAAAAAATAAATAAAAATCGCCCCCCCCCCCCAAAAAAAGGGTTAGATGAATAATTCCTTTTACAGGCCTGCACCTAACAATTGTTTTTGTATCCCCACCCTCTTTAGAACTGTATAATATAGGCCCTATGATGACGCCTCATTTCTTCAAGCTCGCCTTAATACATGATTCTCACTCGACACGGGGAGAAGCTACATTTTTAATAATTTACAAACATTTATTATTTATTTCACATTTATTTACATTGAACATTTTAACTGCGTTACGGTCCTATTTTCTTTGCATGTCCTTGTTCTCTAATAAAAATTAGCGCATGCATGATGCACTGTATGCTGTATAGGCCTATATCGAGTACGGGGCCTACTATCAAAAGATGCTGTGTTTTTCGTGATCTCACACACATGATCTCATCTCATGACGACGCGCTTGAACACGGCCTCATGCATGATTTGACTCTTCCCTGAAAATATATTGTGCTTTCTCAGCTTTGACAGATTTTAGGTGAACAAAACACTTCGGATTTATCACAGTCTTTCTCACCCGAGCGAGGCATGGGCGCCGCCATGTTTGTTTTGGGGGTGTCACATGACGTGTGACCTAGGATGTGATTGGCGAATTTAGATCACATGGTGTCTGTGCGCAGGTATTTCAAATAAAATGTAACGAGCCGACGTATCACAACCGTAAACAGTGTTCGATCGCTGTCGATTATCTAGTGCAATGTTTGGTCGATAATTTCTCAAATTTGACTGGCGTTTTTGTGGAGAACTTTCGGAATCGTAATCTCCAGCAATTACTCTGTTAAAAACTGTAGAGTTATCTTAGACCCACAGGGGTCGGAACGGGACGACAAGATACAGTTTACCCCGTATGGCCTACAACTTTAGCCTTTCTATACTAGACATAATTGAGATAACAGTTAAAGGTATTATACAGGATTGGCAGAGCTGACAAAATAATCACAGACAGTGTTCATGTTTTGTGTAATCAACCACATACATGAAATAACAAACCTGTGAAAATTTGAGCTCAATTGGTCATCGAGGTCACGAGAAAATAGTGAAAAGAGACCTTATGTGTTTTCTGTTTTTCGAACATCGAGTTTATTATCGCGCGCGATAAAAACTATTGTTTAACTCATTTCTCAGAAACGATAGCATTTTAGGCAGAAATATTTTAAGGAACCCTTTCTACCATTACTTACTTTAAATCATGTAAGTTGTGTGTGAATCTGTGAACATTTGTGTTTTTCGATCTTACCAATAGTGTACAGGGCCTTTAAATGTAATACAAGTCACCAAAATCTACAAATCTTTGCATGCTTTTTCACGATCATAAATACATGAGCACTACTGCAGAGGTATTTTTGTGTTGTTTTATCACGCCCTCCACGAAGGTAGCCTTTAATTATTTTTATTTGTTTTAAATGAGGCCAAATTGGATCCTCATGTTTTGTGTTGGTGTGCACTCAATGCATTGTGAGACACAAATTCACAGCAGGAAACGTTTTGTTTTTCACCGCAAACAAGGCGTGGTCTCACAGCTTCTACGGACGGTAATTGCCTATTGAAACTAGTGGAACGTTCCAGGGGGCTCTTACGTGTTAAAAACCGAAGATTGTCTATCACAAAATGCGGACACGGTGGTCGCAACCGCAGTGAGAAAAACGATCGAGACGTCAACAAAATGAACAAAGACGTTTTCTGAACAATGCTATAAACAAAATTTTTGAAATACGCAATTCTCGCCTTGTGTTATTCCCAGCCAAAAATTCATAGTGTCGAATTTTATAGCTCCAAGAGATAGACTTTCGAATTAGAATTGGATATCAGTGACAGGTGCTACCTGAGTGTAGGTTACAACGCCAAGAGGTATTGCAGATAACACCAAAGTAGGGTTGTCATCAAATCCTTGAGAAACATCTACCGAGGAAAGGTAGACGCGTAGACAAAATATATATCTGACAACAATCTGACAACGGTGTAAGCCATCTTAAGTATTAACTGTAGAGACGATAGAGATATCGTCTAATCCTTTAAAAACGAAGGATGGCATTCAGCTGAAATACCAGATATTGAGCTGCCTGACTCGTTAAGTTTAATTATTAATAACATACCAGTATAGTATAAAAAAACGTGGCCCGTACGAGCGGTGCTCTTCCGTAAAAAAGGGGTGGGGGAGATCGCATAATGGGGTTTGTTACACGCGAGTTAATAATTATCATGTGGGTCGAGGTAGTGATTTTTGTAAAATTTGCCGGTTGTAAAACGCTCCGTTTAAATGGTTTGTTTGCAATATTTCCCGCTGTGGAAAGTATCGGAGCCGAAACGCTTGAACACAAAAACAAATCATAATTTATTACTGGCTGGGTTTAGTATAGCCATATATTTTGTCTTTTTCTCTAATGTTAAATAACATTTGTACTGTATAATTATTTGGTTTGCGATCAAACCATGTGTATGTCTACTTGTTGTGTAGATTATATTCTTTTGAGAGCTTGTCTTGCTTTTTGCTAACACGCGAACTGTTTTAAAATTAACGGACATGTTCCGGTTTGATTAACTATAATATGCCAACTCTGCCTCTGTCCTGCATCATTTACAATATAATGACGATTTGTTTCATTGTCTTATGTCTTTTGTCTTTTTCCGTGTTTTTTTTCTTTCTTTCTTTTTGTCTTTTTGAGTAAACATGGAAGGTATCTTTCGGTATTAGTTTCTTGTGGAGCCAAAGTTATGTTTTACATCACGTCATTTGTATTCTGTGTTACTGTGTCCACATTATCGCATATTTTTCGGTATAAGTAATGGGTTACTGATACCAGAGTACCGATTCCAGAGTGGCGGGGTACCGTGGTGGCGGGCTACCACGGCGTGTCGTGGCCGAGCGGTCATGAGCTCCGGGCTCAAGTTCTGGTGATTCTGATAAGGGTTAGAGTCCTGGTCGTGGCACTTGTGTCCTTTGTTTTACCATAATTGCTTTTTTTTTCTTTGTGTTGTATAAGCCGTGGGTTCCGTGTACTATACGATTGGTTGCATGTAAAAGAACCAAGAACACTTATCGCGGAAGAACACTTATCGCGGTTCACAATATTACAGCAAGCCCCCGGGATTAGTGCAGGTTTCCTCGGGCTTGCGACGACTTCACTTATCGAGGCATCCTTGGTTTCCATACCAGAATTATATATCAATTATATTATTGACAACACCCTGGATTTTGCGTATGACATTACGGTGGGTTCGTTTTACGTTACGATTCAAGTATAGCTACCATTGATTTATGTGGCTATTGCTCCTGGTTTCGCGTGTGTGTAACGTCGTCGTGTTACGGCTTTTTTAGCAAATAATTATTTGTGACTTTGACGTGACATAATAATAAAAGATGCAGTGACATTACTTTGGTAATGCCAGAAGCATACCGGTATAACTAAACTTACACATGTTGGTACGACTAGTGGTATCACGTTGTATTTTACAAAAGGTCTTACGGTGGATCCCTACGGCACGGGGAAACGTGTATTCTTGAAGGCCAATATTATTATATATTTCATAGTATCGGATTCCGATAATACCTAATGCTAATACAGATTATATCTAATAACATTACATTACAGGACGTCTGCTCAGGTCTATAAGGCCGCCAGTGCAATTTGTAAGGATTTCATGAAATTGCTTTTGCATATTTTGGAGCTCCTGGTAAAATGAAGTTTATTGATCAAGAATGGTCTTCAAAGTGTTTGTTTAGCAACATTCATTTTCTAAGTAAAATAATTCATTTGTTGATTTTGATTTTGATTTATTTATTTTTTTTATTCATACGCATTTTTCATTTAATGGCCTTTTTTGTTGTCATTATAGAAGTGAAATAGCAATTAACGACCCGCTGGCACTAAACTAATGAGAAGATTAGTCTACACAACAAAAGACAAAACAAAAAAATCCCTGTGTGAGGTGGGAAAACCGTAAGCGACATTGGTAAGACCACTCTGACTGGTGAAAACCAAGGAACTGAACATCTCATCAACGGGCCAATTAATTCCAGTCTTCTCTTCTTTAACCTCAAAAGCACGTCCAGAGCGATTAACGTACTGTACGGTACTTTGGGGTTAACACTAACTATGAAAGAGGCTGTTATACAAGTTCTTTCTATTAACAAACATGATTTAAATGCAGCAGCCACTCGTGAAAGTATAGGAATTGAATCAAAGACTAAAAACTTACCCCGTGGTATCCGTGTGTCTGATTGATGACTGTTGACGTTTCGCCAGCACCGGCGAGCTTTACTTTTGATCGACACTGTGGTTACAGCTTGGTCATCTTCTACTGTACCTTGCAGGTCAATTCTTGCCTTGTTTTTTTTGTTTCCAGCCACGAATTCAGTATCAAACCACGTGCATCTCCCTGTGGGAGAGAAGAAGCTGTAGAGGTAAGGTTCATCGATACCATAGCACGCCCAAAAAACTCAAATCGTGACATATATAGCTCCGACTTGGGACGAAGTTCACAATTTAGCGTGAAACACGATACTTGAATACGAGTCAGTCAAAATGTGATGACATTCCAAGCTGACTTTCTCTTTTCGTGTATTTTTGCGTATACAGAGGTGTTGCGGTTAGTATTAACCCGGCCACGATCGGGAGCTCGTCAACAATCATGGACAGGTAGGGTTTGCCGCAATGATTGGTTTAAGTTTGGTTTGGATTGCGCACTGATCGGATCGGTTTGAATTATTATCGAACTGTATGTATTCACAGTCCCACCCTGAGACAACTGTACGGATGCGTCATCTGTGGTGGATCTGGCAGGCAGGCGGTTTTCCCAACCGTTCAATGGTTATTTTTGGCTAGTTCACAGATACTCGCGTGGTAAATTTCATGCTTTTGTAGATAACAGGTTAATTATCGGTATGGCCCCGGGTTACAGCACTGCACATCGGTACTTAAACGCATGCATTGGCGACTAATTTGGGGTTTCCGTTGACGACGCTAAGGGCCATCTTGTCAGCATGATGACTCCCTCTGAAGGCAAACTTAAGAACTCTACAGGAATCGGACAGTTTTGTCTCTTCATTATTGAATTTCAATTCCTACAAAACAAGTGCTCTCTGCAGATGGGAAATGTTTGTCAACCAAGTTCCACCCCGTGGAGTATGTTTCATTAGACGTGATGTTAATTGGAGGCACAGTGTTATAAGGCGATTCCAAAGTTGACATTCATAATTGGCGTAAGGGGAGTCGACGAATCGAAACCGAAACATTTAGGAAAATGGGTGTACACCTAAATTGTTAGGGGGACATCTGGAGGTATAGGGAGGCATAGGGAGGCATAGGGAGGCTGGGAGGCTGAGATTCGAACCCACTCCACCCGTATTCTAGAGCAGACGTTTTAACCAATTGACCATCGAACGTGCCCGACGAGCGGAGGACAAATCTCTCACTTTTAAGTTATGCTTTTACATTCCACGCGGTAACTTCAAAATGGCGATTAGAAATTTGGGGTTTATTACCGCATTGTTATTACTTTCTGAGAGATTGTTATTCTTGCTCCAACCAATCAATGATTAATGGGAAAGTATACGTATGGTTATCACTCTTAAAAATAATGGCAATAAAAATGTATTGGTTGGAAGTAGAGCAGCTTTCGAAAGAATAAAGCATTTGGAGAAACATTTCACTTCAAATTAATGTGGTTATGTGAAAAGATGTCAGTTTTTATGCCCCAAAATTTGAATCTGAGAAACGTTACTGTCAGATACGTTTCTCAGATTGTGTATTCCTATCAGGGATTATTCTTCCTGCGTGGACGTAACCGCTCTAGAATTTCGGCAATATCTCAAAAACGCGACCTTTCGAAATGAAATGTTCACACGTTGGTTTTATTGTATACCCACATTTTATATACGATTAAAACAATCGAACTAATCCAAAAAATAAAGGTATACTTTGCCTTTAAACATCGTAACAATGTCATGTTCTTGGACATGATCTGAAAAGCGTGACTTTTAACCTTATCAACAAATAAAAACACATTTTCTAAGTTTAAGTTTCCAGAGCGCTTTTACCGTAATGGTAATGTTCCTAACTTCAGTGCTTCGATATAAATTCCGGGTTGAAACTTACCGTTCCGGAATATTATAAGCCACGGTGAGCACGGCGAGTGGAGAGATTATATCCTTCCAGAAACTGCCCATTAAAAGTTGTCTGTTGCAAGTTACTAAACTACAAAAAGCTATGTGAATGACTTCGACACGTGGAAAAGAGCATCATTGAATTCCGGAGAAATCCGTCAATGACTTTGTCACGTGGGTAACCCTAAATTCAAATGCCACTGTACTTGAGATTTTTTTTTCTACGTGAAATGGATGTAACAGTTACGATTTCAATGCGCCCGGAGTCCGTCTTACTCGATTACCTGCAAAGTCGTGGCGGGACGGATTTCGGGCAGCTCAGGGGACACCTAACACGTTTTGTCCCGACGCCAGAGAGTGTCCGAACCCGCGAACAGCACGGGGAGAGCGCCTAAGCGTAACCGGAGTCAAAAACGTCATTTGGTGATTCTAGATTTGTTTTTGTTATTCCTGACGTTGGCCGGCTGTGTCCTCAGTCTGGAGCTCCACCAATCGAGCACTGTTTTGGCTGGTATCATTACGGAATTTTAATATGAATTTCAGAGAACTATGGCAAGTTTCATTTCTTGAACATAACCTTCCGGTCGAGTAACTTTATATTTAAATACATCTTTGCAGGGGGGAGGGATCCGGGCGTGTCGGATTAACGGAAATCGGATATTGCCAGTTCGCTATATAGATACGTCTGTTTTCATTTCGTTTCGGATGAATCCTGTCTGATATCTCAATTATTCTTGGATTTTTGGGGAAGCATTTAAGGGAATGATCGTATTTCCCTCTGAACAATTCGAAGCTGTATTTTTTTTTTCGGCGGGGATGATATTATTTGTTTTGGCACGTTCGTTTCGGGAGCTGGGCGAGGTTATCAGTTTACATCTCAATTTTGAGTGGGCAAAGTTTCCCCAGACCCGGCAGGGTGATTACCTATTTACCGTTCTTATTCCTGTGGTGTGTATTTTCACTGTCTGTTTTCATCATATTAAATTTAGATATGTTGCCTTCAACAGCAACAAGAATCAACACTGACTACTTTTTGTGATGGGCATTCAATGGTGTTTTTGAAGATGGGATGCACACAATAGTGGTACACATCTTGGAACTAAATTGAAAAAACCTCAAAGTTAAGATAACAATTGGGGGGATCCGTGTGTACAAATCAATTGTTAGCGAGCGAACTGTGTACAAGGACTGTGGTAATATGGCCTGAAATTAAATCTCTGTGGGATTTCTTGGATTCTCAATTCAATGATTTTACCAAGTTTCTTTTTTATAAATATTTAAAATTGCATTACAAGTCTGTACTCAGTCGACAATATAGATTTGGAAAGACACATGATCGTCTACATAAAAAGCAAACTGATTATTTCATCAGCCGATCAAACTGGTTCATTCTCAGGTGCCACCACATTTAATTTACCTGTGCTTTCGTATATTCAGATATTTATGTTTTATTGTTATATATTTTTGTTGATGAAACCAAGGATGTCTCATAAGTGAACTTAATTACTCAAGCTTGCAAGCTTGAGAGAACTTGTAAGCAACGGTGCTTGCTATGTGAACCCAAAACACCGGGGTTAACACCGACTCTTCCGCGATTAGGTGTTCTGGGTTCTTTTACGTGCACTACCAATCCTAGCAAACAGTACCTACGGTTTAATGTCCCATCCGATGGACAAAACAATAAGTATCTTGCTCAAGGACACAAGCGCCACGACCAGGACTCGGACCCCACACTCTGCTGATCAGAAACTCCAAAGCTTGAGTCCGGTGCTCTTAACCTCTAAACGCTACATTTACGGGGAATGTAAGCCTGTATGATGCACGACAGAACACATTATAGTCATCATGATAATTCGTCAAAGGTTCCGGGAAAGTTTACAGAAACTCCGAGATTCACGAAGTCATTTCACAAAATATGTTTTGGTGGAAATCTTTTTTACAAATTCTAAGCCTGACAATAAAATAATTTTAAAAAGTGAAAAGAAACTATGACAAAGATTGTTAATCTTATGTAGTTCTCGAAACTGTGTTCTCTTCTAAGAAAATTTGATAAAACCTAAATAGCTGTGAACCCTCGGAGGCCTTATTCTTTTCATAAATTGGATTATTACTGCATTACAAGCCAAACGGGCCCTCCTGTGAAAGCCCTCTACAATACTTTGCGCTCTCGGTGGCAGAAGATGAATCCACATACCTTAACTAGGTCAGCGCAACGATCCCCACACCTCTACGAAATCAGAGGACGACCAACCGAGATAATATAGACCGTTCCAGGGGTTGGAAATTGGGTTAGCTCTATGCGAGCTCGGGCCCCGGCAAACCCGCAGGCATCAGTGGCGACTGGCAGTGGGTCCGCATCGACCCGGAGTGTCCTTTTCTCCAGTCTTTTCCTCCTTGAAATGCAATAGTACATATCAGTCTTGCTAACACGTGCAACACTACACCCAAAGTCGCACTCCCACTTAAAAAGTATTGAATCTGGTGCTCAAGACTACGAGAGGGTGCATGCTCGCCTACTATCGTTTTTTCCTTCTGCAAATTGGGAAATAATTGTCTGGAATTTTGTATATAATACAGCAACTGAGAAGAAGAAAAAAGAGAATGAGAAAAAAAGTAAAATGTCAGGCTCCCATTGTGACTAGTAGAGAGCGGGATTTTGCCTGTCCGTACGGGACTAGCGAGAAGGGGTAGTCTGCTTTTAATTGTCGCTTAAGGCTGTAGTTTGCATTTAGTGCTTGCCCGTGTTCTATAAAGAGAGGACCTGCCAACTATTGACAACGTATGGAAAGCACGGTGTTCAGTTTAGGCTCGCTGAAAAAAAACGACTCCCCTGGTGATACCGTTATATATAGCCATAGCACATCCCGGTCCCCGTTTGCAGACTGTAGAAAATTTCATTCTTACAATACCACCCCCTTTTGGAGCTGGCCAGTCCAGTTTCATTATCATCGGAATGTCAATGTGAAGATATCACTCAAATTATAGACGAGGTGTCTCTGGTGAGAGAGGGCGAGCTTAATTGGAAGAAACGAAATGATTGAAATTGCTTCGAACGTCACAATTGAAATGCATTCTGATGAATGCCGTGCATTTAATTAATTGTAGAGGTTTTAGAATCGGTGCAAATGTTTGTCTCCATTGTGTATGTAAATGCAAACAAAACGCGAGACGCAGGTAACTTGATTCATCGTTTAGTGTGTCAGCTCTCCAAATTAGTGACAATTGTGATGTATTGGTCTTGAATTTAATATAAATCACAGTATAATTATCAAAAGATGACGAATAGGGCTCATGAAAAGTAAAGAAGGTAAAAGCACTGTATTGTACACATCAATTTATGTATTTGTACGGTAAATTGACGGTATTTTTATTTTATTTTTTAAACAAGAGGAACCTGACAATAACTACAGCTGCTGAATGATATTCGTGGCACTTCTATTGTGAGACCGTTCTTTTCGTTACCGGGCTGCGCATCCGTTGTTTAACGTTTGCAAGAATAGACACTTTGCCGTTGTTTTCATTATGATGCTGATCACTTCGAGGGTTCTAAATATCTCGATGGTCACGGTATTGTTTGTGGTCCCCACGAAGATGCCATTCCACCCTCTATCAGTTTTGAAAAGATAATTACCGACTGTTCAATGCGGGATTCTGTATTGAAAATAGTTTTCAAAGACTCTTTCTCTCTCTATCTCTGCTCAGCGTTGGCATGGCAACAGGGAAAAGAGACTCAAAGCAACCCAGAATTAGTAAAAATTCGAGGTTATCTACAGTCAGTATCAAATCTAGACCTAAAGATGGAAGTTAACAGAGGGGGAGAATTATTCAGTCAATGTAACTGAAATCAGAAGCTTTGAATACAAAAAGGCATGCTGTCAGAAACCAAAATACTTGGGTGGCAACAATTTTCTTTATTCCAAATGTATGTACTGCTCTGAAGTGTATAAAGATGATCGCCAAATCCGAAGAGCTTTAACGACACACGCATGTTAGTGTTTATACTCCTGAACTTTCAACACACAATGTAAACACTTTGGGGTGTTAAAATTGACACCATGGGTGTTGTCACATAACAAAGATACCAAAAAGAATCCAACTTTACACCAAAGCTTGTTTAAATAACAATAATTTCCGCCAAAAAGTTTCATTGATGTTATGTTAACACCCTACGTTTTTGATTCTCTCTTCGGTATCATATATGTGAAAACACCCATAGTGTCAATTTTAACACCGCAGTTTTTGCAGTGTAACATTTATGGCAGTGTTGTTGTTGTACAAGGTGGTGGCGGTTGTTAGTGGTTTATTTTTTGTCATAACTTAATTTTATTGTCGATGTGTTTTTTTATCTCACCTTTAAAGATATTTTTAGTTGTGAAATTCCAGGGGCTGCTGCGCTGTAAAACATGGGAATAACATGTGCCGGGTCGCGGTGTGAATTGCAATGTATTTCGATTGATGTGTAGGCGTTGAGTTTAGCCACTGGGACTCTGTACATTTTGCTGAATGGTATGAACTGTGAATACTATTCGCAGTGAAAAAACAAAAGCATTGAATGCAAATCATGTTGACTCGTGTATAAGAGTTATTCACCTATGGTCGGCATTTAATTGGCATTGCTATTGTTTATAGCCGGCAGCCACTCACTGCTTGTGGGGGCTGATATCCTGGGTTTATTAACCGCGAACTAAATTAAATCGGTGGAAGGCTCGAGATCTTACACAGAGAGTCATTCTTGACCGCAAAGAATTAGGTTAAACTGTAAAACACAATCAAACTATCAATGATAATAGTAGGGGAAAATGTCAATCTTAAACCACGCAAGTCAGTTATATAAAAGTGTTCAATTAATAAGATTTCGAAATGTGCATTGTTATCGTATTGTTAAGGCTTAGTTCTGCATTGTTGTTCATTTAAATATTTATTTATTTATTTATTTGCTTATTTATGTATTTTTTAATTGGTTAATAGTATATTTATTTATTTGTTTAACATATGTTTTTGATTAGTGGAAAACAGAGCGTTTTCCGTCCCGATGAGTATCATTAAGCTCAGAGGGCTATGCATTTATTTTGTTTATTTATTTATCGATAACCAACCGCGGTTAACTGCCATTAATAGGTGCCAATCATCAAACAAGAATTTTTTATTAAGAACTTTGGGAATACCTGCTTTGTCGTTCAATATTTCTTTAAGATGCACCGAGAACGTTTTGCAAATCCTTCTGTATAAAAGAAGAAGAAACAACAGAAACATTTCGTTTAACAAAAACAAAACTTGTTTGATAATAGGACATTATCCTATTGGACATTATCCAGTCCTTACAGCACTGGGATTAAGGTTAGCAAAATGAATGTTCACAGATTTGCATATAAATTACATTTTATAAAGATGGTCACCCTGGTGCTTTGGGGTTAGTGGGGGTTTTTTGTAGGGTGTTTTTTTTTTGGGGGGGGGGGTATTTGGGGAGGGGGGTGGTTCACTATTTTTCTCGTGATTCTGATGACCGATGAGCTTAAATGTTCATAGGTTAGTTATTTCATGTATACTTGTCTTTGACAATACCAATGTTATCCATGTGCTTGAAACAGCTACTCACTTGAGCGAAAAGCGGAATTGATATTTCAACTTGTTTATAATGTGTTTGTTGGGCATTTAATTTAAATGTTGATGTATGTTTACAGTCACTTCTGCATTTGTTTGTAATTGTCGCTCAAAATGTTAGGGCTCTACCACGATTTACTTTATTGATTGAACAATTTTGAAATGAATTTCTTCAAAGCTCACTTGTTGCCGTTTTCGTTTAAGCTTGGTTGGATTATTCTGTTCAAAATGCTTGAATGATGCATATTTATATCGCTTTGTTTTACACAAAGCAAGTCGCGAAGTCACCAAATTCAGAAAGTAAACACGAAGAAACCCTTTAATTTCGCTAGATATTGATCATCTAAGCTCGTTGTATCTCTTTGTTTATCATTTTATCTGCAATCAATTTGTACATCTGAATCTTCATTTGATCAAGTTTAATGGGTTTCTTTGTACTCCTTGTAAGTTGTTCTGTGATGTGTTTGCGAAAATGTGTATTCCTGGTTTTTTGTCTTGATTGGCAAAAATTCCTGCTTTTTTTGTGACGCCTTTCCCTTTTTCAAATAGAAACGAAGCTGAATGCGAACACATGCGTGAAACATGGTTGCATTGTGATAGTGTGTATATAACTCTTAATCAAGTTCTAGTTACAGGCTGTGACGAAGTAAAATCAGAACTTTGTTATTCAGTGAAGTGAAAGCTCAACTAATGAGATCAAAATGACTGTTTCTGACGAAATTGAAAGGGTCGGGCAAAGCTATTGCCGAGGTTTTGTAACTCAGAGAGAATGTGTTGCCGATATCAGTGTTAGTTTTAAAGGGGTTGTGCGGGATTGGTAAGGATACAAAACGTCTTTGTTAAATTTTAGCCTGAAAGCTCAATGATTATTAAGTTAATACTTGAACCATTTTTATGTGAAATATTTCCCTCTGAAATGAAGTCATATTCCAAAGAAACTGTTGTATCTGATGAAATCCTTCAAACAAATGCAACAGCTAATTTCGATAGTTACGAGCAAAACTAAGGACATTGTGTTTACATGCTAAACATTGTGCATGGTTTTCAGTATTTTCTCCCGACTCAGGCAACGGATTAAGCCCAGATTTTCTCAGGTTTGTTGTTTCATGTATATAGTTGTTTTTAAAAATATGAAGGCTGTCTGTGACTAATTTAACAGCTCTACCGGTCCTGTATAATACCTTTAACAGTATATTCCTGCTACGGGGAGACCGTACCTATAGTTTATGTTACTATATCTGGTGTAAGCGTAGAATCTAGTTTGTGTCCATTTTGACAACAACGGCAAGCCTGAGTCTATAGCCACCTGTTTAACGAGTTCAACCCCGATAGGCGGATTCATAATATTCTAATCTGAACTGGCTTGCGTTTATACAATATAACCGTTAATTCACCTTTACCGGATCCGAACCGGATCTGATCCGCCTTGCTGGATCTTGTAACGCATGTCTTAATAATAACAATGACTCTCAACAAAAATAAAGGCAGCTCCTGTCCCCAAGACCGTAACCAAAACTCAACTTCGGATTATTGGAGACGAACATTATCCAGGGTGTAAACAATCCGGGCTTAAATGTAACCCGACCGGAAGACTTGCTCAAAATCCGTACAAAACTCATGTGGTTCTATGAACACAATTTTGTTTTCTCTCTTTTAAAGGGTGTACTGTACAACATTTGTAAGATAGAAAATATATATGTTCACAGATTTGAACTTACTTACATGATATATAGATGGTAATGATGGAAAACCTCGCTTGTAATAGTTTTGCTTGAAATGCTATAGTGTTTATGAAATGACTAAAACAATTAGTCTTCATCACGCATTATAAAATCCGATGTTTGAAAACAGTGAGAATATAAAATGGCATGACTCCGAAGACCGATATAGCTTAAACTTTCGCAGGTTTGTTCTTTTAAGTATATGTTGGGTCACGTCAAGTGTGGATACTGGTCTTTGACAATTACCGATGCTGTATATGTCAAATTTGTATCTTTATCCGAAAGTCTATCTTGTTATAAAGATAATGGTAGTAGGCATCCTGTGAAAATGTTTCCTCTCTAACATTAGAAGAAACAAAATGAAAACGTATGTTGACAACAAATTGAATCTCTAAAGATCACCTAAAGGCGACTTATGGAGATTCAAATTTCCGTGGTGTCCGTTTGTAAGTGCTGAGGAAACACTGCGGCTGGTATCCGCTGTCACCTCGCTATAAATGTGGACGGATTCACCGCTCTTGTGAAACAGTTTTTTTGGCTGTTTTCTCAGCAAGTAGACACTGTATTCATCTGAAACTTTCACAGCTGATTCATATTGTATTTCTCTTGACAATTTGGCCTATAAATCAGCATTACGTCGACAAAAAAATATCTTTTACCCCACATTTTAAGGTATTGCATGTAAAAACCAAGATGAACTATACGTGACATATGATTCACAACTGTTGAGAAAGGTTCCCCGATAGTGATTTACTTACTTATTCGTTTAATTATATATTTATTATATAATTATACTCAGACTCCATAATGAAACTATGCGCACCGACAGTGTAAACAGAAATGTAACCACAAAACTAAAACGCCATGGCGGCGTTGAATTATACATGTTCACTGAGTATAAGGCATTTTATCATTTATTGATGATAAATTGGATTATTATCGTTATTTTATTTATTTTTATTTATTCAATGATGTTTTATTACTATTAATCTTTTTCTTCGGGGCTGGGGCTACCAGGGGCCTCTTGGAAAATATTTAATTATTAATAGCTCTATGAACCAGAGCTCTATAAATAAATATATAAAAAAACTGTCAGCGACCAGGCAAATATGAAAGTCAACTAGGCAGCGACACTAGGTCATCCGATGAAGGATGCCCACCTTTCATGGTCAATTGAAGCACGGGCAGTGCCGTTCCGCGTGCTCCGCATCTTACTTGGCGTAAGTCCTTTTGCGTCTTCCCGCGGTTTCAAGTGTTTCTTGCACTCTAACACATCTTAAGATGCTCTGGGTTCAACCAGGAATCGCATAATTGCTGCAGTCTATACATGCACAGTGTATTTAGTGGTGACTACCAACATGGTTGATACATGCTGCTATAACATGAACTCAATTTTAACATCAGCATTTCTGAAGACAGAGTGCAGCGAACGAAACGTCGGTGATACATTTAATGTCATTTTCGTACAAACTGGCTGTTGTAGTCTACCGAAATGACTACCGAAATAAATTAACCTGTTCTTACGTACTGTAATAACATTAATTCAAATTTAACAAAAGCATTAATGAAGACAGAGTGCAGCAATCGAAACGATGATACATGAAATTTCGTTTTCATGCAAAGGTGGTTGTTCCAGGCAATTCCGCTGCTCTTTATTTATTGAGTATTTATTTCCCGTATTAACTCCCTCTTCAATATACTTTGTATAGCTCAGATCGCTGACGATTGCAACAATTGAACGTATTCTGGTTTTTTTAATAATAAGCAAAGCGAATATTTGTTGTACAGTTATTCTTGCTGTGGTATCTGTCCAATTTTAATAATAACTCAGACTATTTGTTTATTTTTTATATGGTATAAAACAATTGTATACTAATTATATATATATATATATATATACCTATACATAATAATAATAAAACAGTATTTATATAGCGCAATATGAATAAACATTCCTCAAAGCGCTTAACAGCAAAATGAAAAGCATTAAGAAAACAAAAACTTGGAGTATATTTCCCAATTTAAGCCCACTACCAATTAATATAAAATTAGGCCAGACCAGCTGTTACCTAAATGAAACCATTAAAAAAATACTACAAACAACTAAAAGGATCTGAAAAATTACTGTAAAACTAGTTATTAAAAATTACAATTTTAAAAGCCAAAAAGATTAAAATGCCTAAATGCTGAAATTACACAGAAACTATACACAGTCTAGGAAAAGGTTTTAATTACAGATAAAAAGATGGGTCTTCAGCAAATTCTTAAAAACATCTAATGACTAATTAGCACACCTTATGGACATTGGGAGCTCATTCCAAAGTTTGGGAGCAGCAGCTGAGAATGCTCTATCGCCATACGATGTTGATGTTATGGCAGGTTTCAGGAGAAGTTTGCTACTAGATCTTAGTGACCGGATCGGCTTATGGCTAATCAATAATTCGGTAATAATTATAGGCAGGTGCCAGCCCGTGAAGTGCTTTATAAGTAAGCAGCAAAATCTTAAACAAAATCCGCTTGCGAACTGGCAGCCAGTGTAATTGCTGAAGGACTGGTGTAATATGATGATACTTTTTCACACGTGTCACCATTCTAGCAGCAGCATTTTGGACTTGTTGCAACTTAGCAATCTCACAGTCTGGCAGATGAAACAACAAACTATTACAGTAGTCTAAACGTTAGGTGATGAATGCATGTGTAAGTTTTACAGCTGTTGACTGATCAAGATATTTACGAATTTGCCCAATCTTATGTAATGCAAGGTTTGCAGTCCGACATACATTATTGATGTGTGTTGTCATGACAGCATGTTTATCAAATGTTTATTTTTTTTAGTAATGATTCTTTAAACATGCGAGAGCCCATGATTGTTCATTCCGTTTCGTGCTCTCTGCGGTTCCGGGCCTGTTTGTCCGACTCGAAATCATTTAATAACGAGCTGGGGTTTCTGTTCCATGAAATAAAACAAAAATCCAGTTGCGACTAATGCAGTTATTTGCCAATAATAATACCCTCTAGAGAATGACTCGGTTCTACTGACAAAATAAAACACCTATATCGGTCAACATCTTGGTTCCATTTCATTGGTTCCCCTCGGTCTCTAGCTTGAGACACAACCACCTAAGGGCAGATGATGGAAATATCATACCACGGGGGACCCGTTTATTGTTGCTCTCCACAGTCAGGTGTGGCTATAACACGCTTCATCGAGAGAGAAAAAATATCAAGAAAATTCACCTGCGGGGAGTTTCAAAGGTTAAAACATCTATATTTTGTTTTACTATGTGCGAGCAAGCACGTCGGATTGAACTCGATCACATCTCTTTCGCTTTTGAGAGCAGAACAAACTTCATGTCCCTATCGAGTGTTCCCTCAACGGTGATTCATAGACGGCCAAGAAAAATAATATTCGTAAACAACATTCGGTATTCATCAGTTCATGGTGGACGCTCTCCGATCGGTTGTGTGATCAGGTGCAAACTGGAGTCGACGTGTTTGTTTTTCAGGTAAACGCATCCACCCAAGACGCGCCTCCCTTTGGCCTGAGCCTTGCAATCGACCCATTCCACCTCGACATTGAACTCGATAATCAGGAGGCCCGTTCCAACATCTTTATCAAACGCAACCTCAAAATCATGTTTAACTCTGCTCATACTCGATCCCTTCGCTTTCTCAAAATCGCAGCTATGTTGATGAAAACAAAGTGGGAAGACTCTTGTGAAAATGGATTCCGTCTTGGAAACAGTATAGGAACGCTTAAAATCCGACAAGCTGAAAAAAAAATTAAATGGATTTAAACAACTCCTGAAGATGTAGAGTAGTCATATTTGAGGCATTCACAAACAGGTGAACAACCCCGCCCCACCCCCACTCCGCACCCCACCCCACTGCCAAGGTCACTCCCCGTCGATTCTACTCTTCAAAATAGGTAACATTTGCCTGCAGTATTTCACACTAACGAATGTGGGCATGCCGATAAATAAAATATAATCAATTTGTTTTTTAAAGAGAAGCATAAAGCAAATACTCGTAGCTTGAATTATTGAACTGTCTGACACCCAGACTCAATGCAGTATTAAAGTAATACGTCTTGGAGATAGTCCACTGCCTCCCCTTCTCTTCTCTCTCTCTCTCTGACTCTCTTTCTCGCTGGCTCATCCCTCCGATATTGTTTGCCTGCGGGGTTGTCTATTATACGGACACAAATTCTGGTGATTAATTGAACTTCAAATGCAGACCCATTTTGACTGTCCCTTCTCAACATGAATCCCTACGAGACGCTAGTCACTAGTCACGGCCGATTGACTGCCCATGGCGTCAAGTTCTAAGTTACCCCTATACCGCAGCATTCCGGTCGGTGAGTCGCCGGGTTCTTTCAAGTAACAGGCCCCCCTGAATACTAATTCTGCAATTATGCGACTGATGTTGTTGCACAAAAGACCATCATCAAGTGCCCATATAAACTGCGTGCAACGGGAGGCTCTCTAGGTGGTAGAGTAGCGGATCTGTGTTTTAACCGATAATTCGCCAACGGGCGAGCTTTACACGGATCGACTTTGGAAGTGGTTATCATTTGCACAGAAAATCAATCCCTCAAATTATCACAACTATTTGTTGATGCCACATTTGTCCCGGGGGTTGGTTCGTGTTAATGCAAGGTGACTGTACACAACGCCGCTTGCGACTGTAATAACGCGGCGAGGAACTTCGTCTTGTCAATGTTCCTCCTTTGGGCACATGATGAGTCCATGCAAATGATCCTTAGTGTCAAAACAGTGTGAGGGGAAGGGGCAAAATTCAAAGAACTCTTAGAAAAGCTATACAAATAAATACGGTATTCATTATAAATGTGCTAAGCAAGCAGGGTTGGCTCGTACATAATAACATACCAACCTGGTGGTTGATATTTCTTTGTTTCTTTATTGTAGGTTGGCCCTGTCATTTTTCGGCAAATAATAATAAGCTGCCAATTTCAACGCTGCGTTATTTTTTCCGCAGGAAATACAAATCTCCTCGAAAGAATAAATCAATTCCAATAAATGTGTTAGCAAGTGTTCCATTGCGTCATGTGATTCGAAAGGAGAACCATTCAATTTAACAATCCACTCGCCCCCCGCTGAACTCAAATTTTGCAGTAGCTTTTCGCAGAAATCTGCAGTTTTGCATTTTATTCTGCTAAATTGAATGCTGATTTCGCATGGCTAAAAATAACGCCTTTATTCTAATAATTTTACTTGAAAACTATAATGCTATATGCCTATCAACTCAAACAGTTTCAGGTGAAATTGAGTGACGGTTTCAACTGAAGGGGCAAACTCGCTTTAATACGATGGCATGAAAGTGAAACAGACTGCTATTTGACGAAAATGAAGATAATTACTTTGGCGTATTTGGCCGAATGGGCAAAATGAGCACCTTGAAAGAGTGACCACCATTCACCGGTTACAGCCCCCTGCACCTGCGCGTGTTATCATACACGTGCGGTTGATGCACTATTTGGCCTATATCTAGCCAGCCTCCCGTGACTAAAACAAACCTCCCAAGACGTGACGTCAGAATGTTGGCTTCACCGGGTTCCAAATCCATCAATAGGCTGTTATTTGAAGGTTACTTCCAAGTTGTATTTACGACATGAATACCGATGAGTCCTCAGCGTACAACATCTTATATAAGCAGCACAAATAAATCGGGATTTTTTTTAACACAACTTTTTCTCCAAGTTGCAATTCTCGAAATGTTCTATTTCTAACGATGGGAAGAAAAAAAAGTATCCGTCGTCTTCCCACTCATCACGGAGCATCTAAGATTCCACGTCGAGGCTTACAGCTTACGCTTCAACAATCGCGTTGAATTAGAATGTACACATCCGATGAAAGTGAAGGCCAGATCGTATGATATGGGAAAGATATTCGATGTTTCATATTAAAAAACACTAAAGGCAATTTTTTTATAAAACTGACTGCACGTTTAGTGCATCGAATTACCGCGAAACAGCGTCATGCATGTCTGAAGGCCGGGAGGAGACAGGATGTCATGTTGGTTTTTCAAAAAAACTGATGACAAATATCTCCTTGCTCTATTTATTGTTGGTCAACAAAGCTCCAGATTGTGGTTTAAAAAAAATAAAAAAAATAAAAAAAGGCGTGCGAACTTAATGAGGTGCTCGGCCGAAGTATTTATAGCATCGTAACTCGGGATACCTCGGCCGTTTTATTTTTCTGTATTGCGCATTTTTTCCACGAGTTCTGACAGCATGAACGACTGGCATACTGTTACGCAGATAAACGTACTGGGTAAAATGCATGAAATAAATAAAAAGTGGTTGCAATTGAAAAGTACAATTTCAAATGTTGCTTTTTTAAATCACATAGTTTTTCAAAAGGAAAAACCTGCGATGGTCCCATATTCAAATATAATATGTCACAGGACATATTCCGACTATTTGCAATATCCCATGCTATTAAAGAGACAATTCCACCAATTATTTCAACGACCTGCCCAGCTATAAGGTGTGCTTTTTTTAAACAAACCTGATGTTGTACCTAAAGATGACCCGAATGAACAATGACTTACACCCCATCATCGAAATAACTGTTCCTTTTTCCATAGGTGTCCGTGCAAGCCTGCTTTTCCACCATCATGGATATGACAACAGACCGCTACATGGTCACACTAACGAAGGTGTTTTTTTTATTCGAAACCAAAGCTGAATTTGAACGCAAAGATGACCCATCTAAACACAAACTTTCCCTCGCTATAAAAAATAATCACTGTTATTTTTCCACAGGTGTCCGTGTAAGCCTGCTCTTCCACTAGCATGGATATGACAACAGACCGCTACATGGTCACACTAACGAAGGTTTTTTTTTATTCGAAACCAAAGCTGAATTTGAACGCAAAGATGACCCATCTAAACACAAACTTTCCCTCGCTATAAAAAATAATCACTGTTATTTTTCCACAGGTGTCCGTGTAAGCCTGCTCTTCCACTAGCATGGATATGACAACAGACCGCTACATGTTAATACTATTAAATGGATTTTTTTTTTTTTCAAATCTAAAGCTGAATTTTTACTCAAAGATCATGACCCAACTTAACACCAACTTTCCCTCGCTAATGAAGAAAGTTACTCTTAATTTTCCACAGGTGTCTGTGCAAGCATCCTGTTCGACCATCATGGCTATGACAATAGACCGCTATATGGTCATACTTCATCCCATGCGGTCACTTCATGCTCGAACGATACGGAGGACTACGTGTATAAATATCGTCATCTGGTTAAGTGAGTAGCTTTTGTCTTTTGCAAGTTGACACTGTTCCAATTGCACATTCGATTGCAGCTAATAATTACTCCATAAAGTGCAATATTATATTTTTTACATTGTGTTATTTGCTATCGAACAGCTCATACAAGTTGCAGATACCAAAATGGCGGGTACAAACACACAATGTGTAGATCTCTTACAACAAATTAATGATGCTACAGTCCCCCTTTGTCACGCCACAGTCCCCCGTTGTTACGCCACAGTGCCTCTTTTTGTCAATCCACAGTACCCCTCCGGCCTCGCACCAGATTTACCTTAAGTACTATACCAAAAGATGGATGAGGAGCAATTTAGTAACACAGAACAAAGTTTATGTTTCATAATCAGTATTTTGTTCATATATAAAATCATTTATCATAATATTCACCAATCGTCAGTTGTGTTATCAATGGAGAAGGCTAGCACACAGTGCAATGGATCTTTGTTTCCGAGTCTGCGATTTCCTATTCAATGAGAAATCTTACGGTATAAATGGAAAATATTTATCTTCAAAGAAGAAATCAGTCGCTTCTCCGAAGAGTTTTGTAGTTAGCTGCATTTAAAGTATAATATTGCACTGCAAAAAACTGGGTGTTAAAGTTTCCACCAAGGGTGATGTCACATAAATAGATACCAAAATAATTTCAAAATTTACACCATGATGGTGTTAAATTGACAATAGTTTCTGCAAAAACAATCATATTGGTGTTGTTTTATCACTCTATGATGTTAATTTTGATTCTCGCTTCAGTGTATATAATTTTTTTATGTGGCAACACTCATGGTGACAATTTGTAACACCCCAGCTTTTGCAATGTGGTAACTGTCAAAGACAAGTATTCGCAATTAATGCGACCTAACTTAAACAAAAAGTAACTAAGAAACGTGTCAAAACACTAATATTCTTTCACCTCTACATCTAAAGGTCAAACTCATTTCTCAAAACTGTAGCATTTCATCGAAAAACATATGGGAATTGTTTTCAACCATGACCCATCTTTATACGATTTTGATTATGTGCAAATCTGTGATTCAACCTTACCAGTGTTGTGCACACCCTTTCCACACTTTTAAAGTCACATAATACCAAAGTCTGAAATTCTAATTCGCCCCGATATTTAAAAAATAAATATTTGACTTAAACTACTCAAAGGTATTGAAGTAATTTGGCGTTTCCATTTTCATAAAATTATTTATTTTTCTGTTCTTTGTTGTTCAACAGCTTCGTTTTTACTTCACGTGCCGGTGGCGATTTACTACGAACAAGTGTCCGAGCCGAACAAAGGGCGTTTCTGTGGCACGAACTTTGTGAACATTACAGCCAGTAAAATCTACCATTTCTACGCCGTGCTTGTGCTGTACGTTTTCCCCTTCCTCGTTATGACTTTTTGCTACCTTCGGATTCTGCGCAAGGTGTGGAGTAAGTACCTCATCGTGACGTCGTCTACGCAGACGCAGAGGAGGCGCAGGTGGAAGATAACGCGCATGACGCTTCTTGTCGTCATCCTCTTCGGAATCTGCTGGGGGCCGATCCACGCCGTGCACTTGGTGGCGCTGTTCAAGTCGACCAAGAGCGTGAACGAGATTGATATGTCGTATTATAACTTCTCCATATTTTGCCTGTGCATTTCGTACTCTAACTCCGCTATCAATCCCTTCGTGTACGCTTTCAGCGGTCGGAGCTATCGCTCTCTACTGATATCCTGTTTAAAACGAAAGCCCGGGAAAAACCACGGGAGTCGAATGTGCAGCAGTAGGACCAAAGCAGGGTCGGCACAGTACTCCTTAGAAATGAACAACCTCATTCGAAACAATGTTCAAAACGGTAGATCGCCAAAGACACGGTACACAAACCAGTACCTCGGTGGCGGCCGCCATATTGTCCGAGCTGTGCCGGACTAGGACGGTATTTATACCGATTGATTTGTAGCTGAAAGACACTGCTGAACTCGGTGTGGACATGATGAGCCACTTCATTTTGGTAACCAATCAATAATTCATTGTATTGCTTAAAGCAGTTAAAATGAATTAAGGAGTACCGATTGTGGAAAAGAAAAGAATTTTTGTATGCGTATTTTGCCTATCATCTTTGTTTTAATTCTGAATTTGCCATTCTGCTCGTTTACATTATAAGTACTACCAACCAACCATAAAACATTTATTTTGATTTTATTTTTTTATTTTTTAATAACCCGCGCAGTAAAACTATATCTCGTAAACCCTCGACTTATGTTTTTACTTGACAGCAAACTCTAAACATGTGATCAAGTTTTCTGAGCGTGGTATTTCCAGTAGTAAAAGTTGTTTTTTGTTTTTACTTTCTTCTTTTTTCTTTGCTTCTCTTGCTGGGTACATTTTTTGTTTTGGTTTTTGTTGTTTTGTATTCTACTTTTCGGTTCATTTCCTTCTTTGCTACATAGATGTTGCAACCAATAATTGCACAAAATGCAGAACACAATGGTGTCAATCACTGATGATAAAAGAAGTCGTTGGAACGTAAAGTCCTCATACTCACAGTGGCAGCACTTTAAACACGAAATCATGACTTGTTTAATATTAGTACTTGTTTTCATTACAATCTAATTTGGTGAATAATTTGCAAAGATTGGTCAAATGCGGTATTTATTAAAAAATAAAAGGTTGTGAATAAATATGTATTTACTAATGGGCTTTTTGTTTAAGCCAAATAGGCCACTTAATGCGCCTTACAGTAATGTTACTTTGGTTCATCAAGCCCTGAAACCAACTCACTGCTCCTTTGGAGTATGCAGCTCCGGCACCCAAATTGGTTGATAATCATTCACATAAACAATCTTTGCCCTCGCAGGCAACAGGGTAATTAGCCTGAAGATCTGACGTAACACTTCGAGGCTCATGAATAACGCCAGATACCAGCCTTGAGTGCCTGGCGGGATCCCGCCGGATGTACTTTTGACCTCACATTCATTTCACACTCAGATTTGTAGTCAATTCACACGTACATGTGTACGAGTACATCCAATTACAACACTCGATGTTAATTTTATGCACACGCTGCATGCAGACGAATGATCACCTCGGACCAATCATAACACAGGTATGGAAATTAAGCTTATGTCACAGCACGTTTATCCAATGAACTCATTGTATCCAATGACAGGGGACCAGTCTACAGGGTAATGAGACTTTTAAGAAGATTAAAGATTATAGTGGGCGTCCCATTGACCTAGTGTTCTCGTCGCCGAGAACAAAGATCAATGAGTGGGACGCCCGCTGTCGTCTAAAAGGTACCCCATTCTAGTAAAGTGTCTTGCTCAAGGACACTGATAATTCAGCCATTGGAACTCCAACCTGATTTGTATCGATTTTCACAAGGACTTCATTGTTGATCACTGGTTTTGTTAAAGTATCTTTGAATTTAAAGTGACGTATGCAAAGTATAATTTAATTATTGATTGACAATAGACCATGTGACCTGTGACATCACATGTTTACAAAAGAGCCACAGAGCCTGGACTTCCTGCAGGCACAGTTTGTACGCAGCTCAACGGAAGAATATGCTAAATCTGATGTTTTATGGAGATTGCACTGTCTGATTTTTCTCAACTTTTGATATGAAAAAAGGGGGGACATCTCAAAAGCTGTACAGCTGTTGCTTTTGTAACTCTTGATTTTATGTGAAAATTATGACACAAAATGTAAATTTTCCCATATGGCCTGTGTAGTATCTTGCCAGTCAGGAATTGCATTAGAATGTACAAGGTCACTACTTTGTAAACAAAGGTATTACATGGTCTATATACAACTGAAATTTGGTTACTCATATATTTACTATGTGACCTGTGGTGTACTGGTGGTGTCACAGGTTAACAAAAGAGCCACAGAGCCTGCACTTCCTGCAGGCACGATTGGTACACGGCTCAAATGCAAGAAAACATTAAATCCTATCTTTCGTTAAGATTTCACTGTTTTTACTTGTTATCAACGATTTATATATGCTGAAAGGATCACGTCTTGTTCAGCTGTTACTTCTGTAACGCTTGAATTTATGTGAAAATTATGACACAAAATGTAAAATGTCTCCTATTTTTGACCAGTGTAGTATTTTGCCTACCACAAAGGCCATGGAATGTACAAGGTCACTATTTTTTGTATACAGTTTGAATGGTCTTTAATAGACTGTGCAAGTCTCGCGCGTATCCGAACGAGAAAACACGTCAAACGAAGAACATTTTTATTTCTGAAATCAAATCTTTGTTTTAAATTATATCTCATTACGTAAGTTTTATGATCGGAGGTGAGCACAAAATTCTTAATTTTTTGCAATAACCGGAAGCTGAGGTCAAGTTTAATTCTCGGGTTTTCTTCGTTATATTGTTGAATTGGTTTTACTTTCATATTTTGTTATCACTTAGTATTACATTCCCAACAACATGTATAATTTTCTAGGTCATAAACTACGTTAAACTAAAATAATTGACTAAACAAAATCTCGCCCACGTAAAACTCCATATGGTTGGGACCACTATGGTCCCGGAAGTTCGAATGCGCGCGAGACTTGCACAGTCTATAGTCAAGTAATGGAAGTACCATGCTGGGAAAACCTGGGAATCAATGCTCCAACACAAGAGGGCGTGACATAGTTGGCAAAAGGAGAACAACGAGAGGAAAAAACATGGCTACAGCTATTGCAGTTGTATGCGACGACAACGTTGAAGAATAGGAATGTTTAGAGTTCCGGTCATAACCACAGCCGAAGCCGATAAATCGGACCCGGCCATAATCCTTAAAATGGCTTGATTTGACTTAAAACAAGGGATGGTGGTTTTGTTTATCCATTTGAACTGACAAAAAGTTAAATTATGAAACCTAATTTCCTGACGTAAAGTCTAATCACTTCTCTGAACCAAAATATCACCCTTATGCATTTGACACCTAGTACCTAACCGTTCACAATCAAGTCTGTAAAAAAAAATCATTTCAACAACAAATGCATCATCATAAACTTTGTGTGAAATTGCTCATTAAATGCACAGTCTTTTCCACCAAAAACTGTATACTGGTATGTTTTCAATTCCTTTTGTTACAATATTATTATTGATAATGAAACCAAGTTGCCTCATAAGTGGACTTAATCACTGTAGCTGGTAAGCCTGAGGAAACCTGTAAACAAGGGTGCTTGCTATGAGAACCAGAAACACCGGGGTTAACCCCTACTCTTCCACAGTATAAAAGTGTTCTGGATTCTTTTACGTGCACTACAGTGCCTCCAACCATCAGGCAAGGTTCAAGAGAGAGAGGGAGAGAGGGTGAGAGGGAGAGAGAGAGGGAGAGAGAGAGGGGGGGAGACCAAGTCGGTTCTGGGGAAAATGAGTAAGCGATGGGGTGATGTATCCAGTGTGGCAGGAGATTCTGTCCCCCCATATGGAGAACTGTGTACAAACTGCCTCTGATAGCGCCCTCTTTTGAATCACCCTCCTTCAGCCCACGTTAATTGTCCACTATGGGGATAGAATCTTCGGGGGACAGATTTCCCTATGACACCGGCACCAGGACGGCATGCCAACCATGGTGATGCAAGTTCATGTTATACAAGTTGGTGATACGACAGCAGAGAAAAAGAGGAGAGCACCCCCCCCCCCTCCCCAAAAAATAATAAAATAAAAAATAATTTTCGCACTTAAAAAAACAAAAAATTATTTTGCTTGATGAATAAAACACTTTGTTTTTCACTATGTCTTATCACATCAGAATGATCACTTTTCTCACGGTAAGGCATCTAGAAATGGGACTTTATTGTTTGCGTTTAGACAACAAATGTGTAAGTTATGGCAGACATTGCGCATCACTTTACAATTGTTGTAAGCCTACCCTGAAAATTAGTAGAATGGATTTTTAGATTTTTTTAAATCCTGATGCATCTTCATCTTGTTCACAGCTGTTGGTTTGAAAAATGTTAATGTTCATTTCACGAAACGAGCGGGCACTGCCGATGAAATGAGTCAAAGTGATAGGCATACGACGCCGTTGGCGGCGGGCTTCGGGTTTTTGTATCCTAATCATCCTCCAAGAATACGCACAGAATTGTATAGGAGGGGAGCGATGTATGAGGAGGGTCATTGTAAAATTGGGGTTGATGTGAGTCAGAGGAGTCAAGCCGAGTTTGATTATTTGGCAATGATTTCATTATTCGGATTTTAGTGTCCACAAACACTGAAATAGTACGGCAGGTAGGTAATGGAATCGTGACTTTGATGATACAACCGTGGAATTTGGAAGACAGTCGGAGTATGTCGTGAACAAGATATTTGGTTGTTAGGCCATGGCAAAATTGTCCTTGTAGTAAGACAAGCAATGGCCGCCATTTTGAAACTATTTTCTTGTTATTCTACCAATTTTTGTCAAATTCAATCTTATGACATGTGCCAAATTCCATGCTTGTATCATCAAAGCAAAATACCAATAAATATTTCCCCTATCTACTCCATTTATACACCATCCAAACTACACAGATTATATATGTTTTCCCATTTTATTTATTGTTTATATTTTCACAATCTACAAGTATACGTCCGGGAAAATTGACTCCTGGTCACAGGCCTTTCCGAAGGTGGACAACATTTTAGCACATAGTACTATTGGACATAAACACTACGATTGTTTTCTTTTCATGGAGGGGAGTTATTGCTGACAACAACAAGTATGAAACTGGGATCAAAACTCTGTGGAAATATGCTGGAATAATGGAATGTTCATCTTTGGTAACCCCTTGAGTTAAACATTTCTTTAGGAGCTTCTGGAAACAGTATCCTCAGAGATAGAGAAGTAGATCAGAAGGCATAATTTCTTCATATCTGGAGAAAATATTTTTATCAGCAGCAGGACACTGCACTCAACACTGTATCATCCCTGTCGTATGTTGTGTTTTTCCGTATTATTTTGTTCATAGTCAACGAAACTGTACAAAACTCAACACTTTTGTTGAAAAGTGTATTTTGTCACTTGAGCGAAGTGGGCAAACTACAACAAAAGGAGTTCTTTTGTCACAAACATGGCTCGACATTCGTTCAGGGAATGCATTGCATAACGAGAAAGTAATCTAGAGATTTGCTGACTTACCGATTGTACCTGGAGTATACAGTGGTGGAGAATCAGACAAGTACCCTTTCGATGATCTCGTCCCTTTGCGCCATCCTGACCACGCTAGAATGTTTGCCATTGCCATTGCTGATAATTATTGAGATATATAGAGGGCGCTTGCCAAGATCTGGTTGGGTGGGAAAACTCTGCCACCAGATGGCCGTGGCCTCCCAAGCAGAAGTATACCACTGATGCTGCTAACTGACTGATAATATATAAAAAAATATATATTTGTTATCAAATTTAATTTGATATACATGTGTAAAGCAAGCCAATGACAACTTCACTTCATCATCCGCCCTGTCATTATAATAAACTAGTTGTGGTACTTAGGAGCCCTCATGCTATTGTGGACTTATTAAGTAACATTTTTTAATTAAAAAGTCAGAACTCCGCAATTTTATTTAATTGTTTATTTTTAAAAATCCATATTCCCCAACTACACCTAGCCAAATAGCATGCCAACTGTCTTGTTACCATCGGGGTTGTTTTTCAATGAAAACAAAAATCCACCAAGGACCAGCTCTCCCTGTTTTCCCATAGGAATTGTACAGCAATTACATAGCATTGGACCTAATAACCGCTAATTCGTGAAATGAGCCATTTTATATAAGCTCTAAATAGAGACACTTATGAGCTAATTTCAAAGGAAATTTTGCTATAATTCATTTGATTTATCCAGGAGGATCTATATCTAATGGTTTGGGCGATTTAAAAGTGATTGTGTTCTTTAAAAAAATAAAATATTATGTATTGCACGCTAACATCAAACTGACCCTCAAAGAGTCTGCCATACTGTCACGGTGTGATTTTTTTAGATGGTGTCACGGAGGGTTAATAGTCATTTTCCATGACCTTTTGACCATCACCGGATCACTCCTGCCTGTTTACAAAAAGGCATGTCTGGAATTAATTCACACACTTTTGAAAACTTTGATTTGACTATAGCAGATGTCTTTCTCATAATTTTACTCGTATGGTTTTAATTTACGCTTTACAAAATTTGATTTCATCCTAGTTGCCAAAATTGTACTAAATTGTCATTTGTTTTTGGCGAGGTATAACACTACTGTAATACTCTGCGAATATTATAATGATACCCGTGCTTGAAAAAAAACAAAAACAAAAAAAGTCTTATCCAATTCGTTTGAGAATGAATGTTCCGTTGTATCAACATTCAACAGTCAAAAGACGTAGTGCAATTTCAACAGTTAGGCATTTACTGGTAAAAATAAGATCATTCCAATTCAAATTCATTCTTTCAAATTTCATCAATTGTAAATAGGTGGTAGAAATTCAATGGTGATTATGTATTCTCGAACGTCTATTAATGAAACAGAAATAACCAAACGAACCCGAATGAAAAGAACGAAATGTGTGCACGAAAAAGAATGCAATAATAGCTCAAATGAAAACTTTGTTTGAACGAATTACAGATATGCCTGAATTTGAATGCATGTTTACTGACATTGAACGGGAGAATCCATACTCCAAAATATGCAAGTTCCTGTGAAGCCCACCAACCAGTTTCATCATTAATGGATGACTGTGGCATGGCCGATTGAAGGAATGACCAACGATGTTTGGACGGTGTACTTGAAGGTCATGCTTTTTAGGAAAATGCCCGCCCCCTAAAAAAAAAAAGGGAAAACAACTCTTTGGATACATTGCTTTTAATTCCTTCTGATCGACCGGTAACAAATCTATTCCTCACACTCGCACATGCTCGCACCTAGCTTTGTAGGCAATCTATTATTGATCAGGTGTACACACTCATGCATGATCAGTGAAACGTGTAAACGGTTTTGATTGTGAAACAGTGGGCTCCACAATCTACCAGTAAACAGGAGGTTTTAATACGCACTGTCACCATTCCTCTCCAACAACCAAGGCCCTACAGCTCCTTGAAATCAGAAGTCATCGGGCAGTTCGGGCTTAAGGCCAAACCAGATACTATAAGGGATAGATGCACATGAACTAACAAAATAAAAAGTTATACCTTCTCGTAACATCCAAGCCTGACGCAGTGCATACCCCCACCCCGAACATGATTTCAGTTAGCATGCAAAAGAACGGTCTCGTAACATCCAAGCCTGACGCAGTGCATACCCTCACCCCAACATGATTTCAGTTAGCATGCAAAAGAACGGTTTGCCGTGCATTAATGTTGTGCCGGGGATGTTGTTTTAATTGAACTTTTCGAAGGTTGCAAGTGCACCGGTCTTGTTGAGAATGTGCAGTAAGGTTTAACTGCTTGACCGAGAATGAGTTCGAGCCCAACATGGGTATTTTAAATATAACGAGCATTTTTAGTTGCGTAACCGCATTATTGTCCGCATGCAGTCACACCTGTCGTAAAGAAAACGATTGAGTAGGAGTTCCACTTACCATTTCACATGTCACACACTGTACCATCCCAGCATAGTTTCATTTGAGAACTGCCGTATACTCTACTCAAGAGACACACGATACACCATAGCAGAGAATGTGAAAGTGATATAAAAGTGACGTTTTCTGTTTGAAAACAAAGCCTTCGTGCTTGTGTTGATTCGTTTGCTCATGGGCTGGTAGTTGCAGTTAAAGTATATCCGAGAGTTCGAACAGTGAAATAAATATTATGTGCCGCCATGAGCAAGTGTTCACAGCCCTCACTCACGGTTTTCAAACAATCAGTTATAATAGAACAGTGTTCGGACCTACCCGTAGCAGCAGCAACTGCGATACCAATTTCGTACTCAGAGCTTTCATACTAAATAGAACACCACGTGTAAAGATCAAAGCTTGTGTTTGAAAGCGATAGTATTTAAATCCAAGCCCTTTTTCGGTTCATTGTTGTCTTTTGAACATAGAGAAATAGCAGTTTTATTGGTGAAGTGCTGTGCACGGAGCTGTGTATCGAGAGCTAAATGACTGGCTGTGTGTTGTGTATGCTGCCCTCTACTGTCCAAATGCGCGATTTAGTCATCGTCAGAATAATAAGTCAGCCACTTTGAAAATAATACCAATGCGCGATTTAGTCATCGTCTGAATAACAGTCAGCCACTTTGAAAATAATAACACAGTAAGGATAGCTCTAACTCAAGAAAATTCCTTCGCGTTTGCTTCTGAGATCCGACGAGTTTATTTCACATTCCCATAAACCATTGTTTTATTTGAACGAACTACAATTTTGTTATAAGGCCTAAACTTCAGAATTTAATCTGTTGTGAGTACACTCGAATAAGCGCCGAGAAAAGCTTAAGACATTACATATAGCTTCCAAAGACATCGGAGAAAAAAACAACAGTCACACAAGTAAGATTCATATGAGTGCATTGTAGCAGCTGATAATAATATAATCATTAGTTGAAATTTGGACTATTCCATTTCTCGAGGCGAGAAAAATTATAATTATAGTAATAAATAAGTACACACAATTTTAAAAAGTTCTAAACGAAAATGGACGACTTCATGTATTTGCCAACCTTGTCCGCTGTGACACGACCTTGCCTCGTTTGGACAAACGGGCAGGAACGATTATTTAAGAAACGAAGCTGCGAAGTGTCCGAAACGTCATTTTATGTGTAACTCCTATACTAAAGTTTGAGCGTCACGACAGTTATGGCAAAATAAAGGTTGACACTTGACGCACGGTGTTCCACCAATCAAATGACAAAGATATGTGTGTGTGCTATGTATAAAAAGGCTATATGGTCCAAACAATCGTCAGGCAGTATAATTCATCCATTCTCAAAACGTTCTTACTCTCCGGGGTCCATGCATTCTTAAACAGCTACGTACGAAACGCTACGGGCTAATCTCACAATACTACCATCCAATCATTGAACCTCTCGGTGAACAACAGGCACATTCTGAATTCAGGCCCTGTTCGAATTTACGGCTTTGGCTGTGGCTGTGGCCGGTCCGCTGAAAATGCACATTCTTCCATGTTGACATTGCAGCCATCACCAATAGCCGTAACCGAAGTCACTTGATTCCAACATGAACTTTACGTCAACTATTACCGGCGTTTGTGTGTCCGTACGGATAAGGAAGTTTATTCAAAAGAGGGCGTTATCAGACTTAATTTCTGCACAAATCGCTGTATGAGGGACAGAATCTCTTGCCACGACGACTCAGCCACCAGGGCCCAATTTCATAGAGCTGCTTAGCGGCCGATTCTGTGCTTACTGCACAAGTTTCTATTTCCCAGCGCTGCTAACCGTAAGCACACGGAAAGGCATGCTAACCATCCGGTGCTTACTGCACGAAAATGTATGACGTAACAAAGCAAATCCATTGTGAACGTGCAAGGATGGCCGCCTTATTTTCTTGCCAACCTGTGAAATAAACTTATGCTTAAGCAAATTTGTGTGCTACAGTTAGCACGAAAAGTTGCTTACCGTTAAGCAGCTCTATGAAATTGGGCCCAGAACTTGACTCTCTGGTGCACCCGGCCACTCGGCCTTCGAGCACTTCACTAACAAAGCTTGGTTTAATTCCAAATAATGTGCGGGTGAATCATTCGTTTCCGGAAGTGTGAACATCTTGGCGAACATCAACCCTAACAAATGTGCATAGATAAAAGTCATTAGTAAGGCATCAACTCGATGAGTCTTTATTTTTAAACTTCTGAAGGCACCTTTGTAATTTTTGTTTCCCCAATGCATTGTATTTTAGTTTTTTGTTTTTCTACCAAGTAATTACAGCACGGTGGTCATTTTTTTTTTAAACCAACGCTTGTCATATTAAACACAGAAGCTATTGAAAATAGTCTATAAATACATAGAGTTACAAATATTTTTTTCCAAAGGTTTGCCGACTGTGGTGGATGAAACATTGAACATTTACAAGGAATGATACTATCCCTTTCCCCAAATCACCAAACCCTTCCAAAAACCCATACAAACATAATAAGGCACCTGAAGATAGTTCACTACACGTTAGGTTTAGAAGAATAAATAAATAATACTAACTTGCACAGTAATGAAATAAGAAAATGTTAAGTTAAGTTTTTATCAAAAAAGTGGGTGGGTTTTTTTGTCTTAGTAACAAAAATAAAACATGTCTTATATAGTTTATACGAACACAACCAGAAAGAGAAAAAAAAATACTTTTTATAATTAATGAATACAAAATGTAATAGATTAAAGAATTTAAAAGTGAATACTGGAAATTATTGCTTTTGCTTAATTTAAACAAACTTAAAATGTACTTATTGCTAAGCTGGATTCAATCTCAAGTTAAAACACAACGTGTGTTTCAACTTTGGGGTACAATTAGTTTGAAGATACTACGAGTCACTTTTTAATTAAAACTTCTGCAAATTCTGCAATTATTTGTTTTAAAGAATGACAGTTTCAAAATCGTAAAACTACAAAGATAATCTTATTAGACATCTTCAAGTTTACATATACCAGCGTTTTCAAGGGTTTATAAAGGGAAATGTGCAAAAGTGTTATACATTTTTGTATGATTACTTCTGAGAGTAAAACAAGAACTCGTTTATTTTCAAGGAAATAAGAAGAGATTAACTTAAGTTGTTAATTCTTTGAAAAAAAAGACTTAATAAATATCTACTCGCAATCTTGCAGATAAACATTTCAAAGGTATAGATTTATAATAAATAGAAGATGCAAATAATATATAGCATAAACAATGTTTGTTTTTTAACAGCGGCACTTTCAATCTAGATTATGGCGTTACCACACTCTAAAAAAAACGGGTCAAAATTGATATGGATTCTGGGTCATTATGATCAGGAATGTTTGTCGAAATGACCCAGAAATTGGTCAAACTGACACAGTATCCGAATTTTAAAAACAAAACAGTTTTTAACCAATTTCTGTGTTAGCCTGACCCAGAAATAGGTCAGGCCCCCAGGACACGGACTCCGAATAAATTCTGACCCTATGCAGCGGGCAATTGAAAATAGAGAACAATAACAGTTTCAGGAGAATTATGTAGATCAACAAAGGAGGGACTTTCAAGTTTTACTCGAATGACTTGGTGAGCCCAGTGTAGGAGCACTAAAAACTAACCTCTACAGCGGTTCGGAACTTTTCGTGTGCTCTGGGATGGGTCATTCGTGGGATCGTCGCGAACCGAGAGAGGAGTATCAGCGCAGCCGGAATGTTCCGAGAGCACACGAAAAGTCCCGAACCGCTGTAGAGGTTAGTTTTTAGTGGCTTCCAGTGTAGGAACGTGTTTCGGGAGTCTCTATAAAAACCACAGTATTTAGAGAAGTAGAGTGAATGAACCTTCTTCTCTTTTAAACATTTACACCAAAGTCTGAACACTGATTCTAAAACATTGTCAATACCCAATTTGTAACTCTTTGATTGTCATCACTTTGTAAATTCACCAACTTATATTTGTCCAGGGACACACGATGAATTATTCACATTTTTATAAAACCACGAACTTACAATAGTTGCCATAATAAGCATATTTCGAGCAAGTAAAATAGGAGAAACTGAAGACAAGCAGATTGTTTGATCGAAACGTCCACATTATACTAACAGCCAACACTCATCCCAAAAGAGACCTTCACATGAATGTAACCGCAAAAAGCTAAAATGCTTCTTATAAGGAAACCATACAAAGCTTCAAATGTTACTTAAAGGTTATCATAAAATAAATTATAACGTTACAGATTGTCAGTATGCAAAACTCCATGATTGAATACCTCATGATAAATCAAATAAAAGGAAGTTTTTGTATAATATAAAACAAATATTAAAATTTACAAAGATGATTGTCAGTGTTAAAAACATGTTGAATTGAACTTAATTATTTAATTATTGCTTTTCTTACATTATATTAAAATAGTGCTCAGCATTTAACAAAACATTTGTACTTTATTGCAACAAAAAGGCACAACAATTATCTTCTGTTTTTGTTTCCTTGTTTTTCTTTAACCATCTGGTATCAAAAACAATCGATTGTACTTTTGATTTTACAAACAGTCCTAAAAATACTAAATAACACCAACTGTATCATATTTACATCTGAATACATTTCCCATTTGCACATACATGTGATTGGCAGTCTTTTTATCGACAGAGATTCTCTCTTTCCTGTTTTCGAAGGTTACAAAATAAATGTGACGTTTTTTATGACGCAGAAAAATTCCCATGATATACAAACCTTATTACCTGACGCACTTTCATCTTGATTGGTGTTTGTTGTATTTGACCCCATTGCACTGACGTCACCCGCAGCTGCGGTTTGCGAATGGACTGCCATTTTGAAAGTCGCACTACACCCAGTATTACACACGGTAAAACTGACTCCCAAAATTGTGCATAGTGTGATGACGTCAGTTGTGTCAATATCATATCTGTGTCCGAAATGAATGGCTTCGGCAGTGACTAAGTCGGATTGCCGGATTGCCGGACTGCCGAAAAGTCATATCCTTCAACGTTGTCCTTGAAGCCAATGGCTATAGCCGCAGCCGAAGTCGCTTGATTCTGGACACGACTTGATTCGGGGCATTGTGGGTGGGACCAGAGAGGGCGCTGTTGCGTATATGTATTAAAAACTCTTAGCGATTTAAACCTGTCGGTTAGGGAAAATGCATTAGTAGTGGCTCTATGGTAATTATTAAGTGAAGTTGACTTATGCAAATCTTAACAACATACAGACTTGAAGGATATAGACAGATCCCTTGCATGTATCGGGTTTCACAGTCACATAATGTATACAGGGAACTGGTCAACATAATGGCAGCAGCTTTTAAATGAAACTCTAGAGTCTATAGACCACCATACACCAACGATGTAAACATGTTAACAAATAACAACAAAAATCGGCGTATCTGCGACAACTGTCTAAATAAATGATTGTATTTAAGCAGTTAATAAATTACCCTTTATATAAAAAAAACCGTATATATTGCATTAATGGTACAGTTTTTCACCCATTTATACGATGCTTTTAGAGGGAGATTTTTTTCATCATCAACTCCTTATTCCATGGCGCAAAATATGAGCTCAAAACAAATGCCAGTGGACAAAAATCCACAGAACATTTTGTCGGAAAAGCTCTTTGATGAACAATGCGTCTGTGAGATATCTTTTTGCGCAAGGAAAATATGCATTAGGTTTGCTGGCTGGCCTGGAATAACACTGTATCCACGGGGGCCATTGCCTCTGTTGCTTGTGCCCTTGGCCTTGGTGCACCTTTATGTTCAGAAAGCCTTGGTGCACCTTTATTCCGATGTATAGATTTTAAGACTTTATAACGGAGGTGCTCTTATTCAAAAATGAAAACGGACCTTGCTCCTAAAAAGGTGGAAAACCCCATAGGCCTGATTTTGTGTACAAAGAAACTACCCCTAAAGCTATGACTCCCTCTCTTTGATTTGTTCTTGGTCTCTCAGGACGACGAGCCCGCTGCTCGGCCCGTCAAGACATGAAGAGGTGTACCTCGAGGATAAAGCACTCCTTGGTAGAGGACCCCGTTCAGCTCAATGCTCACGATGAGGGAGTTATCGCCTCGGAGCTCAAAGAGGGGCAGTCCTGTCTCACGTTGAGCTGGATAAAATGAAATTAAATTAGTTTTAAAGTATCTGATATAAGGAAGATAAACAGGGGTTTTGGTGGTTTGTACAAATAATTATATACAAAGGGACGACATACGACATGTTTACATAAATGTGGACCCACTGTGGACACCCTGGGAAGAAGATGACACTGTGGCTTGACCCACCCCGACACAATGTGCAGAGGATGACGCCGTGATGTTAGTGCTTGCAGTATGAACACACAGGAATTATGTGACATACAGTGTGGCTCAAATAAAGAAAATTTTGGGGCAATCAATACTTTTTACTCCACTCTTCAAGTAAATACTTGATATCAAAGGAAATAACGAGAATAATTTTTTTTTTTTTAAGCCGAGAAGGGTATCTCCAGCTTGTGAGAAAACTCAATGTGGACGAAGTTGGTGTTATTAGGAGGTATTTGAATTGGCGGCTGCAGCTGTTGCTTTCGGCATCGCTATGAGCATCATAATGCTTGTTCACCTGATGATCAAATCGTATCCCTAGCCACAGTCGTCTATTCGGACACAACTACTTTTTCTTATAAAATGTCTATTGATCTGGTTCCCAGACTCCTTACCATGACTGCTTGTGACCTTTATATGAGCAGCAGGTGGTGCCATCTGATGTTGCTGCTGCAGCAAGTAGCGGTGATGCTGCTCTTCGGTCAACAGAGGGCGCTTCGCAGGTGGGGTGAGTGGCTCATCGTAGAGCGAGTGTTTCATTGGGTGCTTGCTGAGGCGGGGTTGGATGAAGGCCCGTGGATACTGCATATCTCTTGCATCCCGTTCATCATCTATTACAAAAATAATAAACATTTGATAATTAGGAACTTCTAATAACAAAAGTCAGATGTTTATTGTTTATTATTGGCGAATTATTGGCGAATTATCGCTAGCCTAAAAGAAATTTCAAAGACCATCGCCCTTTCGTAACAAATCGGACTGAATCAAAAAAGCTTAAAGCAAATGTACAAGTACAACATTGGTTACTGCGAAGAGATCAGTAACCGCACTTGAAACAACAAACCTGTGAAAATTTTGGCTCAATCCGTTGCGTGAGTCAAGAGAAAATGGTGAAAACCGTGCATTATTTCAGCATGTCAACACATTGTCCTTAATTTAGGTTGCAACAAACCGAAATCAGCTGTTTCTTTTTTTGTAGGTTTTTCAGATACAGTTTTCTTCAGTATGATTTTATGTCAGGAGGAAATATTTCACAGAAAAAATTGTTCAAGTGTGACCTTCATCATCAGTAAGCTTTCAGACTGTAATATTAAACAATGCTGTTATTTATCCTAACCAATCCTGTACAATACCTTACTATACTAATTGTAAACCCGGCCATATTAATCATCAACATTTTTTTGTTCTTTTTCCTTAATGTGTTTTTGTTTCTTTTCCTGCCTAATGACTACTCATCACGCCAATCCGTTGCAAATTGATGGGACACATTTGGAAATGGTTCACACTTAGACAGGTTATCATTATAGAGAAAGAAAAATGGATGTAATCACTGTGGGGGGGGGGGGGGTGACACAGATAACATATTTTCTGACAGAAACGAATGGGTTGAGCTATAATAACTTGTCAGACAAATGGACTAGTGGGATAACGAGGTGATAGTTTAATTGGATACTGAAGGCCATTTTGGAAAAATGATTGGTCATAAACAACACTAACTTGCTTTCCATAGACATTGATTATAAAAAGTGATAATGTGTATTTGGTTCTTCTTCTCTTTTATTAGGACATCAACCAAACACCTATTATTATTGTTTGTGTGTCGTCTTTTTTTTTTTTTTTTGGGGGGGGGTTTAACTTTAGAGGGGCTTTTATACTATTAACTATTTGTTGGGATAAGGAGATGGAAACAAACTTGGCTGACAAAGGTTGTGATCGATTACAGTTCTGTTGGTTAAGAAGTTTTTTGGAAACGCTTCGGTCATAGATTTGCCAGTTTGAGTATAATGTCTTTGAAATCAACTAGACAAGAAATATAAATGCACCTTGATAATTCAAAGGTCTGCCATCAATACTACCAAAATCTAATTCAATACAATCTATCCAGGCATCTTCGGTCGTCCAATTCGAGTTTTGTTTTCTGTTGTACCTAAAGCTAAAGGCTTATTGGTGGGAGGGGGTCGTGCATTTGCACTCGCTTTATCTTCTCTTTTGGAATAATCTTCCTCAAGATATTCGTAACATTTCTGATGACCACACTTTTAAAGTTGCTTTAAATGCTCAATTTTACCAGACAAAGGGCTCAATTTTACCAGACAGTACACATCGGTGTAAGGGCGAAAAATGAAGCAGTGTTCTTTATCCCTGATGCCAAAATAAGCATCTATTACAATATTCTGTAGCTCCTAAGGCCAAATAAAAAAAAATACCAGTTGATCGTCCTGATTTTTCCAAAAAGAGGAGGATGAGGGCCTTTATATTTATTATTTATTATTTTTTTCCAAGATGGCCGCCAAGTATTTCAATTCAAACAGGCCACCAATTCTTCAGTTTGAAATCACCGCTAACTTTCTTTATATCAATTTATTGCATGAGGACCCAGGTTAACAGGGGGGTTTGCCGAAACATCCAACTTGTTCTTGGATTCACCAATGTTGACCTGAACCTGAAAAAGTATAGTTAGAAAAGAAATACACTTTCTCAAAATCTATTTGTGTGCAGGTATTTTTCAAAGGATTAACAAAATAGTAACACCTCACCCAAGCAATCAGAAAAACACAAAAAATGCAGAATACATCAGAGACACCAAGTCAGATTTGATCATGAAAAAATACTTGTGAAAACAAAATTCAAATGACGTTGGGGGTCGTTGGATCATGTACCCGGCACGCCAGAAAAAAATATTTGTAAAAAATTAAAAAAAATAAAAAAAATAAAAATGATGTGGGTCATGTACCCGACACATCATGCAGTTTACTATTTTTTATAATTAATATTTAAAAACAACATTTTGAAGATTCCATAGGTTTGGCTAGTTCAAAAAAATAAAACAAAAAGAGCTTTTGAACTTCGAGTTGTATTTGTAAATAAAAATGTTTGGCTCCACCTGCACTAGTTCCTTGACTACATCTTATACAAACAATGCACACTCAGTAGTAGTCTGGTACTGGTCAGACACCGTTGTCGAAGTCTCCCGACGCATAGTCCGAGAAAATATCGACAAGCATGCGTTTTTCGTCTCCTACTGACCGTGCACCACGGCTTAAGAATTTTGCTTTTGGTGCGAATTACACACACACAAAGACCATCTTGCAGCTCACCTCTGATAAATTTTACTCTGAAAAAAACGTGTTCAGATTCAGAAGACGCCACACGAGATGCGTGGGTCAGCAACGCGGCAATGAAGACCAACTCGACACGTTTGAAAGAACTCCACAGTCGAGTCAACTCGATCAAAACTTACAACGTAAGATAACAGGTCGAGTTGTCTCAATGGTCGAAGTGGTGACGACCGTAACCCTAGCTAAACTTCGTTCCCATGGATGATCGATCTCGTAGCACTATTCGATACGGCACGCTCCCATGCATGGTAGCGAGGTTGCATAGAGCTATGCTCGTATATCTTGCACGCACGTGAGCCTGCATGCAGCGTGCAGTCTACCGACGGCCCCATAATAAATGCGGTTTTGTGTTTTCCGACCCCCTTTTTTGTGTTGCAAATTCTAAAATATCGGTAAGTTTACATCAAAAATATTTTAAACAATCCTAAATTATGTCAAGGGTGGATTAAAAATACAAACAAATATTGTCTTTTTTTAGGAAAAATCGAAAATAATAAATAGTAAAAAAAAGGATGCGGCCTCAAAAAAGGATGCGGGCGGGGACGATCAACTGGTATTTTTTTTTACTTGGCCTAAACTGTTGACTCTGGTGTTGTTTCGTTGTTTGAGCAATAGCTCTGTCCTTACATTCAAATTCGGTGTTATTCGCTTATGCTTCATTAAGTGTTGTTACTTCTTAACATCATATTATTGTCTGATTCTCTGTGCGCATTGAACATCTATAGATTGATTTGGTACGTCAGAAATTATATATTATAATAATTTTGTTTATACTATTAAATTTTTGATAAAGTAATCCTCACCGAAGTCAGGGGACTCCCTGCTGCTGAGAGGAATGACCGAGGGGTGAGGGATCATCGTTGGCAGTGGTGGCGAGTGTGGGGACAGGCCGAAGGCAGCATTGGTATTATTGTAGACTTGTCGCCGACCTTCACGCCGGTTTCCATCGATGGCTGACTGCAGTTCCGACGGTGTGCTCAACTGACGTTTCTCGCACTCGTACGGGTACAAATATTTCATGTACCTGGAAAGGGGGTGATAAAAATTGAAATTAAAGTTTATTTTTAAACAGCTTTTGCAAAAAAAAAAAAACAATATTTATTGGATACATTTGTAGAAATTTTGTGATTATCAGATAATTCTTTCGTAGCCCTTTGCCATTAGTGGATTCAAAATTGAATGAAAATTTGTCTTCAATTTTTTATCATATAAATTCATCAATTTTGTTGTATCTAAAAGCTTAAGAAAATGCATATTCTTGTTATCGTTTCGTACACTGACATGAAACTTTGAAGTGCTGAAAAAGAGGAAAATGCCTGTAGAACAAAATATACATTGAGGTTGGGGGGGGGGGGTAAGCATTCTTTGACACTGAGATGAAGGTGGAGGATATCAGCTTAGCAGCTGAGACCTCACATATGCCTAATTGATCACAAGCATTCCAAAAACTCCTATGGAATTCCATAAAACAAACAGCATTGTAAAAAGATAACACAAACATCTCTCAAAATCGTGAATTAACTTTATACTTCCATCTAGTTGGGCGGCAAACTTCATCACATCGTGGCAACAACTTGAGGATCTGTTGGTTTCTCTTCTCCTTTCTTTTGTATTACTTCACATTAAATAAAGAACAGTCAAGTTCAGTTTGGTGATCCTTTGAAGATAACCTTGTATAATTTATACGTATCCCCTTTTTACTCTAATCGTGCCCGGTGTAGAAAATACAAGTGCATGAGCACCCGCGTGAAGTTGGTTTGGGAATAATTTAGATTGGGGCCCCTTAATGTACCTACGGCCCTTTGATGCTTGATTAATGCACTTAACATGATGATTATTATATTGTCCATGAATAATTGGTGTTATAAATGGCGCGTGGGTTGAAGGCCTGTGAGCGACGGTCAAAGTCATGACAGCTTTATACTGATGATGTTGTTCTAATGACCCAGTCTTCGGGGGCCACGAATTCAGTTCAATCGCTAGCGGCCGGAGGTGATGATGAGATCTCGTGTCCTTGAGCATTAGCCAACCGTGGGTAACTTGGGAAATTAACGGGTTGTGGTTTTGTGTGTGAGATGGGAACAAATTGCTTCCAATGCCAAAAAGGACTATATTACATGAGCAATAAAAAAAACATAGGAAAGCTGTAAAAGTATTATTAGGAATGATTTAGATGTGGGTTGATACCAACATGGCAATAGTAATAATCATTCTGGAAATGTAGAATGTCCCTGAAAATGGGTCATTTGGAGTAATGTGGAGCATGTCCTGCTATGTATAACATGGCTAAGTATTTCGGAGCAGAAAATTCCGGGGCCATTAAAAAACCTAGGCACTATACTCGTTCTATATAATCTACTTTTCTTTTATAAAAAATAGACCACCATGCGGGTGCATGCAACTGTTACCAATTTACAAAAGTAAAGACTGTTACGCTGTTCTTCTCTCTTCTTTTGGCCAAACAGTCGCTGGGGCAACTTTTATTGGTTTGCACAGACCATAGAACAAGCTGTCTTTCCTCTATATATGTAGACCTACAGACAGTTCTTCATGCGCTGATAAATGTTTTGATTTCTTTTCAAAGAGGAAACACTTCAAGCGGAACCTTTCCACTTTGTTGTTTGTTTCTGCAGTCCCACGAAGAAGCAGCACTTCAAATACACACGAGAAACAATAAACAAGCTGAACTGACAACTTTACGGGTACCTTTTAGTGGGCCTAATATTAATAATAATTCAAGGAACAGTATTAACACGAGGGTATTGTGGTGGGGTTTAGCAAGGAAACGACTTTGGTTTCCGAGACACACCATTTCACAGATACAGAATTTGTAATCGACAAGTGTTTGTTTGTTGTTTGTTCGGGTTTGGGTTTTGTTGGTGTTGGGATGTTTGATTATTATTATTATATTTATTTATTTTTTTAAACCTTGTCTTTTGATGAAATAATGAGTATGTGAATCAGACATAAATAATGTTGTACTCTAGCTGTGTGTTATACCAAATATTTGATACAAAGTGGTCCATTCAGCCCCTCAAAAAGCGTTTAAAAATTCGTTAAACTTGATCCAGGCCTTTACTCTATTCACAGAATTGTTAATCATACGCTATTGCTTATAGTTATAGATTTTTTTTTTTAAGGTAGCGAGAAACCATTTTCATTACAAAGCATTTTGTGCCAATAATAATTAATATGTAGTTTTAAGCTGATAGTCCACAGGTGACTAATTTACTTCCAAGAACTTTAGGCCCATGAACTTGAGGTCCAAAACTTTGAGGTCCAAGAACTTGAGGTCCAAGAACTTGAGGTCCAAGAACTTGAGGTCCAAGAACTTGAGGTCCAAAAACTTGAGGTCCAAGAACTTGAGGTCCAAGAGCTTGAGGTCCAAGAGCTTGAGGTCCAAGAGCTTCAGGTCCAATTTTTGAGGTCCAAGAACTTAAGGTGCAAGAACTTAAAGTCCAAGAACTTGAGGTCCAAGACACAGACTGAGAATATATATACGTGACCAATTTTGACACTGTGAAAAAAAAGGTCAGGATTTGAAAACAAAATCTTGAGAACAGAAGTGTACCTTAAGCAACTGAAAGGCAACTATGTATGGTATACTTTAAACAGCTTTAGGTAGGCCTACTAAACAAAGAAAGCTTTGTACTTTTCAAATCATGTTTTTTAACCCCCCCCCCCCCCCCCCCCCCCCACCTCCCATTCACAAGATTGCCTTGCTCGTCCACACAAACTATCCAACAGAAAGTGCCGTATGGGAAAGATCCAATATGGCAGCTGTTGCAACTCGCACTCACAATCAGGGAGCAGCCATCGCAGGAAGCAGGGTGCGCATCTTTTTATGAAAAAAATTAATAAATAAAATACTATTTAAAAAAACCTGTCCTTACGTTTTCCTTTGATGTTATGAAATCCCCACTAAACATACTTCGCAACAATAGCAGCTAGAACATTTAAGACCCACTCAATTAATGATAGCAGATGTAGGTACACTCCCATTGCCACTTCATTACCCTCGATGAAAACGAAATCTAGTAGCACATAACATGTGTCAAAACAACACATGCGCAATGTTGTCTTGGTCTAAAATAACTGTTTTCTTTAACTGTTGTCCAAAAGCCCAAACTAGCCTAATTGGGTCATGGGCTCAGATCGTATGTAAATTGATGAAAACAACTGAAGCATAATTACTCTGGTCTGGTGGTACCTCACAATAAGCAGATACTTATTGCTTACAAACAGCTGGGTTTAGGGAACGATATAGTACATTCATTGATTTCTGTAACAGTACAGTCATTCCTTCTCTTATTTTGCCAATAAACTCACCATACAACCAACTTGTGTGAAAAAAAGTAATCAAATAAGTGGTTAAGTTTTAAAGACCAAAACAAAAACGGTTGGTGTTTTGTGTGGGTTTGTGCTCATTTATGTAAATATTTGTGCTCATTTATTTCTGGACTTTTTTGACTTTTCCTTGAACCCCTTATAACCTTCTCCTTTTCAGGCTGGCACATTTCTCCTACATGAAAATACATGGGATTCTACACAATTCAATTCGGTTGATTTTGGAGGACTATTTTTGAGGACTTAGGCAGAAAGGATCCCACATAGGGCTATGCAATAACTCGGATGATTTGTGAGGATTGAGGCAGTAGGGATCCTACATAAACTCGTATCGGTTGATTTTGAAGGATTCGGGGCACTACGGTCAGCCCTCCTACACAAATTGGTTGATTTTGTACAATGGCTGCTTCCAACAGGGCGGTTCTAGGGGGGTAATGACTTTAATGTTGTCTATTTCACCATCTGCTAATCCCTCCACTTCAGATCAAACTATTTCTAGAGAAAAACAACTTAACAAGCAATCAATGTTTAACACGGATGCCTGCATATAAAAAAATGCTGATCGTGTGCACCCAAGCTTAACAACTCGTCCCATTAATGATCAGCCAAGCAACAAACGAAGAGTATAATTTTGCCCTTTTTGTTGTTGTTGTTTTTTATGATAATTGTTTTTCGCAATATTTAAGGGAAAGTAAAGCGCTGGTTTCCAACTTATACGATCCAGGAAGTACTTGCTAACTCACTCAGTTGAGTTTAGCTTTCACCTTGAGAGGCCGTCCGGCCTTGTGATGTTGGGGATTTCGCTCTTTTTTGTTATCAACAAATATTTTAAAAAGCGGATTGGAATGAATGTATCAGTGAATGAGATTCAAACAAATATTTATTTCTCATCATCAGACCATGCACTCCTTTACGGTACGCTTCTCAGAAGCAGCAGATTTTGTATCAATGTTCTTTCACAATCCAACGTGGAAAGCATAACAAAGCTGCTCTTGGTGCCCCCAACAAGCCATAAATAATCACAGTACCAAGTTCAAAATGCATTTATAAGTAGTGCAGGTTCCTAAAAAATAAAAAGACTTCCTTCTTCAATTTTACAAAATGCACAAGGACAACTTGATGAAACACGGAAATAGAAAACCATTCAAGGGTACGTCAAACAACTTTTGGAGCTGTACTAAACATCCTTTTCTAATAGTGAACAAGGGAAAAAATTAGACCAGAACAACATTTTAAAATCACTACTTTACCGTAGTCTGTGCATGTACTTTCCCCCCGGGCTAGATATAAAAATGGTATCAGCTGAGGGAAGACCCTTAGCTTAGCCAGAGACGTCACGGGCGACTGGTCCTGTCTAATGCTAATAGCCCAATTTGGAGTTTGCCTCATTGATATGAACCTCGTTTCATATCAAAAGAATATTTTTAACAATATATAATGAGGGAGTTTACAAGTACTTTAATACTCTTTATGGTTATTAAAAGATAATATTTTATGAAACCCTTCCCGGACTCTTTGTCACAAATGTTTGCCAGAATAGCTAGTGTATTTTTTTAATGGCGTCTGGCTCAGCTGGTGGACAAGAATAAAACAGATCTTGCAAAGAATAGAGTTCTTTACTTCATTGTTAACATCAAAGCTGGGCCTAATGCTTGCAGGTACTTTTTCTGTTTAATATTGTAACTTGGTTTAAGAGACTATAATTGGACTATTTGATTTAATGTTTCTCGTCACAAGTTTTTTTCTAAAGGGTTACTCAAAACCAAAGGCGAGAGGCAAGTTTTGTTGCCCCCTGCAAGTGGAGAGTCCGAAAAAAATGTAAATCTTTTAGATAATTTCTTCAAAGGGACACCGTCAGTCAAAAACCAAGGATACAGAGGAGAAACCCAAGGGTACAGAGGCAAAAGCCAAGGACGCAGGGGCAAAAACCAGGGGCAAGAGGCAACACCAAGGGCACAGAGGCAAACCATGGGCGCTGTGGCAAAACCAAGGATACAGAGGCAAAAACCAAGGGCACAGAGGCAAAAATCAAGGGCACAGAGACAAAAAATACGGGCACAGTGGCAAAAACAAGGGCAAAAGGGGCAAAAACAATAGGAGCAAAAACAGAAACCAAGAGGTCAGAGGAAAACACCAAGGGCACAGGGGCAAAAACTAAGCATACAAAGGCAAAAACCATGGGAACAGAGGCAAAACCAATGGGCACAGAGGCAAAAACCAATGGGAACAGAGGCAAAACCAATGGGAACAGAGGCAAAAACCAATGGGAACAGAGGCAAAAATCATGGGAACAGAGGCAAAACCAATGGGAACAGAGGCAAAACCAATGGGAACAGAGGCAAAAACCAATGGGAACAGAGGCAAAAACCATGGGAACAGAGGCAAAAACCATGGGAACAGAGGCAAAAACCATGGGAACAGAGGCAAAACCAATGGCACAGATGCAAAAAACAAGGGGCAAAGAGACAACAACGAAAGGTACGGAGGCAAAAACTGAGTACAGACGGAAGGAGGGAAGTTGCCTTTATATACCTTTAACAAGTGTTGAGCTCTTAACTATTAGATGAAGATGTAGTACTTATTCATTTCCAAATAAAGCGTCATTGAACAAGTTAAGGCAAGAAAAGTGTTCTATAAGATAGAAGTTTGAGGTCTTAAACGAGTAGTTCAGGATGTTAGTTTGAGTAGTTAAAGTAGAAAAAACACTGACCAGGCACACAATCGTGTGATTATGAAACCAGAACATTTCCTTACATTGCCTCCATCAGACCTTTCGAAGTTTCAATGTGATGGTTTCGCAGGAGGGCACAAAAGCAAAAAAGGTCAATGGCACTCTTGGGGCACTTGCTCACATAACCTGTAAATGTGCATACTTACTGTGTTCGCAGGGTAAATGCAGCACTTGTTATGGAAGCTGGAAGGTTCAGACCCTTTGTTATCTCACGCCACTGTTTCTTATTGATAACCTCAACTAAACCGCCCTTGGACGTCACCAGATTGAAGAGCTCGTACAGGTCCAGTACTTGCTTTGCCATAATCGGAATACGGTTGACTGGTGTCCCTGCAGGTTGAGAAAACAAATTTATTCTAGTTTTAATCAGGTTTGTCAGTCTAGTTAGCGTCTCTCTAACACCAGCTTTGTAGATCTCTTACTTGGTACTCGTGCTCGAGTAGTATTACTTAAGTAGGCCTATCACTTTGATGGTACTATGACTCGTATTCGATACTCGTATACTCGAGTATTATTACTCAGGCACTGTTTGATAAACTAGTACTCGGTACTCGTACTCGAGTAGTATTACTCGAATACCGCTTGATGTACAGGTACTCGTCCTCGGTACTCGTCCTCGAGTACTAGTGGGGTACCATTTGATGGTACTGTACTCATACTCGAATCGTACTACTCGAATACCGCTTGATGTACAGGTAGTTGTACTCGGTACTCGTACTTCAGTAAATTCGAGTAGGCCTACCGATTGTTGGTACCCGTACTCATAATCGGTATTCGTACTCGAGTAGTACTACTCGAATACCGCTTGATGTACAGGTACTCGTACTCGGTACTCGTCCTCGAGTATTACTACTCGAGTACCGTTTGATGTACAGGTACTTGTACTCAGAACTCGTATTTCAATAATTTCGAGTACCGATTGTTGGTACTGGTACTCATAATCGGTATTCGTACTCGAGTAGTGCTACTACATTACCGTTTGATGTACAGGTACTTGTACTCGGTACTCGTGCTCAAGTAGATCTACTCCAGTACCATTTTGACGGTACTGGTACCTGTTTACTCCAAGTCCATACTCGATACTCAATCGACACTCGACTGAAAATGTACTCGGACTCCAAAGTACACGTGTTCAAAATACCACTTTCCCTTTCGCTTTCCTTTACCACGTGTTTTAATGCAAGAAATAGACGAATACAGCTTTGGAAAAAGTGAAAGTTGTTATTCATATTTTATTCGTGTTTAAAATATAGTTATTATGTAAAAAGCACAATTTTTTTTCTAAAATTTAGTTTAAAAAGCAATAAATGTCTTTATGCCTCATTTTGCAGTATTTTGTACATATGTATAGTACTCGTACTCGGTCGCGAAGAACCAAGTATTTGTGACTCGGCTGTTGGACTCGGTACTCGGCTGTTGGACTCGGTACTCGGATATCAGATTACTTAGTATTCGGACACAATTGTACTCGTTTATACGCAGAGGAGTAAACAATCATTCAACAAGAAATAGCACGGTAACAACAACAGCAACAGCAACAACAACAAACAAACAAACAAAAAACTGTACCAAATGTGTCGAAACATCTTTAATGCATTCGGCACGTCGAACAAGCCAAAACGAAACGTACAATTTTCATTTTGGCGGCAGCGTTATTTATAATTTGTCATTAGTTGTTTTTCAACAACAAACCCTTCCCCAGCAGGAACAAGCCTTTTAATACGTGCTATTATTACAGAAAGCGTTTCCGCCCACTACTAGAGCCGAATGTTTAACAGCATAATCCCATCCCTGATGTGCTTCCCTTCTCAATATATGCACGTGTGATTACCCCCACCCTTCAGCTGTATTTCTTTGATAAATTGCTCTGTAATTAAGTCATACAGGAAAATTAATCAAGCCCTCCTTCGTCCCGTACCCCCCCCCCCCCCCCTTATTTTGTTTGCTGCTGCTGTAGGTAGGCACGGATGTCTGTTTATGCCCTGGGCTGCTGCCCCCAACACTAGAGGCGACGAGGGAGGGAGAATGGATCTGTTTAACCTCTAATGAAACAGACAGATAACTATTCTAGATTAACGGCGTCATCCGATTGAGATGGAAAGAAGGGGGTGTTACTATTCTCCTCCCTTCTTTTTATTACCACACTTAGTAATTTTCTGCACATTTTTTAGGGGGGGGGAACATGAGAAATTCAGAGTGTATTGAGGCTGAAGGAACCAAAAGTTAGTGGATGGGCAGATCGGCTATATTAATTCTGTATTTTTTATTTATTTATGTTTATTTTAATTTTTACGCACGGTGTTTTCTTTCTTTTATTATTATATTAGTGGACTACAATGTACTACCAAAAGGCTGTGCAGCATTTATTGCCCTTTTCTGTAACATTAATATACCTTTCAGGGCCAGATAATCCAAATATACAGTAAGCATTGTGCCTCGGGCCACCGGGGGAAAAAATGGAGACAACGAAAACATCGAAAGTTTTCTGACAATACAACAGAAACATTAACTCACGCATGATCACACACAAGTTTGTTTTGGGGGTTTTTTTTTTACAAAGTGATCATGGTACCAATGTGCTATAGCTCGTGTTGTTAATGTGTATGTTTTGGCCTAAGGGAAAGTGACAACAAGTACTGGCTTTTAAAATGTTGGAACAAGGAGGGTGTATATAGGCAAACCCGATTTTTTTTATGATTTTTTTTAAATATCTCTACCACTGAGCTCCCCCACATACATCCTTGATAATTCCTTCTGCAAGTGTTGCAAAGAGACCGAGACAAAGATTTTCTTCCTTGTCTTGGGAGAGTTGATAGAGGAAGAGGGATTTGTCTTGATTGAAGAGTTGCAGAAAATTGCGAACTGGTGGTGTAGTATTCCTTGTGTAAGTAACCCCCCCCCCTCCCCCTCCCCACCCCTTCTGTAAGTCTCCTTCTGCAGATGTGTCACTCAATTACCTTCGACTCTTTGAAACCGGAAATTTTAATTGATTGATACCTTGCACTCGGTGTATTGATAATTCGGGTGGGACAGGCGGGGCAAGGATGAAAATGTTATTAGGTATTCGGAGCAACGCTCAGAACACCTCTTGTTAATTTTTTTTTTTTTTTTTTTTTTAATGTCTTCATGTTGGTATTTATTAATGTATTTATTCATTTATTTATTCAATTGTATTATCAATCAATTTATTTTTATTTTTAATCTGGTGAATGTGTTTGTTTATGACGAGCTTTCATCATACCTTTGGGGCATATGGTACCTACTCGACCGACCCAATTGCTCATTCATTAATCCCTTTTTTTTGAGGACAAAAACATCTACAAAGGCTTACACATGTGTCGCTGCCGCAGCATTATGGGGCGGGGGTAACATCTCAAAATAGCCATGATCATTTTAATCGTTTTATAATGTTCAATTCGACAAAAAGCCGAGTGTATAGAGGCTAGAACACAATATCGACCAAGTTCTGTCCGTTTATGTCAGCGTGTCAATGCATTGATGGATGGGTTCGGGTGTGGCATCAAGGGCTTATCAACTTAGAATCTACAGAAATTAAATAAAGCGTTTTGCACAAATAGCCAAATTGACTGAACAGCAAACTCGGGGCAATATTCTAGGGGTCTATACGCACTCCACACAGAAGTACTAACAAACAGATACAGATCTTGTTGTAAGGAAAAGAAGAAAAAAAGACGAAGAAGAAAAAACAGTGACTTACAGAACAGCTGCAAAACGTTCCCATAAACTGCTCGACAATCACTTTTGAGTGTTAACACCGTTTTGGTTGCTTTCATCCAAATTACCACAATAGTGTACAACAACATTTCACAAACAATGCAAGCGTGTTAATTCTTAAATAGGGATAGACATCATTTTCAAAAAACCAAATCATGTTGCGGTGTCACACGTCAGTCCGTATATGCGTATGATACACTCTTGAAATAGTAATGCTGAAAAGAATAAAAAATTATTCAACAGATTTAACCTTTTGAAAGAGGTAAATCCACTCCCGGGATATTAGGTTGCAAAAGATTGAAAATGTTTTACTCTTAGCGTTCGTTCCTATGACTCAGAGCTTTCACCAGTGACACCTTCAAATGGTTTGTCCCTATGACATGACTGTGCAAGAGGAATATCCCGTGACATGAGGACAGTCCCAATGTTCTTGAGAGGTCTCTATACTACAGCAACTTGTGTTGACCACGAGCAGACCTAACTCCTGTGCAAACTTCCTAAAACAACAGGGTCGTCCTTTTGTTTGACATCAGCAGAAGCAGCATCCTCTGCGACTTCCCCAGCAGAGCCACCCCCCCTGTCCCCTACCATTTGTGACACCTATATAGTAGTTAAACCCATTTGACCGGTATTTTCCGTCACAAATGTTTATGACACCTGCAGCCCTCGACAACATCATCAACAGCTATTGTATCAAGATGGACTGTACCACCTACCACCAACAACCCAAACCAACCCCACCCAACCCACCAAAAACCCAAAATAAATAAATCAACAAATCAATAAATAAAAAAATTAACAAATAAACAAAAAATTAAAACATTTAGTAAGTAAATCATTCAATCAATCAACTAATCGAAAAATATATTAACATAAAAAATTATAAATTGATCAAACAATGAACCAATCAATAAATCAATCAATTAATAAATCATAAATATAGAAAGAAAAAATGAAATTCATAAATAAATAAACAATTAAATATAAATAAATACTTATACTAAATTTGCTTTTTTTGTTTTTTTGATATGTAGTATCTCACATTTTTGTTAATTTTCCTTTAGTTTCTAGTGATTTACTATTTGTATTGATATATTCAGTATTTGCATTGATGTTTCATAGAAGAAGAGTGGATTGGAATAAACGGGGTTAGCGAGCTCCACTCAAAAGAAAGGGGAAAAAATATATATATATTAAATAAATAAATACATACTCCAAATAAGTACATGACCCACATTACATTTACCGTGCCATAATCCAGGTGTTCCTGGAATCAACTTGATTGTATGTGGGGAAATAGATAAACATAGGGTTTTGGGGTGTTTTTTTATTTTTGGGGGCGAGCCTGTGTCAAAAGATCAAGCGCCGCTCCAAATTGAATTTGCAGCCTTGCGTGTTTAACTCATGAAAAACAAACATTTATCTAGCAAGAACAGCACAGTTCACTGGTCCGATACTCAATCAATACTTTTGTAAAGCAACCAGAGATTATGATAACTCGACCGCTTGGTCGTTACATACTTTATTATCAACAGGAAACCCAGATCTTTCCTCGCCTACCAATACAGAAACAACCCACAGAGTCTGCGACCAGATCAGATTGAGCGACAGACTAGTGGCACCCGCGAATTAAGGGAACGCGTTGAGAAATTGCGCGCCAATTAAAATTGTCAACGTTCCTGCAAGGGGGGCAGCCACGCCCACTGCTCCAGGTGGCTCTCTCCGCCTTTACTGTCAAGACGGTGATATTTTAAGGGACTCAAGAAAAAAAATCGACGATGATAAATTGTGTGGTCAAACGCTGCTCCAGCGGGACACCCATGGGACAGAGGAAGGGGAGGGGGAAAAGAAAAAGTCTGTTCGTTATAGACATGGTGCAAGGTGTAAATTGGTTAATAATGTCTGGGTTTGTAAATGCAGGTTCATCGAACAGATCTATAGGTAAAAACTCACCTTGAACTGAAAGGTATGGAGCATTTAAAGGGATAGAAGATTCAATGTGAATTAAAAAAAAAACTTTAAAAACTTACTCATAAAAACAAAACGAATGAAGCTTTGAATGTGTGCTTTTCCACACACAAAAATGGCTATGATAGAAAATATGTTTTCCTTTGTGACATTTTGGCATCCTTACTGCGATGTTTTAAAAAGTTTTAATCAAGTACAAATACAATTTTGTCACAGGAAAACATACATTTATTCTTTGCATAGCTGTTACCAGAACAGGGAAGTCCGGGTTTTGATTCAAAAAAATAAAAATAAAATAAAGATATAAAAGAAATCCCTAAGAAAATCTCGATTTTGAGCCAGAAAACAGAGCTTGTAGGTCAAGTACTGATGTCCTGTCCGGCTAAAATTCCAGTTTGTGTTTTCCCTGGATATAATGATTTGAGTATGTTAATGTTAATGTTAATGTTAATGGTTCAGGTTTTGAATTTTTCAGATTTAAAACCCTTTTAAAAACTCAACAGCTGATTTCGGTTGCTACAACCAAAATTATTAAAGAACAATGTGTTTAGGCTGTCATGTTAAAAAATTTGCATAGTTTTTCTCCTGACTAATACACAACAAATTATGTCCCATTTTGCACAGGTTTGTTATTTCAAGTATATGGTTGATCACACAAACCATTAACACTGACTGCAAATATTTTGTCAGTTCTACCAATCCTATGAAGATATGTGGCTCCCTGTGCCAACCTTTGGCCACAGGTGAATATCTTGCTGTAGACTTACTGCAAAAGTTCAAATTTTTAGGTTTAACAAGTCTTCTGAGTTAAAAAAAAATGACTAAGTATCCGAAACCATGATACCATAAGAGAATTTTTTAAATGACTTCCATTCAAGGCTATCTTTCCGTATACCATAATTGGTTTGGTTTTTTTTTTTTGGTTTTTTTAGAATCTTTAGGCATACATTGAAGAAGTTGATCAGGGCTGGCATGAAAGTACAAAAGCATAAAATAAAAAAATAAAAAAATAAAAAACTGTCACCTAAAGATTGCGTACAACAAGACCCCAGTTAGCAACGAGAATTAATTATTTTAACTTGCATCCAATTGGCTGTATAAGTTTCAATATGGCTTCCCTTTGTTTTTAGTATCAAAATAGATCCCGCAGTAGTGATTACCTTACCACAATAACAACATGGCTTCCATATCAATTAACCTTTTTTTGGTAAAAAAACAAAACCACAACAAAACCAAAAACACAGCAGCTTCATATTACTATTAGTTTTAAACTACCTTTAAAAGTATTCAAATAGTTTTTCCAGTATCATAATGTCTTTCTTAAATAGGTCCTTCTACAATAAAATTGGCCTCTCAAATCTGACAATGGCTTTTATGAGGTTTGTGAGTTTCTCTTGGAGATTTTAAGTTCAGTTGTTTTAATGGGGGTTTTGTGTTTTTGGATTTGTTTTTGTTTTTTTTTAAGTAACTTCCACAAAAGCAGATTACTGTATAATGCTAAACTTTCATAAGCAGATATTCAATTACAAAACGAATACAGTTTGTTTTTTATGGGCAATTGTTTCCGTCCTCAAAAAAGTTCAAGACCAACATGTAGCCCGAATAAATTTCAATTCAACAACACACCAAAATAATTATTTCAAAGTTTGTTTTTGAATAGAATGTATGTACGAAACTTTAACCTAGAGAGGTTATTTAAAAACTATTGTAAAATTCCAAACCACTATGTTAACCTACCCATTAAGTAATGGCACCAACCTTTAAAAACAAATTAAACACTAATTACTGTAGGCCTAGCTTGTTCCTTTAAACAAATATACAAACAACAAAACATTCAGTCACATTTAATTTTTTGCCGAGCAATCTCTGACGTGTGCGTAATAAGTCTGGAACCTACCACACCCAAGCTCTCCATTCTAATCAACAATTAAGGTGAAATTAGCCCCAACGAAAATATCCCCCGCGAGACAGGCGAATTAAGAGCATGGTAAACAAGTACAGTCTCCTTTCAATACTAACATACTTGCACATACTTTGTAGAAGAAAAAAAAATCTCTGTTTTTGCCAAGAACTTAATTTTTTCTACAATCAGAGGGGCCCCTCCCTGGCACTATTTTTTATCGCAGTAATCCCCGATGCCATGAACAGTCTCTGTAATGAATGACAGGTAAGCAATGGGAAAGCTCAGGGGACTCGGTTTAATCTGATGTGCGACGTTGATAGGGAAATTGTTAAATTACGCGCTAATTCCAACAGTTAACAAACAGGAAGCATGGCCTCAGCCTGGCAGTGATCGCGGGGCTCGTTTGCCTTGCAGAGTAGAGAACCACCCCCTGACATCGCGTCGGGATTTATTGGGAATTAAGGTGGGAAGGATAGTGCTATATGCAACAGGTTGAAACCCAGTAATTACTTATAGATAGATCAGGCGATGAGACCATGAGGCTGATGGGACAACCTCCCCTATAATCTCAACACCCCCCCCCCCCCCCGCCACCCCATATCTTTTAAAGTAACACCTGTGTGATTCCCAAATGTGTTATTCTTCTAAATAGCGAACCATAAATCTCATATCAATCAACCAATTACTGGGTTGTAAGTCACAAGAAAATTTCCTTTTTCCCGTGAGTACCATAAAATCAACCTGTGAACACATAAACAGAAAAGCCCATTTTCGTTTTCTTTTCTTTTGACTTCTGTGTCTACGTGCATGGTCACTTAAAAGTGTCTGCCCACAGTTTTAAAATGAAATTAAATTAACAGGTAAACAAAAATATCTTTCAGTTCAGGAGAGGGTTTGAACATGGAGGTAGGAAGAAAAGGAGTTAGAACGAAAACCTTATCCTGTTCACGACTCATTAGCGAGTTTGGTGGCCTGCAGTAAACCAATGGTGTCTCCCGCTGAGCCCAGTAGATTTACGACGTGATAGCGCTCTTCGTGCACACAAATGTCTGCTGCCGTGATAATACCTCTTCTCACACGTAATTTTTTTCTTTTTGACTTTACTGGAGTAAACAATTGTCCGAACAAACACAGGGCGATGTGTTCTTCGTATGCGCAGCTTGAACTACATGTACAAATAATGAAGTTCTAGACACTCATCAAAATACAGCCATATCTCCATTCTTAGCAAACAAGCAAGCTATAATAACGTTAAGTCACAGGTCTCGAATTTCATCTTTGAAGGGCAACTTTTCATGTTGCAAACGGCACTTTCATTAGAAATTCTTATTAAAGTCTTTGGGGAATTTTTTACGGGACACCAAGTACAAGACCAGGGGCGACAGGGGTCGCGGCCTCCGTGGCCTCTGTGTTATTCCAGGCCTGCATACACTATTTAAAGCTCAAGGATAAATACAATGATATGTTCCCCTATTTGGGGAAACAGAAACATCGGTTAAAAAAATACATTTAGGTTTCACAGGATGATTACTTAATCTTCACCGCATATGTATGATTGTAATCAGTAAGATTTGAAGTTTTGCATGGTGAAAAAACATAGAAAAGAACTAGTTGGCAGGACTTGGGTCCCAGTAATTTCTTGCTGCACGGTATAGTCACCACAATCATAGTTTACAGTACATATAAAAAATACCTGGCATGGAGTTTAAAGGGGTGAGGGCCCCCCCCCCCCTCTCCCCATACACACACACCCAGCACTGTGTTGCAATAACTGTGTGGACATTTCTTCATTGACTTACATTTTACCACATGTATCACACGGACAAACTGTAACATCATGGACCACTGAGTGAAGACAACCAGCACACTCAAACAGTTCCATCCCCACCCCCTTCCTCAGCCACCCCCTTCGAACTAAAACTCTCCCCTTGTCCCATCACCGTTGTACACATTTCTTGATCAAGCACTGATTGAGGGCGCTATTTTATATGACAAACACAAACTGCGACAGGCACACGCAGTAGGCCAAGCTAATATGTTTACAAACCAAATTTCACTGGCTCACTGGAGAGAGGGGATAAATGATTGTTTCATATTAGCTCCCCACGGTTCCCCCGTCCATCGATGACATTTCATATGACCCCGATCCTTACGTCTGTGTAGACCATGTGACCTATGACATCACATGTTTACAAAAAAGCCGCAGAGGCAGGACTTTCAACACAGCTCGGTGAAAGAAAACATAAGTTTTTTTGTTTTTTTCAGATTGAACTGTCTGTTTTTTATCATCCTTCGATAAAAGGGAGTGCATCTGAAAACTTGTTCAATATTTGTATAACTCCTGAATTAATGTAGAACAACTTATGACACCAAATTAAGAACTTCCCATTTGACCAGTGTATAATATGCCAGCCAGGAAATGGCTTGGATTGTTAAGGGAGAACCATGTATTGACATGGTTCTCCCTTAACAATGATCCGCTGGCCAAATGCTAGATAAAACACCAGAGGACCAGTTAGAAATCAATTCAATACAAGCGGTCTGGTTGGCTTGTTCAGTGCTTAAAAAAAAAGCAGCCAAGGGACTAGTGAAAAAGCTGGCGGACCAGTGAAATGACAAGCTAAACTGTTGGTAGCCTTTGGAAAATGTAAGGGCTACCCATTCAAGATCACTTTTTTTTGTAACAAAAAAGTCACATGATGGTCTGCACAAATGCAGAGTTTGGAAATTATCAGCAACACAACTGATTAGTTTTCAACCTTAGAGGTCACTGACTATAAAGAGAAGTGTTTCAGTGAAAACTAACTGTTAAAGTCATCAGAAAGTTGCGTTAAAGATCCTCCACCGGACACCAGCCCAAAAATTGTTGTGTTAATTATTTATTTTGATTGAAGGAATCTTAAAAAGAGCATATTTGGATTCGTTGCTTTACCTTGAAAAGGGATCACATAATTTCATGAAATTTTCACATGATGGTCAGATCACGGAGTACAGGTTAAATGGTGTATTTAACGGTCACATAGGATGGAAATATTATTGTTTTCTCATTTTCCACAAACCAGTGACGTAATACATTTTATAGCCTGTCATTGCCGAGTGGTCTAGTGCACGGACTCAACTTCTGGTGGCTAAAGTCATCGGAGTGTATAGGTTCAAATCCCGGTCATGACACTTGTGTCATTGAGCAAGATGCTTTAATTGATGCCCTTCAATCAGGAATATGGGTTCCTGTGAGGGTAGAGGTATACCGGTATATTGTGTTTGAAAAAAAGTCTTCAGAGCGCCACGGCAGCCCAGGGCTGTATACTTCCCACAGTGAACTGAGAAAAATTGTTTTTGCCAAAAAATGGTCAGATGGACACTGATGCCACGAGCTATTGTGAAAATGCGCTACATAAGAACTAGTTGTTATTATTTACTTATTTTCCCATATTTTCCCTTTGTACGGATCCGCCACGTGTGTAGAGCCTTGACTTCAAGCTTCATTCGTATTGTATTTATGTATCTGTTTGAATGAAAAGGTCATTACGTTACGTGATAATAATGTCTCTACTCATGACACTGCTGTTCCCAATTCGAGGCTCTACACGCAAATGGCTGACCGTGCAAGAAGCGACTGGACTCAGAAATGCACAGTGCTTATAATATCACACATCCGCATAGAGTAAAATATACATTAAACAACAATAAATTATATATTTTTAAAAGTTCGCATATAACACTTAAACCTGTCATTATCTTGCCACCATGGATCCAATCAGATTATACAAGATCAGGGATGTAACCATTAAGAGCTAAGCGCTTTAATTGCAAGCAGGTTTTTAACACCAGTGTTCTTTTTTTTCTTCCAATACAGCTTGGGGTGGAGACCCACACAATTAGATGCGGATTAGCAGCAGGTGCTAATAGGGTAATCCAGGGATAATGGGTGCCAGAACATGTATACTTGCATTGCCCTAAAAGTGGTTTATCGTGTCTAAAACTTGTCAGGTTGTTATTATAGTTACATCATAAAGGAACTGTTCTTCTCTGCTTGTGATCCTGCATTATTTTTAATTTTTTTAATGGTATCCAACAAGGGTGATGTGAAGATGTTCGTCTTTGAATAGTTATAAGATTAACATGGTTTCAAACAGGTCAGGGCCGAATTAAGTAAATTCACATGTTCTGCGGGCCCTCAAACCAGTGTTCCGTAGGCCCAAGGCACCAGCGTTCCGTACGCCCTACAGGAACCAGCGTTCCGTAAGCCTTACAGGTAGTAGTGTAGGCCCAAATAAACCATTGTTTCTTAGGCCCAAAACACCAGCGTTCAGTATGCCTTATAGGCAGCAGTTTTCTGTAGACCCAATATCACCATGTGTTCCGTAGGCACTGGCACCAGTGTTCCGTAGGCCCTATACCAGTGTTCCGTATAGGCCATAGGCTCCAGTGTTCCGTGGGCCCTAAATACCAGTGTTCCGTAGGCCCTATAGGCTCCAGTGTTCCGTAGGCCCTAGGCACCAATGCTCCGCAGACCATCAGCCCCAGCGGCTAATTTCATGACTATTAAGCTCTTAGTGACAATCGGAGGTTCGATGTCAGCTTTTTAGTCTGAAGCTTTCCCGTTTTTTATTTTAATTTTTTTTTAAATCGCGAGTAGAGTACTTTCTCTGTTGCATTTTTTGATAAATTTTTTCATATCGGTCCCAGTTTCGAAGGCCCCCAAAAACACAAACCTTTTTTCATTGTTTTCACAAAATTGAATTCAATGGTATGTTCACAGAATGGTTGGATGGCGTGTTTATGGGACAGGATGGAAATTGCGTTACTCTTTCGAAAACCAAAGGTGAAAATTCATAATAATATATCTTATCTTTTGACTAGCTTTCCAAACAGATTCAACAGCTTGCAAATTATCAATGCCAGCCATTAATCTAATTTTATCAAAACCTGTAGATTCTACATTATAATTAGTCTGCACCCCAATGAATAAAATAATAATAATGAAATAAAATAGCATAAGGAAAGCGAACAAATAAATAAATAACAATTGAAATAACAACAATACATTTATCAGAAAATAAATGATTAGAGGCATTTTAAAACTAAACTAAAGAAGTGAGAATAGAATGGTGATTTTTTCAAATCCCTGTATCTGATTTGTGTATCCCTCGTTAGTTTAAGTAACAAAATGGTTGTGTTATAAAAACTCAGGGGTTCATTGTTCACATGATCCCCCCTCGAGTCAATGTAAGTTTGAAACTAACTAGGTTCCGTTTTTTAACAAAAGGTAAAACTAAGGACAACAAGTGTACGTGTACGACACTCATCTATATTGCCATTGTTGGGGCACTTTGAACACAGACGGAGTGTTTCCTAATTATCTGAAATGCTCAAGGTAAGCCTTGGCTCCCCCAAAAAAAAAAATATATAATAATAATAATCGTGGACGTTTTTCTGGAGTTTAGTCTTCTTTTCCTCCCTTCCAGTTACAGGAGTTTAAGCCCCAGGCTCCCTATGCAGTGAATAAAAGCTTCGGTATGTCACATCTTGACAAATACGGTTGGATCAAGCCGCATCCTGCCATCCTCCTTTATGCATCCCGCACAATGCATCAGGTAGGTATTGATAATTTCAGTCCGTCTACAAACAAACAAGTATTAACGGAGTGCAGTGGATGATAAGAATGGAGGTGATTAATCGAGACACAAACCCACCCTCGGTACATAACCCCTATTTGGCCAAATATAAAATAAATAACATGTTGCTCGTCCGGACTTTTTAAAAAGTTGGTGAGGGAGGTCCTTGTTATTTGTTATTTTCAAATTTTTTGTTATTTTTTTCAAGATGGCCACCATGTCTAAGATGGCCGCAATATCGTATTTGAAGATGGTTTTATGGTTTTATGAGCATGTTCTGTATGTCCTCAAATTCTGTTTAAAGTTGCCATGTGTGTTTCTGTGTCCATTTCGATACATATTGTTATTCTTTCCAAGAGTTCTTCTTGCTTTTGCTCCAAAATTATTCTGTGTATGTGTGGCATCAGGTCCTGGTGCAAAGATCTCGTTCCAAAAAGAACTGAGGCATGCAAACGTGAATGGCAAAAAGTTTTGTCTCACGATTGCGTTTTTTGTAGGCCTACATGCAAGAAAGAAAATGAAATTGCTCAATAAAAACGAAGGATACATTTGAAATAGCTCTCAATAATCTATATGTAAATTGATTTCAAAGATTTTTTTATATATATTTTTTTTTTTATTTTTTTTTTTTTTTTTTTTTTTTTTTTTTAAAACAAATAACAAAAAATTCGATGCGGCCTCCAAAATCGGAGCGGGCGGGGAAGAGCAACATGTTATTTCTTTTACTTGGCCTAATATACAGTTTCTTTTTTTCTTCTTCTTCTTTTCATCAATCGACTGGTGTGTTTTTTAAACCTCCTTGCTTGGAACCATGATTGTTGTTCCCCGGCGTGTTATCAGCTTGAGTTGGTTCACAATCTTATTAATATGCACTTATGCCCTGAGGGCGGCATTCATTCAATGTAACTTCTCTCATGCCTAAAGAAAAATCCATCCTCCCTTACTTCTTCTTAACTTGAATAGTATAATGAGGTGGCCATACACGTACAGGTAAACACAGCGCTAATTCTGGATGTGCCTGCAAGGCTTAAAAAGACAAACTCTCCACTTCTCACCTGATGATATAAAAAGAAACCCATCAGAAAGTGGTCTCTGTACCATCAAAGGAATCTATCATGTTGAAATTAAGAACATGCGGTGGGTAGGGGGGCTGATGCATTTAATTATATACAAGACGGGGTGTTTGTCTGTACTTACGGTCTGCCGTGAGAAAGGGGGACAAAGGCACCAGGGTGAACCATTCTCGAAGCACGGAAACTATTAGCCAAACAACACTCTTTATAGCACTTTATCCCCCTCCGTATTGGTTTTCAGATTAAAGATCGGCACAGGCCCTCATTCCCCGATAAAAGAACCACTTTCATTTGCAACATGTAACCACCTCCTACCTATACAGAAAACTGAAGTGGCAACTCTTGCAACAAACGACAAACATAAATTTATCCAGTGGCTATAAAGGCGATCCGCCAGCCCACCAGGTATTTTTTCTGTTTTCTTTTTTTCTTATTGACGGGGATTTTAGATGAATAAGCAGGTGGCTGTCAGATTCTGTTCTCATCAACTGTGATAACATCCTCTCATTCAAGGGTTTTCTTTCCCATTTTTTTTTTTTTTTTTTTTTCGGAATATAAAAGCCGACACATTTGTGATCTCGAGGTGGGTTTTTTCGAGCTAGCGGAAGACGTCAACTTTGTCCTGCACCGCCTTGAGTGGATGGGTGGATGAAGTGACGCAAGTTAAACGGGAGGCGGTATGTTATTGCTAGGAGGTCACCTTGTTTGTCTGCAGAAAACAACCTGTTTTTATAGTGTGGATACACAGGTGTATATGCGCTGTGGACACGTGGACATATACAACAATGGAAACTAAACTAAAAGTTTCAATCAATGAATACTGAGGTTGATAACAATCAAATGAAATGATCCCCTCAGGCACGAATCGCCCCCCCCCCCCCCCCACCCTTTTGTGTTAAATTTTAGAGTCAGAGCCAGTTTGTTGTACTCCGCCATGCAAGACATAGAGCCGCCCCAAAACAAATTAATATTAATAATTATTATTATCCAGATCCTAAAAACTGGTAGTCAATTATGAACTCCTTGTGCAGAATTTTGTGGGCTTATTTTATCGTTAATCATACCTTCTTTATATATATTTTTTCAGATAAAATAGCTATAGTGTGCTAGACACCCAACCCAAGAACCCCTTTTTCGGATCCAAAAAACAGGCAATCAATAATGAAATTTTATGAGTAGAATGGCATGGACTTATGTTATTGTCAACCCCACCCGGAGGAAAGAATTATCCCCACGCTAGCAAAACAAAAAAAATTAATACTGAATTTCCTTCATACAGATTAAGTATAATTTTCGGATACGATAATCTTTGCAAGCGCGTGCACATTTATCACACGTGTGTGCACTGGCTCGCAAACTGGGCTTTCAAACGAAACGGAGTGGTTTGCACAACAAATTGTTTTGGCTAGAGTAGTTGTTTTTTCCTGCAACTCAGTTTGCCACTTTGTTTCTAAAACTCTTAAACCTATAAATAATACAATAAATTAATTCAAAATTGTGAAAACAATGCAGGTCATCATACACAAAACACTACCTCCATCCCTTTAAAAGGCAGTTTTAATAATGAAGAAAAAAGGGTGATTCTTCGCTGAATTGAAACTTGTTTATTTTCACCCCCCCCCCCCCCCCCCAAACAAAAAAAAATCCTCTTATTTCTAGTATATATCCGTGCGCCTTGAAGTCACATTGGAAGTTCTCACTTATCTCTATTCATTTTTTATTTGATCTATAATAATATACAGGTCAGGTAAGTACTTAACAAGTGGGCATCTCTTCTTATAAGCACACGCAATTTACTTCCGCTCCCCACACGGACCGACCTTCAAAATGTCTTCGCTTCCAAGTCACTGCGCCGAGGACTAAATTGTACTCTTGTTATAACCGAGTGTAAATACAACAGCTCGTAAGTATGAATCTATCTTTGAGTTTTCAATTATGGATTGCTGTTAATGAGTCGCCTTCTCTTATTATTGATGGCATTATAACTCTTTCATGTCTTGTCATTACACATGATATTACACGAAGAGCATCCATCGGGGTTGGGTTTTTTTTTTCTTTCTTCTTCTTATTTCTTTTCTTTTCGGTCACATTATTCCGTGTCATGAGACTGCAGTTAATTAAGGGCACGACACGACCAGCAGATCAATACCACATTCTATCAAAACAATTGAAATGATGTTCTAGTCATTAAGGATTACTATGTTTTGGCATCGTGCCAGTTTTTGATAGGCCTATCACTGTTTCTTTTTTTTCCTCAGTGACTTGGTGGAGGGGGGGGGGGGGGGGGGGGGAGGTGTAACAATCAATGTACAAAATAGTTCAAACGATACGAGCGAGGTAGTGGATTTTTTTATCGAATTTTCACGGGAAACTGACCGTAAATCATTACATGTCCCTGTCTGTACAGTAGATTGTAACACTAACAGTACTTTGTTTAACCAATGTGTCAGCAATTGCTTTTGAAACTCAAATTGTAATTTTTGTATATATTCATTTTAGTAGCCTTTTGTATTATACAAGATTGGTAAGGATACAAAGCTCACTGATTATGAAGTTATCATGAAATCATTTTTTCTGTGAGATATTTCCCACTGAAATGAAGTCCTACTCTACAAAACTGTATCTGAAAACCCCAAACAAAAACTGCAACAGCCGATTACGGTTATTACAACCCAAAATAAGGACAATACAGGCTGAAAATAGTTCATGCTTTTTACCATTTTCTCCTGACTCACACATTGGATTAAACCCAAATTTTCACATGTTTGTTATTTTGATGTATTTTTATACTGTCTGCGATTATTTAATAGGCTTTCCCATAATACCTGTAATATTAGACGTTATAAAATCGTTCACATTTTCTCAAATGTTTAAAATCCAATTTCATAGTTTCTTTGTTTTGTGGTTTTTATTTCTGGGAGAGGTCTTTAATTGTTCAGGTCAATGCTTTCACATCAATTTGTTCTTTTCCGAGATGGCATCAAACATCAGCCATTAATTCTCAAGACGATTTCCACGCAAAATCAGAATGTGCTCTTTCTTTTCTCTAGTGTGTGTTTTGTGTATACCAATCGTGTTTAGCAGGTGGGTCTCATCAAGTGTGACTTAATATTATTAGTCAACTACAGTCACGAGTCATTTCCCATGGCAGGAGAAACCTTCCATCAATTGACGAAAACAAAAACTATAGATAAACAAACCTTTGAATAAAAAACAACAATGCGTGGCTATACTGTCTGGACAGTGTTGTTAATCCAATTAACACTACTTAAGCCCTATACAGTCCCAACACCCAGCCTATAGAACACACCAGAATCCAATACTACGTCTCTGCGCTGGGCGGTGGTGGCTAGTCAGCCTGCCCTGGCCAGATAACAGAACAAAAATAAAAAACAAAGAAGAAGATGGAGGCCCCAGGCTAAAAAATAAATAAAAAAACATTTAAAAAAAAAAAAAAAAAAAAAAAACTTCCCGTTGCTAGCAAAAGAGACACATGTCAGCGAGGATTAATTCATAAAAATCAATCATTTCTGCAAAGCGGTAATTATTGTTGGTTTTTATGGGCTGGGTTCTCCGTTCAGTTATTTTATTGTTGAGCGTGGATGAATATTTTATGGTTTGCCTCTATGGTCTCCATCTGCTCAGACATTGAAGACTGCAACAATGATCGGGGATTAAATTACATTGATGCACTTGAAACACCGGTATTAAACAAATAACATGTTTATTTAATTCTTTACAAATAATTATCATCTTGTTTTTATGATGCTCGGTTTCTCTTTACGTCATTTTAATTCTCTGTAATTATCATCATTAATGGGAATTTTTTATTTGTATACCCTGGACAATTTATTAATGGACTGAAGAATAAGTTTACCTCTGTTTAATTGGTAGTCAAGCACAGTTGAAGAATGAAAACGTAAATTACTGAGTTGAAAGCCCAGCCATTATTTGTTTGTGTTTTTTGTTTGTCTTTGTTTGCAACTTTGATGTGAGCGGGGAAAATTTGACTAGAATTAGTTTTGAACTTGTGACCTCCGGATTGACGTGCCGGCGCTCTATAAATGTTTCGGTCTCCCTAATTTGTCAATAATTCATTTGTTCGGGGGAGGCCAATCGTCGGCACATTTATCCGGAGGCGAGGTCGCAGGTTCAAATCCCGTTCTAGTTACTTTTTCTTTGCTCACCCATCAATTCAGTCCTATATATCCAGACCGTCCACCGTGACACTTTAAACAGGGCACCAACGAGACCATCCAGCCAAGGTATTAATATCTCAATTTTCACAGTTTTGGCAAAAACGCCATTCTTTTATTCTGAGAGCTCCGAGTTTATAAAAAGAAAAAGCATTTGTTGTGCAGCCTGGCCTTGGTGAAAGCGCACCCTCAATCTAAATGAGAGTTAAATTAAGCATACAACCCACTCTTATCATAAAAAATAACTTGTGGCATATTGGAGTGGGACCATATTTTATTAAACAACCGTTGTTTATTATCTGCATCAATAATTTGCAGGTTGAGTTTTTTTATACAGGGCTGGAATTTAATCCTTGAGAGGGCAAGGCCATTTTCAATTTGCGAAAGGCACTCTCCATTAGAAATTCTTAAAGTGTACATGAAACTTTTGATGGGGCACCAAGACCAAGACATGGGCAACAGAGAACATGGCCTCCGTGGCTGTAGTATGTTTCCAAGTCTGCATATATACTTTGATCAGTTTGTCCACAGTGGGTAGTTAACTCAGCTTTTCTTCGTGCTCAGTTCGTTTGTGATTACATTCATTTGAACGTGTAAGTAACTTGAACAAACCCAAAATGATTTTAGTTGACATGAAAAGTTGACATGCAGTACAGACTGGATGAAGGTCAACACCCAGATAATTTCATCATATTTGTGATTCCCACTATCACAAACTTAATGTGTGGGGAAATGTACAAGAAACGCGGTCATTAGAGTGTGGGCTCGAATCCCGGTCGTGAACTTGTGATCTTGGGCATGGTACTTGACTATAATGAGTGTTTACCATCACCAAGAATTAAATGGGTACCTACAAGGGTAGAGACTGTTGATGTGAATGATTAGCAAACCCGTGCGCCCATATTTTGGCTACCGGTACTGCACACTCCAAAGGAGCTGAGTTGAGTTTGTTTCAGGAATGCATAAGGCCAATGACCAGTAGCACTAGTGAAAGGCGCTTTATTACAATGTTCAAAAGCCTTAAAACTAATTCTTATTGGTAATGTTATTAATTATGTCCTTATTATTATTATTATCACTATTATTAACTAGCTGCTTTTTATGGTGAGGCAGAGAAGGGAAATACTTGATATAAATTGGCATACAGCCAGAGTATGTCATGAGAAAGACATTTGGCTAAATTAAATAGGGCCAGCGCAGATTTGTCATTTGAAAGAATAATTAGTAGAATGACAAGCAATTTTCAAAACTGTCGAAATGGCTGCCATTTCTTGTTATTCTGACCTATATTTTTTCAAAGGGCATATCTGCGAATAGATGTCTCTATTTATAGCCAGATATATTTCTCTCTGCATAGTCTGACTGTGTGCCAAATTCCATACACTTGTCTCATCAAAGACACAATCCCATCGATACCTGTCGATATATTATACAAAATTCAGAAACATATATCCACGGGGAGGGCAACAACATGAACAATGAAACATAAAATCATAAGCGGAAATGTTCACAATATGGTAACAATGGTTATCAATAATTGCTCAAAGTTGTTAAACATTATAATTGAATGCCAAAGATTTGCCTCACTCAGTCTTCAAGAAGACTGTTCTCTGATGTTACCGGGTATTTTTATTGACAGATAATTACACAATATTTCCAGAAGTAGAAATTAACTATTTCATCTTCTGCCTGCCACCAGTTCTGCTGACGATCATGATGTCATAAAATATTATTACATTTTGTATCATTCAATATATATTTTTTTTTTTACCTTTGAGTCATAAATAAATTCAACCCCATTAAAAATTAATATTGGTTTGATGGATAGTTAAACATATCCTTTGTTCGGCTGGTTTGGAAACAACTTTTTTACGATTGCGTAGGCATTGGCTTATCTTGATTTTGCAAAGTGTGGTAACTAGACATTTAACAACTCATTCGTGTTATCTGGTTATTGTGAAATCTAATTAGCCTAAATGTATTCTTAAAATATCCACAGCAAAGATGCCAAATTATAATCAATTCGCAACCATTATTCCTGGGATATATATAGCCTTCCACGAAATCCTACAAAGCACCCTGCGTTTTGGGACTTCATAGACCCTCTTTCATTGGCCGCCATCGCTGAGATCAAACAATGGAAATGTGCGCGCGCGATGCACAACGTTCAACTCTCAGCCAATCATAGTTCTTCACTTACCTCAGAGTGTGCGTTTTGTAAGCTTGTGACAGCATTTTTATGCAAGGGGTCTATAATTATGCACGTGTACACATTACCGTAACGCGTTTACTGGTTGTTAAATTTAAGTTGATTTGCAAAGCACTCCTCGAGACTATAGCAAAAGTTACCTTCCAAGAATGGAATATTTTAATATTCTTGAACTAAAGAAGTCCCCCCTCCCCCTCCCCCCCCCCCGAATTCGGAATTCAAAGAATATTATTTGGTTTTACACCGATACTCGGTACTTTCCCAAGTTCTTAAAACAAAAAATTCACAGGCATATTAACCAGTGGGATTCAAACCCAAGACCCTTGACACTCTAGAGAAAATGTCTTACCACAAGACCATCAATATTGACTGGTAGCTTGAGGCAGTTCGAATTCTATATTTTAGCAGCGGTTATTACAAAAATTTATTATCAAATTTAACATCAATTAAACAGTTTTAAGAGGTTCAAAAACAAATAGCACAGCAAAGTAGGCCTAGATATCATCAAACGGACCGCAAACCAATAGACATTGACACCTCACCGAGCAATACATCAAAGCCTTTATAATAATCATGTTGCTTTTAAACGTTATATTTCTTAAATGGTGCTATTTTTGGATGTGGTATCAGCGAAAACATGTAAGGGGGATTTTCACTATTTTTTCTCGTAACTCTAATTACCGATGATGCCCATATCTTCACAGGTTTATTGTTTCATGTACAATGTTGGGTCACATCAAGTGTGGATAGGCCTGCTGGTTTTTGAGAATTACCATTGTTGTACATGTGCTTTAATCTCACCTTATACTGGCGTTTTGTATAGATACAAAACGGTGGCCAATGATACTTGTGATACATACAAAATAACAATGCGCCCTAGTAATGGCATAGGACTTTCGATTAGCTTCTAATACAACAATAAAATCAAACCACTTTAATACGTCTTCTTACGTTAAATATATACATCCCCTATGTACTTTTGTGTAAGACTTTATTTTGTTACTTGTTTTGTAGATACAAAGTCACGAAACATGACTTGAGAATTCAGAAACATGATTTAAAATGATAACAATAAGGGACAATTTATCCAGTCAGTTTGGTTATCTTTCAAAACAACAAGGTGAAATTTCAAACTTACCACGTTTCTGCATGAATGAAAATAGCTCATCCAGGAAGTCTTTTCTTTTGGGATCATCAGATAGCTCGTACAACTGGAATACAAAATTACCACACACTAAGTATTAATTATTTCTGGTACTGAGATGAAGTGATCATAAATAGTGCATTGAAGTTGCATATTATGAAGACACCTGTGTGGAGAAGATGATGATGAAAGGGTCATGTTTTTAGATGCGGCAGAAGAGCTTTCATGTGAAAACTCACCTATTCAGACAGTGGCATATAGCAAGAACTTGTTCAAGAGGAGTGAGAGATGGTGTTACCACGAAGAAAACAAAGATTGAGGTAAACACCAATAAAGCACAGCTGTGTTGCTGAGGTAAATCGTATGCCACCTATATTATTAGGGTGTCATGGCCGAGAGCATCGGATTCAAGTTCTGGTGGTTTAGTCATCAGGGTGTGGGTTCGAGTCCCGGTCATGACGATTGTGTCCTTGAGCAAGACACTTTGCTATAATTGCTTCTCTTCACCCAGGGGTATAAATGGGTACCTGCAAGGGTAGAGGTTGATATTGTGCTTGAAAAAGCGTTCGGAGCGCCACGGCAGCCCAGGGCTGTATACTCCCCAGGGAGCTGAGAAAGATTAAAGGAATGTTATTGGCCCAATGACCAGGGCACTAATGTAAAGCGCGCTGATATGTTATTGTAAAATGCGCTATATTATAAGAGCTAGTTATTATTATTATTATTATTATTATTATTATTATTTGTTAAAAGCATGCAAATATAAGTGCACGTGGAATGTGGAGAGAAAAAACACTATTTCACCGTTGGGTATCACCAGTGGCGTACAGAGGGGGAAGCAAGCCCCCTCCCCAAATCACATCGGGAAAAATGCACAAATGAATGGTTCAAAGCCTTATTCCCCATCCCTCCAAGCCCCCGCTTCCAAAACCACCCTCCACCCCAAATCGACATGTCTGGTTGCGCCACTGTGGGTATTACAATGTATCTCCCAACCTCACTCCCAGGATTAGGAAGCTCTGCCAACCCAGCTCGCCATATCTTAAGCTGTCATTCTCACAACTACGTAATAGACCAAGGATGTAAGATTGGATTCCAGCCTCTTTGTTTTAACAATATGCTGCATAATAAATAGCGAGAAAGCCGTGGGAGTAGACCTTTATCATTGTACGTACAACTTGTTTTTCTTTGGGCTATCAAGAAAAACATGACACCCAAACCGAGGCTGGAGAGGGACAAACAGTCTTGTCCCTTATTTGTTCAATAAACTTAGAAGAAAAGAAAACATTCCTGATTACCGTTGAATAACAAAGCTTTAAAGTCGTACATTACTGGGAAATCGTCGTCGGGTCCTAGCAATGACTGAGCGTCCATTCAACCTGATACCGTCCAATGTGTAGATATTACATTTGATCAAAATTTAATTTGTCACAAACAGGCAGAGCTAATTAGCGCAATTTGAGAACTGTGATCTTGTTAATTAATAGCGAGTCAGGGACAATTAATAGCGCAAGGGCATTCATCAGTTCTCTCATTATGGGATAGTGTGTACACGCAGAGGTGAGGACACTGGCGATTCTAAAGACTAGTTCCTGTTACGTGCATGGCTCCAAGTGTCAGAGGACCCCCCCCCCCCCCTTTGTTTGTGGTGTCCCCGTTTTGAACATTTTTAAATCAATGATGGAATTCTCCATTTATTTAGCAAAGATTGATACAAGATCAACGAAGATTGAGATTTAGTCAATATTTCCCCGTTTTACAAAATCATGTATTAGTATACAAATGGTGCATCCACCGGATTGAGCTATTAGAGGACATCTAACTGCTTCATTTCCATTGTTGATAAACAAAGTGCGCCGGTTGGCATGTACGGCCGAATGTTAGCAAAGCATTCAATCGTGTTAAAATAAAATGTGACCAAATTCAACATTTTCTGCAAAGATTCATGAACTGAAATACCTTCCATGATTGGTTGATTTATTTCCAACAAATTCAACACTGTTTTTGAATATTTGTGTAACATTGCTACAAACTATGGCTATCTGTTTTTGATTTGCAGTTATGGCTTTCCACAGTTTTCCAACCTCGGTTGGCAAAAACTTGGGCTGTGACGTTGCAATAGAAAGGTCTATACTCGAGAAACTCTTTCTATAAATCAAATCATGACTGTGACGTTCCCGTGGTAACGCTCAAAATGGCGGTTTAAACATTTTGTAAGCCACCTAAATTGATATGTTGGTGGGGCTTTTTTGTCAGCTTGTCACATTTGTACTGTGGCTCAAAAAGAATGTTACAGCCAAAGGTGGCCTTGGAATTAGTAAGACTATAATAATAGCTCCGTATTCCAGTGGTGCAACCATAAACAACACTTTGGAGGGGGCGGAGAAACAAATTGTTGGCTTTAAAGGGGTAGGGATTTTACCAATAAAAACAGGCCTCACACGCCCCCCCCCCCCCCAACACTCCTCGCCCCTCGTGCACCACTGCCTCAACCATCAAAAGATCTGAAGCTGAATGCTTGGAATTTAACATCAAAAGCATGTTTAGGAAACCACGGGTAAGCATTATTATAGCCAGGGGGTTTTCTCTGCGTCTTTTAGAAACTGTTTTTGATTCGTGCACACTTTGTTATTTGTCGTTTTACGTGTACCACAAATGTTGAATGTGAACGGTGTGGACACACTCTGTTTGATGGCAGCAAATTTGGACACTCTAATCCAAGATTCCGGTAAATACGTTTCGTATAAGGCCCTTTAAATCCCAGTTGCTGTTTTCGTTGTATTCCTACTTAAGTACCAAATTATGTTATTGGTTATAAATTTGTCAATCATTCCAAGCCTTCAATCAATTTTTAATCACTGCAGCTGTAAGTGTGACGCTATTCACACCGGGGCATTGCTGCAGATCAATTATGAACAACAGTTTGTATTCAGCTTTGATAAATAATAATTCAGAACATCTCACGTGGGGGAGGGGGGTCCTTCGGCCACGAATGCTTCATGAATAATTTTCTATCTGATTAAGACATGTAGAAATAAACACCCCAATTCATGGTTTTGTGATGGAAACCGCTTTCTGTGCAATCCTCAGATTGAAGTACAAACGACCATGACCCCAGTGGCGTAACTACTATAAGAGGGGGCAGCCATGTCTGTGCGCCCCCCCCCCCCCCCTCTCGTATACCCACAATCTGGACTTTTGAGATTAAAAATTACGAGAGTAAAATGTTACCATTTATAGAAGCTGTGATTATGATAACTTCAATGTTTTGAGAACTATTTTTCAATTTACACGCAAACAATGTATTTGTTTTTACACTGACGTAAGACTATCTTTAAAAAAAATAGTGAATGGCACAACAAAAGAGCGCTGAAAATGGGGTTTATTAAAGATAAATACAAATGGAATTTACATTGTATAGGTATGGCAAGAAGTGCCCCCCCCCCTAGAAAAAAATGGTGCACCCCTTGTGCGCCCCCCAAAAAAAAAAAATAATAATAATAATAATAATGTTACCATAGTTTCGGAGCTGACAACACTACGGAGAGTACCAACAAAACTTAACTTGTTATTGTCAATTATGTCAAGACAATGTTAAATTACATTCAAAACAGGGTATGCTGTCCACATAATTTGTTGTCATAATGATTGTTTTAATTGATGAATTTCCAAGCATGATGGCACTTTTTAATTTCAAGTACATGAGTAATTTCAATATGTAGAGTACATGTATAGAACACTTAATTTTGACACATATTGACATTAAATTATGACTAATGGTGTATATAATGACTTCCTAGAAAATTGGACAATCCAGCAAATGTTTTGTAGATTGGGTATGCAATAACACATGTTTCCAATTTAATAGTTGTTAATGTGATATGGATTCGCCAAGATTCAAGATTCAAGATGCATATTGTATTCAATCAAGATGAAAACATGATAATTTTCTTTCCTGTGGGTTTTATAGAAGCATTTAAAAAGATTAGACATGAACTCTAATACAACATTAAAAACACACAAAAAGGTGCTAGACAAGTCGCTTAAAGTATAGAATAATTTTGTTTTAAATCACCATATTAAATTAGGGGAAAGGAGGGTGGTGTAATTTGAAGGGGTTGGGGGAAGGCATGGTGCGGATTGAAGTGGATAGAGGGGTAGAATAAAGGCACTGAACATGTTTGGTAATTATCAAAGACCAGTACTGTCACTCGGTGTATCCCAACATATGCATAAAATAACAAACCTGTCAAAATTTGAGCTGAATCGGTCATCGAAGTTGCAAGAAAATAAAGAAAGAAAAAACACCCTTGTTGCACAATTTTGTGTGCTTTCAGATGCTAATAAAAGGCTTCATGCATGAAGTCTTTTATTATTTTAGGGAGAACTTACCTCTTTCTCAAAAACTACTTTACTTCAGAGGGAGTGGTTTCTCACAATGTTTTATACTATCAACAGCTCTCCGTTGCTCGTTACCAAGTAAGTTTTTATGCTAATATATATTTTGAGTAATTACCAAACGTGTTCAGTGCCTTTAAGGGTGGATCAAGATTTTCTTGATTTTAATATATATTTATTTTATTTTTTTCAATGTTGATGTCTTACTCCTCCCCTAATTCAATATGTTTGGGGTTTTTTGTTGGGTTTTTTTTATGTAAAGCTGTTGTAGTTCAGACTTTGTGCTGCAAGGACAGTTTGAAATAAACAATCTACATATCTATCTATCTACGCCAACGATGACAGTCATGACAAAACTAATAGGAGAGAAGGAGGCCAATCCTAAATTGAAGCATTCAATAGGTAGACACCCCTATCCAAAAGTTCCCCATCCCGATTCCCTCCGATCACCAACAACAACCCCATCACCCCAATTTTCCCTCCAGTACCCACACCACTCACCAATTACTTACTTTACTTAGGATCGATGGCTGAAAATTATAGGTTAAGCCTACAATTCATATCCATTTTCTTTCCAGAACATGTCAATTTCTCCTTAGAACTTGTTGGTTATTTTCACATTGACAACATGTTCAGAAAGATTATTCCACAACTCACAAACTCGTTGAGAGAAGAAATGTTTAGTTTGGGTTTTTTATTTGTGTGTTTGTTTGTAACTCCACACACACACCCATGTTTGTCAACACACGGTAAATCAAGGACTGGTTAAATCCAAACAATGGGATGGGGGTGTGACGTCATTATTGGTGTTGTACACAAAATCTGAACCGAGGACGTCCTCGGTCTGTCAGAACATGTGCCTCCTCACAAGTCCACGATGTCAAAAGGCAGTAGACACACTCGCTCCATTCTCACACACACATCACTAAAGTAAACAGAATACGTCTATGGGTATCTGAATCACAAGGGAGGGGGCAAGAAACTGAAGAGGTCTTCAATCCTTCATAAGCCTCCCCATGACCGACGGGGGCCACAAGCTACCCCTACAACTAACAAGCATATCTTGAGATATACAGACCCCACATGTATGCCTGTAACACTTTACGAAGTTGTGCACATCAAAACACAGCTTTTCACTCCCCCTTTTTCAATTCGAATTCATCGGCGCAATCAATCAAATTAGCCGTACACCTCTTGCGTACCCAAACCAGTGCTTGACACTGTCCCCGTGGAGCATACAAACTACAGGGCAAACCCCAAAGGGGGAAACCCCTTCCCCCTCCTACCCCCAGCCGCCAAAGGTGCAGTCAATCAAAAGATAAATAGAACTTTACAAAGAGCAAAACAAACTTGTCGAAACTGTACGCAGTGGGGTTTTTTAAGAAGTCTCGCCAGTGTTTTTGCACAATTTTACAAGCAATTTCCGTCGGTTTCTCTTTCAATCATCCGAACATTTTTATTTTCTTAAAGGTATGGCATACATCATTCATTCTCTGACCTGACCCCTATGAATTGCTTAGTTTTAAGTATGGCTGACAACAAAAATATGCGCTTGACAAACAAACAAAAGTCACAAACAGCATTATTCTTTTGGAAAACCGCACAAAGTGTTAGTTTTCAGTCAGGTTTTATTTCCGAAGTTGGCCTTCCAACTTTCTGAGTAATAAATATCACCCAATATGGTTTTGAATGACAAACTATGCCAACCTGCGATATGTGTGTGGGGGGGGGGGGGGGGGGGGGGGGTGCACCGACTCAGTGCACAGTTAGCTCTGTTTATGCCACCATATCAGGCACGATACTCGGCTCTTTGAAAAAAGTAGGAACACTTTATTGAGTACAAGGACTGACCTAAATTATGTGCATATGGTATAGGCCTAGGCTTTTATGAAACTTTCAGTTTTACTGATTTTTCTGAGGATCAAAAAATTTGGAAATCAGACTAAAGTAGGAAATATATTTAGGTGAAGTCGCGTGGTTTGAAATGGTTGGTTAACTTTCTGAAAAATGACAAAATATTATCCAAGAGAAAGACTGGGTTTTAACTCTACATTTTCATGAACTTCGTCACTACATGTAACAACATTCGTGCCGATTTTTTGGAAACCAAATTCTGCACTATTGAAGCATAAGAAAAACCTTGGTTGGCTTATATACCTCCCTTAAAGTTTTAGACTGAAATTCACTCTAATCGATTGAAACTAGTGACAATTGCTGATGATTTGTCCATAGTTTCACTCGATTAAAGTGAAAGTAAGTTATTAATTTGAGAACCGTGTTTAACTTCAAACAAAAATCTAAATAAAAACCCGGCCACCCACGGTTTTCCTGACTACCCCCCTGTCCTGGTTGAATCTTCTTGACGATGTGGGGCCCCTACAACCCACAAGTCTCAAAGGGAAGTCAGGAATCATCCTAAACTTTTATAAGTTTGGGGTTGGGTTTTTTTTCTTTGATCAATAATTTCCTCTGGGATTACCAAAAGCATATCATGGCCTTATTAATATTACCTCCCAAACCCTCCCTTAAGCCAATCCCATCAAAGAGAAAACCAACAGCAACATCAAAACAAATTACGTCGTTCTCGCGCGGAGGAAATCAAAAATTCAGGATCGTTTAATAACAAAGGATGTCCAGAATTTATCGGGCGCCATATTTTTTGATAATCATACTTTGGTGGGACGGAACAACTCATTTAGCCTTGGGGGTAATTAAGACTGGGGAAAGCGGCTGACAGGAAACGAGAGGCAAGAAAACAAAAGGTGTTTCTCGCAGATAACATCAGATTGAGTCTTTCTGAGGAAACACACGTCTTATGGGTTGAAAGGGGCAAGGATTCGAAGACTTCTCAGATAATAGTTCTTCTTTTTCTTTTCTTTTACGCCTTGACAGTGGATTAATGGTGGGCCGGCCTTTAAATGCAGGAAAGGATTCCGATAACATTTTGTTTTCTCTCTTTTGTAAACACTTTGATATTTTCTACAAGTTTTACATACATTTTGGGTAGTTAATCCTACTATTTTGAACCGGGGACGGTTGTTCGGGTTGAGTATAATACACAAGGGAAATATTGATATTCTTAGTAAAATAAAAACACGTATAGTCGGTAACGTCACATTCCTTACCGGAAGGAAATTCACAAACTACATGTATCCATTATTATGATTAACCCATTTGGTTAATACGTAATTTCCCGCAAAATTGTGTGCTGTTTTGCATGGATTCTGACAAATGAATAATTAAATTTAATGCAAGAAAAATGTGTAATTATTTGTATATATTATATACATATATATATATATAAATGTGTTTTTTTAGGTATAAGTAATAAATAAAAGATAACAAAATCATCGTCAATTTATTGTTCAATTAGATAAACAGAAGAAGTAGATAAAAACTGAAAACAAGCAGTTGTAAATATATTATTTTGAAATGAAGAGAAAAAAGAAAGAAAAAAATGAAAACAAATACTTCAGTGAAGAAATGTCCCCTTTCCAACCTATAAATCATTTAAATAACATTTTCCCCGCCATGGAAGTTTGGGGTTTTGTGTAAATCATTATTTATTCAATCAAATCATTACTTATTAAAGTTGATCAATTGCAAAGCAATACCTTCATTTCACATAGCCCAGAAGGGGGGGGGGGGGAAATGAGCTTTCCATTTCAGTTAGTATTTAATAATGTAATTCTTTAGGGGATAATTCTAATGAAATTAATTTTGCTGCACCATTGTTGGACAGATGTGTTGACCACTCGACCATTCAGGTTCCAGAAGGGGTACAAATTTGAATCTAAAACTGTAGCAGCCAAGCACCTCCTCGTACACAAAATGTTACACTGGTGTACGTCCATTCCCATAGTCTTGTTATTAATCACAACCAATATGTATAAATTCATCAAATAATTTGATTTCGTTTGCCAATAAAACGACCCAAAAAACAGTAAAATATTGTACTTATTTTTACATGTAGCCATTTAAAATAAAAACTTATATATTAGGGGCCTATTGTCATGTAAATTTTTCAAGACCAAAGTTTATATCAGGTTTTAGATCACTATGAGCATGCTGAATAAAGCCAAAATACATTCACTTTCACTTTAAAAAAAATTCCCATACGTCTATCACTTATTAAGGAAACTATTTCAACAGCTTGGTGTAGAAAGTGGTGAGAGGCACTCTATTGTTTTAGTTTGGTTTCTGCATTGGTGTATGTAGGCGGTGGAGAGAGTATGGGTGAATAAGCAATTTGTACACTTGTTATTATGTGCTTTTTAATTTGTTATGCAATTTTAAATGAAGAGGTTTCCTTCTTGAATATATTGCACCATTACGAAATCAGGCCGTACACAAGACATGGTACGAGAGAACCAGGAATTTGCTGTGCGTAGGCTACACAAATTACTTTCAATGCCCCCATTCAGACAGGCTTTTCGTTAATCCCTTATACAGATTAATGGCAGAGCCAAAAAGACATTTCATTTATTCAATCAATCATAGAGGGGAAATAATCTCACTCTCTCGGCTCGCACCCATGTCTCCCACCACTCCAACAATTAAACTAACGTTTAACGCCAATCGACCCCTTTTTCATAAGATGACAATCGGACTTCATGTACCTGCCAGAATGTACATGTTCAGCAGCAGATGGGCGATTGCATCCCCATAAAGGATACCATTGAATTAAGACGACCCAACCGATGTAATCCCCTCAGCTTTATTGATCTGCCTCTACAGTTTCTCTTTTTAGCACCCCCCTGCTCGTAATTTTTTATAGAAGGGGATCAAGGCTTAGGAGACACTGTCCTCGTTGTGATGTTACATGCTCGGGGACAATAGGGACTTATCATTAATGTCGGGGGACAAAGCTGAACAGTGTCTGGGGAGGCAGCCTTTTCAGGCAGTTTTTTTTCTTCTTCTTCTTCTTGGCTTAATGTAATGGAACTCAAGGATCAACATGGTGATTTTTTTTTACCTTGCGTTGTGTTTATATGGCATTCAATACTAAACTTGTTGGGACTATTTTTAGGAGGCTGAGAATGACAGGAAATTAAAACTTATGCAATTTAAGAAGCACATACACAAAAATCAGATTCAAAGGGCCTTTTGTGTGGGTTACCTTTGGTAATTTCTCACAAAATTAATTACCATGAGAAATTACTAGGACTGGTGAAGAGCACTGGGAAGCTGTTGATACTATATAGGAAAGAGGAAATTTTCACCCAAAAACTTAAATTTGTAAAAGGCTTTGGGCTTCTTTCTGGTGCTATTTTGTTTTGTTGATTTTGTAGGGTTATAATTTGTTTCTCATTTCTCAAAAGTAACATTTCAGGTAAAAAACATTTGAAGTGATCTTTTCCACCAGCCAGGGCCATCTTTACACCAAGTTTTGTGCAAAGCTGTGACATTCATATTTCCCCTTGTGGTTTGTTACTTGATGTTCATAATTTTAATCTTACAAATGTTGTGCCCAACCTTTTGTCTGATCTTCACAAGTGAATAACGGTACATGTTTGTATTCTGAGGATCTATCTAATAATGCAGAAAGAAGAAGAAGAACTCATTACGAAACCTCACACTCTTGTGGTGATGATCAGGGACTCGGAGTAGATGGGGGATGTGTTGTTGGGAAAGAACTGGTGGAGGGGGAGGGAGAAATGGGTGAATCGGAGGGAGGTGTAACACTCAAGGACACGTACACCAATTCAGACCTATTCACCACAGATACACAATCACCAGTCACAGCCTGAATGTGGTGAGCACTGACGTATAACTTTAATCAGCGGCTGGCTGACTATTTTGCGGTCTACTGCAGTTAATCTCTTCCCGGCTTGACAATGAAAGTTTCCAGCATGTCAGAGCTAAACAAATGACACAAGTTTCTGAAACACCTGACTAAGCAAACATGACAACAGTTTATTATGATCGTAACGGCAAACAGTAGCTACCTCTTCAGTAGAGTGAATGTTTACGAAGGTGAACTATTTGAATACATACCTTTTTAAAGTGAGGGCATGAGTTCTTCTATTTTAAGTAATAAACCACAAGGGAAATTGACTGCTTTGTAAAGTTTAGATAATTTTGGGTGGAATCCAAAACTAAGGTATGACATTAAGCGATGTTTAAACTTTGCATGGTGTGAATCAGGACAAAAAACTATAGATGTAAACTTGCGAGTACAACCGTGCATAAAACTCTTTTGGGGGAAGTGTTGGTTCTAAGACCACATCCGGTTCTTCTCAGAACTAACACTTCTCCCAAAATAAATTGTATCCGAAAGTTTACTACTTTAACTTTTCGTTTAAACAACCTCGTTTAAACTGTCAATACAGATACAATCAGTCGAACATTCTGAGAAATATTTATGCCTAAAAAATCTCTCATCTTTGAGAAAATATTAGGCCTACTGAGTATATTTTGAAACCGTTTTTAAACCAAATTTGAAAAGTTGCTTTGAAGGCATCTGCATGGAACTTTTATAAAAAGCTTGGAAAATGTCAAATGTCGGTAACACTACAGAATGAATCCTTAAGTGAAGGAGGACCCCAAAATGTACACGAATGTAAGAACTCTCCACTAGTTACTGCCTTCCTATAGTAAGCCAAAAAGTTTGATTGGTAGAGGGGGGTGGAGGTTGGAAACCCCAGAACATAGCACTGGCTGTCAGTAAGATATCTGGAAGCCTGCTACGAAGAACATGGCTCCACTCAATCAGAGGGTTAGATGTGGGTAGGTAAGTGTCTCTGTACAAATTGTGAGTAAAATGTTTTTTCAGCCCCTCCAAAAACAAACTACACGACCCTGGCTGGATATGTGGAGTGGTCCAGTAAAGGATATCAAGACCTTTGGCTCCCACAGGCACTTTGGAGAAAATAGTGAAATAAATATTTTTGTACCAATCCATGATATACTGACTTTGAGTGTTACAGCGATCACTTAATAAGGGTTTTAACCCAACTGTAGCCTATCGTATTCAGAAACCGTTCACGGGATTTGGTTGAATTTAATTGATTCAGTGGGTGAAACCCCCAGCCATACAACCTGGGCCCTCGTCCATTGCAATCCTTACCCGGTCTTGACAGGTTGTGTTATTAAAATAGCAAGGCACTTGACCATTTACATCATCCTTCAGATAGGACGTAAAGCCGTTTTTCACGTGTGTTCTTTAATGCACGTAAAAAAAGATCCCAGTACACTTATCGCAAAAGAGAACGGGGTTTGCCCCGGTGTTTCTGTCTGGTCTGGCAGCAATATGCACCACCTCACCTTGTGTACCTTACAATGTATTGTATTATGGTCTCATAAAATCATTCTTAACAAGCTCCACCAAGTTTGGTATTTCGGTGCCAGGGGTTTCATTTACGACATACGTGGATGGCGCATTATAAGGGGCATTATAAAAGTACACAAACATTACCACGGAATTCTGCCGTATTAAAGCGTAGAGTACTATTACTGAATTGAATCTCTATTCAATACATGTGTTTTACTCCATTAACTCATAACCATATATAGAACAAGGTTATAACCGATTCTAAATATTTGGGCACTGACAACCTTAACGACTGGTCGATTAACTCTTTGTAACATATTGCAGTTGGTTTACCGACCCTTCAAAACCATACAACTGCTAGGGTTTTGTACGGTGGCACAACCGAGCACAGAACTATGTTGTGGTGACCGTACACAATGTGTGTACAATGTAAAGCTGTATGTTTTTGTGTGTACAATGTATACATGATATATTGCAGGCTGACATGGTTTATTTACCTTTCAAAAAACTACAGTGGATGATATTGAATTTTGGAGTAGCATACAAATAGCTGCACACAAGGGATGGGCCTTGTTTTTGATCACCGATTGAAGATTCAGGTGTTGAACATAATGAAAAGAATCATTGAACTAAGCAGTGCGCAATTTTTGTGATGATGGGGTTTTAAAGATATGGGTTTATTTTGACAAAATAAAATGCGGTGGTGAAAGGTTGTTAAAAATCCTTTCTTTCTTTCTTTCTTTCTAGCCTACTTCACTCCGCTGTTATAGGAGGAAAGCCTTTTCACCAATTCTCCGGTTCTGTCTATCCTGAGATGTCTGTTGCCAAGCAATGCCTCTATATGTACTTAGTTCATCTCTCCAAATATATTGCCCCTCCCCCATAAAAATAATAATAATAAAGGTAGTGTTTGAACAAGATACGGTCAGTATCTTTTTCACAAAAATATGGTAAACAAATATGTTACCTGCTTAAATTGCTCTTCAAATGTCCACTCCGACTGGCCTCCCTTCTCCATCTTTGTCGACTCTTTGAACATTGAAGGCGACACAGGCGGCTTGTTTTCCTGAGGGAATTCGTTCTCGTCCTCGGAAAACATGGAGCCCTCTTTGGGCTTCTCCAGTTTCATTGAGTAGTCCTCGGGCTGGTTGTTGCCACCGGAGTTCAGTTCATCGTCTGAGGGACTCCTCTCGAACGTGTACCCCTCACTGTTACACCTCTCGTTGGATCTTACAGGGGACGTCGCCGAGGGTTTCTCAGAGGAGTTGTCACTCCTTGAGGAGAAGTCTCTGACCATTGAAACAGGGGACAGTGAGTTCCTTCGTTCATCATTGCTGTGCGGCTCATATCGTCTCGGGCTACCGTTTGAAGGGGGCGGTGTGGTCTTACGCTGCCTTGGGGTGAAGACGGGGTGGGGGCTCAATCGGATCTTATTTCGGTGACCCATGGACAGATCTATCTCTCTGCCTCCTCTGCCTTGTGGTGTATCATCGTCTTCGTCCTCCTCATCGCGGGTCTGGTCTCCGTCCATGTCGTCGGAGTCATAGCCGTCCAGTCCGTTCATCATCTCGAGCCGGCGGAAGATCTCTTGTCGTCTAGCATGATCGAGGGATAGAGCTGACATCATGGCCTGGCTGTAGAAGGGATGGTGTCTAGGCTGTGTGATGCAAACAACAACAAAAGACCGGTTACACTCCCAACACCTACTACTTAAGGAATTTCAGCATAACAATCGCAAACCATTTGGGTGTATTATAACAGGTGCATAGATTGGTAAGCCGGGTATTAATAAGCCACTGAATCAACGAATCAGTCAAATCAATCAAAATCAGGTCAAATTTGAGGATTGGGCGTTTTAAAAGATTCAAGGACAATCATGGAATGCTAAAGGTGTCATATCGGGTATCAAGGAATACTGTTCAACATAGCCTATATCCTAGAAAGATAGTCGAGTCTGAGGTAGTGATTAATTTGTTTTAAAAAACTTGTATCCTTCTTTTGCGTAATGTGCCCAAGGCCCAACCACCAACCCCAGCCCCCCCCCCCAAAAAAAATATATATATATATATATTAAAAAAAATTATAAACAGACAAATAGATCAACGAAAATTCCAGATACATCAATCTTTGAATAATTGGTGCAGCCTTTATCTATAGAAAGCTCTTTTAAAGTCGTCCGAGTGTTGAAAAACGTTGCAAAACAATTTTGTTGAATACTGACTTTGAATGGAAGCCAAAACTGACATTATTCGGAGAGTCCAGTGAATGAACTTCAAGTCTACCAAATTGACAAAGGAGATGACACATGGTGTGTATATTTAATGGCAGGTTTGTGAACAGAGTCAGTTGTGTCCAAGCTTCTTCTTTTTTTAAAGTGTCTTCGCTTGTACCCAGGTTTTAGTAAATAGCAGTGTGGCTGTAAAGAGTGCACATAATCCAAGTTTCAAATTCAGCATTCACAGCGATCATCTTGTGCAAAAGTTTCAATTTTAACATCTTGAAAGACCGGAATCTGCAGTTCGTGTTGTGGGACCCCATAAAACAGTCCCGTGAAAATTTTAAAGTAATATGCATGATTCGTAAGCATAACACATCAATTTTTAATTTTAGTCTGAAAGCTTACTGATTATGAAATTCATGCTAGAACCATTTTTTTGTATGTGAAATATTTCCCTCTGAAATGAAGTCATATTTGAAAAAACTGTATCTGAAAACCAACAGCTAATTTCGGCTGATGCAACCAAACTTAAGAACAATGTGTTTACAAGCTGAAAATAATTGTTCATGGCTTTTCACTATTTCTTCTGACTCACACAACGGATTAAACCCAATTTTTGTCTATTCATCTGGTTAAGGTTTACCACACAAAACACGAACACTGTCTGCAACTAATTTGTCAGCTCTACCAATCCTGTAAAATACAAATTGAGTTGGTCATCGGAGTCTCAAGAAATTAGACACGAAAAAACATCACAGTTTTAACACTGTATTCAAACATCTGGTTTTGGACTCGACAGTTCAAAACCATTCTACGTCCGCATTTCTCAAACAAATAGCACTTCGGGCAACATTACTTCTTTCTTCGTACGGATTTCGAGCCTGTCTTTAGTTGGGTTTGATGTTCCCCGGTGGTTTACACGTATGGCCACCATGCCTATCTTTATAAAATGCTGGTTACCATATATATAGCCTAGTTCTATAGGAAAAAATGCCCGCATTATTATTATTTTTAATTTTTTTCAAGCAATAGACAGTGAAATTGATAGCTACCACGCAATTACTTGCCAAAATCTGGTAATGTAGTAAAATATAGTTAGTCATTATCTCTCTCTTGCTTACAGTTAATCTGCAATCCATTTTATGCAAATTCATCCGTTTGTGCCCAACATTAATTAACTTAAATCCACCAATTTTCTTTTATTGTGTAATTTCAAATAGTGAGATTAAATTCACATCTATAAATCATACAGGACACTAATCGATGTCTTTAATACCGTCATGTCGCTTTGGCATGCCGACAGTCAATTTGCATTTACATTAACATAGTCTCCAATTATTAATTAGAAATGAGATTAACGTCTGCTAATTAAAATGTATTTCATAAATAATTTACCCGATCACACAACAAATTATCATTGCCAACCACTTTGTTTCTGACGAACAAAATATCGACATTTTCGAATGTGACAAATCACGAAAAGAAAGTTATACGCAAAGCAACGCTCTTATAATTTTTCTTTGTGCATGATGTAATTTTCTTTAATAATAGAAAAGTAAATTGAAATATTGAAAATAGGAGAAAAATAATGAAATCATGGTGGGTATGAAATCATGGTTATAAAGTACACAAAAGAACACATTACTAAAAAGGGATTTCGGCAGATAAATGGTAAAAAGGGTTGTTGTTAATTTTTTCAAAGAACATGAAAACTGTTAAAAAAATTACAAACTTACAAAAGTATGTAGAGGTTTTGGGGGGTTCTGTTTCCTTAACAAAATAACAATAAATAAAAGAATGAAGAGATGAAGAAAACACATATAATAGGCTATAGTTCTCTCCGGTTAAATTTGGGGCGTTTGTTTTTACTACACTTAGACTTAATTTTAAAAAAATCTAACTTTAATTTTCCCTCATTTTCTCTTCCAGTTTTTCTACATTCCACTTGTGTTGATACTCGCATGCAGGTGGTTTACAAAATTGTAAAGGAAAGGCCTACGTTTAATTGGTAATCACTCTTAAAATTAATGGCAATAGATTAGTTACAAGTACAGCAGCTTTCGACTGTATAAAGCATTTTGAGAATCATTTCACTTCGAAGTAATGTGGTTATGGAAAAAGATATCAGGTTTTATGCCTCAAAATTTGAATCTGAGAAACGTTTCTGTCAGAAACATTTCTCAGATTGTGTATTCCATATGGATTATTCTTCCTGCGTGGACATAATAGCTCCGGTCATTCGGCGGTATCTCAAAAACACGACCACCTTTTGAAGTGAAATTTTCACAAATTAGTTTTATTGTAAAGATCTACATTATATTATATGGGATTAAAACAATAACGGTTCCAAAAAACAAAGGTATACTTTGCCTTTAAAATGTAATTTGTGGTTTGTTTGTTTGTTTGTTTGTTTGTTTGTTTGTTTTGGTTTTTTCCCCCTCTCTTTCTCTCTTTCTCTCTTTCCCTCTCCTTGTATTGCCGACATTGCTGATCCATACTATTTTAATGATATTCACATGTTTTGGGATTAGTTAACTTGCATTTTCAACCCAATCTTCTTTAGTCTTTCCCGAAGAGTCACTTTGCTTTATATTTCATGCCATTAACATTAATCCAGGAATAAGAAGTAGGGGTTACACAAAAATAGAGTAACTAATAATAATGCCTATATTAAAATTCACACAAAATTGGATCATATTCAACGCCCAGAATAATATGATGACACAGTAAAATATTTCATTGAATCCATTCAACAAATGTAACCCTTTAAAACCACCCAATGGAACGTTCATTTCAATGGGTGCTCAACTTAGTTTTTCCTTTTTTTCTTTTCTTTTCTTCTTTTGTTCAACATCACGTAATGCTTCAATTGTTCATAAATGTTCAGACAGATTTTCCTTCAAAACAACTGCTACAAACGACCCTTTTTAACATGGAAGAGGAAACATTGAGGCAAAAAAACTGAGTCATAAAAAAAATCTTTTGCAATAATAATGGAATATTCACGAGTCGATGTTTCGATTCAAAACAAGCATTAAAATAATCTCAAAAAGTTACACAAAGTTTTTGATTTTAGGTTGAACAAAGAAAAATTGACTAGAGCGGGATTTGAACCAACAACCTTCAAAGTGTTTGGTAATTTTTGTTTTATCCGTCTCTTTATCTTAACCTACCCCCCCCCCCCCCCCTCCCTTCTGCCCTCTTCTTTTTAGGGGTCTCGCATTGGAGTTGAAAAAATCGCATGTTAAATCAATGCAGACCTCCGGAGACACCGGGTAACTTGGGACTGGGCTTGCAGCGTGCATGGCAAGCTGAGTGAATCTAGCCCCATTGAAATTCAAACCTAGATTCACTCAGCTTGCCAACTACAAAATAACTGTCAAGCTACACTTAATCAAGCTATTGAGAGGTACAATAAAACCGTAACAGTTTATACCGAGACAGCATTCACATAGCACACATGGCTTCAGATCAACACACGGCTGGGCTTCACCGCATACCTTTTGTAGTGTTTTTTTTTTCAAAACATGAGACTCCAAAATATTGTCACAGTATAAGCAAAGGGTTATTGTCGAGCTCTGACTGAGCAGAACGCTTGAAATAATCATTAATTTTGTGGCACTTACCGGGAAAATACGTGGTTGTGTTCCGACTCCATTGCTTCGTCCCTGCTCCAGCACTTCTGCAGTTATACTTCTCTCCATAATTTTCACAGACACTTTTGAGTTCTGTGGCTGGAAGAATTCACGTGGCGACCCCGTTCTCCCCCGTCTGAAGTTCTCAACCAGTGGGTTTATAAGAGCGTGTGGGGTTTTCACTAAGGGTGAACTATGCAGCAGCCGGCTTGAATTGTATTGACACACACCACCACGCTGACTTTCACCTGGTCACAATAATGCTTTTATGCGCCGCGTGTCAGTTAATGTTGTGTTTATGCACACCGAGAGCAGCCAGAAACAGCGCCACCTCCGCCCATGCTCCACCCTAGCAAAAATCCGATCGCAGGGGGGGGTGGGGAATTGGAGTCCGTGATGTGAGAAGCAGTGACAGTTTATTCCGAAAATAAACAAACAATCCACCAATCTCAATTCTTCGGCATTAATGTGGCACTTCCTCGGCAAATAATCACTTGAAATTTCGGCCCCCCGACCACGGACACCTTATAACAGATCTTATAATGATCCATGTCTTAAGATTAGATTACAAACCGGATTTTTCTATGAACCACTTGTCACTGTTTTGTTAGACGGTCTAATTAACTTAATTGGCCAATGGGCGAGCAGCTCCAAAGGGGCGCGGACGATGCGGGGGGGGGGGGGGTGAAAAAACCCATTATGGATGGAAGTTGTGTGTTTGGTGGACTGATGGGACAACTTGAAAGCAGAAGTGGTAAGCTCACTGGGTGTTGTGAGTGGTTTTCCCTGTTCAGTGAATGGCTGCTTCCTTTATCCCATTAGTAAATGGATTACTGGTGCTATAAAGGTGTCTACATATACATCACTGGGTTCGGGAAAGAGTGCGTTCCACCACCGCATGAGCAAGGTTCGGGTACAGAAATGGTTCATTCAGAAGGCATATCCTTTGAGTTTTCAATCAATGAACATCGCACAGCCGTCATAAATATGACTTGAATTTTCTTTCTCCCTCAATTCCCTTTCATATTACCCAGCTCTGGTTCTTAAAGGCAGGGTATACCTTTATGATAATTACTCCAAACATTAATGACCATAAAAACTTACTTGGTATGAAGTACCGCAATTGTTCATAATGTATAACATTTTGAGGAACAAATCCCTTCAAATGAATGTCGTTTTGAGAGAGGATTCAAAAACATTTTATTTTGAGAAATGTTTCTGCATAAAACTGTTCTCAGATTGTATGTTCTAATAATGGAGTATTCTTCTTGTGTGGACACAATTACTCAAGATTTTCGGCGATATCTCAAAAACGCTACCACCTTTTGAAATGAAATGTTCACAGGTTAGTTTTATTGTATATATCTGCATTTATACAGGATTAAAACAACCGAACGGTTCCAAAAATCAAAAGTATACTTTGACGTCCAAAGGTATCTTGGTTTCATGTGTTTTTCTAGGATGGGTGTCCATTGCGGAAAGTTCCAGGGGTGACCAAAACCACATGATTTGTTTTTATTTTTATTTTGGCCTGATGTCAAAGCATGCTAGAAGTCCAGTTGCATTTCTAATTACGAGTGTCTTTTTATTCACATTGGTGATATATTTTCCTTTTCTTCTGACGAAGTTAATTCAACAATTCATGTTTTTTTGAAATAAATAGTTCAAACAATACGTTGTCGTTAATTATTTCACATCGGTTCTCTTTCTCACGTTGGACAGGATTCCTTATTCTTACTGATGGGTTTTGTTTCTGTTTGTTTGTTTTTTCTGGGGGTTTTCTGGGGTTTCTTTTTTACATGATTATATTACAGTGGTAACGGCACAATCCTCCACAGCGTGCTGTCTCAAGGTAAAATGAATGAATTAGTATAGTATATAATATGGGTGACTACAAACAAAGCCACGACGATGATGTTGGAAATAGAAAACAGAAGCATTACTATTTTTACTATTTTCCATAATGACCCTTTGTGTTCATCATGAGCAATAATGATCTATATCGTCTATTTATAACGACTGTACACCGAGCACTAATCACTACACTTTTCATGTTGATGACTGTTATTACTCGATCTGCTGGTCCGCACGTCTATTGGATCGACGGCACCGCTACCAGTAAAGCCATAGCCTTTTGTCAAGGCCTTCGTGGCTTGAACAGCTTTGTAGAGCCGCGATCCCAAGCGACTGAAATGGGAGACCACGCACGCGATTGGCGAAGCCTCGTGGCTTCGCCACTCGGCTCGCGCGCGTGGTCTCTCGTTCCAGTCGCTCCACTGTTTACAAAGTTGTCCAAGCCACGATGGCCTTGACAAAAGGCTCGTAAAGCCACTGTTCTTGGTCATTTCTATAGCGCCCTCTTTTGGTTTGTGTTGTTGGCTGGGGAAATGAATTGGCCGATATAATAATAGTTGGGGTGGGGGTAAACAGGGCCAGGGGCCACTGATTGGGTAGTCTTGATGGTCCTTGCTCTATGATTGATGACGCAATATTTTGTATTAAAGAGAAAAAAAGGTTTGGGAAGGAAGGCTTTTACCTTCTACTGGAACCTATTAAATTGCTAAGAACGATAGAGGGCGCAACATTAATGATTGGCTCAACCTTTCTGGGTGCACCACACTAAATAAACTCCCATTAGCAACCAATAATGCTAAATATTCAAAAATACTTAACACATAGGCCTATGTTAAGTCTCTCAGTCTCTTGAAAAACAATCAAACATTTTTTCGGACAACTAAACTTCATTTTTTTCTTATATTTTGGCAGGTCAGCCGTTTGGAATGTTTCACCCCAGAAAGAAAAAAAAAACGAAAATGTGCTTTTTCCCAAACCGACTTCTGCCAGTTGTCATGAAGCACTTCTCCACTTCCCAAATCAAATAGGGTCAACTTTATAAACAAATTTTATCAAGTCTCCCCAAAAGTTGAAGCACAGAACCCCAAGCTTGTGATAGATTCTTATAATTACACAATCTATTATTGCATGACCCAAAAAACGTTGTAATGAAAAGATTTTAAGGGGTTTACAAATATGATAATCAGCTTGGTGCATGAATTTTTGCCTTTTTAGTGTGGTGCACCCTTCTTCAGTAATTCGTGTCGTGATATTATCGGCAACTAATGTTAACAAAACGAACGTCGCCAATCAAGACTACTGTATTAGGTCGAATTGAAGCGACTTGTTCTAGTCCCCTTTTGAGAATTGGTTGTATGGGGTCCTTAATTCCATTAAATGAAAGGGGGTAAAGTTCTTACCAAGCTAATAGGTTTCAGTGGAAGATGAACGCTTGACTACCCCATTTTTGTTTTGTTTTTTATATACAGCCCCTCCCACATCACCCCCATCATCCCCATGGACCCTAGTGTGCCCTCTGTGTTTGTTCACCATCATTGAAGCCACTTCCCTTGGTTGTGTGTGGACGACTGCTTTCCATACGAGACGTCTTAGACCCTAAACAATAACTTTCAGAGACCCATTTTTCGGATTGCAGGACGGGACAGTCACACACCCAGACGCTCTACAGACACCGACTTCCGGTCTCCCCCCCCCCGCCCCCGGACTTATCCCCCTCTAACATCTTTTGCAAACAGGGTTTGTTTTAAAAAGCGAACAATTACGTCATCATCTGTAATCCGATGACAACCATTATGATGTCCCTGAAGGGCCATTGCACATTATATTTACGTAAACTGGATGGGGCGCAAACCGTGAATATTCATACGTATATACCGTGAATTCATTCATACATTCATTCATTTGCCTAATTTGCAACACGGCCAAAATCACGAACAAAATTTCACGTGAATATTGGCAATTTGGGGCAGCGGAAATCATTTTTACGTAAATACTTACGAACCTATTTTCTTGTACCTATTAATAAAATAGCCATTCTACAAAATACCTATTTTACTCAAGAGTTTTCTTATGGCGAAAAATGAAAGCTTCCATTCTCAACGCGATTTCTGTTTTAAATTAAATCACAACCGTTTATATGTTTAATCTTTTAGCTTGATGCTGTTTTATTTCAATCATTTACTTTACTGTTCTTGAGTGTATATTATCTTCTGTTATTATAATTTATTGAAGTAGGCCTATGCCATTTTCATTTTATCCTTTTAACCTCAATTACACACTTTTGGGGGTTTTCCACGTTTTATAGTTTAAGCCCTTGGTTCCTTTTAGTATTTTCCCCGTCTAAATTTCTGTTGACGCTACCATCTTCCAAATGCTTAGTGAATTCGAAATGCTAACAAAACAAATATTAGTTTATCTTTGTTTATCTTTGTTGAACTTTGAAACATTGCAAAGTCGTTCCAGTGCTACGTATCGGTCAGTATAATGCGTGAGTCAATCCGACAGGGAAACACAAACATCCTGATATTACAAAATGTGTTTGGCAAAGTCCAAAACGCAATCTTCTGCTAGAACCCCCCCCCCCCCCCCCCCCCCCCCCAATTCCTCTGAAGTCCCTATGTTTGTCGACATTCAAACGGTGACGAAGTAGACCGATTGCGCGACCGATGTTTACATGTTATTACGTGACTTAAAATAGGCCATGACGTAAACTAAAGCTGGACAAATCAGCGTGTAGTAGTGCAGTTAATGAATACAAGGGGTTCTGAAACGACCGGCGACCACAAAGTGACTACTATTAACTGGAGGTCTCTTTTCTGCATTCCCTTCATGCTATTTGGATCAACAATTAAACAGTTATGGAGGCGAGTTTGAGCAGCGTTCTCTTCCTAGCCTTTTGTTTTGTACGAGCCTTCGGCGACGATTCTCCCTTCGTAACTACGAGCCAGGGTCGGATTGTGGGCACCACTCTGCAATTCCGTCCGGAGGGGCTTCCGGAGTTTCACCGGACCGTGGACGCCTACCTCGGTATACCGTACGCCGAGCCACCCGTCGGTCCGCTACGACTCAAACCTCCAGTAGCAAAGTCATGGAGTGGCGAACTCCAAGCCACAAAGGGAGGCAATCCCTGTCCGCAGCCGGAATTTAACTTAGGAAAACTTTCATCAACTGGCAGCTATGCTGAAGACTGTCTCGTGGTAGACGTATTCGTCCCACAGCAAGTGGTAGGTAACAGTTACTACATTCTTTTTCTTCTACTATGGCCCTATTAGACAACTGAGAAAAAAGAGACACAATAAAGACCCGTGAAAAAACTGCTCTTTCATCTTTGAGCTGGAGCTGGGTTGTTTTAGAAACTAACTTATCAAGGACTCGATGTAAACCCCTCGTGCCAGGCTGACAGCTACGAGCAATTATTACAGACCACGCCCTGGCTTTAATCGGTGGGTCGGTTTCACGAGGCACTAAGATTCATCCTAAGACGAGTTTTCAATATCACCATAGAGATTTGTTTTTGTGACGTCACACTTTGCTTTGATTGATACACATTATCTCAGCTCTTATCTTAGCCCCTGGTTCTCTATTGTTCACAATATCATTGAGTCCCGATAGGACATTACCGTTGGTCACCAAGCTAAGTGCACTCAGCGCTGTTGTAATATTTTCATCGCAGAAAATATAATTTTAGTAGCTCTTACACCTGTGGTGTAAATTCAAAAATAGTTATATGGCCTGACGTTTTGACCCAAGCGGAGTCTTTCTCGAAGGATAAATGACATGACAACACATAAACAGGTCTACAAGTGTAACTGAAGCAGTCATAGAGGGAGAGAGAGAGGGGGGAGCAGAAAGTACACAGAAAAAGCAAGGGGGTAAACAATGAACAAGGAGACCACCCGATTCGACTACCCACCGCTGTTAATAAGCAAGGCTTGAGGGGGGAGATGCCATACTATAAGTATAAGCGTGCCCGAAATATATTATCGCATTATATAATACGCCAGGCACACTTAGAAGCGAGGCCGGCGTCGCGCGGTAGAGAATCAGTCACACCATTAACTTACCAATAATCATTGATCGGCAGAATCTCTACCTAAGCACCTGAATACAAAGTGGATGTGTTCAATGTGATTCATCCATTGATGATTCGGAGACATTTTAGGCGAAAACTTCCGCAACCAGAACTTTGCAGAAGAAGTCATTATTTCATGAGGCGGCCATGATGGAAACAGGCATGCAACTTTTCCTCTTTCCCGCTGATTTCCTCTTTTTATTCTCAGTTTTACCATTCAAAATTGAAAAATACTGTACAAAATTATTGAAATTTTGTAATTTCTTCTTTTTTGGTGAAGTTACAGTTGCATGCCTGTGGAAAGCGCCACCAACCGATCCACGGAGAGAACGTAAACATTGCATATTATGACATACCTCGCTAACATTACAATCGTGGCGGGTGATATTATGTAAGATGATAATATATTTCGGGCACGCTTATAGTATGGCATCTCCCCCCCTCAAGCCTTGCTTATTAACAGCGGTGGGTAGTCGAATCGGGTGAGGAGACAGTGGTGCTGGAGGGAAGGGGCTGGTTTGACCACAAAAGTTGGAAACACAAAGGTCAAAATCGAATGTGGAAAGAGGGAGAAAAAGTTAATAATTTGTGAATATTTTTTGCAATATAACTTTATACCAAAATGTACCCCCTCCCCTCGCAATGTAGCCTTCGGATGCAGCCGTTCTTGTCTTCATCCATGGTGGCGGATACGCCATTGGTCAAGGGACTGTCGAGGGTTTTTCTCCAGCCACAACAGCGGTCATCGGTGACGTAATCCTTGTTACTATGAACTACCGCCTTGGAGCTCTGGGATTTCTTTCGACTGGTAAGTAAATAAGAAGCTTCGGTTGCGAGTTGAAGAAAGACTTAGGCCTACTTTTAAGATATAAGTACGATTTTGTGTTTTTACGGATCAAAGAATCAACCTTCTGAAAGTTTATATACCTTCGAAAGAGTTCTGGTTTTGTTGATGAAGCAACTTAGACACGTTAAGTTGCCACGTATACGCAACTTTATGGAGCGTTGTGTCACAACCCTTTATCAGCTTGCGAATCACCGATTGAGTATTCGTGGGCATGGTCCGCAACCAGACTAGAGTGTACGGGTATGGGAGGGCGTGTTGGTGGGGGTGTCACACCCAAACCAACCGTAAGCAAACGCCAACAGAATAATTTGTAGGCTCGGAACAGAAATGACTCATAAAACTCAGTCGACTCAGAGCAAAAAGACTCTAAAATGACAAAGTCGGCTCAGAACAGAGAGTAGTAGTAATGAGGCACAGAAAGACCCAGTCGACTCAGAGCAGAAAGGACTTATAAGACCTAGACAGACCCAGTCGGCTCAGAGCAGAAAACTCAGAGCAGAAAAGACGTATACAACCTAGACAGACCCAGTCGGCTCAGAGCAGAAAAGACTCATAAGACCTAGACAGACCAAGTCGGCTCAGAGCCGAAAAGACTTATAAGACCTAGAAAGACCCAGTCGGCTCAGAAAGGACTTATTACACGAATAATGGGGTATAAGACTTTTCTGCTCTGAGCCAACCTGGTCTTTGTATGACCCTTAGTTTCTGCTCTGTGTCGTGACGAATTATGTTAATTATCAAACCAATTAATTCTAACCATGTTTCATTATTATCCTTCGTAAAGATTGTGTTCGTTCAAGTGGACACTGCATAGTATTAACGATTCAGGAAAACAACATCAAAATGATATTTGAAGCAAATGTCACGCACCTTCTTAATAATCGAAACATGTTATTATAAGGACATTTCTTTCCTTTCAGGTGATGACGTCATACCTGGTAACTTTGGTATGCTGGATCAACAGCTTGCTCTGAAGTGGGTCAGAGACAATATCCAAGGTAATATAATTTAACTTTTGGCCATTTTGTTCATTTAAGTAATACTTGTTTGATTCCTGAAGTACATTTTTCTTTTCCACTTAATTTTGATGATGTGGTACTTCTTACAGGCATCAATTGGCGTTAACTTCTGAAAACTAGGGATTGGGCAATTTCTTAGTCTTGATTGGTGACGTTCATTTTGTTAACGTAGTTGCTGATATCGCAACACGAGAAGAGATACCTGTATCACACAAACATCTGCATCAACACGAACTGTTTCCATCTAGATTTATAGACTTGCCCAGTCCTTCCGAGTCAGTCTCCAAATAATCGACGTTGCGCTCTCTACCGGTGAATAATACAAAAAACAGCGTCGCCAATCAAGACTAGTATATAGTTTCTCAGATTAGATTGCTTCACAGTGAGCAATCCACTATGCCTTGTTTTTGTTACAAGATTTTTCCAATCAATTTAACAGTTCTTTTTTGTTTGATCCACTTATGGTTCTTTTCATAGAAGTAACATTTGGCGAAGGCAGCGAATTGACGGTGACCCTTTATGAACATCAAACATCTCAAATAATATTTGCAACTTATCTTTGCCAATAATATGCGATGTCGCAAATATTTGCAAAGATGTTGACGATGTGTAATGTCCCCTCAGGGCCACCATAAAAGTGTGACAATCGGCCCGTTATTCAGTAATTTGAGGTTGACTGGCTGAAAGCTTATTTATTTTATGCACTTAATTTTGAGGGGAAAACTTGCGACGATATATTGCGTATTTACAATTGGCTTGAACGTATGAGTAATAGTTCTTTTGAAAAATGTTGATTTGGTTTGTTTTCATGAATTGTGTGTAAAAAACTAAAGCTTTCGGTGGTGATCCTGAGCGAGTTGCCATCTTTGGGGAGAGTGCCGGATCTGCCAGCGTGAATCTGCAAATGTTGTCCCCAGGTAGTTCAGGGCTTTTCCGCGGTGCCGTCATGGAGGTGGGTGACTCAAGTACATTTTTTAATAGACCTTTATTGATATTATAATGCCAACATCTTTGTCATATATTTTTTATTGGAAATAACATTCATAAGTGACGTTCAAAAAAAATGTAGTTTTCGTTTTACTTACAATTTTATTTTATTTTTTACGCAAGAGCGGTGATTCGTTTTGTCCATGGGCAACTGTTGAAGCAAAAAATGTCCGGAAGATTGCATTCACTCTCGGCAAACTCGTCGGCTGCGAGCGAGACACATCGGAGGAGCTACTGGAGTGTCTGCAGAAGGTTGAGGACATAGATTCCATCATAAAGAACCAACTGGAAGGGGTACGTTGATGACTAGAACATACTGTACATACTTTTTCACTCAGCAAAGTTCTGATTTTACAAATCACTGCTTACGGTAAAAAAGTAAACCAATCAGTCCGACATCATGCAGGGAACTAGTTTTCGTCTGAATTACTGTCAAAAAAATTTCCGTTGATTTTTTACTGTTACGACTTTGGTTTGATGGACGTTTTTACTGGTTGCAGTTCCTGGGTACGTGTGTGTTTCCTGAAAACTAGTCGATCTCAATCGATCAAAAAGCAACTATGAACTTTCTTGTTAAAACCACTAGCATAATTCCATTAAGATCACTGTAATCACGGCCCAATTTCATGGCTCTGCTTACCGTAAGCAAAGATTCGGCTCTTACGGAAGCAGGATTTCACAGAATAGCATGGAATTAATTGCTTGTGCACTTGCGTAGTCCACGTTACAAGACATACGCTTCACAGCTAGCGCAGAAATTCGGCGCTTGCTCGGTAAAGCGGAATGGTGATCGCAAGTGCAGAATTCGGCGGTAAGCAGAGCCATGAAATTGGGCCCATTTATGTATATCGGAGTCCACGTCTGTGGCAAAAAGAACAACCATGTTTCATCATAGATTTATCTGTGGTTTCATTCAAGGCAGTGTCCAAGTAGCGGCTGTGGCTGTATCTAAGGGGTGTTGCTATGGGCTGCCTTTACTTCAACGCATGTTCACGTGACAATCAATCTGCAGCTACAGCCGGTAACGAGGGCACGGCTTGGCCGTGTCCGAATTGGCGGCTACAGCTACGGCTAAGGCTATATTTCGGCGTGATCATGCAATGAAGTATTGTGACGTCCTTAGCAACACCCTTAGCAACAGCCGTAGCCGTAGCTCTAGCCGCCAATTCAGATACAGCATATCCATGCAGATAATGGTTTCCTCTATGACTCGAGAACTACTTATACTTGCAGGACGCTAGGTGGCAGAAGACTTACCAGATTTTAAATCCAAGTTGTTCTTTGAAATGGGCTCAAGCTCAGAATTGTGTGAACAATGGTTCCCGCTCTCATCGAGCATCCCAGCATCTTCCATTACGTCTCATTCCATCACTGCATCTTAAATATCTCAAGTTTACCCAAAACGTTTTCCCTTTAAATTACAGCTAGTTCAAGAGTTAGGAAGTGACAGTACATTGTTTGGGCCGGTCGTTGACGGCAACTTCCTCCCGGACCTACCGAATGAACTTTACGCAAAGGGTGTCGTCAACGACGCAGTGTCAATCATAGGCTCAAATGCGGATGAAGGAATGTTGTGGTTTATGATGTTATTTCCAAACAACACAGATGAGGTACCGTTTATGAACAGCACTGCATACGAGGCATTCTATCCGAAGTTTGCATCGATGATTGGCACCAAAGAGCCCATCGTCGAAAAAGCCGTCAAATTGATGTACACAGATGCAACGTGCACAGATGGACCGGACTGCAACTACATGGACGCCCTTTCACAGATAGTTGGTGACACTATGTTCGTCTGCCCCGCAGACAAGACGGCCCGGGCTTACACCAAAGCCGGGCGTAAGGTGTACCGTTACTTCATGACTCACAACCCAACAACGCATTTAGTCGGCCCATCATGGACAAAAGCTAATCATGCGGAGGATTTATCGTTTGTTTTCGGCCTTCCACTGGTACCTTCCGACGACTATCAGGCCACGGAAGACGAAGTTCGCATGTCGATTCAGACAATCAAATACTGGTCCAACTTGGCCAAGACGGGGTAAGTCTTTGTATGAAGTTGGACAATGTCAACGGATAATTCTCTTTCCTATCTTTTTTTTCTTTTCTTTTTTCTTGTTTTTCTTTCTTCCTTTTTCTTCTTCTTTTTAAAAGTCCCTTTTTATTGAATTAGAATGAGATAAATCAGTAGTTCAGTGCATCATATTTCCTGTCCTATCATAATGGTGCCGAGAAAATGGACTACCTCCAAACGTCTTTAAAAAAACTAAGGGTGACAGACAGGGCTATGAAAAGAATAAGATTATGAGTAGCAAAGAAGGGCAGGGTGACATTAATGAGGGTCTAAGAAAGAAATAAAGAATGTGGCCGATATCAAGACCATTAAAGCAAAGAAGTGGAGATAGGCAGGTCACCTAGAAAGGAGGTATGAGAACAGTTGGGAGGCAAAAAAACAAGAACAAGAGGGAGACATAACAGAAGATGGCAAACTAAAGAACATAATGGGCATTGCTTGGTAACCAGACAGCTCAGGATAGAGTGAAAATTAATGGAGAATTTGTGCAGAGGCTTTCCTCCTGCATGGTAGTGAAAATATAGGCTATAAAGAAAGAAGGAAATGAGTAGAAGGAAAATAATAATGTCATTTCAAAGATGACTTTGGATGTTTCAGCTTTCAGGTTTCGAGAGACTGAGCTGCATGGTAAATGAAATCAGTGATGAAAGAGGAAAAACTTTTAAATTTCATCACAAATATTGAAAAATAATACATTGTGAAGGAAAAGACGTTTTAACATTATAATGTAATACAATTCAAACCTCGTATATACATCACTAAAAACACAACGATTAAGTGCCGGGGGCAGGCGTCTCAATCAGATTCACAGTATCCAGGATCTGACCTTTTTGTGGAGGAAAACATTATTCCTTTTCATTTTTGATACCAATATATTTTTCAATTGTTTCAATTCATGGGTTGGACCTTTGCCAGTCCATCTAAACGTCCGTTGAACTCGTCAATTGGTATTTAAAGGCAAAGTATAACCTTTGGTTTTTGGAACCGTTCGATTGTTTTAATCCTATATAAATGAAGATATATACAATAAAACTAACCTGTGAAAATTTCACTTCAAAAGGTTCTCGCGTTACGTTTTTGAGGTATCGCCGACAAACCGGAGCGAGTATGTCAACGCAGGAAGAATAATCCTAATAGGAATACACAATCTGGGAAACGTTTCTGACAGAAACGTTTCTCGATCAGATTCAAATTTGGGGACATAAAATCTGATATATTTTTCCATAACCACATTACTTCGAAGTGAAATGATTCTCAAAATGCTTTGTACTATCGAAAGCTGCTGTAGGCCTACTTCTAACCAAGTACTAAAAGTGCCATAGATAGGTTGCAATATGACGTAAATCGGCCATCTTTACGGGCAATTTGGAACACACAGTCATGCGTTACGTGTGAGAACAACGTGCAGCACGCGCACATTTCACAAAACTCATTGCGTGATTGGTTAGTGAATGACGCGGCTGCGTTAATAATTTGAGCGCTTGACGCGCCTGCAAGCCAAAATGCGATTTGCCCGTAAAGATGGCGTCTACTGGGAACTATCCATTGCCATTCATTTTAAGAGTGATTACCAAACCTATACCTTCCCTTTCACTTTTTTTTATGTTTGCTTTTTCCAGCAATCCAAACCTGTCCTCTTTGGATGCTGAACTGACAGTCGAAGAGAAAAAAACAGAGTGGCCGTTGTTCACCGTTGAGGGACTCGAATATAAAGATCTATCACCAGACATGCTGAATGGGCGTGGCATCAAGGCCCGGGAGTGTCACTTTTTGAACGAGTTCATTCCTCAACTTATCAAAACAGTTGGTAAGTTTTTTTATCTCTAGTAACAAGAGTAAAAGTTGCTTCAATGACACATTATATTTCCCTAGAGCTACGGTTGAAACTCACAGCTAAAGTAAAAGTTCATGAAATTTTACGCTTAAAAACAACCCAGTGATGCGCTTCCAATAGAATTACGAGGAAACTGTTTAAAGACGGTGGCTTTTTCATTTCTCTTCTGATTCTATCTTTGATTCTATCCAGAGGATGCAAAGAAGTGCAAAGAGAGCTCTAAATGGACTCCAGATGACAGCTCCGACAGCGAGACGTGTACAAAAGACAAGTGCCCAGAGGTCCCCGAAGAATAATTAGAAACACAAGCCTACGGAGTCCTGGAAGTGACAACCGATTCGTTGATTCGTTTTTGATATGCAAGTATTTTTAGATGAGGACAGAATAAGTTTCAGTAAGGACCGCGTCTGAATCAAGTGCCTTCGGCTTACGGCTACGGCTAACGGCTTCAACGTCAGCGTTGGAATTGCTGCCATAGCCACTCACCGAAGCCAACAAATCGGACGCGGCATTAAAGACTCCGCAGATGACGTCATCTTGAAAGTGGGATGTCGATGTCGAGATATTCCTGCTTCTCCATTAAAAAGTAATAACAACTACTTTATATCGAGAAGCGGAAATGTTTGTATAAGTAATGACGTCGGGTGGCATTTCCAGAGCTCCGTATAAATCATTTATAAAACGGCCAACCCTTTTCAACCCAAAACACACAATATTTCAGCACATTAGCTATAGGTGCGTTTTTCTACTTCCTAGAATTAAACTTGAAATACTTTTATACTTGAAATACTTTTATACTTGAAATACTTTTATACAATTGTTATAAGGATAAGATGTAATAATTTATGTTAATTTTTGACTGTTGGTAGGGGTCTGGTTGTACACATCTTTCGATGACAGTTTTTATACTTTTGCTACTGTTCAACTTTTGTTTATTGCAAAAATGTATTGAAAAATAATTATTTCGAAGAAAAAAAAGAAAAACAATATATTCCAGATAAGAAGTTCCAGCTTAGCATTGCTTAATATTGGAGAATAATGTCTTTCTTGTACAGCTCTCCAATTCAGTGTCTTAGAATTTTAAAGAAAATTGTTGAATGTAGTAAACTGTATGAATTGAAGCCAAGACTTCTCCAAGAATTGTAGACTGCTCTTCATGTTCCACTGATTATTAAACTGATTTGTTTGTCTTTGCATTTCATTTACTGGGCTACTGGTATTGATTTTTATTTATGTGTTTAATGAGAGATCGCCCCACATCACAAGGCCGGGCGGCCACTTCAAGGTGAAGGCTGCTCTTAACTGATTTGGGCTGTCGACCAAACTCAACTGCTACCAGGGGCACATGTCACATACTCCTAGGGCTGAAACCTGAGGGTTACTCCCTTCACAGCTCGTAAGGATGTAGGCATGGGTTTAATCAATATAAATAAAAATGTTATGTGAAAAGATGACCTGAAAGGACTAAAACCTTAATGTTGGGTTTTGTATTGGAATCTCTTGACAATTGAATCATCAAATTACACTTTTTATTCTGAACTTTTGAAAGCAACTGAGGTATAACAGGTTAGTTGCAACCCATTAATATAGGAATATATATCTGAAAGTGCACCATTTGAATATAAAAGATACTATCGAGTCATAGTGAGCAGCAGTGAGCAGAGACCACCGCCCAAAAGTATTGATAATATTATTATTAGTGTTAATAAATAAATAAATAAATAAATAAATAAATAAATAAAAACATCATTAAATAAATGGAACAAAAATCATTGATTATTTCGATTGCAGCAAGCGAAGTAAAAAATAACTCGGTGTGAAACGCGACTATACCTAAAAGTTTTACCGAGCGGCCTGTGTTAATTTCCAGGACCTCTTAATTACACCCAACCCGTCATACCATGGATCAGTACGAAACAAAGCATTAATGTACACTATACAGAGATTATGAAATAGTGTTAATAGATAGTGAGGCAATGTTGATAAAATCAGTACACTGAAAACCCTTTGGACGATTAAAAACAAACAATCTTAGGCCAGAGAAAGATTTAAAATATTGCACCCAGGTAGGCCTACATACAATGAAAACATTCAAAGTTATTGTTTTCCTCATTGTAGCAGCCTGGTTGTTATTATTATAGTTATCTGGTTATGAAACCAAGGATGCCTCAAAAGCAAACTGTATACTCGGAAGCCTGAGGAATCCTGTAGACAGGGGTGCTTGCAATGAGTCAGAAACACCGAGGTAAACGGCTACTCTGCCACATTGGGTCATTTTACGTGCACACCAAAGTTGGGACGGAACAGCTACTGTGAAAGAATGTTTCGTGCCGATTGTGACAACGGCTGGGTATACGGGGATACCTTCAATATGTATCTTGTTTGTGTAGCCATGGCCGGTGCTTATAATACAAAACTAACCTACATGTGCCCTTTGCTTTCTCATGTAAATCTGCAGTGACAGAGCAGAATATTGTGTCGGAATAATAGGTTCGCACTAAGTAAACTAAAGCTTAAAACATTTTGTTGATTATTACATGAAATCCGGCTCTCTGTCAACGAAATGCTCAGGCGCAGATTATTCATGGTCATAGTTCATTTCAAAGTTGCATTGCACGCCTTTGCTATCAAAATCACCCAGAATATCGCCACTCAAGGCCCGTTAACTTATTCAAGATGGAGCATACGTTTACCAACAGCGTTCTTCTGCTGGTTCTTCTAATTGCCAATGTAGTACTTAGTGAAGACCCTCCCGTTGTCACGACAAGCCAGGGTACAATCACCGGCACCACCCTTCAGTTCAGTCCCATCGACTACCCTGAGCTCCACCGGACCGTGGACGCCTACCTCGGTATTCCGTACGGCGAGCCACCCGTCGGTCCGCTACGCTTTAAACCTCCCGTAGCGAAGTCATGGAGTGGAGAGCTGACAGCTACGGGGCTGGGCAACGCGTATTCACAGCCACGGTTCCCGCTTGGAATCGCCACAGTGACGGGAAACATTTCTGAAGATTGCCTTGTCCTAGATGTATTTGTTCCTCGTGAAGTAGTAAGTAATTTGTTATTTTCGCACGTGTTTCTATCAAAGACAATCTTTAAAGGGACGGTATACGTTTGGTAATCACTCTTAAAATCAATGGCAATAAAAACATACTGGTTAGAAGCCTACAGCAGCTTTCGATAGTATAAGACATTTTGAGAATCATTTCACTTTGAAATAATCTGGTTATGGAAAAAGATATAAGTTTTTATGCCAAACAATTTCAATCTGAGAAACGTTACTGTCAGAAAGGTTTCTCGGATTGTGTACTCCTGTAGGGGTTATTCTTCCGCGTGCACTTTATTCACTCCGGTTTTTCGGCGATATCTCAAAAACGCTACCACCTTTTGAAATGAAATTTTCACATGTTAGTTTTATTGCATATATTTACATTTATATAGGATTTAAACAATCGAACGGTTCCAAAAGGAGGGTGCATTGATCACCATAGTAATACAACTGCTATTTCATCAAGATCACACATAGAAGCTTGATGAAACTAAAATACAAAGACAAAAAGCCAAAAAGCTAAATATCTAGAACAATCGAGGGGGACACCTTTGTGTGAAAAGGTGAGATTTAATTTATTTTTTAAATATTTAAGTATTCAACTAATATTTACGTTCCCCTTAATAAAAAAGAAGAAGAAAATAGAGTACTGCAACCACTTCAAATGAAAAAGTGCAGTACCATGGAGCTTGGTGAGTTTACATTGGCCCAATGGGAAACTAATACAGTGTAATTCTATGTAAAGATTTCTGCGATAACACAGCCATGCAAATGAGCCAAGCTTATCCAAGGTATTTGTGATAAGAGCTGAGCATGGGATATTTTATTTGCCTCAAGATTAAATATTTATCAAAGCGGGATTTAAAGCCAAGTTACAATAGTTCCCGATAAAACCATCAGTTGGTAAGACAGAAGTTGTGATGAAAATGAAATGCAAATAAAACAGAAATGAAGTTCTCAGAGAACAATACAGATGTACCAGTCAAAGAGCTTTTTGCGACCTTAGGGTCACACAAGGTCACTAAGGTCACACAAGGCAATTTACAGGCAACCAGCTCACGGCAAGCTCCAAGAAATAGAAACATTCACATGTTAAGTTCAGCATTATTTTCTTAGGACAGTATAGTGTTTAGAACAATGTCTGTTGTACCATTCCTATCTCCATGGTTGTACTTCACAGTGCTCATTTTTGCATGCAGTGTTGGTGGTTGCCTCCAAGTTGCCTGTAAAAATTGCCCTATGTGATAAGTCCTTCATAATCGAGTGCGCCAAAACTCATGTTGGACTTGAACGCACAGAGGTTTTTCGCTGATAATCGAACAAGAAATAAAACTAGCAACAAATTCCTGTGTGCTTTGATGGGTATTAATTCAGTCTTGTAAACAGTTACATGTAGTCAAAATACAAGTTCCAACTGAAGAACGGTAAAAATATAGTCTTGAATGTCTATAAAATGAAAAAGAATAACTCAAACGAACATGACTGAGAAGAACGAAATAATGTATGCACGAAAACAAAATTTTGTTCGCAACACTATACTAGCTAAAAAGAATCCCTAGTTTGAATAAATTATGAAAACAGGTGATTCTGAATACATTTTTATGAACCACAAGGGAAACTGACTGGGTAATTTTTTATGATTTTGGGTTGAACAAAGAAAGATTTATTAGAGCGAGGTTTGAACCAACGACCTCTGGATTAACGTGCCGGCGCTCTACCATCTGAGCTATGTAGCCCTATGTTGGCGATCTCCCTATTTTGTCAATGTCTTTGTTCGGAGGGTGCCATTTTTATGATTTCTTTTTTCTTTTTTCTTTCAGAAATTGGACAGGAAAACCTATGAAGTATTTGTAATTTTTGTCAATTATTTATTATTATCATCACTGGTGATATTATTATTTAGTAACTTATTTAATTAATTGTTTCGTTTGTTTGTTTTTTGTCATCAGCCACCGCAAGCAGCTGTTTTAGTGTACATCCATGGTGGCGCATTTTTGTACGGTGCTGGCTCCGTCGATACCTTATTCCCAACGCCCATCGCCGTGGTTGGTGACGTCATTGCAGTTACCATGAACTACCGACTCGGAGCACTTGGGTTCATGTCAACTGGTGAATATCCTCATTAAATATTGCAATGAATTATCTGTGCCATTTTAGTTTTTGTTCTTACTGGAGGGGTATCATATCACTAACATTTATTGGAAAATGAATGCATCACAAAACTGAATTTGACCTTTGGTTGGAGCTGCTTTTTGATTATCGAAACTTAATTATTTGATAGCTCACGCATCATGAGGTTTAACTGAACCAGTACCAGGCCCCATAGAAATCAAATCCGTCTGAAAAACTGTCGGCGATTGAGGTAGGCCTACACCCGGGTCAGAATTGACTCGTATCGGAGTCAGATGGGGCCTGGTCCATGCTGGGTCGGTATTACCAGTTGCAAAAGATTCCTTTATCGCAGTTTGAACTACGTCGATGCAGTCAAATCAATTAAAGTCAAACAATGACTTTGAGGTGCGTTATTTTTAATCTACATCTATTTTAATTTTTTTGCAGGAGATGGCGTCATTCAAGGTAACATGGGACTGTTGGATCAGCGCCTCGCTTTGGAGTGGGTGAGAGACAATATCCAAGGTATAGTTTGCAGTATAAGTGGCGAAATAGATTCAGTGGAATTTGATGCCCGTGTCCGCTTTATAGGGCTGAGGATAGCTGAATCATAAAACAGTCAATGAACTTTTTCAGGGTTACTTATTCATTGTATTTCGAATGACCCAAGCCAAGAGTGCATCAAAAACGGGTGGGGTTTTTTCAGAGCTGTTCAAATTATTTTTGAACCAAACATTTTAGACCTCGAGTCTCTTGGCCTATAGAATGGGCTACCTGCCTCCGCAGAGAGTCTGGTACGTAGAAAAGTGTGTATATAGTTGCACTGGATGTTGGCATGGTATTATCAGAAGAGCGGGACACAAGAACAAAGGAACACAAAGTGAACAACGCTGTCCTCACATTGGAATCCTTTGTATGTTGGGTCTCCTCACTTTTTTCATGGGCTCTAGTCTATGGAGAGTGTTATTAGTTAGAGGGACAAAGGAAAGTCCTCACATTGATTGCAATGAATGTGTGTCACAATGTGTTTAATGCATGCTTATTTTTAAAGTTTTACGATCAAGCTTTCGGTGGTGACCCCGAGCGTGTTGCAGTCTTTGGGACCAGTGCTGGAGCAGGTAGCATCAGTCTGCACATGCTCTCCCCCGGGAGTGCCGGCCTCTTCCACGGTGCCATCATGGAGGTATGTAAAGCTACTTCAGTTGCGTATATCACGAGAAAGTGTCTAGGTTGGTCTTGAGTAAGCCTTTGGCTTCATCTTGTTGGAACTACCCAATATGTACTTTGGCTTCCCATTGGGGCGGGGTGTCTTTCTCCAGTCCCTCAAAGGATGTCTTATCTCAGGTTCAGGTTCGAGATCAGACTGAAATCTCGAGCTTCCTCTTGCATGCCCTGAAGATGAGGATGGGGCTGTAGCTGACGGCTAACCCCAAAGTTATAGAATTGGGCCATGCTCACTCTGAATGATACACATGCTTTAGATTCGGGCTTAGAATTTGTCTTACTCTCGTTCATTCAAATGTCTTGCTTTTCAGGCTTTGGTCGGATTCAGGCTCCGGTTTAGTCTCAGGCTCAGAGCTCTGGTTCTGTTACACTAAACACAGTTCTGGTTCAATTTTGGTATTTGCTTCAAACATCCAATGAGATAGTAAGTTGACCTTTTTTGCAAACCGGTATTGGTTGCTGTAAAATTTCTTTCCGTCGAAACAAAGAGACCAATGAAAAAGGATATTAACATATTAGGATGCATTACACAAGTCCTCACAAACAGCTGGTGTTACTACAAAAGATTGCTCATCATATCTCAGGGCTTGGCTATCCCAAAGGTGAATCAATTTGGGTTTAAATCTAAACCAACTTGAGGTGCTTGTTTTTATGTTAGGAACATGTCTAGCGATTTTGCTTTTCTTTTCCTTGATCATCAGAGTGGTAATCCCAATGCCCCGTGGGCAACTGTTTCTGTAGACAAGGCCCGGAGACGAGCCTTCACTCTCGGCGGTCTCGTCGGCTGCGAGCGTGACACGTCGGAGGAGTTACTTGAATGTCTGCAGAATACTGCGGATGTAGATGCCCTCATCGAAAACCAACAAGGCGAGGTTTGTCTGGTTTCATTTATCGTAAAGATCTGTTTCTGTAGTGTCCAACTGTTCTTTCAACCTAGTTTTTGAAACTTAGGCACTTGCTTCACTGGCAGTATATTGGGAATGATTACTTGTTTTTCGGCCATTGTCGATCCACTGCAGGATGTATTCCTCTAAATGTCTCTATTGTGTGACTCCACCTTCTCGGTATTAATGACTCCACCTTTTCGGTATTAATGCAGCTAATCTCTCCACCGTTTCCTCCGTTTTCCTCTATACCGCTTGTTACCGTATGACTTCACAACCACTAATGCACAATTTTTATTTATGTTTTTGGTTTGAATTTTAACTTAACAGGCAATAGTGGCAATGGAAAATACAATTCTTGAGCTCTTCGTTCCAACGGTTGACGGTCTTTTCCTTCCCGAGAACCCGTCTGAGCTGTACGCGAAGGGCGCCGTCAACGATGCCTCCTCAATTATTGGAGTCAATGCCGACGAGGGGATGACGATGGTACCCCTCTTCTACCCAACAAGCTACGAGACTGCGCCGTTTGTAAACAAGACTTCCTACGAGGCCTACTCTCAAGTTTGCACCGCGATGGTCAGTGATGAGCCGCATGTCTCCGCGGCAGCAACACTGCTGTACACGGACGCCGCGTGCGTGGATACCCCGGAGTGTGATTATCTGGAGAGCCTGTCCCAAGTATGCGGTGACATCCTGTTCGTGTGCTCCGCAGACGAGATGGCGAGAGCCTTCAGCGACGCGGGGCGTAAGGTGTACCCAGCTAACACATTACGTTGCTACAACATTGCACAACGTTGTGATAAGGTTGCAATTTGGTCGATGGGCTGACAACGTTTTGACGACGTTGTATGAACGTCGGATCTTAACATGATTTTCAACCAATGTTGTACTTTGGTTGCATGTTGGTAGTTTATGCAACGTTACCGAAAAGTTTTTCACCGAACGTTTTCACAAGATTGTATTTAGGTATTATTACAACGTAGTATTTAAGTTAGGGCACCAACGTTGTGAAGAAGTTATTTTTTGGTCTCGTTAAAACGTAGTAATTATGTTGTGACATGCACGTTGTCTGCACATTGCATTTTTGGTTTTATCAAAACGTCATATTTACACTGTGGCAGTCACGTTGTCTTGACGTTGTATTTTGGTATTATTAAAACGTAGTTTTGCCGTTCTGGCAGTCACGTTGTCTACACGTTTTATTTTGGTTACATAACAACGTAGTAATTATGTTGTGACATGCACGTTGTCTGCACGTTGCATTGTGGTATTATCAAAACGTCATATTTGCGTTGTGGCAGTCACGTTGTCTTTACGTTGTATTTTGGTATTATATAAACATAATATTTGCGTTGTGGCAGTCACGTTGTCTTCACGTTGTACTTTGGTAACAATAAAAACGTAATTATTAAGTTTCGGCTGTATGTTGTCTTGTTGTTGTATTTTGGTATTGTCAGAACGTAATGTTTAAGTTTTTGTGTTCACGTTGTCATTACGTTGTATGTTTGTATTTATGTTGAGACAGCCACGTTGTCTCAACCTTCAAACATACTATTGTGACCCTCACATCATTTGTAGGTCTTTTAGTTTTATCACAGTAGATATCTTTGTTTTTACCATCACGTAATTGTGGCAATAGTTTAATTACAATCATATTGAATATTTCAAGCAGCTCATTGGGATGGTTTTGAAGGACATTATTATCTAACAGTACAAGGGTTGTTTGACATCACAAACAATGTTTGTATCGCAATTTAGTTTTTTACATCGATTGTCATAGTTAGTACAATTAATTGGCACTTGAGGAGCGTCCCTATCACATCTGCATCGATCAATCTAAACAGTACAACCGGTAATTGCATTTAATTGAACTTATTGTGTCAAGCAGTGCACATGGGGAGGGAATCCAACCCCCCCCCCCCCCCCCCCCCTCCCACCCGCACCACCACACACCACCACCGTACAGCGGCATTCCAAGCCGTTGACGGAATCTTCGACAGAAATATTTTCCACTGATAGTATGGTCTGTCATCACTTAGGCCGTTTTGTTCCACGCTAAAAACTTCCTCAAAAGCCAAAACTTGTTCATCAATGTTTCAAAGATACTTTCAAAGTTTGAAGTATACTCTCGGGTACTATTAATTGTGTTTTGCCTCACTTTATTAATTACAAAGACCTGCGTTTCCGTTCAGATATCATGCGCTCATCTTGACAGATTGAGTAGCGCACGGAATGCTGCGGTCTATTAAAAATTATTATGACAACGTCATGACAACGTCATGACAACGTAAATATCACATATGCAAATTTTTAGATATTTACTATAGGGCTTAGAAGTTGTACAATTCATACAAGTTTTTTCAAGAAATTTACCAAATTTATGAACTAGGTGCACTAATTTCTTCTTGTATTTGTCTAGACTGTCAGAGGATTTTATGGATAAAATAAATGCAGTAATTAAAACATGAAATATAATTTCCAATATATAATTAAAATTAAACAACCCTTTAAAAAATATACACCCATGACTGCCAAATAAAAAAAATCGGTCTATATAATAGTACTTGCTGTACGATGTATTGTATACAGGTGCAGAGAAGTCGGGTAACGGTAACGTGTAGAAGAGACCTACTGGTAAGGTTGTATTGTTGAAAAAAAATTATCATGATGACATACCAATTAACAGTATTGTGTAATTGTGTAATTAACTGATGTAGTAAATAAAAATATATGATTGATCTGCCGTTGTGACAACGTTCAGGGTACCGGAAAATTACGTTGTGACAACGTTCTGGGTACTGAAAAAAAGTTACGTTGTTGCAACATTCTTTTGAAAACAATTATTTACAACATGGCAACGTTGTGTATACGTGCCTACAACGTGGTAAGTTCGTTGCATCATTACGTTCTAAAAACGTACAGGGGAGTCGACAAAGTTTCGTTGTGACAACGTTATGTTAATAACGTCACCTACACCAAAGTCTGACTTCATTACAACGTTGTGAGAACGTCAAATTGTTACCACATGACCCACGTCCCCACCACCTCCCTACTCGGCGCACCTTGGATGAAGGCAACACATGGTGACGAAGTGGCGTTCGTCTTCGGTCTTCCCCTGGTAGAATCTGATTTATATACATACACTGAAGAAGAGGCTCGCATGGCAATAAAGGTTATCAGATACTGGTCCAACTTGGCCAAAACCGGGTTAGCATTTTGTTTTTTTCTGCTTTCACCCCGTACACCGATGTGTGAAATTAAAAAATGTATACTCGACATTATTTCTGCGGTGTGGGACTCGAACCCTCGACCTCTGTCATTCCAGAGTAGAAGTCTTTTATACCACTAGACATAATTGTTCGTTTCATTCGCACCCATTTTCTAATCAGCAAAACAATTTCGCATGGTTTTGTTTTTGATGCCTCTAAACTGGTGAGTGCTGTGCGTTGTCACACTCTCACAGACAGTTCCGTCTTTCAAATAGGCCTACTTTTTATGCGCGCGTTAGCCGTGGAATGAGGGACATGCACTGGTCTAGTTAATTTGTCACTAATACTAGTCTATTCCAATTCATTAAAGAGAAATCACTATCAATGCATTCGTATACATAATACCCACATTTATTACAACCTATTGTTGTGAATTTACCCTTAAAGGGTGTGAACAACATTGGTAATTGTCAAAGACCAGTGTCCACACTTGAAGTGACCCAACATACACAGGAAATAACAAACCTGTGGAAGTTTCAGCTAAATCGGTTTTCGGAGTCATAAGAAAACAGTGAAAACCCCCTTTAGGCCCTGTATGTTTTCAAACATCCGATTTTATCACCAGTGATAAAGACTAATTGTTTTACTCGTTTCCTAAAAACTTTGGTATTTCAAGCAAAACTATTTCAAGAGAAGTTTTCCACCATGACCATCTTTATAACATAGGTGCAAATCTGTGAATTTTTTTATCTACAACCTTACCAATGTTGTACACACCCTTAAGATTAAGTTAACGTTTTTGGGGGGTTTTTTTGATTCCGGGTTTTTTCAATTTCAACTATTTTCGTTGGTAGGCCTACGTTTGGTTCAGCTGATAAATATCTGCACTTGATTAAAGGGATGAACAAACTTTCCGAACCTCTCGGGCAAACCATTCTATTATTCAACCAATGACAATGTATGTGATTTCTCAGTCTGATTTTATGATTTTTCTTTATACCTCCTGATGGAGCCTTTAAATTTTCTCGAAAAAGTGAAGCAGCCATCAAAGGGAGAAACAAATAGTCGATTGTCCAACCAAACCTGTAGGGGCCTGGTGATGCACCGAGTCTGTAAACCTTATGAATTCCAACATATTGGAGGTTACGGGGTCAACAATGACCTGCAGGTCATTTTCAGGAATGTTCACATTTTTCAAATCTTAATCTCTGTAGTTTATAGACCTTATGCATATGACGTCATTTGAGAAGGGCGCCCTCGCCTAGAGGTCAAAAGGAAGATGTTCATTGGTCAGTTCTGTGCGCCGCGCGTACAAATCAGCGCGTTTCCATTGTTTCGTCATCAGTTTACCTCTAAAGATGGCGGCTTGGTGACGTCAATGCATAAGGTCTATTTCGAAACACTTCTCAAAGGAAGTTGAGAACCCCAGTTACAGCTCATTATTGTGAGTACATGGTGTACACAGAGAAGTATAGATTGGGTTGCCAATAACAGGGCCACCCACAAAGTTAAATTTTGAAAATAATTTAAGCAGCACCAAAAATAAATACAAATATTTTGATGATAGGTCAGGGTAATTAAGAGAAGGTTTTTATGCTTTCAAAATAAAATGTGTAAAATGTACATCGCGCGTGCGCACTTAAACACCACAGTTTGCATAATGAGGTTACATCATTGATCTCTATTATATATAAACTAATGAAATTAGTAGTCACGGCCGATTTCCTACCTCACATGAAGTACTAAATAAGCAGGACAGTTTTATTCAGAACTATAAGTAAGCCTGTAGTCTCTCAAATTCTGAATTCTACTCCGAGATAGTTGAATAAAATAAGATAGTGTTACCGCAAATTTAATAATTATACAATTTGGCGTTTGAAAACAAATAGTGTCTGTAATTAGCATATTCAATGGGAAAGGCTAATTATCCGCTTTTATTATTAAGCGACTATACTGTGTAACAGAGGCGCTTTTTTACAATTTGAAACGATATTTAAATTATATCGGCGATCGTGGTATGAAGCCCCAGTTTCATAGAGCTGCTTAAGCAGGAAATGTTGCTTAACACTTTTTTGCTGAGCAGAAATGAGCAGTATACCAGTCACACATTGTACATAAGTTAAAGGTATGGTAGTTTGGCGGGTAACCTTATTGTGGTAAGCATTATTTTGTTGTGCTTAGCTGCTTTTTGTGCTTAGGTATAAATGTATGGTCGAAATTTTTTCACAAACATTTACCACCATTTGTTTATGAAAGGTCTTGAGAATCATAAAATGTATAAAAAATCATGCTTGGCAAAAAATATACCCTTTTTAGTATAAAACATTAAAACTTTGTTTATGAAAAAATCATTTTAACTTTTGTTTTGGATAGTATAATTTATTAAGAAGGCCTAATGCATGGATAGTACTTTGATAGCAAAAATTAACTGTTGTATTGGTTTGGCAGTGAATGCCGTTCGTATACTTTTGCCTACCACCACTGGTTGGCAGAACTCGCGTTGCAAAATAATATGGTTTTTACGCTAAAGGTCGGATTATGGAAAGGTCAATCATCGTATGTAACAACTTTTTAAACCCTTTTGAATTAAAGACAGATGTTAATATTTTCATATAGGTCTATAGAGGAGCCTTCTCCAAAGAGGCGACGGGGCAAAGAGGACGTAGACGAAGAGGAAGACCCTAGAAGATTTTACAGTGTACAAAAAGTGGGTGAAAAATGTATAAAAAAATATCAATCGTGTTCATATGATTATCAGATTAGGTTTAGACAGTTAGAGGATTATACATTTGAAGAGGCCGTTCCACGGTTAGGGGAAATATTTGGAAGTATTTTGCAAAGGCTTGGTGAGGGGGTCAGATCTGGTGATAAAATACAGTTAATAGTTGATGCACCGTATTTGGAGTACCCAATATCCTTGCCGTTCATGTTTATTGACGAGCTAACGGTGGAACATCAAGACCAGGGTTGCCGAAGTGTTACAATATTTTAGATATTTACGATTGAACCATGAGGTACATAACATTTCGTACACATTGTCATGCCAACGGGTGGGAAAACAAACGATGAATGTATGGATGTAGAATCCGCAGAAGACTTTGTTAGTCGCAAAAATAGAGGATAGAGGTACTATTAGGTACTAGCATGAAACGCTACCTAAGCGAACGTATGACTTATAATATGACGTATAACTTAAAGTTGCACTGACGTTGCCGAGTAGTGACCGGCCATAAACTCCCTTTCAATGGCTATCGGATTAAGACGCTGGGTGACTGGCAATCTGCCCGGCGCACATTGTCCACTTGACAGTTATTACTTGCGATTGCGTAATACATTACTAAAGAGGCCTTAGACACTATAATAAAATGCAAAGTAAGATGAAATAAACGTCACATGATTTTGTAGAGCTATTTAGGGTCCGAACAAGCTTTTTCAGCAACAGTACTTCAAACACCGATAGAGTGCTAAACACATGGGTTGTAAAAATAATAATTGCATGAACATCAATGCAAGGAGACACAAAGAAACAGTACATTACTCGCATTATAATATCATGCCATAACCACATTGTGCACAGTGAGCAGTGGATGTGAGGAACAAAATTATAAAAAATAAATAAAATTAAATATTTTATTTGCATATTGATTGATTTTGTTTTTAACTTACTCTTCTAATTCTCTTTGGACGTAATCCCGTATCCTTCTTCGAAGGGTTACATCGGTCCGCCCTTCGTATACCCCTCGCAAATTAGCTGGGATATGGCGCCTGACGTACGCCAACATTCTCACATAGCCTAATTGTTTCGATGTACATTGTACGCATCTCTAATGATAGCTTGTTCCTCTTCGGTCATGGCACGACGCCTACGATTTACTCTCTCAGCCATTTTCTCTGATTTCCTCCTACCGCGTAGGTAAACCACATGCTTTTAAAAAGCCCGCATTCCGGGGCCCAGCCCTTTAGTAGAACAATACCAAACAATGTATTACCAATCGCCAGTGTAAAGCAGACAATGCATGCAATGTGTGCTGGGCAAATCGTCTGTTATTCATCGTCTTAATCCCAGAGCCACTGAATGGGAGTTTAGGGCCGGCTACTTATCAGGGCAACGTCAGTGCAACTTATGTTATACGTCATAATTATTATAAGTCATACGTTCGCTTAGGTAGCGTTTAATTCATGCTAGATACCTAATAGGTGCTGTGCTCGGGCAATTGTAACAGGCATTACTTCGATTACATGGAAACGCAAGTTGTCGGTATACAATAAAAAGCGCGGGCATAAGATTCAGGCTGATGAGGCCTCAAAGTTACATAGGAATACAGGGGTGCCTGAAGGTCCTTGTGGTATTCCTGAACTACAGCAATTTTCGGATAAATTGTTTGATTTTCGAATTCTTGTGATTTCACGCGAGCACCAGATTAGGATTTTATTTCACGGACCATCCGGAAGGGCATATACAATGTTCCTGTACAAATACGGTGAACATTTTGATCTGATCGAATCGATATCTGGTTTTCACAACAGGAGTAACTATTGTAATGATTATCTTTTTAGTGGTTATAACGAGTCCCGAGCAGAGCACAAATGAAATGCACGATGCACTATGTGCTTCACAGATGGGTGTAACGCTATTGCTACTGATAGGTACATCCATTGTAACCTTTGTAACAGAGGATTTGGGGATCCCGTTTGTTATCGTAATCATCAGATAAAATTACTTCGAGAACATAAATCTGTTTGTAAATCTATTATAATTTGCAAGGAATGTTCGGTTTGCGTACCAGCCGCTGATGAAAAAAAAATGTCTCTTTTGATCATAGATGTTACCTGCAGCCAGTTATGAAAAAACAGCCCGGACTCAAGCTTGCGACACCGCCCGTGGACAAAACACTGTCAAATATATATTTGTTGATTTTGAGTGTACACAAGACGACGGCCTACACAAACGGAACCTTTGCGTCGCGCAAACAATTTGCGAAAAGTGCGCAGGGCAGATGTTTACGCTTACAAAAGCAAGTGGTGTTAAATATGGGGGGGGGGGGGAGAAAGTGGAAAAGTACAAATATGACGGAAATTGTTTCCAAACTATGACTTTCTATGAGTTTCAGGGTTGTTATTATCACAGGTGCCCAAAGTGTTACCCAGATAGAACCACCGTAAATAATATTAACTCAGAAATGTATCGATGAATGACTTATACATGTTAACGCAAGAGAAACAATATCTTTAAAAGCACAGGTACCGCAGAGCAAATACATTGAAATTTGGGAGTGCGACTGGAAGAAAACTGTTAACAATTTGTCAAAGGAAGCAAGGGCTTCATTGTCCGCAGGCCTGAGCGGGGGGGGGGGGGGGGGGGGGGGGGCGCACAAATGCAACTCATCTTTTTTTATGAGGTTCAAGGGGGAGAAAGGATCCGACATGCCCAAATGAGAGGTTCAGCATATGTCTTTGTATAGAATGTTTATAATTGTAAAAATATTCTCATGATTCGTTATAAATGTTTAAATACACACAGTTTTGTTGATTATTTGCATTTCATTTTTACTGATGTAACTTAAATGATGACATCGTTGAATTGTGTCCATTATATTTTTGGTGTTCAAAGAGAGGGGATGAACATTGGAGAACTTATTAGTATGGGTAATCGGCAAAGATTGTTTTCGAAATGCCATTCCCAAAAATGTTGGCATCTGTCTTTTTATCAGTGTCTCATTAAATATTGCAGTGATAACATTCCTTTTTATACCACATGTGTATTTTGTTGAGGACTGTATTAGTCACATTGTAATACCACATCTATACTTGCAACACCTTCCACGTCGGGATCAGCACTCCTCAGTCTGTCATTAATGTGTACAGACCTAACGTGTCCCAAGATTTGTATTGTAAAGACGATCATATTTCATCCCTAGGTCAGAATGTGTGTTTTTATCAACAAGCTGTTCTTGTAAGAACGTTTTGGGATGCAAACGGGATAATACTTCCGTCTGATAGAGGTATTCATCTTACTGTTAAACAGTGGCAGGCTTTAAAGCGAATTCGAGGTTTAATCGACAGTTACATGCATGAAGTAAAGCGTGACAAATTTGTTCGTGAAATAACCAAGTCGGGATAAATTATTTGTCAATTAATCGAAATTTATCTTGTAATTAGGGGGCCTAATTAAAATTGTATAGGATGGAATCGAAAAGCCAGAACTGTGTTTGTGTAAAAAATAGAAATGATGTCATAAAACCGTATTATGTAAAAATAGAAATGATGTCATTACGGAAACTATTTATTGTGACATTATTTAGAAACCCTCTGTCGTGACGTCATTAAATACTTTAATAATATAAGGGTACGAATCATCGAAATCAGGGGAAATACGTTTCAAATTTCAACAGTTACATCATCCTTCGACATTCTGTGTAGCGGGTCCAACTGGATCAGGTAAAACCAACTGGGTGTGTAATTTGATAAAGCATAGCGAAGATGTATTCGTTGAGTGGGAAATCCTTCAACTGCAAGCCATCTCATCATTCGGCATAGACTTGCGTCCGCGTCTACCTCGTCCTCAGATTGTAATGGGGCGCATTCCTGGGGGTCGCCGCTATCCTCAGCTCTCGCACACTATTATACCACTCCACATTGTCTATCCAGCGCAGCTTAGGGTGAGCTCTGCCACGACTTTTAATCATCAGACCGTCTTTAACTGCGCTGGGTATAGACCTCCCCGTCTCAATACATGAGCACACCACTTCGCCTTTCGCTCTCTCACACCTCGTCTTCTGTAAGATACCAACGTCCACAATCAGATCCGCCAGTCCTTCATTTGTGATGAACTCTGACCACCCAGCATGGTTAGCCATCTACCAAGGTTATTAAAAGGGGCTTTACTGGTCAAAATATGCTTGATAAACTTGCATACCGGTACAAATCCCCCGGCAGCAATATCTCGATGTGTTGGAAATGACCCAACATGCAACTTTGCTTCTGCAAAAACAAAAAAACTAAATTTTAAAAAGGAAAACTGCCAAGCACACAAAACTTTGTGGTTTTCAGTTTCCTATGGCACTGAAGGAAACGAATAGGAGAAAATCAGCTGATCAGCTGAAAAGATGCATGCCTGAAATGATATGCTACATATGTGAGCAGGAATCTAGCACAGCGGAGACAATCTAAGCTCCAGCAATTTCAATCTACTCACATCTTAATTCATATCCCCAAATAGAGAAAACTTACAAAAGTTCACATACGAGTAGACGAACACTCTACAGGCAGTGCACTGCGAAGGAAACTCCGAACTAACAAGTTGAAGTTTCCCTTCATACAGTTCAAATGCATATCTGTACATTAAGAAGCAATGTGATCACTGTTTACAAGCGCAATTTGTACGATAATGTAGTATGAGGCTACATTGAGGTAGGGCTACGTTTAGGGCTCGGGCTACATTTTAGGGGCTGCACACATGTAACATGTGAGCGGTCACTCTCCAAACACGCCCAACACGACCGAACGATTGGGGGGGGGGGGGTCGTCCGTGCAAGGTCTGAGGGTCGCTGACTCCTATACATTTTGACTAGTTTATCAAGAACAGTGAAACGGAATTACTGATTAAACTTGCATAGATTTTATGATGACAAAGTGTTCATGGATTAATAAAAAGCTGTACAAGAGATACATCATTATATACAAGTTTAATTTAGTCAAACAATATAAACCATCTTAATGTACAAGGCCTCTGAATTCTATTTCAAGCACTGATATATACATGTACAAAATTACAGTGTTATACAGTTGTTTAATTACTTGCAGTTGCGTTCGTTCTGTACAGTACACGTAAAAAGCTAAACAATAAATATGTGAACCTCCACTGAAGGCTGTGTAGACGTGAGGCACTGGTGTGTTTATCTTCCAAATCAGTTTGAAATAGCCACAAACTGAATTTCCAGAATTAAGAAAAAATGTATACAATTGTTGATACGTGAATGAGTAAGTGGCCATTCAGAACAGTCAATGTTAAAAACTTACGACTTTTCTCTCGAAATTGTGGGTGGGTCAAAGAAACAACTGAAAATCGAAATTCAGTTTTTATCAACAACAAAAAGATGTATATAAATTAAACAAACGAAAAAGAAAAAGAAAAGGTACCAAGCTGTCCAAGATCGTAAATTTCATTCCTGATTAAACAACAAAGTTGATTGTTTGAGCCAGAAAAAGTCACCGACAACTACTGATGTTGGAGACCTTTGATCTAAAATATCTGGTTCATTCGAGGCATTACTTTGTTCTTCAGTGTATATATTATATTATGAAGCCATTCAATATCTAAAAATCGAAATTTGGGGTGGGTGTTTTTATTTTTTTACACGATTTGTTTAAACATCGACTATTCTGAATGGCCCCTAAAAGGCATAATAAGCCATTGTAAAAGAATCTTTTCCATGTACGCCTTTTGGGAAATGGGGGTTAGATGTAAAGAAGAATGGCTTCTCTCTTTTCAAACTGCCGCTTCAATTTGAAGTTTGTTCAGTCATCAAAGAAAAGAAAACTACCCAGCTTCAACATGTCCAGTGCCCAAAGGCTGTGTTGAAATTGAGGGATTCGGCTTTCGCAAAACCACTGCTCATTGTTTTAACTTAAGGGTATTATACAGGATCGGTAGAGCTGTTTTAATAGTCGCAGACAGTGTGTTTATGTTTTGTGTGACCAACCATATACATGAAATAACAAACCTGTGAAAAGTTGGGCTTGTGAATCCGCTGTGCGAGTAAGGAGAAAATAGTGAACAACCATGCACATTTTCAGCATGTTATCACTTTGTCCTTTAATTTGGGTTTTAACAACCGAAATCTGCTGTTGCGTTTTTTAAGGTTTTTCAGGTTCAGTTTTCTCGAATATGACTTTATTTCACAGGGAAATATTTCACATAAAAAATGGTTCTCCTATGAACTTCAATGATTTTTCTGATCCTTACCAAGCCTGTACAATACCTTTAACTGCTGCTTTCCATACAAAAAAATATCCCCCAATTTCGACACGGCTGACTGACCCCCCCCCCCCCCCCCCCCCCCCAACCCTGAAATAAACTCAAGCCGTTGAGTAGGCAGTTACTGATGACGTGGAAGACAGATCAGCTATGGGGAGTTTGACCTCCTGGGTCAGTGTGGCGTGGTCCAACGCATACTGACGTCTCTCCTGTTGTAACCAATAAAGCATCTCAGTGCAGTCCCCTTTCATCTTCTGGAGGTAAGGTCGACCCTGTAAAGGTTGAGAAGATGATAAAACAAAACACATACTTTGAGAAGGACATTTTTCGGGAGGTCGGATCAGGAAAAAAATCTCTTCATGACATTTATGGATAAACTTATTCTTGCATTGAGATTTTACAAATTTGTCACCATAAAACAATGTTATTTTATTTCATTTCATTTATTAATTCCGGGTGTGAAGCCCAAGGACTCTCAGAAAAGCGAAACTTAATCACTATACTAGCCAAGAACCCAATGGAGAGAAGACAAGGAAGGAAGGAAGTTTTTAAAAAAACACAGAGAATTATTCCAGGGAAAACCCACGCAATCAGGCGGGAATTGAAAACCCAACCCATGTAGTGTCCCCGGTGGGATTTGAACCTGGGTCCCAGAGGTGGAAGACAAGGCAAGATGCCACTACGCCAACATGACCACCCTGTTTCTCAATACTACTTGATCTTAAAGGCACCTGGCAGTGGTATTTTTTCAAAATAAAGCTTTTGTCATTAATATATACATTTTTATGAGTGGAATGTGAATAAACAATTTACTAAGGTTAAAAAAAATTTTTTTTCTTTTAATTACAAATAAAAAAATAGGCCCCCCTTTACATGGCGCTGTTCGTGACGTCAATCGAGGCAGGAGAAAATGTGTAGTCTGGTCCCGTACATTACGTCTGGGTACCTGATCAGTATCATGCGTTTTCGTATTCGGACGTCACTACCCAATGCAATCCTAGGACAGTGTACAGTCGACTAATAGTAATACGAGACGCCAGTTTATACGAGGTTTTTCACCGGTCCCGAACTGTCCCATGCGCGTTTTTATGTCTTAAAAACGGAAGATATGAGCATGGTCATAACGAGAACACGGATAATACGAGGTATTGTTTTTCCACCAGAAACATTTCGCTGGTAACCTAAGCTTCACTGCAACTTCCCTTGCACGCTACTGCCAACGAAAAAATCCCCGGGCTATCCAAGTGTTCGCTCCATAGCGCTGAAAACGACGTCGGACCGGACCACTTTGCCCTCGTTAGCCTAACTTTCGATGCCGTAACTGCCTATTATTTGGGATCTGCAGGAAAAAATTGCTGGCTGACCCCATCTTTAGTCGTTTTGCTGCATCCAGCAGCAATTTTCGCTGGAAAAATGCAAGAAAAAAAACCCTTTTGGATAACCAAACGAAACGTACAATCTCACTACTTGCACGTGTATATACAACGTAAATGCAGGCAAGTTCGAGTGGGGTCATGTTCAATCGAGGCGAAGTCTTCCTCGATTGACGTCACAAAAAGGGATGGGCGGAGTCACCCCCAAACAACTTTATCTATTTTTTTAACATATAAATACTGACAAACAATTACTCAAAAAATTGTTTTATTGTTAATATACATATACTCTTATATAAAAAAATAATAATAATCTATTTCCAGGTGACTTTAACACCATATTACATCGACACTGTGCATGTTTTTGGCGTAGTAAGGGCAAAAAGAAAAACAAATTATTCTTTATCCCCAATGCAAAATTAGCATCTATTGAATTGTTGCGGTACCCTCTGCTAAAATATGGGACTTGAACTGCCTCTAGCCCCCAGGCTAGCTCGGTGGTCTAGTGGTAAGACAACTGCTCCAGCATAGCAAAGGTCATCCCACCTGAGTGATATGCTGTGTTTATTGTGGGTTTTTTCACTGGACTCGAGACAGCACTGAGTACACAGCTCTTAATACACAGCTCTTAATACACAGCGGTGTAACGGTATAAACCAAATAATATTCTTTTGTCCCTGATGCAAAATTAGCATCTAGAAAATCAATGTTGTTTGTGTTTTTAAGCACTGTAAACTCTGTGTTTCCCAAAGTCCTCTTGAAAAATAAATCAAACAAGCACATCACTCGGGCAGGATTCAAACCCACGACCCCTTCCATTCTAGAGCAGATGTCTTACCACTAGACCACCAAGCGTACCCTGTGACGAGAGGACAGTTTGAGTCCTGTATTTAACCAGCAGGAAACGCAACAATTTAACATGCAATAATTGCATCAGGGATAACAAATATTATTAGACATTTTTTTTAAGGGTCAAAACACAAATATTTTTCTTTATCCTTGATCCAATCATTACATCAATGAACCAGTGTTTCTCTTTTTTTTTTTTCAATTTTAATTAAAATTGATATAAATAAAGCAGAAAACTCAAACCTGAAAACTTGGAACATCGGCAAACTTTGTGTGGACAAACTGAACCTTGCGTTTGACGTGAACATCTAGATCATGTAGTCTGGTGTACAGCTCACTACGCTGCTTGGCCTCTTCAAGACGAGCTACAGACGACCCTCGGTGACCTATTAAAGAAATACCAAATGCAGCATTAAGAATTTAAGTAATTGTCATGTGTGACAAAAAGACTGAAATTTTAAAAGAGCCTAAAATATAAAACCTGATAAAACTGTAGCTATTCCTGACTGACCTCTTTGGAAGAACCTGTCTGGATCCGAAGCAAGACGTTCAAATGTCTCCAGCCTGGCAAGAATTGCTTCCCGCTGCACAATCAGCTCAGTAGCAGTCTCCCAAGCTTCAATGGCCTGCAACATGGGATGGACAAAAAAGTACAATAGTGAACACTAGGTGGCAGCAGACTTTACCCTAACAGTCCCCCTAAGTCCTTCAAAGAACTTCTTATGGTTTTGTCTGTTTTTGTAAAATATGGTCCTGTACCTCCAAACCCACCCACTCTTAGCCCTGGGGCCGGGCTCCTCCATTTTATCAGAGTACAAACATTTGACTGTTGAGTTTAACCATCTCTTTATCCAACTATTTGACAAAAACAACCGCTAGCCACACTTTCTCACCCTAAAGATTTCATTTTAAAGCAGAATGTGTAAGACAACTTTCTTGCTTATTTGATTCCCTTTTATGTAGTACAAAATCATTGAGATCAGTCAATAAAAATCAAAGTTGTCGATCCTTCTTTGATCAGTGCATTCTCTAAACACAAACACTTTTTAGGTCATAAACGTTTGGTGTTTTGGAATTTCCGATCTTTCCACTTCAATTTGAAAGGTTTGCATTACAGCATTATTGGAAAGATCTCGTCTTCTTTGCAAGCGATCTAAACTTGGGTCTTGATGGTAATTACAGACAAAACTACGTCTTTGAAATAAAAGGCTATTGCATACCTGCCAACATTGAAACCTCAGAAATAGGAACGCCAGTTTAATGAGTTCACAGATAGCGACGCAAGAAGTCGTGCGAGTAAAGCGTATTACATGTAGACATACAAATTATGTATGTATTTAAAACAATGCACAGAAATCATTGCATCCCGTAAGAAAATCTCTACCGTCGCAAGCAAAATGGCACCCTGTTTTACCAGAACATTTTTATTCTTTGTCATTGCTGTCATTGTCAGAAATAGGAATGTTCTGATTTTTTGCGGCCTGTAATCTTAAAAATCTGGACAATTCCAATTAAATCTGAACAGTTGGCAGGTATGCTATTGTGTTGGGGCTTTTTTGTATGTGATCTTGATTGACTTAAGTCACCAATGGTAAGGAAGAGAGGAGTGCAGTCAACTGAAAGTCACCTATGAGTGGTTAGGAAGAGGGGGTATTGGTGCAGTCCACTAAAACATTACCCCTTGGCCTGTTAAAAAGATCGAACCACACTTACATCCTGCAGTTTGTCCATGTGGTCATCAGAGCTATACTTGATGGCCATGTCTAGTTTCTGAGCATCAGGCATCTGAAGGGAGGTCCAGATATCCTCCAATCTATCCTGGGAGCTTGGAGGCTCTGGGATGGCCGGTGACAGGTGGGATTTCTTTAAATGAAAAAGGCAATTAGACAAAAACAAATCACTTTTGGGATATGCATAATATGGTTGGTTTATCGAAAACAACTTTCAAATTTATAGCAGCCGAAACAAATTCAAACTTACAAATGTTAACAAGGCTATAAAATAAAACTACCAAATATTTATAGTGAGGATCAAAAAATGTACAATACAAATGAAGGTTAAAGGGAATGTATACGTTTGGTAATCACTCTTAAAAATATTTATACAATAAAATTAACCTGTGAAAATTTCTTTTCACAAGGTGGTCGTGTTTTCGAGATATCGCCGAAAATCTGGAGCAAATATGTCCACATAGGATAGGAAGAATAATCCCTAATAGGCATACACAATCTGAGAAACGTTTCTGATAGTATCGCTTCTTCAGATTCAAATTTTGGGGCATAAACACCGATATATTTTTACATAACCACGTTACTTCAAAGCGAAATGCTTCTAAAAATGCTTTTTACTATCCAAAGCTGCTGTAGGATTTTAACCAATAAGTTTTTTATTGCCATATATTTAAGAGTGATTACCAAACGAATACCTTCCCTTTAAAAGAGGATAACTCGGGCAAAGATTTCATCCAAGAGCCAGACAAGACACGAAGTTCCTTACCGTGCTTGACAGGCGACTCGTAAAGTCCCTCATCGTCGAGCGAGACGACGCTCTGGTGCTGCTTCCTGCACCAGACACAATCAGGCTGACGTGCTTGGGCAGCACACTCGCCACTGACTTGACCGACTTGGCCGAGCCTCTTGAGGGATTCCTAAGTAGGTGTCGCGAGTGTGAGCGACGAGAATGAGGACGCGAGTCTGCTTGGTCAGATTCATCTACATCTTCTTCCTCTTCTGATTGGGGAAAAGGAAACAAACAAAAAGGAATTTTTAATAGATGTCATAATTGCGTTGCAGATAAAGAATATTATTATTAGTGTTCTTTTTTTCCCTCTACTTTTGGGTTTCTTTTTTGTTTTGGAGGGGGGGGGCGGGGTATCCTACATAGATGTGTGATAAGCACTGTACACTTCGAGCATGAATTCTAGAGCCCCTTATATTTGTACAGAGAAATGAAGCATAGCATGCCTGTTGAGCACATTACACAATGGGATGTCCTGGAGCGTACTGTTGACACGTTGCCCGCCGTTGACCACGGACCAACAACAAAAAATGTTGGGTGTATACAAAAATGTGTTAATCAGTCATAGGTTTTCTGGTTTGTAAATGTTTTTGCGTGTGTACAAGTTTTCCAGCGTTAACTGGATATTATGATTTTAATATAATTTTGGGGTTGATCAAAGAAAAATTTACTAGAGCGGGATTTGAACCAACGACCTCCAGATTAACATGCCGGCGCTCTACCAACTTAGCTATCTAGCCCTATGTTGGCGGTCTCCCTATTTTGTCAATATATTTTTGTTCGGGGGTGCCAGTCAGAAGCCAATTAACCGTAAACTGCCGTGTAGCCAGGGATCACACCCAAGTTTACGATACCACCTGGGAAGCGGCAGCCAAAGGATCTTCTAATGGTAAGGTCTGTTATTACAAAGGTGACCAACCCCAAATTTTACGAATGTTTTGTCTTACCTTCAAGTTCGGGATCCTTCCCTAGTCCGCCCATCAATATGGAATTCACATTCCACATACCGGATTGGAACTTCGTCTTCTGGGTCTTCAATTCCTGTAGTCTCTCCTTTCTTTCTCTAAAAAGATAAGTAAATAAAAAATCAAATCCAAGATCTGTACGGAAACCTTTTGCCAACTTTTGAGAGGTTGAGGAGTAGAAGACTAAAACTGGCTGGTCACAGTGCCAGGAGGGCAGACGAAGCAGTTTCTAAGGCCCCTTTTCAGCCCAAACCTGGAAGGCAGACTAGAGGCCCCCTAGAAAGGATTACATCAATTTTTTCTATCAGAAGATACAGGCTTAATTAGACAGGACCTGAAGAACTGCATATCAGACAGAACTTTGTGGAAGCCCTTCTCGGAAGTCTGACCCTTCAGGTCACCATAGGCAAGTCAGCAAATCCATTCTTAATAACCTTTTTAACTGAATTTTTTTGTAAATTTTCAGAAAAACCAAGTGTTGACTTCCGATCTGAACACACAATAAATTTGTGCATTCAGGTTGGTTCGGTGGTTTCTTCCCTGCCTCTCACTTCTGTGGGCTCCGGTTTGAATCCCGGAACACAACTTTGCATGTTGATTGGGCTCTCAGTCCCTAGTTGATTGTGTGGGTTTTCCCATAGTTGGGGTTTTCCTCCCACATCTAAAACTGAACGCTTCTTTTTCGTCTTCTCTAAACAGATGTCTTTAGGCCTACATTTTGCAGTACAAGGCACTTTTGAGGGTTCCTTGTATTCATTACCAGAAAAATATAATAATAACAACACTAAAGGGAGGATGTTTTGGTTCGTTCCTGACTTTCAATGATATTCAATCAAAACGGCATTGAATTTGACAATTTGACTTATGAAATATTCCTCCTTGGAATGTAAAGACCAATTAGTCATGTTAGTAATTGAAATCCAATGATGTCAAGTTTAAAATTTTGCTCTGAAAAAGTCAGTAATGAACCAAAACATCCCTGTACAAAAATGTACAGACCCATTTTTCTCAGAACATAGTCATCGGGTGTTTTGGATGTTGACAAATCTTGCCTCAGAAGGTTATCGAATACAATGGCAAATTTGGACCATTTTTAACTTGAGGTTAGAGACTTTGGAAATTGAGTACATACATCACAAAATTAAATTTGCTCTTTAATAATGACATAAATCAGTACCAGCACAATTGTATTTCATCAAAATGCTGTTACTATTCTTTACAGCACTGAAGATCATGGGTTCGAATCCCACATGAGATGCTTGTTTGTTGTTGTTTACCTATGTTTAGCCATCTTGGAGGAGCTGAGTACATCTTTGTCCGTCTTGCTAGCATCACTGTCCTCCTGGTCGTTCTCATACATGTGGAACACAACACCAAGAAAGTCCGTCTCCTGCGGGTTAAAATAAGATGACAATTTTTTGATGCGTGATAAAGAATTTCTGCCTGTGTATCGACACAGAGCAAACTCATTGGATATATTTTCACAATGTCAATGCACATTTTCTTATAATGTATTTCGACTGGGTAACAATAAATATATTAGCTTCAAGCAAACTTGAATCATTGATTCTGATTGGTCATTCCATAGCAACAAGAGTGTGATATTAACCTCTATTACACAATCCATATCACACCCTGCATTAAAGGCAGGGTATACTTTTGGTAATTGTCAAAGACCAGTATCCTCACTTGATGTGCCCCAAGATATGCATAAAATAACAAACCTGTGAAAATTTGGGCTCAACTAGCCATCGAAGTTGCAAGAAAATAATGAAAGAAAAAAACCACCCTCGTTGCATAGAATTGTGTGTTTAAAGATGCCCAAGAAAAAGAAAGGCTTCATGTCTGAAACCTTTCTCAGCTTTAAATTTGGGGTGAAAAATCACCTCTTTCTCTACAACTACATTACTTTATAGGGTGTCATTTCTAACAATGTTTTGTAATATCAACAGCTCTCCAGCAGTGCTCTTGAAGTTTGTATGGTCTTTTACTTGTGGAGTAATTACCAAAGGTGTCACTCCCTTTATTGCATTGCTCTAACTCAGCATATTTAAGGAGTGCCCATGATCGACGGAAAGCATCAGGACAAATGAAAACAAGAAAGTTACCTGCGTGGACAAGTACTTGGTATAGTCATCAGAGCTGATAGTGTTCTTCCACCATGCTAACCACGAAGCGTACGACCTCGCATTCCTATCGTCCATCAGGCCCTGCGACACCGGCTTACCCATACCCCCTCCGTCCAGATCCAAGCCCCCAGGACCAGGACCAGGACCGCTGAGGAGCCCACTGGCTCCACCCAGCTCCGCCCCACCACCTAGGTTGAGGTGGTTGGAGGGGGTACCTAGGGTTTCCAGGAGGGTACTAGTGCCAAGGTTAAAGCCCTGCTGGGCGCTGGGTTTCTTGGCAAAGGTAGCATTGAAGATGGGACTGCAAAAAGAGGATGGTGACAATCCTTATTCAGACAGTTTATAGAAGAGTTATAGATTTTTAAGCAGCTAGTTTATCTCTACAACCCTCTATTCTCTATGTACAGTGTATATCATTAATACCTGTAAAACTATAAATTGCATATTATAAATATTATAAATTTTGTAAACGTTTTACAGTTGTAATAGCAGCAATAATTCCATAATAAAGCTACAAGGTTGTTTAGGGCATTCAGGTTGTGGTCTCAGTCTTTAGATTGGAGGCCTTTACAACAACACCAAGTTTGAAAACCTACAAATTGCTGACCCACCGATGGGATGTTATCATTAATAATATTATCATTATTGGTTTATTAAAAACATTCAAACATCGCATCAATAGTTACATAAAAATAGATTTCACAAACATTGGATAAGGTATACAAAAACAACTAAACCTTTACATGTAGGCCTATGATTAAAATACAAAGAATAGAAACAGGAAACAGTAAAACAAGAAATTAAGAATTTGTCAAGACTTTGTACAAAGGAAAAATACAAAGCCGGATATTCTATCACTATAGATAGTTCCCAGTAGACGCCATCTTTACGGGCAAATCGCATTTTGGCTTGCAGGCGCGTCAAGCGCTCAAATTATTAACGCAGCCGCGTCGTTCACTAACCAATCACGCAATGAGTTTTGTGAAATGTGCGCGTGCTGCACGCCGTTCTCACGCGTAACGCGGGACTGTGTGTTCCAAATTGCCCGTAAAGATGGCCGACTTACGTCATATTGCAACCTATCTATTACAACAACAAAATATTATAAAAGAGTCCAAATAAGTTAGACCAAACACACAATAATACAGCAAAAAACGCAACGCAGATCTCTGCAGCATTTGTCAGACAGAGAACATAAGCGAGTTTACCAAATTATACCAACAACCGAAGTACCTTGCTCAAATAGCACGTCAGCATACAGTACTGACAAAACAACTCCTATTAAACAACAACAAAGCAACAAAACCCACAAGGAAATTATCATTGGGAGGCAGGGCACTGAGCAATATACAGTGCACTGAATTTTACAAGAATGCAAAAACGAAAAAGAGAATATTGAACCACGGTCGACTCTTCAAAGTTCTGGCCACTCTAGCAATGCTAGATGGACATAAACATGATGATGATGATGACGAGCTGCATGAAAAGATGGTGGCACACATAATTTCAATGCACAATTTCACAAGTACAATAATGCCGAACTGGAGAAAAGTACATGTATGAGGTATAGAAAAACAAATATAGCAAGCTTTATTTCAGGTGGATAGTCGATATTAGTTCCCCTCAGTATTGGAAGTTGACAAACTAGTTCCCGAGTGACCTCTGGAACTAGATCGTCAACGTCCAATTCCTCAGGGATCTAATATTGACTGTCCACCCTCAAACCATTGTATAATAGGATCTGGGCCCCATTTCATAAAGCTGTAAAGCAGAAATACTTCTTAACAACTTTCTTTGCTCAGCAAAAAATGAGTGTGGCACCAGTTGAAACGATGTAAACTTTATGGAATGATGGCTGATAACCTGTTTCTGGTAAGCCAGATTTGTATATGCTTAGCAAGTTTTTATGAATTTTGGGCCCTGGGCCCAATTTCATGGCTCTGCTTACCGTAAGCAAAGAATCGGTGCTTAAGGAAGCAGGGAATTCTGCGCTTACGTCAAGCTTATTTCATGGGTTAGCAGGGAATTTTTTCTTGTGCGCGTGCGTACTCCACGTTGCTAGGCATTCTTCACTTACACAGCTAGCACAGAAATTCGGGGCTTGCACAGTAAGCGCAGGGATACGGCGGTAAGCAGAGCCATGAAATTGGGCACTGGTCATCTTACCTCTTGGACCACTCCTCACGGTCTTCACCCCATGGGGGATCTTCAGTCTTGGTCAGGTTGGGATTGAGTACTCTATCCTGGCCGTGTTTCTGCAGCATGGAGGAGGCCAGGATTGTGTGGCTGGCTAGAGCTCCATAGCTGGAAGACTGCTCCATGAAGTCATCCTAAAATAGAACAAAAAAATGTGAATATCAATATGTACATGTATACATGAATTCATGATGGTCATTGTTATGATTACATCAGCTCGTATACAGGTAAGTTTATATTACCAGCAGTCGGTTTTACTGAACTGCGTTTTTCAATTCAACTGACTTTAATATCCCCAACAAGAAATTTATTTAGTCCTTTACATCAATATAAAGTTATGAATACATTCTAATTACAATGTGTAAAATATTCCCATTTCAGTACATAAATGCATCAACAACAAACAAAAATTAACAATATAAAAGGAATGACACTAACAGTTTTTGAAAATTATTTAAAAGGTATTAGTTCATAAAAAAACGTACATTTAAAAATTTCTATTGAGTTTAACAGTAGAGCCCATGTTGGTAAGTCCTCTTGTGCAAGATATCCTGTGCTAGTGGTGCACAACTTACACAATAAATGTTGCACAAGTGGACTTATGCAGTGCGTAAAGTTTCGTAAAATCTGTGGCACAGATCTTATTGTGCTTTTGATTGCCCGGTATTCATTCTTCGACAACTACCCACAAACAGAACATGGTGTGACCTGTCAATACAAATCCTGGATAACGTCACTACCCTACTTTTCCGGTGAAAAGCAAAAGTGATCTTTTTCTACGGGATCATTGGCACAATACAGATCTACCTAGATGCTTTAAATGAAGACCTCTTGGTTTCACTATCGGAACAAAATATAATAATAAAAAAAGAGATCACAATAAATAATAGCTCTGTGTACTCACCTGATCATAGGCCATGTGGTCCGTGGGTAAAGTCTTCATAATCTCCCGGTACACTTCATTAATCTCCTGACCTCGGAACAGGTTACTGTCCAGCTTCTTGATTGTGTTACCGTTCACCTTGGGTTATTAAACAATCATCCATTGACGGTCAAATTCAATTATTAAAGTGAGAATACCTGTTTACAGTTTATGTAATTTAGTGATAACAAAATCATAAACAGCTATTTTTTTAAAGGTACTTATCAATAAAACTCATCAAAATCTCACATAATTATTGATTTTTTTTCTTGAAAAAACAAGAAAAGGAGGCTTTCAGAAAGTCCCGAAACCAGGAAAAATCCAGAGAAATCACATGCCTGTATGCACAGCCACAATCATGGGTACTTTTATTGTTGCAAAGACACCAAACGAACAACAGATCAATATTGAGCAACTCTTTGCAGATCTTGCATTCGACAAACTCGCGCACTTATTATTCATCATTAAAGGTATTATACAGGATTGGCAGAGCTGACAAAATAATCACAGACAGTGTTCATGTTTTGTGTAATCAACCACATACATGAAATAACAAACCTGTGAAAATTTGAGCTCAATTGGTCATCGAGGTCACGAGAAAATAGTGAAAAGAGACCTTATGTGTTTTCTGTTTTTCGAACATCGAGTTTATTATCGCGCGCGATAAAAACTATTGTTTAACTCATTTCTCAGAAACGATAGCATTTTAGGCAGAAATATTTTAAGGAACCCTTTCTACCATTACTTACTTTAAATCATGTAAGTTGTGTGTGAATCTGTGAACATTTGTGTTTTTCGATCTTACCAATAGTGTACAGGGCCTTTAAAAAGCGATTGTTAATTGATATATAAATAACATTGAGATGACTGCTACATCACTGGTTTCCAAACTGTTGTTCATAAAATGGGCACACACAAAATGTGATACTCATGATTGTGGCTGTGCACCTGTGCAATTGAGGGGGTGGGGCTTACTTAATTTTTTTTTGGGGGGAGGGGGGTTTGGGGAGCCTAGCTGAAATAACATAAACTGTGACTGATTTCCTCAAAATATTCCAAGCCTTTTGCTGTGTAGTCATGGAACACTTACATCGTCATTCAGCTCATTGAACACAGTGGTGTTGAGTTTGAGTGTGATGGAGGACAGGCTAACTCTCTCAGACACACGGACATCAGAGGTTCGGACGACTGACTTGTTCGGCATGCGTGTGGTGACTGTGGCTGGCTGGGGGTGGGTGGGCTCTGATATCTCAATCCTAAGGTGAAATTTCAAAAAAGAAAAAATTACATAAATCAACTATGGTCAATTGTGGTTAGACTGCAGGACATTGCAATCACAAGGTTGTGGGTTTGAATCCGACCAAGCTAACCATTGATTTCACAATGACTAGAATATGTATTGTTGTCTAGTTAACGAGTCATAATTTAATGATTTGTGCAATTCATAATCGTTAAACAAATGTTTGCATGAGAGAGATTGGTCATGTTTGATGGCCCCCGGCAAAAACCACTGCAATTCCACTTCCAAGACTTGTTCCTTTCACATGCCAGCCAAGAAATTGTAAAGATGAATTATACTGCATCTTATCTCTCTCTGGGATGCCATCTGTTTAACTGGGCTTGGCAGTCGATAAGAACACGGGATTCAAGCTCTGGTGTTTCTGATCAGCAGAGTGTGGGTTCGAGTCCAGGTCGTGTCATTTGTGTCCATAAGCAACACACTTAACCATAATTGCTTTGTCCTTTGGATGGGACATAAAGCGGTAGGTCCCGTGTGTTGTGTAATGCACGTAAAATAAAACAGTACGCTTATCGTACAGAGAAGGGGTTCACCCCGGTGTTCCTGGTTTGATTGGCTGCATATTGCACCACAGCACCTTGTAAACCATTACATGGTGCCATAGAATAGGTCTCATACTTCAAAACGTAGCTCCACATACCTTGCATGATAAATACTGTAACGGTTAGAAATGTAGTGTTAAGCGTGGTATAAATGTTAAGCATTATTATTAATGATCAGCCGCTACATCATGACTTTCCAACAGTCTGATTATGCTGCAGAAACACAACAAAGCTAACGAATCTGTAAATGTCTATAGAAAAAAACTTGATATGGGTGTTCAAACAGATTTTCAATGAAAAAAAGAATTACTAATGGCTAGAAAAGTAGTTGCTTGTTGACTGAAAATCATCCTGCGAGGGTAACAGTAAGGGTGCTTAATCCCGAAGCAAACTGGCTAGAGGGGCATACTTACTGTTCCTCTTTCTCTTCCAGTGCACGTTGTTTCTCAATCTTCTTCAACTCTTTCTGTAATTCTTCCCTCCTTGCATCTGCTCTCGCCGTCTGTGAGATTGCCTGTTAACAAATTTACCACAACAAAGTGGACAAATTACTAAGTTTACATTGAAAACCCTCTGAAGATTTGTCTTAGACTGTGCTAGTCTCGCGCCTATCAAAAAACTAGAAAACAAGTCAAACTAAACACAAATTTTTTATGAAATCAAAATTTCTTTTGACCTACTATTTTAACCAAATTTTTGAAAACAAAAATACTCATCGCGATCTAAAAAAAAAAAAAATGAATTTTTATATATTTTGAATAAATTGTAAATATAAACATTGATACAAAATTGAGCTTAAGGACACAAGTGTCATCATTGGGACTCAAACCCAAACTCTGCTGATCAGAAACACCAGCTCTTGAGTCCAGTGCACTTGATCGTTCTTATACCTGTAAGAGAGGTGGGAGGTCTTCATCCTCAGCGAGCTGTTCATCTCTACCATCGTCTCTCGCTGAGCGATACGCTGATAGCTTCTTCAGGTCTTGCTGGATGTACGCTCTCGTATCTTCTGGCTTGATGTCTGCTTTGTCTGTCTTGGGTTTAGATGGCTACAGAAATAACAACATGTAAAGTATGGATAAGGGCTGACCTGTCCTGCCAAACCAATGCACGTTTGTTTAATAATTTATTTATTTATTTATTTATTTACTTATTGTATGTCTTGGATATTTATCCATTCAGTGAGAAAAACTCAATGATCTCCCATGGATCCCAGCTCACATAAAAACTACAGCAATACAAATAAATATGAATAAATATAGATTACACAGAAAAACATTACATACACAGTCATTTAAAACACTGGATCATAGCTCACATAAAAACTACAGAAAAGCAAGTTAAGTATGAAGAAAAGAAAAAACTTAAAGGGAAATAATGACACATTCATTAATAAAACATTTTTAAATTTCTAAAAACAGACATGACAGAGAAGAAAACCACAATGGAGTAATAAAAAATGTCAGTGGAAAATGGGACTGACTGAGCGATCCAGATTAGAAACTTGACTGAGTTTTGGTCACTGGTTACTCGTTTTTTAAGAGTTCAGATACTTTTAATCAGGAGATCAAACTGGCTTACTATCTTTGGGTCGAACTCAATACTGCGCCTCCTGCGGTGAACGGTGTTGTAGTCGATGCCTAGTTCCTCAAACAGTGTATCAATCAGAATCTCATCCACAGAGCGTGATCTCCTCACCTTGGCTCTTGGCCGAGCTTTCCTCTCCTTATCTCTGCAGGATGAACGGGGAAAATTTTTTATTTTTATCTCTGCTTTTCATGCATGAATTGTTTCTGAGGCTTGATGTTCGCGAATGCTGCAGCCACAGATGTTGTCGGTACCCGCTGTCTCTCAGCAAGTAGACACTGTATTCAGCTGAAACCTTCACATCTGACTTTTATAATATCTTTCTTTAAAATGTTGCCTCCGTGCCTACCTTTATATCAGAGGAACTACCAAGCTCCTAAGAGATATACCTTTGACCATTTGGTTAGCGTTGTAATAATAATACGCAGTTCTTTTATAACGCCTTATCAGACCTAAGGGCATCTCAAAGAGCTTATTATTTTTCCTACAAGGTACGCAGAGCTATGTTCAAAATATACGACTTGTGTATTTACATGGCTCTATGTCACACTTATAAGGTGCCCTTGGCTCAATCTGCAGCCAACCATGCAAGAAACCAAAGGTCAAACTCCTTTAATATTGAAAACTGTATTGGGCTCTTATAGGTGAATTACTCAACACACAGGAACAACTCCTTTACGTCCCATCCCAAGAACATAGCAATAATGGTTAAGTGTCTTGCTTAACAACTTCACGTCGGTTGACGGCATATGTGCAAAATATTTCTGGGGAGAAATACAGTTGACAATTATAAACGCCCAGAAAACAACTTCAGAGCGTCCTCTTTAGGTCCATGAATTTGTCAGAAGTTTTACTCATTCAAAAATGATACAGATGGCAAGAGAATTATTCTACCAGCTCCTGCACACCCACACCCCTTCGTCCCAACCTTCCACCCACCTATCAACTCTCTGTCTCTGTGCCTCTTCATCCACCTTGAGCCTCGCAGCACGCACTGTGGCTGTTCTCTCGGCAGCAGTCTGTTTCAATAGCCCCCTCTGCAGGATGTTCACATCTGGCAAGTAGTCCAACACTTTGTGGGACTGGATCAGCGGCATCTGGCGTTTCAGGTCACGCACCTCCCGCTCGACCGTCTGGCGGTAGCGCTTTTTGCGTTTCGGGCGGCTGGTCTCAATCTGGTGGTTTTTTTTATAGAAATTATAAAAGTAAGTATTCATGACAAGTCATGACAAGTTTAACAATGGAATTCAGTTTTAAATCAAAGTTCTTTGATAGCAGAGTCAATTTCCTTTGCTAGATCGCTTTTTGCGTTTGAGGTGGCTGGTCTTAATCTGGTGGATTTTTATTTGTTTATTATTATTATAAAAGTAAGTATTCGTGACAAGACATGACAAGTCTTACAATGGAATTCAGTTTGAAATTCAAATTTCTTAAAGTGTTACAGCAGAGTCTATCTTCTTTGCTGGATCACAAAATGGTGTTTAGTGCAACTTTATCCGGTATGACTCTTACAAGAACTGAGTTGATCTTCTCAGCAATCCTCCTGATGAACTCTGGACCGAAATCAATAACAATCTTTCCACATCCTAAGCCGCAACTCTACATAGATGTCACTAGATACTTTACAACTTGGAATCCAAGATTTTGTGCACAAGGTGGCAGCACACATATCAGGTAAAGTTTCCATTGTTGATATAACTATGTGCATGTTGAATACAAACGTCTCCCACGGATTCAGTTTTTTATATTTTCGTGCTACATGTAAAACATAAAACGACTTATGAGACCAAGCAATTTCAAACACAAAATGGCTGTATAGACAAAACTTTCTTTACCAATTTTTGGTAAGAGAGAGGGGCCACTTCATCATCTGCTGCAGCATCATCGGGATATTCTTCCTCCGAGTCCGACACGACACCTCTGATATCAGCCACGATGTGACGACGTACTGCAAGGATGTTGAGGCTGTAGAGGGGTAAAAAACGAATGATGATTATTATTTATTGGTTTATTAAAAAAACTGTTTGTATCAACCCAATGGGCTGAGTTACAGTATAGATGAATAATCTGTTAAATAGTCTAGTAAAAAAGATAAAAACACATAACAGAACCACTACGAAGACATTAAGGCAGACAAAAAGATTGCGGGCAACATCCAACTGAGAGGAAATCACCCACGGGTTTAGGACTCAAAAAGCGTTTTAAAATAGCCGTGGAATAGTTGCATAATTGTTTACATATTCAAACTGTTGGTCTAGTGATGAGTCTAGTTTTGTATTAGTTAGTTCTACACCAGGGCCCAATTTCATGGCTTTGCTTACGGAAGCAGGGAATTTTGCGCTTACGTCAAGCATATTTCACGGGTTAGCACTTGCATAGTCCACATTACTAGGCATTCTACGCTTACACAGCTAGCGCAGAAATTTGGCGCTTGCTCGGTAAGCAGCAAGAATGGTGATTGCAAGCACATCACACTATGCTTAGCAATAAAGACTAATTTGCACATAAGATCAATCTTAACTCTTTGTGAAATCGGCCCCATTCACCACAGGCTATCATATCGCAGGCTAGCATAGTGTATCATTCACAACCACAATCACATTATGTTAGTTGTACAATGTTTAGGTTCAATATAATCTCAACTTACAACTTATTTGCATCGATGGAAAGTTGCGCGTTGAGCCTGCTCATGTTGGCTGGTTTGCTAAAAACACCTCGCTGCTCTAAAACTGGACAAAGAAGTGGAAGCTATGTCATATCAAAATTCATTCACATTCTCTTGAGGACAAGCCTCAAGTCTTTATTAGGCAATTAGTCTGAATTATCTGACGGCAAAACTCAATACTTTGCAGTCTTAAGTCTCTGAGGGCAAGTTTCAAGCCTTTACAAGGGCAAGTATTAAATCTTTACGAGGGTCAGTTTCAAGTCTCTGATTGAAAGTCTCAAGTCTGCGAGGACAAGTCTCAGGTCTTTGAGGGCAAGTCTCAAGTCTTTATTAGGGCAAGTCTCAAGTCTTTATTAGGGCAAGTCTCAAGTCCTTCAAGGCAAGTCTCTGCTGAGCTTTCATCATCAACAAGTCATTCAGCACATGTCTAGAGTCAATTAATCAAGCCCTGCAATTTAAGTCCACAGACTCAAGACCCCAACTTTGGTGAATGAGTGACAATTTGATTGCTAGTAATACATATTCTCTCAAGGAGTGGTGACAATTTTCAGACCGACTTTAATCCAACAATCAGAGGCATGAAAAGGGACTTTATATCTATACTTTAAAAAACACTTGATAACTAAATAGTTTATTGCGTTCATTCAAATGTAGCTCATAGGTCAGACTTGCTTTTAAGAAAAATAAATCGGTACAAACAGTGACTTACTTTTTGCCTTCTCCATGTAATGTAGAAACAGCTGCTCACATACTGTCACAATGTGAACGGTGATCCTCCTCTGGAGCTCCTTGTTCTCATTTGCAGTCTGTAAAAATTACAAACAAGACACACTTGTACTTTATCAGATCATAGATTGGTAAATACTCCAAAAATTAATGACCATAAAAACTTACTTGGTAAGACGGACTAAAGCTGTTGATGGTAATAACTACTTCGAGAAAGGATTCCCTTCGAAGTAATATGGTTTTGATTTTAGATTTTTTTAAAATCAAGGTTTTGAGGAAGTTTACACCTTAATCCACTTTGCTCCAGGTTTCCATCTCCAATGGACCCCTTGCATATGATGTCACAAGACCCAAACAGCGCCCTCACTGAGGTCATTGAAGAAATATCAGTTGCCGAGAGCTGCGCGCGGCGCGTACAGAGGTGCACATTTCTATTGTTTGACCTCAGCAATGGTGGCCAATCCAAGAGGTCTATTGGGCCTTTCTCAACATGGATCTCTTGTTTGTTCTCTCTACCCATATCAATGTAGACTAAGCTTGAAGGGCAAAATACTTTTACAAATCGCTACGCATTTTCAGAACCTACCAGGAATGGATCATCAACTTGTCTTCTGATGTCAGGCCAGATGCCGTTGACTTCACCCATGATTATACCAGCCTACCGAAAGAGGATGAAGAAGTCTGATTTAGAAAGAGGAGTTTTGTTTCATTAATATTGTTATCGGTGGATTATCTTATGCCAACATGCATAAATTAATCATATGCTAAAGGTATTAAACAGGATGATAGAATTGACAAAATAGTCGCTGACAGTGTTTGTGTTTTGTGTGATTAACTTTCATACATAAAACAGCAAACCTGTGAAAATTTGGGGTTAATCCATTGCACAATTTTCAGAATGTAAACAAAAGGATTTGATGCACACACACATGGGGCTCATTTTAATTGCGACAATTCAAATAAGCAACAGTAATGTGTGGGGTTTTCAGATCCTCAACTTTGACAGTATTTAGAAATATTTCTCCTTTGTTTATGCATTAGAATAGCCAAAAAAACATTTCAAAATGTTTAGGCATAATTTTAACCCCACACAGTAATGTATGGGGTTTTCAGATCCTCAACTTTGACAGTATTTAGAAATATTTCTCCTTTGTTTATGCATTAGAATAGCCAAAAAAACATTTCAAAATGTTTAGGCATATTTTTTCAGAAGGCAATCTGTGGATAAGGGAGGTCAGGAGCAAAACAAATAAAAACACATTCAAAAGAAAATTATGTGCTATTTTTGTTATATTTACCAGTGTTTGTTGCTCCTCTACTGTGATGTGAGTGACATCGGGCCTGGAAGCAACCCTGCGTCGGATCAGCTTGGCAAGCTGAGTAAATGTTGAGGGTGGATTTTTGATGCTTTCCTGAAATTTGGGGAAGAGGGGAATAAAATACAAAATATTATTACTTGTGTTGCTGGCATATGTTATTATACGTTCAAACTTTGATGCATAAAACTTTGATGCATAAAAATATTGCATTACATAACAATTGTTATTTGATTGGGAAATTGTTGTTCATACAGCATTCATTAATCAAACCATTACATCACCCGTCATAACCCGAGCATTTTGGTACATTCACTGTGCCTTTTTTTCTTTTCCATTTTTTTACTTTTGCGTGCAATACCACCACGCGCATGCACGTGTTATACACAGCAGTAAACAACGCCCACAAAGTGGATGCCACAATACAATCTTGCCAATTTTGGTTGACTGTCTCTTCCTACAAATGGCAAAGATCTACTTGGATAGTGTAGTAAACAAATAATGAATACTTTGCATTCGTGCAATGGAGAGAAAAAAAATTTGTTCGATGAAAGATGGAATGTTTTATTCAACTCCTTGAATGGAACATTCCATCTTTTAACTCTCTATAATATTTTCACTACTGCATTCATATACTATCCCATTTTTAGGAGCAAGAAGAAACTTACATCAATTGGAGTCACCGGTCGCTGAATGTCGAGCTCAATTTTTTCTGGAACTAAACAGACAGAACAAAAAATTGTATCAAGGCTACAGTGCTAGTCACTTTTGAGGGGCAATTGACTTCATAACCAGAATTATTGACACTTATTTAAATAAATAACTTTAAAATAAATACCTTTCTCATTGAAATAAGGAGCAAAGAGACTCAGAGGTCCAAGGACATCTTCATAACGCTTCTGTAAATCACGCTGCAAAAAGAGAAATAATCAAATTATTTGCATTTTGATTTTAAACTAAACATCCCCAAAAATTTACAACATAAGGAACTGGAGCCACCTAGGGCCCTAACTTTTTGTTTTTATGTTTTCAATAGACTGTGCAAGTCTCGCGCGTAATCGAACTTCCGGGACCATAGTGGTCCCAACCATATGGAGTTTTACGTGGGCGAGATTTTGTTTTGTCAATTATTTTAGTTTAACGTAGGTTATGACCTAGAAAAGTATACATGTTGTTGGGAATGTAATACTAAGTGATAACAACATATGAAAGTAAAACCAATTCAACAATATAACGAAGAAAACCCAAGAATTAAACTTGACCTCAGCTTCCGGTTATTGCAAAAAATTAAGGATTTTGTGCTCGCCTCCGATCATAAAACTTACGTAAACGCTTGTTTTGGATGCGCAATTATAATCGCCAGATGCTGTAATTGCAAAGCAAACCCTTTTCATTGCAGTCTATGGTTGTTGAGGCGTCAGCATCCTCTTTTCTGCGATACGGGTCCATTTAAGACCCGTTTGACCTTCACGAATCCGCCGCGTGAGGGGTTTCTAAAAAGTTAACATCAAATATGCATCCTTGTCCCAGAGTTTAAATTTTTTTTCAATAATAATATACACACTATTGTGATTGTTTTTTCAAAAGCTAAAACTTTTCATAAAATTGTAATGATTTATTTTTGTTCTTCAGATTTTGTCATGAGATATAATTTAAAACAAACATTTAATTTCAGAAATAAACATGTTCTTCGTTTGACGTGTTTTCTCGTTCGGATACGCGCGAGACTTGCACAGTCTATTAATAAGGGAATTGAGTTCACATGAGATTGAACATATTTTAGTTGTGGAAAAACAACCTCTTTGAATACCCTTCTCCCGTGCTTTTAAGAAAGATTTGTGAAAAGCCCCGTTTCGTCATCACCCATGTTACATCATATGTGGGAGCTTTGTTTTGTATCTGCCACTTTGTTGCAGCATGGAGGTTTTAACCAAAGCGACTTCCCACGTGATGTCAAAGTATTGTCAAGTTTTTCTAGTTTTACAAAACCTTGAGGTTGGGGCCTAATTTTGTGATCGGTAATAGAACAAAAATCAGAAAAGTACAAATAATAATATCAAAATTACATTTATGATAAACAAACACATTATAAACAAGTTTAAAACAGCATTCCCAAAATTGTTCAAGTTGCTGTTCAAGTCTGTAGGCAGCAATAGTATAAATACCAATTCAAACATATAAATACCAATTCAAACATATAAATACCAATTCAAACATAAATACATTTTAACAGTTAACTTTCTAAATTTAGTGTTAATAATAATAACAACTGTATTTATATAGCGCCTAACACCTTCAGAAGAAAGTCTCTAAGCACTCAGGAGAGCCAAAAGAAAATTGTTTACTTGGTTTATCATGAATCAACATATTCCGATTCAGACATGGAGTAACTTACAGACAATTTTGTAATTTCACAACGATACTTACAGTTCCAAAGCCGAGCTTCCCCAAAGTGTACAGCTCCTCTTTTCTATGCAGAGCCTGTGCATCCATGAAAGGCTTCTGGTCACTCTGAGCTGCAGCCATGATGGATTATTTACTTTAACACACACCGCTGGGGGGAAAAACAAATTGACCATCTCCATTATTCGTTAAACTTTCTAAATCTAAGGCAGTGTATATTGTGCTGGTACTGAACATGCATAGTGACTGTTTTGGGGGACCTGTCCTGGACCATTTTAGACTTTATTTCTCGAGACACGAACATCAATGGGGGGGGGGGGGGGGTTATTGTAGGTAAAAAACCTTATTTGAAAGATACGTCAATATCAATCATGCAAAATGGATACAAGATTGCCGCCATACGAAATTGCTGAGAAAGTTGTTATTCTTCTGTTTGCCAAAGATGCCATTTCTTGCCATATTATACACTTCAACTCAAGATTACTTTTGGTCTGACCAACAAACTTGTAAGCACAGTACCTTTTTTGGGTGAAGCTTGTGGTGGCACTGGCAGTAAGCTTGTTACAATAAGTTTCATAATAATATTATTATAATAATGCTGCTCAATTGTTGCAGTCAAGCGACAAATAATTGCTTGTGCAACTAATTTGTATAATTATAATATAAAGTGACAAGGAAGAAGAGTATCCGGGTATTTATATCCACAAGGTTTTGTTTTCCTAATACTATTAGTATTATCATGGAGGTAGGAAAAGACCTCCATGGTATTATACTATTAGTAGGCTAGTACTAGTAGTAGTATGTATATCCTCCCCTGTCCGTTTTTCGATGTAGTAGGCCTTTTTCTTTGAATTGAAAAAAAATAAAAATATTCCATAATCAACTGATGCCCTAATTACCTTCCTTTGTTTATAAGAAATATGCAAACATGTATTAAAACTTGATGGACATTGAAACTTTCACACCACGCACCGATCTTCGATGACTTCAAATGCGTCCCATTTGTTTTGAGTTTGACCTGTTTTCGATGCAAACAAGAAAGTATGGTGTCCGGGTGAAGTCATACGTGGAAGAAACATCTGCAGTGACTATTAGTGTTCTGTGAGACTTAGTGTATGACTCTATAGCCAGCAGTTTTCTTCATTTTATTCAACATATTTTTTATTTAGTTTTAAAAATAACCATGGTATTTTTCAAAAACTTAAAAAAAAAAAAAAAAAAAAAAAAAATGTAAATAATTCTTGGCTTTCAAATCTTATTTTTATTTAGTTTTGTGTCTTTTTATGTTTCTTAACATTTATAATAAAGCATATAAATAAACAGTGATAATCGAATCACAAAGCTGATGTTTAAATTTTAATATTAATAACAAAAATGGTAAGAGTGTTACAAAAAGAAATTCTCCAGACTATTAGAAAATGATATAAGGCACATGGCTTCTTTAAGCCTCTGTATTTTTTTCCCCAGAATGCTCAGCAGAATGTTCAGTCACATGATTTGATCATCGTGAATTGTGAATTGAAAAAGTGTTTGATGAAACTTTTTCGGTGGGAATTTTTTTTGTTATGGCCCCGACAGTATGACATATTTTTGTACCTTGCAGAAATGCCTAAAATACCACAACTTTTTGCATAACAAGTGCAACTAACCAGTGGAGCCTTACATGTTTCTAAGTTTTGGTCAAATGAGAGGAGACTCTTTGCTTGGCAAGTCAAACCACAAAAATTGTATCTAGGGACTGTTAACATCGCGCGCAGAGTAGAGAGGTAAAAGATTTGCCTCGATTTCAGGGACGCCCTGAATACAGGGCGTCCTACGATACATAATGTAGTGCCGCTCCAACCATTTATTTAAAGACAACTCTTTAGTATTATTTACCAGTGTTGTATGACTCGAGTCCAGGACTCGGACTCGAGTCCGTCTCGAGTCACAATTTCGGTGACTCGGACTTGACTCGAGTCACGTCTGCAAAAGACTCGGACTCGGACTCGGACTCGACTATCATGACTCGGACTTGTCCCCGAGGACTCGTGACTCGAGTCACGTATTTTCACAAACAAAACTTTTTTTAAATAATAAAAACAATTCCGATGATCCGATCGTCATTCCCGGAGTGCACATGGAGTTAACGTCTAGCACAATAAATAAGTACACTGTCGTATGGTGTTGCAAGTAATAGTGTTCGTGATTATTGTGTAGATGGCCATCTACGTACAGCGCGTGTATGTTCGATTCGTATGTTCAATATACACATAATAACACTGGGATGCACGACACCAGTATTATGCTGGTATTCTGTCAACGTTAACACCATAGCCACTGTTTGTGCTTGATGCATATTACCAGGGAAATGGCATGTCTGGTACCTGTAAAACACAGCCCGCATATTGCACTGTGATGGCTGTGTGTTGTTTGCACCAGTTTCTACACATGGTCGACACACACACACGACGTCAAGTTTGGTCACGTCACAAGTAAAAAGTAGTACAACATTTTTCCAGTCATGGCATATCTGCCGTTCGCCCCGTATTGTTTCTTTTGGTTATACCAACTTTAACAAAAACTTTAACAGAACTTTGTTTAAAATAAATGTGTTTTATTTTGTCATTTCCAATTCTTATTTTACGACATTTGGTTTGCAATCAATATTTAAACAAGTGACTCGTGACTCGGACTCGGACCAAGTGACTCGTGACTCGGACTCGGACTCGGACCAAGTGACTCGGGACTCGGACTCGGACTCGACCCAAGTGACTTGAGACTCGGACTCGGACTCGACACAGGTGACTCGACTACAACACTGTTATTTACTATTAATAATAAGTATTTTTTTATTATAGTATTGGCTTGCTTTGGAACTGAAGGAAACGGTCTGTGTTTATTTGACTGATTCAGTGATTGATGGACGGTGCATGCAGATCGTGATACTGATACAGTCGTTTGACCAGTTCCGGATCACTTTTTGAATTCACGATGTTTTTGTTGCATTCTCTTTAACATTTTAAACAAACAAAAGTCGATCAGTTTACCTACACATGTCATAACATTCACCAAATATCCATTGGCCAAAAACAAGTAATACTTTTGAAGTGGCTTCGAGAAAAGTATCGTCACCCATTTGACCAGTTCCGGATCAGTTGAATCTATTCCGAATCAGTAGCGCGCCCTCTATTGCAAACCAATACTCCAAATCCCATTCATAAAACTGAAAATACATGCAACGTTATCGACGGCTGTTGGATGAAGTACATGTAGTTTTACATTCCTTGAAATATAAAAATGCACGCTTCCAGTGCAACTTAAATGACAAACTTTCTACAACAGCCGTATTTAACATACCAACATATTGAGTGATCCGGAACTGGGCAAAGGTACGATGCCTCCTCCCAACAAACGATTTCGGTAATTTTATCTCATAAAAAAACCAAAACGTCTGCTCAGTATTTATGGGAAATATGTTTTACACATTCTTACCATTTTACATAAATGCTATTCGCCCTGGCATTCAAATTTGAAAGGAGTAGAAGTTTTAACAGCGTTTTTCAACCAACATTTTGGGGGGTAAATCATGAAATAATGATCATTATCGCCGACAAACTTAAGAAAAATTACCATAATTTATTTGTCGATGATGTTTGTCACCTTATCTTGGGTTTGTTGGTTTATTGGATGTTATTCTTCACATGTATCAACAGGAATTGGTAATGTGAGAAGTAATTTAATTATGTGGTTGTTGCAAAGTTTAAGTGATCCGGAACTGGTCAATGATCCGGAACTGGTCAAACGACTGTATTGACTATTGAGAAAAACAAATTATTGTTAACAAACTTATAATATAGTTGCTTAGTAAATAGTGATGTTATTGTTATCTGATTGATACTTTAATACTACAGTAACACGTACTTACATGACTTACCTCAAACGAAAAGGTTACATTTTACAGACATTTGGGCATTAAAAAGGACGACAAATGGACTTTCCGTTTTGACCCAGTTAGAGTCTGGTTCCGATATGTGGTGATCAATTATAGTACAAAAAGCGTATACCTTTTTAATTCGCGACTCATGATGAACCAGACTGTTTGCTGTATGTTGCTATGGAGCGTAGATTCAATAGTGTAGTTCGTGATGGCTTTGGAAGTTGTTTACGTATAGTTCGGGTTAGCCAGAATACAAAATGTCAGCGCCCATGGACCTTGTCATATGGTGAGCTTGTCACATGTGCTAGCCAATGCAAATCTGCAAGTGGTCCTTCTGTTTTGATTTTTACCTCCAATGATCATTTTACAGATCTACACAAAACCTTTCACAGATGATCCATCGTTTTCAATTAACCTCGTAAGTCTGGTATTAAGTGTTTATTATAATATTTTTATTTATAATTTAGTCTAACTCTAACTAAGTCTGATTGTTTTCTATTTCTAAATCAAATGTCCTTCTGCTTCTCTATCTGAGATTTGATTTGAATTGAACAGAATGTTGTGTACCCCCTCAAATAAGAACACTAAATACTTCTAAGACTAAGAGTTTTAAGACGCTCTCAGTCTAAGTCTAAGTACTGTCTTCTTTTACTATTTTACTGGTATTACAAATTGACCCCTATATTTTTTCTATAGGCCCTACTTTTTGCTTTTATTGATATGAATAATACAGGTTATTAAATATTATTACCCTTTTTCTATTTGGTGGTTCCCAAGCCAATGAATTTATTTTCAGGGAAATAATTAAAGTCCCGGACCCAAGTATTTAAATCATAAAATGGTCTGATTCCCATCTGGTGAATGCCAAGTCACAACAACATTGTTGGCACAGAATCAAAATTTCTCATGGTAAATAAGCCTTCTGTTCGGTACTGACCATTTATACCTTGGCCGGTAAAATATCCACTCCCTATCATTTCAGTTTTTGAATAAAACTACCACATAGACACAGATAGAATGTGGAAGTTTTTACAACCCTCAGAACAATATTTCAATTTTTTGTTGTTGCAAATTCCAGATTAATTAGATGCTGTTTCTCCATCACCGCAAAGCATCCTCAGTGTACATCAGCATCATCTCTCCTGCCACCAACAATGGAAGCAACACCTTCAGCATCTCCACAACCTCCCAATCACTCGCCCCTGAAAACGGTAGCAGACGAACATCTCACACACACTCTCGGATCTCCCATAGGCTACATTAAGTCATGTTTTAAGAGTAAGAATGGGACCCCCCGCCAGCCGTCAGTGTGTACCTTCTCCAGGGCAAAGCTGACGATCCTAAAGGCGGCCTTTCCTAATCCTGAACATTCCATCCAGGGACTGGACAAGTTTTCCCATGTTTGGTGAGACTTTAGTAAAGAAAAGAGGAAGGGAAATGAACAATTCAATTTTGTGATGCACTCATTTTCCAATAGATAGAGTCATCATGCGAGTGGGTTAGAGACTCTACATTTTTTCTCCATTCACATGAAGGCTCCATCTATTGGAAAATGAGTACATTACAAAATTGAATTGCTCACTTCTCTTCCTCTTTAAGCTGGCAGATTGAGTATGTGTGGCCACAACTTCAGAATTGTCCCTGTCCCAACTTGAGTGTTACAGTTGGGATGGCCCAACTATAGCTGGGATCTAGGGATCTTCCACCGTGCAGACAATCACTAGACTGCTTGCAGGTGGTGAGGGTAAATTCAGTTGCTTGTACCGGTGTACCTGAGGTACATGCCGACGAGTTTACATTCTCCACCTGCCAGCAGTCAAGCATTGCCTGTTCTGGTTTAACCACAAGAGGTTGGAAACACACAAGGCAAAACCTAAGGTGGGAAGAGGGGGAATAAGTGAGACGGGCAAAGACAAAACAGCATTCTCTCCCTTAACAGCGGTCCGCTGACCAAATGCCAGTTAAAACACCGGGGGACCAGTCAAAAAACACTCCCAAGTAGTCCGGCTGGCTAGTTCAGTGTTAAAAAGCATCCCTATTTAATATGAAAACAATGTATAAACTATTGAAAAAGGTGGGAATGGACTCGTGAAATGACAAGCTAACTGGTCCTGCTGGCCAGTCACTAAAAATTTAAGAGCAAACCCTGCAAAGAGTTGTTAATCATTTTCTTCTTAGATGTTCAGACCATGGGATTGAATGGTATGGAGGCGCCTTATCCACACTTTCTCCTTTATACTGACACAAACAGTCTCTCTATGGTTACCACTGCTTTATACCTCAATATTTCATTATTTTGTTCTTGTTTTTCAGGATACTGTTTGTATTTCACAAGAATGGGGGAGGAAAATTTACCAAGGCTAAAGTGAAGCCCCCTCGTTTGGATGGGGCTAAAGTTGGTGTCTTCTCGACAAGGAGTCCCCATCGGCCGAATCCTATTGGCTTGACCCTTGCAAAACTGGACAGAATTCAAGGTATTCCATACCAAAAACCTAACAGGTATCAGTTCTTATCTTTGTAAAAGTGTCATTTTCTTTGTAAACTCAAAAGGCGATTACCTGTAGGCCTACTTGTTTATATACTTTTAGGACGAACATCCATATTTTGCCATGTCGGTGAAACCACGTCATCTCTTTTGTCCATTGTACATCCGGGTTATTTTAAGCGAAACAAGACCTGTTGACATTCTAAAACTTGGGTTTCATGTAAACACTGATTCAGGAGATGACCTTGTGGCACCCAAGAAAAAAAGGGAAACTGCCAGAACACAAAAACATTTTATTACTGTTGTGTGTGGAGAGGAAATTGACTGGTCGGCTTTGAAGTGGTGTTTTTGTTTATATCATTTCATTCAGAGTTCAATGGCCTTATACTCCATTTCTGGAGGAAGTCTTTACTTTGTTGTAACAGCTTTATAAACTATGCTTTTGCCCTCCCCCCCCCCCCCAGCCTATCCCCTCCCCCAGAGTGTCACCTTGTTAGTTTTGAGCATGATGACTGTTAAAGTGTGTGTTCATTTACCCATGTATTTGTTTTCTTTAAGGTGATACGCTACATTTATCAGGTGTTGATATCATCGAGGGCACACCAGTGCTAGACATCAAGCCCTACGTACCGTCCTACGATAATCCTTACTCTAATCAGCATGGACAAACCTCCGCCGTCGAGTCAGAACAGGGTCGGGTAAACATCCCAGAGACACTCAGCAGAGACTCTGTAGTAATTACTTCAACCCCGAGCACCACGCTAAAAGATGAGGAAAATCTGAGCCAACATCATGACAGCAGTGTTGATGGTTGTGATGAACTAGATCAAACTGTGAATTTACAAAATGCAGGCAGCGATGCCGGTGTTACTCCCGAGAATGAAGAAGTTGTCAGTGCAGCGATTGAATGCCCGACTGAACATGTGGACACTGTGTTTAAATCCAGTGTCTCAGCATCCACAGTTTACAAGGAGACACATGGGAAGCCACCAACGTCCAGCATTTCTCAGATACACTCTGGTGGTAGTCAAAACACCACACTCTCCGAAAAGAGAACACGTTCACAGCATGTACATGAAGCAGATGGTTGCTCGAATGCACTCTTGCCAAGCCAGAGTGATGAATATTCATCACCTGGGTCAAAGGTTGCAGTGGCTGATTGGATCAAGCACCCACCAATCAATAAGCTGACTGTGAGGTTTACTGAGCACGCTGTTGCAGATTTGAGACGGTTCAACACATCTAGTATTGGTGTGTACTACTTTTAACTTTTAAAAGGTTTTGCCCGATTCAACTTCCCTGACAGACAATTCATCATAAACTTGACAAAAATCAACGTTACGAAAAAATGAACCAACCTATATTAAGTCTCATTTAAAGTATTTAAGGCAAGATAGCACATTCTGTAAAATTGACCCAATTTTGTCATTATAGTGTAGTGCCAGCCAACGCGGCGTTTACACGTTTACCATAATTTTATGTGCAATTTGACTCCCAAAATGGCGATCATGACAGAGAGTAGCTGTGTGCGATGTTGATGCAAAGGGTCAATACCTAATTTAAACTTGTGCTAGTGGCTGTCTAGTGGCTACCTTGTGGCTGGCTAGTGGCTGGCTAGTAGCTGGCTGGGTAGTACATGTGGCTGGGTAGGAGCTGGCTAGTGGCAAAGCTGTTATTGTGTATAGGAGTGAAGCAAAGCCAAAGTTTGGGTTCATTTAGGATGACAATTTGAATCCTACTTTGGAACTCCCAAACCCACTTAACTACAAAGATGACTCGACTGATCCAAAAGCTCCTCCCCTCAATGGACTGGACAACTGCACCCAAGAGTCAGGCACGGACAAAAATCCCATTACAAAATTTAAACAAGCTAGAACCATTTGAGTAAGCAATGTTGCGCAGTGTGCTGGTTCAATGATCAATGATTGGAGACATCCAAAACGCCAGTTTCTTTAAGTTTTTTAATTTTCACTAAACTGTAAAATGCTCACCCTGAAATTTCTCGAGTTGATCATAATGTCTTTCTATTTTGACTTTGCAGATAGTGACTATCGCCTTGAGTTTCTCCAATCCGAGCAAGAAGCCAGGAGGGCAGTCTGTGAGATTCTCGAGGCTGACCCTAGGTCCACCTACAGAAGGAACGACTGTCAAGACAGACTGTATTTTTTCACCGTCGACACGTTGCACGTAACCTGTTGGTTTGGAGCGAATTTTGTCGAGGTGGTGAGAGTTCAACCCGTTAGCTTCGCTGACGTTCCAATGCGTTAGACCCTTGGGCAAGAAATTTCATTGCGTGTGAAGAAACACAAAAATGAGAAAATAGAATTAGCTGTTGCAAACTGCTTACCAACCAAAAGGACCTGTGGTATATATGCAAAAAATAAGTTAGTGGCCTGACGTTTCGACCCTAGCAGAGTCTTTCTCGAAGGCTAAATGACAACACACAAAAATGTCAAATAATTTTAGGTTTTACTGGTTCCAAAACTTGGTTCCAAGATCACTGTTGTCACGATAATAAAATCCATCGGCACCGACAAAGGACGCTTTCACACCACAATCACTATCACATGAGAAACAAAAAGAGAAACGCAGATACCTTCCATGATCCTGAGCCAGTCTTCATGGATAAGAGAGTGTGTCTTAAATATTCCAGCCAGCATACATGGACTGTTCTATTGGACTGCCAGAAAGTTCCTATGAAAGCTGCATGCCTGATTTTGCTGCATACATGGCTTTGACTAACCCAACTGATTAAACCCTGCACGCATTGAACCAACAACTAGGAGAATAATTTATACGCTTCATTTAAATTTGGACAAAGATCTTCTCACTCCAGTTTTCACCAAATCATATGGTCAACGTGCCTTCCAATTCACTGCACCTGAACTATGGAACAATCTTCCACACCACATCGAAAACTGCCCCACCCTGGAACAATTTAAGTTGTACCTTAAAACACACCTGTTTACCCACTCAAGCGCGTAGAGACTTCATTGTAATATGCGCTCTGTAAGAACTGTTTATTAATAATGAAGTGATTAAGAGGATGTTTTTCTAGAACTAAAATCTAACGGTTTGCTTCGTGTGGTAGCCATTTCTCTGTGAATGCTCAGTGACATGTACTTCCAACTTCAGATTTGTACACATCGGTGTAGGGTAAAACACAAACAATGTTCTTCATCCCTGATGCAATTTTTTTAACATCTACATTTGTTAAACCTAGAACACAACAAATATTTTTCCTGAGGTAGCATCGTGTACCTTTCTACCTCCAGATAGAACTGAATTTGCTTTAAAGAGTACATTTTCATGAATAACAAACTGAGTGATGAAAGTCCAATGAAGTGTTAGTAAAAAATGGCTGAGGATTGTTTTTTGTTTTTTTATGAAACGCTGTTGTAAGCATACACACTTTCACTATCAAAACATTTCTTTGCTGTATTTTATTTAGTAATAATATACCATTCAGTATTAAAAATACAAAATCTACATAGCATTTTTAGCTGGCATTTTGGAAAAATAAACCATTCTTGACCTTAAACCTACCTTTTTCTTTTTGAATTTAAACATGTACATGTGAAAAGATTATGGAACTAATGTGTGGAATTTTTTTGCTATTAATTTTGAACCATAAACTGCCAAATCTGTCTTAATTGAGTCCAAACATTTGGTGTGTTTAATAGTAGCCATACAGCAGAGTACTTTGGTGGACTTCAGAGAGAACACCTCGATTTTTAGAGTTTTATCACGTCAGATATTATGTAACCCTATCAGTTGAATGTTTTCTCCCACCAGTATAAAAAACCAATTACAATTTTAATGGGAGCAGAAGTAAAGAATAAGTATGAAAACTGAGTGATACTACGGAGGGGCCAATGAAGAAGCAAAGCTTGGAAGGTAAGGCCTCTAGCTGGTAGATGGCATTACAGTTATTCAACAGACTGGATAATTTCTTGTTCAGCAAGCTGTGCCTATACTGGGCAGAGCAAATACTGTTTAAACAATAATGCATAGTCGCAGAATTTAATCACAGGGTGAATTCCATTTCACAAGGCAAAAATGAATAAGCCAGATGTCACCACGGAATTATTTTCTGCAACAAGTCATGAAAAAAATGCATTCAATATTTGTTTTACATGTATAAAATTCACACATATATCCTTGCCATTTGAATTTGGGTTTTTTTTTTCACAAATAAACAGATACAGAAACTCAACCACCCCTAAACTCTGAATTTTCTTTTAAAAAACTTCCAAACAATATGGATGACTCTATGTAGACACATACCTTGTCTTCTGAGTCACAACCTTGCCTCATTTTGACAAAAGGGTGGGGAACGATTAGTTTGGAAGCAACGCTGTGAAGTGTCCTATAGTTATCCATATAAGACTCCTACATTAAATTTTAGCTTCATGGCAAGACACATGGCAAACTAAGGATGACACGTGATGCATGTTCCACCAATCAAATGACAAGGATCAGTGTCTGTGGTATATAACACAAGTTATTAAAGGGCTGTCAAAATTACCAACATTTTTACAAGCGTATAGAAACTGAACACTAGGGGAAGGGGGTCTGCGGCCTGTGAATTGAGTGCCAGCCACTCGCACTCCCAGCCATCATATCGATCGTCTTACAGCTGGCTTCCCATGCAGGAATCGGCAGTGGAACTAGCCTTGAAATCATGTCTTTGTATGGATTGTAGAGTCATAATGTCCTTTCCTCAGCCAGGCCCAATTAATGGCTCTGCTTTCCGCGGCATTCTGCGCTTATGAGCACAAAATAGTACCAAATAATTCAACATTTTCTTTAGTACACTTTTAGGTGGGAGGAGGATGGGGGTCATGAAAAAGTGTACGGTTTGTATGCCAATGAAAATGTTGATAATTGTGAATGGCCCCTGCATATTCACAAAATATATAACAATTGTTAAGAGTTCAAAATACCATTACAATGTTAATTCTACTATTTACTGATACAAATACAATTTGTCTACAAATTTTATAACTGACTTGTACATGTACAATGTGGCAGTGGTTCTAGTGGTTGAGCCAAGGCAAGCTTATCCTTGCATCTTAGCTTTAAATCATTACAAAGAGACGAAGAGGATTGTATCTAAATAAAAAAGTGTCCTTTTTGGTGGCATAGACGGGAGACTTTGTGGGGGTTGGGGGGTGGAAGCGCTAGGTGGCAGCAGAATGTTACTTGTGGCAAGGGTCAGTTTGGGCAGGAGAGTACACTCATAGTAATAGGGAGACCATAGCGGACGCGAGCTGCTTCCGAAATTACAATAGAGGCTGTAAACGGCCGCAAGACTTTACCATCTTTACCGAACCAAAAAGGTCAAAGTAAAGGTCACGTCCTGAATTGAAATATTCCAATGATTCCCATGTTAACATACAATGAAGTATCACCAATTTTTAAAAAAAATATATAAAAAAATACATGTTTCTGTTTCTTTTCTGGTTTTTCCAGTCATTCTTCCTTCAAAAAAAGTTGGTAAAAAAATCCAGAAATAAATCTCTACAGGGTTAATACACATGTTGAAAGTACATACAAATTAGTTACGTGGCGTGTATCACCCACTTGCTGTGCCATTTTCGAATGGCACTGTCTGCAGCAGCAATGCCCTCAGCGCATATGGTTGAAGCTAAGACTGGACTTACATAATAAAAAAAATAAGAAAACATCAAGGAATATTTGCCTCTCCAAAGGTGACAGTTTAGGGTAGCAACAAACATAATAATCCAACTCTGTGAAAAAAAAGGTCCTAAATGGGAGACTTTGGAACAGTAGGTGGCAGCAGACTTACCAGGTAGATTTCCATTGTCTACATAGTTTTGAGCATGCGCACAATTCTGAGAATTATGAATTTACCTGGTGAGTCTACTGCCACCTAGTGTCCATAAAAGAATCCAATTGCGAAGATGAGACAAAGGTTACCTTTTCACCAAAATCAGAAACCCTGATCAAACATCTAAAGTCAAGTCTTACATTCCCGATACAGAGTTAATCTAAACAAAAAATAATTAGTTTAAGCATAAGAATCTTCCACTCGGTCCTCGGGGGGGTGTTTTTTACAGCTCCACTGTAGCAGAGAAGCCATCCGCACTGCAGGTGTAAGTGCCCCCAAAACGCTTGGATGTGAAGTTGTCAATCTGCAAGCGAGTCATTGTGTCGGACACATAGATGATCCTCGCACTTCTACCTCGTCTTCTACTTCCTAATAGCAGGAAAAGTGTCAATTCAAAATTTAAAGGTATTATACAGGATTGGTAAGGATAAAAGAGCACAACTGTTAGAAATATTTTCTCTGATTTTGGGTTGAACAAGGAAAAATTGACTAGAGCGGGATTTGAACCAACAACCTCCAGATTGACATGGATATTGAACAAGGATATTGACAAAATAGGGAGACCGCCATCATAGGGCTAGATAGCTCAGTTGGTAGAGCGCCGGCACGTCAATCCGGAGGTCATTGGTTCAAATCCCGCTCTAGTCAATTTTTCCTTGTTCAACCCAAAATCAGAGAAAAATTTACCCAGTCAGTTTCCCTTGTGGTTTGTTATTAAATATTTTCTCTGTTAAATATTTCCCTCTAAATGAAATCATATTCGAGAAAACTGTACCAGTACCTGAAAACCTATAAAAAAAACGCACCAGCTGATTTTGGTTGTTACAACCCTTATGAAGGACAATGTGTTTACATGCTGAAAATTTTGCATTGTTTTTCACTATTTTCTCCTTGCTCACTCAATTGAATATAAGCCCAAATTTGTACAGGTTTGTTATTTCATGTACATGGTGGATCACACGAAACATAAACACTGTTTGCGACTATTTTGTCAGCTCTTCCAATCCGATGTAATACCTTGAATTCCACTTTTTAAATCTGTCAACATTTGCTCTTGGGTTTCTAACTACCGTTGTGATAGCCGCCGGTATTGAGAGTCCTTCCATCTGTTCCTTTGTTTCTATTAGTTTCCTTTCCCTCTCTCTTTCCCCTTCCCCTCTGTTGGTACATCACCTACCAATACATGTAGGGAGATCGTCATTTTTTTAAATCAGTTCCGTCTTTAAATTTCATGATTTTATTTTTTTCATTCTCGTTTTAAAGATTTTTCTGGAACAACGCACACACCTCCGAGAGCGCTCGTTTCCCAGTTAATGGGCTGCTAGTCTTTGTTATCTCGCTATTTTGAATGCTACAATACATGCAAGAATTACCACCGAACGCAAGCGAACGCTTTCACAACAAAGCAGTGGACATGGTAGAATGAGAGCACCATTGTTAGATTTCTGTTGGCGAAATCTAATAGTGCATTATCGATAATATACAAAAGCGACTTAATAAGTAAAGACTAGTATGACACTGGTGTGCGCGCTAAAGCTGTGTACAACATGGATCATCGCTGGTTCACGCCGGTATTATTGTTATTATTCTGGCAGCAGCATTGCCAGTTACTTAGTTCTTCGGCAAGTATCGTCAAAGCTTGTTGAAAAAATACACAATATTTGCGGTGTAGGTTTTGTTATAATAAAATGATAACAAGTGGGATTACCCTAAACAAATGAAATTATTACTTTACAGTACAAACTTACATTTTCACACAGTGATCATCAGAATGATCAAAAGCAATACCAGATAAGGCGCACCGCTAGAAAAGAGGCAGTGATTTTTGGGGACCTTTAAAAAGTCAGATCAGCCACGCCTTATACGCAGGAAAATACAGTACACACACTCTCGTCCGTGTCCTGTCTTAAAATTCAATGAATAAAATCTCTACCTATAACAACAACAATTGTAATCCTACCTGTTTTGATTACGTTTCCACTGGGATCTGTCCACTCCGGTTGGACTCCAGGCATCAGATTGTAGGTGCATTCCACAGACTTTCCTACCCCGGCCTCAGAGCCGAGACCCATTACATCGCCAATCGAAACCACTTTCACTGAAGACACAAGCACATATAAAATCAAATTTTTTCATAGAAACTTTCAAAATTGTATGATTTTTACTATGGTTGGGTACTATTGTCTTTTTGCCCTAGTCTTTTGCCCTGCACTGTCCTGCCTCACTGTCTGTCCCGGAGATGGTGCACAAAAGAAATTTTTTTTCACCCAAACCTAAAGGTTAAAATTTGATTTTTTATTGAACTTGTAATAATGGAGATCAACTTACTACTTTGTAAGTGTACTTGAAATGTTCCAATATGGGATTGTTGGTAATTTGAGGAAAAACTTTTCATATCTGAACACTTAGTTATCATAAAGTTTGTTTATACAGCTTCCAATCCTCAAGACAAACATTTATATTTTATCATTGGTCTTTATTAAAGGTATTAATAAATACAGGATTGGTAGAGCTGACAAAATATTCGCTGACAGTGTTCATGTTTTGTGTGATCAACCATCTACTTGAAATAACGAGCCTGTGAAAATTTGGGCTTAATCCGTTGTGCGAGTCAGACAAAAATAGTGAAAACCATGCATGACTTTCAGCATGTAAACACATTGTCCTTAATAAGGGTTGTAACACCTGAAATCAGCTGTTTTCAGGTACAATTTTTCTTGAATTTGTCTTTATTTCAGAGGGAAATATTTCACATCTAGTATGAACTTCATAATCAGTAAGCTTTCAGGCTAAAATTAAACAATGATGTCTGTTTTCTTATCTATCCTGTATAATACCTCTAAGAAAATGGCATATGGAGACCCCTCCACCCCCACCCCCCCCCCCCCCCCCGAGAAAAAAAAAAGGGGAAAAATGCAAAATTCTGTATGCAACAATCGACAGAAAAACTACAGGATGCAAAATAAAGCTTACCATTATAGCACTGGCCTTCAGCTTCACTCGGCATCATGTCACAGCTCCCTCCAGATCCCCCGGAGGCCATCAGGTCTTCCTCGGAGAGGATCCCATCAAACGCCTCAAGACACTTCTTAACGGCGAGAAAACACAGCTCCCGACATGGTGGTACGACCCTCTCTCGGCATGGGGGCAAAAAGGCCGAGCACATGAAGGGGCGGAAGAACCTGCCGCAGGGGCTGTCGAAAATGACGGACAGAGAGCTGAACACAGATTGCTTGTCACTGTTCGTCATTCCGGGCGGATAGTTGGGTATTGTCGTGGTGTAGTCAACACCGGCCATGCATTCAGGGACAGTGATCGGTACACAAGTATCTGTAAAAAAATAATAACAATAATAACTGAAGGGACCTGTCAATAAACATCATGTTCGGCTCAAGTTAAAGGTAATATACAGAATTGGTAACATAATTAATTATTGATTATGAAGTTCGTTATAATTTTCATTCAATAGCATTCACGTATGCAACTCTAGTATAATACAGACTACTTCAAACAAACTATTAAATAAATCCTACCAGCAGAGACACTGGTGCAGTTTATTTCATCTACCCCGCTCATGCAGTCTGGGGTCCCGTCACAGATTGCAGACATTGGTATACACTTGTCACCCAATGGGCAGGGAAGCATGTCTGAAGGGCACAGACTGGGATTGGTATCTGAGAGGAAAAAAAGAACCATGTCATGAACCACAGCGAAACTCTTTATTTTTATTTTTATTTTCTTGTGTATGGCCTTCACAGCCTATAGACCTATTGCACAACGCGGAGCGCACGTTCGAACATGTTGCGCGCCCTTCCATTTTGGGAGTCAAACTGTACACAAGAATCATACAGTTGACTCCCAATGGAAGGGCGTGCATCATGTTCGAACGTGCATTCTGCGTTGTGCAATGGGTCTATAGTTGTACATCAAGGGTAAGACATCCAAGCAAGGGCCTAATTTCACAGAGCCCCTTAAGCAGAAAATATTGCTTTCAAATTTTCTACTCAGCCAAAATAGGCAGGATACCAGTCACAGATTGTACACGTGGCATGGTAAATTTGGCTGGTAACCTAATTCTGGTTTCAAGCATAATTTTGTTGTGCTGAGTTACTTTTTGTGGTTAATAAGCAGCTCTATGAAATTGGGCCCAGGGCAGCATGGGTTACAGTGTGGATGTCTTTGATGCCACCGGGGAAACGTCTAAGTGGAAAGTCATTCTCGATACTTGGGATGGTCTGGTCTGGATGACCACAGTCACAAGCAGGGCACTCTGTCATCCCCCAATTGTGCAAGTGATGGGCTGTTCTAATGCACAATCTTTTTATTAGTAAACCAGGGCAATAAAAACTGTCAACATCAAAGCAAAGAAATTTAAGCCTGTAAGGCAAGTCTTAATTTAAATTTTTTTCGACTTGAACTATTTTTCAAACTGCTCACCTTCAGAGTCTGACACCATTTTATCTTGAACTTGTTACTATGAAAGAAAGCCAATTAATCTTAATTTGCAACAAAAACAAATGTGTACCATCCCTTCAAAGTAAGTCTTAACTCAAATCATATCTTACCAGTATCAGTACAGTTCATCATTTCATCCATTCCGCTGGGGCAGTCCTTGATGCCATCACACAAAGCCGTTGGCGAGATACATACGTCACCATTCATTGGGCATGCGATTGTGTATGGCGGGCACTGGCCAGTAGGTATGGCACCTGCGAGAGGTCAGTTCAAATCAAATCAGCGTAGTGAAAAAGCCATCAACAAAAAGTTGCTGGGTTGTGTTATGAAACTGGACGATACTTCAGCACCAAGCTTTTGTCGCACTGATGGAAAACTTCATTTAGTGGCGTCTCCTTTTGGTTGACCAATCAAAAAAAGGGGTTCTTATTCTTATTCTTATTCTTTATTTGGCCAATAAACAATTACAAACAGACAGTATGTAAAATGGATATATAAAAACAAAAGAAAACAAAAGTAAAAACAAAGCAAGACAAACCGTAAGGGCAAAACTAAATTACAAAACAACCGTAATGTGATGGCCAGGATCAACAAAAGTATAATAAAACACTGTAGCTCGAAAGCCTGTTAATCCAGTCACATAGGGAGGCACAAACACTATATAAAATACTCTCTTTGGAAAAATAAAAATAATTTAGAATAAATATATATAATCTGCATACACAAAGCACAACTTAAAATAACAAAAACAAATTTGATACAAAAAGAGGTTAACCTTTACAACAAGAGCATGGCAAAAACAAACACTAGAAATAAGACATGCAAATAAAACAAAATAAATAAATAGTTAAATTAAAAATATAGATATAAAGTATAAATAAATAAATGAATAAATAAATAAATAAGTACATGTAAAAAAGAAATAAAGCAATAAATAATGCAATAATGGATGGATAAACAAATAAATAGGATAATAAATAAAAGAAAACAAATTGATAAAATAATAACACAAGCAACGAAAAAGTTAATCAAACAATCTCCTTTTCCAACATAAATACATGAACAATCAAATATGAGTAAAGCAATCAAAACAACCAATCAAATAATAAACAAGAAAGGGTTCACTGCACTTGGCCTTATCTTTGTACACACCCTATCTATAGCTTTACCATCTACTCAAAGTGTACACAACCATGCATGGTCAGTGAAGCATTGTGAATGGTTTTCCTTGTGAAACAGTGGGCTCCACAATCTACAAGATACATGTAGTAGCTAGATCGAGGCTAAAATAATGTAATGACTCCTTGCACAATGCGGAACGCACCTCCGAACAATGTGCGTCTACAATTTCAAGCATTTGTTTAGTTCCGTTCCTTTGTGTACATTCTGACTCCCAAAATGGCAGACAGGATTGGCGCAGGTTAGCACACTTCGCGTTGTGCAAGGGGTCACATTTTGGGAAAGCTACATTAAAGAATTTCCGAGTTTAGCCACAAAAACTTGAAAAGTATAACATCCTTTTCATCCATTAGGTTCGCTTACGTTGAATTACTTGGGTCATTAAACTTAATGGATGAGCAGTTAATCTGCCTGGGGCAGTCAGCAGCCCTACTGGTTTGTGCTTGATCCAATTAAGTCAACTGTTTGGCAAAGGAATTACATGGAGATAACAGGTGTAAGTTGTCCGATGAAAAGAATGTTTCATTTCAGCCTCTTTCTTTAATGGAGCTTTCTCATAATGATATGTAGCAGCGCGCTGCAGTGCACATACTGCTTAGTATGTTTACATAATTTCATCCACACACTCTACATCATTCTGCCCAGGATTTTTTCAAAACTGTGGGGCACTGTGAATGTGATTGTGGCACGACTGATTCTCAAACAATAACATTCATAATCTATTACCGTGGTATAACAAAGCTTTGTGTCCTATAAGACAAATCTATCCCAAAGCCTCAATTCAAAGTTTTGAACTATTACTCAATTTGCTCAACTTCGGAGTCGGACACCATTTCATCTTGAACTTTTTACTATCAAAAGAAAGCTGATTTCATCGCAAATTAAAAACAGTCAACTTTATTTAATTAGTTATTCATTCATCTTATTTTGCAACAAAAACAAATGTGTACCATCCCTTTAAGGTAAGTCTTAACTCAAATCATATCTTACCAGTATCAGTACAGTTCATCATTTCATCCATTCCGCTGGGGCAGTCGTTGATGCCATCACACAAAGCCTGTGGCGGGATACATATGTCACCATTCATTGGGCATGGGATTGTGTATGGCGGGCACTGGCCAGTAGGTATGGCACCTGCGGGAAATCAGTTCAAATCAAATCAGCGCAGTGAAAAAGCCATCAACAAAAAGTTGCTGGGTTGTATTATGAAACTGGACGATACTTCAGCACCAAGCTTTTGTCGCACTGATGGAAAACTTCATTTAGTGGCGTCTCCTTTTGGTTGACCAATCAAAAAAAGGGGTTCACTGCACTTGGCCTTATCTTTGTACACACCCTATCTATAGCTTTACCATCTACTCAAAGTGTACACAACTATGCATGATCAGTAAAGCATTGTGAATGGTTTCGCATGGTTGAACGATGGGCTCCAAAATCTACTAGATACATGTAGTAGAGGGCTAAAATAATGTAATGACTTCTTGCACAATGCGGAACGCACCTCCGAACAATGTGGGTCTACCATTTCAAGCAGTTTGGGAGTTCTGTTCCTTTGTGTACATTTTATCTGTAACTTTTTACTATCAAAAGAAAGCTGATTTCATCACTAATAAAAAAACAGTCAACTTTAATTAATTAATTATTCAGTGATCTTATTTTGCAACAAAAACAAATGTGTACCATCCCTTTAAGGTAAGTCTTAACTCAAATCATATCTTACCAATATCAGTACAGTTCAACGTTTCATCTATTCCGCTGGGGCAGTCCTTGATGCCATCACACAAAGCCTGTGGCGAGATACATATGTCACCATTCATTGGGCATGGGATTGTGTATGGCGGGCACTGGCCAGTAGGTATGGTACCTGCAGCAGATATCAGTTCAAATCAATTAATCAGCATAGTAAAACCGGACGATACCTTAGCACCAGTGTTTTGTCGCACTGATAGAAAAAGTCAATTAGTGACGCCTCCTTCTGATTGACCATTCAACAATCTGCTCACCAACAGCAGATGTATACACCTTAAGAATAGATTGACTTTAATTGCAATACTCAATATTGAGCTTACCGACACCTGTGCAGTTTGATTCGTCCATTCCGCTCAGACAATCCTTATTCCCATCACACAATGCAGAGAAGGGTACACACTTGTCTCCAGATGGACAAGGAACCTGGTACGGCTCACAAGTTTGTGGTGGAAAAGGACCTGAAAAGAGATAATCCAAACAATCAATCAAGACCAAACGATTGATTAGCTCATCAATCAATCAATCAATTGGTCCACCAATTGATTAATTCACCAATCAATCAATCAATCAAATTTTTGTATTAACTGATAACTTCAGTAATCAATCAGTTGAACAGAAAATTAAATTAATTTTTTATTTATCAATCAATCAATCAATTGATCCATCGATTAATCAAAACATCAATCAATGTAAATTGATAAGTCCCTCGATCGATCAATATTGATCAATAGTTTCATCATACAATCAACATGATCAATTGATCGATCAATTCATCAGAACATTCAATCAACTGATCCATACATTGATTATTTCATCAATCAATCAATCAATCAATTTGTAACCTAATCTATTAATTGATCCATCAATTTATCAATAAAAGAAACACAGCCAGCTGACTCACCGTCATCTGTGCAATTGACCTCGTCGACTCCACTGGGGCAGTCCTGTACCCCGTCACAGAGAGCAAACACACTAATACATTTGTTCCCCATTGGGCATGGGATGGTTAAATCTCCACAATCAGGTCCTGAAATCAAACAGTAAGCAGAACCACGTCATTGTGAAGACATCTTGTGATTCCTCACAAAAACTAACAATCACACAGGAAGCGAAAATAATCTGGGCATTCTTTATTCAGCACTCATCATGATCACAATTGTGTACACCGGAGAACAAACGACTGCTACAGCGACACCGATAAATCAGCTCCTACTGGATTTGATAATATGTAGTTGTTCAATCATTTCACAAACGCATAACCCTTTGAAATCTCCTAAGCTTACAGGACCAAATTTTCTGGAGCTGCTTAAGCAGGGCCCAATTTCATAGAGCTGCTTAAGCAGACAAAATTGCTTAACAATTTGTTGCTTAGCAGAAATGAGCAGGATACCAGTTACAAATTCTACATGTGACATTGTAGTTTGGCTGGTAACCTTATTCTGGTAAGCATAGTTTTGTTGTGCTAAGCTACTTTTTGTGCTTAAGCAGCTCTATGAAATTGGGCTCAGGAACGGTGTTTAAATATTTCCTGCCAAGTAAAAATAAGCAGGAACTGAAAAGTCACAAATGTGGCATGGTATTTTGGCTGGTACTCTATTCTGTTACTTAAGCAAAAAAATTTGCGTTTACTTCCTTTTTGTGCTTAAAAGCATTTCTTCTATGAAATTGGGGCCCAGGTTTGGCGGACCTTCAGCAGAGGTTCTGATTGTACGCTAGCAATAACTATCGGCTACGTGTTGTTAATTCAAAACATTTGGAAAATAGCGGACGCAAACAACGAAGGAGGTTCAACACTTCCGCGAATGAGAATTGACTGTACATACCCACTTAAATTTGTCAGATTGATGAAATAAAAACATAGCAACTTTATTAAATTTTCTCATACACGTTTTTTGTTTTGATTTTTTTAAACAATTGTTTGGAAAATAAGGGCGATTTGCATCACAGTCGCCCTCTTCAGTCTGCCTGGGAGAGGCTGTTTCAAAAGTGCCTCATGGGAGAAGGTCAACAAGTTTTTAGTCATCCTGCAGTGCTCGCCGCAGGTTCTTCAGTGGTTTGCAAAACAGCAAGGTCGTATATCCGTGTTTAAGGCATAAGATTGTATTTTTTGTGACGCTGGTTAAAGTTTTTTCCCATTCTCGTTAGTCATTTTACAGGTCCCAGACTTACCGCGGGATGCCAAGTTACAAGTGTAATTTTGTTTTACGGTCGACCTGTTTTGGGTAGAGGACCTTTCTGGCATGTCTGGGGTCAACTATAGAGGGCACACTGTATTGAGAATTGCACGTGTTGATTCTGTTTTCAAATTAAGACAGGAAAGCCTTTAGATTATTATTTTTCTTCATTTCCACACACACTAATCATAGGTTTTAAATAGCTGATAGATAAATCCACAAACCTCCTGGCGGAGACCCATCATCCACCCTTTGAAAGATGTCGTCCAAGTTGACAGATATCCCAAAATCATCGTTCTCCACGGCACAAGTGTAGACACCTCCATCAGCAGAGTCTGTGAAACCCTCGATGATAAGGCTCGTTGTGTGCCTATCTACCGTCTCTGTTTGCATCCGCTCACTGATTTCTGTGAAGCAAGACACAGGATCGGTAATATATATAAAATTGTAATTTTATTCAATCATCATCATCATTAATATAGACACCAACTTGTGCTCATGTTGAGCATCACGATGACAGATGCACCACATGTCCCGTTCCATCATCAGTGTCTTGAGCATATAAGCAGTCACAGCGCCGCTGTCCTCCATCACGGTCTTGATCATGGTTTGGGAAGGACGTCTACGGTTCATCCTCCAATGGGTTGGTTCCCAGTCGACGAATTTGCTGGCACACAACTCTAGGTGTCGGACATGGTGCCTGGAATGTTGCAAGTCTTCTTCCTACTACCTTTTTGGTCAACTTCGGGAGGTCACCAAAGAGCTCTTCGTTGGTCACTCTTCACATCTCTACTCTAAGCTCCCTGGGGCCGATTTCACAAAGAGCTCAGATTGATCTTAACTGTGTATCAATCTTAATTGCTAAGCAAAGTGTGATGTCACAATACAAATCATTATGGCAAGACTGACAACTCATCTTAAAATGAATCCTAATGCTTTGTGAAATCGAGCCCTGAACCTAACAACTTCATACCTGTACCAACCCTTCATAGAAACAGTTCAACTGATTATACACTATCCATTACCAACAGAGCTCAGTAAACATTGAAGACTTAATTTGCATTGACCATGCCCGTGTTATACACACTGGTAGAAAAATGCCATCGCAAACTTTGTCATTCAACGTGATAGCAGTCAGATTTTAAGCTAATTTGATTGAATCCGATCGGTATGCGAGACTTCAGTCATGAAGTAAGATTCCATCTCCAAAACCCATAATATATGGAATTGTATTTTCAAGATTGTTGTCGTTTCTTTATTCAAGATTCATCTAAAAATGTTTAATTAGAAAATGCCAAGTTTAGGATAGTTGATTGGTGTCATACAGTCATTGACTTCAACTGCCTGTTAAATATTGGAAAGTTTTGATGTATTTGGTAGATAATCAAAAACTGCACTTCGTGAACGTTGGTTCAACAAGTTCGTTGAAATTCGGTCACGTAATTACTTTGTACTGTTCATGTCAACACAAAAGCATTGGAATGAAAAATTTACATATTACATTTTGTGAGTTATGAAATATCAACCTTTCAGGCCATCTTAATGTTTTAGCTACATGATTTCTGGGTACCTGTGGTCAATTTTATATTTTGCTTGCAATCGTTGAAATGCTTATAATAAAAAAAAAAGGAAACAAAAATTTACTGCTTCAACCCTTTTTTGTTATTTAGCATTGGAGGATTTTATCACTTAATAATTTATTTTTCTTCTTAAATTCACACACTTTTGTCAGGTTTTCAATGTAAACATGTCATGATTGTTAGTCTTTGAGCAGACATGCAACTGTAACTTCACCAAAAAAGAGGAAATTACAAAATTTCAATGATTTTGTATAGTATTTTTCAATTTTGAATGGTAAAACTGAGAATAAAAAAGAGGAAATCAGCTGATCCGAGGAAAAGTTGCATGCCTTGTTGAGGCTACTTTTGTGTAATTTTGAGTCTAAATAAACCAAAATGAATTGAGAATTGACTGAAAATTGACAACCATCCTCACCTTCAACAGGGACTCCATCCTTGACCCACCTGGGTTGCATCCATGGTTTAGCGTCATAGCTGCATGTAACTTGTACCACAGCTTGTGAATACATTACTGTAACATCTTTTTGTAGAATGCGGTAAGCTGGAAAGGAACACAAAGACAAAAATGGTTGTGCCTTTTTGTTGTCATTAAACAAAATACAAGTCAATTTTGAAGTTAGAACTGGGCACTACTCAAAAGCTGATAGGGTAACAAAACTACCGTACCAGGCCCAACTTCATTGCTCTGCTTACCTTGCTCTTATTTCTCTTCTCTTCTGTATCATAACATCCCAGAGGATATTACTTCAAAACAGCAACAATAAAGTGAAAAGATAAAACCTGTCCTGTTTCAATGTGAATGACAGAGGGTGCCGCTACCAACAATCTTGTTGTACAACAAGACAGCATCTATTAAGTTATTTTGCAGTTCCCTTGCATGTTCTGCATCATCAATCATCTCAGAACAGTCCGTAAATAGTGAAAAGCTTGTTTTGTTTTGTTTTATTTTTGTTGTTTTTAAAACACTTAACATAAAATCTCACCTGATACACACTGAGGATCTTCAAGTGAGTTAGGGAAGAGGGAACAGTCCAGCTCCTGCGGCCACTCCAAGTTCAGATTTGTGAATCCCTCGTTGCAATTCTTCATGGCCTGGTAGCACAGCTCCTTACAGGGAGGAATAGGCCTCATCATCTGGGTGTCATCACAAGCTGGGAGGTAAACCGCGCAGACAAAAGGCTTGAGGAACTTCTTGCACGCCTTTCCCCTGCGGAGGAGGGACACGTAGGGATGTGTACCTCTGAGGGCCTTCTTCTGTTTGTTGAACGTGGTGACGCCACCGTCTGGGCCATTTTCCACGGTGATTGGGGTACTGGTGAGCTTGTGGAAAACGTCCGAGGATGAGCAGATCTTGACAGATATGGCCTCGCAGGTGCCTTTCAATTAAAATGTAGGAACCATAAATTTGATGGGGTTGACCAAAGAAAAGTTTACTAGAGTAGAGGTAGAGCAGGATTTGAACCTGCAACCTCTGGATTAACATGCCGTCACTCTACCAACTGAGGTATCTAGCCCTAAGCCTAATCTTGGCGTTGCGAGCAGCATACAAGTTGTTACTAGTGAATAACGATGAGAATTTATCGTTTTTTGCAACTTTTTATGCGAAGTCGATTTTCTGGACCTATGCCGAGCTCTGTGAGAAAAAAAAATGCAGGCAGTGTTTAATTTTGGCGAGATCCGGTTTCAAAAGAGAACTCCACGTGCATAAAACATGAAGGACAAGTTTAGAATAGGATTTTGTACATGATGACCTATATGAGGTTTGTGGAGACGATAGCAGAACGAACGTCATAGTTCCAGGGTACATAACTCCGAGTACAAATTACAATTAATAATGTTTATGCAATTAAGTGCCTGGTATAGAAGCATAAAAGGTATTTTTCCAGCTACTTTGTTACATGTGTCTTTGTCATCATTTGGGCAACGTTTTGAAGCAGATGCTCAGAAAAACATTGCAAATCGCTGAAACAAACTTTAAAAAGTTTAATAAACACCGTTTGCCTGGGCCTGGGGCACTTTATAATTCTACAGATTTTTTTAATTTTTATTTTTAGACTTCAACATAGGTACAACCGAAAGAAAGAGGACTACAGCACCACGCTTCATTAAATACCGGGTCTAAGCACTACAGATCACTCGGCCACAACGTGTACCACCACAGTAGCGATATCCCCATCCCACTCACCCCAAAGGGGCCTTGAACCAGTCACTGTAGCCTACTGTCCTGTGTAGTAAACTTCATGATGTAATAACTATAAGTGCATTTCCTTCCGCCCCAATGGATGGATAAAGGAAATGGCAAATGATTGATAACGGTCATAGGCTTGATCGATAGCAAAAAACCAGTGGGCTTAGTTAAATTAGCCTCAGCAGTGAAATGTGCAACGGAGACTAGCATCCTACTGTAGCCTGTACTACACTAGGACGGTACTACTCAGCTGCCAATTCGGACATGGCTTTATAAGATGATACAATTTTCCTGTCCAAGTTTGATAGGCCTTATCAAAATCATTGTTTCTTCAGCTCTAGCTCCATCAATCAGTAGCACTAGTCTGACCATCTGACCAGGGCGAGGATTTTGTTAGTTAAAGTTTAGTTTAAGTTAGACCATGGAGTTACTCAAAACTGGGTACCTCCACAGTCAGAGCTAGTGTACGACCGCAGATGTCAACATTTCGAGAGAGAAAAAACCAGTACAGCGCGCCCCAGTTACTGGGTCTAGACTTTGCTGGGCAACAGACACTGACGTCCTATCACATGATTATCAGGGCTAGACTCTCACCACTAGCCCCAAGCCTTGGCCACACAACAAGTGGGGCTAGACTCTCACATACTATGTGGAAATCTAGCCTCAGTCTAGCCCCATATAGGTCCAATTCATTTCTTATCCTTGAACTTTGAGACCACTGATCTGAAAGTGGATTGGCCCTATATATGGGGCTAGCCTCTTTGTAGTCTTACTCTTTAGTCTTAGTCTTAATCTTATCTTACTCTTTAAAGAGAGGTAGCCCTGCCCTGTAGGACGTCAGTGTCTGTTGCATGCACTGCATGCAACCATGGAGGTAGGGCTAAGGCTGAGGCACAAACGAAATTACCTATACTGCAAACTTCTCCACCGCAAAAGCTTTCTTAGTCAGCTGGGGTACAACAACTTCGCTTACAAATCATGAAATAAACAGCAGCAGATAAATATAGCCACAATACAAAACTTGTCTTCACTCATTCATTCGCAATCTGAAAGTGACTAGCGCCCTCTCTCGCCAGCCTTACTTAAAACACTGAACTTTTGAGCCAACGTGATTTGTAAAGATCCGAGGACCGTCCAGCAGGGCCCAATTTCATAGAGCTGCTTAAAAGCACAAAAAGTAACTAATCACAACAAAATATCGCTTACCAGAATAAGGTTACAAGCCCAACTTTCATGTCACATGTACACTTTGTGATTGGTATCCTGCTCATTTCTGCTTAGCAGACAATTGGTAAGCAATAAATTTCTGCTTAAAGCAGCTCTATGAATTTGAGCCTATGGCTCTACAGACCTGATCTCATTCGAGTAACACTTAAACATTTGAAAAGTTCACGGGTTTTTGGTACTTGTGGGGTTCTTTTTACTCGAGATTGCAGCAATCGAAATAGCAAACAATGATGATTTGTGGGGTCTTCAAAAGTTGATTTCTGATTGAGTTTGACAGTATCAAGTCAGAAGTTTTTGGTTCTGGTTGAAACAGCTGTTTCATGCGATAAGCAGACGCCCCATCATTTGATGTGCCAATACCGTCGATAAGGGCACATAAGGGTCACATAACTAAAAACATGCAGTTGAGCTGTACTATTGGACTGATTACAATTTGGAGTGGGAGAAGAGTGTGTCGTCCATGGTCGCAAAAATGACCTCGAACGGAACTATCAGTTCCGATCACTCCAGATGGCCTTGGCGCCATCCGGATCCGTGCAAGGACAGCAGGGCCCCGCAACAGGTAACGGATTTTTTAAAAATCTAACTGGTAAGGTGTGTAAAAGCTACCGAGGTGACCGGAGTCTTGTACTCGATGGACGGTCCTCGGTCCTCGATCCTCGAAGCATTACAGCGGTGCACGCTGCGTTCGATACAAATTTTGTGTATTGAGCGCGGCGTGTATGGCAGTGGCAGGCCGGTGCGCGTGGTGTTGCGGTGTCCCTGATGTTGTTCTCCATATGTTCGTTCTTGTATTAATTTAATTAACGTGATATACAACTTGTACTTTGTATCTAAAGAATTTACATGTTTTCTTTATAAAAGGGAGCTCATTCACAACAAGCATTGCTTTAATTGAGCCCCCTCCATTGTGAATGTCTACTGTTGGCATATTATAGTAATTTTGATGTTATGTATATATTTTTACATAACTTAATTATTAGTTTTAATTAATTTAATTCTAATTGTCATTTACTACAAATATTTAATTTGCAATGTTGTATGGCTATTTTGCCTAATACTAAATCTTGATTATGGAAATAAAGTGAACTATCATATCATATCATAATCCGAGTCCGCCAGCCCTCGCCATCTGAGTGTCGAGTCCATCACTCCAACTCACGAATCACAAAGGGCGAGTCAAAGTCTGATTTACATTTAGCTATTTTTCTAGACTCGAGAAAGTTATATAAGCTTTCATTTGGTGTTGCAAGAAAAAAAAATCCGCCAATGATAAGTGCTAAAATTGCAAACAAAGATTGGGTTATTTGTCGGGATCCCGACGACATTATCTCACGTCCATTAGCCAAGTAAAAGTTAGCATGCTCGGCGCGAAATTGTTTTGTATATTTTTCGTTTTGAAACAACATCAACTGTCAAAATTCGTTCAGAGAAAATTGGACCACAATAATTCAACTTAAATAATATAATACCATCGGTTCTGGCGCATATTAGTTATCATTATTATACGTTTGTCACGGTGAGGCCGCAAAACTTAGAGAGATATAACACCATGCATGTTTGTAGGCAACCATGCAGGCAACTCAAAAAGAGGACATCAGTTCACACCTCAATGTGCACATTCGTGGGAGATACAAAGGCAGTGTTATAGGAAAGTGTGTATTGTTTTACCATAGTCCTTTGGCACAGGCTGTAGTTGGCTGCCCTCAATTTGCCTTGTAAAATTACCCTACGTGAGGCAATTAATTCAGGCTTCCATGCAGTTTCAAGAATGCAAAGTTTTGGAAGTAGGCCTATATTATTAGGCCTAGCGGTACTAAACTTGCGGGTACAGCCATTGTGTAAATCTATCTATAATTATAGGGAGAAGTATTGACTCTGAATAACATGAGATGATGGCTGTACCTGCAAGTTTACTAATAAACATACACCTGTATGTTGACTGTTTCGAGTGTTATGGTATACAACATGGCACGTTCTAAGTTCCTCCCTAGACGAAGCTGAAGGGAAACCAGACCGGTCCGGAGTTCACCGAGGGAGTCGTTCGTAGTTTTCACCATAGCGCGAGTAAAAGCAGTCAATATTTGTGTTTATAATATTATACCTCAAACTTAATGTGCCTAGGCCGTCTAGGCACCAAGAGGCTTTTGCCACTATGGGTCAAGAGGTTGCTATGTGATTAAGTACATTCGCGCAGCTTTATAGTAACGGACTTAGGCCTACTATCTGCTGACGCACTCTATAAACCAATCAAAATGCTGAATCCTTGCAATAGTTACTTCCTGTATTATTATCTACACCATGAAAAGCTTGCAACGTAACTTGATGCAAAGTTTTCTGAAATATTCTGCACTGAGATTACTACCGGTTCCTTGTTCGAGAAAACTATCATCCAACAAATCTCGGTTCTTGCTTTTGATTTGCAAAAAGATACAAAGACGTGCACGAGGACCGTCCTTGCATATTATTTGGTGTGACTCGTTTATCTCGAATGGATGGTGACCTTGAAAGAAAACTATACAAAACTAAAATGGTGTAACTCTTTTTATTAAGCTTGATCACGAACGGGGTTCTAAATTCGCCCGTCATCATCACTGTCCAATATTATAGAATGAATTCAATAACATTGCAATCGTCTTAACCGTTGTCAGTTCAACCCGATTATTTTAAATATTGTTGTGTGTTTGTAACCTCTCCGCGCTCCAGACGTGCTGGAATGTACGTTAGGGCAAGATGACCCTGGAAGATCAACGCGCTGCGCTGCCGAGAGTACAAAGTTTCAAGAGAAATCGAAAGTGACTTCCGTGAGAGTGAAACCTTGGGCCGTGCCAACTGTTACCCGGGGACGTCTGAAATAATCATAAAAAGCATCAGTTGTACCCCGGGAAAACTGGGACTACAGAGCTCAACAGAGCTTTATGACGCAGCTTGTATGTCGGCGGATAAAACCATTGAGTGTGCAGTTACGCCTTTGTATCCTTTGACAGTGAATTAATTCTCAAGCTCGATCTAGCAACTAGAAAATATATATTATACTTTACTACTTAAACTCTTTCAAGAAGCTTAAATCAGGTTTTATTGTGTGTTGTGTGTTTTTTGTTAGGAGTTGTGAAAGTAAAGTAATATGAAAGTTGAATTGAACTTAAGATTTCTAAGAGAACTTTGTCGTCGATCGCGCACTATTTCCGCGAATATCGTGCGAAAATCGTCCCGCGAGACGCGCCTTAACGCTTCAACCACCGTCCCCGATGTGTTTGTGGCATATTATTATTATACATCAGGTCTGTTGATTATTGTTTTCTGCATGCCCTCGGCACCGTGGTTCCTTGGGCCATTTCATATGGATGTTAGTTCAACGTTTATCAAATTGGTATGGGAAGGCCAAACAAAACTAACTAAGTGAGGAAGACTCCAACCTGACCTGTGAGGACATTAATAGGTAACTTCCTGCCTGGACAGGAACTGTTGGACAGCCATCACAATGTCCGATGGAATGAATAGACTGAAATGAATATAAATGTTGATGTTTGCAGTGAGCTGTGATGGGTCACATCAACATGTGGATACTGGTCTTTGACAATACCAATGTTACAAGTGTGCTATAAGAAAAACTAGTTCAATGCAACACATAGGCCTATGGGCTTCTGGTTATCAGTGGAGCTAGTTTGTGTGAAGTGGGCGTGTCTCACAGTGGAATTACGTCAAACTTACGAAAAATGATAAACATAAAAGCGCAGTGCTTATACTTTACATATTGAATAATCCGGCACCCACCATACTATAATATTAATAGAATTTCAAATTCTGTAATTGATGTTCCATATAAGGTTATGCTTTTTGTTTAAATGAGCAAATCGACCACACTGAGGATGTGCATATTAACTTTTCCCGATCTTTCAACGCGAAATACATTCGCAAACAGTTTGCAGGTCTGTGGTCCGATGATCACTTAACAGTCGAGTGGTGATCGAACCCAACAATGATTTTGTTACTGAGAGAAATTGTATGCGCATGATCCCCTCACGTATAGTTTTGAGTAATTTCCGACAAAACTAAAAGCGTCTGTTGGTATACTGTCGGTCAAGTCGTTTACCAACAATCTATAATGTCCTTTTCGAAACCACCGATTCAATTTGAGCTCACGGCAAGGTATGGGAAGGCCAAACAAAACTAACTAAGTTTTAGGCTGCCCTACATTGTATTAACTAATTATTTACCATTCTTCCAACCTTCCATTTTAAAAACTTCCATGCGGAAATGAACTTTGATGAGACCTTGATCCGCTAGTATGGGGTGAGACCCACTGTGGTCCCATCACCAAGGCTGTGCTGTGCATACTATGTCACCATTGAATTGTATAGCTTTAAATTGTTTATATCATCGGACCAAGAGACTCTGCACCTTGAGATGAGACCTTGATCCAACCATTCTTCCAACCTTCCATTTTGTCATTTGTGTTTCCAACTTTTTGTGGTCAAGCTATCCCCTTCTCTTCATAAACCCCCAATTTGTCTTCATAATCCCTGCTTACCCCCTGCCCTCTCCGAATGCTTTCTGCTTTTCTCTCTCCACTCTCTCTATTCATGTATTTCCACTTGACTGCTCGTGTACCTCCTGTATGCTTGTATGTGTTGTTTTGTCATTTAGCCTTCGAGAAAGACTTGCTAGGGTCGAAACGTCAGGCCACTCTTAGGCCCTTTTCCAAACCTCGGCTTGGGCTCCGTCTCCGGCTTGGGCTCCGTTATTTTTTTTTTGCTACAGCGTGCATTTGTACGCGGTAGTTCGAACATCAGACGGAGCCTGGAGCCGGAGCCGGAGCCCAAGCCGAGGTTTGGAAAAGGGCCGGATCTCGTCTGTCTGATTCAAGCCCCTTATCAACAGTTCACTTTCACGCACAAAATAATACAGCCGAAGCCATAAAGCCGTAGCTTCGAAAAGGGTCTAGGCCTATATATTTTTCTCCTGTTTCCCCCCGCTCTGTCTCTTTTAAATTTGCAAAAAGTAAGAGTGGCCTGACGTTTCGACCCTAGCAGAGTTGCAGGAGTTGCAAGAGCAGTCAAGTGGAAATACATGAATAGAGAGAGTGGAGGGAGAAAAGCAGAAAGCATTCAGAGAGGGCAGGGGGTAAGCAGGGATTATGAAGACAAATTGGGGGTTTATGAAGAGAAGGGGATAGCTTGACCACAAAAAGTTGGAAACACAAATGACAAAATGGAAGGTGGGAAGATTTTTTTATTTTATATTTTATATGAGATATCGCCTAACTCACAAGGCCACGGACGGCCACTCAAGGTGAGGGCTACACATAACTGATTTGGGCTATCGACCCATATCAATTGACACCAGGGGCACGTTGCCTCCTACTCCTGGGGCTGAAACAGGGTTACCCCCTTCACAGTCCTTAAGGATGTAGGCATGGGTATCATCCACTAGGAGCCTGTCTGGTAGAGCAGAATGCACTACCTTCCCAACTTTTTCGAAGCAATTATGGTTAAGTGCCTTGCTCAAGGGCACAAGTGTCATGACCGGGTAAAAAATTAGTTAATACAATGTAGGGCAGCCTAAAAAGTGGATATCTGTGTGGGAAAGGAGAAGGCAAAGGTAAAAGGTTATTAGTCTTTTAAATTTGAGAAAGTTTTGAGAAAGATAATGTTATTAAGCACAATTTTACAAATACAACCGTTTTCCATTTTATTTTCATAGTGGAATTATAATACACCTATATTTCAATTATATGGCTAAATACACGTTTTAAGGGGTGCATGCTCTCTGAGAAGAGCCAAATGGTTTATGTTTCAAAGAGTGTGCTCGTCTTCGTCGACTGATCATACCCAACTCGATGTTCTTTTTCTATACACTGCAGTGAGCTGACGACATGGCGCCAGATTGATCCATGGTTGAACTTTGATAAGGGTGTGGGACTGTGGGAAAAGTGAAAATCGAGGTTCTGGTGTGCCTCGATCGTAACAAGCCCAAATGCACCATTATGCACACATAACATATACCCTTCCTGCACAGTTTTGGTTACGCCTAGATCCGCGTATACTGTAAACTATCATGCCCCAGCTACAGAATTTGTGGCAGGGGGAAGGGAACCACTCAGACTTGTGTGTGTGGAAGCTTCTCAGGTTTAGATCATCCAGCAGCATCCAAGGGCCATCTCATATCAGTATCAGCAGAAAGTAAATCTTACCTGAATTTGATTTCTTTGCCTCCACTGCAAGAAGGACCAGCAGCAAAGAGAGAGCGTGCAGCAGCAGTAGCTTCATGGTTGCAACCCGTGTGGCAATAACGATCATCCCCCAGCTGCCACTTTACAGGCACAGCTTTAGTATATTAACACTTCCTGGAAGCCTTGGATGATTTTAGTATACTGTGGACCCCGCGGCACTTCCACAGTCTGAACTTTCACCCAGTAAGTAATTGTACGCATCAATTTACGTCATGTTTCGTAATATAAACTCTGTCTGATACCTATGTGTGAGTTGTGTGTTTTTTCTTTTCTTTAAAAACTTCCATGCGGAAATGAACTTTGATGAGACCTTGATCCGCTAGTATGGGGTGAGACCCACTGTGGTCCCATCACCAAGGCTGTGCTGTTGCATACTATGTCACCATTGAATTTTATAGCTTTAAATTGTTTATATCATCGGACCTAGAGACTCTGCACCTTTGTGGCATGGGTTCTTGTTTTATGGAAGGCATGTGGAGCTTAACTTAACCTTGGGGTTATTTACGCGATTCTTAATATTGTCCCAGTAACTTTGAACTCGGATGTCGATAATGCATTGTGTACGGTAGTCTTATGACGCTCTCTGCAGTGAAAGTCTGTCCTGCAAGCTATAACTTAGTTGTCTTGTCTTGTCTTTACTGCACAAACCGCCGCCACTGGGCTATAAACGTGCAGACCCTCATGCATGCATGCTCCTACTTAAAATAGTATACTTGTTATTACATACATACATTTTATACACGTGTAACCCAACATAATTATGTGACCCGCTCTATCAAATTGAGGAATGTCTCGGAAATTTTCGAAGATAATCGTTTTTTAAACAACAGCTAGCTATTGTTTGTATTGCGTATACAAACATGCTCAAGAAAACATACTTTTTGTGGATTTACTCATCTTTTCAATTAAAGGAAGGACCACAACAAGAAAGATCAAGTTTTGTTTAACCTAATGTACCACTGATATCGCGGAATCGGTTTTTGTAGTGTTTTTTCATGATTTTCGATTGTCAACAACTTTTGCATGGCAAATTACACGTAAACGTGATTTCCGAGACATTCCTCATTTCGATAGAGCGGGTCACATATCAAAAGCACGAGATCTTTGGCACGGGCGTTCATCCCTGCTGGGGGTATACTCCGGGTCAGCCGGATCCTGGATCCCAACGGTCCTAACCATACGGTCAGGACCCTTCTCTGCGTCAGGCTGATTTAGATCGGATTCTGCGTCAGTTTGAATCACTCATTCATGGTTCATTCTGACCACAGATTCCAGGTCACACATTGACCCGTTTTTAGAGTGTATTTGGGATACACGTAACAAGGATAGGCCTACACCAAATTTTGAGGATTTGTTTGGGGGGGGGGGGGGGGGGGGTAAATTGGCAATAACTTCAACCCACATAGAATTTCCCATCATCAGCGAAATCCTTTGATAACACACCTTGATAAATGAGTTGCTGTTGCAGAAAGATAATATTGCTATAATCTTGTCAATGTTGCCCACGTGCCATTTCCATTCACGCTCACAATAATATTTGCCCGGAAGCTGCACGCCTCCATTACCCCGTCCGGGTCCTGACGTATTAGTTTGACCCCTTGGTAGTATCACGTCTGTTTTCCACGCATAGCGTGCCTTGTCACACATTAAACCCAAATTATCGTAGTCAATAATTTTCACAATTTTACACTAAAATTGAGTTGAGCCTGCCGAACTTGCTGCTGGTTAGTTTATTCAACTGATCTTTACATTTTCAGTACTTTTTCTCAATACATTGTATTACATCGTTTTCTCATTCTCTGATCTTCAGTATACCACACCTACGTTTACAATGTATAGGACTTTCTTGTTGTCTGTGTGCCATTGCACACATACATGTAGCCCTTCCAGGCTGCTCCATGTGAAACTCTTTCCACTTCACTGTGCCCAGTGTTAAAAACCAGAGATAAAACTCTATGAGCTAAAAGACTCTGGAAAACCTTGTGGCCTACTTTCTGTTACAAATTTAGCAACATGAATAAATCTACACTTTACTCTATTTTGCGAAAACTTTAAGCTTATGGCCTACTTTTTTGTGACGGATTTAGCAAAATGGCAATAATACACTTTACAATTAATTTTAATGGAAATAATTCTACAGATAATTTTAATATTCTTCTTTTAAAGTAATTCTTTCTTACATTATTGTAATTATATTTAGATCCTTTGTCTGCATTCCTTTTGTCACCAATATAAACGTTTTCATCTTTCAGCTTTAAAGACCATGAATAATTCCGTCCCCTAAAAATTAGCTATAAAACAAACATTTTACTTTTTGTAATATCTTCTGAAAACCATTTTCCAATCTCTGTCTGATTTATATCAGCTTATTAAATTATCTAAAAGTAAATCATGTATTCCTCCAATTTTAAAACTAAACCGTCCCAGCAGAACGGTGTTCGCGGGCTAGAATGATCCCAAACCCATTCTCTTACTGGGTTGTGGCGCCTTTAGGAATGCGCCACACCTTAGGCTACATTCCTAGCCCAACTTGGGCTATGCATACCAAATCCTTTACAAGCGTACCCACCCGCTTGCTAGTGCCCAACAGACAATATTTTCCTGCTATACCCTGTAACGCAGGAAAATACATGTCTGTTTTCCACGCATAGCGTGCCTTGTCACACATTAAACCCAAATTATCGTAGTCAATAATTTTCACAATTTTACACTAAAATTGAGTTGAGCCTGCCGAACTTGCTGTAGACTTTCAAAGAACGGGACCCTGGCCCATAGTACACGATTAAATTATTTATAAGTTTAACTGTCTAGTTACCTCTAATCTATTTTGGATTGTGTCTTTGACATATCCGTCCTTAGCTGTATCACTTTTCCATCTACCATGCCTTTTCCAGCATCTTTCATTTACCGATGCTCGGGCTGCCATTGATGCCCCCCCTGCCCTCAACGAGTGCAGACCTATGTTAATATTACCGCAGACTTCCTTCAATCTAGCAACAACAGTCTCCCTGGCCCTAGTGTAGCTTAATTTCTTGTTCTTGTTTATTAATACACATTTGCCTTTGGCATTGAAAGCTGGTTTGAACAAGAAATGATCCGAGGATAGATCAATTTTGCCAACATCGATGTATCTCCTAAGCATTGCGATTGGGCATGCTGTTGTAATGCCTTGACTAATGACCAATTCATTGCCTTGTCGGTACTGGTCTGTTTTGCTTTTTGACACTTGAATGGAAATATAAGTTTGATGGAATGCTATTTCCTTACACTTTATTGAACTTACTTCATTAAATCTCAAGAATCCCGCAAAACATAATAAAATGATACACAAATCTCTCAGAACTAGCAAATCTTGCGATGTCGAATAATTTTCACAAAGTGTGATTATTTGTTCCGTTGAAACTATATCTTTTTTCACTACTGGTGCACTATTTTGCCTCTTAGATGCTTCTATTAAATTAATAACATAATTATTGTCCGTTGGGTCCGTGGCTCCCTGGATCTTGTGTGCCCATTTAATCCCGTAAACTGCAGCCTGGATTACCCCTGTAGAGCAGCCGGAATCCATAAGATGTGTCAGGTACAAAGCGACGTGTACTGGTTCTGCATGCATGGCTTGTCCCCCTTCTGCCGTGATGAAATGTTCCCATCTTCTGAATGCTCCGAAGTATTTGGAGACGGTGCCCTCGCTCCTTGATTGGAGTAGATGGTTAGCCATACTCTTGGCTAGTGAAAGCATGTGCCCTGATGTCATTCCCGTGGAGATTACATCTCGGACAACCGCTTGTCTGAGTCCTAAATCTGTAACAAGAGCAACTCAGAATGTAATATTCACAGCTATCATGTTAAAATTACTGGCTTTGCTGCCAAATATGCCATTGTTGCCTCTACCTTTATGCAACACATTTGCGTGAAGGGTTTTGTAATCCGACACGAATGGCCTGAAAATATTACCATTGTGGATTTTGGGCCAAAATGTTGCTGATTTCCAGAAAGGAATAATTAGCGTTCCTTTTGCTTTTTCTTTGACGAGTTTATCTACTGTTCTATTGATAAGTCTAGGAGGGGGCACCCACCAGTTGCAATCTGCACCCCATGGTTGCATGAAAGCGTCAATACCCGATGTACCTGGGCACCACCATTTAGAGTTAAACCTCTCACACTGATTATTGTAATCAGCTGCGAACCTATCAGTGGTATAAGGTCCCCATGCCTTGTGTAATCGGCTAAATATTGTTCTATCTACCATCCAGTCGTCACTGTCTGAATACCTGCTTAGCACATCAGCTATTTGATTTCTTTCCCGTGGTATCCAAATTGGAACTACAGTTATATTGCATCCTTCACAAACTTTATGTATCTCTATTGCTTTGGTTTGCAATTCGGGTTTCTTGCTCCCCTTTTCAATGATACCAACAACATTCTTGTTGTCTGTGTGCCATTGCACACATTGCCCTTCCAGGCTGTTCTTAAGGGAATGCAATGTTCTATTCACTGCCTCAAGTTCCCTCCATGTGGAACTTTTTTCCCTTTCTGTTTGCGACCAGGTTCCTGTAACCTCTGTCCCTTCCTGCTCTTCTATGAAACCTCCATAACCTACACCTGAAGCATCTGAATAAATATTGTGAGCAAACTGAAAAGTTTCCTGCAAAGATCTGCCATTAAGGGTCTTGATTTGGCTTCGCCAGAATCTTAATTCCTCCTTTGCCCCATTACTGACAAGTACTGGAGCATTCCAACTGGCTTTACTGTTGATGCAATTGAACATCTCTCTACTTTTAAGTTGTACAACTTTACCCATTGCGGCCTGCATGGATATTATTTGTCCTGCTAATCCTGCTAATCCTGCTAATCCTGCTAATCCTGCTAATCCTGCTAATCCTGCTAATCCTGCTAATCCTGCTAATCCTGCTAATGCTGCTAATTCTCTAACTGGAACTATCCTGCTTTCCTTTAGCTTGTCCAACAATGACAAAACCGAGTTCAACGTCTTTTGTACTCTTTTGTCTGTAACATGCACCTTGCCTTCCTCCATATCCCAATCTAATCCTAACCATGTTAGTCTAGTTTGGGGTATCCATTCGCACTTTGCTTCTGCCAGTAAGAACCCCAAATCTTCTAAATCTTGCTTTATTGCTGTACTCATTGTTTCTGCTGCATGAAAATCATTGGCTCCCCCAAAACCGTCATCAAGAAACATAATTATATTGTACCCTTTGGACCTCCAATGCTTCACAAATGCCCTCGTCAGTTTTGTAAACAAGTAAGCAGCTGTTGAAATACCAAATGGTAAAACATTGAAGATGAAATACCTCCTTCCCTCTTCAAAATTCCATGCAAAACCTAAATATTTTCTGTGGCTCTGGTGGATCTCCACATGGTGGTAGGCTGATTTTAAATCGAAACCAAATACATAATCACCCTGTTTGAACATGACCTTGGCCGTACGGGCCTCCTCGTACTTGAATTTGTACTTGTACAGATGTGGATTAACATATCTACAATCTAACACTAACCTGAGCTTGGAATTCTTATCCGACACTGTTAAAGGATTAACCACCTCTGGTTTAACTTTCACTTGTGAAATGCATCCTTTAGTTTCAAGCTTAAGTAACTCACTTTCCACAAAGACTTTGTGTTCTCTAGCCGACCTATTGTTTACTAATTCTGCTGAAGCTGGAAGACTGTAAAGTGGTAGCATATATCCTTCCTTTATGATATTTAACAATACTTGATTTGTACCAATACTTTCCCATTTTCCCACTGCCTTTTTTAGCCTTCCTGCCGGCGTAATGCCTTCTGTATAGCTACTTGTCTTACTGCTCGATAATACACTATTTCCTTTGTGTGTTTTTCTCTTTGCACAATTGGATTTTGTAAGATAACTTATCTTAGTTTGCCCTTCTGGCATCTGCAAACTCCTGCACTCCGTACGCCAGTGGCCCGCTTTGCCACAGGAGAAACATACTCCAGGCTTTCTCGCCGGAACGATGTTCGCTGCTCCTCCTCGGATCGTTGTTGATGGGTTAGGTTGCGTCGGTCGGCTGTAGGGGTACTGTCTTTTGGTATGTGTAAGCTTTTTGCTTTGCTTCATCTTTCTCTGCGCTCTTGTCTCTCTGCTTTCCACATTTTTTTCTCGTCTTCTGAGTCGTCTGCGATGGTACTGGCTTCATATTCTGCGACAGTTTTCCAGCCAAGCTCTGAATTGTCTGCCATCTTTATCAGTTTTTGCCTGTATTCAATTAACTGCATACCTTCTCCTATCTTTTCTTGGGCACTCGTGGTTGCTCGGCAGACCTGGATGTCTTCTTTTAAAAAGGCGTCAGCTTCCTTTAGCTTTTGTTGCACCTTTGCGTTGGCCTTGAATTGCTCTTCGTTGCCCTTCTTTTTGAACTTATATTTGTCGTTGTTGATTTGCTCAATTTTTGCAACTTGAACCTCGCTCAGCATTCGTTGATTTTCATTAATTTGTTGGTTGAAGCAATTGAGCTTGACTGTCATAAGCTCGTCTAATTTGTTAACCAACAGTGCCTGTGATTCCTTGACTTGCTCCTGAACTAAATTTCTGATCAAAACTGATGTGTCCGATGTCGCCATTGCGGAAAAGGAATGGAAACTAAACCGTCCCAGCAGAACGGTGTTCGCGGGCTAGAATGATCCCAAACCCATTCTCTTACTGGGTTGTGGCGCCTTTAGGAATGCGCCACACCTTAGGCTACATTCCTAGCCCAACTTGGGCTATGCATACCAAATCCTTTACAAGCGTACCCACCCGCTTGCTAGTGCCCAACAGACAATATTTTCCTGCTATACCCTGTAACGCAGGAAAATACATTTTCCCCAGGTACCTGTGTATAGGACTATATTACCGCTATCCAATGTCAAGGTAACAAATCGAAGAATTCCAACTCCAGCTCACTACGGGACAGTGTGGTATTAATGCACGGAATCAAGAGGTTCTGAAATAAAAGTATGTTATGTTATAAACAACCTACCTCGATCCTTGGTGTCGCAAGTGGGGCGGATATACTTCCGGTCAAGGTTTAGACGCACGCGACACGTCCCCGCATCCGGTGGCGGTATTGCTGAGCCGGTGAACGCGAAACTTGGTAGCCTAATTGAACGTGAAACTTAGGGGCAGGGGGAAGAGGGGGCGGGGGCTGGAGACGCCGTGGTGTTCGAAAGTAACGAGAATTCAACAACATGGACAAGTAATTAATAATACAGCAATGGGGTGTAGTAAAATAGGTGTTCTTTTATAGAGTGCATGGTAATACTGACTAATCTGGTATGATTAATCGGTATTATTAAAATAAACCTGTCTGGCATTATGGGAGTTTTGTGTGCCGATGCATTTATACAGGAAGTTTCATAGCGTATAGCCTACCTGCAGATTTGTGTACTGCAAGTAAACTAAGCATTTAATCCACATAGGCCTACAATACATACTTTAAATCAAAACGGTTTACTCTCAATATTCAAATGGGCCTTGGATAATATGCTGGTACTGGTAGGCTTGTGTATGTGTGTGCTAAAACACTATCATTGTTTTCTTTGTGGGACGGGCGTATTTTAAATTTCACATCGTGGAAGTCCTAGGCTATGTTTAAAAACAGCAGTTCAGAAACTCACACAAGAAGAGCTAGAAATGCAACATGTGGTTTAAGAATACTGGTGAACACCACAACAATGCGGAGGAAATACTGGTTACTCCTAGGAAACCTTTTGATTTGTATGTATGACTGAAATTCTATTTTAAAACCGGTACCGTGAGGCAACTTCTTTTTAAAAGAAGACGAAACATTGGACACATTTTTGAAGACAAAAACATTGTTTAGCCACAATGGCTTTCCGGTTCAACTGGAAAGTGTTCATAATGGTGAAAATGTGCATTTTGTTCGGCGCTCTAGTTGCCAGAATAGGACGTGTAAGTCTTCTAGCAGGAGAGTTAACAGAGGAAAATGCTGAACAAGGAGTCAAGAATGTGCCTAAATACGCTACTTTGAGACAAGATGGCGGCCTGTCCGCAACAAGTAAGTATACCACGCAAGTTTGTTGGCTTGAACAACCACCATCAATACAGTCCAATTTAAACGGAATATCCATCATATCAGGTTTTGGTGAAGGGACTCTATTGTTTATTTATTTATTTATTACACACCCATCAGGACAATTAGCGCCAATAACAGGATGAATAGGAAACGAGAAGAAAAGTTCCATTTGAATTGTGTGGGAGGAAAACCCCAATGGGGGTGGGAAAACTACGCAATCGGATAGGGACTGAAAACCCAATCCACGACCACATGCAAGGCTCTGGTTTGAGGTGGGATTCGAACCGGGTTCCACAGACTGAAAGGCAGGGAAAGAAACCACTGAGCCTAACATATAGACAGACAAAAGACAATTGTATACACCATCAAGGCTTGACAAACAAAAATACAAGTGAAATGTACTGGAACTAAAAGAAGAGGAAACAAAAGAAAGTAACTAGGAGCTTTATGCATTGACTTTTTGTAATAAAAAGGGCTAGCTCGGTGGTCTAGTGGTAAGACATCTGCTCTAGCAATGTAAAGGTTCGAATCCCACCCGAGTGATTTGCCTGTGGATTTTTTTCACAGAACTCGGGAAAGTACTGAGTATAGCCTACAGTGCTTAACACACATCGGTGTAGGGTAAAAACCAAATTATATTCTTTACATATAATAATTCATTATATTCCCCGATGCAAAATTAACATCTTTTTAAAAACGTTTTTTGTTGTTGAAAAATTATGGTTTCCAGTGATTATTGGGACAATTGCGTGTTTTGTTAATTTTACTTATGTTGTCTTGTTGTTTTGGTGTGTGGGGTCATGGGAATTTCTATAGTCAAACAAACCGTTGCATGGCGTTCCAGTGGTACAACGTAACCACACGGGCTATGTCTGCCCAAGCTTATAGTTAAATATAATATATTTCATTTGTTGTATTATCAAAACCGTTCCTTGAAAACAAAAAACACACATGTTTTGACAGATAATAAGCATAATCAAGTCAATTATCACTAACAATGTTTGAATTTGTATAAGAATTTATTGGCAGGAAGCTCAGAGAGGCTGACGAAGATGATCTCAACTGCACAATGCCGTCCATCAACAGCTTCCCTCGGACGCTATTCACGGAGGAGCAACGGGAAAAAGGCGCGATTATCATTGATTTTTTAGCTGCACTTTATCTCTTTGGAGCCATTAGTTACGTCTGTTTCGTCTATTTTGTCCCATCCTTGGAAATTATCAGTAAAAGTAAGCAATATTCAATGTATAATATATTTGGTTTGCGGTAACTCCATGTATACTTGCTGGGTAGATTTTGTTCTGTTGAGAGCTTGTCTTGCTATTTATTCTACTGTCGCGGAGTAGATTTTTCGGAATTCGGGATACTTCTAAGTTCTGAAAAGAACTGAGAACTGCTTTTTAAATAAAGATAAGATTTTAAGATTCATTTTAAAATGAGTTGCCACAGTGATTTGTGTTGTGACACCACAGTTTGCTGAGCAATTAAGATTGACACGTAGCTTAGGATCAAACACATAGGTATATTGAAAACTATAATTTACTTATTATCAACAATCAAGTAATTAAACTCATAGAAGATAATGTAACGATGGGAAAACTTTACGTCCCTTTTGTCATTTAAATTGCTTCAAAATGTTAAAATTAAACCATGTTTTATTATTAATATTATACATATTTATAATATATAAAATTAGTAGGGTAGATGGCCTTAGCTTTCGATCCAAACTGGACCTTCTTCAGAGGCATTAACAAGTACAAACAAAAACATATCCATTTATAGCAAAAAGAGGAGCAAAGGATTAGGGGAAGGTATCCAGAAAAAAGCGGGAAGATTATAGCCAATCAAAGTTATTAATTTACAGACAATGGGTTGGCTAAGAACCAATGAGTAAAGTAGTGAGGACAAAGGATGGTCAGTATATATAAAATTAGTAGGGTAGATGGCCTTAGCTTTCGATCCAAACTGGACCTTCGTCAGAGGCATTAACAAGTACAATATATTTTTTTTTTTACCAAACAGTGCTTGGACTTCAGGAAGATGTAGCCGGGGCAACGTTTATGGCGATCGGCAGCTCAGCACCAGAGTTCTTTACAGCTATTGTAGGTCAGTAGCAACGAGTGTCAATTTCGGCCAAAAAGTAAATAAATAAATGATGGATTCTAATTTTATTGGTGAATGTTTGGATTCATGTTGATAAGTCTTTGCGTCACACAATTAGCGCAGCTGCAACGCGCCAAAAGTTGTCGTTGCTTCTGCCTCCAAAACTGGGCTTAGTAAAAAATGCTTTTGAGCGATGAAATTTATTGACTTTTTAAAGTAAAATTTATATGCAAGCGTTCCCCGCCACAAATTATATAGCTTGGGCAATAGACATTTACAGCACAAAGGTCAAAGCAGATAGGCGTAATCAAAACTTTGCAGGAAGAGTGCGCATAGCAGTGCATGCTGTGGGCTTGTTATACGAGTGACACCAGAACCTCAAAATGCCAACTTTTGGTCGTTCGGCAGCATACGCGTGCGTGTGTGATGCAACCAACAAGATACTAGCTGATCATTAACCTTGGCCGTTGTAAACGTGTGGGTGTTTTGCATGACTTCCTTGGACGGTGTTCACGCCGTGTTTCCATTTGTTGTTATGTTTTTGTTTTAAAGACTCGGTATTGACACTGTCGAGCTAATTATTATTTCTGCAGGTGCCTTCGTAACGCACGACAACACTGGCGTCAGCGCCATCGTCGGTTCGTCAGCATTCAACGTGTTCGTCATAATCGCGCTGTGTTCACTAGCTGCTGGTGGGGTAAGCACTAGCTGATCAACTGCAATCCCATAAATCATTCATTTAGGCCTACAGGCAACAATTTCTTTCGAACGCTGCCTCTGAATTTTAGAAACCGGAAAGTGTGGGTGATTTATTTGTCAAACTTGTGCAATGGTGTACGAAAGACAAAATCAGAAAGACGTTTATCACAGTAATCAAAAAGCAATATTACTGATGACAGTAACCTTTAATCAATCAACCAAATGACTGTTAGACTTGGGAATTATTTCGTCTTCATGTAAAATAATGTGTTAACTACACATGCAATTACTATTTATTGTAAACCCAACTTTGCAGTGTTCTCCCTCGAGGACCAGTCAAAATTCTCTTAACCAAGTGGTCCAGCTGGAACAGTTCAATTCAAAGTATCCATATTGATGACTAATGGACTAATGAAAAAGCTGACAGACAGTTGGTTAAACGACAAGCTAACTGTGGGCCCAATTTCATAGAGCTGCTTAAGCTCAAAAACCAGCTAAACACAACAAAATAATGCTTACCAGAGTAAGATTACCAGCCAAACTACCATGTCACATTAGTATGTACAATTTGTGACTGGTATCCTGCACATTTCTGCTTAGCACTCAATATTGTTAAGCAATATGTTCTGCCTATTATATGTTCTGCAAATAACATCGATTTCGGGGATGTTCTCGCTCACATCATTGATGTGATACCCCATGTCGTTATAGCACGCTCCAATACAACTTCCGGAAGCCAAGATTCCGAACCTTGAATTGTCTCTACAAAATCCTACAATTCCCAAATTAAATAACCTAGATCCGAGTCACAGACCCCTTATCGGGTCACACTGACCACTAGGTTTAGTATAAGTGTTTTGTATTTTTGTTTTTTTTGTTTTTAATATAAGTGTTTTGACTCCCTGCAGATTTGGGGGTTATTTTGACTCTGAGCTTGGTAATTGGATAAAAGTTCCCTCTAGTAAAAATATATACCCATGCAGTTAAATTGTTCCAAAATGCACCCGTATATACATGCAAATAATGGCAGAGTACTCATCTTCATTATGCATTTCTTTTAGGATGACGGTCTTCCTTTGTTATGGTACCCGGTTATGAGAGATTCCATTTGCTGGTTTATTTCGCTCATTATCCTGATAGCAGTGACGTTTGACTCGCTTATACAATGGTAAGTTAGCAAATAAATTCATGTGGTACTATTGTTTTATGTTCGAATGCCACCTGTGGACCTGTTCCACAGGACCCGGGGAAGTACCGAGTATACACTGCTTTTAAAGCCCTTTTCACACGATCCCCCCAAAACTTAGATTCATTTGCGACAATTTTACGCAACTTTTTGTCGTAGGTCGGTACTACAAAATTTCGCAATGTTTGAGAACATTTCGCAAGGAATGTAGAAATTGTAAAAAAAAGTGCTGTCCTTTCACACAAAGCTCATTTTTGTAATTTTTCGCAAACATTGAGAAAAATTCGGCAGGAATGTTTTGTTGGGTTTTTTCCGTCGTGTGAAATGGTGAATGGGTACAACACTATTAGTTCTATCGTCTTTGGGATACTATAGCAGGAAGGGGTGGGAGTTAAAATGCGTCACCAAAGATGTAATATCTGTTCAAACGACCAGTGTCATATTGCACCATCAAAAACTTGACCTTGTTTCATTGTTTATTTTATTTTTATAGGTGGGAAGGCTTAATAATGACCTTATGTTTTGGCGGTTACATCATCATCATGTACTTCAACAAGCCCATGTCAGCCTTCATCTTGAACTGGACCTCCGCGTACTTTCAAATAGAAGGGGCTTCCAAGAGAACCTTTTCACTAGATGATGATTCTGAGACGGAAGAGACTGCGTTCGTTGAAGACTCGACCTCGCAGGAGGAGAAAGGACTTGTGGGTGACCCCCATGGCCCCTCCAGGAAACTGTACGGGTCAGATTATCGCAGGCGAGGTGGGACGTCTTCTTCTGAAGGTGTGTATTGTGACGTCACTGATGGTGCCATATAGCCCATGTACTGTACAAGTATTCTTATTTATAAGAGGAACTCCAAGGTCAAGTTCAATTTTGTGATGGAAACATTTTCCAGTAGATAGATTCTTGATGAAGGCGGGGTGGGATAGTCGTCAAAATGGTGTAAGAGGTATAATTTTATTTGACACTTTCAGAGCGAAATTTAAAACATGATGTCATTGGATATTCCTATAGTCGAAATTATCAAAATTTGAGATACTAGAAGAAAAAAGACTCGTATCGTGGAAGTGTGGCTATAGATGTACATGTACATGTACATGTACATTGAGTGCATACTTAAACCAGCCTCAACTGCTATGAAATACCAGACCACCAATAATATACCCTGGAAAAAAAGGGTCAGAATTGACCCAGAAATGGGTCAAACTGACGCATCATCCTAGTTAGAAACCCAATGTCTTAAAACAATTTTCCGGGTGAGCCTTATACCCAGAGAATGGGTCAGGCCATCTGGGGACCCGGAGTCCGGGTCGATTCTGACCCATGAGTTTCAGAGTGTATATGCCCGAATAACATCATACATTCCATGGTCTTTCGAAGAAAAAAAACCCACTACAAATATTTAATTTAAAATGTGATTTCATTTTTAAATTTCCCCACAGAAAACGTCGAATCCGACAGTGACTCACTTCCTTCGGTGTTCGACCCTCCCAAATCCACCATCCCTTTCATCGCATGGTTCGTCGGTCTCCCAGTCATTCTGTGCACGTTCCTGACAGTGCCCGACTGTCGCAAAGCGGAACCGTGGAGGCGCTGTTACCCACTGACGTTCGTCCTGTCTGCTGTGTGGTTGGCCGGACTGTCATATTTACTGTATTGGATGATTGTTATTATCGGTAAGACAGGTTCCTTGTCAATTAACTACGGAAGCCGGATAGTGCCAGGAAATAAGAAGTGAAATATTTTTTCATGAGCGCGATAATATTTTTTTTGTACCATTTATCTGGCGGCCGCCACTTATTATCCGGCGGCCGCCACTTAATTATCCGGCGGCCGCCACTTAATTAAGTGGCGGCCGCCACTTATTATCCGGCGGCCGCCACTTAATTAAGTGGCGGCCGCCACTTATTATCTGGCGGCCGCCACTTAATTAAGTGGCGGCCGCCACTTATTATCCGGCGGCCGCCACTTAATTAAGTGGCGGCCGCCACTTATTATCTGGCGGCCGCCACTTAATTAAGTGGCGGCCGCCACTTATTATCCGGCGGCCGCCACTTAATTAAGTGGCGGCCGCCACTTATTATCCGGCGGCCGCCACATAATTATCTGGCGGCCGCCACATAATTATCTGGCGGCCGCCACATAATTATCTGTACCACACGTTCTTTATTTTGCGGATTTTAAGAGGACGGGTCATAGGATTCAGGGGTGGGGGGTTAAGAGGACATGTTGGGTGCGTTCGATTAGCTTCCCCGGGTCGACCCCGGTCTGCTCATCCGGGTGAGCCCCTAACCATGAGCTAATCGAACGCCAACTTCCCCCAGCATTCACACCAATGCATCTTGGGACAGCCGACCGGAACGACTTCCATTTTGTAAAGAGGAAAGCTCATAGGTTCCGGGGGGGGGGGGGGGGTTAGAGGACAGGTCGTATAGGATCATGGGGGGGTTAAGAGGTAAAGTCATAGGATCATGGGGGGGGGGGGGGTGGGGTAAGAGGCGTCCGGTGCGTTCGAATAGCTTTGACGTCATTCGCGGGGCTCACCCGGGTCAGCCCCAAGTGCCCTGCTTGTGGAGCGGGTCACTTGGGGCTGCCCCTGGTTTATGACGTCACGGCGAAAAACTTTCTCAATGGCCACCATTTTGTTTGTAATTCAGCGGGACATTTTAGGAAGTTTGACACACATTTTCGCCATTACAACAGCGTTTTTGTGAGCAATAAGTATTTTTTATTCGAAGCCGGGTGTATCACTGTGGGGTTGTACAAATTGTTTAATGTTGCAGTTTTACCTTGAGAATAATTATTTTACGAGTTTTCGTGAATCCACGGAAAGTATCGGACATACGGCACAAAATGAAAGTAGTTCCGGTCGGCTGTCCCAAGATGCATTGGTGTGAATGCTGAGGGAAGTTGGCGTTCGATTAGCTCATGGTTAGGGGCTCACCCAGATGAGCAGACCGGGGTCGACCCGGGGAAGCTAATCGAACGCACCCAACATGTCCTCTTAACCCCCCCCCCCCCCCCCGAATCCTATGACCCGTCCTCTTAAAATCCGCAAAATAAAGAACGTGTGGTACAGATTATTATGTGGCGGCCGCCAGATAATTATGTGGCGGCCGCCACTTATAATAAGTGGCGGCCGCCACTTAATTAAGTGGCGGCCGCCGGATAATAAGTGGCGGCCGCCACTTGATTAAGTGGCGGCCGCCGGATAATAAGTGGCGGCCGCCACTTGATTAAGTGGCGGCCGCCGGATAATAAGTGGCGGCCGCCACTTAATTAAGTGGCGGCCGCCGGATAATAAGTGGCGGCCGCCACTTAATTAAGTGGCGGCCGCCGGATAATTAAGTGGCGGCCGCCGGATAATAAGTGGCGGCCGCCAGATAAATGGTACAAAAAAAATATTATCGCGCTCATGAAAAAATATTTCACTTCTTATTTCCTGGCACTATCCGGCTTCCGTAATTAACAACCCGTCGTGTGCCAGGAACAAGGGCGTATAAAGGCCGTACGCCCTTCTTTATGGCACATAAAGTAGGCCGTTAAATTTATACAACAAAATAAATAAAATAAAATACAAATTATGGCATTACTGTTACATATTTGGGGTTAGAATTTCACCCAAAGACATGTGTTTTCCCATTCCCATGCATAATTTAACCTTCCTTTAATGACTTATGAATGGAATAAGACCGATCAAACTTTTACATCACTCAGTTTTCTTGAAACACCGAGTTTTGCTTTTTAATTGCTTACGCCCGCACCATTTCTCCGGTAACTTTACGTTACGTCCTTCTTCCGGTCACACAACGAACCATGTTGTGACACCCCCCCCCCCCCCCCCCCCCCCCCCCACACACACACACACACACACACCGCCCTCCCCACTGCACTTTTTCGGAGTTTGAACTTTGAGCCTTGGTCGGCAAGAGGAAACACCTAATCAACAAGAAGGGGTTCGTCTAGACTGGCATGGTCCCCTGTCTGTATCCGCTTTTATATCTGTGTTTATAATTGGTCCAAGTGCATACCTGCAGCTCTCATAATGGATCCACATCCTCGTATGTAAAACGAAAACAAAGAAACAACAACGAAAAACAAAACAACAACGACAACAGCAACAACAACAAACAAACAAAAACGACAATGTCATGTCAAGATGGCTAATTAATGTAATGAAGCCATCTGTTGAATACTTCAACAACAACAACAACAACAACGACGACGACGACGACGACGACGATGACGACAACAAACAACAACAACAAACAAACAAACAAAAAGCGACAATATATTTTGTCAAAATGGCTAATTAATGTAATGAAGCCACCTATTGAATACTTCTAGCTGTTACGACCCAAAATTCCGAAAACACTCGAGGCTCAAAAAATAACCAACGCACTGGTAAATTTGAAAACAGACTAAAGTACGAAACAGAAAATAGCAATTCAAAAATTCATTAGCCAGTTGTGTTCTATAGCATAAGTTAAGTTAAATTGAATAATGGAAGGTTGGATACAGTGTGAGCACTGAACCCATGCAGGCATGCATATGACGTCAATTGAGTAGGGCGCCCTCACCTAGAGGTCCAAAGGACATTGTTCATTGGCCAGTCCTGTGCGCCGCGCGTACAGATCTGTGCGTTTTCCATTGTTTCATCATCAGTTTACCTCTAAGATGGCGGCTGGATGACGTCAATGCATAAGGTCTATTAGGGTTCAAGACCCACTGTTAAAAACCTCAACAAAAGTCAGTGTTCAACTAATCTGATGTTTTTGTCACTGATTGTTGATCTCCTCAAAAGCACGCGAGATATGCATGGGAAAATGGTGGAAATTAGCAAACAGGTACAGTTCTCGGTCGACCCCGCTGCAACCTGCCAAAGCCACTCTACAGACTTCCGCCCCGAAACTGAAGAAATAGTATGTGAGGGGCAAGATTTGTAACAATTCCCACTTGAGTCCTGAATTCTCGACATTACGCTCTGCGAATTCCAGTGTTCAGATCCTGTTTATACATGTACATGGTGTAGTGATGCATGCAGCGTACGATGAAATGTACCATTTTTCGATTATCGATTTACAACCAAACGTGACTGCTCAACCATTAATTTGTGCTAGCCTCAGAATGGTACACTAAGTAATTTAATGAAAGAACACATATAAGCCCTACTTCATTATTATATATTTTTATTTACAAAAACACAGCTTTATTTGAGCTCAGGACCATGAAACCAAGAGTGTTATTTTTAATAATTTTTAAATTTCAATCTATCAATCATAAAAAGGCATGTTTTTTTATGTAATTCAATGGTGATAAAAACAAAATACTGTTCTCCTCCACAAAGATGTTCGATGAAGCTCTGTTTGCTCGGTGTTTTCCCGAGTCTAATGCGGAAGATCTGCATATGAAGAACCTCGGAGAGGGGGTGGGGGAGGGGGTCAAAACTCACATTTGGGCATTCTATAGAGCAGGTGTTTCAACACGAAGGTGTTCGATCGGGTAGGGCAAAAGTAATCAAATCTATTTCTTCCCCTTCGAAGGTTACACACTCGGAGTGCCCGACACAGTCATGGGCTATACAGTCTTGGCCATTGGAACCAGTGTACCGGATGCAATTGCGTCATTGTTGGTCGCTAGGGACGGTAAGCCATGTTCAATATAACCCCTTGCATTGGCCGCCATCTTTGATGTCAAACCCTCAGTGAATAATAAAATAGCCGTGTTAGTCTGGTAGATAAAACAATGAAGATAGTGGTAGCACTTAATGACTAACTAATTACATTAAAAAAACTGCATGAGCTTTCGTAGCAACAACTACTTCATCATATTATTTTGTTGTGACGTCATATATGAAAGGGGTCAGTTCTCTCAGTTGTGTATCTATCTGTTTTGCAAAATTATTTTGGAACGTTGTTTAATTGCATCCTTGGACGGATGAATCTTTAAACATTCAAAAAAATGGTATGTCACCTGATCATGCAACCATTCATAGCAATTAAAGACGTAAACACGAAATACATTGGATCACCAACAAAAATATTGTTCCGTTTTAAATTTATATGCGAACGACAAAAAGGAAAAACATCACTGTTTTCTCTTCCGGGAGGAAGGAAACGTCTGCATTGATATTGATTTATAGCTCATTTTGCAAAACAATATACAAAACAATTACTGAGGATTGTAGTTAATTAATGTTTACGTATATCTCTAAGAAGAAAGCTGCGTTCAAACACATTGAACTTACTCTATTATGCAATTATGTTTCTCAATAATGCTTGGGTTGTGATCGATTGAAGGCAAATGAACATATTTAGGTTTTTATTCATGTTGGTAAAGCAATATTCAGGGAAATAGATTAATCAAGTGTGAGAATGGGTCGATTTTACTTGTGCCGAACGACCTTCAAAAAGAGCAATAGCAACGCCTCCTAAATGAGCAGCTCTGTGATACAAAAATCCCGTTGAATATGCTTTTGAGAGGCATTCAGAGTAATCCCCACTTGCTGGTCATTTTCGATCCTAAGATGGCGCAAAGTGGCAATACAAAAAGTTGTTTTTCGGATGCAGAATTATTCAAGGCAGAGGTCAGCCTGACCCAGAAATAATGCTGGTCCCCCCCTGGGACCCGGAATCCCGGTCAATTCTGACCTGGGAGTTTTTATGAGTGTAAAAACAAGGTTTTTAGGCCTTTATCATCTTGATTATTTCCCATTCAATTTAATGTAACCCAAAACGAGGCTGGAAGGGCAAATAGTGTGGTTCCATTTTGTACAATTAGTATTAGCAGTCATTACTACTGTTTGGTACAGGGGACATGACCAATGGTGACAGAATGATACAGGTCTATACCCAACCAACTGCAAAAACTAGACAGGTTTAATACAGAATGATCGTTAATGGTTCAATTTATCTTTCTGTATCAAATCCTAAAGGCTTTGGTGATATGGCAGTCGCAAACATCATCGGCAGTAACGTCTTCGAGATCTTCATCTGCCTCGGGTTCGTCTGGTTTTTGAAGAGCGTGACAGCCTTCCCGGTCGCCCCGATCACGATCAGCATCAACGGCCTGGCGGCCACGACCATCGTACTCATGTTAATCATGGCCCTCATTGTGTTCGCCATCCACCACAACGGGTGGAAACTGGACATGAAGATCGGAGTGGTGTCTCTCCTCTTCTACATCGTCTTCATCGTCTGGGCGACCATGAACGCCGAGGGTGCGTTCGGAGATGCGTTCACAATTGGCAACACGGTCGCACTGCCCCCACCTTGTCCGTAAAGTTATTTATAGGCCTACCCTTTAATTAGTGACATAACGGTGGCGTAACCAAGCGGGGGGGGGGCGGGGGGCGGGGGGCGGGGGGCGGGGGGCGGGGGGCGGGGGGCGGGGGGCGGGGGGCGGGGGGCGGGGGGCGGGGGGCGGGGGGCGGGGGGCGGGGGCGGGGGCGGGGGGCAAACGTAGTGTTCCATTGCCAATTTCTTTTACAGTATATTGCTACTTTTTTTTTAAACTAAACAGGACGCTGAACAACAGAACATCCGCCACAACAGTCAAAGGGAAGACCAAAAAGTATATCATAAAACAAAAGAAAATTAACTTATTACCAGTGAAAGATCAACTCTTTATAAAATTTAATATTATTATGCTACTATTGCAGAAAGCTTGCTCCCACACTTTAGAACCGATAAGGGCAACATTTTCATTCAAAAAAAACTATTCCATTTTGCATTTTAATGGGCCTCCAGAATCAATTGGGATTGTGAGCTGTTAAGGTTTTTTCAATATTTGCAATAAATTTAATATGAAATATTAATTAACGGAAAGGGTAACAAAACGCTGAACCCTTCAGAAGGTTTTTCTGTCCCGCCAAAATTCTGTATTCATTTTGTTGTATCATAACTTTGGTCTGAAAGTTATTTCTATTTGTAAAAATAGTGAGGCCTGTACAAAATTAATCTAGTAGTTTAATACAGCTTGATAAGTTCACCTAGTCTTAAAGATACACATTGTTTGGGGAGAGAGTTCAATACAAAAAACTGTAATTTGCCACCTTTAATGATTATTTTGACGTCGTTATGTGAAAGGCAGTGCGGAGCCGGTCTTCACTGTGTGGTAATGATTCTCTTCCACCACCTCTTCTGAGACATGACTTGACGAATTTGTCTTAAAAGGTGTTCATGAAGCATTTAATTGAATTCTATTTTGACAAGTGCAAAAATTTACTTTGTACTAATCCTAAATGCTTTTCTTGCCCATATAGGAGCTATAGGCAATATTTATTATCAGTTTAACTTTGTAATTGTGTGTCCCTGAATCAATTATATTTTACAGTAGTTGCTGCAACTGAAATTAATTGTATATTCTTAATTGCTATTAATAACCACTTATTTGTAACTTGACAGCAGTCTTGGGTGCTCCACTACAGAAGGCATTGTCCTTCTCTCGAATGACACCCCATTCAAATTTTGATACATATTATTTGTATAGCATGGTGTAGTCTATCAGCTTGTGTATTATTTATTATTATTTGTTGTATGAATGGAAATAAAAACAAACAAACAGATGATCATTTTGGCGGCCGTTGAGACTATCTGGACGAGTCCATTTTATCAGAGGGTTTTGTTATCTTCAAAATTATCTTTATATACAAGAAATTGGATGGATCAAGGGATTTTGTTTGAACTGTAAGGATTGAAAGATCTATCCTTCAACACTTACGCTCAGTGAAAAAAGTCAGAGGATGAACAATAATGTCAATATTATAGCCAGTGTAGCCATGTTAATAGTGGAGACGTTTTATAATGAAATTCCCAGCTGGACCTATTCACACAAGTAGCTGCTGCAATATAAAGCCAACGAAAAATGTTCGGTAATATTTTTAGTTTTTACCCATTTAATATAAAACTAACCACCTTTTACTAACCTATGGAAATGCTTAGAATGTGTTGTTTTTAGTGCTGCTAAAAAAAGAGAATTTTAATGGTAAACATGGTTTACTATTTCATTTTTAATGGTCATCACCTCTTTTTAAAAATGGAGTGTACCCAAACCGAGATCGTAATGATTGCGCAATACCCACCCCCCACCCCCCGATCGACCCTGGGAATCAGACTCAACACCATATGCTACAGCTTCATCAAACAAGTCAACGTCACACCCCAGGTTAGGTACATGGATTGCTTACTTTAGCATGGAGTATAGCCTGGTTCTCTGGTAGGATAGGATAGGCAGTTGCTGACTTTACGAACAAATCCAATCAACACGAGGACCGTGGAGGAACTTTTAGATGCCAAACGGAAGTATGGAGTCTCCTCAAGTCAAGTACACACAGGTATTGTTCAAGTTTGATCTCAATTGTATAAAAACTAAGACCATGATGTCACTAATAGTGTCGTCAGTGACTTGATAAACCAGAGCAAAAACCCAGTCAACACCCACCACTAGCACTCACGTCTGTGGTGCATCAAGAACCAGTCGCCAACATGTCACTCTCCAGCAGCAGCGTCAGTTAGCCCACCTTGTTGGGCTGTAATGGCTCTCTTTTAACATCGGTCTCATATGAGTGTTATGAGACCGATGTTAAAAGAGAGCCATTACAGCCCAACAAGGTGGGCTAAGCGTCAGTGGTCCGTGCGTTCTGCACGACTGCACTGAAGCCCTTGGTATGAAGCTGTTGTATGAAAAACTGTGAAATGGCACCAAGGGGTGTCAGTGTCTGGAACTTTTGTTGTGAATTTTAATGTATTATTTTGGTTTTTAGATGATTAAAGCATGGAGGAAGGAAATATAAAGAGGATTTGTATTATTTTCTTTATGTTTTATCCAACAAATTGCTGTTAAACTTAATTACAAAATCATCAGACATGTATATGATGATGTATATGATGTATTGTTACTGTTTTAATAGGCCTATAGATCAATTTATGTTGTTTTTTTCAACATTCAATGCAGTTGTTTATCAACAATGAGTTTGTGAACTCTGTGAGTGGGAAGACATTCCCCACCATCAACCCAACGACTGGAGAGAAAATCTGCGACATCCAGGAAGGGGATAAGGTATGCATGATGTCTTTACTTTACTTTAGTCAGAACATCTTTTGTAATGAAGGTTAACTTTGTCGCTTCAGTGGTGCAAAACTTCAATCTCGATTTTTCAAAGATATTGTATCAAACACAAAAATGCGCCACGCAAAATTATTGTACCTTAGTACATACTTTAATTTGTGTACCACATGGGCCAAATTTTAGAGCACAAAAAGAAGCTAAGCACAACAAAATTATGTTTAACAGTTTACTAGAACAAGGTTACCAGCCAAACTACGATGCCACAAGTGCAATTTTTGACTGGTATCCTGCTCATTTCTGTTTAGCAGAAAATTGTTGAGCAATATTTTCTGCATCAGCAGCTCTGTGAAATTTGGCCTTGTGTTTTTTAATGCAAATATTTTACTTGATGGACTCCAAGTGTTGTTGCTAACCTAAGTGTTTTCCCTGTGAATTATTAGGAGTTATGGTTCACCGGGTTACATTATTGTCATAAATCACAATTACTGGTGATGGATCACCGCATTTTTGACGAATAAAGGGATAATTTTCAAATGGTTATAAAATCTGTTAAATCCATCCTTTAATTGGCGCTTGCGCCGTTAGATGTTGTATGAAATAAACAAATAAAATAAAAAAGGCCTACAAAAATTGTAATGTTGGCATATTAACCAAACCGATACGGCCAACCCTGGATTTATTTATTTTTTTAAGGGAAGAAATTTAATAGTTAAGTCTATAGAAATGAGTTATTATACATTTGAAACCATTTCTAACAGTTTCTCTTCGAGCGCTACATAAGAAGCCACTAGTAGTAGTAGTATTATTATTGAGTACAAAGGCTGACATACCTCTTCATATGGTGCATGCTATAAATAATAGACTTTTTTCAGGCTCATTGAGTAACAATTTGTTTCTGATTTTTCCCAAGGGCAAACGAATTGGAAACAGACTACAGTAGAAAGAATATTATGCCTGTTTGTTTCAGACTCAAACTAATAACTTTGTTCCCCCTGTAACATATTTGTACTGTAGAATCCTTAACTTATTCATGATAATTAATAGTATTACAAATACAAGCTTGATAAATTTTGGTTTGATTCATTTTTTGTTTTTTCTTCTTTTTTCTTGAAGGCCGATGTGGACTTAGCAGTGAAGGCAGCCAGGGCTGCAGTTAAACGTGGTTCCCCATGGCGAAGAATGGATGCATGCGACCGAGGATTACTCATGTTTAAACTGGCTGATCTCGTTGAGAGAGATGCTGATTACATTGCTGTGAGTAGTCGTTGTCACTTGTATAGTCCAGGCAAGCAACTTTCCAGCTTCAGATTTAAAAAAAAAAAAATTTTGACCCCCCAAAACATTGACATAGAAAACTGAAAAACACAGTACAAACATTGCTGTGAGCAGTAAATTGAGTCACATGTGGAGTCCAGGCATGTAACTTTCCAGCTTCTGATTTCTTTTTCCCAAGAACATTGACATACAAAATAAAATAAAAAAAACCAAGTTGCACAAAGTAGATTACATTGCCGTGAGTGTCAATATTGCATAATCCAGGCATAAGAAATTAGAATAAGCTGGCGAACCGCTTACCAACCTAAATGACTTATGGTATAACTGCAAAGGAATTTGTTCGAAACATAAAAGACGATAAAAAGGTGGGAAGAGGGAGAACAAGTAAATATTTGTGAGTAAAGACAGACTTAAATGACTCATGAGGGACATCTGTGGGAAAAGAAGAAGGCAAAGACAAAGCATTGTAAATCATTTCTTTCTTGGATGTTCAGGCCATGAGGAACGGTCTGGAGGCACCTTTCCCCACTACATGTACAAACTGTATTAAGATAAATGCTGGTAAAGTACATGTAGAATTGTCTAGTAATATTGGTACAGCTGTGAAGTGGACAAATACACAGCCCTCTGAAGGCCCTTATTTAAATATGCAGTAATTAAATTGAAAATAACATGCTGTAAAAGAAGAAACAAAGAAATGAAACAAGTCAAAATGAAGTGTTTCGGTTACGACTAAACACTGCCCTGAAATCTATCAAAATGCTTCACTCTCTGTTACTCAACAACACCCAAATAATTGGATTGTGGTGAGATCTGCATGCCTGGTCCAATGCCAAGAATGGTCGACTTTGAAATCCATCAATAAAGCAATAAGCCATGGACAATCTTCGGGAGATTCTGGGTGGTTAGTTTACAACTGGTGCCCCTCCTAGTTTTTTCTTCTTAATTAGGCAAGGAAATTTGCTAAGCAGTAGGCCTATTTCCTGCGAAACAGCTTTATGAGATTTGGCCCAGATAATAAATGCCATTGTGATTACTGTCTTTTAGTCTCTTGACACTGTGGACAATGGAGCATTGTTCTCCACCATGAAGGGCTGCGCACTGAATACAGTGGAGGTGCTTCGTTACTTTGGAGGTTGGGCTGATAAGATACACGGCAAGACCATTCCAATAAGTAAGTCCTTGATTTCAGACTTCAAAACAAAATTCGCAAGATTTTTTTGCGGTGTGTTTTTACCCTTAAAACAACAGCCAAACTACTTGGGTGGTATTCAAACCCACGATCCTTGCCATTTTAGAGCAGATGTCTTACGACTAGAACACTGAGCGTGGCCGATGACATGAGGACTCACGACTGTTCATATGTCCTTTTGATTAGCAGTGGGGACTGCAACAATATTTTGGGGCACGGGATTCAGTGAAGGTATTTCATTTTATCGCATACGCGATCAAAATGCTTTATGCGCTGCGACACGCAAACACTGCGGGCGCCCTCCTCTTTATTTGATAAAATAGAATTAGCTGTTGCAAACTGCTTACCAACCAAAAGGACCTGTGGTATAAATGCAAAAAATAAGTTAGTGGCCTGACGTTTCGACCCAAGCGGAGTCTTTCTCGAAGGATAAATGACATGACAACACATAAACAGGTCTACAAGTGTAACTGAAGCAGTCATAGAGGGGGAGAGAGGGGGGAGCAGAAAGTACACAGAAAAAGCAAGGGGGTAAACAATGAACAAGGTGGAAAAGGTTTGGAAAAGGGCCTAAGAGTGGCCTGACGTTTCGACCCTAGCAGAGTCTTTCTCTAAGGCTAAATGACAACACAACACAACACACACAAGTTGCAAGAGTAGTCAAGTGGAAATACATGAATAGAGAGAGTGGAGGGAGAAAAGCAGAAAGCATTCAGAGAAGGCAGGGGGTAAGCAGGGATTATGAAGACAAAGGGGGGGGGGGGGTTATGAAGGGAAGGGGATAGCTTGACCACAAGAAGTTGGGAACACAAAGGACAAAATGGAAGGTTAGAAGAAAGGTAAATAATTAGTTAATACAATGTAGGGCAGACTAATAAAGTGGATATCTGTGTGGGGAAAGGAGAAGGCAAAGACAAAAGGTTATTAGTCATTTCCTTCTTGGATATTCAAACCATGGGGCTGAGTGGTCTTAATGTGCCTTATCCAAAGTTTTTCCCTACTCAGACGGACAGTCTCTCTGCAGTTACCTAGTGCCTCAATGCCCTGTAAATTCATGTCAGAAATGGAGTGGTTAGGAAGGTTGAAGTGGTGTCCTACAGGTGTATCTAGCTTTTGGGTGTTGACTGTGGATCTGTGGCCATAGAAAGGCCTCTTGAGTGTAGTTCTTGTTTCACCTATATATTGAACACCACAGACTCTGCAAGATATTAGATAGATTAGATTAGTGGTGGTGCAGGTGACATGACCCCTTGTCTTGTGGGTGGTACCACCAGTATGGCTGGTAAAGGAGTCTGATTCCCTGATGTGTTGTCTACAAACGATGCATTTGGATGTGTTGGAACACCTAAAAGTACCCTGTGGCAAAGGGGGATTAACATCATCATTAATGGGGGGAACTTCTGCCCGGACGATGAGATCCCTGAGACTGGGTGGGCGTCGGTAGGCAACTATGGGTTCTTCCTGTACAGCACGTTGAAGCCGATCTGATGTGTGAAGAATATGATGGTTAGAACTGGTTATTTTACGAATGGGAGGAAGTGAGGGGTGAAAAGTAACAACAAAAGGAACTTTCCCTTTGGAACTCCGTTGTTGCCTGGGTCCTTTGGAGAGTACAGACTCCCTAGAACGAGCCTTGACTTTCTGGATCGCTCGATGGACTGCTAGGGAGCTATGACCCCTGGAAACAAGGTGTTTCTTAAGTTCCTGTGAGTGGTGGAAAAAATCTGAATCATTAGAACAGATTCGACGGAGTCTGCATAGTGTTAGCCAGAGGGGTGTCTGGGTGTCTTTTGGACACCCTGTTTCATCTGTCATTTACATGTAAATGTATTGTAAGTGAACAATTTGGACACCCAGTTTTTAAATTTCCAGCAGATTTGGACACCCTTTTACCAAATCCTGGCTAAAACCTTGGGAGTCTGAGGGCCTGACTGTAGGCTATGCTGGTTTTGCAGTGTCTGGGGTGACAGCTGGTTGAGTGGAGGTATTGATGTTTATATGTGGGCTTAACAAAGAGATCTGTGGTTAATCCATCATCTGTCTTTATGACCTTGACATCCAGAAAGTGGGTGTCCTTGGTCGAGTATTCATTCGTGAATTTGATGGTCCTGTGGAAGGAATTAATGTGGTTAATGAATGCTACGAGGCTTTCTTCATCACTAGTCTAGATGAAAAAGATGTCATCGATATAGCGCCACCAGACCCATGGACGGCAAGGGGCCGACGCCAACATGCGCTGTTCAAGTTGACTCATGAAAAGGCAGGCCATTGAAGGTGCCATACGTGTACCCATTGCAGTGCCATGTACCTGTAGTAAATTCTTACCCAAGAAGGAAAAGTTGTTTTTTGTTAGAACATGTTGCATGAGGGATACAATGTCAGAAATGGGCGGTGACACATGACCACTCTTTATTTGTCACTGCGCTGGATATCCAGGGTGGCTTTAAATGTCAATTTGCTTCCAGGTCTCGATATAGGCCGGCAAGCTTTTTCTGCCGACTTTCCTTTGGCAGGCTGCCCATAAAGTTCGCAGGCTTTTTGGGGATTGGTCAGTTGCTTTTTCCTGGGATGGGCAAACAAAGTTTCATCCAATCAGAATTAAACTTGGCAGAGTAAGATTTAGGGGGGATAGGCGCCAGATTTGTGGTATTTATCACTTTTGTTGTAGCTATCTATTAAACAGGATCAATTCAACCACCCCCTTTTGCACGAGTAAGTTCTAGATATGGTAGGGTAACCTTGCACACCTTGTGTTGCATTACATGTGCCTGGCGTATTTTATGGGATAAGGACTGACAATGCCTCTTTTTTGATTATTTTCCTGTTAAATTCAAGCCGAATTTGTAAGCATAGTTTGGGCGCCCATCAGTTCAGGTGGGGCTACTCCGACCGTGGGTACAAACCGAATCGAACTGTGCATTTACGGCTTCATTTGTAATACCAAATTTGCATTCATTTATTTACTGGGTATTAGGCTTTGGCAAGCTGCCAAGTTAGGCCTACTTGTTATTTTATAGGCCTTGGCAAGTGCCAAGTTTAGGCCTACTTAATGGTGAAATAATTGGGTACAGGTAAACCTGCCCCAAAACTGTTTGGGCAAAAATGCCCTTTATGGTTATAACTTTCCCGTTCAGGCAAGGCCAATTAAGTTTTGGTTTGAATAAAAGCAGTTTCAGCTGCAGCAAAAATGTCAGTAAACTATCATGTCTTTCTCTTGTGTGTGTCGGTGTATAATGAGTGTACAGTGTATCACACATTGGTGTAAAGGGTAAAAAAAAACTTAAAAAAAACAAGCATTGAGATCAATGAAGAACTCAATCATTGAAGTTAACAACGAAAAGTCTTCTTGATCCACTATTTTAAGCAAAAGTAGTAGTCCTGGCCGATTTCCTACAGTTCTTTTCAGAAATAAGTAGTCTCTTGAATTCCGAAATCTACTCCGCAGCAGTAGAGTAAGTAGCAAGACAAGTTCTCAAAGAACAAATCTACACATCAAAGTAGATACACACTTGGTGTTACCGAAAACTCAATATACATTTATACATGTACCTCACCATGCAGTGCCTCAAAACCAAACAACAAAACAAAACAAAACAATATCCCTGATGCAATAATTACATCTGCTATATCAGTTTGTTGGGCAATTCGGTTAATTGCACAGTAATGTGCTCTGTATAAGGAAGAGCTGTAGACTAATTGTTTTCTTTTGGGGACAGAGGGTGATTTCTTTTGCTATACCCGTCATGAGCCCGTGGGTGTATGTGGAGCAATCATCCCATGGAACTTCCCAAATGAAATGTTGGGTTGGAAGCTTGGCCCCGCCCTATGCTGTGGAAACACCATCGTGATCAAACCCGCTGAGCAGACACCGCTCAGCGCTATCTACCTCTGCTCGCTCATTAAAGAGGTAAGAATGATTTAGAGCTCATCGTTTATTTATTTCTCATTTATTTATTTGTTACTTATATGGTAATTTAATGTAGGGTCATATAATTGTTTTTTGTCATGGTAATGCTGATTTGCAGGCAAAATTATAAAGAAAGATACAATAAAAGTAAATTGTTATCCTTGACGTAGGCTGGTTTCCCTCCTGGCGTTGTCAACGTGATACCTGGCTATGGTCCAACAGCAGGTGCTGCCATTTCAGAGCACATGGATGTAGACAAGGTTGCCTTCACAGGCTCAACTGAGGTACTTTATCGTTGTTACATATTTCTGGTTATGAAACCAAGGATGCCTCATACATATAAGTGAATCGAGGAAACCTGTAAACAAGGGTGCTTGATATAATGTACCTGGGCTCGATTTCACAAAGAGTTAAGATTGATCGCAAGTGCAAATCCATCGTAGTTGCTTAGCAAAGAGTGATGTCACAATACAAATCACTATGGTAATACTGACAACTCATCTTAAGATGAATCTTAGTGCTTTGTGAAATCGACCCCAGAATAACTAGGGTTTAACCCCTACTCTCTTAGGAACGATTTAGTGTTCTAGATTCTTTAATGTGCACTACCGGTACTGATCCTAGTACAATGGACCTACAGCTTAATGTCCCATCAAAAGAGCGGGAACTATGGTAAAGTATCTTGCTCAAGGACACAAGTTCCACGACTGGGACTCAAACCCACACTCTGCTGATCAGAATCACTAGAGCTCGATTCCGGTGCTCTTAATCGCTCAGCCACAACATGCCAATGACTTGAACAATTGACCACTAATAAGCATTGGTGGGACATAGTTCGATGGTGAATTTCTTCAAACTTAAAGCATGCCTGAACAAGCTGAATGCTTTAAAATATTGAGTAGCAAATGATGATTGTCGAGTAGAAACTGAATATATTTGTTGTAGCATTTTGGTAAATTAGTCAATGAACATTTAAGTGTTGTTCATATTGTTTGTATTTTTCCTGACTAAAACCAGTGTTAAAAACCGGAGTTGATTGTTTTGTCAATAGTTGTTTTACTGCTTAAAGTTGCATGGCCTGATTTTAGCTGAAAGAAAGACAACAAAATTAATAAATTCTCTGATTAAATTTTGATTTACAATGCTGTTTCAAAACGAAAAACATACAAATGCTTTTGTATAGGCTTCTGACTAAAGCCAGTGCCAGTAGCTAAAACCCTTTAAGCATAAAGTTGCATGGCCTGATATTCGCCAAAAGGAATCCTTGTTAAAATAATTGTTTTCTCTGGACAAATTTTGATAGACAATGCTGTTTTGAATAGAAAAACATACAAATGATTTCGCATAGGCCCATTTGCAATATGGACAATGCACAAAGTAACATGCAACAATTTTTGTACATGGCTGATGGACAAGAGACAATGTCGGGATCCCGACAATATTTTGGCGGATTATTTTATGCAATACCTTAAATGAAAGCTTATAAATTTCTTGAGTTTATAAACAGTGCTATTTAAAAAAATTCAGTGTCAAATCAACCAAAAATTGGACTTGGCATCATTAATTTTCTGAAAACAAAGATAGAGAAATTTCAGGTGTGAGCTTCTAAAAGAATCTTCTATTTATAGATTGGAAGGCTTATCCAACAGGCGTCCGGTAAAAGCAACCTGAAACATGTGAGCCTTGAGATGGGAGGCAAGAGTCCAAATATCATCTTTGCTGATGCCAACTGTAAGAATTTAAATGAATAAGATTTGAAGCTTTGCATGGTGTCAGTAGTAGTATAGGCCTTGCCCTGAAGCATTTTGTAAAGTAGCCCACCGGGGTAGTAAACTTTATTCAAAAAATTAATCTGTTTTTAGAATGTTTCTGTTTGTTCAAGTACCTTTTTTCAATTCAATTCAACACTCTTCATACTACTCTTCTAATTATATAAGTGAAATAATAACCAGAGAAGATGGGGGAGAGAGTTAATCTATGTATACCAACATTCAGAGAGTATGAGGCTGTCGGATTAAGCCAAGGCTTGTAGAAGACAGCTTAGACAGACAAATTACAAACGTGGAGACAAGACAAACAGGTGATGCAACTATCTTGCAATAAGAGGAATATGTCTAGACTAGCAGGGCTTATTAAGTAAATGGCCGATGATAGGAGCTGGGCCCGATTTCAAAGAGCTACTTAAGCACAAAAAGTAGTTAAGCACAACAAAATTATGCCTACCAAAATATGGTTACCAGCAAAAATACTATTTCTCATGTACTGTTGTCTGTGACTGGTATCCTGCTAATTTTTGCTTAGCAGAAACTTTTTTAGCAAAATTTTCTGCTTAAGCAGCTCTATGAAAGTGAGCCCTGGACTGACTATAGAAGAGAGCTGTGCCGCATAATTGGAAAGGAGAAATCTTTTGTAAGAATACTTGAATCGACCCACAGACGATGATTTTCTAATTTGTTCATAAATATAGGTTCATAAGCGGGGCCCATAGAAACGAAGAAAACCTTATTGGTAGATACGTGCATTGTGTAAGACTATTTATTATTCTGTTGTTCCCAGTGGATAACGCAGTGGAGGAGAGCCACGAGGCAATCTTCTTCAACATGGGGGAGTGCTGCTCAGCCGGGTCCCGTACCTTCGTACAGGAGGAAATCTATGATGAGTTTGTGAAGAGGAGCGTAGAGCGAGCGAAGAAGCGCGTCGTTGGTAACCCGTTTGATTCCAAGACAGAATCGGGTCCACAGGTTTGTCATTTTAATATTGGGTTGCATATGAGTGCATTGTTGCAGAATATAATCACGTGGTGAATGAAATCTGGACAATTCTAATTTTCACGATTCCATTTCACGTTAAAAACGGTGTAAAATGCCATTTGTATTTGATGCCCATCAAGTGTTAAAAATCCAATAAGCATCCGGTGACGTCATCTTTAAATTTTTCTTCTTGAATATTTTTAGTTCATTTCTTAATTACTGTGATATTTAATAATTAAATTTGTCCTTTCGACTGACAGAAAAATTTCAGTGTGGAATTCACAGACCCTTTAATGATAACATCCAGTTACGTCATGTTTCAAATACCGCTCTGAAAGGGTATACACCATTTTAGTTTGAGACGTTTGTTCCTATTTCATAAGAACTCTATCTATTGGAAAATGAGTGTTTCACAAAACTAAACCGACCGTATTTTTCGACCGAATGAGGGCGCTTTCAACAGCGAATTGATAAAAGCAGCGATGAAAGAAAAAACACAGTTTATTTAATACTTGTTTTGCATCATGTAAATGTGCTTCACACATGCACTCGCAGAGTCGAAACTTCTGTGAATTATGACCTTTAAAATTGTGTAATACAACCTCAGCTTAATAACTGTATTATAAGATTCGCAAACGTTTGCTTTGAAATGAACTGATTTAGATTGACAAGAGCCAACTGGATAAGATCCTAGAGTATGTGGAGATCGGCAAGAAGGAAGGTGCCAAACTAGAGTGTGGCGGAAAAGCCCTCGGTGGTAACGGTTACTTCATGGAGTCTACCGTCTTCTCTAACGTCACCAATGAAATGAGAGTTGCTCAGGAAGAGGTATGACTGGATAAACGTTTTAAGGTTTTTTTAAACCAGGGGTGAGATTTAATGACTGTGAAAATGACTCGGGCGGGAGGGTCGTTCAGGCAAACTCTATGGCAAGCCATCCCATAATCTAAGTGCTCACTTTGGTTCTCCTGTTCTCATTTTGCGCTTATAGATCTTTGGTCCGGTACAGCTTATAATTAAGTTCAAGAGTCTTGATGAAGTTCTGGAAAAGGCCAACAACGTCCAGTATGGTCTGGCAGGGGGTGTGTTCACCAAAGACCTGGATAAAGCTCTGACTGTAGCTAACGGCATGGACGCAGGAACTGTCATGTAAGTCAAATATTTGGAGTGAGGAAAAAGTTGAGTGAATGTATTCAAACCCCAAAATCTATGTCAACACGTACAGGGGGGCTCGCTTGTACAAACTAGCACCCACTTTAATTTGTGTATTTACCCCTTGCACCAACACCACACACAGCCACTGTCTGCAAGCTTGTCATTTTGGGAGATAAATTGCCCATAAAAATGATGGTAAGCGAAGATGTCGCGTCGACTACAATGTACACACTGTAAAACACACAGGGACATTGACTCCTAAAATTGCCCAACCAAGATTATTGTGATGATAACATCAGGAGAATTGGGTCAATACATACATGTAACAGACAATTGCATCGGATAAAGATTTACCAATGTGTGATGAGCACTGCATAAAAACTGTTTCCCCCCCCCCCCCCCCAGTTCATATTTTTAAAAAAATTAACAAGGACATTGCTCAGGTAAGATTCAAACCCACAACCACAGTCATTCTAGAGCCACTTAAAAGGGTGCTATAAGCGCATGATTCTTAGATAAGCAGTACCATGTAATTGGGACCATAAATGGCTTTCTTTTCTCGATTATCAAGTACTCTATTTGAAACATAACTTACTTGTAAAAATCAGGCCTGTAGAAGGCTTCATGTTGTTTGTTTGTTGGTTGTTAGGGGTGATGGGTTGTTTGTTAATGTTTGTTGGGTTGTTTGTTTGTTTGTTTGCATTCACCCAGTGTGCAATCTGTGTTTGTTTGTTTGTTTGTTTGTTTGTTTTTTCATTGATCTGTAATGGCGATGCTTTCTTTTCTTTCAAGGGTCAATAATTACTCTGGAGGGGGTGCCAATGTTCCTTTTGGAGGCTACAAGATGTCAGGCATTGGCAGAGACCTGTAAGTTACTTAGACCCCTGCTATCAATAACAAGAGTATGATTTGATGCTCCATCAGGGATACACAAGTCCTCACAGTCGCATGAAGAGCAGAACAGCCCATGTTACGCTGTTGTTTGGGGTTTTGGGAGGGTTTTTTGGGGTGATGTATAAAAATGAAAACACGCTCCATATAAATCTCTGCACAAGTTAGTTCCCCTCCACTCGTTTTTACTTTAAATACAAAGTTGGCTGTTTGACCATGCACCATTAGTTACTCTGGGTGGGAAAAATTTGCTTTAATTAAATGAAAACTGTAGCTTAAAACTAGTAATGACTGACCATTTTCATTTTTTTATATTTTTTCTCACAGGGGTGAAGACGCGTTGGTTAATTACTATGAAGTGAAGACGGTGAGTTGGCCTTTAAATAATTGATGGAAGAGAAATATGGTGGTGGGGGCTGCTGTAAATTATAGAGAATGTTGATTTACTCTTGAAACATCAACGGCTCAAGAAAAAAATCTATTAGTTTTAACTATCCAATGTGCAGTTTCCTTGAAGGTCAACTTGTGAAACGTACTGAAGGACTTTGGCTTGATTTCATACTTTACAGACAATGTTGCTTAACAAATTGCTGCTGAGCAAAAACAGAAAGAAAACCAGTTGCAAACGGCACATATGAAATGGTATTGTGGCTATTAACCTTTTTTTCCCTGGTACGCACAATTTTTTTTTGCTGAAAACAAAAAAGGAAACCAGTTGCAAATGGTACAAGTAAAATGTTTTTTCGGCTGGTAACCTCAATTGGTTTTTTGCTAGAAACAAAAAGGAAATCAAAGGATGAACGAATTCTCTGATTGGTTCGTTTTCTATTTGCAGGTCATTGTGAAAGTGCCAGCGAAGAATTCCTAAATCAAAGAGATGAACAACTTCAAGAGAAATGTTCATGGATAAAGAACAACTTTCAAAAATACTTCACATGCTTCCTGAAAAATTTTGTTCATAGGTCTACGATTATTTTTATTTTTAGTTGAACATTTTGTTTAATTAAGGTGTGTTAACAGGAGTTTTACATCTGTCAAATATTTGGTGCTAGCTTCACCCTAATGATAACCCAGCACCCATATTCTGACAGTGGTAGTACGCCTGATCCAATGAACAAAACAAACAAAACATGCTCTTGCCTTTTGAAGACGTGGGAGATTGTTTATATGGTTAAAAAGTTGGTGCAAATAACGGATCATTTATTTTGACACTGGCGTCTGTTTGAAATCCTATCATGACTGGACAAAATAGGGAGACCGCCAACATTAGGGCAAGATAGCTCAGTTGGTAGAGCACCTGCACGTTAATCTGGAGGTTGCAGGATCAAATCCTGTACGAGTCAAAAAACAAAAATTCACCCCAGAATTTGATTAAAATTTAACCAGTCAGTTTCCCTTGTAGTTTTGTTTGTTGTATGTATTTGCTTTTTTTTTTCTAGTTGTCTGTGTGCTGCCCGGAGTGTCACTGATAACAAATTACATACCTCCATTGTTATCTTTATTCTTATACTGTCAGTAATGCTTGAATGGCAAACAGGAACAAACCAAAAACGAATTGACTGAAATGTTTTTCTTGTGAAGGTTGTAAATCAAGTACCCTTATTAGTGTATGGTCTTGACTCTTACATTGAACAGTCATACTGTCTGTTTAATTTATTGTTTGGTGATTTTGCAAGTAACTTGTACTAATGCCTTGGTCAGAATGGTGCAGATTGTCCAAACAAAATTACTTCATAATGATTTTAAAATGTGAAAGGTCTGTTTATTTTAATATTAATTTTGTGATAAATACGTAAATACTCCCTAGGAAATAAAAAAGCCTCACATAAACAACAAAATTGATTGGAATTGGCTACACACACGTTTGAACCAGTCGCACCAAAGAATTCAACAGTTCAAAAGAATTTATCGTTGATCTTCATGTATATTTGGTTTGCGGTAACACCATATCTACTTGCTAGGTAGATTTTGTTCTTTGAGAACTTGTCTTGCTATTTATTCTACTGCCGCGGAGTAGATTGTTCTTCATGTACTTTCAGATTTTGCCAAAAACTCTGTCGTTGTTTTGATCAAACCTCTAGATTGCTATTTGAAATGATATGAGTCTGGTTTGAGTCTGAAAGCTCTAAGATGTAACATCCTGTAAATTCAAGGTGCTTCATCTACAGACCAAGAAGAGATTTCATAAAATCTCACGGCTGTTTTAAAAATAACTGGTCCAATTTTTTGGGGGGCCCGTTCTGATCACATAGTTTTGGACTTAATTTTTTCACATAGTTTTGGACTTAATTTTTAAATAGCTATTTTTATAGATTCGAGAAAGTTACAAGCTTTCATTTGTGGTATTCCAAGAACAAATCTGCTAATGATTTAGTGGTAGTTAAATAAAAACTTTAAAAAAAAGTTATTGTCAGGATCCTGACATTAAATCACGTCCATCAGCCAAAAACAATTTTGCATGTTACATGTATTTTGTGTATTGTTCATGGCATATGCAATAGGTTTTTGATCGGTTTTTTGTTTTAAAATCACCATTATCTGTCAAAACTTGTTCATAGAAAAAATTCTATAAAAAATGTTTGTTTGATTTGTGGCATGCATCCGAATCGATCCTGCTTATTTTTGCTTGGCATTAAATTGTTTTAAAAAAAATTTAGCTGTAGCAGCTCTATAGAAAATTGGGCCCTCTAATTAATATTGTTTATTGTCTACGAATTGTAGAAAATAAAAATTATGAGGAAATTCATTTTGTTGTATTTCAAGAATAACTAGTTTCAATATTGAATGGTAATAAAATAAAATTTTTACATTCAGTACATGTGTTTTGTAAAGTTGCTGGGGTTGCCGGGGGAAAAAAACTTTTATTTTTCTACTAGAAAACAATTTTGATTCCTAAGGAACCAATATTAGCTTAACACTCCTTCAACATTTTCCAGTAAATTTGTAAAAATTTTAAAATTGAAATGCCTCATTGAAACTGCCTTCCCCCTTCAAAAGCCCCTTTTCAGGCCATCAAGTAAATCCCCAGAATTTTTTTTGAGAATTTTACACCACTGCCCTATCCGTGAGTCTTTTCGCACTTTTCCAGAGAAATTTAAACACTCTATGGTTATCTTAAAGGGTCTGTATACGTTTGGTAATCATTCCTAAAATTAATGGCAATAAAAACCTATTGGTTAGAAGCCTACAGCAGCTTTCGACAGAATAAAGCATTTTGAGGAACATTTCACTTTGAAGATTTGTGGCCAGTTTGTTGTAGTTGAGACCTGGAAGTCCGAGACCAGCCCTACCGAGAGGGAGACCAGCCCTACCGAGAGGGAGACCAGCCCTACCGAGAGGGAGACCAGCGCTTCCGAGAGGGAGACCGAGACTTTTGCACTCCGAGACGAGACCCGAGACACCAAAAAAAAGATCTCGAGACGGTCTCGAAACCTACAATAATTGTGGCTATGTAAAAATATATCAGTTTTTATGCTCCCAAATTTGAATCTGAGAAGTGTATTCCTATTGGGGATTATTCTTCCTGCAGGGACATACATATTCGCTCCGGATTTTCGCCGATATCTCAAAAACACAACCACCTTTCTGGAAATGAAATTTTCACATGTTAGTTTTATTGTATATTTATATCAACATTTATATAGGATTAAAACAATTGAAGCTTCCAAAAACCAAACGTATACTTTGCCTTTAAGACGAGTTGTCAATATCACCATGGTGATTTGTACTACTGTGACATCACACTTTGCCTAGTAATTAAGATTGGTAAAGAGCAATATCTTTGTAAACTCATGGCAGAAGGAAATTAAAATCAAATCATTGGAAACTTTTTACAAGTTAAAGGGACAAAACAAAAAATTTAATTAATTTATTTTGTTTTCATTTTAAAAAAAATTTCCCCTGAAAATTGTTGGTTGCATGAAGTTTGCAAATATTTAGAATGATCTTGAATCATGTGTAAGAACTCCATTAAATATAAAAAAATAAAAACAAACAATAGAATGATTTGTCCGATTTAACATAGAGAGACCTTTACAAGGAATTGAGAAAGGAATTGAGGAAAGAAAGAAAGCATTTTATAACTAGTTATGACTTATATCTCATAATTAAGAATTAGCATTTAAGTCAGAATCATGACTTGTACCAAAGTCATATATATGACATATGAGATTTAAGGCAGGATATACTTATGCCAAAGACCAGTATCACTTTGGATCCCAACATATGCATAAAATAACCTGTGAAAATATGGGCTCAATTGGTCATTGAAGTTGCAAGAAAATAATGAAAGAAAAAAAAGAAAAAAAAATTGCATAAAATTATGAGTGTGAGAAATACTCATACTGAAGACTTCAGTCTCAGATTGAACATTTTTAGTGATCACCTCAGTCCTTCTCAAAAGCTACATTACATCAGAGGAAATTGTGTCTCACAATGTTTTAAACCACTGTCAGAAGCTCTCAGGTGCTCCCATAACCAAGTATAAGTTTTATGGTAATGTATTTTTTGAATGAGTAATTACCAAAAGTGTCTACTATCTTTAAGGAGCAAGTAAATAAATAAAAAAAGGTTTATTATACATGTACATGGTAAGTATATGATTTATCACTTAATATCAGTTAAATCATACATGATCCCCCTCATCCTTTTTTGAAGTTGCATTCTTTAAAAATATAATAAAACATTAATATTTATTGGACAAAACTTCATGGGGCCAACTTAACTGGGTAAAATAGTGTGTACATGTAGGCCTACACATGAAAGCCAATGATCTGATGGTCAGGTGATCATGGTCAGGTGATCTTATGGTCAGGTGATCTCATTGTCACGTGACATTGTCACACAGCTTTGCTTGATATGCCTAGTGCCTGCAGACTAGACCCTCAAGCAGCCTATGATTATGATTAAGAGCATTGTAGTCTCTGATGGACATGCATGGCTGGTACTGGTGTATAGATTGAACTACAAGTGAACTGAATTAGTGTTTTGGATTGGAAGCCATTGGGTTGTGTACACATTTACACCACCACATGTGGCAGGAGCTCTACACAGCAGGCAGAGACTATAGGCAGAGGTAATCTGAATTATCTGGGTATACGTATAGGTTTATGATCTACACAGTGTGGTGGTGTGAGTTCGGCATTTCCATTGAGGGTGGGACTACTACAACTTACTCCTAGAACTACATGTATGAGGTTCGATCCGCTGAGACGATAGCGGATCAAACCTCATAGTTCTAGGAGTAACTACAACTGTAACCAGACACTTTCTGAAAATGGTTTTCATTTTTGGGAAAGCTGGTTGCAAACTGGGGGGGGGGGGGGGGTAAATATTCAAATAACTTTTATTATTTGATACATTAAATCATAGTAAGGGACATGTCTTTTCTCTATGATTATAGCCCCCCCCCCCCACCCCATTTGCAACCGGTTTTTCCAAAAATGAAAATGTCTGGTGTTGTACTATTATTGTAGTCAGGATGACTTTAAATAATAGTCAGGTAGTTGATGTGTAGTTGTGTAGTTGAGGGTGGAGGGGGAGGTAAGATTGAAAATGTGCACAAATGGATGGTTTGATTTAATTCAGATAATCTCCCCCCCCCCCCAAACAAAAAATAAATAAATAAATAAATAAATCCCTCCTGTTTCCACCCCTCACTCTTAGAAAAAATAGTACAGTATCAAACCATTCATGTGCATTTATTTTGATCACAGTTTTTAGGGCACAAGAGATCGAGGGGGTGTGGTAAGCTACATGTAAATGTCCATCCTCACAACATATTAATAAAGCGCTAAACTGTTGATTTGCAGACAAAAGGCCAGTAACAGAACTAGCTACACACCCCTTGCAGTCATTAGCTCAGTAACATGGCCGTGCCAGAAATTAAGTACTCACAGGTAAGCTTTTCTTCCTTGATTCATTTACTATGGGCAGCTACCGAATACTGGGTTTGCCGTGAAACTTTTTCAGTGACTGGCCAGCGGGACCAAGTTTGTTTGTCATTTCATTACTAATGTATGTTGCCTTTTCACTGGTCCACATCTTTTACGGTTTTCTTTGAAACCACAAAAATCAGTGCAGGCAGTTGTTTAGGGTCTATTACATGTAGCTTTTACTTGTAGCTAGCAAGGCCTGACGAAAGCTGTAAACAACAAGGGTGCTTGCAATGAACCAGAAACACCGTGGTTAACACCTGTTCCACAGTAAGTGTTTCAGGTTTTTTAACATGCACTACCAATCTTAGTACATGTACTTGTGACCTACAGCTTAATGTGCCATCCGAAGGACAAAGCAATTAGGGTCAACATGTCTTGCTCAAGGGCATAAGTGCTACGGCCGGGACTTGAACCCACACTCCCCAGAGCTTGAGTCCGGTGCTGACCGCTCGGCCACAATAGCCACTAAAAAGCACTATGCTTCAAAATTGGCTAACTACATGTAAATTATATGGGATTTGAGGCATTGCATGGCGAGATATCAATGTATATTTGGTTTGCGGTAACACCATGTGTATATCTACTTGCTAAGTGTAAATTATTCCTTCACGATAATTATATGGATACAATGACTTTCTTGGACACAAGTAAACACTGACATTTTAAATCAGGTGAGCGTTAATTTTCTGTTTTCAGTGTTCGAAGCTATATGTATTTTACTGCATCTTAATTCATGATGCTACACTGAAACATCTCTTCTTCTTTTTCAATGCAGTTGTTTATCAACAATGAGTTTGTGAACTCTGTGAGTGGGAAGACATTCCCAACCATCAACCCAACGACTGGAGAGAAAATCTGCGACATCCAGGAAGGGGATAAGGTAAGATTTTTGAACTCTCTGGAAAATGTTTTGCGACATACAGCTACCCTGTTCAGCATTATGGCTCAATTTTAAGACTGTGCTTACTGCATTTCGGGACTTTCATCATATATAGAATCATGCACTTTAGAGGGTGCCGTAAGCACAGAATTCTGTGGTAAGCAGCTGCCATGAAGTTGGGCACTGGTTTCGATGGACAAACTATAAGTACACTTATTATTGGTATACATGTATAGCTGGTAACGAAACCAAGGATGCCTCATAAGTGTTGCTTGCAAGCTTGAGGAAACCTGTAAACAAGGGTGCTTGCTATGTGAACCAGAAATGCAGGGGTTAACCCCTACTCTTCCACGATAAGTGTTCTGGGTTCTTTTACGTGCACTACCAATCCTAGTACACGGGACCTGTGGCTTTTTTAAATCTTCCATCCGAAGGACAAAGCAATTATGTTGGGGCCTATTGGCTAGTAATAGTATCTTGCTCAAGGACACAAGTGCCACAAACGGGACTCGAACCAACACTGCTGATCAGTAACACCAGAGCTGGAGTCCGGTGCTCTTCACTGCTCGGCCACGACACGCCACTTTAAATGAGAGGGATGGGGCAAGTTATTGAGAGAATGGTCTGGGCTTGGAGGACTCAAGCAAATCGGTTTTAAAATCAATTTTAAATTTTCGGATCGTATCAGGCCTGGAGTAACAGGTTATCATTGTAGATGAATTATTTTGTGGTGACATTTCTACAGGCAGATATTGATTTGGCGGTCAAAGCTGCAAAGGACGCTTTCAAACGTGGGTCACCATGGAGAACAATGGACGCCTCAAAGAGAGCAGAGTATCTCTTGAAGTTGGTCGAGTTACTACAGAGAGACAAGGAATATCTGGCAGTAAGTGTCACTTATTTTTTAATGCAAAAATTTAAGTGTATTGTACATGAAAATATGTTAATGGCCGATTTGATTTTATATAATTATTTCTACTATTTGCTATATTATTATAATCCCCTCTGTTGGTTGATCTTCGTAAACAATACTTCACTGCTGGGTGCAGTACGCCCTTGTCTTAATTGCCCTGTTTTTGGGGGGGTAACTTATCCATAATAATTTAGTGTGTTGCATACTGCTAAAAATTCTGTATGGGGGTCTTTACTCGGCAAGACACCCCCCCCCCCCCACACACCACTTAATCACTCTGTATAGACCTTATGCATATGACGTCATTTGAGTAGGGTGCCCTCACCTAGAGGTCAAAAGGAAGATGCTCATTGGCCAGTCTTGTGCGCCGCGCGTACAAATCAGCGCGTTTCCATTGTTTCATCATCAGTTTACCTCTAAGATGGCGGCTTGGTGACGTCAATGCATAAGGTCTATTCTTGTATTCTTAATTCATCCCTGTATGTACGTATTATTGATTGTTTGAGTGGAAAAACAAGTAGTATTGAATTGAATTGAATTGAAAAAAGATTGCATTTACTCAACATAAATGCAATCTTCTATATTGAGCAATTAATTTCCATGCTTAAATGCGCATCACATACATAAACTGTACTCCAAACATGCCCAGAGAGGGCGCATTATGCAGCCAATCAAGAAACACCATGGGGAAGTCCTTTTCTGTCATGATAAATGTCCAGTTTGTGCATCACACACTACATAAGGACCTACAGTTTGACGTCCCATCCAAAAGGCACTGAAGCCACCAACCATAACAATACATGTACATAGAATGGTCTATGTAAGCTCTTCCATTGAGCTAGCTTACTGTATCAGATCATTCAAAACCAATGCCCAATTTATAATTTTATGTTTTTTCTATTGTAGACCTAAGTGTTTGAAGCTAGAAATTTCTCGGTGCGCAATTGTTTGCATTTTGTTTGCATTTAATTTTTGTATCAAATCAAAATTCTTGCAATAATTACCCCCACCTTAACACTGCAGGTTTGCTGGCCAAGTACTTGTAAAAATTCTCTAAAATATTTTCTTGTTGTTGTTTACATGACAGTGAGAATGCCCCATTTTCACTGTGACTAGCTCCTAGGGCTACCAGCAGTCCTGGTATATTTGACTTGCCTGTGTAAATTTGAATTTTGACCAGCCTGGGTAATTCCATGACAATGTTAATTTTGCATCGGATTTCAAGAGTATGTATCACAATTAATGTTACATTTTTAAAATAAACAAGATATTTATTACTACGCGTCTTTCAACATGTTCTTGTAGTCTTTGGAGACTGTGGACAATGGTATGATCATATCAATGAGTAGAGGTAGTGTGGATCGAGCTATTGGGATGGTCCGCTACTATGCAGGCTGGGCAGACAAGATACATGGAAAGACCATTCCTGTTGGTAAGTAATAAGGGGCACTGCAAGGCAGTTCTCAAATTATCAACTGCGGCTTGATAGCCACGTTAAAAATTGTTACATAATTTTGTTCCAACACCCCCATTTCTATATGTTCCGACACCCCTGATGTCTTTTCCTAATCCTAACCCTAACCCTAACCCTAGCCCTATATAGGACTCTTCCTCTGTGCTGTACACAGATACAGAGTCCTAAATATTAGGGCACATTTCTGGGGCGGAAAAATCTCAAAGCTTCATAAAGTCAAATTTTACCTGCAAGAAGTAACTAATTTCACCTGATTCACATTCCATGGCGGCACACATTTTTCTGCGGTGGGTTTTGGACGTCATATATTCCTCATTAATCCGTCATTTTCATGAAATAATGCAGCTCTCAACGTAAAAAAATTCTGCAAACTTTTAATAAAGAAAAACCAAGACGCCGGCGTTTGCATGTGTTCGCGTATGTTTGCGTCGGCGCAGATTACGCATACCGCAAAATGCACCAAATTTATATCGCACTTTTTGGTCACAGTATCTTGACAGCACAGCGTTAACATGCAAACGCAACGCACGATATGTGCGTCATGCACCCTGCGTCTTACATGCAAATAAGCGCGTGCGCAGACACTGTGAGGATATGCACCCTGCGTCTTACACACGGCAGACACTGTGAGAAGACGAACAAAACGGGTGTTTTTTTAACGTTGGGAGCTGCATTACTTCACGAAAATGACGGATTAATGAGGAATATATGACGTCCAAAACCCACCTCAGAAAAATGTGTGCCGCCATGGAATGTGAATCTTGTGAAATTAGTAGCTTCTTGCAGGTAAGATTTGACTTATGAAGCTTTGAAATTTTTCTGCCCCAGAAATGGTACCTGATATCCAGGACATCACTGTAGTGTATTACGAAAGTGAAAGGCCGCCAGGGCTAACCCTAACCCTTGTGTGTAGATCACGAGGGGTTATCGGAACACTGTCAGAACAGAGGGGTGACGAAAAACATGGAGCAGTCACTGTTAAAATGCACTCAAGCACAGGCTGCAAATATCACAACACCCTTAGCAGCGCTGTAGCCCCCAATCTAGACAATGCCTAATTGATGTACACATAGCATTAGGGATTTATAAAATCAAATATCAAGTTATATGGGAAAATGACTGGGTAAATTTAAAGAATATCGTATAACTTTGGTTTTAACCTTACACTGATGTGTGATACGCATTGGTTTTACTCCGTGCTTTTAAAGTCTGCGGAGAATTTCTTTTTTTCTTGTTTAAATTATGTAGCCACACTACCTACATGTATTTTTAAATGCACTGATCCGTAAAAACCGAGTACTTCAAGAAAAGAGATCCCAGTTTGGTTTATTTTTTTTTTACAGAGGGAGGACGTCCTCGCTTAGCTTTCATAACCAATGTGGGCATTGCTAAATAATTATTGGAGAACATAAAGAAGTACTGGATTTACTTGGTCGACAAGCATGTGTCTGTGTTTATGAGGAAGGCATTTGTGATCATAGTATAGGCCTGTGGCTGTTCATGGAATTATGAAGTCTTCAAACCAATTTACTGCACGCACGCGAGAACTAGCCATAGATCTGATATGCCCAGTGCGCGCACATGCAGTAACTGGATTAGAGTTCACAATTCCATGTACAACCACAGGCCTGCTATAATCATGACGACAGTCCCCCTTTGAAAGTATTTTTATGTATTTATTTTTATTTTTGTTTAGATGGTAAACTCTTCTGCTACACACGCTACGAGCCAAAGGGTGTGATTGCTGCCATCACGCCCTGGAATTTTCCAATATCGGTTACGATGCGCAAGGTTGCGACAGCCCTTGCCTGCGGTAACACCATGGTGGTCAAGCCTGCAGAGCAGACACCACTGACAGCTTTGTACATCGCTGCTCTGATCAAGGAGGTATTTTTAACTGTATTTAAAGGCACTTGTTGAACTTAACATTGATAAATTGTCAAATAGACCAGTATCTGCACTTTACAAGTATTGTATGTGACCCAAAATATGCAATAACAAGTTTACTGGGGACTGGTAATGCAAATGGACATGTCAAGGTCATGTAGAACCATGCAACACAGTATGAGATTGAGTTTGACTGCTGACTGCAAGTGCAACACAATACAACAACAGTTTGGTGTATTTTTTAAATATTTGGCAGGGAATTTGGGCTTAGACTGCGAACGGTCCTAACGATAATATGACAAGGTCTATAGTTTTCTAACTGATAAGGTTTATTAGCATGGGCTAAGGTTTGTGTATTCTGCTCAAACTGATCTAATCGGCTACTCTTATCTCCATGTTAGTCTGTATTATCAAGAACACTCATTATAATTAGCCTATATCATGATTGGAATGACAATGACTATCTGTTGTCATATCATTGTTCTATAAATAAGTAACTAATTTATGTTTGCCCTTGCAGTTGTATTGTGTCTAGCCATATTTATGTAGAGGCACAGGTCGGAGGCCACCCTCTAGTTAAAAAAGGGACAAGCATTTAATTTCACTAATATACTATCAGCAAAATCCAGACGATGACATCTAAAATATAAATATTTGATCTCTGCACTTGAATTGATTTTATTCCTCCAATCATAAGCACACAATGTGAAGGGCAAAAGGTCAACACAAGGCCGGTTACATACATGTAGGGCCTTTATACATGTTTACAATACCAGATGCAACTAGCCCTGTTATACTTTTGGTAAGTGTCAAAGACCAGTATCCCCAACATGTGAACATTTTGGCTAAATTGGTCATCAAAGTTGTAAAGAAAATACTGAAAGAGAAAACTACCCTTGATGCACAGAATTGTGTGCTTTCAGATGCCTGAGAAAGGCTTCATGTATGAAGCCTGACCTTGATTCAATAATAACATCTATAAATAATATGTACTTGTACCTCCCCTTTGATTGTTATTTTAGGCAGGTTTCCCAGCTGGTGTTTTCAATGTTGTCCCTGGGTATGGACCTACTGCTGGTGCCTCCCTCTCAGAACACATGAACGTTGATATGGTTACATTCACTGGCTCTGTACAGGTAAGCCTGCTGTCAAATAATACTACACAGTTTTTTTTTGTTTTTTTTAGTGCTTTAATCTCGCTCCGCAGGCTTCTCAAAACAATCACTGTGTGCAGAGCTGTGTTTGAAATGTGAGACCTAATTATTTTTTAAGTTTTTATGTAGCGATGTTGTGCAACTCTGTATACCATGCGCAGTATGGGGAAAGTGGGTACCCCAAATTCTCCCATTACTTAACACACTATTTTGAGACCAGTTGTGGGGCATGAATAATCAGCCCCAATTAGCAAACACAAGTAATGTTCTTTATTCCTGAAGGAAATTTTAACATCCATTAATGTTATTGCGGTCCCCCATGCTAAAATAAAGGATTAAAACTGCCTTTAGCTACCGGGCAAGCTCGGTGGTCTAGTGGTAAGACATCTGCTCTAGAATGGCAACGCTTGTGGCCGTTCAAATCCTATCCCAGTATTATGCCCTTGGTTTTTTGTCACAGCACTCGGCAAAGTACCAAGTATACAGTGCTTAACAACTTTTTTTTTTTAATTGGGGGATTTGATTTGAATGTTGTTGGTTACTTTTGAAGGTTGGCAAGTTGATTCAGCAAGCATCAGGTAGGAGTAACCTCAAACACGTAGCCCTTGAGCTTGGAGGGAAAAGCCCCAATGTGGTCTTTGCTGATGCTGATTGTAAGTATTTCAAATCAAAATTTGTCTGACCGGTTATTGTAAAACTTCAGAAGCAAAGTAAAAAAGTGGGGGATTATTAGTTTCAATATGTGAGGTCACGGATTATAAAGTTCATACCAGCACCAATTCTCAATATAAATATTCCTGTCTGAAAAATCATGGAAATAGCATTTTCAAGATTTCAACAAACAATACAAGAAACAAACACATGTTTACGTTTAAAACCTTCAGCTTCTGTAAACCAAAATTCATTATTGATGTTGGTTTGTAACAGTAACAGATCAAGGCTAGAACAAGTATTGAAATCAGACGAAGAGACAAACCCATTATAAAATAGCCAGGATTAATAAAAGTGAACCTAATCTTTTTGATAATATTCCTGGCCATCTTGGAATGGGACATAATATCAGAATATCAGTCTCCCAAAGTCTACCGAATTCCGAATAATCTACTCCGCTGCAGTAGAATAAATAGCAAGACAAGTTCTCAAAGAACAAAATCTACCTAGCAAGTACATATACACATGGTGTTACCGCAAACCAAATATACATCAATATCAGAATAACAATTCCCAATTTGTATTAATGTTTTTCTGCTCCAATAAACATAAGAACAATTATCTTCCACCATCTCAGTGGACTATGCAGTGGAGGTGAGCCACAATGCGCTGTTCTGCCACTCGGGACAGGTCTGCTGTGCCGGAACAAGGACATACGTCCAGGAGGGCATCTACGATGAGTTTGTTAAGAAGAGTGCTGAGCGTGCCTGCAAGAGGATCACCGGAAACCCTTACGATGAGAAGACAGAGTCTGGACCTATTGTAAGTGCTGGACTGAGGCAAAGGGGGCAACTGGCTTGTTTCCCTGGCCCATTGCCTTGGTGCCCCTGCCTGGGGAAATTAAAATTACACTCACAGAGGTGTCCTTTACTAAGAAAAAAATGACTTGTCCTCATGAGAACAAAGTTTCAAGGCCTGTAAGTGATGATTATGATCATCATATGATATTTGGCCTAGTTTGTTTTTTCCCTGTGCCTTTCACCTCTGTGGACCCCGGTTCGAATCCCACATACTAGTGTATTGAACAGCTCTATAACAATGGGGGTCAGTAGGTAACCTAGTGCTCAAAATACTCTCTGGACCACTGGCCAGAGTCCAGTAATTTGACCTGTTGATCCCAAAAGCTCATCAAGTAAACAAGAGAAAGAAATCTTTAAGGTCTTTTAAACAATATCTCTGACCAAGTAAAAGTTCTTCATCTACAAGTTATTGAACCTAGATTTATTTTCTGTAAATTTAAATCCCCCAACCACACCTGGGTAAGCTGACGCCCAGGTTAAGCCCAAATTATTCTTATGGGGGCTTAGTGATGTTTTGTAGACCCTGGTTCAAATCCAACCGTGGACCAGGGCCTTCCAAGTGGATGGGGTTTTCAGTCCCTACCTGATTGATTTGGTTTTCCCCATTTGGGATTTTCTTAAAATAAACATTTCTTCTTGCTTCCTAATCACCATCCAGTTATTGCACATGCTGTCGGATGTGTAATTAAACCAATAAACAATTAAATAGATAAATAGATCTGACTCTGTATTGAATTCAAATTTGACTTGCTTTTGTACAGATTGACACAGACCAGGTAACTAAAATTATGGAGCTAATAGAAAGCGGCAAGAGCCAGGGAGCTAAGCTGCAGTGTGGAGGCAAACGTATGGAAGGGAAGGGTAACTTCATCGAGTCGACCGTCTTCTCAGAAGTGACTGATGATATGAGAATTGCTAGAGAAGAGGTCAGTTTTTATTTTGGTAAAAACAGTGTGAGAACCCAGTCTTCACTGGGTGGTAATAACCGGATTAGTGGCTGACCGAGGTCCATCAGTGTGAGAACCCAGTCTTCACTGGGTGGTAATAACCGGATTAGTGGCTGACCGAGGTCCATCAGTGTGAGAACCCAGTCTTCACTGGGTGGTAATAACCGGATTAGTGGCTGACCGAGGTCCATCAGTGTGAGAACCCAGTCTTCACTGGGTGGTAATAACCGGATTAGTGGCTGACCGAGGTCCATCAGTGTGAGAACCCAGTCTTCACTGGGTGGTAATAACCGGATTAGTGGCTGACCGAGGTCCATCAGTGTGAGAACCCAGTCTTCACTGGGTGGTAATAACCGGATTAGTGGCTGACCGAGGTCCATCAGTGTGAGAACCCAGTCTTCACTGGGTGGTAATAACCGGATTAGTGGCTGACCGAGGTCCATCAGTGTGAGAACCCAGTCTTCACTGGGTGGTAATAACCGGATTAGTGGCTGACCGAGGTCCATCAGTGTGAGAACCCAGTCTTCACTGGGTGGTAATAACCGGATTAGTGGCTGACCGAGGTCCATCAGTGTGAGAACCCAGTCTTCACTGGGTGGTAATAACCGGATTAGTGGCTGACCGAGGTCCATCAGTGTGAGAACCCAGTCTTCACTGGGTGGTAATAACCGGATTAGTGGCTGACCGAGGTCCATCAGTGTGAGAACCCAGTCTTCACTGGGTGGTAATAACCGGATTAGTGGCTGACCGAGGTCCATCAGTGTGAGAACCCAGTCTTCACTGGGTGGTAATAACCGGATTAGTGGCTGACCGAGGTCCATCAGTGTGAGAACCCAGTCTTCACTGGGTGGTAATAACCGGATTAGTGGCTGACCGAGGTCCATCAGTGTGAGAACCCAGTCTTCACTGGGTGGTAATAACCGGATTAGTGGCTGACCGAGGTCCATTAACCCTTTGAAGACCATTCATTTTTGTTTAATCATCACCATCCGCCCTGACATGGTTTTTTTTTTGTTTATTTTTTTACAAACATTTTTCTAATAAAAGTGTCTGGAAAAAATCCTATAAATCAGAAATGTTTCCTTTGTTTTTGGAAACACAGATACTTTGTTAACATGAGAAACACTAGAATGTCAATGACCTTTTTAGTTGAGTGGAAGTAGATCCGATCTTGCAGCCATGTAGTTGCTATGGGCATTTGTCTCTAAAGGGTTAAAAACGTCCCCATACAAAATTGTACAGACCCATTTTTCTCAGAATGATGTCATCTGATGTTCTGGATGGTGACGAATTTTGCCCTGGAAGGGTAACGTATGCAATGGCTATTTACACCTTTTTAACGAGGGGTAATTAGAGACTCATAATTTGAGGACTCTATCTATTGGAAAATGAGTACGTATCACAAAATTGAATTTGACATTTCCCTTGCTCTCTTTAACAGCAGCCAGCCACCAGCCATAACCAAGTAGTGACACCCTGGTCCTCGCACTGTTATTGCCATTAATAAATGCCTATTAACTAAAAAAAACAATAAAAATCGTCGGAATTTGCAAATTTTCTTCCACCAATATTTTAAGAATTGTTCTTTTCATTATGAAACTGCGAATTGGACTTTCTTTGACCCTTTATTGACCCCTCCAGATCTTTGGTCCCGTTCAGCAGATCATCAAGTTTAAGACTCTCGAGGAGGTTATTGATCGAGCTAACGATACAGAGTTTGGTCTTGCCGCTGCTGTCATTACCAAAGACATTGATAAAGCTCTTGCAATAGCCAACAGCGTCAGGGCAGGAGTCGTTTGGTCAGTTTTTAGTTCTTGGTATTGTGTTATTTTCAAACAATTGAAGAATTGTGGCTTTCAAACAGCAACAAACCTTTCTTAAATTATTGAGGGGAGCTCTTTGTACCACTCATAATTAAACTTCACACATTAGTCAAAAAATACTCAAATCCCACTCTAGTCAATTTACTTTGTTTAATCGTCAAATTACTTTTTACCCAGTCAATTCCCTTGTGGTTTAATATGGGATATTTGAAATAAAAAGTTGCATCCCTCCGCTGCCGCTTCCCAGGTTGTATCGTAAACTTGGGAGTGATCCCTGGCTACACGGCAGTTACAGGTTGAATGCCGTCTCATCACCACCATTAAAGATGCTGACAAAGCAGGGAGACTGCCAACACGTTCAAATACCGCTCAAGTAAATTTTGTCTTTTTACAACCCAAAATCAAAATATATTTGTGGACACTATTATTGAAAATAATATTTAGACACAAAGCCATGTCTGGATGAACTGTTATGATTTTGCAGAAAGGGTTTTAGAATTTTGTTCTGTTATTGTCCAACAGGGTCAACACCTACGGAGTGGTGGACTTTCATGCTCCGTTTGGAGGTTACAATATGTCTGGTGTTGGACGGGAAGGGTAAGATTGGAGTCATCGGCTCAGTGCTATAGCCTAAGTCCTTCCTGAACTCTGAGCACAAAGCCCACTAATAACATTTATCTTTGGTTTTTAAAAGCCCTACTCTGCAATCTGGGGTGTTATATATGGTTTTATCTTCATTTACTTTTATGAATTTGATCTGGGGGGGAGGGCTAAAAAAACGGAGAAATCACATCCCTGATAATGATCAGAAGGGGGTTACAAGACAAATCAATGTTAATGACCGTTTCTTTTTGCCAAACAATTACTTTGGAGATCACTCTTGACATCAACCAGAAAATTAATTCCTCAGGAAGATACATTTTTGATTAAGTGGTCGACATTTTTTACTTTCTTCCTCCTCGCAGGGGTGAAGAATCACTCAGTGAATTCTGTGAGATCAAAACGGTGAGTTACAAGTACTGTGTATTAAAACCCTTGTCTTTGTCCAACAGCATTTTGCCTCGAAATCTCCCACTATGAACATAAATGAACGGTGACCCAAGTCTGGCCTTCCCCAAACCCAATGGTTTCATTGGATAGACATTTGTATGTACATAAAATGACACACTGCTCTCACTTTCGGTACCTTATGGAGGCTTAGAACAAAACAAAATAGGGAAAACAAAAGGTCTTCATAGGGGAACTCTAAAGACTGGGGTATTCCACGAGGAAATTTGTGTACAAAGTCAATAAGTTCAGGGACAAAGTTTTTCAACACATGCAAGGAATTTGATAAAACTACAGCATACCACGTGAGGTCAAGTAGGAACAGTCTGAACCACGTTTGGTTGTAAAATATCCATGTGTTGATCTTACCACGGCGGTTGCCTCCATGATCTTTTTTTTGACATTTGTTTTTCATCTAGGTTGTCATCAAAGTTTCTGAGAAGAATTCCTAGAAAGATTCCAGAGTTCAACACAATGCTGCAGATACTGCCTGCCTAAATGGACGACATGTAAAATCGGTCATGTCCCCAACTTTATCAAGACAAATTTCTTTTGTGAAATACATTATTTATTTAATTGAAAATTTCTTTGCATAAGGTTCAAACAAGAGACTATTATGAACAATTATGTGTTTGTGACGGTGCAGAGATCCTCAAACAGCCTGATACGTCTTAAGAGGCAATTGCCCTTCATGCCCCAGTACCCTTAAAGGCAATTACTCGGTAGCGAGCATAAAACATTGTGAGAAACGACTCCCTCTGAAGTTACGTAGTCTTTGAGAAAAAGGTGACTTAAGCGATTTGTGTGCTTTCAGATGCCAATAATAAAAGGCTTCGCTGAAGCCTTTTATTATTGGCATCTGAAAGCACACAAATTTGTGCAACAAGGGTGTTTTTTCTTTCATTATTTTCTTGCAACTCGATGACCAATTGAGCCCAAATTTTCACAGGTTTGTTATGCATATGTTGGGATACACCAAGTGAGAATACTGGTATTTGACAATTACCAAAGGTGTCCAGTGCCTTTAAGTACGGAAAACCCTTACCGTGCTTTACTAAACGAAATATCAGGCCTGGTCGCATTGTGTGCAAATTACTATTGACTCAGTTCACCTAGTGTCTGTCGTCACACGATTGCGGAGGGCACCTTTTAAGGCAATCATTTAGATATTTATATTCCACATGATAGAGACAAAGTTTTCACAATCAGCAGGGAGATTTTCAGTGAACTTTCTGCCGAATCAGTCAGAGTTGGAACCATATCTATGCAATTTGACTCCCAGAATGGTTCCTTATGAGCAAACAGTAAAATTACATGTATGTCAGGGGATCAATGCATTCGTGACAGGACGTCATGACTAAAAGTTCATGGGAGAATCAACGAAGACAGAAACTGAACAAGTCAATCATTAATAATAACATATTGATAAAGAATACAATTATAGGGCCTTTAAGATCATACATGTACAAACACTGGCTAATAAATCAATCCAAAATCCTACAGCGATGGGCACCTCCATCTTTGGATCTATGCCTGATTCGGACACAGTACTATCAAATAACTGGTATTACAGACTGAGATGTTTGAATCTAGGTACGATACAACATTTCGTAGGAGCAAATAGCAAAACAGACAATTTATGTAAGGCTACTCGGTCTCTATCAAATATTACAATTAATGACAGACGCTTCGTCATAAGGAAATGCTACATCATTAAAGTAAATGCACATTTTTTGGAGGGAGGCATCAAATGCTAATTGACATGTAAAAATTAATTCTACACGTTTCTCAATTGTAACTTCCATAGTTTGTCTCATCTCATGGTATAAACAAAATTAATATTATTTCAAACTATATTTTGATTAAATACATGATTAAAGTGTGTCTGACAGAAGTGTATTCTTTCTTTGGGGGTGTACAATAGCATATAAGGAATACTGATGCAAAATGGACCAAAAGCAATGTTGGTTCTCCCCAAGGATTTCCAAAACCGTGAGGCATTTTGGACCTAAATTTTTGAAGTTTGCCGGTCCTCGGAATGTTTTCTACTTGGTTTTTAAAGCCATGAATGGTGTGTGACGAGGTAACAGTAACAAGAGTCATTAATATTCATGAACTTGCTTATTCTTCTGTACCCAGTTAAAAACAAAAGCACTAGCCCTACAGTTCCTGCTATCAGAAATTAAAATTTTGCATATTCTGCACAAACATGTAGGCTAACCTTTCTAAATTTGTTTGCTTGTGAAACTTATATTTTAGTCCCTACATCTTTAGCTAGGTGCAGTGTTGAAATCTTTCAAATAATTCAACAGGCAGTTTTTCACCAAAGCCAATAGCCATTTACTCCAAGGTGTTCCATTTTTCACCGACCAATGTCAGTTTCTTGGTGAATGCACCTGTCACTTCCCTCAAAAGCGTGGCTAAATCCATCTACTCTTAACAAATTAGTCATACCTCCTAAGAATCCGGTATCCTCTTGAGTCTTTCCATCTCTCGATATTTCATCACTTTCACTCTTCGTGGAGTGGGGAGGAGTCTATTGAAGGGCGGGGCCTTCTATGGACTGCCAAAACGCTGTCACTGACTGAGTTTCCAAATTAGATGGCGCCAGACAATGTCTCCCTCATTTTTTCCATTTCAGCTGTGGGGACTTTTTTGCATGCTGCTGCAGCCTAGGTGGAGAAACAAAATACTCATTCACAATTCAACGCCAAGACAAAATGCATTTGATTCAATCTTCAAATAACAAGGGAAACAAGAAAATTTGACTAGAGCAGGATTTGAACCAAGGATCTCCAGATTAGCGTGTTGGCGGTGTAGCCAGGGATCACACCCAAGTAAGCGTCAGCCAGGGGATCACCATAAGGTGATGCAACTTTTTATTCAATTTCATTTCTTTTTATCAACTAATATTTGGCCTCGAATTCATTTACCCTCAGCATTTTAAATCTTTCAATATCCTCTTTGCTGAAATGATGGATTCAGAAAGAGGGCTGTAGCACCCCCAAAAACAGTTTCTTTATCACTGGGTCAGGCATACTAATCTTATACAGAAGTCCAAACACTTTGGTTTGAACTGTGAAGTGACATAGGAGAGGAGAGGATTGAGGTCAACTATGGGCAAGTGGGCCTAGGAAGTAAGGCTTAATGAATACTGTTTGGGAGTAATACCACTCATCTTATATACCGCCCTCTCGTGACAAGTTATAATGCCACTCATGTACAAGAAGCACTTCATGATCCAAAGTCTCTTTCCTTGAGTTTCAATCGTATGAACCCATAACAAGTACTAGCACAGGTCCTTGCTCTATGGTAGCAAGTGGGCCTAGGGAGTAAATCATTTTTATCTCTTATGTACTCGATAACAAATTAAGTAATAGACCACAAGGAAAGCTGACTGGGTAAAATTTAAAGAAGTTTTCCTGTCAGTTTCCCTTGTGCTTTATTACTGGATTTTTGAAACAATTATGTCATATCTCCTTAAGGTGATCCCTCTGCTGCCGCTTCCCAGGTTGTACTGTAATTATAATTAATACCCATAGCGCTTTATCACACTCCTGGGGCCTATTAAACTGCTCATTATTTGAGTTTATTTTGGGGGTTTTTTCAACAGGATAAGGGTTAGAATTATGAGACCCATTTATGTAGCACCTTCTAATGGTTTACAAGGTGCTGCAGCGCATTCAGCAGCCACTGCCAGAAACACCGAGGCAAACCCTTTCTCTTCGCGATAAGTGTAACTGGGTTCTTTTGCGTGCATTACACAACAAATTGGACCTATAGCTTTATGTCCCATGATTAAGTGTTCTGGGTTCTCTTACATGCACTACCTATCCTAGTACATTGAACCTACGGCTTATTGTCCCATCCGAAGGACAAAGCAATAATGGTCAAGTATCTTGCTCAAAGACACAAGTGCCACGACCTGGACTCCAACCTACACTCTGCTGATCAGAAACACCAGAGCTTCGGTGCGGTGCTCTTAACCGCTAGACCACGACAGTGACAACACGCCTCCACTTTCAACCAATCTCTATCCAAATTACCATCCCCCAGAATCCAAGTACCTTTTCAAATGTTTTCAGTCCCTCGGTGATCTTTTGCTTGGTGTCCAGCAGGTGTTGCTTACGGGGAACCAGCGCCTGATACAGCCTCTTATTCTCCTGCTGAACCTGTTCCAGCAGGTGCTCTAATCTCTCTTTCTCTCTTAGTTTGGGCTGGATGAGGTGGCTTCGGACATCCTCTACGGGGTCACCTGAGGGTCTCCTGCAAATATCAATGTTTTGTTTAAATTCAAGTGAGCTTTGTGGGAACACCATGTACATGAAATCTCTCTTTTGAATAGTGGTAGTTCTGAAAACTGGTGGGGTAAGAAATTGATGTTTCGATACGTACGTAAATGGGTACAGGTTTTAAGTTTAAAAAAATGCTGCATAGATCTCCCATCTTACCAGGCTGGCTGTGAGAGCTGTGTGGGCGCGTTGTGTATGTGTTGGTCTAATTCATTGAATAACCTGACCAGACCTTCCTCTGCTATCATCAGCTCAAGCTCTTTCTGTAATGGAATGTGAGATTAGGAAGTACAGTTAAATGCAGAAATAGGCAACATCATAGAAGTCAGCAGTTGTGTAACTAGACATTTTCTTCTTTAGTTTGGAGGGCACTCGGGGACTTTTACAGTTTCCCAATTAATTACAATTTATATTATAACTTTTCAGCTGAACTAAAAGAATACAATGTAGGCCTATAATACGAAGGGTTCTGGCTTACACTGCCAAACCACAGCACTCACAAACAGGAAAAACTAGAAATTCTGATATTCCTACGCAATAGTATTACTGGGTTACAATATAAAGTTTATTGAAGTAACATTTTTGATTATTATACACTACAGTATTTACAACTATTTTTCTTGGATCTCCTTTGGGATTCTGGAGGGCCGGGGTAGCAAGGGTTCTCAGCAGCCCCCTGCCCCCCCCCCCCCCCTCCTAGATTAATCAGGTTGTTAAACGATAATATTATTATTATTATTATAAATTGTTTATTAAAAACATTCAATTTGGTTGCCAATGTCAAAATTACATATTGAATTTACAATTTTTACAAATCATACAAATCTTAGATAGGATTAAGAAAAGGTGGAACATTGAACAATAGTCAACAAATTAATTACATACAAAAAAGTACACACTCACTAAAAATTGAGTTGATACAAAGTAATGTGAAAATTATGTTTAAAAATTTCACAACAAGGAACCAAATTGTAAGACAAAAGGGAATGAAATGCAGCAATGAAATGTCGCAAGTATCAAATCATGTGTAGGCTATGTTCACATGCAAGGAAGTCACGACTCACATATTACCTACAAACAAGAACAACAGTAAACAAAAGTATGCCCATATGTATACAATACAGTACATTACATTTATCACTTATTAACATAACAGGGTATTAAAAATAAAAACATCTGCAGCAAAGGAAAACGGTTAACAAATGTTATGGTATTGAGTTGTTTGTACAATGTAATAAATAATAGTAGGCCTAACGCCTAAATTATAAGTTGTAAAACAAACCTGAACAGATGATTCAAGATTTTCCAAAAACTGTTCCCTGATGCTTCTCAAAGCTGCTGGTCTTTTCTCATGGGCAAATGAGTAGCTACGTGCGAAGGTGCTGTACCTGAATGTAAGGAAAGGAACATTTGACTTGTGAGTAACCAACTGCTCACAGCACTCAATTCATCGTGCATTTTCTTGTCAATAAATAAATGTCTGATCGATCGGCGCACGAAGGTGTCGGAAATACAGGCACAACGATTTTGATTTACCATTCATAATAAACTTGAACCAAATTGAAACTTTGCTCACGTCATACCTTCCGGCTTCAAGGCACTTTTTCACCGTTTTCTGAAGAGCATCCCGTAACCGTATCATATGAGAGCCTTCATCACATTCTCCTGCTTCTTCTAAACGTGAAACCGCTAGTGAACTTTCATTTTTTGACGAGCCAAGCCCAAAAGACGACTTGTCCATTGATTTTTCGTCAGGGGCAGCGGCCATTATTTTTTTGAGAATCGCGGGAATAGCTATAGTCTATTGAGGGCGCTATATCGATTTTTCAAGTTATTTCCAAATATGAACGGGAGTTAAGCAGGGGAAAGGAAACAGATTACGGGGAGCCAAATTATAGGACAAACAACCCTAATTGTTTTGAGCTACTCCTGCTCAAAAAAACAACCCAAAATCTCATATTGCATGCACGCGCCTAGCCCGAGCTCCAGGGGATCTCCACGCCCACGCCAGACCATTAAAAAATGCACACAATTGCAAGTTCCCATAATATGTCGAATATAAGACTCACTTTAATAATTAAGCCATACTAATATTGATACTTGGTTAATTATCCCTTTTTAGTTTTAGGCGATGGGCAGGAATCTCAGAGTCTCCGTAAACTTCCCCAGGATCTCAGCTGTGCAGAAACAATTGCGTAAAGATGTTTTAAAAGGTCATTCTCCATCTTTATTTTTTTCGTCTAGGCCCTAGTTTCAGAGATTCTAGTTGAATATCAGTCAGATCATACAACAAGTTAAGTCCAATTGTGGTTTATTATTTTGATAAGTCAATTAGGCCTACAAAGGCACCTTTTTGGACCTTTTCTAATAATTTTGTGGTTTCTTTGTGTGCATTCCCTTAGGCGGACGCATAATATTTGACGTATGTAGGCATATTATGTGCTTATAAAAGTCAGTGTTTTGTATTTGATGAAATCATTATAACTCATTTCCCCCAGAGATACTAAATAAAAGAGAACAGAGGTATAAACGCTACCGGCAGGCCTATGCTGGTTCGGGCTAGGTGCCCCGACCCAATGAGTTCTGGAGCCGACCGACGATCAATCTTTGCATAACTTTAAGTTTCATACAGTTAACCCAGGGAGGAAGATTCCTCCATGGTTAACCTAACTCACTGTAGGCCTGAGCAAATTTCAAAATCATCCCCCACATTAACTTCAAACATTCAAACACAGATCTCTGCTACGGACGCAGTGAGTGGGTGGTCACCCGGTCTTTTTCAAAAGTTTCTTTTTTAACTCAGAGTGAACCCGGTCATTCAAACGCGAAAAAACGTAGTCCTATTATATTCAATTCAAAGCGAACTTAGTTCGCGGCGCATAAATTATTTTACGGGGAAAAAAAGAAGTCCGCCACCTCGATCAAATCAATATGCAGCAGCTCTCGTCACGTCATTTGAGAGTTGAACATAATAAAGTTCACAGCTCTTCCTCGGTTGAACAACCACCCCATGGCCCAAGACATTGTATGTACTAAACTGGTTATGAATGCGCGCCCTCCTACCGTGTACCTTATTGGTGGTCCCGTCACACGCCCGAGGGAGCGCACCGTCACTATAGTAACGCCAATTTAGGGGTACACGCAGTAAACACACGGGACCTTGGTGTCGAGCAGCAAGCTATCTATAGCATATTTCCATTTGTAATAACACTAAACGAAAGACTTGCATTAGCAGTGCAAAGTGTACAACGACCTATAGACATTCCCTCAAAATATGGATAGATTTTATGTCTTTAGAACATAAACAGAAAAAACAAGACTGTTCGTCAAAAAGGTAAGTGTACGTGTGGATTTTGTTTCGGTGGTGAGTTCACATTTTCTGTCCTTGTGAAGACTTGGATAGGTGATCTACTACGTACCTAGGGGCTAGTCTAGTACTAGTAGTAGTAGTACAGTCGTTTGACCAGTTCTGGATCACTTTTTGAATTCACGTTGTTTTTTGTTGCAATCTCTTTGAGATCTTAAACAAAAAAGTTAATCAGTTTACCTAAACATGTTATAAAACTCACCAAGTATCCACTGACAAAAAAGATTAGTACTTTTGAAGAGGCTTTGAGAAAAGTATCGTCACCTGTTTGACCAGTTCAGGATCAGTTGAATCTAAGTATTCTGAATCAGTAGTGTGCCCTTTATTGCAAACCCATACTCCCATTCATAAAACTGTCTCTCAAGGACACGAAACTTCAGAAGTGTTTTGGCATGGACTTGGACTTCATTTCTTTTAGTGAATGTCATGCAAGTGTCTTCAACAGCAGCGCAAAAACCCAGCGACACAAACACAAAACAACAGCTAAGGCAATTGAAAAAGTGAAGCGCACCTAAAAGCAACATTGATCCCTCCAAGTTTCATTTTCTCACAAAAAAAAACCCAATCTACAAGAATTTGTTGAAGTAATGTATCTCAAAAGCAATAAATAAACTTTCTACTGCAGCAGTATGATTTTACCTCACTTAGTAAGTTAGTGCAGCACCATTTGACACAATGAGATGTTGAGTGATCCCAAACTGGTCAAGGGTACAATGCCCCCCCAAAGACGATTTTGGTAATTTCGTCTCCTCAAAAAAACAAGATGACTGCTCAGTATTTACGTGAAACATTTTGTACACATCCTTAGCATTTTACATAAATGTTTTTCGCCCTGGCGTTCAAATTCTAAAGGTGAGAAGTTTTAACAGCGTTTTTCAACCAACATTTTTAAACAAAATAAATATCAATATTGCTCACAAACTTCAGGAAAATTGCCATAATTTATTTGCCAATAATGTTTGGCACCTTATTTTGGGTTTGTTGGTTTAATGTATGTTATTCTTCACATGTATCAACAGAAATTGGTAATGTGAGAAGCAATGTAATTATTTGGTTATTGCAAAGTTGAAGTGATCCCGAACTGGTCAATGATCCCGAACTGGTAAAACGACTGTACTATAGCCGTATTTTTTGTATTGCCTTCCTAAAGCCATTTTATTGAATGATCTGAGAAGCGTCTTAAAATGCCGGCACAAGGACGTCGACATCGAATTACCACTTAGGCCTACTCCATGAATCGACAGCAAGTCGTGCAGGTCAAAGTTTAAGATCGGTTTCAACTCCCTCACTCTCCGGAAATTGTCACCGAGAATTCGTCAATTTCCCTTCGGAATAATTTGTATTCTTCCACAGAGATCCGCATTTCTAATACAGCAGACAATGTTCCAAGATAATGTAGAATTCAGTCCCCTGAACGTAACCATACTTGTCGTTAGACACCTAGTCACCATTCTGTTCTTTTCCACGAAGCTCTCAATAATAATTGTCAAAATTGTTTTCAATATTTAGTATTTTGGAACAACGATTTAAAGCCAAGAAATTAACAGACATGGCCAGGAAAGTGTCGGGATGTTCATTATTCAATTTAAACACCATGGAGTACCAACACAGGCTAAGATTTCACCGATTGGGATTCTGTACATTAAATTTCCGTTTCTTCTCGACATTAATAAACCTGCCACTAAAATAACCAGCTCGCTTCAAACTACAATTAAAGCAGAGGGCCGTTGTTATGGTTACCGTTGTTATGAGACTACCTAAACAAATGTTTAAAGGAATAAGAATCAACGAGAGAAATACCAATTCGGGAAAAGTACAACGAATGGGAAGAACACATAAAATAAACGGGGACTCACAAAATCTCAAAACACCTGCTATAGACAGTGTCGACGAGATTGAACGTCTGTATACATTCAATCATTTGTGACCAATACGTACAGGTGGTTTTTAGTTTGTATATCATGAAGAACACATTCTCATTCATTATGCTGAAAAGTAAACGTTTGTTATTTTTTACAAAATATTGATGATGTTCATCTGTGCACAAAATTCACCTGCTGATGACCAATGACTGTTGCATTTTTTTAGTGGTTCTCTTTTTTAGCGGGAAGTGAAGTGGGAAGTTAATTAATTTTCCATCCTACTGATAAAAATGAATTCCCCTGGGGGAAAGGAAACACCGCAGGCACATCAGGGGGAAAATTCCCATTTGGAAAGCAAACGAATTACAAATTGTAGAAAAACAAAATTTTAGAAATTGTTAAAATTTCAAATAGTCCTAATTTAAAGGCACTGAACACGTTTGGTAATTGTCAAAGACCAGTATTCTCACTTGGTGTATCCCAACATATGCATAAAATAACAAGCCTGTGAAAATTTGGACTCAATTGGTCATTGAAGTTGCAAGAAAATGATGAAAGAAAAAACACCCTTGTTTTACAAATTAGTGTGCTTTCAGATAGGAATAAAAGGCTTCTGGCCAGAAGTCTTTTATTATTTGAGTGAGAAATTACCTCTTTCTCAAAAACTACATTACTTCAGAGGGAGTCGTTTTTCACGATGTTTTATACTATCAACAGCTCTCCGTTGCTCGTTACCAAGTAAGTTTTTATGCTAATTTATATTTTGAGTAATTACCAAACGTGTACAGTGCCTTTAACACAGGCCTACTCTAAACACGGAGACCAAATATTGAGCAACAGTTTGCTACCTGAAATAATTATATAGTTTTCTTCCAAAAGACGAATCAACAACCAATATGAGAAATTGTTTCGTTTGAGTTTCATTAATAGAAACTTCAGAATGTGAAAAAATACAGAAAACCTGTGTTTTATTTTGTGGCTGGCACCCATCATCAGGGAGTGTTAGAACGGCATTCTGGATTTTAGTTGAAGGACAACAATTTTCAGAGCATCTTTAGTGCTCAAACTTTATCTAGTCATTTTTTTTTATCAGCAACATTATTTGCGCGGCATAGCAACATGTACATGTAAATGTTATTCATGACGAGTGAATGAAAAAAGGCGCACACGAGTCGCTGTTTACTCTCCCAAGAGCAGTTTGTGTGCGCAAGCGATAAACCCCGTGTAACCGTTGCACCTCACTGAAGAGGTTTGTCAACTTTACGGCCCTCTAAACAAACAGTGAAGATATTGGATTTTAGACAACTTGTTTACACTTCAAACATGACGCTGTTATGTGACCAGTGGGTTTTATTAAGTTGGAACTTGCTGATTTCAGTAGTTTGGAAGGTTTGAACCGCAAAACTGAATCAACAGTAGGGTGGGCCTATTGGAATTGGCAGCGAGAATGAATGATGTTTCCGTGAAGACTGCAAGACTTGATGAATCGTTATTCGGGGGTGGGGGGGGGGGGGGTGGGGGCGAGGGGTTCAAGATACATTATTTTATCTATCCCCATTCCCAATACTTGTGTAAACCTTCCTCTATGATGGTGTACCTGCTATCAGTGCTAAACGATCTTGGACACCAATTTCATGGGCTAGTTAGGTCCAAGAAACTCACTTTTGCCATACCCCCATTGTGTCTGTACTGAACTAAAACGTGAAACAGCCCCAGTGGAGCATTTACCCGGGGTTGGCCGGTGTGGCAGGAAATCCTATCCCCCGGAGATTGTGTGTGTCCTCCGGTGAATTGTGCAACAAAAAATAATCTACCGTAAAAAAACTCCCCTATGACAGCTGTATTTACCTGGCCGGGTGAATGTTTCGATTTTCTTTATAAATTATTATACACACCAGTATACGATCGTTCTTATACGATACGTTCACAATTTTCGATTCTTATTGTGGACTAAGCTACGCAAACGAGTTATCCAAACACAGCACACAATATCTAGACTTTGTCCCGTCACTTTTGTCCGCGGTAAAAGTATCTAAAATTTGAATGCAAACATTTTGGAGATAACTGGACGCCGAATAGCACCTTCAGCATGGGACAACGTGTACAGTCCTTCGATTCGAACCCTTGTTGTCTCTTAATGCTTGATGGCAGATTTTATCATGCTGACCAATGAATAATCCCTTTGATGAAACCTTCGCCCATGCAGTATGCTGTGAACAAAATTAATATACTATGAGGCATGATCCTAAGAATCAGAAGTTACAATGTGGTGCCCCAGGACTTACACATATACGATTATAGCACAATATTATAATACACATATATTTATTGACGAGTAGGCCTACGTTTTGATTCCCTACTCTCAACAAGCACAATCATTCAACCAACCTGTTTTTAAAAAACCCATTAAACTATTCTAGTTATGTTTCCTTCTGAGTCTTCCGTTATTGGGAACCTTTTAGTGATTTCTGTTTCGATAAAACAGGCAGACGCAGTTCACGTTTTGTCGAAGACTGCAAGTTCGTATATTTTCCCCCCTTTTTACTATCAATGAACCGACACATGAGATCTTAGATATGAGGGATGATTTTCTCGCAGTTATTCAGACAGAAATATTTCTCTGGATAATAGGTTTTGGTATCAACTTCTTGAAAATATGTTTCAGATGGAACAGTGTTAACCTTCCCCTCCCCGGGACATAGCGAACCATGCGTCACCGTTAATGAAATTTTTAAATGTGAAAGGCTGGATTAAAGACACTTAAACTCTCTGCCTTTCCATTGGTTTGCAATTATTACGATTAATTAGAACTTATTCGGTGCTTTTTAGAGTCATGGACGACCCAACTGGCGCCACAAGCTATATTTACGTTTCACAAGTATAGCCCAAAGAATCATCAGAACGGTTAGCATGGTTTGACATTGTTTGCCTCTCATGGAAATACAAGACTTATTTTGTTGATTTTACGACTATTGATGTTATTCTAGTGTTTACCGGCAGTGAAAGAACAGTGATGGCAAGCGATACTGGTGCACGTATACATTGCCTTTGTATTGTTACCAATTGATAGATTTCCTTTCAAATGTTATGACTTCTGTAGAATTACAGGTCTATAGTTGATATATAGGCCTACCCATAGTCATGGTTATCAAAATGGCACTCAACCACGTGCAAGTTCTACATTTTGTTTCGTGGTAATAATAAATAAAATCACCACCAAAACAAACAACTAATTCAGCTGAGATTACAACTGGTTTAACTAAGATACACAAAGTAACCGCTTTCTGCCAATAAATTATGCTAATTGCCACTAGAACAAAACAAAACAAAACAAAACACACAAGAGATCCAGTTCCATGTCTTCTGTGGATACCATCTCATTCACTTTGACATTAAACCTGATGCTATGCGATGGACGAGTGGAGTACAACGACTTTGTTGATAGATCGCGACATGCGTTGATGCCGACAATACGGAGTATATTTTTGTTTATTGCTGTCGAAGTTCAAGTTTTGTGAAAATAACACAAATTTGAAAAAAAACTGTTGTTAGGCCTGTTCAACCTAATCTCTAACCAGCTGACGCTCATTTTTCAAATTGTTGTTTCGGAGGCATGTTCTTTAGCACATGCGCAAGTTCCACTCGGACGTTAAACTCAGAGTGCCAATGGTAACTATAGGCCCTATATTTTAAAGAAAGAAGATAAGAACATACATTTACGGACGACTATAATAAATGCATACGAGCGATATCATTCAAAATTACAGGTTTTAACAAAAGTGAAAAAACACCACACAAGCTTTTGAAAACGTGAAAAGAAAAGGGGCATACAGGTACAACAAGAACAACACAATTAAGGAGAAGAAAGAAAGGGGGGAACCTTTATATATTGGGCCTACAAAGTCTATCAAGGGATCCAGATGCAATTGTTACCGGTACTTCATTTAAGAATTTGGGAAATAGATTGATAAAGGGTTTTACTTGTTTTTCACAGCAGCATTTTCTCATCACTGTGTAAAAACTTCACGCCAGGCTGGATGTTTTCGCTTGAATAAAAAGCACACAATTTGAAGCGTCTTTCTCTTTGAAGCATAAATATAACGATATCAAGATGTCGTCTGAATCTGTCGTCCTGCCGGCCATCCCTCGTATCCCCATCCAGCTCAAGGGCAAGGACTTCCTCGTCTCCTCTACTTTCCGCATCGGCAATGACCGCCGCCTGTCACGCAGCGCCCTGAAGCGCAGCACCTTCACCAAGGACTACGTGGTGCACGACCACTACAGGCGAGAAGCCGCTTCCGACCCTCCAGCCCCTGCCGAGGTGATGCACCGCGACCCGAACCAGGTCAGCCAGAACGCTACCGAATCCAACGTCTCATTCACCGGTACCACCCTCTCCAAGGTGTCCATGTGCCTCAAACTCAACAAGACGAACTTCAAAATGGACGCAGACGAGAGGGTGGACTCCTTCCACACCACCCACGCCAGCCACTACTACCCCAAGCCACTGAGTAGAAGCTTCCCGCTGGATAATGCCATGAAGAGCTACGTTCCTCAAGGAGACAAAGAGAAGGAGAAGATGCCGATGTCTGACTACAGAGATAACTTTCTCGGCCATGACACCAATGTGTTCAAGGTGAAAAAGGCACCGTGCATGCATGACGGTAAGTACTGATAATATTTGTTTGGACTTCATCTGGATTTACTGAAACATTGTATGTATTTACGATGACTGTAACCCTCCTCCCGACGGTTCCTCGAGACACTCGAAAGAAAAACTACGATCATCGCAACTAGGGTGGTGACCGTCACGTTTTAAAATCTCGTTCAGAAGCACATAGCAATGAACTAAAATGACATAAGGCCGCTTCCTTTTTAGAAGCCACCTCCTTTTTTGTGTTTTTTTACTACAAAAATTAATTATACATTTTAACGATCTCCGACGATTTTTTTTTTCTTTAAATAAACAAGATCGTATTTTTTTACTTTAGTACACCAAAAAAAACCTGGCAACCATTTTGAAAAATGGCCCTGTCGGTTGTCTTGAAAAATAAGTCGGGCGGCCATTTTTGAAGAAAAAACACCCCAAAACCTCCTCCCTTTTTTCAAAAAGGCAGGACGCTAAACATGTTTTTAGTTTTATTTTGCCTAACACTAATTCCACATGCATTCTTTCTATACTGAAGACGAGCACACTGTTCTAAACGTCAAGACTCGTCCCACATCTGATTCTTCTCAGATTCACCACTTCTTCAACAAGTGATTATCACATGGTTGTCTTCCGTAAACTAGTTTATTTCTTACTTTCTAGATCATCACGGAAGCTTCAAAGATCTAGGATGTATACTTTTCTTTTATATGTATTTTTTTGAATTTGTTTCTACTATTTTCGGTGGTCAAAATACTATAACTATTTTTAAGGTCAATCATTCAATTTATTTGGTTGCTATTTTTACAGGAGGCCAAAGTACAATCCGAGGTGAGGACAGAACCCACACCCAGTTTGCCACATCAACGGAGGAGCAGTTTCCAGGCAGATATTTACCCTATGTTGCAGTCAAACCATACGTAAGAGGGAATTAGTTAACCACAGAACTAGAAAAATATATTATACATGATATTTTATGCATTTCACTTAGAAACCAGGGCACTATAAATCACTAAGATTAATCTAAAGATGAGTTGTCAGTTAAAATATTTCGACTTCCTACTCTCCCAAAACAGCTTCTTGGTTCTAACATTCCAAAAGGGGACCAGGAGAAGTTGGTTCACAAAGAGACCACCCAGGTCCTGTCCTACCCCAAACCCGGCAGCGCCAACTACCGCGTTCACAGAAGAGACAATGCCCTGACCAGGCTGGGGGACACCAACTACAAGGTGGGGCATGCTAAGAAGTACGACAAGTTTGAAACGACGGCAGCGCAGTCCTTCCAGTTGGATAAAATGCCAGGTATGAAAACATTGAGCTTCCTAAAAACTTCTTATTTACTCGTACAAGTCTAATAATTAACACGATCAAGCCAAACCACTTTTTGAAATGAAAATCTAAATGATAATCCATCAAATTTTTCCGTGGCAGTTAAGATGGAGGAGCAAAAGCAGAAAATCAGCTTAAATTAAGAAGATGTACAGCCCCATTTTTGGACTGATGAACAGTTAATTTCTTATTTCTATTTTTAAAACAGAAATGTATACGTCTATTTTTCCTTGCAGAGCCAACACAGATTGTCTCATATGACAGCAATGCCAGTAGTTTTCCTGAGGGGGATCGTAACCCAGAGAGAGTGAAGAATCGAGTGACTACCACCAACTACACGTTCTACCACAAAAAGGTAACCTTCATTTAAATCTAACATGATATTTGTGTCACGTCGTGTATGGTCAAGCGGTCTAGTGCATTGGAATCAAGTTCTGATGCCCGAGTCATCAGAGTGTGGGTTCGATTCTCAGTCATGACACTTAGTTCCTTGAGTAAGGCACTTAACCATAGTGGCTTCTCTTAAACTAGGTGTATAAATGGAAGCACTTTGCGATAACAGCAACATTGGAAACAAGTAAATGCTTAGCAAGATAACAAATATAGATTTGCAAATATAGAGTTCAAAAGCATCCTTGAACAAAAACATTTCAAGTTCTTCTTGAAACTTGGCAAAGATGGAGAAAGACGCACATCAGAAGGGAATGAGTTCTGTATTAAGGTGGCTGCAGCAATTTGGTGCTCAGCTAGAAGCAGATGGTTAGAATATCTTAGACCACTGCGTCTTGGTGTGTATAGCGCTATAAAATGAAAAAATTTCTCTGGAGAATTGGAAGTCAGATACTTGTCTACTACACACATGGATATATAAGACTTCTGCACTATGACTGAAAAATTTAAGTTTCTTATATTTTAGCTAAAGTTATTTAAATCAAACTGTTAGATGGCTATGAAATTAACCAACATTTATTTTCTCTATAAAAACAGCCCCCAGGTAGTTTCCACAATGACATCATTTCCGGCGCAAACAAACTCACCTCTAGTAGGGTCACCTTTGGCGTGCCAAGCCAGAACTCGGCATATTACTCCACGACACAAACCGATGCTTACCCAGCATTCAGCGTACCTGTCAACCGAGTCGCTGGCCATCAGAAAAGCAAAGTACCTCTAGACTACTACGGGACAGGTAAGAACAATTAATAGTTGTAGCATAATTTAATCAACTAATACAATCATGCAAAATGGGTAACATGCTTTGGTCGTTGTTTGGTCTTGAGGATGAAGCCATTGATGGGCGTCATTTGCTGATTATTGACAAACTCTCTACATGGAGAAAGAACCATTGTAGAGTAGTTGGTCTAGGTCTCGATCCCCTTGGTCTAGAGGATGAGGTCTCCTAAACTTTCTAGGTGTTAAATATCATATGATTTACAATTTTACATAGTCTGAACCTCAAGGGTTCACGTATCAGACAACATACACAAGTTTATCACCATTGATTGGGTAGTTTTCACAGGTTTTCACTTGATCTAGAGGTTCAAGCCCCCTGAACCTCTTGGGTGATGCCCTACATCACTAAACAATACACAACTTAATATTGTGATAAATAAAGTGATAACCAACTGTCAGCGAATTGTAGTTTTTAACATTATGCAATCTATAAATATATCAGTTGACCTGACTTCCAATAGTTCGCATAGAATAACAAGTATTTCCTTATTTGGTCATTCAATTTGCTCCACAGGACAAGAGGTAAACACTTCAACAACGAAGGATAACTTTCCTTCTTGGGAGGAATTCCCAAAATACACAGTAAGCAAGGAGGCCCTAGCAAAGGTAAGACGCTCATAATCTAGCCATAAATGGACTTTTACCATGCTGTGAACAAGCGTTGAAGCATAACATGCACATTGCAATGTCCTTAGCAACAGCCACAGTCGTAGCCGAAAATAAGCCATTTGTGAGTTAGACTTGAATAATGCCTGGTACATCAACTTACTTAAGTTACTGGTTAAACTTGAATTCCTCAGACTAAAGAGACAGTTGCTACGTCACATGAATTGGGGCAAGCTTTTGCATAATTATGTAAGAGACGGCGAACACCATACAACACCATTCTGAATGAATATGTATGGCACAAGGCTTTGCCCATCTAGAAGTTGCTATACAAAAGCTTGCCTCGAACCAAGTGACATAGCCAAGGCTAGCAACTGTTGATACAGTCTGAGAAATTCAAATTTAACCATTAACTTGTGACTAAACGAGTCATAGTACCAGACATTATTCAAACCTAACTTGCAAATGGCTTATTCGAATGAGGCCTTACCTTTTCACTTCCTGCAGCAGGAGTCGGCACAAACTTTTAAGGGTTTGTCAACTGTACACTTTTAACAAATGACAAAGTTGATGTTTTAAAGAAAATGAAGAAAAAACAGTTGATGTTTTTCAGAGAGTTAATTAGTTCTAATCATCAGGGTTTTTTTAAAAGTAAATACACCGTACACACAAAAAACTTAACAGTGTAACATTTCAGAGATTACACTAAAAAGGAATGTTGATGTTTTTGTCATAGATTTTGTGCACGTTCAAATTAGTGCCTTATTTCTTATGCAAATTTCAAGCTATTAATTTTGTAAACCTTTATTCGCCACAGCTTCGGACCTCCAACATCACGCCTCCCCTCCACGGTAACCGTGAGTTCAGCACCACCCACCTGTCTTCTTACACTGCCAAGAAGGTCAACAGATACCAGTATGACGGTGGTAAACTGCAACGGAGCTCTGTCCCACTTGGTACCATGACGATATGAGGAGGCCAAGATATTTGTATTATAAAAATGAAATATTTTCTATTAAATTATGACGACAGGCTTCCAATATTACTATTCAAAATAGTACTGAATTCATTTTGTATTCAATTACTTTCTCACATACGATTTGTGGCATTGTACACTGTAAATAGCTTTTCACATACACTTATTGCTTTTCCATGTCTCATAATCTATGACCAAAAATGCTCACACATGGGTCCTATTGTATATTCCTGTAGTTTTAAACACAAATAGTTGAGGTGCATCTTTTTGACGTTCATTTAACCACGTTGATTTCAACCGGGGAAAAATGTTTGATGTCATTGCTTAAAGATAGGGCTCATAGATTGGTTTTTGTCACTGTAATGCTGATTTATAGACAAAATTATAAAGAAAGATACAATAAAAGTCACAGGAGAAAGTTTCAGCTGAATACAGTGTGTACTTGTTGAGAAACAGTGAAAAACTGTTACGGTATTTTCATAGGAACGTAAAATCCATCCACGTTTAGCGTGGTGACAGCAGAGAGTACACCACTGTTAAGCCTCAAGATAGGGAGGGAAGGGGCACGCAATGTTGGGCCCTTGAGTGAGTATATGCTTACCAGAATAAGGTCACCGGCCAAACTACAATGTCATATGTACAATTTATGACTGGTATCCTGCTCATTACTGCTTAGCAGAAAATTGTCCAGCAATGTTTTTTGCTGAAGCAGCTCAATGAAATTGGGCCCAGGCTTGATTCGAAGACATGAAAATAGGAGATGTTAAGACATACCAGTAAGATGTGCTCAAATTGCTCTGAAGAAGATGAGGTTGCAGCTTTTACTACATCTCTGGGCTATTGATCGTGCCGCTGAATGCAGGACTTGTTTGCCCATGTGGCTGCCTGAATGTAGAATATCTCACAGGTAGCTTGTGAAGGTAGAGGGATTGTTCCAACAGGCTGCCTGTATAATCTCTGTAATATCCACACCCTGAAAATGAACTTATGAGGCGGTAATAGGCCGTATCCGAATTGGGGGGCTACAGCTACGGCTATGACTGTTGCTAAGGATGTCCTATACTTCAACGCATGTAGAAATCTAGCCAGTCATAGCTGTAGCTGCCAATTCAGACACAACCTTACTCTGGTGGACTCGGTCTGGAATCTGATTTGCCTTTGGTGTCGAGTCTCAGATGAAATTCAAATTGATTCCATCTTTCCCTTTATCATAGGCTCTTTTCAAAATTGTGGCTTGGGCTCGAGATTCGGGTTTCAGCACCGTCTGCCCGTTTGAAGCCCAATACCATCTGCACACGTTTTCAAAATAACTGACAGAGCCTGAGCTGGTGCCCAAACTCAAGCCATGGTTTTAAAACGAGACATAAATGCAGACCAGGGCAAAATATCATGGACTTGCTTACTTCGGAATTATGCACCTAATGTATGGCCCACAAAACTACATGCTTAAGGAAGCCTTAGGTGCAGAATTCCTTGGTAAGCAAGCCCATGAAATTGGGCCCTGAACTTCTGAAGCCTTTAAGATCTTACTTTGTGGAAAGTACCGACTGTTGTACATGAACCAACTCATCCAACGATAGGTAACTTGGAGCATCGCCTGAACAAGTTACTGTGCTCCCTATCAAAAGTATGCTTTACACAAAAACCATAGACTCTCTAATGAAAATCATTTAAACAGCCTCAAAGTTAAACTTGTTTCAACTGTTATGTTTATTTACAATTTTCATGTCAATTTATACTCAAAAAAAGCAACTAAATTTTAGTGAATGCACCAATCAAGCATCCCGATTTGATATTAACAGTTCTGAAGAAAAACTATGATTGCTATACAAGACAAACTGTTACCTTGTAGGATGTAAAATTTGACAACATAAATAAGGTAATCGCCCTCCCTAAAAAGAAGCAGAGCTAAAAATTTCTTATTTTAGTTTTAAAATGGAGTATTTATTGTGGAACTAGAACCTGAGGAAATGCAGTGCGAGTCAATATCAGTTATATGTAATGTTTGCAACTGTTTCTTGCCTTTTTTTTGGCTTCGGCTGAATTACAAATAGCACAAAATATCTACGCACTTTGTCTGCTCTAAGAAATTAGGCCATGGTCGATCCATTAAAAACCTGCCATACCTGTATGTCTCATGGTCTCTTCACCCGCAGCCAGCATTCACAGCAGACAGTGACAGACCTGAACACTCTCCCGATTCTATTTCGATGGTATTAATAGAAACTCCTTTGCAAGGTTTTAAACAAATTGCATCAGAACAAAAGAATAATCCTTTAGAATGTACCCTTTCCATGAGAAAAATCAAGCACAGAAGGTGGTAGATAAATAACAAGTTACCATCCTAGTTTACATCTCAATTGCTTTCCCCAAATTAAAAAAATTCCAAATCTTAACTTTACAGGAAGGGTACACCACTCATATTAAACATAGTGAACGTAAATTGGATACATTCATTCAAAAAGCTCACTATGTATAAAACTGGTATGCACAAATCTTTGTAGAAAATTTTCTTTGGCCGGATGGGATGAGTCTTCTACTTTAAAGCAACTGTTGTTCTCCGCCATCTATCAAAACAATACACCGTCTGTGAGTAAAATCTGGAAAAGGTCTGGTAAAATAGTTTCCTTCATGAATTCTTCGTTCTGAATTCCACATTGGTAAAGTCTTGTGTAGGTTAATTGGGAATATTAAGGGTGTTTTGCTGCAAAACATGTGCAAAAGTGGGCACTGAATCACATGGCAAAATGACATCGCCTTTTCTCTGAGAAATTCAAAACTGAGTTTTTACTTGAGGCCAAGGAAGTCAGTTTACCAGTCATTCTCCAAATTTGAAATTGTTCACGGTTGATTGTTGTACTATGTCTTGTTTGCAGACTTGAACATGCAGCCAAAACAGTGCTGTTCATTCTATCCTGCAATACCTGTTCATATTACAAAGCAGCTTCCATTAAGATAAACTTAAGCTAGCACATGTCCAATAACCAGTGTTGTACCACCCCATCTCAAATAAATCCAAATCATTCCGGCTTTAGAAATCTTTCTCATGCCCTAAATTAGTCATTTTATATCTTTGATAAACCTGACGCATTCCACTGCAAGACATATTAAGATGATGCCACGTAACTATAGCAACGACAACCTCATATGTAGGTGCTATACCCAAACATTTCTTTATCCCTGACCTTGCTTGAATGGAGGTAGTAAAGGTCAAGGATCATGGGGTCGATCCACCGTTTGGTATCGTAGATGCTCTCTCCGGCTTTCCAGTCGGGCACGTCCTTCATGATGATTGCCTCCTGCTCAAAGTTGGTCTTGAGAAGTTTCAACACTCTTGAGGATTCCAGGATAGACAAAAGACAATAGACAAAAGACAATAGATGCATCAGAATCAGAGTTGGGATAAAACACTGCACTAGCAATTTAAAATGACAAAATTAAACATCACAACTGATTTTTCAAGTACAAATATTATACATGGCTGAGTGGTGTATCACACGGGACTTAAGTTCTGGTGGCTTAGTCATCGGGGTGTGGGTTCGAATCCCGGTCAATCCATGGGCACTTATTTACAACTGCTTATCTTCACCTAAGGGTAAATGGGAAGGTTCCAGTGAAGGATTTAGCTCGGTGTGCTGCATACGCCCCAGGGAGCTGAGATGGTTAAACGAATGAAATAAATGACCCAGTGACTGCAGCAATAATGTTCATGCACCATGAGCGTCAAAACTGAAGGGTACCGGTGCTCTATAGGTGTCCGTCATTATTACTACACACATGCAATGCTCAATAATTGGTAAACATCGACGACATATTCATTTTGTACAACCTGATCATGTGTCCCTTTTACACAAAGTACGAGGGTTAACTGTCTCATTTGGTTCTATGAAATCATGCATCTCTGTCTTATGAATTTTCCGTCTCATGGCCTTGGACTTATTTTGTGAGAAGAAATACTGTTTTTGGTGGAATATTTTTTTAGTAAGAAGCCTCTTACCTTCTGTCATCCTCTGCTTTCATGAGAGGAGTAATTCCGATGAAGCATTCTTGCTCCTCCCGGGCCTGTCTCCTTCAAAGAAAGAAAATAATAAGATATGTATTTTGAACAACTAAACCTGTTAGAAAGATGTTATCAATAAGAGACACGATAAAGGGGACCGCTCTGCATCCATCACATTTTGCAGTTTTTACCAATGGTTGTATTTTATACTAAATACCTGAAACCACCCAGAAAGTGTCAACATGTAAACGGACGTGCAAACTTACACTGAAAATTATTCGAGTTGAATGAATATTTATGTTATAAACTAGGCTTTAATAATTTTAGTTAACTCAAATTTCAATCTAACAATGGTCGGACAAATTTGAAGAAACTTTTTCATTCATTTTTATTAGAAAATATTATAATAATTATATACTAATATAAAAAAAATCAACTAAAACTAACAACTCCTTTGTTGCCTATTTTTTCAAATGTAAATGTGGCATTGGCTGCAATGGGAACTACCTGAAATATTTTGCAGGAAACTAAAATTACCCAAGTTATTTGTCTACATAAATTGTTCTTTCTGATTAAGGGGTGGGGGGAGGGATAGTGTACTAAGTGGCTGTGAGAGAGGAGAAAGGCCACCAAGAACAACGAACAAGCAAGGTGTGGAAGTAGTGAAGTAGAGAAGTAGAAGAAAGATTGTCATTGACATTGTCAATCTTGGCGTATTGATTATTGTTTGACAGGGGCAGACTATCTTCAAATCTTACCTTCTTCTTTGGTTGCCTCTGCTAAAGATTGCCGTTCCAATGAACATGCAGGCTCCACATGCTGCAAACATCAGATAGCCTACATTGCACAAACAAATACAAGTTATATATAGACTGTGCAAGGTATCATCCATGGTTTCATGAGACCCATCCATGTTTTCATGATAGCTAAACATGTTATAGGGCCCTTATGAGACTTGGTTGACAACTTGACAGTCGAACAACTGGACAGTCGAACAACTCGACAGTCGAACAACTCGACATTCAGACAACTCAACAGTCCGACAGCTTGACAAGTTCAAGTTATCAGTGAGACAACTAGACGAAGTACCAAGACAAGTCATCGGGTGAATGACTGATCTCCGGTGCTGACACATGTTTGTATGAATTTCCTGTATACTATAAATCTTGTTTTTCAGTAATTTTTTCGTATAAAAAAAGTATAAAAATTTACTGTTGGCCTTTATACACCTATCAATTGTAGTGCGCACTGTATGATCCCCAGGAGGGTGCGTCACTGCCCATATGTGAGTCAGATTTGCATGTCCAGAGACCCACCCTGAGACAAAAAATTTACACACTTTTCCCAGATTTGTACGATCTTCCGAACGTTCTGTTGATTCACCTATCGCGGAAAACGGCGCACCTCAGACGGACATACCAACGCACATAAAATTGCTTGCAAACAACGCACGCGCAGTGAATACCAAATAATTCAACCCGGCATAATAATTTCCGGCATAATAATTTCCGGCATACATGCTGAAAATACATTGCAAGTGTATGCATGAGGCAAGGTTGAACCACTTGATTTTTGAGACGTGCAGTTCCCAACGTACTAGCTATCAAACGCCATATATTTGTGGGGAGCGGGAACCAGTCTACTAAACAACGCATTCTCGTATCCATGACTTGACGAGCGATCCCGCTCTATCGTGAGAGATATAATGTACCACGGGGCTGAGGTTGAAGAAAACTGCCGAGCCACGAATTACATGTATGTGGCTTGCTATTGGAAAATAAACGGCCGTCTGAGCTGGTATGAACTGATCGTTGACTTTCAGGCAGTAAATTCCCGACCCTCCTCAAGCAACATAAATGTTAACAAATACATCATTTTACACAGGCGGGGAGGGGTAGGCGCATTATTTAATTCTCCAAAAAATTAACAAAATACATGTGGAAATGAACATTTTTTTTTTTTTCAAAATACTTTCTCAATGTTTTGACTGGTGTTAATGAATGGGTTCATACTCGTCCATAGACATTGATGATCAAATCTGTTTTCTTAGATTTTACTTTTAGAACATGGATAGATTAGAAAGTGGTAAAAATTGGGCAAATCTGGCTACTAGTCTGGTCGAAATTGCACTTATGGTCGAATCTTAAGCTTGCAATGCACTGTAGTCTTGTAGCCCAGGTTGGACTCCTCCGTTGCATACAACGCGACGGAGTCCAGGGTATAAAGGGGCTCTGCCATTGCAAAAAAAATTATACATTTTTTTTTTTTTTTTTTTACCTAATTGAGAAAGCTGAAACTTGACTCACATATTCCTTGTGTCCTGAACTTTACGCCTGCTCTATTCAGAATTGAAAATTTTATCCTTGGATGACATTATTTCTGAAAATAAGTCCGAGTTGTGCACTGGCGATGTGACAACCTCAACTGACATGGAACCAAGTCCACAAAAGAGGGCGCTGTCTAACCCGTAACACTCAACGTTTTTACTTCCGGGCGGCAACACGACTGAGTCACAGCGCCAGTGCACAACTCGGACTTATTTTCGGAAAAAATGTCATTCATGGATGTATTTGTTCGTTTTTGAACTCATCAAAAGTGTAGTTAAGGGCACCAAGAATAAATGAATGGAGTTTCAGCTTCTCAAATTAGGTAAAAATATGAAAAAATTGTACTCAAAATTTTGTTCGCATTGTACAGGATCTTTATACCCAGGACGTCAGTGCAGTGGCACTGACTGACGTCCTACCAGGGCTATGTAGTCTTGTAACCCTCCGGTCTCCGACCGCCGATATTTGTTTAGTTAGAGGGTTACGATTATCGTAGCCCCATTTATAGTGCCAATACTCTGGACTTCCTCCGATCCTTGGCCCTACGCCCATTACTCCTAGAACTATGAGGTTCATTCCGCTATCATTACCCTCATAGAGTGACATGTACAAAATCCTATTCGAAACTTTTTTCCCTTCACGTTTCTGCACCTACAGTTAATTTCCCAAACCGGATCTCGCCAAAATTAGGCTCTATGTGTTCCTTATACTCTCATCGAGCTCGGGTTGGGTCCAGAAAATCCACTCCGCAAAACAAAAGTTGCAAAAAGTGATAAATTCTCACTGTTGGTAACAGTCAAATCGGTGGCAGTAACGCCTCAGAAGTTCTTCAAAATTACACCAAAACGAGCGCGCACAATGGCCTTTTAATGTGCTGTCCACAAATCGGATACAATGAGCGACAACTGGGGAAAAAATCTCGGCATAAAAATGTGAGTTGATATTCGAAAAATTATCCCACCTCCTGGAGGTACATGGGCGTAGGGTAGGGCCAAGGATCGTAGGAAGTCCAGAGTATTGGCACTATAAATGGGGCTACGATTATCGCAATGATCGCCTAGCCTACTCTATTTATTTCGGTCACACTAAAAGCCGACAACTGACGACGCCTGACGACAACTGCCGACAACAAATTTTAAATGCACTTTCAATCAATGTTTGAACAAAAATAAACCATTAAATATATGTGAAAGGGTTGAATATATGTATCCAAATCACCTTCAATCTGTTAAAAAGTTTTGTTTTTAACTGTAAAAAAAAGGTTTTATTACCACAATTTAGTAACGAAAAGAAGTGTTCGCCATGATGCGGTTGGAACGCTCTTGGACGATACCATTATGCAATGAGTAAGTTCTAAGGGCGCTTAGGTGTTGTTGTTTTTTTCTTTTTACTGCTTTTTTGTTATTTCTTTATTTTGTTCTTTCCTTTTTTAAGAAATAGAAATATTTACTGGCTGTCATTTTACTACTCTAGTACCATACCATGTTGGTTTTTCAAATGATACCGTAAAAAATAAAGACAACTTAACTTGCCGTTTTCAGCACCCCCTGTTAGTATAATGGTATCTTCCAAGTGCATTCCAGATGCATCATGGCGGACAGTACTTGTCGTTACTAATTCGTGGTAAAAAAAAAACTTTTTTACAATTAAAAACAAAACTTTTTCAACAGATTGAAGGTGATTTGGATACATATGACTCTTCCACATACATTTTACGGGTTGTTTGTTCAAACATTGTTTAAAAGTGCATTTAAAATTTGTTGTCGGCAGTTGTCATCAGGCATGTCAGGCCTTGTCAGTTGTCGGCTTTTAGGTAGGGTCTGGCATTTGGAAAGTAACATCTATCCTCCCATGATTTGATCATCGTGAATTGTGAATTGAAAAAGTGTTTGATGAAACTTTTTCGGTGGGAATTTTTTTTTTTATGGCCCCGACAGTATGACATATTTTTGTACCTTGCAGAAATGCCTAAAATACCACAACTTTTTGCATTTACAAGTGCAACTAACCAGTGGAGCCTTACATGTTTCTAAGTTTTGGTCAAATGAGAGGAGACTCTTTGCTTGGCAAGTCAAACCACAAAAATTGTATCTAGGGACTGTTTACATCGTGCGCAGAGAGGTAAAAGATTTGCCTCGATTTCAGGGACGCCCTGTGAATACGGCGTCCTACGATACCTTTTTTACGTAGTTGTGCGACCCATTTATTTGTCTAGCTATCGACCTCATTTTCCACGAGTATGTATCGAGTACAAAAACCTACCATACGTCCCCAAAACATTAAAAAGGGCTTCTATATATTGTAAGCTGTATGAGCACTAACCTGAAACGCCTCTCTTGGGAAGAGCTCGCTTGTAATCAATAGGAGCATAGCCGCCTTTCGGCGGCATATCTTGCTTGAAAGTTGACGCCATGTTGGAATTGGGAGAAAGTAAAGTAAAGTGAGTAACAAGAGAGGGCGCTGTGCATCCACCGCGTTTAGATTATTGCTAGAAAGGAAACCTTGGACCTTTTTGTTTCAAATCCATTTTGAAACTAAATTTTCTTTCAGCCTCGATGTATTTCATTTTCTGATATCACACCTAAGTGACAATTCATAAAAACTGGCGTATACAAAAAAAATGGCAAGCCATCACACCCTGCTCAACAAAAGTTTGAGAAACGTAAACATTTTGCGCCTCCTTGCTTTTTATATGATTGGATGATCGAAGCATGGAGGTAGGAATAGACGAAACTTCCTCCATGGACCATGGTATCTCGTCTTCTCAATACGAGAGTTTAGCCACTAAACAGTGGCGTACATTTTCAGACATTTTCTTGGGGGAGGGGAGGCTTAATTTGGGAGCTATTTGGTGTATAGAACCATTCATTTTGTGTATTTTTCAATCCTAATTGAGTGGGCGGAGAGCAAGGGGTTCTAAAATCTGAAGGGGGGGGGGGGGGTTCTAAAATATGAGGGGGGAGTGTTGGGAATTATAGAAGGGCGTGACCCTTCCTTTGATGCAAGACAATAATAACTTGGAAACAAAACAACTGATGTTAGGTGCAATAGATCAACATGAATTTAACTAGATCTCAACATAATGTATGTCAACGAGAAAATTGGCAAGATATTAATATTAATAAACTTATCTTTTTTCTTGTGATTAATTTGTTCTACTTCCAAATTCAACAGGCAACTTTCGTCAATTAATTACTTAGTCCATCAAAATATATTTTAACAAGAACTTGTAAAAACAATTAAGTAAAATTATATAATTAGCTCATGTTTCTGTTAGTTACTTTAGCTTTTGGCCCATAGTTAAATGTCATTATTCCATCAGTAATAGGTGCCGATAAGTAAAATTTGACAGAGCTGTTGAGCACGCAAATGTGCTTAGCAATAAAAAGGGCAACATAGGTAGGTTACCAACTAAACCTTACACAGTATGATATTTTTTTAACAGGCTGAGACATCAGAAAAATTCAACACCCGTGTAAAAACATATCTGTTTACTTTGTACAATTGTTGATTTCCCTTTACAGCGCACAGGGACCTCACGGTGATATGAGCTATATAAAAATGGTTTATTATGATTATTATTTTAACCTGACTCCCAATTTCACAAAGCTGCTCAGCACAAAAACTTGCTCAACACAGAAATCTTTTGCTAAACAGAAAAAAGTTACCAGTCAAAATACAATGTAGGCCTAATGTGTACTTTATGTCACTGGTTCCCTGCCAATTTTTGATTAGTAGAAAAAAAAATGCTAAGCACCATTTTGTGCTAATAATAACAGCTACAGCAGACTCAGCTCTATAAAATACAGTGAACATGTATTGTCGCTAAATATTGTGGTAGTCTTAATAAATTGATAAATCCACTCGTGAATCTGTAGTTAAAGGGACACGTTGCCTTGGATTGGGCAATTAGGGCTAAGAAGAGCATATGAAATGAATTGAAATTAATATGGTTGGAAAGATGTTTTAAAAGTAGAATATAATGATCTACACAAATATGCCATAAAATTATGCGGTTTTCCTCAAACTTCGTGAACTAACACTGTCTGCCATTTTGTGGAGTCAAAAATTTGACTCCACAAAACGGCGGACAGTGATAGTTCACAAAGTAAAAGGAAAACCAAACAATTTTGAGGTATATTAATTGTGTGGATCATTATATTCTACTTTTAAAACATCTTTCCAACCAATTTCAATTCGTTTCATAACAACTCCTTTTCATAGCCCAAATCGCCCAAATCAAGGAAACATGTCCCTTTAAAACCTACAGGTGAGGTTTGCGGTGACACCATGTGTAAAATCTCTCTTGAGCACTGAGAAGAACCGGTGGTTTGAGAAGTTTCCATCAGTATGCTCTGATCGTCTTCAGATGAATGGTGGACTCTGTTGCTGGATGCTGCTTAAAGTACTGCCGGAGAGATTAACTGATAGTTAATCATCCAGCAACAGAGTCCAACTTTCTCCTGAAGACGATCAGAGCATCGGCAATCTGATCGAAACATTGGAGTTGTCAAACCACCCGTTTTTTCAGAACCACCACCGCTACTCAAAGTAGATTTTACACATGGTGTCACCGCAAACCTCGCCCGATTATACTTCCACCATGCAAAGTTTCAAATCCTACTTAGTTAAAACCTACCACACAGTTTAAAAAAGATAGAAACAAAACAAACAAAATTTACCCTGAACAGTGTGTATGTGGGTAAAATGCCTGGCTGGAAGCCAACTTTTGATTGAATTTAAAGGAAGGTAAAAAAAAGTGTCCACTGGAATTTTTTTATTTTTTTTCCCCCCATTTGGGATGAAATCTGATGAGTGTAATCAAGTTCCTGTAGTTTATTCGAACAATTGGTAAACTTTTCCTTTTATAAGAAACACAGAAAACCATTTCCTTTTTTTACACACATACAATAAACCTTGCAGTTGCAGCATTCTGTAAATAAACTATTTGCTCCTTAAATTTGAATACCTGGTATAATGACTTGTTTGGTTTTAAGCAAGCGTTCAGTTTTTCAATCCCATGGACTGTTATTGTTGTAATGTTACGTCAAACAGTTCAAGACAAACATTTTCATAGCTACATAAGAAAGGGAGAACGCCTGTTAAATCTAAACTGAAGGTATACATTTGAAACGAAAACTGGTATATTCATTCTTCAACAAATAATTAAAATTCAGTTAATTTGTTTAAAGTGAACCAATAACTTTTAATTTAAAGATCTGCCTATGGATAAAAACATTCCCAAATTGCACACAAAAAAAGAAATTTTCTTCAAATACATTGTTCTGAGAAATAAGTCCTAAAGACTTTAAAAAAGCCCAACCATTATGAAATCAATTTGATCTTTATCAGGGTAAAATTGATCAAAACTCATGAAACATTTTTTCACCAATATACGCAGGCAAGGACCCAATGTCATAAAGCTGCTTTCTGGTAGGCAAAATGTTGAGCTTACCAGAGCAGAAAAACATGTGTGAGCAAAAGTTTATTTCATAAACGATCAAGAAGTATTGACAGTGCAAGTGCAGTTCACAGTGGATTTGCATCAATTGTTGTTGTCAATCATCTACTTACAAGAGCCCCCGGGGAAATCTAGCCAAAAATTTTTGCGCTTATGGTTAACAGTGTTTATGAAATAAAAACTCTGCTAAGCGTAAAACATCTGCCTACATGCTTTATGAAATTGGGCCCTAATACTTAAGGTTAAAGGAGGCAACAGGGGCAATCGCCTCCATGCCCCTGGTCATTGCCTTGGTGCACCTTGACACCCAACCGTAGAAATTCAAATTCCTCTCATAGAGGTATCCTCCTCTACCGAGGACAAACTGCCTTGCCCTAACAAGTATCGGGCCCACTTTCATGGCTCTGCTTACTGCGGAATTCTTAGCTTACAGCCCATAGACTTCTGTGCTTAACAGGGCTCTTTCTGTAAGCGCAGAATTCCGTGGTAAGCAGATCCATGAAATTGGGCCCTATTCTGATTATGACATAGTGACCCCTTGCACCAATCATGTCACACCCGGCCACCATCTACCACACACGCAACCTACTTTGGGAGTCAAAGTGCACATACAAGTTATGGTAAGCGTGTAAATGCTGCATTGCCAAATACGCGCACTATATGGGGACACTGACTTCAAAAATTTGACCCAGTCAGGTGAATTTGGTCACTATGACAAGCTACTTTAGGGATATTTACAGCAGTTGTAAAAAGTATTGAACGGAGCATTGTGTGTTACAAGTAAGGCTTCTTTTCTTTACCTCTGCATTTGAACACCCAAAACTTTGGATTTGTACAGATAGGCCCGCAGCCATTACACATTACTGAGAAGTGTCTGTGGTCTCACATGCTGTGGAAAATTAATTTAATCATACTTTTAATCTTTTGTTTTCATTGACTGCTCAGTTTATTGCTATCAACACTGTTTACATTAGTGTTGACATTTACAATACAAAGTATTTGGTCCTAAAAAAATAAAAAATTTGAACAATTTCAATTTTTTGTGCAGAAGGGCTGACCTACATGTACATTTATAGTGTAGGCTTTTAAAGACTTTTCTGGCTGTTTAATAAAGATTTTGCAGATTTTTCTGAGGGTAAAAAAAAAATTAGAAATTAAAAAAATCAGAAATAGAACAATATTATCAAATTTACAGATTCTTTCCAATCTCAAATTATGAGAAAAAGACAACTTGAACAAAGATTGTCGTTTGATTGTTGTTTGAAATTTAGTTCTTAATAAACTCCTCCTTTACAAAAACACAAGATCGGTTTGGGACACATTCGTGCAAAATACCTTTAAATCTAATCTTATAGCATGTGATAACTTGGTTTAAAGTGGAAAGTATCCAACCCAGTGACAAAAGTTCAACCACAGTTTGACTTTAGTTTGATTGTATGAAAATGTAAAAAAACATTTGTTTCCTGTAGACCTTAATACATTGACGTCATAAAGCCGCCATCTCAGAGGTAAAACAATGACGAAACAATGGAAATGCCCATCTTAGTGTGCCCGGCATTGAGGATGGACCAAGGAGCAACCTTCTTTCAACCTCTGGCTGAGGGCGCCCTTCTCAAATGACATCAAGGTCTGGGTAGAGGAAGGAGCCCCTGATTCAACAGGATGTTACATGGCAGAGGTTTACAGGCTCTCAACATCATTTCAAATAGATGTCCGAGGGTGGGTCACCACACAGGGGCCGAATCTTTCATCTCTGTGATGTAGGCATGAGCCTCTTTCAAGAAAAACTGAGGGCCCTGGGAGGTTAATGACGAATCCTTAAATTATGAAATTCTTGACAAATCCTAGACCTGATTTTTAACCTACTCAATAATGAGTTAAGGGTTTGAAAAGGTGTCATGATTCAAGTTTCGATCGTTGCATTCAGCCGGTCGTCTATTAAAGTGTCTAGAGGAAGTTTGGTTCAATCTCATATGAGAAATAAACAAACAAACAAACAAACATAGCTCAATATGTAATTATATTTTATGACACTTCTTTTGAAGGTCCAAATCAGATTTAATTAGAACTTTGATCAATTTATTATTTATAATCAAAAGCATTTGAAACATGAAATACTTACAGGAACACTTTACATCATCGTAAGGCACTTAGTGAGTTGAATAGTATCCTCCGGGCGGCTGGTACTCACTTTCACTGGCAACCACACCACCTTCACTCCCGTCATCTGCCGACCACGTCCAACTAGTTGATGGCTGCCTCTCTCCGCTGGGGTATTCATCAACAGCGCCCTCTGTCATGGTTTTCGTTCCCTTCTTACAATAGGCAGCCGGGCCTTGATAATACGCCGGGGAAGAATGAGCTATCGGTTGAAGCCCGCCCTCTGCAGACCAGTTCTGACCTTGCAACGTTGACCCCTGGGGACTGTTGGATCGATTGGGCTGTTGAGAATCAGGGTTGAGTTGATGCTGACCTCTGAACTCTTGCTGACCTTTGAAATCTTGACCCCAAGATGGCGCTAGTTGCGGTTTGTTTGCTGCCTGGCATGTGGTTACCCTGGCCCACATCTGCAGAAGCTTCTCACCAACAGAGGGCTCCAATTCCTAAGGTCAAGCAAAACCAATCCGGAAATAATGTAATCTATCGAAATCTAATTATAAGTAATCAATTACTTTGAACACTATAACTGCATCATATATTATGACAAATTTTAAAATATTTTACAGATTTGTTTTTCTTCCTCAGGAAATCGTGTTTCAATTGTGACAAGCTTTGTTCAAATGAGAGGAGTTTCAAACACAAAGATAACCGAAAGTTTGTCAAAATAGTCAGGCACCAAGAACCTGTTAATCAACAAAAGCAGATCCGGCCATACTAATACTACTAAACAGTTTGCCTGGTTCCACAAAGTCAAGGGTTGGAGGCATTTGTGGTCATTTCGGCCTGGCTTGGTCGCATTTCTCCGTGCCTCCCAATCTTTGATAAGGCTACAGCCGATGCACTTGTATTCGACTGGGATATTGTCTGTCCAGCACTTTCTTGGGTGACCAAGTGAGCGATTGCCTTGTGAAGTGTGGTGGCTGAGTGGTTAAGAGCATCAGAGCTCTGGTGTTTCTGATCAGCAGAGTGTGCGGGTGCAAGTTCCGGTCTTAACATTTGTGTCCTTGAGCATGATGCTTTACCATAATTGCTTTGTCCTTCGGATGGGACATTAAGCCGTAGGTCCCGTGTACTAAGATTGGTAGAACCCAGAATGCTTATCATGAAAGAGAAGGAGTTAACCCAGTGTTTCTGGTTCACCTTGCAAGTTTTTCTCGGGCTTACCAGCTACAGTGATTAAATTCACCAATGAGGCATCTTTGGTCTCATTTCCAGAAATACATAATAACAACCTACATTTCAAGCACCTGCTTGGGCCACTTTTCATCACTCATGCATTGGAGGTGTCCATTCCAACACAGTCTACCCCATCTGACTTCTTCCTCAACACCAAGAACACCTAGACATGATCCTAGTCCATCCATGATTCTAATGACTTACCTGTCCATCTCTGTTCATCTGTACTCTCTGGTTGAGCAAAAACCGTGTCTGGTTAAAGCTGACATTGGCTCTATAAACGAAAGATTAAAAAAAAAACCTTAGGTGGAATGTGGAACTTTGCACGGAGGCCATAATTTTAGACACTTATACAACTTACCCGTTACGTTTGTGTGGTATTAAAAAGCTCTTACAAAATCAAGATTGAGAACATCCATTGAAAGTTTTTGTGTCCTGCCTTTTTCTTTGGTGCAGTGCAGAGAAAGATGCTTCCCACACCCCACCCACACACGCAGCTCTGTGTTGCAGTCACTCTGTGGACATTCATTTGTTCTGTACACTTAAGGAAAATCCTATTCCTCAACACTGTAAACAACTATGTGTGTAAGTCCACAGTGTTTCAAGTCCGTACATAATGTGGACCTCTTTTATTCTCAGGTCCACACTTCGTATGTAGCGTTAAAACAGTGTTTTTGTACAGTGTTGAAGAATAAAATTTTCCTTAAGTGTACAGAACAAAGGAATGTCAACAGATTGACGGCAACACAGAGCTGTGTGTGTGGACGTGTGTAAGTCCACATAGTGTTTTAAGTCCGAACATTATGTGGACCTCGTTTGTGCTCAGGTCCACACTTTGTATGTAGTGTTAAAACACATAGACACACACTCCCGCACACACATTACTTTATCTTTTATTACCATTATTTTATTTCTCTCCACAAAATTCTATTAATGACACACTAAAAGCACTATAGACTGTGCAAGTCTCGCGCGTAATCGAACTTCCGGGACCATTGTGGTCCCAACCATATGGAGTTTTACATTGGCAAGATTTTGTTTCGTCTATTATTTTAGTTTAACGTACTTTATGACCATGAAAATTACATATGTTGTTGGGAATGTAATACTAAGTGATAACAAATATGAAAGTAAAATCAATTCAACAAGACAACAAAGAAAACCCAAGAATTAAACTTGACCTCTGCTTCCGGTTACTTGCAAAAAATTAAGAATTTGTGCCCACCTCCGATCACCAAATTTGTTATGGTCGCGCGATGATAATCACCAGACGCTGTAATTGTGGGGCGCTAAGCCTTTTCATTGCAGTCTACGGTTGTCGAGGCGTCAGCGTCCTCTTTAAACTGCGTCACGCGTTAATTCTACGCCCGTGCGATCATCGTGCGTCTGCGTTTAAACCTGCTTTTAGTGGTTGCATGTACTCAGGCGTGGATTTACAAAAGGGGTTCCTAAAAAGTTAAGATCAAATAAGCATCCTTGTCCCAGAGTTTTTAGTTTGTATCAACAAAAACTAACAAATGATTTGTGTTTTATTATGAAAGCTAAAACTCATTTTATACAAATTGTAATGGTTAATTTTGTTGGTAAGATTTTTTCATAGATTTAATTTAAAAACAATGATTTAATTTCAGAAAAAATAAGTTATTCCCTTGACGTGTTTTCTCGCTCCGATACGCGCGAGACTTGCACAGTCTATTAGAAAATAATCGCTTGAAAACACACACTATAAAACGTCAATGTGGATGTCATGAAGGCTAGACTGAGAAGGTAAATGACGGCAAATTTCCTGTATCCAAAACGTTCATAAGTCTCCCAAAGTCTGCCATACCCACATATATATACACTACCCATATGGAAGCCATTGTTAGACAGCTGGTGCACGGAACTTAATGGATAGGTCTAAATGAACCCATGAAATCTACCTTTTGATCCACTGCACGCCAACCTCAGCACCATTCCTCATCGAGCCGTCTCTCCACTCCACAGTCTGTGAATAGCGAATGTCGGACGTCATCTTGCTAAATCCCTGAAAGTGATTGCTGCCTTGGATGGCAAAGAACAGGAATATAGCTTGGGACGTCTGTAGAGATACAATCAAGATTTGTATGCATGGATTATAAACGCAGTTGATTATGTCATTTAGTTTAGAGAAGGCTGTTGAACGAATTGAAATAGTTTATATTTAGAAACAAAACCTTTTCAACAATTTCCGTGTCTGTGCAATAAGACTGTATGAAGAGTTGCAATAATGTTGTTTTGATCACAGTATTAGGGTTGCGTCTTTGATGAACATCCTGGGACGGGTGAGATGCGAAACTGCGCATTATAATGTTTTCAAGATATGATCTTTTTCCATTTTACTGAGTTAGGACCTTGTAGCACTGCTGGGACAAAATCTGTACAGTTTTTTAAAGATAAGCTTACTACAGAGCATGCCTTTTCCTACTTGATACTCACTTGGAATGCACTGCTGAGAAGTTTAGCAGTACTTGGAGACACACACCATAACCCATTGTGAAATGACAGATCAATATTGAAGGGATCATGACACTTCATGATGAAGTATCTTACTGCATTCACTGAGTCATCAGGAGCTTGTTGTACTTGCTGCCCTCCATAAGCCTCAACACTTCCTGCAGCCTTTATCCCACTACTGCCACTAGTAATCCCACTGCTGCCACCAGAAATCCCACCTCTGCCACCAGCAACTCCACCACCGCCACCACTGCTATTGTAGTATGCCTTCCCTTGCCAGGCAGGAGCTGAGGCGTTCAGGGTAGATGCTGGCTTTGTTGTGGCAGGAGTTTTGGTTTGGTTTAAAGGAGAAGAACAATTCCACTGCTTTTTAGTGCTTGACGGTCCTTGGGAAAAACAACAAGAACAATTGGTGAAATCTCAGCTTGTAACTTCTAAACACTTAATAGTTTTCTTATACACAATAACAATGGCAGCCTTCTTTAATATTTTACCAGCGGTTGGAAGCCAAATAAAAAATTCAAAGGCTCTATTGACATTCTTTAATAATGTTATGTGCACTGCTTGGTTTGGAGTGTAACAAATTAATGGACATCTGGATAAACAAAGGAGAAAAAACCCACAAGAGTTTGATGAAAACAACCATCTTACTGAATTCCCCAGTACCCTCTTGTTGAAAAAGTTCTCTATCAGATTGAACACCACCAGGGCCAAATGTAATGGCTCTGCTAACTGTAACCAACAAATTGGCGCTGATAGTAAAATAAAAATGCACGCTTAACGTTTTGCTTGTGTGCTTGCGTAATGCGTACATCATCTAACTAAACATTCTTCGCATACACAGCTGGCACAGAAATTGGCCGCATACTGTAAGTGGAGAAAGATGACCATAAGCATAGAACTCCATTGTAAGCAGAGCCATGAAATTGGGTCCTTATTGCTTAAAAGCAGTAATGGTTTACAAGGTGCTGCGGCGCAATATGCAGCAAGTCAAACCAGGAACACCACGGCGAATCCCTTCTCTTTTTACGTGCATTACACATTTTAAGGGACCTACGGCTTTTCGTCCCACTCGAAGGACGAAGCAATAATGGTTTAGTCTTGCTTAAGGACACAAGTGTCACGACCGGGACTCAAACCCACACACCGACGATCAGAAACACCGGAGCTTGAGTTCGGTAATCTTATCCGCTCAGCCACGACACGCCACGGTTTGAGCTTATACCTTCACAGGTTTGTTATTTCATGTTTATGTTGGGTCACATAAAGTGCAAATAGTGGTCTTCGACAATTACCAATGTTGACCACTTGCATTTGAAACCTTCAAACTTACTAAATTCTTGCACTCTGTCGTTGGATGAGGCATTTGGCGTTCGTCCACCTTGGTTACCCTGATGAGCTTGCTGATTGAACCTAGTACCAACACTCCGTCGAGGCGGGGTGTTATTGAAATGATCCATAGCTGTCAAACATAACAAGGACATTTTTTTCAGAGCCGATAACCAAAAGAACAGTTATGTTTTAAATACTTTAAGGTTTTTTCATGCATAAACCAGGCAACTATTTGGTTCGTGGGAAAAAAGTAGAAACATTTGATTGAGTACAAGGGCTGACCTACATGTACAGTACACATAGTGTAGGCTCTAACAGACTTTTCTGGCCTCATTAATCACAATTTTTCCAAGGGCAAAACAAACCACACACACACAAAAATGGAAAACAGAATAAAGTAGAAAGGATATCAGTTTATTTTATGACTGAAGGGCTAATTTTTGTTTAGAAAAAGAGTGACCTTGTACATTCGAGTGCCTTTCTGGCAGGCAAGATACTACACGGGTCATACATGTATGGGAAAGTTTCATTTTGTACCATAATTTCAACATAAATTCAAGAGCTCTAGAAATAACAGCTGTACATGTTTTCCGATGTACCCTCTTTCTTCATATCAAAAGTTTACAAAAATTGTATAGTGCAATCTCAAAATTTACTTCTCGTGTTTTCCTTTCATTTTATTTGAATGCTTGTTTATAAAGTTTCACAAAGTTGTACATCAGCCACTGACTTTTCCATCCGAGTTTTAGAAAGAATATACAACCTTGTTGAAAAAAACCAAAAAAACAAAACTGTAATAATAAACTTAACACCTGTTGAAATCGTCGCGGATTCGTTCAGGATTCGAACTGCCCCCTAGCTATCGGGCAAGCTTGGTGAGCTACTGGCAGGCCTTGAATTAAGCCACGGCACCAACAGCAATTGCTGTGGTGCCCTTTGCAAAGTTCCAATACAAATTTACATTTTCCTCATAGAAGTGCCCCTTGCTAGAGGAAAATTGCTGTGCCCCTTCAAGAGCCAAGTTCAAGGCCTGTAGTCGTTATCTGCTCTTGTTGGCAAAAGGTCTAGGGTTTAAATCCCTACCGAGCAATATGCCTGTGGACTTTTTTTGTCATAGGACTCAGAAATGTACCGGGTAAACAGTGCCTCATATTTCATTGACCCTGAAACAGGTCATCAACCTTTAGCCGCCACAAGATCAGTAGGCCTGATGATGCGTCCAGGATAGGACGTGAACATTTTGTCACAATAAAATAATCAAGTCCAGTTGATTTGATTACAGATTTCATATCATTATTCTAATACCTGGATGATGGAGAACATTCATAAAATATAAACAGTGTAGTGATGGGGCCCATGAGACAGTCAAAATCACAACAAAAAAACAAAAAAGAGAAAATAAACATACACATCAAAGATTGGGCCTTGTTGATCTTATAAAAAGCTGTGATTGTAGTAAAGGTTGTATCTTGTGATGAGGCCTTGTTGATGGTACAGTGCTCCTAACAGACATTTATAACAGAGACTAACAGGGAACTATTTCGTCCAGCTATTTTGCATAGCAAAACATCTAGACTGAACTCATTTTGCACATTGAATACCAATATTCAGTAACAAATCGTGATTTTTGAGTAGCATCTGATACATTTTGTGTAGCATTTTGCTCTGGGGAAGGGAAGGGAAGTCGTTCACTGACTTATAAACTGAATGGAAACTTTTCTACTAATGTACCACTGGCAGTCATGACCTACCCATGGGCTTGGGGCGCTGACCGACACCAACAGGTTGCTGTAATCCTAACGCCTGCTCCTCATTGCTAAGAACTTTGACAATGGTTCTTAAGACAGCCTGCAAAGCAATATCAAGATGATAATGGTTATTTACAGTCAGGCCTATAAAAACACAAACTGTATGTTTGGCTTTACCTTACCAATTCAGTGAAAAACACACATTGCGTTTAAAAGCAGGGATGAGATGGTGAGTGGTAAAATGTCTACTAAGTGGTGATAAGAACAACATACCTCATCGCCCGGGGTCCAAGGTTTGGCTGGCATGCGCATCCTCCGTAGGAATAATGTGTGCCACTTCTGTCTCAGTAACAGTGCAAGATTAGCAGCCTAAAAAGAAAGCAATTGATCAATTGATCATAATTTAAAGTACCACGGCCCAATTTTCAAAGAAATAATATCATCTCTTAAATTTGTTTCTCTAGATGAATTTTAACAAATGAAGTTGTTTCAAAACGAAGAACACACACAACTGTTTGCATGTGCCACGGACAAAGCACAAAATACATGTAACATTCAACATTTGTTGTACATGACTCAGGAAGTGAGATAACGTCGGAATCTCGACAAGAATTCATTTGAAATTTTTAACTAACTACCACTGATCGATGGTCAAATGTGTTCATGTTTTCCAGAAAAGACTGGCTTCCCCGGTAAACAAGAACAAATACAAACCTCTGTGTCCGCCCTGAGTACGATCCAGTCGTCTAGTTTCAACCCCGCCCTTTGACCTTTCTCCTCATCATCCGCATCGCTGTCACTGTCGTCCTGGTTGGCTCCGTTGGCGATGTTGTCATCCGGTTGAAAGAGGGCATCTTGAGGAAGACGAGAGGGGCCGGTGAAGAGCGCCACCGCGAGAGGGGAAACGACAGTGGTGCAGCGGACACTTGTGTGGCGGTGGAACCTGGGAATGGGTCAACAACTTCATGTAGTTTGCTATTCTTTAATGATTCATTTCAACTTTCCAAGACAACAATAAAGCATTGTGTCTGAAACAACAGTGGTGCAGCGGACACTCGTGTGACGTTGGAAGCTGGGAGTGGGTCAACAACTTGATGTAGTTTGCTATTCTTGAACGATTCATTCAAACTTTCCCAGACAACAATAAAGCATTGTGTCTGAATTTACGACTTTCCCCTTAATAATAATAATAATAATAATAATAATAATAATAATACTAATTTATTGATTTATATTGCGCCCATTCCATAAAATGTACACAAGCGCATAACAAAATAATAAACAACAAAATATATATATATAAAATAAAAAAATAAAATAATAATAATAATAATAATAATAATAATAATTAAAAAATACAAAATAAATAATAACTGGAAAATACAAAATAAGCACAATCTTTACAACCCCTTCTCCTCACAATAGGTGTAACTGGGTTCTTTTAGATGCATTACACAACACACAGGGCCTACGGCTTTACGTCCCATCTGAAGGAGCACTTGCCCGATCGGGCAGACCAATTCAGACATCCAGGTTTCCCGAAAAAATTTCACTATGTCCCGGGCGATCAGACAGGAAATTTGTCAAGGCCTGGTACATGTATGGTGTGCAGGAGGTCTCTCACTCATTGTCCCTGCTGTACGCACCGCACCTTAACTCGCTGCACATGCTTCGCCACATGTTCTTACCTTGCACTGTATCTGTTCCAAGGGCCAGCCCTTCCTAAAATTTCCAATTCATTCCAATTGGATATCCAGTTGGGAAGAAATGAGTTGGTATTGACTTGGTGTGAGTTGGATTATATTGGAATACTGACTTTTCAATTGGAATAAAATCTTAGACAAACTCAGTTCATTTGGAAAGCCAATTGGACTCAGTTCGCTTGCTTTGATTTGGTTGGAATTAGTTGGAATTTGTTTCTACCAATTGGAAATTTCACCTCCCAATATATTTCCAATTGGAAATTTTATTTCCCAACGGGGTCTAGTTGGAAAAAAATTCCAAATCTAAATCCAACTGAGTCCAATTGTGTCTAATTGGTTTTGTTCCAAAACACAACAATGGAAAAATTCCAATTGGCTCCAGTTGTAAAACTGAATTGGGAATTTTGGTAAGGGACCACTGCGAGACAATCAAATAGCTTTGCTGCACTTTGGAACTTCCCTGCCAGTTTCTTGTTTTCACACCACCGTGCAATTTATTCCAGTTCAATAATAATAACTAGTTCTTATATAACGCATTTTACAATGAAGTATGAATGCGCTTTACATTATTTCCCTGGTCATTGGGCCAATAACATTCCTTTAATCTTTCTCAGCTCCCTGGGGAGTATACAGCCCTAGGCTGCCGTGGCGCTCCGAAGGCTTTTTCAAACACAATATCAACCTCTACCCTTGCAGGTACCCAATTATACCCCATGGGTGAAGAGAAGCAATTATAGTAAAGCATCTTGCTCAGGGACACAAGTGTCATGACCAAGATTCAAACCCATACCCCGATGACTTGACCACAAGAACTTGAATTTGATGCTCTGTAAACTGCTCGGCCATGACACCCTCAAGAGAAATGTAAACAGATACCATTCTCTCTATTGAAAATTGTCTTTAGTTTTTCTTGTAGCCTTCACCTTGAGTAGCCCTTTAGCTTTGTTTTTTTTGGGGGGGGAAAAAAGAGAGAATAAAACCAAAACACTTCAACTTACCTTGTCATTTCCTCGTAGATTAGCCAATCAGTGGGTAATGAATCCACAATCCCCAGTTGTGCCATACCCATTGATAACTTGTTATTGGATGAGTCATGTAGCACTGAGTTGGGATGAAATCGGATTTTGCTCTCTGTTCTGTATTTAAAGTGATCAAAATTTAAGTTAAATGAAAAGGGAAGTAGTAGCTAGAACACAAACAAGAAGTGGAAGCGTTTGAAAATCGACCCTAAACCCGGTCTACTCGCTCTTCGTCCATTAGCGAGCAAAAAAAGTCGGCAATTACTAACCACATTGCAGCCACTAACCACACCATAAAATGGGACAATGCCACAGTGACTGATAGAGAATCTGACAAAACCACAAGATGGTTCAGGGAGGCCATTTGGATCAGACGCAGGGGGGGGAGAACACTTTCAACCAGTCTGACGAAGCTCCAAGCTAAGGAGTGAAACGTAACTAAAATAATATGTAAGTAACACAATTATTTGTTTGGATTTTTGGACTTCTCTTTGTTTTCCCATTTTTTAGCAACGTCTCCATTGGTTTTGTACACGAAGGCGAAGCAAGGAGACCCTCGCCCTGTCAAAGCCCATAGTTGTAGACACACTCACACAAGTGTGTTTACGCCTGCAATCGTGGACCTCCTATTGTCCCTCTTTTGTTTATACTCTAACTTTTTTGCAACAGCTCCCATTGGTTTTGTACACGTTTTCCAACTGTGGACCTTTCCCGAACCGTGGACCTATTGTCCTCTTTTGTTATAGGTCCCGTTTGAATGTGTATACCTACTCACATACACACACTAGTTTAATAGAAGTGACCATTACTAATAAAAATTAGGTGCACACATCCTAAAAAGACAAACAAAAAACAATTCAACGAGAAGTTCCTCAAAGTGTATGGATGGTGAGATGCAATGCCATCTTAGGGCCTTGTCACACTAGTCATTTTTTCACAGGCAATTTAGAGGCAACCAACTGCACAGCATAAAAAAGGAACCCTTAAGTCAGTTAGTAGCACATGATACATTTTTCTAACACCTTCGTACCATTCCAAACAAAACTGTGGGAAACCTGAAATGAAAGCTTTCCATTGTTTTGCTACATAGTACATGTTAATGCTGCAACGTTTAAAACATTAGGTGGGAGAGTGCTGGTTGGAATTTGACGCCAACTGTTTGTTGTGTAGTTAAGTTGCTGCACACGACATTCCTTGGCACAAACACACTAGAAAACAGCCCTTTCTCTTTTGCATTCGCTCTACACTGTTCTATAACAATATATCGTCGTTTTAACAAAATCAAGTTCTTAGAAGACAAGCAGCCCATTCTTATTGGCCCTTCCACTTGCTCTTCTACCCCGACCCCTCTCAACACTTACTGAGTTGTAAGTTGTTTTCTCTCCCGATCCACCTTGATGATGTTAGGGTACATGCCGGCACAAAGGGATGCCTTCACCACGGCCCAGTTCTCAGAGTTAGTGTTCAGATCACGGATGTCTCCTGGTCCCCGAGCTCGCACAAATCCAGAGGCTCTGAGCTGCCCAAGAAGCTGAGTCCTTAAAGGTAAGATCATAGATTGGGGGTCAACGTAAATCATTAATCATTTTTTTATTATTCTCTTTTACGGACTGTTAGTCCTTTCTTTTGTCTGAGTTTTAATATTGTTATTTTCAATATTGTATATTGCATGTAATTCAGCCTTTGGCTGCAATGTGTTTTTAGCAATAAACCAATTAATAAATAATAAGTAAAGCTGATTAAATAGGCAAAATTACAAAGAGCGCTTAGAGACTTTCTTCTGAAGGTGTTAGGCGCTATATAAATACAGTTGTTATTATTATTATTATTATTTTATAATTACAAAGACAGATACAATGAAGTTCACATGTGAAAGTTATAGCTGAATACAGTGTCTACTTATTGTGAGAACAGCAAAAACTGCCATGGTAATGTTCAGTGAGGTGACAGCGAGCGTACCAAGCCGATCTCTGGCTGCAGCATTTTGTGAATGGACACCAACCCTCACAAATCTGAGAAACAATTCAGGCATGAATCGTTTCTCAGATTCAAATGGTTTTTTTTAGTGAACATTTATTCAAATCATATTACTTTGAAGGGAATCATTTTTCAAAATAGTTTACACTATCACCAGCTGCAGTGCTCCTTACCAAGTAAATTGTTCATTAATCATTAATTGTTGGAGTATTTACCAGTCTATGACACTTTGTTTAAGATCAGCCCAAAAAAAACATGACTGATCAAACCATGTATTGAAATAAAGCAATGATGATTTCATGGGGTCTTCCAGGCCTGGAATTAAACGGAGGCCACAGCCTATGCTGCCCTGGTCTTGGCCTTGTTGGTGCCCCTTAAAAAGTTCCCCATAAAAATTGAAAAAATTCCAATGGAAGTGCCCTTTGCAAAATGAAAATGGCCTTGCCGTCTCAAAAAAGGAAATTCCAGGCCTGGTGTCCAAATTCCATTTCACCAAGTAGTAGACCACAAGGGATACTGACTGGGTAGCTTTTAAAAAAACTGGGGGTTCAGCCCGAATGGTATTTTATTGAACTTGATTGTATTTCAAATGGAACTTTTTCTCTGAAGGATTGGTACTGGTAAGAGCTTCACAATAAGTGAACTCTCTTATTAAAACTAATAATTTATCAAATGTTTTCAATAAATAACAAAGCCGTACATTGTCTTTCAGCCTGGATGGTACTTACCTCATCCCCACTATCATCTCCATGGTGGCCTGAGACAAGTAGTTCCTTACGCAGAATGCTCTCTCCCAACCATCGCTACGGGCTCTCTGCCACGCCTAGATACCAAGCAGGGAAAAAAAAAAATAATTTCAATAATTATCCTAAGTAATTCGATCACACCCACCTCTTAACTCCCTCTTATTTGTTTATTTAGGTGTTTGGCCAACAACTGAAAACCTATCGTTATTGTACTGTTTCCCTCCCCCCCCCCCGCGAACTTTCTCTCGCAACTTTCGCAAAAAGTGAAGGGCGTAAAGACTCGAAACTTGGCATGTACTGAGACCTTTGTGTCTAGACAGAATCTTTTGGGGGGTGATGACGTCATTGAATACATCATACCATTAAATCCAAAAAAGCACCATACTCCAATTATTACACTTATCCTGCTAATTGCTACTTATTGTTACCTTTGCTTTACTCCACAATTACATGTCTTTATTGTTCATAGAGGTGTGGAAATAAATGTGTATCTGAATCTGAGTCCTACTATTATACAAATATTGGATGCATAGGAGTACAATATAGGAGTACAATATAGGAGTACAATATATCAGAATATGGTTCCATTTTACGAGGCAAAGCCGGTGAAAGAAGCCATGGCTTTGACAAGACCCCGGATGTACACAATCTATGTAGAGTTTGTGTTTCATAATTACCTGGAATGCTCTGAGTAAGGCCATGTGGTCGCTGTATGTACTGGCAGCATACTTCTTACGGACGGCCATTGCTGCTCGCTTCTCGGAGGGATGGTTTGGCAAGACGACTGCACGAGAGACAACAGCAAAGGTTTACAAGGTGATGCAGCCTAATGTGCACCCAACTATGCCAGGAACACTTGGGCGAGTCCCATCACTTAAAGATAGGTGTACTGGGTTCTTTTAGGTGCATTGCACAAAACATGGGATCTAGGGCTTTATGTTCCATCCAAAGAACAAAGCAATAATGTGCCGAGACTGGGACTCGAGCCCACACTCTGCTGATCAGAAAAACCAATGTTTGAGTCCGGTGCGATTGATCGCTCGGCCACAACTCGCAGCACACTTACAGAAAACTCAAAAGTGTTAAATTACATAAATTACATAAACAACAATAAAACAATAAATTACCAGAGCTGCTAACATTTGCATCTTGCAATCAGGGAGATTGTGTACAACAATCAGGGAGATATTTAGAATTTCCATTCAACATTAATAGGGAAAAACTTTCCATATTCAGGGAGATTTTCAAGTTTGTTCATCAGATGATGAACAAACAAATAGATGATGGTCTATGATTGGTCTATTTTCAAGAAACTTTCTGCAGAATCAGGGACAGTTGGCAGCTCTGCATTTTTTATAAACAAATTTTATATAACATTTTTGTTGATAACTTCGCAATTCAGTATTTTTAAAAATATATATATCTTTTTTTTAATGAGAGATCACCTAACATCACAAGGCCACGAACGGCCACTTCAAGGTGAGGGCTACACTTTACTGATTTATACCTACTCCTGGGGCTGAAACAGGGTTATCCCCTTTATAGTCAGTAAAGATGTAGGCATGGGTATCATCCACTAGGAGCCTGGCTGGTAAAGCGGAATGCCCACCTTCCCAACTTTTTACAAAGTAATTATGGTTAATTGTCATGACCGGGTATCGAACCCACACTCCGCTGCTGACAACACCAGAGCATGGGTCCGGTGAACTAGACAGCCAGGCCACAACACGACATATGTCTTTAATTTGTGAGTTATTTAGACATTCTCTACTCACATGGATCCCTGTAGGCCAGAGCACACACTATGGTTAGCACAGGATCAAGGCACTTGAGTACAATGGAGTAGAGCATCATCTTGCCTAATCTAGGCTCTACAGGTAGATCAGCGAGATGGTGGCCCAACTCAGTCAGATCTTCCCAGTTGTCTATTGCGTCAATGGCCTGCCACAGAGCCAAAAAAACATGATCAAAAATACAATAGTTCACCAATAGTTCACTTTTCTTTCCTCTTCCCACTTTTGATTTTGTCCTTTGTCTTTCCAACATCTCGTGGTCAAAACCAGCCCCTTTCCTCCAACCCCCCCTCCCTTTTGTCTCCTTTTTCATCATATACCCCTTGCTCTTTCTTTGTGCTTTCTGCTTCTCTCTCTCTATTCATGTATTTCCACTTGTTGACTGCTTCTGTTTATGTGTGTTGTGACATCATTTAGCCTTTGAGAAAGACTCTGCTAGGTTTGAAACGTCTGGCCATTAAAACGTCAGGCCATTAAAACGTCAGGCCATTAACTATTTTTTACATTGATAATGGGGTATCCCCTATGGAGGAAATGTAAACATCAATGTTTTCACGAAGCGATGAATGTGTGAAAAAATCACAAAATTTGGCAGCTCATTTTTATGCACAAATTCTTGACATACTAGTTGCCGTTAACATTTCCAGCAACTTTCAGGACCTAACATGTAATAGCATCATAATTTCACTAATTAGCATGACCGACGAACCACTAGAATTGCCATATTGCATTTCCTCAAAGTGACAAATCAAGCTTCGCCACTTTATCCCCTGGTGTGTGTCCCCCCATACTGTGACTTAATATCGGCTGAAGGAAGTTGTTCAAAAGAGGGCGCTATCGGAAAAAATGTCTAAATACATGTAATCCGCCGCATGGGGGACAGAATTTTCGAGGAGAAACATAATCTCCTGCCATACGAGCGTCAAGTGCTTAAACAGTTCTATGACATTTGGCCCCAATGATTGTATGAAGATTACCTTGAGAAGCTGGACTGCATTCTTGACGATGAGAATCGCTGGTGGGTCTGCAGCTTTGGAGAGGAACTCTGCGATGGTCATGTTGACAGGTGCCAAGAGCTTTGTGTGTAGACACAACTCCTAAAAAAGAAACGCACAGGAAATAATAGTCTCAGCTTGGTGTTTGTTTGTGGCTTGGTGTTTGTTTGTGACTGCGTGTAGGTCACTCCTACCGTCACATGACCGTCTGTTTGCTCATATTCGGTGCCTTATGGGAACCAAGGACAAAACAAAAAAGGAAAAATAAAAGGGGTTGAGGGGGGTGTTTCACCATTTTTCTTCAACTGACCTGTAGAGGCAGCCGGAGAATCTCTGGTGTCTGGAAGTCGGCCAGACTCTTATAGCGAACTCTACTCATCAGGTGGAAACACATTCCTGGACGACAGCGTCCAGCCCTACTCATAAACAAAAAAATCAATACATGTTGACATAAACAGAGAGAAAACACATAGGGCCTAAAGTGAATTAAGCAGGTGGAAACACATTCCTGGACGACAGCGTCCAGCCCTACTCATAAACAAAAAAATCAATACATGTTGACATAAACAGAGAGAAAACACATAGGGCCTAAAGTGAATAAAGCAGGTGGAAACACATTCCTGGACGACAGCGTCCAGCCCTACTCATAAACAAAAAAATCAATACATGTTGACATAAACAGAGAGAAAACACATAGGGCCTAAAGTGAATAAAGCAGGTGGAAACACATTCCTGGACGACAGCGTCCAGCCCTACTCATAAACAAAAAAATCAATACATGTTGACATAAACAGAGAGAAAACACATAGGGCCTAAAGTGAATAAAGCAGGTGGATACACATTGCTACTTAAGCAGCCCTGGTTTACGGTAGATAAAAGGAGTCTAAGAAAACTTACCGTCCTTTTCTCTGCTTAGCGCTGGCCTTTGATATCCAGTTGCTCTTCAGCATGGACACAGAAGTCAGAGCGTCAAAAGATTTCTGTTGAAATGTACAAATTTTGTCTTTACACTAATCAGTTTTCAAGATCCAAATTGCTGCAGTAGATGCACTATATCAATATCACATGATATCCACACATGTATGGCAACATCATACAATGAGGCACATGTCTGGCAAAATAATGTACATGTCACAGTATCATCAGTAGAGTGGGGACAGCAGAGCAAAGGAACACAAAAGGAACAATGCTATCTTCACATTTGAATCCTTTTTGGGGGGGGGGGTCCTCACATTTTTCCATGCGCTAATTGTTTATGGGGAGTGTTAAGTTAAAGGGTTAGAGAAAATTCCTCACACTGATAGCAACAAATTGATGTGTGTATGGACAATGATACCACATGACATGTATGACATCATTTTCTGAAATTAGCTGTAAAAAACACCTTTAAAAAAATGGTCACACAGCTTTACTGCCTCCCTCTAGTGCCTGCTCACCACACAGCTATTGAACTGCCTGAGAATGGGGTCACTTCTTGGTCACTCACTGATCCGAGGAGGGACAGACATGCATTAGTGACCGAATACTTTTGAACAACCCCGCGACCGTTGTTCAGCCAACAAGATTAGAAAACCAGCAAGAGGTGTGTTTAAACTAAGCTCTTACATGTACATACATAAACATCACTCACCTCTTTGACTTTTCCAGAATCTACGACAAACACAACATCATTGATGGTCACACTTGTCTCTGCAATGTTGGTAGAAAGAACCTGAAGGGGAAACAAAAATTGGTTTACAAAATAAAACAAATCAGCTCCTGTACGACTGACTGCTCCATTAGAGTAAAAGCATTGGTTCATACACCCCTTGTATATTACTACACAAGCTCAAACAGCGCCCTTTTTAGGGTAAAAGGAATACCTACATGTATCATTGGCCGAGAGCAGTGCATAGTGCGTACACATGTTTCCATTGTTTGCCTGTGCAAAGGGTCCACCCTGGGCCTTGGGGAGTGTCTCAAAAGTCAGGCTCAGTCTAGTTGCAGAGGAACGCTCCCATAGGCATAAGCATGTAATCTAGTTGACCGCCAGAAAGTTCTGCTGAATCACACCCTGTGCACGTTAGTGTTTTGAACACTCCCCTCCTACAACTTTCACCTTTTACATCTTGAAATTTTTTACGAGGAAATAAATGTACAGTTTCTACATCTACCGAGTTGAATAACTGAATTATATCAGGCAAGGTTATCCCCATGAAATAAAAAAAACATCAGAGCGATGGTCTGGGGCCCACTTGGTTTCATAGAGCTGCTTGAGCTGGAGATATTGCTTAACAATTTGCTAAGCAAAAAGGAGCAGGATACCAGCCATTAACTGTACATGTGACATGGTAGTTTGGCTGGTGACCTTACTCTGGTAAGCATAATTTTGTTGTGCTCGGCTACTTTTTGTGCTTAATTAAGCAGCAGTATGAAATTCTGTACAAAGCTTACAATTTTGCGGACCCCCAAGGCAGCTTTCCTGAACACTTTCTTCTGATCAGAGCTCTGCATGGAGGAGTGAAGAGTGTAGACTTGGAAATGACTGCTGTCAGAGAACATACTGTCATCGTTGAGTAAGGTGTCTCGAAGAGACACGATATCGTCATACCCCGGCAAGAAGACGAGGATAGCACCTGGAAGAAGGGAAAGAAGAAACTAATGAGAGGGATTTGAAACTTTGCACAATGGAATTAAAACTGGGGCCCTGAGCCAAGATACTGACAAAATAGGGAGACCACCAACATAGGGCTAGAAAGGTCAGTTGGTAGAGTGCCGGCACGTTAATCCGGAGGCCGTTGGTACAAATCCCGCTCTAGTCAATTTATCCTTGTTCAACCCCAAATTCTTTAAATAAAACCAACTGAGAACCAAAAAGAAGAAGAACGGAACTGAATATGATATGAACTATATTGACTACCTTCTTCTGAGTTATCCAAGATGTAGTTCAGTAACGCAATGATGAGGTTCAAGTCGACTCTCTCATCATCGAAGCTGTGATGGTACGCCTGGAGTAACTCCTTGTCCTCGGCACTGATATCCGAGCTGTCCTTGATAAGGTCCGTCTCATGATCTCCCTCTGTCTGAGTGTTGGTTCTGTGGATGCAATAACCAAACACATTGAACTCCACTGGCTCCCGATCAAATTGCATATCGTGTATAAGTTAAATCTTCTCACTTTCAAAGCTCTTCATGGCTTATCTCCTGACTATATATCTGATCTTCTCCATAAATATATTCCTGTTCGTCCTCTCCGATCTGCTGGCCAATCCCTACTCACGCAAACTACTCTTTCCACAAAATTTTATGGTCAAAGAGCCTTCAACTTCATTGCACCTTCGTTATGGAATGACTTACCTCTTCATATTCGCCAAGCTGGCTCTCTTCAGATTTTCAAGGGACTTTTAAAATCTCATTTGTTTGAATCTTTATTTTTGTAACTTGCTTTTATATTCATTTCATTGTTTTAAGTTTTGTGTTGGGCATATAGGCTCCTGCATTAAGCGCAATATAAATATCTCGTATTATTATTATTATCGTGTTTAAGAGTTACATACAAAGTGTGGACCTGAGAACAAAAGAGATCCTAACAATGTAGGGACTTGAAACACCATGTGGACTTGCACACCTCCTCACGGTGTTTTTTTTACTGTGTTGAAGAATATGTGGTTCTTGAGTGCACAGAGCAAAGGAATGTCCACAGAGTGTATGCAACACAGAGCTGTGCCCTTTTATTACACACGCCAACTTCTGGGGTATTTTAAACAATGGAACAACGCTACCTCACAAGTTTTTCTTTGTTCTCGTGCTACACCAAAGAGCATTTCTTCAGAAAAGGGAATAATAGAACACCCGGCTCTTGTGTTTGTTGTCATATTTTAATTTGTAAAAACTTTAATATTCTATACAATTTTTATTAAACCTTGTGTGCATTGAAGTGATTGTCGCCTTAGGCCCACCTGTTCTAAATTTGTTAATGTAATAATAATAAACCAGAAATATCAGTTGAGTTGTTTGGACACAACCAGGGCAATTTCTCTCTCTGAAACGCATCATCACCTTCTATCAATGAAATCTGGAGGTAAAACAAGGTCAACGTAAAATCCTGAAATCGTGAACAAAATGCTGGCAAATCACAGGCCTATGTAAACTCACATGTGGGCCTGAAGAATTTCTACAACATCCACCTGGTTGAATTTCTTGGCCCAGTCTATTGCAGTCCTGTAAAAACAAAAGAGACACCATCATCACAATACTTGATACTAAATCTCTCAAGGATATCAATTGACATGGCGTGTCGTGGTTGAGCCGTTAAGAGGACGGGACTCAAGCTCTGGTGTTTCTGATCAGTAGAGTGTGGGTTCGAGTACCAGTCGTGGCACTTGTGTCCTTGAGCAAAATACTTAACCACAAGTGCTTTGTCCTTTGCCGTAGGTCCCATGTACTAGGATTGGTAGTGCAGGTAAAAGAACCCAGAACACTTACCGTAGAAGAGTAGGGGTTAACCCGGTGTTTCTGGTTCACAAGCACCCTTTTTGAGGTGATTAAGTTCACTTATGACGCATACTTGGTTTTATTACCGGAAATATATAATAATAATAATACAAAAAATACTAGGTTTCCTTTAAATATTTGACTGATTGATAAGAAATTGAGATGCCAATACCCCCTCCACTGTAGCTAGTATATTGCATACGTTAGTAAAAATTACACTTCACCAGTTTGCTTCGGGACTAAAAAAAAACATTTTCCCATAACCCATGCTAGATTAATTTCAGTGCAATAGAAACTTGTTTTCTTCTTCTAGCCATTAATACTTAGTTATTGTCAATGAAATAGTGCTTGGGCACCCATATAAGAGCGTTTTCCATTGACATTTTGCAGATTTTAATGGCTTGTATTTGTTTTTTGCCACGGACGGCCACTTAACTTATAATTTGATTACTGATCATTTATCCAACACTCGGTCAAACAGAACACATGGAGCAAGTTCGAGTGCGCACATTTAGTCGACCTGTGAGTGACCACTGACTAACATTGTACATGCGCAGTGATGTACTCACACGAACGACTCGTTTTGAGGTCTAGTCAAACATCGGTACGGTATTCAAGCCGTTCTGCTAGTGTCATCACTGGTTCCCTTCTGCGCTTTACACATGTAATAGCATGAGACAAGGCTATCGGGACCTTGGAAGAAACCATGGTCCTGAGGCTGGTTCCAAATGGTCTAACACAATTGTCAACCAATAACCATGGTGCGCACTCGAACTTGCTCTCGGATGTTAAGCCTTTTGCAACGTGTACATTCCACTGCGGCACACTACTTTTTGTTTAAAAGCATTTGCAAAGTGGTGAAGGTAACATCGTACAATCAGCCCGTGCACAAGAGCAGGATTAATCGGGTGTAGTACTTTTGCGATCAGGGATTAAGATGGTCATCTTGTAGATAAGGGCCTTGGCACATTGAATTCAACTGAATTAAAGGCAAAGTATACCTTTGGTTTTTGGAACCGTTCATATACAATAAAACTAACCTGTGAAAATGTCACTTCAAAAGGTGGCCACGTTTTTGAGATATCGCCGAAAAAACGGAGCGAATGTGTAGAATAATCCCTATAGGAATACACAAACTGAGAAGCGTTTCTGACAGAAACGCTTCTCAGATTCAAATTTTGGGGCATAAAACCTGATATCTTTTTCCATAACCACATTACTTCGAAGTAAAATTATTCTCAAAATGCTTTACTACCCAAAGCTGCTGTACTTCTTACCATGTAAGTTTTTATTGCCATTAATTTTCAAAGTCAGTTCCAAGCGTGTACAGACAGATCCTTTAAACCCCCAAAACCAAACAAATAAACTAAACTATCAAAATCTAAAATCCATACATTTCTGTAGAACTTACATGTCGTTTGAAGCTCTCTGTGTAGCATTAGCTCCTAGGCTTAGCAATCTCTCTACGGTTTCTACATTGCCTCTACCTGCTGCAAGCATAAGGGCCGTAGCGCTGGTCTCAGAGTGGACATAGTCAGCTATTTAATAAACCACACCAACAAATAATTTGTAAAGTGTATATCTGTTCTACATATAGTTCGGTCGGAATGTAGACCTTGAAAATCCTGGCCTGGGCTCGATTTCACAAAGAGTTAAGATTGATCGTAAGTGCAAATCCATCGTAGTTGCTTAGCAAAGAGTGATGTCACAATACAAATCACTATGGTAATACTGATAACTCGTCATAAGATGAATCTTAGTGCTTTGTGAAATCGACCCCTGGTGTGCTGATCCTGTGTCCTTAAACAAGATACTTTACCATAATTGCTTTGTCTTTCCAATGGACATTAAGCCATAGGTCCCATGCAATGCAACGGACTGTGCAAGTCTCGCGCGTATTTCCACACTGGGACCCATTTAGGTGTGCGTGCTTGCTTCCTTCACGCTTTACAGCAATGTACGTGGGACCACAGTGGTTCAAAAAAAGTTTGAATATGCGGGAGACTTGCAGTCTATAGGCCATGCTCAGCAAAGGAGAACAAAGAACACCATGGAAGAGCAGGGGTTTACCACAGCCATGGCAAGCACACTCGTTTGATTAACCCTCCTACTTTTGGTTACTTTTTTATATAGGGAGATGACTGACCATTTTGAAACCATTCTAAAGCGCAGGTGTGTATGGTGGTACAACAGTGCACAGAACCAACTGTGTACATGTGTGTACTGTGTAGATTCATGCGACATATTGCAGGCTGGCATAGTTGATCTACATGTAGGGTTCAAAACCACATTGGAGGATGTTGAATGATCAAACAGTACTGTGTAGAAAGATTCACCACATTGTATTATACCCCAGACTATCACATACATGTAGTTTATCTATCATATGAGACCATAGAAGATGATATTGATTAGTCAGACAGTAGGAGGGTTGACTGTACTGGTCAGGATTAAATTAGCTTCTGCGGCATCCTTTATTTCATAATCAGAAATAAACAACTGTCTGTAACTCACCACTGACGTTCTCCTCCAGCACAAGATGCATGAGTTGAGCAAACGCCTCCTCGGTGCCTTTCAGCCAGCAATCACCGAGGGCGCTATCCATGTCCTTCTGCAACCAATCTGGCATGTCTGCTACATCCACAGAAGCCTTATTGGAAAAAGAAAAAATATATAGATAAATGAATCAAGTCCCTTCCAGACAGGTTTTTTTTTTTTTTTTATTCCCTGAATTGAAAGTTTCACAATTTAATTGCTAATCCTGGGAAATAGCCATTTTCAAAGAAATAGCCATCTCTGCTTGGGTGTAGGGTTAAGTAAGAACCCAGGGCTAGCTTGTCGAGAGTACATTTTCACCAGGAAATATGCATCAAGTGTAGAACGAACATGAGATGGCAGTGGTATTAATATTTCCAAGGAAATGTAGAACAAAGAGCCGTTCAAACACCTTTTTCCCCATGTATACTGCATATCTTTGGAACTCCTTGCCTGGTGCATGTTTTCCTCCATCCTACAATCTAGACTGTCTTAAGAGGAATATCAATTCCTACCTTCAACTGAGTTATTTTCATTTCGATATTTTCTTCTTGTAGCCCCTTACCAAAGACGGGTTCTAGCCTTATTTGGGGCAACCTTGCTAAAATCTTTTTTAAATGTCCTGGGATGGGGTATCTGGCCCAGGAAACTGCCTGGGTAGTGTAAAAAGAGTTGACCAGAGCAGGTTCCAGCATACTATTTCATACCACCTTTGGAACCACCAGGTCTCAAGAAGTCTAAAGTCAGCCTCGCTACCATGGGCAGTGCGCTGTAACGCCCGCTAACTCCGCGTACGTCTCTAACCCCTGGAAGGGAAACACTAAAAATCAACGCTGATTGGCTCACCCAAAGTGACTGCTGTGTGTGTACGCTTGTTAAAAAATTTCGATCGGCCCTAGGCGCTTGTCGGGCGCTTAGTACGTGCGTGTAAAAATGCACGTATTTCGACGCAATACATTTCAAATGAATCATGTTTTTGTAAGTACAAGTACAAACTGCATACAGTTAAATGTTTCACAAGATTGAAAAAGAATGAGAGGGGGCCAGTTGCTCTATGACTTGTGCGTCCTTTGACAGCGCACTCTGCGTAGTCTCTAACACAGAATGGATCAACCACAGAGCTAATTAAAATATCCCTTATATTTGGACATTTCAAAGTCACACTTCCAGGGGGATATGATCGAGCGATGCATTCTGGGAAAGAAAACAACATGGCGCCCGGCGAGATCGTATACCACTGGGAACGAGGTTTGTCTAAAGTCCCCTGAATCAAGTCTTTAATCAACTCCCAAGTCTGTTTCAAGCGTCAGACTGAGTTTCAGGACCGATTCCCTAAAATGTTGAGTGCAAACCAATGGTTTCCACTCTCATGGGGCTGTGGTTCTGAAATGAGTTTGTATCCTAGTAGACTAGATGCAGAGGGAAAGGAAATTTACAGGCAACCAGTTCCAGGCAATCTTAGAGAAGAAGGTCAACACCCTCATTTCAATTTCTATATATTTTTCTTATGGATAAAGGAAAATGTCTCCTGTGCTACCAAAGTGTTTAACTGCAATTCAGTTGGTTGTCGCCAAGTTGCATGTAAGAATTGCCTTGTCCGACGGGACCTTTATAACAAGTAACGAACCACAAGGAAAACAGATGACTGGGTGAATTTACCTAAATTTTGGGGTGAACAAAGAAAACCCGACTAGAACAGCGTGCCGGTGCTCTACCAACTTGGGTGCGATCCCTGGTTATACAGCAATTTAAGGTTTAATGGCTTCTGACAGCACCCCCAAACAAAATTGACAAAATAGTGAAAACCGCCATTATAGAGCGAGATAGCTCAGTTGGTATAGAGCACCAGCATGACAGTCGCAAGTTCAAATCATGTTCTACCTTATACACTTACATCAAGCAATCCCTTGCTGTGGTTCGAACTCCCACTCAGCCCAGTTGCAGAGAGGTCTTGGGTTATTTTACTCACTCCATCCTCGTTCCTTGAAGCAGCTCCTTTGACTACGCTGGGCTCCTCGTACCATTTATTCAGCTGACTCTGCTGTTTAGCCACTGAAAGTATTGATTCCTTTACAGTTAAAAGCCATCTCTGTGCTTATAAATTAGAACCCTTAAGTAGATGTTAATTTTGCATCGGGGATAATAAGTATAATTTGTTTTTTACCCTTACACCGATGTGTGTTAAGCACTCGATACTCAGTACTTTCCAGAGTTCTTTGAAAAAACCCACAGGCAAATCACTTAAGTAATTCAGAATCGCTCAGGTAAGGTTCGGCAACTATCTAAAAGCCGGAACAGATTTAAGGCTATTTTGTTTACTGCACTCAAGTTTAGTTTAGTTTATTACCTTTATGGACCTTATGCATTGACGTCACCAAGCCGCCATCTTAGAGGTAAACTGATGATGAAACAATGGAAACACGCTGATTTGTACGCGCGGCGCGGCGCACAGGACTGGCCAATGAACGGCTTCCTTTTGACCTCTAGGCGAGGGCGCCCTACTCAAATGACGTCATATGCATAAGGTCTATTGCACAAACATCAAAATACAACAAAAGGGAAACCCCAAACAGACACGCAAACCCACTAAATGAGGACTCTTGATCGCACACCAGAATAAAACAAAGAAACAACAACAACAACAGTTGTTCAACAGTAGTTAATAATAATGATAGTAAAAATACGCCGTTCCGATACAGCACATTATCATAACCCTACTGTTCAGTTATGATGTGGATGGAATTATAGTACTTACTCTTTGTTTTTTCCTTGATGTATTTCTGCATTCTATCGTTAGTGTATCCCGTGCTGTCATCAATGAGAGTAAAAAGATGGAAATGTTAGAAAGACTTTCAGACAAACGTTGGGAAAATAAGGCAGGCCTGATACTACACAGAGGCAACAGAAGGCAATTGCACTCCATGCCCCTGGTCATTTCCTTGGCGCCTCTTGAAATATTCCAGTAACAATTTAAATTTACCTCGTAGAGGCAGTTTTCATTACAGCAAAACTGCCTTGCCCTTACAAGAACCAAGTGTCAGGTATTGATATATATCAGGTATTGATAAGTGTTGATATTGAAGGTGTCTGAATCTGCTGCAAATTGAGGATTCTAAAGTCTTCTTGTACAACAAACATCACCATCAAGCAAAAATTAGTTTACACACTCGACTATCCAGTTTATAAAGATGCTTTAACGATTAGGCCAAGAGAAATCAGTTGCATATTCAGTGGAACCCGAACAACCCTTAAAAATGTAGACGACTATATTCTTATTTACAATGAACCGTTCAAAGGTCATACAAATTACAAAAGAAAATATTGATGAGGATGAACAAGTTGTGAAATCTTACCATTTTAGAGCGTCCTCGAGAAAGAGTTCCTCCACTTCAAAGATTTTACCAGGAACTGCAAGAAAAATTGAAACATTATACCATTACAGGAAAGCTCCATTAAAGAATTTCTGAGTTTGGCCACAAAAACTTGGAAAGTATACGTTCTTTTCATTAAACTTAATGAATTGAACTTGTAATAAGTCATCACCGACACCACTAAATAGCACAGATCTAGATACCAGTAAAATGTAACATTCGGAGGAAATGGCGTTTAAAGTTGAACGCTTTTTAAAATCAATTAATTTTCAACTAGTTTTCTTACAGTGGAGACTTGATGCATTAAACTTCAAATACTTTGATACTTCATAGTTGCCATGCCTAATTACCGTAATTAAAAAAGCAAAGCTCGTGAAGCGTTGAAACTTCATGAAACTGAAGGCCTCGGTTAACAATGTTTAAACATGTAAAAAACTGAAAACTTCAATTGAAAAAGTAGTTTTGTACACTGCGTGCTAGTGACAAAGTGTAAATTCCACAAAGCTACTGGGGACTGCACAAAAAATGTACCTACCCGAAACCAGAGGGCAGTTGTTGAAGTAGCGAACAAAGAGCTCAGTATCCAGAGCAGCACTCATCAGAATGACTTTTAAATGCTTCAATCTGACCATGATCTCTCTCAGTTGGATCAGCAGGAAATCACAGAAGCGGTCTCGTTCATGTATCTCATCCTAATGAATGTACACATGGATTATGCATAAATACTCAATCAATCAATCAATAGTGACTTTTATATAGCGCCACATTCCAATGGTCAATGCTCATGGCGCCGTACAGTAAGCTCTTGTATAAAGGTGAGATTTGAGTGACGTCTTAAAAGTCAGTATTGCAGGTGATTGTCTGATGTTGTAAGGAAGACTGTTCCGGATCCTGGGGGCCGCGACAAAAAAAGGCACGGTCACCCCAACTGTGCATGCTTCTAGGAATGGATAATGCAGATCTGTCAGAACTGGAGCGCTGGTTACGAGTTGTTTTATGGAAGGCCAGTAGGTTGGTCAGGTATATGCTGGACCACAAGAATTCAGACATCGGTACACGAGCAGCATGATCTTGTATTGAATTCATGCCTCAATTGGTAGCCAGTGCAAGTCCTTTGGGATAGGTGTTACGTGGTCAAATTTCCTTGCTTAGACTATCGATCGACAAAGAGGTTTGGCACGGCTGCTCTTAATAATAATGATACTAATAATATTTCACAGTTCTCAGAGAGCGCTTTATCAAACCATGAGGGTGACTCAAAGCGCTCCTTACCTTTCTACAAGGTATGCAGTGCTGTGTTCGAAAATAAGACCCATTTTGTTCACTAGCACCATCTAACAGCTTACAAGGTGCTTTGGCATAATCTGCAGCCAACCATACAGAAACAGGGTTCTGCCCAGGATTTGTTTAGTGCCGGAAATTTTTTTTTCCCTAGTACAGTCAAGTCAATTTCCTTTCGACCGTGCACGGAGTGGTTACACACGTGCGCCCTGCAGCTAGCTGTGCCTTGAATGTAGGCCCTCAGTGCGCGCACGCCTTTACCGCCATGGGAAAACAATTTACAGCATCTATAGCATGGTGCTTACTCTGCAGTTCATTTCCGTTGTATTAAACGCTGTAGAATAGGGTTCGCAACATGATGAAACTGGTATCATGTTATTCCAAGCGTAAAGCTATAATCAGCGTGACTGGAAACCATTGCAAAATCAATGCGGGTTTCGTGTGTTGGATATATTGTACATCGTACAAGCGGGAGGAATGCTCGATCCTGGATCATTAAAATAGATTCAAACCAAAGAAGTAGGCTACTCGAAACTTTGGATAAAACTGTTTACTGGTAAATAATTTGTTTTACACGTTGTTCAAAATATTTTGAAGGAAATGGGCAAAAAAAAGGGAAAATGTGTGGTGGTCGGAAAAAGAAAAAATTCTGCGAGTGCCGGTCGGGGAATCATGAGTGCCGGTCGGGTTTTCCGGCACCGACCACCGTGGGCAGAACCCTGAGAAAACACCGAGGCAAACCCCTTCTCTTAACCGTAAAAGTATTGAGTTCTATTAAGTGCATTACACAACACACAGGACCTATACGGCTTTACGTCTTATCCGAAGGACCAAGCATCAATGGTCAGATGTCTTGCTTGGGACACAAGTGTCATGACCGGGACTCGAACCAACCTCTGCTGAAAAGAAACACCAGTGCGCTTGAGTGCTCGCCCACCCATAGGGTTAAGCATTCTCACTTGGATCTTACAGGTGTGTGTTATGTTTGTTGACAAATTGAAATTACATTTTTGTCTATGGCCTCAAGTCTCGACTCTAGCAGAGTCTTTCTCATTTAGCCTTTGAGAAAGTCTCTGCTAGGGTCGATATGTGTGGCCATTAGAACATTTCTGGCATGTATACCATAGGTCCTTTTGGTTGGTAAGCAGTGTGTGACACCCGTGATTCTCTTTTCTTACAAATTGAAATAGTGAAAACCCTGAGATTCTGAGGTTAGTTATTATTCCTGCATCTTACCACAATAATGTGTGTTACAGACTGAAGTGCATTATCCCCTGACATCAGCGTCCGGAGCAGAACTCCATTGGTGCAAAACGTCAACACCGTCTTAGGTGATACCCTGTAATATAAAATATACATATGTGCAAAAAAAAATGACATAACAAACTATTGCGGAAATGCATTCTGTACAGAACACAATTCAGTGTTTTAATATTTTAGAAATTTGATTTTTTTTTTCATAGCCTCCGGAATGTCTCTTATTTTTTTAAATTATTCTTTTACGCTTTTGGTTCTTTGTCCAAGCACACTTTTTAACTTGTTGTGCTTGTTCTTTCCAAAGGCCTCTCTGTGTTTTAACACTACATACGAAGTGTGGACCTGAGAACAAAAGAGATCCACATAATGAAGGGACTTGAATTACTATGTGGACTTGCACAGGTCCACACAGTGTAATTTACAGTGTTGAGGAATAGGATTTTCCTTAAGTGTATAGAACAAAGGAATGTCCACACAGTGACTGCAACACAAAGCTGCGTGTGGTTGGGTGTGTTGTTTATATTTTTTAACTCCTAGGCCAAAAGCATGGCACAATATCTTGGGTCAAATGGCAAGGCAGAGTGAAAAAGCATCTCTTCCAATGCCTCAAGAAAAAAAGTTAGTTGCAAAGTTGCCTTACCTGTTTGTTCTCTACCTGCTCTCCAGTCTGATCTGATGGCAAGGTATAATGAAAAAGCATCCCATCCGATGCCTCAAGAAAAAGAAAAGTAAGTTGCAAAGATGCCTTACCTGCTCTCTAGTCTGATCTGATGGCAAGGCAGAGTGCAAAAGCATCCGTGCCAATGCCTTAAGTAAGAAAGTAAGTTACACAGACATCTTACCTGCTCCCCATTATGATCTGATGTCAAAGCAGAGGGCAAAAGCATCCCTTCCGATGCCTCAAGTAAGAAAGTAAGTTGCAAAGATGCCTTACCTGCTCTCTAGTCTGATCTGATGGCAAGGGAGAGTGCAAAAGCATCCGTGCCAATGCCTTAAGTAAGAAGAAAGTTGCAAAGATACCTTACCTGCCTTACCTGCTCTCCAGTCTGATCTAATGGAAAGTCAGAGTGCAAAAGCATCCGTGCTGATGCCTCAAGTAAGAAGTGAGTTTCAAAAATGCCTTACCTGTTTTCTACCTGCTCTCCAGTCTGATGTAATAGCAAGGCCGAGTGCAAAATCAGTCATGCCAATGCCTCAAGTAATAAGAAAGTTGCAAAGATGCCTTACCTGTTCTCCAGTCTGATCTGATGGAAAGACAGAGTGCAAAAGCATCCCTGCCAATGCCTCAAGTAAGAAAGTTGCAAAGACACCTTACTTGCTCTCTAGTCTGATCTGATGGCAAGGCAAAGTGCAAAAGCATCCGTGCCGATGCCAAAGTTGCAAAGATGCCTTACCTGCTCTCTAGTCTGATCTGATACCCAACAGCTTGGCCGATACTCTCCCCTCTCTCTGCAGCAACCCTCTCAGCAATAGACAGAGCAGACAGCCTACGAGGCTGGGTGCATAGGATTCGACAACTCTGCTTCTGTTGGAAACACTCGTCCAGTATGAACTGCGGGATCTGCAGGAAGGGAAGAAATCACCGGTGATGAGCAACGTTCACAATAATATAGGGTTATTACTTACCGGGTGGCATGGGTGGTTAGTGCGAAAAGTGCTCGCCTCTCACCACTGGGGCCATGGTTTGATTCCCAGCGAAGGCCATATCTCTGTAGAATTGTACATTGGTTCTCTCCTGAGACACAAGGGTTTTTCTCCACACCCTGTAGTTTTCCTCTCTCTCAAGAAATAAATTTGTCAATGCCCATGTGCTTTGAGGGGTTATAAAAAAGGATCCACAGGCATAAGTACTCGAATGGGATTCCAGTACTAATAACTAGTTCTTATATAGTGCAATTATCAATAAAAGATCAATGCACTTTACCACAGTGCCCTGGTCATTGAGCAAATAACATTCCTTTAATCTTTCTCAGCTCCCTGAGGAGTATACAGCCCTAGGCTTCCGTGGCGCTCCGAAGGCTTTTTTCAAACACAATATCAACCATGTCAACCCTTGCAGGTACCCATTTAAACCCCCAGGTGAAGAGAAGCAATTATAGTAAAAGCATCTTGCCCAAGGACCCAAAGCGTCATGACCGGGATTCGAACCCACACCCTGATGACTTTTAGTAACCACCAGAACTTGAGTCCGGTGCACCGAACCACCCAGCCATGAGTACCTGAGTTGTCTTTCCGGACCCTGTCTCTCCAGAGATCATGACAACTCTCTGTCTATTGATGGCTTGCATGATCTCTTCCTTCATCAAGTACACCGGAAGCGTCTGCCGGAAGGAGTCAAGATCAGAGCCTGCCCTCTTTGCTGGGGTTTGTGCAATGCCGTTGTTGAGTCGACCAGTGGTTTTTGGAGTTTCTCTTGGCTGTCCACCTGCAAAGTGTTTTGGAAAAATGTAGCAGAAAAAAAACAGTTCATTAAAAGCCTTTCTCCTTAGGCCCGCTTGCCTAAGGTGACCTCAATCCTCCGATATTCTCTTCTCCTAAAACACTCCACACCAAATTGTTCGGACTTAAATAAGATTGGAATGCATGACCCAGGGATAAGCACTAAACCATTCCCACGAAATATGTAAACTGCACATCGCGCGTGCGCACTACATTTTGGTTGGCAAAATAATGGAACATCGCCCCTTTTTGTGTGGGGCTGATGGTGGCGTGACGCAGATGCCTTTGTGCGTCTGCTTAGTGCAGATCTCTATGGCGTTTGTCAACCAATAGTGTCTGTACGCATGCGTGAATGTAATTAGCACATTTCATGGGAAGGGTCTATTGCTATTTGGGCCTAAGGCCCTCAGTCCTTCTGAATCCTTTACTTTGGCAAAGAGTATATAGAAGGATTTAGGAGGGTTAGGGTTGAGGGTTAGGGTTGTTGCATCACTCACTTGCTAAATAAAAACTCTCGCAACTTAGAACACATGACATCTTGCATTACTTTGGGTTAAGAAAAACACCATATATATGCATAAAACGTTTGCTAACACACTTTAATGTGACTGGCCCAAACAGTGTGAACTGTTCTCATAAAATGTTGAACCTTAGGCTCCATTTTATAAATCTGGCAAAGTGAAAAGGCAATATTTTTTTCACAATCTTTTGTGGATCCATGAAAATGTTCGGACATAATGCATAAAATGAAAGTACTTCTGGTCCGCTCTCCCAAGATGCATTGTTATGAATGCTGGGGGAAGTTGGCGTTCGGTTAGCTCTTGTCGGGGGGGGGGGGGGGGGGGGGGGGGGGGGGGGGGGGGGGGGGGGGGGTCACCTGGATGAGCACAACTGGGGGCTACCAGGGAAGCTAATCGAACACACCTAGTTTTTCTTGACAACCTAGTGCTATTGATTGAGTACACACACAAAATATGATAGTAATTGCAATGGTAGTTTCACTAACCAGGTACACCGTAGCGTCTTCTCTCCATCCTTGGCTGAAGCTCAAGCCTCTCTCTCTGGTTGACTGGGAATCGTTGGAGTAGACCGTGTGACTCATTTCGTGAGTCTCGTGTTAGATCAAATGTTGCTATGCTGCCTTGTTTATTCTTCTCCTTCTTGAACAGGGTCAAATATCGGCTGGCTCCTTTGCTGTTAAGAAAGCAACGATAAACAAAAATTACAATTTGGACGGGGTCCTGTTTCATAGAGCTGCGTACGCATAAAAACTAGCTAACTAAGCACAAACAAAATTTGCTTTTAAAAAGAACAAGGTTACCAGTCAAAATACCAAGTCTTACGTACTGCCTGTGACTGGTTTCCTGCTTATTTTCGCTGGTTGATAACAGCCTAAACTTAAAATTGTCAACTGGATACATCTCTGGTTTTCCAAAACAAGAAATTATTTCCAATCCCGTAGGTTTCATACATACATACCCTTTGCTTTTAGATTTCAGTCCAAAATTTTGAGCCAAGCCATGAACATAGGCTCTCTCTGTGTTGCTCAAAGAAGATGGAAACTCTAGCTCTGAAAAAAAAAGAACATCAAGTTAAGGTGTTAGTGTAGTTGGAGAGATTTTATCTTTGGATGCAAGTTAGCAAGCTCCTTTTTTTAAAAGTGGAAATGAAATTAAATGGAATTTATGAGGTGCTGTGTGTCGTGTAATGCCTTAAAAGAAGCCATTAGGCTTCTACTCATCGCAAAGAGAAGGGGTTTGCCCCGGTGTTTCTGGCAGTGGCTGCCGGGTGCACTGCAGCACATTGTACACCTTTATAAGGTACTGTTATGAGTCTTATAATTCATAAACTTCAAAACCTGTCTTAAAAAGTTTTTTTTTTTTCTTTGTTGCAGTGCCTTGTTGAGCCTCTTATTGGTGGATATGTGTGCTATATAAGAATCCAATAATATTACTATGTTATTTTTAAAAACTAGGTCCAAACATTGGAAGGACATGAAGACGTCATTGGGTTACCGGGTGGACAAACACGTTTGTACATGTATGTTTTCGCCACTTGATAAGATAGTGCATGCTTGCACAGTGCATATCATTCAAAACCTGTGGATGATATTAAATGGTCAAACAGTAAGAGGGTTAACTGTGTACAGTGTAGATACACTCACCACATGGTATAATAATACACATGCTGGCATAGTTTATCTATCTACATTTGCAATTAATTTTGCTTTGTAGAGTGCACTGATGCCTCCGCTTTGTGCGCTATAAAAGTACAATTATTACTATTATTATTATCATTCAAAACCATGTGGATTTTTAATTGAATGGTCAGACAGTATACAAAAAATGATTACCTTTTTTGCTCTCATTGTGTCTAAATTCTTGAATGGCAATGTTGACCGATATCTTGATTTCTTCACCCACAAGAACATCTTTAGAATTATTTCTCTTGCCCCTTATGTTCTTCGGCATGGTGCTAGGGTTGATATCTCCACCACCGTCAATGGGAAAAACGCCTCCAAAAGTAGGAGAGTCAGTTGAGCAGCAAATAGACGACAACTGGCCGGACGAAAATAAGTGGGACTGCTGACTGAAATTCCTGTAAATTATGCAGAATGCAGAATTAGGAGAGGCCTCGTTTCAATGTAATGTTTTAGATTGCAATTTTGCTGATAGTTAAAAATTTCAATTTGCTGAACGGTAGCCCAGAGGTTCCGGATTGGGACGCTACATTTGTTTAACTACTTGCCATAATGATCATCAAGCTACAACCTACAATCTACATACATTATTAATTACAATAACTAGTAACTGGTCGACCATTGGACGGGGGAATTCCTTTTCAACAAGTTGCATTTATTACTGCACATCCAACGGGTGAATTTTCTGGACCAACCTAGAGCTCACTGGAGTACACAGAACACATACTAGAGCCTAATTTTGGAGAGATCCGGTTTCCAAAAAGATTGGTACTGAAGTGTAGGTGCATGTAAACGTGAAGTGCAAAACTTTTCGAATAGGATTTTCTGTACATGATTACCAATGCAATGAATGAGGTTCGTGGATTTGGAGGCGGTGGAATGAACCTCATAATAATTTAATTCTAGTTCTACTCTAGTATTGAGTAGTTCTTCCCAATCCTTTTTATGCTAATTCAAAATTACCAATCCTCTCACCTTACTAGTCATAATTATGTAAATCATATAGATAATATAGCGAGTCAATAGTAAACAACCTTATAAAACTAAAACTAAAAAGTACTGCAGCCCGAGTCCGTCAGACGAGTGAGTGATAAACCATGAGGAAGGAATCTCCGTTGCGTTGTTGTTTTTGTGTGTGTTTTTTTCATCCATGGTTTAATGAACTATACCAAGGCAGCTTATCCTGTATTAATAATAAGGGCTGGGATTCTAGGAAAATAAAAAGTGTGTGCTGTTTCGAGGGGGAGCTAGCTACTAGCTAGCCGTGCATGTACGAAGTGGAAACGTCATGAAGATCGTCGTCGTACATGTCGTAATCGTATCGTTCGTACGCGTCGACATCGATAATTCAGAAATTTGAATGGACATGAATATGAGATATGGATAACCTATTTTTTGCTGCAACTATATTAACTAAGTATTTAGCTTTTAAATACCTGTGGATGCAACTCTACTTCCAGTGCACTAATCATCCATGTTCTATGATCTAGACCATCCCATCCGGTATTGCTCATTCCATGGATGATGAGACAACCAACCAAACCAAACGGCAATTCGTTTTTGACACTTATTCGTTTTTGACACTTATTTTTTATGCGTATTTGCCGCCCTCCAGCGACAGTTTGTTTTCGTCGTCGAAAGGTGAAAGTTTTTCAACTTTATTTTTGTGCTAAAATATAAGTACGATTTATCAAACGGAAAAATCGCACATTTCCTATAAACTTACCTGCTTTCCTCTTCCAGCGATGACAGACACTGCATATTGTTAGACCTCAAATTTGTCGGATTTCCCCGATCATGTTGGAATGCCATTGTTGTCAAAAAAAAAGTTTGACACAAAATAAACAGTCTGGGGCCCTCCCAAAAATTATCACTCGGTGGTTTTTATGGTGAAGTAGTGTACGGCCGCTTGAAAGGAACACGGGGTGCCAGCTTTGATTTGAACAAGCTGTGTGTTAGGTCTATTTTCCCTATAAACAGCTTTTTCAAATGTTTTGAATTTCAAAGGATTTCCTAGTTTCTACTGTCGAATGATTAAAGTAGATTATTTTTTTATAGAAATATCGTTCAGATTGCCGTTGAGATTACCACTTTACTTGCAATCTTGTCAGAGTACGCGCATGCGCAGATGCGAGGGGCAGCACGGCAACCCTGAAAATGTAGTCCTAATGACCCGCGCCCTTGGCGAATTTTAACAACGGTCATTAAAAAGCCAAACTAAAGCCTTGGGTATAGGCTAGTTTTGGTCTTGACGTTCGAGTGCGTCCGGTAGCTTGTCATTTAGAATTATCATTTTATAAAGTTTAGTCACCGCGCAATTATTGTCACCAATAAGCAAGGCCTCTTGCTCTCTTCATCCATCCATGGAGGATCATGCTTCATCCAAGAGGAAACCCTGTTTTTAAAGCAAACAGCGCCCTCCGTTGGTTAGATCCCCCGCACACTAATAACAATCAGTGCCATAACAACCTGTTTTACGCCGTCGGAGAGTTCAGCCACAATCTCTTAGGGGTCATCGCGGTTTGTTGTACGTGAATCAGAACTCAGTGACGGAGGACTTTGCTTCTTGAATGGAGCTGTGTGATTACGGTATTTGCTACAAGTATAAAGCGCGAGTTGTTGTAACGACTGAATGGTCGCGGATACAAGACAGTGTGCTCTCTACTTTTGTGCATGGTTGTTTTCTATACCAACTATAGAGCCATGTTCAGAGAGTAATGTACATTATATGAAAACGCTGCGGTAAACCTGATGCTTGAAAATGGTGTAAGATGAAAAAACACCACCATCATAACAAGACCAGTGTTCGGCGAGAATTCCAAAAACTGACGAGAAGCAGATGGCCAGATAGACCGGAAGTGCAACTCGTTGAACTCGGGGCTCAAGTACTTGAGTAATGCACTATGATGTGTCGCAGTGCACTTGCATGTAAGTCAAATCGTTATTGGGAGAGTTTTGCTGTAATAGGCAGGGGTCACTACATTAAATTGTTGTCTTTTATTTTCATTTTACAAGCATTGTAACAACTTATTACAGCTCTTGTTTTGGGTTTTTTAAATTTTATTGTACGTTATTATAATAATTGCTTCAAAAAATGACGTTCAAAAAATAGTGCACCTTAAAATAGACATACACAGTCGTCATGACGTAATGTGAAGACAAACACGATCATGTATGGATGCATATAGACACCATTGTTATTCACACTAGAAAAGTGCACTCAAACCTACCTGTAACACAACAATGTCGAGAAGGTTGATGGTTGTTTTTCTTTTCTTTGTACGACTTTGTACTATTATTAGGGAGATCGGCACAAATGATATTTTTCTACTGCACCCCCATACAATTGGTATCACTGGAAAGCTTGTAAAAAAAGAAATACAATAGTGTTTAAATCAGCTTGATATCTTAAAATTTGGCCGAGTTATGTAATTTTTAGTATTATTTTTCCGGCATTCTGTTCTGTAAATTTTGAGAGTGCAATGCGTATTTACAATTATCCTTGAAACTTTCACAAATCAGATATCTGCACCCCAATAAATTTAATATCACTGGAAAGCTTGTAAATTAATAGTGTTTAAATCAGCTTGAAATCTTAAAATTTGGCCGAGTTATGTAATTTTTAGTATTATTTTTTCAGCATTCTGTCCTGTAAGTGTAAATTTTGAGAGTGCAATGCGTATTTACAATTATCCTTGAAACTTTCACATCAGATATCTGCACCCCAATAAATTTAATTTCACTGGAAAGCTTTTAAAAAAAAGGAATACAATGGTTTTCAAATGACATTGATATCTTAAAATTTGGCAGAGAATGAGAGAATCACAAGTAATATAATCAAACATTCATCAAGAATCAAGATGTTAGAATTCCTAAGTAAAATTTCTGGAATTCTGAAAATGAACACTTTTATAAAATTGAAATTCGCAGCTAACCGCAAATACCCATGCAACAGAAAAGCAGTGCAAAACAATCACAACACTTTAATCTTTCAGAAAATACTAGTTTTTCCTACCTTTTTTGCCCTCCAAAATTATCTATTTGGACGTTTTTAACAAAAAAAATTATGAAAAAATGTTGCTAAAAGTCTTCGATTTATAAAGTAATCAATTTCCCGGAGAAAATAAAAAAGAAAATATGGAATATTTGGCATCATTCGTTACCATTGACTCTCGAGAATTTGATCCACACAGTCAATTGAACGATTGCGCCCTCTACTGGTGAGGAACTGACGTTAGAGTACAAGGGTCGCTCTGAAAAAAAATAAAACAATAATGGCGACTTCCAGGGAAACCGCGAACGACTAGCTCTCCAACTGGCCGTATTTCGAGAAAAGAATTAAGGTGTTTTACCAGAGATTTCATTCAAAAAAATATGATATATTGAAAAAGCAACTTCTTGGCTGCCACACGGTCTTTTAAAGAAGGTAAAATATTTCAAAATGATGTTTTTTCAGTCCATTTTTTTCTTCGAGTTTTCACACGCTAACACTAGGATAGTGAAACCCGCCGATCTGCTGATCTCCCTACTATTATACAACCATTCATTACGGCGTCTCAGTCATAAAGAAGTTCAATTTGACTATTTTATGAATGTAATGTAACCTTGGTGAGCAGGTCCAATTGTTAGCGGATTCGGTTTTCCATTACTAGTAGCTAGGTCAAACTCGTTATTTACAAATTGCGCATTTTGGCCCGACGTTGAAATCTGCGGCGCCATAGACTTGCTCGCGGTATGCTGGTCGGGCATTTTTACAAGGACATTGGCCAAGTAAAAAAGAGTTTCTCGTCCGGACTTTTTCAAAAAAGGAGGAGGCAGGGAGTTACTATGTACTATTTTTCAATGTTTAGCTATTTTTTCCAAGATGGGCGTCATGCTAAATATGGCTGGCCAAGGTATATTTATTCACAGATATTGTGCTATTTGAGTATACTGATGCAATTTATGACAAAACAAATGATTTGTAAGACCCTTCACTGCAGAATCGCAGCACCATCACCTTCGACAACAGTTGCTGTCCGCTCTGAAAAGAACGCCAATCTGGGTTTGGTGCCAAGACACTGATGATATATTAAAGTCAGGAGAATCACACTTTTAGTCCTCAACTAGCTAGGGACTGCACACCTGAGAATATTGAAATGAGGAAGTCGGGAATTCTTGAGGCAAAGCTGCTATTTTGGCCCATCTAATTGGATTCAGGAGATTCATAATATCAGAGATGCAACTCAGTTTTATCCCAAGAAATTGATTTCATCTTTATTTATTTATTTTTTTCCTGAAAATAGTAAATAGTAAAAAAAAGGAGGCAGCGGCCAAAAAGGAGGCAGGCGGGGACGAGAAACTCCTAGTTTTTTTTACTTGGCCTTATGAAGTTTGTGCAAACATAGCCCAATAACTTTGGCATTATAACCAAACTAACTTTCCCCTTTTCCCCCCAAACTGCAGATAACACATATCGAATGATTCAACATAGTATCGAGCTCATCCTTGCCCTACATTGGCATGGCCGACTCCAGCCTTGGGGTCTAGGCCTATAGTACAAGAATGTCGACACCATATCTCCCTAAATCAGGTATACATGTGAGGACTTTTATGAGTTGGTTTTAAAATGTGGCGGGCCAAAAACAAACCTAAGGCAATGTCAAAATCTTTATCCTGGGCCTGATTTCATAGAGTTACTTAAGATGTAAATGAAGCAGGAAACCAGTCACAGATGCTGCATGTGACATGGTATTTTGGCTTGTGCCTATCTCTGGTAAACATAATTTTGTTGTGCATAAAAAAATAGCTGCTTTTTATTGAGCCCAGTGTTGGCCAAGTCATATTCCGCAACGCGTGTGTATCTGCTGCACGCCCAGTCGACATTCGCTACGCCGACGTCCGGCTTCAAAGCAAACATATTACGTTCGATTGTGTGTATTTTACAAAAAATCACTGACTTTCTTTTCAAATGCGTTCCGCTTTTGAAAAAAAAATAAAAATAAAAAATGCCATAGAACGTATGTAAGAACCAAGTCCAATTATTGAAATTTTCTCGCATAAATAATTTAAGCAAAGAAAAACTAGCTCAATCAACACACCTTTATGTGTTTCTGGTTGTGGAGCCGGAGCCAGTTTGCACGAAATAGATTTAAGCAATCTTTTAAAAGTTCAAAAAGTGTGTGGTTTTGGTGCAGCAAAAGCTGTACCATAGTGTGTGGTTTTGGTGCAGCAAAAGCTGTACCATAGAGTAGACTGGTTCCCTGCACGGTATTAATTGGCACGACATGGGTTTTTGGTTGCCACATTCATTCGTGTCTTTCTCGAATGACGAAATTCTAGACGGAGGAGTTAAGGTGATGATTGGTTTTGATGTTAGTCGAGCAACCCGCATCGGTGTTCACAGGAAGCCGGTCATTATACATGAATTTATGCTACATGTACAAATACTGTGGGAGTTGTGTGTCAATCATGCACTCTAATACTCCCGGGTCAGAATTGACCCGTTATATACCAGTTTCCGGGTCAGTCTGACCCAGAAATAGGCCTGGCCCCAGGGACCCGGAACCCTGGTTAAATCTGACCCAGAGCTTTTAGATTATGCCGTGAAATGTGGAAGACAAACAATAATTTATTGCGGTATACCGTCTTGATCAAATGCCATTTCAAGACAAGCTTATTTAAGATATATATTATTTGCTCATACCCAATCATCTTTAAAACGAGAAAACTTCTATTAATGTTTGTTTTTTGTATCTTTTTTCAGAATTGTGTTTTCTTCACGGACGTTGGGACGAGTCCCCAGCTGCAAGCCAGCCTTCGGGTTGCATCAAAGGAAATACATCTATACGAGAAGCACTACTAGACTTCTACACGAGAAAGGTAGAAGTCCCTGAACCTGTAGCCGAGCTACGTAAAGCCAAACTCAACCAAATCTTGCCCGGTCTACTTGCCAGAGTCCAGAGAAATACGTCACGAGTCAGGTGCCTCGACCCTATATACGTTGGCAGTACCGTGGAGGACCTGGTCATCTGGGGCCATGCTGATTACAATATTATTGTGCCACTGTCTGTTGTCGGGACAATCACGCCTGTTTCGGCGGGAAAACCCGGGCAATTCTTGTTGAGACTCCCGCGCCTTTTCAACATCAAGGAAGTGAACGAGGACCGCTGGGCTGGTTGGAGGAGCGAACAGGACTTCCTTTCTCCCGCCTTGGCCAATAAAATGTTCCTCCGGTTCATCACCAAGTGGCATGAAGTCAGACAACACAATGACACGGTAGTCAATGCAACTTCTGGTGGGAAAACTTCCCCGGTACGAGTAGTAACGTCACTCAGTGTTGACGCCATGAGTGAAAATACAAATATTACCATCGAAATAATACCCGGGATTGTACTAGGAAAGAAGAGCGCTGGTACTCGGCGCCTTTTCATCGCTAAAGATTTTTGCAGGAAAGAACTTACGTCCACAGATCCGGTGTGGACACAGGTAAGCTACGAGAGTGAGAGGGCACTTTTGCTCAAAGTGAATCGCGCAGACGGGAGCTGCAGAGTGCGCGCTTTGAAAATCCTTAAAGCTTTACGGTCCAAAGATGACACACTGGCACACCTGACAACCTACCAGATGAAGCACGCCCTCTTACACCTGTGCGACGAGCAAGTTGATCAGTCTCGGTGGCAAAGGCAAACCATAGAACACTGTTTCGCTGAAATACTTTGCAAGTTGACCGAATTCATTTCGAGAAGAGAACTGCCGCATTTTTTCGTCAGCAATTTGAACCTCCTGGAAGACCTTCCCGAAAGAACGTTGGCCAAAGTAGAAAGCCGTTTTAGAGTACTGTCCAAACGTGAAAAGGAACTTAAAAGACTTCTGAGCAAGGAGTGAAGAACGGTCATATATTTTGCCAAAGAATGTGTTAAGCAGACAATACTTGTTTGCCTTTGTTAGGTTTCTCGGCCAATTCAAACAAAAACTCGGTCATTTTAACACCCAAATTATTTAATTTCGTTTGAAAATGAATGCTCGGTTGCATCAGCATTCAGTAAAAGCCAGCAGCAAGGCTGGTGAACCATTCAATTTCATCAATAATTGTTGGGAATGGTAGAAATTCAACTCTAGAATTCAACTAAAATTCTACTTTTGAATGGAAAAAACTCTTGAATAAAATGAACCGAATGCGAAGAACGAAACCCTTTGTGCACGAATGGTATTGAATGCAATAGCAGCTAAAAGGAAATCCAAGTTCGATTGCGTTATATGGAAAATTACACATTTTAATGCGTGTTACATGAAATTGAATTATTTTTTGCTGAAATAATAGCCAGAAAGGATGGTCGATTGAGGTGTGTTATTCTGGATCATGTTCTGTCCGTCAGAAGGTAGTGTTCTTTACCCCTTTTTCGTACTCGTACCCAAAATAAAGCACCCGTATACACTCGTGTTCACCGAATAAATATCTCTTATTCTTGACTCATCATAACAAATACGGTCTTGTAAACTCGTACTCCATGGGAAATTACAACTCCACTCGCAGAAAAGAACTTGTCTTCGTAGTCGAACATTACAGAAAGGTTCTCGATGTTATTCATCTGACTTGTGTGGAAAAGTACTCGCTGTGTTATGATTCTTTCTAATAGGATGGAATAACCTATAATTATACCGTTTTATTAAGCACGCTTTTCGAGTAGAATAAAACATTGTTCAGCAACCTATGAAAAGTGTCCTATTATTATTGTTGTTGAAATATTACTTTCTACTTTGACATGAAAACCAAAATCGTTTGTCTGATTATGTTGGTCCACCAAGCCTTAAAAGTGTGCATGCGCCCGGAGTGATTCTGGAGATGAGCCTCACCCGTGATAGTTAGGAAATAATTTGCTATCAATGGACTGTCTCTATACAGAGGAGCTAAATCCAAAGATATAGCTTACCTTACGAATGAAGATGTTTAACTTCCAAAAACAAGATGGATTTTTTTTTATCTTTTAAGCGTTTGAATTACCGAATACTGACAAATTTCCTTTGACACACCTGCGCTCCATTTCGACTGATCCAATTACGTAGGATTTAAGCGCAGAGTATAGTAACCCGCGCTGTTGTTTGCTATAAGTTGCTTATATACTTGTGCAAGCAAGAAGTCTTCAATTTGCGCGAATTTAGTGTTAATTATATCGAAGGCGCTGAGCTAAGTCTTGTTAAATATATTTTATATACTTTTAAAAAGGTTTTGTACGGAGCTCTGGAGGTGCCATCCGACATGTTGAGATCCTGACATAATTATCTCCGGATGACGACATCCTAAAGGCAAATAAGTCGACATACCAAGATATTTATCTCGGGATGTCGACATCCTCCTGTGATAATTTATCTCGGGATGTCGACATCCTAAAAGTTGGATGTCGTCTTGTGATAATTTATCTCGGGATGTCGACATCCTAAAAGTACGGAAGCTTATAGTGACCAACCGCATTTCCGAGTTTCCAAGCTAATTATTTTGGAAAGGTAGACTACTGAGATGTCTTACCGTGACTGGAAAGACGTATTTCCCTTATATCTTATCTTGGAAAGACGTCTATCCATAATATCCTTTCTTGGAAAGACGTCTATCCATAATATCCTTTCTTGGAAAGACGTCTATCCATAATATCCTATCTTGGAAAGACGTCTATCCATAATATCCTTTCTTGGAAAGACGTCTATCCATAATATCTTATCTTGGAAAGACGTCTATCCATAATATCTTATCTTGGAAAGACGTCTATCCATAATATCCTTTCTTGGAAAGACGTCTATCCATAATATCCTTTCTTGGAAAGACGTCTATCCATAATATCCTTTCTTGGAAAGACGTCTATCCATAATATCCTATCTTGGAAAGACGTCTATCCATAATATCCTATCTTGGAAAGACGTCTATCCATAATATCCTATCTTGGAAAGACGTCTATCCATAATATCCTATCTTGGAAAGACGTCTATCCATAATATCCTTTCTTGGAAAGACGTCTATCCATAATATCCTTTCTTGGAAAGACGTCTATCCATAATATCCTTTCTTGGAAAGATGTCTATCCATAATATCCTATCTTGGAAAGACGTCTATCCATAATATCCTATCTTGGAAAGACGTCTATCCATAATATCCTATCTTGGAAAGACGTCTATCCATAATATCCTATCTTGGAAAGACGTCTATCCATAATATCCTTTCTTGGAAAGACGTCTATCCATAATATCTTATCTTGGAAAGACGTCTATCCATAATATCCTATCTTGGAAAGACGTCTATCCATAATATCCTATCTTGGAAAGACGTCTATCCATAATATCCTATCTTGGAAAGACGTCTATCCATAATATCCTATCTTGGAAAGACGTCTATCCATAATATCCTTTCTTGGAAAGACGTCTATCCATAATATCTTATCTTGGAAAGACGTCTATCCATAATATCCTATCTTGGAAAGACGTCTATCCATAATATCTTATCTTGGAAAGACGTCTATCCATAATATCCTATCTTGGAAAGACGTCTATCCATAATATCCTATCTTGGAAAGACGTCTATCCATAATATCCTTTCTTGGAAAGACGTCTATCCATAATATCCTTTCTTGGAAAGACGTCTATCCATAATATCCTATCTTGGAAAGACGTCTATCCATAATATCCTATCTTGGAAAGACGTCTATCCATAATATCCTATCTTGGAAAGACGTCTATCCATAAATATCCTATCTTGGAAAGACGTCTATCCATAATATTCTTTCTTGGAAAGACGTCTATCCATAATATCTTATCTTGGAAAGACGTCTATCCATAATATCCTATCTTGGAAAGACGTCTATCCATAATATCCTATCTTGGAAAGACGTCTATCCATAATATCCTTTCTTGGAAAGACGTCTATCCATAATATCTTATCTTGGAAAGACGTCTATCCATAATATCCTATCTTGGAAAGACGTCTATCCATAATATCCTATCTTGGAAAGACGTCTATCCATAATATCCTTTCTTGGAAAGACGTCTATCCATAATATCCTTTCTTGGAAAGATGTCTATCCATAATATCCTATCTTGGAAAGACGTCTATCCATAATATCCTATCTTGGAAAGACGTCTATCCATAATATCTTATCTTGGAAAGACGTCTATCCATAATATCCTATCTTGGAAAGACGTCTATCCATAATATCCTTTCTTGGAAAGACGTCTATCCATAATATCTTATCTTGGAAAGACGTCTATCCATAATATCCTATCTTGGAAAGACGTCTATCCATAATAATTAATATCCTATCTTCGAAAGACGTCTTTCCCTGATATCTTATCTCTGAAAAACGTCCTTCCCTGATATCCTTTCTTGGTAATACGTTTTTCCGTGATATCTTTTCTGGGACAGACGTCTTTCCGAGGTGCAGTTGGAAGGCACGCCATGTGATCATTCATGATTGGAAACCTGTTGCACTAGTCTTAAGACAACTTTTGTTGTTGCCGACAGTGGACAGGAGTTAAAAGGGTATGGGCGTCGTACGGAAGAAATCACACTTTTTAAAAACCTTATGCGTCTTTTTTTATCGGGCGGCAAAACCATTTACTCATAGCCAGGCTGCTGTAAAAAGCATATTGTGTAAACACAGTATGACATCAGTAAGATCATGGAGGTAGAAAAAATTGTATATCGTTTCAGTATGAATGTGTGAAAAGGGGAGCAAATTGTATGAAAAAGAAAGATATTGGCAATTTGATGGCAGAAAAGTGGAGATTCCAATGTAAGTTTACACAGGGATAGTAAATGTAAAATTATGTCACGTGAATCTATATAAAGGTATACCTTTAAAAGGGAACACAGTTGTTGTACTTAAAGGCATTTTAGGAGGAACAGTATGTAAAAGTAGGAAATAAGGTCAAGTACTTTGAAACAGTGTTGTCAAGAGCTGCTGCCGTTAGTGCAGTAGTATTTGGTTTAGTGGTTTTAAAAACCAGCAATGCAAACTTATGAGGGGCATTTTTGGGGACGTACATTTTAGTTGCCGTTGATGTATTCATGTCACTACTTTGTGGACTACGTGAAAATGGGAGTTTATACAGGTGATGTAGAGGTAGATTGAACACAAATATCAATATGAGAGGATACATTGTGTGAAAATAAAGTTTATTGGCAACATGGTTGCGGTAAAAATAGGCTGTATATACAGTTTACAGTTAACAACAGATACATTATTAAAAGGTTTGTGTTTATAATGTTGTCTATCTGTCTAAAATAGTGAGGGTGGTTAATTGAAGTTAGGGAAAAGGGAAACAAACCAAGATTATGGAAGCTGTGTTCTTTATGTCATACACTTGACTAAAGGAAGCTAAGTTGGTGTCTTTAAAATAGAAGTGGTTTAAATTTATGAATTTCCTTGAAACAGTTGTTTTTCATAAAACTATGCTATGAACAATTTGTGCGGGCATCTGTGTGACGTTGTGCATCTTTTTGTCTCTGTGTTGGAACTGCTTCAGTTTCATCCACATTCAGGTTTTTGCGGTAGTTGCTTATTGGGTTTGTGAATGGTTGTGGATGCTGATTTGTTTAGCTTTATGTTTTTTTGCTTTTGGTTGATTAGTGAAGTCCTGAGAAAAGTTAAGTTTACATGATGGGTTTTATTGGATAATGGATGCTATTGTTCAGTGACCGTCTATCGAATCAACCTCGGTTGGGTGAATGATAGGTTGTCGAACTACGCATAGTCATATGTCTTGTGTGTCTATTTTAGTGATGACAAAAAAAGGTAACAACAAACACATTACGTTCACTCGGAAACTACTTACGTTAGATTATTTCAAACAGTTTTAAAAAAGCGTTGGTAACTCAAACTCAAAAAGACTTAAGTATGAGTTCTTCATAAAGTTGTTTAAAGGCCATTAGTATGATATTAGGGAAATTGTTAGAGCGATTAAGCAAACCTGGCGCAGAATACCGTGACACACCAGCTGTATTTCCAGGCACCACACCGTCGTGAACATTTCCAGGCGCATTCAGCATGTGGAGCTGGGGAACCGCGCGCGAACATACACGGGATATTTCTTTTAACCCTTTCCTTGCCGAATTGTTTGGACATAATTATAAACAACTGCTGGTTACCCGCATTGTTTGACCACTCAAGCGTGAAGCACACATTCTTACACAACATAAAGCTTTCATTCAAAGGCCATTTTTACGAACACCATTATCTTCTTGAAGGTAGGCCTAGTATTTTACAGCAAAATAAGTTATAAACAATTTCTCACTTATTAAATTCTCTTTCATATAATCAACAAATCATTGAGATCAGTCATTAAATGCCAAGGTTCTTTGTCTTTCTTTCCTCGGTGTGATCTGTAGCCTCAAACACCTTTTTGTATACAACAATATTGCACTTCGTTGGTGTTTGGCATTTCGGATCTTTCAACTCCATCATTAGAAAGATCCGATCTTTCCCTTTCCAATGATGGTAATAAGCTTGGGTATGGAAGGTGAACATGGACAAAACTCACAGCTTTATTACAAACTAGCGGGGCGCGAAGCCGCTATGTGGGCGCGATTCTTGCGTATAAAATGTTGCAAAGTGGGGTAGGGAGGGGGTAATTGGAGAGGGTATCAGAGGTTATCATTTTCAGAATTGGTTTGGTAAAGATATTTTTAAAAAGTACGCAATGTAGCTATGTCTTATGATAAAATTTTGAGCATGCAAAAAATTTTAAGTGGGGTCGAAACGGCGTCACCTTTCCTCACCCTTCTCGCCCCTTTTCTCGATACAAAGCATAAGTTGGGGTTGAGTTTTAATATTTGAGAAGGATATACTTGGCAATGATGCATGCTTGGCATGAGTTGTTTGATACGTAAGGACCTTTTAGTGTCTAACTTAAGCCTGAGCAATCCAATGGCTTCTTGTATAGAAGTTGCTACTGTGCTCCTAACATTTCTGAAACTGTTAATTTATTTATTACTTAATTTCCTTTTCTTAATTTCTTGATTTATTGAATTTGTATTTTTTGTGTATTTTCTCCCTCTGTATATCCGTGTTTCCCCGTTTGGTTCTCTGTATACCTGTATCTCCATATCCGTATGAACTTTGTATTTTCTCAGTATCCGGTCTTTCTGTACGGTCTTTCTGCATTTATGTATTTTTCTGACTTGTCTGGGTTTGGGTTTTTTTAGAGGGGGGGGGGGGGGGGGGGGGTTCCGTGAAGATCCCCGCAAGTGTTTCGTTGCATTGTATTAATAACCAGTGTTTCCTGATTGCTTTGTTTAGGTCACCATGGTTGATGTACGGGTTAGTCTTGATTGGCGACGCTGTTTTTTGTATTAGCCACCGGTAGAGGGCGCTACATTGACTGTTTGGGAGGCTGACTCAGAAGGACTGGGCAAGTCTATAAATCTGGATCGTTTTGATCCAGATGTTCGTGTGATACAGATATCTCTTCTCCAGTAATTCGTGTTGCGGACAGTAATTCGTGTTTCGATATCACACCACGTTAAACAAAATGAACGTCGACAATCAAGACTAGTTATTATGTCGTACTTAGGACAAGTGGTTGTTGTTTTTTGTGAGTTTTGTTTGTTTGGGGTTTTTTTTTTGGGGGGCGGGGGGTGGGTTGTTTGTCAATCAGGTTTAACCGTTCACCGTATGATACTTTCCCAATGACTTTGGATATTTCCGAAGCATTGTAACCTCTTGTTGTTAATTTTTCGGAAATGTTTTGATTTGATCAAGAAATCATCGATCTTTATTGTTTGTGTTTCGAGCATATCGGAGTGTTTCTCCATAGATGAATGTTTTGATGCATATACGGGGGTTGTGATGATGTCTTGTGTTGGTTATAGGTTTCAGTGGGTTTGGTATAGACTTTTGTGTCAAGAATACCCGTTTCTCTTAACCTTGTGCTTCTCGAAGAATGGCACATAGACCTGTGTCGGTCCACCCAATCTCGTCACAATACCCTGGCGCCGCACCTGATCTTAGTCATAACAATAACATGCACTTTAATCTTCCCTCTATAAAACCCCAAATGGTTCAGTTTCTATAACATTGGATGGTCTTTTCAAAGGCCAGCTTAGTTTGGTCATGGATGGTCTGTCAATCCCTACTCTCTGAGTTCTTTACACCCACGTTCTGGTCGCGGAATACTGATTATAAAAGTTCCCTTTGACATTCGATCACTGAAACGAGAGCTGATTTGCGATCACCCTGCGTCTCTTTTCAAAGTGCAAGATCAGTCAAGAATAGTCCAATGGTGCGTAGTTGTTTACACCATTGAGAACTCTATAGAGTTGTAACTTGAAAATTTAGACAAACGTTTTGCTTTGTCATGCTTAGAGAAAAGGCAAGAGAAAAAAAGCAACCAACTGTGACAATGAATACAACAAGACCAAAGTCATTATGATTTTTGTTGTTAAAAGATTCAGGCTTTGCACGCGATGGTTGGGAACATGGGTGCAAGTGTGAATTTTAGGTGATATTTCGTAGAGTCTGAATCTTTTTAATATGTATGGTACTGTAACACTTCTTAGATTATCATCGTTGTTCCGTTAAATCATGTCTCGACCACGAGAAAACACTGTTCTACCACTGACTATCTCCATGTATAAACTAATACTGCAATGAAGACCCTGAAACTTAATTATTAACTTCCCAACTATCATGACTTTTCATCACCAATAACTAATCATTGGGAAAAAGTCATTGAAAACAAACTAAACATAAATCAATCTGAAAAACTATGAGGTTCAAACTAACTAATCAAAATATCAATAGGAAAACCAAAATAATCTCATGAGAAAACATTCCATGGAACTTTCTAGAACATCTTTGGCAAAAACCTATTGTCTATACAGTTTAATACAATGAAAGCAATTGAAACTTTTGGAAATACTTAAGAATGGTATTCTACATCATCAAATTTAATTACCATTGTACACTTTCATTGTAATAAACAAATTATGTCGGGGGTCAAATACAGGGGAGGAAAGATTCCAAAGATCATGCGTAACTAAATTGGGGCCTAACACTGGTAATCAAATTGAATTTATTGTATTAAAAGCACTGTTCAAAGGGGTTAACTCCGTTTTTTCTCTACAAGCTGTGCAAAGAAAAAAGATAGTGTTTTGTTCTACACTAAAGAAAATCTAACTTTATTTTGGAATATTGCCAAATAGTTTATATTTAAAATGTTTAGTTTCGTTTAAATACAAGTTGCATGTTCAGAAAAGTGTTAATCCACTTTAAAAAAAAAAAAACTTTAAAATTTCAATGGACAGAACAAAATTTATGGTAAATATTTTAAATCTTTTTATGATTTAATGGCACTTTTGACTGATGACGTGCATTTCTAGCGGAAATTCGTCTGGTCGAAAAAGTAGGTTTTTTTCTTCAAAAATATACTAGGTTTTTTCTCTTCAAAAAAATATTTATGTGGATTGTCTAAGTACATGTATGTAAATGTATGACGCAGGGATGTATGACGCAGGGCTGAACTCTACTGGGTAGAGCGAGACGGTGGCGCAGGGGGTCCAGTGTATACATAGTGTATATAGAACTGCTAACCAGACACAATCAACTTTCTCAGAGTACGTTGGACGTCCTGTATACGAGGCGACCCTGAAATCGAGGCAAATCTTTTACCTCACTGCGCACGATGTAAACAGTCCCTAGATACAATTTTTTAGTTTTAACTTGCCAAACATCGAGTCTCCTCGAGTCTCCTCTCCTTTGACCAAAACTTAGAAACATGTAATTGGTTAGTTGCACTTGTAAATGCAAAAAGTTGTGGTATTTTAGGCATTTCTACAACTGTCGGCGCCATATAAAAAATTATGCCCACCGAAAAAGTTTCATGAAACACTTTTTCAATTCACAATTCACGATGATCAAATCATGTGACTCAACATTCAGCTGAGCATTCTGGGGGGAAAATACAGAGGCCTATAGAAGCCATGTGCCTTATATCATTTTCTGGAGAAAAAAATGTGTAAACCTCATATAATTATTATTATTAATATCAAAATTCAAACATCGGCTTGTGGATTCAATTATCACTGTTTATTTATATGTTTTATTATAAATGTTAAGAAACATAAACAGACACAAAACAAAATAAAAATCAGATTTGAAAACCAAGAGTTAATTTTGCACATTTTTTATTTTTTTATTTTTTATTGTTTTACTTTTTGCAGATCACCATGGTAATTTTTAAAATTAAATAACAAATATTTTGAATAAAATTAAGACAACTGCTGGCTATAGAGTCATACACAGAGTCTCACGTAGCACCTGTAGTCACTGCAGATGTTTCTTCCACTTATGGCTTCACCGGGACACCATACTTTCTTGTTTCAAACTCCAAACAAAATCGAAGATCGGTGCGTGGTGTGAAAGTTTCAATGTCCATCAAGTTTTAATATATGTTTGCATACTTATAATAAACAAAGGAAGGTAATTAGGGCATCAGTTGATATATTGCATCAGTTGTTTTTGTTCAATTCAAAGAAAATGGCATGGTACCTCGAAAACCGGACTGGGGAGGATATATTATATATAATACACAAAATCCGCGACGGTTCAATTGTGATTTGTTTACCGGAGCGGTAAAATGTTGCTGGTTACCATTTCACTGTCCGAAAGTCGTCCATAGATGACGTATTGGCCCACGGTAATAACAATAACATCTGTGTTGGCTTTGCATTGAGCCGGTTGGTTGCAACGTTTGGACTAATGGTGTGCTCGACGACGTCAAGAGAACCTGTACCATGGGCCCAATTTCATAAGGCTGCTTAAGCAGTTCTATAATAATTATCTGGGCCTATAGCTTGGTCCCGAACGTTTGAATACGCGCCAGATTTGCAGTCTTTAACGTTAATCAAGCGGCAGTTAGTTTAAACTACATTTTAAAGTACTTCTGTGCTGTATAAACAACATATAATTATTTATCCCCAAATGTTTGAACGATGTTCACATTTACACGGGAGACAATGCATTTGTTTTTGTCTACGTCAGATTACCGTACACAAAATTGTAAATAGTAGTGTAACAAGAGCACTGGAAAGGCGCTTGTTTAAGAGAAATGCAAACAGAAACTATACAGTTTTAATTGGCCAGTAGTGGAAATCAGCATTATACAATGACAAAACCAATCTGTGACGTGACCTTACCTAAGCTTGGACTAACTTCTAGGATATAGTCTTTATTGGGCAGTGGTCATTATTTTATGTCTATTGGGGTTTTCTTCTTTGAGTGTTCCCCTTGGCTAGGTAACGTCTTGCATTTGGAAAAAATAAAAAATTAAAAAATCTCGTTTACAGCCAATAATCAGATTCACAACCATGTATGGGTTCGAGAAAAGGTAGCTTTATTTTAATAAGTAGATTTAATTAAACTTTAAGGTGACCAAAGATAGCCTAGGCTAAATTGAATGGAATTACTTGAGTTGGTTCAACGCAGGTTCTATCCATTCCATTCATCCCATGCCATTTTCTCTTTGGTCACCCAAAAACAAAATCTAAGAAAAAAGAGTAGGTCTACGTTTTGTTGGTCATTGCCCTTTTTATATAAGTTCAAGCAATTATAATATCAGACACGCGGTATTTGCGCACCATCGCGTGCAGAAGGAGGCCAGCGCCGTCTCAGAGGGGTAGATGGTCCACCACAGCGCAGGGAGAAAACGCCCGCGACGACGGCCATCACACTGTTGTCTCGTCCGACGCCGGTGGTGTACTAGTCTTGGCCCAAGACGTCAGTGATCGATAAAGGATAGTGTACTGCGCTCCGTTACAACTCGTTACAGCGCGCCCTCTTGTGGCTTGAATTACCCAACTTGACTAGCTGAGAGCTAGTCAAGTTGGGTAATTCAAGCCACAAGAGGGCGCGCTGTAACGAGTTGTAACGGAGCGCAGTACACTATCCATTATCGATCACTGACGTCTTGGGCCAAGACTAGTGGTGTACACGATCGACGTACAGACAGTGTGAAGTGATCAACACAGCAACAATCTTGGCTGCATGTCAATTGTACACACAGTACAGTATACCAGCCCAGTTCCAGCCCAGTTCCAGCCCGTGCGGCGCGTGACGACCATGAATGTTGAATTATGTGTAATGCCTGTTTCTCCTTATCAAGATATACGAGTACAATGTCCACAGAAGGATGGAGAACAGCAGTTTACGGTTCGGCTACAGCTAGTCGTAGTTGCATTTGTAAGTAACCATGCATCTTGTTATTGATCGAGTTGATGACCTCATTACAATGTCACGTACGTGGAAGTTAACGGTGACTGCATGACAACAAGAGCCACACTACAACAAATACAGGGACAGTGCACTGATGAGCATACTATTTTAAGGTCTAGTAGTGCTATCGTGTACACACCCGATGAACAAAACATTCTTCGTAGGCCTACATAGCGAGCAGTACAACGACACGTTAGAACATGGCTGTCTTTATATTGATTTTACGGCAGTGATAAAGAGTAAGACTTTTTACTCCATTGTGTATAAACTCCTGTGTACACACGACTGGTGGAAGGAGTGTTGTGTGGGGGAGGAGTGAACGACGGCAGGCAACATCAGCAGCAGAGCTCCCATACGTTATGGCAGTATCCACCACACGGTCAGTAATCATTTTCGTCAGTGATGAATTTCGTTCTAAACATTATTACTCATGTCACAATGCTCTTGTATTTAGCTCAAGAATGCTATTTTGTCGACATAAACTACACTATTCTGACCATGGAGGATTTTCCTTCCTTCCTGTTCTGACCATGTTCTGCCACTATGTTCTGACGTACACGGAGAATGCCATTCATTCACGTGGTATTAACAAAGCATGCTTTTTAATAAGACTACGTATTCAGTACATTTTCATGAATAAGTTAGTCAAGGTAACAATGAACACCTTATAAACTTCAATTTTGAAAAACTCACTGGACAGTGGACACTACACTTGGTTACCAAAGCCAAACAGCCTGTATGAACGCCGCGGTATATTAAATTAGTGATGTGACCATGGACGGTAGGCCTAGATGTTTTCTCATCTCATAGTCAAAGCCACAGAAGGGTCAGTCCATTATCACATTTTTTGACTTGTCCGTCAAAGGGTTGACATTAAATTCTGTGTTCTGTTTTGTTTTTGTTTTGAGGTAGGGGTTATCGAACATTTGACTAATTCTCATAACCTGCCATGGTTGGACAGCCATACCCCAAAATAAAGGCAACTACAGAGATAAAGTTTACATAATTTGTGAAGCTCTTGGAATGGCCTTAAGTAACCCTCCGAAGTGAAATATTTTTGTGAAATCAATGTAGTTGGTGGTGGTCCAGTGTCACTTAATCTTTGATCTTTAGTTAAGTGTCAAGGTCTCTGGTCTCCCAATGTCCCGGTTTATCACTTATCATACCAGCACAGGAATCTTCTCTTACCAGCAATGGCATGACGTCATCCTACTACACTTACACAACAGACCGCTGTTTGAGGCACATTTCTGTTTCTATGGATTGTACTTGTATAATTAGAATGCTACTTTGAATGTGTTTTGTGAAGAACATTTCAGTGATTGAAAGATATTGTGAAATGTAGTGTGTTAACCCTAAGGGAGGAAATTTTTCCTTTTCTTCTGGCTGGCCAAGATTTTTTGGTTTTTAATCGTCCATGAGGTTTACTTTAAAGTCATGATTTTTATCAGCTTTGCCCCGTTTCACTATTCTTTTGTTTATATACTTTTTTAATACAATTTCCTATTTTGATATAAATGATTGTTTGTAATTGCTGGGCACATTTGATAAACAGTGTTTCACTGAAAGTTTCCCCCCAGGATAAAGAATAAATTTACAAAGAATTAAATTTAAAAAATAAATTAAAAAAATACATAAACAAATTAGAGATTCAAACTCAAGGTGTTCGGTTCCGGTGGTGGGGGAATGATGAGCGTTTTTGCAATACACGCTGTTGGTATCGTAAAGAGTTTCATTTATTTTTGTCAAATTTAGGACGAAAGGCAGTCAAAAGTACCATATAAATGAAAATCAAAGCATCAAGTCTCTGCAGTAAGAAAACTTGTCGCATGACTGTTTGCACAGGTTCATTTTCTTCCTTCTCTTTAGTCTGCCCTCTCTTTAGTCTGCCCTATTAACTAATTATTTACTTTTCTTCCAACCTTCCATTTTGTCCTTTGTGTTTCCAACTTCTTGTGGTCAAGCCATCCCCTTCCCCTCCAAGACCCCCCCCCCCCCCCCCCCCCCCCCCCCCCCCCCCCCCCCCCCCCCCCCCCCCCCCCCCCCCCCCCCCCCCCCCCCCCCCCCCCTTTGTCTCCATAATCCCTGCTTACCCCTGCTTACCCCCTGCTTTTTATGAATGCTTTATGCTTTTCTCTCTCCATTCTCTCTATTCATCTATTCATGTATTTCCACTTGACTGCTCTTGTCACCCCTGTATGCCATGTATGAGAAAGACTCTGCTAGGGTCGAAACGTCAGGCCACTAACTAATTTTTTGGTTCATTTTCTCATACAATGTATACACTACATACAACTTCGGAGTCTATACACTATTGTGTACATCCATTGCATTCATTTGCATCGCATTCATTGACAAAGTGGTGTTAAAAGTTATTGGTCAATAATTGTCGCATGACTGCTTGCAATGGTTTATTGACTGATAACAATTTAAACGCTACATACAACTTTGGAGTCCAGGCACTATATTGTACATTTAACCAGTACATACATGTGTACATTTGATAGTTTCACAGTACATTGACAATATGTGTCCTGAAAGTAAAAATCCATACCTTGTTGCAGAACTGCTTGCAATGGTTTATTGTATGATACATAATGACATGAATATAATTAGCAAATCTTGAGACCACCATATCTCGAAAAGTTTAAGTCCGATCAACTGTTTTCGATTGTGTACTTGTGGGATACTGTAGATGTGTTTGTTAGGCTAAAACATTGTGTGACGTCATCATGACGTCACCAGTGCCCAACGTAAAGTCAATAGATTTCGCTCACCACAATTCTTGTCTTATGGCCTGTGTGGTAAAAAAACACCTCCATAAGACTGTGTGGCGCGGTATGCTACTTTATGTGTTCTCTTATGTTATAATGTAAGGAATTATGAAGTCACCACCTGTTAGAGCACGCTCTATCAATCGTCTATTTTTCAAGAGTGTCAAACAAAATAAGTTTAATTTTGAAATCTACAGAATATGCTTGATCGAGTCAGAAGTTGTTTATCATCCCATCTCGGAATACTGTGAGCTACGGTACTCATGTTACAAGCTCGAAAACATGTTGCATCAATTTTCACGTACTAACACAAAACGTTTTACTTTATTGCTTATTAATTTAGGACGAAAAGCAGTCATAAAGCACCATATATGAAGTTCAAAGCAACAAGTCTCCACTGTTAGAAAACTAGTGACGTTTTGAAGGAAAGCGGGATTTTTATAAAAGCCTTCAACATTAAATGCCGTTTTCTACGAAAAGAAACACATTTTTATTTTCTTAAAGGGAGGGTATACCTTTGGTAAATACTGCAAAAATTAATGACCTTAACAACTACTTGGTTAGAAGGGGAAAGCTACTGATACTAAAAAACATTGTTAGAAAAGACACCATTTGAATTGAAGTAAAATAATGTCGTTTTAAAGTAAATGTATAGTTTTAGAGAAAGAGGTAATTTACACACACACACACACACCCACAAGTGTGTAACAGCCTGCAATCGTTGACCCTCCTTTGTTCAACTCTTTATGATAGCAACCGTGGACCACAAAGCTTTCCTTTGTGATAGCAACCGTGACCTATTGTCCTCTTTTGTTATAGGTGCCCGGTTTGAATGTGGTTACCTACTCCCACACACACACATTGAGCTGGAGAAGGCTTTATGCGAGAAGGCTTTATGCAAAAAGCCTTTCACGTGCATCTGAAAGCACACCATCCTTTTCAACAATAGTGGGGTTTTTTTTCTTTCATTATTTTTTTGCAACTTCGATGACCAAGCATATCGTCGGCGTTTTCACGAACCGGCGAATCCACCCACGCAGCTGAAACGCAACGTTTTGAGAAAAACACTTTTGAAGTTGGTCACATTTTGTAAAAGTGTTTGCGCCGGTCCTTAATTTGAAAATGTAAAATATTTTCTATTGATACGGTAGTGTATAAGTTCAATAACATGACTAGATTATGGAGGTCGAAAAGTGGACATCTGCTTTCCAGCTTTCTAATTATGAAAAAAACCGGATTGAACGGTTTTTCTGGTGCATTTTTCTACTATTTTGCTTTTTGTCCCCCTGTAAAGTAGATTGAACATTTTTGTAGTTTCCATTTTTCTACCTTTTCACTTTTCAGTTTCGATGAAAGCAGGTTTTACTTATTCGCCCACTTACGGTCGAAAAGTGGACATGTGTCTTTTGGGTTTCATAGAAGCAGAAAAGCAGGTTGAACGTTTTAGATAAATCTATTTTTCAACTTTTCTGCTAGCCAGAAAGCAGATTGGACGTTTTGTCACACAGTGGCACAAAAGCGGACATCTACTTTACTGGCCGGTTTCCAACAACCTGAAAAGCCGATCGTACGCTTCCCATCACTTCCCATCACTTATTTTGCTTGCTTATTTTGTTGATGTAATATAAATGCGTTCACTGTAATTAACCTTTTCTCTCTACTGGTTTATTTTTACTCTTCTTTCTCTCAACAAGTTGTTTAAAATCAACCCGCTAATAACCTATTCCATTTGCAGAGTATTTAAGAACCCGCTCTCTCCGCAGGTTCCTCTTGCCTACTTTAAATTTCTTACATTTCATCTTATACACTGGTTATAATCTTCTAGAATTACATTCCTATTCACATAATTTTCTTGTTGCTAATTTTACTCAACTTTCTTCACTAGTTATTTTTGTCTTGCCCCCAATTGTTAGTTGCATTATCTTGATGCAACTTTCCCTCTAATCCTACCCTTTCATGCTTCCCGCATTGTTATACCCAGAATGCAGTTACCACCTTTATGGTCCAGTAATCCACCCTTTTCACACTGACCATCCTTTGTCCTCACTACTTTACTCTGATTGGTTCTTAGCCAACCCATTGTCTATAAATTTATAACTTTGATTGGCTATAATCTTCCCGCTTTTTTCTGGATACCTTCCCCTAATCCTTTGCTCCTCTTTTTGCTATAAATGGATATGTTTTTGTTTGTACTTGTTAATGCCTCTGAAGAAGGTCCAGTTTGGATCGAAAGCTAAGGCCATCTACCCTACTAATTTTAGGTATAGGTATATAGGTATAGGTATATACATGTATAGGACTCTTCCTCTGTGCTGTACACTGTAGTGTATTACGAAAGTGAAAGGCCACCAGGGCTAGGGGTGCACATGTTTGGCGTGAAAACAAAGCAGAAACAGTTCCATTTCATAGACCCATTGCACAACGCGCAGCGCACTTGCACGCGCGTCTCCTGTCCTGTCCATGTGTTTACGCACCTCCGAACAATGTGCGTCTGCCATTTCTGCCTTTTGGGGGGAGTCCATTCCTTTTGTGCACGTTTTGACACCCAATATGGCGGACAGGAGACGCCCGTGTATGTGCGCTGCGCGTTGTGCAATGGGTCTATTGATTTGGTAGCTGCTGTGCTGGACAAATACAAGTCGGACTTAGTCAAACATGTTTTTTCCTAAAAGGTTTTATATCAACAATTACAAACACCTGTTTTAGAAGGAATCAATTTTCATTTTCCACGTAGGCCCTACAGGTATCTCTAGGCCTAGATCAGTTGAGACGTCTGGTATACAAGTTTTGATCAAAATACATTTTGTATAGGCAAGGTAAAAAGCTGCAAACTTTAATTAATTTGTCATTGTCCCGATGAGAAATATATTTGTGAGAAAAATTGGGCGACATTGCTTGGTTTGTAATAGGAATAGCACACCGTGATTGGGCACACAGTACTTAACGTGTATCCGGTACAAAAACTACGAACAAGCACCAACAAAACCTGTTCATCTTCTTTGATTCCTTTTTTTTCCAACCAAATGGACGGGGTTTTTTCTCAGGTGGTTGGGGGGGGGGGGGGGGGGGGGGGGTGGTAAATATCACAGAGTAGGAAAGGGATATATACCCTGGTTGCGTATTGTGTTTCTTGTAAAGTATAGTTGATTGGACAGTATTGACTGATAAACCCCAATTTATGTACAAATGTATGTTACCTTAAAAAAAATTGAAACTTAGAAATTATAAAATGTTATTCAGAAGATATAAAAGTTTTGAAAATTTGAATTTTGTTTACTCCAAATTTTATTGATCCACCACCAAACACCATAGTTTTCGATTTAATATTCCCCTCCCCGTTTTGCTCTGTTGACTCTAAACATTGAAAATCAAATTTAGATTTTCAATTGTCTTCGAAATTTTCAATTATTTATCAATGCAAAGTCACACTGAGATTTTGTTTGAGAACAAAATCACATCAGATAGATATTTTCCTACCCTATTTCACCTAATATTTTTTAAAGGCTTCTTTATTATGCTGGGAAAGCATGTCCTTATTGACACAGGCTATATATAGTGTCAAACTGACTTTTTCATGCAATTGCTCCATTGTACAGACGTTATACTATTGTGTATGATTATTATGGCGTTGCAATGCACGAAAGTTTCCGTTCACGGTCTGTTGACACATTTTCACAAAGGCCGTTGTTGTTTTATTTGCATTCTTGGTAAACTGGTTTCAGGTCTGTGTGGTTTTAAACTGCTTGGCGGCTAAATAAAGGTATTCATATATAGTTACATCAAGGTTGTTTGGAAAAGTAATAATGCTATCAATAACGTACACATTTTGGATATGAGTGCATTGTCGAAGAATATAACCACAAGCTGAAATCTGGACCATTTAAAGGGTCTATATACGTTTGGTAGGCCTAATGACTCTGAAAATTAATGGCAATAAAAACGTACATGGTAAGAAGTACAGCAGCTTTGGATAGTATAATGCATTTTGAGAAACTTTTCACTTCGAAGTACTACGGTTATGGAAAAATATATCACCTTTTATCCCATAACAATTTGAATCTGAGAAGCGTTTCGACCGTAAACGCTTCTCAGATTGTGTATTCCTATGGGGAATATTCTTCCTGCGTGGAGATATTCGCTCCGGTTTTTCGGTGATATCTAAATAACGCGACCACCTTTTGAAGTGAAATTTTCACAGGTTAGTTTTATTGTATATACCTACATTTATATAGGATTAACACAATTAGTAGGCTGCAATTACCAAACGTATACAGCACCTTTAATTTCACGCGCGAAGCCGAGTGAATTTGAAATACCAGATTTCACCGAGTGATGATGGTACCAACCATGCAGGGTTTGCCCATCTGGCGGTTGATATACATCAACAAGAGCTTGCCCCGAACTGTGTGACGTAGCAAAACTGTATTCAGTCTGTGGAATCATATTTGACTGTTTCAATTCACTATAGGTCCATCGAAAATTAGTCAAATTTAACTTGCACTTAGCCTATTCATCTGACGTCTTCAGCGTACGAAAAATTTTGGTTGCACCATTTTCGGAGATACATTTGCATTGCAGTACACGTTTTAGACGCACATAGTGAGACGCACATGCGCGTGCACCATTATATCTTTTCACATGATGTTTGAATCCCCGGACATGGCAGACCATGGGCAGACATAATCCGCGTGTGACGTCAGCGACTCAGTGCAGTAAGATCTTGTATTTGAGCATCTACCAAGAACACAATTTTACTAATTTAACATGAAAAGTCATATGTGCTGGAAGTTTGATACAATTTAGTGCTAAACCTTTGATCATAGCACTAGGACAATTTTCCGTACCTGTATTTTTAGACCGAAACTCTGGCCCAGAAATTCTGACCCAGATGAAGAGTCCGTGATCTTGCCGTGACGCAGTATTGGGATCACGTGTCCGCAATAGGTCGCGGACTCTACATCCGAGTCATCCTGCTGATGAAGCCCGGAGTTTCGGTCGAAAACTACAGGTACGGGAAAATTTCTTATGGTGTTGTGATCAGAAATGTTAACATAAAATTGTAGTTTTACTAATTATTAATTTGAACACCTAGGAGTGGCAAATCCGTAATATTAAAAATACTAGATGCCATAAATGATAATCGTATACCATTTAGAAATTAAAGTAACATTAAAAAATGGTTTAATTAGCCCCACAGACGCGGCCTTCCTGGAAATAACTATACTGTAGTGATAAACGTCAATTCTTGTGACGTCATCCACACTGATATTAGGTGTTGATTTAAACATTATTTTAAACTACATCATTTCAGGCAAAAATATGTCAATGAAGATTCCCCATTAGATTCATAACCACCTTTATTCCATAATTACACTAATCGTTACACTGTAAAAATATTGGGTAACTGTATTGTTGGGTAAAACTAATACCGCATTTGTTGGTTAATATTTTCCCAATTATGGGTACACTGCGAAAACGTTGGTCAAATCATTTGACATATTTTGTTGGGCAAAGTAACTTCCACAATTATTGGTCGATAATTGCCCAACGAAAGCAATAATTGGTGTTGTTGGGCAAACATTTTGTTTGCCAATTGTTTTTATAAGAAGCGGAACAAAAGTTGGGCAAGTGTATTTACACTTTTTAATGGAAATAACACTGTTCCTAGGCAGGCAAAGTTGAAAAGAAAAGCCTCTAAACTCCTAGATAGCAGCGGGTCTCGACGAAAAAGAAGTGTAAATTCTTCAAGCACTGATGGTAATGTAGCAAAGAGGAAAGCTTTCCTGAGGAGAAAAGAGAAGGGGAGTGATGACGACGAAATGCACACCCTTTATTAGATCGGCATCCTATATTACATCATCGAGTTGTAAAAGGTGGCAAAAATAGAAAGACGCTATCTGGCCTGTATACATCCGGGTACGGGTATTCCAATGGAGAGACATAGGTCAAGAGCGTTGAAATCTGAGTTTTATGGGCGCACCGGGCACAGATTGGGTGTAGCGCGCGATAAATTGCTATCTGAAACTATATTCTTGCTATTTTAATAATCTGTTGAAATATGCACAACTCTATGAAATAGTGTCTACTTATAGCTATTGTTTCCCTCTCTTGGCGAGTAGACTAATTTGTTTGATTTTTGTAACACTATCATGCAGGCATTATGGTGGCGTTTAAAAGGGGTAGACAAGAAGCATAACATATATGCCTATATAATTTGTGAGCTGTTGAAAATATTACAGCACCACAATGTGTGACACCTTCACCTGGGTATAAGGAAATCAGCATAATGGTCTAGCTTCGCTGTTGATTTGAACTTGTGTGCTGTTTCCAAAAAAACAAACTCACACGCCACGTACTGTGACATTGCATGATTTCCTTTTGACGGTGATTTCATTGTGTACATTTTGAACTGTCACCTGACTACGTATTATAAAAAGGTTCAACTATTGAAGGGTTTACACAATGTAGTTCTAAAGTTTCCATGCAATGTTTGCATGCAGGAAGTACGTTTCCTCCCAATCTCGATTAACTTCAACAGACTGTGTACAACCTTTTCATGTACTAGAAATGCCTGTATTTGCCCTTGTGGTGCACCAACGTCACATACGGCAATACTATGTCTGCCTTGCTGCCATTTTGGGTGACAAATTACACTCAAAAGTAGGGTCATACTTTAGTAATGACCCCGACAAAAATTATATTCGAAATCCTACTTGTTATAAGGATGGTAATGGTATAGTGAGCAACTTGTGAAATTATTTAGTTTGAGTTGTCCCCGTTGATTAGATATCGATAGAAACATTTGAATTATAGAAAACGAATATATGAAGCGTTTATCTGATTCCTGAGGGTTGGTGTTCGTTCGCGAATGCTGCGGCCAGAGATGCACAGTTTGTATTTGTTGTTATTTTCCTAAACGTGGATGGATTCGACGTTTTTGTGAAAATACCGTGACAGTTTGTTGCTGTTTTCTCTGCAAGTAGACACTGTATTCAGCTAAAACTTTCACGTCGCGTGACTGTTATTTTATCTCTCTCTATAATTTTGCATCCAAATAGGCAAAACAATGGCAAAGAAACAAACAATGACTCTACTTTAAAACGGTTTATTGTTGTAATGTGAACTACACACTAGAGAAAGGTCCTTTCTCTATGTACACATCACACGGTGACATTTTTTGACTCCCAATGGCGCGACCACGATTATTGTGATGGTGACGCCACGGCCAAATTTCATAGAGCTGTTGTAGTTTTTCGATTAGACATGCGCAACTCACTTTTAATTAAACATCTTCAGCGAATCCAGAACTCTGCTGGTCGTGTTATTACTTAAATTACAAGAGCATGATTGTTAACAGTATAGTATAGAAAGATAAACTACAAACCATTGCTCTTTGTGTTTAAAGCATGTACACAATTTGTAATTGTCAAAGACCAGTATCCACACTTGATGTGACCCAACATAAACACATGAAATAACAAACCTGTGGGAGTTAAAGCCAAATCGGTCTTCGATGTCATGGGAAAACAGTGAAAATCCCCATTATGTATTTTTACTATTTTCAAACATCTGATTTTATCACGCATGATAAAGACTAATTGTTTTACTCATTTCCTCAAGCAAAATTATTTCAAGGGAAGTTTTAAGTTATGTGCAAATCTGTGAACATTTATATTTTCAATCTTACCAATATTGTACACTCCCTTTAAATCTCTCACGATTAGTGCCCCGGCATAAATTGATGATTTGCTTATTACCTTATATACAATCCTCTTCCCAAACTCCGTTTCGACAATTCAAACCTCCTCATTGAGCCTAACATGTAAACAATCATTGGTGATGATCGCTATTTTCTCATGCTGCACAGCGACTATGGAATAAATTGCCATCGCATGTCCAATCTTCAGTTTCTTTTATCCAATATTATTGAAACAAACCTAAAAACTTACATGTACTTTACTAGTAGATAGTGAAGCATTACTAATACATAGTGGGGGGTTTCTGGGTTGTCTGTTGTATCTTTGTATTTTATGTTTTAGTAATCTTGCACTTGTTTTGTAGGGCCATGAGCACTCTCGTGAATTTGTGCGATTTATAAGTATACTATTATTGTTATTAAGCCCCCCAAAAGTACAACAAAAGGATTACCAGGCCAAAACACCATGTCACATGTACAAATTTCATTGGTGGTATCCTGCTCATTTTGCTTAGCAGCAAACTATAGACCTTATGCATATGACGTCATTTGAGTAGGGCGCCCTCGCCTAGAGGTCAAAAGGAAGATGTTCATTGGCCAGTCCTGTGCGCCGCGCGTACAAATCAGCGCGTTTCCATTGTTTCATCACAGTTTACCTCTAAGATGGCGACTTGGTGACGTCAATGCTATTAAGCAATATTTGCTGCTTACGTATAGCTATGAAATTTGGCCCGGGTGAATTGGGTCACTGCATTACTTGTGATAATAAAATGTAAGGAGCCAAAACTGAAAGTAGAAAGTAAGTGTAAAAATCAAAATAAAAAGAGACATCCTTGTGATTACAGAAGGACAGAAGGATAAATACTAACTTGGTGTATTTCACTTCAGTGAACATCCACAATCTAAGTTATAGTTTGTATTAGAGCAAGGTCGATGACGTGCGACCACCCGTGCTTCAATCAAGTTCCTCCATATGTTGTGATAACACGAGAGAGATGATATCTACGTCTTGTTAAAATGTCTGGTGTAATTACGAGAGCTCCTTATGTATGCAGCTTCGTTTTGCATGGCTTTAAAGGTGCTGTCTGTTGACGGTTTGCAACGCTATAGGTGGCGGCAGACGGACAGCCTATTGTCTTCGAAAATGTGCATGTGCCTGAACTGACAATTGACGTATTAACGAAAAATGGCGACGATATTGGCTCTCTGAAAAGTTTTACCAGTTCCAACTTTGTTCATAATTTCTATAAGGGATACCAATCAAATTTCTTTATAATGCAAGCACTTTTGTTGTTTACTGTTTATATACTTTTATTTCTATACTTTTAAGTTGACTCAAAATTACATTGTAAAATATTTCTATTTGTAATGCAGTGTTCAACACGGGAAGGCTCCCCTGCAAATAGAAAAGATAATATATTAAATGCGGGAATATTCTGCTCATGTATCCTGTTGAAGGATAACGATCTATCAATAGTAAGATGTGGTGAGATTCCTCACATATACTCTTGCATGGATCACTGGAGATTTTACGGATGTACAGACCAACAGCTGCACGTGCAGGAACACGGCAGTCGCATACAAAATTAAAAACTATATCTATTGATATTTAATAATAACAACCGATACTGCAAGGCCTCCATATCGACGAAGAAAAGACATTTAGGTATCAAGTTTATATGTTGTAGTTTACAGATCACTATAAGTTCATTACACTGTATATATATAATACACATGCACATTATAATAATGCTGACATCCGTGGCAGGGAGGAATTGCTTTTTCCTTGTGGTTTCCTCGTGGTTTCCTCGTTGACTTGTGGGGGAAAAAATAACTGGATATGTATTCACTTTCTATTGAAATTGTAGCCTGGCATTTGCATCAACTGATATTTTCTCCCATTCCACGAAGAGACCCGTCGAAAGCGTTGCATGTCGTGGTGCACTAATAAATTGACTCTGCGCTGGTTATCGAGTTAACGTTGGCTTCTATGCGAAGCAATGTTATAAACCTACGAGAAGGGCCATCCTGCTTATAATAATGCAATAAGCATAATGTGAATTACTGAATGAGATTCGACCTCCATATTTTGTGTGCAAGTTTCATCCTGTTTAACTCCTACACACTATGATATTATGTATACTGATATTTGTTGTATGAATTTGCAAATAAGAAACCAATACCGACACAAGAACCGAAATGTAATTAGCAGAAAATATTATTTTGACAACTTTACTTCCTTAAAAAAAAAAAAATATCAGGGAGCTATAGTCTCAATAAATGTATAGACCATTAATTTTTGTGTTCAAAAAGAGTGACGACATTCCAGGGCATTTCCCGGCGGCATACTACACTGATCATTATGGAAAATTTTACATTTGGTGTTATACCGCAATTGACATATAAATTCAAGAGTTATACAAAATAATAACTGAACAAGTTTTAATGTCAAAAGCTGATACATATCGGACATCACATGTAATCTACATAAGATATCATATGTTATGCTTTCTTCCTTTATGTTGTGTACATATTGTGCCCACAGGAAGTCCAGGCTCTGTGGCTCTTATGTAAACTTGCACATACAAACATGGTCTGTTGACTCGACATTTTGGTCTGTGACGTATTTGCTTATGCTAAGTTGACATTCATAAAGGGCTGAATATCGGACCTATAAATGACATTACATATTTGTATGCAATAATTAATTTGGCCAGTGTGAAAATAGACTTACACAAATTTTCATAATGTTATAATAAGTTAGCAAACTGGTTCAGGTCACCGTGTGTTTCATAATGGAAGGGGGAATCGTAAATGTGCGTGGATTGCCACGGGACCCGCGGGAGCAGAATGTATAAATTACAAAATACTCCGGCGTTTGACCATGCATAGCAATGTGCGTGTAAATGCCAATGGGGTATAATTAGCCGTTTTCCCTGCTACAACATCACCGGATAGTACATCAACCTGGTATCTTCCGTTCGTTAACGCATCTCTGGATTCACACTGTTTTGACGGGTGTTTTACTATAATAATTTGTTTTCTTTATACAGTGTATTTATTTAATATTATTATTTTGTGGGGGGCAGGGGGTAGGGTAGGGGATCGGGAAAGCATCTGCTTTAAAGGCAACCCAGTCGAGTAGAATACAATTAGAGATTAAAGATGAATTAGTAGTTGTCCTATAAGAATGAGCACGACTGATTCTGTTCTGTCTAAAAGCGTTCGTGATAATTATGAGCATTAATGAGCATTAATGAGTATACACAAGTTTCGTGCGTATACACTATACAAACTCCCGGGGGCAGAATTGACCCGGATCCGGCCTGACCCATCTCGGGGTCAATATGACCCGGAATGTGCGTCAGGTCAAACTGACGCAGAATCTGAATCAAAACATCCTGGGTGGTTTTTTAAAGACCAGTTGAGGTCACTCCCCGAAATTGGTCTGGCCCTTTCTTATGCATTTATTTAGTTTCCCCATCACTTGCGATTCGAGTAATATTTCGCTGGTGATATGTTCATATTGTTAGTTTTGTTTAAAATGCCCGTGGTCTGAACTGTAGAAAATTAACAAATAAGTAAAATATCCACACTGTAAATTGCCTTTATATTTAAGGCTGTAATGCAGCGTATTCCTGTATGAATTTACAGTAAGCAATGCCTCAACGTCAATCGAAGTATGTTCAATGAAATATTCAACATTTTGGAATACTTTCGGTATGCTGCATTCCCGCCACTTAAGTCTTCTTGCGGTTTATTGAGTCATCAGAAGCAGAATTTCCCGCTCTGTTTTTCCCGCTCTGCTTCAGATTTAATAACCAATGTTTTCCATACCATAGCTCTGTCAGCGCCACCGTCCCCGCAGTATAACAGTGTGTGTTCGTGGATCAGCAGATTGCAGAGTGTTGATGAAGCATTAAAGCGGGTCTTAAGTCAATTGGATTTTTGTTTAAATAGAAACACAATGCTTGTGGTAGTTTCGATCCCATTCCAACAGCTTCAAGCTGGACATTTCTGATGGCTTTCCAAATTCTGTTCCTGTCAAGCATTCAGTTGACTACGTCCTGACATCTCAGGTTGGAGTCTTCACATTGTTTGTTAATGTATGTTTTGTTTGGCCTTACATGTACTTTGCTCCTCTTTCCATGTGTTGGTTGCCACAACTTCAAATCTGACACCACTTGATATGTAAGTATGTTACGATGTCCAGCAAATATAAGTCTCCTCTTTCTGATATGTCAATAGTGTTAAAGTTAGATCTTCGCTCCGTACATAACTGCATTAGGGATGTGGTCTTTCCAACTTTAGAACAAGGGCTGACTGCACCTAGCTTACTCATATTTTTTGTAATTGTCAAAAGAAGAAAGAATTCAAAGGCGACATTTTAATTAACCCAAAACTGAGACTCCGGGAGCAGCGGAGTGTCAGTACTCGTAATACCAGTACGCGTTTACCAGTACTTTTCCCCCCTTACTCTTATCTCGAACTCATGGAGAGTTGTTCTCGAACTCATGGAGATTTGTTCTCGAACTCATGGAAAGTTGTTCTCGAACTCATGGAGAGTTGTTCTCGAACTCATGTAGAGTTGTTCTCGAACTCATGGAAAGTTGTTCTCGAACTCATGGAGAGTTGTTCTCGAACTCATGGACAGCTGTTCTCGAACTCATGGAGAGCTGTTCTCGAACTCATGGAGAGCTGTTCTCGAACTCATGGAGAGTTGTTCTCGAACTCATGGAGAGTTGTTCTCGAACTCATGGAGAGTTGTTCTCGAACTCATGGAGAGTTGTTCTCGAACTCATGGAGAGTTGTTCTCGAACTCATGGAGAGTTGTTCTCGAACTCATGGAGAGTTCTCGAACTCATGGAGAGTTGTTCTCGAACTCATGGAGAGTTGTTCTCGAACTCATGGAGAGTTGTTCTCGAACTCATGGAGAGTTGTTCTCGAACTCATGGAGAGTTCTCGAACTCATGGAGAGTTGTTCTCGAACTCATGGAGAGTTGTTCTCGAACTCATGGAGAGTTGTTCTCGAACTCATGGAGAGTTGTTCTCGAACTCATGGAGAGTTGTTCTCGAACTCATGAAGAGTTGTTCTCGAACTCATGGAGAGTTGTTCTCGAACTCATGGAGAGTTGTTCTGGAACTCATGGAGAGTTGTTCTGGAACTCATGGAGAGTTGTTCTGGAACTCATGGAGAGTTGTTCTGGAACTCATGGAGAGTTGTTCTGGAACTCATGGAGAGTTGTTCTGGAACTCATGGAGAGTTGTTCTGGAACTCATGGAGAGTTGTTCTGGAACTCATGGAGAGTTGTTCTGGAACTCATGGAGAGTTGTTCTGGAACTCATGGAGAGTTGTTCTGGAACTCATGGAGAGTTGTTCTCGAACTCATGGAGAGTTGTTCTCGAACTCATGGAGAGTTGTTCTCGAACTCATGGAGAGTTGTTCTCGAACTCATGGAGAGTTGTTCTCGAACTCATGGAGAGTTGTTCTCGAACTCATGGAGAGTTGTTCTCGAACTCATGGAGAGTTGTTCTCGAACTCATGGAGAGTTGTTCTCGAACTCATGGAGAGTTGTTCTGGAACTCATGGAGAGTTGTTCTGGAACTCATGGAGAGTTGTTCTGGAACTCATGGAGAGTTGTTCTGGAACTCATGGAGAGTTGTTCTGGAACTCATGGAGAGTTGTTCTGGAACTCATGGAGAGTTGTTCTGGAACTCATGGAGAGTTGTTCTGGAACTCATGGAGAGTTGTTCTGGAACTCATGGAGAGTTGTTCTGGAACTCATGGAGAGTTGTTCTCGAACTCATGGAGAGTTGTTCTCGAACTCATGGAGAGTTGTTCTCGAACTCATGGAGAGTTGTTCTCGAACTCATGGAGAGTTGTTCTCGAACTCATGGAGAGTTGTTCTCGAACTCATGGAGAGTTGTTCTCGAACTCATGGAGAGTTGTTCTCGAACTCATGGAGAGTTGTTCTCGAACTCATGGAGAGTTGTTCTCGAACTCATGGAGAGTTGTTCTCGAACTCATGGAGAGTTGTTCTCGAACGCATAATCATACTCGTTGAACTACTCATGGAAAAGTTGCTGTACTGACGTACTCGTTGAAAAATACTCATACTCGTAGTCGTATTCATTGCAAAGTACTCGTACTCATACTACACTCATGGAGAAGTACTCCCACTTGTGAGAAAGTGAGCCGTATACTTGCACCTGGATCAATGGAAAAAACACTCAAACTCCGCTGTACACGTGACACCAAGTAAAAACTACAGAAACTTGGCTTATACGTTTGCGGTAACACTATGATTATCCTTATGGGTTGTGTAGATCTGAACATAACTGGTGGTCATTATGCTCTGATTGTCTCGAGAAGAAAAACAATAACAACGACCAAAGTGGGGCTGATTTTTGGATTTTTTTGTTAAAGCTTTTGACATCTTTGCTCGTTTGAGGTGTTCCGTTCTCTGTTGTCTTTCCATCGCCATTTGCGTCCATCAGCCGCTCGTGCGTGACCACGGAACTATGCCAGCCGTGTGAGATTCCTCGCCTAGAATGGGACAGGGCCCGCTGGCAAGCCGCGTCAACTCGCTAATAATTCATTAGTTCAGCCGGGCTGAGGTGTCTGGAGAGGTCTTTCCTTTATTTTATACCTGGAGCAGATCAACCGAGACGCTGAGGGATTTCTCTTTGAGCGGGGTATGGGGGAACAACCGCCGGGGCTTTCAATCAAACCCATGAACGGATCTGTTGGAATCGCCGGCAAGGGTTAGACTGTTGTAGATGCGATTAATAGATGCACTGTGAGCGAAATGTTTCAAGTAATTAAATGGGTTGTCTTAAAGGGCTAACAGCCAGGTGTTTTATTCTGTTCTATTTGAAGACCTAGGTTTTTCATGTTGAAGCAATTTATTTGAGAAGAGGACAAAAATGATTTAACTTTTTCAAAGTCCATTTGCTTATAGGCATTATATAAGCAAGGTCGGTGTTCTCTTTGTTATCTTCAAAGCAAGTTGAAAATAATGTGTCCGTATATAAATGGAGAGCGATGAACTTTTAACGAAATGACTGGAAATCGTTCTTCCTCGGTGCTACCATTAGATGTGCTTCCATAGAGGTACTACCATCACGTCATTACCATTATTGCAGTATTCTATTAACCTCAGCAGTGATACTGAAAAACCTTCGTCACCCACTGTCAACTCTGTGGACCTCGGTTCGAACTGGTTAAAGTTTAGTTTTTCAATCACAAAGAGATGACAGAGGTTCAACTAAAAAAACTCACGGATCAGAACTGACCCAGATTCCGAGTTCCGGGGATATGGGTCAGGGTCCCAGGTTCAGGCTGACTCGGAAACTGGTTAAAAGATCAGTCGTTAACTCAGTTAACCTGACCAATTTCTGAGTCATTTTGACAAAGATTCCGGGTCAAACCGACCCGACATTTTTTGGGGAACAGATTCCTGGTCATACTGACTCAGAAATGGGTCAGGCCCTATATAGACCTTTCTATTGCAACGTCACAGCCCGAGTTTTTGCCAACCGAGGTTGGAAAACTATGGAAAGCCATAACTGCAAAATCAAAAACAGATAGGCATAGTTTGTAGCAATGTTACACAAAAATTCAAAAATAATGTTGAATTTGTTGGAAACAAATCAACCAATCATGGAAGGTATTTCAGTTCATGAATCTTTTGATCACAACATTTTGAATGTTTTTTTGACATTCGGCCGTCCATGCCAACCAGCGCACTTTGTTTATCAACAATGGAAAAGTCTATGGGACCCGGAGTCCGGGTTAATTCTGACCCGGAAGTTGAGGATGGTGCTCAATATCAACTGGAGAGATCATGTGTCCAATAAATTACTCTAATGCTGTGTTTCCGTGGATATCTCGCAAAACATTGCGTATACGGATGGGCCTGGCGGGACACTGCTACAGACATCCAGAACTGCCGACAAGCTGAGTGGTTCTATATAAGGGAAAAAACTCATGGGGGTTAGGTTGAGGGGCAGACAGAGGACAAGCTATGTGGGTGTCCTTAGAATGAGATGCTGGTGCGGAGGCCTCATAAGAGCTGGCTTACTGCATTACAGATGGGGAAGATTGGAGTCGCCGCCGTATAGATGTCCTGCCTACGGGGGACATAATAAAATATTTTAGAGCAATGCATTCTCCAAATCTGGTCTTTTTGCCCACAAACATAGCATAACATGTTTTTACTGTGTGCGAGCATTTGAATTACCCTTTTTGGAGTCTAATATAAAAAGTTAATGATTATTGATTGATTGAACGTTTGCATCACCTTGTTTACGACAGTCAGGTATCATCGTTGAAACAAAACCATGTTTTGCTTCCAAGGTATTTTTGCCGAGCAACATCTAAAAGGTACAAGCTGCGTTATAACACAATGCCTTACCTTTTCACCTTGAAACCAGAGGAACCTGTCTGGATTTGACTGCTCGTTGAACACTCCAGGAATTTTTTTTTTTTTTAAGCGCTTGTGCCTGAACATGCATAACTGCACATTGCGCACATAAATATTAAAGGTATACAGGATTGGTAAGGATAATTAACAACAACATATAATTTTAGTCTAAAAGTTTACTGATTATGAAGTTCATAGAACTTTTCTTGTCTGTGAAATATTTCCCCCTAAAATAAAGTAGGCCTAAAATTTGAGAAAATGGTATCTGAAAACCTATACAAACACGCACACAGCTGATTTCGGTTGTTACAACCAAAATTAAGGACAATGTAATACATGATGCTTTTTCACTATTTTCTCCTGACTCACATAACGAATTATGCCAACATTTTCACAGGTTTGTTATTTCCAATAAAACATGAATACTGTTTGTGACCATTAGTCAGCTCTATCAATTCTGTATAAAACCTTTAAGTCTCGCATCTATACACATATTGGATTTCACGTCAAGAATTAAAGGCATATGAATATGCTAGAATAGGACAAAATTACAGAATTTTCACATTGGAAACTTCTTCTTTACAAGCTTGACAATTTGTCTTGTCTGAAATAATCCCGTGTGCGAGAAAAATCCTAAAGTAATTCTTTAATTGAAACAAACACAATATGACCGCGCAGTGCGCACTAAATGTTTTTTCTCTTGAAAATATGACCACCATATTTTATGAAATTTTCTCCTACGCTGGCTGACATACTGTATCCACGTATTGTGTTGAAGGCAAAATGATTGGAATAGAAACATTATTTTCTTCTCACACGAGACAATTTACAGGCAACCAGTTTCAGGCAATCTCCAATAAGAAAATTAATTCACTTTTCCAGTTTCCTCATCATTTTCATAGGGATGAATTACAACTCCCCGAATATCTCGAGTCTTGTGCTGCCACGGTTTTCCTTGTACATGCAATGCAGATGGTTGCCTGAAAAAATGCCGTGTGTGGCTTGGCCTTAAAACAAATATTGTAACTGAGCTTTAAGGGATTAGATTTCACAGCATGCGGGTGCCACTCGTAGGTGAACCCGCTGTCTGTGTATGTTAGGCCTGCAAGAGAGGTTTTATGGGGGTTTACGTTGACAGAACGAGTATCCATTCTGTTGGCTGGCTTTTACATGTACGTCAATCGAATCGAATATTATCAAATACATCATTGGCTTTGGAAAATTGTATTGTTAGTTCCACCCTCTTAAGTCGACACAGTAATTATATTAATGAATTGATTTTCTCAACACATGTGAAAAAACTCTCTGAATGAAATAATGTCTTCAAAAATTATGTAATTTAAATAATTAGTACTTATATATTGGAAATAACGATATTTTCTTGATTCTCATCTCGATAATAGACTATTTTTATCTCTTAATTTTGAGTGATGTGGTCCTAGGTTTCGGAGCTAGTCTTTATCCAACATAATTGGATGATGTTCACATCTTTGATTATTAATACAAGAAGAAAATATTTATCGTACAGTTTTGTGTTTGTAGGAATGTGCGCATTTACTTATTATTTACAGATAACGTTCAGAATTGGTAATTGTCTGGAAAAATGATGACGTCTAAACAGTTCTGCGTCTTATCTTGAAGTTCACTGATTACAATGATCATATCGCTATAAATCCAACTATTTACGTGTGAAGTATATAGCAGTCTAGTCGAGGAAAATAGCATTCGATGATCCCCCTCACTGTTGCTTATTTTGCTGCCTGCTATCGAAATAAGCAGTGCGATCGGAGTCACAGATCGGAGTCACAGATCGGAGTCACAGATCGGAGTCACAAAGCATTTCACCATGTGGGCAACATTGGTAATTGTCAAACACAAGAGTATCCGAATTTAACCTGTGGAAGTTTATGCTCAATCGGTCATCAGAGTCACGAGAAAATAGTCAAACACCCCCTATTCCCCGCCACCTCCAGACTGCGTATATTCACTGTTTTCCCACAACCGAATTTTTGTCTCGCGAGATAAAAACTGTATGTTAATTTGTTTTACTCATTTTCTCAAGAAGGGAAGTTATTCACAATGCTCATCTACCATGGCATGAAAGTTATATGCAAATCTGTGAAATTCAGTTTTTCATCATTACCAATGTATTGACCGCCTAATCTAAAAGAGGGAATAAATTGATTCTTTCCCAAAACCAATCATCCCTTGTTATAATATGCGTGATTAAAACAATAATTGTTTGTTTCTGGAATTCTTCTCTTGCAGACTGGCGAGGTCAGTCTTCGGCCTGTGTGTTGCGTTAACCATCGGCTTATTTGCTGTAAAAATCTACAACCTCGAAGCACCAACTCTGAACATTCAGATCGAGTCTCTGGAGCCCAGGTAAGGCTATATCGACAAAAGCAATCCTTGTAATAAATTATTATTCTCATTATTATAAACATTATTTGTTATTTCTGTTAATGGAAACCAAGGAAGCCTCATAAGCGAACTTAATTACTATAGCTCGCAAGCATGAAGAAACCTTGAAACAATGTATGAATGAAACAATGACTGATGCATGCCTAAAAATTAATATTAGAAAACGCTGTTACAAAAACCTCAAAACGCATGATGCAGGTCTTCCAGAATTAAAGTAGAATATTGGTTCCTCCAACCAAGGAGACGATATCTTTAAAAAGAGCAAACAATTTTACTTTTATTTTTTTTTCGGGGGAAGATACGAGATGGATGGGTACGGTGCATCAACTTATGTCAGGTGTTTGCGAGTGGTTTAAATATTATTCGAGAAAAGCAAGAATGTGTGACTAGGCCGGCAGAGGCTATAAACAACATCATAAAGCGGTTAAATTATCTGAAATGTGATTTTGTCGATGAAGGTATAATTTCTTTAACAGCTTGTTCTGGTACCAAGCAAGACATTCTTCCTAATCGAGTCTGATTTTCAATTTTATTTCTCATCCATAGTATATGTACGTGTAGGCAAACCCTTGTAAGTTGTACTCAATAAAATGCCCGTACTTTTTTTAAAGGGCCAAGTATCATGCCCGCGATACAAAATACAAATCGCCTGAAACAAGCATGTGTGAACAAAATAACGTGCACAAGGAATACCTACTGAGTTATACTAACCTAAAAACTTAATCATTTACACGCATTTGCCTTTAAAAAAAAAATATCACGACTATTAATAATGTGTGTTTTGAGTCATAAAGCACATTTTTCATTGAAATCCCTTGCACTGACATCACACGCGGCTATAGTCTGTCCATGGTCTGCCATTTGAAAGTCAAATTGCATGCAAAGATATGGGCAGTGCTCGTCTTTTCTGCACGTGCGCTGCCTAAAATATGACTCCCGAAACGGTACAACCATATATTGCTGATGGTGTCCGGCGATGACTTCAGGTGAATGGGGTCAAAAGGATGCATCAAAGGTATAACATTGGACAAGGGAACCAGTTAACAATTAGATACATCATTTTGATCATTTTCTTTCCGTTTCTTTCAGTAAAAAGGTCCCCCAGAACAACTTACTACAGCGATTTCTACACAATGTTTTGGGGCGGTCGCTCCATAAAGGGACGTCAACTCCCCTCCTGGAGGAAAACAAAACTCTGACAATTATCCAAAGTTTTTCAAACAGTCAACCTGCCAACAGCACTTACGGAGAACAATTTTATAGGGAAATTGAAAAAAGAATGAGACTAAGGAAGCCGTCATGGCCGCTGGAGGAGAATGAATACGTCCGAGATAGTCAATTTATAAATTACTTGGTGAGTTGAGACATGAAGCATTGTATATAATAAGATTCAAACATTTCAAATTTGTTAAATATTTAGCAAGAATCATAAATAGTGTTAATATTCGTTGTAACTTTTTGCATTTGATCAGAAAGTATGTGTTGACTATACAATGGTTAGGGTCATCGAAAATTTGTTCTTTGAAAAAATACTTGTAAAATAACACGACAGCTGTTTGAAAGTTCGGCAAACTGCTTGTTATTCTACGTGTTTTGTTCAAAAAGATTTATCTGCGGTGGTTCTAAAGCCAATCATTCTCATGACATACTCTGACTTTGCACCATCTGGAACCCAGAAGGACGGCTAAAGACCAGATGTTTTGTTTGTTTGAAAATAATCTCACGCAATGTATATTATACTAATTGGTTTTGTTTGAATGTCTATCGTGTTGTATCAACACCACCCCAATTTCCCAAGGTTAAATGTAAACCATATTGATTTTTTTAAATTGTCTTAAAACTTGCAACAGGTGGTTGAAATGAGCCTTTTGTTATACAGAATTGAAACAGTTAAAGTTTTTTTTTCTTTTTCTGGGGTTTATTATTTTATTTTTTTATTTACGTCATCTTTAATTAGGATAGACTCCGATCAGCGCCCAGCGCTGCTTTCCATGGAGGCCCTCAGTACAAATACAGTATTACAAATAAAGTAAAATATTACCCCATCAAAATTCGTAAAAGAGAAAAACCATTTTAGAAAGATTAAAAGACACATAGAAAATAGACGTCAAAAGGCACCAAAATATGTTGAAAAAAAATATTTATGAAATGTATTGTCATTTGAAATGTATACGATCATTGTGAACGTGCGTGGGGATTTTACAGTCAGCCACGCTTTTGGTTGTCCAAAATGAGCGTCTGTGGCTGCAGCTTCATCGTCACGTTAACAAGCGTTGAAGCATGAGAGGCCCACAACAAACACCATTAGCTCAGCCGTAGCCGTATATCTGCCAATTCGGACATGCCTGTTGTTTGAATAAAGTTTTGTACTGCATTCGTCATTGATGTGACGTCATCGTCAAGGCAAGGTGCAATATCGGGGAACACGTAAATCCTTTGCATAATAAGCTTTCCTTATCCTTTTGCGGGTAATTTTCCCGCTTATTTTGGGGTGTTTTCTTTAAACGTGGATAATAATTGTTCAAGCCAGTAAAGTGATGTCACTACCAGTACCAGCGAGTTTGTTCGCTGGTGATCCTTATCTTACGTTTACTTTTCATTGTCATAATAAGAAGAGTAGACTCAATTCAATTCAATTCTTTCTTGATTGTCCACTCTTTAAAAAGATAAAAATTGAAAATTTACGTGTCTCAAATTGATTAAAGCTCCAGAACAGGACAGTCAAAATCTTAAACAAAGAAATAAAGAAAAGGGAGTTCAGACAACAACGATATTTTAGACAATGCAGTACAACATATATTGGCAGGAGTAAAACACCTCCGATCACAGCCACGACAAACTTATTAAAACATTAAAAGCTATTGGAAAACTGATAAAAATACATTGAGAAGTAACACCCAGATCAAAAACAACACACTCGCGCTGCCCAGTTGCCTCGTGTCTCACCTCACTAATTAAACTTTCGAAAAAAGACATTCGATTTTGTTTTTACCATGCACATCTGCTAAACATCTGCCGAAGCTCCTATCTACACAAAATGCATCACCTGAAACCAAATGTTATGACAGCCTTCAGGCAAACAATTTTAAAATACAGAATTATAATTTTATAATTTACAAAATACGGAAGCAAACGAACAAACAAACACCCCCTCACATTGGTGGGAATTTGGTCAACGACAAACTGCATTCGAATTTGGCCAGAATTGTGTAAAGCACTGCATTCATGACGTCACAGCGTTGCAATCTGTAGTAAACTCCGTCATTATAAGAATACATTCACTTAACGCGTGTAATTGGACAACTATATATCATTTAAATCAAACTAAGGGGGGTTAACAAATATACCTGGACTTTCAAGAAAACTTCAGAGCAGCCATTATTAAAAAGTTGTCATGATTGCAAAATTCCTTGAAAAATCAGGAATTCTTAAATGGCATCACACCTTCTTATATGTAGGGTTGCCAACGTATATGCTGATGCGTGGGCCAAATTATGAAAACGATACAATAAAGGTCACATCTGAAAGTTTCAGCTGAATACAGTGACTTCTTGCTGAGAAAACAGCAAAACTGTCACGGTATTTTCACAAGAACTGTCCCAATCCATCCACGTTTAGCGAGGTGACATCGGTCCAACCGCATCTGTGGCCGCAGCATTCGCGATAGGACTATAGCCCTCAGAAAACTGAGAAAAAACATTTCATGCATGGATCGTTTCTAGGCTTCAAATGGTTTTGTGTGAAAAAATGTCCACACCATATGAAATTGTTTATAATATCAACAGCCGCATTGCTTCTCACCAAGTAAGTTTTTATGGCCAGACATTTTTTGAGTATTTACCAATCTATGACCCCTACCTTTAAAGCCTGATCCACCCAGATCAGCTGTGCAGGAAATATGTATATATGTCAGTGTCGGTGATATAGTGTCAGTTGACCCCCCCCCCCCCCCCCCCCCCCCGTTAACTCATTGTCGTGAATTTCTAAGTGAACATAGACTATCCCTTCGCCTGCAGAGTTGCCCCACAACCGTCAGGAAAAAAATGATGCTCGAGGATTACTCAAGCCGAAAGTTTCTCCCGGAGATGCCCATCCTTCTCTGGAAAGAACACTTCAGTAAAGACGAGTACCAGCGACTGGCTGCATTCAAATGTATCAATGGATGGTCAGGCATCGACGCTCAGGGTGAGTTTAATGGTTTAGTGAAGACAATAGAGTATGCCAATCGAGTACTGACAAATCTGGAACTACTTAATAACCGTCCAAATCGGAACTTATTAATCCCGAGGAGTTCCTAATGCCACAGTGGGCTCTGCGTACCCTTTACTTTAGTTTCACGTAATGTAATATAGCCGTGAAGTGACTGTCCAATAAAATGATTTGATATAACTGTTAATTTAGCGACAGCATCCTGCCTCAGTGAAACACCATAGAATAACAACTCCTAATTTTCTATTGAAGAAGTTGTATTTCTCTACAACGATCATACACAGTAAACATTATATTCAAAATGGAGATCTCTCTATAGTATTAGGAAGAGAGATATCCAATGTAGAGAAAGAAATATCTCCACAAGGATTAAAGGTATCCAATAGAGATATCTCCACAAGGATTAAAGGTATCCAATAGAGATATCTCCACAAGGATTAAAGGTATCCAATAGAGATATCTCCACAAGGATTAAAGGTATCCAATAGAGATATCTCCACAAGGATTAAAGGTATCCAATAGAGATATCTCCACAAGGATTAGAGGTATCCAATAGAGATATCTCCACAAGGATTAGAGGTATCCAATAGAGATATCTCCACAAGGATTAAAGGTATCCAATAGTGATATCTCCACAAGGATTAGAGGTATCCAATAGAGATATGTCCACAAGGATTAAAGGTATCCAATAGAGATATGTCCACAAGGATTAAAGGTATCCAATAGAGATATCTCCACAAGGAATAGAGGTATCCAATACTGAGACATATCACTACAAGGAGTAGAGGTATATCCATTATATATATCTCTATATAACAAGAGATGGAGGATATAGAGATATATTTACAAAGAATAGATGTCTATACTAATCTATTTAAGACGAACGTAAGTTAACATTATTCAATTTAGTATAAATATCTCTTTAACAGAGATGGAACGGACATAGAATAATTTATTTATATATATATGTATTAAATACTAGAGATATCTTTTATAAATAAGTAAATATATATATAAAGTACAACTTTCAATTTCCCACGGTTAATCGTAAAGCCACATTGTCTGTTCATTTTTTTATTACTTGTGACAGGTGCTATGAAGTAGCGTAAGCCATATTCTTATTTTTTTAATAATTGATAGTGTTTATCGACAGATGGCTGTCACATTCGTTTAGTTAACAGCTAATAAGAAATACCTGCTCCATGTGTAAAACGTATGTCTTAAAATTGAAGTGGAGCAAGGACGGATTTACTTTTTATGATTTGCAATCGACTGTAATTATTGGCTTTTGCGAAATCGAATAATCTTTGTGATCTGATGTATTTGAATGACCTTATTTGACCAGTGAATGCTTAACTGTTGAAATAGAATTACTCCTTATGACTGTTGAATGCTGATCCAACGGAGCATCTATTTTCAAACGAAATTGAATGAGCCGGGTAATAAAATGAATGAAAACCTGTCACCAAAAAGTAAACATCAACTAAAATTATCGCATTTTTCTGAAGATTATCAGAACTAAAAGTAGTACCGTCGAGAACCGAAATAAAGTTCACACCCGTTTCATCTCCTCAGAGATCTCTGACTCCTTGCAATTACTGAGTACTCCAAGCAACAGGTACATGTTCGACGACCGCATGGTCAACGGCGCCATTCCTAAAGAGCCAGGGTGCACGAGGTGTGCAGTCATCGGTAACGGCGGTATAATGAACGGCTCCAACAAGGGAGAAGAGATAGACGCTCATGACTATGTATTCAGGTAACGGAACCCAACATGCCTATATTATTAGCATTAGTTCATGTCTGTCATATCATTCGAGGAACATTTCGTTTCTACTTGTACTTTGATCCTTCAAAATGTATTGCTTCTATGTTTATGAGCTGTTTTCAAATGGCTGTTTCTCTGAACTTTGGCGAAATTCAATCTGGTTTTTAAAAAAATCATTAGAAATATTTTTTAAATTAAATAGCTTAGTTTTTACATATCTCTTTAATTAGTCTTCTATATTTATATACATGTTAGGCCTATATACATGTTTCACGGGGTGAAAGGTCAGTAGGGACGAAGGGTACAATGTGTCTAAGTGAGAAATCGCAAAAAACTTTACTCTTGGCAAGTTTCTTTTGGAATAACGGGCTGGCCTAGATATTATACGGAGGCCACAGACGTAATGGCATATTTTGCCCTTGGTCTTGGCCTTGGTGCCCCTTCAAATGTTTCCCGAAGACTCCAAGAATTTTTTAATGGAAGTGCCCTTTTCAAAATAAAATTGACTTTGCCATCTCAAGTTGAAACTTCAGGCCCTGAATAATCTATATAATCAAAGTCCAAAAGGCCCCGGGATGTTTTTCTAACCGTCTTGGTTTTGTACGGATTTTTTAAAGTATTAATTAGAATGTGTGCAAACCACACTGCGTACATTGTTTCTATAGGCAAATGTAAAATATGTCATTCCTTAAGTGTGATTAACTTTTATACTGACAGGTTTACCCTTTTCAGACTCTGCCCTTGGTGTTGGTTTGAGCGAATTTCAATTTAAAACCCTTTCGAGAGCTCATTGTGAAAAACCATACAAGTATACGGTGTGGGTCCACATGTTTTTAGCGATTACAAGGGGGGGGGGGGGATCGGATTGGGTTCTACTCTGAGCCTAAAAAACAACCGTGATGTGGTGTCAACAGATCAAATTTACAGGAATTTTAATTTCTTTGCCTGTAACACAAGCTGTCACGCACGAGTAGTAATATGTCAAGTAACATGTAATGTGAAAACTTCTCGTTGAATGTCACTTTTGACGCAAAACATATCTATTGTACGCACTTCACTCGGCGAATGTGCAACGCTCACCATTATAGAAGTCAACAGGGTGTAGACGTCATGAAATTATTGCCGGGGTCCCGACCTTTTCTCACACCAATCCGCCATGTACAAACAGTTTTGCATGTAACATGTAGTTTGTACATTTTCCGTGGCGTATTAGAACGTTTTTGTATGTTTTTCGTTTTGAAACGACATCATCTGTCAAAAATCCTTCAGAAAAACTTCTTTTGGCGAATATCGGCCATTCAACTAAACTTAAACGGTAGTCGTAAATGTATTATGGTCATAGATTGGTAAATACTCCTAAAATGGTTATATACACGCCCTCGGTAAGACGCATTGCAGCTTGATAGTATAAATTGAGAAAGGATTCCCATTGAAGTATTTGGTTTTGGTATTTTTTTCACCCAAAAAAATTTGAATCAGATAATCTATTCATGCATGAATGGTTTCTCAGAGTTCTGAGGGTTGACTGGGAGTTCTAATTTCCGTGGTGTCCGTTCGCGAATGCTGAGGCTAGATATGCGGTTGGTACCCGCTGTCACCTCGCTAAACGCTGATGGATTTGACGTTCTTGATGAAAATACGTTGATTTTTTTTTGGCTGTTTTCTCAATTTACTACACACTGTATCCAGCTGAAACTTTTAAAGGTGACTTTTATTGTATCTTTCTCGATAATTTTGCCCATATCAGCATTACTTTAACAACAACCAATCTATGATCCCCTACCTTAAATTACAACGTAATAACTATATGCACCAGTGACAAAATATATAGGGAGAGAGGGAGGACCCTAGAATTGGCAATGACGTGAGGTTTTCGTTTATAAAATAGTAGTTCACAACTCAATCATGAACATCTGGGCACCGCACCGCATACCAAGGCCACACATTATCCTCTCCGTGGTTTTCCTTCTTTAATCCCGAGTCAACTTCTCCGTAAACCTTGCAGGAGGAGTCTCCTGGTAATATGGAAAATAGTGTAATCGGAACCGATTCTGTTGAAATCTCATTGACTTTTTAAACACGGCATGCTGTGCAAAACGAATGGACACTACCCGGGTCTGAACATAAAATGATCTGATGATCGGCACTTGCTGGGAATTCAAATTACATTGTGGGGTAGGGGTTTTTTTACGGGTTAAAAACAAGAGCCGATCGTTTAGAAGTGCAAGTCGCAGCATGAACTCGTTTAATGTTACACATGATTGTGATTGCTCAATTTTACTTCAGTAAAAAGTTTACCAATGTAGAAACTGTCTTGAACTATGTGTAATCTGGTCAACAATCACATATCCCCCAGGAAACTACTGCATTTCCTTCATGATTTATTTTCTTGGCAAGTTTTCTCTTTCTGTTTCGGTCGTTCCATGCTATGCATGTTTTACGATACACTTTGTACTAATTGAAATTGTATGACATCTGTCCACTTGGGTTGTTAATGCAATTGCTCATTTAAGAAATCCGCTTTGACGGTACTAGACTTTTTGTTGTTAAATATCCGATGTGTAACAAATTAACAGTACTCTCGTTGGCTATCCTGTCTAAGTGCAGTACTCTCTTTGAACATAAAGGGCAGTGGCGGCAATATACCGTCTCTGTTTGTTTACTGCATTGCTGAAGTGCTGTAACTGGGTACTGCACTTTCCGACTCCTCTGGGGTAAAGTGGTAAACAAACTGTGACGTCATCAGTACCATTCTTGCAACACTGCTGCTACTGCATGGTTTCTAATGCTTTTTCTGTAAACCAAGATAATGTATAGCACTGCAAAGTATTACTTTATCTTGGTTTAAGGAGTGGTACTCTTTGCCAGTCTGTTAACAATAATACTGTTGCAGGTACGATTTACTCTCTTAGAATCAAGATAATGTACATCACTCTTTGTTAAAAAAGAATTGTAGTTCTCTCAAAGCGCCTGGACAACATTTGTAATTGTCACAGACCAATATCCGCACTTTATGTGATATAATATAATAATAATATACATGAAATGACACACCTGTTTAAGTTTAAGTTCAATCGGCCATTGGATTCACGAGAAAAGAGTGGAGACAAACTTGACATGTTTGACCTGTTTTCAAACGTCGATTTACAAAAAATTTGGCTCATGAGATCAAAACTAATTGTTTTACTCTTCTCTCAAAAACTTAAGCATTTCAAGCAAAACAAATTCAAGGGAAATCTTTCCACCACGACCATCTTTAAGTCTCGTGCAAATCTGCTGTTAACACTTAGTTTTTTTTTTTTTTTCCACTCTTGCCAATGTTTCATTTCATTTAATCTGGTTGTGAAGCCAAGGACTCCCAGAAAAGCGAACTTAATCACTGTACTAGCCAAGAACCCCATGGAGAGAAAACAAGGGGGAAAATTCAGTTTTAGATGTTGGAGGAAAACCCAAGAGAATTATTCAAGGGAAAACCCACGCAGTTAGGTAGGAACTGAAAACTCAATCCACGTATAGTAGGCCTACCCCTGGCGTGATTCGAACCGGGGTTCTAGAGGTGGTATATAGGCAAGGAAAGAAACCATTACGCCCAAAATGTTGTGTACACCATTATAATAGACCTTATGCATATGACGTCATTTGAGTAGGGCGCCCTCACCTACAGGTCAAAAGGAAGATGCTCATTGGCCAGTCTTGTGCGCCGCGCGTACAAATCAGCGCGTTTCCATTGTTTCATCATCAGTTTACCTCTAAGATGGCGGCTTGGTGACGTCAATGCATAAGGTCTATTATCCAGGGTGCACAACACTTACCCAGTTATAATTGGTACAAGATAGCCGGGGGAGAGGGTCACTCTAGCTATGACATAACAATGCTGTTGGTTTTTCTTTAACTGCAGGGTAAATGTTGCCTTAACCAAAGGTTACGAGAAAGACGTTGGCTCCAAAACTTCATTCTACTGCTTCACGATGGTCACCCTTTCAAATTCATTACGAGGTTCTAGACGGTATGGATTCACTGCGCCACCGTATCAAAAGGTCAGTTTATGCGGTCTCAAAACTCCCAGGAAAAACTGCTGTTGTTTAACCAGTTTTCGGGTCAGTCTGTCCCAGAAATGGGTCAGGCACGCTGAGACTCGAAATCAGGGTCAATTCTGACTAGGGAGTTTTTGTGGAAACGTTCATTTTGTTTTTTTTTGTTTGGTTGTTGGGGTGTTTGTTTGTTGGGTTGTTTGTTTGTTGGGTTGTTGGGTTGTTTGTTTGTTTGTTTTTTGGGGGTTTTGGTGGTGTTTTTTTTTGACTGATATCATAATGTTAGCAATGTGTTTGATTCAATAGACGTTAAATTTACGACGGGATAAAGAATATTATTTGTGTTTTACCCATTTATACCAATGTGTGTTAAGCAATCACTTCATAATTGGTGGAAAAAACACCAAATCTGTAGTCGTTGCATAAGTTTTTGTACAAGGAAAATAATAAATACTAACATTATTTTAAAAAATTTCATATAGGCCCGAAAATAATTGTTCACCCCAAAAAGCACCCTATATGCCAAAAATACTAGCGACTATCCTCTTCACATTCACCGTTACATTCCCCGTTAAATTCCCATGTTGAAATCCACGATAGTGCAATTTTTTAGTCACAATACAGTAACCAATGTTTGCCATAATTCACGCAGGCTAAAAGCATTACTTACAACATTGGTAATTGTCAAAGACCAGGATCCACACTTGATGTGACCCAACATATACATGAAATAACAAACCTGTGAAGGTTTAAGATTAATCTGTCTTTTGATGCATGAGAAAACAGTGAAAAACCTCATTATATATTCTCACTGTTTTCTATAATCGGATTCTATCACGCGTGCTAAAGACTAATTGTTTTACTTTTAAAAAAAAGTCTCTTAAAAATTATAGCACTTCAAGCAAAAATATTGAAAGTTTTCCACCAAGATCATCTTTGTATACCCAGTATATTATGTGCAAATCTGTGAACATTTATACTTACCAATCTTACCAATGTTGTACACACCCTTTAGTCCTTGCCTCCAGCGGTAACAGGTCAATCGATAGCTTTATAACACTGTTCTTTATCGTTGGGCGTTCCGATGGTACAATTATTTGACACTTTTGTTTCTTTGCATTACTTATTTCAGGGATTGAAGTATGTGTTCTTCGCTGATAACGAGTGGACATACAACTATTTGAATGCAGTATTAAGGAACCAACCGCCTCCTCGTGGTCGAGATAAGTACAAAAGGTATAATGAACGGTACCAGTTTTTGTCAATGGGTAGTTTACAAAATAGCTTACATTCTTTCTTACCATCTAATATTCAAATTTGAGGCACATGTCACAGAAATACCCAGCGGGAATTTCCTTAAAACGTGAAGGGAAATTCTGAGATTAGGTTTACAGTCTTGACCACAGGTATCAACAATCTAGTTTCTGTATAAATGCCGTGACCTGTTGTAAACAATGTTGCAAAATGTTTGCACATTTCTGATTTATAAAAATGTTTTCAAAAAGATGAAAGCATCATTATGCCAAACAAAATTTTCAGGAGTACTGGTAACAATACCAAATAATAAGTAGTTCGTTCATCACCAATGTTTCTTGGAGGCTGTGTTACTCTTAATACTCATTACAATTTTTCTCATTATTTGTTTGTACCCAATTGCAGAACTCCGCCGAACTTTGTGAAGCAATTGCAAGCAGAGGATGTTAAAGTTGTCCATCCAGACTTTGAGAGATATCTCAAATGGAGGTAAAATAGTTTGCTTTGTTTGTCAATGGAAAGTATGCAGTTTTATTTGATTGGGCCGACCTGAGAAGTATTGTCTTCTTCTGTTTCTTATTCGTCTTCCTCATCTTCTGAATCTTCATCCAAGCATTTTCAATCGGGACGAGATTCAAACAAATTGTTAATTTGTCACTTTAAAGGCACTGAACACGTTTGGTAATTACCCAAAATATATATTAGCATAAAAATTTACTTGGTAACCAGCAATGGAGAGCCGTTGATAGTATAAAACATTGTGAGAAACCACTCCCTCTGAAGTAACGTAGTTTTTGAGAAAGAGGTAATTTCTCACTAAAATAATAAAAGACTTCATGCATGAAGCCTTTTATTAGCATCTGAAAGCACACAAAATTGTGCAACAAGGGTGTTTTTTCTTTATTTTCTTGCAACTTCGATGACCGATTCAGCCCAAATTTTCACAGGTTTGTTATTTTATGCATAATATGTTGGGATACACCGAGTGACATTACTGGTCTTTGATAATTACCAAACATGTTCAGTGCCTTTAACGTGGTATACAGGATTAGTAAGGCTATAAACATTATTGTTTAATTTAGTCTGAAAGCTTACTGATTATGAATTTCATATTTGAACCATTTCTTGTGGGAAATATTTGAACCATTTCTTGTGGGAAATATTTGCCTCTGAAATAAAGTCAAGTTTTCACAGGTTTGTAAATTCATTTATATGGCTGTTCACGTAAAACATGATCACTCTCTGCGACTATTTTGTTCAGCTTTACCAATCCTGTATAATGCCTTTAAAAGGGAGCCCGTGTACAAGTCAGAGCCACCAACTCTCCCTGATTCTGCAGAAAGATACCTGAAAATAATCCAACTTTCCATTTTCTGATGAAAATTTTTAGAAATCTCCCTGATGATGGAAATTTTGTCCCCATTATTCTAAAATATCTCCCTGATTGTTGTACAAAATTATCCTGATTGCAAAATGAAAATGTGGGCAGCTCTGATAAGAGAGCACCCGATTCAACTGTTTGCCGCTAAATATAAGTGGGGGACGTTAGGTGGCAGCGGACTTACCATGGGCATGCTCAGAAGTACGGAAAAAATGAAAATTTACCTACAGTCTGCTGCCACATATTGTTCCAAAGTCTCCCGCAGCAAGTCCTCAGTTGTAAAGTTGTCGAAAACATCTATCTCTTTTCTGCAAGACAATAATTACTGCCTTATTAAGAAGAATTTAAAAAGGCGAAGACACTCTTCATTATTTCACGTTCAAGTTTTCTTGTGTTTTTTTTATACTAGCTGGGTAAACTCCACAGCTCAACACAAATCCGTCCATAGACCCACTACAGGGGCAATTATGCTACTTCTTGCTCTGCACACGTGTGACGAGGTACGTAGTTTATTTAGTTATTAGGTGTTCGGCCAACAGCCGAAAACCTATTGTTATTGTTTAGGTTGTTTTTTTAGGTGTTAGGCTCATCAGCCGAAGACCTTTTGTTGTTGTTAATTTTTTTTATAGGTTTTCGTGCAATAAAAAAATATGTGCACGAACACCTCTTAATTAGTTTTTTTGAGTGCAGCGAATGGGATCACACCTGGATGGAAACAGGACAGCTCGTAATAACTGACTTTATTGTTTTTTAGCAAAATGTAATAAATTATTATTACCTGTTGTTAGGTGTTCGGCTACGGGCCGAAAACCTATTCTTAGTGTTCTGTTTTTTCCTTCTTCTCCCTGAACCTTCTCTGCAAGATTTCGCAAAAAGTGAAAGTTGTACAAACTTGAAACTTGGCATATACTTGAACCTTAACATGAAGACGGCGCTTGAACAATGACGTCATCAGGTGTCGAAGTAATCGGGTGTCGAAGTACAGTTTAAAATATGTTTTGTTAAATCTTTGAAAATCTTTAACAAATTACAAGAAGGAGGCCAGAATCTGATGCCGTAAGAATCTATCTTCCACCCGCTTACTAGTAAACCGGTCCCCAACATCTCTGCCAATGTATTCACTAAGAAGCGAAATGTAATCAAAACGTAGCAAAATGTAATCAAAACGTAGCAAAATGTAATAAATTATTATTACCTGTTGTTAGCTGTTCGGCTACGGGCTGAAAACCTATTGTTACTGTTCTGTTTTTTTCAACGATGTTGTAATCTGACAAGTGTCTGGTTAAAAAAAATAAGACCGTTGACGTCACACAGTTCAAAAGCGCCCTCTAACGGCAGGTTGACAACATTTCAGAACACACTTTTACAAGATGTCTGTGGCAAAGTTTATAAGAATCTTTAAAAAAATGGTAAACATAATGACATTTATGCAGACAACATATTTGTGAATTCGTAGTATGATGACGTCCAAACCGGAAGATGAACCTTTACATTTAAAAATATCATAACTCCTGAACCATTACATTTGTGTGTTATATACATATCAGAAAGGTCTACTTCTCACGTGAAATTCACGAACACTTGTGTGTTTGTTGTTCACAAGCACTGTATGTCTAGTTCTATTTATTTATTTAATTATTTATTTATATGTAGTAAAACAAAAATCATTATTTTGGTGGGGGATGAAGGCTTACATTATTTGTTGTATGTTTACAATAATATTATATTACCGATTTATCGGTCTGCATGTCTGAAAAACATCAATGCGGCCATGTCAGCTATTGCTGCTGCTCTTGTTCTTAAAAATTGAACTCTTGGAATGAGGACGCCACGGGGCTTTTTACGAAACGAAAAGCAACATTGGGTTGTGGTGATTTTGTATATATATATTTTTATATTACAGTTTTATGTGATGCAAACTGTTTGTCCGTATTCATTGAGCACTTGTAAATAAATTTCAGCGAATACTACTTTTTTCGTGCACGTACCTCTGTCAGATTTGTTGTTGTTGGAAGCGCCCTTGCGTTGAAAATGTGAAAATGGCCTTGCGTTGAATCGTTGAGAATTAAACGTATAATATTTCGTTCTGTCGTCATCTGTTCAGGTCAACGTGTACGGCTTTGGTGGAAGCTACGCCAAATTCTCGGAGCACTACTACGACAAGAGCTTCCTTCGCCATGTTTTCTATGCCAATCACGACAACAATGCAGAGAACGCCTTGTGGAAACGTCTACATGACCTAGGTATTATCAACATGTACACGAGGAAGTGAGGATGGACTTTGTTCCCAGCTTGCCGGTGTGCCAAAAACTGACCGACTTAGATCGGCTGCAATGCCTTAAATGCAGAGAGGTGGGACCCTTTTAGTAATTGTTTTTAGTTCTGATACAAAACTATCATAAAACCGGCTGAAGTGCTGTCGTGCAAGAAAAAAGGACACCATCTGTGAGAACAAGAGAAAACACGTGACTTGAGTATGCTGCTCTATCAATGATAACACCGTTATCTAAAACAATATCAAAAACATAAATGAGGAATGCGGTACAGTCATTGGAGCTTTTGGTCCTTAGCAAGAACCAATTCTGTGCCACATCTTTATAACAATTATTGAAAGGTCAATGCAGTCGTAAAGTTCATGCCTCTCTATTGTTTTTTCGTTTTGCCTTTCGGAAGAAGACAAGGCGATGGATGGCAGGATGATTGCATTCCGGATGTATGTGTGTGTATGTGTGTGTGAAGCATACCCCTCAATTTCTAGTACATTCAAATGAAAACCTGCAAATGTAGTTGCCTATTTCTTGAAGTTCTCTAATTCTTGGGTAAAATGATAACGACTTCAACCGACAAAAATGTATGTTGAGAGAACTCGATGTTGCTGGCATGCTCTTCTTTAAATATACATATATGTATAAATCATACATGTTTATGTATATTAGACTAGTTTTGAACTTTTTTACATTTCACGGGGGAAAAAAGACACACAAATTTTCTTTTATGAAAGTACTAACACGTCGATTAAATTGAGCTATGATCGCACATTACCAAAGAAAATGACTAGAAAACGAGTAAACGTAAACCTGGTTAGTAAGTAGAAGAATATTTAAAAAAAAATTATACTTGTTGTGTTGTTACGAGGTCAATATAAAGTTGAGTGTAATGGTCACGAGCTGTGATCAGAGCTAGTAGATCACAGGGACAAACCAATAACCTCACTGTACAAGCCCTGAGGTCAGAGACAGCTAAGGCCGAATGGAAGGCTTCGTCAGCGTCTCTACTAAAACAAGGTCGCTGAAAAGGCTTTATTCTACGATGTAGATGTAGATATACAGCCAACAGCCATAGCTTAAACTTCAACGCTGTCAAGACAGCCAACGGCCGTAGCAGCAGCCAAAGTCGCTTGCTTCGGACGTGGTGTGATTTGCAGAGTCAACGGACGCACAAAAAGTTGAGGACTTCAACAAAAGGCCTTTCAAATAACGGAATTAAATTTCTCCATAAGCTTAACGTTGTGCCTTGTGCCTTTTTCTAAATTCTACCAAAGAAATCGTCGTTTTTGTGCGGTACTGTACCATAACGTTTGTAAATATTGTATGGAAGATAGAATCTCTGGACACCTGCTCTATAAGATGAACGGTCGTGGGTTCGGTTCCCACTTGCGATTCTCGTGGATTCTGTTCCCCGAAAGACGCGGGAGGCAAAATTATGCTTTATTTATAAGACAGATGAGGTGTCGACATTTGGCGGTCGACATGTGGCATGGTGTACCTGCCCTCTCCCCCATTGTTTGTTTATTTATTTATTTTTATTTTATTTTTAAAGCGGGGAATGGTGCTCCCTCTGCCACATATCGGCCATGGTATAGGTGTCGGAGCAAACAAACTGCGTGGTAATTTGATAACACCGTTCAGCTGCTTTTTGACACACTCCCTGTATACAGCACTGCGCATACTTTGCGATAGTTGCCAATTTGAAGTCGAAGTTTAATTGTGCTATAGATAGGTTGCAGTATGACGTAAATCGGCCATCTTTACGGGCAATTTGGAACACACAGTCCCGCGTTACGCGTGAGAACGGCGTGCAGCACGCGCACATTTCACAAAACTCATTGCGTGATTGGTTAGTGAACGGCGCGGCTGCGTTAATAATTTGAGCGCCTGACGCGCCTGCAAGCCAAAATGCGATTTGCCCGTAAAGATGGCGTCTACTGGGAACTATCTATAGTCGCTCTTTTTTGCTGTGCCTGGGTTCGTGTCCAGAACAACTTTGGAATCCACATTTAATATTTCGGAGGCCCATTATTTGAAGATGCAGCGTGAATTGTGTGACCAACATTTTGCACGAAAAATATTACATAAATTAATAACATTCTTTGTGTCCAGAACATTTTCAAATGTGTTTTTCTTCAAAAGTTTCATTATTATTTCTATTACGCACTCTAGAAGTACCTTTACTACGCATACACGTGATGGTTGAATGTATATTTCTCACCGGTGACGTCCCCGTTAAAAAAAAAAAAAAAAAAAGTATTTTATTAGGATTTTTTCGTTCAAATTAATTCTCAAGTGAAATTCGATAGTTTTGGGATTCTATAATTGCCTTTTAACATTTAAATTGATGTGCGTTACCCGTAAAATTGGCCAACAAAAAAATGGCAAAAAAAAAATGGCAAGGCATCTTCATCATAATTTGTGCGACAACTCCTATTTTGGGTAATAAACAAAAGCTCCATCGCTATGTGAACTTGTGCTCCAATGTTTAATATTCGCTGCCAAATGGGGATCGAATACAACATGAACAAAATGTCTCCGCATAAATTCTGAAGAGAGGAATGTTCCACAAGGAATTCTGTGTACAAAGTCTATGGAAGTATGCTAAGGTTTCTGATTTTTGCCAATCAATTTTTTTTTCCGAGGGACAAAGGGAAGAGAAAAGGAAATCTCTACAGGGATGCAAACATGGGGACTTGTACGGTTTTAACTTTTATCAATAATCACCTTTTGTTGATATTAAGAACTTCTGATTTCCCTGCTTAATTTTGGCACCCTCAGCGGCAGCGAAGTGGAAGACGATAACAGTGGCGTAACTAGAAAATTAAATGGGGGGAACCATCATTTGCTGTTAAATAATGTTTATTTTATTTTTGTTATTTTTTTTGTGGGGGGGGGAGATATTTAATGTATCTAACCAATCACTTGTGTGTTGTTGTTTTTATTTGTGGGGCGAGAGGGTTCCTCCTATTTCTGGTTGCACCACTGACGAAACGTTTTTCGCGTTTACCATCTGAAGGTGCGCTGTACGTATAGTACTATACAGTTGTAAATAATGATGTGTTGATTATTTTGAAATAAATTTTGTTCGGGCTCTAAGTCCCCAATGTGTTTGAATCTACCATGAAATGGGTTTGTATAGTGCAGACGGAATTTATATAAATTGCAGAGTACAAGGTGTATAAAGAAAGTAAAATCGTTTTTAATTCCTTAGCTTATCATTTGGTGTTAATGGTTATTGGTACAGATGAATTATTTAAATATTATAATTTACCTGGAATGTGAAGACACACATTGTTGGGTAGAAAAGACACTTATCAATGATTTTGGGAGGTTAATCTTCCTTACTACTCGCAGCTGAGATTGCCAAGGACGTGGCTACAACGTTGTCGAGTCGCTGGCATGTTTAAGGCCCCTTTTGACTGCCAGAATTTGAACATCTCAATATCTTGTAAGAGATTGTAACAATTTTGTAGATTGGTCACTGATTTAAGATAGTTGATGACTCCGACTGAGTGAATAATGGTCATAATTGTCACTTTCACACATTTTAGATTATTCACTTCACCATATCGAGCGAATGATCCTATTTCAGAACTTCAACCGTGTATCCCAAACCCGTTACTCACTTACTGTTTATCATAGAGAAGGTAATGCATTGTTAATGCTTGCAAAACTGCCGCATCTGGTATTATGCTTACTCTGAATGAATCAAGATAAGGTGCAGCAATATTAGACTGATGTGGTGATACCTTTTCTTTGGTCGACAAAAATGTAAAGCAAAAGTAATGATGTTGAAACTGCTATTACTGATATTATTTTGTTGCTCTATTTTCATAAAGACAAGGCACAGCATAAATAGTGTTGTAAAAACTTTTATATTTATTTTTCATTGTACAACACTTATAAATAACGGCACTTGAATCGATATTGTTTATCCAAAGATGTTGTACCGTATAGTTTACATTTGTGAACATTATTAATGACGTAATTTGGGCAGATTGGATAAATGCTATGTTTTGGTTTTTATCTTTTACTGATAGATTTTTGAAGTTCGGTAGATGTTCAGTTCTTTACCCACCACCTTCTGCTCTCCAGACCAGAACAAGGGTTTAAACCCTGTCCGAGGCGCTTATGGTTTCCAACAAGAATTGGAAAGTAATGAGCGTGCGGTGCTTTATTAATACGTTTAGTTATTTTAAAATAAAAAATAAAAATAAAAATTAAAATCAATGTTTTGTTGTATGTATTCAGCATTGTTTCCCATCAATTAGTTGAACATGTCTTTGGAATGTTGGTGGTGCAAGATACCTGTACTTAAAGTTGACATGTTATTGTTACTATCTAAAGAAAGAACCATTTTCAATATTATATTTACACTTGAATTTGCTAGGTGGCAGCAGATATATCAGCTTAGACCAATGTGCCTCCCAAAAATAAGTTACCAGTCAAAAGACCATGACATACGTTCCGTTTGCTACTGGTATCCTGCTTATTTTCGCTCAGCAGAATTTGTTAAAAGTTGCATTGTCTCCCTAAAGCAGGTCGATGACATCTTTCAACCGTTTACGCAATTTCAGTCATTTGTACTTCTTTGATAATAATGGATTTGCCACAACTAACATGGTAATGGTCTGTTCGGTCTGATGCCACCCAGCCTTTCGAGGATATCGCTCATAATATATATATATATTTTTTTTTCTTTTACTGAATTAGTGATTTGTTATCGATTTTTGAATGAAATTATCACAAATTTCAGCTACTATACTAAACTCCAAAGAAGTACTAAAAAATGCTTTATTGCACCCAAAAGGTTCTATTGTACTTTTCAAATTTAAATGTGATTTTTGTAGAGAAAATATTTTTCAATAAATGTTAATCTGTCGTTATATCAAAGGCTTCTTAGCTTGGCACGGCTTTTCTTTATTTTATGAAATGGGTCATTAATTTGACTGCCATGTTGTTCTCTCTCTGTAAACCCAGATCTAAAAGGCTTTTTTCAGTTGCTGGCCCCATGTCTCTGCAAAATATACATTATGTTAGTATTACACAGGATTGGCATAATTATATAGGCCTATATGAAATAGCCTACCGGTAACAAATATGCGAAATTTTCGGGATTAATCCGTTGTGTGATGGGTCAGGGGAAAATTGTGAAAACTTTGCATATCTTTTTCGGCATGTACACATAATTTGTCCTTGATTTTTGTTGTAACAACCGAAATAAGCTGTTTTTTATTATTAATAAAAAAAGGTTTTCATCAGAATTATGTAGTTTTCGGGAATAAAACTTCTTTTCAGAGGGACAAAATTCACAGAAGAAATGGTAGGCCTACAGGTCTAGTATGAACTTCATAATCAGTAAGCTTTCAGACTACAATTATACAACCAATTCTGTACCTTTAATGTTTATTGTTGTATGCTAAGAAAGAAAAATACCTGGCTCAGCAAACAGCACGCACCAACACGTACTTGCTAATTTTGAAAAACAAAACAATTTTCTGAACCAATGCTTACCAACACAAAACAACATTATTTTTATCTGCTCAAGAGTCTCCATCATCTTGCTAATTCCCTGCATTCTTTGACCCAAGACTTTGCCAAACTGAATGCCAATCTCTTTGTTATGCAAATGAGGTGATTCCGCATTTCTTACAGTTGTACCTAAATCATAAATGCAATGCTCTGTTTAGGTTTCCGACGACAGCCAGTGGGCGAAACACCTGATGTCGTTCTATACACGGTGCAGTGGACTGGGCTTATGACTTTTACACTTGCTCGTGTGTACCAAAACAACACTCTGGTTCTTTATGTCTTCTCATTAACAGAAACGTAGCAAACTGTCAATATAATCTATCATATTTAGCAGCAGTGTAAATGGCTGTGCTTCAAGGATGTCCTAAAGCGAGACCAGGCTGCTTTCAACATCCCAGTTGCCACCTGGGAGGCTGTTGCACTTGATCGCTCCTCCTGGCGCTCTGCTATCCACTTAGGGTGCTCAATCTGCTCTCAAGGCTACATTGATGATTGTGACAGACGCCGAACTCATCGTCGTTTACGACGGGATAGGCCAAGATAGATAGATAGTAAATGGCTGTAGTTTGTGTGGTCAAGGAGTTGGTGACAGGTAAAGGTAGTACTGAACATTGTGTCGTTCCCTTAAACCAAACCAGACAAACTCAGCACGCAAGAACCAGAACTGCAACACCCGGCCCCGTGAGGATGGCTAAGGAAAGTGTGTCACCGCAATGAAGACCACGAACCTAAAAGGTAAACAAACTAATAATCTTTTGCGAATCCCACTGAGCTTACTGTTGTCATATCTAAGCGTTAATTCAAGACAGATCAGTGAAAATTAATTCAAAACATTTGCTCCTTTCCTCTACTCTCAAGTCAAAAACACTTATATGTATTAAGTAAAATGTTAATTAAATTAGAGCGTTTGTATTTGGGGCAATTGTACGTATGGTTTGTCATTGGTAAGAGAGCTTTAACCAACGGTCACTTTATGACTAAAAACATATTGTAAAGGGTAAATTATATTGTTATTTTGGGGGTACGGTGAGCCCCGGTGTACACTCGGGGATGAACTGGCATGAATTATTACAAAGTGCCAAAATCATAAAAAGAAAATACATTTCCTGTCTAATGTGGTCTTGACAGCGCTACTTGATGAAAATGTTTAGATAACTGTTTTTTGTGTGTGTACTTTTATTCTTGGTCCAAGAATACGTTTCTATTCTGTAGTTCACGATTGACGACCAAGACTCGAGTTCCCGACGCGCGATGAAAATTTCCCCTTGAATTTCTTGAGGGGAATGTTTAAAAAAAAAAAAAATATTAAAAGACCAACAATCACAGATTAACAAACTCCCTGAACAAAACTGTGGGTCAGAATCGGTACAAGGGCACAGAAGCGTATATATTTTGTATTAGTCATGGAAACTACAATTTGAGTTTTAATGTCTCGTGTACAGATTGATAATTCCCATATTATGCAGTGTTATCCACAGTTCCTTTTCTGCGTCGCTGTCGTGGTTACCGTACGTCACGTGTTTTCTGAACGTCGTGTCGTAGTAGTACTCAGAGTATTTTTCATAACTCCCTGCGAATCCGTATACGTCTACCTGTAAACCAAATTATAAATTCATTTTGAAGAAAATAAATAAGTAAATGATAATACATGAGAACAAAAAAACATGCGCAAAGGTTTTGCCCATGTTGCGTCAAACATAGGGCCGGCTCTTCAAACTGGCCCCTATGTCTACTTTATGCGCAGTACAGTTAGTTGTCACCGAGTTTCCTATAAAATTATGACAAAGCGTTGAAGAATGTGCGTTTCCCGGCCAATTTCAACACAAATTCATTCAATTAAATACCCGGCTCATTCAGTTTCTTTTGAAGACGAATGCTCCTTTGCATCGGCATTCAACAGTCAAAATGAGTAGTTGCAACAGTTTAGCATTCAGTGGTCAAAATATAAGGTCATTCAAGTTCAGAAGATCACAAAGATCATTCACTTTCGCGAAACCAACACAAAGAGGCTGGTCAACTATTCAATTTCAACAATTGTTTGGCTTATAAGTTCATCGGGAAAACTTAAATTACAGTGGTAACTTACCTCATCACACGTATGTAGCGCCAGGAGTAACATGATTGCTCCTGTAGATGGTCTGTGGATCTGTCGGTATTTTCTAGTAGAGTTAACCCATCTAGTGACACAAAAAGTGTTTCTTTAGAAAAGGATCACAAATAAAATCACAAATATAATTATTGGCTATAAAGAGAGGATCTGAAAAATATCCTTGCGGTCTCCCCTAAAATCCCACCTTTTGACATTTGTCAACCGGTTCCTCTGGTCCTTTTTATGTTTGTCAACGACCCCTGTCAATCTGGCAAAAAATACGAACATAACACCCAGATGCAGACCCTACCAATAAAACATGAGTTTGATGTAAACCTCAAGTCAACAACACTGTTGGGGCGTTACTGAATGGGACAGCAGTCCAGCACCATCATTTATATTACTTTATATTACACTCACTTGAATTTTAGGTATCTCTCGAAGTCTGGATGAACAAGTTTGACATCTTCTGCCGTCAGTGCTTTGGGAAAAATTGGTGGGCTTCTAAAGTTTGTTGAGAAGAAAGTTAAATGATTTGATCTCGTTAACAAAACGCTATTCCTAAAGACAATATGGTGTATAATTTATAGCGTGTGGTTACCGGATTGTGCATTTCTGGGGTCAATTTCGTGGCTCTGCAGTGACACTCTGAGCTTACGGTCTCCATTCTACGCAGACGACAAATTTCTGCGTTAGCTGTGTAATAAAGCGAATATTCTTATTTCGGTGTGAAAAACGCACCAGACACAAGCAACTACCAGTATTCCTTTGCCAACTTGTGAATTACGCTTACCTTAAAGGGACACGTTGCCTCGGATTGGGCAATTTGGGCTATGAAAAGGTAAAGCGTTTGAAACTGTTCGTTATGAAATGCTGCATATGGTTTGAAAGATGTTTTAAAAGTAGAATAAAATGATCCACACAAAAATATGCCTCAAATGTCTCTGGTTTTCCTTTTACTTCGTGAACTAACATGGTCCGCCATTTTGTCGAGTCAAAAATTGGGCTAAATGGCGGGCCGTGTTATAGCTCACGAAGTGGCTTTTCTGCGACCATTGTGTCGCCTCTGAATTGGCGGTTACAGCTACGTTTATGGTTATGTTCCGTGTCATCATGCGTTATTGGAGTATAGGACGTCTTTAGCAACAACGCAACAGTTGTAGCCGTAATCATAGCCGCCAATTTGGCTACGGCCTAAGTGCCAGTTTGACGCTTAAGCACAGCCATGAAAATGGGCCAAGTTGTAAAGCTGATCGGAACAAACTGAGTGTCAATTTGTTGCTGAGACGCCAATTATGTATGGACTGGTTTTTATAAGGTCTGATCTAATTTTCGAGAAGAACAAAATCTGTTTGAATTAATTCTACCCTAAATTTGACCGACAAGGTACAAAGTTTTGGAAGACACACGGTCCATCTTGGTTGTGTTTTTACTATCCATTTACCTTCCATCTTCTGGATTGTTGGGGGCTTTTTGACCCCTGAGTACGGCGTTCAGATACAAGTAGACCCACTTGGTTTTCGGAAAGAACACATATTGGATACCCTAAATATGGAAGAGAGACATTACAAATATAAAAAGGTGCTCTGAATATTTTGAGGTTAGAGGAAATGAAATTCTTAAAACTTGGACGAGAAGTGGTCAAAGGCTCCGGATCAGACTCGTCATTGTACGGGTTGGAATCCCGGCCCGGTTTTCCACGGTGCTGGTTAACGTACGCACGACACTCAACCATGATTTTTTGTTTCTTCACCCAGGTGTAGAATTGTGTAAAGAGCTGAGATGATGTGTCTACGTACCTACAAAAGTTACGTCATTGTAAGGAACCAGTTTATTCTCCGTGCCCACCCTTTCCTCTGTTTAGAATGTGTAAGTTTGACCAAAACTATATTTTTTATACATGACGCCTCGTGTATGTATGTACTTTATATAGTGACTTAATTGCATTCTTGATTATGCCTAGAAAAGAAGCCTCGTTCTATTCACTTCATAGTGACTTTAAATGTGTGTAAGCTTGACCCATAGCAACGCATTCATTCTCGCGCCTGCGTGGCATGGTACTATTAGCAGAGAAGGGGACAGCAGAACAAGAACAAGGAATAATGCTGTCCTCGAATATAAATCTTTTGTATTTTTGTGTCCTCGAATTGTTTGTTCGCTTTGTCTATGGATAGTATTAACAGGGACAAATGAAAGTCCCCGCTCTGATATCGGTTAATAATGCTTGTATTTTCACTGTAACTTATGACTTAAAATGTGTATGTTTGACGCTACGCAGGAAGCCTGGTGTATTCTTGTATTTACATATTAATTTAAAATGTGTATGATTGACCAAAATTTGGTCAGTTTGAAATCAGGCTATAGGATTTCCAGTCCTTAGTGCAGTTTCGATAAGAATATCCGGCCTATTCAGTGACGGGGGCAGTTTCGGTAACTGTCTTATCCTACCTTTTGATAGGGTGGTGCCTTGAAGCCAAACGGCCTCCCACTGATGAGGGAGTTGGACAGGGAACGAAATGCAGCACAGTAGAACGAAGTCTTGGTTCCAACATCCTCCTCGTGCCCCTCTGTCACTGCTACATTGACTCTACGCGGGAAACGAGGTTGGCAGACAAGGGTGACAATCATAGAAAAAATATCTTTTGGGACGGTTTTTTTTTTAGACAAACAGACCTTGTGCATTCCAGGACGTTGCTTTGCAGTCAAGATGCTACTGGTCATTATGTAACTTAAAATATGTATCAAAACTATCATGTGACATCGAGAACTTGTGTTATCATAACTGCTTAACAGATTTTAAGATGTGCCTCTGTAATGACCAATCTTGGTCACAATATTGTAGGAAACTTTACTCATTATTCCCACATGTGACTGAACTCAACAGCATACATTTTTGTAAAAAGCAGGACTAAAAAATGTCCACCAAGAGAGTGCGGGCACAAGTTAATAAGGCCCTTTCCCCCAAGTCAGAAGTTAGTCAAAATCGTACGATGCAATCTCCTAAATTGCAATTTTGTATTTTCCACTGAGTTGTTTACCATTTGTGCCTGCAGGACGTCCCAGGCTCTGCGGCTCATTTGTATTACATGCTGTGTAGGTGTGCAACATATTTTATACGGCACACGGTGCATCTTAGTATCAGAAAACAAATTGTTGGAAAACAAATTGTTGGAAAACAAATAATTTGTCAACTTGGGCAATTATACAACCTGCTGGTTCGTAGACAGGGATTGAAACAGATCGCTACTTATATTGACTTTATCGATGTTCATAGCATCTGACACCTGGATTACTTTTCAGACCACTTGACAAATCTACAAAAGGTAAAGGTCGGGGGGGGGCTTAGGACAAGAATCTAAATCAACAACATTTTTGTCGCTGTGGTATCACCTGAAAACATAATCGTGCGCGTCGATCTCCGACCCCATCTTCGATCCGTTCAGTATACCACCGTTTCCAATTACTGCGCATCGGTGACATCCACCGCTTTGACTGGGCGGAGTTGTTGCTTCGAACATCCACTCGTTGATCGATGTGTTCAGCGCGTTGAGAGCCGAGGCGATTTCTGTCCAACGTTAAGACATAGAAGCCAGTGTCATGTTGTGAAATCAGTAATAATTGATTATTGCAATATTAGGCAGATGTTCGATTTACCAAAGAAAAAAAAAGAAAAAAAGCAAATTTCATAGGAAGACAATATAACTACTGAAATACAAATTAGTTCGACCTCATTTGTCGCATGCACACAATTATGTTTCTCCCTTGCGGTTCGTGCAATTTCTGAACTTTAAAGAACATGAACAGCATTAGTTTTTGTCAAAAACCAGTATCAGTTATTCACGTGACCCATCACATACAAGAAATAACAACCCTGTGAAAAACTTAGGTAATTCGTTGGTCATTGTAGCCACAAGAGAATAGGGAAAGAAGCTGACACGTTTTCAATACTTTAGAATATAGCGTTGTAATCCCTCAAGATCAAACCAAACTGTGTTTTTTTTCATTTCTCAAAACTATAGCATTTTCAGCTAAAGCATCAAGGGAAGGTTTCTAGCATGCCCATCTTTATTATACCACTGGTAACCTTTCTGTCTTCAATCTTACATGTTTTTGTGTACACGTTGTGTACATGTTGTTATTTACCTTAGAATGAATTGTAATTGGTGCTTATAACTCACCGGACTCTGTAGACTTGTTCCAGCCGTAGATGCCTCGATATTGTGACAGTCGTTTGTACTCCTCAGGGTTGTAATGCTTGTCCCACATTAAGATTGGCACCTCGGGCATGTATCTGGGTTGGAAGTAGGAGCCTGTCAGCAGCCTCTTGCGAACTGATGTTGGACAATTCTTGTTTAATTTGAAATGATACAATAAATGATGTTAATTTAGCAAATGTTGAAGCTTTGCGCTGTGTGAGAAGAAAATAAATAATTATTATAATGATTAGTTTTCGGGTTATCAACATAATTACGTGAATTAACTTACTAGAACAAAAGGTTGGTTCTTAAAGAACTGCATGGGGATGAAAATTTGTTTTTTAAGCACTGCTCGTCTTCAGGAGAATTTATGTTTTATAATTTTCTGAGAGGCGAAGATTCTATGTCCTGGTGATTCAGAAATAACGATTTGTGCCTTCAATACTCTAAGTCCAATAGTCTTGCCCAATATTTAGTCAGGGAGCTAGACTATGAAATGACATACATACAGAAACAGTATTTGAATCTTAAAGTTTATGGCTTTCCTTCCAATCACACTTCTATTCTGTCGGAAATTTAGGCAGATTCAGGCGTGGTGATACTCACGTCCACCCTCCGTCCCTGTGCTACCAACCGAGAAATGGGGACTGTGTCAGGACTGCTTAATACGGCTATTCGAATCTCATTTGTGTTGGGAATCAACCCCATATTACACACTTTAAAAAAGGAGAATAAAAGGGATGGGATGTTCAGATAATTATATGCTTACCAAGTATTTTAGAAACTGTGTGTCATAGCTGTATTGGGTTTCGTCGGTCTTCCAGTCAGCTGTACGTAGGCTCTCTCTTGTTCGTATGCCTTGGATCAGTGTGTCTCGATACGTTCGATCAGCGGTTACTCCTCCCATCAGAGTTATAAGACCTTGAAGAGAGTATTCTCCTTTGGCGGGAGTTTGGTTTCTTCTTTTCCAGGGGAAGGGGTAGTGATTTTCCTTGCCATTGGGCATACTTCGATTGCTGCATTCGAAGTAATCAACGTTGATTAAGGAGGGTCTTTAATGCTATTTTCTGAACTGCAATTTCAGACGGGCCGTTTTTCTGAAGGATTGGCACCCAGTAAAACTTTGTAATCAGTGTGTTCCTGATTGAGGATTGAGGAACAATTATGATACCCATTATCAAAGTTTACACGTTTCACCTTTAAAAGAATCATGTGAAAAGGTGTTTTTTTTTTCTCTCTTCACAAATTTTGACACGAACAAATATTCATAACTTAACCTCGCATTGACAATGCACAAAACATATGTAACATGCACAATTGTTTGCACATGGCTGATGGACGTAAGATAATGTCCGGATTCCGACAATATTTTACTTGTTTGACTAATGCCTACTTATCATTGGCGGATTGTTCTAGCAGGACCTTAAACTGAAGCTTGTAACTGCTTAGATTCCTTCAAATCGACTAAGCCTCGGTCAAATCGACTAAGCCTCGGGCCTATAGCATCTATACAATCTTTAACGTTAGGTCTTTTATACTCAGACATGCACAGAAAATCAATCTAAAACCACTAGACACCAATTTCAAATGCTCCCCCTTTTTGTGTGAAAATAAAATAAAATAAACTTACAGTTTGTTCACTCTGATTCCTAGAGGATTGTTTCCCATCACGGCATAAACAATCAAACAATATGTAACCGTAGAGATTATCATAAAAATGAGCCACGAATATCTGTGTGAATGAAAGAAAGGAAGTTCAGAAAACAGTTTACTAGAACCTTGAATGAAACTACGTAAGAAATGACTTTACACAATTCTGAAATACTCTTTTGACTATCCAAACATACACTATATTGAAACGAAGTTTTCAGCTCGGGCTTCGGCTTACAGGCTTCGTCTGCCTGTTTGAAACCCCATACCAAAAAGCGTATGTTTTCAAAATAACAGACGGAGCGCATAGGCTCAATCCGTTGTTTCAAAAAGGGCCACAATACACATTGGGTCAGCCATCTTTATATCCCCACGGTTTTGCTAATTATGCGAAGCTCACTTATAGTTGGTACATGACTACTCTATGTATGTTTGTATAGGAGTAACGTCGATTTCAAATATCAACGTGTCTGATAAATTGAATAAAAACACAGACAGAATCATAAGATAACATGGTACCGTTACAAATATCAGACATTGGTAAGTTTTACTTATTCATGCAGCAGGTACGAAGAGTAAAATTGTACAAAATTTCAGCAAATTTTTAATCACCTGTAAATACACAGTTCTCTACGTTTTTATTCATTTATTTACAAATATTTATAACACGTATACCTCATCTCGGAGGCTGTTTTTACAAGATGGTTTCGTTAAAACTAACAAACAAGCAAAACATAAAAAGTTAAACAAGGGAACACACTAGGAAGTTATACAAGGGGATATACACAATGCATGCAGTAATTCTGAAAACAAAAACAAAACCATCATATGAAGAGTGAGAGAAAGGTTGGTGGAGTGGGGTGATAGAAAAAGAAACTACTTAAAATACACCTTCTTATACATGTTAAAGTGAAAAATCCAAGTAAAACCATGTGTTTACCGTGTTACTGTGCACCAACAGGGACGAATATTGTCGCTTAGGTAAGTCATCTTGTCTCTATACAGAATCTTCACTTTCTCTGACTTTGTGCCCGATGTTCTTGGTATTGAATAAACGGATCCTGATCGATTTTGTTGCAACGTGCGAAAATCCAGCGTGATATTTTTAACAGTCCGTTTTCGAGCGTGCGAAATCGTTCTATAAAACAAAACACGCAACAATTTATTTGCACTACCGAGACTTCCTATATCGTGGAGGTAAATAAAATTGATTTCCTCTTATCAGCTTGTCAAACATGTGTTTTCTGTCTCACCAGACTAAATTATCTACAACAACCAGCGGAGGCTTGACCATGCAGTACTTATAGGACAAACAAAAATACACTAGAATAGTGAAAATGAAAAGAATCTAGATCTATTAAACATTTCAGAAATTGATCGTAATAGATCGATCCATTAAGCCCCGCCTCCTTACGAGTTGACCAATCACAGCCGCGAAACCCGATCACCATTAGTGCAAAGATCACCAAACGGCTCAAATGGTGATCAGATTTCGCCGTTGTGATTGGTCAATGAGAAATGGGCGTAGCTTAATGGATCGCTGTATTATGCAGCATTATATTTCGTAATTATTGAAATATAAAAACTTTAGTCCACGATGTAAAAACAACAATCACACAAGGCTTATTATTTAATCATTGACTTTTGGATGTTAACAGATAGTGTCTTTGGTTTAATCTTCCCCAGTACAAACTCGCCAGTAGCCTGGATTCAATACGTTTGCATCAACTAGCTGATTTGATATCTCGGAATAATCATTATTAACTACAACAAAAAGGGAGAGTATTGGCGGGAACCTACGCGTTGACCACACTAAAATTAGTAAGAAAGCTGGGCAGACCCTCGTGAATAAAACTGCAAACCAACATTTTGTTTAGTAACTAAGGGTTATTGAAATAAAATGGCCAAATATTGTACCCCGGGGTTGTTGACTATCACCCTGGCGTATTTTTGGTGAATTACCCTCCGAAAATAAAGTCCGGCCGTGTTTCCTCGTGCAGGGTTGTTTTCATTTGGATTATTTTAGCCACAAAATTCAACCTTTAACCTGCTAAGTAAAATCAGGTTTAATTGTCTGCAAATATAACTGATATTTTTATATATTTTTTAAATATTATTTTTAGCAAGTATCACAGCGGTTGAAGTGGGAAGCCTACTCTGTATGGGTCATTTTTCCCAAAAATGCCTATGACTTTGGCTCCGGCTTAGGCTACGTCTGCCTGTCTTAAGCTTCGTACCAAGAACACTTCTTTTCAAAATTAATAAGAGCCCAAGTCGGAGACACAGCCCGAGGCGTGGTGTTGAGTCAGCGCACGTCTCCTTGATAATTTGACACAGCGCCCTCTTTCGGTATTATCGCTAGCTTGGACTTGTAGTAAATAAATTTTGTAAAAAAAAAAAAAATCGATAACTGTATTGTAACGAATGCCTTAAATCGCCACTGTTGACTTGTGTATTGTTGACTTGTGTGACGTCAACGTCACAAGCGGCTACTGTCTGCCACGTTCACCATTGTGGGGGTAAACTCGTAAGCATAAACGCCGCATCGCCTAAAACTAAAAGGCAAGCTACACTGACTCCCAAAAGGGCGCGCCTTGATTATTGTTAAGTGGGTCAATTTTGTACTCGTATGGTTTTTGGCAGAAGTAAATGCCAAACGACGATTTAGATATTTTAAACGGTATCTTTCTCTGATTAGAAAAAGAACGATTTATATTTCCCGTAACATTTAGCATGAATCACTGCGTTAGCTTGTATCAATTAAGGCAAGAAAGGAAATGTCCCCGCGATTGATTTTTTTTTAACACAATAAAGTTGACAAAAATACGTTATCTATCTTTTTTTCTCAAATAATACACGAACATAAATTATTATTCTTCAGGCAAATGTGATTTAAATTACGACCTTGGCTTTAATAGACATGCGTAACAAACAACCTCCTGCTCTGACAGCCTCAATCTCGACAACTTCACTCTCTAACAGTAGTACTGAAGGATTAATTTTCGTCTCAAACTTCCGAAGTTCTACTATTGTCTTAAATATTTACTTCTAATATCATTGTTACAAATCTGTCGACCTCAAAGGATACTTTGGTAACGGGATGCAAAGGAAATATGCAAATGTAAAAATAAAAACTTCATTGAGTTATTATTTACAGATCTTGATCTTTCTTAATTTTAGGAGCAATCTAAATTCAACATGATAAAAATCACTATCCTAATTTCTAGTTATACAAAGTTAGGAAGTAAAATTTTATCGAAAAAACGTAAATGAAACGCAATTGTACGATATAAATGCTCGGTTATTTGTGACAATATCCGTTTTCCCATTAATAGTTTTTATAAATATCTCTAGTTAAGTAGTACTTTGTTCACAACAAATCTTTTAAAAATACTAACAATGCATTTTTATATAAACGAGTGAGATTTTTTAAACTTTTGACTTACTCCAAGTTTTGTTCCATTGTTACTTTCTCCCCATTGGTTAAGCATACGAAAATAATATAACCGAGTTGTTTAAGTACATTTAATTTTAATGCGTACCCAAACAAACCATAAATTATTACATGACCGAGGCCCTCTTAATGCTCTTCCTTTGTCCTTTTGAAGTTGGACTTCCGCTGGACTAAACGTATCACTTCACATTTCGAGTCATACGTCGAGGCACACGAATAACGCCAGATGTACCCTTGTAAAACATACTGTGGTTGTACACACTAATATTGTGTGTGAAGTATCGATCAGTCTGGTAGTTGTACGTCATTGCGTGTGTATGTCTATGTAATAAAACCATTGGGTTTGTAAGACTCAGTAGTGCCTGTCTTTGCCCTAGCCGATGAAGACAGGTGACCAGTCTAGACTTAAGCTAGCCCGAATGTCTGACGTCACACTTCGAGGCCCATGATTGAATAACGCCATATACCGGCGTTTAGAACCTACTAGAAGTGGCATATTCTTGCATGCCACAATGCTGTGTGTGTGTTTACACACACTATTATGTGTGTGTTATCAGTCTGATAGTTGTACCCATTTTGTCATGGCGTGTTTCTAATAAAAGCAAAGGGTTTGTAAGACTTCAGCCTGTCTTTATTCTTTATGGATAAAGACAGGGGACTAATCTTTAGAATTCAGCAGCCTCTATTGAATTTTGTACACAACTTCCTTCATATGACCTCTGAACATATAACGAACCTGTTTTCTAAATGACCTACTGTCGCTGTGCATAAAATTTCGTCAAACGCGTTGGTGCTACACTTATGTTTACTAACTAGTTCAATCAGTTTAAACCACGTAAATAATCGTAACTCTTTGACAGACACGGATAATTAAAGATATATTGCTCTCTTTCATTACACACTGTTTAAATTAGTGCATTCAAAATGGCATCCTTAACTTCTCTAGTCTGACAATTATCAGTTACACTACAAAGTTTTGAAACCCTATCTGGATAATTCCAAAAGTAGAGTTTTAAGATACTTCACTATTTTAGTTGAAAACGCAGTACACAGCCGTGAAAATAGCAAAGATGAGCGAAGCAGAATCGGATGTGACAGCAAGCCCTCCTGTGTACAAAACATTCAAATAGAATTATGAGAAACATATTGTAACGCCTTTAAAACCAAGACTGCACAACCGGACAAACTGTTCATGACGTCACAGTGTCTGGCTTATTGATCTCTAAAATAGAGATCAATGGTCTGACAGTAACAAGCATCGTAGTCCAACGCGTACCCGAAATATACTTAGTTTAGCGTTTTGCCCATACTGAAGCATTGCTGCCAGTCCATGCATTCGTCATGGTCTAGATTTCAGGTTGGACCAGAGCACTGAACGGATCGGTTTACATAATTTCCCCGGATTAAATCACAGACCGGATCGTCAATCATATTGTGCTGGAGTACACTGTAGACTGTATATAAACAAGGTTTGATCCGAACACAGAACGCTTCGCGGGGTTTTACCTTATGGCCGGATTACATCAAGAGTTGGGTAAAAGATTGTATCAAAAGCAAAAAACGGATCGCTTTACAATTGGCCGGTTTAAATTATGGGCTGGATAAACAGGTTGCATCAGAGAAAATAATGGATCGCTTTACATATTTGACCGGGTTACATTATGGGCTTGATAACCGGTTTTGTCAGAGCATAGAATGGATTGCTTTGAAATAATTGGCCGGGCTACATTATGGGCTGAATAACGTGTTGCAATTGAGGACAGGTCGGTCTACTGTTGGTGAAAGGGAGGGTATACCTTTGATAATTACTCCAAAAATTAATGACTATAAAAACTTTCTTGTTTAAGAAACACTGCAGCTGTTGATAATGTATAACATTTTGAGAAACAATTCCCTTCAAAGGAATGTAGTTTTAGAGAGAGGGATGCAACAAAAAATTCAAATCATATTGTGTCTTCCAATTACGGAATATTCTTCCTGCGTGGACAAAACGGCTCCAGATTTCGGCAATATCTATTTTAAAAAAACACCCTTTTGAAATGGAATTTTCACAAAAACCAAAGGTGTACTTTGCTATATCGTGTTTAAAGGCACTGAACATGTTTGGTAATTATCAAAGACCATATTGTCACTCGGTGTATCCAAAGTTGAAACATGTGCATAAAATAACAAACCTGTGAAAATTTGGGCTGAATCGGTCATCGAAGTTGCAAGAAAATAAAGAAAGAAAAAACACCCTTGTTGCACAATTTTGTGTGCTTTCAGATGCTAATAAAAGGCTTCATGCATGAAGTCTTTTATTATTTTAGTGAGAAGTTACCTCTTTCTCAAAAACTACGTTACTTCAGAGGGAGTGTTCAGTGCCTTTAACACATCGTGTACAGAGGTCTAAAGATACCTTTTTCATGTTGTAGGGAGAACACAAAAGATAACAACATCGATGGTTTCTACATTTAGAAAACACCAATTATAGCAACATACCATTCTTATCGTTTCCATTGTCTTTAGTAACCGGGGTCACCGGTGGCGGGGTCACCGGTGGCGGGGTACATTCTATTGCCACGTCCATGCTATGGTTACACGTGAGGACATCCTCATCACTTCGTTCACATTTGTCCAAGGCTTCTTCATCTCCCTCACAGGACAAAGTCTGGACAAATATCGGTCCTCTTTTCAACCCGTCACTTTCAACCTGAAATTAGTCACAAACAGCAATAAACAGGATAAACGTGACACCAATATACCTCCATTATTTGCCGTTGTATAGTTTTAAACAAACAAAAAACCTATTGTGAAACAGGTTATCAAAACGAGGAACAACATTTCATGGTGACACACAGGTCAATGCGAAACGAGTGTACTTGGCATGGGGTGACGGTAAATGTAATCCTTCCCCATCGGGTGCACGGTCACGTTTGTCGTAATACAATAACCCTTTCTTGCACTCCAACAATTATGTTGTTGGTTTCATATTGACGTCCCTGTGGTGTTGTTGGTGTCTTGGGGTGTTTTGGTGTTGTCGTTGTCGTTGTCGTTGTCGTTGTCGCTGTAGCTGTTGCTGTCGCTGTGGCTGTCGCTGTCGCTGTAGCTGTTGCTATTGCTTTTGCTGTTGCTGTTGTATTTTTGTAGACACAAAACAAATTGAAAACGGCCTTGGTCTGTCAAAAGACCTCGATCACTGAAACTTATTATTTTTCTCCCCTTTTCTGCAACGTCCCCAGTCGATTTGTTCACAAAATCTATACAAGGACATCATCGGATTGGCTAGACACTCTGATCCCTAATTGTGTTATAGATGCTAGGTCCGACACTTGACTGATTTTGCCCCAAAATTAAAGTTTAAATGGCTATTAGAATAGATTCGGAAAAGTTAGATTCGGACAACGTAAAGACAGAAGCAGCAACAATGGCTCGAACTTTCGCTTTCGCTTACATGACACAGATTATCGTTACATTGGCGAGTGTCGTTCTCTTTCTCTGTAGATATGATTGATGTGTGTCCTAGATAATACAAGTTTGTGTTTAAATAAACAAAGTGAAAAACAGACGGGTGGTGGACGGGCAGTAACATGCTTCTTTTATACCTTTGTTGCATTGGGTGGTCCCATTTTAAGCTCCTTGCATGCGACCTTGGCGTTGGCCATGGTCCAATCTTTGTCACACACAGTTCGCCATCGTCCATCCTGGTAGATCAGCAAATCCTTCCCTTCCTGCTTAATGGGCTGACGAGATTCTGTATATGAAAGGAACGAGAAGAGGCAAATTTAGTACTCCACCACCAGGCAAATGTACATTTTGTACATCTCTGCGAGCGATGAAAATTGTCTTTGAAACACTTATTAAAAGTTGCCTGCATTAGTTTTCATCAGAACGTATACACAAAACGTTTCGCATTATTTCACGATGGTGTTACATTTTATGGATGAATAAGTGATCACCTTGTGTTAACCCATAGAGAAAGGACCAACCGGATAGTAGCCTTTTGTCAAGGCCATCGTGGCTTGGACAGCTTTGTAAACAGTGGAGCGACTGGAACGAGAGACCACGCGCGCGATCGAGCCGAGTGGCGAAGCCACGAGGGCCTTTTCCAACTTGTTTGCGGTTTTTTAAATGAATTATTCATGAAGTATGAAACGTGCGTTATGCACTTCTGATTGGTTTGGACTTTTGCTACCGTTTCGGGTAGCAAAAGTCGAGATTATAAAGAAACACATAAGAAACCGCAAACAAGTTGGAAAAGGCCCTCTAGACCATGGGCCATGGCCAATTTAGATGCATGTTTGTTCACATGGTCAGTGGTATAAGTTAATTTCTCTGAAACAGTTAGTATAAATATGTACTGAATCAAGATTGACTTGTTCTTTTTGGTTCTTCTTGCACAAACTGTCATAATTTGAAAAACTAAAAAAATAAATTACCCACTGCTCTTAAAAGAGCTTATCTAATTGGTCCGTATTTCCAGGTCAAACCTTAATTGACCAATCACAGCTGCTGATCTGTGGTCTGGTTACACCATGGTTACACACTGCACAAACATGGCTGCTCCCACACTCGCGTGCGTGGTCTCCCATTTCAGTCACTTGGGATCGCAACTCCAAGACACGAAGGCCTTGACAAAAGGCTAACCGGATAGCTGTTGCATTGTGCATAACTTGTTCCATCTTGCACCTAATTTTCTGTTGTCGTGCTTCCACATACAGACGTCCGGACCCTCCACGAACCGATAACTGTTTGTCATGTCTCGTTCTAACAATTCTGTCTCTCGCCATGTTATATTTGTGTTCTTACATCCCGTTTACTACTGACTGCCAAGTTCAGGTCGGGCTGTTTGCAATGCATGGGCTTGGTTTAACTGCCGGCAAAAAGGGTTTTGTTCTTGTTTGTTTCCTTTTTTATTGGAAGGATCTGAGAGTTGGTCCGGAGGGTCCAACTTTCACTACAGATCATCTTGCTCTTTTATGCAATGACCACCATCATTAGCCATGCGGTGATGGTCTTGAAATAATAGAATTATCGATTGTATTGGCATTAAAAATAAATGCAGATAATGTTCCATTAGCCTTTTGAAATACAATACGCATGCCAGAGAGAACAATAACTTACCCTCCACCGGGCCACTGCAGATGACACTGACTTCATACCGACCCGAGCTGCCACTGCACTCCAACGGGGTTGTTCCAGAAGCACTGCTGTTGAAACACTGGGCAAAAGAAGGTTCCCCTCCGTAACAATCGAAATTACCAGTCATGGCCGCCGGGAGAGAGCTCAGTCCGAAGCGGTTATCCATGGTGGACTCAACGCCGTATCCCCGCCCAGCCTGCTTGCAGATGACGTTGGTCTCCTCGTAGCTTAGTTTGACATCCGAGCTTTCATTGGTCTTACAGATACTTCCCCATGCTCCATCCACGAAGACCTCAACTCGCCCCTCCATATCCGACTGGCCATCGACAAGACGAAGCTGAAAGTTTTCAGGCTCTGTAGTCGTAACGCCAATTAATAGGACAACAAAGAAAACAAAACAAGAACGATGACAAGCAAAGTTTGCCTCATATTAAATCGAATGTGAATTTCACAACTCTGTTATACATGTAGGTAATAAGCTCAATACAGCAGTAGAAGTTATCGGTAGCCTAATAATTCGCCAAGTGCTTTTTAAAACAGCAATTATTTAAAACAGCAATTATGAGTTCGATGCAACTCTTTTTTCAACAGCATTTTGAAAGTAGGTTGCCCCGGCATTATCTCGTTGGAAAGTCACGCTTTATTGAACAAACGTGCAATATTGTTGGCACGCACAGACTCTCCGCTGTTCTGAGTTATGCTCTGCACAACAGGAATGTACACGTTGTATTAAAGGGTGTGTACAACATTGATAAGAAGTTCACAGATTTGCACATAGCTTACATGGTATAAAGGTGGTCATGGTGGAAAACTTCCCTTGAAATAGTTTTTGCTTGAAATGCCATAGTTTTTAGGAAATGAGTAAAACAACAGTCTTTATCATGCAGGATAAAATCTGATGTTTAAAAAAAAGTTAAAAACATATAATGGGGTTTTTCACAGTTTTCTCATGACTCCAAAGACCGATTGAGCTTAAACTTTCACAGGTTAGTTATTTCATGTATATTGTTAGGTCACATCGAGTGTGGATACAGGTCTTTGGCAATTAACAATGTTGTACACACCCTTTAAGGGTATAGAAGACGCATACTGTCACAATCGGTGGCAGGTGGCTGTTTGTTTATTTCGTAAACATATTGATCATCTCACCGTACCTGGGATTCTGTTACAGCTGACTCCGGCCTCGTGCCCCTTGGTGCAGCGACCGTGCGGCAGATCCTCAGCGGGGCACACTACGATGTTGGTCTCGGTACCCTCGCAGCTGATACTGTCAGCCAGAAAAGAGACACCTCTAAAGTTTGCCTCATCTTCCGGGTCGTGCACCCCGAAGTAAGAGGATGACGTTGCCATGGCCGCGGAGTGATATCCTGCTTGGCGGCAAAGCACATCAGCATCGGCCTTGTCCCAGCTGTCGTCGCATACAATGTAGGGCTTTGCATCCGCTACCCCGGGCTGTAATTTAATCAAGACTTTACCCTCTGCCTCGTTTCCACCGTTGAGTAAGTAGGTCGCCGTGGTCAAACCTAAAGTCGTAAAGATAATGGTTTCGGTGTTAAAATGAAAGCATTCTTTGGTTACGAAAAAACTGGACAATCGTGTATCCCCCCCCCCCCCCCAGAAAAAAAAAATTATATAAACTTTTTATGGAATGCAAATATTACTTAAACCGCTCAATGAGAAGTCGAGAAGATATTTGTAAAAAGTAATGCTGCATAAATGTTGATTGAGAAACAGCTTTGATGACTGATTTGACTTTTAAATTGATCTTTTGTCCGGTATCGTCGAATTTGAGGTTTCAGTTTCGGCTCACTGTTGAGATACAGCCTGTGCTGCCAAGATCAAACTCAATTTATCGCAATAACCCAATTGGGCTGGTGACTTTTGGAAATTTGCATACCCGCTGTCACCTAACTAAACGTGGATGGATTTGACGTTCTTTCGTTTCATTTATTCTGGTTGTGAATCTGTGAAGCCTCTCAGAAAAGTGAACTTAATCGCATGTTTACTAGCCAATAACCAAATTGAGAGAAGACAAAAGGAAGTTTCTGTTTTAGATGTGGGAGGAAAACCCCACAGAATTATTCCAGGGAGAACCCACGCAGTCAGGTAGAGGCTGTAAACCCAATCCACATAGTCCCCCCGGCTTGATTCGTATCGGGGTCCTTTATGTGGAAGGCGAGGAACACTACCACTTTGCCTACCCAACCACCCATAAATGTAAATTCTTAATGAAAATTAACCGTGCTGTTTTCTCCTTATGGGCAGGGTATAATACCTTTTGTGATGAATCCAAAAATTAATGACCACAAAACTTTACTATAAGCACAACTACTGGAGCTGTTGAATAGGCCTAGAGTACCATTTCGAGAAACGATTTACTGTTAGAATTATAGTTTTATAAAAACGGATTTAAAAAAAGTTTTATCATTCTGAAGAACGTTTCATTCATGAAAAGTTTCTCAGATTGTGTATTCCATTTACGGATTTTGTTGTTTCAGAATATCGGTGATATCCAAAAAACGCTAACAGCACCTTTTGAAACTAATTTTTCAGAGGTATGTATCTTTATTTATATAGGATTGATTCCTGATCGAACGCCAAAAACCGAAGTTATATTTTTCCTTTAATTAGAAGGCACTGTTTTCAAATGAGATTTCACATGTGACTTTATTGATAAGTTGTCTATAATCAGCATTACGATGACATCAACCATTCAATATGAGTGACCCTTCTAGGGCATCGTACCGTCTCGTATCCCCAACGCTTTATATATAATATATAAGGGACTTGTTGTAACAGAAAAAATGAGTCACGACTCACAGTCGTGGTCGAAATTATCATTTCGGTTCCTACACTGATGTTGAATTGTTTGTATTGACAGTGTGACTCATGCCATCTTGTATTAATAAAAGAGTCCCATAAATTCTGAATGATGTACAATTTGTAAGCAGCTTAATGGAAACATTATACATTATTTTGCGAAGATATCAGGGCATTAAGGCAGTATTTGACTTTGATACGAAAAGGTAGCACATCTGGGCTTGTTTGTTGGTTATTTTTTAGACTTGATTTTGTGGAAATGACAGTACAAGTATCCTGCCTGCCAGGAAATTTCACGGAATTCCCAAAGCACCATTCCATCTTTCAACGAATTGTTATTTTGTTTTATATAACATTCCAGTAGGATAAGGATAAGGATAAGGATAAGGATAAACAAACTGTAAACCAGAATACGAGGTATTTATGTACTGCTGAACAGGTATAGTGCGTTGTGTTCGCTCGGCTTTCTTGTAAACATAAGACATATCATGTGACGCGCTCTAATCAAATCACAAGGCCAGAGACTTTGAATGGGATGTTAAGACAATATACAGTGAGCTTACTAAGGATTTTTCAGTCAAACGGGCAATTTGCCTTTATTTTTTTATTTTTTTAGGGCAATCTGAAACAAAAGTGAGTACAAACCGTAAATTTCATCCAAATCGTAACACGAAACAGTTGCAGGGGCGCCAGAGGTACACGAATATTGCCCAAAACCGTCGCCAGAGCACAAATTTAGATTGGCCTCCGTTCCATCACACTGCACGCCACTGAGCAACGGCGTGTCGCCAGAACCGATTGTTGCTGCAACATCAGACCATCCAGGGGCCACCCACACGTGACCCAGTTGTCTACAGACGACCAGGGCGTCGTAGAAGTCCCAACCCTCATTGCAGATGATGCCCCACTGGCTGTTGTGGTACACTTCGACTCGGCCCGTTGGGCCCCCACCAGTCACACGCACTTCATAATCTAAAAATTGAGTGATAAAAAAGTGAAATTATTCGTCACATACGGCAATTTATAAAATAATGATAAGACACTCATTATAAAATAGGACTACTTGAGTGTTCCTGCAAAATGGTTGTCATCTCCCAGCCGCATTAATTAGTCACTTAACTGAACCGTAATAATGTAGATGTTTAACCGGTTGATCGGATCATAGAGCAAGGATCGGATGGTTAACCGTGTGACCGTCACAGGCAGGCTTACAAAGCCTGAGCATTTACGGTTGTTTTTGTATATTGTGTAACCATTTCTGAAATGGTTGGTAACACGCGTTTCATGAACAAAAAACCCACTAACACAACCACTCAAACGATCAAAAACATTGGGTCTTAATCACAGCATTTTGACACCCTGCAAAATAAAAGATCAAGCGCAATCAATTTGTTGTGGAACGCCCTCTAGCGTTCAATGTTTCTTGCAACTAATGCCGCACGCAAAGTAATGGTCACAATTTCGCAGCACTTTTCAAGTGAATTTGTTTACGCTGATCCCAACCGTAAACATTTAAATGTTTAACAGGATTATCGTTTGATTAAAAGGGTAACCGTGCAATCGATTTGTTGTGGAACGCCCTCTAGCGTAATGAAATAACAAAGACTTAAGCCTGTAAATTGGAAACGATATGGGTGTGCATGGCATGGGATCGTTTGCTGTGCAAATCGTGATCGCAATTATTATGGTCAGCATTTTGCAGCACTTTTCAAGTGAATTTTTCAACGTTTATCCGAACCGTACAAATGTGAACGTTTAACTGTAAGATCTGTCACTTAACCATGTAACCGTCACAGGCTTACGTATAAGCCTGTGCATTCACGGTTATTTTGTTTCAACGTGTAACCGTTTCTGAAACAGTATGGTGACCTGTGTAACAGCAGTTTCATAAACAACATTTCAAGTAAAAAAACCTGTTTACACAACCGACATGTGATCAAAAACATTGTATCTTCATTCTTCATTGCAGCATTTTGACTTTGCGCAATCACCCTGCAAAAGCGAGCATGAGCAATTGAATTGTTGTGGAACGCCCCCTAGCGTTCAATGTTTCTCACAAATATTGCTGCACGCACAGCTGTATTGAAATAACAAAGACTACGAGTCTGTAAATTGGGAATGATGTGTGTGTGTGTTTTATGTGACATTGTGCTGTGAAAATCGTGATCACAGTTATTATGGCCAGTATTACGCAGCACTTTTTAAGTGAATTTTTCAACGTTTATCCGAACCGCACAAATGTAAACGTTTAACAGTAGGATCTGTCATTTAACCGTGTAACCGTCACAGGCTTACGTATAAGCCTGAGCATTCACGGTTATTTTTTGTCAACATACCGTTTCTGAAACAGTTGGTGACCTGTGTAACAGCAGTTTCATAAACAAAATTTCAAGTAAAAAAACCTGTTTACACAACCGTGCATGTGACCTAATATCCTAAAGTGTAAAAATATGAAAGAGTTAATTTTTAAATTCTTAATTAATTAGCCCATGTACAAGAATTACACAGCCGATTTTAGAAACTTTTTTCAGTTATAGACTCTTTGGGCTTTGGAGATTAGCCTTGGGTAACCTTGACCCTATGTTGACCTTTACTTCCGGGTCAACCGGAAGTGAGACCATATCTCAAGAACTACACAACCGATTTTCATTTTGTTCAATTATAGACTCCTTAGACATTGGAGATTAGCATTGGGTAACCGTGACCCCATGTTGACCTTTACTTCTGGTCAACCGGAAGTGGGACCATATCTTAAAAATTACACAACCGATATTTCAAACTTGTTTTCAGTTATAGACTCCTTGGGCATTGCAGATTAGCCTTGGGTAACCGTGACCCCATGTTGACCTTTTCATTCCGAGTCAATCGGAAGTGAGACCCTATCTCAAGAACAACACAACCGATCTTAAAACTTTTTTCAGTTTTAGACTCCTTGGGCATTGGAGATTAGCCTTGGGTAACCGTGACCCCATGTTGATTTTTACTTCTGGGTCAACCGTAAGTGGGACCATATCTCAAGAACTACACACCCGATTTTCAATTTCTTTTCAGTTATAAACCCTTTGAGCATTAAATGTTAGACAAGGGTTACCATGACCCCATGTTGACCTTTATTTCTGGTTTAAAAGCTCCTTTCGATTCAGTATCATAATGAAGACCAGGTTTAGGTTTTTAGGCACACTTAAGTGAAAAGGGCCTGTCAAAGGTCAAGAGTCTTCTATCTTGAAATCAGACCAACTTTAAAGCTTTGAAGCACTTAATTGAAGCAAAACAACACGGAACAGCTTTGTGTTTGTCGACAAACACTTAATGTCTAGTTTATTTATTTATTTATTTGTTATTTTGCAGACGAGGTTAGGTACCAATAGTAATTTTTCAATGTCTACTGATTTTAAAAGTCCGCGTGGTTAACACTTTAAATCCTCAAGAAAAACACCACATAAGAATCTTCGGTATTAATTATCCACTAATTTTACGTCGTTAGACCTGGCAGCATATTCATACATCCAGGCGCATAACCGGGGGGGGGGGGGGGGGGGGCCTAATAATAAAAAAAATGTATTCGCCCCCCAAAAAATAACTCCTGGTTACGGGGTTTACTACTTGAACGAAAAGGGTAACAAGTGATCTTTGTTGCAATTCTTTTTAAATGTGTTCAATTTATAAGGAAATTGAGTTCACGTGAGGTTAAACATATGTTAACTGTATAAAAAACAGTCATTTAGAACACCCCTCTCCGGTGCTTTCCAGAAAGATTCGCGAAAAGCCCTGTTATGTCACCACTCATGTTACGTCATATTATGTGGAAGCTCCGTTTTGTATAGCCGCTTTGTTGTAGAATGGAGGTAAATTAAACTCCCACTTATGACGTCAAAGTATTGTCGTATTGACGCAGGCCGTCTACGGCAGGAGTTTTTCTAGTTTTTTTAAAACCTTGAGGTTGGGGCCTAATTTTTTGATCGATAATTACGAAAAACTCAGAAGTGTTCAAATATATAAATAACATTTATTTGATGAAAACAACACATTACACAAATAAGTTTTAAAAGCATTCCTGTAAAAAAGATTCGCTCAAGTACGTGATTAATCTATTAACAATACACAGAAACATTCGGTGACTCATTTTGCCGCACCCAGCGTACATAGTTTCAATAGAGGGCGCATCATAACGAGTCGTTTGGCCTATAGGGCGCACCACACCAAATAAGCCAGAATTCATGCGCCAAGCTACTTATCATAATTTGTAAACCCACAACTTATTTTTAATTACAACGTTTTGGGGGTCATGCAATTAATAGATTGTGTAAATATAATAATCTATCACAACCTGGGGGTTCTGTGCTTCAACTTTTGAGGAGACTTGATAAATTTAGGCGTTAAAGTTGGCCCTATTTGACCGGGAAAGTGGAGAAGTGCTTCACGAAAACTGGCAGCAAGTCGGTTTTGGAAAAAAACAAATTTTCGCGTTTTTTTCTTCTGGGGTAGTTAGCAAAAATTCCAAACGGCTGACCTGGCAAAAATTGAAAAGAATTCTGAAGTTCAGTCGTCCGAAAATATGTTTGATTGGTTTTCAAGAGGCTGAGAGACTTTCACGATTTTTTGAGTATTTTTGAATATTTATCATTTAGCATTGGTTCCTATGGGAGTTTATTTAGTGTGGTGCGCCCCTAAATCGGAAGATATGAAACATATCAAGATGGAAGTTGGACCTGCTAAATTCTCAGACGAAGCATAACCAATGAAGAAGAAGAAGATTTCCAACCGTAGAATTACGCAAATGTGATTGGTGTCTTCAAATGCCATTTTCCTTTTCTTTGACATTATATCAAAGGGAAACACTTTTTTTCAGGTGCATTTTGAATTGTCTTAATAAAAATAATACTAATCTCAACACTCATATAAAGCACAAGCGTCCACCACAGATGAGCACCAATCCTGTAGGTATCACTCGTGCGTCATTTGCGTGTGTATCTGCTCCACGCCCAGAGTTTTCGCCCTACTTCCGGCTCCAATGCTGGCATACATTGTGTTTAGTTTCATTATTCAAAACAATTTCTCATGAAAGAGACTAACAATTCTGAGAAGATCTAAAGACTTTATAGAACATTATGTAAAGGCTAAGTCCAATTATCAAACTGTTCTTGCATCAAAAGGCAACATCTATAACGGGCTTCTGGTAATCAGCAGTGGAGCCAGTTTACGAACAGGATAGTGCGCATTATCGCAAATGTTTGCAACATTTGCACCATCACAAATATGGGCACAAATTCACAGCAAATTGTGTAACGTGGCGAGAAGCACTGCAGCTTTTGATAGTATAAACTATTCTTATGGTTTTAGTTTTTAAAAAAACACAAAAGCCATTTTTTAATCTGAGAAAAGACTTAGCATGAATATTTTCTCCGATTTCTGAGGGGTTGGTGTCCGTTCGCGAATGCTGCGGCCAGAGATGCGGTTGGTACCCGCTGTCTCCTCTCTAAACGTGGATAAATTCGACGTTCTTGTGAAAACACCGTGACAGCTTTTTGCTGCTTTCTCAACATTTTAAGTAGACACCGTATGAGCTGAAAACTTTCACAGGTGACTTGTTTTGTGTGTCTTTCTTGATATTTGTGCCTAAAATAATCAGCATTACGTTGACAATAATCAATCTGTAACCCTACCTTTATGACACTCGGTCTTCTGCCAGAATTATTCAAGCAGGCTAAAATGACATTATTATGCTAAACCGTCATAAATGAAACTAACGAAACCTCGAAAGCACGAACACGGCAGTATTGAATGACAATGAAAAATGCAATGTTGTTAAAAATGGCCGGAAAAACATAGAATACACAAAAAATACAACTTTTTAATTACGAGTGACAAAAAATTGACAAGAATAGCCCTTACTTTGTTGTCCGTTTGTCACACCGAGCACCAAGGCCAACATCAACGAAGCATTCCACAACATCATTCTCGTAGATCTTCTTGTAGTGAACTAATGAACTTGCTATTGGCACTGAACTACTCGTTTTGGACTACACCCAGTGAGATGTTACTAGATGTGGCGATCTATAGACGACAGTAACAGTAAAACACACCCAATGTAGTGTTGTTTTTCTTCCTATGATGGTCTAGGCCTATTGCACTTATACGTTCCGGAAGGTCAAACACAAAACACACAGAGCAGTATTTTAAAGGGAACTTTCAAATTGTTATAATTTCCCAAAATGTGTTTTGTTTTGTTTTTGTTTTTTGGGGGCTCACTTATATTCGGTACCTTATGGAGACCAAGGACAGAACAACAAAATGGATAACAAAAGGAATTCTAAAGACTGGGGTGCTCCTCAAGGAATTTGCAAAGCATATAGGAGGATGTTACATACAGGATCAAAGAAAAGGAACAAAGGATGTATGCACAGTGATGTAAACAATATAATGTTGTGGGTGTGTTATAGCGCTACATACGAAGTGTGGACCTGCGGAACCAAAAAGAGGTTCACTGTAGGGACTTGAAACACTATGTGGACTTACACATGGCCACACAGTATTTTTCACAGTTGAAGAATAGGATTTTTCCTAAGCGTACAGAACATAGGAATGTCCTCAGAGTTACTGCAACACGTGTGAAAGCGTGTGATGTGTTTTTATAACCAAAATTTGCCGAACACTTACGTTTTCGTTCTTTATAAGAAAAGAGGAATGGACCTGCTAAGCACGTGTATCAACCTATTGCATTTTGTGTGTGGAAAGTATGTGTTTGATAGGGGTCGACAGATTAAAATAAACTAAGAACGAAAGCCATTTTACAGTGTTCAGTCGAAATAGTGAACAACCATTTCATCGGGTGACCAACCGTACAAACACAGAAAGTTGTCACAGTGCCCCTTCAATATCACCGAGCCGTGTGAAAATGTCGCATGCCACCCTACGGGAATAATCATTCTCTCGGAGCATTATGCGTTGAACTCATGGTTCCTTGAAGCCATGGATCACATTTTGACGATTTGTATGTATATAGGCCAGACGTGATTTATACACCACTCGGTATAAAAAGGCTCTAGCTTATTATGATAATGATGCCATACTGTAGTCGTATTGGTGTTTTGAATCGAGGATAAAATTGGTAGAGCAGCGCGGGTGTATTTCTATACTAAATACTGCTTTCTTGAATAAGGAAGTTTCTTCTTTGGCCTTGGGTATGCCCTTTTCTTTATTTTGTGTCTTCATTTCAGTTACGTTGCATCTTCATATTGTTTTTCATTATTTGAAAACAATATTATTATTTGTTACTACTGCAATTCGTCGGGTCGGTGCAACAAGGGCGTAACTCCACTTTCGGTTGTTTTTTAGTTAGTCACTTTTTAAGGTTTGGGTACGTTTTAAACAATCACTGGTTGTTTGAGACAAGTCCAAGTGTGGATACGACCTTGTTGCGACGACCCGACGAATTATTTTATTTATTCATTTAGTTTTTGGTTAAGGGTCCGATTGTTCAAAAAAGTTAAGCAGAAACATTTTCTAAGCACAGACTAATCTTGTTACGCTGAAATAGACTAGAACCCCAAATACAATGCCTCGTATTTTGTTAATAAGTAAGTTGGCAAATAATTTATAATGGTTCAGTTTTTGTGTTTGCTTCAACGAATTCGTGAGATTGTGCCCTTGTCCATAGAACATTTTCAGCCTTGTCCATAGAACATTTTCAAAATGGTGCATTCAGTTTTAAAGATCATCATTACCTGCTATTTACTCAAGCAGATAATTTATACGGTCTATTCTTATAATTTATATCATTTTTCTTCTGAACTCTCTTAGAAGTACACAATTTGTGTATACAAATGGCTTGCCTGGTATGTGGCTTGCTTTGGGTATGGCTTGCCTAGGGTATGTCTCGCTTTGAGTATGACTTGCATGGGGTATGGCTTGCAATGGCGTATGGCTTTTTGGGGGGTGTGACTTACATGGGGTATGGCCTGCCCGAGATGGCTTTCTTGGGTTATGGCTTGCCTGGGTTACGTCCTGCTTGGGGTAGGCCTATGGCTTGCCTAGGGTATGGCTTACTTGGGGTGGGTCTAATAGGCTTGGGGCATGGCTTTCTTGAGAGTATGGCTTTCTACGGGGTATGGCTTCCCTGGGGGTGTGGCTTACATTGGCCTGCCCGAGGTATGGCTTTATTGGGTTATGACTTGCCCGAGTGTACTAATGGCTTGCTTGGGGTAGGCCTATGGCTTTCCCATGCATGCAGGGCATGGTCTGCTTGGGGTATGGCTAGCCTTAGGTACGACTTGCCTGGAGGTTTGTCCACCGGATGAAGCTGGCTCTTGGATACCTTTTGGATACCATTGACAAATTTACAGACATTTAATCAACTTGTTTGCACATTATTTTTATGTAGCTTGAAAATTCCCGCAGGATAAAAAACCAGAGACAAAGCTTCCAGGTGCGTGGCTGCCAGCAAATTGTAATTTAGTTTAGATTTTTGATATTATCCAACTTTTTATGTTATTTTATTTTTTATTTATTTATTAGTTTTTTGGGGTTTTGGGTTTTTTCAAAAGAATTTCACTGTGTTCTCAGCTGAGTTGCAAGCTAGAATGACGTACTACGCTTTCCAATCCATTTCTATCCCATAGCAATTTGACACACCCTGTTTTGTCCCTTGCGTACCATAACCTCGGAATGCGTTCGATAACTGATCAGACAAATTTCGTTTTTGCGGGTCAAAAAGCCAATGGCACAAGCCTGGAATTAAAAAAGTTAACTAAATAACTGTGACCCAAACGCCTTTAACTCCAATGCCACTGGCTACATACGCACATGAAAATATACAAAAACCAAGATCCAAGATCCGCAGCAAGCCGGGTTCTTAGAAGATGCTTCCGCACAACAAATTGTTTCGCTTATTAAACAACTTGTTGATACGTCCATCTAGCATCTCATGATTTACCTTTTCATTCGGTATGCCAATAATTGAGAGTTGAAATGAACATTAAGTATATGACTTTTTTGGTATGTACATGCACTTGTGTGGAAGTGCACTCCATGCACTTGTGTGGAAGTGCACTCCATGCATGCGCATGTAATTTATCCAGCTAGCCCGCGGTGAAAATACACTTTATGCCGAAGGAATTAAAATGGGAGAATGAATTATTGATCACGCTGAGCAGCACCGCGAAATTAGGCCAAGGTCTAGTCCACGTCCCTGGATGAATAACAACTGAATAATTAATCCATATGCGGACAAACGGACACAAAGGATGATATTCTGTGTTTTATGCGTTGCGTGAAATTACAGCCCATACATCATAATTATTGCATGAATCGATTTTGTGCACACGGAGCCCATATAATTATAATAATAAGTCCGTCATTGTGGTAAGTAAATGCTTCAGCAGTACAAAATTACATTGAAGATTAATGTTTGCCCCCCTTAATTTAAGTTCGCCCCTCCCCCAACCAGATTATCATGTCTGGTGCCAACGCTAATCTTGGGTGCACAAGCAACCTTTTGTGCGAATTGGAAGCTGGTTATGTACACAATGAGCAAGCTTGGGTGCCGACCTTTCGTATAATTTATTTGCGATTTAAATCACGCACGCGTGGTATGTTTTTTCACTCGAAATGGTAGGCAACTCACTAGTCAACAAAAGGTAGTGTTGGGCAGACGACAAAAGGGTATATTGTATAAAGGGGGGATGTGAAAAGCCGTTTAGATCCCCACCCTAGCAGAGTCTTTCTCAAAGACTAAATAACAACGCAACACACACACACGTTTGTGAATCTCGCTTACCGAGGACTTCTCTTTGTTCTCCTATTGTTTGGACATAAGTTGTTTAGCGTCCCCATTGGGTTTGTACACGAAAACTAAGCGAGGACGTCCTCGCTCTGTCAAACACCCGGATCCCTTTTGTTAAAGTCCTCGGTTTGAATGGATGGACACGCTCACACACAAGTATACTAGGGATTAATGTATTGTTTTTTCTGTAATTGTTTCTATTTTATTGGATTTGTTAATTAATTATCTCGCTGCAAAGAAAAATTATTGTCATACTGAACAAAACGTGCCGTTATCGCTAAGCTACTTATTATTTGTGAGTTTGTGACGTAACTTGCGAATTTCACTAGAGCATGCGTGCTCTGAAAGTTGAGCTATAGTCCAGTTGAACTTTCGCTATAGTCAAACCACGCATCGTTCGGCAGACATCTAGATCGACTATGGTAAAGTCTAGTCAACTCTAGTCACCCACTTGACCTTGCTCAACACTGTTTCTCACCTCAGGTTCTCATGGATTGTATACCCCTGCCTACTATATTTTGTCAATATTGTGCCATAATTATGAAGAATATACGTACTTCTAGCTTTCAACTAAAAACGATCAGAGTATACTTTTAGAACCACCACAACTCTTGAAAGAGAGTCATATACATGGTTATGACTTTTGCTGAAATTGTCACGTGCTTAGCTAAGCTTGGATTGGGAAAGTCAGTGAAATACAACCCGATTGTAGTTGTAAGGGAATTCGGAAAAGATACACTAAATCAATAGCTTTAATATCACATAATTCCATTGGCATTGATTCAAGGAGTCCGTACCAGCTAAATTATTTCGTTCAGTTGAAATAATTTCTTCGTTCGAACGATTTACATTTCACTCGCAGTATTATTTCGTTCCCACGAAATAACTTGTTTTGTTCCCTCAAAATAACATTTAGATCGAGGGAACGAAATAACATTTTATGGTAGCAAACTGATATTTCGATATTCCGACGATTGTTGCAAACGTCAAGACCAATGGGCTATAAATAACTGTATTTTACCGTCGCCGTAATATGGAATACTCAGCAGCATCGTTTGGATTAAATATGAAAGGGTCCATAATGGGTAGCAATGGGAAAGACCTCAGCATGCCCAGGGGTGTTAAATATGCAAAGGCCCATATTATGGGTTATAAGAAAGACCTAGACAAGCCCGTGTGGGTAAAATATGCAATGACATAGATACAAAAAATCACAGAGTAAGTACTGAGTATACAGTGCCTAACACACCTCAGTGTAAGGGTAAAAACCACATTATATTCTTTATCACCGATGCAAAATTCAATGACATCTGTTAAGACATGGATATCATAATATTGAGAAATACTTGGGCAAGCCCATATGGGTAGAAGATGCAAAAAGAAGGCCCATATTGGGTATACCATATTGGAAAGGCCCATACTAGTATCATAAGACATGGGCAAGCCCATATTATGGGTAGAAGATGCAAAAAGAAGGCCCCCCAACAAAAAAATTGACTCCCTTAAATGGCGGACCGTGTTAGTTCACGATGTAAAAGGAAAACCACGCAATTTCGAGGCATACTTGTGTGGATCATTGTATTCCACTTTTAAAACATCTTTCTAACCATATGCATTTATAACAAACGGTCACAGCCGCTTTTTTATAGACCAACTCGTCCGATCCAAGGCAACGTGTCCCTTTAAGTCTGTTTGGGGTGGTCCCAAGGTAATTCACATGCTAGAAAGACTTTGTAGTAGCCTGATGATATAGATTACATTATGTTGGCTGTAGACCTTATCTATGGTTCGGATAACCCACGTGACCTTCGTTTTTTGAAAAATGCTCAAAAACGGCAAAAATTGATGGTTTCTTTTAGGAACCGTTCTTCTCCATTCCTGGAAGCACTTTTGAGTTATGTTTTAGTCTACTTTGTAGCCAACATAGCCCCAACGAAGCCGGTAAAATCATGCTTGCACTCAATATTTCGATTAAATTGAACTGTTGGCCTATATTGACCTTTGGCCCTTTCTTATGCAAAGATGGCACCGCTTAACATTTTCTTAAGTAGTTGATTTTGAGTTCAGCACAATATAAGGTACACATTGACAAAATGTTCACCCTTGAACTCAAGATTTCGCTTAATTTTAAAGTGTAATTAGCGCTAATTAAGTGCCTTCTTAATCAAACTTGGTACCAATATTAATTTTCTTAAATATGGAAATCTCCTTCAGTGGACCATAGTCTTTCAACCCATGAAGACATTTTGCTTACACTCCCAACGCACCACTCGGTGTACTTAAGAATTCACTTTTCTTGTTGGGTTCCCTAGGTGGGTGCTACATATCCCACACTTCAAACCTTTTGCACTAAATATTTTTAATTAACCCCACCGGGCTCCCGGACTAAAAGTGAAGATGTCTTCGCAATGTCAAGATACGGGACGTCAAAACACACCGAAGCCGCTCTTCTCCGACTCCGACAACCATCATAAACATCGTATATAATACTGTGACGCACATTGTGGTATATGGCCATAACAACAGTGGGTTAATTAGCAGAGAGATACAAATATTATACGATCAAAACTATCCTGAACTTTACACACGATGTGAGGTTTCGTCAGTACACTATCTGTAAGTTCAGCGTCTGTGGTTGTCAACGAGAAGTCACAACTTTATTTACGGGGCCTACTGTCCAGCTCCAATTAGATTACAATCACGACAAAAGCATACTATGAATATGAAATATAAATATAAATTTGAGAAGGTTAATTAATTCTGGAGATATATTCAATTAAAGATTAACCTCTTTATGCCATAAAATCGAGAGTGAAGCAACATGCCTCTTTATTAGTGATGACATTCCTTAAGGCCTACACTCCCCGCCCCCCCCCCCCTCCCTGTTTGCAGTTTGCAGAGAGGAAATGAACACTTGAGGGCGGGCTTTAATAAAGCCGCGCTGTGTGCTGCATGAACAACATCATCTCGGCAAAGCTTTTTGGTGGTAAGTAATTTTGTTATTTTGGTCCTGAAATGAACTTTTTGGCTGACGCTTTTACTGTTTCATATAAAGCACTATTTGATAAGACTTCAAAGAGATGGAACAATGCAGTTTTGGGGGACAGTTATTTTCACGACACAACAAGGGTCACCGAGTCTGAACAGACTGAATGAAGTTAGCTGGGTGGAAGTTAGTCTTTAAAAAAATTAAAAACTCTTGAGCAGACGACATTCGAACAGCCCGATTTATTGAAAATGCCCCTGATCATCGGGCAGGCGCAGGTTAAAGGGATGAGCGCCAATACAAATTTTCCTCGAGTCAAAATGGTTAAAAAATAATGTGTAAACGCTTCTGAAATGTCCCCGAATGCACTAGTTTAGTACTATTTGCGATAATCGTAACCCTTCAGACATGCAAAAACCTCTTCAATCAAGAAATGAAATTTGTTACTCAATACTTGGGCTGTTGTGTTTGATTGCTTGCTCCCCCTCGAGTCCACCCCCCCCCCCCCCTATGTGAAAATCATGGGTCTGACCCTGATCGGGGCCTGATCATAATTATGACCAAAAATTTGACCTGTTGTAGTGCGTACTGATGTGTGACCCACACCCACCATTATAGCGTTCCACATAACTGAGACGGTGAGGCCTGAGGACGGTAGGCCATTTTAATCGTGTGTAACCTTATTGTAGCTGATGTATAAAAACCTCAAGCTATTATTTAATGCATTAATATTGTTGACTCTGCTAATTGCATTGAAACATGGGTTTGACATGTGACATACATTGTACATGAACACAAGTCAATTCAATTCAATTCAATTCAATTCACTTTATTTCCATTCCATCATCACTATGCCAGAACCCAAGCTCTAAAATACACCCCTATTAATACATTTCCCCGGTTGTGGAGCGACTTGCCATCACACATTAATGATTCTCTTATTTTGGATAACTTTAAAGTTTTTTGTGATAATCTATCGTCTTACTATTATAACAAGGATTCTGATTATTAGCTACCTAAATTTGCCATGGTCATCTCTAGCAGTTCCTTCGATATTTTATATATATATATATATATATATATATATTTTTTTTTTCCAAATTAATTTCTGTTCATGTCTCTTGTTTACTTCAGCAGAGTGTTTATTTACTTTGAGTTCATGATTATTTTTGCCTCTTAATGCCAAATTATTGTTTTTGTTTTATTTATTATTTATTTAAAATGAAGCCAGTTCTTGGTAAGTTAAAATGGCTTGATCAGGGAGACGGGGGTGGGGCGGTCATCAAGGTTACACTTAACTTTGATGATTGATTTTCCCTTGTCTCCTTGTTCATGTCGTTTCTAGTGCCTCTAGTTAATACACTGTCCTTGGTTAATTCTCATATTTATATATTCTGAATTCTGTTTCAAAGATTGCATATATTTGTATTTATTCTTTGTTTCGTTTATTAATGTTATATTTTATATTTATATTTTTTTGTCTCTTGTTGTGAGTGGATCAACAGGCTTTCGAGCTACAGTGTTTGATTATACTTGTGTTGATCCTGGCCATCACAATTAGGGTTGTTCTTGTATTTTAGTTTACTTGTTTATGTTTAAGTTTTAGTATCCTACTCTGTGAACTGTAATTTTGCTGTTTTTTAGCCATTATTGTCTTTAACTTGTTTACTGTATGCAATTGCTGTGTGTTTCTGGCCGAATAAATAATAATAATAATAATAATAATAATAAAGGTGAATAGACAAGGTAGTGTATACAAGATAATATAATACAAGCAATACAATTAAGATTAAACAAGTAAATACAATGTAATACAAACAAGGACAAGCAAACAAACACAAGCAAACAGGAAACATAAAACAACAAAACAACAAATCCAAAGACAACAACATGGTAATGGAGATGGAGGGGGCCCATAAAAAGCAGAGCTTGTCGAGTACGGACCCCCATAACTAAAAAGCAATGAAATAAGCAATTGTGGAAAGTAGATGTAAATGAAGCAAAATAATGCTACAAAAGCAAGCAAAAAAACAACAAAACAACAACAATAAGTATGAAATAAACTAAGCAATAAATTAAGTAATGAATATTATAGATGAAACTAGGCAAATAAACCGTCACAAGTCTGACAAACCAGGAACAAGCAGTCTAGTCGCAGATCCGACGAACCGGCAAACAAGCAGCCCAGTCGCGAATCCGACAGGCCGGCGAAAAAGCAGTAAAGCAACAACAGCCACTCGCCGGTCCGCCAGACACGGGATCGGACCCAAGCCGCCCACCCAGGGGCGACACCCAAACCGCCCAATCGTGGTCTGCCAGACATGTGACGAAACAAAACACTTATCTACAAAATAGAAAACAAAAGAGAACATGCCAAGTAAGGTGTGACGTAAAAATAATAGTAAACAACAAAATAAGTTAGACAACCAGAATTAATGAAAAGGCATGATTAGGCAAGGCCATACTGGTATACAATAAGTCTGAATGCCAACCCCAAGAATGTTTTTGTCACTCACTAATGAAACGCGGAGAGTAACTCGAGTAACAGCTGTGCACTATATGTCGTTATGGCTTTTATGCCAACGCATTGTGAGAAACATGAAGGTCTTTTTGAGAAACTTGCAAGTGGTAGTTGTGAATTTATGTCACCAAAGTTTTAATTTCCACACCATTCTCACTCCAGTTGGCAGCAAAGATGTCTCTGAAGCCAGTAGGTAAACCAGATTTTCTGTAACCAAAAGCGAAGACTCTCCAGAATGGACCAGCAGGAAGATTGGACTTTAGAAGATCATTTTAAGAACCTGGTAACAGAAGCACGAGGTAAGGATATTCCATGAAGTAATGCTGTAATGTTCTATTTATGCTGAGTGCTCTTTAAAAAAATTACAATAATCTAGTAACCCAGACATGTTAACCCAGACAAAGAAAGTCAGGTTTTCTTAAGGTCAAGCTTGCTGTGGCATGTCTTGGCTGTGCATTCTAGTGCAATTGGGCTCAAGTTTTGATGGCTGAATCATTGGGGTGTGGGTTCGTTTCAAGACACTTGCATCCTTGAGCAAGTCACTTGACTATAATTGCTTCTCTTAACCCAGGTGTATAAATGGGAACCTGTGAGAGGGTTAATCCCTACAATAACTTTTAACAGCATGGGGATATATGCTCCCAGAGAGTTGTAGAGGATGAGGAATGGTCTATGTATGCCCGCTGAATAATGATGTTGTAAAACACCTTCATCTAGCTACTAGGATATTTTGGCCGTATAAGAACCAAGTATTGTTGTTATTACTATAATAACATATGGTTGGGAATTTGGATGTCGGAGGAGGAGGCTCTGCAATTTAAAATGATGCTACTGAGAAAAGTGCAGGTTTATCTGACAACAACAAACTTATATTTTTGGTTTTTCACAGATCTGTATTTATCCGATGAAGTTCCTTGTGTTGTTGGTCCGCCTTCTCCCTTAGAGTTTCACCGTGACTGGGTGTGTCCAAATAGACCAGTGATCTTCAGGAGATGTATCGACCATTGGCCAGCCCTCTCTAAATGGACTCCTGCATATCTCAGGTATACATTTTAAATAATGTGCTTGATGTACTTTGTTAATTTAGTGTCACTTTTATTTGTATTAATAATAATAATAACTAGTTCTTATATAGCGCACTTTACAATAACGTATCAATGCGCTTTACATTAGTGCCCTGGTCATTGGGCCAATAACATTCCTTTAATCTTTCTCGGCTCCCTGGGGAGTATACAGCCCTGGGCTGCCGTGGCGCTCTGAAGGCTTTTTCAAACACAATATCAATCTCTACCCTCGCAGGTACCCATTTATACCCCTGGGTGAAGAGAAGCAATTATAGCAAAGTGTCTTGCTCAAGGACACAAGCGTCATGACCGGGACTCGAACCCACACCCGATGACTAAGCCACCAGAACTTGAATCCGATGCTCTTAACCACTCGGCCATGACACCCTACGGGTATTTTGTTCTGGTCAAGATTATGTGACACTTTTGGTTGTGTCCCTAGGAAAGACATTTAACTATTACTGCTTCTCATAACTCCTGAGTAAATTGGTATCTGCGAGGATGGAGATTATTTAATAGTGCACCCAATTGGCTGCTGGTGCTGCATACTCCTAAGGAGGTGAGATGGTTTCAGGAATGCTTATTGGCCAAATGACCTGGGCCCAATTTCATAGCACTGCTTAACGGCCGATTCTGTGGTTACGTGCGAGTTTCTATTTCATAGCGCTGCACACGAAAAGGCATGCTAACCTTCCGGTGCTTAATGCACAAAAATGAATGACGTAACAATGCAAATCAATTGTGAACGCGCAAGATGGCCGCCTTATTTTCTTGCTTAACTGTGAAATATGCTTAGATGCTTCAGCAAATTTTTCTGCTACAGTTAGCACAAAAATGTGCTTACCGTTAAGCAGCTCTATGAAATTGGGCCCAGGGATAGTATTAATGAAAGGCACTTTGAGGGGCCTACTTTGCTAGAAAGGAAGTGCATTAGAGACATGTTATTATTGTTAATGTTATTGTTATGCATTGGTGAATAACTGAAGGTCAAGATTGCTTTGGAATGGATCCCCGCCCATCTTAGCAGCTGACTAAGCATCAGCACCCATGCATTGTAACATGTACAAAGCTCGTTACTCAAAGCAGCACACTGCTCAACACACATAATGCAGCAGTCCAAGTGATGGGATTTTAAAGCGTCGGACTTCTGTCATAGTTAGGTAGAACCTCCACATGACCGTGAAGTAGGGTAGAAATACAATTTTATTGCTGAAAATGATAGATGAGGGTGTCTAGATACAAAATCTGACTACAGTGTCATAATTATTACATAATCAAAAGTATTGGCATGGCTTGTGGTGTCAATAAAAAAAATTGTCCAAGGGTGCAAAGCGGGCACCCGTAAGATTTTGAATCTAGACGCCCTTTTCTATCATTTTCAGCAATAAAATTGCATTTGTACCCTACTTGACGGTCATGTGGAGGTCCTTCCACAATTGTATTCATATCCACTCGACTATCAGATTTCTGAGCATTCAAGCTTTTGATGTAATTGATAAAGTTTTGTGGTTTTTTGTCTGTCTTTCCAGAGAAAAGATAGGTGACCAGGCAGTAACAGTAGCAGTCACTCCAAATGGTATGGCTGACGCTGTCTACAAGGACAAGTTTGTCATGCCGGAAGAGAGACAGATGAAGTTCTCTTCCTTTCTTGACATCTTGGAGGAGAAGGAGAAGAAACAGACACAGGCCAAGGATCCAGTCCAAGACGATGGAGTGTTCTACGTCCAGAAACAGAACTCTAATCTCTTGTCAGAGTTCAGAGACATCATTGATGATGTGGAGACTGAGCTGGCCTGGGCTTCTGCAGCTCTTGGTATGACCATAGGGTTTATGGTTTCGGGAGTAATCCACCCAGGCTTATGATTTATCCAAATGACTGAAGAGGTTTATTTTGTTGTTAAAAATAAGATTTTTCCATCACACTACTTTGTATTCTAATGTGTAGATTGAATCAATGTGCATTGGTTAGGACCTTGAGTAAGGCTGTATCCAGATTAGTGGCTATAGCTACGGCTACGGCTGGGTCGCCGCATCTCCATGAGTTGAAGTAAAGGACGCTTTTTAACAACACCCATAGCAACAGTCGTAGCCAGAGCTGTAGCTGTCAATTCAGATATGGCCTAAGCTTACTGTGTAAGTATAGAGTCAATCTGGGCCCAGTTTCATAAAGCTGTTAAGCAGAAAATACTGCTTGACAAATTTCTTTGCTAAGCAAAAATTGAGTTGGACACCAGTCACCACAATGCAAACTTCATGTAATTTTGGCTGGTAACCTGTTTCTGCTAAGCAATACTTTTCTGTGCTGAGCAAGTTTTTGTGCTTACAGGCTTTATGAAATTGGGCCCAGGTGTATTATGGACAAACAATCTAGCATGCTAGACTCAAGTTCTGGTTACTCCTGTCATCGGGATGTGGGTTTGAATCCTGCTTGTGACACTTGTGTCTTTGAACAATATAGTTAACTATAATTGCTTCTCTTCACCTGGGAGAAAATTGGGTACCTGTGAGGGCAAAGATGGTTTCTTGTGATTGTTTTAGCTTGGTGCGCCACACACTTGGCAGCACAGGCTGTATTCTCCCCAAGGAGCTGAGTTGGTTTGAGGAATTAAAAAAATAATTGACTCAGCAAGCAAGATAATAATGTTCATGCGCCATGATTGCAAAGTGGTGGGTACCGGCGCTGTACATATGTCCATTATATTATCAGGAATGTTGCTTAACATCTCACCAAGTTTCCCAACCACTTGAACCAAAGAATCCATTATCCGCCTGTAAGGAAAAAAAGGAATCTTAAAGGCACTGGACACGTTTGGTAATTGTCAAAGACCAGTATTGTTACTTGGTGTATCCTAAGATATGCATAAAATAACAAACCTGTGACAATTTGGGCTGAATTGGTCATCGAATTTGCAAGAAAATAATGAAAGAAAAAACACCCTTGTTGCACAAATTTGTGTGCTTTAGATGCCAATAAAAGGCTTCAGGCCTGAAATCTTTTAATATTTTAGTGAGAAATTACCTCCTTCTCAAAAACTTCAGAGGAAGTGGTTTCTCACAATGTTTTATACTATCAACAGCTGTCCGTTGCTCGTTACCAAGTAAGTTTTTATGCTAATATATATTTTGTGTAATTACCAAACGTGTACAGTGCCTTTAAGAAAAGATGGCACAATATATAGAAACAAAAATAACCAACAGGTTTGAACCTTTACTTCTAACCAGGAAAACAGCCCGATGCCGTCAACTTTTGGATGGGAGAAGGAGAAGCTGTCACTTCAAGTGAGTATGTAACTTAAGCCTTTTTCTTGTAAATTTCAGGTCAAAACTACAAGGGGAAACTGACTAGGTGAACAAAAAACAATTCCTGGAGCTGTCAAGCAGAAAATAGTGCTTGGAAAATTTCTTCGCTAAGCAAAAAAATGAGTGGCAACCGTTTTAGCTGGTAACCTGTATTTCAGCAAGATTGTACTGTGCTTAGCAAGTTTTTGTGCTTACAGGCTTTATGAAATTTGGCCTAGGTCAGGATTTGAACCTGTTGCCTTAGGATTTACGCGCAGGTGCTCTACCAACTGAGTCATATATCCCTATGTTGGCAGTCTCTCTATTAATTTTTATCAATATCTTTGTTAGAGGGGTTCCAGTCAGAAGTCAATACAACTCTTTAGCCAGGGATCACACCCATAAGGAGATAAACCTGGAGGTCACAGGTTCAAAACCCTCTCTAGTCAATTTGTCTTTGTTCACCCAACATTGATTTAAAGTCTTTTTGTACGATAGGCTAACCAGTTAAGCTCCGCCCCTAATGTAGCGACCAATCACATTCACAAATCACAATTTGCTGAGCACCAAAAACCAGTTGCTTCAGCCAAAGCATGGTACCAGTTAAAATTCCTTGTAATGTATTGGGTTTATAACATTCTCTCCTCGGTGTTTGCGGAGAAGGTCAATTTACTAAGCACTGCATCTTAAGATTGTAAGCTATTGAATAAATCCTAAATGATGCTGTCAACTCTGAAACTTTACATGGTGGGAATACGGTCTAATTAGGTTTGGGGTACACCATGGAAATAATCTTTGTATGAGTTGCGGTGTTTCTGAAACATTTCAATCAATGTTGTCTTCTTTCTCCTGAAGACGGTCAGAGCATACTGATCAAAATGTTGAGTTGTTACACCACCGGTTCTTTTCAGAACCTCTGTAACTTATAGGGAAATTATTTCTATGTTTTTACGGCAAACCTCACTAGAATCTTAAATGAGTGAACCAATGAATGATTCTTAAATGAGATATCATAATAAAGATCACTGTGGTGATGATATAAACCCTTTTCAGGATGAACTTTTGGCTAATTTTGAAATTGAGCCCACGTTTTGCTCCTGATCCTCGGGCAGGGAAACCACTCTATCAAGATGTACTTTGTTTAACACTGGGTACCAGTGGGTACAAATGGGTAGGTAGCATTGTGTTTTAATCAGCACTGTTGTTGTGTCTCAACAGTGCATAAGGATCACTATGAGAATCTGTACTGTGTCATTTCTGGGCAGAAACACTTCATTCTCCATCCACCCACTGATCTGCCTTATATACCTTATGGTAAGTATTCCACAATTTTTATCTGATTCTCTGTCTGTCCCAAAACAATAATAATAATGAAGGCATTTATAGCACTCTTGTACAAAGGTGTCACACCATTTTGTCAACAAACTAAGTAACTGAAAAACTAAACTAAAGCAGCATAGCAAGACAATGAGTAAAAATAAGTAGGTCTAAGCAAATACTTGAATTGATTAAACGAAATAGCATGTTAAATGATACATGGTAAAATATTCCAAATATCAGGTGCTGGGGATTACAAACCTTTGTCGGATGGGAACCTGTTTGTTGTGTAATGTACGTAAAAGAACCCAGTTACACTTATCGCTAGGAGAAGGGGTTTGCCCAGGTGTGTCTGGCAGTGGCTTCTGAAAGCGCCGCAGCACCTTTTAATAATAGTTATAGGTCTTACATAAATTTGGTCTCATAATTCGCCCCCAAAACTCAAAAATCTGTCTTAGAATTTTTCTGTCTATTCAAGCTTCTTGTGTACCTTATTGGTAGATTTGTGCACTATATAAGACTATATATTATTATAAGGCTTTAATCTATTTTTACATTGACAACAATGCCAGAATACATCAGCAAACTTACTGAATTTCAGTTTGGAAAATTCCTAGCTTGTTCTACTAAACCTTTTGCTGACTTAAGTTAAAAAGTTGTGTAGGGTTGTTTGTTGTTGCAACTTCCCCTTACAGCTACAGTATCTCCCTGGTTAAAGCCCCTAGTACACTGCAAAAACTTGGGTGTTAAAATTGACACTAAGGGTGATGTCACGTATAACAAAAAGATTCAAAGTTACACCATAGGGTGTTAAAATAACACAAATTTCTTCTAAAACTATTACATTGGTGTTAATTTAACACTCTATGATGTTAATTTTGATTCTCTCTTCGGTATCTGTATTTGACAACACCTATGGTGGCAATTTTAAAACACCAGGTTTTTTCAGTGTATGAGACAGTTTTGCATGTCCGACTTTTGATAATAGCCTAAAATAACATTCATACACTACAGGTACCTTTCCCGCAGCTCGCTACAAAGTATCAAACAGGGATGACTTTGATGTCATCAGTGAGCCTGATGTGGGTGAGGTCCCCTGGATTCCCATAGATCCTGTTCTGCCCGACTTGGAACAATGGCCCAACTATGGTAACTCCAAGGCAGTTCATTGCACAGTTCACGCAGGCGACGTACTCTATCTCCCATCACTTTGGTTCCATCATGTCAGACAAGCACATGCCACTATAGCAGGTAATTTTGGGACCGGGCCGCGTATTTTTTTTTTCCAGGACGAACGTGGGCAATAGACCTTATGCATTGACGTCACCAAGCCGCCATCTTAGAGGTAAACTGATGATGAAACAATGGAAACGCGCTGATTTGTACGCGCGGCGCACAGGACTGGCCAATGAACATCTTCCTTTTGACCTCTAGGTGAGGGCGCCCTACTCAAATGACGTCATATGCATAAGGTCTATTAACATAAAATGGGCGTAGTAAACTTTACATTTCCCCTTGCACATGCGTACTTGGACGTAACAGTTGTGTGTTGAAATACAGTCGCTGCTTGCTGAGTCTTGATTGCCCGATAAAATATTTTGGGATAGGGTTGGGAAGGGGTTAGGGTTAGGGTTAGGGTTAGGGTTAGGGTTAGGGTTAGGGTTAGGGTTAGGGTTAGACATTAGAAATTAAATACATTAAAACGAGTACGCATGCGCGAGGGTATTTTACGGCCAAACACGCCCATTTTATGTTAATAGCCCACGTTCGTCCTGGGAAAAAAAAAACGCGACTGGGCCCATTGTGTTTTGCTGTATAATGTAGCCTGGTTTCCTTTCTGTCAGACACCTTGAAAAACCTCGTTCCCAGTGGTGTATGACTTCGCCGCACCAATTTTCCCCAGAATGCAGTGCCCAATTGCAACTCATAGACGTGTGAAATCTCCAAATATATTTAGTTTTATTTAGTCCTGTGGTTGATCCATTGTGTGTTACAGACGTACGCAGAGCGTGCGATCACAAGAGGCATCAAGTCATAGAGTAACTGGTCCCCTCTCATTCTCCTTTAATCTTGAGACATGTCTAACTTATGCAGTTTAGGGTGACCTTGTAAAACATGATTCATTTGTAGTGGATTGCGTACAAGAAAGAGTATCAAATAAAAATTGACAATTTGCACAGTTTTTTGTCTGCTTTCAAAAAGACTCTATTGGGAAAATGAGTGCAAACAAAAACTGAAAGACTTTAGAGACCCTCTTTTTAAAAGAAGTCGGTTTGGTGCAAACTTTCAAAAAGAACACTAGCCCAGCTATCATACATAACATGAAACTTAACAACTTTTTATTGTTGCAGTTAATTTCTGGTATGATATGGAATATGACATCAAATACAACTACTTCAAGTTTCTGGAGGGCTTGGTCAAGTCCAACCACTCAGCCTCAGTCAGGTGACAGGATTCACGTGGTGTCGGTCAGGTGACAGTCAGGTGACAGCATCATTCAGGTGACATTTGTTTAAACCTTGTTTCCTGTCTTTTCACTTTTGCTGTTTAACCATTTTTTAGAATTGTGAACTACTTTATATGGTACAAAAATGATGTCCCTGTTTAACTTTTTTTCTAAACTTACATTTATCGAAACTAAGAGGGCTTCTTTATAAACGAATCTATTTCAAAATGAGAGGCAGTGTGGTTTTAATAATAAAACCTGCTCCAAGGAAACCCAAACAAAGTAATATAAAAATATTTTTTTTTACATTTCTACATATATAAAACATAATGGGTTGAGGACTGCCATCTCCTTTTGTGCATCAACCAATTAGCAACCATCACCTCTTGACATTCTCCCCTTTGACTTCAAATGTTCGCTTCCCAATCTTATAATATTAACAAAAAAGGTGCTACCTTATAATAATAAGGGTTTTTGTACTTTACAATATCGGGAGACTGATCAAATATTTTTCAAACAGATCACAAGTGCTTTTGCAAGAAACATATATATTTACGACCAACCTTATTTTGTGTAGAGTGTCGTCATACTCATAGTGTGCGTACATCAAGTAAAAACAAGAGAGTTATTTGTAGACCCCGTCTGATGGAGCCAAACAGCGGCCAATCTTGATAGCGCTGGATACGATCTTAGAATACCCCCATAAATAGCAAAGGAGAGACCTGCAATCTAGCGTCTACGGAGTATTAAGTGGAGATGCGTTCTATCCAACTCTGCTGACTGTACCTTATCAAAACCCATCACTCACGTAATGACGTCTTTGGGAAACGGCTTACCATACCAATCCATTGCCTGGTTATTTATTTTATCATTGCCAATCCCCGTGGCCCAATCACATCGTGGAGATTTCTTTCTTTACGCTCACACTTTGCCCTGTACATTAATACTCGCCTGTCGAGGCCGGCCGGGGCATAAGTTTGATAAATTCTCCAAACTCGAAAATGATTCACAGTGATCTAATGTTGTTGCTTGAACATTTCATTAGCCTTACATTTATTCTCACAAGACAAAAATAACACCTACAGAATCGTAACCTGCGGTGGATAACTTTTAGAGATGGGAAAAAAGCCCCCCACTTTAAATAATGAGCCTCATATTGCAAAATAATCTTTCTTGTTTTAGACAATAGAAATCGAGAGATTTCATGTAAGGTTACATTTGACAGGTATGTTTTTGCTGGTGTTAGGATTTCAGAAATTTCATTTATCGTTTCCTGTTATTATCAGTGTGATTCAGTACTTTGGTTTTTTTTCAAGATTTTTGTCTGGAATATTTTCAAATAAACAATCTGTTATGGTTAGGTTTTAATGTGTTTCAATTGACAACTGTCGGATTCTGGAAATACCAGGTTCAAATAGGCTTCAAGTTTGACACTTGATTATTATGATGATTTTGCCCATTTTCAAATGGTTCTCATCTTGTGCATTAACTTGCTTTTATGTTTGTGAATTGATTGTGAATTGTTTTTTTTTTGTTCATTTGTTTTCCAGGTTACCATTTGTAATTTTCATCCTCATTTTCAAATGTATACGCAGAGATGTCATTATTTTAAATAAGTTTAATGTCTGTTAAGATATGTTCTTTGTGTACTCAGCCAACTAGTGAGACTGAATGGAGTAGTTTTGCTGGTGTATGCCTAGATTGCTTTGTGGATGCGCTGCCTTTTAATCATCTTCAATATGATGACTTTAATATTGCTGTTCATCAGCTTAAGACTGATGTGGTCATCAATAGTGATCACTTCAAACATATGTTTTTTGACCCCTTTGCTTGTAATGAGAGGTTTGTTGGTAATGCTGATTTGGATCCTGATCAGAATTTTTATTCAAGAAATCATTGTAATTCTGAATATTTATTGTCTGACCAGCTCTGTGAACAAGTTATTGGGGATAAAGATCAAAATATGTTCTCCTCTTTACACTTTAATGCTAGAAGTCTTCTTAACAAATTTGATCATTTTCTTGACTACATTGGTCTTCTACACTTTCAGTTTCATGTGATTGGTTTTAGCGAAACTTGGCTAAACGATGATAGTCCTGTCTTAAACATAAACAATTACTCTTGTGTAAATAAGAACAGACAAGGCAGGTTAGGTGGTGGTGTTGCTCTTTATGTGCACAATTCCCTGCCCTTTGTTTTGCGTAGTGATCTATCAATGGATAGTGATACATGCGATTCCCTGTTTTTGGAAATTCCTCGCACACGTGAGAAAAACATTGTTATCGGTATCATTTATAAACCACCTGATAGTAACATCAATAATTTTGTTGATGCTTTTGACAAAATCATGGCCAATATAAACAGTGAGAATAAAACTTCTTTTATTATGGGTGACTTTAACATAGATCTCCTTAAGCATAACAGTCATAATCCAACTCTTAATTTTGTTAATTCCATTTTTAGCAATTCCTTCCTGCCTCTTATAAACAGACCGACTCGTATTACTTCATCCACTGCTACCTTGATTGACAATATTTTATCTAATGGTAATGACCTACTTACCAGAAGTGGTATATTAATTAATGATGTTTCAGACCATTTGCCAGTGTACCAAATTACTTTTTTTAATAAGTCTCCTAGTAGTGCAAGAACAATTAATACGAGTCGATCCTATAGACTTATTACATGTGAACGTGTTGATAGGTTTAAGGTGGATCTTAGTAATGTCAATTGGAATGCTGTGTTATCCATCGATGAGCCAAACTTTGCTCTCAATACCTTTCATTCTCACTTTGTGGATCTGTATGATAAACATTTTCCAGTCAAGAAATCCATCCCCAGTAGGAAGCTCAAAACATGGATGACCAATGGAGTTATTAATTCTATTAAATATAAAAATAAATTATATAAAAAATTCCTCAGCAATCCCACCACTAGTAACTCATTTAAATATAAACAATTCCGTAATAAGCTTAATTACATAATCAAGCTTACTAAAGCCAACTACTATAGGGACAAATTTAATGCAGCTAAAACTAATATTAAAGGCACTTGGTGCATCATCAATTCTTTACTGAATAAAAAGTCTCATACTAAAGTTCCCCCTAAATTCAACTTTGGAGGGCAACTAACTAGTGACCCAACTATGATTGCAAATGCTTTTAATAATTACTTTACCCAAGTTGGCCCCTCCCTGAATAAAAATATTCCTAGGGCTAATACTGCTTTTAGTGATTATCTTAAGGATCCTAACATTCATTCTTTTTTCTTTAATCCTGTTATTAAGAGCGAGATTCTTGATGTAGCTTCCTCTTTTAAAAATAATAAGTCTCCAGGAGTTGATGGCATTAATCCAGGGTTGGTTAAATCTGTCATTTTACATATAAGTGACCCATTATGTCATATCTTCAACTTGTCATTGTCGAAAGGTACTTTTCCAGATAAACTGAAGTATGCTAAGGTTACTCCTATTTTTAAATCTGGAGATCCCGGTGAGCTGGGTAATTATAGGCCGATTTCCGTGCTGTCCTGTTTTTCAAAAATGCTCGAAAAAATTGTGTACAATAGAACTGTTACTTTTTTAAGCAAGTATAATTTGCTTTGCAATAACCAGTACGGCTTTCGACCAGGTTGTTCAACATCTATGGCACTTATAGATTTGACTAACAAAGTAGTTAAAGCTTTTGAGGACAATGATTATGCTGTTGGTATTTTTCTGGATCTATCGAAAGCCTTTGATACCATTAACCATGACATTCTTTTAGACAAAATAAGTTATTATGGCTTTCGTGGTATTGCTTTTGACTGGTTTGCAAGTTATTTGAATAACCGTCCTCAATGTACCAAGTTTGATTCCTGTCTGTCAGATTTTAAATATATCTCCTGTGGCGTCCCACAGGGTTCCCTACTCGGACCGCTACTTTTTATTATTTATGTTAATGACATATGCAATACTTCTGACCTTTTGTCTTTCATACTTTATGCAGATGACACTAATATTATATATACTAATAAACATCTTAATTCCCTCTTTGACGTAGTTAATAGGGAACTGATTAGTATCTGTGACTGGTTTAAAGCTAATCGTTTGTCCCTGAATTTAAAAAAATGTAACTATATTATTTTTTGCAACAGGAATAAGCCATGTGACTGTTCTAACCTTAATATTGCTATTGATGACACAGTAATACACAGAGTCAACAAGTATACATTTCTAGGGGTCTTTATTGACGAAAAGTTAACCTGGAAGCATCACATCACTGGTATTGCAAATAAAGTTTCCAAAAGCATCGGGATTATAAATAGACTTAAACATGTTGTTCCTTTGGAAATACTTAAAACACTTTATTGCTCTCTGGTTCTTCCATATTTGTCTTATTGTAATATTATTTGGGGGAATACCTTTCGTACTAATTTAGATAAACTTGTTGTTCTTCAAAAAAAGGTTGTTCGTATTATTACAAATCATCCTTATAGGTTTCACACTTATTCTATTTTTCGTGACCTGAAGTTTCTAAATATTTTGAACCTTAATAAGTATCAACAATGTATATTTATGTATAAGTACTTGAATGGCTTGTTTCCACCTTCTATGCAAGGCATGTTTATACTTGGTTGTAACTTACATACCTACAACACACGTGTGTCTGTTAATTTACATGTTCATTTACCTCACCATAGAACTTCTGCATTCCAGCATACCATTAAATTTTCTGGCCCAAGTATCTGGAATACCTTACCATTGTCACTTAGAAACTCTACTTCTCTAAACATATTCAAACGTAAACTGAAAACCTACTTAATCTAGACGCTTTACGTTTTCCTCTGCTTAAATTACTTTAAATGTAACCTCGGATTTGTTTGTGTCTGTTACCCTTATGGTTGTCTTGTCCTTTTGTAAAGGCATACCTTACTCAAGCTTTTGCTTTTTAGGTCTTGCCTCTCGTCTATGGCCTCAATACAAGTGTAGCTTTATCTATTATATTGAACCATGCCATGATGAGAAATAAATGTTACTGAATGGAAAGTGAAATAGGACGTTGCTCGTTCATGGTAACAAAAGAAAAAGGCGTCCAGACACACCACTGGATATCATGAAAGCTAAGTAATGTCCAGTGCAAACAAATAAAGAGACTGTTCAGGAGTTCTGGCGATGTATTATTTCTTGTAATTGGAGATGGCCCATTAATCGCTACTTGATGTTATTTTTATATCATTGGGATCGGAAAAGACAATCGCTGATTGTTAAAACTGGAATCAATACTTGTTCTGCATATACCGATCAACTTCAAGCTTTGTCACGCCTTTTATGCACCATAGACACATATTTGCAAACAATTCGCTGTTGCACCCTTGCACCAACGTCAAACTGCCTATACCAAGCTCATCATTTGGGGAATCAAACTACACGTAAAATGTATGGTAATACTAATATTATAAGCCTACGTATAAACGCTACTTTCCGTATGGGCACTGTAAAACACACGGGACATTGACCCCTATTATTACAATGATGACGTAAGATAAATTGGTTCCATATACTCAAACATAAAATACATTAACTATTTGCGGAAAACAATGTTACTGTGTTAGCTATTAGGAATAATTTACTGACCTATCGATGAATATAACTAAAATATTACTTTGTGATCGAAGCGGATTACACTAACACCATTCTTACTGTTGATAACTAGTATCATGGCCGGTGTTTGATGTGCAGCACCGAATCAATCAAATCCAGGCAAAAATAAAGTAATGAGACTTATGAAGGAGCAAATGATAGCTATAGCCAAAGGATTTTTTATGAATCAGATAAGATGCAAGGAGGTTTGCTCAGTACAACGACAATGTCATAAATGTCGACCTTTGCTTTGATTTAGTGCTTTACAAAGATAGGTCTATACATGTTTCGATCAATTCCGAATTGTCTAATTTTTGTCTTCCAAAATTATATCCTTAATAACGAAGTTTGAACCTATGACGTTCGGGGACTGTGCCATTCCGTTTCACCCACACCAGTTGTGCCAATCGTACTCGCCAGAAATTAAAGTAGTCAGAGCAATTAACCACCGTGTTAGATGGTGATTTTGTAACTAATTGGTGTGCAATTAGCGGGTACCACCACCGAACACACCGTGCGATGGACTGACAATGCGGCCGTGCAAACGTCGCAAAAACACGGCTCTTTTTATATCAGCTCGTCCCGTCCTGGGTTCGCGGCAGAAGATTGATTCTTCAAAGTCCTCGAGCAGTGTTTCTAGAGTGTTATAAGATGAAGTCACTTATCTCCATACTATGGCCAGGAGATAATGTGTGTGTCCCTGGACAAAATGCCGGAACTGTTTGCTACTTTGTGTGTAACTCGTTAGTCATTCACCGTGTCAGGTTTTCTGTAGAGGGCGAGGCCATTAGCAGTAGCTGAAAACAAAGTGCTTGGCCAGAGATTATGTCAAGTTCATTAGCCTTTTTGAGATATGGTGGACACTATAGGAGTACACTGTTTAGTTTGGGTGTATACAGAAAGATTTACCCAAACCTTATAGTGTTGTAGCATAGTGTCCGCCATAACTCAAAAAGGCTTATTGTGGTTTGCACGATTTCTTTATTCTTGTTCCTTTTCCTGTTTTTATGTTGTATTGATAGATTTTTATTGATTATTACAAAGCTTTAGGTTTGTTGTTTGTTTTACAAACATGATCTGCAGTGATTCCCCAATAGATAAGTTGATTAAATTAAAACATTCCATGTGCCTAATATGAGCTCAGTTAGGCGTTTATTATTTTGTTTGTTCATAAAAGATTTGATTTAATTGGTACAGTCATTGGATGTCATCCTATATGCTGCACACATTTATGTAGTGTTTATAAGAGAATAATTTTGAAGTATGGGAGCAGGAGTATTGTTCAGGTAAAATTAATTGCTATATCAATAATCATCCCATCAAAATCAAACTATCGCCACGTTATTCGTTAGCAATCCCTTTTACCACATATTTTTGATCCATTGCTCATGTTTGTTAATTGAAATAACAACTTAAGAAGACGTCATCATTTTATGATTTGCTTAATAACCAAACTAGAACAGACAATCCAAAAAGAGCACTTGGCCAAAATGTACAGGTCAAGTGCGGCCATCGAACAGTTAATAATAAATGGTAGTGTGTTAAAAACAAACCGCCAAAATTAATAACGTGAGCGCCACCGTGCGAAGCAAAATGCCGTAATGAAAGACCGGTTGCGCGAGTATTTCGCTATTTAGAGTAAATGGGGAAAAGCAATTTGTAATATCGATGTTTCTGTTGAGATAATGGTACACAATAATTTATTTTCCCGTAACGTATAGTTATCGCGGTGTTGCGTCTCTCCGGAACAGCCTTGACTAATAATTAATTATCTTCTGTATAGTTTGTTGCCGGTTCCTAATTAAAGATGTGATGGCGACACTGTTATGCTTCAAATAATATGAACATTTATTAAGATGTAACTTACCCTTTAAAATTGTTCATGTACAATGTTGAACCTGCTAAAAGTTCATTAGACACAAAGCATTAACCGGTAAACCTTCGGTGTTTACTCTGAAAACGTATACCGCCTTAAAAGCTGATTTGATTAAACACTAATTGAACAGTTTCGAAAAAATACAGAGGATTGGAAATGGATTTTTGGATAGGGAACCGTACATAAAGGCCTAAAAGTGCAAATTCTCTATAGGCACAGGTGACAGTTGCTGCTGCGAGGATCGAAAGTGTGGCAGTTGCTGCTGCTGCGAGCAGTGTGACAAATGCAGCTGTGAGCAGTGTGACAGATGGCATTACGTTATACAGTAAACGACTCTAAAAGAGCGGTATTCCGTATTTAGTTTTTTCTGTTTCCAGTTTGTAATACCCGTGTTTTGGGGGGGGTTTTCTCAATCGATGAACGGTTCTGAGTTGTCAGAGTGTTCGAATTTGATTTAATTTAATACCTCACTGATATTTTGAAGTTTATTTTATTAGGTAGTATCAAGTTGAGCTGTCCTATATTGTAACTTACTTCATGATTTCCTTGACTTTTCTGTTACTTACCGCATACAATCTAACTCTGCAGCCGATCTACTGTTTGTTGTTACTATTCTGTTCTTAAAGCATGACGTAATTCCACGTTAAGCTACGCCCACTTTACACAAACTGACTGCACTGATGCCATCAGAAGTCCGTGTGAGATGCATTGAGCTAGTTTTTCTTTAATGATTATGCAAGTTTAATAACTGAACTTGAATTTAACATACGTCCTTTAAAGACCAATGCCTTTTTAGAATTACAAGTTTCTGTTATAAAGAAAATTTGCTTTTGGGCGATGAATTAATGTGTGAGTTTTTGTAGAATTATACACACAAAACGGCTTTGGAGCCGAATATATCGAAATATGTTGGCGTTCAGCAGATGCGCATGCGTGTGACGCATTGACTTGCCAACCACTGATCTCTTTTATATAATGAGATCACTGTTGCCAAAAGTACCACTGATATAAAACTGTGATGTCATTTCAGCATAAGCCACGCCCTTTTCAAGTGCGTCCGGAAATTTAGCGTTGAGAGTGGGTTTTGTTTAGAGACATTACAATTTTTGCGGTTTCTTGACTTTGCTTTCACATACTTGCTTGCTAAGACTCAAATTTTGAATGAAAATATGAAGACTTGCCATTGTAAGATAGAACTACCTTTCACTACCTTTAGAACCGGAAGTACAAAACTTTATACTTGCTATTCAGGTTTTCTAAATAGAAACTAAGCACATAATGAACGTGCACTAAATCTCTGACTCTTACAATAGTCGATGTTTTCCCGCAAGCTCGACCGCCCTTTCTGATGAAACTTGCATAGTAATCTGAATGAATTTGCTCCTTAAACAAATATATGTTCCATACAGCTTTAACAGACTTTCCTGGTGATCTCCATTCCCATGGATATCAACAGCTATAACCAATAGTACAACCGTAAATCAGCTTCTGAAATACCTTTGTTGCTAGATTAAATCAGGCAAATAGGATATATCAGGATTTTTCCTGATTTCAGGATTTTTAATTTCCTGATATCTCCTTGCACCATTAGTTTTCCTTGTAAGAGGCGAAATTGCCAACACATGCGAAGAACGACTGCCTTGCATTGACCAAACCATTACTTTCTTAACATTTTTCAATTCACGCAGGGAACTTTAATACTATTTTCAGGATTGTTCTTGTTCATACAATCCTGGCGCCACCCATCCCTGATTAAATGTGTGGTTTACTCCGTGCCACAGAGCAGAGCAAACCTCCTTTTTGCGACTGGAAATCTTTGCATCCACCAAAACAAACAAAAACCGCATGAAATACCAGATCTGATCGTGAGGTTTGATGAAGGATACCTTTTGATATCCCCAGTTAATTATCGCCGTAGTAACCAAACGAATGCAGTGCTCTAACAACATTGGTTTACACACAAATTGAGTTGATATGGTGTGGCTTTACAGTCATAAGCACGCTTCAGCTGTCACTGGGAAACCGTAATACACAAACCATCTTGGAATTAAACTAGTGTTTATGAATAACTACGTTAGCTTGGAGACTTTTCTGCGTAAAAAAAAAACGTGAACACTCGAAAATGCACGTTATTACATCAACCAATATTTGTCACCAAAGACCCCAAAAACCGGAGTCATCGTAATGCTGTGTGTATAGTTTTTAAATGAAAATCGTGCATTTCGCCTAAATTAACAGTAAACCTGTTCGATGATGATTTTACATTCTACACAATGCATAACATGACTAATCATAGTCCGACTGTTCACTGTTTATTTGTGTGTTTGTTTGCTAATTGTTTGGTGACTGCATGTTTTGTTGTTGTTTGTATGTTTGCTTGTTTGTTCAGGGTTTGTTTGTTGTTGTTGTTTTGGTGGTTTTTTGGCGTGTTTTTTGCCTATAGGCCATGGGATTTTTTATTTTTTTATTTTTTTAGCCTTCTTTAGTGACGATTGCTGGTTGAATCCGATGGTTTAGTCAGGGTGTTTGTACAAAGTTTATTTTCGGCTTATATTTCGATTGCATATCTTGTGATTTTACTGCATACAAACGAACAATATATATATACAAAGGTTTTGCACTCTCTTTTAAGTACCTTAGTGTTTAGCATGTTCGCATTACCATGTGGACCACGTACGTTACCATAGTACTTAAAACAAGGCCAATTTACATGACAGTACGTCTTCGGCTTCAAATGAATTTTGAAAGACTTAGTTAGCCTTACTAACATTCTTTTTTAGTATTATGATCATAATCTACATGGGTCATTCTATTTATCTGGTGCTAATGTTTTTGAACACATCATGTTAATATTGATAACATGTTTTTACGAGCGCCACAAATTACCCCGTAGTTGATCCAATTCATCTGACTGACGTCATGGTTGCTCCCTTTTGGGGGTCAGTTTAAATTTACCCGTGTTGCACTTTGTCTCCCAAAATGGAATACCGTTGGCAGACAGTATACTCATGTGACCTCAGTGCAAGGGGGTCAATACCATTGATCTCCACATTATAGTCACTATAGACTGTGCAAGTCTCGCGCGCATTCGAACTTCCGGGACCATAGTGGTCCCAACCATATGGAGTTTTACGTGGGCGAGATTTTGTTTCGTCAATTATTTTAGTTTAACGTAGTTTATGACCTAGAAAATTATACATGTTGTTGGGAATGTAATACTAAGTGATAACAAATTATGAAAGTAAAACCAATTCAACAATATAACGAAGAAAACCCGAGAATTAAACTTGACCTCAGCTTCCGGTTATTGCAAAAAATTAAGAATTTTGTGCTCGCCTCCGATCATAAAACTTACGTAAACGATTGTTTTGAATGCGCAATTATAATCGCCAGATCCTGTAATTGCAAAGCAAACCCTTTTCATTGCAGTATGGTTGTTCAGGCGTCAGCATCCTCTTTAAACTGCGATACGGGTCCATTTAAGACCCGTTTGACCTTCACGAATCCGCGTGAGGGGTTTCTAAAAAGTTAACATCAAATAGGCATCCTTGTCCCAGAGTTTAAATTTTTTTTCAATAATAATATACACACTAGGCCTATTGTGACTTTTTTTTCAAAAGCTAAAACTTTTCATAAAATTGTAATGATTTATTTTTGTTGTTCAGATTTTGTCATGAGATATAATTTAAAACAAAGATTTAATTTCAGAAATAAAAATGTTCTTCGTTTGACGTGTTTTCTCGTTCGGATACGCGCGAGACTTGCACAGTCTATAATGGAGATCAATGGTCAATACACCCATTGCACAACGCGGAAGGCACGTTCGAACATGACGCGCGCCCTTCCATTTTGGGAGTCAAACTGTACAAGAATCATAGAGTTGACCCCCAAAATGGAAGGGCGCGCGTCATGTTCGAACGTGCGTTCCGCGTTGTGCAATGGGTCTATACATGAAAGAGGGCGTTCTCTGTAAAGAGGGTAAACAATACAATGACGGATTTTGGTCCAACAAACGGAGGTAAAAATATGTTCTTTTGACAAATAGTTTATTTTTAATGGATGTTTCTTGAAATTAAGGACACGCGGTTGGCATTGGATTACAGTGTACGCTTCAAACGGTAATTAAACCAAACCAAACAGTGATATGCAATTCCTCCCTATTATAAATTATATGTTAGATTTTTGTCACCAAAAAAACTGGGAAGTTTGGCTGAAGCTTGGTTTTTTATGCGTACAACAGTCTACCCTCAGCATTTTCTCACCCGAGTCCAATTTCATGGCTCTGCTTACCGCAGAATTATGCCCATTTACAGTCACCGTTCTTCACTTACAGAGTAGCGCCAAATTTCTGGGCAAGATGTTTAGAACGCTAACGTGATGTAAGCACGCGCACAAGCAAAACATCCTTGCTAACCTGTGAAATATGATTACGCTTTTAGCACCGCATTTGTTTACGGTAAACAGAGCCATGAAATTAGGCTCTGATGTTAACACATCGAGATTCAAATGGTTTTTGAATATCGCAACTTCTTCATTACAAGCAGATTGAATTTGTCAAACAATTCACTATAATCACCAAATTCAAAACAACAAATACACCTAGGCCTACACATTTCTTTTTCTTTCTTTTTTGAAATACCAGGGCATTACCTTTGGCAAAAGGCAATCAACAAACGCACAAATACAAGGAAACCGTTTCTACTCTAATCAACACAATATAAACTTGCCATCATTGTCAAAGCCGCAAACGTAAGTCGTCTTTCCCATTTTTTATTTTTTTTTCGTTTTGTATGCCCGACCACGCTGCGTTGATTAATTCCCTTAGAGGCAACGGAAATTCACTTGAAATTCAGGAAACCCGGCAACAATTAATAAATTTCTCTCAAATCACAAACGCATACAAATAAGATTGGCTATTTCAGTTTGAACACCCGATGGTACGTGTAAGCCGTGACCGCAGGTAGTACATTACGGAGCCTTCTGTGTGTGTACACTTTACGCAATCGTGTCTACGCATACCGTTCAGCTGTTACACGAACATTACCACCCACGCTTTTTGTTCCAACAAGAGTGTTTTTAATGAATAAATTATTACCAGTAATTCAATCAGTTCGCGTGATCCATTCTCCAGCTGCTTATAGAATTAGCCCTTGTTCAAGTAGACCGTTCTAGGTCACCTTTTTCACCTGAGAAACTGAATAATTTCCTGAGAAAAATGTAGTAAACTTTTAAAAACAAATTATTATGTCCACTATTTTTACAACATGTTTATAAGATCATACATTCACTTGCGTTTCTGGCCTGTGTTGAAAGTGCAAATTCGAAACATTAGTGAGTGAGGATTTTCACACCGTCATTATGGTTTCCTGTTAATGATGAATATGAACTGACAGAGAGAAAACAAAGACGCCAATTGACTCTGAAATATATGAGGCCCCAAAGTTCCGTTACTGGCCGATTTGACACATTTTAAAGGGGGACTTCAATGTAAAATTCAGCTTTGTGATGGAATCTTTTTCCAGTAGCCAGAGTCCTTATGGAAGGGGGGTATTACAAGTCTCTATAGCCTCACGTAAAAAATTGTGTAAAATGTCAATGTATTTGATATTCTTTCAGAGCGAAAATTGAAACATGACGTCATTGGATGTCAACAGTAAACGGGTCTATTAATAGAGGAATTTTTGCGATAGCCAAATGTCAAATTCAATGCCGTTTTGGTTGAATATCTTCAAAATTCAGGTATTTACTCAAACCTATCCGTACAATAATCTACAAACCCATATATTTGAAATGTGACGTAATTGGAGTATTATGGATGTTGACAAAATTTGCACTGAGAAGGGTATCAAATACGTTGGCGTTTTACACCGTCTTAACGTGAGCTTGTGTAGACTTGTAGTTTTTTGTCCACTTTTATACAGCAGATGGTTCTTGCAATGTGCAGATCCATTCAAATGGATGGCTTGCTACAGTCATGTGCATTATCCGAAGATTGTCTGATTTGAATTTTACATTTATCCGGGTGATGTCTGGATGGTTTGTTTTAACAATGTGAACGTTTTGACTTTTAACGTGTATTATGTCGTTTCTCCACAGTATAGATGTAGGTGTTGCACCCTTCGTACCATTGTTTTAGATGCATTTTGTTCTTAGTGAAGGTACTGGTAACTTTTGATAATGATGAGTCCAACCTTTCGATGTGGATGAGCACCTTTGTTGATCTCTTTTTGATGTAGGCATATGTGCATTCTATGGGTGCAGTTGTTAAAAACATCTTGCCGTAATTCATCATAATAGGAGAACTTCATTGGAATAATGTACTGTCCGTCCTCTTGACAGTGTTTGGACTGTGTTTGTTATCAACTCCCTCGCCTATCTGTTTGGGGCGTTGTAAAGGTAAGGTAGGTCTACGCATTCCAAACCGCACAATAGAAAATTCACCATTCATCAATCTCAAGAAGTAATGTCATATGCTTGGTCGTTGTGAGATTGTGGTACCTGGACAACCACCGCTCTCGACTTCTTACAGCACCGGGAAAAACGTCGACACCTCTGGTGCCGTAGAAGCCGGCAGGCCGTTTCCCGCAAAGCTCCGTTCATGCACACGTAGATGATGACATTGAACCAACTGTTCGACAACGCTAACCAGGTAACTAAAAAAACCACCCAGTGAGGAATCGGAACATTCTGGATGCTGCTGTATAAGATGGCCACGCTATACGGCAACCAGGCCACAGTGAAGGCTATTGTGATCACGCAGAACATTTTGATGGCCTTGTGCTCACCTTGCGGTATCGGGGGAGCCGCGCGCCGGTTCTGGATGGAGTGAACGCGGTGGGGCTGCGTCACAACCTCCCTTGAAGTCGTTGGTACCGGGGCCTGGTTGGCTATCATCCGGGTGTGCTTCCGGCTGATCTTAAACATGATCCAATACATCACTGATAATACCGAAGACGGTAGTATGAAAAAGCACAGTGAAATTACGGACGCATATACGATGTGTTTGTTGTCCCACTTCCAGGCACAGGTTGCGGAGAAATTGCTGTAGGATACCGGCGGGCTGATGAACCACGACCCGCCGATCGCTGCTACCGAGGCCACGCATACACTCGTGGTTATCACCACGGCTTTTTTCCGTGTCATGATGTTCGGATAATGGAGTGATTTCTTAACGGCTATCATCCTGTCCACGGAAAGACAGACCAAGAAAGACACCGACGCAAGGCAGAAGATGGTAACGAGAGCCGCGGTGGCGCGGCACAGTCCGTCTCCCCAAAACCAGTTACCCGTGGCGGCTGGTACAACTGAAAAGGCCGCAATAACTCCAACGAAAAAATCCGCCACAGCCAGGGCGATCATGAATACCTTTGCACTGTCAGACAAAGTGGGTGTCCGGTAAATCACCCAAATACAAAATAAGTTACTGAGGATTGTGAAGATGGAGTCCACGGCGATGAAAATTGTCCGGAAAACCACCAGAACGGTGCTAACATCATCCTTCCCTGGCACGTACACTTGCAAGAAAGCGGCGTCAGCTCCCGGATCGGATCCGTTCAAATTCCCAACAGCAATTTCCATTGAATTCATCATACACCGCAGATGTTTATACCTTCAAAATTTATGATAGTAAAAGCCGCCAAACAATGAGCAAATCCATGGCCGGCTAGCTCTTTAGGTTGCGAAGTGGAAGATATCAAAACCGCTATCGAATGTTTTTTATATAAGCAGACCCCCACAGCAGTGAGAGAACAAAACGCAGCGGTAGTTTATTATTAACTGATTTGTTTTACCGAGTACATCGGTTATTCCATTATCCTTCAAAGGTACACGACTGAAATATTAAGGATGAAAGCCATCAATCCGGCAAGTCAGTGACACGAGCACGAAGGAAAGGTTTCTTGCAAACGATTGGAGATGGGAAGAAAGTTCTGCAGGTTCAGTTTAAACAATTTTTAGGGGTCAGCCGGCCACTGTGGGCGTGTCGCGTGATGTGAACTGTGGTTGCGCGCTTAGTGCTTGCAGTTTCGGGTTGTTTTATCACTGTTATTTATAGCCACACTGCATAAACATTAAAACAGCTAATGCTCAAGTACAAGGACGTCTCGGTTAGTCCTGGCGTAACCAGAAACATGGAAAGGAAATTAATGTTTTGCGAAAGATTTGCGGCTATCGTGCGCCTGGGCGTCTGTGACGTAATCCAAAATCCCCCCCCCCTCCCTACAACAAACGGACTAGGCTACCTGTTATAATGGAAGTTTTAAAATAAAACCTGTGCTATTTCTGTAAGATTGGTATATATTTTTACAAAAATTGTTCGAAATTGTATTGGATATACCTGTTTTTACCAGTCGACGCTCTACTGTTGGAAACCTTTTTACATTAAAACCACTCAGTATTGTATTATTCCATGGAGGAAGGGGCCTCCATGATTAATCTCAGCACCAGCAACTATGCATTATTAATATCGTTGCTTACTTTAAAAGGAATAGAGTTTTATTTAATGAAACAACTGTGGTTATTTTAGCGCTGAAGCTTCCGTGTGTATACTTTCATTATAGCCCCGTTGGCTTTACTGTAAATACCTCCTGACAGATACCGCCGATGTAAATTGATTGATGGGGTAGCGTGTAATAGGTATTTGATGTATTAAAGGGGCATAGAGGGCACTTGAATGCTGCAGGATCACCAAGTGCATGTCGGTCAAAGGGAAATCAGGGCATTCATTAACGAATGAATTGGACTCGGGTTTTGTTTTTTCTGTCATGCATTTGATAATCCATTGGTCAAGCCACAGTGGTTTTATGTGTTTAAAGGAAACAACAACCTCTTTGGTTTTAGACTCAATGGTTTGAAGGAGAGTCCGTTACCAAGGAACAATAAGCCTAAACAATACAATAGGCCTAGACAATACAATAGGCCTAGACAATACAAATATTCATTGTTAAAAGAGGGGATAATTATATATATCGAGGAGTTTAACAACCATTCTCTCGAAAGTGTGACATTTTTAGACGAAAATATAGGCCTTTAGATGCAATAACGAATTGTATACCGAGTTAGCTTTCATAGTTTAATCTAACACTATTGACCCAAGTCATCTGACGTCATCATCACAACAATTTGGTTGTGCCAGTAGGAGTCAATGGCCCCGTGTGTATTTTAGTGCAAATTTTAGGCGACTCTGCGTTTACACGCTTGCCATACTTGTACTGGCACTTTAACCCCCAGGTGTGACAGATAGTAGCCTTGCGTTCAAAGCGTTCATATAAACTCAAATTTTTTAATAATTTCCGATCCTAAACAATCTTTATCTGTTGTTTTTTACGATCACCCATTTGGTATAAATAACTATTTTTGACAACAACCACACACTGTGTTAATTACCACAAAAAACTCTTAATTATTTCATTTTAACCGCAAACCATTGGATGGGCGTGCCTTTGACATTAAACGCTCTTTGCACTTTTAACATGAAAAAACAAACCAGTCCTGTAAAACTTTAAGTTCAATCAGTCATCGGAGTCACGAGAAAATAGTGAACACCACCAACCTTATAATTGTTCACTGTTTCCAAACATTGAGTTAATCTCTCGATATCAAAACTTTTTGTTTACTCATTTCTCAAACAGGCAAAATGTTGTAAGTGGAAGTTTTCCCACCATGCTATCTTTATACGTTTTGTGCAAACCTGTGAATATTTACTTGTTCACCAATGTTGGGCACATATCCTTTAATACGGGTTTCTATTGACAAGTTTTATACCCCATGCCTGGTTTGACATTGAAGTTAAATCGGTGTTGTCATTATAATGCTACAATACTAGATGCCGAACGAATCAATTTTACCAGAGGTTGTCACAGTGCACGAGACCTTTACACGTTTGGCAATGATGATGGTTACGGTTCGATATTGTGGTATTCTCTGTAAATCTTTTAGATCAGTACCTACAGTACCCAAAAGAGATCTGACAGAGATTGTGGATGGGTACGGTACAGAATTAAGATGGGGCTCTATGTTGTTTAGGTCATCATTTCATTGTTTTTTTTGTCGGTGTTGAACACACCTCTTTCTGCCTAAAACTACGGGGTTTCCCGTAGAAAAACACAAACGCTCTCGGTGCCTAAACGGCGGGAAACAAAACGCTAGTGTCTCTCGTTGCACTGTCACTACGATGATTTGAGACGGAAAACATGGCAAAATACATATATTAAAGAGAATGGGATTACAGTTACAGTATACAGTTTGTTGGGATATGTTTATTTGCAAGGCAGTAAATAATGTTTATTGTAATGAGCATAAGCATGATGGGCTAAGGCAGGAACATATGGTATTTGTTGTCTGTGACCAGTCATCAGGTGGATATGGGCTGTCGAAGTTAGTGTATTTTTGTCTATTAAGTATTAGACCTACATTTCAGGGATATCAGTTTTCCAGAATCATATATAATCATCAGAAATTGTAAGAGATATGGAGGGTCAATATAAAATAAGTATTTTTTATAACAGGTGGTGGCGTTTCCATCGCCCCTGTTGATATTGCGTGGAGCCGTCGATATTGGTGCATGCAGCCAGACTTGAGAAAAGCCAACAAACTGCGTGAACACTATCAGGTTTAGGGTTCACTGTACACGAATATTGAGCATATGGCCACTCGTGCACTATAAATATCGATGTTGGGGCTGTGTGTGTTTTCCTGTGCCATTTTTGTCAGTTATAACTCTAATTTTGGGTAGCTGTGTTAGACAATAATGGTCCCAAAGTGTCCCACGAAGTAAGTGTGAGGAAATCGACCGAATGATGGCGTAGAAAAGTAAAACGCCAAACACGTCCGGCTGGATCAGTTTTTCGGATGGATCAATATTGTGAAGAAAATAAAACATGCATAATTTATGTAAGATTGTTTGTTTTTCTTCTTTTGGGCTGATGTGTACCGTTACTACCTGCCTAAGGTATACGTTTGGTAATCACTCTTAAAATGAATGGCAATAAAAACCTATTGGTTAGAAGCCTACAGCAGCTTTCGATAAAGCATTTTGAGAAACTTCTCACTTCGAAGTAATGTGGTTATGTAACAAGATAGCAGATGTTATGCCAACAAATTTGAATCTGAGAAACGTTTCTTAGATTGTGTATTCCTATTATAGGAATTATTCTTCATGCGTGGACATAATTATATTCGATCTGATTTTCGGCGATTTCTCAAAAACGCGACCACCTTTTGAAATTAAATTTGGGAATGAAATTTTCACAGGCAAGTTTTATTGTTTCTTTTACCCTTTTTCGCTAATAATGCAGCGTGTTAAATTGATTAAGGAGACAAGGTTCGCGAATAGATAATTCAAGATTACACTTGTAGCTTTTAAAGATTACCTGCCAGCACATACATGAAAGTGAGCGCCGAAAAGATAAGTGTGTAGACAGATTCACAAAGCTACAATGTAAACATGATTGTTAAAAAAAATACCCGTTAAAACCAATTAAAAAGATAATAACCTAAAAATAATAGTCTGTTGAAGTTTGTACAGAAAGCCCGTGCGAAGATTATAAGCTTGTGTAGCAACAAACTGATTTATTTATGGCGTTTTATAATAGACGGTTACTAATTTTATTAGGGATAGGGTTAGACTTGGGTAATAGGGTCTTTGGGTTAAGGTAAGTTTTATGGTTTTTACACGTTAATAACTCTGGGGTCAGAATTGTCCTAGGTGTCCAAGGGGACCTGATCCATTTCTGGGTTAGGCTCATTCGGAAATTGGTTTTCAAATGGGATTTTGGCTTGGATTCTGCATCAGTTTGACAAAGTTTCGGGTCAGTTTGACACAGAACTGGGTCGGCCCCCTGTGACACAGAATTCAGGTCAGGCCCATGCAACCCGGAATCCGGATCAATTCTGGCCTGAAGTTGTTAGAGTGCCACTAGGCTAGAGGTAGGGGCAAGGTCAGGAGTAAACGAGGTAATGTAGCCACTGGTAATTTGTTGTAGATTGAAATTGGAGGTTCGTAGATAATGCTGAACTGAAACAGTGTGACCTGTTTTAAATGGGTCTTCCGTAAACATGTCAGGCAAATTGATAGTTCCCAAAGGAATTGTGAACATTTGTTTTACTGTGCAGTGTAGTTATCTCTCCCTACCCATTGCACCGCCGCCCACGTGGCTGCTGTGCATGTCTGCCACAATCACAATTTTGGGAGTCAAATTGCACGTACAAATTATGTAAACGTCGCGTTTGCTGAAACGCGCATATCACTGTATAACACACACAGGGACATCGGCTTCCAAAAATGGCGCGACAAATTTTTGTGTGATGATGACGTCAGGTGAATTTTGTCATTAATAAAGTCAACAGCTGCTTGATGTTTGGGGACAATTACCGTTGTTAAGCTGAACATCTGCACAGACATATTTGATTGTTCCCTCTAAAGACACGTCTAGACTCTTTAATGCGAGCTAGCCAAACCTATCCTTTCGTGAACAATAAACATTAATCTAAGTCAAGTGCAGCTATTTTGATTTATTGCATTCAAATCAAGTGTAACAAAAACGAGGTATGTATCATTGCTTTTTTACCCAGGAACATTTACAATTGGTGAAAATCCCTAATCATGAGTTACAGGCACCTTCAGTACAGCCTGATGTGCCATTTCACTTTGGCTGTGCACTCATTGTGGACACGATACCCGTTGCACGTGTTGCGATGCATTAACTCCGAGGGAAGGAACTTGATAGTGATTGAGCACACAACGCTACCCTTAAGTGCTTGATGGATTATATTTGGACGTGGGACTTTGCAAGTTTTTCTTTACATTCGTCTTTGGTGAAGAATCAAATAAATTTCCTAAACACAGCCACTGCAAATTGTACACAATGTTCACTCAGGATACAACGCTTAGATGGGGCACCGTCACCAGAGAGGGTGCTCTTGTAAATACGTGTGAAGAACTATCCTTGACATTCAAGAAACAAATCGCGTTCGAATTGGCGGCTACGGCTGCTGCTTATTAGGAGTGTTACCATGGGCATCCTATGCTTCAAAACTTGTCCAAGTTGCAGCTGCTAGTCCGACACGGCCGTATATTGACAAAAAGAGTGGTATTTGAGGAATTTATCAGTAATTATGGGCTGAGCTGATAATGACAATCATTGTACAAGTTTTCGTATCATTGTACAAGTTGTTATATTTATGTACAAGTTGTCATGACACTGTACACGTTGTCATGACACTGTGCAAGTTGTCATATCATTGTACAAACTGTCATGACACTGAACAATTGTTGTCATATCATTGTACAAGTTGTCATGACACTGTACAGGTTTTCATTCTCCCGATCACTCTTTTCAGATTATTTACTTGACATGACGGCACCCCCAGGAGAATGTACTTTTTCACCCATATGTCCCAACTTTTCCGACAGCAAGTACGTCTTTGTGGCTGTACAACCATTTAGTTGCTTGTCATACTGTATTTGCTTCTGCGTCCATATTTATACATAGCTCTATGGTTCAATCTATATTATATTTATCCCCTTATGGTGATCCCCTGGCTGCCGTTTCCCAGGTTGTATCTTAAACTCGGGTGTGTGATCCTTGGCTACACGGCAGTTTACGGTTGAATGGCTTCAGACTGGCACCTACCGAACAAGGATATTGACAAAATAGGGAGACCGCCAACATAAGGCTAGATAGCTCAGTTGGTAGAGCGCCGGCACGTCAATCCGGAGGTCGTTGGTTCAAATCCCGCTCTAGTCAATTTTTCCTTGTTCAACCCAAAATCATTAAACATTTACCCAGATATTTATTTCCGAAAAAAATAATAATTTGTATCATAGTTTTCCCGAAAAACAACTTTCTTTATTTTTCACATAAGGCCAGTTTACATATTTATTAAGTTTTATGTATGCAATGTGAAGCTGTATACACTAATGTTATTTATTACAAGTAAAATTATCCTGGGCACAGTGTTGGTGGCAACCACTAGTATATATACAAGGGCAATGTGGCATCTCAACTTAAAGTTGGGTCATCGTTTGGCTTTTGTCAACGTAGTGCTGATTCATAGGCAAAACTATTATAAGGAAAGATACAACACGGTCACCTGTGAACGTTTCAGTTGAATACAGTGTATATTTGATGAGAAAACGCAAAAAACTGTCATGGCATTTTCATGAGGAACGTCGAAGCCATCGACGTTTTATAGTGAGATGAAAAGGCTCTGTGTTCGTCATTCACAGCAGGTACCAACCGCCAAAATTTCAAGAAAATCGCCTACATGCAGATGATATTTTGAAATTTCAAATTGTACTGTATATTTTTATTGATTTCTAATCACAGGGGGCACTTCAGACAAAGTAATTTCGAAGGATGCTTACTATTATTACCACAAGAAGGCTTTCGGATACAAAATTACACAATTTCTTTTCGGAGTCGACACGACCTTTTTGTGGGTGATTTCCCAATAATTATGTGACATAGTTCCTCCTCTTTCTACCCTTTTTTATTACTATCAAGAAATAAACCAAAATGGGAAATCTTACAACTTTTTGCATCTCTTGTCAGTAGCTGCCAGTTTGTTCATCCTTCTAATTAATTGGTTTTGTGTGGTACTTCAATCGTGTTTATTTAGTGTAACTTAGTATTTTCTTTTATTCAAAGGCAAGCTGCTGCAAGTCTTTGCTTTTCCTTGATCTTCCTTTCTGTTTAGTATTCTGGTTCCCTTTTTATTGCTTATTAGCACTTACTTTTTTTAATCGCGTATGTGAGTAAATGTACAGTTAAACTGAATTAAGAAAATTAAATTAAATAACATAATTAAGGTACCTGTAGTGTATGTGTCTGTTGGAATAAAAATCAATTCGATCAGTGCAGTGAGGCCATATCGTATATAAACATAATTGGAAGTATTGCAAGAACAATACCGATGTATCATGTTCAAGTACAATGGTTTTCCAGCAGATGGACTCGGCAAGCAAGTAGTATGCTACACAAATTATGTGTTGTTGCAAACTTCCTGATAATACAAAAAGAACTATTTTGTTTATGAAATCTGTACATCTAGGCGTTAGGAGAGAAAATGAGAAGACGGCTGTTAAAAGAAGTGTGGCAGTCTGCCTTGTATATGAATGAGATTCTACTTGTTATAAAGTCTCTAGCGTATATTATTTCCATCTACAGTTTCATCAATTCTTTATACACGGACTTGCCAAGCCACAACAAAATACAAAGAGTATTTGTACATAAAGCCTTGATTAATTATTTCCAAAATGCCCTAATAATCCAATAGGGATATGTCAGTAAGATATCAGCTACGTTCTTTTCCTCAAGGAATGATGGATTAGCCATGATGATGTCTAATAGTTTCTTGTGGATGGTGTTGAGTTTCAAGATTGATGCATCAGTTCTGATCTGGTGGTGTTGTGAATTTGTTCCTGAGCTCTGATTCCTGTTGCTGTATATTCATCTGAAGTTCTTCCTCTGCTGATTTGATTAGTTTCATTCCTTCTCTCTCAGTCTCCAGTTCCTCTCTGTCCGTTATGACCTTTTGTGCGTCCGATGCTTGCTTGTTACTGAGATTGCCGTAAATTGCCATTGCCTGGTGGAGAGACATGTCAGAAAGTATTATTTGGACAGCGGATCTTCATGAGCCATGTACCTATATAGATAGTTCCCATTTGAAATCACTCAAACAGTGTATTCGGCCATCTTTTGGGGCAAAATAAATTATTTTTTGAATGCACAACTAAGCATTCTGTGCAAGTATCACGTGGGGCTTGTTGAAGTTTCTTCAAATTCCTTACATGATTGGTCGGTGAACCACTTGGGTAAAATCAGGGATAATCTATAAACCATTATCATATTACAGCCGTTTGTTCTTTGTCCATACAAATCAATGTAACCAAACCGAAGCTGGAAGGGCAAAACAGTCCAGGGCCTTTTTGGTGTAAGGAAAATGGGTGTTTACTATTGTTTTATTGAAGACAGGGAACCTAACAAAGATGGTAGCAGAATGATAAAGGTCTATCAAACTCCAACAGCAGACTTGGCATTTAGTTTTCTCAAATGGCTGAAAAATCAAACGTGCAAATTTGTTTTTGGGGGAAGTAGAGGAAGCAAGAAAAGGGATTCAGTCGATCAGCCAAAAAATTGCATGCATACCATGTTCAACACAGTCAACAGGTTTTGGCAACTATAGTTTGTAGGATTTTAATGGATTTTATGAGTTTTATCAATAATGCCTCATTTTTGTCTGAGTGTGAGTACGATTTTAATGGATTTTATGAGTAATGCCTCATTTTTGTCTGAGTGTGAGTACAAGTGTGAGTACAAGTTAGAAGTAACAACACAAAAGTTGGTCTTTCCTCCAATTGTTGCATCTAGGCTTTTTAAACCGGCTACCTTTTGTAAGACCCTCGGGCAGTACATGTCATGTACAGTTTTGTTTCTGAGCTTTGCCTTGTCTTACCTGTCCAACCATACTACTGATGTCTCCTGTACATGTCATGTACAGTTTTGTTTCTGAGCTTTGCCTTGTCTTACCTGTCCAACCATACTACTGATGTCTCCTGTACATGTCATGTATAGTTTTGTTTCTGAGCTTTGCCTTGTCTTACCTGTCCAACCATACTACTGATGTCTCCTGTATTAGTCGGTAAAAGTATAGTATTCCCCGTTTTAGCGAGATGACCAAATGCCGCAACATACTGCTCAGCTATGTTCAGGGAAGCTGCATTACCTCCGTCCTGTGGAAAAGTAAAAATAAATAGTAAAAACATTTACGGGGTCTTAATCTAACGATCACTGTATGGCAGGGACGGGATTTGACCTCTTGTCAACATTCTTGAGTTCCACATTAGTCTAGACCCAGAACCTCCAAGATGTTACAATTAAGGAGGTTTACAAACTCTGGGCATCACCAGAAACACAAAACTACAGGTTTGGACACAATGTGGACTAAATCTTTCCCCTTTTTTTGTGACTGCTTTATTTCTTTCGAAAAGTCTCAATGTTTTGAGAAAATCCTGAAAACACAAACATTTTTTTTAAAATCGAACACCTGGTCTGGTCATTATTCTTTTTCTGGCCAGTTTTTTATTGTGTTGTAATGTAGTTTGTAAACTGTATGTTAATCTGTGTAAGGCACTGGACACATTCAGTTTTATTTTCAGTAACTAGATTTTTTAATTCATGGTCATTTTTATGAGTTGAGTGTAAGGAATTCTCATTAAGGGTCGTTTTTAAAAATCATTTCACATATTTGTAACAATAATCCTATGAAAATAGTTATTATTTTTGCTATTCCTTGATTTTAAAATACAGTTGTATGTGAACTTATGTGTTCAGGCACTTCTCTTGTGAAGCCAATATTGATAAATCCCTCATTAAAAACCCTTACTCGCTCAGCCCACTTGCCAACATGTGACCTCAATCCTCAACTATCCTCCGCTCTTATGTCACTCAACATCTACACCAACATGTTTGGACTTGAATAAGAATGGTATGCCTGGCCCAACAGACCTCAATCCTCCCCAATCAGACAAAACACCCTGAAGAGGGTTTCGGACTGGTTGGGGTTAACATACTTAAAAAGTTTTCAATTGGTTTGATTGGCTGCGTATTGCGCCACAGCACCTTGTAACCCATTTACATGGTGCTATGTATTAAAGGAATAGGTCTCATACTTCAAAACGTAGCTCTACATACCTTGCAGGAAAATTCTGAATGTTAAAGCGCCTCGAGCGTCACCGAGTGACGGATATGAGCGCTATATAAGAAGCCAATATTATTATTACTATTATTATTATTATTAATAAAAATACAGAGGAAGAATCTAACCCTTTTGCCAATAGCTTCTGCTACAAGTGCCAGGGCTTCGGCTCGTGCCTGGGCCTTAGCGATGATTGCATTAGCTTCACCAGATGCCATGTTAATCTGCTCTAGTTGTAAGGCCTCGGATGCCAAGATCTTGGCTCGTTTCTTGCCCTCTGCCACATTGATTTCTGATTCTCGAACACCTAGGAGTGTAAAGATTAATATATGAGAATTATAATGACAGCTCAAAGGATTTACAAAGACCAACACATATTATGAGATAATTCTGAAAAAATTCTACCTCGGAAGATTTTCCTTCCAAAGTGCTTTTCATTTCAAGATGATTGATTTCATTTTCAATAAGAGTCTTTTGAGGACACTAGGGGCAGCAGGACTACAAGTTCATTGTTCTTAGAAATGTTTACAAGGTATTTCTAAAGGCCCAAGTCTCCAATTCCATGATGAGGCAATTTAACTAAGCATGACAAAATCTAATGACACCATCATATGTAACTTACAAAGCTTTTTTAAGACTGTCCATAGATAATCCCCTTCTTCGCATATATGAAGAAGTGGTTGTTGCTACGAAACCTCATGCAGGTTTTTGCAATTTAGTTTTTAAGTGCTACCAATACCATTTCTTGTTTATCTGTCAGACTAACATGGCTATCTCTATAATTGAGCATACGGTCATCATCAGAAACTGTCAAAGACCAGCATCAAAGACCAGCATCCACACTTTGTGTGACCCAATATATATATGTGGAAATATGAGCTCAATCAGGCATCAGAGTAACAAGAAAATAGTGAAAAAAACACCTTGTATGTTTTCACTGTTTTCAAACCTTTATTTGACTCATTTCTCAAAAACTATAGCATCTCAAGCAAACATGAGTCAAGGGAAGCTTTCCCAACATGACTGTCTTTATACCATGTAAGTTATGTGTAAATCTGTGAACATTTATGTTCTTCAATCTTACCAACAATGTTGTGTACACCCTTCACATGATATTTTTCTTGAAATAAACAGTTCACAATAAAATTTGACCGATGATGTATTATCCCATCAAACCTTCCCTTCTCAATCTCACAGATAAACAACTCGTAACTTGCGCTCCAGTTCTGGCAGATCTGCATTATCCATTCCTAGAAGCAAGCACAGCCTGCTCTGTCGCGGCCCTCCAGGATCCGGAACAGTCTTCCTTACAACATTAGACAATCACCTGCAATACCGACTTTCAAGCCATCACTCAGATCTCACCTATTTATAAGAGCTTTTGTACGGCGCCATGAGCAATGACCGTTGGAATATGGTGCCATAGAAATGTTTTGATTGATTGAGATCTGAGTCGGATAACATACCTTCAGACTGTAATATGACGGCTCTCTTCTTCCTCTCAGCTTCAACCTGCATCTGCATGGCTTCCTGGACCTTGTCGGGGAGCTCAATGTCTTTGATTTCATAGCGGAGGCACTTGATGCCCCATGGCTCCACAGCAGCATTGTTTATAGCCTCTGAGGAGGAGGAGGAATGTCAAACCTGTGAACATGTATTGAGAGATTTGCAACAACTCGCTCGCGAGGATTAGGATACAGTTTTGGTCTAATAAATGCATGTGTGCACACCGTTTGCCAGACTAGATTGCACATTGGGTTGTGCTACATTTGGCATGTTTGAACTGAAAATGCATCCAGCAACCATGTGACCAAAGAAAACTGGTCCCCCCATGTTGCAACTTTCTCCATAAATAGCTTTGGGTAGCCTTTATCAGAAAAATGTCATGCGTGTTATCGTTTTGTGCAGCAGACCATCCAATCATCTTGATTGGGTTTCCAAACCCCTAAAATGCTGACTGCCAACTCTAATTAGCAGTAGCACTATACTAGGGTAAAATTTTGCAGCACTGCTTTCTGCAAAATTCTGCACTTAAAACCCATAGAATTCTAATTCTGTGCTTTACAGGTAGCCATAAGCGCAGAATTCTGCAGTAAGTAGCCCTGGGCACAATTTCATAGCGATGCTTAATGGCTGATTTTGTGTTTACTGCGCGTATCTCCATTTCATAGCACTGCAAACCAAAAGCACACAAAAAGGCATGCTAATCTTCCGGTGCTTACTGTATTAAAATGAATGACATAACAATGCAAATCCACGGTAAATGCGCAAGGAGGCCTCCTAGTTTTCTTGCTAACCTATGAAATGTGCTTGCGCTTACCTGACGCTTACGCAAATTTCTTTGCTAAAGTTGAGCAGCGATATGAAATTGGCCCCTGGTGTATCAAAACTAATTGTACATGTAAATTAAGTTTTCAAGTAATGTATTACATAAGCCTTTTGTCAAGCATTGAGATTGTTTGGGTTTGAACACAGGGATGGATAGCTCAGTAATGTAGGTAGAGCGCCAGTAAATTAATCTGGAGGCTGTTGGTTCAAGTCCCACTCCAGTCAATTTTCATTTGTTCAAACCCAAACTATTTAATATATACCCAGTCAGTTTCCCTTGTGGTATATTACTTGATATTAATCATTGAGATTGTTACAAGTAATCTCCTGTCAGCAGACAAGTGTCTTATACCCACCCACTATAGAGATATTCAGCGACTCTCTCTCCTTGAAGACTTGATCCAAGGTGATTTTACCAATCTCAGACCTCATCGTGGTCTGTGCTAACTGAGTCACTGCGTACTCAGGGTCCTCTACACCATAACTTGCCTGAGGAAATAGTTTTTACAATGGTTAGATGATAGTTGTAATGGTTTTACAGCATTTAAAATATTAAGCCACTTTTCTGTACTATTTGACATTTACCCAAATTGATAACAAACAACAAACAACAAACCCCCGAGTTTACAGCAGGTATTTGCTACAACTGAGTCGGTAGATTTAACTATTGCATTGGAACAATAAACAGGTGATTGGTTTTGGTTACTACCCCCCAACACACACACACATGCTTGACCAACTCTACAAGAAGAAAAAAATACAATTTGTTAGGGGAAAGACCAAAACAAAACGGATGGTAATCCTTCTTTAACAATTATTGTGAGTCCATTTTTATCCCTCTTGGTCAGAGGCAACATAACTAAGTTTTAGTATGTACCTTGTAAGCATCGGTCACTCTTAGATACAGCACACCATCTATGCGAAGAGTTACATTGTCTTAAAAAAAAATAATAATAACAAATTGGATTTAGTTAAAAGAGAATTACCATTTGATTGCACAAATTAAACATTTATTTCACTTCATTTAAAGGGATTGACAGTATTGGGATTTGGATTATTCCTTTTTATTTGGTAGCTTTTATGAGGATGCTGTTTTAGGGTTGAATTTTACATTGGACCGCAGGCCCAAAGGCCATTGATTTTAATGTCTGATTAAGTCCAGCGTTCTTGTGTTTTTCAATTGAATAGCAATACCTCACTACGGAATATCTTTAATTTTACCAATGCTGTTGCAATGCTGACTTTTTTGGGTCTGGTAAATATCTTTCATTTCTGTTGAATATCATAGTATTACCCATATGACAAATGGGTTCAATCTTGTATATTTGGTTTGCGGTAACACCATGTGTATCTACTTGCTAGGTAGATTTTGTTCTTTGAGAACTAGTCTTGCTATTTATTCTACTGCCGCGGAGTAGATTATTCGGAATTCGGGAGACTGTCCTGCAATCTGGGTTCAATCCTCTCAGTTCAAATAAAACAGTCAAATGTTATACATGCTAACACTTTGCCTTCATATCATTTGTTCATTCACTACCATAATGACTTGTGTTAGAGAAAGATGGAGCACTTTGACCAGTGTCAGCCTCGATGGATGATTTCAAGGTCATTTTAGGACAATCAATATGACTAGGAGCATCAGGCTTTCACAGAAGGACACGATTAACTGGCTCAATATGGTGAAAAATTTGACTTTGCTTCGCATAACTTTATTTTTCGACAGGAGACTGTGAAATACTTGTTGGCAGCAGACACAAAACAGCTAATTTCAAAATTACAAGTTGAAAGATAATGTGTACGTGTATTGTAGACAAGTTTATTTACTCAATTTTTTTCCTCACCATTTGTGATGGCACTTTGCTCCGGTATATCAATAGCAATCTCCTTCAGACTCTGAACATATTTGATCTTGTCGAGTACTGGAATCAGGAAATTTAAACCCTGGCGGAGAAAAGGATGATAAGAGAAAATACCGACTTTATCAATTACAAAGATCTTTGGAATTAGAAGTTGTCCCAGCTTGGAGACGGAAGCCTCGGAATGTGCGTTTGTGCTCAAGAGACGGCAAACGCCCATACACAATTTTGAATGAATATGTAGCCTATATGGCACAATGGTACCAGGGTTGGCCAATCTGGGGGTCGCTTTACAAGAGCTTGCCCTGAACAATTTTGCATAGCAACTGTCTCTTTAGTCTGAATGCAAATTTTAGCTGTAACTTGTGACTAGGCCAGTCATTGTACCAGAAATTATTCAAATGTAACTTGCAAATGGTTTATTGCCTCCATGATGTATCAGGCCCGAATTGTTGGGTGTTGACTGATTCAGAACATTGCAGAGCCCACACAAGGTCAATCCTTCTCAGGTTGTCACCTCCATTCATCTGTTGTTATTATATTATATATTATATAAATTTTTAAAAAAATTACTACCGTTTATTGATTAGTCTGGATTCACCAATCAGTGTATGAACATAGGAATGAACATAAAATAAACAAACAAGATCTCCTCATTGGTTTTGGTTAGTTCAAAGATCACAAGTTGAACCTTTCCTTTATTCAGCACTTACCGGACTGAGCACTTTGTAAAATTTGCCCATTCTCTCGATAACCCATGCTTCCTGCTGTGGCACAAAAAGAATGACCGTATTGACCTGCCGACCTGATAATGACCTCACTTGTACCTCTGATGTTAACATGCACTGACGGCGGAGAAGGCCCTAAGATAAGAAAAAAGAAAGAAAAACACCATATTGAAAGCAACACAAAATAAAGGTATTCTACATTCACCGAAAATATCATCAACATCCTGGTACAGAGCCATTAAGGACTATGCTCCCGCTCTGCAAAGGCTGAAATTGCGGTATGGAAAAATTGTGTTTCAGATTATTTTAAGGCTGCACAATAAATCAATCTGAAAAATGTAACGTTACTACTGCATACTGTAGAACTGCTGTACTAGAGATTTACGAAGTAATAATAAATAGCTCTAGGCAGAGCATGAATGAAGAATCGATATAATAGGAATGAGCTGTCGCAAACTGTTGACAACAAAAAGGGACCAATATATTTATGGAATAACTTAGCCCCACTTGTGTGGCCATGGTCTCTGAATTCTTGGATTAACAGACCTTACTTGGCCACACAAGTGGGTAAAAGAATAACTATCTGACTTTAAAGTATAGTTGATACTTAGTTGCGATAATCGTAACCCACCATCCTCCCAACGGTCTTAGTTGCGATAATTAATTGTAACTAAGTGAGTTACTCTGGGCTGGCCTCACGTTTTGACCCTTGTCAAAGTCTCTCTTATACTTTTATAGGCTAAACGACAATTAGTAAATACACTACACTAACGTTACTGTAAAAATGAAATAATAGTGCCAAAATAGTTAAACAATAATTATCGTCAACTGTAAATTATAAACCAAGACATGGTTGGTAAATCACTACACCCCCAGTAACTGGGGCGCTGCCTGTAGTGTACTCCATTTAAATACATTTGGACATCTTCGGCTAGTACGACCATCGACCAAAGACAGTACAGCGCCCCAGTTATTGGGTCTAGTAAATCACACTGTCTACTGTTACTAAGTGAGTTACACCGTGACCATGTCCATGGCGGTGGTTACACCATGTCCATGGCGGTGGTTACACCATGGAAGTAGAGACCCTATCATGAACTATATTCTACTATATATCAGAACTGTGTGACTGACTGTACATATACAGTAAACTGCTATTTTATTAATATTAATAAATAAACCCTAAAAAATAGCTTAAGAAGTTGGATAAAAACTACCTGCGCCAGTCGTGCGTTCCTCATAACGGACAACATTTTATTCGATATTTCCAGACTGTCTCACCAGGCGTATTAATGGATTGTCAAATCGCAGTGATAATGAAGAACAACTCTTTATTCTACTAGCAAGTTTACTTCCAAGTTACATCATCACGTGTGATTCATAACGAGTAAGAACAACAGCGCCCTCTGTAGTTCGCATTGCCTTTGTTTCATCCAACAGCTCATGTAATTGGACAATTTTTCCTCGCTTGTGACTAACTAGGTCTTTCATTGGCTACTAGAGCTTTCAGCTTACAATGCTGACAGGTCAACTGTCAAAGGTCGTCGTCTTGCCGAAAACACAAGCTTTAAAAAAAAGAGTTGAACACGATCGTTTCAAAATGAAAGACTAAAATCTGGTGCAATATCTCCTATTCAAAAATGCCGATTGCGATTAAAGATTACTCATGGGACGAAACGGAGACATCTGTTCATGTGGTAGTCCCGTTAAAAGGCGTCAAAGCCAGTAAAGTGGATATTTTTTCGACGGACGAATATCTGAAAGTGAGTCGATTACACAAGTATGTATTCACCAGTTGTGATATAAAAACTGTATGATTCGAATTCAAGTCAGTATGCGATGTTTTTTAAACCTAAAGGATATATCAGTACACAAAAGCACATCTTATACAAAATAAAGTTTAATCATCTATCGATGTGCCATCTTGTTCTTTCAACAGGTTCAAGGGACACATTAATTTGTTTACTTCCATTTATTATGGACCATTTTCTAAACTAAACTAAGTAGTAACTAGACTAGACGTAGACCTAGATCAAGTAACTCTAACCGGGGCGCTGTACTCCTATTTCTGAAATTTTGACATCTTCGATCGTATAGCAATCGAAGATGTGAAAACAAAATTAAGGGGTTACAGACAGCCCCCCAGATACTTGGTCTTAAAAATAAGTTTCCAGTTGTAAGACCAGATCATCAGATGCAATTTCTCCTCAATTTCAACCGTTTTTGTGGGACTAGAGTGACCAGACTTTCCTAAAGTTTACCACTTTCATAAATCATAACACAAACTCAATCAGGATTTGATCTTCAATGTGTAATGAATCAATTTAGAAAATATTTGGCAGAAAAAACAAAAACAAAATTATCTGAAACTGGCCGAATTGTTCATGAACTGTAGTGCCCGTCAACATGTTTTTTTTACCCCGCAAATGGAAGATCTCAACCAATCAGCATAAACCAAACCGCTGGTTTCGGATTTGTACTGGTCTTGATGCGCACTAGATTAAGTGTATTTAATGGATTTGTGGTATTATTCATTTTATGTGATATTTTTGCCTATTTTCTTCTTTTAAAAAATGCTGCAGACAAGTAAGCGCACACTCAAAGAGTCAAAACTCACCTTTTACCCAGCCTGTGATCTGTTTGTATTTTCTTTTTGCCTAAATCTGTATTTCATTGGGAGGCCCTGTGTTCTTTGTAGAGACTATATAAATACTCTGTATTTAAGTTGGTTGGTACCAACACCAGTAATAACATTTGTGTCTAGTTTTTTCAGTGGTAAGGCCAAGTAAAAAAAGTAACGAGTTTCTCGTCCGGACTTTTTCAAAAAAAGGAAGAGGCAGCGCTTTACTATTTACTATTTTTCAATTTTTTCCAAGATGGCCACCATGCTAAATATGGCTGGCCAAGGTATATTTATTCACAGATATTGTGCTATTTGAGTATACTGATGCAATTTATGACAAAACAAATGATTTGTAAGACCCTTCACTGCAGAATCGCAGCACCATCACCTTCGACAACAGTTGCTGTCCGCTCCGAAAAGAACGCCAATCTGGGTTTGGTGCCAAGACACTGATGATATATTAAGTCAGGAGAATCACACTTTTAGCCCTCAACTAGCTAGGGACTGCACACCTGAGAATATTGAAATAAGAAAGTTGGGAATTCTTGAGGCAAAGTTGCTATATTTGGCCCATCTAATTGGATTCAGGAGATTCAAAATATCAGAGATGCCACTCAGTTTATCCCAAGAAGTGCGTATATTTGGGCAGGAAAGCCCCAAAATGACTAAAAATAAATAAAAGCGCGGCATTCTGGGCTTCAAAAAAAATCTGATTTCAGCTTTAAATCTTCAAAAAAATCTGATTTTGTTTCTATTTTTTTGAATATTAAATAGTAAATAAAAGGAGGCGGCAGCCGAAAAGGAGGCGGGGTCGGGAAACTTGTAAGTTTTCTTACTTGGCCTAATATTTGCCTTGTATTTGTTTTTCAGGTGAACTACCCACCGTATTTATTTGAAGTGGTTTTATTTGAAGGAGTTGATGACAGCAAGAGTGCGGCACAAGTTGGTGATGGCGTCATTACCTTCACTCTACAGAAGAAGGAAGCTGGATTGTGGAACCGTCTCATTTCCATTAATTCTGGTATAGCAAAAATCACAATACTTTATACTAGGATTTTGAGAGATCAACCAGAAGCGACAAGATTTTGCTCATAGTTGACATTGCTGCACCCTACAATTGCTCTTTAAATAAGAATAGACTGTGCTAGTCTCACCCATATTATTCAAACTTCCGGGACCAAGTTTGTCGGTGGTTAAGTTTTAAAATCGCAGTTTTGAATTAATTTATTTGTCAAAAATCATATTTTGTACTCTTAAAAAGCGCCCTCACTGAGGCCAAAAAGCACCCTCACTAAGGCCAAAGGAGGCAGATCTCTTGGACAATAGGTGTTCTTTGTGCGTAAAATCGTGCGTGCGACCTCAGCGTCCGTGTAGCGTTTCGCCTTATGCAAGGGGTCTATTGGTTTAGACAAACAAACTATCAATGAATAGCAAACTTATAAACAAAAGTGTCACTTGGAGAAAATGAAAACAATCATTAGACACGGTTTTGGAGTTTTCACAAAGTGACATATTCAGTGTGTATGGCATAGAAAATGGTGTCACTTCTTAGAACACACAACATTGCTCTGTGTGGCTTGATCCATCCTGTCACGTCAGGAAAAGAAAACAAATGTGCAAAACTGTTTTGTGTTACATGCAGTAATACACGCAAAAGGCTACAATCTGTCACGTCATGGGAACAACGAATTCCACTTTTCAACCAATTTTGGCTCAATGTAATTGTAACTAAGCAACCAAGATGTTTCAAGACTTGATTCATTTCAGAAAGAAATGTGTCGGTGAATACCTTCTACATATTGACGTCACTAAAAACTTGTAGACAAAAAATATATATTTCAGGCAAATATGTGACGTCGTGAAAACTGCGATGAAATGGAGAATGATCTTCAGACTTAAGTTTTTTTATTCAGACACTCTTATCATAGCCCACTTTATATTTGAATTTTTCCAGATGACAAGGAGTTGATGAAGAGCAAGAGGCAGGCAGCCATCGATGCAGCTCATAAGAAAGCTCAGGAGGAGACAAAGCAAAAGGCTGTTGAGAAACGAGAGAGAGATAGACTGGCTCTCAAGGAGCAAATGAGGGTATGATGAAAAATAATGTATTTGTCTGTCAGACCAATCCTGCAGCCGATTTCACGAAAGTAGTGCGTAACTTGCGCCATGTCTTAAAGTTACGACATGTAAATGTTGCGCAGCTGCGCCACTTCCTTAAATTGCATTTCACGAAACTTGCCTTAGCTGCGCAACGTTTTAATAACTAAAATAAATAACAAACACCGCGGACGAGGCTAATATCAACCTTTTCAACGACTGTTGCCTGAAACCACAGAAAAAAATGCAACGGAGCGCCATTTTAAATCGCGATCTTTTTTACACAACAACATGTTTGTACAGTAAAGTGTCAACGGCGGTAAGTGTCGGAATAAGATGGCTCAACTTGGACCACTGACTTCGTTTATTTTGAATTCCCATTATTACATTTCATTATCTGACTGCTAAATTAAGTTGATGTTGCCATGTATTTTTAAAACAATGCTCGATTAATTTCGTGGGGTGGGCGTTGAATTTATTTTCAGCTGGTTTTTGAACACAACAATGTAAAAATTACTTGAAAACCAATGGCTGACGAACGTGTTTTTTGTTTTAAGTAAGCTACAGACTAAAGAAAGAAAGCAACATCTTTCGGTAAGCACTGAAATAACGTTGTTTACCGAGGATAGTGTAGCCTACTCGGGTTAAACACGTTGTGCCGTTGGCAGTTTATCAACTTGCGCTATAAAACACTGACTTACGCCATCAAAATCGAGTGCGTAAGTTGCGCCATTTTTGTGGCGTAACTTTCAGACTTGCGCCAATTTCAGACGTGGCGTAACTTTCGTGAAATCGATCATAAATTCGTGGCGCAACTTACGCCATAAATGTTGCGCAAGTGGACTTACGCCATGGCGTAAAGTTTCGTGAAATCGGCTGCTGGGCCCTAGCTGTTCAGCAGAAAATACTGCTGGTAACCGGTTTCTGCTGAGCAAGATTAATCTGTGCTCAGCAAGTTTTTGTTCTCAGGGCTTTATGATAATTTTAAAATACTTTTTTTTTTCCATCGAGGCCAAGGGCCCAATTAGGGAAAACAAAAGAAAACAGTAGGTAATTATGTTGGGGTTTTTTTTAGTAAAAGAAATATATTTTTAAAAAGAGATTAAAAAATAAAATAACAATAAACCAAATTATGATTGCAACATAATTCCACTGTAAGCCACACTCCTTTAAAACAAACTTCTTTTGAATGAAACCAAAACACAAAGATGGTTGGAAATCGTGTTGAGTGTTGATCAGCCACTCTCTTGTTGCAGCATCATTTTTCTCTCAGATCCTGAGCCATATTTGGTGGGCAATCAAAGATAATATTGTCAAATGACTGCTGCCTTGCCCCACAGTCACAGGCTGTATTTTCAGCAAGGGTCCACATAGACATGTTGGCGTCAAAGTGCCCGATGCCAGTCTGCAGTCTGGTGAGTCTCACCAACCATTCTCGACACGGAGGGTCAGAACTTGATGAGCAACTAGAGGTTGGGTCTTGATGTAACTCAAAAGTAGGGATGCAATTGAATGCTGCCCCTGGTTATCCAGTGAGCTTTTGTCTCTATTGGGTTGATGGTCGCTGGAAGGCCAGCGAGATTTGAGTCAGGGTGGTGTCTGGTTCAAACTATTCATAAAAATGTGATCCCTCGGCAAAAGACCTCTTGCTTTGACAGGTATTGCTGAGGTCAAACACTGGAAACATGCGCTCATGCGCTCATAACTTTCAGCCAATGATCATGATAGGTCTTCATTGGCCTCAATGATCAATGAGGGCTCTGTTTGGGTCCTGTGACGTCATATTTAAGGGGTCTATACGCATTGGTTTGTACACATCTTCACAAATGGACGAATGTGTTTAGTCACTAATAACTCATCAAGACAGATATATAGATTGAAAATTTATTGAAGGTTTCGTAAAGGAAAAAAATAGTGAGCAGTCTCTGAAACATCCCCTTACAAAGTTAAACTTCAGACGCAATTTTCTTCATACACTAAATTTCGCAGACTCGTCACTTTTGTAAAAACAATGACAAATTGATACAGTATCAGTACTATGGAGCTAAGACCTGGACCATGAAGAAAGAGCTTCAAGATCGCCTTAATGGCACATACACCAGGCTTCTTAAGAGGGTTCAGAAAATCTCATGGCATGAGCACAAGACCAAAGAACAGATTTATGGAGACATTCCACCAATCTCTGTTACTGTTGCTCAACGCAGAGTCCGCTTTGCTGGCCACTGCTATCGTGCTAAAGACCAAATCATACCTGATGTGATATACATAATACTGGGGACTTCCGTGCCCTAATAGAGGTCACAGACCTCTCAACTACATCGACATGATTGGTAGAGGCACGAAGTCTGAAATTGAGGACCTTCCGAACATGATGAGCGATAAACACCTCTGGCATGACGTTGTGAATAGGATCTCGGTTGTGACCGCTAAATGATGATGATGATCTGTACTAAATTAGATATTCAAAATCATTAACTTATTTTTCTGATAATCTCCCATGTTGTTTTCCTTGTTTTAGTTGGAGGAGGAAGAGAGGAGTCGAGTTGAAGGAGTAAAGGAAGCTGAGAGGCAGAAGGCCACCAGCGACTTTGAAGAATGGAAATCAAAGGAGCTTGCAGCTGAGAAACAATTGCAGGTGGAAGCAGAAGAAACATTCAAGTCAAGCCCAAGAATCATCTCGGGTAAAAAAGATTCTTAAAAAAAAAAAATATTTCTTCCAAGTCAACATCTTTGAAACGTCTCAAAATTGGTGATAATTCAAAACAGTTGTGAGCAATGCTTAACTGGATAGCTTAGGCCGTATCCAAATTGGCGGTTACAGCTTCGGCTTTGATTAATGCTATTGGCGTTGCTAAGGACATACTATACTATCATCTAGCCATATCTCTAACCGCCAATTGACAGCTTTACTTACATGTAACATCCTTTTTTGTCTTAGATCATTTTCCAGCTAGTTGACCAACCATTTGAAACCGTTTAACTGCACAGTTTATGTGTGATGGTACAAAGAACTAACTGTATAATCTGCTTTCATTCACCACGTGATATAATATATTGCAGATTGGCTTAGTTTATCTATCATTCAAAAACACAATGGATGATGTTGAATGGTAAGTCAGTAGGAGGGTTGACTACACAGTTGATGCACTTACGACATGATATCAGATTACAGGCTGGGATTAGTTTATCATTCTTAAATACCTGAGACAGTTTATCCATTCTGATTGGTCAAGAGGACATCACGTGGCCATGTTTGAACGTCCGATATAAACATAGTGAGGAGTGTTTAAACATGGCCTGAGGAATTTGAGTCAAAATTTATGAATAGGAATAAAAGAGTGGTGACGGTTTGAAACCTTGCAGGGTTGTGGTCGTGGTCCTGCCGGTTTTAAACAGCCATTTAAAACCTTGTTGCCTACTCTTTTACTCCCTTATTCAAAATCTTGATGGATAATATTGAATGGTCAGACAGTAGAAGGGTTTTAAGAAATGACTTTTTACTTTATTCATACTGCCAGTGTGTTTGTAGCATTTTTAATTTTATTTTGCCATTTTAACCTTCATTGTAATCTACCTAGTGTTTTACAATTTAGATGAAGCTGATATATTCGCTGATACAGAAAAAGAGGATATGGTACAAGCTCCTGCCATATCAAATACAAGTGAGTAAATTGAACTACTGTCTTTGGCATTTTGGCATCTGACTTCCACACATTTGGCAGTGTTTTTATATTAACCACTTCACATCTGTATTTTATTTTAATTCTGTGCCCATCCGCAGTATTGTTTTTCAGAACTTTTGTCAATGGCTTCAATTAACAGATCCATCACAGTTGATTATTTAGCACTCTCTCAAAATTTTGTAGGACAAGGCGACAAATCCAAAGTATCAGGGAAGGATGTACCACCACCCAGGTCATCAGCGAGCATTCAGGTCACCTTCACACCCAGGGTGTTCCCCACCCCTCTCAGGGAATCCAAAGTGGAAGCAGAAGAAGAAGTAGGATATTTTGTTTTAATAAATAACAATTATGGACATTTATAAAGCGCAGGTGTCCTCCCTAAGCACTCCGCACTAATGGCGTCACTTTTGCGCAAAATACCTGGCTGTCAGACAAACATTCCATCACTCACACGATCACCGCGTCATCAGCGCACCAGTGCAGTCAGTTCATGCAAGTAAACGTAAGGCTTTGGATACGTATGAGCACGTACTTTTCTGAAATTTGACACGTCTGAGATCTGGCTACTGAGCTTCTATTTTTAGCATTAGTGCGGAGTGCTATTTTGCCACTCACGGCGCATGCACATAATTATCCCATTCACTTGGCCTTTAGTTTCGTTGTTAAAATCATTTCAGTTGCATGGAGTGTATAAAGTCTTTTCTGCCAAGTATGTAGTGCACTGAGCCAAATCAATCACAAGAACAGTTTCTGCCCTCACAGTTACCCATGTACTCTTTGGTGAAGAGAAGCAATTATAGTTAGAGTGTCTAGCTCAAGACCACTCAAAACCCACACCCCAATGACTTAGCCATCAGAATTTAAGTCCGGTGAACTAGACCACTCAGCCATGACACGCCATGGTTAATTTGATTTTAATTTCCCTACACCAATGTTTTCTGCAGCATTGTATACTGTTATCCAGATGGGCCCCTCAGCCCCTGATCAATGTTGACTCTCATTGCACGGTCTGCGCTCCAGCTGGGGTGGTTACTATTATTGATATACACATTATTTTAATCAGCCAAGATTTTAATTAACATTCAACAATACAGTAAAGAAATATTTGTTATTGTTCCGTTACTAGTGATGTTATGAATTAGTAACAGAAAGGCAAGAACAACTATTGGAATCAGAAGACAAGACAAACCCATTCTCAGATGGCCAGGATTAATCAAAGTGACTCAAAAGCCTATTAATCCAATCTTACAATGGGAAAAGAATCCTAAAACAAATAAATCTAAAACGATACCCAAATTGGGCTGGGGGACAGGGTAGCAGGGGACAGGGTAGCAGGGGACAGGGTAGCAGGGGACAGGGGAGGGCGGTTTATTGTCAGGGGGCCCAAGTATTTTGGCTGAAATTGTAGGTGCTGCACATTTGGGATTCAAACCCATGACCTTCAGGATTCTAGCATTCTGAAGTCGTGGTTTCGAATCCTACCAATGGATTGTTGTATTAAACTCAAAGTTTGGCGTGTCGTGGCCGAGTGGTCTAGGTCACCGGACCTAAGCTCTGATGTTTTCAGCAGCAGAGTGTGGGTTCGATACCCGGTCATGACACTTGTGCCCTTGAGCAAGGCACTTAACCATAATTGCTTCGAAAAAGTTGGGAAGGTAGTGCATTCTGCTCTACCAGACAGGCTCCTAGTGGATGATACCCATGCCTACATCCTTATGGACTGTGAAGGGGGTAACCCTGTTTCAGCCCCAGGAGTAGGAGGCAACGTGCCCCTGGTGTCAATTGATTTGGGTTGATAGCCCAAATCAGTTATGTGTAGCCCTCACCTTGAGTGGCCGTCTGTGGCCTTGTGAGTTAGGCGATATCTCATAAATAAATAAAAATTTAAATAAAAAAAAGTTATGGTCTTATAATAATGTTACTATTCATACGATCTGAGAGACCCCTCACATCAACTTCAGAAAGTAATAATTTTTAATCCATCAAATCAATGTGTTTGGGGTTTTTTCTTTAAGCTTTGTCAAAGAGTTAACTCATGTGCAGAAGTATAGAAATAAGTAGAAAGCAGGAATTTTATAAAACTTCTCTAGCACAAAATGTAGCCAAGTAAAACAAAAGTATGCTTACTAGGCTAAGCTTGCCAGCCAAATACCATGTCATGTGTACAATTTGTGACTGTTATCTTGCTTATTTTTGCTTAGCAGTAAACTGTTCAGCAATATTTTCTGCTTGGGCGGCTCTATAAAGTTGGGCCCAGTTCTGTAACAACTCCAGAAGTGATGATAACAGTTTTAGTGTATCACAATTATTTGAACAGTGTAACGCTGAAATTGGGTTTCCTGTTTATAACACCCAAGTAGACCCTTGTCATTTGATTGGAGGATTCTTGGTCATGTGGCATTCATTATTCAAACCATTACATGGCCTAGGTCATTTAGCGTGCTTTTTGGTACCATTCACCATGCATTTTCGGCTAATCCTTTTTCACTATTGCACACTAGACCACACAACACACGTGCGTGCGTTATACACGGCAGTACAACAAACTGCCCTCGCTGTGGATGCCAAAACCTAATCTTGTATATTTCGTAGAAAGTTTTTTCCTCTAATGACAAAGATTTATTTTGATGTTATATCAACAACAACAAAATGAATGTTTATGAGCGCAATTGAGATATTATTTTCATTCGTTGAGGTATTAAATGTTCCGTTCAACTTGGCTTCGCCTTGTTGAACAAACACTCCATCTTTCAACTCATTTATTAGTTGTATACCAGGGATTTTTTATATGCGTGTATGTACTTTGTTATTTTCAGTGGTTAAGGAAGCAAGCAGAAGCAAGAAGGATACCTGAGATCGATGACCCAGATCTGAGTGAGGAAGAGAAAAATCCTATCTGGCTCAAAGACAAGGGAGAGTAAGTCAAACCTGTCTTTTTTACAATGCTGTATTATCTTTTACAATGATGAAGTCGAGTCCATGTTTTACGAGTCTAAGTCCAATTCCCTGTTGTCCAAGTCAGAGTCAAAGTCCCTGTTGTCAGAGAAAAGGTTTGGGTCTGAGACCCTGTTGTTCGAGCCTGAGTCAAGACCCTGTTGTCGGAGTCTAAGTTTGGGTCTGAGACCCTGTTGCTTCTGAGTTAAGGCCCTGTTGTCAGAGTCTAAGTTTAGGTCTGAGACCCTGTTGTCTGAGCCTGAGTCAAGACCCTGTAGCCAAAGTCTAAGTGTGGGTCTGAGACCCTGTTGGCCCAGCCTGAGTTAAGACCCTGTTGTCAGAGTCTAAGTTAGCGTCTGAGACCCTGTTGGCCGAGCCTGAGTTAAGACCTTGTTGTCAGAGTCTAATTTTGGGTCGAGCCTGTTGTTCGAGCCTGAGTCAAGACCATATTGTCAGAGTCTAAATTTGGGTCTGAGACGAGCCTGAGTCAAGACCTTGTTGTCAGAGTCTAAGTTAGCGTCTGAGACCCTGTTAGCTGAGCCTGAGTTAAGACCTTGTTGTCAGAGTCTAATTTTGGGTCGACCCTGTTGTTCGAGCCTGAGTCAAGACCCTGTTGTCAGAGTCTAAGTTTAGGTCTGAGACCCCGTTGTCCGAGCCTGAGTCAAGACCCTGTAGCCAGAGTCTATAGTTTTAGTCTGAGTCCCTGTTTTTCCCGAGCCTGAGTCCGTGTCCTCCCCATTAAGTGTGAGTTGCCTATGGTCCAAGTCTGAGTCCCTGATGTCCCTGCAAACTTAATTGTGATTATCTTATTCAGCAATCTTCCTGTCAGTCGTGTGGATTATTTCTGCAACTTCTGTCAAACTAGTGACCAGATTTGACACTGTACTTTGACGAGGTTCATTTTCAAGAGACATGCTTACTTGTACATACGGAATTTTTCTAATCAGTATACTTTGTGTTATTCTTTCTGTTTTTATCCTCCACAGCGGTTTCTTCAAGTCAGGGAACTACCTAGCTGCTGTCAACGCATACAACCTGGCTGCCAGACTAGACAGTAAAATGCATGCGTATCCTTTTAAAAGCTGTGACTCCATTCACATCAACAATCCCTTCCCTCGGAGGTACCCGTGTACTCCTGAGTGATGAGAAGCAATTAACGGTTAAGGGTCTTGTGTTTGCTGAAGATCACAAGTGTCACCTCCAGGATTCTAACCTACACTCTGATCACTCAGCCATCAGAACTTGAGTTCGATGCTCAAGACTGCTCAGCTACAATACACTACAATTTCAGTCTGAAAGCTTAAGACCGGTTCCAATCCTCCAGGCAAATATTTCCATCTGTGATACTCTCAACTTGTCAAAGTAAAGTAAAAATAGCATTTGAAGACCCCAAAACAGCTTTGCTTATTTTGACTGCTGCAGTTGAAAGAAGCCTAATATGATCGTGCACAAAATTTATCACAACATCAAACAATTTGTTTTTTATTCACTTAAAGTGTAGTGCCTTAATTAGATGAATCCTTTACGAGTTTGTCGTATTTTGTGTTTATCAGGCATGCAGTTTCCCAGCTTTCTCTTTTTCTTTTATTTATTTTGGTTGAAAATCACTGTACAAAATTTGTGTGCAGGGCAGATTTTCCTTTTTGGGGGGGCAAAAAACAAAGTTGCATGTCAGGTTTACAGAGGCGTATTATTATTTTACCTGCGCAAATTACTACTTCGCCCGGGCAAATAATTGTATTCGCCTTGGTGAATTACTATAGCCCCAGGGCAGCTTTTCCCCGGTCGTATAGCAATTTGCCTGGGCGAGCATGCGGGCGGATTAGTAATGTGGGAAATATTTCCCTTCCAGACTGGTTTATTGCAAACTATACAAAGGGAATTAATTTACTCTTCAAAAAAAACACCAATGATGTCCTTTTCCTTAAACGGTGCAGTCATCAATTGGTTTTTGTCAACATAATGCTGATTTATATGCAAAGTTATAAAGGAAAGAATCAATAAAAGTCACTTGTGAAATTTTCAGCTACCCAAATACAATGTCAGGGGATTTTCACATGACTGTAGAATCTACCATTACGGGTGACAGCCGGTACCGCTAATTGGACACCCACCCTCAAAAATCTGTTTTAATTGATTTATATTCTAATCAACGGGGGCATTTCAGACAAAATAATTTCTCAGGATGCTTAGTACCGTTACCTTCTTTGTAACAAGTAAGCTTCCGGATAGAAATGCACCATTTTTTTCCTGGGGTCCAATCCTACCTTTAAGACTTAGATACAATTTACTTTTTGTATAGTAAGAGGATTTTGTGCCGAAACAGAAATGGTGTCCGTTTATATTCCTTAACGATCCTTGTAGCGTGTATTCCAACAGAGCAACTTGTCATCTGAGACTGAGGAATTTCATCAAGTGTATTGAAGATTGTTCAAAGGTAAGAAACACATAAGGCCGAGATTTTAAAAAACATGTCTAGCGTCCAAAAAAAATCCTTTCTGGAATGTACAGACCCATTTGTTTGTTATGTTCGATGACATCACATCTAATATTTGGCTATGAAAGAGCATTTAAAAAAAATGGAATCTTACACCATTTAAATGTGAGGTTAGCGACTTTTTTCCCCGCTTTCATGGGGACTCTATCTATTTAAAATGTTGAACTTGACCTTGGAACCCCACTTTAATATAATGAACTTAACTGTTATTCTTTTGTCTTTAGGCGTTAGATCTCCTAACACCCCCAGTAGATGCCAACGCCAAGTCCAGATTAAGAGCTCATGTGAAACGTGGCACAGCATTCTGTGAACTGGAACTCTACATTCAAGGTATTACAAAATATTAATGCTAGAGGTCCCCCAAAACAACTTTCCAATTTTCCAAACACATGTCAATAATCTTCTGATGTTTGTTTGTCAAGCCTTATGCATGTTAAAGCCTGACAGGTATTCTACATGCAAATCCTTCTCAATTAAAATTGCCAGCCAATTTCTTCCTTAATGGTAGGGTGTCATGGCCGAGTGGTTAAGAGCATCGGATTCAAGTTCTGGTGGTTTAGTCATCGGGGTGTGGGTTCGAGTCCCAGTCATGACGCTTGTGTCCTTGAGCAAGACACTTTGCTATAATTGCTTCTCTTCACCCAGGGGTATAAATGGGTACCTGCAAGGGTAGAGGTTGATATTGTGTTTGAAAAAGCCTTCGGAGCGCCATCACGGCAGCCCGGGCTGTATACTCCCCAGGGAGCTGAGAAAGATTAAAAGGGAATGTTATTGGCCCAATGACCAGGGCACTAATGTAAAGCGCATTGAGACGTTATTGTGAAATGCGCTATATAAGAACTAGTTATTATTATTATTATTAATATTTGTGGAGATTATACCTTAAAAAAATTTGTTGGAAAAACGTATATTGCTCAAATTCTATATGAATGTTTAACTGCGCATCACAAAGACTGAACTCCAGTTGTGCTCAGAGAGAGGGCAGGGCGCATTATGTAGCCAATCCAGAAAGACCAGAGCACAAATTTATAACGCTTGTAAGCAGACGTTTTTGTTTATGGAGCAGCTGTTAGCAAATTTACATTTAATAAACATTGCTAACTGTAGGAAAAGCAAAAGGCACGCTAGCTTGTTGGTGGTTCTTGTAAGCAGATGAATGACCTAGAATGTTATTCCATTGTGAACGCCAACACATGCTTTTAAATCTTCCTGATCATTTACGGAATACACTTTTGCTTACACATAATTCTCTGCTGCGGTAAGCAGAAATATTTGCTACTGGCAATCACCTTTATGAAAATGGGCCCAGGGCGAGCTAGCCCTCGCTAATTTCATGATAAGTGTCGTGGGTGTTTTATGCGCCCTACACAATACACAGGACCTATAGTTTTACATTCCATCAAAAAAACGCTAGTTGAAGACGAAGGCTTGATGTTAAGGAGCTCTTTTGTGTCCCAGACAAGCCACCAGACATGAAATGGGTTTCCATCCAATTCCTTCCAATTGCTGACCACAGTGTTTGTTTGTTTGTTTTGTTTTGTTTTATTGTAAATTTGGGGGTCATCGTTTGGTTTTCGTCAATGTAAATGCTGATTTGTAGGCAGAAATTATCAAGGAAGGCACAATAAAAGTTTCAGCTGAATACAGTGTCTACTTTGTTGAGAAAACAGCAAAAAACTGTCACAGTATTTTTATTGAGAATGCCAAATCAATCAAGTTAGGAAGTCAATGGTGCATAAGTTATAAAAAGTTTTACCAATAGCTCTTCCATTGATCTAACTGTCTGGGAAATTTGTTCTCATTTTACCAGGTTTACAAGATTACGAAGCGGCACTTAAACTGGACCCTAAGAACGAACAGCTCAAAGCAGACTCGGACAAGATCCGAACCATCATCCAGAGCACTGTGGACTGAAGCAACAAAGTTCCAGCTCTTGAGGTACTTTACTCTGATCACTATCATGCCTTGCAATTTTCTAATAATTTTAAGTTGAACTGAGAACAACTTATAGGAGCAGGATTTAAACCTGAGACCTCTGAAATAACGTGCCGGCGCTCTACCAACTGAGCTATCTTGTCTATAAAATTAAATACCGTAGGTCATCACTTACTTGTGCTCAATAAGACTTTCCTACTTTTTTTTCCCAGGGGTCAAATATCTTGCCTGACTGCGGTACTTCATGTCTCAGTCCCAGACTTACTGTTCATGAATCTTTGGATTCCAGTCTAGGATCTCGATAGACTTGATGTCAAGTCCGAGATCTTTTATTTGTGTTTTACCCATACACCGTATAAGCACCGTATACTCGGTACTTTCCCAAGCCCTGTGTAAACAACCTCAGGCATATTACTTGCATGGGATTCGAACCCACAACCTTTGCCATTCTAGAGCAGATGTCTTACCACTAAGCCACTGACCTTGGCCAGTAGCTTTAGGCAGTTCAAATTCTATGTTTTAGCAGTGGGTACCACAATAATTTTAAAGAATATTATTTGGTTTTACCCATACACTGATGTGTTAAGCATTGTATGCTCAGTACTTTCTGACAGCTACACCTGATGGCCTGGGTTTTCTAAGGAATAATTCTCGGTGGTTTTCCTGCCACATCTAAATTTGAAACTTCATTCCTTGTCTTCTCTCCATTGGGTTCTTGGCTAAGTAGTATTAAGTTCACTTTTCTTAGAGTCCTCGGCTTCACGACCAGAATCATTAAATAAAAATTAAATAAATAAAATTAAATGACATAATCGGAAAAAAGAAATGAAAAAAACGCTGCATCAATTCAATACAGTTGCAACAATTTATTTCAAGCAAATCTAGTGCATCACAATGTATACAGCCAAGCTTATAAAACAGCACAAGCATTTTAAAATGAAGTCGTCACTAACATCCAATTAATCAATTTAATGTGAACTGTGCTGATATGAAATCGTTGTATTTTACAAACTCTTAGAAACTTGTTTTTTAACCTTTTAGAGACCATATTGACTGCAAGCAGTCTGTACCCACAATGCTCATATTCACTGCAAACGTCTGCAAGATCTGACCTACTTCCACTCAACCATGAGGTCAAAATAAAGGGCATGACCCCGAATTTACATTTTCCAATGTTTCTCACGTTAACATAAATTATCTATGCTTTTAAAACAAAACCAAGTTTCTGTTATAATACATTATTTTTTCCAGACACTTTTACAGGAATTTTTTTTTTCTTCAAAAAATCAACAATAAAACCATGTCTGGGTATATGTTGACGATTATACAGAAATGAATGGTCTCTAAATGGTTAACCGAGTTGATTTCTTGTTGATCAAAACTTTTTCGGGAAAAATGAAAACTACATCTGTATTACACACCAGGACTTTAAAAAAAATCATCATTTCATAGATTTTACAAAAATACAATTCTTTTTCCTTGGTTTACTCCTTGACCAAAAAAATACATTCCATTTGTTTTGAAAACTGTCCACTAAAACTTTTACTCTTTAAAAATATCACACATTTTACCGTTAAATTTTAAAGGCTGTTATGCCTTCCTAGTGGGAGGATATTTTATCATTGGTAAGATGATTAAATTTTCTTAAGACCCAGGTTTCCTTTAGTAAGTTTTACTTTCTCAATGTACTCCCCTCGTAAAAAAAATATCGTAAATTGAGATAGTTACATTTCTCATACATGCACTCATACAATACTCACAGATCATTATGCATTGTACAACGGTAACAAGCTAGGCCCAATTTCATTGCGCTGTTCGCAATGGCATTCTGTGCTTGCAATCACAATTCTGCGCACTACAGGGCAAGCACAGAATTTCTAAGCTAGCTTTGTATGCCCAGAATGCCTTGTAATGTGAACTAAGCACTCGCACAAGCAAAATTTCCCCGCTACCTGTGAACGTAAATGTGGAATTCCTTGCTTCTGTAAGTGTTGATTCTTTGCTTACGTAAGCATCAAAATGGGCCCTAATTACCCCCTTGAAATCGCCAGAATGATTTACTTATTTAAACAAGAGCAAAGTATTTTCAAGGAGCATGTCATGTGACATAATCAATAAGCGTGCAAGGCAATAAACTTAAAGTAATCAGATGGACCGTCAACTAAACTTTTAAACGGGGGCAGGAACACATTTGCCGTAACCGTTTAAAAAACAAATGTTACCCTGCATATATTGTTCTTTGTTGTTACCATCCCAGAACTAAAAAGCTTCTGAAGTCTCACCCCAATACAAACTCTTATCAGCTGCAAAAAGTGCAAGTAAAAGTGAGCCTCCAAGTGCAACTAATTAAGCTCTACAACAGCATTAACTACTGACACAAATGGGTCATTCCAGGTCAAATCACCACAACTGCAAGGGTCAATCTTATAGATTTTCTGTAAGTTAATTTACTACACCTTCCTTGGTTCTTATGAGAAAACTCCAAAACTCACATGTTAGTGCTCTGCGTAATGGGGTTACAGGTTTTTGAATTTCTGATCTCGTGTTTTTGTTTACTATTTCAAACTTCTGTACCTCCAGTTTGGAACGTCAGATGAAGATGATTTTTACCCTAAATTAAAGCTGTTAACTTAAAGGAGTAAAGGTGTTAACGAGTAGAAATTTGCAAAGCATTTATAGCAACTTTTTATAAATTTATGATTGACCCTTGGAGGCGTGTTGAATTGACACGAAATGACCCAAATACTGAGTACGTTTGTACATATTTCAGGTTCATACAATTTCATATCTGTTATCACTGAACCAAGGCATCTAATCAGTACTTCAATCACACGTTCCACCATTCAAGTTTTTTAAGTTAACATCTACGTTATGGCAAGATTGTCATAGCTCTACAAGACATTGTAAACTTTTGGTAATTTCTCGCAATTATCAGTGCTTTTTGGGTGGGATGAGCGTTTTTGACTAATAACTGGCACTGCCGTGTTCTTATTGACCCAAGTCACATGTGCCCAATTTCATAGAGCTGCTGAAGCACACAAAAGTAGCTAAGCACAAAAAATATGCTTACTTGAGTGAAAAGGTTACCAGCCAAAATACCATGTAATGTGTACTATAAGTGATTACTTGTGACTGGTTTTCCGCTAATGCTCAGCATAAATTTGTTAAACAATATGTTCTGCTTAACCAGCTCTGTGAAGTTGTGGATTTTTGGCTCTGTGGACACGGACAAGTAACACAAATTATGGTAACTTTTGTGTGTGTGCTTTCTTTGTCCATTTTTTTATCTTCTTCCTGTGCCAGAAATGTTCCAACTGTTTTGCCAAAATTTAGGATGGCAGTCCCCCTTCCCTGCCTCCTGGGTCGTACACCTATGTCTGTAGAACCCTCCACAAACAAACTACAGTGGCAGGCGAACCACAACATAAAGCAATCATAAGTTAACTTGATAAAATATTGAGCCAATGTGACCATACCAATCCTCTTTGTTGAATAGTTCCTTTTTGACGGATTGCCGAATTAAGTTGAACTTTTAAAATGTTTTGCTCTCTCTTGATACCACGTTTCAGCAGCTGAAGAGAGATTTACCAAAAGCCAACACTGGGCTTGATGTTTAAATCTACATACATGTACATAAATTATCTATATACAATAATATACATACAATTCCCATTAAAATCTGCCCTTATATCTTTCTGGAATGTCACTTTAAAAAATTTGGCATTTTTACATCGTTGTAAAAAGGTGTTTTAATAAACCCATCCCCACCACTTCCAGACATCCAAACAAAAATGTTTCTTAAAACCAACATTTTTTTATGTTAAATCTTCAGGTGGCTCTCCAAAAGTTAAAGGGAATTCAAAAAAATGTGTAACAATTTTGTTGCTGTTGCATCATTCTTCTACACAAATTTGTCTGTTGAATGTGAAGTCAAAAGAATTCTGTGAAGAAAAACACCATAGTGCGAACTTGCTTGGCCCTATTTCTTAAAGCTAACCAGAGAAAAATCTTGCTAAGTAGGAAACAGGTTACCAGCCAAATTACTGTGTAGTGTATATTGTTCGTGCCTGGTGCCCTTCTAATTCTTGCTTGGCAATCAGCATTTGCTCCTATTTGTTAAATTGGGCCCTTTTACTATTGACTGAGTCGTGATGTTTTAAAATTTGTTAGTCATGCTTTCCATGACCTCCCCCCCCCCCCCCCCACCCAAAAAATAAAAATATAAAATAAATTCCACTTGTGATCCAAACGAGTCCCTAACTTCATTCTTGACCCCTAAATCAGCTGCTTAATCTTCCGTCTGGCCAGCAGGCAATGAACTGGCCAACTTGTCTGGTACGTTCTTCAGGTGGTCCGCCCAGTGGTAATCGTAGGTCACGCATGTATCGGAGACTGGCAGGGGCTCATTTTTGGTGTAGTACATCATGTAGAAGTTACACATCTCGTCCTTTGTGGTCGGCCTGATTTGAGAGAGAGAATTTCAAATGTAAATTTCTTTAGGAATAAAAAAACAACTTTCTCCCTCCCGTCCTTCTCTTTTGAGTGCAGCCTTCAAATGATTGAAGATAAACACACTGCCAGACACACCAGGGTGAACCCCTTATCTTTGCAATAAGTGTCTTTTACGTGCATTGATAGTTTTTATAACAACACATGGGACCAACGGCTTATTGTCCCATCGAAAGGACGTAGCAATAATGGTTAAAGTGTCTTGCTTAAAGCATGGCGGTACCTCCATGCTTAAAGGACACAAGGGTCCACCTGGGTCTCAAACTCGCACCCCGCTGATAAAATACACCAGAGCTTGTCGTGATTTACGACAAAAGTGTCAAGACCGAGTCTCGAACCCAAACCCTGCTGATCAGAAACACCATAGCTTTGGTGCTCTTTACCGCTCGGCCACGACACGCTATCATCAGTGTCTTTTTGTTTTCATTGGGATCATAAGCTTCCTTCTTGAATGGGCTTATGTATTCAGGAATAGATCCAGGAATTTCACCGGGGAGGAGTAAAAGAATAAGGGAACAAAAGCAGAAAAAGTAACTGGAAGGTTTGCGTTGATTCTTGTTTAGACACAAGCATGGGGGTTTATGTCTACAGCAAGATTAGGGCTATTATTATGTGATGGCCCAACTTTAAAGTTTACAAAAGGAAAAATTCTTCAAGAGAAGGGAGGGGTCTGAACCCCATGGACCCACCCCGTGGATCCACGTCTGATATTAATTTTTGCCATGTGCAAATGTTACAACATTATCGTCAATGAGGAAATAGTTTGCCATTGGAGAATTTATTTGGCATTGGAATATTTCCAGTAAGGTATAATTGCCATGACTGCAGTGGTTACCATTGAGTTTACTCACCCAATGAATGTATCTGTGTCTCTGTCACTGTCAAACGTACACCTCATGGCCTGAAGGAGACATGTCAACATAGAAGTTACAAAAACAAAACTAGTAGTTCATACAATACATTCAGTGTACTGTTTCTACCTGAGCCCAGTCTCCTAGCAATGTCGAAGCAGAAAATGTTTTGTATTAGAATTTATTTTTCTGGCTGCCGCTTCCCAGGTTGTACCGTAAGCTTGGGTGAGATCCCTGGCTATACGGCAGTTAACAGTTGTGTGGCTTCTGGCACCCCCAAACAAAGGTATTGACAAAATAGGCAGATCGCTAACATAAGGCTAGTAGATTGCTCAGTTGGTAGAGCGCCGGCACATTAATCCGGGAGTCATTGGTTCAAATTACGCTCTGTCACTTTTCTTTGTTCAAACTATTATAAAATTTACCTCTAGAGTCAGTTTCCCTGTGGTTTATTACTTTATATTTGAAAAAAAAACCTACAAAAATGAAATTTGGAAAACATTGGAAATTGTCAAATTCAGGTCTTGACTTTTATTTTGACTTTTTGTTTGAGAGGAAATAGGTCTTGCAGGCATTTGATGCCGCTAGGCGCATTTGGTACAAGCCGTTTCCGGCCGCTATGGTCTCTAAAGTGTTAAAAGAATCGTAATCAGGCACTCACACCTAACGTGATTGCAAATAATTCATTGAAATAGACAGCTACTCTTACCAGTGTGTCGCCTTTCTCTATGGTGAAGTCTGGGTTAGAAACAGGATAAAACATCTGTAAACAAAAAACACAAGAATTGGTTATTGTTTGTTTGGGGGTTTTGTCGTGTAATTTTTGTAGTTATTTATTTAGCATTTTTCTCATTTCAATTTGTAACGCATAGGATTTGAAATGCCTCTAGGATTCAAACTGCCTCTAGCCACTGGGCTAGTTCTTTGGTCTAGTGGTAAGCCATCTAGCAATGCAAAGGTTGTTGGTTCAAATCCCACCTGAGTGATTTGCTTGTGGATTTGTTTTAATTTTTTTTTTTCACAGAACTTGGGAAAGTACTGAGTATAGAGTGCTTAACACACATCGGTGTATGGGTAAAAACTAATTTTGTTCTTTATCCCTGATGCAAAGTTAACATCTGTTACATTTCAATTTCAATCTTTGTCTTCCTAATCTCCAGGAATTTAACTACAAGAAGATTCCAAAGACAATGCTGATCTATGCAAACCACATCACTTGTAAAGGAGGGAGCGGCAGTGAGGAGTGTTCATGTTATTCCCTTCTTCATTGCATTGGGATCTATAGCCAAGACTTCCATCATAGCCCGATTTTCATAAGGTGCTGCCAGTCAGGAAATGTTTCTCTCATTGAGGCAGATAATAGTTTCATTAACATTATTGTATGTGTATTTCATAAAACTGGATCATTTTGCAAAGTTAACAGGTTCACCATGAATACAAGTATGCAAGTAAATTTTAACCTTAACCAATCATAAGACATTTTCACACTACTCTATTCCCCCGGGGGGGAACCCCGGGGAATAACGGCCGGCCCTTTTACACTTGGAGCGTTTTACCCCTGATCTACCACGGCAATTGGGCATACCCGGGGAATAGCCACCCCTGCTCTGGAGTTGGGGTAATCAGTAAAACCCTGCGGTATTCTTGAAATGTGCAACCGGAACCCTGTGGAATAGGGACCTAGGCGGGGACAGTGTGAAAGTGCGCCGGGGTAACCGTGGGGTAAATAAAACTCCCGGGGCCTTCCTAAGGCTGTACTCCATGGGGATAGGAGAAACAGTGTGAAAAAGGGCTATAGTGTAAGTATGTTTTGGCTGCCGGTAGCATTTTGTCTGTCAGTACCTCAAAACCGAAACAGCAGCCAACAGCTTCACTTTATAGGTCCAACAAAAGATGCTCAAAATCTGACGTTTTATGTTTTGAGTTTAACATTCAGAGTGGACTGTGATGCAGCAAATTGTATGATTTGCCTCCTTGAAATCGCATGGGAAATATCAAACAAAACATGCTTTTAGAGAAGTGCCGATCCCCCCCTGGACGACCCTCTCCATACCTGAGGCAGTTGTGGGTTCCTCTTGCCTATCTCTTCCCATTCTTCATCTCGGATGCGATATCCAGACACCACTTTGCCTGTGATGAGAGTTCATGATAAATTATATTATTTGGTTTTTGCTGTTAAAGGTACTGTATACATTTGGTAATTGCAGCCTACTATTGTGTTAATCCTATATAAATGTAGGTATATACAATCAAACTAACCTGCGAAAATTTCACTTCAAAAGGTGGTCGCATTTTTGAGATATCACCGAAAAACCGGAGTGAACATTTCCACGCAGGAAGATTATTCCCTATAGGAATACACAGTAGGAGAAGCGTTACGGCTGTAACGCTTCTCAGATTCATATTTTGGGGGATAAAAAATGAAATATTTTTCCATAACCGTAGTACTTCGAAGTGCAAAGTTTCTCAAAATGCATTATACTATCCAAAGCTGCTGTACTTCTTACCAAGTAAGTTTTTATTGCCATTAATTTTCAGAGTCATTACCAAACCTATACAGACCCTTTTAGAGTTAAGTTATGTTAAGTTGAGTAAGTAATACTGCTACCAAAACAGCATTTTGGCTGAAATTTTATCAAACAGATAAAACAGATAAACAATGGGAAATGTCCAATTTATACAGTGACCCATTTCTGTATGTATATAGACCTGGGACTAATTTAATAAAACACTTTTTAAGCACTTTTAAAAGCACATGGACAACATTTGTAATTGTCAAAGACCATTATTCAAACTGTATGTGACCCAACATATACATAACAGAACAAACCTGTGAAAATTTAAGCTCAATCGGTCATTGGAGTCACAAGAAGATAGTGAGAAAATAAACTTTATATGTTTTCATTTCTCAAAAACTGTAGCAGTTCAAACACAAATATTTTGTGGGAAGTTTTCCTCCATGACCATCTTTATACCATGTGAGTTATGTGTTAGTTATGTGAGCATTTATTTTGTCATTCTCACCATTGTAGTGCACACCCTTAAGCAGATTACTTTGTTTGTTTTTGTTTTGTTTTTTGTTCAGGGGTGTTTTGTTGGGGGGGTGCAGCTGCAGTTAACCTGCTGTAGCAATGCCCAATCTTTAGTCCATTTTGGGGGCACAAACCCCATACAATCAAAGGAACATTTACCAAGTTTCAATTATTTACATGTGAATTGGCTTGCTCTTACCAAGTTTGTGTGTGTGCACTCTGTAAGCAAACGGGTAGAGTACAGTAGCATCGTCATAGACACAGGCTGCCTCCAAGTTAGCTTGAAAAATAAAGAATTCGTTTGAATTAGTTAGTTGGATTTCTATTTGTAAACTTATTTCGGTAAATAAGGGGATTCGAAGTTCTTAAAAGTAATGATGTTAATAACAGTGGATTGATATTTATAAAGTGCTTTTAAGATCAACTGCTGTACTGAGGTAGAAAGATTGATATTTATAAAGTGCTTTTAAGATCAAAGCGCTGTGCTGAGGTAGAAATAAGAAACAATTGACCCCTTAAAGAGGTCGTCATCAGTAAGGTCAAGGTTTTGAGACTTGCATGTGTGTATGCCCAACGCACAACACAAAGCAACCATGGGTCTTCCTTTGACCTCAGTGAGGTCGATGTTTGAATTTGCGACATCATATTCAAGGGTTCTATTCACTTGAAGTCATCGTCACAAGAATCTTGGTTCCGCCATTTTGGGAGTCAATGCCCAGTGTTTTATGCATTATAGTACGCATTTTAGGCAACATGGCGTTTACGAGCTTACCGTAATTTTTGCATGCAATTTAACTCCCAAAATGGAGAGTTTGGCAGACAGTAGCTGCATGTGAGGATGGCGCAAGCAGTGGGCGCAAGAGGTCAATACAAGAACCAAAATGGAGAGTTTGGCAGACAGTAGCTGCATGTGAGGATGGCGCAAGCAGTGGGCGCAAGAGGTCAATACAAGAACCAAAATGGAGAGTTTGGCAGACAGTAGCTGCATGTGAGGATGGCGCAAGCAGTGGGCGCAAGAGGTCAATACAAGAACCAAAATGGAGAGTTTGGCAGACAGTAGCTGCATGTGAGGATGGCGCAAGCAGTGGGCGCAAGAGGTCAATACAAGAACCAAAATGGAGAGTTTGGCAGACAGTAGCTGCATGTGAGGATGGCGCAAGCAGTGGGCGCAAGAGGTCAATACAAGAACTAAGCATAGGCTGACTGGGCAATTTAAACAATTGTGTTTTATTCAAACCAATTCTGTATAAAAACCTTTAATTAGCTTCACTAAATTATGGCTCCCACCCCCATGAGGATGTCTGTTCATGCCACTTGTTTCAAACAATTTCCTTTGCTGGCCAAATGCATGTTAATGTTAAAGCACACAAGGACCTGTCAGAATCCTCTCCAAGTGGTCCTGCTGGCTCATTCAGTGCTATAAACCATCCCCATTTAAAATGAAATTATTGTCTAATGAATAAGTTAGTGGAGTAATTGAGATGACAAGCTGCCAGGGCCCAGTTCCATGGCTCTGCTTACTGCCGAATTCTGCGCTTGCAATCACCATTCTCCGCTTACCATGCAAGTGCCGAATTTCTGCGCTACATGTAGCTGTGTAAGCGTAGAATCTCTAGTAACGTGGACTACGCAAGTGCACAAGCAGAAATTCCCTGCTAACCCGTGAAATACGCTTGATGTAAGAACGGAATTCCCTGCTTCCGTAAGCGCCGATTCTTTGCTTACGGTAAGCAGAGCCATGAAATTGGGTCATGGATCCGCTGGCTAGTCACTAATAAAATTGAGGGCAAACCCTAGTTATGTACAACTTGGCTACTCAATGTTGACTCTTGAAAAGATTCAGAAGTTATTGTGCTGTCATGTTGCCTTACTTGTTTCATGTGGTTTAATGTCACCATCATTTGTCACCATGAAGTACACACCAGCCTTGTGATCCTGCCTGAAAATTAAAAAGAAGCAACAGTTTGTTAAATTGATAAAACGCTGGACTTACTAAACCCCTTACTATCTTATACAATTTGGGAAATAAAAATTTATAAAAATGCTTGACTTGATTTTTGCAATTTTGTAATAATGCTTGACTAACCAATTGTGATTTTTTCCAATTTTGAACTATAATTTGATCAAAATGCTAGACTTACCCCTTGTGATTTTTTCCAATTTTGAGCCAAAATTTGATCAAAACGCTGGACTTACCCCTTGTGATTATTTCAAATTTTTAGCCAAAATTTGATCAAAATGCTGGACTTACCCCTTGTGATTTTGTCCAATTTTGGACCAAAATTTGATCAAAATGCTGGACCTACCCCTTGTGATTTTTTCCAATTTTGAGCCAAAATTTGATCAAAACGCTGGACTTGCCCCTTGTGATTTTGTCAATTTTTTAGCCAAAATTTGATCAAAATGCTGGACTTACCCCTTGTGATTTTTTCCAATTTTGTGCCAAAATTTGATCAAAATGCTGGACTTACCCCTTGTGATGTTTTCCAATTTTGAACCAAAATTTGATCAAAACGCTGGACTTACCCCTTGTGATGTTTTTCAATTTTGAACCAAAATTTGATCAAAACGCTGGACTTACCCCTTGTGATTTTGTCCAATTTTGAACTAAAATTTGATCAAAACGCTGGACTACTTACCCCTTGTGATTTTTTCCAATTTTTAGCCAAAATTTGATCAAAACGCTGGACTTACCCCTTGTGATGTTTTCCAATTTGGAACCAAAATTTAATCAAAACGCTGGACTTACCCCTTGTGATTTGTTTCAATTTTGGACCAAAATTTGATGAAAACGCTGGACTTACCCCTTGTGATTTTGTCCAATTTTTGACAAATATTTCATCAAAATGCTGGACTTGCCCCTTGTGATTTTTTCCAATTTTGAGCCAAAATTTGATCAAAACGCTGGACTTGCCCCTTGTGATTTTGTCAATTTTTTTGCCAAAATTTGATCAAAACGCTGGACTTACCCCTTGTGCTTTTGTCCAATTTTGAACTAAAATTTGATCAAAACGCTGGACTTACCCCTTGTGATTTTTCCAATTTTTAGCCAAAATTTGATCAAAACGCTGGACTTACCCCTTGTGATTTTTATCAATTTTGGACCAAAATTTGATCAAAACGCTGGACTTACCCCTTGTGATTTTTTTCCAATTTTGAGCCAAAATTTGATGAAAACGCTGGACTTTCCCCTTGTGATTTTTTCCCATTTTGAACCAAAATTTGATGAAAACGCTGGACTTACCCCTTTTTGATGTTTTCCAATTTGGAACCAAAATTTGATCAAAACGCTGGACTTACCCCTTGTGATTTTTCCTAATTTTGAGCCAAAATTTGATCAAAACGCTGGACTTACCCCTTGTGATTTTGTCCAATTTTGGACCAAAATTTGATCAAAACGTTGGACTTACCCCTTGTGATGTTTTCCAATTTGGAACAAAAATTTGATCAAAACGCTGGACTTACACCTTGTGATTTTGTCCATTTTTTAGCCAAAATTTGATCAAAACGCTGGACTTACCCCTTGTGATTTTGTCCAATTTTGAACTAAAATTTGATCAAAATGCTGGACTTACCCCTTGTGATTTTTTCCAATTTTGAGCCAAAATTTGATGAAAACGCTGGACTTACCCCTTGTGATGTTTTCCAATTTTGAACCAAAATTTGATCAAAACGCTGGACTTACCCCTTGTGATTATTTCTAATTTTTAGCCAAAATTTGATCAAAATGCTGGACTTACCCCTTGTGATTTTTTCCAATTTTGTACTAAAATTTGATGAAAACGCTGGACTTACCCCTTGTGATGTTTTTCAATTTTGAACCAAAATTTGATCAAAACGCTGGACTTACCCCTTGTGATTTTGTCCAATTTTTAGCCAAAATTTGATCAAAACGCTGGACTTACCCCTTGTGATGTTTTCCAATTTGGAACCAAAATTTAGTCAAAACGCTGGACTTACCCCTTGTGATTTTGTCCAATTTTGGACCAAAATTTGATGAAAACGCTGGACTTACCCCTTGTGATGTTTTCCAATTTTGAACCAAAATTTGATCAAAACGCTGGACTTACCCCTTGTGATTATTTCTAATTTTTAGCCAAAATTTGATCAAAATGCTGGACTTACCCCTTGTGATTTTTTCCAATTTTGAGCCAAAATTTGATCAAAACGCTGGACTTACCCCTTGTGATTTTGTCCAATTTTGAACTAAAATTTGATCAAAACGCTTGTGATTTTTTCCAATTTTGAGCCAAAATTTGATCAAAATGCTAGACTTACCCCTTGTGATTTTTTCCATTTTTTAGCAAAAATTTGATCAAAACGCTGGACTTACCCCTTGTGCTTTTGTCCAATTTTGAACTAAAATTTGATCAAAACGCTGGACTACTTACCCCTTGTGATTTTTTCCAATTTTTAGCCAAAATTTGATCAAAACGCTGGACTTACCCCTTGTGATGTTTTCCAATTTGGAACCAAAATTTAATCAAAACGCTGGACTTACCCCTTGTGATGTTTTCCAATTTTGAACCAAAATTTGATCAAAACGCTGGACTTACCCCTTGTGATTATTTCTAATTTTTAGCCAAAATTTGATCAAAATGCTGGACTTACCCCTTGTGATTTTTTCCAATTTTGTACTAAAATTTGATGAAAACGCTGGACTTACCCCTTGTGATGTTTTCCAATTTTGAACCAAAATTTGATCAAAACGCTGGACTTACCCCTTGTGATTATTTCAAATTTTTAGCCAAAATTTGATCAAAATGCTGGACTTACCCCTTGTGATTTTGTCCAATTTTTGACAAAAATTTGATCAAAATGCTGGACCTACCCCTTGTGATTTTTTCCAATTTTGAGCCAAAATTTGATCAAAACGCTGGACTTGCCCCTTGTGATTTTGTCAATTTTTTAGCCAAAATTTGATCAAAATGCTGGACTTACCCCTTGTGATTTTTTCCAATTTTGTGCCAAAATTTGATCAAAATGCTGGACTTACCCCTTGTGATGTTTTCCAATTTTGAACCAAAATTTGATCAAAACGCTGGACTTACCCCTTGTGATGTTTTTCAATTTTGAACCAAAATTTGATCAAAACGCTGGACTTACCCCTTGTGATTTTGTCCAATTTTGAACTAAAATTTGATCAAAACGCTGGACTACTTACCCCTTGTGATTTTTTCCAATTTTTAGCCAAAATTTGATCAAAACGCTGGACTTACCCCTTGTGATGTTTTCCAATTTGGAACCAAAATTTAATCAAAACGCTGGACTTACCCCTTGTGATTTGTTTCAATTTTGGACCAAAATTTGATGAAAACGCTGGACTTACCCCTTGTGATTTTGTCCAATTTTGGACCAAAATTTGATCAAAACGCTGGACTTACCCCTTGTGATTTTGTCCAATTTTGAACTAAAATTTGATCAAAACGCTTGTGATTTTTTCCAATTTTGAGCCAAAATTTGATCAAAATGCTAGACTTACCCCTTGTGATTTTTTCCATTTTTTAGCAAAAATTTGATCAAAACGCTGGACTTACCCCTTGTGCTTTTGTCCAATTTTGAACTAAAATTTGATCAAAACGCTGGACTTACCCCTTGTGATTTTTTCCAATTTTGAGCCAAAATTTGATCAAAACGCTGGACTTACCCCTTGTGATTTTGTCCAATTTTGAACTAAAATTTGATCAAAACGCTTGTGATTTTTTCCAATTTTGAGCCAAAATTTGATCAAAATGCTAGACTTACCCCTTGTGATTTTTTCCATTTTTTAGCAAAAATTTGATCAAAACGCTGGACTTACCCCTTGTGCTTTTGTCCAATTTTGAACTAAAATTTGATCAAAACGCTGGACTACTTACCCCTTGTGATTTTTTCCAATTTTTAGCCAAAATTTGATCAAAACGCTGGACTTACCCCTTGTGATGTTTTCCAATTTGGAACCAAAATTTAATCAAAACGCTGGACTTACCCCTTGTGATGTTTTCCAATTTTGAACCAAAATTTGATCAAAACGCTGGACTTACCCCTTGTGATTATTTCTAATTTTTAGCCAAAATTTGATCAAAATGCTGGACTTACCCCTTGTGATTTTTTCCAATTTTGTACTAAAATTTGATGAAAACGCTGGACTTACCCCTTGTGATGTTTTCCAATTTTGAACCAAAATTTGATCAAAACGCTGGACTTACCCCTTGTGATTATTTCAAATTTTTAGCCAAAATTTGATCAAAATGCTGGACTTACCCCTTGTGATTTTGTCCAATTTTTGACAAAAATTTGATCAAAATGCTGGACCTACCCCTTGTGATTTTTTCCAATTTTGAGCCAAAATTTGATCAAAACGCTGGACTTGCCCCTTGTGATTTTGTCAATTTTTTAGCCAAAATTTGATCAAAATGCTGGACTTACCCCTTGTGATTTTTTCCAATTTTGTGCCAAAATTTGATCAAAATGCTGGACTTACCCCTTGTGATGTTTTCCAATTTTGAACCAAAATTTGATCAAAACGCTGGACTTACCCCTTGTGATGTTTTTCAATTTTGAACCAAAATTTGATCAAAACGCTGGACTTACCCCTTGTGATTTTGTCCAATTTTGAACTAAAATTTGATCAAAACGCTGGACTACTTACCCCTTGTGATTTTTTCCAATTTTTAGCCAAAATTTGATCAAAACGCTGGACTTACCCCTTGTGATGTTTTCCAATTTGGAACCAAAATTTAATCAAAACGCTGGACTTACCCCTTGTGATTTGTTTCAATTTTGGACCAAAATTTGATGAAAACGCTGGACTTACCCCTTGTGATTTTGTCCAATTTTGGACCAAAATTTGATCAAAACGCTGGACTTACCCCTTGTGATTTTGTCCAATTTTGAACTAAAATTTGATCAAAACGCTTGTGATTTTTTCCAATTTTGAGCCAAAATTTGATCAAAATGCTAGACTTACCCCTTGTGATTTTTTCCATTTTTTAGCAAAAATTTGATCAAAACGCTGGACTTACCCCTTGTGCTTTTGTCCAATTTTGAACTAAAATTTGATCAAAACGCTGGACTACTTACCCCTTGTGATTTTTTCCAATTTTTAGCCAAAATTTGATCAAAACGCTGGACTTACCCCTTGTGATGTTTTCCAATTTGGAACCAAAATTTAATCAAAACGCTGGACTTACCCCTTGTGATGTTTTCCAATTTTGAACCAAAATTTGATCAAAACGCTGGACTTACCCCTTGTGATTATTTCTAATTTTTAGCCAAAATTTGATCAAAATGCTGGACTTACCCCTTGTGATTTTTTCCAATTTTGTACTAAAATTTGATGAAAACGCTGGACTTACCCCTTGTGATGTTTTCCAATTTTGAACCAAAATTTGATCAAAACGCTGGACTTACCCCTTGTGATTATTTCAAATTTTTAGCCAAAATTTGATCAAAATGCTGGACTTACCCCTTGTGATTTTGTCCAATTTTTGACAAAAATTTGATCAAAATGCTGGACCTACCCCTTGTGATTTTTTCCAATTTTGAGCCAAAATTTGATCAAAACGCTGGACTTGCCCCTTGTGATTTTGTCAATTTTTTAGCCAAAATTTGATCAAAATGCTGGACTTACCCCTTGTGATTTTTTCCAATTTTGTGCCAAAATTTGATCAAAATGCTGGACTTACCCCTTGTGATGTTTTCCAATTTTGAACCAAAATTTGATCAAAACGCTGGACTTACCCCTTGTGATGTTTTTCAATTTTGAACCAAAATTTGATCAAAACGCTGGACTTACCCCTTGTGATTTTGTCCAATTTTGAACTAAAATTTGATCAAAACGCTGGACTACTTACCCCTTGTGATTTTTTCCAATTTTTAGCCAAAATTTGATCAAAACGCTGGACTTACCCCTTGTGATGTTTTCCAATTTGGAACCAAAATTTAATCAAAACGCTGGACTTACCCCTTGTGATTTGTTTCAATTTTGGACCAAAATTTGATGAAAACGCTGGACTTACCCCTTGTGATTTTGTCCAATTTTGGACCAAAATTTGATCAAAACGCTGGACTTGCCCCTTGTGATTTTGTCAATTTTTTAGCCAAAATTTGATCAAAATGCTGGACTTACCCCTTGTGATTTTTTCCAATTTTGTGCCAAAATTTGATCAAAATGCTGGACTTACCCCTTGTGATGTTTTCCAATTTTGAACCAAAATTTGATCAAAACGCTGGACTTACCCCTTGTGATGTTTTTCAATTTTGAACCAAAATTTGATCAAAACGCTGGACTTACCCCTTGTGATTTTGTCCAATTTTGAACTAAAATTTGATCAAAACGCTGGACTACTTACCCCTTGTGATTTTTTCCAATTTTTAGCCAAAATTTGATCAAAACGCTGGACTTACCCCTTGTGATGTTTTCCAATTTGGAACCAAAATTTAATCAAAACGCTGGACTTACCCCTTGTGATTTGTTTCAATTTTGGACCAAAATTTGATGAAAACGCTGGACTTACCCCTTGTGATTTTGTCCAATTTTGGACCAAAATTTGATCAAAACGCTGGACTTACCCCTTGTGATTTTGTCCAATTTTGAACTAAAATTTGATCAAAACGCTTGTGATTTTTTCCAATTTTGAGCCAAAATTTGATCAAAATGCTAGACTTACCCCTTGTGATTTTTTCCATTTTTTAGCAAAAATTTGATCAAAACGCTGGACTTACCCCTTGTGCTTTTGTCCAATTTTGAACTAAAATTTGATCAAAACGCTGGACTACTTACCCCTTGTGATTTTTTCCAATTTTTAGCAAAAATTTGATCAAAACGCTGGACTTACCCCTTGTGATGTTTTCCAATTTGGAACCAAAATTTAATCAAAACGCTGGACTTACCCCTTGTGATGTTTTCCAATTTTGAACCAAAATTTGATCAAAACGCTGGACTTACCCCTTGTGATTATTTCTAATTTTTAGCCAAAATTTGATCAAAATGCTGGACTTACCCCTTGTGATTTTTTCCAATTTTGTACTAAAATTTGATGAAAACGCTGGACTTACCCCTTGTGATGTTTTCCAATTTTGAACCAAAATTTGATCAAAACGCTGGACTTACCCCTTGTGATTATTTCAAATTTTTAGCCAAAATTTGATCAAAATGCTGGACTTACCCCTTGTGATTTTGTCCAATTTTTGACAAAAATTTGATCAAAATGCTGGACCTACCCCTTGTGATTTTTTCCAATTTTGAGCCAAAATTTGATCAAAACGCTGGACTTGCCCCTTGTGATTTTGTCAATTTTTTAGCCAAAATTTGATCAAAATGCTGGACTTACCCCTTGTGATGTTTTCCAATTTTGAACCAAAATTTGATCAAAACGCTGGACTTACCCCTTGTGATGTTTTTCAATTTTGAACCAAAATTTGATCAAAACGCTGGACTTACCCCTTGTGATTTTGTCCAATTTTGAACTAAAATTTGATCAAAACGCTGGACTACTTACCCCTTGTGATTTTTTCCAATTTTTAGCCAAAATTTGATCAAAACGCTGGACTTACCCCTTGTGATGTTTTCCAATTTGGAACCAAAATTTAATCAAAACGCTGGACTTACCCCATGTGATTTGTTTCAATTTTGGACCAAAATTTGATGAAAACGCTGGACTTACCCCTTGTGATTTTGTCCAATTTTGGACCAAAATTTGATCAAAACGCTGGACTTACCCCTTGTGATTTTGTCCAATTTTGAACTAAAATTTGATCAAAACGCTTGTGATTTTTTCCAATTTTGAGCCAAAATTTGATCAAAATGCTAGACTTACCCCTTGTGATTTTTTCCATTTTTTAGCAAAAATTTGATCAAAACGCTGGACTTACCCCTTGTGCTTTTGTCCAATTTTGAACTAAAATTTGATCAAAACGCTGGACTACTTACCCCTTGTGATTTTTTCCAATTTTTAGCCAAAATTTGATCAAAACGCTGGACTTACCCCTTGTGATGTTTTCCAATTTGGAACCAAAATTTAATCAAAACGCTGGACTTACCCCTTGTGATGTTTTCCAATTTTGAGCCAAAATTTGATCAAAACGCTGGACTTGCCCCGTGTGATTTTGTCAATTTTTTTGCCAAAATTTGATGAAAACGCTGGACTTACCCCTTGTGATGTTTTCCAATTTTGAACCAAAATTTGATCAAAACGCTGGACTTACCCCTTGTGATTTTTTTTTCAAATTTGGGCCAAAATTTGATCAAAACGCTGGACTTACCCCTTGTGATTTGCTTTGCAATTTGGACCCAAATTTGATAACAATGCTGGACTTACTACCCCTTGTGATTTTTTCAATTTTGGACCAAAATTTGATGAAAATTCTTGACTTTTTGGCTCCTTTTGATTTCAGCCAAATTTCAACAAAGATGCAAAGCTTAGTGTGTTTTTTCCAATTTCAATCATTTTTTAACAAAATTGCAAAGCTTAGGCCTACCCTTTGTGAATTGAGCCAAGTTTTGACAAAAATGCCTCGTGATTTTATCCGATTTTAGCCAAATTGTGACAAAAATGCCAGGTTTACCTCTTTATCCGATTAAATAGCAAACAAGTTCTGTGACATTTCAGTCAAACTTGATCAGGAGTATAGCGAATGAATGGAAGCCCTCAAGGCAAGTTTAGCCTCTAACAACCCCTACCTTGCCCCTCCACCTCTTTGCTGTTATGCCTATATTAAAATTCCCCCATCCCAACCCCCTCCCATGTCACACAACATTGTGTTCCTGTTGTAAGTGACAATCTATATTATTCAAAAATATGCAAATTGGCTTTGAACTTACGGTTGGAATGTCATTTGCATATCAATGCCTGAGTAGTCATGTGAACCATCTACAAACAAAAAATAATCATTTGTATTAAAGGCACTGTACACGTTTGGTAATTACTCAAAATATATATTAGCATAAAAACTTACTTGGTAACGAGCAACGGAGAGCTGTTGATAGTATAAAACTGTGAGAACACTGGACTTTGACAATTACCAAACGTGTTCAGTGCCTTTAAGTTACTATACCGCTATGTTTTAAAGTTTTTCACTCATCTGTGTTTGTCTTTAAAATTTCTAAACAATTACTTTTTTGTTCATAATGTTTGTTGTTCTTGAGAGATGTTAGGGCCTACCTTTGAATTTGTCTACATTGTTGTAATGCACCTGTAGAACAAGGTAGTCAATGCCTGTGTTGCCTCCAACCTCAAAGCCAACATCTGGAGTCAAATTTCAAAATAAAACAATCATCATGAAGCAGGGGAAAACATTTGTTAGGAATCGGCATCAGTGGCATGGCACCCCCTCGGCCCCTCTTCCACCCACAAACAAACAAAAAACAATCAATCAATCAATCGTGTTAATGATATCCGTACCCCCGGGTCCCCCCTCCCCGCACACCCCATTTTACAATTGGCTTTTAGATGAAAACATTACCACAATTTTTAATGGGATAATTTTCACGCAGATTATCTCATAAAAAACAGTAAACTACCGTTTCCGTATTGGTTCACTTACCGTTTGGTAGTTTGAGTGGCGGAGCATCCATTGCCCAAGCGTACAGGATCTTCTCACCCATCAGGCAAGGAGGGTTACCTCCAGCCCCTTCCATCTCACCACAATTCCTGCAGAGTCAAGGAAAGAAAGTGTTTGCCAAACGTTCTGCCCATGGGTTCATTACAGTTCGGTTTCTTCATTCTTCATTTGTTTTAAAGCGTGTTTGGAATTAATTGTAATGTTTGAGAGATCATTTGCAACATTATTTTGGTAATTAACTTCTAATTCCAATTTTTTTTAAAGCATGATACGAATTTGCGACAAAAAGAAGAAATGGGACTCCCGAGCACAACACTTACCACACATCCTTCATACCACCCGGCAAAGAACATCCGAATAGTATCATGTGGTGGGCAGTGTTCTTGTGCGCCAACGGGTCGTAGCCGACTGTGGGAAAAAAGAAAAAAAGAAAACATTTAATAATCAAATTGACACTTCTCAGTACAAGGGTCTGCTCAAAGAAAATGTTGTTGAAATACTTGGCAAAGTATGAAATAAAAAATAACAAGAGTGTTATGATTAAAGAGGAAGGGAAGTGATCAATGCAATTTAGTTTTGTACTCATTTTCTCATAGATATCAAATGCAATGACAATTTACACCAATTTAATGTGGGGTTAGAAACTTTAAAAACTGTTCCCACTCACATGAGGACTGTATCTATGAGAAAATAGAGGCACAAAATTGGCACTTCCACCAGTTCTTGAAAATACTTCCGTCTGTTAATTCAGAATCCTCTTTAACTCAAATGTATACATTTATCTAGAATGGATCCTTGTAAATGTACTACAATTGTTGGCTCAGGATATCGTCATCCCGAGGGCAGTTGTTTCTGGCATTCCTCTCAGTTACCTTTGAGTGCCTGGAACCCCAAACAAAATGTGTTCAGAAAGCGAAGAAAATGTGTGCTTTCGGTTTTCCCTGTAATTGTTTTAACTTGAGGCGGCGGGGATCAGACGAGATCAATGTCCGACGTGCGTAAAATAACGATGGTTTTTGTCTGTCATCGTGACCGATGGCGGGCCCTTAATTCCGGCTGCTGATTCGTTTCTTTCCACATGACCGCCTTTCACTTGTCTCAATAATTTACTGTGCGTATGCAGGTCTGCTCTACGGCTCGTTGGGTCGTTCCATCAGACCGGTCACCCTCTGTTGGGCAAAACGGCAAGCATCCAAGAGAGAGTTTTTCTGCCCCAGAAGATGGCAATGCAACGCCACATGGTGACATGTCACAGGTCGTCTAATATGAGTGAAGTTTTGTTTTTATGATTTCTTCGTTAGTCGAAGTATATTAAATTAAACAAAATGAAACGATGTAGTTTTGCTAGTCCGGTAAAATTGGCCCAATTCGGTTCATTCTTCTTAAATCATTTTGAAACATTCAACCATGAAAGTTGAAGTTAAACCAACTAGTGTTTTCCCACATAAATTTTTTTACATGAATCTTTGCAGAAACATGTTGCTCACCATAGCCATGCCAACATCGTGGGATTATGACTAAAATTCGATGGAATCCGTAACTTTCGTAGACGTAGTAACGTTGAAATAAAGCCTGTCTACAAATAGGTGCAGACTACACGAACTGCAATGTGTGGAAGTGTTACAGGGACATTCAGAGAGAAAGAAAATGAAATACGACTTAATTTGTAGACCTACGAGTCATAATCATAACTTATCCTAAATCATAGTTAGGAAATATACGTCATAATTATGATATTTAAGTAATAGATATGACTTTCTTTTATTTGTCAATGTCCCTTTAACGCTTCCGTAGAAGCGAGCCGCAAGCGTACAAAAATCATAATTTGAGGCCGTGTTCGAGCTAGCAGATAGGGCCTAGTTGTAAATATTTCGATTCTGTCCCGAACAATCGTCTTTTAATAAAGAGAGTGAACAAAATGAGTGCATCTCAACCGCAACTTATTCTACTCCAAAAGAAAACATGTTTCATTACTGGTAGAAGAAAAAAATCGTTATTCAAATACCGTCTAAGATTGTACAGTCGTGCAGCACGTCATGGCGAAGGGTGAATATAGGGATAATCACAAGATTTCCCGCCAAAAGCAATCGAACATGAATTAACCTTAAAATACGATTTAACACGAAGCTGCATTCTCAAAATGGCGACTTCAATTCCATTCTACATAAGATTCCATTTCTTTCGATGGACTTTGCCCAAGGACTGTTATCCGCAAATTATGGGAAGAATATATAACAACCACTCGCATTCCTTGTCCAAATTCAAAATGGCAGCGGATACAGACGTGTGGGTTGCTGTTGTAGATGGCGTCCTCGGGTATGAATTATGGGTTCAAAGATTCCCATCAACGTCGCCTTTGGTTCGGTCGTGTAGCACGTAGGCCATGAACCGTAATATTGATCGCCATTGAATAGTCTTCATGTTGTGTATATTGGGAGGGGGTGGGGCTAATGAATGTCCATTCCCGCGTATTGGCGAAACAGTGAAGCGTGGTTACTCCATTAGCCATGTCTCAATACGCTCGGGAATTTTACTGCGTGACGATGAATATCTTAATTCATTTTAACATATAATCATGTATTTCAGTGCGATACAAGCACTGTTTGTTATCCCGCTTTAGCTGTATATTGACTGCTTCTATAAATGTCATTTCTGTACTTTATAAAGCCAAATGTCGTCAAAACTTCGCGGGCTCTCGATTGACAGACTGTGCAAGTCTCGCGCGTGTTCGAGCTTCTGGGTTGGTCCCAACCAAATTGAGTTTTACGTGTGCGCGATTTTTTTTTCTTAAATAATTTTGTCGGATGTAGTTTATGGCAATAGAAATTTGTTGGTAAAATCAAATTAACAAATAAAACCAAAGAATTTCATATCAACGGTGGACAATCTAAATTGCTGTAATCTAAAAAGATGTGGATTATGCGGGTTGAGTTTTCACTTATAGGGTTAATTTAGCCTATGTCCGTTTTTCTAGCGATTTTGTTTTATTTGTTTGTTTTTTTTACTTCAAATTTATGACACTAGAGGCTCTGTGGTTGTAATGCTATTAAGACAGTAAAAGCCAAGTGGTAAGACGTTAACGCCTGAATTTACTCAAAATTGAACAGGCAATAAGCTTACAAAAAGTTCCAATTTAATATTAAGATGTTAGCTGATAGCTCTTACCCAGAAGGAAATATACTTAAAGTCTGTAATTTTACCCGTTATCGCTCAATTACAGAAGCAATTAAACACACATAGGTGATATGAGAAAGAAATTTTAACAAGCAATGGGAAATAAATTAAAACAGATGGCATGGAATAGAGGAGGAAATAAAAATGACATACAAGTTGCACCAAACTGGGTACAAAAAATAGGTTTAGAAAAACAAAGGATAATCGTTCTTTCAAACTAAAATTAGTTGTTGTTTTCTGTTTTGTTCTGTTTAAATCATTGATACAAGAATGAAATTGCAAAAGAATAACGTCAATATATTACAACAATATTCTTAAAATAGGTTTGAGAACGAAGCGAGTAGGCCTATACAGTCAAAAATTTGCCCCAAATAAAACGAGTGGTCGTTGAAGTCAGTCAATAAATTCTTCCGCGTTTTCCTAGCATAGAACATGACAAAAGAAACGCTGATGCCAGGGTATAGTTTGGGTATAGTCAATTACACAGAGTCAATTATAGTCAATTACACAGAGCAGGCAGACAATTTAGTTCAAGACGTGATTACTAATACTAGCAAACAATGGCGGACGTTCGTTTCGCCGCACACGTAACGTCAAGCTACTTCATCCCGGCAATCAATTAACATTTATAGTAATCGTTGTGTTGAAAACAATGTCCCGCTACATCAATTATAGTTTCCTTTTTTGTTATTGATGAGGCACGACAAGCTCGTACCGAGGTACGACAAGAGCCGTGCCTTCTCCGGGGGGAATGGTTCTGATGATTCTAAAAATATAACGGTTCATCATCGGTCAGTGTTGAAAGAAAGCACGGGAATTTAAACTGTGGAATTAACATAATATATTATATTTTATTAAGCGGCCGGAAACATGTATTCGCTTAGTTCTGTAAATAGTTCAACACACTAGGCCATAATGTTATGGGTGTTTTCTCTCAATATTTTCTCTCAAGACTAAGCACTGCGAATCCTGGAGCTAGAGCCTGACGCTACAGTATTATTGAAAACGACCGACCACTAAAAATAGCGAGGCAGGCTTCCACCTCACGTTTGACTAGGAGGGGAGAGAAATGCAAAATCACGACCATCAAATTAATATTATTCTTTACTTACCGATTGAAACAGGAATGTCATCGGACAGTGGCATGGAGTAGCAGTAGTATGTATCCGGCTGCAAGAAAAGACAACAACACTCGAATATTACATTCTTGTTCTGGAAACACATGTGTAAAGTACTTTTAGTAAACTGTTGTTAATATTGTGTTTCAAAGTGTTTCCAGCAAACGGCCAACATTTATAGGAACTGTCAAACACCAGTATTCGCATTTTATGTGACCCGACATGATTTACATCTTATGAAATAACCAACCTGCGAAATGTTTAGCTCAATTGGTCATTGGAGTCACGTGAAAAGAGTGAAATGTGTTCAGCATTTCAAGCAAAACTGTTTCAGGGGAAGTTTTTCACCATGACCATCTTTACCATGTATATTTTCTGTAAGTTTTCTGTAAATATGCGAATATTGAATATTTATGTTTCCAATCTTAGGAATGATGTGCACCCTTATGACCACCTGTTAACTGTGTTTGAAGATTGTATATTTTTATAGCCAAACTATTTTAGCATATATATAGATTTATTATTGGTTATTCTTGATTCTTGATTGTCACTACCGGGTAGGCCTACTGCGAAGGTGGACGCCTATCTGGTAGCTGACTTTTTTCGAGAACACAACCATGATTTACATTAATACTACGCAGCAATCTTTATGTTATTCTTCCATTTTCGAATAAAATGTGGACAGTACCGGTTCTCGAAGAGAAAATACAGCCCTGCCCTGCCCACCTCGGGTACAATATGTCCCAGCATTTAATGTTCTATAATTATTAAGGCAGTCTGCCATCAAATAAACGGTCGGAATGGTGTGGAATGACGAGACACGCAGCTAATTATGTCGTCATTCGAGTAGGCCTACTAGTCTCTGAAGCGATTACAATTCAGTTTGTTTATCAAACACAAACACTCCGGCGGTATGAATAAGGTCTTAATAAATGCTTGAAACAAGTGGTTATTGAGATAGACGGTTGTCATTATGTAAATGTGGAGACACCCTCAGTGTATAATCAAATTGAGGAGATATTGACCAACAAATTTAATCTGGTGGATAGTTCAGGGCACTCGCTGTTCAAGGCCACATTTTAGTAGCAGTGATAATTTCTGGTCTGTGTCCAAATTTACGCGTTTCAGAAAAAACAAAATCACCAGTTTGCCTGGAATTAAAAAATTTGTTGATTTCAAAACAAAAGTAGATTTGATTTGCACTTTTTTATTATTAAATACGATCGAATACTATATCATGTTCATTGCCTGAATTCTGTAGAATGTTATAATCATTTAGCTTATATCATTTTGACGGATGTGTGCCTTTTGTGGTGGTTTATCTGTTATATTTTGTTAGGGTTAACAGTTATTAATGATAAATTCACGCTGTGGATGTCCTTCTTTGAGAGGAAATTGGAACAGTGCGCAAGTGATAATAAATTGACCAAGATTAAGAAAATAATGAAAATAATGATGAAATGCAGTAGAATAGAGGGGTAATGATATCGCCCAGCGTGTTCAGCTTACCTTAGGGGGTCGAACTCCCGGCATGGTTAGATTTACATCAAATAATCCATTCTCATCGACAAATGGGATTTCCTCCACCGATGACGAAGATGGGTCGAAAAACTCCGGATTGTCTCCGTAAAGACCGTAGAAATAATCCAAATCCGGATAAACTCCCCAGCCATGGACGACCACCGCAAACAGGGAGAAAACGAGAGAAGCACGAATACAATTCAAGACCGCCATCATTGCGACTAATAATAATAAGACTGTTCTATTCCGAAGGGTTTAGTTGAGGCTGGCCCAAGATATTATAAACAGGTTGATGGTGCACGTCACGAACGTGTGGAGAAATTCACTTCTACATATAGTCTATGCAATGGTTTAATGGGACCCACGCGGACGGCATCATCAGTGGGAGAAATTCTGATCGGGGAGAACGCTGACCATAGAATAGCTTGGCTACAGCTACGCGTCATCGGTTATGGGTATCATCATCAAACGTCAGTCGTTGCTATGGTGACAAGCGTTGATGAAATCCTTGGATGCAGAGAAGGGGCAGAATACATGCGCGGTGTTTGTGGAGAATTTGAAGCACACAAACAAATATCGTGTTACCCACCAGGATGTGTGCCGCTCTTTCCGTCGCTCCATAGGCAGTGTCGTCAGTTTGTTGTCATGGTTATGTTTTTGATTGGACTTTTTTTCCATCATACGGTCAATGTGTCTTTTTTTTAGCCACCAACTCGCCACGCATTAAGGTCCGGTCTTCAAATAGAATAATAACTGTCAGAAAGAAAATTAAGAACTGTTTTAAAAAGTTACATTCAAATTGTCTCACAATCAAAGCTTGCTCATTTATAATACTGTTAAATTAGGGATTGATTGCATACTGGGATTAAAACTAAATCGGTTTACATGCTCGTACTCCTTTGCAAACGTGAGACCTTTGCAAACGTGAGACCTTTGCAAACCGTATCAGGCCCTTACGGTTACGGTGAGGGTTGGGGTTACGGTATGGGTTTGTATTATGGGTTTGGGTTATGGTAATATGGTTAGTGTTAGAGTTAGGGTTAGGGTTAGGGTTAGGGTTAGGGTTAGAGTTTGTATTATGAGTCCTTGAGCAAGACACTAATTGCTTCTCATCACCCAGGAGTAAATGGGTACCTGTGAGGGCAGAGATGGTTCTTGTGATTGATTTAGCTTGATGCGCTACATATTTGGCAGCACAGGCTGAGATGGGATGGTTAAAGGAATGACACAAAAATGGCCCAGTGACCCCCTGGTAATAATGTTGAAGCGCCATGAGCGTCACTGAGTGACGGACCTGAGCGCTATATAAGAAGCCACTATTATTATTATTATTATCAGTGTTTAATTCGAGTCTAAAGCTTACTGATTATAAAGTTCAAACTATAGAACCAATTCTCTGTGAAATGCTTCCCTCTGAAATGAGGTCATATATGAGAAAACTTTATATGAAAACTGTGAAAGAGAAGGCAACAGCTTCTTTCGGTTGTTTTAACCCAAATTAAGGACAATGTGTTCACATGCTGAAAATTGTCAAGTTATTTTCACAATTTTCTCCAGACTCACACAACGGATTATGCCCGCATTTTCACAGGGCTTCTATTTCACGGTTGATCACACAAAACATGAACACTGTCTGCAACAATTTTTTAGCTCTACCAATCCCGTACAGTACCATAATTATTATGATGCAATTTTGTTATTTTGTTCTTTCTCCATAAGTTTCCTATACAAGTGCAGACTGGTAAAATTTGACAGAATTTATTTCCTCAAACATGAAAGACGCAGGTAAATTGCAAGTTTTTTGAGTGGTTGTTTATTACAATAATTATTATACCAACTTCATATCATTCGTCAATATTGTGTGGATCACCAATAACTTTCTTGAATCTAAATCTTGTCTTCAGATGGCCTTCCAGAATCGGTTGATCCTACAGTAGTTGTAAATCAAGCACTTACACTTAACAGCCCAACTTAGAATTTGTTTGATCATAATCATATTATTTTGTTATTTCTAATCATAAAAAAACAGAAAGTGAAGAATAAAATTTATTAAAAGTTATTTAAATCTAAAAGCAAAACACATGATAACATTTCTTGTAATAAAATCCATGACGAAGTGAACTATTAACTTTAACCAACTGCAGATCTTTCACTAATGAATGACTATGAAGTTAGACAGTAATTGTGATGAACGACAGTCCTTTCGCTTGGTTTTAGTATGTTTCAACTTGTTTTATTTGTTTGTTATACTTCAAATCAGGTCTTTGGCTGTACAGGAGTTTAGCCAAAAATTTAGAGGGCGCTGTGATAAAACTATCTTCTTTGTCAAGTTCCTTGTGTGGAATAATGATAAATACTGATCTGTTTTGCACAGGGACGGGCCAGACTACCATCCCAACCAAAGGTATCAAGTAATAAGTTTTTGGTTTGAACGGGAGAAAAGTATTACTAAGTCCCTTCATGAAAGGAATGATACACATTGATTTTTGTCGAATAAGGAACCATGCTGATTCTCCCTTCAGCCTATAGTCTGGGCAGTATTTGTTTTGAATGGGACAAAATCAAGATGGTTGCACCTTGAAGTCTATTGACTCAATTAATTGACGTCCCAAGCGTACTATGTACCGGTATGTCTATGGTCTGTCACTAGACACAGAAGCTCCAAAAAACTCAATATAAGATATCGTGGGTGATGACGTCCGATAAATTGGGTCAATATACGAATAAACTCTACGCTAAGACATATCACTAACTGATAACACAAGAACTCACAAAATTGAAATTATACTTGAATGTAGGCCTAACAACACATCTTACAACAAGTGATAACATTTCATTTAAAAAACATTCGAACTATTGGTCTTTGCCTGTACAGGAGGTTGGCCAAACATGTAAAGGGCGCTATCATGAAGCTATCTTCTTACTCAAGTTATTACATTCAAGGTTTTTTTTCTTGTGTTTAAAAGCAGATTTTCTGTAATTTGTCAGTAATCAAATTAAAATTAGAGATAATTACCTAATTTTATTAAATTCTACAATTTGTATTGTTACCCTTGGGCTGGACTTTACAGACCTGCTTAAGCAGAAAACATTGCTCAATAAATTTCTACTATAAAGCAGTTGCAACATAGCGATCTTGTCAAAATAAAAACGTCGATTTCAAACTATTTTGTCAAAAACGAAGATTTTTTGAGAAAAAAAGTAATTAATATGTAACGATTGTTACAGATGGCGTCATTCAGCAAATCAATGAGAAGTATCACTCGATAAAGTAAAGTTTTTTCTCATATTATTTATGAGGAAGGCAGCTAACTACTTCGCATATTTGTAAACCCCTGCTCTCATTTTGTCAAACTTTTGTACAATGCTCTTATAATATATGTACTTTGGGTTACAGTGCAATCTATTGGTTGATGTTAGCTGTGATGGGGTTCATTTGAGTGCATATGTTATGTTTTTGTGCTGGGCAAGTGTGCATGGCAGGTATTTGTGCGATAAAAAATAAAACATAGGCCCTAAATACACCTTGTGAACATTGTACACCAATTTTGACAAACCTTTAAGCAGAGTTATACGAACAAGTATCTGTCCTTTAAGTGCTGCATTATTACAATTGCCAGCACTGTCGATGATAAATATGTAAATAATGTGAACGTGATGCGAACAAGTGATACGCATTGGTTACCGAGAAAGATCTACACGATACAACCAGTTATGGTTATTCATTAAAAGGTTATACGTCATCGAATGTTCAATTTGATTGGCTGAATGTTACCCTATTACCTTTTTCAAGATTTTGCAATTTGGTGTCTTATTCAAGAATTCAAACGCTCTGAAAGCAATCAGTCCTCACCATGTTCACCAGACTTATTTGTCATGAAAGAGCTACATTAGGGTAATATTTTTCATGCCAGAATTTAATATTTCTGCTTAACTATATCAGGTGTTTTTAAAAACGGTTTACCTAGATGCTTTCAGCGAGTTACTTGCAGAGTGAAGAGTCCAGCCTCACTTTAATACCGACTGCGAACGAGGCAAATAAATTTTTATTGGGTTTGAGTCTCACATGAAAGTTTAACGACTGAAAAATAACAGTTTAAAAACAGTACCTTGAGGCCATGTCACACAGGCCATTTTTTACAGACCACTTGGAGGTAACAAAATATACTGAATGCACTAGGAGCACTTCAGAAACATAAGACGTTCATATTTAGCTACAACTCACTATCCCTAGAAAAAAAACTGGAAGGCGACTGGATTTTCTTGTTGTAGATTGCCTTGAATGGTTTACCTGTAAATTGCCTCGTGTGACATGGCCTTTAAGCTTTTTTCAGAGAGTTGGCAACAAATTGGCGAACCAGAAATTTGACATTATTTGTGATATTCTGCAACGAAAATACCATGGGGATGCAAATAAAGGAGTTTTGTTCCGGGGAGGGGGGTATTGTCCCAACTTTCTCCTTATGCGTGGACCCCAATAAATAGGGAGAGAACAGAAATAGGCTCTCGAAATATTCTCTTTTAGGCAGATTTGAGAGCCTATTTTTCAAGATTGATGCTCGGACGTTCTTGGAAAATTTCACGGTGCAGGGGTGTTTTGAAGCGCCATGAGCGTCACTGAGTGACGGACCTGAGCGCTATATAAGAAGCCACTATTATTATTATTATTATTTTAATTTGGAGGGGGAATAACTCAACGTGCCCAGGGACTCCCCATATGAAATTGAGCAAAGGATAACAGTTCAAGAGTCAATGGATAATTTCCCCTTAACAGTAAAAAGTTTATTTAGTGGGATGCACCCTTAAGGTTCTGATTTTCTCTACGGAGGGCGCCACCATGGTCCAGCTGCTGATCAAGACCAGCAGTGTTTGTTTGTAGCTCATTCAACTTCGTGGATAAATCTTCTGGATTAGATGCAACGCAGTCCGTCTACAGCTCGTACCTGCCTGGGCCTCAATCTAGCAAGCGTGTCCAAACATCTCCATGTATCAACGTCTCCTCGATTCCTTCCCAATCTGTAGATGGACAAGAAATCTCCATTGAAAAGTGTTGCTTCTTTAAAAATGTATAGACCATGTTTACAGAAAAAACAGACCTTTCAGGCAGGCGAAATACTACACTGCTGGTTTGGGAACTTTTACTTTTCTAGTCATAATTTCAACATAAAAATGACAACTGAACAAGTTTAAAAGATGTGCCCCCGTCTTCATATCAAACGTTTATAAAAACCAGACAGCTAATCTCAGTGAAATTTAAGATGTGTTATTCCATTGATCTGTTTACAAAGCGTGCCTGCAGGAAGTCCAGGCTATGTGGCTCTTATATTTTAAAAGAAAATAAAAAATATAAAATCACAGGTTACCAAGTCTATTATCCAGTCTTCCGGTTTGGAACAATCAAGACCATCAACTAATTTGATTCTTTTCATCAAATTTACCGGTTGCTGTTATTGATGCTTGATCCCTTACCTTGATCTGTTGTGCACATCTGTAAAACTCGAGCATGGCCTCTTTGAACAGTAGAGATTCTTGAACAAGCCGACTCTCTCTGAAAGACGCACATTACTGAAGCTTGAGCTAAAGAATCGTATTGCGAGACTTCTCAACTGCTGGAAAATTATATGAAATATTTAACACAATATACTGTAACATCTTTGTAACATTTTGGGGAAGAAACTAAAAAGGAATTTTTGTAAAATAAAATCAGTTTTGAATTTTTTTTGTTTCTTAAAAATTAATATGTTCCGAGTTTTTTTATAAAAGCGAAAATTTAAAAGTCGAAAATGTTAAAGTTAAAACTTTTTAAAAGCCCTACTGTTTCATTACAAATGATTGTGAGGTTTCAATTCTTTAGAGATTTGTTTTGTTTGTAATGATTATCAGAGTTCTCTCAATGCTGAGAATAGCATCGATCAACAAAATCTCAGCATCTTGTTGTAAAAATCAAGATTCTGAATCACTTGACCTTCATACCTTTCTGCTCTCTTTACAGCTCCTGTAGTCTGCCTCCTCTCTCGAACCAACTTTCCAGATCTAGCTCACACAGAGACACTTCTCCGGTCAACGTTTTGTCTTTACACACTTCTTCATCTGACCGACACCACTTCTAATTCAACTTACCTAACTTACGGAATGTAAAGGATGCTCCGAAAAGGGGGTTTAAAGCTGCAAGAGAAAGTGTGACATGGGTTCATTTGCTGAAAACAAAGAAATAAAAACAAATAATTTTGGGGGATTTTGGTAGAGAGAAATATTTTCATTTCCATCCACAAGTATTCACTGTCCAACCAATTTGTGAGAATTGCATCAAATGAGGTGGTACTGTTTTAGTGAAAATTTTGATATTTTTGAGGGATTTTGTAGCAAGTACTTCTTATCTAAGCAATTATGATTTTATTTAAGACTTAAGTTCTCCGGAGGATTGGTACTGGTGTATAAACTTTATAATGACAGCTTTTGGATTGAAAATAATAAATTTTTAATAGCAGTTGCCATGTGTGTACTTTGTTTACGTTTCAAAAGCCTGAATTTTCACTATTATTAGGTAGATTGTGATGGCCCCTGGGGATTCGTTTAATTGTTTAAAAAATACCATAATTTTTACACGAGTGCTTACAAAGCTGAGAAGGGGGATCAAAGATGGATGCCAGGATGGAGAAGCTCAGTTTTATAATAAGATTTGAAATACCTGACCTTCTGACCTTTCTGCATTCATTAAACCTGATGTATAGTGTGTCTCCTCTCTCAAACCCGCTTTCCGGATCTTGCAGATTCACTTCTCTATTCAGTCACTCTTCATGTACCATTTTACTCCAATTACACTTACCAAGGTTAACGTTTAAAAGCTGTGAACGGAAAATTATTTGAAGCTGTGGAAGGAAAGGGTTAAAAGTTGCAAAAGAAACAAAGAATGCTAAGCTGTGGAATAAAATCGGTTAAAGCTGTAAAAGAAAGATGTTAAAAGCTGTGAAGGAAACGATGTTATTGGCTGTGGAAGAAAATGTTAAAGGCTGTGGAAGAAAGATTAGTTAGAAGCTGTGGAAGAAAGATTAGTTAGAAGCTGTGGAAGAAAGAATAGTTAGAGGCAGTGGAAGAGATTTGAAGGATTTTTGTTAACCCTTAAATTTTTCCTTGCCTGAACTTACCCATTTGGCCTTTATACTTACACAAAACTTTTCAGCAAGTGCACTTCACTCCATGTATAGTGTGCCTCTTCATTCGGAACATCTTAGACCTCGGAAATGTCACACGGTAGAGCTTCTCGGTTCAATGACAGTGACGGCTAAGTGATACTTAGTCTTGGCTCAAGGCACTTGTTTAAAACTCATTCAGTTACGTTGATTGAAACTAGTCAAGAAATTTGTAGGCTGAAATTAGTTAGAAACAGATCAGTTCCTTGGAACCAAGACTAAGCAATATTACCTGATTTGTTACCGTCTGGTTACGTCAACCTGTCAATGGAAAGGATCAATCGCATATTTTCTAGGCCTACACTTTTTACTCTAAGCCTGCTTGCAACTTACCATTCATTATAACAATACCTTGGTATTTTCATGAATGCTCCTTCAGCACAATCAGGGCTTCACCACAAGCGAGCAGCTTTCTTCCCGCCTCCTTTTGTTCTTGGCTTGCTTTTTTTAAAACGCCGGAATATAACTACTCTTATATAAGCTCTGCTCGGGGTATCATTTTTGCTATATTGATTTCCAATATAATTTTTGCGCTGATTCAGGTTTTTGAGTGATTTTTTATATATATTTTAATGATGCTTTATAAGTTTGATAAGTTAAAGCATGCAGGCGCCATCCTCCTGACTAAAAATGAAGAAACTCATTGTACAGCTCGTAGATCGGGAACATAAATGGAGTCATTTAGCTTTTCTAAATTTGAATCAATTTAATATTCCCGAATCAATAAACTGTACAACTGATTGCAAAGAAAGTATTGTATCTCAAACCGACGTTCCCTTTTTGGTTTTTTTATGAGCAACTGGTATAGTCTGTGGTCACCTACTTTGAGTCCCTTTAACTTTGCATAATTTAATATCAATATTTTTTATGATGAAATTTTACAGGGAATATACAATGTTTTATTAAAGCAAATACCCCGTATTCCATACAGACATAATGTGGAATCTTGTTCATTGTTTTGGTTAAAAAAACAGCCACGAGGTTGGCTCAAGTCTTATCTGTAGTTTATGTACCATAGTACTTCACAGTGATTGTATCAATATGAAATTTATGTATTTTAAACAATATAGATATTGGCTAAATGACTTGGCTTGGGCCAGTTCAAAAATGTCGGGTGTGTGAGCTTATTATTGTTTTACATATAAAACAAGAAGGAAAATGTGCAGTTGCGCACAATTAAGACTCTTTGGCTTTTTAGTGGTTTACGTAAGTGTTGACTAAATTATAGTACGGTTTTAGGCTATAATTATATTTATGACAACTTTTATAAATTTAACATGCCAATGTATAACTTCAGTTTGAGACTTCCCGGGAAAATGTCCAAGTGAAATGAGATCCATACCTAAGGAAGAAGCATCACTGGCCACGACCAATATGCCATACAAGGAAAAGCCCACAAGGATTTGACACTACCATTAACCCATACAAGTTGACAACTTCTACAAGTACTTAGTCGAGCTTCCTGCAGAAAGTCATTGGGGAGAGAAATTGGTTAGATCTTCTCTTACCATTCGATGTCCCCAAGATCTTGTCCTACCTTTGTAGAACTCCACATCGTCAGAAAACCAATACCACACACTCCAAAGAAACCTTCAACTTCACGGATCAGCCAGAGTAGTGCCAGAGTCACCATTACCAAACAACTTCTGTGGTCAGCCAGAGTCGGTGAACAGATCTGAAAGACAAGACAAACAAAGCTTTGAAGTTCAAGTCTAGATAGCTCAGTTGGTACAGTAGCGCTGACACGTTAATCCAGAGGTCCCAGGTTCAGGTCCGCTCTCTAGTAAATGTTTCTTTATTCAACCAAAACTATATTTAAAAATTCACCCATTCAGTTTCCCTTGTGGTTTGTTACATGATGTTTGAAATAAAAAGACGCATACTCTGCTGCCGCTACACCCAGGGTGTATTCAAAAATTATCTGGCTAAAGTAGTTACAGGCAGTACGGCTTTTGACTTGCACCCCGGAACAAAGATATTGACAAAATAGGGAGATCGCCAACATTCTGGCTTGATAGCTCAGTTGGTAGAGCACAGGCACAATAATCCGGAGGTTGCAGGTTCAAGTCCCGCTCTAGCCATTGTTCTGTGTTCAACCCAAAATTATGAAAACAAATTTAACCAGTAAGTTTGTCTTGTTCTGAATTACTTCATGAAGTTTAAATCCTCGAATGCAACAAAGTCTTACTCAAGTTCACTTCCCTGGTCTCATTACATTAAGCATGAACAACACACCGCATAGGAATTCAAGACTACTTGAACATCTTATAAATTATGGTGGGAAAACTGGGTTTTATTTGTGGGGTGGGGTGACTAGACTAGCACTAAAATTTGTTGATCCTAAAATAATTAGCATTTTTGCTCGTATAATATGTCGCCTAAATCCTCCCATATCCTCTTCTCCTATGTCACTCCCCATCAAGTTGTGTGGACTTGGATAAAGATGGGACGCCTAATCCTGTGATAAGCACTTGTTATCAGTTAATACAGTGCATTTGTTTGTTTATATATTTATTTATTATTTTATTTTATTTTTTTTCAGTTCAAAGGAATAGTCTTCACCAACGGTCAAAACTGAGCACTGGATGATACATTGACAACCCAAAAGACCAATGGTATAAATGCAAAAAATAGCAGTTTCTTTCTGGAAGGTACCAGCCTTCGAAAAAGACCCTGATATGGTCGAAAAGTCAGGCCACATTTTATGATCGTATCATCACATTGCCCATTGCTTGTCCACTGCAAAAAAACACAACAAGCGAATAAATATGCCGATCATTCATGCTCCGCCCCTTATATGCATTGACCAATCACAACCACGAACTCGACACCTCAATTCTGGACACACTAAAGTCCCATTACAAAATATAAGCTACCCACGTGGACATCGTTGATAGACAAAGTGGGCGGGGCTGGTGAATGGTGAATGCTGCCAAGAAAAGATGCCGAACCCGACCACCATTTTCCAATTCAAAAATAATTGTGCCCCAAAGTAGTATCTACTTAACCCTCTCCAACAACTGTTTTAGTCGTAAAAGTAGGTTAAAAAACCCTTAACTAACAAAGATGGCTAATTATACACACAAATTCGCCTGAAATTTTTGAATAATGCAAAAATTGGCGAAGGCTAAATGACATCACAACTTTCTCAGTGTTTTCAGAGTAGAGAAAAGGAGCAAGTTTCTGAAATGTTAATAAATTTCACCGAGTTGTCTTGAGTTTTTAGGCTTAAATAAGACAACAGCAAGCTCAGTTAACATAAATTATTTATGTTTACAACATAATTCGTAAACATTATTAGGTTATTTACCTTTCTGGTTTGTAGTCGTCACTGCAGCAACGCACGTTCCGTTGTTTCTTGGTCGAACACGAGGCGGCCGTAGCCATCCTCACTAGGGCCGGGTGTTGCAGCTCTATTGTTCCCCGGTGCAGAGCTCGTCTTCTCTGGTTAAGCCCGAGTCACACCAAACTAGTTCTTAAAACGTCCGAACCCGTCCTAAAAAAATCGTAACACGGGTTGTGGTCTGGCTAGAACGTATAACTTTGGCCGGACAATGTAGATAATGTGACCCGTCCATTCGCGTCTTTATCCCGTCTGCTGCCCGTTTATATCAATTTCAGGGAAATTTCAGTGTAAAAGTCATGTGTTCAGTCCCCTGTGCCACACCGTATACAACTACACAACACGTGTTTCGCCCACTGGCTGTCGACGAAAACAGACCATTTGCATTCAACAGGTACAAGAAAGCAGAAACGTCTAATTTACATAACATAGTGATTTGAACAATAGTTTTGCAAACTCTTAGTGCAAAGAATGTAAGGATCAGTTTGCCAGATGCATGGAAACTCATTAAGGGACAAATGCAACCATGGTATGTTGTATGTAAATGCTTTGGTTTTTTAGCTACAACAAAAAACATCAAGTTATAGAACCACAAAGGAAACTGACTGTGTAGGGCGGGGCGGTCTCAAATTCCAATCCCGCTGTAACAGCTGAGTAACAAACAAATCAAGCAGGGGCAAGACATAATCAGTGGGTATTTACTGTATTGAACCATTCTTTTATTATTATTTTTTCTCATTTGGGTGGGGGAGACGGGTGCCATTTTAAACATTTTGAAAATTGCTTGGTATTCTGCCTATATTTTTCAAAAGCAAACGAGCATAAATCTGTAAGGGGGATATCCAAATATCTTTCGGGTGATCTGAGTGCATGCCAAATTCAATGATTGTACCATCAAATGCACAATTACCCGTAATATTTCCCCTGTCTGCCCCACTATATTATTTGTGGAAGGCCTACTCAAAACCAAAAACACACGGTGGACTGACACCTATTGTCAGCAAAAGTTTGTCATGTAATGTAAGACACGTATAATAACACTGGTAACCCTAGCTTTATGATTATAATGGCTTCAACAATATAGCTCAAATCTGTCACTCATTTACGCTCTTGGCGCTCCAACATCTTGGTAAAGAAAGGCTCAATTTGTCAGTGCAATTCGTGCATGTTGAATAGTGATTAATACTTCCCAATAATGTACCCATTTATCATACGGGTTAGACAAACTATAACGATATCATGGTCGTGTTGAAAACTGAGAAACATTCATGCACTATATTATGTTTGCCTTGCATTTATGGCTTTCCATATAGTTTTTCAACCGTGAATTTCAAACACTCGGGCTATGACGTTGCAAGAAAGGTCTTCAGAGCTCCAACGATTTGTTTGTAAACTAAAGCTGCAGCCGCCCGTTTGACCAAACGAGGCAAGAATTTAAGGAGTTGATGAGTTTTAATGTCTATTTTGTTTTTATTGCGAAACAAAACAAGTATTGAATACATTTTGATTTTGCATTGTATAGCAGAATATAATCACTCGGAATAATCTGGCCCTTTCATTTCACTTCGCCTCGTGACATGGAATAGTCCATATTTCACCTCGTGATTATATTCCGCGACAATGTACTCATTATACTACATCCAATATGTGTACATTTTGATAAATTTCAGCCACAGACGGGTACAACTTTTGTTTTAACTGAAAGGACCTTAAAGCATGCCTTTTTACGAATCGGCAGATCTACGAATGCTTATACAGTTTATAGTACATGTTAAACTTATTTCTTTGGCAAAGTACCCATTGTCTCTACCAGTTGTGGTTTTTAATTCTTTTAAAGGGACATGTTGCCTTTAATTTGGGAAATTTGGGGGCTATAAAAAGCGCTTTTGTGAAATGAATATGGTTAGAAGGATGTTTTAAAGGTAGAACATAATGATCCATACAAATATGCCTCGAAAATGTATGGTTTTCCTTTTACTTCGTGAACTAACACCGTCAGCCATTTTGTGGAGTCAGAAATTGTTCTACAAAATGACAGACGTATTGGTTCACAAAGTAAAAGAAAAACCACACAGTTTTGAGGCATATTTGTGTTGATCATTATATCCTACTTTTAAAACATCTTTCCAACCATTATGTATTTCACAACAAATGTTTTTATAGCCCAAAGCGCCCAAATCTAAGGCAACGTGTCCCTTTAGGCTTATCAGGCAGATGCACCACCCGAAGACATCAATTTGTATCTCCTAATTTCAGTACTCGCACCGCTGTCACGTGACGACACTATAATTCATTGCAAATATTCCATGTTTTTAATACTAGTCTTAATATTTGGAAGTGTTTCTGCATAATGCTCTGCAACATCGGTAGATCTTTACAAGCATTACCCGTTATGGTCTTCGTTACAACAGAGCGGTGTGAGTTGCAAGTCCAGATGAGCTATACTAGACCAGCGTGTGATGCGTTCATAAAGCAATTGCACTGGACAAGCATAGTCTAGTATGTAATTAAGTATGGAAAACCTCCTTTGTTATCATTTGTCGTATTCCTCTTGTCATCTTATTGTAACAAAATATAAATCAACCAGTGTAGCTTCAAGATGAAGTCAATTAGATCCTCCACCGAATAATTCAAACGCCAAATCGTGTGTTCAATTCCTTTCCTTTCACACTCACAAAGACATAATCATTGGACAATAAAACCTGGTAAATAGTGCAATACAATCAAAGAGTTCACGTGACCATTTATAATGATGATGAAAATAGTACAATGAGTGTATCCGTTCTTCATTAGTCTACTCGACGCAGTTGTACTTGTAGTACGTCCAATCTGTGAAAATTTCATTAAATTAAAGCCGACCATTTTCCTTTTTTTTAGACAATGGTTTTTGTTTGGGCAAAAGGCTGTTGTTGTTCACTTGTGCTTATGTCTTGTTAGTCTTTAGTGCAAGACGTTGCTGTTCCTTATCAGTATCACTCGACTAGTCTCTATGAAAACGTCAAGACTATACTTGTCAGATCAGACAAAAACTGCATGTAGGCGTAACATGAAAATCGGTACAATGGTATCTATCTTGCAAAAAATAACATCGTTACCACCCCCAAACGGCGCTCGTTCATTCAAACACACATCACTACAAATCATGCATCAACAATTTTGAAAACCACTACACGTAGGCACTCTATAAGTCTCCTCGTCGAAACCAAACCCAAAGAAATCAGCAACATTTGAAGAGACGCCTGGCAGTTTGCTTTAGAGTTATGCTTTTAAACATTGTCCTTATAACAAACAAAACTAACACTGCGAAACAAAATGTGCTACTGAATAAAACTAAATACTTTGGAATTTGGAATCCGAAAAAAGCCAGGTTTTCGCTGACAAACAGGGCGAGTGTGAGCGGAGACAGGATCGAGAGAAAGATAAACTGGGTTTTGTTGAGCCTTATTTTACGGCCAAATTCTTCAACTTGCTGCCGGTGATCGTTACTGTTGTCATCTCGTGAGAGAACTGGTCCTGGTATTTCGGCAATGATGCGTCTGAGATGGTGCCGGGCCGTGAAAAGTAGTATCAGGTAAACAATGTAGCCTGTAACTGACGGCACAACTGACAGTAGCAAGCAAAGGGTCACAAATATCGCTTTGCTGAGAGGGGGGTCGGAGTAGGGAGCACAGGCGTGGAACGATGGAACATACACCCCTCTCCACTCGGACAGGTACCCACTGAGTGGAACCATCAACAGAGGAAGCACGAGGATGCATACCACAAGATGTCGAACCCGTGAGCGAGTGACCAGTCCTGGATGATGAAGTGGGTAACGTACGAAGACAAGCTGCTCGAGAGCGTAACTTAACGACAATAGAGCAAACTGGAAATGCACGTACATCAAGAAGAGGCTCTCTGCTGTACATAAAACGCTGCCGAGGACCCATACCCCTCCGGCAAACGAGCTGATGGTCATTGGTAGCGCAAAGGCAAAACAAGATACTAAAATGTTGACGTTGATGGTTACGAGGAGGAGGTGAGTGGTGTCCTTTTCGCTGCGGTGCAGGACCAGCAGCGTGAACACGCTTGCTGTGACGATAGGCGGTGTTAGGGCAGTCCAGAGCACTGCAGATATCACGTCAAAAATATCCCCGTTTATATCAGTCGCTGTGCCGTTAACACTTCCCACTACATCCGCCGTCTTCATTGTGACACAACAACAGTTTGCATAAAGGCCTACCTAGTGGATATCGCCATTATATCAATTCTCAGATTCGTCATTCAGTCCTCACAAGTTTCTTCAATCGGTGCCGTGTCTCTTGAAATACTTTGGACCACGTTGGAACTGTTGGGTTACAGCCTCACCGTCGGTGATAGCACGGTGATCAGTCGGTAATAACTGCTCTTCATGCGGGATTGCAAAAGATTGTGCTGAAAATAGACTTGTTGACAAGTCGTTAATGATGGTCGCGGTGAGTCGAGTCGCGTGTGGTGTTGTAGCCTAATAAAGAATGCTCTCGCGAGATCACTGGCTGCTGACCAGTCTTGAGAGCAGTAATCTCGCACAGAGCAGCCCTCTCGCGGGATATTGCGAGAAAGCCGTTCCACTATCACCGCGACAGACATTTAACGACTTGTCCACACTGAAAAGGGTGCTCAATCAAACCTGTCGTCATGATGGTAAACAATAAACATACTACAGGAAATGAGAAATCAGAATTGATTTTAGAAGCGGTGTTTTTAACTTCACATTCTTCGGAACCGTGTGACAGTTCATTCGACAGTGAGGCGATGTTCAATCGTAGAAAAAGAAAGAATTCATGCATGCAGCGGGCTTATCCTTACTGCCGTTCACGGTTAAATCGACCGGCCCTATTTAGCGCCTCTCTGAATATAGGCTAATGGAAATTGCACCGTTATCATAATAAGCTTTGACGAACAAGCTGTTTAAATTTCAATTTGGCCGTCTCGTCCAAACAAATTCGCGGTCTCTTCTCAAACTAGTTCTGTAGCAACCGGGGGGTGCGAGGTGGAATCCCCTTCTCGGCGTATATATATTCTGCTTAGACGGCAGTTTGTGTTTGTGGTCAAATAGTCATCAAATTGATTCAGGTTTTGAGTTTATAACACCAAATAACGGTGGATGTTTTGTTTGGGGAGCTTTTGCACAAGTTATTTTCGTTTTGGGTAAATCGAACAAAAACAACCGAGTCTTTGGCAATTATTCTTTGCACATTCCAATAATCTGACCGAAATATTTAATTGTCAGTGTTCCTTAAACAAAGCTGGCATCTTTTCTTTTAAAAGGATTATGTTTCACATTAAATTTGCACTGTCGAGTTAAAAAGGTATGGTAAATACTCCGAAAATGAATGAATGGCAATTAATTTTTTTTACTGTGGATGAGAAGCACTGCATCTGTTTATAGTATAAACTATTTTGGGAGAAGATTCCCTTCTAAGTAAAATGATTTGGATAATTTTTCACCCAACAACAATCGAGGGTTGACTGAAAATTCAAATGTCTGTGATGTGGCGTTCGTGAATGCTGCGGCCAGAGATGTAGCTAATACCCGCTGTCACCTCGCTAAATGTAGATGGATTCGACGTTCTTGATGAAGATACCGTGACAGTTTGTTGCCGTTTTTCTCAACAAGGTGACAGTAGACACTGTATTCAGCTGAAACTGATATAGATGTTCGTGCAATTGCACGAACATCTCTATTATTCAATACAGAAACATTAACAAGACTTGTTATTGTTTCTGTATTGATAATTGTGACTGTAAATCAACTTTAGTTTGACAAAAACCAATCTATGACCATACCATTAACTCCATTATTAAGACGGATTAAAAAATGCTATCGAACATTTTTTGCATCATTTTCTTGTTGACAATTTCGATCAAACTTCTGCTTATAAAGCCATTGCGTCACACGCATGCGTATTGTGTATTCGCTACTTTCAGCTCCAAAGCTGGCACACGTTTTGTGTGTAATTCTACCAAGAATCACCCACCGTTCAAATAAAGGCATTTCTTGTGATGGAAACTTAATTCTGAGAAGACCTTTTAGTCTTTGAAGAACGTTATTAAAGAGCGTTTGTAACATTGGTAAGAGTAAAAATATAAATGTTCACAGATTCACACATAACTTAAGTGGTATAAATATGGTCATGATGGGAAACTCCCTTTGAAATATTTTTGCTTTAAATGCTATAGTTTTTGAGAAATTAGTAAAACAATTAGTTTTGATCTCATGAGTCAAAAACTCGATGTTTGAAAACAGTGAAAACAGGTTTTTCCCAACTTTTTTCTGGTGATTGCAATGACCGATTGAGCTTAAACTTTCACAGGTTTGTTGTTTCATGTATATGTTGGGATACACCAAGTGAGGAAACTGGTCTTTGACATTTACCAAAAGTATAAACTCCCTTTAATAAATCATCAAAGAAAGAAAAACTAGTAGGCGTGGCTCACGATGGAACTACGTCACACCTTTAGGCAATGAACAGGATACCCTGTATGGCATTTCATGTTAATGTACAGTTGCTGTAATTACGTTACTCTACTTAAGAAACAAAAACAACAACACAATGTTCACAGGCTCTCTGGAGGTTTACATCCAGCTCATGGGGTTATATTGTAAAAACGGCTCGTGTGATTGAAGCGTACTCGATTGTTTATGTGCCGCATACTTTGGGTAAAATGTAGGCAGGTAATGTTACTTGTCCCATTTGGGGTCAGTATTTGTTGTTTATTATATTTACGCGTATTTAATTAAATCGGGGAAAACAACTTGGTAAAAGAGCAGTTGCCGTGTCAGTGCATGACCTTTCCATTGATCAACATTAATACTCAGCAGTGTTTGCCAATTTTGTTTTTACAGCGTATGAAATAAACAGCAATCATGTGCAAACAGTCGTAGGCCCTGTAAGAAAACAGCGGCTTTATTAAGCGGGAGATGGAATATAGCGTAGGGATAGAAGATTGATGACGATGACTTTCTTCTGGAGTGGAGAGAAAGATGCTATGGCTATAGAATTATACAGAGCCCTAGTTATTAGACATTGTTGATCTTAAAATCGGGTCATACATTGGTTTTTGTCAACGGAACGCTGATGTAGGGCAAATTATCTAGAAAGATACAATTAAAATCACCGTAGTTAAAAAGGGATCCTCTTACTCAACAACCCCAATTGGCTTTTGGTACAATGATGTGGAAAACTCAAACCAAATAAAGGTAAAATGTTCAACACGAACTACAGCAAGAATGCATAATACACAGGACATGAGGGTATAGTTTAAACACATTGTGGAAAGATTTATTTGGGAGTAATGAGCCGTAGAGAACGAACTAACAAGTAATTTACAGATATAAATATTATGTATGATATCATTCATTTCACAATCAAAATATATTACGATGTACCATACATTGATACTTGAGAAGATTCTTTAGATTTTTAACAAGTGCACACGGGCAAAAATACTCGGTGCTACAAAAAAAAAAAAACACTGATTACAACGACAGAGTTTTGAAGCAAGTGAAGACAGCACAAACACATTTTGAAAAAGCTTTGCTAAAGGAAAAGTTATAAAAAATGTTTGAAAGATCACAGTTTTCAAAAAGACTTTTGATATAAAATAAAAAGTTGACTTCCAGTCCTAAGCTGACCCTAAAAGCACCCTCTTGTGGTCTGGCAAATGAGCTCGCACTATAAAATGAAAGGTTGCAGAATTCATTGGGGGTTTTCTTCATAAACGGGTCTGGTCTCCGGGGACCGAGAATCCGGCTCAGTTCTTACCGGGAGTTTTTTTTTAAAGCCTGTACATTTTTGGATTTCATAAAGGTGCTCAGCACAAACATAATTGCTTAACACCAATGTAGTTGAATGTACAGTTTTGTGGCATAGGGTCCTTGTCTTTCTAGCAGGAAACAACCAGGAAAAATTCTGAACAAATAAAAACAAGTTCAAACAGCTTCCAAAAACCCTGCACAAAGAAGAAAATGTCTTCACACCACACCTTTGCAAGGGTGTGAATTATTAATTTTTTTACCCACAAAAGTAAGCAGTCTATAGTGATGCACATGATACAAAATCCCTGAAAACAATGTTTCATTTAAAAGTGTTGTGAATTGTTTCACTTCAGTGAAAGTATTTTTTTAATAACAAATCTACACTCAAACAAAGAAGTGGAAGAAGAATTCAAAAAAGCACTTCAAGTTTCACGCTGGGATTGTGAAAGGGAAAGTCCTTATGGAAGAAAAATTGTTTCCATAGTACATAAAACAAATACTTCAAGTAAATAATTTTTGATAATTAGTTTGCATCTAAACAGGGAATGATCGGTGAAGATTAAATACTAAAAAACAACTTGATAGTGTAAAAACCAATACTGTCTACTCTCTTATTACATTTTATTTATATACACATAACTATCTTTGATGATTCAGGTTTCAATATTCAACCACAAAACGAAAATAGAAATTACACGGCCCATTTTTTATTAAGCCTGTAAGCTGACATTTTCTGCTTACAGTGCAACCTAGCTTTAGCACAGTTTCTATAACATAAACACTGCTCTAGTGCTAACCATTAGCAAAGCAAATGGCATGCTAGCTTACAGGCACTCCTTTACAGAGCTGCTTAAACATAAAAAGTAGCTAAGCACAACCAAATTATGCTTGACAAAATAAGGCAACCAGCCAAAACACCATTTTACATGTATGATCTTTGACTGGTATTCATTTATGATCAGCAGAAAATAGTTTGCTGCTTAAACAGCTCTGTGATATTGGGCCTTGATGAGTGACACAACAACACAATCCATTCTGAATGCGCGTGCACACGCAATGTCAAATCTTTTCTGATCGATTGTGAAATACATCTTTGCTTACACATGTTTCTCTGAAATAGTAAGCACAAACTGCTGACCTGTAAATGACCTTTTACAATTGGACCATGCTGGAGTAGAGGAGGCCGAACATTCTATCAATCCTGGACGAGGCAGAAAATAAACACCCCCTTCCTTACAAGACTGCACACATCTAAAACATACCCTGGCACAAAGTTAATTCATTAATATTCATGAGGTAACCCGGTTCATTTCATTGGTCGAAAAACTTAATGACATCACATGTTTGTGAATTTCTAAAGAAGTGTACATGTACATACAATAAGATTCATCTTTACATCTGATGCACACAAGTTTTGAAACTCTGTGTTTAATATCTGTAAAAATTGCATATTTTGTCCTTTTCCATCCGTTATCAGGGTGCAAATACATGGTTGTAACCAATTACTGTTTCAGTTGACTTGGCCATTGGTAAAAATCACTAGCCAATGACAGAAACAATTACTGGTTGAAGCCGCCAAAATGCACCCCACTACTCCACAGTTAGTGTAGGTTCCACTGTGATGGATCTAGGTATGAAACCCTGCACTTTTCCAAACCGTTGCTTCGCAGACAAGTTATTTATAAAAGATGATGTTACTTTGCTGTTTGCAATTGACATCAAGTGATGTCATAGGTCACATAGGTCACATCGTCTACATACATATACAGTAGACTTTCTCACGCCTGCTACTTTTGTGTGTTCAATTTAGGAGGTAATATACGCTGGTCCAATGGTCTGTTGGTCCTGTTTTGAGTATTTATACAGTTGGCCAAGCAGCCAAGTGCACTGGGCTCAAGTGTCATCAGAGTGTGGATTTGGTCCCAGTCTTGGCAGTTGCATCCTTTAAGCAAGACACATAATTGCTTTGACCTTTAGAAGGAGCTTACAACGGTAGGCCCCATGTGTTTCATAATACATGTTAAAGAACATTTTTTTGATAAAAGAAGGGGCTAGTTTTCGACTGAGCAGCTAAGTGCACTGCTCTAGTGTGGATTCAAGTCCCAAAACTGTGTCCTTCAGCAAGACATGAAACTGTAATTGCTTTGCTCTTCCCATGGGATGTACAGCTGGTCACATGTATTTTATAACACACTCGTTCAAGAATCCAGAAAGGGCTGGTCCCAGTTTTTCTGGCATTGATGCCTGCAGATTGCACAAAAGGTCCAGCTCTAGTAAATATTTCTTTGTTCAACCCCAAATTAGGTCAAAATATATATCTAAGAGCACTGTTTGAAGAAGCTGCTCACAACTTATGATTCATGTGTTCTAATATGATTTGTTATTATCAATACATATTGATTATATTTTCAGTATATTCGCACTTTATAAAGTTACTGATAATGTTTGATTCTAACCTATGTGCATTGATTATTATACGTTTATGTACACAGTTTATTTCATATAGTTCATTCAACTAAACTACATGTCTGTCCGTTTCTGTTCACATTTTTTAAAATGGCAATTAAATTTGTACAAACAAATTTACTGGGTTACAAGGGTTGTTGACTCAAATATCTTTTGAAATGTTTTGGTAAAAAAATAGTTAGTGGCCTGACGTTTGGAACAAAGCAGATTCTTTCTCAATAAAATGACATCACAATGTTTACTGAGCATTGTGTGTAACCAGGGAATTAAAGTTCAGTGCTCACAAATACAGCGCTCAATTTCATAGAGCTGCTTGAGCAGAAAATATTGCTTAACACTCTTCTGCAAGCCAAATAGAAACAGGAAACCACTTACAAATGGTACACAAGACATGACATTTTGGTCGGTAACCTTTATTCTGTTAAGCAAAATTTTGTTGTGCCTAGTTACCTCTCATGCTTGAGCAGCTCTATGAAATTTGGTCCATTCTTATGAGGTTTTGGGAGCAGAATGTAAAACCACTGTATGTTTTCACATGGCAAAATATAGGTTCACACATCGTGTATAATTATGGGAAATATTTTACTCTCTAGAGTATCAAATGACATGTACAGCTTCCTCATAACTTGTCAGGCAGTACATAGCTTAGACTTGACACCCCTGTAGCAATGTATAGCTGCCGATTCTACACTTGGAAAAGGTCAGGAATGGTCGCCAAATTACACCTTTTTTCCTGACATGAGAGTGAGGTTTAAAATGACTGAAACTACAGGTTTGTTTTAGGTTAAGTACGTAGGGTTTTTTACAAAATAATAAATATTGACTCTCTGTTTGACATTTTGATTTAATTACAGGTGTTATATCATCAATGAATAGATCGGCAACAGACACAATCGGCGACTGCAGTCACGAGACCCATAGTGGTTATAAAATGTAAACAAACAAGCAAGCAAGGCGCAGCGTGGATGAACGCATGGCTGCTTCCGAGCACTTCTGCAGTAATAATAATAATACGAGAGATTTATATAGCGCATAATGCAGAAGCCTCTATGCCCAACACACCAAAAAATTTACATTGTATACCCACTATGAGTCACTTGACTCCTGCCGCCGATTGTGTCTATTTGTTTATTACATGACTTTAAAATCACAGGTGAGAAATATATCACCCTGTGACAAATTCTAAAATAAAACAAACTTCAAAGAGCCGTCAAACTGAGAGTATTGCTCTAATGAATTCATGCGCTAAGCAAAATTCAATGTGGGACCAGCCACAAGTAATATATATAAATAAACATGGCATTTTTAGCTGGTAACCTGTTTCTGCTAAGCATGTTCATTTGCTTAGCATAGTTGCCTCCTCAAAGGTATGGTACACGATTGGCAATGAGTGTCTTGTGAGTGAGCAAAATAAAATGGCAACTTTTATTGTGAAATCTTACTTCTTCTTTTTCATACCAGTCCAGCATATCCCGAGAACTTTTTCCAACTGAAGTATTGTAATATGCTAGAAATATTGTCCAATGGGCCTGATTTCATTGAGCTCCACAAGTAGATAATATTGCTTTAAAATGTTAGCTAAACAAAAATAAGCAGGATACCAGTCACAGATGGTGTATGTGACATGGTATTTTGGCTGGTAACCTTATTCTGGTAAGCATAAATTTGGGTTTTTGTTCTTAAACAGCTCAGTGAAATTGGGCCCCTGTTCTTTGAAATAAGCACAAAATTATCACTTAATTTGATGCAATTCTCACTGGTTGCACAATGGAAACTAGAGTATTGGAAAGAATTCAGACGACCCTAAACCAATCATGTATGGTCCCTAGAAGCTTTATAACACACACACCTGTGTTTCTAATCACACAGTCGGCTCAGATTGTCAACTTTGTGGGTAAATCGGACTACTATCTTATGTAGAGCAGGCCACGTCACCCTTTTTAAGATACTTTTCCCTGCTCCCTCTATATCTAACATAAACATACCCTCAAGGCCTGTTAGAGAGGCCTCTGTAAGCTTTTTAACTGCCTCAGGATGCTAGCAAATGTTGGTCTCTTCCTGGGCTCGATGTCCCAGCATTGCTGCATTATCTTGTAGATGAGATCCGGGCAGCTCTCCGGTGCCGTCATGCGGTAACCTTTCTCTATATGCTCCACGACTACGGTTAGATTCTGCGAAAGACAAAAGTGTAAATGAGAACCTTGCGATGAGAATTTAACCCTCCAACTAACTTTCAATGGCAGTTGCCAGCAAATTTTTTTTACAAATGCTAGGTTTTATAAAATTGTTGCGGTACCTGATGCTTAGATATAGGATTCAAACTGCCTCTAGCTACCGGGAAAGCTTGGTGGTCCAGTGGTAAGACATCTGCTCTGGAATGGCAAAGGTTGTGGGTTCAAATCCCACCCAAGTAATATGCCTTTGGTTTTTTTGTGCACAGGACTTGGGAAAGTACTGAGTATACAGTGTATACAGTGTAGGGGTAAAACACAAACAATTATCTTTATCCCCAATGCAAATTAAAAATATCTATTAAAATACTTTCCCATAAAAATAAATATAAGCTTAAAATGTATTTTTTTTTACATGAGAAAGTGAGGAAATAAAAGAAAACATTATTGCACTTGGATGGTTTTGTCTTTAAAAACACTCGTTTGATAAGCACTCTCTATTCTCGATGCTTTTTTAATCCTATGGACAAAAATTCACAGCCTACTCAAGAGGGATTCGAACCCATGACCGCCGCATTCTAAGACCACCAAGTGTGACCAGTGACAAGAGGCAAGTACGAATACAATAACTAGGAGCAGGTACCAAAAACAGTTAATTGATAAAAAAATATATACATAATATTATAATAATAATATGAGCACTTAATACACTTAATATCTGGCAAGTCCTGACGCTCATGGCAATAGTAAAAAATGAGCAACAGGTCAATATTCCAAAACAAATCAATTACATAATTCAAATAATCAATATCTTAAACTTAAGCATTTTATAATCATAACATAAACTACCAGCACAGGGACTCATGGTTCAAGTGGCACTATTCAGGAAGAGATGTGTTTTGAGAGCAAGTTTGAAATCACTAAGGGTAGATAGGCTACGTATTCTGAGTGGGAGCTTATTTTTAAAGGTAAGGGCCAGCATGAGAAAAGGATCTAACCCCCCCACCCCCCCCCCCCCCCCCCCCCAAGTCTAGAGATGACTAATATCAGATAAATGAAGGCATCTAGTAGTGGGCTTATATTCAACAAGTAGGCTTCTATTTTTAAGTACCATCAACAACAACTTAAAAATAATACGGTAACTAAATATTCTTTATCCCAATTATGCAATTTTTACATCAATTAAAAAAGAAGTGATTTGTTTTAAAACATATCAAATAATTTTGTTTATATATATACTTACAAGTTTTGGATAGGGTAATTTCCCAAATGAGTACAACTCCCATATAAGAATTCCAAAACTCCATACATCTGACTTGACGGAAAACTCCTGTGTGAACAAATTACAGAGCAATAACATCAGACATACTTGGTTTGCAGTAACATCATGTGATAATATCTATTTTATTGTGTAGATTTTTCTTATAAGAACTTGTCCTGCTATTTATTGACCATTTATTTGTAGATTGGAAACTGGGAGACTACCGGGATCCAAAAGGATTGTCTGCTGCCTGCTAGTGTTCCATTATATCGTCCAAAAAGCTGAAAAAGTAAATTCAACAACTGTCACTCATTGACAAGTGACCTGCGGAAGGCACTAAATAATAAATCCCTGTGAACATTCAGACTCTCTCTCTCGAGTGCACTCAAAACTTTTCTTTTCAGGTGCTCTAGGTTCCTATATGCATTAACAGGATCTATCTAGCTCCCTCCAAGGGCGTCGATCGCTACTGAAAGGTAGGGGGGGACGGGCGAGCAAGTCTTGAAAAAATACATCTTACATTATTTGCACCCCACATTTTTATTATGCTTCGGGAGTCCGGCGTTTATCGTGTGTCAGCTTGTAGTTCTTCGAAAAAACAAAATATTGCTTCTTCGACAAATTCTTGTCATAGCCCAAACTGCTCCTATTTATTTTAATGGATTTTACTACATTTTGTGCGTTGTGCGATTGTAACAAAATGTAACACATTTGCACATGTGCGCACACACGTACTTCCTTTGGGGAGGGATCGTGTACCGTACATTTTAGCATACACAAACACGCATAACTTGAATGCTAACATTCAAGGTATGTAAGCAGGATCGGGCGTTCATGTCTTGGACGATACTTTTGTCTATTGTCTGTATTATAGAAGCGGAAATGAGCCCAAAATACCATTTTGTTCAAATCAAGAAAATTTTGATGCATATTTCTAATGAACAGTCAATCAAAAAGTGGGGGGGGGACATCTGATATGCTGTCCCCCCCAGTCTAAAAAGTGGGGGGGGACATGTCCCCCCCCCGTCCCCCACCCATCGACGCCCTTGGCTCCCTCTCTGAGGAGTATACGAGGGGAGCACTCGAGAATGTCTGAACTGCTACAGGGCTTAGTATTTAGTGTCTCCCATGACCTATGCATAATCTGGAACCAAAATCACACTGTAAGGCCCAAAAATCCTGTACGACTCACATCCACTATCGGTTCTATGAAGAACCATTATCTCAAAAGTATTGTAGTTTTGTAATGACCTTGAAAAAAAAGTAAAACCTTACTGTATCCAATAATCATAATGTCAATAAAGATTTTTCAGTCAGTGAAATGACTGACTTTGACTCTGGATACTCTTGTTTTAATTGATATTGTGCTTTATTTTCAAATTGAAACTCCAAATGCTGACTGAGAAAACATTACTGGGGGTAAGCCCTGTTAGTCGCTACACCCCTACTCAGTACTGGATCTGTAAAATCCTGGCAGTTAGGTTGTGACATAATAGAGATTGTCCGCTTACGTTTCTCCTGAGAGCCTCCGGGGATGTCCACTTAATAGGAAACTTGATTCCTTGCTGGGTGACGGCCGCTTCTTTCGACAGACCAAAATCCGCCACTTTGGCGTCGTCGGTCTCCGAGATAAGGACATTTCTCGCTGCGAGGTCACGGTGGACGATGTTTTGTGCCTCCAGGTATGCCATGGCTGAGGCCACGTGACTAAAAACCAAAGGATGATCGAGAAGTTGTAAATAACAAGGAGAGGATCACCCATTTTAGTAAATTATACGATAAAATCTCACAAAAGGACTCAATAGGGATCGAGGTTTCCTGTCCCACTACCAGGAATAGATGCTCTATATCACCTACTCCAACCATTGTTATTGAATTCATTCACCCTTTACTTTCTTGTATACATACCACATGTATTTGACTTGTCCCCTTCACTGCGACTGATGAAGTAGTTGTTGCTACGAAAGCTCATGCAGTTTTTTAATGTAATTAGTTAGTCATTAAGTGCTACCACTATCGTCATTGTTTTAAAATGACCCTAGTAAGCCTTTCAATAATAATCATAATAATATAGCACATTTGACAATAACGTATCGATGCAAATTACATTAGTGCCCAGGTTATTGGGCCTTTAACATTCCTGTAATCTTTCTAAGTTCCCTGGAGAGTATACAGCCCTGGTGGTTAAGAGGTTGTGATGTTGGTCCCAACCCTTCACTAACGAGATTAACAATACGCTTCTGCACGCCATCTAATAAAGATAAATGACAAGCAGAAGCTCCAGCCCAAATGTGACCGAAGTATACTCCATTAGGGGATGTAGTTGTCTTAAACAGATAGAGAGTAGCATCAGGAGGGTTAGAAAACACAATGGACCCCTTTAAGCGGCTACATTTACCTACAAAACTGCGGATATTTCTTGTGACATACTCACATGGAAAAGTGCAGTAGCTGAGGCTGTTTGATAACCGTTCTCCCTCGAGATCTTAAATAATCTACTAAATTCCCCTGAAAATAAAAAAAACAATGCAGACAACAGAGAGTGGTCAAAGTTACTGATGTGACGTCAAACCTGGAAAGATACATGTTAGAAAAGGGAAGTTTGTTTTTCAAATCTTGTAGCGGGTTATAATAAGGGAATAAGAGAGTGTCTTAAATGTCCATTAAAATCCAGCAGGGTCGTGGCCCATGCAATAAAAGACTGAACCGAGAGCGAGGTCCTTTATTGAACTACCATGACTCTGCAAGGTTGTAAACGGCAGTTTCAGAACGAGTCACCACTCTTTTATTCCTGTTCATAAATATCTTTCCGTTAAAAAATATCGAAAAACCTTTAAAAGTTGAGACAAAATCTGCCAGTAATACCCTCAGGTCACATCAACTCTGCGCTGAAATTCTATCCTTGTTGAGCGCATTAGAATAGTAGCTCCAGGCCCAAGTTTAGACCTACACAATTTGCACACTGTATGCGATCAACTGATAGCCTGATGATCAGAAATTTAGTCAAAAGAGGGTGCTATGTTTAAACACTCCATGTACAGAATATACTGCACGTTTAAGCATGGCCACGTGATCTCCTCTCAACCAATCAGAATGGATAAACTGTCCCAAGTATTTATGCTTACTTAATAATACATGGTTCTTATATAGTCCACATGTAGCTAGATCAAGGCGCTGTACAACATTATTATCCGTGTTCATTGGGCGAACTTGGACCCTTCCTCAAACTTTGTCAACTCCCTGGGGAGCATACAATCCCAGGCTGCTTAAATTATCGCCAAGGTGTACTTCAACAAAGCATTGTCTCAGACCTTGGTTCCAATTTATACACCTGGGTTAAGAGAAGCAATTGTGGTTTAAGTACCGTGCTCAAGGACGCAAGTGTCATGACCAGGAATTGAACCCACACTCTGATGAATCAGCCATCAGAAGTCCGATGCAGTAGACTGCTCGGCCTCAACATGCCAATGGGTAGTCTTGGTGCAAGACGTTGTTGTTCATTATCACTTTAGCACTCCGCGCCGCACATATTACTATCGAACAATAGCAGGCGCTGTTGGGAAAACTTCAAGATCACCCACCACATCGCACTCAAAACAACAGGTTCGCGGCTTCCAGAGAACGCTCTCTATCGGTGGAATAGTCGCGACAGGTGTAGTCTCGAGTGTATGTAGGTCCCATGGTTTTATGGTTTTACTAACTCAACAAGAACGTCTTGCACCAAGACTAGCCAATGGGTTGCAAACCGACACAGGCTGCAAAGACAATACCCAATAAGTGACAGGAGATGAACTGACCCTTCTTTTAACAATAGAAACTGGGCCCAATAAGCACAAAAACAATTTTGCTTACAAGACTGATTAATCAGTAGAAAAACTAACCAAGCTCAAAGCAATTTTGCTTACCAAAATAAGATGACCAGCTGAAATACCATGTTACGTCTACCATTTGTGACTGGTATTCTGCTTATTTTTAATACGCAGAAATTTATTAAGCAATATAAGCAGCAGCTTTATGAAATCAGTCCCTGCTAAGGAAAAATATACAAGAAGCCAGTTACAGATAGGATGCATGGCATGATACTGACTGGTAAATTTATTCTGGTAAGCACATTTATTTTGAGCTTAGCCAATTTACTAAACAACTTGAGGATGCCTTACCTTTTCTAGATATTCTAGGACTATAAACATGGGGCTCCCACCGCTAGGTAACGCTACTCCAAGTAACTGTACAAGATTAGGATGCCGTAATTCCCTGTTTGCAAGACACATCAAAATGTTAAACTGTTATTTCTTTTTATATGCAAGTTTGCCCCGAACAAGGCTACAAGCCACTCTTGGTGAGGGGCTACAAGAAGAACACATTAAGACAAGAATGAGAGGGAAAGGAAAAGGGGAAAAACTGGAAGACCTTTGCCAAGTCCAGAAACAAGATAAAACCTCTTCACTGGACCTCTACAAAAGAAGGAATAACGTGCCAGGCTGAACAAAAATACTTTTTCCTACCCCCCACCTCTTGTGTACACTCTTTCTTGTGACCGGTTGAGTGCATGTCACATGATATGAGTTATTTGGAATATCAAGTCGTAAAAGTCGTACGAAGAAAAAAATGTCACCTGCAAAAAACAAAACATCAGCCCAGCAACAAGCTAACTACCTTTTGAAACCAAGGTATCAAGGCAACGAGTTATCAGTGTAAAACAGTACATGTACATGTACTTAAACCTTGTACCAACATCACACCTGGCTCACTGTAAGCAAAGCTTGCCATTTTGGGGGTCAAAATGCACGTACAAATTATAATGAGTTTATAAATGCTACGTCTCCTGAAATGCACCCTACACTGTTTGACACATGGGGACATAGACTCCCAAAATGGCGCAACAATACACACCCATGAACTCACCGCCATTAACATTAAATATATTCACACTACATTTATATGACTCATTAAAATATGGAAATATCAATGATAAAATATCTATATATGGGTATCGAAACTGAGTTTCACTGACAAAACATATTGGTCACTGGTTACAGGATTTTTTTTTTTAAAAGCGAACTGGTTAATAGCTATATTTTCACCCAGTCTGTATGTGATGTTCCATGCCAAAACCAGTCACTTCTTCCGATGCTCAAAACTGGGTTTTATTTGCTCACTAATTAGATAAGATGAAGAGCTTTCAAAACTAGGGTCTTGAGTGTCAAGTAGTTCCCATCATGTTTCAGTTGTCTTCAAAGGCCATTACACTGTTTCCGAAAAGTGCGTAATTTTTGCATGGGGTGTCACATACATGTATATGAACATGTATCCAAGGTTTTCCTTTCAACTTTGTTATCTGTATGGTACTTGAGTTTCAAAGCACATGAACAATCTGTGCAGGCAGTGGTTATCACATGTAGCAATGGGAGCAGTAATAATAATCAAGTTTTTATAAAGCGCTTTAACCCTCTTGCTGTCTGACCATTCAATACCATTCACTGTGGTTTTGAATGATAGATAAGCTATGCCAGCCTTGCAATAATGATACCATGAGGGAATGCATGTACACAGTACACAGTTAGTTCTGTGCACAGTTGTGCCACCATACACAACTTCATTTTTTGGCAGTTGAATGGTTTCAAATGGTTGGTCAACTCACTTGAAAATGTTGCTAACAGTAGGAGGGTTAACAAGGGCATCTCAAAGTACTCAATTTTTCTGCGACAGGTATGCAAAATTTGAATTATGAGGCGATTTTTCTTAGCACCTTGTAAGGGTTTACTAGGTGCTGATGTGCGATTTGCTGCCAACCATGCCAGGAATACCAGGGCAAACCCCTTCTCTTATGATAAGTGTACTTGTTCTTTAGGTGTACTTGGCATCAACAGCTTTACGTCCCATCCGGAGGATGAAGCAGCAATGGTTAAGAGTCTTAAGGACACAAGAGTCAAGACCCGGACCCTAATCCACACTCTGCTGATTAGAATATTAGAACTTGAGTCCGGTGCACTACACCGCTTGGTCACGAACACGTCAAGGAAGCAATGAACTAGCCAGCCGGACCGCTTGAACAGCATCTCCACTGATCATCAGGAGATTTTAACTGCGCATTCTCCATAGATTGATATGCAGGGAGGGCGCGCACATGCAGTAACTGGGTGAGAGTTCATAACTCCATGTACAGCCACAGGTCTGCTTTGATCATGATGACACAGCCCCCTTTAAACAGGGTTAAATATTCTTAAAAACATACCTATATAATTAATTGTATAGGCAGTTGTATCAAGTGTGTCATATTTAGGAAACTGAGCAGTTAATTACTTCCTGCTCATAATTAAAAAACAAAGTCTGATTAACCTCGAAGGAAATGTCACGAGTCGTGTTTCAGTTTCACACTGACAAAGCAAAAAAATTTCAGTTGCTTTCATCTATTCGGTAAATATCGTATTCAAGTTACAGTCGTTAAATGAAATGGCTTAGGAGAATATTGATAAGCAGTTTAAAAATAATAATAGTTACACTCTACTGTAGGCCACTGAAAATTAAAAGTTAGTTTCTGTGATGGCAAGTTTGCCTCATTCACGAAAATCGGAAGGTGCAGGGAGATCAGTGAAAAATCCTAAAATCAGGAAAATCCATCTTAACAAATCACATGCCAGATTGTGATTGGTTGATGTATTCAGAGACCCACAAATTTGATTTGTCCACAGTTTGACTTTGCAAAACAAAAGCATTTAACTTTGAATTGTTCAGATTTTTGAAGTTTAAACTATTGTGAAGAATCCCTGTTGTTCTGATCTCTTTAGAGTTAGGGGTGATGGGTGAGAAGTAGAGATGCAGTCACAGTGGGAAGTTTCTGCCATGTAGGCCATGAGACAAAGCTGATAAAGTAAGAGTCTATTTGATTTTTGCATGACTGAAGCCTCGGCAAGGAATATTTGAGCTGCTTTCTTTATTAGGGGCAATGGGCAAGAAGTGAGGGATGAAAAGTAGGGATAGAGTCACAGTGAGACAAAGACCCATGAGACTAGAATTGATAAAGTCAGAGTCTATTTGACTTACGTCATGACTGAAGCCTCGGCAAGAGATTCTTGAGCTGCTTTCTTTAGGGTTAGGGGTGATGGTAAGAAGAGAGGGATGAAAAGTAGGGATGGAGTCACAATGAGACAAAGATCCATGAGACTAGGGTGGATAAAGTCAGAGTCTATTTGACTTACGTCATGACTGAAGCCTCGGCAAGGAATGTCTGAGCTGCTTTACTGTCATCTTTAAGTTGTTTGATTGCTACTTTTCTGCCCATATAGGTGCCTTGTCTTACATCTGGAAAGGACAAAATCACAGTTTGAGTCAAGCATTGAAAGTGGAAATGGTGATGTCATGAAGAAACCTAGTTTCATATTGAAACATCAATATATATGGGGGAAAGGTTTATGGCAAACGAAAATGTAAGAACTCATCAAACCATCTCAAATTCCTCAGGAGTATGCAGTCTTGATAAGCCAAATTGGCTAATAAATGTTAATAACAATCCATAAACATGCAGGCACATGTACATGTACACACATACTCTTGGTGTTTGGAAGCAGTGCGTAACTAGACATTTTCATTAGGGCGGGGGGGGGGGCATGTTGGGGAAAAGACATAATGTTGGGGTCGGGGGATTTTTGTATGTATCGAACCATTAATTTGTGCTTTTGATCTCATTTGGAGTGTACAACAAAGGGTGGGCAAGGGTTCTGAGCAGGGGGTCTCTGAGCAGGGGGTCTCTAGCCCCTCCGATCCTGCCCCAGCATACAATGGCAGATTATCGGCCATCACTTACGGCCAAGGTTCTGTGATTCACTGTGAGTTGCCTACTCATACATGACAACAACAAATCCTGGTTTTTATTATAAGAACCTTTGTTGACTTTCCTTTGTCAAGTCTGCAGATCAGCAATCTATTACTCCAGAAGCTTCAAAAAGTTCTGAACATTAATACCGTGCATGGCCACAAAATGTTTTTCAGAATACCGAGGCGAAGTGGCTCAAGAACCTTGACCAGGATTAGCACCCTCACTCTGATGACTGGGCCAACAGAACTTTTGAGTCAAGTGCATTACGAGGAATCGGCTACACCACAATCTTTACTTTTCCAGAACCCAGGGTGTATATCATTTTGTACTTACCTCCAAAATTGCCTTTGCCGATGATGTCACCCACATGAATGTCCTTCCTGTTGATGGCCCAGCCCGCTGCAAGTCAACAACAGACCAAAGCATTTTAAAAGTGATTATGCGATTCTGTTTACCCAGCCTTAACTATTTGGTTATGACTTTGGGCACTTGGGGCTGATTATGCAGAGAATCTTAAATGCAGATTCTTAAATGTGTTCCATTGTATGTTTTTGATTTTTTTTAAAGATTCATGTGGGTTTTTGGGTTTTTTTTGTGTGTGTTTTTTTAAAACACTGGTAGACTAACAACTCAATGTTGCAAACAGTATATTCTGATCGTCTTCAGGCGAAAGAAATCTGCTTTGACCCTAACAGTATAACGTTTAAAATATACAAAATGTATACTTTTTTTGTTGTCTTTCTTGAGAAAATGCAAATAAATTTAATGAAACAATGGCTGCAGTCATTGCATACACAACTTCAAAGCTGACTTTTCAAAATTTATTTTGGTCGAAACTTGAACTTTCAACCAGGTCATTAATTTAGTCACATGGCGTGTTGTAACAAGGTCTGCCATGCAAACGCAGTGATCACATGAGAGCTAGTGAGGGAATGTTTGTCTGACATACAGGTATTTTGAGTAAAAGTGATGTCATTAGTGAGGAGCTCCATTGGCCCTGCGAAAACGCAATTCTTAATATTGGGCCAATTTAACTAGACTTCTAGAATCACCACTTGCTAGTATTTTATTGATTTAAGAAGTACATACAATTTTGTGAAAACAGAAAAAAATAAAAAAATATTTAAACAATTTGTCAACAGCTAAGATACTAAAATGTATGGTTTGTAACTGAATCCTTGCTAACTTCTGCTTCGCAGAAAGATTTCTTCACCACAATTTCCTGCTTCAGTACATTGGCCATGACTGCCAAGCTTAAATATTTACTTTGTACATTAAAGAGGAATAAAACTTTTTTTTTTCAGGGTGAAACTTTAAACATGACGTCATTGGATTTCAACAACTAATGGATCTGTACATTAAAAGAAAGGTTATTTTGTCGGTCGAAAGGTCAAGTTCAAGGATGTTTTGGTTGAATGTTATCGAAAGTCAGAAATGAACCAAAACATTCCTTTACAAAAATATAATGGCCCCATTTTTCTAAGAATGATGTCATCAGATAAATGGTGTTTGAAGCTTTGCATGGTGTGGAGATAAGAGGTAACTATAAATAAATAAATAGTCAACTTGCGGGTACAACCATGTAATAAAACTCTTTTGTGGGAGTGTTGGCTCTGAAAAGAGCCAGTTTGGTCTCGACGTTTCCAGCAGTATACTCTGCTCTTCTTCGGGAGAAGATGTCATCAGATGTTTTTAATTTTGATGATTTCTGGATGGGTATCGAATACAATGGCAATTTACACCATTTTAAACTAAGGTTAGAGACTTGTACATTTTTCCCCACTCACATGAGGACTCTATTGGCAAATATGGAAATCACAAAACTGAAATGGTCATTTCCCTTTACTCTTTAATGTAAGTTGTGCTTTGGCAAAACATATTAATGTGTGGTTTACCTCCAAACATTTTTGCTGAGCGAAAGAAAACTACCAACAGTGAAGCTTTCCCTGTTTTGACTTACATTGCACAAAAGCATTGGAGTCTACGGAGTAGTTGAGATCGCCTTTCTTTGGTAGGGCCACCTTGAGGCTAGAACACAATCCATCTGCGTCTAACTCGTAATGCTGAAAAAAAGATTCACTCAACAATGAGGTAGTATTGTTTTATTAGAGCGATAACACAATAAGAAAAACAACCAATCAATAAGAAGTAACTATACAGTTATTTATAGTTACTTCTTATTTTCACACCATGCAAAGCTTCAAACGCCACCAACCAATCAATAGTTTGTCTGACATAGCAAGATCATAGCCCATTACACATAGCCCATGGTAAACATCGGAGACCTAATTTGCATATTGATCCTGTGTCTGCGTTGAAAACGTTTACCTGCCCTGGTAGGCGGCATAATCTTCAACCTGTACAAACTACTTCTGACACACCATACATGCAGGGTTTCATCTCTGCACCAATCGAACTGTGACATAATATTTTCAAGCCCAAAATGTAGCCCAAAATGAAGCACAAATTTTGCTTTTATGCACGGGTGATTTTTCACCACGCCATTCAATAGTAAACGCCCAGTCTGCGATAGTTTTAGGTGTTACACATTCAATGACAAAAACAGTCTATTACTAGTTAGGTAGGATTTGAAAACTTTGCATGGTGGGAATAAAATCAAGTGAGGTTTGTGGAGACAGTAGGTACACAAAACTCTCTCTATGAGCTCTTCGGCAGTACCAGCATAAAGTAATAGAGTCCAGTATTTCATTCATTGAGCTAAGCCCAGCTTATCATGTTCCAGTTCCTGCCATAGAGCACCATTGAGCTAGGCCTACCTGTTAGGTAAGCTGCTTCGGCAGTACTAAAGCAGCATACAACAACAGAGTCCAGCATTCTCCCGAAGATGATCAGAGCACATCTTTCGAAATGTCGAGTTCTTAAACCATCGGTTCTTCTCAGAACCACAACTTATAAAGAGCGTTTATATACATCGCGTCTCCACAAACCTCACTTGACTGTTACAGATTGATTAATAGTTTTTGTAGATTGATTCATAGTTTTTGGTAGTGTTATGCCAAACTCAGTGAGTGGCCCGTTCCTGGTTGGTCATTTCATGGTCTGTTAAACCAGAAAACAACCATAGACTTACCTCGACTAATTTGGTGAGATTTTCGAAGTATCTTTCTTCATCTATAGTGAGTTTATTATTTTGATATAGGACGTGGTAGTGTTCTACTGTTGTACAGAAGGAAACACACAGCGTGTAGTCACCAGGGAAGTTGGTACTCTCTCTGACCAGGAACAGGCCATCGGAACGAGGCTGAAGAAGTTCCTCCGCTTTCTCTCGACTGATTTTGCCGTGGAACCACCTGAAGGGACGAGATAACATGTTCAAAATAAAATTCCTCTTTTCCGATTTTTGGTCGTATATTTTTAAGACGGTTTTAAACCACTTGGAGGTTCAGAATCTAAAGATTCATTAAAGGTACAACTCTCAAAAAAAAAAATTGTCTTGTTTTTCAACGGGAGACTTTTTGGCATTACAGGTGGCGGCAGAGTCAGTTATGCTCAGAAATACATAAGCGATGGAAATTTACCTGGTGTGTTTTCTGACACCTTGTGTTTCAGAGCTTCTCATTGATGTATTATTAGCTCACAACCTTTTGCGCTTTTTCAAGGCAAGTAGGCCCCTAAAAGTGTCTTACAGTCAGTATTACTACTGTTCACCGGGCCATTAACATTCCTAAAACCATCTCAACTACTTAGCAGTATGCAGCAATGGCCAAAAGCTGTCGGGCATGTGAAATGATAAACTAACTGGTTCCCCTGGCTAGTGACTGGTAAAATTGAAGGGCAAACCATGCAGTTCTAACCTTTTCCTTGTGTTATGCATAGACACTTTGTTATTATTATTCTTAGATTCAAACTTCTTTCATGACAAATGTTCGCAGCCAAGTTGGCGATACTGGGATACTATCGGCAGCAAGCTACATTCTCCTCAGCCCATATCGTGTTTTTACTTACGGCATGGTCTGTCGTTTGACACCTTCTCGTTTCTGTACATAGTTAGCCGGTATCATTCCCTCCCGCCCCTTTTCATTTCTTGCGCGATACCAGTTGGGATCCTGTTAAAATAATATCATGAAACAAAATTAAGATTGACATCAACTGTATGTTTTCATTTTTGAAACCACGGTTTTAGCTTAGGCTCCCAGCTTAGGCTCCGGTTGGTCTCCATCAGCAGGGCTTGAATTTCACACTGGACCGCAGGCCCATGGCCAGTAGTTTTAGTGTCAGGCCAGTAAATTAATGACTTGACAAGTCCAGCTTGACAAGTCCAGTGTTTTTCAATTGAATAACAATAGATGTACCTCATTGTGTAGTATCTTGAACAGAAACAAATTATGTTCAAATGTTGACTGAGTCTGAAAAATACCTTTAAATTCTTTTGAGTAATGAAGTAATACCCCAAGAGACAAATGAGATCAAATCTTCTCTTTTACATGTCTGAAAGCAATTATTGTTCAAATACAAACTTTCAAATGAATGTTGTCAGGAATCAGGACTTTTTTCTAACTTTGATTTTGGTCCGGTACAAAAACATTTTGAGCTACAAGCCCTGCGGCCTTGGGATATTTCTCCCAAATTCAAGCCATGATAAGTAATTTTTTAAATGTATACTTGGTTAGGTGACTTCAAACAGGCGATTGGTGCCTAAGCCAGATCACTGCCCATGAATGACAACTCTCAAAATCAAGGCTTGATGGGAAAAATAGTCATGTTCCGTTTTTATCTAATGTTTAACAGTACTCATTACAGTTATTGCTTATGGGGTACATAACAATAAATGGCCGTAGCATGGTAATGGTTACTCACTTTTGTTGCTTTTGAAATAATCACAAGTTCCCCCTTCTTGAAAGACAGGTCATCGGCTGTAGCGCCCTCAAAGTTGAACTTGGCTATGCATTCTGTGTTCGGGGCCCATTTCTCCTGCTGTAAAATAATAAAAAATAACAGCTGAACAGTTGCATTAAGTACATGTCCTCAGCTTAAACTTGATTATTAATCCAACAGCGCAATAAGTGCTAATAACAGGATGAATATGTAATGAGAAGAAATGTTCAGTTTTAGATGTGGAAAACCTACCCAATCAGGTATATTTAGGGACTGAAAACCCAAACTACATGCAAGGCTCCAGTCTGATGTGGGATTCGAACCGGGGTCCACTAAGTTGAAAGGCAGGAAAAGAAACCACTGAGGCAACCTGATCCCCCTTTATGTGTAAGCAATAACCTTACTGAACACTCTACTCTTATCCATTTATTGTAACACTAACTTACGGACCTCTAGCACTGAGGTTACACATGGCTAACGATCTGTCCACCTTCTGCCATATTGGGATTCAAACCGCAGGTAAAGATACGATGCAGCTCTAACCACACGCAAGTTGCCTTAAATTCACACTGCAGAGTAACACGCGGGGAATCTAACTACTAAAATGGCTCAGCCAAGATTTATCATTGGTGATGAGGCTACATGTACGTGAATTGGGTCAATATAATGTAATTCCAAATTCTGAAGGGTTAGATGACAAAGGTGAGTGTATTTCTTCTTCATTAGAGAATTTACACCTTACCAAAACCTCTCTCTATGCCAAAACTAACTCATCTGGTAATCTTGTTGGGGTACAGGATGAACAGGGGTGAGGGGGGACTGGGAGGTCAGGGCAAGCAGAGAACCAGGATGAGCTTGGTGGTTCAGTGGTAAGGACATCTGCACTATAATGGTTGAGTTTAACTCAAACCCAAGTTGGCTGTTGATTGTTTGTCTTCCCCACCATTACTCCGGAAGCTTCAAGTGCAGGGTAAAACCAAAATAACAAAGTCTAACCAAGCTCCCAAGTTTGGTGCAAAGAACAATTTTATGTACATGTATGACAACGCTTCACAACCTAACCAGGAAAAACAACCGACGGTGGGAACAATGTGTCCCAGGGGCTTCCGGATGAATTGCACATAATCCCACAGTCACCCAGCTCTACCACTCACAGATAGTCCTGGTGCAAGATGTTCTTTGCCCATTTTCTTCCTGATTGGTTTTATACACCCTACAGCAAATGGGCTCAATATGGCCCTTTCAGAATTCACCAATAGATGGCATTCTGTTCACCGATAGTGATAGAGAGCATTCTGTGCAAATCAGTGAACTAGTAGTTTGTGCTATGCAGCTTTGCGGTCGTAGACCCGTAAATTACAAAGCACCTGTTATCGGTGAATCACTGCACAGTGTACACTGTACAGTATACTCTACATTTACTAATGCAGCACCGAGACTAATAGCATAGCTGTTGTTAACTGTCTTAGGCTGTGTCCAAATTGATGGCTACAGCTACGGCTATGGCTAGATCACCGGATCATTCTGCATTGAAGTATTGCACAACCTTAGCAACATCCTTAGTGACTGTCATAGCCGTAGCAACCAATTCAGATATGGCTTGAGTCTACATAATGTACAACATTGCTAATCATGAATGAAGAACTTACATTGTACATTGTAATGTACTACAATAGATGTATTCATGTACAGAACACAATACTGGATTAACATTGTACATTGCATTGCATATTTGGGTGTAATCCTATTTCAGAACCAAAAAACACAACCAGTTCCTGGATTTGGGTAGTTGGGGTTCATGGATGTCATGGCTGCATTGGCACAGGAAGTTATGGAGGTCACTCATAGAAAAATACAGAAAACCATCATAGGGGCAGGGCAATGCCATTGCCACACACAGCAACTTAAAGGCAACTAGTTCCAGACAGTCTCCAAGAAGAAGAAAACATTCACACTTCAACTTTTGCAGAGTTCTCTTGGGGACAGTAAGTCAGTGATGTACAACATGTCTTAAAAATAAACTTTAAAATACTGATCCTGGTTTTCAAATGTCTTAATACTGACTCTGCACATTCCTACTTTAAAACGGAACTCATTCAGCAGAGCTGACTGATCATCTGTTGATACCAAATTACTTGTTGTGCCAAAAATACAGACTACAAATGGCGACAAACACGCTGCTGCCCCAAAACTCTGGAACAGTTTACCCTACAGTATCCACCACTCTAACTCACTAGCAGCTTTCAAAAAATCTATAAAAAAACACTTGTTTAATTGATGTGTTAATGCTTAGTCTGTTTATATTCTTCTTGTTTTTGCTTTTTGTTTCATTTTGGTATAAAGCACCGTACTACATTCTCTGGTTAGTTAGAGTGCTATATAAACACTATGTATTGTTACTACTAATCATTATTATCATTTCCTACAACAGTCCAGATCGCATGTCAAATTTAGAAACAGTTCGTCCGTAACACTCAACTAAAAAGTACGTAACTTCACCAGTGTAGGGATTTATACCTAAAATCCCCTCACTTTCTCAAAAGTAAACACCAACTTGTAATAAAAAGAAAGTGAACATGTTTTGACACGGTGCTTCCAAAGGCAACTTTGGGAATGTTGAGCTACAATTTTGTTTAATAGTCTTACCAATACCAGCAGCTGTAATTTTAACAGCAATATTTGCTTTTTATATGACGCTACTTTTAATACTCAAAACAAAAAAACAAGCGATCAAGGAGGGTGTTTACAAATAGTGTGTATGTTAGCTACTAGACTGCATGCACTTCCTTCCTGGTATATTAACAAAGTGCATTCAGATTTAAAGTTACAGCTACATATCTTTCCATTAAACTATGTTGCATGTTAATGGCAATGACAATGAGGTTTGTGTTTTAATGGATCAGTACTACGTGTAAATGTACAGTGTTTGTTGGCCCGATAATTTTCTTTAAAAGTTCTATAAAAGCACGAGACCAACATTGGTAACCATGGTAACTGCCGAAGACCAGAATCAGCACATTTTGTGACCCAACATGAAATAACAAACCTGTGAAAATTTGAGCTCAATTGGTCATCAGAGTCAAAATAGTGTGGGAAAAACACAATTTGTCATACACGGCTGTATCTGATATTGGACCCAGCCTTCAAGCAGCACAGACAACCAATCCATACCCACTATATGCTAAAATCAATCCAAGTAGCTAGATCAAGGCACTTTATAACATTCTTATCCCTGTTCATCCGGCATACTTTGACAATACCTCAAACTTTCTCAAACCCTTGGGGAGCACACAACCCCAAACTACAGTCACAATAGCGCTAGGGTTTAATCCAGCACAATACCAGAGTGTGCCCTTAACTTTTTCAGTGACTACATGTAGCCAGCAGGACCAATTAGCTTGTAATTCCACTGGTCCATCAGCTTTTTTCACTAGTGCATAACTCAATAGGTATGCTTTTCAACAATGAACAAGCTAGCCAGACTAAAGTGAATTTTGACTGGTCCTCGGGTGTTTTAACTGGCATTTGGCCGGCAGACTGCTACTGTTAAGGGAGAATGCTGATTGCTGAATACTACAGCACTCAGGTTCTTATTTAAACACCTGGGTTAAGAGAAGTTATGGTTAAGTGCCTTGCTCCGGGACACAAATGTCATGACAAATGTTTACAGCACAGCAGTCACCAAGACTTTTATGTTCAACCTTTTCAAAAGCAAAAACATTCTGGATTCTGTGGTTTTAGTCATTTTAAAGTATTGCTATTTGTGCAAACCTTAATAATAAAAAATAAAAAACACAAATTTCTAAGTATTCATCTTAACACTTGTGAGATGCATGTAACTAACACTGCAGAGCTTCTTTAAAACTTTAAAATTCACAAACCACAAACCAAAATTTGATCCTTTTGGTACATTGTATGTGGTTTATGTGTACACTGACATTGCCATCTAAGCACAATGAGTCAACCAGTCAACTGCATGCATTCCTTAGTCTAGACCTTCATTATTTACATGGGGATATTTGTAGGTGTCGCTAATAAGCAGAGATGCATCACAAGATTTTGTGTCAGGGATGATGAGCGAAGGTAAACACACAAAAACTCCAATCAGGGGCTCATCTTTTTTCTTTGGTGTCTTTGTTATGAACAAACTGATTGAAAACTGACTGACGACAGAATACAAATTTCTGGTTTAAATTTATAAATTATCAATCATCAAGCTCTTTATCAATGTCAGATCAAACTTTAAAGGCTTTCAAAACACAAAATGTGCAACATAAAGTTATTCTACATTCTCTATTGGGCCCAACAAAATATTTTTTTTTTCTGTTACCCGACTGTCCATTCAAAACCTGACAACCCTGAAAATGTTGTATCAATAATTCGAAAAGATTTAGTGTTATTCCTGACCAACTGCATGTTTCAATACCACCACAGTTCAAGACCTAGGCCTATATCAAAATATTTTGTCAAAATGTGTAGTTTCGATTCATTCCCAGATGTGCAGTACATGTACACTTTCCAATTCTGAGAGTCAAAGTTAGTAATTTTCCTTTTTATAGCCAAATGTTGTCAAACAACTGCAGGTAGATCAAATTCTCCTTGGCCAATGAACTTTTTATTTCTCAATGTGTAATTTATGTAAAACATTTTTTCCTAAAATAAAAATAAAATAAAACCTGCACCTTTTTTCCAGTATGTTACAGGAAACAAATTTAATAAGTTGTCAAGCCTTGTCCAAAAACTGTTGGGATACTAAAAAGTGTACTCAAGAGTTGAGTGTATGCACTTGCACATAACATTAGCTTGGATCTTTAGTTTCAAAAAGTACTTTGAACTGACAATTTTATACTGAGTAATAAACCACACGGGAAAATGACTGGATCAATTTTAAACAATTTTGACTAGAGCAGGACTTGAACACTACATGTACAACCTCCGGATTAACACGCCAGTGCTCTACCAACTGATCTATCTCGACCTAATGTTGGTGGTATCCCTATTTTGTCAATATCTTTGTTCTGGGTGCCAGTCAGAGGCCATACAACCTGTAACCGCCAGGGATCACACCAAATTTTACGATACAACTTGCAAAGCAGCAGCAAAGGGATCACCTTAAGGGGATGCAACATATCAGGGCTAGATAACTCAGTTGGTAGAGCGCCGGCACGTTACTCTGGAGGCCGTAGGTTCAAGTCCCGCTCTAGTCAATTCTTCTATGTGCAACCGAAAATAATTGAATAGCGAGTTAACCCTGACCCTCCCAAATCCCCACAAATCACATTCGGGGAAAATGTTCTGATTGTGGAAGATTGATAAACAAAACGCTCAACACTTTGCAACACATACACCAAACCTTATCCAACTCCACACATTTTGGTGTTGAGTCACCATGGAATGGAGGATTTTGGAGGATTCAAGAGGGTCACTAGTACTAGGTGGTGAAAATCTTCATGCAAAGCTCTTCAACATACATACTTGTAAATCGAAATATACAAGACACTATGTTAAGAAATTAAAACTAAAACTAAAAAAGTAAATTGAAAAGGGTGAAATTGGGGGATTTCCAAACATTTACATACAGGTATTTATTACAGTATTCACAAATCATTAGCGTATCTACTGTACTATCGCTGTTGTAATGAAAAGGGTTTTCCCCTCAAGCCTTTCAGTTTCCTTTTTCTTTTTTTAAGGCGAGAGCAGAGGAGGGGTGATTTTTGCATTCTAATTCCAGCCTGAACTGAACCTAACTCAGTACGGGATGGGGTCTGATTGGTTCTTCTCTTTTCAAGTTTTTTTTTCCAAGATAATTACAATTTATCAAGAGCCCAGTTGTAATCTTAGAGAGAAGTTTTATGGATCCAAAATTACTTGCATGTAAAGACTAGGTTCCAGCGTTCTGTTTGTAATCCCTAGAAAGTGTGTTGACATTTGCTCCTTTTATAGATGGTTTCATAGTTCCGATTGGAATCGGTACAAATGGTTTTAACTGTTAAATGGAAGTCATAAGTTCCATTTGACCATTTAGGAAAATATTTACGTAAATGCACAACTCTAAACTGTGTTGCAATATTTACCTGAGCCATACTGCAGGACGTGGAGAGTTTGCCTGTTGACAAAACAGTCTTTGCTTTAATCTTACAACCCAAAGCAGATCTAAACAGGAATCAGAAAAGTGAATTGTGACAAACAACAACCTCAACACAGAACAATAAACAAATGGTTAGGACATTGGCTGCACACAAATCTTCTTCAAATTCACCATTTCAATGGATCCTACATTTTATTTTGTTTTAACCTCACAAATCAAAACAAATCTGTAGAGGAATCAGATCAAGATGATTTCGTCAGGTGCGACTGTCGGGAAGATTGAGGGTTTGGGTTTATGATTATCGCAACTGTACCACTGTTTTCCAATTGTGCCGCATGGGGCCTGGGGTAAAGGCCAAGGGTTAAAAAAGAATCAACTACATGTATGCAATATGAATCTGGCAATAACAATTTGCCTACCGACTTATTTTGTAATTTTTGTTAGTGTTACACCATGCCATGTATTGTAAGATAGTTGTTAGGTGCGATAATTGTGTTCCCTCCATCCATCCTCCTGACTGGAGGATGGAGGGTTATGATTATCGCAACTAGATTGTTTATATCCTCCCCTGTCCGGTTTTCGATGTAGTATGCCTTTTTCTTTGAATTGAAAAGAAATAAAAATATTCCATAATCAACTGATGCCCTAATTACCTTCCTTTGTTTATAAGAAATATGCAAACATATATTAAAACGTGATGGACATTGAAACTTTCACACCACGCACCGATCTTCGATGACTTCAATAGCGTCCCATTTGTTTTGAGTTTGACCTGTTTTCGATGCAAACAAGAAAGTATGGTGTCCGGGTGAAGCCATACGTGGAAGAAACATCTGCAGTGACTACAAGTGTTCTGTGAGACTTAGTGTATGACTCTATAGCCAGCAGTTTTCTTCATTTTATTCAACATTTTTTTTATTTAGTTTTTAAAATAACCATGGTATTTTTCAAAAACTTAAAAAAATAAAAATAAAAAAAAGTAAATAATTCTTGGCTTTCAAATCTTATTTTTATTTAGTTTTGTGTCTTTTTATGTTTCTTAACATTTATAATAAAGCATATAAATAAACAGTGATAATCGAATCACAAAGCTGATGTTTAAATTTTAATATTAATAACAAAAATGATAGAGTGTTACAAAAAAAAATTATCCAGACTATTAGAAAATGATATAAGGCACGTGGCTTCTTTAAGCCTCTGTATTTTTTTCCCCAGAATGCTCAGCAGAATGTTCAGTCACATGATTTGATCATCGTGAATTGTGAATTGAAAAAGTGTTTGATGAAACTTTTTCGGTGGGAATTTTTTTTTTTATGGCCCCGACAGTATGACATATTTTTGTACCTTGCAGAAATGCCTAAAATACCACAACTTTTTGCATTTACAAGTGCAACTAACCAGTGGAGCCTTACACGTTTCTAAGTTTTGGTCAAATGAGAGGAGACTCTTTGCTTGGCAAGTCAAACCACAAAAATTGTATCTAGGGACTGTTTACATCGTGCGCAGAGGTAAAAGATTTGCCTCGATTTCAGGGATGCCCTGAATACAGGGCGTCCTACGATATACACTTCCTTTACACTGTCAAGTGTCATGACTAGACTGTGTTGGTGTAAAACATTCTAACACTAAAAATAACATTTTAAGTAACTCTTTTTAAAACACAACAGTCGGTCGGTAGGCAAATTTTTCCATTTGTATTGATAGATTCTTAAAATTATTGCATACAAAAATTATAAAAATATTATTTTTAATCAACCTTCATTTTCATAGGTTACACTTTTTTTCCCCTATTCAATTTACTACCAGCTTAATAATTAGGTAGCATCTCATTAATCATTATTATTTTGTTTTATTCACTCAAGATTGGGCTATACTTTGTACTAATACCTAGTACTTGGCTTGACGTCAGTCTCCGCTGTGCTATCATGACTGGCTGACCGTCTCGTTGTATGCAACGTACGGATAAGTCCAACCTGTCATGGCTCGTTATAAACCTTCTTGATTCTTGAAATGAAATTGAAGAGTTACATTAAAATGAGGTATACATACCTTTTCCAGTGAATCCTTGAAGACGATAATTACATATATTATACTTGACATCAAATTAGAGCTTTTGGTCTTTCCTTCAAGAAGAACAATTAAACATCTAGTAAATGAACAGTTTGTCAAACACACAAGACATAATTCGCAATTTAGAGCCCATGCAACATTTCCGCCATGTTGTCTACACACACTGTTCCCTCGATCCAGTTCCGCTTTTATTACTGGAGTAAAGAAGTTCGTGGTGAAAATAATCACGCGACGACTGTTTTATAAAGGTATTTGTATCATGATTTGGCTCGTGCATGCATTGGCAGTAGATTTTGTCGGGGGTTTTGTGATGGGGAGGGGGCGGGCGGGCGTTGAGGCCGGGGGACTCTAGACCTGAGAGGTGTATTGGAATGATGGGACCAAAATATATCTTTCTTTTTTGGGGGTATGTACTGTGGTTGCAACCAAGGTTGATCCATGCATAGAGAAATGTCCTTTCTCTTTGATCCATGAAATCCAATTTTGAAACAGTTCCACAATATTATTTTCATGATTTGGCCTATAGATTTTTCCGGTGATTTTCGGCAAGAACAGCGTTTCACAGTGGTTTGATTGGGGCATTGAGGTAGCCTAGATTCTGATGGGGTAAACCTGTTAAGTAGAGTACCCAGAGAAACAGAATCACCTCTGGTCAAAATGGTCAAAATAATTACTTTTGCAAACAGCTTAAATTTATTTCCTTAGAAATGACCTTTGATACGGGTCAGAGAAAAGGGTCCGAGCTTCCTGTTGTTTTCCAAGCCTGAAAACATGTGTTTTTGTAAAGAGCCCCTCCCCCCCCCCCCCCCCCGCCCAAGAACAAAATGGGTATTTTCGAAACGGAGCACTGGAATTACCACTCGTGGGTATGTTTTGCCTGGATTCCGCTAAGATCCTTATTTTTTCCAGAGGAAAAACATGGGATTTTCAAACTGGGGCTACGGAATTAGTCTTTTTTTAAAGCCTGTATGTATATCGCAAAGATCCTTATTTTTTCCCCATAGGTATAGGCCTATAAACTGGATATTTTTGCCGGAATCACCAAGCTTCCAGTATTTCTCATAGCGCCGTATCGAGTGAGGAGCGGTATCGATACGGTGCGCTGCCCATGGTACCGAGACTGGTCCGAACTTTTGGTGTGAACATGGAGGTAGGAAGCTTCCTACCTCCATTGTGTGACGCACAATAATGGTCCATTCCGATGTGCTGTTTCGAAAATATTTATACAAAATTTATTTTAAAAAAAACAACAACAAAAACCATCAACTTTATACTAAACTAACTGTTGAAAATTGTGCGTTTTGCGTTTAGTTTTGATTTCATTATTTGTATTGGGGTTTTCTTTCCATAATAGTGAACAAAATAGCATAGCCCTCCACCCCATTCATTAAAATTTTGAATGACTGGGGTTTTCAAGATTGGCCAATGAGTCCCTTCATCATTCCAAGCAAAGGCCGTAAAAATATAATACGAAACCAACAATTAAAGCACACCAGAGAACCTGGTACCGACTAATTGCAATAATACTAAAAAAAATTATTTGTTTTAAATTAACAATAAAATATAAACAGACGTCGACAGCCAAGTTTCGACACCGTTTACTCTCTGGAAGTCCAGTATTATTTTATGAAACGCACCGTAAGATGAAAAGAAAATAACGGCACATCTTTTTTCCCGCACACAAAGCAGACTGCATGGTTGTAAAGTAACCCTTCGAAAGTGGGGATACCAGGACAGCCAAGATAGCTTTAGTGGTATTAAACCTCAAACAATTGAACATCTGTTAAACTGTGCCAAATTTCATATAGCTGTTTAAGCAGAAAGTATTGCTTAAAAACATTTCTGTCAAGCAAAAATTAAGCAGGTTAAAAGTCACAGAATAATGGTAAATGTGACGTGGTTTTTTGGCTGGTATGCATAATGTTTTATGCTCAGCTTTTTGTTTTTCTTGGAGCTCTTTATTTTTATCTGGTCTCCACCATTTTTTGCTGGTGATGCAATGCTTCATAGACATTGTAACCTTCGTTTACAAAAAGAGTTACCTTATAGTATACATTCCAGGATCTTTCTAGCAGGCAAGATATATACTACACTGGTTATAATTTTAAAAAAATTACATTTGGTGTCATAATTTTTTTTTTTTTTTATAAAGCTGAAAAGTTTGGACAGCTGAACAAATTTGGGAATGTGCCCCCTTTCTTCACATCAAATGTGAATAAAAATCAGACAGTGCAACCTCCTTAGAATAAGATTTTATGTGTTCTTCCAGTCCATGCTCAGTGGCTCTTTTGTAATGTGATGTCACATGGTTTTTTACATGGTCTATATTTTTAGTGTTTTTGTAAATTTCATAGATTTTATGTTTATTTTGTGCCATCCATTCTTCAAACCTACATAATAATGTAATTGTAAATAACCCGAGCAAAATTTCATGAAGCCGTATAGTAAAACTGCTTAGAAAATATCTTGGCTTAGCAAAAAAATGAGTACACCAGGCACAGCAATGTAAACTTTATGGAATGATGACTCACTGGCAACCTGTTTCTGCTAGGTAAGGTTTTCTGTGCTAAGCAAGTTTTTGTGCTTTAGGCTTTATGAAGTTGGTCCCTGTACGTTGCCTTTGTTACCACCGTCATGGAATAAATGTTTATTGAATATTGAATGAAATTGGAAATTATAAAGTAATGCGGTCAGCCTTTTAGGATGAACATTGTTTCATTGGTGGACACACATGATAATGCGAGAGTTACCAGTCATCAGTACCAATTTTGAAAGGGAAAGTGTTTTCAATAAAAAGAATTGGATACATTATTTGTCTAATAAACGCCATCCCTTGACTAAAACAATTAATTATAACCTCATAAAAACACCAGTCTTTAATTGTTCAATTCGGTATAAAATAATTTTTATTATGTACTCATCATTATGAAAATAAACTCAATCCATTTGCACCATAGGGTATATATCAAAGTCATTTAGTGAATTTCTTCCATTGTTAATTACTACACAGACACTGTCAAAACGCAATACGGAAATGTAGTGTGGTATGTTATTCACTCATCAGTCATTGGAGTTATAGTAGTATTGCAGGTAGGTGTGGGATTATGCCATTGACTCTGATATACAAGCACAATGGAAGCATTACTGAAATTATTTTGAAAACTACTTTTTATTCTGCCAATATTCTTTTTCAAAGGACACAACTGTGATGGTCCTATAGCCAAATATCTTACTCATAGTTTGATTGTCTACCAAATTGCATCCTTGTATCATCAAAGACACAATTCCCCCCAAATAGTTCCCCTATCTGTCCCACTATTAGTCACTGAACATGGAGGGTAACGTTCTAGGCAAATGCAAACAAAACCCAGCAAAGTGGCTGCACTTCCTGGACCTAGACATTAAGAGGGCGAGGTATATAATGCGAAAAGAACAGTCACTGAGGTTAGACTGTATCATAATGCCACATTACATTTCCACAATGTATTTTTAATCTAAGATAAATATAAATAGCTGCTTCTGAACTGTTACATGTAAAGCAAACTGAATACTAGCTGTGAGTATAGTTATTTAACTAGCAAACTAGCAGTTAAATCACTACATTCTTGTACCATTCTAAAACCTTAAATATTAAAATAGTGACAAGTAACGAACGAGTATGGCAGGTTTGGTTTTTGGTTTTCATTTATGTTGAAGCAAATTATATTTTTGTCATCATCATGGGTATAATAAGATTGACTAATCAAACTCACATCACAAGCTCAAACAGCGCCCTCAACGAGGTCAAATGAAGAGCTTTCATTGGTTGAAAATTTGAGCTAAGTCCCCGTCTTCATCTGCAAGGATAAAGACAGGCAGATCTTTCTAATTGCTTGACTGAGTGGTCTTACAAACTGGATAAACATACACAAGCAAAGGATGTATAACTACTGAAACTAATTTCATGGCTCTGCTTACCGCAGATTTCTGCGCTTATGAGAAGCGGGTGTAGCGCACACATTATTATGGAATGCGAGGTCAAAGGTACATCTGGCAGGCAGCCAGCAGGTTCTAAAGGCCAGCCTTAGTCGAGAGCGAAAAATTGTGACGTCAGATGTCCAGGCTGGGCGCGTTTCACAGGCGCATGTTTTCATTGTTTGATCTCAGCAATGGCGACCTATGCAAGGGTTCTATAAATGATCATCTTAAGCAAAGATGACAAAAAATTTAAATCAATATCCCCATTCATCTGCTCATTGAAGAAGAAGAAACTGTTAAAATATTGCTAAGCAAAATAAAGAGCAACAGGAAAACCAATCAATGGAAGTTTAAAACCGTTTTATGTGCTAAGCACGTTAAGGGTAATATCAAAATGGCACAGTGCTACATGTCAATATAAGACACTGGAAGTTCTTACCGTTTAATTGAATTTAAATTTACATTAAGTTGTCAAAAATTAAGTAGTCAGATTTAAGTAAGCAGTCTTGCCTCTGAATCTATCCAATCCCCTAAAAATGTCATTAAAATATAGTAACAAATATTTACAAAATCTATGTATCTATGTAGCTCAGTTAAGCTTCAATTTCTCATTAATTCTGATGGTTTTTCTCATTAATTCTGATGGTTTTAGTCATTAAAAATTAGCCACTTCTGCCCTAAAGTATTCTTGACCATTTTTTTTTAAGTGTCTTGTTCCCTGCCTACAACCATAATAATAAACCTGTTAGCATCAAAAGTATCTGACTATTCAGCTTTTCAAGCCTCGTTTTGGTAATGTTGACTTGGATGGAAAAAAAACCAAGATGATCGCAAACACTGTGCACGAGGTCTTTTTAATTTGTTATGTTTTTGCTGTTCAGTATCTTACTCTCTAAAATCCTTCTTTATCCTCTTTGCCAAAATTAAGGATTCAGAAGGACGAGGATTGCACACCCAAATAACATTGGGTCAGGCATACCAATCTTCAATCCAAGTCCAAACAATTTGGGTCAACTGTAGGCAAGAGGGCCTAGAGAGTCATGGTAGCAAGACTTGTGCGTATTTGAACATTTTGGGGAATCTTGGAACATGGGAAGGGAACAAAATCTTGCTTACAAAAAGCCCCCTGTTGTTTGAATACTACCAAGAATTGCTAGGTCTATAGCCAATTACATAATATTATTTTGTTAAATTAATTACATTGAATACAATACAACTGTTACAATCAAATGCGACAACACTCCACACCAAAATCAGGAACTCGATGCCAAAAATGGGTTTGATTGCTCATCAATTAGACTAGGAGAAAACTGTCAAATTCTCAAAAAAATATCAAAATATTGAATGTTTCACCATTTCACCATTTGTAAGAAATGTATAATTTTTTGCATCGTGCGTCACAAACTATCACCTTATGATTTAAGTACTCGTTTACAATACAAGTAATTTTTATTCACATGTTATTCCTTTTATATTTAGTCTTTCACATTAGTACTTTGAAAATAAATTCTTCGCAATTATTTTTTGATGTTAGGCCTACTAACAAATTTCACCTGACCCCCTCAATTGCCCCATGTGCAGTCAAGCATGAAACCCAATCCAGTGAAACTGGCACCAAAAGAAGCAGGAAGAGTGACTTTACAAGTACATATGAAAATATCTTATATATTTTGCTACACAATAAAACAATGCGCAATTTTAAAAGTGTATAGTTTTTTTGGACTCACACTGTAGACAGATCCAGAGGACCGCAGGAACGTTCCATTGGAACTATACAAATGCTAACACGCATGTTCCTTCTTTTAGGCTTCTTCCCATAGTTAAGCACAATGTCTTGGTCCAGCAGAACGTTCTGGCAGTCCAGTGGATCACATGCCTAGGCCTACAGAAAAAATTCCATTGCACCTAGAACAAGACAGACTTTTGAGATGCTCCCTTATAAGCACAAGTCATAAACAAGAATGCAAAGTTATTTCATTGCCAAAAAATGTCATTGTGAATGTCTTTCCTAAAAAACATGGACCTAAATATTGTCAAATATATACAGACAGAGGAGGTCTTTAAGACTAGCTGGGGATGATGTCAGTTGTGGTCACCTCTCAAGGAACTTACAGGGCAGCCCTTCGGTTCAGAACTTGTCAGTGCTCTTGCGACGAACACCAGTTTTTGTTTCTCTGACAGCTGAGCGTCTTGCACTATGACGAGAAAGTTTACTACTGCCAACAGGAATCTGTCAAGAGAAAGCCAACATAGATAAATAAACAAATAAATCAATCAATCAATACATAAATAAGTGAATACATATCCAAAAAACACATCAAGGCTCTACAATTATAATACAAACTATAATGCTCTTAATGGCAGTGGTACTTTATGTTTATTGATATAAAAAGGTTTCTATCAAGATAGCACAAATTTATCAAATATATATGTCAAAATATCATACCATGAGAACTGCCTGATGTTTATTTGGCATGAAGCTCATAAATAACATAAATTTTATGGAGTTGTATAAAAAGTAAACATTCATACATTGGTTAGTAGCTCATTTCAAAAATAAACTATCATCTGAATGCTTTAATGTCTTATTCTGTTATTTATATTATTGCATTTTACAATGTAGTTCTGTAATTGTGGAAATATGTTAGTGGAAATAAATGTGAATTGAATTGAATTGAATTGAATGTCAATTTCCAGCTTCATGTATGTACCTCAACCCAATATAGACCTTTATTATTCTGCCACCATCTTTGTTAGGTTCCCCGTAAACACACATTCTCATTCTATCAAGATGGCACCAGACTATTATTCCCTTTCAGCCTCGGTTTCGTTTACACTAATTTGGATGAAAGAAGAACAACCAAAAGCTTCAAGAAAAGCTTCAAATGGAAAAACAATCAATACAAGTAACACCTCTTTCTGATGTTTTTTACTTGTGTAAATTTGGACAGATTCAAGATAAAAAGTTTTGCTCAGTGCATGTAAAACTGATCATCTTTGGTTTTAATTATTTGAAGCACATGCTGTCAGTTTTAAAGAACAGAAGAAATTACAATTTAGTAGGCCAACTGGCCAACAGTGCAAAGGTAATCATTCAAAGTGTGGTGTCTGTGCATGATGCTTAACTTTAAAATTTAATTCCAGTGGTATATCCGGGATGGCTCCATATTAATATGAACACCAACCTATAAGAAACACTGACCAGCTTACTAGTGAAGAACCAGCTGTATTCTCAAATTAACAAGTAGGCTTAGCCACAGATGTTACCCTTTGTGTGGTTTTCGTCTTAACAATTAACTGGGTGGTTCATTTTTTCAATTCTGTTGATTTCTGTTTTGTGATTTTAATTTGTAATATTATATTATTGTGCAGAACTTTCATTGTGCTTTATTTTAGCGTAGTAATTCAATTAGAAAATATGATTAGCTGTTGCAAACTACTTACCAACCAAAAGGACCTGTGTTATATATGCAAACAATAGCTAATGGCCTGACGTTTCGATCCCTAGGGTCACAACGACAGGCCATTGACTATTTTTTGCTTTAATAAATAAATTAGACATGATATTTGGCCCTTGTGAAAAAAAGTAGAACAATTTTATTGAGTAATAGGGCGCAGATCTACATGTACGTGTCATGCAGATTTTAATATTTTTTTCAGGATATTTTTAATAGCAATTTTACTGTTTTTTGTAAGTTATAAAAATCATATAAGTCAGCTTTAAATAGAAACAACATCATGCCTGTTTAATGTAAGCATCAAAATTGCAGGTTTTTCACGCCATGTTTGTATTGAAAAAATAAAATACATAGGCCTATATAACCGTTTAAAATTTAACAGGTGTTTTTAAAGAAACTGTGGTAAAAAATGTGTTGGTAAAATTAAGATTTGATTTATGATTCCGGTGTTAATTTACTGAAAAACAAAGATATGCTGTGGTCAGTGCTAATGGTACAAACAATCTTGAAGGAATCCTTGTTTAAAAATACTAAATATTAATGAAATATCAACCTGTGTCATTTCACATTATGTGGGTTTGCCCCTGCACCGTTGTGTGTTTTAGCACTGTATTCTCTCTAGAGTCCTGTGAAAAACAAACCACAGGTGTATAGCTCGCATGAGATTCAAACCCAGGACCTTTGGCCATTAGAGCAGATGTCATACCACTAGACAACTGAGCTTGCCTGGAAGCCAGATCCTATATTCTAGCAGCAGGTACCGCAACAATTTCAATAGATGATCAATTTTCATCAGGGATAAAAATGTTATTTTGAGTGAGCGAGTGTTTTGTGTTCATTCACTTCTCAGCTCTCTGATATCAAATGCTTCTCCATTGTCCACAATAAGTTGGAAGCATTAATACGAACCTACACAAAATCAAACACAACTAAACACTCTCAAACATGCGTTAAAAAGCTATGACTGTTAAATTGTGCTTGCAAACCACTGCATTCCAACAGCTAAAAAGCTCACAAAGTGTGCAACACTATGCACAAAAAAGTATATATTCTTTGTTCCAATTTCCCCCTTTTGCAAAATGGAATAAGTCATACTCCCAGTGTGAAATTCCCTGTTAATGGGAATTTTCTGATCAGTGGCAATGTCCATGTTCCCAAAGGGACTATTCCTGTACCCAAAAGGAATATTCCCTGTACCCAATAGGAATTTCCCTGTTTCCATAGGCATCCCAACAACAGGAATACTCCCTGACCCAAAAAACAAATATTCCCTTTAACTAAAAGGAATATTCCTGTACCCAACAGAAATATTCCCCGTGTGCCCAGCAGGCATATATTTCCTGCTTTCAATGGAAATATTCCCTTCGAGTCCAAATGGGAATGTTTCTTGTGACAAAATGGGGATGGCAAAGGTTTCCTGGTTTTTAATAGATGCTTCTGCACTACAGATATTAATATTCAGCCTTCTAATCCGTACCTTGTACCTGAGAGAGAGAGAGCCAGGCATTCTCAGCGCTTCTTTGGGGCATAGACTTTAGCAGTTGGGTTGCGGCCTTGAGGGCCGGCATCACCACCGCGGGGAGGGAGGGGAGCTTGGGGTCTGATACGGTGTGCTCCTGAATACAGCCGCTCAGGTATGGGAGGAGGCACGTCATCAGCGCTGTTAGTTCTACTAAGCTGCAGGAGGATTTGGTACAGGAGAAAAGGGAGTGATTGTCACAGACGGACATTAGGTGCATACAAAACAGGAGTAGGTTGGGGAGAGGAAAGACAAGGAAAAGTGGGAATGGGAGGGATTGACCACATAATGAAATTGGAACAACGTGAATTGACAGAGAAAGGACAAATTAGATTTAAAGCCAACTGCCAATGCCGCGCAAAAAACCGCTTCCCAAGACAGGATTCATAACAAAGCGTACTACTTTTCTACCTTCATTTTTTCCATTTAGTTGTAACTTGTTTATTAAGTACCGGTACTGGTACCTAATTTGTAATTAAAATTTCTCTCAAATTTCTATTCAAAAAAAAGGGATGGAAAAGGGAGGTAATTATTTTGTCCATTCTTGATGGAAATTTGAGGGTGTTTTAAAACTGTTTTATTAAAAACATCAAATGTATCGACTATTATTATTTTTAGTATCTGCATGTCCATTCCAATGATGAAACACTTTCGGGTGGTTTCATGTACTTTAAAACAAACTTACAACATTTGAAAAAACTGCTAACATGGCGTCTGCAAACTGGTACCCTGTTTTAAATGTTCCCCTCATATCTATATAATACATTGCACAAGAACTTATTTTAACAACAAACCTTTTGCTTTTCCATGTTAAAGGTATTATACAGGATTGGTAAGGATAGAAAACATCATTGTTTAATTGTAGTCTGAAAGCTTACTGATTAGGAAGTTCATACCAGAAGCATTTTTTGTATGTGAAATATTTCCCTCTGAAACGAAGTCATAGTTGAGAAAAATATATCTGAAAACCCAACAGCTGATTTCGGTTGCTACAACCAAAATAAGGACATCGGTTTACATGCTGGAAATTGTGCCTGGTTTTCACTATTTTCTCCTGACTCGCACAACTGATTAAGCCCAAATTTTCACAGGTTTGTTAATTGGTCACACAAAACATGAACACTGTCTCAGATTATGTTGTCAGCTCTATCAATCCTGATTTTGGGTTGAACAAAGAAAAATTGACTAGAGCGGGATTTGAACCAACGACCTCCGGTTTAACGTGCCGGCGCTCTACCAACTGAGCTATCTAGCCCTATGTTGGCGGTCTCCCTATCTCTATCAATCCTGTCTAATACCTTTAAAGATGTTTTTTATTTATCACCAATAAGTTAACATGTCACTTTCAAACTGGATTGATGGGTTAGCTGATCTAAATGAAGCAAACTGAAGTGAGAAGAGATGGGCAGTGAAATGATGACTGGTGATGTTGTGCATGATCAATTGAAAACCTCTACCACACCAGGTTAATCAAACATGAAAACATATTTACATCTTTGAAAAAAAGAACGGGTACGTGCAAAATCCCTTAGAAGCATAACAATTCTTAATTCATCATCTCCATCCATTCATTTCCGTTTCATTTTTACCTTTCGTGGACATTCCACTGAACTGCCAGCGTTTCCTGTACTTTCTACATTACCACCTCTCCCACCCCGACCCACAACTAGTTAGCTCAGTTTGTAGAGCACCAGCATGTAAACCTGGAGGTCTCGGGTTCATATCAGGCTTGAGTCAATTTTCCTTTGTTCAACCCACAATGGATTTATAACTATACCAAGTTAGTTTCCCTTGTGGGTTATTACGAGATGTTAAAAGTAAATATACTTTACAGAAAAGGAGTAGGGCTCAATTTCATGGCATTGCTTACTACAGAATATCCGCACTTCAGCCCATAGAATTATGTGCGTTCAAAGGCCATGTCACACGAGGCAATTTACAGCCAACCAGTTCCAGGCAATCTCCAATAAGAAAATTCTTTCACATTTCAGTTTTTTCATTATTTTCTTGAGAATAGTGAGTTACAAGCACAAGACAGAAGAAAATGGTGAGGGCTACATCCCTGACACTGGATGAACACGGCCTAGGCAAGGCAAGGCAAGGCAAGGCAAGGCAAGGCAAGGCAAGTCAAGTGAGTTACAGCTAGAAGAATGTCTCTTGTGCTGCCGCAGTGCTCCTCGTGCATGCAGTGCAGTTGGTTGCCTCCAAGTTGCCTGAAACAAGTGCCCTGTGAGACATGGCCTTTACAGGTAGCTCATATCAACTTTGTTAGCTCTCCTTGTCAAGCATCCCCACAGTCAGTAATTTTCCTGCTATAGAAATTGCCACCAAAAAACTGCGACTAGGACTCATTTTTTATACACAACTGAAAAGAGGAGCGTCGCTTTGACTTTCAAAGAACATAAAGAAGACAGTATATTTCTACATGATACTGATGTAAACTATTTTGTTTTTATAAAAGAAAAAAAACAGTCCTTTTTAGGATGTTTATTGTTGGCTAAGAAGAACTTATCACCAAATTGTGAGTAAAATCAAGATTTTTTGTCAACCGAGTCTCTTCAACTCATCAAACATTATGCAAACAACGCCAACGTGTGACCTTGTTCAAAAAAGTGTTGTTAAGGATGGTTTTACACCATGCCAAAAAACACTGGGCAAACCACTTTTCTTTACAATAAGTGTAACTGTGTTCTCTTACATGCATTACATTACACAGCATATTGAAGTACAAAGCAATGATGGTTAAGTGCCTTGCTTAAGGGCACAAGTGTCAAGACCGGGATTCAAATCCACACACTGCTGACCAGAAACACCGGAGCTTGAGTCTCGTGCCCTTTACCGCTCGGCCAAAGTAAAACTTAAATTTAAGTGTTTTGATGATCTCTCTTGATCATACTTTGAACAGGACAAGAGTCAGGAGATTAACAATTTAGTAGAAATATAAAGAGAGCAGTAGAGAGGATGACAGGCTATGTCTACTTCTAAGAAAACTAATTGTGCACATACACTTTCCAAGTTAAAGAGGAACTCTAAGGTCAAATTCAGTTTTGTGTTGCATGCATTTTCCAACAGATAGAGTACTTCTTACAGTGGAAATTTTTTTTCAAGTCTCTAACCTTTTATGTTAAAATGGTGTACAATGGTTTGATACTCTTTCAGAGCAAAATTTGAATTAGAAAGCCTTTTTGTATCAACAACAAATGGGTCTGTACATTCCCAAGGAGATTTTTGCATAAGTCAAAAGGTCTAGTTCAATTCCTTTTTTGATTGAATATCATAACAATTCAAGAATGAACTAAACATTTTTTTTACATAAATGTATTGGGACATATGTTTTAAATGTGACATCCCTGCAAGGATAAAACTATGGCATTTTACAACATATTAACATAAAAGTTCTATTGGAAATGGGCGCATACAAAATCTGAATTCGAAAATGGAGCCCTCTTTAATTGTTGGCAAACTACAATTTAAATCTGGTTCTGTAACTGCTCAAAATGCAGACAATGTGTCAGCTGCTTCAACAAAGTAAGCACTAAATCTTTACAAATCATTTCATTTTTATTTGTTTTCAAATTTCAGACACAATTTTTTACAATTTTTTTTATGGTAAAAGCCACAATTCTAAAAGATCAAGGCAACTTTTACTCACTGAAGCAGTACACAAAATTGTGTTGCAATTCTAGGCCATATAAGTACCCATTGATCAACCAAATAAAACATGAAGACACATGTACGAAAGACTCTCTCTATGAGATGTGGCTGTTCTGAAAGGAAATGGTGTACTGAAAAGGTGAACTGGTGGCTTTCAAGAGAGTCACAGCAAGAGTCTTGTGTAGTTGGTGTCTTTGCAAACCTCACAAGATTGTACTCCCAAACATACTCAGTTTCAAATCTTTCTTAAGACACTGTTTTCTAGCCATCTTTACACAATGTGCCTGCACTTTTGACTTCTGGTGGACATTAACCATGTAGGACCAAACCAAAGTTGAGAAAACAGCTTCATTTGGAAGTACGCTAACTTAATGTACGATTCATGACTATATACAAACAAAGATATTTACCTCGCTGTCGACATACAGGTAAGATGCCTCACTGACAGGCCGAGACGACGGAAGCTTGTTTTGTACCCCACTTGATGAAGAACCATAAGACCCTCCAGATGGTGATCTTTTCCGAACGAAACCCTGTTGCACTGGGGGCTCTAGGGTGCTCCCATTGGCTGTGCTGTACAGGGGCTGAAATCAAGGGTGAGAACATAGATGTATTGAGTTTACTTGTGACCTACACACATCTGCTATGGTATTATAAACCAGTAGTTAACAATTTTTCAGGCTGTGGGGACCCAATACAAATTTTCAGGCACTCAACCGCGACCCTTCCGCTGATCGCTGGCTAATACACCGATCCAGTAGGCCACGCCCACCATAGCAACTGCCTAGCAATGACCGATCGTGTCACGTGTGTGGCACGTCGTTGTGGATTTGTACACAGCCAGACGAGTATTCGGCCCAACCGCACGCACATAACCCAGCGGATACTACTTTTCTCTGTTTTACCTCGGCTTCGGAAATGGCCACAAATATACATTCCCTCTCTTGTCAGGGTTTCGGGAGTAGGAACTTCAATTAGGATATGAACACCGCTTGACCATGGTTAAGGAGAAAAATCAAGTTTATAAAAGAATAGCCTTGAACAAATGACACAAAAGTAAATTCAACGAAATGTGTGTAGTAAACAATACAAACAAATCTGCTGCAGAGGTAATGTCACAAAATGAACTACGTCTCAATCTCCAACAAGTCACAACATATTCCATCTTCAAAACTCATTTGAAAACTTATCTGTGTGTTTGAATTGTCATCTTTGTAACTCATTGTAGGCCTACTTGGTTTTTTTCTTTCTGCATCTCTCCTGCGCCATTATTACTATTTAGAAACAGGCTGATCGTTTAACAGGAGTAAATTGTTTATTAAAGCAGTTTGCTTCAAATTATAAACATTTGTATTGCATTGAACTGGTTATAATAGCTAATGAAAAGTATAATTGACGACAGATCAATTCGCAGTAATGTTGACTGTTTGAGGGTGTGTATGAACTGAATTTACATCATGCAAACAAGTCAAATTTGCTGGAATTCTACTGTTGTTGTTATAATTAATTTCACCTTTGATACAAGAAAACAACACACAAGCAGTCAAAATAAGATAATACTGTAAGTGTACTGGAATGAAACCAGCCATTGAAAGCGCAATCATCACCTATGATAAAGGCATTAGGCACAAATCCACGCATAGAGTAAAACCGGTCATTGTTTGTAGCGCCTTTTGCGCGGGGCACCGTACCGTGACCTTCCTAGACTCCATGATGCAGTTGCCAGTGTAAACGCAATCTGCCACAGTGTCTCAACCATACGTGTGTTAACATTGCCACCGCCATTGCAACACACACAGAAACTTGAATGCCGGTATAGACCTTTCTATTGCAACGTCACAGCCAGAGTTTTTGCCAACCAAAGTTGGAAAAGTATGGAAAGCCATAACTGCAAATCAAAAACAGATAGCCAAGTTTGTAGCAATGTTACACAAATATTCAACAATAGTGTTGAATTTGTTGGAAACAAATCAACCAATCATGGAAGGTATTTCAGTTCATTTTCTTTACAGAAAATGTTGAATTTGGGCACGACATTTGTTAACACGATTGAATGTTTTGCTAACATTCGGCCGTCCATGCCAACCGGCGCACTTTGTTTATCAACAATGGAAAGGTCTATAAGCTGGTTGCTGTGTATTGCATGAAGCCCAAAACTGGGTGCAATTTTTTGGCTCTGCTTACCGCAGAATTCTGCACTTACGGCATCCAGTAAAGAACATAGTTCTGTGGGTCGTAAGCGCCAAATTCCATAGTAAGCAAAGCAATGAAATTGTGTCTAATTAGTCATACCTCATCAATGTCCATATTTTTATCTTTGAGACTCTTGATGATTGATGATGGCACACCAGAGCCACGTTTGTCCTTCCTGTCTGCAAGAAGCTCGGCGTAGTCGAGCTCATTCTCATCCTGAAGGCAAAAAGAAAGTTAAATAGTACATGCTGTGAAAATGCCTGATGAACCATAACACAAAAATACGAAGAACATAATTATAACTATCAAGTACCGGAAGGGAAACTCACTGGGTAATTTTTGTAAAATAATTTGGGGCTGAACCAACGACCTCCAGATTAATGTGCCAGCGCTCTACCAACTGAGGTATCTAGCCCTATGTTGGCGGTCTTCCTATTTTTGTTATAAATTTTGTTCAGGATGCCAGTCAGAAGCCATACAACCTTTTTAAACTGCAGTGTAGCCAGGAATCACACCCAAGTTTATGATGCACCCTGGGAAGCGGCAGAGCAGAGGGATCACCTTAAGGGGATGCAACTTTTTTAATTCAAATATCACGTATTAAACCAAAAGGGAAACTGACTGGGTATTTTTAAGTTTGAGGTTGAACAAATAAAAATTGACTGGAGCAGGATTTGAACCAACGACCTTCAGGTTAATGTGTATTATAACTGGACAGAAAACATTACCAGGTTTTTGAGAATTTAAAGGATGTGTGCTGTACTACCTTGTCCATATGCCACGTAAAAGTTTGCATTGAAAACATAACAAATCAGCTGACAATATACCTGTTACTGTCCCTTTTATAAATTCTTTTAACAATTTGTTTTCATTTAAAATAATTGCTCTCCGAGAATGCTCACAATTATTAAGTGCACAATGGGGGGGCAACAAATATTTATTCTTACTTGGCCACATGGTACTTTCAGAATGTCTCCAAACGGTGAAACTGGGTTCTGAAATAAATTAAAACACCCAAGAATGAATTTCAAAAAAGAATAATCCATCACATGTCCTATACTATGAATGAGACTGCAGAATTGAGATTAAAAATTGCACATTTTGGTAAACATTAAACATACACATATAAAGTTTTAAAAGTTTCTGGAAAAAAATCATAGAAACTTTGTGCAGTTGAATTTGCATGGCTAGATTTTCGCCAAAGTACTTTTTTCTCAAAATTTGAATGAACTTTGACAGACGATGCTGCTCCTTAATAAAATCATACCAGAACTTTCACATACGCCATAAACAAAATACATTTAACATGCAGAAATTTTTTGTACGTGGCCAATGGAAGTGATTCAATGTCCGGATTCCAACAATAATTCAGTTTCATCTTGTTTATCACTGGCGGATTTTGTGTGTGCATTGCCTCAAATGAAAGCTTATAACTTTTTGGAACCTATACGTAAAAAGCTTTTTAAAATTGGTCCAAAACTGCCGATTTCAGTTCCTACAACCAAAAATAAGGACAATGCATTTACATTCTGAAAATTGCGCATGGTTTTCACAATTTTCTCCTGACTCACACACGTTTTAGCTGAAATTTGTACAGGTTTTTTTGCGACTATTTTATCAGCTCCACCAATCCTGTATAATACATTAGGACTTATCATTAGGTTTATGTTAGAGAATTGATCCTGAGAATTCCATAGTTTGAGAAGCAGTACAAAGGAAAAAGCTAGTGTGAGGCCAAATCAAAAAACAAAAACGAGTTAAGTGTCCCAGCCTGCTTCCTTTTAAGAGGCCGCCTCCTTTTTTATTTTTTTATTTTTTTTTCTACAAAAAAAAGAGAGATAAATTTTAACTATCTCTGATGAAAACAATTAATTTTAAAATAAATAAGTTCATATTTTTAGACTTTAGCACACCAAAAAACCACACAGAAAAAAAGCTGGCAACCATCTTGAAAAATAGCTCAGACGGATTGTCTTGAAGAAATAAGTCGGGCGGCCTCTTTTGAAAAAAAACCCCCCAAAACAAACCACCTCCTTTCTTTTTTCAAAAAGGCAGGAAGCTAAACATGTTTTTTTTAGCCTAATAATATCTCCCAGTGCTGGCCTTTTGAACAGATATAAAAAAATATACTAAAATAATGCATGAAATTGTATTTTTCTTACCGCCTGGTAATACTTCACAAGTCCCTGGAGATCTTTGAACACCGGTCTTTCACCAACAATGATGTACTTGCCAGTAGGTGTTGGGTCTATCATGAAATGTTTGCATCGAGCCTCACCTCTATATGACATAATCAGACATAAAATGGGATGAAGAAGCAAAATCTAGAGAGAAAAAAATAAACTAAAACTACTATTTTACTTGTTTTGTTTAGTAATGCTGTCTTTCATCTAAATTAGGCAGGGTTCTCCCAATGATATTTCAAACTGTGGGCGATCTGAACCCACAATTTGGAAGTTTGGCCTAAGCCACTGAATTTAAATGAATGTCATTTTTTGGTGTTTATTTTTGTTTTTAAAGCTCTATTGTGCAATCTGGGGCATTCTATATGGCTTAAACCTTTTAATTTTTGTGAATTTGATCTAATTTAAAAACATAAATAGTATTAAGTTTTGGTTATCTGTTTTTTGTGGCTTATCTGCTGCAACTCGCTTGTATCGTCCAGTAATCGGCCTGTATCAGCTAAATATGCTAGCTTGTGCGTAGGGAGAACCCTGTTAGGTAATTGAAGGTACACCATAAATGACCCCCTGGAGATGATGCCTCTGAAAAGAGCAGATGTCTCTGAAAAAGAGAACGATGTTTTGTCTTTGATCGTCCTCAGGGAGAAGAGAAGCAATTATAGTGAAGCATCTTGTTCCAGAACACAAGTGTTATGACCGGGAGTCAAACCCACACCCCGATGACTTAACCACCAGAACTTGAATTCGATGTGCTAAACTACACGCCGCCATGACACGCCACAAAACGTTGATCAAAACATTGAATTGTTACACCACCGGTTTCCTTTCGCTCATTTAATGTACATGGAGTTACCTAATACCACACTATGCAGGGTGAAGTCTAAATCCCATTAACCCTAACCACCCGACCCTTCAAAATCCAACTGCATGATTTGTTTCATTCTGTTCGGACTGATCGAACTGCACTTGTAAACTGGTTATGCTTTTGGGATCAGCCATACCACTGTAACCAGAGTCCAACTTTTTATGTGTTGAGTAAGACTGTTAAGGAAAACAATATGGTGTTATTTTGATATTGTTAGAGTGAGAAAGGATCCTAGTTGTCACACAAAGAAGTTGATAATGAAAGCTACCTTACTTAAATGTCTATGATCAGAATCACAGATAAACAATGAAGTAATGACGGCAGGAAAAATGACAAAATGAAAGCTACTTACAATACAGATAGAGAGAAGCCAAATCGACTTTCACTAACACGGATAAGAAAGGAACCCATGTCCTGGCTTGTGAGTAAATCCTCTGCTCTCCTAAGAAGACAAAAACATAAATCAACAACAACAACACAATATGAACATCACACCAGTACAAATTAGTCAAAAACAAAAGTACCTAACCCTACTATTTAGAAACACTAACTGGATATCAAGTTAAAAAGAATTGGATTGAGATATTGAAATAAAACTTAAAACCAACTCAGTCCAATTGGAAAGCCAATTGGCTTGATTTGATTGAATTGGAATTAGTTGGAATTTGTTTCCACCAATTGGAAATTTCACCTCCTAATATATTTCCAATTGGAAATTTTATTTCCCAACGGGGTCTAGTTGGAAAAAAATTCAAACTGAATCCAACTGAGTCCAAACACAACAATAGAAAAATTCCAATTGGTTCCAATTGGAAAAATGAATTGGAAATTTTGGTAAGGGTACTTTTATTATAATGTGGTTTTTACCCTTACACCTATTTGTGTTAAGCACTGTATACTCGGTACTTTCCCGAGTTCTGTGAAAAAAATCCAAAGGCAAATCACTCTGGTGGGATTTGAACCCACAACCTTTGCATTACTAGAGCAGATGTCTTACCACTATACCACCAAGCTAGCCCGATGGCTAGAGGCTAGAGGCTAGAGGCTAGAGGCTAGAGGCTAGAGGCAGTTCGAATTGTTAGCAGCGGGTACAGCAACAATTTAAGAGATGTTAAGATGGTATTTTTATTATTACTATTATTTATTTCTGGTGATGAAACCAAGGATGCGTCATAAGTGAACTTGTATCTTGCTCAAGGACACAATAAGTGCCACTACCTGGGACTCAAACCCATCTGCTGATGAGAAACACCAGAGTTTGAGTCTGGTGCTCTTAACCACTATGCCATGACTTTTAATAGGCCACATCTTTTCGCATCTGCCATTTTATTTGTGGGCAGATTTCATCCTTCCCGTTGGTTGATTTGGTTAATGATGCCGTGGAATTCATACTCTATTGCCCACAAACACAGGGGCATAGGGACAACACATTGATATTAATATTAATAATACTCGGTTCTTAAAAGCGCTTTATCACACCCCTAGGGGCGTATCAAAGCGCTCAGTATTTTTTCCTGCAAGGTATGTGGAGCTACGTTTACTACGTGGAGCTACTTTTTCCTTTATAGCACGATATAGTGGATTTCAAGTTGCTGTGGCGCAATATGCTGCAGATCAAACGCTGGGGCGAACCCCTTCTCTTTACGATAAGTGCACTGGGCTCTTTTACGTGCATTACACAATACACAAGACCAACGGCTTTTTTGTCCCATCCGAAGGACGCAGCAATAAGGGTTAAGTGTCTTTCTTAAGGACACAAGTTTCACGACCGGGACTTGAACCCACACCCTGCTGATCAGAAACACCAGAGCTTGAGTCGGTGTTCTTATCTGCTCAGCCACGACATACCATGCCTGATGTTCTGTCCACTTTCGCTTTTAATGCCATTTCACTGTTCCCAACAACAAGAGTCATCACAATAGTTATCCAGAAAAACTATCATTACCTCCTAGTGATAATACCATGGAACCATTTGGCAAATACTCCCGAAGGGTCCCTCACTGCCATGGACTGCGTTGCCTTGAACCAGTGGACAGACGCCTGTCTCGTTCCTGCTTCGCCGAAGATATTTTTCTTGATGCGGACAAACTCGTCCTCGATGATCTCATCGTCATCGTCGTCATCATCCTCCTCCTCTGAAGACTCCTTGGTTTGAAATAAATAAAAATCAATATTCAGCAAACAGTTAATGAAATACCCCTGACCCTTTAGAGACTTATGTGAACATTTTACTTTTGCTCTTAGAGCCCAAATCCCTTTTGTGAAAAAGATAATTGTAATTGTGGCGTTTACTTTAAATGCCTGTTGGCTTCAATTGTGAACATTACTGACAAATTTTGGATGATTAAAGATGCAATACACAAATAATTTGCATATTTTATTATCGCAATACAAATTGCCCACATAGAGGATATTAGGCTTAAAATTACTAGGGTTTTTTCATAATATAGTTTTAACAGGAAGAAAGAAATATTCTTTTTGTAAATTTGGTTCAAACGATCCACAAAATAAAGTAAGACTAAATAAAATAAGCTTTATTTTATTTTATTTCAAGCCCAAGCATTTGGGGAACCTTTTTACTAGGAAAAACTCTTTCAATTTTATTTTAGCAAAAACTGAAAATGCAGATGCTCCTTGAAATCTTAATAGGTATTCTTGATGTTTGAAACCATTAAATTCCCCCTCCCATACCCCCAAATAAACCATCTAGACCACTTGGCTGCATTTCTGCGGCTGTATAGCGTGTCGTGGCCGAGCGGTTAAGAGCACCGAACTCAAGCTCTGGTGTTTCTGTTCAGCAGAGTGTGGGTTCGAGTTCCGGTCGTGACACTTGTGTCCCTGAGCAAGACACTTAACTATAATTGCTTCTCTCCACCCAGGGGTAAAATGGGTACCTGTGAGGGCAGAGATGGTTCTTGTGATTGATTTAGCCTAGTAGCGCATATATTGCAGCACAGGCTGTATACTCCCCAGGGAGCCGAGATGGTTTAAGGAATGAAATAAATGGCCCAGTGACCAGGGGTAATAATGTTCGAAGCGCTTTGAGACGCCCTTGGGTGTGATAAAGCGCGATATAAATCCATATTATTATTATTATTATTATATTACCAATAACTGTTTTGGTTTTTGGTCAGTGAAAAATCGATGCATCGCGATGGCCAATTCAACCGAAACAGCTTTTGGTTTACGACCGTGAATATGCACCTCTGGTCCTCTCTTTGGATGTTGATCTTACCTTATTGGCCGCCTCTGGTGCTTTCATCTGAGTGGCTGGGCTGTCTATATTCACCACTTTGTCTCCTCTGCGTAGGGACTCAAAAAAGGCTAAGCAAAACAGAAAATAGAAACCAACAATAATATCAAAATCATAGATTTTTTGAGAAGCAGCTACGAATTGATCTTACTGCTTAATAATTTTCTGCTGAGCAAAATAGAGGAGGATACCAGTCATAAATGGTACGTGTGACATATGTTTTTTTGGACGGTAACCTTATTGTGGCAAGCATAATTATTTTGTGCTTAGCTACTTTTTGTGCTTATAAGCAGCTCTGAGATTGGGCCCTGGATGCGTGTACATATATCATAGCACTGGGATAGTGATGAGTGTGAAGTTACTGGCACACACAGACATTGAAACAAGGCGTGAAGCCCGGTTCATACTTCCTGCGAATGCCGAATGTGATACAAATTTTGACGTCACAAATTCGCAACGAAAAATTTGGAAGGGCTGAGATGTGCTCAACTCCTGCAAAACATTCAAAAACAGAGCTGTGACGTCGCATTCGCAGGAAGTATATATCGGGTTTAACGTTGAGTTCAACAACTGACTTACCTTTGGGTATTTTCTTATCTCCCTGTAGAATCTTGGACATCTTTTGCTGCTGGTCCAGACTCATCTTGGCCATCTGAAGTAGGAAGGAGTTCATCTCCTCCTCCTGTTGCCTGGCCTTCTTGATGACAGCCTTGTATCTGCATCGAGCCAAGAACCCACGCACGACTGAGGAAAGAAAAGAAGAACCCCGATTTGATACAGACACTCGAACAAAGAAGATCATACACACTTAAAACTAATGACATTTCACAATAGATTGTTCCCACTTGACGTCACACAGTGCATACAGGCTATCTTTATAGGCAAATATAGTTTTTTTTTTTAATGCACGCATTTTGCATAAATACCCCAGGCGGCGTGCAGGAGTTTTATCAAATTCCTTGCGTGAACCACTTGGCTGCGCAGAAAAAAAATGAATGATTGATGTAGCTCAAAGCCAGTAGCATATTCTGCATTTGCTATTACATGTGTATACAAATTGAATTCCTTACTTTAATGACCTTGGCTGCAGCTTTGCTGCTGTCTGTATTTGCTTTTGAACCTATAACTTTATTCCATATTTTTAATGCTACAAAAACAAAAACAAATTACATTTGTAAAGTAGTGCTTCTTGTTGGGTAGTGCTTGTACTTTCAGTCCTTTTTTAATTTGTTTATTCCATTGGTATTTCCTGCCTTGTTAAGTGCTTTGGGTTTATGCTTTATTATTATTAATGATATCATACAATGAATAATGAAAAAGTGACTTACTCTTCTGGATGTGAATGGCTGATTTGCCATACCTCTGCATCTGCTCCTCAAGCTGATCTTGATGATAGTACTTCAGAAATAACTTGGTTTTCCTAAATTAACAAAACAAAACAAAAGAATAAAAGACAATCACTATTACTTCACAAAGGAAAAGTATACCCTTGGTTTTTGGAACCATTCCATTGTTTTAATCCTATATACATGCAGATATATACAATAAAACTAACCTGTGAAACTTCATTTCAAATGGTGGTAGCACTTTTGAGAGTGGTTATGTCCACAGTTTGGAATGCACAATTTGAGTTCTCAGATTTACAACTTTTTAAAATCCCTTTCTATAAAACCACATTACTTAGGAGGGAATCATTTCTCAAAATGTTACACATTATCAACAACTGCAGTGCTTCTTACCGAGTAAGGTTTAATGGTCATTAATTTTTGGAGTATTTACTGAAGGTTAATACCCTCCCTTTAATTTCTCATCCTGTATTGGCACTGGTCACAAAAGCATATTGAGTTTACAATGACTATTTTGATGTGAAGTTTTGCAATTTGTTGATGTTACTATGAAGAAACACTTGGAGCTATCTGAAACCCTTAATCAAGTGTGGTTTGCAGAGACACCTGTAATAAATCTCTTATGAGCTTTGATTATTCTGAGACGCACCAGTGGTTTAATAACCCAATTACCTGAGACTCACAGAATATACTTTCCTAGGTACCATTGGTAGAAATCCAATCAGAATTCCCATCCCCTCCCAAGTCCATGGGTGGATTGGTAATTTATCAAAAGACCTCAGAGCCAAACAAGATTTTAGAACCCTTGAAAGTCTTAGAATCTAGATAAATTGTACATCCCCTTTAAGTAAACAGTAAACTCACCCCACATGCCAGTCTGTCAGACCCACAGACTTGAGAATTTTCACACAGCCATTCTTGTCGGCTGCCAACTTGGGGCTCCAGGCCAGTACTCTGTACCTGCAGTGAGATTCAATCAAGTGTTTTAGCTGCTTATATAAAAAAGAAAAAGACCACTTCAGGACAGCTGATCTTGAACATGATGATGGAACAGACTGGAGGATATCAATTTGTCTGGTTGACCGAGAGTGTACTTAGACAAGGGCATCTTGACAAGTGCTGGTACTTATCCTGTCACCCAAGGGCATGTCACTTAACGGGATGGTTAGCACACAGTAGCACCCAAAAAGTTTTGCTTAGCATCAGGTTACCAGCTAAAACACCAAGTGATGATAAAATTGGTCTTGACTGGTTCCCTGTTAATTTCTGCTTACCATAAAATCTGCCAGTCATGGGGATATGAAATTGCATTTTGCTTTGGCATGTTTGAATGGCACAATATTGATTCTATTCTGACATGCAACTGTTACATTAGCACTGCCAACTTTAATCGCATGGAAGCTTAAAATTCCACGTATTTTTATTATCGAGTGGTTTCTGCATTAAATGTAGCCACTTTGAAACTAGACAAGTTTCCCAAGGAAAATCCTGGGAAAATTTGGTTGAGCTTTTCACACTTGAATAGTTAACCCTGGGAAACTCCCAGTGAATAGCCGTTTCCCAGGAAAGAGCTACACTTGCTCGGGAGTAGGGCTTGGAGTAGCCTTTTGTCAAGGCCATCGTGGCTTGGACAGCTTTGTAAACAGTGGAGCAACTGGAACGAGAGACCACGCGCGCGAGCCGAGTGGCGAAGCCACGAGGGCCTTTTCCAACTTGTTTGCGTTTTTTTTTATGAATTATTCATGAAGTATGAAACGTGCGTTATGCACTTCTGATTGGTTTGGACTTTGACTTTTGCTACCGTTTCGGGTAGCAAAAGTCAAGATTATAAAGAAACACATAAGAAACCGCAAACAAGTTGGAAAAGGCCCTCGTGGCTTCGCCACTCGCGTGCGTGGTCTCCCATTTCAGTCGCTTGGGATCGCGGCTCTACAAAGCTTTTCAAGCCACGAAGGCCTTGAAAAAAGGCTAGGCTTGGAGGGGATATTACGTTAAAAGTCCTGCGCATTCACTAACAGACGTATAAAGCATGATTCTGAATTGGCTGAAAGGGAGCCAACTCTACATCTACACTCAGCAAAGTCCACTTCTGGTTGGCATTATTTTCATAACATCACAACCAAACAATTGGGTAAATATTATCATACCCAAAACAAATAATTACATTTTGTTGCAATTAAATGGTGTACCTGAAATGTTTCAAGACAATGCATTGCACTATCATAATCAAATAAAAATTAAAAAATTTAAAATATATATATATTTTTAATTACCTTTTGACAAAGTCTGCAAACTGGGGCCTCAATGCATACCCAAGACGCCTGATTCTTGTAGTCTCCAACATACCAGTATAGCGTAGCTGCATTATGATCAAATACTTTGTGATATTAAACAACTTAAATAAGGGGGATGTCTGAGGTAAGGAATTTCAAGCTTTCAAACTAATTTGTGTGCGTTATTTTTTTAGCTTCATAACCAAACAACTGGGATTTTTTATTTTTTTTAAAAATGGTCTTGTTCAGTCATTTGCGGATTAAATTTAAAAAAAAACTGCAAAATGATACTATGCGTGAGACTCTCTGTTCTTAATTTGACTGCCACATCATGAACAAATGTACATGTACGTATACAAAATTCCAACAAAAATCATAAATAATTTCCATTTTCTTGAAAATGTAAAGATCTTAACTGATGGAAATCTTACAGGTTGGTTCATTAAAGGAAAAAAAAAAACAATAAGTGAAAAAGGAGAAACACATAAACACATACAAAATAGAGAGTCGGGAAAAATAAGGGTGGAGAATTGAACGATTCTCGTAAGTGACACAACCAGAAAATATATTGTGGGCTGAGAAATAATTGTTCTACTTTCAGCAAGTGTGGGACAGAACAACGGACCCCACAAGGTATTCTTTGTTCAACTTGTACCCCACAGGGGAATTCTTCAGAAAATGGAATAATAGAACAGCAATAGCAGGACCCCACACGTCTGGGTTTGTGAGGATGTGTGTGTGTGTGTGTGTTGAGGTGGGGCTTGGCAATGTGGGGAATGCCTATTAATTACAAATTGAAACACTAATATGGAACAGCAGGTTTGGGGGTTATGCCAACCTCCCCCCCCCCCCAACCTTCAATAATCTAACTGATCCATTTGGTCAAATTTTTCCATTCCCAAGCCTTACTCTCTATGAAAAATAAAATTAAATCACTTTAAAAACAAATCGGTAGTCCCTTGGAAGGGGCTCAACCCTTGGGTGCGTCACTGTTACTTACCTGTGCTGTAACAAACTTGTCTTGGAAGGTCTTGGGTGCCTTAGTGGTGTTGGGTTTGACACAGCGGACAAAGTGGGGGTTGGCTAGATTCAGTAACTCCAGGAGAATCAACAAGGAGTTCTGATCATAGAAAACAGTTAAATGAATGTTTGAATTAAAAGTCTAACTATGACAAAACAAAACAGTTCAGAGAAGTAGATGTTAGCACCAGAGCCAAATTTCATACAGCTATTAAGCACAAGTTGCTTAGTAGACAAAAATTTGCTTAGTAGGTTACCAGCCAAAATATCATACAATGTATATTGTTTGTGGCTGGTTCCCTGGTGATTTGCGAAGCACCGTTTTCTGCCAAACTGCTGTATGGAATTGGGCGGGAGTGATTAATGATCTTGAATGTGTATTCACAGTACCTCTCTTTTCAAAACAACTCTCTTTTCTGGCACAATTTGATAAAGCTGTTTATCAGTGAGCAAACTTTGAGCTCTTTGTTTAACTAAAATAATAACTAATATTTCAAGACCATGATTATTTGTGTAACTTAAATGTTCTTATTAATAGAAGTAAAAATGTTAATTAATAAACTACCTAACTTATTGTGCACATCAATCTTGAATTTTCAACTTTCATTTCATTACAAAAGGGAATCATTTTAATCGCAAATTTTCAAGTTGAACCTAGGGTTACATCAGAATGTATCTTAACTTATCTTTAATCCCCCAACCGCACATGGATCGGGAAATTCGACTAGGGAGGGACAAAACTGAAAAAACAATTGGAGAGTTGCAATGATATGGGTACGGTACAATAACCAGGCAATAATTTTAAAACATAGCCCTAATTTAAAAACAAAAATACAAAAGTTGTCGAAAGCAGGGAGGGGGTCCAGACCTCCCTGAACCCACCCTCTGGTCCCCAACCTGCCAAAAGTTGAAAAATATTTTTCAAAACTATTTTTTAATTACCTTAAATTGTGCACCAACTGTCAGATTCTTCATGGTGTTCCTGTTTCCAAGCTGAAACAGGAGAAAAGATCATCAGATAAGTTAGACAACAACACTCTTTTCAGCAAAATACTCTCTGAAAATAAAGTATGGCTTCATTCGACGCTTGCTCCGTACCAACACTACACACTTCCTGCCAAAACTCAAACCGATTTGATTTCCTCATCAAATAGATGAGAAGAAGATCTTTAAAATAACACCTAATTTAGGCTTGTATTTATTATTTTAAGTATTTCTCAGTATAGAATGTTTAAGAGTATCACATCACATTGATATAAAGGCTGATGCTTCGATTGTTTTCACTATTTTCAAGAAGTGTCTGAGAGGCAAGGTTTGTCCAATTCAAGGTGAAGATATCTCAAAAGAGAACAAAAAATCCCGGTGCATTTCATAAGATCATTTGTTATCTTAATTTGTTTTAGTCAGGGTTTCATTGTGACAACATAATTCTCAAAAAAAAATCATAACAAGCTCCGAAACGTTCTGGAAAATATTAAAATACAGAGCAGAGGCACAGTAAAGATTTTGTAATACCAGTGGGAGGTGGTTAATTTAGATTTAATTTGTGCACGAGTCTGTTCTTGTCAAAGCTCACCCTCTGTTTGACTGACTTGCGTGACTTGCGTCTACTCTGCAGAGCCAGGGTGCCTGTTCTTGTCACAGTACCTGTAACACGTATATGAATAGAAATGATTTAACATCGTACTGGATGATAACTCAGTGTAATATTTGGTCCTTAACTGCAAATTCACAAATTCGTAATAATCAAAATATCATATTGGTGAATGCATCTACACAGTACAAAGATAGTTCATTGCACAGAAATATGTGTTCTGCTTGAACTAAAGAGTCTATTTTCATGCTACTTCGCTTTGCTCATACGCATGAAAAACAGTTTCCTTCTTATTGAGAACACAAGAATAATACAAAGAAACACATTCTTTCATTTCTGGATTGTTTTATTAAAGCATGGGAAAGTACCGATTAGTGGCTGCTAAGTATATAGTAGTATGGTACATCGATACGAAAAAACATTAAGTTAGTAAGAAAATATTAATATTCATCCACCTTTGCCATCCGACTCTCAGTGAGTCCCATGTCTCCGACATGCATTCCACAGTTCCTCACTGGAACTATCACCCTTTAGGTGTTTACTGTCAATTCAGTACTCAAACCCTTTACTTTATAATATATTATATTAATTATAATCCTAAGATACATCCCAAATAAGCCATTTTTCTTCATGACAACGAAATCGAGATGCTTAACTTATCCACCACCTCATCTGACTCTCTAAAGTTACATGACTGTATCCCACATGTTTTCCCCACAGTCACACTAGAGCTAAACACCATTTAGGTATAGGCCCCACAAAGTTATGAATAAAAGTTAAACAACAATTCGTCTTTATGACAACAAATGTTTCTTAAATGGCTTAAATTAACATGAATTAGTTTACTTGCCAAACATAGTAATTTGCTAAACAGTTATTTTGTGCATACAGTACGTGATATTTAATTTTATCACTTGAGATAAAATACATTATTCACCACAGACCAGCAAGCAATATGTGGCGCCTTCAGTCGCCACTTGGTCCACTTGCAATCGCGCGTGTCGGGGGGTCAAACTAATTTCTCCATATTTGTATAAATAGTTTCAATAATGTTTACTTCTATAACACTGCTAGCACCCTCTAGTTCAGGTGGGGCTAGTTCCTGTACTCCGACTGCATGTTCAAGCAGTGGATTAACTGTAAACCTGGTTGGCATCTAGGTTATTTTATTATTATATTTGTAAACACTTTTGGTATTGTAGGGGTAGAGCAAGCTGCTCCTCCTTTTGATTATATATGGCAAGCTGCCAAGGAATCCGGGCCAGGTAATTGATTTTGGACAAGCTGCCCATGGGCAAGCTGCCCTATAATATACGGTTTGTCTTTTTCTGTATGCCATATTGACGTGCATGCCCAGCTGGTCGATGACCAGTTTTTGAGAGAATAAACACAGTCTGAACTGTATACTAAAATCACACAAGTTTGTTTGTTTGCTATCTGTTGGTCGTCTGAGAATAAACAGTGAAAATCAACTAACTACTATCTTGCAAGAGAGTTCTTAATAAGTTGAGTCAATGTTCTACATCTTTTTTAACATCTAATGTGTTTTTTGCTTGGGTAGTTTTCCATGTTCCATTATTAGTTCTTCCGAAACTCCTTTCATTGGCCAAATGAGAGGCCCACCTGATCTCATGTTATGAAACCCATAATTCGAAAAATCTTCAACCCCTACTTGCTTGAGTGAATCTACAAAACCTCCCTGCATCTTGTACAACTAAGACACTTATTCAGCATTGGTTTATAGGAATTTTCAGGTTTACCAAATTTCTCTATGAGTTAAACAATATCCAGTAAAATTGGTTTCTTCTGAATTTGTGGACTGTGTAACTTACTTCTTTGTGAAATTATAATCTGCTGAACAATTAGCGAATCTACAGGGTTGGGTTTTGAATTTACCAACGAATGAAGCCATTTTACGGCTGAAGAAAGTGTAATAATTGTGCTGTCAGAATTTGCGCTAGACCTCTTGTCGACAATGAAAACTGCTATAATTTCATCTCTTAGGCCTATTGGTAATTTGATAGTAAAGTACATGTCTATGAGCCATGAGAACAAATTTGCCTGAGCTTGTAAAAAATATGCATTAATAGTACAACAAAAAATCTTGATAAAAGGGCGTGACTTGATCCCTTCTAAACCGTATAAAGAAACTCTGACCAGAACTCTTGCTTGTAAAAAATGATCTCCAATTTCGCTAGAGATGTTCAAAATTAAGCAATGACTTGTGGTGTTGCGCCTGGGGTCGTGCTGTGTTGACTGAGGAGGCATTTGCTGGCATGAGGGATGGTATGGGTCTCCAAGTGTTGTAACCAAGTTAGGGTGCTGCTTGCACTCTTGGATGGGGACTCGAGGATATAAGGGCATTCTCTGGACCAGTGCCCGGGCATCTTGCAGTTGAAGCAGATATCATTTGACAAGCCTGTTATATGACAAGAAAAATTGGAAACGACCAGCAAAAAAGAAAGAAAACATACAAAATTTATAATAAAAATAGTAAAAATACTAATAATAATTTTGGAACTTGACGAAAGCAATACTATATACAAGCAGCATAATGGCGTGAACTGAAAACAATACGACTTCACTGCACTCTTATACGAGTACGCTTCAATGCGTAAAGGAATGTTGCGTCACTAACCATTGTGCCAAAGAAACTATACAACTACAAAAATCCATTATAACACGTGACCATGGTGGCGCGCTTATACTTGTGTCATCCAAACGAACAAAACCAAATTTTCATGCTACTTCGCTTTGCTCATACGCATGAAAAACAGTTTCCTTCTTAATTGAGAACACAAGAATAATACAAAGAAACACATTCTTTCATTTCTGGATTGTTTTATTAAAGCATGGGAAAGTACCGATTAGTGGCAGGTATGAACCAGCACAAAGATATTTTCAAGGGGTACATGTATGTCTATTGGTTTCATTACCTCAAAAGAGAGTACGGTCAGCAGGAGCCATGTTATAAACATCTTGCCATTGTCAGTCCGAAGTTGCTCGACTTTGGCGTTTCCGGGCCTCTATCTCCTTTATTGCAGCTTCTTCCACTGCCACAACTCTTTTGTTTAACTCTGGAGATATGAGATATGCCTTGGCGACTGTCCTTCTCCATGTGCTGTATAGTGGCCCAACCGCCATTGCTTGAGTCAGCAATCTTGATCTTTCTTTTTCTATCAGCCACAAGTTCCTCAGCTTCTTGGATGCAGTCTATTGAGTTCTGAACATCGCATTTCTGAAGAAGCGATACCTTCATCTTGCTAAAGATTATTTCCAGTTGGCCACAAAAAACGAACTGGGCTATATTACCGGCCCTAGACAGCTTCTGAGACTCAAGTTGATTTTGTAACTCTTTTAGTTTCGTGTCGTCCGACTCTTTGCTGGAGTGTGATATGCTGTCAAACTTCGAATCAAAGTACCGTTGGAACTTGTCAAACAGTTCTTCGGTGTTTAAACCAGAACCTCTCGGTTTGTCTTCCGTCGACATCATAAGATTTTTGGAACTTGACGAAAGCAATACTATATACAAGCAGCTTAACGGCGTGAACTGAAAACAATACGACTTCACTGCACTCTTATACGAGTACGCTTCAATGCATAAAGGAATGTTGCGTCACTAACCATTGTGCCAAAGAAACTATACAACTACAAAAATCCATTATAACACGTGACCATGGTGGCGCGCTTATACTTGTGTCATCCAAACGAACAAAACCAAATGTTCTGTGCACAGAACTACCTGTGTGTTCTTTGCCCAAAACTGTTTGTGTTCTGCACACAGAACTTTTTGTGTTCTGTGCACAGGATTGTTCTCTCCACAAAACTATGTGTTCTGTGCACAGGACTGTGCGCACAAAACTATCTGTGTTCTGCGCACAAAACTATAGTGTTCTGCGCACAAGACTATCAGTGTTCTGTGCACAGTGACCAACTGTGTTCTGTGCACAGTGACCAACTGTGTTCTGTGCACAGATCTGTGTACTGTGAAGATGCATTCACCATTGATATCATATTACAGGCTGGCATTTAAAAAAAAAACAAGTAGATGATATTGAATGTCAAGACAGTAGCAGGGTTTGAATGACATTATATTTTATGAATGCAAGTGTTAAAATGCTTTACCTCTAAATATTTGGCTGACCAGGTCATTAGTACTGGTCCTTAGCATCTGCATCACTTTTGATGGCAGCGTATCGCGATTCTTTTCCAGGAATAGATTGGCGTTGTACTCTACCTATACAAGACAATACAAACATGAAGACTGATGCATGCAACTGGAAATTAAGAACCTGTCTGTATATTATTGTATAAGTATTATATCTAGAATAATAAGATTCATTTTAAATTGTCTTTTGTTGTTGTAAATCCAAGCTATAAGTTTTGTTCTTTTTTTGTGAACTTTCGATTTGTTCTCTCCTTTCTTGTCTTTTTCTGTTTCTCTAATACATAGGGACCTCATGGTGATATGCACTACATAACAATCATCTAATATTCTTTTATAATGCACTCAGTCTCTTGGTATGAACAATTTAATTTTTTTTTTAAAACACACAAGCACACAAAACCTGCTCTTCAACATGTAATGTCACAGATTCAAAATCCTAATTGAAGAATTTTAACTTGCAATTCTTGACAACTTTAGAACACTTCAAATACGTATTCATAATTAGTGTATCCTTTGAGAAAGACTCTGCTAGGGTCGAAACGTCCGGGCCATTAACAATTTTGTGCATTTATACCATAGATCCTCTTGGTTGGTAAGCAGTTTGCAACAACTTGTTATATTTTTCTCAAATAAATAAAGCCACTAAATAATTAGTGTTTCTTTGCCTCTGAATGAAAAAGTTTATGCAAACGTTTGCAACAAAAATTAATGAATATTTCATAAATTAAGACATCAAATGAGCACCTAGATTTTGTTTGTGCCTCTTTGAAAGAAAATAAACACAATTCAAAAGTACAGAAGAAAGGAGACATGCATATAATTATATAGTATTTATACCCCAGTTATAGAACCTTGTCATTTGATTGGTGGAACATGCATCAAATGCCATACTTTAATTTGCCATGAATACTGCCACGAAGCTCCAAAACTTAATATAGGGATAAATATAAATATAAGGATAAATATAGGACGCTTTGGACTACATGAGAGTCCTCTACATTGTTTAGAAGAAGTTTTTTTAAATATAATTTTCAGTTAAGGGTACAGGAGTTTAGGGTGGACAAGTTTTGGGGGTTTTTTTTTCTGTTTATTGTGAACAAATTTCAAATGACAACAATCTATGTGTGAGTTATATAAAACAAATAATAACTGCATTTAATTTGTACATTGTCGCAGAACATAATCACTCGGTGAAATCTGGTTTTCCCATTTCACTCGGCCACAACTTGTGAAGTGGAATAGTCCAGATTTCACCTCGTGAATATATTCTGCGACAATGCACCAATTACATCAAATATTTGTATAATATTGCCTTAAAAAAAAATGTTTGTTTCCCCTTTTTGTTTTGTGCTTGACTCACCCTGCCTGCATAGTGATCAATGCCGAAGTTGTTGCTGGTGGACACTTTAGCTTTGATAAAGTGGTGATTACGACTGAAGTTCTGGGTGAGCTTCTCCACGAAGGTGTGATCCGTGGCCTGAGGGAAACGACACTCCTCATCCAGGAGGGCAATGATGCCGATGGGTTTAGCCAAGAATAAATCCTGGAGGGGTTTAAGGCAAATACTATGATCAACGGAACACATTAGATGTGAGTCTACTTGACACCATGTAGGTAGTCTTCTTTTAAAAAAAACATGATTATATCGAAGTGGGTCTTTATCAGGTCCCATTATTGAATGTAGTTCTTACAGTCTTGTTCTTGATTATATCGAAGTGGGTCTTTATCAGGTCCCATTATTGAATGTAGTTCTTACAGTCTTGTTCTTGATTATATCGAAGTGGGTCTTTATCAGGTCCCATTATTGAATGTAGTTCTTACAGTCTTGTTCTTGAGAAAATCAAACTTAAGATAGTGATCATAGTGTATCGCAAATCCATGTTACACTCATCTGTTTAAAGTAATTGTTGACTAGTGGTATTCAATATACATATTTTGTGTCCCTTTCTTTTATTTTATCATGAGCGAGCGCCTTGAGTGCCTTTTTTGGCAGATACCGGCGGTTTACAAGACTCCATTGTTGTTATTATTATTGTTATTATTATTATTATTGTTATTATAAGAACACATTACATTTGAGCCTACTGCGCACCAATCTCACTATCTTTAAAAGTGTGATGTTATCGGAGTGGTTCTTTGCAGGTCCCATTATTGAATATAAATCTCACAATCTAGTCTATAAGTAAATCAAACTTAAAGATAGTGATCATTGCCACCACAGAGTATTGCAAATCCACGTTACAATCACTGGAAACGCATTAGATTTCTGCCTCTTAGTCTGTACACCGTGTGGATAATCTTACATACTTTATAAGTGTAATGCTATTGGAAGTGGTCCCTTGCAGATCACGTTGTTGAATGTAGTTCTTACAATCTAGTTTTTCAGTAATACCACCATAAGGTAGTGCAAATCCAAACCAATACTAGTAGAGCACAATTAGACTTGGAGGATATTGACCTCTTGCCTGATGCGCAGCGCACCAGGCTGCCATGTACATGCGCCTATCCTGTCCCCCATTTTGGGAGTCAAAATGTACACCAAGGAAATGCCCCCCAAAACCTGGGAAAGGGACAATGGAGTTGTAATTGTTGACAAAGGCCCATTATAAAAAAAAAAATCAACAGGTAAAAGAAAGCTACATGTACAATGTACAGTAAAGGTACCTTTAGCCTAACATAGGGAAAATGTTCAACTATCTACCTTAAGCTTTAGCCTAAAATAGGGACAACTTCAACTATCTACATTTAGCTTTAGCCTAACATAGGGAAAATGTTCAACTATCTACCTTTAGCCTAACATAGGGAAAATGTTCAACTATCTACCTTTAGCTTTAGCCTAACATAGGGAAAATGTTCAACTATCTACCTTTAGCCTAACATAGGGAAAATGTTCAACTATCTACCTTTAGCTTTAGCCTAACATAGGGAAAATGTTCAACTATCTACCTTTAGCCTAACATAGGGAAAATGTTCAACTATCTACCTTTAGCCTAACATAGGGAAAATGTTCAACTATCTACCTTTAGCTTTAGCCTAACATAGGGAAAATGTTCAACTATCTACCTTTAGCCTAACATAGGGAAAATGTTCAACTATCTACCTTTAGCCTAACATAGGGAAAATGTTCAACTATCTACCTTTAGCTTTAGCCTAACATAGGGAAAATGTTCAACTATCTGAGCCAAATAGTGCTGCTAAAGCACAAAAAGCAGTTAAGCAGAAAGAAAAAAAAAAGTATAACTAGAATAACTAGAATAAGGTTACCAGCTCAATTATCACATCAAATGTACTACGCCTTTGACTAATTTCTGGTTTCTATTTGCTACGCAGATAATTTTTAAGCAAATGATTTTCTGCTGAAGAGGCTCAAAGATACTGGGCCCTGGATTTTGATTTTGATTTTGATTTTGATTTAGCTTAGACCAGCCATTTGGGAACAAGCTTAAAAACCTACAACTTCAGAAGCCAAAGTCAGAGTCACATTTTTTTAAAGGCAGTTGTTATTAATGAACGCAGAAATGCTTTGTGTAACAAAACCACCACGTCTAAAAATCCCTTCTCCCCGGAGCAGACTAGTGTAGCAAACAGTAAATTGATCCGATGCTATACGATTTCAATGGATCGATTGCAAAGGAGTCTCGGGGGACCGGTATCGGTGACAAACCGGGGATACAACTGAGCACGGATTATAAGGGGAGATGTGTAGGCTATCCGTTAAAAGGGTTCATCATTCACAGATGTGCGGGTAAGCCTGGCTGAATACGGAATCCGACAATTGAAACCATTCCAATCAATTTGCGGATCCGAAAATAAGCTCTCGTTTCTCATTAAATGCTTTGTGCATGAATTCACATTTATGAATCAGAGTTGAGAAAAATGCAATAGTTGGGTTGATATGTGTACATCTATCAAATCCAATCTTGCAGATTATTATATGCACATCCAAGTATAGGTACCATGTACAAAGAGGTATGTTTGCCCTTGGAATGGGTCCAGTGGTTTGTTAAATCATACAATTAATTATTTTAATGCCAAGTATACCTTTTGGTTTTTGGAAAAACTTGGTTGTTTTAATCCTCAATAAATTTCAACATATACAATAAAATTAACCTGTGAAAATTTCATTCCAAAAGGTGGTAGACTTTTTGAGATTTCGCCAACAAATCTGGAGCAGTTATGTCCACGCAGGAAGAATAATCCGTAGTTGAAATAAACAATCTGAGAAACGTTTCATGCAGAAACAATTTGTCTGATTGAAATGTTTTTTTTCCCCTTTTTCTAAAACCATATTTATTTGAAGGGATTTGTTTCTCAAAATGTTATCTTTACCCATTTTGTTTTTATGGTAATTAACTTTAGGAGTAATTACCAAAGGTATATCCTCCCTTCAAGAACTCCCAATACACAAGTTAATCAGAATTTCCCTATACAAAATTTATAAGAATAATCAGAAGAAAACAAGCAAGTGCGTCTTCAAAATGCTTTTAAAAGGAGTATACAAAAGTTTAGCCTTAATACAACTCTATAATGTTGCTAATGAACATTAACATGCAAATATGAAGCCGTCAAGGAAGAGTTCACTCTCTGCACAAGATCCCACCCCAACAGTTCTTTCCAGTAAAACAAAATGTCACACATGCAAAAATAGCAAACATTATGGCCACCTTCCTTACACTGCCACATCCTCTCTAAATAAAGTTTTTAAAAGATCAAATGAGAAAGCTTAGAAGAAAATAAGAAGAGGCATATTGACCCCTTGCATGTCACAATTAAACAATGACTGTCCCGGCCCTCACCATTTTGGAAGTCAATGTAAATGCTTCATTGCACTACACTACTGTACACCTAGGGACATTTACCCCAAAATGACCCAACCAGCAAGATTATTGTGATATGGACATTAAGTGAATTGGGTTAATAGAAGTATGATGTATCTTACCAGTAGCGACTGATTATTGACAAATGCGACATAGGTCCAGTCAATGCCTTCTGCTTTATACTCCTCTTGCTCCAGCAGGAAAATGTGCTGAAAGAAAGACCATTAATGACATATCCTCCATCCATGATAGACAAGTCTAGATCCGTATATTGAAAGAGTTGCGACAACTTGCAATTAGAAGCCATTTTGTGTCCCCCCCAAAAAAATGCATTGGCTAATACAGGGTGCCAGACTAGTCTGCCCATTGGGTTGTGCCGCATTTGGACCGAAAATGGGGTCCAGCAACCATGTGACCGAAGAAAACTGGTCCCTCTATGTCGCAACTCTCTCAATACACAACTCTTGACAAACCCGTTGGGGATGTACTGTACAAGTGTTTTCTCACCATTAATGGGACCCAAATACGCAATGCGATCAGTTCTTTTTAATGCACCACAGGCATCTCCAACCAATGATGTCGACGCAGCTTCACAAAATGCCACTGTGATATGCGCTAGAGCCTAAGCAAGCGTAACAGTGTCACAGTTATGGCAGAAAACCCTGGTACAGGACGTATAAGATTTACGTAAAAATGGACTGTCCACAGGGAATGCTACATTTAAATGACTAAATGGACGTTCAAGAAATTGTGAAAATCATAAGTTGCCCTTATATTGAGTCTCTTTCAATGCTTTCATTTAGAATGTGATCACAGGATTCCGACTGTCCTCTCCTCACTGGGCATGCTCGGTGGTCTAGTGGTTAGGACATCTGCTCTTGAATGTGGGGCCTTCTTTGAGATTTTATTTCCGCAGGACTTGGGGAAGCACTTAGTATACAGTGCTTATCACATCAGTACAAGGGTAAATGAAAATCAGCATAGTATTCTTTCTGATTTAATTATTATATTAGTTAAGATTTGATTAAATTTCAACTTGACAGCATAAAGAATAGTTACTTGAAAACTGGAAAGAAATGAGTTTATGATCTTCTACTCACTTGGTTAAAGAAAAACTGGAGTTGTTCGTTAGCTAGATTGATACAGAGCTGCTCAAAGCTATTGGTCTGAAACTGCTCAAAGCCGAATATATCCAAGATACCTACATACAGGAAACAAAACATTTGTAGAATTCAAATAATTTGCCCTATTGAAAATTCCACAGCACCCCTTTTTACAGTAAAAATATGTTGCAATCTGCTATTGATAATAGATTCTTCACTTAAAACATGCCATTTTTGGCGTGGGTCATCACAAACTGAACTCAGAATAATTGACTTATCCCCATATAAATTTGTATGGGTGGTTATAAGCCGGGGGGGGGGGGGCAAACCAACAAGCAATTGGAATATCACTTAAATTTATAATTTCTTTCACAAGAAAATCATCCTCCTGGACATCATAGCCTCAACCAAAGAAGAAAGCGACTTGTTTTTGTTTTTGCTTTCTTCCAACCCTCAGGCTCTCCATTCCTTCCAGAAATAGACAACTAAAGATCAATGCACTCGTTTGGATATTATGACTTGAGTTGAATCAAGACAAATTCAATGAAGATGACAACCCTGGACAAAAAGAAGCCCCAAAGCAAAGACATCTAGTACCCTTCAGAAAATCTTCCTGTTAACTACGTCACATCTTAATCTAATAATTCCTTCACAACCCCCATTCTCTCTCCCCCCTCTCTCTCTTACCGATTTCAGTTGTGTCGGATGACTGCAGCGATAACTCCGGTGCCAACAGTTGATTGACTTTATTGACAATCCAGCTAAAGAGACGGCCATACAGCGTCTTGGTTACCGCATCCCGTGCATCTGCAAAGATAGACGAGGGGGGTAAAAAAAAAAAAATTATCAATCAATCGGAATGATGTTTTATTCTCTTCAATTTTAATGATTCCTTTGGCATGACTTCACTGACGGGGATTGGACTTTCCATCTGAGTAGAGTCCATCTGAAATGTCTTAAGATCCGAGAAACTGATATCTATTTTTACAGCACGCATTATGAGTTCCTTCTATACGCACAGCTGGACAAGTTAGGCTCTCTCAAAAGGATGCTTTCTCCAAAAATTGAATTCTGTTCATTTCCTTTTCAGAAGTCCCTGGATTTGCAGCGGGGAAAAAATAAGGCGCAATGCGATATTTAATGTGAGGTCATGAATTTCAAATCTAATGTACCGGCCCAATCAAAATCAGAACAGACCCTTTTAGACATCAATTTCCTGTAAAACACATTATTGGCCACCTACATGTGCAAGCAGATGCGGCTTGGTCAAGATCAAAAGATAAAGTGCAAAGGCTTATTTCATGAACATGTAAGGCTTTTATATTTTAAGTGCTTCATGATTATAATTCATTTGGAAAAGAACATCATCCAAGGACAAAATCTTGCTGATCTTCATATTTTTTCTCAATTTAATTTAAGCTGAAAGCTTACGTACTAAGTTGTCTAGAAGGATCCTTACACATGAAACGCGATTCCTTGTGAGTAAAATAACAATTGAAGTTTTTAGTTTTCTCAAATTTGAATAGATAAATAGGTGTGGGAAAAATCTAAGCAATCTATTGTTGGTTTTATTTATTCATGAAAACATCTGAATGTTTTCATGGAATAAATTTGTAAACCTTTTTTGAATACCTGGTACTTGGAAAGATCCTATAGGGGAAAATAATGCATTATTCCCTTTCAGTGACAGAACATATTATGAATGTGACGTGTCGTGGCCGAGTGGATAAGAGCACCGAACTCAAGCTCTGGTGTTTCTGTTCAGCAGAGTGTGGGTTCGAGTCCCGGTCGTGACACTTGTGTCCCTGAGCAAGACACTTAACTGTAATTGCTTCTCTCCACCCAGGGGTAAAATGGGTACCTGTGAGGGCAGAGATGGTTCTTGTGATGGATTTAGCCTAGTAGCGCATATATTGCAGCACAGGCTGTATATACTCCCCAGGGAGCTGATATGGTTTCAGGATTGATAAAAATGGCCCAGTGACCAGGGGTAATAATATGCGCCTCGGAATAGCCTAGCTAGATAGATGGCGCTTTATAAATGCTTGATATTATTATTATTATTAACACTCCATATCCAAAACCAAAACCAGGTTCTTCCTGCCAAAAATCATAACTAAATTTATTTGCTCATCAAATAAATGAAAAGAAGAGTTTTCAAATAACAGCTCATTTAATTGAGTGCCTATATAAGGTAAGTCTATCTCAATATATCACATCACATTGATATCAAAGCCGATGGTTCGGTTGTCTTCACTTTTAATGCCATTCTACTATTTCGGAGAACTGCTTGATTTTGACATTATGAAAACAAAACTAAACACTTGATACAAATTCTATACTATTATCAAGTTTAACACCTTATGAGAATCGTACTTCTTGTTTAAATTTAATTTTCAGTCGAACAAAGAAGTTTTCTTTGATCAACCCCAAATTATTTAAAATTTACCTGGTCAGTTTCCCTTATCATTTATTAGTTTTTAAAATTTAGAGCAACAAGCTAAAGAATCTGACTGAAATATCTGTTTTTTCCCAATTCGCTTCATACTAATGAGTGGAAGTCTTACTAATGAGTGTAAGTGTAAACACAAAAGGAATGTAATACTCAAGTTTCAACGCAAAATCACTTTGATGTTTAGCTTTAAATCAGCACCATGCTTCATTAATATGATTAAGCTCTTCATTTATCATACACTGCTGCTGGCAAAACTAATCAAACAATCAACCAGTGCCTTGAAAAGAAAACACAAGTCTGCCCTGGAGCAGTTTTCTTTCTCCCTTATATTCAATTTATCTACACATCTGTAGCAGCCGGGGAAAAAAGATAGAAGAAAGATGAGTCTGGTTTAGAAAGATGACTTCCGTGACATTCAACCCTGGCAGATGGGAAGCTCTCCTCCATGTATCCTAACCATTCCAGCAGATACATCAATAACTCGTCTTGTGTTTCAGGAAGAGTTATTTTGTTTCATTGTTGAAGGGGGGGGCTGTATAACACACCGAGTAGCCAGAGGGAACAGACAAACAACGACCCGTTACTTGTCGTATCTGGACGGAAATCTTCCATCGAGCGAAGAGAGCTGATCCGAATGGTCCTCCAGTGTGTCCGCATTGAGCGTCTTTCGTTTGTCGACCGTGGACAAACACAGAGCAGAGTGGACTGACCGCTTGGTAAGGGAGCAGTGTTGCCCGCAGGTGTTATAGGCAACAAATCTGGTACTCGTTACTGTGTTTGATTGAGGACAACTCGGATCTCAGCAAATGCTTTAAGGATTAATACCGACTGAACTGACTGGTGCTATTAGGTTGACAGAGCCCTAGAGAAAAAGTCTGATATTGCTTTCCTCCTGTTTTCTTCATCAAATCAATTTGTATTCTTGACAGAAGCAGAATATACACTGTCCCTGGTGGATGCATTCGCTTCACAGATGAAGGGACTCAAATTTGCAAAACAGAGCTCAGCTTGTAGCTCAAAATCATTACTTTACAAGATTTTATATTTTTTACCAGACAAGAATCAATATGAGAAAAATAAATCTTTATATACAGTTAAACATTTGTAGAAGCACTCAGACAAGATTGATCTCATGTGTTGTATGGATAAGCATTCATGTACATAGATACTCAACAGAATTGACAGATATTTATCAGACTCAAATGTAAACATTAGAACAATGCTTTTTTTAATTTATTTAAGAAAAATGTCAAAAGATTTAAACTAAAAAACACAATTCTTATCTGGTAACAGGTTTACAGGCCCAGCGCTAAAATTACTGGCCTTTGGTCCTGACGATCAGTGTAAATTTTGAGCCCTGATAGGAAATAACTCTCAATACCTACAATATCAACAATCATGGCAACTTTTTGCTTAAAACATTTTCTACTCATAAACTACATGTACATTGTTTATACTACTCTTAAAAAACCAATGGTGTATCATACCTCTACTGAACATGTAAACTAATAAAAGATTCACAATCTTGACCTCCAGGTAAGGGCTCAACTTTGGGGGTAAAATCCCGACAAAACCGCAGCGCTTGAAACTTAACATTTTTACTAGACCAGAATTATTTTTATAAGTCCAATCAAAATGAGAAAAGACAATACCAAATTTATCATACAACCTGTCGTTATTTGATCAAGCACTAAGAGAAGATTTCCCTCACTTGTCTTAGGTAAGTATAGTTTAATACTGAAATATATCTTTCAGACTCAAAGTCAACATTTGAACATAATTTCTTTCAAATTAAAATTATTACAAAGTCAGGTATTATTATTCAATTTAAAAACACAAGACCCAACTGGCCTGGGGCCTTGGGCCTGCAATCCAGCTAAAATTTTGAGCTACATTAGGACAGGAAAATTAAAAGATAGCAGGTCTAATTGATTGGACTTTAAGAAAATGCATTCCACGTACCTTGAGCTTGATGTTTAGTGTAGTTACGCTGGAACACGTCTCCCCTTGCAGAGCTCAGGTTAAAGGTCAAGACTTGCTTCAACTCATCCTCATTGATACCAAGGAGTTCCTAAAGATTTCAAGAAGAGAACAAAAAAAATGTCAAAATGGCTCAAGAGACAATGAGAAGAAAACACACACATGAGGACTTGGACTATTACACAAATAGCCCATTGGACAAGGGGGTTGGGTGTCATGCTTTCTTGTAGTACTTTACTTATCAACTAAAAATTTCAAGAACTCTACTGCAAGGTGACATCGTACATGTAGGTTTGGTGTTCTGACTTGAATTATGGTGTAGCTTTAATATTGGATTATCTCCCCCTTTCCTACTTGTTTTTGCATAAATGTAGATACATGTCCTGTTCAAAACCAAAATTTTAAAACAAAAAATACTGTTTTACTTTTTTTTTTTTAATAGCCAAGCCTACAAGGATGGAACAGCAGGGACGCAACTCATAACTGTTTTGTTGTGTTTTTACTTGATTTGTAATTTATTCATACCCATATTTGAATGAAACAAGCAGACAGATTCTTCTGATAGAATGCCAGTCTTGAAATCTGTTTCGTTTGTATTTTGTTCAAAACAACATTAAAAGTGCTGGTTGCCGGAAAATTTTGCTTCAAAATGGTAACACATTCTGTTACCTTGTAATAATAATGATTATGCAGGCGGTGAGAATCTTCCCTGTTCAATGATGACCTAGTTTTCTGGTAATTTGTTGCACGCACGAACGGCAGTGCCAATCATTAAATGCACATTGAAGTAATAACAACTTTATCCACAATGTACGTGCATGTGAGCATGACAAAGAACGATAAAATATGTTATTGAAATTTGTTGAATATGAATTTGAAACTTTGAAAAAGCATTGTAGCATGAAAACTGCAAAAATTCCATGCAACCACCTTTTTCCCTTGCAACTTTTAACCTTTTTTTTTGTTATTCTTTTAATATTATTTTGTGTAATAGCTTATGGAATAATGGAATGATACTTGTTTTGTGGCATTTGGGCAAACTACCTGATAGTGATTTAATTTGCTTTTTGGGGGGCAATCCTTCAGGTGTACCACTGTCAAGCTTTTAAAATGTACATTATCAATCAAATTTTTTTGAAGGTATTTGGTTTCTTCTTCTATTTATATTTTTGTGTATAAATATCGCATATTTAGTGGCGTGTCGTGGCCGAGCGGATAAGAGCACCGGACTCAAGCTCTGGTGTTTCCGATCAGCAGAGTGTGGGTTCGAGTCCCGGTCGTGTCACTTGTGTCCTTAAGCAAGACACTTAACCATTATTGCTTCGTCCTTCGGATGGGACGTTAAGCCGTTGGTCCCGTGTGTTGTGTAATGCACGTAAAAGAACCCAGCGCACTTATCGAAAAGAGAAGGGGTTCGCCCCGGTGTTCCTGGTTTGATTGGCAGCATATTGCGCCACAGCACCTTGTAAACCATTACACGGTGCTATGTAAAGGAATAGGTCTCAAACCTTTAAAAAAGTAGATAAACATGATATACCTTGCAGGAAAATACTGACAGTTGAAGCGCCTTGAGCGTCACTGAGTGACGGATATGAGCGCTATATAAGAAGCCACTATTATTATTATTTATTATTATTATATTGTTTTGATATTTTGTATTTTGCTTATCTTTATACTTTTCTACTGTTATTTCTTAGCTTTTACCTGAGAAATTAATAAATGAAAGCACAGATAAACAAAACCGGTAAAACAATATAGCAAAGATACGACTGTAGCATTAATATAAAGGCCTATGGCTTATGTCTGAGAAAATATTGGATCTGTTCCTAACCCCAACAGGTTTCCTCTAGGCACCCTGCTAAATGCAACAGCACGCCACATCGTTGAAATGAAAACCCTTCTAAATGCAACAAAATGCAACATGTGATCCTGTTGCATTGTGCAGTGAAGTGGTTTTTATTAGGATAGCCACGGGGTGCTTGCCCTGCTAAATGCAACAATATGCACTTAAAGTAGTCTGGTGACTTTACCTGAAATGGAAGCCACATGTAACACTGCTAAATCAACAGAATCCAACCCCACCCCCAACAAATTAATGTAAATAAATATAAATAAATAAATTGATAAGTAAATAAATATAAAAAAATAAAAATAGTATAAATGACATTCATTAAAGTATAAATGACATTCCTTTTAATCAAAGCTAAATGAATATTTACATAGCTACTGATCAGTTAAATACACCGATCCATTAAGCCACGCCCATTTCTCTTTGACCAATCACAACCGCGAAATCTGATCACCATTTGAGCCGTTTGGTGATCTTTGCACTAATGGTGATCGGGTTTCGCGGCTGTGATTGGTCAACTCGTAAGGAGGCGGGGCTTAATGGATCGGTCTATTGGCGAGTACACTTCAACAAATTCCATTAGGACATCCACTTAAATGGATTTTTTGGTAGAGCTGCAGAGGACTTATTCATGAGAATGTCATTTTGCAAAAAAAAAGGAGGAATGGAAAATTATTCAGTCCAAGGATGCTTTTAAATATTCTACAATTGTTTGCTTTCCTAAGATGTTCTTTTTCTAAGATGTTCTCAGAACTCGGTGTGGATACCAGGAATAGTTTATTTTTGAGGGTTTTAGGTCTTTTTGTATGAAGCTGAGGCAGGGTTTTTTGGACATTAGTCTGGTTTGGGTTTATTTTATTCCTGCTTCATGGGGTTGTTTAAGGGGTGTTTTGATTCTAACAGGTTTTGTAATTACTTTTGTTTTAATGCTTTATTTTGTGTAATTTAAAATATCTTTTGTGTGCAATTCTATTTTAATGAATTATCTAATTACATTTTTATTTTTTACAGGGGTCTGGTTGTACACATCTTTTGATGACAGTTTTTATACTTTTTTTATTTCCTTTACAGCCCCTGCTCAACTTTTATTCCTTGTATGTCTAAATATTTAAAATAAATAAATAAATGAATATCATGTAAACAAAACTTCGCATTGGTTTTTGACGGATTTTTATGAAAAATCTGATTAAAAAGAGACTTACAGAGACGGCAGTGACAGCACATGCGGATACGGCTGAGCCCTTGACGTAGGCTGCATCATCATCATTGGCATCTAACTCTATCTTTCCCATCATCAATGTAGATGCTAAGATGGAAAACATCTCCTCTTGCTCCTGTGTGGAAACCAAGGCGTCAAATAATGTAGTTATCTGAGTTTATTACACAATTATTTATCTGTATCAAGTTATAAACCTCAAGGGAAACCGACTGGGTACATTTTGAATAAATTGTGGTTAAACAAAGAAAAATTGACTAGAGTGGGATTTGAACCAGCAACGTCCGGCTGAGCTATTCAGCCCTATGTTGGTGGTCTCCCTATTTTGTCAATGTTTGATTGGGGTGCCACTCAGAAGCCCTACAACATTAACTGCCGAGTAGCCAGGAATCCCACCCAATTTCTAGTAAATTTTCTTAGTTCAACCCCAAATTATACAATATTTATATGTGAAGAGTCTATGTGTACAGTTTAGAATTTCAGGCCCTTGGATAGAGAAATACATTAAATACTTCAGCATGTTCCTTTTTGTTAAACAGCTTAACAAATTAATGGACCTGACAAAAAACTAGCTTTAACCAAATTTTTTACAAGTGAGATTGTGGTATTTATCATGAAAATTAACAATGTTCTCAACAACAATTCAGGGTTTTTTTCCCCATCAGAATCTAGAAAAAAATGCTCAGTAATAGTGACATGAAAATCTCAAATTTGTCCCTAAGTCAATTTTTGACTGTTTCATGGCTAATATGCATTATGGTAAATGACAAGAGTGGTGTATAGAGGTATCATATTTATCATGTTCACTTGTTGTTATTGCTACGTACATTTATAAAGTTTGCTTATTGAAGACATTAATGAATGTAATATAGTGCAAGGGTGAATAATAAAATGAACAAAATTTAAAAATCAAGATTAGTTTATGCCAGACTCTCCTTTCCAAAACACAAGACTGCCGCAACATCAACAGCACATTTCTTCACCTCAGGTTTTCTCAATATTTTCAGCACCAAATCAATGCATTTCTTTTTAAAACTTGACACTATTTTTTGTTTTCAACATTATTCAAATTTAACCTCATCGTCCCCAAAAATTCTTGTAAAATCCCTTAAAAAAAAGGATCCTTAATTGCAGACAATTCATTTAGCAACCCTGTCCGACATTTTCAGAGTCATATTTCAGCGTACGAATGTAGGCGCCTGCCCATGAAGTACACGTATATAAAAACTGTGTTCCAAGTGGTTGTAATACAATGCAAGCAGATTGCTGTAATATGACTCTCAGGATACGGCATCAAATGGTAATGTAATTTGCTAGGGATCTATACTAGCAGACATCTTTATGAATACCTCTAGATATTTTCACATTCGGCGTATATTTCCTTGTCATTTTCTCAAAACTTTTGATGTTGAAAAAGTTACACATCCCTCTTCGCTGTGAAACATCCCAACAGCAAATGTAATATCATAATTATTATTACTAAAATCAACATGGAACACAGACAATAGGAGAAAACAACTATTTTTTCCTAAGAGAAGCTAAAGTATCCAAATTAGAGGATAGCAAAATAGGATGGGATGAAAATGCACGGTACCAAAATGCACCATTTATCAAATAAAAATATATATTTGGGTGTTATATAACTCAAGTCATACTAGTACACTATACTGTATAGTAATTTTTCTGCATAAGGGTGAAGCACTGCACACAAAGGTGACATTTCATCTTGCCCTGGTACTTTTCTGTCATTTTTAGACATAATTTTAGTGTCGCAAATAGCCTTAATTGAATCCTTAGGCTGAAACAAGCAGATTCACACTGCTTAGGAAGGGTGGATTATATTTCATAAATAGAAATAGGGTCATGGGAAGGGTTAATGTTGTGCAAAAGCCTACGGAAAAGTCTCCCTAACCTAGCAAAGACATTTATTATTATTATGATGTTGGTTAATATTAATAATATTAGTAATAATATTAAAGATTAACTTGGAAGATTGAAGAAGACAAATATTTCAAGAGAACTTTATTTACCTCATCAAGAAACCCGACTAAGTCCATCGCATTGGTCAGTTCAGCCATCATTTCTTTCAATCTTTTGGAAGACGAGAGGCTCGGTCCATTGGTCAGGTACCTAAAGTAAAAATAAAATTTAAATATCATAACAATTTCCAGAATATTTGTTATGATATCTGCTTCAAAACTGAACGATTAAAAAAATGACAGAAACTTTCTTTTCCACGTACTGGTCATATGTTGGAAAAGAAGACGTGGCAATAGCACAGATGACATCAAGAATAGAAATTGCAACAAACAGCAGTTACCACCCCAAACTGCCTTTAGCTGCAGGCAAGCTTGGTAGTCTAGTGGCAGTGTTGTAGTCAAAAACCTTTACGTTGAGTATCAAGTACTGCCGAGTACTAGGGTGGGCCGAGTAGTGATCAAGTATGAGTACTTGGGACATCAGTAAGAGTACAAGTCTCCGAGTACCAAGTATTCTACTATCCAAGTCCATCAGCCGAGTACCAAGTACTTGGACCTCTGAGTTAGTTCAAGTACGTTAGTAAGAGTACGTTATAAAAAAAACCTGCAAAATGAGGTATCAACACATCTATTATTTTGTTGACTAATTTCTAGATGACAATGTGTGCTTGTTATGATAACCATCTTTTAAAATTGAATACATCAAAGACAACTTCAACTTTACTTTTTCAAAAGCTTTTTTAATCTTCTATTCCTTGGATAGCAGTTGCATAATTTTAGATTAAAGCGACATAATTTAGCCAACAGTATATTCACCATGAGTACTTAAAATCAAGTCCGAGTAAATTTTCAGTTGAGTGTCAAGTATGAACTTTAAGTGGGAGTACTTTGCTAGCCGAGTATGAGTACGAGTATAAGTACCATCAAATCTGTAATCCAGAAGTACTCGAGTAGATGGAATAACCTGGAACAGACCTGGAGTTTCATTTTTGTAAAGATAAGGCAACTCTCTCTGAGAAAAGAGCACTTCTATTGGGAAAATCCATTTTTTTATGGAGCACCAATGTCAACATTGGGATATTGGAGGCAATGGCCATGATGTCACTTCTGGCCAGTTTGGAATCTAAATAGCATACTTTCATCATGGGTTGACCAAAGGGTCACCAAAGGGTCAACCAGCTAGATTTTAACTAATGGAGAGATATTCCCAAAAGCCAATTATGTTGCATCATTCCTTTAACCGCACTCCAGTGACACAAATCTACACTTTCACTCATTGAAATTCGATTAACACCAACGATCAATCCCCATGCAATTATATCCGCACTGAGCACACACAAAAAACTGAATCCAAGCAGCTTTGGTCTGATCTGTAAACCCAACACCCGTGAAATCTAGCCCACTCACTTGTACTTATCAGCGCCTGACATCTTGTATTTCTTCTGCTGTTCTGGAGTAAGCCCGGCAAACATGTAGTAGAAGATGTGGAAGTTCTCCTCTCCTTTGTTCTGGAAGACAACCCTGGATTTCTCCAGCAGGTATTCGGAAATCTTTGCACCCATCACTATACAAGAAAGAATTTCAAATTCAAATTTAAGCTCCACTCAAAAGTATTGAATTAAAAAAGCATTCGAATTATTAATTTTCTATTCATCTAGCAAGAAAGGGAGATTGACTCTGCTAGGGTCGAAATGTGAGGCCATTTACAATTGTTTACATTATTGGGGTTGGTAAGATAAAGACATAAAGAACTTAAGAAAAAGCAAACTAAGCATAAAGAAGATAGACAGGAAAGACAACCATATGAAAACAGATAGTACTACTTGTGTCTAAAAGAAACACATACAGTACACAAAGTAAGCTATACAGCATGATACTTCAAATGATCTTGAAAAGGCCAAGGGGCCGGGTTTTGTTCTCATTAAAGAGCACCGCTTAAATAAGTGTTGTTTTTTTTTTAGAAGAACATTTCAAAGAAAACCAAGGCAGAGTGGCAATTGCCTCTGTTAAGTTTCAGGCCTGTAATTTCCTTTTTCTTTCTCTTTCTTTCATTTAATTACCTTTTCCTTCTTGGAATTTGAGTTGGATGTACTTGCCAAACCTACTGGAGTTGTCATTCATGGTGGTCTGTGCATTGCCAAACGCTTCTAGGAGAGGGTTCACCTGTAATTCACATCACAATTATCCAAATAAATTGACCATCAAGGGTAATTACCATGCCTAGAGCACACAGACAACATTGGTAATTGTCAAAGACCATTAGCCACACTTGATGTGACCCAACATATACATGAAATAACAAACCTGTGAAAGTTAAGTTCTTCCAATCATCAGAGTCATGAGAAAATAGTGGTTTGCACTTTTTTCAAACATCATGTTTTGGACTCGCAAAATTAAAACTTATTACTTCACTCATTTCTCCAAACCTATAGCACTTCGGGCTGAAAAGATTCCAAGGGAAGTTTTCCACCATGTCAATTTGAAAATAATCTTTGTATTTTTTCCCCAAAGGATGTGTGCTGCTTACTCCCATCTTTGAGTATCAGGTGCCATATTGACAATTAATTACTGTACTTTGGGGTTCATACAACACTGTTCATGCATATTATATAGTTTTCCTCATGAATTACTAAACACTCATTATACACTTTAAACAAACCTGAAGGATCTGTTGCTCCAGTTGTGACTTCCCTTTGCACAGCTCAATCAGTTGCTTGATGATGAATTTTGTACTCTCTGTCTTTCCGGCCCCACTCTCACCACTAAGGGAGAAATATTTTCATTCAGTGCAAAATGCAGACCGCATAATGAATATTCATCCAATCATAAATATTAATGAATAATTTCATAATGAACACTCATGTTATGAATGGTATAATGAATTAAAATATTTAGAAAAATTAAGAAAACGTCGATGTGGGACCGATCACTGAGAGCTTGCAATGCCAAAATTTATATTTCTGACATGGTTTTCACTGAATGCCAACATTTTAGTTCAGGCACTCTCTTGAGCCATTTTGTTTTTTCATCTTCACACAGAGTTTGCATCAGCTTTGTGTTTGCCTATTGCCCCCCAAAAAACCAAGTGTTGGCTTACTGTACTGATAAGTGATAGCTGCATGCTTGGACAGCTGATACCCTATTTTGTGTGTGGTGAAACCTACTGACAATTGGTTTACCCATGGAGCTATAAAAAGAGCTCCATGGTTTACCAGAAGAATGCATTCATTCACATTTTGTACTATCTATAAAGAACTGCATTTTCCCCCGGAAGGCAATGGCCTCAGTGCGCAAAGAAGTCGAGCCTATTTCAATACAAACAAAACACAATCCAAACATGAACCTAGAAACCTAACAGCTGTTTGCAGTTCTGAAAAATGCAGTTCTAAAGTACAAAAATGTGAATGAATGTTTTTTTTCCTGTGAGTCAATTGTCAGGTTTTTTTTTCAACACACACAAGATAGGGTATCACTATCAGCTACCCAAGCATGCAAGAGACCCTTTACGAAGGAAAGAACTGTCTTGCCCTTTAACATCAACGCCCTTGGTCATTGCCCTGGTGCCCCTTGAAATGTTCCAGTACAAATATAGTCTTCTCATCATTGGGGTGCTCTTTACCAAGGAAAAATAAATTTCCCTTATAAGAGTGAAGCATCAATCAGGCCTGTTGAAATATTTTAAAACTTGTTGCAATTTGAAACCTTTAGTCAACATATCCTTACAGAAAAAGAAGTGGAAACAATACCCACTGGAGTTACTAGAACAACTGTACATACAACTGTACACCTTTTCTCAACTTGCAAGCTTTTTATTATTCATTTCATATTGAAATTACCTGTATAATTTAAGGTGTTATAAATATTGCAACACCACTTAACAACCACAAAGAGGTCGCCAAAATTGTTGAATCATGTTATCAAATATAAAGGAATACAAAACAAGTTGACTTGTACGTTGACTTGTACATTGACTGAGTCATTTTGAAGTGCCACTGTCAGATAATGTGTCATGCGTTGAGTATATTTGTGTATGGTGTATAGTCCAAAGGTTAAAACATAATAAATTAATACTACATGAGATATTTAAGACCAACAGGTAGGTGTACATGTACCTGGTACTATAATTATAATTACTAACCTAATACACTCAATTACCTTGGGGGAGTCAATTATTCATGAAATCAACCATATCCGGATTTAGTGATACAGTAAAATGAACATCATTAAATCAGAAATCAGAATTTGTTATTGTCCTTTTTTGGGGGGAGGGGGGGTAGCTGTTCAAACAGGACACCATGCAAGTGTCCATACCCATTTTCTCCATCCAAGTTTTTAACCAGGTGTGGATCAACAATCAACATTAATTGTTTTTAGACACTTTGCACAACGCGGAACGCACGTTCGAACATGATGCAGGCCCTTCCACTTCCACAACTGTACACAAGAATCATAAAGTTGACTCCCAAAATGGAAGGGCGCGCATCATGTTTGGAGGTGCGTTCCGCATTAAGCAATGGGTCTATAGTGGGGGTCCAAAAGACACTTCAGAAAGAGTGCTCATTTGGGTTCCTTCAGTTGTGAAGAAGCATCCATGAACAGTCCCAGTCCCCTGGCTCTGACCTAGGAGGTCTTACCTGATAACAATGCATTGGTTTCTCTTGCCTCCCACAGCGCTACCTGTAACCATGGCTTGGTATGATGAATCGGACACGGCGAAAATGTGCGGTGGATTGTCTGCCCTCCTCTTATTCTTGTACATCTCACAATGCTGAAATAAAATACCCCCAGAAGGAAATTCAATAATATCGAACCATAGCGCTGGTACCCACCAAGAATGGCACTCAAGGTACACTTAACATTGTTATAACAGTTATTTCATTCATAATAGATTTATCCCAGCTCCCGTGGGGCTATGTGATTCAGTTTTGATTTCTTCAAATTCCAAGCCTTGAGAAGTTTGTACCCAACTCAACTGAAAGTAGTCAAAATGTACATGTAGTAGGTATACTCGGCTTAGTTACTGGTGTTAACCTTTATGAGACAAGCACTGCACGATAACCTGTTTGAGCTACATACTGATCTACAAAAAACAGGTTAATTATTTTAAAAAGTAATTCAGTTCTAAAAACAATTAAATTTAATAAACAGTGCCCAGTTCCATAGAGCATCTTAAAGAGAAAATAATGCTTAACAATTGTCTGCTGAGCAAAAAAATAAGCAGGAGACCAGTCACAGATGGTTCATGAAACCATACATAGTATTTCGGCTGGTAAACTTATTTTGATCGGCATAACTTTGTTGTGGTTAACTACTTTTTAGTGGCAGCTCTATGAAACTGGGCCCAGGCTAGGAAATCTGTTGCTGAACCGTTCACTAACATCCAGGTGGATATCTTTGTAGGAAGTTGTAACTCGATGTAGAAATAACGCATTTCAACTTGAATTCTAACCAGTGATTGAGCAATTACATTTGGAAAGGGTTTGTGTTACTCTAATACGCACACTCACCTGTTGACCGTAAATACCAATGTCCCTGAAGGGATTGACTGCAACGAGGATGTCACCGACATATGTCTAAGAAATAAAGCATTAAGAGGGTCATGTTAAATGGAGCTGATATCACTACAGGCAGAATGAGAGATGAGGCAAAGGGGAATGGGGTGGAAACCTCCTTGATGAGAAGGTAAAAAGAGAAGGCACATTCACAAAAGGAGAGAGAGCTGTTAGGACTCTGTTTTTGATGATAATCTGAACATCCAGGTCAAGGAAATCATGTGAACTAATGAAGGGTCTTGACCAATCTTCCCCCGAAAGACAGCCAAAAATGTTTAAAATGCTACTCCAAGTATAAGTTGGGATGCTAAGAGTTATCATGTATTTTGGAGGAATCCCCTTTTACAATTTTCAGTATCAATCCAGGCCACAGCGGCTATCGCCAAAAAGTTCACCACTCAATTTCACAGGGAGCCGATTCAGATTCATCCCAAGATGAGTATTTGTCACTCAAATCATCACAAGTATTTGGAGTTAAGATCAATCCATTGGGTACCTCAACTTAAGATGAATCAGCATTCAACATGCTTCATGAAATCGAGCCCCGGCCTGCAAAACCAAGACGGCTGCGAACAAAATTGAAAATGCGATTTTGTATAATTCATATTCTGCATAATTCATAATGGTCAGAAAAACCACTGGCCTACAAAATAAGAGTTTATCAGAGACTATATGCAGGCCATTGACTTCATGTCTTAGCCACCTTGAGCAAATTCGGCTGGGTGACTCTACATGGTTTGATTAGCTCGACCAATTGGATCAACCTAGCCCCACAGCACCATTTCTCTAGTCAAGATTGTGAGTTACATCACCACAATTAATGAATAGCTTAGAGCGTTAAAGGCATGTCTTGTTCGATATGACAAAAAAGTATCTTTGCAGTGAGAAATTAGTGTATGTATGTGCCAACTATAAAAAACTGAAGACTGCTGAGACTGATGCACATAAAGGTTAGCGTAAATTGTGGGTGAACCAAAGTCTGCTAAACAAAATACGACTTATAGAATTAGTCAATCGAGTAGACGTGGTCAAAGGAAAAACAGACGACACATGCATGATTTAAATAGAAAAATTCATAAAAGGTCAGCATCTGAACTTGCTTCTTGTTGCTTCTTCAACCGTTCCCATAATCCATTGTTTTCCTTGTGAAAATAACCTTGTGAAAGGAAACTAGTGTTGCCCCTGATGAATGTGTAATTTTACTTGCCGTCTGTTTGAACACTTGTCTAGTCATTTTATTTTATTTACTTTATTAATTTTTGTTGAAGCCAAGGATTCTCAAAAAAGCAAACTTAATCACTATTTTATTACTTCTACTACACTAGCCAAGAACCCCATGGAGAAAAGACAATAAAGGAAGTTTCAGTTCAAGATGGGGGAGGAAAACCCCAGAGAATTATTCCAGGGAAAATCCAATCAATCAGGTAGGGACTGTAAACCCAACCCACATAGTGCCCCCGGCGGGATTCAAACCGGTTCCCAGAGGTGGAAGTCGAGAAAAGTAACTGCTACGCCAAACCTACTTGCAATTGTTTAATTTGTTTAACATTGGTTAGCGGGTTCCAAAGGATCATGCATCTCTCATTTTCTACTCTTGGTCTAACTCAATAAAAGAGCATGTGAACTTGTGAAATAAATTAAATTAAATTTTGGCAAAAATGCTGTATATCCTACCTAAAAGTTTTTCAAACTTTTAGACTGGGACTCATATAAATTTGACAACCAGTATCAATTTGATCTGTAAGTGTAAATCAACTATATTCACCTCCAAGATTCTTTTATTAATGTCAACTCAAAACTGTTTAAGTAAAAATTGCAACACAAGCAAAGCAGTGTACATGCATGAAGCTTTTTTTTCAATACATGATGTAGCAACTATCATTATCAATCATACAAATTACCACAATTACTGTGGGCCTAAAAATGAAACTCACGTAGATTTTGTCGTTGTTATATCTGTGTTTGAGTTCATTCAGTAAGATACTTTGATCCAATCTCCCGAGAGAAGCCAAGTCGTCCGTTGTCCCGACAGGTACGTCCGGATCGGCCATTGCACCGATTAAAGCCCGTTATAGGCGCTAATGACAGATAATTTCCGCCGATAAATTACACTGGTTGATTAAAAAAAAAAAGGGAGATGGACACGGGAGGTTGTTATTGATCCACGGGTTGGTACTGCACTTTCAGGTCGAGTCTGTCCGCACGGCTGCTCCCAATTGAACTATACATCACTAAATTAATTAAAGCCCATGTGTACAGTGTCTGTTTATACCACTGGTTTAACCTGTGCTGAGGTATATGTTTATTCAAAAGATTGTAGATTTATACACAAATAGCACAGTGACGTGTCCAGGGCCATGGGTGCACCCAAAAAGTAGGTGGGTGCGAACAGACGGTGAGTTAACAACATTTTTAGGTTAATTAACATAACAATACCACACGTAATGCATTGTCAAATACTTGATGGTGCGCGGTCGACCATAATAGACGACAAGTTCCCTTTTTTTTCTCGGGGCAATTGATTGGTTAAATGGCCGGATTGGTAATGGAACGAAAGCGGTGATTGGTCCACTTTTTCATTAAAAGTCAACCGGACCCTGCGGGGGGGAGGGGGTAAACTTTCTAAAGAGTTATTTATCGATATGAACCCTATAGGTTACAGGTATGTATTTCTGAGAAATACAGAGACAATGGTATTAATAGTAACATGTGTCACATTGCAAACTGAATGCGAACTGGTCATGATTGATCAAACTGATGTTTGAACCAAAAGTTTAAACATAAATTTGTATGTAAAACGACTGCATTAAAATTTCCCTTCTCGATTTAGGTTTTTCTAATGGGCTTGGAAAAACCAACTCTGTCAATGTCATCATTATCAAGCATCACCCCCAAAGCCTTTAGTGATTTTGGAAAAATCTAAATTGTGGTTTACCATCAATTTATGTGTCTTTAAAATGATGCCATACTGGATCAGTCCAATCGGCAAGTGAAGCACTGATTGATAACAATATTATTATAATAATAATGAATCTTAAATAGCACAATTCCAAAGAATAGTTATTGCGCTTCAAACATTTTACCCCTGGTCACATGGGCCATTTATTATTTCATTCCATAAACCATCTCAGCTCCCTTGAGAGTATACAGCCTGTGCTGGCCAATATGTAGCCCACTCAGCTAAATCAATCACAAGAACCATCTCTGCCCTCACAGGTACCCATTTTACCCCTGGGTGACGAGAAGCAATTATAGTCAAGCATCTTGCTCAAGAACACAAGTGTCTTGGCCGGGATTCGAACCCACACCCTAATGACTCAGCAACCAGAACTTGAGTCCTGAGTCATTTTTATGCACTTATATGCTCGACCAAGACATGCTATAGCCCCCCCCCCCCCCGAACAAACACACTTCAAAATGAAGACAAGTTTTGATGACCAGACTTTTAATAAATATTTGTTTTATTACATTATACATTACATATGAGTAACACGAGTGCCACTAGACTGTTTAAAGCTCCATAATCCCATACACATTCTCAACTTTATCTCAATGCGGTGCTTTATAGTGACTATAAACAAGTGTTTGCTCTCACTCTGTAATGAACCATTGTTCATTGTAATGAACCATTGTTCATGTTGCAGACAACAAGCGCCACACAAACAATGCATTTTTCCTTATAACGACTTAACTGCATGTAAACTGAATGCAACATTTTAAATCACAAACTGTATTCTCAAAACAATTGACTTGGAAATAACAGCACTGGCTCGAATTTCATCGAGCTGCTCAAGTAGTTATTGCTTAACAGTTTTCTGCTTAGCAAAAATGTGCAGGATACTAAATTGTACATGTTACATGGCATTTTGGCTGATACCCTTAATCTGGTAAGCATAATGTTGTTGGGCTTAGCTACTTTTTGTGCTTCAGCAGCTCTTTGAAATTAGGCCCTGTTAATAGTATCAAACCAGCCATGGCAGTTAATGTTCCCAATATCATTGGCAACATAACTGCCACAGCTGGTTTGATTTGATTTTGGCAAAATTAATTTCCACCAAAGATTATCACTTAACCCTACGATCAGTTTATAGACCCCTTGCATAATTATGATGTAACACTCACACAGCGCCCTCACTAAGGCAAAAGGAGGCAGCTTCTAAGATGACAGCAATTGGTGCGCGTGTCTTCAACATAGCAGCAGCGTTGTGCATTATGCAAGGGGTCTATTGATCATTTGGAGACGCGCAAAACTGCACTACGCTCGTCCTGTCCGCCATTTAGGGAGTCAAAATGTACACTAAGGAGTTAACTCCCAAATTGGCAGAAATGGTAAAAGCGCATTGTGCAAATGTGTGTTCTGCGTCATGCAAGGGTTCAAAACATCAAAAGTCAAAACTTGACAAAAGCATAATCCATTATTACAGAGCTTTGAGCCATTTTTACATAATTTCTTATAATTATACAATTTTTGGAATAGACTCAAATAATGTTTCAACTTTTTATTTCAAAATTATTTGGACATAATTACAGTGTGATCCTGCATCATCCTTCCTCACCTTCTACACTGTAATAATGTGACTAATAATGGGCGACTTTAAAATCCTACTCTTCAATCCATTTTCTGGTAAAATGAAGTCAAAAAGTCAAGTAAATTTCTTGTCAAAATTACAGATACAAAAATGATTAACACTAAAAGAAATAAATACAAATTTTAATATAAACGCGTATGCTTACAGATCTTGTGCCAACACACAATTTGACAAAACAAAGTGTCATAAAATGCACAATACATGAAGCTACATTGATGTACAAAAAAAAGGACAAAACAAACTCAAAATATACATAGTTTTAAAATTCATTCACATATCATTTGTAAACTAAGGCAAAAACTAATAAATGGTTTACTTCAAAACGATTGTCAAAACCAGAGTTTGGTCACGTTTTGAATATCATTTTTCCACATTAAAAAAATGATCAATGCTCAAAACTTGTTTCAATAAAAAAAAAAAATCACAAAATAAGCACCAAATTCTAATAATCAAAGGCACGGTTTAAATTCCTGTTTAAATTTCCCAGGTGTTATAAACCAGCACCAGTAACAAATGGCTAAATTGTCTTTGCGATTTCTAAAATTGGTACATGGGGGGGGGGGGGGGGGTAGCAGGACTAAAGACAAATACAAAAGAAACCACTAATAGCAAATAAAATAAGAACTTCAAAAGTACAGCTTAAATAACTACACTTTGGTATTTACAATATTAGTTTGGTTTAGGTTTTTGTTTTTTGTTTTTTTTTAGTTTGTAGAGAAATAACATTTCAGATTTAGTAAATATACTTTTAGCAATCTAAAACACTGATTTGAATACACTGCCGTTTTGTACATTGAGTTTTATATCTACAGCTAATTTAATGTCTTCTTTCCTCAAAGTTCTCTGCAACATATAAACGATACAAAACAAAAGGGGGAAGTCCCATAGTTTGTTATGTGGGAGCGTGATTGCAAATTGAACTCTTTTAAGACATGCTGCAATTTTCGTCTAGAACCCTGTGTGCAGCAGCAATAGTTATTACCGATTCTCACTAAACCCACAAGGGATCAGACTTAAGTACCCTCTCTAGCCTCAGTAACATTGATTTGAATAGGTGAACTGAAAAACAAAATGGATGCTGAATGATGACGGTATACTTTAAGCGCTCAAGAAGCATTTCTTCCTCTAACACATCAAGTAAAACAGTTAAATTTAGTTCTTAGACCCCTTTTAAAACTACGCGGCTTACGCTTCTTCACTTGCTGAGGCTCCCTCAATAAATTTTTTAATGGGCGCCTTTGGTATGGGCGCCTTTGGTATGGGCTTCAAACAGGCAACCTGAGCGAAAGTGAAAGCGAAGCGAGTTTTCTTGCGTCACAATTGGAAAAAACGGCACACACCGTGAAATATGAACCGAGCTTAAGCCAGATTCAAATCCATACTGCTTCAGCATCTGCACTGGCTTAGGCTATATCAGTAAACTTTAAAATGTGCATCTTTTGCACATGCAGACAGAGCCTAAGCCGGAATCAAATCCAGAACCATGGTTTTAAGAGGGCCTTACAGTTGCCTAAGACCTAATGCTTTTCTATTATCTTTATTTGCAATACAGTTATTGTCCCCAAAATGAAAGCACTTAAAGCGAGAACATCTCTCATGTGATTGGTGTTTGAACCAGATTTCCATTGAGAAAAAAATTAAACTGGGGATTTTGACATCCCTTTAACCAACTTCTTACTAAATCTACACTGAAATAATGAAGTTAACAATAAATATAAAATTGTTTTTACACAAATACAAAGAGTTTGGCGATGATTATAGATGTATAAATAAAAACTTGCCCTCCTAAGTTGTAAAACAGCTAACTGTAAATGCCGATTCTGAGAATATGAAATGTAACTGTTTTTACAGTTTATGGTAAGGTGAAGTAGCGAAGTTTGACCAAATAGTGCAGTTTAACTGTTCTCAAATAAAAACTAAAAACAAAAGCTGGTTCATATATAAGCAAATTGCAAAAGTGGAATGATTCGCATTTGCTTTTGTGTTAAGTATAAATCGGGCTTCAACTACACATTAATCACACAGCTTTTCCGCTTGCAACTTCTGCCGATTTCCAAATCACACATTTCGATAATCATGATTTCAACTGAAATCTCATTTAAATAAAAACAAAACCTCCTTGATTACTTTAATAAATAAGTGAACTATGAAATGATTAAAATAGCTGAGGTAATTCAAGGCATCGCCATCTTAAAAAGTAAAGTCATGAGTTAAAAAACTAAAAAACAAAAAAACATTATCACAATACCTATAATTATAGATTTCACAGTAATATTTTACATCTTCAATTCAGGCGGCCATGATGTTAATAACATACTTGAAAGTATATATTAGAAACAAAATCTGAAGAAAAACTGGTCCCTTTGAATAAGTACTTTATACTATAAATAAAACACAATGATTTTATGTTTACTTTTTTATTTTCTATTTAGTTAAAAAAATTAATGGTACCAAGTATATTAAGTAGATTTTTGGCTAAATTTTTAACAACCCATCCAAAAATGTTACACAGAAATGGCATTTAGATTCATCAACAGCAACCTTTGTCACTTTTAGCATATCGGCACCTAGTCCTGCAGAAATGATTTCTTCATTTTTCCCCCCCCATTTTTTTCCCAAAAGTCTTTTTAACCTTTCCCGGTTTAGATGTTCTGCACACAAGCTTTTTATAGAAATTGGAAGGTATGTAGGAATCGAATATGAACAGCGAATTTGCCCTCATTGCAATTTGGAGGTTGAATCTGAGGTCCATTTTGTACTCAATTGTCCATTATACAGTGCTCTTAGGGAACAAATGCTTAACTTTGTGTGTGGAAAAAATGCACATTTTCAGTTGTTTACTAACAGTGAAAAATTTGAATTTCTTATGAGTTCAACAGATGAATCTATTGTTAATTGTGTTGCCAAATTTGTCTTTTTATTTATGAACTTAAAAGAAAAACATAATGTCTGATCGCTCGTGTTGACTTTATTTTTCTTCTGCCAATGTATATTTAAATAAATCAGGTTTAAAATGTTGATGTAACCCTCCCCGGGGTTAAGGGGTGTGTTCCAAGTTGGAATAAAAATAAACAAATGAAATGAATGTTGACAGAAATCCTTTGCTGTGAAGATTAAAAAGTCAATTCAGACACAGCTTTATTTTAAAGTACTGCCTTTTATGAGAAAAAATGGCACCAACATTGATTTAGTTTAGAATTGGATGCACCATTTCATGGAGCCACTTCAGCAAACAAATTAGCTGAGAGAATAATAAACCAACCAAAAAGAGAAAGATAACTAACCAAAACACTTTTTGGACTGATTCCACACTTATTTTTCCTTATCAGGAATCTAATAAGTAATATTGCCTACTTAAGGAGCTCAATGAAATAGCACTCCACACTAATGTTAAAATAGAAGCTAAGTACCCGCATCTCAGACAAACGTGTCAAATTTCACAAACATACGCACACGAACACGTCAAAGTCTTATGTTTACTTGCATGTACTGACTATATTATTGCAGTTTAGTGCGTTGATGATGTGGTGATTGCGTAGATGGTGGAATGTCTGTCTAACAGCCGGATATTTTGAGACAAAATTACGTCAATAGTGCGGAGTGCTATTGGGCCAAGGTCCCAATTTCCTTTCTGCTCAGTGAGCACACAAACTAGCAAAGCACAAAGCATTTGTGCTAACCGGAATGAGGTTTAACCAAAATACCACATCATTTGCACAATTTCAAAGTGGTTTCCTGCTTATTTTTTTGCTAAGAAGAAATTCTTAGCAGCTCTATGAAAGTGGGCAGAGAAAACCAGAGTTCTTATCTAGGGCCCAATTTCAAGAAGCTGTCGTGCAAAAAACTGAATTTCTCTGCTAAGCAGGAAACCAGTCACAAACAATATACATTACATGGTACTTTGGCTGGTAACCTGTTTCTAACCTCTTTCTAACCTGTTTCTACTTAGCAAGATTTTCCTTTGCTAAGCATTTTTGGGCTTGATAGCATTATGGCTTTACTTATATCTTTGACTACTGCCCTTATGTCTCCATTCTCTACTTACAGTAAAAGTGCAAAATGTCTGCACTTGCTGTGTTTAGCAAAGAAAGCTTGGCACCGTGAAGAACACACATGGACAAGTGAAAATACCTTGCTAATCCGTGAAATGCGCTTACAGTTAGGCTTGGAGTTTATGTTACTGTAAGCACCAGTTAGCAGTAAAAAGAACCATGAAATTTGGTAAAAGTTTGGTGCTTTTATTTTTATTTTTGCATAAGCAATTTAAATTGGGCCCAGAAAATGAAACAAATTTGTTGGTCTCAATTACTCGTTATTAGTGAACACAACCTTTGGTATATTTCAAACTAGCACATTTTTTTAAAATACATAATATCTACACACTTGCACCGGTTTCTAGGTGAAATTTATAACCATGTTAGTTTTTCTTTCCTAACAATAAAACAGCTGCCAGATTCGGAGTTCAGTAAACACACTATTTTTTCTTAAAGCTTCAACCTTTGAAGAGGGCCATGAACTTATGACATCTTTAACAATTAATTCACCATGACACTTAGACAACATCCCCCTAAACCAGACACCCTGACCCCACCCCCCAAAAATATGAACAATAAATAAATAAGAATAAAACTAAATAAAATAAAGATGAATGTTTAACTTTTTACTGTACACCTTGCAACCCAGTTATTTGTGTTGTACCCATGGTAGACTTTTTAAAAGGTTTTACAAACATTTAAGTCAAAGGTGATTTAAAACCATAGAAACAAATTTTTCTTAATGTATTTATACATACTTTAATTTCATTTGACTTCATTCTTATTCTTCGAAAGGAATCTTTCTCTTTGTAAATTAATGATGAATTCTCTATTCCTGAGCTTTTATTGTTCATTAACTTATTGATTGATTGATTAATTTGTCCATTTGGTAGGGTGGGTAGGCTAGAGTGTCATTTTTTGATTTGCTCCTTTTTTAAGCTATTAATTTCCTGAGTTTCTACAGCAATGGGGTTTATTTATAACTTGAAAACCCTCATCTGTTGCGACTCCTGTTTTCCTTTCTTTTTTACAGTTCCACCATGCTTTACTTTTTATATTTGTACATTTTTAGTGTACAATGATAGCAGCATGGTATTTCACTCTTTGAAAAACGGCATATGAAAATCTTTTTGAATACAATGAGTTACCTACTCACTTTTTTAACACTAGTTAAACCTAAGAGACCATAGCGGCCACAAGCATCTTGTATCAAAATCAGTAGTGTAGCCACAGGGTGCCTGCCGTCGATTTCACCAAACTCTTCCTAACTTAGGACTAGTCTAAGAGATAGGACTAGTCTTAAGTTGGGACGAGTTACTCGTCCTAACTCGAGATAGGATTAATCCTAGCGTTTCGTGAAATCGGCTGCAGGGGTGCTCCCCATAAGAAATTTCCAATCCCCCCCCAAAAAAAAAAATATAATAATAATAAATAAACAAAAATCAGACAACAGTTAAAGTTTACAAGGCGATATTCTATCAAGATTATAGCACAAAATAAAACTAACATGGGTTGAGTTGAGCTTAAAAAACAAATATATAAACCAACAGATTCCCAAATGGCAGGAGGAAGATTGTTCCAAATCATAGTGGCCTCCAAAGAATTAATACTAATAAATAGAGAGAATAATTATCATGCTTGTTATTGGTATTAACAACATACATCAACTGTTTGAATAAATAAATAAGAAATAACAAGGCCGAGAAACACTAGTTGATGTTGCCGCTACAAATACTTCACATCATGCACCAGGTAATTTTCCCCTCTTTCCTCGCATGTTACTGTGGTACAAGAGAATTAATTTCAGAGCTGCTTCCACACAAATAATCAACAGGGATGAAATATGCATCAAAGTGCGCCACCGCTTAATTACAATGCTCTAATAATATGAACACGGTATCCTGCTCATTTATTAAACACATTTTGTCACAGTGAAGGAAAGGTGAAGGAAAGAAGGAAAACAGGAGAAAAAGCAGGCAATGGATGTAATCCCTCTAGTGCTAAATAAATGATGATGGAATGAAGCCAGGGCTCAACTTCACACAGCGTCACGGCCTATGATGTTGTCTGCCTTAAAGGCACATGGACAAAATCAGTAATTGTCAATGACCAGCAGCCGCACTTTGGGTGACCCAACAAATATGAAATAACAAACCTGTGAAAATTGAGGATCATCCGGTCATTGGAGTCAAAAGAAAGTAGTTCAATGTAAGTTTTAACTGTAATTTGGGGTTGAACAAAGAACAATTCACTTGAGCAGGATTTGAACCCGAGACCTCCGGATTAACATGCTGGATTAACAGGTATTTCAATTTTTTTAAAGACAGTCAAGTTTTGGACTAGCAAGATAAAAACTAACTTTTACTTATTCCTAAAAAACAACAGCATTTCAGGCAAAGGTATTTCAAGTGGAGTTTTCCCACTATGACCATCTTTATACTATGTAGTAAGTTATGTACAATTCTGTTAACATTTACTTCTTCAATCTTACCAATGTTCTGCACACCCTTTAAGCTATACAAATCTGTACATGGAATTTTTTAAATCCCAGTACAAACTGTTACAAACGTTACTATCCACAGGAAAAATAGCATTTTCTCTTGTACTTTTAAAGCTACACATAATAATTGACAGTTTTAATGTTTCCCCAGGCTAGTACATTAACAGGATTCTACTTTTGGGGGGTTATGTATACAAGCCCTGTGGGTTTCTAGATGCCCCCACCCCCAATCATTTGAAATTTTCTATATAGCAATTGTTTTTATGTAAGCTGTTTACAAGAGTGGGAAAATAAACCAATTAACCAATCAACCAAAATGATGGCTCTACCTATACATTTTATGTATATTTTGGAAACATCACAAACCCAAAATTGTGAAAAATTCACAGAAATTCAATGAGTTTTTGAGGGTTTTTTTTGTTAGTTGGGAGGGGGGATAATATTTGTTCTTACACTTTATGTTTCTATGTATTTTAAGCACCATGTGAGCAACTTTTGTCAACTCTAGTTAACATTTTTGGGGGTCAAAAATTATAGCAATTCCAGTGGAAATATTTCTCAGATTGATTTATGCTTGTGCAAGCCTTACACTACCTGATAATTCAGTGACTTAACAATTAATTAGCCTTTCCCATGCTAATTGCATTCACCCCTGCGTACAGACACTAATGGTTGGCAAACAAAAAGGCGCTATGTTCCCTCCTTTAGCCAACCAGTAGTGTTAGTGCCCACGTGCGACGTGCATATATATTTCACGGGAAAAAGGTTAACTTGATGGAGTTGAAATTTGAAATAGTCCTTTAGCACTGACGTCATCCAGGGAAAGTGCTGATGAAACAATGGAGACACACAGCAAGGTGCGCAAGGTGCGCAAGGTGGGCCAATGAGGAACCTTCTTTTAACCCTTTAGAGACCAATCATGTCTGTATAATCATCACCTTAAGCCCATACATATGTTTTGGTATTTCTTAAACTGTCTGAAAAAATACTATAAATCAGAATTTTTTTTTGTTTTTGGAAACATGGATACTATGTTAACATGAGAAACACTAGAATGTCAATTAAGGTCATGACCTTTAACTTTGACCTTTTTATTTGAGTGGAAGTAGATCCGACCTTGCAGCTGTTTCTGGCCACTATGGTAATTTTGGTAAAGGCTGTTTGCAGCCGCTATGGTATCCAAAGGGCTAACCTCTGTGTGAGGGCTCCCTACTCTAGTGATGCCATATGCATCAATTCTATTATCTAATAATTCAATAGGTGAAAAAAAGCCCACAACTTTTCCACTTTGGAAACTTTTCCTTTTTTCGGGGAAGAATTCAACCATGGTGAGTTTCACTTTGATAAACTATTGAGAAATTTGTGTAACTTGAACAGCAAAGTTTTAAGTACTGTAGCACTTTGTCATCTTATTTGATTTCTTACAAATATGGACACTTTGATATCGGTTCTTTGTTTACAACTAGCAAACCCTTTGGTGCTTTGTATCTAGTACACTTGCATACATTGCGAGCTCCGACTAAACATTTAAACATTCAAAACATTAGTTCAGAAACAACAACAAATTGCCAGGTTTATATCATTCGTGTACAGCCCCTATGTGGGGGACTATCAAAATGCCTGACCATTCCTCGAAAAGAAAAAAAACTACTAAATAAATAAATCCAGAATAGTAACAATGGGACTGGATACTATACCCAGTACTGACTCTTTTTAAGAGTAGGTTTCTTGGTCCCACAATGGTCCATAATTTCTTGATCACAGCTGTCCCATCTGTTGCCAACTCCATGGCTTGAACCTCCTGAGTGCACTGTTCCATTGGAATTCAGAGTCACAAATGATGTGGCTGGATCGCCATAGCGCGGTGAGGGCGGCCTGCCAAGTGCCGTCACGGTAACTTGCGGAACGAAAGCTCCTGGAATGGGTAACGGGCGATTAAGAGTCATTGGGGGCGTCCCGTTTACGGAGCCTGTACTATGATGGTCTGGGAGGTTACTCATGACCTGTATAGTTGGCATGAGCCCAGTTTGTCCAGGACCCGCCTGGGCACCGGGATAAGGGCCAATATCTGGTTCTGGATACGGGCTCTCCCGGCCGGATACATGCTGTTTCTCCTTCCTGTGTGATCTCCAAATCAGAAAAAATAAGACGAGAATGACTAATATGATGATTACAATGATTGGAATGATTATGAAGATCGGGTTGAATACTGACGTTTCAAATGACTTGGCAGCGGGTGTATTATCGCTGGGTGTGATCGGGGTCGTGACTTCGCCCCGTGTGTCCTCCACTGGCTTTATGCCGAAACGTATTGTATTCAGTTTTCTTGTGATAGGTTGGGTGGCCATTATTGTTGAAAGTGCAGGTGTTGTCAGTGGTACTAACTGAGGCTCGATTCTTACGGAAAATGTAATAGTCGCTGGTTGAACCTCTTTTCCGCTCAACACAAAGACAAAGCTGTCGCTTAAGCTCTCCTCGGCATCCAGATGCAAGTAATCTGCCACGAATAACACTTGAGAGTTTGTTATGTCCGAGTACGAGAACTTGGTTATGGCAAGATTGGTCGTCGAGTTCAGGACGAGTCCACGCTGCGGTGATGCGATTATTTCAACGTCAAGATTATCGCCGACTTTTTGCGCCAATTCCGCAGCGTTCAAATACTCTGGCGTCAATGGTAGTGTATCACCAGTTGTTATGTTCATCACTCGAACGATTACGGCTGGTTCTACATAAATTGTTACATTGAGACCCCCAACTAAATTGTATTCATCATAAGCGAGGAACGTTATTTGATCCGAGTCGGAGGAAAAATCAGTTTGGGAATATTGCACACGTTCCTCATTGAGCTCTGCCTGGGAGAAGGTCTCCCGGGCAACCCCATCCACAACAACGACTCCAAACTCTGGCGGAATGGATACATTGAACTTGACCTTATCCAGATTATTGTTGCTAGTCACGTTGAAGATCTTTGGTCTGATTACTGCCAGAGAGTCTCCTTGAAGGACAGAAATGTTTCCAGCGACAGTCACATCTAGTTCCGCTGGTTGCACTATGATGCTGAATTGTTTAAACTTTTTGCTGGCTCCATCAGTCACCATAAACGCAAAACCCCCAGATAAGCTACCCCCGTCGTGCAGAAAAGTTACCTCTCCATCGTTGATCTGTTTCTGGGTGAATGTGTCCAAATCAATGCTTGGATCCTCTGTCAAACCAAGCTTCCCGTTGGCTGGACTACTTATGAGCTCATAGCTGATTTCTTCAGGAGGATTGTCAGCATCCACCGTGTTCAAATCGTTCATTGAGAGGGTTTTTTTAGCACCTTGTGTGATGGTCATGCTCAGCCCACGAGTGACAACTCGGAACGGCTGATCGTTTATGGGATCAATGGTGATGACAAACTGACCACTGTAGGTTAGGGCCTGCTCAGTGAAACCAGGGGCAGCAGCCATGATGGTAAAGTTGAAGGAGTCCTGCCTGTCATCAGAGTGATCATGTATGTACTGTATCCCATCTCCACTGAGGTCGTCTTGCAGGAATGTAGAAAACACAGTTATCTCTTGGTCAGATTTTTTTAGGACCCCGTGGCTTGGCAGACTGATGATGTTGTACTCAAAGATGGACTCTGTAGCGCCTAAATCTTCGGCTAACAGAGCAATGTTAAGCTGATCACCAGTGATGGAAACAGTGCCACCTTCTATGACCTCAATACCCAGATTTAAAACCGACACTTGCTCGGTTGTTTGCACGATTGTAGTTGGATTTTCCGTGGTCATCATTTGCGTGGTTGTTGTAATTTCTTTCTTACCAATAGTAATTTCAAAAGTCTGATCGGTAAGATTCTGAGAGCGAGGCAAGTTAACGTTGAATGAAAACTGATCCCCAGTGACAGGGAAATCCAAGATCTGCTTGTAGGCGACTACATTCCGGTCAATCTGATCCTGGGTGAACGTAGAAATCTGTGCAAAACTAAAAAAATCTTCATCGACTTCGTCTCTGTCAATGATCTCAACAATGATACCGTGTTCTGGACTCTCAGTGAGCCAGAAGGTTATTGGCCGGCTCATGTTTGTTACTGGCTCTTCATTGGTCACGACTTTCAAGTGGTCGGCCGTGATTGGTTCAATAGAGTTTGGCTCCACATATATCATCTCATTACTTTCCAGGGTTATGACAAGAGGCTTGGCAGTGATGCTGAAGATCTGTTGGATGGTTGAGTGGACACCATCATTGACAGTGAAGCGGAATCCGCCGGTATTTGAACCTGGAAGAGTCAAACAAAGTTAACAAATTATAAGTAAGAATGGTGACAATTCACCAGTATGAATTAATTGGAAGAAATGATGGCGTGTCCTGGCCGAGCGGTGAAGTACATCGGACTCAAGTTCTGGTGGCTGGGTTATTAGGGTGTGGGTTCGAATCCCGGTCATTACATTTGTGTCCTTGAGTAAGACACTTAACTATAATTGCTTCTCTTCACCCAGGGGTAAAATGGGTACCTGTGAGGGCAGAGATGGTTCTTGTGAATGATTAAGCTTAGTGTGCTTTGGTAGCACAGGCTGTATACTCCCAAGGGAGCTGAGATGGTTTCAGGAATGAAATAAATGCCCCAGTGACCAGGGGTAATAGTGTGTGAAGCGCAATGATCCATCTTTGGAATTGCGCTATATAAATCTTTGGAATTGCGCTATAATTATTTTGTTTTCATTGTTACTGTTATTATTATTATTATGGTGCGAGCAAAAGAAAACACTCGTCAAGCATTACAGGGTAATTCTATAACAACGCAAACAGTATTTTACTACAACAAGAAAACAACTAAACACTCAACCAACCTGCGTGCACAAAGATGACTTTACCCTCGCTCAAATCAGCTTGGGAGAAGCTGAGTATGGGTTGATCACGATCAGGCAGTCTGGCCATGTATCCATTGGTCGGGGTCGTCAGAACAAACATCAAATTCTGGTCATCGGTATCCAAGTCCATGGCACTGAGGATTTCAGTGGTCACTATAGATTCTGTACCGATGAATGTGGTAAGGCCATCGTTGGCGGTCACTTCTGGAATTTGGTCGTTGACCGGCGTGACTGTTACATTGATAGTGTAAGACAGACTAGACTTCCCGGTCCCCGAAGAGTTAGCGATGATTGTGAACGAGTCTGATGTTGTGTCACTTCCATCGTGCACAAAGTAGATGAACTCATTTGTAAGGTCTTGCGTACTGAAGCTTGTTAGACGCTCCCCTGCATTTCGGGTGGTTTCAAGAAAGCTGTGAGTGGGCTGTTGCTTGATGAAAAAATCAAAGAACTGATCTTGGTAGTAGGGGTGAGCAATTTCGATTATCTCATTGGTGATGAGTTTCGAGCCGCCTTCGGGAAGTAAAATATCTTCAACTCTAAGGGGGACGATAGTCGGTGCGATCTCCACGCTGAAGGTGAGATTGGAGACTTTGACGAAACCGTTGTCGACCTCGAAGGAGAACCCATCAGTCCCGCTCCCTGATTTAGTCTGGATGTACTGCAGTCTGTTGCGATTTACGTCGAGTTGGGTGAAACTCTTGATTCCCTCAGCAGCTTGTCTACGTCTCCGTTTGGATAACAAAGGCTCCTCTGCCAGTTGAAGAATGCCGTATTTCGGGGGAACAGTCACAGTGAAAACAATCTCAACAGGTAGGTGGTTAGGGTGAGTGACTCGAAGGTGGTAGCGATCAATGGTGACAGCCTTCCCTTGCTCCACCACCAGGGGTTTAAACTGGTTCAATACAGGCGGCTTCTGATGATCCTCCAAATAGATCCGAATATTGAAAAAGCCTTTCATTGTCATTTCCTTGGCACTGATGGTGAAATTGAAGCCGTCTAACATAGCAGTGCTGTTGTCGTGTTGGTAGATAATTCTACCAGCTTCCAGGCTCTCCTGGTTGAACATCATCACCGGGTTGCTTCGGAGAAGCAGCCTCCCGTGCGACGGCATGGCAGTTATCACAAACTCAATCCTCTTGTCTTTAATACCAAGGTTTGTCTCTGCACTGAGATTGTACGAGGTCAGGACGACTGAAGCACCCCGGGAAAGCTTCAGTCCTGTGTTGTTCTGTACTACAACGAAAGGATCAGATGCCTGAAGATCCATGAAAACGGAGGTGTAACGGCTGAGGTCATTGTCGAAAACGAAGAATAACATCCGTCCGATTGTCTCCACTCCATTTTGCTTAAACGCAATAACTCCGTCTTTGAGTTGCCTCTGGGTGAATCGATAAACACTGGATTCATTCCGAGTATAGATCAGATCTCCCACACGGGAGTTTTGCCTCCTATACTCAATGTTGTCATCATCGAAGTCGGTGTCTCCGTCCGAAGAGAGCAAGTTCTGATCAGTGAGTGGGGTTTTCCCATTTTTAACAACTTTGAAGAGACGGTTCACAATGACCACAGGTTCGTGATCATTCACCAACAGGATCTCGACGTCGACATCACCTTCATGGTAAAGAGTCCTTCTTGTTCCCGACAGGTCAATGTAGGTTGCCGTTGTTGTAAACTTAAAGCTGTCGCTCTCCGTTTCCGAGCCATCATGTTGGTAGAACAGCAGGCCATTCATCAGGTCGTAGTTCAGGAAGTTCATCACCTTGTTTGAGTTGACCTCCAAGGTGCTTGGATCTACCAGCAGCAGCTCTCCGTGAGACGGAGCCTGGGTGATGGTGTACATGAAGTCAGTGATGTTGCCAGCCGTAACTGAGAACTCATCTAATGCTATGGTGTGTCTTGCCCCCTCCTGAACAACAAATCCTGTATTTGTAATAATCATACTTCGGATGTCTGGTATGTAAGCAATAGTGAATGACATCACAGAGCTCTGCACATTCTCCACTGATGCTCTGAATAAAAACGTATCATTTAGAGCATCCTTTTCCTCAGGGTTCAGTGTGTAATCTATTACCCCAGCGATGATGTCATCCTGTGTGAAGAAGCCTCCATCTTGTATTGGACCTTCTGGCTGCTTGATGAGTTGACCTTTGCTCGGGGGTCGAATCACGGTGAAGGTCACCGGGGACGGCGTTAGAGGAAGCTGTACCCTGGCTGAAAGGTTGTAGGGTGTGATGACACCCTGCCTTACGATATCAAGAATCAATCCGGTGTTGTTGATCACATTGACTGAAGTTACTATAATCCTCACTGGTACTGTGACATCAAGGCTGGTGTCCTCGCTGGATGCGATCAGACTTATCCTGTCATTCCACACGGACCTCTGCACATTGGACACAGTTGCTGTGTAGCGTATGATACCATCCTCAACCTCGCTCTGAGTAAATCGGGAAACATCCGGCCACCAGTTCTGCATCTCAAGGCGTTGCAGTTTACCGTACCGCAAGGCATCCGTCACGCGGTAGGTGACTACATACTGGTCTTCGGGATCGTTGGTGGCTACATGGAGTACCTCGGGGGTGATCACAGCGGAGGATCCAGGGTTCAGTTTTAGCTCGGTGTTATTCATGATGGAGAGTTCAAGGGGCACGGCATCGATTCTGAAGGAGTACAACGGGCTCTTCTCCTGGCCATCTGATATACGGATAACGATGCGGGATTTGGTGCTCAGTCCCGTGTGTACATAGGATACAAACTCTTGGTTGATGTCTTCCTGGGTGAAAGATACAATGCTCTTCCCCGGGTTGTTGGTGTTTTCAAAGAAACCGACATTTTCCTGTTGGTTGATGATGGTGAAGACAAGATCGCTGGGACTGTTATCGGGGTCAATGGCCTCAAGAAATGAACTGTGTATAGGTTGGATCGCGCTTTGAATCATGCGTAGTGTGGCGTCATCAGCAAGGGCAATACGTGGGACGTCATTGACCGGTGTGATGTCGATCCCCAAGGTGAAATTTACCCCAACCTGCAACACCTCCGGGATTGCAATGTTCTTTCCGAGGACTTCAACTTCCATGGTCACCGTGTCGTGGAAGTTCTCCGAGCCATCGTGTATATAAAAAATCTTACCCCCACTCAAATCTAGCAGCGTGAAAACACTCGAATCGTCATCGCGTCTGAGGACGCTGTTTTCGATCTGTCCATATTGAGGGCGCTTTGAGATGTGAAACAGAAGCTGTGACTCCCGTATCCCTCGAGAGCGTATCTTCAGGTTCAAGTGAATGTTGGTTGTTGTCACAATGCTGCGGCCTCCTTCCTCCAAGGTGACGGGCACCAGGGTGAAGATATCATCAGGCGTTTTACTACTGGTAATGATGGGCTCCGTCTGGATTGGCACAATGGTTTCTATCAAGGGGTTATCCGTGGTGTATTTCTCTGCTTCAGTGATACGAATGATATCTAAGCATTCCTGGGTGATGCACTCACAAGTGAAGCTGTCCAGCCCAGTATCTGAGCAAGTCTCCTTCCATGAGCATGGACTACCCGTGCATGGAAACTGGTACAGGCATCCGATCTCGATGCCGTGAGTGACGCGAGAATCACCGAGGGTGAGCTGCTCACCGTTGACTTCCACGTCTCTCAGACAACCCTGGAAAGAGCCGCCACTGCTGGCATGAGTGACTGACCTGAGTTCACTCCGGAAGGCCTGAGATCGTGCTTTATGGACAACACCACCGACGTGAAGCATACCGGTAAGGTCAAGGGTCTCAGAAGTGTCCTGCAGTCTTTTATTTTCAGGTTCGTAGTCGATGCTGATTCTCAGCTTGGTAGGAGTGATTTCTATCTTTACCCAATGCCAGTTGCCATCATTAATAGCAACATCAGATGTGAAGTCCACCAAACGGCGCCGTCGATTCATCAACACACGTATTTTGCCATCAACAACTTCTGCCGCTATGAATTCTTCTTTGCTGCCACTGCTGAACATTAAGAGCCCCAAAGGCGAGGTGGTCTTCATCCAGCAGGCAAAAGACCCATGGGTGCTCACCTGCCACCTCGGGTACATCACAAACGCTGTTTCTTTGATGAAGCTGATCGGAGAATCCGGCGCCGCTTCAAACTCCACGCTGCAATCCCATGTGATGTCGTTCACTGTGCTTCTCCTATCGGCCGCAGTGGCATTGAAGACCAAGATGTTATTGTATGTGACGTTCTCAATGCAACCCCGAAAGAAGCGATCTACAGAGGACAATTGGGGTATTTTCTTGCCACCTGTTCCACCGATATAAATCCCTTCCTGTATATTCAGTGTGTTTGCTCCCCCGACAGTTCTCTCCTCTTGGTGAAGCAATCCATCAACGTAAAGCTCCGCCCAACCTTCGGCTATCTCAAGCCTGACGCTGTGCCACTTCAAGTCGTTCAACTTCTCTTTGGAAAGTGACTGCATCTGTAGCTCGCCACCACCCAACTCCAGTCTGGCCTCGATGAACCCTGACTTGAGCTGGATAATGCAGTAGTCCGTGTCCCCAAAGGCTAAGAAGAGGAGGCCCTTGGATCGGCTCGTCCTGAGGATGAGTTGGATGCTGGTTTCTGAGGAGGCCTGGGAGAGTGGTAAGTAGACATGACTTGTACCGTAGAAGGAGGCTGTAGACAAAGAACACAAAGATACAAGAATAAATTTACATTGGCAATAAAAAGAGTTTTCTGTCACAATACATCCACACAGGTCGTGTTTCGTCAACTAATTTTTCATTTTAACTGGCAGAAATGGAACCTGCCTTAAACATCATGCCAGTGTACATTGTAAGAGCACTGTGCATACTTAGAAGTACATGAACTACAAATACGTTTTCAATTCCTTTCCAACAAAAAGGACACATACACTGTAGATTAAGAGTGCAAAGGACATGAAACACATCAAAGTACAAATCTTCAGGGTGATCAGCACTGTACACCATTTTGCACTGTGCAAGGCCGATTTGTAAGGGCTTCTCACGCGAGGCAATTTGTACAGGGCAACATGGAGGCTACTTAATGGAACACGTCTCCATCAGTATCACATTATCACTAAAAGTTACAAGTGAAAATTAAACAGCAAATCGTCGGCTCAGTTCTATAAGATAAATAATTGCAATATCATACTCGTGATAATCAAAAGGTCATTATATGAAAAACACATATAAACTTCTTTTTGCCAAACAATTAATTTGTAGACCACTCTTGATCAATACACCCATTTACCAGGAGCTCCGAAATACGCAAGTGCAATTTGATGAAATCATTTAAATTCCCTAATGACCTTATATTATAGTATTGAGCCAACAAAATGGTCTTTCGAACTTTGACATTGCCTGAAACTGGTCGCCTGTAAATTGACGCCTGTGATATAATCCTCACTGTTGTATAAACACAACTGTACAGTTAAAAGCAGTAAGTTGATAACCACTCATGATTACAGCTGGCTGGTGATGACAGAATAGTGAACGTTGTTTGAAATTCTCACTTCAAAGTGTGCTGAATTATGCAAACTGTATCCCTCTGTCATTTTTGTACCTCATAAATTTGTTTGACGTGTAGAATTTTGCCAACAAAAAATCGACAAGTAGCAGGTGGTGTTTATGTGGATATGGTGCATTCTGTTATATTTCCATACAGACCTTTCTATTGCAACGTAACATCCCAAGTTTTTGCCAACCGAGGTTGGAAAACTATGGAAAGCCATAACTGCAAATCAAAAACAGATAGCCATAGTTTGTAGTCAATGATACACAAATATTCAAAAATAGTGTTGAAATTGTTGGAAACAAATCAACCAATCATGGGAGGTATTTCAGTTCATGAATCTTTACAAAAAAATTTGAATTTGGTCACAATTTATTTTAACACGATTGATTGTTTTGCGAACATTCAGCCGGCCATGCCAACTGGCGTGGCGCACTTTGTTTAGCAACAATGGAAAGGTCTATAAGAAACATTTAGTTCTCGATAGATGCCATCTTTACTTGAGCTTCGGCTTTGAGCTGCGTAAAGTGTTCTAATTTGTCCACACAGCCATGTGGTTCACTGACCAATCATGCAAGGAATTCGTTAAAACTCTGACGTGCCGCAAGCGCATAGTTGTGCGACAAACAAGTAAAATCATTGCCTGTAAAGATAGCCGAATTTGCACTGTGTGACATCGAGTGGGAGTTATTGAGGGAGTAGTTCCACCAACAAATATACAATGAAATATTAAAACAGTCTTGCCCTGCTTTTTATCAAAGAGCCATTTTATTGCCGGTGACCTTCTGGGGCAACAAGTTGTGCTGCACAAATTTCTTCACATGTTATTTTCTTTTCATGGTCTTCTGCTTTGTTTGTAAAATTCCTCAAATTAACAGATTTAGAGCTAGTATTCCGGATTGGATAAAAAGTCCTTCGCCCGAAGCCAACAGTTTACTAACACGCCTTTAAAGGTCTTCATTCACTCAATTCAAAGACTCTTTTGAAGGCTCAGCCTACGCTCTGATCACTTCTCACATCGTAATGAATGCCATTCATATCGCCATGGTAATCGCAAGGACTTTAAATGGCACTAGACACAATAATATTACCTCTTAAAAAATGAACAAGTGCACATGTAACCTGGATCAACACTGGCCATAATATTTGTCATAAAAGTAGTTCATTCTTGTACAGTAAGTATTTTTTTACAGTATGAAGATTAAAGCAGAGTTGAAGCTAACATAGGACTTTGGAAGACAAATTTCTTTTTACTGTGATCTAACAACTACATTGTGAAAATTCTACTTTTCCCTTGGAGGCGTTAACATGAGGTCTGAAGATAATGTGCTACAAAACCCTACAACAGGTGGTTTACATTGTACATTACAATTACTAAAATGATAAGTGTATGAAGCATAGTAGAATTATGTACATGAAGTTTTTTTTACACAGATCTTAGGAATGGAGTTTATGCTCGAAATCTCTCTTTTTTTCTGGGGATAATTGAGTAATCCCTAATTCTATACATTAATGCTTTTGTAGTACAAAAGAAGATTCCAAGAGATTGTTAGGATGCCACTGTTGTTTATCATAGGGACTCTAGCATACCATGGTTGGTTATCAACGGTGCCTTACGGCCTATTGATGGTAAGACATCCCTTAGTTTCTCCAAAGAGAACACACCCAAAATCCTGGAGCATTTCATGGGAACATTGAATTACTTTTACTTTATTAAGTCAGGGTTCATTATGACAGCGATTTACCCAAAAATATATTTTTTTTAAATAAATTTTAAAAAACCCAACTACTTCAACAGGTCCCAAAAGGTATAACAAACAATAGTGCTCACAGGCATGGTCATATTTTAATAATTAAACCAATGTGAAATGGTTAGATTTGTACAGGTAATTTCACCAATCTTTTCTCCAAAGAAGGACTTTGAAATGGTGCACCTATAAGGCCACATAAAAAAAAACAATTGTTGATCGTCCTTTTTTTCTGGGGGTGGGGGAGGGAGGGCGGTTTTTATTTTTATTTTTTATTTTTTTATTTATTTTTGTTGACATGGCAAAATATGAAATAAAGAATACAGAAATCATCACAATCACTATGAAACAGAGGGTTTGTGTGTTTTTGATGTTTTTAATTGTTTTGTTAAACCCATTTAACTCCTAGATGACATTTTCTTTAAAAAAAAATCAAAAACTAAAACGCAGTAAATATTTGAAGAATTGTTCTTGCTTTGCAAACATGAATAAAAACCTTCTTCAAACATCTTTTCAAACCTAAAGATTTTGAAAAAATATCAGCTGAAAAATCTGGGCAGTAAAAGTATAAAGAGATATCCAGACATGGGAAAAATAGATCAACACAATGTCAGAGCCAAATTTGACTGAAAATATCATTGAAAATGTCGTTTTTTTATGATTAAACAAAATAAAAAAAATAAAATAAAAATGGGGTCGGGTGGGGACGATCAACAATTGTTTTTTTTTATGTGGCCTAAGAATGTAGTCAATATCAATTTCCACCATGCAAAGCCTCAGATCCTATAAGAATGAACATGTTTTGCATCCACATAAGAGCTCTTTAATGTGTGACAGCCATTTTAAAAGTAGACTTAATTTATAGACTGCGGACACCTGTAAAATATTGTGTACATAGTACTACCATACATGTATGTTCTGTGTACACACCCATATCGGTATCGCCTTTAACCCAACGGACTGCAATTTCTTGTGGACCTTTTTGTTTTCAGCATTTACTTTAATATGATTTATGCACCTCATGGGCAGCTGTAAGATGTCCATGTGCAGTTTACATTGATTAATATCCACAGTCTGAATGGATAGAATTGGCAAATGTTAGGAGGCAGATGGCTTGTTGGATAGAAGCTATTAATTTGCAAAATATTGCATTCATTTAATCCAACTTTTTTTAAGAGGAGGGTGGTTAGGTTTTGACGTTTTATTTTTAATATTGTATGGCAGTGCTTGTTTTTTTAGGTTTTCATTTATTATTTTTTTTTTGGGGGGGGTGGGTTGGGGGTGGGGGGGATGGTGGGGGAGGTGTTATGCCTCAGTCTTTTAAAGAGTAAATAGAATGAGCCATTGCAAACTGCTTACCAACCAAAAGGACCTGTGGTATAAATGCAAACATTAGTTAGTGGCCTGACGTTTCGAAATGTCAGGGTTGAAACGTCAGGCCACTAACTAATTTTTGCTTTTTTCAAAGAGTGGCTGTACAATGATGCTCCATGCCAAAACTAGACACTTCTTGCCACAAAAAAATGTGTTCATCAATTAGATGAGATTGAGAGCTTTCGAATAACACCTGCATGTGTAATTTGGACCTGTGGAATGTTTCAGACACCATATCAAATTGATGTCCAGGCCGATGCTTCCGTCGTCTTTACTCTGTTGCTTTTGTAATGTGTAGTGCACATTTTAGACGACATGCGTTTGCACACGCTCTTCTTATCAATCAAACTATAAATTGACAGCCTCTATTTTGTGGGGGTTTGATTTGCAATTAAATCAGCTAAAGAGGGGCCCCAGATCAAATTCAGTTTTGTGATCAACTCATTTTCCACCATCCTTAGGAAATAGAGGTGGGGAAAAAGTCTCTAATCTCATGTTAAACTGGTGTAAAATGCCACTGTGTCTGATACCCTTCAAATGTAAATTTTTGTCAAAATCTAAAAGCGTTCGATGATGTCACATTTCAAATATTTATGGTCCGATAGAGCAGATATCTTAACCATAAGACTTTCTTATATGTATGTGATGAGAAAGTTCAAAAAATCCCACACAAATTGTGGTATACAGTGTGCTTGTTAAAGTAAAAAGGATTAGAATGTAGGCCTGATGCTTTGTTCTTGAAAGGGCGAGGGCACCAAGGCGTTTTCTCCTTGGTAAAGGGCACTTCTATAAGGAAATTTTAGATTTTTACAGAAACATTTCAAGGGGCGCCAAGGCAATGACCAGGGGCAACGAAGTACCAGGCTTGAGAATGAATTTCCTTTGAAACACTAATGATGTATAACACCCTTATAATAGACCATGAACAGATGTAACAAGGGAACTAAGAAATGTCATGGGAATCCAGATAATTGATGAACTTTGTGTCCTGCCTACTTCCAATCATCCTTAAGTGCACTATTAGTCAGCAAACCCTGGAAAACAACAAAACACTGAAATGACTTAGAGTCGGTCCCATAAGGAGTGTAACGATACTCAAGTATGTCAGTTTGGCTTTAGTCCGCATGAAATAAATGACACAAATTAGGAGTTCATCTGAAGTGTATCATATTGCCTAAGAGACACACAGTGGTTTTTTCTGAATGAGTCTGAATATGTTTCAGATGATTTCTTCATCTTAAATGGGATGCACTTGAAAAATAAAGGCCAATCTATGAAAATATTTTAAAGTAACATTTTGTTCAAAAGAGATATTGTACACATCTGCCGAAAAGTTGATCTATTTTTTATTTGTTTCTGTGTTTTTCTTCTCTTATTGTAATTACACAAATAGTTATATATTTATCTATTATTTTTATTTTTTATTTAAACCATATTTAATGCAGTTGATCATCTGGGGACCTCACTTTATATCAAAATACATCAAAAGAAAAAACAACAACAAGACTTTGGCAGAAAGAGCACAACAGAGATGAAAACACATGTACATGCCCCGCTTGTCAAGTCTTCGTTTCAGAAATATGCCAGATTTTCCCCTCCTCCTCTCCCTCTCTCCAAGAAAAACAAAAAAATATCCTGTGGTGGGCCCCTCTTCATTAAGCAAGCTGAGCGTGAAAGTATCCTTTCAGCAGAGGTCACAGTTACTTGAAGGGGAAAATTGCACCAGCCCAACCGATAAAGATCCATGGAAACGGCGTGGCATCCCACGTACAGTTCTGCGCTGGAGCGCTTTACCGAATTAGACAGATGAGAGAAGGCCTTCTTCTTCTTCTTTTTTTAAAACATCAATATGTGAGAGGTATAAAGCCCCAAGAGGCTTGTCTGATCAATATTTTTCAAAGCAATAATACATACGACTGGCACTATCTCAGTCTCTTAAAGGTTGCCAGGAAAAATACCTCCAAAAAGAAATTGTCCGGTGTGAACATGCATGAAATTAGCATTATTTTTCACTTTACGCCAATCAATATTATCGACATCAATGTGAAAAATGTGTGCTCTCATTGTCCATGCAATATCATATTACCCCCCCCCCCCCTCCCCCCCATTTCCCACCACCTCCAACCCCCCAAGCCTCATGAGAAATTGATCTCAATTTTTGGTGGGAGTGCATTGTCTACTAGTGGTGTACTAGAGGATGTTGCAGTTACCCTGTACCAAAGTACAATATCAGCTTGATCAGTAGTGTCGTCTAATTCGTGTTATATTGGAGTGGAACGCTGGTTCTTTAGAGAGGCTTTCATGATGAGAACAGCCTGTAAATCGTTTTGATACGATGACAAGCCGGCATTGTTGAATTGAAATGCGTTAAGTGGTTTACTTTAAATGCTCAACTTTTATTGATAAGGGGTGGGGTGGGTTGAGGTGTGCCTTTGCAAGCTTGCAAGTTTAAGACTCTTACAAACCCATCTGTTTTGATTTCTGTTGTTTTGCTCACAGCGCTTAAAATCTAACAGCATTTTATAACTTCTTGTTATTATTATTGCTAAGGGAAAGCAAGTATCTTTGTCTCTGAAGATCGTAGGTGAAAGCCAAAACCAATTAATCAACTATTCTTGCATAAATCGTCCAAGAAAAACTAGCTCAATGCAACTCCTACATGTACGTGCTTCTGGTAATCAGTGGAACATGTACGTGCTTCTGGTAATCAGTGGAGCCAGTTGGTGTGAAGTAGGCGTGGCACAAAGTGGCATTATATCACAGAACTGAACAGAATTATACTGTCATTAGAATGTCATGGTCGAGCGGTTTAGAGCACCAAATTTAAGTTCCGGTGGTTAAGTCATCGGAGTGTGGGTTCGAATCCCGGTCATGACACTTGTGTCCTTGAGCAAGATGCTTTACTATAATTGCTTCTCTTCACCCAGGAGTATGGGTACCTGTGAGGGTAGAGGTTGATATTGTGTATGAAAAAGCTTCGGAGCGCCACGGCCGCTAGGGCTGAATAATCCCCAGGGAGCTGAGAAAGATTAAAGTAATGTTATTGGCCCAATGACCAGGGCACTAATGTAAAGCGTGTTGATCTGTTATTGTAAAATGTGCTATATAAGAACTAGTTATTATTATTATTATTATTATTACTATTATTATTATCAAACAAGAGCAGCCTGAAAATGACAGGATTTCAGGGCCAACTTTCCATGGCATTGCTTATTGTGGAACTCTGCACTGACAGCACACAGAATCACACGATTTACTGGGCAATGTAAGCGCAGACTTCCGCGGTAAGCAGTGACACGACGTTGGGCCCAGTTCTCCTAAGAACTTGAAACCAAGTAAGATACAACCCATCACTGTTTTTTCTAATGACTACAAGTTACACACTACCTCTTTAAGGCACTTGCGAGAGTGAGAGACCCTCTAACGGAAGACTGTCAGTAACTAAATGTACTTTTTTGTTGTGGGGGCATTTACATTTGACGTCCTAAAGCAGTTTCAAAATCCAACTTCTTTGTTTTTCTTCTTGAAAGAAGAGCAAGCTGTTGGGAAAAACAAAATGCCAGCGATCAATAATGATGTCACAAACACTGCGTCTGACACGTCAACTCGAACAAACTTTAACCGAAGGCAATTTATTTTTAGATTTACAGATGACCTAGAGAGCACGGTGCAAGAAAATAATTTGTTCTTCCAGTCAAAATGGGAGAAACACAACAAACTCAAAGATCCCAAATTGCTGATTTAAACCAAAAAAAGAGAGAAAGAGAGAGAGATAAAAAAAAGTACATTTACTTGGAGCATTTGCTTGTTTGTGCTGGAACGAGGACTGAAATGATTACAACCGCAAATATGCTGTAAGGACACTTTTAGGTCGCAATAAAACATGGGAGTGCTCACAAGTTGCACGTTCTGGGAAAAAATCTATATACTTCATTTGGTTCGCTCTACACTGATGGGGCATTGTGTATTAAAGCATGTATTGACTTCTCTCAATACAGTTGCACAAGGGACAAAACAAGACTAGGTACTATGTCGCCAGCTTCACCAACGTTAATAATAAATAACAAGAATCCGACAGATTCTCATATATTGCAAGGAAAGGGAACTCTCTGGTATGCTTGTGGCAATAATTCATATTTTGCATGCTTAGATTTGCACCATGCAGTAAGGCTAATAGAAATGTGTTTAAACACACATCTTGTACTGCAGTGTAAATCCTTCATTGGAACACAGCAACTTAATTCTGCTAAAAACAGACACGATTTTGGGCCCTTCGAAAAAAGTTGGAAAACTTCATTGCGTACAAGGGCTGGCCTACATGTATGAATAGGGTAGGCTTTAATAGACTGATTTTTCTGAGGGCCCCAAAAACAGAAATCAGACTTAATTAGTCGTGTAAGTAGGAAGAATAGAATGTTTTTGTGTGGGTTTTTTTAAATACTTATTTTTTGTTCTATTTTGGTTCTTGGTAAGCATCCCCTGATGAAGTACAATTGCATAATAAAACAATAATTAACACTCATTATTATTATTTCTACTCTTGTTTCACCTCAGAGTATGTCATAGCTTTAGGCCTCTATATTACTGATTACAATTCGGTATCACCCTGCATGTTTTGTTCTTCCCTTTTTATAGAGAATTTGGCTTGAATAATCAAACAAAATGAAATATTGCCATTTCATTCACTGGTGATACATTTCAAGGGACTTTTAAAAACTCATTTGTTTGAATCTTTATTTGTGTAACTTGCTTTTTAAAATTTTGTGTTGCGCATAGAGGCTTCTGCATTATGCACTATATAAATTTCTCGTATTATTACTTAATTGTGATTTTCAGACATATCTAGCCAATGGAGGAAGGGTAACAGTGGATTCCTTTTACCCCCACCCCCTTTCAAAATAAACAGCTGTCGATTCCCTTTAATTTCCCCCTGCAGCCTTAACACACATTTTGAAGGGCATGACATTCAAGGTTTGGACATGTCTCTCCATACTACGGTAAACAACCCCCCATGACTGACTGTTTCCTCCCTTGCCCTTGACCATCTGGACAAATATGCTGCCTTCAATTTAGCATTCAGTCTCTATCAACTTATTTTTAAACCTCACTCTCCCTCACACACACTAAGGCCAAGGATGAAAAGGAAAACAGCTAGAGTATTGCAACTATCAGTTAGATGATCATCATTGTGAGGCTGGGGGTGTAGGGAGGAGGGGGGTTAAGAGAACAAGCCAGGCAATCCATGCACAATGTAGTAGATGGTGTCCGGTGATGCTCCTTGCCCAAACCTGGCACTTCCTGCCCAAACTCTAAAAGAGGGTTTATTTTCTCATCAAACTGATGAGAAGACAAGCTTTCAAATAACTCCTGAAAAATATTATTCTTAAGTGTTCAATAACAAGGCAATGTCCATAAAAGCCTATGTATAACACAGAGCTGTGTAAGTGCTTCGCAACTTTGTAAGCTTAAACAACTATGTGTGTGCCTGCACTGCCTGGCAGCTTTGTAATCTTGGTAACTATGTGTGTGCTTGGCAACTCTGTGTGTTTAGCAACTTTGTGTGCTTGGCAAGTCTCTATGCTTGGAAGCTATGTGTGTGCTTGGCAACTTTGTGTGCTTGGCAACTGTAAGTGCTGAGCAACTTTGTGCGCTTGGTAACTTTGTGTGCTTGGCAACTTTGTGCGCTTGGCAACTTTGTTTGCTTGGCAACTGTAAGTGCTGAGCAACTATGGAACAACTATGGAAACTATGTGTGCTTGGAAACTTTTGTGCTTGGCAACTATGTGTAACCTTGGCAACTTTGTGTGATGGAAACTTCGTAAGCACTATGTGCGTTCTTGGCAACTGTAAGTGCTGAGCAACTTTGTGTGCTTGGCAACTTTGTGTGCTTGGCAACTTAGTATGCTGGGCAACTCTTTGTGTGCTGGGCAACTCTTTGTGTGCTGGGCAATTATGTGTGCTTGGCAATTATGTGTGCTTGGCAATTATGTGTGCTGGGCAATTATGTGTGCTGGGCAATTATGTGTGCTGGGCAATTCTTTGTGTGCTGGGCAATTCTTTGTGTGCTGGGCAATTCTTTGTGTGCTGGGCAATTCTTTGTGTGCTGGGCAATTCTTTGTGTGCTGGGCAATTCTTTGTGTGCTGGGCAATTCTTTGTGTGCTGGGCAATTCTTTGTGTGCTGGGCAACTTTGTATGCTTGGCAACTCTTTGTGTGCTTGGCAACTCTTTGTGTGCTTGGCAACTCTTTGTGTGCTTGGCAACTCTTTGTGCTGGGCAATTCTTTGTGCTGGGCAATTCTTTGTGCTGGGCAACTTTGTGTGCTGGGCAACTTTGTGTGCTGGGCAACTTTGTGTGCTGGGCAACTTTGTGTGCTTGGCAACTTTGTGTGCTTGGCAACTTTGTGTGCTTGGCAACTTTGTGTGCTTGGCAACTTTGTGTGCTTGGCAACTTTGTGTGCTTGGCAATTCTTTGTGTGCTGGGCAATTCTTTGTGTGCTGGGCAATTATGTGTGCTTAGCAAAAGTTGCTTTTTATGGCCAACAGGTGTTTTTTCTGAACAACATGACATCAAGCTCAGGGTAGACAAGAAGACTCCGAGTCCTTATTTCCTTTTACATTCTCATTAAAACGGGGATTTACAGCTAAATCTCCAAAGTATTCACAGGTAAATCTCTGAGAATCTTGTAATAAATCCAGCAGAGTGCACCAGCAAGGTGAACAGTCTCGACGATGTAATTATCATGAGGGAAAGAAGGATGATGTTTCTTTATTGACTAGAAAACCTGATCCCAGACGACGATGGAACATGATACTCTGAATTGCAGTCGCTGAACCAGTAGTGACCATCTGGGATATAGCTATTCAGCAGACTCTGGCAAGTCAAATCCCTGGCTTGTTGTTGTGTAGGGTAGGGCTGCAATGCCCTAAAATATTTCTGTATTTCTTTAAATTTGATATAAAGATGTGAAATCAGAAACACCCAATGAAAAACTGTGTTTCTGATTTCACAAGTACTTTGACGTTCAATTTAATGCAATTTTAATGTTGTCTTCTTTGAAAGTTGTGGTTCATTTATCTGCAAAGGACACTTAATTTGTAAAATCTGCAAGTCTATGGGAAACTTTTGAAGAGGCACTAAGGCCAAGATTGGGGAAACAGAGGCTATGGCCTTCGAGTAATTATACGCCTAAAGGCTTTTTCATTGATCACGTACTGATACTCCTGTTTGTACTCATTAATGCACTAATTTTCTTTGTTTTCTTTGTCAAGGTGCATGCAAATAAGAGTTAATATCTGTTGTATATTTATTTAATTATTCATCATCTTACATTTAGGTGTTGTTAATGTTTGGAGTGAATTTATTCAATTCAATATTACATGTATTTCTATCCTGAACGGTACGTAACAGAATGTAAAAGACAATTGTAAAGCCAGGATCCTAATTAGCCAAGGCTTGTAGTGGAGTGTATGTAAGTATAAAGTTAATTATTCAGTAATGTACGCAGGGCCCATGGAAACCAGTTTTAACTGTTTGGCAATACCCCCAATAAAGAAATGAAATAAAATTAATAAATAAATAAATAAACACTGGTTATTTCTCCATATAAAATGTATATTCCTTGAAGCTAGATGAGTTACAATCAACTTGAACTCTTCCGAAAACCTATGGAGTATTAAGAATTGTGTTTAGGTAATTTGTTGAAACAACGACAGCTGTATCAAATGACATTCGACGATGGTGGCCATCCATACAACTCCACCGACTGTACACTTACAAGGCATACGAGTATGGCAACTTAGCTTCAATGGTGCTCGGTAATGTAATTGGATACAGACACGTGTTGTATTCATACCACAGACCCCTGTTTCACTTCCACTCTCCACAGCATGCATCTAATAGTCTCAACATGATCCTCCTCTCCATAAGGCACAACATTGGACGGTCGCACAATTCACCCGGGCCGAGGATCCCACCAACATCACCCGGCCGTGGCCCTACACGTTTCTGCTTTTTCAATCAGTGTGAACCGCGAGAGTACCGGGTCTCCATGGAAATCAAGTGAGGCAGAACACAACAAAAGCCCTGTATGAGATTCACCAATTTAGCAGCCCCGGGGGCTGATAAATTCCCTGGCTACATTTCAGCGCAAATCAGGGCATTTTATCACAGTGATTGGTGTAAATTTCCCCGTTCGTTACTGTTGACAAACGTTGACGGTAGAATAAATCTTGGCCACTTCATATACATGTAGTAGTACAATGTCAAGATTGCCAAAGATTCATTTCATATCAGCCTTGGGTATAGGAAATTTATACGATTGTTGGCGGAGTGAGGTACTACTCTAATTTGAAGAATTGATTTATTATGATATTTATTCGGCCAAGATTTCAACAAACATACAACAGTACAACAAATTAACATATACTATTACTAGAACAACTGTAAACCAAAATGCATTACTGATGTTGGAATGGAACAGGAACAGGGCAAGAACAACTTTTGGAATCAGATGACAAGAAAACCTCATTCTAAAATGACCAATATTAATCAAAGTGAACCAACCAGATGCCTATTAATCCAATCTTCAAATGGGAAATGAATCCTTAATGGAAAATATTGTATACATGTGGGTCCTGAAAGTGTCTACAGATAATTACTCAAACATTTGTATGATTCTAGACTGAGGAAATTTAGGATACTTGCAGGCAGACCACTTTAAACACAAGGGAAATAATGAATCAAAGCCCTTTAAAGCTGAGGGTTCTATAGACCTTAGAAAAGTGCTTTTCAAGTTATTTAATTATCAATTGTTATTTGAAGAGGGAAACAAATTGAAGTTGTGGCGAAAAGTTGAACTGTATAGACAAGGGAACATGTAAGTTAAGGTGGGATACAAATTGAATTATTCTACACAAAGATAAAACCTTTCAGTTTTGTCTTTTCAAAAAGAAAAATCTAAATTAATCCCTCAATGTTTTTTAATCCAATAGTCCAATAACCATGGCCCAATTTCATAGAGCTGCTGAAAATTTTGCTGATAAGTTTTTTATTTGATTTTGGGTTGAACAAAGAAAAATTGACTAGAGCGGGATTTGAACCAACGACCTCCGGATTAACGTGCCGGCGCTCTACCAACTGAGCTATCTAGCCCTATGTTGGCGGTTTCCCTATTTTGTCAATATCTTTGTTCGGTGGGTGCCGAAGTTTTTTATTTAGCAGGCTACCATTCACGTATGTGCGTGTGAAATGGCACTTTGGCTGTTAACCTTTATCTGTTAAGCATAATTTTGTTGTGCTCAGCTACTGTTTGTGCATAAGCGGCTCTACAAAATTGGGCCAATCGTCTTGACAAGTCCACACACAGCCTTCCCCCACAAAAAAGAAAAAAGAAGAGAAAACAAAAACAAAACAACCAGACAAACACACACAAAAACAGCTACAAATCTTGTTTTTGTTCTGCTGCCCACACATTCTCCCGGGATCTAAATTAAACAGAATCCATTTGTACACTTCCGCCTTTATCACTTTAACCCAATAGACAATTAGATTCTGCTTCTCCAGCTGGTGGTAATGAAATTTGGTCTAAGCTTTACACGGGGCTGTTCCTTTCTTTTTCCCATGATGGGTTGGGTTTTGTCTTTTTTCAATCTGAGTTAATAGCCTCTGTTCAAGTTTTTAAGGAACAGAGAGAATAATGCTGATGCATTGGTTTCTTTGAAGAGAACATACCGCGGTCCAATTCCACCGAGCTGTTTAAGCAGATGATATTACTTGTTAGCATAAATTAATTTCTGCTTATAGCTACTTTTTGCGCTTGTAACAGACTATGCAAGTCTCATGTGTATTCGAACGTAAGAACCTGTTAAATTGCACAAGCTTGTTTTCTTTAAACCTTAAAGCAATATACGTTGTACCAAATTAGTCCCCAAAATGTTTGAATAAGGGCAAGACTTGCACGGTCTATTGGGCACTGTACCGAGACCTTTTTTTTTCTGCTAAGCAAAAACAAGCAGGATACCAATCAGAGATGGTACATGTACATGTGGCATGGCATTTAGTCTGGTAACCTTACTCTGGTTAGCATAATTGTTTTGTGCTGAACTACGTTTTATGCTTAAGCAGCTCCACGATCCTGGGCCTCGTACTTAAGACATTTTTGGGGTCGAGTGGAGCAAAGACCACTGCTACTGTTTGTGAATCTACATAATATATGGGCATTTTGGTGCAAGCTACTTATTGACGATGCTATGATCTCTAAAGAGTCAACCCATCTACTAGAAACATCATATAATTATTTTTATTCATAATCATAACAGCAATAATAGTTTGCACTTTTAAAACAGCTGTAAAAGCACCTTGCAAACATTGACAAGTAAACCAACATGTGTGTTATGCATGTATGTTATCTTTCTGCAGGTGGAAAGCATTGGTAAATATCAAAAACCAGTATCCGTACTTTATGTGATCGAACACAAAAGCTCAATCGGTCATCAGAGTCACTTGAAAATAGTTTGGGGTTGAACAAAGAAAAATTGACTACAGTTGGATTTGAACCAACGACCTCCGGATTAATGGGCCAGTGCTCTACCAACTGAGCTATCTAGTCCTATGTTGGCAGTCTCCATATTTTGTCAATATCTTTGTTAGGGGGTGCCAGTCAGAAGCCACACAACTGTTAACTGCCGTATAGCCAGGGATCTCACCCAAGCTTACGGTACAACCTGGGAAGTGGCAGCCAGGGTAATATAGTGAAAAACCCAATCACAGTCTTCGCTGTTTTCAAAAATCTAATTTCAGACTAAATTGTTTTGCTCATTTCAAAAAAAATAAATGTTACATATCTGGCAAAAATGTTTCAAGAAAAGCTGTCCACCATGATCATCTTCACATCCTAAATTACTCTGTGCCACAGGGGTCGGTACTGGGCCCACAGTGGTTTACACTGTACACTTTACCGATTCGTGACATCATCCTGAAATTTAACCTGAATTACCATGTGTACGCAGACGACACTCAGCTATACATCACGTTTAAATCTACTCAAGAAAATGCCAATACCTCTATTGAAAGACTTGAGAATTGCATCCAAGAGATTCAACGTTGGACCCAACAGAACTTCCTGAAGTTGAATGATGATAAAACAGAGTTCCTTCTTTTTGGGTCTCGTCAACAATTAACAAAGGTTTCAGTGCCATACATTTCCATTGGTAATGCTCGGATAGCTCCCTCGTTGCAAGCTCGGAACTTGGGGGTTATTTTTGATTCATCAATGACACTTCAACCACACATCAACAACATCATACGTGTGTCATCATTTCACATCAGGAATATTGGTAAGATACGCAAGTACTTGAACAAGAGTGCCACTGAAAAAGTCATTCATGCATTCGTAACTTCTCGTCTTGACAACGGCAATGCTCTTCTCTACAGTCTTCCTAACAACCAGATTTCCCGCCTTCAACGCCTCCAAAACACCGCAGCCCGCATCGTGACACTGTCTAAAAAGTCTTGTTCTATCACCCCCATTCTGAAACAACTTCACTGGCTCCCTGTCTCTCAACGTATCATCTTCAAGCTGATGCTCATTGTCCACAAAGCACTTAACGGCAAGGCTCCCCACTATATCTCTGAACTGCTTCAAGTTTACACTCCGTCAAGGAATCTTCGATCCAGTACCATGCTTCTCCTCAAGGAACCCAAGTCTCAACACTCCTGGGGTGACAGGTCTTTTTCTGTAGCTGCGCCACGCATCTGGAACTCTCTACCACATAATCTTAGATCTTGTCTTTGTACCACAAAATTTAAATCACTTCTCAAAACTTATCTAATGTCACAGGTTTTCAAGGAATAATTTAGTTGTTTCTGTTTTTCTTTTGTTTGTTTTTTTGGTTTACTGCGCCTTGAACACCCAGCAGGGTGGATATGTGCGCATAACAAGTCTTTATTATTATTATTATTATTATTATCATTTAAGTTGTGTGTAAATCCGTGAACTTTATATTTTTAATCTTAACAATGTTGTGCACGGGCTTCAAACTACCTGTCCAGGCAATTAAACGGCAGATTTAAATATATTTTTACAAATTTTCACAAAAACTATTTGAAAAGATTGACAGGTTTTTATATATTTATAGAATTATATATCCAATTTGTTACTAGTATCCACTTAGCAACTTACACATTTTCTGTCGTTACCACCAATTATTATCCACATTTTAACACATGTCTACAGTTTAGACTACTTAAAGAGAAACAAATAATCAAAGAAATTTCTGGAATGAACAAAATGTTATCCTAACACCCACATTGGAAATTTGTGTTTATTCTCCCCCAAGCTAATAGTTTACACAGAGTATCTTAGAATGGGCCACGCACCGTCTGTCAAAGACATCCATGTGGGAAGGTGAAAGATCTAATTTCACTTGTTTGTGTTTTTTGCTGATCTCGTAAGAAGTGGAATTAAACAAAATAGTTAAATGGTTTGTGTGTTTTTCTACAATTTATTTCATGAATAATGATGGTCATATCAAGCAAATACAATTTAAATAAACTGTCAACATTTTGGTAAATCTGTAAATGTGTGCCCGGCAAAATGACGTAAGTATTTTGTATGTACTTTCTTTTAAGCCTTCAAGAAAGACTCTGCTAGGGTCGAAACATCAGACCATTAACTTATATTTGTATTTATACCATAGGTCCTTTTGGTTGGTAAGCAGTTTGAAACAGCCAATTCCTTTTTATCAAAATGTACTTTTCAAGAAAACAAATTCTAGCATCAAGTAACAGTTATGCTTTGTTATAAGTATTTTTTTCAATGAATGATCTTCTCATACAAATTGCTGTTTTTTGCATGCCTGGCAGAATGTGGTACATGCTCATGCTGGGCGCCCTATTAAGTATTCAGTTTGATTTGATTGTGCTTCTTTGAAACCCCTTATGTTACTTTTAGAGAGTTATGAATTCCTTTTTTTGTGCTCCATTTTTTATGTTTAAAGTCTCTTGGCAAATTAGTTTGATCCCTTTTTTGTGAGTATGATCAGTAAATCCCTGTTTAAGACATTTGTTTGACCGTTATTTAGATATGCGTATTTCATGAATTGCCTCAAGGCAGATGCACCGTTCACACTTCTACACACGCAGCATTCAACGCTCGGGTTCCATTTCCATAGAAGTTACCCATTTTCATTTGGCTCAAAATGTCAAATTGATTATTCATTTGAAAGTGAGTTAACTTTCCCTGGCGATACCTCGGGTATGTAGGATGCATAATGTTCAAGTGCTTGACAAGACCAGCCGAGGCGGCTGAGTTAACTGCCAAACCACAAACATGAAACACAACATCAACGGCGGCGTGGACAATCCAGTCCGCCCTAAAAAATATCTCCGATTACAACCACTCTGTTTGTGGAAGGGCTGCTCCAGTGCTTTGGTACACTTGTCCGATGTCTGTACTTTAATCAACTTGTCAGTGAATGCTGATTTCTGAGCAGATGTACAAATTTGCAACTTGCACGTAAAGGTGGGGGTACTCCATACTTCTCACCCCCCACCCCCCCCCCCCCCCCCCCATTGTAATTTATGTATACACATACTATGCCCAGGTTTGCAGATACCTTATATAGGTGGCCATGCAACTCTTTGAGTTGGGAGAGAATCAAGGAACAGAGACTTCCGAACTGATTCTCGGTTCAGAACCCCCCCCCCCCAAATAAATGCCAATGGAAACTTAATTACTTGTACTTCTTTCCACATCCTAACATACTCGACATGCAGCCTGCAGCTTGTTTCTTTGTCTCCCTTATCAATTTGAATGGCATAGGAATCAACCCAAAATCGATTCTAGGCCATGGAGTGTTTGACCCATATAATAGTGCATATGTTTTTTTCCTTTCTGTTCCTTCTGAGTCAGGTGGGACCCTCCGGCACATGGGGATGCAATGCGTTCATTTCCATATATGATACGCCCAGACGTGGACGGATCAACAAGAAAATACATCTTCTAGTGCCTTTACCTCCATGTACTCTCCCGCCGAAATGCCACAGAGCTGCCGACCACAGTTACAAAAACCTATATTTATAGACATAGAAATCAGAACATTTACATGTACGCTGACAGTTTGTTCTCTCTGTGGTCATTTCTACAGTCTCTCAGGTGCATTTTTCACTTTTTAAAGTTCTCTGCGGAATCTTTTTTCAAATGTTACGGACAAAACAGCAGTGAATGTCAACACCTAAACACTTAATGCACCATGCGCCATGGGGCCAAATCATGTATGTACACGTAGATAAAGCGACTACATCGATCAGCCATTAGTACAATTTCTTACGATATGGCCTGGTCTAGATGGATCAAAAGGCAATGCCCATGGTGTTCATGAAAGAAAGTAAAAATCCTTTTCTATCCATTATCAAATTTTCCAGGCGAAACTTTTACATCACAACAAACCTGAAAGTATATATGACTGAGCAGGCTATTCCCTCTTGTTTCGTTTTGTTTGTTGTGTTTCCTTTTTCGCTTTTTAATGACCAGAGGGTGGGGGTGTGACACACCCCTAAACTATTTTGTTGTTTCTCAGTCAGAACCTTGAGCCTCACATGTCAAATGAAGCACTAAATTAAGATGAACATGGGCACACACTCCAAAATAAAAATGCAGTCATTTTGCTCACAACAAAAAAGTATGTTGCTTTGATTTTATTGAATATAGCAGGGCCCAAATTTAGAAGGGAAACCCACAAGACCACAGGACTTGTCGATCACAATTTTTTTGAGACCAGAATTTTGTTCACAAGACCAGACAACATTTAATTTATTATATTTGAACAAGCACAAAGAAAAGATTGATCTCATAATAATGGGTAGATAAACTTCGCTGCTCAACACAATTGACTGACTCATCCAAAACATTTCAGTTGAACAAAGAAAAATTGACTAGATCAGGACTTGCACCTGCAACCGCCAGATTAACGTGCCGGCGCTCTACCAACTGAGCTATCAAGCCCTTTATTGGCGATCTCCCTATTTTGTCAATATCTTTGTTCATAAAATGTCAACATTTCAACATGATTTGTTCAATACACACAGCGAGTTATTATTATTCAAATGAAAAACACAAGACTGCCGGACTTGTCCAATCGTGAGTTTACTGGCCCGGTGCTGAATTCACTGGCCTCGGGCCAATGTAAATTTCCAGCCCTAAAATGTGGGATTTCTTGCTAGTCTTCCTTCAAATAGTGGACAAAATTGGTGGTCGGTGAGTCTGCAAACTAGCCCCTGTACATTCCCCCTGAAAGAAAATACCGGTCGGCAAAACCCCTGCCTCAACACTGTGGCTCAAACGTGCGCTAACGTTTACAGCAAGATTACATTTATACACCTGGCTACTAAATATACACAAAATATCAGACACTTGACTTCATCCATTCACCCGAAGAAAAAAGAACTGGGGAAAAAAAATAAAAAAATAAATGACTTCCATTTTATCCCTCTTAACTAGGAAGTAATTGTGTAGAAAATGAGGCAGCTGTGCATCATGGGGAAACCAGCATGTGTATTGATTGCTGTGATGTGATGTGGAGACCACAAACAAACAAAACAAAACAAAACACTGGCTGATGAGACAGATCGATATGAGTCATTATTGTTCTAGCGGTTCATGACTCCTACAACCAAATGTAATGTCAGCTGTTGTCAAAACCACCAAAAAAAACTATTGATGGGTTGATTTGGGTTTTATTGAGTGGCAGGTACATTCAGTTATAAACGCCTGACTGGCAAGGGTAGGCTTGGTGGAGCTAAGGTACCACTGGGGTTTCCAGGAGGGTTTTGTAATGTCAGTCAAGCCACTTCAACTACAATTAAAATTATTTTAAAATGCCAAATTTAAAATAAGATGTAAATCTAACATATATTTAAAACAACTGCGGTACCCGCTGCTTCGAGCTGCCGGGCAAGCTTGGTGGTCTGGTGGTGAGACATCTGCTCTAGAAAGGTAAAGGTTGAGGGTTCGACTCCCAGCAGAGTAATATGCCTGTGGATTCGGGAAAGTACTGAGTATACAGTGCTGAACACACATTTGTGTATGGGTAAACACAAATAATACACTTATGTACACAGTTTAATCACAATAAACCGTTCTAAATTAAACAAGTGCTGAGAGAAGATTTATCTCACTTGTCTTAAAAGTACTTCGCTACTGAACAAAGTCTTATCAGACTTAAGTCAACATTTGAACATCATCTTGTTATTACACAGTGAGGTATTATTGCTCAAATGAAAAGCCGAGACCGTCAAACTTGTCAGGTATTGAGTTTACTAGCCTGACGCTAGAATAACTGGCCTTCGGTCTGCAGTCCAGTGTACATTTCAAGCCCTGGGTTTCAATCTCCACAGGCTCATACTTTTATTACAGCCTGTCAAAAAGTGCTTTATTGTTTCCCCCAAAAACTGGGCCAAATTTCATAGAAAATATTGCTTAACAATTTTCTGCTAAGAAGAAATGAGCAGGATACCAGTCACAAATAATAATTATAATATAATAATAACGGCTTCTTATATAGCGTGCATATCTGTCACTCAGTGAAACTCAAGGCGCTTCAACAGTCAGTATTTTCCTGAAAGGTGTATATGGAGCTACGTTTTTGAAGTATGAGACCTATTCCTACCTCCATGATAGCACCATGTAATGGTTTACAAGGTGCTGTGGTGCAATATGCAGCCAATCAAACAAGAAACGGCGGGGCGAACCCCTTCTCTTTTCGATAAGTGCACTGGGTTCTTTTACGTGCATTACACAACACACAGGACCAACGGCTTTACGTCCCATCCGAAGGACGAAGCAATAATGGTTGAGTGTCTTGCTTAAGGACACAAGTGTCACGACCGGGACTCGAACCCACACTCTGCTGATCTGAAACACCAGAGCTTGAGTCCCGTGCTCTTATCCGCTCGGCCGCGTGGTACATGTGACATGGTAGTTTGGCTGGTAACCGATTTCTGGTAAGCAAATTTTTTCTATGCTTAGCAGCTTTTTGCGCTTAAGCAGCTCTATGAAATTGGGCCCTGAACAGCCCCAGTAAACAAAGTCCCTCTATTGCTTTCTCCAAGTCCCAAACTACTTCTCTCCTAGAACGGCTTCTGATATGACATTTTTATACAATGTCTTGGCACAGTTTCACAGTCTCTGTTCATTGCATAAACTTGCTAAGCATAGAACAGCCTTGCTTACCTGAAACTGGTAAAAAGGGCCCAATTTAATAAAGCTGTTTACCGATAAGAACATTTTGTGCGTACAGTAGAGGAAAAACATGCTTAAGCTTAAAGTGTATTTCATAAACGATCGAGAAGATTTGACAACGCGTGTTGCCATTCAAATTGGATTTGTATTGTTGTGTCACTAATCTACTTAAAAGAAACGCCGGCTTTGCTGACGGCTAGCAGGTTGTTACTGAAATAGAAATTCTGCTTATGGCCACTCTGTAAGCTGAAAAATGTCTGGTTACAGACTTTATGAAAATAGGCTCAGATGAATTAACTATGTCCAAGTGATTGAAAGTACTGAGTTCCCTGTTGAGATGATTTCTTTTCTACAGACACATCCCCTTGTATACGTCGCTACCGCTGCCGACAAACAATGGAAATGCGCACGTGTGCACAAGCCACGCACAACTCTAGACCAATAAATGGTCTTCCTTTGACCTCATTGAGGGGGCTGTTTGAGCATGTGATGTCACATGTAAGGGGTCTATTGTACGCAATATTAAACCATACTTGTACAGCTTCATCTATTTCATGAATTTGGGGCAAAACAGCTGTGGGGCTTCACAAGAGCAAGGTTGCCAAAAACTATGTTAATACTGAACATTCTGAGTCAGCATAATGAGCCAATGCAAAGTGTGGTCCAAACAGATGGTAGACAATGTTGACTGGAAATATATGCTGGAACAACACTGAAATGCACAGGGTAACCTGCTGCACGTGTCAGGAGGCGCATTTCAGTGTCAAACCAGCGCAGTTAAAAGAATCCCAAGTTAAATTAGGCGCCACAAATATGCCCGATTGATTAATGCTGTTTTGATTAATATCTGGAATGAATAGTCAGTGTGCCTGCACGTCTGTGGGGGCCACTCTCTGAACACAGCTGTGTAAAGGTCTACAGTCTTTGTTCAACACAAAAGGATGTCCACACTCTATTGTTCCGAGAACATTCCGAGGAGATTTGCTTGTTTCACCCCCAAAAAGAGAAGACAAAAAGTATGACCAGAAATCAACCGAAAAATTCTTTTGTCACGCAGAGAAATTCTATATGCTCAAGAAATGGATTGGTTGGAAACGGAATTGCATAGAAACAGGAAGAACGTGCACACCGGACAAAAGATCCCAAAAACATTCTTGTTTGACGGCTAATTGCTTCTCGGTCTGGTTCAGAATCGAGATCAACATCGTCGGTCTGATCAGGTTTCAAGTCTGCAGTTCAGATCATAAGCCTATCTCTAGAAGAGCAGCCCTGATGACCACCTCTAACCCCTACCCCCCCCCCCCCCCCCCCCCCCCCCCCCAGCAAAGGAAAAATCCACAATGGCAGCTGGAGGGGGGAGGGGGGTGGGGGTTGAATCTTGGACACAGGTGTTTGTACTTCGTGATCATTTAAATCTGAAACAGAGCGTGGAGGTTTCCTATACAACCTCCTGGGAATAAATGCATGCGCATATAAATTGCAATAATTATGTAGAACTCGTTCTTTCTCTTTGAATAATTCAACGGATGTGAGTTTGCATTGGGGATAGAACAAAATGATTACATGATGTATAAATAAAGTTGTTTTTACTCAAAGCTCTACGCACATTTGACATAAACCTACAAACTTCTAGAGGATTCTAGAGTGGATGTTTTTACACCGGGATGGGGCTCAATCCATGATTAGACACAAGTACAAAACCTAGAATCAGCAGCAAGTACAGCAGACAAATTTAACTATCCATCTTTACATACCATGCTTAATTTTAAAGGAAAAAGCATACCTTTGGTTTTTGGAACCACTCGATTGTTTTAATAGTATATAAATGAAGATATACAATAAAATTGAAAAAATATATACAGTGAAAATTTCATTTAAAAGGAGGTAGCATTTTGAGGATATTGCTGAAAATCCGGAGCTTTTATGGCCACGCAGGAAGAATAATCCGTACTTGGAATACACAATCTGAGAAACGTTTCATGCAGAAATGTTTCTCAGATTGAAATGTTTTTGAATCCCTCTCTCTAAAACCACATTCCTTTGAAGGGAACTGTTTCTCAAAATGTTCTACATTATCAACAGCTGCAATGCTCCTTACCAAGTAAGTTGTTATGGTGAACACCACAGGTAAACCCTCCCTGTTCTACAAACAAGGTTGTTAAATATTACAAAATTTGATAAGTAAACAATTAAGATAACATGCCTTTATAAGGTTGTACCCTCCACCCCCCCCCAAAAAAAAAGCAGAACCACCAACAAATTTAACTATACATATTTAAATGTACGAGTACATTGCTCTACCATTCAACAAAGCTGGGTGAAAGCTAACACTCTGACATTATTATGGAATTAACAAAAATTTCTGTGACATGAGCTTCTTGACAACAAGTTGGTTTAAATTAACATACCATGGCAATGAATAGATAAATAAAATAACATGCCCTGACTTGCACCTCCGAACAAAGATGTTGACAAAATAGGGAGGCCGCTAACATTAATAAGGCTAGATAGCTCAGTTGGTGTAGCACCAGCATGTTAATCCAGAGGTCACAGGTTCAAGTCCCGCTCTAGTCAATTTGTCTTTGTCCAACCCCAAAAAATCTAAAACTTTTCTTTTAAACTAAAAAAGAAAAAAAAGGTCATCATTAATAACCTACAGGGGCCATCTGCCATATTTGGCAATCCACCAGCATCACGGAGCACTCACCCAACACAAAAACATACAGACACAAAATCAAGTTGTTTCACGCCTGAAAAACTCCCGAAGGACTCCACTGACGAACATCGCCAGGAAATTCTAGAAAGAGAAACGGTGGCCACAAGTGGACACCTAAGCCCTGTCTCATCCTGCGGGGCCGAGAATTGTTTTGCATCCGAGATGACTTCTCTTGCCCGCTATCCATTAAGAGAAGACAGAGAGAGATCCTTAGCGATAGCTTGAGTTGTAACAATAACACATAACCCCCGGGGTCTTCGGATAACAATACTGTGTACTTGTGCCTCCCTTAGATTTCATACGTCATATTTTGTGCGTTAATACAAAGCGCATTAAATATATGTGAAGTCGATGATGTACTGAAATTGAAGCGTACAATGAATTTCAGTATGCAAAGTGAAATATGCTAAGTATGGTTCATGCTGTACATCTATCAATGGTAAGAACAGTGTAAGCAACATTGGAACTCTACTTCAAATTATGTTATTATCCAAACCTACATGGATACAACCACATGTGCCCAGGGCCAGATTATCTAATAGGTGCTGTGCCTGGGACCTACGGAAAAATTAAAAGCCTAAAAAAAACGTAGACATAAACACACAAATCAAAAGCATCTCTCTGGACTTTGGGGAAAGCGTCAGATAAGTACAAAGCTTACAACAAACCTCAATACATGAAATACATTGTCATAAAATACAGCGGTTAAAAGTACTATGCAATTGGCCACTGAAGCCACTAGGGTCTACAGAATACTGATGCCTCGGGCTTACAGAAAACTGGTGCCCAGGGCCTATGGAACACTGGTACCTTGGGTGTATGGAACACTAGTGCCTAGAACCTACGAAACACTGGTGCCTAGGGGCAACAGAATAATGGTGCCTAGGACGTATGAAACATTAGTGCTTCAGACCTACGTAACACTGGTGCCTAGGTCCAAAAGAATACTGGTGTTTGTTTAAGGCCTGCAGAACACTGGTGCCTAGTGCCCACAGAACACTGGTGCCTAGTGCCCACAGAACACTGGTGCCTAGTGCCCACAGAACACTGGTGCCTAGGGCCTACAAAACACTAGTGCCTAGGGCCTACAAAACACTGGAGCCTAGGCCCTACAAAACATTGCCTACAGAATGCTGGTGCTCAAGCTCAGAGCTGGAACCCCATGAACTTCCAGGGTGTCACATTTTACAAATGGACAGCCTGGAGGTTTTAACACATTGAGACTGCATGTCTTTTCCCCCTGATTTACTGTCAACGGCTTTGCAGAAAATGTTTCTAAAAATCTTGAATAATCCTGACAAATCACAGGCCTGAGGGAATGACTTGTAAGAAACACAAGGAATTTGAAACAAGGTTGATTTGTCAAACAATCCTTCATGAAAAACAGAGATTTACTCAGAGAATGATGTTGTTGCAATGTTAACAACAAAATCGGTGTTGTGCCAGATGGGGACAAGACTAGTTCCCACTTGACGTCACACAGTGGAAAGTCGGCTAGTTGAAACAAACAACTAAACATTATGCATGAATGACACATGCGGCAAGCGTGGAGGTCTATCAAATTTCTGGCATGATTGGGCAGTGATCCACTTGTAGAACAATTAGAATGCTTGATTTGACCCACAGAGCCAAAACCCAAGTTAGCGTCTATGCGGCACTATCTATTTTCTTGGGGGGGGGGGGGGGGGCTGGAGAAGGGGTTCAGTTAAACATTGCTGTTACTTTATTAATGTACATGTACATATTCAGGCCACATACTTCATGAAGGCATCAAAGGCCTTGGTGCCCCTTGAAATTTCCCAGTACAAGAGTAAGTTTTCCTCATAGAGGTACTCTCTATCAAGAAAACACTGTCCTGCCCTTACAAGTTACCAAGTGTCAGACATGCACGTCATTGCGTACCTGACAGAAGGTTGTTGTATTTCAAGACAACTGAGCGATGAAATTTGATTGTTTTTCAGAGACTTAATTATCGATGTATAGATTTTTAATTTAGCTGAGGAAATAAAAAATAAATACCTTGCTAGAAATTCTAGCCACATGCAAGTTCAAAATTTTGCATTATCGTTAGAAATAATTATAGCCATACTTTTGCTCGGGTCCTTTTACTGGGAAGGCTGTTGCAAGAAGTAAGTGCAACAAATTGTATACAAACCTCAAATTTAATTTAAACAGATTTCAGTTTTACACAACCTGTCATTGATCTGGGACAAAATTTCACAAGTACAATCCAAAGTAGATTGTGACTTGAAATTACATTTGCATGGCATGTTTTCTATTGAATGGTTACACGCATGGTAATTTTTAATCTAACGCTGAGCTCTGTTGGACAACGTGGAGCATACAAAATGCATTTTCCTTTTTTCTAAATACTTTCTGACAATTTTGTTTATCCCAATCCTCTAGTTTTTAATCAAACCGACCTGTGAAATTTCCAAACTAAATTCTCTTTCGCGAGAAACTGCAGAATGAAAGTTGTTATTGCAAAGGATTTTGGGCAATTCCACTTTGTGTTTACTTTGCATTGGCAAATCAAAACAATAAAGAAGAAGTGTTTCTGGAAAATGTTCTGCACTTGACAGGTATTCTTATCAAGTATTATTTCTTTTTCCGCTTCTTCTACTGACTGGTCCGGGTTTTGGGGGGATGTTTTTAAGACTTTTTAGTGATTTTTACAATTTTATTGATGTTTTAGAATTCTTAGATTACTTAGGTTAATTACAAATTAGATAAATTGTGTTTGGTCTTAGCTTTTTAAATTGTATCTCTGTGAAGCACCTTGGGGGTCTTCTTAGGCGGACTTTGGCGCTATATAAGTTAACGTTATTATTAAATGTCAGTCTCTCTATGAAAAACCTCTGCTGTAAGAGACCTGGTCATGAGCATAGGCTCTATGTCATGAGAAACGTACATTACCAATGAGAGATCTTGCTGTGTACAAGCATAATACACCAATAACCCATACACGTAGTGCATTTAACTACTAATTATGCAGCCCCGAGGGGTTTGGGCAAATGTGTTTCCTAAATGTTTAAACATGCTAGAAGGTCCTAGAGAAATAAACCTTCTTCAAACACAATCGCACCAATTCTTCTCAGCATACGGCAGATGTACAAATTTGTGCTGCCTCTTCATCGACCAGTTATCAAGTGGTTTTTGTTTAGTTTTGTTTTTTACATTTTTCCGTTTAACACGTTTAAAGCAATACTATACATCACGGTTTTTGGAAGAGTGCCTTTTTTGAAATGTTGTTTTTATGCAAGTTTGCTGCAAACACGGCTAAGAGTCACTCAATGCAAGGGGCTACAAAGAAGAAAAAATAGATGTGCAAACTCTGGGAAGCTGAAGGTAGAAATTGTTGTTCACTCAAGCTTATAGCCATAAAGTATTGTTCTGTTCTCTCTCAGGTAGTTGCTATGTATTCATATACTTATTTCTTTCAATTCATTTTTCCAGTTTATTGCGCCATGAGCATCTTTTGTGATGGATACCGGCGCATTATAAATATTCATATTATTATTATTAATTGAAGTTCCTCTTAAAATCTTGATCGTGGGGTGGAGGGAAATATGAACAAGGCAAGAACTTGCAAAAGAGATGCATTTTTTTCAACAGTTAAAAAAATATACATCCCACAATCAACCTGTAAAAATTCAGTTCTTCAATATCGGTAACTGTAATCAGATTTTCAATATCGGTAACTGTAATCAGATTTTCAGTTCTTCAATATCGGTAACTGTAATCAGATTTTCAATATCGGTAACTGTAATCAGATTTTCAATATCGGTAACTGTAATCAGATTTTCAATATCGGTAACTGTAATCAGATTTTCAATATCGGTAACTGTAATCAGATTTTCAATATCGGTAACTGTAATCAGATTTTCAATATCGGTAACTGTAATCAGATTTTCAATATCGGTAACTGTAATCAGATTTTCAATATCGGTAACTGTAATCAGATTTTCAGTTCTTCAATATCGGTAACTGTAATCAGATTTTCAATATCGGTAACTGTAATCAGATTTTCAATATCGGTAACTGTAATCAGATTTTCAATATCGGTAACTGTAATCAGATTTTCAATATCGGTAACTGTAATCAGATTTTCAATATCGGTAACTGTAATCAGATTTTCAATATCGGTAACTGTAATCAGATTTTCAATATCGGTAACTGTAATCAGATTTTCAATATCGGTAACTGTAATCAGATTTTCTAAGAAAACTATTTCACAGTTTAAGTCAGGGATTGTGTGCCATTCATGTACATTCCTGTACACTGACTTGCAGGCTGGCATAGTTAACCTATCATTAAAAAACAATACGGTAGTAGATGACATTGAATGGTCAGACAGTAGGAGGGTTGACTGTGTCCTGTGATGCATTCACTACAAGTCATTATACTGTAGGCTGGCATAGTTTATAATTCAAGATAGTAGATGACATTAAATGGCCACACAGTAGAAGGGTTAAAAAGGGGAAAACAAAAATAATTCACAGGTAAACTGGCACTTGACTACATAACATTTCAAATAAAACATTTGTTTAAATCATATAGAAGTGTATCCAGTCATTACCAATCATGTATCCTACCTTTAAAACGGAAATTTTTGTCGTTTCTTGCAATTGAACGTGTGCATAACTGCAAGCTAAATGAGAACTTAGACACCGAGCATACAGATGTCACCGCGGGAGCAGGTGCAATCAGCGATTTCCGCATATTAAAGCCGATAGCTTGTGAAGTCTTTTCACAGGTTATATCTCTATGGATTTCAAACATGTTTGTCCGCTGGATGTCTTGTCAGTTAAAAAACTCAAAAATAGCTTTGCATTTTCAGTTCCACTGCATCCCTAGGATTTGGGGTTTTCAAGATAGCGGAAAGTTAATCTCTCTCAACGTTCTAAATATATATATTATATTCATTTCCTAAATGCTTAGAAAAATGAAAAAGTTTGTAAATCTACGTATTATGTGGCAGATTAGACCTTATGGACATGACATCACCTCAGTGGGGTGCCCTCACATACAGGACAAAAAGAGGTTACTCAATGGCTCATCCTGTACACAGTTAGTAAGATGTAACGTTAATAAATCTACTCACTAGGACCGTCATTGCATTCTTTGGGCTGAGTTTAGTTTGATGTTTTTAGTGCAAGTTTGGCTGGGTAGTTTAAAGGGAAAGTATAACCTTTGGTTTTTGGAACCGTTCGATAGTTTTAACCCTATATAAATGTTGATAATATACAATAAAACTAACCTGTGAAAAATTCATTTCAAAAGGTGGTAGCGTTTTTGAGATATCAACAAAAATCCGGAGCATTTATGTCCATGCAGGAAGAATAATCTGTAATTGGAATACACAATCTGAGAACTGTGTCTGACAGTGACGTTTCTCAGATTCAAATTTTTGGAGAATAAAAACTTTTACTTTTTTCCATAGCCACATTACTTCAAAATGCTTTATACTATCGAAAGCTGCTGTACTTCAAACCAAGTAAATTTTTATTGCCATTAACTTTAAGAGTGACTATCAAAAGTCTATCTTCCCATAACATAACTTATTCTTGACTCCCACACAAAACTGAATGTAGCAGGAACAACTTTTTGGACATGACATCAGTGCAGTAGGGGGCCCTCACGTAGAAGTAAAAAGGAAGTTTCTCATTTGGGCCCATCTTGTGCGCCGCACAAAAACATAGCTGGTCATTTTCAACTGTTTCACTGTTGTTTTACCTCTTAAGATTGTGGCATGTTAATGCATAACATCCATTCAAAAGAAGTTATGGAAATTTTGTCTAAAAGATGTCGTGAAAACAAATTGTTCTGTAAAGAGCCCTTAAAATATCCTATTCAACTGGTATTTCTGCAGCTACTTTGTGTACTGAATTAACAGCTTGTTAAGCTCCACAATAAACAAACTGCAGCTTCAAGTGCAACTTTTCCAGCTTTTCTGCAACAGAGCCTCTCAGTTAAATTTGCAGAGCTCTTTAGGCAAGTTTCAAGCAGCTTTTAAGTACACATTTCTCCACACACACACATACATGACATACAAAATAATGTATTTAATGTTTCAACTGTGTGTGTCCATGTTAATTGGTGAATGTTTTTTTCAGGATTGTCAACGAGGTTTAAAGCCAGGGTTTAAAGCCAGAGGTATTTCAAGGTGTCCTACTAACACAATGTTTTGAATTTGTCCAGGTTTTTTTAGAGCTACTTATCTTTCAGCGTGTAAAAAGCATTGAGGGAAAAGCAGTAAAAACAACCTTCAAAATGGTCAGGGTGGATATTGTGAAATGAGTAAAACAGTTAGTTTTCATCTCGCAAGTCCAAAATCTGATGTTTGAAAACAAGGGTTTTGGGTTTTTGCCCACTATTTTCTTGTGACTCCAATGACTGATTGAGCATAAACTTTCACAAGATTGTTATTTCATGTATATTTTGGGTCACATTATTACAACCGTCAATTACCAATATTGGCCATGTGCTTCAAAAGTACATTGGCTTAAAGCAATCAGCTGAAAGTGATATCTACATTTTCAACTTTCTAATCTAAACTATTGTAGAAAGATGTAAAATTAATAATCATGATGTCTTTATGAGTTTTTTATTCCAGACAAAGACATTATTTCCAAAATATAAGAATTAAGAAGTGTAAGTATGAGGAATTCTTTTATCTCTCAGCAGTTTTGTGATTTTGCAATTTGTTTCCACTTTATCTTGACTCTTTCTTTTTGAAATATGATTGCATCACAAAACTGAATTTGACCTGAGAGCCCATCTATAACAATTCAAAGTAAACTTGGAGGCTACACTTAATTTTTCACAAAGACTGCCCACAAATATTTACATAATGTACATAATAGAAGTACTTTTTGTGAATGTGTAGGGGTGTCATTGTGTTTGGTTGGGTCGTAATTTTAGGCTTGTGTCATTGTCAAGGTTGTCACTGTAGCACTGTCAATGAAGTGTGCAAATTATAAAATGCCCATTTCACTTTTCAGCTCGGCTGACTGCCATTGGATGTAGCTATTGATTTATTAATGTTCTTTTCAATTTTGTTCTCTCTCTTTCTCTCTCTGTTGTTGAAGGAGGAGGAGAGTTAACCTACAAATAACTTCCACAAAGGCTGAGCAAGAGAGTCGTAATGCATGAATCAGGCTCAACAACCTTGGGAGTCTCTCTCCCATCCAAAGGAAAGCTTCATACTGTGCCTACTGACTGACAGGAAACAGAACATTGCTCTATTGTCTCCCATTGTTAAGGCCATCCTTTCAGTCTGCCACGTTCAGGGCCAACCCTTGGCCATTGATGGGTCTCTGACTCAAAAAACGCTGCTCTAGTCGAGACTATTTTTGGTCAACCAGAGCACTCGCCTTTGTTTGCCGGTGTACACAGCGTTGTACATGTACATATTGAGTAATTACATTCATCATCATGCATCTACGGGAATAAAGAAACCCTTTGACTTTTTCTTTTTTAAATATGCAATCGAAAAATAAACGGCTTGAGTACTTTCTTAATGGGAAAGTATAGAAAACCAAAAAGCTACATGTTACGTTGAATAAAATCAGTAAGTATGAATAATTTTCATCACTACAAGACGTCAATTATGTCAATGACTTTTCCCCCCTGTAATATCTACTCTCAAGGCAGCTTTCAATGTAACAACTACTTTGCAATTCATGAAATTCAAACTCACATCCTCCCTGGGTTTATTTAAGAACTATAGTGGGGATTTGAGACTTTAATATACCAAGTGCATCCAAAGCTTAAGGCCAAGTAAAAAAAAAAAACAGTTGATCGTCCCCGCCCGCATCCTTTTTTGAGGCCGCATCCTTTTTTTTATTATTTTTTATTTTCGATTTTTCCTAAAAAAGATAATATTTGTTTGTATTTTTAATCCACCCTTGACATAATTTTTTAAAATTTTTGATGTAAACAGCCTGTTTGAATTGAAATACTTGGCAGCCATCTTGGAAAAAAAAATAAAAATAAAAAATAAAAAGGCCCTCATCCTCCTTTTTGGAAAAATCAGGACGATCAACTGGTATTTTTTTTTATTTGGCCTAATGCTTCAAAAATGACATCATGTTCTTGTCATTTTATTGTGGCGTGTTGCGACCGAGCGGTCAAGCGCAATGGACTCAAGCTTTTCGTGTTTCTGATGAGTAGATTGTGGGAACTTCGAGTCCCAGTCTTGACACTTGGTGTCCTTAAGCAAGATGCTAAAACCATCATTGCTTCGTCGTAATTGATACATACATGTTTCTTTTCATTTTTGGGATGTGATTTCAAAATCATCCGCAGTGTGGCATTTTAATTTAAATTTGTTTGTGTGACCAGGGCAATGACCTGCGACCCGAAGGCGATTTGACTCTGTTGCCACCACAAAGCATCTGAAATGATATTTTAACATTATTACAGGTCAAAGTTTTTCCAAAACCTTTGGGAAAAACAATCTTCCCAAAACCTCTATCTGCTTGGTGCCCCTCATAAGAAATGACAACGTGCATGTTCCTTGTAGCATTTGTCCCTCACCGCATAAAACTTTCCTACTAGAGAACCTCCTTGAATAGAGAAGTGTCAGAAATATGTACAGTCTCCTTATCTTTAAAATGTTAATGTTCATATCAGTGTTACGAGACGGTGCAACCTGAACCCTAAGACTCTTACAGCAGTTTAACAGCGCTAATAAGCATGTCATGAATTGCTGATCATAATCCTTAAAGGGAAGGTATACGCTTGGTAATCACTCTTAAAATGAATGGCAATAAAAACTTACTTGGTTAGAAGACGTACACAGCAGCTTTGGATAGTATAATGCATTTTGAGAATCATTTCACTTCGAAGTAAATCTGGTTATGGAAAAAGATTAATCTCAGAAACAATACTGTCAGATACGTTTCTCAGATTGTTTATGCTGATTTAGATTATTTTATCTGTGTGGACATAACCACTCCAGATTAAAAATGCTACCACAGGTTAGTTTTATTGTATACATCTACATTATAAAGTATTTTCTATTTTAAAAAAATGGGGGGGGGGGATATTCCTTTTACAGCTTAGAAACATCAAAACAGGGATGACCACTTTAAGATTCGGTGTAAAAAAAAAAAGGAATCATTTTCATATGGATTTTTCTGAAGGCTCACAGCAACTTTAATATATAAACAAAATTCCTTTGGACTCTCAGTAACAGTATCAACTCAATTACCTGATTAGCTTATAAATAAAAAGAAGAGAAAAAAACCACCCATTTGTTTTTCCCCCAATATTAATAATGTCCTCCAGCCCTGAATATTACCTGAATTAGACTGCTCCTTTAGTTCAGAGGAGAGACATTTCATTTCTCATTCTGACAGCCCCAGCCTTAACCTTGGGATGTAATTAACTACAGCAGACTGCACTTAATTATATACCTGAAGTAAACCTGTTTCACAGCTGTATGGTGTGCGCAAAATTTAATACCTCGATGTACATGTAACAGTTTTCATGTACAGTCTACAAAACCTCCCGCTGCTGGCACACAACGACGACAAACATTACTGTATTCATCAATATTTTGTTAAGCTGCAAATACACACACGCTTTTTTTTTAAAATGAAGTGATGAGATTTCTGGATCAAGATCAATCCACCAGATATAAACAATATTGATTTTGATAGAGAGTAACATTTAGTTTTTTCCTGATATTAAAACAGCAAAAATTATCGAAGTGAGTTAATGTCAACTAAAAGTTGTCATTTGGAGTTTCCCCATACTACATGTGAACACATTTTGTGACCCAACTTTGTCTTAAAAAAAGCTTATTCCTGCTTTTGCCAGCTCTAAGGGCATTTTCTGAATTAGTAGCTACAGCCACAGCTATGTACAGCTTGAGTTCTGCGTCAACATACATTGAAGTATTGTACATCCATAGCAATGCACTTTTTAACAGTCGTAGCCTTAGCCATTGCCGCCAATTCGGATACGGTCTGTCTTTTTAAATGAGTACTGCACTTTTGATCTTGTTTTATGTACTGGACTCACTATAAATTGTCATTACTATTGTTAATAAAATCATAAAGTTACCTCAACTCTTCTGATACTTCATGGAGGCAAAAACGACAATTGACCATACTTTTGGCCGCGATTTTCCCATTTTTTTAATATTATTTTTTAATGCAAGTTTACCCCGAACAAGGCCACTCTTGCATCACAATTACAGTTTTATCTTATTTTTGGACTGCCTGCATGTTGTTTTCTTGTATCAAATAAATAATAACAAAAAGAACAGCACTGAAAAAACCAGTTCGCATCACATGAATTTGGTTCACATACGCCCCCACACAGTCAAAAATATATCAAATTGCCTCCATACCCCTGGTCATTGCCTTGGTGCCCCTCTACAATGTCCACTAGAAATTTAAATTTGCCTCATAGATGTGCCCCTTTTTAACCATTGAAATGGTGCCTTGCCTTTACAAGACTGAAGCGTTGGGCTTGTTACTTTACATGTTTGAAACTACACCATTTGAATTTTCAAACGTTTCAAATTATGAGGTACATGTAAATTAGCTGTGGGGAAAAAAATGTTAAAAGGAAAAATATTGATTGATCATTGTCAACTTGAACAAAATTACCATCCATGGATACATGATTTATTGATTTTAATAACCAAGACACACACATGACCTTTTACAATGTGAAAAAAACCCTGTTGGTTTGTGTTTCCTTATAGCCAGATGTCACTTGAAAATAAGTAACCTTTTTCTCCAATGTGAGATATGAGAAAGACTCTGCTAGGGTCGAAACATGAGGCCATGAATGAAATGTTGGCCTTTTTACCATAGGTCCTTTTTGTTGGTAGGCAGTCGGCAACAGCAAAGTCTATTATTTGCATAGATTTAAGAAGGTAAACAAAATAAGACGCATTTTAAAAACGTAAAAACCACAAAAAGAACCTTTTAAAACATTTCAAATTTGTGAAGTGCCGGATTTTGACAGAGAAACTAAACAAAAACCATTTTACACGTCCCAAAAGGCACACAGTACACATTGTATGTTTTGTACAGTGGTAAAATATTCATCCCCATCTACATCCTTCATGTGCTGACCACTGCTCAGAAATATTCATGAAGGAAACCAGGGCTTTAAAATCGACTTTCTCCACAGAGAACACGAGTTTTGATTTTCTCTTTATCATCGTTTGCTAAAAATATCAACTCCTAGCAAAGGAGATTCTCATTAAACAAAAATCCAAGCGACGTTTTTTTTGTTCTTTCCGTGACTCATCCCGTTTAACCAAACTCCGCCATATCTCATCTCAAATGCCAAGTTTCATTAAAAAAATATACATCTCCTGTGAAAAAAACCAAACTATAAGGAGGGGGGGGAAAAAACCCCAGAATAAAACGCACACTTTTATCAATGTGGCCTAGAAGCATTCCATTGAAGTTAACCGCACTGCTGGTGACTCAGTATGCATGCAGAACAATTCGATAAGCTCTCCCGGACAACAAGTGAATGGGTTGCATGCAGGCACTAATGTGGTTTTAACAAGCACTTAGTGTCCACGATGAAACGGCAAGAGGGGGAAACATCTTTGAGAAACCCGTTTTACTTTAGTGACTCTCTCTTTCTCTCTGGGTATATTTTAGCTGCCCGGCCATTCTTTTTAAGAGTGAAAGTGCAATGGTGTTAGGGTCCACTTTGGGCCATTTCCACAGCAGGATATGCTCAAAATAACACTTGCGAAAGTTTGGGAAGGAGCAGGCCTGATGGTCAAATTATTATTATTTTGTTTTTTTTCAATTTTTACTGTGAAAGAGCAATGTTGGACTATTAACACTACAGCATACACATGTAAGAACATACTATTTTTAGTGTTCTGATATTATTAGTTAGTGTACATGTACATACGCAAACACTCAATTCAATTGTTAACCTCATAGTAAGAAAGCATCAGTCCAGATACTTCATGAAGGCACCAGAAGCAATACACCGATCCATTAAGCCACACCCATTTCTCATTGACCAATCACAACCGCGAAATCTGATCACCATTTGAGCCGTTTGGTGATCTTTGCACTAATGGTGATCGGGTTTCGCGGCTGTGATTGGTCAACTCGTAAGGAGGCGGGGCCTAATGGATCGATCTATTGCCTCCATGCCCTTTAGTCACTGCCTTGGTGCCCCCTTTGAATTTCCCTCATAGAGGTGCCCTATTCCAAGGACAAACTGCCTCGCCCTTACAAGAACTAAGTATCAGACCTGAAATTAATCTATGTGTTATTTGAACCTTCCCAGGAAAAAACCCAGGCACCTCTGGTAGAAATTTAACCCAAAACCTTCCTGTAGACTGAACTAGAAATTACCGAGCTCACCCATCCCAGTAAACAGCTTTACAACAAATTGCCCCTCTAAACATTTCACCCCAACCTGTCAGTCTATTTAGCATGCCTTTAATCTACATGTTCATGTAAATTGTAGCAAATGTTCAACGGACCAAGGGCCAATTTCACTTGCCACTTAACAGGACATTCTTAGCTTCAGGCACCGTTTTCCACGTTCCTAACGGAAGGAGCGCAAAATATTTTTGCATTAGCTGAGCAAGTATGCAGTGACTCCCTAGATATACATGTACAAGAAAATTTTGCGCAGAAAAGCGAACACTTAAGGTGAAATACAATCAAAGTAAGTTACCTCATATTATTCTTCTTGAAGTACGGGGGACAATTTTTTTTTAAATCAACACTTAAGGTAGCGGGTACATGGTTCATGAAAATACAGTGTGGCAGAAAGTTCTGTGCCTACGTGGGCCGTGTGCGTGTCTGACAGATTTACCAAGGAAGGCTTGCTGGAATAAATGGGTTTTCAACAGAGATTTGAACTCACACATGTACAAGAATAACGTAACAGACCTGAAGCATGAATACTCTCCGTTTTATTTGAACCCTGCCGGGAAAAAAATTCCCAGGCACCTCTGGTTGGATTTGAACTTAACACCTTATATGTACAGACTGAACCAGATACACATTCATACTTGATATATACAATGCAACAGATGCACTCTTAGGAAGCGCGAAAACATGCGAGCTCGAATAACATTTATCTTTGGTTTTAAAAGCCCTACTCTGCAATCTGGGGCGTTATATATGGTTTTATCTTCATTTTTTATGAATTTGATCTTCAGTTTTAAAAAAGCGGGAAAGCATGCGAGCTCGAAAACTTGCGAGCACAAAGAAGCCCAATAATAACATTTATCTTTGGTTTTAAAAGCCCTACTCTGCAATCTGGGGCGTTATATATGGTTTTATCTTCATCTTTTATGAATTTGATCTTCAGTTTAAAAAAAGCGAGAAAGCATGCGAGCTCGAAAACTTGCGAGCACAAAGAAGCCCAATAATAACATTTATCTTTGGTTTTAAAAGCCCTACTCTGCAATCTGGGGCGTTATATATGGTTTTATCTTCATTTTTTATGAATTTGATCTTCAGTTTAAAAAAATAATAAAAAAATTGGGCAGGGAGGCAAACAAAACGGATTTCTTTTTTCAGAGGGCAAAACAAAAGAGGGATTTCTGGTTAAAAACGTAGAAATCACATCCCTGAATCTTTGCTCACTGCATTCGCGCTACATGTTACCTCGATTATCCTTCTCTAAAAACTGCATCCAATTTCATGGCACTGCGCTCTTTAAGTACTCACAGGTGAGCAAGGAATTTTTGTTTGTGTACATGCACTTGTCCATGTGTACACACAAATTCTAAACATTCTTCTCGAGCAACTGTGCCTAATTTCTTGGCGCTGCTGACCGCTAGAGAAAAGATTTCAATGCATATGGAAAAATTCCACACTTGGGTTTTAGCTTATTACAAATGCATACGTATCTCACTAGTCTTGGTGCAAGACGTTCTTGTACGTTTTTGTTAGCGATCAACACTGCATACTCGGCGCAACTATTTCACAGATAGAGCGGTGCGACTACTTCACCGATAGACGGCATTCGCCAGAAGCCACGAACCAGTGTTTACTGTTTGGTCGGTGATGATATAATGCAAGTTTTCCTAACAGAGCCCGCTATTGTTTGATGGTTTGTGTATTTAGAGTAAGTGTGAATAGCTCGGGAATCACAATAGTCAAGTGATAAAGAACCGCAACCAAGACTAGTATCTCAATAGCTTCTTGAAGCAGTAAAATTGTTCGCAGAATATTATGCAGAATTGATGCAACTTTTGATGAACATGTAGCATTCTGAAATTAATTATTTTTTTACTTTACAATTTTGCACCCTCGACCCTGTAAGCTATAAGAATGATCATCAGAAAGTACAGAGTGCCGACTTGAAATCGGGTCCATAACTTCAGACCGTTAAATTTCCAACTCCATAAAAATGTAACCACGACTCTAATGTATCACTTGATCACTTGTGCCCGGTACCCACTCATGTCTAGAAACCATCGCATTTATTTACACATGAAACAGTCTCGGCCCCCTCGCTTCATTTCAGAGTGTGTCCGACTTAAATAGAACATTCACAGCACATGAAAGCATTCAGTTTCTGTTTCAATCCCCTGGCAATTAAATCAGCCTAAAAGGCAATTAGCGATCCAATCAATTTAACAGTGAACTCGTTAGATAATGCGGCAACAATGGCGGACTTTAAGTGGCAGTTAAAATCCAATTGTCATGTGACCACGTCTGACAGGACATGTTTACAAAGGTGTCATGTTATAAAATTGCTCTCTCTCTCTCTCTCTCTTTCTCTTATGGGTGTATGGTTCACCGATAAATCCGCAAAGAGTACATTCATCCCAATAGGCCTACAGTTAGTTTGAGAAACAAATCAGCTGTGAAAATTGCATCACAATAGAGATTCACTTGGGTTTTTTCAGTAATGTTGTAATTTGTTTATTAAAAGTATCATACAGGATTGGTAAGGATAAAAAACATAATTGTTTGATTATGAAGTTCATACTGGAACCATTTTTTCTGTGAAATATTTCCCTCCGATATCAAGTCAAGTCTATTCGAGAAAAAAATATATCTGAAAACCTGTTTAAAAAAAATTGCAACAACTGATTTCGGTTGTCACAACAAAAATTTAGGACAATGTGTTTACATGCAGAAAATTGTGCATGGTTTTTCACTATTTTCTCCTGACTCACACAATGAATTAAGCCCAAATTTTCACAGGTTCACTACAACTATTTTGTCAGCTCTACCAATACTGTATAATACCGTTAAAGCCCTACCATAACCAAATACAACACATGCTGGAGGATCAATCAAAATAGCAAACATTTACGAGATACATTCCCAGGGCCCAATTTCATAGAGCTCCTTAAGCAGGCAATAGTTGAATAGTGCGCAACAATTTTTCTGCGATGGAAATAGGCAGGAAACCAGTTGCAAAGGGTACAGAAGACATGGTATTTTGGCTGCTAATCTCATTCTACTAACCTTAGCTGATTAAGCAGCTGTAGGAAATCATAAAACTGTTAAAATTTTTGCGAGATGTTGCTAAATTGTATAAAATTGCTAAGCAAAATAAAGCAGGATACCAGTCACAGATAGTACATGTTACGTTACATGTTATTTTTACTGGTAAGCATAAATTTTGTGGAGCAGTTCCTTGAAATTTGACGTTTTCAGGCCCATTTAGCAATCAAAATAAGAACTGAGTTTGTTTGTTTGTTTTGTGTTTTGTGTTTTTTGTTTTTATTTTATTTTATTTTTTTTTATTTATATATTTTTTTTTTAGTTTATTCATTTTTAGGGGGGGGAGAGAGCTGATAATTTTGTCATGTGTGGCAATATTTCAAACAGAAATGTTTACTGGTGGTGTACAAAGATAACTGGTACAAATGACAAATTAGCAAGAGCTTAAGTGTTCACATTGAAGATACCTAGTTGTGTAGGGGGTGTCAACGATACCTTTAAAACAACAAATTGCACATTCAAATTGCAAAAAAGGTCTGCGCTTCTGCAGAGCCTTTGAATTATTTACAATAATGCACTTTTCGTACAGGAACCAAATCGGTCACAGATGGCGATCAAACCATTAACCTTATTTCATGAAAGTACAGCAGGTTCACTATAACAATAATTGCAAAAGCTAAACAATTTAAAGATCACTCGATTGTGTTTAGGGATGATGCATGGGGACAGAGCCCGAGGTGACAGCAGTAGGTGATGATGGTATCAATGTGGTTTCATCCTTGGTGTTGTGTTTTGTAAAGGGATTAGTGAGAGAGAGAAACTGTTTGAATTTGCATGTATGGCAAAAGATCACTCAAGCTTGAATCTCAAGGGAGGAATGATATCAACAAATTGGGATGAGTTTTATAATAAATTAATTATTTAGTTCAGGTAATTTATTTAAAGGTAGGATCATACTTTGGTAATGACCCCCAAGAAACTGTGTAGTTATTATCAGAAAGGCTACTTGTTATAAAGATGACAATGATCGTAAGAGTCCTGCGAAATTACTGAAGTGCCCCTCGTTGATTAGAAATAACAAAAGTATGTCAACAATTTTGAACCTTTATTAACATTATTTCCAACCGGTTCCTCCCAAGGTTTTTTCAAAATTGTGGGGCACTCTGGATCCAAACTTTGTAAATTTGGCCAAAGCACACTGAATTGAAACAAGGCCATTCTCATTTTGCAAAGGGCAGTTCCATAAAAAAATCTCAATGTATAGATTGGAAACTTTTTAAAAGGGCACCAAGGCCCAAGGCCAAGACCAGGGCAACAGAGCCGATGGCCTCTGTGGCCTCCATCTAACTTCGGGGCTTGATTTCACAAACCACTAAGATTCATCTCAAGATGTGTTTTCAGTATCACCATAGTGATTTGTATTGTGACATCACAGTTTGCTTAATAACAATTTAAGATTGATACAAAGTTAAGAACAATCCGAACTCTTTGTGAAATCGGCCCCAGGGCTCGATTTCACAAAGAGTTAAGATTGATCGTAACTGCAAATCCATCGTAGTTGCTTAGTGATGTCACAATACAAATCACTATGGTAATACTGACAACTCATCTTAAGATGAATCTTAGTGCTTTGTGAAATTGACCCCAGGCCTATTATTCGGTCTCACATGTTGGTGTGTCCATTGAATACTTCCAACATTGCAAAAAAAAAAATTCCAAAAACCAACATGACTAATGATGTATGATGTGCTATGTACCGCACATGAACATCACCCTTTAGCTACAGAGAGCGGCCACCCTTTAAGGTCCCTCGGGGTGTCCTTGACACTCTAGGGTGGTGAAAGGAGGGAGACCCTGCAGTTACTTATTATGTGGCATTTCCCCCAGAGGAAGACAAGTCACAGCTTGTAGATTGTGATTTCATTATATAGGCCTTCCAACTCTGATTATGTTTGCACAGTGACTTGCTTGCACCACACGGAGGAGGATGCGTTCTTAATCCCTGGGAGGGTCCTGGTTTAATCAAAAACGGCAAATCAAAGTTGACAAGTATGTGCGAACGGGGATTGATGGTCATCAGACATGACAGTAATTTCCAAAGGTATCAAAACTCATCAATGTGTGATTGTTTAACAGCACCCTATAAAGAAAGTTTATATGGTATACTAATCATCAAGTTCATTTTTTTCTTCTAAGCAAAAAGTAGCAGGTAACCAGTCACAAACAAAATATAATATGTGGTATTTTGGCTGGTAACCTGTTTCTGCTAAGCAAGATTCTTCTGTGCTTAGCAGTGTTTTTGTGCTTAGCAGCTTTGTGCAATTGGGCCGTGGTTAAATCTGAGTTTACTGGGTATGCACAACATCGGCAAGACTGAAAGATTTATAAATGTTCACACATTCCACCATTTAAAATTTTAACTTATATATGGTTTAAAGATGGTCATGGGGGGAAAACTTCCCTTGAAATATGTTTGATTTCAGGGCAACAATTTTTAAGAAATGAGTAAAACAATTAGTTTTGATCTGGCAAGTGGAAAGCCTGATGCTTGAAAAGGAATAAAAGCAGTCAATATTTGTTTAACACCATATAGCACCCTATACTGTGCCTAGATGTTTAGGTACCAAGTAGCTGCTGCTGCTATGGGTATAGTACACTGGTTGCTATGGGTGTGTAGTACACTGGTTGCCATTGGTATAGTAGATTATTTCTTGCATGTGTAGCCAGTCACGTAAGACATATCATGTGACACCCTTCTGACCCAATTAAAAGGCAAAATTCTTGTAAGGGGTGTTTTAGTTTCTGTGAACTCTCAATTCTAGATGTGGAAGCTTTCACACCCTCTTCGCACATTACTGCAATTCACTTAAGGGGAGAAGGAGAAAGCAGATATATATGCCTTGGATAATTTGCTTGCTCGGACAATAAATCAACAACTGCAGGGATTTCCCAATGCACTTTGAAGGTGATAAATTGTCTGGAAATGGATGACAAGAGGGGGTTAGAATCCACGGATGACGGGATCCACTAATTTGAAAGTGAGTTTGACAAGCCCTGATTGGAGTGTCATGAACTCTTTTTTTTCTGCTGTGAGTTCCTCTGTACCTTTCATCTCCTCAAAGTGTTACATACTATGATGTAAGACCATTCAAATGTTTAGACTTTATAGTTCTCTGTAACAGACCTGTAATTGCATCCTTTGGAAGCAAGGCTACTTTCATTGTTGCAAAGAGCCCTTCCACAGGAAAAATCTTTAAGTCTATGGGAAACTTTTGAAGGGCCACAAGCCCCCAAAGATGCATTAAATAATGATTGCAACAGAAGACAGAGATGTAGGTAAAATCGTTTTTTCGATTTCACAAAAGAGCCACTAGTGTCTGTGTGCGCCTGATCATGTGACATGCGCAACCCTTTTCTATGTAAAAACAAGTTATTCAGTTGGGTGTTTTTAAGGTAGCTCATCTTATTTTTTAGGTTTTAAAAAGAGACACATACATGTATTGTTGACTAATTACTAATGGCAATTAGCAACTATATTTGAAGAATAGTGGAGAAGTCCAACTTAAACAGAATCATATGAGAGGTCTTACCATTAGCAATATTCAAAGAACAGTTAGTCAATGGAGAGGTCAAACTTTTACAGAATCATATTATGAGAGGTCTTAAACTTTGCAGGTTTAAGGTAAGCACAGTATAAAATGTAAATCTCAATCACGCCTTTTGACATATTAAGTGGTTCTTCGTGAAAGCGGTGACAATATATTACAAGAAGATTACAGAAATTTTGAGGAAAACTTTTGAAGGATGTATGATTGGTATACAGCAGTACTTTTTCAACCAAGTATTTCTGTAAGATAAAATTTACGTTCTTTTCCCGGAAGATCACGACCCTTTACCTTTAAAAGCAATCATTTGTTGGGGTCCTTGCTCGTTACTTACACAAACAATGATTCAGGCCTAATGGTTTTTGAGGTATTCACAAAATGGCTTTTTTAATGCTGCGCCTCCCTTTAGGGACAACTTCTGTGGATGAAGGGAAGAGCTGTCCATTTCAGTTTAAAGAGACTTGGATGTTTTTAATTCCAAGGTTGATGGGAATTGTGGCATGTAATGTACATGTATAGATCTATATGTCAAGATAATACCTGGAGGAAATGGAGCTCGTTTTGTCTGCAGAGACTTCTATACACACAAGCTACCTACGTATAGCAGTCTGGTATATAGAGCATCATAACCTTGGGGTCAATATGCAAACAAATTTTAATTTATTAAGTTTTGTTTTATCTTTGTTTTATCTTTGTTTTATTTTTTTATTTTTTTCCTTTTTTGTTTTTATTTTTTATTTTTCTAATTGTATGTGTATAGTGTAACTATTCATTTATATATTTATTTATGCAAATATCCCTAATCCTCCCAAACGCTCCACTCTACTGTTACTCCAATGATGAGCCCTTGTACCTACAGTACCATACCACAGAGTCGGACAACTTCCTGTACCAGATCAATGGGGATTTGGCTTCGTACGGTAATCAAAGGCAAAGTATATACAATAAAAATAACATGTGAAAATTTCAAGGTGACATCATATTTGAGATATCGGCAAAAATCTGGAGCGAACATATCCACGCAGGAAGAATAATCCCTTATATTACACAATCTGAGAAACATATCTGACGGTAACGTTTTGGGGGCATAAAAACTTGTATCTGGACGCGCTAGAAGTCGAAAGATCGACTGTTGCAGTCGTTCGGAACGACTCTGGAGCGCCTTGGTTTCAGACGTCGATCTTGTCATGAGCCGAACCTATTGTAAATGTTTTGGTCTGAAACCAAAATTTAATTGGGTCGACCTAGAGTCGCTCCTAATCTATTTGGTTCGGCGCGACTCTAGAGCGCCTGTCTGAAACAGGTGTTATACTACCCAAAGCTGCAATCCTTCTAACCAATAATTTGTCAACTGCCATTAATTTAAGAGTGATTACCAAGCGCATACATTCCCTTTAACACTTTCTTATGAGCATTTCAAAACATAACAATTAAAATTTATAAGGCGCTATTCCATCAAGATCATAGTGCACATAAAAGCAATTAACATGGAAAAAGGCGAGTCTTTAGAACTTTACAAAATGTAGATAAAGTAACAGATTCCCTAAGGACAGTAGGAAGATTGTTCCAAATCATTGGGCCAGCTACACTGAAAGCTTTTTAGACCTAGAACTTTGTTTGCTCGGGAACATTCAAGCGAGTGATGTCAAGTGTGGACCAAAGAAATCGTGGTGGAGTGTAATGTGACAGTAAAGTGGAAATATATCGCGGAGTAGTTTTGTTCAAGCCTTTAAAAACAAGAAGAGCAATCTTAAAATGAACTCGTTCTCTAATCGGTAGCCAATGAAGTTCCCTAAGTGATGGGGTAATATGTTCTTCAACAGTTAAGAGCTACATGTACAATGTACATTGAATCCATGATGAATATGCATGAGGGGAGAGTCACAAGCTGACAAGTACAGCGTACTTGTATAATTGTATCAGACAATACCTTTCCCCATTAGCAATTACCAAGTATCTCGACTGAGAGTGAACTGCAGTTCAACAACCTGAGATTACATCATTCTAGCTCTGAGCTCTGCCTCTGAATTTCAACCCTCAGTGTTAAGTTATAAACAATAATAATATATAGTCTTTATAGAGCACACGTATCTACCAATAAGGAATACCTCAAGGCATTTGAACCAACAGAAACATTTTAAGACATGTTTCAACAACAACAGATAAATATGAGACCAACTAATATGAGACCAACTAATATAGCACCATCTAATGGTTTACAAGGCGAACCCCTTCTCTTAGCGATAAGTGTAACTGGGTTCTTTTACCTGCACTACACAACACATGGGACCTACGGCGTTATGTTTCATCCAAAAGACAAAGCAATGATGGTTAAGCGTCTTGCTGAGGGACACAAAGTGTCCAGAAGGGACTCGAACCCACACTCTGATGATCAGAAACACCAGAGCTTCAGTCCAGTGCTCCCAACCGCTCGGCCACGGCAGTTATAATACGAACCACACAGTGATCATATTAACACTGTGGGAATGATCTATTTCTATTCAACACACAGGGTTTACCCACCCCCAAATCATCAATCAAGTACTCTAGCAAAGCACTTTCAGTACAAATTACTATGACCCATTCTTCATGGCACTTAGCCCCATGCTGTCACTTGTGTTGCTTGCCAGGTATGTGCTATACTACATTGTATAATGGACTGCCTTTCATGCTGAGATGAGGGGGTTGTTCCTCTGTTTACACTCTCAGGTCATTCTGGTCACATGTGGGACACTGGGCCTCATGTAGTCAGGAGAGAGTGTTGAGGTGCAGAGGGTCAAGGAGTTTACCTGCCTTTGGGTAGGGGCTAGAAGAGAGGGTCTCCAGAGACTGCCTGGACTTGGGGGAATGGGTTAATGTGATGATGGGAGGGTTGGTCCATGGTTGCACAAACAAGTCAATGTTGATTATTGGATCGTTAAAGGGCAGTGGGGTCTCCCGGGCGGCCATAAAGCAAGGAGATTGAATGACAGTAAGTACATTTAGTACACTGATCGGAGATATCTACTAACTTCAGCTTGGAGAAAAAACAATACCAAGAATGCTCATTGTACATGCACAGACGCACGGCAGAGCTGCCAACATTTGCATCTAGCAACCAGGGATATTTTGTCCAACAAAGAAGATTACATTCAATTTAATAGGGAAAAACATTCCATTTTCAGTGAGAATTTCAAATTTGCTCATCAGAACACAGAGAGATTTATTTTCAGGGAACTTTCTGCAGAATCAGAGAGAGAGTTGGCAGCTCTGCGTACAGGCTTGACAAATTAATGCTTACAAGTTCTGCTAGACCTATAACGTGTTTACATGTTACACAGTGCAGCCATGTTTACTTATAGGCTTGAATAATGATTGCTTACAAAGTTCTGCACGATCTATTGTATTTGCATGGAGTCTTCAATGCTCTCTAGCATGTGTTTACATGTCTACACAGTGCAGCCCTGTTTACTTACACATGCTTGAATAATGATTGCTTACAAAGTTCTGCAAGATCTATTGTATTTGCATGGAGTCTTCAATGCTCTCTTGCATAGTGTTTACATGTCTACACAGTGCAGCCATGTTTACCAGAGCTCCCAAAGGAAACCCTGATTATTCATCAAGACTTGGACTTGGATCCCTAAAGAGTCCAAATTAAGTCTGTCAATGAACTGTGTGGAGTCTCAACTGAGATCTAGTTCAATTCTTTTAATCTAAAGTCCAAGCTTGGATATTATAATGAGAACACTGTCTGGCCTTGATTTTCACCATTAGATGGTGCAATTTTAATGACTTTTTATATGAAGAAAGCAGGCACATCCCAAGACTTGTACAGCTGTTAAATTCTTGATTTTATTTGGTAGTTCTCATATGACCAGTGTAGTATCTCGCCTGCCAGGAAGTGCCCTGGAATGTTTAATGTCACTTATATGTATAGACTGTGCAAGTCTCGCGCGTATCCGAACGAGAAAACACGTCAAACGAAGAACATTTTTATTTCTGAAATCAAATCTTTGTTTAAAATTATATCTCATGACAAAATCTGAACAACAAAAATATATCATTACAATTTTATGAAATTAGTTTTAACTTTTTAAAAAAATACGCCAAAGTGTGTTAATTATTATCAAAAACAAATTAAAACTCTGGGACAAGGATGCTTTTTTGATGTTAACTTTTAAGAAACCCCTTACGCAGATTCGTAAAGGTCAAACGGGTTTTAAATTGACCCGTATTGCAGTTTAAAGAGGAATGCCGACGTCTCAACACCATAGACTGCAATGAAAAGGGTTCGCTTTGCAATTACAGCATCTGGCGATTATAATCGCGCATCCAAAACAAGCTTTTACATAAGTTTTATGATCGGAGGTGAGCACAAAATTCTTAATTTTTTGCAATAACCGGAAGCTGAGGTCAAGTTTAATTCTCGGGTTTTCTTCGTTATATTGTTGAATTGGTTTTACGTTCATATTTTGTTATCACTTAGTATTACATTCCCAACAACATGTATAATTTTCTAGGTCATAAACTACGTTAAACTAAAATAATTGATGAAACAAAATCTCGCCCACGTAAAACTCCATATGGTTGGGACCACTATGGTCCCGGAAGTTCGAATGCGCGCGAGACTTGCACAGTCTATAGTGAGGTTACATGGTCTAGGTCCCTTCGTTCAGACACGGCTTAAGAATCACTTTCAGATGAGCAGAATAAAAGAGCCAATCATAATTAGGAGGCAAAACTTATGTCACAAGATAAGTTTGACGCAATGAGTTTGGGAAATTCGTGCACAGGATGTAATGTTACAAAAACTCTCAATTGGTCAAGATTTTAAAAATAAGTTTTTTAGATTTGCCTAAAGAAGAGTAAAACTCGTTAATAACAGCGAGACAAGTAAATGGTGGCAGTGAAATTTAAAACAGCTCTCATCATACCATGTGAATTCGGAAATCAAGCCCGGGATTTGGTTTTACGAAACCCCTCGTTTCGGCCCCTTTATCATAAAGAGCCGAGTTTCAACCGAGCTCGAGTTAGCTAATGAACCCATCGCTGTGGAGAATGTGACATTTCAAGACAAATCACCATGGCGATGAGGGAGGAAATCCAAAGCAGTTTCAGATGAGGTGAGTTTGGGGAAAATACAGCTCAGAATCTGATTTCACAGAACTCCTCTCTCCCAAGCCCAATTTCATTAAGAGCGTCGAGAATTCATCTTGAATGCCCGAAATCGCCATGGTGACAGTTTGTCGTATAAATTAACGAGCCGAGATGGATTTCAGGAAATTCTTCTGTGAATCGCTGGTGATTTTCACGACAGCCAAGGTAATTTGCCTTTCTACAAAGCAATTAAGATCGATTCATTAAGCGGAATTCATCCGAGAACGAATTTACAGAGCCATGGGACGATGGAGGTCCAGCTTTAAGAGACATCTACTCGGTTCTCAATTTCCCAACGGCAGTACAAATCAATACCTTTTCCACTGATACACAAGACGAATCTGGTAAGCAAGATCCCCCCTGCTTAACGGCTTTCTGAAATTAGATCATGGGTCTAAAGCAGAAGTGTTGCTTGATAAATTTTTGCTAGGGGTGGGGGGAAACATTGCCAGGGTTTTTTCACAAAATGATCCATGCCCCAGAATTTTCTTTTAAAAGCTGTTTAGCAGAAAATGGTGCTTAGCAAGTATTTCTGCTGAGTAAAAATTAGCAGGAAAACAATCAGAAATAATATACATTTGCACTTGAAAATTTTAATTTTATGCTAACCCACTTCAAATTATTAACAGGTGAGAGAAGATCCCCCAGAGGGCTATCCTCATGAAACTGACAAATGCGGACATTGACATTCATAACTATTCTTTTATAAATGGATACTTGTGTCTAGTCGGCCCTGAACCATCACCAGCGCATGAGGAGCAAGCTAAAGCACTGGCGGCCTTGTGATTAAGGGCCCTCCGGCTGCGCCTTGCTCTGATCTAAATATTATCACAAGTCCTCTGATTTGTTATTCCATCTTGAGCTGGAGACTCTTGTTTTTTAATAACGGGAAGATGGTGGTGCATTGCATGAGGCCGATTCATTTCTTGCATACTACATGAACATGTGATCTGCGCGGGTTAAGTTTGAAAAGTGAAGTTTGCAAACTGGAAATTCTAAATTTCAAATTTAACTGTTTCCAGGGGCGTGATCGTATCGTTAATAAATTAAACAAAATTAACATCGGTACAGCAGCGCTAAAGACTGAAGCCTGTGCCTACCTGGAACAAAGTTGGCACTTGAAAAGATTGAGAAGTAGTTTTAAAATAATGCATTGGGAAAACTAGAAGTTGTGACACAAAAAGGCTGTTTCTTTCAAGCCTGTAAAGATCTCTAAATACCCACAGGACCACTTAGCCTGAGTCTGATAAACATTGGGCCAGTAACCCCACAACCAAACAAGTCCTGCAGTCCAGTGTTTTTCCAAACACATTCCAAGGAGCAACTATTAAAACAAAAGATTCTTGGTTCCAAACCCCAATACTACAAAATAAAGAAAAATCTTGTAAGTCCTCTAAAGAAATATTTCCATGACAGTTCTGAGCACCAAAGGCCAGGGGTCAAATGGAGATTTTCTTTAAATTAAAACCCCACAGGACCTTAGTTCATGAGCTGCTTTGCAAAAATAGGCAGGATACCAGCCACAGATAGTACATGTACATGTGAGATGGGATTTTGCCTGGTCATTCTTTTTCTGGTGAGCATAGTTTTGTTGAGCTTAGCAACTTGTTGTGCTTTAAAGCAGCTCTATGAGCAGTCTCATGCCTGTTTACTAAGTAGTATTTCTTTTATCTTTTCCAGCTAAAAACACCCTACATGTCAGCTAAAACCATCCTACATGTACACTACATACTCTATATTCAACATTCCTAAATCATTCAACAAAGTTCTACCAGTGCTTTTGCTTGATTTTGATAGATTTAGTGGCGTACACATCCTAGATGACCACGCTCAGGCCTCTACATCAAGCCAAACCAGCTTACAATATAGAGCTGATGAAATGATTACGGAATGACTCAACGCTGATCAGATGACAATGCGCCCCCAACATCTACACATGTAACCACTTATTCGCTAGAACCAGAACCAATTACAGCTCATTGTCAAAGTTGGACCCGATTACCAAAACAATCTTTGAAGGGAATTACAGTTTACTGTGGCATCAGAAATAAATTTCATCAAAAGGAACTCGCCCGACAACGGCGGAGCCACACACACAAAAAAACGCAAAAAGAACTGAAAATGTAAATTATGACCAACACTATGCGCACACTTTTAATGTGACAGGTGCATTTTCTCTCATCTGGCCTAGCCTTATATGTAAGCATTGCCCCGGGGCGATTTCATTTCTCCTCGAAAAAGTTAAAGTCATTTGGGATGACAGTGGAAGATTGAGAGGCAAACGCTAAGCCCGCCAGCAGCGTCATATCCTCAATTATCAAATCTAATAGGTATCTGGTCTGTTCTTCGGCCGGTTTCAAGGGAACCCGATCAGGGCTGAGGAACAACAGAAGATCTAGCCCCGGACGAACTTGGGACCTACATCACTGGAGGGGGGGGGGGGGGGGGGGGAGGGGGGAGATAATCCGAGTCAGTGACCTACTAGGGGTTTTCCTTTGTTGGGTCTTGGTGCAGGGGTTTCTTTGTTCTCATGAAACGCTGCAAAACTGGATTTGGTTCATTTTTTTTTCTATCGCCAAAGAAAATGCTGGATTTGGACACTGTATCCGTCTCTAATTTGTACCATGCTGATGCTATCACGTACACCTTTACTGAAAGAATATTACAATATTCATCCCAAGGGTTCACTTTGGGGTAATTACCTAAAAGTGAACCCTCAAATGAATGCAATGAATGCAAGTGCAAACCAACGTACATGTACATCAAAGAGACAATTTAGGTGATGCTTGGGGAGGCAATAATATATACCCATGTCTTAAACAAGATCACCTGCACTTATGCATACGAGTTGAATGCACAAACACACACACACCACACACTATGCAAAAGTGATACTCATCAAAACAAAATTTTCATATGACATCTCAAGGGACTGTGAATATTCAATGCTGCAGAATTGAGCAAGTAATTTCTACCATTTCGAGCAGTTGATAAGTGAATTACACGCGCAGCCAGGCATGGACAAAAAAATCTTACCATTCTGCGCGAGTGCATGTATTTATTTCACTCAAGCAAAACTAAAGACGAATTGGTAACGTACTTTTACGTGTTGTCTGAGACAAATTTAGAAATGAACAGCTACTATTATTTGTGTAAATTAAGACAAGAAATCCAAGCACAAGTTTACAACAGGCAAACAAAGTCATTTTTTAAATACAAAAGTGCTTAAAAACAGGCTAAAAATTCAAGACAATTTCTGTTAAACAACAGGTCTAAGTGGCTGAAAAACTTCAGTGGACCAGAATTAAGTTTTTTACAAGACTTAATTTTTGTTAAAATTACAAGACCTGTAATTTGCAGATTAATTGAGTTTTGTTGATACTACAAAAAGTCTATGATTGTAGCTACACCCTGGGATGTGACTAAGAGAAATGTTCCCTATTTACAAAGTTTCCACTTCCATTTGTTTCTCATATTTCAAAGTTCAAATAATTTATTCGGGCGAGTTCCTTTTGATGAAATTTATTTCTGATGCCACAGTAAACTGTAATTCCCTTCAAGGATTGTTTTGGTAATCGGGTCCGACTTTGACAATGAGATGTAATTGGTTCTGGTTCTGGAATTTGAACGCGTGAAAATCGCTCTTACGATGTTCATGCAATGTGACAAAAACAATTACATTTAAGTATTCATTTATTTTCTGTCAACTAAAAGACTAGTTGCACCTGAGATATTGCATATATTATACACAATGATAAAACAAGAAAGGGCACATTATATAAAAACATCGCTATCTTAGGAACATCCTGAGGAGCCCTGCTTGACAATCTTAAAGGTACTGTACGGTCATAGACTGGTTTTTGCCAACATCCTGCTGATATAGGCACAATTATAAAAGAAGATAAAGTGAAAGTCACCTGTGAAAGTTTCAGATGAATTGAGAAAACAGCAAAAAATGTCAAGGTATTCCTCGTTTATAGAGGTGTAAGTGGGTACCAACCGCATCTCTGGACGCAGTATTTCCAAAACGACACCACAGAAATTTGAACTTTCAGTCAACCCTCTGAAATCTGAGAAACGACTCATGCATTCCTCAAATTCAAATGTTTTGGGGTTTAAAAATTATCCAAGCCATATTACTTCAAAGGGAATCCTTTCTCAAAATAGTTTATACTATCAACAGCTGCAGTGCTTCTTACCAAGTAAGTTTTTTTTACGACAATTTGCAATCAATCATTTTGTACAAATCTGCCCAATACAAATCTGACAATTGGTTTTGTAAATAACAATAATAATAACAATATTTTATACTTATTTGCTGCATTGTTCACATAATGTTCGGTAAAAGTGCCTCGAGTCTTTTTAAGCGGATTCTGTGTGATATAAGTATAAAACATTTAAAAGCTGTAGGCCCTGGTTCACAGTTTTAAAAACTACAAAATAAACAAATAAATTTTACAGACAGAGCCTAAAAACATAAACAATTCAACCATCCCCTTAAAACACACCAAAAGAAGGAAGAATAAGAAAAAGTAGGGAAAAAAGGAAGAATATAAAAAGTAGGCCGACCGGTAACCAAACAGCAGTACCCTTTATGCATGCAGACAATAATAGTAATAGAGTGCCTTTTGAAAGCTTCAACGAGCTTTGCAATATGTAAAAAGGAAGAAAGAAAAAAAAAAAGAAAAAAAAGTAATTGTACATCACTCTCAGAGACACAGAGTAATTGTTCAATTTCAATGTGATGGTACTTTCATACAATATACATAATACAAAGTAATCCTCGATTATCAGCAAGGGAGAGAATATGCGCACTTCAATCAGTCATAGCTGGCTGGGTGTGGGGTTTTTTCTGCACTTAAAGTTATCAACATTAGACTGAGCAGTTTGTGCACAGAGCTGTGCCCGGCCCCAACCATGACATCTTTATTTTGTCACTAAAAGAGCATCTGTATGCCATATCATCCATTATGAATAGAATGGCAAAAGTGCTTTTTTTTTGTGTTCTGCAATTTGGAGATTCACAAAATTAGGATGCACCGAATTGAAACGTTTCAACCAAATCGTGCGTTGGGTAGGGTGGGCATTACAATCAAAAGTAGATTGAATTAAAATGTACAATACAAGTACATGTATGATGCCTTTATACATAAAGTACGCATGCACTGTATACATACATGTACATGAACAAGATAGTTTGAAAAAATATTGGAGGGTTGGTAATTTTAATCAGAGGTTTGTAACTCAAACGTTTTATTGGATCAGAATTTTCTTTACAAGGCCAAAATAAAAATGAGAAAAAAAATACTATCTGTACAGTTAAACTTACAACTGTAAACCATGAAAACATGATTGTATTTAACAAACATTACATATGTATGTAGGATAGGATTTTTTCTCAGTTGTCTGGTGTGTAAGTATACTTCAATACTTATCAGAATTAAAACATATTTATCAGAATCAAATTCAACATCTGAACATAATTTTTGTTTCAGATATTGCACAGAGAGGTAATCTTATTCAAAAAAAAAAAAAACGGCACGTTAAACCGGAGGTCGTTGGTTCAAATCCCGCTCTAGTCAATTTTTCTTTGTTCAACCCAAAATCATTTAAAAATTTACCCAGTCAGTTTCCCTTGTGGTTTATTATTTGATAACAAAAAACCCAGACGGATCTATCCAGTGGAGAGTTTAATGGCCCGCTAAAATCACTGGCCTCAGGTCTGTGGTCCATTATAAAATCACTGGCCTCAGGTCTGTGGTCCATTCTTACTTAGCACCTGGTATTAAATACAAGATTGGAAGAGCTGACAAAATAGTCAGTGTGCATTTTTTGTGTGTGATCAACCATATGAATGAAATAACAAACATGTCAACATTTTTGGTTTATTCAGTTGTGTGAGTCAGGAGAAAACAGTGCAAAACCATGCCAATTTTCAGCATAAACATGAAATATCATCATTATTTTGTATTGTAATGTCAATAACTGTTGCGTTTTTTAAGGTTTTCAAATACAGTTTTCTCAAACATGAATTCAAGACAGAGGGAAATATTTCACAGCAAAGAATTGTTTTAGTATGAACTTCATAGTCAGTAAACAATTTTTTGTTCTTCATCCTTACCAATCCTATAATACCTTTAAAAGTATAATCTTTATGTGTTTGTCAAGTGCCACATTAAGCAGGAAGACACGATGTGTAGTTGTGGGCGTTCACTGGTCATTGTCACCCAGATGTTGATCGACGATTAATCTTAGGAGCGCAACACTATGGGTTAAAGGCTGAAAGGCTGGCAGGGGGATACACTGTACACGACACTTCACATTAAAAATGAAATGCTCTTCAACACAACATAAAAATGTCCGTCAGCGCAACTTGTCACAATCATTCAGCGCGGGTTGGCGCAGGCATTGCAGACACAACGTACCGAAGGACAAAAACTGTCCTCGATAACGTGGGGCTTCCATACCTTATCCAAATATTGACTTTTAATTACTTTCTTATGACTTAAGATTGCGTTGAGACTGTTTGGGGCGAACCTCACGTTTCTTGTGTAGATGACTTTTCACACATCTGTTCACATCATGTACATTAAAATGTGTGTTTACCCTGGCTTATGAAATCAGTGCAGCTGGGTATTAAAAGCAAGTAGTATGGAGGCAATTCGCCTCCATGGCCCCCTGGTCATTGCCTTGGTATCCCTTGAGAAGATGCCATACAAATTTTCGTTTCCTTTATAGAGGTGCCCTGTACTAAAGAAAAACTACCTTGTCCTTAGAAGAACGAGTACCAGGCCAATGCCTCATCTCTAAAGGGTACAATACAAAGACGCCTTGATGCCAAGCAGGGAGGGTTGGGGATGGAGAGGGGATGGAGAGAAAATGATATGATGTGACGCTGCTAAGCTTAAAGTCGAGATCTGGGCCCAATTTCATAGAGCTGCTTAAGCAGAAAATATTGCTTAACAATTGCCTGCTAAGCAGAAATGAGCAGGATACCAGTCACAAATTGTACATGTGACATGGTAGTTTAGATGGTAACCTTATTCTGGTAAGCATAATTTGTTTATGCTTAGCTTCTTTTTGTGCTTAAGCAGCTCTATGAAATTGGGCCCTGGGTAAGATGAAAACTTCACTGCCTCTAAAAACAGTACAGTATTTCTCTCATAGAGCTGCCCTTTCCCAAGAAAAAAAAAAGCTTTTCATGTACATGTACGAAGAACAATATATCAGGCGTGGTAAATGATTAACGACCGTACATTGTACAGAATGAGACCCTGGCGCAGACGAACATCCATCTGCACATATTCAAATTTTAAGATGTATTGTAAGATTCTCATTACACACACTTTACTTAGACATGACCCAACTGGACTTTTCTGCTGAAGATGATCAGAGCATACTGATCAAATCGTCCAGCCACAACCACAACCACAACCCAGACAGAGACTATTTCTATGGTGTTTTACCACAAAAACAACTACATGTACACTTATGTAAGCTGGCCATACATGTCTATTTTGAATGGTCAAGGACGATGTACGCTCTGGTTTGGCACAATAGTTTCTTTCCTTGCCTTTCACCTCAAATCCCGGACCAGAACCTTTTATGTGCATGGGGTTTCTTCCCACATCTTAAACTGGCATTTACTTTTTATCTTCTCTACACAGGTATCTTCAAGCCCACAGGTCACAGTGCTAGTCAAAGGTCCATTCATTTCATTCAGTCGATGCGGAGCATCGCATGATGGCCCTCCAAACACGTTGGTCTCTTATTGTTGTACGCAGCTCCTCCTGTTGCAGGCCAGAGTCCCTGGCACAAGGTGTCCACATAGGTGGTTTGTGGTCTGCCACGGGAACAGTGTCCCTGAGTAGGGGCCCATAGCACCAGCCTGCTCACTGCCAGCTCAGTAAGGTCCATTACAGCCCTGGAATTACATGGAGGCTACTGAGGCCATGGCCTCTGTAGCCCCTGCTATTGGCCTTGGTGCCCCCTTCAACAGTTTTCCATAGACTTTAAGATTTCCAAATGGAAGCGCCCTTTGCCCTCTGAAAGATGAAATTCCAGGCATGCCATTGGTTTTTATTACCAGAAATAAATAAAATATGTACCTGTATTATGTACAGAACCTCTCACCACCTCGTCTACAAGTAGAGTGCCCTAACATTTAGCAGTATTTACTGGCTGGCAAAATACTTGCTTAATTGTTGAGTTATTAAATAATGACTTTCACAAAATATTTGCAAGTGTTGCACAAAAGATTTCAGTTGAAAGAGTTCCTAAATGTGTCCCCTCTCTTCAAATTAAAAGTTGATGACAACAAGTACAATGCTATTTTGATGAATTTTTTATGTTAACTTCGACTGAGCTGTTTCTTGATGTATTTCGTGCCTTCTTTTAAGTAAACATGGGATGCTATTTGTCACACTTTTTTTAAATAAATGGTCAAAACTTGGCAGCGACTTCTGTCCCATACAATAGCACTGTCATCCCTGCAGACCTTTTTACAAGAATTAAGTCCCCCGCATATCGTACTGTGTGACATGTACGCCTTTGTTGAGAAATGGCTTCCTGGATGGAAAAAGAAAATTACAACCAAGGGGCACCCCAAAAAGGGCTTGTAAAACACTGTTGGCCCTTCAAGGGAAAAACCTTCCCATTTAGTCTGTCTATTTCATGGACTCTAATCCAAACCTTGGAGTTGAAAAATCTGGAGTAATCCCTTGAAGTGATGGAAGATGTTGGGGTTTTTTCTTTTTGGGGCTTAAAAGGAAGGAAAGGGTTGCAGGATATTTGTACAAAAAGTGTTTTACTCAACAACAAAAATGTGTGTTGCTTCAACCACCGGGTCCCCCCTCAGTTTAAGCCAACGGCTGAAGCTACAGTCAAGGCAGGTCAGTTTGAACAAAGCCAACAATGGCCAACAATGGCCAACACAGTTTCCATCTTGACTTACGAACATGTACCCAAACACACGTAAAGATGTTACACATATTTCACTTATAATTTCTGTTCTTGAAACCCGCCAGGAAGCGACTGTGTGGAAGAACCGCTACACAAAAGCGATGTGTCATCTTTTGTTTTTTAGTACCTTCCCACATGGTCCCACATCACCTCCAGCTAGATAGGCTTTCATTGCCATTACATTAGGCTTGCACTAGGCTGGGAAAGTTAGTACAGCCTATTATTTCCCATGGGAAGGTTTGCTATGCGCTAATACCACATGCAATGGAGACTGTGCCTTTGTTGATGTGCTGGGTGTCATGGGACCTAAGACTGTATTGTGACCATAATCATGTAGATTCAATGTTTGATTTGCTGTACCACTGCCAGTGGTATTACATACGTACATGTATAGACCCATTGCACAACGCGCAGCGCGCATACATGCGCGTAATTTTGGGTGTCAAAACGTGCACAAAAGGATGGTACACGTGTTTACGCACAATGCGCTTGTAAACACGTGTACCATTCTTTTGTGCACATTTTGACACCCAAAATTACGCGCTTGTAGATGATGACGTCATATGCAATGGGTCTATATACCACATTTTGGGAACAATTATGGGAGCAAAATCAGTAGGAGGGGGGGGCTAATTATCCTAACCAAACGTGGAGGTTCTCCAACACTTTGTGTATGTATTTGAAAATGTTCATGCCCCCCCCCCCCCGGGGCCCCCCCCTTTTCCCCCTTTGAATTGTACATTTTTGTAACTATTCTAAAATTCACACTTTAATGAACAGACAACAGAAACGTTGCTCTGTCAAAACCCTAAACTTTGACCCCCCAATTTTTATTTAAAGGAAATTTGGGGATAGATTTCTCAATTTCTCTACATCTTCAGGCCTACAGTTTAAAGTGTTGGCCAGTCGCTTTTGAGGATCCCTTAGCTTCATTACCAGAAAGAGGATTTAATTTATTGAAAAGGGGCGTCTCAACTGCTCACATGAAATACTGTCACGCTAAAATAACCATCAAAACAAGATTTGTAAAAACTAAAACTGAAAGGCAGCGCATCAAGAAGATGCCTTTACCTTAAACCCCTCTAGCTAAAAATCAAATAAACAGTACACGTTTGTTGCTAATGTGCCTCTCAGCATTTGAAGATGATATACCTGTACATGCATGCACATGTACCATGCCTACAGCATAGTATGAAGTTTCTTCAAAGAGCTGCTTGAGTACGTACAAATGGTACACTGCAAGTACGTTTGTATGAACAGTGTAATAGACTGTGCAAGTCTCGCACGTATTCAACTCTCCGGGACCAAGTTGGCCCCAATCATATCGAGTTTTACGTGTGAGCGACTCTGTTTCAGCAAATACTTTAGCTTAATGTAGGTTATGGCTGGAAAAAAATGTATCATATTGTTGGGAAAGTAACATTAAGCCATGAAATAATACAAAAGTAAAATATATTTAGCAAATCAACAAAGAAACCCTGAGAATAAGACCTCCGTTTCTGGTTACTTATAACCATTAAGAACTTTGCCCAACTGCATTCATGTTATCACTAAACCTATGTAGTTGTCTTAAAAATGTGGGCGTCCCAAGTTTTTTAGGTTTTTTTTTAACGTTAATTTTAACAAATTGTTTGTATTTTATACAATTTTAAATTGTACTTATTATAATAAATTGATATGGGTATTTTTATTTTCATGAATTTTGTATGTATAGAATTTAAAGTGAAGATTTTATTTCACAGAAAATTATAGTCTTTGTTCAAGTTGTTTTCTCATTTTTGATACGCGCAAGACTTCCACAGTCTATAGAGTGCAATATATGTTCAAGTACTAGTCTAGACACTGTACATGTAATACAAATACACTTGTAGTGTATTTTGTACACATGTTCCTTCTGCTTCGATAAACGCAACATTTTGATATAAAATTATAACCACCTCCTCAACCACAGTAGTGTCTACATACCTGATGAATTACGGCCCTGGCCTTATCCAATCCAAATATCAGCCCTTTCATCACCTCGCCCCGGGGCAGTTATCATTCAACACTTGACTGATTAGAATCTAACACACTGTATACTGGCCCCCATTCACAGACTTCACACATCATGGCCATGAGCCCCAAACTCTCTATTCTTCCAGCCAGCCAACCAACCAGCCCTTCACATCAAACAACCTCTGATAAGATACTGGATTAGATTCTGCTATTTTTTACACAAACATCTTTGTTTTGATTAATAGTCCTTGTCTGGTAACTAGGGTAATAGGTAATTAGAAAGTAATGTTTGTACAGTATTGTCATTTGTATGTGAAATTTTGCTTGGATTGTTATTCATATTTATTAAAGTTTTATTTGTTTAGGCGCATGTAAAGCTATAGCAATAAAAATACAAACATTGAGTTTCTTTCATTTGTTTGTAATTACATTTACAACCAATGTCATTAAAATCATCGGCAATTAAATAAATTGAACTGGAAATTCTAACTTGCAACCAAGTTTTTATGTGTTATTATTACTGTGTTATGTGTAAACTTATTCTTATTCCTTATTTGGCCATTATCAACAAAGTACACATAAAGTAATAAGGTGGAGTGAATAAATAAAAGCAAAACAAACAATCTTCGCAACCCTCCTTTTGTTATTTCTCCCAAATGGCTCTGAATAAAAATTTAAACATATTTGACTAAACAGTTATAAAACACCCTAATGTGATAGCCAGGATCAAAACAAAAAGTGTACTTAAATACACTGAAGCTCAAAAGCCTGTTGAACCCATCACATAAAATACATGAATCAAAAATAATCTATCATATTAAACAAATGCATTTCAATCAAGAATATGCACACAATCAAAACACAAATTGATGAAATAAAATAAAATTACAGCTCTGACATATTCTTGAAACTTGTTCATTTGATATGGAAATATAAACACTAATACTGTATACCAATTACTGAATTTAAAATTGCTAACTTTTAACAATGCCTCAAAAGAGGGGGGGAAGGAAATTAGGATTTAGATTTACGTGAATGACATCTGCAAACTGATGAAATAAATCACACCGTAGGCATTAACATAACATCAGCCATTATGCAGTTAACTCAATTACAAGTGAGATGGCTGTAAAATTAAGCCAAGGGAACAATTTCATCCAGCAATTTTGCATAGCAAAATATTTAGACTGAACTTGTTTTGTTCACACTGAATGCTAAGATTGAGTAGCAACTCCTGATTTTTGAGTAGCAACTGATGCATTTTGTGTAGCAATATGCTCTGCTATACGAGGGAAATATTTCACTGAAGCCACAAATAAATTAGGATGGATGGACACACTCCATAGTACATGCAGAGTACATAAATGTCATCTAGTAGTTATTGAGTACATTTTGATGAGTACTATTGTGAGCACTTTGCCATGAGTATGAGTACAAGATTGAATAGCCATGTATTGTTGTCAGTACAGTTATGTTCAATAGTAAGTACCACTATGAGTACGAGTCTGGGCGTGATTATGAAAACAGAAGAAAAACATACTCGAGTATTGAATACGAGTGTGAGAATGACTACTACGCGTACAACTCTTGAATATAATTCAACATTCTTTGTTCTACCCTAGTAGCTTCAATGCGCCGTCAGGATGAACAAACCCTTACTCCCTTAAGGCCCACTTGTCCACAGGCAACCTCAATCCTCCACTATGCTCCATTCTGTTGTCATCAAGACAAAAATGTCCCAGTGAAAAGAATTTGTTGTTTGGTTGTGCCTGCAGTCCTCGACCCTCCGCAATCAGAGACTACTTCCTGAAGAGTATTAAGGAGGGTTACAGAAAAACATGTATACAAAAATCCATACACCTGTATACATCTAATCGGTCCTTGCCCTAGTCTTGGCCTTGGTGCTTCTTATGCTCCCAGCAGAAGTTCTAATTTCCCAATGGAAGTTCCCTTTATGATGAAAACAAAACAGTAATGGCCTCGCTCCTTCAAGAACAACATTTCAGCCAAGACTGACAATAGACATACTGTGTATATTAATACCACTGATGTATGCAGCTGGATGTGTGTAACTGCAAGCATCTAGCAATTAATTTGATTTGTGTGGCACCAAAACCAAACTAGACGCTGTAAACAAATCAAACCAGAGAGATCTTGTATAATTTGTTGTTTCTGAAAAAAAAATTGAAAGGCAACATGTTAAGTAATTCCCATTCTCAGGGCTCAGTTCGAGGGGGGAAATCCACAAGACTGCAGGGCTTGTTACTTCACATTTTTACTGGACCAGAATGTATTTTAGAATATTTGTTTTTCCCATTAAGTAAAACCCCAGGAAATTCCTGGGGAGTTTCTAACACCACCCTCCCCCCCCCCATGTTTCATTTCACACTCAAAGTGATTTTTCTGGGAAGAATGAACACTCAGTATGCTAACCACACAGCTACTTACTTAACTTCCAAGCAGGGGTCACTATTTCCCAGGAAACTTCTACTTCCCACGATTTTCCCAGAGTTAGCAATTTTATTGTGACAAATTCAACCGAATTTACCTGGGAATTTTCTGGGAATTTATCTCATGTGATAGGAGCTATAGTCAACATCCAATTTCAAGCTAAATCACTGATTTTACCTTTACCGGACCTACATGTGTAGATCGTACCTTTAAGTTTTCACCATGCATATCAGGCGATACAAACATCACAGGCCAATAATAAAAAACAGGCTTCATACATTTTGTGTCCTATGAAGCCCTTCTTAAACTAGTCTATAATATCCCTTGAGGACGATCAATGTATTTCATTCTCTGATTGTCCAAGACTCCTACTTTATGTAGCTGCAGGTCTTTAGTCTAAGCAATCCTCAACAATCAATAAAGACCGTTGAACTTCGGCAACCCGGGCCCTTCCGACAGCTACCCGCCAACCCCTTCCTCAATTCTTTTCTTTAATTGGCTAATGTAATAAACCCAAATCATGTTCAGCAGAGCACCATAGTACAAGGGAGTCCTTGATTATCGTCATGTCTGAAATGCCCAACGCCTCCTGATCTTGGAAATCAATGGGGTAGCACACACACTAGCTTGCAACGGGAGAGTCAGTGATAGTTCTAATCATAAACAAAAGTCAGATTCCTTACAGGAAAAATCCCGCGGCAGCTGGCGAGACTTGGAGGGGTAATTTCAAACGGCGACAGCGACGGGAATCGGGGCCTGGGAAGGCTCACTCATTAGGATTCTGCTCATGGGCCGCGCCGTCAGAGCACTCCAGATTTGGCACGTTCTAGCAGGTCTGATCTTTGTTTGTTTGTCGGGGACAGCGTTTTCCAGAGACGCTTCTTCACAAATATGAACGTGGAAATGAGAAATGTCTGCATTCCTTCTGACACGGATTCCCGAAGGAATCGTAGCTTTATTCATATTTGTGTTGGAAGGGACACCGTTTCCGGCACAAGTGTCCTGGTTCAATATGACAGTACGTGCTAGCGATATTGTTCGTTCAACCAGTGCACTTCTATATTGTGTTTTAACATTTTTGCAGTCACGCTAGGAAGTAAATTAGAGCACCTCGGGTAAAGAAGTCCTCACTTCTTCAAATTAATTTAAAGTGATCAGCAAGCCCAACTGTCTTCACATTGAAAACTTGCCTGTTAAGCCTAGATAATGAATTACTTTCAATGCAAAATTCACTGCACATCAAAGAGTAAACATGCAGTGTACGTAGTGTGTACTTTTTTTCTTATTTTCTCACATAACCCTTTCCTCTAGCCCATTTATTTTCTGCCTGCTAATCTTCAGTGCTCTCAAAGCTCCCACAGCAAGATCAGCGTGACAAGGGTGGGCACAATCACAAATTAAGTCAACAAATTACCACAGCTAGGAGTTTCTCACCGCGCTCTATCCACCATCACATACAGTCTTCCTTCATCAAGGAAATGATCCCCCCTAAATCCTAATCACAATAAACATTTTTCCCCATCATCAGAAAGCAGGCAGCCATTGAGGTTCACAGCCAAGTTAGTGTGCACCATGCTGCAAAAGACAGCCCTGGGCAATGCCGTCACTTGCTCTGACCATTGACCAATCTTCACCCAGTCGATCAAAGTCTCCTTTGGTGAACCGTGAAAGATGGTCAACAAAATAATCACAGAAATAAAATCTGCTAAATACCAGAATAAGGATAAGGTTACCAGCCAAAACACCATATCACATGCTATTACCACTGACAGGTTTCATGCTTATTTTTGCAAAGCAGACAATTTGTAAGCAGTTTTTTCCGCTAGAGCATTTCTATGAAATTGGCCCCTGGTTGGAGTACATATGTGAGCCAGAACATTGCAAACCATGAACAAGATTGATGTACCTAGAGGAAGAGTGTGGACCTCTTATTACCAAACATCAAACTGCCATAGCCCATAATGCAAGATCCACTTTACACTGGCTAAGAACTACGTTCAAATCAAACTTTCATTTGCACACAAATAATTTTTGTTATATACAATTCTTTATAAATATAGTTCAGTGATAAGAAGCGTCTATATTTCATTTGAAATATTGACTAGTGAAAAAGCTAACAGACTAATTGACTAGTAAAATGACAAGCTAACTGGTCCTGCCGGCCAGTCATCGAAAAAGTTAAGGGCAAACCCTGCCACGTGTACATGTTCCAGTATTAATATTAAAATCATTAATGCTAGTAAACTTTCAAATTTTCATTCTGACAATCTGCCGCGTCCCTGATGAGAAGCGCCATGTAATACCGGCTGAACATTTACTGTCATCCCAGATTAAGAAGTCCATCCAAAGACTGAGTAATTTTTCCCCCAAGAACGTGAACTTTAATCACCTGCGAGTGAAGCACAACACGCCTTGTGACAAGCCATCAATTTCCGATTGAAAATGCCTCCATCAATTTTTTTCTAAGTTTGTTTTTAATACGTTTTTTGTATGGATTTCCTCATCAACATCTAAGTACTTGACTGAGACTTTAGTGAAGACTTAATCACATCGTCACCTAAAACGTCAGGAAGTTTAAGAACTTCTGATTCTAGATGACAGATAATTAGCAAGAGAATCACCACCAGGCTCCGAGATAAATGCTTCCCATTTCCGCTCACAACAAAATAACGTGCACACGTGAGCGTGCACCACAAGGAAGACATAATCAGATTGGCTGTTTTCTTTTAAAATGTCAAGGAATGTCAGTGACTACTAAATCCATTCTAGAAATGGGAAAAAAAATGATGATTTTCAGCTAATTGACAATCACGATGTGTGCATGAACTTTGATTCCCACTGGCATTTTTTCCACTCTGAATTGTATACGCTTTTTCCGTCAAAAGAAAAAAAAGTCATATCCTAGATTAAAACAAGACTCTTACTCATACATCTACTTTTACAGTCTAAGAACTCAACAAGTTTTTGGATTGGCAACTCTCAGAGATTTCCAATTGATTTTTTTCAAAATGACATTTACTCAATTTGACATTATACATTTATGGTTCAGAGGTTTTCAGAATTTTCAAAATGACATTGACACAATTTGACATCGTGACTTTATTTACAGTTCACTGAGGGGTTTTTTCTCTGTCAGATTTTAGCCAGCTCTTTCTTCATTTTTAAATTTTGGAGTTTTGAATTCTCCTAGCAGGAATTATCAGAAAACAGACAAGTCTTGTCCTTGTCTGTCACTGGAGTCTCAATCCATCCACTAATAGCTCACGGGTTGAGGGAATGTCAAAGTTCTGTTTAAACTTGGAATGCACGCAAAGTTGAGAAGCTCAGTAAATTTGCTTCAGTATCATTTTGGAAAAACAAATTGATCAAATCTGATCTGACGATCACTTTAAATGTCAGAAAGTTTCCTGTATGATGAGTGATTGGAGAGTAACTGCAGGTTGATGGCTTTCGCTAAAGTGCTCAAAATGCAGTAACACTCTCTCTCTCTCTCTTGACCCTATCTTAGAGTTGGACAAAGCTTCGGTTGTTTCGGCCCTGCCTCGCTGTGCAAGGGTATCCAGTAGCTGAACAATAACAGAAATTTCAGAGTGATTATACCTTAGAGCAATAGCATGGTACTACATCATTGGATCAGTATGTACTGGAGTACCATTTTATAAACACCTGTAAATGGTGACATGAAGTGATGGAACAGGATAACCAGCATTAAAAAACCAACAGTTATTGATCCTGAACATCAATCATTTAAAGGGAAGGTCCATCGTTTTCATTTGGAGTTCATGAACATTAATATAGTTATTTTACTTAAAATCTACATTTGATTATTTTCTTTTTTCTTTCCATTGTATTTTTCAAGCCTTTAAATATATGTAGGGCTTATAATTATGAAGTTTTTTGTAAAAAATATTATCTGTAAAAATTGTCTTAATTCAGCCTCTGATGACGTTTTTATCAATAAACCATTTCAATTCAATTCAAAAACCAGTATCCACCAGGTTTGAAATTCATGGCACATTAAAGTTACATGTGTTACCACGATCACTGGGCCATTCACATTAACTTTATTCCATAAACCACCTCAGCTCCCTGAAGAGTATGCAGCCCAGTGCTGCCAAGTACGTGGTGCATCAAACTCAATCAAATACAAGAACCATCCCTGCCTTCTCAGGCACCCTCATTCACCCCTAGGTGAAAAGTAACAATTAAGCATCTTGCTCAAGGAAATGAAGGACACATGTGTCATGAACAGGTTTTGAACCAACACCCTGATGACTTTGCCACCAGAATTTGTTTCTGGACAAGGATAGGTTTCAGATCCAATAAAAACGGCCCTGACCTTTGGCAGTTTTTTTATTAAAAAGGGTGCTAGCAAATAAACATTCGAGTATGTAGAACTTTTGTCATGGATTAATAAAAATGTTTTGTCCGGCAGTTTAAACAACAAAAGAGGCGTTTCAAAGAAATGTTTTCCACAAAATTTCAATATTTCAAACGGAAGCATTTTTAGCGTACTGATTATTATAAATAATTATTTTAAGTTATTATAGCCTAAATCACTGATTTATTTTCTGATGATGAAAATACCAACTTTACAATTACAAGACATTCAACACATAGTGGATGTCTTTAATTGTGTTATAAACCATACTTGAAATTAATTTTGTCTCTTCCTCATACACAAACTAGTGAAGATGCCCACAAAATGGTTTTTAAAATTAAAATTAAAATAATAGAAACTTAGACCTATAAAGTGCCGGTATTTTCCACAGGTGTGTGTTCATTGCACTGATATTCACTCTTTATTTTTGAAGGATTTAAAATGTATTGCAATGCTGGGTTCCAGAACCATTGGCTTTTATGTCAAATCTGAGGGACCAAGCAGTTTTTTGCTCAAGGACACAACTGTTATGTCCGGGATTCGAACTCAAAATCAGAACAACAGAGCTAGAAAAGTTCTTAATCAGGCCTCAGGAAAGGACTAATAATAAGAAAGAAGAAAGAAATTGCAGGGAAGCTTGTTTTTATACAAGTTTAAATACAAAAAATTGTTACTTTCAACTGACATTCCAGATGTTCAGTCAGACTCAGGTAACAATACAATTTATAACTATAACATCATGTAAGAAAAAAAAATCTTAATAGTTACGGCTAGTCTTTCAATAGGCCCCTAAATAATTTTTACAAATTTAAAAATCACAATAAAAAAAATCTGCTAATTTTATGAGTTTGAAAAATCAAAATCCTTGATACGCATTATACAAGTATTTAAATGTCAAAGATTTTGAATTGAAGTAGCAGGTGTGCAAATGCACAACAAATATTAAAAGCTAGAAATGTGTAGCAATCTCTTTAGTCAAGAGATAAAAATCTCCCAACTTCCGGGGTGTTACAGTATTATTCATGAATAAATACAGACTTTCTACGTCACTACAAATGGATCACATCTTGGAAGAAAAATTATAAGTAACTCAAAAACCTTGAAGACAGGACAAATTCTGATAAATCACAGGCCTGAGTAGTTATATTCAGAGAAAAAAAAATAACAACCACACCGACCTCGTAATAATTATATTGCAATATCAGTCCCTTTAGTTTCAACCATTCACAATCATTACTTAATCAGTCGGGAACAACAGCTCAGGACAAAATGCTCATTCACAGTTCACACACCCACACATAAGAACTTGTGAGGGACTCATATCAAATCATGTTTTCATTTGTATCACATGTCATGCTTGAAGAAAATTTTGTTGACTTTCTTCAGCTTGGTGAATCATTAATGGGTCAAGTATTAATAACATTATGAACAAGAAAACAAGATAGCCATTACCAAAAGTTGGCAACTTTAGTAGTACTACTTAGTAGTAGTACTTCCTTCCTAGTGCTAGTGCTACTTCTTGAGAAAGGATTGCTTATTAAGTTATTTGAATAGATGGCAACTTGTCAAAAATTATGGAAGTAATTTGTAAATTACACAAAAGTACAAGTCCATGCTGGGAAGAGAAATTAAAAAAATTAAATTTATTTTTGTATTATTAATGACTGTCCTAATTCCCACAAGGAAGGACTCCTTTATTTTGGGTCCTTCATCTGTGACAATAGACTATAATTAAATCCTTTTTGTATCTTCAACACCAAGGATGCCGAAACTCACCGCCATCACTTTCTTTACTTTATGACAAAACATTAAAGATACACATAATAATATTAATAACCTTTACATTTATTTCAATGCTGCCATAAATCACAGGAATAGTACAAAAGGTTGTACATAATTAAACTGAACTGACTGGAATAACCAAACAAAATAACGATATTAATGTTCTTGGTCATAAAAAGAGTGAAAATGTGGCGTGTCTTACTAACAATAGTAAACACTCAGACTTCACAAAATAAGAAACTGACATTGCATAATGCGATAGAGCAGTGAGTAAACGCATCGCTCACACACACAGAACAGCAACAAGTACGAACAGAAACCGAGTTTCATGTGAAAGGTCCTACCTGCCAAAACACCGGAAGTGCCCAGCATCAATTGCAACACGGCCGCTACCACCACCACGGCCGAGTACACGCCGCCCCCGTCGTAGCGTCTCTCACGGCGAGAACCCATTTTTATCTCAGTAAGGGCCTTGGGTGAAGAAGCCATAGCCTAAAGAATCTACCCATGACAGTAAATTCGCTGAAGATTTGGCTAGCTGAGTGAGAGGATGAATGTCAAATGTGCGGTATCAACAGAGCTGACGATGATGTGTACTGTGACTATCAAGTAAAAGTTTAAATTCATGCACAGTGTGCGTGTGTAGTGTGCTGTACTGCAATGCAGTAATGGATAACTTAACATGTAGGTGGTGTCAAAACAATGCCCGTTGTTTGTTTTGGTTTATATCCAAAGCTTAAAAATAGTTTACTTATAATTATTTCACAATTTGATTTTCTCTGGTGACTCTTGAATGCATAGATAAAGCATGGAGGAAGGAAATACATATTTCCTTCCTCCATGGATAAAGGTACAGAAAAATTGGGGAAATAAATCAGTAAGCTTTCACGATATGGCTTTTGAGGAGCTTGTAGTCTTTTTGATAATCTCTGTTTTTCGATCTCCAGTGTAGTTTTCACTGTAGTAGGCCTACTAAAAATTCTTTAAGTTCTTAAAATGTGCAACTACAAACTACCTTAATATAGGCTTTTGTGAGTAATTACTCAGGAAATGATTACTTTTAATAATTCTTTAAAATAATACAATCCTTAAATGTTTACCAACCAGAGCGTCTTTTAAAAAATCATCAACTACTTGTGCATTAATGCATTGAAAAGTGCCAGAGAAGAAATGGCAAAGAGAAAAGCGCCCTCTGTCATTTGCAACGGGATCGTGTGAACTGTACAGAACTTCGGATCCAAACCACCAAATGAATGGTGCAATGATTGTTAAAGCGGACTTGGGGCAAACTTCCATTAAAAATATAATACAAAATCAATAGTTTGACTTTTAAAGAAAAGTCGTAGTGCTACCTTTCCAAGACTCGTTTTTCCAAGTAGAGAGCTGAACAACAGCCCTGTGTTTTCGATCGGCAAGAATCGGAACCGGTTTTATGCCAAAAAGTTTCCGCTGCCAAATTCTCTTCAATTAAATCTGTCATTCAATTTCACTTTGAGGCATGCGAGTTTATATATCATTACTGCGACAAAATTAGCAAGAGATAGATATGTAAAACAAAGCTTTTATCTTATTGTTATCTACGTAGTTATTTCATTTTTGTATTGTTTGCTTGAGGGATTTTGTCTGTGTGTTGATGTTCTTGATGACTTTCTTTGTTAACGATTTATAACAGCTTTTTATCTAGGGTTTGTCTACTTTATAGATGTTGGGCGCTGTGAAACTAACAAACACATAATAAACAAAATAACATAAATAACAACATGCCCTACATGCAAACAAATGCCACAGTGACACCCCAACCCGCAAAAAGGCAACCAGACAGACCAACAAATGAACGATCTTTTCCATCTGCACATACACACAAGCAAAATTAAATAATCAGACACTATTTGTTTCACAGCACAAAACGGAAAAGATGTTTTAATCTCAGGACACAAAGAGGTGTGTCATTCCTGTGAAGGGCAAGGCAGTTTTTCCTTAGCAAAGCCACCTCAATGAGGGAATTAAACTAAGTTTGCACTGGAACCTTTCAAAGGACACAAAGGCAATGACCACAGCATGGAGGCCATAAGCCATATTGTGAGTAAGGCTACATCCTAGACTGTGCAAGTCTCACGCTATAATACAAAAATGTACGTGGGACCAATGAGGTAGAACCAAAGTGGTCCAAAACATGTTCTAACAGGCGTGAGACTTGCATGGTCTATTGGCGGCTACAGCTACAGCTACGACTGTTAGGATGTCCTATACTTCAACGCATGATGCCGTGGTAATCCAGCCGGAGTCGAAGCCGTCAATTCGAACACAGCCTTAGATTTTGAACAGTGTCTGGTACATTGACTTTATTGGTCAAGAGTGAACTCTTAACTTGGATTCCCCAGACTAAAGAAACTGTTGCTAAGTCACATGATGAATCTCAATGTAAGCGTTTGTCTAGCAATCTCCAGATGGAGAATTGAGAATTTAAAATTGTGTATGGATGTTCACATTCTCTTATAAGCTTGCCCTGAACCAAGTGACACAGTAACTGTCTCTAGTTTGGGGAATAAAAATCTAGTCATCACCAGACAAGTCATTGACCACTCATTCTCAAATTTAACTCACAAATGGCTCAGTAGCCCCAGAACTGCTAGCTTTTGTAAACCAATTTGGGAAATATTCATAAATTAATCCATCGTTACATTGACTTATAAAGTAATAAACATTAAGATAAAACAATTCAAAATACAGGCATTTTACCGTTAGTGCAAAAACATGATACACGTACTGTACATGCAAAATCAAAAAGAACTACAGATGCTCATAATTCTGTGAAAACTGTGCCATGGAATCAGGTCCAGGTTTCCCGAAACCTTGCATTTTGACCAATGGATGGCACTTGTCTTCTACATATAGCTTATCAATTGTCTGGTCAGCAGAAATGAACAGGATACCAGTCACAAATTGTACATGTGACATGGTAGTTTGGCTGGTAACCTTATTCTGGTAAGCAACATTTTATTGTGCTTAGCTACTTTTTGTGCTTAAGCAGCTCTATGAAATTGAGCCCAGGTTGCACCAGGGAAAAAGAGTTTTTTTTTATTTTCTAGTTGTACCCTTGCACTGATGAGTGACAACCAATGAATCTGCAGGGGGAGGGGAGGAGGGGTAAAAAAGCTACATCTACTTCAAGAGGCCAGTCAAGAGTCCACGGCCCAATTTCATAATAACGATTTTACACAGAAAATATTGCTTGACAATTTTCTGTAAAACAATCCATACTCAGAAACTGTATGACTCAGAATAAACTTAATACAAAAACAATGACAATTCTTTACACAAACTTACTAGGTGAAGATGAACTATACATGTATTATTGTTTCCTGTAAACTGATCTGACTGAGCATCAAAAATGTATACAAAGTTATCCTTTTCAGTAAGAATCCTTAGGCAGTCGTAATATACAAAATGGGTAGAAGGTACAAAATGTGTTTCAACATACAAGTCTTTTATGTCATATGGCCATGATAAATACACTGTTAACTATCCCCGTTCATTGGGCCTGAAGCATTTATGAAACCCTCTCAACTCCTTTGGAGTATGCAGCTCCGGCAGCCAAACTGGTGCACAGGTTTGCTACTCAATCACATCAACAATCTTTACCCTCACAGGTACCTATTTACTTCCGGGTGTTGAGAAGCAATTGTGGTCAAGTGTCTTGTCCCTGAAAAAGGGTGTAATAACCGGGATTTGAACCCACACTCCGATGACACAGCCATCATTAAGTTAGATGCTCGGCCACGAGTAGCTCAAATCATTTCTGGCTTGCTTTGACAGCTCAACAAATATGGGAGCATGGCTGTAAAGACTTTCCTCATTGTAAGTTGGCCGAGTCAACACAATGTGGGTTTGAATCTCGGTCCCGGTACTTGTGTCCTTGAGCAAGACACTTAGCAATAATTGCTCCATGGCATTTATTCCCAACTTATGGATCTTGGCGAGTAACGAAGTAGAAGTAACCATAAGTGTGGGTATAAGTTTTGTGGCCATTGATTTAGCTACTCTTTGCTCCACATACAGTTTTGAATGAGCTTTGGAGTATCTGCTGCCATTATTGAAACGGCAAGTCCAGAGCTTTAAAGTTTCTGTTCAGTGAGTTTTCAATAGGCCTCTGGTAATCGCTGGAGCCAGCCTGCATGGTAACAGACACTCTTTAGATTAATCTGTCATGCTATCTGTTGGTAAGTCATTAGGGTCCATTAGAAAATGGTGCAGGTTTTGGGGTAGGTGCGTAACTAATGTCTCGCGATGCATGTGTATTGCATACGTGCATACTTTGCTAAGAGGATGAACGGACGTCCAACAACCTCCTCCTCTGCAACTTGAAACAACACAAACTTTCACTGTTGTTAGTTTATTATTAGCAGGTTAAGTGTAGGCTTGAAAATCTTATTAAATTCTCATCTTGAAAAAAACAAGAGAACTTGGTCAAAGAATTTCTAACACAGCTCTTTTCGCACTACCCAATCCAATTCCCAGGACACCAAACCCTAGGAAATTCCTGAGAAACTTTAGCCACACTGTGGTCATCTGAGGCGATATCTTCCAGGTTAATTGAACACTCAGTATGCTAACCCTGAAGATCTCTTGGTGAACTGTCCCAGGAGTTTGCAAGGGTTAGCAAATTCAAGTGTGAAAAGGTCAACAAAATTTTCCAGGGAATCCCCTGGGGTAATTTGTCTAGTCCGAAAGGGGTTTCAGATACCTGATGGAGATTTTACTCGGATGGCAACCTTATACAGGGGTATGAACGTTTCTCAATGTCTGCAGAGTACATCATGAACTGAGAGAGCAGAATTGTTGAAACACGTTTAAGATGTTGGGGTCTGTATCTCCAGTGAAGAGTAATCCCTCCAGGGTGCTTCTGTAGGACCGCACTTGGTAGTAATGCTGTAACAAATACAAGTACATGAGGTATAGAATGAAAAAAACATCTGGGCCTGCGCTTGCGGTCACCATTCTCCGCTTACCGAGCAAGCGCAGAATATCTGCGCTAGCTGTGTAAGCGTAGAATGCTTAGTAACGTGGACTACACAAGCGCACAAGCAGAAATTCCCTGCTAACCTGTGGCACAAGCTTGACGTAAGCGCGGAATTCCCTGCTTCAGTAAGCGCCGATTCTATGCGTACCATAAGCAGAGCCATGAAATTGGGCCCTATTGGCCTCTTGCGCTCTTTTAACACAACTAAGAAAAAGAAACCACACATTTCCTTGCTAAATTTTCAAAATAGTTTGTGGAATATTACACAGGGATGAGATTTGATGAAGGTGAACATTCCTGAGGAGTGGCTTGCAGGGCCCGGCTTCCCCCCTTTAATCTAGACCCAGAACCTGGCTTGCAGGGCCCGGCTTCCCCCCTTTAATCTAGACCCAGAACCTGGCTTGCAGGGCCCGGCTTCCCCCCTTTAATCTAGACCCAGAACCTGGCTTGCAGGGCCCGGCTTCCCCCGTTTAATCTAGACCCAGAACCTGGCTTGCAGGGCCCGGCTTCCCCCCTTTAATCTAGACCCAGAACCTGGCTTGCAGGGCCCGGCTTCCCCCCTTTAATCTAGACCCAGAACCTGGCTTGCAGGGCCCGGCTTCCCCCCTTTAATCTAGACCCAGAACCTGGCTTGCAGGGCCCGGCTTCCCCCCTTTAATCTAGACCCAGAACCTGGCTTGCAGGGCCCGGCTTCCCCCCTTTAATCTAGACCCAGAACCTGGCTTGCAGGGCCCGGCTTCCCCCGTTTAATCTAGACCCAGAACCTGGCTTGCAGGGCCCGGCTTCCCCCCTTTAATCTAGACCCAGAACCTGGCTTGCAGGGCCCGGCTTCCCCCCTTTAATCTAGACCCAGAACCTGGCTTGCAGGGCCCGGCTTCCCCCCTTTAATCTAGACCCAGAACCTGGCTTGCAGGGCCCGGCTTCCCCCCTTTAATCTAGACCCAGAACCTGGCTTGCAGGGCCCGGCTTCCCCCCTTTAATCTAGACCCAGAACCTGGCTTGCAGGGCCCGGCTTCCCCCATTTAATCTAGACCCAGAACCTGGCTTGCAGGGCCCGGCTTCCCCCCTTTAATCTAGACCCAGAACCTGGCTTGCAGGGCCCGGCTTCCCCCCTTTAATCTAGACCCAGAACCTGGCTTGCAGGGCCCGGCTTCCCCCCTTTAATCTAGACCCAGAACCTGGCTTGCAGGGCCCGGCTTCCCCCCTTTAATCTAGACCCAGAACCTGGCTTGCAGGGCCCGGCTTCCCCCCTTTAATCTAGACCCAGAACCTGGCTTGCAGGGCCCGGCTTCCCCCCTTTAATCTAGACCCAGAACCTTCCAGATGTTTCAATTCAGGAAGTTTACAGACACTGTATGTCACAAGAAATAAAAAACTACAGGTTTGGACACAATGTGGACTATTTCTTTCTCCCTCTGGTGAATGCTTTACTTCTTTCAAGAAAATTTGAAGGCTTTCAAAGGAAATTTAGAGAAAATCCTGAAATCAGACAAAAATCCTGAGAAATCATGTCTGACTACAAGATGAGCTTCGTGTGAAAGGGCAGCAATTTTGAACATGTCCTATATTCCAAGTGAAGTTTGTTGCACGCAGTATTTATGGAAAGTGCATAGTTTTACCATTGATTTTTTTTTTTATCACTGCCCATAAAGATGGCTGACTTTACACTGTGTGACGTCGAGTGGGAACGATCCACTATGACCCTTTAGGGGGGGAACCTACCATGAGGAATATTTGCTGCAGTCTCTGGATACTGTAGTTATACCAAGGGGTACGGAATGCCACGCCACGATTCTCACTGGTCGCTATGTGCTCCGTCAAAATCATGATGAACCTCTGCAGGAGAGAAGGTTACAACACAATGATCAACAAAAGACATTGATCAACAAAAGACAATGATCAACAAAAGACAATGATCAACAAAAGACAATGATCAACAAAAGACAATGATCAACAAAAGACAATGATCAACAAAAGACAATGATCAACAAAAGACAATGATCAACAAAAGAGATGGACAAACTTGAAAAAACAAACTCCTCTAAATGAGTTTGGGTGGTTCTGCAAAGAATCGGTGGACGCATGGCAGGCATTAGACTGTACAAGTCTTGTGTGTATTCAAAGTTCAGGGACCAAGTTGGCCCCCAACCATACCGAGTTTTTGATATACCCGATACTTGCAAAGTCTATTAAAGCCTTTGGTGACACCCTCAGAATCTAAGCACACGCTTACACCATTGTACTGTTTCCAAACAAACAGCACATTTTATACTAGCGCGTCATATTTGGTGTGTGTGGGGGCACAATCCCTTTCAAATAGTCTTAACCATCTGCTAAGAGCCTTTAGACTCAATAAAACAAATTCAAACTCGCCGAGTCATTTGGAAGCCATCTGTCAAAAACATGATTGATTTTAGCCCGGAATGACTATGAGCCCAAGGCTAAAAGATTTCTTTAAAATTCCTGTGAGAATTCTTAAAGTGGACATCATTAATGAGGTTTTTTCCCCCCAAGAATCAACCAGGGTAATTTGACATTGTCCATGCTATTTGCCTAGTCTTAATAGGGAACTTGGAATTTTAAAGATTTTTTCTGGTTTTTTTTTGGGTGGAGCACATAACATTCGTTTACAAACAGACTGCTCAAAACAATACCATGGCATCATCAAGTGTTTTTAGATTGATACAAAGTTAAGATCAATCTTTGCTCTTTCTGAGATTGGCTCCGGCTGTACCTGGAATATGATGAGGAACAGGTTCTTCTGCTCGCTCTGGGCAGTCTCCAACGACTCCTGTAATCTCTCAATATCAGCCTCAACGTCACCAGGGTCTGAGTCGCTGTCATCCTCATCCTCATCCTCATCCTCTTCACTCTCCATGTCCTGGTCATACAAATAATTAACAAACATGAAACCATAGCAACGGTCCTGGGGCCAAAGACTGAAAGCAGATGTTTCCAATTCGGGCGTGATTTGCAAATGGGGTTTCTAAAAAATACGTATCCTTGTTTTAAACCCAAAATCATTCAAGATTTACCCAGTCAGTTTCCCTTGTGGTTTATTATTTGATATACAAATAATTACAATTAGAGTTACGCATTTACGTTTATTTTCCTAAACGATTGAACAGAACTTGTGACTTCCGTTTAATGGTTTCCAACGATTCCAATTGGAACTATGAGCCCATCTGTATAAGGAGCAGATGTCAACAATAACACTGTTACGGTCAGAAGCAACACACACCCTGTGCTTATTTGTTATTTAAATTTACTGATTACGTAATATTCCACTGCCTGATAAACCCCCTGTCTTTTGAATAATAAAGCTACTTAACTGGCAATTCAGACGTGAATTATTGTAAGCTCTGAGGATCGTGATAAACACACTTGAGCATTGATCTGGTTATGATTACTACCATCAATAAACCAGAAAGATACATTTATGACAATACATGTTTAAAATCTGGGCAACTTAAACTTCCTGGGTGCAAGTAATATACACAGTAAATGAGCCCGGTAGGCTCTCCTACAAAAAAACTTCAGGGCTAAGGCCTGACCACTCACCCGCTTCTTCTTGTTAGATTTATCCCTGGCCTCCTGCAGCTCAGTCTCAATCTTCCCCACATGCTTGCTCATCTTCCTCAAGGTGGCGTGTATGATCTCCCAGACGTAATACTTGGTGAACTCCTTGCTCATGGAGCCAGAGAATAGCCAGTTGATGACTGCCGGGCAGCTGACAATCTGGGTCCGCAGCATCTTGTCGATCAGGACACCAATCATCTGAGATTATAAAATGAGAAGGTAGAGGATGATCAAGTCCATGCTTGACGAAGCCCTTGAACCAGGTGTAATTATACAATAAAGGGAAACTGAAAATCAGGTAGCAGTATCCTCTTGATCTGGGCCCAGTTTCATGGAGCTGCTTAACAGTAAGCACATTTTTGTGCTAACTGTAGCAGAAAAATTTGCTTAAGCATAAGCGTATTTCACAGGTTAGCAAGCAAATAAGGCGGCCACCTTGCACATTCACTATGGATTTGCATTGCAGTAAGCACCGGTGGGTAAGCATGCCTTTCCGTGTGCTTACGGTTAGCAGCGCTATGAAATCCAAATTTGTGCAGTAAGCACAGAATCGGCTGTAAAGGAGCTCTATGAAATTGGGCTGTGGAGTTGAAGCTTCTTGAATATACAGGACCTTACAGTTTCAGGGTTTGAACTGTACACCGGACAGCAGGCCCACTGGGCCAGTGTTTTTAGTGTCGGGTCAATAGGCTCAAGACCTGACAAGTCCGGTGGTCTTGTGTTTTTCAATTGAATAACAAAACCTCACATAATAGATGTTAATTTTGCATCGGGAATAAAGAATATAATTTGATTTTTTACCCTTACACCAATGTGTTTTAAGCATTGTATACTCAATACTTACATGAGTACTGTGAAAAAAAAATCCACAGGCAAATCACTCGGGGTGAGATTAGAACCCAAGACCTTTGCATTGCAAGAGCAGATGTCTTACCACTAGACCACCGAGCTAGCCCGATGGCTAGCTTACTGTGTATTATCTTAATCCCCAAAAAATTATGTTCAAATGTTTTGAGTCTTGACAAATACCTTTCAATTACATTGAGTAATTAAGTATAAATCTGCTCTTACAAGTCTTAGAGCTTGTTCAAATAAAAACAGTTAAATCCATGTTAAACTGTGTAGTGGGGGCCGCTAAGATTAATCTTAACTGTGAATCAATCTTAATTGCTAATCAAAGTGTGATGTCACAATACAAATCACTCTGGCAATACTGACAACTCATCTTGAGATGAATCTTAGCTCATTGTAAAATCGGCGCCATGTCTTATAAATAAATTTGCAGTCCAGTAAATACTTTGAGCAACAAGTCCAGCAGTCTTGTGGATTTCCCCCCAAATTCATATCCTGATTTTAGAGGCTTATAGAATTTCTACATCACCACAAATAGAAACTTGAGAGGTTTGACCACAACAAGGGCTTTGTCTTTATTCCTCAGGGTGGCCACTTTGCCTCATTTCTAGAAGATCCGACAGCTAAGGGAGAGCAATGAAAAATCATCAAAACAGGAACAAATTACAGCAGAGCAGCCTCGAAGGACAACGATGAGAAACTTGTTTTTGCAAATTTGTGTGTGAAGTATGTACCGATCATGTTGCAAGAGATAGATTGCTCTATACCTGTTGATGGTTGACCCACAGCTCCCGTACCATCTCAAGGACGTAGATCTGGCTTTCCTCCAAGTCCGCAAGACTTTTGAACACAGGATGAAACCTATCATGAGAATCAAACAGCGAATATTACAACAGTTAGTTCCATGTCTAGTTGAGTCACCATACACAACCCATGCAGTTGAATGGTTTCAAAAAGGTTGGTCAGCTTGCAGGAAGATGTACCAAGAGTAAGAGGGTTAAGAGTAAAATAAATGTTGGCCCAGATTTTTTTTTTAACTCTCTCTCTCTCTCTCTTCCAAGAGTATGTATGATGACTTACTTTGTATATTTGGTTTGCGGTAACAGCATGTGTATATCTACTTGCTAGGTAGATTTTGTTCTTTGAGAACTTGTCTTGCTATTTATTCTGCTGCCGTGGAGTAGATTATTCGGAATTCGGGAGACTTCGGGAGACTTCTCAGTGTCTTACACTCTTCAGTCTCCTGACGATGACTAGAGCAAGCTAGTCGAAACGTTGAGACCAATTAAGAACTCACTCCGCGGTAGTGAAGTTAATAACGAGAAGTCCCCACGATCCACTAAGTGAAAGAAGTTGTCCTGGCCGATTTCCTACCTTCCGCCCAGGTAGTAGTCAATAAGCAGGACAATTCTTTTCAGAACTGAGAAGTCTCCAGAATTCTGAATAATCTACTCTGTGGCAGTAGAATAAATAGCAAGACAAGTTCTCAAAGAACAAAATCTACCTAGCAAGTAGATATACACATGGTGTTATCGCAAACCAAATATACATTGATACCTCACCATGCAATGCCTCAAATCCCATATGACTTACTTTGCGAGTGCACTGAAGGAATGACTGAAGGATTTCTGGCCCAGAAAGAGAAGCGTCTGAACAAAGATATCAATCTTGAGGGGATTGAACGTTGACTCATCTACGGACAAACAAAATTACAACAAACTTATGAAATTATGAAATTTAACAAATGCCGACAGGAAGAGATCTTACTTACAAGTACAAAGCTAGTAAATGACCAGTCATAGAATACTGCAGTCATGATTATCCTTTCTCATGAAATATGCTAATAACAATCACGCATGCGTACAGACACTATTGGTTGGCAAACACCTTAAAGTTATGCACAGGGAAGACGCGCAACTGCAAATGCCTCACACCATTATCACCCTGATACAAAAAAGTGCAATGTTCCCTCATTTTGCCCACCAGCATAATTCATGGTAAAGGTCCATTGGACCAGTGCTTCATCCTTTACAACAGAATCCAGCATCAAGGTCTTCATTTGATAGAGCCAGACCTTAGCCCAACTTCATAGAGCTGCTTGAGCTGCTTAAAAATCCCTGCTTAGCAATAATAAGCAGGATACCAGTCACAAATTTGTAGTTTGGCTGGTAACCTTATTCTGTTAAGTGTAATGTTGTTGTGCTTAGCTTATTTTTTGTGCTTAACCAGCTCTATGAAATTGGGCCCTGGCATCATCTTAGTTGATTCATCTCCTCTAAGACTCTATGCACTTCTTTCATGGTTCATGTGCAGTAGGTCTGTCACTACTGTCCCTACTGTAGATACCTTTACTCGTAGTACACGTTCTGCGGCATCATGTCACTATATCTGTCCCAAAGGCCAATAGTGTGAGATAATGGAATGCCATGGCCGAGTGTTAAGAGCACCGGACTCAAGCTCTTGTGTTTCTGCTCAGCAGAGTGTTGGATCAAGTCCCAGTCAAATGGGACATTAAGCCGAAGGTCCTGTGTACTTGCAAAGAACCCAGAGCACTTATTGTGGAAGAGTAGGAGTTAACCCCTGTGTTTCTGGTTCACATAGCAAGCACCCTTGTTTACAGGTTTCCTCGGGCTTACCAGCTACAGTGATTAAATTCACTTATGAGGCATCTTTGGTTTCATTACCAGAAATATATAATAATCAAACTCCTCTAGCTATTTTTATCGTACTGCTGTACTTTGAAACTCCTGACCTGTATCTTGTTTTCCACCATCTTACAATCCACGGCAGTTCCCTCAACAAATGTGGACAGATATAATCTCTCCCCTATTTTTGCTATATTCTTGTGCTGGGCAATTTAGATTTTTTTTTTTTATATTCAAAAATACAAGCATTTGTCCGAGACCCAGAGATTTTTGGCTAGAAAAACAGTGTTTTGGAGATCACTGGTGCCAGAGACGTTGTCACTTCTATAATAACTGGGAAACCGACTGATGCAATTATGTGATGTTTGCTTCCTGGCCATACCTTCCATGCTATCAGCTGACTGCGTTGGGTTCGGCACATCATCGAGCACAGCGAGGACTTCAGTGGTTGTTGCTCGCGCTTTGATGGTTTCCATCAGCTTGTGTGCGATCATGGTGCCAGGCAGAGACCCTACGGGAAAAACAAATGAAACATGGGTGGTGGGGATGTACATTGTAGGTCAAATCCTCCAGCCGTTTGTGGCTGCTATGGGCATTCTGATACAAGCCAATTGATCTCAAAAGGGTTAAAGGGTGTGTACAACATTGGTAAAAGTGAAATGATAGTTTACAGATTTACACATAACTTACATGGTATAAAGATTGTCATGGTGTGAACTTCCCTTGAAATATGTTACTTTAGTTTTTTTGCAAAATTAGTGAAACAATTACTTTTGGTCTTACAAGTCAACAACTTTTTGTTTGAAAACTGTGAAAACATATAAGGGGGGTTTTCTTGCGACTCCGATGACCGATTGAGCTTAAACTTTCACAGGTTTATTTCATGTATATGTTAGATCACATAAACTGCGGATACTGGTCTTTGACAAGTACCGATGTTGAACACATGCTTTAACCCTTTAGAGACCATTCATTTCCGTTTAATTATGGTAAATTTGTTAGTAAAAATCTCAACATAAATAAAATGAAAGATTAAATTTGTTTCTTGTTTTAGAAATTGGGAAACTATGTCAAAATACTACATCGGAAAGTTTCATATGTGGCCATGACCTTTACTTTGACCTCTTTATGTGAATAGAAGTAGGTTAAACTTTGCGGCTGTTTGCAGCCGCTGTAGGCGATTTGGTACAAGCCGCTTGTGGCCGCTTATGGTCTCTAAAGAGTTAATTAAGCAACAATTTCTGTTGCAACAATTTCCGTTACAACAGCCAAGATTCTGACATACCTGCTCCTTCCTCATTGTATTTATAGAGGGGTACCGGTGGCTTAGGGAGCAGGGATTCAAAGGCCTCAGTACAGGTGTTGGGAATGCTCTCCACGATACGCTGATGGTAGGACATTCTGAACGGGGAAGAGAAAAAGAAAAAAAACTGACTAAAGTAGGAAGGATGCCAACAACAAAATTGTAATAAAATATAAAGTTAAAAGGATTTGCTCGTAAAAACTTTCAAAATTACACAAAAGTAAAATATGAAAATAACTTTTTCTTCTAAAACCTGTTGGATGCAAAACACCTTTAAAACACCCTCAAAAACAAACCCACGAAGCAGGAATAAAAAGGAGCCCCAAACCAGACTAAGAACCCGAAAAGCCTCCCTCACCTTGAATGAAGGGAGCCCATAAGCAGGCCTTGTTTAAAATTAGTGGACTCTAGGAGTCCAGTGGGTATTTCAAGGCCTGCTTGTAAACACATCCTGCAGTAAAGCGCTTTCCAAGCACATACTGTATGCATGTAATAACCCTTTCCCTCCCACAACCTTCTATTGATCCCTTGCACGCCTGTCACACGTGGCGACAGTGCCACGCTCACCATTTCGGGGGTCAACAGGTGAACGCCACATTGCCTAAAAAATCAACACACTGTAAAACACACAGGGATATTGACTCCCATAGGCACAACCAAGATTATTGTAATGATGACGACTGATGAATTGGGTCAATATCCCATTTGCCGAAGTGATGCCCCCCCCACACACACACCAACCCTTAATCACCCCTAACCCACAAAGATGTACCTCATGCATTTCACCAAGACTTCACGGACAAACTTTGGCCTGGGCATCTCTGGATCCACACTGACACAGTCGGCCGCCCTGAAAACAAAGCAAACAAACAAAATCAACTATTCAAATTTTGAACGCAGTGCTTTGTAAAAAATGAGCTACACAGAACATATCCCAGTTGAGGTCACTATTCATCGCTTGTCATGCTCATCCCGGCCATGATATTCGGTCCATGGAAAAAAAGTAGGAACATTGTACAAGGACTGACCTATATGTACATTTGGTGTAGGCTTTAAAAATACTTTTTAGGCAATATTTTAATACGGAAAAATGTCATGCCTGCTAGTTTGCAGCAAGGCCGCGCAAGTTTTTTGTACACAAAGACATGGACAAATTGTTGTCCTTTTTACTGTTTATGCAAATTAAGAGTCATTTTAACGATTTACAGAATTTCTCGACAGGTCAGCATGACGTAATGATGTAGAACATACTTATTAAATAGTCGCAACTAAACAGACAGTGAACACTGAAATTCTGACAAAAAAACCTTGCTGATGTAACGTATTTTAAACCCAACCATGCAGTTTCCGTGTCCTTCACACTTGAACTCAACAATTGAATTGCAAACAAGTTTTAACCTTCATAATGACAATGGATGAGATTGCAAAGAATGTGAACATTTCTGAAAAAATGACCTGCCGGCGTGGGTTCCTCCTTTTTCTAGACCAAGAACCTCTCATATGTTACAATCCAGGAGGTTTATAGCCTCTGTGCATCACCATAAATACAAAAAATTACAGGTTTGGACACGGTGTGGACTATTTCATTCTCACTTTGGCGACTGCTATACTTGTTTCAAGAAAAATTCGAAGGCTCAAGTAAATTCTGAGAAAATCTGAAATCAGGAAACATTCTGAGAAATCACATGCCTGAATTACCTTCTCTTATGAAAAATGAGTGCATCACAAAACTGAATTTGACCTTGAAAACTCACCATTCATCCCAGCTCCAGCGGAATTGAAAGTTGCTGAGGTGATGAGAGAACCAATTGACAAAGCGATCGACGCAACTGAGATTCATACTATCCAGTCTCTCGTACAGGAGCTCCGTGGCTTGTGCAAGCTGTGGCATTACGTTAAGTTAACATTCATAATATGGACTCAATATCATAACTTTAGCCGTGAGTACAAATGAAGAATACCAAGGCTGAGTCTGAATTAGTGGCTGCGGCTTGGGTGTCACATGAACATGCATTGAAGTATAGGAGGCCCATAGCAACAAGCATTAGCAACAGCCACAGCCATAGCCTCAAACGCTAATTTGAACAAGGCCCAAGAAAATGTATTTCTACTGACGATGAGTAGAGAAGGCTAGTCAAAACATTGAAACCAATTGTTACTCAATTCACTGGAGTGAAGTAAACCACAAGAAGTCCCCCACGATCTACTTAGCTAAAAGTAGTAGTCCAGGCTGATGTTCTACCTCCCAAGGCGGTACTTAATAAGCAGGACAGTGCTTTTCAAAACTAAGACATCCGTAGGAATTCAAAAATCTACTCCATGGTAGTAGAATAACAGCTAGACATATTCTTACAATGTGCTTATTGCTTTAAGAGACTGAGCGCTGGCGTCATACATGTATTTCATCATGTTATTCTGGAATTATGGGTTGTTAATTAAATAATTCTGATGTTCACTGATCTATATGCCAGCCTGCAATATGAAATCACATGGTGAATGCATCTGCACAGTCCACAGTCAACCCTCCTACTGTCTGACCATTCAATACCATCCACTGCGGTTTTACATGAAAGACAAACTATGCAAGCCTGCAATATGACATCACATGGTGTATGCATCTGCACAGTACACAGTCAACCCTCCCACTGTCTGACCATGCACAGTCCCGCAATGATATCATGTGGTGAACACACAGCACGTACATGACCACAATCAGGGCCCAATTCCATGGCTCTGCTTACCGTAAGCAAAGAATCGGCGCTTACGGAAGCAGGGAATTCCGCGCTTACGCCAAGCGTATTTCACAGGTTAGCATGGAATTTTTGCTTGTGCGCTTGCGTAGTCCACGTTACTAGACATTCTACGCTTACACAGCTAGCGCAGAAATTTGGCGCTTGCTCGGTAAGCGGAGAATGGTGATCGCAAGCGCAGAATTCGGCGGAAAGCAGAGCAATGAAATTGGGCCCACTTCTGTAATTGTGTCGGAATTGACAACCTATGCAGTAGAATGCTTTCAAATGGTTGGTCAACTCACTAGAAAACATTACCAAGAGTGAGGAATATTAACCCTTTCCTTGCCATAGGCGACTTTAGTCGACTGCACTAATACCCCCTCTTCCTTACCATTGGCGACTTTAGTCGACCAAGCTTACATATAAAAAAGCTGCACGCTTGAGTGGTCAAACAATGCGGTCACCAGCAGTTGTTTATGTTCGAACAATTCGGTAACGAAAGGGTTTAAGGATACAACTTGTGGGAGGGAGCTTGGTTGGAGTTTGCACAGCTCAAGCAGGAGACTGGCGTAGGCTACTTCCAGCTTGACAGGATGAGGCAAGTTGAAGAGCTGACCAAACATCACCTCAACGATCATGTAGTTGAGGGGGACTCTGGCCTTGCCGTGATAGCTCACTAGCTGGGCAGCGCTGGAACGGCAGAAACATGGTGAGGATATTAAGGTCTTGTAAACTTGTTTTTACTTTCTTAGTTAAATTGTTCTGGTTCAAGCATAACTTTACACAGACAATGTAACCTTTGTTTATAAAAAAGAGTGACCTTGCACATTCTAGGGCCTTTCTGGCAGGCGAGATACTACACTGGATATATGAGAAATTTTACATTTTGTGTCATAATTTCTACATAATTTCAAGAGTTGTAAAAAAAAAGCTGATTAAATTTTGAAATGTACCTCCTGTCTTTATATCAAAGGTTGATAATTGTACAGAGCAATCTCCATGAAATGTAAATTTGAATGTTTTCTTCCATTGGGCTGTTTACAAATCGTGCCTGCATGAAGACAGGCTCTGTGGCTCTTTTGTAAACAAGTGGAGTCACAGGTTACATGATCTACACAAATCAACAAACGTACCGGAAGTTTTAAGAGTAGGAATAAAATCATCAACTAATCGAACTTCCGCCAAAAACAAATGGTTTTTTTTGACAAGGAGATCATCTTCACGCCTTCATCTTCACGCCTCAAAAAAGGAAAGAATAATCTCTGGAAACTCACCACTCCTTGCGATCCTTGACGTAGGCAGAAATGATGCAGCTCAGTTGCTCTTCAACTAAGTACCTCTCAATGGAATGATGTCCTGGCATGGTGGGGCCCTGCAAAGATGAACGGCCAACATTTCTCTTAAACATTATCCGTTTTCGTATATTGTGTTTATTGAAAACTAGACCGATTGGAGCAAATTTTCTCATCAGAAACTAGCAATGTAGATGATATCTCAAAAGCATACTTGATGACCAAGGGTGTTATTATCAATCGAAAAAACCTGATTTGTACTTCATGCCGATTGGAAAACTGTTTGCATCACCAAAACTGCTCCATGCAAAAACGTTGTATCTGGGTGCATACTTGTTTTGTGCCATTTATTTTGAGCGAGGTACAGCGTTTTGACAATTTCAAATTGACGCGTTAAGTGCTATTTTATGAGATACAGTGTTTTTACACTGACACGACGACATGGTTGTTCACCCACATAATCTACTCAGCTCATATTACCAATCGTACCTCGGGTGCGTCTGTGTAATCAAACATCCTGAAGACCACCTTGGGTACAGGGTAGAAACAGTCGTCATTGTGGGGCGGGACGGTGTACTGCGGCAAGGTGTGCTGGAGAGCCTCACACAGGATGCTATCGAAGGCCAGGTAGGGACGTAAGATGCTCTTCTGGTTCCAGTCGTCCCGACGGAGTTTGCACGTCTGGGCCCACAGGCAGTCAATAGCCTGATAGTCCCGAGAGAAAGGTAAAAGTATAAGGAACAATTCTCTTTTCTCATCACTTTTCATAAAGACAATTTATGAAAAGTAGAAAAGTAGAAAAGTATAGAAAGTAAAAGAACAGCGGAATATTCTTGAGGAAATGAACAGAACAACTAACATATGAAAGATCATGGAAGTCTTGCCACTATTTGATTTTTTTTTGAGAAGCTCGAGTTTGTTTTTACATACATGTATATTGCTTTAAAGGGTGTATACCAGTGGTAACAGTGAAAACATAAATGTTCACAGATTTGCACATAGTTTACATGGAAAACTTTTCCTTGAACTATTTTTGCTTGAAATGCTAACGCCTTTTGAAAAACAACTAGTTTTGCGAGTCCAAAACTAATGATTGAAAACATTGTAAACAAAAAGGGGTTTTCAATTATTTTCTCGTGACTACAATTGACCAATTGAGCTTCAACTTTCAGAAGTTGGTTATTAATTTTCATCTATATGCTGGGTCACAGAAAGTGCGGATACTGGTCTTTGACAATTACCAATGCTGTTCGTGCCGTAATGTATGCTTTACCGTGTGAAAGAAACTTCAATGAACAAATTTAAAAGGGCCAAATATTCAAATACACCACAGTCTATTGCTAATTAGGACCTTTAGAACCAACGATGAAAATTTCTGACTCATTGCATTTGGTTTATTTTATGCTTCACTTCTCAAGTTGTCTCTTCAGAGGAAAATAGAGACACTATTGAGGCCATTGATGAACAACTTACATCTTCCTGGGGGTGTGGAGTGTCACTGTGCCACACCCTCAACATCGGAACGTGGTCCTTCTTTCTCTTCCTGACAAAGAAACAAAACATTTTTAGGGATAAATTTCTCAGGAAAGTGGAAAAAACTTTAACAGCAAAGGAGGTGTTATAGGGGTGAAGGGGGTGTATAACGGGTGTTGTTGTAGGGGGTGAAGGTGGTGTTGAACAGGGTGTTGAACAGGGTGTTGAAGGGGTGTTGTAGGGGTTAAGAAGGTGCAGCCAACCATGCCTGAAGCACCCGGGCAAACCCCTTCTCTCGGGGATAAGTGCTCTCGGTGTTTCAACGAGCATTACACAACACATTGGAACAACAGCTTTACAACCCATCAGGACAAAGCAACAATCGTTACTTACTTAAGGGCACAAGCGTCAACACCAGGACCCGAACCCATACTCTACTAATCAGAAACACCAAAGCTGACGCTTTTAGACCGCTTGACCATAACGCAATGTGTCAACTAATACTGAATAGATCCCCTTGCATCTGCCGCCATCGCTCGAGATCAAACAATGGAAAAGTGTGCGTAGTCTTCCTTTGAGCTCAATGAGGGCGCTGTTTGAGATTGTGACATCCTATACGAGGGGTTTAACACTCACGTCATGTAGTTCTCGATAACGCTCAGCATCTTATCCAGTTCTTCTTCCTTCTTCTCTGCAATCTCTGCTCCAACCTATCAACACAAAATATAACAATCATTACCTAGTGTGTATAGATACTTTTCTAAAACAAAATTATTGTTTATGCTGTGTCAAAATGAAACCTTACTCTCTAGGCCTTTTTGCCTTCAGGTGTACCTCAATCCTCCAGCATCCAACTCTCCTTTACACACCAAATTGTTTGGACTTGGGGACCCTGGATAAACTAAGAAGGCATTCACCCGCGTGCCGGCGCGTGGCTTCACGTAGTCGTTCCAAAATCACACGACCCCGTGCAACCATTGGATTTGCCCTCCAGTAATTCTTAGGTTCCCTCATTATCAAACTGTATTGTTGGTGCCTTCTGTTGGTCGGATTACACAGACAAGGCAGCTTGAAAGTAGCCTACAAAGGAGTGAAGGATTAGTGCTTGCAGTCTTGCTCAGGTATACCGGACTATGGATTTGAGAGAACTACGGTTAATCTTTCGGTTTGTATATCAGAGCTGGTGACATGTTTTGCAACTGATAGCTAGAGATGTGGGCCTTTTTCTACTCTTTTACCACAAAATTATAGAGTCGACTCTCGTTAATACAAGCTCGGAAGATACGAGACCCGGTTTATACATGTTTTTTCACCGGTCCCAAACTGTCCCAAGTTTTGGAGGTATGTTTACAACGGCTGATCGTGAAAAGGGCAAATAGTAGGGGTTAATTGATCCAGAAAATCTACACTCACCCATGGCAGACTGGAGAGTAGAGTGTACACAAACCAGTCCGACCTGACCTGAGGGATGCCTTCTTCTAGGGTCACGGCGACAAATGCTTCGTAGAGCTGAACCATGGAGGAGACGTCCACGACGCGGCAATTGACGAGGTCAGCGATGAAGCGTACCAGTAGGCGACACCTGTCCCACTCGTTCTGCTTCATCAGCTCCTTCAACCGCCTCCATAACTCCTCAGAAAACTATTGTTAAAGGGCAAGGCACAGGGAAAATTAATCATAGCAATTTTTTAATGAACACATAGAATTCTGTGAATCAGAATAAACTGTTGGGAAACAAGGTCAAGGAGTCTGGGTTCTAATCTCGGTCATGAAACTTGTGTCCTTGAGCAAGATGCATTACTATAATTGCTTCTCTTCACCCAGGGGTATAAATGGGTACCTGCGAAGGTAGAGGTTGATATTGTGTATGAAGAAGCCTTCGGAGCGTTGTAAAGTGCGTTGTAAAGTGCGTTGATACGTTATTGTAAAATGCGCTATATAAGAACTAGTTATTATATTATTATATGAAATCGGTGTTCCAAATTCGCAAAGAATCATGTCAGAATTGCTCCGTTCCAAATAGAGCGCCCTCTGTTGAAGAGTCTTTTTTTTTCTTGAATGCCACGTATTGTTAAAGATATCATCTTGGACCAAGACTACATGGATACAATTCATATAAGAACTCACATCGCCTCCACATTCGTAATTCTTAGCATTGATGAGTCCGACTAAGGTTGTGTAGACACTCAACTTTTCCGGCAGCTCAGTTGAACTGTGTAGAAACAAAAAGAAATAACATTAACTATGAAAAACAAAAACTATTGCAAATATTTAATGAAAATTCCATCTTGTTCCAGCAATGAAAAACTGCAATGATAAAAATAATTTACATTTATTATTCCTTTTTTTTATGTTACTTGGGGGCAATGATGTAACTTCTTGTTTCTACTTGATAATAATAATAAAGGAAATAATAGTAATAACAATTGTAGTCTTGGATAAGAAGACGAAGATGTGTCATCTCAATGGCATAGCTGCGCTGGGTAATACATGGGTAGCTTCGAAGGAGATGGAAAAGATCCTAAAGTGCAAGCACCAAGACACAAGGGCAGAAGCAAAAATTCCCCGCTAACCCATGAAATACGCTTGACGTAAGCGCAGAATTCACTGCTTCTGTAAGCGCCGATTCTTTGCTTACGGTAAGCAGAGCCATGAAATTGGGCCCAGATCTACTGCAGAAGGTGGAGCTCTTGGGAAAAGAAAGGATTCTGCAAAAGACCTTCAGGATATAGACTCGAGGAGTTACCAGCAAAAAGGAATAGGTGTTCTTTCTCTTGCATTCTGGGATATCATGAAATTACAATCATTGTCACACAAATTCACTGACACGGCATTTAGGGTGCTAAAACAGTACATAAAGACAAGAAGAAGAAAACAAACAAGAAAAACCTAAGACAATCAGATCCGTTTTGGGGCAATACTTACCACACACACAGGATACCGATGATCTTAAGCTTGTAATTTGGCAGGTCAGCTTGCAGGACACCGGCTAAACCTTCCAGATTGCTCTCTAGAGATGAGGTACTCTTAAAAATTAAAGCAACAATTATTATTATGCAGACAACCATGGTTTGGGTGTTTACTAAATAATTAACTGTTTGAAGAAACAAAATAAGGTGAAATACGTTTCCCAATGTCCTTAACGTTTAACCACACCCGACATTTAAAACAACTTTGACCTAAATTTCACCAGGTTTTTTATTTTTTTGCTAAACAGTTAAACGTCCCCAACCCTAGTTCAATAATGCGCATTCAAACATGCCAAGTAAGTACATGTATAGCATTACACATGTTCTATACCTTTTCCCCGACTCTAGTAATGAGGGATTCTAGCCTTTCCTCTATCTCGTTCTGGTCAGTGGTGGTCCTCCGACGCTTTTGACTCCTGCTATCTGCTGAGAATGTTTGTTAACGAAAAAGTGGATTCTCATTACAAAAAGACAAACAGCACTTATAAAGCGCACCGTATCTTACAAAACAAGGCCATTTAAGGGCGTTGGTTCGCAAAGACAACGTTCAGGTTTGAAAATGCCCATTTGTTACATAAGGCCCGCATGTGATTTTGGCCCCTCACAAACAAAATTGTTATTTATTGAAATTTCATTATTAAAAAAAAAAACATGGAAAATCAGACGCTAACTACTCCCAAGCGAAAAGGTTCCGTTCCGATTGCGCGGTCCGTGTTTTACATGCTATCTACATGTACATCCACCTTGTTTCCAGGTTGTGTAATAGTGTTTCTATTTGTGTTGAGCCTAAGTCAATTTTAAAATGGCAGTTTGTGTATTGTATTTTTCCTTTAGTTTGTGATAAATAATGAATAATGAAAAAAATCACACAAATTTGATAAATGGATGATGAGAAAGTTTAAGTACATGTATCGTAGGACATCCTGTATTCAGGGCGACCCTGAAATCGAGGCAAATCTTTTACCTCTCTGCGCGCGATGTAAACAGTCCCTAGATACAATTTTTGTGGTTTGACTTGCCAAGCAAAGAGTCTCCTTTCCTTTGACCAAAACTTAGAAACATGTAAGGCTCCACTGGTAATAGTTGCACTTGTAAATGCAAAAAGTTGTGGTATTTTAGGCATTTCTACAAGGTACTAAAATATGTCATACTGTCGGGGCCATAAAAAAAAAATTGCCCACCGAAAAAGTTTCATCAAACACTTTTTCAATTCACAATTCACGATGATCAAATCATGTGACTGAACATTCTGCTGAGCATTCTGGTGGAAAAAATACAGAGGCTTAAAGAAGCCATGTGCCTTATATCATTTTCTAATAGTCTGGAGAATTTTTTTGGTAACACTCATTGTCATTATTGTTATTAATATTAAAATTTAAACATCGGCTTTGTGATTCGATTATCACTGTTTATTTATATGCTATAGTATAAATGTTAAGAAACATAAAAAGACACAAAACTAAATAAAAATAAGATTTGAAAGCCAAGAATTATTTACATTTTTTATTTTGTTTTATTTTTTAGTTTTTGCAAATTACCATGGTAATTTTTAAAATGAAATAAAAAATATTTTGAATAAAATGAAGACAACTGCTGGCTATAGAGTCATACACAAAGTCTCACAGAACACTTGTAGTCACTGCAGATGTTTCTTCCACGTATGGCTTCACCCGGACACCATACTTTCTTGTTTGCATCGAAAACAGGTCAAACTCAAAACAAATGGGACGCTATTATTGAAGTCATCGAAGATCGGTGCGTGGTGTGAAAGTTTCAATGTCCATCACGTTTTAATATATGTTTGCATATTTCTTATAAACAAAAGAAGGTAATTAGGGCATCAGTTGATTATGGATTTTTTTTTTTTTTTCAATTCAAAGAAAAAGGCATAGGCCTACTACATCGAAAACCGGACAGGGGAGGATATTTTATAAACACACAAAAAATCTCCCGAAAAGGGTGCTATGCACAGGCAAACACAACAAAAAGCAGACGCTTTTCACGAGAGCGAAGGACAGCTAGTACTAGATTAAACGTAAATAAGAAGAAATATTACCATCACTGTCATCTTCTAAGTGTCTTCTTCTAGACATACTGAAAAAGTAAAGAAATAAGGCTGCTTCTAAGTTCTATGTAAAGCTTAAAATATGACTCTGTCTGTTGAGCGTTGCGCGCACTGCAGTCTCAAACACAAGCAGAAGCGTGAACTAAAATTGGGCCCAACCCAAAATTTGGTGTTTCTGCGAAGTGTTAGAATTGTCAACAACCGTCAATAACCATGACAATAATCGAATCAAGGCGAGTGGCGTACTAGTATTGGTGAATGACCCTTTTTGACGACATACTTTTTATAGCCTCTAAACGGCACAGGATTTTGTTTTGTCCGTGAAGTAACGCCCTCATCGGTGAAAATAGTGTAACTGTTTGCCAATAATTATTTTGAAAATAAATTATGGGAACATGGACGGTCATAACCTTTTGGGGAAAGAGTTAATTTCGTTACCTTTGTATCCATTATCTTTTGACTAAAGTTAACTGATTTATGTATTATTTCATTTATTGAAAACATTTATAATTATTCATTTGAATCTTGTAGTGATAATGGAGTATCAAAAATGACAATACTTTACACTAAGATATTTTATGGAAATTAAATGTAACTACCAAAGCTGACGGTGGCCATTTAAGTTAAATTTGTTTTTAAAATTAAATTTGATGTAAAATAATGTTGCAACGGTGACACATTTGACTGTCACTACAAACTTACACCCACACTCAGATCCCCTCCTCATTGCCATTTCTCTGTTTAAATGTTTCAATCACCTCTATGAATGCACCCTTACAAAAAATTATTAAAATCATGATTATTCCTGAGACCCAGTCAAAAAAGCACAGTACTAACATAGATTCAAAAGTCTGTAAATTCATTTTATTTTCATCTTTATAATACATAAAAGAAAGCATTTTTTTTATTATAAATAAAAGCATACAATAAGAGATCATTTTAAACACTCAAAGATCAAAACTAGATCAACAAATTAAATGTCAACTAATTATTTTTAGGGCTAAACAAGAAACTAACTAGAATGCAAACATTCGCTGAAACAAGCAATAACACCCCAACAACAGGCAAACAAAGAAATACTCAAACCAGACAAAATAGGGAGACCGCAAACATAGGGGCTAGGTAGCTCAGTTGGTAGAGCGCCAGCATGTCAATCAGGAAAATGTTGGTTCAAATCCCGCTCTAGTCAAGTTTTCTTTGTTCAACCCAAAATCATTAAAAATTTACCCAGTCAGTTTCCCTTTTGGTTTATTATTTGATAGACTGCTAACATTTACTGAAACAAATACACAGATACTCCAACAACAAACAAACCCTTAAGATTAAAATATTCTACACTGCAAATTTATATCCAAATAAGCTCAACAGACAGAAAGAAAATAACTGACAATGATGTTGTAATTTAAATGGTTGACACAAGTTTCATTTCAGGGCATCACTGCATTTATGAAAATATTGGCCTTTTAATTAATGGTGTCATTGTTTAAGATGATTTAACTAGAACCAGTGACATAATTGAGTTTCATTCTTGGTTTCTTCATCAAGTCCATTGTAATGTCTTTGTTTTTGTTTTTAGATTTACATAAAAAGGGTGATAACTGAAAATGCTTTTAGTCTGAGATCTTTACAATTTTAAATACAGGGAGCAGTTTTCAACCTTGTTTTAAAAAACTTTGAAATTGTATTCAACAAAATTGTCTAGTTAGCATATTATTCAAGGTTTTCATTGTTTTATCTCAATTAACTGGAACCGGTGACATTACATTTTTTGCATGTCTGTTGCAATGTTACCAAAAAAAGTTCAACAATATTAGCAGTCAGTCTTAATTTGGCTCTTAGGAGCCCACGGTTAACAACATTTTTAAAAGAAAGACTAAATTCAAATCATCCAAATGTACACAAATTTTGAAAAGTAAAAAACTAAACTTTTAATATTTTCTTCGAATTTAAATTTTGTAACATGAATGATAGCCTACTTCAATTTATTTATTTACATAAGAGTGGGGGAATTTTTCAGCTTGAATCATGATTCATTTGCTTTTAAAGATTATTCAAAAAAATTGTTGAAATCCATTATTATTATTATCTTTTACCTGTTGCTCAAAAGAAATAACCATTAAAGTTATGTTTGCTCAAAGAAATGCATACAAACAAATTAAAGGCAGTTAAAATTACAAAAGTTCACATTTATACAATTTTGCATTTGTATATTTCTTATTGTCAATCATTGTTTTCTTCTTGCCTATACAATATAAAGAATAGATCGATCCATTAAGCCCCGCCTCCTTACGAGTTGACCAATCACAGCCACGAAACCCGATCACCATTAGTGCAAAGATCACCAAACGGCTCAAATGGTGATCAGATTTCGCGGTTGTGATTGGTCAATGAGAAATGGGTGTGGCTTAATGGACCAGTCTATTGTTAATTTATTCCAACCATCATAAATCCTGCTAAACCACACTCAGGAAGTTGCCCTATACTTAGGATTTGGGACTGTAGGCCCAAATAACAAATTGCTTATCAATATCAGTGTCAGCATGTGCCAGGCATTAAAGTCTTATCCATGTCAAAAACATTGGAGTGTTGAGGTAACATTATTCGCTCTTTGCACGGATCGGCCATGTGTATGTAGAAGCCTCGATTTTATACTTCATTTGTATTGTACTTATGCATCTGTTTGGATGAAAGTGTCATTACATTACCGTGACAATACAAAGTTATACAATGCTTCGACTGCTGTCCCAAATTTGTGGCTCTACACACAAATGGCTCACTATACAAGGGGCGAATAGAGTGGAGGATTTTGAAGGATATAAGAGGGTTCAAAATGCTTTGTACTATGAAAAGTATACAAATAAGATCATTTCCTTCAAAGGTTCAACAAAAGAATAAATAAACTAAAAAAGTAAGATCTGGATTACACAAGCCTCAACAAATAGTACGACTTACAGAAAATGCTCCAATTATCTATACAGGGGTAAATAATTTAAAACTACAAGAAAATTCCGTATACTTCAGGGTAAAGTTGTTTTAGGGAAATTGTTTCAATTTGCTGCTCATCAAACGTTTTATGCGAATCTTTTAAGTTGTTGGAAAAGGAACAAGTTAACCATAATGGCATAACAATAAGTTTGTTCGGTTTTTATCTTTACACTGATGAGTGGTAAGTACAACTGTATACACTCAGTGCTCATCACAACAAAATGTGTTCGAAACAGGATTAAACAGAAGGTAAATGTTATCTACAAAGAAAGCTAAGCAGTCAACTCAAAAAAGAAAAACTCAATACGAAACAAGTGATCTGAGTATTACTGCATGAGAAATGGTTTGGGCTGTTTAGGAATCAAATTTACATGCATATTTTAGTTTTAACTTTGTAGTGTATGCAGCCTTAGTGATCTATTTATAGAACATGAGGTCATGATTTCACTCGAGACTCTCAGTGATCCCTGTCTCCTTGTCAATTTATTGAAATTTACAACGACATACTACACAACAAACTTTGTTTTGTTTTGTAGGTGTAAGGTTTATTCATTGAAAATGCAACTCTGATAACTTGGCGATGACTGAAGAAAGACAAAAAGGTACAGCTTTAGTATAGTTTTCAAGAAACTGATCTGAAAACACCTAATTGCACTTATGTTGTTCATTTTCTTTTATATTTATGGCTATTTCTCTCACCTGGCAAGACAGATCAGATTATACACAATTTTCTTGAAGATTATTAACAAATCATTTTTCACCTGTAACTGCCTACTGGTTATATCTACTGTTACTGTAGTACTACCTTCTGGCATCTAGTACTACATTCTGGCATCTAGTACTACATTCTGGCATCTACTGATAAACTATCCTACTACTATGTACCTTTACTGTTTGTACTAATTACTGATAAACTATCCTACTACTATCTACCGTTACTGTTTATACTATTTACTGATAAACTATCCTACTACTATCTACCGTTACTGTTTGTACTATTTACTGATAAACTATCCTACTACTATCTACCGTTACTGTTTGTACTATTTTCTGATACTTATCTAATTCTATTTCTGATTCAAACTACTCAAAAACTATCCTTGCACTTTTTTACTACTTGAGTCAGATCCTGTGACTAGTGACTAGGCCTGGATGGGCGACTAGTGAAGTTCACTCCTCGACCAGTCGCAATTCAATTAGTCGCAACTTTGACACTATAGTCACAACTATTTTCAAAACCAAAAATTGTGGATCGCCGCAAGCGGAAAAAGGTAAAATTCAGGCGGAAAAAGGTAAAATTCAGGCTGAAATGTGAAGTATGCATTGCAATGGACGCCATTGAAGTAAGCAACTATTTTGATGCAACAATATTATATCACAGCAGACAATGATAACTAGGTAGTCCTGGCTGCCAAGTGAAATTCACCACCCAACTAGTCACGCTTGTTAGTCGCGACCGGGCACAGTACTAGTCGCCAAGACCTATCCTGCTATCTACTATTGTAACTATTGTAACTATCTACTGGTACTAATCTGAAATGATGTCATCCTCATAAAGATTTTGCTGAATCTGAGCTGATTTCTTAATTAAGTCTTGCCAGGTAAGAGAACAACCATAAACATAATGCAACATGCAACTCCATATAGAGGCAGTTCTTGAATAACTTCAGAATTTGGCATTCTTAATGGAGCCAACAATCCAACAGTAATTTTTGAAGGAAGTTTCTACTATGAGTAAAGAACTCTGCTATTTTGTCAAAGTTGTTGTTGTTGTTGTTTGGTTTAAGTGAGATTACCCTAGTTTTTACGGATCCATGACCAGTGGCGTGACCAGACATTTACCACTTTTTTGTAAATTATTTTTTATTTATTTATTTTAATTTTTTGGGGGGTGGGGGGGCAGAGACAAAACTGGTGGGGGGCTCTTTAATGTTCCATTCATTTTGTAAATTTTTTTCAATCTCATTTGGGAGGGAGGCAAGAGGAGGGCAGGGGTTCTGACTGGGGTCTCCCGCCCCCTGCCCCCTCTGGTTCTGCAACTGTCCTTGAGGATTTTTTTCAATTTTAAAAGTAGCATTCACACTTAACATTCAATTGGGCTGGGGGACAGTAGAACTTGCTAAATAACCATGGAATCTATAGGATGTTTCTTCATTAGTTCCAAGGTTGCTTCTGTAAAAAACTATGCATTGTTATTATTATTATTTCATTTGCCATAAAAACAGTACATAACAAAATACAAGACAATATACCCCGAGATGGGCGAGGAACAGTGAAAGCAATTACACACTATGATCCGTAGATCTGTTGCCCCACCTCTGGGGTACACAAAGATTTTTTTTTTTTTTAATGTTTACACAAGCAAAGTGCACTGGCTAGGCATACATCTACCACAATAATGGAGTCTACACTTATGCAACATTTATCAAACAGCAAGATCAAGTTGAACATGGAGGGGGGCTGGGTGAGACACGGGGTCTAATATGACTTCTTGCAACAACAGATCTTAGTTTCTTGACAATCACTGTATTAAATGAAAACAATTGCCAATTATCAAAATATTTGGCTTGTATTTCTACCCACACTGCAATCTCGGCTTGTTTGCCTATTTTGCACAGCTATATATTTAGATGCAAAAAAATATGTTGGTACGTAGTTGGCACACATTGATGATGCAAAGCAGACACGATTTAAGCTAGACAATACAATTTGCAAGAACATTGCAGCACAACAGCGAATAGGCCTCGATGGCCTGGCTTTGAACATTGAACGCAGCCCCGGCTAATACGCATTGTAACGAAAACCGAGCTAAGCGACGACAGCGACGAGAGTTTTATTTTCTGACACTCAATACGGACGTGGACAGCATTTTACCATTGAAGACAGGCTTCAAAGCAAAAACAAATTACATCTCCAAAACAAAATCTAAAATACTTGACAGTGTAAATGGCATTATGCTACCTCAATTTGGGGGCACATGACTCCCCCCACCCCACCCCGTTACGACACTGCTTGAAACCTTCTTTTATGATATATGTACAGATTACTGAAAAAGTACAAATCATGCTCCAATCCTTTCTGATTCTTCAGGCTATAGATGGATTCGCGGCTTTACAACTTTGCACTCTTTCCAATTAAAGGAAATTGAAGGATTGGGGCTATTCATTATAAAGAGTACTTATAACGGCTAGTTTTCAACTGTTAGAAAGGGGCAGTCTTTCATTACAGTATTTATTTTATCTACACATGACAACAAGTAAGTTTGTATTCACCAATTTTATACAATGAACTGGTGAACAAGATTGTACATGTTATTGTTAGTATATTATTGTCTGTTTGTCTACAAATTTTCAATTTTTCATTTATTCTTTGAAATAAATGAACTGGCTTCTTACCAAATTAATACTACTTTCATACGTTCAGTTAAAATGACAACTTATTTCCACCAATTAACAACAAACTCAAAACCTGGGCCCAATTTCATAGAGCTGCTTAAGCAGAAAATATTGTTTAATTAACATTTGTCTGCCAAGCAAAACTTGGCAGGATATCGGTTACATTTTGTACATGTTCAGCTGATAACCTTATTCTGGTAAGCATCATTTTGTTGCGCTGAGCAACTTTTTTCACTTGTAGAAATGAATGGCATCATTGGCATCATTGGTTCATAGCAGTCTTGGAGAGACAGCCAAACAGGCACCCAAACCTACTAAAAAATTATCAGTCCATGAGAGTAGCAGAAAGAGGTAGCATCTTATGAGCAGCGATCCGGTCAAATAGAGAAGCTTGGTAGAGGCAGTGCTCCAGTGAGTATTTATCGATATTCACAAGCATCATTGCACTAACACCAAGATCATGGTGACTGTCTTGTAGCAGAGGAGCGAAGTAGCATTATATGAGCAGCGATCCAGTCAAATAGAGAAGCTTGGTAAAGACAGTGCTGTTTCCCCACAGTGAGTATTGATTCACAAGCATTATTGCACAAACACCATGATCATGGTGACTGTCCTGTAATAGAGGAGTGAGGTAGCATCTTATGAGCATCAATCCGGTCAAATAGAGAAGCTTGGAAGAGACAGTGCTGTTTCCCCACACAGTGAGTATTGATTCACAAGCACCATTGCCTCATTCAAGTCTCCTCAGATGAAGGAGCTCATACGTCAATGTTGTGATTTATCCTCTGAAGTTGTGTTTCAAAAGTGGGCTGAAGGTAGATGTTTGTCCTGACATTGAGTCCAAGTTGAAATTGTGCATGATTCATGTGGCCAACAGCTTCGAGAAGTTGATGTTCATGTTGGAAATCCGACTAAATCTTAAGCACGACCAGTGGCTCAACATAAATGAAGGTGTAGCAAGCAAATATCTTGGAAGTTCCATGACATTGTACAATGTCAAACGCAGGCAACTTGCTCATTTAAGTAGAAAGGCATCTCCAAAACAATAATAAAAACACGTACCTTACTTAATACTTTTTAAATCAACTTATTATTCATTTAACAGTATATGTCATTTACAACTGAAACATTTCCAATTCCATCATCACAGTTCACCAAAACTATGCATCTAGTGGTGTTCCTAGGGTTCATGTTGCACGGGTGCTCTGTCACAAACTTTCAAAACCTTTGAGTTGTTCTGAACCAGGACCAAAAACACTTACACACACAAAATTGCTTAATTTGAGCATATAGGCTATACCTTGGGCTCAAGCCCCAAACCCTTGCCCCCCAGCCCCTAGCTACACCACTGTATGCATCTAAACCCACATTTCGACAACTCAGCCATCAGAACTGAGTCCGGTACACTCGACCTTTTAAACATTCTGTCACCGTAGTTGACCTAAACTGTGACTATAATTCTCAACCCACATTCTATGACTCGGCCATCAGAACTTGAGTTCAGTGCCAAGATAACTTGGCAATTTACAATTAAGATTATTACACTTTTCAGACAGGAAGCTTCACTTCAATTTCCTTGTGACCCTTCTCAACATCTTTACAAATTGCTTATAAAAACCACAGAAGAGCCACAAAACAACATATAACAATTTATTAGATTATGTTGTTGGTTTTGTTTGGTAAATACAGCAATAGAGAGTTTGTTTGTACTTTGCAATTGCAAGGGTGTCTGTAAACATGATGCAAAGTTAACTTTGCATGAGACTTAAAGCTTTTGTAAATTTTTAAATTCACATCATTCACGAATCCAAGGGAATACTTAGTCTTTCATATGTTCTCTTTGATACAAACTCTCTACAATTGACAATTACCTTAACAAGATTAGTAAAAAAAAAAAAATTAAGTTAAAAAGATATAAAAAAGATTAACACTTTTTGAGTACTCTACTCCAGTAGGATGTTTACAAAGCAACATTTTTTGACCACATTTTGCCGGAACAGCTCAGAAATCCCAAACTTTGTTAACATATATTTTGTCAATGCCAACTTAATGACAGTTTTTTTGTTTTAGGAAAGCTAAGGGGTAACCTTTCCTGCAGTTGATGTTCAAATAGTTTCAGTATTTTTGTAAAAGTGACAGCTCCTTTGCAAACCTTTTCTCAAATGCTAGTAAATCAGTAATTTTGTAATTTAGTAGTATATGAACATGATGTTTTCAGCAAGTTTCCAGATATACACATGTGGAACAGTCAAAGTGCAAACTGTTTCCTTCATGATGGGAATACCGACACTTGATGATGAACATCTTATTAAACAACGTATTTTAGAAACAAAGCTTTTAATTGCTTCTGCTCAGATATTACACATTTTTTTATGGGATAAAATTATTGCATAGCTATTACACAAATATTGAATGCATATCAGTACATTGTCGCAGAATATAATTCTGAGGTGAAATGGAAAAGCCAGTTTTTGTCCAAGTTCAGTATATTCTGCAGCAATGCACAAACGAAATGCCTTTAATATTTGTTTTACATAACTCACTCATAGATCTTTGTAATTTGAAAATGTTTTTCAATATACACAAAATAGAGAGAGAAACTCGTCCACCCCTTCTAAATAACGTGGAGGACTCCATGTAGGCAACAACCTTAACACAACTTTGCCTTGTTTGGATGAACGAGTGGGGTTAAATGTTTTGTGAATGATGCTGTGAATTATACCCGCCTATGCTTATTTCCATATACAACTTCATTTCAAAATGTAGGATGACATGTGACGCGTGTTCCACCAATCAAATGACAAGGATTTTTAAGTGAGTTCTATAATATCAAATAGCCGCCAACTTTGAAGTAAAACACATTTTTACAAATTAATTAATTTAAAAACAAATGATAAACTGTAAAACATGAAACAAAAACAGGCTGCCAGTTCTTACCTTTAGATAATTACATGTACTCAATACTCTTCCTCCTCATGGATATCCGAACATAAGAAGTTGCTAATCTGTGTATCGACTCTCTGCCATTTCCTTTAAACTTAAAATGTGATGCCTCAATCAAGAATCAGGCACTTCTTGGAATGAACTATTAAAAGAGATGACACCCGAATCATGATCTTTGATGTTATGTGATGTCTTAAACACGTTGAGAAATACTAAAATTATAGGCCCAATTAGATATTTTCTGAAAGCTCTTATTCTCATCTAATTGATGAGCAAATGAACCTATAGTTTTGTTTGGCAGGAAGTGCCTGGTTTTGGAATGGAGCGTCACAAATAGTCAATTACATTTAGTGGGGGTGGGGGTGGGGGTGGGGGTGGGGGGGATGTGGGGGTTATTACTGATCCTTATTTCGGCCAAGACCTCTACATTGTGGTGGGTAATTCTTGTGTGGTGTGATGGAGAATATATTGGGTGACTTTATTTCGATGTGAGCTTGTCTGGGTTCGGTCTGGAACATGATGTCGATGCTGCTTTATCCTGAAGCATATTCTGAAGACAAAGACAGCATAGAGGTAAATCTGTGCATTGTTGACTCGAGTATGGATGGTGCCTGCGTTCAATTCAAGAGTCTTTAACCTGTTGCAGATACCATCTTTTACTTCGACATCACACAAGAAATCTTTGGCACCAACTTGGCTTAGCTTGAATACTTCAATCTCTCTGTGAAACTTCATTTAAAAATCTGTAAATCTGCATCAGTGATGACATGTGATGCCTTGCTTGAATTATGGATATGATGAGGATGAAGATGATGAGGTGGGTCCACACTGAGTGAAGAAGACATTGTTGGTGTTTCAATGTACACTTTCAATGTAACGCTGCATCTGAGGTGCTTTTCTTCATAAGCTGCATTATTTGCTCTGAGGTACATTTAGATTTCATCCACCTCCGTTGGTCTGAAACATGAATCTACTCTGTGACTGGACTTCATGAAATCAACAACCGCTGTTGGTGGCATTTATACGCAACAGTTATTGAATCTCTACCTCTGTCTGGAGTCTCAGACTTAGATGCATTGTGATGAGCATTCAGTAGTACTATACCAAAGACGACATGATATGCAATCCACTCTGTGACTGGACTTCATGGCATCTCTGTCTGAGTCCTGAAGATGCTGTAGTTAATGCTTGCATTGAAAATTCTGTACCGAAGATGATATGACAGTGGAGTTGATGATTTCTTGAATGTTCTGGATAATTTAATTACCAGCACACTGCCCTCTCTGATGGCACCATCTTTTGACCCTATGTTTGAGGTGTGGATATTGATGGCTTCTGTAATCCAACATTTGATTGCAATGAAGATGAGACATGGCCCTAGGGCCTGGATCCTATGCTTGTAATCTGATTGCCTTTGTTTGACTTAGATCTCTGGATTAACATACTGGGGATCTGGGGATGATGAAGGACGAAAGCTGGCACAAAATGTTGGTGAACTTCTCTGAAAGTTTCTCAGATTAACATACTATCGTCAGTCTAACTAGTAGAAATGCCTTCCTTCTATATCTGATCATTCTGAAGAAGATGGGGAACAAGTCTTGATGACATGTCTTGTCTGACATTCATTAATCGAAACTGTTTTATTGATGGTAAATCATGGCGGAAGATATTGCAGCATCACAATTTTCTTTAAGGATTCCCAAAAGGCCACTTTCATCATTGATGGATCAGTAAGGGTGAAGGGGGAAGGGCCGTACATAAATTCTGACATCATATTCACTGATTAAATACACCATGATAAATATCAATCATTGGTGGTGATGAAGGGTAAAATGTATTTCTCAAAGAAATAAAAATGACTTGAACCTGCCTTTTGAGACAAGAAATGAGCTCATGCAATACCCAGAGAGTTGGGGTTTTGTGTACACCATTTGGTAAATACCCTATTTATTAAAAACCAAACCAATTTATGTTAAACCTCGCCTCATAGCTGACAAAGAATGTGAACATCTTGGAGTTAGGCCGTATCCGAATTGGCGGCTACAGCTATGGCTGCGACTGTTGCCAAGGACATCCTATACTAACACATGGCGCAGCAATCCAGTCGTAGCCATTACTGTAGTCACAAATTGCAATTCTGACGCGGCCTTATTCTGTCTTAACACGAAAAGTGTCAAAGTGACATGTGATCATCAGGGCCAATTTCAAAGAGCTGCTTCGGCACAAAAAGTAACTATTAGCACAATAATATTATGCTTACCAGAAAAAGGTTACCAGCCAAAATACCATTCTACACGTACCAATTGTGACTGGTTTCCTCCCTGAATTGCTGAATTGCAGAATTCTGTGCTGAATAATTAGCAGGAAACCAGTCACAGACAATACATGTGGAATGGTATTTTGGCTGGTAACCTTATTCTGGCGAGCGAAATTGTTTTATGCTTAGCTGCTTTTTGTGCTTAAGCAGCTCTTCGAAAAAGGCACCCTGAAATGAATCATCGGCCGCTGATCCATTTTGATCCACTTTGGGCCAAGTTTCGTCTAAAGTTGTTTAGCAGCAAATAAAACAAATGGATTTGCAAATTCAAATCCATAGCAAATGAACAACTGTGTTTTTTCTCAACGATGTGAAATACTTATCATTTATCATTCCGGCAAATAGCCTGTTTCTGCTATTTCAAATAACCCCGTGCTAACCATTTCCACAAGATAGTGGGCAAATGGACCAAGCTGTCTTTGCAAAAGGTAATCAGCAATGAACATAAACATAAGGTTTGGTTTTTAATACATGTGACTATTTAGATCTAAGACATATTAAATAAAGTAATTCACTTGCAAACACATTTTTCCCTCATGCACTGCTCCTTGAAATACAAAACATAGAGCTATATAATCTGGGACAACAACTAATTGTTTTCAGATATCAGCATTGGGGTGTAATAACAAAAAACAAGAGTGAAAAAAACGCCAGCTTTACAGCCAGTAGAATTAAGTTGGTGTAATTGGTAATCCATTAACTTTTATACTTATTTTACATGAAATTCTCAGTATTTAACCAATGCTGAACCATGTCTTTACAGAGCTGGAGACGAGATTGACCAGCACTTCGAAAAAGACTCTGCTAGGGTCGAAACGTCAGGTCACTAACTAACTTTTTGCATTTATACTACAGGTCCTTTTGGTTGGTAAGCAGTTTGCAACAGCTAATTCTATTTTCTAAAATTAATAATGTGATGTTCTGTCAGATAACAAACAGTAACCGTTCACCCAACATATTTCCCCATGAACAACTTTCCTCAGTAAGTAAAATGTGGTTTTCATTCCAATACATTAAAAACATAGCTTTATCAAATTGCACTACCATCAGTCAACATTTAACCTTGCACAGCATCGTAAAATGCGACACAAAATGTATCTGTTGCTACAGTACTCAAAATTCATCATTTGCTAATATTAGCAACTAGTGTCCACAAAACAAAGTTCAGTTCTAAAGGCAAGGTATAATTTTGGTATAATTACTCCACAAGTTATTGACCATAAAAACTTATTTGGTAAAGAGTACTGGAGAGCTGTTGATATTATAAAAACATTGTTAAAAATAACCTCCTTTAAAATAATGTAGTTTAGAGACAGAGGTAATTTTTTACCCCAAAATTTGAAGCTTTTCTCAGGCATCTCAAAGCACACAGTTCTAAGCAACGAGCATGTTTTTCTTTCATTATTTTCTTTCAACTTTGATGTCAAATTGAGTCCAAATTGTCACAGGTTTGTTATGTTGTGCATATGTTGGGATACTATTCTGTGACAATTAACAAAGGTATGCCCTGCCTTTAAGTGACATTTTGCTACACAAACTTTCTGGACGAGATCACACACCCTTACAGATCCGGTTTGTGGGGTACTGCTATTGTTGTTCTATTATTCCCTTTTCTGAAGAATTCCCTTGTGGGGTCCAATTGTTCCTATTGAAATGACCTTGTGGGGTCCATTGTTCCATTGTTGTCAGGACCCCACAAGTGCCAATCCGTGGGAACACTCCATCATGTTTGATTTCACGTTTGATTGTTTAAGAGTATGAGTGTTATTTTAAACTCTTGTCAATTTATGATTTTAGGAGAATATTGATACAGCACCCATTGTGTCAACTGAAAATACCGAGTTTTCCAATATTCAATTTCCAACATATAGCTACATGCCATTTACACAGTCTTTTCCTTTTAGGTACATTTTTTGGTTCTGTCTAATCAATTAAAGGTAATCACAATAAAACCAAACATTGGTCATGTAAAAATGACGCCTTCCTCACCCATGCTAAAATGCTGTTAAAGATATTTGCCAGACCCGTTGGTCCGGCACGCGAAGTCCATAATGAGTGTAAATTATACACCAATTCAGTCGGGTGAGAGACATGGCCTGACCATTGGCAGTGAAAGGTGTCCCAAGAGAATTAAAGCTGACCTATTCGCAAACGATTACAGACAAAACTTATCCGGCTGCGCAGTATGTAGCAGTAGTATGTTCCGATTCATAAGCGCATTCATTCAATTCTAAGGTGCTGCTGCCCGATGCGAATTGTAGTTTCTAAAAAAATCAAAGAGTTCCATGTGTAGGTATAGAGACTACAACCAAATAAAGATACAGAATAAAGTTTTGTTGTAAAACAGTTTACAAAACATCCCAAGAATTTCTCTCCCAGTAATGAGGCATAAAATAAAACAGGATTTTCTAAAGTAATTTATAAATATTTCTCAAGAGAGTACTGTCTCAATGGGTGATGCCTCAATTAAGTAGTGCCTTAATGCCTTACTGAGTAAAATACTCAATAAATCAAGTAAGATCAAAAAGTACTGATGTCACAAGAAATCATATTCAGACTTATTCACTACAAGTTTACAAAATGTAAATGGGCAACCAAGGTTCTGTCATACTCTGATTTAGGGGGAAAAACAACGTCCAGTACCTTCACTGAAGAAACTACATTTCACTCTTCAATCCACTTGTGGTTTCAGCTATGCTCACACCAGTTCTTAGTGATACTTATGTATCAGTTCTTGGAGATGGCCACACCAGTTCTTGGCGACGGTCACACCAGTTCTCGGAGATGGTCACACCAGTTCTTGAAGAAGGTAACACCAGTGGAAGATTCCAGTAGGAGCTGTGGCCACTAAGCCCCCACTGAAAAAGACACTCGGGATCACTAACTCCATACCATCCACGGCGATGACATCTTAATTTGGCAGCGATAGTCCTTAAACAATGCAGTCTTGGCAGTCTCTTCCAATCCATCTTGGTCTGTGAGACAAAGCACCACCTCAGAAGGGCATCCTGTGTGAAGTTATCTAAAATACATCATTATATACAGAAAATTTCCTTTTTGATTGTTTTAATTTTTCTTACCGCATGATGTTGGCCCACTTAGAGCTGCTATATAAAGTACATTAATTGCTTTAATAAATAAACTGTAAGGGAACTTTAAGTTTTTGATCCAAGTTGTTTTCTAACAATTTGGTTGGTGTTTTATTTTTGCAATCATATAGCAGCTCTATAAAGTCAGGCCTGATGAAGTCGACTCCTGCACACTCAACTGTAGAACACCTCTTGACGTCCGAGTCATCTACAACAAAAGCTTATATGAACTCCATAGGACCAACCTGAATATTTCAGCTGATCATAGTTGCTTCAAAATGCCAACTTCTCTCAACAAACTGCAGTAGGACAAACTGGTTAAAATCTCATTAGATTGGATTGTGTGTTTCTCGGCTAGTTACAGCAACTGTCAAGATTTGTTTGCATTTGCAACTTCAATGGTGTCTACTAAAAAACACGATGCTATAAACATGTTGAATCCACAAGTTTTGGAAAAGCTTAGAACTCACATCATTCATAATTGTATCCAAAGCGGTTCTTAGTTTTGTACTTGTATTAGGAACTAATTAGTAAACAAATTCAGCAAAAGGAGGCACCATAAAGCCATTGACATTAACACTGCTATAAAATCTACTCTGGCTCTCCAGGCCAGATATGGGGTTTTTTAAGCAAAATCTGTGACTACACTTTACTTGAAAAATGTCAGGGTATATTTTGGAAAACGATTTTCGGCATCAACTTTCAAAAGTTGATAGAAAATTTAAAATATTTGCTTTGAAAATGAGAAGGAAGATGCATAAACTGTGCTGAAGGTTGATCTAACAAAATCTGAATCAGGGGTTTCAAAATCAAGCTTGTACTTTGCTGAAATTGAAATTAGCTAATAGTTACAATTCCTGATGGGAATCTTGTTTAATGACTTTTAATTAGGCTAACATAACAAGCTTGAATTTTCAGTCAGTCGCTAAGCAAGATTACAAAAAATGTAGATCCAGAATAAATTCATGAACCTTGGAGGAATTCCAAGTATTTTATGTGGACTCTGTGTCCTTTGTCGAAACGTATAAAAGTTACTATTCCTGCTGGGAAAAAAATTCTTTAATTAGGCTAACAAACGCTGACTTTTCAGCGAGTGAAAAAATCGTACCAATGGAGGTAAACAGTCTCTAAGCAAGGGAACAAAAAAAACTAGATCTGGAATGAATTGAGGAACCTTGGAGAAATTCCATGTATTTTATGTCAACTCTGTGTCCTTTGTCGAAATGTAGTTTAGGAAATTGGTTTTTACACAACATAAAGCCATCATGTAATAACATGATGTGCTTATATATGTACACTCAGCCAAGAGTCTCCTCAAAATGTTAAATATATTTTGGCAGACAGTATTAAAGAAAGTTGCTTGATTGGTAAACTGGTCATGCTCAAACGGTACAGATAAAAGCTTGGTAAGCATATACATGTAATTGGCTGTATATCAATGTCAACACTTTATAAACAGTGTCAACATTTTTAGCCAAATCTAACACTGAATTAACATGTAAGTGTACTTGTATGCATTTTGTTTGTCACCCATGTTGCTCATTCATGCATAGTTAAACCTGCAACATGATCGACCCAAAAAGATCTCAAAGTGGTAGAAACTGCAATTATTTTTTGTAAAAAGTATCCAAAGACTTTGGTAGGAGTTGAATTCATGTTTACCTCAAAGTAATAAAATACATGTTTCTGGTGGACAAATATTTGTTACTGGTGGACAAATATTTGTTAATGATTTTTTTTATGTTAACAAAGTATTTCAATATTCGTCCTACTTAAAAAACAAAACTGAAAAGTTTGTCCTACAACATGGCTTTTTGTATGTTTAATGCCTTCAAGCATCTATAGGTAACTTGGGGGGGGGGAGGGGGAATTGAACCCAATACCCTCCGTTTGATATTGCAGATGCTTTCCTTTGGAACAACAATAATGTTTAAAGGAACTACATGAGGTAGTCAATGAAGGGCAATGCTCAAAAAGTGAAAATATTTTTAAACAATAAACATGTTATAGAGTTTGTCCTTTGAATAATAGGAGTTGAGCCCACAACCATCTCAAAGCATTCAGAGGAAGTATAAGTACAAGTTGCTGGTGTACAAATGATGTTTGCAGAGTATTTGTGAAATTTTCAAGTGACATATTTTGATGATGTTGTCCTTCAACAACCTAGCTTTGTGCATGTTTAATGCCTTCGAGCATCTATTGGCAACTTGGGTGGGACTTGAACCCACAACCCTCTGCATGGTAGTGCAGATGTCATACCTTAGACACCAAGATTGCCTATAAATTTTCAAAAGTATTAAAGGAACTACATATTGTCAGCAATTTCACAAAGGGCGAAAAAAGTCCTGGGGTCGATTTCACCAAACTCTTCCTAACTTAGGACTAGTCCTAGGCAATGCTAAGAGATAGGACTAGTCCTAAGTTAGGACGAGTAACTTAAGACTAGTCCTATCTCTTAGCATTGCCTAGGACTAGTCCTAAGTTAGGAAGAGTTTGGTGAAATCGACCCCTGTGCAGCTAAAAATGTATGTTTGGAGAAAACCACGTTTGAAGTTTTAAAAATGGTGGTTGGTAGACTATTCAAAATTTAATCTTGGAAATTTTACATATCAGGGAAGTAGAGTTCCTAAGTCATACAAATCTGTTAAGTTTTGTCCATGAGTAATTATTTAGTTAACAAGATTGTCTCTGCGTGGAAACATTACAAAATGTGGTCTGTGTGCAGCGCGTCGTGCATAAACGTTTTGGCTGTTCGTGAAAATGCAAAAGCCCGAGCACCCACTTTTGGCACTGTGCCAGCGGATAATTCCACACGGTAGCGCAATACACTTTTTGAATGTTTAATGATAAAATGGCTCAACATGGATTTTGATGTGCAACATAATTCAGTCTTACTCCACACCCAAGATCTATCTTTGGAGTTGGTTGAGAAAAGATTTCTTTTTTTAAATATTAAATCCTACTAAAATGAAACGCTGTTACAGAACAGTCAGTTTGGGGGATGTTACATCCTCTATTATCCCTATTATTTCATAGCTTTGAACGTTCCATTTTTATTGCATGTGTATGTGGCAGGCAATAAAGCATCTTTGTTTAATTCCAAAACGTTCAAACTGAACTTGTGCTTTTGGTTTAACTGTTTAACTGTTTCTTGCGACTCCAATTCAAATTGAGAATCGGAACTACTGTGTGCAAGGTACAACTACAGGGGAATTGCTATTATGAGCTGACCTGTAAATAAGCTGTTATCATCACCCTTAGAAAAGGTAAGGACATCTATTGTCTACAAGGGTGACATACATAAGAATTATAGGGTTCTAAAGACTTTTCAAGCTATTTAATATTAATCTTGATAATATTTTCTATGAGCAACAACAAAACAAAACAAAAAAACCACAGATTTAATGAAAGATTATCTTGCCTGATTTGAAAAAAGAAATTTGAAAAGTGACAATAAATCTGCTGGCCGCAGACAGGGGAGGGGACCTTAGGTGCACCACTGTTTAGCTATATCATAGAGCAAGGACATATCAAGTTTCACCACACCATAAATATTTGAATTATGAAAAGGTATAATACGTAAATTACTATCAAACACAGACTGTTAAGACAATACAAGATGCAGATAACTGCACCATGCTGACATCCTGCTGGTCTGACCATGAGGCACAAATAAAATAGAAAAGTTGGTTATTTAAGATGCAAACAGACTGCTGTACTGGACCCTTAGAAATCATGTCAGAAACAGAGTTCCCACTTCGCCATCGATACACTGATTTTACATCAGCTGTTTTGATTATGCTGTTGGCATGTACCCCAAAAATATAAAAATGTAACTAATTTTTGTGAACCAACGGTTCCATTTCCAATATAATATGAAATTCACATACTAATAACAAGCACATGACAGTTTATTGAATTTATATTGCACCCTCTCCAGGACCAGCCTGTTCGAGGATGCATACATAAAGTAAAGCTAAAAACTATAAAAAGCTAACAAGATATTTAAAATATATTTGTAAAAATATTTATGGAAATGTTTCAAATCTCAACACTCACACTGAACATCCACGTAGGCCTACTCATTCATTCTAATCGTAACAAATTACACAGTAAAAAAGTCAAAACCTGGATAAAATGTTTCCAAAAAGCCCTCTAAAGACCTGTAGCCATAAATTTAACAAGACAACTTGTAACAACTTTCTTTTGAGAACATAAATAAAACAAATGCTCAAGTTGTACTTTTGCTAGGGGAAGCCCTCTCAAACTTTTTAGGAGTAACAACAACGTAAATACTCCTATTGCAGTTTATTCAAAGTTTGTAGAACCAAGAATCTATCTGTTCTTAAAACTCAACTTCTGTTGATTATTCAATTGCAGAATCAAATTGATAAGTTGTTTGTTCACCTGCAATGTCTCAACCTTAATTTTTATGAATGGGTTGTTTTTGTCTCACTTAGTACTGTACCCGACATAATAGATACATGAGACATGGGAAATACAGGAGATGTGGAAGATGGTAGTGGATGTAGTACAGGCCCGTAGCTAGGATACCTAAGGGGGGCTAAGGATGGGGTACACTGATCAGATGACGTGTTGATCAGCAAGGAATTCAAAACCTAATGGCCTTTTAGGTTTTAAATTCTTACTGTGGTTTATAATTGGGAACTGATGATAGTCCATAGACTATAGTAAAAGTTTATGCCAGGCACAATTGACCAAAAGCCCTAGCAATAATGCCTGCTCTATTTGGTGTAATACAACAGTGTCTTGATTTTAGCAGGTGAGGCAGCCCCTCTCTGAGACAGGTTGTAACGGGCTACAGGTTACTGTTAGCAGATACCAACTGAGTAATAAGCACCTGACCTGACAGGGTGTAATGTAATAATGTGCCACTATACAAAAAGGTCTGTTTCTTATAATGAGAATTGAGAAGATACAAATTATATGACAGAAAATTTGTTCTTCCTTTTTTCAATCAGTATAGTAATAAATTTCCTGAAGAGGGAGGGAGGGGGACAGGGGTGGCCCCCGGGCCTGACGGGCCACCACCTGGATCCATCGCTGGAGATGTTACATCCTCCCCAAGCAAAGTCCATTACAGTAAGTAAAGAACCTTGGTCTTTTCTCCGCCACTCCTCAGTTGAGAAGTTCAGGGATTATTGAGTCTAGGTAATATTGGATGTACAAAATATCAAACCTTTTTTTGATTTTTAATTGCTAAGGTTTGTAATAATTATGAATCCAACTGTGAACTAACAATGATTGCCTTGTAAGGGGGTATAAGGATGTGGGCCTACGGGCCTGTAAGTTGGGCCCAATTTCAAGCTGAAGCACTACCGAACATTAAACCCTGTGCACAACAAATATTACCTGTAGAAAATGATGACAATGTGAGTACCATGAGAATGATCTCCAGGCTAGACCAAGTACCATTGACATAAGTACAAATGACACTTGGATTTTTTATCTACACAACAATGCACTTCACCCTACACAAGGTGCACAGCTTCTGTCAGTCTTTTGGTTAGGCACTGACAGTAGCAACAGGGTGAAACTGTATTGTCTAATCTACCAAGCACAGGCAGAAACCACCAGTCAAATGGAGGGATTGCTTATGGTTCTACAATATTTCTTGCTCGGCATAGTAAAGAATAAATGCATTTACAATGTAATTGCTTCACAGCTTTATGAAATTGGGCCCACAGGTATTAACATTTTAAGAAACCAGTCCTCTTTATGGTGTATTGGGATGTTATGTATAGCAGGGTGAGGCAGCACGCCCCCTCCCCCTCCCCCCTCTCTGTGACAGGTTGTAATGGGCTACAGGTTACCGTTAGCAGGTACAAGCTGATATCAGCACCTGACCTGACAGGATGTAATTTGCCTTAATTAATACAATAGGAAGTAGCTATGCCCATTAGTGTAATTCCCCAAATGGGGGAAAAGTACCCTTTGTTTTTGTTTATTTGTTAAGGAGATGGTTGTTTTCATACACAAAGGCCAGGCTTTAAAAAAAAAATGGTCTGTTAAGTTTTTCCACCTTTCGGGTGTTTGAATTTTGGGTGGATGTTGCATGCTCATCCAATAAAAAGCACTCAGAAAAATACTGGGTGGATTTGTCTAAGTTTACAATTTAGTTTTATAGCACATCTTTCCAGCGTGACATATATACATGAAGCATGTTTTTTTTGTTTTTTTTGACAAATGCCTTTGAGAAAAAATCTTCAAATATTTTGTTGCAAGTTCAATGAATTGGAAAATCAATTCTGGTTTACCACATGACACCCACCTCCCCCCCCCCCCGACCCCAACTCATCTTAAATTTGTTATTTTGTCCTTCCCTTTCTTTTGTTCTGTTTAATATAGACATGCCATCACAAGAATCATGTCTTCACCCTTTGTAATTATATTACTAAAAAAAAATCAAAAACTCTAGTGTTTTGGGCCAAGTAGAACTTGACTGAGTTTAAATTTGTTCAAACAATTTTTTTGTTAAGCGCCCATTCGGAAAAAAGTAAACATTTCAATTTGTAGTATTCATATTGGCTGGTTCATGGCACGGCTGGTGATCTTTTATATGATGGTGTCCATGTAAAGAAAATATTGTTCAGTAGTTTTTTTCTAGATGCTATCCTTCAACTTGCATATTCTCCATGCCACTCAGGAAAAATGTCAACACACACTTTTTGTAACCTTATTGTCAGGTGGCATGAAACTTGTGATTTATCAAACAATTCTCTGTATCAAGCCTGATTTCGAGTTTGATATTTACATTGGTTTTTGCAACTTGTAAGGCAATTTTATCAAAAACAGAAAAATTATTTGAAGAAGAATTGCCAAGCAAATTACAAATGCACAAACAGAAAAGTTTCTCTTTCTGAAAATGCTTTATTTCTAGCAAAAATTCTGACTGTAAAAAAAATCATCAACATCTTCATTAATGGCACTATTCTTTTGAAGCAAAATATCACCCTGCACGCAGGGAAAAAACATTTTGTTTTACAAGAAATTTCACCCATTGGGCAATTTGAACTATTTGTGAATGTACAACCAGAAGCTACAACCAATCAGATGGCAGTATTATCACTCACCATGAGGGAGTATTTTTGAACCACTTTGAAAGTGGTCGCAGCTTGGTTTGAATCCGTAGACATAAATTGATCAGTTTTTGAGTCCAAATCGTTTTTTACAACACAGCAGACTATAATTTGAAGCAAACTATTTTGCAAGTTGAATGATATTGAAAACATGAACAAACTTTTTACGAAGCATAAGTTTTGCTCATCCATTGCATGTTTTACATTCGTTTTCACCCCAAGTATGAATTGCGCTTAAGTGTGCAGCACGCATGCAAAGATGACTATGCACTACTGTATAAGGATTGCTGGTAATAATGAATTGTATATGAGGACAGGTGGTTTGACAGCACTAGTTATTTCACTCAAGGGAGGAGAGAGAAGTGGTAATGTCAAGGAGAGTAACTCACCAATTGGTGGGATCTTGATGCTTGGGCTCCTGATCAAGAAACCAAGGCCCTGGTCAGAGACTTGATCTTCTTGATGACCACCTGTCCAAGCTGCGACATGTGATCATGAGGCATTTCATTGGCGCCTGTGAATAATGAACAGAGCAAAGGCCACTGGAATGGCCGAAGTAAAAAGCCCCGTCTGCATGCCATGCCAACCTTGCAGCATCAAGTTAGGCAACCGATGGACCCAAGCTACGTTGATCGTCTGTGCGCCAGCCGGCTCTTCGTGCCTCGAGAAAATGTGTTCCTCTGAGTGTGTGCTTGTCGATGGTTATGTGGGAACAATGTATGTAGATAATAATGTCTGCAAGGCTATTGAACTCCATTACCGGGGTTCCAACAAGCAAGCTGTGAGCCTACAGAGTTGAGCTTGACATCTCCCGAAGTCCACACAAGATTCGCCAAGCTCCCTCTACGGATCGAGCCCATCTAGGTACTATCAATGGGCTAAAATCAGTAGAGATCACCACTCAACGCATCTTGTGCTGGCGCCGCGGACCCGTTCGATGCCAGCCTCAAGTCTGGACTTCTCCATCTTACAAGTCTCCACCCTGTAATGAAGCGCCTCACAATCACTATTAGCCACATACATTCCCCCCTCAGAACCACCGACAACCACCCATCCAGAACAACTCAAATTCCTGAAGCACTTTGGAAGACGCGGCTGGCTAACACAGGCAACCACAATAGCCCCATTCCACTAGCTGCCATCCTTAATGGTGCAACATTCGCATACCGTACAGCCAGGACCTAATACCCCAGCAAAATACATCCCAGTGAACCCCCACCCTGCCCATTACCCCCAGGAACCGCAGAAATGCCCGATGACCACAGGTCACAGCTTGAGGAGGACATCAGGAAGGGCAAGTGTCTGCCCAGGGTCTCAGATCTTGATGAGAAGTCCAAGCATCAAGATACCACCAACCAGAAAGCTCCTCCTTTCCATCCCATGCTCTCTCTCACAAACTCCCTGAAATAACTAGGTGTCTTGTCCTCATATACAATTGGGGTACCCTCCTGATGCACACCAAGGACCCCCAATTTCTTCAAAAGTCTTCCACATTCACCTGCACCATCTCATGTCTTAAGGTAGGCTTGTCTTAAGGTAGGACTTTTACTTTCTCTTAGTGGAGAGAGAGGACTTCTCAAAATTAACTTCACTGGCGCGGAGTGAGTTTTTAACTTGCCTCAACATTGTTGTTGGAAAATATAAAGTTTGTATCATGTTTTAAGAGAGAGAGAGCTCATTTGAAATGTCGTTCTTAATAAGAAGCCTGATGAGCACAGGAAGAGCAGCTCAATCCAGCATAATAAATCAACAAAGCTTAAATCTGGTGCCTTGAATAATGCTTATTTTAAACTGATTAAGTTAAGATTCAACAACCTGCAGTAGTTTTCTTCACAACAGCAAACTGGTCAACTGCCAAATATTTTAAACCACCCAAGCCTACCTTCCAAGCTACAGTACTTTTTGTGAGACAAACAGGCTACATGTCTTTTTATAAATAAATCTACCTCAAACTAGACACACACACACACACCACACACAGTCATACTTCAGTCTCTCACACTCTGTTCCTGACATGATGGTCTTCAGTCATCGACCCATGATCATTGAAGTAATTAAAGTGTTCTTAACGTTTACATTCAAGTACAATACAATGTATAGACTTGCAGGTCAGACTAAATTATTATTATTATGTATTTCATGAAACCAAGGATGCCTCATAAGTGGACTTAATCACTGTAGCTCGCAAGCCTGAGGAAACCTGTAAACAAGGGTGCTTGCTATGTGAACCATACACCGGGGTCAATCCCTTCTCTTCCATGATGTTCTGGGTTCTTTTACGTGCACTACCAAATCTTAGTTAGATCATCAGACACTTTTAATATGACAAATGCTCAAAACTATGTTTGTCCAATGTATTTGTTGATACTATCTTTTAAACACAATGCTCCTTTTGAATGTAAAAAAAAAAGGTTTAAACGAGAACTTGGAAGTGAGTTTCATGTGTAATACAAGCAAAATGTGGTTTAATAATCCAATGCAGGGGATGGCATCTAGAAAACCATCCTTGCCTCCATATAAGAAACTGCTTTTACAAATTGTCTCAATTGAAGTTTATGAGACTAATTGAAATCTAATGAGCTCACTGGTCCAGTCAGCAGATAAAAATGAGATCTTAACGTTTGGGCTGACGTTCATTAAGATAAGGGTACAGCAGAGATAAAACTTTAAAATAGGGTATACATGTAAATTGAATCATCCCTTAACTGTCACTTTCCCTCCATACATTAAGGTGGTACTCTTACCATGCTCTTACAGTTGCACTGCATTACTTTTGGACTTCTTTAGCCTTTTTTACACACAAAAAACCACTTGTTCCTGACCAAGTTTTATCAACGTTGGGGGGGGGGGGCTTTGGTGTCACAAGTAAGTGTAGGACTGTTTTGTTCACAGGAAAACTTTATTTTCTCACAAAACTAAACCGGTGGCAATACTGAGAGTACATGTGCCATATCTGCATATATGCCAACAATAATCTCTATGGTGTGGTGATTACCATTTTTTATGAAGTTAACTCCCCCCCCCCCAAAAAAAGTAAAAAAAGTTAGCAGTTCAATTTGAAGCAAAAATTCTACTTCACACTTATTTTTTGGCATATTGCATATGCACCCTGAAGTTTTATCTCAGAGCTTGCAGAAAAAGCAGCCTCATTGTCGATGAAATAGGTGGTGCCAAGTTTTCATGAAACTGTTCTTGTAGAGCTTGGTTTTCTGTTTACATACAGAAAATGCATATTATACATCCGATACCCCATGCTTTTCAGGTTAGAGAAAATAAGGTCTAATGAAATTAAACTTTTCTTCCAGAACTGGGATTTCCAATTAATAAGCTGTTCCAGATAATTTGAATGGGGAAGGTTTGGCAGAACATTCCTCCATTCGTTCTGATTAGGTTCTACCTGTGAAGTGAGACTGTTTATAACTTGATTTTGAATGGTAGGGTATGCGACCAGCAGAAAATTGCTTTTGAGAATATTTGGTGTCGTCCTCAGATTTCCAACACTGATTTATGAGAGAATGTCATTAATTTTCATTAATTTTTATGTAGATTTTTTTGGAGGGGATTTTGAGATGAAAAAGGTGAAAAAGTGACCTTTTTATGAGTAATGTTCTCCTATTTATATTAACTGTTTGGGTGGAGGTAAAACAACTGTGCTAAAAAAAAACATAAATCATACCAACCCTTCAAAGTATTGCTTGATCAACAATACTATTCAAAAGCTCATTTGATTCAATAACTTCAATCAACTCATTCTGCATATATAAGACTACCACTTACTACAACGAGTTGTTTTAAGATATCTCCACTAGAAATGTGTACTTTTGGCACATGAAACCATTTTCTGAAGTTTGTAACGATATCAACGAAATGGATCAACTTTACTTAGAAGATACAATGAATTCCTCCAAATTGCTCCCGTTGAATCTATAATGAGCACACACTAAAATTCCTTGGGATTTGTTTCCACTAATTTTTTTAATTTCGATTTTATGTCTGTAACACTGACCCCAATTACAACAAATCAATTACTAGGAATGTGCATGAAAAATGTTGTTCCAATTCTCCAAATAGACTGTTTTCACATAATTTTAGTTTTAATAGATATAAATAAGTTTGGGGGAAAAAATTATATATGACATACATGAAATTGCTTTGCCAGGTAAGAACAATATTGGTTGTGTTTTCCTCTCTAGCAATGGCAGTATTACACATTCTGTACAAACCGTGTTCAAGTAACCACTGACACTAACTAATTCATGTTTAAAATTGTATAGGCCCTATATGTTATAATTAGAATTTCATTTTGTCAACAAAATTCAACAAAAGTTTTCTAAATAGCTATAATGTATACAGAGGCCAAAGTAGTCCAGAACAAAACTTCAAATTAATGACAGTCCAACAAATTTATATCATTTTGTTATCACCTAAAATAAACAAGTTGACAGTATTATTCATTTCCTAAAAACCACATCAACAAACACAGGATTATTCCTTCTTAATAAGTACATATTGAAAGAAAAAACATGCCTTCAAAGGATACACTGATGTAGGAATTTACATCCGCATTCCGCAAGTCAAATGAAGTGAAGTCTCGTTGAATTAGTTATGACAACTTCTATGCAGTATCGATGACTCTAGCAGCTACAGCTGCGTTACGGTTTCTATATTCACGGGCCCCTGCGTTGCTGGTTGGTTTCTAAGACGAAATCTGCATTGAAGTAAATAAAGGCTTTTGTGTTTTGGGTGGAGCTCATTGGAGAAACTGCAAGACTTGCGTAATGAGTTTTGCTTTGTATAAAGCCAGCTGACAACCGGAATCGAGACACTAGAAGACATTTGCGGTGAAGTGCTGTAGTACTAGTAGTTTACAATGAATGGATGAACACCGCCATATACGCCTTGTATTTTATAAAGAACTTTTTTTACCACGCTATAATATTATGACAGTAACAGTCAGTGTGTGGGTCTCGAGACCTGTGGGTCTCGAGACCTGCAGGTCTACCCCCACCCCCCGCCCTCGCAAGGGCGTCGATGGGTGGGGGTCGGGGGGGGGGGAACATGGTCCCCCACTTTTTAGACTGGTGGGGGGGGGACAGCATATCAGATGTCCCCCCCCCCCCCCCCCCCCCACTTTTTGATTGACTGTTCATTAGAAATATGAAATATGCAACAACATTTTCTTGATTTAATATTTCATTACAATTTTTGTTCAAGTAAAAGAATAGCGAACAAACGATGAAATGTTTTCTTCATTTCTTCATATTTTTTTCTGATGGACCACGCGCAGAATGGTATTTTGGGCCCATTTCCGCTTATATAATGGAAGTATGTGTGTGCGCACACGTGCAAATGTGTTTCATTTTGGGTTACAATCGCACAACGCACAAAATGTAGTAAAATCCATTCAAATAAATAGGAGCAGTTTGGGCCATGACAAGAATTTGTCGAAGAAGCAATATTTAGTTTTTTCGAAGAACTACAAGCTGACACACGATAAACGCCGGACTCCCGAAGCATAATAAAAATGTGGGGTGCAAATAATGTAAGATGTATTTTTTCAAGACTTGCTCGACCGTCCCCCCTACTTTTCAGTAGCGATCGACGCCCTTGCGCCCTCGGATACCTTGGTCTCCCATTGGTCTCCCCGTTGGTCTCCCCCTCGGACTTCCAGGCCTCGACTACAACACTGCTAAAGATAATAGTTATGGAAATAATTCCAAACTCTCAAGTGCTTTCTTTCAAAAAATGTTCGGACAATCTGATAAAAAGTGATAATGGCTAGATGTGCCCTGGACTATTTAAGATTATGCAAATTGGATGGCCCCTGAACACACCCAAAATTTCAAAAACCGTAATTTGTTATCTGATTAATTTTGTGCATCATTTTATTTTGTTAATATATTAAAAAATTATCACCGTCAACGACCCCTTCCACGACGCGCACCGCACGTTCTTTCTGTCCGCCATAATGGATATCAAAACGTACGCAAAGGTATTGACTCCCAAAATGGCGGTAAAATGGTAGACGCGCGCATATTATTACGAGAGACATGCGTTTCACTGAAAAACACTTCCCTTTTACTCAGCAAATCAACACAAGAGCATGCAATCTTCATTAAACCTGTCGGTGAAGTTACCGGTTTAATAAGGACTTTTTTAAATATGAATATATTACAAGACCCTCTTGTCCACGACTCATTATGGACGGTATTCCTTTCACTTTCGTTTCACAGTTATCATACTAATTTTCTTGCCATTTTAAGAGTAAATTTCTTCTTAGCCCCTAAAAATGACAGGCAGGATAGGCGCAAATAAGCGAAATTGGTCAATATCATTTTCAGTTGTTATAAACTTTATGCGCCCACGTGTGGCGACAAGACGAAGTGACCGCAGGTGAGACGCGCGCGTAAATGCAATTAAATAATAGTGAAAACTAAGTGATATGTCACAATCCGTTTGACACCCATGATGTCAGGGAAGACGCATGTCGAAGGAATTATCACAGGAACGACGCCACCAAGACTAGGTCTGGACAAGGAGGTAGAAATCAATTTCACACTATGTTGGAGGCGACCCATGCGGCGACGGATGATGTAGATTTGACCCAAGTCAAATATTTATTTGTTTAAAAGATCCACTTCACTTTGCATGCGGTGTTCGTGAGAAACCAATTTCATAACGCTGTAAGCAGAAAATACCACCAAACAAATTTCTTTGCTCAGCAAAACTTGGGTAATTTTGGCTTGTACGCTGTTTCTGCAAAGCAATACTTTTCTGTGCTTAGCAAGTTTTTGTGCTTACAGCCTTTATGAAATTGGGCCTTGAAAGAACAGCTAGGCCTTTAGATGTTTTTAAATTTGTATATTTTTCACCCCCTTTTTTCTTACCCACCCACATATTTAACTTTTATTTTCTTGTTTCTATTTATTTTTTATTTTTGTTTGGTTATTGACCAGTATGCTTTGTCACAACTTAACACAAATAAATGATGCTTTTACAAATTTTGGACTTTATACTTCTTTGCACTAAGCAGCTGAAATTTAAACATTTTATTTACAATAAATTATATTATATCAGTATCTCCAACCAGCTAAGTCAGATTTATACATTATAAAGTCAAATTCAAGGACAGTTGCCAGTAAAATCATATTATATTTATACAATGCAAATACAAGATGAAAGAAATGTTTAACATCGTGGTGGTGGCAACCGACTTACTCCCTAATCGCCCTTTGCACAGTCAGCCATTTGCGTGTAGAGCCTCAAATTGGGGACATCAGCGAATAGAAGCATTATATTACTCTGTATTGTCGAGGTAAATTCAGAGATGTGATAGGCTGTTGAAAAAAACCTGAACTCTGAGCGCAAAGCTTGCGAGCACCAAGCCCACTACACTAGTAGTAACATTTATCTTTGGTTTTAAAAGTCCTACTCTGCAATCTGGGGCGTTAAATATGGTTTTATCTTCATTTTTATGAATTTGATCTTGGGGGCAAACAAAAACAAAAACTGGATTTCTGGTCAAAAGCGGAGAAATAACATCCCTGGGTAATGTAATGACACTTTCATCCAAACGGATACAATACAAATTAAGCATGAAGTCGAGGCTCTACACACACATGGCGGATCTGTGCAATTCAGGAATTCCAACCAAGAAAAGAAGGACAAACGCTCCACCCCAAAACCAGACATTTGGGGCTCGATATGGGGCATGGTGTACCCCCCCCCCCCCCCCCCTCCTTATTATGTCTTCATTGTGAGCTTTAAAACTCGGGAATTATTTAGAGGATCTTGGGAGGGGGGTACTTTTGTATAAGAGGAAAATAGTGTGTAAAAGTATGGGAACATGGGGGGATACCCTCTGCCCCTGGCACCTCCTGCCAAACTCAATATTAGGTTTATTTGCTGATCGAAGAGATATACATAAGAGCTTTTAAATAACACCTAATTAGGGCCTATAATAGTATAAGGTAAGTAAATCTCAACATGCAACATGAATAAAGACATCATATCTCATTAGTATCAAGACTGATTCTTTGAAGGGCATCACAACGTAGTCTGTTCATGCTGTGTTTTCTTCTTCTATTTGTTGGTGAATTCATTGTCTATTTATTTGTTGTTTTTTATTTGCATACAATGATGGCAGCATCATGATATATGATTGACAGAGCATGAGTTCCACTCCGTTGAAATAATCATATCATATTGAGATGTCAAATCTTGAGCACAGATCTACAATAATTTGTTTGTAATCTTATGTAATCGTCTGCTGGGATAGGTCCAATGATCGGTCCGAATTCTTGTTTTTTTCTTTCTTGTTTTGAATCTCTCTTTGCTTTATCCACATTGCTCATAAGACCATAATGAGACAAATGCTAATCCTCTTTCCAACCTGTAGATCTCTTCCAGAGTAATTGATTTACATGCACAAACTGACATGTTTCACTGACAATCACTTGGAAAGGCTAGAGAGGATTTTGACAACCAAATCCCCTTGAACCATGACAATTAAATTTAATAGACCCTTCTTTGTTTACAAACATTGACCATCATTTTCCATAGGCAGCCTTGTGTTGCACAAAACTGATAATTGGATTGGCACAAACTTTTCCAAAAATCACCATTTATACCTTTTGCCATAAAGAATATAAAGTACCTTCAACTCCTTTTGAGTGTCAACTATTAATTCGTCAGATATTTTTGCTAATTTGATAGAATTTGCAATAAATTGAAAATTATTGTACTTTTTGGCTCTAAAGGTTGCCCATATTTTTGCCAACCATGGTTGGCAAAACTTGCAGCTGTGACGTTGCAAAAGAAAGGTCTATAGGACATTCGCACAAGCCCCATCTTAACATGCATCTTTGGAAACCAAGTAAGGTTAACAAATAAATCAAGCTGCCAAGTTTACATGCAACTATGCCAGGTTTTATAGTTGTGTATCGCATTGCTTCAAAATCAGCACACCATGATGGTTGCCTGTGCTGCTTGGGCTCAACTTTACCTAGAATACTTTGCGCGTCAATCATGCACATTGGTACATGCATATGGGCCTTTGGTTAAAACCAATTCATTACAAGAACACAGATGTGAATTGCTTATGCAGTTAAATGGATACTTGTGCCTTCATGAGGGAACAAAACAAGCAATCAAGCATTTTGTGAACACAATGACCACACTGACAATGTCAGGGTTTTTTCTCCTGAGGGGTACCGGTATGTTACTTGTTTGTAGCCTGCACCCATGAACCAAATCACTGCAACCGATAACTGTATGCACTTTGTTTTTATACCATGGTTTTGGGGTTTTTTGGGGTGGAGCTGCTATACTGCTGGTTGGGGCAACTATGAACAAACAGTTTCAAAGGTCAAAATCAACTAGTTGTATCTGGCGGATTTAAACACAGATATTGACAAAATAGGGAGACCACCAACATAGGGCTAGATAGCTCAGTTGGTAGAGCGCCGGCATGTTAATCTAAGGTTGTTGGTTGAAATCTCACTCTAGTAAATTTTTCTTTGGTCAACCCAAAATCAGAAAACGCTCAGTCCCAATTATGAGTTATCTGGAATAATCATCAATCAAGACTGCCCACCCCCCCACACAACACTGGGATTTTTGAAAAGTTGGCTTAACTTCGATGACAATTTTTGAACTTATATAAATACAATTATAATGCAATGTGTCTTGATATACAGTAATTATTATACAAAAGCTATCATACAAATGATACAAATCATACAGTGACCTTTAAGTTATAACTTAATGACAAAAGGAACAGTTACACTTGACCCATATCTGCCTAACGACGGGATTTCCTGTAGAACACACAAACACTGTTAGCGCGCTTAACTACAGGAAAACCCGTAGATAAACAAGAAGTTAGTGTCTTCCTTATACTCTCATTACTAGTGATATGAGATGGGAAACATGATAAGATATATATCAAATTAAAGAGAATTATATGCTCTTTCCAAAAGTATAGTTTGTTGGGGTATATTATTTGCTAGGTAATAAATAACAAATGTTTGTTGTAGTGAAGCAATAAGCGCTTTTGGCCTTAGCAGGAACAGTGTTTATGTACTGTGAACAGTCAGGCGGATATGGGTTAATATTTTGCTGTCCTTCCTTCACTCGGGGTAATGAATAAAACATTGAGCATTACCCTTGACCAATGTACAGGTAGAAAAGGATTCAATTAATGGGCCTCTTATCGATAGGGTGGTTCTACCTCCCTGGTCTAGTGGTTAAGGCAACGCAGAAGGTCCGGGGTTCCATTTCCACACAAAGTGATCGTGATTTGTTCCGACAAAACTTGCAAAGCACTGAGTATAAGTGCGTTGTGTTATCAAAAACATATTATATTTGTGTAAGGTTTAAAACTAACTATAATTGTGAGTAAATATATTTGTGTGGGGTTCAGACCTAACTTCAACTGTGAGTAATCGATTGGTTGAAATTGGTTCTAAAACCCTGCAAGAAGTGAACACATGTGTTAGGAAACAGGACAAAATGACAGAAATAACAACTCAAGGAGCTGGTAACAAAAGGCAAATCAAAATAGCGAGAGGGAAAGAGATTAGTAAAAAATATTTTGAAGGCAATAGTGTCTTGGGCAAGACGGAATTTTTACAAGTCCATATCCTTCCAACGTAGTCGTTTGTACGGGAATCAAATTTGAAGCATTATGCACAACGCTCAACCTGAACAGGGCCCAATTCCATGGCTCTGCTTACCGTAAGCAAAGAATCGACACTTACAGAAGCAGGGCATTCCGCGCTAACGTCAAGCGTATTTCACGGGTTAGCAGGGAATTTTTGCTTGTGGGCTTGCGTAGTCCACGTTACTAGGCATTCTATGCTTACACAGCTAGTGAAGAAATTCGGCGCTTGCTCGGTAAGCGGAGAATGGTGATTGCAAGCGCAGAATTCGGCGGTGAGCAGAGCAATGAAATTGGGCCCAGGCATTGGGAAGCAATGAACTGGCCAACTACACCACTTGTGAACATAATCTTTACAGGTCCTGTAGTGTTTTTAGCTTGCATTAGCGCCAGCGGAACACCAGGCCTGGTAATTCAGGATAATTGCCTCCATGCCCTTAGTGCCCCTTAAAAAGTCAACGGAACAAATGTTCAATCCTTCACAGAGGGCGTTTACCGATGATAAAGTAGATGATAGAGTATAAAGTACCTGGCCTGGGCTTGATTTCACACATCACTACAAGTCTTTGGCTGTTGGCTGCACCCCAAAAAGTTTGAGAATAATACTTTTTGAAGTTCCAGCCCTAGCCACTGCCGTAGCCGTCAATTCGGACTCGGCCCGAGATTTATCTTAAGCTGAGTATTTGTATTTAGCAATTAAAACTGATGAGCATCTTATGATCATTCTAGCTTTTTGTGAAATCAAGCCCAGGGCTCGATTTCACAAAGAGTTAAGATTGATCGTAACTGCAAATCCATCGCAGTTGCTTAGCAAAGAGTGATGTCACAATACAAATCACTATGGTAATACTGATAACTCATCTTAAGATGAATCTTGGTGATTTGTGAAATCGACCCCAGGGCTCGATTTCACAAAGAGTTAAGATTGATCGTAAGTGCAAATCCATCGTAGAGTGATGTCACAATACAAATCACCATGGTAATACTGATAACCCATCTTAAGATGATTCTTAGTGCTTTGTAAAATCGACCCCTGGACTGCTATAAGCCACTTATCACCACAGCTTTCGATATTTGTTCATGCTCACCATGGGGGTTATTTTTCAAAACTTCCTGAATCATTTGTTGCTGTTGAGAATATCGTCACAATGAAACCATGACTAAACCAAGTAATGACAACAAATGTGTGCCTAAAATGCACCAGGATTTCTCTTTCTCTTTTTGAGAAAATGTGGTTTGCGTTCACTGTGAATCGACCAAACCCTCGACCATGAGCCACGGCCGATAACTGGCCATGGTATGCTGGAATCTCACACTTATCTCTCATGCTAAATACAATGTTAACCATTGGTGGCAGCCTATAGATATCTCATAATCCTTGTTTGGTATGGAATCTTGGATTACACAATAATCCCTGGGAAAAGGGAGATTTTGAGCATGAATTCCAGTTCCATTTGTCCCTCTTTGTATGGAGGAAACCAAGCATTGCACGGTGAGTGCTTGCCTGTGCATGCTACACAATGGAATGTCCAAACAAGTTAATGTGTCACTCAGCTTTGACCTCATATCTGGTGTATATGAAAGCGGGATGGCCAGACTTCTGTTTGTGTGTCAAAAAAAAGTTGTGCATGTTTAAACTTCTTCTGGCATTAATCAAATTATTCTAGGGCTCCAAATGAACCAAAGAAAAGTCAATCATTTGACTTAGTACACATCTCCCTTCTCCAAAGAGATCCTCAATACTAAAAGTGTCGTGTGTTTCTTTCAACATGATCAGAGTAAAAAACAGTACGCAAGTGCATGATTGTATACCCACATGCACAGGAGCGTCCAATACAAATGTTCCTACTAACAATAATTAGTGGCTCAGCTCTTTGCCATCAATACATTTAGAACCTCATTTTCGTTGTTGCCGTGCACAATGAGCTCTCGTCTGATGTCCTCCGACTTGAAACCAAGCTCTTCAAACCGTTGCAAGAGGAGAAGGAACTCCAGCGCCTGTGTACAAAAGACAGAAGAGTTTTCTGAAGATAAGGATAAGACCAGTGGCAAAATGAGGAAAGGAGGGGCAAGCCCTTGTTTTGTATAAAGACTACAGTGACATGCTGGATATGAGGAGTCCATTTCTGGGGTGGAACAATTTTAAAGCCTCATAATTCAAATCTTATCTGCAAGAATCTACTAATCTCATCGGTTTTATATTCCATGACCACTCCTTTTTTTTTTTTTGCAGGTGGGTTTTGGACGTCCAAAATTTTCCACAAAATAATACCGTGCAAAGGCCTGATAATTTTTTTTAAATACCTACGTTAAGTGGTTAAAGGCACTGAACACGTTTTGTAATTGTCAAAGACCAGTATTCTCACTTGGTGTATCCCAACATATGCATAAAATAACAAGCCTGTGAAAATTTGGGCTCAATTGGTCATTGAAGTTGCAAGAAAATGATGAAAGAAAAAACACCCTTGTTGTACAAATTAGTGTGCTTTCAGATAGGAATAAAAGGCTTCTGGCCAGAAGTCTTTTATTATTTTAGTGAGAAATTACCTCTTTCTCAAAAACTACGTTACTTCAGAGGGAGTCGTTTCTCACAATGTTTTGTACTATCAACAGCTCTCCGTTGCTCGTTACCAGGTAAGTTTTTATGCTAATATATATTTTGAGTAATTACCAAACGTGTAGTGCCTTTAACCAGAAAATTGATACTTCATAAACAACGCCATTATTGACTACACAGATAACTCAAAAGATGGCACCACACCAAAACAAAGGGAATTTCATTGCTTAAGTTTGCCAAACGGCCGGACTAGTGAACAACATTTTTGAGAAGTCCGCATGCATTTGACATATGGAATCAAAAACAACTGAAAGCATTGATGACAAATTTGACAACTTAAGTTTGCCGATGCAGAAAAATGCTCAAACAGAATTGACCACACAGTGGATACACTGTACACTGTAGGGTGTCGTGGCCGAGCAGTTTAGAGCATCGAATCCAAGTTCTGGTGGTTAAATCATCAGGGTGTGGGTTCGAATCCCGGTCATGAGCAAGATGCTTTACTATAATTGCTTCTCTTCACCCAGTGCCCAGGGGTATAAATGGGTACCTGCAAGAGTATAGGAAAAAGCCTTCGGAGCGCCACGAAAGCTCGGGCTGTATACTTCCCAGGGAGCTGAGAAAGATTAAAGGAATGTTATTGGCCCAATGACCAAGCGCATTGAGACGGTATTGTCAATATAAGAACTAGTTATTATTACTATTATTATTATTACCTTGTCTCGATTATTGTTTTGTAAGCTGAGAGCAATTTCCACTTTGTCTTCAGGGAAACCTCGACTGCATAGATGATCCACTGAACACAGCCATTCTACAACCTGAAGAAAACAATAACAGACATTTCTAAGATTCAAGCCCTTTCCAAAACTAGGACTTTGGTTCTGGCTTAGGCACTGTCCGATTGTTTGAAGTCCCATAACACTGCTCCAAATGGAATTCTTGAAAGTAGAAACAAATATTCTTTTGAAGAAAAACCTTCTTGTATCACTCCCTAGAAAAATTTTCTATTAAAATTTATGAGAGTGATACAAGAAATATTTTTTGAAATAAGATTTTGTCTTATTTCAAGAATATCATTTTTAGCAGTGTACCAAAAGTGCAAGTTATCAAAATTACTGAAGAAGCTAAAACCAGAGCCTAAGCTGTAGCTTTGAAAAGGGCCTCAGTTACTCCAAAAATATCAATATCTGAGGGGTCTTCCTGTAACGTTTTATAAAATCTCTGGATGGACTAGTGAACCCAACTTTTGAGAAGTCCACAAGATTGTTCACTAGTCCGCATGTATTTGCAAGACTTTTTCATCCAAACTTTTGCTATTTTTCCACCAAGCTTCCTCTCTTTAATCTTTAAAAATAATGAACTAGTTAAATGTAGTACCGACTTTAGAAGCTTTTGCAAAGTGAAATGCAGCGTTGTTGCCACATTCCTGGTAACAAAAGTTTAACTGGCCCGACTGACTACCAATGGGACTGTTTTGAACGGCTAACTGTGCTGTTTTCACTCGCATTTGACTTCTAAGGTGGAACTCAGATTTAAAGGTAGGGTCATCATACTTAATGGCCATAAAAACAATTTCTTGAGAAGAATCCCTTCTATTTTGAGAAAGGATTCCCTTTGAAGTAATATGGTTTGGATAATTTTTCAACCCAAAACATTTTAACCTAAGAAAGGATTCATGCGGTTGGTACCCACTGTCCCTTCGCTATTAACGTGGATTGATTTGACGTTTCTTGAAGAAAATACCATGACTTTTTGCTGTTTTCTCAGACTTTTACAGGTGACTTTTATTGTATCTTTCTAGAAAATTTTGCCTGTAAATCAGCATTATGTTGACAAAAACCAATCTTTGACCCTACCAATAATGCTGTAAGATGACAACAGATCATGTCCAATCTATTACCATGGAACAACAAATTGATTGTTGCACGCTGTGTCCATAAGTTTTGTACACCCTCGAGGGGCAAATATTTTGGGTGTACAAAACACCATCACAGTGTGCAACAATTGTATAATGTTGACTTGTCACTGTATTGAAGTGAATCAATAATCCCAGGACAGAGCCAGGCCTATAGACCCCATGCACAACGCGGAACGCACCTCCATGATGCGCGCCCTTCTATTGTGCAAGGGGTCTATATATTAACCGTACCTTCCTAAAGTGATTTATTAGGATCCTTCCTTACTCTAGATCAAACAAGATAGATCAAACACTATATGATAATTCAACATCCAAACTGCTGGACTTTGGTGGTATGCCTGATCCCATATAAAAAAGTATTTGATCAGTTTACTACTGCAGTCCTCAGTCCAACAGAATCAAACAAAACATGCCAGTTAAATTTTAACGATTGGGGGTGGTAAGGGTTATTATTAGGAAATTCCCCTCCGCTTACAATTCTGTCGTCATGTCCAAGCTGCTGAACCACCCTCGCTGTCCGAGATCGTGGGAATCCCATTGCTGCAATCTTGGCTACGAACGACCGATCCTCTGAACTGAGGCTGTCAAAAATAGGGTCTGTGAGAGGTGGCTGGCCAAAGTCCAAAGAGTTAAGACGCGACTGATGAGGGGACGGTGGGAGCGGTGTGTACCTGTTAAGATTCTGTGAAGGAAAAGAAGGACAACAAGACAAAGCCAAATTAATCAAAATTTCTTGAGGCGAGTGTCATTCAATTAAATATTCGTTCATAAATACCTAGGACAGTTTATCCATTCTGATTGGTCGAGAGGAGATCACATGGCCATGTTAAAACATGGGATATAAACACTGTTAGAAGTGATTAAACTTGACCTTATTGAGTCAAAAGAGGGCGTTATCAAATAATTGCGCAGAGCACGCAAATTTCACAGCCAAATTAAGTTGGTAGGTCCCATATTTGGCAAAGTTGCATGTGATAGTTTGAAACTTAAGCGCGCAAGTTCGAAACTTGCGTGATGAGCTACATGTGATAAGCGCTCAACACATGCATAGAAAATCAACGCAGAGTCGATGTGAGCTGAGGTTAAACTGTCAGATTTGTTCTCAAGTTATAAAGGGTTTTTCAATGTTTTTAAAGGAAATGTATTTATGAATAGGAATCAGAGTGTGATGAATCAGTTTTAAAAATTGTGCACATGACCTTAGCTTACTAGCAGTGTGCGCATTATGCAAAGGGTCTATACATTTCAGGCAAGGAGTTGTTCAGTTTCATGAAGTATAGTTTATGAGTTTGGTTTAGTTATAGGTTTCATCTACTTGGTACATGTAAAATAGGCTCCACTAAACTCAGTGCTATAAGGTCCTTATATACGACCTCAATGATAAAAAGGCATCAAATTAAAAATTCATACAAATTTGAAGAAAGAAAAAAATCTAAATCCACAAAAAAACGTTTTTCTGTAAAAATCAATGTATCTTTTTGCCAAACAATTACTTTTGAGCAATAATGGGTTCGATACCCGGTCATGACACTTGTGCCCCTGAGCAAGGCACTTAACCATAATTGCTTCGAAAAAGTTGGAGTTAGAACTTTCTGCTCTACCAGCCAGGCTCCTAGTGGATGATACCCATGCCTACATCCTTAAGGACTGTGAAGGGGGTAACCCTGTTTCAGCCCCAGGAGTAGGAGGCAACGTGCCCCTGGTGTCAATTGATTTGGGTCGATAGCCCAAATCAGTTATGTGTAGCCCTCACCTTGAAGTGGCCGTCTGTGGCCTTGTGAGTAAGGCGATATCTCATTTAAAAAAACAACAACAAAAAACACTATTTACTAGGAGCTCCAGAATATACAAAACAAATTTTATGAAGTACCAAAAAATTGAACTAATGACCAAATATTACAGAACGCCAAAGGCCCAAAATGTGAAATCTGAAACATGAACTTGACACATATTCAACAAGCAACTCTTTGGTAGATCAATGCAAACCATAGCTATCAATGATATACCAAAACATTGGCTGCTGAAATGGCCTCCACGTGTATTTCACTTTCAAACACTAGATAGAGCTCCAGCACTTCATCTTGCGCCCTCGGTGGGCTCTATAATCTTTGCTGACATCCTTATAGTCCTAAGCCGATGATTTATTTGCAGTTAGTGTCATGCAGAGGATTGTTTAGTTTCTGTACGGTTTCTGGGTTTTGTTTCATTATTTAAGAGTACTTTTTATCCACTAGATAAATGTACAGATTGAGTTCTCTTCAAGCAGAGGTACATACTATGTGCATATGACAGGCCTGGAATTAACTGGAGGCCATCGTGGCCACTGCCTCCATTGCTCTGGTCGTGGCCTTGGGACACCTTCATAAGTTTCCCCATAGACTTTAAGATTTTCCACTGGAAGTACCCTTTTGCAAAATGAAAATGGTCTTGCCCTCTGAAAGATGAAACTCCAGACCTGACATGATGTAAATATATCTGCAGTACTTTAGGGATTGTTTCCACTACATGTAGGTACACTCCATGTTCTCAGTAGTGAAAGGAGGAAGCTTGTATATGTACAAGGAAATGTTATTGCAGTTTTGTGGTTTTTTGTGTGTGGAGCACAATAAATAGAAGAAGAGGGTTTTTACCCAATCTTTATGACTCAAGCATGATATTTGTAATGCCCTTTTTGTTTCTTTTTTTTTACTTTGTACATTAAAGCGATTTTGGCCTTAGGGCCACTTGTTTCACTTTTTAATGTGCTAATAAATAAACCAGTAATATATATATTTGGCACTTGGAAACAAACTCATAAGTTCTGTTGAGTACAAGGGCTGACCAATACATGTAATAGGTTTTAATATACCTTTTAAGATAATTAATAGCAATTTTATTGAATTTTTTTTCTTAGGCCAACAAAATGGGAAATCAGATTTAAGTAGGACGAATATCATGATTGCCTGATGAGTCAAGGGCACATGACTGAAATGCTTGGTTAAAGAGGAAGTGGTGAATGAATGGTGTATTGCTAAAATAGTTCCATCAGAAAATAATGTTTTCAATGTTACAAGGCGCCAAGTTTCCAAAGGGGCCTAGGTACCAGTGTTCCATACGGCCCTAGGCACCAGTATTCCATACGGCCCTAGGCACCAGTATTCCATACGGCCCTAGGCACCAGTGTTCCACACAACCTCCATTGTCTTCATTTATGACACAGGGCATCACAGATAATGTGACCAACTCTCAACCAATCATATGCCAAAATCCATCCATGACACATGTCAAAATTCAAAATATAAATGTGAGTGGTTGAGTTATGGTGAGTGCAAATTAAGACTACATGTAGTTGAACAAATGAGATTAATAAACACTTCCAAGTTCTAATGCTATTTTTTGCATTACGATGATCAGTGGTACATCTACACATGTACACGGCACATCACACACTACATAGAAAACACATACATAAGGGTGACACTGATATTCTGGACAAGTGAAAAAATGTTCATGAAAATTACAAGAGATTACACACTTACTTAATAGCAGTGCCATGCAAGTTAATCTTTGCAAATGAAAGACATGCAGCAAATGCTCAAAAATACATTTCCCATTTCAGGCTGGAAAAGATGACAAATAGCACTCCACACAATGACGTCACCTTTGCTCAAAATATCCATATTGGTAAGTCATTGTGTATCTGCTGCACACCCACATTTTTTGCTACACTGTTTGCCATACGTGTAATTTTAACAAAAATCACAAATTTCATCTGTTCTTAGCATTTTGTATGAAAACAAAATTGTTAAAGCTGAGAGGACCTTAGTCTTAGAAGAACGGGTGTAAAAGCCAAGTCCAATGATTAAACTTGCATAAATCATCAAAGAAAAACTAGTTCCATTCCTATGGGTTTCTGGTAATAAGTGGAGCCAGTTTGTGTGGAGTGGGCGTATCACACTTATGAACAGGACTGCCTCTATGCCCAAGGTCATTGGCATTGGTGCACTTAATGTTCCAATAGACCCCTTGCATAACGCGGAACGCTAAATGGACCCTGAGGTCACGCACACTATTTTACGCACAAAGAACACCTATCGTCCAATCATCTGCCTCCTTTGACCTCAGTGAGGGCGCTTTTTGGCCTCAGTGAGGGCGCTTTTTTAGCGTGTGATGTCATATGCAAGGGGTCTATATTGAAAATTTGTATTTACAAATTGTCATTTCCTTTATAGAGGTGCCCTTACAAAAATGAAGTATCAGGTCAGTGCATCATCTCTAAAGGGTACAATGCAAAGATGCCATGCAGGGAGGGTGGGTTGTGGGGGTGATATGATTTAACGCAGCTAACCTCTAAGTCGAGATCTGGGAAGGATGAACAGCTGACTGCCTCTAAAGACACACACTAAGAAGGGAAAGCAATATCAAAGCATTAAAAGTGACAACACAGCAACAATGTGTATGACAGCACTGCAAAAATGAAAAACAAAAACTCAATAATGTCAGTAAAATTAGGCCGCGTCCAATAAGCAGCTACGGCTACGGCTAGACTTATGCGTCAACGTTAAAGTACAGGATGTCCTTAGAAGCATCATTAGCAACAGTCGTAGATGTAGATGGCTTTACACAAGTGCGCTTTATTGAAAGTTGGCAATTCATGAGGGGGGAGGGTATCTGGCGTAGAGTTTTGAAGAGAAATCTTCACAATGCTGGCGAAAGTTTTTGCTCAAAGGTTTGAAGGCTTGGACATGACTATTTTTAAGCCAGTGGATTCTGATATATGAGGTTCTTAGTCATAACAGCTTGAGGGGGGGGGGGGGTTAAGTTCACTCTCTTTGATGTGAAGCGCGTTGTTAATTCCTCAAGAGCTACAGTGCATGACTCTGTCTTACCTGTGGATAGCTAGGAGGAGGTTCAACAGGACTGACTACTGGAGGCGTTCTGCTTGTAGTAAAGTCCGGAGCATAATAGTTAGGAGGTGGCGATCTCCCGCGTTGAGGCTGGGAAGAGTTAGTTGCAGGCGGACCTCTTGATATCAATCCACCATTGCTCTCCTGAGGCGGCAAATCACTGTCACTCCGGGACGAGTGGATCGGGGGAAGGGGACTCCGTCCAAAAGGATCTGGGTTTATACTTGGTGTACTTGAGGAGCTAGGGAGTACTTGTTGCCCATTAGGCACTTGAGTATTGGGTCCTGTTGGAAGGCCCTTTGGTTTTGAGACTGGCTTTGGCTTATCCGGTTTGTATGAAACCTGTTTGTTTGATGTTTGAACAATAACCGATGCATTTTCTGTCACTTCTGCTGATGTAGGCTCAGTTTCCATCGACTGATCAGGAGAATGAAGTGGCTGTTCTGTTCTCACTGCTCCGGGTTGAGCCGGGATGTTGGTGTTGGCTAGCACGCTTTTCAATTCCTCCATATCGTTCAGCGTTTCAAGTTCCGTCGACTCAAATGGGTCGGATGCATTGTTTTCAAAATCCGCCAGGTCGTACATACGCTTGCGGTTTACCGCTGTGACGGGGAGCCGACTGCTGCTAGTTGCCAAAAGTTCGGGTGTCATTATACCACCACTCCCGAGTCTGGGTATCGGTGGTATGGAGTTGGATGGGGGCTCAGGCGGGGACCCTTTGGCCTCAGTCGGTTGCAGGATGCCATTTGGCAGCTGCACTGGACTTGTTGCCGCTGCCTTCTGCTCTTCAAGGGCCTGTCTCCGGCTGGCCTCCCTGGCTGCATCAGAGGTTTTCTTTGCATTTAACCATTGCAGGAATGTGCTCTCCGTCTCAAGCGAGTACTGGAAATTCAAATTAAAGAAAAAGAGGAGATCATTTTCAACTCCTGAGATTGTTGTGGCATTCGAGACCCCTTGCATAATGCGTAACAATGCTGGTTAACTGATTTTGTGCGCACAATTTTACGCACCAAGAACAGCTATCGTCCTATGAGCGGCCTCCTTCTGCCCCAGTGAGGGTGCTGTTTTAGAGTTTGACGTCATATGCAAGGGGTCTACTAAAAACAGTGGGGTTCCCTGCTGGGCGCACTAATCTTTCTCCAACATTGGTAGTAGGCAAACTTGCTTCCATGCATAAAAAAACTAAACAGAAATGCCAATCAGCAATTTGGCTTCCACACACACTCCTCCCAAAAAAAATTAAATAAATCTTCCGTGCTGTGTCCCCCCGGAAAAAATAAAAAAAATCTACTTTGAATGTTAAACCCGAGGTGTTCAGATATGTACCTGTGTTGCATTAAGAGCTGAAGATGGATTGGGCTCCTTGTAACCAAGTGGCAATGAAACTTTCTCTGGTGGTCGGAAGCGCTCACCGAGACGGACTTGAATTCCTTGCAGACTTGTTACTGAAAGCATAATATAAAATGTAGTTTCACATTCAGCATATCAATCAGAACGCAGCCCAGACCCTTGCTCAGTTGCTTGCAAAACAACAGTTTTGGACTGGACTCAAATCACTCAAGTCCTAATGTTGGGTCGAATCCAAGACTGGTGCTTGATCAACTGCCAGGCACCTTACAGGCTGGCAGGGTTATATATTCCAAAGGGAGATGAAAATAGGGCTTGGACGTTTAACCGTCCAACCGTAAACAAATGGTGAAATTTGTTTTCCAAATGTATTTAACGATTAAACAAAGCTGACAGTAAAAAAGAAGAGAGACCTACCTTTTCCTTATAAAAATGTTACCCCAGACACTATCCTACTATTCTGGTATCCATATTCTGGTAACTATATGTTAGTGAGCATAACTTTGTTGTTCTTAGCTGCTAAAATTAGGCCCAGGTTTTGATCTTTATGCTACAAAGTATTTATCAAACGTTAGCCGGTAACCTACCTGAGAGCGACCTTCCTAAGGAGGTCTGGTAGTGATATGCCATGACTCCCTTTAGCAGCTGGTCCTTACAAATGGTCTAGCAAGCAACCCCTTGTGGCCAATATAGATGCCCTTTGGCTGAATGCATTCAATTGCTAACAAAACCCTCCAGCTGCTAATTTTATGTTGAGAAAATGCATTATGTTCCACCAGCTGAAGTCATCTTTTTCTGCTGAAAAATATTTAAAAAATTAGACAAAGTCAAGAAATATCACCAAATACTGCATAATCTGACACAAGCATGGAGCTATAATATGGACTAGAACGTTAACTTGCCCTGCGCTTTGAAGTCGTGTGGGCACACTCATGTTTGTGTACAAACCTATTTGTAAAAGATCGAAATTTTGTACGGCTAGTGCACGGCTATTTGCATGTAAGTGCATAAATTTGTTTTTTTCTATGCGTCATAAAGTAAAAAAATGCTGTGAATGTGAATGCACCATCTGTGTGCCTCAGGGTACTGATTTGAACGCATGCTCGCCCATTTTGTTGTTTATCTGTGCCCAATGTGACAATTTTGAAAATGAATTCATTCTTGCTTCATTGTTTGAAGAAGATTTTGCTAGAACCCTTGACATCTAGAGAAGCATTGCTAATCATAAATAAACTTATCGATGTAAAAAGCACAAAATTCATGAATTGTAATAGCTTTAATAAGTCCGCATTAATTACACAGTATAGTAAGTAACACACAGTGAATCTGCTGAATCCCACATAGAACGTCGCAAATAAGATTTATCATGGGTGATAATGCAGATTAGCAGTCGCGTAAACGCAAGCCTCATTCAAAAGTTTCTCCCTTTTAAAGTATATTCTCATCAAATTAAATTATTCCGTTGTCACGCACATATGAAAAATATGTCTGCGCCCAGGAGGTTTCTAAAAACTTGTGTGTGTCCAATGTCACTTCGTTCCTTGCAAAAGGTACAAAGTGTCCAGGGTACAAAGGCAAAGAAAGTGGTCAAGGTATGAAGGTGACCTTACACCTTTACACAGGCATGACAGGTCAGTACAGGAAGATGATGGCATTGATCGACAGTGTGGTGAAGATGATGATGATGATGATGAGGAGTATATGAACAAAATTTCAGCTCCCTATTAAAGTAGTCTTGAAATTAAATCAGGTAAAAATATGAGCAATAGTTGACATTTTTGTAAAATATCCGCATCCGACTGACACTTTTTCATTTATTTAATTTATGAAACAAAATATTAATTTTAATCAAATCAAATGAAACAAATTAGTAAATACTGCTTTTGCCTTGGTGGGAACAATTATTAGTGAAAAAGTGGCAGTCGGAAACAGAGTTTTTCCCACTAAAATAACACTATCTACAGACAGTTATCCACATCACGAACATGGGATTCTTGGACTTGGTCACACTCAAAAAACCCACTCCGTAGGCGTAGTTGGGTACTGACTATGGAGGTAGAATTACTACAATACTAGATCTAATTCTACCTCCATGTACTGACTGAGTGAGATGAGAGTTCGCGTAATTATTACGGGGAGAAATGAAGAAAACGCACGGACGGACGGTCAGACTGGCAATATTTGTATAATTTCAACTGTTAAAACAACCATGAAAATAATCTTCATACATTTGTCATGCTATCAAAATCAGGAAGACATTTTGCAAATTCTACTTAACTTACCTCATCTTCCATGATACTTCAATACTGGATGAAACAACAGAAACGTCATGTCACTTCATCACAATTCTGTTGCATTACCGTCAGCCATTTTCGTCCAGTGACCGCAGCTATTTTTAGACAGTGATGGCATTACTGACTGGTACTCGGTGCGCTTATTAAACATGTTTATTGATCCACGAGACACCAGCGAAAGCCATTGATCGCTATTTACGTCTAGTTCCTAGCACCATGCAAAGGTTTTTATAAAAGTTGTTTCGAAGGGATCCAAATTAGCGGCTGCGGCTTGATCAGACACTCTTAGCAACACCCTTAGCAACAGCTACAGCCACAGCCATACCCACAACTGCAAATTTGCCCTGGCCAAAATGCCCTTGTTCCACAAGATGTTTAGACCCTTTTCAAAACCACAGCTGTGGATTTAGTCTCCTGTTTTAGTAACTTTGAAAAAGGTAATTTCGATATGGCAATTTATTCCATGTTTAAACAAGAAGATGGTGTCCCAGCCAAGTCAAAGCCGACAGCTTCCACTTCCAATATAGCCATTTTAAAAATAATGTCAGAATCCTTGTTCCTTTTTGTTCGCAACTGACTTCGAGATGAGTAGCCTATGTCTGCTTCATACACTTTTCGTAACAGCCATACCCATCTCAAAAGCCAGTAGGGCCCTTATTATATTACAGATGTAGCGGCCAGACTTTGTAACAAGACACCATAATGGTGACACTTACTTTTTCTCAATTCACTGTCTCAGTTTTTCATTTTCTCCAGAAATACAGCCATTCATGTCACTGATATTGATGATTTCAAATGGAGATCCAGCTTCAAGGGATACCATAAATACATGTTTTGGGTTTTTATTTTTCATTTTACAGAAATACAAGGTTGCCATTTCTTAATTCTTCCAAATCTTGATGAGCATTTGATAGCCTTCATCAGACAGAAACATTTTTTTTTCTGATACAGTTTTGAAAGTGCGACTTGATGACATATATTTTGGTGCATCTTTTTCCTTTGAAAGAACAAAAACAAAACCAAAACCAAATAAATGTTTATGTGATGCTTCATCTGTGTAACCGAAACTGTAAAATTAAACATAAATCATTTGTCTTATGAACGCCAAATAAATGAGCCTACACAATGAACTATTTACAACACAATTTTATTGTATTTCTCTTTGTCCGTTATAAACGTCATTTTACTATAGATAGTTCCCAGTAGACGCCATCTTTACGGGCAAATCGCATTTTGGCTTGCAGGCGCGTCAAGCGCTCAAATTATTAACGCAGCCGCGTCATTCACTAACCAATCATGCAATGAGTTTGGTGAAATGTGCGCGTGCTGCACGCCGTTCTCACGCGTAACGCATGACTGTGTTCCAAATTGCCCGTAAAGATGGCCGATTTACGTCATATTGCAACCTATCTATACCAAACCATTCAAATACTGTTTACAGAAGGGTTAAAATAATACTAGAAAGTCAATGTATACCTATAACTACAGTCATAATATACACAAACAAGAACGAAAAAACAAACATTTAACAAGATCAAAATGGAATCCCGTTAGAGCAAATTTTCAATTTTGTTTCCTTCTCAACTAATCCATACTCAGAGCAATGTATATTTAATGAGACCAATCCGAATCTCACATGGGTGCCATACTAATTTACCTTCCAGCCTCGTTTTGGTGATTTAATAAGCACAATCGCTGCAAAATGATAAAAGTACAGAAGATTGAAACACATCTAAACACATCGTGCAAGTATACTCCGGAGGAGGTTTCTGCACAGTAAAGGAAGATGATGATGATGACATCACACATTATAATTATCTTTTTGTTTGTTTGTTTTGTTTTTTGTATTATAACTATTCAAAATCAATGTAACCGAAATGTGGCTGGAAGGGAAATAAACGTCTGCCTACCTTCCCCCTTTTTAATTGATTGTTCAGTATTTAGACCTACTGTATAGGAGATTTGCCAACAATAGCATGGAAATGTCAATACCAGTGTGAACTCACTCGCTAGTACGGCCACATTACAATTAGTAACCCACTGTAATCGTAGTTTCTTTGCACCCTTAAAGGGGCTGTGTAATCAGCAGGTCTGTGGCTGTACATAGAAGGAGGGCACGCGCTTGCAGTAACTGGGTGAGAGGTCATAATTCTATGTCCACGCAGCCAGAGGCCTGCTCTGATCATGAGGATATTATACAAGATCCTTTGCATACTTTTACTGAATGGAAATGAAACTCCCAATGGAAGTCTAAGAGACTCAAAGTCTTTCAAGATAACACACACAATGGTCTTCCAATTATGGTTTCCTCCTGCACAAAGGTTAGAAGTCAACTTGAGTAACAACGTAACTATTGTCCTTGAAATGGGTATTAAAACCATCTCTATCAGAAAATCTGCATCTAATAATATGATGCATAAGAAAGAGGCAGAAACCAGTCTTGTTTTTACAACATGGATGAAACTGCTTTGCATGTCACCTGACCCCAACATAACGAATCTAAACACTTATCACACACCACACACCCAACAAATATTTAACTCACAACAAATATACATCCAATCTTAACGATTGTCACATCCTCTAAAACAGACAAGTCTGAGCCCGAAAAACTATCCACCCAAGTCCACGAAGGAAGATCAATCATTTCCGGGAAACATGAGGATGGTTTCGCCAAAAGTGTAAGATAGCCAAAATAGTTTAGCTCATTTTTATCCACAAACAGTACTATTTATGGCTGTTCAGCCAAACGATCCTAAATCCATCAAAATCCATCAAAATCCACCACCAGAATTAATAATAATAATAATAGTGGCTTCTTATATAGCGCTCATATCCGTCACTCAGTGACGCTCAAGGCGCTTCAACAGTCAGTATTTTCCTGCAAGGTATATATGTGGAGCTACTTTTTGAATTTTGAGACCTATTTCTTTACATAGCACCATGTAATGGTTTACAAGGTGCTGTGGCGCAATATGCAGCCAATCAAACCAGGAACACCGGGGCAAACCCCTTCTCTTTTCGATAAGTGCACTGGGTTCTTTTACGTGCATTACACAACACACGGGACCAACGGCTTTACGTCCCATCCAAAGGACGAAGCAATAATGGTTAAGTGTCTTGCTTAATAAGGACACAAGTGTCACGACCGGGACTCGAACCCACACTCTGCTGAACAGAAACACCAGAGCTTGAGTCCGGTGCTCTTATCCGCTCGGCCACGACACGCCAATCCGACACGCCAATTGGGTTTGAGTTAAGATACTCAGAACTAAAAAGAGCGACACTTTGCGTGGAACTGGGAATTATAATTGTTGAGTTACTATGCTGTTGCATTTGGACAACTTCTTGAGAGCAGGCTTTACACTTCATGGAAACAACAGAGGCCCTCCGTTGCCCATGGTCATTGCCTTGGTGCCACTTGAAATGTTCCAATGCAAATTTACAATTTTCCTCACAGAGGTACTCTTCACCAAGGAAGAAAATGCCTTGGTGCCCTTGCCCTTTTAAAAATGAAGCATCAGGCTTGTGAGAGGAATGGCACGTTGTGTACCCCCTTCCTCCTCCTCCTGTTTTCCTTTTCTTGTTCACTATCACCTTTGAATGAAAGATATATAAACAAATTTTTCGTGATTCCCCAGTTGTTTCAATTGATTTTACGCATAAGCAAAAATTATTGTGCACAGTCCACTTTTTCAACGGGGTTTTCACAACCAAGTGGAGGTGAAAACAAACAATTCCAATTTGAAAATCATTACTTCATTGAACAATAAATCCCTCATTCTTAAAACTCTTGGCCAACATTTCCCGTTCTCTTGAAATCCTACTTATTACAATGTTTGTAAAATAAAGTGATGTTTTGTTTGTGCGAAAAAAGACGAAAACATTTTTTTCTCAAATAAATCAAATAAGAACCATAAAATAAAAACAGTTCTAAATTTTCAAGGCCTTAAACATAATTTTAAACTTAATTTTAGACAGACTGTTCTAAGGACAGGAATTAATTCTAGATTATGGTGCTTTGCATCCAAATACAATACCTTGCCAACAGTCTGTTAATTTACAATTAAAACAAGTATAATTAAACTAAGTGCAGTTCTATGTATACAGATACATATAGGGATAGATGCTCTTCATTAAAATCAAGTAGACATAAATAAACCTCAGGGGTGTAGAAGCCAGGAGGTGGGGGTGTGGGGGGGGTGGCACCCCCAATTTTTGTTTTCCTCAGTCAGCGTTGTGAACCCTAGTTAGCAAATGAAGCAACAATTCAAAAAACAACAGTTCTTTGTTTTAAAAAGATGAGGAGAGCTATTGTCTTTGCACTCAGAAGTAAACTACACACCCCCAAAGGAAAATCCAGTCAGCAAACTGGCTTCCAAACATCCACAAAGGAAATGCCAGTCAGCAACTTGGCTTCCAAACACCCCCAAAGGAAAGGCCAGTCAGCAACTTGGCTTCCAAACACCCCCAAAGGAAATGCCAGTTGGCCAACTAGCTTCCAAACACCCCCAAGGAAATGCCAGTTGGCCAACTAGCTTCCAAACACCCCAAGGAAATACCAGTCAGCAACTTGGCTTCCAAACACCCTCAATGGAAATGCCAGTTGACACCCCAAGGAAAAGCCAGTCAGCAAACCTGCTTCCAAACATCCCCGAAGGAAACAGTTGGCAAACTAGTTTCCATACACCCTCCAGATAAATATGCCTTTGCTACACCTCTGGTATAAACCACAAACCCATTCTTATTCCAAGGAGGGTCCAAGGAGGGCGACTTTTCACTCTCCAACAACTTTAAAAGCCAACCATCCAAAACCAAAGAGAATAAAAACAGTAGACTGTGCATGCTCCTGGTGGACCGAATACAGCAAAATCAACATGCTCTGCATGGGGCTTGGGCTTGGCATTCCATCACATTCACAGTCCAACAGTATACAAATATAATATGGTTTGAGGGTGGACAGTCGATATGAGCTCCCCGAGGTAATGGAAGTTGACAAAGTAGTTCCTGAGGTGAGGCCAAAGGGAACTGGTTTGTCAGCTTCCAATACTGAGGGGAGCTGTTATTGACTGTTATTATTTATTCTTTTATCAAGACTTCATCAGAGACAACGTTGGGAAATAAGACTACTACAAATGTTATTATTTTTATCTTAAATAATCTTTGTGAGACATAATTATGAAAAATTGTAACAACCATTCTATAACAAAAGTCTATATAATGTGTTGTGGGTGTTTTTATATCTGCTGTGAAATAGATGAACAGACAAAACCCTAGCAAATCTGTATATTTTTTAAGATCATATATTGTTTCTTGAAATAGACAGGTTTTTGCAATAGACATTATGTTTCATCAGAATGAAATGGCCACTTCCGTTTTTATCTATGACAAAAAAAGAAAACATTTTGGCTTTTTGGTTTTGGCTTTGGCATGGAGTGTACACTAATTCTTGCCTAAGTACGAGTCCAGCCCGAATTGCAAGTTGAGAATATCTCTCCACAGACTCAACAAAGCACTTTTATTCAGTGCTTGGCTTTGGTCTTAATGAACCCAAAGCATCAGTCATCCTTATATTACAATTAGATTTGAACAAATACACCCTGGGACCAACCTTGGAAAAATCATACAAAGAAGGGAGGTCACAATTTTAGAGACAGCGAATCACAGTTTTCTTGAATGTCCTTTTCATACTTTGTGTTTTTTTTTTTTGATAATTGAAATAAGAAGCAAGTGTTGGTGGGAGACACTTTCAGTATTTCAGAGGCGACTATTTCGCAGGACGAGTTTTAAAAAGAAGTTTTCAAATTGAAAACTGTTTCATACATTAGCAATCATGTAGCATACGTTTAATGATACAGCCTTGCTTGTTAGAACTACTCCGAGAATGGAGGAAACATTGGGATATCGTTGAATTCCTCCACCTGGGCGCCATAAGCCTGGGCCGTCTGCTGCCCTTCCAGCATACGGTAGATGTCATGGAACTCCTCCTGCGGTGGCTGGGTCTCCGGTTGGCCACTGCCAGCTACTGCAGACTGCTGCCACTGCTGCCACATGGCGGGGTCTCTACGCCCCACGGCTTGCTGGTGCTGGGGATCTGGGCGGGCACTGAATGCCATCTGAGAGTTGGGTGCACCTGGGGGTTTACAACGGGAGCAGATTTATAGCCTTGGTCGATAGAAATCTTATTTCTTGCAATGTGGCCTCAGCTTTCGCTCTGTATGAGTTCTCCATCTCAATCATCAAATCCGTCAGTTATTAAAATTGTCTTGAAAAACACATGCTACAGCAGAAGCGCTTAACTGCATAGCATTTAAAGGTAGGGTCATCATTTGGTATTGCCAACGTAATGCTGATTTATTGCAAAGTTATCAATAAAAATACAATAAAAGTCACGTGTGACATTTTCAGCTGAATACAATGTCCTAGTTGTGAAGAAAACAGCAAGAAGCTGTAACGGCATTTTCACAAGAACGTCAAATCCATCCACGTTAGCGAGGTGACACCGGTTAACAACCGCATCCCTGGCCGCAGCATTCGCAAACAGACACCAACCCTCAACATTTGAGAAATGATTCACGCATAAATCATTTCTCAGATTCAAAAGTTTTGACATATTTCTAATCAGTAAAAATCAGACAAAATAAATTGGCAGGATGCTTACCACCATTACCATCTTTAAAACAAGTAAGCTTTTGGATAGAAATTACACCATTTTTTTTTCGGGTTCATTTCCAAAGTACGACCCTACCTTTAATACAGTAAAATCTATTGAAAAAAATAACTGCACTTGATTGTACAGTAACTTTCACTGATAGATTTGTCTCTAATAATCATACCTTGAACAGGTTTTTCCTGCTGGTAGGGGTAGCCCGAATTCCGCCCACTCGACGTCTGCAACTGGGTGTAAGTGGGTGCCGGGGATGAAGTCACATTACTAGGTGCCTGACTGAAGGAGGCAGATTGGCTGGTAGTCGGTGCATTCAATCTGTCAGAGCGCTGTGCAGTCTGCAGGAAATTGAACCAAAGAAAAGGGTTAGATACTTTGTGCATCACGTAGTTCCTTTCAGACTAAAAATATGACACCGATTTTTTTTTTTCAATTTTTCTGTAGTTATCCAGGGTGAGAGTGGTTGCTGACAAAAAGGTCCTGTACAATTAGATCACATTTTAGGAGATATATTGTAGTGATTGTATTACTTCTTTTTCATAACCCTTGGAGTTAGATATTTCATGGGGCTTTTGGTAACATACCACACTGCTAGAGAAGAAGGTCAAATAGCGTGATTTCTTGAGAAACTAACAACTACTGGGCACAACTTCATGGCTCTGCTTAAAGTAAGCAAAGAATTGGCGCTTACGGAAGCAGCTGGTACAGAAATTCGGTGCTTGGACAGTAAGCGGAGAATGGTGATCGCAAGCGCAGAATTCGGCAGTAAGTAAAGCTATGAAACTGGGCCCTGTTCTCACCGAGCAGACAAAAAAGTCTGAAGTCATAAAACTCTGTAAAATTCTCATTAGTTTTAAAAATCTTAACTGCTGGTCAATGAAAATGATTCATATATGATATTGTCATTGTTTAGATTTACATAATTCTTCCACTGATACTAGAAACAGACAAGCTCCAAAAGTGCTGTTTGCTGAATCAGTGAAAAGTATATTCAAATGAAATGTTAAAAATTTCGAACTATCTACCATTTCATAAATATAAATCAAACATTGCAATTATAATTTTTTTTCTTTCTCAATATGAAAGATGACATTATTCACGAGCTCACCTCCACCTGTGAGGAGTATTGAGAAGCTGTCCAAGCAGCTGGCGTCTGGCTGTAACTCTTATTGGGGTCTTCCATCACCCCGAGCCCCTTGGCTGTACCCGACGACTCCTCCTGCCTCGCGTAGGACTGGGGCGCCCTCACCTGCGGATAGGATCCGCTGTTGAAACCAGGAGCATGAGATCGGGTCTGCTTATCAGCTCCAGCCATCACGCCCCCTTGAGGGGGCGACATCACTCCGGCGTACACACCACTCTCGGTCTGAAAGCGACCGACGGGTTCCGACTTGCACTCCTGCGCACTCTTGTCCGCCCCCTGGTGCCTGCTGTCAGCGAGGGTCTCTGTGGTGTTGCCGCGGGGGTAGGCACCGTACGGGGTGAGGGAAGGGACAGGCTCTCCAGGGCCCTTGACTTTGGCTCCGAGGCTGGTGGACTCTATTTCCTGACTGGCATGGGCCTGCTGGATATTTCTGCAAAATAAAAACAAAATCAAGGTTTTACTAACAACATTGATAAAAATGAAGTGCCACATCGATGTTCAAATCATGCTACTCTTGCATCAGAGATAAAGAACAAATCAGCAATCAGGAGCAGTTTTTTAAAATCCCAAGACCAACAGGACAAGATGGCAATTTTGCAGGGATAAGATTTGACGAAAGTGAAAATTCCTGAAAATGACTTTCTGACCTGTATTTCAGATTTTGTGTGTATTGCCGAAAAGTCACAAACAAAATTGGACTGTCTGCTTCTTTCTAACCTAAGCAATTCTACATCAATTCTTCCAACAGAAAAGAAATGTAATAAACCACAAGAGAAACTAACTCGGCAATTTTTTTAAAATAACCTACGACCTCAGGTTTAAAGTGCCGGTGCTCCACCAACTGAGCTTTTTAGCTACATTAGCGGTCTCCCTATTTTGTCAATATCTTTGGATCGGGGTGCCAGTCAAAAGCCATTTCTAGATAGCTCAGTTGTTAGAGCGTCTGCAGGTTAATCCGGAGGTCGCAGGTTCAAGTCCCGCTCAAGTCAAATTTTCTTTCTTGAGCCCAAAAATATTTTTAAAAAGAGTAGAGCGAAGGTTGCATTGGATATTAGGAATGACAAAACAACTTCCCCATAGTCTTACTTTACAGCTGAATTTGTGCAAATGATGTACTCCACTTCATCTGTGTAGGGATTCTGGAAGCTGAAGCAGCTCGTTCGTAGCCACACCCATTCTCTATTCTTGGCCTGGAAGCGATACATCAACGATAGCACCTGACCTTTCAACTTGACGGCTAGTAAAAGAAAAAAAACATACAGTAGAATCAAATTGACAACAATATTTTAGGATTGCTATAACAGGCCCGGGGGGGGGGGGGGGGGGGGGGGGGGGGGGGGGGGGGGGGGCTCGATTTCACAAAGCACCAAGATTCATCTTAAGACGAGTTTTCAACATTGCCGTAGTGACTTGTATTGTGAGATCACACTTTGCTTGGCAATTGAGACCGATACACTTAACTCTTCGATCAATCTTAACTCTTCGTGAAATCGCCTCCTGATAGTTCATGGAGGCAACGGAGGCAACGGAGGCAATTGCCTTGGTAGCCCCTTTAAATGTCCACATTTTGAATTTACCTCATAGAGGTGCCCCCTTACTAAGCGAAAGAATGCCATGCCTTCAAAAGAACGATGTATCAGTCACACCAATAAAGCATATGCAAGGTTGGAATGACCAGTCTGGACAAACTATGTAACCTTGCCTAAAGTGATACTCAAATTGTTGAGATCTGCGGAATACTTGACCGGGGAGGGTTTGTTTTTGACACATTTTACAACTGCATGCAGGCAGTCAGTATGTTGAAGGGCAAGCAGCAAGCAGGAAAAGTCAGGCAGTAAAGTCTGTATTCCATCAACATGAAGTATGTACCCTGTTCAAAACTGTCTTTGAGATGTCCCTGATCTTCTGGATGGTAGTAGTCGTAGCTGGACTTCCCCAGTAGCTCCTGGGGCTGGTAACCCAAAACGCCAGTCACTCTAGAAAAAGAAAATCACAAGTCAAACTCGGATTCAATTCTACCGCAGAATAAATAGGGAACAATGTGTGAAAAACAGTGACATGATATTGTTAAATGTGACAGTTGTTGCTACAATGAATTGTACAGTTGCTTTCTCACTATGTGTCGGCTCACCTACTTTTTAACAGTGTACCATATACCATAGGTTTGAGGAGTAACACAGGCAGGGCAGCTTCGGGTGGTATGCATGCTTAAGGGTTAAACTGTATTGCAGTCAGTGGTGGTAGGCATGAGCCTCTTCTATTTTATTTGTTAACCACTTCACTTTGGAGGACACAATAACACTCAAGTCTCTTAATAAGCAATACATAGCAGCGAGCTTATAAACCGACATTCAGAGTTCCCGTGCGTGTTGGCGGTGGTCATGTCAACAGGCCACAGGTGGTGAGACACTGTAGTGGATTGCATGTACACACGCAGTGGTGGGCCATAAGCATAGAATTCCATGGTAGGCAGAGCCGTGTAGGTGGGCCCTGCAATAAAACATTTTTTTTATTAATAAAAACAATTTTAAAAGGCCCTTTTTTTTCACCAACTAACCTTTGATCAACAAAGGAGAATTTCCCGTCGGGGTTGTGTCTGGAGATAAACTCATTCGGTGTTCCTGCTCCGCCGATATCGGAGCAGTTGGGTGTGCTGGTCGACTGCAGGCGACCGATGGCGACAAGGCAGTAGTGGTTGGTGCCGTGGCTCTCTGAATCTGCTTCAGGCTGGTCCATGACGGTGGCAGCTGTGCAAGCAAGAGGAGAGGGCATGTTAAAGGAATGGTACAACCAGGCTTTCGGCTTGTTCTCATCCGTATACTCTTGCTTTGCTGAGATTTAGAACAAAGATGAATTCCAACAGCCTTATTCAATGTACTGCATCTCTTTGGAACTCCTTGCCTGAAATATCAATTCCTACCCTAAGCTCCCCGAGTTATTTATCTTAAATGTTATCTTTTTGAAGCCCCTTACCAAGACTGGCTTTTAGTCTAGTTTGGGGTGAACTTGCATTTAATGGAAAAAACAAACAAACACAGTGACATATTTCTAGAAAAAAATGATCACCTGCTGGTGGGGGCCAGTTCTTAATGTACCCTGTGCAGTGGACCACGGCGTACTGTTCCCCATCCTTGGTTGACCCAATACTGTTGCGGTTGCGGGCGTGGCAGTATCGTCCCATAGTCATGGGATCAATTTGGGCGTTGCCGTACTTCATGCGACAGATGAAGCCGCGCCTCGAGCCCATGCAGAACCTCATTGAGGCTGAAATGAAAATAGATCATGAATTAACATAAAATGAACTAATTTCTCAACAGAGTGTTAGAGTTTGTGTGTTCCACACTCGAGTAAACAGAAGTCCACTTTGTCAATTAGCACCAGATATATGTTCAGTTGCGCAACGGTTAGGCTTGGTTTGGCTTGGTTCAAGAAGGTGGTTCTTACAAACTAACAAAAGTTTTACTGCACCTACCAACAACAAAAAATTATATTTTTTCTGGACTTACACTGATGGCCTTCTTTCTTGACTGTTCCGGCTGTGGATAGAGATTACAAAATTGTCATTTTATTAATTATAATGGTAACTGCTTAGAAAACCCCATTTTAAATTATATAAGCTTAGGTAGATCCTGCATGTACATGTAACCTATGTGCTCATATGAAATTGTCCAAAGCGCTAATTCTGATGTAGGTGCAAAATTATGATTCATGGTAGTGGGCCTGAATTTCTTCTTGCCTTCCTTGGTGAAGCATTTCACTGAGGTAAAAACAATTTACGTATTGCTTTCAATCAAAACCTGCTGTCATTAAAGGTACCAGCTTGGACCCTACATCACTGTGTAGCATAGAAATAGAGCACAGAGAATGCTGAGCTCAATTGTCATCTGTGTCTGCTGCGGACATGAGAGTATAGTTACCACATGACATGCCTATATGGCACAATTAACCTGACCAACCAATGGGAAAGCTGAAATTTGCCATCAGCTAAAATGGTAGAGTGCATGAAGTGCCTCAAAGCAGATATGCATATTATAACACACGCCGGCGCTCTCCAGGTTTGATTTCTCTAGTGTGTTTACATGTACAATACGTACTAATAATATGATATCCTAATAATCTTGTTTTATAAAGCCCTACATCTACGTGTGTCTCCAAGCAATTCTAATGTTTTTAAAGACAGGTATGCAAAGTTTTTGAATTACAAAACCCATCTATATAGCATCTTGTAATGGTTTATTAAGGTGATGTGGTGCAACTAGGCCAGAAACACAGCGGCCAGCCCCTTCTCTTAAGGATAAGTGTACTGGGTTCTTTTACGTGCATAACACAACACACAAGACCAACGGCTTTACGTCACAGCCAAAGGAAGAAGCAATAACGATGAAGTGTTTTCCTTAAGGAAACAAGTGTGAATACCAGAACGCGAACCCACACTCTGCTGATCAGAAACACCATACATGTGTAGCGAGAGTCTGGTGCTCACAACTACTTGTAGGTCATTACTATAAAAAGTTAATTTCTGTGTGGACTCACTTTTCAGATCCAGGATCCTTCCACTGTTTGGTGACTCCGACGTTGATAACTGCTCCCGTACCTTATCAGCATCATCAGGGTGTATGAGATCAAAGACTGACGCACCAACCCAGTCAGTCTATAACACAAAGTTTTTAAAGTAATTTTAATTTCAGCTGTGAATCAGAAATCCTGCTCATCTTCCTGCTCATCAATCTGATAAGATTAGCTGAAGTACAATAACTGAAACACTACAGAGGTGATTTTGTCATGGTCCTAGTCAAATTTTTTTTTTTTACACCTGCCTTAGAGAGTGATATTTATTTAGAGTCCTGAGTTCTCCTCATGCACAAGCTAGCCTAATGAGCCGATATGACATCATTTTTGCAGGCTGATACGCAAAAACATTTTTAAAGTTACAACTTCAGACCAAATTCACAAAAATCATCAAGTAAAAACGCTCCAGATTGCTCAGTAGGGCTTTTCAAACCAAACGTACACCAAGTAAACAATTGTTAAAGGACCTCGAGACTTTTGAACGCTAGGTGGAAGCAGACTTACCAGGTAAATTTCCATTGTTTACTTCATTCAGAGCATGCTCACATTACCCAAAACAATGGCTTTACCCGGTTAGTCTGCTGCCACCTACAGTTCCAAAAGTCTCCCATTCAGCGTGCTTAGGCCAAACTTCCAAAACGTGGGTTCAGAATGCGCAATAGTTTTGAAAAATCCTGGGTCCAATTTCATAGAGGTGCTTAAGCACAAAAAGTAGCTGAGCACAACAAAATTTCACTTACCAGAATAAGGTTACCAGCCAAACCACCATATGTCTCATGTACAATTTGTGACTGGTATCCTGCTCATTTCTGCTTAGCAGACAATTGTTAAGCACAATTTTCTGCTTAAGCAGCTCTATGAAATTGGGCCCTGGTGAACAACCCTGGAGTAAAACCCACGACAACATCACTTACCTGTGTCTGGTTCAATACAGGAAGAACAGAATCCGATGTGTAAATAACTCGACCACTGTCACACGATACAACATAGAGAAAACCATCAGCCGCCTGTAAGCAATGGTGAAAAAAACTATGCGTGTTAATAAAATCACTACAGACCATGTAACCTGTGACAACACAAGTTTACAAAAGAGCCACAGAGCCTGGACTTCCTGCAGGCATAATTTTTACACAGCTCAATGGAAGACAATTTTAAAACCTTACATTTAGTGGAGATTGCACTGTCTGGTTTTTATCAACTTTTGTTATGAAGAAAGGGAGCACATCTCAAAACTTGTTCAGCTGTTATTTTTACAACTCCTGAATTTATATGGAAATTGTGGAACAAAATGTAAAGCTTCCTATATGACCGGTGTATCTCGCCAGCCAGAGAGACCCTGGGAATGTACAGGGTCACTCTAATCTGCAAGCAAGGTTAGTACATGGTCTATTAAGAGAGCTACTGATGCCCAGGTTCCCCCATTGTCACTTTGTCTGAACTAGCCAGTTTTACTAGTGTGTGATATTTTTTGCTGGTACTCAGTACTTCAACTGTACACACACACAAGCTATTTGCTACTTCAGGCTCCAACACTGTCATTTGTGTTAAGAACCTGAAAACCATTGGAGCCAAATTTGTGTGTAATAATAATAATAATAATAATAATAATAATAATAATAATAATAATAATAATAGGGAGGTTTCGCATACGAACGGATACGGTTAATGCGACGGATACGTCATCATTATGACGTCATACGCTACTCGCTATCCGCTATACGTGCAGACGACACTGATATCCCGCTTGCTACACGTAAGTAAAAAACACGTAGGAAAACTCGAACTTCTAGTAATTCTCCTGTATTTGTTTTCAAATATGTATGAATAGTATCAAAATAAATGAATCACTGAACATGTACATGTACGTGTCATTTTGTTGATTTCTAAAGACTTTGAAATACGAAAAATGCACCGTTTCTTCGTCATTTTCCTCTAAAGCTATGAACATAAGCTCGTCTGTGGAGGATGCCATGTTGAACAGCGCCACCAAGTGCTGTGCTGGAACAGCGAACAGTGCCACCAAAACGCTGGGATTGCAAAACAACAGAAAGGCTGCTAACGGTTACGGATAGCTTAAACGTATGCGTATGCGTATCCGTATCCGTTTCCGTTCGCGTGCGAAACCTCCCTAATACAGCATTTGTGAGGTACACTTTCCTCTAAACCATTCACAGGCGCCGGTCTGCTATAAGTTAAGTTAAAGTATTATCAAATTGTTGGGAAAGCAAGTGTGAACAAGTGTGTTTTAGTTTCTGCTGGAAGCGAGTGATGCTGTTCATTTGTCCGAGGTCTTCAGGAAGTGAATTCCAAAGTCTTGGAGTTAAGTTGGAAAAGGCTCTGTCCCTGTAACTGGCCAAGCGAGTTTGAGGAACATGAAACGTATTGCTGGTTGATCTCAGGCCTGGTCTTGTCGCACGAGGCATCAACAGATTTTTGATATAGGGTGTAGCTGAACCTGCCTTGAACGCGAGTGGGATTATTTTGAATTTTTATTCGCTGATTGTGTAATGTGTAATGTTCATAATGACAAATTTACACCACTTTTACCAACTAGATACCAACCATTGGCAGCCCTTACCTCCAATATCAGATGCTTCAACTCTTGATCCGTTAGGAAGGACGGTTTGTAGGTACCGGCTGTACTTGTGTTTCCCGTTCCTGAACGAAGGACAAACAATTTTTAGACATGCCGTCAGAAAAAGAAGGTAGGCATCAGTGGTAGTAACGCACTATGCATTTAAGTTTAAATCTGTCTACACATGAACCATGTGATCCCCTATAGACTGTGCAAGTCTCACACGTATTCCAACATTGGGAACCATTAAAGTGGGCGAGTTTGTTTCCTTAAAGTGGTCACAAAAAATGTTTGAATTCGCGCGAGACTTGCACAGTCAATAAAGATGCTTGGTCTGATATGTGGTAGATTTGACCCGAATGTTTAAAGAGCGGTTGCAGGATGCTCTCTATATTTGAAGTAATACCTGTTTATGGTCGAATAGACATCGTAGATACCGGTTAATAATCATTTTACACTTAAAATTTGCATTGAGTAATAAAGAATTCACGTCAAAAATGCACCTCTCCGCGCGGCTTTTTCAGCCGAGAGTCAAAAACTGCTTATCTATGATAATGATATGCATATGACCCCTCGACGTCATCGGCGCCTAAAAACACACGATCGGCATATGACACACACACATAAACGTCTCTTTTGGGGGGAAACAAAACAAAATCAAGAAGTAACAACACTTACATTATACATTAAAGAAACCTTACTGTCAATCCAGGGTATCCTTCAAATTTATTGTTGTAAAATGAAGCCTACATAGGGTAATTAAGGCCTAGAAATCTGACGCGATTCTGCGAATCGATTCGCACGAAAATTCGCACCCAACGTATTACGATCAACCATTCACGTCGAGTCGTCGTCCTAAACACTGGCGCACGTAAAACTGTTTCGGTTGAATTTTGGCCATCGGTTAACACTGGCCAATGACCGAAACAGTTATTGGTTCCAGCCGCGAAAACGTACCCCAGGTCAACGTTTTATCTTTTCCGCGGGTTGGTTGATGGCCCGAAGGATATTGTTTTTGAGCCAATAGTCTTCCTGGATAGTAAGCTCACGGCATCAATCTGGTTTATACACGTGGTTACCATGTACCTAGATAGTCGATTTCCAAAGATAATCGCAATATTTATTATCTTTTTGTTTCTTTTTCTTGTCTCCAGTTTATTCTATAAAAGTCAGAAAACATTGAATAATGATAATGTATAGCCAAATAGTAAACTTTTATGACAAATTAAATGATTCTCAAAACATTTTGTGGACAAATCCAAGCACGTACATCGCTGTACTTGGTAACAACGCTTACACTCGAGGAAGACTGTTGGCTTCTAATTGGGATTTTTTGCGCCGTCAGCCGGTCGCGAATTTTTTTCCCCACCGCGGTGAAGGCCATTCTGTGCAGCTGCTAGTTGAAGCTTGGCACGTACGGATCCCAGTGAGATATGCAAATATTGGCCTTTACCGCGCTGGGAAAAACAAAAATCGCCAGCCGGTCCGCGGACAGGATAAAAAAACTTTGAGCCGGATGGATTTATGTAGACTGGGTCCTCATGCCTCGCCATAGTGATAACATTTACGTAAACAAAGTACCAGTCTACTTGCGATATGTGGATCGATGTACTCAAAATCAAGCCGAGCTGCGGAATCGCCTCGCCCATTCAAGAACGAAAATCCCTAAATCACAAATCCGTTGTAAATTGTCTTGCTGGTTTTTAACCTGTTGGATCGTCCATTGAAGAGTCACATTTGCGGCCGTATTGATTGCAAACGGTGGAGCTTGGCAGGTTATATTGCGTTAGCTCTGTGCATTCATATAGGCAGGTCCAAACTGCTTGCCGCCGGTGACGTCACGAATCCTGTAACGCATGGTTTGTTTGACCTCGCGTTTTCAGATTTTGGGCTGGGAGTGTTTCGAGGAAAAGAAATTTTTACTCTGTTTTAGCGTGAGGTAAGGGACTCATATTAATTTTTTTATATTTCTTTGGGACTCCATCTATTGGAAAAATGTTAAAACTAAATATTTCAGAGCATCCTTTAGCCGCTCTTTAATTTCTACAAAGCAATTTTTATAGATTCGAGAAAGTTCATGAACAAATTCGACAATTATCTCCCAACATTATCTCACGTCCATCAGCCATGTACAAACAATTGTACACGTAACATGTGTTTTGTGCCTTGTCTGTTGAATATGCAACAGATGCTTCACTGATCATGCATGGTTGTACACTTTGATACAATGGTAAAGCTATGGAGTGTGTACAAAGTCTATGATCAAGGGTGATACTATATACCGGAAAACACCGGAAAACACCGGAAAATACCGGAAAACTACCGGAAAACACTGGAAAACACCGGAAAACTACCGGAAAACTACCGGAAAACTACCGGAAAACACCCTATATACCGGAAAACACCCTATATACCGGAAAACACCGGAAAACACAAGAAATATTTTTTTCACGCCCTCCTTTGGCGCTGCACGTCGCACGATCTCTGCACTGAGGATCTACAACGCTCCTGGTGATCCAACCAATAGACTGCTTTCATTGTACCACAGCTATTAGCGCTACGTGAGTTGTTTACAAACGCAGGCTAACTGACCGGCCATACACAGGCCGCGATTGAGTGCCCCGCAATTATGATACATTCCTTTCTAGTTTACCGCCACTAAAGGCAGCTTAGGCGCGAGATCAATAATAAAGTTGCAGGAACTCGCAAGCCCCTGCTCGAGAACGCTCCTTTTGTTTACCCGATTTGCGGCCTGTTTGCGAGCACCCGATCCGTAATAAAATTCCAGCGACAGGCAACATGGACACGCCATGTGTACCCCGCCCAGTACTCACCGGAAAACACCCACAAGGATATGAAGCCAACGATATTTATGAAAAACAATTAAACCTATTTATAAAAAAAATGTCAACACCCAAAAAGTGCCGAATAGTGAGGGTTGGGGTTGGGGGAATCAACACCTTTTAAAAAGTGTGGGGATGGGGGATGGGGGGGGGGGGGGTGGGTTGGGGGGTGAGGGCCCCCCCTCCCGTTTAATGTCCCGTGAATAGAACTGTGCTATGTATACAGCATCCAAAACCCTGCACATCGATCTCTTCGAGCAGTGCGCGTGCGGGGTGGCGACTCATCATACAATTTGTGGACGAGATTTTGCAGTACTGTAGACGTTGACAAAAAATAAGAACTATATCCAGTGGGGGAAAAAAAAATACATTACAAATACATTCTTATCTAATTTTGATCTCTTGCACAGCGTTTAGAGATTTTTAATGTAAAACGCTATATTAAGAATTATTATTATTATTAGTAGTAAGTCAAGTAAAGCATTATTCACACTGAAAGAAATGTTTGTTCTTTTAATTCAAAATAATTATTGTTGCTACCGTTGGCGAGTGGTACCTTCTTTATCCATGTGAAAAAAAGACAGGGAACCAGTGTAGAGATCGTGCGACGAGCGCCAAATGAGGGCGCGCTTCACTCAACAACGTGAACATTTGTTTTCATGTGTTTTCCGGTAGTTTTCATGTGTTTTCCGGTGTTTTCCGGTAGTTTTCCGGTGTTTTCCGGTGTTTTCCGGTGTTTTCCGGTATATAGTGCTACCGATGATCAAGAGTGGGGAAAACATTTTGAATGGCTTCAAATGGTCAATCAATAGGACAGTCAAGCAGTTTCACTCATCTTACCCCGTAGCGACTTCATGTGGGACACCGCCATCCGAAGGATCGTCAATTTATCCGGCTTTCTAGCGAGGGCGCTGCACGTTGGTACCATGTCTGACAGTTCTGTGATGTAGGCAGTCATCTTGTTACGTCGGCGTCGTTCAATCTCGCTATGGTTCTCCCTGCACATGGATTAAATTGATCTCCTTGATTTCGTTTTCAAAAGTTATGCGAAAAGTACTCGGCAAACACTCCTGAAATTAAAAGACAGCCGGGGCCTCTCTCTCTCTCTCCCTGGACTATAGATGTCTTGCATTGGCCACCATCGCTGACGTCAAACAATTAATAATAATAATAATAGTGGCTTCTTATATAGCGCTCATATCCGTCACTCAGTGACGCTCAAGGCGCTTCAACAGTCAGTATTTTCCTGCAAGGTATGTGGAGCTATGAAGTATGAGACCTATTCCTTTACATAGCACCATGTAATGGTTTACAAGGTGCTGTGGCGCAATATGCAGCCAATCAAACCAGGAACACCGGGGCGAACCCCTTCTCTTTTCGATAAGTGCACTGGGTTCTTTTACGTGCATTACACAACACACGGGACCAACGGTTTTACGTCCCATCCGAAGGACGAAGCAATAATGGTTAAGTGTCTTGCTTAAGGACACAAGTGTCACGTATGTACGCACAGCCAACAACTCTCAGCCAATTATAGGTCTTCATTGACCTCAGTGAGGGCGCTGTTTGGGCTTTTGTGACATCATATGCAAGGGTTCCATTGGTAGACTTTTGAGGACACTAGGTGGCCGAAGACTCACCAGGTAAACCCATTGTTCTCATTATCCTTGGTGACCATTGGAAAAGTTTCCTTGCCTTTTCGAGAAATTAACAGAACCTAATTTCATAGCAGACAGTTCTGTGTTTGCGGTGCCCTGTAAAGCACATAATTCCGTGGGCTGTAAGCACAGAATTCCACGGTAAGTAGAGTCATGGAATTGGGCCCTGGGCCCTGGGCCCAGTTCATAGAGCTTTTAAGCACAAGTGCCGAGCACAAAACAATTGTGCTTGCCAGAATAAGGTTACCAGCCAAAATACCATTCTACATGTACCGTTTTTGACTGGTTTCCTGCTAGTTTTGGCTTAGCAGAAAAATTTCATATCATTTGGTTTTATCCATACACTGATGTGTTTAAAGCACTGTATACTCCACAGGCATATCACTCAGGTGAATTCTATATTTGAGCAGCAGGTACCGCAACACAAGTTTAAAAAAAGTTTCTGCTTAAGTAGCTCTATGAAATTATTTCTTAGGTTCCATATAATTGTGATTTCAGGGGGGTCTATTGCTTTCAAATGCCTTGACTTCGAATGACAGAGCCAGTAGAACCCTTGCATATGACATCACAAGCCCAAACAGCGTCCTCACTGAGGTCAGAGGAAGACCCATCTTTGGCTGAGAGTTGTGCGCGACGCGTACACACATGAACGTTTCCATTGTTAGGCCTCAGCACTGGCAGCCAATGCAAGGGGTCTAATTGGGAGTAGCTACGTATAGGCCTAAATGGCTGCAGACCTACCAGGACAATCCATTTGAAATAAGTGCATGCTCTGCAAACATTGAAATCATAAACCAGTAAACCTACCGCCATCCTAGAATCTCAAAGTCTCTCATAACTCCACCTGAGTGAAAATCCAGGCTGCGGAATGATCACTCATTGGTCAAAGTCATCATGCTGTTTTTGTTCACTCGATTTTTATGAAGAGGTACACATACATATGTGTACAAATGACTCCTTTATTGACTCTATCTACTTTTTAATAGAATTCTGATCGGAAAATAAATTCTGCACGAGCTAATGACATGCGCTATCGCAGTAAACTTTTAACTGAGTGTTGTGAAATCTTTCTGAATAGAGATGTACATGTACATTTCTATTTGGAAAGATTTCAGAGTATGTGCACCCATGCCTGTCAACCAGGTTAATCAAGGATGTTCTCCAATTGTTTGGACTTCGTCTTCCTTAGAGATGCCTCTATAAATTTTGTACACAAAAACTTTTGAGGATGTCCTGGCTTTGTCAAAACACCCGATACCCTTTTGTGAAAGTCCTCGGTTTCAATGGGTAGACATGTACAGGGCCCAATTTCATGGCTCTGCTTACCACTGAATTCTGCGCTTCCAATCACCCTTCTCCGCCAACCGACCAAGCGCCGAATTTCTGCGCTAGCTGTGTAAACATAGAATGCCTGGTAACGTGGACAACACAAACGCACAAGCAGAAATTCCCTGCTAACCCGTGAAATACGCTTGACGTAAGTGCGGAATTCTCTGCTTCCGTAAGCGCCGATTCTTTGCTTATGGTAAGCAGAGCCATGAAATTGGGCTCTGGAGACAGGTGTATACAAATGCTGGCTGTTGAGAAATCTGACATATACATGTGCATCAGGAATGATACTTCATTCTTGTAAAGGCAGATAAGATTTTCCATATTAAAGGGCACCTCAATGAAGAATTTTTTTTTTTTTACCAGAACATAATATTAACAGCGATCAAGGGGCACCAAGGCAATGACCAGGTGCATGGAGGCGATTGCCTCTGTGAAGCACCAGGGCTGCGAGTGCACTCATGAATAGCATATATACCATGTATACTGGCCTATGAAGCACTGTGCACGGATGATGATAAGTGTTTAAAAGGCACCCCAGGCAAGCAATGGAACTGAATCCTGATGAGTACTTCAACCTTTTAAAAACCACGCTTTCTTTGTATAAATGCCACAATTTGCCCAGACTCGGTTCATTACATAGCTTGAGTGACATATCTTTCCAGGGAATATAACTCATTTTACAAAGTTCACTGTATGTAGACCAAAAAATGGCAGTTTGTTGGCAAATTTTAGGACACGGCATTATTCAATGGTTTGTCCTTTCTCAGCCCAGTGGAACATTTCTATCAACAGAGCAGGGTACAATTTCATGGCTCTGCTTACCCCAGAATTCTGCGCTTAGATCTATGGCCCCTTTCGAAATCATGGCTTTGGTTCGTGATCTGGTCGAGTCTGTGACTTGGGCTCTGGCTTAGGCTCTGGCTTAGGCTCTGGCTTGGTCTTAGGCTCTGGCTTAGGCTCTGGTTTAGATTCTGACTTAGACTCTGGCTTAGGCTCCGGCTTAGGCTCTGGCTTAGTTTCTGTCCACCTTTCACCAAATACTTTTGGAAGCCCCATACCAAAACCGACATTTTCAAAATACCAAAAAGGAGCCAATTGTGATTTACATGGAGCCTTAAATGCAGAATTCTGCGTCAAGCATCACTATGAAATTCGACCCTGGCTGTTTCGGGCTGCTTCATTTGTAGGTTACATGGCTCTAAAGCAAGCCACTTTAAGTTATAAGATTTTTTAACACTTGATGTGGTCACATGCACATGTACAATGCATTTCAACATTATGATGCATGTGCATTGATCAAGTTCTGTAAGTTGAAATGAACTGCCTGTCTCCAAGAAAAATGTTCAAAATGTATCATACAAAGCTATGAAATTGAACTAAAATAGCTGTTCAGGTTTTCCGTTAACACAGTGATTGCAGGAAGCAGAACCGTCTGACTGGACCCAGGTGTAACCCACAGACTGGGAAGACTTTCCTGTAGTTTTTCCCGCCCGACACAGTTTTAGCAGAATAACTTAACTGAAAGATTGCAATGGAACGGAACTTCCTGAGAAAAACAGATACGTGTGTGCATGTAATTCCGCCTGATGGTACGCATTCAGGAAAGGTGCTCAGTTTTCAAATAGATCGATATCCACTTTAAAATACATGACATCATGTACTGTGTACATAATCAAGAGATATCCTAGTTTGATTGGCTGCATATTGCGCCACAGCACCTTGTAAACCATTACATGGTGCTATGTAAAGGAATAGGTCTCATACTTTTAAAATGTAGCTCCACATGTACCTTGCAGGAAAGTACTGAATGTTGAAGCGCCTTGAGCGTTACTGAGTGACGGATATGGGCACTATATAAGAAGCCACCATTATTATTATTATTATTATTATGTTGTCAAAAACATTCATGAGAAACTAGCTGAAAATTTCACCTTGGGAAGTTTTGGATACATGTATGTATCACTGTACACTGTTGTCCACTGTACATTTATTGTTCATACAATACATGTGCAATACATGTGCATTAGCATAGAATTTATGAAAATACATGACAGAAGAGGGTATTGATCAATTACATGTTCATTGTAATGTATAAGTCTTGCAAAAAAAATTCTGTACTTAATTGGCCTTAAAACCTGACAGGATCGAGTAAAACCTTGTCTCAATATTAAAGTCGTTTGATAAAATAGTGTTACATGCAAGGAAAGTACATTTAGCTGTTCATTTTACATTGTGCATGTTTGTGCAGTGTGCAGTACATGCACAAAGCACATAACAATCCCTCTTTTACACATTTGTCCACCCAGTAAATAGGAGCACTGATCTTTTTTTCTGCTCCCATTGTTTGTTTTTTAGCGACATCCCAATTGGTTTTGTACCTGAAAGTGAAGTGAGGTGTCCTCGCTCTGTCAGTGTCAGATCACCCTTTTGTTAACCGTGACACCCCCATGTATACAAGCTTTCCCACTCCTTTGCTTGGTCAGACAGATCTACAGAACATGTACAGTACATACAGGGGCCTGTAGCTAGCCCAACCATTCGCTGGGAACACACATGGTGCGCTGCCTCACGTGGGAGAAGATGTTTCTCCTTCATGGACTTGCTGAAACGGAGACCAGCTTGACCAGCGCTGAAGAGCCTTTGACTTGCATGCTGGACCAGGCCATTTGGACCAAGATCACTGGGCAGCCTCCACTCGATTGATTGATAAGAACAAGTGAAATGATTGACGGGGCTGGAAATACACACTGATTGGACCGCTGACCTGAGTCCTATGATTTTAGTATTGTGCTAGTACGTAGCCTCAAAACCAAACAAGCCCAAAAGTTCAGTGCTTTTCAAACTTAGTAAATTTTTCTTTGTTCAACCTAAAATCATTTAAAATTTACCCAGTCAGTTTCCCTTGTGGTTTGTTATTTGATATTTGATATAAAAAGTCGCATCCCCTTATGGTGATCCCCTGGCTGCCGCTTCCCAGGTTGTATCGTATACTTGGGTGTGATCCTTGGCTACACGGCAGTTTACGCTTCTGACTGGCACCCACCGAACAAGGATATTGACAAAATAGGGAGACCGCCAACATAGGGCTAGATAGCTCAGTTGGTAGAGCGCCAGCACGTCAATCCGGAGGTCGTTGGTTCAAATCCCGCTCTAGTCAATTTTTCTTTGTTCAACCCAAAATCATTCAAAATTTACCCAGTCAGTTTCCCTTGTGGTTTGTTATTTGATATCTTTTCAAACTTAGATTAACTAATTTATTCTTTAGATTTTCAAATACAAACTTCACCCTAAACAAATATCACTCCTCCCCAAAAAATATATATAAATAAATAAAATAAAATTTAAAGAAATAACAAAATAATTATGGTTTTTCAAAGTATTTTTTGATCAAAGGTTATTTTTGTCTGAGGTAAAAGACAAACAGGCTATTGGAAAATTTCTTGAAATTTGAGCCCCGATGGGCGTTAAAGTGGCCTACAACATGCACGGCGCTGACCCTCTAAACAGTAAAATGCTAACCATAGCGTGTTTTGACTGAGCTGAGTCATCAGAGTATGGGTTCGAATCCCGGCCAGAACACTTGTGTTTTGGGGCAAAAGGAAAAAATGGGTACCAGTGATTGCTGATGCCGGTGCTGCATGTTCCTAAGGAGTTGAGATGGTTTCGGGGATGCTTTAGGCCCAAATGAGCAGGGGGAACATTAGTGTCGCTTGTTTTTATATATTGTTTCAAAGTACTATACATAAATACCTGGGACAGTTTTTTCCATTCTGATTGGTTGAGAGGACATCACATGATCATGTTTAAGCGATATAAAAATGGTGAGGAGTGCTTAAACATGGCCTGAGGAACTCGAGTCGAAAAAGGGCGCCATAAGATAATTGAGCATGGATAGAGATTCAACGCAGAGTCGAGGCGAGTTGAGGCTAAACTGACAGATTTGTTCTGAACTTTGAAAGGCTTTTGGATGTTTTTAACAGAAAACTATTTATGAATGGGAATAAAAGAGTGGTGGTGAAAGAAGGGAGACTCGATCTTAAACGGCCGTTTAAAACCATGCAGAGTTGTGGCCGTGTGACAACCCTGCCAGCTTTAAACGGCTGTTTAAGACCTCATCGCCACTCTTTTATTCCCTTATTTTTAACCTTTAAAAATGTTGGTATTTTCTCCCATGAAGCATGCGTATTGCACAGGATTCCTTTTCCAATGCACTGATGATCGATGCTTGTCTTTAAAACATGCAAGATTCATTGTGGAAATATGGCTCAAGAAAAACCAGAGATCTAAATGATGTGCAGGTTCGTCAAGTAAATAATGCTTCCACCCGAACCGCTGCGTTCAACACTTTGAAAACAGCACCAGTCATGTACAGTGTTTGTGTACTGTACACAGGTGTCGACAGCACTGTACAGTCCACTCACATTGACCGCTGTCCTCCCAACATCCACCAAGATCCAATCAACTTCACTTCCCATGAACCTCTCCACCTTCAGTCTATATGCACTGGAATGTGTAGGTTCGCAAAGTAAATAATGCTTCCGCCCAAAGCGCTGCGTTCAACACTTTGAATACAGCACAAGTCATGTACAGTGTACATGTACGTGTACTGTACCCAGATGTCGACACAGCACTGCACTGTCCATTCACATTGACCGCTGTCCTCCCAACATCCACCAAGATCCAAAACCATCAACTTCCCATGTACCTCTCCACCTCCAGTCTATGCACTGGAATGTACAGCGTCATGATGAGCCCTTTTGTGGGTGTGGCACTGGGTGTGGCTGGGAGATTTTGAAGGATTTGGGAGGACAGGTTAAACCACAAAGGGCAACCTACCTGTGGCACATGCAACAAATGCAAACCTGTCCCTGATTCATGGCATGACATTTAAAAACAAAACGGCAAACAACAAAAGAAGAGTAGAGGGAAGATACAAGAATCACACGACAAATCAAACTTCCATTTTCTTTTTAATGAGGCTTGCAAAAGTATACACATCATGTGATAACAAAAAACAATGACCAGCTTCCAATGATTCTTTTTTAAACAGTCAACATTTGCATGCAGGAAAACAAATTGAAAAAAAAAGAAGACAATCCTTAAAGAGAAAAGAACTTTGCTGCAGGCACATGTAGGTCAGATTGTTCAGGCTCAAGTTGCTTGAAATTTCAGAAGAAAGTTCATGAAGCAAAAACAAGAAGCATGGTGCTAAGAGATAACTCTGATGAACGTTTGTTTTATTTATTTAAATGTAATTTATTTACTTATTTTTTTGAGTGTGCCAGAGCAAGCCGCAAGTTTGTCAGTCAAATATTTACCTTGCAAACCTTTCTTTGTCTGGTTTGTCATCATCGGTTCTGTAGGGGAGAAAGATGGGAGATTTGTGTGTGTCCCTCCTGCTTCTTTTAGGTGGACATGCAGCCTGAATGTCTAAGTGGGTGATGGGTTGGGGAGGGGGGAGGGGGGAGGGGGGAATGCCTTTTCATGCAATTACAGTGACTACTGGTACAGGGTGTTACAGCGTGATTTATAAACGAAGTTTCTACAGTGACGCACAGGCCTGATGTTTTCGGTTTTTTGAGAGGGCAAGGGCACCAAGGCGCTTTCTCCTTGGTACCTTTCTCCTCACAAGCGCCTATCGACCCGCTTGCACAACACCGATCGCACCTCCGCACAATGTGCAACTACCATTCCCACTGTTTTGGGAGTAAATCCCTCTGTGTACATTTCAACTCCCAAATTGCTGTACAGGATAGGCGCGTGTAAGTGCAACGCATGTTGTGCAAGGGGTCAATAGAGGAAATTGGAAACTTTCTATCAGAACATTTCAAGGGGCACTGAGGCAATGACCAGAGGTGCCTTGGTAAAATATCAGCCCTGTGGACACACCATAATGTTGCAATCAGTTTGCTCAGTGTGCTTTGGAAGCTGTTACTTTTATTTTTATTTTATGGAAATGCATGCAGGCCTGATACTTCACAGAGGCAATCAAGGCAATACAGGCAATTCAGAACAGAATACGCCCTCTACAGCTTAACGCAAAAAGGACATTTTTTTCCCACAGCGATCAAATAAAAGCAATCCCACTCCCAACTCAGCACTGCCCGGAAAAGTTTGGGACATTTACATGGCTGGAAAGGAATGTGAAAACATTCATAAGCCTCACACACAAAAATAGCATTTTATGCCAGAAACACAGACAAATACATTCCTACAGGTACAATCTTGTTGCTTCAGAAACCATAAACCCACTTAAGCAACCGTGGTCAACTTGCCAACCTTTTTTCCATGGTACACTGCAAAAATGGCCACTCCTAGGCAAACTGTAGAGGACGCACTGTACTGCCAATCACCAGTATTGCCTTAATGTCCCTGGCTATCGCCTTGGTGCCCCTTAAATGTTCTACAAGAAACTTGTATAATTTCTCTCACAGAGATGCCCTTTACTTAAGTTCTCTTGCCCTGACAAGAATGAAGTTTATGTATCACTCAGTCAAACCCGCAATTAGTGCAACAGGTCTCCTTTTTCAGTTGTATTTTAATGACTTTTATATTTTGTCTATTTTTTCCTTTTCTTTGTAGTAAAGAACTAGTCTTTTCCGTCTGGCAAATTTCACAATTATAGGTATTGGAAACCTGGGTTTCAGCATAATTTCCTTGATGTTGGCATTTGTTCTTGACACTACTACATTTAAAAAAAAAATCCAAATCCCTTAATCCGTTCAGTCTTCGTATATAAACTGGGAAGTTGTTCAAACTCCAATCAGTCTTCACTTCAAAAGTTGACATCATTGGTAAATGGAAGCGTAAATTAACTGTGAAATAAACGATCCCACTTTTGTGAAAATTTTAAAAAACAGTTTATTACATGATAATTTTTTATTTTTTTGGGGGGGTCCTCAAGCTATTTTTAATCTGACAATGAGCAAGTTCGCGCAAGGACAATTGGTTAACTGGTGGTGCTTAGTGACGTGGGTAGGGCATGCGCACAGCAGTTAAGTGCGTACAACTCTAGTGATGTCAACACGACCACAATAATGTTGGATCAACGTTCGTTATCCTTTTCTGATAACTGGTCCCCTCTGCACTGTGCTACGAAAATAGCTATTGATAACCAGCAATGCGACTACGCGTGGCAGGCTGGTTCGAAATTAGTCTCTTGTGTAGTCCAACTATCATCGATTATATACCTCATATATAGAATCCTCTAATCTGATTGGTTAAAAGTGGAGTCATTGAAATAGCTGGGCCCCCTTTTTCTATCAAGATGACGTCATAATTAACTGTGCCCGGGGCACAGCAATCGACTGTGCCCGCCAGTCGCAACACACTGCTGTATTTCATAGGTCGCTTGTGTACTTCTGTACGCGTTGTATACGTTCGTGTCACGGCGCGAACTGATGTCCTTTCTTCGGTATATAAAAGAAATATTGACTGCTTAATATTCGGGGCACAGTTAAAATTGTAGGCCCTCGGTGATGTCAAAACCATGACTATGCCCTCAGCTTCGCTTCGGGCATAGTCATGGTTTTGACATCACCTTGGGCCTATAATTTTAACTGTGCCCCTCATAGCAGTCAATATTTCTATACTAGAAACAGTTTGAGCTAACTAAGTCGAACTACATGTATGTTGAACAATAGTTCTTGCGCGAACTTCCGTGGCCATTGATGATTTGGGGATCTTCAGATGCTGTTTTCTCAACAATGACAACATTTCAGAGGCAGACATTTCCCTGGAAAATTTGAACTGGTTTAAACTTTTATTCAGCGAACTTTAAGAAAGAAAACATCACTTTTCAATTTTTTTATTTATTTATTTATAAATCCTGATTTTTGTCTTTAAATGTCATCAAAACATCACAGACTTTTAAGCTTTTTTTCTTGTACTGGGAGTTTTTAGAATTATACAAAAGAAACTTCAAATTATAATTTGGTTTTTACCCTTACACCGATGTGTTAAGCACTGTATAAACTTCAAATTGATAACCGATGCTTAACGTCTCATTGAGTGTATGCATCTTTTAACGCCTGAACACTGGTGTGTCCACAGTGCTCATCAGTACACAGATTTGTTTTAGATAAAATGCTGTGATTGTCTTTAAGAAATTAATGATGTGCAAAGGTTACATGTATGTCTGTAAATTATACATGTGCATTCTGTACGATGGCATGCAAGTGTGCAACTATATGTGCATGTGTGCGAAACTCCACACAACTTCAAACACTTGTATTTGTGGGAGAAAGCTGGGCCTTGTTTTAAAGAGTGTGACTACATGTGTGCAAAACTCCAAACAATTTCAAACATTTGTGTTTGTGGGAGAAAGTCGGGCCTTGTTAATAGAGAGTGCAACTACATGTGAGCGAAACTCCAAACAATTTCAAACATTTGCGTTTGTGGGAGAATGTTGGGCTTGCTTATTGATTAGTTTGTCAATGAATTTTTTGTGATATTTGTACCCTGAACCAAAGAAATAACCAAGGATGTAAAAATGTGTGATCCAGTGAAGTTCTTGTGCTATGAAGTACATGTACATGTAACTAATGAACAGTATTCATCATATACAGTCTGCCAATTTGGCCAGTATGGACAATTTCTCAGTTACGAACATAAAGCTTTTTAATATTGCTTTTTCCTACAAATGTTTTAGTGTACAATATTCACTGAGTCAAGAAAATCATGTACAAAAAATATATATAATTTTGGGGCGGGCTTTGGCAATCATGACCAGAAATATGTTTAGCGTCTATCATTGGTTAAGTGTCTGTCATTGGTTAAAGCGATTTTTCAAACTTTCCACTTGAGCTGCGGTGACAAACATATTGCTCCAATCAAACTTTAACCGAGTTGGTGGCTCGGTTAGGTAAGGTTTTGAGATGGCGGTTTTTGCATACTAACAATTTTTTTTTTAAATGACTGACACTGTTACATACATGTATCACTTAAACGGTAATAAAATTCAGACTAAGTTAAATTCCCTGAAAGTTTAAACAAAGGCCATATATTTCTTTAGAACAACTTGCACAGTAATTGTCACACTATGCCACTAACTGTTTAGGGGTTACCCACCTGTTTTTGCGTAGTGCTCAGCAAAATATTTCAGTCAGAAAATTGCCCCCTCCCCCAAAAATAAAAAAAATAAAAAAATGAATACAAAATATACAAACAATTCAAAAAAACATTTTTAAAAATTTAATCAAAAGAAAGAAAAAGGTTAAGAAAAAATCCCGGATTTCTGTGATAAATGGTAACAAAAGTAGCAAAAGAATTTCCTGAGCAATGTAAGTTCATCGTTCACTTAGCCTTAAAAGGGAAGGTTCAGAATTAGATTCCATGAAGATATCGGATCCCGTTTCCAAGAAAAGCACCATTAAACTAGATGGTGGTGAAATCTTCAAGAGGGGCACTCAAGTTATAAAAGAATTGGTTGAAAATAACCTTTTCTTTTTTCATCCCTGCTTTGAACAAAAATGGCAAGTTTCTCATTTGGCACACTGAACTGAAGCATTTCCAGCCGAAAATACCTGAGGATATTTGGTATTTGTGCTAACTTGATACTAAGTTAAAGAAGGGTAACTTTGCAAAGTTACATATATTCTCAATCAAGATTGAAACACGGCAGTTTGTTAACAGCGCTGAACCTTTAAAGAGGAAGGGAAGTGACCGATTCAATTTTGTGATGTACTCATTTTCCAATTGATAGAGTCCTCATGTGAGCGGGGAAAAAATTACAAGTTTCTAACCTCACATCAAAATGGTGAAAATTACAATTGCAATTGCATTCGACACCCGCCCAGTGCAAAATGTGTCAACATGCAAAACATCTGATGACATTCTGAGAAAAATGGGTCACTACATTTTTGTAAAGGGATGTTTTGGTTCATAACTGACTTTTTGAGAGCGAAATTTGAATTATGAAGTCATTGTAATTCAGTAACTAACAGGTCTTAACATTCCAATGGGGAATTTTTTGACAGTCAAAATGTCACATTCAAGGCTGTTTTGATTAAATTTTATTGAAATTCAGGACTGAACCAAAACGTCCCCGTACACAAATGTTGTGGTCCATTTTTCTCAGAATGATGTCATCAGATCTTTTGGGTGTTGACAAATTTTTGCACTGGAAGGGTATTGAATAAAATGTCAATTTACACCATTTAAATGTGAGAACTCTATCTATGAGAAAATGAGTACAAAACAAAATTGAATTGGTCACTTCCCTTCCTCTTTAAAGGTGCTGTATACGTTTGGTAATTGGAGCCTACTGTTTGTTTCAAACCTATATAATTGTAGATATATACCATAAAACTAACTTGTGAAAATTTCACTTCAAAAGGTGGTCGCGTTTTTGAGATATCACCGAAAAAACGGAGCAAATATTTCCACACAGGAAGAATATTCCCTATAGGAATACACAATCTGAGAAGCGTTACGGCTGTAACGCTTCTCAGATTCAAATTTTGGGGGATAAAAAGTGATATATTTTTCCATAACCACCGTACTTCAAAGTTTCTCAAAATACATTATACTATCCAAAGCTGCTGTACTTCTTACCAAGTAAGTTTTTATTGCCATTAATTTTCATACCAAACGTATACAGACCCTTTAAAGAATCTGGTTCTGGAGTGAGCCCCTAAAGTGGATGCATCGCAATTATTGAGTCAACAACAAAAAAAGTTCCACTACTTAGTATCTCTGTCAGTGTACACAAAGTGTGCAACAAAAGCAGACAACACAACACAGAACTGCGTTTGTTTTTACACAAAGACCGAGGGAAAACATCACTAACTGGGTACTTGTAATTAGCACTCTATCATGACTACAGATGGGGGTGGAGCGGGGAGGGGTGGCTACCAGACTATAAAGCGCATTCCGTATCTAGCAAGATTGGTCAGACTTACCTTGAGAACTTGCTTGGGCTTGTGTCTTCATCTTCACCATCTTCGGAGCTGAAAAGTATGTACAACAAAACTAAATTTAGAGGTTTGATATTAATATTGAAGTCCCGACTATCTTTTGGGGAGGTTGATCTATATATACCTTTCCATTATTGATAAACAAAGTGCGCCACTTGGCATGGACGGCCGAATGCTAGCAAAACGTTCAATCTTGTTAACAAAAATTGTGACCAAATTCAACATTTTCTGTAAAGATTCATGAGCTGAAATACCTAAAGCATGATTGGTTGATTTGTTTCCACCAAATTCAACACTATTTTTGAATATTTGTGCAGCATTGCTACAAACTATGGCTATCTGTTTTTTATTTGCAGTTATGGCTTTCCATAGTTTTCCAACCTCAGTTGGCAAAATCTTGGGCTGTGACGTTGCAATAGAAAGGTCTATAAAATGAAAAACTCCAGTTGTCTATGTTTATACACAAGTTAACTGTCATGTTGGGCACCCCCCAAACAAGGCCAAGTTCCATAGTGCTTTAAGCAAACAATTCACAATTACGTTTAGTGATCGTGCACAATTTAAATACATACAAAAATTAGGTTCATAATGAGAAAATTGAATAAGCTGTTGCAAACTGCTTTACAGCAAAAAGGATCTTTGGTATAAATGCAAACAAATGGTAAATAGCCTGATGTTTCAATGCTAGCAGAGTCTTTCTAGAATACTAAAATGACAACACAACACAAATCCCACAACACAACACAACACAACACAACACACAGGTGCATTTTTACATCAGTGCACAATGGCATATTAGGATACACGTTTAATACCAGCAAAATATTTTTAGTTTGCTGTTTTTGTTACAATGGTCTCATATCAATTACTAAACAACACTTGTGAACTGTTGCAGTATAGGCCTAAACGCTTGAAACCGAAAAAAAATCTCTGGATTTGTTTTGCTCTAATCATGGTATTTACATCTTTCACATATGTCTTATTTTTAATTCAAATTCACATGTACGGTGTACAGTACGTGCATGTCCATGTAGGTACACACACAGTGTACACAAACACCTTCATTGCAACTTATGTATGCGGAGGAGAGACTCCAATAGTGTCCAGTGCATGTTGAACTGGGTCATGTTAAACACTATACAAGCACTTGAGGCAGACGATGAAACCCCCCTATCACTGACAGAGCACTGCCACGTACTAACTGCAACACCTTAAGATCAGGCAGGATGCAACAGTACAGGTACTTCCATTAAATCTCTTCATTTACTGAAGTGTTCAATTGGGAGGCGTCTCAACCGCCCCCCACCCCCCAATCATGGAATATGCATTACTGCGGGAACGCACCGTTTACCATGTTTCTGAGGAACTGTTTTGATAGATCTGCTCGGCTTGTTCTCTGCATTAATTTCCTTGCCATCCGACACGTGTATGTGGACAGTTAAGTGGGCAATCCAAACTGAATTTTCATTTTCTCAACTGGAGATTTTTTTTTGTCCTGCAATCCAAGAAATTCAATATTACATACAACCCTTGCACATCTTGTCCATCCATTTATTCCAAAGAAACACCCCACAAAATAAAATAACACAATAAATAATCAAATATTAAAAAAAAATACTACAGGACATTTATTGCAATAGTATGGTTTTGTTTTTGCAATCGTAACAAATAAACAAGAATTTAAAAAATTGCTTGGAGTATTTCTTTCTGTTGTGTTTCTGTATTTCCACTCAGCAAAATGAACAAAAACAAAAGTTTTGTGTGAAACATTGAATATCTACAGTAATCTTTTAAAATGAATCCCCTAGATAGAAACAAAAATACACAAATGCACACACCCATAAATTCACATCTTTGAGGCTTTTGCCCCTCTAAGCCTGAAAATGTCCCTTCAAAACATTCACATGAGAGTATTCCTTTTAAAATGGACAGTTGGGGGTAACCCTTACATTTCAAAGCTAGTAGCCAGTATTAAGAAATTATATGCAGTGTCAAATTTCAATTAGAACAATTGAAAGAGGGTTCCCAAATTGCATTACTTTTTCCTGTAAAGTAATGGAGAAAATAAAATGGACCAAAATTTGAAAGAAGCCCTCTACAAGGAAGCCTCCAGGCCAGAGTGGTACTTTGTTCTAAAACAAGGGGCGGCCAGAGATGATGTTGGTACCCGATGTCACCTCACTAAACGTGGATGGATGACTTTCATTGTATCTTTATTGATAAATTGGCCTTAAAATCAGCAAAAACATCGTTCTAGAAAAGGAAAGGCAGGTTCTTCCGGCAAAGGGCACCTCTATGAGGAATACATGTATGTAAATTTCAAGGGGCACCAAGGCAATCACGAGGGGCAGTTGCCTCCATTAAGTTTGCACCCTGTGTACACAATTTGATTAGAGAGCGGCTCTTAGGTCAAATTCAATTTCGTGAGGCAGTTGCATCAGTTAAATAAATGACTGCAAAAAGTGTAAGGATGTATGGTATATTATGCACAATGTAGTTCATTGTATTAATCTTAGTTCATTTATAATTAAATTTTTTCCCGAGCTGTTTGACAAACCAACACTCAGTCTATATCAATCTAATGGGAGGGGGGGGGGGGGGGGCAACAGCATGACAGGCTGCCTCATCTCTATTTAATAAACTCACTCCCTTAATTCATTATCTACGTGAGCAGTATTGTGATCCCAGGCCCCGCTGGCCCGAACTCATTGAATAGCTGGTCACGATCACCACTTCCCACTGGGAACGCTTCATTATAAGCCCCTTTGTATACTCTCCCATTCTGTGCATTTCATTAAAAAGGAAAAAAATAAATAAATGAAACTCCTGTCTATAGACTGAACACATGTCACGGCAATAATGCCATAAATGATGGCTTTTTGCATGCTAATTGCAAAGAACAGGGACAAAGCGATCAGAACCGTGAGCATTGTTTGATTTATCAAAAGCCATTCTTAATTCACTGTACATTATATGTACATGTACATATGTACATGATACACTGTAATACAGCCACATTATGTTCATACATGTGTACACATGTACATACTACAGTAGTTCATTAAAGAGGGGTTTTAAAGGAACTGTCATTGTTTGGTTTTTGTCAACGTCATGCTGATTTATAATGCACAATTATAAAGAAAGATACAAACAAAATCACTTTGTTTTAGCTGAATACAGTGTCTACTTGCTCAGAAAACAGCAAAGAACTGTCACAGAATTTTCCCATGAACGTCCAGTCCAGGTTTAGCCAGATCACAGCGGGTACCTACCGCATCTCTGGATGCAATATTCACCAAACGATCAACCCTCAGATATCAGAGAACCGACTCATCAACAATCAGAAGTTTGAGAAAGATTCGTACATGAATGTTTCCAAGATTCAAATGTTTTGATTTATTTCTAATCAACAGGGGGCATTTCAGACGAAATAATTTTTGTTGGGGGGGGGGGGGGGGGGGTTATTACCAAAACCAATACCCTAGCTTAACCTTCAAAATCACTTATGTGCTGCACTCTTTTCCCGATAGAGTCTATAAATGGGAAAAATCTCGCTCTAGTTAATTTTTCTTTGTTCAACCAAACATCATTTCATCGTTTCCCTTGTCAGCTTGTGGTTTATTATTTGATATCTGAAATAAAAAGTCGCATCCCCTTAAAAGGTGATCCCCGGCTGCCGCTTCCCAGGTTGTGTCGTAAACTTGGGTGACATCCCTGGCTATACAGCAGTTAACAGTTATGGCTTCTGACTGGCACCCCCAAACAAAGATACTGACAAAATAAGGAGACCGCCAACATAGGATTTGATAGCTCAGTTGGCAGAGCGCCGGCACGTTACTCCGGACCTCTCTAGCTCAAATCCCGCCCTAGTCATTTTTTTCATTGTTCGACCCAAAATTATTAAACATTTATTCTATACCCTTTCAAAGCAGTTCTGCATTGAAAGTTACCAATAAATGGGTCAGTCATGCCTTTACATTCCACACATTAATGTTTCGTCTGTCAAAAGGTCAAACTCACCCCATTTTAAATTAATATCATGGAAATTCCGGAATAAACTGAAAATTCCCCACAAGAAATTGTACAGACTCACACTAAAATGTGACAGTCGGATTGGATTTTTTTTTGATATTATTCATTTCACACTGGAAGGGTATCAAGTGCAATTTGGGAGTTTCCTTCCCACATCTAAATAAAAACTGAATATTATTATTACTATTATTATTATTATTATCATTATTTATTTGACCAAGACAAACAAAACAAAATTACAAAGGGGCAAGTACAAGAAGATGAATAAAGAAGTAATCCAAATAAAAAACAAAAAAGTAAACAATAGAAAACAAACAAATAGGCAAGTAGGCTGTAGACAAACATTTTCTTCATCATCTTCTCTTCAAAGGTATCTTCATACCAACGAGTTACTGCACTCTGAGAATCCTTTGGTTTCATTACCAGAATTACAGTCAGTTAACAAATCAAAAAACTTAATTGATAAATTAGCACCAGATAAAGAATAATATGGTTTTACCCAGAAAATGATGTGTGTAAAGCACTGTCTGTATACTCAGTACTTTCCCGAGTCCTGTGACCCCCCAAAAATCAACTAGGCCTATTACTCGGGTGGGATTCGAACCCATGACCTTTGCCTTTCTGATGCCTTAGGCCTACCACTAGACCACAGAGATTACCCGGTAGCTTGAGACAGTTTCAATCCTATCTATTTATATTTAAATTGAATGCCAATGATTTTAGTTGAATGTAATGTATTAAGTGCATACTCACACTGCCTTTCTCTTGCGCTGAGCCATCTGCTGGGGCGGGATTTCTTCGTTTCCTGGAAGGGAGAACAAGAGTCAAGACATTCTTGAGATGGTTAAAAAATCATGACTTACACTACATGTACACTAGTACTAGTACTATAATTAGCTCATTTCTAATGTGTACCTTGTACACTCTATATATACCTGTAGTACCAAGAAATGTACCTTGTACACTCTCAATACCTTGCAGAGCAGTCATTGTAAACTCTATTTCTACCTCCATGCTTTTACTACACTCTACATGTACCAAGGTACACTCTACATGTACCTTGTATTGTATACATTCCACATACATTACCTTGCACACTCTACATACATACATGTACCTTGCACATTCTACGTACATGTACCTTGCACATTCTACGTACATGTACCTTGCACATTCTACGTACATGTACCTAAAACAGTACCTTGCATGTATTCTAGTGTACCGTACACTCTACCTTATATTGTACATTTCACATGTACCTCGCACACTCCTCACATGTACTATGTGCCTTGTACATTCCACATTTGATGTACCTTGTACGCTTTAATGTACCTTGTACACTTTACATGTAACACCACGGTTACTTCCATCCATGCACAAACACATGAAAAGAACAATCTATACATTGTACTCTGTTCATAAAATATAATGTGAACTAAAGTTGCTTATAAATCTACAAGTTGCAAAAAATAAGTTAGTGGTCTGACGTTTCGACCCTAGCAGAGTCTTTCTCGAAGGCTGAATGACAAAACAACACACATACAAGCATGGATACAGGAGTTGCAAGAGTAGTCAAGTGGAAACACATGAATAGAGAGAGTGGAGAGAGAAAAGCAGAAAGCATACAGAGAGGGCAGGGGGTAAGCAGGGATGATGAAGACAAAGGGTGGGGGGGGTTTATGAACAAGTTATAAACATTTAATATTTTAACAGGACTTGAACCTGCGACCTCTGGATTAACCTGTCAGCGCACTACAAACTGAGCTACATTATGTATCCCTAGCACTTTTGTTGGCAGTCAATATATTTGTTCAGGGGGGGGGGGGGGGTGCCAGTCAGAAGCCAGTCAACCTGTGACTGCCATGGAGCCAGGGATTATTCATTTAAAAAAATAATTTTCCTGAATGTATGTTTAGAATATTTGCAGCTGCTGTTTCAATCAACACACCCAACATAAACATGTACACATTCCTAAAATGTACACTGTGTTTACACGACTTTGCCAACTAGATACAACAGTCATGACAATGTGCAAGACATTGCATTCTTTATCCCTAGGCACAACTACCACTTTATGTAGTTGACCCCCAGACGAGGTCACCCCCTACAAGGGGGTTGGCTCCTTTAGACCTTTCAGCCACAATGGCTACTTTAGTGGACCAAGAGAAAACACTCAAGCCTGAAGTCATTTGTTTCAACCTTCATAACCAAGCTAACAACGGTTGGAAAGAGAAAGATCAGATCATTCCAATAATGGTAAATAAAAAAAGGTTGATTTAAGCAATCTCCTTCAAATTGGAGTGGAAAGAATCAAAGATTGTTGTCACTACAAATTGCAGTCACTACAACTACAGTTGGGATGCCCCAACTTGAACACTCAAGTTGGGACCGGTCCCAACTATAGTTGGGACGATTGTCAAGTTGGGATGGAACAAATAAAAGCAGCAAATATTGCTTCACGATTTCTGCTTTGAGCAGCAAAAAATAAGCAGGCCACCAGTCATTAATGGTACATGTGCAATGGTCTGTTGGCTGGTAACCTTATTCTGATAAGCATAATTTGTTTTGTGCTAAAGCTTTTTTGTGATTATGTTGGGCGCAATCTTTGAAAATGGACACTTTACCAAAAAAAATCATGATGTGCCATTTTTTAAAAGGCGCAAACTTTGTTTCCTAGCACAAACTTTGAACACAGCTTAATCTTTAAAAAAAAAAATAAAAAAATGAAGCCTGCCCACACAAAAAAAATTTGCGTGGTTTTCACAACATTCTTCCCAAGTTTTAGAACAAAAGTATTGCTTCAGCCAGAAGTTAAGATCCAGCAGAAAGCTACCTCTGGAGGTAAATTCTACTCATACAACTTACAAGATTACAGCATACATGTGTGTACTTATTATAATAAGTGGTGAGAAATATGCTTTCAAAACAAAATAAAAAATGCAGAGTGTTTCAAGTTTGCAACTGAGCCAACATACACAAACTTTAAAATCATGCAAGGAAACAAGACCCAGTAACTGGGGCGCTTAAAAAAAATGTTGACATCTATGATCTTTGGTCGTACGACTGAAGATGTCAAATTTTTGTTTAATCAAGTACAGTGCCCCAGTTACTGGTCTACAGGGAAACAAAGTTTGCACTGTGAAAAATGGCACACCATGCAAATTTTTTACTGTCTATTTTCAATCAAAGGTTGTGCCCAACACACTTTCACAGGTAACTCTTTTGTATCTTTCTTTTAATTTTTCCTATAAATCAGTATTTATTAATGTTGACATAAACCAATCTGACCATACCTACATATATACATCAGATAATTTTCAATATTTATTATATTAAGATTTTAAAAAGCATTTTTGCCAATTCCAAGACCATCATAACTTGGATTCGGAAGAGAGACAGAAACAACTTTCGCACACTGTAAATGTTGTTGGTGACATAACTTACCTGCCATAGCGTGACTCAATGCAGTGGCAGAGCCCCAAAATAACAAAATCTAAGGCTTTGGGTCGGAATGGACACTCGTCAAAATGTTTGTGATGATGAAAAAGTTTGTTCACACTCACTGACTCAGTGACTGTTTGCTGTCAACTGTGTCAGTGTTGATGAATGATCATTGACATTTTTTTACAATAATTAATCGTTAAGAAAACTTCAGTTGCAACTGCCGATGTTGATGATTTTGTTTTTATTCCTGGCTATGCACAACAAAGAAGGAAGGTCATTCGTCTACCAGACGTTATACAAAAGCCACCCAAAGGTCAGTCTTGCACAATTCAGATAAGAAGGTGTCCGGGTTTCTAGCTCAGTAGCTCTGCTGTGCTGGTGCTTCTTCTCTTCCCTTTCTTTTCAGATGTCCAAACCAATCTAGTGCACGAAGTCGAAAGCACCTGTTCTGCTGAATACTCCTGAAGAAATATCCAAACCGGAGACACTTACACTCAGGTTACAGATTGAGTATTTTCCACATTTACTTCCCTCTCGATCGATATTTGTAGAAAAAATTAACCCAAATATTCAGACATGTCAGACGCAGCGCGATCAACCATCCTGTCCTGTGTGTTGATCCTTGCCACTCTACCTACCTCCTATCCACTTTCAATCGTTGGTTCTCATTAAATTCATGCGTCAACTACGATAAATTAACTGGGTACCAGTGGATGTTTACCTCTCAACTTCTAAAATTAATCTGACACACGTGACAATGGAAATTGTTACGATGCCTAAGAGGGCGACATTTCAGTTTTACGGTACCGGTAAAAAATTATTAAAAACTTTTATTTTCAAAACTTCTTTTTTTATTCCATGAGCCAAGTTTGTCCAGGGTTTGCCACTACCGCGCTGGATGGACTCCCCACAGATTATTGCAGGCAGACTAAGCGCCTGCTTTTTGTTTGAGATGTGATTTATTACTTAATGTTAACAAAATTCAATTTTGTTTTTAAGTGTAGGCGTACAGAAAACCAACAATTTTTTTGCTGTAATGTAAGGCCTAATGCCTATCTTCCAGGTGTGGTTTTTACATGCTAAACAGGCTAACTTCGGAAAAGTTACCGTGAATAATAATGTAGGCCTTCAGATATACTTTTATTTGATTTGTTGTTTCTGGTAATTGTCCAGATAACGAGATCCTTTCGCTTTATGTAACCCCCGAACAGAATAATTATATTTTTGATTTTGCAAGAAGAACAATTCATACAAAGTAACCAATAAACATAAATAGAGGAAGTCTTCCTTTTGGAGCAAACTGACCTTTTGTAATTTGAGCACTCATCTTGGATTATGTTCGTTCGTCCCGCCACCCTAAAGCCGCAATAAGGAAAACCAGAATTTTCCTGAAAGTAAAAGTCAAGCCGATCGCGAACAACACCTTGGGCCCTTACATCTATTTTTAAACCATAGGCCTAACATCATAATGGACAAATTGTTATCATGTGATAATGAGCATCTCAACCACAGCGGCTGTGTGTGTGTGTAAGAATAAAAGCTTCGGAGAAAAGGGGACATACAATTAGTCAGACAATGCAAGTTCGGGGTCTTTGTGATGATCGTAGTCTCCTCAAGAGGTATGTATTCTCAATAATGTTCATAAACATGTGTGCTGCAGGAAAATATTCGGACAATATACCGTTGGTTGTTGGTTTTTGTTTTGTTATTTAGTTATTTAGTTGTATATTATTTCATTTATTTATTTCACGTCTAAAGCAGCGTCCAAAACATTACACAACTAACGCCAATAAAAAGATGGTGAGTATCAAAGAAGAATGAGTATCAGTTTTAGACGTGGGAGGAAAATCACAATATGGAGAAAAACCTAAGAAATCAGGAATGGACTAAAAATCCAGTCCACATAATTATCTGGTTTGAGGTCACGTTCGAACCAGGGTTCGCATATGTGAAAGCACTGGCAAGAACCTACTAAGCCATCCCATCCACGGGACGGGGGCGGGGGAAACTCTAATTGGGGCAAAACAGTGGTGGAAATTCAGGCACAGCAATAGAAGAAGCAAAAATGAGAAGAGAAAGCAAAACGACTTGTCATTAGAAATTGGTACTTAAAAATGTTGTTTACATAATGTATACTTTCGGGCAAATCAACCCCACTGCCCCCTCAACCAACGAGTCTATCGCCCATCATGGAGCCAATTGTCCCCCTAATGTTGTGTAGGATTGATTCAAACATACATGGGCCTCGCCTACTACCCTTTTTTGAGCGTGACAAAAAACTTTATGGCGGGACCGTTTTGGTAAAAATGCCAAAACGAAAAAAACGGTTTACGTTTGTCAGGGATACCTTGTGTACGTTTATTGTTTATGTATATACTTTGCTGCAAAGCAAATAAGTGTAAGTCACACCATGGAGGTTCCTTCCTCCATGGTCACACCTACTTATTAATGTTCAGTGAGCTCACCCGGAGATCATTGAGTTGAGAAACCAGATTGTCACATCACAGGGGAATGAATTATGTGGGTTTTTTCGTGTTTTTTTTCCTCTCCTACTCCTTCAATGGTGTTCATGGTAGCCATGATATGGTAAGCCTATATCAGCTTTTTAGTATGCCGGTCAAAACAAAATCCACAATGGTTTCTCGACTAGATGAACATGGTGTGCCCTGCCCCCGCCCCACCCCGGCCACACCTAAACGGGCCGCACTGAAACTGAGGGCGCTATTTTGTGCTCGGTCGTGAAAGCGTCAGTTGTGCAGTAGTCTGGTTACCTATTACCGATGTTAAAAACTCAACTCGGATTACGATTGGTATACCGTTAAAATCGACGAACAAAAAGTGCATGTAGAGTTTGGGGAACATATCATGTGTATAATTAATCAACAACAACATCAGCAACTTTCGGTGAAGTGCAGAAATCATTACTTTGAAAAGGTCTGTGATTGTTTGATCAGCAGTAAGTGTCACCACAGGTACAGGTTTGTAGATTAAATTGATAAGATAACTTCTCATTTACACGAATTTATTTAAAGTAGGATCATTTATTTATCTCAATGAATGATGGGTGACAATCAAATATAAGTATGATAAGTAAGGTAAACTAACTTGTGAAACCGAAAATGCGGAAATGAATGAGTCACTCTAGCTTGGGTAGTAACTAATTCAATTGTAACATTTATATGCAGAGACAGTAGTTACACCATGGAGGAAGGATTTCCTTCCTCCATGGTTACACATGCTAGGTAGGAGTGTTGCGTAGTATCTATCCAGATCCAGAGTTGAGAGTACGAAGTCACTTGAAATTTTAATACTTATGATAATATGAGTTATGGAAACAATTTAACTTTGTTAAGACAAGAGACACCAACAATTTATTTTTGAAGAGATAAGTAAATACTATAGACTGCAGCTCTGGAGGCAGTGGATTCTGTAGTTGCGATAAATCGTAACACTCCATCCAATTCTCCGGACTGTCAAAGACCGGATGATTACGATGAACCACTTGTCTACTTTTGGCAAATTTTCATTTTTTCCCTGACACTTTAAATGTACACAATTGCACCCACATTATAAGATCACAAAAGTGGGTTACGATTATCGCAACTACAGATTCTGTTATCAATTTAATCGTTATCACCATTCAGGTCTAAAGAAATCACTTGATGATGTAAATATCTTTCCATGTTACAATGAACACCAGATTGTCAGATTTTATTACTTGGTTCAACAAAAGTGCCAGACTGCTCTGTGTGTGTGTTTTTTTTAAAGTATCCCCCCCCCCCCAAAAAAAAGAGAAAAACTAGAATAATGAAAAAAAAAAAAAAAAAAAAAAAAAAAAAACTTATTTGAAAGTAACTTGCGAAGAACAAGGTAACATTTTGAACACGCACTTTCATTTTATTTTATTTTGATTTCACTTATTTATTAATTTTATTTTCATATCAATGTCAAATTGTCAAGAAAATATTGCTGCAATAATCACGCCCCCCCCCCCCCCCTCCCCCTTTAGACCTAAGATCATAACATATCCCTCTCGGTCTACAACAATCCGGGAGGATCAAGGTTTACGAATATCGCAACTTATGTAAAGACTGCTTTCATTTGCTTTTTGTTTTTACAGGTTTGTGTCAACCAGGAAACTAACATTTTATGTTCGGTGGCAGGCAAGTACAGCTTGAGTTAATATCGAAAGTGATACATTAACAATCAGTACTTCCAGGGAAGGGGTGATACCTTCACTTGGACAACAGGAAATCTCTACTGCGATTGTACTGGAGCATTCCTCTGGACTGTTTGAGTTGTATACCGACTGTATGACCATTTTTCATTGTGTGGCCACCAAGTAGAAGAGCTTGACAAGGAAATCAAAAGCTTGAGAATGGGGTGAGTTTTCAGTGTACAGTGTAGACGTGGTGTAGCGTTTAAAAAGACATTTATTACAGTTGGTTTTGATCAGAAGCAACACCCACCCTGTGCTTATTTGTTATTCAAAGTTACTGATTGCATAATGTTCCAATGCCTGTAAAAAATACATTTATACTCCTAGAACTATGAGGTTTGTTCCGCTATTGTCTCCACGAACCTCATACAGTTATAGGTGTTTATGTAGTAAATTATGCTTAAAATGTAGTACCTATTTATCACAATTATGCACCTACAGTTCTGTCTTCGAACCGGATCTTGCCCAAATTAGGCTTGATATGTCCTTTGTACTTTCAGTGAGCTTATGATTGTCTGAAAAAATTTGCTGCGCAAATTTGTTTTTCTCATTGTCATTCAGATTCTTTTAAAATCGGCATTGCCTTTTCGAAAACAAATAAAGCTGCTTCCATTTATATCATGTGACTGCTGGTTATCGTTGATCAGCGTTGCACACAGCATACCATTGATTGCCAGCACACGGCTTGCATATTGTTGAAGAGACCAAACTGGTTAGTGGTTCTTATGTTGTAAATGGAAGCAGCCTTTGTCTTCGAAAGGCGATGCTAGTCTTTCTTTGTTTTACGCTGGTGGTTATGTTTTTCAATAAAAACAAAGAGGGAACCCAAAGATGTTGACTATTGTCAGTAACAGTTCCCAATGGGGTACATTGACTTTGACATTCCCCAGTGGGACTATTTACATTGACAGTCCCCAATGTGGGTATTTGCATTGACATTCCCCAATGGGACTATTTACATTGACAGCCCCCAATGTGGGTATTTGCATTGACATTCCCCAATGGGACTATACATGGACAGTCCCCAATGTGGGTATTTCCATTGACAGTCCCCAATGTGGGTATTTCCATTGACAGTCCCCAATGGGACTATACATGGACAGTCCCCAATGTGGGTATTTCCATTGACAGTCCCCAATGTGGGTATTTCCATTGACAGTCCCCAATGTGGGTATTTCCATTGACAGTCCCCAGTGTGAAGGTTAGTATTTTGTTGTCATATTTGAAGGATATCAACTTACCTGTGTTAACATTCTGTAAGTATACTGGGTTAATACTACACGTTGTAACAGTGTATGGTGCAGATTGTAGATTCCTGTATACACAGCCTGGTAGCGTTTGGTTCATCATCCTTACACAATAATCAAGCCCTCAACTGTAAACAAATTTGAAAGAATAATTTATTGATTACAGGGTCACTTCTAGGCCTAGTCACTTTATTTCTGGAATACAACTAGTTCTTATTTCTCTGAATATTTAAAAAGGAACGCGTGATTAATTTGACAATTTTTCAGATTTTTTCTTTTGAAAGAGAAAAGTAATTAAAATCTAATACTTGTAAGCTTTCGGGATGAAAGTTTCTTGGTATGGAAAGAGAATTTTTTTGAGAAACTAATTTTGTCAAAATAGCAGTCCCATGATTTGTTTTGACTTTTCTTAGTATCAAGATTTTCCTCCACAGATTCACTTGAAAGGAAAAAAAGAAAAGTGACATTATTGCATTACATGCAAGCAAAACATAGCCCTTGTTAAAACCAAACCTGTAGAATTATATTTGTGTTATTAATCCTATCTACACTGATCAGTACATCAGAGTTTTTTGTATACAAAAAGGTCAAGATGAAACAAACTGGAAATTTGCCGGTTGTTTGTCAGTTTCCTTAATGGTAAATCTTCACAGCGAGGTGGTGGTTTTTGGAAAAAATTAGCAATGTAGTCGCTGAGACTGTGAGAGCAGGGAGTTGGGTATGGTGTTCCATATGTGCCACTCCGTCGCCTTTTCAATTTTGTCTGTCGCCTTTTCAATTTTGTCCGTCGCCTTTTCAATTTTGTCAGTCGCCTTTTCAATTTTGTCCGTCGCCTTTTCAATTTTGTCCGTCGCCTTTTCAAAATTGAAAAGGCGACTGACAAAATTGAAAAGGCGACGGAAAGGAGTGGCACATATGGAACACCATAGTTGGGCCACCTCACATTTGAATGGACAGGGGAAACATCTTGCCCACTAATCCACTGATGCATTTGATACTCAATACATTTTGTGGCATGATGTACCCCCACCCTCCTATCAAGTCTGTATTGTGTTCTGGGAATCTCAGGAATTCTTTTGATGATTTTTTTTATTTTATTTTTTTTTAAAGATGGGAACATTTTTTATTTATTTCAATTTTTTATATATATATATATTTTTTGGGGGACACCCTCTGCCACGTATCAGGCATGGTCTGGTGGAGTCCATTGATTTTACTTGGCATCAAGCCAGCAGAGTTAATGGCAAAAAAACCCACCATAAGTAGGCCTACATGTAATTTAGAGCTTGTGGTTTTTAGTAGATTTTACTTTCCACATACTGAATGTAATCAGAAGAAGATAACTCTTGGTCTGCTTTCAATACTCAGACCTTCATATAAAACAAAACAAAGAAGGGAAAGTCAAGTCAACCTCAGCGAAAAACAGTCTGTTTGTTTGATTGTTGTTGCTTGTTTGATTACTTGCTGATAAACCAATTTCCTCTATTTTCCTTTTTGTTCTATAAAAAAGAAAAGAAAAAAAACAAAAAAAACAACATTGTGTTTCTGGACCAATAACATTTTTAGCTGCCTAGAAAGTAGAGTTTTTACTCAAATTTGGCAGAAATATCATTCATTCTTTTATAACAAAACTGTACAAAGAATGATTTGGTCAAGTGATTTAGTTCAGTGAATGTGGTTGTCCATTGTGTGTCTGTATTGAGTTGGAAAAGATGATATTTGAGTAGAAACTGATCACATTTTGTGTAACATTATGCTATGATTTACAAGGGAAATCATTTTAAAGTGCTGTGTACCACAACGTATCGCATACAGGAAACCATTATTGGTTTTGGCAGGGTACAGCTTGCTTTCAGAAAAGAGCAATTTGTAACCATTTTATCCCTAACCCTTGCACCACCATTACATACAGCTACTGTCTGCCGCGTTTGCCATTTCGGGGGTTAAATTGCACATTAAAGATTATGGTAAGTGTATCGCCTAAAATGTGCTCAAACATTGTATAAAACACAGGGATACTGATTCCCAAAGTGACACAGACCAATATTATTGTGAAAATGGATGTCAGGTGAATTTGGTCAATAGTTTTGAAAACTGGTAGACAGTGGCAGATAACCTTTTAAAAAAACCTTAAAGGCAAAGTATACCTTTTGAGATATCGCCGAAAATCCTGAGCGAATATATCCACGCAGTAAGAATAATCTCTAATTTAGTAATAGGAATACACAATCTGAGAAACGTTTCGGACAGAAACATTTCTCAGATTCAAATACGGGGGCATACAAACTTATATCTTTTTACATTAACCACATAATTACATTAACCTCATTACTTTGAAGTGTAATGTTTCTCAAAATGCTTTTTACTATCGTAAGCTGCTGTACTTCTAACCAAGTAAGTTTTTTATTGCCATGAAATTTAAGAGTGATTACCAAACACCTTCCCTTTAAATACAGTTACATGTCTTTTGAAACCTAGACGATTTTAATTCTCTTGGCTGTTCTATTAAAAGCGGGGTGTATTTTTGGTAATTGTCAAAGACCAGTATCCTCACTTGGTGTATCCCAACATGATGCTTAAAATAACTAACCTGTGAACGTTTGGGCTCAATGGGTCATCAAAGTTGCAAGAAAGTCATGAAAGAAAAAAACACCCTTGTTGAATAGAATTGTGTGCTTTCAGATGCCTGAGAAAGGCTTCATGCCTGAAACCTTTCTCAGATTCAAATTTTGGGGTGAAAAGTTACCTCTTTCCAAGGTTTTAGCCAGGATTTGGTAAATGGGTGTCAAAATTTGCTGGAAATTTAAAAACTGGGTGTCCAAATATTGTGCACTTACAATACATTTACTTGAAAAATTTCAGATAAAACAGGGTGTCCAAAAGACACCCAGACACCCCTCTGGCTAACACAATGCCTCTTTCTCTAAAACTACATTACATATCAACAGCTCTCCAGTGCTCTTTATTTTAACAAGTAAGTTTTTATGGTCATTATTTTTTGGAGTAATTACCAAAAGGTGTACACTCCCTTTGAAGGTGCAAACATGTTTATTTTTAGCGATAAAGAAAGTTACAATCTTTAATCTGAAAGTTTGTTTTATTATAAACTTATTATTAATATTGAGAGTGTCCTAGAAATGTTTCTGAAAGTGAAATACGACAATGTACACACTGTACATTGTTAAACATGAAAATAAGTTGATAAGTAGGTCATCATGGCATGCAGAAATCCGAGTGAAATCTTGACTAATTTATTTTGATAGATTGTTGACATTGTGAACACCTACATTTGTAATTTGACAACATTTTTATAGGTTTGTTATAAACGACATATAAATTGTGCACATTTGTTGAAAACTAGGATTGAAATGATTTGTTACCTAGAATGTACTCTTTAAAAATTATAATGCATCTTTAAATAAAAACCTGCAGAGAAATTATAGGACTTTTAAAACTGTCACAAATCAGTTTGAGATCAAATTTTAAAGAAGAAATACGTCTCACCCAAAGGTTGTTCAGGACTCCTGAGTCAACATCAACCCACGCAACAGATTTGAGCCGTTAAAAACAAGTTGTGGAATGTTAGATGATAGCGTTAGATGCAGAAAGAAATGTGTTTTTGAACCACAAAATGTAGTCAGCACTTTTCAGTCAACGTCTGGCTGACACACAAGCAACACAACACGAAAAAACAACTGATACTGACTACTCACACAAACTCCACGGTTAATGAATAAAATCTCAACTTGGATGCTTTGTAATCAATGCACTAACCAAGAAAAGAAAATAAGAACAAGGTGGAGTTGTAAGACTTGGCGTCTTTTAGACCCTTCACATGTAATCCAGCGGTCTGAGGAAAGTAGTCCCGGGTCCCAACAAACCTGAGCACTGTGGAGGAAATACGTTGATTGGCAAACAGGAAGGACCCACAGGCTGTGAGGAAGTTCAACTTGATTTTAATGCTGACGCCATTTTATTTCAAACACACTTTTTTTTTTCTGTCATAAAAAAAGAAGAAGCGGAAAATATGTGTAAAGGCCTACCCTTGTTGTCAACCCATGCTTAGCGTGCGGTGACTGTAGTGTGTGCAGTCGAGTTGTGTGTTGGGACAGGAAACCCCAGTTATTTTGTCCACAGTGAAGACCAAGGAGGGCTGTATCTCATAGTCATAGACTTATAGCCCAGGCCGCATTTCACTTGGCATTGCATGCCTGGAGCGGTCTGGAGTTACGTGCTAGTGATCTGGCCACAGTGTGGAGTGATTTGCTCCAAAGTTTATAGATCCATGCCGATCTGCAACTTTGTGATTTGACAGGAGCTGATGAAAGTAAACTCGTTACAGAATTTTAATAGCTGCAATGGGGACCTACATGTATGTATTCTTATTTTTCCAAGAGTAAAATAATGATATATTATGTACATGGTACAGTATTTGTGTACATGTAAAATATATCTGTGGTTGCTCCTTTACTATAAATGTTAATAATACGTAGTTTTTTATACAGTGCTTTATCACACCAGAGGGTGTCTCAAAGTGCTCCTTAAGGTATGTGGAGCTATGTTCAAAATGTAAGAACATTTATTTATATCACCAAGGTGATGTGGCCAACCATGCAGCCAACCATACCAGAAAACACTGGGGCAATCTCCTTCTCATAATGATAAGTGTACTGGGTTCTTTTACATGCATCACACAACACGACCTACAGCTTTACGTCCGTTGAAGCAGTAATGGTTAAGTGTCTAGTTTAAGGACACAAGTGTCAAGACCTGGATTGGAACCCACACTCAACTGATCACAAACAACAGAGCTTGACTCCAGTAGAGGACCAGATTTAGACATTTTTTCCATGTTGAGTCACACAAATTGCAAAAGTTTGTTTTATTGTTGATTCTTGTTTATTATGTAGTTATTCATGACATATCCAAAATGGGACAAGAGTTTTGACCCAGAAGTGACCTAATTTGCATATTTAAATTAGGCGGTAATTTTCAAATTTCGAGGTCAATTATCTCTAAAACTATTCATTTTCAGGACAAAAAGTGTATTAGAAGTGAATAGAAACCTGACCTTGTGAATCTAAAAAACATATTTATATACTCAAAATGACCTCTCTAAACAGCTAGGTCAAAGGTCAAGGTGCCAAAAAAGCAAAAAATGTGTTTTCTCCATTGATATGCATTATTACAGTGTGCTTGACCATTTGGCAAAGACACACCATTTGATTTTAGTCAACAAATAGCAGGATTGATCATGTGTTTTTAGTCTAAGGAATTACAGGTCCATAGGTTTGACATGTTTTTATGTCATTAACAAACATTTTACTCCATTCTTTATGGTGAGCTATTTGTTAGTTTTCCTGAGGTAAAGGAAAGAAACTGCTCATATAATGTGGAAAAGTTTGCAAGTATAGGACACCCTTCATGCCCTTATTAAAAGCAAGGGGCACTGTTAGTTTGTTGTCTTTTGGTTATATCATGTACAGTTTGTGTGTAATTTTTCAATAAAACTTTGTGATTTTCATTTACATTACCAGCAACTGTCAATGCAAGATTATGTGGCGTGTCGTGGCCGAGCGGTTAAGAGCACCGAACTCAAGCTCTGGTGTTTCTGTTCGGCAGAGTGTGGGTTCGAGTCCCGGTCGTGACACTTGTGTCCCTGAGCAAGACACTTAACTATAATTGCTTCTCTCCACCCAGGGGTAAAATGGGTACCTGTGAGGGCAGAGATGGTTCTTGTGATTGATTTAGCCTAGTAGCGCATATATTGCAGCACAGGCTGTATACTCCCCAGGGAGCTGAGATGGTTTAAGGAATGAAATAAATGGCCCAGTGACCAGGGGTAATAGTATACCTTGTTAGGCGCCTTGAGCATCCCTTGGGGTGGATATGTGCGCATTATAAATGTTGTTATTATTATTATTTATTTATTATTAATACATGTAGAGGGTACATGTATACACTATACAGTTGAGGTTCCTAGATATATGTACAAAAACTGTCTCAAAATTTATTTAATGCACATTTGTAAAAGTATAACTGGTTAGATGAAAATATCAACTTTTGAAGTTGTCATCACCATGTTACTTCAAATTTGACAAATTGACATCTGTTTATGATGTTAGCAAATAGTTTTATTTTATTTTATTGAAATAAATCTGGAAATGTACATAAGTCTGGCCCAATTTTCATTTAAACAAGAAGCATTCAGCACTCAAAAGCATGTTTAGGGAACCTGACAGGAGTTTATTGTTTAGGGTTGGGCCACATTATATAAACAAACTTCCACATTGCGTCTGATATTCCAGTTCAAAACTATGCTATCGTCAAAATTTAAATTGTCAAACACAACAAATTACTTCGCACCAAACAAAAATAATAATCGTGCTTACAGGCAGAAATTATGTCAGACCAGTTAAAATCTCATGTATTGTATTATGCTTGTGACTGGTTCTCTGTTAATATATATTTTTTTAAATATATATTTTTAAAACCCCAACCTATACCCTTATTTTCTTGGTTTGTTTTGCCAAACCATCAGTGTTGTTGGAACACAGTTAATGTATAGTTATTGAATTAAGCCCTTTTCACACGACAAAGTCAAACTAGGGTCCTTGGTCTCAGGCGCCAGTTGTCTTGACCAAGGACGTTGGTCTCGCTCGAACACGACCTTTCACACACGGCGCAGAAACCAACGTCCCGTGTCTCAGAGCCTTCGTCTTTTGGGGTGTCAAAGGTCAACATTGTTTATGGTCCGTTTCACTGGTATCCGCACATCCAGCATAACATCGCAAATGCATGTGCTGTTTACCAATTATTTTCCCGCGCTGTTTGTGCGTGCGTCACTCTGTGTATACATACACTAACAGAATGTAGTCTGAAAAAAAGTCAGTGGCCTGACTTTCAACCCTAGCAGAGTTTTTCCTGAAGGCTAAAAAAAACCACCAAAACCAAACAAGGTTTTTAATTTTTTTTTTTTTTTACGATTGAGAAAGACTCTGCAAGGGTTAAAACTTCAGGCCACCAGTATTTTTGTGGCAATTATACCATAGGCGTAGGTCATTTTTGGTTGGTTAGCAGTTTGCAAAAGCTAATTCTGTTTTCTCAGAATGCAATCTAATCTCTACAAAACAAAAGCAACACGCAGAGATTTAGAGCATTGTTTTGTGTGTACTATACTGCTGTGGTGAACAATGCACTGTAGATTTAGATGTACATTGACACAGTTGTTCAATTAAAATGAGCCACTTCCTCACAAAGAATATAAAATAACAGTTACTTCCCTTTTATAAAACCATAACTTGGATTACATCTTATAAAATTCTACTCTTGGATGCTATTGTTCTACACATGATGTATGGCATAATAATAATATTATGGGAAGTGTGTGTACATGCATGTAGTATGATGAAGTTTGAGGGGGTTGAAAAAAATACATGTTCACAGATTTGAACATAAAGATGATAAAGATGGTATAAAGATGATTATGGTGATAAACTTCCTTTGCAATATATGTTTGCATGAAATACTTTAGTTTTTAGAGAAAAAGGTAAAACATTTAGTTTGGATCTTGCAAGATTAAAACTCATTGCTTGAAAACAGTGAAAATATATATATATTTTCCCCCACTATTTTCTTGTGACTCTGATGACTGATTTCACTAACATTTTCACAGTTTTTTTTTTTTATAATGAGTATCCCTGGATTTACATCCAGTTTTAGTGAAAAAAAAGAAAAGAAAGGGCTTGTCACTCAAAAGTTGTTTTTTCTGGTACTGGACTAGAATTTGTTTCACAAGACCAGAATCAATTCTGAGAAGAAAAAGGAACTGTCCACACAGTTTTTTGTCATTCACTACATTAATAATAATAATAATATTTAAAATTTATATTGCGCCCCTTACATACAAAATGATCAAAGGCGCAGAACACATGTTAAAATGCACAGAATGGAAGAAAAAGATACAGAAAAAAGACTGGTCACCAGGCCAGTGCCCAAACCACAGTATGGGGATACGTCTGTCCCGCCAACAGAGAACTAAAAGTTATTACTTATTACAATTACATATAGGCCTATCCCTGCTGGCATCAGTAATGTTTTGACCTTTTCAGGAGACAGACACCTCTAACCCTATCTATGCACAAAATGTAAACTAACTGGCAAGGCATAGAAGAAAGATAAACAAAAGACACAAAAGAACAGGGGCTGCCACAGAAAAAGCAAATGTAGTCAACATTTTACCAGAGGGATAATCTTACACTTCACGTAACAGAAGATTTATCTCATTATCACAATTATGCTTCAATATTCAATAGACTTGAAAGATATTTATCAGACTGAAAGTGAAAGTCAACATTTGGACATAATTTGTTTTTTATTAAAGATATTACACAATAAGGTATTAGTATTCAATTGAAGAACGCAAGACAACCGGACTTATTAAGTCATGAGGTTACTTTACTTGCCTGATGCTAAAAGCACTGGCCTCAGGTCTGCAGTCCAGTTTTAATTATTGAGCTGTTATAGATATATGCAGTTACGATTTGTTGTGAGCACTTTTTTTCATGAGTTATGGAAATGATGGGAAATAGACTAATTCTTCTCAAGGACAAATCCATAAAAAGGGGGGTGGGGGGGGGGGGTGGCAATAGAAAGGAGGTAAACAGTTCAGTTTATAAAATTTGTGCTAAAGGGAAGGTATACGTTTGGTAATTACTCTTACAATTCATGGCAATAAAAACTTAATTGGTTAGAAGTACAGCAGCTTTCAATAGTTTTAAAGCATTTTGAGAATCATTTCACTTCGAAGTAATGTGGTTATATGGAAAAAGATTTTTTTATCCCCCAAAATTTGAATCTAAGAAACGTTACTGTCGGTCACGTTTCTCAGATTATGTATCCCATTTACGGATTATTCTTCCTGCGTGGACATGGCTCCGGATTTTTGGCGATACATGTTTCTTAAAAACGCTACCACCTTTTGAAATGAAATTTGTACAAGTTAGTTTTAGTGCCATGTATCTACATTTACATATCATTAAAACAACCGAACAGTTCCAAAAACTAAAGGTATGCATTCCCTTTAAACTATGAAGAAAGTTTGTTCTCACTTTGATTCTGGTGTTCAAAAACTTGTTGAGCAACAAGCCCCATAAAACTTCAAGCTCTGAAGGCATTTTTCAACAAAGTTTTCACACTGCTTTAAAAACAGCATACTTAGAACAACAAATCAAAAACAATGTGTGATTAAAACAAGTAGGAGCAAATATTAGAGATGATTAAGCGATACAGTACAGTGAATCATATGCAGGCATGATATTTTGCCTACTTTATTCTAATTTCCGGATGTTCTTTCCCCTCAGAAAAATCAGCAAAATCTTTATTAAAATATCTAGACAAACATCTATAAAAGCCTAGATACCATGTGTACATGTAGGTAAGCCCTAGTACTCAATAAAATTTGCTTACTTTTTTTCCCCAAGACATATTTATAAGGTAAATCATGACATTGATCATTAGCTGCGGCATAGAAACCTTAGTCAGAAGACTATAATCTCATTTTTGGCTTCTAGTTTCCTTATTCATGTAATGTGTGGTTTCTTTGATACATCATGTACATGTACGTGTATAAGTTTGTTTTCAAATGCAGGTATCACATGATGGATCTTAGTTTTGATATTGCTGCAGTGGTTCAAAACATGCCGTAAACAGTTATAATTGGTCATTTTGCTTTCGTTTGACAAGTTGACTAATTTCAGCATTATGTCCGTGTTAAAAGGGAACCGAGATTCACTCATTAAGTCGTATTACATTTTCAAAGTTGAGCTACATATTGTTTTTCTCTTTTGCAGTTTGTCCATACATTTTATCATCTGTCCTTTCCTGTATTTAATTGTAATATCAACGTATTTGTCCTCACTGTATAGAAAACTTGGAAACAGAAATGCACTTTGTATGTTCCTGTCCGATGTATAACTTTTTGAGAAAAAATGTTTATGATACCAAAATATATATTATTTATCCCCGATGCAAAAATTAACATCTATTAAATTGTTGCGGTACCCACTGCTAATGATTCGAACTGCCTCTAGCCATCGGGCTAGGCTCGGTGGTCTAGTGGTAAGACATCTGCTCTAGCAATGCAAAGGTCGTGGGTTCGAATCCCCCCCAGTGATTTGCCTGTGGATTTTTTTTCACAGAACTCGGGTAAGTACTGAGTATACAGTGCTTAACCCAAATCGGTGTAAGGGTAAACAACAACAAAAATATATTATTTATGGTACTGTTTGTAAAAGTAATGCTGAATTTACCATGTTGTCACAAAGAGACAAATTTTTTTTTATGACCTCTAAGAAAAAAGGTATTGTGTATTGCTAGTAGACAAGTTTCAAATAATTAGTTTAACATGGGTGCTTTTTGCTAACTCCTATGTCATGATGTAAACAGCAATTTGTATTATTTTATACACAGTTGTAACCCTTCCCCAGGGTATTGGGTAATGTTCCTTTTGGAATAAAACATGAAATCAAATTCACACAATAGTTCGGATGGTATTTATGTACTTATACATCGCACTGCCGTTCATGCACCATACATGTACATGTTCAGTGCAAGGTTTTTTTCTTTGATTTTTTACAAGTTCCATTATTAAACTAACAGTTGTACAAGTTGGCTTTCTTGTTCATTGACCCATTTCTTGACATGCAACACACTTTACATGTGTACAGTATAGATAGTTCCCAGTAGACGCCATCTTTACGGGCAAATCGCATTTTGGCTTGCAGGCGCGTCAAGTGCTCAAATTATTAACGCAGCCGCGTCATTCACTAACCAATCATGCAATGAGTTTGGTGAAATGTGCGCGTCCTGCACGCCGTTCTCACGCATAACGCATGAATGTGTGTTCCAAATTGCCCGTAAAGATGGCCGACTTATGTCATACTGCAACCTATCTATTGTGTATTGCTAGTAGACAAGTATGTTTGTATGTCTTCTAAGTAAAAGGGAAATCAATGTTTCAAATAATTAGTTTAACATGGGTGCTTTTTGCTAACTCCTATGTCATGATGTAAACAGCAATTTGTATTATTTTATACACAGTTGTAACCCTTCCCCAGGGTATTGGGTAATGTTCCTTTTGGAATAAAACATGAAATCAAATTCACACAATAGTTCGGATGGTATTTATGTACTTATACATCGCACTGCCGTTCATGCACATGTACATGTTCAGTGCAAGGTTTTTTTCTTTGTTTTTTTACAAGTTCCATTATTAAACTAACAGTTGTACAAGTTGGCTTTCTTGTTCATTGACCCATTTCTTGACATGCAACGCACTTTACATGTGTACAGTGTACAGATTCCTGTCTGCCATTTTGTAAGTCAAAATGTATGCACAGGGATTGACTCCCAAAATAGCGTTAATGGTAATCACACATTTTGCTGATTTTCCTTATTGTGCTGTCAAAACGTTTTGTGAAAATGTAAATCTTTTTGTTGTTGTAATGTTTCAAAGTATTTTAAACAAAGAGCCCTCGAGAGATTATCTTTAGCGCTAACGATGATTTACTTTTCTTTCACTGCAGGGAGCAACCAATCTTTACCACCAGGGCCCATGTCTTCCAGATAGATCCAGTAACCAAGAAGAATTGGCTACCGTCAAGCAAGCAGGCCGTCACCGTCTCATTCTTCTATGACAGCACAAGAAGCTCCTACAGGATCATCAGTGTGGATGGATCCAAGGTATGAAATCACCACCACAGGAGCCAACAACCTCATTCTCAGTGGTGTACGATCTCGTCGCACCATTTTTCCTCCCAGAGTGCCTTGCTTGATCATAACCCCTGGGGTGCTTTTTTGCGGTCGTAACTAGTAACTGTTTCGGTTGACCATTTTTCCTCCCAGAGTGTCTTGCTTGATCATAACCCCTTGGGGTAAATAACCACTGTTCAGTGACCGAAACAGTTGTTGGTTACAGCCGCAAAAACACACCCCTGGAAATGTGACTTTGAAATATTCAAATATATTTGATATTTTAATTAGTCCCATGGTTGATCCATTCTGTGTTAAAGACAGACACAGAGTGCGCGGTCAAAAAAGCATCAAGTCATAGGGCAACCGGTCCCCTCTCATTCTTCTTTGATCTTCTGACATGTTTAAATGTATACAGTTCAGGGTGAATGTGTAAAAACATGATTCATTTACATTGCATCTAAATACCTGCATTTTTACATGTGCGTACTAAGCACCAAACAAGCACTCAAAAGTTTTTGAACAAGCATGCACGCAGAGCGGTCACTTTTGTTTAGCCCATCAGCATTGTTTTTCTTTTCAGCACATTTCTTTCGGGGACACTAGCACGCTGCCCACGGTAGCAAAGCTGAGGAACCAATTACACGCAGCTTTTTAAGCAGAAATGAGCATGGAACCTTTCCCAATCCATGTACATTTCATGAGTGGAATATAGACCTTATGCATATGACGTCATTTGAGTAGGGCGCCCTCACCTAGAGGTCAAAAGGAAGATGCTCATTGGCCAGTCTTGTGCGCCGCGCGTACAAATCAGCACGTTTCCATTGTTTCGTCATCAGTTTACCTCTAAGATGGCGGCTTGGTGACATCAATGCATAAGGTCTATTATAAATGTGCATTATTACTAAATTATTAATGTAATCACTGACCCAATGGATAAGACAAAAACACAGATTTGTGTTACCACGTGCCATGTTATCATAAAATAATTGAAAGGCCAACGCAAGGACATGAATCAGGTTCCGTACATACTAACTTCAGCCTAACTCAAGTGTTTTTTTTCCCAACCTCCACAGGCCATCATTAACAGTACAATCACGCTGCAGATGCAGTTCACAAAGACGTCGCAGAAGTTTGGCCAGTGGGCTGACAATAGGGCCAATACAGTCTATGGCCTCGGGTTTGCTGCAGAGGCCGAGCTCAATAAGGTTGGTATGGTTTCTACAAAAATTGTGTCAAATGTTTCGGTGAAAAATGACCTCTTTCACTAAAACTACGTTACGTCAAAGGTTGTTGTTTCTAACAATGTTTTATAATATAAACAGCTCTTTACCAAGTAAGATTTGATGGTAATTAATTTTTGGAGTAATTACTCTCCCTATTAAGGGTTAATAGTCAAAAAGCCATTTTGTGTGTCTTTTTTGTTTGGCCAGTTCATCGAGCAATTTGAAAGTATTAAAGAGAACATGAAAGCAGCTGCTAAAGACAAGAAGGAAGGCGACCAGTCGGTTACAACCAACGGCACCACACGGACAACCGTCATCAGCTCTCCAGAGCCAATACCGGTCATCAAACATGCGAGGGTAAATAACAGCCAAAATACAATCAATCATTCAGTAAATTTATGTAGTCCAGCGCCTGGACCGTTTTTGTATTATTTCCCTTCACTGTCATTTCACAAGGCAAAGCTGAGTGAAATTGAAAAAGCCAGATTTGTTTTTATATTTATTTTATAGATACAGATATTTGTTATACACAACTTGCACATAGTTACTTGTCATTTGAAATCCCTTCTAAATAATGTAGACACCAACCTGGTCTGCCGTCACAAGACCATGCCTCATTTGGACAAATGCTGCAAAGCATCCTATATTTATTCATATAGGACTCCTATATTAATTTATTGGAGTGTCTTGGCAGTATACATAACAAATTAAAGGATGACGTATGTTCCACCAATCAAATGACAAGGATCTGTGTATGCGCTATATGATACTGCTAGATGTTAAATTTGCATCCGTGTATGGGTTGAAAAACCCAATATAGTATACTTTGCATGGGTAGCCTGCTGTACAAGATTCTCTTGAATTCAACATGGACTCGTTTTTACAGGAAGGGTCTGGTGACAAGACTACAGCTGGTGCGGTTCCACTAAGCACCTCTAATGATGCCCACGTGCGATATGAAAACGACAGACTGAAGATTGCCCTTGCACAAAGGTAAAGCATATTTACAAGTCAGTTGTTTGTAACCCTTTAAGGGACACATCGGTAGAAAAGCATTTGTTATGAAATATGTATGGTTTGAAAGGTATTCACACCAATATCCCTCGAAAATGTGTGGTTTTCTTTTTACTTCGTGAACTAACGATCCATAATTTTTTGGAGTCAAACATTTGGTTCAACAAAATATATGCGAGTTCTATAACAAAAACGTTCTCTTCAAACCTGTTATCTTTAAGAACCCCAAGGAACAAGAACTTCAGATTTTGAAGAGCAGCAGTAGCAGCTGGCCCTGTAGCTTCCAATATCAAAGAAACAATATGCTAATGTTCTTTCTGTCTGGGTTCTTTTACGTGCACTACCAATCTGAGCACATGGGACCTACGGCTTAATATCCCATCCGACGAACAAAGCAGTTATGGTAAATGCCATGACTGGGACGTGAACCAACGCTCTGCTAATCAAGAGCTTGTGTTCGGTGCCATTAACCGCTTGGCCACGACACAGACAACACTAACAGACAACACTAACAGCATTGTCTATTTTCGTTTCTGATCCTGCAGTTCAAACAACGCCAAGAAGTGGGAGCTGGAACTGCAGACGTTAAAGAACAACAACGCTAGGCTCACGACAGCTTTACAGGAGAGCACCTCCAATGTGGAAGAGTGGAAGAAACAATTATCGGCATACAAGGAAGAGAACAGTAGACTAAAAGCAAAGGTACGATTTTGAAAAGCCGCCAAATGGTGTTTGGTCAAATGAGGCAGAGGTTTATGTTTTTTTTAGCAAGCTTCATGAATGCTTCACAGAGGATATTGGTGCTTCATAAGACTTAATTTATTATTCATTGTTAGTAGTTGTTGAATGAATGTTTACAGACTTCAAGGAGAATTAACAAATAACCGACGATATTAAGAAGATATGGGTTGAGGTAAGTTTGGCTGGCCAAAGCTAATGGATCATATTTTTTGCTTCACTTGAAACTTGGCAATGAAGACTGTATCACATCATTGTTATTATTTAATTATGACCCTAACCCTTTATGACCTTCCAAAATCCTCTTCACGAATTGCGGAGGATTGAGGACTTTAGGCCCAAATAACAATTGCTTATCACTGGGCAAGGCATACCAATCTTAATCAAAGTCCCAACAATCTGGTGTTTATTCTTTGTCATTTTGCACACAGTGCTTTGAAACCTTTGAAAAAGGTGCTTTAGAAATATTATCATTATTTTTATTATTACTTATCTCCTTTCATGATTATTATTATTGTTGTTATTAACTAGTATATATTTCTGGTAATGAAACCAAGGATGTCTCATAAGTGAACTTCATCACTGTAGCTCACAAGCCTGAGAAAACCTGTAAACAAGGGTGCTTGCTATGTGAACCAGGAACACCGGAGTGTTCTGGGTTCTTTTACATGCACTACCAATCTTAGTACACAGGACCTCTTCACGAATAGGAGGATTGCGGAGGATAGGCCCAAATAACAATTGCTTATCACTGGGCCAGGCATACCGATCTTATCTAAATTCCCAACAATCTGATGTGGAGGATTGAGGTCACATGTATTCAAAAAGGCTGGGGGGGGGGGCGTAAGGATTTTATAATGCGCAATAAATGTATTAATCTTTGTGCCTTTAGTTACAAGATGCTCCCATGGAGGCTCAAGGTGCAGCGCCCTCTAGCATCCCCGGGGGACAAGACGGTAGGGTGAAGGAACTAGAAGAGAAGATCCAGTCACTAACTACAGCCAACAAGGACCGTACAAAGGCAAGGCACAAATACAAGCACTATTAACCAAATTCACATGAAGTCATCAGCCATGATAAGTCTTGGTTGCGCCATTTTGGTTGTAAATTTTTAAGTTGGCTGTCTGCATATTATCAGAGATGCAACTTTTCCGTTTCAATTGTAATGACGTCCCAACAGGATAATGACCTTGCCAACATTTAAATAAAAATCCTGTTTCTTGATGTTAGTGTTTGAAGACAGAAACTTGATTCTTTTATTGCAGGAGGCTGATGAGTTGACCAAGAGACTCAACCAGGTAACAGAAACGGAGGAAGAAGGCAAGAAACTCCGGCAAGATTTACAGGTAAAGAGATCAGATTACCGTACTGTTGAGATGAACTGATTAGAACCACGGTGGAGCATTATAGATCAAATCTGTACGCACTGCTAACTGTTAGCACACGAAAATGAATGTCGTAACAATGCAAATCTATGGTGAATGCGCAAGCTGGCCGCTGAATTTTTCTTGCTCACCTGTGAAATGCCCTTACATTGAAGCAAATTTTTCTGCTATAGTTAGCACAAAAATGTGCTTACCGTTAAGCAGCGCTATAAAATTAGCCCCAGGTAGAAGTGAGTCTAAAATTAAAGGGAAATTCAGTCTGGCCAGGTTAAATATGAAGCAAATTCAATAACACAAACTTGCACAAAAATTGTTTTTCCCGTTGAGCTGTGCTCCACTTTTTCCACTCTTTATCCCTTCTGATGTTCCAAAACAACATTTTCATTATGAAAAGATTTTGACAACATTCAAAAACGGTCCTGGAATTTTTTTTGACAACATTCAAAAACGGTCTTGGAAAGATTTTTGACAACATTCAAAAACGGTCTTGGAAAGATTTTTGACAACATTCAAAAACGGTCTTGGAAAGATTTTGACATTTAAAAACGGTCTTGGAAAGTTTTTTGACAACATTCAAAAACGGTCTTGGAAAGATTTTGACAACATTTAAAAACGGTCTTTACAATTTATTTTCGTCTCTCTAAGGAATCACAAGAGAAGCAGGCCGCTCTTCAGAAACGAGTCGAAGAGCTGGAAGAAGGTTTATCCAAGGAGCAGAAAGGGAGGAAGAAAGACTCCCACCAAGCCCAAGAACTGCACCTACAGCTTGGGAACCTGGTCCAACAGCTGGCTGGCCTACACCAAGACATGGCACAGATCTTGTAGGAACCCATTTCTCTACCTCTGAGCACACTGATGGAGTACAAAGGGGGTAGCTACAAGCAGGGAGGGTAAACTGCTAACAAGAGGTCACCATAGCCCTCTTTTGATTGGATCCTCCCCCCCTCTCATTTGTATGTGTGATGTACTTTTAAAAAACTAAAAAGAAAACTCATATTAACATAAAGTAACTTTGTTTTTAAAGCTAAGCATAACCACTCATAAGTTATTAATTTAACACAGATCTGTATGTACGCAGACTAATCTCTTATACAGTTATGGGATTAGATGTGATTATATGGGATTATAATTTACTCTGTGACCAAATACATGTATATACATGTATTTATTTTCTTGTTTGTTTTGTTTTTATTTGGTTGTGTTGGAAAGACTTGTTTGGAAAGCAGATGTTGAAAGCTTTTCATGGTGGGGAAGCAATAGTGTTTCTTCGCTTAGTGTGTCCTCATCCAGAGGCGCTGGAATGGGCCGATTGACCTATGGGCATTAGACCAGTCCCACTGACCTAAAAATCCCTGGTCACCTCTTCCTGTTTACAAAAGATCCGAATAGCAATAATGACATAGCTCCAGTTGATATAGAACGTCAATTTATAGAAGGCATATGTTTGTGAACTAGGTCCTGGAGGATAAACTGGGGCCGTGCCTTATAAACAGTGAACAGTTAGGAGGAGAATTTTCAACTTCATTCTAACTTGAACAGGGAGTCAATAATAGGTTCTGTAGGATGGGAGTTGTATGATGACATGGGCAAGTGCACTTGACTAGTCTAGCAGCTGAATTTTGAGGCATGTGCAGTTTATTAATTTGAGAATCCGGTAATCCAAAAAGGAGGCATATTGCTTCAGTCAATTCAGGACATTACTATAGCAAATGAACAATAATTTCTGTCATTTTTTGGGGGGTCAAGATATTTTCTTATGGGGCTGATTTATTGAAGTGCGAATGAGGCCGTCTCACAGATGAGAGTAACATGATTACACATTGGGAGTTTTTTGTCAAAGATGACACCAAGATTCTTAGCAATTGAAACAGGATTAATGAATTTGCACAATAGGAATATGAGAACAGAAAGACTAGTGAAATGGAGCATTTCTGTTTTATTCTCATTCAAATTGATATGATTGTTTTTAGATATGGTTCTTAGAAGGACCAAACTAGTCTGTTTAATAATCAAAAAGTTCTTCTCTAGTCTTTATCGGGAAGTCTTGTTCCACTCAGTGCAGGGTCAATGTGACATGAAAAAGGATTTTTTAAGAAACCTTCTTAGGTATTACAGAGTATCAGTGAAACTTAAGACAGACAGAGCGGAAACAGGAGGCAAGGGTTACCCTAAAAACGTCCCCATCCCCCGTCCCAATTTGTCCAAGAGAGAAACTGTGTTTTCTTTATTTATTGTATTTATAGTATGCAGAAGGTCAAGTCTACATATATATTTTTTTCCAAGACTAACAGAGTATGAGTGAAGCTACCCAGGATCAGAACTAGTAGTTAATGGACTTAGCAGGGAATTTAAAAAAACAAAAACCTTTATGTGTATAGTAAAATAATATTTAAGTAGACTTAGGGTGAATTCTTTAATTGTTTTTTTGCCCTTACATCGATGTGTATTAAGCACTGTATACTCAGTACTGTCCCCAATCCTGTGAAAACAATCCACAGGCATAATCACTTAGGTGGGAATCGAACCCACGACCTTTGTCATGCTAGAGGAGATGTCTTACCACTAGACCACTGAGGACATGGATTCGAACCCCACCCAAGTGATATGCCTGTGTTGTTGTGGGGGGTTTTCACAGGACTCCGGGCGGTATACAGTGCTTAGTACACATCGGTGTTAAGGGTAAAAATAAAAATTATTCTTTATCCCCAATGCAAAGTTAACATCTATCAGGGTGAATTCTTTAGTTAAATTGTTACAGATGCCAACTTGGTGAACCAAACTTCAACCACTAGCTGTTGGGTCAAATGAATGCAGCCAGAGTTGGCAAAGGGAATGCATGCTTTTCATAATTTGCCGCACATATGACTGTTAGATATGTTATGTATGCGGCTTATTCTAGATCACCAGTAATAAATTGATGCACCAGACCGATCCATCAAGCCCCGGCCTCCATGGCAACTGCCCTGCCATCGTTTAATATCGGAAGATTACCTCACAAAATATAGCAATACAGATTCCGCTGGCATGTTTACATTGTTAAGGAGTGATGTTTGGAGCCTCGCATGGTGTGAATCATAAGAAAAACCATAGTAGTAAGCTTGCGGGTACAACAGATATATAAGACTCTTTTGGGAGGAGTGTTGGTTATCAGAAGAACCGGTGTAGTCTGGACGTTTTGAACAGTTATACTCTGCTCGTCTTGAGCGTAGTATACTGTTTGAAACGTTGAGACCACAACGATCCTTCTCAGAACCATCACTTCTCCCAAAATAATTAAAAGAGATTTTAGAGTTTTGTAGGGTTCTTGTTCTGCATGGCTGTGATTTGTCAATGTGTTATGGGGCGGAGCCTCATGGAATTTTGGGGATGCAACCTTGAGGTTACCAAAATTTGTTTGTTTGATGTTTGTTTGTTGTTTTCTTGGGGAACGATTTAAAGTCATTCCAGTGTCTTACTCAGAACATCTGTATGTATGTTTAATCAGTATTTAATTATATGCAATGTTGTATAAAAAAACAGTAAACATGCATTTTGAAGACAAAATGACCAAGCGTTATTGAAAATGAAAAATATGGACATGACCTTTCTTTGACCTTTTTTAGTTCAGTGGAAGTAGTTAAGGCTTGCGGCTTTTTGCAATGGAAATTTTGGTAAGGCCACTTGCGGTCGGTATAATCTTTAAAAAAGGGTTGATGAGCAGGAAACTGTTGGTCAAACATGTCAACGGGAAAAAAACAAATGTGAAATTCAAACATAAAATTTTAAAAATTGACAGCAGTTTTTGATGTAAATATTTCTCACGGTGATTGATACCAGAACCAAAGCTTTTATACCCTCAACTATAACACTATTGTAAGGGACAAAACTGGTTCTGCGTAGTGGTATATGTCAAAACCCATAAGGATGGTAACAAAAAATTGCACTGACTGTAGCTGGTTCCCACCCTATAGCCAGAAGTAATGTATTGTTTGTAGAGCAAACCAAAAATAGATTGTAAATATCAAGCTGTAAATATATTTTTTACAAATAATCACATTAATAATGAGTGTATAACTTTTTCTTAAAAAAAGTAATGACATGTATGCATACTAATACAGTGACTGACCTATGTTCCGACAACCCTAATAGTCCAGGCATTATTTGATATGACCTCGGACAAATTGCAACAGAAAGTGTCTCAACTGTTTTATGCTCTTGGAGGTGTACACTATAACATATCAAAACTCTTAACTTTTTTCAAAATGGCCGCCATAAACCTGATATTTCCCAGTATCTCCGCTTCTAAATGACTTAGGGCTTTAATTTTAAGTGCTAAACATACATTTTCTGGGGCCAGGAATCCATTGACACACATTTCAATAAGCTAAACCAGACCAAAAAGCATTATTCTGAGGATGTGTCAACTATTTTAATACACTGAACATATTGGCCAAAACTATCCAAATTAGGGTTCCTGTTATATAAAAAAAATGCAATTGTCAAACAACACAATAAACAACAAAATATCACCATAATTATGAAATACCGTTCTGGTTCTAAAACAATTTTAGACGTGGAAGTTTTCCATTTTTATCTTTGAAATAAGTGGACAATAAATGAAATGAATTGAATTGTTAGGTGTTGGAACATAGGTGGGTAACCAACTAATACATGTAATTTATATTCACATTAAAGGTCACAACAAATGTCTCCCTAGTTGTCCAGAAACTCGACGTACAACAAACCGGTGAAGATTATGATCAAGTATTTTCATAGAAAATATTGCTTACCAATTGTCCGACCAAGCAAAAAATGAGCAGGATACCAGTCACAAATTGTACATGTGACTTGGTAGTTTAGCTGGTAACCTTACTCTGGTAAGCAAAAATTGTTTATGCTTAGCTACTTTTTGTGCTTAAGCAGCTCTATGAAATCGGGCCCTGTTGTCTTACCTTGTACATGGAAGCTGAATAGAGCTGCTTAAGTGAAGATAGTGCTTAATAATGTTCTGTTGCTGCTAAGCAAAAATAAGCAAAAATAAGCAGGAAACCAGTTGCAAACAGTACATATATAGTACACGGTAGTATGGCTGGTAACCTTTTTCAGGTAAGCACAATTGTTTAATGCTTTGCTAAATTTTCAGCAGGTCCGTGAAATTGGGCCCTGGTTTGTGGAGACCCACGCTTCCATTCCTCTCCAGTATTTAACAATTTTTTGGTCAGTTTGTCTGTGGCCGATTGTATTTTACAAAGGAGAATTTATTTAATTGAATTCAACCTCTAATTTTGTTTTCTCAAACTTTATAACTTGTGCTTTGCAGCCTTTATGTGGTCGAGCGGTCTGGTGCACTGGACTAAGTTCTGGTGTTGTCAGAGTGAGGGTTGGGGTCCCAGCTCTTCGCACCCGTGTCCTTAATTGCTCCACTTTGGATGGGACGTAAAGCTATTGGTCCCGTGTGGTGTGTAATGCATGTAAAAGATTCCATCCACAGTAGGTCCACTAACCGTTCAAATAAGGGGTTGATAATTAATATTTATATAGCGCCAAAATCTGTCTGAAAAAGATGCTCAAGGTGCTTTAAAGAATTCAAGATTTGTTAATCTCCCTGGTATTAGTGGCATGGTTGGTTGCAGACTGTGCTGCATCACAAACCCTTGCAACGTACTATAAATGGGTCTCCTAATTCAGTAGCACAGCATAATTGTAAAAATAATAAACGCTTTGATTTGCCTGTCAGATGTGATAAGGGGCTTTAAAAGAATTGTCTTATAATTAATAATATTACTACTTTTTGTTTTCAAGACAATGTAGGTCATAGTAAAAACACTCCAATGAAATAATGACAAAACAGTATACTTTTGTTCACCTTTTAAGGTCTAAGCCTAAATTTTTCTATTAATTTTTTTACCATTAATTGCTGGAATTGTGATGCATTAACACTAAACGGTTGTAATTGCACGTAATGACCAACTTTCACATGAGCCAGCGTCTCTTTTATGAAAAGTAATTTTTCCATTCTGTATTTTGTAATTTTCTTTTTGGGGTTAACTTAACATGTGCAATTTATGTGTGTCTTTCTCCATGTGTAACTTTTAGTTTGTTCCGTTCTTAATGGAGACTATTGTTTAAAGCCAGCACTGTTATAACAAAATTGATGTGATATATGGAGGGCCGAGTGTTTTTTTTTCTTTTTGATTTGCTGATAATGTACAAAGAAGAGTGTAATCCAACAAGATTTTAACATTTGTTACTAAAATGTGTATCAGAATAAAAATGCTTTGTAAAAAAAAGTTGTATTCTGATTTGAAAAATTTAGTTTTTACCCATAGAAATAGCCAATTTCACACAAGACACAGGTTCAAGATTATGTTTCAGTTTTGAAATTTTAAGAGTAACAAAAGGTGGAATTTTACAAATATTTAATGAAATAAGCCATTTGGATTTGAATGTCTGGTACAGGGACTTGCTTGTAGTAAGCGACTGTGTAGATTTGAATTCTTTCGGGTTGAAAGGGTTGAAAAAAGGAAAATTGACTATTGTGGGACTTGAACCTGCGACCTCCAGATTAACCTGTCGGTGCTCTACCAACTGAGCAATCTATCTAGTGTTGGTGGTCTCCCTTGTTAATATCTTTGTTTGGGGGTTCGGACTGGCCCCCCCCCGAACAAAGATACTGACATAATAGGGAGATCACCAACATTAGGGTTAGGTAGCTCAGTTTTTAGAGCGCCTGCACATTGGGTCCTGTTCTAGTCAATTCTTCTTTGTTCAACCCCAAATTAATTAAGTCTCTTGTGGTCTATTTACTTAAATTTGAATTCCTCAGACTAAAGACAGTCACTATGTCACATGGGTTGGTATGCCCATGTGACGTAGCAACACCGTCTGTAGTCAGGGGAAATCCGATTTGTACCAGACAGTGTTCAAAATCAAACTCGCACGTGGCTTATACTGACAACAGAAATCAAAGTTGGTTTGCTGTGGGAGTTTGTGGTGTCTAACAACTTTATATACATGCTGCATTTACTCAGACCTATTCGCAGATTGTGCTAGGAAAAAAGCTCTTTACTTGTAGATTTGTATAAAAAGATGAACTAAATATTTTAACATTTTCAATAAAATCAACCATTATTGTACTGAGAAAAATGCTTTGGGTTTGCAACTTTTTCTTTATTTTGTTCTTGGTAAATAAATGTACACATAATATACTGTGGACTTGTTCACTGTAATGATCTTGACAAATGGGTTTGACCAAGATTTTGAGGTTTTACAAAGAAAATTTCCTTTCCCCTCCTTTTTGATCAATCTTATCCGAGTTCTATATTTTATGCCATCACAAAATGTTTATGCGTCAAGTACATGACTTGTGTGATTTTACAAGGAGACATCATATATTTGACGCCTACCAAACACTCTGATCCAATCTTTACACAACACTCGTATCTTAACATGACATGTCATTTAATTATACAAGAACTTCAGACCAAGGGTCACAGTACACTGGCAAATAAGGACATTGAAAGTCATGTACGATTTGTTAAAAAACAATGTTTATTTATGTACATGTTCATTTTGTACAATTAATACTAGACATGCTAGAGATGAAAGAAACAATTCACAATAGAAATCAATAATACATAATGCCATAAATAGTTTTCCATTTTGACAAACAAAACCACCAGTTATTTTGATGGCGCGGGTTCATATCCCACTGCTGCCACCATGTGGTGTATTCGTTACCTACTTATGAGTATCCGCACATAAAGTAGTATTGCAACTAGCTTCATCCCATTGGCAATATCAATCAAATACCTGCTTTTATTTGTTAGTATACTGGGTAAGTGGTACTCCCCCCAGGTGTTCACCAACACTATTGATACTTCCAATAGAAAGTCATTCTCTAAAAAAGTGCTATCCAAATACGATACACAAAACAATATACCGAAGGCTGTTTTGGTCTGAAATTGTTTACAGCCATGTGTAAATACACTACAGACTATTGCCTCAATAAGTCTGAAATTGTTTGCATACATTTGGAAATATACTGCATACTGTACCCCCTTGGTCTAAAACCATCTACAGCCATTTGGAAATACACTGCAGACTGTACCCCCCTTGGTCTGAGGCTATCTACAGCCATGTGGAAATATACCCCAGACTGTTTTTTTTTAACACGATTGAAATGATTGCCATCAAACACACATCAGAATTTCTTTTGCACCTACCTTTTACCTTGAGCAAAGGATACTTACCACTACATCGGTACACAAGATCTTGTTCCATCAAAGGATATTTGTACAGGTCTGTGAATGGCGTTAATTATTGTTTGTCTTCTGTTTTCCTCTACTGCTGCATACATTATTTGTCAGACTTACAGAACCACCAAGTCACCAGAACGTGTACATTGCTGCAACACAAGAACTACCTGGCCGATTATTCCCTTTTGTTTGAAGTCCTTGCTTTTAAATGGGAACAGATTCCCACAACACCCGGTTACAGCCACGTAAACAGTTATGAATCTGGTAGTGCTGGGTTCTACCACCAACCTATAACCTTTGTTTGTTCAGGATTGTGCAAAATATCGAAAAGCTGATGACGATGGAACAAAATATTGACAACATTTCTTATATTTCCCTTTGAACGTTACTACCTGATGGTAGAGGGCCTTGACACCAAATCTTCAAGAATTGAGCAACTCGATACACTTGATAAATGATATAAACGGAGTTGAGTTTCCACTCACCAAATACTCAAGAGACTTTGCGAGTAAGAAGGCCTAGATTCATTCTTGTGGTACATGTGTTTCCATTCTTTAACACGACATGGTATTCACTCAACACAAAGTCATGATGGAAATTACTGTTCATTTCTTTAGACAGCTTATGTTTCCTGGAGGAATATTTGTTACTCTCCATACTTCTTATTATCGCTGTTTATCAGACACTGAAATTGTTCATGGGAACTTCAACCCCATGTGGAGCATTATAACTCATGCAGGTGCTACTGAGACCTCGACTGTGCATCCAACACTGCACCTGTACCCATTTGTACATATGGGTGCAGAGGAACAAATCACGGTTAGCACTATGCTAGTAGGCGTATGCACCGAATGGACTTTTTAAAAGTCAGCTTGTCACAAGGTGTTACTTTTCAATTATGAATCTAACAAGATTTTACCACTAATAAAAACAAACTGGATGAATTGGACTATTCATAAAAATCAATTTTGTCCACTTTCGTAATTCTCCATCGAATCACCAGTACAAAAGTTATTATCAAAACATAAAAAATGTTTCATCAACAGCTCTTCAGCGACTATGACTATATTTCCAATGGTGTAATTGAAGTAGACCCTGAAATCCAAATAGTAGGTTTTGTTGTCCTCTTAGTCCAAAGAGACCCAGCCTCCCTAAACCTCCCGAGTGTTTAATGCATTTCAGACAATTTACAGACTGCCTCCATCAACCCTCCCTCCCCCCCCCCCCCCCACACACACACAAAAGGAAGAAATATCTAATGTTTTGGTCAAAATACTTTTTCCTCGCCTCTTTCAAAGAGATTTGGCGGCAAAAAAGACCTTTATTAATATCCAGTTTCTGGAAAATCACCCCAAATCAGACAAGTTTTGTGCATAGTATTTCAACAGCTCTGCGATTTCCCAAAAATGATCCCAGACTAACGCAAGACAATAAAACAAAAGAGCAATTGTACATTGAAAAGCATTAATGAATTCCAGTCATCTTTAGATAAATCAGGCAAAGAAAAATATACGAGTTCCGTCAGGCAGCAGGGTTAAAATAAAGAACAGGACAGCCCTCATTCATCCTGGTGTATTTGTATAAATGCAGTACATGTGTCACCATTTTCTGACTTGCTGATAAATTCACAACAAATGCTGCATTCCTTTTAAAATGGAACAGTTCAGTGAAGGTTCTTGAGCAAGTGTAGCTGAAACATTTTCTTGGTGTCAAATATACCCAACTAATCGCAGAAGTTCTGTTCTGAAGTTTAGAACACATACACAAAAAGGAGAACGAGAAGTCTACAGACCGAAAAACAGCACGAATTGTAAAAACTAAAACACATTGTATGAGTAAGTGACCAAAGGAAAACTGAATTAATGCATAACCAATTTCCTAGAGAGAAAAGCTCCAAACCCATCTATTTCGATGCCTCCAAAATTGTGTTTCAGTATTTCTCCTAGGATAGCTTTCCCAAACAATTTTTTTCGCAGGAATACCCACAGCCGTCAACTTTTACACAAAGCATCATAGCTCAATCAGCTTTCACTTGTGGTCCCATCTATTTTGGATCACGATGAAAACATTTCCTTGATCATCACCACACTTGTAAATTCCACTTTTTTTTGGCTGCCATGAACAATATTTGAAGGTGCCTTGGCAATATAAAAATTTCTGTCCACATCCCAACTTGACAATTTCTGCAGTGACACTTGTTGCCTGTAGATTTGTGCAGCTGAAAGAAAGAAGAGCTTAGTAACAAAAAGTGCAAACAAAGACACAAACCTCTCCAAATTCAAAATTTCAAAAACACCTCCTCATGTCCGAGTATTCGAAAAACCGTCCCAATCACATTCCTGTTGAGAAATCTTTGCAGTGAAAAAGTGGGCGACGGAACCCTTAAAAGACCAAAGTAGAGACCACAGCAGACAAATTTCCAACTACACGTGGATGTCTTAGATCCCTTTATTTCTGCAACTCAAACTCTACATAAATTGCATTACTCTAGCTACAAAGGTGACCAAACTACATGTACCAACCAATAATGACAGGATTCATCACAACGTCAGTTTGAAATCTGAGTAAACAATTTAAAGTGCTAAATACTAACTTCTTGTACACGTTAATACTTTTTAAGCAATTGGTAGCACTATCTCATGAACACAGAGTCCTTACAATTATTTAATTTACACTTCAGGGACAAGTTTGAAATGAAGCGGAACAAACTCAAATACTCAAGGCAGTCTGGTATTTTATACTGCTTCATCTCACAAAACAACTTGAGGGTTTTCTTGTCAGAAATATTGGAAAGAGAAAAGCAAAGTTGATGTACATGTAGCAACATACCCATTGACCAAATTTCAAAATCAGACTTCTCAGTCAGTGAGCTTCGTTCGACAAAATCTCGCGAGAAAAGTCTACATGCAGAAGGAGCATTTCCCTCAGGACCAATCTCAAGACACATGACCGAAATTGTACACTATTAGTCAAAAATAAAACGTTTCAACAGTATGTTTGAATTTCTGCTCAATTCATTGTCCGCACATTCTCATGACCAATTGGAGCCGCACAATATAGTCCAACATCAGAAGTTTCCTCTCAAAAGACAAATAAATTTCTCAGTCTTCTATTCTGGCAATTCCCACCAAAGAATTTGTTGGTCATTTCATACTAGTGTACAATCCCATAATCATCAACTTTGCTTTTTGGACATATTCCCCAAGACTGCCACTCAAGACTTTCACATTCTTGATTTGACGACAAAACTACCTCAGGTCTTCGGGATGTAACACCCTTGAACTCAAATCTTTCAAAACAGTTGTCGGTGCGAGATCGAAGTTGCTCAAACCACCAGAAAATGGTTGATGTTCTCAATGAAAAGTCTAACTCCTCCAGAATCCATTCCACGAGGGGGTACTCCGATAGAAGAACAAATATCCCAACGCTGCAAAGATCCTTGGATGGGATTGGCATCGGGCTACATCTCCTGAGGAATGTGTCTGCTGGGAAGCAACGTTTGATACCACTCTTGTGAAGAGAAACTTTCATGTCCTTTCTGTGATCAGCACAACTCGTATACTTTGATGAAAGCAGACTTGTCAGTCAGAATCAGTAATACCCCTGGGAAAGTTCTCTTAAAAGATTGTTACACAGTCGAGAAGCTGTAATAATTCAACTTAGTACAACACTGGGTTATAAGTTAATACATATTGTAGCTCATAAAACCCACGGCTGGCAATGATCCTGCACACCTGGCTGTTACAATCAAAATTGAAATTTTAAACATCGGACAAGACATGCCTTTCGACTCTTGCCACCTAGGCACTAATGCTTAGAATCAGTATAACACACAGAATCGTAGCGTTTTATATACACAAGCAGGTTTAGTCACTGAACAATACAATTATGGATACCTGTACAATGTATGATAAACACATTCCAATCTTAGAAAGTTATAGAAACTTTTCCACCAATAGTAATATTTTGGAGCTAATCAAAACTCATGCAGGTAGACCTAAATTCCTAGACCACAGGTTGACATTGCTGTAAAATGCAAGACAGTGTCACAGCTTTTTTATTTTCAAGGCACCAGCCTTAGGGATCTAAAGAGGCAGAAGTGATCACTCAAAATTGTTCGTATCGAGAACCAAAGTGGCAGCCATCCCTCCGCAAACATCTTCACGTATTATGGCAACATGAAAAATCCTCGCAAATCTTGTATCGTTTTTGCCATGCCACCATTATGTTTTCAAAGGCAAAACATGAACAGTGTTGTCTCGATTACCTTTCAAATCACAGCAAGAAAATATTGATGCACCAGCCTCTTACAAGAGCCTTGTCAACAAGAATTATTTGGTCAAGTCACAATCTTACATCTACATCAAACCCAGGAAGAGTTACGACGTAATGAAAAACCTGGCACTCAGGAAGTCTCTAAATAAAACAAACCAATCAACAATTACAACGACAGTTCATCAAATCGACATTTGTTACATTAAAAAACAGAAACCGTCTTTAATACGCTAAAAAAAAAACTTAATAAAATCACTGAATATACAAAATCCTTACAACTGATTTGTTGTTCTTCAAACATTGAAACAAGCACTTAACACCTTACTTCTAGGTCCGAGCAACGACTCCCTTAAAAAGATGGGAGAAACGTTCCCAATTCACACAGCGAACTCAACATTCGGAAAAACCCATATTGACTAGTGTGAGCAGAATAAAAGCATCGACAAAACAAATGATAATCCAATACAAATTTCTCTCTCTTTGAATTCAGATGATCTACAAATACCCCCCAAAGCCTCCCATTGATGAAGACTCCCAAACCACACAGTTGGAAAGTGATGATTCAAAAGGGAACCGACACATCACCCCAAAATGAAGCCAGAACAGCTTCCTGACAAACACAATTTAAAATGAGAAGCGTCGATGGGAGAAAATTCATTCCTGATAGATGGAATCAACCTTTGTTTACTCATTTGCCTCGATTAGAGTCAGAATCCAGACATCATCCAGGCGTAAAAGTCTTGACCCCCCCGACAAAAAAAACCCCCTAAAAGACAAAGTGATCTTGAGACAGCATGTACACTGTAGACAACATCTGCAGGACACCGCTCATTAAACAAGGGTACCAGTGAACAGACTTAGGCGTAGTCGAGCGTTACTTCAATATCACGCCCTTCCATGCGGCATCCACTCATCTCTCCTGTTAAGCGGGAAAAAACTAGTTAAGGCAAACAGCTGCTTCAGTGAATTGCAAAGATGTTAGACAACTTTTTTTGAGAAAAAAATTGAAGGAGGGGGGGGGGACAGTGGGACATAATTATAAACCGAGCCGATGCTAATTTATTTTTCCTATTCAGGTTTAGTTTTTAAAATGAGTGGTAAAATGAAAAACATAATCCGAGTTTTCTTGCATGACTGTCCTTTTAACATTCCATACTTTGGTCAAAAGTTCCTTTCTTCAGAAAGACAACTTTGATGATGCAAAAAGTCGAGGAAACTGCCTGAAAGACAAACCTTGGTACAGGTTTTTTCCCCGTTTTCTATGGCACTGAAAAAAAAAATAATAATAATAATTTTGTCACTTTTGAGCAAGTAGTAAAATTGCTCAAAATGCCAGCACCATGTGTGGTTAAGTCCTAGCTTGATGTAAAAGTGGCCAATTTCACTGTAAGCACAATCTGGCTCCACTGATTACCAGAAGCCTGCAGGAGTTGCATTGAACAAGTTTTTCGTGGATCACTCATGCAAGAAAAGAAACAAAAATCATGGACTTGGCTTTTACATACGTTCTTCAAAGACTTTAGGTCTTCTCAGAATTGTGAACGACGAAATTGGCAATTTTTGGTGCAATTAGATATAAAAGTATTTCAGCTTTGGAGCCGGAAGTAGCGAAAAACTGTGGGCGTACAGCAGATTCACACATGTGTGATGCAAAGACTTCCCAACAAAATATAGTAGGATCACGGTGATTTAAAGTATGATTACAGTGATTTACAGTATGATTACAGTGATTTACAGTATGATATAAAAGGATACGGATTGCCTTCTGTGCATCGTCAGGGTTCTGGAACCTGACAGTGCCATAACCCTTGGATCTTCCGCTCTCGGCGTGGGTCTTAATCTCCGCAAACTGCACTGGACCTGTGGAGCAAAATGTAAAAACACCTTCTTCATTAGCCATGTTGCCGTCTGCGTTGGGTTCCCTATGGACAGAATGCCCGTTTGAGTTCTATTTATTCAGTGATACCAAGGGCCCAGGCTATTTCCAGCCTCAAAGTTGTGTTTAGGTGAATGGCAGAAAAGCTGGATGCCCACACTATGATAACGATTGAAGGACAGGAACACTGTAGACGATTTATGTTTGTATCAACCTTTTTATGATAAGGTTTAAACTCTTACTCTCAAGGCCCTCTTGCCTACCAGTGACATCAATCCTTCAATATCTTCCTCTCCTATGTCACTTCACACCAAGTTGTTTGGATTTAGATAAGATTGGAATGCCTGACCCCGTGATAAACAATTGTTTTTTGGGCCCAAGGCCCTCAGTCCTTCTGAATCCTTCATTTTGGCAAAGAGGATATAGAAGGATTTGGATGGGTGAAGATTTGAATATGTCTGTTTGGACTCCCGATATATAAATCTAAACTTACCGATCAACTTGAAACGATCCTTCAGGTCCTGCCATGTGTACTTGAATGGCAACTAGTTAAAGAACAAAAAAATAAAAATCAACATTAAAGTCACTATTATTAATAAGCTGTGGTTTAATTTAAGCCAGATACCCTCAGGAATGTTGAAAAATAATAACAGGTACGAAGGTGTGGACAAACTCATATTTTGGCGGAGCAATTAATTAGAGCTTTGATTATATTGACCACCAACTAGGACATGAATCTTGCTGGCGATGTAAGATTGGAATGCCTGATCCAGAGGTACGTAGTTGTTATTTGGGCCTACAGCCCTCTGCCCTTCTTAATTTCTCATTTCGGCAAAGAGGATATAGGATTTTGGAGGGCAAGGGTTAAGCCATATAAATAGAGCCCAGAAAATGCTTAGCTCAGTTGTCCTAATTGTCTAGGCATACGGACAAAGACTATCAATACCATGTTATAGGCCTGTATGGGAAATTTATGGAGACCGACCAATGGGAAATCTGCCAAGATTAATTATGCTAAATTATGCAAGAACTGCCTTCAAGCCAGACAGCTACACAAACAGCAGTTCCCATGTTCTATTGGTATGTACTATACTCGTATTACAGAAGCATGATGTGCACATGTACAACATCATGCAAGCAACAAATGGTGATAACAGATGTACCTTTAAGCAAACTTGACACGTAGCTTAAAATAGCGCAGGGTGTGATATGGACCGTGCAATTTGGGTTTATATCACACACACCTGTTGCTATAGAGCGACCAATCAGAATCAAGAATTTAAGTTTGCTTGAGGATAAACTTCTGTATAGACCTTATGCATATGACGTCATTTGAGTAGGGCGCCCTCACCTAGAGGTCAAAAGGAAGATGTTCATTGGCCAATCCTGTGCGCCGCGCGTACAAATCAGCGCGTTTCCATTGTTTCATCATCAGTTTACCTCTAAGATGGCGGCTTGGTGACGTCAATGCATAAGGTCTATTGTGAACCACAACAGAGTGAGAATGCAAAGAAATTCTACATGTAATCCAGTAGCAGAGAAAGGTATCATAGTATGTGACTAAAAAAACACACAGCACATGAAAATATTCTGCACAAATACTTCATTTAAGGAAAAAGGTGGAAATAAAATAATTGTACATGTTCGTGGATTGGCACTTAGTATAAAGCATCTCATGTTAACACTTGAGCCCAATTTCATAGAGCTGCATCATTACAATTTTCTGCCAAGCTCATATGAGCAGGATACCAGTCATAGATGGCACATGTGACATGGTATTTTGATTGGTAACCTTGTTCTTTGCAGGCAAAAATTGTTAGTGCTTGGCTCTATGAAATGGACACTGTTGCATGTTCACAGCAGGCCTGTGGCTGTACATGGAACTGTGAACTCAGTTACTGGCCGTCACATCTCAAAGGGCGCCATCATTATGTTGTTGCATGACGGTGCGTACATGTAGTAACTAGGTTATACAGTTCATAATTCCATGTACAGCCACAGGTCTGCAATGATTACAACGACTGTGCCCCTTTAACATGTCAAATAAAATAAATGTTGTTCATATTGTCTTTAAAAAAATGTATTTCCAAACATTAATTGGTTAAATCAATGAATAAACAAATAACATATTTTCATGAGTAATACAGTTAAAGCACTGAACAAAAATAACCGACACAAATTCAAATTGAGATAAAAGTTGATAAAAATGAGATAAAAATAGAAGTATAGTTGATTAGAATTTGAAGAAAAAGTAAAAGCTCAGAAACATTTTCTTAAATAAAACTGTGTGAGAACAACGAATATGAATAAATTTTGCTCAAGGCAAAGACTCACATTTCTGACGAAGACTTGACATCCCATTTCAGCACCACGTCCACGGTTGTCCCTATCCCTGTCTCTCCCCCCTCCCCTGCGGTCCCGGTCACCGCGGTCCCTGCCCCCCCTGTCCCCCCTATCTCGGTCATCCCTCATGTTCCCCATGCTGTCCCCGTAGTTGTCTTTCCCGCCAAGCATGCCCATGTTGGACCCCATCATGTTGGATCCCCCGAATCCCCCAGAGTTGCCCATGTTGCCCAATGAGGACAGGTCCGAGCCCAGACCCGAGCCCAGACCCATGGAGGACAGACCACCCATGTTGAGGGAGTTCTGAGAGAGGTCACCTCCGCCAAATCCTGGAACCGAATACATACAGTGAAGAAAAATACATTAGGAAATGACAACAGAAAATCTTGAACAATAAAAAATGCCTTCTAAGGAAACTTGGTGTAAAAATAACAGTAACAAAAAATATACAAGAACAGACAACATTAAATAGATTTTTCCAAAATTCAAACTTGATATTTCATTCGTCTTGAGTTGTCCATGCATAAGTGCATTCAAAATGTACCTTTTACCACGGTGCCGCTCTGTTTTTTCCCCATTCAACAAAATCTAACCAGAACTGCTGGATGGAAAGAATATTAGTCTGGTTCCTTTATACAATTAGATTATTTATTAACATCAATTGCACAGGGAACCTGACTTAAACAAAATGGCTGTGGCATGAAAAAAGTACCAAATGCCATTCTTGGTCCGAGTCCTGAATTTGGTGTTTGTTTGGAGAAGGCCACTTTCCCTCAGGACATGTTGCTTCAATAAGTCTACACGTACATCTCTTGGAATAAAATTATGGAGACACCAATGACAAGGCTTTGGCTACAAATGCAACAACCTCATTATAATCTGGGCCCAATTTCATAGAGCTTCTTAGGCACAAAAAGTACCTTGGCACAAAACATTTCCTATTACCAAAATAGGGTTACCAGCCTACATCTCATCTCACATGTATAATTTGTGACTGGTATTCTGCTTATTTTTGCTTAGCAGAAATCTTTTAAGCAATATTTTCTGCTTAAGCAGTTCTATGAAATTGGGCACTGGTGATGTCCAGATGTATTTTCAGTGACTTTTCCACAGCCAAGCTTAGGTTTAGGTTCCCTGCCTTATCGATACAGAGCTTCAAAGAGGATGGAGCAAAAGATGTGGTTTTGAAAATGGCCATAAAAAACCCCATTTCAAATCAATCTTACCTCCCATACTGCCAAGCCCACCTCCAAGGCCGCCACCGAGCCCGCTTCCCAGATTACCACCGAGTCCAGATCCAAGGCTGTTACCGAAGCCCCCGCCACTGCCTCCCCCGAGACCGCTCATCCTGTTGCTGTCCAAGCCTCCGCCAAGGCCTCCACCGCCAAGGCCTCCACCGCCAAGGCCTCCACCGCCAAGGCCTCCACCGCCGAGGTTGGATCCAAGGTTACCTAGTCCACCTAAGCTGCTTCCAAGACCTTATAAAGGTGGTGAGAAGTGATCATCGTTAGCATTAAAGCCTAATGGCACGTTTTTCGCACAAAGAAATCTTTTGATGCTACTTCAAAACAAAACACTTACAAAACTGTTCACATATGCCACAGAAAATGCACAAAATACAAGCAACATGCAAAATTGTTTGCAGATTAAATTTGGGTTTTGAAATAATTACTATTCATCATAGGTGGATTTTTACATGCATTAACTTAAATGAAAGCCGATATATTTCTTGAATCTATGAAAAAATCTATATGCCATTCTAGAGCAGATGTCCTACCACTAAACCACCGAGCATGCCCGGTAGCTAGAGGCAGTTTGAATCCTATATCTAAGCATCGGGTACAATTTTACTTTATATTTCCAAGCATACCTGCTTTCAATCCAAACAATTTGTTTATTTCTTGTGAAAAATATTGCCCGAAGTCTAGTATTTTGCGACTTCCATAAAGAGGGCCTATCACGAGTTTGACGTTCCAAGACATCGAGGGATAAATCCTACAAGCCAAGTGCTACTTACCACCGAGGTTTCCCATGTTGCCAAGATTTCCCAGGCCCATGTTCCCCATTCCAACGTTACCCAGTCCACCAAGTCCACCACTCAGCCCTCCTCCCATTCCTCCTCCCATTCCTCCTCCCATTCCTCCGCCACCGCCAGACCCTACTCCCAAGCCGCTGCTGCCATATCCACTGGTGAGAGACTCGAGGCTGGGGCCAAGACGGCTCAGACCGGCTAACAGGGGAAAAATCAGAAAGAGAAAAAAGCAGAGGTGTGATTAGAAAAAAGATAAATAAAAAATGACACTGGGAAATTGTCTCCTATCTATCCAAAGAACAGAGCCCATTTTCAAGGCTCTGCTTACCGCTGAATTCTCTGCGCTTGCTATCACCATTCTCCGCTTTACAGAGCAAGCGCCAAATTTCTGCGCTAGCTGTGTAAGCGTATAATACCAAGCGCACAAACAAAAATTCCCTGCTAACCAGTGAAATATGCTTGATGTAAGTGCGGAATTCCCTGCTTCCGTAAGCGCCAATTCTTTGCTTACGGTAAGCAGAGCCATGAAATTGGGCCCAGATGAAGATCACTGCATATGAAGAAGGAGGATTTGACAGACTCATATATGGAGAACTAGAGATGGGAACAGTTGAGACACTTTCCAGTTTGAAGGCATAGGATATGTGTTTAAAAAAACCTGAAATCAGCAGAATTCTTGAAAAATCCCACGCCTGAAATGGCCCTTAACAACTTCCCAGAGGTTTTCATTTATTTATTTACTACACACTAAACAGCACAATTGGTGCAAATAACAGGATGAATACGAAACGAGAAGAAATGATAAGTTTTAGATGTGGGAGGAAAAACCCCAAGGTAGGGACTGAAAACCCAACTCAACGTGCAATGCTCCAGCCTAAGGTGGGGGATTTGAACCGGGGTCCACAGAAGGCAGGGAGAGAAACCACTGAGCCAACCTGATCCCCAGTTCCAAACCCATTATGAATCCTCCTGTGTATATGGCTACTCTACACTGAAATATTTGGACTCTGAACCTTGTGAGAATAAAGGGTGGTTAGGGTTAAAGATTGCACAAGCTGACTGATGTCAAAAGATGTTTTCAAAAATGGTTTTCACTTAAAATATCTTTTCAGATTAAATAAAGAATAATTCATGGTGCCTGCCATTAACGGCAATGGAACTTTTTTCCAGTCGCATTTTGGCAAATGGGCGCTTGTTTGTCAAAAGTGATATCATTAATTAGAAGAAAAAAATTGATATCCAAGACTAAAAATCACTTCCTGTCATAACCTTGAGGGAGTCGGTGATAACTTACTTGGAAGAGGTTGCTTCACCGGTCTGTCTCTATCTCTCTTCGCTTGATCCTAAATTAAAAATTAAAGAAAATATTGTTGGTAGATACATACAGAGGTCTCGATATAATCCAAACTTAGGCCATGTCGGAATTGGCAGCGACGGCTATGGCTGGTCCCCTGCATCATAGTGCGTTGAAGTATAAGATGTCCTTAGCAACACCCTTAGCAACAGTTGTCCGTAGCCACCAAATTCGGATACGGCCCAAGTCAGGCATCTGGGCTAGATCCACCAAACCCACATTCACAGTCGACCGATAACAGAACTTGATTTTTTACGAAATTATATTTTCAGTTTTGGAAATCGTAACCAATGGGTAGCAAGTGTATCGGGAACCATTCACTGACAGAAATTGGGTGGTAACTGGTTTCTGCTTTAAAGAGAGGGTGTACCTTTGGTAATTACTCAAAAAATTAAAGAGCATAAAAACTTACTTGGTCATGTTGGTTAAGAGAACTGGAGAGATGTTGATTTTATAAAACATTGTTAGAAACAACCCCCTTTGGAGTAATGAAGTTTTAGAGAAAGGGGTTATTTTTCACCCCAAAAACTTGAATATGAGATCTTAAAGCACACAAATCTATGCAACAAGGGTGTTTTTTCTGTCGTTATTTTCTTGAAACTTTGATGACCAATTGAGCTCAAATTTTCAGAGTTTTGTTATTCTAGACATAAGTTGGGGGGATAAGAGGAGAGAGAGGAGGGGGGATAAGAGGAGAGAGAGGAGGGGGGTCGGGGAACGTTACATTTGCGCCTACAAAATGAGATTCAAACTTACCATCCTGACGGCAAGCTTCCTATTGTAGAGCATCTGCCCATCAAACATGGCTATTTCAAAAGGGTCAAGGAAATCTAAGGAAGGTACAAACCTAAGAAACATTCACATAGGGGTTGAACAATCAACAACATTCATAGGAGATTCCACAAGTCTACAGATACATATACTGATATTGTATACCAACACTTTTTGTGTTTACGTGTCATCAAGCTGATGTTTAGCATGCTCGTTAACAATGGACACTAAGACGCAGTTTTTGAAGAAATAAAAAGGGAAACAATTATGCAAGTTTGCCCCAAACAAGGCTAAAAGCCACTCTTGGTAAGGAGCTACAAGAAGAAAAATGTTCGCTAACGACAAGACAAAGTCAAGCTTTAAAAAATAATAACAGTAGAGCCATTATTGTACAAAAAAGATACAGATGGCATTGACAGCTTCAACGATGGATTCGAATGTGATGGTGGCACTGCCTTTACTCTTTCCTTTGTTGTCCATCAATACATCAGCATGTGAGACCGTTCCGGCAAGATGGAAGATGTCCTTCAGCTTCCTCCAGTCTACATCATAAGGAATCTGAAATGGTGTGGGTACAAAGAAGTCATTTCATAAACCCATTCTTTTAGAAGACAGCATTTTTTCTGGTATCTTTCCTCACTTTCCACCTCAAGGACCCTTGTTCAAATCCCCCCTGGTTCGAATGTGTGGATTAGGGACAACCAGAATTTAAAATATAATTAAATGGAACGAAATTTTCCCAAGAGAAAAGGGCACTTTCATTAGGAAAAGAAAATGTTTACAGGATCATTTTTCGAGGTACCAAGACTAGACAAGGTTGAGCAATGAGTATAGAGTGCTTAAAGAGGAAAGGAAATGAGCAATTCAATTTTGTGATGCACTCATTTTCCAAGTCTTAAGCCTTACGTTCAAATGGTGTAAATTGCCATTGTATGCGATACCCTTCAAGTGCAAGATATGTCAAATCCAAAACATCTGATGACATCATTCTGAGAAAAAAAGGGTCTCTACATTTGTTTACAAGGGTGTTTTGGTTCATAACTGACTTTCAGTAATATTCAATCAAAAAGTCCTTAAACTTGACCTTTCGGCTGACCACAAATTTCTCCTTGGAATTTTAAGATCCATTAGTTGTTGAAATCCAATGACGTCATGTTTAAAATTTGGTTCCGAAAAAGTCAGATATGAACCAAAACATCCCCTTACAAAAATGTAGAGAACCATTTTTCTCAGAATGATGTCATCAGATGATTCGGATGTTGACAAATTTTGCACTGGGAGGGTATCCAATGCAATGGCAATTTACACTATTTTAACGCGAGGTTAGAGACTTGTAATTTTTTCCCCACTTACACGAGAACTCTTATCTATTGGAAAATGATTACACCTCAGAATTGAATTGCTCATTTCCCTTCGGTATATGGATGAAAAGCATATAATATTCTTCATCCCCGATGAAAATTTAACATCTATGAAAATGTTGCTCATCTGTGTATGGGTAAAAACATGTCAAATCCTTATCCACGTACAACCTTCTTGGTGTTTCTCCTCTTCAACTCAATTTAACTAAACCAAGTCTGGACATGCTGGAAGGGAAAACGATCCGACTCCCCTATGGAGTAAGATAAACAATCTGTTCTTGTGACTGCTCTCTCACAACGGACAACAATGGCAAGAAAATGTAAATAGAGCCCAAACTTGAGCAGGAAACCGAGATACACTTCGGAGTGAACTTACGTTAGACACAAAGATGGTGTCACTGACTGTGTTGGGGTCCAGGTTGAGCTGGGTAAGCACCTGAGGCGTTAGTAACATTCGTGCCTTGTGCTCTTTGTCGGCCTGTCGCCTGTACTTGTCACTGTAGCGCCGGTCCTGGTCCTAAGAATTCAAATGGGAATAGGTTTGACTGAGTCACTAATGCTTAGTTGAAGGTACATGTAACACCACTATCAATAAATACTTTGACACCTGTTGGTCTATCATGAACATTTTGCGGCTTGTCTGGCACATGTTGTACTCATCCCCCATTTACAGAGCAATTATAGTTAACCCTATTACTATTGGTATACTCTCCTGCCCCACTGGCCAATGTACAAAATTCCACAGGAGACGGTGGGGACTGAACTCCACAGTACACGAGCCATGGGATTTCAAGATGTACAAACAGAAGAAACCCATGTACCCAAAGCTAGCCTGGAAGGTACGGTACTATGTGGCAGCCTGTGGTACTATGTGGCAGCCTGTGGTACCAGTGCCAGCTGTACAAACAGAAGAAACCCTCTTTCAACACCTGAATGGACTGGAACTTACGATTTTCACAACCAGCCCACGTCCTCGGATCTGGAATTTGTTCATCTTGTCAACGCACTTGTCTACATTTTCCTTTGAGCCGAATTCAACAACACTGTGGAGATAACAAGAATCAAACAATCACTGAACCGTGGCAGAGATTATCAAAAAAAATAAAAGGAAAATCCAGAAAATTTGATAAAAACATCTTGGTCTGAAGATGAAGCTCACTAAATAAATTTGATTTTATATTTCAGAGATTTAGTGACAATTTTCATTACCACTATTAGAAATCTACAGGTTTGATCATAACAAGAAGCCAAGTCTTTTGTCTCTGTGATGGGGGATTTCATTTCTTTTAAACAAATCCGAGTTAAATGAAAAAACCTGAAATCTGGAAAAATTCTGGCAAATCACAGACCTGTAGAAAAATTTAGAAGCAAGCCCTTTTTTATCAGAATCAAACTGCAAAATATCATCCATACCAGATTGGGGGGAGGGGGGGGGGGGTTTACTGAAAATGTTAAACCTGGTGTATCGAGGCAATAAAAACAACCAACGTTGGACTTGGATAAGATTGAAATGCCTGACCCAGTGACAATATTTGGGCTTACAGCACTCGGTCCTTCTGAACCTTCATTTTTGCCAAAGAAGGCACAGAATGATTTTGGAGGGTTGGGTTTACAGCGTATGGAGTCATGCGCTGTTGAAACACGCAAAGATTCCACTTACACATCCAAAAGTTTTGAGTTTCCGAAACACAAAGGACAAAGAATATTTATGACACTTAAAGGTATTATACAGGATTGGTAGAGCTGACAAAATAATCACAGACTGTGTTCATGTTTTGTGTAATCAACCACATACATGAAATAACAAACCTGTGAAAATTTGAGCTCAATTGGTCATCGAGGTCACGAGAAAATAGTGAAAAGAGACCTTATGTGTTTTCTGTTTTTCAAACATCGAGTTTATTATCGCGCGCGATAAAAACTATTGTTTTACTAATTTCTCAGAAACGATAGCATTTTAGGCAGAAATATTTTAAGGAACCCTTTCTACCATTAATTACTTTAAATCATGTAAATTATGTGTGAATCTGTGAACATTTGTGTTTTTCGATCTTACCAATAGTGTACAGGGCCTTTAAATCAAATTATCATAACCATTTTTCACCATATTTGAAAGAGATACGGATGAGACTTACCCAACTCCCTGCAGACATTCGGTTATCCAGTATGAAGGAAGGGAAATAAGAAAACAAAAAGAGCAAATGTTTAGTCAGATTTATCGCCCCTGCAGATCAATTGAGGAAATGTTCACATTTGGTACTTTGGAAAACATGCCACTGGTTCCATCATTGGCATAGTTTGGAAGGGGCATGGGTGCCACCTGAGGGGGCTGGGGTAGCCAAATCATCTCAGTATTTCTAAGTAAGCGATGGGTTGTGACAAATATCTAAGCTTAAGCTTATTACTAACATCTAAAAATAATGCCAATAAAATGTTCAAGTACAAAGTGAGTGAACTGAATGGGCACCATCCTCTAACCTTGCCCCTGGGTGCCACGAGCCTTAGCTACGCCACTGGGCGCCACACCACAGGGTTCCATGGAACAAGGCCAACTTGAAGCAACTGGCTTTGTGCATACAACTGAGAATATACAAACTAGACCATGAGTTTTGATAAGAAAATTTGCAACAGGTGGGTTTCTCAATATGTGACCGTCTACAGGAGAGGTTTGACCGCAAGGAAAAGTAACTTGATTGTCAGATTGGCTGAACAGCGAGATGGCTACGGTTACCTTTGATCTATTCTCTGTATCAAAAAACAGCTCTGTGTATGTGACCTCACCCACTGAAAGGAGAAAGAGAGAGAGAAAACAGTTCAAAGTACAACTCCAGAATCCAAGCTTTGTTTGTTTAAAAGAAGGGCTCAAACACTAAATCTAGTTTTGAAAGGCAGTAATTTTCCATATATCGAGTAATAAATCAGACGGGAAAAAATTACTTACAAGTCTCTTATCTCACGTGAAGTCAGAGTAAAATGTTATTGTTTCTGACACCCTTCAAATGCGAATTTTGTCAATACCCTAAAACATCCAATGACATCGCATTTCAAACATATGAGTATGTACATTTTTGTACAAGAAATTTGTAGTTCTTTCCTGACTTTTGATGACATTCAATCAAAAAGCATCAAGTTAAATGACCTTTTGAGTGACGCAAAGATTCCTCTTTGAAATGTACAGACTGATCTGTTGTTGATATCCAATGACGTTATGTTTCAAATTTCAAATTGTAATTTTTCCCACTTTTATAAGGACTCTACCTTTTGGAAAATTAGTGTTTCACAAAACTCAATTTGACCTTGAAGCCACTTACTAACCCAAACCACCTCAATCCTTTAAAATCCAATGCATGTTTTGTTTGATTCTGTTGGACTTAGGACTGCACTAGTGGAACCGATCAAGCTTTAAACATGGGACCAGTCATACCTGCACAATCAGAGTCCCAACAGTTTGTGTGTTGAGTTACCATGGTGTTGGGTTTTGTTAGAGTGAGAAAGGATCCAAGGAAATCACTCAAGACAGTTAGCCTGAACACTGAAACATGCGTACTTTTCCCATGACCAGTTATTGTTCACCGTAACTCCCTTGGATGATTTATAAGGATCCTCCCTCCACTCTAACAAAATCCAACACCATACAGTGTGACTGAACACACCCAAACTGCTGGACTCTGATTATGGTGGTATGCCTGATTCCATGTAAAGTTTACACGTGCAGTACTCAGCTCACAGAGCCCAAGCCGAAGCCAGAGCCCAAGCTGAGGTTTGCAAATGGCCCCCAAGGCTTCAACTCACCTTCTTTCCTCATGAGATCTTTAAGTTCTTGCCATTTCATCTCAAATGGAATGTTACTGACAAAGACGGAGCGACAGATCGCTTTGTCTCGACCGCCACCATCACGATCCCGGCCCCCATAGGGTTGAAACCTTCCCCCTCGTTGGTCGCGCCTTCCCCCATCTCGGCGACCCGAATCCCTGCGGTCACGGCGATTGTCACGGTCCCTGTTACGCTCACGATTCCTGTCATTGCCCCTGTCACGATCTTTTGATTTATCAAGTGATCTGCAAAAAAAATAAAAAATAAATTGTTCTTCAGAATGGAATGACTAATAAAAGGAAAAGTTGCAGAATTCGACCGCCACCTCTTCATTTTATTTTATTACCAAAATAGAAGAAATCAGCCAAAGTACACAAATAGTACAGTCCCTGGTCATTGTGGTCAAGCCGTTACACTGCATGCAGGACGACAGTAATTTACATAAAACAACAACCAATGTTGGTATGACATTGACAGAGATTGGCTTTTGCTACTGCTAGGATCTATTCCACTGCTAGAAGGTTGGACTTTTCCGACTAGGCTTTTGCCAGCTTGGCATTTATATCCCCTTCTAACTTCTTGTAGGAGCTTTGCCGATTTCCTTCATTCATTGGGAAGCTCATTTAAACAATCATTTTGAAAACATAGCAAAATACAGATTACAGGGGCCCTTAGCCCACCTTGTTGGGCTGTAATGGCTCTCTTTTAACATCGGTCTCATAACACTCACCATTACAGCCCACCATCCATACGTCTTAAACGCGAAGTTTTTAAAGTACGAGCAAGTCGTACCTCTTTGATCGCAATTTTCTCCCATTTATAAACATCCCATACTACTCCAACCTACCTTACTTTGTTCCTTACATCTGAGGAATTTTTATGATACATTCCATGGCTCACCAAATGATGGATTCATTTAAATATGATTTTTTGAAAATGGCAAAAAAAAAACGGTGTACAAAAATCTCATTGAAGTTCGTCGTACCTGGGGGCCGCCATCTTACTTATGATTTGCTGCCTGTTAATCATGAGAAAGTCAGGGCGCCCGGCTGATGTATGGATGGTGGGCTGTAATGGTGAGTGTTAATGAGACCGATGTTAAAAGAGAGCCATTACAGCCCAACAAGGTGGGCTAAGGGGCCCTATGATGGAGATGGGGGGAGTCCTCTCCTAAGGCTCCTTAAAAAAAAAGGGAATCTTATTCTGTTATCTAGTATCTACAGTTCTGTCACTGATGAATGTGAGAGTGAGAGTCAGTAGAACCATAGAAGCTTTCTCTATGGTAGAACCATAGAGCAAGGACAGATCCTTGCTCTTAGTATACTGTATAGTATAACGATGCTAAAACCGAAATCATCATTTTCAACTCACGTTTTTCTCGTTTCTCCTACAGAAATTAACATTGGACAATCTGTTATTCAACCATCTCGTGTAGTTAGAAACCTCGGTGTTCTAATGGATTCTACAATGAGTATGACCGACCAGGTAACCAATATATGCAAATCTGCTCTTCTACAAATTCGAAAAATAGGTCGAATCCGACGCCATCTTGATGATGATTCTACTCTTTTACTGGTTCATGCCTTTGTCACTTCTAGACTCGACTCTTGCAATTCTCTTCTAATTGGTCTGTCAGATAGAGAACTTTCTAAAATTCAACGAGTTCAGAACACCGCTGCTCGCCTCGTCTCTCGCACCCCTCGTTCCCAACATATTACTCCCATCTTACAAGAACTCCACTGGCTCCCGATCAAACTGCGTATCGTTTATAAGTTAAATCTTCTCACTTTCAAAGCTCTTCATGGCTTATCTCCTGACTATATATCTGATCTTCTCCATAAATATATTCCTGTTCGTCCTCTCCGATCTGCTGGCCAATCCCTACTCACGCAAACTACTTTTTCCACCAAATTTTATGGTCAAAGAGCCTTCAACTTCATTGCACCTTCATTATGGAATGACTTACCTCTTAATATTCGCTAAGCTGGCTCTCTTCAGATTTTCAAGGGACTTTTAAAAACTCATTTGTTTGAATCTTTATTTGTGTAACTTGCTTTTAAAATAATATTCTTTTCAATGGTTTTTTTTTGGTTTTGTTTTGTTTTTGTGTTGCGCATAGAGGCTTCTGCATTATGCGCTGTATTATATAAATTTCTCGTATTATTATTATTACTTTCTGTCCACATGTACAAAGTACCTTCTATCATGTTTTTCACCGTCTTTTTCCTCGGCCCCCGTGCCGTTGTCACCGGTACCAGAGCCGGCCGTAGCACCTTCACTGTTCACCTGCTCGTCAAAATGACTCGACACGTTCTGGCCCAACTCAATAGCAATCATGTCATTGTCTGCGTCCATGCCCTCGGAAATATCTTCGTTTCCCGACCGTTCTTCACCCAGGTCACACACGTCCGCCTCCCCTTCGAAATCCGACATGGCTCAGAGGATAATGGTGCCTTCAGGAGCTTCCAAATGAAGATATTCTGTGTTAAAACAAATGAAAACTTTCCGTAAATCTTACACGGCGCGTGGTTAGTTCACACACATGCGACCGACGCGCTTGCTCGGTTGGTTTAAATAAAAATGGCGTGCGTGGTTTTTTGTTCTCGGCTTACATTCACAGCCATCCATGTATTATGAATGAATAAACACAGGGGGGGCGGGCGGAAGGGGTAGCGCCACCAGCGCGCCACCTACGTTGAAAATAATCTCATTATTTCGCGACGTGAACTGGTCGAAGCTCCCCACACAAAACCATACCATTGTACATGTACATGTACATGTACATGTACATATCCATGTACCATGTACATGTACCATGTACATGTACATGTACCATACATGTACCATGTACATGTACATGTACCATGTACATGTACATGTACCATGTACATGATACATGTACATGTACATGTACATGTACATGTACATGTACATGAAACATGTACATGTACAAACGGATTTTGTGTGTACTCACAGTATACACTTTTTAAATTACGGTTGCTCTCCACTGCGTGCCGTTGAGACTGCCTGGACGAGTCCATTTTATGCTACATTTTATCTTCAAATGTTGTAAATTCACACAATTTTTACACCAGCAAACATTTGTAAATTGTTTTTTTTGCGTTTCCAACTGCTTCAGTAATTTAACAATTTAATAAACAACATATATAACGTAAACAACATGTATAACATATCTGTTTAAGACGTGTATGTTCGGCTCAGAATTAAAATCACCTGCGGCAAATGTTCCCGTCCGTCAACAGAGATCGTTTGAAAGCAAACTAAGTATCGGCAGAGACCATTATGTCAAAAAAACCTTTTAAAAATCGTCAATGATATCTAGAGGATGAATATGTACCGAGGGATTTTGTTTAAACTTTCAGGAACGAAAGATCAATTCCTAAATATTACGTTAATGGAAAAAAATCAGAGGATGAACGATAATTTGTTTCACATTTTGTCGATATTTAATTTGCAGCCATTTTAGGGGAGACGTTTTGTAACGAAATTCCCACCTAGACCCATTCATTCACGTTAGCCACTGCAATAAACCAACGGAAAATTTTCGGTAATCTTTTTACGCATTTATTTGAAAACTAAGCACCTCAAAAATTGAAAATACTCTTCCAATATACACTGTTAGTGTTTTCAGTGCTGTTAAAGAGAACATTTTTACGGAAAATGTGGATTTCTTTTTGTTTTTAAATGGTCATCACCTATTTTTGGAGTGTACCCAAGCTGCGATCGCAAATGATTGCGCAACACCCCTTCCGCCCGGTAAAACAATGGAAAAGTGCACGCGTGTACGCGCTATACGCACGACTCTCAGCCAATGATAGCTCTTCACGCGTGCACAATTCATCAAAGATGGCGGCCAACGTCTATTGCAATCCATCTATAAACAGTACCGTTTGTAAGATGTGTGACGTAATTCCAGCTGTAAGCCGCGCCCACTTCACTTCACAAAAAGTAGACTCATTTTGCAAGTCTTGCGCGTATTCGAACATTGGGATCGACCCTAGATCGGACGCGCGTACATAAGCAGGTTCTGGCCATTAGTCACGTGAACAAGGTAATAGTTTGAACGCGCACTACTAGTGACTTATGTTTAAACTACTAGTGCTTTATTACTGCTGAACATCATCATGGTCGGTCTTTTAGTTCGTGACTCCCTTCAAGTTACCACCGTATTGAATTGGCCCTATGTTATTTTAGGGAAGGAAATGAGCTTGTTTTAAAAACAGTATAAAAGACCGGTGTTAGTTTCGAAAATTTCAAATATTTTCCACTGATTTTTCGTGATATTTACCACGTTCGCTCAATTATTGTACCTATATTTTCTGGCAAGCTTTCATCAGTGACTTCAAAGTACGGGATTGTTACCCTCCTGAAAAATTAAAAGGGGATAAACCCCGTTTAATAGTAAAAACAGTTATGTCAATTTTCGCTTCATAAAATTGCTTGTACTAGGCCCTGGGTGACTGAAGACTTGCTTATATAGGCCTACCACATTATTCATGACAGATAAAGGGTTATGGTGGTCGCTTTATATATTTTTTTTTTACTTTAGTCGATCCCCCTTTAAAAAAATCTATCTAGACCTTCTCGGTTCTTGCATTAGTAGTTTTCTTTCAGAAGCATTCCAATTTAGGAGGGTTTGTGGCAAGGGGATGGCCAAAGCCATTCTTTGTGTAGAGAATAGAATCATAGTATGATAATTATGTAACAACATGGGCATATCTGCGCTTTGGTGGGATCCCAGAAGAGCCTGCCGAAACCCCCCAAAATGTTCTGCAAGCTGTAAAGAAGCTCCTGGCTACGGTGGCCCACAACTGTCACGGCAAAACCAAAAGCGCCACGGCAAAACCAAAAGCGCCACGGCAAAACCAAAAGAGCCACGGCAAAACCAAAAGCGCCACGGCAAAACCAAAAGCGCCACGGCAAAACCAAAAGCACCACGGCAAAACCAAAAGGGGCCACGGCAAAACAAAAAACGCCACAGCAAAACAAAAAGCGCCACGGCAAAACAAAAAGCGCCACGGCAAAACCAAAAGAGCCACGGCAAAACCAAAAGAGCCACGGCAAAACCAAAAGAGCCACGGCAAAACCAAAAGAGCCACGGCAAAACCAAAAGCATGCGGGTTAAAGGTCGAAAGGAGTCGGTGATTCATGGGATAGGTTAAAAATAAATGGTCAAACCGAGCACTCTTTCGAACTGTGTACAAACCTTGTTATGCCTTGTTATTTCTTTCCACAGATCTTGCAGCAATTGTATCGTAGGACGTCCTGTGACCTCTCTGCGCGCGATATAAACAGTCCCTAGATACAATTTTTGTGGTTTGACTTACCAAGCAAAGAGTCTCCTCTCCTTTTGACCAAAACTTGGAAACATGCTGAGGCTCCACTGGTTAGTTGCACTTGTAAGTGCAAAAAGTTGTGGTATTTTAGGCATTTCTACAAGGTAAAAACATATCTGTCGGGGCCATAACAAAATTTGGCCACCGAAAAAGTGTCATCAAACACTTTTTCAATTCACAATTCACGATGATCAAATCATGTGACTGAACATTCTGCTGAGCATTCTGGGGAAAAAATACAGAGGCCTAAAGAAGCCATGTGCCTTATATTATTTTCTAATTAGTATGGGTGAAATCTGGACTACATGGTATATTTACGGTGGCCCACAACTGTCACGGCAAAACCAAAAGCGCCACGGCAAAACCAAAAGCGCCACGGCAAAACCAAAAGAGCCACGGCAAAACCAAAAGCGCCACGGCAAAACAAAAAACGCCACTGCAAAACAAAAAGCGCCACGGCAAAACAAAAAGCGCCACGGCAAAACAAAAAAAGCCACGGCAAAACCAAAAGCGCCACGGCAAAACCAAAAGCGCCACGGCAAAACCAAAAGAGCCACGGCAAAACAAAAAGCGCCACGGCACTAAACCAAAAGAGCCACGGCAAAACCAAAAGAGACACGGCAAAGCCAAAAGAGCCACGGCAAAACCAAAAAGAGCCACGGCAAAACCCAAAGCATGCGGGTTAAAGGTCGAAAGGAGTCGCGGTGATTCATGGGATAGGTTATAAATAAATGGTCAGCACGCGCGGTGTGCAGTTGATCTTTAGGCCCACGTAATGTGTACACACGTTCAGGTCCCACATTCACCAGGCTTCAAGGCACATGATCGACCCCTCCTTGATACCTAAAGGTTGGGTCATAGATTGGTTTTTGTCAGCGTAATGCTGATTTGTAGGCCAAATTATCAATAAAGATACAATAAAATCACAAGTTGCAAGAAAATAATGAAAGAAAAAGCATAGCATTGTGAGCTGTCAGTTGCCTGAGAAATGTCTCATGTCTGAAGTCTTTCTCAGATTCAAATTTGTTAGGTGAAAATTTCCAATGTCTATTTTGAGTTTATTGTGACTGTTTTTTCCAAATGACAAGGATCTACATGTGTATGTGTGTAGTAAAACAAATACTGAATTGCATGTGTTCGTGGCTTTTCTATTTCTTGAGGACAAGCTGAGTAAAATGGAATGTAGTCCAGATTTCACCCATACTAATTAGAAAATAATATAAGGCACATGGTTCTTTAAGCCTCTGTATTTTTTCCCCAGAATGCTCAGCAGAATGTTCAGTCACATGATTTGATCATCGTGAATTGTGAATTGAAAAAGTGTTTGATGACACTTTTACGGTGGGCAAATTTTGTTTATGGCCCCGACAGTATGACATATGTTTTTACCTTGTAGAAATGCCTAAAATATACCACAACTTTTTGCATTTACAAGTGCAACTAACCAGTGGAGCCTTGCATGTTTCTAAGTTTTGGTCAGAAGGAGCCTGGAGAGGAGACTCTTTTCTTGGTAAGTCAAACCACAAAAATTGTATCTACTGTTTACTCGCGCGCAGAGAGGTATAAAAGATTTGCATCGATTTCAGGGTCGCCTTGAATACAGGACGTCCTACGATCATACAATTGCTGCAAGATCTGCGGAAAGAAATAACAAGGCATAACAATTAAGGTTTGTACACAGTTCGAAAGAGTGCTCGGTTTGTACCAAAGATCGTATAGCGCCGTAGGCGTGTAGGATGAGGTAATAGTCCTACACGATACATGTACTGTTTTTTCTTCCACAGATCCGCGACTCCTTTAACCCGCATGCTTTTGGTTTTGCCGTGGCTCTTTTGGTTTTGCCGTGGCGCTTTTGGTTTTACCGTGGCTCTTTTGGTTTTGCCCGCGTGGCGCTTTTGGTTTTGCCGTGGCTCTTTTGGTTTTGCCGTGGCGCTTTTGGTTTTGCCGTGGCTCTTTTGGTTTCGCCGTGGCTCTTTTGGTTTTGCCGCGGCGCTTTTGGTCTTGCAGTGGCGCTTTTTGTTTTGCCGTGGCGCTTTTGGTTTTGCCGTGGCGGTTTTGGTTTTGCCATGGCGCTTTTGGTTTTGCCGCGGCGCTTTTGGTCTTGCCGTGGCGCTTTTTGTTTTGCCGTGGCGCTTTTTGTTTTGCCGTGGCGCTTTTGGTTTTGCCGTGGCGTTGGTTTTGCCGTGGCGCTTTTGGTTTTGCCGTGACAGTTGTGGGCCACCGTACCTGGCAGATAAGTTTGAACAACCCGACATCACCATCGAAAATGCCCATCGCTCCGGCCACATCAAACCCAAATCTCCATCCGACAAACCTCGCCACGTCATCGCCAAATTTATATATAGACCCGAAAGACAACAAATCCTGCATCAATCTAGACTTGTTGACAAGTCGTTAATGATGGTCGCGGTGAGTCGAGTCGCATCTGGTGCTGTCGCGTAAAAGAATGCTCTCGCGAGATCACTGCTCTCGCGCGAAGTTGCTGGCTGCCAACTCTTCTTCGTCATTAACGACTTGTGAAACCCGCCGGCGGTTCATATTCATTTATTCATGTACGAACGCAGTGTACATTACGGTTGCTGTAGCGACGATCATGAAGACGAGTCCATTTTATCTAAGGGTAGTAGTAATTTTAGTTACTGTAAATGTACTGAATGCTTGCGCTTGAGACATCTGTGGGTGTGTTTTGTGGGTGTTAACTCCTTCATTAATTTAGTAACTAAAGAAATAAAGTAAACTTATCTTAAAATTCATTATTATAATAATTGTTTAAGATGTGTGTTTTGCCTCATAAAAATAAATAATGCCTTCCGTGAATAGTTACTGATCGCTCCAATCATTTAACCCGATGTGTTCTACAGTGATTGTGTGTATTAAGTGTGTATAAACAACAGACACGGAAACCAGTCAACTCGCCCCCCTAGCAAAGTCGCCAATTTCAAAAAACACATGTACAAAGTCACCAACTACAAAGTCGCCCCTAGCAAAGTCGCCCCCTGACAACAAACTCGTCCCCTCTCATAGTCGCCCCTCACAAGGGAATTTAACAAATTTGTGTGATTGGACTACAGGGCTTCGAAAGCTATCTTAAGGGAACAAAAGCTAGCTATCTTAAGGGAACGAAAGAGGAATTTTGGGGAACAAAATCTCATTGCGAAGGAACGAGAACGTATATTAAGGGAACGAAAGCATATTTCGGACGAATGAACGTATATTTCTGGCAACTAATTCAAAGTCGTATTTTGATGAAACAAACGCTTGTTTTTAGGGAAAGAAATCTCCTTTCGGTGGAAAAAATTCATATTTTTATAGAACGAAAGCATATTTAGGACGAATGAAAGTATGTTTCGGGCAACTAATTCAAAGTCGTATTTTGATGAATCGAAAGCTTGTTTTCAGGGAAAGAAATCTCCTTTCGGTGGAAAAAATTATTTTTATTGAACGAAAGCATATTTAGAGCGAACAAAATTATATTTTGTGCGAACAAAATCATATTTCGAGGAAACGAATGCGTATCTTTCAGGGAACAAACGCGTATTTCTGGGTAACAAAATCGTATTTCGGGTGGAGAAGGCGTGTTCGAGGGAACAAAAACGTATTTTCTAGGAAAAATCTATTTTGCTACCTAGAAAAACACAACTTTGTTTACAAATTTAAAAAAATATAATTTTATGTGACAAAATTATATTTTGATTGAATTATATAATATTTTGAGGAAACGAAATGACTTTGTTGGAATTTTGTGTGTCGAGAGTGGAAAAAGAAATTCAGAGAGAATTTTTTTTTCACATTTTAATTTGTAATTTATTTTTCACCTGTTCCTTCAGGGGCTCTGGTTTTGTGTGTTGTTGTTTTTTTTGGGGGGGGGCTCGTTTTTGTCTCACAAATTGTTTAACTTAATTGCACCGTCAATATAAGAGTGGTTTTCCTATTTATTGACATAAATCTTATTTAATTTCCAAATCGGGGGAAAGGAACGTACACCGAACATTGAAACGTAACGATTTTAAAACAGCGGATTCGATCAGCGAGGTTTACCGACTAACAAACCCGCAATGACAAGGTAGTTGGTGGTCTGGCTCCCTAACCCCTCCCACATGTTCATGAGCTTCCAGGTACAGCTATCTCTTGGCATGCTAGGGTAGGGGTTTCCGTCATGCTGAGCCCCACCGAGAGAAACTCTGCGCCCCATGGCAGCATGCAGCTACACGATTTGCCCGTGTGTTTTACGTCATGTCCCCACACGCTGTGCACTGTCAAACACTGAAATAAAATCTTACGTTCGATTTTTTGTAATTATTTACAAGTTGTACCCATAATTTGAATACGTATTTTCTTGTGTCAAAATATTCATGAACACAATCACTCTCACCACTCAGTGTTTGGTTTTGATCGTGCATGATCAAAGCAACATAAAACTCCATCCAGTACAGGATTTGATGTTTAATATTCATCTACAGTTTGAATATTCATAGATATAACGAAATTGACCAATCAGATGCGTCCGTACGAATTCGGCTGAAGTGGCCATAGGCCGTGCACAAACCGCCAGCGGGTTTCACAAGTCGGTAAATGCGACCAGTCGTGAGAGCAGTAATCTCGCACAGAGCAGCCCTCTCGCGGGTTATTGCGAGAAAGCCGTTCCGCTATCACCGCGACAGACATTTAACGACTTGTCCACAAGTCTACGGTAAATGCGACCAGTCGTGAGAGCAATAATCTCGCACAGAGCAGCCCTCTCGCGGGTTATTGCGAGAAAGCCGTTCCGCTATCACCGCGACAGACATTTAACGACTTGTCCACAAGTCTAGCATCAATCTAAAGCTGCACTACAAGGGACTGGCATCTTTGTTATACAAGATCTTCCCCACGCTGATGCCATGAAGAAAAGATCACTTCATAACATTATGAAACTTTCCTTTGATAAGGGTCAGAAGGTTGCATTCCGTAACGGTAAACTTTACATTGATGGCAAGGAGTATCGTACTCCTCCCTCCTAACATTTCCTTGGTATGTTTCTTTATTTGTTTTATTTTGTAAGTGTTTTTACATGCGCATTTAAATTCATTACCAAACTTACTATGGATTTCCGGTGCTGTCTGATAGACAAGAGGTCTTTTTTACTTCACAATCATGAAGTGCTCTCTATCTGTGTTGTTGAATTATTGTATTTGTGTTTTTGTGTCAGTCCTTGTGAATTGTTTAGTATTTCGTAGTTGTTTGTTTTGTGTTCTCCTTGCTGGTCAACTTACTTGTAATTACTTTTTGTGTGCATGCCTTGATTCTTGCGTACAACCAACAACAAGTTCTTATGACTTTTGATATAGATATTGATGATGATATTTCATTTAATTTATCTGATAACACTAATTATTATTCGATAGATCAATTTCCTAGGCCGACTGGTGATAGCTCCATTTCCATACTTCACGTTAATATTAGAAGTCTCCATCAAAACATTGACAAACTCAAATTTCTTCTAAACTCAATCAACTATAAATTTTCTTTTATCGCACTCTCTGAAACTTGGCTCAAATCAGTTCCCCACAGTTACTTTTATTTGCCTGGGTATGAGCTCGTCGTGAATAACAGACAAGGCGCAAAAACTGGCGGTGGAGTTGCCCTCTATATCTCTAGTGAGCTTAATGTTACTGTTCGGGAAGACCTGAATTTTTCTGATGACTCTCTTGAGTCTTTATTTGTGGAGATTTGTATTCCTAATTCTAGAAACATTATTGCGGGTGTTGTGTATAAAGCACCGTCAGCTGTTCACGATGAGTTCATGACCACCTTTCAGATTATATGCTCACGTGCTGACTGTAATAACAAATCTTGCATTATTTCAGGTGATTTCAATATTAATTTACTAAATCAAACCAATCTTAACTCCCTGTCCTTTATCGATTTGTTTACATCTCACTCCTTCCTTCCCCAAATTCATAAGCCCACACGTATCACTGATACTTCTGCTACACTTATCGATAACTTCTTATCAAATATTCTTCCCTCTTCCAAATCCGGCATTTTAATTTCCGACATTTCAGATCACCTGCCAATTTTTATGTTTATACAAGCTTCAAGTTCAAGTGCACCTCATAATCACAAATTGTCTTTTACTCGTAATCTTTCAAATGTTAACCTTGATAAGTTCATTGGCGACTTGCGCTCTTTCGACTGGGGTGGTGTCCTCAGTTGTAATAATCCGGATACTGCTTATAATACATTCCTGGATAGTTTTATTAACTTGTACGATCAAAATACTCCTTCAATTAGATCTAACAACACTAGCAAAGCTAGTCATATTTCAACTAGCCCTTGGGTCACACATTCTCTTCTCAAATCTATTAAGAAAAAGAATAAATTGTATCGTCAGTATTTGTCCAATCCTACGAATTATCTTAAGTGCAAGTACACCAAGTATAAAAATACTTTGACTAGCCTTTTACGTCTTTCTAAGAAAAATTACTATTCCCTTCAGTTTGAAAAGGAAAAAAATAATATCCGTAACACTTGGAAAGTCATTAATTCTGTTTTGAATAAAAAGACTTCTATTCATTGTATTAATAGCATTCTTGTGAATGGGGAATTAGTTGATAAGCCTGACCAAATTGCCAATCACTTCAATGATTATTTCATCAACATTGGTCCTAACCTTGCCAATAACATCCCACCTACTCTCCCACCCCTTAGTTTCTCTGATTACTTATCAAACCCTAATCCTAATACCTTGTTTTTCACCCCTGTTAACGAGTATGAGATTATTGACATTGTCAACAAATTGCAAAACAAAAAGAGCTCCGGTCATGACTTGATAAATATTTCCATTGTTAAAAAGTCTATCTCTGCCATATGCACGCCTCTTGCTCATATTGTCAACACTTCCTTTAGGACTGGCACTGTTCCCTCTAAAATAAAAATTGCCAAAGTCATCCCAGTTTTTAAAAAGGGTGATCGTAGCTGTATTAATAATTACAGACCTATTTCTGTTCTTTCATGTTTCTCTAAGGTTTTTGAAAAATGTGTCTATTCCCGAACTATTAAGTTTCTGAATAAGTTTGACATTTTGACAAACCAGCAATTTGGTTTCCGTAGTAAACATTCAACCATTCATGCACTACTTGATTTTATTGATAAAGTCTCTAATGCAATTGATGACTCCAAACATACCCTGGGGATGTTCCTTGACCTTTCAAAAGCTTTTGATACGATAGACCATCAAATACTATTACATAAACTTTCCTACTATGGCATTCGAGGAATTCCCCTAGAGTGGTTTAGAGGTTATCTTACAGACCGGCCACAATATGTTTCCGTCGATGGCATAAATTCTGAGTCCGATGTCCTTACTTATGGTGTACCACAAGGATCCATCCTTGGGCCCTTGTTATTTATCCTATACATTAATGACTTTACTAATTCCTCCAGTGTGCTTTCTTTTATATTATTTGCAGATGACTCAAATTTATTTTTTTCCCATAGCAACCTTAATTACCTGGTAAATACTGTCAATGAAGAGCTTAAACTTGTTGCTGATTGGTTTACGGTCAACAAATTATCCCTTAATATTACTAAAACTAATTACATGCTGTTCAGCAACACTGCCAGTGACCTTCCATGTCCTGTAAAGATTAATGACTTTATCATCACTAAAACTGATTGTTGTAAATTTTTGGGACTTTTTGTTGACCGTGGCCTTACATGGAATAGTCATGTGGATTCTATTTGTAAAGTCATTTCTAGAAATATTGGTGTGATTAATAGGATCAAACACTTCCTCCCTGAAATGGTATTGCACTCCCTATATAACACATTGATTGGATCTTATCTTCATTATGGGATACTTGCTTGGGGAGCTAGTTCTGCTACTAATCTCAATCGACTTCTTATCTTGCAGAAACGAGCTCTTCGTATTATTAATTTTGCAGATTTTAACGCACATTCAGACCCCCTTTTCATCAAATATAATACTTTAAAAGTGAAGGATATTTATCGCCTACAGCTTGGGTCCCTGATGTATCGGCTGTCCTGCAAAAATTTACCTCCTGCAATTAAATCAATTTTTTCTTTAAATTCAGATGTTCATTCTCATTTTACCCGCCAAGCTTCTAATTTTCATATTCCTTACACTCGTACTTCCCTTGCTCGTAAAACGATTAAACATGAGGGACCCATGCTGTGGAACGTGCTTAATGAACACCTTAGAGTTTCCAAAAGTTTATCTATCTTTAACCGTGTCTTTAAATCTGACACGTTGGAATCTTATTTGTAGATGAGTGAACAGAATATGTATGAATTTACCATGTACTCATTATCTAAACATGTACAGTGCTGACCGGGAATGGGTGGTCCCCTCCGCCGGGGATCCTCGCCCACATTGCCCATTTCCAAGCTTGTTTTTCCCTTGGTGGTATCCCCTGGGTGTGATCACTCTGTTTCGGTCGGTACTTAACTAGCAGACCTGCAAGGCCGTTGTGTTTAGTTTTTGTCCAGTGTTTTGTTTACGTCCTTCGTTCTATTTGTTGTTAGTGTTTAGTTAAATTTATCATTGAGTTTACATGCATGTGCATTGAGATATATTTTTACTATTTTTTGAACTCGCCTCGCCCTCGGACCTTTTGGTTCGCCGAAGTGTAATTAATAGGGCCTATGTGTCTAAATGCAAATGCATGTCTTTAGGGACCATTGCCTACAAGCTCTGCTTCTAAAATGGATCCCTCTGCGGTATCATATTTATTTTCATCTTGATATATCTTTACTGTATTGTATTCTTTAAACTGATCGCTCTTGAGTGATAATGTATTTTTTTTAGTTGTTGATACTGTGGTAAATAAAATGAACCTATGAACCTATGAACCTATATTTAAACAAGCGGTAGGAGGAAACACTCACATGCTTATGTGTTGCAATAAAAAGTAACATCAAAATAAAATCATAGACTGTGGTACGCATTAGTCAAGTCAATGGCAATCGTTGATATAAATAAATTTTAATTTTCCCCTTCACACATGACTTGCATGTAATAATTGTAATGCTAAATGATGATGACATTTTGTAGCTTTCACCAAAACCACGCTCATTTGTAACCAAAAGAAAGGAGCAATTTTCTTTCATTGTGATGATACTATCAAAAACTATTGGCTTAGCAATTAATCAGTATGAGCAATTTTGATGCCAGATAAAAGGCTTCAAAAACGATTGTGTTAATTTTAACCTTATGAAAAATAATCGCCATAAAAATTACCGGCAGCCGTTAACGAGAGGGACTTAGTTATCAATGACAATATTCACGAAAAAGACGAAAACTGTACAAAGGGCCTAAATAATTAGCCCTGGAATGGGTGTCTTTTGAAAATTTGAAATATAATAATTATAGTAATCATATAGTAATTTACTGCTTGTGTCTTGAAATCTAAACAGTCATCGTTTTAGCACTAAAACTTGGGCGGTGCAGGGACAAGGGGGGTTTGAATCGGTTTTTTAAAAACTAAACTGCTTACTTTACTTATCTCATTTGAACTATTATTAACCCTCCTAATTGTTTACTTATGCTTTGTTTTTTACTTAACAAATCAAACGATGCATGGTCTACGTTTACAGAGTTATATTTTCAAAATAATAAGCGCGATGTATTTTGTACAATGGTAATATTTAAGTTGGTAAAGAAATGCATTTAGTGTGCAGGGTGCCAATGTCATTTGTGGTCTTTTATACAATGGTGGCCATTTTCTTTTATTTGTTAACTTAAAGAGTAAGTTCGGCGTTCGCGCTAATGGAGTAAACAAGTTTACGCTTAGGTGGTTATGTTGAGTTGATAAATCTTGCTTTTTGTTATTTATTCCATGGAATGGGTCTTCAAAATGTACCACAAACCTGTCAAATAGTATAGCCTTTCAGTATCATTTCGGCCCAATTTCATATAGCACAAAAAGTAGCCAAGCACAACAAAACTATACTTACAAGAATAAGGGTACCAGCCAAACTACCATATCACATGTACAATTTGTAACTGGTATCCTGCTCATTTCTGCTAAGCAACAAATTGTTAAGCAATATTTCCTGCTTAAAGGGTGTTTGTAACATTGGTAAGTGTAAAAATATAAATGTTCACAGATTCACACATAACTTACATGGTATAAAGATGGTCAGGATGGGAAACTCTCTTTGAAATATTTTTGAGAAATTAGTTAAATAATTAGTTTTGATCTCACAAAACAAAAAATGTGGAACGATGGGATTTCTCTTTCACTTTTCTATACCACTAAAAGCGTGGAAGTAGAAAGTGTGAAATAGCATTACCATCTACTCAAATCCTCAAGCCCCACCCACCCACAAAAGCATCACGTTATAAATATTCATATCACATTAATAGCTGTGAATATAAGTTTGCAAAGGGGAACACACAATATCATCCTTTTTCCCAAGGAAAGTCAGTCCTTTAGTTTGCATTTGCGTTCATAAACAAAAATCAAGTATTTTTAACTCGGGGTTCGAGGTTAAAATTAATCAATGATTGAGAGTGTGTGCTTCATTCGAAGAGTTTTTGGACAAAACAACAGCGTGGTTATTGAATTGAAGAAGTAGAACCAGCGACCGTAGTTGTAAGTTGGATGTCAACATTCTTTTTTAAAGTATAGTACAGCACCCCAGTTACTTGAAGAAGATATTGCAGGGGAAGTGTAAGCTTTGACTTTGCTTGTTGTAGTGTCTCGTTTTGGTAGCCTAAAATAGTATCCTCCCCTGTCCGGTTTTCGATGTAGTATCCTCCCCTGTCCGGTTTTCGATGTAGTATGCCTTTTTCTTTGAATTGAAAAAAAATAAAAATATTCCATAATCAACTGATGCCCTAATTACCTTCCTTTGTTTATAAGAAATATGCAAACATATATTAAAACGTGATGGACATTGAAACTTTCACACCACGCACCGATCTTCGATGACTTCAATAGCGTCCCATTTGTTTTGAGTTTGACCTGTTTTCGATGCAAACAAGAAAGTATGGTGTCCGGGTGAAGCCATACGTGGAAGAAACATCTGCAGTGACTACAAGTGTTCTGTGAGACTTAGTGTATGACTCTATAGCCAGCAGTTTTCTTCATTTTATTCAACATATTTTTTATCTAGTTCTAAAAATAACCATGGTATTTTTCAAAAACTTTAAAAAAAAAATATTAAAAAAATGTAAATCATTTTTGGCTTTGAAATCTTATTTTTATTTAGTTTTGTGTCTTTTTATGTTTCTTAACATTTAAAATAAAGCATATAAATAAACGGTGATAATCGAATCACAAAGCTGATGTTTAAATTTTAATATTAATAACAAAAATGATAGAGTGTTACAAAAAAAAAATTATCCAGACTATTAGAAAATGATATAAGGCACGTGGCTTCTTTAAGCCTCTGTATTTTTTCCCCCAGAATGCTCAGCAGAATGTTCAGTCACATGATTTGATCATCGTGAATTGTGAATTGAAAAAGTGTTTGATGAAACTTTTTCGGTGGGGAATTTTTTTTTTATGGCCCCGACAGTATGACATATTTTTGTACCTTGCAGAAATGCCTAAATACCACAACTTTTTGCATTTACAAGTGCAACTAACCAGTGGAGCCTTACATGTTTCTAAGTTTTGGTCAAATGAGAGGAGACTCTTTGCTTGGCAAGTCAAACCACAAAAATTGTATCTAGGGACTGTTTACATCGCGCACAGAGAGGTAAAAGATTTGCCTCGATTTCAGGGACGCCCTGAATACAGGGCGTCCTACGATATTTCACTTGTCTTGTCTTGACTTGAGTTTTGTGAAAAAAATCCACAGGCAAATCACTCAGGTGGGATTCGAACCCACGACCTTGCTTTGAGTTACTTGAGCAGATGCCAGAACCCACTACTGTCTTACCACTACACCATAGAATAGAAAGACTAGGAAGGAGTAGATGCAGTTCGAATCCTGTGTTATGTTTGAAAACTTTTAGCATGGACTGGAGGAAGGAATAGCTTCCTCCATGGTTTTACTAATTTTAGCAGCAGCGGTAGTTGCGAAATTGTAACCCACCATCCTCCCGACGTGAGGATGATGGGTTACGATTATCGCAACTACAGCAGCAATGATTTACTGATTTACTGATTTACTGATGCATTCGTAATTTTTGTTCACCCTTACTTTACAAATTACAGTACACCGATTTAAGCACTGTATTTATATACTCGTTATTCTGTCATTCTTCTTTGATCTTTTGACATGTCTTACTGTTGAGTGTTGTTTATTTATTAGGGTGACCTTGTAATTGTAAAATTATAGTTCAATAATCATTACGATTATTGCAACTAGTAAAAACATTGAATCATTTTCACATTTGAAATGGAATCGCTTCAAATGTTTTTTAATAATTCCAATTCCATTGACATTTTCTGATAGTTTTTAGAGACTGCCATCTTGAAACCAAGCTTAACCAAGCCAACAAGTCGGTTAGGGTTTGGTCGGAACAGCCGCGTCAACAAGGTTCAACCGAACACGCAAAAAACGCTCAACCAATGACCAAAGCTCAAACATGTCTCTTGTATTGTAATTGTATGTAAACTTTCCTGACATTCCTTGTGCCCTTGCAAAATGAAACCGGTTGTCCATTCAATTCACAGACAAGTCTAGGCTTGGTACTCTGTAGCAAGTATCATTGTTTGTAAACGGCATCTTTATTATGTTGATACTATAGTATTCAAAAAGATTTACATAGGCTGCTGTTTTCTATTTCAAAAGCAACATGGAGGATTATGATGCAGGCAATGAGTTTGAGAGTCAGCAACCCAGAATGGATGAGACGAATGAAGACACTGACAGAAATAATGCCAATAATGGAAAGAAGAGGTAATATAAGATTTTGTTCGCAGCAAATTTTCACAGTGCTACACATTCTGTACTTAAAAACATAATTCTTAAGATTATGGCATGTCATGGTCGAGCAGTCTAGTGCACTGGTCTCGCGTTCTGGTGGCCAAGTCACCAGGGTGTGGGTTTGAATCATGGTCATGGCTCTTGTGTCGATGAGCAAGACACTTGAGTTCTATTAACTGCTTCTCTTCACCCAGCAGTAAATGAGTGTGAGGACAGAGATTGTTCTTGCAATTGATTAAGAGCTTGGTGCCCTACTTTCATAGGCCTACATGGTTCTGTCCTCAAACAAGAGACTAAAACCATAACTTACATACCTGCCAACTGTTCAGATTTAATTGGTATTGTTCATATTTTTAATATTACAGGCCGCAAAAAAATCAGAACATTCCTTTTTCTGATAAGAGACAGCAATGAACGAGAACAAAAAGTTCTGGCAAAAGTGGGTGCCATTTGCTTGAGACAGCAGATATTTTCTTACAGGATAAAATGAATTTTGTACATTGTTTTAAATAAAGAATCGAGAATGACTCTGCGAGGGTTGAAAGGTCAGGCCACTAACTAATTTGTTTTAAATACATACATAATTTGTATATGTGTACATGTAATAAGCTTCACTCGTACTACTTCTTGCGTTGCTGTCTGTGGACTCGCAAAACTGGTGTTCCTATTTCTGAGGTTTCAGTGTCGGCAGGTATGCATAGCTGGTTTGTCTTTTTATTTGGGACACTGTGCCAAAGGTCTTGTATAAACTAGGTTATTGTGTGCATTTCATTTGTAACCTTTGACTCGGGAACACTGCTGCGTTTTCTAGTTCCTAGCAGGCACCCATGTTTACTCAGGCTTCCAACTCACGATGATAAACTTTTGATGCACCCTTGGTTTCATTCTTTTAACGATAGTCATAAAAGAGAAAATAGAATTAGCTGACATTGCAAACTGTTTACCAACCAAAAGGACCCCTGGTATTAAATGCAAAAAACAGTTAATGGCCTGACGTGATGTTTCGACCCTAGCAGAGTCTTTCTTTTAAGCCATCGAGAAAGACTCTGCTAGGGTTGAAACGTCAGGCTAATTATTCAGATAAATATAGGTCTCTTAATTTGTTTACGTTAGTTCATAACTGACTTTCAATAATATTCAATCAAATGTCCTTAAATTTGACCTTTTGAATGACCACAAATTCCTCCTTGGAATGTAAAGATCCATTAGTTGTTGAAATCCAATGACCTCATGTTTCAAATTTCGCTCTGAAAAAGTCAGTTATGAGCCAAAACATCCCCGTACAAATTTAGAGACCCATTTTTCTCAGATTGATGATTTCATTAGATGTTGACAAATTTTGCACTGGGAGGGTATCGACTGCAATGGCAATTTACACCATTTTAACGTGGGGTTAGAGACTTGTAATTTTTCTCCAACTCACATGAGGACTCTATCTAGTTGAAAATGAATACATGACAAAATTGAATTGCTCACTTCCCTTCCTCTTGAACTATTTTATTGCATTGATAGTCATAATAGTGATACTTCTTATTTGTTACAGCTCTTACAAACACTTGCCCAAACTGGGTCTGCATCGCAAGAGGTCTCGGGCCAGATTTCAACCATTCCAAGGGCTCGGCACCAGAACCTACAAAAACTCGGTCTTTGTCAGCAACATTGCATATGAGTTGACCGAGAAACAATTCAAAGAACTCTTTGAGGAACAAGGTATGCTCTAATTCTCTGGCTGGATAGATTCAACCTTGACCCTGAACCCTGAACCCTGAACCTTGAACCTTGACCTTGACCTTGATTATGATAAGCAATGGTGGGCAGCCTGGCCATTGTGGTATGCAACATTTGTATAACAAAGTTGAATTGAAGAGTACACAACAACCACTTGGAAAGGGAGATTTCGAGCATGACTTCCAGTACCTATTGTTACCCTTTGTATGGGTCAAACGAAGTGTAGCACAATGTGCATACCTGGGCATGATGGAATGCATGATGGAAAAATACATGTCAGCCTGACTTGAAAAAATTAAGTGTGCTACAAAGTTGCTCAGGGCACTAAAAAATGTCCACATCATCTGACGAGACGTTGTTATATTGTCGGTAGGATGGGATGTTCATGTAGAAACAAAGATACTCTTGATCACACAGGTAAAACATTTATTGATGTTTTAATATAACTGATCACTATTTTGTTTCCAATCTTGATAATGTTTTCTTGCAGTTGGAAAGGTGATCTTTTGTGAAATATTTCCTGAGCCAGATGGACTATCAACGGTAAATATATGAATATAATTTTAATTTTGAAGGGACTTTTAAAGACTCACTTGCTTGAATCTACAATTTTTATAACAAATTGCTTGAAATAGTTCATTGTTTTATTCTTTGTGCTTCCGCATTATGCACTACATAAATGTCTTGTATTTTTACTATTATTTTGTTATTATTATTATTATAATTTATACATTTTGAGCTATTTATAAATGTACTATAAATACATCAATTTTCATTCTTCATCTTCACTGCAATTTCTCTCAGAAAATGGTTTATGTTTCGATGATGCAGATTGTGGCATCAAGCTTTTACAGATAATGTAGCACTTTGTAGTACTTGGGGCTCAAAATTTACACTTGTCCTCAGGCCCTGGACTCGAGGCAAGTGTTTTAAGTGTTGGACCATTTTGCTTATGGCGCTCAAGTTCTTCAAATTCTGTTGCAAACTCAGCACCATTCCAATTAAGAGGATAAACCTAGGGGGAAAAATGAAGTTGAATTTAATAGTGGGTACTAATTATCAATTTGTAGCAATTATTGTAATTGTTTTCAATGTGTTGTTTTCTCTTCATCGTGACTGGCTGGCCAATTCACTCATGGAATTGTGGGGAAATCCTGATGCATCTCCCAGGGGTGTGGGTGAGTAACAATAACATGTACTTTGTTTAATCACTTCATGACGGATGACGTCTTACTAGGCATGATTTTTCCAAACTGAGATACGGTGGGCATTTATATACGTTTCAGAACAATTTCAGAATGTCCTGGTTTGGTTGCGGTCGGTTGACCGGTTGACATAATTACGCCTTGAAATTCAATGGGGGACTTATGGGATGCTAGGTGGCAGCAGACTTACCATTGTTCTCGGTAATGTATGCATGATCAGAACTAAGTAAACAATGGAAATTTACCTGGTGTTCAAGAGTCTCCCATTGTGTAGAGTGCACAGGCATGCACTCAACCATGCTAAACTTGTTTCCCCCCCCCCCTGTACAAAGACGGAAAGGGTACTAGAATTCATGCTTGAAAACTCTGAGGTGTGGGGGGGGGGGGGGTTATTATGTAATCCTCGATTCCAAACCTTCATCCTTTTGTCGTACAAACGAGGATCAGGAGAGATTGATTAGCACCATTGTTTTTAATTGTATTCGGCATTTGGGAGGCAAGTCTGAGATTCCAGCATACAATGGCTGATTATTCGGCAGTGGCTTACAGCCAAGGGTTGGCTGATTCACAGTGATGACACAACATATTTTCTCTAACAAGAACAACAAATTAAGGTGCATTTTATGAGAGCATTTGTTGTCTTTACTTTGTTACGTCAGGGTCTCAAAAAGATATTCTCCAAAAGCAAATTATTTCAGAAGTTTTGGAAAGTTTGAAAAATTAATACCACACAGAGACGCGGTAAAAAATGTTTTAACGGTTACCACAAACTTTATGTGATACACTGGGGGAGAGGTTGTGAGATGCCTTAGATAGCTCAAAATAAGAGTGTCGTGGTAGACAGAATAATTTTGAATGCAATTTGACTTTGCCGTTTCCGTTGATTGTTTTGTTTTAAGGTGCGTCGAGTTCGAAAATGACGAAGACGTTGAGAAATCAACTATTGTGATGAAGAAATTCCAGGTGCAAGGAAGAGGACTCATCGTCAGGGATGTGAGTGCCATGCATGTGATTTCTCAGCGTTTATTTCCTGATTTCAGGATTGTTTCAAAAATCTACTTGAATCTTCAAATTTCTTTGGAAGAAGTAAAGCAGACACCACAGGGAGAAAGAAATAGTCCACATTGTCTCCAATCATAATTGTTTTATAGCTTTGTATTTCTGGTGATGCAAAGAGCCTGAAAATTACCTGAATTGTAACATCTAGGAGGTTCTGGGTAGATTAAGGGAGAAACCAGCCCAGCAACCCATTTTTCAGGAATTTTCAAATTTGCAAAAATTTCATCTCTGGAGTACAACTATAACCTCTTTATTCTTTAGTTTGTTTTGTTCCACGGTTACTCACAGTACAGTGACCAATTATATAGTAAAAATCAGGCAATTAACATATGAAGAGCCAAAAATACCTTATATTGCTCATTTTAAAGAGGGCTCCGATGTCAAATATTTTTTTTCTATGCACTCCTTTTCCAATAGATAGAGTCTCCGTATGAGTGGGAATAAATTACAACTCTCTGACTTAACGTGAAAATGGTGTAAATTGCCATTGTATTTGTTACTTTTTCAGACCGAAAATTGAAACATGACGTCATTGGATTTCAACACCAAATGGGTCTGTACATTCCAAGGGGGAATTTTGTTGTCAGTCAAAAGGTCAAATTCAACAGCGTTTTGATTGAATATCATCGACAGTCAGGAATGAACAAAAAATCCCTGCACAAAAATGTACAGACCCATGTAAACCAAATTGACGTCAAATAGATTTTTGGGGATGTTGACAACCTTCACATTGAAAGGGTATCAAATACAATGGCATTTTACTCCCATTTTAACATTAGGATCCTTGTTTTTGTTGACAGCGATGACTCTCACCTCTGTTTATTAAATCCATAATTTGGTATACCTTTTAAAGGAAAAGAAAAGGGTTGAATAATAAACCCATGAGAATATTTTGATGCCTGTTTTTATTCCCATTTTAGGATCGAGATTTGACGTTTAGTTCACGGTACAGACCACAACCCGCCTACATCCCATCACCACCACCACAACAACCTCCCTCCTCGATCGTCAACCCCCAAGTCCTGTATGGACTCGGTATTCAACAAGATGAAGTATCCGAAACCATCTTCATAGCCAAGGTAAGACCGTGTTCGAATTGGCGGCTACGGCTACGGCTACGGCTATTGCTTGATCACCATGTCAACATGCGTTGAAGCATAGGCTGCTTTTTAGAAACGCCCTTAGCAACAGGGAAAAATAGAGAGACTGACAACATCGGACATAGTTCAGTAGAGCGCCGGCACATCAATCCGGAGGTCATTGGTTCGAATCCTTCAATTCTTCTTTGTTCAACCCCAAATCATTATATTTTTTACAGACAGTTTTACTGAATAACATATTTTTTAAATACTAAAAATTTCAATCAGTTGGAAACGAGGGTTAATGCATTGATCGATCACAACCATGACTACAAGTCGCCCTGTGTTTTTCTCTGACGTTTTTCTTTCCACATCTATATTTTCCAGCTTGCCGATGAGGTGGATCTGCGGAAGCTGAAGGACGTGTTCTCCTTGGCAGGCTTGGTCATGAACTGCGACATCCTAAGAGATGACGAAGGGCGGAGTATCGGCCTGGCAACCGTCACTTTCTCCTCTTGTGATGAAGCAGTCAATGCTGTCTGTATCCTTTGGTTACGTCTTTAACCAGTTAACGACAACAGGGCCCAATTTCATAGAGCTGCTTAAGCAGAAAATATTGCTTAAACATTTTCTATGAAGCAAAAGTAAGCAGGATACCAGTCACAGATTATACATGTTACATGGTATTTTGGCTGGTAACCTTATTCTGGTAAGCCTAATTTTGTTTTGCTTAGCAACTTTTTGTGCTTAAGCAGCTCTATGAAATTGGGCCCTAGTCCAAATTCATAGAGGTGCTTAAGCATAAACAGTAGCTAAGCACAGCAAAAATACTGCTTACCAGAATATGTCCTATCTGTGACTGTTATCCTGCCTTTCGAAAGCTGCTGTAGGCCTCTTACCAATAATTTTTTATTGCCATTACTTTTAAGAGTGATTTTACCAAACGTATACCTTATCTTTCAATGCTGCGTCTTGGATATATTTTCCTTAAAGTTTTGCTTTGCAGCTATGTTTGACAACCAACCTCTGTATGATCAGAAAATGAGTGTCAGAATGGTAAGTCAGTCAGCTAATCCACCGTTACGTTATATTAACCACACTCGCGTTACACTGAGCACAGAAATCAGAATTCTGTTTTCTCTCTGTTGTTTTTGAAACTTTGTATTATCGAGAGGAAATTGTCAACTTTGAAGTCGCAAAAATCATTCAGAGATCATGATCAGTGTAGATTTAATCATCGGGAATTGTCTCAGTATCAGAGGAGGGGTCCTTCTGAGGTTCTTGTACACCAGGTTTGTTAAAGGAATCAATTTTAGATGCATTTGAATATTTTCCTCATCCTACCAAAATAATGAAGATTCCACTCACTACTATTTCTCAAAAGTTCAAGAAGTAAATAACGAAATAAATTGGTCAGCAAAAGAAAGGACATACAAATATAAACCATGGCCCAATTTCATGGCACTTTTCAGTGCGTATCTGCGCTTGCGGCACACTGTAAAGGGTATATTTCTATTGGCCGTAGCATGGGTATAATCGCAGAATTCCACAGTTTGCAGTGCCGTGAAGTTGGGCCCCTATCACCTCGAGTGACCTCGACCTTGACCATTCCAGGGCATATCAGTGCAAGCTAGATACAACACCAGTGATATGGAAAGTTTGTATAGTGATTTCAACATAAATTCAAATAATTGTAAAAAATAAAACATCGGATGATCAAGCTTTGAGATTTGCCAACCATTTTCTTCATAGCAAAGTTTGAGACGCTGCAGTTGCCATAAAATATAACAATTTGATCCGCTGTGTACAAATATGTTCCTGCAGGAAGTCTGGGCTCTGCGCTCTTTTGTAAGCGTGATATAATGAGTAATATGGTTTACAGACATAACTGCACCAGACTACACAATGAATTTGATTGTTTTCTTATTTTGTTTGTTTGTTTATTTGTTTTTGGAAGAATAAGAGCAAGACGCGACCGGATCCCTCCAGAGTCTCCGGTGAACTCCCGCGTATGTATTCATTCATCTTTTCTTCTCGCTCATGAAATTTTTTAATTGGGGAATGGGGATAAGATGTTCCTTTCAGTCGAGTAAACTTTCAAATTATTTTGAAGTATGAAAGGAAATTCAAATGAAAACTATATGTTGTGCCATTATTTGATATATTCTAGAAAATCTGATAACCCAATACGGGCGAATTGTTTATAGTGCGCCCTCTACAGTCTACACCAGAGAGGCCTTCTCCCCAAAAGCAGTCGACTAAATACAATCTCCTTCACAACTCGGCATATCACAGAAAATTTTGAGACCTTTGATTGGCTGAAAAGATTGTGGAAAAGTTTGTCCAGCCTCACTATCTCATGCAGCAAAAAACACACAATCTACCACCTCGCTGCTTGGCAAACCAAGAACGAACTTTTATCAATCTGGGTGATGCAAGACGGCAAAAAAGTTGTTGATCTTTCCCCCATAATGAACTGCGAAAATAGCCTCCCCTGGCAAACTGTAGAGGGTGCTCTTTATCACAATTTGTGATTTTTTTTACGGGTTGGTTGTATGCTGTATTAAGTGAAATGAAAGAAGACTTTCAAAACCCAATGAAATAACTAACGTTCTTCCTGTTGTCTTTCCTCCAGAGGGACTTGGGTCTATTGGTGCAAACCTTCTCTCTGGAGAGGGTACGGCTGGAGGAGGGGATCGGCCATTGAACAGTCTAATGGGAGGGGCAGTGGGTGGGGCAATGGGTGGGGCAATGGGTGGAGATAACATGTATGGTAACAGAATGGGAGACTTCAACAGGGGAGGAGGTCGCGGTTTCGACAGACAATACGGAGGTGAGGAACATTAAGAGAAAACTCTTTGACTATTAAAATGTTTGTACACTATTGCTAAAAAATAAAATTCCAATAGACCATGCTAGTCTTGATTTTTGGGGGAGGAAGCCTGGTTCACATGTCTGTTACTTTAACGCACTAAGTAAACAAAACCTTGTAGCATTGTTTTAAAAAAAATATGCGCAAGGCATGCACTGCTTACGATGTCACTTGGGGTGTTTTCACAAAGGGCTATAAGATTGATCTTAACTCTTAATTGTGCTAAGGTCGTACATGTACGATCTATTTTATGTATTCCGAAAGTACCAATTTTGAACATGTACGATCTATTTTTTGTACTCATAAAGTGTTGTCAATCAATTGTACATGTACGACCCATAATGTACATGTTATCACAAAAGGGCAGTATCACTTAATAAATACTATTGACTTTGGGATGTACCAAGGCAACACCAATCAGCAAGATACATTTTGTTTGGTGAGAAAGTTTTTTTGTTTTCTAATACAGAATTTCTAAAAAGCTCAAAAAGCTGGGCACTTTAGGTTAAAATGTTTTTTTAAAATAGCGTGCACTGAAAGAGTTAACTGCAACTCAATCTTCGCTAAACAAAGTGTGAAGTCACAAAGCAAAGTTTTCTTTGTTATATAAATTTGTGCCGACTACCAGCTCCATGAAATTATTCAAAGAGCCGTAACTTACTTCTTGTCTAATATCACAGGTATGAACAGAGGATTTGACATGGCCCCTGAGATGGGTTACCCGTCGGATACCAGAGGGAACTTCGGCGGAGGACCCATCAGGGGCTATGATGCTCACAGAGGCTCCCATCACCCCACTCCGAGCGGGGATGGGGGAACACAAGTGTTTGTCAGAAATGTGAGTTAATTCACCCTAGAGGTTTAGACGTCTGCTCCACTCTGGAGCAGGCGTCTTATTTCACATGCTTTGCGATCAACGTGAAGTCCAGATTCGATCGCTAAACTTGAAATTCATTGCAAATTTGCGAGCGTTAATAAAGACAGTCTTCACAAGCTTTGCGATAAACATACCCATTGCTGGTCATGCAATTAGCAATGGATATCTTAGGATGACAATTTAGTGTCCACAAAATTATTTGTTATCGTAAATGACACATTTTGTACCATTTTTTCAGTATTGTAAGTAATGCATGCTAAGTAGTTTAGCCATGGTCACAGTATAATAAAGGTTGATGGATGCGATCTCCATGGTTTGGTGTGCAATAGTACGTAATTTTCACAAAATATCATGTAACCAACAGTGTGGGAATTGTTGTTATATCAACAATGTCCAAGCTGTGTTAAGAGATGAAAACAAACTCATTGGGAACATACAACGACCACAGGAAATCATAAAATTAACACAGATTTCACACAAAACGGTTTAGTATGAATTATTGACATGTTACAACCCCATCTCAGGTCAAAGACCTATCGATGCCAGGGTTCAAGTTTTTATGGCTTTTCTGTTCGGCATCTATTCCACAATGTCAGAAGCTATTTTTAGCTGCTTAAGGTTAGAGGTCAATGCCGATCCATGGTGATAACCTTCAATCAGTACGTGGTTTATCTTTTTTCTCTCATCGCAACAGCGATGGATTTTTTAAACCACTAAATCAACGCCATCGCAAGTGCGATGAATTTGCAGCTAGCAATGAGCTCGCAAGAGAAATAGCGATGATCACAAATGAAGACTTTAGTGAAATACACCACTGATATTTAAGTCCCACCCAAAGTAAATATGGATTTTGGTTTTTCCTTCATAAAGAACAGGTACTTAATCAAGTTCCCAATCCCACTTGATTTTTTTTAAAACTAATTATTTGTTTGCAGCTTTCTTCGGAGGTCACTTGGGAGGATCTGAAGGACTCATTTAAGAAAGTCGGTGAGTGAAGTGAAAATATAAATGTTGCCAGTTATTACCGGGCTTGTGATTTGTTCAGGGTTTTTCCTGGTTTTGCTATTCAGCTTTCTTCAAAACCCTCTTTTTCTTCAATTCTTCAATTTTTATGAGATACTCCACACCAAATTGTTTGGACTTAGATAAGATTGAAATGCATGACCCAGTGATAAGCAATTGTTATTTGGGCCTACAGTCCTCAGTCCTTCTGAATCCTTCATTTTGGCAAAGAGGATAGAGAAGGAATTAAGAGGGCAAGGGTTCATAAATCCTATTGCTTGGTACTGCAGATAATGAAACTGGACTTTATTCATTCCTCTATCTTGTAGGACCGGTTTACTTTGCTGAAATTAAGAAAGACACCGACGGAGTCTCAAGATGCATCGGCACCGTCAAGTTTTTCAACCCTCTCCATGCCCAGCAAGCCATTTGTATCCTTTTGAAGAGTTAACAGTAGCTGCACATGTTCACACAAAATTCTTTAATAGATGCTAATTTTGTATCGGGGATAATGAATAATATTTCTAGCCTGGTGGCTAGAGGCAGGTCAAATCTTAAATCCTATAAAATAAAAAAAAGTTTCTAATTTTGTATTTTATAGCTTGAAGGAGATCTTTGATACTATACAAATACTGGATGCATATGAGTGCAATATCCTTGCTTCATTTGGACAAACATGCGGGGAATGATTAGTTTTTTAATTTGCGAAGCGTTCAATAATTATACATATTGGACACCAATATTAAATTATGGATTGTCCCAACTGTAATACAAATTACAAGGATTTGTGGGTGTGGTACTTTTTATAAACTGATTATTTGTTTCAGAATTCAAAACATGTATAATATCCCCAGTGTACTGACCCGTCATCTTCTCAGCTGAGCGTAAAGATGATTAGCCTCTCAAATTATTATCATTACTACTTTTGGTGTTGCTTCACTTGCCAACTGGGCTAAAATGCAGACTGTGTCACATCCCTCGGTCGCTACACCTCAGTTTGGAGACACGATAGTAAAAATAGTAAAATACCACCCATGTTTCAATCTACCTTTATCGTCTAAACTTTCAACATGGTTTGGGGGGATGTTTGAATTGTTTTCCTTGACCAGATCTTGTTCTTCTGTCTTCCAGTGTTATTGAATGGAAGTAACTTGAAGGGGCGTCGTATTGGAGTCACTATGGGTCGGTTTTAAAGTCAAAAGTTCCAGGGGTTGAAGTCACTTTGATCTCCTGGTGTTAGTTTCATAACCGTGTTCTCCTGTCTGACCGTTCAACATCATTCACTGTGGTTTTAATCGATAATAACACTATGCTAACCTGCTGTATGATATCAGTTAGCTCTGTGCACGGTTTGTGTCAAATGGTTGGTCAACTCGCTAGAAGATGGTACCAATAGTAAGAGGGTTAATAGTCATAAACTGTTGAGTCATAGTCTTGCATACTGGTCGTGAGACTCTGCCAGGGTCGAAACGTCACGCCATGAATTAGTTTTTTTGCAGGTCGTGAGAGTTGCACATTTGTTTAATGAAAGAAATGACCGTGTCTGTTTAAGAGAGAAAGTTGACTGTTTGTTATTTTTTTAAGTTACTTTGATCTTTGGTGTCAAGGAGTTTTAACCTCTATCTGTCTGTAATAATAGTAATACAATCGTGTCTATTAAGGGTTTTAGGTAGAGCCTCAAAGAGCTTTACAAAAACAACTAAGAAAAATAGCAAAAGAACAGTGGGATAAAAACAACAAAGCAAATATTTTTTTAAATAAAATAATAATACTAGAAGGTGAGTATCCTTAAAGACAATGTACAACATTGGTAATTGTCAAAGACCAGTATCCACACAAAATACGCATGAAATAACAAACCAGTGGAAGTTAAAGCTAAATCGGTCTTCGGAGTCATGAGAAAACAGTGAAAAACCCCCATTATATGTTTTCATTGTTTTCAAACATCGAATTTTATCACCAGTGATAAAGACTAATTGTTTTTCTCATTGCCTGGAAACTATAGCATTTCAAGCAAAACTATTTCAAGGGAAGTTTTCCACCATGACCATCTTTATACCATGTAAGTTTTGTGCAAATCTGTGAACATTTATATTTTCAATCTTACCAATGTTGTACACACCCTTTAAAAGAAAAACAGAAAAGATAAAAACAAGATAATAATGGGTTTCTCTGTTTATGAAGAATGTATGGCATCTTGATAATAGCAGCAAAACCGGCTGTTTCTGGGTTGCAGTATGCAGTTGCTTTTGGAATGCTTTGTTTACTTCTATTTTTAACAAGATAAGTTTTTTATGCTATAGTGGTTTTATTTTGTCCAAGTCAAAAGCTAATGCTTCTGGTGAGCTTTCCTCTTTTTGAACCAAGACAGAACATACAGGGTTTGAGAAATGCCAGATTTTTTTCTTCTTCAGAATTTGGGCCATTTTTGTCTGCCTGGTGAAAAAAGGTGGCTGCTTTTTTTCTTCAGATATAAATTCAGGCATGATATCCATCCTACTTTAGTTTTATTCTCAATTTTCGTGTTGTACGAGTTATTTTTTTCACATGAATACCAGTGTCTTACTGTCTTGATGTATCTGAACATGGTTACCAGTGTTATTTGTCAACATCTAATCCGTTGAGTTGTGCATAAACAAGTTATAGTTAGATCATTGATTTACATACAATTACAGTAGTCGGTCTTATTATTATTTTAAAAAAAAATTCAGTCCAAATATTTTCAGTAACAATCAAGAGAAGACAGTTTTTAAAGTTTTTTTGGTATGCATGACATTTCTGTATGTCTATTGAACATTTAACTGTTCCTCCCTTTGACCACCATGCTACACTATTATTGAAAAGCTTGAATCTCACATATCTTTAAAATAGCATGTAGTGTTATGGAAAAGGCCCAGGTTGTGTCTGTATTTGTAAGTACTTTCTGGTTAGTTCACTTTGTAAATGATGAAACGCACATTTTAGCATTGATTCTTTATATTTTTGACAGTGAAAATTAGGAAATCTTCAAATTTCAATCGAAAGTGTCTGCATTGATTATGTATTATCAGGTCTCATCAATATGTCATTATTTTATAAGTCTTGTCAAATTTGTCGGTTTCAATACATTAAGAATCATCATTGATAAAAGTTCAAATTACAAATTTGTAGAAGTTAATAAAAGTTTTGTTGGGTCTGAACCAAAATATGGAAGAAGTTTGTTTTCCCCCAAGTCGAGGTCATTGTATTTCTGTTAGATCCATGTTAAGTATTCAGAACTAAGTATACAGTCCCCATATTTTAAGAAGAAACCATGAAAATGGTATCCCACTTGGTTACAGAGTTTTCTCGAGCTACACCATGTTTTGTCCGCAATTGACCCAATGCACCTGACGCCATTTTGGGAGTCAATGCCATTGTGTGTAATACAGTGCGAATTTTAGGTGATGCAGCGTTTACACACGTTTCTGTTGACTCCCAAAATGGTGAGTGTGGCACAGTCGCCGCGTGTGACGTGCGTACAAGGGGTCATTATGCGAGTTTCTAGGTTTGTCATGCCACTCCATGTTTTGCATCTAATTGGTGAGTTTCCTGGTTGTGGTCAGGTTTGTGTTGTTACACCTCATCTTGTACCAACAAAAGGGTTTCCTGTTTGATGAATTTGTTACAGGTTTGTCACGCTACATTTTGTCTTGTGAGCATTGCAAGGGTTTTCTGTTTGGTTACATTTTTGTCTCATTACTTCATGGTACCAACAGAGTTTGTCACGCTAGACCATTTCATGTAACTGTTGAACAATTTACCTTCATGGTTCTAAGGTTATGGGTTTGTTAGTATTAGGAGAGTTTCCCGTCATGCTACGTGTCTTCTTGTTACCATGGGTTACCTGTATTGTGACAATGTTACACGGTCACTCTACATCATGTCTTATAAACCAATGAAAAGGTGTCCTCTGTCCTGCATGGCTGGCTCTAAGGGCTTTTTCTGAACCTTGGCTTATGCTGCTCCAAAATTAATTACAGAGCCCAAGCCGGCGTTTTAGCCCAAGTCAAGGTTTGGAGAAAGCCCCAAGTTTATATTCCAATATTTTTGTAACTAAAGAATGAGTGTCTTGCTCGGCTCTATGATTACACTTTTGTCACGATATATCATGTCTGGTCACACAAACAGAAGGTCTACATCGTCTATTATGCCTTTGGTAGTTAAGTGCCGGGTCTCTACACAATTTCACTGTCTGTTGGCGACGAACACATGTTTTTTTAAAAATCAACAGTGAATGGTGTGTCAGGTTTCGTCAAGGAAGGGGGTTCTTTGTTAGAATATTTTGTCTTCTAGTAGTTCAAAGGTCAAAGGAGTTGTGTCATTCGGTGTTGAAATTACCAAGGAAAAGAAGTGGCCGTGGATGTGCAACAAAGAATGTTTGTTTTCAATAAACATTCATCAGGTAGGAAAGGTAAGTATGACATCAGCAATTTGTTGTAAGGGTAGGTACCGGTACATATTTTCTAACCTTTTTGTTGCAGGAGGAAGGTGGGTGCTCAATTGTTTTGGAGGGCAAGTAGAACTTTTGCCAAGGAATTTGCCTGTTTATAATTGTGAGTCTCCATTTTGTTGACCTCAAAGACTGCAGTGGGATGGAGTCGGAACAAGTCGACCTCCCACCCCCATTTGTTTGTATTGAGAGAGGTGCAACATGGAGGGACAAGTTTTCTTTGGTCGCATGATTGCTAGACTCAATTTCTGTCTTTCCAAATGTAGCACCAGACTGTGATTTTTGGACTCAAAATGGGCTTCTAATCGCAAGTTGTTGCAACTCTCTCAAAATGCAGCTCTGCTGACTGCATGCCTTCTTTTTGACTGGTATAACCATCTGTCCTTGCTCTATGGTATAACCCACCAGAAAGTTGGCCTACTTTTTGCCTTTTCAAATGTAAGCAGAGTGTTGAAATAATTATCAATTCAACTGAGGCTTTATATTATGTAGGAGGATCCTTGTTATAAATTTGCATCAGAAATAAAGAACATTATTTGGTTTTACCCTTGCACTGATGTATGTAAAGTACTGTATACTCGGTACTTTCCCGAGTCCTGTGAAAAACAAATCCACAACCCATGACCTTTGCCATTCTAGAACAGATGTCTGACCAATAGACCACCGAGATTGCCCGGTAGCTATTAGGCAGCGGGTAGCGTAACAATATAATGGACGTTTAATTTTCATCGAGGATAAAGTATATTATTTGGTTTTTACCCATACACCAATGTGTGTAACGAGATTGCCCGGTAGCTATAGGCAGTTGGAATCCCAGCAGCCGGTAGCGCAACAATATAATGAGCGTTTAATTTTCATTGAGGATAAAGTATATTATTTGGTTTTTACCCATACACCAATGTACTCAGTACTTCCCCCCCCCCCCCCCCCCCTTAGTCCTGTGAAAAGAATCCTTGTTTGCGGTGAGCAAAGACTTAGAAGTAGACCAATTTGTAATGGACATAATCTGTCCAAATGACAGCATTTTGTAGAATTTGATTGTGCATTCTTTCCCTAACCCAAGATTTGACGAGAATGAAATTGGACATTAAATAAATGTAAATGAACATTACAAATAAAAGAAGTTGTAGAGTTGCAGTTTTATTTGTTTGGAGTTGAACTTATTCGCCTTTTTTTCAAACTTAGGCTTATATGCACCGACTCTTGAATCTGTTTGAGGTTGGAAGCATGGTAAATTGAAGATGTAGCCCGAGCCTAAGCCGAGGTTTGGAATAGACCCCTAAAAGCTAATTCTTCAAGGGCAGCCATTTTCTAGTCTTGGATCGAAATCTACAGTAGTCGTCGTCGGCCGCGCCGATGAATTAAGAATGAAAAGCGTGCCTTCTGTCAGGTTATCACGCAGTAATGTCTTGGATCAAGACTAACCATCTTCTTGATGGTGGATCCAGGAATGCCAACTGTATGTGGGGACTTTACGATGGAAACATTTCAAAGTGAATGACTAGATGCCGAGTAGCTTCTCCACTCCATGTGGATAAATTCCAATACAGAACACAATAGTTTACATTGTACAGCTTATAATGGCTGGCTAGTGTTTAACCACTATTTTTTAATATGCACAGATCATGCCGTACCGTCTGTCAACCCAACCCCACAGATAGTGAAGTACAGTAAATGGTTAACTAAAATACAAAGTAATAATGCATTAAATCTCGTCACACACGTCATTTAGCAAAGGGACATAACAGTACCATACATTATAGTGCTAATATTAGTCAAAAGGTATACATGAAGGGTGCGTCTTTAATCAATTTTAATGCGAGTATTTTTTTGGGTAAATTTTCTGGAATTATGAATATTAGTTTGATTGGATCCAGTGCTCCGACCCACCCCCCAAAAAATCCATAAGTGCCTCTGTTTGCATTCAGATATTTGGCCAATGTAATAGGATACCAGAACAAACATTGGTTTGTCTACATTCCAATGCTAGTTTTTAAATTATGAGAAAATAGAATTAGCTGTTGCAAACTGCCTACTATCAAAAAGGACCTTTGGTATAAATGCAACAAAAAAAAATGGCCTGATATTTTGACCCTAGCAGAGTCTTTCTTTCCTGAAGGCTAAAAGGGTTAGCCCTTGAGGAGGACTTTGCTCTGGTTGAAACATCAGGTTATCAACTTTGTGTAAAATGATAAAATGATTAAAGGGAGGCCTGACCTCATGGTAATAATGTCGCAAAACAACAAAAAGAGTTAAGACAAAGAGGGAGGGCACCGTAAATTACATTCAAAATGACAATTATTAAATGAACTTTTGAAGCAAATTCAATTATCATTCTCTAAACCTTACAGTAGTTAAACGTGATAATGAATTACTTATGTAGAAGTATAACAGCTACCAAAGCCCAAATGTGATTTTTTTTTAAATCAATCATAAACATTTTCTTGTTCAATACAATGGTAGCAATTGGGGGGGGGGGGGGGGGGGGGGGGGGTGACTTGCACCTTTGAATATTAGTGAGTATGCACTTTAACTTCGTTTGGTATGGGAAAAAAACTTTAAGCTTGTTGAAGGAGCACGATTGTAAACAGTATAATTCAAAATCACCAATCCTTTTTTTTCTTTTTGACAGGAGCTAGTTTAGACTGGTTCCCTGTCTTCTTTATCCAAAAGGTGAAAGACACGCACTGGTCTTACAAACCCATAGTTTCATTGGATAGACATCTTATGTGCAATCTTACTGAGAGTGATACAACACAAGTGAGTGTACCACATGTGTACATACACGCAGTACTGTTATTACATGTGAGGTCAAAGGTACATCTGGCAGGGAACTGCCAGTTTATTAACGGTCCAGTATCTGATGCCATTATGCACAAGCCTCAAAATGGATATTCCATCTAAAGCTAGTCCATAGAAATAGAACCCGGAGAACGCTGAGTGTGTCATTGTGCGTGCGATTTCGTTGTAAGACCATTTTTATGGACGCGCGTACGCCATTTTTTAAAACGCGTGTATGGCTAGAGACGTACGCCGGGTGTTACGGCGCGCTGCCCATGGTAGCGAGGCTGGTCAGTGATAAGCCAGTGATAATATTTTGCCATACAGTAGACGTCATGAACATTGACCAATGAAAACACGTAGAAACGGTCTATGTGCGTTGCCATTTTGCCATTCACGCGTGTCACGTGATGATCATTTTGCCATACACAGACGACACAGAGGGCGGTCGAGCTCAGCGTTCTCCGGGTTCTATTTCTATGAGCTAGTCAAGCTGGTCATAATTACCTGGGAAAAAGGTTGATTAACATATATTTTGTTTTGTTACCAATAATATTAATAGCGTTGTGCCTGTATGTAGCTTGGCCTCCATTCTTTAAACATTTTCACTGGCGGCCATTTTGTATCAAGGAGACATCACAACATGGCTCATATTGATGGATTACAGGCTATACCAAATTTGAAAAGTTAATACCACAAAGGAAGAGCCAAGAGTTCAGTGTACCATAAGAGTATAGTGCCTGCTTTAAAAAAAATTATTTTATATATTTTTTATTTTAGATGAAAAGCATGGTCCCACAAATGTTTGATATTTGTAAATATCTTGATTGCATATAACAATTTAGTACCTCTGGAAATATATGCACAAGCTTTGGCATAAAATAAAGGGACATTTCGTACACTAATCAATAGCAGGACGTTCCAACTAAATACAGTTGTAACAAATTCTACTTTTAAAATAATTATAAGACACAGTAATTATGTTTAACATCCAGTAGATTTTTTGAAATGCTAGCTGGCAGCACACTTGCACATAAAAAATCAAAATGAGCTGAAAAATTATGGGCAAATTATACTTGTTCCTTCCCGAGGCCGTACCCGAATTGGCGGCTGCGGCTAGAGCTGCAGTGGCGATCTAGCCGTAGCCACCACTATTCGGACACAGCCCAAGTGTTTCCTTAACTCAATTAAATAAATATTGGTCTCCACCCAACCTTAGCTTGCTTTTAGGAGACTCCCACCACGCCATTATAACTTGTTTAAAATACCTTATACATGTATTATTGTCCAAACTAACTTATTGAGCGGACATAAACTGAACTGAGCATGCCCAGAATGATGTCAAGAATGGGACTTTACCTTGTCTGTCTGCTGCCACCAACTATCTCCTGGGCCCAATTTCATAGAGCTGCTTAAGCATAACAAGTTGCTAAACGCAACAAAATTATGCTTACCAGAAGAAGGTTACCAGTCAAACTACCATGTCACATGTACAATTTGTGACTGGTATCCTGCTCATTTCTGCTTAGCAGGCAATTGTTAAGCAATATTTTCTGCTTAAGCAGCTCTATGAAATTGGGCCCAGATCTCAGAAAATTTGACAAATCTGGAAGTTTTGTTCATTGTCAACTGGGTGACTGAAATATGCAAAATAGGCTTATTCCCCCCCAAATTCAAACATCAAACTAGAATAATTAGCTGCTTCTGGTACAAAAAAAACACAGGAACTGTAGCTGGTAAAACAAAAAGAGCGGTTGGAGTAGAACTTTTAACTTTAGACACTCGGGGAAAAACCTTATAAGACTTCTTTGATTCACCATATTCTAAGACTTACCTAATGCCGTTTGTGAAAATAATAATTCCCCCAACTACAAAGAAAATAATATTCAGGAACTTGTCAAATATTTTCTTTTTAAGTGTTTTTTTAAAATTTATTTATTTGTTTTTTAATTTTATAATTGTTACAACTCACTTATGAAAAAGACTTTATTGGCGGCCATTTTTGAGCCAATTTTTTTCGTCTTCTTCTGCCATTTCAGCACTGCGGTAGTGACATGGTTTGTACACTTTTTCACAAAATGCCAATTTGTGCCGACAGCAAACTAAAAAGAACTACTTCTAATACGCACACCACAGTGGGTGCATTTCTAAAACGACTTCATAAGAAGCTAGGTTACTAACTCTACGTACATGTACATCAATGTAAAAAATATATACAGGCAAAAAATGTGACAATTTGTCATTAAAGTCCGACACATTTTCCCCCAGTACAAACACTTTCTTTTCAAGTTTGTTTTTCATTCAACAAGAACGCCAATCTTCAAAGAAAATTGACTAATTTATTGATTTAGAAAAAAAGAAAAAAACCCAATTTGGAATATGTTGCTATTTAATTTAATTTGAACAGAATGTAGTTTACGCTAAGAACTGTGATATGTTACCATTGCATGTGCATCTCATCAAAAGAATTTTGAAATCTTGTCTTCAACGATGATGTTGGGCCTATAGCAAGCAGCAGGGCCCAAGTTTTAGGCTCTGCTTGTCGGGAAAAATGCATGCTGAACACAAGCAAATTTCATGGGTAGCAAGGAATTTGGGCTTGTGCACGTGCATACTTCCCTTACTAAGCATTTTTCACTTACAAAAACTAGCACAGAAAATTGGCACTACCCCAGACCGTAATTGCAGACTTCAACGCTAAGAAGGAGCTATGAAATTGGGCCAAAAATGCTTTTACTTCATGTACATTCCTACAAGATGGGGTCATAGACTGGGGTCTTTTTTCAACATAAGGCAGATTTATGGGCCAACTTATAAAGAAAGATACAATAAAAGTCACATGTGAAAGTTTCAGCTGAATACGGTGTCTACTTGCTGAGAAAACAGCAAAAAACTGTAACGTTATTCTCACAAGAACGTCTGATCCATCCATGTTTAACGAGGTGACAGCGGGTACCAACCGCATCTCTGGCCGCAGCATTTGCGAATGGAAAACAACCCCCTCAGAAATCTGAGAAACGATTCATGCATGAATCGTTTCTCAGATTCAAATGTTTTAAAGTGAAAAATTTCCAAACCATATTACTTCTAAGGGATTTTGGGGAGTACTTGGCAACCTATGACCCTATCTTTAACAAGCACAGAAAATAGGCACTAACCCTGTCAGCGGAGAATGTTGACCATAAATGCAGACTTTCGCGGTAAGCAGGAGCCATGAAATTGAGCCCAAACGTTTTTGCTTAATGCACACTCCCTTAACAGAACTTCTTTTTCATAATGCTAATCGCTTATGGACACAAGAAAAAAAGCCATGCCAGCTTAACAGTGAATTCGCTTGCAACAGAGTAATGTAACAATTAAACTTCATCATGAAAATGCAATACAATCCCTCGATTATGAAATGACACCAATTTGTTTGTCCATGGTTAAGCTGTAGAATAAGCTTACCAATGAAAGGTTCATGAAATTGAGACTTGAAACACAAACACACACCTGAAACTTCACTGAGGCAACAGAGGCAGTCGCCTCCGTGCCCCTGGTCATTGTCTTGGTGCCCCTTGAATAGCTACAGTAAAAAATCATGCGCCCAACGTAGAGAAGTCCCTTTACAATGGGCGAGCTGCTTTGCCTTAACAATGGGCGAGCTGCTTTGGCCTTGCAAGAACGAAGTATCAGGGCAGCAAACAGGTAGGCAGAAACATCCACGTAGACGGTGGACATGTCACCACTTTGTGTCAGCCACTTAGAAATGTAAGTCGTGTGTGCACACACCTTCAAAATGTCTGAATAAGTGAAAGCTGTACACAAACCAAAGATTCGATAACAATGTGTGCGGAATACAGGTCTCCAAAAAGTGGAAAATGTGGGTCGTAGTCCTGAAAATATTATTGATTCATCAAGAGCGAAAATGTGTCACCAGTTAACCATACATTTTAATTTTGTGCAATGTTTAAGACGCCTATGGTCCATTATGTGCAAAGATGCGTCGCCAGTTGCCCATAAATTATATTTTTGTGCGATGTTACAGACGGCCGCGATTTACTCAATCAAGATAATTAAAGTTGAAACCAATCCGTTCATAAAAGGCATGTACATGTATTAAGGGCAAAATTACCAATAAAGGGCATTTGCTAATCGCTTGTAAAACAAAAATCATCAAAAGAAAAAAAGCACCAGCAAGAAATATGTATTTTGTAAATATTAAATTAAATTCTGGGTAATTTGCTTTTAAAAAAAATACCCAACTGCAGCTGCTACAGTGTCTTTTTTTAATTCCCAAACTGAAGCTGACCATGGGATTTTCTTGTTTATGAAATTGTGGCTTCGGCTAGTGCTTCAGCTTACAGTGTCTAACTTATATCAGAGCGTAAGCCGTAGCCAAATACTAACTCTTAATACAGGCCATGTAGCCAGTCCAAGTCTAATCAGACCTTTCTGCATCCCCTATGTTATACAATAACGCTGGCGTACGTCTTACACAAAGTGTATTTAAATTAATTAATTTACGACATAGGGTTAGATATTTGAATTTTCCCAAAGCAAACTTCAAACCATGTTTTTCGGGCAGGTCATGCTTTGTGTTAAAAACTGATGGATCGTGAAGGAGAGATAGTGAATTTTTTGATACAAATTCAATCAACATTTTGTTTTACTTGATAGTACAGTCAACTCTTGTCAAAACAAGTTACCTCTTTCAACAGGAATCTTTTTAAGAGAGGACAGCAAGACAGAGAAACACTAAGCAGAAATGAGATTCAGGACTTCAGAATTTGCTCTATACGAGCAGAACCCCTTTAAAGTGTGTGTACAACATTGGTAACTGCCAAAGACCTGTATCCACACTTGATTTGACCCAACATATACATGAAATAACAAACCTGTGAAAGTTTAAGCTCAATCAGTCTTCGGAGTCATGAGAAAACAGTGAAAAACCCCATTATATGTTTTAACTTGTATTCAAACATCGAATTTTATCCTGCAGGATAAAGACTACTGTTTTAACCATTTCCTAAAAACTATGACATTTCAAGTAAAACTATTTGAAGGGAAGTTCTCCACCATGACCATCTTTATACCATGTAAGTTATGTGCAAATCTGTGAACATTTATATTTTCAGTACACAAACTTTAAAACAGTGATAACGAGGGTTGACTGTACAAAGCACAATGAGCTACATGTATGTGTGTGTAGTGGGCGCTTCAGGACTTCAAGAAGTGAGGGTGAAACCATTGGGGTCCAAGGGAGAAAATAAAAAAATGCTTGGTCAATTTTTAAATGATTTTTAAGTTTGTATAGTAGCCCTTATAAATCAATGTATACAGTGATTGTTGTCGGTGAATATATTGTAACTTTTATAGTGAACAATGCAAAAACACATGCCTTAATTACGAGGGGAAATGGGATGCCATGCAAATCATCAACCCAATGAGCTATTCATCCTTGGCTAAAGATGGGAATCGAATATGGTGATTCTGTGATTTAAAAAAAATTAAAAAACAGTTCGCATCGTCCTTGTTCAGGGCTTAACATGGAGCACGGCAACCGCACACCAGCCAGATAATTGCATCAAGGCTGGTGCCCTTTATTCGGCAAATTTACTCTGACTTGGGAAAAAGTTTGATTGAGGAAGTCCTCAGCAACACTTCGCACAGCTCGCAGTCAAAACGTAGTCAGTGATTTCTGTCAATTAACGGTGATTTACACATGGTATAATGCTATTTGAGGTCTACATCTATCTAGCTAGCAGTACTACTTGGGCTGGGGCTTGCGCTGGGCTCCGTCAACAGTTCCTCCTGTAGTGAGGTGACCAACTGGAAACAGTCGTCTTGCGTGGCCTTGCGGCGGATGTAATACAGGATGTACGCCTTGCAACGCGTCACTGCCGCCTCCTGAACTGGAGATACGCTTGTGTCGTTGAAACAAAACCACTGACCTGTTTTACAGCAGTGAGAAAATGTGATTGTCAGTGCAACAGTGTGAAGGTGTTGATCTGACGAGAATGCCAACTTAAAAAATGTTTGGAAATATTTTTATAAGAATATGGTTTAAACTCTTTAGAAAGAGAAGGTTTGATCCGCCTTGAATGTTCGACTTAAAAGTTGTATGGAAATATTTTCATGAGAATATGGTTAAAACTCTATTTAAAAAAAAAAAGAGAAGGTTGTCTCGGTGATGACTTTTGGAAAACGTTGTCTGTTTTAGACCAAACAATTTGTTCCATTGGGAAGTCAATACCATGTCACATACAATTAGCTGCACTGGCACAATCTTAATTATTTCCAGCTCCAAAGCTGGTAAACGTTGGTGTGTAATTTAACCAAAAATTTTTCCGTTTTACAGACTGAAAGAAATGACTCTGTTCTTACCGTCATTCTTAGCGAAGGCAACGTAGTGACCACACCCAGCACTGAAAATAAACAAATATAACAAGCCTCATAAAGAGCGTGTCTGATTTGTAAACTATGTCCTGTCTGATTTTGGTAGATCAGTGGAATACATGACCATTCAATCAGAAAGAATTATTTTGAAAAGTAGAAAGCCTCAACTATCCTAACAAACTTTTGTTCATTATCATCTTAAATAATTTTGTATTATATCTTTTGGTCATGAAAACAAGGAAGCCTCTAAAGTGCTTTTTACTGTGACCAATAGGCCTGAAAATAAAAATAATAATTAATAAAAATATTTCGTAGCACTTACATTGAATAGAATAAAAAAGAATGGTTTATTCAGCCAATGATTAAAAACTATCAAAAGAATTTGAAATATTGGTCTCATAAACATCATACAAAAACTATAGTTATCTTACATACAATACAATAAAAAACAGTATATATGGCGCTCTACAAAGAACACACTCCTCCAATCAACAACAGAATTAAACAAAACAAAAACAAAAACAAAAATACATGATGACAAACGGATCAGAAGCTGGGAAATATGTGAGTTTTGAGTTGGTGCTTGAAGGTCGCAGTAGATGCCGCTTCCCTGATAGCACACGGCAGCTTGTTCAACAAATTAGGGGCATAAACATTTTTTTCAAAAGAAATGTCCCCAGCCTTTCTGTTGGAGCACGGAACAATCAGCCGAGTGTCATCAGAAGAAGAGCAAAGCCCCCTGCGACCTTCAGGCCCGTTCTGTATTGTATAAGGTGAGATTGTCAGAAATGAGAATTGGCGATTGCCGATACCTGCAAAAAGAAGAGGATGAAGAAATGTGTTCCACACGTGGGAGGAAAACCCCAACTGGGGGAAACCCACTCCATTAAGTAAGGACTGAAAACCCAATCCACATGCAAATCTACTGTCCCATTTTCAAATAGTTAGTCTACTCGCTAGAAAATGTTACCGAGACTTGGGAGGGTTAAAAAGTTGTAAAATAATATGTAGACTCTTACCCAGATCCTTGATGAATTACCACAGCTTTGAGATCATAAATTGTACTCTCGCTGTCTGGTGATTCCTGTTCACATAAAGAAATATAACCAACAACAATAAACCTCTTGTTTTTCATTCAATTCAGTTCAATTGATTATAAACGTCACATTAACCCTTCTACTGTCTGACCATTCAATATAATCCACTGTGGTTTTGAATGGTAGATAAACTATGCCAGCCTGCAATGTAATATCATGTGGTAAATGCATCTACACAGTACACACATGTTATGTGCACAGTTGTGCCATCATACACAACCAGTGCAGTTGAATGGTTTCAAATGGTTGGTCAACTCACTGGAAAATGTTACCAAGAGTAGGAGGGTTAAGAAACATTAAAATTGTTTTCAAGCGTGCATCTTACAATAAAATAATATAACACAGGAATACACTTGTAAAACAGATAAGTAGTTAAAGATTAAAGAGAAATATAAAAAGATTAATGGAACAAACTACACAGTGACAGAGTTATTTCTAAAACCATCAAATTACAAGGGTGTCCAACAAATTTAGAAAGAAAGAAAAAAGGACAAAGGAGGCCTTCAAAAATCCAGCAAACCAGGAGACTTGGACTTCGACACGAGGCTTGAACATACGACTGAGACCATCCATGTCATAAACAATTCACAAAGAGCAAGTTCAAGTGCGCACATCTAGTCAACCCATGATTGACCACTGACTAACGACGTACATGCGCAGCGACGTACTCGCTCGAACGACTCGTTTGGAAGTCCAGTCAACCATCGGCACGGTATTCAACATTTCCATTGCCTTCCGCCTTTTCGCTATAGTGTCACTGGTTCCCTTCTGCGCTTTACATGAAACAAGGCTATCGGGACGCCACGGAAGAAACCATGGTCCCGAGGCTGGTTCCAAATGGTCGACCACAGTAGTCAACCAATGGTCGACCAGCCTGGGTTCAAGTCAAAATAGTCGACCTTTTGTTAACCGTGGTGCGCACTTAAAGTTGCTTAAAGTTAATAGCTGGGTCTCGCTGTCTTTGTCTAGTGTGACTTACCTCTGGTTTGAGTATGTATGGCCTTAGATCAAGACCCCTGAGTGGAAACTGAACAAAGACATCAATCTTACTCCGTAGGAAACCCGTCCATTGAAATCGCTTGATGTGCATGCACAGTACCTACAATGAAACCATTTCAAGAGTATATCAAGCAAAGACACATTGTAGTGCAGAATCCACCATCGCCAAGGTTTAATAAACTCAAACGTGCATGTGTGCATGCGCCACCAACAAAGTAGTTTGTCTATATTTGCAGTGAAATGAAAAATTTGATAAACCGAATTGCTTATTCACAATATTTCAAACATGTCATACAAAAACAAGGTTTTTAGAATGTGTATTTACAGTGGCGTCTGATAATTAGGGAGTTTGACACTTACATTAGGCAACTTGCGAAACCAGAACTTCTTTGTGGAGGGTTGTCTTTTCTGGCAGTTTGTACACATGTAATGCTCAGACTCGGCAAGCTCCTCGACCTCCGTGAAGCTCTGTAGACAATCTGTTGAGAATCGGACAGGAAAAGGCAACTTGATAGTTAACTAAAACCGATCTACCGCCTGACCATGCAATGTCATCTACTGTGGTTTTACATGATGGATAAACTAGGCCAGCATCAAAGTGATATCATGTGGTCAATTCATCTGCACGGTACACTGACAACCCTCCCACTGTGCTATTTACCAGATGATGATGACAGTGTAAGCCGGGGCTCTACGTACCTTGTATCCGGCAAAGCCGCGATCCATCTTTTGACTTGCTTCTAGACCTAAAACGCTGGGGTATATCTAACGATACATCTGAAGAAGCAAAAGCAGTCAAACATAGGGGTTAAAATAAATAGTCCCTTCCACTTGAAGGTGCAAGTATACCTTTGGTTTTAGGAACAGTCCAATTGTTTTAATCTTATATAAATGTACATATATATACAACAAAACTAACCCTGTGACAATTTCACTTTGGAGTGTTACATATTTGTATTATTATTGGGTCAGAAGTATTGATGGTGACAGACTCAAATAGAAACAAATATTAGTATTTATGATCTCACTTAAACACTGATGGAATCAGTGATCGACACTACCCTGGCTTGGATGTCTACCCTTGATCTATAACTACAGTGAAGTGTCGTGGTCGAGTGGTCTAGTTCACCAGACCACAGCTTCGGTGTTGTCAGCAGCAGAGTATGGGTTCGTATCCCGGTTGTGACACTTGTGCCCTTGAGCAAGGCACTTAACCATAATTGCTTCGTAAAAGTTGGGAAGGTAGTGCATTCTGCACTACCAGCCAGGCTTGTAGTGGATGAAACCCATGCCTACATCCTTACGGACTGTGAAGGGGGTAACCCTGTTTCAGCCCCAGGAGTAAGTGGCAAAGTGTCCCTGGTGACAGTTGATTTGGGTCGACAGCCCAAATCAGTTAAGTGAAGCCCTCACCTTGAAGTGGCCTTGTGATGTTAGACAATCTCTCAAAAGAAATATATATAAAAAAATAAATAATAAAGGCTGTGCACCCCATAAGCAAGAAGAAGAAGATCAATAGAATTAACGACACGAAAATGAATACAAAATGGTTTGAGTTCATTCATGGACTCACCTAGGAATGGATCAATCTTCTTGAAGAAGCTCTCACACACAACACAATGGACCTGACTGAGTAGCAGGCCACCGAACATGAAAGTCACTATAGTACTGGTTCCGTTTGTCTGTCGTCTTGGGTTACCAGGCCACAGGGTACCTTGCAGCTCGGTGTGTAGTCTGTCTAGAAGGTAACGCATGAACTCGTGGGCGTCCTGCTGTTGGTAACCTCTGCAAGTGTGCAGATGACCGCAAGGTTAGCTAAAGTAATAACTCAGTAACTTAATTACTCACTAACTCAATAGATTGAGAAAATAATGGCTTAGTAAGTTCAAAAACTAGTTCAAAATTCAACTGCTAAATTACTCACTAGTTTAGTAATGCACTAACCAATTCAATAACTCAACTGCTAAACAACTCACTAGTTTAGTACTGCATTAACTAGCTCAATAACTCAATAGCTTAATAATTCAACAGTTCAACAGTTCAACAACTCAATAACTCACTGGCTCAATAGCTGTATATAACTAAATAGCACAGTAACTCAATAGATTGATAGTTAATAGCTAAACTCACTTCTTAATAGCTCATCATCATCATCCATTAAAGAATTGGATTCACAGCAGGGTCGGATGAGATTAGGTATTTTAAATATTGAATATTATTTAAATATTTAATCGATCATAGATCAAGAGCTTGCCGATTGCCTTTTTTCCATTTTCCTACCTGAATCTTGGAAAGATTTTCCACATGACGGAGAAGAGCGAGTCTGGAGAAATTGCCGACTGTCCACCCTGCCACAGAGCACAGAGTGTCTTCCTCACCTCCTCCACAAGAGATCTGCGCAACAAATAGAGGCAAACATGTCATTGTTACTAAAATTGGTGACATGACCGCAAGTAAATAGCGCCCTCTTTTGCTAAATTTGTCTCCAACTGTCGGTGAAATACTACTATTACTACTACTAATAATAATGGACATTTGTAGTGCGCTGTGTCTGTCAGAAAGACACGTCTGGCGCATAGAAAAGGAACTCTGCTAATGAAAGCTTTTAAAGCTATGGCTGTACATGTGCGTTTTCAAGTTAGTTTTGGAGCTAGAGAGAGTGTCTGCTAGTCTGAGGTTCAGTGGACGAGCATTAGAACAAAAAAACAACAACATATGAATATGAAATAGCTGGGTTTCCTCACGGTTTTTTTTCTCCCCTTTTTCAGAGCCCCAATTTTTTTAGGGTTTTGAAACTTCAAAACAGGACTATTCCGACTATTCCGACTATTCCGATTAAGTTGGAGCAGGTACTCATTTCCAACACTCCTCAACCTTTTTCCAATCGACCTATTACTTACACATCATCATGCTTGAGGTTTCTTGTGTTGTAGATTCTCTTTCCGGCTGACTTCCCATTCCTTAGCTCTACTGCAGGCAGATCTTTGAAGTAGCAGCAAAACTGGTGTATGTTACTAAACAAGAAAGATTAAAATCATTTTTATAGTGGGGAGGAAGTTGGGATTCAGGGTGTCAAAAGAGCCATCAAAACAAAAACTACACTACGCTAAGAAGCTTCAAACGTGTTATCCCAGTAAAACCTGTTTAACTTGTTATCAAAATTAGGTCGTCACAGCCACAGTTGGCTAGAAAACCTGTCCAGCTGGAGGTCTATGTTGCATGATGGGATGAGACATGATCTCCAACAAACTGACAACAACATGAGGAGAGGAAGATGTCCTTGATGGATGCGTCTAAACATGACATTGTCTTCCCCGACAGACGTCTGCCACCTACTACTATTAACTATTACTACATTGGGTGAAAACAAAGGAAAAAACAGTTCATGCTTTGACAGAAATTTTAGATTTTGTGCAAATGTAAATTGGGATTATTTCAATTGCCACAACTAAAATAAGAAAAATGTAATTTGTAGGGTCTTCAAATGTTAATTCCTCGCCTTGGACACTTTCAAAGAGTTTTTCAGATAAAGATATTTCTCTGTAGAAGTGATCCTGGTTTTAACTTCATGTCAATGCAACAAGGTCGAAACTTGATTCTGCAACAAAGGTTTATCTTGATGCAACTTAATCGTATCTCGGCATCCATTGACTCTGTGTGTACATCCAGGTTTTTTAAAGCGAGATACGACCTTTGGACAATCTAATAGTAATAGTGGCTTCTTATAATTATAGCACTCATATCCGTCACTCAGTGACGCTCAAGGCGCTTCAACAGTCAGTATTTTCCTGAAAGGTATGTGGAGCTACGTTTTTGAAGTTTTGAGACCTATTCCTTTACATAGCACCATGTAATGGCTTACAGGGTGCTGTGGCGCAATATGCAGCCAATCAGGAACACCGGGACGAACCCCTTCTCTTTTCGATAAGTGCACTGGGTTCTTTTACGTGCATCACACAACACACAAGACCAACGGCTTTACGTCCCATCCGAAGAACGAAGCAATAATGGTTAAAAGTGTCTTGCTTAAGGACACAAGTGTCACGACCGGGACTCGAACCCACACTCTGCTGATCTGAAACGCCAGAGCTTGAGTCCGGTGCTCTTATCCGCTCGGCCACGACACGTGTTTCACGTAAAGGCTACTTTAGGAGATTCGACCTTGTATCATTTCTTTGTACTTGGTCTTCAAGCCTTTCCTCTGCACTCACCTGAGGGACTGAAGTACTGCATTCATGAAACACGTGTTGCCTAGGTTTCTAAGACCAGGAATGGAAGGTTTCGTCTGAATGGAGGAATGGAAATGAACTTCAGTTCGACAAGTAAACCAAACACCACAAGAGCCCGATTTCATAGCGCTGCTTAAAGGAGAATATACCTTTAGGTAATTACTCCAAAAATTGATGACCATGAAAACTTACTTGGTAAAGAGCACTGGAGAGCTATTGATAATGTAAAACTTTGTTAGAAACGACCTCCTTTGAAGTGTAGTTTTAGAGAAAGAGGCAATTTTTCACACAAGAATTTGAATCTGAGAAAGGCTTCATACATGAGGCCTTTCTGAAGCATCTGAAAGCACACAATTCTATGCAACAAAGGTGTTTTTTCTTTCATTATTTTCTTGCGCCCACATTTTGACAGGTTTATTATTTTATGCAAATGTTGAGATACAGTTAGTGAGGATACTGGTTTTTGACAATCACCAAAAGCATACCCTGCCTTTCACACAGAGTTCTGTAAAGCACAGAGCCATGAAATTGGGCCCTGGCAGTTACAATGTTATATTTCAGTAAGTCTTTTTGATTTTGCTATGCTGCCAGTCTTTAGGACTCAGCAGACATGTGTTTGTATTTCCCAAAATATCCAAAGAATGATTTGTATTAGCACAAATCACAACAGTCCTTACATTATTAGTGGCTAGTTTTTTCTTTGGTGGTCCTTCCTCGTCGCCGTCACTGACATGATCTTTAGTGTTTTTTAGTCGTTTGTTGTCAAGTTGAGCGCTAGAAAACAAAAAAGTGAAACAAAAAGTGAGTTTGATAAATTACACCTCATCAAAATACAGTGTAGGCCCAGTGTAGGCATGACGGTATTCCCATAGTAAAAAGGCACCTCTATGAGATATACTTAAATTTATACTCTAAGGGGCACCAAGGCGATGACCAGGGGCACAGAAGCAACGACGCCTTAGCCTCTGTGAAGTATCAGGCATGAGTAAGTTCCACGAATCGCCTGACATGGGAGGCAATTTTTCACAGTACTTCACTGCAAAAAGTCATGATCTTTTCCGTAGTACACACAGAGTTTCAGTTAGTTGTACAAGTAACATCTGCCAAATTTTTTAAACTTACCTTAGAAAAATTCATCTTTGCAAAACACCAAGATAGCCTGCATCCAAATTGATGGCTCCGGCTATGGCTATGGCCATGGTGACAAACAGCCATAGCCGTAGCTGAACTAGCTGGATCCAGACACAGCCTTACAATTACAAGTATTTACTTTTTTTAATTTTTTTTTATGAGAGATCGCTCAACATCACAAGGCCACGGACAGCCACTACAAGGTGGGGGCTACACTTAACTGATTTGGGTTGTCGACCCAAATCAACTGCCCTCAGGGGCACGTTGCCACCTACTCCTGGGGCTGAAACAGGGTTACCCCCTTTACAGTCTGTAAGGATGTAGGCATGGGTATCATCCACTAGAAGCCTGGCTGGTAGAGCACAATGAACTACCTTCCCAACTTTTTACGAAGCAATTATGGTTAAGTGTCTTGCTCAAGGGCACAAGTATCATGACCGGGTATGGAACCCGCACTCTGCTGCTGACAACACCAGAGCTTGGGTCCGGTGAACTACACCGCTTGGTCGCAACACGCCAATAATATTTGTATGTACGTATTTGGACGTCATTGTGTTAAAACTGATTTAGTGGGTACAGGCTTTCCTGTTCGTAAGTGTGACGTCATGCCACCACAAGCCACACTCACTTCACGCAAAACCGGCTTCAACGATTGCCATACAAATTTATGAATGAATAACAATAATTTTCGGCCTTCCACATCCTGCACAGTCTCAAGGTCCCCTCAGAATTATCAGTGGCTGTCATAAGAAATGCCCTTGAATGAAGAAACTAGCGATTTGCAGAAAAAAATTACACACAAACAGATGCCAGCTTTGGAGCTTCAAGTTAGCCCAAACAAGGCGTGTATAGCAAACGCGTACGCATGTGATCTTACATGGGATGTTACGACTTACCGACAGGATAAGGGGAACCACTTACCTAGCTATGTCTTGCAGGATCTGCCTGATTTGTTGGACTGTCCCAGCTTTTGTGTCGTTCACGACAAACTCATCGCATTCGTAGCTGAGAAAAGTCAAATGTAAACAAATACACAATTGTTATTGTTCGTATTTACATAATTTCACAGTCTGCTCATGGAACTAGGCTAAATTTCACAGCTGTTAAGCAGAGAATGGTGCTTAGCAATTTTTCGGCGTAGGTAGCAAAAGATAGCAGGGGACCAGTCACAAACTGTATACATTACATGGTGTATTGGCAGATAACCTGTTTATGCCAAGCAAGATTTGTCTGTGCTAAGCAAGTTGTTACACTTAACAGTCTAAACAGTCTGCCCTCGCCGGAGCTCATTTACTCCTGGGTGATGAGAAGCAATTATAGTCAAGTGCCTTGGTCAAGAACACGGGTGTCAAAACCGGGATTCGAACCCACACTCTGATGACTCGGCCATCAGAACCCGAGTTTGATGCTCAAAACCACTAGGCTACAATACGGCCCATTAGGCAGTGTTCTCCCTTAACAGAGGTCCGCTGGCAAAATGCTAGTTAGAACACCCGGATCCAGTATAAAAATTATATCAAAATGGTCTGGCTAGCTATTTCATTGTTGAAAAGTATCCATGTATGAAATACAGACTGGTGAAAAATTTGCCAGACAAGTGAAATGAAAAGCTTACTGGTCATGCTGTCTAGTCACTGAAGAAGCGAAGTGCAAACCCTTTTTCATGAAATTTTCACAGGTTAGTTGTATGGTGTGTTTAATTGAAAACTGGAGGATACGAACGCAAAAGAACTCCTTTAAAAGAGTTTTTTACCTTTAAAGAATTTCTGTTATTAATATTTCCATTGTCTACCCTTGAATTCAAAAGTGGTTCACTTAAAGTTTCAAAAAAGGCCATTACCAGAAAACACTTAGGTTTTCACAGTTGATGCATACACCGTGTTGACACTCTTCGTAATGTTTCTTGGCGTGACCATTGACATACCTAGAACACAAAAAAACAATCGTCTTTAATACAGTGAAGTAAAGTAAACTTAAGCTAGACTTGAAGCTAAATGTATGTATGGTGTTGGAGAAGTAAGAACTGGGTATGTTTAAGGGTGGCAACCGTGTGAATAAAAAAATTCTTCTTGGAAGAAGTGTTGGTTGCGAGAAGAACCAGGGTTGAGATATGAGCCCAATTTCATAGAGCTGCTTAAGCAAAAACATTGCTTAAAAATTGTCTGCTGAGCCAAAATAAACAGGGTACCGGTTACAATTTGTACATGTGACATGGTATGCTGGCTGGTAACCTTATTCTGTTCAGTATAATTTTGTTTTTCTTAGCTGCTTTTTGTGCTTAAGCAGCTCTATGAAGTTGGGCCATGGAAGAGTCTGGACATTTCAAACAGTGTGCTCTGCTACATCTTCACAAGAAGTCAACTCGCAAAATGGATCCCTAAATTAGAGTAAAATACAGCAAGTGTTTCAACACCATGATTTCATTGTTTTTCACAAAAACTGATCCAAATGGGTTTAACACTGGCTTGTTAGGGAACATGCATATACTTCTCACTTCTGTAGCTAAAGAAATTGAAAATAATCTCAATGACATTTTAAACAAAGATGTAACGTGTGCCTCTTTGTCATGTATGGCTGTGCGCGAATTGGCGGCTACGGCTATTGGCAAGGGTGTTGCTATGGGCATCCTATGCTTTAACACATGTTCACATGATGATAAAGCCACAGCTGCTAATTTTGACATGGCTTATTACTTTCTGCTACAGACCTTTACTTTTGTTTAGTTCCACAGATCAAATAGCATTACCCGTCACACACTGCACGGGAAGGCACCTGACTATTCTGGATACAACTTATTTTTTACTCAGGACGTGTCTGAATTAAGCAACTGGCTACAGCGATAACGTTGAAAAATAGTCCTTCTCAGCAATTCAATCCCACTTCCAGCTACTGCCAAAACCGACAATTCGAACAATTTGAAATTTGTGTTTTTGAATAATATGAACCTGGTAGCAACCCTGTGTTAATGAGACAAAATATTTAACCAATTACCGTCCACAAGCAATGATGCCGCACGATAAACACATCCAGGGACTTTTGCTTGATCTGCAACCTGTTCGGATGAAGACAAACAAAATAATAATAATAATTGTCAATATCATTTCTGTCTTAAGTAGGGTCATGTGTGTAGTATATTTATAGACTGCACTTTATTTTGTCATGTATACTTGTCCAACACTCCAAAATTTAATGTAGGAGTCCTATATTGATCAATATAGAACGCTTTGGACACTCTTGGTAAGGAAAGCAAATTTCCATTCATGGTTTGAAGAAGCACTTAAGACAACAGAGGTAATGGCCTCCCAAATTTATGGCCTGCGGAAGATGCTTTAAAAATAAAAACAAAGGCAGCATTGTTGCAGGGTTTGTTTTGATTTCACAAAGCACTAAGATTCATCTTAAGATGAGTTGTCAGTATCACCATAGTGATTTGTATTGTGACATCACACTCTGCTTAGCTATTATTTAGATTGATACACAGTTAAGATGATTCTCAACTTATTTGTGAAATCGGCCACTCAGGATCGTGGTTGAATTCACTGATTGCTAAGAACCATGTAACACGAGGTAATTCACAGGCAACCAGTTCAGGCAACCTTCAAGTTGGACAACAATTTAAGCATCAATTTTGTCACAGAATTTTCTTTTGGATGCTTTGAGACTGTAAAAACAAATGCACCTTGTGCTATCAAGTGTTACTTTTTTAGACTGGCAGTGCAGTTGGTTACAGTATTGAGGTTGCCTCTTGAAATCAAGCTGATAACAACAAAAGTGTAGGTGGTGGGGGGAGGGGGGGAGGGGGGGAGGGGGGGGGGAGGGGGGGGGGTAGGTGTTCAGAACAGTCATCTTCAGTTCAGGTTAGGCTTGGGCAACGTCAGTGACTTTACAACCAATGATGAGTTTCTGATAAAGGGATTTGATAAGTGGATGATCACCAAACAACCAGAGACCAGTCTCTTTTGATTGGCCTGTAATTTATTGTGTCAATATTGTTTATTATTATTTGTTTTTTTGCCCTTTATACACTGATGAGTATTAAGCATTATATACTCGGTACTTTCCCCCCCCCCCCCCCCCCCCCCCGAGTCCAATGAACAAAAAATCAACAGGCATATCACACGTGTGGGATCCGAACCCACGACCTTTGCCATGCTAGAACAGATGTGTTACCACAAGACCTGGTGGCTACAGGCAGTTTGAATCCTATATTTCAGCAGCGAGTGCCGCAACAATTTAAATAACTTGATGTAACTATTTTAACAAAATGCAATTGCACTTCTTGGTCGTTGGTTTGATACATTTTTTTAAATAAAAATTAAAAATTATCTCCATTTTTTTCAGGCATAATTTTTAAAACAATTGATTGAAAATTTTACAAACAAACAAAATTCAAGAAAAAATCTCGGGTTGAATTTTGAACATCAACATTTTATGAAATAAGTCACAAAATGTTTAGTTTATGGTGCTGTGGAAACAAACATGACAAATGTTTACTTACCTGCACAAACCCAAGTTGTCAAAATCTCTCCATTATTTGTTTTTCTAGTGACTGGCAGAGCAGTAACTCCCTGCTTCACACCGTTCACTAGATGTGGGCACTCCATAGCAAGTGAAGAAAGTCATCCAAGAGAACCACAAGATTGCTAACCGGTCAAATGTGTATGCAAATGCCCGGCGTACACACACCACCAAACAACCGGTGGACAATGCACAAGAAAGGCGAGGAGAAGCTTACCCCGGCCACACGGGCCTCGTGAGCTAGCTAGCCGGGAACACAAGGTGTACACAGTGGGTGATTTTTCTTCCGGCTAGTTTCAATGGTCGAGTGTCTGCTGCTGTGCTGCATGCATAACACACACACACTAGATGTCTATGACCTCACACCACCGCAATACGCAGTACATGTACGTAACGTGTGTTGCAAGGGGGTATAGAAAGCTCGGATGTTGATTTCAGGACCGGTTTTTCTACCATTCTTCGCACCACTTGAGAGCATCGGATGTCAAATTTCTGATTTATACTTTTCCAATTACCTACCACTCAGTTTTCAGCTTCATCGGCTAGGTAATAAGGTGTCCAGCAGAAGAAATAAAATAAAGTTTCTGCGATTTAGGGAACTTCCATACTTTGACAACGCACATGAATCTGAAATCTGCTAAACTTATGAGGGCGCTATATAAGAAACACGGTCCATCATCATTGTCCCTTCTCGTAATTCACATACAATGCATAATAACGTGTAGGCCAGATCTGATCTCTCTCTGCCAGCCAGGCACTTGACTCTGCTCGTGCAATTATTCTTTGCTTGTTTTCAATAACTACAATTGTATTCCTTTTATCACTTGGAAAACGCTATTGTTCTTGCAGAAATATTGGTAAAAAGATTTTCAGCCTCCATCATTTATAATAGATTTTGAAGATAAATTTGTGAAAATACTATGTTATCCCTCTCATCATCATAAAACCTTGATTTTTGTGATCTCATGAAGAATTGCTTAATTTAAGTTTTAATTAATTTTATGATTATGCATTGCCTACTCTTTTAGTTGATCGTTGAGTTCCGGTCATGAACAACGGGGGGAAATGATTGTAGTACAAAAATGACTTTTGATGCCATAAAACTGGGTATAGGCCTATTCCTTACATTTTGTGGATAAAAACATTTAAATTCGCTCTGGAAAGCCAATCCCCAATGTGAGGTCCAACGTTTCATAAGGATTCGAACCGCAAGGCCCTGTCACTTAGTAGCGAATAAAGCAACTCAATGCCTTCCTTAGCGCACTTATTTTTCTTTTTCGAAAAAAAATTGGCAAAGTCCAGATATGCTCAAATTCTCGGCCAAAAATCTGTTTCTAAGCGAACTCCTGGCGTTTATTAGACGAGTGCCCAACGAATGAGGAACGGGAGACGGTCTTGCTACCTGGGCGAAAGGTGTAGATATACACTTGGTATAATACCGCAAACCAAACATACATTGATACCTCATCACGCAATGCCTCAATGAATCCCACAAACAAAATATTTGCTAACAAGTAGATTTTCAACTATTATTTTTAAATGAGGAAAAGTACTAAGCGTAGACAAATGTATACATATTACGGGTGCAGACAAATATTTAACCGCGGAATGAGTATTTTTAAGACACAAAATATTTGTATTCAAAGAGAAGAAGTGACAACAATCAAAGTAAGGTGATGCTTTTTAAACAAATAGTAAAAGTTTACATAGGCCTACCATAGTTATGAGCCGACGCGACGTACCTTCCCACAGAATTGAGCCAGTGAAACATGATATTGTTGTTAAAAATAAACAGGCCCTATATAAGAAAAAAACCTGCAAACCTTTCTAATGGAAACATAATTGTGTCGGACAACTTTTCCACGGGGAAAATATATTTTTAGAACTCTCTCTGACGTTTGAGTAGAGGTGTTTTGAGCAAAGGTGACGTTATGAGCGCGGTCGGACGGCTGCTGCACGTCAAAAGCAAAACACTTGGACTATCCTTTCGATGGAAAAATTACAAGCTGCAAAAAGTATCATAGGTAAAGGTTTCATGCCCTGTGTCTAGTATTTTAGGACTACCTTTACTTTTGCCTTACACCTACTAAGTGTGCAAGTCTGCCCATCTGATGCACTTAATAGCAATGGTGGTCCCACAGTATCCATCGACAGGATGAACCACGTGGCTCATATTCGAAAATGTCTTTCCCCCTTTATTTTTTTTTTACCGGCCTGATATCACACCGTAGTATTGCGTTTTATCATTATCGCCATGATTTTGTTGCGCTCTAGCCATGTTTTACCTAATAGTACGACGATATAGCGGAAAATACTGCGATTAACGCAATAAAATACGGCGCCTAAGCCTATAACGCAAAAATAAATACAGCGACGCGATGCGACGCAACAAATTACGCCGCTATGACGCAATAAAATACGGCGTTATATTTCAATACTACTGCCAACCGCCGTACCTTTCAACCACCCTTGAGTTGATCCTTGAAAAAACAAAAAACAACTTGCAAACCTTTCTGTTTAGTAATGGAAAATTATTGTTGGTCAACTTTTCCACGGGAAATATTTATTTTTAGAACTCTCTGACGTATGAGTCGGATTCCTTGACGCCACTTAGCAATAAATGGATGGCTGTTCAAGTAAATGAAATTACCCATGCGCGCGTACCCAGGGTCAACTCCCAAGTATTCGCTGGTAACTCAATTTTTGGCTTATTGCTTCAAAACGAGGACCAGTGACTTATGTATGCGCCTCCCTCCAAAAAGTTCGCGAACTCGCCTTCTAATTCCCCACACACACACCTAACTACATGAACTACAAACTGCTGCAGAACGATATATCATCAGCGAAGTCATGTGCTGGTTGGTGTAAACAAACAAATTTTCCTTCCCAATTTTCAACTTAAACTGTGTAACACTCAAGAGCAGTTTATGGCAACAATTCTAGGACTTCCCGTGAATTCGGTAAGTGGCAAGTTTACATAGAATTTAGAAAGATTAGAATTTCGTATGTAATTGTAAAGACATGATCTGTTGATCATGGCAATCACATCCTTTCGCCTTTCGGCCTAAAACCAGTCCATCATGATCATTCATAGTACTGCACACAGTACCACATAATCGATGGCAAATACCAGGCAGGGGCAACAGAGGTCATGGCCTCCATTCCCACCACTGGCATCCATGTATTGTAATTGCAGGCCTGCCACACAATTCCTAATAATCGTGGCAGTAGAATTGTTATGTTAGTATTATTTTTTGTTTTGTTTTGTGAGTCACATATTTTGTGGTATTTTATTTTTCATTTCATGATTCCCTCTGTGGCGGTCAGACATGTTGGTTTGCCTTGCTCTATGGTTGGTTAACCTTTTAGCCACTGGATAGACTTGGTTCCAAGTCTGTGATCGTGGTTTTTAGTCTACCTGATAGCCGATACATTATTGCCTGAAATAGCGCCCTCTTGTGGATAAACCTCTGTCTTTAACCTACGATCACAGACTTGGGAACATTGTTCATCGGTTTGTACACGCCCTATGGCGAATTAGTCCAAAAGTGGACGGAACACTCTGATTGGTCAGAATCTCAGAAGCCTTCAATAAAATGCATATTCAAACTTAACCGTTCATACCAACTAGTACAGAAATACAACATTGATGCACATGTAATTAATCTGCCTCTGCTCAGTGATTCAACTTGCAGTTTAGAAAAAAAACAAAACAAAGTAATTCTAGTTTTAAATGCAAAATAAATTTAAAAAAGTTGGGAAAATCATTAGACGATTCCATTCAAATCATAGGTAACACAGTTTTTCGTCTAGTAAGAATCGAGTTATTTGTCATGTTTATTTTTCAACATTTTAAGAATACATCTTGTATTATTTTATGTATAAATTATAAATAGCATACAACGTACGTTGTGGGTTCGAATCCCAGTCGTGACATTTGTGTCCTTAAGCAAGACACTTAACCACATGCTTCGTCCTTCGGATGGGACGTAAAGCCGTTGGTCCCGTGCGTTGTGAATGCACGTAAAAGAACCCAGTGCACTTATCGAAAAGAGAAGGGGTTCGCCCCGGTGTTCCTGGTTGTGGCTGCTTAATGCGCCGTAGCACCTTGTAAACCCTTATAAGGTGCTAAATAATTGGGTCTCAGATTTTCATCACTGCAATAACCTTTCTTTCTGAAAGTATGTATATACTCAGCGCCTTGAGTACCTTGTTTGGTAGATACGTGCGCTATATAAGACTTCGATATTATTATTACGTACAAAGCACTGTAAAAAATAAAAACAATGACTCGATTTTACAGAAAATGCGGGAGTGATTATAACCTATTGGGAATAGAATCAGCCAACAGGAGTTTTGTGGCCTCCTGATTGGTCATCTCTCTGGCATAGTGTTGTTATGTAAATGTCAGTTGTGAATAAATGAATATCCCGTATACACAAGAGGGTCAAGTCTGAGATTGCGAGTTAGAGCGTGTAATAGCCAATCTGCGGGGGAAATTTGCGTGGAAATTTGCGTGGCTGATACAGAGAAATAACCGCAATCTCAGTCTAGCCACTGGACCGCCCAGCCACCCAAAGTGATACACCATAACATGCGTGGCGTGTCGTGGCCGAGCGGTCTACATGTAGATCACCGGACCTAAGCTCTGGTGTTTTCAGCAGCAGAGTGTGGGTTCGATACCCGGTCATGACACTTGTGCCCCTGAGCAAGGTACTTAGCCATAATTGCTTCGAAAAAGTTGGGAAGGTAGTGCATTCTGCTCTACCAGCCAGGCTCCTAGTGGATGATACCCATGCCTACATCCTTATGGACTGTGAAGGGGGTAACCCTGTTTCAGCCCCAGGAGTAGGAGGCAACGTGCCCCTGGTGTCAATTGATTTGGGTCGATAGCCCAAATCAGTTATGTGTAGCCCTCACCTTGAAGTGGCCGTCCGTGGCCTTGTGAGTAAGGCGATATCTCATAAATAAAAATAAAATAAAAAATATGCTGTAGGAGGAAACACTCACAAGCATTCATTTTAGACTCAATACATAAAGTAAAGGGTGCCTCTATGAAGGAAAATAAAACTTCTAAAGGAAAATTCAGGGTTTTCCCCTTAACTTTTTCAATGACTAGCAATCTGAGGAACCAGTGAGCTGGTGGGCAAGCGCTGACTAGTCCGTAAGGTTTTCACTAGTCCATGTTTCATATTAAATTGGGATGCTTTTCAGAACTGACCTGGCCAGCAGGACCACTGGAGAGAATTTTTACAGGTCCTCAGGTGCTTTAAATGGCCATTGGCCAGCAGACCACTGTTAAGGTAGAACACTGACACTTGAATTGAAGGGGCACCAGAAGCAATGAACAGGTAAAGTATCAGGCCAGTAGAGCTACAGAGAGAATACTTTTTAGTGAATCAAGCTAAGTTGTGTCTAACCACCTTTGAATGTTGTTGTTTAGGGGTAAATGAGAAGATAGGCCTAAAAGTTTTGTAGTAGGCCTGGGCGACAAGTGCGACTATTGTCAAAGTCGTGACTATTGATCGCCATGTCCAGTAACGACTACCACTTTTCAACTACCCGGGTAAACGCGCTGCCACGACAAGTACAAAGAAATAAACGCAACTAGTGTTGTATTTACGCCTAATTGAAGCGACTAGTCAGATAGTGAATTAGACTAGTCAGCCAGGCCTGTTTTGTAGCACTTACAAAAATCTTCATTTTGTGTTTTGTTAGGGTGGATCCCCTGGAGAAATAAGAATACTAAAAGTGATAATACTGCAAGGTGTGTCTCTCGCCAAGAAAGATATATTTGGAGCAAGGTAAGTACAAACTCAAAACCCTATCGTAACTCCCCAGAGTGATTAACCGGGATCCTTCCTCACTCTTACAAAACCCAACATCATTATGGTAAGAAAAAACTATAATAGTAAACTTGCGGGTTGCGGGTACAACAATGTGTAAATCTCTTTTGGGAAGAGTGTTGGCTCTTATCTTTTGGGAAGAGTGTTGGCTCTGAAAAGAGCCGACGTAGTCTCGACGTTTTGAACAGTATACTCTGCTGATCTTCTAGAGAATGCTAGAACAGTACATGTATACTCTGCTCGTCTTCAACATTCTCCTGAAGACGAGCAGAGTATAGGCCTACTGTTAGAAACGTCGAGACCACACCGGCTCTTTTCAGAGCCAACACTCCTCCCAAAAGAGATTTACACATGGTTGTACCCGCAAGTTTACTAATTGCAGTTATTTCTTATTTTCCACACCATGCAATTAAGCACCACTTATCATTATGGTATTAACTCAACACTCAAACTGTTGGACTCTGAGGATGGCGGTTTACTAGATTCCATGTAAATCATTTTATCAAATTGGTAGTGTAGTCCTCAGTCCAAAAGAAAAGAAAAACAAACATGCAGCTGGATCTTGAAGGATTGGGGAAGTTGGGATTAAAGGGTGTGTACACCATTGGTAAGATTGAAAATATAAATGTTCACATATTTGCACATAACTTACATGGTATAAAGATGGCCATGGTGGAAAACTTCCCTTTACATAGTTTTTTTTTCACCGTTTTCTCATGACTCCGAAGACCGATTGAGCTTAAACTTTCACAGGTTTGTTATTTCGTGTTTATGTTGGGTCACATCAAGTTGGGATACATGTCTTTGGCAATTACCAATGTTGTACACACCCTTTAACACGTTGACTGCCGGTCATAAATTCGTAGAGGCATCCCATTTGCCAAGCATCTAAGTGTGGTGCGCATGCGCGCATACCAAATATTATTATTATTTTTTTGTCTACATGTTGTAGCATACAAATTCTGATGATGTGTCCTCACCACTGCCAGAAGCGTATTGGTTGCGTTCTCAGCGATGCCAGTGTATTCAATTCACTATACAAAAGCCTTTCATTCTCTACGAGTATACTCGTAGTGGCAGAATCCGTTACACCTGTTACTACGAATATACTCGTAGGCGGCAGTCAACGAGTTAAGCAAAACCTGTGGGCAACAATGGTCTGCCTCATAATGTAAATAAAAGCATGATAAAGAAAAGGAATCTCCAACAAAATACAATCTATATGTACTTTTGAATTAACTAAAAACGAAACACGATAGTCTACAGAATGACAGAAATAGTTCTTTGCAAAGTTTCTCTTCCACACAAAACCATGTACATTAGTTGAATAGTCAACTCAATGGCAAGTGTAATGGAGAGTAAGAGGCTTTTGATCAAATATGTGTATAAATTTTTGTGTGAATAAGAAACAAAAATAGAGAGAAAAAAAGGTTTTATTCTACCATGACATGAGTCAAGCTTTGACTGGAACCTTTGGACTTGCCCTTACTATTTAAAGACTTGAGCTACACTGCACATGTACATGTACATGTGTTGACAAAAGCTGGGAAGCAAAAATGGTTCTACGGCCCCGAGTAGATAAGTTTTGGTTTTTTTAATTGATAGTCAACAACCGTGGGGAGACTGGTGTGTTGTGATTTAGAAATGCATCAATGATGCATTGAACATCGGAAGTCGATAATCTCAAGATAGTTTGTTTTTATGGACTTTTGACCCAGACTCGACCTTTGTGACTCAGGTTTATTCTCAATGACTGGGTCTTGGTCTTTAACTCGACCTCAGAATTTAAAGGGTGCATGTCTGGAGAGTACATCGAGCCTGGAACTCCATTGGGCCCTTGGCCTCTGTTGCCACATGTCTTGGCCTTGATGCCCCCTTCTCTGTTAAATTATATTTAGCTATGGGACAAAAAATGGATCACATTAAAAGTCAGTAGAAAAAAATCAGAATAAAAATAGACACTCGGTAAGAAATACTACACGGGCATTACTGGTTTTCCTATTTTCTTAGATAGTTGAGGTAAACATAACATTATGATGAGTCATTCATGTACATGTAACATGATTAGACACAGTGGAAATGTACATTACGTTATGTACATTGTAATTCATTCATGACATAATGTCATTACTTGCCATCCATTCATAAACTCATCTACTCATAAACTCATCCACTCATGACCATCGTAGGGTTATACAGATTGTTTTTTTGTCAACGTTATGCTGTCTTGTGGGCAAAATTTTCAAGAAAGATACAATAAAAGTCGTAGACCTACATGTATTATGTGAACGTTTCAGCTGACTGCACTGTATACTATACTTGATGAGAAAACAGCAAACAAAAAAACTGTCACAGTATTTTCACAAGATTGTTGAAGCCATCCATGTTTAGCAAATTAAGTTGACACCGGGTACCAACCGCATCTCTGGCTCGCAGCATTCGCGAACGGACACCAACCATCAGAGAAATGATTCATCCCAGATTCAAATGTCTGTGGGTGGAAAAATTATTCAAACCATGTTTTGCAGGGAATCCTTAATCAAAACTGCAGTGCTTCTCATCAATTTTGTATTTGTTGTCGTTAATTTTTGAATTACTTACCAATCTCTGACCATACATTGTACCTTTAATCTTCATCAGTCATCATGCTGACAACCTTTAGATCACACCAGTGAAAATCTTGAGAAAAAAAACCCAAATGGCTCTTTTCAGTGCTACCACTTGCTTTTCCAAAGGAGATTAAATCCATGCATATCCTCAAATCTACGCAAGTTAATTATTTCAAATTGTTTGTAACCAATATTGTTTCAACAATTTGACCTTAAAAAAAACCCCATTTGATTAAATCTGAAATGTAAGATACATGTATCTTGCATACATGTACATGTACATGTGTACATGTATTTACCATCCTGCAAAATAAAGGAAAACAAGTAAATACAACATTGCAGAAAGGCCTAGTTATTTTTGTTTGCTCAATAATATGTAAAAAAATTTCCTTAAAAACCGACCCTATTTTATTGTTTAACATGTTACAGGAAACAACAATATTTGTTGACAGGCTTATTACATGTACCTTGTGTGTAAAACTTGAAAACAAGCAGATTATATTGTTCGAAACGTCAAGACCACACCGGTTATTCTCAGAGCCAACACTTTTTTCTTGTATAAATCTTGTTTCTAATGATCAAACTTGTGGTGGACATTTGTTCTGTTTCAGCGATCCCTATGTGCGGATTAGGCAATTCAGTGGAGATGTGGAAAGTGGAGAGATTGCTTCGGTGCAAACCAAGACCATCAAAAAGGTACACAAAAATATCAACTTTTTTTTGTTGGACAGAGAAGAACTGATGAAAATTGGATTTGAACCTGCGACCTCCGGATTAACGTTCCGGAGGTCTCAGGATTAAATCCTGATCTAGTCAAATCTAGTAAAGGTGACTGACTTTGTACGAGGTGATGTCAAGTGGGAACCAGATTTATTCTTGCAAAAGGATAAAAGAAATTAAAAATTGAATACATGTAGTTAGTTACTTTGGCATGTTGCTTTTTTTATTTGATATATGTACAATGTATTGTAGATAAATGCCTGAAAAGCTCCTATGAAATGATCAGGGGCCAATTTCATAGAACTGCTTAAGCACAAATTTACATTTTGCTTAGCAGAAAAAAAGGTATCAGCCAAAATACAATATTTGTGACTGATTCTAGGCAGATATTTTGTGCTTAAGCAGCACTGTGAAATTGCAACCAGATTCCACCTGATGGGCCGTTCCATGGTTACTCGTGTTTATATTGACCACAGGTATTGGAAAATGTGGTTTCGGAATGGCAGTCGTGACTCAATGCTTAATGTAGTAAATGTATATTGAAAGTTGTGACAAATTATTTTGCAAGTTTCAACATTGTACGGTATACAATTTCAAGTCAAGAAAACAGATCCTTTGTCAGTGTGATGTGGGTTGTAGCCATGGCCAATTATCAAGAAAGATACAAAAAAAGTCGGCTGTGAAAGTTTTAGCTGAATACAGTGCCTACTTGTTGAGAAACAGCAACAAAAACTGTCACAGTATTTTCATCAAGAACGTTGAATCCATTCATGTTTTAGCCAGGTGACAACAGAAACCAACCACATCTCTGGCTGCAGCATTGAACGGACACCACGGAAAATTAAATGTTAATTTTGTCCTCGGAAATTTGAGAAATGATTCTTGCATAAATCATGTCTCAAATTCCAATATTTTCGAGCGACAAATTTCCGAACCATTACTTTGAAGGGAAGTCCTTTCTCAAGATAATTGATACTATCAACAGCTGCAGTTCTTCTTACTCGTACCAAGTCAGTTTTTATGGCCGTTAATATTTGGAGTACTTAACCAATCTACATGTATGACCCTACCTTTTATATGATGGCCAGATTCTGAAGCTACATGTATAATGTAAAGTTCTCTGGGAATTCCTTGTGCTTTTTTTGCATACTTTATAAAGAATTAGGTCCAAGTTCAGCGTTCAGGTATATTTACAAAACCAGCTGAAAGTTTTTTTTTCTCATTTTGGTTCTGGTCTTGTATACAAATTTCCGGTCCAGTAAACTTTGGAGCTGTGTACAAAGCCAAGGCTGAGGTCTTGTGTGTTCCCCCCCCCCCCCCCCCCCCCCCCAAATTCAAGCACAATATTGTGCACACTTTATAAAGAATTAGGTCCAAGTTCAGGTATATTGACAAAACCAGATTAAGGTTTTGTTCTCAATTTGATTCTGGACTTGTATAACAGATGTCCAGTCCAGCAAACTTTGGCTGGGGTCTTGTGGGTTCCCCCCCCCCCCCCCCAAGTTGGAGTCCTGACTGCCTTTCTGTTAAAGGGTGTGTACAACATTGGTAAGATTGAAAATAGATGTTCACAGATTTGCACAAACATTACACGGTATAAAAATGGCCATGGTGGAAAACTTTCCTTGAAATAGTTTTGCTTGAAATGCTATAGTTTTTAGGAAATGAGTAAAACAGTAAGTCTTTATCACCCGTGATAAAATCTGATATTTGAAGACAGTGAAAACATATAATGGGGTTTTTCACTGTTTTCTCGTGACTCCGCAGACCGATTTAGCTTAAACTTTCACAGGTTTGTTATTTCATGTATAACCTTGGGTCACATCAAGTGTGGATAATGGTTTTTGACAATTACCAATGTTGTACATGTGCTTTAAATGACCTTATTTGGGTGTTTGTTTGTGTTGTGTGTTTATTTGTGTGTGTCCAAACAAACAAACAAACAAACAAACAAACACATATGTCCATGGAAACACTGTGGGTATACACAAATCCTATAAATAAATTTTATTCTGTAGAATCCTGTGACAATGCCATCACCGAAATACCCGAAGGCTCAGTCAAAAGCCGACCTTTCTATTTTGTTTATTTAATATTATGAAGCATTAGAAAGATTGCACACTGCCGTGACTGCAGCATTTATTGAGAACTGCTGTGTCACACACCCAACGCAATTGAGCTTGTACTTGCAATAAGTCAATTTTGCAGTCATTCATAACAACAGAAACTTCTTGTATACACCTATGATGCTTTCATATTTGGGGGGGGGGGGGTGAGCTTTTCTGGATGGAAAGGGAAAGATAAATACTCCAATGTAACAATATTTAATGGATAATTTCATTCCAGTTACAAATAGATTTGATTCTTTCCAGTGTTAAATATTTGTTAAATAACTTGTGATAGAGCCACACAATCCTGCTGTCTGGTCTCTCTGGATTTATTTTCATGTCCCTGCTGCACACATACAAATAAGGGGTGGGACATTTAAGAGGTTAACCGTTCAACCATATTAAACAAAACATGTTGAAATCTTATTCCGAATTGCCTTCATGGCTTAACAAAGCCAACAGTTATTCTAAAAAAGATGAATAAATCCCCCAAAACAAACAAAAAATGAAGCAACCATATAAAAAAAAATTAAAAAGGGGCACATTTTGGGATTTGATTTTTGTTTTGTTTTTAATGTTAGCCCCAGATGCTATCTTGGGAGAATGATTTTTATTTTATTTTATATGTATATATATATTTTTTTTTTGGGGGGGGGTTAAATGGTTATTCGAAAGTCACAATTTCTGTTCAACCGTTTAGGAAAAGAAACGTAGATGCACAACCCTTATACAAATGTACATTGTACAATACAACCCTAAACATTCTCTGACAGTCACTTAAAAACAGTATGCTTCACTGCAGCGTTTCTATAACTGTTCATGTACACATTTTGGAAGCCCCCAATCAGCAGGGTTGTGCATCGGACAACTCAAATACTGTGTACTGTGAATTTTCCCAGATGGTGCCAAAGAACAAAGGCATTTGAGCAGATCGCCCAGAAATAGGATAGCAATCTTGATTACAAGGGAATTCCCCTTTGTGGAGCTGGTACTTGTCTCTGATAATTCCGGCTGTGTTACTGTTACTGTTAGTGTTATTGAATACTTCAGTTTATGTACATGTAAGTTTAGCTGGAACGTCTGATGTCACTTTTCGAGGCTTGTGAATAACGCCAGATACTGGCCTTTAGAACCTTACAATTACCGGTACCTGACATATCTACCTTGCATGTCATAAGGGCGAGTAAAAAAAACAAAAAACTGTTTAGCGTCAGGGTTCCTGAAAAAGAGAAAGCGGGAGGGGCTTTTTATTTTCAAGGTGGCCGCTATTCTTTTTAAAATTTCAAACAACCATAGGTTTTTCCACTGTTCAACGCACAATAATCAAAGAAACATGTTAGACAAGACATTGAACATGCTTACAGTGTTTTTTATATCAATTGTGTAGTTAAAACTAAAAACCCTGCTGAAGCTCAACTTCACAAGAAAAATGTAAATGTGTAACTGAACAATCGGTTTTGAACATGGGAACCGGCACAGGCTATCAAGTTCCGACTTGCAAGTATTTTGTATGATGTATCGGTTCATATTTGATGTTTTTTAAATCTCATTTTGAATTGAAAAAATAAAATCCATGCGGCCCCCAAAAAGGAAGCGGGCGGGGATGCTTAATATTATTTATTTTTTTAACTATCCGTAATACTATGTGTGTGTACACATGCACTACATTCATTGTGTTTAACACCATTTAGCCTTTTTTATGGTGGTCACGTAAGGAGGTCACAATTTGGTTTGGGTAAATCTGTCTGTATACACCCAAAAACAAACAGTGCAATAATACAGTGTCCACCATATCTCAACAACTAGGCTAATACAGAAAGAGGAACACCAGAGAACAATTTAATCTGGCAATTTTGCCAGACTTGTTTTGTGCACACTGAATGCTAATATATTGAGCACCAAATGATGATTTTTGAGTAGCTGTTACATTTTGTGTAGCGTTTTGCTACGCTATGGAAAGGAAATTGAACAGCGGTAACACTATCGGTCTGGTATTTATGCTTCATCGCATGCATTCGTCTGATTCAATGAAGCTATTGGGTTTGTAAGACCAGTAGGGGACCAGTCTACTGTACGTGTAGCTCTCACTTCAGGAGTGTGTTGTGCACTACTTGCATAGTAATGGGGAGTGCATGTAGAATGATTATGTATCCAATGTAATCAGCTCAAGCTGTGTGGAGGCTATTTTGGTTCATGCTGTGCTGGTGTCTGGCTTCTTGAATGCTCAGTCCATTTAGGGCATAATGTACTCTTTGCAAATTACACACTGCGTGTACTACTATAATACTGTCCAATGTTTGAAAGGTTTTAGTAGTACTGTTTACAAGAGATCCACTTAGCACCAATTTATCGGGTTGCCAGAACAATATATTGTCTGAAGGATTGCAATAATGCTTTTCCTAAACCTTTATGCAGTAAAGACTTATAAAATGTTCAGTTTGCATTGTGTACAAATGTTTATATTATGCACATACGCACTAATACAGTATCATGCCTGCTGTGTATTGCAAATTTCATGGTGCACATGAACGTGTACATGTTATGCACAAAATTACGCAAAATTGCTGCTAGTGCACGCTTACACTAACTGGATGGCAAAATGAGGTAACATCGCGCATTTTCGTATGGGGCTGATGGTGGCGTGATGCAAATGCGTTTGGGCGCCTGCGTGTCTGCCTAGTGTGCAACTCTTTGGCCTCAAAATTACCGACGGCATCGACGGAAATTGACGTTGATGCCCTGTGCCATTGCCGCGATGCCCTCGAAAACATAGACAATTCACGGCAATATATTGCCGGGCCCTTTTTATCAAACTGCTGTCGGTGGCCTTAAGTAAAATTGTTACATTCATATGAAAGTCTGGTTACTTGTTTACATTTTTACGGTTCAGATAACCGTCAAAATTTTTGCCGTAAGTTCATTTGAACGCAGACAACATCGGGATCAAGGTGTACAAAATGCACAATCTGAACTCTAGAGGGTGTTTCAGAACAATGCAATAGAGTAAATGCTCTCTATTGTTAAACCACTGCATTATGGAATAGCATACAAAACCCAAATTGCCCCGAAATTGCAATAATCATCATCACTGGTGCGCGCGTTAAAATCAAATACAGCAGTGTCGTCTTTGTTGGGCACACAGGAGCCCTCAGCAGCATGGTCTGCGGTGCACAGTTTCTCGGAAATGTTGGCTTGTTCACAAAAACTACACAGCACATGCTTTAATTGTATTTCGAAAAGATGTCACAATTTAAGATACCCTGAATGAAGAAGGATTATTTTACTGACATATTCCTTATTTTGTTTTGTTTTGTTGTTTGGGTTTTTTTTGCGGGGTGTTTGCGCAAAGTCAAAATGCTGCAATGAAGACACATTGTATTTTAATCACATGCACGGTTGTGTAAACAATTTTTTTTACCTTAAATTTCAGAAATAGATGGTTACACGTGTAACTGACTGTTTAAAAAATTATCACTTGTCTTGTTTTAAAATGTAGCCATGATGCCCCCCAAAATTCCACAAAAATGCTGTGATGTCCTTTTTTTGCAATGACAAAATGACTGCGATGCCCTTCAAACTCTAGAAAAAGCAAGGCCTAAGTAAATTATTACTAGCAGTTGACAGTTTTGTTTTCATTTTTGTTGTATGACTTCCTTGACTAAAGGAAAAATAGCAATCATTGAAACAATTTTTTGTTCACTTCCATTTTGGCAATTTATAAATACACTTGATGCATCCTTAAACAGGAAACATTTCTTTATCTAGGTTTTGGTAGCCCCCAATGCGGCGTATTTCACAGGTTAGCAGGGCATTTTCACTTGTGTGCAGGTGTACTAGGCATTCTTTGCTTACACATCTTGCGCAGAAATTCGGCGCTTGCCCTGTAAGTTAAGAATAGTGATCGCAAGCGCAGACTTCGCCGGTGAGCAGAGCCATGAAATTGGGCCCAGATATCATGCTACATGTGGGACAAGAGCATTCATGTACACTGGATGACTTGCATACGTGTACATGTACACTATTGTACATCCATAACATTATTATTTTTCAGTTTAAATGTAGTTTGAGGCATTGCAAGGTGGATTCTTTTACAGTGTGTTCGTTTCTCAGCGAAAAAGGGAGCTGCTCAATTTAACTTCTACATGTATCAGACCCAAAACTACTTCCCGATGTTCGATTTACGTAAATGTTTTGTAATTTGATTCCTTACACGCCTTCTCAATGACTGGTCATCTAACCGTAATACGGTTTGAGCAGGTCTATTTACAGTACTGTATTTACAGAAAAGTACTTCAATGTATCGTACATGTAGGTGTGTGGTGGTAAAATGTCCGTCATGCATGCAAGTAGTAACAGGATCAATTCAATAGAAAGAATAATGTAGGACAATATTACATGTATGTACTGTATTTCCATACAGGTTCATTTGTTACATGAACTTTAGAACAAATGAAAGCAATTATTTGATACTTGTTACACCACGGTAATAGCTTGTGAATTTCATTGGTTGAGAACCAATCATGTGATGTGCTACAAAGACGCTCATGGCTCAGGGGAACATGTGTGGTGTGATGCACCCTACAGGGTAACCGATCATGCCCGCTGTTGATCATTTCCACTGACATGGACAATATTAGAAATAGCCCCGGGTATGAGGTTTACGCTGGTACTAGGTAAATTCATTGACATTCCTGTAGGATGTGACATAGGGAACAGTGAAACAATATTTCTGCCAACAACCGCAATTGTTTTTTTACAATTTGTTCGCCGCTTGCACTGTTCGTTTGTTTTTTTAACTGTGCCAATTTCATCGTAATAATGTTGGCAACAGATCACCTCTAATCTGTCACATTTACATAACCATGGTATAACAAAACAATTGTTGCATGCGGTGTGATGGGGTCCACTTAATTATGTATGCTGGGGCTCAAATAGTCATAACCACTTGTGTCTGGTATTTCCAAATTTCCTTGGGTTTCATTTTTGGAACGCCCGAGCCAAAAGTGTTTTTTGCGAATATTGTTGTCAAAACCATGACTTAACTGAAATATAAAGACAATGTTCAACATTCTCATAAAATGCACCATGACTTATGTTTGTCTTTTGAGAAAATTTGCTTTTCCTTTTTATAGCTCCATCGTCAGACGAAAATGACGAGGGTCTAGAATTGGGGGATTACAAATTGTCCCGAGTAAAAGGGAGATTTTGAGCATGTAATTCAGTACCTTTTGTCCCTTTGTTTGGAGTATCTCATAGTCATAGTCTGCTATTTTGTTCACATTTTCCTATAGTTTTATTGTATTCAATAATATTTTTGCAACTTTATCATGATAATGGAAAGATTTTACGCAATTTTTGTTTGATTAATTAAATTGAATGGTGTATAAATAGACATTTTTAATAACGCCACAAACAATTGACATGTACTTTTTTCCTTGACTCTCCTGTGCAGACATTAAATCCCAAATGGTACGAGGAATTCCTTTTCCGGGTAAGTAGTACTTAATGGATATCAAAATAGGAATTTGAAGAAAAAAAATTGTGAGTCAAATTATTTTTTAAAGGGATGATTTAAAAAAATATATATATTATTAAGTAAATGCGTCCTGGCTCTGTGGCACTTTTGTAAACATGTGATGCAACAAGTTAAAGTGGTCTATAAGTGCATGAGTGTTTAAAAATTATAAACTCACACTTTACATGTACATGTAAATAATTGTAATTATGTGAACTAATTTTTCTGTCTAGTGATGATAAATGACAATTAAATAATAACAATAATAACCTTACACTGCTGAGTGGATCCATGCTTTATACTATCTCTAGTTAGTTAGTTCTTCGTTCTTGTTCATGTGCATGTACAAATATTACGTGTATAAATGACTTTTTTGTATCAAGGATAAAATATTATGCCTGGTAAATTGTGATCACCATGCTGCTCATTCTAAACACACTAGGGGAGACCTTTGGAATGCTCTTCCTCAGACGATTGGACACTCTCCCCAGCTTTAAAACTGACTTGAAAACACACTTGTTTAGTTTAGGTTTTAAGTACCAAAAACAAAATCAGTGATTTACTACAAACTTCCGACCCTCCAAAATGGAAACATAAGTCGGCGCTAATTTGTATCCTCGTTGGCAATGTGACAGCTTACAGCTTAATGTGACAACTATGTGTACAGACCAACAGGGCCCAATGTCATAAAGCCGTTTAACAGAAAATGCTGCGTAGCCAATTCCTTTGCTAAGAAAATAAAATGAGTTGGGAACCAGTGGTAACAATGTACATGTAAACTAAATGAGTTTTAAGCTGGTAACCTGTTTCAGCTAAACAAGATTTGTCTGTGCTTTTAATAGCAAGTTGCTACGGTATGCTTGCAGCCTTCATGACATTGGGCCCATCTGATGCAAAGATCCCTTTTACCTCGTGCAATTAACTTACTTACCAGTACTTTTCGAATGTGGAATAATGGATAATTTTTGTTTTCCCAGGTTAATCCCAGGGAAAATCGGCTACTGATTGAAGTCTTTGATGAGAACAGATTGGTAAGTGTTAGTTGATCGCTTTACTTAATTTTCCCCCACAAATTACATCCTGAGAAAGCGCTGTGCCATTTTGAGAATTATTGATGCTGCAGCAACAATAGATTCCTTTCACTATTTTATACTTAGTCTTGGTCTTGGTCCAGACGTTCAAACATTTGTTGTACTACATGGCAGAGCGACATTTCTATCGCCAGCAAATTACACTTTTTCCACCATTGTTTCGGATAGTTTACCTTTGATGTCAAACGATCCAAGTGCAGACTCTGGTAAGATTTACTCATAGGAATGTTATCCATGGTCACAGGTTATCAATCCAATGGGAACGCGGCTTCAGATGGTACGATAATGATGTCAATGCGGAAAGGTCCTTTATTGTGTTGTATTTTATTTGTTTTTCCCCTGCACAGACACGAGATGACTTCCTTGGCATGGTGGAGTTCCCGCTCACAAATATTCCAGTAAGTTCAACTTACTGCTTAGAAATCTCCATGCTTCCTTTCCTTCATCTTGCATTGATTCCTTATGCTGGTGTCAGGCATTGCTATTGTCTGCCCCATAGTCTGCTAATTCGGGGAGTCAAATTGCACATAAAGCTGTCGGCCGATTTCACAGAGCTGCCTTAGCAGAAAATATTGCTTACCAAATTTCTGCTCAGCAAGAATTAGCAGGAAACCAGTGACAAATGGTATATGTGACATGACATTTTGGCTGGTAACCTTATTCTGCTAAGCAAAGTTGATTTGTGCTTAGTAACTTACATAGTAGGGTCATGTCACAAGAGGCAATTTACAGGCAACCAGTTCCAGGCATTCTCCAAGAAGTAAAGTCATTCATTATTCATTGTTCACACATTTTTCTTGGGGATTGTAAGGGCCTTGTCACTTGAGGCAACTTTTACAGGCAACTTGGAGGCAACCAAATGCAGTGCATGCTGCAGGACCACTTTGGTAGCACAATGGGTAATTTTTTAGACGATGTCTTACAATCCACGAGAAAAATATGTGAACTTCGAAATGTGAATGGCTTTTCTTCGTGGAGATTGCCTGCAGCATGCACTGCAGCTGGTTGCCTCCAAGTTGCCTGTAAAAGTTGCCTCGTGTAACAATTCCCTTAGTCGCTTAGTCTGTGCTTAGTGCCTGTGCACATTGCTTGTGACTGGTTCTGCTGACAGCACTATCAAATTGGGCTGTACTGGAGTTTGATGAATTAAGGCAGTTTCCCTTGTGGTTTATCATTTGATATTTGTAATAAAAAGTTACATCCCCTTAAGGTGATCCCTCTGCTGTATCATGAACTTGGGTGTGATCCCTGGCTATACGGCAGTTACAGGTTGAATGGCTTCTGACTGGCACCCCGGAACACAGACATTGACAAAATAGAGAGACCGCCAACATTAGGGCTTAGATAGAGTGCTGGCATGATAATCCGGAGGTCGCAGGTTCAAATCCCGCTCTAGTCAATTTTTCTTTGTTTAGTCCAAAATTAAATGAATTAAGTACAAGTTTACGCATTCACATTAACAACCCTTGCAGGTACCCATTTACTCCAGGTTGGTTCGAAGCAATTAAAGTTTAAGTGCCTTGCCCAAAAATAAAAGTGTTACAACCAGGATTTGAACCCACACTCTGGTGACTCGGCCATTAGAGATTGGGTTTGATGCTGTAGACCGCTTGGCCACGATGCGCTATGTATTAATTGTTTTGACAGGTATGAGACAAGATTCTGTGTGAAGACCACAAAATCCACATGTTCAATGAGTTGTAAAACTGTTTCTTGTTTCTCTACAGACGGAGCGAGAACAAACATGGAATCACCACAAGGACTACCTCCTCAGACAAAGAAGGTAACATCACACTTACATCACATGGAAATTGCTGTATCAAGGGATAATAAGAATACTATTAATAAGAGACATTTTTAAAATGCAAATATCTGCTAATTCATGGCATATGAACAATAACTCACTCTGTCTTTTGGGTCAGTTATTTCATTCCCTGAACCATCTCAGCTCTCCGAGGGGTATACCAGGCATGTGATTTGTCAGGATTTTTTATCGGTCTCCCTGCATCTTCAGATTTTCTTGGAAGAGACGAAATTACCATGACAGAGATGACAGACATGTGACCAAACCTTCAGATTATCTTATGGGAAATGATGTAAAGAGGTCTCCCTGCATCTTCAGATTTTCTTGGAAGAGACGAAATTACCATGACAGAGATGACAGACATGTGACCAAACCTTCAGATTATCTTATGGGAAATGATGTAAAGAGGTCTCCCTGCATCTTCAGATTTTCTTGGAAGAGACGAAATTACCATGACAGAGATGACAGACTTGTGACCAAACCTTCAGATTATCTTATGGGAAATGATGTCAAGAGTCTGTACACCTGTACAATTTAACAACAGAGGGGTGGTGGGTACCACTATGCCCCCATATATCAGTCACCACCTATGAGGAACCAGTGCTTGACATTTTTGATTTTTTTTTTTTTTGTCTTCCTCTTCACAGCCCCCGGTCTAAGGTCAGAGGCTTTCTCCAGATGACGATCGCATTTCTGCGCGATGACACGGTCCCTGATGTAGAACAACGCAGGGAGGAAGAGGTTTGTCTGAACCTGTAGCTAGTTCTTCTTCTCAGTCTAATGTTTAGATTTGTGCATTGAGTGGATGTTACATACCTGCCAACTGTTCAGATTTAATTGGAATTGTCCAGATTTTTGAGATTACAGGCCGAAAAAAATCAGAACATTCCTATTTCTGACAAGAATGTGGCGTGTCGTGGCCGAGCGGTCTAGGTCACCGGACCTAAGCTCTGGTGTTTTCAGCAGCAGAGTGTGGGTTCGATACCCGGTCATGACACTTGTGCCCTTGAGCAAGGCACTTAACCATAATTGCTTCGAAAAAGTTGGGAAGGTAGTGCATTCTGCTCTACCAGACAGGCTCCTAGTGGATGATACCCATGCCTACATCCTTAAGGACTGTGAAGGGGGTAACCCTGTTTCAGCCCCAGGAGTAGGAGGCAACGTGCCCCTGGTGTCAATTGATTTGGGTCCAAATCAGTTATGTGTAGCCCTCACCTCACAAAAAAAAGAAAAAAAGAAAAAAGAGATAGCAATGAACAAGATCAAAAAGTTCTGGCGAATGAGTGTGCCATTTGCTTGCGACTGTTGATATTTTCTTATGGGATACAGTGATTTATGTACATTGTTTTAAATACAAACATCATTTGTGTTGGTACATGTAATAAGCTTTACTCGCGTTGCTATCTGTGGACTCTTAAAACCTATTTCTGAGGTTTTATTGTGGGCAGGTATGCTGTTATGCATTTTTCTATGAGTACAGGAATCAGTTTCACAAAACACAAAGATTTATCTTTAGGTGGGTTTGTCAATATTGCCACGGTGATTTGTAATTAGGGAACAATAGAGTAAGAGATGAGGTCATCATTGGCTGTTTAAAACCAACAGGGTCATGAGCTTCGGCTTGGTCCTTTATCACACAGCCTTGACCCTACAAGATTTTTAAGAGATGAGGTCATCATTGGCTGTTTAAAACCAACAGGGTCATAAGCTTCGGCTTGGTCCTTTATCACACAGCCTTGACCCTACAAGATTTTAAAGAGATGAGGTCATCATTGGCTGTTTAAAACCAACAGGGTCATAAGCTTCGGCTTGGTCCTTTATCACACAGCCTTGACCCTACAAGATTTTAAAGAGATGAGGTCATCATTGGCTGTTTAAAACCAACAGGGTCATAAGCTTCGGCTTGGTCCTTTATCACACAGCCTTGACCCTACAAGATTTTAAACGGCCGTTTAAGCATGAGTTGCCACTCTTTTATTCCCATTCATAAATACCTTTCCATTAAAAACACTCCAAAACCTTTAAGAGTTGAGAACAAGTCCGACAGTCTAGCCTCAGCTCACCTCGACTCTGCATTGAACTTCTATCCATGTTGAGTGCTAAGTAGCTTTTCTAGTAATTTTATTTTTTACATTTATATATTTAATTTTTATTTTCAAATTTAAAGATTAAGTTATTTTATATTTTCCCTTTCCTGTAATTGGCGGCTCGTCCGCTGTTGGTCTGGACTATAAATACAAACTTACAAATACAAGCATGTTTAGAGCTTACACACTTTAGTCTGACACTATTGCACACAAGTTTCAAACTTGCGCAAGCCAAATATTGGACCTACCAACTTAAATTGTTGGCCGTGAAATTCTTTGCACTTCTAGCAATCATCTGATAGCGCCCTCTTTTGACTACATTTCCTCAGGCCATGCTCAAACATGGCCACTTGATCTCTTTCCCACCAGTCAGAATGGATAAACTGTCCCAGGTATTTATGAATGTTACATCACTCTTTGCTTAGCAATTCAGATTGAGACACATCTTAAGATCAATCTTTAGCTCTATTGTGAAATCGATCCCAGATGCAGTAATACTGCAGAATACATTGGTGAGAATGTATTACATTCGCTGAAGTTAAATTTGAACATGGCACCATTTATTGAGCGGAGCATAAACTTTAATATGTACCTCATGAAATTTTGCAATCTTCTTTCTTCCCCCAGGTGGATTGGGAGCTGGTAGATATTGACGAAGAGAACACTTCCACTGCTCAGGCCAGTGAGAATGCAACGCCAAGATCTGCCGCTTTGCCAAGTGGATGGGAGGAGCGGGAGGATGCTAATGGACGACGCTACTATGTGGATCATGCTAATCGGAGAACACAGTGGGACATTCCTACAGTGTAAGAAAGAAGCATAAAATAACTAGACATTATGGTTTTGTTTGTTTGTTTGTTTATATTTGTTGTTTTGGTTTTTTTTTTCATTAGGAAACATGGGTTTTCCGCTATTGAAGGATAGTAGACGCAAAAACCAACAATGTGTCAATGTTGTGTAATTTGGTTGCGTCGGTTTTACAGTAAAAACAATGTTTAAAACTGTCGGGAATTAGCGAGACATCATTTTTATTCATGTTCTAGGGCCTTCTGAAGAGCACCTTCCAATTTGCTTATAAATGTTTCTTTTTCCCTTATACATGTCCCAGGGCCTCACAAGGACCTCCTACTGGGTTACCAGCCAGTGTGCAGGCAGAGATGCGTGCCCAGTACCGGGCAAGAAGACACATAAGTGTGGATGATTCCATAGAGAGCATGGACACAGAGGATGGGACGGTAAGAAAAGAAAACCTCTCGAAAAAGGATATTTCTAAACCTTTTTTAAAGTAATTTTGGTTTTGAAGCCAAGGATCTTCAGGAGAGCCAACTTAATCACTATACTAGCCAAGAACTCTTGAGAGAAGATAAGGATGGAAGTTTCAGTTTAGATGTGGGAGGAAAACCTCCGAGAAATGTTCCAGGGAAAACCCTGGGTTTCAGGTTTGATTTGTTTTTTAAATTACCTTTCAAATGATTTGCACATTTGGCTTGTTTCCTTTACCATAGTGAAGCTTTTAGGTAACCTAAATATATTTTTTTTAAACCTAAAACTTGCTGAATTGTCCTTTCAAATCATGGTATTCTGTGTGTACAAAAAACCACAAATGCAGTCGCCATTACTGTGTTAATTGTGCCTGAAATTCATTGTACATAACATACAGTCCTTATACACACACAGAACAACTACTCGTTGTGTGTTGCGTACATGTGTTATAGGGGATGGGACTTCCAACCTTCCAACCTTTGGTGGTGGAAAACAAAATGTTTCTTTCTTTTGGACACCATGTGTTATTTTTAGACCATCATAATATTGAGATCGTGCTCTCTTTATGGCTATTTTATGGGTTTCAATTGCATGTATTAAAATCAAGATACAGCTTGCCAAACTTCTCTGGTGGTTTGGGGTGGTTTGAGGAGTAACAGGCAGGGCAATTTAGTTCAATTTGAGGACCAAATAGTTAAAAATAATAATTTTTTTTTTTTACTACGATGCTTTGTGAGTACATTTTAGCCATTTCTCCTTGTTTCTTTGACTCCTCAGCAACAACCAACTCGTCAATATCGATCACCTTCACAAGCAGCAGCTCCGACACAGGCTCAGCCAGGTTCCCAAGCACAAACAACACCGGTTAGTTAATCATTACTGGAATGAACTATGTACATGTAGAAGGTTACTGTGTCTTGGCCAAGCGATTAGTGAACCTTACTCAAGTTCTGATGGCTGAGTCATCATGGTGTGGGTTCGAATCCCAGTCATGACGATTGTCTTTGAGTAAGACACACTGACTGTAATTGCTTCTCGTCGCTAAGTTTATTTCAGTATGTATTTGTAATTATTTGTTGCCTTTATTGCCAGCAGAATCAAACTCAAAGCAATCAGCCCTTTGGCCCAGACTCTGCTGACCCACTTGGTGCGCTGCCCGTCGGCTGGCAAATGCAGAAATCAGAGGCTGGGCGTGTGTTCTTCATTAACCATAATACACGGACTACGACATGGGTAAGTGGAACCACGTTATCCCCCTAGCTATCGAGGCTAATGCAAGAATCGCAGAATGGCGGCATTCCATCGGGGATGACCGAGACATCCGGGGTGAACTTGTGAATCCAGGGCTTGATTTCACAAGGCGCTAAGAACCATCTTAACATGAGTTGTCAGTAGTGATTTGTATTGTGACATTACACTTTGCCTAGCAATCAAGAGTGATACGCAGTTTAGATAAATCTTCGCTCTTTGTGAACTCAAGCCCAGAATCACAGAAAAGCAGCATGCTATTGTGTCTGAGTGGTCAAGTTCTGATGGCCAAGACATCCGGGGTAAATAGCAGCATGCTATCGTGTCTGAGTGTTCTGATGGCCGAGTCATCAAGGGTTGAAGTTTGGAATCCAGAATCACAGAATAGCAGCTTGGTATCGTGTCTGATTGGTCAAGTTACTGTTTTCCTAGTTTTCCTGGCCAGGCAATTTTAAATAAGATTCTGAAGAAAATAGAAAAATATTTCAGTTTGAAATTATAGTTTGAAATAATTGGAAACACAATCAACTTGTGTGTGGGTGTGTTTGAGTAGGTATACACATTCAAACCGGGGACCTATAACAAAAGGGACAATAGGTCCACAGTTGCTATCACAAAGGAAAGCATTGTGGTCCACGGTTGCTATCACAAAGAGTTGAACAAAGGAGGGTCCACGATTGCCGGTATTTACACACGGGTGTGTGTGTTCGCACGGATTGGCACTTGTGGGGTCCTGACAACAATGGAACAATGGACCCCACAAGGTCATTTCAATAGGAACAATTGGACCCCACAAGGGAATTCTTCAGAAAAGGGAATAATAGAACAACAATAGCAGTACCCCACACACCGGATCTGTAAGGGTGTGTGTGTGTGGGTGTTTGTTTGTCTGGGTAAGCGTTACATACGAAGTGTGGATCTGAGAACAAAAGAGGTCCCCACCCAGTAGTGTTGAAGAATAGGATTTTCTTCAGTGTACAAATGTTCTTATTTGAAAAAATGTTAACATCTGTTTTTTGTTTGTTTTTTAATTCTGCAGGAAGATCCTAGAAAGCAGAGGCAACAGCAAGATGACCTTGGTCCTCTACCAGTGAGTATCCCCCCCAACTAAATTGACCCATTTTTCGTTATTACCTAAAATACAAAAAGTTCTACTTTTGAAATATTCTTCTTCCACTTTGTGTTTGCTGCCCTTTCCAATGTACTTAAAAAAAAAATGTCTAACAGTAAGATTTGAAAGTTCATACATGTATCTGGCACTACAGGGGCAGGAGGAGCTTGGGGTAATAAAACACTTTCTATACAGCACATGTATCCTTGTCATTTGATTGGTGGAACATACGTTACGTGCCTTTTTTTGGCCACTTATGTACTGCTCTGATGCGTGATGCTCCAAAATTTAGAATAGGAATCCTATAATGATAAATATAGGATACTTGGGACACTTCGCAGCATCATTTGCAAAAATAATCGTTCCTGCCCGCTCGTCACAACGAAACAAGGTCGTGTCATGGTGCGCCGGACAAGGTTGTTGTCTGCATGGAGTCGTCCACATTGTTTAGAAGTTTTAAAAGGTTTTTAGAGTGTGGGGTGGATGAGTTTTCCGTATCTATTTTGAGTTTATTTTCAAATTTCAAATGGCAAGGATCTATGTGATTGTCATGTGAAACAAATATTGAATGCATTTTGTTTGTGCATTGCCAAAGAAGATAATCATAAGGTGAAAGATGGCTTTTCCATTTCACTCAGCTTTCCCTTGTGAAATGGAATAGTCTAGATTTCTCCTCATGATTATATTCTGGGACAATGCACTCACATGCATACAATATTTGTATAATATAAAAATCAGGTCTTGCCCTCAAGCTTTTTCAAGTAAAGTAAACTGTACTTTTTCCTTGCTCCTGGGATCATTTATTCGCCAAGAATTTGTTTCTGTAATGTCATGACTTTAACCATTAGGTATTGATCGCAACTTGTTCAGATCATTCACACACTCAACAAAAAAACTAAAACACTTTGTATGTATTATTCACATCTGAACAAAAAAAGAACAAATATGTGAGCATTTTAAACAGATCTGTATGTCACACAGTTTATAGTAGACCACAGGGCAAGCTGAGAAGTGGTGTTTACTAGCCCGTTTCAGTTTTCCCTAGACAATGTACGCCGGGCTAGTGTTAATTCAATTTTTCTATTTTTTGTTCAATTCATTTAGGTTTATTAACAACTCAAATATTACACGACAGAAGTCTAAAAGACTAAAATTTACGTATTTACATTGTTTGAAAACTACAAAAGTTAAAAAGTTAAAACGACAAACCTGTAAAGCGATATAACCTAAAAATACTAAACAAACAAACAACAACAAAAAGTATATCAAAAAACAGTGGAACTAGATACTAGACTGCTCAAAAAGCATCGTACAAAAAACTTGCTGATGACTAATAAGACAAAATCTAGGCAAGCAAAGAACGGAATTGAAATTGGACCTCATAACCGTAGCAATATTCACAACAGTAAAAGGAAAACAATCGAAAATCACACTTACGTAAAAAAAAAAGGGGGGGAAATGCTGCACTACAAGTGACCAAACTTCCAACCCCAAGTTTACCAATTTAAAAGAATATTGACTTGCTGTTAGAGATACTTAGTGACAATTTATAGCCTTCATTAGTGTTAAGTGTGAGCCCTGTAGAGCTGGATGTTATACCTTGTTGTTTTTGTCATGCAGGCTGCCTGGGAGCAGAGGGTCCATGCCGATGGTAGAATATTCTTCATTGATCACAGTAAGTTCCTATAGTTTTTACCTTGAGTGAAATGCATCAACGGCAAAGTTATCCATTTTGATTTATTACTGATTGAAATGATTACAGTCGAATCAAGGAGATCATACAAAGCTATTTGAAGTTACAACATTCTTAACTTTGTTTAACTTTTTTTTTTCCCCACAGATACGCATAGTACACAGTGGGAAGACCCAAGACTGCAGAACCCTGCCATTGCTGGACCAGTAAGTCGCTAATGTTTGCTTAAAGGGTTTATAATAATAGTGGCTCCAAGATGTGGAGCTACTTTTTGAAGTATTTGACCTATTTCTTTACATAGCACCATGTAATGGTTTACAAGGTGCTGTGGCGCAATATGCTGCCAATCAAACCAGGAACACTGGGGCGAACCCCTTCTCTTTTCAATAAGTGCACTGGGTTCTTTTACATGCATTACGGGACCAACGGCTTTACGCCCCATCCGAAGGACAAAGCAATAATGGTTAAGTGTCTTGCTTAAGGACACAAGTGTCACGACCGGGACTCGAACCCACACACTGCTGAACAGAAACACCAGAGCTTGAGTCTGGTGCTCTTATCTTCTTGGCCACGACACGCCATAGTATGTGTTATTAGCAAAACATTTGCTTACCGAGATGGTACCCATTTATAGACCTGGTTGAAGAGAAGCAATTATAGTAAAGCATCTTGCTGAAGGACACAAGTGTCGTGAGCGAGATTCGAACGCATGCCCCAATGACCCAACCACCAGAACTTGAATTCGATGCACTGAATCGCTCAGCCATGACACACTACAATATCCCAACATAAATATGTTTTTGCGACACAATTTGCTTCTTCACTTCTTTCCTACTGAGTGCTTAAATCAAATGGATTGTTGTTGTTTATTTTAGGCGGTTCCTTACTCTAGAGACTACAAGAGGAAGTATGACTACTTCAAATCAAGACTCAAGAAGCCGGTAAGTTCAGCTGCAAATCCTTTACTTTGTTGTGCCTGATTTTGACTGATTAATTGTCAAAGACCATTATCCACACTTGATGTGATCCAACATATACATCAAATAACAAACCTGTGAAAGTTTAAGCTCAATCGGTCATTAGAGTCACGAGAAAAAAAGTGTGGAAAAAACCTTAAATGTTTTCATGGTTTTCAAACGCTCATTATTTATTTGACAGATGGACCCAGCAAAACCTTCATATTATGCGGTCATTTATATAAAAAGATGTGCCCCAATTGTACCATAATTTTGTATATGTATAGGGTTTTATCTGAGACACTTTGATGATAGAAGGAGAATTTCACGACTGACTTCAAGAAATCTGGCCGATATGTTTGATGAATAATTGTTGTTTTTCTAGAACTTAAACCTGATCATTTATGTCAGAAAGTCGAGCGAAGTTCAATATTTATTTTGTAATTCCATTCTCTTCACTTCTCACCGATTTTGTTGTCCCACATAGTCCAACATTCCCAACCGTTTTGAGCTGAAGTGCAGTCGATCTAGCATCATGGAGGACTCCTATCGTAACATCATCAGCGTTAAGAACTCGGATCTACTCAAGGCTAGACTCTGGATTGAGTTTGTCGGCGAGACGGGTCTAGACTATGGTGGTGTTGCAAGGTCAGTCCAAGGGTTTGCCTGTAAATCTTTTTAGTGACTGGTGGGGGGAACGGACCAGTGACTGACCAGCAGGAACAGTCACTGGGCAGTGGGACCATTGACTGACCAGTAGGACTATCGACTCAACAACAGGACCATTGACTGACCAGCAGGACTAGCCAGTAGGATTAGTGACTGGCCAGCGGGACCAGTAAGACTTTTGACTCTACGGCAGGTCTATTGACTGAGAAGCTGGACTAGTGACTGGCCAGCAAAGCCAGTGACTGGCCAGCAAAACCATTGACTGACCAACAAGGCCATTGACTGGCAAGCAGGACTATTGACTGAACAACTGGACTAGTGACTGGCCAGCAGGACTATTGACTGAACAGCTGAACTAGTGACTGGCCAGCAGAGCCAGTGACTGGCCAGCAAAACCATTGACTGACCAACAAGGCCATTGACTGCCCAGCTAGACCACTGACTGGCCAGCAGGATTGGTGACCATTAGTCTCTGGTGACTGAATGCAATTGTTTCATGATACTTTGTCCTTACATTTGTTCTGTTAGTTTTGTTGAATTGATGAATTGTGTTATTTGACTGATTGTTTGGTGTTTTTGTTGTTGTTGCAGGGAGTGGTTCTTCTTACTCTCAAGAGAGATGTTCAACCCTTACTATGGTCTCTTTGAGTATTCAGCCATGTAAGTTGTACCATTTGTATCTTCAAACTTCACCCCTGTTTTAATTAACCCTCCTGCTCTTGATAATAAGGTTTATCGCGATTCAGAACCGCAATGCGTCATGGGAGGGCAAAGGGGGCAAATGCATACCGCGGTGCAAGACGTGCACACGCACAGCCTATATCTCTGTGTAAACTAAAAAGTAAACAAGCTTATGATTTGAACGTCGCAACAATTTTGTAAACAACACAGTCGGACGTCATGCGCCCGGGCTACCGAGTTCCCGGGTTTCCCACCTTTCACTACACCCATCATGCTCAGGGAAACAGCGCCCTCTCTTGGTATTTTTGCTATTCGCTATAAACCTCATGCTGCCTCCAAACAAGTAGCTGTTTGACGTCCATTATTAACACATAGAAGAAACGATTTGGAATAATGCATTCAGAAGACGCCCGACTGCATTGCTGGCAGCTTGCCTTCAGTAAAATTGTCAAAGGTGTCTCACCGGGTAGATGTCTATAAGTAATAATAATATTAATAATAATAAATGAGGATATACAATGAGCTGTTGCAAACTGCTTACCAACCAAAAGGACATATGGTATAAATGCAAAAAAAACAAAAAACAACTAATGGCCTGATGTTTCAACATTAGCAGAGTCTTTCTCGAAGGCTAAATGTATACAACTCACATAAACAGGTATACTGGTGTAACAGAAGCAGTCAAAGTGGAAAGAAATGAAAAGGAATTTGGGATTGAACAAAGAAAAAATTGACAAGAGTGGGATTTGAACCAACGACCTCCAAGTTAACATGCTGGAGCTCTACTAACTGAGCTATCTAGCACTATAATACAGGCATGATATTCTTCCTACTTTAGTCTGATTTCTGATTCTTTTTTGCCCCTGGAAAAATCAGAAAAATTATGATTTAATAGCCTGAAAATATATAATAAACCATACACCATATGAACAAGTAGGTCAGCCCTTGTGCTCAAACATTATTTGCCTACTTTTTCCAAGCACCAAATAACATGCCTGATAATAGCGGTCTCTCTATGTTGTTAGTATCTTTGTTTGGTGGCGCCAGTCAGAAGCTATACAACCTTTAAAGAAATGAAAAGAGAGTGGCAGAAAGCACACAGAGACAATGAAGGTGGAGACAAAGGGGGGTAGAGGGAAGGGGGCTGGTTTAACCACAAGAGATTGGAAACACAAAATCAAAGATGGGCAGATGGAGAAAAAGTAGTAAAGTAGTGAATGAGGAGAAGGCAGAGCCAACAAGCTGTAATAATTTCCTTCTTGGATGTACAATGAGATACAACAATTTTTGTTTTATTGTTCTCAAATCTTGTTCTTCATCATGTGTCTAACAGGGACAACTACACCCTTCAGCTCAATCCTGCTTCAGGAGTGTGCAACGAGGAACACATCTCGTACTTCAAGTTCATTGGACGGGTCGCTGGCATGGCTGTCTACCACGGCAAACTATTGGATGGTAAGTCTCCGTAGATCAGTGTTTGAGGTCTCGACCAATGTCTCGATCTGAGTCTCGGTCTCAGACTTTGGCGTCTTGACTCCATTATAGTGAAAAACCATGCACAATTTTCAGTCTTAATTTTGGTTGTAACAATCAAAATCAGCTGCTGCGTTTTCTTCAGTTTTCAGACAGTTTTCTCGAATATGACTTTATTTCAGAGGGAAATATTTCACAGAAAAATTGTTCAGACTAAAATTAAACAATGATGTTTTTTATCCTTAACAATTCTGTATATACCTTTAAAGATATGAAGTAAAATAATTTTTCTGTCTGTTCTTTGTCCGACAGCATTTTTCATCCGCCCATTCTACAAGATGATGGTCAACCGGCAGATCACCCTGCATGACATGGAATCAGTGGTAAGACTTTGTACCTCGTCACTCAAATGACAGTTCACTTCACCAATTAATTTCACAGGATAAGAAAACATTCTCCAAGAAGAAAATTAATTTATGATGTTTCCACTCTGATTGGTCAAAGGCTGGTCATGTGATGGTGTCTGTTAAGATGTGATATAAAGACCGGCTCTGTGAAGTAGTGACTGAATGGCCCCATAACAAGCATACTGTTGTGTAAAAGTTCTGTTTGCACTATGTTTGTTGTGCGGGGAACTATCAATTTGTTATTTTTTTTGGTGGGTTTTTTAGGGGGCAATGACAAGTAGTGCCACATGCACATGCATACCAGGTGCATACCAGGTGCATTCCACCAACCTGGTCATTACCACGCTGTGAAGACCGGCTCCTAACCCCGTTAATGCCTCATTCTTATTTGTGGAGGTTTCTAAGTCAGGGCTCGAATTTGGGGAGAAAATCCACAAGACTACAGGGCTTGTAGCTCAAAATCTTTACTGGACCAGATATTTTTTTACAAGACCAGATTCAAAATGTGAAAAAAAAAAACTTGCTGCCACAGTTTAACATGCATTTAACTGCTTTTATATGAACCAGAACTGAGACAAGTAAGGGAAGAGTATACTTCATTACTCATAGAATTGAAAGATAATTTATTAGACCCAAAGTCAACACTTGAACATAATGTGTTTCTGTTATTCAATTGAAAAACACAAGACCATCGGACTTGTTAGGTCATAAGTTTACTGGCCCGACACTAAAATTACTGGCCTCGGGCCTGTGGTCCAGTGTAAAATTCGAGCCCTGTAAGTGATACCAAGCTCTTCAGGAACAATTGTTATTGAAGATGCATTTGGCTCGTTAGAATCGAGTGATACTTTACACAAGCAGGTGATCTCTCAGGATTTATTCTGATTTCAGGATTTTCTCAAAACCACCTTGAGCCTTCAAATTTTCTTGAAAGAAGTAAAGTAGTCGCCACATGGAAAACGAAATAGTCCACATTGTGTCCAAACCTGTAGTTTTGTATTTTCTGGAGTCTGTAAAAACCTTTTGAACTGTAACATCTGGGAGGTTCCATGACTCAATTTCACAAAGCGCTAAGATTCATCTTTAGATGAGTTGTCAGTATTGCCCTAGTGATTTGTTTTGCCATATCACGCTTTGCTTAGCAATTAAGATTGTGACTGTCTTCTGACTGGCACCCCAGAACAAAGATATTGACAAAATGACCGCCAACATAGGGCTAGATAGCTCAGTTGGTAGAGCGCCGGCACGTTAATCCGGAGGTCATTGGTTCAAATCCCGCTCTAGTCAATTTGTCTTTGTTCAACCCCAAAAATCCAGTTATGATTGATTCGCACTTAAGATCTGTCTCAGCTCTTTGTGACACCGGGCTAAGGTCTAGAATAAGGGGGACCAAGACTCGCAAGCCATTTTTTAGGAATTTTTACTTCCGGCCAATCTCATCCTTTCACACTCTTCTCCACACTGAGTCATGTGACCTTTCTCCACACTGAATCATGTGACCTTTCTCTCATAGGATACCGAGTACCATAACTCACTGCTATGGATTAAACAGAACGACCCCAGTGACCTTGAGCTGACCTTTTCTGTAGACGAGGAAAGCTTTGGAACTGTAAGTATTTGGAGGCCGTGTCCGAATTGGCGGCTACAGCTACGGCTACGGCTGTATTTCCACATCATCATGTTGTAGAGCATCCTTAGCAACAGTTGTAGCGATAGCTGTAGCTGGGATCTGGCCTAAAGCTGTGTTTGAATCAAGTAACTTTGGCTATGGCTATGGCTGTTGGATACAGCAACAACGTTTATTTAGGCAAAATAATATATTAAAAAAACATGTTTTATAGCGTCCTGCCTTTTTGAAAAAAGGAGGAGGGTCTTTTTTTTTTTTTTTTTTTTTTTCAAATATGGCCGCCCAACTTATTTTCCAAGACAACCGACCGGGCTATTTTTTAAGATGGTTGCCAGTTTTCGGTGTGCTTTTTCAGTTTTCTAAAGTCTAAAAATACGTTCTTATTAAAATTCATCCTTTTTTTTTCGTAAATTTTTTTTTTAAAAGGAGGCGGTCTCTCAAAAGGAAGCAGGCGGGGACGCTAAACATGTGTTTTATTTTATTTGGCCTTATTTATTTATTTATTTTGTCTTATTTAACCAGGGTAGCCCAATCAGTTTTCAATGAACTGTTCTCCCTGGGGGCCCTGGATACATACAATAAAAATACACAAGAAAAAAAAACCAGTTGAATGGTTTCTGACTGGCACCCCCCTGAACAAAGATATTGACAAAATAGGGAGACCGCCAACATAGGGCAAGATAGCTTAGTTGGTAGAGCGCCGGCACATCAATCCGGAGGTCGTTGGTTCAAATCCCTCTCTAGTCAAATTTTATTTTTTTTACCCAAAATCATTTAAAGTTTACCCAGTCAGTTTCCCTTGTGGTTTATTATTCGTTAAGAATAAAAACACTAGCAGCAAAACATTACCTACAAGAACACATAGAGTCCTAAGAAGTACATAATGAGGCCTTGGAGTTAAGCAAACCAAAAACTTCTGAAACTTTACTTAGATCACAACTTTAACAACATTGCCAAAATGGCCTCTCCTGGGGAAACTGTTGAAGGCCCTCTTTGGCAGAAAGCAGTGAATGAATCTCAGTTTTTTCAATGAACAGATGAAGACGACGGAGCTGAAGCCCAACGGCGCAGAGGTTCCTGTGACTAACTTCAACAAGAGAGAGTACATACAGTAAGTCGGAATTTCAATTCTAAGTATTTCAGGGCTCGAAATTTACACTGGACCACAGACCCAAGGCCAGTTATTTTAGCATTGTGCCAGTAAACTCATTACTTGACCAAGTCCGGCGTTCTTGTGCTTGTGTTCGAATGTTGACTTTTCGTCGTAATACAAATCAGATAAATATTCTCTTGATGCTTGTTCAAATTAAAACAGTTCAAAAGTCCAGACTCCAACTGTGTAGCCAATTTGTTCTTGTTTCAATTCTGGTCTTGTAAAACAAATTCTGGTCAAGTCAACTTTTTGAGCTACAAGCCTTGCAGTCTTGTGGATTTAACCCACAAAATCGAGCCCTGTATTCACTAGGATTCTTCCACATTCAATCTAAAAAATAGTTCAGCACAGCAAATTAACAGGGCTTGAAGTTATTAAAATTGTTTCATACTTTGTGACATTGTGTAAAAAGTACAAATCGAATAATGATAAAGATATGTAGGGAGACCAAGTGATGATCCCTTCGTGTTCTTGGGTCAGATGCAACTTACTTGTTTGCATATTTTCTTTCAAAACGTCAGTTTGGGTCTGCAACCCTTGCGCCTTCCTCTTTTTTGGTTAGCTTTCAGCAGGGAAAGAGCACCTTCTACTTTCTGTGGGGTAATCTCTCTTATGTGTGGAGCATAACTGACCATACTCTGTGGCCATGCTCTTAATTGTTATTATGTGGGAGGGATAAGTTCTAGAGCCCCTAGTGAGTATCATTTAGTGTTATGCCATCCAAGAAATCAGGTATTTTTTAGGAATAGATGAATGGTTTTCTTTAAATTTGTATGTATGGATAGCGCATAGTTTTAGTAGCCAGCCACATTTTGACCCTTGACCTTCACATTGTAGTTGTTGTATTATAATTTACTGTGACTGTGTTGTGCTATTATTGTGTTGTGTACTGCTACATATGAAAAATATTTTATGTCTTGAGACTTTGTAGAATTTGTGGTGATTGCTCATCTTTTTTCATTAGAAGACATATCCTACTCCCCCCCCCCCCCAATATGACAGAAAAATTTATGGGGGAAGAAAAAACAGTAATAAAAACTACAAACAAATAGAGTAAGATCTGGAGAGGTGATTGGAAGAGCACTGCAGAGACTAAACTTTTTGTGAACCACATTTTCATCCTAACAGGCTTGTTATACAGTGGAGATTTGTAAACAGAGTTCGGGCACAGATGACAGCATTCATGGAGGTAAGAAGATAATTTGAAGAACATCACAGTTCTTAATAAGAAAATGGAATTGGCTGTTGCAAAATGCTCACCAACCAAAATACCCTAGGAAAAAAAAGGCAAAAATTAGTTAGTGGCCTGACGTTTCGACCCTAGCAGAATCTTTCTTGATTTTAGCCTTCAAGAAAGACTCTGCTAGTGTCAAAACGTCATGGCCACTAACTAACTTCTGCATTCTTTAATAAGGGAATAAAAAAGAGGGGCAAGGAGGTCTTAAATGGCTGATTAAAACTAAGGGACTGAGCCGAAGGTGAGGTCCTTTATCACACGGCCATGATCCTGTAAGGTTTTAAACAGCCATTTAGGACCGAGTCACTTCTCTTTTACTCCCATTTAAATAGCTTTTTTGTTAAAAAGCGTAAAAATAAAGGAAAAACTGAGATTGAACTTTGGGTGGGGTGAGGTAGTGTTTGAAACTTTATAACTTATAAGTAATAATACTTTTCAAAATAACTCATGTGTTTGACTTTTTTTTACAGGGATTTCATGATCTTATTCCGCCGGACTTGTTGAAGATCTTCGATGAGAATGAAGTTGAGGTAAGAGGCACATTTGACTTTGCCGAGAATTAACTTAAAACCTGTCTGCTCAGCTTGTGACGTTCACACATTTCTCTTGCCATTTTTTGTTCTCATCATCTTGTGTAGTAACTTTGTCATGCATTGTTTTGTATATAATGTGTAGTTGAAGAATTGTTCATTAAGAAGGGTTTCATCCCTGTACAGCGCATTGGGGTCTTGCTGTGGACGAAATGCGCTTTACAAGAATGATTCATTATCGTTATTATTATTATTATTATTATTATTTACAAATCAAATTTTTTTTTCAAGTTTACTATTATGCAGGCACGATATTCTTCCTACTTAAGTCTAATTTCTAGATATTTGGCCCTCAGAAAAATCATCAAAACTGTTATTAAACAGCCTGAAAAGTCTATTAAAGCCTACACCAAATGTACAAATAGGTCAGCCCTCATACTCAATGAAGTTTTCCTACTTTTTTCTAGTAAATAAAAATCATTAACACAGGATATAAAAAACCCAGAGCTTTGGCTGAATACCATGACAGGTACTCTTCAACCCATCGGCACTTACGTGCATCTTCAATGTTTGTTTATTTACTCACTGAACTGGGCAGGGAAATGTCGCCGGATTTATGCAGTTTCGAGAAATCATAATATAACTTATGTTGTGATTGTGTTGTTGTGTTAAGTTCTGTTTATTTTGTAGAGGATGAAATTATCTTGCAAATGATCTACACATATATTTATTTGTTTTTACTGAATTTAAGCTTTGAGATTGCAAACATAATGACACATCAACTAAATTACACAAATTGTAATGTATATGAATTGCGTTAGTGTTTCTGTAACCACGTTTCAAACCAGAACAAATTGATTGAAATAAATAAAAACAGACCTTTGGAAATTACTATTAATGGCTACTTTACTTTCATATAACATCTAAATTTCTTTACAATGTAAACTCCTTTAACAATTCATTTTGTGATCACCATTGTTCTCTATTTCCTGTGCAATTTTTCCTTGTTTTGTATTGTATTTGTTTGTTTTTGTGTTTTTAAGGAACCCTATGGGAATAAGCCGTGTTTAAATTACTTTTCTTGACTTTCCTTGGCTTTGTCGGTCAAAGGAGGTGCACACCATCTTATTCCTTGTTTGTTTGTTCTTATGCCTGTTTATTATTGTTATACATGTATGATTTATTGATAAATGTTCTGATTTATTTATTTTTTGTATTCACTATAAGTTTTGGTTGGTATTCATTTTGTAGACAGACCATGGTGCGCTTAGAAACATCCGTATTAAGCGCCTAATAAATGTTGTGTATTATTATTATTATTTATTATCAGTTTACTGGTTATGCATTTTCTCTGTATGTTTGATTGTAATGCTAAAGAGAGGGATTTGAACCAATGGCCTCTGGTTTAACGTGCGAGTGCTTTACCAACTGAGCTATCTAGCCCTATATTGGCGGTCTCCCTAGACAGAATAGGGAGACCGCCAACAAAGGGCTAGATAGCTCAGCTGGTAGAGTACCGGCACGTTAATCTGGGTTCAAATCCTGCTCTAGTAAATTCTTCTTTGTTCGACCCCAAATTATTTAAAATTTACCCAGTCAGTTTCACTTGATATGACAAAAATAGAATAATAGTAATAAATAATAAATAATATTTTAGTGCAGTATCTATGGGTTTGTTCTTTAGGCCTAGACATGTTTCTTTATAAAAATAGACAGTTTAGAGTGACTGTTGTTCTGTCATATTTAACAACGGTTTATCTTTCCACAGCTCTTGCTAAGTGGTCTTGGAGACATCAATGTAAATGATTGGAAGACCAACTCAGCCTATCGTGGTGGCTACCATCCCAATCACATTGTTATACAATGGCTATGGAAGGTAAGAAGTTTGACCTTTGATTTCCATAATCTAAAGTAGGACTGTATCCAAATCGGTGGCTACAGCTACGGCTACGAATGTGTATATGTTGCTAAGGACAGCGTATTCTTCAATGCATGACGACGCGGTGATGTAGCTGTAGTCATAGCCACCAATAGACTGCGCAAGTCTTGCCCGTATTCGAAATATTGGGACCCGTTGAAGTGTGCGAGTTTGTTTTCCTTCACGCATTAAAGCAATGTGCGTGGGACTAAAGTGGTCCCAAAAGTGATTGAATACGCGCGAGAGTTGCACGGTCTGTTTTGGACACAGCCTAACAACTTCTTTTAAACTTCAAGCTTGTGGGCTTTGTAAGCCAATTTTGAGGAAAAGATTTTCTTTGAACTGGAGGCATGGTGGGTAAAGGAGGGGTGGCTATGGACAATATTTGTTCCGTCTTTGTATTGTAGTGCCCAGGCCAAGTGGTCCGGCACATCAAACTCAAGTTCTGGAAGCTGAGTCACTGGAGTGTAGGTTCAAATCCCAGTCATAGCACTTGTGTCCTTCAGCAAGACACTTGACTATAATTGCTTCCCATCACCCAGTAGTAAATGGGTACCTGCGAGGGTAGAGAGACTGTTGTTTTGGATGTTAAGCAACCTGTGTGCCAATTTGGCTGCCGGTGCTGCATACTCCCAAGGAGTTGAGAACTATAAGGTCCTTTAAGGTGCATACTTGGCTTGAAAAAGTGCATGTTGAATGCACATTATTATTTTATTTTCTTTAACGTGAAGGGTACATCTTACTAATTTCTTCTAGAACATTTCAAAAAACAACCTGGGCAAAGACCAAGGCACACAAAACGTTCCTCAAATGATTCTAGGGACATGTGGTCAGATACTAACATCTCTGCTTTAAAATCTCTGCAGGCCATTCTTTCCTTCGACACTGAAATGCGCTCCCGCCTCCTCCAGTTTGTGACGGGTACGTCCCGTGTTCCGATGAATGGGTTCGCCCATCTGTACGGCAGCAACGGTGCCCAGCTCTTCACAATAGAGAAATGGGGCACTCCGGAATCGCTCCCCAGAGCTCACACATGGTATGTTAGAAAAGATTTTGTTCAACCTAAAATTAGTTAAAATTTACCCCAGTCAGTTTCCCTTGTGGTTTATTACTTAGGAGTGAAACAACCTTCCCCATGTTGGATGGTAGTCATTTCCACATTGTGTGTTTTGAGCTGAATTGGATTGGGTTAGTTAGGCTTTGGGTGGGGGGGGGGGGGGGGATGGGCAAATGACCCAAATCATCATCGTCATCATGTAGCGGTTGCAACTCGAATCCCTTTCACAACACCAACTCCTGGTGGAGCAGAGTTGCCAATATTTCCATCTTACAATCAGGGCGATTGTGTACAACAATCAGGGAGATATTTAAAATTACATTTAACATGAAAGGGAACAAGTTTCCACAATCGGGGAGATTTTCAAATTTGTTCATCAGAACATGGAAAGATTGGTTTATTTTCAGGGAACTTTCTGGAAAATCAGGGAGAGTTGGCAGCTCTAAAGGAGTCCTTATCCCGTACTTTTTTAAGGTCCTCCATTTCCTATTCTTTGCCTCTGCCAATCACATCAATGTAGCTGAAAGATCTTCATCCACTTTTAGGGCCAGAAGTCTCCAATACACATAGTCCCCTTGACAAAGAGCATGTCCTGTTCCAACTCAATGCACATGTTTGCTAAGAGGGTGTTCGCTGACATCTATTTAGTTGTTACGGTACCCGCTGATAAAATATAGGATTTGAACTGCCTCTAGCTACCGGGCCATCTCAGTGGTCTAGTGGTAAGACATCTACTCTAGAATGGCAAAAGACGTGGGTTTAAATCCCACCCATGTAATATGCTTGTGAATTTTTATTCTCAGGACTCGGGGAAAGTACTAAGTATACAGTGCTTTACACACATTGGTGTAAGGGTAAATAATATTTTGTATCCCCGATGCACATTTATTATCTGTTACGAGGGAATTTGTTTAGAAGCTTTGCCCCTTACGGTGTCCCTAAAAGCATTGTGATAATTTTAACTTTTTCAAAAATTTCATTTCATACTTTCTGTGACTGTTACGCTTGACTTTGTGGTTCATCACGTTTTGAAACTGTATGAAAATTCTAACCAATAACTCCTGTAAATTTGTTTGCAGTTTCAATCGTCTGGACCTCCCTCCCTATGAGTCCTACTTCAAACTGAAGGAGAAATTACGCACAGCAGTTGAGAATGCTGAAGGCTTCGAAGGAGTCGACTAAACGACACAACATGCTGACCCCCCCCCCCCCCCCCCCCCCTTCAGCGTTGTCCTCACCTCCGAAAGTGAACCCCTACCCTGCTTAGCTTCTCACTTCTAGATTCTCATACCCATGTAGGGGGTGCTTTGCCGAAACCATTTTGCTGCATTAAGAAACCTAAAACATTCTGCGGCCATTTCTGTCTGGTTCTCTGCGGCGTACAGAATGACACGGATGGTTTAGATGACTATTTGTCACACCAGCCGAGGCTGGTGTGACAAATAGTCATCTAGTTTGGTTACATTGGTTACATCTAGTTTGGTTACATTGATCTGAATGGAGGAACACCCAAGATGGCCGCACCCCAATAAAGGTCTTCAATAGATTATTGATGGGAGGGTACCAAGACTTACTGGTTTAATAGAAACAGTCTCTTGGAACACCCTTTTTCTTGCTGAACAAAAGTATTAGGATTTTGTATACATAATCTTTTGATTTAAATGATGTTTGAAATTAATTAACTGCCTTTAGGAGGATGTTCATATGTTACACAATGTCCACCTCCCTCCCCTCTCAACCTGATGAAAGAAATACAAAATGGCTTCTCTTTATGAAGGCTTGTGCACTTGATTTAAAAACAACAAATACACAATTTGAGTTCCGGGATGAAATTGAAGAATCATTACACCTCCTGTTTACATAGGCACATATACAAGGGTAATATCCCTTTTTTCCCAATCCCATCAGAAAATGTTATCTCTGCGTTTTTTGTGAGAAAATGTCAAGTGATAAATTCAAGTTGGTACCACTCTTACACCGTTCATGTAATTGTTGGGGTTTTTTCTTATTCAGAATGACACTGGGTTAAATGTCAAAGGTTACGAACCGAGCGTCTATTTTATGTTGCAGCCCTCTTTGTTGGGATCCCTGTTCATAATGCTTACAGTCAATGCATGAAAAAAGGGGGGAGACCAGTCTATCAGATGTCTCATTACAACAATGTATAAACTCATTATGTAGTCGGAAGATTTTATATTTGTGTCAATAACATTTTCTCCCATTCGATATAAAAAAAAACATGGGAACACTTAACATATTGTTATTCCTGTAAATATTTTATTGCACAGAGATGTGTTATATACATCTGGTATTAGTTATCAAAATCTGACTAAAATTCTTAAATATTCAATTAATAGTATGTAGTATATAGTGATATTTTCTAAATAATGTGGATAAAGGTTTACTGTGGTTTTTTCTAAATATTAGAGAATTAATCTTAGGAGATAAATGTAAAAGTTATGCTTGAAAAAAAAACATCCGTAAAGCTTTGAAGGTCATCATGGCTTTGAGGAATGTGTTTGTAAAGACCTGGGCCCCATTTCATAAAGCATGTAAGCACAAAAACTTGCTGAGCACAGAAACCTATTGCTTAGCAGAAACTGGTTACCAGCCAAAACGCCATAAAGTTTACATTGTTGTGACTGGTCCCCCACTAGTTTTTTGCTTAGCATAGAAATTTGCTAAGCAGTATTTTCTGCTTAACGGCTTTATGAAATGGCGCCCTGGGCCCCATTTCATAGAGCTGCTTTAAGCACTTTAAGCACTATAAGTAGCTAAGCACAACAAAATTATCTTTACCAGAATAAGGTTACCAGCTAAAATACAATTCCAAATGTATCGTTTTTGATTGGTATCCTGCTAATATCTGCTGAAAATTGTTAAGCACTATTTGCTGTTTAAGCAGCTCTTTGGAATGTGTGCGTTGGAAGTTTCCATCAAGAAGTTGGCATGGGGTTATTAAATCACGATGAACACAATACCAATTCAGCTGTTTTGAACTCTCAGTTGTGCCAATGATACACATTTGTGTCAATTTCAATTGAGTATTTTAGTCTTTTTTGGCACAATTGAGGATCACTACTTTCGCCGCTCTCAAAAGCCACTGAATGCCATAAAGGAAATTTGAAATGAAAAAGGGTCAATTTATGTCCAAGTTGTGGGTCCTTTCTGGAATCAAGGCAGGCCAGGAATTACAAGGAGATCTGTGCTCTAATCCTGGCCTTGATGCCCCTTCAAAAGTTCTCATGGACTTTAAGATTTTCCAATGGAAGTGTCCTTACTGGAAGTGTCCTTCCAATAGAAGTGTCCTAGAACTTCCAGAGGAAATTCTAGGCATGTCAAGGAGCCTGGGTTTATGTGCGTGCTGCATTCTGATTCTTACCTCAATCGGGAAGTAAAGTCTGGGGCACAACTTCAAAGAGCTGCTTAACCGCAAAAATGTTGCTTACCAGAATACAGTTACCATTGAAACTACCATAGCACATATAAGGCCCTTTTTTGCGTAGTTTTGCTAAACAGAAAAATTGTTAAGCAAACTTTCTTGCTTCAGCAGCTTTATGAAATGGGGACCCAAGAGGGAATCATTGCCACAAAGATTTTAACTTATTGATGGAGGGTCTAACAAATTAATTTCTTTCAACATCTACTCTTTAGAAAAATGTGTAATTGTAATAAGCATGCTCTAGTTGGCTAGAAAAAGACTGTTTATGTCTAATTTTTATTGGCTATGCAAAGTGCAAACATGTGGTCGTTAGAACTGTGTATAAAAGAAGACTAGGTCAAAATAATCCCAAAACCAAATTTGAGCTCTTAGTGTTTACCTCCTCTTTTTTTCTTCTTCTTTTAACTCCTCTGGTAAACTCGCATAATTTAAATTGTGCCAATAACCTGCCACCCTTTTTCACAACAAAATGTTCGCTATACCGAAAAAAACACCCCGACGGAATAACTCAAACTACCACAATTCAATACCAATTCTTTGTTTTGAGGTTGATGTATTCAGTAAAGTAAAAAAAAAAAGTGTTTCAAGACCCACAGGTCTGTTCTCCAACCTCTTATTGTTTTTTCCCCATTTTCTTGTCTTATTCCCTCTTAAGGCCAGAAAAAGGCGGAAATCTATATGTCCGTCATTGTCCGTTAACTGTAGTGCGCAATGCATAAAACTGAAAATACACGCCAAACAACGGACATGATTCCATGTATCCGTACTGCCTTTATGCGCTACAAAAAAATTCATTGCTTGGCGTGTACTTTCACTTTAAGGACTGCTCATTATGCACATCGCATGGCGGACACATGGATTTTGGCCTAACCGTCCAAATCCTTGTCAGGAAGTTGTCTGACTGTGGAGGATTGAAGACTGTAGGCCCACTGTTAGCACCTGGCATTCCCAAAGACCTTTGTCATGTGGTAGCCATCTTGCTTTTGTCATGTTCAATTTAATCGAACCCAAAGCCAGGCTGAAAGGGAGAATCAAGTTGTCATGGTTATTAGTAGTCATGACTGGGTAGTGCAGACAGTAGCAGCATGTTCAAGATTTTGAACTAGCAATACAAAATGTTTTTTTTTACCCCAAGGGGTGACATTGAAATAAGGTTACCTTCAGAAAAATATTGAAGCTATGACAAATTATTTCAGGGGTTGGGCGGGGTGGGTTTGAGTTAAAGGGAGGGGGGTAGCTATGCCACTGGCTTTTAGAGAGCATTATCAAGGCAATAGCATGATTGATACAACCCAATGTGACCTAAATCAAGACTGAAAGAGAAAAACAATGTGCAAAAATTGACTCATTTGGTTTTAAGCTGGCTTGCAGGTGCCAAGGTCTCTAAACTTACCTATGAAACTATCAAATACCAATCCAGTAATTTTGACATGCAACTACAAAGGGATGTACAGTATCTCTTCTATTATGTTGAAATGTTTAATGTATAGGGTTGTAAACCACAGTTTTATGAGGGGAAAAGAAGTCAAAACTGCAAATTTTTTCAAAAATTAATAGTGTGTAAATTTCGCACTGAGCAATAATTCTAACATGTAAATGAATGATTAGCTTGGGTGTTCGAAAAGATGCACAGACTTATCCATGGTTATAACCTAGTAAAAGGATTATTTTATCAAGTAATAAACCACAAGGGAAACTGATGGGGGTGAATTTAAAGTATTAATGGGGTGAATCAAGAAAAATTGACTTGAGCAGGATTTGAAGCTGTGACCTCCCGATTAACGTGCCGGCGCTCTACCAACTGAGCTATCTAACACTAATGTTGGTGGTCTCCCCAGTCATAATGGTGGCAGTCTCCTTGCTTTGTCAATTATCTTTTTTGGGGGGCTTCCTGTCAGAAGCTTGAAGATATTGACAATATAGAGAGACCGCCAACATTATGGCTCAGTTGGTAGGCTGCCATCACGTGAATCCTGAGGTCGCAGGTTCAAGTCCCGTTCTAATCAATTTTTCTTTGTTCAACCTGAATTATATTTTAATACACAGAGATCATCAATTGCTACTGTAGATAATGAATTTGTTGGTTTTTCTTTTCAATGTATTCTATAAAGTAGAGCTAGAATCTTTTTGTAACACCTACTGCATGATTATTTTCAATAAAGGTGGAATTTCTAATATTTTCTCGGGTTGTGGGCTGTAGTGTAGAGAGGGAGTCACTAGTGTTTGAGGTATAGGATGATCTATTGTTATAACACTCTCAAACTGCTTTAATAATGCAACTGTTTATGCTTTCACAGCAAAGAGCTGATATTTTTCAAAGTTCTGAACATGGTGACTTCAACTAAGAGCTCTTTAGGAATTCCCTTAAAGGCCCTGTACACGATTGGTAAGATCGAAAAACACAAATGTTCACAGATTCACACATAACTTACATGATTTAAAGTAAGTAATGGTAGAAAGGGTTCCTTAAAATATTTCTGCCTGAAATGCTATCGTTTCTGAGAAATGAGTAAAACAATAGTTTTTATCACGCGTGATAATAAACTCCATGTTTGAAAAACAGAAAACACATAAGGTCTTTTTTCACTATTTTCTCGTGATCTCGATTACCAATTGAGCTCAAATTTTCACAGGTTTGTTATTTCATGTATGTGGTTGATTACACAAAACATGAACACTGTCTGTGATTATTTTGTCAGCTCTGCCAATCCTGTATAATACCTTTAAGAGACAATGTCAGGCATTTGATTTCTCAGTATTTTTCCTTATTTCAGGATTTTCTCAAAATTCTTCAAAATTTTCTTGAAAGAAGTAAAGCGGTCACCAAAGAGATAGAGAAATAGTCCATAGTGTGTCTAGACCTGTTTTTTTTTCTTCTGTTGATGCATAGAGTCTGTAAACATCCTCCTGAATTGTAACATCTGAGAGGTTCTGGGTCTAGAACCCATGGCATGCAGACCATTTTTCAAGAATGTTCACATTCGTCAAATTTCATCCCTGAATGTGTCCCTGCAGCCAGAAAAGTTTAAGGTTTTTGGTGATTATTATTTTTTTTCTCCTGAAAACAATGTTGGGGTTGAACAAAGGAAAAATGACCGGAGCGGGATTTGAACCCACAACCTCCGAATTAATGTGCCGCAATCTACCAACTGAAATAACTACATGCCCCTCTTTCCTGGAAGCAGTGACATGATATAGCATGTTAGAACAAAACCTCTTCATTTAAACTCTCGATACGAAACTAATTTCAAATTGGTACGTACTTCTTAGAAACAAGACTGCGAAGAGTAATATGACGCTAACATTTCCATCAGATGAAATGTGACATGAGGCAACTATTCATTTGTGACTTAGATTTGAAAAATGCCTGGTACAAATGACTTGCTAAGTCACGGGGTACCGCTTCAATTTGAATTCCGCAGACTAAAGAGACGGTTGTTATGTCCAATGGTTCGGGAAAGTCATATTGTGACGTCATATGTAAGGGATACACAGACTGAATTACAAATTGTAAAAATGCTTTCCCTACATTATATTTAAACCTCAGGTTGGCTTAATAATAATAATAATAATATATAGTATTATATAGCGCATATATCTACCAATAAGGTACTCAAGAAGCTTGAACAGACAGAAGCATTCTAAGACAGGTTTTGAATTTTTGGGGGAATTATGGGACCAACTTTATGTAGCACCTTATTAGAGTTTACTAGGTGCTTTATAATACTCAGGATACATTTTGGGGCTATGTGACACAAGTCAATAAGCCATTTGCGACTTAGCTTTGAATAACAAAAAGTGTGCTACGTCAAATGGTTCGGGCCAAGCTTTTGTACATACACATTTATTCAGAATTGTGAGTGGGTGTTTGCCGTCTCTTACGTATCTACGCAAATGATTGGCCCAAATCACGTGACTCATAGCAACTGTCTCCATAGTCTGAGGAATTCAACTTTAGGCTTCGAGAGAGTGTCTGCTAGGGTCGAAAACGTCAGGCCACTAACTAATTTTAGAATTCATCTTTAAGCGATAACTTGGGACTAAGCAATTCATTGTACCAGGCATTATTCAAATCTAACGCGCAAATGGCTTATTTACAGGCAACCAGTTGCAGTCAATCGCCAAACCAGACTGGAGAAAATGATAGTATTGATGAAACCTTCTTGAGGATAGGAAAGACACTAGAAAAACGTCTCCTGTTCTGGGTATGCCAAAGTATTCACAGTTTCTGGCATTCAGAAAGTTTAACCCACTGAAAAGAAGTTTAGATAGTCAATGGGTTCAGTGATTTTGTATTCTTTTGTTGGGCAAGTGGGAGAGGAATACCCACAAGAGTCTGTATGTTATTAGTCGTAGGGACATGGTGCATTACATTACGCATGGGTCTTCAAGGGACCTTTTCTCAGACTTGCCTTGCTACCGAAGTGTTGTTTCTGAATGCAGTGAAGTTGGTTAGCTCTTTCATAGAGCTGCTTAAGCACAAAAATTAGCTAAGCACAACAAAATTATGCTTACCAGAAAAAGTTTACCAGCTAGAATACCATTTTCCCTGTAGCATCTGTGACTGGTATCATATTGTTGCTAAGCAGACATTTCTTAAGCAATATTTTCTGCTTAAGCAGCTCTCTGAAATTTGGCCCTGGGCCCAATTTCATGGCTCTGCTTACCGCAGAATTCTACGCTTGTGATCACCATGCGCTAGCTGTGTAAGCGTAGAATGCCTAGTAACGTGGACTACGCAAGCGCACAAGCAAAAATTCCATGCTAACCCGTGAAATACGCTCGACGTAAGCGCGGAATTCCCGGCCTGCTTCCGTAAGTGCAGATTCTTTGCCTATGGTAAGCAGAACCATCAAGTTGGGCCCTGGTCACGTGTGAAATTGCTTCATGTGACAAGGCCCTTTATGCCAAGCACATAAATCGTGTTCAAAATTATAACACGGGACCAGAGGCCAGTGATTTTTGCCTCGGGCCACTGAACTCGTTACCGGACAAGTCTTGGGTCTTGTACAATTTATCAATTGAATAAATTATACATTTCTCACTGAGTAAAAACTCGAATAAGAAAGATGTAATTTCCAATGTTGACTTTGAGTCTGATAAACATCTTCAATTCTGTTATTGAAGCATATTTACCCATCAGACAAAATATGAGATAATTATTCTGTTGTACTTGTTCATAACAGTTTATATGTTAAACTGTAGATCGTGTATTTCTCAACTTGAATCTGGTCTTGTAAAAGAAATTCTGGTCTAGTTCAACTTTTGAGCTACAAGCCCTTGGGTCTTGTTTTTTTTTTTCTTCTCAAAATTCAAGGCCGGGGTAACTTTCCATTTTCGTTGTCATGAAAAGTGTAAGCATTTAAGTCATCCTTGTGGATATATTATTATAAAAAAACAATTTTAGTATTATATTGCATTGTTAGGGCCATATTTGGCCAAGAAGAAAGGGTGTTCACATTTTGTAATGTTCCCATAATTTTCCCAGATTGTTCCACTATCACCCTCCCCTCGGCTGTAGTACGGTGTTCTCCATTAAGAATTGCTTGTTTTGGACCCATGTTATTTTTGAGATGTTCCAATGGGAGACGTTTGGGGACGCTAGGTGTCAGCAGACTTTAAAAGGTGAATCCATTGTTTTTAGAGGTGTCGGCATGCTCAGAAATACGTAAACAATTGACATCTACCCAGAGCCCCTCAATGAATATACTTTGTGTGACCTCTTCATTACGCAGTATTTTTCTAAACATTTTGTGTACGATTAATTCAGTATTCGGTTAAAGCATGGAGGAAGGAATTTCCTTCCTCCATGGTTAAAGTTAACTTTTACTTATTGTACAAGATGTATAGTTTGATTTGAAACTATCGCTGTCTTCAAAGCTTTGATCAATAAATTTTTATTCATATGTGGCTATACCATTGTCTGATACAAAGTTGACTATTCCTTTTAATGATAAATTTGTTACTGGTTTATTAAATCAAAGTACAGCAGCAGGGCTCGATTTCACAAAGAGCAAACATTTACTAAGCATGACATTTTTTCCCTTAAGTCTGATTTCCGATTTTTGTTTTCCCCTCAGAAAAATCGGGCAGCCATAAAAGTCAGTAAAAAGGCCTGTTCCATGTGTACATGTAGGTCAGCCCTTGTACTCTATAAAATGTTCCTACTTTTTCCAAAGAACGAAATGTTAGGCTTGTTAACTGCGAATTAGTTTTGTTTGGTAGGCCCTAAGCAAAGTGTAATGCCACAATTCAAATCACTATGGTGATATTGGGTTATATGGATACAAACTAGTATCAGTGGGTCAAGCAGGGTGGCAATAATTCTACCTCGTCCCATTCCCTCATGCCCACCCTCAAATGTCTCTGACCACGACCAAAACCCTCCAGTCCCAGCCAGCCTGGGCATCATAACCATCAAGGAAAATCACGCTTTGCGAAAACTTGTTTTATAGGCCTAACGGGTATTTATCTAATGGCGGCCGTTTTTGTTCCTGGTTCGAATTTAGTCAATAAATAAAGCTATGGGTTCCAAATTTACGTCCAAATGCATGAACCCTTCGATAGCTCAGTTGGTAGAGCGGTGGTCTGTAGTAATGCCAAGCATGTAAACCATAGGTCGCTGGTTCGAATCCGTCTCGAAGGATGGCTATTTTAGTCTATCAACATTTTTGTTGCTGGTTCGAATTTAGTCAATAAATAAAACCATAGGTTCAAAATTTATGTCCAAATGCATGAACCCTTTGATAGCTCAGTTAGTAGAGCGGTGGTCTGTAGTAATGCCAAGCATGTAAACCATAGGTCGCTGGTTCGAATCCGGCTCGAAGGATGGCTATTTTAGTTTATCATCGTTTTTGTTCCTGGTTCGAATTTAGTCAATAAATAAAGCTATGGGTTCCACATTTATGTCCAAATGCATGAACCCTTCGATAGCTCAGTTGGTAGAGCGGTTGTCTGTAGTAATGCCAAGCATGTAAACCATAGGTCGCTGATTCGAATCCGGCTCGAAGGATGTCTATCAACATTGTTGTTGCTGGTTCGAATTTAGTCAATAAATAAAACCATAGGTTCAAAATTTATGTCCAAATCCATGAACCCTTCGATAGCTCAGTTGGTAGAGCGGTGGTCTGTAGTAATGCCAAGCATGTAAACCATAGGTCGCTGGTTCGAATCCGGCTCGAAGGATGGCTATTTTAGTCTATCATCGTTTTTGTTCCTGGTTCGAATTTAGTCAATAAATAAAGCTATGGGTTCCAAATTTATGTCCAAATGCATGAACCCTTCGATAGCTCAGTTGGTAGAGCGGTGGTCTGTAGTAATGCCAAGCATGTAAACCATAGGTCGCTGGTTCGAATCCGGCTCGAAGGATGGCTATTTTAGTCTATCATCGTTTTTGTTCCTGGTTCGAATTTAGTCAATAAATAAAGCTATGGGTTCCACATTTATGTCCAAATGCATGAACCCTTCGATAGCTCAGTTGGTAGAGTGGTGGTCTGTAGTAATGCCAAGCATGTAAACCGTAGGTCGCTGGTTCGAATCCGGATCGAAGGATGTCTATTTTAGTCTGTCAACATTTTTGTTGCTGGTTCGAATTTAGTCAATAAATAAAGCTATGGGTTCCACATTTATGTCCAAATGCATGAACCCTTCGATAGCTCAGTTGGTAGAGCGGTGGTCTGTAGTAATGCCAAGCATGTAAACCATAGGTCGCTGGTTCGAATCCGGCTCGAAGGATGGCTATTTTAGTCTATCATCGTTTTTGTTCCTGGTTCGAATTTAGTCAATAAATAAAGCTATGGGTTCAAAATTTATGTCCAAATGCATGAACCCTTCGATAGCTCAGTTGGTAGAGCGGTGGTCTGTAGTAATGCCAAGCATGTAAACCATAGGTCGCTGATTCGAATCAGGCTCGAAGGATGGCTATTTTAGTCTATCATCGTTTTTGTTCCTGTTCGAATTTAGTCAATAAATAAAGCTATGGGTTCCACATTTATGTCCAAATGCATGAACCCTTCGATAGCTCAGTTGGTAGAGCGGTGGTCTGTAGTAATGCCAAGCATGTAAACCATAGGTCGCTGGTTCGAATCCGGCTCGAAGGATGGCTATTTTAGTCTATCATCGTTTTTGTTCCTGGTTCGAATTTAGTCAATAAATAAAGCTATGGGTTCCAAATTTATGGCCAAATGCATGAACCCTTCGATAGCTCAGTTGGTAGAGCGGTGGTCTGTAGTAATGCCAAGCATGTAAACCATAGGTCGCTGGTTCGAATCCGGCTCGAAGGATGGCTATTTTAGTCTATCAACATTTTTGTTGCTGGTTCGAATTTAGTCAATAAATAAAACCATAGGTTCAAAATTTATGTCCAAATCCATGAACCCTTCGATATCTCAGTTGGTAGAGCGGTGGTCTGTAGTAATGCCAAGCATGTAAACCATAGGTCGCTGGTTCGAATCCGGCTCGAAGGATGGCTATTTTAGTCTATCAATTTTGTGTTGCTGGTTCGAATTTAGTCAATAAATAAATAAAGCCATGCGTTCTATGTATGTACAAATGCATGAACCCTTCGATAGCTCAGTTGGTAGAGCGGCTCGAAGGATGGCTATTTTAGTCTATCATCGTTTTTGTTCCTGGTTCGAATTTAGTAAATAAATAAAGCTATGGGTTCCAAATTTAAATCCAAATGCATGAACCCTTCGATAGCTCAGTTGCTAGAGCGGTGGTCTGTAGTAATGCCAAGCATGTAAACCATAGGTCGCTGGTTCGAATCCGGCTCGAAGGATGGCTATTTCAGTCTATCATCGTTTTTGTTCCTGGTTCGAATTTAGTCAATAAATAAAGCTATGGGTTCCAAATTTATGGCCAAATGCATGAACCCTTCGATAGCTCAGTTGGTAGAGCGGTGGTCTGTAGTAATGACAAGCATGTAAACCATAGGTCGCTGGTTCGAATCCGGCTCGAAGGATGGCTATTTTAGTCTATCAACATTTTTGTTGCTGGTTCGAATTTAGTCAATAAATAAAACCATAGGTTCAAAATTTATGTCCAAATCCATGAACCCTTCGATAGCTCAGTTGGTAGAGCGGTGGTCTGTAGTAATGCCAAGCATGTAAACCATAGGTCACTGGTTCGAATCCGGCTCGAAGGATGCCTATTTTAGTTTATCATCGTTTTTGTTCCTGGTTCGAATTTAGTCAATAAATAAAGCTATGGGTTCCACATTTATGTCCAAAAGCATAAACCCTTCGATAGCTCAGTTGGTAGAGCGGTGTTCTGTAGTAATGCCAAGCATGTAAACCATAGGTCGCTGGTTCGAATCCGGCTCGAAGGATGTCTATTTTAGTCTATCAACATTTTTGTTGCTGGTTCGAATTTAGTCAATAAATAAAACCATAGGATCAAAATTTATGTCCAAATCCATGAACCCTTCGATAGCTCAGTTGGTAGAGCGGTGTTCTGTAGTAATGCCAAGCATTTAAACCATAGGTCGCTGGTTCGAATCCGGCTCGAAGGATGCCTATTTTAGTCTATCAATTTTGTGTTGCTGGTTCGAATTTAGTCAATAAATAAAACCATAGGTTCAAAATTTATGTCCAAATGCATGAAACCTTCGATAGCTCAGTTGGTAGAGCGGTGGTCTGTAGTAATGCCAAGCATGTAAACCATAGGTCGCTGGTTCGAATCCGGCTCGAAGGATGTCTATCATCGTTTTTGTTGCTGGTTCGAATTTAGTCAATAGATAAAGCTATGGGTTCCAAATTTATGTCCAAATGCATGAACCCTTCGATAGCTCAGTTGGTAGAGCGGTGGTCTGTAGTAATGCCAAGCATGTAAACCATAGGTCGCTGGTTCGAATCCGGCTCGAAGGATGGCTATTTTAGTCTATCATCGTTTTTGTTGCTGGTTCGAATTTAGTCAATAGATAAAGCTATGGGTTCCAAATTTATGTCCAAATGCATTAACCCTTCGATAGCTCAGTTGGTAGAGCGGTGGTCTGTAGTAATGCCAAGCATTTAAACCATAGGTCGCTGGTTCGAATCCGGCTCGAAGGATGCCTATTTTAGTCAATCAATTTTGTGTTGCTGGTTCGAATTTAGTCAATAAATAAAACCATAGGTTCAAAATTTATGTCCAAATGCATGAAACCTTCGATAGCTCAGTTGGTAGAGCGGTGGTCTGTAGTAATGCCAAGCATGTAAACCATAGGTCGCTGGTTCGAATCCGGCTCGAAGGATGTCTATCATCGTTTTTGTTGCTGGTTCGAATTTAGTCAATAGATAAAGCTATGGGTTCCAAATTTATGTCCAAATGCATGAACCCTTCGATAGCTCAGTTGGTAGAGCGGTGGTCTGTAGTAATGCCAAGCATGTAAACCATAGGTCGCTGGTTCGAATCCGGCTCGAAGGATGGCTATTTTAGTCTTTCATCGTTTTTGTTGCTGGTTCGAATTTAGTCAGTAGATAAAGCTATGGGTTCCAAATTTATGTCCAAATGCATGAACCCTTCGATAGCTCAGTTGGTAGAGCGGTGGTCTGTAGTAATGCCAAGCATGTAAACCATAGGTCGCTGGTTCGAATCCGACTCGAAGGATGGCTATTTTAGTCTATCATCGTTTTTGTTCCTTGTTCGAATTTAGTCAATAAATAAAGCTATGGGTTCCACATTTATGTCCAAATGCATGAACCCTTCGATAGCTCAGTTGGTAGAGCGGTGGTCTGTAGTAATGCCAAGCATGTAAACCATAGGTCGCTGGTTCGAATCCGGCTCGAAGGATGTCTATTTTAGTCTGTCAACATTTTTGTTGCTGGTTCGAATTTAGTCAATAATTAAAACCATAGGTTCAAAATTTATGTCCAAATGCATGAACCCTTCGATAGCTCAGTTGGTAGAGCGGTGGTCTGTAGTAATGCCAAGCATGTAAACCATAGGTCGCTGGTTCGAATCCGGCTCGAAGGATGGCTATTTTAGTTTATCATCGTTTTTGTTCCTGGGTCGAATTTAGTCAATAAATAAAGCTATGGGTTCCACATTTATGTCCAAAAGCATAAACCCTTCGATTGCTCAGTTGGTAGAGCGGTGGTCTGTAGTAATGCCAAGCATGTAAACCATAGGTCGCTGGTTCGAATCCGGCTCGAAGGATGTCTATTTTAGTCTATCAACATTTTTGTTGCTGGTTCGAATTTAGTCAATAAATAAAACCATAGGATCAAAATTTATGTCCAAATCCATGAACCCTTCGATAGCTCAGTTGGTAGAGCGGTGGTCTGTAGTAATGCCAAGCATGTAAACCATAGGTCGCTGGTTCGAATCCGGCTCGAAGGATGGCTGTTTTAGTCTATCATCGTTTTTGTTGCTGGTTCGAATTTAGTCAATAGATAAAGCTATGGGTTCCAAATTTATGTCCAAATGCATTAACCCTTCGATAGCTCAGTTGGTAGAGCGGTGGTCTGTAGTAATGCCAAGCATTTAAACCATAGGTCGCTGGTTCGAATCCGGCTCGAAGGATGCCTATTTTAGTCTATCAATTTTGTGTTGCTGGTTCGAATTTAGTCAATAAATAAAACCATAGGATCAAAATTTATGTCCAAATCCATGAACCCTTCGATAGCTCAGTTGGTAGAGCGGTGTTCTGTAGTAATGCCAAGCATTTAAACCATAGGTCGCTGGTTCGAATCCGGCTCGAAGGATGCCTATTTTAGTCTATCAATTTTGTGTTGCTGGTTCGAATTTAGTCAATAAATAAAACCATAGGTTCAAAATTTATGTCCAAATGCATGAAACCTTCGATAGCTCAGTTGGTAGAGCGGTGGTCTGTAGTAATGCCAAGCATGTAAACCATAGGTCGCTGGTTCGAATCCGGCTCGAAGGATGTCTATCATCGTTTTTGTTGCTGGTTCGAATTTAGTCAATAGATAAAGCTATGGGTTCCAAATTTATGTCCAAATGCATGAACCCTTCGATAGCTCAGTTGGTAGAGCGGTGGTCTGTAGTAATGCCAAGCATGTAAACCATAGGTCGCTGGTTCGAATCCGGCTCGAAGGATGGCTATTTTAGTCTATCATCGTTTTTGTTGCTGGTTCGAATTTAGTCAATAGATAAAGCTATGGGTTCCAAATTTATGTCCAAATGCATTAACCCTTCGATAGCTCAGTTGGTAGAGCGGTGGTCTGTAGTAATGCCAAGCATTTAAACCATAGGTCGCTGGTTCGAATCCGGCTCGAAGGATGCCTATTTTAGTCAATCAATTTTGTGTTGCTGGTTCGAATTTAGTCAATAAATAAAACCATAGGTTCAAAATTTATGTCCAAATGCATGAAACCTTCGATAGCTCAGTTGGTAGAGCGGTGGTCTGTAGTAATGCCAAGCATGTAAACCATAGGTCGCTGGTTCGAATCCGGCTCGAAGGATGTCTATCATCGTTTTTGTTGCTGGTTCGAATTTAGTCAATAGATAAAGCTATGGGTTCCAAATTTATGTCCAAATGCATGAACCCTTCGATAGCTCAGTTGGTAGAGCGGTGGTCTGTAGTAATGCCAAGCATGTAAACCATAGGTCGCTGGTTCGAATCCGGCTCGAAGGATGGCTATTTTAGTCTTTCATCGTTTTTGTTGCTGGTTCGAATTTAGTCAGTAGATAAAGCTATGGGTTCCAAATTTATGTCCAAATGCATGAACCCTTCGATAGCTCAGTTGGTAGAGCGGTGGTCTGTAGTAATGCCAAGCATGTAAACCATAGGTCGCTGGTTCGAATCCGACTCGAAGGATGGCTATTTTAGTCTATCATCGTTTTTGTTCCTTGTTCGAATTTAGTCAATAAATAAAGCTATGGGTTCCACATTTATGTCCAAATGCATGAACCCTTCGATAGCTCAGTTGGTAGAGCGGTGGTCTGTAGTAATGCCAAGCATGTAAACCATAGGTCGCTGGTTCGAATCCGGCTCGAAGGATGTCTATTTTAGTCTGTCAACATTTTTGTTGCTGGTTCGAATTTAGTCAATAATTAAAACCATAGGTTCAAAATTTATGTCCAAATGCATGAACCCTTCGATAGCTCAGTTGGTAGAGCGGTGGTCTGTAGTAATGCCAAGCATGTAAACCATAGGTCGCTGGTTCGAATCCGGCTCGAAGGATGGCTATTTTAGTTTATCATCGTTTTTGTTCCTGGGTCGAATTTAGTCAATAAATAAAGCTATGGGTTCCACATTTATGTCCAAAAGCATAAACCCTTCGATTGCTCAGTTGGTAGAGCGGTGGTCTGTAGTAATGCCAAGCATGTAAACCATAGGTCGCTGGTTCGAATCCGGCTCGAAGGATGTCTATTTTAGTCTATCAACATTTTTGTTGCTGGTTCGAATTTAGTCAATAAATAAAACCATAGGATCAAAATTTATGTCCAAATCCATGAACCCTTCGATAGCTCAGTTGGTAGAGCGGTGGTCTGTAGTAATGCCAAGCATGTAAACCATAGGTCGCTGGTTCGAATCCGGCTCGAAGGATGGCTGTTTTAGTCTATCATCGTTTTTGTTGCTGGTTCGAATTTAGTCAATAGATAAAGCTATGGGTTCCAAATTTATGTCCAAATGCATTAACCCTTCGATAGCTCAGTTGGTAGAGCGGTGGTCTGTAGTAATGCCAAGCATTTAAACCATAGGTCGCTGGTTCGAATCCGGCTCGAAGGATGCCTATTTTAGTCTATCAATTTTGTGTTGCTGGTTCGAATTTAGTCAATAAATAAAACCATAGGATCAAAATTTATGTCCAAATCCATGAACCCTTCGATAGCTCAGTTGGTAGAGCGGTGTTCTGTAGTAATGCCAAGCATTTAAACCATAGGTCGCTGGTTCGAATCCGGCTCGAAGGATGCCTATTTTAGTCTATCAATTTTGTGTTGCTGGTTCGAATTTAGTCAATAAATAAAACCATAGGTTCAAAATTTATGTCCAAATGCATGAAACCTTCGATAGCTCAGTTGGTAGAGCGGTGGTCTGTAGTAATGCCAAGCATGTAAACCATAGGTCGCTGGTTCGAATCCGGCTCGAAGGATGTCTATCATCGTTTTTGTTGCTGGTTCGAATTTAGTCAATAGATAAAGCTATGGGTTCCAAATTTATGTCCAAATGCATGAACCCTTCGATAGCTCAGTTGGTAGAGCGGTGGTCTGTAGTAATGCCAAGCATGTAAACCATAGGTCGCTGGTTCGAATCCGGCTCGAAGGATGGCTATTTTAGTCTATCATCGTTTTTGTTGCTGGTTCGAATTTAGTCAATAGATAAAGCTATGGGTTCCAAATTTATGTCCAAATGCATTAACCCTTCGATAGCTCAGTTGGTAGAGCGGTGGTCTGTAGTAATGCCAAGCATTTAAACCATAGGTCGCTGGTTCGAATCCGGCTCGAAGGATGCCTATTTTAGTCAATCAATTTTGTGTTGCTGGTTCGAATTTAGTCAATAAATAAAACCATAGGTTCAAAATTTATGTCCAAATGCATGAAACCTTCGATAGCTCAGTTGGTAGAGCGGTGGTCTGTAGTAATGCCAAGCATGTAAACCATAGGTCGCTGGTTCGAATCCGGCTCGAAGGATGTCTATCATCGTTTTTGTTGCTGGTTCGAATTTAGTCAATAGATAAAGCTATGGGTTCCAAATTTATGTCCAAATGCATGAACCCTTCGATAGCTCAGTTGGTAGAGCGGTGGTCTGTAGTAATGCCAAGCATGTAAACCATAGGTCGCTGGTTCGAATCCGGCTCGAAGGATGGCTATTTTAGTCTTTCATCGTTTTTGTTGCTGGTTCGAATTTAGTCAGTAGATAAAGCTATGGGTTCCAAATTTATGTCCAAATGCATGAACCCTTCGATAGCTCAGTTGGTAGAGCGGTGGTCTGTAGTAATGCCAAGCATGTAAACCATAGGTCGCTGGTTCGAATCCGACTCGAAGGATGGCTATTTTAGTCTATCATCGTTTTTGTTCCTTGTTCGAATTTAGTCAATAAATAAAGCTATGGGTTCCACATTTATGTCCAAATGCATGAACCCTTCGATAGCTCAGTTGGTAGAGCGGTGGTCTGTAGTAATGCCAAGCATGTAAACCATAGGTCGCTGGTTCGAATCCGGCTCGAAGGATGTCTATTTTAGTCTGTCAACATTTTTGTTGCTGGTTCGAATTTAGTCAATAATTAAAACCATAGGTTCAAAATTTATGTCCAAATGCATGAACCCTTCGATAGCTCAGTTGGTAGAGCGGTGGTCTGTAGTAATGCCAAGCATGTAAACCATAGGTCGCTGGTTCGAATCCGGCTCGAAGGATGGCTATTTTAGTTTATCATCGTTTTTGTTCCTGGGTCGAATTTAGTCAATAAATAAAGCTATGGGTTCCACATTTATGTCCAAAAGCATAAACCCTTCGATTGCTCAGTTGGTAGAGCGGTGGTCTGTAGTAATGCCAAGCATGTAAACCATAGGTCGCTGGTTCGAATCCGGCTCGAAGGATGTCTATTTTAGTCTATCAACATTTTTGTTGCTGGTTCGAATTTAGTCAATAAATAAAACCATAGGATCAAAATTTATGTCCAAATCCATGAACCCTTCGATAGCTCAGTTGGTAGAGCGGTGGTCTGTAGTAATGCCAAGCATGTAAACCATAGGTCGCTGGTTCGAATCCGGCTCGAAGGATGGCTGTTTTAGTCTATCATCGTTTTTGTTGCTGGTTCGAATTTAGTCAATAGATAAAGCTATGGGTTCCAAATTTATGTCCAAATGCATTAACCCTTCGATAGCTCAGTTGGTAGAGCGGTGGTCTGTAGTAATGCCAAGCATTTAAACCATAGGTCGCTGGTTCGAATCCGGCTCGAAGGATGCCTATTTTAGTCTATCAATTTTGTGTTGCTGGTTCGAATTTAGTCAATAAATAAAACCATAGGTTCAAAATTTATGTCCAAATGCATGAAACCTTCGATAGCTCAGTTGGTAGAGCGGTGGTCTGTAGTAATGCCAAGCATGTAAACCATAGGTCGCTGGTTCGAATCCGGCTCGAAGGATGGCTATTTTAGTCTATCATCGTTTTTGTTGCTGGTTCGAATTTAGTCAATAGATAAAGCTATGGGTTCCAAATTTATGTCCAAATGCATGAACCCTTCGATAGCTCAGTTGGTAGAGCGGTGGTCTGTAGTAATGCCAAGCATGTAAACCATAGGTCGCTGGTTCGAATCCGGCTCGAAGGATGGCTATTTTAGTCTATCATCGTTTTTGTTGCTGGTTCGAATTTAGTCAATAGATAAAGCTATGGGTTCCAAATTTATGTCCAAATGCATTAACCCTTCGATAGCTCAGTTGGTAGAGCGGTGGTCTGTAGTAATGCCAAGCATTTAAACCATAGGTCGCTGGTTCGGATCCGGCTCGAAGGATGCCTATTTTAGTCTATCAATTTTGTGTTGCTGGTTCGAATTTAGTCAATAAATAAAACCATAGGTTCAAAATTTATGTCCAAATGCATGAAACCTTCGATAGCTCAGTTGGTAGAGCGGTGGTCTGTAGTAATGCCAAGCATGTAAACCATAGGTCGCTGGTTCGAATCCGGCTTGAAGGATGTCTATCATCGTTTTTGTTGCTGGTTCGAATTTAGTCAATAGATAAAGCTATGGGTTCAAAATTTATGTCCAAATGCATGAACCCTTCGATAGCTCAGTTGGTAGAGCGGTGGTCTGTAGTAATGCCAAGCATGTAAACCATAGGTCGCTGGTTCGAATCCGGCTCGAAGGATGGCTATTTTAGTCTATCATCGTTTTTGTTGCTGGTTCGAATTTAGTCAATAGATAAAGCTATGGGTTCCAAATTTATGTCCAAATGCATGAACCCTTCGATAGCTCAGTTGGTAGAGCGGTGGTCTGTAGTAATGCCAAGCATGTAAACCATAGGTCGCTGGTCCGAATCCGGCTCGAAGGATGGCTATTTCAGTCTATCATCGTTTTTGTTCCTGGTTCGAATTTAGTCAATAAATAAAGCTATGGGTTCCAAATTTATGTCCAAATGCATGAACCCTTCGATAGCTCAGTTGGTAGAGCGGTGGTCTGTAGTAATGCCAAGCATGTAAACCATAGGTCGCTGGTTCGAATCCGGCTCGAAGGATGGCTATTTTAGTCTATCAACATTTTTGTTGCTGGTTCGAATTTAGTCAATAAATAAAACCATAGGATCAAAATTTATGTCCAAATCCATGAACCCTTCGATAGCTCAGTTGGTAGAGCGGTGGTCTGTAGTAATGCCAAGCATGTAAACCATAGGTCGCTGGTTCGAATCCGGCTCGAAGGATGGCTATTTTAGTCTATCATCGTTTTTGTTCCTGGTTCGAATTTAGTCAATAAATAAAGCTATGGGTTCCAAATTTATGTCCAAATGCATGAACCCTTCGATAGCTCAGTTGGTAGAGCGGTGGTCTGTAGTAATGCCAAGCATGTAAACCATAGGTCGCTGGTTCGAATCCGGCTCGAAGGATGGCTATTTTAGTCTATCAACATTTTTGTTGCTGGTTCGAATTTAGTCAATAAATAAAACCATAGGTTCAAAATTTATGTCCAAATGCCTGAACCCTTCGATAGCTCAGTTGGTAGAGCGGTGGTCTGTAGTAATGCCAAGCATGTAAACCATAGGTCGCTGGTTCGAATCCGGCTCGAAGGATGGCTATTTTTGTCTATCAATTTTGTGTTGCTGGTTCGAATTTAGTCAATAAATAAATAAAGCCATGCGTTCTATGTATGTACAAATGCATGAACACTTCGATAGCTCAGTTGGTAGAGCGGCTCGAAGGATGGCTATTTTAGTCTATCATCGTTTTTGTTCCTGGTTCGAATTTAGTAAATAAATAAAGCTATGGGTTCCAAATTTAAGTCCAAATGCATGAACCCTTCGATAGCTCAGTTGCTAGAGCGGTGGTCTGTAGTAATGCCAAGCATGTAAACCATAGGTCGCTGGTTCGAATCCGGCTCGAAGGATGGCTATTTCAGTCTATCATCGTTTTTGTTGCTGGTTCGAATTTAGTCAATAAGTAAAGATATGGGTTCCAAATTTACGTCCAAATGCATGAACCCTTCGATAGCTCAGTTGGTAGAGCGGTGGTCTGTACTAATGCCAAGCATGTAAACCATAGGTCGCTGGTTCGAATCCGGCTCGAAGGATGGCTATTTTAGTCTATCATTGTTTTTGTTGCTGGTTCGAATTTAGTCAATAGATAAAGCTATGGGTTCCAAATTTATGTCCAAATGCATTAACCCTTCGATAGCTCAGTTGGTAGAGCGGTGGTCTGTAGTAATGCCAAGCATGTAAACCATAGGTCGCTGGTTCGAATCCGGCTCGAAGGATGGCTATTTTAGTCTATCAATTTTGTGTTGCTGGTTCGAATTTAGTCAATAAATAAATAAAGCCATGCGTTCTATGTATGTACAAATGCATGAACCCTTCGATAGCTCAGTTGGTAGAGCGGCTCGAAGGATGGCTATTTTAGTCTATCATCGTTTTTGTGCCTGGTTCGAATTTAGTAAATAAATAAAGCTATGGGTTCCAAATTTAAGTCCAAATGCATGAACCCTTCGATAGCTCAGTTGCTAGAGCGGTGGTCTGTAGTAATGCCAAGCATGTAAACCATAGGTCGCTGGTTCGAATCCGGCTCGAAGGATGGCTATTTCAGTCTATCATCGTTTTTGTTCCTGGTTCGAATTTAGTCAATAAGTAAAGCTATGGGTTCCAAATTTACGTCCAAATGCATGAACCCTTCGATAGCTCAGTTGGTAGAGCGGTTGTCTGTACTAATGCCAAGCGTGTAAACCATAGGTCGCTGGTTCGAATCCGGCTCGAAGGATGGCTATTTTAGTCTATCATCGTTTTTGTTGCTGGTTCGAATTTAGTCAATAGATAAAGCTATGGGTTCCAAATTTATGTCCAAATGCATTAACCCTTCGATAGCTCAGTTGGTAGAGCGGTGGTCTGTAGTAATGCCAAGCATGTAAACCATAGGTCGCTGGTTCGAATCCGGCTCGAAGGATGGCTATTTTAGTCTATCAATTTTGTGTTGCTGGTTCGAATTTAGTCAATAAATAAAGCCATGCGTTCTAAATGTATGTACAAATGCATGAACCCTTCGATAGCTCAGTTGGTAGAGCGGCTCGAAGGATGGCTATTTTAGTCTATCATCGTTTTTGTTCCTGGTTCGAATTTAGTCAATAAATAAAGCTATGGGTTCCAAATTTAAGTCCAAATGTATGAACACTTCGATAGCTCAGTTGGTAGAGCGGTGGTCTGTAGTAATGCCAAGCATGTAAACCATAGGTCGCTGGTTCGAATCCGGCTCGAAGGATGGCTATTTTAGTCTATCATCGTTTTTGTTCCTGGTTCGAATTTAGTCAATAAATAAAGCTATGGGTTCCAAATTTATGTCCAAATGCATGAACCCTTCGATAGCTCAGTTGGTAGAGCGGTGGTCTGTAGTAATGCCAAGCATGTAAACCATAGGTCGCTGGTTCGAATCCGGCTCGAAGGATGGCTATTTTAGTCTATCAACATTTTTGTTGCTGGTTCGAATTTAGTCAATAAATAAAACCATAGGTTCAAAATTTATGTCCAAATGCCTGAACCCTTCGATAGCTCAGTTGGTAGAGCGGTGGTCTGTAGTAATGCCAAGCATGTAAACCATAGGTCGCTGGTTCGAATCCGGCTCGAAGGATGGCTATTTTTGTCTATCAATTTTGTGTTGCTGGTTCGAATTTAGTCAATAAATAAATAAAGCCATGCGTTCTATGTATGTACAAATGCATGAACACTTCGATAGCTCAGTTGGTAGAGCGGCTCGAAGGATGGCTATTTTAGTCTGTCATCGTTTTTGTTCCTGGTTCGAATTTAGTAAATAAATAAAGCTATGGGTTCCAAATTTAAGTCCAAATGCATGAACCCTTCGATAGCTCAGTTGCTAGAGCGGTGGTCTGTAGTAATGCCAAGCATGTAAACCATAGGTCGCTGGTTCGAATCCGGCTCGAAGGATGGCTATTTCAGTCTATCATCGTTTTTGTTCCTGGTTCGAATTTAGTCAATAAGTAAAGATATGGGTTCCAAATTTACGTCCAAATGCATGAACCCTTCGATAGCTCAGTTGGTAGAGCGGTGGTCTGTACTAATGCCAAGCATGTAAACCATAGGTCGCTGGTTCGAATCCGGCTCGAAGGATGGCTATTTTAGTCTATCATTGTTTTTGTTGCTGGTTCGAATTTAGTCAATAGATAAAGCTATGGGTTCCAAATTTATGTCCAAATGCATTAACCCTTCGATAGCTCAGTTGGTAGAGCGGTGGTCTGTAGTAATGCCAAGCATGTAAACCATAGGTCGCTGGTTCGAATCCGGCTCGAAGGATGGCTATTTTAGTCTATCAATTTTGTGTTGCTGGTTCGAATTTAGTCAATAAATAAATAAAGCCATGCGTTCTATGTATGTACAAATGCATGAACCCTTCGATAGCTCAGTTGGTAGAGCGGCTCGAAGGATGGCTATTTTAGTCTATCATCGTTTTTGTGCCTGGTTCGAATTTAGTAAATAAATAAAGCTATGGGTTCCAAATTTAAGTCCAAATGCATGAACCCTTCGATAGCTCAGTTGCTAGAGCGGTGGTCTGTAGTAATGCCAAGCATGTAAACCATAGGTCGCTGGTTCGAATCCGGCTCGAAGGATGGCTATTTCAGTCTATCATCGTTTTTGTTCCTGGTTCGAATTTAGTCAATAAGTAAAGCTATGGGTTCCAAATTTACGTCCAAATGCATGAACCCTTCGATAGCTCAGTTGGTAGAGAGGTGGTCTGTACTAATGCCAAGCGTGTAAACCATAGGTCGCTGGTTCGAATCCGGCTCGAAGGATGGCTATTTTAGTCTATCATCGTTTTTGTTGCTGGTTCGAATTTAGTCAATAGATAAAGCTATGGGTTCCAAATTTATGTCCAAATGCATTAACCCTTCGATAGCTCAGTTGGTAGAGCGGTGGTCTGTAGTAATGCCAAGCATGTAAACCATAGGTCGCTGGTTCGAATCCGGCTCGAAGGATGGCTATTTTAGTCTATCAATTTTGTGTTGCTGGTTCGAATTTAGTCAATAAATAAAGCCATGCGTTCTAAATGTATGTACAAATGCATGAACCCTTCGATAGCTCAGTTGGTAGAGCGGCTCGAAGGATGGCTATTTTAGTCTATCATCGTTTTTGTTCCTGGTTCGAATTTAGTCAATAAATAAAGCTATGGGTTCCAAATTTAAGTCCAAATGTATGAACACTTCGATAGCTCAGTTGGTAGAGCGGTGGTCTGTAGTAATGCCAAGCATGTAAACCATAGGTCGCTGGTTCGAATCCGGTTCGAAGGATGGCTATTTTAGTCTATCATCGTTTTTGTTCCTGGTTCGAATTTAGTCAATAAATAAAGCTATGAGTTCCAAATTTATGTCCAAATGCATGAACCCTTCGATAGCTCAGTTGGTAGAGCGGTGGTCTGTAGTAATGCCAAGCATGTAAACCATAGGTCGCTGGTTCGAATCCGGCTCGAATGATGGCTATTTTAGTCTATCAACATTTTTGTTGCTGGTTCGAATTTAGTCAATAAATAAAACCATAGGTTCAAAATTTATGCCCAAATCCATGAACCCTTCGATAGCTCAGTTGGTAGAGCGGTGGTCTGTAGTAATGCCAAGCATGTAAACCATAGGTCGCTGGTTCGAATCCGGCTCGAAGGATGGCTATTTTAGTCTATCATCGTTTTTGTTCCTGGTTCGAATTTAGTCAATAAATAAAGCTATGGGTTCCAAATTTATGTCCAAATGCATGAACCCTTCGATAGCTCAGTTGGTAGAGCGGTGGTCTGTAGTAATGCCAAGCATGTAAACCATAGGTCGCTGGTTCGAATCCGGCTCGAAGGATGGCTATTTTAGTCTATCAACATTTTTGTTGCTGGTTCGAATTTAGTCAATAAATAAAACCATAGGTTCAAAATTTATGTCCAAATCCATGAACCCTTCGATAGCTCAGTTGTTAGAGCGGTGGTCTGTAGTAATGCCAAGCATGTAAACCATAGGTCGCTGGTTCGAATCCGGCTCGAAGGATGGCTATTTTAGTCTATCAATTTTGTGTTGCTGGTTCGAATTTAGTCAATAAATAAAGCCATGCGTTCTAAATGTATGTACAAATGCATGAACCCTTCGATAACTCAGTTGGTAGAGCGGCTCGAAGGATGGCTATTTTAGTCTATCATCGTTTTTGTTCCTGGTTCGAATTTAGTCAATAAATAAAGCTATGGGTTCCAAATTTATGTCCAAATGCATTAACCCTTCGATAGCTCAGTTGGTAGAGCGGTGGTCTGTAGTAATGCCAAGCATGTAAACCATAGGTCGCTGGTTCGAATCCGGCTCGAAGGATGGCTATTTTAGTCTATCAATTTTGTGTTGCTGGTTCGAATTTAGTCAATAAATAAAGCCATGCGTTCTAAATGTATGTACAAATGCATGAACCCTTCGATAGCTCAGTTGGTAGAGCGGCTCGAAGGATGTCTATCATCGTTTTTGTTCCTGGTTCGAATTTAGTCAATAAATAAAGCTATGGGTTCCAAATTTAAGTCCAAATGTATGAACCCTTCGATAGCTCAGTTGGTAGAGCGGTGGTCTGTAGTAATGCCAAGCATGTAAACCATAGGTCGCTGGTTCGAATCCGGCTCGAAGAATGGCTATTTTAGTCTATCATCGTTTTTGTTCCTGGTTCGAATTTAGTCAATAAATAAAGCTATGAGTTCCAAATTTATGTCCAAATGCATGAACCCTTCGATAGCTCAGTTGGTAGAGCGGTGGTCTGTAGTAATGCCAAGCATGTAAACCATAGGTCGCTGGTTCGAATCCGGCTCGAAGGATGGCTATTTTAGTCTATCAACATTTTTGTTGCTGGTTCGAATTTAGTCAATAAATAAAACCATAGGTTCAAAATTTATGTCCAAATCCATGAACCCTTCGATAGCTCAGTTGGTAGAGCGGTGGTCTGTAGTAATGCCAAGCATGTAAACCATAGGTCGCTGGTTCGAATCCGGCTCGAAGGATGGCTATTTTAGTCTATCATCGTTTTTGTTCCTGGTTCGAATTTAGTCAATAAATAAAGCTATGGGTTCCAAATTTATGTCCAAATGCATGAACCCTTCGATAGCTCAGTTGGTAGAGCGGTGGTCTGTAGTAATGCCAAGCATGTAAACCATAGGTCGCTGGTTCGAATCCGGCTCGAAGGATGGCTATTTTAGTCTATCAACATTTTTGTTGCTGGTTCGAATTTAGTCAATAAATAAAACCATAGGTTCAAAATTTATGTCCAAATGCCTGAACCCTTCGATAGCTCAGTTGGTAGAGCGGTGGTCTGTAGTAATGCCAAGCATGTAAACCATAGGTCGCTGGTTCGAATCCGGCTCGAAGGATGGCTATTTTAGTCTATCAATTTTGTGTTGCTGGTTCGAATTTAGTCAATAAATAAATAAAGCCATGCGTTCTATGTATAGTACAAATGCATGAACCCTTCGATAGCTCAGTTGGTAGAGCGGCTCGAAGGATGGTTATTAGTCTCTCATCGTTTTTGTTCCTGGTTCGAATGTAGTAAATAAATAAAGCTATGGGTTCCAAATTTAAGTCCAAATGCATGAACCCTTCGATAGCTCAGTTGGTAGAGCGGTGGTCTGTAGTAATGCCAAGCATATAAACCATAGGTCGCTGGCTCGAAGGATGGCTATTTTAGTTTATCATCGTTTTTGTTCCTGGTTCGAATTTAGTCAATAAATAAAGCTATGGGTTCCAAATTTATGTCCAAATGCATGAACCCTTCGATAGCTCAGTTGGTAGAGCGGTGGTCTGTAGTAATGCCAAGCATGTAAACCATAGGTCGCTGGTTCGAATCCGGCTCGAAGGATGTCTATTTTAGTCTATCAACATTTTTGTTGCTGGTTCGAATTTAGTCAATAAATAAAACCATGTTCAAAATTTATGTCCAAATGCATGAACCCTTCGATAGCTCAGTTGGTAGAGCGGTGGTCTGTAGTAATGCCAAGCATGTAAACCATAGGTCGCTGGTTCGAATCCGGCTCGAAGGATGCCTATTTTAGTCTATCAATTTTGTGTTGCTGGTTCGAATTTAGTCAATAAATAAAGCCATGCGTTCTAAATGTATGTACAAATGCATGAACCCTTCGATAGCTCAGTTGGTAGAGCGAGCGGCTCGAAGGATGGCTATTTTAGTCTATCATCGTTTTTGTTCCTGGTTCGAATTTAGTCAATAAATAAAGCTATGGGTTCCAAATTTATGTCCAAATGCATGAACCCTTCGATAGCTCAGTTGGTAGAGCGGTGGTCTGTAGTAATGCCAAGCATGTAAACCATAGGTCGCTGGTTCGAATCCGGCTCGAAGGATGGCTATTTTAGTCTATCAACATTGTTGTTGCTGGTTCGAATTTAGTCAATAAATAAAACCATAGGTTCAAAATTTATGTCCAAATCCATGAACCCTTCGATAGCTCAGTTGGTAGAGCGGTGGTCTGTAGTAATGCCAAGCATGTAAACCATAGGTCGCTGGTTCGAATCCGGCTCGAAGGATGGCTATTTTAGTCTATCAATTTTGTGTTGCTGGTTCGAATTTAGTCAATAAATAAATAAAGCCATGCGTTCTATGTATGTACAAATGCATGAACCCTTCGATAGCTCAGTTGGTAGAGCGGCTCGAAGGGTGGTTATTAGTCTATCATCGTTTTTGTTCCTGGTTCGAATTTAGTAAATAAATAAAGCTATGGGTTCCAAATTTAAGCCCAAATGCATGAACCCTTCGATAGCTCAGTTGGTAGAGCGGTGGTCTGTAGTAATGCCAAGCATGTAAACCATAGGTCGCTGGTTCGAATCCGGCTCGAAGGATAGCTATTTTAGTCTATCATCGTTTTTGTTCCTGGTTCGAATTTAGTCAATAAATAAAGCTATGGGTTCCAAATTTATGTCCAAATGCATGAACCCTTCGATAGCTCAGTTGGTAGAGCGGTGGTCTGTAGTAATGCCAAGCATGTAAACCATAGGTCGCTGGTTCGAATCCGGCTCGAAGGATGGCTATTTTAGTCTATCAACATTTTTGTTGCTGGTTCGAATTTAGCCAATAAATAAAACCATAGGTTCAAAATTTATGTCCAAATCCATGAACCCTTCGATAGCTCAGTTGGTAGAGCGGTGGTCTGTAGTAATGCCAAGCATGTAAACCATAGGTCGCTGGTTCGAATCCGGCTCGAAGGATGGCTATTTTAGTCTATCAATTTTGTGTTGCTGGTTCGAATTTAATAAATAAATAAATAAAGCCATGCGTTCTATGTATGTACAAATGCATGAACCCTTCGATAGCTCAGTTGGTAGAGCGGCTCGAAGGATGGCTATTTTAGTCTATCATCGTTTTTGTTCCTGGTTCGAATTTAGTAAATAAATAAAGCTATGGGTTCCAAATTTAAGTCCAAATGCATGAACCCTTCGATAGCTCAGTTGCTAGAGCGGTGGTCTGTAGTAATGCCAAGCATGTAAACCATAGGTCGCTGGTTCGAATCCGGCTCGAAGGATGGCTATTTCAGTCTATCATCGTTTTTGTTCCTGGTTCGAATTTAGTCAATAAGTAAAGCTATGGGTTCCAAATTTATGTCCAAATGCATGAACCCTTCGATAGCTCAGTTGGTAGAGCGGTGGTCTGTAGTAATGCCAAGCATGTAAACCATAGGTCGCTGGTTCGAATCCGGCTCGAAGGATGGCTATTTTAGTCTATCAACATTTTTGTTGCTGGTTCGAATTTAGTCAATAAATAAAACCATAGGTTCAAAATTTATGTCCAAATGCATGAACCCTTCGATAGCTCAGTTGGTAGAGCGGTGGTCTGTAGTAATGCCAAGCATGTAAACATAGGTCGCTGGTTTGAATCCGGCTCGAAGGATGGCTATTTTAGTTTATCATCGTTTTTGTTCCTGGTTCGAATTTAGTCAATAAATAAAGCTATGGGTTCCACATTTATGTCCAAATGCATGAACCCTTCGATAGCTCAGTTGGTAGAGCGGTGGTCTGTAGTAATGCCAAGCATGTAAACCATAGGTCGCTGGTTCGAATCCGGCTCGAAGGATGTCTATTTTAGTCTATCAACATTTTTGTTGCTGGTTCGAATTTAGTCAATAAATAAAACCATGTTCAAAATTTATGTCCAAATGCATGAACCCTTCGATAGCTCAGTTGGTAGAGCGGTGGTCTGTAGTAATGCCAAGCATGTAAACCATAGGTCGCTGGTTCGAATCCGGCTCGAAGGATGGCTATTTTAGTCTATCATCGTTTTGTTGCTGGTTCGAATTTAGTCAATAAATAAAACCATAGGTTCAAAATTTATTTCCAAATCCATGAACCCTTCGATAGCTCAGTTGGTAGAGCGGTGGTCTGTAGTAATGCCAAGCATGTAAACCATAGGTCGATGGTTCGAATCCGGCTCGAAGGATGGCTATTTTAGTCTATCATCGTTTTTGTTCCTGGTTCGAATTTAGTCAATAAATAAAGCTATGGGTTCCAAATTTATGTCCAAATGCATGAACCCTTCGATAGCTCAGTTGGTAGAGCGGTGGTCTGTAGTAATGCCAAGCATGTAAACCATAGGTCGCTGGTTCGAATCCGGCTCGAAGGATGGCTATTTCAATCTATCATCGTTTTTGTTCCTGGTTCGAATTTAGTCAATAAGTAAAGCTATGGGTTCAAAATTTATGTCCAAATGCATGAACCCTTCGATAGCTCAGTTGGTAGAGCGGTGGTCTGTAGTAATGCCAAGCATGTAAACCATAGGTCGCTGGTTCGAATCCGGCTCGAAGGATGGCTATTTTAGTCTATCAATTTTGTGTTGCTGGTTCGAATTTAGTCAATAAATAAATAAAGCCATGCGTTCTATGTATGTACAAATGCATGAACCCTTCGATAGCTCAGTTGGTAGAGCGGCTCGAAGGGTGGTTATTAGTCTATCATCGTTTTTGTTCCTGGTTCGAATTTAGTAAATAAATAAAGCTATGGGTTCCAAATTTAAGTCCAAATGCATGAACCCTTCGATAGCTCAGTTGCTAGAGCGGTGGTCTGTAGTAATGCCAAGCATGTAAACCATAGGTCGCTGGTTCGAATCCGGCTCGAAGGATGGCTATTTCAGTCTATCATCGTTTTTGTTCCTGGTTCGAATTTAGTCAATAAGTAAAGCTATGGGTTCCAAATTTATGTCCAAATGCATGAACCCTTCGATAGCTCAGTTGGTAGAGCGGTGGTCTGTAGTAATGCCAAGCATGTAAACCATAGGTCGCTGGTTCGAATCCGGCTCGAAGGATGGCTATTTTAGTCTATCAACATTTTTGTTGCTGGTTCGAATTTAGTCAATAAATAAAACCATAGGTTCAAAATTTATGTCCAAATGCATGAACCCTTCGATAGCTCAGTTGGTAGAGCGGTGGTCTGTAGTAATGCCAAGCATGTAAACATAGGTCGCTGGTTTGAATCCGGCTCGAAGGATGGCTATTTTAGTTTATCATCGTTTTTGTTCCTGGTTCGAATTTAGTCAATAAATAAAGCTATGGGTTCCACATTTATGTCCAAATGCATGAACCCTTCGATAGCTCAGTTGGTAGAGCGGTGGTCTGTAGTAATGCCAAGCATGTAAACCATAGGTCGCTGGTTCGAATCCGGCTCGAAGGATGTCTATTTTAGTCTATCAACATTTTTGTTGCTGGTTCGAATTTAGTCAATAAATAAAACCATGTTCAAAATTTATGTCCAAATGCATGAACCCTTCGATAGCTCAGTTGGTAGAGCGGTGGTCTGTAGTAATGCCAAGCATGTAAACCATAGGTCGCTGGTTCGAATCCGGCTCGAAGGATGGCTATTTTAGTCTATCATCGTTTTGTTGCTGGTTCGAATTTAGTCAATAAATAAAACCATAGGTTCAAAATTTATTTCCAAATCCATGAACCCTTCGATAGCTCAGTTGGTAGAGCGGTGGTCTGTAGTAATGCCAAGCATGTAAACCATAGGTCGATGGTTCGAATCCGGCTCGAAGGATGGCTATTTTAGTCTATCATCGTTTTTGTTCCTGGTTCGAATTTAGTCAATAAATAAAGCTATGGGTTCCAAATTTATGTCCAAATGCATGAACCCTTCGATAGCTCAGTTGGTAGAGCGGTGGTCTGTAGTAATGCCAAGCATGTAAACCATAGGTCGCTGGTTCGAATCCGGCTCGAAGGATGGCTATTTCAATCTATCATCGTTTTTGTTCCTGGTTCGAATTTAGTCAATAAGTAAAGCTATGGGTTCAAAATTTATGTCCAAATGCATGAACCCTTCGATAGCTCAGTTGGTAGAGCGGTGGTCTGTAGTAATGCCAAGCATGTAAACCATAGGTCGCTGGTTCGAATCCGGCTCGAAGGATGGCTATTTTAGTCTATCAATTTTGTGTTGCTGGTTCGAATTTAGTCAATAAATAAATAAAGCCATGCGTTCTATGTATGTACAAATGCATGAACCCTTCGATAGCTCAGTTGGTAGAGCGGCTCGAAGGGTGGTTATTAGTCTATCATCGTTTTTGTTCCTGGTTCGAATTTAGTAAATAAATAAAGCTATGGGTTCCAAATTTAAGCCCAAATGCATGAACCCTTCGATAGCTCAGTTGGTAGAGCGGTGGTCTGTAGTAATGCCAAGCATGTAAACCATAGGTCGCTGGTTCGAATCCGGCTCGAAGGATAGCTATTTTAGTCTATCATCGTTTTTGTTCCTGGTTCGAATTTAGTCAATAAATAAAGCTATGGGTTCCAAATTTATGTCCAAATGCATGAACCCTTCGATAGCTCAGTTGGTAGAGCGGTGGTCTGTAGTAATGCCAAGCATGTAAACCATAGGTCGCTGGTTCGAATCCGGCTCGAAGGATGGCTATTTTAGTCTATCAACATTTTTGTTGCTGGTTCGAATTTAGTCAATAAATAAAACCATAGGTTCAAAATTTATGTCCAAATCCATGAACCCTTCGATAGCTCAGTTGGTAGAGCGGTGGTCTGTAGTAATGCCAAGCATGTAAACCATAGGTCGCTGGTTCGAATCCGGCTCGAAGGATGGCTATTTTAGTCTATCAATTTTGTGTTGCTGGTTCGAATTTAATAAATAAATAAATAAAGCCATGCGTTCTATGTATGTACAAATGCATGAACCCTTCGATAGCTCAGTTGGTAGAGCGGCTCGAAGGATGGCTATTTTAGTCTATCATCGTTTTTGTTCCTGGTTCGAATTTAGTAAATAAATAAAGCTATGGGTTCCAAATTTAAGTCCAAATGCATGAACCCTTCGATAGCTCAGTTGCTAGAGCGGTGGTCTGTAGTAATGCCAAGCATGTAAACCATAGGTCGCTGGTTCGAATCCGGCTCGAAGGATGGCTATTTCAGTCTATCATCGTTTTTGTTCCTGGTTCGAATTTAGTCAATAAGTAAAGCTATGGGTTCCAAATTTATGTCCAAATGCATGAACCCTTCGATAGCTCAGTTGGTAGAGCGGTGGTCTGTAGTAATGCCAAGCATGTAAACCATAGGTCGCTGGTTCGAATCCGGCTCGAAGGATGGCTATTTTAGTCTATCAACATTTTTGTTGCTGGTTCGAATTTAGTCAATAAATAAAACCATAGGTTCAAAATTTATGTCCAAATGCATGAACCCTTCGATAGCTCAGTTGGTAGAGCGGTGGTCTGTAGTAATGCCAAGCATGTAAACATAGGTCGCTGGTTCGAATCCGGCTCGAAGGATGGCTATTTTAGTTTATCATCGTTTTTGTTCCTGGTTCGAATTTAGTCAATAAATAAAGCTATGGGTTCCACATTTATGTCCAAATGCATGAACCCTTCGATAGCTCAGTTGGTAGAGCGGTGGTCTGTAGTAATGCCAAGCATGTAAACCATAGGTCGCTGGTTCGAATCCGGCTCGAAGGATGTCTATTTTAGTCTATCAACATTTTTGTTGCTGGTTCGAATTTAGTCAATAAATAAAACCATGTTCAAAATTTATGTCCAAATGCATGAACCCTTCGATAGCTCAGTTGGTAGAGCGGTGGTCTGTAGTAATGCCAAGCATGTAAACCATAGGTCGCTGGTTCGAATCCGGCTCGAAGGATGGCTATTTTAGTCTATCATCGTTTTGTTGCTGGTTCGAATTTAGTCAATAAATAAAACCATAGGTTCAAAATTTATTTCCAAATCCATGAACCCTTCGATAGCTCAGTTGGTAGAGCGGTGGTCTGTAGTAATGCCAAGCATGTAAACCATAGGTCGATGGTTCGAATCCGGCTCGAAGGATGGCTATTTTAGTCTATCATCGTTTTTGTTCCTGGTTCGAATTTAGTCAATAAATAAAGCTATGGGTTCCAAATTTATGTCCAAATGCATGAACCCTTCGATAGCTCAGTTGGTAGAGCGGTGGTCTGTAGTAATGCCAAGCATGTAAACCATAGGTCGCTGGTTCGAATCCGGCTCGAAGGATGGCTATTTCAATCTATCATCGTTTTTGTTCCTGGTTCGAATTTAGTCAATAAGTAAAGCTATGGGTTCAAAATTTATGTCCAAATGCATGAACCCTTCGATAGCTCAGTTGGTAGAGCGGTGGTCTGTAGTAATGCCAAGCATGTAAACCATAGGTCGCTGGTTCGAATCCGGCTCGAAGGATGGCTATTTTAGTCTATCAACATTTTTGTTGCTGGTTCGAATTTAGTCAATAAATAAAACCATAGGTTCAAAATGTATGTCCAAATGCATGAACCCTTCGATAGCTCAGTTGGTAGAGCGGTGGTCTGTAGTAATGCCAAGCATGTAAACATAGGTCGCTGGTTCGAATCCGGCTCGAAGGATGGCTATTTTAGTTTATCATCGTTTTTGTTCCTGGTTCGAATTTAGTCAATAAATAAAGCTATGGGTTCCACATTTATGTCCAAATGCATGAACCCTTCGATAGCTCAGTTGGTAGAGCGGTGGTCTGTAGTAATGCCAAGCATGTAAACCATAGGTCGCTGGTTCGAATCCGGCTCGAACGATGTCTATTTTAGTCTATCAACATTTTTGTTGCTGGTTCGAATTTAGTCAATAAATAAAACCATGTTCAAAATTTATGTCCAAATGCATGAACCCTTCGATAGCTCAGTTGGTAGAGCGGTGGTCTGTAGTAATGCCAAGCATGTAAACCATAGGTCGCTGGTTCGAATCCGGCTCGAAGGATGGCTATTTTAGTCTATCATCGTTTTGTTGCTGGTTCGAATTTAGTCAATAAATAAAACCATAGGTTCCAAATTTATGTCCAAATCCATGAACCCTTCGATAGCTCAGTTGGTAGAGCGGTGGTCTGTAGTAATGCCAAGCATGTCAACCATAGGTCGCTGGTTCGAATCCGGCTCGAAGGATGGCTATTTTAGTTTATCATCGTTTTTGTTCCTGGTTCGAATTTAGTCAATAAATAAAGCTATGGGTTCCAAATTTATGTCCAAATGCATGAACCCTTCGATAGCTCAGTTGGTAGAGCGGTGGTCTGTAGTAATGCCAAGCATGTAAACCATAGGTCGATGGTTCGAATCCGGCTCGAAGGATGGCTATTTTAGTCTATCAACATTTTTGTTGCTGGTTCGAATTTAGTCAATAAATAAAGCTATGGGTTCCAAATTTATGTCCAAATGCATGAACCCTTCGATAGCTCAGTTGGTAGAGCGGTGGTCTGTAGTAATGCCAAGCATGTAAACCATAGGTCGCTGGTTCGAATCCGGCTCGAAGGATGGCTATTTCAATCTATCATCGTTTTTGTTCCTGGTTCGAATTTAGTCAATAAGTAAAGCTATGGGTTCAAAATTTATGTCCAAATGCATGAACCCTTCGATAGCTCAGTTGGTAGAGCGGTGGTCTGTAGTAATGCCAAGCATGTAAACCATAGGTCGCTGGTTCGAATCCGGCTCGAAGGATGGCTATTTTAGTCTATCAACATTTTTGTTGCTGGTTCGAATTTAGTCAATAAATAAAACCATAGGTTCAAAATGTATGTCCAAATGCATGAACCCTTCGATAGCTCAGTTGGTAGAGCGGTGGTCTGTAGTAATGCCAAGCATGTAAACATAGGTCGCTGGTTCGAATCCGGCTCGAAGGATGGCTGTTTTAGTTTATCATCGTTTTTGTTCCTGGTTCGAATTTAGTCAATAAATAAAGCTATGGGTTCCACATTTATGTCCAAATGCATGAACCCTTCGATAGCTCAGTTGGTAGAGCGGTGGTCTGTAGTAATGCCAAGCATGTAAACCATAGGTCGCTGGTTCGAATCCGGCTCGAAGGATGTCTATTTTAGTCTATCAACATTTTTGTTGCTGGTTCGAATTTAGTCAATAAATAAAACCATGTTCAAAATTTATGTCCAAATGCATGAACCCTTCGATAGCTCAGTTGGTAGAGCGGTGGTCTGTAGTAATGCCAAGCATGTAAACCATAGGTCGCTGGTTCGAATCCGGCTCGAAGGATGGCTATTTTAGTCTATCATCGTTTTGTTGCTGGTTCGAATTTAGTCAATAAATAAAACCATAGGTTCAAAATTTATGTCCAAATGCATGAACCCTTCGATAGCTCAGTTGGTAGAGCGGTGGTCTGTAGTAATGCCAAGCATGTAAACCATAGGTCGCTGGTTCGAATCCGGCTCGAAGGATGGCTAGTTTAGTCTATCAACATTTTTGTTGCTGGTTCGAATTTAGTCAATAAATAAAACCATAGGTTCAAAATTTATGTCCAAATGCCTGAACCCTTCGATAGCTCAGTTGGTAGAGCGGTGGTCTGTAGTAATGCCAAGCATGTAAACCATAGGTCGCTGGTTCGAATCCGGCTCGAAGGATGGCTATTTTAGTCTATCAATTTTGTGTTGCTGGTTCGAATTTAGTCAATAAATAAATAAAGCCATGCGTTCTATGTATGTACAAATGCATGAACCCTTCGATAGCTCAGTTGGTAGAGCGGCTCGAAGGATGGTTATTAGTCTATCATCGTTTTTGTTCCTGGTTCGAATGTAGTAAATAAATAAAGCTATGGGTTCCAAATTTAAGTCCAAATGCATGAACCCTTCGATAGCTCAGTTGGTAGAGCGGTGGTCTGTAGTAATGCCAAGCATATAAACCATAGGTCGCTGGCTCGAAGGATGGCTATTTTAGTTTATCATCGTTTTTGTTCCTGGTTCGAATTTAGTCAATAAATAAAGCTATGGGTTCCAAATTTATGTCCAAATGCATGAACCCTTCGATAGCTCAGTTGGTAGAGCGGTGGTCTGTAGTAATGCCAAGCATGTAAACCATAGGTCGCTGGTTCGAATCCGGCTCGAAGGATGTCTATTTTAGTCTATCAACATTTTTGTTGCTGGTTCGAATTTAGTCAATAAATAAAACGATGTTCAAAATTTATGTCCAAATGCATGAACCCTTCGATAGCTCAGTTGGTAGAGCGGTGGTCTGTAGTAATGCCAAGCATGTAAACCATAGGTCGCTGGTTCGAATCCGGCTCGAAGGATGCCTATTTTAGTCTATCAATTTTGTGTTGCTGGTTCGAATTTAGTCAATAAATAAAGCCATGCGTTCTAAATGTATGTACAAATGCATGAACCCTTCGATAGCTCAGTTGGTAGAGCGGCTCGAAGGATGGCTATTTTAGTCTATCATCGTTTTTGTTCCTGGTTCGAATTTAGTCAATAAATAAAGCTATGGGTTCCAAATTTATGTTCAAATGCATGAACCCTTCGATAGCTCAGTTGGTAGAGCGGTGGTCTGTAGTAATGCCAAGCATGTAAACCATAGGTCGCTGGTTCGAATCCGGCTCGAAGGATGTCTATTTTAGTCTATCAACATTTTTGTTGCTGGTTCGAATTTAGTCAATAAATAAAACGATGTTCAAAATTTATGTCCAAATGCATGAACCCTTCGATAGCTCAGTTGGTAGAGCGGTGGTCTGTAGTAATGCCAAGCATGTAAACCATAGGTCGCTGGTTCGAATCCGGCTCGAAGGATGCCTATTTTAGTCTATCAATTTTGTGTTGCTGGTTCGAATTTAGTCAATAAATAAAGCCATGCGTTCTAAATGTATGTACAAATGCATGAACCCTTCGATAGCTCAGTTGGTAGAGCGGCTCGAAGGATGGCTATTTTAGTCTATCATCGTTTTTGTTCCTGGTTCGAATTTAGTCAATAAATAAAGCTATGGGTTCCAAATTTATGTCCAAATGCATGAACCCTTCGATAGCTCAGTTGGTAGAGCGGTGGTCTGTAGTAATGCCAAGCATGTAAACCATAGGTCGCTGGTTCGAATCCGGCTCGAAGGATGGCTATTTCAATCTATCATCGTTTTTGTTCCTGGTTCGAATTTAGTCAATAAGTAAAGCTATGGGTTCCAAATTTATGTCCAAATGCATGAACCCTTCGATAGCTCAGTTGGTAGAGCGGTGGTCTGTAGTAATGCCAAGCATGTAAACCATAGGTCGCTGGTTCGAATCCGGCTCGAAGGATGGCTATTTTAGTCTATCAACATTTTTGTTGCTGGTTCGAATTTAGTCAATAAATAAAACCATAGGTTCAAAATTTATGTCCAAATGCATGAACCCTTCGATAGCTCAGTTGGTAGAGCGGTGGTCTGTAGTAATGCCAAGCATGTAAACATAGGTCGCTGGTTCGAATCCGGCTCGAAGGATGGCTATTTTAGTTTATCATCGTTTTTGTTCCTGGTTCGAATTTAGTCAATAAATAAAGCTATGGGTTCCACATTTATGTCCAAATGCATGAACCCTTCGATAGCTCAGTTGGTAGAGCGGTGGTCTGTAGTAATGCCAAGCATGTAAACCATAGGTCGCTGGTTCGAATCCGGCTCGAAGGATGTCTATTTTAGTCTATCAACATTTTTGTTGCTGGTTCGAATTTAGTCAATAAATAAAACCATGTTCAAAATTTATGTCCAAATGCATGAACCCTTCGATAGCTCAGTTGGTAGAGCGGTGGTCTGTAGTAATGCCAAGCATGTAAACCATAGGTCGCTGGTTCGAATCCGGCTCGAAGGATGGCTATTTTAGTCTATCATCGTATTGTTGCTGGTTCGAATTTAGTCAATAAATAAAACCATAGGTTCAAAATTTATGTCCAAATCCATGAACCCTTCGATAGCTCAGTTGGTAGAGCGGTGGTCTGTAGTAATGCCAAGCATGTAAACCATAGGTCGCTGGTTCGAATCCGGCTCGAAGGATGGCTATTTTAGTCTATCATCGTTTTTGTTCCTGGTTCGAATTTAGTCAATAAATAAAGCTATGGGTTCCAAATTTATGTCCAAATGCATGAACCCTTCGATAGCTCAGTTGGTAGAGCGGTGTTTTGTAGTAATGCCAAGCATGTAAACCGTAGGTCGCTGGTTCGAATCCGGCTCGAAGGATGGCTATTTTAGTCTATCAACATTTTTGTTGCTGGTTCGAATTTAGTCAATAAATAAAACCATAGGTTCAAAATGTATGTCCAAATGCATGAACCCTTCGATAGCTCAGTTGGTAGAGCGGTGGTCTGTAGTAATGCCAAGCATGTAAACATAGGTCGCTGGTTCGAATCCGGCTCGAAGGATGGCTATTTTAGTTTATCATCGTTTTTGTTCCTGGTTCGAATTTAGTCAATAAATAAAGCTATGGGTTCCACATTTATGTCCAAATGCATGAACCCTTCGATAGCTCAGTTGGTAGAGCGGTGGTCTGTAGTAATGCCAAGCATGTAAACCATAGGTCGTTGGTTCGAATCCGGCTCGAAGGATGTCTATTTTAGTCTATCAACATTTTTGTTGCTGGTTCGAATTTAGTCAATAAATAAAACCATGTTCAAAATTTATGTCCAAATGCATGAACCCTTCGATAGCTCAGTTGGTAGAGCGGTGGTCTGTAGTAATGCCAAGCATGTAAACCATAGGTCGCTGGTTCGAATCCGGCTCGAAGGATGGCTATTTTAGTCTATCATCGTTTTGTTGCTGGTTCGAATTTAGTCAATAAATAAAACCATAGGTTCAAAATTTATGTCCAAATCCATGAACCCTTCGATAGCTCAGTTGGTAGAGCGGTGGTCTGTAGTAATGCCAAGCATGTAAACCATAGGTCGCTGGTTCGAATCCGGCTCGAAGGATGGCTATTTTAGTCTATCATCGTTTTTGTTCCTGGTTCGAATTTAGTCAATAAATAAAGCTATGGGTTCCAAATTTATGTCCAAATGCATGAACCCTTCGATAGCTCAGTTGGTAGAGCGGTGGTCTGTAGTAATGCCAAGCATGTAAACCATAGGTCGCTGGTTCGAACCCGGCTCGAAGGATGGATATTTTAGTCTGTCAATTTTGTGTTGCTGGTTCGAATTTAGTCAATAAATAAAGCTATGGGTTCCAAATTTACGTCCAAATGCATGAACCCTTCGATAGCTCAGTTGGTAGAGCGGTGGTCTGTAGTAATGCCAAGCATGTAAACCATAGGTCGCTGGTTCGAATCCGGCTCGAAGGATGGCTATTTTAGTCTATCAACATTTTTGTTGCTGGTTCGAATTTAGTCAATAAATAAAACCATAGGTTCAAAATTTATGTCCAAATGCCTGAACCCTTCGATAGCTCAGTTGGTAGAGCGGTGGTCTGTAGTAATGCCAAGCATGTAATCCATAGGTCGCTGGTTCGAATCCGGCTCGAAGGATGGTTATTTTAGTCTATCAATTTTGTGTTGCTGGTTCGAATTTAGTCAATAAATAAAGCCATGCGTTCTAAATTTATGTCCAAATGCATGAACCCTTCGATAGCTCAGTTGGTAGAGCGGCTCGAAGGATGGCTATTTTAGTCTATCATAGTTTTTGTTCCTGGTTCGAATTTAGTCAATAAATAAAGCTATTGGTTCCAAATTTGAGTCCAAATGCATGAACCCTTCGATAGCTCAGTTGGTAGAGCGGTGGTCTGTAGTAATGCCAAGCATGTAAACCATAGGTCGCTGGCTCGAAGGATGGTTATTTTAGTCTATCATCGTTTTTGTTCCTGGTTCGAATTTAGTCAATAAATAAAGCTATGGGTTCCAAATTTATGTCCAAATGCATGAACCCTTCGATAGCTCAGTTGGTAGAGTGATGGTCTGTAGTAATGCTAAGCATGTAAACCATAGGCCGCTGGTTCGAATCCGGCCCGAAGGATGTCTATTTTAGTCTATCAACATTTTTGTTGCTGGTTCGAATTTAGTCAATAAATAAAACCATAGGTTCAAAATTTATGTCCAAATGCCTGAACCCTTCGATAGCTCAGTTGGTAGAGCGGTGGTCTGTAGTAATGCCAAGCATGTAAACCATAGGTCGCTGGTTCGAATCCGGCTCGAAGGATGGCTGTTTTAGTCTATCAATTTCGTGTTGCTGGTTCGAATTTAGTCAATAAATAAATAAATAAAGCCATGCGTTCTAAATGTATGTACAAATGCATGAACCCTTCGATAGCTCAGTTGGTAGTGCGCTCGAAGGATGGCTATTTTAGTCTATCATCGTTTTTGTTCCTGGTTCGAATTTAGTCAATAAATAAAGCTATGGGTTCCAAATTTAAGTCCAAATGCATGAACCCTTCGATAGCTCAGTTGGTAGAGCGGTGGTCTGTAGTAATGCCAAGCATGTAAACCATAGGTCGCTGGTTCGAATCCGGCTCGAAGGATGTCTATTTTAGTCTATCAACATTTTTGTTGCTGGTTCGAATTTAGTCAATAAATAAAACCATAGGTTCAAAATTGATGTCCAAAAGCATGAACCCTTCGATAGCTCAGTTGGTAGAGCGGTGGTCTGTAGTAATGCCAAGCATGTAAACCATAGGTCGCTGGTTCGAATCCGGCTCGAAGGATGGCTATTTTAGTCTATCATCGTTTTTGTTCCTGGTTCGAATTTAGTCAATAGATAAAGCTATGGGTTCCAAATTTATGTCCAAATGCATGAAACCTTCGATAGCACAGTTGGTAGAGCGGTGGTCTGTAGTAATGCCAAGCATGTAAACCATAGGTCGCTGGTTCGAATCCGGCTCGAAGGATGTCTATCAACATTTTTGTTGCTGGTTCGAATTTAGTCAATAAATAAAACCATAGGTTCAAAATTTATGTCCAAATGCATGAACCCTTCGATAGCTCAGTTGGTAGAGCGGTGGTCTGTAGTAATGCCAAGCATGTAAACTATAGGTCGCTGGCTCGAAGGATGGCTATTTTAGTCTATCAATTTTGTGTTGCTGGTTCGAATTTAGTCAATAAATAAAGCCATGCGTTCTAAATTTATGTCCAAATGCATGAACCCTTCGATAGCTCATTTGGTAGAGCGGCTCGAAGGATGGCTATTTTAGTCTATCATCGTTTTTGTTCCAGGTTCGAATTTAGTCAATAAATAAAGCTATGGGTTCCAAATTTACGTCAAAATGCATGAACCCTTCGACAGCTCAGTTGGTAGAGCGGTGGTCTGTAGTAATGCCAAGCATGTAAACCATAGGTCGCTGGTTCGAATCGGGCTCGAAGGATGGATATTTTAGTCTATCATCGTTTTTGTTCCTGGTTCGAATTTAGTCAATAAATTTAGTCAATTTGGGTTCCAAATTTACGTCCAAATGCATGAACCCTTCGATAGCTCAGTTGGTAGAGCGGTGATCTGTAGTAATGCCAATCATGTAAACCATAGTTCGCTGGTTCGAATCCGGCTCGAAGGATGGTTATTTTAGTCTATCAACATTGTTGTTGCTGGTTCGAATTTAGTCAATAAATAAAACCATAGGTTCAAAATTTATGTCCAATTTCATGAACCCTTCGATAGCTCAGTTGGTAGAGCGGTGGTCTGTAGTAATGCCAAGCATGTAAACCATAGGTCGCTGGTTCGAATCCGGCTCGAAGGATTGCTATTTTAGTCTATCATCGTTTTTGTTCCTGGTTCGAATTTAGTCAATAAATAAAGCTATGGGTTCCAAATTTACGTCCAAATGCACGAACCCTTCGATAGCTCAGTTGGTAGAGCGGTTGTCTGTAGTAATGCCAAGCATGTAAACCATAGGTCGCTGGTTCGAATCCGTCTCGAAGGATGGCTATTTTAGTCTATCATCGTTTATGTTCCTGGTTCGAATTTAGTCAATAAATAAAGCTATGGGTTCCAAATTTACGTCCAAATGCATGAACCCTTCGATAGCTCAGTTGGTAGATCTGTGGTCTGTAGTAATGCCAAGCATGTAAACCATAGGTCGCTGGTTCGATTCCGGCTCGAATGGTGGCTATTTTATTCTATCATCGTTTTTGTTCCTGGTTCGAATTTAGTCAATAGATAAAGCTATGGGTTCCAAATTTACGTCCAAATGCATAAACCCTTCGATAGCTCAGTTGGTAGAGCGGCTATCTGTAGTAATGCCAATCATGTAAACCATAGGTCGCTGGTTCGAATCCGGCTCGAATGATGTCTATCAACATTTGTTGCTGGTTCGAATTTAGTCAATAAATAAAGCCATGCGTTCTAAATTTATGAACCCTTCGATAGCTCAGTTGGTAGAGCGGTGGACTGTGGTAACACAGTGGTTCGAATCCGGCTCGAAGGAGGATCCCTTTTTAATCTACCATCATTTCTGTACCCTTATATTTAGGATTCATCTGTTGCTGGTCCGAATCCGGCTTGCGAATTTTTTTTTCCCTGCGCGGTAAAGGCCATTCTGTGCAGGTGCTAGTTAATATTGTAATGAAGCTTGGCACGTACGGATCCCAGTGAGATATATGCACAGAATGGCCTTTACTGCGCTGGGGAAAAAAATTCGCATCCGGCTCTAAGTTATAATATTTAATTTTTAGTCAATAATCAAATCCGCCATGGGTTCCAAATGTATGTCAAAAGGCACGAACCCTTCGATAGCTCAGTTGGTAGAGAGGTGGACTGTAGTCACACAAAGCTTGTTATCCATAGGTCGCTGGCTCGAAGGAGGAATGCACTATTTTGCCTTTGACCACCTTTTCCAAAATGGCCCTATTTGTATAGCTCCAATTAATTGGATGAAAAGGCAGGATATACTTTTGGTTACTGTCAAAGACCAGTATCCTCATTTGATGTATCCCAACATATGCATAACATTTATTTATTTATTTATTTATTTATTTATTTATTTATTGACCAAACCAGCAGCGGACGAGCCGCCAATTACAGGAAAGGATAATATACACAAGTATTCATGTAGTCTATAACAATCTGTGAAAATTTGGGCTCAATTAGTCATCGAAGTTGCAAGAAAATAATGAAAGAAAACAAAACACCCTTGTTGCATAGAATTGTGTGCTTTCAGGTGCTAATAAAAGGCTTCATGTCTGAGGCTTTTCTCACTATAAAATATTTTCGGTGAAAATGAATACCTCTTTCTCTAAAACAAAACTACTTCAAAGGGAGTCGTTTCTCACAATGTTTTCTACTATCAATGGCTCTTCAGTGCTCATTACAAAGTAAGTGTTTATGTAATTACCAAAAGTACACTCTGCCTTTATAAGCTTTCCGTGGAGTAAGGGCCTTTACCGGAACACTGTATCATTTTGCAATCCGGAGATATACCCCCTGTCAGTTTTGATCAAAATTACTTCTGGAGAAAAAACCTTTTAAACATTTGCAGTGTCTGGTCAAAACCAAAATTACCTGAAGATTGTTGAAGTACGGTACCCATGGAAACGAATATCTTCCTACTTGAATATTGCCCCCACAGCTTCCAAAGTGATGTTCGTAACTCATAAAACATTGTATCAAAATACGAAAGATTATAAAGCATTGAGTTAGATGTTTTTGCTAATTTTGCATGATTGTACTAAATCTGACCTAATGCTAAAATTTCACATTATCGAGCCAGTTTGAAAGGGCAAATTTTATTCATTGATTAAACCTCAAGATTGGCAAATTTGTATTATAATATTATTGTATAAAAAATGTTTCATCTGGCAAGGGCCAAAAAGTGAACATTAGGCCTACAGATGCATTTTTTTGTTTTAATATGTTGCTTTGGAAAAATTAACAAGGGGGTTAGTGAACAAAATACTCACGAAAGTTTCTGCTTTTAAAATGTCGACTTCGACCCTACCAGAAGAAAGGAAAATTCATACAACTCTTAGAAAAGAGTCGCTTAACTTTTCCATAATCTAGGCCTATTGTTTGTTTGTTGTTGTTTGTTTCTTTTGCTTTTTTGCCAACACACATTGACCTTCCTAAAGTTCACTCAAGCATGCAAAAGCCCCATATCAAACCTCCATGCACTCTTTTAAAAAAACCTGTGACACAAAATCTGTGTCAAAATGACTCAGATTTACGCGAAATCCGGGTCAACATTCCATTTTTGACCAGTTTTGGGGTCAGCCTGACCCCAAAATGGGTCAACCAGTGACCAAGAATCCGCGTCAATTCTCACCCACAGGGTGTAGTTAGAGTGGTCACTTCACGCAAGAAATCGGATACGGCTGCCACCGATGTATGTAGCCCTATCACTTAAATCAATGTCCATCGTGTAATTTATTTCGTCACCCTCAGTGACGACTGAAAGTAACTCTTAAGAATCTAAACAGGATAGGCCTATGATATTGCCTCTCTAAATCGTCATCGTCTAAAATATTAAGTTTTCAAACTTCCTCTTCGACGAAGCGTAAACATGCATGGCTCGTAGCTCCCTACCCAAGAATATTTCCGCATTTCAGAGATCTTAACAAAACCCTGGCGATATAGTGGCCTGTTTTAATCATATTAAATCAACTTAGGCCTATATCCACGAAAGGGAATAACATAACATGTTACATAACTTAACATATAACAAAAATATTTCGAATTTGGGTAATAGGTTGACACGCACATGTGTGTAACAACGAAATAGCTTGCATGGCTAGAATAGAAGCCATTGAAATAAGTGGGCTTTTTCCAGACCTCATCTTAGGCCTAGTCTGCGTGTACAAACTGTATAGACTGCTCCAAAATATATGACGTAGCCCAAGTCGGAGCTACAGTCCAAGCCAAGGTTTATAGGAAAAGGCCCTGTAGGTCTAACTTGAGTATGCCCACCTAATGTTTAATAGGGGGTTCCCATCCTATCAGGACAAAACCGAGGACGTCAAAATCGGCAATTTTTGTAACAACTGAATCGATAGCTGTAACAAAAACAATAACAACCGAGCAAACACGGGGTTTTCATCTGTATTATTTTGTCAAAAAATCAACCTTCACGCTTGAAAATTAACGAAGTGTAGACATAAGCAATGGACAAAATCTTTAACTTGCCACCCTCAGACATTACGTAATAGCATAGCTCGACTTAAGGGCATTGTTATAGAGCAGGTGATCACATTTTTCTGTCGGTGTTATTATGAATGGGTATCTTTTTTGGCTACTGAGTACAGTTCCTTCGATAGCTCAGTTGGTAGAGCGGTGGACTGTAGAAATGTAGGATAAACTATAGTGTAGGGCCTGGTGTAGCGAAATCCATAGGTCACTGGTTCGAATCCGGTTCGAAGGAATCTTCTTTTATTTCAATTTTTTGTTTACATTATTAATAATTTGATACACAATCGGCAGTGTAATTGTGTCTGTTAGGCCTATCATTGTATAATGTCTTTTACTTTTTTTAACTTTTTGGTTGATTGTTTGCAATTTATTTTTGTGGGCCAAATTGATTTATTTCGACACAATTAGTTTGACATTTATTAGCATCAACAAATTATCATTACAAAAAATCACAAGCTACATCGAACTCTAGGTCTATTCATAAAGCAGTTTACTCTGTTTACTATCGGGCATAACCGTTAGTGTTAAGGTGTTAATCCTTTAATATGGGTGTTAATCCTTTAATCTTTAGGTGTTAATCCTTTAATCTAGTTGATAGACTCGAGGTCGTACTAGCTAAGATCACACTGGGGCGGATGAAGAAGCCGAAGAGCTGGACTGACGTCCGGAGTTCTTGTCCAGAGAAATGAGCCACGAGTTTAGTTCTTCCTTCTTTCTTGGCTGCCTCTATCTTGATCTCGATTTCGGTTCCAATGATGTTATCAACTCATTGGTCGCTGGTTCGTCAATCAGCTAAAATACACATTCCTGTTTTGCAACCATTTGGAGATTTCTTGTGTTCTTTCCTTTGTCCCCTGTACTTAACATCCTCCCCGTTAGACTTTGTAAACACAATATCTTGTGGAACATCCCTCTCTTTGAATTCCCTTCTGGAGACTAACTGTTCCTATTGTCTTTGGTGCTCCAGAAGGTAGCAGATATTAAAACAGTATTATATTTCTGTTTAATTACTGATCTATTTTTGTTTTATATTTTTTTCGAAGCCATTTTTGTTCCATTTTATTGCTTACTTTTTCTATCGGTTGTGATTGAACACAAGTGGCTACTACTTCAACATGGAAATGGATTTATGATAACATTAATTATGCAAAACTAACGAACTTATTGTAAACAAATGAGACTAAATCGTGACCACACTGTAGGCCTAATTAAAACTTGAACTGAAACGAGTTTGTTTTGAACTCGCAGATAGCTTTGTTTTGTTCTTGTTGTAATGTTAGTGTTGTAATAATTGCACTTTACTCTTGTCCTGATTAATCTAACAGGTGCCATAAGAAATTATGTATTCCAAAATTAACCTTAAAACCTATTTCCTGATGGGATGAACTGTGGCAGTTTTGAAAAAACGGGTTGGTGGCTCGAATTCAGCTCGAGTGATTATATTTTAGTCAAGGAACAACAGATTGTTCCAAATTTATTTGAGAAGGTACGAATCCTTCGATAGCTCAGTTTCTTTCTATCGTCATTTTTGTACAATTATAAATAATGATCCATAGGTCGCTGGTTCGAATCCAGCTCGAATGATCATCCTTTTTTTAGCATCACTTTTAAACCATTATGATTAATGATCTATGGGTTGCTGGTTCGAATCCGGTTCGATGTTATACAATTTAGTTTTAGTCAATAAACAAAGCCAAGGGTACCAAATTTATATCAAAAGTATGAATGAATTCACTTCGATTGCTGAGTTGGTTTAGAGGTCGCTGGTTCTAATTCAGTTTTGCTTTAGATACTACATTCCTAAATGTACATGTATGTTAACAAGGGAAACATTGGAAACCTTTTTGGTTGAGTTGAAGTAGACATGATGGCTCGATTTCACAAAGAGTTAAGATTGATCTTAAGTGCAAATCCATCGTAGTTGCTTAGCAAAGAGTGATGTCACAATACAAATCACTATGGTAATACTGATAACTCGTCTTAAGATGAATCTTAGTGCTTTGTGAAATCGACCCTTCAAATCTTTTCCAGGGGTTTTCCAAAAGCTATTGAGCGGCTGGTCCCGGTAGATTAATTTTCAAATTTACGCCATGACACATCTTTGATGTCTGGCACTTTCTGGGTCACTGGCACATCTTTATTGACAGGTTCGGGTCTTTCTTTCTTCTGTCGTCTTGACATTATTATTTTGCAAAAAAACCCCAAAACATCATTGCATTGGAGGAGGATGAATAGAAAATTAAAAGAAATGTTAAGTTTTAGATGAAGACCCCAATGGGGAAACACACGCTTTCAGATGGGGATTAAAAACCCAAATCAATGCCGTGCAGGGCTCCGGTCTGAGGTGTGGGATTCGAACCCATGGTCTACAGAGGAGAAAGGCAGGGAAAGAAACCTCAGACTGCTCCAGGTGATATTACAAACATTCCCGTCCAACCGCACAGTCTGCCCTTGACGGTCTGCTTCTGTCCTCAATGGTTTTGGCCAATAGGTCATGATGCGGCCATCTTGTTTTGTTCTCCCATTCAAATCAATGTAACCAAACCGAGGCTGGAAGAAAAAATAGTCCGGTTCCATGTACAATGAATATTATCAATCATTACTGTTACTTGATACAGGGAACACTGTGACCAACATTGTGGCAGCATGATCAAGTTCTATTGACCATGTAACCTGTGTTTACAGAAAGAGTTGACGTTGCGTCAGGGCCTTTCTGGCGGGGAAGATACACTGGTCATCTGGAAAAATCACATTTTTTGTCATAATTTCCACATAAATTCAAGAGATACAAAAATAACAGCTTAACAAGTTGTGATATGTGCCCCCCTCTTTTATCATGATTAAAATAATATTATACATGTACCATCAGTAACTGGTATCCTGCATAGTTTTGCTCAGCGGAAAATAAGCAAAGCATTTAGTGCAGCTCATTATGGAAGTCGGCCCTGTTCGGGAATTTTGCCCTGTTCGGTAGGCTACCCTCCACCCCATGCTCCTCCATGTTCAGAGCATATTAAAGTTTCTTCCTTCCTTCTAGCCCGCCCCGTTGGTGAAATCCTTGCCCAATCCCAACACCGGTTACCTGTCAATGCTCAAAGCAAAGACTTGCTCAAAGCTTGCAGAGCTTCGGACCGGCGGATAATCCAATTACATACACGCACGCACAGACGTGCGTGAATATGCGTAAACTCATTGCACAGAGCTGAGACGGTGACTTGTGGTTGTGTTTGTCCACATGCGCTGTAGCCGATTCACCGGGTAGCGAATCTGCGCATGTGGTTTCCCTTTGTGTTGTGCGGCCACACGGACGTCACTGTATACACAAGGACAGGTTAAACTCGTTGTGGTTTGATCTAGAATTCAATCTACGGTGTCCCCGAGAGACCAAGCACGTGGCAAACAGCTAAGTAGACCTTCTGGGAAATTCTGACTTTGCGTTTAGGATCAGTTATCTTTGAAGAGTTAATGGTTCTTATTACATTGGCTTATAATTAATGTAAATAAATGATTAAGAATGGTTCCGATCGTCCATAGCGAGTGATACTATAAAGCAAGTGATGGATGTTTGAAGCTCAGTTGCATCGTGTAGCAATAAGAAGTAACTAACTTGCGGGTGCCGCCCAACCATGTGTAAATCTCTTTTGGGAGGAGTGTAAAGCAATGTGCATGCAGTGATTGGATGTTATCAATATTAGGCCAATAGATGACAATGTAATCAGTTTATCAATTCAAATTCACTGCAGGAGAATATTTTGCACTCATGGATTTTTCTGTGAGAAAATACCGTTGTAAGAGTCTGCAAGTTGTTATAAATTGCTAGGGACTGGGGAGTCCCTCTTTATTATGAGCAAGTTACATGATTAATTTTTAAATCCAAATCGCAACATTCTTGGTTGGTAACCCAATACTGCTTATTACGTTAATAGTTTCATAAAGTACCAAGCAACTCTCACTGTCCCCGTTTTCAGACTGTGGCTGTGGCTGTGGCTGCGACTGCTGGTAATGGCGTTGCTAAGGGTAAAGCCTATGCTTCAAAACATGCTCAAGTGATGATCCAGCCACAGTCGTTCACATAAGTATCGGGCGGCCTGTAATATATAGTCTTCTCTTTTCGCAGCCATACAAAGGTTGACTCCCGGGCCAAAGCTCACATGTGTGAGACGAATGCCTCACGAAACTTAAAAGCACTGCAAGTAGGGACCCTCTGCATGATTCTGAGGGAATTCCAGGGGTCAATCCTTAGGCATGACGGCTTTGTGTGAAGCCATGACACAAGTTGAAGGTAGGTGCCCCATGATGAGTCCATCAGACAATTACTGTTACTAGATGACTAAGAATGCAAACCTTCCATTGGGTAATATAAAAATGTCCCTCAAGCGATCATGTTCACACTGATGAGCAATCACGTTCACACTAACGGGATCTTCCCCCCTCCCCGAGAAAACCCACTGGAGACTGACACGCTGTGCCAAGGTGTCATCGCATGGTGGAACAAGCGTTTCTAGTTCCGTGGTTGAAATCCACAGGTGACTCTACAATGAATGGTAGAGCCGAATGTACGACTTAGATCTGAACCGAACTCATTTTTATGCAGGAGCGAAAGAGCCGTCTGATACTGAGTGGCTACAATGGAAAAAAATGTTTATCCTACATTTACGGGTATATTTATAAAAGCTACAGTTTTAAAATCCACACTGCATGTGTAGATTATAGTTGTGAAATAGTCACGTGCTTCCTCACTCGAACCGTCAACTGTATAGTGTAATAATTTGTAGTTGCGTGATTTTCATGCGCTTTGCATAAACAATCATTAAAAGCCACTTTACCCGTAAGTTTAACGGTCATTCTGAAGCTGCCAGGTAAATTCCCGTAAAGTTCAACGGAGATTGATGTCGTCCTAATATTGTAGTGGGGTTTTTTTAAGAAAAAGTTTCCTATGCAAGGTCACCATGTTTTGGCCCTCCCCATTTATATATCAAGAATCGACTTTTTTTTCAACGGGGCAGTTGACTACTTTTGTTGACAACAGAATGTCTAACCTAATTCCTCACTGCACGTGGGCCCTGTAGTTTGTTTCAGACGCGAAAGCTTTTTAGCACAGCAACAATTAAAACTTCAGTTCAAGCTATAATAGCCACGCTTGATGGAAATATGTAAAAAAAATGTGTAATGATTCGTTTGGGGATAAATAATATTGGTTTTACGGTACCCTTAGGTAGGCCTTTACCAGTTATCTAAATAGGGCCTTAATATTCCTTGTGAGCAGCTTTTTAATTTTTAATTTTTTCAATGTTTTTTTCAATGATTTTAATATTGTAAATTATCATGCAATTTGGCCTTCGGGTCACAATGTGATAATGTGAATAAAAATATACCAATAAATATACCAATGTATGATAATAGAAATGTAAACTTGATGTGTAAAGAAAAACTTGTTGAGTAGTGACGGCTCTAAGAACAACCGCGGTTTGTACTCGACGTTTTGAAGTAGGATGCTCTCTGACCATGGATGTCTTCACGAGAAAGCCTCCAGGTTTTCATCCATCTTTTAAAATTCAATGATACATGTCACCAAACCGAGTAAGGCAAAAGTAAAGATGTCATTTAATCCAAGTGATGTTATAATATACGGAAGCCCATTAGTGCCACGTTGTATTGGTGTCTTTGACGTGGAGTTTCTCTTGCTCAAGTGCCCAGTAAGTTTCACAGTGGAAGTGTTTCTAGTTCGTGGTAGGTTACCGGGGCAGTGTTTTTCTTTCACCTGGTTGCCGCCACTTAATAATAAGTGCGGCGGCCGCCACTTAGTTTTTAATGGCGGTCGCCTAGCTGTTATAATTGGCGGCCGCCATCAGTTATTAACTGGCAGCAACCCAGCTGTGAAAGAGAAACACTACAACTAAAAGAGAAACTGTACACTTCCACATGAAAGAGAAACAGTACACTGTGAAAGAGAAACAGTACACTGTGAAAGAGAAACACTACACCCGTGAAAGAGATACACTACACCCGTGAAAGAGATACACTACACTGTGAAAAAGAAACACTACACCCGTGAAAGAGAAACACACTGTGAAAAAGAAACACTACACCCGTGAAAGAGAAACACTACACTGTGAAAGAGAAACACTACACTGTGAAAAAGAAACACTACACCCGTGAAAGAGAAACGCAATGTGGCACTAATGGGCTTCCTTAATAATAATAATAGACATCCTTCGAGCCGGATTCGAACCAGCGACCTATGGTTTACATGATTGGCATTATACTACATACCACCGCTCTACCAACTGAGCTATCGAAGGGTTCATGCATTTGGACGTAAATTTGGAACCCATGGCTTTATTTATTGACTAAATTCGAACCAGCAACAAAAACGATGATAGACTAAAATAGCTATCCTTCGAGCCGGATTCGAACCAGCGACCTATGGTTTACATGCTTGGCATTGCTACAGACCACCGCTCTACCAACTGAGCTATCGAAGGGTTCATGCATTTGGACATAAATTTGGAACCCATGGCTTTATTTATTGACTAAATTCGAGCCAGTAATAAAAATATTGATAGACTAAAAAAAATTGCCATCCTTCGAACCGGATTTGAACCAGCAACCTATGGTTTACATGCTTGGCATTACTACAGACCACCGCTCTACCAACTGAGCTATCGAAGGATTCGTGCCTTCTGACTTCATTGTAGAATCCATAACTATGTCCAGTTTTGGTTCACAAATGTTGACTATAGTCAACATTTCCGGACTTAAATTGGACACAACCTTATTGGAGCGTCTTGCGGGTACCAACACTCATACCAAACTGACTTTAGGCTGTGTCTGAATTGGTGGCTACCACTACGACTGTTGCCAAGGAAGTCCTCTACACTGTTCAACGCATGATGATGCAGACGTCTAGCCATAGCCGTATAGATATAGCTGCCAACTTGGACACGGCCTCACCGTCCCAGCGGTAGTTCCCCCTGAAGCTATTTATAGTGACTTCTCAAGGCAAATGGGTATGTGACCATTGGGTGTTCAAACTAACAATAAAATAAGGTAAAAGGCTTTATATTATGTTTTGCAAATGTGTACGTGCATAAAAACAAGTTAATTTCTTTACAGGAACAGATGGCGTTCCCCATACAATAATGAATATGCTTTATGATAACAAAGCACTCAAAATAAACAACAAACACCTCAATAAAGGTAAAACCTAAATTAATTCAAATTGTTATGAATATTTTGTCGCGTATCGCTTGTTGAAATAACTTTGCGTGCCGGGGTGGGATGGGTACATCCCTGCCCTCCCTCCCCGTTCCTTTTCCGGGGAGGGCTACTCGCTGCCACCGCGGGTGGAAAAGATCCAAGCTAACCAGAAACACAAAATAAAATCTGTTTCATTCCCTCTCAATAATTTCGAGCCAAATCTTCTTGCCAGACATCTTGGGGATGAAATTTCTCTTTATATTAATTAAAAGATTTGAGTTGTGTCAATTTTACCCTAAGACGTTATCTTGCAAAGTGCATTGACCTTGGTTAGAACTAAGATCTACCCCTCAAAAAAAAAAATAGTAACAGAACAAAAATCATAACTTTAACTTTGCATTATTCTGATGAAAACTGCGAACAATAATATTTTTAAGTGGTGGTGAGATATTCATTAACCTTTTTTATATAGCAAACAATTAAATAACAGTTATACAAAACTGTTATTAAAAAACAAAAAGTGAAAAAGGCCTAAAAAATAAAATAAAAGTAAATGATTTGGGATTGTATTATATTGTTACCACACTGTGTCAAAACAATCCAGATTTGAAAATAATTAAATAAATAAACATAATTCATATGTATTTTATCTGAGTTTAACAAATAATGTCCATTGAACTTGAAAGAGCATATCTGTTCTATTATTAGCATCACCCTAAACTATTCGTGACCGCGTTAATGACCGACAATTCCACAAGAGGGCGCTATGTCATTTTTGGCGTCCTTCATCAGAGACAGAAAAATCGTAAATCGCAAACTGGGTGAAAAAATCCACCAGCGGGAAGGCCCAAGTAAAGACCCTAAAATGGCGTCTGTGCCACCAATACCGACAGATTCTTGGTACCTGTCTTTACTAGGGATCGCCGAGAGCTTCAGGACAGCAAGCCCGCCCAAAATCAAGCACTGTATCCACTGTTTACAGTCCATTTTTCACTTCAAACCACCACCGAGGATCGAGGCGAGAACCCACGTCCAGCTAGGCAGCTTATTGTTCACGCATACGAAGAACGTCGAGTTAGCGCGGACACATTTGGAAAAAGCCGTGAGTTTGATTATTATTAATTTATCCGAGGGGCACTTTGTGCTCGAATTTAACCCAAGCCACTGACGGACGCAGTAAAGTAATTGTTTCTTAATTGAAATATTCTGTCTAACCGTGAACTAATGATATCTTTTCCCGTTTATTTCCTCTCAAATTTGTAGTGGGCCCTATCGCAGAGTGTATCCTTTTTGCTTCATTACTGAACGTGTGCATATCTTTCTAGTGTGTACTGTACGGACGTCGTATAGTGTGTGTGTATTGGGTTTTTATTGCATGATGTCAGCCTGTAAGGTCAACACGCATGCGTTCGAGGGCACTGATTATTATGTTGTTGATAATGTGCAATCAGACTGCATTCAAATTCGGTTGATTCATGGCGGAACTACATGAATTTCAAAAATATAATGACAATCTCGAAAAATAACACATGGTATTATTAGATGGTTTAGCAGTTATCCACCATAGTATGGATTCTTTGACTTCAACAATTCATCACTTTCATTTGTTCCAATTTGTAAAACAATTTGAATGAAGATGATTTGAATATAAATTTAAAATAACAATTTTATTAAACTGAGTGTTATGATATTGTTTATTAACAAAATTGCATGTCCTGGATTATTCAAGTTAACATTTATTGGTTATAATTTATGAGAATTTGTTCCCCACAACCCTAAACCCCCCACAAAATGAACAAATTACAATAAGTAATCATGTACAAATTTGTAAATTCACCGTCGTCAAATGCAATTTGGAAGAAATTATATGCAACTATTAATAGTATATTAGGCCTACTGATTAATTTTCAAAGAACTCAGGCTGACTTGTGAAATTTATCGGTAACATAATAATTAATATAAGTAGTCCCCCAAAAAGGCAAACAAAAACCCATCAAATTTAAACAAGACAGAATTGGCACATTGGCATCCTGCAAGAAAATTGTAATTCAAAGTAATTTGTCCTCAGTGTAAACGAGCCCTACTTATGTGGTTCACGTAGGTAGTTAGATCACTTTTATGATCAGATCCTATCACATTATCGCAGTTTCTATTGTCACCATAATAGAAAAATATACCACATTCCACTCGAGAAGGCAGGCGCATATCTTTTTATGAGGATGGGAATTGGATGTACAAAGTTGCTGTAAATAGGCCATATTTGCAAGTTACATTTGAATGACGACTAGCGGTACAACACTTTGCTCAGTCACAAGCGATTGCTCAATTTCAATTCATCAGACTAAATCCAGTGCTGCTATGCAAAAATTTATTTCTCCCTTGGAGCATGCCTGGAGAAACTCTTTATATGTACTACATGTAAAGGAAAAACAGCCTCAAGTGCGCAATAAGCAATTTGTGAGTTAGATTTGAATCATGTCTGGTACAATGACTTAACTAGTCACAAGTTACCGCTTACGTTTGAATGCCTCAGACTATAGACCATGTGACCTGTGACATCAAATGTTTACAAAAGAGCCACAGAGCCTGGACTTCCTGCGGGCACAGTTTGTACGGGCACAGTTTGTACGGGCACAGTTTGTACGCAGCTCAATGGAAACATACAATAAATATTATGTTTTATGAAGATTGCACTGTCTGATTTGTCTCAACTTTTGATTTGAAGAAAGGGGGGACATCTTAAAAGCTGTACAGCAGTTGCTTTTGTAACTCTTGAATTTATGTGAAAATTATGACACAAAATGTAAATTTTCTCATGTGGCCTGTGCAGTATCTTGCCTGTCAGGAAATGCATTAGAATGTACAAGGTCACTATTTCTGTAAACAAAGGTAACATAACAACTGTCCCATAGTTCAAGGAAAACTTTTGTATAGCAACCTCCAGATACAATGTAAGCAACGCCTGGTACCATTTTGCCATACACATTACGTCTCTTACGTAAAGTATAATACGCAAGCGTTTGCTGTGAATCATGTGATACAGCAACTGTCTCAGTAGTCTGAGGAATTTAAATTTAAGCGGTGTCTTGTGACTAACCAAGTCAATGTACCAGACATTATTCAAATCTAATTTGCAAAATTGATGGCTTGTTATAAGAGCAAAGTATCAGGCCTTTTACCATGTGTTTTGAACTACTATAGGGATTTATATTTTTGGTCGGCCAATCAACGAGTGACTGGTTTACAATCAGTGGCTTATGCTGTTAGTTAGTTGTTAGTGTCCAAAGCATGTTAATAGCATGTAGCAGGGCGCCAATTTGGGGAGAAAATCCACAAGACCGCAGGGCTTGTAGCTAAACAATTTTACTCAACCAGAATTTATTCCACAAGACCTGAATGAGAAAAAACGTTCTGCACAGTTTATACTGGTCTTTTTTATTTAAAAGTAAGCACTAAGAGAACGTTTATCTTATTTGTCCTTTTTGTTTGATATTTGTCAAACTCAAAATCAACATTAGATTTTGAACATAATTTGATTTTGTTCAAAATATTACACAATGAGGTATTATTACTCAATTAAAAAACACAAGACCGCTGGACATGTCTAGTCGTGAGTTTACTAGCTTGTTGCTGAAACCAATGCCCTTAAATTTTGAGCCCTGATGCAGTGATAGGCTATTGGTTGTATTTTTGAGGAAATGCAAGAAGTCTGTTTAAGCCATAAGTTTTGTAGAATCAATTTGTTTAAATCTGTTGGTATGTGAATTGGTTATTATTCCAAATAATTTGTTGAATGAAAACTGCAGGTATTTGGAGTTACAAACTAAAAATCACTTAATTTCATTTGATGTGAGTTTTGTCTTGAAATGGATCAGAGATAAGTTTGGTTCTGAGTGGCTCTACTTACTTAATTAAAAGGATCTCTTAAGATTACATGTTTGGCTTCGCAGGCCTGGAATTTCATTGTTGAGGGGGCAAGACCATTTTCATTTTGCAAAGGGCACTTCCTTTGGACAATCTGAAAGTCAATAGGAAACTTTTGGGGCACGAAGGCCAAGACCAGGGGCAACAGAGGCTGTGGACATTCATGGCCTCTGTGTAATTCCAGGCCTGGCTTTTTGTTGCCCTTTTCACAAGGGTAGTGGGAGAAGGTTGGATGAAAATGTTGATCATTACCTGGACATAGCTGCTAATAAATTTTTATTTATTTTTTTAAAATTGGGATGGGTTGGTGGGGATGGCATGAAAAACAGTAGTCTCAAACACTTGTATTAAATGTATCGAGAAATAGAACAGGTGTTTTGTGATAAATATGTTAGATAGTCTAATTGTAATCTATGTTTGAATGCACGTGATTTGATCGATCAACAGTTTATTTATTTCAAATGAAAAAAAACCATTGTCACATACATTGTCACAATTAGTAGACTGATTTGCAGACCTGGAATTTCATCTTTGAGGGGGCAAGGCAATTTTCATTTTGCAAAGGGCACTTCCACTGGAAAATGTTAATTAAAGTCTATAGGAAACTTTTGGAGGGACACCAATTCCAAGACCAGGGCAATGGAAGGCCATGGCCTCCATGTAATTCGTGTAATTCCAGGTTTGGTTTTACACCCAAAGTTTACATAGCTCAAAATTAGCAGTGATTAAACCTGTGACAGGTATGGTAATGGAATATTTGCAATGAGTTAAACTTTCCTTGACCTAGAATGCGTTTCAGATTCCATCATTTGAAGACGTCAAGTTTGAAGCGGCGAGCCAGTTAGCAAGGATTCATGAAAAACAAGTAAGTTTTGTTCTTGGTTCTCTCATCTTAAATCGTATCTGCACCCAAATCCTCCAAATGCAATCCCCCTGTTTTGTCTGACTTTAAACAAAAACTGAGTGTCGGACTCTTGTTCCAAGGTGGGATTCAAACCAGGGTCAATGGAGGTGAAAGGTTAGCTTGGTTAGGCAATCCAGTCCAAGGTGAGACTCAAACCAGGGTCATCTTCTGGCGTAAGAGCCATGGAGCAATCGTATCCCCAAAACCAACCTGTAGAGAATAGATGTCCTCCACAGGCGATCAAGCTTGGGGCTCAATATATTGTTAGCTACAACTCCTCACTTATCATTTGTAAACCTGCATTTGTGTAAATTGTTGTTTCCTGCAGAGCCAGTTACATCTTGCAAAGCAAATCTTACGCAAAGCCATCGGTATATCTCAACAGTCGGCCTACTGGCACTGTCTTCTTCTGTTTCAGCTTGCAGTAAGTGTTCCCCTCTTCCCCCCTCCCTCTGCCCCAAATACAAAATATATAGAATTACGCATAAGTTGGAACTTTCCTAAAACCTGTTCTTTTTGGGGCTTCACCCCTTGCTAGCCTTGAAGGTATGGTAGTTTGTGGCAGTCAGTTGTACCAGTGCCAGCTGTTTATATAGAAGAAAACCCATGCACCCAATGCTAGCATGGAAGGTATGGTAGTTTGTGGACGTCTGTGGTACCAGTATCAGCTGTACAAACAGAAGAAACCCATGTACCAAATGCTAGCCTGGAAGGTATGGTACTTTGTGGCAGTCTGTGGTACCAGTGAGTGTCAGCTTTACAAACAGAAGAAACCCATGTACCAAATGCTAGCCTGGAAGGTATGGTACTTTGTGGCAGTCTGTGGTACCAGTGCTAGCTGTACAAACAGAAGAAACCCATGCACCCAATGCTAGCCTAAAAGGTATGGTACTTTGTGGCAGCGGCAGTCTATGGTACCAATGTCAGATGTACAAACAGAAGAAACCCATGCACCCAATGCTAGCCTAAAAGGTATGGTACTTTGTGGCAGCGGCAGTCTATGGTACCAATGTCAGATGTACAAACAGAAGAAACCCATGCACCCAATGCTAGCCAGGAAGGTATTGTACTTTGTGGCAGTCTGTGGTACCAATGTCAGCTGTACAAACAGAAGAAACCCATGCACCCAATGCTAGCCAGGAAGGTATGGTAGTGGCAGTCTGTGGTACCAATGTCAGCTGTACAAACAGAAGAAACCCTTGCTCCCAATGCTAGCCAGGAAGGTATTGTACTTTGTGGCAGTCTGTGGTACCAGTAGCTTTTCCTGTTACTATTGGTGTTACTTACTCCATCTCCCGACATTGCTGCCGAAATGACACAGAGCTCACGGGCAAAAAGCCAACTGTGCCCTGGTCGTGGCTTTGGCCTTGTTGCCCATTGTAACTGTTACCTTGTTGCCCCTGCGAATGTCCTCGTAGACATTGCCTTTTTTTAATTTGATTGCCCTCTTCACAGGGAAAGTATGGTTCCTGCTGCATGGATGAAACTCCTTGTCTGTGACCCGAATGCCATTTTGGAATAAAATTTTACCATCAGGCCTGATTACCATCCATTTTCAAAACAGTGGTTTCTGCATTTTTGACTCCGCAATAAGCACTGCCTACTCTTTTAAAGCCCATTTTCAAAACAGTGGTTTCTGCATTTTTCACTCCGCAATAAGCACTGCCTACTCTTTCGAAGCCCTTTTCTGAAAATGCGCTATTTCAAAATAAATTGTCCTATGCAGGAGCTGAAGCCAAAACTGCAGTTTCGAAAAGGTCCCCAAAACCCTTATTCAATTCTTGAAATGTGTACACACTTTTTTACCAGCCACACCTTTTTACCAGCCACACCTACATGTAACTGTACCTACCGAATAATTTGACTGCTGAAATGGCTCATGGCGTGTCGAGGCCGAGCGGATAAGAACATCTAACTCAAGCTGTGGTGTTTCTGATGGACAGAGTGTGGGTTCAAGTCCCGGCCTTGACACTTATGTTCTTATGCCTGACACTTAACCAATATATTTCTGCGTCATTCGTATACGTTGTAAAGTCGTAGGTCCTGTGTGTTATGTAATACACATAAATGAACCCAGTGCACTTATCCTAAAGAGAAGGGGGTTCGCCCCGGTGTTCCTGGTGCTAAGTAAAGGAATAGGTCTCACACTTCAAACCATAGCTCCGCAGACCTTTGCAGGAAAAAATACCTAGCGCTTTGAGATGCTTTTCGGGTACGATAAAGCACTATATGAGAACTACGTACTATTATTATAGGCCAGTGATGTGGTAGATCTGATTTGTATTCAGCGTTGTTCTTTATTTTTTATTTTTGCAGCAAATCCACACACATGAAAAAGACTTCATCTCAGCATGTGAACTCCTTGGTGTAGGTGCGGACTATGCGGTGGTAGCAGGCTCAGAATACACAAGGGCTCTCTTCCTGCTTAGTAAAGGAATGGTAAGCAGAATTGGGGTCGAACAAAAAAGGAGCTGTTAAAAAGAAGATCAGAACCTAATTTTTTATAGAATTGCTTAAGTACAAAAACTAGCTAAGCAAAATTAAAATATGCTCACCAGAATGATGTTACCACCCAAAATAGCCATTTGTAACTAGTATCCTACTTATTTTTGCTAAGCAGAAAATTTCTAAGCAATATTTGCTGCTTAAGCAGCTCTACTAAATTTGGCCCAGTTTCACTTAGCGTATTTATTTGCTACGTATGAAAAAGCGATGAACTAGTCACAAACTTTTTTCACCATTGTTATGATGTTTTAGCAAGAAGCCTTTTTTAAAGGTTGGGTCATCATTTGGTTTTTTGTTAATGTTTGGTACATGTAGGCAAAATTATCAAAAAGATAAAAGTCCATTTGCGAATGCTGGCTAAATGTGGATGGATTCGACGCTCATTGTGATAATACAGTGACAGTTATTTGCTGTTTTCTCAGCAAGTAGACACTGTATTCTAGCTGAAACGTTCACATTTGACTTTTGTTATATCACAGGGTTTGCCCTGAACTTTTTTAGTGGTTGGCCAGCACGAGGACCAGTTAGCTTGTTATTTAACTAGTCCTTTTTCGGCTTTTTCACTAGTCAATCTTTCAAATGAAATAGGAATGCTTCTCAACACTGAACTAGCTAGCAGGACCACTTGGAGAGAATTCTGACTTGTTCTAAGTTGTCCTCAGCAGACTACTGTTAAGGGAGAATGCTGATCTTTTTTTACAATTTTGCCTAAAAATAAGCATTACGTTGACAAAAACCAATCCATGACCATACGTTTAATGACTAACTTCCTGTCTTTTTGTTGTTGTTTTTTTCCAGTTGATGCTGATTGACAAGAAGTATGCTGAAGTCCATCCTGTATTGTCAACATGTGGGTCCATCATCGACAACTACACAGGCAGCGACACTAACAAAGAGTCCCTCAAAGTCTACTTCTTAGTGCTGCAGGTATGCCACTACCTCATGGCTGGCCAGGTAAGCAGTTGGCTTTTTAGTCACATTATTTCCATCTCTCGCTGTGAGCCAGATGTTCAAAATACTGTCATATTTTCCAGCGGGTTGACCAACTTTGGTGGCACACACATGTTTGTGTTGCAGTCACTGTGTGGACAATCCTTTGTTCTATACACTTAAGGAAAATCCTATTCCTCAACACTGTAAAAAAACTATGTGTGGACATGTGTACGTCCACATAGTGTTTCAAAACCCTGCCTTGTGTGAACCTCTTTTGTTCTCAGGTCCACGCTTCGTATGTAATGCTTACGCAACTGTGTAAAGGGGTGTAACAGTGTAAACATATGTGTGTTCTGTGTGGATTTAGCACCACATGGTATTATATTGCAGGCTGGCATAGTTTGTCGACCCAATTCACCTGACGTCATCATCACATATCGGGCGTGGTGTATCTCTGGCCTCCCCTAAACCCTGTGTTAAAGGCAGGGTATACAGTGGATAATTGTCAAAGACCAGTATCCTCACTTGGTGTATCCCAACACAAGCATAAAATAAGAAACCTGTGAACATTTGGACTCAAGTGGTCATCGAAGTTGCAAAAAAATAATGAAAGAAAAGAGCGCCTTGTTGCATAGAATTGTCTGATTTTTAGATGCCTCAGAAACAGAAAGGCTTCATGATGCCTGAAGCCTTTCTCAGATTAAAAATTTTGGGGGATGAAAATGATCTCTTTCTCTAAAACGAAACTACTTCAAAGGGAGTCGTTTCTCACAATGTTGTATTCTATCAACGGCTCTCCATTGCTTCTTACCAAGTAAGTTTTGTATGTTCATCATTTTGTAGAGTAATTACCAAAAGAAGAGCCTGCCTTTATTCTTTGTACGGCCGTGTATATTTTGAAATTGCTTGACTGCCTCCTTACTTTGCACCACCAGTGTAATTTAAGAATCTAATGCCTTGTTACAGGTAAAGAGTGTGAAGACTGCACTGAAAAACCTTCAGCAATCAATACAGACAATAACAATGCTGCATTCAGACGAAGGTAAGCAGATAAGAATCTTGGGTGTTTTGGGGGAGTTTTTTTTTGGGGGGGGGGTTTCTGTTTTGTTGTCATTTTCTGTTTGTGTTTGGTTTTTTTTTGATGGTTTTGTTTTTGTTGTGTTTTTTGTGTGTTTTTTTTTTGGGGGGGGGGAGGTAGAAAACTAGACGGCCCTATCATCATTAGTGGGATGAGGCATGCCATTGGGTATTGACTAATGTCTTGCTGTCTTCTTCGGAAGGAGTTTTTTCTGTCGGAGGATTCTAACTCATGTATGTTCATTCATGTGCCAAAAACCTTGAAATTTTGTTTTGACTTATTGGGCTGATCAACAGTTTTTCTTCTTCTGATCAATTAAAAAGAATAAAATAAGTTTTCAGATGTTTCTTAAAAACTTCCAGTGACTGTGCGGAAGGGATTTGATTAGTGAGACAGTTCCAAAGGCGGCGGGGCATGTGGGTGAAACGCACAATCACCAGCAGCAGATTGCAACTGGTGTGGTATTTTTGTATACTGCATCTTATGACAATGCAATTATCAATTCTTTCCGTTGCAGAACCTATTTCAAGTAACCCTGCAGATCTCTTTCACTGGTTACCAAAAGAGCACATGTGTGTATTAGTATATCTGGTAAGTAGAATGGCCCCCTGCTTCATCCTCCATAACCCATTGAATGTCTTATTTTTATTCCTGGTAGTGAACCCCTAAACGTAACGGCTGATTTGTGCTTATTAAAATTGATAATGATAAACAGGACATTTATGAAATGCCTTTTACTAGAGGGTACAAAGCGCTGGAAAAAGAAAGAAGAGAAAGACAAAAAGATGGAGGGGGGGGGGCAGGCAGGCAGGAGAAAACCAGATTACATGTGAGCAGAGAAAAGATGGGTCTTGAAGGCCTTTTTAAAAGCAATGAGACCAATGAGTGGGAAGTTTATTCTAGAGCCAATGGGCAGAGACAGAAAAAGCTGGGTCACCAGCCTAAATGTGAGACTTAGGAACATCAAGACATCGTTAATGTTTGATCTTCCATTCCATTGCGCTGCACTTTATCGCTATAAGAGAAGGGGTTTACCCCAGTGTTTCTGGCAGTGGGTGCTTAATGATAAATAACGATAAGCTTAAGACACCCGTATATAAAGCGCTATATAAAAACTAGTTATTACTATTATTATTCGATGCAAGGAGGTCTAATGCTCCATCAACAGAACTGTTCAAGTTGGCAGCTCTCCCATCCATCAGGGAGATGCATCCACCACCAAGCCTTAGAAGTCTCTAAGCTACACACTTCACCAGCACCAGCACATCTTTGTATATACACTATTTTGGCACTTCGTTTGAGTTTTTAATTTGTCTTGGCACACCGGGTTTCCGCTGCGCTGGCTGATAGGTCATCGGCACAACCACTCCTAGTATAGCCTTCAAGGCTGCAAGTAGGAGGAAACGACTGAAGACTGAAACAACTTTGTTGTTTTTTCGTTACCAGGTAACAGTGATGCATTCAATGCAAGCTGGCTACATGGACAAGGCCCAGAAGTTCACAGACAAAGCCCTGCTCCAGATTGAGAAGCTGAAGATCTTAGACTCCCATCCCATCCTGTCTGCCTTCCAGCTGATGCTCCTTGAACATATCGTCATGTGCCGCCTCGTCATGGGCCAAAAATCACTGGCCGTACAGGAGGTGAGTGGGAGCCTCCGTTTCCCTCCAAAGCGGTCGGGTTGGCGTACGGTATCTTTCCTCGCCTTCCACCTGTGGGGGACCCTGGTACAAATCCCGCCGGGGCACTCTGTGGATTGGGTTTTCATTCCCTACCTGATTGCAGGGGTTTTCCCTGGAATAATTCTAAATAGTTTTCCTCCCACATCTAATACTGAAACTTCCTTCCTTGTCTTCTCTCCATTGGGTTCTTGCCTAGTACAGTGTTTAAGTTCGCTTTTCTGAGAGTCCTTGGCTTCACAACCAGAATTAATTAAATGAAATGAAACAAAACGATATGAAATGAAATGAAATGCCTGAGAAAACAATATTTAATTTCACACAATGGTGAGGTTTTTCTGTGAAGGAGTATTCCCATGAATAACGTCAAATTTATATAGCACCTTGCAAGCTTTAAAAAAAAGGAATGTGTGCAATTTCTGCTAGAAACGCCAGAACAAGCCCTTTTTCTTTCGCATATGGGAGCCTACAGCTTAACCCTTGCCCTCCCAAATCCTTCTATATCCTCTTTGCGGAAGTGAAAGGTTTGGAAAGACTGAGGGCCTTAAGCCGTTATAACAATTGAATATCGTTATAACAATTGAATATCGTTATAACAATTGAATATCGTTATAACAATTGAATATCGCTGGGTCAGACATTCCAATCCCTTATTGTGTGAAATGACAAAGAAGAGGGGGATACTGTAGGATTGAGGTCACAATAGCCTAAGAAGTAAGGGTTGTCCCATCTGAAGGATAAAGTAATTGTGGTCAAGTGTCTTGTTGGGCTGTGAGGTTTTTTAACCCACACTCTCGCATGACTAGGGTCCAATTTCAAAGAGCTGCTTGAGCAGAAAATAATGCTTACAATTTGCTGCTAAGCAAAAATTAGCAGGATGCCAGTCACAAATTGTACATGAGGCATGGTATTTTTGGCTGGTAGCCTTATTCTGATTAGCATAATTTTTTCGTGCTGAGCTGCTTTTTTGCGCTCAAGCAGCTCTGTGAATATGAGTCCAGTAAGCTAGACTGCTCGGCATCGACACTCATCTTGTGGGAGAAGCGTAAATGTCATCAACTTGACTCTTGTCACTTTTTATTCCTTCAGATTTCACAAGCGTGCCAGGTTTGTTCGCAGAACCCACGGTTACTCACGACGCACGAGGCACAACTGCACACGTTACTCGGGCTCTACTCAATGTCAATGAACTGTATGGAGAGTGCGGAGGCACAGTTCAGCGCGGCTCTCTCAGTGAGTATCAATCGTTTTTCAGTTTCAGTTTACAGGATAATGATCAAGAGGTGTGATATCAACCTATATCACACAGCCCATATCACACCCTGCGTATTGCACTGTTCCAACTCCACAGATTGCGCTATTTTAAGCTATACGCAAAACGTACAGCTGTTCTAACACCGCATATTGCATTAAGCTTTGCTGGAAGAGGAATTCCTTATTATACGCGCTCTCGTGGAATGTGGAAAAAATAGCGCAGCTGTGTCCCATATCCACCTCAGCCTTTGGCCTCATTGGATATGAGAAGTAGAAGTGCTATATTTTTCTGTATTTCTCTCGCGCTTGTTTGATAACTAATAATGAATAATCATAATAGTACACAGTCCTTATATAACACTTTATCTATGCCTGACGGGCGTCTGAGACCCATTGTTATAGTATCTTGTATAGGGTTGCACAAAGTTTTGCCAACAAATTTGGTTCTACAAAATGGTTTGTGTTATTTCACAAAGAAAAAGGAAAACTGCACAATTTCAAGGGATATTTGTGTGAATCAATAAGTTCTACTTTAAAACACCTATCCAACCATTATTAACTTCATAACAATCGCTTTTATTGCCCAAATCTGGAGGCAGTGTTTCCCTTTAAGCATGCTCAATTCAAGAATTATAATTTGTTTACACTTGTTCCTTTGTTTTCAGATCACAACACAAACAGAATTATGGCAGTTTGCATCACTGAATCTGGCAATAGTTTACCTCAGGTCTGGCAATAGGCAGCAGGAGGTACGTGACAGTTTTCCCTCCCATTTGGATCGATGCATACTTAGTTTTATTACTTTATTTGTTCATAACCCATATCCGCTTGACTGGTTACAGTACATAAACACTGTTCCTGCCTGAGCCCATGTAGCACTCATTGCTGTATAACCAATGTTTAATAAATAAATAATAAATAAATTATTGATTTATATTGCGCCCATTCCATAAAATGTACACAAGTGCATAACAAAATAATTAGACAAAGATTAAAAAGCGAAAAACTGGTAAAAGCGAGGAAATACCACAATCCATAAAAATGATAACACAGGACCCTTACAGTCCTTCCCAATCTGTTTCTTTGGTTTCTCTAGACTCTGTGAAACTATCTTTTGATAAGTAAGAGGGCTCTATAAATGTATTTATTGTATTGTATTGTATTGCATAACAATAAACAATCATTTTTTTATTACCTTGCAAATAAGTATACCCCAAAAAACTGTATACTGATGGGAAGAGCACATAATTCTCTTTAGTGTGATTTACATTTTGCCATGTTTCCCATCTAATAGAGTATAAAGAAAGACACTAACTTCTTGTTTATAAACAGGTTTTCCTGCAATTAGGCACTAACAGTGTTTGTGTGTTCTACGGAAAATCTTTTAGTTAGGTAGATATGGGTTAAAATTGTCTCCCAGATTAGCATTTACTTGAAATGTAAAAGTTTGTATCTGGATTTAAATAAAGTCAGTGAACTCCGAGATGTGACGTTGTCGCACAGAGCGCTTGAGATAGGACTTTGTTGTTGCAGAATGGAGTTACGACCTTGTTGCACCAACACTGTGATATGTTACAAGGAATTACAACAATTTTGGGTTGAACAAAGAAAAGTTAACCAGAGCGGGACTTGAACCTACGATCCTCCGGATTAACATGCAGTAGGTTGCAGGTTCCTAGTCCCGGATTAACATGCAGTAGGTTGCAGGTTCCTAGTCCAAGTTAACCAGAGCGGGACTTGAACCTACGATCCTCCGGATTAACATGCAGTAGGTTGCAGGTTCCTAGTCCCGGATTAACATGCAGTAGGTTGCAGGTTCCTAGTCCCGGATTAACATGCAGTAGGTTGCAGGTTCCTAGTCCCGGATTAACATGCAGTAGGTTGCAGGTTCCTAGTCCCGGATTAACATGCAGTAGGTTGCAGGTTCCTAGTCCCGGATTAACATGCAGTAGGTTGCAGGTTCCTAGTCCCGGATTAACATGCAGTAGGTTGCAGGTTCCTAGTCCCGGATTAACATGCAGTAGGTTGCAGGTTCCTAGTCCCGGATTAACATGCAGTAGGTTGCAGGTTCCTAGTCCCACTCTGGTCAATTTTTCTTGGTTCAACCCAAATTTGTCTAAAAAATTTCTGGTGCTAAAATTTAGTGTTTTTAAGGACACCATATACTTCAACGCATGATGACATGGCAATCCAGCCGTAGATGTAGCCGTAGCTGTAGCCTAAGCCACCAATTCAGACACGGCTTTACATTGATTTGAACTGGGGGTAAACAAGATGGTCACTGGTACGAATGATAATAATAATAATTATGAACCATTCTTGTATAGCGCATATCACATTCACAGAGAAGTCTCTATGCGCTTTAAAATGAAAAATGGAGAAGTTATAGTATGAAAATAGAGACAAGTAAGTACATAAAGGAAAATTTAGCCGACACAGTAAGAAATATTGAAGGCTATTGTCTGGAAAGAATTCACTGTGTGTACTTGTTTTATGTTTCACTGTGTGTACTTGTTTTATGTTTCACTGTGTGTACTTGTTTTATGTTTCACTGTGTGTACTTGTTTTATGTTTCACTGTGTGTACTTGTTTTATGTTTCACTGTGTGTACTTGTTTTATGTTTCACTGTGTGTACTTGTTTTATGTTTCACTGTGTGTACTTGTTTTATGTTTCACTGTGTGTACTTGTTTTATGTTTCACTGTGTGTACTTGTTTTATGTTTCACTGTGTGTACTTGTTTTATGTTTCACTGTGTGTACTTGTTTTATGTTTCACTGTGTGTACTTGTTTTATGTTTCACTGTGTGTACTTGTTTTATGTTTCACTGTGTGTACTTGTTTTATGTTTCACTGTGTGTACTTGTTTTATGTTTCACTGTGTGTACTTGTTTTATGTTTCACTGTGTGTACTTGTTTTATGTTTCACTGTGTGTACTTGTTTTATGTTTCACTGTGTGTACTTGTTTTATGTTTCACTGTGTGTACTTGTTTTATGTTTCACTGTGTGTACTTGTTTTATGTTTCACTGTGTGTACTTGTTTTATGTTTCACTGTGTGTACTTGTTTTATGTTTCACTGTGTGTACTTGTTTTATGTTTCACTGTGTGTACTTGTTTTATGTTTCACTGTGTGTACTTGTTTTATGTTTCACTGTGTGTACTTGTTTTATGTTTCACTGTGTGTACTTGTTTTATGTTTCACTGTGTGTACTTGTTTTATGTTTCACTGTGTGTACTTGTTTTATGTTTCACTGTGTGTACTTGTTTTATGTTTCACTGTGTGTACTTGTTTTATGTTTCACTGTGTGTACTTGTTTCCTAATGATGTGAAATTTCTGTTTCTTTCCCCAGTTATTATCATTATTAGAGAGAATAAATCCAGAGGTCTTACCAACGAACTCTCACAGTCTGCGAGCCGCAGCGTACTACGTCAAGGGTCTGCAGGCGTTCTTTCAAGCAAGATATAATGAAGCAAAGTAAGTAACAGTCCTCTGAGCTATTTTTTGCAAATGTCTGTTGTTTTTGCTTGAAGGTTTCCTTGAAAGATGTGAGGTACTTCTCTTCGTGCTTTTTTAGTATCTGCTCACAAACTCTGGAACTCTTTACCATTAAATATCCGAGCTACAGAATCACTTTGTAAAAACATGATTCAATTGAAGAGGATTGCATCAAAATACTTGCATTTTTAACAAGCTTGGGCACAGATCGGTCATTTTTGGTTGCCAATCAGATTTTTTTTTCTCCAGTGCTTCCCTTTCAGGGGTTAGTGACTGACGAGAGGTATCGAAACGGCACAACACCCATGGTAGTGTGGCTGGCGTTAATACTTTTCTTTCTGTTACTTTTGTGTTTTAATTTCAGGAGGTACCTGAGGGAAACGTTAAAGATGTCCAATGAGGAGGATCTGAATAGATTAACGGCCTGTTCACTGGTGCTACTTGGACACATATTCCTCTCATTAGGGAGTACGAGGGTAAGTCGTCATGTCATGTACCCTGTATACAAAAGCAGTAAACCAATCCAGATATTTCATTATACCATAATGGGCATCAGACTGTTTTACCCATCCAGCCTCATTTTGGTCAACATTGATTGAATGTAAGTAAACAAAATGGCTGAACATCGGACTGAAACAGAAGAAACCCATTAGCCAGGAAGGTATGGTACATTGTTGCAGTCTGTGCTCTGTGGTACTTGTGCTAGCTGTACAAACAGAAGAAACCCATGCATCCAATGCTAGCCTGGAAGGTATGGTACTTTGTGGCAGTCTGTGGTACCAGTGCCAGCTGTACAAACAGAAGACACCCATGCACCCAATGCTAGCCAGGAAAGTATGGTACCCCGTGGCAGTCTGTGACACCAGTATGTAGGAGGGGTCTGGTTGTAATCTCTATTGTTTTATTTTCCCTTATCTCAACTTCATTAGGTTCCTGTGCTAATTTCTACTGAAAATTTTGATCTCTTCCAACTTGAAACATTTCCCAAAATCTAAAAAAATCTAATTCAAACTTGATTTCATTGGGTTTTTTTTACAGGAAAGTATGAATATGGTATTACCAGCCATGCAACTTGCAGGGAAGATCCCTGACGTTCATGTCCAATTATGGGCGTCAGCCTTACTCAGAGGTGAGTTTTATCAGCAGTATCCAAATTATATTTCAATGAAATCAGTGAGTTGCAAACTAACACGACATCAGAATCAAAACCAACAGAGAACACCCTGTGATTCAAGGAAAGGTTCACTTTTGGTGTATCAGAGCTTGAATGTGGGGGAAAATTCACAAGATAGCAGGGCTTGTACTTCAAAACTATTGCTGGACCAGACATTTTTTCACAAGACCAGAATCAAAATGAGAAAAGGACTATCTACACATTGTCACCATTAAACCATTTTTATATACTTATGGGTAAAACTTTCATAGATACTCAACAGAATTGATTTGTTTTTATTAGACTCAAAGTCAACATTTGAACATGATTTTACAATTAAAGATTAGGTGACGTATTATCATTCAATCACACAAGACCGCCGGACTTATCCAGTCCTAAGTTTACTGGCCTGACGCTAAAGCTACCTGGCTTATTTTGGGCATTGCCTCCATGCGCTTTCCCACTAGTTTATTCTTAATTCTTATTCTGTCTTTTATATTATGCATTTTACAATGTAGTTCTGTAATTGTGGAAATATGTTAGCGGAAATAAATGTGAATTTAATTGAATTGAATTGAATTAGTTCTGATCTTGCAAGTCAAAAAATCAATGTTTGAAAACAGTGAAAACATGTAAGGTTTTTCTCACTTTCTTCTTGTGACTCCAATGACCGATTGAGCTTAAACTTTCACAGGTTTGTTATTATGTGTATATGTTGGATCACATAATAGTGTGGGTACTGGTCTTTGACAATTACCAATGTGACACATGTGCTTTAATAACTTAGCCATGTCTTGATTGTGTTTAGATTTATATCACTTGGAAGGCGACCCGGTACGGGAGAGGGAAGGGTATCAAATGCACACATCATTCTCACAACAGCTGCTTAAGGACCACTTCCAGTCATCGCAACAGTCAGAACACAACCTTATACAGGTATTGTATATAATAATAATAATAATAATAATAATAATAATAATAAGACTTATAAATGCGCATTTTCCAAAGATACAATGCGCTGCTAAAGAATGCTACAGTTTATGTCAGTTTATGGGCGAGAAGAGAACAGATGTGTTTTTCATTTACACTTGAAAGTCTGGAGTGAGTTGATGTTGCGAATGTGATTTGGTAGAGAGTTCCAGCATTGTCTACTCATCGTTTCTGCCAGAAATAGTTCTTTGTTCAACCCCAAATCATTTGAAAAATTTACCCAGTCAGTTTCCCTCTGTGGTTTATTATTTAATATCTGAAATAAAAGTCGCATCCCCTTTAAGGTGATCCCCGGCTGCCGCTTCCCAGATTGTATCAAAAACTTGGGTGTGATCCCTGGCTACACAGCGGTTAATGGTTTTGTGGCTTCTGACTGGCAACCCTCAAACAAAGATATTGACAAAATAGGGAGACCGCCAACATAGGGCTAGATAGCTCAGTTGGTAGAACGCCGGCACGTTAATCCGGAGGTCGTTGGTTCAAATCCCGCTCTAGTAAATTTGTCTTTGTTCAACCCCAAACCAGAAATTGTTCATCGCCGCAACAAATTTTTTCTTTGTGCGCAGTCTATTTTGCAGGTGATTGTTTGGTGTAATTATTGAAACTAGAGGATTTATCTATTCATAAAAAAACACACACAAAAACCAATGTTGTATCTACCTTTAAAATTGCATGGCTGTATTTTTTCGGAAAGATTTGGTTTTAACTAATTTTGACTGATGATGCTGTTTCAAAACAAAAAGCATATAAAAACTTTCGAGTATACCACAAAAGACAAAATACATGTAACATGCAAAATTATTTGTACATGGCTGATGGACAAGCGATAATGGCGGGATCCCAACAATAATTTGTTTTTAGTTTTTCATTAAGTATCACTAAATCATTGGCTGATAACTTTCTCAAATCTTTTAAAATAGCTACTTAAAATCTAAATCTAAATTTTTGGGTCAAGTTGGCCAAAAATCAGACCTAACTTCATTAAGGAACTAGGAACTACTTACTAATTTGTTGATTTGTTGGTGTATTTTCTTTCCCTTGCAGTGGACAGAGGGCCCATGTCCGATTCATTTACTCCAGGGTGACGGAGCAAGCTCGAGTATCTTATAGCACACGTCCAACCCTCATCAAAAACCAAATGCTCTTCTCTGTTTTAAACAAAATGTGCCAACTCAACTCTACTCAAGTTAAGAACTTTGCTTCTCTTTTTATAAAAAAAAATACCCTTGGTTTGTTATTCTTGTTCACTGTGTCTGTTCTCTGTGACGACTCTAATCTGAAATTGATGTGGATCTGTAAATTACAAGACCCGACTTCAAAACTGCTGAAAAGAATCTCGTGTAAAGAACTGGAGGATCAAATTCATAGACCAGCTAAAGGTTCAACTTTGTTGAGTAAAAGACAAAATGTTGTTTGCCTAACAGGTTGTCGTTCCTAACTATTTGTGATGCATATGTATTTATGTCTGGTGCCATTCCGGGCCCATGTTCATGGCTTTTGCTGTAAGCGAAAAAAATCAGTGTTTCACTTACTCAGTTTCATATGAGGATCCGAATGGATCCTGTTTGGCTAGGTCTATTGTTACTGGTTTTATCTTGCAATGCTGAGGTGCAAACACAGCAAGTAATCTAGCCATAGATGGACATTCATACATGGGCCAGTAATTGGGCCATTCTATGAAATTGTCTTGGTGAACCTACTGAAGCTGGGAGTTCTCACATGGGCAAGTAATTGGGGCCCCTGTATGAAATTGACCGAGTGAACCTCCTGAAGCTAGGAATTCATACATGGGCTAGTAATCTATGTAATTTATTTAGTGAACACTGAAGTTGAGAATGTATTATGAGTTTTGAAAATCCTGGATCCCCACAAGTGTACAACATCATCATTGAACGCAAGAAATGCACCAAACAATCTTTGTCCCTGTTTTTTCTACCAAATAATGACACACAAAATACTTTTTCTACCAAATAATGAGTCAACAAAATACAAAGTATTGAGTGTGAAAAAGACACCTTGTGTAAACATTACGTCTTGTATGTATGATGTCAAACTTGCATCAGTAAATCTTTTTTCAGCTTTGCCGATCATTGACGCTTGATTATAAATCACTGTATACTCGATGCTACCTCTAAGACATCCAATCTACATTACTGAAAGTCATGGGTTCTAATCCCACCTGAGATGCCTGTCGTCCACACCCCCCCCCCCCCCCCCCCCCACCCCACACTCACCCCTACCCCCACAGGACTCGGTAAGCATTAGTGTTTCATTTTTGACATCGATTAACGGCACAAGTAAGAAGAAAGACATCTTGTACCAGAATGGAAATATATTTTAATTAACAGATTCTCTCCAGTTCACTAGCATTAGCTCGGAAAAAGTAATACAATATATATTTCAGATCTTTTCCAAATTTAAGAAGATTTTCAATTTTTATATTGGAGTGAATCTCAGATGGAGTGTATATATCATAGAAATGTGATTTAAAAAGTTTCCCTTTGGCATTATGACCAATTCACACTTGCATGTGTACATAAAGTTACAGTATTGGGTGGGGTTGGGGGCACGGTGGTACAGATCAAAGATGCACAAGGTATTTTTTTCACCCAAGGATCTCCCGATTGGGGAAGGATCTCCCGTTTGGGGGCTGTTAATATCCTCATTGGCTGAAGTTAGTTCCGATTGGGGTAGAAGTATAGACCTAGATGGCAGCAGGTTGACCTAGATCCCCCCCCACATTCTTTTCACCATTTTGATATGACCAGGGAAACATAAAACAGGTAACCAGAGCTGCCAACTCTCCCTGATTCTGCAGAAAGTTCCCTGAAACTAAACAAATTTTCTCATGTTTTGGTGAACAAATTTGATTATGAAAACTGTTTCCCCTATTATGTTGAATGTGGTTCTAAATATCTCTCTGATTGTCGAACAAAATGTCCCCCGATTGCAAGATGCGCAAATGCTGGCAGCTCTGGGTAAGTCTGCTGCCACCTAGTGCCCCAAAGGTCTGACAAATTGGGAACCTTTTGGCTCATTCATGAGAAAATTTTGAGCTATGCCATCATAAGAAAGAAGAACATTTCCATAGGTGCCTACCCCTTGCCCAATTTTTTCATGCCATACAGCGATTAAAGAGAAAGTTCATACAGTAACTTTTTAACCAGAAAGACCTTATACTACCCCACTCTGTAATGCTTTGCACATTCTTTATTCTTTCCTATAACAAAAACAACCTAGATCCGTCCCTAGTGTGTTCAATCTAAGATGTTAGCTATTTATTTTTTTAAGAATTCAAGGGAAAATAATAGATTTCTCGAAGACGTGAAACTTTAGCTTCTGTCTCGGCTTAACCCCCTAGTGTCTTGCTAGAGATACCCCTCCCCCATAGCCTTCAAAATCGATGGTAACTCAACGCTAAAATTTTCAGACAATAATAATTCTTAGTTCCTATATAGCGCTTTTTGAACCCAAAGGGCGTCCCAAAGCTTTTGTTATTTTTTTCTACAAAGTATGCCGAGCTATGTTTTGGAATTACAAGACCCATTTTCCATGTGTATTTTATACATGTAGCACCATGTGGTGCTGTGGTACCAACTTAAGGCAACCTACCATGCCAGAATCACTGGGGCGAACCCCTTCTTTTAGTGTACTGGGTTCTCAAAATTGGTCAGCCCATCCCAAATGGATAAGCAATCTTGATTTGGGCCTACACCCAGTCCCTAATCCTACAAAGTCAGGCAGCTTGGTACTTAATTGCGTGGCTTTGGAAATTTTGGCTGTGGCTGATTCTTCAACATTATTGTTGAACTTTTTGTGTAAATCAACATAAACGAATAGCCGCAGCCAATATTAGCTGCAGCCAATTTTAGCCGCAGCCAAAACCGAACCCCCAATTTGAACTCGACCACTTCCTAGGTTATGTGACATTCTGCCAAGCCTCTGCACAGCAACTTCCTGATCATAGTTCTGTATAACGCCCTCTATTGACAGATTTTGTCCAGTCCAAATGCTGATATTTTTTGTATTTCATTGAAAACAGTCAAAACAAATGTAGGCCTATATAGTGGGAAATACATAGACCCTGTGAAATCAGCAAAACCTGCCCATTCCATGATTGGAACTAAAACAATTGCGATTTTGTGGAAACATTCCTATCCTCATAGATTAGAGACAATATTTTATCAATATTGAAAAAGTTACACTAGTGAAATTTTCAACAGTTGGATTAAAGGTAGGCCTCTTAGAGATCAGACAGTTTCAATGATTGTACTTTTAACAAAGAGAAAAAATGGTTTATCATCTTTTTAATGGCCCATGTTTAAACCAAGAATCTGTGTGCAGGAAGATTGCATCCAAGCAATTGAAGGAGAAAAAATAATTATTTTGAAAGCAAACAACCAACAAATCTCCTTGCCCTTCTATAAAAGTGCCTCTTTAGAAACTGCTCATCAGGGGCCCAATTTCACAGAGTTGGTTCTTAAAGCAGAAAATAGTTCTTGAGCAGGACACCAGTAACAGATGGTACATGTGAGATTGCATTTTGGTTGGTTACCTTATTCTGGTTAGCATAATTGTTTTGTGCTTTGTGACTTTATTTTGCAGATCTAAGAAATTGGTCACTGTCGGCACACAATTTATATTTTCCTTCTACAATCCCGGCCATATCTCGTTGGGGCCCCTGCACCACGGCCCCCGTGCCCCCTTTCAATGTTGGCTCTCATTGCGCGGTCTGCGCTCCCATCAACATTGAGCGGGGGGGGGGGGGCGGGGGAGAGAATGTTTATTGTCACGGGGAAGGGAAGAGGGAATGTTTATTGTCACGTTGCGAATGGGTGGCCCAAGCATTTTAGCCGAGATTGTAGGCTCGAAACCCAAGGAATTGTTAGCTTTTTATCCACCTGTTTTGTAAACAGATCTAAAATTTTCACAGAGCCAGGGCCAGGGTTCTTAAAATCTGTTCAGCAGGAAAATATTGCCTGACAAATTAAACATGCTAATAAGCAAACACTTGCTGGGAACCAGTCAAATGCGTTATACATTACACTTGCGTTTCGGCTGGTGACATGTTTCCGCTAAGCAAGAATATTTGTGCTGAACAGTTTTATAAAATCTGGCCTTGCTCAGATGTTGTCTCCATCGTTCCTCATTACTCTGGTTAGATACCTTCTTAGGGGTCCATTCAGAATTATCAATGTTTTAAAATTTCAAGTAATAAACCACAAGGGAAACTGACTGGATAAATTTTTAATAGTTTTGGGTTGGGAAAAAAAAAATTGACTAGAGCAGGATTTGAACCTGCGACCTCTGAATTAACGTGCGGGCGCTCTCCTAACTGAGCTATCTAGCCCTAATGTTGGCGATCTCCTTAGTCCTAATGTTGGTGGTTGTATCTTAAACTTATTTGTGATTCCTGGCTATTTGGCAATTACAGGTTGAATGGTTTCTGACTAGCACCCCCGAACAAAGATATTGACAAAATAGGCAGACCACCAACATTAGGGCTAGATAGCTCAGTTAGACAGGACTCAAGAAAGTACTTTGTATACAGTGCTTAATACACATCAGTGTAGGGGTAAAACACAAATAACATTCTTTATCCCCAATGCAAGTTTAACATCTATTAATACACATACCGGTAGGTGTTAGGGTATACAAATCCTTTAGGTGTTAGGGTATAAAAATCCTTTAGGTGTTTTTTTCTTCAATTTTTTTTGTGGATTTGCCACCAACAATGTTCTTTTTTCTTTTCTTTTTTTCAATGTAGTTTTATTGCGTTTTTGTTACCCACCATCCTACATAATTTGAAAAAAGGGAGGAAAAGGGCACAACATTTGATAAGATTGATAATTCTGAATGGCCCGATGTGTTTATTTCTCGCTCACTGTAATCATGTGTTATTGTCAAATTTGGTCATTGTAGTGTTCATGTATAGATAAAACTAATAGTAAAATAAGAAATTTGAGAGAGACAAATTTTATTATTATTTAGGGAGTTTGATAAATTAAACTTCATAAAGACGCCTTGTTATTTTTGACAGGGCCGATATTGTACAAAAACAAAATTAATTGATAAATAATTTTTTTTTTTTAAGACACAGAAAGAAAAAAAAATACACAAAATGGGGAAAATAAGGTATATGAGGAAGTAGATAGCTAACTTGTACATGTGTGTAACTTTTTATATTAAATACCGGTGTATCATTTGTTCTTTGTTGTTTTTAACTTATTGATGTGCTAATTCGAGACATTATCGCAAGATAAGTGAAATATCTTGTCGTATCTCTTCATGTACATTTCTGTAAATATTGTACAAAAACTTTTTCCGTAAGATACAATCTTTCAGAACATGGCATCTGCGAGCAGTATGAGTTTGTCTCCTTTGGTGTTTTTTTTCCAGTGATTTGTATATTGTTTGATTTTTTTATTATTTTTTTTAGACAGTATTTCTAAAAAGAGAAAAAAGGGTATTCAAATGTCCTGGTATAGTTTATACAGCTTTTTTTAACGTCACATTGTTTAGCATGACTATATGAAGATTTTATTTATACTTCCAATTTCCATTACAATTATCTCTAATTGGACAGTGTGAAACGATTGTATTCAGCATTTCGGAGCCAAGATTTTTCGGAGCTAAGATTTTTTTACATTTTTTTGTTCAAGACGCCATGGGGAAGGCAGTTGGTTTTAAAATGCTTTGTTATAGATGTTTTTGTTGTTTTATTTTTTTTGGGGGGGGGGTGTGGTTTGCTAGTGTAAGAAACTGACAGGGAAAATAAAATTAGTAGCATATTCATAAACTTAAAACGGACAATGAACTTGAATGAAGGTTCATTTTTATTATGATTTTTAGGGGTACCTTTTTTTTACTTTACTTGCTCTGTTCTACAGGGTGGTTGTTGTTGTTTTGTTTTTTTCCTAATCCTATCACCTCCTCCTAGCATGCAAAAATAAAATGATTAATTTAAAAACAAATTAAGCCCATATGGTAGCATTCTCATAAAGTATGTCCAAGGTTTAGGTACAGCACTTGAAATGGTAGGGGAGATGCCGAAAGGCAAGTGTAGGTTACTTGTATGGTGGCTCTGAGGGGACATCACATATTGCAAATTATATGCGCATATGTATGTGATGGCATGAAATTATTCGCGAATATGTTCCCATATGTATGCGAATACATTTGCAATGTGAAATTATTTCGCATAAATGGTCGTATACCTTTGAATAAAATTGCTAGTGATCTGGGGAGTTTCTTGCATCCAGTCTAGATTCCAGACTTCTTAATCATACACGAAGGGGTCTGGCTACTTTCCTGCTGTTATGCCACGTACTCCCTAGGTCACTAACGAATTGTCCCCAACCATGATGTTATCCCAAAGGTATGCGACAAAGTGTGCAGTAAAATTAACGACATCGCTAATATATGCGCACACTTATGCATTAAGTTAGTGTGCGTATATATTTGCCAAAACTTTTACGATATCACATACATATGTGCACATATTTGCATTATGCGATGTCCCTTCAGGGCTACCATAGTTTGCTCTTCTTGAGTTAAGATGCTCTTGAAGTTTATTGAAAATCACTCACTTGAGACACACACCTCCTTGCTCTATGATGATCTGTTTTTTTTTTTAGGGCTTCAAGGGTAAAGTTTCTAGTTGAAGTGATTTGCAGTGGTAAACTTTAAGAGAGCGTATGCTTTGTGAACAAATCTGTGAAAGTTTCCGCTAAAGGAGAAAATGTGAAAAGTCTTTTGTTTCACCATCCCGATGAAATTACAGAAAGTGCTTAAAAAGAAGTTTAAAACAGAAGTATATATTTTTTTTACCCAAACAACAGGGGCCCAATTTCGTAGAGTTGTTGAAACACACACACACACAAATACAAAAATAGGTATGCCTAAGCAAAGCAAAATTATGCTTACCAGAATAAGGTTACCAGCCAAAGTACCATATCACATGTTTAATTTGTGACTGGTATCTCGCTCTTTTCAGCTAAGCAGAAAATTGTTAATCATCATATTATTGTTAAGCATCATTTTTCTGCTTAAAAGCATCTCTATAAGCCTTTTTGAGTTATGGCGGACACAATGCTACAACACTATAAGGTTTGGGTAAATTTGTCTGTATACACCCAAACTAAACAGTGCACTCCTATAGTGTCCACCATATCTCAAAAAGGCTAATGAAGTTAGGCCAAGGGTTGTTTTGTTAACACCACCAGCAGCTCCGAGAAAAATGTGCTGTGGGTTGAATTGTTCCAAACCATCGTTAAAGATCAATTGAACAGTGTGAGGGAAATATATCAATTACAGTCAACTCTCGTTATAAACAAGATTGCTGGGACTGGCCAAATTACCTCTTTGTTACAGGAAAGTTACAGCAAAATAAAGAAACACAGCAGAAATGAGATTCAGGACTTCAGAATGTACTCATTATAAGCAGAACGTCTTTATAACGAGGGTCGACTGTATATCGCTCTTAATATTTTGAACAGGTAAAAAGTATGGTAGAGACCATTATCATGCTGTCGCTATCTTGGTCATGTTCCTTGTATTCAATAACAGTAATGAATGCTGATATTCATTGAACCAAAAGGAACCAGACGATTTCTCCTTCCAGCCTCGGTTTGGTTACCTTGATTTGATTGCGGGGGGAAAAATCAAGATGGACGCACCATGATTAAGGTCTATAGCTCGTCCAAAAGCATCAGTCACATAGAAACATTTTAGTTCCCACAATTATTTGTTAAGATGAAACTTTTTGAGAATGCAAAGAAGTGTTTCCCCTCAAAGCTTCAAGCTTACTTTATCTAGAGTTGGTAGACTGGTATGAACTGTAATAATTTGAATATCTCTTTTGTAAAACTTTATTGTTTGAGAATATTCATGTTTAAATTCATTCTCATGTCGAATGCCGGCGATATATGAGCAAAATGGCAAGAATTCATAATTGAGTGACAAATTTTGGAACAAACTTTAGTAATGTGTTCTTTAAAAATAGGGGGGGGGGGGGACATCACCTCTGTGTAAGAAATGCAGCTCTTACCTTCTCTTGATTATAGCTATTCTCTCTTTTTAGGAATTATTGAAGTTAAACAACCCTTTTCCGATGTTAAGAGAGGACGTTTTTGTATTTAAATAATATCAGTTTTGTAAATAAATTAAAGAACTTTTTAATTTAATTGTTTAGGGTTTGTACTAAAATAAGATAAAAAGGAAGATTTCTCGCACGTTTGCCACATAGGAGCAGCCTGTATAGTTGTACATGTATATTGGGAGTTTTTAACGAGCCTGAATATTCGAATAAAACTCGACCTAATTATCAAAGCAATTTTTAAAGGTATTTTTCGTGTCATGCCTGGATTATTTCGGTCGTAAGGGGCGCGTTGGTTTTTAGTGAATTCGTCCAGGGTGCACCACACTAAATAGGCCAATATTCATGCACCAAGCTGATTATCATAATTTGTAAACCCACAGTATCTTTTTAATTATAACGTTTTGGGGGTCATGCAACTAAATAGATTGTGTAATTATAAGAATCTATCACAACCCGGGGGCTCTTTGTTTCAACTTCTGAGGAGATTTGGTAAATTTGGGCTTTAAAGTTGGTCCTATTTAGCTTGGGAATTGGAGGAGTGCCTCATGAAAGTCGGTTTGGGAAAAAACACATTTTCGGGGTTTTTTTCTGGGGTAATTAGCAAAAATTCCAAAAGGCTGACCTGCCAAAAATTGAAAAGAAATCTGAAGTTTAGTGGTCTGAAAATATATTTGATTGGTTTTTCAAGAGGCTGAGAGACTTAACAAATTGTTTGAGTATTTTTGAATATTTAGCATTTAGCATTGTTTGCTGAGTTTATTTAATAATAATAATAATAATATGGATTTATATCGCGCTTTATCACACCCAAGGGCGTCTCAAAGCGCTTCGAACATTATACCCCTGGTCACTGGGCCATTTATTTCATTCCTTAAACCATCTCAGCTCCCTGGGGAGTATACAGTATTTAGCCTAGTGTGGTGCAACCTCCACCTGTTGGACAAAGCCCTCTCCAAGAAACTTCCATTTGCCTCTTTCTCTCTAGCCACTCTGGTCCATCTAGCCGTTAAGTCATCTCTCCATCTTCTCTTTTACCGTCTTCACTTCCTCTTGCCTGTTCTAGGCTGCCGTTCTGTCATTCGTCTGGTTCACCTGTTGTCTTGGACCCTTGACACATGGCCTACCCATCTCCATTAGTTTGATCTCTTTTATCTTTTCAATGATGTCCTTGACTCAATTTGATGTTCAACTCATTTGTTGAAGATCAAGTTTCTGCTCCATAAGTCATGGTTTGGGTATAAAATGTATAAAATCAATATATTTTGACACGTTAGCGTGTCAGAGCAGAGTCAAATTTCATGGCTCATCTTACTGCAAAATTTTGTGCTTCTGGTGCCGTGTCGGAGCTGCCAACTCGCACTGATTCTGCAGAAACTGAAAATAAACCAATCTTTCCATGTTGTGGTGAAAAAAATTCAGAATCTCCCTGATGATTGACACTTTTTCCCCTATTATGTGGAATGTCATTCTATAGACCATGTTACCTTTGTGTACAGAAACAGTGACCTTGTACATTCTAATGCATTTCCTGACGGGCAAGACACTACTGTACTACTTACACAGGCCAATTATGGGAAAATTTACATTTTGTGTCATAATTTTCACATAAATTCAAGAGTTACAAAAGAAACAGCTGTACAGCTTTTGAGTTGTCCCCCCTTTCTTCATATCAAAAGTTGAGAAAAATCAGACAGTGCAATCTCCATAAAACATAAGATTTATATTATTCTTCCATTGAGCTGCGTACAAACTGAAACTTTGCCTGCCGGAAATCCAGGCTCTGTGGCTCTTTTGTAAACATGTGATGTAACGGGTCACATGGTCTATATAACCCCCCCAATTGTTGTACAAAATCTCCCTGATTGCAAGATTTGAAGTTTTGCCGTGTAAAGCACACAATTTCTATGGTTAAATGCAGAGGCCATGAAATTAAGGCCCAGCAGGTCATGAGCCCCGGCCTCCCACCAGTCCGGTACACTGGATAAACTCACAGCTCTCCACTTTCCCAAACACCGAAGCATATATATTATACTGCAGAAACTTGGACATGCAATTCGTTTTTTTATAACACTAATTTTCTTTGGGTCAAGCATTTTTTTTAATGCCAGAGTAGACTCGTTTCTGGAATGGGAAAGTTCCTATTTGGGAACTTGCTAAAAAGCTTTACACGAGAGCAGACATCAGTTGTTTTAAGAGCAGGCGTAAGTTGTGTTTTGTTTGGTATTTAAATTTTCCAATAATCATTTTTACGTATATGGATATTTCCGTGAAGTTTTCCCACGTCTAAAAATGAGGTCGTTTTGGTGGTTTCTGTCCTAAAGCTTACTTTTTATGAAGATGGTAATTGTACAAAGCATTCTGCGAAATTATTTCGTCTGAAATGCCCCCGTTGATTATAAATTAATCAAAACATTTGAACCTATAGGACTAATCGAAACTCCCTCATTTGGACTCTCCACACAGAATCCATTGTTTACAGAAGACTGGGGGAGAAATCTTGCTCAAATCGAAAAATCGAAAATGTAGTAAAACTACAAGCGCATCCGATTCTCATTGTCTCAAGAGCAAACCTTAGGAAATCTTTTCAATTCCTTATCATCACTCTCAATATTGATCGGCCGAGGCCGGAGCATCCTCCACAAGGCCTTGTCGTTCACTATAGAATCGCAGGTCTGTCGTTTTGCCTTCAATTCAATTCAATTCAATAGAACATTTATTTCCACAATCTTACTCTTAATTACATTAAATAATACATGTACATTAAAACAAGTGTGGAGGCATCATCCTAGAAAGCAAAAGCTTGTGGCGGATGTGCCTTACAGAACAGGACAAGATAAGACAAAAACACTGATTACAATATTTAGTCGTGATCACATAATTAAATAATACATGGATCGGTTACACATAAATGAAGTTAATTGGGGTGGGCCTATGTTTTCCTAGTGGTCTCACCTGTTTTTCTTTCCGTGTGTAAATGTGTCAATAAGACGAATCTGGAAACTGGCTCTTCGTCATAACAATTATCCTCGGCTTTGGAGAGAGAGGCGGACAGGGCTAAGCTTGCAGTACGGGGGCGAAGTCAAAGACTGTTCGTGGATTGAGGCTTGAACAAGTCTCGTTTTTTGGTTCTTAACTGACAACAATCAAAACGACGATTTGCCAACTAAAAGGAGTGTGTTCATTATTTTGAAAATAAGAGTCAGCGCAAAACCACAGTGAGGTACGGTATCTGGATAAGGTGCAGATGCATGTCGCAAAAGACTGAAAAGTGACGGTTTTCTGTGTGACCGGAATAGTTTCAAGGCTTTCAAACTTGCTGCCGAAAATCCATAGAAATTTTACTGGGTCTTGGATGTACATCCGAAAAAGCGCACCACACGACTACACCTCAATTATGCAACACAGGCATGGGTAAGAAGATTAGATAGATAGATCCTGTGATGGTTCGAGTTAAAGGTGTTATACAGATAGAGCTGACAATTGGTAGTCGCAAAGAGTGTTCATGTTTTGTGTGATCAACCATACATAAAATGACAAATCTGTGAAAATGTGGGCTTAGGCTAACCCATTGTGTGAGTCAGGAGAACAAAGTGAAAATCCATACACAATTGGTTGTAGGCCCTATAACAACCGAAATCAGCTGTTGCAATTTTTTTTAAGGGTTTCCGATACAGCTTTCTCGAATATGACTTCTTTTCAGAGGGAAATGCTTCACACACTCAAAGATTTGTTCTAGATGAACTTAACAATCAGTAAGCTTTCAGACTAAAATTAAACAATTATGTTTTGTATCCTTACTAAGGACTCTATCTATTGGCTACAATGTGACTTTGGTTTCCATTTTCATCTATAACTAAGGACTCTATCTATTGGCTACGATGAAACTTTGGTTTCCGTTTTCATCTATAACAAGGACTCTATCTATTGGCTACAATGAGACTTTGGTTTCCATTTTCATCTATAACTAAGGACTCTATCTATTGGCTACAATGAGACTTTGGTTTCCATTTTCATCTATAACTAAGGACTCTATCTATATTGGCTACGATGAAACTTTGGTTTCCGTTTTCATCTATAACTAAGGACTCTATCTATTGGCTACAATGTGACTTTGGTTTCCATTTTCATCTATAAGGACTCTATCTATTGGCTACAATGAGACTTTGGTTTCCATTTTCATCTATAACTAAGGACTCTATCTATATTGGCTACAATGAGACTTTGGTTTCCATTTTCATCTATAAGGACTCTATCTATTGGCTACAATGAGACTTTGGTTTCCATTTTCATCTATAACTAAGGACTCTATCTATTGGCTACGATGAAACTTTGGTTTCCGTTTTCATCTATAACTAAGGACTCTATCTATTGGCTACAATGAGACTTTGGTTTCCATTTTCATCTATTATAAGGACTCTATCTATTGGCTACAATGAGACTTTGGTTTCCATTTTCATCTATAACTAAGGACTCTATCTATATTGGCTACAATGAGACTTTGGTTTCCATTTTCATCTATAAGGACTCTATCTATTGGCTACAATGTGACTTTGGTTTCCATTTTCATCTATAAGGACTCTATCTATTGGCTACAATGTGACTTTGGTTTCCATTTTCATCTATAACTAAGGACTCTATCTATTGGCTACAATGTGACTTTGGTTTCCATTTTCATCTATAAGGACTCTATCTATTGGCTACAATGAGACTTTGGTTTCCATTTTCATCTATAAGGACTCTATCTATTGGCTACAATGTGACTTTGGTTTCCATTTTCATCTATAACTAAGGACTCTATCTATTGGCTACAATGAGACTTTGGTTTCCATTTTCATCTATAACTAAGGACTCTATCTATTGGCTACGATGAAACTTTGGTTTCCATTTTCATCTATAAGGACTCTATCTATTGGCTACAATGAGACTTTGGTTTCCATTTTCATCTATAACTAAGGACTCTATCTATTGGCTACAATGTGACTTTGGTTTCCATTTTCATCTATAACTAAGGACTCTATCTATTGGCTACAATGTGACTTTGGTTTCCATTTTCATCTATAACTAAGGACTCTATCTATTGGCTACAATGTGACTTTGGTTTCCATTTTCATCTATAACTAAGGACTCTATCTATATTGGCTACAATGTGACTTTGGTTTCCATTTTCATCTATAACTAAGGACTCTATCTATTGGCTACAATGAGACTTTGGTTTCCGTTTTCATCTATAACTAAGGACTCTATCTATATTGGCTACAATGTGACTTTGGTTTCCATTTTCATCTATAACCAAGGACTCTATCTATTGGCTACAATGAGACTTTGGTTTCCGTTTTCATCTATAACTAAGGACTCTATCTATATTGGCTACAATGTGACTTTGGTTTCCATTTTCATCTATAACTATAGGACTCTATCTATTGGCTACAATGTGACTTTGGTTTCCATTTTCATCTATAACTAAGGACTCTATCTATTGGCTACGATGAAACTTTGGTTTCCGTTTTCATCTATAACTAAGGACTCTATCTATTGGCTACAATGAGACTTTGGTTTCCATTTTCATCTATAACTAAGGACTCTATCTATTGGCTACAATTAATGAGACTTTGGTTTCCATTTTCATCTATAACTAAGGACTCTATCTATTGGCTACGATGAAACTTTGGTTTCCATTTTCATCTATAAGGACTCTATCTATATTGGCTACAATGTGACTTTGGTTTCCATTTTCATCTATAACTAAGGACTCTATCTATTGGCTACAATGAGACTTTGGTTTCCATTTTCATCTATAACTATAAGGACTCTATCTATTGGCTACAATGTGACTTTGGTTTCCATTTTCATCTATAACTAAGGACTCTATCTATTGGCTACGATGAAACTTTGGTTTCCGTTTTCATCTATAACTAAGGACTCTATCTATTGGCTACAATGAGACTTTGGTTTCCATTTTCATCTATAACTAAGGACTCTATCTATTGGCTACAATGAGACTTTGGTTTCCATTTTCATCTATAACTAAGGACTCTATCTATTGGCTACGATGAAACTTTGGTTTCCGTTTTCATCTATAACTAAGGACTCTATCTATTGGCTACAATGAGACTTTGGTTTCCATTTTCATCTATAACTAAGGACTCTATCTATTGGCTACAATGAGACTTTGGTTTCCATTTTCATCTATAACTAAGGACTCTATCTATTGGCTACAATGAGACTTTGGTTTCCATTTTCATCTATTATAAGGACTCTATCTATTGGCTACAATGAGACTTTGGTTTCCATTTTCATCTATAACTAAGGACTCTATCTATATTGGCTACAATGAGACTTTGGTTTCCATTTTCATCTATAAGGACTCTATCTATTGGCTACAATGAGACTTTGGTTTCCATTTTCATCTATAACTAAGGACTCTATCTATTGGCTACGATGAAACTTTGGTTTCCGTTTTCATCTATAACTAAGGACTCTATCTATTGGCTACAATGAGACTTTGGTTTCCATTTTCATCTATAACTAAGGACTCTATCTATTGGCTACAATGAGACTTTGGTTTCCATTTTCATCTATAACTAAGGACTCTATCTATTGGCTACGATGAAACTTTGGTTTCCATTTTCATCTATAACTAAGGACTCTATCTATTGGCTACAATGAGACTTTGGTTTCCATTTTCATCTATAACTAAGGACTCTATCTATTGGCTACAATGAGACTTTGGTTTCCATTTTCATCTATTATAAGGACTCTATCTATTGGCTACAATGAGACTTTGGTTTCCATTTTCATCTATAACTAAGGACTCTATCTATATTGGCTACAATGAGACTTTGGTTTCCATTTTCATCTATAACTAAGGACTCTATCTATTGGCTACAATGAGACTTTGGTTTCCATTTTCATCTATAACTAAGGACTCTATCTATTGGCTACGATGAAACTTTGGTTTCCGTTTTCATCTATAACTAAGGACTCTATCTATTGGCTACAATGAGACTTTGGTTTCCATTTTCATCTATAACTAAGGACTCTATCTATTGGCTACAATGAGACTTTGGTTTCCATTTTCATCTATTATAAGGACTCTATCTATTGGCTACAACAATGAGACTTTGGTTTCCATTTTCATCTATAACTAAGGACTCTATCTATTGGCTACGATGAAACTTTGGTTTCCGTTTTCATCTATAACTAAGGACTCTATCTATTGGCTACAATGAGACTTTGGTTTCCATTTTCATCTATAACTAAGGACTCTATCTATATTGGCTACAATGAGACTTTGGTTTCCATTTTCATCTATAACTAAGGACTCTATCTATATTGGCTACAATGAGACTTTGGTTTCCATTTTCATCTATAAGGACTCTATCTATTGGCTACAATGTGACTTTGGTTTCCGTTTTCATCTATAAGGACTCTATCTATTGGCTACAATGAGACTTTGGTTTCCATTTTCATCTATAACTAAGGACTCTATCTATATTGGCTACAATGAGACTTTGGTTTCCATTTTCATCTATAGGACTCTATCTATTGGCTACAATGAGACTTTGGTTTCCATTTTCATCTATAACTAAGGACTCTATCTATATTGGCTACAATGAGACTTTGGTTTCCATTTTCATCTATAAGGACTCTATCTATATTGGCTACAATGTGACTTTGGTTTCCATTTTCATCTATAACTAAGGACTCTATCTATTGGCTACAATGAGACTTTGGTTTCCATTTTCATCTATAACTAAGGACTCTATCTATTGGCTACAATGAGACTTTGGTTTCCATTTTCATCTATAACTAAGGACTCTATCTATATTGGCTACAATGAGACTTTGGTTTCCATTTTCATCTATAAGGACTCTATCTATTGGCTACAATGAGACTTTGGTTTCCATTTTCATCTATAACTAAGGACTCTATCTATATTGGCTACAATGAGACTTTGGTTTCCATTTTCATCTATAAGGACTCTATCTATATTGGCTACAATGTGACTTTGGTTTCCATTTTCATCTATAACTAAGGACTCTATCTATTGGCTACAATGAGACTTTGGTTTCCATTTTCATCTATAACTAAGGACTCTATCTATTGGCTACAATGAGACTTTGGTTTCCATTTTCATCTATAACTAAGGACTCTATCTATATTGGCTACAATGAGACTTTGGTTTCCATTTTCATCTATAAGGACTCTATCTATTGGAAAATGAGTGCATCACAAAACTTAATTTGACCTTGGAGCCCCTCTTAAGACTTACAGTGATTTTATAAAGACAAAAATGGGAAAGTATTCGTTTATTTGTTTGTTTATTTGTTTGTCGGTTTATGTTAATACTTTGCCGATAGACCTCCATTCAAAAGACCCACGTTAGTATAGTCAGTCGGATACTTTGTTTTAAACTTTAATGAAAAGTGCGGCCACTGACAAAAAAAGTACATTAAATATATGTTTATAAAAAAAACTACAATTTGTGCATGGGTTGAATTGAATTCCATGTCTTCTTTAATTGTCTCATTGTTTTAGCAAATCAAATGAAAGCAGAGTTCGCCCAGTCTCACTCATCGTAGTTCGGTTCGGTTTACGTCTTCACTAAAGTGAAATTACAACATTGTTTGAGAAAATTCCTTCCTATTTTGTTTTATAAACAGACCAACCTGTTTGTTAATATGTCGATAAATTTGATTCCAGTATTTAGTGAAAACAACGTGGAATTGCTTAAGTCCGACCTCCACTTGTTCACTGATTATTATTGCAAACAAAAAATAGCATTGACGCTTCTCCGGGTGGTGAGCCCGGTTTCCCGGAAAATTTTCCGAATTTGGGCTTCAGGAAGAACAGCAAAATAACAGCTGTGTACGTGAAGAAAAAGTATATGATTTGAAGACCATAATTCTGACTCTAAATTTCCGTCACTAAACCCAATGGTCCAGACCTATACTTTTCGAAACAGTCCGTTCATTATATTCAGTTTCCGCCTGTGGTGTAGGCCTACCGGTAGCAACTTATAGAGCCATTTCGGGGAAAAAATAAATAAGTTCTGATCGTTTGAGAGGAGAGAAGTAAATACGGAACCGTTAAAAGGACATTGAGAGAGAAAGAAATTAAGTCATCTCTATGACTTACGTCTCATAACTATGACTTATAGATAAGTCATAAATATGACTGACATATATCATTAATATGACGTAATTGACACAAGTCATATGACTTATTCTAAAATCATAATTATAGAATATTAAGTCATAAATGACTTTCTTTGATTTTTTCAATGTCCCATCATTAGCGCTTCCGTAGAAAAGTATACTGGAAGGAAGAATACGAAAAGAAAGGGCGCTATTTGTATATGAACATGAACATAGATCATTAGTGGGGCAGATTGGGGGGGAAATGGGGGGGGGGGGGGGGGGAATTGTGCATTTGATGGTAACAAGATGGAATTCGGCACACAGTCAGAGTATGTCATGAAAAAGATATAATTTGGCAAAATATAGGGCCATCGCAGATTTCAATTTTGAAAAACAAAAATATAGGCAGAATAACGAGCAATTTTATACATTTCAAAATAGCTGCAATTGCTTGTTATTCTACCTATTTCTTTTTTGCACAGGACTAATCGGCGATGGCCCATATAAGGCCTATCGCCAAATATCTTTTTCGTGACCTACTTGATCTTTTGACTGTGTACCAAATTTCATACTAACTTGTAAGTTGTATTTCATCAACAAAGGCACAATCCATCACTGCCCTGCCGTGTGTTATTTGAAAGTTACAAAACACCGCAGCACTATACACAACAGCATTATTTTGACTCAATTTTTGTTGTTAGTCAGAATTTCTATTTATTGGTGTCTTTTCTGAATCCTCCCCGACCCTGGGAAAACAGTCCGTCAGCCTATACCATTGCAACGAAGATAGTGCTTTGTGTCGTGGCACTCTCATGTAGCATTGAAAACATCGGTGTAATATTTTGTCCAGGATTGATGATGCACGTTCAGATTATCGGACTTGGGTGCCTGTTTCAATTGCGGCAATTGAAATAGCAACAGTGATTTGGGGGATTGTTTAATTAAAGGGTGTGTACAACATATACATGATATAACAAACCTGTGAAAGTTTAAGCTCAATCGGTCTTCGGAGTCATGAAAAAACAGTGAACAAAAAACTTAAATGTTTTAACATTTTTCAAACATCGGATTTTATCCTGCAGGATAAAGACTATTGTTTTACTAATTTCCTAAAAATTATGGCATTTCAATCAAAACTATTTTAAGGGAAGTTTTCCACCTTGGCCATCTTTAGGCCTATACCATGTAAATTATGTGCAAATCTGTGAGCTATAATATTTTTAATCTTACCAATGTTGTACACACCTTTTATAAATGCTATTTTCTCAACTTCGACAGTTTTTCCGTCAAACAGAACCAATGAACTCTATATTCAGATTGAAAACAACAATTTGTTATTTCGTGATTTGCAATAATGTGCTCAGCCTAAACGTTAGTTTTAAGATGGATACAAGAAATTTCGCTTGCGACGTTTATCATCAAAAAGGTATTCACAGGATTGGTAGAGCTGATCAAATAGTCGCAGACACTCATTATTTTGTGTGATGAACTATAATACACCTATATATGAATTATGAGTTAACAAACCTGTGAAAATGTTGGGTTTAATCCACTGTGTGAGTAAATGTGACAAACCATGCATATTTTTCAGCATGTAAACGCATTGTCCTTTTGGGCTGTAGGCGTAACAACCAAAATCAGCTATTATGGTTTTCAGATACAGTTTTCTCGAATATGACTTAATTTTAGAAGGAAATATTTCACAGAAAAAAACAATGGTTAATTCCATAAACTTCACAATCGAAGCTTTCAGACTGAAATGAAAAATTACGTTTTTTAAATCTTTATATAGCAATCCTGATCCATATAGTTTTGAACATTTCAACTCCCATGCATATAACTGTAAATGACTGGGTCTAAAAGTTTGCTGTACGGATCATTAGAAGTAATAGTTTAATATTATAATTTCGCTGTGAACCATACTGTTTCTCTTTTTAGCACGGGCTCAGTCCATGCTTCGTCGGAAGTGTAAGCCTATCAGTCATTCGCCCTTCATGGGACAGTGGTTGAGGAACGGTCCGCAACTTCGCCGGACTAAACATACGAATTAATTTTAAGCTAAACGTTTAACTTAGGTCCTACTTGTTGATTAATTAGTATTGATTGGTCTGAAAATATTTTCACATAAAATACTGCCATGTTCAAGAAAAGTTCACCTTTATTAAATTCTTCTCATTGGTAGATCGAAACACACAAACTGTGCGCAACCAGCAAAAACAAACCCACAAAAACCCCCACCAAAACACATACACAACAAAACAACAATTTAATACAAATAAAAACAAAACAAACACACAAACAACCCAATACCCCAACAAACACCCCCCAAAACAAACAAACAAACAAACAACCCTATTCGCCATCAAAAAGGGGGGAAAGGGATATGTCATGATTTGACCATTAATTAAAAAGAAAAATTTAATTCGTTTTATTGCAAACTACAAAAGTCAAAGGAGTTGGGACTGAACATGAGTAATACAGTTCTTAACACACATCGATGTAAGGGAAAGACAAAATAGTTATTATTATATGCAGATTTAACATCTATACAAAAATCTACTTTAAAACCCCTCCCCCAACAACAATCACGAGAAAAAAAATGAATTGAGCTATAACTTGGGCTGCGCTGTGGAAGGGGCAAGCGTGCTTTGTATGCCCACTATAACTTTTGTAGCAAGAATTATAATAATTATGAAAATGTTCGTAAACTGAGAAGTTGACAAAGACAAAGTAGGCCTAAACAGGATTTATCCAAAATGCTATTAATTTGTTTCCACTGAGCTCCAATGATTATAAAGTTCATACCGTCAGCCCCCTTCAGAGAAATATGTCTAAAATATTGTAAAAAAGGGACATAGCATTTGAAGTCCCCACAAATCACTGTTAGTGTTTATCTCGACTGCCGAGACTGAAAGCCAATGAACGTCTACAAAATCACTGAAACACCCCAACCCCGAAATACAACTCGTTCAATGTTGTTTTCAGTCGATATAGTGACACCACCTATATTATAGGGATTTTGATGAATTTGTCAGTGTTGGTTTTTATCTGTGGTTTTATGAAGTGGTTAAAAACTAGGAGATGTGAATTTATGACCCCCAACGCCCCCTCCGCAAAAAACAACAACCCCACAACAACAAACCATAGAGAAAGGACAGCTCTATGAACAAACAAACAAAACAACAAAACCCCCAAAACAAACAAACCCAAAACCAAAGAGTTGGGCCTTATACCGGGTACTTTCCCCTCTACTTCGTCTCAAACCAAGAAGAGGTGTTTTTCAAAAGTTTTTAAATCTCTCTCGCACATCAGTGCACTTCAACCGATTTACGATGGTTGAATACCTGAATGTACATTATGGGGCTGTTGTTGATCACGTGATTACTATACGAATGTAGACAGACAGTCCGTCCCTAGGCCTAGGCAATGGAAGGTCTACGTATCTGTGCACGGGATAAAAAAATGTTAATCAATGTACACGATGTGCCCATCAATCATGTCATGATTGAATTGAAATGTTACCATCAACAAGAAAAGTGTACTAAATCGGCATAAGCATGGGTGACGTTCACATCCCGGCACTTACTTATGATTTTAAGGCTATTATTTAATGTAGGTCTACACAGACAGACGTTTTATGTGAATGAGGCCGTATGACGCCATTTACACCGCCTATAAAATTGTATCCATACACTGAATTTGAGTACGTCACGTGTCTTTGTATTGACTTCGTGCACAAAAGGCCAAAGGGTTCAGATAGAGAAAGAGAAGCAGACGAACGGCCATGTACGGAGTCACGTGACTCATTTGCATGTGATGATGTGGAAAGGCGGGGTGTGACCGGACGTTGAGCGGGCAAAATACATCAACAGTAATCACGTGACCCCACTATCTATGACGTCTTCAAAAGATAGAAGCGGCGCCATAAAATAATTTATTTCTACGGTTCTCTCCCTCAGAGAATTGTTGTCATTCACTTTCAAAGTTGAAAACTTCACTATCCCACAAATTGCAATGCCAAGCAAATTAATGTCCCGTTATAAGTAATTGAAAAGTTGTATTTCATGAAACAAAGTTTATTTCATTTTCTACCCAAATTAATGACTTAACATTTTTAAATTTTTAATATTTCGTTTTTGTTGGTTTGTCATTGTTGATCAAAGTTTGAATGAATGGGAAACAAAGTGAAACAAAAATCACTACAAATTATGCAGGTCAGATTGTCGCTCTCTCTAATCGTGTAAAAATGAATTAAAAGAAAACATTGGTGATGAATGAACAAGTATATGGTGACATACAAAAAGGAAAACTCACAAACAAGTTATAAATCACACACCAACTTATTTCAAAGTTTATGTGGAGCTACTCCGATCCGAGCGCCCGCACAAACTAAAAAACCCCAGCTCAAGCACAATGCAGGGGGATTCTGACGCGTCCAGCACCCAAAGAATGTGCCTGAAATTTCTTCAAAGTGTACAACGACTAAAAGAAATGCTCAAAATATAATGTCCACATGAGGAACATTCCAACTGCCCTGATATATTATAACTTCTAAGTTAAAACTAATCTCACTAAACTACAAATTGAATTAGAAATTACACATAAAAGAAGAAACTTGTTAGTGTTATTCCTATATAGCATGTTCATATCGGCAAACAATTTTTTCTTTTTAAAAAGTTGCCTTTAGACCGTATATTGCACGCTCAAAAAGGAAGGATTAAAATTATAACCTGAAAAATAAAATTGTTGTTGAAACCTTAGCAAAATTAAAAGAGTATTGACTGGTCTTGATTTCTATGTAAGTTATGACATAAAGTGTGACGTCAGTGGAGCAAGATCCGAAGGAAAAAATAATGGTCTCTGGAAGTAGCCATGCCTCATAAGTCAATCGAACTTCGATTAGAAATGGGTGATGATCCATTTAATCGATTTCCAATTATCATTACAAAAGACAATGAAGACAGAATGACATGAAGAAATCATCTAATTGACTAGTCTCATGGGACAAGGTGTCACGTGATCTTGAGATCGATGGATAAACAAAAATTGTTTACAATTGTTGCACTTGGGGTGGGCTCAAAAACTGCTACATTCCCCTCACATTATATCTAAATAGTTGTCATGTGAACAGGTATGATGTATATAAGCCGGCTACACTCTATTGGCCAGGTGGCATGTCACGTGTCACACCGCCGGATATGTAGAAGGAGGTTGTTTATCAGTAAACAAATTGTTGTGTTTAGCCCTCAACAGAGGCAGGGCTACCCCTACGGTAAACAGCCATTTGAACCTTCGCCATTTTTTACGGAAATTGGGGCCTTTCGGACAATACCGGGCCCGTACGCACAAACCGTGGAATCCTTTAGGGCCAGATGAGTCTGTTATCAATTTTATGTGCAGTTATTAAGTCATTTTAAACTGAAAATTGTAAAACTTCGTGATTCGTGTTCATCGAAAGTACCGAAGCCAAGGAGAATTGTCAGCGTGTGCAGGCGTGTACGCACGGGCAACTCGCCATTGGCCGGAGCGTTTTGAATAGCCTGTTTCTCACACGGGCTTTTCATCAGCTGCACGAGAGGTCAACTTAATCCCTGTGCAGAATTTGCTGTTGAGCTGGTAAGTGAAAAAATACAGACTGAAAAAGTAACGATATAGAATTCCCCGTCGTCCTTTTAATTTTTAGAAGAAATTCCGAGTCGAAGTTTTGTGAAATATTTACTTGAATTTTACGCCGAAATCGCGCCATCTCGTGGGAAGTACCACTCTTGGAAGAGAGGCCATCCTTCCATTTGTGAGACTACACCGTGACCCCAAAAACATTCCGTTTTGAGACGTGTTTTACACACGCCTTCTGTAGTAATATGTTGGTATTTAAACTACACTATCACTGTACATTTGTATGATGTAAATATTTCCGTCATTTATAGAACGGCGAAGAGGATAAACGGTATATTTATGTTCCCGGTGTATCAAATTCTCCCAAGGTTCAAACTCTAAAAAAACTACACTGACATTCAAATGACTTGATTCAGAGGGGTTCCCCCGACACTCGTTGGTCGTTCAAGTTTACTACGATGATCCGTCGAATAAATAAGTGAAATATCGTTTGATAACAATTAAAAAAGATTTCATAAACCACCGAGGTTTTCTCACCTCTTGAAACATACATATTTTGAGGATTTACTCTGAAACTTTTTTCCATTTTGGCGAAAAATGTTGGTTAAAAACACGTGCGTAGTGCAAAAAGAAAGTGCTGGGAAGAATCAGTGTGAGTTCCAAACTTTGTGTTACGTCAGTCGAGGCTGTGCGTTGTGGCTTGTGCTCTGGGGTGTTTCCTGGGGTTTGTACGGGGGTTGTGGGTCGGTGTGTGTCACCCTGTATGTGAAAACATGTGTTTTGTTTTAATTCAGTTGTCAGTTTGTGTATGTATGTGAAATAACAATAAGGTTACTGGTTCTAATGTTAGTAGAAGTTGTTGAAAAACGTTTGCAATAAATTGTTTTGGAAATGCACATTGTAAATTTTCTTGGCCCACTTTACTTTACAATACAATTTTGTTTTACACCTGTGTTTCTTTCTTTTCTAAGCAGTTTGAAGCTAAGGCCCTGTTTTTTTGCAAGCAGTTATTGTTAATGGCATTGTTATTTTCAAATTTCAAAGCTTAATTTTCCCAAACTTTTTGGTTGACTGAACTTTTTATATTTTCTTTTTCATAGTTTATTGAGTTCTCTTTAGACTTCAACTTTGTAGATGAAACATTGATTGGTGCATTATTCATGTAGTATGTTGAGAAAAAAAATAATGCTACCAATTTAAATCTGTTTTTAAACATTAGATTGTGCAAATTATGGTATGTTTCCATTTCCTTAAAATATCCTCAAGTTCATGTCGAATAATGTGTGTCCGCGCATAAACAACAAAACATGTTGCCAAGAATGTTTGGTGCGTGCATGTTGCTCGAGGTTCGTGCATAGTGAATGTATGCACTATCAAGTTTAACTATGGTCAACATTTTTCAAAATGCCGTTTTCAAAGGCTACGCCATTTTCAAAGGGTACGCCAAATTAGTACAGTGCATTCTGTATGAATTGAAGGCCAGACTCTATTTTTCAGTTGTACACGTTTAATTGAAACTTGCCTGATGCACAGAACACACATCGAGCTGAAATATAATGAAATGGTGAATTCAAATAATTGAATATATCAATAATGTTTATATGATATGCACCGAGCACAATTTGCCTATCCTTATACTTGTGAAACTTTTACCTAGATACGTAAATGAACAATGTAGGGGCGGAGGAGGGGGTTATGGCCATATCCAAAATGACGGCTTTGGCTACAGATAGGGCTGTTGCGAATGGTGTTGTTAAGGGCGTCCTATAATTCAGAGCATGATGACGCTATGATTCAGCCGTAGGCGTAGCGGACGCGAATTCGGACGCGAATTCGGACATGGCCTACGAGGGAGGGAAGGGTAAGGGTTAAGGTGATGTCAGGGAGGGTGTACACCGTACATGTAGTGTTGTGTTGTACAACTGCACTTGTGCATGGAAGTGCACTTTTCCTCTTGCTCAAAAATGATCCAACGAAATGCCACACAACATGTACAAGGAATTTGTCAGAAGATTGAATCGCAGGTATAAAAGGAGCTAAATGTAGCATTTAGGCCCGTTTGAAAAAACTGGCTGATTAAATATGGTAGGATCACGATTTGAAACCATTTCTAATTCAGCCCAACTGCAGCGGACACTCGGCTCAACAGGTTGTGCTACATGTACGCTGCGGGATGATTTGGCACTCCTACTGCTGTGTTGATATGGTCGGAATAAATTCTAACCTGTCCTGAAAAAGATTACAAAATGTGCATGATGTACTGACGGAAACCCCAAGGTTACGTTCTGTTCCTTGACGGCCATGTTGTGGAACCAATTTTGAATTCGAATTAAGTTTGCCATACATGTTTTAGTGCTATTTTCAAAGTAAATTCATTTTAAAGTTGACTTGGTAGATGTGCAATGTTTCGAACAGGCATCTTAGTGCAGAGGTGTACAAATAGAAAATGAAAGACAAACAAGTATGAATGGCGGCCTTTTTGCTTGCTTGGATGAACCCGATAAGAAAACATATATTTCAGGGTTTTTGACACAAATGCTTAGGAGACATTGCTTGCATTGTGTATAGGTTGATCATGATTTTTATGTCTGTGGTACAAATTAGTTTGGTATACTGTGAAGCTAGAGTAATTGGCAGTCATGATTGGACAGCAATAAACATGTAATTGCTTTTAAAATTGATTACAGTTAGTATTTGATATACAGTATATATTTTTTATGAACCTACTAGGTTTGTAATTTAGTTTTTGTAATGAATCTCTTGGGTTTGTGAAGCCTTGTTTTCATCCTTCAGATGTATCCTGTACATGGTACTTCATTGGATTGTTTTGGGGTGTTTTTAATTTTATTTTTTAATTTTTTTTTTTTTTTGGGGGGGGGGATTTTTTTCAATGTACAGATTTATACACAATGTGTCACAATTTTATTCTTTATGATGAATGGAATCTTTATTTAGTTTATCTTTACAGCCCGTGGTTTTATTATCTCCTCTTTACTCTATGGTGGTCCCAAGGGAATGATTGTGTACATGTTCATGTACGCTCCACATCTCTAAAATCGTACTCCGCACTAAAGCTAAAATGGAAGCTCAAAATGATGACGCCACGCAAGTACCGGGATATCAGACAATGCGTCAAACTTTACTGACATATATGCGCGCATACATGTCCTAGCCATTTTCTGTTATATTTATTCTTGTGTACTGTACTAACTGCGATTTAGCGCGCTGATCGCTTAGGTGATGGGCAGTTTGTCTGACATTTGGGTATTTTTAAAGCAAAAGTGACGTCATTAGTGTAGAGTGCTATTTGCATATAAATTACGGTTTGGTGTTTGTGTGAGACAATCTTTCCTTGATTGTCGTCAACATGTAATAGACCCTGAAAGTCGACCAAGAGGCATTTTGGGGTTCGTATATGTAGCAATGTAGAGACTACATTTGTACATGCTCAAAATGTTAAGCATCCACATTTTAATGAAAAACTATGTGACCCGATGTGGTGCGCAATGTTCTTGTACAGTACATACATTTACTCAACTGTCGTACGGTAAACACATGTACAGACACTAGACAGACGCGAATGAAGGAGATTCTAGTTTTATCGCATCCTATTTAACATTCATGTAGTTAAAATAGGATGGCACCACGGTGCACGCCATGTGCTGCTGTGCATGTACTTAACCAGAGAGTACTACATGTACTACATGAACATGTACATGTACTACATGTACTACATGTACTACACTAGCACTGCAGTGTACATGTACAGGGTCCTGTAATCTGTATCTGATCTGCTGGGACTGTTTTACTGCTGCCCAGTGGAATTTTCTGGGTGTAGATGCAGATCTATGGTGTACCATGCTGCAAAATTGATGAATGGAAATTGCTTTGTAATTCAGCATAATTGGGTCACCCATCGGTTTTAGTATTATTGTCTTACTATCAGTCACCCAAACATACTTAAAACACAATTAAAAAAGAAAAGAAAATAACATGATGTGAGGGCCCCCTGTATGTTAAAAATGCTAATTTTGTTGCACATGTTTACTGCTCTACCTATAATGGTAGGGGGAAGGGGTGGAGCTTAGCGGAGCAAATCTAATCAACATTATTTTTCAGTGGATATCAGTTACGTTGCCCAAACGCCTAGGCACATTCTGATTGGAGACATTCATTGACTGTGTATGTGTGATTGAAATTAATTCTAAACTGATGGGGCATCTTTGAAATGACATACCCTTGACTGAATTTTAAAAGTTGCTTTCAAGACCCTTCTTGGATGTCACAGGATGAACTACGTGGCCAATACATTATTTAAAAAAAATCTAGTCAATTTGGTTTTTCCCTTTCTTAAGTACAACAACGATGTGCTTTAATTTGGCTTGCATTTCCCGTCCCTTGCTTGCCTACGGTTGGTTCTTAAAAATATAAAAATAAGTTTTTAAATTGTGTATCCGATTTGACTTCCATTTGAAGATTTAATCACGGAATTTTAAATATAAACATTTCCTCCTCATCAACAACAACAAGTAAAACCATCTGGGAATAATAGGCAGGATTCTTCGATTGTAGAATGTGTTTTGCGCAATATACAGAACAGATCTGTTCTGTATATTGCGCAAAAAAAAGTCTTTTCCACGGAAGATCTTTTATCTATAAAAGATTTTGCAAAATTGTAATATTGTACGTGGCTTGATTAATAGTAAGCGATACTGCATCTCGCCACCCCTGCCCTTCATTTTTACCTTAAAAATTTGAAATCATGATTATCTCGAAACCTTACATTTTTTAATGAGGAATATGTTAAGGTGGAGTTTCTATTTGTGTAGGGAAGGCCCTGAGCCCTGTACAAGCTCATCTAAATGGCGGTTAGCGTAAGACATAACGTCATCCTTGCAGTAGGGTAATATATCATTAGACGCGTCAATAGTGATTGCTAAGTCGACATGTGTAGGATTTTGTTAAATGAAATGACAAAATACGACAAATTTACTGAGTTTTTAAAAAAATAATTATTTTACTTTATCATGTTTACAGAGTTGTTGGGTCAAGTTGCATGTAAGACATTAAATTCCTATGAAGTGATTTTTTTCTTCATTTTGTATACAAGTTGCTTTTGCTATATCTTTCAAACTGTACATGTATACAAGATTGCACATTAATTCACAGGGCTGCTTGTTGAGCAAACAAATACATTTAACAATTTTCTACCTGAGCAATTTTCTACCTAGCAAATAAGCGGGGAACCAGTGACAGTCACAAACAGTACACATAACTTATTATTGTGGCTGGTAAGCTTTATCTGGAAAGAAAAGTTGTTTTGATGCACTGCTATTTTGTGCTATTTAGCTTAGGCTCAGGAGTTGTCAAACAAGATGTGCAATGAGTTGAAATTGATAGACTTGATTTCTTCTGAAATAAAGCTGATTGCAAGAATATGAAAGTGGATTAACTGGGGTTTGCCATTCTTTGCAGTGCACTGTTTGTCCGACGTTTCTGGGTTCAATTTCATTTAGAGCAACTGCTTTTGAAGCACGAAAGTAGCTCAGAACAACAAAACTATGCTTACCGGAGTAAGGTTACCAGCCAAAGTACTATTTCAAAAGGAAACATCTGTGACTGGTATCCTGCAACATTTTCTGCTTAACTAGCTGTATGAACTTGTGCCCTAACTGTTTGTTAAATGATTTGGTGCAAGGACTGCATAAAACATAGGACTTACAGTAGTATTGGACCTTTCTTGACATTGCGCTCAAGAATTTTTGTAGTGCTGTGGTAATTTAGTTAATGCGTCGAAAAGGATGATGACTCTCTATGATTAGTACCAGCCTTCCAGTATTACTACATGTATTATAGCTAGAGACTAAATAGCTGAAAATTCATCCATTTTCAGATTAATTTAACAAAGTTTCAGCTGAATTCAAATTTGAAGTGAGAGACAAAAACATTGATCACTTCTTCGCTCTGTTGATCTTCATCTCTTGGCCTTGAACTGAAGTTGAAATTTTACTGTAGAATTAGAAAACATGGAATAATTTGCCATACATTAATTATGGCTTAATTAATTGCTAGTTAATTGTATGAACACTTCGTTAACGCTCTTCCCAGTTCATAAAAAATGTTACTTTAATCTTAAATAGTGCGAAAACATGATTATCAAATTACATATTTTTTTCATATGAATTGGGTTGGAAACTTTTCAGTCATACACAGCCCCCCTTCCCTGCAGGTTGGTTGGGGTGTAAAAATTAGCCCAGGCCCCCTGTGCTTCCTGTATAGACACATGCATTTCTTTGTTTGAGAGGTCTTTGTCCTGGGCGTGTCCATCCCACGCCAGCACTGAACCTCTGGGCGCCAAATCATCAGCAATTTCCCAACATCCCACAATTCACCCCTCTGGCAATCCCCCTGTCAATCATGATGACATCATTGCCAGGTTCTGGTTGCTATGGTGATCCCTTCCCTCATGATTAATTCATGTCCCACCTTAGCATTCTCTTTGTTCCCCTGTGTTGGTTGGCCAGCCAATCAGAGCCCAAGGTCATGTAGGGTTGGCTGATCATGCTCCCAGTGTGTGATAGGTTTGACCTTTGACATTTCAGCGTAAGGCATGAGTGAATTCTAAATATAGACTTGGTCATGTGATCATTTCTCGAGGGGGGGGGGAGCAGCAAGAGCTGATTGTGTCTGTCTGACAATACATAGAAAGATATTTGCCGGGATCTTATAACGGTAGAGCAATTGAACCATAAATAAGTTTTTAGTATTGTGAGTAACATCTTTATGTTATATATAAATTTAAAAAAATACAAACTAAAATTACTCCCAAAATGCAATTATGGCCCTAATGAAATATTCAGTCTATATTTAGTGACTCGGTGAAGAAAGTTCTTTTCAAAGGTTTTACAGGCTAGATTGTCTCACGCCAACATTTGATTACGCATAAAGCTATCGAAAGATAGAATTTTCAGATTCTCAAAGTATGCAATTATAGTATCCCCTGACCAGCTCCTTATTAATCTTGGTGGGGGGGGGGGAAGGTTGTTGAGAATTGTTCCAGTTCTGATTGTGCCAAATTTACTGAATAAATGCTCAACTTATGATTATTCTGTAGCCAGACTAAACCTTTTCTCTCTGTGCCACTCCTTTTTTTGGTGGGGCGGATTTGCTGGATTTAAATAAAAAGTAGGCCTATGTATACCTGTATTAAGGTTTGTATGCAATTTCAATCACATTGAATCTGTAATACATTATGTACATCCATAACTTAGTTTCAGTGTGTGTCCTAATTTGATATGTAGATCAGACGGTTGTTTTGGCCCTTTTTTCTTCTTCTTGTTTAACCGGAAATGACTTCATGAGTGATAAGATTTGCAATTTACTTTTGTTTTGAGAAAAATTATTAAAGATTCGATTACAAGATCTACTGCAAAATAGCCATCTGTCTTATTTCACTACACACAGGTTAGTTACTGAAAAAAGAAGTAAGTGTGACTGTGTGACTTACAGAAATAGGAAAAAAAGATATTTTCAACTCCAAATGCTGCATCTACAGTTGTTTACTGCACGAACGCAAAAACATACATTATCAGGCCTGGAATGTCTTCCTTGAGGCCACTTTTATTTTTCAAAGGGTACTTCCATTGGAAAATCTTCAAGTCTATGATAAACTTCTGAAGGAGCATTAAGGCCAAGACCAGGGGCAACAGAGACCGTGGCCTCTGTAATTTCAGGCCTGATTTGTGTAATAAAAATTGTCAAAAAAATCCACTGAAACATGATGTACATGTAGCCTATAGTATGAAAAATAAAATTCAAACTAAACTAAACAAACACAAAATAATAAGGTCAATGCAGGTTGTTTTTAAAAACCAAACAATTATCTGTGATAAGCACGCCACACACTGCTGCAGAACAAATATAAGGTTGAAGTCCCTGCAGAAACTTTCCCCTGCTGGCAAATGAACAGCCAAACAGCACCCTGCCCATTCTGTTACTGTTTTCTGATTGTCTGACCACTCACCACACAATGAACACATTTCAATGACTTCACTGCATGGTAATATCTGGACCTGTAGTGACACAGCTAGCCATGTTGCTGTCACTGAAGCCATATTGACTGTATTGTTTTGGTGACCATTTCAAATGTAGACCTACCGGAAATCAACTGTTTGCCGATCACTGGTCTGAGCAGTTTGCGTTAATTAAAACCTGTTGGTGTATTATTGGTAGGTACATGTAAATGACATAAATGGCCAGTTTTGTGTACGAGTTGCAAAGCTGACAATTTTTGTTGAGCCAGCTCTCAATACACCTTAATGCTCAGTGATGTCATTAGTTGGGTGCCCTTTCCGAGAGATCAAAAGGAGGTTGTTCATTGGCCAATCTTGTGCGTCACGTGTACAGATCTGTGCGTTTCCATTGTTTCATCGTCGTTTAACCTCTAAGATGGCAGCTGGATGATGTCATTGCATAAGGTCTATACCAGGGTGGGAATCAGCTGAAATGCTTGTGAGATTAAAACAGTGTTGGTGACTGGCTCCTTGCTTCTAAACTCAAGTTCGTGTACAGAAATTGTGAATGATGACCTACGTGTTTGCTGCATGTACTATGTACATGTAGGCCTATGATATAGAATGGGGTTCTGAGCGCGTGGCTTTTATTTTTTCGTTTGCGGATATCTTGGAGCTGGATTGCCCGTTTACTGCGAAGGTTCAGTTCTCCGGTGCCTGTAAAAGGACATGTAAAAAATTTAAACACATTTAAACTAGCGTAGTAGTGGAGGCGGGGGGGGGGGGGGGGGGGTCTATAGAGTAACAAAGAAGTCACAACTGAAAACGGTTCCAATCTTAAATTGACTTACACAAAAATATAATTTCTTTGAACAAAATGTATAAAGTAGTGAAAGGAGGCTGCCAGTTTGGAAGTCTTTAAGGAGCCAGCTAGGATGGGTATTGACATTGGTATTCGGGTGTTCAGATCTACCGGCACATGCCTAGCTTTTTTTGTTTAGCATAGTTGACTATTACCGTATTTTCCTGCGGATAAGACGCTCGGCGGACAAGACGCAGGACCCTAAAATGACCCCAAAAAATTCAAACGTCAACAGAAAAGGCGCACCGCCGCATAACACGCATGTTTAACAGCACACAGAAGAACACCAGGCGCCACCCGGTGTCGGTACATTGACACAAAGACGTCATTTTGTTGCCTTTTGGAGCGTTCACACTATTCGAAGCATGAATGAAACTGTAACCACATGGGCGTGTAGAGCCATGCAGAAAAGACCAACGTAAATTGATACCGACCTTCGTCCATCCATTCAGCCAACGCTGTGCATTGTTAATAATATGAAGTCCGGCCCAATCAGCGGCCAGAAACGATGGTCCACGCACTGTCTGAAGATATTGCAACACGAACCCAGGCCCTCCTAGCCTGAACATCCGACGTCCCACAACGAGGATTCTTGCTGATAAAGACAGGTTACCAGTCTAAGTCCCTCCGAGCCAGTAGATGTTGCGCCCTCTACTGGTGACTAATACCAAAACTAGCGTCGCCTTTATATATAGGCGCGGCCTACCTTACGCAAATAATCCCGTCACACCCGGGAAGACGTAACAAAATGTTTCATTATATATATTTGTTTAAGTTTTTGTAATTTATTTTTTTTGTATATAAAATTCTTTTCCATTATTTCAAACCTTTAATTTGTTAATCTCGTTCATAAGATTTTGTTTTAAAGTTCTTTTTATTTATTTCAAACTTATAATCTCGTTCATAAGATATTTGTTTAAAACATCTCTCCTCTTGTTTAATAATGTTAGTTTTGTTTTCAAGGATCATTATCTTGTTTTCAAGGATCATTTTTTTATTTGATAAATGAAATAAACGAAACAGACACATGAACCATCTCTCAAATGAATATTTGAACGTTTAATCAAACAAACGAAAGTGCAATTCGTATAGGTAGGCCAACAAACATTGGTACTTAATTATCCCATCCTTAAATAGTACGTCAAGCCTAAAGCACACTTCGGAGATATTCTGTACAATAAAAACCCTCAAAGTTCACCACACAATAGAGGTTGGGTGAATGCCGTTTGTACAACAGCATTGACAGTAAATCTGATTGCAGCATTTTCGGAACGATTACGCGGCCACACAGAAATACGTTTGTACGACGCCGACGTCTGTTGGACCGAAAGCACTAACGCATTGCGGCATTGTTGGAATGAAAGCACGGTCATGGGGGATCAACACGTTGCGCGGCATTGTTGGAATGAAAGGACAGTCTGGGGGATTGCGGCATTGTTGAAACGAAAATACGGTCTCAGTGTCTGGATAGTTGAGCCTTGTTTGACCGCATTATTGAGTAAGGATTCTTCACACAAAGACCGTTGATTTGAACTGGACAAAATAAAGGTATTATTTTACGCAGTGATCATCAAAAAAAATCAATCGTCAGCAGACAAGGCGCATCGAAAGATAAGACGCACCGATGTTTTGGGGGTCTAAAAAGTCAGATAAGACGCGTCTTATCCGCAGGAAAATACGGTACATCCATGGAAGTAAAACACTGGTAGCAAACATCACAGGGGTTTTTGTCAGTGAAAGTTCACAGGTCAGCTAATAGAACAAGTGCAGTGTTTTATGTATGCACACAACCATACAGTAAGGTCATTGCACACAGTGTTATGTGTACATGTAGAACATGCAAACATATTGTACAGTATATTGATGTGCAATGTGAATGGATGAACCAGAAACAGTCAAATCACAGAGGTACTGGTAAAATTGTCGCCATTTTAACTAATGGCAGTTGGTCGCATTGTAACTGCATTTATACAGTTACACTTATGATTACTGTTTGACATGAAAGTTGCTTTGTTTGTATGGGTTTTTGTGAATGGGTTACATTGCATCTTCAGATGCAAACATTATTCATACACAGGGCATGCCTCACTTCATGCGTCATTGCGCAAGCGTGGAACTTTTGGCGTGAGAACCTGCCTGACATTAACAACACAAAACCAAAAAAAAGTATTGAACCGCAAATTTGCAAACACCCATTAAATGTGGACGTTTGATGGAGAAATAGAGCTGGACGAAACCGGCAGTGAAAAAGTAGTGTTTGTCAAGGGCAGGTAACTGTGGTTTGATTCAGACCTTAAATTTTGTATTAATGTTTAAATTTTCTTCAAGACAAACCATAATTTGAAGTTGCAAAATCAAATGACCATTTATACACCCTAATTTGTAGACATGTATTGTACAGTCATTGTAGAAAGTCTTATACCATGCCCTATATGTGGCAGAGGGTGTACCCCTCCCCCCAAATGTTCCCATTCTTAAACACACTCTTTTCCTCATACAAGTACAGAAGTATCCCCCCCCTAAATTCTTCTAAATAATTCCTGAGATTCCCATAACACAATAAAGACACAAATAGGAAGGTGGGGGTTACACCATGCCACATTGCCACATATCGAAAGTGGAAAGCCCCAAAATGAACAGTCTGTGTCTACGTTTAGCAAGAAAACATTGGTTTTCTGCATGAAAAAAAAACCCAACTTGTGCAACAAAGCAAACTGTGATAACGCTGTTTAAAAAAAGTATTTTCTTACTTATGCACACCATCAAACAAGCTTTTGAAAATATGGGAAAATGCGGATAAAAAGACATTTATTTAAAGATTTTACACACTGGGATCATAATGTAAAAACATCTTTTTTATTTTGCCAAGATCACTCCCAGTGCAATTTCATCATTGAGAGGGCTAAGAGCACTTCCATAGCAAAATCTTAAAGTCTATGGGAAACTTTTGAAGGGGCACTAAGGCCAAGACCAGGGCAACAGAGGCTAGCTGTGGCCTCTGCGACCTCCGTGTAAATCCAGGCCAGGATTGTTTACTGATGGGTATCCGGACAAACTTTAAAAATGACAAAACAGTATTGTACATTCTCAAGTAGATCTCGTTCCATTGTTGTGATGATTAATATGAATACAAACATTCGGAATACATATTCACACTTTTCGTAAAATTAGTTCAATGGTTCCGTTATTGCTTTATGGTGGTACTAATTTAACTGTAACCTTTCAAGGTTTGCTATTTTTCATTCTGAGACTGAGTATATAAAATGTACTGTATGTGTGCGTTTCCGTTCATATTTAGTCAGACATTTGGAGCCATAGGTGGTCGTGAATGTTCGTACCTGACGTAAGAGTAACATGTATGTGGTTGTGTTTGAGTAAGTTCATCGGGCAATTACGCTTTTTAACGATGTGTTTCCTGGGGTTCCATGATGTCTCATCCCTTGCCAAAAATTGTAAATGTTTATCAAGTAAAAACGCTTAATTCATTTCTTCTTTGTTTTCTACTCGCTGTTTTGTCATTGAGATTGGCTGGAGTTTGTAGTTAAATGCAACATGCATGTACAGGCAGGTTGAGTTTTATTCTGCTTTTATTTTACTCATAATGCCTTGAACACTGCTCTTTTGAAGGGGTTATAGATGCATTTTTTTTCCTTCTCCTTAAGACAGCTCTCTGACGAAATAAACCATCCTTGAATGATTGATTCAGAGTTGTACTGATGGCCCGACAGAGTTGTCTTGGTTGTTGTTCAAAGAAGTGTACATGTTTTCTACAAGTTGATTTGTGCATGGAGTAAATAATGCAGAGGATAAAAAAAAGAAGGAAAGTGATGGAGTGGAACTCCATGCATCGTCCCGAAAATGTGGACACTTTGAATGGCACTCACATGAATGCACCATGTAACTGCAGTATTTGAAGGTGTGAAAAGATGAAGACCAGTGCCAGAAGGGCAGTCAACATTGTTGATTTTCCCTGGTTTCACTAAATGAGAATTTGTGTAAATTTGTAATTCGCTGGATTTATCAACTCTTACTTTGATTATTATTTCATAAATACCCTAGTTTTATGCAGTCCTATTGGTTGAAAGGTGGTCACATGACCATTTAAGAGCAGTTTCAAATGGCTGATAAAGATATAACTGGAGCTGTGAATGTACGTTTTGAATTCATAGCCATACATGTACATGCCTTGGCGCACTAGTTTACGCATGCGCTAATTTACGAGTAACGCAATCAATACATACCGGTTGTCGATGTAAAATATATTGGTACGCCCGCACATGCACATTTGTTAAGCATTGCATACAATTGAACCCTTAGCAAAACAGAGCCCGAGGACGAAACAGGAATTGGAAGTTAAGGCCAACAAAACAGAAATATTTTACAGATTTTCCAAAAATTTTATGAAAAAAAAAAAAAAAGGGCAGTCATGAATGGGAATAAAAGAATAATTGACTCGGTTTTAAACGGCCAACGTTGCCTATTCTTCTATTCCCGTATCAAAATTTGTCATTTTTATAATGCCTTGTCGTAATTGCAAAAGAGAATCCCCCCTCATACCTCCTCCCCCCCTTGAAAAGAAGTAATATATCAAAACGAATGGAGAATGACCTTGGGAAGTAAAAGAGGAAACGCGCACATTGATTAAAAAATGTGCGGGTTTAGTGAATTCTGACAAGAACAACTTGATCAACTGATGGCCTGTCCTGTTTTCTCTTCCCCTGTATTGTCAATGTGTTATCACTGAATCCTTTGAGCATGTCTTTTTGTGCATTCGGGAATGTTCATCGTCAAATGGATCTGCTATTTCTTGGGAATGTCTGAAAAATGAAATTGTTTGCATGAATAAGTTGTCTCAAAGTAAAGTTCAATCCAGGTGCCTGCTTAAGTGCTGTTCAATTTTGTAATGAATAAAAGGAGTATGTTTTTGTTTACAAATCTGTGTTAATTTGATTTTGCTTGTGTTTTTGACACAGTTTCACACAGCTGGGAAACTGCAATGGACGCCCCTGGCCCGCCAGACCGTGCTGACGAAACAAGGTCTACTGAAGCGGCATTGCCTCTGCAAATCCCCAACGAAAGGTAAGGGGGGGGGGAGGGGATGTTGGAAGTTGAATGTTGTTGTCTAGATCCGAGGCACTGCGTCTTATCCCCCATGACATTTAACCTACACGCAGGTACATGTAACTTGACCTTGACTTGTAGGAAATGCAATCTAGGAGGGGTTGATCGTCTTTTCCCCTTTAAGGTTCCGTAACAAATTTGTGGGGGGGAAGGGGCTGTACTCGTGTAGAGGTGCTACACAGTTATGGGGAGCCATGTATGCACACTTCAGGCTTCAACAAATGTTTTTATGGATACGTATACTTCATGTAGGATGAGTGTTCACATTATAGGAAAACACTTCATGCATTTTGGTACATTCGTTCAGAGTGTTTCATCTTTGAAGTGTTATCAAAGTGATGGTTTGTGGGGGGGGGGGGGGGACACCAGTTTTTATTGTTTTTGTTAACATGTTTATTCTTCTTTAGGCTTAGGCAGAGCTGTGTATTGAGAGAGTTGCGACATAGAGGGAGCAGTTTTCTTCAGTCAGGTGGTCGCTGGATGCCAAATTCGGTCCAAATGCAGCACAACCCAATGGGCAGACTAGTCTGGCACCCTGTATTTGCCAATTATCAAAATGGCTTCCAATCGCAAGTTGTTGCATCTCTCTCAATGTACAGCTCCGGGCGTAGGCAGTGTCCCAATTGGCGGCTACAACTACGTCTTCGGCGAGATTTCTGCGTCGTCATTCGTTGAAGTATGGGACATCCTTAGTAACCACCCTTAGAAGTAGTTGTAACCGTCACCGTAGCCGGCAATTCGGATACGGCCTTAGTCTCAAACCATCTGGGCTACGAATATTCTGGTAATTTCATTGCCATATATTTGTTGGACAGTTCAACTTTATGGAAATTTCAAAGTGGAAATGAGACCACAGTCTGGAATTAAATGAACATTGCTGAATCTCTGTTTAAGTCTGACAAGGTCCCATGTAGGAGACTTTGTGTGGGATGTCAAGTAAGCAAACCTACCCGGTGATTACATCGTTTAAAAAAATACTTGTGCATGCTTGGAACGACGTTCACAATGAAATCACACAAGTTATGTCTGCTGCCATCGCATTTTATAACCGCATGAAAGTACCGTGACCCAGCCTTATTCAAGTAACCTTATTTATGGTTCGAGGACATTGATGCGACAAGTGTACACCAACTAATGTAAGTTCGTCTCTGTTTTCTTGGTTTCAGGACTACAAACATGCTGGAGGAAAAACTTGCCCATCCAGTGAAGCGTATGTGGAATTCAGATGCAGATGAATCTGTGGAAACATCCAAAAGGTTAGTATCTTTTTTTGTAAGGTGGTTGTAAAGGACGTGTTACTGAATTCTTCTTCTCTCGTATACAACAATGAGTCAAATGTCGAGGTCCATATCCAACAGCCATCATGTCGCAATTTGGGTCATAGGTGGCCAGATGAAAGATGCCACCGTCCGGTTTTTTTAATGGGGCACCCGTCGCTGAATAATAACAGGTAGGTGTTAGGCACTTTTAAATATTGTATAAAAGCGCCTTACACTATTACTATCTTAACTCCTTTGGAGTATGCAGCACCGACAGCCAAACAGGCGCACAGGTTAGCTAATCATTCACATCAACAATCTCTACCTTCGTAGGTACCCATTTACTCCTGGGTGAGGAGAAGCAATTTATAGGGTTTGCCCTTAACTTTTTCCAGTTAGCTTGCCATTTCCCTAGTCCGCCACCTTTTTCACTTGTCCATACTTCATACTAAATTGGGATGCTTTTCAACACCAAACTAGCCAGCCGGACCACTTGGTTGGAGTAAATTTGGCCTGGTCCTTGGGTGTTTTAACTGGCATTTGGCCGATGGACCACTGTCAAGTGAGAAAGATGCAATTATATCCAAGTGTCCTTCCCCAAGGAGACAAGTGTCCTGGCTGGGATTCAAACCCACACGCTGATGACTCAACCACTGTAAAGTGTCAGGGCTGTTCATGTTAAGCAAATGCAGTAGTTGAGGCCTGGGTCTAATTTCCTAGAGTTGCTTTAGGCAGAAAATATTGATTACAATTTCTGCTAAGCACAAATTAGCAGGATACCAGTCAAAGATGGTACATGTGAGATGGTATTTTGACTGGTAACCATAATTTTGTTGTGCTTAGCTACTTTTTATGCTTAAGCAGCTCTATGAAATTGGGCTCTGGAATTACACAGGGGCCATGGCCTCTTTTGCCCTGGTCTTGGCCTTGGTGCCCCCTTCAAAAGATTTCCACTGACTTTAAAGACTTTCCGATGGAAGTGCCCTGAGCAAAACGAAAATAGCCTTGCTCTCTCCAAGGTGAAATTCCAGGCCTGGTAGTAAATGCTTAGCGTGCTTCTGCAGTGTTGCCAAACACATTCATTGACATGTCAGGACAGTTCTGTTTAGAACTAGTCACCCGAATTCCAAAATCTATTCTGCGCCAGTAGAATTAATAGTAAGACAAGTTCTCAAAGAACAAATCTACACAGCAAAGTAGATATTATGGTGTTGCCGCAAACTACACTGATACCTCACCATGCAATGCCTCAAATCCCATACACAATGTCATTGGTTAAGAACTGCTTCATTATACCTGGGAAGCATTGTGGGTTGAACAAGCAGCAGAACTGAACGCCACATGCTGAAACAAGAACTACATGTAGTCTGTTGACCCTTCCCGAATGACGTCGCTGTTGTAAGTCGCTGTTGTTGTGCTGGAGCACTTACACGCAGACGTCACGCACACGCGTTACTAGAACTGCACGAACATGTGCTATGAAATGCAACGCTTGATGGCGCTACGCGTACGTATCCTACATGTGAATAATACTCTAGCATGGCAGACCTCTTGTGTTGCTATAGAAATGTGACCTCAGTGTGTGTGTTAGTCTCCTGGTGTGAAGACTTTTAACTGAAAGAGAATATCGTTGTCGAAAAGAAACTCTGACTAAATGAAATGAAGTGAAGCAAGAAGCATTCTTACTGGGATTTTTTTTCATGAACATTTGAAGGAAAGCCCTCTTTGTTCACTGTGACTCAGTCTGCCCCTCAACTGTAAGCCTCGCCCTTAACTCAGTGCTGAGAAGAATGGGAAACAATTGTGGCAGCCTATCGATCTCTCGTAATCCTGGTTTGTCAGTCATGAGGAGTGTTGTCTGGAATTTGGGATGACACTATGGGTGGTTTCCGACTGTTGTTTGCGGTTCTATTTGGTCCAAGTCTGTGCTGTGCCAACAAATTGTGACACCATGAATGCTTGCATGCACATTGAGCTTTCTGAGGGCGTCTACGAATCCATAACTGTTGAACTCGCACAGCACAAAATATTCCAGGCATGTTATGCAGGCCTGTGATTATTATACAGAAAACTGTCAGATTGTTTTCTTTCTTGGGCTGTTGAAAAAAAAAAAAAAAAAAATCCTTTACGTGGCTGTTTTCATCGCACAGTAGGCCCTATGTCAATTTCTCTCCGGATTGAATAATAGTTTTAAGATTATCTATCAAGAGTTTCAGTGTCACTGGACCCCACTCACCGGCCCGGTTATGTCAACCGTCGAACACAAAAGGACACTTCAAATATGTCCATTACAATTGTGGGTGTAGACATGTCCTCCGGAGTTTAGTAATTAAAATCAGTAAAAACGAGATTCAGACGTCGTTAAGCTGTACCGCTATTTAAGCAGCGCATTGAAATGCTCTCAACTTTTTGCACCCAAATCCGCTTGTCATGTGTTTTTTCCCCTGTCTTGCTGAAACAACGGCACAGGCCGGATCTGTTCATTCACTTCATACGGTAATGATTCGTTATTCTAAGCTCTGATTTGTGATCGTCTTTTTAATAGGAAAAAAAAGAAAGCTCATAGAATGCGTTGTTTATTTGGCTTGCCGGTTTGATCATTATTTCATTATCAACCAAACATCCAAGACATCAAACATTTTTTTACAATAAATTTTGGAAAGTATTTTCTTCCGATTCAAATCCGGTTTTCCATTTCAAGAGGCAGATTCCACGAATTCTGTTCGTTTTCCGCGATTGAAGACAATTATTGTCGATATTAATATTTTAGGTGGTGTGTTTGTATAGAAGTTTTTTGCTCAGTTGATTTGGGAATCTTTGAATAAATTAAAGTTAAAATTTGATTGAGGTGAATTCTGAGAACTATTTGCAACCAGGCCTGGAATTCTGGTCTTAGCATGGTGCGCCTTCTTTAAGCTTTTCCAATGGAAGTGCCCTTTGCAAAATGAAAGTGGACTTGCCCTCTCAAAGATGAAATTCCAGGCCTGGTATACTGTGATTTCCTGGTTGTTTTAAGGAAATACATGCATGCCTGTATTGTTACACAACAATCTATTCTCAAAGCTTTATAAGTATTTCTCTACTTATTAAGAGAAACTACATTTCCACAAGAATTTACTGAATGTCATTGGGGTCTGAAAGCACTCTTCAGTGACAAAAATCATTATTGTTTAGTGGCATTCATTTTCAATGGGGGTTGGGGGGGGGGGGGTGTTGGTAGCACACAAAGAACTACACATCTAGTATACATTTGCATGTACATGTACATGTACATGTACATGTATGTGTTCAATGCACAAAGGTCATGACCTCATCCATGGCTTTTTCCTGTACTGCCTTTCATCGAAGACTGCCACCAGCAGTGCAATCTTGGTTAGTCAGTGTAACTGACTAGTGAGGGCGCTGTTGAAAACATCTAACCTTTACCTGTTGAGAGTGAGAGAATGGTGCTAAATTACAAAGTTGGTCACTCGGTGTACACACTGTATGTGAACTGGGCGGAACGTGTGTAATGGCCAGACTTATGATGTTTGTTCGATGTAAACAAGACACATGGTAATGTGAGATTAAGAAAATGATAATTGTTGTTTAATCACAGCAGCTTTTTCATGGGTAAATGATAATTAGGGATTTACTACAGTTTTTAAATCCTACAATCAGGGAGAATTTTACCTCTTCAGTGTTTGGTTCATTGTGAATAAATCAAAATAAAAAAATTTATATGTAAGCTTGAACTTTCAGAAAATTCAGTGAAAAAATTTTACTGAGAGACCTCAAGTCTGTAGAATCTGTACTGGTTGCTTGAAATCAAAATATTTTTTCTTCAGAGTATGGACCTGGACCTTTTCCCAAACCTTGGCATGGGCTCCGGCTCCGGCTCTGGCTTGTGCTCCAGCTCCGGCTTGGGCTCTGTCGTCAACTTTGGAGCAGTGTACATTTTTGCACGGTGCTTCCAACATCAAACGGAACCCGGAGACGAAGCCTAAATCGAGCTTTTGAAAAAGCCTTATATAGCCTGTACCTGTGGCTTGTTTACAAAGAGCCTGGACTTTCTTGCAGGCACAGTTTGTACACAGCACAATGGAGGAAACACAGAGTACTACATTTTTATGAAAATTACACACGTAACATTTTAATCAACTTTTGATACGAAGAAAGAGCCACATCTCAAAAAGAAAGAAAACATTTCAGCAGTTAGATATCCTCCTTTTTAGTTTGTCTCTTCAGGAATTAATTACTTGTTCTCCCTCTTCTCATCTTTGATTTTGTCTATTGTGTTTCGAACCTCTTGTGGTTAAACCAGCCCCTTCCCTCAACCCCCTTTGTCTCCTTCATTGTTCATCTGTTGCTTTGTCCAAGTGCTTTCTGTCTCTCTCTCTTTTCTTTTCTTTCCACTTGACTGCTTCTGTTACACCAGTATACCTGTTTATATGTGTTGTGATGTCATTTAGCCTTCCAGAAAGACTCTGCTAGGGTTGAAACATCAAGCCATTAACCATTGTTTGCATTTATACCACAGGTCCTTTAGGTTGGTGGGCAGTTTACTATGCAGCTATTTCTTTCTCTTAAAAGAAATGCATCACATACTGACTTTCTTACTGCCTTTTTACCCTACGGGAAGTCCTGTAAGGGTCTTGCGTTATCATTTTTTATAGATTGTGGTATTTCCTGGCTTTTTACAAATTTATTTTGTGTTTTTCCTGTTTTTAACTTTTTAATAATTGTCTTCTTTTGCTTTTTGCTGTTGTTGCTTATTTAATTTAATTATTGTTGATTATTTTGTTATGCGCTTGCGTACAGTTTATGGAATGGATGCAATATAAATCAATAAATTATTATTAATATTATTTTTCTTTGAATCAATGTGGATTTTTGTTTGTTCATACTGATCCACCACTTGATTGAGTGCATAAAAAAAAAAAATCAAACCTGAATGAAAGTAGATGAAAATTAGAAATTGTAATCTTTTGAAAATTCAACAATAGTCCTTTGTTGTTGTTGCAGAGCTCGTCTGTCGGACACTGCAGAGAACAGACTCAATGAAAACTCCTCCAATGAGAAGGTTACTCATGGCAATGTAAATCCACCCTCCGTGCTGAACCAAGACATTGACACGAATGGTGATGAGAACGGTGACCATTTATCGTCTTGCGACGCCAGTAACGGCTCCCTAGGAAACGACTCCCCGCTATTAAACAACCTGGAGGAGGACCCGAGTGTTAAGGACAGCATTGATGAAACACGGAAGGATGTTTCCACTCGCGGGGAAACAAGTGTGTTAAACAATGATGAGGAATCCATGGATGTGGAGGCAAACGCTGCCGAGAATAGTACGCTGACAGAAAAATCCTCAGGAGAAGGTAGCAAAGATACAACAATCACAAAAACAGAAGAGGCCAAGGCCTCCGATAAGATAGATCAAAATGAAATAGCCAATACGGCGGACTCAGAGGGAAAAACCACAACAGGAATAAAAGAGGATAATCACGGCCCTGCGTGTGTCTCCCAAAACGAGGACAAGTCCTCGATTAGTGAGAAGGAAACGCCTCTAAGTGAACGGAACTCCGAGGCAAATCAATGTGAAGAAAATTCAACAAGAACTGCTGGAGATAGTAAAGATAGCACGAGATCCAAGGGGGAGTTAGAAAATGGCACTGCTGATGCCAAGACAGTCTCTCCCAACTCAAACGTAGCTAATTTAAAGGACATTATTGAAGAGAGATTTAAAGAACAATTACACAACAATAGTGTTAACAAGAAGACCCACAAGGAGGAAGACTCCGGCAGTGCGAAAGACTCAAAAAGTAAAACGTAAGTCGCACAACTATAGCACAATGCTAGGATTGCTTACTTAAAAAAAAAATTAAAAAAAATCTTTTGATGTCCATATTTTTCAAAATTTGTCATGTGACATTTAATTACATCTCGATCATATGCAGACCTGATACTTAAAGGTAGTGGACACTTTTGGTAATTACTCAAGAAATACATGTCCATAAAAACTTACGAGCACCTGAGAGCTTCTGACAGTATAAAACATTGTGAGAAACGACTTCCTCTGAAGTAATGTAGTTTTTGAGAAGGAGGTAATTTCTCACTCAAATTTTTGAGTCTGAGAAAGGCTTCAGGCATGAAGTCTTTCTCAGGCATTTGAAAGCACACAATGCTATGCAACATGTTTTTGTTTTTTTTCATTATTTTCTTGCAACTTCGATGACCAATTAAGCTCAAATTTTCAAAGGTTTGTTATTTAATGCATATGTTGGGATACACAAAGTGATGATACTGGTCTGTGAAATGATTTCATCTGAATTGGCCCCCGGTGACTAGAAATCAATAAAAACATTTGAATCTGAGAACCAATTCATGCATTAATTATTTCTCAGATTTCCCAGGGTTGGTGTCCGTTTGCGAATGCTGCGGCCAGAGATGCAGTTGGTACCCGCTGTTATCTCGCTATTGTTGATGGAAACGACATTCTTGTGAAACTACTGTGACAGTTTTTTTCCTGTTTACTAAACAAAGAGACACCAATTTCAACTGAAACTTTTACAAGTGACTTGGTATCATTCTTGATAGTTTTGCCTATAAATAAGCATTAATGTGACAAAAAACAAATAATTACACTACTTTTAACGAGGGTAATTGCCTTCATGCTCCTGGTCATTGCGTTGTCGCCCGATAAAATGCCTAGTATAAAATTAAATTTCCCTGAGATGCCCTTTACTAAAACTGTCCGTACAACAATGAAGTTTCAGGCCTGTACCTGGATGTCTTAACTATAATAGTTATTCCATGTCCATCACAGCCCCCCCCCCCCCGAGAATTTGATGGATTCTTTCCCAAGACAATGTTACTTAACTGATTTGGTAAGTTTCCAAACCAAAATGTCTTAGACGACATCCGTGGGACTGTTTAAATGTAGTTTAGTATTAAACGAATATCTTTGTGATGTAACTACAGGAATGAAGACATGTCAAGGTCATCCTCACCTCAGGACGATGTTATCATCCTGTCTGATGATGAAATGGACGAGAACGGGGATGCGGATGAAGTGAGTTCCATAGACACCGGACCCTTCTCGCCTCCTCCAGACGATGACCCCCTAAGCAAACTCTCTGAGGAGGAGCTGGACCAGAGGGACAAGGTGATCAGGGAGTTACAAGAGGAGCTCCGCACCGAGGAGGGCAAATTGTTGCTGCTCAAGAAACTCCGCCAGAGTCAGCAACAGCCTGTCCAGGTGGTGCCGAAGGAAGCCAACGCCAACGCCAACGCCAACGCCACAGCCAACACGACAGTCAACACGACAGTCAACGTGGTAGTAACCACACAGAAACCCACAACCACGCATAGCGCAACCACATCATTACCGTTTCTACTGCGCACCTCCCAAGCCTCTAAGATGCAGAGTTCGACCCAGCAGCATCAACATCAGCTGCAACAATTGAAGCAACTGCAGCAGTTTCAGCAGCAGCAGCATCAATCCGGAGGCCGCATTGTACAGATGCCCCAACTGGTTCGAGGTTCTCAGATCCAGACAATGCAGGGCCGTAATGTGCTGACGACTCAGAGTGGTCCTCCCCCACTCGTCATGGTTTCTAGAGGAGGAATTCAACAGATGCAAACCACTCGGCATATCATCAGAGTGAGCAACACAGGAACTGTGAGTACAATGTCAGGCCAGGGTGCCGTGACCCATATCTCAGCTAACCATCAATCCCGTCCCAGCACGACCTCTGCGAACGATAGCCAGTCGGCTGCGAGTCGCCAGGCTGCCGCCAAGCTGGCTCTACGCAAGCAGCTTGAGAAAACCCTTCTGCAGATACCGCCACCCAAACCGCCACCACCGGAACTTCACTTTCTGCCCAGCGCCGCCAACAATGAGTTCATTGTTCTGGTGGGGCTGGAAGAGGTTGTCAACACCATTCTAGAGGTGGAGAAGGATCCAAAGAGAAAAACTCCGCAGAGGTTTACGGATCCGTTTCGTTGTGCCCAATGCAAGACGGATTTCACCACCATCTGGAAGCAGGATGCCAAGCAGGGCATCATGTGTGAGACCTGTATTGTCTCCAATCAAAAGAAGTCCCTCAAGGCGGAGCACACCAACCGGTTGAAGACGGCATTTGTCAAGGCGCTCCAACAGGAACAGGAGATCGAGCAACGGATGCAGCAGAGTCAGAACCCTGTTATCCACAATGTGAGTACCTCGCCTGTATGCTTACCAGAGAGATTTATTACCAGGGCCCAATTTTATACAGCTGTTAAGCACAACGAATTGCTTAACACAGAAATATCTTGCTTAGTAAAAACAGGTTACCAGCCAAAATAACATTGTCGTGTAACCGGTTCCCTGCTAAGTTTTGCTTAGCAGACAAATTTGCTAAGCATGATTTATCGCTATACAGCTTTATAAAACTTGGCTCGGGGCCCCAATTTCATAGAGCTGCTTAAGTAGTTAATCACAAAAAGCAGCTGAGCACAACTAAATTATGCTTACTGGAATAACAGCCAAAATACCGTGCTACGGGCGTAATCTGAACTTTTGTTCTATTAGTATGCATTCCCTTGAAGTCAAATGTATGCAAGATTGAGGTGGTGATGTTGGCAAACAAATACAATTGGGTGAGGTGGTCACTTGCAGGCCTCAACCTTAAGCTTCAGAGGGTCAAGGCCAATTGGCCTCAAAGGCTCCAAAAAAGAAAGGGGCACCAAGGCCATTTTCAAACTTTTATTTGTTGATGACATATATGTATACTTCCTTCCATTTCAAGATAGTGTTCAACTTTCCAACCTGCATTTATTTCATTGTCACTGTTCACATGTTGTGCAATGACACTACTAGAATAGTTGTAAAAATTAAGTAAAAATAAATAAGTGATTATGAAAATTGAAAACAAATCCCCCCCCCAACGCCAAAAAATGCGTATAAACATTGGCACTTTGCCTCCGCTCCAGCCATTTGGCCTTTGTGCTTTTTAAAAAAGTCTGTTGTGGGATGGCATGATGATGGATCAATATAATTGAATTGAAAGATTATGGTAACGATTTCCGAAATTAGAGCACCGTTAATAGTTTGATTTTGACCAATCAAGCGTGTACACCAACGTGTGTTTGAAGATGAAAAAGAAAGTTGGAAGGCAGGAAGGTCACTGGGTCACAAACATTTTTTTTAAACACTGTTCTCCACAGACTTTTTTGTTGAAAGGGCGGTATGACGTAATCGGATGGGCGCCCGTTGGTATGACGTCATCATCGGCCGTTAGTATACGTACGAGACAACCGCGATGAGTGCGAGGGGGTTTAGGGGAAGTCCCCGCTAAAAAGATGCTCCGTATACGTCAATAATTAGCCAAGATGTACCATTTTGAAAAATCATTTAAAGTTTCAAAAAGATTTTTTTCAAAATAGTACACTTTGATAAATTAAAAGCAGAGATGAAGAGATAAACTCACATAGATAGACTCATCGTTACCGTAGACAGATTTAGGAAATTTTTGAGCGAAAACAAAGACGTTGATGTGACAAAACTTCATAAGAAATGGTCACTGAAAAATGTGTTATTTAACTTTCAGAAATCATCCACGTCTTCTTAAAGTGATGATAATCTTGACACTTTGCTTCTTAAAAACCTCGGTTTATGGTGTTTATTGGCTTAGCTTTCGGAAGAATTCAAGAACGTTACAATCTGCACATGTATTTATTAGAGCGGGCACGTCATTGGTCAGTGCTTATTGTTAGCAAACACGCTGGCCAATCTCCTTTCACGTACAGTAAAACGAAGCGCGTATGGTACCTGTACTTCTGTGTAACTCGACGACACTCGAAGCAGTATTCTTGTTGCCAGACTATTTATCGGACAGGTATCCGGTCGCGTGCTACCCGGCCATGCAGTTCCCTCTCTGTTTACCGTTGCCGTCAACTAGCTGTGTGAGCCGGCTGGTCGGTCTACGGTGATCCATTGCAAGTATTTCGGTACTTGCGCGATGCATGGCAAGGGCCAAGAAGCATCAGGAACACTTATGTGCTGGAGCGTACGCTCGTACGTCTCATTATTTTGAATAATTCTTTCGAATACATAATAATAAAGGAATCATTGAAAAGGGGGCACCAAGTCCAAGTGGCCGTAAGGTACGTGTTTTTTAAAGGGGCATCGCGGCAATGGCCGCTGGTGGCCGCTGTAAAGGTCGAGGCCTGCACTTGAAGGAGCAAGGTGGGCCGCCTCATGTTTGACTGGGCACCGAAAACACTTGTACCAGGCATCCCTTGAACGAAGAACTCAAACCCAGGGATGAGAAATTTCTTAAAATACATTTTGATGTCTGCCTTTTGAAAAAATAGCAGTTTTTTTCTCTATATGAAAATGAAGACGTTGTGCTAATTTTGTCTACTTCTCTAGTACTGAGGATACTTTCCCAAAAAGCTCCTTAAAATCTAAGACACCAGGGTTGTTGAAAGGTGGGAATGCCATAATTTCAACATACCTCCTTATAAGTTTAGAGCCAGTTTTTACAGACATTTTAGTGACACTTTGATGACTCTCACCCCTGCCAACCATTATCCTACTCTCTCTTCTCTACCTACAGCAAACCGCGCGACAGCTACAACAAATTTCCCACATCCAGTCGTCCCATCAGAACAGGCACAGGGTAATGAACCCAGTACCTCACCAACAGCGCACGGTGCTCAACCCAGCACCCAGTTCCCAGCGGGTGGTGCAGCCGGTCACCTACACGTACATACCTTCAATGGCCGGGGTGAAGAACTCGAATCAAACGTTCACCTACAGAGTTCCCTCAACACAGGTACGGTGTAGTTGTCTTCTGAAATACTTTGTTTTCCCCCCACAGGAACTGAAATTTATTTCATGCACAAGTTTGTTTTTTCCATGCAGGGTGCGGAAAGAATTTGTGTGTGTAAATTTGGGCTTTTCCCGTTGTGTCAAGTCAGGAGCAAATAGTGACAAACCATGCACAATTTTCAGCATGTAAACACATTGTCCATAATTTTGGTTATAAAAACCGAAATCAGCTGTTGCATTCCCCCCCCCCCAGGTTTTCAGATACAGTTTTCTCGAATATGACTTCATTTCAGAGGGAAATATTGCTTAGAAAAGTTTTGTTCTAGTATGAACTTCATAATCAGTATGCTTCCAGAATAAAATTAAACAATGATTTATCCATAGCAATCCTGTTTTAAATCCTTGAACACCTTTTCTTTCATTTCTTCTTCAGATACAGATGGTGACCAAGCCTCAGATTGTGACAAGTCATCACTCCGCAGCAGCAAGGCAGCGGGAATACCTCCTGGACATGATCCCATCGAAGGTGCTCAATCAAAATACACCAGTCACATGGAAGAGATGAATAAAGATTCTTCTTCACATCACCCCCACCCCCAACCCCCAACCCCCACTCCCTCTTGTGAATCTTCAAGTCCCTGAGGGGGATACCATGTGTACAAAACTCCTTTTGTATTTGATATAGTAATCCTAGATAAGATTATAGATTAACCCCCCCCCCCCCCCCCCCCCCCCCCCCCTCACAACTCACTTGAAGAAGTCACCTGTGAGACTCTGAAGCCAACATCTCAACATACTAAACTCTAGTACTGGCAGCTGCCTGCTTTGTGAGTGACAGATATGTTTTGGCGGTCACGTTTTTTCTCCCAAATGTGAGCTGTAAAGTGAATCTTCACTAGCCAGTTGGAAATGAGTCACATGGATATACCAACAAAAACCGAGCCGCTGTGATGATCGGAGTGTATTTGAACTGAAGAGGGCGCTGTTGTGCTGCGATTGCGGCAATATTCTTGTGTTGTGTTTCTGAGCTGTAGGTCGATTACTGCATGGTGTGTAATGGAAGGGGGACTAATTAAATATAGAAGACACTTTTTATGGTAACGACTACTTTGTAAAAAGGAGTTTTATCCTTTGTCGTAATCTTCAAAGCATGAGGAACTATTTGTTGTTGAAATATACCGCAGTTTCAAACTATTTATAGTTGAATAATGTGAACTGTAAACAGTTCTAAAGAGAGGACGGTGTTTAACGAAAACAATTATGGTGGCTTTCTTAGATTGTAGAATTTATTTATGACGATAACTGGGTATTTTTTTTTTTCAGTTCTTTTGCTTTAAACTAATTCTTGAACAGTTTACTTTAAAAAGTTTTTTCGAATATGATAATAGCGAAGATAACTTTCCTGGAGAAAATACAAAACAAACCAAACACTGGACATGAAGATTTGGAATGTGTGTCTTGACCAAAGCCTTAAAATTGCAAAAATTGATTTTGGATATTATTCCAAAGATAAGTATTTGGAGGCCACATTTGAGTCGATACCATTCGTAATTTGTATTTGTAAAGGAAAACAAAAGTGGTTGTAAATACTGGTAGTTTATGGACATGGTCTTAATTGAAAATCTTAAATAAAAAAGAAAAAAAGAAAAAAACATTAAATTATTTACTGGTGAATGTGGTATCTTCCTCGGCAATCTTTACAACAATTGAATTATTTAAAGCGGCCGCCGAAAGTGCTTGAAGAATTCTATTATTGCTCATAATACTTCCACGTGAGGAAAGCTAATATATTTATGAGTGTAAACTGTTGTTGGGTTTTGTTGTTTTGATTTTTTGTTGTGGTCTTGGTGCATTCTTACGCATTTTGGGACATTTCTAGAGACCGTTGGGCAAGGTTAACCCACCAAAATAAGTGGATACGGGATAGGTTACTTGAATGTCTAATGGTTTCCTTGAAACCATTAAGTCTCACCGTGTCAGTTATATTGTTTTTGTTTTAACCTTGCGCCTACAAGCACTATACTCTTGTGCTTTCTGAGGTCTGCGGGGGGTTAAAAACCCACAGGCTTCTTGGGCGATTCGAACCCACCACCCCCGCACTCTGGAAACTGAGATGAATTGGTCCACTGTCACAATTGAAAGGAACAAAAAGTTTGAGAAATTACAGTTTGAAACTTTCAGGTATCCCTTAAAAAATGTACCTTCTTGTATAAAGCATCCGGTTTACTTTGATATGTCCAAATATGGTTTGAAAAAATTTTCTTTCATATTATCCGATCAGAATTGCGAGCGAATTTCCTTCAAGGCTGCTCATACACAAATCTCTCTCAAACGGAATGAGGTTACCAGCCAAAATTGCCTAGAGATGCCGTAGTTGTGACTGGCTCCCGCAAAAACTTGTTCATGGGAAAAGAGTTGTTAATAAACATCTTGTGCTCAACAGCCCAATGACATGCAACCAAGAAAAGGAGTGAACACGGTAATCTGACGTCTCACTTTCTAGAGTTTTTGTGAAGAGTCTACGACCCCCCGCGCCATTTTGTCATAATTCACAAAGAAAGATCAACCACTTTTCTTTGTGGTTTAAAATGCAGCCTTGGACATCCTTGTAAACATGACCCCCCCCCCCCCCCCCCCCACAATAGAGTACAACTACTGGGTCCAATTTCATAGTATTGCTTAACATTTGTCTGCTAAGCAGAAATGGCAAGGGTACCCCAGCTTCAGCTTTTGTGGCATAGTGATGAGACACAAATTCTTAGCAAAAGCGATACATGTTATTAACCAACTGGTTATCAAACATTTTATGGTTCATCCAGGACCCAATTGGACAGACATGCCCAACTGAGGATTTTGCCAGATTCATTGTGTATATTATAAATCACTGTTGGGACCAGTCAAAACGGAAACGTCACATGGTATTTTGGCTGGTAAACTGTTTTGCAACGGTTGTTTTTATCTTCACCTTAGTTCATTTGGGAAGCAATAGGAAACTTCTAACCAAAAGCAAATTCCTAAATTTGCGTATTGTTAGTTTTTGTTTCTAAAAGGAGTAAGCCGAGTCTGTTGATCACAAGTTCTCCGTCAAGTTTTGTGTTATTTTTTGGGAAGTCCTGTGTATAAACCTCGGGTTATGACAAGAATGTGTAGAATATTAAACATATTGGTATTGTTAATAATAAAAGCATTGATGATTCAGGAGATGGTTCTGTTTTCTTTATTTTTCTTCCTTCTTCCGATAACCAGGGATTATAACAAAATAAATTACCTTTTACTTACCGATATTAAAGAGGAAGGGAAGTAACCATTTCAAGTTTGTGATGTACTCATTTTCCACTAGATAGAGTCCTCATGTGAGTGGGGGAAAAGTTACAAGTTTCTAACCTCGCATTAAATCGATACCCTCCCAGTGCAAAAATTGTCAACATCAAAAACATCTTGGAATTTTATCTATGAGAAAATGAGTACAAAACAAAATAAAATTGGTCACTTCCTCTTTCAGTATTGAAAAATCAAGGGCCTTTTCCCAAACACCTCGGCTTGGGCTCGGGTTACGCCATCAATGTTGGAGCAGTGTACATTTTGCACTGTGTTTCCAACATCAAACGAAGCCCGGAGCAGAAGACAGAGCCTAGGCTGAGGTTTGGAAAAAGCACAGGGATCAATTATAAAATCTAAATCAAATAAAATCACCAAAATGAGTTTATGAAAAAATACAGTGGCTAATGAACAAACCATCCATTTGTGCTTTTTCTTTGATCTCATTTGGGGTGGGGTGACAAGGGAACAATGGACACATTTGGGCCGGAATTTTTGCCTGTCAGTTATCTTTACTAGATAGAGTGCAGAATGGTATTGTTAATCTTGTTGGGGGTCAGTGTTTACAGCCTCTTTCCCACCATAGGTCTGTCTGTCTTTTCTACAAATATGTTCATGGTAAATATGCCACCAGTGTGTCCGACCTGGTTCCTTCTAATCAGGATGTTTGAGCATGTTCTCACCCCATACACTCTTGCTTTGCTGAGATGTAGAACAAAGACCCATTCCAACAGCCTTATTCCATGAACTGCATATCTTTGGAACTCCTTGCCTGGTGCATGTTTCCCTCCATCCTACAATCTCTACCTTCAGCTCCCCCGAGTTATTTAGTCTTTAATTTTTTTTCTTCTTGTGGCCCCTTAACAAGAGTGGATGTTAGCCTCGTTTGGGGCAAACTTGCATAAAAAAAAAACCCAAAAAACAAAACCAACCTAAGCAGAAAGGGGGGGGGGGCCTCCCCCCACTCTCTTAATTACAGAGTTTCATTATCAGCTGATTGATAGAGATGAAACCTTAAGAGCTGCTTCTGAGGAGATGGCGGCTTGTACCATTTTACTGTGGGGAGTTTCTTGGTCAGTCGATGACGTCGGGTCCAATATTGACAGGTACTCGCATCTAAGTTTCTCCCAGCTGAACTTGGAGACATCGCACTGTTGGAAAAACAACATGGATGATGAATGTTTTTTACTGTAAGTCTTGCGTGTATTTGCACATTTTGCACAACCTTGCGTTCCAGTGTAGTGTGAACGTTGCTTTAATGTGTAAAACTCTGGCCTTCGAAATCCGGTTATTCAGAAAACGTGCGCTTGCCGCTTTCCTTAAAAGTCTTTAAACAGGCTGACAGCGCAGCGCCCAAGCTCAAGCCCTGGTTTCGGGCAAGGCCAAAATCCTAAATACATCTGAGACTTGCACGATTACACTATCAAAATCATTATGATAGATTTTTCAGGCATGATATTTTGTCCTTGGGGAAAAAAGTAGAACTACAAGGGCTGACCTACATGTACAGTTTTGGTGTAGGCTTTAATAGAAATATTTTCAGGCTACTTAATAACAGTTTTTCACAGTTTTTCCGAGGGCAAAACAAATCTGCAATCAGACTACAGTAGGAAGAATATCTGAATGAATTTTTAGGAGAATGCACATCAGTGGAGGGTAAAAATCAAAACAATAGATAGTTCCCAGTAGACGCCATCTTTACGGGCAAATCGCATTTTGGCTTGCAGGCGCGTCAAGCGCTCAAATTATTAACGCAGCCGCGTCATTCACTAACCAATCATGCAATGAGTTTTGTGAAATGTGCGCGTGCTGCACGCCGTTCTCACGTGTAACGCATGACTGTGTGTTCCAAATTGCCCGTAAAGATGGCCGACTTACGTCATACTGCAACCTATCTATAGTTTTTATCTCCTATGCAAGTATCTATTCACTAGCAATATACATTTTTATTATTGTTGTTATCAATATTTCCATTAAATATCCCCATTACAAGGTCTTTCCAATAGTACGCTAGGTTCAAGACTTTCCCATCAATGCTCTTTTTATAACAGCCTCATGTTATAACTAGATTAATAGTTGCTTGATATGTGAAAAAATAAATAAAAAATTAGTGCAGTTTGAACTTTTTCAAAGTGAAAGTACATCAATATGTTTTGAAAGAGGAAGTTCTTTCCAATCCTCCAGTTTTCAATAAACACACCATAATAACCAACCTGTGAACATTGCATCCAATTCAGTGGCTACGTTTTCATGAAAACCGAAAACAAATGTTCTTTTGTTCCACAGGAATTAAAACCAGCAATCAAAACAAGCAGCAGGGATTCATGGGTCTACAGACGATATTTCCTCGAATTTGATAGTACTTCAGATGCAAATAATTTTCTGGAGGAATGGCATTGGTGTGAACTTTACACTCATATAGTTGTAATGTTTCATACAATTTTCTGTTTCTGAATTAAGAAAATCTTTGTAATCGCTGGGCACCTTTGAAAAACTGTTTAACTGAAAGGTTTACCCAGGAAATAAATCAGTGAGCTTCCAGTTTGAATTTTGTTTGTTTGAAAATTTACCAATCCAGTGCTCGATTTCACAAAGAGTTACGATCAATCAATCTTAATTGCTTAACAGCAAAGTGTGGTGTCACAATACAAATCACTATGGCAAAACTGACAACTCATCTTAACATGAATCTTAGTGCTTTGTGAAATCGACCCCACATACTTTGTCTTTCAAAGGGTCAAAGTTCTCAAGAACAAATCTACACAGCAAAGTAGATATACACACATGACGTTACTGCAAACTGAATCTACATTGATACCTCACCATGCAATCCCTCAAAAAAACATATAGAAGAGTTGCTAGAAATCTCGTAATTTCTGTGAACACAAACCTTGAGAATGTGTTTTCTTATAAGATGTGGGTGTCTACAAAACTCCCTCAGTCTTTTGAACAGCTGCTGTGGTGTAGAATACAGGTATTCCCCTGTGGAATAAGAACAGCCAAATACAGCAAACAATTAATTTTATTGTAACTGTAAGAAACCGACCGTTGCAACTTAAGGATAGAAGATGAAGAAATTTAGTGGTACCGTAAGTTTGACCAAGAATGAGTTTAGGCCGGAATGGCCATTACATATCCAGCATTAAATTGACTTGAAATTTGTTACTCTACAAATCTACATACAAGAGATGTAGATTGTGCATATAGCCTTTTTAAAACTTGTTAATTTGATTTTTTTTCCGGCTTATATCGGCTGCTTTAATTCGAATGTTTTTACAATAAACCATATATAAATGTAAAATGAAGAAAATCTGCCTTCATAAAACCACTGCGCCTGAGTTCAATGTAATACGAGTCACCGTGGAATTGCCTCACTAATTTTTACAAGGTTGAGAGTCATTTCTGACAAATGAACTAGGTCTGAAATTACGATCAAAATTGTTCTTGAAAATGAGAACCAAGTCAGAATAAATGAACTTACTTGGAAATATTTCCGGATACACTAATCGATTCGGACAGAGGGGATAGCACCCACAATGCACTGCCTCCAACCTGTACATTTTGAAACATGAAAGTGTCCATGAGTGATTCTAGTTTAACAAGTTGCAGTGTAATAACAAGTATGAAAATGGCGTCCAGCAACCACGTAACCAGAGAAAACTGGTCCTTCCATGTTGCAACTCTCTCTCAATAAAAAGCTCTTGCCGGATCTCGGCATCTCTCATATAAAAAGTCTACAATTCACTAATTCAATTTTTCATTCATCATGTGAAAATACATGAAATTTGTTAAATACATTGTACAGCATTTACAAAATTTACCTAAAAACCTTCACAAAAGTACATCACAATTAGACAATTATTTACACAATGTAAAAGAGAGAGTCATAAAAACAGGTTGGGTCAATAGGTAACCCCCGCCGCCCCCCTTCCAACTCACATTGCAACTCCAAAGAACTCATGGTTTGCTGTCGACACAGCAACATCAGCAGCCAGTAGCACTTTGTAATACTCCTCCTTGCTTGAGAGATAACCCCAGTTGATGATGTGGTCCTGTAGCTTGGACTGAGCTTCCGTAAAGACATCTTTGGTGGGGACAAGAATTATAGGAAAGTCATGACCCATGTCAACCATGTGGTCAAGTGGTTAAAATCACAAGGTTTTGGCTTTGAATCCGGCCAAGCTACCTGCTGATTTCACAATGACCAGAATATAAAGTATTGTTGTCTAGTTACTGAATCACAATTTATTGATTTGTGCAATTCATAAACCAATGTTTGTATGAAAGAGATTGGCTATTGCCAGCTTGCCGTCTCCCCCCTAGTGGGAGCTTTGCTAAGTTCCTTTGTTGGGAAGATCATCTAAAAAGAACTTTAAAAAACCCCAAAACTGACTGTCACAGTGCATAAATGCTGTTGTTGCCTATGCCTATGTTGCGCAAATTGCTGCATAACAATAAACATTATTTACTGCCTTGCAAACAAGCATATCCCCAACATACTGTACACCGGTTGGGAAGATCATGAATTTCTCTTTAATGTGATACACAATTTGCCATGTTTTCCATCTGATACCACTAGAGACGAGAGCAAAAAGCAATTTGCTGAGCAGTATTTTCTGCTAAACAGCTTTTTGAAATTGGTGGTGTCTTTGTTAACGCGCTAAGCAAATTTCTGTGCTTACCAGTTTTCTGAAACTGCATTATCTTCGGATAGACACTTAGGCCGTATCCGAATTGGCGGCTACAGCTACGACTAAGGCTAGATTTCCGCATCATTATACGCTGCAACAGTTGTAGCCGTAGACCCCTGATTCGGATAGTGTGTCATAGGGAAATGTGTCCCCTGGAGATTTTGTCCCCAATATGGGAAAGTACCATTGGCGGAAGGAGGTCGATTCAAAAGAGGGCGTTATCAGAGGAAATTTAAGAGGGCGTTATCAGAGGAAATTTGTACACAGTCTGTCATAAAGGGGGGACAGAATCTCCTGCCACAATGGCCCTATGATAAACTGAAGAATTTGTGGAGTTTAAAAAGATTCAACAACATAGTCTTCGAGTTACCAGGTAATTCAGAGAACTTCTCGCCCAGTACGGAGAGTCTGAAATCCAGGCCCATGTCGTGGAGTTTCATCACAGAGTGGAAAAACAAATCCGGGTTTTTGTCATGCTCCCTGCAAGCGTTTAAAAGTGAAGACATTTCTGAGTTGAAACATATTAGTTTGATGCAAAACTCTTTTTTAAAATTTAAATTTAACTAACTCAATACTGGTCCTGATGCTAGTTATTTTTAGTCACTTTTAAACAGAATGATCTTTTGATTAGTTACTTGACCTCTCACAAATCATGACACTACCAATTAGTACCTTCCCTTCAATGCACATGTGGACAACATTGTTCAAAAACCAGTATCCGCACTTTCCCTCAATCTGCCATGACCATCTTTATACATGTCAATTATGTGCAAACATGTAAACATCTATTTTCACACCTTATAACAAAAATCAAGCCCCAAAAGCTCCTGTAAAATATTTTGGGGAAAACCAACCCAAACATATCTTTTGTATCAGCAATATAAAAATAATATGATTATTGACCATGGCCCAATTTCATAGAGCTGATTTTAAGCCCCCCCAAACATTGCTTTTAACAATTTTCCTTTGAACAAAAAATAGAAGCAGGAAACCAGTTAGCAAATGGTACAAATGACATGGTCTTTTGGCTGGTAACTTCTGAAATTTTGCTGAGCTACTTTTTGTGTTTATGAAATTAGGCTAAGATTCCAAATTGGTGGTGTTTCAGTTGAATTATTGCTCACAATTGAAAGGTTTTTTAACTTAGGCCTTTTGTTAAGTAAACTTCTGTACCATCTGTGAGCCCATAGTATGTGAAGAGGATGCTGGGAGATCGACTTCAGATCAAGACGTTTCTCTCCCGGTGATACATGATGACTGCAGTCCGCATGGACACCAGTTTCCTCATCCACCTCCTTAGAGTGACTGACAGCATCTTTGCTCTCAGAACCAAAAATTCCAACATGACTACCATTATCAAGCAGCTTCAGCGCGACTTCATTTTCCAAATCATCGCTTGAAGTACAAGTCTCAAACTGGCCGTCGCCAGTCCCTGCATCATGGCTGACCATCTCACCATTTCTTAGACATTCTCCTGAGAGTCTTCCAGACGAAGAGGAATCACTGGCTCTGGTTAAGTTCTCTCCAATCTTTGGATCATCCGAGTGGTGGAGTGAGCTTTGTCTACATCCTCCAGCGTGATCACAAGACTCATTCTCCAAAATAGGTAGCTCCAGTGGAAAGTGCAGGACTCTGCACTTGGGTCGGATCTGCGTGGCAGTGCCCTTTAACCTATAGGCTGGTACCGGGATAACACCGAGGAAGGAATCAATGGAAGATAAGAAGGACTCCATGTTGTATTGGGAATTGAAGAGAACGGTGTCTGCAACAAGACTGCAAATTTTGAGATAAAAATGCAAAACATAAGAAGTACAAATGTAACCTATACCAACATATAACTTTTGATGACTTTATTGGAAAAAAGTGCAGCAACATTTTGGAAAGGAGAGGCCTTGTTGACAGTAAGGCAGCCATGCTTGCAAAGTGACAATCCAATGGCTATTTGAGTATGCACATCTCATTTTTCACTCTCCGTGCTAATACACGAACTTAAACTGCTGTTACTATCTAAACAGCTGTTGGCATGTGTACATTTTTCTTCTGGTCACTTCATACGGGAGAGGCTAAGAGGTTTCGGATTTTACAGTGAAAATTCTTCAAAAAATTGTACTAAACTAATTTTTTGGAAAGGCCATCATCCATGGTGCTTAGGAAAGGGGGCAGCACAGTGCACTGTTATGCCAACCTCCTTTGTAAACATCATATACACTTGCACTGTCATGCAATGGATTTACATCATTCGGTCACCTTTACAATAAAAAACCCCCACCCCAAACCCCCTCACCAAGAAATGATCTGATTGTAGCCATACTGGAAGTCCCGATCCTGTTGTTTCCTGATGGGATAAATCAGCTGATTCTCATGGAAGTACAAGACTTTATGAAGACCGGCAAAGTCCGCCCTTAGGGCCACCAACTCGGCCAGATTCAGGACACTACTGGCAAAAAGAACCCTGTAATGTGTATGCAAATAATTATTATCAAGTAATGAACCACAAGGGAAACTGGCTGGGTAAATCTTTGTTCAACCCAATAGGAATATTTTGTGAGAACATCTCGACTGTTAAATGTGATAACATTTTGGTTGGGGAAAGTGTTTGGGCTGAAGGATCACTCATAGTTACCAAAGGATTCCTCAATTGGGGATGATTGTTATCCTTATTGGGACAAGATTCCAATCGGGCACTACACGAGTATTACCCAATTTGGAAACTGCTTCTAAAAGTAGACAGATCAGATGACGTAGTTAACCTACTTATAACATTTATTTCTTGGCACAATCTGAGCAAAATGGAGAGCAGACGTCCTCGCCTTCCAGTGCCATTTCTTGGCAGGAAGCGTATACTTCACGCAGGAGGGCGCCCTCTCCATCAGTAGGTCAATCAACTGTTTGTGTGATCCTCCGTAGAATGGTTCAATAATTAACGTTCTGCGGCCATTTTCTTCGTCTGGACGGTCCATCTCTTGCTCAATCTTTAATCAAACAGAAAGTATGGGATTGAATTTCAACTTCAACTTTAGCACAAACTTAGACCAAGTAACTAAGGCGCTGTACTCCTTAATAAAAACCCACACCTTCCGTCACACTACTAGTTTAACTGAAGATGTCATTTTTACGGTTACTGGGTCTAGCACAATTTATTCAGTAAAATTTACCATTCAGGATCATGGTGGTCTGTTTTTGCATGGAGGAAAAAAATCCCATTGCCCCAAACATGACTATACCAGCAAGTACAAACTGTTCCTGCAGGCCTCTGTTTGCCCCTGGTCTTGGCCTTGGTACCTCTTATATAGTTTCCCATAGACTTTCAGATTTTCCAATCGATTGGAAGTTCCCTTTGCAAAATGAAAATGCCCTTGCCCCCCCCCCCCCCCCCCCCCTCAAAATCAAAGATGAAATTCCTGTTCCTGGTTCCCAGAGTTTGGTTTCGGTAATTTCTCATGTTTTCCGTCACAACTTTTGAGTTGAAGCAAAGGATGGAAATTGAATTGTGCCAATCCCTGCCCACCCCTACTGATGAGTCACAGGGTACAAAATACAGGGTCATTGAATTTTAAACAGGCTTCGTTAATGCTGAATTGTAAAAATTTAAAAAGTAAAGTTCAGTTCATACAGCACTTGAAAGGAAGAAGGAGAAGAGTTGCTTACTATTTCAGTATATCAGATATTATTACGAAAGTCAGTATGGCTGATCTGATCTGATGATCTACAAAATACCCTCCTTCGAGGTATACCACAAAGTAATTTGCAGCAGGTTTTTAAGAGGGAATTCGAGGGTTCTCTAGTTTCTAAATCATACCTGGATCCCTAATGTTCTTGAACTCCCACAATGCACTGAAGCATCGAATACTAGCCAGATTTTGTGCATGTGCCATGTGCTCTTGTTTTTTAAAAGGACGCCCTCTAGAAGTGAAGTCGTGCCAGCTGTGTTCAAGTCACATGATGACTTGAATACGTCCGCGCACACACACCCCCCCCCCCCCTACATGCCCATAGTCTGAAATTTCCTGCATGAACTCGCGCCGCAGTGTGGAACTGTGAACCTTAAACTCGAAATATTCTTGCGGTTTGCCGTTTCAATTCATCACAGCAATTATTCTCACCCGACGCGTAAAGCGTGCTCAGAGGTCACATACGGTAAATGCACTTGGTAATATCAGGTAGTTTTGCACGAGAACGAGAGACGTGTGTGTCTGCACCTGGAGCTTTCCCTTTATTTTTTAGGAAATCGCCAACTTGACATGTGTACGTGAACATGGCGGACGACGAGGATGGATCCAGCGCTTCGGAGCGCTCACCAAGTGTGCTGACAGCCAACAAACCCCGGGTTGTCACCATCTCGAAGAGTGACACCGGCTTTGGGTTTAACGTGAGGGGTCAGGTCAGCGAAGGGGGACAACTGAAGAGTATCAATGGCGAGCTGTACGCCCCCCTGCAGCATGTCAGCGCCGTGTTGGAGGGAGGGGCAGCCGAAAAAGCCGGTGTTTCGAAGGGAGACAGAATTCTGGAAGTGTGAGTACATGCACAATGCACAATGTTTTGCCGTCCTGACGTTTTTATACTGACTGAATTATTATAATGTGGCGTTCTTTAAGCAGATTAATGTATTTAATGATCATTAAAATGTTTTGTTTTAGATCATAGATGCGCTAATTCGTTTTTAAATCAAAATGGCATAAAAATATGAATAAATGTTAACCCTTTCAATACCGCATTTTTTATAGGGGTCACACTGCTGTGTACCGCATTTTTTCAAAAAAAAAAAAAAAAAAAGCAACGTGCAGTGTTCACATTTTTTCAATCTTGATTTTCTGTGTGAAGACATATTTTTGTGGAAAAACTTTATGCATACAATTTGTAGCTTAAGAAATTACCTTTTATATGATGTCAAATTTGTATACATTATCTTTATGTCCTTTGTCACCTCGATCGGCACGAATGGGTCAAGGCCCGCCGGGTCCACGCCCAAGCCCACGGCGTTGAACGGGTGCCGTGCTCGGTCCAGCTACCAGTATATCGTCAGGATAGTTGTCATAATTGAACGTGCCTAGCGACGAAACATCACGAGTTTCATCTGAATCTTCACTAGGTTCTTCTTCAGATATTTCCGAGTCCAATTCGGAGTCACTTACGACAAATATTTCAACCAAAACCTCCAGGTCACGAACAGCCATGATGGTGATTTTTTGTCGGGAAAACGGAAGCGTGAAATCTGGAAGTACTGCTACATGCAATGTAATTTTTCTCGGAATATCGTAATGGCGACCCCCTATACAATACACACCATTGTGAAGCTCGATAAACAAGCTACCCGTCTATATAAAGGTCAACAGCAGAGGGCGCCAAACAAAATAATTACAGGCTCTCAAACGCCACTGCTTTTTGTGTCGAGTAAACTCGACATTGGTACGGAAGCACTACACGGCGCACTGTCGAGTAAACTCGACAATGGTATTGAAAGGGTTAAGTTACCACCAGTTTAATCTCTCCCAACATGCAAGCCTGTACATGTGTCGTATGCTTGCTGGCAATCTCAGTGGTGTATGCTTCGCCCAGTGCTGGTCTGCAATAACCAATGGTTCATGTGTTATAAATGGAAGCAGCCATATTTGTTTTCGAAACAAAAGACGCTGCCGATTTAAGGATTCTGAATGATGGTGAGAATTCATTGTTTTTTCAATTATTTGTCTGCAAAGTTAATTTTCTGGAACAATCATTATCATGAGCTCACTGAGAATACAAGGAACACATCATGGCTAATTTGGTCGAGATCTGGTTTCAAGAAAGGTCTGTAAACCTGTGGGACGTGAGTAAACGACATGACGCGCAAACATTAGTGAATAGGATTTATGCCATAATCCCCCAGGACTACATGAGGTTTGTAGAAACGATAGCGGAACAAACCTCATATAACATAATTCTAGGACTTTAAATGAACATGCTATACTCCTGATAAACTGCACAGTACATTAGCTGCAGAGTTAGCCCTGGTAGGACGTCAGTCAGTGCCACTGCACTGACGTCCTGGGTATAAAGATCCTGTACAATACGAACACAATTTTAGGTACACATTTTTCATATTTTTACCTGATCTGAGAAGCTGAAACTCCATTCATATATTCTTGGTGTCCATAAGTACACTTTTTATGAATTCACAACTAACAAATACATCCATGGATGACATTATTTCTGAAAATAAGTCCGAGTTGTGCACTAGCGATGTGACCATCGTGTACTGATTGACTGTAAAGGCTCATGTGCGCATGCGCGATATGCATAACATCTACAAAGAACGCGCATGCGCGTAAGCATTCTCAAGCGGTTCACAAGCTGTCAGTTTAGGCTGTCGCAACAAATCCGTCAATTTCCATTTTATTTTCACAGTAATGTCATCCAAGGATAAAATTTACAATTCTGAATAGAGCAGGCGTAAAGTTCAGGACACAAAGAATATGTGAGTCAAGTTTCAGCTTCCTCAAAAAGGTAAAAATATGAAAAAATGTTATCATAAATTTTTTCGCAATGGCAGAGCCCCTTTATACCCTGGACTCCGTCGCGTTGTATGCAACGGAGGAGTCCAACCTGGGCTAGCTGCAGAGTGTACCCCACAAAAAATACAATGTACTTTTATTAAAACAATTTCCTTCATGTTTGTCCGACCATGTTGACTTGTTAAAGCACAGAAGGAAGTTGTTTGAAAATGCAAAATAATTTCCCCATTTGTAGCTCTACACGATCGATCAAAATGATGATACCTTGAGGTAGCTCAAATGTCAAGCTGCTTAAACTACAGAGAAGTAACTTCAATAATGTAGAGTAATGGTTTATCACAATTAAGGGGCAAGAGCCATAATTTGTTATTAATCTTAAAACAAACTTGACAGTAAGTGCGGATGAATTTACAGGGTGCTTACACAGCTTAATACCATGGTGATCCTGACTGAAACCTAACCTTCATCAGGTGTTTTCTAGGCACCCTGCTGCTAGCTAGCACTACGATCTTGCAGCTACATGTACATGTATCTTCTAGATGGATCAAAATGCAAAAGGATTCTGTTGCATTGTAATCTGAAATGGACCCAATTTAAATGCTCTGCATACGGCAGAATTCTGCGCTTTTGGCCCATAGAATTGTATAACAGGGCACCGCAAGCAAAGAATTTCAATCACTGTAAGCAAAGCCATGAAATTGGGCCTTGAACTCTGCTAAAATGCAGCACAGTAAGTACACTTTTTTATACAGGATTTGAGTTGACTGCAACCAAATACGACGACGGTCCTTTATCAAAACTGTGGAATTTTGTTGCATTTAACAGGATAAAAGCAAAAAAAAAAAGTACATTTATGTGCACTGTACGTTTACATTGTATATACACACACCACAAATGTAGCTCTGCTCTCAGTTACTCAGAGATGCCACTTTTCCGATTAAACCGGATTTCCGGTTTTATAAAAAAAATACCTCGACTTCCGTTTTTTCCAGGCCGTCCATTTATTAAAAGACCGGAGAGAGAAACAAACAGCAACATGTTTTTTTTCAAGCGCGCGCGATCAACAGCTTCGCAATTTTAGTATCCTTACATTCGAGGGTAGCACGCAAACACCCTGCAGACCTTTGTCAGTGTTGTGACCAGAAGTTTTTAAGAGCCGGTTAATTTTCACAGAGGAGCGAGCTATGCGAGGTACCGAGCGCTTGCGCGAGGCGTTCATCAGGGGTCCAAAGGGGGTGGCCCCGAAAATGTTTACATTTTACACCCTTAAAAATACATATTTTATGGGTTCTAGACACTAACAACATACAATGTATTTTGCTGAATTAGAAGTACACATGTTGAGCCATATATCAAGTTTTTATACCCAACCTGCTTATACCTCACAAATTCTAAAATCTTTCATATATCTGGAGCTGACATGAGACGAGTGTCAAATTTAATCAAATAAAGTATTTGTTATTTATTAAATGTAAGTTGTGTAAATTTCTTGCAACTTAATAAGGTAAGTTAGTATTAAGAAAAAATTCTTTTTTTTTTTACCAAAAAGTCGACCCGTGTGAATCGTGTAAATCCAGTGAGAAAAATGGGGACAGAAGATCGCGATACATTTGGTGTGCGAGCGCTGAACGCAGAAACCTTTGAAAATTGATGGACTTTTAACAAGTCTAATGTGCAGTGAGTCAAGTACCCAGTAGAAGTCAATGTGGTTTGCGCAGTTACGCACGTACGGTCCAGACTATAAAAAAAAATTATTGAATTGTGCACTGCTCGGAGATGTGCGCTTTCTTTCTTCATACTTCCGTAAGAAAATAATTTTCTTGTCTATATCTCCCTCGTGAACACATAAATGTGACAAAAATAATGAAGAAACAGTGGAGAACGATTTGTGAACAACTGGTATGGCGGAGCGGCGTGAAGCGAGGGTTCTAATGAGCGTCGTTTCTGTCGTACAATAGCGACAAGAAAAATAACACCGCCGCGTGAACGAACGACATGTGTGCTCACAACTTGGTGAGTTAGACAAAAAATAAAACACATGCATCAAAAGGAGGAAGTCTGGCTACGTGTACTGATGCGTAACGTAGAGCTATACGTTCTACTATCGTCTGGTTCCTGGGTTTTTCTAATGCTTTACTCAAAGGATGCGGCAGCAATCAGACCTGTGAGAATATATTTTTTTCTGCTAACATGGAAAGGGGAAACATCGCTGCATCAAACAGTCGACTTGAAATAAAAATGACACAACAAGAATTGATCAATCGCGATCGTCGAGGACAAGATTTAACAACACTTTTGATTTTGATAGTTTTCAGTTAACTTACGTACATGTAAGAAGAATTCAATCCTTAGTTTTTAAGCTTATTTAGTAGCAAAAAGTACCGGTCGGCAATGTCGTAACATTGCTTGAGAGCCGGTCGGGATTTTTTAGAACTGGTTAGTGCCGACCAGCCCCGACCAGTGTAGTCACAACACTGACCTTTGTGTAGGAAGTTTGCATAGTGAGCATGCACACAGCCTTGAAATGAGTCTGATTTCGTGCTGCGGTGGTCTCCGATCGCATTCTCCATGCAGGAGGACGAGTTGTCTAATAGTAATACATTCGATACATACGCACACATGCACATAATAAAATCAAAGGCCGATCGCGATCTCCTCGAAACATTCAAGATTGAAAAAATCAAAAAATCAACAGTAGACGTGCATGTTCGAGGTAAGGCAAAAAAAGTGTTCCGTTTCTGTTTACATGCCATTTTATAATAGGGTCGGTAGGTCGGAAAGTTTTTTTGTGTGGTCGTTTTGTTGTATTCTGATACGTTTGGCGAGTGCGTAAAAAAAACCTACTTGCCCGATTCAAAACTAACAGTGAATGAACAAAAACTGAGCCAAAATCCATCCAAGACCTCTTCAGTATACTTTAAACTCACATGAGGTATGAGATGTTTTGGGTTAATATGGAGGTGTGATTCTCTCAGATATATTTCAAAAAAGATAAATTTTCGGCTAATAGGTTGCACCAAATCGTCCGCTTGCGACTTCTATTGAGTCCACTGGAGTCCACTCTCGTTCATTCTGGGGAGCGCAATCATCAATTTTGCACAATGAATTGGACAAACTCTTGCGCAATCCATAGCTTGCTATACACACAATCAGCAGCTCAATTTGCATATCGAGCAAAAGTTTGCGCAATCTGAAGATTGCGCACTATCTTGCAAACACGTGCGCAATTGTTTTTTTAAATATATTTCTTTTTATGCCGAATAAAAAGTTTAGGGTCGCGGCATAAAGTTAGGGTTGGTTGGGTCACTCGCGACATTCATTAAGTGGCTTTCTGCTTTTGTCTAAGAGAGAAAAAAAAATCAGGGTTTTTTTCGTTACCGCAGCGCTCTGGTTACTGTTACTATGGGTATACTCTCCTGTCCAACTGGCTCTTGCCACAAAAGTCCACAGAAGACTCTGGAGACTAAGTCCACAGCACACAAGGCATGGGGTTTTCCACATAATTCCCAGCTGTGCAAACACAAGAAACCCATGCACCCACCAATGCTAGCCTGGAAGGTATGGTACTTTGTGGCAGTCTGGTACCAGTGTCAGCTGTACAGACAGAAGAAACCCATGAACCCAATGCTAGCCTGGAAGGTACGGTACTTTTTTGTAGTCTGTGGTACCAGTGCCAGCTGTACAGACAGAAGAAACCCATGCGCCCAATACTAGCCTAGAAGGTACTTTGTTGTAGTCTGTGGTACCAGTGCCAGCTGTACAGACAGAAGAAACCCATGCGCCCAATACTAGCCTAGAAGGTACTTTGTGGTAGTCTGTGGTACCAGTGCCAGCTGTACAGACAGAAGAAACCCATGCGCCCAATACTAGCCTAGAAGGTACTTTGTGGTAGTCTGTGGTACCAGTGCCAGCTGTACAGACAGAAGAAACCCATGCGCCCAATACTAGCCTAGAAGGTACTTTGTGGTAGTCTGTGGTACCAGTGCCAGCTGTACAGACAGAAGAAACCCATGCGCCCAATACTAGCCTAGAAGGTACTTTGTGGTAGTCTGTGGTACCAGTGCCAGCTGTACAGACAGAAGAAACCCATGCGCCCAATACTAGCCTAGAAGGTACTTTGTGGTAGTCTGTGGTACCAGTGCCAGCTGTACAGACAGAAGAAACCCATGCGCCCAATACTAGCCTAGAAGGTACTTTGTGGTAGTCTGTGGTACCAGTGCCAGCTGTACAGACAGAAGAAACCCATGCGCCCAATACTAGCCTAGAAGGTACTTTGTGGTAGTCTGTGGTACCAGTGCTACATGTAGCTTTACAAACAGAAGAAACCCATGATTGGCCCAATGCAAGCCTGGAAGGTATGGTACTTTGTGGTAGTCTGTGGTACCAGTGTCAGCTGTACTTAAACAGAAGAAACCCAAGCACCCAAATGCTAGCCTCAAGGAAGGTATGGTACTTTGTGGTAGTCTGTGGTACCAGTACCAGTGTCAGCTGTACAAACAGAAGAAACCCAAGCACCCAAATGCTAGTCTAGAATGTATGTATGGTACTTTGTGGCAGTCTCTGGTACCAGTGTATAGGAGGGTTAGGTCTTTGTAAAATACAAATTAAAAAGAGAGGGGGAAAAAATAAATAAAGGAAATAATAGGCAAGAAATTGACATCGTTCAACCTCCTAGACCTGAAAAAGGAAGTTTCTTAGCTTCTGTTAGTAATGTGATGAGGAAGTATTAAGTCAGACAAACCCTTAATTGTTGTATGCAGGCCTGGAATTACACGGAGGTCATGGCCCCTTTTGCCCCTTGTCAAAACATGCAGTTGAGTTTGTATGGGTTGGGGATAGTTGTACGAAGTATAGTGAACTTGCAGTGTACAACCATGTGTGAGTTCGCTTTAGGGAGGAGCCTGTGTAGTCTTGATGTTTCGAACAGTATACTCGCCCGGCTTCTTCAGGAGATAGTTTTGGGGATAATATCAGATTAACCCTCCTACTGTCTGACCATTCAATACCATTCACTGTGGTTTTGAATGATAGATTTATAAGCTATGCCAGCCTTGCAATATGATACCATGAGGGAATGCATGTACACAGTACACAGTTAGTTCTCTGCACAGTTGTGCCACCATACACAACTTTGGCAGTTGAATGGTTTCAAATAGTTGGTCAACTCACTTCAAAATGTTGCGAACAGTAGGAGGGTTAATACTCACGATTGGTAATGAGGAATCCATTCTGCAACTTCAGCTTTACAGGTAACTAGCTAAGTGCAAGAAATGTACATGTATATGTAGATACATGTATGTGTACCCTGCCAAAATATTAGCCGTGTTGATCCCAACTTCATCATCATTCCAAATAAACATCTGTAGTTACTTTGTTGGTACAGTCCCAGCTACAGTAATAGTTGGGACACTCAATACTTGGATGCTTGTGAGTTAGTTTGTGTACATTATGAGTAGGACTGTTTAGACACTAGAACAATTATTCAAGTGGCCAAATGAAATCTTTATCAACTGTCTCTAGTACATGTATTTACATGCATGTAAATACTGCCCATGGTATGTACATACATCGTATGTTGACAGAAGGTTTTTATTAAATCCATCACTTAGAGCCTATTCTTTTCTTTTTTAATATCATATTTTTTATCAATGAAACTAAATATATACATTGTAAGCTATACTTCCTGTTATACCATCCAGTACAATTCTCCAAATGTGTTTGTGAAATCTTTCAGAAGCAGTTGTGTGAAGTTTTGAAAAATGTGTGGCCTTTCATAAAACATTGAGCTACAATGATCTATTTGAATAACAGGCAATATGATGTTTTTAAAATTTAATATAGTAGTGCATGCTGTAAAATATTATGAGCAGGATACCTGTCACAGATGCTAATGTACTTGTGACATAGTATTTTGGCCGGTAACCTTATTCTGGTACAGTATGTACAGTTTTTTGGTGCTTTGTAACCTTTTTTTGCGCCTCAAAGCAGCTCTATGAAATTGGGCTCTGCAACTGGATGGCAATTCAATCAGCGTTGATGACGATCTGACGATGGAGGGAATGAAGAGGTGATATTAACAATTATAATACAAACAAACATTCTTCCATACAGTCACCTACTCCGTCGCCATGCGCTGCTTAAGGCTCTTACTACGTTATTATCTCTGTCACTGGAACTACTCTACGATCAGTCCGTGGATCGTTCCTGACTCCCTCAGATTCACAAGTGTTGGTGCACTGCAGCCTTGTCGACTCTCATCCCGGCTAATCAAACACAATTAGTGTCGCAGCCCACATAGATAGATTTCCTTTCTCACTCCCTCCGAGAGGTGTTTGGTCTCTCGGAGGTCTGGTAATAACCATCTTGGTTGTCTGCGAGATTCCCTGCATCTCTGGCGACTGTTCGACTCGTGAAATTAGTAAACACATGTAGAACATGTGTACGTACTGCAGTACATGTAGGTTGAGATTGTGAAATGCAGATTGGAAAGAGGTTGTGCATTAAAATTAAAAATTAGACATTCCATAATGCGATTAACAGGAGGCATGGTTACCAGGGTTGTGACCAGAACTTTTTAAGAGCCGGTTAATTTTCACAGAGGAGCGAGCTAAGCGAGGTACCGAGAGCGCTTGCGCGAGGCGTTCATCATGGGTCCAAAGGGGTAGCCCCGAAAATGTTTACATTTTATGATTTTACACCCTTAAAAATACACATTTTATGGGTTCTAGACACTAACAACATACAATGTATTTTGCTGAATTAGAAGTACACATGTTGAGCTATAATATATCAAGTTCTTATACCCAGCCTGCTTATACCTCACAAATTCTAAATATCCTTCATATATCTGGAGCTGACAAGTGAAATGAGACGAGTGTCAAATTTAATCAAATAAAGTATTTGTTATTTATTAAATATAAGTTGTGTAAAATTCTTGCAACTTAATAAGGTAAGTTAGTATTAAGAAAACATAGAATGATCCAGGGATGTGATTCCTCCGGTTTTTTTTTTTTACCAAAAAGTCGACCCGTGTGAATCGTGTAAATCCAGTGAGAAAAATGGGGACAGAAGATCGCGATACATTTGGTGTGCGAGCGCTGAACGCAGAAACCTTTGAAAATTGATGGACTTTTAACAAGTCTAATGTGCAGTGAGTCAAGTACCCAGTAGAAGTCAATGTGGTTTGCGCAGTAACGCACGTACGGGTGGTCCAGACTAAAAAAAAAATTATTGGATTGTGCACTGCTCGGAGATGTGCGCTTTCTTTCGTCATACTTCCGTAAGAAAATAATTTTCTTGTCTATATCTCCCTCGTGAACACATAAATGTGACCAAAATAATGAAGAAACAGTGGAGAACGATTTGTGAACAACTGGTATGGCGGAGCGGCGTGAAGCGAGGGTATCTGTCGTACAATAACGACAAGAAAAATAACACCGCCGCGTGAACGAACGACATGTGCTCACAACTTGGTGAGTTAGATAAAAAATAAAACACATGCATCAAAAGGAGGAAGTCTGGCTACGTGTACTGATGCGTAACGTCATAGAGCAATGGTAACGTAGAGCTATACGTTCTACTTTCGTCTGGTTTCTAGGTTTTTCTAATGCTTTACTCAAAGGATGCGGCAGCAATCAGACGCTGTGAGATATATTTTTTTCTGCTAACATGGAAAGGGGAAACATCGCTGCATCAAACAGTCAACTTGAAATAAAAATGACACAACAAGAAATGATCAATCGCGATCGTCGAGGACAAGATTTAACAACACTTTTGATTTTGATAGTTTTCAGTTACGTAAGAAGAATTCCATAGTTTTTAAGCTTATTTAGAAGCAAAAAGTACCGGTCGGCAATGTCGTAATATTGCTTGAGAGCCGGTCGGGATTTTTTAGAACTGGTTAGTGCCGACCAGCCCCGACCAGTGTAGTCACAACCCTGATGGTTACACATCGTTAAGTGCTCAATATCAATCAAAGTAATTAGTTTGAAGTGGGCAATAACTGTGTATTGTATACACATACTGTAACGCTGGAGGTCGGTATCAAACATGAAGACCTTCTACTTGAGATGTATTAGTGACAGGACCTGTCATTTCAGGATGTCTACATTAGGTCAGACACTGTGTTCTTGTAAGGGCAAGGCTGTTTTTTCCTCTGCATGTTAGGGCACCTTTATATGTGGGAAATAAACAGTTTCTACTGGGAAATTTCAAGAAGGGCAATTGCTTCTGTTGCTTCTGTTGCTTCTGTGAAGTGTATATATCCGTATGCGTCAGGATTGACTGCATTATGTACAATTGCACATTACCATAGGTGAATTTGTTGTACACTATGTACAGGTACTACATGTATGATGCCAGGCATGATACTGTATTTGTACTCTTCCACTTTAATCTTATTTTTAAAAAAAATTTGTGAAAAAAGAATTGATCAGCAAGATTGTTTTTTTTTTAAGAATGAAAAATTCCTGAAAGGTTTGTCAAAGCTTTTACCGTAGACTACGTATCAAATACTTGTTATGCGTGTTAGCCATGAAATGAGGTGCATGCTGGTCTAGTTTTAGAGCCAAATTTGACACAAACTAGACCAGCATGGCTAGCACCATGCATAACAAGTATTTTGCGAAGTAGTCTATGTAAATGTGGGTATAAGCCCTCGGCCCCTCGTATCACATAACAGTTTCCTACTTTTCATCAAGGGTCAAATAAAAAAATTTCGCCTTGAGCCTTGTGAAACCTTGCTCCTGTCCTCACCAAGCACTGAGTTAATAAGTGTTTCATCCACCATCATTCAAGTACGTAGCAACATGTACTATGAACAGTGTACGAAAGCTGGTAAAATTTGCAATCAGTGGCTTTTGGGCTGTATTCGGTATTGTTGCATTGTATCGTTGAAAAATACCCATTGTATGTATTTATTATTATTAACCCTCCCACCATGTGACCATTTAATATTACCCGCCATTGGATAGGAATGGATCATTGTGAGCCTGCAATGTGCTTTCATGTGGTGAACATTGTGTGTACATATACAGCAATCCTTCACCGATCTTGAACTCTTGGTGGCAGCAGACATACCTCCATTACTGCGGTGTACCTGGGTGGTACTGCGCTGCCTAGCGACTGGTATAAGGTTTGGGCTACACGGCGATCATTTGATCAGTCGCGGGTTATTAGACTTTTACTTTGCAAATCGCTTAAACCCGTCGCAAGGCAGCGCAGTACCACCCAGGTACCACCGCAATAATGGCGGTATCTGCTGCCACCAAGAGTTCAAGATCGGTGAAGGATTGCTGTATATACAGTTAGTTCAGTGCACCTTCACCACCCAAGCAGTTGGTTTCAAATGGTTAGTCAATTCACTTACATGTATAAATGTTAACAAGAGTAAATGTAGGAGGGCTAAGTTATGTACACACGCATTGTGCTAAATTTTAATTGTATGCCGTAAAATGAACCACTGTTTTAAGTGGACATTTAAAGCATTTTGTTGTTGTAATCTTACAAAGTTATTGTAAAATGCACCTGTTTTATTTTTCACCCATTTGTTTTTTGGACCGTGAACAGCAATGTAACCAATAGCAAGGCTCGAAGGAAAAATGTCTGGCCTCAATTTGTGTCTAACGAACAACAAAATTCAGGATTATAGAAGTCGGGGAACATGACAAAGTTATTGTCAGTCTGATTAAGAGCTCTTGCCTCTGAGATATTGCCTTGGTGCCCCGAGTAACACTGCGACAATCAAAAATTTAAGCGCTATCGCCTCCAAGACATTGCCTTGGTGCCCCAAGTAACACTGCAACAATCATGAATCCTAAAAGAGTTAACGTCAGCTTGATTAAAGAGCTTGATAAAAACAATGATGTACTTGAAACTTGAAAGTCCTCCTTGTCACTTGTTGTAAAACACGAAGGCTCCAGAAAAAAATCATGCCAAGCACTGAGACGGAGGAACCATGTAAAATTTAACACGTCAGGATAAATACCATGATGGGGAAGGAGATGAAAATGTCTGGACCATATGCCGTTTAATTGCATAAGGGGGTGAAATTGCAATGCCTGCTGCCAGCTGTATGGAACCATTTATTACCCAGGGGAGAGTGAAGAGAATCAAGCAGGGGAAACTTAATTTGCACATGCGCCTGCAGCCATGAACACAAGAAGAGAGAGATAGGGAAAGAGAAAAAAGTGAACTATCTATAGAGAAAAAAACGGAAATCTTTTGCGCCGTTTCTGTCCGCAACATTATGGTTGCTTTTCCATCAAATCCCTAATGACGGTTGTCATCGATGACCAGAGGGTGGATACCAGCCATGGCTGCGCTAAACGGTCATTGGTCATTACAGTTATGTCGTCTTGGGCACAATGTGATTGGGCGCTGCTGCTGGCACACGGATTGGTTGAGAAAAGAAAATGTTGTTGTGAAACACTGAGCAGAACTGGGCTTGTTATAGGTCTACCTGTTAAAGGATATATATCTATAGACAATGTAACCTCGGTTAACAAACAGTGTCCTTGTACATTCCAATAATGTTCTCACAGACAGGGATGAAATTTTTCAGACTTTTGTCTAAATTCAGACTTTTTATGTAAGCCTGGTGATTAAAAAAAAGCCTTTCATTTTTCCACATAAAAGAAAGACTGCCCTTTGATTTACTTCACCAGTGCCTAGGACACTGTTCCTAAAAGCCCTTTGAATTCCAAACCCTCCCTAGGGGTTACCAAAAGGTAGAAACGCCATCATTTCAACATATATAGACCATGTTACCTTTGTTTACAGAGTAGTGACCTTGTACATTCTAATGCAATTCATGACGGGCAAGATACTACACAGGCTATATGGGAAAATTTACATTTTGTGTCATAATTTTCACATAAATTCACACTTTACAAAAGCAACAGCTGTTTACAGCTTTTGAGATGTCCCCCCTTTCTTCATATCAAAAGTTGAGAAAAATCAGACAGTGCAATCTCCATAAAACATAAGATTTAGCGTATTCTTCCATTGAGCTGTGTACAAACATGCCTGTAGGAAGTCCAGGCTCTGTGGCTCTTTTGTAAACATGTGATGTCACAGGTCACATGGTCTATAGGCCCTACGTCCTAAAATTAGGATCCAGCATGTATTTTCAGACTTTTTTGCCAGTAATGACTCTCATCCCTGAACAGATGGCAGTATTTCAGATGGACTTAGGGCTTGATTTCAGGGAATTCTGCACTTATTGCTTATTGACCCAATCCACCTGACATCAACATCCCAATAATCTTGGTTGCGCCATTTTGGGAGTCGATGTTCCCATGTGTTGTACAGTGTAGTGCACATTTGACACGCTACCATACTTTACTTCATTATGACACCCAAATGGCAATCATGGTAGACAGAAGCCCTGTGTGGTGTTGTTGCAAAGATGGTCAAGACAATTATGTGTGCAGAGTTCAAGGGGAAGCAACATCATGAAGCAAGTCATTTTTGGTGTTTTAGAAAAATTACTTAGTTTTTAGTGGTCGATGTTCTAAACAACCATGTAACGTACGTACCTTTAACCCTAGCAGTGTCAATTGCTGATAAATTATTTTTGGACTTTGTAGTATTGGCAGGGCCTATTCAATCGGCCCTGTTTAAATCACTGGTTACAGCACACAACATGACCTCAAAATGACCTTTTGAATGAAAGTTGGGACCAAAATAACGTTTAGGAAGTCAGCTTTGACTTAGTGTGTGCCTTGACTGCAGTTATTGTTTCAATAAGTTTTATTTTGAATTTCTAAAAAAGAGATAATTTACAGAATTGGTAGAGCTGACACAATAGTCGCAGACAGTGTTCACGTTTGTGTGATCAGCCATATATGCATGAAAACAAACATGTGAAAATTTAGGCTTAATTTGTTGTGTGAGTCAGAAGAAAATAGTGCACCATTTTCAGCATGTAAACACATTGTCCTTAATTTTGGTTGTAGAACAGAAATTAGCTGTTTTCAGATATAAAGTTTTCTCGAATATGACTTCATTCCAGATGGAAATACTTCACAGAAAGAAATGATTCTAGTGTGAACTTCATAATCAGTAAGCATTCACTTTCAGACTGAAACTACATGTAAACAAACCATGTGAACAATGAAGTTTTTATCCAGTTACCAATCCTGCATGGTGTTGTACACACATGTATTTAATACAGGGGCTCTGCTAGGGATTAATTAAAAATATTTCTTGGGTGTGATCCCTGGCTATACGGCAGTTTGCGGTTGAATGGCTTCTGACTGGCACCCCCGAACAAAGATATTGACAAAATAGGGAAACCGCCAACATAGGGCTAGATAGCTCAGTTGGTAGAGCGCCGGCACGTTAAACCGGAGGTCGTTGGTTCAAATCCCGCTCTAGTCAATTTTTCTTTGTTCAACCCAAAATCATTTAAAAATATTTCTATAACAATTTCTCTGTTTAGCAAAAACCGATCAGGTAACTAATTTATAAAACTGTACATGGCATTTTAACTGTTAACCTGAATCTGCCGAGCTTAGCTTTTCTTCACTAAGCAAGTTTGCTCAGCAGCTTTAAAAAAAAAAAGTTTGACCAGCATGGGGGAAGGAATTTACCTTCATCTATGGTTGGACTGAAAATCACCAGAAAAAAAAAATGTGCATTGTGTTTTCAGATATACATGTATGTAAAAAAACCAAAAAAACTCTGAAATGTCTGGTGGGATAAAATGTGTAATCAAAAAGGCCTTGTAACCTCTGTATTTTGCTCTTTACACAGCATGTCAAGTGTGTGGCATATTATTTACATGGATTAATTACTGTAACAGTATACAGTGACCATTACAGCAGTCTACAGGCTGCTGGCTGCTGGCTGTATGCCATGCACATCACACCGTATACATTGTACCTTTCAGTAGCTCTATGCCTACCTTACTACATGTTCATGAAATGGTATAGAGGGATTAAGGTAGAAAAAATGTGTGTGTGGACAGTTCAGCCTGTTGGGGATTGTCCATTGATAATTACTGATTATTGAGGTTCTCTATTCATTAAACTGAAAGTTCACGTGAGGTCGTCCAGTGTATTACATTGGAGCATGGTTTTGTGCACAATTGTTGTTTTTAATAGTCGCTCGTAAAATGCACTGGAACATCTTGCATGAGACATTATACTGGTCTACTATAATAGTGAACATACATAGTGCGTGGATACTGTGTTATGAACAGTCTGGTTGGAAAAGATGATTTACTGCTAGCACAAACAAGGCAAATATTGTAAATTTTCTGCACTGGCAACATTCTTGACATAATTATGGTTTGCTTGTAATGCAGTACAATGTATATATCCATGAAAGCTGTACAAACAATATTCTCTGCCATGTAAATATTCTGCCATGTTACAATTAGCTTGCTTGCTGAACCAAGCAAAAACTGCAAGTGATCCGACTGGCTTGCAAATTGCTACCAAGTGTACTATAGTCTTCTGAATAAACATTTTCTCCATTGACTTTCATGTTAACTCTATGGGCCTACAGGCATGTGACTTCTCAGGATTTCCCCTGATATCGGGATTTTCTCAAAATCTCCTTGCGCCGTCAAATTTTCCTTAAAGAAGGAAATCAGTCTCCAAAGAGAGAAAAAAATAGTCCATAGTGTGTCCAAACCTGTAGTTTTGTTTTTCTGGAACATTCTCCTGAATTGTAACTGAGGTTCTGGGTCTAGAACCCAAGCCTGTGAGGCATTATCCAGGGAATTGTAACTGAGGTTCTGGGTCTAGAACCCAAGCCTGTGAGGCATTATCCAGGGAATTGTAACTGAGGTTCTGGGTCTAGAACCCAAGCCTGTGAGGCATTATCCAGGGAATTGTAACTGAGGTTCTGGGTCTAGAACCCAAGCCTGTGAGGCATTATCCAGGGAATTGTAACTGAGGTTCTGGGTCTAGAACCCAAGCCTGTGAGGCATTATCCAGGGAATTTTAACTGAGGTTCTGGGTCTAGAACCCAAGCCTGTGAGGCATTATCCAGGGAATTGTAACTGAGGTTCTGGGTCTAGAACCCAAGCCTGTGAGGCATTATCCAGGGAATTGTAACTGAGGTTCTGGGTCTAGAACCCAAGCCTGTGAGGCATTATCCAGGGAATTGTAACTGAGGTTCTGGGTCTAGAACCCAAGCCTGTGAGGCATTATCCAGGGAATTTTCACACTCATCAAATCTCATCCTAATTCGTGTTTGATAAAAATGCCCCATTTGTTGTTTTACGTTGTACATATTGTACCATGGAAGACTTGTGATCTAAATTTGACCATGTCACCCAGAAAGACACAATGTTTTTCTGAGGAGTTTTTAAAAGCTGACTGGCAAGCTTAGTGGGCCCAATTTCATGGCTCTGCTAACCGCCGAATTCTGCGCTTACGATCACCATTCTCAGCTTACTGTGCAAGCGCCGGATTTCTGCGCTAGCTGTGTAAGCAAAGAATGCCTAAATACATGGACTACGCAAGCGCACAAGCAAAAAATTCCCTGCTTACCCATGAAATAAGCTTGACGTAAGCGCGGAATGTCCTGCTTCTGTAAGCGGCGATTCTTTGCTTAAATGGTAAGCAGAGCCATGAAATTGGGCGTCCGTCCTGCTGGTCTTTTTTTTCCCCTTCTGTGTATCGGTGTGAATTTTGTATGCAGTGCACTGTTAATGTTGGTTTCCAAACCTCTTCAAGGTTCTGAATCTGCTGACCCGGTCAAAATCAAGGATGGCACTTTGGAGTGGTTGAGGAAAACTGATGTGGGTCATTCCGTGCCAACTCACCTGATGTGTCGGCAGGCTCCGTCTCAGATTTTGCTAATTAAAAAAACCAAAACATTCCCCTATGGGTGCCATGAACACACACCAAATTTTATAAACCTACTCCTTAACGTTTCTGAGATATTTGAATGTGGGTCCAGCTGTAAAAATGCAAAAAATGCCTTTTTCAAGTGGTTATTTGACAACGTGGGACATTACTGACAGATTTACAATTTTTCCCAATAATACTTTGTATCCAGTCTACTTGTGTGAGAAATAAAAAAAATTGACTCTCTACTCCTTCATGTAAAAAATTAATAATCTGAAGACTTAAAATAGTTAAACTTTTTGAATGGCTTGAATGGCTTCTTTCTGACTGGCACCCCCAACAAAGATTTTGAGAAAATAGTGAAACCGCCAACATATTATCCCCAACAAAGATTTTGAGAAAATAGTGAAACCGCCAACATAGGGCTAGGTACATGTTACTCAGTTGATAGTGCGCCGGCACGTTGATCCGGTAGTCGCAGGTTCAAGTCCTGCTCTTGTAAAAGTTTCTTTGTTCAACTTAAAATTAATTAAAAACTTTACCCAGTGAAGTTTCCCTTGCGATTTATTTCTGGACTTTTGGAATTTAGAGAACATTGTCTTTGAATTTGTACAGGTTGTAGCTTTAAATACATGGGCATCATGCGTTCGTTCGATGCCAACTCTGCAGTGCATTTTATTTGCAGTTTAATGTTTTATTCAGTCTTACTCTCTCTCTCTCTCTCGCTCTCTCCTTTGCCACGTTTGAAAGCTTTTGAAACGTGATGAAGTGGTCAGCTCTCCAGCCACTGGACAGCAACATCAATAACTCTTCAACATCTCCAACCCGGTTTGATTTCATTGACCTTCAGGGTTCTACAGCATTTTAGCTTTTTCTGATTATGCGGGAAATCTGGAATAGGAACTGTATATTAAAGGGGTGGTAAGACAATGGTTTAGGGATGAGTTCACCGTCAAAATCCATCGTTTTGAGAATGCCATCTTGTGCAAAGGGTTGGTGGTAGAGCACTGGCACATATCCAGAGGTTTAAGGTTCAAAATGTTTTGTCTTTGACCCAAAATAAATTTTATATGTACCCAGTCAGTTTCATTTGGTATATTGCTTTATTGAAAAAGTTGCATCCCCTTGTGGTGAGCCTCCTCTTACTGCCACTTAAACCAGGTGGTAGCCCAACCTGGGCATGATCCCCTCGGGGTACTGGCTGTGTACATGTGGACCATTAAATTATGGAGGTACATGACTGTAAGGTTAATTCTGACTGGTGCCTCCCATTCAATGATATTGATAAGATAGGGAGATGGGGGAGATGGGTATACAGCAGCCGATTTCACGAAACGCTAGGATTAATCCTATCTCGAGTTAGGACTAGGACTAGTCCTAAGTTAGGAAGAGTTTGGTGAAATCGATGGCTGGCACTTTGATTCCATTCAGGTGTTGGACAATGTTAGATTTTAGAAAAAGAAATTGAAGAAACTTATGTACATGTAACAGTACTTCATAAGTTACTTTGAACATTCTGGTTCAGAGTTCGCTTGGATCAAACTTCTGAATCTGACTATTTGATTAACACAGAATGAATATACACCTTTGTTCAGTATGCATTATGTAGTCATCTACAATACCTTACTGTGTGTCACCGGCCTTCTGTTATTTTTAATATATTAAAGACCTGTACATGTTTTCCATTGCTGGCATAAGTACATATGGTGCACAGGAATTGCCTTAAACCCTTTTTCCCTCAAAAAAGAAGAAAAAAAAAGGAGAAGATTCCCTGCCAATATCAAGTAGCTATAGAAGGAGAAAGCTGACCCCTTTGCAGCCTGGATCATGTTTCTTTCCGCCACAACTGGGACAGATTCGTTTCCATGGAAACCGGCCCAAAAGAAGAGACGGAAGGAGTACAAGTAAAAAAAATAATATACATGTATATATAAACAAAAAAAAGTGAAGAAGATCTGTTAACTCCTTCAGAGAGTCGTGGTCAGATTAAGAAAAATAAATGAAGTGCCGGATGAGGGGAAAGTGAGTTTCTTTCAGAGGCAACTTCTTGATCAATCTGTCGCAGATCAGCCGAGCTGCTTTCTCTTACAAATACAGGCAGTTTTCCTCTGATTGGAGGAATCAGTTCTGGCAAAGCGTTCAATTGTCCGAGAGCGACATCGGAGAGCTGATGAAAATCTAAGTTGGATCAAATTCGTATTGATTCATTTAAAAGGAGTTTTGTGGACATGTGCTTTTTTCATTTGTACTGAAGGAAAGCACATTAATTTATTGTGTTTACCTAAGGCGGGGATGGGGGGATGGGGAGATGGGGAAATGCGGCAGAGCAGAGTATAATGTGGTGGGCTGCTGCTATACGTGCTCATTGTAATCAGCAGTGTATAGAATTGCGCAGTATATTACTTGAATGTGTGATATCAAGAAGTACATTGATACATGTACATGTACATGTAGGAGTTTTGAGGCATTGCATGGTGTGGTATCAATGTATATTCTGTTTAATAATGAGAAGTTCCATCAACCCATCAAATAGTCCCGGCCGTTTTCTTACCTTTCTAGTTACTAGGCTGTACAGTTCTTTTCAGAACTACATGTAAGTAGTCTACCGAATTCGGAAATCTATTTGGAGGCTGTAAAATAAATATACAGGACCATGCATTGATCTGTTGTTGCTTTAATCCTTTGAATCTGAAAGGCCACAAAACCGGCCGGCCGCACACACAAAGTACAATAACCCGAAAGGCCAGTTTTCCGGCCTCGGAACAGGTGACTAATGGATCATGTGACTTTACGTGGTCACATGACCACTTTGCGATGACATCACGTCTGCCAGCGTTAGTAACGGTTCGGGTAATGGTTCAACGTTATTTTTCGTGAAATTTCTCCATGAAAATTGGCCAAAATGGCAGGAAATACGATGGATACGGATGAGGCACTGCAAAGGGTACTCGATGAAGATTCACAGGAGGACATGGATGTTTCAGATTACGGAAATAATAGTGATTTTGAGGACGAAACTGACGATGAAAGTGACACACAAAGCGATGATTCTGAAGCTTCGCAGGCAAGTAGGCGTCCGATAGTGACATGAGTGGAGATAATACTAGTGACACGAGTGAAGAAAGCAATGCAGGAGGTGATGCAGGTGGAAATCGAGGTCTGGGTCGTGGTGGTAGAGGTAGGGGTCGGGGTCGTGGTGGTAGAGGTAGGGGTCGGGGTCGTGGTGGTAGAGGTCGGGGTCGTGGTGGTAGAGGTAGGGGTCGTGGTGGTAGAGGTAGGGGTCGGGGTCGTGGTGGTAGAGGTAGGGGTCAGGGTCGTGGTGGAAATGCAGGCCAACGTCAAGGTAGGAAAAAGGATAAAAATGCTCTGTGTTTATTCAATAAAATGCATTTTCTGTACAAATACATGCAAAACAAAATAACTTAAAATTGGTACAGCAAATTATTATTACGCATTCTATTGTCATTCAAATTTCATGCAAATAACTCAGGGCGCAGGTACCGTACCTATATATATATAATAGGTCAGGGTTCAAAGGGTTAAAGAATAGACAAAAAACAGGATTGGTAAATGATGATGATGATAAAAGACTGAAAATGTTTTGAGTATTCGACCATTTGGAACCGTTTAAAGCGTGCCAATTTGCGCATAGATAGGCAAGCAATTAGCGCGTATCGGCAAGCAATTCTTGCATATCAGCCCGATGGAGAGAACCCTTGAATACATTCTGGCTGGTTGTTTTTAAATGTGCATAAATTTTATGTACTGACTTTCATTGATGCAAATTAATACTGCAGACTTTCCCCTCCCCCACCTTGGAGCAGTACAAAGCCAGAAGCAATACTCTCGCATTATTAATTTAGAAATATGAGACTTTCTTCAGTTATCAAATGCTGAAATGTCAGGTCAATTAGAGTAGTACTCTTCAATGGTTCAAGGATTTTTAATATTATATTGCATGCTTTAAAGGCGTCTGCAGAATACGTGTGCGTTTACAAGAGGGGAGAGGGAAAGGATGACGAGGCTTGATACATCATGGTGGCATCGGAGGCAATTGCCTTCGTTGCCCCTGGTCGTTGCCTTTGTGCCCCAATAGCTCCAATAGAAAATGTTCCAATAGAAAATTTGAAATTTTCTCATTAAGGTGCCCTTTACCAATGATAATACATGAACTATTACATGCATGCCATGATCTAATGTATTGTTATTTTCTTGTTGAGATTTCTCTTGGGTATAAATTACATACATACATGTACTTCGTGTATTTCAGTTGAAAGTCAAGCTTATTGACCTGTTGCTAGTGTAACACAATAAATGGGTGTCACTATAAGATTGTAGGCTGGCCGACAAAGCATAAATAAAACTCCAATCAACTCGTATCTTTGGGCTGGAATACAGATAACGGTTTATTTAGATCTGTAGGGCTTTACAAAGATGATCAGACGAGAAGTAGTAGAAAACACTGGATTGGGCCACATGGGCTAACCAGCACACTACCAAGAATAAATTACATTTAGAAACAATTGACATTATATAGGGAATAGGAAGGCTTGGTCACTGACAGGATAAAAGTGGAGGTCAGTGCAAGTGATTTATGGGGTTGAGTCCTTGGTCAAGGAACTGGACAGAAGCTTGATAATTGGGGATAATGGGTTTAAGGTTGGATGGAGGCTTGATAATTGGGGATAATGGGTTTAAGGTTGGAAGGAGGCTGTTGTTCTTGAAACTATCATTAAAATAATTAATGGTGATGATAGCTAGATTCAGGGTTTACACTAGCTTGGGCATGGGGGAAAGCCCTGCATGGATCATACAGTTATTCTACCTCCATGGTTATTCCTATTTGGTCTGAGGAATGTGGTACATGTACATACCATGTATGACAAGTAGAGTCAATGTTGTAAATATTGCAATGTACAGGTGCTGATGTGGAAGTACTTTCCCAAGAGACATTCCACTGTCATATGAACTGTTAGCGTTATGGGTCAAACTAAGTTGTTAAATTTGAACAGCCACTGACCCGGGGGAAAAAGAGTCTAAATGGTTAATTTAGTTTTAATCAGTGGTGAAACTTTGTTGATGCTTCAAAGCTCTGTTATATTGCATTAATTGAGTTGCAGACCAAAGGCTGATCGGGCTCAATTTCATAGAGCTGCTTAATCACAGAAAGTAGTAAGCACAACAAAGTTGTCCTTACCAGAATAGGGTTACCAGCCAAAGTACCATTTCACATCCATAATCTTTGGCTTGCATCCTGCTAATTTTTGCTTAACACAAAAGTGGTTAGCAAAATTGGTTAGCAGCTCTGTGAAATTGGGCCTTGCAAAAGTTTGGATGTTTTTCTTCAATTTCTTTTTGGATCGGTTGCCGTTAATTTAATGGTTGGTCGAATTGTTTTTACAAAGACGTCTAATACGGAGCCTCTGCGAGGTGTTTTGAACTCCGTCGTATCTGTTGCCGGATCAGTGTAGTGTGTCAAAGAGCAATCTGGAGAGAAACAACCCGAGAGTGAGACGTGACTAGAGTCGAAGACGGATGGAAATGAAGCATGCAGGGGTCGTGTAGAATCACTGCGAGGGTATTGTTAGTGGCGTATGGTCAGAGTTGGTAAACAAGCACCTCGGCCCGGATATATCTTGGCCAAGACTTCGTCAGGGGAGAACTAAAATAAAAAACCTTGTTTGTTGATTTGGGGAATTAGGTTTGCAGTATCACCCACGCTCCAAAGTGCAAAAAAAAAAAATGATGCATCGGTGAGTCCCATTATGTTGGTATTTGAGAATTGAGGTCTTGAAGGTGTTGACTTCATTGAGCTGAAAAACAGGCAATGCTGTTTGCTGTGCAAAAGTTGGCAGGGAACCAGTCACAATTTAGTTACGTGCATTCTGCCTGGTAACCTGATTCTGCTGAGCAAGTTTTCTTTTGTGCTGATGAGTAATATATAATTTGAGGCTATTAGAGATCCCAGGCTGTGTTTGTAAATAGCAGCACAAACCTAGGATCTCGCTCGATAAAACATGCATTTTAATGTTAATTTTGCATTGGGGATAAAGAATACTTATTTGGTTTTTGCCCTCATACTGATGTGTATTAATAAGCACTGTACACTCAGTACTTTCCCAGTCCTCAGTCATATCACTCGGGTAGGATTTGAACCTGCAACCTTTGCCATGCTAGCGTTGATGTCTTCACCACATGACCACTGAGCTAGCCCGGTGGCTAGCGACAGTTCCAATCCTATGTTTTAGCAGTGGTTACCTCAGCGAGGCTAGCTCAGTGGTCTAGTGCTGAGACACCTGCTCTAGCATGGCAAAGGTTCTATGTTTAAATCCCACCCGAGTGATAGACCTGTGGATTGTTTTCACAGGACTCGGGGAAAGTACTGAGTACTTGTATCACACTAGTGCTGAATACATATCGGTTTGAGGGCCAAAAACAAATACATGCAGCATAGTCCAACATTCATTGATATAATATTTTAACCATAATAAGATTACAAAGTGCTGCATGAATTTAAAATCAGTAAAGTCAAACAAATAAAAGCAAAAAGCGTTCATCCTAACTCCCTGGAGTGATTTACTAGAATCCTTCGTTATGCCAACAAAATCCAATACATATTGGCAACTCAACACCCGTTTCACTCTGATTATGGTGGTATGCCATATCCCATGTCAAGCATAAACAGTTTGGTGAAGCAGGGCCAAATTTCATCTGCTTTAAAAGCTGCAAATATTGCTTAAAAATTTTCTGCTAAGCAAAACTAAGCACGATACCAGTCACAGTTGGTACGTAAGAATAATAAATTAAATAAATGATGACTCTAATTATAACCATTATACATGTAAAATTACAAACAAATAAGCTAAAGAATGTTTTGGTTGTGTAAACTTTTTATTTTATCTTATTAAATATTTCAAAACTTGATTTTTGAAAAAAGAAAATGTTCTTGTCATACCGAACCTCTTGGTTTAAGGAACGTTTTAAAATCATTTTCCTCCTAGCCTTCTCCACATACGTTAATGTAATTATCTCCACATCTACGTTAATATAATTAGTGTTTCCTTTTTTCTTTTTGAGTGTGATTATTTTGTAATTCTTGTGTTCTTTTGTATTAATTTTGAAGAGAGAAATGAAATAATGAAAAAAAATTAAAAATTTACATACTGAAGCAGATCATTCAAACTGCTATTGAGAAAACTCAAAACTAAGAAGTATACACACGTGTATACATGTGTATACCGTAATTTCTTGCGTACAAGACGCGGGGCGTACAAGGCGCAGGGCCGTGAAATTACCCCCAAAAAATCAAGCGTCAACAGACAAGGCGCACCGCCGTACAAGGCGCATGATCTTACATGCACTGTGACTGCAAACAGCAGACCGTATCGGTACATCGCCAAAAAGGGGTCATTTTGTTACCCTAAAAGTACCACGCTAATCAACATGTGAATAAATAGAAATCACATGTGCTTGAAACATGTAGAGACATGTAGAAAAGTTCATTTTAAACTGAAACAACCTACCGTTCAGCGACTTTTTCAGGAGATTCTTCTCCCGTGTGTCACAAGGGGTTGAAGGGAGTTTACAGGTGACCAACAGAGGGCGCTACCGCAGGGCTGAAGAGATCTGCTTGTTCAACAGAGGGCGCTACCATACAGGAAAAATCTCCTGCCATTCCGATGGGGACGTGACATTTATAGGGGTTTCCTTTATTTAAAATTAATGAGAAGTTCCTTTTCTTTATTTTATACCACAAACATTTATTCAAAGACGTCGTTTCTCTGGTTTGTTTTGAGGTTGGGTGAATGCTTCCGCAATCGTTCTGATTAATCTGAATGCAGTATTTTCGGTACGAAATCGCGGCCACAAAAGAAGTGATGAACACGTTGCTGCATTGTTGGAATGAATTCACGGTCGTTATGTATAGGGACACGTGGCCACAAAGGCGGCTCAATACATCAGGTCATTGTCGGAATGAAAATCTGGCGACATTGTCTGGAGAGTTGAGCGCTGATAATGTACTACGTCAACAATGCGTGGTGAGTTGATGGTTGGCGACCGCATTATTAACCTGACCGCAGCTACATTAAATAGGGCCTAGATTATTTGCACGTCCGCCGCGGTCATTTTGATCTCAAGCGACATCATACAAGGCGCACCGGAATACAAGGCGCAGTGATGATTTTGTGGTCAAAAACGTCAGATAAGACGCGTCTTGTACGCAAGAAATTACGGTACTTGTAACCGGTTAAATGTTGATACATTTCTTTATTTGGCTTTCACGCAGGCAAAAACCATGATCTGTTGTTGACAAATTTACTTAATAAAATGTCATAAGAAAAGTTAAATTGACACAAATCCATTTCAATATTTGCTTTAATGATTGAAAGGGCATACTTGTAAGTGCAATGCATTGCCTCTCTTTTTAGTTGTTATAAGGTGGCTTGGGAAAGAAAATACGCAGGACAGCTTGGAGTTGAACCAACATTACTTTAAATTGAACAAGAGATTTACACACTGCAGACGACCCTCACAATAATTCAATTTTAATTTGATGGGGAAGATGTGTCCAATCATCACTCTTAAAATGTAAAAAACCAAAACATATCGTTTATTATCAGATGATGTCCCTTCGGGACTACTTCACCCTCTGCTGAGAGCATTGTGAGATCAAGCTCACAGGTGCCTTGTGTGCCGGTCTCTTGTCTAGGAGTCTCTTGTCAACACAAATCATTATTGATGACTGTGGTGCACTTAAGTGTCTGAAAACGCTTTTTTAAACTAACCCCCCCCAAAAAAAATAATAATGCACACAAAAGATATATACACGAAAAAAAATATAGTAAGTGCCTGGGTTGTAATGACATTTAAAGGTATCGCCACTTCATCATTGGGTTTTTGGAATGAGTAAGTGACAGGTCTGATGTACTTTGTTCGTGTAAAGGCAAGTAACCCTTTTCACACTATGGAGCCAATTCCTGGGAAATAAAACCCTAGGGAACTCGGGGGGGGGGGGGGATTTGTAACCCCACCACCACCCCATGTTCGTTTCACACTTGAGAAAATGAACACTCAGTATGCTAAACCTGAGGTTGTCTGACTTAACCGTACTCCCAAGCAAGGGTAGCTATTTCCTGGGAAATTGGATGTTTCCCAGGAAATTGCAAGGGTTAGCAATTCAAGTGTGAACAGGGTCAAATAACGAAACATTTTGTAAATGTTTTAAACATTCTTTTATGCACATTCATATACACACGTATTAATGCTTAGATTGCAATTAAATACACAGTCAATGATTTTCAGGCCTGTGAGATCTCCCCAGCTTTAAAGCGGATATCCGTTTTGGTTTTTTTTGCTGATTTTTGTTTCCCTGATTTTTTCCCCCCCGTTTTTTTAATTTTTTTAAAAAAACCTTTTGGCCTTATATCATGTATATATGCTTGGCAACAATAATGTACAACTACAATAATGTGAAATAAGCCTAGTTACTGGATCAATGGGGTGCCCCAATTAGACCAGCGTAAATGCGTTACGCGCGCTCACTTGACGTTCCATGATCATTCTTACATCATGTAGTGTTTCAGCTCTTTTTTTTAGGGTCCACTCACAGGCCTGGATTTTAGAGGTTTTGAAATGCAACTTTTTTGACTTGATCAGTATTTCTGATGAAAGTTTTTTCCTCTAGAGGATTGGTACTTGGTATGTCTTTAATTTAATAATCATTAAGCTCTGAGATTGAAAGTGATCTATTTTTACCTCGACGATTACCAGTCCTGTACTTTACCTTTATGTCAACTCGGACTTGAGTCGCCTAAAGTGGAAAGTGTTGTTTGCCCTTCTAAGACACAATCGTGCCACTGACCGACGAAAACATGTGTAAAAAAACTGAGCTCATTTGAAAATAGTATCAATAGATCCAGATTTATGCAGTCATCAAGAACACAACTCCGTAGGCGTGTCAGTACATGAATAGGGAAAAGACTCCACCGATTCTCAAGACGGCAAATTGCTGTCACGTTTTCTTTCTTTAATCACTTCCACATCCTGGAATTGTCCCTTGTCACAACCGGTTTGAACCTCGGAGGGGATTGGGAAGGGGGGGGGGTTTGAACAAATGTAGAGTTTGTTCATGTGCTGACGTATATTGCTGCATAACTGTTTATTCAGACGTGATTGCATTGTCAGCCGCAGGGAGGGCTGGGACTTGTAACTTGGTTAGCTAGTACCGACCTGTTTGGGAGGGGGATGGAGGCTGCAGTGTAATCTGAACTGTCTTATCAGTAGAAAACCAATGTCAACCCTCTACCTTCCCCTCTTGTTTCTCGGTCCTGGGTCTCTGCGCTCATTGTTGTCATCGTCAGCTTGCCTGCCAAGTTTATATTTTGTTACCTGTAAGTAGCCCACTTTGACTGTGCGTGAATCAGATTGATCGTACCCGCCAGTGGGCATGGAGTTGTCATGGGGATGGAGTGTTATTGATGGTAATGTAGCAGCAACGGCGGCGGCTGCTGCAGCAGCTTGTAGAAAGAGTGTGTCTGTCCCAGACAATCTTGTGTCCTCAAGCCCTCCCCGACCCCCTTCCTCTTCTTTTTCTTCTCTCACAAACGTCAGCACCATCTGGGTCTGTCGGGGAGATGACTACCCCGATGAATACTCAGTTATTATATACTGACATCTAGGGTAGCTTCTCGCTAAGGTGATAAATGTGTGTGTGGACACGCACAGTGTTCCACCTTGTTGATTTGACAATGGGCAGCTGAACTCCTATCGGGAGCTTGTTGGGCATGTACACCAACATGATCAATGAACTCTAATTAATGTGCATTTTGTATCTGTACAATATCATAGTGTCAAAATGTGTTGACACAAAAGCAGCGTTCTCCCTTAACAGTGGTCCGATGGCCAGGTACCAGTTAAAACACCAGAGGACCAGCTAAAATGTTCTCCAACCGGTCCAGCTGACTAGCAGTGTTGAAAAGCACCCCTATTTAATATGAATTATGGACTAGTGACAAAGCTGACTAACTAGTGAAATGACAAGCTAACTGGTCCTGCTGGCTAGTCACTGAAAAAGTAAAGGGCAAACCCTGAAAAGCCTATAATGAAATCACACAGTAATTTATTTCTCTATTCAAACAATATTACAGTGTTATTGAAATCTGTGCACAGGATGCTGTGTTGTTTTGCTGTGTTGACTTCTCAGTGGGCGCACATACTGTAAGTTGTCCGAATAAGGTTCTGCATTGTTTGTTATGTGCCCAGTGCTGAGAGGTTAAATGCAAATGACAACAACAACCCGTTGTCTTGAAGCATGGAATGGATCCCCACCCTTCATCTGACACCTCTTTGCTCATGGATGCGAAGGATGCCGTCGCATCTGACGATGGAAATTATCATCCTGTGGTTTTGTCTTTCTCTCTCTCCCCTCTCTCTCTCCGTTTCTCTTTCTTGCATCCACCCTGACACCCTCACCATCACTCCAGGCTGAATGTCGGGCCCACTTAATACAGAATAATGTTGATGTCAGACTGAGCGTGTGTAGGTGTGTGTGTATGTGTCATGTCAGATGTATTTAATGGTTGACTAAGCTCTTTGAGGATTTTGTTTTCTCCCTTCTGATGAGGAAATTGGTGTGGACCTTAATTTAGGGGCTACTGTGTTGACATGACATTCTACTGATTATTGTTGGCAATAATTCTGTCTTGAAGTTCTGTATGATATCAGGTTTACATGTAGCTTAATTGCAGAGCTGCCAACTCTACCTGATTCAACAGAAAGAGGTGGTGTATGCGCGAATAATCTCGCCAGCAATGTAAAAGCATTTTACAGGCATGATATTCTTCCTACTGTAGTCTGATTTCCGATTTTTTTGCCCTTGGAAAAATCAGGAAAATGGTGAATAAATATCTTGAAAAATATACTAAACCATACACCACATGAACAAGTAGGTCAGCCCTTGTGCTCAAAGATTATTTTCCTACTATTTTCCAAGTACCAAATATCATGCCTGATTTTACAGTGTAGCAACTAGAAAAATGCACTGCTAAAAACAGAGCTGCCAACTTCCCCTTAATTCTGCAGAAAGTTCCCTGGGAAGTAATAACCAATCTTTTCATGTTCTGATGAACAAATGTAAAACTTCCCCTGATTTTGGAAACCTTGTCCCTTTTATGTTCAATGTGATTCTGAATATCTCCCTGATTGTTGTACAAAATCTGCATTTCTTAGTCACGTGATATAATTTTGCCATACATGCGTATCACATGATTAGTATGCAAAAAACCACAACTTTGTTTGGTATCCCTGCTGTAAATAGAAGAAACTACATTTAGCAAGTTAGCAAACAAGCATGCTTTTTTGTAGATTGTTAAGATTTTCCTGAGTCCTTTTAGTTGAAAATGGAGATTCCATGATGTATATTGACCCCTTGCAGACCCGAAACGCATCTCCGCAAAATGGGCGTCTACCATTTCCACAATTTTGAGGGTCAATTTCTTTATGTACACACTGACACCCAAAGTAGGATAGGCACAGGTATTACAGTGTGCTGCATGTTGTACATTGGGTCCATATGTGCAGTATGTGTATTATGTGTACATGTACATGTACATATGTACACGTACATTTACACGTACTACACTAGTCTTGGTTCCAAGACCCTCCAGTGATGTAGTCACGAAAACCTAACCGCTATCTAAACCGCTATCACCCCAATAACTACTCGCCACTAGAGGGCGCTATCATTCCCGTAACCGCTATCACACCACGAACCGCTATCACAGGAGGGTCTTGGGAATTTTGCACGGGCGAGGTATGTGACCCATTATGCATATTCAACATGAGGGTCAAGAAAATAATTACGCAAGCGCACTAATGGAAAAATCTCGTCGCATAATGAGCGGGCCAGGCTGGTAACTTGCTGTGGCTAATCGGCTCGCGAGAGATAAGGAGCTATAGCTATGCTTTGAATACAGCGTGTTTGTACACGTACGTTGTTGGACAAGTTTTGAGACAAACAATGGCTACGAAGGCGGAGGAACCCTCGGCCAATGTGCCGCGGCCGGCTGGCCGCAGCAAATTTCGGCTGTGTTTTATTTGCGGAAGAGAGTTAATAACTTGTAGGAGATATTTCACTCTGTTTTCCAAAGTAAACAAATTAAACTAAAACATGACTCCAGGTGTTCCAGGAATCATGCAGGTTCCTAAAAGAAACCATACATTTTGCCGTTTTTGAGCATTTTTCAAAAAGGTAACGGGTTATCCGAACCACATTTTGGGATAACTCTCGTGATATTCGGAGTTACCATGGATGAAGGAACAGGGTTTACTTCCAGCCGTATAAAAATTAATTACTGCAGCGAATTCAACCTGGATTTGTTTACAATTTTAATCATGAGTATTTGACAAAAGAAAATACGTATTCAAATTATGAATTCAAGTAGTAATTATTTGTTTTAATCGATCGTAAGATTTTATTTCAGTGAGTCCGAGCAACGGAAGCGTGTTTTACAGTGCACAGTGTGGGGCTAGCTGCACGACACAGGTGGGGCTACTATCGCGACCGAAACCCCCGAGCTGTACCTGGAAGTGGAAGCTTATGAACATGTGGGAGGGGTAGGGAGCCAGACCACAAACTACATTGTTTTTATTCCGGGTTTGCCAGTCGGTACACCTCGCTGATCAAATCCGCTGTTTAAAAATCGCAACGTGTCAATGCTTATAGTGTACGCCCCTTCCACGATTTGTACTGAATTTATTGATAAGATGTATGACGTTGCAATTAGTTTTAAAAAAATTGTGGCACAAAATTAAAAAAAACGACCCCCAAAAAATAAAAACGGCGAGCCCCTGAAGGGTCAGGTGAAATAAATAAAATAAAATTAAAAGGTGGAAAAAAATAAACCTCCCTCGAAATATTTTTCATCCCTTGAAACACAAAATCACTTCGTTTCCTTAAAATATTATTTTATTCAATCCAAATATAGTGTTCAATATATATATTTTTTTTGAAAGAAGTGTTTTTTCTAGGTAACGAAATAGATTATTCATAGAAAAAACGTTTTCGTTCCCTCAAACATTTTCAGTCCATCAAGATATGCTTTCGTTCCCTCGAAATACGCTTTCTTTTCCCCGAAAAGCGATTTCGTTCCCCAGAAATATGCTTTCATTCCCTAAAATTGCGTCTTCGTTTCCTGAAGGTACGCTCTCTTTTCCTCGAAATGTGATTTTGTTCGCTTCGAGAGAAATGAAATAGCAATTCTGAGAACAAAATATTATTACGAGGGAACACAAATATTGTTATTACAAGGGGGAACTATATCTGTTAATTTTTGTTTTAATCTTTACAGAATAAAATCACCTGTCCTGGTGCTCCCCGTACCAAAAGTAAAACCTGGTCGTCGCAACGATCGGTGGTGGAGGGTTATGATCGCTTTCCAACTCAGTAATTTTGGCAATGCAAAGCAGTACACCTGTAGTACATGTACTTGTTGTAGAACGTCTATCAGTCACCTTTGGATTTATTATGAATTTGTTTACTTTTGTTGTTGTTCTGACATAAGTATATATTGGGTTTCGTTCTCTGTGTTTTTTTGGGGCGATGTTTGGAAGTCGAAGGAACGGGTAGATTGGCTGGACCATGGACCGACGCGTGTACAGTGCAATAGTCGGATGAGCCATCATCAACGTCTTTCATGAAATCAACGACAATTTTGGCAGCTTGAAATATCAAACTTTTACAAAATCCAGTGGGTAAATTGACAAAGAGATCATTTCCCCTTTGCGAATTGTCAAAGAGCATTTTCTTGCTGGAGTTTAAGCTTTCCGATACCTAATTTTCTTACTGATAACTCAATAGCTTTGTCCAATCTAAGATCAGACATTCTCTCACTCAATTCGATCAGTTATGCCTTCCTGTGACTCGACTGTGAAAGTACGTGTACGATATCACCTCTAGCTAGCTAGCTAGCTAGCTAGCTAGAGCTGTGCCGTTCAGTATGTACGTATTTTTTATTGCATGCAGTGTACACGTCCCGTATGTATTTTTTATGTTATATCGCGTCCGTAGAGTTCTTTACATTCAAAGCCATCACAAGACGTCAAGATACCAGACTAAAATTCTGCCAAGCAAGCGAAGTCATAAATTATGCTAATTACCTTATCAACAAGGCATGCTGGGAAATCGCTCGGAAAAGTTCGAGCAGATTCTGCAAAATTCCCAAGACCCTCCTGTGATAGCGGTTCGTGGTCAGGGTTCGAAATTAGCGGTCGCCCGGTCGCCAAATGCGAATGAAAACAGCGGCGGGCGAGTCAAAACCCTTCCTTTACTAGCCCGCCAGACGAGTCAAATAATTGTTCTTGTTCACAATAAATGAGGGTACGGTTGTAAAATCCCAAAGAAAGTTTTTATTAAAGCTTTTAGTTTGATAAGTCTGGATCATTTGCTTGATTTAATGTGGCCGCGATCGCGATCGCGATCGGAATTGCGATCGTTCATTTTGGTTTACAAACGTTAAAACACCATGCACATACTGTCGAGTATCCACACAACACGTGCATCGGCCCCACACACATAACGTTCGGTCGCCCACCGGTACAATATGCATAGCGCATACACAACACAAAGTACATATATGTACAACAGTCGGTCCAAAGTCCAAGCTAACCAACATTCCACACGTTGTGATTGGTGGCGGTTGATAATTACCATATTCATAAGAGCTTGGCTAGACTTCAACGCAGTACACGTTCACGAACGGAGTAAAGAATTGCCGCACAGTATGTCGCACGCATGCAGATTGTGTACAATACACAGCCTTAGATGAAGTCTAATTAAACATCGACAACTTTTGTCGATAGAGGGCGATGCAGGGCAAAGTTCATTGAATTATTTCTCAATGTGCGTTGTCGAACGATCGTTGATTCGAGAAGATTTTATTGCAAACAAAACAACCGATCTTCAAATCACGAATCCATGAAAATGGTTGATGATGGAAAAGGTATGATTTAGGACAGAAATTAAGGGATAAAATCATCCCAAAACGCAATTTTGCGAACTTCACTTCCGTGTTTTTTTTTTTTGTTTTTGTTTTTTGTTTTGAAAATTGTGTGCGTCACGTCAATACATGCGGGCTAGTGAAAAAACCTGCGGGCGATCCAAAATTGTTGTTGATTCGCCCGGCTGGCGAGTGGGAAAAAAAGTTAAGGGAAACCCCTGGTGGTGTGATAGCGGTTACGGGAATGATAGCGCCCTCTAGTGGATAGCGGTTTAGATAGCGGTTAGGTTTTCGTGACTACATCACTGGAGGGTCTTGGAACCAAGACTAGTACTACACGTGTGCACTGTACTCCATGGACACATGTACATTTGTACTATGCTGTGTGGTCTTGCTAATGAATTAGTACTCTGCTTTCATTTTCCACCACAGAAATGACTTTCAACCGTGACCTGTTTTTCGTCGACCTGTGTTTTTGTTCATTTGCTTAACCTGTGATGGTTGTGCATATGGTACAGTTGCCATATTACAAGATGTATGTATGTGCAATGAACGTGCTTAAATTTGTTGGTTGTTTATGTGTAATGAAGATCTCCGTACATTTACAGCTACCTTCATAAAATGTATAGTTTCAAGACCCCCCACCATCGTTTTTCCTGAGTTTCACAATAAAACAAGAATGTTTACATATGAATGGGCATAAAAGACCTAACAAAACATCAGCAACATTCGTTGTTTACATCAAAACGAAGTCACCTAATTTGATGACATTTATCACAGGTTGGCTGTGTGGTGTGTTGATTGAATCCTGGAGGACAAAAAGGAAATCTCTTGTAACAACAATGATTAATGTGACTCTCTGAGTTTCTAATTTGGCTCAAAGTGATTTGTATTTTTGGTGTGGCTTCATAAAAGCAATACCCTTGTGAACAAGTTGTTAGATGTATGTTGGGGTGCATACTCTCATGCGATTATACTGCTCTTGTGATTTTGCTGGCTCTTGACCACTGCCCTATGCCGTAGCCGCGAGAGCTGTAGTCTCGCGCGGAGAGAGTTGTGAGAGAGCTGTTTCGCCTTCACCGTGACTGACATCTAAGGATTTGTCCACAAGTCTATGGAAGCATCTGTGTGGATGATCAACATTTTTACATGTACATGTACTTATGTAGAGTAGGTTTCCTTGATGGTCACTCTGTTCCCTGCAGCAAGGTCAAGGGAAGTAATAGCTCTAGTACTGTAGGACTCTTCCTCCAACATTTTACTTTTGTGGTGTGCAGTTTTAATTATTGGCTGGTCCAGATTTTGGTTTAATATTTTATGTCATCTTTTCTTGCTCTTTAATTTCATCCCTTTTTTCTGGTTACCTGTTTCAATTTGTACAACGCCTTGAGATCCAGTCATGGATGTAAAGTGCTTTACAAGCATAATGCATTATTTATTACTATGAGTGACTATTTCACCACTTCGGTTTAGAATTCCCACAATTTTTTTCTGAGTCCGCCCGCAGGATTAATTGTTGAAACACCAAGAGAATATCATCAGAAAGAAAGAAAAACCAAGACTAAAAACCAAGTAAAGACAACAGACTCTCTCATAAAATTCATCGGGTTAAAAAAAAAAAATAAATAAAAAATCCTTCATCGATCCGTCAAGTCATGTGAGGAAAGCCAATTTCATCATGTACGTGATGAAACTCCCCGGACAATTCCTGAAGGAAAAAAGTCATCTACCTGCGTAAAGTTCGCTGGTGCAGGCTGATAATAGATCACACACAACGTGCCAAACGTTGGAATGAACGGCTCTGTAATTGATTTAGGCGTTCCTGAAATGTGCAAACAGCATATCTGAAGGTTTCATCTTCAACTTGCCTATTGTACATGTATATGAGAAATTGGAGTTCGCTATGTTGCAAACGCATGCTTACCAACTAAAAGGACCAACGGGGCATGTATGGTAGATTTGCACACAAAAAAGAGTTAATGGCCTATGTTTCAACCCGAGCAGAGTCTTTTCCCGTTTTCGATACTAGTGCATATTTTTTATTTAGGGACAGTTGATCTAAACATGTACAGTACCTTATGCAATAGTACAGCATAGTACAGGATCCACATATGTACACGTACATGTAGCAGTAGTACCATTACAGTGTGTGTTTACATAACAAAAAGCAGGGAAGTTTTAAAGGTTTCACAATGTGATCAGATGGCTTACTCTCCAAAATTAACCCTCCTCCACATTCCACCATATCTTGTTCTTCTTGTATGATAAACAGATCACCAGCCATCTAGAACTCTCAGAAAAAAGGAATTATCCAAAACTTGTCCAAACTTGAGAAGGTCACCCAACCTGACATGTTCCTGAGCTAATTTTTGACTTCTCAAAACCATAGACATAGTACAATAGATCTGCAGACGTTCTGCAAATGTTTTGCACTAGACACTGTGCATACTTCTGGAGCAGTTCACAAATCAGGTCAGGGATCTAGGGACTACACATGTTGAGTAATGACTTCAAGCTCTGATTGTTTTATGTGATGAAAGTGCTTTATCATCTATCCCATGGTTTCACCACTCCAGCTGTCTGCGCTACATGTAGTTGGCGAGTAGCTAGGAAGCCTCCAAGGCTATGTGAAGGCTTCCCCGATCATAATAAGCCATCTTTGCATCCCAGATGAGGTGGATTTATCGCGTTGAGGGAATGGATGCTCTTCCTATCAAAGGGGGGGAGGATGAGGGTTTTTTTTTCCCGGATGGACACATACCTGGACAATTTTTTTGTAAGTACATGTAAGTCGGAGCCCAAGGTAGTCAACATGCCAACTTTCTTACTCAACTCGTGAAAAAAGATGGGTATTTTTTCTTGGATGGACACATACCTGGACAATTTTTATGTAAGTACATGTACATGTAAGTCGGACCCCAAGGTAGTCAACATGCCAACTTTCTTACTCAACCCGTGAAAAAAGATGGGGGTTTTTTTCTCGGATGGACACATACCTGGACAATTTTTTAAAAGTACATGTTAGTCGGAGCCCAAGGTAGTCAACATGCCAACTTTATTACTCAACTCGTGAAAAAAGAAAGGCCAACATTAGATGTTGTACAAGAATTTGTGTGTCACAAATTGTCATAGCTCTGTACGCAAGTCTTGTTGGCAAGAGATTGGTGTTGAAGGCTGGCCTAGCAGGTCTAGGTGCTTATAATGCTCTTCATGAAGACACCCCCACTGTAACTTTCACCGTCCTTCGGGAGAGCTAATTTGTATCTATATTAAGCCATGGGTCCCTGGTACAATTAGGAGATGCACTTTTAAGATGTGGAGTGTCATGACTGAGGGTGTAGAGCATTAGACTCATTTCTGTGGTGCATCGGACTCGGTTCTGGTGGCAGATTCATTGGCATGTGGGTTTGAATTTTGGCCTGATGCGTGTGTCCTTGAGCAAGGCTCATCCTTAAATGGCTTCTCTTAACCCAGGTGTACAGATAGGAATCTGCTAGGGCTGAGATGGTATTGTGCTGGATCATGGAGAAAGGACAACCCATTAGTGGTCATGTAAAGCAGCTTGCTGCATGCTCTCCAAGGAAGGGGAAAAGGATATCGAGGACTGGTTAAAAGTTGGCGTGATGAACAGGGATTATAATTTTGTACTGTAGTGCCTCAGCTTCGCTACTGTGGGCAGCATGCCATATCGATACCTCTTGTCACTAACCCAGACCTGCCAACCAGTACGATTTTTGTCGTATTAAGTACGATTTTCCAAAAATCTAATTATAATAATAATAATAATAATAATAATAAAGACATTTGATAATTATCCAATTATCCCTCTAGCGCTCAAAAATGCAAGAAACATTGAGCACTAGAGGGTGTTTCGGAACAATGCGATAGCGCGAGATTAAATGCCCTCTATTGGTGAAATTACGCGAACCGGTTATTCCCCCAAAATTGCATCGCAGGTGCGCGAGCTAATTTATACATTGTACAGCATTGTCGTTGCTGGTACCGCACACAGTAGCGATTACGTACGAACTTAGCCCGGGCTAGTGGTACGAACTGTCAGTTTTGCGAGGGGAATTTTCACCCGTAAAAGTGTAAATATGGCATCGAAGTCATCAAGTAAAGGCCCCAAAAAGCAGCCTAGAAAGCAGCCTACAAGCCAGAGTACTCGATCAAATGGAATTAATTAACGGTTCTTTTTCAGCATATAAGAGGCTTTGAGTTAATCTGTATATCAATCCGTGTTTTTTTTTTAAATACAATTTTTGTCAGTAAAATACAACTTTTGGGAATAAAGAATACAGTTTTTGAACTGCAGAGGTTGGCAGGTCTGCTAACCCCTGGTAGGGAAGTGCTAAAAAACAAAGCTGATTGGCTAACCAAAAGTGACTGCTTTGTGCGCACGCTTGCTAAAAAACATTCCACTTCAAATGAATCATGTTTTTACATGGTCACCCTAAACTGCAAACAGTCAGATATGTCACAAGATCAAAGAAGAATGAGAGGGGACCGGTTACTCCCATGACTTGATGCCCTTTTTGATAGTGCGCTCTTCGTAAGTCTTTAACACAGAATGGATCAACCACAGTAATTGAAATATATTTGGATATATTTTAAAGTCTCACTTCCAGGGATTATGTTCGAGCAAATTAGCATTCCAGAAACAAAATTGTGCGGCGAGATCGTTCACCACTGGGAAAGAGGTTGGTAGTGCCTGCCTTGATGGAGTCACTATGACATGTATGATGTGTGTGCTTCATAAATGCCTGATATTTTAAAACAGTCAATGCTAGGGTTTACTTTGGGACATGACGATCAGGTCCAATTTCATTGATCTGCTGAAAGCACACAAATTAGCTTAAGCACAACAAAAATTATGTTTATCAGAGTAAGGTTACCAGCCAAAATACCATAACACATGCACATTATTTGACTGGTATCCAGCTGAGTTTTGCTTAGCACAAAATTGTTAAGCCCAAAATCTGCATGAGCAGCTCTATTAAATTGGACTTTATAGATCTTCGTAAACAGGTGCACACATTAGTCAGGGTTCAAGCATACCAGTTAATTTTCACAAGCATAGCTACATATGTAGAACGCAATCTAATACATCTAGATCATGTGTGTTTGTACAGGTACATGTTTGATATTTATGTACAATTTGTATACACTGCTCATACATGTACATTATGTTGTTATCTTTACAATAAAAAAGAAATGCCATAAATTTCATGCTGAAGCCTTCCTACCAAGAAAGTCACGGCTTAAGAAAAAATGAAACAATTCTTGGATTCCATGAAAGAAGCATGCAGCTCCCTCCCACAGGGGGGCGAAAAATAGAAAAAGAAAAAAAGACATTGTAATCAGCAAGGCTTTTTGTATATGTGTACACCAAGGATTCCACCCAGCCTTTCAGGTGTGTGTCGTGTGTGCGCATTCCCTGTGCAGTTTCTCTGATGCTCATTGATCAGCGATGATATCCGGTCTGGCTAATCGAGTGCCCGTCTGCATCCTACGGCGGTCATTATGTGGCAGCGGCTATTACAGACTTAATTTCATCACTACGGGGGGGGGGGCTTGGAGAGAGAAGTTGTCTCTTCTCAGGCTGCAGATACTCGGACCTCCCGGCGGTGGTGCACCTTGCTGTAAAAAAACCCACCCCAAAATAGGGTTCGTTGTTACATTCATGGACAAGTTGAATTGTTATTAGAGTGAAGTTTTTATGCAGCAAAGTTTTTTTTTACACAAAGGACTTCATATATTAGAGGTTTTGCTTTTTAACATGATCTGACCGTAGAGCAAGAATGCTGAGAGTCTCTCTTGGTCTGTATCAGACTCTGATGCATTCCCGTTCATTTTTCTTTTCAGAGTTTTCAGAAAAATCATTAATGCCATTAAAATAATACTCACCGAAGCTGAAAACAAAAACCGTCCTTGCCATAAGCCACCATTTTCGTGGAAAGGGACGCTTCCCTTACAGAAATTTTGATAAGCTTGCCTGCAAGCTTGCAGGCAAGCTTGCCTGCAAGCTTGCGGTTCCAAATATTTAAATTAGGGCAAGCTTGCAAGCTTGCAAGCTTGCAGGCAAGCTTGCAGGCAAGCTTGCAGGCAAGCTTGCAGGCAAGCAAGCTTGCAGGCAAACTTGAAGGAATTTTTACAAAAAAAGTAATTTGCTGAGGTAATGACGGGATTTCCTGCAGTACATGTAATTGCAGAACTTTGTATAGAGACCAAGTGTTGTACGACCTCGGTAACACACCTAGTCCAGTTGAAGTCTAGCCTGTTCTCTCCTTCAGGGCCTTCCTCTATGATCTGTTTAAAGCTCAGGGACCATGCTGTGAAATTTGGCCCAGATCGGCACCAGATATATTCACGCACAGCATTCTGCGGGTTCCATTTCTATTGTTTCATATCCGAAGGTGTTCAAAGTTTGGGAGGCACCTGCACTTGGTGCATTTAAAGCATGTTTTATGTGCTTTTGTAGGTCTACACGTAAAATGCATTGCCAAGTTCTTGAGTTGCTGGAGCTGTGTGTTCAGCATGTACATACAATCAGGAGGTTGGGGGTTCAAGTTCACTGTTTGTAGATTGCTTTAATGTATAGACCATGTAACCTGTGACATTACCATGTTTACAAAAGTGCCACAGAGCATGAACGACCTGCAGGGGTGACTTGCACACAGCCCAACTGAAGAAATAATATAAAAAACTTCAATTTTATGAAGATTGCACTGTCTGATTTTTATCAATGTTTGCTGCAGGGGTCACATTTCAAAACGTGTTCAATTTTTTAAAGTTTTTGATTTTACAAGGTAATTATGATACAAAAATTAAAACATCTAGTAATTACCAATGCAGTGTCTTGCCTGCCACGGCATGCCATGGATTGAACAAATTATTATTATTATTATTTTTTTAACAAGTTAACCCCCTCTAAGCATGTGCCTTTTTTTGAAGTAGTGGAATCTCTGAATGTGCCAAATGCATTCAATGTGCATCAGAGCAGTGATCATAAACCTCCATCATTAATATCCATGATATCAATCATACTACATGTTTGAGTGGCAGGTCCGAGGTGTCACATAGCAACCAGGGACCTTTTACGGCAGATATGTTGGCTACACAGAAAGGCAGATGGTTTGGAAAGCATTTAAATGGGTTCAGGGTTCACCTCCGTTCACTCATAAGACCACTTCACTCACTGCACAGATCCTCCTCATACTGCCCACACGCGCCGTACTTGCTCCGAAACACCATCATCATTGGTAACTGGAGACTTTCAAGTTATTATTGCGCAGCTAAGCAATCAATAGAAAAGTTGGTCCCCTGGATCGCCCCATCTCAAGGAAAAAATTAAAATCCTATTTCACCGGGGGAACCCTTTGCCTGACTGATCGGAGGCCAGCTTCTCCCTCCCCACAGTAAATAGTCTGCCTTGGCAGTTTTCCTTGATGGCAGTTTTCCTCAGCCCCTGACTGCTTCATTATCTGCTAATCCCAGCTGAGTGGCTTCAACCTTTCGCTGACTCCTGATGTTGACAGTGGCAGGCGGGGTCTTTACCTGAAGGAAATACCTAAAGTGATTTCCCAGTATGTGTTTTATTTTGTTTATTTTGTAATGAATTTTCTTCTGTTTTTATTTTTTTTGTATTTACACCTACATTTGTACCCCGTCTTGAGTCCTAGTAGACTCAGGACGCTGGAAAGACACGGGATGTTTGGCTCAAGGAACTAAAACCCAGCAAGCATTACAAACGTCTCCCCAACGGGGGAGTCTGGTTAAAATAACACCGTCAAAATCAACACCGCGCCGTAAGTGGAGTATGAAGATAATCTTCAAAGCAGACGAATATCGCAAGTTATTTTATTTTGGACGCGGTGAAAACATTTCTTTGGTCACTTTATCCGAAAGGATTATGTGTACATGACACATCAACAGCAGCCGGTTGCCGCTCTGTCTGTTTCTAGTTAATGAAGCAAGCAAAGGAACAGCAAATAGCAGAATCAATTGTTTTTGTTTTAACTGGTTAAGCTTTCTTTATATTTATGTTTTTTACAGGAGTGATTAAAGAGGACATAAAACTTTGATTCACTGTTTTCACTGTTTTCAAACATCAGGTTTAGGACTTATCTTTACTCATTCCTCGCAAACTGCATAGCATTTCAGGCAAAACTATTTGAAGGGAAGTTTTCCCACCATGACAATAATCTTTATACCGTGTTAAGTTATGTGCAAATCTGTGAACATCATTACTTTCAGTCTTAGCAATGCTGCGCTCACAATTTAACATGTATTTTTTTAAAGAGTAAATTCATGTCAATTTGTTTGCTTTCGATAAACACATACTTTCATCTTGTGAAAATGTCATCTAACGTGATCCAATGTTAGTGTAAACAACCCAATGCAGTATATGTTATGTTGTGGACAGTATTTAAGATGAACATATTTCTCTTGAAGATGGCAGTAATCAGTAAGCGTTTAGATTAAAAACAATTTCCCCCCCCCCCCCATAATTGCCAACCATATTCTTCTTCTTTTAGGTTTGTTTTTTTAGGTTGAGATCTCTATCTGTTTGCTTTTCATTCTAAAAATCTACCGTTGACAAACACACACAATATGCTGAGAACATAGAGCTATGCCTAGAGCAAACTTGTGCATGGCAAATACTCGGACTTTTCTGCAATGGACATCCATATTTGGACAAATCAAATTTGCCAAAAGTAACCCTCTTGGCTAATGAAATATCTTCCGAAACAAGTAATCAAAGTTTGTATTTTAAGATGAAGTAAAATTTATATAATTTTTTTTTTTAGTAAAAAAGAAAAGAAAAAAGAAAATCAAATCCAGAGAGTTGTTTCCATTCAGGCAATAGGTTTCATCAAGAAAGTCATTACTGGAGGGTGAAAATCTCTCCGTTTGAGGGTAGAAAAAAAAAGCTTAAATTTCCCAGGGGTTCGTGGAACCCACAAACTGTCTATTCATTGGCCATTTGGTTTCGCTGGGGCCATGCCAATTAAAGATATTGCAGTTGAGGGAGGCTTACTGTGCAGTGTGCTGGATCTCTTCCCCATTCTGTGGGGTCTCTTCTCGCATTCTGTGTAATAATAATACTTGGTTCTTAAACGGCGTCCCAAAGCACGAATTTTTGCTAGGTCTTAAATGAAAACACCCATTTTAAAAATGTGTTTAAACAGTAGCACCTTGTAACTGTTTACATGGTGCCATGTGTATACTAAAGTTGATTCTGTGTAGTTCATTGAGGATTGGTGATCTACATTTATTTTTTATTATAATTCCTTTCAGATCATATCAGTTTATTAATTGAACTCTTCTGGTCTTGCCTAAGTGTAGCATGGAACCCCCTCCTCAGCTCATTCTTATGCTATTACATACGTTAGTGAGCTTGAATGGCAATTGTTGGTGATTAGAAGCTGAGAGAATGAGCAATTAGGCAATGAGGGGTGGCTTCCAGTTGGAATAACATCTTAAGATGCAGTGGCTTGTGGAGGTTTTGCATCTACCTTTTGATGTGACAGTGACACTGACAGGGTTCAATTTGTGATTGCTACTGTATGGCGGGACACTGTTTGTGCACTTTATGAGTGCAGTGTATTAGTTTACCATCTGTGATTGGACTTATTACATCTAGTGCTCCCGTTTATCTTTTTGGCTTTTCTTGCAAAGTCATCTATAAGTCTTTTTTTCTTCTTCTTTAGGCTGGTATGAATTAAAAGATTTAAAGCTTTCATGGAAATGTACCTTTCACAGACACTTGGTGATGGGAATTGTGTAGATGGTGTGGCTCTCTGAAATCACAGCCCTGTAGTGGATTCTCAGGGCTCGAAATTCACATTGAACTGAGGCCAGTGATTTTAGTGTCGGTCCAGCAACTCATGACTGGACAATTCCGGCGATCTTGTGTTTTTAAATGGAATAATAATACCTCACTGTGTAATATCTTTAAATAACTGATATTCAAATGCTGCATTTGAATCTGATAACAGGCCTGGAATTTTATCTTTGAGAGGGCAAGGCCATTTTCATTTTGCAAAGGGCACTTCCATTGGAAAATCTTAAAGGCTATGGGAATCTTTTGAAGGGGCACCAAGGCCAAGACCAGGGCAACGAAGGCCATGGCCTCCGTGGCCTCTGTGTAATTCCAGGCCTGTGATAAATATCATTCAGTTCTGTTGGTTATCATACATACTCGTCCCCATATTACAAATGAGACCAATTTACTCATAGTCCTGTAAAGTGCTTGTTCAAATAATGAACAATTTGTATGTTGAACTGTGTAGATAGTTTTGTTCTTATTTTGATTCTAGTCTCATTAATAAGTGTGTGGTTGTTGGGCTATAATCCCAACAGTCCAGTGGATTTTCCCTCCCGCACATTTGAGCCCTGAATTTGCCTTCCAGTTCGCACACACATTGTGTTTTTGTGTAAATTTGAGTTAGGAGTGAGGCCCTGTGCAGCCGATTTCACAAAACTTTACGCAAACTTTGCGCAAGATTTACTGTGCTAGTGGTGCACAGCTTAAGCAATAAATGTCGTGCAAGTGGACTGTAGTAGTTGTCTCAAGTTTTTGTGAAATCAGCGGCTGCAGGGCTAGATCACCTTTGAAATATGTTGACCTTTGGTGCTTTCCTTAAGTACATTGTTATGCAAAACATGATACGAACAGACGTTGGCAGGCAGATCTCGGTAGAGGGCGGTATAGACGATGTGACCTCTGACGTCATTTGAAAATCATAACATGATGCGCGCGCATGTTGCCGGGCAAAACCTTTGTGTACTTGACAGCCAGCTAGAAAGTACACGCAATATTACCATGACTATGCGTCTTTTTGCCCGGCGGAACATGACTTGGACAACAGACTTGTCAACAGAGGGCGGTTTGAATGTAAACAGAGGTCACATCGTCTATAGATGTAAATGATATAGAAGCAGTTGTGTGTAATAAAAATCGTTGGCTTTTGGCATGAGCAAGCCAAGAATGGGTAGAAAGGATGTCCAATTTTGCTGGAAAATAAAGAACAGGGCGTCCAAATTGTTCACTTACAATACATTTACGTGTAAATGACAGATAAAACAGGGTGTCCAAATTTGAACAGGGTGTCCAAAAGACGCCCAGACACCCTTCTGGCTAACACTATGGGCATGAGGCTACAAAAGGTTGCTTACTTGCGCAAACAAATCTTGATGCAACAAATCATTCACTCAATTTTCAGTGTGTAAAAATGTTGACGGGAACAACAACGAACTTAACAATAATAAATAGTTATCTTCCCCTGAAATTAGTGGGGGGAAAAATAATAAAAATATATAAATGCTTAAAAAGATAAGTAGATAAATGCAATAAAAATTTAGAAACTTTTGTGTTCATGTAAAAGGGCCACAGTTTTGAAAATCTAGCAAGACTATTTACATACATGTACTGTATGTATATTTTTGCAAAATCTAACAAGGTTATTTACATTCAATTTTGCAAAATCTAGCAAGGCTGTTTACATATGTACATGTAATTTTGCAAAATCTAGCAAGGCTATTTACACATGTCTGTGTAATTTTGCAAAATCTAGCAAAGCTGTTTACATGTACATGTAATTTTGCAAAATCTAGCAAGACTATTTACATGTCTGTGTAATTTTGCAAAATCTAGCAAGGCTATTTACATGTCTGTGTAATTTTGCAAAATCTAGCAAGGCTATTTACATGTCTGTGTAATTTTGCAAAATCTAGTAAGGCTATTTACATGTCGGTGTAATTTTGCAAAATCTAGTAAGGCTATTTACATATATGTACAGTATATAGTGTATGCATCCATGTCAAAAGAAGGTCAGATGTGTATCACAATTTGGATTCCCACAGCCAGCAGTACATAATCTACTTTTAGTAACCCGCACTATACATGTACATGTACATCACTATACATCAGTACCAATGGTACATTAATAATATGACAAATGAGTGACTATGGTACCTTTGACAGTTTGATTATGTGGGGGAACTCTGACGGTTATAAATGCCACTTTGTGTGCCAGTCAAGTGTACACATGTGTACGTTGAGTGTTGGAGGGATCCATCCGAACTTGACCTTGACAAATCTCTACTTCACTGTGCATAGGGGAAAATTAGGTAAACCCTGGTGCTATAGTTGGTTTAACATCGCTCGGAAGGCGAGGAAGAAATCAATTGATACCTCGAGTATTGTGTCCACTACTGTGTAATCGCAGAACCCAAATTTGCAGAAAACTTTTTTTCAGGTGATTGCTAATTTTTTTTAAAACAGCTTTAGTCAGGTATCCTTTTTGTGAACTTTAGAAAAGTGGCATGATGTACTTGTATAAAGTATGGTTGAAGTGAGTTTACTTCAGGTAAAGAAAGTGCTTTGGAGGTGGGTTTGGGGGGGGGGGGGGAGAAGGGGCAGCGAGGGAGGATTGGATAAATTTGCTGTGATGTTGACTTTGTTTGAGATATGGTGGAAACAATATACTCTGACACTATTAGGTTCAATATATTATTAGGTAAATTTGTCTGGATCCACACAAACCAAACAGTGCACTCCTTTAGTGTCCACCATTTTTTCAAAAAGGCTAATGGAGTTACAATCACGGCAACCATTTTGGAGGCATTGGTTCAGAGCACTGTCGATAAGTGTCGTAAACTCGATGCATGTATGAATTGACCCGTTTCACTGGCGTCACACACGGCTGGCGTCTGCCCAAGGGTCTGCCATTTTAGGAGTCAAATTGCATGTAAAGATAATACGCTGAGTATATGTAACTGCATGCGCGTCGCCTAAAAATGCGCAACACAGTAACACATGGGACTCCCAAAATGATACAAGTAAGATTTATCATGCAATGGTGTTGGATGAATTGTTTCAGTGCACACATTTTAGACCAAAAATTGGACTTGGAAGTTTTCTGTCGAAACATCCAAACTGGTTTCATTATCAGAAATATTTGTAGAAATATTAATAATAACTAGACAACATAGTCATAATAATAAGTGGGTTTTGGTCCGCAGACCAATTGTGAGGATGAATTCTGCCAAGTACACGTTATCATCTGGATTTGAGGTGATGTGGGAAGGCGCCAAGATTGCAAGTATTGGACAGTGATGATAGATATCATTATCAGGGGCACAGGAATCACATGCATGCATGTAATTTCTCAAGATATTTCATTTCAGGATTTTCTGAAAAACCTCCTTGAGCTGTCAATTTCTTTTGAAAGAAGTGAAAGCAATCACCACAGGAAGAAAGAAGTAGTCCACATTGTGTTCAAAACTGTAGACTTGTCTTTCTGTTGATGCGTTGAGTATGTAAACCTCCTGAATTGTAACATCTGAGAGGCTCCAGATCTCAGGGGAGACCCAGACCTACCTGTAAGCTCTTTTTCATTAATTTTCACATCCGTCCAATCTCATCCCTGCACATGTTATTGTTGTCGTCGACAAACACTTCATAGCCGGTCTACATGATGGAACTGATCTACAGTTGTATCTGGGGCTGTGTTTCTTGCTGTCTTGATTGGCAAGATCAGGGATCAAAAACATCTACCAGACCACATGACTTGTAGCTCAAGTCTGTCGAGTATGGAAGTGTACTTACAATACTCATTAGACAAATGAGATCAATTAACTCTTAAGTGTTTTTTTTTTTAATAAAAGCAGTTTAGTACAGTCTTTTTACATCTTGATTCTGGTCTTTTTACAAGAATTCTGGACTAGGAAAAATGTTCATCTACAAGCCTTGTGATCTTGTGGATTTTTCACCCAAATTCAAGCAACAAGTTTGACAAAATGACAATATCACTCCTTCTCAATAGATAGGCAGCAACATGTAGCATTATACAGTACATGACACTTAATAAGTTGATGTATGGTTAATTAACAGGGCCAATGATTCTTAAAGACTGACACAAGACAGAATTTCAAAACTAGAGCTCACAGAATCTGCTTGAATGTACTGGTAAACAGTTTTTGAGTAGAGGGGCAGAAAGACTGGGATGAATATTCCACACTGAAACCAATTTGCATCTGAAATTCTAAGGTGCACCCTCGATGTTAATCTCACTTTTGAAACATGTACATGTACTGGGGTTGTAATGTAAAGTATTGTATTGTAAAGTATTATTATTCAATGCAGCCGCACCCAATTTTTCTGAGCTGAAATAAAATTGATTGAAGCTAGCTTTCTTTTCATGGTAAATTTGGCATGCCTGATGGTTCAACAATATATACATGTACCTCATCTGATGGGGAACGGATTGTCTTCCCCCCAAATACCATATTCCACTTTAAAAGGCAGCGTTTATTTATTTCCTTGGCTTCCTTTGTTAGATATATTGTCTGAAACATATTTAGTTTTTGGATTATTGGACCGGAGATTGTGCATTTCCCCAAGCTGAAACGATAACTGCATGAATGGATCGACGATAAAATAAGCAGCAGCGATTGGTCCCCTGTTTCATTGTCGGTCCTTTCCAGTGTGGATTGATGCATCTCTACAGATGGAGACTGGTTTGGATTACAGAGGCAGGTGGTGAGGCAAGAGGGAGGGATGTTTGTTTTAAAGAACAGACTAGCGTCGACTCTGTGTACAAACTAGCATATGGAGTTGGAGATAGAGCCTGGATTTATGGCTTACAAGGTTTTAGAATATAAAAAGGCGGATAAGCAAGAGGGGGAAAAGAAGAAAAAAAGAGAACAAAATTAATGGGGACAAGCACAAAGTATATTTCAGATGTATTGCTTGTACGTGTTTATTTATTTACACAAGCACAAGCACCAACAGGATGGTGATTCGGAAAGTAGAAGAAATGTTCAGTTTTAGATGTGGGAGGAAAAACCCCGAATGGAGAAAACCCATGCAATCAGGTAGGGACTAAAAACCCACATAGTGCCCTCGGCGGGATTCGAACCAAGAGGTTAGGAAAGGAGCCACTACGCCAACCCGACTGCCATGTACATGTATTTCTACAGTTTTAATACATTACAATGTTTGCATCTCTCATAACTTTATGTTGAATCACCTTACCCTGCGGGGCTCGATTGTGTGGGAAAACTTCCACACAATAATGAATATTCATGACTTGTTTACCTTGCACATGCTCCAGTTACATAGGTACTCCTTCATTGCCATTGGTTCAAAAGGTTTCACACTAGGCTGAAAGTTTTAAAATAATTTTGGGTTGAACAAAGAAAAATTGACTAGAGCGGGACTTGCACATATGCAAGCTCCGGATAAATGTGCCGGCGCTCTGCCGATTGAGCGATTTAGCCCTAATGTTGGCGGTCTCCCTTTTTTGTCAATATCTTTGTTGGGGGTGCCAGTCAGAAGCCATACAACCTGTAACTGCCGTAAAGCCAGGGATCACACCCAAGTTTGGTAAGCGGCAGAAGAGAAATCACCCTAGGGGGGATTCAACTTTTTATTTCAAATATTAAGTAATAAACCACAATAGAAACTGACAGGGTTTGCATAAGATACATGTAACATAAAACTATTCTCAACCATGTTCACTCCCATGACATTTTTTCCCGATTCTTTGTTATTACAATCTTTATAGTTATAGTTGGGGTGATATAAATCTACAATAATGGCGTCATTCTGTAACCCACTTTCCCTTCCAGTAACGGCTGTCATGCCAATCTTGAAATCTCTTCATTTTACTCACTGACGTTGGCACTAAGCATCCTACACATTTACGGGAGACGGTACGCCATGTACACGTACACGTACGCAGCCGTTAGTTTTTAACAAAAGATCAGGTGGTCTAAAGACAATGGATACAGATAAGGCTTTGTGTTTGTAATTTATTAACAAGGTAATTTGCAGAAGAATATCATTTGGATTGATTATTATCAGACAAATCAGCTGTTAACTTTTCATCTGAAATTCTATACACATTTCGCACGAGCTATAACGTACATGAATAGAACTACTTGGTTGTAGTAAACAAGTCCACATGTCGTTAAATCTTCTTGATCGTCCATGAATACAATTATGCTAACACACTATTTTCTGCTTAAGCACAATTGCTTACCGGTAAACCGCTAAAGATCATAGTCCCTTGGTCTTAATGTATAGTGTGGGCTACTGTGGGTTAATTACATTGAGCTACTTAAAGCACATATTCACTGAGCACAGATTTGCCTTAATGCGTAGCAAAAGCAGGTTACCAGCCAAAATATGATACAATATATTTTACTTGTGACTGGTTACCCGACTCATTTCCGCCGAGGAAATCCATTTCAAGCAATATTCAACTTAGTAGCTTCATGAAACTGGGAACAATTTGGACAGCTTAAGATGCTCTCCAATTGTCCATATTAAACAAATGTCAGCACTTTAATTCATTCAAGGCTTTAAATCATTCAATTACGATACTTCCCACCTGCCTGGAGAATCGTTACAAGGATCTTGGCACCTCCAGTTGGCACAATTCACAATATCTGGTGATCAATCATAATTATATTCACACTCTAAGTGTAGTTGTCAGAATGTCAGAAGAGATCGTTTGCATAATGATGTCACAAGCCCATAACAGTACCCTCACTGAGGTCATTGAAGAGCTATCATTGGCTGAGAGTTGTGCATAATGCACAACTCTATTGGTTACACCTGTTAAAACCCTTTGGTCATTTACCGGGAACCCCCTCTTCCCCTCACCATCCCAGCAAAGTCCAACATTACATGGTACAGACAAACAAACACCAAAACTAAACATTGATAAAACCAGGCTGAGAGTTGTGCGTAGTGCGTACACGCATTCACGTTTCTATTGTTTGACACCAAAGATGTCAGCAAATGCAAGGGGTCTATTGGTTATACCTGTTAAAACCCTTTGGTCATTTACCGGGAACCCCCTCTTCCCCTCACCATCCCAGCAAAGTCCAACATTACATGGTACAGACAAACAAACACCAAAACTTAACATTAATAAAACCAGGCTGAGAGTTGTGCGTAGTGCGTACACGCATTCACGTTTCTATTGTTTGACACCAAAGATGTCAGCAAATGCAAGGGGTCTATTGGTTATACCTGTTAAAACCCTTTGGTCATTTACCGGGAACCCCCTCTTCCCCTCACCATCCCAGCAAAGTCCAACATTACATGGTACAGACAAACAAACACCAAAACTTAACATTAATAAAACCAGGCTGAGAGTTGTGCGTAGTGCGTACACGCATTCACGTTTCTATTGTTTGACACCAAAGATGTCAGCAAATGCAAGGGGTCTATTGGTTATACCTGTTAAAATCCTTTGGTCATTTACCGGGAACCCACTCTTCCCCTCACCATCCCAGCAAAGTCCAACATTACATGGTACAGACAAACAAACACCGAGACCAAACATTGATAAAACCAGTCTCTCACGAAGCATGGCTGGTTAACCTTTGCATCAGTATAAGCCCAGGGAGCAACATCAAAAAAATTCTTCAGGGTTTTAACATGTAATATTTAATGCAGTGGCCTGACGTTTCGACCCTAGCAGAGTCGAATATTTAAATTCAAACTAAAATTGATATACTTGTACCTTAATGGCTTCTGTCTGGCACCCCCCCCCCCCAAAAAAAACCCCCCACAAAAAAACCCAAAGATATGGACAAATGGGGAGACCACCAACATTAGGGCTAGATAGCTCTGTTCTTAGACTGCTGGCACTTTTATCTGGAGTTCGCAGTTTCACATCCCGTTCTAGTAAACTTTTCTTTGTTATACACAAATACCAATTACATTTTTGATGACTGTTATTGTGCGCCTTCTTTGTATGTTTTTCTTCTTTTTAAAGTCTTTGTACATTTGTTGACCCCTCATGAGTTGTCATATTTTCAATGGAGGAAGATATTTTAAACTATTTGCATTAATGTGATCTTTAACAGTATCATCATTCAGTTGAAATAATAAGTAATAAATAAATATAAAAAATAATAATAGTCAAACAATTAAAAAAAAAATAAAATAAAAAATTACATATATATATATTTTTAGCCTTTGAGAAAGACTTTGCTGGGGTCGAAAGGTCAGGCCATTAACTATTTTTTGCATTTATACCACAGGTCCTTTTGGTTGGTAAGCAGTTTACTACTCTCAAATAAATAAATAAATAAATAAATGAATAATCCGCAGTATCACTATCTCCTCTAGGAAGGTGTGCTCTTATTGTTTTCTCTTTAATGTCATTTCCCCGAACCTACTAGAAATTCATTGTCCTACCCTTCCTTGTTAACAGGTTTCCCCAGGCTTCTGAGTTCAAGTGATTAAGTTAGCTGTTGAAATATCCAAACTGGATTTCATTGTCTTTAAGAAAAAAGAAATTGTATTCCTTTTTCCTTACAATTTTGCTTCAAATCCTTTCCATGTACTTTTAATGTATTTGAAATTTTAAATTCAAAATGCAATTCGGTCGTTGGATGTTTTGAAGTTTTTGAAATCAACCATACACCATAAAGTTATTGTAAATAGGTTACATCAAAACAATCTGTCCAACTTAACAGTGGTTGTTCAACTGTGAGATGTTATCATTTTGTCCCAAGTCCCAACCCCCACCTGATTGAAACACAGACCTGCTCGACAAACTTAACATAAAAGAAGAGTCACATACTGTGTATGAGCAGAGAAGAAAAAAAAAGTGCATGAAATTAGTTATGTAAAATATTCCATTTGTGTCTGCGGGATTGAATAGGATCCTGCTCAAATTACCCGTCCTTACGCTGTATAGCGATGCGTAGGTATATAAAGAGTGGTGAACCGCCTCAAGAACTCTCGGCCATTAATGTTATATTAGCACCTCGGACATGCACTGTAGGTTCAGTTAATGTCAATGGCATTGGATGAAGGAGAGAAGAGAATGAGTTTGTGACGTCATATCTCTCGCTCGGAGTACTGCTTAAAGTGGGGCTTGTTCCAAGATGGTGTGCAGACAGGAAATTTTGTGATTAAAACTCTGTGTGCGTGGTTTATGCGCGAATATACTCCCAAGCAATTTAAAAGAATTTTACAGAAAAATGTACTGCTATAACAAAGCTGCCAACTCTCCATGATACTGTCAAAAGTTTCCTAAAAACAATCTTTCCTTGTTCTAGTGATTAAGGAAACCTTGACCTATTGTGTTGAATGTGATTCTTAACATCTCCCTGATTATGGCATACAAAAACTTCCTGATTGCAAGATGCAAATGTTTACCTGTACATGTAGGGCCTACATGTTCATAACCCCAATTGACACAAAGACACAATTTTGAACAACAGATGGAGTAAGGCCGTGTCCAAATTGACGGCTGTGGCTGTTGCAATGGGCAGCCTGTACTTCTACGCATATACTTCTACGCATATACTTCTACGCATATTGACGTCATGGTTCAGCCGTACATTTTGTAGATGTAGCTGACAAATTCAGACACTGCATTCCTCTTTGCTGATTTGTTTAAAATGAAAATATGTATCCATGAGTTTGGCTGTGCATTATTGTTCAATGTAAAAAACAAATTATGATCCACACACATAATATACACCCACACTAGTCTGTTTTTTAACTCACATCTGGTTTGTACATAAATAATGTAAAGGTTACATGTAACTGTGCAAATGTTTAACGGGCGCAATTAATATTAAATTGTGTATAATGTTGATGATTACAATTTCATATGGAATTTTCATGTTACAGCCTTTGAACTTGCTTCGTGTTCTGCAGAAAGGGCACTTCCTTCTGAAAAACATATCAGAATTTCTATTATTAATTCATTAAAGAGCACAAGATCAGGGGGACAGTTTCATAGAGTTGCTTTAGCAGAAAATATCGTTGACAACATTTCTGCTGATCAACAATTAGCCAGGAAACCAGTTACAAATTGTGCATGTGACAATTGCATTTTGGCAGGTACCGTAATTTTCGGATTATAAACCGCGGTTTATACGTTGATTTTGACTTTTTTTAAAACTCCTGCGGTTTATACGCCGACTATAAATATGGAAGAGAAAAAAACAGCATTTTTATAAAGAAAGATCGTTTGTAAAATGTTCTAAATAAAAACAATGTTCTTAAACGATAAAAAATCCTGCAAAACATGCCTGTGTGGTGACAAAATCCTGTTGAAAATGCCTGTTGAAAATCCCGCCTCATTTGTATTCCGTGTTGCCTTTATAAAACGTTTATCAACCGCCCTATTGTTAGAGTTCAGTCACCCCTCTGAGATGAACAATCAGCGAAACTCGAGTTAGACTAGACTGGTCCCCTGTCTATTTATCCCAGCGATCTCCATATGCTGATATATCTCCGAACAGACGGTCTCATACAGACCAACATCAAACAAACGAAAACTGTGCGGTATTGCTCACGCACGTACATGTATAAAAACGTTCCTCCGACCACGAGGTGCATGATTTCTCACAAAGGGAATTTCCCTTGCCTTTTCGTTCCCACAGCTACACGCCGCCATTCCTTCACCCCCTAACTATAAAGTTTACCACGTTAGGAGCATGCAAGCACATCTGCGGGATCGAGGTGATGAATACTATGGCAGTGCTGCGAGAAGCACTACGTCATAATTATTCACGCGATCGGCCAATCGGAAAGCTGTGAGAAGCACTACGTCATAATTATTCACGCGATCGGCCAATCGGAAAGCTGTGAGAAGCAATACGTCATAATTATTCACGCGATCGGCCAATCGGAAAGCGGCCGGTCAGGAATCAGCCAGTCGGCCTGTGCCAATTGCGCTCGTGGTGCTTCGGGTAACATGAAGAATAAAACCATGGCTAGAATGGAGAGCCTTACAGCCTTTATCAAATTTCCTTACATCAATAACCAATTCGCGGCACTTCAGTTTTAACACTATTCACTGAAGTGGGTTCCCTCATCAACTCACGTCACAAATTAACCGCGATATCATCGAATATCGCGATATATTTTTGACGATGTATCGTGAATGAAAAAAAGCAATATCGCCAAAGCTTACCATACGCAGTTTTGCGAACTTCACTTCCGTGTTTTGAGGTTAGTTTTTTTTTTCATTTTGGCCGCGGTTTATACGCCCGCGCGGTTTATACGCTGACACCTAAATATTTTTTCCATATTTTGGAGCATTGCGGTTTATACGCCGGGCGGTTTATAATCCGAAAATTACGGTAATCTTTTCCAGTGAGTAAGTGAGTAAGAATAACTGTTTGTGCTTTTAAGCAGCTCTATGAAATTTGGCCTGTGCTACAATACTTAAACGCACGAAAATTAGCGAAGCAAAAAACAAGTGTGCTATTAGAAAAGGTTACCAGCCACAATACTATGCTTGGTTCCCTGCTTCCTGCTTACTTTGCCCAGTAGAAAAAACACACTGTCCAGCGCTGTTGTGTGTTTAAAGCAGTTTTATTTTTGAAACTGAGGCAAGGAGTGCCTGACCTTTATAGGAGTAGTTTCCATGAAACTCCAGTTCTGTGTCAAGTGCACAGTGTTGAATCATTAATGTAACCAGATGGACTTTCCTGTAAAGGCAGTTTAAAGGCTGTTGTTACAGCAGAAAGGATTCACATTATGAATGTGAATGCAGGTCTGATACTTCATGGAGGCAACTGCCTCCTTGTCCCTGGCCTCCGTGGCCTCTCTTCATTGCCTTGGTGCCCCTTGAAATGTTCCAATTGAAATTTACAATTTCCTCATAGAGGTGTCGTTTACCAAAACAGAAAATGCCCTTGCCTCCACAAAAATGGGGGGCCTGTGAATTTGTATAAATCATAGAACCAGGAGAAGGCTGAGCTCAATGGCACTATTTTGCTCTCTTGTGGACCCGTCTTTCGATACCATGTTACACATGTGTACAGCAAAATGGGGGGCCTGTGAATTTGTATAAATCATAGAACCAGGAGAAGGCTGAGCTCAATGGCACTATTTTGCTCTCTTGTGGACCCGTCTTTCGATACCATGTTACACATGTGTACAGCAAAATAGCAAGGCACATTGAGAATATTCCATTTTCTTATTGGTCGATCTATTAAAATGACATACTGTAGTAACTGATGGCAAATGTTGCCATACATGAGTGTCACATTATATCATTTTGCGATATGCGTGTAAAAACATGGCAATATATAATGGCCTAATGCATCCATAAAATTCTATTTTGTAAATGGTCATCTTGCTTGAAAATAATAGTTCTGTAATGACGTCACAACTGTTTTTACGACTGCATGTATGTTTCTTCCTGAACTAATATGCAAGTTCAAATATTTTTTTGTGAGATAACAGATTTTCACTTCCACTCAAATTTTTTCTAATTCTAATTTTTCTTGGTCTTCCTCTAATTTTGTTGGTGCAGAAATGGTATCAATGTTGAGGGCGCTACACACAAGTATGTGGTCGACCTGATCAAGCAAGGCGGGAGCGAGCTGACGCTCACCGTCATCTCCGTGCCAAACTTTAAAGAGGATCAAGGGGAGCCCAGCGATGACTCGTCCGGCTACTCGTACTGTGATTTCAGCGACAAGAAACCGGTACCCATCACTGTGCCCGATTACCAGCACGTCTTCACCGGAGACAAACATGTGGTATGTGAAAAGCCGTACCCTGAGTTGAGTGGCTTTGGCAGTGGTTGCACCATCTACATGTTATGTGTTGTGAACTGGTTGCACCATCTACATGTTACGTGTATGTCCCCAATTCAGCAATGTTGATATTTGGGGGACGGTATTGACATGGCTCTACCCCCAACCCCACCCCATCTTTTTCAGTGGAAGGAAGAAGGAAAAGTTTACCTGTACCTATTAGAATCTGAACAATCAACCAGAATAGACCTTTGTATAGACTGTACATTGGGACCCGTTTAAGTGCGCAAGTTTGTTTCCTTCATGCGTTAAAGCAATATATGTGGGACCAAAGTGGTCCCAAAATGTTCAAACATACACGAGACTTGCACTGTATCCTTTATGTCATGGCTCAAGTTTTTGCCAACCCAAGGTTGGAAAAATTATGGGAAGCCATAAATGCAAAGCAAAAACAGATAGCCACAGTTTGTAATAATGATACACAAACTTTCAAAAATAGTGTTGAATTTGTTGGAAACAAAGCAACCAATCATGGAAGGTATTATTTCTTTTTCTTAATCGAACGTTTGCAGAAATTTTGAATTTATTCACAACATCTGTTAACACGATTGAATGTTTTGCTAACATTCAACCGTCCATGCCAACCAGCGCGGTGTGTTTATACAACAATAGAAAGGTCTTTATCACATCTTACCCCACAGATATACAGATGACCTGTTTATGTATTGTATGGAACTATGAATATGTGTGACGCCTAATGAAAAAAATCAAGCTGTTTACAGAAAAAGTGAAATTGCTTTAAAGGTAAAGGCATACGAAGCATCAGGAAATACAACCTCTGGCGTGTCGTAGCCGAGCGGTTAAGAGCATCAGACACAAGTTCTGGTGGCTGAGTCATCAGGGTGTGGGTTCGAATCCCGGTCATGACACTTGTGTCCTTGAGCAAGACACTTAACTATAATTGCTTCTCTTCACCCAGGGGTAAAATGGGTACCTGTTAGGGCAGAGATGGTTTTTGTGAATGATTTAGCTTAGTGCGCTTTGGCAGCACAGGCTGTATACTCCCCAGGGAGCTGAGATGGTTTTAGGAATGAAATAATGGCCCAGTGACCAGGGGTAATAAAGTGTGAAGCGCAATGATCATTCTTTGGAATTGCGCTATATAAGAGCCGATATTATTATTATTATTATTATTATTATTATTATTATTATTATTATTATTATTATTATTACCCTTTTTAATAAGGGCTTTACAATGTTCACTCCAATCGAGCTTACTATCAATGGAAAGGTCTATACTATGAAATCAATGTGATGTGATATTTTAAACATTCTGTATGTTGAGCAATACATGTACTTTGCTTACCATGCTGGTCTAATAAGTGTTATTTGAAAACGCTTATTCTTTGCTGTTTGATGAGCAAATAAACACAGTTTTGAGTCTTGGCAGGAAGTGCCTTGGTTTCGGCATGGAGCGGCACACAAGTACTTTAGAAATTAAATACTATATTCCAAATAAAGAAAAAAAAATAAAACAAAAAAATCTCCTGAAAAAGGAAATTGAAAAAATGTGATTTCCTTGTTTTTGAGAAACCTCTGGAGATGTTGTTCATGTACATTTTTATGATCAGACAGCATGAACAAGCCTAGAGTCATCGTAAACAACCCTCCCCCCACCCTCTTTTCATCTCTGTCCTACACACTCTCTGCAGGTGTATAACATCTACCTTGGGGGCAAACTCAAGAAGGCCCACAGGTACAGCCAGTTTGCTGATCTTCACAATCGGCTAAAGCGAGAGTTCCCCGATTTCCAATTCCCAAAATTCCCCAGCAAGTGGCCGTTCTCGTTATCCGAGCAGCAGCTGGAGGCCAGGCGGAAGGGGCTTGAACAGTATCTAGAAAAAGGTGAGGAGCTTTTGTTTGCTGTATCAGTAACAGGCTGGGTAAATCGTGGGCTGGCTTGGTGATTACAGCAGGTCTGGCTGGTGGGGCTGGTGAGACCGTTAACTCATTTGGTCCTGTTTAGATTAGGGTTGACCAGTCAGCCCCTAGCGGACTGAGACGAGTCAACTGGACTGGAGTTGCTTTGACAGCCATGTTCACGTCCCAATCTGGAATTTGAATTGTGTGTTTGCGCCTGCCTAATTGACAAGAAAGAAGAAGAAAAAACCACAATTGCACTTTTTGTGTCTACTTGAGTTTGTGTGAGAAGGTTCAGCTGTTAATATTAAAAAAGGAAGTACTTCAGATCGACGAGTTATTTCTTTATTGTTTGTCTCATATCTGGGTCAACAAAAGAGTAAGAGGAAAAATCTGCACTGTGTATGTCTAAAATACTTTTTACTTGTTTATTTTGTTTTGGTTGGTGTAATGGTTGACATCAGCAGTTTTGTATTACGCCGCAAATTTCAAATACAAATTGACCCTTTGTGAAGTAAGTGATGAAGGGTGGGGGCAGGCTGTCCTGTAATTGATGTTAGCCTAAAAAATGTCACAATCTTAAAAGCTTTTTCAGGGTGAACAAAAAGAAATTCACTAGAATGGGATTTGAACCTGCGAACCTGCGACCTCCGAGTTTAAGCGCTGGTGCTCTACCAACTGAGCTATCTAGCCCTATATATGGCTGTATATGGTTGTTTGATTTGTGACTGGTGATTGGCAAATGGGATTCCTGAAAAATAAGCATCCTCATTCTATGTTTAAATTTTGTTTCAATGTTAATTTTCAGAAATTATTTTCAGTGTGGAAAAATTGAAATTGTGTATATATAACAAATTGCTGTGGGTATTTTTATTTTCTAGAATTTTGCGTAAGTAGAATTTTAAAATAAAGATTTGATTTTATAGTAAAATGTATTCATCATTTGAGTTGTTTTCTTGATTCTGATATGCACAAGACTTGCCCTGTCCAGATGTAGGTCTGCCCTTATAAAAAACGATGTTTGAATTTTTTTAAGTCCTGAAATTTCATCTTTGAGAGGGCAAGGCCATTTCCATTTTACAAAGGGCACTTCCATTGGAAAATCTTATAGACTTATGGAAACTTTTGAAGGGGCACCAATGCCCATTCCGGGTCTTCATGTAATTCCTGGACTGTTTTTGTTTTTCAAGATTCAAATATCATGCCATGTTTGCGTTATATGATGTCCTAATTTCAAGTGTTGATATTTTTCTTCATCACTCAGTTTGTTGTGTACGGGTTATTGGTGAATGTGATTCAGTACGAGAATTCCTCAACATGGAAGACGTAGACACACTTGAGGTGAGTTGGGTTTCTGGAAGCCTGGGGGAATTGGTGGGAATAGACCTTTCTATTGCAGCGAGACTTACACTGTATATTGCAACTTCATGGTCCGAGTTTTTGCCAACCGAGGTTGGAAAACTATGGAAAGCCATAACTGCAAAACTAAAAACAGATAGCCATAGTTAGTAGCAATGTTACACGAATATGTTGGAAACAAATCAATCAATCATGGAGGGTATTTCAGTTCATAAATCTTTACAGAAAATGTTGAATTTGGTCACAACATGTTTTAACACGATTTAAGGTTTGTTAACATTCGGCCGTCCATGCCAACCGGCGCACTTTGTTTATCAACAATGGAAAGGTCTAACTAGACCCCTTGCATAAAATAGTGTCATAAGCTGAAACAGCGCCCTCACAGTAGTCAAACAATGACCTATGGTTATACCTGTTTCAGTTGTTTGACCTCAGTGATGGCAGCCTGTGTGAGGGGTCTGTAAACCCTCTTACTGTCTGACCATTCAGTGTTATTCACGTAGCTTTTGAATAATAGATGCACTTGATGCCAGCCTGCAGTCTGCTAGGGTGAAAGCATCTTCATAGTACTCAGATAGTTTGAGTGCACAGTTGGGGTGCATTTTTGCATGTCAGAGAAGAATTTTCATAAGGCTGTTTCAAAACACAGGCATTTTCAGGAATTTTCACGGACATCAACCCTTGTCCCTGACAATGGGTTCCTCGCACAAGCGAGTTCTCTCTTCAACTCTGCAAACAAACTTTTCAAAGTTGTATTTTGTTGATTTGATTTTTGCCTATATAGACGTTTGACGAACTGAGAAGCACACCCCAAGTGAGTGACAGAACTTTACAAGTCTGCATGAAAATTTCACTAACTCTGACTAACTTTCAGGTTCTCCTCCCTGCACCTATAACAAGTTAATTGTGACTGGCTCTGGCAAAATCCCTACACTTTGACCCCAAAATGAACTTTTGATATTTATCATGAAATTTAATGACAATCCTCTTGATGTTTCGGAATTTTTTCCCTTTTTCCCCATCAAAATCTGGAGTAAATACTCTGCTTAATTGGGACATAAAAAATGAAAAATTCTCAAGTTGGTTTGTGGGGTCAAACTTTGACCCTTTCATGGCCGTTACCTACATGTATCAGAGTAAATGCAGAGGAGTTTTGAGTTTTGTCAGAGTGGGTCTCAATCGTTCACTTTCCCCATGCCTTGTCTGTTAATTTCACTGACATGACTGACCCTGCAGTAGCACATTCTTATTTAACAGCTTGATTGTTTGGATTCTGCTAACTCTAACCTAGGTAGTTGTGTCACATCCAGTAAACACATACACTTGCTTTAAGCGTTGATCTTTCTGCTATCAAAGGCGCAAATTTTTCGCCTTCTAAAACAAAAGCTACAAAATTTGGCCCTTGAATAGGTGGAGTCCTCGATGTTTACTAGAGTGTGATATGTTGTGTTTTTCCTAATAGTTTGCATGCCCCACGGCACGATTTATAATTAAATCTAAACACGTTTCTGTTGACGCGCACATTTATTACTGGAGAATGTTGCACGCATTGTGAAATATGAGTCACCCAGTGAAGTATTACATGGGCAACCAGAGAACTTTACTCCGGGTTAGAGAATTAAGTTGTTTGGGCACCTGCTGCTTTTTACAAGATTCGAACCACCCTCTTGTCACAGGGCATGCTTGGTGGTCTAGCAGTTCAGACATCCTCCTCTAGAATGGGAGGGTTGTGGGTTCGAACCCAACCAGAGTAACCTGTGGATTTATTTCTGCGTACCTCAGAAAGCACTGTTTGACAGTTTGTAGGCGTGTCATTTCTCAGGAATTTTTCGAAATCTCCTTTCTGAACATCAACATTTTCCTGAAAGACATGAAAGAAGTAAAGCAGTCACCAAAGGGGGAGAGAAATAGCCCACATTGTGTCCAAACCTGTAGTTTTGTCTTTCTGGTGATGCACAGAGTCTGTAAACCTCCTGAATGGAACATCTGTGAGGTTCAGGGTCTAAAATAAAGGGGGGACCCAGGACTGCCAGCCATTTTCAGAAAATTTCACAGACATCAACCCTCATCCCAGGTGGTTTTCAAGGAATTTTGCGAAACTGAATTTTCGCAGAATGGCTGTTTTGGGATTTAGCTTAAATTGAAGAAACCTATATAGGAGATACTAATGCTACCATTGCTGTACCTTGGCTTCAGTACTGGGCCAGGTTTCAAAGAGCTGTTTCAGCACAAGAAGTAGCTCAACACAACAAAATTATGCTTACCAGAATAAGGTTACCAGCCAAAATACCATGTAACATGTACCCTCTGTGACTGGTATCCAGCTCTTTTTTTGCTCAGCAGAAAATCATTAAGCAATATTTTCTGCTTAAGCAGCATATGTTTCTTTGCATAACCTCACCAATGGTGTACAGTATGTCGTTAACACAGGTGGACTAATTGACTAACCAATTGAAGGATTTACTCTCTTGCATGGCTTGAAATTAACACTAGACTGTAGACCCGAGGCCTGAGTGGTTTAAGCATCGGGCTGGTAAACTCTAGACCGGACAAGTCTGGCAGTCTTGTGTTTTTCACACTTTTAGTCTGACCAGTATCTTTCAATTAAAAGATATTGATAAGACTTAACATTTAATTTAATTTTAATTTTAATAAAGCTTTTCCACACTAAGGTATTATTATTATTCAATTGAAAAACAGTGCCAGATTTGTCCAAGCGTGAAGTTACTGGCCTGAGGCTAAAATTACTGGCCTCTGACCTGTAGCTACATCGTTAAAAATCGCCACCATGCAGAGTAAAGTAAGCCTTCCAACTGTTCAAGGAGCAGCCGCTTTTGACGTTTCCTATTGATTGCAAAAAAAGTAATTTGGAAAGGCCTGTCACTCCAAATTACATTCGGACAGTTTGCACGTTATGATTGGTGTTGGATTGGTTTGGGGCAACAATTTATGAGTGTTTGATGGCAGTTTCTTCATTTTTATGCTTCAGCGGTGACATCCATCGATAAAGTTGATTAGATGTGGATATTCAGGATCAGGCATGAACTGAGGGGCAGTCACACACTTTAAATAGCTTTTTGATATGAAGGGAAGGAATGCAGACACACATACAGCTAGTTTGGGAGTATTTTTGTCAACCACGATCAGATTGAAACCATGAATACACCCAGGGCTTCGATTTCAAGAAGAAACAAGATTGATCTTTAGTTTGAATCAATCTGAAATGCTATTAAGCAAAGTGTGATGTCACAATACAAATCACTATGGCAATATGTGGTGTGTGGGCGAACAGTCTAGTGCATCAGACTCAAGTTCTGATGCCTGAATCATCAGAGTGTGGGTTCGATTCTCAGTCATGACACTGAGTTCCTTGAGCAAGGCACTTAACCATAATTGCTTCTCTTAACCCAGCTGTACAAATATAAGAACCTGAGAGCACTGAGACAGTATTTTGTTGGAATAGACCTTATGCATATGACGTCATTTGAGTAGGGCGCCCTCACCTAGAGGTCAAAAGGAAGATGCTCATTGGCCAGTCTTGTGCGCCGCGCGTACAAATCAGCGCGTTTCCATTGTTTCATCATCAGTTTACCTCTAAGATGGCGGCTTGGTGACGTCAATGCATAAGGTCTATAACTCCTTAGTGCTAATTTAAGCAGCTTGGGGTTGTATGCTTCCCAGGGAGTTGAGAAAGTTTAAGGAACATTCTAATTAGTATGCTTGATGAACAGGGATAATGTTGTAAAGGGCATTGATCTAGCTACTAGGATGCTCTATTGAAGAACCAAGTATTATTATTAAATAAGGAGGCAAAGTTATTTTTGAAGACCGTGACGTGACAGTAACATGAGGCAAGCCCACCTTACATTCTCTATCTGGCAAAACGTGAACCTTACTTTGTTTTTACCAGGCATGATTATCTTTCTACTTTGATCTGATTTTCAATTTTTTGCCCTCAGAAATGTCTGCAAAAATTGTTACTAAATAGCCTTTAAAATAATTAAAGTCTACACCATTTATACCTGTACATGTAGGCCAGCCCTTGTACTCAATGAGGTTGTCCTACATTTTTCCTGAGTGCCAAATATCCTGCCTAGTTTTCTCCCAAACTGTGATCATCAAATGTAATTTCCACAAGTTGGCTGTGCAGTTCAATATGTTCACAATTAGATGGGAATAAATTGACATTTTTCCCAAAACTATTTATGTATAACTTTGTGCTCTCAATTGATGTTGGTTACTTTGATGAATTTGTCTTTGCAGGAAACTAGTAAGAGAGAGGATCAGAACACAGCCCAGGTCGAACTGAGAGTACTAGTACCTGATAGATCACAGATCACCGTTACCGTCCGAAGAAATAACACTACACCTGATGTATATAATGTAAGTGTGACATATTATTTGCTTTTACCCATACACCAATGTGTGTAAAGCATTGTACACTCGGTACCTTCCCGAGTCCTGTGAAAATCCACAGGCATATTACTCGGGTGGGATTCGAACCCACGACCTTTGCCATTCTAGAGTAGATGTCTCTCTAACCCTACAACTCCCCAACGAGACAAAGTATTAATTTGTATTTATTAATTTGTATTTTACACTTACACCAATGTGTGTAAAGCACTGTCTACGCAGAACTTTCCCGAGTCCTGTGAAAATCCACAGGCATATTACTTGGGTGGGTTCGAACCCACGACTTTTGCCATTCTAGAGTAGATGTCTTACCACTAGACCACTGAGATTGCCTGGTAGCTAGAGGCAGTTCAAATCCTATATTTTACAGGACTTTTTCACAGGACTCTGGAAAGTTCTGCGTAGACAGTGCTTTACACATATTGGTGTAAGTGTAAAATACAAATGATATACTTTGTCTCGGTGGGGAGTTGTAGGGTTAGAGAGCAAACTTTCACATTACCCTGTTAACTGCCTCGGTCCCTCAAAGTCATGTCAGTTTATGGAGTTAAAATATGTTCATGTAGAATCTCTTACTGCTGCTGGAAAATCAACAAATTTCGATGTCTGGCTGTGCTGTGTAGTTATATATGGGTGGATGTGGCTGGCTGCCAACGGCACCCTTTCATGCCTGCTTCTCAGACACATTGTAGCCGCGTCCCCTGAGATTCAGCTGCGAGTAAGGATGATTTACCCTCCCAAATTATTATTATTTGAAAGGCAAATGTCAAACCTGTCTGGATTCTCAAAATTTACCAAAAACCTCCATTTGTTTCTTAAGGACTTAGGAAGCTTAGGGGTTATTTAAACAGTATGGTTTACAATCGGTACCGCTTGCTATTTTCTCAAAAGGTTTTTTTGGTGCCTTTACACTCACAAAAATCAGTTTGACTACCCATATGTACAACAGCTAGATAGCCCATAGCGGAATTGATTGCGTATCAGTCACTGTTTTTTCCCCTCATCTTGAGTTTAGTCTGTGGCACTTCCTCTTAAAACCCTTGGGCAGTCAGAGAGCCAAACTATATTAAGAAGATGTCAAACTTAACTAAGTACAAGAGTCTTGACTTGAAACCTGTAACAGGCCACAAATGGCAAGGACGTTTTCTTTTGTCTTCTTCAGGGATGTGATTTCTCCGTTTTTAACTGGAAATCTGTTTTGTTTTTTTCCCCCAAACAAAGAAATCCATTATTTGTTGCCCCCCCCCCTTTTTTTTTTTTTTTTACTTGAGATCAAATTCATACAAAAATTGAGATAAAACCATATATATATTGCCCCAGATTGCAGAGTAGGGCTTTTAAAACCAAAGATAATATCACTAGTGGACTTCGTGCTCACAAGTTTTCAAGCTCGCAAGCTTTCGCACTTTGCGCTCAGAGATAAGTTTTTTTTTCAACAGCCTGTCACATCCCTGCTTCTTCTTTCTCTCGCTTTATGACATCGCAGCAAGTGATTGGCTGTGAAACACCCTATGCTGTTTGACTGCAAGATGAACAAGAATCATGGCATAGATGAGGGCCCAATTTTATCAAGCTGCTTAAGCACAAAAAGTAGCTAAGCCAAACATAATTTTTAGAAAATTTGTATGCGTTTGGTAATCACTCTTACAATTAATGGCAATAAAAACTTATTGGCTAGAAGTACAGCAGCTTTCGAAAAGCATTTTGAGAATCATTCCACTTCGAAGAAATGTGGTTATGGAAAAAGATATCAGGTTTTATGCCCCCAAATTTGAATCTGAGAAGCGTTTCTCAGATTGTGTATTCCTATAGGGATTATTCTTCCTGTGTGGACATATTTGTCTCCGGTTTTTCGGCGATATCTCAAAAACGCAACCGCCTTTTGAAGTGGAATTTTCACAGGTTAGTTTTATTGTATATATCTACATTTATATAGGATTAGAACAAACGAACAGTTCCAAAAACCAAAGGTATACTTTGCCTTTCAGCAGCTCTATGGAGTTTGGCCATGGTCATGTCCTTGTGTAAGAATTGAGGTAATACTGTTAGGGCTCTCCCTTAGCCCTAGCCCAGCATACAGCGTCTAGTAAAAACTCCTTCTCAACTTGCTTTGTGGGCTACAAAAAACTTTACAACCTACTTGTTAAAGTAGTTATTTATGAGTGTGTGAATTTAACTTAATTTTACCATTAAACTGGTGGTGATTGCTACCATTAATACATCAGAAAGATACATTTATGACAATACATGCAGGCCTGGAATTATGCGGAGGCCGTGGCCTCTGTTGCCCTGGTCTTGGCCGTGGTGCCCCTTCAAAAGTTTCCCACAGACCTTAAGATATTCCAATGAAAGTGCCCTTTGCAAAATGAAAACTGCCTCGCCCTCTCAAAAATGAAATTCCAGGCCTGTACATGTTTAAAATCTGGGCTACGAAAGCTTCCGAGGGCAAGTAAAATGCACAGATTACCAGCCCAGTGGACTACTTTACAAAAAGCTGAAGTGCAAGGCCTGACCATGTCCGTTAGACTGCTCTCTTTTGAATAGTGTTGGCTATGGGGAGATTTATTAATTTGACATTTCAATCAGTGCACTCTGGAGTGTCCGGGGACCTTTCCTTAAACCTCAGCTTGGGCTCCGAACGACATCAATTTTGGAGCAGTGCACTTTTTGCACGGTGTTTACAACATCAAATAAAGCCAAGAGACGGGACCTAAGCTGAGGTTGGGAAAGAAAAAAAAACCCAGATCAGAGTACACTGACGGAAACATTGAGAAAACAAATCCGCAGCTCATCTCACTGGCCACCCTATTCAAAAGCAATCAGTGCGTGGTTTTACCTGAGATAGTCCAGTTAATCCAGTCTTATCATGGACAGCTTCAAGTCTTACTTCGGTCATGCCCTGAATTTTAATTTGCCAGAGTTTCGAAAAGTTCTCCTTCTCAGTATGTACTTGTGTAGTGTTTTTAACGGTAATGTTTGTGTGTGTCTTTTGTTTGTCTTTCTTCTATGGTTGCCTTGCCAGTTAGTTTTGATTATTTACATAAGAAGGGTTAGAGGTGTCTGTTTCTTGAAAAGATCAAAACATTACCAATGCCAGCAGGGATATTCCAATGATTTCTGTTGGCGGGACAGTCGTATCCCCATACTGTGGTTTGGGCATTGGCCTGGTGACCAGTCTTTTTTCTTTATCCTTTTCTTCCATTCTGTGCATTTTAACATGCCCTTTTGATAATTTTTATGTAAGGGACGCAATATACATGTATATATTAACTATTGTTAATAATTATTATTATCATTACTGATCTTCCATTTCTGTAATAAAATCAAATTGCTTGGTTTTTATTGCTTTTCTCCTCTTTTTTTTTTTTTTGGGGGGGGGGGGGGTTTTGGGTCTCTTTTTCCTGTTTTTTGTTGTAAGAACTGTCAAATATTTAATGCTGATTATTGCTTAACTGAATTGTAAAAACAAATAAACAAAGCAAAACTGTTTGCATATTTTCTACTCCGACATTTCACTCAAAATAAATTCACAAAATCAGTGAAAATCCATCTCCCGATGTTTTGTTGTATGGGAATGATTGTACAGAACGACAATGTCCTTACAGGATTAAAAGTAAATTCAATCAGTCTGTGGAGTTATCACACGCACCCTGGATGAACAACTCTTAGCCTGAGATTACTAAGTTAATTATGTTTGCAGTTCCTCCTACCTCGCAGAACACTTTTTCCTTCTGGTCATTTCTCTGTCAGAAACGTTAAGAAATTTCAGATGCTCCAAAAGTACACATGTTGTACAGGTTAAGTGGGAGTCAACCACAAGTCTTCTTGTGTCTGCTTCACTTTTGGCTCAGCCGATACAAAGTCTTGTTTTCAGTGTGATTTTTATTTTATTTTTTACTTTAGATGACTTGTAGCTTAGATAATGTTTGCATTTTTTGCATAATTTCATAATTTTGTCAAGAGGGAGACAAAACAGAAAATGGAGGGATGAACTATGAACATAACTTGGCAGCAGGCAGTTCAAGAGTGAAATGGAACATGGGGACGTAAAAGAGGCTTCCCTCCTGCAGTGGAGTGATTTAGGCCTAAAAACAGTTGTTTTGTCATTGTAATTTTGAGTTGAACAAAGAAAAAATTACTAGAGCAGGGCATTTCTGTCACCCACCCCTGAACAAAGATATTGACAAAATAGGGAGACCACCAACTTTAGGGCTAGATACATGTGTAGCTCAGTTTGTAGAGTGCGGCACTTTAATCTGGAGGTTGCAGGTTCAAGTCCTGCTTTATTCGATTTATCTTTGTTCGACCCTTGCTCTATGGTTCAACCCAAAATGATTTAAAATTGACCCAGTCAATTTTCCTAGTGGTTTATTACTTGTTTTGTTATTGGCCATACATTCTATGTATGTACATGTAGAAGTACAATGTAGAAGTACAATTGATTTTTTTTTTTTTTTTAACAAACTGTTTTTCAGAGATCAAACTGTAACAATTTTGTTTGCATACTTTGTTTTTCTTCTCCCCAGGCCGTAGTTCATAAAATTGGACTCAACAGAGAAGTGGCCGAGTATTTTGCCCTGTTTGAAATCCAGGAAGATTTCAGTAAGTGTTCATGCATGAGATGTCTTTGGTTGACTTTTTTCTTCTTTTTCTTTACTTTCTTTTTTACAGAAAGTTTATTCTGTCTGGCTAGAATCGATTATCTTGAAAATTGATTTTATCTGAACTTGATGAAATGTTTCCAGGATGTGTGTTTGAATTTCCTGTCTTGTTGGACAACAAACATGTGCATGATACAATTACAAAGAACACTTAATTTATTTAAAAAACATTCTCTCTTTTTAAAAATCTCTCATTACACTCATTATACTTAACCAGCACTCACCTATCTTAGTATTTTCACTTACCAAGTTCCAAGTAATTTTACCCGATTTTGACCCCTTTCTCTTAAAAAAAAGTGTTCTGGGTTCTTTTACGCAACACACGAGACCAACGGCTTTATGTCCCAACTGAAGGACAAAGCAACAATGGTTAACTGTTTGCTTAAGGATGCAAGTGTCAAGACCGGAACTCGATCCCACACTCTGCTGTTTAGAACACCAGAGCATAAGTCCAATGCGCTTGACCGCTCAGCCACAACACGCCATTGGTGATTGCCTACAGTTCCACACTTGTGCCGACTAGTTCTGTGCACAGTTGTGCCACCATACACAACCCTCTCAGTTGAACAGTTTTTTAAGTGGTTGGTCACCTTGCTGGAAAATCGTTAAAAGCTTAATATCTTCTTATCTTTGTAGCGAGGAAGCTTGCCATCACCGAGTTCCCCCACAATCTCTACATTCAGAATTACACTAAATCCAGCACTAGTCAGAGCTGTATAGGGCTCAGCAGATGGATCTTCTCACCGCAGCAAGAGTTGTTCCTCAATCATGATGAGATTGCCATGAATTTCCTATACTGGCAGGTAAGTTGTTTTTAAATTTTTTATCCAACAACACAAGAGTGCAAAAGGAAGTTCAGGTGCTAACCTTTAGTCAACTTGTCGTTTAAATCACGCATGCGTGGTCTTTGGTTCACTCAAACGCGTTTAGATGATTGATTCAGCAAATTTGGTAACCAACATGGCGGCGACGTATGGAAGAGAAAAAAAATGCATTGGCCCAAAACACCATCTTGACAAAGTGATGTAACTTCGTTAGTTGACTAGAGAAAAAGTGCTCTGGAGCTAGTTGGATATAGTTGGACTAGCTAGTTCAACCATGCATTCTAGACTATGGTTAAGTCTAGTCAGCCAACCATACTTGCTCTTTTTGGCTATTTGGGAGGCAATATTCGATGTCAAATAAAAGAATGGACAATTTGTTATTCATTTTGAGGTTGAAAAACAAGTAGTAATCATACCAGGGCTCCAAATTTTCTGTGGACCACAGGACCAAGGCCAGTGATTTTCGAGTTGACACCAAGGAAGTTATGTTTAAAGTGGAACACAAATTATGTGTCTTACAAACTTTCAAAAGCACTTTAACGTTTTTCAAAAAGGTTGTTAAAATACCCTCATTAACTTGTTTTTTGTAATTTGGTGTCTTCTTTCCATCAACTGTAATGTTTCTTATGCCTCAAAAATAGATCAGATTTGAAGCAGCATTGCTCAATAGAAAACCTAAATAGAATGTACAAAATGTGTTTACTGGTGGCATCATGTAAAAGTAATCACTGTAAAGTATCCTACACGTATATAATATGAAGAAAGAAAAACCTATTGCAAAAAATTGCTGAGCACAGAAAAATCTTGCTTAGCGGAAACAGGTTACCAGCCAAAATTCCATAAAGATTACATTGTTGCAACTGGTGCCCCACAAATTTTTTGCTAAGCAGTATTTTCTGCTTTAATAACAGTTTTAGGAAATTGGGTTCTTTGGCTCAAGTATCATAAAGCTGGTAAACAGAAAATGGTGTTTAGCACCACATTTTTCTGCTTAGCAAAAGATTGCTGGGAACCAGTCACAAACAGTATACACTATATTGTATTTTGGCTGGTAACTTGTTTCTGCTAAGCAATATATATTTGTGCTTAGCAAATTGTTGTGCTTACAGGCACTGTGAAATTGGACCCTGCTGTATAAATGCAAAAATGAGAGCAGCAGTCTTGTGACACTAAGTAAGAGAGTCAAGTTCTAACATGTCTAAATTGCTTTAAAGGGAGGGTAGACTTTTTGGTAAATACTCAAAAGATTAATGACTATGAAATCTTATTTGGTAATGAGCACTGGAGAGCTGTTGGTATTATAAAACATTGTTAGAAACGATACCCTTTGAAGTAATTTAGTTTCAGAGAGAGAGGTAGTTTTTCATCAAAAAGTTTGAATCTTAGAAAGGCTTCAGGTTCTCAGGCATCTGGACGCACACTATTATATGCAACGAGGATTTTTCTTTCATCATTTTCTTGCAACTTCAATAACCAATTGAGCCCAAATTTTCACAGGTTTGTTACTTTATGCATATGTTGGGGCACACCAAGTGAGGATACTGGTCTTTGACAATTACCAAAAGCATACCCTGCCTTAAAAAAATCAAAACAACATCAGCCTTTGAGAAAGACTGCTAGGGTCAAAAAGTGAAGTCATTACAATTTTCTGCCTTTATTTTTGACTAAACGTTCAATAAGGTTTTGTATCCAACCGAAGTAACTACTTTAATTTTAACCCTACCTTTTAAAGACCAGTTTAAACTTTAGTCATTAAGGTTGGGGCAGGTAAGATAATTTATATAAACAACTGATTTGTTGCTAAAGCACGGCAGTCAGCTCCCTACTAAGTCTGGTTTGAGTCAATTCCCTGTCGGCACACAACTTCCTTGAAGTCACTCTGGTCATGCATGACCCTGACGTGGGTCCCCCCACTCCGCTCCTCGTCTTCCATCTTGATGAAATCCACAGTGGCAACGAGAAGGAGACTGCACGGTGTCGAATGGGGGCAACCGTGTATAAGTGGCTCCCAAGGCGAGAGCACACATGAATATCGTCCCAAACGTGTTGATACATGCCCGACCTGACCACTCTCTCCATAGCAACGCATCGTCTGTGAGCACAATGGGCAGTTTTTTTGTTCATCCCCTAGGAGCTGGTGAGGAGTGTGTCATTGCCCCAGGCAGGCAATATGCAAGGAGGTCCTAGGGAGAAAGGTCGTTTTGTGTTATTACTGACGTATACTCATGCTTTCTTTCTTTCTTTCTTTCCCATCCCCCCCCCCCCACACTTTCCTGTCGTCTTCTTGCAGGCAATAGATGATGTCAGTAAAGGAATCATCAAGCCAGGCGACAGCTTGTATGAACTGAAAGTATATCAGGAGAAATCTAGCAAACTACAGGTGAGTCAAGTCAGATTCTATTAAACCGTGTACTTGGGCCCAGTTTTAACCACAGAGACCATGATGGATTAAAGGTGGGTCATATATAGGTCAAATACTCCAAAAATTAACGACCATAAAAACGTACTTGGTGAAAAGCACTGCGGCTGTTGATTGTATAAACTATTTTGAAAAAAGGAATCCCTGCAAAGTAATACGGTTTGGAAAAATTTTCACCCAAAAACATTTGAAATGTTTCATGCATGAATTGGTTCTCTGCGGCCAGAGATGCGTTTGACACCCGCTGTCACCTCGCTAAATGTTGATTGATTCCATGCTCTTATGAGAATACCGTGACGGTTTTTTGGCTGTTTTTACTCAGCAAGTAGACACTGTATTCAGCTGAAACTTTCACATAGTGACTTTTATTGTATCTTTCTTGATAATTGTGCCTACAAAACAGCATGACGTTATTACATCGGTATTTCTTAATAACTGATGGGTTTTTATTGTCTTTTATAATAAATATTATTATTATTACGTTGATACAACTAATCTACCACCCCACCTTTAAAACGTGTACTTGGGCCCAGTTTTATGATATAACCATAGCGATTACGTGGATTTAATGGGCTCATTTTTTCTATGATATAACCATGTATCAGAAAATAAAGAGATTGTGACGTTGATTTATATGGGCTATTACGACAGCTCCAGCTCCTGGTGGTAAAATGTATTTACATGTGCCTGCTTAGATTATAAATGAATATTTAGTATTTGTAGGTTCTCATTGTACCTGTACATGTATGTACATGTACATCAAATTATGAATGAGAAAATATTATTAGCTGTTGCAAACTGCTTAACGACCAAAAGGACCTGTGGTATGAATGCAAAAAATAGTTAATGGCCTGACGTTTCCACCCTAGAAGAGTCTTTCTGGAAGGCTCAAATTATGAATGATACACAAGGTGAATTTTTCCACTGTTGACAAGACATTTCTTTCTTATGTTTTTTTATATTTTTTTCCCAGGTGTAGTTAAAAATGCAGGGGTCAATGGCCTCTGAGGCAGTCTTGAAAAATAAATTAATATATATACGTGACACTCGTGTATTGAGTCGGGACACTAATCTGAGGTTCTGTAAATTTCGTTAATTCTTATCTGTGTAATGAAAACTGGTGAACAATTTGTTAAAGATGTCTTTATGAAATGGAATCATTTTATCTATAAAAAATGATATAAACACTGTACTGTATGGGAAAATAATTTAAGTACTTATTTATGCGGGTCCCGCCAAATCTTTCGGTGGGCCGCCATCTTGGATTACTAATTAAACGGCAATATCTATAAAACTTTAACCACACTATAAGCATTAACGGCAGATTTAAGAGCAATCACATGTTTAGAACTTCATGTCTAGTATAAATTTAGGTAATAAAATTTAAAGACATTTTAATGGTAGTTATATAACACAAAAAGGGGAAATTTACCTTAGAAATTACAACAGTGATGAAGTACATGTTAAAGCTATCCTCATGAAATGAAGTTATGGGAGCGACCGTACACCTGATGTGGAGGGCACTTGATTAAATTTGAATATCCAAAGAAGTAGTTCAAGAAATTGACTGACAAGTTTAGCCAAAAATTTACGCGGGCAAGTTTTATACCTGTCACATATGTATGCATCAGTATGATTCACACTGACCGTTTTTCCCCACCTTGTTTCTTGATGCAGTACTTAAAGGTTGCCCGCAGCCTAGACGGTTACGGTGAGGTCAGATTTCCACATTGTCCGTGTGATGCCAGGAAGGCTGGACGTGTTATACCAATCCTTGGATTCCGCCTGTTTAAACTCCAAGCCTGTAAAGACGACGGTTCATTAGAGGTGAGTAGAACATCTCTGAGAATTTCTTTGATTGACCTAGAACGGCGCCTTTGAATGTTTAACAGATAATGTGCACCATACAGATGCTGTGTTATTATTATTATTAGTAGTAGTAAAAAACTGAAGATCTCAGTCTCCCAGCCTAAACTCCATCCCTCCCAGCTTGGTGTTATTGGCCAGAACCACTCCTCCTGTTCATCGGAATTCTTCAGTATTGTAACTCAATGCATAAATCTTTAGACTCTGGTGAGATTTGTAATCATGCCCTGCCTCAACACAACACAAAGGTTCTACGGCTTTACGTCCCATCGGAAAGACAAAGCAATAACGGTCAAGTGTCTTGCTGAAGGACACGATTGTCATGACCGGGACTCGTTTTCCAATTCAAGGATTTGTCCACTGGGCGGGATTTCATGGTTCTGCGTACCGCGGAATTCTGGGCAAACGACACATATAGTCGTTCGCTTTAGAGGGTGCCATAAGCGCAGATTTTTGCAGTAAGCAGATCCATGAAATTGTACCTGGGTCATCATACCGTCGCCACACTATTCTCTGTTTTTAACCGGAAATCAATTTTTTTTGCCCCTCAAAGAAAGAAATCTGTTTTTTGCCCCCCCCCCCCAAAATATATATATATATATTTATACACAAAAAAAAGTCTTGTTTTTTCCTCTAATAAAAAAAATAAAGATAAAACCATATATAACGCCTCAGATTGCAGATTACGGCTTTTAAAACCAAAGATAAAATTGAACTGAACTCTGAGCGCAAAGCGCGAAAGCTTGCGAGCACGAAGCCCGATAATAACATTTAGAGATGTCATTCTTTAAAAAGAGTCAGGCTCGGCTCATTAGGAAGTGTCATTTTGTTGTCATTAAGAGATGTCATTCTTTAAAAACAGTTTCACCTGGATCATAAGGATTTGTCATTTGTGTCATTGCTACATGTACTTTCAAGAAAATGTCATTCTTTAAAAAGACTTCTTTGGAAGTTGTCATTTGTTCATCAGTGTCAGGCAATTCTCTTTTGGGAAACAAATTCTACTTATTTATTTATTTATTTATATTATTTATTTATTTATTTATTAATTTGTTTTGTTTTATTTAACCAGGGTAGCCCAATCAGTTTTCAATGAACTGTTCTCTCCTGGGGGCCCTGGATGCGTACAATAAAAATACACTCAAAGAATAAAATACACAAGCAGCTAAGAATTACCTACAACAAACATCACATAGAGTCCTAAGAAGTACATGATGAGGCCTAGGAGTTAAAAAACAAAACTTGGATTTGTCATTTTGATGTCATCGGTACATGTAAGAGATGTCATTCCTATACAAAGAGTTCCACACGGCCTACTGGGATTTGTCATTAAGTCGTCAATGTCAAACAATGTCTTTCTTTAGGAAGTTGTCATCGTTAAGAGATGCCATTCTTTATGAAGAGTGTCACCCCAAAAATTTGATGCAAAACAAATATTTGACTATTCATTTTTAAAGAACATTTCATTCACTCTGAAAAAAAGAAAAAAAGAAAAAGAAAACCTTTGTTGATAAGGATTTAGTCATCTAGGAGGGGGGGGGGGGGGTGAGAGATGTCGTTCTTTAAACGTTCTCCGGTTCGTAAAGTACTGATACAGCCTGTGGCTATCACAGCACTCTGTGGTTAATACAACAAAACCATCATCTCTTGTCCTCAAAAGTCCAATTTAATTCTCTGAGGTAAGAGAAGCAATTACTGTTAAGTGTACTACTTCCAGACATAAGTGCATTGTTGAGAACGGAATGTTTCCTTGTTTGTGCTGCGTGCTTTTCTCTCATATATTTAAGACGAGGGTCATTGAATTGGTAACGGAACAATTTGCAAGACCTTTTTACAATCATGGGTAGGTATTTTTCTATGAGTTGTGGTTTGCATCAAGGATTTGCATCGAGGATAAAGGACCTTATCCTCGTTGCAAATCTGTGATGCAAATTTTGCATATCTAGTGACATCTCATTAAAAAAATGCCTACCCATGATTGTACACACACAAAAATGTCTTGCAAATTGTTTGTGTTTTACCCGTAAACTGAGGTGTGTTAAGCACTGTGTACTCTACTCAGTACTTTCTCGAACATCTATTAAAATTGTTGTGGCACCCACTGCTTAAAAAATGAAGGATTCAAACTGCCTGTGCCTCTAGTTACCGGGCAAGCTCGGTGGTTCTAATAGTAAGACATCTGCACTAGAATTGCAGAGGTCATGGGTTTGAATCCAAACCGAGTATATGGCTGTAGATTTTGTTTTCACAGGGCTCTGTGGAAGTGATGAGTATGCAGTGCTTAGTGAACATCTTTGTATGAATGAAACACAAATAGTAGAGGTGTTTTGTTTTCAACAACAGATAGAAAACCGTAAATAGGAACTTGGTATAAATCACTCCTCCAACTCTTTGTCAGCTTTTTGCCAAATTTTCAATTCAATTAACCTTCAACTTTGATAGGAACATTGATATTAAATACTGAAATGGGATTGATTGATGATATGAAAAGGCATGAAAACTGTTGTCCGCATGCTTTATAGAGAAGTAAAACTTTGATTTTGTAATGATGTGCTGTTTTGTGTGTTTTTTCCTTTCTCAAGGAGCAAGTGCCCAGCTTCCAGTGGAGTGAGATAAGACAGTACGAGGTGGATGATGAAGGGATGGCATTCTGCTTCGAGTACGCCAAGGAGGGAAAGAAACCAAGATGGGTCAAGATTTATACAAAATATGTAAGATTTGTTAAGTTTTAGTTATTGGTTGATATAAAGACTCTGTTAGAGTCGAAACATCATGTCATTAATTTTTGTTTGCATTTATACCATACATCCTTTTGGTAGGTAAGCAGTTTGCAACAGCTAATTCTACTTTCTCATCATTATCTTATTAGTAAATAGATTACCCATTCCTCTTTTCAGTTTAACTACATGAATGAATGCGTTGAGCGCATTTTGAAGGAGATACAGTGGACCAAAGACAACGCCAATCATCAACAAGACGAGGAACAAGACGGGGATGAGGAGGAAGAGGAGGAGGAAGATGAGGACGAGGACGAGGACGAGGAGGAGGAGGAGAGGGCTCAGGCTCAGGCTATCGCATTACAAAATAATAAGGTAATAATCGCTCATCATCAACATCATCAGGCTGTCTTTGTCCAGTGTTGGATAAAAATTGATAGATTGATTTAATTAAGTTTATTTTGTATTTATTTATTTTGTCCCCCTTCTTTTTCAACTAGTAGGTTTAAGTTCACCACTGTTTGAATTCAGTTATTTCTACTAGTAGGTTTAAGTTCACCACTGTTTGAATTCAGTTATTTCTACTAGTAGGTTTAAGTTCACCACTGTTTGGATTCAGTTATTTCTACTAGTAGGTTTAAGTTCACCACTGTTTGAATTCAGTTATTTCTACTAGTAGGTTTAAGTTCACCACTGTTTGAATTCAGTTATTTCTACTAGTAGGTTTAAGTTCACCACTGTTTGAATTCAGTTATTTCTACTAGTAGGTTTAAGTTCACCACTGTTTGAATTCAGTTATTTCTACTAGTGGGTTTAAGTTCACCACTGTTTGAATTCAGTTATTTCTACTAGTAGGTTTAAGTTCACATCTGAAAAGGAAGAAATATGAGTATTATGAACCAGTAGGTTGGACAGCTTTTAGTAGCCCACAGGGCAAGTTGAGAAGTGTAAAGTCCATATGCCGGGCCATGTTAGGGGAGAGGCCTGTGTCTAGTGTATTGTACATGTAAGTGGCATTCTTACTGCAAACATTATTTGTGTATTTTCATTTTGTTCCCCCTTTTTTTTCGTTTGTTGACAGGAATCATCAAAAAGTAAAGTTCGAACGACTGAGACAGCCGGTAAGATATTTGACACCCTCAACGAAGATGACCTCTGAGGGAGTGACCTCTGCGCAAGCCTTGACCTTTGACCTAAAAAATGACATTGCCTTGATATATGGACTGAATGTGTTGATCAATATAAATGAGTGCATATTTGCATATTGAAACACATTAACATAATCATAGTATATATATATACATATATACCTATATATAGATATATACATATTCATGCTGTGCAGAGCATTTTAATGATATGCAGCTAATTCCAGTATGAATAATAATGTATTAGTTTTACACAGTTCATCAATATTCATATCCTGGTGAATGTGTAAAATCATGGTTTACTCATTTTTTTAATTTTTTTATTCATTACGACAGATTAATTAACAAGTTCGCAAGATTTGAGTCTTGTACATGCCACTCCAAGTTGAAACAATCCAAGCATACGAATGTGATGAGTCTCAAACTTGTTTGATTTTTCAACAAGTTAAAAAAATCCCACCCCACCCCCAACAGTGCTGCACTTTCAGACAAAACTGTTTGAAATGCGTTCAAGATGAAATCAGTATGAAGTATTAAGTAACTGATTTACTTACAAGATGCTATCATATAAAATGGGTCTTTCCCTATGTGAAAACCAACGGTGAAAATATTTGCATTAAGTTGAAATAATGGAATGTTCCAGAACAGTTCGGATTTCACCTCGTGATTGTATTCTGCTATGTTGTGCTCATACGCATCCAATACTTGTATATGAAATGTACACTTGAAACCTTTTAGGATGGAGTGTTCATGCTTTGAATTGTATAGCATTGTGTAGTGGTATAGCATCTAAGAGCTCTTGAAGCGCAGTAGAATATATAAACATAGTTTCTGCGCTCTACAAATGATTTATTATTATTATTATTATTATTCTTGATTCTTTTGCTCCAAGAGTTGTATCAATTGCTAAAGCAGTCCTAGAGTTTCGTCTCTCAGAGGGCAAGGCCATTTTCATTTTCATTTTGCAAAGTGCACTTCCATTGGATTGAAGTCTAGGGGAAACTTTTGAGAGGGCATCAAGGCCAAGACCAGGGTCACAGAGGTCATGACCTCTGTGACATTTGCGTAATTCCAGTCCTGGTAAGGGCTGATCATGCACATTTTAAAAAGTTTCTATTCGGTGCTTACTTACCCCAGAGAAAATTCCAGTGCTTTAAAAGTTTCTTGGCTTTGTCACACTTTTGTCTCTCTTTATGTTCCAAATCCATGGATAACATTTTGTTTACTTGACCTTGTTGGACTGAATTTTGCTTATAAATTCAAATCCACCATATTTTCTGCAAGAGGAACAGGTGCTGATTTTCACAAAGCACTAAGATTCATCTCAAGATGAGTTGTCAGTGTTACCATAGTGATTTTTAATATGAAATCACACTTTGCTTAGCACTTAAGATTGATACATGGTAAAGATCGATCTTAGGTCTTTGTAAAATCCGCTCCTGGTTTGCCAATTTTTTTCTGAGTCTGAAGGTTCAGATGTTTAAGTATCTTAATAGCACAAGACATCTAGGAAAGAGAGGGGAGGTGGTTGTTAAAGACATGTGAATGGGAAAATGATGCTGTACAAGTGTAAAAAATAAAATAAGATTAACTCAAAATAAGATACGAAAGAAATGTAATTAAACTTCATATTATGTAAGATATAATTGCAGACATTTGTTTAGGTGTAGATGCACTAACATATACAGTACTTGGAATATGAATTTAAGGATTTGCACATTAGGAAATCATAAATTAGCGTTGATGATCCACCATGATAGATTGTTTCATGGCCAAATATTAACGCGAGCAAGCCGCCACAAAGCTCAGTATTTGACTGGTGACCAAATTCTCCCAGAACTTAAACACGGTTGAAGTTAACTACTATATGACAACAGGCTATCATCACAAACTGCACTAAAAACTTAAAACTGTGTATTAAACAAGCATTGCGTGAGCACAACATTTGAAAATACCCATCAAATTAGAAAATATGATTATCTGTTTTAGAGTTTTAGAGACAGAATTCAACCAAATTATCTTGAAACCCAGTTTGAAAAATGATGACGCTCTTGACTCCATTTTTCTACCCGTTGTGTAATGCGGGATGAGGTGACCAAGCTAGATGTACCGAGCGCTGCGTGTGTTAACCTACCACTAAAAGTTAATAAAAAGTATGTGCTAATGGTAAATGACCCCGATAGTGTACCCCCATTTGACTCGCCACCGCCACTTGAGGCCATCATGCCTCATGACTTATAGAACCGTTCTAAATAACCCGTTCTAAATCTGCTTCGCTTTTAAGAGAGGATGCTCCCCATGTTGGCATTGATGCCTCATAAGTGAACTTAAATCACTGTAGCTGGTAAGCCCAAGGAAACCTGTAAACAAGGGTGCTCCTACTCTTCCATGATAAGGGCTCTGGGTTCTTTTATGTGCACTATCATTGCTAGTACATGGGACATACGGCTTAATGTTCCACCGGAAGGACAAAGTAATTATGGTAAAGCACCTAAGTCAAGGACAAAAGTGCCCCGACCGGGACCTGAACCCACACTCTGCTGATAAGAGACACCAGAGCTTGAGTCCGGTGCTCTTAACCGCATGGTAGTATAATGAGCGTTTTATAAAGCAAGACAGTAATGCATGGACAGCCGTACTGATAAGTGATGGTGGCCGAGCGAATCATACTGCATACTGATATGACTTCATCCATTCCCATCATATTGATTGGAATTACTGGATATTTCTTTGTTACTTACAAGTATGTATATAATTTGGAATACATAAATACAATATGAAAATTGCATAACTGCTTTATACAAAATGGTGTGAGGGTGATTGTTTTTTTTCATTGGTTGAAATTGTTATTGTACTGCATAATGACTGAAATTGTATTCACCTGCATTCAAGCTTCAAGTCTACCCCCTGTGATGCTTACCGCCGAATTCTGTGCTTACCATTACCACTCTCCGCTTACTGCGCAAGCGCTGAATTTCTGCGCTAACTGTGTAAGCGAAGAGTGCCTAGTAACATGGAGTACGCACCCGCACAAGCAGAAATTCCCTGCTAACCCGTGAAATGCACTTGACGTAAGCATGGAATTCATTCCCTGCTTCTGTAAGCGCCGATTCTTTGATTACGGTAAGCAGAGCCATGAAACTGGGCCCTGTTTGCAAAAGCTTACTCCTAACTATGTGACAATGTCATTAGTCTGAGGATTTGAACACTCCGCGTCGGTATTTTGAGAAAACAATTTACAAATGACACGTAATGCTGAACAACCTTCAGGGTGTAGAGGTCATTCAGAAAAGTAAATGTCAACAAACAAATTTGGTTTTTTTTTTCTTTTTTTCTTCAAAATTGTGGGTGGGTGGGTCAAAAGAAATTACTGAAATTCAGTTTGTATTAAAAAAAAATTGTTTTTTATTTTATATATATTAACCCCCCAAAAAGAAAGAAAAAAAACCAAGCTGGCCAAGATCGTCATCATTCAGGAATAAACAACAAAGCTGTTTGTTTAAGCCAGGAAAAGCCATTGGAACGACTGATTTTGGAGACCTTTGATCTAAACTACATGTACATGTATCTGGTTTATTTGAGGCATTACTTTGGTCTTCAGTGTATAGATTATAGGAAGCCATTAAATATTTGAAAATCAAAAATTGGGGTGGGTGAGTCAAAAAACTTCATTTTGTTCTCAATTTTTTTAAAACATAGACTATTCTGAATGGCTTCTTAATTGCTGTACGTCTCTCGAGTAAGAGTTTAGCTGGTAACTTTCTAAGAAAACTCAGAGAAACAACCAGTGATGTACCAAACCCTCAAGCAATTACATGTACTTGTAATTTTGTTAAATCCTTTTATATTGTTTAAGAAGTTAATGATAAAGTGGGAGAGGAAATTTGTTTGGTTAAATATATATTTTACAACTTATGGTGTTTGTTTAAATCGAGCTAAAATTAGTTTATGGGTGTTGGATTATTGGCTACTCATCTCAGATTTGATGATTTTCAATTTGAATTTCTTAGTTATATTCGTCATTTGTTTAAGGGAATGAAAAATGTTTAGCTAAATAGTACAATCGGGGTTGCTTCTGTGGAAAAAAAAATCTGTATATATAAATTGTTTATTTTTACAAATTTAAGTTGTGATGTCTAGTCCATGGTAGATATTTTGCTTGATGAAGGTTAGCACTCTGCTCTTGAGTCATTTTACGCCTAAACATGGCTACCATTAATAATAATAGTGGCTTCTTTTATAGCACTCATATCCGTCACTCAGTGACGCTCAAGGCGCTTCAACAGTCAGTATTTTCCTGAAAGGTATATGGAGCTATGATTTGAAGTATGAGACCTATTCCTTAACATACATGTAGCACCATGTAATGGTTTACAAGGTGCTGTGGCGCAATATGCAGCCAATCAAACGATTGTTGTTTTTTCAGTACAAGTGTCTGATAAAAACAACAGATATTCTGTTTTGTTTTTGAAACTTTGGAAAATGTCAATTCTGGACACGACTTTCACAATGACCAGTCTTTGTGTGAATGGAGGTTGGTCAAATCTTGCGGCCGTTTGCGACCGCCATTGGCATTTTGGTACGAGCCGCTTGTCGATTTATTACATCATTGATTTTGATAAGAGTGAATTCAATTCCATCATCTAGTTCTCAATAAACACACCATTTTTAACCAAACTGTTATCAAATTAGATGATCCTGTTTAAGTGCAAATGTAAACAAACACAAAATTATTATTTCTTGTCGGGAGTTTGTGCGTGTTTACATTTATGATTGTGCTTATTTCTATTGCGGCAATTAAAATAAGCTATTCTGATTTGGGATGGGGTTTTTAAAATGCTATTTTTGTTCTCTGAACAGTATTTTTGACATCAAGCATACATATGTTTTTCAGTCATAACTTCTTCATGTCTTGGACAGTTAAATGCGGATCCTTTAATGTTGCATATTCATAAGCATGTAATTATATGCATATTTGTTAGGACATAAGGAGATCCAACTGCAGATCCATTAACGTTAAATATTCATAAGCATATAATTATATGCGGATTAGTAAAGAATTCCGGTCATGAATTATTCAGCTTTTGCCTTAGCGTTAGATGTATTGGATACTTTTATATCTTAATATTATAATCAAACTCCGACAAGCTGTTTCATTTTGTAGTATGTAGGCTCAGTTCTTTTTCCTTTCAATTTAAAAATTGTTTTTACAAATTCACTGGATTTGTATATATATATGATATGATTAACTATTATTAGACATATTTTCACTGTACATCAAAAAATTGGCCGGAGATTCTTGAGTATGCTGCAAATATGTTGACAAAATAATTGTAAAAAAGAAAAAACTAAAAAATAAGTATACTTGAAATAATATATTGCAGTTATGGTTTTGTTGCAAATTCTTTGTCATATTGGTTGTCAATGCATTGTTAGTTTCTTTAAAAGGGAAGTGGTCACACAGATTCCTCAGTTTTTTTAAAGGTTAATTATTTTTTGACCAACCCTCCCACCCCAATTTTTTGCTGCAATTTTGAAAATAAACTGTTTTATTTTCAATATCTTTCTGTGACCCACCCTTATTTTCTGAAAGAAAACAAACATTGATAATCCTGAATGGCCCCTTTGGACTTGTTACTCTTATAGATGAAGCTATGTCCTTGGCTTTGACTGTATTTCAGATTGAATGTGCAGGGATTTGCTACCAGTGTGGTCTTTATGATAAATGAGCTCTGATGGATTGAAACCAGTTTCTTATAGTTAACAGTCCTTAACTTTATCTTGAAGATGAATCAGATAGCTTTAGTTTTTGGTGAAACAAATACTTTGATGCTCAAACCTTATGACGGTTGGGTTCTTTTTCTGGAACCAGTGGCATGAATGCCTGGTACAGCACTCACCTCTCACTACTGTGGGCCTGGTTCGATTCTCGGCTAAGGCCATATGTGAGTAGAGTTTTGGGTTGGTTCTTTCCTATGCCACAATAGTTTTTCTCCAGGCCCTCTGGTTTTCCTCCAACACTTTTGATCTTTTTAGTCATATTATATGGTTCAAGTGACTGGCTGCATACACCCTGCGGCTCGAACACGTTGTAGCCACGCCCTTCGCAAGTGAGAATGACTTACCTCCCAAATCATTATTACTTTTTGTTCCCAAACCATTACCTGTTTTTCTTGATTGTAAAGCCCACTAGTGATAAATGTAATTCTCACTTAGTTACCAAGATCACGTTGCCAATCAATTACCTCTTCATTTGCAAAAGAAGGTAACAAAAGAAAAAAATATAAAGTTTTTACAAAAAGGAAAAAGGAAAATATTCGATGCAATTGTTCCCTCCCTTTATTTGACACATAAAGCAAAATGCAGCCGGTCTTGATGTCTCATTTTATCTTTTGGGTTCAAGATTTGTCATAAAAAGTCAGTCATGTGATTTGGGTTGGATGTAAATAACACCTTGGAAACATTCTCACCTAGGTGTGGTTCCTGATGCTTCTTAGTAATAGCTATCAAGACATTTGGTAAGGAACCTGACCGGTAAGAAGGAACTTCTTAAAATAAAATAAAATTGCACTATATGTATTTGTAATGGGGTTATCTGATGAATTAAAATTACCATAATCATAAAATTTAAATAATGAGCTTGATTGGATATTCAGTGAGCGCTTAGGACCAACCACCTGATAGGCCGTTCCCATGAAATATGCTAATTATACAGGTGCGTAAACACAATTTGCTGTCAAATGGTCAACTGTCATGCCTTTTCTTGATGATCATGTTGGTGGTGTGACATTCCTGCTTTTCCAACAGGCAGTGTTTATGCGCATACTAATTAGATGCATTTAGCATATTTTGTGGGAGGGGCTAATTACTTCATAGAAATATTAAATGTAGAACATTTGAGCCCAGGTGGCTTTATTTAAGTTTGCCTTTGAAAACAAATTGACGTCCAAAGGTTGAATGTACAGCTATGACCGTTTAGCATTCTGCAAAGTCTGTAGGCTAAAGGTGTAATTTGTTGTGAAGAGTTGCGACCTCCTTTATGTATAAACAATTACTCAAATCTGTAATAAAAGATGACTATTAACTTTTACAATGATCTTTGATGCGTTTGTGTGGAATTATTTGGCATTTCTGGACAGAGCAACACTGATTCTTGTCAAGACCTAACCAACCAATTGTTCATCTTAGAGCTACTATTTCTTGTTTTAAAGATATTATTATAGATGTAGCTCCAAACCTGGAAAATAACTTCTAATTTTTTGCACTATCCTTGCCTATCCTTGTATGTATACCTTATTTATCGCATGTTAATTTCCTATACAAAGGTCAACTTTGGTATTTTCACATTTTTGACCTTCTTTAACACAAGTCACTTGCCCATCAATTTTAACCACTTTGGTATTTTCGTTTTATCCATTTTCAAAATTTAAATTCACTTTACCTGATGTATCATATTTTGAGCATCGTTTAACACTAGTCGTCTACTTTGGTATTTTCACTTGCTGGCCATTTCAAAAATTCACTTTACATCCTTGGAAGACGAGTTCCTTTTTGAGAGAAAACACTTGCCAACAGTAAAAAGAAAAAGTAATAATTAGTTTGTATATAGCGCTTTATCTACGGGCGCCCTTAAGTGCTTATTATTTTTTTAAACAGGTATGCTAAGTTTTTTTAAATTATGAGACCAATATATAAAGCACCTTGTTAGGGTTTTACAAGGTGCTGTGACATACATGTAGTCTGCAGCCAACCATACAAGAAAACACCGGGGCACACCCCTTCTCTTATGGTCTTCTCATTGGTTGTGGACTCTATCAAAGTACATGACACAAACTCAAAAACCTGTACGAGATGAAAGTTTATATATTTATTTTGTAAATTGAGGCATGTTAATATACTGCACATCAAAAGGAAACTAGTGTCAGCAAACAGGTTTGTGTCATAATAATGCACTGTGTTTGTTAGACAAATTGACAATAGGTGAATAAATGGACACTAAAACTGAATTCATCAAATGAAATACAATGATAATGCATTGGGTATCAGAACTTTTAAAAATCAAATTGGATAATACAACTTACTGGTGATGGTGTTCTAAGAAATATTAATGATTACCTCAGAGAGTTTATGCACTCTGGTTGGTCGAAGACTGGTCATGTGGGGGTGTATTAATGACCGGCTCAGTGAACTACCATATAAATGGCCCCTAAACAAGCGTAATTGTTGTGTGATGCAGTGTGAGGAATTATCAAATCAGATATCAAATAACAAACCACAAGGGAAACTGACTGGGTAAATTTTAATGATTTTGGGTTGAACAAGGAAAAATTGACTAGAGCGGGATTTGAACCAACGACCTCCGGATTGACGTGCCGGCGCTCTACCAACTGAGCTATCTAGCCCTATGTTGGTGGTCTCCCTATTTTGTCAATATCCTTGTTCGGTGGGTGCCAGTCAGAAGCCATTCAACCGTAAACTACCGTGTAGCCAAGGATCACACACCCGAGTTTAAGATACAACCTGGGAAACGGCAGCCAGGGGATCGGGGGGCAGCAAGGGAATTATCAAATCAACAGTTTTCTTTGAGTGTATTTTTTGTATTGGCAAGAGATTTTGGTGCCACATGCTAGCGCATACCACGCGTATGCGTGAATGCGTAAATAAAGTATCATTTTACTGTACATGTAGCTGGTACGTTCATGAAACCAACATAATGCAAAGCAAAAGCCGAACACCAACCAAAGCATTTCCATATAAAGTATAGACCTTTCTTTTGTTGATAAAAAAAGTGCGCCGGTTGGCATGGATGGCCGAATGTTAGCAAAACATTCAATCGTGTTAAAAAATTTTGTGACCAAATTCAACATTTTCTGTAAAGATTCATGAACGGATATACCTTACACGATTGGTTGATTTGTTTCCAACAAATTCAACACTATTTTTGAATATTTGTGTAATACTGCTACAAACTGTGGCAATCTGTTTTTGATTTGCAGTTATGGCTTTCCATACTTTTCCAACCTGGGTTGGCAAAAACTCGGGCTGTGACGTTGCAAAAGAAAGGTCTATTGTTAATTTTCAGAGCTCACAGTCTGGTTCTTGAAAATATGCATAGATAGTTAATTATTTGTAAGAGACTAGGTGCCATGCCAAGGTTGAACAGCCTAAGGCAATGTAAGGAATGGCTCTTGAACATTTCTAAAAGCATCGGTGAAAGAAAAATCACAAATTCTGATATTTTTAATGAAAATAACTGTGATGAGCCGGTCTTTCCTGCTTGGTAATGACCTTGGTTGGTGGCTTGCTACATCAAATGTGAAAATATTTTCTGGAATTCAAATTTGTTTTTTCCAATGGCAGAAAAGACAGTGAGTTTTGGAAATAACATAAATAAAAGCCGACTACCAACACTTAATTAAACCAACAGTATTAATCTTCCAGACAATCTTGCACTGAAAAAAAAATTACACTTATTATGTACTGCATAATTATAATAAATTAATTGGTGCTTCCAGTTCAAAATGTCTCTATATATGCAAAGGCAGCCCTGATACTTCATGGAGGCAACGGAGGCAACAGAGGCAATTGCCTCCGTTGCCCCTGGCTATTGCCTTGGTGCCCCTTAAAATGTTCCAATACAATTTGTTATCTTACTCAAAGAGGTGCCCTTTACTGAGTAAAAACTGCTTGCCTTAATAGACTTGCACAGTCTATTATGACATCACATTTCATCTAGTCATTAAAGGCAGCAATCCTAACACATTGTGATATCAGTGGAATTAGGCCCATGTTATGGGGCTGCATAATTCACATACAGAGTCTTTACTGTCATTGTGGAGTTGGCGTCTTCAATCCAATGCTAAAATCCTCTGCCAATTTCGTGTATATAACCTGAATCAACTTCAAGATTGTCGCATGGAGTGCATACTGTAGTAAGAGGGCGCCAAACCCTTTGTATAGTCCCGCCTTCCCTTCATTCGCGATGATCGCCGCACAGCATTCAAACATTCCTTCGTATCGCGTGCTGATTGGTATGACACCGTAACCGTTATCCGTGTTATCGATAATTGTCCTGGTGCCTTGTAAATGCAACCTCAGGTTGACTGTCTCAAGTGGGTACAGAATCACATCCGTGATGAAATTCCCCGCAAATTTGGCAAGCAGCTCTGGGAAGTACGCCTCCATGACGCTCCTCTGAACGGGCGGGGCTCCAGTCTGGTCCTTCTGGCGTAGCTCTTGGGCTCGATGCATGACTTGTAGTATGACAAATTGGATGATAGATGAGACGATGTACTTGAGGAGCGAGTGAAGGACTGTGGGAAGGAGTAGGGTGTAGACGGGAAGGAGGTTGGTGGTTTGAGGGATGCCCCAGCCGACAAGGCGACAGAAACCCTCCTTGATGCAGTCAAAGACGCCTGGTCTCTCACTGGCTATATCGCTCTAAAAACAAGAACAGTTGATGTAGAATTTAAGGCATTGCATGACGAGGTAGCAATGCATATATTTGGTTTGCGGTAACACCATGTTGGTATCTAATTGCTGAGTAGATTATGTTCTTTTTTTAAAAGAAACTTGTCTCGCTATTTATTCTACTGCCACGGAGTAGATTTTTCTTGAAATTCGGGAGACTTCTCAGTTCTGAAAAGAACTGTCCTGCTTATTAACCACTACCTGGACTGAAGTTAGTAAATAGTCCGGGACTACTACTTTCGCTTAGTGGATCGAGGGAACTTCTCGTTATTAACGTGAGTTGTTATTTGGTCTCAACGTTTCGACTAGCTTGCGCTAGTCATCGTCAGGAGACTCTTGAATTAAATCAAACAATAAATACTGAACTTCACGAAAGTTTACCCCGATTAAAAGCCAAGGCCAATGAAACTATCTGCATTCTTTCACAGTGGATGAATCTCTAAAGCTTCCGCAAGAAAGCTTGATACAGCAATTGGATGTTAAGAAATTGGTCACAAATAACATGCACTTTTTCTGCAAAACACTCTGATAAGGGAAACAATCTAATGATGGATTGGTGTGGTGTGGTGGTAGTCCAAAAGCATTAGCTACCATACCGTCGTGTCAGTGCAAAAGTGTTGTATCTCCATTTTGCAAAAAACAGTGTATCTCGCACGAAAATTATGCTGCGTGCAAAAACGTTGTATCTGGGCGTGTACTTGTTTTGACAATTTGAAGCTCGTGCAAAACGTAAGTAATTTTTTTTTGCTCTGACATGACTACATAAACCATGTTTAAAGGGTGTGTACAACATTGGTAAGATTGAAAATATAAATGTTCACAGATTTGCACATAAGTGACATAACTTACATGGTATAAAGATGGTCATGGTGGGAAAACTTCCCTTGAAATAGTTTTACTTGAAATGCCATAGTTTTTAGGAAACAAGTATAACAATAGTCTTTATCCGGCAGGATAAAATTTGATGTTTGAGAAAAAGTTAAAACATGTGTTTTCTCATGACTCAGATTACCGATTGAGCTTAAACTTTCACAGGTTTGTTATTTTATGTATATGTTAGGTCACATCAAGTGTGGATACAGGTCTTTGACAATTACCAATGTTGTACACACCCTTTAAGACTTGTTTCTTTGGGCATAATAAGGCTAATGTGAAGCAATTATGGACTAGGGTGCTACACTCTGGTGAGTGGTGACCACAGGGTGTGGGGTTTGACAACATTACCTGCACTTCCTCTACAAGACTAGCGGAGAAGAACGGCAGACTGATGGTTGCACTCATTGCCTTTAGGGCTAGATGGCCAAACAGCTGCTTTATGGTGCTATAAACATGGATTTCTCTGCAGACGGAAAATCAAATTTAAGAAACTGTCTTTTACTTAATACATGTAGAACAAATAAATCCCATGGGGGCCAACCTTCAGCTCCCCTGAGTTATTTTCGTCTTAAATATTTTCTTCTTGTAGCCCCTTTTATAACGAGAGTGACTTGTTTGGGGCGAAATTTCATACAAAAATACATACAAGGGAAACGTTTTCAAGTTAACCGATAAAGCCCAAGTTGGAACCCAAAATATGGCTTTGAAAAGTGCCTCTAATTCCTAACAAACAAGTTGTTGTCATACTTTGCCAGAGGTGTAACTTCGCTGATGATGGTCTCGCTGCCTAGTCCGATGCCTTGCACCACAAACGCACTCCCTAGACCCTTCCACATTGTGGCTACACCCTGTCGGGGGAAAACAAAAATGGCAGGTCACTCAACAGACACTTTGCATATGACATCACAAGCTCAAACAGCCCCCTCACTGAGGTCTTACGTCCCAACCAAAGGACGAAGCAATAATGGTTAAATGTCTTGCTTAAGGATACAAGTGTCACGACCGGAACTCAATCCCTCACTCTGCTGATCTGAAACGCCAGAGCTTGAGTCCGGTGTGCTTGACTGCTCCGCCACGACACGCTTCATTTTCTACTAATTCTCTACTTGAGGGTGAAGGAATAAAGTAATCTACTGTAAAAAATGTACAATAAAAATAACCTTAGTTTTTCAGACGTACCTGATTTCTCTGTAGGTTGATGATTACTTGCACAACAGAAAAAGGCTGAACATGATATCTATAGGCATGGTAGTTCACCTAGGAACGAAACAGACCACCAAATATGCCAGACGTTAGAATAACCCACTGGCCGTTCAGTCATGGGAAAAGTTTAACTGAAACTAAGGTACTTAGAAGAAGTTAGAAGAAGTAAAAACACAGGAAAATCTAAAGAAACTATTTTACTTCCCCCCCCCCCCAAGCCCAAATTCTGTTGGTAAGTCTGACGCATTTGAGTCAAAAGTGCAGTGTAAATTAATGTTACTGAACATGTATGTATACCTTTCATTTACATTGCACTTCAAACAGACTCCAACACTTCATCTCTTACCAAGAAAATAGTATCACAAACAATATTAGACTTGCATTAAAACAGATTATAACCCATAATATTGACACATTAATTGTTTATTCTTTTTTGCTTAGCAACCATGTTACCACTGTTGCACAAAAGAAGAAATAGGTAAAGACAATTCGTGTACAGTGTTTTTCAATTTTCTACGACACTTGACCCTTTCAAAAATGTGTGATTTACAAGGGTCCTTCCTCACCCAACAAAATTGAACACCATATGGTAACTCAGCACCCAAACTATTGGACTTTGATTACTTGTAATGATTATTTTACAAGTGCAGCCCTCAGCTCAACAGTCAGAATCAATCAACATGTTGTGTGATTTTGATGGGTGGATTAGCCCTAGTCTTGCTGCCATCTAATTCAAGAGAAAGTAGAAGTAGTTGTTGCAAACTGCTATACCAACCAAAAGGACCTATGGTATAAATGCAAAAATATAATTAACACCGACATTTCGACCCTAGCAGAGTCTTTCTTGAAGGCTGAAGACTCTGCTAGGGTTGAAACTATTTTTTGCATTTTTTGTTATTAGACTTATGGCAGCATTTACCTGACACTGTCTTCTGAAGACGATGAAGGGATGAGATAGAACATTCTCTGTCAGGAGGGTAGCGATGCCGATACCCAAACCCGCAACACGCTGGAATATCTCTGTAATATTCGAAAGTAATCACTATTCAACTGCAATTTTTAAAAATTAAACAAAGAGCTAGCAGATAAAATGTAGCCCTGGTCGGATGCCAGTCATTGCCTTGTTGTAGTAGTATGCAAACTTGCCTATGTCTGACATTGGGTGTAACTGTAAAAATTTTCAAAATGACTAGGTTAAATTCTACTCTTCTCTTTTAATAAGGAATTTACAGACAAATACATTTTGTAAATTGTTTAAATATGTTTGATATTTAATTTAGTAAATACTGAATTTGTTGCTCTTGAATTTATCTAGTTGCGATAATTGTAACCCTCCTCCCGACGGTCTTGACAATTGTAACCCTCCTCCCGACGGTCTTGACCATCGGGAGGAGGGTTATCGCAACTAGAATTTATCATGATAATGATTTGTCGAAACAATTTCTAATCTAATTTAATTATTCTTAATCTAACTATTAAATCATATATAAAAAAAAGGAAATAAAATTAAAATTTACAAACCTGACAAATACAATTTCATTTACAAACAAATTCATTGACAATGACATTGATTTATTAAAAATTATACAAAATTCACCAAGAATAAGATTACTAATGTTAAGCTAAGGTGATGAGTTGAGGGGTGTAGTTACAACAATCGTAACCCTCCATCCTCCCGAGGATGGATGGAGGGTTACGATTTATCGCAAATAGATCGAGGAGGGGGCGGGGCTCTCGAGTCCAATATCAAGATCGATTCACACGAACCTGTTTGTTGCTGTTTCGGCGTCTGCAGTTCCGATGGTTCCTGTCTCTGCTGCTGGACCCCGTCATCAGGATGTAAATTCCCGCGCCTCACATCTCCACTGCCCTCATTTATCTCTGCATCCGACCCACCAAGAACTTTTCTATGATCCATTTTTGACTGTTTTCCTTCCAATCATTTTACACAGGAAAGGCGCTGAGCTCTTCAGGCAAGGCATGAACTCGTTGATAGCCCAATAATTCGCCCAAATTAAACGTAAAAATGAAAGAAGTAGGTCATGGAATTAAATAAACTAAAGCCCAATTGGGCTATAAAAACGTAATATTTAGACCATTGGAGAAACTATCTAGAAACAAACGAATTTGATAAGTTGTGCATTCTGGGTAAAAAACGAAAAACAGCAAAATGGTGAGTAGAACCCGTCCACAATATATTGATTATTTTCCCTTATTGAAAGAATTTATTAATTTGAATGATAACTTTTATTGTTTTTTATTTTCTGATGTTTTGGTAAGAGTTGTTAACAATTTTGTTAACTTCATTACTTTTGTAAAAACAGCTCGTTGTTTGAGCACGTGAGTTACAAAAATTGCTCCTTGCTGAAAATTGCATTGTCACCCGGGCGGCACGAAATTGTACAGCGCGGGTCGGGCAGTGTGGTGGCAGTGCAGTGGCTTTATACCTCACTCGGTAACTCCTTACCTCGTCCTCGGACGTAACACAAAGCCATTAAATAAATTATTTTTACTTTAACTTAATAATGCCCTTTGAGGGGCTGAATGAAACAGGGAATTTGAGGGTTTTGAGATAATTTTTTGTTTTTAAGTAAAAAAATAAACTTGTTTTAATGTTTGTGATGTCCCGGTGTCATGCCAAAAAGTGTCCGCCGCGAAATAGTGTCCGCTCATTAGCATATTGCGATCTGATTGGTCATGATCATGCGTCTATGATGTCATATTGTTTACGGAGGTCTGCCAAAAAGCGTCCGCGTTTAGCGTGCATCATTGCGTGCATCATTGCGTGCCTAGCTCGCTGCTCAGCTGACAAGACGTCGTACATACACATTATGATCATTTTTCATATGAATTTTCCTTTGAACTTTGTTTGAACGCTTTCTTTATTGTATATTATTATAAGGATTCGTAACACTTGACATTTAGCACTTTCTCACATCGTTCATTTATTTATTTTTCTTACGATAACTCGCCGGCAAACTCTGCCTTTCAAATAATGTCCGCTAAATCTCCGCCAAATACTGTCCATTCTTGCCAAAAACTGTCCGCTTACTCCCCCAAAAATTAATGACCGTAAACTCCCCGCTAAATACTGTCTGCACATGCCAAATACTGTCCGGGAGGTGTGCATGCATGTGACTGATGCATACATGTGCCGGACACTATTTGGCGGCGGACACTATTTGGCACGTAATAAGTGCCAAATAGTGTCCACTGCGCATGCTCAGCGGACACTTTTTCGCGGCGGACACTTTTTGGCATGACACCGGCATGTTGCAAATGTTATTACAAGTATTTCGATAAAGTAAACAGCCATTTTCTTAACAAACAAAAAGTTGAAATCTGTCACATTTTAAAACCAAAAACATTGAAAATGAAACATCGATTCGGGTTGTTGGATTCTTTGGTCTTTGGTGATGTTGTTTTGGGTTGTTGGATTCTTTGGTCTTTGGTGATGTTGTTTTATGTCGATATTAGTTATTACTCACCAATTTACTTTTACACTACATACAGCCTACAGCTAGCATGCAGTACAGGAATGCATGCATTGAGTTGACTTACCTCAATAGTCTTAGTCTTAACTATTTATTTTTTATAAAGTAACCAAATGTAATAAATAGTTAATAATATTCATAATACTAGTATTGTTCAAAAAGTTAAAATTTTAAAAGTGATGTTTCTATAACATTTTTTCTCAACAGTCTCGTAGATATGATTCAAGAACCACAATATTTTCGCCAGAAGGTAAGGAAGAATATTCAGTCAGTTGTTTTTTAGCCAATTTGAGTTTGATTGTTGACACATTTTCTTAGTATCATTGGTGAAAATAAAATTTGTGCTGCATTTTCTCTTCCCCAAATACTCCTCAGCATTAATCTTGACAGAAAGGGTACAGATTGGTCAATAATGACAAATTTTTGATATTTCACCCTCCGTTTATTAATAATGTAATGATCATGAAGTTTGTGTTGTTTTCCATCACTATTTTTGGGGGACTTATTGTAATGGTTGTTTATTAATTTTATTTTATTTTATTCATTTGTGACTCATACAAGTTTTTTAACAGTTCATATCTTTATTTAAATGAAATGAACAATTGAAATTTGTCATTAGTACCATTCTAGTAGTTGTTAGCAATACTTGGAAAAGTTTCCGGAGCACGCCACCACCTTCTGGACGTTTTTTTTGTGTGTTTTTTTAACCAATATACACCTGAGGATGTATTCTATCGATAGGGTTAGTACCCCAAAATGTAAAATAAATAGTTTTCATAGGGGACCGATTAAAAAAAAAAATTATTTTTAGTAAAATCCTAAAATTTGAAAAATAAAAAACACGCTTCTTTTCCCAGTCTTCTTTCCTCCTCCCCCACTACCTCTCCCCATCATTCACTTACTCTCTGTGGAAGGAATTGAACATTTTCAAGCAATTAAATAATGCAATGTACTTACCGGGAATTGAACCTGTATCAAGAGAGAACAAATTATATGCACAAGAGCATAGCCTATTTACCGCTAGGCTATGAGGGATTGATACCAAAATTGGTTTGATAGTTCTACAAATTTCTCCCATTACCTGTTTAGTAAAAGGTCATAATGAATATTTAATTTTCTATGAATATTAAAATTAGCAGTTATTGTCGAATAGTTTGCATAAACTGAATATTCAGGAGTTTATGAACTAAAACCTGCTTTACATATTAGTCACGTGAAAGGTTCTTTTGGATTATTTCATTAGTACAAGTCATGGGTAAGTTCATGTTCATAAGGGCAATATCGGGCTATTATTTCCCTTTTTTGAATCATCCTTCAATGGGGGTATGTTTGTAGCGGCAATAGTTATGATTATGTGGAATTTGGGCTATTTTTCCCTTTTTTGAATCATCCTTCAATGGGGGTATGTTCATCACATCAGAGGCCACTATAGCTGGCTTACCCATTCCATAAATCAACAAGTCCTGGTGAATTTTCCAATGCGCATGAACGATGACCGACTCATTGGAGTATTGCACATTTACCCGGACACACACACAGCAGGAAAACGAAAACAAAATGGTGTTTATTTTCAACGAAGCTTTTGCGATTTTCTGACGCCTTTTTAAGGCCTTTAGAATTGTACAATTTTCCTGTTTTTTGCTGTATATATTCAGTTAACCCATCTTGACAGGTAAGACTAAAATTTAGAGTAATCGGCCAGATATTGAGGGAGCTAGAGTGGTGGCGTGCTGCGGAATTTTAGCCCAATACTTATTCAGAGTGATATTTCTTGTTAACTTATATAGTACAATGAAAGTACCATTTTGGGGTCAAACCACAGGGTTCTCCTCAGGTTTTGTCAATACTGTGGGGCATTCTGTACTGGACTAAAATCTTGTGCCACATTGTGGAATTCCCTCCCTTTAGAAATTGGGGGAAATGATTACACTTGGTTAATTCCAAAAATCTCTTATTTACATGTAATTGTAAAGCCAATTTATTAAATGGTGGGTTAAGTGGAGGACTTTGGACTTTCTCCTGTGGGAATTGGCAGGGAGACCTTGCTGTTTTCTTACTGCTTTTTTTATGTATTCTTTTGATTGATTGTGGGTTTTTTGTGCATTGCTGCTGTTTTAATGATTTGTTTCTATTTTTCTTGGCATTTTTATACATTTTTTACATTATTTTCATCAGTCATCTCATCACCTATTTTTTCCTGTTTGTATTTGAAACTGTTCCTGTTGTGTTTTTTAACAGTTCTTTGTTATTGAAACTCTTTCCTTAAAAATTGTTGTCAAGCGCCTTAGAGCTTGTTTTTCCCCCATTAATTGTTGGGCTACATGTATATAAATACTGTATTGTTATTATTATTGCTTCACAAGGAGTATATTGCTTTTGATAGATTAGGCTTACAGTATGCCATTACTCTTTTTTGTCAATTCAATCGAGCCAGACATATATATCTTGGGAACTTAAGTTTGGAATTATCAGGATCTTTTAAATTAATTATACACATTTTTTAACCCTCTTTTTGCTCAGGGCGACTGTACCAGGTGGAGTATGCAATGGAAGCAATTGGCCATGCCGGGACCTCTCTGGGTATCTTGACATCAGATGGCGTCCTGCTAGCTGCTGAGAGACGCAACACACACAAACTCCTCGATGAAGTGGTCTTCTCTGACAAGATCTATAAACTTTATGAGTAAGTCCGTTTAGATGGTCTTTATTTAAAAATAAATTAAACCCTAACCTTCCTGGTGTCTTTGGCTAGTATCCTTCAAAATAATCCGCACTATCAGGGTTTTCAGTGACTAGCCAGCAGGACTAGTTACCTTGTCATTTCACTAGTGCCCCAGTTTTTTCACTGGTCCATATTTCGTGTAAGATAGGGATGGTTTTCAACACTGAACTAGTCAGCCGGACCACTTGGAGAGAATGCTACCTGGTCCTTAGGTGTTTTAACTAGCTAAAATTTCTACATTTTTTGTTTGTTACAGTAACATGGCATGCAGTGTATCTGGCATTACATCGGATGCAAATGTTCTCACCAACGAACTCAGACTCATAGCACAGAGGTAAGTCAACATTCTACTTGTATAATCTGACCTTTTGAATTACAAACAGAAAGAAATTCCAGTAAACAAAGCGTTATAGAAGTTATTGTTAAAAAAACTGATTCTGTGGTATTAAATACCTCATCTTTAGCACTGATTGCCCTTACGGTTTCATTTCAGTTTCAAATTGTGCGTGAGTCACACCTGTTTCTGACATCAGTATAAAATTTCTTGATTCCATTCTCAGGAGCATTTTTTCCAGCAGTGTTATTTTCAGCACTGGAATGTAATGGATTGGTTTTGAATATCGGGCATTGATATATTCTCCCTATTTTAGTCTGATTTTCATTTTATTTTTTTATTTTTTATTTTTCTTCTTCAGAAGATCACTTTGATTACTATTACTATTATTATAACTATTACTATTACTACCACTATTACTACATATTACTATTACTGTTACTATTAAGATTCCATTGAGCATACTTCCATAAGTGTCTAAGTGTTAGCTGACCAGTAGGGTTGTGCATATACCTTTGTTTTCCTAAAGGGTGTAATGGAACTTGTGACTTCCTGTTAACCATTAAATCGCTCACACCGATTTCAATCTGAACAATGTGCCGATCTGTAAAAGAAGCGGATGTCAACACACTTTCCAGGATCAACCAGGACTAAAATTAGAAAATTTTAGCCAGTATTCACTGTCACAAAACCACAAACCACAGGTGTGGGGGATGTACAAAGCAAAATGTATAACAAATTGTAAGGGATTGAAAATAATGTATTACATTGTGTAGGGGATTAAGATAAGACGGTTCCAACAACAAAAGGGGTGTCAATCATTTTACCCCAATATCATTTCGGCTACAATTTTCAACTTTTTCTTTTTACTGTCAGCTTCGTTTAACCGTTAAGGCTATTTGGAAAAGGATTTTAACGATTAAATGGTTGACAATGTTAATGGGTAAAACGTTCTAACCTTACTGACCAGTAACCCACTGGATCCACCTTGTGTTTCAGGTACTTACTGCAGTACCAAGAACCCATGCCCTGTGAGCAGCTCGTCAGCACACTATGTGACATCAAACAGTTCTACACACAATCAGGAGGTCAGTTTAGTGATTTAGTTCATTCTATGTCAGGCCTGGAATCACACAGAGGCCATGGTCTCAGGGCCCAATTTCATAAAGCCTGTAAGCACAAAAACTTGCTAAGTGCAGAAAAACTTTGCTTAGCAGAAACGGGTTACCTGCCAACATTCCATAAAGTTAACATTGTTGCAACTGGTGCCCCGCTCATTTTTTGCTAAGCAAAGAAATTTTCCAAGCAGTATTTTCTGCTAAACAGCTTTATGAAATTGGGCCCTGGGGTCGATTTCACAAAGCACTAAGATTCATCTTAAGATGAGTTATCAGTATTGCCATAGTGATTTGTATTGTGACATCACTCTTTGCTAAGCAACTGCGATGGATTTGCAGTTACGATCAATCTTAACTCTTTGTGAAATCGAGCCCTGGTCTTGGCCTTGGTGCCCCTTTGAAAGTTTCCCATAGACTTTAAGATTTCCTAATGTAAGTGCCCTTTGCAAAATGAAAATGGCCTTGTCCTCTCGAAGATAAAAGTCTAGGCCTGCTATGTGACCATGAGTAACCCTTACTCCCTTGGCCCTTTTATCCAATACCCTCCTCTCTGATGTCACTCCACACTAAATTGTTTGGACTTGGATAAGATTGGAAAGCAGACGAACAGTGGCGAAGGAGTTGTAAACAACGGCGGTCGTTGACAGAAATATTGTTTCCACTGTTCCCTACAGCAAATCACACAGGAGTATAAATCAATTCACCTTGCACCAGCATAACTACAATCTTGAACCCGAGTGTATTTCTAATATTGTAGAAGGTGCTGGAAATGACAAACAGAGGGGCACGATCAAGGTAATGTACCCCATTGGGTACATCACTCAAGTTCTTGACCAATCAAAATTCACGATCTATTAACATGGTAGAACAATTTATCTTGACTGTGTTTCAGGCAAGAGGCCATTTGGTGTGTCCATCCTGTACATGGGATGGGATAAACATTATGGGTTCCAGCTTTATCAAAGTGATCCAAGTGGAAACTACGGTGGATGGAAGGCAACATGCATCGGGAACAACAGTGCGGTAAGTCAGAATAGTAATGTAATTTGCAAAGAAAAAATTGAAACTGTGCTTGACAGACAATTTAATTGTGGTAACACCACAAAATCTTAAAATCTTATGGACCAACTGTTTGAATACACACAAGACTTAAATGATCCACACCAAGATATGGTTATTGTAAAAAAAAACTCTCATACGGTGTGCCACAAACAGTGTGACGAACCCATATTGCTCCTCCACCACAATCAAATTCTTCAAATTGTTGACCCAATTCTTGAGAAGAAATTCTGATAGCGTTTGTTCCCTTGGAGTGAATAGAACAAATTACAATGCGCATTCACTGAAAAGTTTCTGTAACTCAATCCTCTGCATAGCTGTTGTTGTGCAAGTGCTATGTTCTCCTTTGGCATATGGGGACTCTTGTTAAGGGGGGCAGATGGGTTGATTTGACAAAATAGTTACACAGATAAAAACACAAGTACCAATTATTAATACCGGGTAACAATGGTTTTTTAGCTTTTTCTGTCCAATTTGTTTTCTTCTTGCTGTGCCTGAATTTTCCCTCACTGATTTGCCCTACTTTGGGAGGGCAGTTGCCCCCTCTGCCTCCCTGGGTCGTACGCCTATGATGCTCCCAAAAGGAACGGGTTTTCTTTCTTTTTAGATGCGGTAAATTCTTAACTGACTATCTCCTTACATTGTGTTCACCTTTTGATTCCAGTCAGCAGTATCAATGCTGAAACAGGAATACAAGCAAGACGAGACATCATTAGAAGAAGGTCTCCAGTTGGCCATAAAGACCCTGAGTAAGACGCTGGATATGACTAAAGTCACACCGGAGAAAAGTAAGTTATTTTATTTTGTATTTATTTAGGGTTTTTTTTTCAAACAGCTACTTGAGCGAAAAATTGTTAACAGGCGTGCTGTTTCAACTTCAACATCTTTTTTTGTCATTTAATTGTAAGTTTGATATTTTTACACTTCTGTAATTTTTTCGTTATTATCAATCAAAAATTAGGCCCCAACCTCAAGGATTTTAAAACCAACTACACTTCTTCTGTTGATGGCATGCGTAAAAATGACAATACTTTGACGTCATTTGTGGGATGTTGCTTTGTTATACCTCCATGATGCAACAAAGTGGTATACAAAACTCCCACAAATGACGCAACATGGGGGTGACAAAACAGGACTTTTGGGGAATCTTTTCGAAAAAGCACCGGAGAAGGTTATTAAATTTTGTTTGTATACAATTAAAATCTGTTTAATCTCATGTGAAGTCAGTTTAGTTATTGATTGTGAAAACATTTAAAATGCATTTAAGCAAAAATCACTTGTTACCATTTTCATTCAAGCTGATTTTTAAATCTCCTTGTTTGAAAAGGGAAATACTTTGTTGGTTCCAAAGGAAGTTCTGTTTTATGAAGATTATGGTAAAGGGGCGACTCGAAAGTCAGAACAGTGGGATAGTTCTAATTGGATGGATTAAGTGTATTGATCCGAGAATACATGATGTGGTCAGGGATGAGATTCTTCCGCTTTTTGGCGGAATTCCGACTGTCCGAATTTGAAAAGCCATTTTATTTTTTTTCCAGTTCCGACATTTAAAAATCTCCGACTTTGGCAAATTGACTTTTGAACCTTTCACTTTCCAACATTTAAATATGATTACTATTTTGCTTTGTGTCACGCCTTTCCTAAATTTTGTATTATGCCTTGCGTACGACGTGCACGCTTTCTTTGCACGCGCCACGGCCACGTGCACGGCCCACCGTCGGTAGCTTGGCTAGGCTCTAACTCAATACACGTTCACGAGCCAAGTAAAACATAGCTGCACTGTGTGGCGAGGCCTATGGATTCTGGACTGTACACAGCCTTGGATAAAGGCTATTTAAACATCAACAACTTTTGCCGATAGAGGGCCTTGCATGGGATCTATGCGGGTCAAAGTTTATTGGGTTTTCCCCAATGTGCGTCGTCGAACACCGATCGTTGAATCATGAAGATGTCAGTGAAAAAGAAGCTCTACAGAATCTATCCTCAAATCACGAATCTGTAGACATTTGTGTTGACGAAATTACCAATATTTAGGGCAGAAATTAGGCATTAAGATTTTGAAAACATGCAATTTTTGTGAACTTCGCTTCCGTGTTTTAGTTAGTTTTTTTCCCTCGACGTTTCGAAAATTGTGTGCATGCATCGTCTGTGCTGGCTAGTGCAAAAACTTGTCCGGTCGGCGAGTGAGTGTTCAAATTTCTGACTTTTTAATTTTTTCATAATCTCATCCCTGTGTGGTCTGCTGGACCGCCGGATTGCTCAATTGGAATGTTCAAAATGCCAACACGTTAATTCTCAGGTTTATGAATGTTCCCATAGTTCGGCACAGTATCGCAGTACAGCAGAACATTCTGGTGGACCACTGGATTGCTGGCAGATCAGGCCACAAATTATGTGGAGGCTGCAGAGGCCAATGCATCTGTTTGCCCCTGGTCTTGGCCTTGCGCCCCTCAAACAGTTTCCATAGACTTTAAGATTTTCCAATGGAAGTGCCCTTAGCAAAATGAAAGTGGCCTTGCCCTCTCTTGTCGTTTGCCTACAGGAATGTTCCATCGTGCCTAAAACGTGCCCCACTTTAGAGCTGCTCTCTGAAGTATTAATTTGTTAAAGAATGATATGTAATTTTTACCATGAAATGCTTGTATGTTTTGCATAAACGTTGTGGCAGTCTTGATTTTATAAATGATTTGTCTCAACTTTTCTCAGTTGAAATAGCGACACTAACAAGGGAAGACAACAAGACAAAGATCCGCATTCTACCAGTGAATGAGCTACAAGAACTCATCAAGGTGTACGAAGAAAAAGAGGCTAAAATTGAAGCAGAAAAGAAGAAAGAAAAAGACAAATCCTCATAAGATATTTGGTATTCCTCCTGTACTTTGTTTGCTAAACAACAAATAGAATACTGGACAAAGGTTTCTCTAAGAAAGAGGATAAAACAAGTTCACTTGGTAAGTTTGTACAAATACCAAGCATCCAGAGAAACAGTTAACTTTAAAGGTGTTCTCATTGAGTTAAAAGAAAAGGAAAAAGTTGCACTTTCAACAAAAACATCCACTTGTAGTATATCTTTTTTTGTACCGTTCGAAACTTCAAGAACCATCACAGTGGAAGTCTTTGATTGTAATTTGATTTCAGACTATGTTAAATGACCATACATTTTCTAATTCCAGGGCCATTATTTCATTCCTTTAAGTTACAGGATCACAGGATCACAGGATCAATCTTAAAATATTGATTCAAGAGTTTAGGAAGGTACAGCATATCAATTGCTGGATGGTAACAGCCTGTGTAGTGATTGGTAGTACATTACAAGCAGTGATGAGAAATTTCAGACATTTATCTGAATTCAGACTTTTTAAAGTCTGCCTGGTAAATAAAAAATTGTTGTATTTTTCTCAAAATAAAGCAAGTCATGGTCTTTGACCTACTTTTCTAGCATTGTTCCCAAATCACCTTGGAATCTATAATTCCAGGGGTTACCAAAAGGTGGACATGCCATCATTTCAACATACCTCCTTAGATCTGGATCACAGTTTCAGACTTTCTTTTTCAGTAATGACTCTCACCCATGTACAAGGTAACTTTGTGCCGACAGAAGTCTTCAGTAAACCATTTATGGATCCTGTACAATCAGTCTTACGTTGGCTACAATTTCCATGTTGGCATTACGGCCATAAACCCTGCCATAGCCATTAATTCAGACACACCCTTAGTTCCAGTAAGTTAATAATGCCTTGCCATACTGTGGCCAGATTCCCTGTAGCCTTGTACACTACTTTACCATTGCCGTAAAGCACCAGACTATTTCAGTTTCTTTGCTCAGCCAACTACGCTCTTGTATTGAACAGAACAACCCAGAATCTAGGGACAGTGATGATAAATTTCAGAATTTTATCTGAATGTAGACTTTTTGTATCTGTTTGGTGAAAAAAATAGCTGTTATTTTCCTTCGATATAAACAAATCCTGCTCCTTGAAAAGCTCCTTGAAATCTATAACTCCAGGGGTTACCAAAAGGTGGAAATGCCATCATTTCAATATTCTTCCTCAAATTCAGATAGTAGTTTCAGATTTTTGTTTGTTAGGAACGACTCTCGTTCCGGGATGAAAGTCCCTTTGTAGCCATAATTACAGCCTTTTTATGGTGGTGTACAATTTTCTACAATTTTTATTATTCCTTTATGTCAACAGAATCGCAGGAGGGAGACACTGGGTTAAACTTTTGTAAAGTTGCATTAAAGGTATCCCTTGGTTTTGCAATTGAACCTTCCAGTTTGCTTATACAGGTGTGAGTTACCACAGGTTTATTTATGATGAGAACACATGTAAACATTGCAGGGAAAATCTGCAGTTTTCAGTAGAATGAAATAAGAATAATTAGTTGTTTCTCAAGTTGGATAACGCTCAAATATGCGACACTCATTGCTCATGAACATTATTTATTTATTTCATTCCTTCAACCATCTCTGCTCCCAGGGGAGTATACAGCCTGTGCTGCCAAATATGTAGCGCACCAAGCTAAATCAATCTCAAGAACCACCTCTGCCCTCACAGCCACCCATTTACCCCTGGGTGATGAGCTGAAAAGCTTACTATAAGGACACAAGCGTCATTACAGGGATTCAAACCCACACCCTTTTGACTTGGCCACCAGAATGCAAAGTGCGATGCACAATGTAATCAGGTACCATGCATTTTCTTGCATTTTTCTTTAAAAGGAGTTGCAAGCATCATATCAATGTGATTATTACTGTGTGTATTAAATTTGCCCCTCTCAATAGACTGTGCAAGTCTCGCGCGTATCGGAGCGAGAAAACATGTCAAGTGAAGAACATATTAAAAACTCCATATGGTTGGGACCACGATGGTCCCGGAAGTTCGATTACGCGCGAGACTTGCACAGTCTATGGCAGGGAGTATAGAAATTATGGAATTTAACACAAATAAACTTGTTACATGTATATTGTTTCATGGGATGTGTTGGTTATTTATGGTGTCTTAATCAGTTTACACTCAACCCTTCTATATAAAGAGCAATGATATGTAGAAGTTCTGCTTATAATGAGTACATTCTAAAGCCCTGAATCTCATTTCTGCTCTGTGTTTCTTTGTTTTGCTGTCCTCTTATAACGGCGTTCCTGTTATAAAGAGGTAGTTTGGCCAGGTCCGGAGATCTTGAATAAGAATCGACTGTAAATTCAAACCAGAGCCCTGTTAACATTGACACCTGTGATTGTGAGTGTGTGAATGAAATTGTGTGAATGACGTACTGGAAACGCTTGTCAATATTTGACCATTGGTTTGTGAGGCAAATACTTGCCTATATTGAATGTACCCCAGTTACACTGATTTGTTGTGTGTGTGTGTTGTAGTCTTAGTAAACGAAACTCATTGTCAGCCGAACATATTGATGTCTGGTTGTCTGATGCACTTCACCATTTCACATGAAAGTTGCTATGATACAACATTTGGTTCACAAAGAATGCAGTGTTATTTGCTTGAATCACTTCAAGTTTAACTTGTGGAGACACAATGTGATTGTCTTTGTAAGATTATTGCCATGGAAATGAAATCATGATTATGAAATGATATTTACTGGTCATATGTTTCAACTAAAACAATTTTGATTTTATGTTGTCAAGATCTTATTTGTATTAATTTTGTTAAAGAGAAATGCAAACGGAGACTACAGTTTTAATTGGTAAAAAGTGCCCCCTAAAAAAACCCCACAAAACTCTTGTGCCCCCTAAAAAATTACCCTCGTTTCAGTGCTGCATGCACAATTTAGTAGAACTTGTGTGAGTTGTACAACGAAAGTCATACTTATACTATATGACTTTATTTTTATAGCCACACAAATTCTGTTAATTTACTCGAATTTGTAATTTCGTATTTACACTTTCAAAACTTCGGGCGGGGATAACGTGTGACCAAAGAGCAAGGACCTCCTGCTCTATGGTGTGACAGAGAATAAAATGTGACCGATTTTGTTCTCTATTTTTCATGGAACAAAAATCCCTTTGTTTACTATGTTTTAACTTTTACAGTGAAGAGAGTAGGTAGGATTTGTGTTAAAGTGTTCAAGCGTGGCCGAGAAAGCGCGCGCGCGCGCCAGGCCGGAAAAACGTTTCAGCACTTGGGCATGGTAGCGCATTTATATTTCCCTCCGATGCTCGCCGCTCCTCGACCGTTGAACCTCTGATTATGAGCGGGGGTAAAATAGCCTTACATAGGTAAGGGGGAAATAAACTGATAAAAACTTGGATTCAACATTTTGATTTAAACAAAGTGTTAAATTATTTATTAAAATAGGTACATATTTTTATAAAAAGTGACGCTTTTATCAATTATTGTTTAATCCATTCTGCATTATTTGTTTTCCCCCTACTGTCACCCCTAAAATAAAATAGAACAAGCCGTAAATAAGCGATGAATTTTGTATGCAAACAATATTCTGGATGTTAACTCCGCCCATAATTCCCCTTAGACGTAGACGGCGTTTGTGTGCAACTGCAATGATCGTCATAGAACCCGGAGAACGCTGAGTGTGTCATTGTGCGTGCGATTTCGTTGTGAGACCATTTTTATGGACGCGCGTACGCCATTTTTCTTTTCACGCGTGTATGGGTGATAAGCCAGTGATAATATTTTGCCATACAGTAGACGTCATGAACATTGACCAATGAAAACACGTAGAAACGGTCTATGTGCGTTGCCATTTTGCCATACACGCGTGTCACGTGATGATCATTTTGCCATACACAGACGACACAGGCCGGCTGCTCGCGGTTCTATGGCTAAGCCCCGCCTCTGTGCTGGTTAATAATTTATTTACATCGTTGGCTTGGTGATGGACTGGTGTTGATTTCGCTGGCTCGCATATTTCGCGTTGTGGCGGGGATGGGAGTAGTAAACACATGTCGATGCCGCGTCCATATCCGGCCAGCACTTGTGGTTTTGGAATAACTTTGTTACATTTTGAAGTTGTATTGGAATTGAACGTTTGAGAGTTTGGAATTTTGAGGAAAAACCTACATTTGCAATTCAAGAGTGAGTTGGTTCCTTCTTTGGGATCAACATGACAAAACAATGTATTTGCCAGATCTGCACTTGCGGGTAAGTCATACATAAATTAATTTCTTGCCGAAAAAACATATTTAAACCAAGGGAAAAGCATAAAAATATGAATATTGTTTGTGGTTTTAAACTTTTACAGTAGATTAAAAAGTATGTAATTTTTAATAGGCACGTCTCTTATTAGTCTTACCTACTGTACATGTACAATTGATGGGTTATAAATATTATGTATTGTATCATGTACTGTGTGTGTGTACTTTTGTGTCATATTGTTCTGTTCAGCTAAACAGCAGAGTCATTAAACAAATTTTACAGTTATGTCACTTGACGGTGAGACCACTCTTCATGAATTCACCACTTTGAATTATTTATTATTTATTACACATATTGCTTGTCCATTAATAAGCCAATCACATCTTTGGTTTGGGGCTTTAGAACTTTGATTTATTTCCCATGTACTTTCTGCATAATAACTGCAAACATGTTACTTTTACTTAGTTTCAGTTAGTAGATTTTAATTTGTTGAAATCAAATGTTAATTTCAATTGCAGCAATCAAAACAAGCATTGATAATTTGGGAGTGTTTTCAAACGCCATTTTCTTTACTTTTAAAACCAAAGGATTTCTCAGGAGAATTGGTGTGGACTTTGTCATCATTTGAGCTCCCAGATTGAAACTATTAAACGCTAATCACTTTTTTATTGTTACCAATCCTGTTCGTCATCGATATTAAAGGCCAAATTGATTTAAAGTTTTCTCTTTTCAGTTAATGTCCTGTCATTTTTTCTTTCAACATGAATCTTGATGGATGCATGCACACCTTTTCTCCGTGCGTAAACTTTGGGTTAATACAAAATCTTCACTTAATACACACCTTAAACCTCATAATTTCTTCACTGTCTTGTTCATTTAACACTTAAAAACAAGTGAAGTTTCCCTTGGTAGATGTACTGTAATTATCAAAGCAAAAATAGTTGAGGCCCTTCAGAATTAACCAAGTTCTTAAATTTAGGGTTTCTGTCTTTTCTCTCTCTTTTTTGTAATTTGTTTGCCCTCCTTTTTGTTTTATAGGTTGAGACACAGAGTATATAAAAACAGAACAGTTTACAAAATATTAAACCAATATAGGGAGGCTATTACAGGAAGGGCAGAGCTACCAATGTTTATCTAATGTGTGCGGGGGATGGGGGAAGAGTTTTGTGTGGCAAGGCAAGGATACAAACTCAGCGAAAAAATTCCCTACTTTGCCAGTTGTGCAACGCTCTCCCTGATTCTGCAGAAAGTTCCCTGAAAATAAACCAATCTTTCAAATAGGTAAAATTTGAAAATCTCCCTGTTTATGAAAACTTTGTCCCTATTATATTGAATGTAAATCTAAGTATTGATTGCCGAGTATGAAATCTTCCTGATTGCAAGATGCAAATGTTGGCAGCTCTGCTTTGCTCCCCTGTAGTGGCACCTCTGATGTTTGCTTTTTGTGTGCAATGTAAACGTCTTTAATCTAATAAAATACTTCAACATTAATTACAGCTTTTCAAATTTCAAAATGTTTGTTATTAAGTGAAGTGTAACGTTTTATCTAGTAATTTAGCATCACTACAAAAACATAAAATTTCTGTTGCAAAACATTTCAAGTAAATTTGTTATTATTTATGTTCATTTGTTTTAAACGAGCACAAATTGTGGGATGTAATTGAGACATTATCAATTTACTCTGAAAGTGAAAGTCACCTCTATAAAAAAGTTATATTTTCAGTTAATAATCGTTATAAAGTCTAGAAACGTGCTTAAATTTAATTTACTGCTTGTTGAAGCGTTAAATTGATCTTTAGAAGTTTTGTGTTTGACGGTGTAGATTGATTTTTGTTCCTTTCTTTTGTCTCCATCCCTTTGTTTTCTAATAACCATTTCATGGCTTTGACCAATACCGCTCAATAACTGAGGATTTGTTTTGTCTGCGTGCTTGTGGGGAGCCGGAAAACAAAAACTTGTTGCCATGGGTGACCAAAAGTGGCCTTGTGGTATCCAGAGCAGTTGAATTTTGGTGTGAGCATACATGTAAATGAAGTATGAAACGGTTGTCTTGACAACCATTGATGCTGACTGTTTGGGCTTGTGTTTAATACAATCTACAGGGCAAGCCTTTTGGGTGATAGGGGTTGTTGATGATTTTTGTTTGTATAATAAACTTCAGTTCAGGCCCAAAATTGCACAATTTCTGTATTCTCTCATGCATTGAACTTTATTGTAAAATTAAATTTAATTTACTATATTTTTGACCACATGAGGGCTTTTTCAACAGGGCATTTTCTTGCATCACAATTGCATTTTTTGGTATTTGTGTTGTTTTCTTGCATCAATGACAAAATACATAAAAATAATAGCAATTAAGTAACAACAATAAAAAAAAGTCTGTTGACTTGTTTTGCATCCATATGAATTCAGTTCACATACATGTACATGTACATGCATGTGTACATAGGTACAGTACATGACATGCACTGATAGAAAATACAGTGAATTCCTGACAAAAATAATTGACAGTTTATTCACAGTTACTTGTGGATTAGATTTTTCTTCCATACTTTTAGTTAGAACTATAAGCTCAACTGGTGTCACACTACCAACCTATGACACGATATATGGAGAGAGGTTAAAATCCAAAGTTAGTGCAATATTAAGTGATCCAACCCATCCCCTCTTCAACTGCTTTATTTTAAACCGTTCTGGTATCAGGTTTCATGTACCACGAACAAACCACACCCGGTTTTGGCAATCTTTTGTTCTGATGTCTATTCACATGCTAAATTCCTCAGCTAAATGTTAATCTGTATGTTATATCCAACCTTTATATGCTTACTCCAAATTGTGTTTCTTATAGTGACAGCTGTCTCTTGTTTTGTATTGTAAATGTAATTGTATTCATTGTAAATATTAGTGTTTTCATTGTCTACTTAGTTTTTACTTTTAATGTAATTATAGCCAAGGGAAGCAAAATTTCTGTATTTTTTTAATGATGCGGACAAATAAAATATCTATCTATCTATCTATCTATCTATCTATAAGCCTAGAACAAAATTAATCAGTTTCCTGAATAATCTAGACAATAAAATAAAGTTGTGTTTAGTTTGTTTTTTAGTTGGATAAAAGTAGTAGTAATATGTAGTAGTAGAATGGGAGAGGTTGTCTTCAGTCGACGCCATCTCGGGAGCCTCTGATGGTCACTTTCCATTCATCCCGGTCCAACATCAATGTCCTCAATAAAAGTAATGTTCTAAATCAAGAATACACCCCCCCCCCCCTCCTGCCTCGCATCCGCAAAATTAAACGAGAAGAAAAGATGTGATGCAGATAACGTAAATTGGCATTGATTCCAAAGTTTTCTGAAAAAATTTCAATTGCCCAAATCACATCATCACGATAATATTGGTGATTGTGGCATTTTAGGAGTCAATGTCCCAGTGTGTTTTTAAGTGTTTTCGTGCATTTTAGGCCATGCGGCGTTTACACTCTTACTCTTACCATGCAATGTGACTCCCAAAATTGCTAGCTTGGTAGCTAGACAGTAGCTGTGTGTGAGGGTGCAAGGGTTCAATATGCACACAGAATTAAAAAAACAATGTAATTAATGAAGCTTGTTAATTATTTACTGACTGTTTTTTTAAGGGGTTTTCAGAACTTAGGCTTAGTTCTCCTTATTGTACCTGAAATGTTGCTTGTTTTTTTAATTGATTCAACAAATTTAAATAGAGTCAAATGTTTAAACAATTTGTTTTCATTTTGCAGACGTCATCGTTGTCCCCATCGGCCGCAAGCCCCAGTCAGCAAGGGACCATGTGTCCTGTCGGAGTACACCAACAAGTACAAGGGGTATCCAGGCAACCTGATGAGAGACAGCTTCAAGCCCAAAGAGCAGATGCTCCAAGGGACGGGTACGATGGCCGATGCTACAACCCACAGGTAAGTTGGAATATATACACCCACTATACCACTATATAGTCTAGGGATTTTTCAGTATCATTCAAAGAGTTAATTACTACATTTTTCTTCTAATCCATTACCAGGTATATATTGTTTTTGTGTCATGTGTTTGTGCTGTTTCTTGGTGGGTGTTTCACACTGACCTTTCACTTCTGACTCCATGGTTTTTTGTGTAAATGTGTTTTCCCCATGCACAAGCTAGCGTATTGGGTTGATATGCGCGAATTGCAATGCTGATATACCTGTGAATTAGGACAAAAACAAAAAACAAAACAACTTTTTATGGGGAGGGGGGAACTGAAGATCAAAATCACTGATATCATCCAGATAACACCATTTAGAATGCCCCAGATTGCACACAGGTTAGCTTTTTAAATTAAAGCATTGAGTAAAAGCAGAAGACTTTGTCTCAATTCAGCGTGCTTTAATGCTTTCCAGTTTTTAAAAAAATCCTGGTGATTTAACATAATCTCTTTCTTTACTGTCAAACCGGGCAATTCTTATGACAGAAACACACATTTTGTTTGAGTTTTGGGTCTTGTGAAATGTCTTGTGAATTATATTTTCTTTTTTCGTTCAAGTCCATAAAAATGAGTATAAAAGCAGGGAAAATATTTTGGGGAAGCCTGTTGTTTTTGGACCCCGAGGTCAAATGTCATAGTCAGTATGCCTAAAACAAAAGAAGTGTTGTCCGAGTGATAACTCATTAAGGACTTGGCACATCAACTCCAAACTTCATTGTTATAAAGTAAATTTTTTACTTGCACTGATCTGTCAAAGAATGAGTCTAATCTCAGGACGGCATTATTTTGTGTTGTAATTATACCATTCTTTTTATTCAAATTTGTTTTTGCAGAGTCGACTTTGTTCCACGTGAATCAGTGCGTCCCCCCATCCATCAGCAAGAGCCTTATCGTAAACCCAGTGGGGGTATTGACCTGTTGACCTCTTATACTAAGGACTACCCAGGACGCAAAGCGGAAGCGGTCAAGAGCTTCCGTGGTGACCACACAAGACACGTACCGTCGGGTGAATTCAGGGGGAACCCTACTTATACTGGTAAGTCAAGGAGGATTATATTTATTTCCTAAAACAAAACAATGGCAAGGGTTTGCCCTTATTGTATTTTTATTAAAGATTTTTTAGTTTTCATACAATTACATTAGTATGAAAATTCTGTGCAGAAATTTGCCATCTTTTTAGGTCATGAGAGTACTTTCCCTGAGATTTTACCATTTCCATGTCCGAAATGTCAGTGTAATCATTTGAAATTTTCAAAACCTAAATATTGACCCCTTACACCAACTTCACATGTTATCTGCCAGGCTCTCAATTTTGAGAGTCAATTCGCACTCACAGTTTGTGGTAGGCATATTATGCCACATCGCCTAAAAAGTGCACTACACTGACACACGAGAATGACCCCCAAAACTGGTGCAACCAAGATTATTGTGATGATGACGTTGGCTTGAATTGGGTCAATGCCTATATTTGTTGAATTGAACAAGGGTAGCCATGCGGTGACATCTTGTTATTGTTTTCCTTGTCTTAGATGACTTTCGTAAGTGGGATCTACCGCCAAAAGATCAAGGTAAGGGGTACCACACCTATGTTCCCCCGTCTGCCTCATTTGATGGCCTGTCAACATTTGCCAGAGATTTTCAACCCAAGAGAGTTGACGTACGCCAGAGCCTACGACCAGCAGAAAATACCCAGCGATCAGACGCACCATTTGAAGATAAGACAAGCCACAAGGTAACCTACATCCCCCACGCCGTACAAGCAAGGTACGTACGCCAACAGGATCCCTATCAAAAGAGTCCGCACAAGTTTGACAGCCTGACCACATTCCAGCGCGACTTTATGAACAAGAGCGCCTCACGACCGGACAACTTCAAGCCAGATGCTACCCCAATGAAGTCCGACCTACCTTTTGAAGACAACACTACTTTCAAATCTGACTACAAGAAGTGGGATTGTAAGCCTGTGCAGTCTCACGTACCAGATTCCTACCAGAAACCCGCAGGCGATATGGATCTGTACACAACCAACAGGCTTGCGTATCAACCCCACAAGATCAGGCCCGTTTCAGCGCGGCGTCCGGCCTCACAGGGCCGCAAAAGCGACGCCCCGTTCGACGATCGAACCAACTACACCGCAGATTTCCGCAAATGGGAGAGTATGCCTGAGAGGCGTGGCGACCCATCCCAGCGACCTTACGAGAAGCCTGAAATTCCATTTGCAGGCATGACCAACTACCAGGCGCAGTACATACCAAAGCATGCAATGCCAGCCAAAAGTATGGGCCCTGATCGCACAGCACGTAAGAGCAGCGATCCGTTTGATGATCGCACATTCTATAAATTGGACTTCACTGCAAAGGAAGTACAGCCGTGCCCTGCAGTCAATCTACCTGCCAGCGGGTTTAACTTCAATCAGCTGGACCAAAGAGGACACGAGTTATGGGTGAAGAATGCCTGGACAGGTGAAAGCGAGCGAGTTGTAAAAACACCACAGCAACAGATAAGTATAGAGCAGGCTACATACGCTTGAGTCTGTTGTAAAAAAAAGTATGTGTTTGCGATAACACTAAGACCAGGGCCCAATTTTATGTCAATGCTTACCGCCGAATTCTGCACTATAATGGCCCTCAGAACTCACAGTCACACTTAACATGGCACTGTTAGCAAAGAATTCTGTGGCAATAAGCAGTGAAATTGGGTGCCGATGCCTTTATTACTGTTGATACACCTTAGTGGTTGAATCAAATCTGAAAAAGGAAGAATTAAGCTTTGTGTGTAAAATGAGAGAGCATTTTAGTCCAAAAATTTAGCATAAAAGATAAAATGATCATAGAAATAGCAATTGCGTGCAATATGTTGGTATTATCTTTGTTTTGAAAAGATTTGTGGTTTAAATGAACACAAATATTTGTACTTATTTACAGAACTACATGTAATAGAAATAAAAATGAGATGTGTTTTTTTTTTTTCAATATCAAATTTCCTTTTTAATGTTGAGCTTTTCAAAAACTATTGCCTTTTTAAATAAGAACCAAATGTGCCTTTTTTACACAACCCAGCTATGCTGACAATTTGTATTCTGTCAGAGGGCTTTTGAAATGGTTGTAATAATAATAATAATAAACGGCTTTTATATAGCGCCCTTAACCCAAAAAGGGTCCCGAGGCGCTTTACAAAGGTTAACAAAAATTAAATTACAAGAAAATTGAACAATTTAAGAAATACTGAACAATTTAAGGTAAACAGTTTTTTTAAAAGCAATATAAAAATAAAAACGCACAACAATGATGTGAAGTGTCAGTCTCAAACGACATGACTTTTAAAAAGCTAAAAAGCCCAATATAAAAAGTTGGATCAAGAAGAAAGACATTTTCCTCTCATAATGAACAACACGCAATTAACTTGTATTTGTTCAAGCTTGTAGATCTAACTATGTTGCTTTATGTCAGGTGTGCAGATCACTTATGTTTCTTATGTTGACAAATTTGAAACCATTTGTACTATAAATTGCCTTACACAGTGTACCGCAGTACATTGTTGCCACAAAAGGTACACATGTACTAGATTACACTACAAAACCTGTTCAGTAGTGCGCCCTTTGTGTTCTTGAAAAAGAACACTAATTGAGCAGACTATTGGGTTACCATTTTGTTTACATCAGCTTCAAGGAAGTCATTACCCAACACAGAGAGCCTGTATTTTGTTGTCTGAGGCCACGGTTGCCTAGCAACAGTAGCTATGACAGCATCAATGCTTTCTGGTGTACTAGTCAAGCCTAATTATTATGTTCAACCATAGGGCAAGGACCAACTGAACATGTCCATTTCCTGTGTAGACAAATTCAGAATATAAAGGCATGCCTGATGCTTAAAAGAGGCATCAGCCTCCATGCCCCTGGTCGTTGCCTTGGTGCCCCTTGAAACATTCCAATAGAAATTTACAATTTCCTTATAGTGGTGCCCTTTACGAAGAAATAACCTCGGTGCCCTAATTCTTTCAAGACTGAAACATCAGGCCTTTATAAGAGGACAGCAAAACAAAGAAACACAAAGCAAAAATGAGATTCAGGACTTCAGAATGTACTCCTTATACGCAGAACCTCTTCATAACAGTGCTCTTTATATAACCAGGGTTAACTGCTACTTATCAACGCATCTTAGCAGTGGGGCTTATGTTAGACGGTGAAAGTGGACGCTACCGCTTTATCCTGGGTAACAAGGCACTCAAGTGCTTCTTATCCATTGTAGTAAACAAAATAATTGATTGAGAGCAAATTTTTACCAAGGTTAAACAAACCAAAGAATAAAAGATTTGTCATCTCACAGAGGAGATAAAAATTTACCAAAGACATATTTTGTCCTTGCGAATTAATTTCCTTGGAAATTGTAATCACCTATAATTGCTGAATATTTTTCAATGAAGTTGAACTGAACTCGAAAAAAATTTGGTGTTACTGTAGACAATGCTTATTTTAGACTCGTACACCAATTGTCTTTCAGCAAATGGGCAAAATGTATTCTTCTTAAAACGTGTGCTTCATGTTGAAATGCATCACTGGTACTAGCAGGTCAATATTGCACAAAAACAATACAACATTTTGTCAAAGACTGCTTGAAATTTTGAAAATTGTGACGAGCACGGAGTGCCTGGCTTTAGCCTTGTGCGAATTAACTCATGTGCATTGGGTATGGCAGCATATACACAATGAATTATTAATAATTGCAGCGGATAAAAATGTCGTGTGACAAATATAAATTCCTTCATGATCTACACACCATGTTTACTATTTGCTCCAATTTCTATACATAACAACTGGATCTTAAGTACAACCTTTGGGAACTAGTGTGGATATGTTTTGTTATGCATATTCTTGATTTGGCTTTTAAGTTTATTGTTGTACAGGACCCCCTGTGGAATTCCTAATGGGGATTGTACATGACTCGTATATCATGGAGGAAGGTTCCCATGGTTCGATTGAATTAACGATAAGACTCGGTGCCACATGTCAGAAATGACTGTGAGAGAGTAAAATTACAATCTGTCATTTTGAGTGGGCAGCCGTATATGACATCATAAAAAATTCTTGAAGTGGATAATTTATGCATTTTTTTATATAATGTTAATTGCTTACAGGGTACTCTTTTCGTGTAAGACGCTCATCAGTACTAGCTGCCCCAGTGGCTGGCCATAAAACCATTCAAGCTTCTGTTGATTTTTTATGGCTCCATGATATATATTACACAGCACATAAAATGAATTGTTGTAATGGTAGAATTTTAATATCTTGAGTAGAAACTTTTGAATTATATAATTTAGCCATTTTGTTTTACTCGGTTTATTATCTGAATACTCTTTCATAGATTTAATTGTGTTTCAACCAAATCCTAAAACTAGCAGTAAATTTGCTTTTAGTAAGATATTAAGCATTTTATTTTGATGGTTTGCATCATGATTAAATTGAATGTATTGCTATGTATAAAAATGCCTTAATAATTAAGTGCCTTACTAAGGCCGTGTCCAAAATGGCGGCTGTGGCTCTGGCTGTTGCTAAGAGCAGCCTATGCTTCAACATGTGTAACCATGGTGATTTAGCCACAGCTGCTAAAACAGAAACGGTCCAAGTTGATCTTGGATTTAAACCAAATAAGTTCAACAGACACAAACCAAACCAAAGTCACCAAAAGTTGCTCAGTGCTGTCAAACCTTTCTCATGGTCAGCCATATTTTTTATTTTGTTTGGCTTCCATTCAATTCAGTGTAACCTAACTGAGGCTGGAAGGACAGCATTAGTCTGATCCCCTTTGAAGTGTGAATCAGAACTACCCGTTGTCATTGTGCAAAAAGGGTATCATACATGTATTTAATTGACCACAGTGTGTTTTTTGTACAAACAATAGAAGAATACAACAACATTTTGACCACAGATTTATGGACTAATTCTTTTTTCATGACTGCGCATTAAAGTTGCGCATTACTTGCAAAGAAAATCCCCAAGAATCCCTTTATAAACTCTATAATAGACTCAGTGTATTCAGAAAAATTGTAGCCAGGAGTAAACTTTACAGAGGTATTATGGAAACCGTAATGTAATTTTTGTTACAACGAGTGTTGTGAACAATTTATTTAATTATCAATTACCTTCATGTTTGTAATATTCTTTGGTAAATTAACGAAGTGTATACTTGGGTACCTTCTTGGGTTTTCCCATTAAAGTGCTTGATACCAAAATGAGGCTGGGAAAAACTCAGGTTGTTTTGTATGGGATCAATCAGTACTGCAATTTATTGGGTGTATACAGGGAAGGTCCACATTCAGCTGCTCATGAATACATAGCAGGATTAATTAAAGCTGCTTATATATTCTGTATATATCTGAAAAATGCAAAATGGAGAGCCGCCCAAGGCGCAAGATTGGGAACTCAGGCTGAAATGTGAAATGCGCACTGGACGTCAGTTCAGCAAGCAAGATGCAGTCCTGGATCAGTGAAGCTAGACAATGATCGTTGATACATTTGCTTGCTGAAATGGCACCCATGTGTATTTCAACGAGAGATATAGCTCCAGTTCCCCATCCCGCGCCTTCGGTGCTTATATCTTTTGTAATGTATGTATAAATATAAATTTATAATTTAGTAAAAAATAGCTTACAATCGTACATAAATTTGTAGCTATAGACAATAAATACATGATTGTAGGTCATGGGGCATGGAATTTCATAATTGTGTTCGAGGTAAAAATGAGTTCAAGAACTCGAATCGAATGGTTGGCTCTAAAATTAATGAGCACTCTAAATGCCGTGTCTGAATTGGCAGCTGTTGCTAATAAGGGTGTTGCTATGGGCTTCCTGTCCTTCAAGCATGCATGTGCATGGTGATCAAGCCGCAACAGCTTGATCAAACGTTTAAACATAGAGCTGCTAAGTAATACAAACTCTGCTTACCACTAAAATGTATTTTGCTGTAGCTAAAACAGATTACCAGTCAAGATGTTGTTTAATTGATGTACATTTTGCCTTAACTGGTTTCCTGCATAGTGCTTTCTGCCTAGCATGAAAGCTGTCATGATTATTGTACTACATCTATTTGTAACCAGTTTTAAGTCAAGAACTACCTGTATAGACACCTAAAACAACTTCTCTAAATTATCAATACTGATACATGAAGCATTTGTTCTATGCCAAGATCTTATCGCTTTTAAACTAGATCGATCAACGGTCAATGTTAAAAGCCGTATAAGTTTTACATGATTCCCTCTGTAGGGGGGGGGGGGATATTAACCTTTGGTTATAAATCTTCACCATTGGAAGATAACTGCAATCCTATTACACTCAGTAAACTATTACAACCTTTTGACACAAAAAAAGAAGAGATGTGAATGTGTTTTGGGACCATCAAAAGGTTATCAATCATGCCAAGCATGCACTTTGGCTTCCCCACCATGTATGAAACTACTGTGCAGCATCAGACATTCAACATGGCGTGCAACATTACAGGAATACTGTTGAGGTTTTCTTTAAAACAAGTTCTGTATGTTTATTCTAATAAAACAGAGCAAACAAGATAATAATAACAAAAACAAAATACACAATACATGTAGCAAACAAGATGCAAACAATAATTTACCAATGATTTTTTTTAAAAGCATTTACACATGATCCTGACTGTAAGCACTTTGCATGAGATTTGTGTTTTCATCCTGTTTTTGAATGGAGAAGTACGAATATGATTAAGAAGTGAGTTCCATAACTAGGGAGCTGCACAATACAATGAAAACTCTTTTCAAGTTTAAAAAGCTATCAGACAGAGACAGACATTGAAATACGGTTTTTTTATAGTTTTTTTTTACCATACTCAAGGTCTCAATCCATCATAAACATCTGACTTTACAGTTTTGCTGCTAATTAGTTATTAATTACCATTTAGAATTTTGAAAAACAGTTATGCATTTTTACAAAGTGGTCTATGCATCCAGTGAATCTTACTGTGTTTGTTGGGAAAAATTAATATAATTTACATTTTGAAAACCAATTCCTCTGTAAAAAAACAAGTCGTCAGTTCAACAACACTGCTAAAAATCATATTCTTGAAATAAGAAAAACTAAATCTTGTTTCAAGACAAAAATTATTGTGGCACTCCCTAGAAAAAATTTCTGTTAAGATTTTTTTTGGATTGACACAAGAAAAGTTTAAGAATACCATTTTCAGCAGTGAATATTTTGGCGAAAGGTCGTTAATTTTTAAAGAATATATATTTTCTGATAATCTTGTATATTTTCTGATTGTTAATGTATATTTGTAATTAGTAGATTAAGAACAGAAATAAAATGTAGAAAGCTGGTATAATCAAGGAAAAATATTGTGTCTTGTGGCATGGATCTTCTTAAGTTGTACTGTCTCGCTGGCGACGCCCCCCGCAAAATAATCAATCTAATTTTTGATGATAGAAAATACTTAAACGTTTTATTCTGCGCTTGCTCTACAAAATGTCTGCCTTAAAATAATTGTTTTTTAAAGCACCCCCACCCCGGGAAATTGCAAACTGGGAGCGCTGAATATGCTTTGCATCAGCCCAAGTTTTTGCTAACCCAGGTTGGAAAAGTATGGAAAGCCATAACTGCAAATCAAAAACAGATTGCCACAGTTTGTAGCAGTGTTACAGAAATATTCAAAATTGGTGTTGAATTTGTTGGAAACAAATCAACCAATCATTGAAGGTATTTCAGTTCAAGAATCTTTACAGAAAATGTTGAATTTGGTCACAACATTTTTTAACACGATTGACTGTTTTGCTAACATTCGGCCGTCCATGCCAACCGGCGCACTTTGTTTATCAACAAAAGAAAGGTCTATTGTTTTCATAAAGTCCATTTGAACCTTGGAAAGAGTTCTCTTTAGGGGCGCACCACACTAAATAAACTCCCATAGGAACCAATGCTAAATGATAAATATTCAAAAATACTCAAAAAATCGTGTAAGTCTCTCAGCCTCTTGAAAACCAATCAAACATATTTTCGGACGACTGAACTTTAGAATTCTTTTCAATTTTTGCCAGGTCAGCCGTTTGGAATTTTTGCTAACTACCCCAGAAGAAAAAAACGCGAACATTTGTTTTTTTCCAAAACCGACTTGCTGCCAGTTTTCGTGAAGCACTTCTCCACTTTCCCGTTCAAATAGGGCCAACTTTAACGCCTAAATTTATCAAGTCTCCTCAAAGGTTGAAGCACAGAACCCCCAGGTTGTGATAGATTATTATATTTACACAATCTATTAATTGCATGACCCCCAAAACGTTGTAATTAAAAATAAGTTGTGGGTTTACAAATTATGATAAGTAGCTTGGCGCATTAATTCTGGCTTATTTGGTGTGGTGCGCCCTATAAGGGCACTTAATTATTCTTTATGGTTAAACAATTATGCTTAAATTGTTGAAAATAAGTCACTGACTTGATATCTGAAAAAATTAATTGGAAATGTTATTGCGTTCGTCTACAACAAGGTCAAACATGTTGGAGCATTTACATGTACTCTAAGCAATGCGATAAGAAAAACATGCATTACACGCTGTGTACACTCTAATGACAAGTCAGTTGTTATATCCAAATCCTAGTCACTCAACAAGTTATAAACTTATCTTTTTTTTGTTTGTTATACGATTCTAAACGCCTTACAATTATTTTTAATAATTGACAAGAGGGGGTTAACTAATGTGGAAGCTGTAAAAGGGAAAGGGGATTGAAGAGGGAGGGCCTGAGAAGGGGGGGGGTAGATTTTGCTTACCCGCCAACATTTTTAACCATGTAATCATATTGAGTTTAAAATGGTGAACTTTATAACAAAAAAGAATATACATAGGTCATTTTACCACGTTTAATTGTCATTCCAAGTTTCATTTTACCTAGCTTTAAGGGATAAGGGGGTGAATGGGTGGGCTGGGCGGGGCTTGTTGCAAAATGCCCTTCCAGACACTTTACGGTTAATAAATTGTGGGTGAACGGGAACAATTGGACTATAGTTAAGAGTTAAGACTGTAAGCTAATAAGGTGTTTGGGCTGGGGTCCGGGCTGACGGCTAGGGTTTTGGGCTTTGGGGGTAGGCTCGGCTGGGGGTTAGGGTTTGGGCTGGGGCTATGATTTCGGCTAGGGGCTAGGGTTAGGGCTGGGGGCTATGATTCGGCTTGATGGGTGTAGGGTTTGGGCTGGGGGCTGGGGTTTGGGCTGACGGCTACGGTTTTTGCAGTATAGTGTAGGGTTTAGGCTGCTGGTTGGGGGCTAGGCCTAGGGTTTCACACGCATCAGAGTGCATTCACCTTCCGGAAACTTGACATATGATGCCATATCCACCACCCCCCCTACTCCTCTTCAAATAGTCTATTGGTGGTTTTTCTCTCCTTTTTTCATATTCAACCAGCCACGTTGGCTCATGATTCTTTGAATGTGACTAAAACCGTCAGTCTCAATACTTATTACTTGTCATAGTTTAACCATGAAGGTTTAGAAAGCAAACCCCTCTTTGAGTTTGAAACGTTGAAGTATTCTCGGTTAATAAATGTATTGTAATTTGAGGAAATAGAAACATTATTGCTATACTAACAGTTTACAGTCAAAGAAATGATGTTTCCAATGTAAAAACAGCAACAAAGTGACACACAATGCCCCCACACAACTCATTACTGTCGTTGTTTCAAGCCTACATCTGTAAACAGAACACAAACATGGCTGCACGGGCGCCGCCATGTTGTATATATAGGGCGCACCACACTAAATAAACTCCCATAGGAACCAATGCTAAATGATAAATATTCAAAAATACTCAAAAAATCGTGTAAGTCTCTCAGCCTCTTGAAAACCAATCAAACATATTTTAGGACGACTGAACTTTAGAATTCTTTTCAATTTTTGCCAGGTCAGCCGTTTGGAATTTTTGCTAACTACCCCAGAAGAAAAAAACGCGAAAATTTGTTTTTTTCCAAAACCGACTTGCTGCCAGTTTTCGTGAAGCACTTCTCCACTTTCCCGTTCAAATAGGGCCAACTTTAACGCCTAAATTTATCAAGTCTCCTCAAAGGTTGAAGCACAGAACCCCCAGGTTGTGATAGATTATTATATTTACACAGTCTATTAATTGCATGACCCCCAAAACGTTGTAATTAAAAATAAGTTGTGGGTTTACAAATTATGATAAGTAGCTTGGCGCATTAATTCTGGCTTATTTGGTGTGGTGCGCCCTTAGGAAGGTATCTACCCATCAGTTCCGACCACATCCTCTGCCCTCAAGGCTGCATCGAGAGCTAATTGAGAGGAAGAAATGGCAAAGGTAGACAATCTTTGATATGCAGTCAATCCTAAGGACTCGGTGATACATTTACCTTGTCTTTTATCCACAAGATTGGAAGTCCCAAAAGCTTCTAATGCTCTCACTTAACCCACTAGGGGAAAAAACACTTTCCCTGAAAATAAATCAATCTTTCCATGTTCTGAAGAAACAAATTGAAAATCTCCCTGAAACTTTTCCCCTATATCGTTAAAAGTAATTCTTAAATTCCTCCCTGATTGTTGTACAAAATCTTCCTGATTGCAAGGATGCAGCTCTGCGGATGCAAGGCAAGTCCCGTTCCATCATCAGTGTCTTGAGCTTATCAGCAGTCACCGGGCCGCTGTCCTCCATCAGGGTCTTGATTATGGTCTTGGATTCCTTGGAAGGACGCCCTGGGTTCATCCTCCCATGGGTTGGTTCCCAGATGAAGACTCGATTAGCAGCCAAATCTGGGTGTCCGGCAAGTTGTTATCATCTTCCTGGTGTCTTAGGGAAGGGGTTGCCATTGAGTTGCTTATTTGGTCACTTTCTGCATCCAGCTGACATTGAAGGCCATCCAGAGCATCCAAATGCAAGATTTTTTTATTAAATTGTTATTCCTCTTGAAATATAGACACAGCGTTCTCTCTTATTAGTGGTCTGCTGACACATGAGGACCAGTCGGAATTCTCTGCAAGTGGTCCGGCTGGCTAGTTCAGTGTTTAAGAGCATCCCTATTTCATTTTAAAGAGTGATTAGTGAAAATGCTGATAGACTAGTGAAATGACAAGCTAACTGGTGCTGCTGGCAAGTTACTAAAAAGGTTCAGGGCTATCCCTGAGACAGGCTGAAAAAAATTATCTCTTATGTTAAGCGGAAACAGTTAAATACCAGCCACAACACCTTTACACTGTATACTGTTGATGACTGGTTCCGTGTACAAAATTTGCTAAGAAGACAAATTGACTATAAAGCCATATAATATATCAGGCTTTGTTATAACTCAATCAAATTCAGTCTTGGTTTATCACGTGCAACCGTCTGCCTACTCTCCTCTATAATACACAATGTTTTTATCAGTTTCATGAAGTTTCACCTCGTACAGAAGTCCCGGATCAGGCAATTGCATCCTCATCTGATCCCAGATGAAGATCGCAATGTTTTCCGACGTGCTAACGATTCCCTTGAAATATGGCACGTCCTTGTCGATGTTCTTGTGGTCTAGAGGGTTCATAATAGCGGTCTGTAAAGAGCAATTGCATCAACATCAAAATACAATAAAAAAAGCAGGTAAATACTCCAACACATTTTTTTTTGGTGCGGTTTGGTGATCACTCATCAATGGTCTGAATTATATACCAATGTGAGAAAAAGATGGTGACATAGGGTGTAAATTTGGGGGAAAACATTTGTAATTAGATGTCTAGATGAGTAACATACGGCTGACACTGGTACCACAGACTGCCACAAAGTACCATACCTTCCAGGCTAGCATTAGGTGCATGGGTTTCTTCTGTTTGTACAGCTGGCACTGGTACCACAGACTGCCACAAAGTACCATACCTTCTAGGCTAGCATTGGGTGCATGGGTTTCTTCTGTTTGTAAAGCTGACACTCACTGGTACCACAGACTGCAACAAAGTACCACACCTTCCAGGCGTTGGGTGCATGGGTTTCTTCTGTTTGTACAGCTGGCACTGGTACCACAGACTGCCACAAAGTACCATACCTTCTAGGCTAGCATTGGGTGCATGGGTTTCTTCTGTTTGTAAAGCTGACACTCACTGGTACCACAGACTGCAACAAAGTACCACACCTTCCAGGCTAGCGTTGGGTGCATGGGTTTCTTCTGTTTGTACAGCTAGCACCGGTACCACAGACTGCCACAAAGTACCATACCTTTTAGGCTAGCATTGGGTGCATGGGTTTTCTTCTGTTTGTCCAGCTGGTATTATGTGGGAACCCCATGGCTTGTGTACTGGACTTAATCTCCACAGTTTCCTGTGGCATTTTGTGGCAAGAGCCAGTTGGACAGGAGAGTACACCAATTCAATGGACTCTCCATGTCAGTTTGCTTTGAGTGAACCACTTTTGCATAAACCTCCAACAAGTTAAAACACAACAACTAATAAAAAATAACCCATCTTACTTTCATGTACTGTTTCAGATCCGTCAGATTTATCACCATGCCAGTTGTGGGATCAACCTGTCAAAATAAATCATACAGCCAAATAATTAATAAAAACTTGCACTCCTTTTATCTATCCCGTCATTGATTTTTTTAAATAATAATAAAAACTAGTTTCAGATAAATAAACAAGAACGCAGGAATCAGATTGGCTATGTAGTTTCTTTCCCAGCCTTTCACCTTGTGGATCCTGTTTCGAATACCACCTCAGACCGGAGCTTGTATGTGGATTGGGTTTTCAGTCCCTACCTGATTGCGGGAGTTTTCCCCATTCAGGGTTTTCCTTCAACTAAAACAGTCTTCTCATTTTCTATTCATTCTGTGAAAAAATAAAACTATGAGGTCTTTGGTTCAAATCCCGCTCTAGTAAATTTTTCTTTGTTCAACCCAAAATCAAAATAAAACTGTCAGCAAAATTCTTACCTTCCCTTTGAGAATGACTTCGACTGCAAATGAAAAATAAAAAAAATAAAATGGTAATTAAAGGGGGAAAAACGTATAACTTACAGGGCTTGGATTTAACACTGGACCGCAGGCCTGAGGCCAGTGATTTTAACTTTGGGCCAGTAAACTCAGGACCGGACAAGACCAACTGTCTTGTGTTTTCCAATTGAATAACAATACTTCTCTGTGTATTATCTTAAATTATTATAAAAAAATATTTTCAAATGTTGACTTTGAGTCCGGTAAATATCTTTCAATTCTATTGAGAATCAAACTACACTCACCCATGGCTCAGATAAATCTTCCCTTAGTGCTTGGTAATATTTTTTTTTTTAAGTTGAAATGTTTTTAAAACTTTGAAGAAAGTTTTTTCTCATTCAGACTCTGGTCTTGTAAAGTCAACTCTTTTTTGGTAAAATCGTTTTGCTGTAACTGTAAGCCCTGTCTGTGGTCTTGTTGAATTTTACCCCAAATTTACAAAATTGTTAACTAAGAATTTTATTCACATCACTATAGCATTGTGAAAGAACATGGAGAAACCTACATGAAAGGTTGTTAGAAATTTTTGAGGGTACGCCATGTAAACATTTTGTATTTATACAATTTTCATTTTTGGAAGATTTGGTAAACATGTAAGAATTGTTTGTAAACAACTTTGCTCCTTTACTATCAAAATCCAACTCAACCTTTGGATTCTTTAGCATCGAGAGAACTAGAAAGGTTTCTGTCACTCGTTGCAGGTTATGTGTTGGGACTTGGCTGAATGATTTTATGGTTCATTTGGGTTTGAAACACAAACTGAAACTACAATAAATTACTAACCTTTGTAGTTATGGCCATGACCGTTTGGGTTATTACATTTCCCAAATATGGCAAGATTTTCTGCATCACTCAGCGAAGGACTTCAAAATAATATGGAAAAACAATGTAGAAAATTAGCTTATTTTAAACTAAAAAGGTATTGCAGGCCTGGGGGCCGATTTCACAAAGAACTAAGATTGATCTTTAATAAGTGCGAACCAATATTAATTGCTAAGCAAAGTGTGATTTCACAATAGCAATCACTATGGGAATATTGGCAACTCATCCTAAAGTGCTCTGTGCATGTGAAATTGACCCCTGGAATCTCATCTATGAGACTGAGAGGGTAATGCCATTTTCATTTTACGAAGGGCACTTCCATCGCATTGTAAAATCTTTAAAAAGACTACAGGAAACTTTTGAAAAGGCACCAAGGCCAAGACCATGCAGGGCAACAACAGAGGCGATGGCATTTGTGGCCTGCCCTCCATATAACATCAGGCAAGCACCAGGCAGTTGGCTTGCTTTCACATAGAGCTAAGTCATAATGTTACTGATAAGTGATATTAACTGCGAATCAATCTTTAAAAATCTCATCAAAGTGTGATGTCACGATACAATACAAATCATTATCAACAATACTGACAGTGACCAGCTAACTAACAATAGTTGCGATGATTGTAACCCCTCTACTCCTAGAACTATGAGGTTCGATCCGCTATCGTGTGGAGACGATAGCGGATCGACTCTAGGAGTAGTAAACCCCTCCAACACTGGTAAGAATTGTAACAGTGACAAATAATTTGTTAGACAAGTCTTTGTGCTTTGTGAAATTGAGCCCTAATTTTGATTATTCTTGTTGTCAAAATAGTTTTATTTGTATCGTAGGACGCCCTGTATTCAGGGCGTCCCTGAAATCGAGGCAAATCTTTTACCTCTCTGCGCGCGATGTAAACAGTCCCTAGATACAATTTTTGTGGTTTGACTTGCCAAGCAAAGAGTTTCCTCTCATTTGACCAAAACTTAGAAACATGTAAGGCTCCACTGGTTAGTTGCACTTGTAAATGCAAAAAGTTGCGGTATTTTAGGCATTTTTGCAAGGTACAAAAATATGTCATACTGTCGGGGCCATAAAAAAAATATTTCCCACCGAAAAAGTTTCATCAAACACTTTTTCAATTCACAATTCACGATGATCAAATCGTGTGACTGAACATTCTGCTGAGCATTCTGGGGGAAAAAATACAGAGGCTTAAAGAAGCCACGTGCCTTATATCATTTTCTAATAGTCTGGATAATTTGTTTTTGTAACACTCTATCATTTTTGTTATTAATATTAAAATTTAAACCTCAGCTTTGTGATTCGATTATCACTGTTTATTTATATGCTTTATTATAAATGTTAAGAAACATAAAAAGACACAAAACTAAATAAAAATAAGATTTGAAAGCCAAGAATTATTTACATTTTTTATTTTTTTTATTTTTTTTTTTAAGTTTTTGAAAAATACCATGGTTATTTTTAAAACTAAATAAAAAATATGTTGAATAAAATGAAGAAAACTGCTGGCTATAGAGTGATACACTAAGTCTCACAGAACACTTGTAGTCACTGCAGATGTTTCTTCCACGTATGGCTTCACCCGGACACCATACTTTCTTGTTTGCATCGAAAACAGGTCAAACTCAAAACAAATTGAAGTCATCGAAGATCGGTGCGTGGTGTGAAAGTTTCAATGTCCATCACGTTTTAATATATGTTTGCATATTTCTTATAAACAAAGGAAGGTAATTATATAGGGCATCAGTTGATTATGGAATATTTTTATTTTTTTTCAATTCAAAGAAAAAGGCATACTACATCGAAAACCGGACAGGGGAGGATATATTACTTATACAAGTTCGAAATATTGAATTTAAAGTTATTAAACTACTACAATTCAAGAAAAAGGTGTCAAAATACTCACCAGTGCAACCGATGACAGGCGCTGAACGATTCTGTTTTACTCACATAAACTACCATATTTCTTCTATTTGACTGCACATCAACGTTATTCGTGGATTGTATCATTGTTGTTGGGTAACATCATGCTTTCACGCACGAGGAGGTAGCTGATCATCAATGTTATGATGGAGCTTCCTTGTGAATGTGACTGAGTTGTGCACATAAACATACACAGCACATCTGACATTGACAAATGAACGTCGAATTATCACTCAATTTCAAATCATGCTTTCACGCACGAGGAGGTAGCTGATCATCAATGTTATGATGGAGCTTCCTTGTGAATGTGACTGAGTTGTGCACATAAACATACACAGCACATCTGACAGTGACATTGACAAATGAACGTCGAATTATCACTCTTCTACTCTATCACTGATCATTTACTGTTTGTTCCTAGTGCACTTTAGTCAGACCATAGAGAACATAGAGAAAGGACAAAGAGGACAGACATGTAATCAAGCCATATGGTTCAACAAAACAATATTCGATCTGACACTATTCATGATCCTAGCATGGAGGTTAGGTACCTCCATGATCCTAGTTACAGTTTGACGCCAACTACACGAATCTTCGTGATAGTCTGATGTTCTGTTGAAGTAACGAGGTAACGTGTATTTGATGCTTCCGCACTAAATTTGGGCCAAACACTATTACTTTTGCACCGCCAAGAAATTTCAAACTTTTTATCTGCGGGACGACCGTCATTCACTTTTTGAAAGGCGTACACAAGCCCGATACAAGTGTCGTGTTTTTGGTGAAAAATCTTGAAGTTTTAATCACGGTCTTGTCTCAGAAGAGATTAATCATTAGGTACCCAATCAATTGAGTCCATATCTAATTTGTTCAGCATATAGATACCTAGCATATGTGAATACACACCACTGACTGCCTAATTTTGAATCTGCAAAAAATTGTGTTTCTCTTCTTTGACTCGCTTTTTTGACTATCGGGTCCGTATGGTCAGGCCATGCAGTAACAATGTTTGGCATTTTAGACCCTTTTGGTTGCAACTCTTAATATAAATCAATATTCTTGGAGTATTATTTCACAGGTGGTTATAGCCCTAGTTGCGATAATCGTAACCCTCCATCCTCCCGACGGTCTCCCCTCCATCCTCCCGACGGTCTCCCCTCCATCCTCCCGACGGTCTCGACCGTCGGGAGGATGGAGGGTTACGATTATCGCAACTATTATAGCCCATGCTCCTTTTAGTCCATGGAGACGGAGCTCAGTCCAAATAGTTCAACATTTTTATATTTTTTATTTTCAAGAGCAATTATTTATATTTTTGAGAGCATTATTTGTTATCTTTTTTCCCCACTCAAGTTTCTTTTTTCTTTTCGTTTTTTATGCAGCTGTTATTTCCGTCGGCCATCATCGTCCATAGCTGTGGCGGCTTCGGGCAGCGGCGTAACTAAGGTAAATTTTTAGGGGGGGCACCATTTTTTCTAGGGGGGCACTGCTGGCAAATCAACTATAGATTCCTTTGCACTTTTTAAAAACTGGATCTTAATCTACGCAATGGCGGGTTCCAAACAGCCCCTCAATTAAGCCAAAGGGAATATTATAGTCAATTTACTTTTTTTTTTTTTTTTTTTTTTTTTTTCTCTCTTCTTTTTCGCACACTCTAGAACCATGCAGTTACTGTTTAAATGTGTAGAAATAACTCATAACTGTTAACAAGGGATTGCGAGACCGGAGTCTTTTTTTATGGGGATTTATGTATTTGAGGACTGGTACTATGTACTTATTTATTACACACTGGGGCCGTGCACAGTAGGCCTAATCAATGTTGAAAACTTCAAAATTGTTTTGACCCATCCGCCCCCCCCCCCCCCCCCCCCCAATTTCGATTTTTACATATTGACAAACTACACCGAAGAACAAAGTAATGTCTCAAATGAAGCAGATATTTTAGATCAATGCTCTCACAGCTCAAGAGTTTTCAATGGCTTTTCCTCATGTACTTAAGATAAATGCAACGGCAGCCAGCACGTAGTGTATGTGACACTACCGTACCGTATTATTTTTTTAACGTGGCAGACTGGGGCGCGCGCGGGCGATGAGTCATCATACAATTTGCGGACGTGATTTACCGTACTCTGAAGACTTGGTAAAAAATAACAACTGTCCATTGCAAAGGTACAACAAATATGTGTAAATAGAAAAATAGTTTGAAACATTGAGTTATACACCACCAGTGCTCCATAAAAGTTTATAGAACTTCACAGTTTATATTCTGGTAATTATTATAGTCTCAAAGGTTCAAATTTCAAATGGGGGGGCACCCGGGGGAACCGACATTGGGGGCACGTGCCCCCCCCCGTGCCCCCCCCCCCCCTAGTAGTAGTTACGCCACTGGCTTCGGGTACGATTGACCATGGATTGACCAAGTAATAAGCCTAGTTTTAGTTAAGGAGAAATAAATACTTCACTCGCTTCTAATCACAATATCTTGAAGGTGAATTATTTCACCGGTGAGACAAATCTCTCATCCAGTTAAGTTGTGCTCAGTTTTCATGTGACTACTTGTAGCTTCATATACATAGGTGCCCATGACACTGCATGGCTAGGCGACCACGTGGAACATAATGCTCTTCAAAAATTAAACTGCTTTTTAAAACAAAAATAACTGCTCTTGAAAGAAAAATTACTGCTTTTGAACATTAAACAAATTGCTTTTTATTATATAGCTACTTTTGAAAATAACAATCTGGCTCTTGGAAACAAAAATAACAGCTTTTGAAAATCTTTTGAAAATAAAAATAACTGTTGCAAATAAAAATACAAACTGCTTTTGAAAGTAAAAATAACTGCTTTTGAAATAAAAATAGCTGCTTTTGTAAATAAAAATAGCTACTTTTGAAAATAAAAATAGCTGCTTTGAAAATTTAAATAACTGCTTTTGAAAACAACTATAGGCCTAAATAACTGAATATGAAAATAAACATAACTACTTTTGAAAATAAATTAACTGCCTTTGAAAATGCTTTTGAAAATAAAATAGCGACGGGCACCAACGGGCTTCATATTATAAGGAACACATTCTGAACTTGAAAAGGCCGGGTAGCAAGCCTCACCCGGTAACCTATGGTTCACCAACACTATGCAGTGTTTGAACAATCGCCTTTGTGCAACACTCATTGACCCTTTTTAATGGTCGTTGACGTTTACTTGGATTTCAAGCTACAAGCTAGTACCAAATGGTGCCAATGGCCTGGTATCTGGACTTCTTAATGGTAGTTTTAGCAAGTTTTACAAAGCGTGTGGTACAAAATTAATTTCTTCTATATAACACACACACGCATATTTTATACAAACAAAAATTATTACCTAGCTGTATTTTGGTTGTGAAATACTACTTGTAAATCTACTGTAAAATAAAAGGTAATGGACATTTAAAAGTACATTTCAGGTAGGTCTTTTTATGTTTTGGAAGTAAGGATGATGTATTTATCAGCAAAGGAAATTAACATTCGCGTGTTCTTTATAAATTGAAAAGTTTATTGTTTTTGTAAAATTTTGTTTTATTTTAGGCACTACTGAATATGCGCTATATAGTGGTGGCACCCTGCGGAATTTTAACTCCTAGCTTGGACCATTTTTTAATTACGCACTTTATTGCCCCGTATTAAAAATTCTTCGGGAGCCACAACACAAGTCAGAAAAAGGAAAGGTTTAATTTTACTACCCATTTAAATGTAGGACTATCACTAGGACTTTTAATAGTGTGAACTTTTATTTATAATTAAAGACTTGTTTTTAGTTATTGGGGAAACCAGTCAACTCGCCCCAAGCAAAGTCGCCCATACAAAGTCGCCCACTACAAAGTCGCCCCCTAGCAAAGTCGCCCCTTACATACAAACTCGCCCCCTCACAAAGTCGCCCTCAGACAGAATCAATTGTCTACTTTTTTATTTTATTACTTTACGACGTTATTGCGGTGGGGTGATAGGTTTGTTATTTACCTTTATTTAATTGTTTTTTATTTACTTCACTTGTTTTAAATAGAAGTAATTTTTTGTGGTGATTACTTAAATGTTCCTTCGCCAAAGACTCTGCAAGGGTTGAAAAATTAATGTCAGGCCGCTAACTGAACAACATTTTTTGCGTGAATCTAAATCTGAAATCGCTCGGGCGACTTTGTAGGGGGGGGGGGGGGGGGGCGACTCTGTCAGGGGGCGACTCTGTCGTGGTGACTTTGAGAGGGGGCGAGTTTGTATGTGAGGGGGAGACTTTGCTAGGGGCGACTTTGCTGGGGGGTGACTTTGCTGGGGGGTGAGTTGACTGGCAAAAAAATAGGTCCTCTTGGTTGGTAAGCAGTTTGCAATCGGCTAATTCTACTTTCTCAAAAAAAAAATTAATGACATAATTTGGTAGACTTAAATGCTGTTCTAGGTCTATGGTGACAGGATATGACACCTTTTACATATTTTTTTCTGAAGATAATCATTGGATACTGATCAGGATGTTGAGTGTTACAGTTGGGATGGTTAATTAACGCTGGGATCCTGAAATCTTTCACTGTACAGGGGACCAGCAGAACCAGTCTCTGTTACATTGCATAAGGTGGTTGCAACACTAGGTTGCGGATGCATGTTGGAGCATGGAGTAATGAATTCTTCTCACTTTGCTCTCAAGTTTTTTCCCAGAGTATTGCCAAATCATGTACACAAATCATGTACATGTACAAGCCCTGTTATAAAGTCAGTCAAGAGAAACTCAAGTGGGTCAAAAATGACTTTACAGTCCCACTGACTGATCACAGACCCACTATCAGGAAATCCCATATTAAAAAAAATAGGTGGGCCGTACTGTAACGGTCAAGTTGGGATTGGTTCCAACTATAGTTGGGATGATTTTGAAATTGGGACGGGCTACAACTATATTTGGAACAGAGATTGTTACAACTTTTCATGGTGTCATCGCAAGATTGTTTTCCCCACCATGCTAAGTTTCAAATCCTACTTATAATGTTTATTTTTTTCAACAGAACATTAAACTAAAAACTCCAAGGACATTCATTACAAGATGGAGCAGATAAATTTTGTTGGGTGCATGCTGTCGTTGGACTGTGGTACTTATAATGTTTATTTTTTTCAACAGAACATTAAACTCAAAACTCCAAGGACATTCATTACAAGATGGAGCAGATAAATTTTGTTGGGTGCATGCTGTCGTTGGACTGTGGGGAATCTCTTGGGACCTTCCATGGTGTAGTAACAGATGTCAACAAAGACAAGCAAACCATTTCTCTTAAGAAGACGTTTAGAAATGGTGCTCAATGTGACATCCAAGAAATAACAATCCGGTAAGGGAAACCATGAGTGGAAAAATAATAATAACAATTAACAACAATAAATGTGGAGATGTTAACCTCTTGCGGACGGATGACAGCTATGGCCGCGGCTTGATAGAAGGTTAGGGTGTCGGGTGACGGCTATAGCCGCATACTGGTTGCATACTTTCTATTCATTATGCATCTGTGGTTTCTGAGGTTGCTGGCCAGTTATTATTGAAAGACCAACTCTCTGCGAAGGGAAGAGTTTGCTGAACCTTTCTTGGCCCTGTATCATGGATCTATTCATAGAAATTGCCCTTTTGTTTGTGTTTGAATAGATTGGTATTTTCGAGTGAAAAGCTACTGCAACATGTGGCTCCGTGCTTTTCACACGAGCTGTTCGTGCGATGAATACAGGCTATTGTTTCGGTAATCCGCGCTATTGTTCACGGTATATATATAATCCCGGCCGACCAGCATTCACTCTCAAAACAATACCGTGCTCAATGGGTTAAAGACAAAGTTTTCCTTTGGTTTTTGGAACTGTTCAATTGTTTTATTCCAATGTTAATGTAGATTTATATACAACAACACTAACCTCTTAGGTGAACATTTTATTTCAAAAGATGTTGTGTTTTTGAGATATCACGGGAAAATTTGGAGCAAGTATGTCCACACAGGAAGAATAATCCCTAAAAGGAATACACAATTTGATAAACATATCTGAAAGTAACGTTTCTCAGATTCAAATTTTGGGACTTAAAACTGATATCTTTGTACTTAACCACATTACCTCAAAGTGAAATGTTTCTAAAAATGCTTTAAACTATCTTGCTGTACTTCTAAACAATAAGTGTTTATCACCATTAATTTTAAGAGTGATTACCAAGCGTATACTTTCCCTTTAAATGTACATCGGATTAAAGAATAGTACTTGTATTTTTTACTCAGACACTGATTTGTGTTAAGCGCTGCATACTCTCCCTGAGTACAGTGTATTATTCCTGTGGATGTTTTATGCAGTGTTTATCACACATTCAGTGTCTGGGTAAAACAATAAATAAGTAAGTAAAAATTAAAAAAATCCGAATATGTGTAAGGTGCCTTTTTCTAAATGGTTGCAATGCGTTGAGAACAATGGTTCTTGAGAGGGAAGTCTTCATGAGTATTTACAAGCTTGTGTGATCTTGTCAAATTTGCCTTGTTTTGTTCTAAGTAACTTTAAAGTACATTTGTCACTTGTATTGGAGGCTGGGTTTTAAGAATAAATCTTGAAACTAGAGGATTTTAATGAATTTAATTTTCTCAGAAATAAAGCCAATTATCCCTGTAAGTTGATAAATTTACAATAGGTTTGAATATATTTGGTTTTGCCCATCCACTGATGTGTGTAAAGCACTGTATATTCAGTACTTTTCCGAGTCCTCTGGAAAAAATCCATTGACATATCACTTGGGTGGGATTCGAACCCATGACCTTTGCCATTCAAGAGTAGATATCTTACCACTCGACCACCAAGATTGCCTGATAGCTAGAGGCAGTTCGAACTCCATATTTAGCAGCAGGTACTGCAACAATTGTTAAACTTGCATCAGGTATAAAGAACATTATTTTGTTAATTTTAAACTGTCTCTAAGGTCGTGGGTTCAATTCCCACCCGAGTAACATGGCTGTGGATTTTTTTTTACAGGAATTGGGGAAAGTACCGAGTACACTGTGCTTTACACACATCAGTGTATCGTTTAACCAAATAATATTTTTTATCCTCGATGCAAATGTATCATGTATTAGGTTTGAATTTGTTCATACCTGAGTATGGTCATCTTGAATTTGGGGGATTATGTTTCATTCTAGAATAAATTGTTTCATAATGATTGACATTTTTCAGGGCTGGGGACATCAGAGATTTAAAAATACTGAAATCCCTTGACGAGCAGATCGACCCAACAGGATTAACGTCCAAAACCAACACAGAGTCCACCCCAAGAAATGGCACAAATGGTATGAACTACAACAGTAGCCCAAACAATACTAAACAACATAAACCCCAAAGTAACGGAGGCGGACAGAGAACGCCCAAGAAGCAAGAGCGCCAGGCGGGGCAATCAAACAGCAGGACGCCCACCAAGCGAGAGGACATCCCAAACCATAGCAGCTCAGGGAGTAAGTCAGCAATATACTCTGGCAGTCATCACTCGGCATTTCAAAGAGTGCAGAAGGATGAGGTCAAAGATCAGGGGTCAGAAGATGAACGAGAGGTTCAGGTCAACGAGGACAGAGGAAGGAGACAGAGGTATCATTCAGGTTAGACTTTAAACAGTTGATGATTAAGAATAATAATGTTGTTGTTTTATTAGATGTTAAATTCGGAGATGAAGATTTTTATTTGGTTTTACCCATACACCCAAGTAGAAAGCACTGTATACTCAAGTACTTTCCTGAGTTCTGTGAAAGAAAACAAATAATCTATAGGCAAATTACCTGGTTAGGATTCAAACCCATTCTAGAGCAGATGTCTTACCTCAAGACCGTCGAGATTGCCCAGAAGCTAGAGGCAGTTCAAATCCTATATTTTAGCAGCAGGTGCATGTTGTTGTAACAATTGCTACAGGTTGCCCTGTAGTTAGCAATTCTGCTTAAGGTCAAACAAAACTTGATTTTCAAAGACCCCACACACGAGGCCCAATTTCATAAAGCTGTTTAAGCAGAAAACATGGCGTCACATTTTTCAGATAAGCAGAATAAGCAGGGAACCAGTCACAAACAGTACATCATATGACATGGTATTTTGGCTGGTAAACCTTTCCTGCTGAGCAAACTTTGTTTGAAAAACCCAGTTTATGTGTTTCAGTTTCCCCTGTGAAATTTGACCGAGATGTCAAGAATTGCTGGATCTTGTTCAGCAGAGGATAAACAAACATGGATGGATCTTGTTGTACTTGCCGGGCTGTAATTTTTCAAACTTGCATTATCTTGAATTTATCAGGGTAGGAAAAAATGAAAGGACTACTGCAAAAAGGAAAACAAAATAATAATAATTTTTTTTCATTTATTTTTTTCAGGCAACTTTGAACCCAACCAAAAAGTCAGATCCTCTCCCCGCAAAATGGAAGGCGGCCAGAAGCAGCGACGAGGCGCTGGAGTCAATGCAAGAAATGCAGAGTGCTTTAGCGCTCCAGTAGAATCATACCTCTCCCCAGACTTTGACTTCGACAAGAGCATGAAGTCCTTCAACAAGGCGGCCATTTTTGAAGAGTTTGTCTCGACGATGTCTGGCGGTGATAGCAAGAGGAATCCAAAGAACATCCCCCATGATGAGGACATAATTTTAGATAACATTCCAACGTTTGTTCATGATAAGGGAGACGGGCACGTAAAGTGCTCTTCTTATACCTCAGGTGAAGATCTTGTTTCTTTTCTTTTTTTATAAAAGGTGTTTCCTCCTTTCATCTTTCTTGAGCTGGAAGGAACAGGGCAGGAAAACTTGCAGACATAACAGTCAAGACTTTTGTGTGATATTTTGGGAACTTTATTTTATCTATCGAGTTAAATAAGCCACAAGGGAAACTGACTGGGTAAACTTTAAATAATTAAGGGTTAATCAAAGACAAGTTTACTAGAGCGGGACTTGCACCTGCGACCTCCAGCTTTTTAACGGAAACCCGACGGTTATCCTACAATTTTTTTTTGATTCTTGGTTTAAAAATGCCTCGGCCTGTATACCTGTACTAACTTCTAAACTGTACTAAATACTTTTGTTTGATCTACAACAGAGTCAGGTGTAGTAGTTCCCGCTGTGACTGTTGATGTGGTCAAGAGGTTATTTCAAGCAGCTGAAAAGTTGGGCTTGACTACCGAGAGGAGACTTGAGGCAGGAGGTGTTTGCATCGCTAGGATGGCTCTGCATCTCATCGGTGGCAAAACCAGGTACAGTCCACGCTGGTTTTTATAACCACCCCAAACCCATCGTAAACCTACCACAGAATTTGCTAGGAGTAGGCTGAATGCTTAAAGCAAACCAGGGACCGATTTCACAAAGGACTAAGATTCATCTTAAGATCAGTTGTCAGTATCACCATAGTGATTTGTATTGTGACATCACACTTTGCGTCGCAATTAAGTTTGATTCGCAGTTAAGATCAATCTTAGCTCTTTGCGAAGTCGAGCTCATCTTTGGTTGGCTCAGGTCTAGGCATGTAAACTTCATCACAAGGAAACACAGAAGCAAGAAAACAAACATTCAACAGTTTTCAGATAGTAAGCTGCTTGGAGACATTTTGGGTTGTCGGTGTAAAAACTTTGCAGCCTTTGTGTCTTGCTGAATCTATCCAAGATGAATACACAAACTTTCCTTGTTTTTTCATGAATCCTCTCTCATGATGTTATTTTAAAACTCAGGTATGCTGTTTATGCACAGGTGCAACGTTTTATTTCACAATTCTGTTTATAATTTTTTTGCTGGGAACACAGTCCACCATCTATTCTAGTGGTCTGCGGTCCACACCTCCAGGGCGCCCAGGGTATCAACTGCGCCCGCCACTTGGCCAATCACAACGCCAACGTCAATCTCTTCATCCCCAACTTTGCCAAAATGCCAGACGTGCTGATGACAGAACTGCGGATGTTCAAAGAGTCCAGTGGATTCCACGTCACAAGTATTAAAGGTGAGAAAAATCTCGAATTCAACTTCGCCACTTTCTGATTTTGTAAATAAGCACTGTTTGATGTATATTATTGTGACACTTCCATTATAGACAATGCTACCATCACACAGTCTGGCACCAACATTTATAGGAAAACTATAGTTAAACTTTAAAGATCTTGACTTGTCTTTTTAGAAATGTGTTGCAAAGATTCAAAGATTTTTGAAGGTATTAAACAGGATTGGTTAGGATAAAAAACATAATTGTTTAATTTATAAAGTCTGAAGGCTTACTGTTTATCTGTTTATGAAGTTCATACTATAATTTTTTTTCTTTTCTGAAATAAAATCATATTAGAGAAAACTTTATCTGAAAACCAAAACAAACAAAATAGAACGGCTGATTGCGGTTGTTATAACCCAAACTTAAGGACAATGTGTTTACATACTTAAAATTGTACATGGTTTTCTACTATTTTCTCTTGACTCACACTACGGTTTAAGCCCAACTTTTTACAGGTTATTATTTTGTGTATGTGGTTGATCACACAAAACATAAACACTGTCTGCGACTATTTTGTCAGCTCTACCAATCCTGTATAATAAGAGCTTTTGCAGTAGCAGCAGCAGAATTATGGAATGGTCTTCCCGACAACATAAAACAAATACAAACAGTGAATTCATTTAAGACAAAGCTAAAAACACATTTATTTTTGCAATAGCCTTCAGTATTTCTTACTGTGTCGGCTAAATTGTCCTTCATGTACTTACTTGTCTCTATTTTCTTACTATAACTTCTCCATTTTTCATCTCAAAGCGCATAGAGACTTCTCTGTGAATGTGATATGCGCTATACAAGAAAGGTTCATTATTATTTAAATTAAGAATTGCTTTTGAAATTCAACACAAAGGTTTGCTGTACCAAGGCCAAATTCAGGCACTTCTTGGAAATAGTAAAGTGGCATCGAAAGTGAAGATTACTGAAATATCAGCATCAATATCAATGGTTGTAATGTCCTAACATTCTATATGTTAAGAAATACTTATCTTACAGTTCAAAATATTGTTGTTGTTGTCTTTAAAGCTCTCCTTCTCATCTATTTGATAAGGTAATAAACCCAGTTTGGAGTTTCGGCAGGAAATACCTAGTTTTTGGCATGGAACATAACAAATATTATAATAGTTTAATTGGCTAAATGCATATAATGTGTGTGTGAAAAAGTAGTCAATAGATATTCTTTTATTTTTGTGACAATAGACTTGCCAGAAGCACCTCAGGATGTGATAATTAACGCCCTGGACAGCTCTAACGACACTTTGATGACAAAGCAACCATGGCACAAGAGTATTGTCACCTGGGTCGGCAACAACAAGGCGTCTGTGTTGTCCATCGACCCAGCCCCGGACCACAGTGTCAGGAGTAAGTGGTCGGTGCTCACTGCGCTGCCTCTGTCATACAACACCACCAACACTGGCATGCTGTATCTCTGCGATGTTGGTATCCCGAGTAAAGTGTTCAGCGCGATCGGCATTGACTACGTTACTCCCTTCAGAAATAAGTTTGTTGTTCTCCTCCACAATCGTTAGGTGTGGTGCAATTTTGTTTCAGCAATCATGTCTAAAGGTCATTCCAAAAATAGAAGACATTCACCGGCTGAAATCAGAGCCTGATTTCCCAGCAAGTGCTTGACAAAAAGCATGGTTTCTTGGCTGGTAACCTGGAGTGCAGAATTCTGCTGATAATGGAAAACTTTTCTGTGTTAAGAAAGTTTGTGTACTTTAAAGAACTCTTAATTTTCTGAGGTTTTAACATGAGCATACCAATGGATGATATATTTTGCAACAACCCCCCCAAAAAGTGGCACAGTTTGGTTTTACGTCAACGAATGTCACAAAATATGTCACATATTTTGTATGAAGAATTACGGTTTATTTTTAACAAAAATTATGGTTCTTAAATCTTTGCGGTTTGTCAACATTTCATTTAATTTTGGTTCGAACAGAGAAAAATTGACTAGAGCAGGACTTGAACCTGCAACCTCCGGATTAACGTGCCGGCGCTCAACCAACTGAGCTATGTAGGCCTAATGTTGGCATTCTCCCTATTTTGTCAATACATGTATCTTTGTTCAGAGATATTGCCAAAATAGGGAGACTGCCAACATCATGGCTAGATAGCTCAGTTGGTAGAGTGCCGGCCTGTTAATCTGGAGGTCACAGGTTTAAGTTCCGCTCTAGTCAATTTTGATTTGTCCAACCGAAAAATATTTACCCAGTCAGCTTCGCTTGTGGTTTATTAGTTAACAATTTATTTATTGAAATGATATATATTGACAACGGCTATCAAAATGGAAGCTTGTGAATATATACTTATTTGATTGTGCTTGACAGACAGTCCATGCATCAAGTTTGATGCAGCTTGTGAAATACTGAAAGTGCTATGTTAAGACAGTGATTTTTTATTTTTTTTTGATGTCTACAAATGTATCTGTTCAGCTGGTATAGAAAGGAGCTAGGGAGTTTTGGGTCATATGTAAAAGTGAAATGTTTTGATGTCGGCATTGAGTAAATATCGGCAGCATCGTGGAATGGCTTTTGCATGACTCATAAACAAGCTTAAAGTGTACAAAAGACTCAAAATTCTTTTAATTTTTTTCTTTTTCTTAGAAAATGCTTCTAAGTGGTGAAATTAATGATTGCTGTTAAAAAGTCAGAAAAGTTTCTGTCGGAGTTGGCACCTCTTTACGCTATTGATGTACATGTACATACTATGAATGGGCTCAGCAACAAGCTTAAGATTTGTGGATCATGTTCAAAAGCCTCCATGTGGAAAGTTTCAGATTATTCATTTTTAATGTTTTTGAGAAACTGTTTAAAGACCTTTATCATGCTGTCACAATCTTGGTCATGTTCCTTGCATCCATGATATTGACCTTGACGCACCTCTTTAAAGAGTATAGTTTTTCCTAACCATTGCTGTGGGGTAAATTTTAAGCTACAACTCATTTACAACTTTTTGTTTCTTCAAAGGAAATAAGTATTTTTTGGGACATATATTGTCATAATAAGAGTTGTTTAGGAAGTTATAAACCAAGGTTTTGTGTGTCATAGTGGAATTTCAGAGTTGTATTCTCAGGCCTGATGCTTCATTTTTGAAAATGCAAGGGCACCAAGGTTTTTTCTCCTTCGTAAAAGAGAGAAAATCGTAAATTTCTGTTGGATGATCTCAAGGGGCACCAAAGCAAAGACCAGGGACAGTGGAGGCAATTGCCTCTGTTGCCTCTGTAAAGTATCAGGCCTGTATTCGTGTCCTCATTCCTCGAGTCTAAGTCTGAATCCTCAGTGTGGAATCTAAGTCTTGAGTCTGAGTCATAAAAAATGTGACTCGAGTTGGACTTGAGTCCGAATTATGAGTTCTACAACTCTGGGAAATTCTGTATATTTGTGTTTCTTGAGAAAGAAAAAAGTTGAAAAGAAAATCAAAACCCAATTTACCTCAGTTTTATAAAGATATTTATGTTAAGATACAAAGAGAAGATATTTTGTACATGGAAATACTTCCTGTTTTGGTTACATAAATGAATGTATGCTTTGATAAACATTAAGTGTTTTATAAGAACAAACTTGAATGGTTGTTTTCACTTTATACCGTACATTGTAAGTTATCATTGTTCATTTGGCGAAACGTTTAGAAATGTTTAATAAGTGTTTGAACAAAGATTTGTTGTACTGATGTTGATGTACACCATTGATGGGTGGTACATCACTATTAAGAAAAGTACAGTAATTTTAAAATCCTATTTTTCAAAAACATATAATAATAATAATATTTCGGAAGGCTAATCATTTTTACTAGCAGCTGAGAAGCTGAATTGCAAAGGACGCTGCTGCAACGTGTCCGAGATGCAGGCAGGCATATATAAGGGAACTTTCCTTGTTTATTAATACAAAACATTTACTTGTTCTATATTTTATTTCACTAAAAAAGTGACGTTGTAGTTTGTTTTGGAAAAAATGACAGAATTGCTCAGAATCTTTTTCTGGTGTTGACATAGAGCTATAAATATTGACTAGAGCACTTACTCTTGGTTCTACATGCACACATTTTATAAGCCTCCTTGATGCAGACACATTTGAGGCTTGTGCGTTACAGAGGAACAAATCTATTTTTCATAGAATTTACGCTAGTGTTAAAACAGATGTACATGTATGTGCATATGCGGGTTTGCGTTACGCGCGCAAAAGTAGGCTTATACCATTTATTTGTTCATTTATAGATTATATAAAGTACACAAAGACTAAAAACATTGAAATACAAATAGCTGTACAACAAATGTACAGAATTCCAAGCTTTTACATTAGTATGCAAAAAGGAGGCTCTGTACAGTTTCAAAGCACTGAGCAAGTAAGAGCTCTAGTCAATACATATAGCTGTATGGGTGTTCACAATATCCTTTTCCATTGTTGGCGTGGAAGTGTATTATGCACTGTGCTCCCATCTTTCTGTGATCGGTCAAAACATATCAACAGACCATGCAAGTCTCGCAAGTATGATCATTTTTGGGACCACTTTGGTCCCATTTACGTTGCTTTACCGCTTGATAAAAACAAACTCAGGCTTTTTAACGGATGCCAATGTTCGAATACAAGCAAGACTTGCAGAGTCTAATTACATAAACTAAGCTTTCAAATAGTTGTTGCTTATAACTTTGAAATGAGTTTTTGATTTTGTTGTACAGACTGTACGTGCTAAGTATGTTGTGCGTGTACCCGTCTATTTGAGGTTCCAAAGTGACTTGGAAGAGTTTTCTATTAATATTTGTTCCTCATAGTTTTAAATCACATAGATACATATGAGGAGTTATGTACCCCCAAAATGTGTATTTTATTTAATGTGCCCAATTTATGAGATAACTAACCTTGAAAATGGGGGGGGGGGGTTCCCATAAAAAAAAACATCCTCAGTTATTTTTTTTAAGGAAAACAAAACATGGAATGCATTTTCAGTTATTTTACGTTATGATTTGAAGACAACAAGAAATTTATTGGTGTTGTTACATAGCCTCATGCGGTTTTCCAGAAATTTTACACAGATATGAGTGTAAGTGCCAATTTCCAGTACCGCATAAGAAGTATTTTGCTTTTGTTTTCTTCTTGCTGTATCTGAATTTTCCTCTCTGTTTTGCCCAGAAATTTGGGAGGGTAGTTGCCCCCGTCATTCACCTATGCATGGCCTCCAGAAGAGACCTCATCATCATTTCTTTTGTGTACTTTAAGGAGAAAGGTTTGTGGAAACTTTGATTGAAAACTCTCAAGAGTAGCCTGGTAGCCCCTCGGACATGGCACCGGACTCTGCACATCTCATAAAAGATGTTTACTTGGAATATCAGCAAACTTTTCCCCCTTGTTTTTGTTTTACCTCCATCATGCAAAGTCACAAGCTCTTTTTATTGAACTGTCTTTCATCCATTTAAAGCTCTAAGACCCAAAAGATTCCAATTAATTTTAAATTGTGTTTTCAAGAGGTCTACTTGATATGTGTACGAAGGTTTCCTTCACCAGTGCATGAAGGTGCCACCTTCATGATGGTTGGGATTTCCTTTACACCTTTGTGTGCTACAATGTTGCTGAATAAAATGCTTTCAAAGGCCACCCATAATGGAAGAATTCTGAAGAATATTTTGTATAAAGGATGTCGCAGTATATAACATGCTCAGTATATACCATGCCCGACAATTAGTGATCTTTTCAATTGAAACTATGAAGATTTTTTTTTTTTTTATTATTATTAACAATCCTTTAACTTTTTAATTTACAAATTGTTAGTTTACTTTGAACTCAATCACGTATTCTTCAAAGCATCTTTCCACTAATAGACCTTATGCATATGACGTCATTTGAGTAGGGTGCCCTCACCTAGAGGTCAAAAGGAAGATGCTCATTGGCCAGTCTTGTGCGCCGCGCGTACAAATCAGCGCGTTTCCATTGTTTCATCATCAGTTTACCTCTAAGATGGCGGCTTGGTGACGTCAATGCATAAGGTCTATTGAAAGCATGGGAAAACTCTTAATTAAAATGAAATTGTTTAAAGTTTTACAAAATAAAGTTTCTGGGCGGGGCTAAAGTAAAATGATGAATAAAACAGTCGTCTGGTTAACATTTGCCTGGCGGCTGTTCGGCAAAATCGTGACGTCACATTCTGCCATTTATCAATGCACAATTAACGTTACACGGGGGAGATTTACCCGAAGAGCCCCTCTCTTTTATCGGTAGAAACCCGTGTGAATCGCAATGAACGGGAATCCAATATTCGCAGACCAGGGGCTTCTACCAACATTTGGGCATCTCACAAATTCTCCGGCAGAATCCCTCGGTGCCAAGAACTTGAAAATAAGCCAGGAGTTGGTGAATCGTGATCAAAATCAAGACAGTTTTCCTGTGATATTGGCTGGAGTAGCAAGTGAGAATCTCTCAAATCAAGATGGCGGCAGTGAAGACGGCGACGAACGGGAAAAAGTCGCACATAATTTGTTTGGTCAGAAAAATTGTGAGGACAGACTTCCCGACGACGTCCTTATGTTCGTCGGCGAAGGGAGCGGTGACGATAACAACAGTTCACACACCTCCGTGAATGTAGCTTTGGAATCACCCTTTTTAGAGGGTCAGAACGCTGTCATTTTGCCGTTGGACGGTGACTTGCACTTGCGTGGAGTCCGGGGACATGATGAACACGATGAAGGTAGAGATAGCCCCGTGAATTTGAACCACACAGCGGATGAACACAACCCGGAAGTAGTGGCGTCCATGGCGCTACCGGTGGCGATTGGGCAGCGTCTCGATGCCGTTCCCATGCTGATTACTTCCAAGTCCAACTCCCTCAAAATAGACTCGCTGAGTGTAAACACATCAAAGATGATTACCATAGATCCTGAAGCTGGAAGCAATCACCAGAGACTTGCAACTACCTTGGCGACCATGTCTACTGCAGGAGGTGGGGGAGGGTCTTCGGTCCTCGATTTGGGGGACGGCAGTGGTTTTAGTGTCCGCGATTTAAACTTGGTAGGTCTTCCAGAAAATGCAGGGATTGTGAATGTTATTGCAGGAGTGAATGTCTCTCCAGGGGAAATAGTCACAAGTATTCCGTCTCCTTCCACTGCTTGTTTTGATCCATCAACTTCCGAGAGTGACAACAAAACTGTTTGTGATGAACCGACGTCAGAGTTGAGTGTGACGGCACCGTTATCAAATTCCACCGACACGATACCCACGATCATTGATCCGCAAGCTGTGAGCATTCTGAATCCTGGTAATTTGGAGCTTAATGTAGCAACGATCCCGGCCAGTGGTGCGTCGCTCGGACAACCCATCATGTACATCATAACAAGCCGAGACCGAAACACTGGCGCCACCCAGCGATTCCGCGTCACCGTGGATGCTGAATCTGTAGCAACAGCGCCCATTGGGACTATATTATCATCACTTAATACTGAATTGCCCTCGCTGCAAATTGGTAGTCAATGGGTTGTTGAGCAACAGTCTGCAGTCCCAGTGGCAGGATTAGTTTGCGGAAATATTCTATCTACAGATGGTTCAACACCAGCTGCAGGTGTCGTTGATGGAAGTGGAGACAACGCAGCCGTTAGTTTGAACACTCAAGTAGTCCCAAGCATAGAAACAGAATCAGCAACGACTCGACTAATAAAGACTGAATTAGGTATAGCATTGAAATCGGTAACATGGTCTTTAATATTTGTCTTTACCGTGCCCTACTCCTAGAACTATGAGGTTCGATCCGCTATCGTCTCCACAACCCTCATAGAGTGACATACTACAAAATCCTATTCGGAACTTTTTGCCATTTACGTTTACATGCCTACAGTTCTTTTGTGAAATCAGATATTGCCAAAATTAGGCTCTATATGTTCTCCTTATAAAGCATTGCACGGTCCAGAAAATCCACTCTGTTTTTCAGAATCCTCGCCTTCCGGTAACAATATGGCCGCCGCGAAATTTTCCAACTGGTATGCTGCGCGCTATGCTGGTAACGTTTATCAACGGTTCACGTACAGAACATTGGTTATTGTGGACCAGCATTGCGCCTATGATTGTATACGTGAACCGTTGGTTTTGTGACCAGCGTAGCTCGCAGCATTACCAGTTGGAAAATTTCAGCGGCAGCCATATTGTTACTAGCCTTTTGTCAAGGCCATCGTGGTTTGGACAGCTTTGTAAACAGTGGAGCGACTGGAACGAGAGACCAGGAGGTCACGGGTTCAAATCCCATACTAGTCAAGTTTTCTTTGTTCACCTTAAAATAGTATTATTGAAACTGGAGAATGGTTGGAAAGTTACACTTCTTAAAAGCAAATGTCATTCCGTGCTTTTAAATGTCACCTGTTATTTTTTTCCCTATCACTTTCAGAGTCTGGTGATGCATCTGAGAACAACTACACAACAGGTTTCCTCCAGCACAGACGAAATGCCAAAGAAGTAAGAACCAAGTTTGCCAACCTGCCTTACCAGGCATGGTAGTCTTCCTACTTGAATCTGATTTCAAATGTTTGCCCTCAGAAAAATCAGCATAATGGTTTCAAAATAGCCTGAAAAAATTTCTCTAAAAACATAAACCATACATGTACAGTAGGCAAGCTCTTTTACTGTATACAATTTTTGTGCATTTTTCCAATGTCCAAATATTGTGCCTGGATACAAATATTTTAAAGATAAAAATGTTTGGGGATTATCAATTTGCAGAAGAGGAATTAATTCATTCAAATTGCTGTTTGTCAATTATTTTTAAATTCATCTTCATTACTTTTCCTAAAATGTTAAGGTCATCTTCCTTTTGACATCACCGGAGCAATGTGTTCTTGCACTTACCAGAAATTGTTTTGCTTTTGTATATTTTGTAAAACTTGTCTGTTTGTTACGCCCCAAGCCAAATCAGAAACTTCTCGGGAAAAGTTGAAATGCCTTTAAAAGTAAAGACTACTGAAATATCAGCCATGATATTAATATGATGTGATGTCTTAAACATTCTTTATATTGAGAAATTCATGTACTTGCCTGTTATGTTTATTGGCCTTAATAACTAAGTGTTATTTGAAAGCTTTTCTCATCTTTTTGATGACCAAAGAAACCAAGTTTTGGCAGGAAGTGCCTGGTTTTGGCGTTTTCATATTTGACACTCCTACAGTCTGACCATTCAATATCATCCACTAGTTTGGTTTTGAACATGGGAATAAAAGAGTAGGCAGAAAGGTCTTAAACAGCCATTTAAACCCGGTAGGGTCCACCTGTTGCCATGCGATAAAGGATCAAACTGAAGCCAAAGTCCTTTATCGCGTGGACACAAAGGTTTTAAACGACCGTTTAAGACTGGGTCACCACTCTGTTATCCCAATTAATAAAAACCTTTCAGTTAAAAACATCAGTTGAGAACAAATCTGACAGATTAGCCTCCGCTCGCCATGCCTACTTTTTTATTCCTGTGTTATTAAATCTTCACTTTGTTTTGTGTAAAAGGAAAAGGTCATGTGCTGTACATTTGAAGGTTGCAATGAGATCTTCACAACCAAGAAGAAATTAAAACTTCATCAACTGATCCATGCTGACGATAGGCCGCATAAGGTAATTTATCCCCAACCCCCATCCTTTTAAGTCCATTAAAGTGCAACCCAGTTGAAGTGGACGTACAAGTGGTCTAGTATAGTAAAGGTGAAATATTCATTGAGGATTCCTTGTTTACTTTTGTTTTACACTCCCACACTTTGAACACAGTAACAATTGCTCACAGAATAAAAATATAGTTTTTTTCTTCTATGCTGTGTGCATTATCAAGAGTTCCAATGAAATATTTTTTATAAAAAAAAAATCTGTAGCAGGCCTGGAGTTAAACAAAGGCCATGGACTTAGCCTTGGTGCCCCTTCAAAAGTTTTCCAATAGAACTGCCCTTTGCAAAATGAAAATGGCCCTGCCCTCTCAAAGATGAAATTCCACGCCTGCTGTGGCTTAAAAAAACCAATTGTAACAGTATGTTGACCATGTTTGTGTCTCTGTTGTAGTGTACTGTAGATGGATGTGATTGGACGTTTCCAACATTGTACAAACTTCGGCGACATCTCGCAGGCCACGGGGGTGAACGACCATTTCATGTAAGTAAAAGGAATTGAATTGAATCAGTCAGACATCCACCAGTGGAACATTACTTTTCTTGTGATATTGTGTTTTGAGGCCATTTCATGGTGCAGTCTAAATTAATGACAGTCTAAACTATGATTCGCAGAACCTCGGCTGTAAGCCAAACAGATAATATGCCATGGTATGCTGGAATCTCAGAACGTTCGGACTTGCCTCTCATTGAGCCAAATACAATGATACACAATAGTGGCGGCCGGTCCATTCTTGTATGCCACATTTGTACAACAACAGGTAAAAGGTCTGGAATCAAGGATTACACAACCCCCTGAAAAAGGGATATTACTAGCACGGTTGCCAGTACCTTCTGTCCCACTTTGTATGGGTGAAACAAAGCATAGCATGTCAGTTGTATGCCTGTGCAGGCTATACCATGGAATATCTGGGTAGATATTCACGTCAGCCGTCTGGCTGCCGCATAAAAAAATTAGGGCACTCCGAAGTTGTAAATAACTGTCTGTCATAGGCCAGTCCAGACGTGAAGTGGCCAATAGAATGACAAGAGTGGGTCCATCAGGGTGGGAGGCATTATTTTGGGGTTGTTGGAATAAAACCCGACTCCAAGTACAGATTTTCCTAGAAGACTCAAACTGGCAACAGTATTTGAACAAAATTGTGAAGATCAAGGAAGTTGAGATTAGATCATTAAAGACAAAATCAAAATATGGGATTTTCTTCTTTATTTGTTGACAGTGTGACCAATGCAACGCTCCCTTCTCCACCATCTACAACCTCAAAATGCACAGAAAGAGACATGATCGGACATTATTCATCTGTGACGTCAAAGACTGTAATCAGGCTTTCCCTACAATGATCAAACTGAAGAATCACCTTCGTATCCACTTTCCTGAACGACGGATCAAGTAAGCACTTTTCTTTTATGATAATGATAATACTGGATATTCAGGCCTTGTGCTTAAGCTTTGTATTAAGTAGCCCAATGGGCTAGTAAACTGCAATAATGGGCTAGTAAACTGCAATTTACTTGCTTGCCCCAAGGATTTTTTTGTATAATGCCAATTTTGGAAAACAAGATGTAAATAAAACTCATTCTTTCCTTTACAAATTAGATGTGCATATCCTGGCTGCCATAAATCCTTTACCACAACGTGTGGTATGGGATCACACTTACGTATCCACGAACGAAATGAGTCGTCATTTCCATGCCTCGTCGAAGGATGTAACAAAATCTACAATAAGGCCTGTCGGCTTAAACTTCATATGAGGTCACACACTGGGGAGAGACCGTTCAAGTGTACAGCAGAGGTAGGTTTGTTAATGGAAAACTCTTTGGACCAGAATTATTGAAACAGTTGCAACAAGAGGCTTGTACCAAAAATGCTCATAGTGGCCACAAGAGGCTTGTACCAAAATGCCCATAGTGGCTGCAAGAGGCTTGTACCAAAATGCCCATAGTGGCTGCAAGAGGCTTGTACCAAAATGCCAATAGTGGCTACAAGAGGCTTGTACCAAAATGCCAATAGTGGCTACAAGAGGCTTGTACCAAAATGTCAATAGTGGCTACAAGAGGCTTGTACCAAAATGCCAATAGTGGCTACAAGAGGCTTGTACCAAAATGCCAATAGTGGCTACAAGAGGCTTGTACCAAAATGCCAATAGTGGCTACAAGAGGCTTGTACCAAAATGCCAATAGTGGCTACAAGAGGCTTGTACCAAAATGCCAATAGTGGCTACAAGAGGCTTGTACCAAAATGCCAATAGTGGCTACAAGAGGCTTGTACCAAAATGCCAGTAGCTGCCACAAGAGGCTTGTACCAAAATGCCAAAAGTGGCTACAAGAGGCTTGTACTAAAATGCCCATAGTGGCCACAAGAGGCTTGTACCAAAGTGCCCAAAATGGTCGCATAAGGCTTGTACCAAAATGTCAATAGTGGCCACAAGAGGCTTGTACCAAAATGCTCATAGTGGCCACAAGAGGCTTGTACCAAAATGCCAATAGTGGCTGCAAGAGGCTTGTACCAAAATGCTCAAAGTGGACACAAGAGGGTGTACCAAAATGCCCATACTTGACGCAAGAGGCTTTACCAAAATGCCAATAGTGGCCACAAGAGGCTTACTACCAAAATGCCCATATAGACTATTACCAAATGTAATTATGTATTTTTTAAGATAAGTTCATGTTGAATGGAATATGGCGTCAAATACCCAGAGATATTGACATATTTCTGTCTGTCATCTTTAAAAAGTATTCGGGCCATTATCAAGTTTTTTTGAAGAGGAAAAACTTCTGTAGCTTATATTATAGATTACAATTTAATCGTGTCATATTGTTTTTCTTGTATTCAGGGCTGTACATGGGCATTTACGTGTATTCAGAAGCTGAGTCGTCACATGGTTCAACACACAGGAGACAGAAAACACGTATGTGACCGTCCCGGATGCCAAAAACTCTTCACTCGCTTAGAACATCTCAAGACTCACCTGAAAACTCACACCGGTGAGAAACCATTTGCCTGCCCAGAGAAAGGTAAGTCAAAAGTAGCTAGAGGGATACATCGACTCAACTGGCCGAGATCTTGATTCTGGTACACTTCTGCACCAGGCTCAAGATCTTGACCTAACTTCATAGAGCTGCTTAAAGCACAAAGAGTAGCTAAGCACAACAAATTTATGCTTACCAGGATAAGGTTACCAGCCATTTCTGACCATTTCTGACTGGTATCCTGGTAGTTTTTGCTAAGCACAAAGTTTGTAAGCAAAACTGTCTGCTTAAGCAGCTCTATGAAGTTATGCGACAGTGTTGTGAGACTGTGGGTTAAGGCCTCGGCCATGGCACTTGTGTCCTTGAGCATGAAACTTGACCATAATTGCTTTGTCCTTCAGGTGGGATTGTGAGCCATACATTTAGGTGCTGTGTGTTGTGTAGAAGAACCAAGTACACTTTCATTCAGAGAAGGGGCTTGTCTCTGTGTTTCTGGCAGGTTTTGTGCTGCATCACCTTGTAAATCCTTACCAGGTGCTATAAGACTGGGTCTCATCATTTATAATAGCTGCGTACACCTGTCATAAAAAAACAATTAGTGTTTTGAGACACCTGTACATAAAGCACTTCATACACAAATTATGTATTATTAAATGTAAGTTAAACAGTTTGTGTGCACTTTTTTCGCGATCACTGTAAACTAGCAATTATTTTCTCATATTTGATTTTCTAAATATTTGTGTTTTCTTCCTGTGATATTTTTGTATTTACTGCTTGTACATTTGACATGGATGAATTGTTGTAAATTTGTTGATGCTGTTGTAAATGATTGTTAGCTATTTTGTCTAGAGTAGCTGGAACTCTCTGCCCAGCAATATCACAGACTTAGCCTCCATCATCAGGAATGTTTGCTAACCTTATTTTCCTTTAAACCTTATTCCTGTGTTGTCTTCTTTCTCTCTTGCACCACTTTGAGCTTTTTGTAAAAAAAGTGGTGTACAAATACCTATTTATAATATAGCATTGTTAATTTTTGTTTGAGTTAAATTTGTTGAAATGTTTATTGAGCTTTTTGTTTGGGTCATTGACTAACCCTACTGTCTGACCATTCAATATTTTCCAATGTGTGGTTTTGAATGATATATAAACTATGTCAGCTTGCAATATGATTTCATGTGGTGAATGCATCTACACAGTACAGTCAACCCTTGTTCTAAAGAGCACTGTTATGAAGAGGTTCTGCTTATAAGGAGTACATTCTGAAGTCCTGAATCTCATTTCTGCTCTGTGTTTCTTTGTTTTGCTGTCCTCTTATAACAACGTTCCTGTTGTTAAGAGGTAACTTGGTCATGTTATAACGAGAGACGACTGTACACAGTTACTTCCGAGCACAGTTGTGCCACCATACACGACCCGTACAGTTAAATTGTTTCATATAGTTAGTGAAATCGCAAAACAATTCAATCAATAGTAAGAAAATGATCTGCCGACTGAATGTGTGTACAATTATGTATTTTTATTAATCATCTTAATAAACAGGCCTAACTATTTATATAAAAATATAATTTTTTCTCACTTTGGACAAGTTTATCCTTTGGTATGTTGTACTATCCAAAGTAAAAGGTGATCAAATTTTAATTTCATGTAAAACAACTATTTTGATCTAGATTGTAATGCTCGCTTTGCCTCGCGGAGCAGCCTGTACATGCATGTCAGGCGTCATAAGGAGGGGTACACCGCCAAGCAGAAGCCACAGTTCACCTGTCCAATGGATGACTGCGACCAAAGTTACTCAACCAAGGATGGATTGAAGAAACACATCCTGACTGTGCACAGTGTCATGCTCCCAAGTAAGTCACATCACGGTGTAAAGTAGCCCACCAAGCTGTGGGTGCCATTTCAGCAAACAAATGCTTTGTGATATTATTGATAGCAATGGTCATTGTCTGCACTGATCTGGGCCCAGTTTCATGGCTCTGCTTACCGTAAGCAAAGAATCGGCGCTTACAGAAGCAGGGAATTCCGCGCTAACGTCAAGCGTATTTCACTTGTTAGCAGGGAATTTTTGCTTGTACGCTTGCGTAGTCCACGTTACTAGGCATTCTTCGCTTACACAGCTAGCGCAGAAATTTGGCGCTTGCTCGGTAAGCGGAGAATGGTGATCGCAAGCGCAGAATTCGGCGGTAAGCAGGGCCATGAAATTGGGCCGTGTTGTTACATCAAAAGAGTTGCTTGCTGAAAATGGCATCCAGTGCACATTTCAGCCTGAGTTCCCCATCTTGCGACTTTGGCGCTCTACAATCTTTTATCAGCATATTGATGTCTTGTTTTCTTTTGTGGTTATGTTCATTTTATGTCAGATATTTCATCACAGGCCTTGACTTCTGGATTGTATTTTAAGGTGTTTTTTTTTCCAATGGAAACATTTTATAGTCTGCTCTGTTTTACCTTTTGAATACTTTTTGTATGTGGTGTAGCTTAGAACCTTCTATGTATTCTTCTTATAATAGGTCATTGGTTTTCCAACTTAATTTGCTTTTAATGTATCTTGAGCATTCTAATGTTGTGTATTGACCCAATTGACTTGACGCCATCATCACAATAATCTTGGTTGTTCCATTTTGGGAGTCAATGTTCCTGTGTGTTATATACAGTGTAGTGCACATTTTAGGCCTCGCAGTGTTATACATGGTTATAAGTTGACTCCCACAATAGTGAGCGTGGCAGGCAGTAGCTGTGTGTGGCGTTGGTGCAAGGTGCCAATAAGCTTTTATCAGGCATTATATTTTTCCTACTTTAGTCTGATTTCCGATTTTTGTTTTGCCCTTAGAAAATTCTGAAAAATTGTGATTAAATAGCCTAAAATGTCTATTAAAGCCTACAACATGTGTACATATGTAGTTCATCCCTTTGTACTCATTAAAATATTTCTACTTTTTTCCAAGGACCAAATATCATGCCTGTTTTATGTTCTCCTGATGGTATAAGAACTTCAGTTTTATAGTTTAAATATTTCAGACTATACGGGGGAGGAAACAAAGTGTATGCACTGACTAATGAATACCTCACCTTGCCTTGTTGGATTGTAAACAGTATTGTTGTTGTTTGTCACAGGTTCAAGCAACGAGTCAGAACTAGTCTACATTCCAACTGAGAACCCTCAAGCAATGGTGGACGCCATGACAGACCCTGGCCTTCTGCAAACCCCAAAAGGTAAACAATCTTCAAGACATGTATTATATTTGTATTATGTAACTCACACATAGATCCTTATCGTTTTATTTTTTTTGTCCGCAATAAACACAAAATAGACACAGAAATTTGACCGTCCCACTGCCAAGGGTCCGAAGCATCCTATAATTAACCATATAGGACTATATTAAATTTTGGAGCATTGTGTCAGTATACAATGCAAACTAAAGGATGACATGTGATGCTTGTTCCACCAGTCAAATGACAAGGATCTCTGTGTGTGGTTTAAAAATTTATTTATACATTTCTCTGTTTTACTGTTTATTGGATAAGGTATATGAATCAGCTACTGCAATGTACTTCACTGATATAACCCTTGTCCGATTAAACTTCCAGTGGTTAGGATAACTCAATCAGATGTCAGCCCCAACTGCAACACAGCCAATCAAAGCTCTCCCAGCGCCCAGAAAATAGACACAACAAATACCTCAACCAATCCAAGTCAGTCCAACACCCCAACACCTTACACCAGTGTTGGATTGATAGTGGATGCCTCTGGGGCACCAGTGAATTTTATCAACTCTCCGGCGCGACAGGAAGGGGCCGCCTCGTCAAGCGGTGCCACTGGTGGTTTACACCACGAGAACTGGAGCGGGTCTGCAAGGACGGACTTCATGTATCGACCAGGTGGCAAGAAATGGAGAAGTACCAGTAAGGACTGACATTGATTTATAGACCTTTCTCACTGACGTCACATTTCTATAACAACACCGAAGGCCTGCCACCAGGCTCTCTACAAGGCCTACTCTCTACTTAGGGCTGTTTCCAATCCTTTGATTAGGCTCCGGCCCCGGCTTTAGGCTCCGTTTGATGTTGGAAACACCGTGCAAAATGTATACTGCTCTAAAATTGATGACGTAGCCCAAGCCGAGGTTTGGTAAAAGCCCCTTACATTCCTACCAAGCAAAGTTTTAAGTTATCCTATGTTTTAATAATGGCTGCCTTGGTAGAACAGCAGGTTTAAAGTTGGTGGAAACTGAAACTCTTTTTATTTTCTTCTTCTCCCGAGCAGGAAATTCAGAGAGTGGTGAATCGGAGACAGATGGATCTCTCTCTTCGTCGTACATTCCAACCAGCTTCAGTATGACAACCAGTGCATCGTTAACATTACGCGATCCTGCAACAGGGACACGCTATGTTCAGACTCAGCTCTTACAGGTTATTATAATATGCATTGGGGGATAAAGAATAATAAATCAGGCCTTGTACTTAAGATTTTGGTAAAACAGCCCACCGGGCTGGTAAACTGTTTGTTTTACTTGCCCTCAGAAAGTTTTAGCAGCCCAGATTTTAAACATGTTTTGTCATAAATGTATCTTTCTGGTTTATTAATGGTAGCGATCGATCGTAACCAGTTTAATGGTCATATGAAATTACTTTCACACATTCAAAAATAAATTAAATCACTTAAAGTAAACTGTTATTAACAAGAAGGTTGCACTTTTTTTTAGCAGCCTACAGGGCAAGTTGATAAGTTGTGCTTCTTGGCCCATACCAGTTACTGTTACACTGAAAACAAATGGGGTGGGTTGGTGGCCAAAATATGTGGGGAATTTGGAGGTTGGGGTGGGGGGATTTGCTCTAAAAAAATAGTTTGGCCTAATAATAATTTTGTCCATTCTGCTTTATTTCATTATTCAGGATGACCCCCCAGACGAGAGTGAACTAGCCTTCCAGTTGACTTCTCATCCTACGACCCCCGACCCCTCATCAGGTGACCTCAATGAGTCTACCATCTTGACCGTTGCTGATCCGACTGGTCATTCCCACTGCTCGTCCTCTAGTGGAGTGGACTTTCTTCAGACTGACCACGAGACTGAGTCATCCATCGGTGGGTTCCGAGAAAGCACAATTAATTTGCAAGACTTAGAATAGAAACAAATTTTATTGGGCGTGCTAGAAAAATCGGCTCTCTTAATATTTGTTCCTTAAAATATGCTTTTACTCATAATTTGGTTTCCACTTTGAATATTTCTGGGAATATCAAGTTGCAGTTCTGTAAAGCCCGGTTCATACTTCATGCGAAATGCGAAAGCGAAGCATTATGTTCTTATGTCACAATTGGAAAACAGCACATACTGATTGTTTGCGTCACAAAAAATTGGCTTCGCAGTTGCTTTCATGTGAAGTTGATCCAGACTTTAGAGTGCTAATGTTTTTTATGAAACCACAAGTCATTTACTTTCCAGGGGCCCAGTTTCTTCAAGCTGCTACAGCAGAAAATTTGCTATTTTCTGCAAAAATTAGCAGGAAACCAGCCACACTTAGTACATGGTATTTTGGCTGGTTACCTTTGTTAGCACAATTATTTTGTGCTTTCTGTTAACTTGTGTGCTTTTAAACAGCTCTATAAAATTGGGACCAGTCAGTTAAATCTAGGTAAGGTTATTAACACCAGAGACCAAGTTCATTAAGCTGTGAAGCAGAAAAGATGCTAAGCGCATAAAGCTATTGCTTAGCTGAAATTAGTTACCAGCCAAAGTACCATCTAAATACACACTGCTCATGACTTGTTCCTTACAATTTTTTGCTTAGTAGTTTTATTAAATTTTTGAATGAATTCTGAATTACAAAGTCATAAATAAGACAATTAAATTTATTCATTATGGCTACGTTATTCATTTTTTTTATAACCAGCTTATTTTGTTAGAATCAAATTTGCAGTAAAATTCAAATTTTTAGAACAAATTCATCCAAGCTGGCTCTATATCTGTCTTTTCTGTCATGAAACTTATCTATCCCCATAAATATGGGTTATTTATGCCATTTGAAATTTGCATTAATAAATTTATTGCCTTTACAGAGCATATACAAGATTGATTTTTAAAATGTCATTGTATTTAAGTATCAGTATTATTTGTCGTCAAATATTTATTTTGAGAAAGATGTAATAAAAATGTGCATTAACCGTATACATAATGCAACAGAACACTTATGCATTTTGCAATTGCATCTTTGGCCTGTTTGATTTGTTAGGCGGTATGAGCTCAATGCTTTACTATTATTAAATTTGCAGAGCTTTTACTCGAGACCCCACCCACCCACCTCCTCCCTTGTATCCTTTATTTATTAATGCCATTGTCATCGGATTATTGTCGCTGTCGTTAATTATTGTCACTGTCATTAAACAATCCACCATTGCTCATTATTATGGACGGAGACTTCTCCCCTTTTCAACGTTATGAAACTGTGGCCTTAGTAAATAGACCGGCCCTTCCAATTTTATGATTATTCATGCTGAATGATGAACTAGTAGTCAGGGGACCCAACGAGGTTAAAAAATAAACCAAATCGATCGAAGATACACACCAGAGACCAAAAAGTGTTGGGAGTCGCAAGTTGACGATTGATTCGTCATGATAAATTAAAGCACTTTTATATGAAACGGTCGATTGTCTATGTTGCCGGCTGCAAACGCCATGTAAATCAACCAATAATTGCTCTAGATCGCAATGAACCACAATGGACTGACAGCACTTCTCCCAAATATGTGTGCTGTTGTAACACGAATCTATTCCGTGTGTTGCTTTGTCCTGAGACTTTAATTTATTTGATGTTATCAAACTAAAAGTGCTTCGAGTCGGACTTCTAGTCTCAAACCGGTAAAATGATCAGTCATATCTAAATAAATAGTAATGTGCAAAGAAGATCTACATCATTTCTTTTGGAGTAAAACATTCGCGACCATTAGTTTTCAATAAAACACATACAACAGACGTGAAAATTTCACAATATTTGATGGTAACGTTTGAGTCAAACGATACAGGGATTTTTCACAATGCTCTTTTAGGCATCTGACATTTCCTTCTGCAAAACAAATAGTTTTCCCCCACTTTGTTGCTTCTTATTTATGGAACATATATACGCAAATTTACATTCTACTGCTTCTCCACAAGTGCTCAAGAAAGGACTTGAATCCCACCTACTCAATATCACGGTCAAGTGGTTCTGAAGGGACTTGCAATCACAAGGTTGTGAGTTCGAACCCGGCCAAAGCTAACTGTTGATTTCACAATGACTAGAAAATAAAGTATTGTCGTATAGTTCTGAATCACAATTTATTGATTTGTGTAATTCATAATCATAGACGTTAAACCAATTTTTGTATGATAGAGATTGGCTGTTGTCCCCTTGTTGGAGCTTTGCCGAGTTCCCTTGTTGGGAAGATCATCTAAACAAACAAATGTGTTTGCTTGTGAGCCGTTGCTTGTTTCTCATTTTTTATTTTTACATGTATGTTTTGTCTCATCACCGACGTGATCTTGCTGGAGTAGCAGTATTGGTGCCCCTGTGTTTTAATATTCGCTACCTTATGGAGACCGAGGACAAAACAAAATAGGGAAAACAAAATGTCTCTTCAATTGATTGGGGAATTCTAAAGACCGGGGTGCTCAGCAAGGAATTTTGTGTACACAGGCTATCGGAGGATGTTAATTACAGTGGAAAGAATAAAATATGCCACCACAGGGATGTAACAAATAGAATGTGTGAGTAGGTAACCACATTCAAACCGGGGACCTATAACAAAAGAGGACAATAGGTCCACGGTTGCTATCACAAAGGAAAGCATTGTGGTCCACGGTTGCTATCACAAAGAGTTGAACAAAGAAGGGTTCACGATTGCAGGCTGTTACACACTTGTGTGTGTGCATAACGGGACCATTTCGACTGCGGCAACCATAGCATGAAAAGTGGCTTGTGGTATCTTCAAATGCCCTTCCATCGTTTTGGCAGTATACATTTCAGACATGTCTAAAGTAGGGTTGGTAATGGTATGAGGTATAATCAGTCAGTGAATTTATGAATTTGTCCATGTAATTGCCATTCCTGTAACTGTGTCTTTAAATATAAAACACCGATGTTCAACAAACTTACTCAATGATCATGAAGTAGGCCTACCCCTACCCTTAAAAACCACCATCGTCTTTGATGCATCTTTTTATTAGCCGTGTATTGACACAAGCTCTAATAGAATGTAACGCCTTGTGCCAAGACGTGTAGTGGTCTTTGGCCAGTGAGAGCAAGCGTGGCAATCTCAAACACACCACCTCTTAAGTGAATCATTGATAATCACGGATGTTGAGTTGTCACTGCCAGCTATCCTTCAAAACGCCTAATGGAAAGCCCACGCGCGGGAAAGTTAATGGAGGGCGGCGAAACCACTGTTCCGGAAGGTATGCGTCTTGTCTTATTGTTTGTTGGAGGTGAAGGAGTTAAAATTGTGAACTGGAAACTGTACTGGCTACTTGGTCTATCCTCAAATTCTGATTGATAAATAATCTTCCTTCATCGTCAGCTATAAAATGACCCTCGGTGTTTTTAACTGATGTTGTAAACAATCCTTATTCACAGTATGTCTACTGGAAAATCAAGTGTGTTCAATTTTTTTGAGTGAGATAGAAACTTCTGTTTGGTGCCTGATGATGGAAGACAATTACACGTCTCTGAATGCCAGTGATTCAGAGATTGCGACTATGGCAAGTGGGAACATCCTGCTGACGGGGTATGTCACTGTCAGTTCGTCCAACGTTTCGACAATCACGCCGACGCAAGTAACCGGGACTTTATCTGATGAATTGATTTTCCAATACGGTGTTACCACCGCCTTCAAGGCTGCATATGGCGTCGTTATGGTGCCCGCCATTCTGGGCAACACCTTCATCCTCATGGCCATTGCATGCCACGCAGGGCTTCGCTCCCAACACACCAATGTTTACGTCGCAAACCTGGCAGTATGCGATCTCATGGTTGTCGTTGTGGAGTGCCCATTCGCAATTTTACAGTTCCTGGTTCGAGGTGAGTTCGCCGTGAACTTTTTTACGCCAGCGGTGTGTAAACTGACTTTCTTCGTCAATGGTTTATTTGGTACTTGTTCTATTCTCACGATGTTGGCCATTGCCGTGGAGCGGTACTGTGCAGTGATGCACCCCTTACAAACTATCTCCCTAAGTGAGAATGCAGGGACCAGGGCAAGGAATATCATCTTCTTTTTCTGGTCCTTCACCGTACTCACACATCTTGGTCAGTTGGCACTTTTCGGAGAGATCCAGACAGACCACTACATCAATCACGCCGGTGAGAGGTATGTTTTTGTGTTTCCAATCTTTGTGTTGTTTATTTTGACTGTTTTAAAAAGCTGGTTGGGTTTAAATATTTCCATTTTAGAATGGGGTCATAAACCCGTCAATTTTCTATTGGGTCCGATGATCTCCCTGTACAATCGAAATTGATCAAGGCATACCCAAACCCACCCAGGCCCTGCTACTCGCCCAAGACCCTGCTAAAGTTTTTGCTCTTTGTCTTTATTGAACCATTCATTTGTGTATTTTGTCCGATCTAATTTATTTTTATATATTTTTTTGGGGGGGGGGGGGGTGTATAAGGGTTCTGCCGCCCCCCCCCCCCCCCCCTCTGGTTACATTCACTGATTCTAAAGAAATTGTCCAAGTTCTATAAGTAAGAGTTTTGTATTTTCCTCAACTCAGTTTTGATGTGACATACTGCATGAGTGCCCGCCCCGAGAAGCAACCGATCTATTCTCACATCTACGCTACCACAGTCTTCATCCTCGTGTATGGTTCAACCTTCCTCACCACTCTGGTCCTCTACGTCAAGATCCTTAAACACCTCATCAACCGCAAGCACATCGGAGGTGACCAGCTCATGGGGAAACCCAAAGACGAAGAAACAACTTCCATACGGAGGAAAGTGGTTGTTCCCAAGACGTGCTCTGAAGCGGTCCAGAAGACATTTCGAATGCTGAGTTGTTCTGTTCTCTCCTACGCGATATGTTATTCTTTGTATTTCTACGTCAATCTTTACTATATCTACTTTGGTCTGACGGACAGGAACGGCATGACGTTGATGCTAATCGCCAACTGGTTCGGTGCGGTTAACTCGCTCATCAACCCGATCGTCTATACCGTGTTCGTGGATCAGTTTCGTGCCGTGTTTAGAGGGATTTTGACGGGGAAGGCGTTACGGAGGAGGAGGTCGTCACGCTTCATCAACACACCGAAGGGATCGCGGTCCAGACAAAAAGTTTCCGTCAATAACAACAGATCAAATCGGCAGAAGGAGTCAACAATTGTAACTATCAGCAACTCGAACGTCACACCCAGCCATCAGTAGAATTGTTTTAATTGTTAAAACTGCTGGGTGCACATGACCAGTAAAAGTTATTATGGATTATGCTCGGACAAAGGATCATGCTCGTACCAATCACACTAATACAATTCTATGCTTTGTTTTTCTCTAAAGTGTCTTTTTTCAATTAGGTCAACAAATTTATAATCAACCAAAAGTTCTCACTTTTAATTATCAAATTTTGAAACATTGAACAGGAGCCTATAACAAAAATCGTACCGTATAGTTATCAAGTTAAATACACAACGTTCCGAGATCAGTGTTTCAAATTATCTCCATATTATTAAATCGGGTAGAAAGTTGTTGTGTGTTTGTTTTCTTATAAAAAAATAAAACATCCTGTAGTAGGAAAGTTATTTCCATATGATACTTTCTCTCGCGTTACAAAAGCAGCGGGTTGAAAGAAAACCTTACCCTGCCCGGCTGCAAGTCTTTTTTTGGCACGCTGTTCCGGCAGAAAAATGGGATCAATCTTCACGCAGCTTTGAAATGTGACTATGCATAAGTTCAGCATTGTGTGCCCGGTTTGAGTCTTTGTATTTTATCAGCTGACTTGATGCCGCAATTATTGTTTGATAGCTGAGGTTCAAGTATGGATGCTGTTTCCCGCGCAGTCATTTCTCTTTCCCCGTTTTATTAGCCTTGGTTCAAGACCTTCCTATTGAATATATTCCACGATCTTGGAAATGATGAAAGGACAGAAAACGTGATGTTCATACAATCATAACGATGTACTGAACGTAAATTAGAGCCATGCTAACTTCAAAATATAAATAATAATAAAACATATCAATACATAAACAGGAGCACACAATTTTTGCCAAGTTAAAATTTTTGTTGTTGCGGGACATGGGGCGGATTGCAATAAAATGGTCTTAGCCAGCTAGCAGTCTAACTATAAGACCAGTCATGACAGTTATAGCATGGAGGGGGTTCTTCCTCCATGGTTATAGCGGTTTAAGGTAGATAGCTGGCGGTCTTAGCTTAGTCAGTTGTTAAGCCTGTTGCAACAAGCCGGTCTTAAATAAGTCAGTGAGGAGTATAATGAAACACATGTACTAACAAGCATTCCTAATAAAGATTGTTTTGTTCGATGACCGACAATGGCTTTGAAAGGTAGACAATGATCAAACATTAGGCGACCAGCCTGCATTAAAACAAAAATTGGCACATTTAGAGGGTGGCATGAACTGCAGAGAGATTCTGCAGTAATAACTAAGCAATTTGGGGACAATGGAGGTGGGGGAGCCTGGAACGAAATTACAGACCGAGTAAACGTACGTTATCAATATAATTGTCTTGTCGTATGGCTCTTTGCATGAAATCATTAACAACTTACGGATGTAGCGCCATGTTTAAAAACAAAACAAAGACCGATTATAGCCAGCTCAGCACATGCTTAAGATTTAAGACTGGCTTAAAATATAGACTGTGGTATTGTAATCGGTCTATAATTAAAGACTGTCTAAGCCTGTCTCACTTTAGCCGGCAATAGAGCATATAGACCGGTTTAAGACCACTTGGTGCAATCTTCCTATTTCGCTAATTTTAGCACAAATTAAAAAGCAAAGCTCTTTAGTTGGGTTTTCTCAAAAGAGTAAGGTGTAGGCCTTGCTGAACTGAGATACAGTAAATTTCATCAATTGTGCGCGGCTATCAATAAAATCCGACGATTAAATTGTTTCTCAAGAAGTGGACTTCTCAAGATAGTGCATGCCGATGTGGTCTTTGGACAGTGTCTATCTCACATCACAGAAATACCTGTCACGACACCATTACAGCATCGAGCATGGATACCCCAGTTGTTACGAAATCAGTTATTAACTTTATTATTAACTGGGATCCTGACAAGGCAATCTGGCAGTAAATGAAGTACCGCTGTCAGAGATGTAGACGAGCTTATTATTTCTGCACGGAGGTGTATCATGTCACCGTATAGCGTGAAGTGCATTAGTGAAAGTGTATTTTTGCAGTCAATAGAAGGATATGTTAGATGTACTTAACATCCATCTCATTTGATGGATTGATGACAATAGACTGTGCAAGTCTCGCGCGTATCCGAACGAGAAAACACGTCAAACGAAGAACATGTTTATTTCTGAAATTAAATGTTTCTTTTAAATTATATCTCATGACAAAATCTGAAGAACAAAAATAAATCATTAAAATTTTATGAAAAGTTTTAGCTTTTGAAAAAACAATCACAATAGTGTGTATATTATTATTGAAAAAAAATTTAAACTCTGGGACAAGGATGCCTATTTGATCGCGGATTCGTGAAGGTCAAACGGGTCTTAAATGGACCCGTATCGCAGTTTAAAGAGGATGCTGACGCCTCAACAACCATAGACTGCAATGAAAAGGGTTTGCTTTGCAATTACAGCATCTGGCGATTATAATTGCGCATCCAAAACAAGCGTTTACGTAAGTTTTATGATCGGAGGCGAGCACAAAATTCTTAATTTTTTGCAATAACCGGAAGCTGAGGTCAAGTTTAATTCTTGGGTTTTCTTCGTTATATTGTTGAATTGGTTTTACTTTCATATGTTGTTATCACTTAGTATTACATTCCCACAACATGCATAATTTTCTAGGTCATAAACTACGTTAAACTAAAATAATTGACGAAACAAAATCTCGCCCACGTAAAACTCCATATTATGGTTGGGACCACTACGGTCCCGGAAGTTCGATTACGCGCGAGACTTGCACAGTCTATTGTCTCGGAGTGCTATATTATGCACTTTATTCAATAAAGAAACTGTCACATACACATTGCACACAACTGGGAATGGTTGTTGTTAAACCGTTTGTGGGAATGTTTGCATTATTTGGAAATTGTTGTAGTCAGTGTTAAATTATGTTAGGCTACTCAAGCCCTTTTCGAAACCGCGGCCTTCGACAAGTTGGACCCCGTCAGTTATTTTTTTAAACATACACTTTCGCTACGGGACTTCATAAACAGGCGGGTTGTGCCGTTTATCTCTGGTTTCGAAATGGCCTCAGTATATTTTCACACTATTTTACATGGATGATCATTTCTGAAAGGGGTGTAAGAGCCCTTGACGAGGCTATTTCTTCAGAGGCAATTTCAGGAATCATTTTATCAAAAGTAAGATCGTATCAAGCTAAATCGAACATCTACGTTGCAGTAGGCCTACCCCCTTTTTGCTAACATAATTTAATTAGCTCAGTGTAGTAGTGGTCTAGTGGTAAATCTGCCGCTCTTGAATAACCTGTTTATTCTGTTCCGCTGCTTTTGTTTATTTTATTAACTTCTTTGTGTGTTGGTGATTTGATTTTTCTTTTCACTTTTGATGTTAATTTTTTTAATGTATTTTAATGTTTTTAAACTTGTACAAATCATGTAATTCAGCCTACTGGCCGCGAGAATGATTTTTATTTGAATAAACCATTTCAAATCAAATCAAATGAAACCTCAAATGCACAGCGGCGGTGTATAGGGTAAAACACAAACAATATATTTCCGTGTACCCGATGCAAATTTAACACCTTTTCAGTTTCAATTCCCAAGAGGACTGGTAGTGGATCTTTTTAACACCTTAAGGAATTAGTTGATTGTAAATTGATCACCAACTCAAGACTTGAAGACTTGAAGAGTAACTGCAATTCGTCGGTGGCTTTACGTAATCAAACATTGGATAAATAGCAAACTGAAGCACATTTGCTTTTAAATCTCTATTTCAGTTGTTGTTTTTACTTTGTGTTGTGTCATAACAGTAATGAAGTTAAACAATGACAGTGAACCTTGAATGTAAAACAAGAGCACAGACGGATTATTTATAAACTTTTGCATATGTTCTTTATTTATTGAGGTACAAAAATATGATGAAAAAAGCTAAGAGACAGTAATGCAAGATTTGTTATCATTTACATGTATGACATCATATCCATTATCTTGGGAACATTTTACGAACTTGGCACAGTATAAGTTCTGTTGGTGAATCTGCTATCATTATGCAAAGTGAAGTTCTTTCTTCCCAAAGCTAAAGGCCATATCGGAATTGGTGGCTACAGCTACAGCTACGACTAATTGGTTACTAAGGTAGTCCTATGCTGCAATCCAGCCATAGCCAGAGCCAGAGCCATAGCCACTAATTTGGCCACGGCCTAAAATTTAAACCCAATAACTATGAAACTAATCATACTTTTTCAGCATAAATCTACAATCAACTTTAACAATTGTATAGTTTGCAAACGTTCAATCTTATATTGAAATATCATAACCTTGTATTAATTCTTAAATCCACAGTTCTTTTCCAACACCTAAAACCTTTTCAAACAAAATAAGGATTATGTTGGCATTTTTCTTATCTGAGGTGACATAAACATGGGTCGGTAGGAAAAAAGCCTTAGTGATGAAAAAGAGTTGCAAACTCAATACACTAATATATTTATTCAACAGATGTTAAATATATTTATTACTCATTGACTTTGAAAAGTTATATCTTTGTCTAAAGGCCATGTGACATGGTGCAATAGATCGATCCATTAAGCCCCGCCTCCTTACGAGTTCACCAATCACAGCCGCGAAACCCGATCACCATTAGTGCAAAGATCACCAAACGGCTCAAATGGTGATCAGATTTCGCGGTTGTGATTGGTCAATGAGAAATGGGCGTGGCTTAATGGATCGGTGTATTTACAAACAACCCAGCTCCAAGCAATCTCCAGATAAGAACATTTATTCACATTTTAGTTTTCACATTATTAGTGAGGTTAGAAGAACGTATCTTGTGTTGTCGAAGTGTTCATTTTGCATGAAGTGCAGTTGGTTGCCTCCAAGTTGGCTGGAAAAGTTCCCTGTATGACATGGCATCACATTTATGATTTAACTGCGCCCAAAGGGAAACCAGGTACATGTCACACCAGGCAATTAACAGGCAACCAGTTCCAGGCAATCTCCACAAAGAAAACAAAATTTACATTCCAAGTGTTCATACATTTATTTTCTTGGGGACATAAAGACACTGTTGCAAAAATGATTCCTATAGGCTACCAAAGTATCCCTTTTGCATGCACTGCAGTTGCTTGCCTCCCGTCCAAGTTGCATATTGAAAAGTTGCCCTGTGTGAAAAGACACTAAGAACAGCTGCTGAATAGGCCTCGGTAAAATTTGACGAGTTTTGTCTTTAAAAGTTGATTTTATCCAAGTCTTTATTAAATTTTATAAAAATGATTAGCAGTGTGGTATACACATTATGACAGCTGCACTTAAAATCTTTGGAATGTCAGTTTAACATCTATTTGAAATTTGTTTATATTGTATTTAAAATGATGTTTTATGTCACACATATTGTAGTGAATGTGTACACCTCAAACACAGACCTTATTTGAAGTTGTCATAAATAAACAATAAAGTGAGTACAATGACACAAATATTATGAAGGTATCACTATACACAAAGCTGAAAACACAGTTACAGTTACGTAAATGTAGTCTCTGACTTTATTGTGCACCATACAAGATTTTCTTTGGCATTTCATAACCCACCAAATGCACCTTAGATGAGCAACTTCTCATGAGTGTAAACACCCCTCCACCCATTACACCCATCCACAGGGGTACAAATGGGCACCCTCCTCCCTGGGCTCCCACGCTCTTCTGGGCCCTCTGGTTTTGCCCAAGGATAAACCCAGACAAACATTCCATTGTGGTGGCATCTACGTCGCCAATTTTGATGATGTCATCAATTTCCGCGGTGCTCCACAGGAGTACTTGACCATCCCAGCCCGCAGAGAGAAGAAGGTCACCTTGAGGGTCAAAGGTCACACTGCTGACAAAGGACTTGTGACCTTTTAACAGAAAACAAAACCAAAAATAAATTTTGGTATAATATTTATGTTACACTTTCTGTCAAAATCCTGCGATTTTGATTAGAACTAATCAACTATTGCAAATAGCGTAATTCAACAACATATTTTAACTTTCATTTCAACTTAATACTTTGAGTACACAAATGACAATAATGATAATAACAGTATAATAAGACGGTTCATATATATATATAGGGCATATCATCTATTTGCAAGAGAAAGGAAAACGACCATTGAATAGTTGGTTAAATGGAAAAATGAAACTAGAAGTGTTTAAATTATCAATGCAGAAAGACTGCTCTATAAGACAAGATCTCTCACAGAAACACAAGGACCAAACAACAAGTTGACAAAACAATAGATGAAAAATACAGACAGACACAAAGAACCTATTTACTTGTGAAACTGAACACCAAAGTACCCAAACTGCTTGTTTCATTAGTCTGTGTTTCTTTAAAGGGTGTGTACAACATTGGTAAGAATGAAAATATAAATGTTCACAGATTTGCACATAACTTACATAGTATAAAGATGGCCATGGTGGGAAAACTTCCCTTGAAATAGTTTTGCTTGAAATGCCATAGTTTTTAGGAAATGAGTAAAATAATAGTATTTATCCTGCAGGATAAATTCCGATGTTTGAAAAGAAGTTAAAACACATAAGGGTGTTTTTCACTGTTTTCTCATGACTCCGATGACCGATTTATAGCTTAAACTTTCACAGGTTTGTTATTTCATGTATATGTTGGGTCACATCAAGTTTGGATACAGGTCTTTGGCAATTACCAATGTTGTACACACCCTCCTTTAAATTCGAGGCAGAGTACACTTTTGGTAATTATAAGTTAATGACAGTAAGAGCTGTTGATAGTATAAAACATTGGGAGAAACCACTCTCTTTAAAGTAGTGTAGTTTTAGAGAAAGAGGTTGAATTTTCACCCCAAAAGTTTGAATCTGAGACAGGCATCTGAAAGCACACTAAATTCTATGCAACTGATGTTTTTCCTTTCATTATTTTCTTGCAACTTTGATGACCCATTGAGTCCAAATTTTCACGGGTTTGTTATTTTATGCATATGTTGGGACACACCAAGTGAGACTACTGGTCTTTGACAATTACCAAAAGTATAACCCGTCTTAAATCAGAAGATAAATAATTGAGGTACTTATTTGCATATTTCTAAACATGGTTCTCTGTGTTTAATGTCTGCAGTGATTTACCTTTAAGAACTGCACATTTGTAGAAGGTATTTGGCTTCAGATGTTTCTTGGGACTGACTAGAGAGGAGGAAGTAAAGAAGAACAATAATTCTTGTTGTATTTTTCAGACCTTGTACTTTTTATCATTTTTTAAACTTCCTGTTTTCACCAAGAAGGTTCTGAGAGTGAGACAGCTGACCCATTGACATTCAGGTCTATCATTTACCAACACACCAATGTGTGTACAGCAGTGTATATTCGGAACATTCCCGAGTCCTGTGAAAAAAATATCCACAGGCATATTACTCGTGTGGGATTCGAACCCAACAACTTTGCAATTCTAAAGCAGATGACTTGATATTGAGTATATGGCATTCAGCTGGGGCGTTTATTTTTGTGGTCCACCCTTTTAGTTGTGTGCTTTTTAGCCTTTTCACTTGTGCAATATTGTATTTTTTATTTTTTTATTTTTTATTTTTTACAATCTTTTATTTCATTATTTAAAACAATCTTTATTTTTAGGCCTATTCATTTTTTTAAATTTTAAATTCTTACTAGATCTACGGATCACAGTAAGTTTAATATCAACTGTGGCGTTCCTCAGGGATCCTGCTTAGGACCATTTTTATTCATTGTCTATGCCTCTAAATTGTTTGACATTGTTGAGCATCATCTGCCTGATGTTCATTGTTATGCCGATGACCCTCAGCTGTATCTATCTTTTAGACCTGACGATAAATCTTGTCAAGCTGCTGTAACTATAATGGAAGATTGCATTAGGGACATCAGGCAATGGATGTTGCACGACTGGCTTCTAATTAATGATGCTAAGAGTGAATTTTTGATCATCGGATCAAAGCAGCAGTTGAAGAAAATTAATATTTCCAATATCATGATAGGTGATGCTAAAGTTTTTCCTACAACATGTGTTCGTAATTTGGGGTCATGGTTTGATTCTGAACTTACAATGAACACCCACATCAATAAAGCTTGCTCTGCAGCCTTTTTTCATCTTCACAACATCAAACGCATTAGTCAATTCCTAACACAAGACTCTCTTTTAAAACTAATTCATGCATTTGTGACCAGTCGTCTTGATTATTGTAATAGCCTTTTGTATGGTCTGCCCAAATCACAGATAGCTAAACTACAAAGGGTTCAAAACGCTGCTGCCAGAATTGTTACTAACACACACCGGTTTGAACACATTTCACCTAGCCTATAATTCGTCAATTACATTGGCTGCCTGTTTCGTACAGGATTAATTTAAAAATCCTTTTGTTGACCTTCAAAGCTCTTCATGGTCTTTCTCCAAAGTACTTACAGGATCTTGTTTCCATCCGGAAAGTATCTTCATATCAACTTAGGTCAGGGAATAATGGTATTTTCTTGGATTATCCTTCTGGTAAAATGTTGACTACATTTGGTGATAGGGCTTTTTCTGTGGCAGCCCCTAAGCTTTGGAATGCGCTACCGTTTCATATACGTAGCGAACAGAAACTTACCTCTTTTAAATGTAATATAAAAACCCACCTTTTTAAAGCCGCTTTTTAGTGTGTCTTTCTTCTATGGTCACCTTGCCAGTTAGTTTAGATTTTTAGCATAGATAGGGTTAGAGGCGTCTGTCTCCTGAAAAGGTCAAAACATTACCGATGCCAGCAGGGATAGGCCTATGTAATAAGTAACTATTAGTTCACTGTTGGCGGGACAGACGTATCCCCATACTTTTGTTTGGGCACTGGCCTGGTGATCAGTCTTTTTTCTTTGTCGTTTTCTTCCATTCTGTGCTTTTTAACATGTGTTCTGCGCCTTTGATCATTTTGTATGTAAGGGGCGCAATATAAATTTTAAATATTATTAAATATTATTATTATTGCTTTTGCTGTCCATTGCACATCTCCCATCTCAGGGTATATTGTCTTGTACTTCGGATGTATCATTTTTATGGCAAAATAATATAATAAACAAAAATTCATCAAAAAGAGATAATAAGAACCTTCTGTCGTCAATTCTCATTGAATCTTAACTATGGGTTGAACAGAGAAAAATTGACAAAAGTTGAAAAAGTGTCACTCAATAACTGTCTGTTTATTATATATTTTTTTATAATAGATAAGAATAAAAATAAATCTAATCAAGTTTGTGGATTTAGAAGGACTCGGAAAACGTTACTATTCAGCAAATATGCAACACACAGTGCACAAATAAATCACGCCAGATTATTCGAAGATAAATAGCAATAGAAAAATTCATTACAATCTTCAAGTTGTTTACACTTTGTTCCACCATTAACAGAGATGTGAGCACTGTGTGCACTGTGCAAACATTGAACTACTTCTAATTCCAGCAGAGTGGGGACGATAAAAGACTATGAAGTGATACAATGATGGCTGGGTAAAGGACAGAAATAGACAGATGTTCGGTTTCTGGGATGGGTTGCTAACGGTGTGCTCAAGAATGAACAACTGAGGAGAGTTGTTTTCCTTTTTTCTGCCGGGTTCAACAAACTATAATTTAAAGGGAAATGACATCAATGGTAATTGTTGTATTTTTGAGAATATGTGGATTTGTGGGAAAGGATTTAATATGTAATGTTGTTCCACGACCTGTTTACATTTGTGCGTCTGTGACTGCCGAGAAAAACTAGAGCAATGGTGAGGACTTGTTTGATTAAAATTCACACATATTCAAACAATGGTCAGTCGACCATCGCTTCATAGTGGTAAAAAATTTGCAGTTTCCTTTCAAATGAAATAACACCTGACAAAACGATTTCACTGGGTACTTGAGAGTTATATGTCCTTTCAGTCAAAAGAAGTAATTTTTTGGTAACTTGGAACTTCATTTTTTAAATGTCTGCAATTGATGTCCATCTACCTTTAAAGAATTAAAAAAGTTGTCAGATTTGTCAAGGTTTGTCAGATTTGTCAAGGTTTGTCAGATTTGTCAAGGTTTGTCAGATTCGTATTCAGTGAATTGGAGAAGGAACAAGACAACTTAACAGAAGACGTCTCTTGGAAACAATCTTTCAAATCTATATTTATCAAGAGAATAGTGATGAAATCTCATTACGTACATGCATGCTTCACCATGGAAAGCAAACCTCTATAGTTGTTTGAACAACTTTACATCTATTTGTTGTAGAAATGAGACTTTGGCAGGCACTTTTGTCAGTCCTGGAAAACCTGGATTGTCTCTGTTGATCACAATCTTTTATCATTTGTTTTCATCTTTTTAGTTGTTTCTGTTTTCTCAAATTTCACTCTGGGCAGTTTGGTCAACAACTTTTCTTGTAAAACCAAAAAGTGTATTGCCATTTTACTGACTTTTACGTTTTACATTCTAGGTGTATAGTTTTCTATAGCATACATATTTTGGTATTTTTGTGTGCCGCCCTACAAAAAGAAACAAACAATAAATTCCAAACAACTTAAATCAATGAATCTAGACGGAATATAAACTGCCTTTTACGTTTGACATTATAGATGTTAGTTTTCTATAGTATACATGTTTTGGTATTTTTGTGTGCCGCCCTAAAAAAAAGAAACAAACAATAAATCCCAAACAACTTGAATCAATGAATCTAGAAGAAAATATAAACTACTTACAAAAGTGCATGATGGTTCCCCTCCTGCGAGTGTTTGCGGATTTTATGAACATGTAAAACACAGTAACATTATCATCCTCGCCTCCTGCAGCCACAATGCTGTCAGAAAAAAAGAAATAAAAATAAAATAATTAATAAAAATCAAAATAAATAATAGACTTGGCTGTTGCAAACTGCTTACCAACCAAAAGGGCCCATGGTATAAATGCAAACTTATTTAGTGGCCTGACGTTTTGACCCTAGTAGCGTCTGTCTTGAAGGCTAAATGGGCTGATTTTCTTTTTAAAACCAACCGTGTTAGCTCAGATATTCACACTAGAAAAAAATTGTGCCGTTGGTTTGAATGGATGAGCACACTCGTTCTGATTGTCTAGAGGCTTTCAAAGAAATAGTTTCAGAATGTATTCTGGGGCTTCTTAAGGGTAACCATTTAGGGACTGCAGTGCTCTTAAGGGTAACCATTCAGGGACAGTGCTCTTAAAGGCCCTATACACTATTGGTAAGATCGAAAACACAAATGTTCACAGATTCACACATAACTTACATGATTGAAAGTAAGTTATGGTAGAAAGGGTTCCTTAAAATATTTCTGCCTAAAATGCTATCGTTTCTGAGAAATGAGTAAAACAATAGTTTTTATCGCGCGCGATAATAAACTCGATGTTTGAAAAACAGAAAACACATAAGGTCTCTTTTCACTATTTTCTCGTGACCTCGATGACCAATTGAGCTCAAATTTTCACAGGTTTGTTATTTCATGTATGTGGTTGATTACACAAAACATGAACACTGTCTGTGATTATTTTGTCAGCTCTGCCAATCCTGTATAATACCTTTAATTATTTGATCAAAGTAAGATGAGGAAGACATTTTTAATGTGAATATTAGATAAAACAAAATCAGCCTGGATATATCATTTTGATTTTGTTTTCCTATTTAAAATCTTTTCATCCTTTACATTTTGTCTGAGTTTGAAGGTGGGCATTTGACTTAAAGTGTCACTAGCTATGTTTTGTTACTGTTTAATTCACAAACATTTATTGTGTAGGTTTCAAGCTTGCCCTCAATTTATGTTTTGTCTGGTGGCCAAGCTTGCCCTTGTCGCTTACATTCTGTCTGGTAGCCAAGTAAGCTAGTCTAGTTACTGTTTCATGAGCATTTTAGTCCAGGCCATCGCTGCCACTGTTTCCTTCCTCACATTTTTACTGTTCAAAAACACTGCAGCAGCAGCAGCAGATAAGGATTTTGTAGTGGTGTCTATACCTATAGCCCTTGTCATCGTTCTAGTCCCTTGTGTTTCATTTTGATGTCAAGCTTTTTACTGTTCAGCAGCATCTGATGAGCATTTTCAGTTGCATCAAGCTGCCCTTGTCAGTTTTATTCCCTTTCATTTTGTTTGGATGCCAACAAGCTAGTATCCTTTACTGTTTAAAACACAATGAAGCAGCTACTCCTGTCATAGTTTTTATTCCCTCACATTTTGTCTGGGTGCCAGGCTAAGCTGGTTACTGCTCCATATGCAATGCAGCAGCTGCTAATGAGCTTCAGATTGGAAGAGGATGTCGGTTGTGGAACACTACTTTTCCTTGGACTCTCTGTTGCCTTGGCAACAGTCTCATACAATAATACATCTCCATTCTGGTAACCAACGGCAACATACCTATATGAAGGAGAAGAACAAAAAAGATTAAGAAAAATTGGTAGTATTTAGATTACAGGCTGCTATTCTATCTCTTATTTTGAGCAAAGTCTAATTCTACAAACTACATTCGCCTTTTCGGTTAGTTTCAAAATTGAACAACTTAGAAAACATTAGATTTAATTACAATAGTACTATTCATGGGTATTGAACCTGTACTTGCATAACATTTCCAACACTGTATCACTAACTTTAATGAACCACACACTAATGAATGAAATTGAGAGAAACACAGTCAAGCACTATGGGTACTTTGATGGAGAACCATCATTTACTACACTAACTGGCAGGCCAATTTGAGTAGTCATAAACAAAAGCGCCATACCATAAACTAACTGCTAAATGTAAAATAAACATGCCATCTGATATTAAGTGGCCATCCAATATGTGGCCCTCCAGTGGAGGGCAATGATGAATGACGATAAGGAGTGGTCAGAAGCCACCCACAGGGACAATTACTTAAAAGGAGTCATTATAGAAAAGAAAAAGGATCTCAAAAGGAAAATCAGCTTTAATTTTCCCCTACAGTTATGTAAAATGTATTCAAATTTTTTCTGTTACATTTTAAAACAAACAGTTGAGTTAAAGTCTCTGAAATGCGATGATATATCAAACAGTATCCTTTTCAGTAAAAGAGTGATAAATGATAAAATACCCTATCCCAATTAATCCAGATACATGTACCATCAACCTTGCTACCATTATAGGCAGCACCCCGTAACGATACCTCCGGTCACTAACGATACCTCCGGTCACTAACGATACCTCCGGTCACTAACGATACCTCCGGTCACTAACGATACCTCCGGTCACTAACGATACCTCCGGTCACTAACGATACCTCCGGTCACTAACGATACCTCCGGTCACTAACGATACCTCCGGTCACTAACGATACCTCCGGTCACTAACGATACCTCCGGTCACTAACGATACCTCCGGTCACTAACGATACCTCCGGTCACTAACGATACCTCCGGTCACTAACGATACCTCCGGTCACTAACGATACCTCCGGTCACTAACGATACCTCCGGTCACTAACGATACCTCCGGTCACTAACGATACCTCCGGTCACTAACGATACCTCCGGTCACTAACGATACCTCCGGTCACTAACGATACCTCCGGTCACTAACGATACCTCCGGTCACTAACGATACCTCCGGTCACTAACGATACCTCCGGTCACTAACGATACCTCCGGTCACTAACTCCAAGTAGGGATGTGCTGAAAACAACACTGATTGGCTCCAAAAAGTGACTGCTCTGCTTGTGTTAAAAGCTTTCCAGCCCTTGTATGACGATTTAAGTGGTTTAGCCAATTAGGGACCTCTCTTTGGAGTCAGCCATACAATCTAAAACCACTAACAATGTATTGTCTTAAAGTTCATCTTAAAAGAGAATAATCCATCTGGCATTGAGGGGTGCCCTTTGGATTAAACATCAAAACTTATTAAAGTTGCGAACAAATTTGAGATAATGCATTTTAAAAAGCCACTAAGTGTCAGAGGTGTGACTGACATGATGGTTGCCATCAAAGTTTTTAATATTGAATTACAATGAATTGATGGTAGACAAGGTCTACAAAAAAAAGATACGCAGTGCTGACTTAATTTGGTGATCACAGCTCTAGTTTACAAATAAATGCAAACAGTTCCCGCTGGCTAATTGAGTTTTCCCTCCCTCACGCACAAAGTTTGTCTTTAAAATAAGTACATATTTACAATAAGTCCATTATTTGTGTTTCTCAGTGGACTTTGCATTGCTCTCATTTCAGTATAATCAGTCAGATTTGGGTCTCTTTACAAACACAGCTCGATCTGACTTCAACACAGAAACTCACTTGATTAACTGGGTCCATTCAATCTAAAGATTCGGAACAAGACGTATTTGACAACTGTCACATCTTTTCAAGTTAACTAGGGGGAAGAAACAGCGCTGGAACTGAACAAACAAACCACTATTAAGTTGAGCTGATCAACTTTGACAAAGAGACAGTAATTTCTGGCCTTCATTACAAGCAATGCAGAAACACGTCTGTCGTTTTATCAAATTGCAGGGCATGTCTTGCAAAAGTTTGTGTAGGATTGTATTCTTTTTTCCACCCTAATTAGAATGATTAACAGATGTGATGAACAACTGATTGTCAATAATAATTCTTAATATTCCTTATGATGCAAAATTAAGTGCCCTGGTTGATTAGAAATCAATAAAAGTATGTCAAAAAATGTCAATGTCCAAAGATCGCCTAAAGGAGATTTAAATTTACGTGGTGTCCATTTGTGAATGTTGCGTTATTCCATCATTTTGAGCACCTGAAAGAAAGCCCAGTCTTGATGCGGCTAAGGTTTTAAAAAAAGGTTCAAAACACAAATTAAGTTAATTTGCCTTTATGGGTCACTTCCAACTGCTTTAAAAAACTTCAATTTGATAGCCATTTAAAAATGTGCACCCTCTCTAAACAGGGTACCAGTTAAAAAGGAACCAGGGTACCAGTTAAAAAGGAACCAATGCCTGGGAAGCAGGCTAGACCTAAGCCATGACTTACTTCCTATCTGCTGTGGCAGCCAAAGCAGACACTCTGCATTTTCTGTCCCTCCTTGTATCCACCAGTGACATCTTCATCATCTTGACATCCCATATCCATATGGCCACAGTCCCATCCATATGTCCTGAATACAGTGAGCTCTCACTGGGATGCAACTCTAACCTAATGCAGAGGGGTAATTCTCAGGGTTACTCACATCAATTGGGATATACTTCTGCCTCGATTGGAACCTTCTTCTCCAAATGACGATATTAATGTCCAAAATCAGGACACCTTCAATCATGGATAAGTACCCCAATTGGGATACACTTCCAACTCGATTAGAACCTTCTTCTCCCAATCAGGAAACCTTGATAACAACCAAACTACCCCATTGCGATATACTCTACCTCAATTGGCCCAATCAGGATATTATTGGTCCCCAATCAGGAAACCATTGTGTATTAACAATCAAACCACCCCAATTAGGATAAACTTCTACCTCAATTGGGACCTTATCTCTCTGAGGATATACATGGTCCCTAATCAGGAAACTTTAATTTCTGTCAACAACCAAACTACTCCAACTGGGATATACTTCTACCTAGATAATATTGGCTGCCATAAAAGGTCTATGCCCAAACTTGGCCTGTGTAGCACTATTCACTCACTTTGAAACTGATGATGTAGGACATTTCATACTGCCCTCTATGTTCATTTTCTGACAGTCCTCAGTAGAAACTGAATGGACAGCAACAGAGCCTGTGGTGCTTCCAATGGCGAGGAGAATAATACGCTTCTTTCCTGCAGGGGTTCAAACAAACTTGGTGAATTTAGTGCACTGTGTGACAAACTGGAAATGAGTAACTAGCTAGAGCCCCTTAAATAGTTAAGTTTGGCCGATCACCAACATGTATTTGAATACCACAAGTGATTGATTCAGTAAGAGTTGATAATGACTTATAATGTAAGTGCATACTTTTGCACACACTGTTGTGGGGACTTTCTATTGTTATTCTATTATTCCCTTTTCTAAAGAATCAGTTTGTGGGGACCCAGTTTAACAAAGAAAAACGTTGTGGGGACCTTTGTTCCATTGTACAAAATTCCCCACAACTCTGGGTATGCCTACCCACCACTCCCCACCTAAATACACAAAGGTTCAAGAAAACCTTGCAAATGTTGAGACTTAAACAGTGGCATAACTACGGGGGTGGGCGGGGGATGTGTGCTGGACTTGTATACACTAGTTACTATTGACTAGCCCTTTAACTATTGACTAGCCCTTTAACTATTGACTAGCCCTTTAACTATTAAGGGTTGTTTGATCCTGTATACGCAATTCAATCTGACCAAAAATATGGTTCAGTAAGATGTGATGGTAGTTTAGCACGTATGTAAATACTATTACTGTCCTTTAGCAGTGTTTTCCATGACTGGGATGCATTTACGCTTGTGTACCAATAGCGTGCAGGTTTCCACTCGTGTCACGCTGGCGTTTTGATGTACTTGCATTACCATTACCAGTATCGTTGTCCCAGTAATAGCAAAAAACACTGGTACCAGGACCCCCCCCCCTCATGGTATCCCCTAAAACATTGAACATCACATTTTTCTTACTCTTAATCTCTACTGTACATAATGCCAGAGCAGTAGGTGCATCAGTCCCACAATGCTCTACAGCTTGGCCTTTGCCCTGCAGTGTGAGGTCATTTATTAACTTCTTAGAGAATGTACAATCGCCACTCTGACTCCCATCTTCTTTGTCACTGCAGATACAAATGAAAAAGTCATAATAATACTTCAATAACTCAATAGTACGATTCATATATTGACCATCTCAATATAAGGGTTTCTATTAACTAAATTCTAACTACAAGATCTCCTGTAGAAACCACCATCGCTGTTACACCCACTAACTTGAAAACCTGTTAATGACCCATTACATTAGTGTCTTGTTACTGTTCGAGGCAGTAAATAATGAATGTTTATTGTAATGTAAGAATGAGCGCAACATGGGCTTAGGCTTAGGAGCAGTGTTTATATACTGTGAACAGTCAGGCGGATATGGGTGAACAGCCCAAACAAACTCAGGTCTAAAATTTATCCGATAATATTTTTTTGTTACAAAATTTTTACTTTACTCTCTATTTAATCGATAGAAATAATATTTGAAGCAATAAAATGTGTGAGAATTATTCTTGTGATCATATAAAAACATGCTTAAAAATTATACACACATATAGATTTTTTAGTTTTTTTTACAAAAAGTTTCATTCCCTCTCACTGCGGCCTCCTAGGTTGTATCATTAACTTTAGTGTGATCCCTGGCTACACGGCAAAGACAGGTTGAATGGCTTCTGACTGGCAACCCAGGAACAAAGGCATTGACAAAATAGGGAGACCGCAAACATAGGGCCAGATAGCTCAGTAGGTAGAGTGCCGGCCTGGAGGTGTAGGTTCGAAAGCCCTGCTCTAGTCAATTTTGCTTTGTTCAACCCAAAATCGTTTTGTTTTTCCTGCAAACAATGTAAACAAATCTGTCTTTGCTATCAAACAAACCTCTCAGGTGAACTAAATGTTCCTTCATTTGTCTTTCGTCTCTTCATCTTTTGCTTCACGTCCTTTAAGATGTTCCCCATCTGCTTCCTTTTCTTCCCTCCACTGCTCTGATTATTCCCAGAAGATGATGGAGACAGGGAAATGATAACGGAGAAACCACCCTCTGTGGCACTGGTTTCCACCCATGCCATTCCCATCTGATAACAGAAAAATGGGTTCAAAGTGAGGACCGACAATAACAAGTAAAGGGAAACCTTTGTTCTTTATTATAATGGATTATTAAAAATGCACATGGTTGGAAGCCACCAATAGTGGCTGAAAACAAGTAGACAAACATTGGCTGTATAATGGAATGAGTAGGATTTGAAATTGTGCATGCTGAAAGTACAATCAAGTAGATCTCTTTTGAGTAGTGGTGGTTTGGAGAAGAGTTGTCAAACCACCGGCTCTTCTGAGAACCACCACTACTCAAATGAGATCTCTGACATGGTGTCACCGCAAACCTCACTTGATTATTATGGAATGATAGGTTAAAGTGATGCTAATGGAGATACACTGTACCCTCCAGGGGTACTGGATTCAACCTGCTCATAATTAGTGTAAGGGGCCATTCAGAATGATCAATTTTTTAAAGTTTTGATTTTTTTCCCGAAATTATTTGGAAATGCTCTCTCAGCTCAGGAGTTATCAATGGCTATTCCTGGATTCCCGCATGCAACTTTTTAGGTAAGGAGAAAATCCATGCCATCTCCACATCATGCACAGAGATTGGTTGTCTAAACAAGGTTGACTGATACTGGTTGAACTGCACAGACATGACAGACAATCTGGATGAGGCCTCTGTGCACTTTTAGCTTTTTCTCTAATTTGTTTCTATTTGGGGTTTAATTCCTCCCACATCTAAAACTGAACATTTCTTCGCGTTTTCTGTTATTGGCACTTGCTCTGTTGGATGTGTAATGAAATAAATACATAAATAAATAATTACCTCGTATGGATCTGAAGAGCGAGGCAGCAGTGCATCAATAGCTTCTTGGGAGGTAAAGTTGTCACAAGTACCAAAGCTCATTACACCGCTCAACGTTAGGTTGTTCCTCTTTTTCATTTCAAGCTACGATAAGAATGAAAAGGAGAACATTACTCAGACGTGTTACTACATCATCTCCTTCGTCACCATGCAGCTTCATTTGTGCAAATGACACACAACTAGTGTGATCCTTACAATCTATTCACAGTCCCACAATTAGCAGCTTTGGAAATGTGTCACGGGCAACTTTGGTCATGTGTCACGGGCAACTTCGGTCATGTGTCACAGGCAAATTTGGTCATGTGTCACAGGCAGCTTTGGTCATGTGTCACAAGCAACTTTGGTCATGTGTCACAGGCAACTTTGGTCATGTGTCATAGGCAACTTTGGTCATGTGTCATAGGCAGCTTTGGTCATGTGTCACGGGCAGCTTTGGTCATGTGTCACGGGCAGCTTTGGTCATGTGTCACAGGCAGCTTTGGTCATGTGTCACAGGCAACTTTGGTGATGTGTCATGGGCAACTTTGGTGATGTGTCACAGGCAACTTTGGTGATGTGTCACAGGCAACGTTGGTCATGTGTCACAAGCAGTTTTGTCATGTGTCACAGGCAACTTTGGTAATGTGTCACAGGCAGCTTTTGTCATGTGTCACGGGCAGCTTTGGTCATGTGTCACAGGAAGCTGCTCTAGTAGATAGACAGACAATACAATTGTCTCATAGTTTACATTTGGAGGAAACAAAATCACATATCATAGAGTCCTAACATTGGGACATGCGTAGACTATACAAACAAATGCCTAAAACTCAATGCAATGAGTTTAAAGAAATACCGTATACAATCCAAAGTATTGGGGCTTGGCTCTTACAGTTTAAACTTTAGAGAGTACTTTTTTTACGTCATGTCCCTTAGTCAATTTTGATCTTGAATACACATTATTCAAAGCAAAAAATATGAAAAATACATTGCCCCCACAATTCACATATTTCTTCAGCACATATTTCTTCAGAACTCGTTTACATCGTCATGCTGCTTACTAAAACTTCATCATGAATATGCATTATGATCTAAAAACAAACTCATCGTCCTTAAAATGTAATTGATCTTCAGAGCTCATTTAATGGGTAGACGGAAAATTGTCTAAGTAATCTACTCACAGCGGCTTTCTCTTGCTCATTGGGCAGACGGTGAAGAGTTAAAGCGTGTGAACAACGCTGACATGGTGTCTGGCTCAGAAAAGGAGTCACTATGTCAGCCCTGTAGTTTATGAAAAAATAGACACTCAATTTAGTTATTATCATTATTTTATGCTTCTGGAAATGGAACCAATGGTGCCTCGTAAGTGAACTTAATCAATGTAGCTCACAAGCCTGAGGAGACCTGTAAACCAGGGTGCTTGCTATATATGAGAACCAGAAACACTGGGGTAAACCCCATTTCTTCCACGATAAGTGTTCTGAGTTCTTTTAGTGCACATACCGACATAGTACACGGGACCTATGGCTTAATGTCCCATCCGAAGGAAAAAGCAATTGTGGTAAAGTATCTTGCTCAAGGACACAAGTGCCTTGACCGGGACTCGAACCCGCACTCTGCTGATCAGAAACAAACGAGCTTGAGCTTGCCTCCACTCTAGTATCTGCATGAAGTTTAAATAAATGTTACATTAAATTGAATACAATGGAAAAAACAGCACATACACCCCCCCCCCACCCTTTTTAAGCATGTCCATCGCCTTTCCTGCAATCCTTGAGACACGTCTAGTTAGGAGAAAATCCATGAATAAACAACAGCTTTTGGTAGTCAACACACAAAATCAGACAAAAAAACAAAACAAAACCCAATCCCCCTTAACAAATAAATAACCCCCAAAGAAACCAACCAAAAACTAAACACAGATTATAATCTTATATAGCAGGCAATTGTCTATGTAATTTGTTGCTCAATAAATAAGGTTTATCCATAGAATTTTAGTTTATTAAACTTAAGGATAGATTTAAAATAATCATAAATGGCCATATGTCATCATCTACCGTTGTACAAATATACTTGCTCCAAACAAACTAAACTTTCATATCATTTCAGGTAATGCCAGGAACACTATCTCAATACTATATATATTATAAAACCAAAATGGCTGACCGAATTGTGAGTCCTGAAATCTGAACAATGAGTACTAAGTTCATAGAAGTATTCCACAATTCCTTTAAGAGACACCAAAGAAACAGTTTCTCCTCTGTGAGATTATTTTGAGAAACCCTTTCATTAGCCAGTCCTGAAAAAGAGTGCCTATTTTTAAAACTTGATACCCAAATTGACTCAACCCTTTCAGTGGACTGTGACTCAGACCCCTGAGCAAGAAAGGTGGCATGTATTTCATGATTCCTCCAAATGTTGCCAGGCGGATTAATAATGGCTGCTCTCCTGTGAGAATGTCAACATAGCTGATGGGAACAGATTCACTGTACTCCCTGAAGTATTCCACACATAATATGATATCTCATTCTGACATCTGGACAGGAGTCAATCCGAGAGGGAGAGAAAAAACCCCCTCTCTTTCCCATAATTGACAGAAATATCTCTGACAGTTTTAAAGGACAGTTCCAATGCTTGTTTTTAGGAATGTGGGCTTGTTGGTAACCAGAAACAAACTTCTGACGTAAAATTCAGAAAAGTACAAAACTTACGAATAGCCATGATATTTCTGGCAGATACGCGCTAGATTGTCCAGACAGAAACCTCTACATCTGCACACCTTCATTGCGACCTGCAAGCAAATTACCAAACACAAACAGTGGATTATTAAATTAATGATTAAGTGAAGACTTAAAAAGACAGACAATTCAAGTTCATTGAATGCTTAATAATCGTGGCAAAGCAAAATTGAAAAAAAGTTCTTCAATAATTTTATGCCCTTTGTTTTTCTGGGGTTTACTTTTAAACTTCTTATTTAAAGGCACTGGACACGTTTGGTAATTGTCAAAGACCAGTATTCTCACTTGGTGTATCCCAACATATGCATAAAATAACAAACCTGTGAAAATTTGGACTCAATTGGTCATTGAAGTTGCAAGAAAATGATGAAAGAAAAAACACCCTTGTTGTACAAATTAGTGTGCTTTCAGATAGGAATAAAAGGCTTCTGGCCAGAAGTCTTTTATTATTTTAGTGAGAAATTACCTCTTTCTCAAAAACTACGTTACTTCAGAGGGAGTCGTTTCTCACAATGTTTTATACTATCAACAGCTCTCCGTTGCTCGTCACCAAGTAAGTTTTTATGCTAATATATATTTTGAGTAATTACCAAACGTGTACAGTGCCTTTAGGGCCTACTCTTTCTCTATTGTACTGTTTACACCTTTTTATCTTTTTATATTGTTATGTTTTTATGTAAAAAGGCCAAAGAAATTTCCCATACAGGGACAATAAAGTTTTTATTGTATTGTATTAAATTTGTATATATAGGAAAAGAAATTTAATTCCACATAAGAATATGACAGAATCACTTATTTGTGTTAATTAATTGATAACAGAAAGTAAGATAAATCCTTTGGATTACTTCGGTTTGATATTTTGAAGCTTCCCTTTGAAAATATGTTTGGTTATTATAGGGACTTAACTGTGATTTGCATGGGGGGGCGTCTGGGGTATCATAAACAAGGGCACAAGAACACAACCTTCCCACGACAAAGAAATTTGTTGGCACTTACTATGCCGTCATCATCATCCGGGTCAATGTTAGTGGGTTCAAACCACGCCCCAATCTCTGTTTCGTCACTGTCATTGATTGACATTGACGTCATCTGCTTGTCATCTTTATCCATCTGCAAGCGGCACTGCAAACCAACACGTCCTGTCAATGTGTTGGTGATCAGTTTGTCCAGACTGGTGGTGGGACGATGGCATTCGATGGAGTGCTTACAGTTAGCACACTGCTTGGCGAGTGGACTTTCCATAGGTACACTGTCGATAAATAAGGATGGTAGAACAAACAAAGTTTTCTTTATTATGTATTTCTGGTAATGAAATGAAGGATGCCTCATAAGTGAACTTCATCACTGTAGCTCGCAAGCCTGAGGAAACCTGTAAACAAGGGTGCTTGCTATGTGAACCAGAAACACCAGGGTTAACCCCTACTCTTCCACAATAATTGCTCTGGTTTTTTACCAGCACTACCAATCCTAGTACAGGGGACCTATGGCTTACTGTCCCATCTAAAGGACAAAGCAATTATGATGAAGTCGCTTGCTCAAGGACACAAGTGCCACGACCACGAGAGTGTTCTGAAGGTAGTGCCCAGCTTCCCAAAGTCAGTGTTGGATGCGATTGGTCACTATTATAAAAGCAGTATTTCCTAAACCTGGCACACACCTTGCATCAACCAATGGACCTCATGCACATGATGTCATTTGAGTGGGGCACCCTCAGCAAGAGGTCAAAAGAAGGTTGCTCATTGGCTCAATCTCTGCGCCGCACGTACATACATGTGCGTTTTCAATTGTTTCATTTTTGTTTTACCTCACAGATAGCGGCGTGATTAAGTCGATGCATAAAGTCCTTTTGTGTACAAAAATGTGTTCCAAAAATGTGGTATAATTTTGCAATATTTTGCAGCTATTAGCATACATACATTGATACCAAACTTCTTCTTCCAGTCACATGATAGACTTCTATTAGAAGAGATGTACTGAACACTTATGATTAAGTTGTCAAACAGCACAGGATGCAGGATTCAAGTGTGCACGAGGGGACAGTTTGTTATAGACTCTATTGGTGTGATTCAGGGTAGAAAACAGATTTGTGACAGGCCTGACATTTCACGAAGGCAACAGAGGCAATTGCCTCCGTTGCCCCTTTGTCATTGCCTTGGTGCCCCTTGAATGTTCCAGTAGAAATTTACCACGATAGAGGTGCCTTTTCCAAGGACAAAAACGCCTTAGTGGCCTTGCCTTTTCAAAAACAAAACACCAGGCCTGGTGTGGGAAATCTCACTATTGCCCCATGCTTATGAGATCAGGGTTCCAATAAGTTGATCAAATATTTGCTAAGACTCTCTTTCTCTACATTTTCAGCGAGCCATTGGAATTTCTACTATACCTGGAATCAGGCTTACAGTAGCCCATGCAGTCACTGTCGCAGCCGACACACGCCCTACTGTTTGCCTTCTCAATGTTATTCTCCCTCTGCTTGTCCAGTTTAGTCGGTAGTCGATGCTCACTCTCTGTGTGTCTGCATGACATGCATGTCACAAGCCATGTGTTGCGTAGAGCACCACCTGGGGCATCAAAGTCCGTACAATCACAGCGAGAGTACTGGCAGGGTGTTCCATCCTTGCCACCTTTTTTACGAATCTACAAAGAAAAAAAAAGTATAAATAAAAAAGGTTCAAGTGGATTTGGAATCACTAATGCATGGAGAAGTTACCCTGAGAATTTCAGAAACTCTAACTCCACCCCCCCCCCCCAAAAAAAACCAAAAACATGGGGTCCATAACCCCATGGACTAGCTTTGAGAATTTTGTTCTTTGTGAAAGTATTCTATCCCCACATTTTAAATGAATTGTTTATTATAAAAGTTAATTGAAATTCATCAGGTGGCAATCTTTTCTTCAATGCCACACTTGCATCACTCACTTTAATGTTCCTTGAGCAAACAAAGTTCTTGGTCAAAAAGCTTTCAGTGTAGCTGGGCCAATGATTTTGAACAATCTTCCTCCTGTCATTAAGGAGTCTGTTAGTTTATCTCTATTTCAAAGCTCTTAAGACTCACCTCTATCCATGTTAATTTCTACTATGATGGAATCGCACCTAATAAATTTTAATTGTTATGTCGTAAACCTGCGGGATTGCATGGTTGAACCCACAAGTTTACAATCTGAAAAACTTTAAAATAAAAACAGTTTTCAAGTCAAGTTTACAATCCATTTTGGGGGCTTGTGACCTTTTCTATTCATGTCAAAATAGCATGTAATTGAATTCACCCACGTGACCTTTCCAGACTTATTGAATGACCATCATGTTGCCCTGGCCTATACCCCCTGTTAACTTGTTTTTATAGTATTTGTTAAGTATAGAGGGAGTCTGTAAATAGTATAATCTTACCCGCTTCGCTTGGAATTCTGTCAAAGAATCTGGGGGTAAAGTAAACAAAACAAAACAAAACATAAATTAAATATTTGCAAACAATTATATTGAGATTTAACATCTTCTTTGCACGACAAAATGTAAGACACATTCACTTGAATAAGTACACTGGAAATACAAAACGTTTCTCACATTTACGAAACCACCACTTTAATTCCGTTGAAATTTTTAACCAAACTGACACTTAAAAAGAAAAAAATAGACAGGTTCTTTAATTGTGCAACAGGAATTCAGCGTCAATAACTGCTGTTGCATACTGGGGACATGACAGTATAAATGGCTTCATAATGATGAAGACCAGTGGGTGAACCATCAGAAAATGAACGCCTTAATGCTTGTTCATGCTCATTGAAGTTTGCCCTTCTGAGTAGTTTGAGAGTAAATACAGTGCCAAGCTGTGTGAATTACAGCCCGCCGGTCAGTCATTCACCAATTGGTGAATTACTGCGGCATTGAATTAAAGAGACAGTATTGCCACATTTTATTTTCTCATCTGAGAAACTTTTTCAAACAAACTTATTTGTATTACATACATGTGTATTATTACTTAACTTTCAATATTTAACTTAACACCTCATTATATCGCCTCAATGTTCCTTTAAAATCAGCTCCTAATTGTCATTCAACAATTATTGTATGACAAGTTTGAGTGCTCAGGATGACAGCACTTAATTCTAACTTTCTACAGGTGATCAATCTGATTACAAATTTACTACTTATTTGAATGCTGTCCATGTTCAACAATAAAGCACACACTTTTTGATTAAAGTTTTATATATTTTTAATATTTCAGATTAACTATAACAATCAGACAAACAGTCAAAAGTATTACTATACACAAAAAATGGTAAGGGTCAAGTAAATGCTTAAATTAAGCCAGAACCTATGGATAGATAATTAAGGTAAAAAAGAAGAAGACAAAACCCAAAGAAAGAAAGAAAGAAAGAAAGACAGATGGGGAGAAAGAAAGAAAAATAAACTAGAGAGCACAAAGTAGGGAAGTACTTATAAGTTCCAACTTGATAAATTTCACGCGAATAGATGTTTCCTAAGATATCTTTTATAGGTTTGTGGTTTATAATTAAATATGTTCACCCAGACTACTCTATAGTAAGTAATGTCCTTTCAGTTCATATTAGAAGACCTTGGGCAAAAGGACGTTACTAAAATTCCTCTGCAGGATGAATTTAATTATTTCAGAAAGAGAAAAAAAGATATTACAATGCAATTTAATGCTTCTAACTTTATCAAAAGGTAGAGCATCCATGCCCAGAGGTGGGTAACAGTCACTGGTCACGCAGCGGTAAAAGGATATGGTCAACACTATTCAGAAACTTGTCATGTTACATGTATTTTTGTAACAAGTTAAATCAGTCTGGAGGAGGGGGGGGGGGAGAACAGGTTACAAGGAAATGTTCCACCCCTTTACCCCGGAGTCTCCTTGTATACCGTAGTAATTAATTTCCGAGTATTTCCACAGACTGCAGTGGCCCCTTTAATCTTGTCAATTAAGCCCAAGTGTCTGCCATCCATGGGAGATGTCCGATGACGTTGGCAATCATCTCCCAGCCTAAATGTCAAGAGTGTCACGAGTCTTTTCTCCCTCATCCAAACATCCCGTCCTCGTTTCCTTGGGGAGTTCCATGCAGACATGGTGACCTTTCAAGTAACGAGATTCAAATGCAGACAGCTGTCCTGAAGTGACAGCGACATTAACGGTCTGTCTGCATACAGACACGCCATCCTCTCCCTCTTGCAAAATGCCAGCTTGTGAATAAACTAGTACATGTTGCCTCCCACCCCCAATGTAAAAATGTCTGCTGCAGATAGATGTTAGAGGAAAACCCTTTCAACTCTGTCCAGCCGCCGTGCTTCAAAACTAAACGCCCCTCTCAAATTTCAACCGGACAGAAAATAAGCAGCTAAAAAAAAAAAAAAGGAAGTTTAACTTGTCATGGACTGGTGTTACTTGTGGTTATCAGAAACTTTGGTGGCTTTGAGAAAAGGGTTACCATTCATGACATTTATGTAATTTTACCGTTTTCCCCCCTCATCTCTTTTATTTGTCATTAAACAGTTATAGTCTGGGCCCAATTTCATAGAACTGCTTAAGCAGAAAATATTGCCCAAAAGATTTCTGCTAAGCAAATATTAGCAGGATACCAGTCATAGATGGCACACATGAGATGGTATTTTGACTAGTAACCATATTCTAGCAAGCATAATGTTGTTGTGCTTAGCTACTTTTTGGGGCCCAAATTTCATAGAGCTTAAGAACGAACAGCAGCTTAGCAAAACAAAATTATGCTTACCGGGATAAGGTTACCATCCAAAATACCATGTCACATGTACCATTTGTTACTTGTATCCTGTTTATTTTTGCTTAGCAGGAAATTGTTCAGCACTATTGTCTTTATTGGGCCCCGTCCTTTATCTTTGTAAATAATGTTTTATGTTTTCAAAAGTCTGTGAAATTAACATTACTCTGTTGTAGACAACAGTGTCTTTATAAAACAATCATGTGTTGGATGAAAAACTTAATAATACTATTAAACAATAAATAGTATTTATATATCGCAAAAATCTACCTTAAAAGGCGCTCAAGGCACTTTACAGAATAAAATATGTAAAACAAGCAGCTGAAACTGTATTCAAATAAAAAACTACTAAACAAAACAAAAACAGGTACAGCCCAAATAGATTAAGAAAACAAATTCCCTGATTCCCTGAAACACATGAAACTACTAATTTACTGAAAGGAGTCCTAAAAGGAAGAATATAAAAAGTACCGGTAACCAAACAGCAATACACTTCAATGCCAATTTTATCCCATTCCCAGATGACAAAATGAGCCAGAGCCCTGTTAAAAAACATCATTCAGTTACACAAATAATGAAATTAACAATATCAGGTTACTTTCATCAGTGTTTTTAAGAAAATAAATTTACAGATTATAGACACTATTTTTACTTTCAGTATGAAAGTTAAGTGATTTATTGTTCTGTAATTACATGTAAACAATGTTCTCCACTTGCACTAAAAAATTTCTTTCTAGGCACAAGCTGGTTAAAGAATTTTAATTTTACACAACATCTGCAAGAGTGTTGAATTTCTCCTCTAAATTCCCCTCATGGCCACGTGTTTCCTTAAATTTAACCAAAGTCACTTGATGACCCAACTCTGTCAGATGGACTCCCTTAACCGCTTCTAAACGCAAGTTCCAGTTCTGATTGAAGGGAGCTTGACAGCAGAAATCAATGGTGCATCTTTAAAGATCACATTATGTACAAGCAAGAATCCTGGGATGTATAGAAACTCCCTACCTCAACGCAAACAAAATATCCTCAAAATTAATTGTCCTCAAAATTTTAAATGACTCAGTTTAGTAACATTGATTTGAAATGTGGAAAATCCAAAGGTCAATTACGCAACATCTGCAATGTGTAAATAGAGGACTGATTTAACTATACGAATTTAATAGATATTAAATTTGCATCGGGATAAAGATTATTAATTGGTTTTACTCATACACCGGTGTGTGTAAAGCACTCGATACTATCCACCAAAACTGCCTCTAGCTACCAGGCAGTCTCGGTGGTCTAGTTGGTTAGACTTCAGCACTAGAATGGCAAAGGTCGTGGGTTCGAATCCCACCCGAGTAATATGCCTGTGGATTTTCACAGGACTCGGGAAAGTTCTGCGTAGACAGTGCTTTATACACATTGGTGTAAGTGTAAAATACAAATTAATAAATACAAATTAATACTTTGTCTCGTTGGGGAGTTGTAGGGTTAGAGAGACATCTACTCTAGAATGGCAAAGGTCGTGGGTTCGAATCCCACCTGAGTAATATGCCTGTGGATTTATTTTCACAGGACTCGGGAAAGTACTGAGCGAATATAGCACTAATAACGCACATCAGTGTATGGGCTAACACCAAATAATATTCCGGTAACGAAAGCCAGAATAAGAGAAATACCCATAGGAAACATGTAAAGCCCACAACCAATTTGAAGGAGCAGGGATTAGCAAGTTATTATCATTATGAGATAAGAAAAATAATCAAATAAAAACTCTACAAGTTGATTTCATTTATCATACCAATTTATTGGATACCAGTTGTATGGTTTTGGGAATAACATATGTATACAAACTGTAAATTGAATGATTCCCATTGGAATTAATACCATCCAGATTATGTCCGTGGGCTAGAATACCCCCCCATGCATCCCCCAGATCCTCCGCGAGTGGTATCATTTTGTTTGGGAGACCCATCTGAGTGATTATATAGCCCACGGACTATTATGATACTGTTTTTAAGTCATGTTTAACCACAAAGGAAACTTTGTAGGAAAATATATGTATGAATGCTTTAAGAAATATCCAATCAGATTAAAAAAATGTGGGGACAAACCCACAAACCCACTGCATTATTAAGTACCCAAATTAAATCAGAAAACTGCTATTAAGAACGACTTAACCATGCCTTGAAAATAAAACCATGTTTTCAGTAATAAAATAGAACATAAAAACAGATACAACAGTTGACAACATCATCTACAGCTCAGCTGATTTGGTGTTGCATTCCCGCAACTTAAACTTACAAAAGTTGGAGTTGTGACTTTACATATAATTGTCACACCGATTTCCTATAATGTTCTAAAGAAGTGACAAAGTTCAAAAAGTTCTGCAAAAAATTTATTCTTTTTACCAACTTTACAGCAAGTGAATTCCTGGTGCTTATGTGAAAATCACAAATAACATTTCTGCCTATATATACCATGCTGCCATATTTGTCTTTTTGGTCCTTGGCCAGAAGTGAGAGTCTCTGCTGCCAATTGTAAATTATGCCTGTCAAACTGCATATTTCCTAAATTTGTATACAGGGAAATCATGTTTCACTCCTGCATGTGTACTGGGGGGATACACTGTAATTAATTGATTACACAGGAAATATGTTATTTTTAGTCTGTCTAAAACAGTTGAATTTGAGAAACAATTTAAAACCTCATTGTAAAACAGGAAATCCCAAATATCAACCCCTTTCTCTCTGTTTTTTCCTTTTCAAAAATTGGTTTTTCTTAAAGTTTTGCTTGTTACTTTATGGGGAGTGAAGGGTTTTGGGGATTGGGTGGGGGGGGGGGTAATCTAAAAAATATCAGATTTAACATATATTCAGATTGGCCCGAAGTGTAATTACAGTAAAATACGAGTACACATACGTATAGTAGGCATGATATTTGGCCCTTGGAATAGAGTAGGAAAGTTGTATTGAGTACAAGGGCTAACCTACAATGGTACACTGGTATCCTGCTAATTTTTGCTTAGCAGATACTTGTTACGCAATATTTCCTACTTCCTTAAGCAGCTCTAGAGCTACTTGAGCACAAAAAGTACCCAAAGCACAAAATGATTATGCTTACCAGATTTAGGTTGCCAGCTAAAAAAACATGTCACACGTACCGTTTATGACTTATATCCTCTAGTGCTTGTTTCTGCTTAAGCTGCTCTATGAAATTGGACCCTGTATGGAAATGAAGCTGTATTCAATTCATACAAAAACTTTGTGAAGTTTTCTTGTATTTTTTCCACATTCCAATTGATGTTTCCAAAGGACAGCATGAAGGGTTATGATCTGGGCCCAGACAATATTGCTTAACAAGTTTCTGCTAAGCAAAAAATGGCAGGATACCAGTCACAGATTTTACATTGGAAATGGCATTTTGGCTGGTAACATTATTCTGGTAAGCATAATTTTATTGTGCTTAGCTACTTTGTTTGCTTAAGCAGCTCTATGAAATTGGGCCCAGCTGGTCCTCTTCCTTTCCATGCAATATATTACTAATGATCAATGGGGAGAACCCTGAAGCTTTTGCTAAACCTCGGCTCAGGCTGTGGCTTTGGCTCCATGCTCCAATATGATGCAGCATGGCTCCAAAATTTGTGACGGAGCCCAAGCTGGAGCCTGAGCCCAAGCCGAGGTTTGGGAAAGGCCCCTGAAAAAATTCTTTAAAAAAGTTTTTGACTTTACGTGTGTTTGAACATAATAACTATGAAAAGCTCTGTGAGATTTGATGATTTAGTTGTAGAAAGAAAGGCAACTGTTCGGGTAGGTGCACGCAGGGTACAGGACTGGGCCTAATTTCATACAAACAGTAGTTAATACAATTATGCTCACCAGAATTGTTTACCAACCAAACTACTATTCCACATGTAAAAACTGGGACTGGTATCCTGCTCATAGTATGCTTAGCAGAAAATTGTTGAGCAATAATTGCTGCTTCAGTAGTTCTATGAAATTGGGCCTAGTTGGTGTGTTGTTGAGACCTTAGAAATGCAGACCTGTGCAAAACCCCAGCACAATTTCAAGGGACCAGGAAATGGAGCTCTGTCCAAAATAACTGAACACCCCGTTGCCCTCTTACTACACCATGTAAGCCTAATCCGTTCAATTTCTGTGCTAGGGTTTAGGTAGGAAATTTGATTTGTCATAGAGCAGGCCTTCATTGGCCTTGTTTGTGTAGGAAAAAACTGCTACAACTTTGTGTAGTGTAGGATACATTATTTTTATTCAGACTTGAATCCAATCAATACATACATACAAGTACATGTTTTAAACCACTTTGGAAAGTTGGGTTGCCACTTTAGATTTTAAAGTGAGTTGGTTGATCAGTGAAGATTGTCTGTATGACACTACTACAGGGCCCAATTTCATAAAGCTGCTTAACGGCTTATTTTGTGCTTACTGTGTGATTTACATTTCATAGCTCTGCTAACCGTAAGCACAGGAAAAGGCATGCAAACCTTCCGATGCTTACTGTAAGCAAACGAATGACTTAACAATGCAACTTGCAAAGCGTGCAAGCTGGTGAAATACACTTGCACTTAAGCACACTTTTCTGCTATAGTAAGCAGAAAAATGTGCTTACCGTTAAGCAGCTTCTATGAATTTGGCAAAAATGCAGTGGCTTAAAGGGGTGGTTTGAACTCTGGTGTTAGACAGAAAATACTGTGTATAGGCATAATATTTGGCCCTTGGAAAAAAAGTAGGCAATTTTTTTTAGTACGAGGACCGACCTACACATGGTGTAAGTCTTTATAGACATCTCAGGCTATTTTAATGACAATTTTTCGTAGGGCTAAACTAAATCAAAAAATCACATTTACGTAGGAAGAATGCCTGCATATATTCCAAAATAGGGCATCAAATTTGCTCACAAACTTGTACGATATTATTATATGATACAAATGGATGAAAATATAGGTTCCCAAATTAAAGGCGTCAACAAAATGCCTGAATGCATTCCTGGCTTATACCTTTGAATGAACTATTAGGTCTTACTGCCCTCGAAAAAAAAACCCCAGCACCTGCTGAATATATGTTTTCCCCAAAGAATGGAGCCAAAACATGATACCGTTTATTGATTACAGCTGAGTTGGGGAAGGAGGGAGGGGAGAGGTGGACCACGATGCCTTGCAATTCATTAAGTAAACCAATACATTACATGTGTACCTAACAAGTGTTTGCTGCAGTTTTGAGGCCACATTGTGTATTATGTTAGTCATCATGCTCAATATTGTTGTAACCTTTGTAGAGGTCCAGTTTGTATAAGTTAAAAAAGGTTACGATATTATATAACTGAGTACAACTTCTATAGTAAATGATTCATGCATTACACATAAATATCATCCAATTACATACTGATGTTTTAATACTTGGGTACATCACAACTTTTTTAGTTTTATTGACCTAAAGGGAAAGTCCAGTGTTCGTCATTGTTTTTGGAAAAGCTATTAAGCAATTCTCCCACTCTTATTTTCAATTTGAACACCGTACAAACTTGTGAAAGTCTGAGCAGATTCATATTTTAGAGAGAACAGTAAATAGCAGTTTGTGTTTTTCCAGGAGATTGTGAGTATTCATTGACATCATTTCAATTCGCAGTATTTTCTTTACCGTGTGTGTGAAACAAATTTACATGACGCGAACAAGTAATACCCAGTGCTTTTTCAACTGATGTTATCATTTTAAATTAAATGGGCCATTGATATAAGAAAACAACATACAGGCAGTCAAAATGAGACAGAGCTGTAATTGTGATCAAGGAAATTTGATGTGAAAGCGCCCTCATACGGTAAATTGCTACAACAGAAATAAGCAACGGTGATTTTTGGATCTTACAAACACTAAGTTCAAGACTTTAACAATATTTCTCTGAAGAATTGGTGCTGGTATCAACTAAATAATTCTGAGTTTAGAAAAAATAATAAATAGTTCTTATATAGCGTTTGACATTAGTTTCCTAGTCATGGGGTTAATAACATTCCTGTGATCTTTCTCAGCTCACTGGGGAGAATACAGCCCTGGGCTGCCGTGGCATTCCGAATGCTTTTTTAAACACAGTACCCATTTAAGAGATGAAATTATAATGAAGCATCTTGTTCAAGGACAGATGTGTCACAACCAGGATTCAAACCCACACCTGGTAACCACTTGATCTTGAGTCAAACTGTTCGGCCATGACACACTACATGTACCAAACTTAATAAGTTTGGTTATCACAATTTGGTTGATATTTACCAATACAATCCTTTACTTTTTCCTAATAAATAATTTGAGTTGTTATTGTAAAGTTACACGTAACTTTCCTGGTAGATTCTATTTTCTTTGTATACCAAGTAATAGACCACAATGGAAACTGACTGGGTAAATTTTAAATAGTTTTGTCTTGAGCAAAGAAAGAATCGACAGAGGGAATTAAACCTGTGACCTCCGGATTTACGTACCAGAGCTCTACCCACTCAGCCATCTAGCCCTATTGTTGGCGGTCTCCCTATTTTAACATCTTTGTTCTGGGTGCTAGTCAGAAGCCATTCAACCTGTAACTGCAGTATAGCCAGGGATCACATCCAAGTTTACAATACAACCTGGGAAGCGGCAGCAGAGGGATCACCTTAAGGGGATGTTTGTAAACATCGAATATATGCGCACTTTACATAGTCAAATACAACATGATGCATACCTTACTAATTAAGTATTGAATTAAAATTAACCCTTTGCATATCAGTTTTAAAGTCGTTAAAGACTCAAAACACGTCAACAAGCGCCCTCACTGAGGCCAAAAGAAGGCACATCTTTGGCCGAGGATTGTGCTGTACACACTTTGCCATTTGACTATTTTGTGCTCAGCTCAAACTCTGCGTGAAAGGGCTTCATTTAAAATTCATTCCACATTTTGAAGTACAATTTGGTTGCAGGAGTACATGCACCCGTATATTAAATTGAAGGGTTAGGACTACATCTTATTAAAAATCATTCCTCTGTGTTTCAATAATTTAGAAAATCGAAAAACTTTGGTAATCTCAGAATAAAAATGACTATAAGTAAATTATTTTCAAGGCGACAAAAAGTCATTATGATGCTAAATGAGTAAGCATCACTTGTAGCCAAGCATACAACATAAAACACTGAATTAAAAATGAAAAAAGCCTTGCATCCATTACTCCAACATTTTTCAAATAAATAAAAATTATACAATAATTACACAAAACAGACCTCTTTGGAAGACAGTCAATGAATTAAAATTGCATTTTTCTCTTCTTTGCAATAAAAAAAGAGAGTAGTTTTAATACATTAAATACTTTGAATCTAACTTGGGCAAATTAAATGAGTGAACAAATTACATTATCAAAAGATGGGGGTCACTTTCCGTATTTCATTGAGCGGTTTATTTTTAAGTCTTGTTCCAAAATAAAAGGTATATATAAATAAAATCAGGGACTGATTTCATCTGGCAATTTTGCAAAGCAAAATATTTAGACAAGTTTGTACTTACTGAATGTGAATACTGAGTAGTTAATGATGACTTCAGAGTAGCCAACTGAGACATTTGGTAGTGCATTTTTGCTCTGCTATACAAGGGAAATTGTTCACAATGTATAATGCGTAAATCTTAACACCTAACCTAAACTGTACCCATACTGTTTGGGGATCACCTTTTTACAGTTCTCAGATGGGGGTAATTCCACAATACATGCTTAATCCCACTTCCTACGTGTGTACAACATACGTGAAGTACATGTAATTGGAACAGTTCCACTACACGGGTTGTGAATTGCGGAACAACTGTGCACAGAACTACCAGTGCACTGTGTAGATCTTGCATTTACCAATGATTATTACATGTACTGCCTGGTAACTATTTTGTTCTTAAGTGTGATGTAATTGCACTGAAAGACACGCCCACTTCTCGAAAACTGGCTCCACAGATTACCAAAAGCCTGTACATGCCATACATGTAGGATTTGCATTGAGCTAATTTTTCTTTGATGATTTATGCAAGAAAAGTTGAACAGTTGAACTTGGTTTTAAGATTCGTTCTTCAAAGACTAAGGTCTTTTCAACAAAATTTGAGGTTTCTGTTTGAATGAAGAAATGGGTGTTTTCTGGTAAAACTACACGCAAATGTATGGCAGCTTTGGAGCTAGAAAGAGTGAACAATTTGGGTGTGCAGAAGACAAACACATGTGTGATGCAATGACTTACTAACAGGATAGACCATGTACCCTCTAAGAACAGAAAAAGCAGATAAAGAATACCAACCAAAATACCATGTAAAATTCATTTGTAACCGGTTCTATGCAAATCTCTGCTTAGCAGAACAATTAGCTTAACATTTTTCACCTCTAAAAAACTTTGATGTATACTTCGATGTGACTACCGTCTCATTTTGTACCTTGACTAGGCAATGATATCTGCTTGAAATTTTGTTTTTAATGCTAACCCTATACAATTTCCATGTATATTTAGATAAACCATTTGCACCAACAATTTCCCTTTTTTCATAAAAAAACAGTCTACTCCACACATAAAAAATATCCCCCCATGATTTTGTTCAAAAGAAAAATTGACTCATTGGTGGAATTCCCCTTGAATATGATCAGACCCATCTGCGTTTCCGTCCGCTTCAAGACAATGTCTGTGCAAGTTTGGATTCTGGCTGTGTCTGTTCCGACTACGCACAGAGGAAAACATGAGATTGCATCCCTGAATCGTACACTTGTGCATTTCCCGAAGGTGAATATTCTTATAGTGGGTTCGCAGGGTATCTTTGGTGCTGTACGCCTTCTTGCAAATATTGCATATCAGACTTCCGACAAACTTGAAGGGGTGGCGTTCGTTGGGTGGGGTGATGGGTGTGACATTTTGTGAGTTGAAGGGAGGGTTGTATGCCAGGGGGGACTGTCCATTCTGATCCACCTGCATGATAAAGCGTTGGGGTGGGGACGTCTCATAGGAGGAAGAGGCAGAATGATCTTGCATGTTATACCGGAGCTTATTCGGGGGCGAGTGAAGATTCTGCCTGGTTAGTCTGAGATCAATTTCAGTTGATGAGAGTTGAATTCCGTTATCGCTATTTTCCAAATTTAGATCATTTGCTACGGCCAACGGGTGGAGACCCGTTCCAATTTCCTCAGAAAAATCTGCATTTCTCTGCAAGTCAGGCAACTTGTGGTTCGGTCTTTGTTCTGAATCATTTCCTTGGCCTGGCGCCAGACCAAACGTTGGCTCAGGTGGGCGAACCTGATCGAACCCGTCTTTTAAAGGAACGCCTTTTTCAAAAAGCTTTCTGTGCAGATTAAAGTTGGTGCTATGTCGATCTCGACTCCGTCTCGATGGGAACATTGCGTTGCAGCCTTCAATGGTGCAAGCGTGCATGAGTTTCAAGTGGACATTCTGGTAGTGGACTTTGACCGTTTGTTTGCTCTGGAATGTCTTACCGCACAGGTAGCACGAGGGAAGTCCGTCGGTGTTGATATAGAAACAGGTGTCCAATCCGATGCCCATTTGTTCGGCAACGTGATACCTGAGGTTATCCTGCTCTCGCATGAGGCTGTCAATACATTGAGGTTGACTGCTGGATGTCCTTTCTGGAGACAGTCGTCCCTTGTGATTGAACATAGGAGGAGGAACATACTGATGTTCGTTGGAATGATCCGAGTCATTTTGATGATTTGTTTCATACTCAGCAATGTCATCCAAGTCTATCCCCGTTTCATCCTCCTCAGGATCTTGCTGGATGTTGTCCTCCTGTGATGTCATGTCTTCCGTTTTAAATATGACATCCTCCTGGCAATCTGCATCCTCCTCTTGTTTCTGAATGAAAACCTTCCTCGGAGCGGTGCTTTTGCGTTTCTTAAAATGATGCACAGTTGGAGATTCTCTGTTTGGATGTGATTGCTCTTGGATGTCTGCTGGTTTAACATCCACCTGAAAGGACTGGGATTCCATCTCGGCAGATTTCTCAGGAGGACAATCACTGTCCTCCTTTTTGATATCTTCCATAAATTCTGATAACGAGTTATCATCGGGAGCATTTTGGGGATTGTCATCCTCAATGATCATTTCTGGGGAAGAATTATTAAGCGACGTGACCGAATTATCATTGTCACTGAATGCAGTATTTGAATCCGTGCTTTGTTTTTGGTTTTCCAAAATCACAACATCACCGTCTTCCATCGCCGTCTTTTCATCTGAATCCGTTACCATAGCAACATCATCTTCATTATCACAATTTTGTTCAGCTTGCTCAGGAGTCTCAGGCTGAATCTGAGCTTCTTCATCCTGAAAGCCAATCTTTCTTCTGTTACTGTGGGCGCGTCGATTGTTATAAACTGTCCTATGAATTCGTGGGCTTGGATTGGCACTGTGGCGGTTACGACTCCTCAAGGAGCTGAATGCCATATTACATCCTTCCACTGTACACCTGTACTTCACTTTAAGATGCACTGCCCCGAAATGTATCTTCCAGGTACCTTTGTCATAGAACCACTTCCCGCACGTGTTACACTTAACTTGTTTGCTGTTTGGAAGAACCGAGTATGGAGTCCAGGAACGCCGCTTGGAAAGTGTGACTTTTCTAAGGCCCTTATATGAGAACCCAGACTGACGTTTAGCCGAGTGTGGAAACATACTCACACTACAGCTCAGTAATGGAGGCGCACTGGAACTATTGGGGGAAGGTTCCCTGTGAACTGAATTCACAAGTGACGAAGGTTTCTTTGAGGTTTCTGGAGTTGCATTAACCCTACTACATGAGGGTACTCTGGAGTGGATTACTCCGGCGTTTAACACTGTTTGTTCTAAGTTAGCTAAATGGATATTGTGTGCAGCTACAGTTGTGCTCTGACCTGAGCATCTCTGTTCAGTAATTTGTTTCGGTGTGATTGTTTGATGCCTCTCTGCGTCCGGTCCATGGATGTCTCCTGGCAGCAACGGCTTCTGTAAAGTTCTAGGTGACTCCGCTGTCGCTGGGAGTCTATCCACGTTGTTTCCACTGTACGAATTGTTCACCAGTTTACGGCCGCCACTGATCCGCTCAATAAAAGCCCTGATATCGGATTCGTTCTTCTTCTGCACCTGCTGGGAGTCTTTCATCTGGAGCTCCTTCAGCATCACCTCTGCGATAGACTTAGTCTCGCCAAAACGAAGGAACTGATTAAGAATAATGGGCTCCTCTTCATTTCTGGATAAAGTCCATTGCTCAAGGACTTTTCCGTCTTCATCCTGTGGGTTTTAAAATAAACAAATACAACAAAAAATAGTCAAGGAAGAATGAATTACTACATCAGTCTGACCAATTACTTGACGGCTTGATTTCTAGGATGACAACCTGCCGTCTTCAATGATGACATTTTCCTGTACTGGCTGAACGATATGGCGCCAGACATAGGCTGTGTGTAATTTTGGAGCAATTCAAAATCTGAATCATGACCCAATTTCCACGTAAGAATAAATTCAACAAAATGTGAAAAGCAGTCTTTACTGATGTTGTGTTTGCATAACAGTCTTGCAAACCAGGCTCCGGCTCTGGCTTTGGCTGATGCTGGAACACAGTGCAAAATGCACGCTGCTCCATAAAGTGATGACTGAGTCCAACCTGAAGCCTGAGCCAAAGCCGCAGTTAGGGAAAGGCAGGGATGTGATAGGCTGTTGAAAAACAGCCTGACCTGTGAGCGCAAAGCACGAAAGTTTGCGAGCGCGAAACCCACTAATATACATTTATCTTTGGTTTTAAAAGCCCTACTCTGCAATCTGGGGGTTCTATATGGTTTTATCTTCATTTTTTTAATAAATTTAATCTGTTAAAGTAAAACCAAAAAAAGTAAAACAAATTGGGGGGGGGGGCGGGTCGGGCCAAAAAACCCACCTGGATTTCCGGGAAAAAACTGAGAAATCCCATCCCTGAAACCACAGATTTATGTTTGGTGGCTCTCCTTCTGTATACATGTAAGATCAGTATCTCAGCTTGACTGGTCAAAGTACTTGTGTCTTTGAGCACCAAACATCAACCACAGGTTGCCCACCCACACCTCGGCTCTTGATTTAATAGAGCTGCTTCACAGCCAATTTTGTGCTTACTGTGCAATTTCTTTTTCATAGCACTGCTTACCGTTAATGCTAAAAAAGGCACACTAACCTTCTGGTGCTTACTGTATTAAGCAAATGGATAATGTAACAATGCAAATCCAAGGTGAATGGTAAGCTGGCTGCCTAATTTTTTTGCTAACCTGTAAAATATGCTTGCGCTTAAACAATGTTTTTCTGCTAAAGTAAGCAGACAAATTTGCTTATACTGTTAAGTAGCTCCACGAAATTAGCCCCGTGTCTACAAAATGGACCCTGTGAGGCTGACTATGAAGAACCCAGTCACACCTTAGTGTTGATTGAAACTGAGGTTGAACATGATGTACTTATATTGCCCCCATATCCTTTACACATGTGGCAATAATAAAGTTTTGCCTCTGATGGAAACAAGTATGTAAGATATCTACAGAACATGCAGGCCTATGCATGGTTGGTCTGAGCATTTGGTGGCTGAGCGGTCAAGCCCACTGGACTCGCGCTCTGGTGTTTTGGGTTGGCGGAGTGTGGGTTCGGGTCCCGGTCTTGACACTTGTGTCCTTGAGCAAGACACTTGAACATTATGCTTTGTCCTTCAGATGGAACCCAGTACACTTATCGATAAGAGAAGGGGTTTGCCCCGGTGTTCTTTGGTATGGTTGGCTGCAGATGGCATCAGAGCACCTTGTAAACCATTACATGGTGCTACATGTATGTAAATATATGTGTCTTATATTTCAAACATAGCTCTGCATACCTTGTAAGAAAGAAAAAAAAGCGTGCTTTGAGACGCCCTCAAGTGTGACAAAATTAATCGCTATATAAAACTGCGTGTCATTATTATTGCAATAGACCTTATGCATATGACGTCATTTGAGTAGGGCGCCCTCACCTAGGGGTCAAAAGGAAGATGCTCATTGGCCAATCCTGTGCGCCGCGCGTACAAATCGGCGCGTTTCCATTGTTTCATCATCAGTTTACCTCTAAGATGGCGGCTTGGTGACGTCAATGCATAAGGTCTATTGTAATTGTATTCATCAAACTCTGGCAAAGCCAGATAAGGAATCTGGAAGATATGGAAGTGCTGCTGTTAAATGAAGAACTGTGTACAAGAAAACTCACCTGAAGAATGTACCCTCTTGCATAGTCTTCATGGCCCCATCCAAGCCCCTGCAGGATCCTATCGACCTCCTCACTCTTCAAAACGCTGAAGAGACGATCCAGGAGAATCCTCAGGCGAATTGGTGTCGCCTTGGTTCCGTACAATATCAGGCTGGCTATGTCGAAGACGATGTCCGAATGGACGACCTCGGCTCTCAGGGACGGGAAGGATTGACCGGTGGAGAGCTTGTCCAGAGCTGCAGTGTATTGATGTGATGGGGAGAGGAATGCCTCAGTGGCAAGCAATCTCAAGTTATATCGGACAAACATTCATGTACCATGTACCAATGAAAGGATGTCTTAAGACTCTATAGAGGGTCGGTCGGGGTGGGGGGTTTACATTCAACTTAGAACGATTGCCTGTCAGTTTGTGCATGCCTTATTGAGAAGGTACAAGACTGGGAATGCTTATAAAACAGTGCACTACTCATTGGATAGAAGATAGAAAGATTTCCCCCCAACACAAACTGATAGGTTAGTAAATACATGCAGCTAAAATTAAAATAATACCCATATAAAACTTCACCTAATATTAATAGTGCTAAATAACCCAAGTATCTGCCTACAAGGTTCCGATAATTTCCTACAAAACACTAAAATTGCCAGCTCAGTGCTATAAGGTAGTTAATTGCAATTTCATATCCATTGATAAAAATGTTGTACGATGAAAAATACGTGTATAAATTTAGAAAAAACAAAATCCTCACAAAGCCCTAAAAAATCAAACTCCACCAATAAATGTTTTACTTAAAAAATAATTGTTTCTTTTTGCCAAACAATTGCTATGAAGACCACATTATTGATCATTAAACTCCCATTCACCAGGAGCTCCAAAATATGCAACTAACCAATTTAATAAAATCCATACAAACTGGAGTAACAACCTTATAGTCCTGAGCCAACAAAAACGCAAGTCTTACTGACTTGTTTTACTTGCAACTATCTCATTTCAGTTTCAATGAATACACAAATTCATACAGACACTAACTGTAAATATGTACACATAACACACCCCTCACTTGACATGTATGTTGAATTACTTGTACTCTATCAACAATCCAGTTCTAAAATTGAGTTACTGTGGATTTATTTGAGTATGAGTTTCACAACCTATCTATTAAATCAATGGCCATTATAACTATAAGAGTCTGTACTTACCGTGGGCTACCCATCCATGGCGGCATTGCTCACATGATCGTAGCTGGCTCTTCCCGGGAGCAAAACATTCACAGGAACAGTTGGGAAGTGTGCAGCGGATTGCCTGTGGAAAAATACATACCAAAATGTCAAGAAATATTACTGACTCTCACTACAGAATGAAATATCATTTATTTTGCATCCTGTTTGATACAAGAAGCTAATGACAAGAAACACAGTGAACGGGACCACTTTGCATCCATGTGGCTAGCGTTTTTATCAATGGATGGATGTAATATTTATTTAAGTACCTGAAACCACCCAAAAAGTGTTTCAACAAGTGTTTCAAGGCTTACATGCTTACATGTATACTGAAAATAGTTCGTGTTGATTATTATTACAACTTTTCAATCAAATAATAGATGGAAAAATGTCACAACCTTTCCCGCCATTTTTTGATGAAAATCTGACATGTTTGCGGGTGAATTAAAAAACAAAAACAATTTTAACCCAAACAAATAAATCAAACCAATATTTTCAGTATAAGCCTGCATGTCCATTTACAAGTTGGACCATATTTTTGGTTGGTTTCAGGTACTTAAAGATGCTGCATACGTTTGGTAATTGGAGCCTACTGATTTTGTTAATCCTATATAAATGTAGGTAAATACAATAAAACTAACCTGTGAAAATTTCACTTCAAAAGGTGGTCGCATTTTTGAGATATCATCGAAAAACCGGAGCGAATATTTCCACACAGGAAGAATATTCCCCATAGGAATACACAGTCTGAGAAGCGTTTCTGACAGAAACGCTTCTCAAATTCAAATTTTGGGGAATAAAAAGTGATATATTTTTCCATAACCGTAGTACTTCGAAGTTAAAAGTTTTCTCAAAATTCATTATACTACGCAAAGCTGCTGTACTTCTTACCAAGTAAGTTTTTATTGCCATTAATTTTCAGAGTCTTACCAAACGTGTACTGTGCCTTTAAACAAAAATTACAACGATTGAAAAACTGCTCACATGACAAAATGGTCCCCTTTTGGGGTAAATTTGTAATTAAGTTCTAAAGTACCATGTACTATAAAAAGATGAACTTGGTTGCCCTTCTTTCTATTTGATCATTGTTGACCGGTAGTGTTTTACAAAAATGTGAGCATATGCACTTTTCATTTACTACACAAATTTGTTTCCCTTGACGTATCATGAGTATTTAGTGCATAATTTACAGCATAAAGGAACTTTGTCTTCAGATCTTGTTGAAAAATACAAAGCACATGATAGAGAGAACATAAATGTATATTTAAAAAAATAATCTGGGCCTAATTTCATAGAGCTGCTTAACAGTTTTCTGCTTAGCAAAAATGTGCAGGATACCATACAAAAATGGTACTTGTTACATGGCGTTTCGGCTGGTAACCTTAATCTGATAAGTATTTAATGTTGCTGTGCTTAACTACTCTTGAGGCTTAAGCAGTCCTGGCTCGAATTTCATAGAGCTGAGTACAAAAGACTGACTAAACAAATACCTGCCGAGCACAAATAAGCAGGGAAGCAATCACAAATTATGCACATCGTTTTGAATGGAAACCTCTTTCTGCTAAGAAAAATTATTTGAACTTAAGCTGATTTTTGTGCTTCAGCAGCTCTATGAAAATGGCCTCTGACAATCAGCCTAACATTTTTTACATTTAAATTGTGTACCTCTTAAAACTTCACTTGACTGCAGTTTGTGAAACTAAGGCCATAAAATTGGGCCTTGATGTACATGTGTACCTTCATACAGTCATGTGACGTTAATAAATCTGTTATAATAATTTTTCTGCCAATCCAGAAACACTACAAGTGACCCTCTTTCATGTTAAGTGTCCATGGTTTCTTAGATAAGAAATGTCAGCTTAAGCTTCAGGCTCCTTTGAAAAGACAAAACTCAGAGCTGTCGATAATCTTTAAGGAGCATCTTTCTTAACCCCAGTCCTACCATAACCATGGAGGTCTATTTCTCTCCTCCATGCCATAACCAACCATCTGTCATCTCCAAGACCACAATACATTAAAACGTTGCCCTCCTTCTGCTCAACACAACTTCTGCAACCATGCTGCTGGCTCCATCATTGAGCTACATACATGTAATTGTCTGAGAAAGTAAGGTAATGACGTTGGCTGCATACTTGAAAAACTGCTTACATAAAACTAGATGAAAATGTAATCCTCAATGCAGTTTTACCTATTGCTTGATTCTTTGCATGCATTGAATCTTTGTATTTATCCAAAAGTATACATTAGAATTGGTGTACACACCAATTGATAAACATTTGTATCTTAACCATCATTATTGGCAACCCTACTGTAACTGAACCCACTTAATCACTAATTAGTTCATAACTAACTAGTTTTTTTAATGAAATATTTTCTGTTGGTGTGTTGTCTACCAACACAACCAACCGGGGAAAAAACTGATTTGTCTGAGACACTTTGTTCAGCCTGTTCAGCTGCATGAATACTTGACCCCAATGTGTCTGTTTACAAATCTCTTAAAACAAAAGAAAATAGTACATCCCAACAAACCTACAAACAAAATTACATTAATTAAAATGTTCACTGAAACAAAAAGGGATAACATGTTATTGTTTACCTGCTTGTAATCCATTACAACATTTGAACATCGAAACCAGAACAGAATAACCAATAAGCTTTGTGCACATTTCAAAACAATAAAACATAAGTTTACTGATGTCACAATCAGTGTAGGTTTTTTTCCCTCAGCAATCTGAACACATTTATTTTTTATAAATTTGTTCAACTTCAAAAAGCAAGCATGGAACTTTCTCTTTTCCACCTTATTCAAAATGATCCTTTGGGCTTATGAAATTTGTTCTACTGGAAGTAACCATTGCCAAATTAAAATGGTCTTGGCCCTTCAAGATGAATTTCCTGGGCTGTAACATAAATGCTTTAAAAATTTACGTAGAGACATTATTTCACAAAAGGTGTACACACAGACACCTGCTTTAAACCCCTACAATTGTGAAGTAGAACATCGCAGCCTCTAGTACCGGGCCAATTCACAAGACACAAGAAGACACAAGTCTGTCCCTCGTTTCTAGATCAGCTCAGAGGCTCTGGACAGCAGACAATCTCTCCCCTTTTCTTCCTCAGACAGCCTGCTCTGGGCAAGGAAGTGGCTCTAATAAATCATACATTTCATCATAATTATAATTATCTATCGATTACCAACACCTGGCCGTCCAGCTTGTATCCCAGCGGTGAGAGGAAAGACTGGGATATATAGCAGGGGGGGGGGGCGCACACCTTACCTCTGTGAGAAGCCCCAGGAATAGCGTCTGTTACATGTATCGAACATGCAGAGTATTTGTCACCAAGATTTCAAGAGGGTTTTACTGACTGAGGAAAGACCATGTGCCAAAGAACCAGAATTAGGTTGATAGTTTATTAAGAGATAATTGAAAGGAGGCTGCGTACATTTATTTTGGGGAGGGAAGGCGGGGGTAGAGGAAGTTTCATTTCACTTTTATGTGACCTAGGTTCAAAGCGATACCCGCAAAGCCCAGACAAAGTTGGCAAGATGCTGTTTCCTGCTAATAAAACAATTAAAGAAGTTTTTTTTTCTTTCTTTAACTGTTTTCAAATTCAAAGCTGTAAACTTAGTTGATTGGTTAAGTCTGTGAAAGTTTTCAAAAGCCAAATTAAGAACACTGTGCTCATTTAAAAATCATAAACTTAAAAAATTAAAAAATAGTTTCTTATTATTCTCTTTTCCCCTAAAATTTTGAAGTTAAACTAAAAGTTTTACTATTAATATACAATTGTCATAATCCTAAGAATGCTAGGCAGTGCTTTGCAGTAGCAGGTTATCACCGAACCATCCCAAGATATGCAAATAACTTGCCCCTTGAAAACATTTGCTTTTAAGTAAATAATTCAAGCAATTCGTTTTGTTCGACTTTTTACCACAAATAGTAAAATAAGGCCCAGGTGAGCTCCAAAGTACTTAGCTTTATTCAAAGTTCTGTATCTTCCTGTTAACCTTTTAATTTTGAGATGTTGAGTGTGTGACTCAAGTGTTATAAAATGTGGTAATTTGTCTTTACCTGTTACATGTGTTATAGCTGTTTATATAGCTGTTTATAAATAAGTTGATTCTTACACTTCTTTAGTACTTATATCCAGAAAAGCCCGAGATGGTACTTACAATATTGGATTTTATAATTACTCCTCATTTTTTTAAAGAGATGGGAAACAACCCTAATAAGATTTTCAACTGTTTTCTATGGATATTTAAAAAAGTATTTAATGAGATAACACTCTCTAAGTTTTCTTTAATTTACAAAAAGGAGAGTTGATTCAAGTTGTTTGAGTGTGTACATAAAAAGAAATAAACAGGATAAAAACATCCTGCAGTTGGACAATTTCTCATTGTGTCAATCTTTTCATAAAATCTGTAATTTTTCTTGTTGAGAAGTTTGATGAAATCTTGTCAAAACTTAGGCTCATACGATTTAAGTCCGACATAATACCCCTAAATATAAAATTAACCTTTCATTAATGTACTATTTGAAGGGTCTATCTAGTGAAAAAGTAATGAACATGTGAATATTATAAGATCTGTAAGAATAACAAAATAAATAAAACAATTATACAAAATGTCCTCAGTGACAAACGTTGCAATGAATCTGTCAATCAAGTGATATTTTTCTTTCAACAGATCTGTTGTAAATGTTTTACAAAATTACATTGTACATACACTGCTTCGTAAAATAATAATATTTTGTATGATAGGCCTATAGCGATCATGTGGTATACAATTTTTTAGTAGAATATTTTTTTTTACAAATTTGAAAGTGTAACAAAAGAAGACTTCATTAATAAAGTACAAAGAATTTATGTGAAAATAAGTGATATTAAATTAAAAACAATTTTTTTTTCATTATCATAATAAAAGGAAGCTTTAAAGGCACTGAACATGTTTGGTAATTATCAAAGACCAGTATTGTCACTCGGTGTATCCCAACATATGCATAAAATAACAAACCTGTGAAAATCGAAGTTGCAAGAAAATAAAGAAAGAAAAAACTCCCTTGTTGCACAATTTTGTGTGCTTTCAGATGCTAATAAAAGGCTTCATGCAGTCTTTTATTATTTTAGTGAGAAGTTACCTCTTTCTCAAAAACTACGTTACTTCAGAGGGAGTGGTTTCTCACAATGTTTTATACTATCAACAGCTCTCCGTTGCTGGTTACCAAGTAAGTTTTTATGCTAATATATATTTTGAGTAATTACCAAACGTGTTCAGTGCCTTTAAACACACTTTTGAAGCTCTACAAACTAAACAAATCAGACAAAACAAAAGGATTCATGATTTTATTACTACTTCTTCCTAAGTAAGAGGGCTCACTATTTTGTATTTTCTCTCTGCATTTTTGTTTTTTATTGTAATGGACAGTATAGTTTTCATAATGAATTGCGTAATGTCCATTATTATTATTACTAAAAATGCTTGGAAAAAACCCACATTTTTCACAAAACCAAACAAGTAACAAAAATCCAAACTAACTTAGTACAAACAATTTAAAAGTTAATCGATGAAAACAAAAATCCAAATTAAATATATTTGTCCTAAATCCAACAAGAACAATTCCAATATTTTTAATTCCATCAATAATGAGTTAATGAACTTATACAAAAAAGTCCTGCTTTTTTGTGACTCTATTGAGTGTCACAAAAACAGGGAGCTTTCTTTGGTAAAGAAATAAACATTTTTATTACAAAATATTATCAAAAAATTGGTTAAAAAAATATATAAATAAATAAAAAAATCCCCTAGTTATATTTGCTTGTTGAAACTTTGTTCCTTCATTTCATAACTAAGATTAACTGTTTTCCTGCAAACTTGATTTTGTTTTTGTGTTACTGTTAGGACACAGTAATATTTTTAATTCCATCAATGATAAGTTAATGACAATGTATAAAAAAAGTACTGCTATTTTGTGACTTTATTGAGTGTCACAAAAACAGGGAGCTTTTTGGGGTCAGAAATAAAAAAAATTGTTCCAAAATATTAACTAAACATTTGCAACAACAAAAAATAATTAAAAATAAAATAAAAAAATCCCTAGTTATATGCTTGTTGAAACTATTTTTCTCCATTTCATAACTAAGGATTAACCATTTTCTTGCAAACTTGATTTTGTTTTTGTGTTAGGACACTGATCAATCCTATGAATTCTGGAATCAATCACTGTCATTGTTCAGTTTGCCAGAGGCCACCATTAACAAATAACAAGTCATTCCATAAAGATCATGAACTCTAAATCAACTAACTGCAGTCTGAACCAAAGGGGAAAAGAAGAAACACACATCTCAAAATAATATCTGATGTCACCACCATGAGACATTCCTCATGGCCAGATGATACCATCACACAACAAATCACTGTAAAGTTTGATGTGGTCAATTTTTTTTTAATTTTCTTCCTGTGGGCATTTTCTGCGACGAAATAATCTCCACTAGTCACGGAGCAAATATTTTGTGCAATCCCTTGATGATAGTAAATGACCCCACACCAACCCACACTACTTCATGCCATCCACACATCAACCAATGACGCCGACAGACACACAGACACGACGCATTATGAGAACGTAATGACATGGAACAGATCACCATCAATGCGGCCCGTCACGACCGTGTAGATTTCAGCTCCAGAATTATATAGGCATTAATATAAGAAGTCTTTTATTATTGATGTAAAAAACACACATGAAAATACACAAGTTATACAAGATGCACCAAAACTTATTTAATTACATAAAAACTTCTTTTAAAAAGTTTTTGGATAAATCGGCTTTATACTTGGAAATGGAAACTACAAAGCTTGGAAATTATAACGAAATTACATCCTGCCCTCGATCTGTAGATTTTCACAAGAATAACCCGAATCGACGCGCCATGGCAAAAAAAAAAAAAACTAATAAAAACAATCACGACAAACAAAATCAATCATTTCTCAAATAGGAATCCGGACATCGACAATTAAACAAATTCATTAATTTTTGTCAAACGAACCAGAGTAATTAATAAGGCTTGCATCCTTGTCGCCAACGTGAATTTTGTTTGGAAAATGTTAAACAAAAAGGTCAAATGAAAACCATCTGCATGGCGGCTGAATTTATTGTCGTGTATGCGCGATCCCACGTAGTTGTCAGATGTGTCACTGCGACTCGTATGGCTGACCTGTCGCGAAAAAGCACTTAAATGACACGAAATTAAACATCCACAGGGTGTCTTGGCGACCCCCGATCTATGCTGTCTGTGACGGCACTCAACAAAACCAGGCCGTTGTGTAATTTCTTCGCCATCAGTTGTCGCCTAACTAGAGAAAATGTGAAAATAAACTCACCGTTGCCATTGTGAAATTCCCAGTACGGTCGGCCTCTGTTGCCGTCTGGCCACACGATGAGTATAGGGTCGCTCGCTCGTGCACGTACAAACACACAGTGTGTTGTGCGTACCCGTCGTGTCTTTGTACACATTCCTTATGACGTTTGACATTGACAACATGCGACACCAAAATACGCTGGTTCCCGGCCCAGTGTAATACTAAATTGCGTACACAATTTATGTGTGCGCTCACCCCGCAGGATTTAACATGGCAGCGCGGATATTCAAACTGATGTTTTCCAGATTTTGTGGGGGTTTTAGTGCTGCTGTAAATATGGCGAGAGTGTTCACACAGGAAGGGATTCTGAGCAATAAGTAAGTGTTCGTGTTTTAGTTTTAGATATTTGTGTTGACGCTTTCTCGACCGTCTTAGGTTTGTCTGTCATGGAACTAATTCAATTGTAATTGTTTTGCCCGGAAGTGAACTTGAATTGAAATGGAATGGATGGGATGGCACGATGGTGGCAGGGTTGTCGTCGGGAACTCACATCAGAGAGTTGCTTGTCCATAAATTTACGGTTGATTTGTTCATTAAAAGGACACATTTGTTCATTGTTTCTGTATGAACTATCCACTTTTACAGTGTAGTCTAGTTCGGAGTTCAAGGACTTTGCTTTCTCACTGTTTACGTTACTTTTTGCATAGAGCAAGGACCAGAATTGATAATGATAGCCCTGATTTTTCATGACAGGTCGGAACAATTGTTACAGAGTGTGTTATACAACGTCAGCACAGTTCCCATAGTGTATAACAATAGAGCAAGGACAACAGTAACACTATTAACAGAGACTGGCGTTGTATCACCAGGGCTAACTTTTTGTATAAATTTGCCTCTTTGTCTTTCTTCAAGATACTCAGAAAAAGGGAGCAGATTATCTATTTGGACTTTGTTGCAGCCATTTCGTGTGTACAAGTAAAACCACTATAGTCAGTACACCACTCTACCGTACTGAACTATGTCATGTTTTTTTTACTTTACTTTATTTCATCTCAAGGCATAAAAGAATACAATTTGTACTTATTATAATTTATACATTTTTTTTTTGAATATAAAGATCAGAATAATAACATTTGAATAACACCACCTTAGAGATGCAGGGGACCCACAAAAAGCAAGCTTGTCGAGTGCGAGTCCCCTGGACATAAACAACAAAGAAGATACAGTATGAAAGCTATGAAAGCTAAACAAAACACGTACGTACACAAAAAATAACGTAACATAATAGTTAAATAATATTAGAGGTGAATTTTTTATGAAAATGAATATGATAATAAGCTACGCAAAAGTCACAATATGACAACCAATAACAAACTGGTGGATTTTACAGGGAAATGAATAAATTTATAAAATAAAATAAAAGGTTCCAAAACAAGTAAAAGTACTCACAAAAAGGAGCATGCAAGAAAGCCACACCAACAAGATATAAAATAATACAAAATAACACAAAACCATGATCTATGAAGATAAACAGGTATTACGAAGGATTTAGAAGGAATTTTGCAGAACAGTATTGACAAGAAAAGACATAGCGATGAAATTCTGAGTCATGAATTCGAGTACTTGTTAAGAAGAATCTGTTTAAATTTGGTTTTGAAAGTAGAAATAGATAACGATTTTTTTATTGTATTGTCTAGAGAGTTCCACAATTTTGGCCCTTCAAATTTAACACTTTTTTTGGCTAGAGCTGTCCGTACAAATGGTAAATGAAATTCGGAGGCCTGTCGAGTTAAATATCTATGAAAGTCCCTATTTATGTTAAACATGGACGAAATGCAGTTCGGTAGATCATTTTTGGTTAATTGAAACATGAAGATAGCGAGTTGGAAATGGTATATGTCGTTTACCTTGAGTGTGTTATCTAGTAGAAAAAGCGGTTCGGAGTGAGCTAAATAGCTGGTATGATTTGTAATTCTTAGGGCCTTTTTTTGGAGTAAAACTAGTCGATTCATTGATCTTTGAATACAGTTTCCCCAAGCTAAGATTCCGTAATTAATATATGACAATATTAAAGTATTGTACAGGGATAAAAGGATATATTTAGGTATATAAAACTTGAGCATGTTGATAATACCAATGTTTCTAGAAAGAGTTTTACATATATAGTCGATGTGGTTGTTCCAAGTTAATTTATTATCAATATATAAACCAAGAAATTTAGTGCAATCTGTTTCAGTAATCTTGTTGTTATCGATGAAAACATCCCTTGGTAATGAACGTAAAGAATTACTAAACAACATACACTTAGTCTTTTTGACATTTAAAGAAAGTTTGTTTGCTTTTATCCAGTCTAATATCAGAACAAGGTCAGTATTAACAACGTCAATCAAATCATTAATATTTTTGTTACTATAGAATAAATTTGAATCATCGGCGAATAAGATACACGACAAATGTTTTGAGGCATTAACTAGGTCATTTATATAAACAAGAAATAGTAGTGGTCCAAGAATAGATCCTTGAGGAACCCCACATGTCAAGGAACGTATATTAGAAGGAGTGTCATTAACTAATACATATTGCTTTCTGTTAGAGAGATAACTTTGAAACCAAGCAAGAGGGACTCCTCTGATGCCGTAGTAATTAAGCTTGTATAACAATACATTATGATCTAAGGTGTCAAAGGCTTTTGAAAAATCAAGAAAAATACCAAGGGTGTGTTCTGAATTGTCTAAACCTGTCACAACCTTATTAATGAGATGAAGAACAGCATGAGTAGTTGAATGTTTTGCACGAAACCCAAACTGGAAGTTTGATATGATATCGTATTTACGTAAGAAATCAAGAGTACGTACATAAACAATTCTTTCAAAAATTTTCGAAAAACACGGTAATATTGAAATTGGCCTGTAGTTGCTTACTTGATCAATATCTGAAGCTTTGTAAATAGGAATAACTTTTGCTATCTTCAGGTTATCTGGCACAATACCAGTTGATAAAGAAATGTTAATAATGTATGTAAGAGGTTCTACAATTACGGAAACAGTATTTTTTAGAACAAAGGAAGTGATTGAATCAAAACCACTGCTAGCTTTATTTGGCAAATTCTTGATAATATCAGCAATTTCTTTTTTAGTGGCTGGTTGAAAAAATAAAGAATGTGAATTAGGATGAGCGAGATAATCAAAGAATTTTGTTTTGCATTGAGGAATATTTTTAGCCAGATTGGGGCCTATGTTTGCAAAAAAATTATTAAAACGCTCGGCCATAATTTGGGGGCCATTTGTTTTATCTCCCAACCAAATCAGTGTAACCAAACCGAGGCTGAGGGGAAAAATAGTGTGGTGCTAGCCTAGAATACCGGACACTTCGGCACCTCGCAAACTTGGTACACACAAACTTGGCACCTTGCAAACTCAGCACTCACTCGGCACCAAGAATGTTGGCACCATACAAACTATTTTTTTACTAACAAACTCGGCACCAAGCAATCTCGGCACCTGTTCAATAAAACCCTTTCCTGGAACTGGAAGGGTCAACGGACAGGGGAGATGTAACGTATATGTAGATACACAATTATTAATAATGAGGGATGTTTAAATCCTTCTCTATATTTTGATTAACAATGTGCAAACGGGGAATGTCAGATTAAAAGAGGATGGCATCTTGGAGGGGCATTAAACGTTATGTTTTTACGGAGTTTTAAGCAATTATTATATACTTATATTTGTTTATTTAACTTTCTTTCTTTATTTATTTAGTTATATTTATTAAGTTTGTCATTTTATAAAATTACAATGGTTTATTATAACAATCAACAAATTAATTTAAAGTCTGTCCCAAGCCAATGCAAAATAAAATTAAAAAAAGGAAGGAGGACGGGCCTTAAAAAAAAAAAAAAATGGCTGCCCGACTTATTTTTGAAGACAATCAGCCGGGCTATTTTTCAAGATGGTTGCCAGCTTTTTTCGTTGTGCTTTTTGGGTGTGCTAAAGTCTAAAAATACGATCTTATTTATTTTAAAATAAAAAATTTTCGCGAGAGATTGTTGAAATTTATCCTTTAAAAAAAAGAAAAAAAAGAGGCGGGCGGGGACGCTTAACATGTTTGTTATTTTTGGGGCCCAATAGGCCTATGGCTTATCATGCTGGTATTAAAATCCGGTTTCATTGGCATTTAACGACTGAGAATATTTCTATTCCCCCTCGACAGGATGCCAGTCCATCGCAGGTACATGTATACTCCCTAGCTCTCTCCAGTAATAATAATAATAATAATAATACTTATTTATTAATACTACGTTTCTAAGCGCTATGGTGATGATGTCCTAGAAGACTATCAAGTAAATCCAGGGCAACAGTCTCACCAAAATACAAAGATCTAGCCTACCAAATTACAAAGATCTAGCCTACCAAATTACAAAGATCTAGCCTACCAAAATACAAAGATCTAGCCTACCAAATTACAAAGATCTAGCCTACCAAATTACAAAGATCTAGCCTACCAAATTACAAAGATTTAGCCTACCAAAATACAAAGATCTAGCCTACCAAAATACAAAGATCTAGCCTGGCTACCAAATTACAAAAATAATGCAATATTTTTTAACAAAAGCAGAAAATAAACATGAGAGAGGTACCCATTTATACTCCTGGGTAGAGAGAAGCAAAATATTGTATGATAAAGTGCCTTGCTCAAGGGCACTAGTGTCCCAAATGACCAGGCCAGAATTCAAACTTGCATTCTGTAAATTATAGAACTTGAGTCCACTGCCCAACTAGACGATGATGACCTCTTCACAGTTGAGCAAGTTGCAGGTAAAGAACCAGGTGCTGTCGGAGGAACTAGCACAGTGTCAGGTGAGCTTAACAAAATGCAGATTTGTTTTTTCCCACAGCTTTATTCAATACTAAAGCTGTAACTTCTGCATAAAAATGCCATACTCTGCCCACCAAGTGAAAGTGTGTATCCCCCTCTTGATTGTCAAGCCAGCCCAATACACAAACCTTGCGTAATGCAGATGATCGTTCCTTATGACAGTGAGCTTGTTTACAATTTTTTTTTTTCCCCACGTGCAAACTCATGTACCAAAGTGAGGATACTAGCTACTCTGGTTAGCTTCTTCAGGTGATAATCAGTTGTAATCATAGAGCATGCAAAGTCACAGCTTCGATAATCAGAGCTCTTGGTCTAGTTTCTCAGACCAAAGTTTTCCTTTTTTTAAACACTTGACATTAAAATGTTTACGTAAAAATAACGAAACGATTTGCAAAATTGTACCTTTTGTCATAACCCTCCGGTGTACGACCTTCAGTAGGATCAAAGGTTATGACATTCACAATGAGCAAGGTAGTGTCAGCCTAAATAAACTTCAGTGCTAATAATAATAGATTTAAGCCAGGTCTATTACAAGTACAGTTGTCAGCAGTGACTTTTCCCTGCTCAGAACCATTGCCCCCTCCAGCCTCTCAAGATGAGTTTAAAAGAGAGAGAATCAAATCAAAACGAATATGCCAACTACATGTTATTAGTGCTGTATAAAATGTTTTTAGTCTGAAAACTTTATACAAAAGTATTAAGCCCCTCCCCTTCCCCAATTTATTTGGTTGTCCCCACCTGCCCCCCGGAATAAAAAACTCTATAAATGTATTTATGCAGTAGAAAATTACACCTAACTCTTTATTTATTATGTTTATTTAAGGACAGATTCAATGATAATACAAGTAATCAGTTCTTTAGCACTTTATCCTACAAGCGTCTCAAAGTGCTTCATGCTTTTAAATAAGGTCAGTTTCAGGGAGGGTCCATCTACAAGGTGGCCCTAAACTCTCTAAAAAGTCCTCCACTATCAATCTCATGGTTTGCTTTTTGTTGGAAAGATTTTGGATCCTCATGTTTAAAGGCCCTATACACTATTGGTAAGATCGAAAAACACAAATGTTCACAGATTCACACATAACTTACATGATTTAAAGTAAGTAATGGTAGAAAGGGTTCCTTAAAATATTTCTGCCTAAAATGCTATCGTTTCTGAGAAATGAGTAAAACAATAGTTTTTATCGCGTGCGATAATAAACTCGATGTTTGAAAAACAGAAAACACATAAGGTCTCTTTTCACTATTTTTTTCGTGACCTCGATGACCAATTGTGCTCAAATTTTCACAGGTTTGTTATTTCATGTATGTGGTTGATTACACAAAACATGAACACTGTCTGTGATTATTTTGTCAGCTCTGCCAATCCTGTATAATACCTTTAAGTTAAGTATGAAGCCAAGCCATTCATACAGAGAATTCCTAGCAGAGTCCAACCCGACTAAAGTTTGGAGTACCCATAGTGGATTTGAATTGATTTAAGAAATATTTTCAGTAAACACACCATGTCATATCACCATTCAACCAACCTTTTTTAGTGAAATTATAAAAACTTAGTATTTTTGTCACATGATTTCGTGCAGTTTAATGAACATTCAAATTTATAATCAGTGGTGATTTTTGAAGTAAATTTTCTCGACTTTGACATTATTCTTTCCTCTTAAGGATTGGTAGGGCCCGGCCTACTGGTATTAACTTTGCAGTCAGTGAGGTTTCATATTGAAACTAAAATGAACGTTATTTATTTTGTGTATAAACCCAATTGATGCAGATAAAAGACGACTTACATAGCTTAGTTTACAAACTTCTATGACATACTTCACAGGCAAATACATTTTAGGGGTAAATCATCATTTTAAAAATTTAACAAACAGCATGTTTATTTTGATTTATAACAATCTAGACATTTATCCTGGAACACAATTTATCTCACTTTTATTATGCAATGAAAAATTGTGTTTTTTCATGCAATTATTAGAAGCCAAACTACATACTGCACAAGTGTTTGTGTACAGTGTACACAATGTAGGCTTGTCTTTTCTGTTCTGGCTTGAGTTTAATGACATTTGTAAAGACTGGTGATTACCTCAAAGAAATATCCTTTTTAACTTTAAAGAACAACTCAGAAGTATGAACAGTTCAAGTGTTGCACCAAGCGGTTTGCTAAACACTACAGTGCCCTCAAATAAATTGTTAATGTTTTAAATGCTTTCTAATCAATTCTTTTATGCCCTTTTTATAATAATTGTTCACAACATTTTTAAAATTATTTTTAATGCCCATGATGTATTTTAATGTTTGGTTATTATTTGTAGTCAATCCTTTGGTCCTGTGCGATTTTAAGATCCAATTTTCTGTACACATGTGCAATTCAATTTTTAGCTGCTAAACACGTTTTAATATACCATTGTTGAATTGAATTGAATTGAATTGAATTGAATTGAATTGAATTGAATCGAGTGTGGTAAATATTAAAATTTAATGAGAATTTTTAAATGCGGTTACAATCATAACTATGATCCTTACTTTGGGACGCAATGCATGTTGACACAAAGTACACTATTCAAATTGGTCTTGTCGCTCAACTTCTGGAATGTGTTGTTCCTAATTCACACATATGCATGAGGATTAATGGTTTACAAAACGTGGATTATAGATAGTTCCCAGTAGACGCCATCTTTACGGGCAAATCGCATTTTGGCTTGCAGGCGCGTCAAGCGCTCAAATTGTTAACGCAGCCGCGTCGTTCACTAACCAATCATGCAATGAGTTTTGTGAAATGTGCGCGTGCTGCACGTTGTTCTCACGTGTAACGCATGACTGTATGCTCCAAATTGCCCGTAAAGATGGCCGATTTACGTCATATTGCAACCTATCTATTTCACTTCTCTCCAAGCAGTTAGTCCTTCTTATAGAGCTATATAGAGTTACTTCCCCAGACAGTGACTTCCTAGGTTTAGCATCCTCCATGTAGCTCTAGGCGTGGTCTGTGTAAATTAACTTATGGGTGTCATGGCTTCTGACTGGTTATGTCTGACTTGCTCTATGACCCCAGAACAGAGTTTGGGAAATGGCCAACTCCGTTTGTAGAGCTCTGAATTGAAGCACTTAAAATGAGCACCATTTTTTATATTTTGAAACCAATCACTTTTTATGAGCAGAGATTTGTATTTGATTCTTTCACCTAGTGACAGTACTTTTCTTTTTATGAAATGTCTTTCTCACATATAATCACTCCGAGGCCTATTTGAAAGTTTCTGTTCTATCCATCCTTCTTCATATAAAAAATGTTTACTGTGTACATTTTAGAGTGGGATAAAAAACAACTCCTTTTTTCTCCTTTTTCTTTACCCTTCCTTTATGAAATACACCTAATCAAATATCTGTTAATGTTTAGAACTTCTCAACATCAGTGACTAAACAGTGATTTACAACCTGATATCATTGTCTTTACACTGAAAAGGCCTCTTTAAAAAGGTTTATTGAATGTTTTTGACTTTTTGTTGTTGGTATGTATGCAGGCAGACAAGGAGTTTGTGTGGTCTTTATGGAAGAGACTTCAGGTGGCCAGCCCAGATGTGACTCAGGCAATTAGCTTAGTAGTCCAACGGTAAGATATTAATAATTAAATACTAAACATCACAATGATGTGTGTTTGAACAGTATCAAAGGGAAAATGATGAGGTAAATTTTTCATAATTGTGGGTTGATTAGAGTGATTAGAGTGGGACTTGAACCTGCGACGTCTAGATTATAATGTGCTGGCGCTCTACCAACTGAGCTTTCTAGCCCTATTGTTGGCGGTCTCCTTATTTTGTCAGTATCTTTGTTCAGGGTGCCAGTCAGATGCCATTCAACCTATAACTGCCATATAACCAGGGATTACACCCAAGCTTACAATACAACCTGGGAAGTGGCAGCAGAGGGATCACCTTTTAAGAGGATGCGACTTTAAAAATATATATATATATATATAAAAATTGCTAAATAGCTCAGTTGGTAGAGCGTCGGTCAAAGGTTCAAGTCCTGCTCAAATCAATTGTCTTTGTTCAACCCTAAAACGTATGAAATGTAATAATGCTAATAATATTTGAGGCAATACGCAATGAGAGAGATTCTTTAAGTCTAGCATCTTTAACCAATTCGCTTTGGGATAACAAACCTTTTCCTGTTATCCGTACAAGTCGTTTTCAGTCAAAAGGCATCTTTTTGTGTCTAGCCAAATAAATAGTTAAGATTTTTGATTTACTTCTCTAAGCACTGAAGATACTGATTCCTGAAAGCTCCAGGAGTCATTTCAAAGGCGGAAATGTAATTTTGTTCCTAGTTTGAGACCTTTTTGTTGCGATGACTCTTGCTCCTGAGTCTTGGGTTGAACTTTTCATTAGCAGATTACAGCACACACTAATGCACAATGAAGGCCTAGATGCAATAAAGTCATGAATGCTCTACAATTTGTTTCGCTCTTTCAGAGAGAAGGAAAAAGCTGAGCTGAAGGACAGGAAAATTCTTGAGATTTTACAAATCAAAGATGACCGAATTGCAGAACTGGAGAGGGTAAGTTGCTGTGGAATCTCTTGATGTTCTGCTTTGTTATCAGTTCTAATAATGATATGTACATGTATTTGTATTTGATTTGTCGCTGTTGCCGCCCTTTAAAACATTTTTGCGCGCTGTGATTGGGGTCATGGTGTTTTGTACACCGAGGGGCAAATGGCACTTGAGGCGAAGCCGCCATGGACCCCATCACAGAGCGTGCAACTATTGATTTGTTATACCATGATAATTAAATTCCTTTTCTTTGGAGGAGATCTGTTGTCATCTTCCAACATTATTAGGACAAAAGGGGCACAGTTAAAAAAACAGAACAGAGGTGAGTAAATTGTAAACAACAATGGCGGTCGTTGACAGAAATGTGTTCCATACTGCATGTTGAACGTAAATCAATTTACCTAATACCAGTATAACTAAAACCTCAAACCCGCGGCTATTTCTAATATTGTACAAGGCGGTGGAAATGACCAACGGTTGGCACGATCAAGGTACATGTTAAGTAACCCCGTTGGGGTACATCACTCTTGTTCCCCTGAGCCCGTCGTCTTTGTAGCATATCAAATGAAGTGAGGAGCTTGTACTATAGATTCATATCAGTGATCAAAATAAGCTAATGAATTATTGAGGTTTATATAACTTTACTTGAGTTTCTCTCGTTAACGAAAATCTTGATGAGCGTGCCAGCAGAGGGAGTGCATCGATGACACAGTAATGCGCAAGAAGCAAGAGTATATGCAAATGTATGTCAAAAGGAAAAAATGTATTTAAGTTGACTGATGGTTGGAAGTGCGAACTAAATCTAGCTAGTAGATAGTATGAAAGGCAAGTCACAGATGGAACCACTAAGGCAAGATGGCAAATTGAATAATAATATCTAAATCTAGCTAGTAGATAGTATGAAAGGCAAGTCACAGATGGAACCACTAAGGCAAGATGGCAAATTGAATAATAATATCTAAATCTAGCTAGTAGATAGTATGAAAGGCAAGTCACAGATGGAACCACTAAGGCAAGATGGCAAATTGAATAATAATATCTAAATCTAGCTAGTAGATAGTATGAAAGGCAAGTCTCAGATGGAACCACTAAGGCAAGAGGGCAAATTGAATAATAATATCTAAATCTAGCTAGTAGATAGTATGAAAGGCAAGTCACAGATGGAACCACTAAGGCAAGATGGCAAATTGAATAATAATATCTAAATCTAGCTAGTAGATAGTATGAAAGGCAAGTCTCAGATGGAACCACTAAGGCAAGAGGGCAAATTGAATAATAATATCGAAAGAAAATTGGACAGATTTTTGAAGGGTTTTTGGTGGTGTGGTAAGTCTTGATTTAGAAATGATGTCACAGAGAAATAACATAAGATTAGTGACATCGTTTCCTAGAATAAGGTTGGAGGATGTAGTGGTCAACAGGGGAGTTTATGGTCAGTACTAGGGGACCTTGAGGTAATAGTCTAAGAAGGTGTGTGGTGAGTTTACTAAGAAACGGGTGAGAATCTTGAAATAGTGTAGTGTGGGCCAACTGTTGACTTAATGTTTGCGGGAATATGTATCCTTACACTAAACAATTTCCTTGATTGCAGTTCACACTCCCCAGGTCTACATGGTGCACCTCTGCACTTGCAGGGACTTGCAGGGATGATTCATCCATTGTTTAAACAATCAACTCATTGTCTAACAATCTACTCATTTGTTTTTGTTCTTGCAGCTGCTGTCACAAAAACAAGATGAATTTAAAAACTTTGTATCAAGGTAATCATTTTCCTTTTTTCTCCATTTTTAAATTCTAAACATCTTCAGCTCTACGAGGCTCACATTATGAGCGGGTTAGGCAATTTGTTTTTCAATTGGGCACTTTCATTGGATATAATGTTGAATTCTTTGCAAAAAGTTTTGAAGGATCACCAATGACAAGACCAGGTCAACAGAGAGACCATGGTCTCTGTGTGTATGTAATTTCAGGCCACAATTCCAGGAAAAGTATGATTCATTTTTTCAAGCGAAGATTTTTTTAATGAAAAGGAGAGGGCTGGAATGGTGTCATTTTTGAAAGTAATAACTTGTCTATTACTGCACCGTTAATATTTTTGATTTAAATTTCAGGAAAATTGAGATGGACGACGACAAAACAAATAAAAGAAAGGAGAATAAATACCTGAAGGAGCAACAACAGCAACTGGAAGAGCTGGTAGGGAAGCTGTTACTAAAGAAAGACATACATGTGAAATTTGAGATAGCTTTGTTAGATGTTCAGTTGGTGTTTCAACACACTATGATGCTGTCTAAGATAAACCAGACAATGGACATCATCTCCTGAAATTGAAGACAATCTTTTTCCTGGTTTGGATAGTGAGGGGGGAGGGGGTGTGTTTCAGGCCTCGGGCGGGGTAAATAAAAAAAAAAATTGATGTTACATTAAACTGCATTATTTCCACAGCTGCAGTCTAAGGAAGTCCGCATGAAGAACATTGAAGATATCCACCAGGAGAAAGTGGAAAGGCTGGAGAGTGAAAAAGAAGGTTAATTTGGTCTACTTACTTCTTCTTGGAGATAATATTTTACATTAGTTTAGAAGCATATATTTGTATGTGAATAAAACTGGAACTCATTCTGTGTCCGCTTTTTGACAAGTGAGGGCGCTGTTCTGTATTAAGAAGATTTACATTTACAGAAAGAATAACAATCTGTTGAATGAACAGTCCAATGGAAACCAACCATTCAGTTTGAAGCAGATAAAATAAACGTCACTACTTAACAGAGGTCCTTATGTCATATGTTGGTGGACTGAGTCATCAACCACATGTGTACTTGTGTATATACATTCTCAGTTAGTGTGTCACTGATTCTGACTTTGCTCTATACGTAGAATCCGAGAAGCAGGTCTCTCGCTTGACCCTTGACCTTGAGAAAGCCAGGAAGGAAGTCGTGAAGTATCAAGCTGTCAACGTGGATTACAAAAGCCGCATTAAGGTATATGAACACTATCAACCCGGGAATGTTGTATATCATAAACTAGAAATAGAACATAATAAGGAATGAAGAGTTTAAGTTATGTAAGTTTTGATTTGGGTCTTGAATGTTATTTTTCACTGTGTAGGATCTGGAGAAAGATGTACAAAAGATCAGTGAAACGGCTGAGAGGGTTGTTAGTGAGGTAAGTCATTGTCAGTATCTGACATCTGCAAGTGGTGGCAGTCTGGCCCCTGGGATAGAACAAATAGTTGTTATTTCTACACAGGGAATCAGACAATAAATCTGAATGCGAATGATGTCACTGCAGTGGGGCGCCCTCATGGAGAGGTCAGAAGGAGGGGTCAGAAGGAGGTTGTTTATTGGCCAATCCTTGATGCTACAATTTACCTCAAACATGAAGGCATGGTGACGTCGGTGCATAATGTCTATTGATGGTTCAATTCAATACCAACACCAAGTTCTGTATAGAAATGCCCACATACAACAAGATACTGGACTTCTGAACAGAAATTATGTTACAACAAATTGTACAGGACAGACAGGATGGAACAGGACTAACAAACAAAACTAATGTGACCTTACGAGTGAGGACTGAACAAGTCATTTGTTACTTTTCTTTTTGCTTCCCCCTCTCCCCCCCCCCCGAAAAAAATAACAAATAATCCAGGAGGATGGACATTTGAAGAAACTCCAGGAGTCTAAGGACGTGGTTCATGAAATAAGAGCAGAGTTAATGAAAAAGAATAAAGAGCTGATTGAGCATCAACAGGAAGAGACGAGGCTGAGGTTTGTTATAATCTTGGGGTTTGTTTTTAAAACCCGACTGGTTACCTTTTTCAAAAACCCATTTCACACTTTTGAGCCACAACCAGGAAATAAAACTCCAGGAAATCCCTGGGGATTTTCAACCCACCACCACCCTACATGTATGTCAAAGTCACACCTAGGAAAAAATGAACACTAACCGCAGGGTTATTTCACTTAACCCTACTCCAATATAATTCAAGTGTAAAAGGTCAACCAAATTATCTTTAGAATTCCTGGTAAATTCGTTTTATGTGAATAGGGCTCAAGATTCATATGAAGTGTCTATTTGTTGTAAGGCCATGTCTGAATTAGCGGCTGCGGCTAAGGCCGGGACTACTACTTTTGCTTAGTGGATCGACGTGATTTTTCGTTATTAACGTCACTGCTGTGGAGTGAGTTCTTAAATGGTCTCAACATTTCGACTAGCCTGCTCTAGTCGTCATCAGAAGACTGACAAGCTCTCAAAAAAAAATCAACACAGCAAAGTAGATAAATACACAAGGTGTTACCGCAAACTGAACTTATTTTATATATTAAAGAGAAACTTATTTGCTGGTTATTGTTTTAGGAATGAGCTACGCGATGTCAAGACTGCGCATACCCAAGCCGTTGAGCACACCACGCACCAGGCTGATGTTATACAACAGCTTCAAACACTGCAGCTGGACACTCAGAAAGGTTTGTCTTCTCAAACTCTACCAAAAACCTGATTTTGTTGAGCTGCTGCTTGTGGGGTGTCGTGGCTGAGTGGATAAGAACACCGAACTCAAGCTCTGGTGTTTCTGTTCAGCAGAGTGTGGGTTCGAGTCCCGGTCGTGACACTTGTGTCCCTGAGCAAGACACTTAACTATAATTGCTTCTCTCCACCCAGGGGTAATATGGGTACCTGTGAGGGCAGAGATGGTTCTTGTGATTGATTTAGCCTAGTAGCGCATATTTGTTGCACAGGCTGTATACTCCCCAGGGAGCTGAGATGGTTTAAGGAATGAAATAATGGCCCAGTGACCAGGGGTAATAATGTTGAAAGCGCTTTGGGACGCCCTTCGGGTGTGAAAAGCGCTATATAAAAATTGGTTATTATTATTATTATTATTAAGCATAACTAGATTATTCTTACCAGAATGAAGTAACTGGCCAAACGCCATGACACATGTACCGTCTGTGCCTGGTACCCTGCTCATTTTTATTCAGTAGAAAATTGTGAAGCAATATTTTCTGCTTAAGCAGCTCAATGAAATTGAGTCCTGTGGCTTTTTACAAACCTGGACAAAATGTACACTGGTCTCAAATTTATGAGTACACAAATCCATTGAGTACACGTTACAAACAGAAACAGTTTTGAAATAAAGATGTTATTGTTGTTGCCAGAGTTTTGCTTTGCCCATTTCTAGTTTGTGATTAGTCGTCATTTTTGTTTTTCAGTGTTAAAGAATCAGGAGGATGCACACAAAGTTGAGACGTCTTCATTCCAAGCGGTAAGTCTACTGTAACCATTTTGTTTTAATTTTTTGAAGTTTTATTACCACAATATCAAAATACAGAACAGACAATATCAATCAAAAGAGATCAATACAAAATACATTTTCACAACAAAGATTTGGAGAATTTGATGCAAAACAAGTGTGACACTACAGAGGGATCCATTTTAGAAGCAAAGCTTGTAGGCAATGGTCCCTTAAGTCGCATTCCCATTGAATTAAGTTCTACCAACTGAGCGATCTAGCCCTATGTTTGCGGTCTTTCTATTTTGTCAATATCTTTGTTTGGGGATATCAACAGAAGCCATTCAACCTGTCTGCCGTGTAGCCAGGGATCATACCCAAGTTTACAATACATCCTGGGAAGCGGCAGGAGAGGGATCACCTTAAGGGGGGATGTGACTTCTTTTGGGATATGGCTTCTGACTGGCACCTGAACAAAGATATTGACAAAATAGGGAGACCACCAACATCAGGGCTAGATAGTTCAATTGGGCAGCCACATTAATCCGGAGGTTCAAATTCCACTCTTGTAAATCTTTCTTTGTTCATTTAAAGTTTACCCAGCCAGTTTTCCTTGTGGTTTATTACATGAAAATATATATGACCACAGATTTGGGTGAAAACTTCACACTGTTGCTGGGTGGTGTGTTTGTTGACGCCTTGAGCATGGAATGAATGTACTCTTCCAGTAAACAATGCTGTACCTTCACTTTAAACAGATGTACCAAGAACTACAGTCTCGTTATAAGGCAGCTAAGTCCTCGGAGCAGCAGTTGAGACAGCGACTGATCGCAGCACAAGAGCAGATGTCACAAAGGAAAGCAACGAGGGACTCAGGCACTCAGGTCAACCTCGGAGTTAGTTCCAAACCTTTCAGCAAAGGAGAAGAATGGTTTGAGGAAACAACAGAGAGGGAAAGGTTGGTTTGATAAAAGGAAAGGAGACAAAATCCTCCAAATGTGATTCTCCTTTCAGTAGTAGGGGTGTCCTAGAAAAAAAAGTGATGATAATTTGAGATCAATTGTCAGCTCAGTGCTATAGAGTCCCTAATTGCAATTTCATTTCTGTAATAATCAAAAAGAGCATTAAATGAAAAAACATTCACAATTTAATATCTTCTCAGAATGTTTCTTTTTTGCCAAACATTTACTTTGAACAACCGTTTTGACCAATAAACTCCATTTACCGGGAGCTCCTTAATATGCAGAATCAAATTTTAAGAAATCCATACAAATTGTCATAACAATTTCAACCACTTCATGTTGGATGACAACAACAGATGTCGTGTATACATGCCAATTTTTTCTGGACTGGCTTACGGTGGATGTCTTTTAAATGCGTGCAAAAACCTTGGAGAGCCCTTAATTTGTACAGTCAAATGAACGGCTGACTTGTATATTCACCTGGACATTCCATTGTGTAGCGTGCACAGGTATACGCCTAACGTGGCACGCTTCCATTTCACCCATACAAAGAGGGACAGAAGGGACTGGAAATCATGCTTGTAGTGTCCCAGGGGGTCATTGTGTAATCCCTGCTTACAGTGACTGTATTAAAAAAAAAATAAAAAATTATGAGATATCGCCTAACTCACAAGGCCACGGATGGCCACTTCAAGGTGAGGGCTACACATAACTGATTTGGGCTATCGACCCAAATCAATTGAAACCAGGGGCACGTTGCCTCCTACTCCTGGGGCTGAAACAGGGTTACCCCCTTTACAGTCCTTAAGGATGTAGGCATGGGTAAAGGTAAAGGGTATACTCATATTTTCTCACTTACCAGAGCAACAATCCCAGTGCTTTTTAAGAGAACCTTTGTTGTATTTCCATTTTCAAGTCAGGGTTTCATTGTGGCAGCTATATTATCAAAGGAGAATGATTACTCCAGAAGCTCAAAAAAGTTCAGAAAAGTAATACTTCCGGCCACACATAGGCACGGAAAAATTTCCTGAATACTGACGTGAAGTAGTTAAGGTACTGAGCTGATGGTATATTCATTGAAGGGGAATTATTTTATAGGAGCTGTGAATTGTGTTTCTGAAGATTTGATTGCCTCGCTTTAGTTTCCAAATAAAAATTGCAAATTAGTTTCTGATTGTTAATTTCAAGAATGAGCTCGTGCTTTCCTTACAAAAATTGTTTCTGTTCGTTTTCAGACACGTCAGAAATGAGCTTGATGAAAGATATAGACCGGTAAGTTTATTTTGGGACTTTCTCTGATGGACACTTTTGAAACTTGTGTTCCTTGTGATCAAGCTGACTGCTTGTGCAACCCTGTTAATACTCTAAGATCTTGTCAATCCTGTTGGGACATGTAAGTCATTGCATCACAGCCGTGCGTATCTGGTGCACGCCCAAATGTTTTGCTACTTCTGGCTCCAAAGCTGGTATACGCTTGTGTATAATTTTACCTCAAATCGCCCATTCCATCATTCAAAAGCATTTCTTATTACAGAATGAATTTTTTATTCTGAGAAGACCTAAGTCTTTGAAGAACTATGTAAAAGCCAAGTCCAATTATTAAGTTTTTCTTGCATAAATTATCAAAGAAAAAAGTAGCTCAATGCAACTCCTATGGGCTTCTGGTAATCAGTGGAGCCAGTTTGTGTGAAGTGGGCATGGCTTACAGTGGATTTAAGTCACATACTTAGGAAAAGGATTGTGGGTGATTAGAGTCTACTCATACACTATTCAAAACCGAGATGGTTGGCAGCCAATGGTCTGTGACCAGCTGCTTTACTAAGCCATACCTTTGATCGAAGTGTTCCGGTTTTTTTCTTCTCTCTGTTCACATCCCTATACTGCAACTGTCCCTCAAGCAGATACAGTGAGGTACTCTTTCAGTTTCTTCCCATGCACTGCCTCACACTGGAACTCCTTACTTGTGCTCTTCTTCCAAATAATCTTGCAAAGTTCAAACATGGTAGCATTTGTGGCGTGTCGTGGCCGAGCGGTCTAGGTCACCGGACCTAAGCTCTGGTGTTTTCAGCAGCAGAGTGTGGGTTCGATACCCGGTCATGACACTTGTGCCCTTGAGCAAGGCACTTAACCATAATTGCTTCGAAAAAGTTGGGAAGGTAGTGCATTCTGCTCTACCAGACAGGCTCCTAGTGGATGATACCCATGCCTACATCCTTAAGGACTGTGAAGGGGGTAATCCTGTTTCAGCCCCAGGAGTAGGAGGCAACGTGCCCCTGGTGTCAATTGATTTGGGTCGATAGCCCAAATCAGTTATGTGTAGCCCTCACCTTGAGTGGCCGTCCGTGGCCTTGTGAGTTAGGCGATATCTCATAAAAAAAAATAAAAAAATTATGGTAACAGATATAACCTTCTTTGTGATGTTCCTGCACCGTGTTCTTGTTCCTCACCTCTCCTCTTGTTCCTCACCTCTCCTCCCTCTCTTTTCTTGTAGCCCTACCATTATTCACGAGTTGGGCAACTGTCATAAAATATAAGTTAGAATTAAAAAACTTTGATTTTTTTTTCAAAGTTCAAACAGTGTCCCCAGTGTGGTCCAAGGAAGACCTGTCATTGGCTGAGAGTTTCGCGTGGCACTTAAGTTTTACGTTGACATTGTTTTTACAGGTCTCTTCGACTCCTGTGCGAGGGCAGCAGGTAAAACGTTCTCGCTCGCTGTCCCCTCGTAGACCTCAACGGTTCACACCAGACAGTCCCTCTAACACCGTGAGAGATCATCTTGAGATTGCACCTTCAGAGGACGTGGACACAAGGGATCAAGATGTCAATGCCAGGAAGATTGCCGACTTGAGAAAACTTCTGAAATTGAAGGTAAGAGGGCCATGCCATGTTGCAGTTTACAAGCAACCAGTTCCGGGCAATCTCCAAGAAGGCAAAACATTCACATTCAGGCCCGATGCTTCACAGAGGCAATTGCGTTGTTGCCCCTGGTCATTGGCTTGACGCTCCTTGAAATGCTCCATTAATAATTACCTTATAGAGGTGCCTTTTACAAAGGAGAAACGCCTTGGTGCCCTTGCCCTTTAAACAAAATTAAGCACCACGCCTGCTGTGAGAAAGATGTCCCATGTGCCACTGAAGAGCTCCTTTGGGTTGCCTCCAAGTTGCCTGTAAGAATTGTCCTGTGTGACAAGGCCTTTAGTGTGGCTGGGCCGAGCGGTTTAGAGCATCAAGTTCCAGTGGCTGAGTCATCCTGGTGATGACACTTGTGTCCTTGAGCAAGACACGTAACTATAATTGTTTCTCTTAACCCAGGGGTAAAATGGGTACTTGTGAGGGAAGAGATGATTCTTGTGATTGATTTAGCTTGGTGTGCTACATATTTGTAGGCTGTATACTCCCCAGGGAGCTGAGATGTTTAAGGAATGAAATAAATGGCCCAGCGACCAGGGGTAAACTGTTGGAGCGCCATGAATGTCACTGTCACTGAGCGCTATATCAGAAGCCACTAGAGTTAATATTATTGTTAGTCCAGTCCAACAAATGTCACATGATTTTGGCAGGTTTTTGTGAATCATACACTGAGAATGATTTCAACAAAGCCATTACTAAATGAAAGCATTTACATTTCACGGCCTTGATGTCTTTCTCATATTTGTTGTTCATTCAGAACGCTGAAGTGGAGGAGATGCGGTCATCTCACAGTAAGAGATTAGAGAGATTGAAGGCACTCCAAGCCAGTTACAATGTACTCAGGGAGCAGATCAAGACGTATGATGCTCAAGAAAGGTGAGGTACCCAATGTTTATCTAAAAGTTGCAAACCCTCTGTAGAAAAACTGCGTATTGGCAATTACTCATGTTACAGTGACCACATGATTCTGAAGTTTGGGTTTCTACATTCTGTAGAAAAGCTGAATATTAGCATTTTGTTGACCACATGAATGTGAGTTTCTGATTTCAGCATAATTTTGTGTGACTTGATAAAGACAAAGTAATTGTCCTTTACTGCAATCTCCAGCTAATCAGGCAATAACAGTGTGAGGAGCCAGTCTTCAAGCGAGGTCCATTAGCAGCGGCCAGTCACCAACCAATGTATTTTTCTTGAAGTAAAGACTGGCTCCTCACACTGTTATCACCATTAACACGTACCTTTCACGGAACAATAATTAAGATTAATATTATTAGGACAATTTTTGACCATTCTCATTTGCGTGTTTTCTTTCTTATCCCGCTAGGAACCCTCCGAAGAAGAAAAAGAAGAGTCGCCGTTCGGAGCCACGCACTCTTCAGAAAGAAGACTCGGATGGTGTGTGGAATGAGCTGGCTTACTTCAAGCAACAAACTGTCAATGTGTTACAAGAACGGTAAGATAACAATGATAGAGAACCATCTCAACTCCTTAGGAGTATGCAGCACCAACGGCCAAATTGACGTGCAGGGTCGATAATCATTATTCACATCATCAATCTCTACCCTCGCTGGTACCAATTTACTGCAGGGTGGTCAGAAGCTACTGTTAAGTGTCTTACCCAGTAATAGGGAGGTTTCGCACGCGAACGGATACGCATACGCATACGTTTAGCTATTCGTAACCGTTAGCAGTCTTTCTGTTGTTTTGCAATCCCAGCGTTTTGGTGGCACTGTTCGCTGTTCCAGCACAGCACTTGGTGGCGCTGTTCAACATGGCATCCTCCATAGACGAGCTTATCTTCATAGCTTTAGAGGAAAATGACGAAGAAACAGTGCATTTTTTCGTATTTCAAAGTCTTTAGAAATCAACAAAATGACACGTACATGTTCAGTGATTCATTTATTTTGATACTATTCATACATATTTGGAAACAAATACAGGAGAATTACTAGAAGTTCGAGTTTTCCTACGTGTTTTTTACTTACGTGTAGCAAGCGGGATATCAGTGTCGTCTGCACGTATAGCGGATAGCGAGTAGCGTATGACGTCATAATGATGACGTATCCGTCGCACTAACCGTATCCGTTCGTATGCGAAACCTCCCTACTGTACGGGATGACCAGGATTTTTGTGAACAGTGTACACATAACTTAAATCAAATTATAGAGTTCGCAGTGTTGATTAAAAATCACTTTTAGCATTTTGGTTAGAAGTTAGTGGTGGTTCCTTTCTCTTTTAAATTTTTTTTTAGGAAGTCTGATTGCATGAAGACGATAAGAGCATACTGATTGAAACGTTGAGTTGTCAACCACCGGTTCTTTTCAGAACCAACACTACTCAAAAGAGATTTACACATGGTGCTACCCGCAAACCTTACCTGATGTTTGTATTTTGTTGTGTCAGTGCAAAATTGTTGTATCTCCTAAAGTAGCGCTTACGTTATGCAGGATTTTGAAATTGTCAGAACCTTGTATCTCACTTAAAATATCCCACATGTTCACACAAAACACATGAAACAAGTAATACAACATTTTTGCACAGAGCGTTTTTTTGTGAGACGTTTTTGCAATATAACGTTTCTGTACTGAGGCAGCGATTTAAGCGTGATTGCATTTAAGCTTCTATAATGTTATCCTTTTCAGTATGAATCTTCATGAGGAGTTAGACTGTCTAAGAGTTCAGACTACATCTGATGCCACAACCATCAAGGAGTTGACTGGATGCTTAGAGCAAGAAAGACAAGGTTGGATGCTGTTTTCTCAGATAATTTACAAGTTTTTTTTCCCCATACAAATGCACTTTTGAACTTCCTTACCTGTGTTTGTTTTCCACCATCTTACAATCTGTCGCTGTTCAAGAGAAATGTGAACACATCATCGGCTCGGGACTATAAGCCCTTAGTGCAGTTTGTATGAATTTCATAAAATTGTCTTTGCATACTTTGGAGCTCCTGGTAAATGGAGTTTATTGATCAAGAGTAATTGTTTGGCAAAAAGAAACTTTCATTTTCCAAGAAAAACATTTATTTGTTGATTTAGAATTATTTTTTTTCAAATTAAAGTACTAAACCACCAGGGAAACTGCCTAAGTAAATTTTTCAAATTTATAAGCATTTTTCATTTAACACCCTTTTTGATCATTACAGATATGAAATTGTAATTAACGACCTTATAGCACTGAGTCGACAACATATCTTCTCTCCTGTTAAGTTTTAATATTTTCCTTGTAGCCCTCACCATGAGTAGCCTTCTGGTTATGCATTGGGTTATATTGGGGTGGCATGGCCGGTGGCTAGTGTGTAAAGCAATCTCCTTTCACTAATGTGGCCTTGGTTCGATACCCGGCTTAGGCCATATGTGAGTAGAGTTGTTATTGGTTCTCCCCTATGCCATAAGGTTTTTTTCTCTGGGCCCCCTGGTTTTCCTTTCTCCAGAAAAGGTAAATATATGGGTGGTCATATATGGGTTGATGTGGCTGGCTGCCAAAGTTGCCCTTGCATGCCTGTTGCTCTAACACGTTTCTAGCCCCTCTCTTCGCAATGCAACTTCTCAGATGCAAGTAAGGATGATTAGCCTCCCAAATTATTATTATTATTATATTATTTATCATAACAAAATACAATAAAATAAAAGAGGCTTCTACATAGCTGCCACCGTGAACTTTTACCCTTTGGCATGTAAAGTGGAAGAGAACACTTGTTGGGAAGTCCTTGCTTTCATGACACAGTAATAAGAACGATGGAATTTGCCTTCATTTCTAGAACTGGAAGAGCACTTAAATCAGCTCAGGGAAGTCAGCCGAAGGGAGAAACATGAAAGAGCCCAAGTGTCAGAACTTCAAAGTAGAATCAGCAGCTTGGAGAGTTCTGTACAAAGACTCGACAGGGAGAAGGTTCTAATGGCTAGAGAAAAGAATCGTCTGGAAACGGATAACAGGTAGGGTTAATTCTATTCTTCTTTGCCCTGTATGTGGTCATTACAGCAGTTGAGGTTTTAGAAATTCTCCAAAAATGAATAACGTTAACAAACTTACTTGGTGAGAAGCAATGCAGCTGTTGATTGTATACACTATTATGAGAATGGATTCCCATGAAGTAATATGGTTCGGATAAATTTTTACCCCAAAGCATTTGAATCTGAGAAACGATTCATGGATTGGTGTCCGTTCGTGTATGTTACGGCCAGAGATGCGGTTGGTACCCGCTGTCAACTCACTAAACATAGATGAATTTGTCGTTCTTGTAAAAAGGGATATACAAAACGTAGCTCCCACAAATGACGTAACATGAGTGGGGGCGTCATGGTTTTTTTGTTGCAAGTTTTTCTGAAAAGCACCAAAGAAGGGTATTTAAAAAAAATGTCTTTTTAACAACTAAAATCTGTTAACTCTCATGTGAACTCAATTTCCTTAACATTTTGATTGAATACATTTCAGCAAAGATCACTTTTTTTCCTTTTTTTTTTTTCAAGTTGGTTTTTAAATTGAGTGGTTTCATCTTCAATCCAAGAGGATACTGCAGCCCTATTTTCAGGATGTGTCGTTATTGTATAACCTCACCTCTTCGAAACACTCAACTGTACTGCTTACAATTAAAAAGGAAACTCATTTATTCATCCAAGGTCACTCAGGATGGATGTTGCTAAGCAACGAGCAGTGGAAGCTCAGAGAGAGTCTAAGATGATGGAACTCAAGACGAGCGTATCTCAACTGAAGAAGAAATTGAGACAGCTAAGACACAGGCAGAGACACTCAGTTGGAACGGTGTCTTGGAGGAGAAACAAAACACCCAAGGAGGTATGGAACCTTGAATAGTCTTAGAACCTTGAATTGTCTTAGAACAGAGATGGAAAATGTTCACTCTTTTATGTTTTATCTCTCACTTGTATGCGTGCACTGTGCTGTCATTTAGCTTCTGAGAAAGACTGCTGTGATCCAAATTTAAGGCTTTTAACAATTTTTTGCATCAATACCATAGATCATTTTGGTTGGTTAGTTGTTTGCAACAGCTAAGGCCATGTGTGAGTTGACGGTCATGGCTACGGCTGTAGCTGGATCACCGCACCATCAAGCGTTGAAGTATAGGAAGTCCTTAGCAACAGTCGTAGCTGTAGCCATAGCTGCCAATTTGAATAAAGCCTAATTCTATTTGTTAACTTTTATCTGAATTCAGACTTTTGTTATGTCTTTGTGATGGCACATAATGCTGTAATTTTGGCCACATAAAAATAACTCCTGCTGTACTTCAACGCATGATGATGCGGCTATCTAGCCATTGCCAAAGTCGTATCGGCTAATGCAGATATGGCTTAAGAGTGAAGCATCAGGTCTGCATGGCCTATGTGGTTTTGAGTACACAATTTTGTTTTCTTCACACATTAAAGCAATGCATAGTGTTTGAATGCATCAGTTAAGTCTGAGATTTAATCTTGATGATTCTTATCTTTGTCTAGCATCAATCGCTACTGAACCGATCCATACAAGAGATGAGTTCAATCTTCCCTGGGTTTGACAGCGATGGATGGGACGAGATCCAATCTGATCAGGGGTGAGTGTTAATTCTGTGTTGGCCAGTTGGCAGTTGGTACGTTCTCTTTTAGTTATTGGTTATGTACTTTGTACAGTTTTTCAATATCTCTGTCACAGGTTCTTGTTATTTCGCACTTTATACTACCCTTTTCTAAAAATGACCGTCAGAACGTCAGGTTCCGTATAAATTAAGTCAGGTTTCATGGAGTAAGTCAGGTTTCACAAACTAAATCCAGTCACAGGTTCTTGTTATTTCATACTTCATATATCCCTTTTCTAAAATGACCTACAGAACCTTGTCATGTAGATTAAGTCAGAATTAGTGGAGTAAGTCAAGTTTCATGGACTAAATCAGATCACAGGTTCTTTTTATTATGGTACTTTTTTATTTGTCTTTTTCCTGAATGAACTTCCCGTTAAATGTCTTCTGTGACGTCATCATCACTACAATTCTGGTTTCCCCATTTTGTGAGTCAATGTCCCCATGTGTTACACAGTGAAGTGTGCTCCCAAAATGGTGAGCATGCAGGGCACAGTTGCTGCAAGGTCAAACCAGCTGAATGATTTTGAATTTTATTTTTTTTTTCAATTTTACTGTCAAATGTTACTGAGAGAAGAAGTGTGCATTTTATGTAAATTAATGCGAGGATTTCACAGGACAAATGCAAAGCTCTGCTTATTAACACATACGTTTTAGGATAAAGGGAATCGGACACGCTAAGCTTTCAAGATATTCCACTAGCAAAACAAGTGAGCTATCGAAGACACAAATTTTTCCCATTTGTTTTTGAATACGTTACAATCTTGTTTTGTCCTGTAATTAGCCCCAGAGAAAGTACTTCCCTTGAGAGTTTGGGGTGTCAGATCGTGCAGACATCCCGTACAGATGATACGCTGGACACTTCAACACGGAGAGCCTTAAGGAGGAGTCTATTGTCTCCATCTGCAAGACAGGTATTAATTACACAATAACAATGTGAGGAGCCGCTCTTTACTGTGTGGTGATGACTGGATGTGTAGCTGGCTGCTGTTTATGGACCGACCCGAAGGCGAGTTCCATTAACAGCGGCGAGCCACCAACCGAGGTCATTACCATGCAGTGAAGGCTCCTACTCACACTATTATTGCCATTAATAAATACCTTTAATAAATACCTTTTATGAAAGTAAACCAGTAGAAATCATCAGAATTTGTGAATTTTCTTTTGCCGATACTTTTAGAATTGTTGTTTAAGGGCCATTCTTTTGGGCTGTTCAATTTTCGCATCTCTTTACACATATTTAATTATTTATCCAAATTTTCAAGAACCAGACTATGAGCTTTGAAAGTTAATAGCATCATGAATCAAAATACTTTGGTTAGTGTTAGGCTTTATGTGTTGCATTATATTGGTTTCATGCCCATACCAGTGATCTTAAATTGGTACATAGTTTGTGCGTTCACGCATATATATGTGGTATGCACATGTGCACAATCTCTCCTCATGCCCAAAACCACAAAAAACAATATGCACAAAGAAAAAGGTTAGTTTGATAGTTCTTGGACAAAAAGCACAGTGCATACAGAACTTTTACACAGCAATATGCTTTTTATTTACAATTAGTTTTGAAAAAGCACTTCGACAATTGACTTCGTTCCCTTTTTTCTAGGTTTGAATACATCGACTTGGAATATAAATGAGATAAGTTTGTGTAGACTCTGTACACAGGTCTGATACTTTGTTCTCCTCTATGAGGAAGATTTAAATATTTACTGGACCATTTCAGGGGGCACCAAGGCAATGAACAGGAGCATGGAGGCAATTGCCTCTGTTGTCTCTGTGAAGAATCAGGACTGTTATTTCAAGTTTTTCAGTGATCACAGCAGTTATAGATTGACTTTTGCTGGGTGGATGGTGTATTTAATTTTGATTATTTTTTGGAGCAGCTTGCGTCCATTCGGAACCATCTCCAGCGTATGGCACAAGCTTATGATGACAGACCTGTCAGAGATGTCATCTTAAAATCAGTAGCCACTCAAACAGAAAGAGGTAAACACAATTCGTCATTTTTCATTTATACAATTGTTGCACGCTGTGATGGGATTCATGGTGTTTTGTACACCTGAGTGGGAAATGGCATCCGAGGCAAAGACGAGGTTGCCATTTGCCCCTGAGGGTGTACAAAACCCATGGACCCCATCACAGAGCATGCTACAAATTGTTTTGTTATGCCATGGTAATAGATTTCTCTTCTTTGGAGGCGATCTGTTGTCATCTTCCCACATTGTTATGATGAAATTTGTACATTTAAAAAAGCAGACGAAAAGTGGCGAGCAAATTGCAAACAACAAACGCAGTCACTGTTCTCATTGCACAGTAATGTAAATTAATTAACCTTGTACCAGCAGAATAACAATCTGAACCTGGGGCTTTTAAAAATATTTCACAAGATGGTGGAAATGACCTATGGTGGGCACAATCAAGGTAATGTACCCTGTGGGGTACTTCACTCATGTTCCCCTGAGCCATGTACATGTGTCTTTGTAGCACATCACATGATTGGTTCTCGACCAATAAAAATTCACAATCTATTACCGTGATACAACAATATTTAGGGTGCACCACTGCTGGCCTTGGCTTCTTTTCTTGACTGCTCCTCTGAGCTAGTCAGCTAGATGTACTTGCTTTCATAGTTTAGCTGTATGGTGTGTTTATTGAAAACTAGAGAGTGGGAATTACTTCAAGAACTGAACAAAGATGTGCTTCCCTTTAATAAAGTATCTTGCTTTCATTTTTAACTTTGATGACTAAAGTTCTTCATGCCAGCATGATAGACGCCAGCGTGGGTGAATACCTGATTAGTGATGACGTCAGCACAGTCACCTCCAGCACGATTACGGATGATCCTCTCACTGGTAAGGAAGAGTCTTTAAATTTCAGAAACGTTTGGAGCATTCCGTTGGGACCACTGGCTGCTCTCTTAGGAAACATTCTATTAGCCAGAACATCTCTGACGCCACTTTTTGAGGCTTATAAAATATGCCGGATACCATGGGTACATTTTATTTTATTTTGAGCTTCTGCTTTTTCCCTTAAAAAACCCAAAAATGCCGGTGTGGCAGGAGATTCTGTCACCCCATACGGCGAAGTGTGTAAACAGTTTGTGTGATAGCACCCTCTTTTGAATCAACTTTGTTAGCCTATGTTAATTTACCATGTGGGGGACACACACACTCGGGGACAAAATCCACTTCGACACCGGTTAGTGTACCGATCGGAATAAACTCAACACTTAATTCAAAAGTTAAAGATCATAACAAATGTTTCAATATTTATGTATCATACATATTTTTGGAGTTTTTGTATGTCATGTCAAGGATTGTAGCAGTGATTATTTTAACAGAAACAAAATTACACATAAATGTTGATGTGTTTAATAGATGTTAAATTTGCATCGAGGATGAGTTTTTTATTTTGTTATACCCATACACTGACGTGTGTAAAGCACTGAATACTCAGTAATTTCCTGTGAAAAAAAAATCCACAGGCATATTACTCGGGTAGGATTCGAACCCACGACCTTAACAATTCTACAGCAGATGTCTAACCACTTGACCACAAAGATTGCCCGGTAGCTAGATACTGGGCAATCTCGGTGATCTAGTGGTTAGACATCAGCTCTAGTAACTGTTCTAGAATTGCAATGGTGGTGGGTTCGAATCCAACCCGAGTAATGAGCCCGTGGAATGTTTTTTCACAGAAATTTGGAAAGTAGTGAGTATAAAGTGCTTTACATACATCAGTGTATGGGTAAAACCAAATAATACTGTTGATGTGTTGTTATCAACAAATAAGAAACTACGCTGTAAGGACTGACTGCTTCTTTGTTTCCAGATACCGATCATAGGGATGTTGGGACCTCTCCTATTGCATCTCAGCCCAGGTCAGCTCGTTACAGTAACAGAAGATCAAACACCTCGGGCACTAACGGTCCATCCCTGATGAGTCTCAAGCAAAGAGTGACATCCCTTCAGAAACAGGTCATTTAGTTTCCAATTGTATTCCTCAGCCCCCTCAAGGGAAACAGTTTTTAAAATGAATAAATAAGAAATAAATTTGAAAAGGTTTTAGCATCTGGGAAATTTTTTTTGAAAAAACTAAATAAAAAAAGTTTTAAAAAATGTAGAATTGACAAAGTAAAAACAAATTTTGAAAAAACAAAAAAAATAATGTAACATTTTTATTTTAACACAACGAGTTTTCTCACTGTTAATAAAGATAATAGCTCTAAATTCCCTTGAAATATCACCCAAATTCCTCTCAGACCTTCAGATAAACAGTTCGAGGAGTTTAAGTAGGGGTGTATTTTTCTCTGCAACAGAAAGTAGCACTGTTGGAGAACTGTCCGAGATAAAATCAACACATTTACAAGCCTTATTGCATTAATTTCCCATGCAGGGTGACAAGTTTCTTGAATAAACGATGGATTCATCAATTTCTTAAAACTCAGAATCGGTCCAACTCCAGTCAGTTACTCATTATTGCAATACCTTCTCACCCAGGTGTCACTTTTGAAGGAAACAAAGGTGTCTTTACAAAGGACGGTGACAGAACACAGCGAAGTTACTGAGCAGCTTCAATCTGATCTCAACCTCGCCAATCAACGTCTTAAGATTTCAAAACAGACAATACAGGTTGGTTTGTGTGGAACCCCCCCCCCAAAAAAAAAATATATCAGAACCCTTTGTGTCTTATATTTACAATTTTGCACGCTACTAATTTATGCAACTCAGTTTTAATTTTAAAAGAATTTTTCAATCATCACATCAATCTTTGGTATACTGTTGCAGTACCCGCTGCTATAGAATGCGAACTGCCTTACCTACCGGACAATCTCGGTTGTTTAGTGGTGAGACATCTGCACTAGAATTGCAAAGTTTGTGGGTTGAAATCCCACCCAAGTGATACGCATATGGGTTTTACTCACAGGACTCTGGAGAGTACTGAGCATACAGTGCTTTACACAAACATCGGTGTAAGGGTAAAACTAAAAGCAAATAATACCATGTCAATCTTGTCTAACCAAATTTGAAATCTTTGACCTTTGAGGCATGGAAGCATCCTAGACTCCCTTGGGACCCAGGAGCCCCCTCCTTACCCCCAGCTTTGATTACTGATAATATATGAACCCCCCTTTCCCATGCCGGTACATTGATTGTCTCATTCACACCCTCTATCAATAAAAGGCCATGTCCTGTTTAAAGGTTACGGTTTCCTTGGTACTGGATCCTACTAATATAGATTGATGCATGTTTTACTTTCCTGCTGATTAAGTGTCTACTGTTCAGGGGGTTTAATGAATTGTCGGTAGATTCTGAAAATGTCGTGTAAGAGTTTTCTATGATGAGACGTCTATAAAAATGTAGTAGGATGGGTTCATTCGTTTAAATGTTACAATTTTATTTTTGTATAATAAATGCCTGGTAGAGTTAATGCATTCTGATCCTTTGAATGTGCTAGTGTTTCACCAGTCTTAAACGAGGTCTTATACGACTGTTTTGAACCGGCAGGGTTATGGCCACTTTAATTTGAGGTTGAACAAAGAAAAATTGACTAGAGCGGGACTTGAACTTATGACCTCCGGGTTAACGTGCCGGTGCTCTACCAACTGAGCTATCTAGCCCTAATGTTGGTGGTCTGCCTACTTTGTCAATATCTTTGTTCGGGGGTGCCAGTCAGAAGCCATTCAACCTGTAACTGGCCAGGCTCCTAGGGGATGATACCCATGCCTACATCTTTACTGACATTGAAGGGGGTAACCCTGTTTCAGCCCCAGGAGTTTGTCAGTTAAGTGTAGCCCTCACCTTGAAGTGGCCGTTCGTGGCCTCGTGATGTTAGGCAATCTCTCATGAAAAAATCAAATCAAAAATCATTAATGTATTTGTATAAAATTAATTCCTACTGTATTGTCAGAGGCTGACGTTGGAACTGGAGCAGAGTAACCAGCAGAGGGCAGTGTTTGAGAAGCAGTTAACAGAAGGTGAATTGGATTCGAAGAAGCAGTCTGAATCAGAACGGAAACAGACGGACAGCAGGCTGAAGGTACGGTAATCATGACATCTGGATAAAATATGATAGTCATGAAAAAAATTAATGAGCAGAGTCAAAGATTTTGTGACAATCTGTTTGTTGACATATACGTGAGTCACAATTACATCCACTGACATCATTACAAAACATAGTGGTATAGTTTCCAAGAAAGTAACTTTGTAAATTGACACAATTGTTGTTGTTTTTTTCATCAAACTGAATGAGGGAAATAATGGATAAATTCCCCCAATTATTGCTCAAACATGTTTTTATCCATCTGTGGGAAACTTCAAGATACTGGTTATTTTATTTCATCAGCTGATAATTCTGAGCATGCACACTTTTCAAGAAAAAAGTATTCCAATTAGCTTGAATACCCAATTAATCTCTCAACCCTTGAAAAAAAGTACGTGTATGGCATTTCAGGGTCGAGCGGTCAAGTGCACTGGACTCAAGCTCTGGTGTTTCTGATCAGCAGAGTGTGGGTTCGAGTCCCGGTCTTGACACTTGTGTCCTTAAGCGAGACACTTTACTATTACTGCTTCGCCCTTCGGATCGGATGGGACGTAAAGCCATGGGTGTCGGGTGTTTTGTCAAGCACGTTAAATAGCCCAGTACAATTATCATTAGGAGAAGGGGCTCTCTCTGGTGTTTACTGGTTGGCTGCAGATTGCACCTCAGCACTTTGTAAACTGTCATTTTTGGTCTTACATTTCAAACATAGCTCCACATACCTTGTAGAAAAAATAATGAGCTCTTTGCGACACCCTCAGTTGAATAAATCTGCAAAAAGACAGCCTACTCCAATTACAGAGTTATGAGACTTCATTTCTTTAAGCCTGTAAGCAGATGTTTCTGCTTACAGAGCCAACTCTTCAAAGCTTTTATCAATGCTTCCTGTGAGCAAAGCAAAAAGCTTGCTTTTAAGGCTAGCTTACCACTAGTTCTTGTAAGCAGGTGAGTTAAGCAACAGTGCAAATTCCATTGTAAGCGCCAACACGCTCTGTCAAATCTTCTTGATAGTTTATGAAATACACTTTTGCTTATGCATGTTTTTCTGCAATAGTAAGCACTATTTGCTTACTGGCTAAAAATAATAATAATAATAATAATAACTGGTATTTATATAGTACTTTATCTACGAGTGTCTCGAAGCACTTATCATTAATAATTGTTTTAAAAAAAGTCTTTGAAATAAGAGGCCCATTTATGCAACAACTTGTAAGTGTTTACAAGGTGCTGCAGCACATTCAGCAGCCACTGCCAGAAACACCGGGGCAAATCCCTGCCATAAGTATAACTGGGTTCTTTTATGTGCATTACACAACACACGGGACCAACGGCTTCACGTCCCATTCGAAGGACGAAGCAATAATGGTTAAGTGTCTTGCTTAAGGACACACGTTTCACGACTGGGACTCAAACCCACACTCTGCTGATAAGAAACCACCAGAGCTTGAGACCTGTGTGTTTGACCGCTTCATAAAATTGGGCCCTTTTTGTATTGATGCGATGATTTAGTTACCCTTTGGGAGAACAAAACTGGACATTACAGCATATTATCTGCATATTCCTTCTCTAGGCTCAATCAGGGGAGATTGCACGGCAAGCCAACCTCATCAAATACCTGAAGAATGATGTGGAATCCAGAGACGATACAATCAAATCGCTACAAGAAAAGTAAGTTATCCATTGACACTTGTACAAATGAGGGCCTTGTCACCTGACGCCAGCACGGTCAATCTTGGTCGTTCCATTGAGGGATAGTTTCCTGTGTGTTACTGTGGAATTTGTTCTTTTGGGGGGCGACACACGTACTTTATCTTATGTACAAGTTGACATCCCAAAATGGCAGAGCATACATGAAGGCAGACATAGGCTGTGTTTGACATAAGTGGAATGGGTCTAAGCAATAAATATCTCAATGACTAAAAAGTCCGTCTTTCAAAACTTTTTAGTGTAAATGTAAAAACACCCAGCCCCAAAAATCTGACATGCCCCCCTCCCCCCCCCCCCAAAAAAGATAAATAAACAAAATGAAACCCCCAAACAAATTATAATAATAATAATATTGTTCTGTATCCCCTCATGCAGTTACTTAGCCTATAAAATTGTTTGCGCTACCCACTGCTAATTACAGAATACACGTTGTTTGCGCAACCCACCGTTGATTATAGATCTCAAATTGACCTCTTGTCATTTGGTGAAGTAGGTTTTATTAGTGGTTAAGTCATGACCTCTATAATGCAGGGGTCATTGGTATGAAATGCTGCAATATCAATCTATGATAGGATACAACAAAAATAATCATAATCTAAACCCTAAATCACAAAAGTAAAAAAAAAAAAATTAAAATAAAAATGAATACTAAATAAAGACAACATTTGTGTTGGTGTTCTTAGAGTGAGTCGTCAGGACCGGGATATCAATCAGAAGAGATCGTTAATTGAGGATCTAAGACTCAAAGCCAGAGCTGTGGACACAGACAACCGGACGGCAACACGAGCTACGGTAAGGGCCAATCCAACTTTGTAACGGCTAGAGCCATAAGCCAGGCATTCCATACATAATAAAAATAATAATAGTGGCTTCTTATGTACTTAGATTATTTAAAAGTACTTAGATTAAATAAATGTACTTAGATTTAAATGCAAAACCTTTTTTGGAACCATTTCAGTTTGTTCATCGACCATTTCAGTTTGTTCAATACGATCAATCATTACAGTTCGGCAAAATATTTTGTCTTCCCTCACCTTACTCTGTACACACCCCAAAGCAGTAATTAAAGTTTGACGCCAGATGGTTTTTATTCTTCCTCGGTGATGCTCTTTGTAGGAGCTCCTGGAAGAGAAAATGTTGAACTTGACGGAAGCAAATGATAAGAAGAGGACTGAGGTGGATTCAATTAGGAAACAACTGTCTACGGTGAAAAAAGAGAAGCGGCATTACGAACAGCTCTATATGAAAGTCAAGATGGAACTAGACAGAAAGGTAGGAGAGTTTTAGAACCGGTAGACGGTGTTAGACATAACTAGAGAAAACAAGGGAAATCTTTGTGGGTCTCAATGAGAGTGCGTACAGAGAGGTGGGTGTGGATGTAACTTACTGTTGATGTCATGTAGCATAAGATGCAAGAAAGTGCTAAGAGGAGATGATATCTCAAACACAGAATAGTTGACTTATGGAGTGCCTCAGGAAGTTCACACATGTCTGTAATTGTAAATGGTGCATAATGAGGACAACCCTTTGTTCTCCCTTAGTTTGGACTTAGTTTCTTTTAGCAGCGTCCCCATTGGTTTTGAACACGAAAGCGAGCCAAGGACTGTCCCCAGTATGTAATTTTACTGATTTCCTTTCGTTAAAATCTTCGGTTTTAATGTGTAGACATGACCACACACACACACAAGTGTGTAATGGCCTCCAATTGTAGACCTTCTTTTATTCAACTCTTTGTCCTGACAAATGTGGACCCCATTGTTTTTTCTTTGTGATAGCAATCGTAGACCTATCACCCCCTTTTTTATGAGTCCCCGGTTTGAATGTCACTACAAGTACACACACACACAAGTGTGTAACAGCCTGCAATTGTGGACCCTCCTTTGTTCAACTCTTTGTGATAGCAACCGTGGACCACAAAGCTTTCCTTTGTGATAGCAACCGTGGACCTATTGTCCTCTTTTGTTATAGGTCCCCGGTTTGAATGTGGTTACCTACTCACACACACACCCATCCCTGGTGTTTTAAAGGTTGTGTACACCATTGGTAAGATTGAAAATATAAATGTTCACATATTTGCACATAACTTACATGGTATAAAGATGGTCATGGTGGAGAACTTCCCTTGAAATAGTTTTGCTTGAAATGCCATAGTTTTTAGGAAATGAGTAAAACAATAGTTTTTATCCTGCAGGATAAAATCTGATGTTTGAAAAAAAGTTAAAACATATAAGGATTTTTTCCAGTGTTTTCTCATGACTCCGAAGACCGATTGAGCTTAAACTTTCACAGGTTTGTTATTTCATGTAAATGTTGGGTCACATCAAGTTTGGATACAGGTCTTTGGCAATTACCAATGTTATACACAACCTTTAAAGGAAGTAAAGAGCAGTCACCTAACGGAGAAAGCATTAGTCCAAACCTGTAGTTTTGTCTTTCTGGTGATGCACATAGTCTGTAAACCTCCTGAATTGTAACATCTGGGAGGTTCCAGGGGTCGATTTCACCAAACTCTTCCTAACTTAGGACTAATCCTAGGCAATGCTAAGAGATGGGACTAGTCCTAAGTTAGGAAGAGTAACTAAAGACTAGTCCTATCTCTTAGCATTGCCTAGGACTAGTCCTAAGTTAGGAAGAGTTTGGTGAAATCGACCCCAGGTCTAGTTTATGGGAGAACCCATACTTGCAAGCCAATTTGTCAGGAATTTTCACATCCATCCAAATCTCATCCCTGGATGTGTCACTATTTGGATAAGAGGGAATAACAACGGTAAATTTCCAGCTTCTTTAAGTGATTAAGTGAAATGGGATGAGTACAACTTCAAATTGTTGTTGCTGTTGTTGTTGTTGTTCGCTTTAAGAAAAGGAAAATTTAAGAAAAAAAAAGCATAATTTCTATGATTTTTAGTTCTCTAGCCTGAAAGATCTGTAAAGCAAAACTATCCAGACTACTTTAAGAAAACAAATCATAAGACTAGCTGATGAACTTTTTCTTATTTTTTTTGTTTTCTTCCTTTGGGCGGATGGGGAGACTTTAATTGTATTTCTTTGTTTTAGTGGTTAGAATTATTAGAGGAAAGGCTGCAGGCAACCTTTAAAAATGTGGACAATGTACTAAAATAAAGAGAGAACTGTAAAAATTGTACTGTGACATTATCACTGTGGTATTATAGACAAAAAGAACCAAAACTTGACCCATATTTGCCTAGCTATAGGATTTCCCATAGAACACATCAATGTTGTAAAAACGCATACCTAAGGAAAAAACCCATAACTAACATTAAGTGTGTTTCTTTCTTTGTACTCTCGCTACTAGTCGTTTCAGACGGGAAACATAGCAAAATATATATCGTATGAAAGAGAATTATGTGCTCTTTCCAACAGTAAAGAATTTGGTGGGTTAAGTTTGTGCTTACTACGCGAAATTCCATTCCATTGCGCTGCTAACTGTAAGCACTTGAAAAGGCATGCTAACCTTCCGGTGCTTACGGTATGAAAATGAATGACTTAACAATGCAAGTCCATGGTGAACTCGCAAGCTGGGCGCCTAATTTTCTTGCTAACCTGTGAAATACCCTTACGCTTAAGCAAATTGTTTTTAAGCAGCACTATAAAATTGGCCCCAGGTAAGGCAGTTTTGAGTTTTAAAAAAGGCACTGCTCACTTGAAATCTGGATAAACAAATATTAGCATGACATTTGGCGTAATCAATCTTTCAGGGGAAATTACTCCAAGAGGCAAACGTCAACTTGACCGAGGCAGAGACGATCTCAACAGAGTTAGAGATAACGGCAGGGCAGCAGATGAAGAAACTAGCCCAGCAGACTGAGGTGGCCCTGGGTGCGGCACATGAGAAACTGAAACGAGCTCAGACACACGGAGCTGAGCTGCAGGCATTCATCAAGGTAAGTCCCAGTATTACTTGAGCTTATATGTAAATGGAGGGTTTAACCCTTTAGAGACCATATAATATAGGCCGCAAGGATCTTGTACTGAAATGCCCACAGCGGCCGCAAACAGCTGCAAGATTTGGCTTACTTCCACTTTGAGGGTCAGAGAAAACGTATCGGACCGAATTGACATTTTCAAATTTTTCCCGTGTTAACATTGAATCTATAGTTCTAAAACAAAACCATGAATTTCTGTTTCTTAACAAGACCCCCTTGCATTGGCCGTCATCTTTGATGCCAAACAATGGAAGCATGCACACTCATATGTGCTGTGCACAACTCTCAGTAAATGATACGTGCATGTTTCATCAGAGACGATGGCCAATGTGAACTATGTGAATGAATTGAATGGGCGTGCGTGATGCTTATGGATTAAGAAGATTATGTGTATGATCAATAGAGATTTCTGTTCTCTTCTTTAACCGAAAATCCTCTGGAATTTGAGTGAGGTTGTGGTTGTCACAGATGTTTACTTAAAGCACGAATGTCAGAGTTATGTCTGAGTTGTTTGTTCTAGGATGGAGTTCTTCAGGTGTATAATTGGCTTGTTTGTTTTTTTATGTTGTAGTTTTTTTCTTGTTTGTTTGTTGTTTTTTCATGAAAGTCACTTTGTTCAGCGCAAAGTGCCTTCTTGTTTAAAGTGCTTTATGAATGCTTGTTATTGTTATTGTAAAGTTCTCAAGTTTTCCTCGCGACAATTGAGGCATTGGGCTTTTGGCTTGTCGCTGTCTCTGGACCAGAAGCAATTTGTTTACAAGACCAGAACCTAATGTAAGAAAAACACAAATGACCCAAACCGAAACCGATCCTCAATCAAACAATAAAGCCTGAAATTCTTCTGTAGATGAGAATGTTGTTTATCTAGAGAGATCTGTTCAACGCTATATAAACAACCAATGAAAGCTCCAACAGCATGTTTCCAACACCCCTCCATACAACCCCACCCACGTTACTCACGGGGATGAGAAATTTCAGAGATTCGTCTGAATTCAGACTTGTTTTTGCTGCCTGCTGAAAAAAATAACTGATCATTCTCTTTAGTTATAAGAAATTTCTTTGATCTACTTCTCTGAGCTGAGGATACTTTTCCCAAAAGCTCCTTTGAATCTATAGCTCCAGTGGTTATCAAAAGGTGAAAACCAGAACTCTCCCTGATTCTGTTCTGATGAAACAAATTGAAAACCTTCCTGATTATGGAGACTTTTCCCTGTTATGTTGTAAAAAATTTCCCTGATTGCACGATGCAAATGTAGCTCTGTGAAATGCCATCATTTCAACTATACTCATTCCTCAAATTTGGATTTTGGACTACCTTTTTTCTCGGCAATAAATCTCGCCCCTTTGTATTTGAGATCAAATCAACAGTAACACACACACACAAAATTGATAAAGGAATTCATTTTAGACTTGAACATGTTTTATTTTCAAAGAGGTATATAGTGTTGATTAGAAAAGTCATCACATCTATTTACATAGCTGTTAATGTTAATTGAATGTTTACAGTGAGACAGAATGTACACATCTTTAATCTAAGGCATTTTAAAAATACACATTATGGTGACTGGCGTGTTTTGGGGTGTACCAGTAGAGTTTACTAACTTTGTTCTCTCTGTTGCCGCTTCCCAGTTTGTATCATAAACTTGGTGATCCCTGGCTGTACGGCAGTTACAGATTGATAGGCTTCTGACTGGCACCCTTGTACAAAGATATAACAAATAAGGAAGACCGCTAACATAGGGCTAGATAGCTCAGTTGCTAGAGCGCAGGCACATTAATCCCGAGGTTGTTGGTTCAAATCACTCTCTAGTCAATTACTCTTTGTTCAACCCAAAGTTTATTAACTTGTGGTAGAAACAATCTGTCAAGTCTGAAAGTCTTGAAGATAAGCCCTTCATCTAGACAAAGTACGGATTCATATTTATAAAAAAATTAATTAGTTGCAATTAGTCGAAAGAATTCTACTCTTTCATAAAACAATGACTCTTTCATACGGCTTATAAAAAGGTCCCACTTGAGACATAAAATGGGGCATACTAGTTTGAGTTTGGAGGCTTGGAATTTCATAGAGGCGTTTTCCTGGGTTACCCCTTCAAACAAATCTTATTGGATTTCTAGTTTTTGATTAGGTAGTCTGCTTCTACTATTAAACAACAGACCCCCTTGCATAGGCCACCATTGCTGAGGTCAAACAATGAAAATGTGCACATGTGTATACGCCCATGCGTAACTCGTTCTTTCTTTGATGACAGTGAGGGCGCTGTTCGAGCTTTTTACATCAATCACAATGGGTCTACGCATTTCTCTGAGTTTACCAAATTGATATGCTTAAATGTTGTCTAGGTTAAAAATGTATTCCACCATCATGATCTGTGTCAGGTTCCTAGGGTTCAGTGTGTCAAAGGTACCGGTAGTTCTATTTCTCATTTCATGTAGAGTGAGCAGACTGATTAAACTTTCAGCCTCGCTTTGGTTACATTTGGTTGAATGGGAGAAGAACAAATTGAAATGCCGTGCACACTATGATGAAGGTCTCGTAGGGAGGGCCAAGGGCTTAATTCCGTAGAGCTGCTTAAGAAGTACATTTTGCTCAACAATTTTCTACAAAGCAAAACTAAGCAGAAAACCAGTCAAAGACAACACATGTAATATGGCATTTTAGCTGGTAACTGTATTCTGGTAAGCATAATTGTTTTGCAGATTCTTGTGCTAAAGCAAGCTCTATGAAGTTTTGAGCCCTGGGCCCAACTTCATAGAGCTGCTTAAAGTAGAAAATATTGCTTAGAAATTTTCTGCTGGGCAACAATGAGCAGGATACCAGTCACATAATATCGTTCATGTGGACTGCTACTTTGGCAGGTAATCTTATTTTGGTAATAAAGCAGAATTGAATTGTGATTAGCTGATACCTCTGCTTGAGCTGCCGTGTGACATTTTACCCTGGTTGTAAATAATTATACCAATAAAAGTGGCTTTTAAAAAATAGCGCTCATATCCGTCACTCAGTGACGCTCAAGGCACTTCAACATAATTTTGTTTGAAAACTGTTTGAGTGCTTAACCCACCACCTGTGTACTCTCATTTTATATGTAGACTATTCCAACAAAGGATTTACAATTTTACATACACTGTAAGTATTAATTCTTAAAAAGCACATATATATTCAATCACATTTTATAATTGATCGTACTATACTCAAGCCAGTTAAAAATGGAAATTATTAGTTTAATGCTTTGTTTTAAACCACAGACAAGTTGAATTAACAATGAATGCACCATGTAGAATCATGGCCTCATTTCATTTCATAGAGCTGCTTAAGCATAGCAAAAGTAGCTAAGTACATAAAAATTATGCTTAACAGAATAAGGTAACCAGCCAGAGTACCATCTCACATGTGCCATCTGTGACTGGTATCCTGCTCATTTCCTGCTTTAGAATATAGCTCTGTGAAATTAGGCCCAGCCAATTTCATGGAGCTGCTTAAGCACAAAAATTAGCTAAGCACGACAACATTTCACCAGAATAAGGTTACCAGCCAAACTAGCTTGTCACATGTACAATTTTTGACTGGTATCCTGCTTATTTTTGCTTAGCAGAACATTTTTAAGCAATATTTTTTTGCAGCTTTATAAAATTAGGCCCAGATGGTTACAGGGTGAAGTTTAATTTTAATGTAATGTAAAATACAAAACAAACAAAAAACTGAATACAAACATTACAACAACAAATACACAGGACAAGTAATTAAAAAAAAAAATTTCAAGCCAAGTGTACAAATAATCTCAGAATCAAATTTAAATTTTTGAAACTATGACAAAAAACATGACCTTTCACAGGATGGTTCAAGTCAAGTTAAATATGTGTAGATTCTTCCAACCTTAAAAACTGTTTTCAAAAGTTGTGATGATTCTTAGATTTCTCGGTGAAAGTTTGACTGAATGTGGGAGAAACTGGGTGCATGGTTGGCTAGTGCGTAAAGTGCTCGCCTACCACCAATGTGGCCCTAGTGCGATTTCCGGCTAGGGTCATATGTGAGTAGAGTTGTGCATTGGTTCTCTCCTATGCCACAAGGTTTTTTTTCTCTGGGTCCTCCGGATTTCCTCCCTTTTCAATCTTTGTCTGTGCTCAGTGGTTATATTCGGGTGGGTCTTGCTGGCTGCCAAAGGCGCCCTTAGCATGCATGCGACTCAAACAGGTTGCAGCCGCATCCTTCGCAATTCAGCTGCGAGTAAGGAAGCCCCCAAGTTAATTTTATTATTAAAATTGTCTAACTCTGATGTCTTTCATTTTTAAAAGAAAACAAAATCCACCTCAAAATCTGAAGGGAAATATTTATGGTAAAATACATGTAGACTTGGGCACACAATATATATACTTTGTTTCTTTTATACAGTACTTATTTACAGTTATCTTTTGTACAAAGTTTCAGCCCTTGTTAGTCATGTTGCGGCTAAATGTCATCGATTACGATGATGTCATTCTCTTCAAAACTAAACAAAAACGGTATCCCCATTCCCATTGGTACTGAAGGTAGGGTCAGACTTTGGTAATTGACCCTGAAAAGAAATGGTGTTAACTTTCTCCAAAAGCTTACGTCTTATAAAGATGGTAATGGAAGTAAGCATCCTTTGAAATCATGAAGTCTGAAGTGCACCCGTTGATTAGAACTCAATACAAGTTTGTCAAATAGTTTGAATCTCCAAAGATCACCTGCAGGCGACTTTTTTGAATTTTCGTTGTGTCTGTTTGAATGTTGCCGTCAATACGGCCAGAGATTCGGTTGGTACCCGCTGTCACCTCACGTGGATGGATTTGACGTTTTTGATAAAAATACTGTGATTTTTGTTGTTGATTTTTTCAACAACTAGACACTATGTTGTACTGAAACTTTCAATGGCAACTTTTATTGTATCTTTTTGATAAGTTGCCTATAAACCAGCATTACGTGACAAAAACCAAATGATGACCCTGTCTTTAAACAACATACCTTCGCAAAGGAAGCTGTGACCTCACTTTAAGTAAAAGTTGGTTAAAAGCACAAATCAGCGAGAAATATATCTGCTTGAAATATTTTCATCTTGGTGAAAATTATTACACATAAAAAACACACAACTCACTTGGTAATATTATTGTCTTCAATAACTAAATTTAGTATATTAATCTTTCTATTTTATAGTTAAAATAAAAAATTAAAAAAAAGTTTCAGAAAGTAATGGAAGAAAAAGTTGAGTGCGCAAAACCGAGACATGATTACAGTTCAAAACTGAAGTGATTTTCAAAGGGGCGTTAGGCGCTCATTGAAATATACAAAACAGCAGGGGCCAATATGCAATGTATTTGTCTCAGATCTTGATCCTAAAATGTTCATTAGTGTCAGTCATTTTGTGTATGTAATAAATTTCCGTCCCTTAATAAGGCTCCAGTGTTTAAAAGCAACACAAAACAATCTCAAAAGCATTTTGTACACGTTTTGTTGCTGTACATGGAAATATGAACTCTTTTCTCGTTACTCAGGGATGTGATTTCTCCCTTTTCCACCAGAAATCCATGTTTTTGCCCCCCCCCCCAAAAAAAACCACCCCCCAGAAACCTCACATAATACTAATTTTTTAATAATACTAATTTTTTTAATTTAATTTTTTGCTTAAGATCAAATTCATAAGAAATGAAGAAAAAACCCATACAGAAGGCCCCCAGATTAAAGAGTAGGGCTTTTAAAACCAAATACATGTATATTAGTGGGCTTCGCGCTTGCAAGCTTTCGAGCTCGCAAGCTTTCGTGCTTTGCCCTCACAGTTTAGGTTTTTTTGAACAGCATTTCACATCCCTGGTTACTGTGGGCTGGCTATCAAATCACATAGGGCGCCTTCATTATATTACAATGTAACAGCCAGTGCGTGTGTGCGTCTGCAGTTACTGTGTTAGTGTTCATAATCCCATACACAACCACAGGTCTATTATGATCATGACAGCAGTCCCCATTTAATTTGTTTTCTTCTTTTCGTTTTGATATTTATTTTGAATAAGCTAAATATTATACAGCATGTACCCTGAGAACCAAAAGTCCTCGTTCTCAAAATAGGACTTTGAGATCTCGATTCGTAACCACACCTGATCTCCAATCTTCAAATCCTTAATTGCCATCACAAACCCTGACCCTGTCATAAGAGGATAATCGTTATGCATTAACTGAAACCGTCCACCGATGTAATCAGTGGTTACCTGCATTATGTACGTCCCTGAAACCCCAATTGTGAAGTGTCTACCTGCCCTGTTAAAAAACCCGCCAATGTTTGTCACAACATCACAGTCGATACGGAAGGTCCCCGCACTGTGGGAGACAATATTTCGTATCATGAACTCAGATTTGGGCCGCCCTGGACCGGGTGTGCCTGGGTTCCCGATGATACCTTTGGGACCACGATCACCGAATAACCCTTGGGGGCCTAAACCTGTAGGTCCCACTACGCCTCTTGGCCCAATAGGGCCTTGCTCCCCCATCTCTCCCTTAAGACCTTTTTTACCCTTACGTTTTGTCCCGTTGTCGCCCTTCCACCCCTGAAAACCGAAAATTCCCTTGGGTCCTTGAAGACCTTTTGTCCCAGTTTCACCGATGTTGCCCAGATCTCCCTTGACACCCTTGTCTCCTTTACTTCCTTCATCTCCACGGGGTCCTCGCCGCCCAAGAGGTCCAATTGGCCCTCGCAGTCCGGGCCGACCTGTTATCCCCATCTCCCCAGGAGCTCCCTTATCACCGGCTGGCCCGAGCTCTCCCTTACTGCCCTTTTCTCCGTCTGTAGTGTCTCCTCTTAACCCCTGTCTCCCCGGCATCCCGGTTCGGCCCGGATATCCAGGGATACCATCCACCGCAGCGATGCCTTCATCTCCAGGGCAGCAGATGTCAGATGAGTTATGTTCCCTGGATGCAGATTCTGTTTCCTTCGGCCGGCCAGAGATGAGAAGGAGCAACAGCATTGAAATGATGAAGATGTTGTTGTTATTGCTATCCATGGTTCGTCTGTCCTGTATCAGCAAGTCTGAGGCCAATGTCACTGTAGGACTCAGCAGGAATTAAATGGAAACCCTGGGTAAACAAAACAAGCAACAAAGGTGTTAACGTGTATAAGAGAAGTCTTTTTAATTTCCTTGTTCTTAGCAGATGCCTTAATAAGGAATGCTGCAATTCTTAGTACTACAGTCTGTTGCATGTACCCTCAGGACACATCAGGTACTTCTATGGTTTGTGCGAAGGTCTCTCACTCCTCCCTTCTGTACGCACCTTCACTCGCAGCGCCCACTTTGCCACATCTTCTCACCCTTTCACTGTATCCATTCCAGAGACCAATACTCTGAGGTATTTAACTGCCTTTTACCCCCGTTCTGCTGCACTTTGGAACTCCCTACCCTAATCTTGTTTTCCCACCATCTTGCAATCTATTCCAGTTTAAAGAGGAATGTGAACTGGTACCTTTTCTCTCTTTGAATTGTCTTTAATTTTCTAATAGCCTTCACCTTGTGTTGTAAATTTTAAAAAGGTCCAGATTAATTTCTGTAGTGCCAGAGAAAAAAACATTGTTTCCTGAAATAAGTAGGCCTATAAGGAATGTTTATGTAGCAAATAGACAAATTATATTGGGAGTCTAAAAAAATTGTTATAAGGAGAGAAAGGTAGAGAGAGACACTTCACATGAATTATTGTCGAAAGCCTTTGTCAGGTTGATTTCCTGTACTAAGTGTCCCAGTCGGTTAAAGGCACTGAACACGTTTGGTAATTGTCAAAGACCAGTATTCTCACTTGGTGTATCCCAACATATGCATAAAATAACAAGCCTGTGAAAATTTGGACTCAATTGGCCATTGAAGTTACAAGAAAATGATGAAAGAAAAAACACCCTTGTTGTACAAATTAGTGTGCTTTCAGATAGGAATAAAAGGCTTCTGGCCAGAAGTCTTTTATTATTTTGTGAGAAATTACCTCTTTCTCAAAAACTACGTTACTTCAGAGGGAGTCGTTTCTCACAATGTTTTATACTATCAACAGCTCTCCATTGCTCGTTACCAAGTAAGTTTTTATGCTAATATATATTTTGAGTAATTACCAAACGTGTCCAGGGCCTTTAATATCTAACATGGATCCATTCCATACATATATTCTATTATTAAAAAAATTGTGTTAATCAAGACAAAATGGTACAAATTATTGTTGGGGAAAAACCAGTCAACTTCGATCGTCGCTTCTAACAATGTTTTAATATATATCAACAACTTTTCATTGCTCTTTACCAAGTTAGTTTTTATGGTCATTGATTTTTAGAGTAATTTCCAAAAGGTACACCCTCCTTTTAAACTGTAGAGGTAGCCAAGGATGCACCAGTTTATCCCATCTGTGTGTGAGATCAAACTAAAACTAAGGAAAGACATCACTGTAATGTCAACTTGCCAGGTAAAATGTTGGAAAAATGTTGGCCCCCCACCGGGTTGCATGTTCTGAAGATAGATTGCCTGACCCATGATCATGATCTTTATGTTTAGAGAGTCACATGAGCCTTTGCCAATGAATTAAATATAACCATAGACTCATTATAGCTCTCTGTGATGGGCTATCCAGTGGGCTTTAAATGTAAGAAGTATGGAAATACATGATTGATTTATATACTAAAGCTATCATAGATGCACTGGTTTGTTCACTGTCTTTGTATCAAGATAAGGTACTAAGGTACATCATTTTGGTATTGTTTTTGAAACTACTGATACTGTCATGCTTACTGTCTTTGAGTCAAGATAAGGTGCAGCATTTGTGTTGTTTTTGAAACTCCCGATATTGTTAGGCTTATTGTCTTTGAAGATGAGGTACGATTTACAACATTGTGTTTAATTGCCTTATAGTGGAGATAATAAACAACATTGGTCCTATCAGCAAAATTAATGTTACAGAATTTATATTCTCTTTGAATCAAGATGAGGTAGAGAAGCTGATTCTGATTTCCCTATTCTCCATGAATTGAGAGAAACTTCAGATTTAGTTATATTGCAGTGCTCCCCATGCCCCTCCCCCCTTCTCCATCTCTTATTAATCTAGGCCCTCATTGGGAAAAGCAGAGAGGGAAACTTCTCCCCACTGGCACGTTGTTTACTTCTAAAAATGTCAAAACCATGGATAAAACTTTGATAGATTGATTCATCATTATAGATTTATATTGGATTAAACGGTAAGGTATGCAGTGAAATTTTGCAGAAGTTACTGAAGCACCATGACTTGAACTGCAGGGCGCACAAAGAAAAGTAGATCAGGTTCCTACGTTAATTCAATCATGGAACAGTTACAGCATCAATAAAAGTTGTGGTTTACGCTCAGCGAGAAGAGACCTGTGATTAAAGGGGTGTGTTTTATCACATCTCTTTGGGGAAAAGAGAGTTTAAATCCAGCACTCCAGATTTTTAGAGGAGTGTGAATGTTTTGATTGCCCTAAATCATCAAAACGTGGTACTGTTCGGTATTTAATGGTTTAACTCCCCTCACCCCACTTAAGAAGAGAAAGTAAAAGTTAGAAAAGTTAGGGCAGTCATGATCTGCTTATTGGAGTCCCTTGTTGAATGTCATGCTGCCTTGGGCAACACTTTGGCAACTTACTATTTTCATGAACTCCTTCCAGTTTTCAGGACTTTTGTTACTGTTTCAGTTACTATCCGTGTTCAAGACCTAGAATTACATGGAGACCATAACCTCTGCTGCCCAAATATTGGCCCTGGTGCCCCTTCAAAAGGTTCCCCATAGACTTTAAGATTTTCTCTGGAAGTGCCCTTTGAAAAACGACCTTGCCCTCTCAAAGATGAAACTCCAGGCCTGTTTTTTTTTACAAACCCTTTAAGGATTAGAACCTTGTCACTTTGACATGAAATTGATTTAATTTGTTATTTTTTTATTGCAATGTATGTGTCCATGCACACCGGAAAGATTGATAACATTTTAAGTAGAACTGAACAGTCATTCGGTATACAGAGTGTATGAGGATCAGATGGTGAGAGGCTCTGGAATTCATGTTGGTATTTTTGTAAGTTTAATCACAGCGTTAACTATGAAGGACAATTGTACAAACGGAAGAACTTCATTAACAGTCGGTTAACATGTGTTCTCTTCGTTAAGGGGAAAAGGGGGGGGGGTGCAATAAAAATGGGGAAAACAGTTTGACCAAAATACCTCTCAGAAGTCAGAGCACTATTATGCTAATACTGTCCATGTGTTGGGTTCGTTAGCAGTAATTGGGGGAAAACAACGAGTTGGACTCGTTAATGTTGTACCTTGAGTTTCTAAATCTGGGACTGGGTTGGGTAAACACAGTGATCGCAGAGGCCTTTGCTGCACATGTATGCGTGCAGCGCGGGCCTGAGAGACTTCGTTCAGCAGTTGATGTTTACATAGCTTAACCTTTCTCATGAGGGTCATGTCATGAAACAACGAAACATTGGAGTGTAGATGATAACTGTGCCCTGCCATAGTCAGGGCTCAAATTTGGGGGAAAAATCCACAGGATCACTAGACCTTTATCTCAAAATGTTTACTGGACTATAAATGTTTGTACAGGACCAGAATCAAAATGAGAAAAACCTTCCTGACACAGTTTAACATACATTTGACTGTTTTAGTTTGTACAAGCACTGAGACATGTAAGAGAAGATTGATCTAATTGAGTTGGAAAGTATTAGACTCAAAGTCAACATTTGATCATAATTCGTTTCTGTTCAAGATATTACACAGTGAGGTATTGTTATTGACATGAAAAACACAAGACCACCGGACTAGTTCAGTCCGGAGTTCACTGGCCCAAAGCTAAAATCACTGTCCTCGGGCCTGTGGTTCAGTGTAACATTTGAGCCCTGTTGGTGGTGTTGTTCCTATGCCATCAGCAGGGATGTCCCATCGCTCACTGTTTACAGGAAACGTCTTAACTACTTCTTTTTAGTCATGACACCTATGTCGTACAACACCTTGATCTCTCTTGCAAAAGCACTTTGTAAACACATTTAGGGTTATTACTTCTGTTATTTATACAATTCCTTCAGCATCAGAGGTGAATTGCCTTTTGATTATCATTACCTATTTAAGTTGTTTGAAGACAACAAACTTTTAAATCTCGCCCTGCCTTTCACCTCTGTGGACCCTGGTTCAAATCCTGGGCCATTCCTTGCATATGGATCGAGTTTTCAGTCCCTGTTTGCTTCGGTTTTTCCTATCATTTCCTATCAAGGGTTTTTCTCCCACATCTAAGACTGACATTTCTTCATCATCCTTTCTACACAGGTATCTTTGGGTCATAGTATTAGTCTTTTTGGAGGTCCCTTTGCTCCGTTACCAGAAATATGTACAAGCAGGGCCCAAGTTCATAGAGCTGCTTAAAAAGTAGCTAAGCACAATAAACTGTTGCTTACCAGAATTTAAGGTTACCAGCCAAACTACCATGTCACATGTACACATTTTGACTGGTAACCTGCTTACTTCTGCTTAGCAGAAAATTGTTGTTAGCAATATTTTCTGCTTAAGCAGCTCTATGAAATTAAGCCCAGGGCCCAATTTCATAGAACTGCTTAAGCACAAAAAGTAGCTAAGCACAACAATATTTCGCTTACCAGAATAAGGTTACCAGCCAAACTACCATGTCACATGTACAATTTTTGACAGACAATTGCTAAGCAATATTTTCTGCTTAAGCAGCTCTATGAAATTGGACCCTGTATGGAAATGAAGCTGTATTCAATTCATACAAAAACTTTGTGAAGTTTTCTTGTATTTTTTCCACATTCCAATTGATGTTTCCAAAGGACAGCATGAAGGGTTATGATCTGGGCCCAGACAATATTGCTTAACAAGTTTCTGCTAAGCAAAAAATGGCAGGATACCAGTCACAGATTTTAGTTTCAATCTGAGTGCTGACTGATTATACAGTTCATTCATACCAGTACCAATCTTCCAGAGAAATGTTTCATCATCGAAGGGCAACCTCAACATTTGAGGGGTCAACGGTTCCAATAACTGGGAATTCCATCGGTGACACCCAATCAACAACACTTCTACTAGATTGGCAGGGTTGTTGGCACACCAGTTTGATGGTAACCTAGTTCTCCCAATGGGGACACCAGTTGTGCCACAGTTGGGCAATACTTGAGTGGCATTGACACCCCATACTGCAGAGCAAGGCTGAATGGGGATATACACTGGTACCCAGTTTCCCTAATTACATTAGAAATGTTTCCCAGTCATCCAATCCAACGCCCATGGGTAATAACATTCCCTTCCCTTAAGACATGAGACATAAGAAAACTTTATTCATCTTTATTTCTCTTTGTTCCAGCGCCTTGAGCAACTTATTGGTGGATACGTGCGCTATAATAGGACTCCAATATGACTCTTGTTATTATTAGGAATGTTGTGATCAGTAAGCAGGTGGATGAAGATTCCTGTTAATAGTAACGAGCCCCAACGGGAGACTTTGAGATGTAAAAAATACTTGGTAACTTTCCCTTATTTACTGATGGAATCATGATGGAATCATCAAGAACCCCCATAACTTATAGAGAGAGTATTGCACGATGTTAACGTTTTAAAGGATTTCTTCTCTGAACTCAAGATGGTGGCAAAGAAATGAAAAAACAACAACAACAAATTGACCTTAAGCTGAATAGACAAGCTATAAATCAATAGACGTAATGCAAATGATGTTAATTGAGTAGGGCACCCTCGCCTAGAGGTCAAATGAATGTTCAGGTAAGGGTATAGGCAGTTAGGCTAAAAACAAACAGTCAGTGTTGTCTCTCAGTGCTTTTTTAGTTGCAAAGACAGGTCACCTAAATCAATTACTTGTGCCTACTACCTTGGGTATTTTAAAGAAATTAATATCCTTTATTTAATTAAGCAGGTGTCCCCCCCCCCCCCCCCCGATATTCTGCTTGTTTTCTGAAATGCCTATGGGACAGATCTGAAACAAGATATAAAAGGATGTGAAGTGTTTGCAGCACAAAAGCGGAAGGAATTTTTATTCGTGACTTTATGTCAAAATGAGCACACCGGTTTAAGGTACGTGCTAGAATTATCAGAGACACACTTGCTCACCCAGAATACTTGTGTTAAAGAGAGGATCTTGCCCCTTGTTAAAATGGTGTAAAATACCATTGAATGTGATACCCTTCCAGTGCAAAATTTGTTAGAATCCAAAAACATCCAAAGACGTGGGTCTGTACATTTCAACTTGAGGTTAGAGACTTGTAATGTATTTTCCTACTTTCAAAAAGACTAGATCTTTGAAAACGAGTAAATCACAAAACTGATTTTTGACCTTAGAACCCCCTCTTTAAAACTGGCAACGCAAACTTGTTGATTTGCGGCGGTGCAATGTGAACACATTAACAGTCACATATCCGCGTTAAATTGGCAATAACCCAGTTTGCTACCCTTGGCAGACTGCAAGACCTCTCCACATGCCACTATGTCTAGCTACCCTTTCCTCCGATGAAAAGTTGTCTTTTTGATTATGTTTTAAAGGCATCACGGGGAAGTAGCATCAAATTCATTCCAGTTCCCAGTTTTCAAGAAACCTAACCTGTAAAAGAATTATTCTAACAAAGATGCGAGCTTAGAAAAAAAACCCGTAACCTTAACACATTATACAAATTAAATCAGGGATAAGAATTTTCACTTCAAATCTGACTTCATTCCCCTTTTGTCTGCCTGGTGAAAAAAGGGTAGCTGTTATTTCTTCAGATATAAGGAAATCATTCTGTTTGATCTACTACTCTAACACTGTGTATACTATACTGTTTCCTAAAGCTCCTCTTAGCATTTTGATCCAATGTTATGTCGTACATGTTTGTGTTTTAAACATGGATGTGATCCCTGGCTATATGGCAGTTACAGGTTGAATGGCTTCTGACTGGCACCCCTGACTGCCAAAATTAGCTAAATCGCCCATTTAGCACCATCACTCTTATCATATGGTATAATGAAATAAAAGAATAGAACTAGCTGTTGCTAACTGCTTACCAACCAAAAGGACCTATTGTATAAATGCAAAAACTAGTTAAGCCAGAGTCTCGTTCTCGAAGAAAGACTCTGCTAGAATTGAGACCCCAGGCTGTGAACTATTTTTGGGTTTTGAAATTATTCAAAGTTATCAATGGTAATCAAGGTTGGCTCTTCCAAAAACAAAGTAGCAACAACCCTGTAAGATTTTCAGTTGATTTATTATTATTATTTTGACAAACTCACTTAAAAAGGCTGTGTCACACGAGGCAACTTATACAAGCAACCAGTTCCAGGCAATCTCCCAAAAGAAAATTCATTCACATTCCAGTTTTCTCATCATTTTCCTGGGGTTAGTCATGTTAGTGAGTAACAGCTAACTGTATATAGAAGAATGTCCCTTTTGCTGTCTAAGTGTTTCTCATTCATGCAGTGCAGTTGGTTGCCTCCAAGTTGCCTACAAAATTGCTCTGTGTGACATGGCCTTCAGTTGGGTAGTTAGTGGCAGTTAATGTATTATTTATGGGTTAAATAATGTTGATGAAGTGTCTACTGTCCTGTTTTTGTTTGTTTTCATTTTTGATTTATATTTTTTGAATGTCACATCTCTCATTGTAGACAGTGAGTAGATCACACAGTGTCTTAAAAGGGTACAGTTGTTATTATTAACTAGTGAATGAAACCAGGGAGTCTGGATTGTGCTTTGCACTGTAGGAATCAAAGAGGCGTTCTCGTCAGTCTGTCAGTAGATGTGGGAGGGGAAACCCCTCCAAAAGGGCCTGAAAAACCTGGCCAATATTCAAGTCTGTGGTTTGTAAATCACATCATCACAACCTGCCTCCTGTTTAAACCACCAAATGGCATCCCTGGGCTGATGTAAGTGGATGAGGCCACTAGAGAGTGGCTGCTTCACAGTACTTTGGAAATTTAATTAGTTTTGTTTTCAACATAGGGCGAGAAGAAGAAATGACAGGCCTGTGATTTATCAGAATTTTTCCTGATTTCAGGTTTTTTCCTTGGTATCCCTGCACCTTCAGATTTTCTTGAAAGAGGCAAACTTGCCATCACAGAGGAGAACGAATATGCCCTTGTCATGACCAGATGATGTAGAGACTCTGTAAACTTCTGCGATTTCACATTTAGCAATTCTATTGGCTTCGTCTCCAAACAAAGAGGGAAATTTTATCAAATGTTCAGGATTCTTCATTTTCATACATTCTCATAAGGATTGCTATCAGATATATGATAGCCATGTCAAACTGGCTCTTTGTGCAATTGCCCCTGCTTGCACATTGGCGCAACCACGCAGTCATCACGTGTACGAACATTACATATAAAGATATTATTAAGTTGCCCTTGCAGGGTTTTGCAACCTTTTACAACGACACTCAACAAGACACGCTGGGAACTCGGGGTGTGTAGTTGGTGGGTAATAATGCTGTTGGGCCAGGTGCAGGTACTATGCTTTGTAAATGGGAAACTCACTCAAAGTGCACGTGGCAACCCCATAAGACAAGAGAAAGCTGTAATTCTCGCAGTACCCCGGCTGGCCTTAAAGTGGTAAGATAGCCTTGTAAAAGGCCCCATACATGTTTGTTGATAAACTTCAGCAAGGTAAAACCTCATACCTCTGTTGATTAATAAAAGGGAAGGTCTTCTTCACAATTCAAAGAGATTTTGTTATCTGGGGTTTAAATTACAGATGGGAATAATTGATTCACTGTTGGATAAATCATGACGAATCATGAAAACATTCCTCGCATTCCTCGCATATGATGCAAGATCAGAGGTGAGACAATCTCCCGACCATGAGTTTGAACCTTAACCATAGGGAAAGACCAATTACATTCATCACACCTGTTACTTAAGAAAGGAGCATTGTGATAGTGTCTTGGCGTTCCTTAGATCCTCCTCCCCCCCCTCCTCGGCTCACCCTTGAAGATGGGAATTCCTACCATCAGGGAGCAATACCAAAGAAAACCTTGTGATGGGTTAGTTTTTGTGTGGGGTGAACTCGTGTTACTCTTAACCCCTAGCTGATTACGTCATGGGGAACATATTTTTCAAATTTATTTATGGTGTATGATAACGGCATCATGTTTCAACCCTGTCTGAGAAATAATAAAAGTGTACTTCCACTCACACGCTAACGGTATCATTCAGATTGAGTAAGACAAAAAGGAGATTGGAAAAAGATACAAGTAAGACGAATTGAGATGCTTGTTATGTTTTTCCGTCAGAAGCCAATTCTCACTATCCATGGTGGACAAGGTCCCTACTGATCCCATGCACCAATGTCACATGCAGCTATTTAAATAAAAAATGAAAAAAATTATGAGAGATTGCCTAACATCACAAGGCTACAAACAGCCATTTCAAGGTGAGGGCTACACACAACTGATTTGGGCTATCGACCCAAATCAACTGTCACCAGGGACACGTTCCCACCTACTCCTGGGGCTGAAACAGGGCTACCCCCTTCACAGTCCATAAGAATGTAGGCATGGGTATCATTCACTATAGGAGCCTGGCTGGTAGAGCAGAATGCACTACCTTCCCAACTTGTCTACAAAGCAATTATGGTAAAGTGCCTTGCTCAAGGGCACAAGTGTCATGACCGGGATTCGAACCCACACTCTGCTGCTGACAACACCAGAGCTTGGGTCAGGTGAACTAGACCGCTAGGCCACGACACACTCACCATTTTAGGAGTCATCTTTTATTTTATTTTATTTCATACAACATCTAACAGCACAAGCGCCAATTAAAAAGGATGGATAAAAGACTTTTATAAAACTTTCAAAATAAAACACAAATAAATAAAAAACACACAGACAATGGAAAAGTCAGAATTAACAGAGCGATTACATTCTGCGATAATGCACGAATGAAATAAATTGTAAGTGTGTAAATACCCTGTCACCTAAAATGTGCACTACACACAAGGGGACACTGAATCCCAAAATGGCCAGGGTTTGCCCTTAACTCTTCCAGTGACCAGCCAGCAGGACCAGTTGGCTTGTCATTTCACTGGTCGGTCAACTTTTTCACTATAGTCTGTATTTCAAAAAAATAGGGATGCTCTTCAACACTGAGCTAGTCAGCTGGACCACTTGGAGAGAATTCTGACAGGCCCTTTGGCCTTTTTAACTGGCATTTGGCCAGCGGACCACTGTTGAGGGAGAACACTGCTGGCGCAACTAAGATTATTGTGTTGATGAAGTCAGGTGAATTAGGTCTTACTAAACAGCTTACTAAACACCCTGAAAAATTTCTCTGCTGGGGAAAAAGTGGAGACTGATAATGCTTTTAACAATTCTCTGCGAGGTCATTTTTCAGAAGCCTTGTAACATGCATCAAAATTTAGTATACTGGATAGCCATTTAACTCTACTCTATAAAACAAACAAGAACATTTTTTTTAAGTTTTAGTGACATTTTGAACAATAAATTTGTGTCATGGGATTCTTCATTGTACATGTAGATGACGTTATTTTCAATGAACATGCTGTACTATTCCAGTCAATAAAATTAAACCCTTGAATCTATGAAATAATAATAATAATAATACACAGTTCTTATATAGTTGCACTTTTCACTACCGAAGGGCATCCCAAAGTTTTTGTTTTTCTACAGGTATGCACAGCTTGTTTGAAACTATAAGACTAATTTTACATGTATATTATACAAATATTGGATGGGTATGAGCGAGTCGCCTCAAAATATAATCATGAGGTGAAATCTGGACTATTCCATTTCACGGGGCAAAGCCAAGTAAAATGGAAAAGTCAGAATTAACAAAGAGATTTCATTCGTACACACAGAACCTTGTCATTTTGAAATTTGTTCACGATAAACACAAAACTCGGCAATCCTACACTCTGAACCCCCCCCCCAAATATAAAAAAACAACAACCCCCCCCCCCCAAAAGAATCTTCTTAATACTAGTGGACAACTCCACATAGACACCAACCTTGTCCACCGTGACAAAACCTTGCCCCTGAACAAAGAGGTGAGTAATGTTTACTTTGTGGATTGACGCTTTGAAGCGTCCACTAATTTTACATATTGGACTCCAATATTCAATTGTGGAACATCACGGCAGTAAATGCATGGCAAAATACTGAATGACACATGATGCATGTTCCACCAATCAAATGACATGGATTTCTGTTTGTGGTATATAGAAATACGTATAGCACCTTGTAACAGTCTACAAGGTGCTGTGGCAAAATCTTACAGCAGCCAACCATGCTAGAATTGTACACAGCTCCTACCTTGCTAAGAAAGTCACCTTCCCAAGGGTGCTAAAAAGAAGCTGTTTTCCTCCTGCACCAGCTCAGAATGAGCAGGAGGTCTACGTTTACAATCTATGAGAGTCTTGAGATCTGTGGTTTTTTGATTTAGTCACATCTCTCCACCAGATGGTGTTTAATGACGGAATATTTAATCATATCGAATACCAATCCCCACTAATCTTTTTTTGTACATAGCGATCACCTTGCCATATTTTTGTAGGGGGCATTCTTGAAAGTTTCCACTTTTAAAAAACCGTAACTTACTTTTTTAAATCCTTAACTTTCACCACCTACCTGGCGTGCCGAATTTAAAATTCCTTTCGAGTTATTGGTTTTATATTGTTATGTTACCCCCTGACCAACGTCACTCAGACCCCGACCAAGGACTACCGGAGATTGACACTGATAACCGCTGAAGCATCCCTGTGAGAGTGTTTGGCAAATGGTCCAACATGTGTGCAAAACTGCACAGCAGTCTTGGCCAAGATCAAAAGGGGACTCCATGGACTGCACAGCATGTGTGTGTGTGTGTGCCACGTCACCCACACAGGCAAGATGAAAGACACAAAGATGATGTTGAAAAGGTTTTTCCCTCAGATGACAAGCTGAGGAAATGATTTCATAATTTTTCAAGGCGCTGTGCCAAGTTCAAGGTATCTGTATGGATTAGAGAGCTCTACAGCGCTGACCGCCATACCATTAATGTCACACATGATATCGTTTAGAAGAGGCTACTCGAGATGACTTCCTCGGTGGCCGGGTTTCATCGGGTATCATAGGGTGGAGGAAAATCTAGGCTGAGGTGATGAGGGTAGTGAAGTTCAAGACAGGTGAAAATAGTTTCGTCATTCTGAAAGATATACTTGACCTGGAGAGCTCAATGAGAGATTTCAGAAAGCAGAGAGGATGAAGATGTTAAAAGGAGGAGAGAAGAAGATGATGAAGTGATATTAAAGATGATGTAAGAGGACTGTCGGACCATGGAGAAGCACTGTCCATTGACGTCCATGTTGACATTGACGAATGTGGATGACTTCTTTCAAGGACATGTGTTCTTATTTGTTGCTTTGGTCTTGCCAAGCTGGTCAAGTGACAGTTGTAGGCTACATCCCAGGCCTGGAATTACATGGATGCCACGGATTATTACAAATAATATTTATAATAATTCTCTAGCTCTTTCTGCCTGATGAAAGAAGTAGCTGATGTTTTCTTCAGATTCAAAGATTAAGAAATAATAACAATAATATTTAAAATTTATATTGCGCCTCTTACATACAAAATGATCAAAGGCGCAGAACACACGTTAAAAAGCACAGAATGGAAGAAAAAGACATAGAAAAAAGACTGGTCATCAGGCCAGTGCCCAAACAAAAGTATAGGATACGTCTGTCCCGCCAACAGAGAACTAAATAGTTACTTATTACATAAATGTTATTCTTTGATCTAGTTCTCTAGTTCTCTAGTGCTGAGGATTATATTCCTATAAGCTCCTTGAAATCTAGAACTCCAGGGTTACTTAAAGGTGTAAATGCTTTCAACATAGACCTACTTGCTGACATTTGGATCTTAATGTCACACCTTTTTAACAATTTATTTTGTTGGGTTGAACAAAGAAAGTTGACAAAAGTGAGATTTGAACCTCCGGATTAACGTGCCAGTGCTCTACCAACTGAGCCATCTAGCCCTAATGTTGGCAGTCTCTCACTTCTGCAATCCTTGCTGTATAAACATCATAATTAGACCTGACACTACAACATCCCTGCGGAGTTTCAAAGATCTCAAACCACAGAACTAAACTTTGGCCCAATGAAAGCGTCATCAGTTGCCCAAAATAGCAAGCCCTCAAAATCCAAAGGCTTGGGCTGCCGCCAAGGGTGAAAACAAGTCTCCCTGAAGTCGTTGGACATGACCGCAAGTCTCCAGAGGTCTAGTCCCATTGTGAAGGTTCATTTCTACTCTCAGCCACAGTTTTTTTCTTTTCTTTTTCTGCGGTGGCCGGCCCAAGGTTGGCTTGCCCTTGACTGAGATAATTCTGGTTGAAATAATATCACTGGTCACGAAATGTCAGCCTAATTTGAAGTGAACACCACTGTGACAAAAAAATTTGTGGCATTGAACTAGAACTTTCAGTTCCGGTTTTTGTAATTAGGTCATTGCTGAAACCACAGGTTCTTCTCAAAACATGGGAGTTTTTATTTTCTTGGATGATGGTTGTGATTACAGGACCTTTTGCTGAATAAACAGACTTCTTCTTTGTGTGCCCTGGGGGTGGGGGAGATTGTTGACGGAAGTTATGTTTTTAGCCTATGCTGTATAAGGGAAGGCCTTGGAATCTACAAGAATACTGGTGGTGAACAGTTTCCTCAGTAAAGATTCCCATCATTCAGCTCGTTATGCTTTGGGAAAGTATTCCTATGATTTCTGTACAAATCATATATTATGAAAATAACCTCTGCCATGCTAAACTACAAATCTGTACAGATTGTTTAAAGATTTCTTGTTAAAAGTACATGTAAGATCAGATGAAAGGAAAAGTTACAGTGGTTTATTGAAGAGTGAATTCATCCTGACACTCTGCCTGAGTCTGCTGCATAGAGACAAGGCATTAAATTTGAGTTAATTTCAGGTAGCAAATAAGTACAAATAAAAGTTGAGCCATCTTAATTATAGTTATTTGTTAACCTCAAAGATTTAGAGTGACTGGTTTCAAGCAAAAATCTACACAAACATCACCTTTTTTCACCAGAGTTGTAGCAACTAGGGGGGTGTGACCCCCCCCCCCCCCCCCCACCAATCATGTTTTCCTGTTGTCATTTTGAGCATTAGTCGGCAAAAGGAGCTCAAAGAGAACAATTGCATGCACACCAAACAATCAGTAATTTTGCCCACCCCCCAACAAAATTTAATTTGTTCTTCCTATTGCAAAATAGGTTTGTAGCTTTGACATTACTGAATATCCATGCTGGGTGCACCTGGAATGGAGAATTAGGTGGCGCCTTGGCAAACTGCTTCCCATCAGCCCCCGAAATGAATTTCCATTCAGCAAACTTACTTCCACACCACCATCTAAATAAAAATGCCCTTAGCAGTGCCTCGGATAGTTGTGCAAAACTGCATATTATTATTTGCCTTCTCCTGTTCCTTGCAGATTATCAGGGGCTGGTTGCCCAAATCTCAGATTTAGAGTTAATGGACCTTTTTGCAGGAAAGGGGCAGGCTAAAGGGGTGTAACACCAGCTTCTTTTGATTGAGGCTGACCATGCTACAGCAAAAAAAACAAAAAAAAAAACACACTTGTTATTGAACACAGAAGGGGGTCCTTGGAGAAACATGAGGACATGTGCTCCATGACTAATACACTCAAGAGACACCATTCACTAATGGTTTCAACTCCCATGTGGACCCTGAATGAAAAGGTGGTTGCTGCTACCGATTGATGGGGGAAAGTTATCCGCTCTGTGTGTAGCTGTAAAGAATTGGTAGAAATTTTCTCTCATGCGAAGCACATTTCTTGCATAGAACTTCTTACCAGTCTACATCGGGAAGCCGCTGATGTAGAAAAGATTCAAAGCTTCCCTGGCAAACTTAGACATAAGGGATATCAAATTTCGTACCAACTGTTTCACAGCTTAGATATTTGTATGCCGTTATACTCATAGATATCCAGTGAACGTTTTCCATGTAGGCCTATAGCCTAGCAAAATACCACCCAAAATGTTTCAGTCGCTACTCAAAGTCATCATTAGCTACTCAGTGTTTTCAGTGCAAAATATTTGGACAAAATCACTCCTTGATTACCCATATTCACAGGTGATTATGCAGTTCTGAAACAGAAGCAGAATTAGGATTGCATTTTATCAGCATAATTAGTCTCTGAAATTTACATTAAATGTTTTCATTGATGTAACTTTTTTTACAACTTAGGGACTTGACAAACTTTTAGCATGAGTCCAGAAATTTCTGCAAATCCCCTGGTCCTTTTAAAAAAGAAAAAATTTCAAACCCACTTTTAAACATGTAATAATTTAGTCCAAAGCTCCTCTTAAAAATTCAGCTGAAAAAGGAAGAAATAATTATGGTCTTGTAAACAATGAAATTTCAGTCTAGTGAAAATTGTAATCTATACTGTGATCAACTGGACATTTTCTCATTGCCACCCTTTGTTCAGACTGCTTAGACTGTGCTGGACTGTATAGGAACCTGTGTTAAAGTTGTTTTTTCTTCACTGATGACATGATGAAGTATAGTTGTTGCTACCAAAGCTTAAGCAGATATTTTTAACTTGTTAGTGCTGCATTTTTTCCCTCCTTCTGCATTTACCTGATTACAACACAACTACATGTACCCACCGCATATTCTCTGGACATTTTCAAGCCTTGCAACTACTTAAAAAACCCAACACCAATCTTTCCTGTTCGAGGCGAATTCCTGTAAATAAAACTCCTTATTCAAATTTTGTTTTATTTGACATACATCAGAGGTTCCTGTCCTCACCCTATATCCTGTAATTACCGTCCTGGTCTTCTAACTTTAGACAAGATCAGTAAAGACTGATCACATTCACCCCTCTGAATCGAGGACGGTCTTCCTCTGGACCAGACATTAGAAATTATACCATGGGGGGTTAATCATTGTTCGGATCACCTCATGATAACGCCACTGTTTGATTGAAACTGAAGGTCGGTGATTAATTTTTATTTTTACCCGATTTGTCCAGACAAATATTATTGTCTGGAATTGCGGCGACATTGTGGTTGTTTACATTTATGTTGGGGCTGTCCATATTTTAATTGGTGAGTCATGGACTTGAGGCGGTGTGTTGAGTTGAGAAAAACATTTTCCTGTCACTTTGTTATCAAAATATGGAAATCTATGCTGTAAGAAAGTCGGCGCTGGTGTGGGAAGGGCCGTGGTGTCAGGGCAGTCGCTCTGACGTGGAGGGAGGAGAGACTGTGGTGAAGCCGCTCAACTTTTGTATCATATATGCAAAACTCCAAAGAAGTCTGATACTGTTTTACTAGCATGGATCATCATCATGTTATCTGATTTCAGTTTTTTTCCCTCCAATCTTGGGGCTTCTTGAAGGTAGTGAAGCTGCCCCCAAAGGGAGAAATCAATTGTCCACATTGTGTACAAACCTGTAGTTTTGTATTTCTGGTGATGAACACAGTCTGTAAACCTCCTGATTTGTAAACATCTGGGAGGTTCTGGGTCTAAAATAAAGGGGAACTGAGGTCTGCAATCTACTTTGCAGGAATTTTCAAAATTCCTCAAATCTCATTCCCTGCATCTATCATTAACAAATAGAAAAACTGAATACTAGGATTGGAACTTTTTAGCAAAGTCACCCTTCCTATTTGGCACATAATAAGACTTGTCCTGCAAATGACAGCACTTAGGCCTATGCACTGTAGAAATGTCACAATAAAAAAAACATGTCACAATAAAAAAAACACGCCACTAAGCAAGCAAGTGACTCACATTGAAGACAAATCTATAAATGATTACACAGTCATTATAGTACACTGCACATTTCTAAGTATTTAGGTAGGGGCTGTTTTTACTTGTATACCCCCCCCCCCTTTTATTTATTTGTCCCATCACACTCATAGTACACCAGAACACGGGTAATATACTACATGTTTAAAACACATTACATAATTACAATACCTTGCACGTATAGAAAGTGTGCAAATGGAGGCCTCCTCAGAAACACTGTCACATTCTGACCAGTCATGTTCAGTTCAAATTAATTCTCAACAAGTCATACATTGTGACTGCCAACAGTTTCAGCACCAGTCACCTGTTGGATTCAGTAACTGTGGCACGAGAACAAAATAATGGCGCATCAATCTGACAAGCCAGTAGTTGCGAGTTTAATTTGAATAATGTTTGTGTATCTTTAGTACAGCAACCTCTACCAACCTAATAGCCATACAAGTTCATTCAGAGTTTCATTTTCATTTCATTTATTATTTCACAGGGTAAGAAAAAACAGATACATAGCAGACAGTCTTTAAAAATACAAATACATTTAAATTATACACTACAAATTGTGTATGGGTGTTCGCTGTCTCTTGTGTAACTACGCAAAAGCTTGCCCTGAATCATGGGACGTAACAACTGTCTCTGGACTGTAGTCTGAGGAATTCAAATTGAAGCAGTAACTTGTGACTAAGCAAGTCAATGTACCAGACAATGATTCAAATCTATTAACTCACCAATGGCTATTGGAGGAATATAGGTGTTCTTTGCTCCAAGTATATATGTATGTACTGGTGTCAAAGTTTTAATTTTTAATGCAAAAATTAGTTTTTGTTTTTTTAGTTTTTTGTTGTTAAGACTTCGAGAAAGACTCTGCTAGGGTTGAAACGTCAGACTAATTTTTGCATTTGTACCACAAGACATTTTGGTTGGTAAGCAGTTTGCAGCAGCTTATTCTATTTTCTCTTTGAATTTTTAAGTGACAAGTACGTTTGTTCTGAAGGACACCTCCTCAAGAAAAAGATAAAATAATGTTGAAAATGACGGGGATCAAAAGAAAAAATAAAGCATCGAGGCAATGTTTTATACTCCATGGCCTCTTTAAATTCATTACTAACAAATTTGACAAGCAAAGTACAATAACACAAAGCCCACTCATTCTTCACTCTGTGTTAAACACCCTACTGACAGTCTGTTTGCTGTCCAACCATTAATATGCAATCGATACACATAAATAAAAACCAGACTATTTTTTTCGGTAGTTTCGATTGATTGAACACATTTTACAGAAAGCCTTTTTAGATCATAAAAAGTGTCCCCAACGCTCAACCCAAATTCAAACCAATTGTTCTCCTGGGGTGCTGCGGTATATTTTGTTGCGGTGGGGCTAACTCAATTCTGAAACTTTTACATCTGCTAATAAAAACATGATGATTGAATTTAGTTTAAGGAAGCTGCTTTTTATCACAAACTGCAGCTGTATTTTAATGAACTGGGTGTGATCTAATGAAATTGATTGATAAAGTGGAGAAAACATGATAGCACTTGAGAACGAACATCTGAAAGAAGAGAATTAATGTGTTTCATCAAATTTCACAAACACTCTCTTATACTGTTAAGGGCTCAAAATTACATAGGCGGCTGCCTGATTTGTACAAATTTTAAGTTAAATATCGGGACGCTCATTTGGTATATACAATCGTCGTGAGAATTTGTTTTTGTTTGACCTGCTTGAACTTTTTGAGAAAACATCCTGCAGTAGTCCATACTGTGTCATTTAAAACCATAAAATCACCAAAAGAGTTTTGACTTAAATATTGAAATTTTAAAACAAAGTCGGGGGGAAAAGGTAAAACTTTCCAATGCAGTTTTTTCTTTGTGAATATACATTGACCGGTTTAAATAAATACTTAAGTTTTCGACTCTCTTTTAATTTTTAATTTTTGTTAATGATTTGAAAGGATTCTTGCAGGCCTGTGATATGCCAGAAATTTTCTAAATTTTGTTTTTTTTTGGTCCAAGATTTCTTTTTGTCTCTGAAATTCTTGAAACTTGTTAAATTTCCCGCAATAAAAGAAAGGTGACCAAAACAAATGACCAACCAGTCAAAAGCCATTCATTCTAGCATCCCCCAAACAAAGATATTGACAAAATAGGGAGACCATCCAAGATAGGACTAGATACCTCAGTTGGTAGAGCGCTGGCACATTAATCCGGAGGTTGGAGGTTCGAATCCTGTTCTGGTAAATTTTTCTTTGTTCAGCCCAAAATTGTTCTTAATTGAATGATACAACATATTTGTCCTTTCATTTTATTGAATTAGTGTGAACATACTTTTGTCATTTCTCAATAATTATTCAAAATTTGCTCAGTCAGTTTTCCTTGTGGTTTATTACTTGATATTTAATGTATTTTCTAAGATGTTCTTGATATTGTCAGAAATTACCTTGTTTTTGGGGGGTTTATTTTGACGTATCTATCCATCGGTTGGGCCTGACCTTTTTATCAAGCCGCCATCTTAAAGGTGAAATGGTGATAAAACAACGGAAACGTGCAGCTATGTAAATGCGCAGTGCACAGGATCAGCCAATGAGCTGCCTTCTCTTGGCCTCTAGCTGAGGGCGCCCTACTCAACTAACATTACGTGCTTAAGGCCTACTAAGAAATACTTCCCTGTCAATGGTGTAAACCATTCTAAAGATAGTAGCAATACCCATGAGGGCCCCCCCCCCCCCCCCCCCAATTTACAGAGTTGTTTTAAAACGAGTGATCAACTCTTAGTATGACAGTAAAATAAATACATGAAGTTAGGCACAAACAAGTTGTCAAAATGTATTGCGTCTTATGAGGGATGAGGTACATGTGCCTGATGATGATTAACTCAATTGGTCTCACTCATCAAGGGTAAGCTTTTATAACACTCACAACAGTGTAGGTCAGCCCCCCCCCCCCTACTGTACTTCACTTCCCTGGTATTCCTTTACACTGACACTGTTCAAAGCAATTATGAGATACAAGGGAGGAGTTGGCCACACAATGGTTAAGTATTGTTAAACCATGGAGGTAGGAAAAGATCCATACTTACATAATGATTGCGTGTGACTGTGAAGCTCATTGGCTTCAGAAGTAAAGGAGTGCATATGTCTCTGGAGATCAGCTCTGTTTTTTTTTTGCGTTCCACTTCCATGTCATGTCCTATGGACGGACCACATGGGTGGACTACTGGGAAGTAAAGGGTTTCTCTTTGGGGAAAACACTCTGTGTTTTGTCAGCATGGGATGTGGTGTCAGTGGGAGTTGGTGAAACAAGAACACCACCAATCAGAGATGTAACCTCCTACCAGAATATGGGTCAGCACTATTGCGTGTACTTTTTAAAACAGTTTGTTTGATGGACCCTGGCCTGAGCAGTTATCAGAGATGTAACCTCCTACCAGAATATGGGTCAGCACTATTGCGTGTACTTTTTAAAACAGTTTGTTTGATGGACCCTGGCCTGAGCAGTTATCAGAGATGTAACCTCCTACCAGAATATGGGTCAGCACTATTGCGTGTACTTTTTAAAACAGTTTGTTTGATGGACCCTGGCCTGAGCAGTTATCAGAGATGTAACCTCCTACCAGAATATGGGTCAGCACTATTGCGTGTACTTTTTAAAACAGTTTGTTTGATGGACCCTGGCCTGAGCAGTTATCAGAGATGTAACCTCCTACCAGAATATGGGTCAGCACTATTGCGTGTACTTTTTAAAACAGTTTGTTTGATGGACCCTGGCCTGAGCAGTTATCAGAGATGTAACCTCCTACCAGAATATGGGTCAGCACTATTGCGTGTACTTTTTAAAACAGTTTGTTTGATGGACCCTGGCCTGGGCAGTTATCAGAGATGTAACCTCCTACCAGAATATGGGTCAGCACTATTGCGTGTACTTTTTAAAACAGTTTGTTTGATGGACCCTGGCCTGGGCAGTTATCAGAGATGTAACCTCCTACCAGAATATGGGTCAGCACTATTGCGTGTACTTTTTAAAACAGTTTGTTTGATGGACCCTGGCCTGAGCAGTTATCAGAGATGTAACCTCCTACCAGAATATGGGTCAGCACTATTGCGTGTACTTTTTAAAACAGTTTGTTTGATGGACCCTGGCCTGAGCAGTTATCAGAGATGTAACCTCCTACCAGAATATGGGTCAGCACTATTGCGTGTACTTTTTAAAACAGTTTGTTTGATGGACCCTGGCCTGAGCAGTTATCAGAGATGTAACCTCCTACCAGAATATGGGTCAGCACTATTGCGTGTACTTTTTAAAACAGTTTGTTTGATGGACCCTGGCCTGAGCAGTTATCAGAGATGTAACCTCCTACCAGAATATGGGTCAGCACTATTGCGTGTACTTTTTAAAACAGTTTGTTTGATGGACCCTGGCCTGAGCAGTTATCAGAGATGTAACCTCCTACCAGAATATGGGTCAGCACTATTGCGTGTACTTTTTAAAACAGTTTGTTTGATGGACCCTGGCCTGAGCAGTTTGTTTGATGGACCCTGGCCTGAGCAGTTTGTTTGATGGACCCTGGCCTGAGCAGTTTGTTTGATGGACCCTGGCCTGAGCAGTTTGTTTGATGGACCCTGGCCTGAGCAGTTTGTTTGATGGACCCTGGCCTGAGCAGTTTGTTTGATGGACCCTGGCCTGAGCAGTTTGTTTGATGGACCCTGGCCTGAGCAGTTTGTTTGATGGACCCTGGCCTGAGCAGTTTGTTTGATGGACCCTGGCCTGAGCAGTTTGTTTGATGGACCCTGGCCTGAGCAGTTTGTTTGATGGACCCTGGCCTGAGCAGTTTGTTTGATGGACCCTGGCCTGAGCAGTTTGTTTGATGGACCCTGGCCTGAGCAGTTTGGTTGTGTTGAGCCAATAAAGTGATTATCGCGAAGGTCGCCGTGATAGACAGCTGGAAGTTAAGAAACTTCAGATGTGTAAACTTGACACTCCTAAAAATAAGAATGTGGAGCATATGAGTTTGATGTTTTCTCAACTGTTTCCTTTGACTGTTCCATCTAAAAATGAGTGCAATAAACCTCGATTTACTGTTATATTTTTAGAATCCAAGGAGATCAATCGAAGGCGTATGACCGAGGGGGAAATTGGGAGGCAACTGCCCTCTCAAATTCAGGCAAAACCAAGGGGGAAAGTTCAGGCACAGCAAGGTGAAAAGAAAATTGATAGAGAAAGCATAAAATACTTTTTACCATGTATTAGAAAGTGGTACTCATGTGCTCATATTCACTACCTTAACTGGACTACGGGAAAAAACAGAAATGGGAAAATAAAAGGTCTCCATAGGGGAATTCTAAAGGCTGGGGTGCTCCACAAGGAAATTTGTGTACAAAGTCTTTGGGGCAATGTTAAGTACATGTACAGAGACAAAGGAAAGAACAAAAGATGTATCCAAAGGAATGCATATTTGAGAGTTCATGTTTTGCAAATCAACCCCCCCCCCCCCCCCTGTGCCCCCCCCCCCCTCAGCCAAAGAGGCCCCGTTGGCCAATGAGATCAATTTTGATTCAAAACTGTATCAAGATTAGAAACCACACTTTTTTAAAGTTATAAGATTATATAAGGAACAAAGGCTGACACACTTTACACTTCCAAGGGCCCATCATTGATGAAGATTTTAATTCATCAAGATTGGTGCAAAACTTTTTTTCACAAGAATACAAATGCAGGCCTGATACTTTGCTTGCGAGAGCACATCATTGAGGACAATTTCCAGAGGAACATTTTAAGAGGCACCACCAGGGCAGTGACCCGGTAAGGAGCCTGGAGCCAAATACCTCCACTTCCGGCCTGGGAGTATCCGGCCTGGGAGTATCCAGCCTGGGAGTATCCAGCCTGGGAGTGGGTGGTTACTCCCAGGCCGGGCGCTTAAGCTAAAATAGCCCTCCAGACTTGTCATAATTATGGCTTGTGCTACTAGTTCATAATTATGAAAAAATTTCTTTTCTTTTTCTTCTTGATGTCCCTTTAATGCTTCAGCTTCACAAAATTGCTACTAAGCGTACTCGAGTACCAAGTTTCTGTTAACTAGGTTTTCTCTAAAACCACATTCCTTAGAAGGGAATCGTTTCTCAAAATGTTATACATTATCAATAGCTGCAGTGCTTCTTACCAAGTAAGTTGTTATGGTCATTAATTTTTGGAGTAATTACCAAAGGTATAACCTCCCTTAAGGGCTTTTTATAAAGCCGCAATGCAAGTGCCTTAAAAAAAATTGAAGCCCTGACTTTTTTATAAGGGAAGCTTATCCCCGGTCTCTGTCAGTTTTGAAATGCTTGGATGCCATTTTTGCCACCCATTGCCCAAAGTGTTCAACCTGATCCCACAGAGACCTTGATCTTTGTAATCCACCCCCCCCTGGGAATCCAATCGAGTCATTTAGGATTTGTTTATAAGCCTCGTTTGAACCTTAGACTTATCGGAAGACAGTCAAGATTCAAAGCAAGGTATCGACCCCCTACTCAAATTTTTTCAAAAGTTCGGTAAAGTCGGTCTGTCAGAATGATTTGCAGATAGACCACTTAGAGGGAGCACCCTGCTGAGCGAATACCTTCTCTTTCACAGGGGGTGACAGAGAGAAAGGGGGACATCTCAGTTTCGTGTTTCAATGCAGGGTATTACTTTAATCATTGTATTTTGATCTCAAATGATGTGAACATTTCTGGAAATAAATTTGATTCAATTCTGCCACCTGAGCAGCAAATGTTTTCCACATTCAGATTTTGAACTTTTCGGGAAATATATGTGTCAAGGTCACGCTACAATTACTGTAGGGATGGTGGTGAAGTGGGGGGGGGGGGGACATCATAGCTTGACACCTCAACCTCCAAATGAAGGAGGTTAGAATTACTTTGACGCCCTGCGAATAAACCTGGAGAGCACTGGCAGTAGCTGCTAGTGTTAAAGGTAGAGCCATAGATTGTTTGTTGTCAATGTAATACTTATATTTAGGCAAGATATGAACGCCAAATCCATCCACGTTTAGCGAGGTGACGGCGGGTACCAACAGCATCTCTGGCCACAGCATTCGCGACCGGACACTAACCCTCGGAAATATGAGAAAAGATTCATGCAAGAATTTGATTCTCAGATATCACTGTTATGGGGTAAACAAATTTCCAAACCATATTTCTTTGAAGGGCATCCTTTCGCAAAATACATGTAGTTTGTACAATCAACAGCTGTATCGTGCTTCTCACAAAGTTAGTTTTTATTGAATTTTTGGGGTACTTACCAATCTATGACCCTACCTTTAACGTAAGGTTTTGTTGAAAAGTGCTACCCGTTGAAAACTTTTGACAATATATAGGCTTCTTTTTCTTCTATGTAGGCCAATATGCACTGCTGGCCAATGCATTGCTGGCCAATGCATGTACATGTACATGTGTTATGGCCAATGCATGTACATGTATTGCTGGCCAATGCATGTACATATGTTATGACCAATTCTTGTACATGTATTGCTGGCCAATGTAAGTGTATGTGTTGCTGGCCAAAGTATGTACATGTGTTAAGACTAATGTACATGTATGTACATGTATTGCTGGCCAATGTAAGTACATGTGGTGTTACTGGCCAATGCATTGCTGGCCAGTGCATGTGTAGTGCATGTACTGTACGTGTAATACTTGCCCATAATGTACTTGTGCATTTAACGGTTACTAAATTCAGTACTTTTGCTTCCCCATCTGAATGACTAATGTGATGACTGTTGTCTGCAAATTGCTACAAAGTCAAAAGAGGTTTGCGGTCCCACTGGAAAATAGAACTGTCTCTTAACAGTTGTTAAATATAGTGGTGTTGAAAGAAAAGCTAGATCAAGTTAGACTCAATATGTTCTTTACAAGACCAACATCATGTTTTATAACTCCTTATCAGTGAAATTGTCCATGATGCCAAAATAAACTTCCTAAGATCAGATTCCTGCCAGACAGACAAGGAGCTTTAGGACCAGAAGTTGCTAAGTGTCAATGTTTCAAAGAGAACATTCCTGGAACTCAAGGATTTGAATGACTCTATTCGAAGGTCATGAATTAATGTACATCTAGCAGTAAGTCATCAGAAAATACAGTAACCTCCCTGAGGGGTTAGGAAAGGGGGACCCTGGGGTTGACTTGGTTTGGTCCTTGGTTTGGTCCGAACCATCTTCACATCTCACCCCGCCCATCTTATCATCCTTTCATCTCTACCCTACGAGAAAACATTTCCGGAGAAAACATTTCCTCAAAAAATATTTCCTAAAACAGTTCGGCGAAAACATTTCCGCACTAGGAATCCCCGTTTACAAATTTTCTCCCAGAAGAAATTAAACCCAGCCCTGGAGGGCTGGCAATCTTTTCCCCTTTGTCTTTTCATCACATACTTAAGTCTGACTAATACGTTCAGAGTAAACCAGGAGACAGGCACAGTTACTGCAGTTGAGGAATAAATTTATTGATTTCAAATAAATTGCATTTTATAAAATTATCTTTCACTGCCAAATTCTTGTCTCTCTCTCTCTCTGTCACTTTAACTTAACTGTATCCGGATCATTTAATATAATGATTAATATCATAATTTATAAATTAACTATTTTGTAACCTGTGATGCACTCTGCTAACCAATCCAGCATTTTCTACACCCGTCACAAACGGAATCTTGTTACTTTCAGGCTTGGTGATAGATCAATCATAAAAAACTGCATAAGTGATCAAGAACTTGTTAAGTTTTACTGTTTGCTATTTACAAATTTCATCTGTTTATATACAATGGAATTTCATTCAGTTCAAAGTTTGACTGAAACCTAAGCACGACTGCAGTAAGGATGCAGTGTATCGGTTTATAATACGGGGAGTGGGGTTTGATTAAGTTTGGCAAGTTTTTGCATAATTATGTACAAGTAAATTACAGCAAAAACTTTTTTAAAGGAAAACACAGATGAATAAAGTGACTTAGGCAGGGTATACTTTTGGTTGTCGTCAAAGACCAGTATCCTCACTTGGTGTATCCTAACAAATCTGTAAAATAGCAAACCTGTGAAAATTTGGGCTCAATTGGTCATCAAAGTTGCAAGAAAATAATGGGGAAAAACTCCACCCTTGTGCGCTTTTCGAATGGCTGAGAAAGGTTTCATGCCTGAAGCCTTTCTCATATTCAATTTTGGGGGTGAAAAATACCTCTTTCTCTGAAACTACACTTCTTAAAAGGGAGTAATTTCTCACGTTGTTTCATACATTCAAAGGCTCTCCAGTGCTCCTTACCAAGTAAGTTTGTATGGTCATCAACTTGTGGAGTAATTACCAAAAGTATTCCCTGCCTTTAGCATAGGGCTTACTCTGTACACTAGCATTTGTATCAAAATGAGTAATCTTATCACAGTATGAGTTCATTTGTATATATATATACAAGGAGGTAGTGGAAGAAAGACGACATTATGATAAGGAGACAGGAACAATTGTCAGGAGATGCGGTTTGATGAGGAGGGAGAAAGAGAGAGTGTTGACAACAAATTAATGGAGTTTAATCGGTTTTTTTGAAAACAAAAGGAATGTACTCATGTGAAGACGAGACATGAAGCACTGGGAGGGTAAGCATGCAAGGAAAGTAGGAAGTGTGTTTAGCGACACAACTAGGGGGAAATGTTTGGGGGGCACAACGGGGTGCACCATTTTTCTCCCAAGGAGGGCACTTCAGGCCAAAGTTTCTGTTTGTATTTTTGTTTTAGCAAGCCCCCTTTTCAGCGTGGTTGTTATGCCATTTGCTAATTTTGTGTGTGATATAATCTGACATGGAGGTAGAAACAGATACATTTGTCAGGCGTGTAAAGATAAAAATAGTTTTAAAAACTTTAAAATTACTTATGGAAAGTTGCCCTTGACAGAAAAATGGAAATATGCTACTGGGGAGCTGAGGGAGATTGAGAAATAAGAAGTTGAATTGGAAGGAATTTTTTTTGATGAGTTGAGAGTAGAAGTGCTATATTGGGAAGACAAGAGATGAAGGAAGTTGAGATTGATGAAATTATCTGAGAAGTTGGGAAGGATGCAATGAATGACTTGGAGGTTGGGGGCAGGATGAGATGGGGGAAGGGGATAAATGTTGTTGGGGTGGGAGACACAGGAAGAAATGGAAAAGGTAGAGATGATGTTGGAAGCTATTTATTAAGAAGGCAGTTCGTAGAAACCTACAACATCGATGGATTACAGAAATGATGGAAAGCCCTTTTCACACTAAACGGGGCTGGTTACCCCAGGAAATTCCTGGAGAATTTTAAAGCCATCACCACCCTGTGTTTATTTCACACCTGATGCGAATCTCAGGCATACATCTGATCAGTCGATCAGATTTCCTCTTTTTCCCTTAATTTCAGTGTCATAGAAACTAAAAAATACACCAAGTATACTATTATTTGGTTCTACCCATACACTGGTGTTTGGAAAGCACTGTTTACTCAGTACTTCCTGAGTCCTACGGTAAAAAATTCCTCAGGTGGGATTTGAACCCACAACCTTTGCCAATCTAGAGCAGATGTGTTACCACTAGACCACCAAAATTAGCTCTAATACTAATAGATAGAGGCAGTTTGAATTCTATTTTCTTAGCAGCGGGTACCAACAATTTAATAGATGTGAAAAACACTGCACAAAGTTTGGTGTTCGGTGTTCCACAGGCCTCTTTCTTTTTGTTAAATCGAAGTTCCTTTTCTGAATTTTCTGGGGAGAAATTAATCCTCAGTATGTTAATCTAAGGGTTATCTCATCTAGAAACTACTCCAACGAAGGTGTAGCTATTCTCAGGAATTGCTTTTCCTCTCGGGAATTTGCCTGGGTTAGCAACTCAAATGTGAAAAGATCAACCAAATTCATCCCTGTGAAGGGGCTTAAAGATGCTTGACCAGGAATGACAAGGATCGGGAGTAAGTTGAAAGTGGGAGCAGAGAAAGGTGGTGAAAGAGTAGATGGAAAGATTGACCTGGTTACAGGATAACATATCAATAAAAAGTCATATAAATCATAAATATAAATCATTCTTGGATGTACTTGATTGTATGACGACAAAGTTTGATTAAAAAAACCCAGAAACAATTGTTAATGGCCTGAAGTTTCGACCCTTGCAGAGTCTTTCCCAAAGGCTAAAATGACAACACAACGCACACCAACAAACAAGCCGTTTCAAAGTTTGAAAGTTTTCCTTGGAGGAATAGATATAATGCAAAAAAAAACATGTCAGGCAGGAAGATGTACTAAGCAATACAAATGTACAAAATAATAAATACATATACAATTTAGTACCTTAATTTGACATGCTTTTGACCATGCGGTATATATATCCATTATGAATCTGTCCAAGTCAGACTTTTGGACATTAGATAGCAGCAGACAAAATTGGTAATTTTTCTGTTAATCATTAAGTTCTGAGCATGTGCAATTTTCTGACAGTAATAGAATTACCTCTTTAAGTGTGCTGTGTCCCTCCCCCTTCCCCAAAAAGTTTCAAATTGTCCGACATTAATTCAGGCCCGGTATCTGTCAGAGGAAAGGGGACCCCCTGCATTGACCGACATTATGGATGTCAAACAATGGACATGTGGACAACCCTGTGGCCAATGATGGGTCTTCCTTTGATCTAAGTGAGGGCGCTGTTTGCGTTGTCACGACATACGCAAGGTGTCTGTTAATGAATCTATGGGGACACAAAGGAGCATGGAGCCACAAAACAAAACAATGGACTCCAGCAGTCCCTCTTTAGTCTTCTTTGTAAATTTCAGGACAGTGAGGTGACTTCTATGAAACAGTAATGAAACACTTTTGGAAATTATCGGAGAAGTTAAAAACTGTACGGTAATAAATTTGAGGAGCTAAGAATATCCAAGGCAATCCTATTTCCACAAAAAAACTTTCTCACTGAAGGATGTACACATATAAACGTTGTAAATACTACATTATACAAGTATCCTAACTTGCAAATTACAAAGTACTTTTTTCCATTTTCTAAGGTAATTATCATTGACGGCTATGAGTTTTAAGTGTAATGTTTTAAGTTCAGCTTAAGACAGTATGCCAGCTTATTATTTCCAACCTTTTCAGCTGCAGTCATTCATACGTTTCCCATTTGTATGATTGTTTAACACATGCAGAAGTATTTCCCATAATTTTTAACAGAAGTTGTGGTTACATTCAATGCTCAGTCACAGAAGAACCCAATGACTTCTAACACATGTACATTGTGCAATACACATATATGTCTTATTTGCAAATTACTGAGTTTGTAATCTGTGACTCACTTAGTTATTTGGCTAAAGAACTCACTGAAGAGTCACTCAGTTTACCAAGTATGTTAGTGAGCTTAGACAAACAGGATCTTTGCAAACTACTGATTGAGTTACATACTCAATGCCCAATTGTTGGTGAGCTGTGACCCACTTGGTTATTTGGCTAAAAACTCACTGATGAGTCACTCAGTTTACCAAGTATGTTAGTTAGTTTTGTTGTGCGGGATCTTTGCAAATTACTGATTGAGTTACATACTCAATGCCTAATTAATGGTGAGCTGTGACCACTTTGTTTTTTGGGCTAAATGCATTTTTACTTACTGGGTTATAAATATATATACATTTTCCGATCACTCAGAGAGTTACCAATACTCAATAAGTCGCGACTGACTTATACATTATTTGTCAAATACTCAGCGAGCTGCCATATGCTCAAAGAGCCATGATAAACAAAATATTATCCCCCAAAGTTCAGCAATTTTTAGATACTTTTAGGTATTGCAGTAACTTGATATAATGAGTTACCACACGCTCAGTGAGCTGTGACATACAAATTATTTGCCAAGTATTCAAACTGAATGTGCAGGAGAAACCCTGAAAAGTAAAAATGAGCTTCCGTAAAGAAAACATCGTCCACCAAACTCAACCCTACTTGGTCGTTAGTTTGTAACTCCACGACAATGCTTGAAAACCGTTTGGCCGAGACCACCCACTGCCCATTTTTGACAACTTTTAACTGTCCCTTGTCAAAGTCTGTTGAGAAATGGAACACATAGGTTCCAGGGATGGGTGCGGTGAATTTATCGATGCCCAGATCAAAATAGCGGCCGATATTGGTGATGGTTTCATCAAAGGGAATCATTCCATTCCTGCCTCGCATGAGGTCACTACTCGATATAAAACAATGAGCCATAAAGGCACATTGCATGAGCTCAGGGGCTGGTAGCCCAGGTTCCCCCTTGAAGCCTTTATTCCCAGTATCCCCCTTTGGGCCCTCAATACCAACCCCCTGTGGCCCAACAGGTCCCTGTAACCCAATCAGCCCTCTATCTCCTCGCCTACCCTTACTCCCCGTGATCCCTCTTTGACCGGGATTACCTCGTTTTCCTTTCATACCTGTATCCCCTTGTATGCCTATTTTCCCCTTTGGACCAGTAGGCCCTGTTTCACCTTGATCTCCTTGATCACCTTTGTCTCCCAGCGCACCCTGGTACCCAGTATTCCCTTTCTGCCCAGTTACTCCCGGTACTCCTCTTGGACCAAGTTTCCCGAAGAAACCTTTAGATCCCTTATCACCTGTTTGCCCATGAGTCCCCTTGTCACCGGCTAATCCTTGATCCCCCTTTAGGCCATATGGCCCGGGTTCACCTTTTGGCCCCCGCTTTCCCGATTCCCCATCCTTTCCGTGTTCTCCTGGGGAACCGGGGATCCCTGGTACCCCGGCCGGTCCCTGACAACAAGCGTCACAGAAACTCTGCTCTTTTACCAGAGATGTTGAAACTGCCTCGTTCAGTGACACCAGTAACAAGATGATCAGCCCCGCGATAAGGTCCGTGCAAAGCCGCATTGTCATTTTGATCTCTCAAAGGTGAGATGCCCCTTGCTGCTTATCCTGTGATTGGTTGCTATGTGTCATCAGACGTGCCAAACCCTTCAAACTGTGTTTGATCCTGCGACAGAATAATGGAAACAGACAATGAGTTGATTTGTGTAGAAGTTTTTTAAGGCTAGAATTCATGAAATCGACAGATGGAAGTTTTGTTTTTTGGAGTCCAAACATAGTTCAGAATAACGTCTTGACTTGAAACGTTCAGGAGAAATAAAACCAAAAACTGTTTTTAAATCTCCTCACTATGTACCTGGGTACAGTTTAGGTTTCCATCAAACTTGATATCTTATCAAAGGAAGAGTTTCTCAACGCCATTTAAGAGAAAGTCTGTCTACCCCAAACTAGTATAATTGTCTGTTTCCATTGGTGAGGATCACCCACTGTTTGAGAGTAGAACTGACAAAGCTGATGTTAAGAAACAAAATGATAAGATAGCAAGTCCAACATGATAAAAAAAAACCTGGAGTAAACCTGCCTACTTCGATGATAATGATAAGAATAATAATATTACTAAGCAGTTCGTAGACGGTGCTTTGTCACACCCGAAGGGTGTCTCAAAACACATTATATTGTTTACATCTAGTATTCAGAGCTATGTATTAAAATTATAAGACCCATTTTATAATAGCTGAGTGGTTTAGTGCATCTTGCTCAAGTTCTGGTGGTTAAGTCATCAGGGTGTGGGTTTGAATCCCGGTCATGACACTTGTGTCCCTGAGCAAGACACTTAACTACAATTGCTCCTCTTCACCCAGGAGTATATGTGTACCTGTGAGGGCAGAGATGGTTCTTGTGATTGATTTAGCTTGGTGCGCTACATACTTGGCAGCACAGGCTGTATACTCCCAAGGGAGCTGAGATGGTTTAAGGAATAAACTAAATGGCCCAGTGACCAGGGGTATAAAAAGTTGGAGTGCAATGAGCATCACTGAGTGATGGATTTGAGGGCTATTTATTATAAGAAGCCACTGTTATTTATTAATATTATTTTACATATTTATGTAGCACTTTCACATTCATAAAATAATAGAAGAAAAAATGCCCATGCTACGCCCCCTTACCCACAGACCCCTTGTTGGACCACTAGCCCTGGTATAGGATGCCAGTCTCTGTTGCACTGCAACAGAGGAGTCCAGCCTGGGCTGGAGGAAAACTACTTGTGAGTGTGTCATTATTCAAAGTACTTGCACTATCTACAGTAGGTCACTTGGTTTGAAGTGTGTCTTCAAGGTAGGCTCTACACATTCCAGGTAGGCATGTACTTCACTGATCACCATATGAAATGTTAAAGGGCATGTACATATCATATTTTGGGAAGAGTAAATCAATTCACGTCCTATACTACTTTTCACTCCTTGATATATAGCATTCATAATGCACCTCGATCTAGTTACTTAGTCACAGCCACAGGAATTTTTATGACGGGTTGACTGTTGCTCTAGTTTTTGAGTTTTTGCTTAGTTTTTGAATTATGAGACCCACTTATTTCACACCTTGTCAGAGTCTACAAGATGATGTGGCACAGTGTGCTGGTAACCAAGCCCGAAGTACCGGGCCAACTCCGTCTCTTAATGGTTAAGTCATTTTATTATTATTTCTTTTTTGCATTACACAACATACAGGACCTATGGCTCTCTGACCAACCAAAGGAAGAAGCAATAATTGTTTCAATTTTGTTTACATGCATTACACGACACATCCCTAGGACAAAGCAATAATTGTTGAGTGTCTTGTAAGGAAACAAGTGTCACCCCCTCCCTCAATCAATCTTCCAGAGAAATATTTCCATTTGAAAAATTGCCAAAGTTGGATGAATAGCATTTAAAAAACCACACTAGTAGTAAGCTGTTGCTTATTTTAATCGCTGAAATCAAAGTAAAAAGCCTGTTATAAAATGTGCACAAAAAACCACCCACCCCAAAACACACTTTTGGGGGGTACCTGTTTTTAATAAAAACAAGACCAACTAATTTGAGGAAAATGTTCACAGGTTGGTTGTACATGTGTATGGTTTGTTTAGTTGTCAATTCGCCTTCGAGAAAGACTCTGCTAAAAATAAAAGTGATTTTGGGTTGAACAAGGAAATCATTTATTCATTTTGTTACATTTTTGTTACATTTACAAAAAACAAGGGACGACACTATACAAGCCTAATAGTGTGAACATTCTTCCAGCGCATCGAACTCAAGCAGCTCTAGTGTGGTATTTCTGGAGGGTATGAACTTTTAAGCTTTCTGATTGAAACAATGCATTTATAAAACTTGTTTTCCCAAATCCTGTATTTCATCTTTAAAGAGGGTCACCAAGGTCAAATTCCGTTTTTGTGATGCACTCATTTTTCAACAGATAGAGTCCTTTTAAAAATGGAGTAAAAAATAACAAGTCTCTAGCCTCACATTCAAACGATGTAAAATGCCACTGTGTTTGATGCTCTTCAAGTGTTCATTTTTGTCAAAATTCAAAATCACTTGCTGCTGCCACATTTCAAATATACGGTCTGTAAATTTTTATTTTACACCATCTTAGCGTGAGGTATGCGACTTGTAATTTTCCCCCCACTTTTATGAGGGCTCTATTTATTGGAAAATGAGTGCATCACAAAACCGAATTTGACCTTGGAGCACCTCTTTAAAATGCCTGATCCAGGGCCAAATGCAACCCTCCTCAATGCTACAAATGCTATCACGTTCTCAGTGTTATTGCAGGTAGACCCTGGTTGCGGCACTATGAACTGCCCTCATCACACAGCATGTACTGCAGATAGGAATAGGATATAAGGTACTACTCCATGTGTCTGTCAAGGAACTTGGTGACTCTATTTGTTTTTCTTGTAGGCCACTGTTTTGGTTTGCCTTCTGTGTTGGGTGTTTTTCTTTTGCAAGTGCCGGTGTACTTGGAAAGACTGTGGAAAACCAGGCATTTTTTGTGCGCTTAAATAGAAATGTTACACACATTAGGAGCTGGTTTTGAACATCAAGTTTTTGTGCTTGTAGTAGACGTCTTGTGCCTTTTGTGTACCCTATATCCAGCAAGCAGTAAATTAAGTTTACTGTTACTTGCTGGACTCTGCGATATACACCAATCATTTCATAAACTGATAAATATTACAACCATTTATGAAGTTCATGTACTTATAAACACCCATTTGGATGCTGAGAATTTGTACATGTCATTTTTAGTTTGTCATGCCCATGTGAATAAAGAGAGAAGTATATTAAGCCAACATGGATTTTGTGTTTGGTTGTTTGTCACAATCTAGAATATAAAAAAAAACCAGTCTATCTCACCACAATCCAATCCAATCACACGTGTGATTTTTCAGGATTGTTCCCGATTTCAGGTTTTCTTAGAACCTCCTTGAGGGTTCAAATGCTCTTGACAGAAGTAAAGCAGGCATCAAAGGGGGAAATAAAGAAATCACATTGTGTCCAAACCTGTAGTTTTGTCTTTCTGGTGATGCACAGAGTCTGTAAACCTCCTGAATTGTAACATCTGAGAGGTTCTGGGTCTAGATTCATAAGGGGGACTCGAACTCACCACAAACCATTTATCAGGAATTTTTACATTCATCCAATATGTCATCCCTGTCTAATAAATTATAAGTTATGTTGGATGCTCTGTTTTCACCTTCTTAACACTATCATTTAGTTCACCAAAGGTTTACACAATCGGTAAAGGAATATTAAGGCAACAAAACAGTTGTAGATCAAGCATGTCCAGACAAGAAAAACACAAACTATCGGAATCAGATCAAAAGAATCCATTCTAATTAGATGGCCAGGATTAGTTTAATTACAGACCTAACCACTGTGCTCACTCACTTGAGGCCCATTAATCTAATCCTAGAATGGGAAACGAATCCTGAACAAACACAGTATATAAAACAATAAAAGATAAACATTTGATCAAATAAATTCGTCTGAGTTTATACATGACTGTACGTGTATATAGAAAGAAAATAAGAACAAAGCATATTAGATTCTGACTGACCTTAATAATTTAATGCATAAGAGAAAGCAAATAAAAAAGTAAATAAACACAGTGGAAACATCAATAAATTTTGATATAATTGGCAAAAAAATCAACTGAAAAAAGGAAGCAGACTTCTTATGCATTTTCATGAATTGTCACAATCATATAAACATTGTTTTTCACTTGTGCTACATCTGATAAATTGTAAATAACATTTCTAGGGTTTTCACTGAAAAAACCCCAATTCCCTCTAAAATCGTATAAAGATTTGAGCATAAAACAGGTGCATGTTTTGTATGTAGGGCATACTGGCACCTTTTGCCCTCTTCAATTTACACCTTGTTGTACTTGGAAACAAATCCCAAAACTCTTAGTGCTTTTAAAATTAGGTGGCCTATTTCTCTATCAACAGGAATGTTGTGTGGTAAAGGAAGCACCCACTTTGAGTAAAACATGTTCCACTCTTTATTCAGGTTCCTAAAACGGACTTTGAAAATTTTGGCAGATATTATTGGGTTTTTTTTTCAAGCAGACAGGAAAAAATACATTTCCCTCGAATGTTATTGAGATCCCTATAGTATTGATCCAGTTTACGTAGTGAGATGTTTTTTTGTTACCTCCCTTAAAATATGATACATTAGATGCGCATTTGAGCTGTCAACTCGGGATCAAACCAAACATGGTATTCTTCCTACTTAAGTCTAATTTCCGTTTTGTTTTTTTCGCCCTTGGAAAAATTTGAATGATGATTAAAAAGCCAGGGCTTCATTTCACAAAGAGCTCAGCTCGATCTTAACTGCAAATCACTCTTAATTGCTTAGCAAAGAGTGATGTCATAATATAAATCACTATGGGTGTGGTACTGACAACTCATCTTAAGATGAATCTTAATGCTTTGGGAAATCAGAATCGTCTTGAAAGCCTACACCACGTGTACAAGTTGGTCAGCGATAAAACATTCTCTACTTTTCCCTCGAATGTTATTGAGATCCCTATAGTATTGATCCAGTTTACGTAGTGAGATGTTTTTTTGTTACCTCCCTTAAAATATGATACATTAGATGCGCATTTGAGCTGTCAACTCGGGATCAAACCAAACATGGTATTCTTCCTACTTAAGTCTAATTTCCGTTTTGTTTTTTTCGCCCTTGGAAAAATTTGAATGATGATTAAAAAGCCAGGGCTTCATTTCACAAAGAGCTCAGCTCGATCTTAACTGCAAATCACTCTTAATTGCTTAGCAAAGAGTGATGTCATAATATAAATCACTATGGGTGTGGTACTGACAACTCATCTTAAGATGAATCTTAATGCTTTGGGAAATCAGAATCGTCTTGAAAGCCTACACCACGTGTACAAGTTGGTCAGCGATAAAACATTCTCTACTTTTCCCATCGACCAAATATTATGCGTGTCTCAAAACTGCACACCATCTGAAACCACAACTTGTTTAACTGAGTTAAGTATTTATGGGGGTGTACTTTGGTAGTAATTCTGTCCAAGTGTACTCATTATGTCTATTCGTGAAGGATAGAGTTTTGGGGGAAATATTTGTTAAATATTTCTTTCCAAAAACTCATTTTGGGTGTCAAACATTTTTTGCTCTTAACTTATGAATAAGACCTGACCCGTCCTTGCAGCGGCCGATTGGGAATATGGTATGAAAGTGAGATAACCCCTGGGTTAACTTACTGAATGGTCTCTTGCCTAGCCTTGTTTCCCAGGAGACAGAGGGAGAGGGGAACAAAACTTCTTAAAGTTGCATGGCCCAATTTTCCCTGGAATCAATATTTTGTTTTAAAAAAAAAATTCTCGGAACGAATGTTGACAGATGATGCTGTTTTAAAATGTAAAACATACAAACACCCTCACCTCGTGCCATAATGCACAAAATACATAAAACAGGCAAAATGGTTTGCACATATGTGATGGGTGTGAGATAATGTTGGGATACCGATAATAATTTATTAAAAAAATTAATTGTCACTAATCATTTGCTGACTTTTCCATGCAATACCTTAATTGAGAGCTTGTAACTGTTCCGAACCTATAAAAATAGCTATTTTTCAGAAAGGCCAAAAAACAAAAACGGACCTAGCATCTTTAACAATTTATTTTTTACATTTTATATATTCACAGCAGGAAATAAAGTGGTGTTTGATCATGTAGCAAAAAATACAAATCAACCAATCAGATCCTGCAATCTAGGGCGCACATATTAATCATATTAACAAGCTTAAGTTAAATTAAATATCTTATTGTAACAATCAATTGTACAAAATCGTGGAATAATTTCACTTTTTAGCCTGAAATGTGTGTGTGAAGTTTGGTTGTGAGGTGTTCAAAAAGCTCTTCTCAGTAATTGAAGGAGAGCAATTTATAATAGCTCCGTCACTGTACTTTTTAAAACAAAGGACTGAAGAATTATAAACTTCAATCAACTTGGAAACTGTCAATCAAGATTGAAATAGCTTTCAACACAAAGGTGTATTGGAACTCCAAGCACTTCCCACATTTATCGAACAGGAAACTGGTGGCTTAATTGCAGTTTTAAAAACTGAAAAACCATCTTACCTTTGTAAAAAATCCTTGCCTGTCTTGAGATTTTGTCAATAGCTGTGCAAAAGTATTCCTTGAGTTTGTGACTCCACTTTTAGTGCATGCCTGAAGTTAATTCACCAATAGTCCAAGGCTTCACATGTTTCTCTCTCCACTGCGTCTAGAAATCTGCAAGATTTTGGGAAGAATATCAAGAAAGTCAAATTTATTTTTTCCGAGTGAGAGCAATAACCTGAAAAGCTTGCAGCTTGAAGAATTTGAAGAGAAAAGTGAGGAATTCACAAGCAGGTTATTTGTCTGTCTGAGAGTCCTCCACTGTATTTTAGTACTTCCTTTTAGGAGACGCTCTCAGGCTGTAGTTGTGAACTAAAATTAACCGATATGATCTGATAAGGTTTAAGTAATTTGGCCATGGAACAACGAGCCCGGAAGATTGTGGCTGGAAGTTTAGTCTCACCTTCAGAAAACTACATGAAGTTACTCTGCCACCAATACCTCAGTGATTGTACACACAACTTGGGTGGATATTTCTCAGAGAATTTGGATAGGTGATGCTATCACATTGAACACCAAGTCACTACTGTTGGAGACACTTTCCCGGAGATACAAATGCTCAGTGTTGCAATCAGCCAGTTGAAGTGCACTGTCTTTTTATGTGGATGTGACAACACTTTTTGAGAGCTTCAGTTGGTGGCATTCCATCACATGAATCAACAGTGGCTCTTGGGGTCCAGTCAGACAGACAGCTATGTGGCACCAATACCAATGTCAACTAAGTCAGTGACTTTTACTACTACATGTACCAATACCATACCCTCTCCAAAACACTCCCAGTATGTAGATGATCACCAGAGAGAGAGAACTGTGATCACTCCAGGGCAGGGGTGTGTGCTGATCACACTGTGTTTTTACCACAGCCCTATGTAGCCTTGCCTGGCCATCAACATCTATGTGTGTCTCTCCCCCCCCCCCCCCCCCCTCACAGACAGGGATGTCACTTATTGATTAACTGGCAGACTTTAAATGCCTCAAGTCCATGGGCTGAACAGCATCCTTGACATACCTGATGGTGTTAGTTTTTCCATCATCATCACAAAGGATACATTGCTATTGTATCCAAGCCTACATTGCCATGTTGGTTTAATGATTCAATGGTGACTTGTTTGTCAGACCTGCTATGAGCGAAGGAAGACTTGAATGGGAAGTGTGATTTGCAGCATTCCAAACATCGCTGACTGATTTTACATTGAAGCATTTCTGTCATCTGACACCTCAGATTTTCAGTGTGATTCTATAAAAAGTATATTTACATTTTTTAGTTATGTATTTTTTTATGAGAGATGGCCTAACATCACAAGGCCACGGGCGGCCACTTCAAGGTGAGGGCTACATTTAACCGATTTGAGCTATCGACCCAAATCAACTGCCACCAGGGGCATGTTGCCACCTACTTTTGGGGCTGAAACTGGGTTACCTCCTTCACAGTCCTTAAGGATGTAGGCACATGTATCATCCACTAGGAGCCTGTCTGGTAGAGCAGAATGCACTACCTTCCCAACTAATGATACAATGTACATTGTAGAACCATTTATATGACACCCAAGTAGATCCTTGTCATTTGATTGGAGGATTCTTGGTCATGTGGCATTTATTCAAGCCATTACAAGCCCTACTTCATTGAGCCTGTAATTTTGTACAATTCACCGTGCATTTTCATCCCATCTTTTTAGACTATTGCCAGAAAACATTCTTGTACATTTTGTGGATAGTTTTTTACTCCAAATGACAAAGATCTACTTGGATAATGTGTACAAAAAATAATTAATGTTTTGCGTTCGTGCAATGGAGAGAATATCTTGAAAGGTGGAATGTTCCATTCAACTCGGTTTCACTCTGTTGAATGGAACATTCCAAATTTCAACTTGATGAAAGTATCACCACTGCACTCATAAACATTCATTATTTGTGAAATACCTTCAGCAAACACTTCAAATATTCAATAGAATTAGATTTGTGGTGAAATTTACTAACTTTAAGACCTTATGATTTGGATAAAATCTGATCCTCACTTGCCGGATAGATTCTATTTCAGCCCATGTAAGTGAACTAGGGCAACACTCCAACAAGTACTCCCAAGGCAAAACTTCCCTTTGAGGCAACACCGACTCACCGAGGGAAAGAAATAGTTTATCACGGTCACCGATTGTTGATTTCCGAGGCGTTAAACGATCGTGAGGCTTACACCATTTTTGGTGAGCCACTAAGCTGTTCATCATAGTTTTTTAAATTATAAAACAGTGACTTGTGATTTAGGGTTGGAGGTTGAAAAACCTGTTTGGTTATCATTCAGGCATGAAATGTAACCCAAACTTGAAGAGCCAGTCTATATGTTTGTGATATATTAGGATATATTTTTTGGTTTGGGTGGGGAGGGGGGGGGGGGCTACTCCCATGAGGTGCTCTTGATGGTGGCCATTTGAGGCACACCAACTATTTTGGGCTGGAGGCAGTGAATTCCAGCACCATGGTCAACGTAGATCATTTTTGCACAATTTGAGCTGCACTTGTATCAAGGTAGTCTTGGATCCAAGGTGCTCCAGCTGTGTTATCACGAATACATGTTTTTACGAGAGGGCGCTATCATTCCTGTAACCTCCATAACCCCATCACAAACCACTGTGTGATAGCAATTACAGGAATGACTAAGGCTTAACGGCAGCAAGCGGTTCGTGGGGCGATAGTGGTTTAGATATCGGTGTAGGTTTTTTGTGACAACATGTGTTTGTGACTGCACAACTGGAGCGTCTTGGCAGCAAGACTAGTATCAAGGAGACCAGCTGTGTCTAGTGAGAGGGTGAAGATTTATTTTGGAAGGGTATAAACAAGCTTACAGTCCCCTCGCCTACTGGAGTCTGTGGAGAGGATACAAAATATGTGTGCACATGTTTGCTTGTTTGAGGGGAGTTGAGAACTGTGTTCCCTGGCCCAATGCCAATTAAAACATCCACTGACTATGCAAAATACCACTGCCCTGTACAGTCCATCCCTAAATTGTAAACTGCGCTTGAAGTGTAGAGCACTTTATGCAGTGACGTCTATTAATGCACATACTTTTTGCATGAGATTTCTGAGGATTTTTCCTGATTTTAGGGTTTTTCCCCCGCAAAACCTCCTTGAGCCTTCTCGAAAGAAGTTTAAAGAAGTCACCACAATATCTTGCCAAACCTGCAGTTTGTTTCTCAGGTGATGTACGTAGTCTGTAAACCTCCTTTATTGAAACACTCTGGGAGGTTCTTGGTCTTTAGGTTGAGGGAACTGTGAGACTAGTCAGCCATTTTCCCAGGGTATATTTCCTTTTTGTGAAATCTCATCCATAACATTTTCAGCTTGCAATCCACCATAAACATGTCAGTACTATAATGGTTTGCCAATTTTTTTTTATATATATTATTATTTTAATTTCTATTTAACACACAGTTCCTGTGTTTTCCATGGCTTAGCCATGATTTATCAATTGAACACCTGCAATAGGCAAACTTTTGAAATGAGGGGGAAGTCCTAAGCACTTAAGGGATTTTCTATTAGCGAACGACCAAATGTTCATGACAGATGACATTTATGTGTCCAAGGCACAACATTCTGGCAAAGTGTTGCCAGATGTCAGATGTGAGTGTTTCAGATCCTGGTCATAAATTGACATCATCCAATGAGAGATGGAGGAACCAGGGGCAGGTGTTTGTTTTGTAACAGAACATTCCTGAGGTTTTCAAATGCCAAATCAGAACATTTTCATTCAAGTGTTCATGGTCGTAATTCTAGTATCATTTCCCCCCCCCCCCTTCTTCTTTTTGCGGTTTTCTTATTGGACTCTGGACATCTTGAGGCAGTATCTTTAAAAAAAGAAAAAGATTAGAGAGAGAAAAAACTGTTTATCAAAGTTGATGTAAGATTATAAACAAGTTAGATTTTTAGTTTGGCTATAGATTGCTTTGATATTTCGAGGGGAAGTTTGTGAATGGTTGAACATACGAGAAGAATAATCACGCCTGCATTATTAAAACTAACATAACAATTAAAAATTATTAGGCGCTATTCTAACAAGTTCATAGCGCACATAAAAGAAATTAACGTGGATAGAGGTGAGTCTTCAGAGCTTTGAAACAGATTCCTTTATGACAGGAGGAAGATGTTCCAAATTATTGGTCCAGCTATACTGAGAGCTTTTTGACCCAGAACTTTGTTCCCACAGGCAACATTTATTAGTGATTGATGTCAGGTGTGGACCAAAGAAAATGTGGAGGAGTGTAATATGACAGTAAACTGGAAAGGTATCTAGGAGCAGTTTTGTTCAAGGATCTATAAACCAAAAGAGGAAGTTTAAATGACAAGTAATTCTGTGGAAAGAATGAATAATTATCAAATCTTCCAAAATCCAGTCTACCAAAGTTGATTGAAGTTTAGTAAACATTTAGTTTTTAGTTTGTGTAGAGATTGGTTGGATATAATTTCAATGGAAGTTTTGAAAATGTTGTATATACTAGAAGTCTGCAGTGATTCTGAGTTATTCTATGGAAAATGTTGCTTATAAAAACTAATACAGTTGGTTGTTTGGTCAAAACATCTCCATGCAAAAATGTAGCCAAAAATGCTTAGGTGCTTGTGACTTATTCTTGATGTTTACGACTCTTGTGAAAATTGTTGAATCGTCATCGTGCTAATTAGTGATAATTAGTGATAATTACTGCCTTTCCTCCGGGGCTGCTCTCCACCCAACAAAATACACGTACGTATGTGAGGAAACTGAGATCCAAGACGCATGGTTCTGCCATGTGTAAAGTATTACTGTATTTACATGCATCATACACTGAGTTTGCCCCTAGGTTTGTGATTTTGGGGAGATCAGGGACTATAACTTTGAAAAGTTTGTACAAATTGTGTGAGGTCTAAACGAGGTGTCCATGACAAATTTTGTTGAATTTGATGTACATGGTGTAATTCGAAGATGTGCCTTTATTCTGAAAGAAGATTTCAGGAAATACTTCTTGGTGAAGAAATAACTTAGTTAATACAAGGGACCAATCAGAATAATCAATGTTTAGAAATTTCTAAAATGTGGGTTGGGTGGGTCAAAAGAAATAACTGATAATTAAAATTCATTTTTAAATTAAAATAATGGAGACATAAATTGAAAGGGGAAACACCATAAATGGCGGCCTCTTCCTCTGTCTATCATGTCTGTGCTCTATTCCATTAGCAGTCAACACCTTGTTTCAAAAGCCGACATGGGCACACAAATGAGGAGATGGCATGAATTTTTCTCTTCTGTTTTAACAACAAAGTTGCCTTCTTCAAGTCAAGAAAAGCCATTGAAAACTCCTGAGCTGGGAAACCATTGATCTACAATATCTGCTTCTATGTGGCGTGTCGTGGCCGAGCAGTCTAGAGCACCGGACCTAAGCTCTGGTGTTGTCAGCAGCAGAGTGTGGGTTCGCTACCCGGTCATGACACTTGTGCCCTTGAGCAAGGCACTTAACCATAATTGCTTTGAAAAAAAGTTGGGATGGTAGTGCATTCTGCTCTACCAGACAGGCTCCTAGTGGATGATACCCATGCCTACATCCTTATGGACTGTGAAGGGGGTAACCCTGTTTCAGCCCCAGGAGTAGGAGGCAACGTGCCCCTGGTGTCAATTGATTTGGGTCGATAGCCCAAATCAGTTATGTGTAGCCCTCACCTTGAAGTGGCCGTCCGTGGCCTTGTGAGTAAGGCGATATCTCATAAAAAAATAATAAATTGAGGCATCACTTTGTTCTTCAGTGTACAGGGCTAAAATTGGTGAATTCCAGTGTCAGGGGGGTGGCTAATGCACAGAGTAGCCATGAGAAATTACGTCGAAATTACCTCAAATTGCTTTCAAATTGGATGGTTCATTTTTTTTGAAATTGCCTCAAATTGGTTGAATGTCCACATTTCGGTCAGACACACATCACCTGTGGAGATAGGTCCAGTTGATGTGGACATCAGGAATCCATTAGTCAATAATATTGATTTACGTTTTCATTACCGCTGGTGGAACTTTAGCTGATTTTGGGGATTGTCGGACCAGTGTTTTTGTCTGAAATAGTTGCTGATGCATTGCATTTCTCATGGCAAGTCACCAGGATAAATTGGAGTTAAATTGAAAACCTGAAAAAATTGTTTTCAAACAAAATACTTGAGTAATTGATAACATCGAGTGCTCCATGGGACCTCAATACTGTCCATAAAAAGTGATATTCCTGAATAATTTAATTTGTTACTCAGTGAACCCAGATTTCCAACCCAATTTTCATTTGAGATTTTTTTAAAGAAATAAGGTTGTTTTGGGGTCAGTTGGCACCATTGATTTCTCTCCTGGTGGTCTCGCTTTGAAACAAAATACAGGATTGCATTTGATTGGTCATTATCAACAACAACAAAAATTGATTGGTTTTAATCTAATACTTGGCGCCTTGATCTAGCACACATACCCTAGTAGCTAGATCAAAGCGCCCAACATTATTACCGGTACCCCTGTTCATCGGGCATACTTAGACCGTTCCTTAAACTTTCTCAACTCCCTGGGAAGCATACAACCCCAAGCTGCTTAAATTACGGGTAAATCCAACACACTATACTGTCTCACTGTCAGCCCTCTCAGGTTCCCATTTATATACCTGTGAGAAGAGAAGCAACTTGCATCTGATGCACTTAACCGCTCGGCAATGACACGCCATAAAGCTCATTCATTATAAAGTTCATACCAGTAACCAATCCTCCAGACAAATATGACCATGCCATCGAAAATACTGTCAAGGTCAAGGAAATAGCAATCCTGTGTATTTTTGACCAAATGAGGGCGCTTTCAATGGCAAATTTCCTTGCACCAAAATTACAATGTTATCTTATTTTGAGTGCCTGTGTGTTGTTTTCCTGTATCAATGGCCACATAGATAATAATATGAGATTTCCTACCTTCCGCCCAGGTAGTGGTTAATAAGCAGGACAGTTCTTTTCAGAACTGAGAAGTTTCCTGAAGTCTCCCGAATTCCGAATAATCTACTCCGAGGCAGTAGAATAAATAGCAAGACAAGTTCTCAAATAACAAAACTACCTAGCAAGTAGATATACACATGGTGTTACCGCAAACCAAATATACTTAGATAATAATAATAATAATAATAAAAATGAGAAAAACACACATTTTGTTTCTCTTTTTTTTTTTTGCCCCACATAAATTTGGTTCACACACGCCTTCAAATGGTCCATAATGGACTGCAAATTAAGGACCCCACAAATCAACTTCACTTATTTTGATTGACACAATTGAAATAAGGCCGATATCATCAAAATACCTGACAAAAACTATTTTTCGTTGTTTTCACTAAAGCATCATGACCAGGGAATTTAATTTAATTTTTCCGAAATTGGTTGGATGGTGTGTTTATTGAATTATTCTTTACAAGTGTCTATATTATTTAGTTTATCCATACACCAATGTGTGTAAAACATTCTGTACTCCATGCTTTCCATAGTCCGGGGAAAGTACGGAGTGTACAGTGCTTTTCACACATTGGTGTATGGATAAAAGCAAATAATAGGCCTATTCTTTATCCCCAATGCAAATTTAACATCTTTCCTTTAAAGGTATTATACAGGATTGGTAGAGCTGATAAAACAGTCGCAAACAAAGTTCATGTTTTGTGTGATTAACCATATATACATGAAATAACAAACCTGTGAAAGTTTGAGCTCAATAGGTCATCGAGGTCACAAGAAAATAGTGAAAAGAGACCTTATGTGTTTTCTGTTTTTCAAACATCGAGTTTATTATCGCGCGTGATAAAAACTATTGTTTACTCATTTCTCAGAAACGATAGCATTTTAGGAAGAAATATTTTAAGGAACCCTTTCTACCATTACTTACTTTAAATCATGTAAGTTATGTGTGAATCTGTGAACATTTGTGTTTTTCGATCTTACCAATAGTGTACAGGGCCTTTAATATAACTAAAGAGTAACAAAAAAGTGAGAACTTTAAAACAATCTAAGAAATCTAAGAAATTCCCTGGCTAGACTTCTTCAAAAGACACTTCCCAAGAGTGTGTGTAACACCTTTCCTTCTTGTCTAGATACCTAAAAATAGGGGCTAAAATTACTCAGTATCTTAATTGAAATCACATCATATACATGTCACTCATCATGTGGTTTATGCAACTAAAGGGAGTCATCATAATTTGTTGGAGGAGTGAATTCATTCCAATCCTCAAGTTTTCAATAAAAACACCTTGTACCGGTAATATAGTGCACCAATCTATCAATAAGGTACTCAAGGCACTTTAACAAACAAAAACATGTTTTTTTTAAACAGATTTTTGAATTTTTTTGATTATGAGACCTGCCTGTTTTAAATGATAGTTCAAGACCTCATCCCACTCTTTTATTCCCTTAATGGAACCCTGAGGCAGTAGTAGCCATTCAAAAGAGAAATGTTTCTATTGGTTAGTTTCACTTTTATTTGCAAGAAAGTTATGTTTGAACCATTAAGTCCCAAGTCGCAAACATCAAATCAAAGTCCCATGTTAAGGTCCAGGGCCCAATTTCATAGAGGTGCTTATAAGTAGAAAATATTGCTAACAACTTTGCTGCTAAGCATGCTGTGAGCAGGATACCAGTCAGAGATTGTGACATCATATTTTGGGTGGTAATTTTAGTCTTAGTCTGGTAAGCATGATTGTGTTTTGCTTAGCTACTTTTTGTACTTAAGCAGCTCTATGAAATTGGGCCCGGATGGATGAGTCCAAGTCATTAACCATCATGGGAGAGGGGGGGGGGGGGGGGGGGGGGGAAGGAGGGTCAGGGTCTGAATCTTGAGACAAAGAACACTGAATTTTCAACTTTGAAAATATTTCAGAAGGAACTATCTCTGTGTAGGATTGGTACTAGTATGAACTTTGAAATCAATGAGCATTTAGAATGAAATCAATCAATTTATTAGCAATCGTGTACTTTATCTTGAATGATTTCCTCAGACTTACCTGCTTACAAGTCAAGTTCCTTTCATGTATTCCGTATGAGGCTGTGATGAAATGCCAGGGCATCTTACGTCTACTCCATGGGGGGGGGGGGGGGAGGGGGACTTTAATTTGTCTTTGTACATGTAGCTGTAAATCATCGCTTGACAAATGAGTCAGCGTTTCATGATTTGCGCCATAATTACCTATACTAAGATTTATCCTTTGATGATCAGGTTGGCTGAGGTATTTTTTCCTAAACCATGGCTTTGGCTTCAGCATTGGCTCTTGCACTGGCTTCATCTTCAGCTTCGGCTCTGGCTCCAGCTTAGGCACTGTCCACCTGTTTCAAGCCTTGTACAGAAAAAGTATGATTTCAAAATTATCGACTGAGCCTATAAACCGAAGCCACAGTCGAATCTGTTTTATGTCCGACACCTTCCCTGCTATTGTAATGTTTCAGTTATAAATGTGTAGGACTAAACTTTTGTGTTGATCACTTAAAGAAGTACCTGTAAAGAGGTACCACCTGCTGTTTTTCTCATGTTATGCCCAGCTGCAGAAAACATAAGGGGCTGGCAAAACACAATGGAAGATCACATAAAATAATTTTTTTTTTTTTTAGGAGACTGCACTGTCTGCTTGTTATCAACTTTTGGTACGATAGCTCAAAACTTGTTCAGCTGGTTTTTTTAAAACTAATGAATTGATGTGGAAATTATGATACAAAATGTACTACTTTCCAAAGGACCAGTGCAGTATCCTGCCTGCCAGGAAATGCTCTGGAATGTACATTGCTACTTTGATTGTAAACAAAGGTTACATGGTCTATAAGCTTTCTGAGTTTACCCTGAATAGACTGTGCAAGTCTTGCGCGCATTCGAACTTCCGGGACCATAGTGGTCCCAACCATATGGAGTTTTACGTGGGCGAGATTTGTTTCGTCAATTATTTTAGTTTAACGTAGTTTATGACCTAGAAAATTATACATGTTGTTGGGAATATAATACTAGGTGATAACAAAATATGAAAGTAAAACCAATTCAACAATATAACGAAGAAAACCCGAGAATTAAACTTGACCTCAGCTTCCGGTTATTGCAAACAATTAAGAACTTTGTGCTCGCCTCCGATCATAAAACTTATGTAAATGCTTGTTTTGGATGCGCGATTATAATAGCCAGATGCTGTAATTGCAAAGCGAACCCTTTTCATTGCAGTCTGTGGTTGTTGAGGAGTCAGCATCCTCTTTAAACTGCGATACGGGTCCATTTAAGACCCGTTTGACCTTCACGAATCCGCGTAAGGGGTTTCTAAAAAGTTAACATAAAAAAAGCATCCTTGTCCCAGAGTTTTAATTTTTTTTCAATAATAATTAACACACCTTTGTGTATTTTTTTCAAAAGCTAAAACTAATATCATAAAATTGTAATGACTTATTTTTGTTGTTCTGATTTTGTCATGAGATATAATTTAAAACAAAGATTTGATTTCATAAATAAAAATGTTCTTCGTTTGACGTGTTTTCTTTGACTTGCACAGTCTATACACATTTGTTTTCTTATTTTTTTGCTCTGATGTACAAAATCACCCCCCAAAGTACTGCAGCTATTTATAGGCTCCATTTATGATGCTTATTAATAAACCCCTTGGAAATTGTTGGGATTGTTGTCCGGTTAGATAAATATCATAATGGATTAATAGGTTGTCATGTACAGTACTTAGCGCCCAAGGTCATGATCTCTGTGACGTCTCGATGACAGGCATACTGGAACAAGTCTTGAGCACTTCTTGATAATTTATTTGCTGAATTAGTTTGGCATAATGCCATGCACGAGGTTATTCTGTTGGTTGTTGACCAAAAATGTTTTATGAAAATGTAAAAGACGGTACCAGTAATCCTGGGAATATATTTAGGTTTTCGGATTTTCAAACGAGTATTTAATAACAAATGTGAATAATGCTATGAGTCATCCTGCCGGGGAATTTGTTTGGGTTTTCAGATTAGCATAAAATTTTATAGTTCATCATAGTGTATTATTTATTTTGACCATGGAGTCTGTTCAAATTTTAGGGAGTTGACAGAATCAATCTTTGAACTTCCAATTTGAAATTGTGCTGTTGAAATTGAATAGTCTTAACAACGAGAAAATTTCTGCATTACTATTTACACAGGGTCGCTAAATGCCACACGCAGTATCCATACAAGCTGGATACTGCATAAAATGTGTGATATGTACTGTTTAATTACTACACACATTTTAACGTAGACTTTTCCTTCCTCCTCGCAAATGAAAATGAGTGAGATTTATATTAAAATTAAAATTGCTTTTTAAAATGAAAGCCAAAAGGAAGTAAGTGAGACATGGGACAGCCATAAAAATACTAAGTGTAAAAAGCTACAATTTAAATAAATTACCAGAGGATGAAGACAAGACCTTTCCAAGGCCCTCTTCTGTCACCTTGAGCCAGTTGGGGGGGTCAGAGGTTAATTAGACACATCCCAAGGGAAGCTTTTATAAACCTATTGAGTGTTGAGGATTGTTGTGCAAACTGCTACTGCCAATCTCTTCGACATTGCAATGGGCCGATTGTGAGTGGCCGTAGCAACGGATGATTGAATGGAACAACTTTTGCACAAATTTCAAGTCTTCTCAACTTCTCAAGAGTGAGAGCCTTTCAGGTTGCCCCAGATGTACACAGGTATCTCCACTCAAGATTCTTTCAGGTTGCCCCAGATGTACTCAGGTATCTCCACTCAAGATTCTTTCATTCATTCATTCCCATTTATTTCGGTGCTGTCATATGGGTCAATGATACATCAATTACTGCGGGCATAACAAATTTTTGTCATTTTTTTTTTTAGCCTTCGCGAAAGACTTCGTTCAGGTCGAATTGTCAGGCCACTTTTTTTGCATTTATACCTCAGGTCCTTTGGTTGGTAAGCAGTTTGCAACAACTAATTATATTCTCTCAAAATGAAATGATTGAAATTTTAACAAGTTTTGATGATTTTTGCAGTTATGACATGATCAATCACTAGACAACGTTTAGGTTAGGTTGAAGAGTAGTCTTGGTTCCAAGACCTTCGCATGGATCAATTCTAAAAACAGAATTCGTGACTTTCCTTGGTGTGCACCGAAATGTATCAATTCCAACAACAGAGGGCACCACTATCCTTGGTTCGATTTTCTAGCTTCAGCGAAGCTAGACTAGTTGAAGAGTAGCTTTTGTACTGGGTACCCTAACCTATGAACCTTATGCATTAACGTCATCACGCTACCATCTCTGAAACAATGGAAAACGCACAACTATGTAGGCCTATGTACGTGCGGCACGCAAATGGGCCTATAAGCAACCTTGTTTTGACCTCTAGCTGAGCATAAAGTCCATCAAGGTAGAGACAAAACAATGAACAATTATAAAGACTGACAGTGACAAACACCGGGAAAGTACTAAGCAACTTGAATTTTAACAAGTATTATGAATAATTATGCACTGAGTAAGTATTTTTTCAAGGTTCCGGGTGAATATTGCAGAGCTGCCAACTCTCCCTGATTTTGCAGAAAGTTCACTGAAAATACTAAACCAATATTTCAATGTTTACAAACAAGTTTGTCCTTCTCCCTGATTATGGAAACCTAATCTCTGTTATGTTGAATGTAATTTTAAATATCTCTCTGATTGTTGTAAACAATCTCCTGATTGCAGGATGAAAATGTTGGAAGATCTCATCTGTTTGATGAGATTTAGTCGTGGAGCGTCACATTATCAAGTAGATTTGCTCAGTAGGAAACAATTCTTAAAAAGTTATTCATCTGTTAAGCAAACATGAGCAGGAACCTTTCACTCATTCGCATTGTGGTGCTGGTTGAAACCGTTTTCTGCTAAACAATTTTGTTTTCCTCACGTAATTTGGCGTTGAGCATGCAAGTCCGCTGCTGAAGGTAACAGTTGTTGTGAAAACACATTTACAAAACCAAAAACACTGCTTCCAATCTTTTTGACAATTCAGTTTCGAAGGCATCTTATGTGTGCCATTCAGCCAACCAGAAAAATATAAGGATGCACCTACATATGATGCTCCAGCATCAAGAGAATTTATCTCTTGAGAGTTGTGGTTGCTGTGAAAAACAGAGTTATGTTTTGATCAGTTGGTTTCCTAAGGTGGCTCATATTCCCAAAATCCTAGAGAACTTTTTTTTAAACAGTGTTATATTGCCATAGTATTGAGATAAATCGCCTTACTTTTGTGTTACATTGCGATATTTTATTGCTACATGTATGTATTATATCTCTGTACTATTGCGTTATATCACCTTAAATTGCTACATGTATATATCACCATACTATAAAGTGCTATATCTCTGTACTATTGCGTTATGGTATCACCATACTATAAAGTGCTATATCTCTGTACTATTGCGTTATGGTATCACCATACTATAAAGTGCTATATCTCTGTACTATTGCGTTATGGTATCACCATACTATAAAGTGCTATATCTCTGTACTATTGCGTTATATCGCCATATTTTATTGTGGTTCATCACCGTATTTTATTGCGATGTATTGCCGTACTAATTGCATTGTAACAAAACAAACCGAATCCCATTCTACGCAAATATTAAAAAAGCATTTTGAAGAACCCCCAACTTCAGTCATTGAGATTGAGCAGGATATAATTTTTTTTTAAAACCTGACAAAACTTCAATTTTTGTTAAATTGCTGTTTTCACCAACACGTGACCATCACGTTTGAGTCTTGAAAAGTAAAAGGTAGGAATTACTCTTAAACTCTTAACACCCCCCCCCCCCCCCTAATGTTGCATGTTCCCTTTAAAACCCATCTGTCCTTGTTGTAAGGTGCACTTTATTGATGACCATGGGGGTAGTAAAAAACACCCCCTTGGTTACCCTTGTCCTCACCAGGGTCAGGGTAAGGGTAATTGGTTACATCCCTCAGGGGATTGACATGAAAGGGTTAATAGCTCAATAATTTGTATGTAAATCATCAAAAACACCCAGCTTGAATTGAATACAGCCTTGAAAGTATCACTTGATGGGGGGGGGGGGGGGGGGGGGGGTGAAGAGAAATACCAATATAGAAGGTATACAGACTAGTATATCATGTAGGCCTACATTTTTATTCCAAATAATTGCAGATACAAAAATGCATGCAAGAAGTGGCCTTCTTAAAGGGGGACTGTGGTCATGATCATAGCAGGCCTGTGGCTCCTCATGGAATTATAAACTCCAGTTACTGCACATGGGTACGCGCTGGCCATCATATCACAAATAGCGCCGTCATTATTATTTTGTGATGTGACGACCAGCGCATCTGTCCGTGTCTGCACTAACTGGGTTTGATGTAATTGTACAGCCACAGGCCTGCTATGATCATGATGACAGTCCCCCTTTAAAGGGAGGGTGTACCTTTGGTAATTACTTCAACAATTAATGACCATAAAAACTTACTTGGTAAACAGCACTGGAGAGCTGTTGATATTCTCTATGATAATATAAAACATTGTTGGAAACAACCCTTTTTGAAGTAATGTAGTTTTAGAGAAAGAGGTAATTTTCCACCAACAAATTTGAATATGAGAAAGGCTTCAGGCACAAAGCCTTTCTCAGACATCTGAAAGCACACAATTCTATGCCACAGGGCCAGTTTTTTTCTTTCATTATTTTCTTGTAACTTTGATGACCGATTGAGCCCAACTTTCCACAGGTGTGTTATTTTATTCACTACAGTAGGTCCCTTTTCTATGGATACACCAAGTGAGGATACTGGTCTTTAAATTACCAAAAGTATATCCTACCTTAAACTCACTGTTCGCCCTGAATATAGTATGTCACAGAATACAAACATTTAGTAATGTTTTTTTATTGAACACCAAAAAAAAATAAAAAAATTCAAAACTAAATGATGTCACCTGGCAAAATTAGGCACTAAAAGTGCAGACAACTGAAACAGGCATAATATCAATGTGATGTGATGTCTTGTAAACCTTAAAGGCCTAATAAGTTTGGTGCTATTTGAAAGCTCTTCTTGATTCGAGGAGCAAATCGACCCAGTTTTGAGCTTTGAGTTCTCCTTTTTGTAGTTTACAATAATAATAATAATAATAATCATGCAATATAAAAAAGCTCATTGCTCCACTCTTTCTTTAAATCAATATACAGCCAATCAATTACAATCACCTATCAGTAATGACAGTGGCTGACGTCATTCATGTAGATAAAAATAACTGACAGTCTTAACCATTAGAAAATAGATAAGAGGCCTGATAAGGGAGCCAAAGGCCTTGCCTCCATTCCCCTGGTCATTGCCTTGCCTCCATGCCCCTTGTCATTGCCTTGCCTCCATTCCCCTGGTCATTGCCTTGCCTCCATTCCCCTGGTCATTGCCTTGCCTCCATTCCCCTGGTCATTGCCTTGCCTCCATTCCCCTGGTCATTGCCTTGCCTCCATGCCCCTGGTCATTGCCTTGCCTCCATGCCCCTTGTCATTGCCTTGCCTCCATTCCCCTGGTCATTGCCTTGCCTCCATTCCCCTTGTCATTGCCTTGCCTCCATTCCCCTGGTCATTGCCTTGCCTCCATTCCCCTGGTCATTGCCTTGCCTCCATGCCCCTTGTCATTGCCTTGCCTCCATTCCCCTGGTCATTGCCTTGGTGCCCTTTGAAATGTTCTAGTAGAAATTTTTAATTGTCCTCCTAGAGGTACCCTTCACTTACTTGCCTTGCCCTTACAAGGAAATATTAGGCCTGGAATATCCCAAATAAGGCCCGGTTCTTCTAAATTACCATAGTCGGTCAAGTTGTCCCCATATTGCCTCAACGCCACCCACACTACTGTCTGCAGGGCTCACCATTTTCTAGTTGTGGTAGTCTGCATATTGCATGTAAAAGTTATTGTAAGCATTTAAACGCTGCGTGGCCTAAAATGCGCAGCAAAATGCGATTAAAAGCGATGACTTTCAAAATGGCACAACCTAGATTACTGTGATGATGACATCAGGTGAGTTGGGTCAATAGAAATAAAGTTTCATGTCCCCTTTTCTATCTTTGGTGTATCTTAACTACCATAATCAAATTGCCATGAAGAGAGATTATTTTACTGGCTAATTTAACCATGACACAAGACACCAAGGTGCAGGTGAAACTCCATCAACAGTGCACAACAAGACAAACACATTTAGGGAGAATTAAATGGCTAATTACACACACACACACACACATACCACCCCCAGAGAATGTGCAGTGTACCAGCAATATTGGATACCTTGTGACATCAACACTAAAATGACTTCCCTCACCCAGTCACCTTACACATATATCTTGTGCATGTGGATGCTTTTAACAATCCCCTAGACACCAATGTAGAGCCTGCCACTCACTGGGTCAGGAAACTGTGGCATGACTGAAATGTAAACCCAGGCCAAACATACACCAATGAGCTGAGGTTGGTTAACTATTTGGAACATGCTACAAATTCAAGGGGAAATAAAACAAATCACTAGTTGCTGTAAATCTTCCAGATGTGACCCATGTCTGTTTGAAAAAAAATAGCAATCATTTAGGTCTTGGGTTTTTGTGCTGTGTGACCACCGGGTTGTTGTGAAGACATGGTAGGCCTGTAAGGCTTTGGGCAATTAGGAAGAGGAAAACAAACTTGACAATTTTTAATCTAAACGTTAACTTGTTAATTAGGTGGGCCTGAGATGCTCTTTTCTGAGATATTTTCTTTCCAAAAACAAGACTCGTTATTTCAATTTTCTTGATAACTTGATAAAGTTGGAAAGTTTGAATCAATCTATCTCCAATAACAATTTATTTAACAATAGCTCCAATGTATTAAGCAGCCTCCTCAACTGCATGTTTAGTTTCTCTTTTATCAAAAGAAAAACAATTATCGGTGTCAGTAAAAATTTATAATTATGTGTGACTTTTTTATTCTGCCGTTATTTGTTTTTTAAAACTTTTCTACCTCTTAGTCTTATTTTACATAATTGATGATTATTCTACACATTTTCCATTCAATCTTCAACAAAAACTGTTCCTTTGTGCTGTCAGATTAACTGTAATTCAGCACAGGTAGTTTATACTCAAAATTAAACATTCCCCCCCCCCCCTCATCTGTAAAAGCATTCTCTACTTCTACCAGGTTTGTACACGAGTTAGAGTGAACCTAACCTCTCCATTCTATCTTCACCGGGCAAATCTTGATGCTACGCCCTCTATAATGTCACACTGTTTGACTCATCTGCTTAGTCATTTGCAGGTAATTGTAGGGGAAGCCCTTGCAAACACATGTATAGATTGAGGGTTAATCTGACATTCAGCATGATCAGCAATGTCATATTCCTGGCTCAGTGCCATCATTGCTCTTCATAAAATAGACATCGTCCGACAAGGGATGTTGGTGTCGGGGTCTACATGTGTGTTAAGAAAGTCATCTGTTCGCCTTTTTTTATCAGTCTGCAGTTGAACATTCACAAAAGTTGATGAATTAAACAGTTATTCAACATACGTCTGGAATCCACCCAAGAAGTTGAAGTTTAATGGTTACAATCCTGTAGACATGATCCAATCAAAGTCCTGCTCCACAGGTTTTAGTCCATTTGGATTGACCAAAATAGCACTCAAGTCCTACAAAAACAAATACTCTGTAGCAGCAAGGGACCTGTTTGGTTGCAACGGCCCATAGTATGTTGTCAGCACATGCTGACAAGCTTTTTCCATAGGTTAAGAAAGTTTCTTTTACATTTTTTCAATAATTTGTTCATAAGTGTGCTGTTTACATGTATTGCCTGGGTTAATTTAAGCTTATTTGTTTGCCTAATTTATGAAGTTGGTTTTTCTTGACAATTGACATACCAATTTTGGTATGAGGGTTGTTCTGCCCCCTTCTCAACCAAGTCACTGACTCGTGTCGATTGTCACCCCCAATAGGACTTGTGGCATGGTCCAGCTTAGAATATCACTGCAAATGGGCTGACCTGTGTCTACAATGTGGTTAAGGTAATGGATATTAAAATATGTCAGTATGTACTGACAGCGGCCCTCTAAGAAAAAGGTTGCAGGGAGCCAGTCACAGTGTTTGTTTTTTACAGGCTATTTTTTTTTTTTTTTTATAATAAGTCTTCTTTTGTGGCAAAGGAATTATTTGAAGGAGGGTTTGCATTTCTTCATTCCCTACTACAGTGAGTCACTTTTAGGAAATGTACAGGAGAAATCCACTGAAGTTAACTGCCAATTCTTGGGGAGTGCCTTGTGTGGTCATCTCCAGCCATACTTGGTCATCGACATCAAGCTGAACTACGGTAGTAGCTGATGTCTCCGTCATCATGAGCTCAGTAGAGGACCCTTTCTTGACCAGCTTCACAGTTCCGGGGCCGTATTCCAAGTTAAATTGGAAGACATAAGTGCCTGCAACAGTAGTAGTGAAGGACCCACTTTGGAACTGGCCACCAACGTTTGAGACAATGTGAACAAATGGTATCTGTCGACCGTCCAGATCAATCCTATTATGATAATACCTTGCTGTGAACGCAGTTTGCCAATAGGGAGCGATTGCCACTGATTTACCAGGCTCCCCAGGGATACCTGGTGGTCCTATAATACCAATCCCAGGAGGTCCAGTGACTCCACCCTCACCTTTTGATCCATTCTCACCCAATTCCCCCTTTTGCCCCTTCTCCCCCATTGCCCCAGATAACCCAGGTAAACCTGGCTGGCCCAATTCTCCTTTAACTCCCTCTAATCCCCATACACCCCGCTGACCCTTCTCCCCAGGTCCCCCAACCTCTCCTTGCTCACCCATTTCCCCTTGTTCTCCTTTGTCACCCTGTGAGCCTTTTGGACCAGGGGTTATTGGTCCTGGTTTGCCTTCAGGGCCTTGTGTTCCATTTAGACCCATTTGTCCCCTTTGACCTGTTTCACCTATATTTCCCTTTGCCCCTTTTTCTCCCACAGCGCCGTCCATACCTTGCTCCCCTGTTGGACCGATTTGCCCCCTCATCCCATCCAAGCCCGCTTTACCATTATCCCCCTTTTCTCCTTGTTCTCCTGTGATGCCAGGATTTCCTATAAATCCTCTTAGTCCCATTGGACCAACCATCCCAATGTCCCCTTTATGTCCCAAATCACCTTTTAATCCCTTAATTCCTTGATCTCCTTTACTACCATCATTCCCCTTCATCCCTTGTTGTCCTGTTGTGCCTGTTATCCCAGTGTCTCCACTGTCACCCTTCGCTCCATTGATCCCGTCCATGCCTGGCTTACCAGGCGGCCCCATAGGCCCACCAGCTGGCCCAATATCACCTTTACTACCTTGTGGGCCAGATTCTCCTTGGATTCCAGGCTCACCTTTAACACCAGGTGCTCCCAAAGGTCCAGTATCCCCTTTGCCTCCTCTATCTCCTTTGTCGCCATGATTTCCCTTTTCTCCAACTTCACCCTTAACCCCTTGCACACCAGGGGACCCTTCTGGACCACGAGGACCCTCTGGTCCAAAATTACCCCGTACTCCTTTTGGACCTATTTGACCAGGAGGGCCCTGTTTACCCCTTGGACCCTTGTTACCAGCATCTCCCTTTGCACCATGTTCACCCCACACACCTTCTTGCCCTTTCTCACCCTTTGGTCCAACTATCCCCATTAAACCCGGTTCACCCTCTTCACCAGGTACACCTACAGGTCCAATGCTACCCTTTAACCCTTTTCTGCCCTGATCCCCGGTATTACCCTTCAATCCTTCCCCAGTGGAACCCTTTTCCCCTGGTGGACCTCCAGGCCCCTGTGTCCCATTTACACCAGACATCCCTTGAGGTCCTATTGGTCCTGTTTCACCTTTTGAACCCTTCTCCCCGTTTATCCCAACATCACCAGGGAGCCCAGTTGTGCCATTTTCTCCGTTTACACCCTTCTCACCCTTAATACCAGGTGCTCCTTGTCCGCCTGTTAAGCCCAGTTCTCCTTTACTCCCATTATTCCCTGTAACACCCATCTCCCCTTGCTCTCCTTTTTGCCCCTTTAGACCTTGTTCCCCTGCACTGCCATTGACACCATATTTTCCATCAAGCCCATTTGATCCAGGAAGGCCTACAACACCTTTCTCCCCAGAGATTCCTGGTGAACCTTGTACTCCCTTGTCCCCTTTAACACCCATCTCACCCTTAGTTCCATTAAACCCCATGTCTCCAGTCCTCCCTTCATCTCCCTTTTCTCCTCTTAAACCCATTTTTCCCCTGAGACCAGGTTGTCCTTGTGGTCCTATTTGTCCTGCCTGACCCATTATTCCCTGTTTTCCTTTGGTACCTTTATCACCAGCAGGTCCTTGTGTACCAGGAACTCCATCTCCTCCATCTGTGCCATTTTCACCTTTGGGACCTTGTACTCCTTGAATTCCCCGAGACCCTTTTTGCCCAGTGTACCTTAGTTCTTCCAGGTTTCGTGGTTGTTGCACATTGATTCCTAATGGACTGACAAAGCTAACTGGTCCTCTCTCTCCCTTCTTGCCTTTCATTCCTGGGGGTCCAGCCTCACCTGTTGTACCAGGTACTCCTGTAACATTCAGAGGAGCAGGTAGTCCATTCATTCCAGCACTACCTTTGTCGCCCTTTACACCCATATCCCCTTTATTTCCAAGATCTCCTTTATTTCCATTGTTTCCGGTCAGTCCATATGGTCCCTTCTCACCCTTCATACCAGGGTCACCTTGGGGTCCTTCCACACCAGCGTTACCTTTCTCTCCAACATCTCCTTTGTTTCCAGGTGGCCCACTACTTCCATGAGGTCCTGGGGGACCTTGAGGTCCTCTTGGCCCCTGCATTCTAATGGGTTCACCTTTCTCACCCTTCATCCCTGGTATACCCTCAGATCCATCTTGCCCTTTGACTCCCGGATGTCCCATAATTCCTGGCTCTCCTCGTAGTCCATCACGACCATGGAATCCATCCCTTCCTGCGCTTCCTGGCATTCCAGGCATGCCTGGTGAACCTGGCTGTCCCTGGCAGCAGGGATTGCATTGTTGATCACCATGCTGAGAGCTTGAACCTTTGAATAGTGTAGTAAGAGTAGGTGTTGGGCTGGCATCCGATGACGATGTCACGTTGCTTAGAGAAGGTCTGGTGAGATGGATGATGATGATGAGTATGGAAAGCCAAAATGGTTTCCTCACTACCAGATTGAGCATCGTTAGACCTGACATCCACTGCTTCATCGTGCCAGGACAGGATCATAGATTCTCTGCATCTGTGCAGATACCGTAAGCCAAAAAATAAAAAATTAAATAACTTGATTTTAAAAATGATACTATTCTTAAATTAATCGTAACACTGTAATGGCAACAGAATGCTTATCAACATATCACATGAGCAACAGCATGCAAAGAGAACAGAATGCTAGTCGACATGTCACATGAGCAACAGAATGATATAGTCAACATGTCACATGAGCAACAGCATGCAAAGAGAACAGAATGCTAGTCAACATGTCACATGAGCAACAGCATGCAAAGAGAACAGAATGCTAGTCGACATGTCACAGGAGCAACAGAATGATATAGTCAACATGTCACATGAGCAACAGAATGCTGTAGTCAACATGTCACATGAGCAACAGAATGCTGAAGTCAACATGTCACATGAGCAACAGAAATCTATAGTCAACATGTCACATGAGCAACAGAATGCTATATAGTCAACATGTCACATAAGCAACAGAATGCAAGTTAACATCTCACATGAGCAACACAGTGATAGTCAATGTCACAAACACAACAGAATGCAAGTCACATGAGCAGGAGAATGCAAAACAACATGTCAAATAAGCAACAGAATGCTAGTCAGTGTCACATAAGCAACACAATGATAGTCAATGTCACATACACAACAGAATGCTAGTCAATGCCAGTCAACATATATTATACAATGCTTATTAAGTTTGAGACTGGTTCCTTGGTTATTTTGCTCCATCAATGTATACTTTTGAAAGTATAGAAAGTTTCTGCTGCATCAACCCAACTCGTTGTACCTAAATCTCGTACCACCCACTATGGCGACTGTGCATTTTTTCCCATTGCACCAGTCTTCTGTAACAAGCTACCCAACAACATCAGAAACACTCACTCTCTTACCACATTTCAAACTCATATTAAGAAACGTCTGCTTACTGCAAGCTATTAACATTCCTGGTTTAGTGTAATTTTCTCTAGAGAGCTTGATACTTTTGTAGTCTCTTCTGTAGCGCCTTGAGTAATTTTTTATTAGAAAGTGCGCTTTAAAAGTTTGTATTATTAAAGGCTACATGTACAATAATCAAGCCAAATTTTAAATTTAAGAATGCTTACTTTTAAAACTGTGCTAAATGTTTGTTTTTTCTGATGGCAATGCGTCTGTAGGAAGTAAGTACATTTAAAATTTTACATAATTCATATTGCTAGAAACTTAAGCTGTTTCTCAATTGATAATATTTCCACATGAATCTTTAGTGACATCTTCAACATGATATGTTTACCTTACCTTTGGTCTGACGTACATCTCAAGTCGTTTTTTTGTCGGTGAAATGTCAGACTTTCAGAGAGTACAACAGAGATACTCCAAAGTTTCCCAAGAAAAATCAAGTGATGACTGTATTAGCCTTTTTTGGTTAGTCAGTTTGTCTGCAGGTCAAACTTTATTTTGTACTCTGTTGCCCCCACACCCTCTGGATACATAAAGTCAGGTAGATGAACCTAATCCGTACCCCCCCCCCCCCTCCAAAGAAAATGAGGGGAGAGAAAAAAAGAGGACCTGACCCCTTTAAAGTAAATTTGAAACACTAATTTAATATTTCATTTAAGTTTGTGTTTTCAAGAATTTATGCAAATTGTTTGTACGCTTGTTTGTGCTTAGGCATTCCATTTGCATAAATTTGTGTAACTATTTCACTATGAGGAAGGTGACATCATCTTCAGCAGGGTTGACCTTTTCAAGCTAGAACACCCCCAAACCCTGGAGCAACTTCCTGATGATTGAAGGAAATCTGGGCTGTACTGACTCCCTCTCTCTGTAGGCTTCTCTGTGGAAGGAAACAATTAAGCGATAGTTTCCGTAAGGTGGAAGATGTGGAATGTATTCAGTCTGTTAGAGTGAATTGAGAGACGACGTCTATGAAAGTAACATGCTCTGTGCTGTAAAATTTTTCAAACTTGCACTGTGTTCATTGAATTTGGAAAATGCAGAAAGACTGTGATGTATCAGGATTTTTTACTGCTGTTGCCATCATTTTCATAGATCTCCATTTTATTTTGAGATCGTAGGACTATATGAGCCTTGAATTGAATTGGTTTATTTGAAAAATTCCATGGTGGCCATGGGCCGAATTGCAAAAACTGTGTACACAAAAAATAAATATACACAGAAACATAAGATTTATCTGGAATTGTTATTTTGGTAAGATCATACCCCCTTTTGAAGTGAAATTCTTATATGTTGTACCGTATACTTTGACTGTTTGTCCATTTGTATTCCTGCGGAATTATGGGATGAAATCTTTCTCAACCTGTTCTTACTGTCCGATGTATATTATTATTATTTTTTTTTTCAAAATACATCAGCTAGAATAAATCAATAAATAAACAAATGTTTAATATTATTATAATTGCATTTTAAAATAACGTAGCAGAGCATTTTACATTAGTGTCCTGGTCCTTCTGGGCTAATAAAATTCATCTTTGTCTTATCTCCCTGGGGAGTATACAGCCCGGTCTGCTGTTGCGCTCCAATGGCTTTTCAAACCTAATATCAACCCCTATCCTGGCAGCTATCAATTTATACCCTGGGCGAAGAGAAGCAACTGGGATTCGAACCCGCGCTGCCATTACTTAACCACCAGAACTTAAATGGATACGTTGCCTTGGATCGGGCGAGTTGGTCTATAAAAAGCGTCTGTGACCGTTTGTTATAAAATGCATATGGTTAGAAAGATGTTGTAAAAGTAGAATACAATGATCCACACAATAATGCCTCAAAATTGTGTGGTTTTCCATTTACATCGTGAACTAACACGGTCAGTCAAATTTTTGACTCCACAAAATGGCCGACCGTGTTAGTTCGCAAAGTAAAAGGAAAACCACGCAATTTCGAGGCATATTTGTGTGGATCATTGTATTCTACTTTTAGAACATCTTTCTAACCATATGCATTTTGTAACAAACGGTTACAAATGCTTTTTATAGACCAACTCGCCCGATCCAAGGCAACGTGTCCCTTTAAGTCCAGTGCACTAGCTAGAGCACTTGGCCATGACACGCTATAATATGAAGATTTTAACATTTTGATGCACTAATAATTACAATAGTTTTTATATAGCGCTTTATCTACAAGCATCTCAAAGCGCTTACCATTATTTATTTCCACACAGGGTTTGAAGTTTTAAAATTATGAGACCCATTTAAGTAACAAGGTGCTGCAGCACAGTCAGCAGCCACCGCAAGAAACATCGGGCAAACCTCTTCTCTTAGTGACAAGTGTTACTGGGTTCTTTTATAAGCACAACACACAGGACGAATGGCTTTATGTCTCATCCGAAGGACGAAGCAATAATGGTCAAGTGTCTTGCTTAAAGACCACAAGTGTCATGACTGGGACTCGAACCCACACTCTGCTGATCAGAACAAAAAGGTTTGAGTCCGGTGTGCTTAACTGCTCGTCCACAACATGCCATTAATAGACTTTTATGTCGCAGGGGACATCCTGAGCTACCTGGCTAATGCTTTTTGTGGTGAATCATTTTAATGAAATAAACACAAAACATGAGATTTCTCATGAAAATAGTCAAACTTATGTCTTGTTCTTTTTATCCTGTGCAACAGACTCTTGCCTCCAAGCTGCTCAGTAAAACCCAAGATGCCAGACAACATCTGAAGCGCTCTCGTAAATCTCCAAGACACAACATTGAGGGTCTTAGCGGATCAATAAGTCGAGCTCAAGGAATTGCCTCCAGTATTCTAAACATGAGTGCTTCTGATCTGGATGAGTTTATGGCCAGCAGTGAGGAGGATATGCAGATTGAGGTCAGAGTTCATTCTTTTGGTTTTGATTTTAAAGGGTGTGTACAACATTGGAAAGATTGAACATATAAATGTTCACAGATTTTAACATTATACTTAAATGTTATTCAGATGGTGAACAACTTAAAACTTTAAATAGAAAACCAAAGAAACAATTTGTTGTGAAAATGTACTTGCAAAAACTTTCTTAGAAGTTATCCTGGCTGGTTATTTGAGAAAATGGACAGACAATATCAAATCTGAAGTGCGTTAATTGTCTACGGTTGAACAGAGTGGAACATGCCCAAACAAGACTCACAAACCTGAACACATTTATTGAGCTGTTTTTAAGAAGAAGAGGCAAACAAAATTAAAGCCGAGATTCCCCCATGATATGTGATTATTTACCCAAACTCTAAAAGATGTGATAAGTTAATTACGCTGAGCGGTTAGTTTAGTGCGACACAGAGATTAGTAGATAGTTAATTGACTATCTTCAGCTCAGTCACGCAAGGAGAAAACGCAATCCCCTAATTAGCTACGGATAGGTGGCATAGCTTCCTCTGCCATCCACACCCCCTATGGTATTGAGCATTGACGAACTACTTCCCTCAACTCCACCTTGGGAAGTACACTGACACAGTTTGGCAATACCATAGGTTGCCATAGGGAAGTCATGTTGCGCATCCAGTCTCAGACTATGTTGTGTTTGTGCCAGATTAAAAAGCAATGTTCCAGCATAGAGCAGTCCTTGCTCAATATGGTTTCAAGGCAGTAGAAGGTAAATGACCTTATGGTTGTGCAAATTCTGGTCTGGTAGGGTCTGGGTAGACCACCTGCTCTTCATGTCTACTGGTTTTGTTTTATTTCTCTTTTGCTCTAAAATAAATGTATACATAAATACAACTTTTTGAGGGACAATTCTATTTGGGGACACTAATGGGCTGCATGGTAGGGACTACTGGTGGAGTGGAATCATTTCTCCCCTTTTTGGGTCCCCCCCCCCCCCAGATAGAAATAGGAGGAAAGACTCAGTTTAGGGATACTTGGGGGCTGCTTGGTATAGAGACTGGGATACTTGGGGGCTGCTTGGTATAGAGACTGGGATACTTGGGGGCTGCTTGGTATAGAGACTGGGATACTTGGGGGCTGCTTCAGTTGGTATAGAGACTGGGATACTTGGGGGCTGCTTGGTATAGAGACTGGGATACTTGGGGGCTGCTTGGTTTAGAGACTGGGATACTTGGGGGCTGCTTGGTTTAGAGACTGGGATACTTGGGGGCTGCTTGGTTTAGAGACTGGGATACTTGGGGGCTGCTTGGTTTAGAGACTGGGATACTTGGGGGCTGCTTGGTTTAGAGACTGGGATACTTGGGGGCTGCTTGGTATAGAGACTGGGATACTTGGGGGGCTGCTTGGTATAGAGACTGGGATACTTGGGGGCTGCTTGGTATAGAGACTGGGATACTTGGGGGCTGCTTGGTATAGAGACTGGGATACTTGGGGGCTGCTTGGTTTAGAGACTGGGATACTTGGGGGCTGCTTGGTTTAGAGACTGGGATACTTGGTATAGAGACTGGGATACTTGGGGGCTGCTTGGTTTAGAGACTGGGATACTTGGGGGCTGCTTGGTATAGAGACTGGGATACTTGGGGGCTGCTTGGTATAGAGACTGGGATACTTGGGGGCTGCTTGGTATAGAGACTGGGATACTTGGGGGCTGCTTGGTTTAGAGACTGGTTAAACCATCTACATTGCATGTTCACTGGTTCTTTTTCTTTCTTCTGCCTTTTGTAAGTGCAAAAGTCAGAAAAAGGACGGACAGCTTTTTGACTGGAAACTTATGAGCAGTGCAATTTTTACATGCACAATGTAAACCAGACTCTGTGTCAATAGTTCAGCTTATAACTGCAATCACAAGAAAGTCTGGTTATACACTGCCTAATGTTGTTAAGTCCACTTGTTAGCTTGGGAAACTGTGGACTCCAGCCCCCCCCCCCCCCCCCCCCCCCCCCAAAATACACACACACCCTTCCGCTCCAAACTTTTGGCTTTTCGGTAATTTCTGCGGAGAATATTTACTTTTTGTATCTGGTATTATACAATATAGGACAAAAAAGAGATGACAGAAAGGAAGAAAGATGAGCAGTGGAGCCGACAGGTGGATACTGTTCTCTCTTTAAAGGTAAGAACAAATAATGGCAGCCCATGCTGTGTCATCATGATCGAAGCAGGCCTGTGGCTGTCCATGGAATTATAAAATCTCACCCCTCCTCCATGTTCGGTTGGGGGAGGCACCATTCAGAAGCCATTATAGCCATTCACTCCAGGGTTATGCGACCTAGAAAATAGCATTTTAACGCAATAAGAGGATGCAACTTTTTCTTCTCAAATATAAAGTTATAAACCACAAAGAACAGTTGCTGGTTAAACTGAATTCAATTCTGGATTAAACAAAACAAATTTATGAAAACCAGATTCCTAGACTTGCCCAGTCCCTCCCAGCCAGTCAGTGTTGCACCCTCTACCTGTGACTGATACCAAAACTAGGCTAGCTCCATGGACCACTGCCATTTGAGGGGAACAAAAAAGGCAGACTTTCTGACGTCTGTGTGGAGATACTGAAATAACCTACATATTGAACAAAAAAACCTTATCCAAACAAAACTTGCAAGACGGTACTGGTAGAGCACAGCTGGTCAAATCAGCCCCATATCTCTGCCTACCAATGGATCCACATTTTGGTCAGACCATGGAAGCAAAACTCAAAGCCAGGGGCCTAGGGTCTCCCTGGTCCCTGCTCCTGGGTAGTTCTCCTCCTGGGTAGTTCTCCTCCTGAGTCTTGTATCATCTAGACCACCTTGGTGTGGTGTTTTTTTGTTGATACAATCTTACAGTGCCAGAGAGTATACAGCATTTCAGAGGTCACCGCTTGTTTTCTTAGCTATTGTACCCCGACAGAAAAAAACACCATGCAAGTGGAATCTCTTTTGGATTTCAGTTAAATTTGTTATGCTAGTCAGTGTCCAGATGATTGTGTATTGAAATCAGAGATGATTGTGTTATTAACTTTAACTTGAATTTGGAGTGACAGCTTCCATTTTGTAAGTGACAGTTTTGTCTACCTGTTGTGTGGCTCAATTAAATGTATAATCCTTTGTTTACACTGTGAAACTGATCTGTTTAGGTTTGTACAGTTAACAACAAATTCTTGAAAGTTGTTCCATCTTGACTGTTTTGAAATAATTGGTAGAGAAAATGTATGTTGAATGTGAAACGGCTCAAGTTCCACCGTGGAATGGAGTATACAAATAAACGTTGTCATCTTTGACTGACATAAATCCAAGTCCCTATGGACCCTGCGCCTTCAAGATAGATGACCCAACATGAGCATTTACATGCGGGTTTTTGATAGATGTTTATACTTCTGTCACAGTGATAAGTGTTATTTCTTGATTTGTAAGACAAGGTCGTTGACCCTGAAAACTCAAGGCGAAACAGACCCTAAATTACACAGAGCAGTGGGGAAACAATGGGGCGGAGTTGGGGGGGGGGGGTTAAAGACCTTTATCCAGCTCCAGCCATCTTAGTTCAGTCTCATGGAATCAAGGTTGAATTGAAACACATGTATAGTCTGGTACCTTCTGTTGAAAAGGATAGTATGAACTATCATTGCCCTTGATGTGGAACTCAGACAACAAATATGGCCATGGCGTGATTGAGGTGTAGGCCCTATTAAAAACCATGGCTTAGGCTTGGGCTCCGGCTTAGGCTACATCAGCCTGTTTGGAGCCATGTAATGAAAGCACATGTTTTCATAATAACTGAAGGAGTCTTAGCCCAAGCACAAACAATGATTTCGAAAAAGGCCATAAAGAAGTGCCTTTGTGATTTGTATAACATGATGGAGAGGGGGGGGGGGTGTTTTCCCCCACAGCCTCATTTTGGTTACATTGATTGTAGTGAAAGGTGAACAAAATGGCTGTACTGTGCAGACATTTCAAAACTATTTGAAGTACTCTTTTGTGGGATGCAAGGGTGAAGCCATGATAATAGGGTCCAGACCAAGCTTGGATGCCCAGAAGTTTAAGGGCTACATTACAATGTATGCTCTCAGTGTTATCCAAGTGTTTCTTGCTGAAGGTTTTGTAATAGCAGTAGTTGGTCAACTTCACTGGTTACTAACTGATTTTGAAACCCAGGACTGTGTTAAGGTGTTACTCTAGAAGCAACATCATTTCATTTGTGTAAATCCAAAAATTCTAAAGTATAAAATCTCAGGGAGAAAATCTTTCCCGGGGAATGTTTTCATTTCTTAAACCAACATAAATCACTTTGTTGTCAAAAAGAATGGGATTTTTTTTAAAAATAATCCAGAGTTAGTTTTTTGTCAGATGTGCAAACGTAAGATGCTTTTTGTCAACCAATGTTCAAAGTAACATTTTCCTTTATGCAGACTTTTAACTTCTTAGTGAATCTGCTGATTTCCTCCTTTTTCCCCCGTTGGTTGCTCGTGGGATAGAAAATTGGAAAACACTCAGCAAATATTCATATCCAAGGCAGTTGCCTTTCCTTTAATTTGTTTATGATGAAGTTGCATGTCTGATGTCATCAAAAAACATTCACTCCAACACCCAGAGGAGCACACACCCTTTTTATATCCACCTTTTCATGTGAGATGCTCAACATCATGACAATTAGGAAACCAACAGTTTTGAGTCATTAGGGATAGTGTACACACCCAGGAGGCCCTTTTTTTATTATTTTGTTGAGGGAATATGTTTGTTTTCAAAATGTCTGTACCCTAACTCTCTGATTGCACGTGGATTTCCTGTTATTAACAGGCGCTGCTTTAAATAACTCCCTTTTAAAATTCTTTTTTAAATTCTTTTTAAGCCGAGGGGGGGGGGGCATGCCTACAATTTGTTAATGTTGATCAATGCGTCTAACCCGTGCTGATCATGGATGGGCACCAACTTTCATGCGACGTAAGTATCATAATTGACTCTGCTCGTCTTCAGGGGATTCCTGAAGATGAGCAGAGTTACTGTTTCGAAACGTCGAGACCACACCGGCTCTTTTCAGAGCCAACACTCCTCCCATAAGAGATTTATGCATGGTTGTACCAGCAAGTTTACTATTTATAGTCATTTCTTAAATCTTAACTTGCTTAATTTCTTCATGACCAGCGTTTTGAATGTTTTATAGGGAGGTACACCTTACAAGTGCTGTGTTTTTGTAGAAACATCAATGTTGTCATCTTAATCATTGTTTCTTTTCTATTTTTTCACTCTTTCAATTCTTTCGTTTTATTTCTCTAATGTACAGGTCCCGAGTAGTGATAAACTATTGGTTCTATTTCTTGACAAGCTGGAAGAAAGCGAAAGACTTCTCGGCGGTGTTCATCCTGCATTTACGTAGCTGTGATTTTCCATTGAATAAAAAAAAAGACTCAACTCTGAGAAAGGAAAATCCTCTATGGTTATCTTTCTGTTGAAGTTTGATATCATTTTAATGTTCAGTAGGACATCAATTTCAGTGGCAGTGCATTGGAAACTTGTGCCTACCAGGGCTAGGCTAAAGCATTGTTTACAGCACATGATGGGTAAACTGTGCCATATTTCTAGAGAAACATTTCCATCTGAAATTCGGCCATGAGCGAGAAAGATGTCCCCAACACCCAGAATTCAGATGTTGATTTGGCAGTCAATTGTAGCATGTATTTGAATCTGCATAAAATCTCTGACCATATATAAACTGCTGTTACTAATTTGTTTTATTAAACCTTTTTAATGAAAAGGATATGGCCGCCTCATTTGATGTAGTTTTGCATACACTATAGGTTGTTTGACCACCTCGTTCCCACGGGTGTATCAGTCTCATCTCATCATATTTTTTACCAGCGTACCTTGCTCAATCATAACAGGGGTTAGTGAAATGAGGGATCGATACAGCACATTGCCCTTGGGAATGAGGAAAGTTTGTGTTTGGTCTTTCTAGTCAGATTTGTGTTTTTTTTTTTGCTTACTCCTCAATATTTTGATGTAGACCATGTACTAACAGTGTTCAGAGCCCCCATGTTTTTAAACTGTTTACTGGAAAGTAGATATTTGTGCTTACTATAGCAGAAAAACATGCATAAGGGAAAGTGTGTTACATTAAGTGTTGATAGAGTGCTGCCCATGGACAATCATATTTGCATTGTTGTTTCACTCAGTGCTTATTAAGAACCACCCTCAAACTGGCATGCCTTTTGCTTTGCTCATGGTTAGCAGAGTTAAGAAATAGAAATTCTGCTTATGGCCGCTCCTGAAGCAGAAAATATCTGCTTACATGATTCATGAACTTTGGGTCCAAATAATAAAATAGTCATCACCTAAATCAAGGTGTCCACAGTTTGTCTCTCAACACACCAAAACATCACAAATCTGTTAAAAAGAACATTGAGGATAGATAAATGGTCGACACCAAGTCGTTTAAATTGGTCAGCACCTTTGTTAATGTACAAAGTATAAATTGAAACCTAGCCCACCCATTCTGAGGAACATTTTGGGATTAGTTTCTGTGTTACACTTGAAATAGGATTTATAAACAATCCTTGTAAATAACAGTGTTTATATCATGTGTCAGTCGATGTCAAAATCTGTTGAAAACGTCTGCATTTTTATGTCTTTATTTGTGCTGTGTGTGTGTGTATATAGGCAGTAGCAGCAAAGAATGACAAGACTTTTGCATGGAGGTAAAATGATTAGCTGCTGGAATTTATCATTTGATCGTAAATTTTTAGACCTTGGACTTTGAGTTAAAACAATTTTTTTTTTCAAAGTAGACTATCCATGGGTAATGTTTGTGGTACTTTCTTGAAGAGAGCTGAGTAGGAATTGCGCTTGTTCTCTAGAAATTAAAACTAAGAATGATGGTATACTATTTAAAAGCTGGATTTGAAATTTTATACCAAGGAGACACAATCTTGAAAGAGTTACGCTGGTCATGCTTTGGAATGAGCTGGTAGTGACCAGTACACTGGGATCATCAACAACTTTCATATAAGCAGGGTATCTGATAAGTAGAGATTTTAATTCACTGGCTTCAACTTCAGGTCCCTAGACTCTTGCCAAACTGATGTATTATTTCTTTTGTAAATTTGTAACAAATTGTTTTATCGTATGTAGTGTTTATTTATTGAGTTTAGGAAAGCTAAAATAGTAACAGAAAGGCGCTGATTTTTGGTACATTTGACCAAGCCCTATCACAGCCAATGCTTGTAAGCTTGTACTCAAATTTAGTTTCTGAATTTATGTAAAAATAATTTATGTTTGAAATGTCCAAAACCCCATGTTTGAAAACAAAAGGTTTGATATATATTGGGTGACACAAAGTGCAGATACTGGTCGTTGACATCTACCAGTGTTGTTCATGTGCCTCAAGCCAAGTAAACCGTTATGTCAGGATGTGAGCTTATGTATCTGTACTGTGTCATCGTTAATGGATGAGGGATCACAAACATTTACCTGTAACTGTATCACGCACTTTTACCAAACAGATATGGAGTACCTAATGGGCACAGATCAAGAAGTGAAACAGAAAGGGAAACCAAACCAACACTAGATAGCTCAGTTGGTAGAGTGCAGGCATGTTAATCCGGTATCATAGGGAATCTTGTTCCCCAGGTGTATGTGTGTTTTCCCCATATGGTAATTTAACATAGGCTGAAGGAAGTTGAATCAAAAGAGGGCGCTATTACTTAGACCAACTTTCTACACAATCCTCAATTTGGGGGGACAGACTGCCATGCTACACATGGGTTGCAGGCTCAAATCAAATCAAATCCCGGTGTAGTAAAATTGTTCTTTGTTCACACAGTGAGTTTCCCTTGTTATTTATTACTGGACAAAGACAAGTTTGTATACAATATCATAAGATAGGAGCCAACATTTGAACTTCATTAGAATGATCTTTAAATCATTGTTATTGGATTACTTCTTTAAGAGAGTCTAATGTGCATTTCTTGTAAAATGTTTAGTTCAAATTAAATGAAGTTTGGTTTCACAAATTGTAATATTTAAACAAATATGACAAAGGTCGCGGGTCAAGTTGTAAGAAATGGCAACAGTGGTGCCTCCCCCTTCATTTTAGCAGATCAAATCCAACCTTAAAATGTTCAAAATTTTTACAAAAATTGCCTTTAATTTTTATCAAGTATGGGTCACAACTTTACACATCATCTGAAATAGTCAGCTGAAAGTGCGACAAATGACATTGGTCAAGTTCAAAGAAATGGCCAGCCACTTCACTTGAGACAAAACCAACCTTTAATTTAAGCCCAAATATAAACCATAAGGGTTCCTGTTTTATTTTGTAATAAAAAATGATGCAGGAGGCATTCATATTTTAAATGTGTTATGTAACATGAAGATTTGATTTATTGAAAACCACAATGGAATAATAAGCCTTGCATTTCTTTCGCAAGCTGTTCATACTTCCAATGTTATAAATTCTTTCATACAGCCCCTGTCGTTCTATCTGGTGTAAGTGTTGAAGCTCCAGAAGAAAGGTTCTGGCATCAAAGTCAACTCAATCACAGCCTCTCACAAGATTGCACTAGCAATTGAAATGTGTCAATGTGACTAACAAGTTTGTTTGAAATACTTGTGTGTACAAATACAATTTAGATACTTTATCATCATTTTTACCTGGACATGTAAATAAATATCAGCCCTGAATGGAAGCATTCTAGGCACTTTAACAACTAGTTCCATTGTCCTATTCTTGAAGATGTATCAAATTTCAGCCAATTTTCAACAAAAATCCAACCCTTGTGATTTTATCCGATTTCAGCACATTTTCAACAAAATTGCAAGGCTTAAGATTCTAAGCCAATTTAAACAAGGGGTAAGCCTTGCATTATTATAAAAAATAGAATAAAATCACAAGGGGTAAGCCTTGCATTTTTGTTTAAAATAGGCTGAAATCTGATAAAATCACAAGGGGTAAGCCTTGCATTTTTGTTGAAAATAGGCTGAAATCAGATCAAATCACAAGGGGGTAAGCCTTAATGCATTCTTGTCAAAAATAGGCTGAAATCAGATCAAATCACAAGGGGTAAGCCTTGCATTTTTGTTTAAATTAGGCTGAAATCAGATCAAATCACAAGGGGTAAGCCTTGCAATTTTGTCAAAAATAGGCTGAAATCACAAGGGGTAAGCCTTGCATTGTTATAAAAAATAGGCTGAAATCTGATAAAATCACAAGGGGTAAGCCTTGCATTTTTGTCAAAAATAGGCTGAAATCAGATCAAATCACAAGGGGTAAGCCTTGCATTTTTGTAAAAAAAATAGGAAAACATTTGATAAAATCACAAGGGGTAACCCTTGCATTTTTGTTGAAAATAGGCTGAAATCAGATCAAATCGCAAGGGGTAAGCCTTGCATTTTTGTCAAAAATAGGCTGAAATCAGATCAAATCACAAGGGGTAAGCCTTGCATTGTTATAAAAAATAGGCTGAAATCTGATAAAATCACAAGGGGTAAGCCTTGCAATTTTGTCAAAAATAGGCTGAAATCAGATCAAATCACAAGGGATAAGCCTTGCATTTTTGTAAAAAAAAATAGGAAAACATTTGATAAAATCACAAGGGGTAACCCTTGCATTTTTGTTTAAAATAGGCTGAAATCAGATCAAATCACAAGGGGTAAGCCTTGCATTTTTTTCAAAAATAGGCTGAAATCAGATCAAATCACAAGGGGTAAGCCTTGCATTATTATAAAAAATAGAATAAAATCACAAGGGATAAGCCTTGCATTTTTGTTGAAAATAGGCTGAAATCAGATCAAATCACAAGGGGTAAGCCTTGCATTGTTATAAAAAATAGGCTGAAATCTGATAAAATCACAAGGGGTAAGCCTTGCAATTTTGTCAAAAATAGGCTGAAATCAGATCAAATCACAAGGGATAAGCCTTGCATTTTTGTAAAAAAAATAGGAAAACATTTGATAAAATCACAAGGGGTAACCCTTGCATTTTTGTTTAAAATAGGCTGAAATCAGATCAAATCACAAGGGGTAAGCCTTGCATTTTTGTCAAAAATAGGCTGAAATCAGATCAAATCACAAGGGGTAAGCCTTGCATTATTATAAAAAATAGAATAAAATCACAAGGGATAAGCCTTGCATTTTTGTTGAAAATAGGCTGAAATCAGATCAAATCACAAGGGGTAAGCCTTGCATTGTTATAAAAAATAGGCTGAAATCTGATAAAATCACAAGGGGTAAGCCTTGCAATTTTGTCAAAAATAGGCTGAAATCAGATCAAATCACAAGGGATAAGCCTTGCATTTTTGTAAAAAAAATAGGAAAACATTTGATAAAATCACAAGGGGTAACCCTTGCATTTTTGTTTAAAATAGGCTGAAATCAGATCAAATCACAAGGGGTAAGCCTTGCATTTTTGTCAAAAATAGGCTGAAATCAGATCAAATCACAAGGGGTAAGCCTTGCATTATTATAAAAAATAGAATAAAATCACAAGGGATAAGCCTTGCATTTTTGTTTAAAATAGGCTGAAATCTGATAAAATCACAAGGGGTAAGCCTTGCAGTTTTGTTGAAAATAGGCTGAAATCTGATAAAATCACAAGGGGTAAGCCTTGCATTTTTGTTGAAAATAGGCTGAAATCAGATCAAATCACAAGGGGGTAAGCCTTAATGCATTCTTGTCAAAAATAGGCTGAAATCAGATCAAATCACAAGGGGTAAGCCTTGCATTTTTGTTTAAATTAGGCTGAAATCAGATCAAATCACAAGGGGTAAGCCTTGCAATTTTGTCAAAAATAGGCTGAAATCAAATCAAATCACAAGGGGTAGGCCTAATTAGCCTTTCATTTTGGTTGAAAATAGGCTGAAATCTGATCAAATCACAAGGGGGTAAGCCTTAATGCATTCTTGTCAAAAATAGGCTGAAATCAGATCAAATCACAAGGGGTAAGCCTTGCATTTTTGTTTAAATTAGGCTGAAATCAGATCAAATCACAAGGGGTAAGCCTTGCAATTTTGTCAAAAATAGGCTGAAATCAAATCAAATCACAAGGGGTAGGCCTAATTAGCCTTTCATTTTGGTTGAAAATAGGCTGAAATCTGATCAAATCACAAGGGATAAGCCTTGCATTTTTGTTGAAAATAGGCTGAAATCTGATAAAATCACAAGGGGTAACCCTTGCATTTTTGTTTAAAATAGGCTGAAATCAGATCAAATCACAAGGGGTAAGCCTTGCATTTTTGTCAAAAATAGGCTGAAATCAGATCAAATCGCAAGGGGTAAGCCTTGCATTTTTGTCAAAAATAGGCTGAAATCAGATCAAATCACAAGGGGTAAGCCTTGCATTGTTATAAAAAATAGGCTGAAATCTGATAAAATCACAAGGGGTAAGCCTTGCATTTTTGTAAAAAAAATAGTAAAACATTTGATAAAATCACAAGGGGTAACCCTTGCATTTTTGTTGAAAATTGGCTGAAATCAGATCAAATCGCAAGGGGTAAGCCTTGCATTTTTGTCAAAAATAGGCTGAAATCAGATCAAATCACAAGGGGTAAGCCTTGCATTGTTATAAAAAATAGGCTGAAATCTGATAAAATCACAAGGGGTAAGCCTTGCATTTTTGTCAAAAATAGGCTGAAATCAGATCAAATCACAAGGGGTAAGCCTTGCATTTTTGTAAAAAATAGAATAAAATCACAAGGGATAAGCCTTGCATTTTTGTTGAAAATAGGCTGAAATCTGATAAAATCACAAGGGGTAAGCCTTGCATTTTTGTACAAAAAATAGGAAAACATTTGATAAAATCACAAGGGGTAACCCTTGCATTTTTGTTTAAAATAGGCTGAAATCAGATCAAATCACAAGGGGTAAGCCTTGCATTTTTGTCAAAAATAGGCTGAAATCAGATCAAATCACAAGGGGTAAGCCTTGCATTATTATAAAAAATAGAATAAAATCACAAGGGATAAGCCTTGCATTTTTGTTTAAAATAGGCTGAAATCTGATAAAATCACAAGGGGGTAAGCCTTGCAGTTTTGTTGAAAATAGGCTGAAATCTGATAAAATCACAAGGGGTAAGCCTTGCAGTTTTGTTGAAAATAGGCTGAAATCTGATAAAATCACAAGGGGTAAGCCTTGCATTTTTGTTGAAAATAGGCTGAAATCAGATCAAATCACAAGGGGGTAAGCCTTAATGCATTCTTGTCAAAAATAGGCTGAAATCAGATCAAATCACAAGGGGTAAGCCTTGCATTTTTGTTTAAATTAGGCTGAAATCAGATCAAATCACAAGGGGTAAGCCTTGCAATTTTGTCAAAATTAGGCTGAAATCAAATCAAATCACAAGGGGTAGGCCTAATTAGCCTTTCATTTTGGTTGAAAATAGGCTGAAATCTGATCAAATCACAAGGGATAAGCCTTGCTTTTTTGTTGAAAATAGGCTGAAATCTGATAAAATCACAAGGGGTAGGCCTAAGCCTTGCATTTTTGTAAAAAAAATAGGAAAACATTTGATAAAATCACAAGGGGTAACCCTTGCATTTTTGTTTAAAATAGGCTGAAATCAGATCAAATCACAAGGGGTAAGCCTTGCATTTTTGTCAAAAATAGGCTGAAATCAGATCAAATCACAAGGGGTAAGCCTTGCAATTTTGTCAAAAATAGGCTGAAATCAAATCAAATCACAAGGGGGTAAGCCTTAATGCATTCTTGTCAAAAATAGGCTGAAATCAGATCAAATCGCAAGGGGTAAGCCTTGCATTTTTGTCAAAAATAGGCTGAAATCAGATCAAATCACAAGGGGTAAGCCTTGCATTGTTATAAAAAATAGGCTGAAATCTGATAAAATCACAAGGGGTAAGCCTTGCATTTTTGTCAAAAATAGGCTGAAATCAGATCAAATCACAAGGGGTAAGCCTTGCATTTTTGTCAAAAATAGAATAAAATCACAAGGGATAAGCCTTGCATTTTTGTTGAAAATAGGCTGAAATCTGATAAAATCACAAGGGGTAAGCCTTGCATTTTTGTAAAAAAAATAGGAAAACATTTGATAAAATCACAAGGGGTAACCCTTGCATTTTTGTTTAAAATAGGCTGAAATCAGATCAAATCACAAGGGGTAAGCCTTGCATTTTTGTAAAAAATAGAATAAAATCACAAGGGATAAGCCTTGCATTTTTGTTGAAAATAGGCTGAAATCTGATAAAATCACAAGGGGGTAAGCCTTGCAGTTTTGTTGAAAATAGGCTGAAATCTGATAAAATCACAAGGGGTAAGCCTTGCAGTTTTGTTGAAAATAGGCTGAAATCTGATAAAATCACAAGGGGTAAGCCTTGCATTTTTGTTGAAAATAGGCTGAAATCAGATCAAATCACAAGGGGGTAAGCCTTAATGCATTCTTGTCAAAAATAGGCTGAAATCAGATCAAATCACAAGGGGTAAGCCTTGCATTTTTGTTTAAATTAGGCTGAAATCAGATCAAATCACAAGGGGTAAGCCTTGCAATTTTGTCAAAATTAGGCTGAAATCAAATCAAATCACAAGGGGTAGGCCTAATTAGCCTTTCATTTTGGTTGAAAATAGGCTGAAATCTGATCAAATCACAAGGGATAAGCCTTGCTTTTTTGTTGAAAATAGGCTGAAATCTGATAAAATCACAAGGGGTAGGCCTAAGCCTTGCATTTTTGTAAAAAAAATAGGAAAACATTTGATAAAATCACAAGGGGTAACCCTTGCATTTTTGTTTAAAATAGGCTGAAATCAGATCAAATCACAAGGGGTAAGCCTTGCATTTTTGTCAAAAATAGGCTGAAATCAGATCAAATCACAAGGGGTAAGCCTTGCAATTTTGTCAAAAATAGGCTGAAATCAAATCAAATCACAAGGGGGTAAGCCTTAATGCATTCTTGTCAAAAATAGGCTGAAATCAGATCAAATCGCAAGGGGTAAGCCTTGCATTTTTGTCAAAAATAGGCTGAAATCAGATCAAATCACAAGGGGTAAGCCTTGCATTGTTATAAAAAATAGGCTGAAATCTGATAAAATCACAAGGGGTAAGCCTTGCATTTTTGTCAAAAATAGGCTGAAATCAGATCAAATCACAAGGGGTAAGCCTTGCATTTTTGTCAAAAATAGAATAAAATCACAAGGGATAAGCCTTGCATTTTTGTTGAAAATAGGCTGAAATCTGATAAAATCACAAGGGATAAGCCTTGCATTTTTGTAAAAAAAATAGGAAAACATTTGATAAAATCACAAGGGGTAACCCTTGCATTTTTGTTTAAAATAGGCTGAAATCAGATCAAATCACAAGGGGTAAGCCTTGCATTTTTGTAAAAAATTGAATAAAATCACAAGGGATAAGCCTTGCATTTTTGTTGAAAATAGGCTGAAATCTGATAAAATCACAAGGGGTAAGCCTTGCATTTTTGTAAAAAAAATAGGAAAACATTTGATAAAATCACAAGGGGTAACCCTTGCATTTTTGTTTAAAATAGGCTGAAATCAGATCAAATCACAAGGGGGTAAGCCTTGCATTTTTGTCAAAAATAGGCTGAAATCAGATCAAATCACAAGGGGTAAGCCTTGCATTATTATAAAAAATAGAATAAAATCACAAGGGATAAGCCTTGCATTTTTGTTTAAAATAGGCTGAAATCTGATAAAATCTGATAAAATCACAAGGGATAAGCCTTGCATTTTTGTTGAAAATAGGCTGAAATCAGATCAAATCACAAGGGGGTAAGCCTTAATGCATTCTTGTCAAAAATAGGCTGAAATCAGATCAAATCACAAGGGGTAAGCCTTGCATTTTTGTTTAAATTAGGCTGAAATCAGATCAAATCACAAGGGGTAAGCCTTGCAATTTTGTCAAAAATAGGCTGAAATCAGATCAAATCACAAGGGGTAAGCCTTGCAATGTTATAAAAAATAGGCTGAAATCTGATAAAATCACAAGGGGTAAGCCTTGCAATTTTGTCAAAAATAGGCTGAAATCAGATCAAATCACAAGGGATAAGCCTTGCATTTTTGTAAAAAAAATAGGAAAACATTTGATAAAATCACAAGGGGTAACCCTTGCATTTTTGTTTAAAATAGGCTGAAATCAGATCAAATCACAAGGGGTAAGCCTTGCATTTTTGTCAAAAATAGGCTGAAATCAGATCAAATCACAAGGGGTAAGCCTTGCATTATTATAAAAAATAGAATAAAATCACAAGGGATAAGCCTTGCATTTTTGTTTAAAATAGGCTGAAATCTGATAAAATCACAAGGGGGTAAGCCTTGCAGTTTTGTTGAAAATAGGCTGAAATCTGATAAAATCACAAGGGGTAAGCCTTGCAGTTTTGTTGAAAATAGGCTGAAATCTGATAAAATCACAAGGGGTAAGCCTTGCATTTTTGTTGAAAATAGGCTGAAATCAGATCAAATCACAAGGGGGTAAGCCTTAATGCATTCTTGTCAAATATAGGCTGAAATCAGATCAAATCACAAGGGGTAAGCCTTGCATTTTTGTTTAAATTAGGCTGAAATCAGATCAAATCACAAGGGGTAAGCCTTGCAATTTTGTCAAAAATAGGCTGAAATCAAATCAAATCACAAGGGGTAGGCCTAATTAGCCTTTCATTTTGGGTGAAAATTGGCTGAAATCTGATCAAATCACAAGGGATAAGCCTTGCATTTTTGTTGAAAATAGGCTGAAATCTGATAAAATCACAAGGGGTAAGCCTTGCATTTTTGTAAAAAAAATAGGAAAACATTTGATAAAATCACAAGGGGTAACCCTTGCATTTTTGTTTAAAATAGGCTGAAATCAGATCAAATCACAAGGGGTAAGCCTTGCATTTTTGTCAAAAATAGGCTGAAATCAGATCAAATCACAAGGGGTAAGCCTTGCAATTTTGTCAAAAATAGGCTGAAATCAAATCAAATCACAAGGGGGTAAGCCTTAATGCATTCTTGTCAAAAATAGGCTGAAATCAGATCAAATCACAAGGGGTAAGCCTTGCATCCTATAAGAAATAGGCTAAAATCAAATAAAATCACAAGGGGGTAAGCCTTGCATTTTTGTTGAAAATGGGCTGAAATCTGATAAAATCACAAGGGGTAAGCCTTGCATATTTGTTGAAAATAGGCTGAAATCTGATAAAATCACAAGGAGTAAGCCTTGCATTTTTGTTAAAAATAGGCTGAAATCAGATCAAATCACAAGGGGTAAGCCTTGCAATTTTGTTTAAATTAGGCTGAAATCAAATAAAATCACAAGGGGGTAAGCCTTGCATTTTTGTTGAAAATAGGCTGAAATCTGATAAAATCACAAGGGGTAAGCCTTGCATTTTTGTTGAAAATAGGCTGAAATCTGATAAAATATCACATGGGGGTAATTAAGCCTTGCATTTTTGTTTAAATTAGGCTGAAATCTGATAAACTCACAAGGGGTAACCCTTGCAGTTTTGTTGAAAATAGGCTGAAATCTGATAAAATCACAAGGGGTAAGCCTTGCAGTTTTGTTGAAAATAGGCTGAAATCTGATAAAATCACAAGGGGTAAGCCTTGCAGTTTTGTTGAAAATAGGCTGAAATCTGATAAAATCACAAGGGGTAAGCCTTGCATTTTTGTTTAAATTAGGCTGAAATCAGATCAAATCACAAGGGGTAAGCCTTGCAATTTTGTCAAAAATAGGCTGAAATCAAATCAAATCACAAGGGGTAGGCCTAATTAGCCTTTCATTTTGGTTGAAAATAGGCTGAAATCTGATCAAATCACAAGGGATAAGCCTTGCATTTTTGTTGAAAATAGGCTGAAATCTGATAAAATCACAAGGGGTAAGCCTTGCAATTTTGTCAAAAATAGGCTGAAATCAAATCAAATCACAAGGGGTAAGCCTTGCATTGTTATAAAAAATAGGCTGAAATCTGATAAAATCACAAGGGGTAAGCCTTGCAGTTTTGTTGAAAATAGGCTGAAATCAGATCAAATCACAAGGGGTAAGCCTTGCAATTTTGTCAAAAATAGGCTGAAATCAAATCAAATCACAAGGGGGTAAGCCTTAATGCATTCTTGTCAAAAATAGGCTGAAATCAGATCAAATCACAAGGGGTAAGCCTTGCATCCTATAAGAAATAGGCTAAAATCAAATAAAATCACAAGGGGGTAAGCCTTGCATTTTTGTTGAAAATAGGCTGAAATCTGATAAAATCACAAGGGGTAAGCCTTGCATATTTGTTGAAAATAGGCTGAAATCTGATAAAATCACAAGGAGTAAGCCTTGCATTTTTGTTAAAAATAGGCTGAAATCAGATCAAATCACAAGGGGTAAGCCTTGCAATTTTGTTTAAATTAGGCTGAAATCAAATAAAATCACAAGGGGTAAGCCTTGCAATTTTGTCAAAAATAGGCTGAAATCAAATCAAATCACAAGGGGTAAGCCTTAATGCATTCTTGTCAAAAATAGGCCGAAATCAGATCAAATCACAAGGGGTAAGCCTTACATTGGTGAAAACTTACTGAAATTGGATAAAAGCACAAGGGGTAAGTCTAATTTGCAGTTTTATTGAAAATAGGCTAAAATCTTATATTATCATAAGGGGTAAGCCTGGCAATTTTGTTGAAAATAGGCTAAAATCGAATAAAATCACAAGGGGGTAAGCCTTCCATTTTCTTGAAAACTTACTGAAACTGCATCAAATCACAAGGGGTAAGCCTTGCATTGTTGTCAAAAATGGGCTAAAATCTTATAAAATCAAAAGGGGTAAGCCTTGCATTTTTGTTGAAAGTAGGCTTAAATAGGATAATAACACATGGGGTATATTTGTTGTTAAAAATAGGCTAAAATCAGATATTATCACAAGGGTAAGCCTTGCATTTTTTTTCTTCTTTTAAATAGGCTATAATCTGATATATCACAAGGGATAAGCCTTGCATTGTTGTTAAAAATAGGCTAAAATCAAATAAAATCACAAGGGATAAGCCTTGCATTGTTGTTAAAAATAGGCTAAAATCAAATAAAATCACAAGGGATAAGCCTTGCATTGTTGTTAAAAATAGGCTAAAATCAAATAAAATCACCTTGTGGTAAACATTGTATTTTGTGGAAATACAAAGAGCTATGGACATTTAGATTTACAACTTCAGAAGATTCGAGCAAAACAATGAGAGTGATTTCCTGTCGGGGAACAAAGCATCGGATACCTTCAAATGTTTTGCTGTATCCCATTTCACATATCGATTCTTTGCCGAAATAGTCTATGTGATTTTAATCTTTATTTTACATTGTCATCCTTGCTTGTCCATGAGTTGTATTGGTAATATTGCATGGTACCTTGATTATCGCTGAATTTATTACCGTGGCAAAGATGATCACTGATGTCCCGATTTGGTTGGACATCCAAAGTATTTGGACATTAATTGTCTTTGTATATGTGGCGACGATCAAGGGGAGGGGTCGATGAGGCAGGCGGCCCAGGGGCGTTTCTTCCATGGGATCTAGAAGTTGATGAGAGTGGTGTACCTTGATCTCGATGTGCCGGCAATGTTGGGGCAGTTTTCTGGTCCAATGTCCTTGCATGCTACATGAGTAGCAGTTCGAGCATAACAGGGGTAGTCAAATCGGGTGCAAAAAGCGAGTATAATCCAGAACACTTATAAAGGCAAGGGGGGCGGGAATGGTAGAGGTATTCGTAGAATGATATTGAGGAGACAATACGTGCACGCACTGGGCCTAAAGTGCGTGAACAAAGGCGAGGTGATTCTTAAATTAGGTCTTCTCAAGAAGAACGCTAGAACATTCCTCAGAAGGCAAGAATAGTGAGTGATTATAATTGGTATATAAGGCAAAGGATAAGAGTGTTATATAATTGCTAAACACGAGAGTCTCACTGCTATACTCTAGGCGTGGATGTGTGATCTCAAGCAGCTCTACCAATTGGCTGGGAACTGTCACGTGCCGATTTGAATTTGTTCACAGAATCTCATGCCGTGGGGAGTTCAAGATGCACATAATGGTGTTTAAATCGACCAAGTAGTCATCACAGTAGGGAGAAGTGTGATCAAATAGATTGATGGCATATGGGGTTACGGTTACCAGCATATAATAATAGTATGGCAGCCCAGCCAGGTTTATTCATATATGAATAAACCTCAGCCAGGTTTATTCATATATGAATAAACCTGGCTGGGCTGCCATTTTGTAATTTTGAGTGCAAAGGGTTCGAAGCGTGTGATAATGTAGGGGTTTCCGAGACAAATAACTCGCCCGTCTACTTCAGATGCATTTTCTCTCGAAAAAGAAACACCAAACAGGAAGATCTTGCTGCTGTGAAATCCAAGTTGTTAGGTGATAAAACCCAACAAGTGTAAGGAAAAAAGAAAAACAAATCATAATTTAGAATTCGTAGCGTGGCAACACGAGTCAGTGTTTGTGTACATAATTTACGTGACACAGATCATCGAGTAAAATACTTTATTCACAAAGCGGTGATGACACCAGTCACCGAAATAATGTCACAGCCTTATTTTGGAGAAAACAACCTAGGAACCAAAGTGACGTCTGCCGATAAATGACAAAACTCGGCTCATCATCAGAAACAGTAACCGTCGAGACTTCTTTAGTATACGAAATCAACCCCACACCTAATTTTTCACAAAGAACCTCTCATCAACGCCCACCCAATAAGTTTTTTTTTCTTGACCACGACCAAAACCAACTAACAAGTATTTAACAGATGTTTTTTCCAATCAAAAAGGAACAAACAAACAAAAAACTTTGCATAATAAGATTATTTCAAGATTGAAAAAATCCAACGACGTAACTCGGTTCTTGTTTAATCTCGGTAACTAAATCGGGTTTGGTGAAGTGTTTCGACTGTCCGAACCAACGGCTTCGGATACGACAATGGCTAGATTACTGAAAAGACATGATCTTCAACGTTGTCACTGCAGCTAACGGTCATAGCCGTAGCCGAAAGCGTTTGACCCCGATCCGGTGTGGCAGGAGATTCTGTACGACGAACTGTGCTCAAACTTCTTCCGATAGCGCCCTCTTTTGAATCATCCTCCTTTAGCCCATGTTAATTTCCCATAATATGGGGGACAAAACCTGTCCTACGAGTATGACACCGGCCTGCAGTTGTTCTGCATAACAAATTCCACAAGAATGTTCTTGCTTTTGAAACATGACGAAATGTTTGTTGAAGCACGCCACTGTCGTCTAACCCATTTTACACCATACTTTTCATATATTGGTATTTGTCAACGCAATGCTGATTTACAGGCCAAATTGTCAATAAACATACAATCTAAGTCACTAATGAAAGTTTTCGCTGAATACAATGTTTACTTGTTGAGAAAAATAGCCAAAAATTGTCACGGTATTTTCATAAAGAACGTCGAACCCAGCCACGTTCAGCGAGCAGCGAGGTGACGTGGGTTCAAACCGGTCTCAGCACTCACAAACAGACACCACGGAAGATTGAATCTCAAAAATTCGCGGTTTTTGAGATGGGAATTGAGATGTGTCGAATCCAATCACCTCTTTTGATTTATTAATAGACAATATTATTTTGGTTTTGGTGTGGATGATATGAAAGTAGTTTAATAAACTTGTTACAGTTGCTCTCGTGTGTAAATCTCTTTTTGGGGGAGTTTTGGCTCTGGAAAAAAACGTTGGTGTGGTCTCGACATTTCAAACAGACTCTCTGCTCATCTTCGGGAGAATAAACGGATCACATCAACACACAACAATCAAATCAATTACTACAGGACAATAAAGCGTTCATTTATTGGTTTCATTATTTCTCCACGACCCCACACGATTATTATATTATTTATATATACTTTATATATTTACAAAGTACTTGAACCAATTGAATGCACTGCGTGTCCTTACCAAATATTACTCCAACTTAAAAAAACCCAAAACAAGATAAACAAAACATTTGCATATTTATAACTAAAAGCAACAATTCTTTCGGAAGGCCGTTATTAAAAAGAAACGATACAAAAAATTATGTAACAAAAGTATAGATTTAAAGACCTTTATGGGATGCAGCCTTTTGGTTTTACTTCACATACAAACCAACGAGATTCAAACCGAGGCTGGAATAAAAATTGTTTGACCATCTTAAAATCATTCCAAATCGATAAGAGTCTTCGTTGTACAACTATCAAATAATTTGAAGTAATATATATTTGGAACAGTTTCGGTGCAATAAAATGCTTTCTTGCATAATAATTTTACATTAATTAAGAGGGGAAAATAACATACGATTTTTTGTTAAATTAGCAAATTAAAGGGATGGTGTACCACTGGTAAAGGTGCAGGGTCATATCAAGAGCTAGCTACAATGGTCATTAAAATGATAATATAGCAGTGGTTTATGGAAGAGAAAGTTAAATCAAAAATCTAGTTTTCAATGAACACACCATTGCAAAATTCAATGTTTTAAAATGTCAGTTGCAAACAAAAGTGGAGATTAAGTTTGTGATGCAGCTCGCTGTGTAGTTTAATGCAAAATAAACTGAATCAAAATCAGAACACAAGAGGGCAGTGCTCCACGACATCACAATGGGAACTTATTTTGACAGCCCTTTAAAAAACATTTTCCCCGCTAGGCGAGCTACATTCACACTTACAATGGTGACCAATACTGCATCACAAACTTCTACTCATCACGCTGTTGCAGTAAATGTTGCTGACAAATTTTTTTCCCCTGAGAGCTGGCAGGAATGATTTCAAATTCGTGTGATTATCAACATTTTACAAAATAGTGCAAAAATGTGGGTAATTTGTGGAACATTATGACGACGCCTTGGTATAGCTACTTTTTATTTATTATTAATATTAATATCGTAGACACTCAGCAGCTCCATATAATTTATATTTTAGGGATTAACTATTTTAATTTTTAAACATGTAATTGGAACTTTGACCTCATAAGCAGCTGCAGTCAAGGGGCGAACAACCTTGTACCCGAGATGACCAAAACCAATGCATCTGTGGTGGTTTTTAGTAAACCACATGCACAAGGTTGAGCAACAACCATTAAAGTAGAACCTAGATTACGCTCTTCACCTCTTTATTTGATTGTGTCAATTTGCGCATAACACTCATGTGAATGTTGAAAAAGTAACAACTTTTAAAGTATGACACTGCACACTCTTCTAATTGCATGACCCTATTCATGTATATGAATTACTTTTGATTGACCAATGGGGTTGCTTCTCAGGCAAAGGCCGTGTCCGAATTGGTGGCTACGGCTACGGCTATGGCTACGGCTGGATCACCGCATCATTCTGCATTGAAGTACAGGACATTCTTAGCAACACCCTTAGCAACAGTTGTAGCTGTAGCCGCTAATTTGGACTCGGCCTTGGTCTATAAGCCATGCACTCTGTACATAATGTTGCCCAATCAAATAAACGAACCCCAGATAGGAATATATTCACTACAACCGCACACAACTAGATAACTAATGATATTTCAATTAATTAAGACCTACGACCCAGAATTTGCAATCAAACAAATACCATGAGGTCTTGCATAATAACTACCACATTTGCAGCAGCATTTAAAAGTTATCATAATGGTGCATTTCCCTTGACCAATTAGGAATCCATAATGGTGCATTTCCCTTGACCAATTAGGAATCCATAAATGGGTATTCTAGCCTTAGCCTTCATTTTCATACACAGCTGCATGACCATACAAATGTCATGACAGGAAGATGGGAGACACGACAGGTCCCTCGGGTTCATCTTAACTGGCAAAAACCAGCACAACAGAACCCAATGCCTACCGCCGAATTCTGCGCTTGCGATCACCATTCTTCGCTTTCAGGCGCTGAATTTCTGCCCTAACTGTGTAAGCGAAGAATGCCTAGCAACGTGGAGTACGCACACATTCTCTGCTAACCTGAGAAATAGGCTTGACATAGGCAACGAATTCCCTACTTCCGTAAGCGCCAACTCTTTGCGTACAGTTAGCAGAGCCATAAAATTGGGCCATGTTGTGTTACATAGAATTCTAGGCATACCATGTATATACATGTAAGCTAAACATGTACATTCAGAGACTGTACTTGGTCTTTAAAAAAAAATCATATCGACAGTAACTTAGCACAGAGTAATGGAGTCCTTACACATGTACATCTATATACACTTTTGTTTTTGTTATAACATTTCTATAATATAATAAACAATTTGATATCTTTAAAGGTATATTTTTTTCTAACTTATATTTGCACATGGTTTGCTTTATGGAGTTCAACGAGAGAATAAGAGGGAGAAAATATGACAAAAGATTATTCATAGTTTACAAAAGGAAAGTGGTCTGGTTCCTCCACCATCAATAAATAATACCCAAAAGAATAATTCAGTTTGAAAGGCACCAGTCTACAGCCTCACTTTGACCCCCATAAGATTGTGTGTAACAAAATCAAAACATGGCCACTCTGTTGAATGGCCACTCTGTTGAAGTTTTGGAATTAGTGGCTTTGGCTGCAGCTTGATAACCACATTAACATGCATGGGCTGCCCTTAGCAACGACCGCAGCTGCTGCTGCATCCGCCATTTTGAACACGGCCTTGGCAGCATAAGTGGTAGACTGGTCCCCTATCTTTATCCGCGAGGATAAAGACAGGCACTGGGTCCAATTTCATACAGCTGCTTAATGACAAAAAGTAGCTAAGCACAACAAAATTTCGCTAACCAGACTAAGGTTACCAGCCAAACCACCATATGTCTCATGTACAATTTGTGACTGGTATCCTGCTCATTCTGCTTAGCAGACAATTGTTAAGCAAAATTTCTGCTTAAACAGCTCTATGAAACTGGGCCCTGGGCTCGATTTCACAAAGAGTTAAGATTGATCGTAACTGCAAATCCATCGCAGTTGCTTAGCAAAGAGTGATGTCACAATACAAATCACTATGGTAATTACTGATAACTCATCTTACGATGAATCTTAGTGCTTTGTGAAATCGGCCCCTGGTATTACAAACTCAACGGTTTCATTGGATACTTAAAACACATGCAGTAAAAAAAATTGATAATTCTCCACGTTGGGGATTTCAGACAATGGCTAGATCACTGCATATACCAGGGGCCCAATTCCATAAATCCTACCAGCACAAACATCTGCTAAGCACAGAAAAACCATGCTTAGCAGAAACAGGTTACCAGCCAAATTCCTGGAAGTTTACATTGTTGCGACTGGTGCCCCACTCATTTTTTGCAATAGCAATAACAGCTTCCTGAAATTGGGCAGACATAGCCATATCCATTATGAAGTTGTCAACTCCCTCTCTTCTATTAATACTACATGTAGATACAGCTTTCCTCTTACCCACCCCATAATCACCTCCGCACACTCGCACACACTCTACCTTCAGACGACTCCAATAAAAATAGACAAAGTACAAGGTGCCCTCTGTTGTTGAAATTAATGCATTGTTTATAAAAAAACCCAGATATAGACTTGGAGGTTTTGAGACCAAGATTAAGGTCTGAATTGTTCTCTTTTCACTTGAAGCTAGTCTTGTTTGGAGACGCTCGTTTTGTTAACGTAGCCCAGTCCCTTGGAGCCACTCGATGTTGTGCCATCTAACGGTGACTAATACAAAAACTAGCGTCATCAATCAAGACTAAGCCATAGCCAACGCTGGAGCTATGGCTTTGAAAACGTCTGCTTGTTTTTTTCTCATACAGAATGCATTGATTCAATCAACAGAGGGCGCCATGTATGTTTTCAAGCAAAGTCAAGGATTCCCGCCTGGGAGTAAGGGCTTATATAGTTACTAGCCAAGCTGGCAGCAAAGCCAATTATCAACTGACAAACATTCCGACTTGATTTGAAATCTGACTTTATGAGAAAGAGTTGACAAAAAGCGTTTAACTAGTTCATGTCTACGCTGTCGATAAAATATATTTTACATCAGATAGTACCGATACTCAGCATCAGACCTCTTGCACCAACTAGGTGTTTGAAATAATCTCAAATAGACCTTCCTTTTGTTTACAAACACAGACAACTTTTTTGTATAGATAGTTCCCAGTAGACGCCATCTTTACGGGCAAATTGCATTTTGGCTTGCAGGCACGTCAAGCGCTCAAATTATTAACGCAGCCGCGTCGTTCACTAACCAATCATGCAATGAGTTTTGTGAAATGTGCGCGTGCTGCACGCCGTTCTCACGCGTAACGCGTAACGCGGGACTGTGTGTTCCAAATTGCCCGTAAAGATGGCCGACCTACGTCATACTGCAACCTATCTATAGCAGCTCCATGTAATATGTACCCAACTCTTTTTTTATGAAGAACAAAAGTTCTATTTGTCTTAGGTAGCACTTGATTTATCTGTGCGATGGGTAACTAATAGCATTATTGTATTAGATGTTAAACTGTTGTGCTTTTTTCAGTAAAGGCCCCATTCCATCCCCCCCAATACGTTTGCCAACCAAGATTGGTAAAACTTGTAGCTGTGGCGACACAAAAGAAAGGTCTATAGAATTGCAAAAAAAAGTAAAAAAAGAACAACCTGGGAATCCTTTGATCAGATTGATCCCTGATTGTCAGGTAAACAAAACTCATCGAAATAAAGATCCTTGCTGTATTTATCCCTCAAATGTTACTCAATAAATAACTAATTAGCATCATTTCTATGATGTCAAACAAGTGCCTGAGTTTTCACATTGACAAAACATCTTGATGCATCCGTTATCATAAACAGTCTCGCGGGAATTTTAAAACATTTGGGAGAAAATGTATTCAACAAAATCATAACTGTCCATCTCATTTCTTTACTTCAATACTAATAAAATATAAAATAATTGTTTCACCTTTCTTTGAGTTGTTGCGATATAATTTGGAAAGTATTTTTTGTTGGTTTACGCTGTTATTTGAGCTCTGAGTAATCTTGTGTAACTTTCTGCAGAAATCATCGAGTTAAGGAACAGTGTGAAAATAAGAATATCGTCAATTGAATCATTGAGTGAATCGTAGCATTGAGGGATCTTAAAGCACATGGACAACATTGGTCAATGTCAAATATCTGCACTTGATGTGACCCAACATATCCATGAAATAAACCTGTGAAAGTTCAAGCTCAATCGGTCATTGGAGTCATGAGAAAATAGTGAACACAACTCAATAAACTCATTGTTGTGGACTTGCACGATTACAACTGTCAAGGGCAGTTTTCCCACCATTACCATCTTCATACAAATTGTAAGTTATGTGCAACTCGGTAAATATTTATATTTGCAATCTTACCAATGTTTCGAACACACTTTACCAGTATACTCTGATGTCAAAATATGTACAAGATACACACAATTCAACAGGTAGGCAGGTGATTGTTGCAGAAGGATGAAATACACTTTGAATTCAAGAGATAAATACTGAGCTTGAAGCAAAAGTAAGTAATGAGACTGTTAATTACCACATCAGGACTGGAACTCCACAAATACTAGAAGGCCTCAGGCCCCCATTACCATGGTCTTGATTGTAGCACCCCTTAAAAATACCCACAGATGGGAAGTGTGTTACCCATTAAAAGTGAACTTTCCCCCCTAATAGGTGTATCAGTTCCTCACCTTTTACTTGGAATTTTGGTAACACTTTCTCACAAAAAGTCCCACGGTGGTATGTTCTTTATGTACCTTTTAAAAACTGAGCCAACAACGGACTTTGTACGACTCTGCCAAATGATTAAAAAAAAGTTATACATGTACCAATACTGACCGATTATGATTTCTCTGAGTATTTTACTAGGTAAAAAACAACAACATATGCACTACAACTTGAAGCAGTATAGCGCCCTCTATCAGCACATACTATAGTCATTATCTGGGGATGGCCTGTCTATTTATACAACATTGAATAGATCTTTCTTTTAAGTTGGTAACTGTATTCAAACATCAATGTACACAATTCAGGGTACAGCACCATAATGTTATGCACTTTCTTTAAAATGTCCTATGATACATGATATACATACATGTACAGCAAGTACACTGCAATTGCTTATAAATACGTCACGTACGTACATGTACACTGGTTTCTATATAAACTTGTAACAACGAATGCGAAGAAATTACAAGTTTCAATGGACACAAGACTACAAATTTAGAGCCGTTCAGTTGAACTTCTAACTGAAACTTCAGCGATTTTTAATTGGGGAGTATTACCTAATATTTGAACAATACTGTTTAACATTCACTATATATATATATATTATGATATCGAGCCTTAAATCTGTTACGGTAAGTTACTAGAAATACTTATAAATCCATCATAACCTAACAGTAACTCATCTACCCAACCAGTGGGCTCTGAGGCAAGTGGGATACGTGCTGGCGACTCTGAACAAAAACAAGTACGAAAGACTCTGCTAGGGTCGAACAGCAGGCCATTAACTATTTTTTGCATTTATACCATGTGTCCTTTTGGTTGGTAAGCAGTTTGCGCCAGCTACTTCTATTTTCCTCAAATTTTGACATGAAGTTCACTGATCGTCAGTTGCCAAGAGCTACATAAAAATGAGTCCGTAACCTGAAGAAAAGTTCATGTTTAGTCTTTTCTCTTTGCTCTTGAAAATTTATGCTCTCAAAATACGTGGCATTTACTTTAATTTCACAAAATAGAACTTCCTCTTTGGAATTAAAGTTAACTCTATGAAACATTTGTTGTGGTAAATTCTACCATCTTGAAAAAGAAAAGAAATCTGAACTAAGTCAACAATTAAGTTATAGTTTGGTCGAAAAAGCGCAATGCAGCACAACTCACAAAAGCGACTAATCAATGACCAACTTCTTTACAAGTATCTTGTCGAGGCGGGGGGGGGGGGGGGGGGGGGTTTGGTGGGGATGTCACAAGAGGACACCGTGGTGGCAAAGTTTTAAGCAATAAGGGGTTGGTTTGGATGTAATAAGTTAGAATCTAGCAAAGCCTAACCTCTGATTTTGATGGATTTTGGGTAGTAGTAACTTGGTTGAAAATGCAATCTGTAGGCAAATCTCTTTTGCTTACAGAAGGGGGCACTTCCATTACAGAGTCACTGCTCACTGTAAGCCCAGGGCTGTAAGCCCAGGGCTGTAAGCCAAGAACATTCTAACTTGCCAGATGTTCTCCCTAGCAGAAGAGTGATGCACCAGCGCAAATTATCCATCATGAACATATCGTTTCAAACAATACAATTAAGCTTAACACCAACTCCCTTGAGCGATTTTACTAGGATCCTTCCTCTCTAATGTAGCAGCTGTTGCTTAGTTTTGTCAAAGCGACCTCTTGCAGTCTCTTTGTTCTGACACTGCCCATCCAACAGGTTCCAATTTAACATTGGTCAACCAGGAATACATTATTTGGCAGATGTAACTTTTTGGACATTTGGTCAGTTTTAGGCCTTTTCATTTTCCCCACAACTAAAGACATCTCTTTTGGTGACAATCAATTGTAGCGGAGATAATGGGATGAGGAAAATGTGGGGTCTTATGCTTACGGTGAATACCACTTGGTGACTTGGTATACACCAGAACAGGTGGTAGGAGAAACATTCATGTAATCAAGGTGGGACTTTGTACATTTTACACATCCACATCACATTAAGTATTGCAAACAATAACAGAAGAACACACTTTGAGGTGTGCCCTTTTAAAGAGTTATTAAAAACAAAACGATAACCTTGAACACTGCCACACGCATACATTTTAAACGTGTGCAGGGTTATTATAGTCGCTTCAGTGTACACATTGTGCTTGCTGACCCTTCACCCCTAGTCATGAGTCCCATTCAGAGGAAGGTAAAGAGGGCATACTTCTCCGTCCTGGTGTCGACGTCTCATAGCAACTGGTTATCTACGGGATGAAGTAGCGCCATGTGCTCTGCTCCTCTGATGTTCAGCTTGTGTGTCGTGTAGTAGTAGATCATCGGCGGAATACCAAGGAAGGGTTTACTGAACTCCCCTAGGATGTAGCCCTGTGGATGGCTGACAATCTTCATGTGCATGAAGCCTTTAGCACTCCTAGGTACAGAGAAGAGAAAAAATAGAAGGGAGAAGAGGGGTCAATCTTTGTATTATTTTGCTGCCAGCTTTTGCCTTGTCTTTGTCTGTTTCTTGTGTGCTTTCTGCAAGCTTCGGCTTAGCACGAAGCCAGTACCTTCTTCATGACTGACAAACATGTACTTGATATATTATCTAATTTAGACTTAATGTAGTCGAAAATTCCACCTAAACAATTACAAAAAAGAAAGAAAGCAATATTTGATCCACTCCACTGCTTGGCCTTGACACCCTGGCAATGTTACTCATACAACCTTACTTACTTGAGAGACAGTGAGTAGTCTTTCTGCGCACTTTCACTCTGCCTAACCAGATAGCTGCACTCCTTGCAAGGTTTCAGCAGCTTCTCTGCTTCCGTTCGAGACAACTTCCCGTGGTAGAAACTGTAAGAGAAAAATCCAACTCTATGATTAGAATTCCATGGAAGGTTGAGCATCAATGAAACCCAGTTTAATGTCACTTTACATACATGTCAAGCTATACCTGTATGAAATTCACTCAATATTTATGCATTCCTACAGTTATTCACAAGTATAAATATCTTAAAGTAGAATAGTAACAACAGTGACGTTATCAGTTATACTACCTAATACTGAATTTTAATTTTGTATTTCTAAGTTTCCAAATAGTCAACAGAGTTGGAAGGATTACTCTCTTCAAAGATGGTTGCAAGCAACTCAATACATGATATAAAAAAAATTGTGATTATCACTTGATATTTGAAATAATAAGTCGCATCCCTTTGAGGTGATCCCTCTCCTACCGCTTCCCAGATTGTAAAAATTGGGGTGATCCCTGGGTATACGGTAGTTACAGGTCGAATGGCTTCTGACTGGCACCCCCAAACAAAGATACAGGGGGAATGCCAACATTAGGGCTAGATGGCTCAGTTGGCAGAGTGCCTGCATGTTAATGCGGAGGTCGCAGGGTCAAATCTTGCTCAGTTTTTCTTTGTTCAACCCAACAGACCCATTGCAGTGATGTCACACAAGGTAACTGTCTGCCCATTGTCTGCCATTTTGGGAGTCACATTGCATGGAAAGAATTGACTCCCAAAATAGTGTTACAAAGATTTATAGTGGATGGTGACACTCAGGTGAATTGGGTCAATCCCTTCACCTCTTAGACTACAAGACTCTGACTGAGAACTCACGCTTGCAAGTCCAAACTTAGGTTTGGGTCGATCTTCTCTCCCTGGACGTCATGTCTATGTTTGGACAGCTCCAGCTTCAGCTCCTTGGAGGGTTTCTTCAGGGGTGACTGCTTCCTGGAGTTGTCTGGCGTTGAAGCTCCTGATCTTGATACTATATTCTGTTTCTCTCTTTCTAAAATATTAATAAAATTGTGTACATACAAATTATTTACAAAATAATATGACCAATAGATCCCCTTGCATTGTCCGCCATTGCCGAGGTCAAACAATGGAACTGTGCAAGCGTGTACATGCCGTGCAAAACTCTCAGCCAATGATAGGTCTTTATTGACCTCAATGAGGACGCTGTTTTGGACTTGTGGCGTCACATGCAAAGGGTCTATCCGAATTATTTGGAATGCTGGGCAGACCATTTGAAGGCAAAGAAACATAATTCCTGCATGTCGTAGTTCACTTCCGTGTGTCATGTGATCAAGGCTGTCCAGCGAACCGGACGTGGTTACTGGCCAGTTTTACCCAGACAATGCGTCTGCACTGGACTTTTTGGCTTGGTTAGTTTGACCAGGCTAGTTTACCTGGGCAGAAGGTGGCTGGTTAAACTACCATTGGGTGAAATTTTCCTGGGCTGAAACCACTAGACTTACATGTATGATGGTCAAGTTGCATGGTTAGTTGACCCAAATTAGTCCAATGTGAACATGGCTAAGTGTTCAAAACAATGCTCTAGAATGTGCTAGATCATGGGTTTGAATCTCAGCCAAGGTGCCTGTGGATTTTTGTTTTCTCTTTTATTGCAGGATTCAGAAAGCACCGAGTGTGTAGTGCTTATCTAACCTCAGTGTAAAGCTTCACTCAACCATATTGATCTTGAACGACTTCCACATTGCTGTACCCGCAAGTTTACTAATTATTTATAGTTAATTCTAATTGTTCACACTATGCAAAGCTTCAAACACCACTTCCACACTTCTTCTAAAAGAAGAGGGGCCCACGGTCAAATTCAGTTTTATGATGCACTCATTTTCCAATAGATAAGTCCTCATGAAAATGGGGGACAAAAGTACAAGTCTCTAGCCTCAAAATGGTGTAAAATTCCACTGTACTTGATACCCTCCAAGTGCAATATTGTCAACAACCAAAAATGTTTGATGACGCCACATTTTCAGAATCTTCTGTTTATCCCCGACTGTTGATGATATTTAATCAAAATGGCATTGAAATTGACCTTTGAAATGTACAGACCCATTTGATTTTGATGCCCGATGACGTCATGTTTAGGATTTTGTTCTGAAAGAATATCAAACAAAATGATATTTTACACCATTTTAGCGTGAGGTTAGAGACCCCCCCACTTCCATATTAAAGTACTCTTATCTACTGGAAATTATTGTTGCTCCTCCCACCTGTCAAGACTTGAGACATTTGTCTGTTCTTCTGAATCCATTCCCAGGGTTGGTCGTAGTCATCCTGAGGTCTGATGTCACTGTCCGGACTCGTCCTCCCAACCCCGCCTCCCAGATGAGCAACGTCAGACTTACTCCTGGACCTCTTGAACTCCCCACCAGGCGATTCTGGCGGTAACCTGGGCAGCTGGTGTGACCTCCACTCCCACGGGTTGTCGTACTCTCCCTGGGGTCTCATGTCGTTCTGCGGCGTCTGGTCGGGCGCTGGCGATAGCGGCGCATCAGAGGCAGATAGGTTGCCGTTCTCCTCGGCATTGTCCATGGCAACGGGGGCATCTTGTTTCCGGTTGTTCTCATTGGCCGGCTGATGATGATCGTCCGGTGAGTCGTCAGCGGATACTCGTCTGTGAAGCTCACTGACGTCTGGTGGTTCTTCGTATTGATGCTGTTGTTGTCTTATCGATGTGGACTTGAATTTGGTGTTGGATGGACCTTTGTGCTGTGACTGGATTTCTACAACGGGAAGAGAAGAAAAACACATCATAAAGTGAGAATCTCGAGTACATGTTTCCTGATAATGTCTTGGGACGAAACAAGTCTGATATAGTACATGTATCAGATACTTTTGTGTATTATTTTATGAATCCTTTATCCTCTTCTCTCTGCCCTCTGTACTGACTCCTGAAGACAACTCATGTACCACCGTCAAAATGCAGTCTAGTAATAGAATTTTGAATGAGCTCGGCTCCTTCATGCACACATTACTTCTCAAATACTCGGTACACACGCGTTAGCCGTGGAATGAAGTGCATGCTGGTCTAGCTAGCGACCAAACTTTGTCACTAACCAGACCAGTTTGCATCTCATACCACGGCTAACGAGCATGTACGGAGTATTTGAAAAGAAATCTATTGACTCATGGAAGACATTCATGCTACAAGTACAAGTAGTAGGCAGTAGACATACTTTTCCACTGTTTATCTTATTCTGAGCATTTACCTGGTAAGTCTGCTATCACCTAAGCCCCATGTAAGTCTCCCACTACAATCGTGACTTCACATAGAAAAGTCAGACAAAAGTCTCAAACGTAACATTCCCATACAAATTGCGTGCGAGCAGAATTAAGAATCCCTCTTGCATAAGGAGTCACAGCGCCCTCGTTGAGCTCAAAAGGAGGCGCTTCAATGGTTGAATGTAGTATTAGGCAGGTCCTGAGCTGCAATTTCCACAACAGACCTGCCAAGTCTTGTGTGTATTTGAAATTTTTTAGGAACTTTTGATTCCCACATTGATTGCTTTAACATGATCTGATTTATTTATTTATTTATTACACATCCAACAGTAAAATTAGCGCCAAGAACAGGATGAATAGGAAATAAAGAAAAATGTCTAGTTTTAGACGAGGAAGGAAAACCCCAATGGGGAAACCCACGCAATCAGGTAGAGACCGCAACCCAATCCACATGGTGGGTTCCGGTCCGAGGTGGGATATGAACCCTGGTCCAAAGAGGTACAAGGCAGGGAATAATGCCAATAATAGGCAAGAGGGCTGTCTACGCAGCTAAATTTGAAAGGCAAGAACCCACTGAGCAAACCTGATTAACGTGTGAAGGAAACAAAATCAAGCACCTCAATGGTTCAATGGTACCCATCAATCAAACACACAGGAGGCTTGCCCATGCACTGTCTATTTGACCATAACTATTGGTGGAATATGGAGACTGTCCGTACACAGCATTCAACCCTCTTATAAGAACACGAACATGTTTAGAACTTCACCGTTGACAACGTTTGTTATGATCAGCTGGCCATGGTCTATGAATTCGGTGGAAAATGTAAAACACAATTTTTCCCACTTAAAAATACTCCAAAAGTGAAGAAACAGATCGGTTTGTTACTTTAAAAAAATAAAATGATGGCAGGCCCGATGCTTCATGGAGGCAATGGAGGCAATTGCTTCAACGTCCCTGGTCATTGCCTCGGTGCCCCTTGAAATGTTCCAATAGAAATTTACAGTTTCCTCATAGAGGTGACCTTTACCAAGGAGCAATCGCCTTGGTGCCCTTACCCTTTCAAGAACAAAGTATCAGGGCCCAATTCCATGGCTCTGCTTACCGCCGAATTCTGCGCTTGCGATCACCATTCTCCGCTTACCGAGCAAGCGCCGAATTTCTGCGCTAGCTGTGTAAGCGTAGAATGCCTAGGAACGTGGACTACGCAAGCGCACAAGCAAAAATTCCATGCTAACCCGTGAAATACGCTAAGTGCCGATTCTTTGCTTACGGTAAGCAGAGCCATGGAATTGAGCCCTGCAAGTGAATGCTGTACACGTTTGTGCCTTTGGGTTGTGGAATGGCAAAGGCTGTAGAATGAAGTTAACCATCCCATGATTGAGAAGAAGTCTGAAAGGCTATGTTTTAGTGAGGCATAATGTCCATGGATGTAGCCATTTTGTGCCTCGCTAGGGAATAGCGCTACGAGGGAGTGCTGGCTTAATGTGAATCTGAGCTATCTCTAGGTAATAACACACAGTGTTCCAGGAACTCAGGCATAATGTATGAATGTAATAATGCCAACAATGGGCACGAGGGCCCTCTATGCTTCTACTATGCCCAGCAACCTTGTTTTTCTTCTATTCAAATCAATTCAACCTGCCTTAGGCCAGCCGAGGAAGAATACAGATTTTATTTATTCATTTATTTGCTTTTGTTTGGGGGGGGAGGGGGGGGTGGGGTATAACCATAAAAATATACAGTGCCTGAGAAAGTGCCTGATTTGTACTGTGGAGCGTCACATTTAAAAATGACTTTTTTTTGCTGAACTTGCTTATATTGCAACACTTGTATGCCTCTGAATGAAATCATCTGCCTTTCTTTCATCGTACGGCAAACTAGTCTTTTTAAGGTATAAAGAGAAGTAAATTGTACAAAGTAAATAATGACCAAGATAACCACACCATGACAACCGAGTGCATCAATAAAACAAATTTTGTTTTTTTAAAGGCCCTGTACACTATTGGTAAGATCGAAAAACACAAATGTTCACAGATTCACACTTAACTAATACATGATTTAAAGTAATGGTAGAAAGGGTTCCTTAAAATATTTCTGCCTAAAATGCTATCGTTTCTGAGAAATGAGTAAAACAATAGTTTTTATCGTGCGCGATAATAAACTCGATGTTTGAAAAACAGAAAACACATAAGGTCTCTTTTCACTATTTTCTCGTGATCTCGATGACCAATTGAGCTCAAACTTTCACAGGTTTGTTTGTTCATGCATATGTTGAATCACACAAAATGTGGACACTGATTTTGAGCTGTTACCGAAAGTATACAATACCTTTAAATGTGTGATTTTTTATATTTCAGAATTCTGTGCTTTACACGCACCCCTGCAGTAAAGCATGAATTCCACCAAGCAATTGGGCCATGATGTATGTAGCTCTGAGCGACTAATTCAATCTTCCTACTGTCTGACTATTTAATATCATCATGAAGGAAGGTATTTCCTTCCTCCATGATATCATCATCATCCAATATGATATCATCATCATCCAATGATATCATCATCATCCAATATGATATCATCATCATCCAATGATATCATCATCATCCAATATGGTTTTGAACAGTAGATAATTTATGCCAGCCTGCAATAGGGTTGTTGTGATTGCATACTGTGATTGCATATACATGTACGCACATTTTAATGTTTACAACTCTGTAAAGACATCTTTTGTTCTTTTCTTTTGTTCTTTTCTTTTGTATCATCCGTGGTCTCCACAAGGTAGCCAATATTAAAACACATGAACATACACAGCTCTGTGTTGCAGACACTCTGTGGACATTCCTTTGTTCTGTGCACTTAAGAAAAAAAAAAAAAATCTTCAACACTGTACAAAAAATACTGTTTTAATGCTGCATACAAAGTGTGGACCTGAGAACAAAAGAGGTCCACATAATGTAGGGACTTGAAACACTATGTGGACTTACACACGTCCACACAGTGTTAATTACAGTGTTGAGGAATTTCCGTATGTGTATAGAACAAAGGAATGTCCACAGAGTGACTGCAACACAGAGCTGTGTGTGTGGACGTGTGTAAGTCCACACAGTGTTTCAGGTCCCTACACTGTAAGGACCTCTGTTGTTCTCAGGTCTACACTTCGTATGTAACGCTTAAACAGTTCAGCGCTCCCTTGTGCCTACATGTACTTTCATGGTACACAACCCATGCAGTCAAATGGTTAATTACACATTGTAGGTCGATCAACTCGTTAGAGATTGTAACCAGTAGTCGTAAAAAAAAAAAAATTGAAGTCATATTGTCACAACACAACTAAAAAATATAGCAGCTACAAATCCAAAGCTTCAATTTGTCCATTTGTATGTTGAGCTTCACAAGCATCGCTTTAATTGGGGAATTCCGTGGTAGCTCAATTTCTATTTTGTTTTTTATGATGATTCTCATCGAAGACTGCTGTAGATGAGGGTCGAAGACTGCTGTAGATGAGGCATGAGCGCATTGGATTATCATCAATCATAGGTGTTACAATAGAACCCTTTCGCGTAAATATGCGCCAAAGTTGAATCTCCAACTTGATAATCACACCTGATGCACAGCATGAGAAGCATGCGTGAAGTTGCAAATCGTGTAACTGCCCGATCGAAATAAACAACACACCACGGCGCCGAGGGCCGATTCAACATGGCGCATATTACCGTGAAATAATCTATTCAGAATTCCTGGAGTTCTAAATGTCAGATCTTTAAGTGGAATATTTATTTCAAAATTTCAACAAAACCAGAATGCAGATTTTCATTTACACATTCTCAATGCTGAATCTTTGCACAATCATGCTTTGCATGAGGTAGGACACATCTTCAGTGTCCACACTGCTGAGATGGTCCAGTAAAGTTGAAATTTTGATGGAACTTGATGCTTTTATTTGAAAATAAATTACCAAGAAGTTAGGGTTAAGAAGATGTTACTTGTTAGTGCACATGCAAGGGTGAATGGTGTCAATCAGCAGGTACAACAAAGACCCAATTCCATAAAGCTGCTTAAGTAGAAAATATTTCTGCTAAGCAGACATTAGCAGGATATCAGTCACATGTACTTCGGCTGGTAAATGTAGTTTTGCTGTGCCTAACTATTTTTTGTGTTTGAGCAGCTCTATAAAAATAGGCCAAGGTCATTATAGCAAAAGGTATTGAAAAACATTCCCTGAACACCCAACAGGTCCATTGAGCTGCTTAAAGCAGAAAACAGTGCTAATCAAATTCCTGCTAAGAAAATACAATCTGGATCCAGCCACAAACAGTACATATATCACATTTTGGCAAAACTTGTCAGTTTGGTAGGCAGAATTGCTTTTAAATGCTTTTCTGCAGGTGGAGGAAATTTTGCTCCCTGGACATGCTGGAATAGGACATGGTCATGTACTAAGTACTGTACACACACACAACAGGTTGGTGCAAGATACATGTACCAGGGCTCAATTTCATAGAGCTGCTTAACAGAAATTATTGCTTAAAACCTGTTTGCTAAGCATTAGCAGGATACCAGTCACAGATTGTACATGTGTGATAGTACTTTGGCTGGTAACCTTATTTAGGTAAATATAGTTTTGTTGTGCTTAGCCACTTTTTGTGCTTTTAAAGCAGCTCTACGAAATTGGGCCAAGGGTTCAAGTTCATGGCACTGCTTACCACAGAAATCCATGCTTACCGGGCCCTGAAAAGTGCTTGATTATATGGGCAGTACATGTAAGTCCAGAATTCCGCGATGAGCAGAGCATGTCAGGCCCATGTCTTCCCAAGATTATATGATCTTGGTCTTCAGCAATGACCTTGGCTGCACTGACATGATGTTTGTTGATGGTGCATGCATGGTTTATGTACATGTACAGGGAGGACAACTTGCAGAATATCATACATGTTAAAATTGTTAGCCAAATGTCCCTTTGTGAAAAAGGGTTTCACCTACATGTATATCCCATGTTTCTTTGAAAGCTAAAAATAATCTTTATAAAATTAAAACGAACAGGTGCACTTACAGAGGACACTGAATTACATGTACATTATATAGTGCACGTATCGGTGGCACATGCATAGCACAGAAAAAAAAGTACTTAACAACAACAGGGTTAAAAGGTACAATGTAACTCAATTTTCAATATAAAAGTAATGGCTCTGTAAAGTTTGTTAACCCTTTCCTTACCATTGGCGACTTTAGTCGACTGCACTAATATCCCCTTCCTTACCATTGGCGACTTTAGTCGACCAAGCTTACACACAAAAGAGCACTCAAGCCTGAGCACAAAGGCCATTTGTAATAAAGCTGTAGTTTTGTCCATGTTTGCCCTCCATACCCAAGCTTATCATCATTGGAAAGGGAAAGATCGGATCTTTCTAATGATGGTCAAATAAAATAAGGTTGCTATTTTGCAATCTCTTCAAACTGGAGTTGAAAGATCCGAAATGCCAAACACCTACGGAGCGCCATATGGTTGTGTACAAAAAAGTGTTTGAGATTACAGATCACACCGAGGAAAGAAAGACAAAGAACTTTGACATTTATTGACCGATCTCAATAATTTTGTGATTATATGAAAGGGAATTCAATAAGTGAGAACTTTTTTATTACTTATTTTGCTGTAAAACAATGTCTTCAAGTAGATAATGGGGTTTGTAACAATGACCTTTGAACGAAAGCTTTCTGTTGTGTAAGAATGTGTGCTTCACGCTTGAGTGGTCAAACAATGTGGTTATCAGCAGTTGTTTATGTCCAAACAATTCGGTTAGGAAAGGGTTAAGCGATATAAATGTACACAAGTAAAGTTCACTAACAAAAAAATGTCCCTTATTTCCTTGCTGAGTTCATGCACAATAATACCTCACAATTGCCAACATACATACACCAGACATCAACCAATGAGAAAAGAACCCCCCCCCCCCCCCCACAAAAACCCAAACAACAGAAACTGGAAGAAGACTTCATGCTCCATGTAGATATCTTGAGACAACAACAAAACTTACTCTTGAGAACGTCGTATGGTAAGGAATAGTCATCTTCAGGGACATTCATCCTATTAGGGTCCCATCCTTCTTCGGGTATTTGGTGTCGGTTTTCTATGGCAACGTTAGTTTGCAGGCAGAGGAGAAAATGGTAATCCCAAGATGGGAAGAGTTAGTGAGTCAATCAGTGCAACCTGAATTTAAACTACAAAACTGTGGCAAGTTAATAGGATGAATTTCAGAGTTAGTTTATATGGTTGATTGCAAGCAAAGTTTTTTGTGAGGATTACTAGCAAAGTTTGTGCATTGATTAAAAGCAAAGTTTGTTGGTTGATTAAAAGCAAAGTTTGTTGGTTGATTAAAAGCAAAGTTTGTTGGTTGATTAAACGCAAAGTTTGTTGGTTGATTAAACGCAAAGTTTGTTGGTTGATTAAAAGCAAAGTTTGTTGGTTGATTAAAAGCAAAGTTTGTTGGTTGATTAAACGCAAAGTTTGTTGGTTGATTAAACGCAAAGTTTGTTGGTTGATTAAACGCAAAGTTTGTTGGTTGATTAAAAGCAAAGTTTGTTGGTTGATTAAAAGCAAAGTTTGTTGGTTGATTAAAAGCAAAGTTTGTTGGTTGATTAAAAGCAAAGTTTGTTGGTTGATTAAAAGCAAAGTTTGTTGGTTGATTAAAAGCAAAGTTTGTTGGTTGATTAAAAGCAAAGTTTGTTGGTTGATTAAAAGCAAAGTTTGTTGGTTGATTAAAAGCAAAGTTTGTTGGTTGATTAAAAGCAAAGTTTGTTGGTTGATTAAAAGCAAAGTTTTTTGGTTGATTAAAAGCAAAGTTTGTTGGTTGATTAAAAGCAAAGTTTGTTGGTTGATTAAACGCAAAGTTTTGGGGTTGATTAAAAGTAAAGTGTTTTTTTAATTTTTAGGAGCAGAGCAGATCTTATAGATTGGGGCAATGCCATGGTACTTGACAATAGTATCAGATAGTTATCGGGTCTTTAGACTAATTATCTTGACTTGACATGTTTGCACTTGTTAGTAACAAACAATTTCAACATACTAACAAACGTCCACAAAATTCTGTTAATAAAACTCACCAAAATCTCTGATTTTCCCAATGATTTTGAATATACGTCACAAGTAGCCATGGCATTGCCCTTTGTCATTTTTAGGATGTGGAGTGGAGAGAAAGCAAACAGCCACAGTCTAACCCATGGAGGAATAATTTCCTTCCTCCATGGTCCAACCACTTCTCTTTCTCTTGGCGTGACCTAAAAAATATCCCACAAGAAATGTGCCAATCCTTGATACCTAACGTGTAGCTCTACATGAAGGGTAAACAAAGCTTTCTCACTTCTGTATTGGATGAAATTTAAGCCTTGGGTGTATTAATTAAATTCAAATGAAATGTCAACTTCTTTTCCTTAGACCTTTTAAAGATAATGTCACCAACAACCAATTTGCATTTTTATTTTTTATTTTTTTACAATTTTTTTTTCAGAAGCCACCACAAAGTTGCAACCATTTTGATACACCATACACGACATGGTTCATTTCTGCCAGAAGTTTGGAAACAGGATATCAACATTTGCTTAGAATTTACATGCAGGATGTTGAAATTGCTCATTTACAGTATTTTTTTTATGTGTAATTGTGTAATGACAGATTAAACAGGGTGTCTAAAACAAGCTGTCTAAAAGTCACTGTGACATCCGGACACCTCGCTGGCTCAATCATGGTTGGACTTCTAAAATGGCTTACAACTGACACAACTTGGGTGACGCATTTGTGAGGGGGGGGGGGGGGGGGTGGGGGAATATAAGAATCACGAGGTGTATGGAAACCACCCCTTGAAAGATGCGGGCTTCGAAACAGCAAGTGTTTGGATTTGATTTTCGTGTAACAAATGGCTATTCCTTTAATATAAGGCTTTTGTCGACCAACACAACTTTGATTAGTTACAGCATTTCATTTCATTTGCACAATAACACAATCAACATGGGGATTCTGCAGAATGTTTTAGAACATCAGATTAAATTTTCTCTTGAAATTTAACAAAAGATTTGAAACTTCGCAAGGAGGGAATACAACCTAGTGAGGTTTGTGGAGACACTGTGTTCCTAAAATTATCTCTATGCGTTGTGGTGGCTCTCACCACCGGTGCTTTTCAGAACCGCCACAACTCATGTTCATGGTGTCTCTGCAAACCTCACCAAGATTGATTCTTAAAAATTTCATAGTGAAAGTGTTTAGGAAATCTTGAATGACAACAACGAATACTGACAACAACGATCTGATTTGATTGGTTTCTTCTTTTAAAACACATGTACTAGGTGTGTTTCAGTCATGCAACTTACTTTTGACTAAGTCATATGGCAAGGAATAATCGTCATCAGCATAGGGTTGGTCGGGTATGGGACCGTCTTCTGGCAACGTGCCAGATCGCATCTCTTTCAAGAACAACAATAAATAAGATGTTTAGAGCAGTGAAGTAATGAGGAGCACTTACAAATGTAGTACGCTTAATACTACATGTAGGTTAAATAGCAGCAATAGTTAGCAGTTTTCACACAAAACACACACGTTCTTTCAAACTTGTCGTTGGGGACTTGTCGTTGTTATTCTACTCTATTGTTCTCTTTTCTAAAGAATTCCATTGTGGGAACCATGGTGAACAAAGAAAAAAACATAGTGCAACCTTTGTTTCATTGTGTAAAAGGCCCCACAACGGTGTGTGTGTAACACACATTTGTAAATGGTGTTGCCGAGGACACCTCTTTGTTCTCCCATTGTTTGGACTTGCTTTTCGTTGCAAAGTCCCCATTGGTTTTGTACACGAAAGCAAAGCGAGCACTGTCCCCAGGGTTATGTCTTTTTACCGGATCCCTTTTGTTAGTTCTCGGTTTGAATGCATAATGCCCTCCACACACACAAGTGTGTAAACACCTGCTATCGGTCACCTCCTTTTGTCCCTTTTTAGCAGTAGCTCCCATTGTTTTGTACATAATTTCCACCTGGGGATCTTCACCCAACTGGGGACCCTAATGTCCCTTTTGTTATCAAGTCCCCGGTTTGAAAGTGTATACCTACCCACACACACTATACGTTAGTAAAACAAGATTGCTTTGTGAGATGAACAACAATGCAGCAGACATGTTAATTTATAAAGGGATTGTTTCTATTTCTCAGAAACATTTTGGTTTTGTTCTCACTTCTCTTGAAAAACAAAACAAACCTTCCGCACAAACAAAACACTTGCAAAGAAATAATGTATCTGGGTAGTTGAAACAAAGTGACCTTTCCAAAAGGCAATTTTCTGACCAGAATTCACAAAAGTAAATGTGGACTTTTGGTTGAGTGCTTAATTATACAATTCAAGATATTTTCCACCAAATGTAAATCACCAGAAAAGATTCTACTTCAGTTAACAACAATACGTTACTCTAGTGTGATCTGTCCTCATGTTAACATAATCCAACAACACATGTATGTTTCATTGTAACTAGATAAACTGTTGGACTCTGATTGTGGTGGTACATGTATGCCTGCATGTTCCCATGTAAAGTGCTTAATCAGTTTACAAGTGCAGTCTTCAGTCCAACAAAAACAAACAAAAGAAGTTGTTGGATTTTGAAGGGTTGGTTAGGATTACCCCCTACTACCAGTGTGTTTCTTGAAACAACCAACCCATACCACACTATGCCACAACAGTCACATTTTGAGGCACACACATACTTATGTGGAGAGTAGAGCCATTGGCCAAAGTGCTTCAATGAGAGTGGTAAACTGGAGAAGCCACCAGCTATGCTCAATTGCAATGGAATTTGAGCCACTGTTGGAAGAGATCAAGTTTATCAACCTTAGTCAACTTCTGCAGTGGCAATCTGTGGCACTGATTGATCACACACACAAACACAATGACAGGAAAGTGTGGCACGGGGTGCATCACCGCGGGGTGCATCACCACTGTGTACGTATGGGAGGTTTTGAGGCATCTTGGAGTGTGCCTAGAGGAGGGTTTTCATCATGTCACTATATGATACATGTCCATATATATTTCTCCTCTGACTGTTTTTGCTTTTTATTCGACAGCGATCGTTCCTTAAGGAAGGAAAACAACCAACCTTTTAGTACACACCAAACTATTTGAAAACAGAAAGGCTTTGATTTTATCTTGAATTGCCGATGAGGTGGAACGACAAACCTCAAAGGTCCAGATCTGTTTGTGAATGAACAGTCATCACAAAGATCAGCGGCTCAATTCCACTTTCTACAGAAACTGAAATTTTGTTCTTTGGCGCCATTCAGACTGCCACGCTGAACGTGCATCAGACTGCCACGCTGAACGTGCATCAGACTGCCACGCTGAACGTGCATTAGACTGCCACGCTGAACGTGCATCAGACTGCCACGCTGAACGTGCATCAGACTGCCACGCTGAACGTGCATTAGACTGCCACGCTGAACGTGCATCAGACTGCCACGCTGAACGTGCATCAGACTGCCACGCTGAACGTGCATTAGACTGCCACGCTGAACGTGCATCAGACTGCCACGCTGAACGTGCATCAGACTGCCACGCTGAACGTGCATCAGACTGCCACGCTGAACGTGCATTAGACTGCCACGCTGAACGTGCATCAGACTGCCACGCTGAACGTGCATCAGACTGCCACGCTGAACGTGCATCAGACTGCCACGCTGAACGTGCATCAGACTGCCACGCTGAACGTGCATTAGACTGCCACGCTGAACGTGCATCAGACTGCCACGCTGAACGTGCATCAGACTGCCACGCTGAACGTGCATCAGACTGCCACGCTGAACGTGCATCAGACTGCCACGCTGAACGTGCATTAGACTGCCACGCTGAACGTGCATCAGACTGCCACGCTGAACGTGCATCAGACTGCCACGCTGAACGTGCATTAGACATCGGTAAGATTGAAAATATAAATGAGCACAGATTTGCACATACTGTACTATATAAGTTACATGTACATGGTATACAGATGGTCGTGGTGGAAAACTTCCCCTAAAGTATTTTAACTTAAAATACTTAAATTCAAAAAATCAACCAAACAGCTCTTCAAAGTCACTTTACACATGTTTAGCATTTTGTTAATGTCAATTAGATTTGGAAATTACAGCAAGACATTATATTTTGTTTAAAAACTAGAGGATGATTGTGACAACAAACCGCACCCAATCAAAATCCAATGCTGTACATGATTCCCATAATAAGAAGAGAAATGTGAAGGGCATGTGCGAAACTACACAGTTATTTTTCCAACCTGGTTTCGGCTTCATTATCCATTTTGAAACTGTGTGCTTTCGACACTGGGTTTCAAACTGGCTGAAGCAGCCAAAGCCAGGGTCTGCAAACGACTGCAAGATTTAAAATATACAATGCACTAGAGAGCTAGTACAGTCAAGTCAATTTCCTTTCGATCGTGCACGGAGTGGTTACACACGTCACGTGCGCCCTGCAGCTAGCTGTGCCTTGAATGTAGGCCCTCAGTGCGCGCACGCCTTTACCGCCATGGGAAAACAATTTACAGCATCTATAGCATGGTGCTTACTCTGCAGTTCATTTCCGTTGTATTAAACGCTGTAGAATAGGGTTCGCAACATGATGAAACTGGTATCATGTTATTCCAAGCGTAAAGCTAAGCGTAAAGCTATAATCAGCGTGACTGGAAACCATTGCAAAATCAATGCGGGTTTCGTGCCTTGGATATATTGTACATCGTACAGGCGGGAGGAATGCTCGATCCTGGATCATTAAAATAGACTCAAACCAAAGAAGTAGGCTACTCGAAACTTTGGATAAAACTGTTTACTGGTAAATAATTTGTTTTACACGTTGTTCAAAATATTTTGAAGGAAATGGGCAAAAAAAAAGGAAAATGTGTGGTGGTCGGAAAAAGAAAAAATTCTGCGAGTGCCGGTCGGGGAATCATGAGTGCCGGTCGGGTTTTCCGGCACCGACCACCGTGGGCAGAACCCTGGGTGCCTTTTCCTTGAGGGACAGTGAGAAACCTTGATCATAGTGCAGAATTCTGCAACACTTTCATGGGGTACCAGACCTCCCTCCCCCACCCCTACCAGCCATGCTCTGGATTTATGGATTTTAATACAGACATGTAAAACCACAATGGCAATCGAGTGATGCAGGTAAACGGTCTTAATCTTAAGTCATAAAAACAAACAACGACAACCATGTATTCATTGCACAAACAAAAAATCTGAAAATTTGAGTTGCTGAATTATCTTAAATTGCTATCAAGATTGAATAAAAGAGAAGTCTGAGAAAAAAAATCTGAAGTCTTCAAGAGAAAGATTACAGGCCTGGAATTTCATCTTTGGGGGGGCAAGGCTATTTTCTTTTTGCAAAGGGCACTTCCATTGGAAAATCTTAAAGTTTATGGAAAACATTTGAAGCGGCACCAAGGCCAAGACCAGGGCAACAGAAGCCATGGCCTCAGTGGCCCCTCTGTGTAATTCCAGGCATGCATTGATGAGGTACTCACTGCATAATTGGCAACTGTAAAGACTCGTCATTTCATAGTATTCCAAACTTTAAAAATACCTGCTCCAAGCGGAATTATTGTGAAAGGTAATGGTACTTGTTCCTCAAACTTCAATTCATTTCACAAAAGTGTATCATAAGAGCTCTTTACTGAATCCGGGCTCTCCCCATGATGATTGGTCAAAACTGCAGGGGCATTCTGGATCCAAATTTTGCAAGTTTGTCCGAATTTAGATGAGGTGAAATGAGATACTCAGAATGTCTTTTACTTGATGTTTATGTTTGGTTTTAAAAGCTCTACTGTGCAATCTGGAGCTTTAAAAAAATTTTGTTTTTGTTTATGGATTTTGTTGGCGTATTGGACCACCGGATCAGCTCAATCGCTAACTTAGCGCATGGGGAGAATCCTGCGAAAAAAGCATGATGTCTACATGGCACGAAGTTACAAAGACGTACTTCCCACCTTACTTAAATCTGACTATAATTCACATTAATACCCACCCCCATAACATTTTTTTTACAAAAATAAAAACATGATTTGAAGGGAAGTAGGGGAGGGAGAGTTGTAGTTAAATAACCTCATACCACTAATCCTATTAGACTATTGTTAGCATTTCACTCAAAAATAGAACCGAAAAGGAACTACTTATTTAGTCGCTATCCTTGGGATAGATAAAAATACTGCATCTAGCACATACTTGAAATCTGTTAATTCATTTCCTGATAGTGCGGCCAAGAACAACTGGAGAATTGGAGAGTTTCTCACGAAACTCCCAACACCGAACCTTCAACTTACGTTTAATAATACCGTAGGGGACTGAGTAATCATCCTCAGCGTAGGGTTGATTTGACAAGGGGCCCTCTGGTCCCATGGGTATGGCCCCACCATCCACGGACGGCTTCAGGACGTCTTTGGGATCGCTGTAATCATCAAAAACAACAGGCTGTGGAGAGCAAAATAAACAATGGAGTTCTTTTATCATTATTGCATGGATTGCTTTATTATATTACTACATACTTTGTACAAAGTAGTTGCGCAGCCCTTACTGGTATTAAGTTTGTACAAAGTGAATAAATATTGTCAAGAGTGAGAGTCATTCCGATGAAAAGGTTTAGATCCAAGAGGATGTATGTTGAAATGATGGCATTTCCACCTTTTAGCAACCCCTGGAGTTAAAGATTGTTGTGAGTTTCTTGGAACAGTATTCTCAGTGCTAGAAAAGTACATAAAAGAGCATGTATAAATACAAAAATCGGAACTAAAAAAACTAGGGCCTAATTTCATGGTGCTGCTTCCCTAAAAATTCTGCTTTTATGGCCCGTTGAAACGCGTGCTCTACGGGGCACCATAAAGCGCAGAATTCTGCTTTTATGGCCCGTTGAAACGCGTGCTCTACGGGGCACCATAAAGCGCAGAATTCTGCTTTTATGGCCCGTTGAAACGCGTGCTCTACGGGGCACCATAAAGCGCAGAATTCTGCTTTTATGGCCCGTTGAAACGCGTGCTCTACGGGGCACCATAAAGCGCAGAATTCTGCTTTTATGGCCCGTTGAAACGCGTGCTCTACGGGGCACCATAAAGCGCAGAATTCTGCGGTAAGCAGTTCCATGAAATTTAAGCCCTCCATAGTACAGTTTTTACTCAGCAAAAGATTCATGCATAGCAAATGTGTACAGAAATTACTCTGTGAAACTTGTACCAGAATTTGTTTATCTAAAAACCGTACTTCACGCAAGATCAGTCATGATATTTATCTCTTGGAAAAAAAGTTGGACCATTTGATTGAGTACAAAGGCTGACCTACATGTATCAATCACATGGCGTAGGCACTGAACACGTTTGGTAATTACTCAAAATATATATTTGCATAAAAACTTACTTGGTAACGAGCAACGGAGAGCTGTTGATAGTATAAAACATTGTGAGAAACGACTCCCTCTGAAGTAACATAGTTTTTGAGAAAGAGGTAATTTCTCACTAAAATATTAAAAGACTTCTGGCCAGAAGCCTCTTATTCCTATCTGAAAGCACACTAATTTGTGCAACGAGGGTGTTTTTTCTTTCATCATTTTCTTGCAACTTCAATAACCAATTGAGTCCAAATTTCCACAAGTTTGTTATTTTATGCATATGTTGGGATACACCAAGTGAGAATACTGGTCTTTGACAATTACAAAACGTGTTCAGTGCCTTTAATAGACATTTCAGGCTATTTAATCATAATTGTTCTGATTTTTTCCAATGGCAAACAAATCGGAAATCAGACCAAAGTAGGAAGAGCATCATGCCTGTTAGAGCAAGCGATTTCGGGCTGAATAGAATGACGAATCGCATTTATGACTTCTGTAGTCGTAAACTTTAAAGACGGTCATAAAATTTTACAATGAGATACATCAGATAGTGTCCGGGTCTGTCGCTACGCATCGTTGGTGACTTTGTGCTGTCAACTGTTACAAGACAGCATTATTCTAAAGACTTCCATTGCGGCACAGCAATATTTATTAAGTCACATCTGATCTCCTGTCTACATTAAAACAATATTTAACACAGATCCTCATTAAACTAAAAAGAACCAGTCAACCAGATTGTTTTTTTCTAAACCAATCACAGTTTAAATACATTGATGGAGAAAAAACAAGATCTTGTTATACAAAAAAAGCCGATGTAGACTAAAGTTGATTTGCCAGAAGTGCCCCCTAGAAAAAAATGGTGCACCTCCAGTAGGAATTAATGTTATTCTTCCAAAAAACCCTTCCATTTCCCTTTTTGAAACAACTGAACCAACTACATGTACTTTACATACAATGTACTACATGTACATAGAAGTGTAAGGCCTGGAATCAATGTTTCCAGTACGCGTTGCGCACATGTAGTGTAGGCTAGTGTGCAATGTGTAAACATGAAAATACACGTCAAGCAACGCACACAATTCAATTCCGTATTGTGTACTGCGCTATCCGTAAAAATAATGTGCATTGCTTGGCGTGTACTTTCTTTTTTAAGGGTTACACTACGCATTACGCACAACGCATGACGGACACATGGATTTCCAGCCCAAATACAAGAAGTGTAGTGTATAAAATCAACATGCGTATGCATGTTGTATACATGAAAATGTCTGAAAATATGTAAACACTAAACAGTGTCCGTCAGTCAGTGCAACACTAACAATAAAGACAGACAAACAATTTGCAAATGCTCCCTATTGGATGCTTCTCTAAATGTTAATTTGTACAGAGCAATGACTACCAATTATACGCGCACAATTATAAGACCACTTATTAAATGAGTACAACAAAAATCAATCAAGCAGATACACAAATGAAAGTACTATGAATAAATTGCTTTGCCATGCCACACAAAAAACAACATTTTTAATTATAAACAATAGCTTTTCTTCTACATTTTTCTACATACATGTATTGCCTCATAAAAGAATCACCATTTCCTTGTAAAAATGGGCAAAATAAGTAAAACCTAGAGCCTCTCAATATGTTAAACAAACTTTTGAAACTACACATGTAGCAGTCTTTTTGATGGCGTGTTTAAACCGAATTTGTCGTTGAAAGCGCCCTCTTGAGGTCAAAAATAAGGTCAATAGACTTTTTGACAAACAAATACTTCCTGGTTGGCACAAACATCGCAGTGACAGTGCTCGTGATTTCCTTTGTTTTCATCAGACCTTATGCATCCCTCAATAATAGGTCTTGGTTTGTCCGTCTGATTGTTTACATGTTTGTTTGTGTGTTTGCTTTTGCTTGACAGTCTGTTCTGAGAGGGGCTAGCTCTAAGTTTTGTGGCGCACTCATTTTCTAATTGATGGAGCCCTCACAATCGACAGCATGGTTTTGAACAACCTGTTCTTAAACTGTAGCACATTTTGATTTTGTTCAACACTGCTCAGATGCTTGCTTGTACATGTACCTAAAACGAACACAAACATGTACTTGCACATGTACGTACGTGTGAGGGACCGAGATCCGCAGTGCTCCGGGTGCCGGCCGGCATCCCGCTTCTCACCAGCACACCCGAAGACAATATCCATAGGGGGGGGGGGGGGGGGGGGAAGGAAGGGGAAGGAAGAGGGCACCCCTTGGATCCGGCAGCTCACACTGTCTTGGGACCATGCCAGGACTCAGGACCTGTGAGGCCGTTTCCAAATTTCTGTTTATTCTCTACACTACCCTAGGTGTTTAGATATGTTGGATACCATGTTTTGTCAGTCACTTTTGTTTATTTAATAGTACTGATTGGAAGTGACTAATTTAGACCTCCTACATACATGTATTTCAGATACTGGCCCACACTGTACAAATTGTTGTCATCAACAATAGTTGTATCATTCCTTTAAAGTCCTCTGCTCAGGTCTGGCTGTTTATTCCCTGCACTTCCTCACTTCCCTCATGCATTCTGTAAGCAATTGCATTGAGATTGCACAACCTGCAGGGTAAACATGTACATGTACAAATGTACATGAAGTCGTTGTCGGCAGTCTGTGGATGGTTGCCAAATGAATCTGCGTTTATAGCTCACACTATGTGTAGCTCACTGAATGGAAATGACATTATACGGGCAGACAGAAATTACAATTTGTCTTCACGCTCTACTTACGACTTGGAAGGAATGGAGGCAAGAGCACTTTACCTCCCATGAGTGTCTTGGGTATCACACACAAGACGTATTTTATGACACGCTTAATGAGATTTGGTTAATTAAAGGATTATCTATATTTGGAAAATATTTCAATCATTTGGTGACAGTTGGCTAAGAAAATAGTAGAGGCAGACCAAGGGAGGTTAGTGCAGAGGTCCCCCCCCCCCCACCCCCTACCCTGTAGAAATCATCTCAGATGGCCCACACGATCAATGGCTGTTGGATACAATAAATTTACAGATAAATAAATTTACAGATGAAATATCGATCGACCAACTACATGTAGTCACGTGTGTCAGCAACTCAAACCACCCCCAAACCCTTCAAAAAACAACCTGCTTATTTTTTTTGGATTCTGTGGACTATAGACTATAAAAGTTAGACTACATATACGCTACTAAACTGATTATAATCTACAAGGGATCAGGCACAACACCGTAATCACGAGTCCAACAGTTTAGGCAAATTGTGGAACCATATGGAGTTGGATTTTGTTTCAATGACGATCGGACCCTCCTAGTAAATCACCCTAGAGAGTAGGAAAGTTTTAATGTTTAAATTAGTTCTTTTTTTCTCAGAAAATCTCTCATTTTTAAGATCGTTTTTTTCCCCATCTTTGTTTTGCCCACATACATGTACATCTTGATTTGATACTTTTCTTACTGGATGCGCCCTTGAACAGGCAGGTCCTTGAGAGAGTGCAATTGAAATTCAATAAATTACTATTATTACTGTTGCGATGGGGAAAAAAAAAATTAAAAATGAATTTAAAAACAAAAGTAAGCTAAATTTGTAATGTGGGGTTACTATCTGGAATGCTCTGAAAGTGAAAGACCCTTTAAAAATGTCATTTGTTCTCTCCCTATATTCATCCAAAAACTGAAAAACACCTCTTTTTGCTTACTCATGCTAAGATTCATACTGATGTGTTTAAGACTTATACTGCTGTAGTTCATGTAAACTTGTCTTGTACATTTTTGCTTGTTTGTCATGACAGTCCTTTGTCCTGTCTCCATTTGTCTGTCAATAGGTTAGGGTACAAAAGCAATGGTTCACCCAAACCGTAATGTTGACTTACTTTATCTTAAACCTAAACTTTATTAATCATAATTTCTTTTTGTGTCTTGAATCTGTTTTGTAATGAAAAATGGTGTTTATGATGATGATAATCTCGAAGTAACACAAACATTGAAATAAACGTACCGAACAATAAACAAACAAACTTCCTCCTCTCAAAATAAAAACAAGTAAATAAATAATGTACTATTTTTCTATTCTTAATGCACAATGTTATCACTAATGAAGGTAATGAAATTATATAACAAGTTTTTACATCAGATCACCATTTCGAGCCAGGGCTCGAATTTAACACTGGACTGGACCACAGGCCTGAGGCCAGTGATTTTCGCCTCGGGCCAGTAAACTCATAAACGGACAAGTTTTTCTGTTGAATAATAATAGGCAACATCATTGTGTAATATCTTTGTGAGAAAATACTTGACTACATGTACAAGTACAAGTCTGATAAATATATTTCCATTCTGTTGAATCGAAGTACACTTTACTCAAAAAGACAAATGAGATAGATTTTCTCTTAGTGCTAGTTCAACTCATTTTGGTTGTGTCTTGTCAAATAAATTCTTGTACAGTAAAAATTTTGAACTGCAAGCCCTTCAGTCTTGTGGATAATCCCCCCCCCCAAAAAAAAAAAAAACCGAGCCCTGCGAACCAACATGTGAATAATCATTATCTTGACAAGACTGCATACTGCAGCAAATTTGGTTGTTCTGCTTTTGCCAATAAAGAAGAATTACAAATTCTGTACAACATGTATGGATGTTTGTCCATGTATAACTAATGCGATACACAATACATGTTTGGCATTATAAACAATTATTAAAACACCCATGCCTTTTATCACGACAAAACAATTTAGATATAATTTTTATGAACGTAGGCGTGTACAGAGTACACTCTCTCAACTACAGTAGGCTACTACATGACATTCTATATTTCTATAATGCTTGAGATAGTGTCTTTGTTACAAGGGAATGACATGTACATGCGTAATAGAAATGACACGATGTACAAAGAGCACAGCTGTATCATAATTTAAAGGTAGTGTAATATTGTGCTGGTGAACCTCCACCAAAATTGTGTAATTTCTAAGCCTACATGTACTTGTTATGAATTATGGTAGGCCTAATGGTAGTATTAGTAAGCATCCTGGGAAATTATTTGGTCTGAAGTACACTCGTTGATTAGAAATCATTAAAAGTAGGTCAGGAAATGTTACCCTTCAAAACTCGCCTCAAGGCGTGAATGTAGGGACAAATACATTGTCTGCTTGTAAATAATAGTTTTAAAAAAACATTGAAACTAATCACATTTAAAGCTTACAAAATTTGTTTATTTGATGACTGATTTACTGGCTTTCTTCAGCTGTACAGCTTTTGAGATGTCCCCCTTTCTTCATATCAAAAGTTGAGAAAAATCAGACAGTGCAATCTCCATAAAACATAAGATTTGTTGTTTTCTTCCATTGAGCTGTGTACAAATGTGCCTGCAGGAAGTCCAGGCTCTGTGGCTCTTTTGTAAACATGTGATGTCACAGGTCACATGGTCTATATTTTGTTGTGATTTCCCGTGCAGCGTTTTGAGATTTTATGTAAAACGCTATACATCAAGAATAAATTATTATTATTATTATTATTAAAATGTAACATTTTACTTTGGTAATTGTTAATTACAAAATATCTGGTTTAAAATGGGGGGGGGGGGTGACATCCAGGGGGCAGGGGGCAAACCCAGGGGGCGGGGAAACTTACAGACATCAATGGGGGGGCCCTTGCCCCCTCCCCCCTTAGCTCTGCCACTGTGCTGTAAACTACAGGATGTTGACATGAATTGACTAAATTCTAAACACCAATGATGTAATTTCCATTTAATTCAGAGAATTCCCATTGAATTCTCTCCCCCTGTGCTTTCCCATCTGTCCATGGTAAGAACCAAACCTGTATAGTCAATGCTTGAACAACAAAGAGCCATCATTTAATGTACAGACAGTCAGTGCTCTGTGATCATCAGACACAGTATTGGTGTACCAGGATACAGTATGACATCATGTGTGGTGTCTAAATTTAGAACAGCATGCGTAGCTCAATATATGTATAGTGTACTTTGTGTTCTTAAATGCGCAATGTCTGTGTGTATTGAACATAAAATGCTTGTGTGTAGTATATTGTGTGTCCACATGTATAATCTGCAAGTGCTCTGGGTCAGACTGCAAATATTTCCAAGGCTCTTTATTTTTGCACAATCATGCAATGAGTAATAATGAGAATTGATATCAATAGATGTGTTACAAATGTCTGAATACACCAAATAAAGTACTGGTAATTTTATTGGGCTAAAAATAAAATATGATTATAGTTTTATTGTGAAAGCTCACTGATGAATACAAAGTTTATATACAAGTTCCATTTCTCTAGAGCAATATTTCTTATCTGAAATGGGGTCAAAGTCAAGGACATAACATTTGAAGACCCCACAGATCAACATTGCTTATTTAATTTAAATTGCCGTGATTGAAGCAGGGTTCTCACCACGCACAAGTTATCGGGACGATTTACATTGTTATTATTTGTTTTGACTCAAGATCAAATTCACAAAAACCTTGAAGATAAAACTGTTTAGAACACCCAAGATTGCTCAGTTAGGGCTTTTAAATTTAAAATAAAAAACACCAAGTAAAAGACACTCTGAGGGGGCTTTGTTTCGACTCAGCGTGCTTAGGCCAAACTTCGAAAATTTGGGTCAAGAATGCCCCCAGTTTTGAAAATCCTGTATAAACGGCAAGTTAAAAGACATTCTGAGGACCTTGTTTCAACTCATCGAGCTTAATAGGCCAAATTTGCAAAACTTAGGTCCAGAATGCCCACCCAGTTTTGAAATATCCTGTATAAACGCCAAGTTAAAAGACATTCTGAGGACCTTGTTTCAACTCAGTGAGCTTAATAGGCCAAATTTGCAAAACTTAGGTCCAGAATGCCCACCCAGTTTTGAAATATCCTGTATAAACGCCAAGTTAAAAGACATTCTGAGGACCTTGTTTCAACTCAGCGAGCTTAATAGGCCAAATTTGCAAAACTTAGGTCCAGAATGCCCACCCAGTTTTGAAATATCCTGTATAAACGCCAAGTTAAAAGACATTCTGAGGACCTTGTTTCAACTCAGTGAGCTTAATAGGCCAAATTTGCAAAACTTAGGTCCAGAATGCCCACCCAGTTTTGAAATATCCTGTATAAACGCCAAGTTAAAAGACATTCTGAGGACCTTGTTTCAACTCAGCGAGCTTAATAGGCCAAATTTGCAAAACTTAGGTCCAGAATGCCCACCCAGTTTTGAAATATCCTGTATAAACGCCAAGTTAAAAGACATTCTGAGGACCTTGTTTCAACTCAGCGAGCTTAATAGGCCAAATTTGCAAAACTTAGGTCCAGAATGCCCACCCAGTTTTGAAATATCCTGTATAAACGCCAAGTTAAAAGACATTCTGAGGACCTTATTTCAACTCAGCGAGCTTAATAGGCCAAATTTGCAAAACTTAGGTCCAGAATGCCCACCCAGTTTTGAAATATCCTGTATAAACGCCAAGTTAAAAGACATTCTGAGGACCTTGTTTCAACTCAGCGAGCTTAATAGGCCAAATTTGCAAAACTTAGGTCCAGAATGCCCACCCAGTTTTGAAATATCCTGTATAAACGCCAAGTTAAAAGACATTCTGAGGACCTTATTTCAACTCAGCGAGCTTAATAGGCCAAATTTGCAAAACTTAGGTCCAGAATGCCCACCCAGTTTTGAAATATCCTGCATGTGAAGTACATGTAAGCCTGATATTTGCTCTGACAAGTGATAACGTGTGCTTCAGACAATTGTGGATGAACAGTACCCACAAATGTATGGCAAGATTTTAAAAAATAAATAAAAAAATATCATTTGTTTAAAGTTGTTGCAAAAGTTGGTAAAATCGTGTCTGCCTGTGTACATGTACAGGTCTGTAATATTGAGTCCTATCAACTGCCCTCCCAAATTCAGGCAAAACAGTGGGGAAAATTCAGACACAGCAAGATGAAAACAAATTCAGAGTCCCCCCCCCCCCCCCCCCCCACACACTACAAACTGCATACTAATCCAACCCACAAGCTCTCTTCCTCTGCCCCCTGCCTGCTCCAACAAGACATTCAGCTGAAGACCCTAACTACTCTCTATTCTCTATGCAAACATCTTCCTCAAATGATTTGTTTGTTTTGTGAGATGTGTTCAACAAGGAAATATACATCATACATGTATATTCACCAGACTTTGTGCATGATTACACTCTGGGAGTTGATTGTGCACAGATCTGCATGCACATTATCAATAACTAGCAGTGTGCAAATTTACTTTCTTTAGGATTAAACACTACTTCACAATAGTATCAAGAAAATAACGAGACAAAAACATTACTAAAAAAAGGTGTTCTGTGGTTCTAAAGATTTGTGAAAAAAGGAAACTTTGATCATGATCAAGCCTAAAACTGTCGACATCATCATGACATCGTCGATTATTCCTTATCCAGACATTGAAATTTATAGGTACATGTGTATGTACTAAGATTTTGAGCTTGCAACAGGTTTTCAGCAAAATAGCTCCTTAAAAAAAAACTTGTCACAGGAGGGCGCTGTTGAAGTTAGTTACGTCATTACTCTTTCAATTTTATAAAAATTATAGACATCGATTAAATGTAATGTCATCGATGACATCATCATCCCCAAAAAATTGTGGTTTCATCTGCACAACTATGTCTACACATCTACGCCCTTGACTTTTTGTGAAATTTTGTCAAGAAGGTCCAGAGAGAAGAAGTGGAACTCCCCACCCCCCTAAAAAACCACACACTTCATAAACCCCCCAAAACCAGTAAAAATAGTTTTTTTCGGCTGATGGCCTAACACCTAATGACAAGAGATATTTGGTATAGTTTTGTTCAACCAACTTGCTCTATGGTTCAACATACAATGAACATTACCCTCATAGAACAGAACAAATATCTTTAGAAACAAATTGACTGAATGCTGAAAGTGTGCCTTTGATCAGATACACATCTTGCACTCAGCGTTTTGCAAAACATTCCCCCTTCTTCTCCATCACGTGTATAAAGCAATAAAAACTGAAATTATTATTCATGAAGGACGAAGACAAACTGATTAAACTACCCGTCTGGTCGCCTTCTAGGGCAAGAACAATCTGTTAGAATGCAAATATTCAGGGTAGAACACAAAGTAATCAGCATTCGGCTTGCTGCTGCCTTCCTTTTCAAAGTAAATGTTTACGTACATGTACACTGTAATTAACTTGTGAAGTTGGATTTAAAATTTACACCCAAATATAAATATCATGAACTATTTGATTCAATAAACAATTTTTATGAAAATGTAGTCACCAGGGCCAATTTCTTATCTACTGTTTACCAGTAAGCAAATTTGAGTGCTTGTAATAGCAGAAAAACTTGCGTACGCATTTTTATAAGTGTATTTTGCTAGCGTTCCTTAGATTTTAAGGCAGTGTGCACACTGGGATGGTAGGTAGGGGAAAAATTTTATAAAAAAAGTTTTAAAATGCCGTATCATAAAGCTGCATGCAGTTTTTGATATTTCAAATGTGATATTTCAAGTTCCATTCACATGTAGATCATTGTAATGTCTGCTACTGTTGCTGAATTAGCAAACAATTTCTAAAATCGATGGACTTTACAGTAATTGAAATGCTCCGCAAGAGGTTTCTAATTAGCGTCAGCCATTCAGTAGTTTGGACAGCGACCAGCCCTACATGTACATCATAACCAACAATTTATTTTAGGTAGAAATGCCGCAACCCAAGAGTGCAGAGTTTGAAAGTCAAACTTGGAATGGATTGCGAAAGCATAACCAACATTAATATGTAATACGTCTTCCCATCTAGCCATGGTTGTCTTTCTTCATGGTGTCGCCGAAGCAGCCCGAATGTGCTTGGCACAAGCTGATTGGCCGATTTCTGATTGGCCAATTTCCGATTGGCCGAAACGCACTCGATCGGTGTGAATAATTATGACGTAATGTGTTCTCACAGTGCTGCCATCCCATAGTATTAGTCACCTCGATCTCGCGGATGTGCTTGCTCCTAGCGTGGTATACTTTATTGTTAGGGAAAGAAGGAACGGCGTGTAGCCGTGGGAGCGAAGGTGCAAGGGAAATTCCCTTAGTGAGAAATCACCGCGTTGGCGGGAAACATCAGGTGCACTGGAAAGTACATGTATTTACGTAACGTGACGTGCACGTGTATCAGATTAAAAATCGAGGCACCAGCTTTCATGGAGGTAGAAACCAGAAACCATGAATTAATTGAGTCTGGCTCTCTCGTTCTACAAACAATACGTAAACGAGAGGGGGAAACACACAACTTGAATTTCCAGGGTAGGAAGATGATCTCAACCTTTTCCCGTTATATTTCATGCAAAATTATAACCTTGTACCCATAAATCCATTGCTCTCGCTGCACTATTTTTTCCGTACTTCATGCCTCTCTCGACGTACACAACAATCGATCGTCATGCATGCCGCCGCTTAGTGTAGCACTAGCAGCTATGTGCGTCTTTTGTGCAATGCCTGTTGCAGAGCCGCGCAGGCAAACACTTAAAGAAATTATGCTTATGGGGATGTATAGTAAAGCATGAGTAAAGTTAGTACGAACTTGTTGCCAAAATTCATGGAATTAAGGAATTGATCTCCACAAAATGTGCATTTAAAAACTTGTACTCTCTAAACACATTTGTGTATGTTATAAATGGAAGCTTACGAACGGTGGGTAAAAAATTAATTTTATTTTGCCACAAATGGCGATAACATTTTTACAGTCGCAAGGTTTTTGCACGGACGGTCGGGTTACCGGAAACGGGAAATGAAACACATACGTATGTAAATACACCTTAAAAATGTGTGGTTTTCCTTTTACTTTGTAAAACAACATGGTCTACCGTTTTGTAGAACCAAAGTTTTGACCCCACAAAATGGCCGACCGTGTTTGTTCACAGACAAAAAAGTAACAGGAAAACCACACAACTTCAAGGGATATTTGTAATGTATGTATTCTACTTTTACAACATCTTTCCAACCATATTAATTTCATAACAAGCGCTTTAATAGCTCAAAGGACCCAATCTGAAGGCGTTGTGCCCCTACAAATTGAACCTTTATTGTTTTTTCTTCTTCATTTAACCCTAACTCCCAAAGCGTTTTTACTAGAATCCACCCCTAACCCAACACATTCCAACAGCTTATACTACCATGAGATGGGAACTGTGCCCAATCTTAGGTGGACGATACACAACCTAACAAACTCCAACAGGCTTTTTTTGTTTGATTTTGTTGGAGTGTGTACACTTGGCATGTGCAAAAATTTGATCAGTGAAATCACACAGTACCCAACATAACATAATCCAACAACTATCTCATTAGACCATGGAGGAAAGAGCAATGCCAGACATGTACATTTCACACATCCACCATACCCACTCAATCAAATTCCAACACCATTACTTGTCAGCAAGGATACACAATCCCACAGAATCAAACACCCAATCCTAACTTCACTGTACTTAACCTAACAAAATTAAACACTTTGCCCTGTTTGAATTTGTAGGGTATGGGAGGGTTAGGGTTAATCAAGGGTGTGTATAATTTTCCCTTCATGCGACAAAAACACATAACGGCTCGGAGACAAATCAATATGATGCAATATTTCCCGACCAGGAACTGCAGTATCATATTTCTCATTCTCATTATCACACAGAGAGAATGTGGGTGAATCGGAATGTTAATTTTCATAGCGCTGGCTGGGTCGTCGTTGTTTTAAAAGACAATGGAAAGAAAGTTTTTTTAAAAATACAATGTAGTTTCAGTCTGAAAGCTCACTGGTTGTAAAGTTCAAACCAGTTCAAATCCTCCAGAGAAATATTTTGGTCTCTTTTACTGGTCGGAGTAAAGCAAGGAGATAGCATTTGCGGACTACCAAACATCTTTTTTTGGCGCAATTAAAATAAGCCAGACAGGAGTGTGCACAAGTTACATGACAAGACAAACACAGAACAATACTAAACAGTTAACATCACAAACTAAACATTTTCTATTTATTTATATTTTTTTTTTTTGGGGGGGGGTGTTTCAATCTTGTATCATGACCACTGAATTTGATAGTGTATGGTATGTTTTTTAAGAACTAGAAGCTTGGAATGTTTTTTACTCAGATTTTAGAAAATGCTGATCTATGCAGCTTAACTTTTTAACTTTCCCTATAACTCTAGAAATTTTCTGAGGATAAAAAAACCTTGTCAAACACAATCAGGCTACCTGCCAGCATGACATACAATGTATTGTACTCAACGACTTGCATGTAAATCATAAACATTATTTTAGTTTCTAAATGAATATTCTCAGAGCTGTATTCAACTTGGCCCAAGAAAATGTTGGTCAATTAATGAAAACATGACTTGAGCAAAAGACAAACTGTGTACATTTGCTGTATAATTAACAAACAATAATAATAACGTAATCTTATATTGAGCCAAAGTATGCCTAAAAAGACACTCAAGGCGCTTCCAATCTGATAAATTGTTCATGTTTAATCGGAATAAATAATGTGGAATCAAGCTAACCTTGCATTGGAATTTTCTCATCATTTTGTCTTAGGAGCCGAACATATCAGTTTGACCCCTTTCAAATGATGTCATTAACTACTGCAATGATAATGCTTCGTCTGTGGTCATAACATTTTCTTCACGTACGATGTATGACAGCAAGTTCAATGTGACATACAATGCATAGACCATGGAGGATACCTCCATGAATAGACACTACAACATTATGTGTGCGCACAATTTCTATTTTTGACATCCCCGTGGATGCATCTTTTGTTTTACGAATTCTCGAATCAAATTTTGCAAGTTTGACTAAAAAATGCTGTGTTGAAACGAGGTCCTCTGAATGTTTTTTACTTGGTGTTTATCTTTGGTTTTTAAAAGCCCTACTGCTCAATCTGGGGCATTGTAAATGATTTCTTTATGATTTTTGTGAATTGTTTATTTGTTTGGGTATTGGCATGCGATTTGCGTGTATCGACCCGATACAACAGCTTCTGCATGAAAAGAACACTGTCTATTAAAGGCACAGAACACGTTTGGTAATTACTCAAAATATATATTAGCATAAAAACTTGGTAACCAGCAACGGAGAGCTGTTGATAGTATAAAACATTGTGAGAAACCACTCCCTCTGAAGTAACATAGTTTTTGAGAAAGAGGTAACTTCTCACTAAAATAATAAAAGACTTCAAGCATGAAGCCTTTTATTAGCATCTGAAAGCACACAAAACTGTGCAACAAGGGTGTTTTTTCTTTCTTTATTTTCTTGCAACTTCGATGACCGATTCAGCCCAAATTTTGACAGGTTTGTTATTTTATGCATATGTTGGGATACACCGAGTGACAATACTGGTCTTTGATAATTACCAAACATGTTCAGTGCCTTTAAACAATTAATGAAATGCAGGAAGAATGGTTCTCAAAAGTGTCTTTTCACCTTGAAAATTAAATATTTTAAAAAGCAATTAAAAAGCAAATAAATCTTTTAAAAATACATACATCTTGAATGAATTACAATGTAGAAACCATACAGCATGAAGACAAGAAGGGAAAGAATGAATACAAATTGATTATATGCACAAGGTAGTACAAGTAACTTATAAAAAACAGTATGTATATGGGCAGGCATAGAGAAAATTATGTAGGCTGTAGGCCTAACCAAAGAAGAAAAAAAAAAAAAAAAAAAAAAAAAAAGTATAATAACACAAAGAGGTCTTGTGAAAAGAAGGTTCTACTTCACACACTGCATACAATAATGCGTCCTGTAAATTTAATTTCAATAATTTTTATCGGTGTGTCAATAGACCCCTTGCATATGACGTCAAACTCTTAAAAAGCGCCCTCACTGAGGCCAAAAAGCGCCCTCACTGAGGTCAAAGGAGGCAGATGATTGGACGATAGGTGTTCTTTGTGCGTAAAATCGTGCGTGCGACCTCAGCGTCATGTAGCGTTTCGCGTTATGCAAGGGGTCTATCAGGATTCATTCATGTACCTTATTTGGGAGTACAATTTTCCATGGTGAAAATTAAATTTTCAGAGAGAGAGAGAGAGAGAGAGGGGACAGAGAGGAGACAAAATCTGCCGGATGTCATTGATGCACTGCCACAAAGTGTACATGACCTCAGGTTCAGTCGTATGGAAGATACATTATTAAACAGCTCAGAGACAAAAAGGAAGATAGCGATAAATGGAGAAGTTATACTTGAACTGTCATGGGACACCCCAACATGGCAGGGAGAGATTAATATTCGGTGTGGGTTGTTTCACAGGATGAACTTTCAGCTGGTTGCTCAGATAACCTTGGAAGGGTCTAGAGTTTCAACTGCAGAGAGGCAGTCAGCCAGAATAAACTGAAGATTAACATCAAACTCATTGTGTGTGTGCAAAAATTACAAGTACATGTAATTTTATATGTAAATGTAGATTCTCAGTCCAAGTTTTGTTTTCGTTTCGTTCGTCAACATGGGGGAGGGGGGGGGGGCATCCTTCAATCTTTATCTCTGTACTACATAAACTTAGTGTGAACATTGGAAAGAGAAGTTAGCCTATACCATGCATAAATTGTATGACCCCCATACACAAACAAAAGATTGAGAAGTTTTGCATGCCCCTTGTAATTATTGTTAACAAATGATGAACCAGTCACAATCTTCATCGGAGGAAAATGAGATGCAAATCTTTTTCCTGGACAGTTCCGAACGGGGTTGAAACTAAGAGATTCAGTTTCAAACACCTTAAGACTTAAATGATGCAAAATCTTCTTATATATGTATACATGTACAGCGCTTCTTCCAAGAAGAGGTCCCTTATGCATTGTTGTCACCTTATTTAGCTAGATTTTCTTTCAATCTTCTTCAGTGTGTTCACCCAAACACCTTTTCTTCAAAATATGCTCAAGAACATGGTAAAGAATCAATGAAAAAGTATTGTACACGTTTAGCAATTTTTGTATGTTGCTTTGTGATCCAATGAAGTGTGGTCTGTGCACATGATCATGAAAATGTGTTAAGTTGACTGTACTGTACTGTTCAAATTTGGAACTCAATTTTGTTTTTATTACCTTAAAAAATTGTTATTAATAAATGACATGCAGACGCATCAAATTATCTCACAGACCTGTACAAATTATTTTGCAAACTTATGGTTTTCAAGTCAACAGTCATAAAGTGTCACTGAATTGGAAAGCGCCATCATTTATTTACCAAAAAATTGTTATTTTTTATCTTCAATGTGAAAATCCCCACATCTGATGTAAAATGCTTATAAAAAAAAATCAATTGAATCAATAAATGACAATATGCAGACGCATCAAATTATCTCACAGACATTGTAAAACAACGCCTAATTAACATAGCAAGCAGCGTCACTCTATGGATTTTTATTATTTATATCACAACCCAGTCAATGGGAGTGGTATAACTTTAGCATCTGAGATACAATGTAAACAAAATCCCAATACACTTTATGTATGCTGTTGTTACATTTAGACCATTGGATTGAATATGTTTTGTTAACTGTTCGTTTTCGGACCCACATATGGAATGGGTATGACCTAAAAACAAGTGTCAAGAAAGTTTCCCGCAGCGCGAAATAGAAACCCTAATTACAGTTACACTGCATTTTTCTCATTTGTCCGCTTACAAATTATGACAAGCACACTACATTGTATCTCTGTCATGGATGATACCATTGCAAGCAATACAGTGTTTTACTCTCTACAGGGCAAAAATCTAACTTAAATTCTGCAAAACGGTATCCGCTTCTTAACGTACTAATAATAAAAATAATAATAACTAGTTCTTATATAGCGCATTTTACAATAATGTCTCAATGCGCTTTACATCTTTAGTGCCCTCCTGTTGTTAAAGTGCTTGCAAAACATGGATTCCACGGTCAAATGAACACACCAACCAAGTGTTGTCGTATCCCCATCCATGTACATTTACACTGGATGTCTCCAGAACATGTCAAAGAAGCCCATCAAGTCATGCTTTGTACATGGCGGGTATCTCATTAAGTACAGTTGTTTGTCCTCCAGTGCCATACAACACTGTCAAAGTGTAAATGAAATTTAGACTCTCATTAATTAAGGTTCCATCCTGTGAGCTGAGAGTGGACATCTGATTATCTAGCATTAGCGGGTCACTGGGTGTTAATGTCATTTATCCGACCGTAAACAATGGGTAGGTAATTAAAATAAAAGGCTTTTCTTAATGATGTATGACTTGCCATGGTCCACTGTAGTATTATTTGACAATACATAGATAATAATTTGGTGGGAAAGTCACAAGACAGCAGGGTTTGTAGCTCTTAATTTTCCCAGACCAGAATGTTTTTTATAAGACCAGAACAAGTATAAGATACTAAACTTTATATTAAAAAAAAAAATGTTTACTTGACTCAAAGTCAACATTGGAATATAGTTTATTTCATTTGTTTAGATAACACACAGAGAGGTACATGTACATGTAGCTTACATACTGTGTGTATTATTAAATGGAAAAAAACAAGACCGCCGGACTTGTCCAGTCTAAAGTTTACTGGCCCAACACTGGCCTCAGGGCCTCTGATCCAGATCCAAAGATGTAATTGCGAGCCCTGTTTTGTGCCAATCATCATCCTGAGATAACTTGATGCTGGCAATGTTAGACAAATCCTAGAATCTAATTTGATCTTATTAATGATGGCTTTATAGTAGTCTAAGGTCGTCGCAGGTTACCTCCCTTTCTTGGAAAGGATGAGAATCCCTGCATGCATAATGACATTGTAGGCTACATGTTCATGAAAGAGATTTCAACAGTTCATTGTGTTTATCATGAATCGGATTGTGCTCCTTAAAAAGGTATTTAATAAAATGTCTAACCCTTATCATGAAATGGATTGTGCTGTTTGGAAAAAATTTAAAACAATTTCTCACCCTCAAACTTTTTCTAAAATGATATTACTAGCCACAGTTGAAGCAAAAGAGATTTCAACAGTTCATTGTGTTTATCATGAATCGGATTGTGCTCCTTAAAAAGGTATTTAATAAAATGTCTAACCCTTATCATGAAATGGATTGTGCTGTTTGGAAAAAATTTAAAACAATTTCTCACCCTCAAACTTTTTCTAAAATGATATTACTAGCCACAGTTGAAGCAAAAGAGATTTCAACAGTTCATTGTGTTTATCATGAATCGGATTGTGCTCCTTAAAAAGGTATTTAATAAAATGTCGAACCCTTATCATGAAATGGATTGTGCTGTTTGGAAAAAATTTAAAACAATTTCTCACCCTCAAATTTTTTCTAAAATGATATTACTAGCCACAGTTGAAGCAAAAGAGATTTCAACAGTTTATTGTGTTTGCCATGAAATGGATTATGCTCTTTAAAAGTTAAAAAAATAATTTCTAACCCTTATCATGAAATTAATTGTGCTCTTCTAAAAAAAATCTCTTAAACTTTTTCTAAAATGATATTACTAGCCACAGTTGAAGCCTTTATTTATTTATTTTATTCCAAATTTTCAAAACAATGAAAACATCTCAACCAGGAAACGCCAAGGGAAGTACAACAGTTTTAAGAACTATCATCGAAAAGATGTGTTTAAGTTTATTACTTAAAGGCTAAAATACACCAATGTTTTTATTTCCTGGTTTTCCATGAACACATCACCCAACTATTACCGTATTTTCCTGCGGATAAGACGCTCGGCGGACAAGACGCAGGACCCTAAAATGACCCCCAAAAAATTCAAACGTCAACAGAAAAGGCGCACCGCCGCATAAGACGCATGTTTAACAGTACACAGAAGAACACCAGGCGCCACCCGGTGTCGGTACATTGACACAAAGACGTCATTTTGTTGCCTTTTGGAGCGTTCACACTATTCGAAGCATGAATGAAACCGTAACCACATGGGCGTGTAGAGCCATGCAGAAAAGACCAACGTAAATTGATACCGACCTTCGTCCATCTATTCAGCCAACGCTGTGCATTGTTAATAATATGAAGTCCGGCCCAATCGGCGGCCAGAAACTATGGTCCACGCACTGTCTGAAGATATTGCAACACGAACCCAGGCCCTCCTAGCCTGAACATCCGACGTCCCACAACGAGGATCCTTGCTGATAAAGACAGGTTACCAGTCTAAGTCCCTCCGAGCCAGTAGATGTTGCGCCCTCTACCGGTGACTAATACCAAAACTAGCGTCGCCTTTATATATAGGCGAGGCCTACCTTACGCAAATAATCCCGTCACACCCGGGAAGACGTAACAAAATGTTTCATTATATATATTTGTTTAAGTTTTTGTAATTTTTTTTTTGTATATAAAATTCTTTTCCATTATTTCAAACCTTTAATTTGTTAATCTCGTTCATAAGATTTTGTTTTAAAGTTCTTTTTATTTATTTCAAACTTATAATCTCGTTCATAAGATATTTGTTTAAAACATCTCTCCTCTTCTTTAATAATGTTAGTTTTGTTTTCAAGGATCATTACCTTGTTTTCAAGGATCATTTTTTTATTTGATAAATGAAATAAACGAAACAGACACATGAACCATCTCTCAATTGAATATTTGAACGTTTAATCAAACAAACGAAAGTGCAATTCGTATAGGTAGGCCAACAAACATTGGTACTTAATTATCCCATCCTTAAATAGTACGTCAAGCCTAAAGCACACTTCGGATATTAGAGGTTGGGTGAATGCCGTTTGTACAACAGCATTGACAGTAGTGATTGCAGCATTTTCGGAACGATTACGCGGCCGCACAGAAATACGTTTGTACGACGCCGACGTCTGTTGGACCGAAAGCACCAACGCATTGCGGCATTGTTGGAATGAAAGCACGGTCATGGGGGATCAACACGTTGCGGCATTGTTGGAATGAAAAGACAGTCTGGGGGATTGCGGCATTGTTGAAACGAAAATACGGTCTCAGTGTCTGGATAGTTGAGCCTTGTTTGACCGCATTATTGAGTAAGGATTCTTCACACAAAGACCGTTGATTTGAACTGGACAAAATAAAGGTATTATTTTATGCAGTGATCATCAAAAACAAATCAATCGTCAGCAGACAAGGCGCATCGAAAGATAAGACGCACCGATGTTTTGGGGGTCTAAAAAGTCAGATAAGACGCGTCTTATCCGCAGGAAAATACGGTACCTGTGAAAATTTCATCAAATTTTTATGGTCACCTTTTAGTGAAAACAACAAAACCCTAGCCATTGATCTTTTTCACAGGGAATTTGTTCACAGCCACATCAAACTTATTTCACTTGCGGCGATCAAAATAAGCAATTTCAGTAATTTGTTGGGGTCTTAAAATGCTACCTAATTTCCTTGGCAGTATTTCAGATGGAAACATTTTCTCTGGAGGATTGGTACTTTTATGAACTTTGTAATCAGTGAGCTTTCAGATGGAAACTAAATAACATTAACAAAACTTCATTAGCTACATGTACCAATGCTTTGTTTGTTGCCTCTAAATGAGCATTGAATGAAGACTAATCAATCACCCAATGACATCCTCAACTCAACACTACAGCGAAACAAAAACAGCCCCTTGTATCAAGACTAACTGATAAGCTACACGGATCTCTCATTCACAGTCACAACCTGGTGCTAAATAAATTCACAGAGTGCAATAATATTTGTTTGCTTTGTGGTTTTAGATCATGGCCAGAGGATGTGAAATCCCCACTTCCTTCCTTCAATGACTTCATTCTCTGTTATAATGATCATCAAACTGGTTTCAAATTTGATAAGTTACTACGGCGGCGCTATATTTAGGATGGCCCTGTTGCCTGGGGAAACCGAAAAATTCTCTCGGGCGACCCATCTGAGTTGTTGATGATGGATGCCCGAATGGACCAACAACCTTTTTACGGTCTTTAAAAAAAAACCTGTTACACCACTTTTGCTTTTTGAACAACCTTGTTTTTCATTGTGTTTTTGTATCGTTGTTGTTGAGATGGTGTAATTTCTTTATCTACTTATTTATTCATTTTATTTTATTTATCATTTATTATTTGTTTTATTTACTTTTTGGGGGGTGCCTACTGTAAATCAATTATAATGCCATTGGAGTGCAGAAGTATACAAACAACCAAATTGAGCGGTGATCAACCAGAAAATTGGTTGGTGATTTTCCCAACTTCACCATTTTGCACTAAGCCAGTAAAGTATTGACTGATAATATAAAAAGGCAACCACAAACGGAGACTTTATATGTACATGTAATGTACATAACATGCATCATACAACAAGTACAGTACTCTGCTTTCTCTCAAACATGGACACCAGTTGTAATGACATTGACATACTGTAGGTTTTTATAATGGTGCAATTTTTCTAAACATGTATGATTTTTTTAAAGGTCGTCTTAAAAACCAAGAATTACAGGTTTACAGTACATACGTGTACAATGTATGTACCCACATAAAATACAATGTCCATTTATAAATTTGCATCGTCCCATAGCTCTATAAAAAACCCAAGATGCATTCACTCGCTGCTAACATTAACCCTTTCACTACCGAATTGTTTTGACCACGCAGCCCACTGAGTACCACATTGTTTGTGTGGAGTGTACAGTCCAGAACCGAATTGTTTTGCGTGTGTGTGAAAACAGGCCCTGCGCTCATCGACGAAAGTCGACGATGGTAACGAAGCATAGGTACGTGCGCCGTCGACGAAAGTCGACGAAGGTAACGAAGCATAGGTAGGTGCGCTGTCGACGAAAGTCGCCAATGGTATTGAAAGGGTTAACAATCAAATGAAGGGAGTCCAAAAGCAAATGCTGGATTACTATATCATTTTGAAGACACCAGAAAACAAAAACAGCACTCTGTCTACATTACAACCCAGCCAGCTGGCCATATGCTTCACCCATCATCTCCCAGAGTTCAGTGATGATTTTCTATTATAGGCCTGGAGGCCATCATTGTGCACTGTATTACGGACACAATGGCATGTCTATCAGACATAACTGGAATATCCATGCTAGATGCCATCAGCATGAGTCGAGGGGGCAGAGAGGGGACCACTTGACTATTATGGTAAATGCGGGGAAGTTCCTTGAACAGCTGTGCTCTCCGGATTGGTCAGCAGCGCAAATGGGATGAAACTGGATTTGAGAGTAAAACCTTGTTGTATTGAACTGTCAAGGAGAAAGAAACCGCCCGCTCGAGTGGGGACTTTTGACATTTCACTCACAGCAGGGTCTTAAACAGAATTTAATTGAGTGATGTACAAATGTCAACAAGAGGAGAAAAATCCAAATACGAGCAGGCCTGGAATCTCATCTTCTGAGGGGGCAAGGCCATTTTCATTTTGCAAAGGGCACTTCCATTGGAAAATCTAAGTCTGTGGTATTCCTTTGAGGTGAGGGGCATCAATGCAAAGACCAAGGCAACGTGGAGGACATGGCCTCTGTGCCCTCCATGTGTACATCAGGCCATGATCAGGCCATGATCAGGCCATGATCAGGCCATGATCAGGCCATGGCCTAATATTATAAGCACACAAAATTAGCTAAGCACAACAAAATTATGCTTACCAGAATAAGGTTACCAGCCAACATGACACTTCACATGTGACTGGTATCCAGCAATATTTTCTGCTTTGGGTTCTGTACTGTCTTTTTCTTACACACATTTAAGTACATTGAACATTGTAGGCTACATGTATGTTACAAACATAATTTACCTGATGTGTTGCTGCTACTGAAGACCGTAATTAGACAAGTATTCTTAAGCAGAATTTCACAAACAGTTTACAACAAAATGACAGACCTGCATAAAATAAATGCAAAAACTACTTCTATTATAACACGACTTCCTTATACAGCCAGAGAAAACTTAACTGATAAACAACTGAACTGTAGTCATATTCGACCATGTGACCTGTGACATCACATGTTTACAAAAGAGCCACAGAGACTAGACTTCCTGCAGGCACGATTTGTACGTACATTAATAGAGGTTATGTTTATGTTTTGATCAACTGTTGATACAAAGAAAGGGGGCCCCGTCTAAGTACTTGTTCAGCTGTTACTTTAAATAACTTTTGAATTTATGTGGAAACTATGACACAAAAAGTCAAATTTCCCATGACTAGCCAGGAAATGCCCTGGAGTATACAATTTCACTTTTTTTTTCAACAAAGGTCACATGGTCTATACCAACTACAGGATAATGTAGCAAAATGTTCAGGGAACAATTTTGTCCAGCAGTTTTGCATAGCAAATTTTTAGACTGAACTTGTTTTGTGCACACTGAATGCTACTACGTACATGTATAGGCCTACTGAGTAGCAAATCAGTGACTTATGACTATGAGTAGCAAATGATACTTTTTGTGTAGGAATTAGCTCCGCTATACAAGGGAAATCGTTCACTGATGTTATGAGCAGCTTGCTCCTATTTGGTCCCATGATTAACAGTTTACTTTTTAAAACCTGCACCCCCCCCCCCCTCCCCAAACCTGTTTCTAATTTTGTGACATTGCTTTTAAATAAAAAGCGGAATTCTTCTGCCCTTACACCCTGCTTGTCTCCATACATGTACATGTATAGTGTGTATGTGCTTTAAACAGCCAAAGCAAATTATGCATTTGTAAGAAATTGTACCCTAGTAGTCCTTGCTCTAAAGACTAATCAGGCAGAAAAGAAAAACCTCACCTTCAAATATTTCCAATTATTAAATCTTTTACAGACACACATTCAATTCACAAACTAACCTCAACATTGTGTCTGTAACATCCACACAATGTATGTAAAGCCCCCCCCCCCCCCCACCACGAAAAAACACCCACAGGTTATGTGTCTTACAATAACATACTCTTAATTAAAAGGCAAAGTATAGCTTTGGTTTTTGCATCCTATGAAAATTTCATTTCAAAAGGTGGCAGCGTTTTTGAGATATCATCGAAAATCTGGAGCGGAATGTCCATGGAGGAAGAATAATCCAAAATTGGAATTCACAATCTGAGAAACGCTCCGTGCAGAATTGTTTCTCAGAATGAAATGTTTTTGAATCCCTCTCTCTAAAACAACATTCCTTCGAAGGGAATCATTTCTCAAAATGTTATATGAACCGCTGCAGTACCTACCTCTTAACAAGTAGGTTTTTATTATATTTAATTTTTGGAGTAATTACCAAAGGTACTACAACCCTCCCTTTATGTAAATATTTCTTTGTAATGATTACAATAGTCTTTATCCATTGTTTAATAATTAATACTGCCCAGGCTATTTCAAATGTGTTCCAACATGTACCTTATGAAATAACTGTACATAGTTTCAGGAAATGGTGAAGATGCTAAACAGAGATAAGGTTGTTGTTTTGATACTTGATTGTTGAGGAGGTGTCGGATGTCAGTTGGAAGTCTGTTTATTTGTTTCATTTACATGTACAATGTATGTACAATTGTCTGTTACAGCAAAATTACTGTATAGCTTTGGTTATTTACCTTCGTGGTTTTGGAGAAACAATGAAATAGAATCCACAGATTGCCATCAGTGACATCACTGTAAACCCTCTTACTGTTGAAATGGAAAGTTGGGTGAGTAATCAACAATAGGAAAACAGCTCGGAACTTCCCAGTTTCACAACTGAAGGGCATGTTTACATTGTGTTGTCAGCACACAAAACATCCCTAGATGTGACGTGAAATTACCCATAATTTAGCACTTACGAGCAACTTCAAATTCAATAGAAGCCATTTTAACTCTCTGAACAGGGCAGAGGAAAGTCACTGTATTAATGCAGTAGGCCTATAGCCTAGAAAACATACTTTCAACTTTCATTGTGGTAATTATTTTTGTATGGTTACAAGTTTGGTTTATTTTGTAGAGAATAAAATTATCCTTCAAATCTAAGTGTTTGGGCACTCCACCATGGAGGCCATACTGAGGCCACTGGCCTCCATTGCCCTGGTCTTGGCCTTTGTGCCCCTTCAAAAGTTTCCCATAGACTTTAAGATTTGTCAATGGAAGTGCCGTTTGCAAAATGATAATTTGGCCTTGCCCTTTCAAAGATGGAATTCCAGGCCTGAAGTCTAAAAAACGCAGACAGCAAATGAAAAACATGGGATTGAAATCAGTGTGACGCTATCGTAAAGTTCCATGTTCACTGTAAAATCCAAGATAAAGTACCAAATGGACAAATAACAAAAACTTAGCGCTCCACAAATTACACATTGTATTTTATGCATCCTGAACAAAGGACAACAAAAGAAGATTCAATTCAATTCAAAGCAATTCAAAATACACCAAAATGTACACTCTGTTCTGAAGGTTACCAGCAGAGTAAGACAACAAACACTCAAACAGCAGAATTTATATTGAAAAAGACCATAGATGGACTATACGCTATTCAAAATGGCCGAACGAGCAAACATGATCTGTGCAGCGCTTTTGTATTTTGCTCTAAATTAGTCCACGTCATTTGGAAATCAATGATCTGTGTTATTGCCACATGACTCATGAAGGGAGGTCTCTGTGAACACAGCTTGCTCTAGGGCATTCACACACAGACAGCATTTTACATTTCCATGGAGCGATTGATGGATTATTAGTATGCATAAACTGCCATAAACCAGTGCACCCTTAATGCTCAATGATGACGACCTACTAACGCTAACAGATGGTCATGAAATGACCCCAGCCAGGATGAATTCTTATAATGTGATAAGACATTACAAGGTTTTCTCAACACTCCTCGTGTAAAAAATGTGAAATTTAATTTGATTTGGGTATTTACCGACTTGGAGGATTTTACCTTGTAAGAAGTCTACACATTAGCCTGATTGGGGGAATCACACACAGACAAAATACAACCCTTTGTTCAATGCACAGAACAAGCTTCCTGGCTTGTGTGTACTGTAGTCTAATTGTAATGCACTTTGTACGCATACCCTGTCTGTCATGAAATTGTTATGGTGGTCTGTAATCTATACACGTAGTATGCATACTGAAAATTCTACTAAATGAAAGGATTGTAAATTAACAATTACATCCCACAGCAAATATTGACTTTCCCTTCCATGAGAAATTTCCAAGGCTTAAGGCCATTTCCGAATTGCCCTATGGCTATGGCTACGGCTTGAATGCCGCATCATCATGCGTTGAAATGTATTCCATAGAGGTATGACGTCCTTAGCAACTCCCTTAGCAATAGTGACAGCCATAGTCATAGCCGCAAAGATTCGGAAACTACCCGAGCTGAATAAGAATCTGTGTCAGACCTTCCTCCATGGTCACAGTGCCACCATCTTTGTATTGTTCCCTAATTTGCATGTTGCAAATGAATATTTGGTTCTACTGTGGACAAAAAAAGGGGTTGTTCTAAAACCCCCTCGACCCCCACGACCCCCACGACCCCTCGACCCCTCGACGTCCGCCCCGTTATCGAAACGTGTCCCAATTCCAATTCATAACACATCGCTTTACGGCCGAGTAAGAATTAAGTTCCCGATTTAGAATTCACAGCGTGTGATCCAAAGAGCTAGCTGGTCTGGCGACGCGACTTCCTTCCGGCAACCTGCTGATGACCAACAGACCATACGTCCAGAGTCAGTGGTGTTGCACCGACCGAGTGAGAGTCACGACACAAGAAGAGAGGTAAGCATGTCAAATAATTTCGTGTTGTTGTCAACAATTGTTTGCCAGTCTGTGTGCACGTTACGTGCACACCGATCATGATCTCGTTTCATATGGTCGGGGGCCCGGGTGTGGGAGACTGACAACCCCAAAACACGTGTGGGCCATGGTCGGTCGGGTCTACAACCTCGAGCTCCGCATAGAGCAAGTAGTAATTGTTGACACAGGACGGGAGCGATCAGCCGGAAATGAGTCTGCCTGATCATCACGTAATGAGTTGGCCTAAATCGTACTCGGGCGGTAAACGCAGGATCCCAGTTGGGATATACTCCTATTCAGGCTCGGGTCGGCCAAGAGATACGCTTGGAAATGCCGCGATTTTTTTTCTGTACACCAAAATTGCCACAGTACCCGATCTCAGCCAATCACGCGCAGTTTGCTTCGTGCGTGATTGGCTGAGATCGTGTCATGTGGCAATTTTGGTGTACATAAAAAAAAATCGAGCATAAGTCGAGGGATCGAGGGGGTCGTGGGTCGTGGGGGTCGAGGGGGTTTTAGAACAACCCCAAAAAAAGGGCTCTGTAAATTTTACGAGTACATGTACATCATTGAGAAGCTGTTTCCTATACATTGTACGTGTGCATCATGTTTTCTAACTTGTATACTTTCATGTTCTTGCACAGTTTAAAGAACATTACCTAAAGTAGTAGTCAAATTTCTTCTCCCCCCCCCCAATCCTTCTACTACTGACCCCTTTTATGATGCGCAGCGCACACCCACGCACCTATCTTGCCCCCCCCCCCCCCTATTTTGGGAGTAAAAGTGTACACAAAGGAACTGCAACAAGCTGGGATCAATATCCTCTACGCCAAAATGAAAGATTCATGAGGACTGAGGGCCTCAGACCAAAGAAACAAATCACTGGGTCAGGCATTCCATCTTCCGGGAGTGCAAACAGTTTGGATTGAAGTGACGTAGGAAAGGTAGATAATGGAGGATTGAGGTCGCCTATGCCTATTGTTGTTGTTGTTGTTGCTGCTGATGCTTTTTGTAAAAAAAAAAAAAAAATTACAAATTATTTGAAAAGGTGATCAGTCCTTCTTTCATGAACCCGGCCCCATGCTGTTCATTTCCCCCACCCCACCCCATCCCTAAGAGTCTTGTTTTGTTTCCCTTCTTCCTTTCCCACCAAGCAAGACAAAAGAAACAGAGTCAAAAGTTCAGAATAAACCCATCTGCCTAATCCACAGGCTGACTACGATTCTGGAGTAAAAAAAACCCACACTTTCCAACACACTTGAAGGGTTACACAAACAATGGTATCCTGTGAACGTGGAAATAAACTGTAAACAGGATCATTAAACCACCGACAGTCAATGTCACGTTCTGATCAGAATCAACGAACCATACAGAAGGCAAGATCATTACAACTCACACAAATCTTTTGTAAGTGGTTGCCCTTCTTTGTTTTTAAGTGAATTCACATATGTACATGTACATCTTTTGGTCTGTTTTTAATTTAATCTATAAAGCCATGAAAAAAATAAAAAAATTAAAAATGGGGCTTAAAGTCTGTGTGCCATCCTACCCAGGGTTTGAATTTTTTTGGAAAACCCACAAGACTGCAGAACTTGCTCAAATGTTTACTGAATCACAAATGGACTACATGTAAAATCATAAGGATTAACTTCCTGACAGAGTTTAACCTGCTTTTAACTGTTGAACAAGCAGTTATAAATATACATGTAGCCTACCACCAGCACCACAAGGTGAGAGAAGATGAATTCTTCCCTATGGTTGAGGCCTACTTCGGATGTCAGACACTTCGTACCTTTACCTTTTCGTACCCGGGACACTTCGTACCTTCGAGACACTTCGTACCTTGGCAAAGCTGGTCACTTCGTACCGTCGGCTGAGTCACTTCGTACCGTCAGTCGAGTCACTTCGTACCGTCGGCCCTCTAATGTTGGGGCCCTATATACCATTGGATGTCAGTAAAAATGTCATCCTAATTAACTGTTATTAACTGTTCTTTCGACAAAACTAATTACAACTTATTTATCAATATTAATTGAATACGTTATAAGAAAAACCAAAATATTTTCTTCTTATTCGTTTTAATATTTTAGATAATTTATTATTAATATTATATATATTTTTTTATACAATTGTTCATTTCGACAGCAATTGTTATTTATTAAAAATAATTATTTTCAATTTAAATAAATTGATGTCTGTATAGTTGTTCGGTCATTAAAAACCATAATCAGTTCAAGGTACGAAAGGTACGAAGTGTCTTGTATGAAGGTACGAAGTGACTCGGCTCACGGTACGAAGTGTCCAGGGTACGAAGTGTCCAAAGTCACTTCGTACCTTGTAAAAGGTGCGAAGTGTCCCGGGTACGAAAAGGTAAAGGTACGAAGTGTCCTGACACCCCTACTTCATTGCTCAACAGAATTGAAAGGTACTATCACTTTTTATCAGCCTCAAAGTTAACATTTGACCATAATTTGTTTATGTTCAAAGATCTTTACAGCTGACGTATAATAAATATATCCAATTGAAAAACACAAGACAGCCAGACTTGTCAGGTCATGAGTTTACTGGCCTCTACTGCAGTCCAGCATAACATTAGAACCCTGCTACCATGTCCATACGCCATGTAAAGTTGATTATGAATCAGCTGAAAAGATACTGTGACTATCTAATTTGTAAAAACTCAATTCATTCAAAAAATGTATGCTTTTCCGGGAACACCTGATGTGACTACTGGTGAAACAGGGAATGTAATCATTTGAATTTCATTGCTTTTTACCATGTATACATGTACATGTACAGAAACTGACATTTGCTATGGTAGCACGGTTAGCACAGGCATTTCTAAACATTTCTCGTTCCACTGGTGACATCATGAGCAAGGCTTGTTTTGAGCGTTCCTAAAGAGCAAATTTTATATGAAATAAATTTTGGGGTTAGCAGTAGCTGATTCATTATTTAGTTATATATAGTAATACATGTATGGCATTGGGTGTGTGCCATACGACCTTGTAAGGTGGTATGGCACTCGGCACACATCCTTTAACGAGCCATTCAGAATAATCAATTGTTTAAACATTCAATTTATGATTGAAGACACCCACATTGCAGTTCTGCATTAACGTCTGATCACACATAATTTGAAAGACTGAATACACTGAATTTACATGTCAAAATTAATGTCAAAATTCAAGTTTTGGATCATGACTTTCATAACTCATAATTAAAGGTACTGTGTTACACAACATTTGAAATTCCGAAACTACATCTACTCACACTTGAAAGTCTAGTTTGATACAAGTAACAATGATTAGGACTGAATCTAGCTGCGATATTCTGAACCCTCAGTCTAAACCATCTCAGGATGCTCTACTCCTATTTAAAAATATTTGTTAAGTCAGAATTTCAAAAAGAGGAGTACAGTGTCCCTGTTACTGGGTCTACCGACAGTCATAGGGATAGGCCTAAAGGATAGACGAACACTAACAGGGCCTAAAGGGATGTGACCAAAACAAGGGATGCACGATTATCCACGCTAACTCAACTGTGTAGGTACCTGGTCATGACTAACAAACAATATATATTTAATAATAAATATAAGTAGGTGGTGGTAAGGTCAGGACCAGTTTTGTTTTTATTATATTTGTATTTATTTATTTATTTTTTGGGGGGCCTAAAAAAGAGCAATTGAAAAACATAACGCTATCATATCACTCGATCAAACGGTAATACTTTCTGTGATAATTTCTTGACTGTACTCACTTGTTTTGTGTTTGGACTTTTGGGTCCATTGCCGCTGTCATTTCTTCTCCTCTCAGTTAGCCCTCCTTCAACATGTCCACCCATCGTTCCTCTGCTATTCGTACCCATATGGCCTCCCGATGACCCCCCACCACAGCTTTTTAAGTCCACAGTTCCAGTTCCATATGAGGTCTGACTCCCAAAGCGGAATCTGTCTACATTACCGTGGCTGTGCGGTGGATTGGGCGGTGGGGTCGGCGAGTTTCCACGGGGTGATAAATCGTTCGACGCGCTGAACACACCTCCCCCGCCGGACTCGTCTTCGGAGTCGCTCATCGAGCTTTTTGTTCTACGCTCCCCTTGTTTGTCGGTGTAATCCCTCTTCGGAGGATGGGGCGCCTTCTTGCCCTGAAACATTCTCAGTAGTTTCGCCATAGTTAGTGAAATGAAATAAAATCGGGAACTACGACGGAATGTATTGCGTTTTTTCACATCACTGCAGTTTTGATTGTTCGGACTTCAGTGCTTCTCCCAACTCAACAAAAGTGATTCATTTCCTGGATCCCACAGTCTGGCTAACAATTCAGGCAATGTTTCACGTACTGCTGACTTGCAGTCAGTTGCCGTGGAAGAGGCTGAAACCAGATATTTACAGCTCGCGTTGAATTGTGGGTAAAACAATATGGCTGCGCCCATAATAAAACATTATTAAAAGCTTCGTTGAGGTAGTTTCCATGCCATATGTTATGCCCTTTTTGATTAAAAGGCATCAAACAAAATACAAGGTATTGTGATTCTCTCATTAACTCTCACAAAGTGTCTGCCCTTAATGTTAATAATAATTTTGGTACTTTTGAAGCTGGACTGTTTGTTAAAGTGTTATGTTGTTATTAAACTTTACTCAGTACTAAAAGTTAACTAACTCACTCACTGTCAACATTTGTGACGACCAGCACGGTCACCAGTAGTTGCGATAATCGTCCGTCGGGAGGATGGAGGGGAGACCATCGGGAGGATGGAGGGTTACGATTATCGCAACTAGGTCACCAGCACGACCTGTGACTCGATTGTCCTACCTCCATGATTCGATCATCATTTGTAGATTTGATAGTGATACGACATACTATGAATATGATGCCGGCTAGCTACTACTTACATAATTTATATAATATTTTTGTTAAATTTAAAAGAGTGAAGCAAACCTTGTTTCCTTTCACAGGCACAGCATTGTCGTTGTGACTTGTCATTATTTGATGAGTGAATACTCATCAAAGAACAGTCAAGCTTCTGGAAGTTCTGGGAAAATACAGTCATTATTTAAAGATAAACAATGTCCACTCATAAATATCACTCAAAGTGACTGTGAAGAGGGGTAAGCATAGTTCAACAAAATAGAGCAGATCAACACCAATTAAAACCCTGCTGGGAATGTAGTAAATTAGTAGTAATTGTGTAACCATGGTAACCCTCATTGGAAGGATCAATCACAACTAGGATTAGGAATCAAAACTAGGCCTTTTATATAATGTTTACTTATTTGTGGAGACAATTCAAAAGAAGTCTCAGCTGGATAAGTAGATGGCTGTTAATCCATTATCTCGTTCTTAACTTTAAATTCATACTTCTATTTCTTACAGTTCCAACAGTACACATGCCACACAATGGGTAACTATGCTTCTTCTTGATCTGGTTCTTGCTGAAGTTGCTCTACATCTACTGAGTACTGTATCTTTGTTTGATCTACGATAGCACAGCGTCATGGCAGTATTTCATCACTTCCATTGTTTGAGGGCTGTCTGTGGTTCAGGACTCTATCAAAGCGTACATGGCAATTTTACAGCTTCAAATTTATGGACTAAAATTAGGCATTTGAGCTTTAACCCTATCAAAAGAAAATTTTCAAATGAGATCCATAGCGTATGGTGCCAGAGGTCTTTATCTTTGAACAGTGCGTCAACTGTCATCAGATATCCAACGAATCAACCGGCAAAACATTATTCCAGCAACTCTGCACAACACAGAGAAAGTTCTGAGGAACAGCTCAATTATGTGAAGAAGGAACAAGTGGAACACTTGCATCAAACCACAGACAACAATGGACAAGTAGAATATTTCACAATCTATCGCTTCCCTTACATGAAACATCTCAGGGTGATCTCTCGTCTGAAACTTGCCCAGACAATCTTCACCGTGACTATTGTCCCGCCCATGTGGTATCTTTCCTCATTTGGCTACATCTCAGAGAATCAGGCATTTTACTCTGTTACCTTAGCAACATTTGCTCTGATAATGCTTTATGCGATGAGCATTTACCTCCGTCGCATCATCGGTTTTATCTATCTCCACCGAGATGGAACTAAAATCAAAATTGCGCATTTGACTTTTTGGGGGAAGAGGCAGGAACAGTCTATTTCAGTTTCGGACATTATACCAATAGCGGAGTCAGGGGACAAGCCAACTGAGATTCTGTTATTGTTACGCCGTTACAGCTCAACTCAAAAGTTATATTTCACTCTCAAGTATGGACAGATGACTAATCGTGAAAAGTTTAGTGAAGTATTTGGTAACTTCTAGTGGCTCAGCTTAAATTCAACCAGGAATGCTAGATTATACGGAGTGAACGAGTGATGGTCATTCATTCATTCATTCATTAAAAAGGTATTACAAAATCACATTGCAACCAAATGATTAAAAAACTGAGTGATTAAAAGGGAACATAAAAACCCACGGAAAGCATAGGGTGATTTGCATCAAATACATGCCCTCCTTGGTAATACCATGTGGGTGTGTTGGTATTGCCCTACTAGTCAAGTTGTCAAAAACTTAACAATTTTTGGACCTGAGAAGGTGTATGCTTGGGTACAATAGACCATGTAACCTTTGCTTACAAAAAGTGTGACCTAGTACATTGTAGGGCAATTCCTGGCAGGCAAGATTTGACACTGTTCATAAAAAATGGGAAAGTTGTAATATTGTGTCATAATTTTCACTTGAATTCAAGAGTTGTATATAAAGCTGAACAAGTTGGAGATGTACCGCCTTCATATCAAAAGTTGATACAAATCAGACAGAGAGCAATCTCTACGAAATGTTAGATTGAATGTTTTCTTCTATTGATATGTGTACAAATCGTGCCTGCAGGAAGCCAATGCTCTTAAGCGCTCTTTTGAAAACATGTGATGTCACTGGTCACATGCAGCCTCGCTACCTTGGGCAGCGCGCCATATCGATACCTCTTGTCACTAACCCCTGGTAGAGATGTACTGAAAAACACTGCTGATTGGCTACTAAAAGTGACTACTTTGCGTGCACGCTTGCCAAAAACTTTCTAACGCTTGTAGGATGCTATGTTCCCGCGTGTGAAAATTTAATTTCAAATGAATCATGTTTTTACACGGTCACCCTAAACTGCATACAGTTAGACATATCACAAGATCAAAGAATAATGAGAGGGAACCAGTTGCTCTTTGACTTGATGCCTCTTTTGCGCGTAGAGTGGATCGACCATGGGCCTAATAAAAATGTGACAGATTCTGGAAACAAATAAAAACTGGAAACAAATAAAAACTGTTATTGTAACAACCAACCTCTTGTGGGACTATTTATTTGAATAATTTCTGAGTTTGGATACACTCTCGTGTAAAAGTGCAAGTTTATTAAATTCATCCCATGAGGGTTAAACTCATCAACTTCTGTGATGTACATGAACATGTTTGTAGGGAAAGTTTGTATCGCAAATAAACAAGGAAACAGTTTAAGAGCAATTGAGACTAACTTCCTTCCCCTTGAAATTATAATTCTCTGATGGATTATTAAAGGCACTTATACAAGTAAAAACATCTCATCCATCGAAAAAGTTCAAAGACAAGCAGCTCGCTTTGTTACCAACACCTATGGGTGGGATTCTAGCGTCTCAGATCTTCTTCAAACACTGGACTGGGGAACACTGAAAGACAGAAGGGAGGCACATAGATTAAATTGCCTTTATAAAATGATAAATGGGCATCTCGATATTAGTTACCAGACCTATACAAACCCCAAACCTGACAGATGCAGACGAGGACACTCAAACCAATTTCAAATTCCTGCTACCAACTCACAAGTTTATGCCAACTCTTTTTTTCCCTGAACCATTAAGTCTTGGAACAACCTCCAGCAGTCTACCATTACTCAATCCTGTTCAACATTATTTAAAGCCGCTGTTCTCAATGAAAGGACTATTTGTCCTTAGTCCACCCTCCGCCACCTCCAGTCAAAACTCTTTCATGGAGTATTTTGGAGGATAACCAACCAAGAACCAAGAACACGTTTGGTAATTGTCAAAGACCAGTATTCTCACTTGGTGTATCCCAACATATGCATAAAATAACAAGCCTGTGAAAATTTGGACTCAATTGGTCATTGAAGTTGCAAGAAAATGATGAAAGAAAAAACACCCTTGTTGTACAAATTAGTGTGCTCTCAGATAGGAATAAAAGGCTTCTGGCCAGAAGTCTTTTATTATTTTAGTAAGAAATTACCTCTTTCTCAAAAACTACGTTACTTCAGAGGGAGTCGTTTCTCACAATGTTTTATACTATCAACAGCTCTCCGTTGCTGGTTACCAAGTAAGTTTTTATGCTAATATATATTTTGAGTAATTACCAAACGTGTTCAGTGCCTTTAACTACCGTAACAATTGTCTTAATAGGAGGGTATAACTTTGGTAATTACTCTAAAAATTAGTGATCGTAAAAAGTTACTTGGTAAAGAGCACTTGAGAGCTGTTGATATTCTAAAACATTGTTGCAGACGACCGCCTTTTATTAATGGAGTTTTAGAGGAAGAGGTAAATGTTCACAAGAACATTTGAATCTGAGAAAGGCTTCAGGTATGAAGCCTTCCATCCGAAAGCACACAATTCTATTCGACAATTTTGGTTAATTGTTTCGTTCATTATTTTCGAGCAACTTCGATGATCAATTAGGCCAAAATTTTCACAGGTTTGAATACTTGTGCATATTTTATTCAAAAGTATACCCTGCCTTTAAAGCATGATTGCTGGATATAACTTTGTCATAGATCAAAGTTTTATTCTATCCAAGTAATTGTTTCCCTGAGGAAAAACAGAGGCTGTTGGGGAAACTACGTCTATAAACAAAATACTCTAATAGTAATAGCCGCTGAAATAACGAAAATATAAAACAGTATAGCGCCACCTATTGTACATACACTGGCAGTTATGGAACATTGTGCAGCCCCCGGGCCCTCTAGGGCAGCAAAAGTAGATGACATTGCTAGAAAACTTGGGTTGGTAGAAAGCCAAAGGCCTATGACCTGTCGCATCAAAGACTTATTGTATAGACGATGTGACCTCTGTTTACATTCAAACCGCCCTCTGTTGACAAGTCTGTTGTCCAAGTCATATTCCGCCGGGCAAAAAGACGCGTAGTCATGGTAATATTGCGTGTACTTTCTAGCTGTCTGTCAAGTACACAAAGGTTTTGCCCGGCGACATGCGCGCGCATCATGTTATGATTTTCAAATGACGTCAGAGGTCACATCGTCTATATACATTAAAGAGGGGTATTAGCTGCCGACAATGTAGTTTAAAGCGACGAGCCCTACTGACGCGAGAGATAAGCATTTTCAATCAAGGTTTTTCCAGAATCAAAGTATTCCTTTGGTTTTTGGACCCGTTTGATTGTTTTAATCCCACATACATGGCATGAAGGTATACATACAATAAAACTAACCTGTGAAAATTTCATTTCATTTGCAGGAAGAATAATCACTAATAGGAATACACGATCTGAGAAACGAAATTCCCCCCTGACAGTAACGTTTCTCAGATTCAAATTGTGGGGCATAAACACGTAAATATTGTTTATTTATAGCCACATTTACTTCGAAGTAAATCGTTTTTCAAAAGCTTATACTATCAAAAGCTGTTGTGGGCTACTTCTAACCGATACTTTTGTTTTTATTGCCATTAATTATTATTTTGTTTGATTACCAAACGTATTCCTTCCATTTGAAGACAATGTACAACATTTGGTTATTGTCAACGACCTGTATCCACGATGTGACCATTGAGGTAGCTACCTCCATGATGTGACTCAACCATGAAATAACAAACCTGTGAAAGTTTAAGCTCGGTCTTTGGAATTATGAGACTAAACCACAATAATGTTTTCAGTGTTTTTCAACATCGGATTTGATCAACAGTGATAAAGACTAATTGTTTTACTCATTGCCTAAAAACTATAGAATTTCAAGCAAAACTATTTCATGGGAAGTTTTCCACCATGACCATCTATTACAAGGTGCAAATCTGTGAACATTTATATTTTCAATCTTACCAATGTTGTACACACACTTTATTAGTTTTTGAAACGTTTTTTGTTTACTTATGAACTACTCCTCCCATTCTTCTGAACACCTGTAATAAAAACAAATTCCTTCAAATTATGTCCAGATTTTCCTGACAAAGTGGAGATCAGCAAGTGGTGAGCTGCCGCGCGTTTCGCTCGTTGACCGATCTGCCAAGCACGGTATATGATGCCGCCCTCTTTTGACTGAGGGTACGAAAACCGTTGGCGTAGACCTTTCTTTTGCAACGTCAAAACAGCCGCGAGTTTTGCCAATGCCAACCTGCGGTTGGAAAAAGTACGGCCGAGACCTTCACTGCAAAAATACAACACAGTTTATTATTAATTTGGACCAATAATGCTATCAAATTAAATACCCGTATTACAGATAAATAAAATGTACTATCCAGAACACAAAGTAAACTATGCTTAGGCATAATCAGAAACAGTTTTACAGTTTTATTATAAAAAGGGCAATTTTTTACCAAGCAAGTACACTTTTTCTTTTTAAGGACTTGCATACAAAATAGTGGGCCATGTTTGTAGAAGTGTCTTATTATTCAAACAATCCATTGGATCGTAAACTTCTCCCTGGTCTTCCACCGGGTATCCAATTCCCTGCCTATACCCGCCGCGCCGCTTATGGTGGAAAGTAAGCGGCACAAGTTGTGAAGTGGTTGTCAGGTGGAACTAAGATTAAGTAGGGATATATAATGATTTTTAGGGCTTGTGTTTTTAATCTTCACGAAATCAAATTAGTTAATGAAAGTGTGCGATAATATCTAGACCAGAAAATGCATAGAAAAGCACACCTGGTTTCAATTCAATCAACTGGAAAAATGATACGTGACTACAGGGACAATGTGCTGTTTACTCAACTCAAACAATTGGCTATAAATATTCCCCCCAAAATTGTCGAAATTCGCATGATGATTTATACTCAAAAAATCGTCTAAGTGTCATTAACTCCTACACCCATGAATGCAAGTTGGATTTCGTTTGTTCATAAATGCGATATAAGTCAATCTCATATTCGTCAAAGACTGATGACTTAAACTCATTTGAATACGCAAGAGTCATTGCCCTCGATTCCAATTCATGTTCAACTCTTCAGAATTTGTTTCAATAATTATTATTTCAATAACGGTTAGGCCCTATCGACCTTTACTTTGCTTGGATCTAAAAAAGGAAAAATAAAAATAACCCAATTACTAAAAACAGCAATTCATCAAGACATTATTGAACTGTCTATTCAGTCAAGATTATGTCAGTAGGTGAGTTCACAATGGATGTTTACCTCAAGTTGTCACATTATTCGGTTGATTGACACATCCCGGGCACGCACGATGATAGGGCTTCTATAATGTTGTAGCATGTTGTGGCCGGGCGGTCAAGTGCACTGGGTTCAAATTCTGGTGTTTCTGATCAGCAGAGTGTGGGTTTGAATCCCGGTCGCGACATTTGTGTCCCCAAGCTAGACACTTAAGCAAGTCACGTAGCCATTATTGCTTCGTCCTTTGGATGGGACGTAAAGCCGCATAGGTCCCATGTGTTATGTAATACACGTAAGAACCCTGTTCACACCTTTTAAGAGAAGGGGTTTGTCCCGGTGTGTCTGGCAGTGGCTGCCGAGTGCGCCGCAGCACCTTGTAAACCCTTATAAGGTGCTACAGAAATGGGTCTCATAATTAATAAAATATTAAAAACCTTAATAAAAGTGTCTCTCTTTGTTCAATGGTGGACCGTGGATACGTATATACTTCTTTAATTACTAATGCTGGCATCCATTGATGTAGAAGAAGTGAACGTGGAAGCGTGCGTGTCAATCAGAATATTTTTTTTAATAGAAAAGTTGAGAAAAGGGAAACATTCTAAACGACTGAGTGTCTCTTCAATTTTTCAAGGTGGAATCACCAAGTTTCCCCTTGTGAAACATGAAATGTTGTACCCGATTTGACCACCGATTTGACCACCGTCAATAAAGCAAATATCGTATTACAACTAAGATGGGTATAACTCCAGCTGAAATGGGAAGTATACGCACTGAACGCCATTTCAGTATAAGGAGCTCTTTTGATGCAACAATAGATCAGTGCAGACAATGACTGTCGCCAATTACGTACAGAGTTATCATACCCAGATAGAGATTCTCTATACGGTACATTATGTGTTTTCCATGGTAAGTCTTAATCAGTTGGTTTATGACAACCTATGTTTCAAACGCGAAAATCAATCAAACCATAGTTGCTTTTTCATCGATCTCATTTAGGATGGATCGATCTCATTTAGGATGGATCGATCTCATTTAGGATGGGGACAAGGGATCAAGGGATGGGGGTGGGGTGGCAAGTTTTCTTAGTTCCCACTTTCTGTATATGCCAATAATGGTGATGAACGTTCCCATCTAGTCAAGTTCCCCCGAGGCTCCCTTCCCCGTCTGCTTTGTATTTTTCTCTAGTGATGTCCATTACAATTAGTGTGCAAACTACGCGTTGATATTAATTAATACTATGTGTTCATCATGTCCATGGGCATGTCCATGTTTGAGAACCAGGTGGGTCGATTTCACAAAACTCTTCCTAACTTAGGACTAGTCCTAGGCAATGCTAAGAGATAGGACTAGTCTTAAGTTAGGACCAGTAACTTAAGACTAGTCGTATCTCTTAGCATTGCCTATAGGACTAGTCCTAAGTTAGGAAGAGTTTTGTGAAATCGGTACAGGGTATTTTGCCCACATCACCCCTCACTTTCTCTCTTGATTGCTCTTTCAGGAACACTATTCATTTATAAAGAAAAGAAATCCTTTAGCGTTGGGATTTTTGAGCGACTTTGAAAGATTTCCAAAGAACGCGATTGCATTCGTATCACGCTAAAAACCAGAAAGATGGTTCTGGCGGGGTGGTTTTTTTGCAGGAAGAAGGGTAGGGCCTACATGGGTAAATAACCATGTTAGGGGACGTTGCCAGAAAGATGTGATACGGGTGGGAATGGAGTAGGACAAATAGGGCAGATGTAGACAGTTTGAAGGAAGTATATGTGAATTGGAAAATATTTAAGTTACTGAGTGGTATAGAAGTACCGTTGACGTGACTTACTCCTAAACCGTACATCGTGGAAAGATATGCATCGAAGCACGACAGACAAGAAGGTGAATGATGAGTTAAAAAGGTCGCACTCAGAGAAAACAGTGCCCTATTCCCTTCCAGCTTTGATTTGACTACAGTAGTTTAAATGAGAGAATAAAATGCAGTACCCGCACCTTGACTAAAAAGAAAAAGGTCGATCAAGGGTCGTCCCAATAAAACTGGTAGTTTAGGCTACAAAGTACGAAGGACTTATTACAAGCAAACGCCCGGTCGTTCAACTTGTGAATGCGAAGTTCAAAGACATTCACAAACGGCATGCGTGACTACACTAAGCCAAGCCAAGTTTATCAATCTTGCAAGATTGCCACGAAACTCCGTTTGACAATGGCCAGAAAATGATGTAACAATAGATTTGAAATTGTTATGAAGTCCTTTCCGGTCAACGACCCCCCCCCCCTCCTTCATTGCACAGAGAACAATTTTTTGAATTACCTTATTTGGACAGATGTTATGTTGGTATGTGCTGATCATTTTTTCTCGCTCAAAACTCTGTCACTACTGGGGTTAAACATACATCAATTTATATCGACAAGAGACTAACATGGCAAGGGACTTCTTAATAGACTGCAAGTCTCGCACTTATCAGAACGAGAAAGCACGCCAAACGAAGAACATATGTTTTTCTGAAATAAAATCTTTGTTTTAAATTATATCTAGGATCAAGACTGAACAACAAAAACACATTATTTGTATAAAGTAATACAGAACAAAATAATGTGTTAATTATATTATTGAAACAAAATTAAGACTCTGGGATAAGGATGCTTATTTGATCTCAGCTTTTCAAAAACCCTTTTAAAAATCCATGCCCAAATAAGTGCAACCACTAAAAGCTGGTTTATATGCGCAGACGTGAGATGTTCGCACGGGCGTAAAATTAAGGCGTGACGCAAGTTTAAAGAGGACGTTGACGCCTCAACGACCATGGACTGCAATGGAAAGGCTTAGCGTCTGACAATTACTTTCATATTTGTTATCATTTAGTATTACATTCCCATCAACATATATTTAATTTTCATGGTCATCCGTTAAACTAAAATAACTGACGAAACAAAATCTCACCCACGTAAAACCCCATAATGGTTGGGACCACAATGGTCCAGGAAGTTCGAATTACGCAAGAGACTTGCACAGTCAATATCAGCGAGTCGACTTGGAGAGATAAAAGTATAAGAATCTGGTTATGTAGATATTTAAGTTTAGTGGCACACAAGGAGCTCCGTGTATTTGACCAGAGGTCAAGACTGCGGTGCAGGCATGCTACATGGACGTGCACCGTATACGAAGCAGAGCAGTTGCACTGACTACAACAATTTCGTACCTTTAATCTCACATTTCTTCTAATCCAGGAAGAGGAAATAGAAAAATAGCCTTGGACAATTTAAAAAAAAAATAAAATTAATCTGAAAAACACTACTTTGTAAAATGTTTCTCTCATGTAATTATTATGGATTTTCGAGCTCAAATAAAAATCCCCATAGTAGGCAACCGTCTGCCATTGATCTGCGGTTTTATGCTAATTGAGCAGGGCACCGCTTTTCCTAATATCTAATAAGAGGAAATGACAAACTTGGCCTCACATTGAACTCATTTATTAAGTGCTCCTAAAACATTTCTTGGTGAATTGGCAAATTCAACTTGCATGAACTCTTCCAAGGGTACGTGGGCTACCCACCAGGGGCTATGGGCATAGAACCCCTATTCTCGCCTTACGTTATCATGGTCCAATGAAGCTGTCAACACTGCTATATACAAACTCATTCAAAGTTCTCCACATTTTCAACGTAATACAGAAAATGTATTTACACCCCCTTCTAAATACTGCGGGTAGGCCTACAGTAAAACTGCGCGTGAAAGTTTGTTGCCAACCCGCTCCCCTTTTGTGCCTGGAAGATGGGTGTAGAGCCTGAACACGCTCTTCTTTCGGGGACACGGATATCACTTGATTTCCACCCCCTCCCCCCCAAAAAAGAGAAGAAGAAGAAGATATTCATTCTAACAATATCCGTTTACTATAATGAGATCATCCGAGTGACCAATACACCACAGCAATTTCATGTTTTGTTTCTTTATTGGTTGTTAAACTTTATGGGCTCGTTCCAAAATAAGTTGTTGTGGGACATGCCGTCTGCATGCTACAAGCTTAGTGGAATTTGTAACCACTGCTCATAATACAAACATCTATAGTTCCTTAAGTACTTTTGAATCTCAACTCAAAGCGCATATCATAGCCCTTTCTCCGTCATTGTTATTGCATTTTTATTGTCATTTTGGCAGTTATTTTCTACACTTTGTATTGTATAAATTACAGTTACAGGCGCCTTTTACCATTATTTATAATTACTTAATTTTTTAAATTGTTATTATGGGGAGTGCAAACTCGGGCCGATTTCAGACAGAGTAGCAATTCTGATTCAAATTGTGTGTCAATCTGAATTGCTAAGCATTTTTTAAATATTGAGCCCCCAGTTTGGAAAATTCGTAAATTATATTGTTCAGTAGGCCTCCATCAACTAACATATATTATGATTTATGTATAGCTTGTACTCTCCATGCAAATGGCTTCTCTTAACAAACTATAAAGCCCCCTCCCGGCAAGTTGTTTTTCTTTTCCCTGCCTACGGCCCCGAATAAAAATGTACAGTTACGATGTGACATTGTGACAGAATGTCCCCCGGTCTGTCTCAAGTTTTTTGTTTTTCCTGCAGTGTGTGTGTGAAAAACATAAAATGATTGCAAAGAAAGAGGGGGGGGGGGGGGGGGGGGGAGTATGAGCGCGGGAAAGAAAAGAAAACAAAAACAAAACAAAACATTTGGACAAAAGCTGCAGAGAACGGAAAGCAGTGATTAACAAATACACTGATTTCACCCTGTTCAGCATGATTAAGTAATGGCTGTTTTTCCCATGGTTTATATCATGGCATTTGCCTTGGGTTATGAGGCTCCTAAAATACAATGCAATGCAACACAATAACACTTTATTGTCCCAGAATGAGAACATTCTTTAGCCTTTTAAGGTAAAAAAAACCCCGGACAACAATAAACGCTGAAAATACGTGGGGAAACAGTTTTAAGAGAACCACTTTTTTAAAAGTAAAGTTAACCTGGAAAGATAAAATTGCAAACTACTGAAATAAATACACCATAAATAAAAACTAATTGTAAAAGGTAATATGGCTGCACGAAAACATTGACACTATTCACCGTTCCAGCTGCTAATTGTACAAGTTAATGGCCGCCGAGACAAAGAAGTGCCAAACCTTCAGGTTCCGTTGGCTCTTTGAAGAAAACGATTGTTTCTAAGGGCTTTTCTAGGATTTCAAGTGAAGAGGGTGGGAGCTGTCTGAGCTAATGAATCTGATTTTATTGGAAACGAGAGGTTTCAGGCGCGGATCGGGGGGGGGGGGGGCTGGGGCACAAAACAAACGTAAAAACATAGAGAGAAAGAGGGAAGAGAGAAGCGAGAGGGAAGGGTAAAGCAATATTCTGCACTAAAGAAAAATGGTGAACAACTGCGTTTGTTATATCACGAGGCCCGGTCCAACATTATACAACAGGCCGCTGATTTTTCTTGGATAAATGTTTTTTACCCCTGATTACCAGAAAATTGTTGAACAGATAATACTTCGTTGCGATACTATTTTGATACTGTTTATGTACATGTTTTCATGCATTCCCCCTTATTGTCACCATCAGGGGAAACAACATAAAATAAATGGCAAATAAAGCAAAATCTGTTTTAGATCGCACCAGCTGAGAGAGCATCTTATGTTTAAAACTAATTGAGAATCTCCCCGTCACAGACAGGAAACATTTATTTCATACTGACTCAACAATAAGATACATACATTGTAGAAAAGCAAATAATTAATCAATACATGTGTATCACACTATATGATTTAACTGAACATTTATGTACATGAGTCAATATGTAGGAAGAAAGTGAAGCAAACAATGTTACTTTTGTTCTTTTCCCTATTTGACAGACAAAACAGACACACACGTGACGTATACACAAGCTGACAGCTAAGACCAAACAAACATAACCGATTTAAAAAAAACAAAAAAAACCAAAAAAAACACCAACATTAGATTATGATGGCATTACATATATGTATCTAACAAGTAATGTTTAAGTTTTTTTGAAAATGTACTAATTGTAGCAGGTTGCTTAAAATTTATGGGAAGACTATTCCCGGTTGCTCTTCGCTCGATTGGTTCGTCTCATAGGAATGCCACGCGCTATAATTTCATTCTGTTTAGAATGTTGTTTCTAAATACATTATACGTCAGGGGTGTGGCACATGGTAACATTCACAGGTTGTTAGTTGAAACACCACCCTCTCCTGTCATGAAAGACTCATGGGCTATTTACCTCTATAGTATCGGTGTTACTGCAACTAACTTTAAACAAATCGTTGCCGAGCCCGACAATGATCAACTTGGTCGTAGACACATACAACCAAATGGAACATGGGGTTTCAGCACGGACTAGATGTGTTTTAGTCAACATTTGACAACATTTAGGTGTGCCGTCCGCTTACAGAAAGCCTTGCTCCGTTACAGCCTGCTCAGTATATATACACCGGTTATTTGTTCATCATCATCATCAGCCCATGTCATCCCACTACTGGGCGAGCTCCTAAACTGTGCCAAGTAATTATGTTCTGTGTTGTATGTCTTTGCCAGGCTGTTGATCCCACGTCACTGACTATCTCGTCTCTCCATCTTGCTCGAGGTCTGCCAGGTTTTCTTTTCCCTGAAAGAGGTTGCCATTCTATTGTGGTTTTGCTCCATCTTTCATTTGTTGTTCTGCCTAGTGTCCAGCTCATCTCCGTTTCATCATTTTCACTGACTTTAGTTTGATCCCTGATCTATGGTGGCCCTGAAGGGACATCGCATATCGCAAACGTGTGCGCATACGTATGCAATGTCGTGAAACAATTCGCGAATATGTGCGCACACGTATGCAATGTCGTGAAACAATTCGCGAATATGTGCGCACACGTCTGCGAATATATTTGCGATGTCGTGAATTTTATTGCATTCCATGTCGCATACCTTTGGGGTGATGTCATAGTTGCGGACAATTTGTTAGTGACCTAGGGAGTACGTGGCGCTACAGTCAGGCTCCTGTAAGCATGGCTATATAATAATGTGTACCCAGGAACTTGGCACCAGGCCAAGTCTCGCCATACCGAAGACCACCCGCCTCGCTTGCCTCACAACAATGACTACCGCTGCAATGACTACCGCTTATCTCACTGTAGGCAAGAACCCCCCCCCCCCAGATCATTAGACAATTTATTCAAAGGTATGCGACATGGTATGCAATAAAATTCACGACATCGCAAATATATTCACAGACGTGTGCGCAAATATTTGCGAATTGTTTCACGACATTGCATACGTGTGCGCACACATTCGCGATTTGTTTCACGACATTGCATACGTACGTGTGCGCACATAATTCGCGAATTGTTTCACGACATTGCATACGTGTGCGCATATATTCGCGAATTGTTTCACGACATTGCATACGTATGCGCACACGTTTGCGATATGCGATGTCCCTTCAGGGCCACCATAAATACGCCACCCGCCTCGCTTGCCTCACAACAATGACTACCGCTGCAATGACTACCGCTAATCTCACTGTAGGCAAGAAACCCCCCAGATCATTAGACATTTTATTCAAAGGTATGCAACTTGGTATGCAATAAACGTTCACGACATCGCACATTTTTATTTATGTCATCTTTAATGAGGGTAAACTCCAATCAGTGCACAGCACTGCTTTCCATGGGGGCCCTCAGTACATATTTTATTAAACAAAGATTATAAAAATAAACATATTAAGTAAAACGAAATTATAACACCAAATATATAACAATAACAAATTAAATCCAATTCAATATACATAGAAATTAACACCAAATGTACCATAAAAGACCTTATTTTATATTACAGATCATTTGAATTTAAAATGTGTTCCTTGACATGCTTTTTGAAACTCAGGATAGTTGGCAAGCTTTTAATGGCAGGTGGAAGCTCATTCCATGACCTGGCTCCAGAGAATTTGAAAGAACGTTTGCCAGTTTCAGTTCTTACTGCAGAGTGAGAGATGTTGTTACCGGTATTGGATCTGGTATTATAGGAGTGAGTGTTCATTTGAGATTGTATACCATTCGACAAATACTCCGGAGCCAGGCCATGAACGCACTTGTACATAAGGATGTTTTTAAAGTACTCGGCCCGCTGACGAACCTGCATCCAATTTAATTCAGTGTATAAATCATTCACATGTACATCTCTAACCCTGTAGCCTAATGTTAATCTTGCTGCCCGGTTTTGTAGGATCTGAATTCTTTTAACATATTTATCAGCACCTTGAGTCCAATATATTCGCAGACGTGTGCGCACATATTCGCGAATTGTTTCACGACATTGCATACCGTGTGCGCACACATTCTCGATTTGTTTCACAACATTGCATACGTGTGCGCACATATTCGCGATTTGTTTCACGACATTGCATACGTGTGCGCACATATTCGCGAATTGTTTCACGACATTGCATACGTATGCGCACACGTTTGCGATATGCGATGTCCCTTCAGGGCCACCATACTTCCATACGTCATAGATGGCAAGACACACTGGTTGAACAGTTATTTTGTTAGCCTATTCTATTTTGTTAGTTTACTTATGCATCGTTGTCCGGCCCGACAAGGATCAAACTTGGTCATGTCGCCATACCATTGGAGCATGTGGGTCTCGCTGACGTTGGATGTATTGGTCAACATTCGACCCCTTAACCACTTTGTTTGGTCTCTGATGGTAAGTCTCTGTTTTTTCATATGGTAAAGTCTCAAGACTTCCAGTGTTAGAGAGCAAGTCTCAAGTCTAGCATGAGTCTTGATGTCAAGTTCCAAGTCCCCAAAGAATGCGACTCGAGTTTGACAAGTCGCAGACTGAAGTTGCCAACTCTGCTCTTCTGAGCCTAAAAACTTGTTCTTTTCAACTTCCCATAAAATCACCCTATTTTTCAAGCAGAATCTTATTAAATTGAACGGTATGGTAATCTTGTATATGATACGTGAATAGTGGTTATCAGAAACAAACTTATTTTTATAACCTATTATTATTAAAATAATGAGATCATTGATCCAATAAATGTGATGGACTTACGGATAGAAATATTTCAGTTCCTTTCAGAAACCTTGTTCACTCTGTTCAGTTATGCACTGATGCACGACATTCCCTTTTGTTGGTTGATGACGCGATGAAAACCTTTTTTCAATTGGAAATTTTTAAAATTTGAATTAAGCCTAAGTACCAATTGTTCTGACCTAATACCGTGAAACGATTCCCCCAATACCTCGATTGCCATTTCCATGTGGCGAATTGAAACAACGATACACTGAGAGTGCACAAAATATGACAAATCCTCATTTGCTGTGTTCTTTCAAACTTGACCACCTATTTGATAAATTCTAGCTGTTTCAGTTAACGGTTCTGCTGAAATGAATGTACTCTCTGTACTTCTGATTGGAATGAATGTTCAAAACCAATGTCAGTCATACTGGTAACAACTTTACAAGACGGGTGGAGTGACAATGCAAATTATTACATGTATAAGAATGCATTCTGACAGTCTGATATACGCACAGTATTTGGGAGTAAATAAGTTGTTTAGGCCCGAAGCCCCTAGACTGATTTCTCCTTCATTTCGGCAACCAGGGCCCAACTTCACGGCGCTGCATGCTCATTGTGAAAACCTGTGAATGGAGCCCATGCAATCACGGGCTTGTGAGAGGTTGGGGGGGGAGGGGGAGGAGAGCTGTAAACAACACCGACTGCTATTGTATTTACTGCTGTTGTACAGTAGAGTAACAAAAGAACGGAGTTGCGTGAACGTCACATGCACACTTTATAGCAGAACCGTCTGGGACGGTTTCACCTGCCTGTTTACAAGAGTTGTTCACGTGGGTAATTCTCGGCCAGACTTTGAATGGCGATGAGCCTCACTGAAGCGGGTTTTATACCTTGTTTCTTCAAGAAGAAAATTACAGCTTCCTAAGGAGAGCCCTTTAATATGTTGTGACGGTTAAAAGGAGTTGTCGAACAACTATGAACCAGTTTTGAAAAGATTTTGCAGGCTATAGTGACTATTGGCGATACCTAGTCAAAGAGTGGGAAGCGATCCTGAAACACCCTTTTGTGCACACATGCCTAGAATTGAAAAATATGTTGGAGGTCTCATCGTTCAGCCCAAATTATACAATTTGTTATATATTATGTTTAAAGTACTGTAGTTATTCAGTTTTCAATTATTGTATATAGTAGGCCTATCCCTACAACATGCTCTTTGCATAGTCCTTCATACAGAACCAATGCCTTCAATACCCGTGACAAACTCTTGGCACTTGGCGTACGTTTGTGAAGCCAACATTTAATGTTAAGGCTATACATATTTACGTGTTTGCAAAACCCTCACGTCTCTGTAAAGAATCCTGCATTTAACGCTCACATTGTTTACAGAAGTTGTTAAACATGCTTGTTATATATTATGTTATATAACATGCTTACGTTTATTTGAACTTTGCATTAAGAACTAAAGTTACGTACGTGTTAAACGGTTACATGTTTTAATTTTTTATTTTGAGACCTCCATTGTTGATGTTCTACCTCCGTGTTCTCATGTTACTTAGTGACGAAAATTTGCAACAATGGTTACACATTGTGATGTTACGGTTATATATTTATGCTGGTGAGAATCCTGCATGCCCCCCTAACGGATACGCTTTTATTAGAGTGGTGTCTTGTTTTCACGTTCGGTTTTAAATTTCACATTTCCAAAAAGAAGAAAAACAGCAAGCAGTAAAAAAATTAGAAACCTCCGTGATTTTACCAAAATCGTATCAAAATGATAGTTAGATACTGTTTGAATTTAAATTTTAATTAATAAAAATGTAACTCCGTATTTGGATAGGGCCTACTTGCTGAAATTCACGAACCTTTGATCATTTGAAATTCTTTTCTGGTGACAAGTGCATTTTTATAAATCAGGATTTAGCCCGAAACGTCAGAATGTTGCAGCATTGTGCAAGACTGATATTGATAATCATAATGTTTATGTACTTTTCCGGAATGTTTTCAAGTTTGGTATTCGCTCAAAGGTGAAGTGGCCGTATAGTTGGGTTGCTGATCCGGGTTCTGTCGGACGGTTCCGCAAAAAACTGGTTAAGTGTCAACAATACCCCTATTGTGTTAGATCTCTAAATTGTATTGTAAACCACGTAGCATGCTCGATGGGAACATCCCCTGAATGCGTGCCACTAGACTATTCCATTCTTGGAACAGGGAACTGAAAAAGAAGATTCTTTTTATACAATTCTTGATTGGTTTTTATCATAAAACATCCAAGTGTTGGATTTGTTTTATTAATTATGAATGTCTTATTGTGGATGCAAGATCAAGTTTGCGATAAATAAATTGCCGCCAACAACTTTTCTGAATATACTCTCACCTTAAATAAAATGGAACTGCCACAAACTCGATAGCCTATAGAACACGTGCGTTTTGGGAAGACTATAAAAGTGGGGAGTTTAAGACTCTTGGCCACATTTTGGAGGGTTGCTTTTGTTGGAGTCCATCTACTCTACCAAGATGTCGAACACAATGGTGGTAAGCGCACTGTAAACTTGTACTTGAAATGGAGTTGTTACTTATGCATTCGTTATATTTAAACATAATTGCTTTCTCAATAATGAAAATGGTATCGATCGCGTGTGGAAGAAGGTGCGTCTGGAATGCCAAATGGCTATTGTCCAGTTTGGTTGGTTGGATGCCGGACTAAATGTTTGTCCGGCTGGGCCTTCTTCGACATCCTTCTCAAACTTGACAATAAACCAATATGAAATACACATTTTGTATTTGTGGTGCCACCATTTGATGTAATCATTCTTTAGGAAGATGGTTCTACAAGTCTGCTGCACTCTACCAAGAACTATCGCAGTTCAAGTGAAATTGTTTGTTGCATTTACTTACCACAGTGGTGTTGAAAATGTAGCCGAACTGTTTTACTTTCAGTCTAAAATTAAGACTGTAACTGAATCCTGTAAAATGTACTTTGTATTGTATTTAGTTGAAGGTGATATGACTCATGATCTTCTTTTAAGACACGAAATCGAGAAAAAATTACTCTGAATATTAACTATTGTAGTTAACAATACATTTTTGTCTCAATTTATTTGCATGTATTTCAAACATAACCTTCCATCCCACAAATTCATTGTTACTATAGTGTTATGTTAAGTTCAATAGATCGATCCATTAAGCCCCGCCTCCTTACGAGTTGACCAATCACAGCCACGAAACCCGATCAACATTAGTGCAAAGATCACCAAACGGCTCAAATGGTGATCAGATTTCGCGGTTGTGATTGGTCAATGAGAAATGGGCGTGGCTTAATGGATCGGTGTATTGAAATGATAATACAGAAATGATAATACAATACGCCTCTCTTAATATTCATGCATGACGTCATAATTCTTACTTAAAATGAGGCTATAGGCGCGCGTCCGCCACCACTTGCAGTGGCTGCGCCTATGGCCTCGTTTTGGGTTAGAATTGTGACGTACTCGAGCATAAATATTAAGAGAGGCGTATAGACCCTTCCCATGAAATATGCTAATTACATTCACGCATGCGTACAGACCCTGCTGGTTGCAAACGCCATAGAGTTGTGCACTAAGTAGACGCACAAGCTATCACGCCACCATCAGCCCCACACAAAAAGGGGCGATGTTCCATCATTTTGCCAACCAGCGGTGTAAGTGCGCACGCGTGATGTGCAATTTACATATTTCATGGGAAGGGTCTATTAATAGCAAATAGGGCCTATGAAGTTAAATTTGGACAGGGCTTATGGCTTATGGCTTATGGGGTGAAAGCATGGAGGCAGAATTAGACCTCCAATGGTGAAAGCAAGCAACTTTCCATCTATTTTAGTTTTCCCTCCAACTCTGACTCATTACTTTCTTTGTTGGATGTTCGACCATAGAGCAAGGACAGGGTTCGACCTATAACCTGCCTACTTCCGGGGAAAACCGCATTATGCCTCTGTCTATCTCGGAGCAGCCAACCGCGAAGGGTCTGTTTTGATCACACTTCTCTCATAAAGGCTTTTGTATCAACGAATCCCGTGTAAATCACATGTCCAGCAAATGGGCAATGTGAACCAGGATTTCTAACGCAAAAATAAAATAAAAAAATTGTTCAACATTTATTGCAGCCTCGGGATCTTTTGTTCTGATTTCCTTGGTAATTGAAAACAATATATATTAATTAGGGGAAAAACGGCCTGCTTTCTTCAGGACAGTTTAAGTCTTTGTTATGTAATCTTTTTTGTTACTCTCTCTGTTTTTTGTTTTTGTTTGGTTTTTATGCGCCTCGGAATAAGTTTAGTCTTAGATAGATGGCGCTTTACAAGTTTTAATTATTATTATTATTATTATGAGTAATGTGTATTAACCACGGAAAGCAGAGACACAAGTTTATCATACAGACATTTTATACACCGAAACATACTGCTCTGGTAACGTGTTAAGATTTGAACGAAATGAAAAGACATACCAGCAAAAATATGTACATCATTGTCAACTCAATACTTGTAAATTTGTTATAATATTGTTTGAAATAAGCTATAAATGGATACGACGAGTAGACACTGTGGTAGATGACCACAATACACAATGATGTAGTCTTTATCACGACCTGAGGCAATGTTTTTATTTATGACAGTTAATGTTGAGGAAATTCAGCATTTTACCCAAGACAAATTAAACTTTTGCAGATTGCGCTGATCACAAATCGGTGTGGAGTTAAATCAAAAGTGAATAATACAAATATAAAAATATTCTTTCCTCACCATTAATTTACAGTACATGTATTTATGGTATGTTATTTCTTGTAAATGCTTGCCTTTAAAATCAAACTGAAGACCCAAGATTATTTTTCCTAAAAATGAATCATTCTTCCGCTGGCTATTAAAAATGCCAGTTAAAACTTCTGAGGACCAGTAAAAATACAGTCCAAGAGGTCCGGCTGGATAGTTCAGTGTTGAAAAGCATTCCTATTTAATACACAACTGTATGCTTTATGGGCAAGGGCACAAGCTGGTGGAGTAGTGAAATGAAACGCTAAAATGGTCCAGCTGGCTAGTCACTGTTTTTTTTTTATATGGCAAACACTGAAAAAGCATGGATTCCCTGTTCTCTCTACTGGTTTATTTTAATTTCTTACATTTCATCTTATACACTGGTTATAATCTTCTAGAATTACATTCCTATTCACATAATTTTCTTGTTGCTTGCTCAACTTTCTTCACTAGTTATTTTTGTCTTGCCCCCCCTATTGTGAGTTGCATTATCTTGATGCAACTTGCCCTCTAATCCTACCCTTTCATGCTTCCCGCATTGTTATACCCAGAATGCAGTTACCACCTTTATGGTCCAGTAATCCACCCTTTTCACACTGACCATCCTTTGTCCTCACTACTTTACTCTGATTGGTTCTTAGCCAACCCATTGTCTGTAAATTAATAACTTTGATTGGCTATAATCTTCCCGCTTTTTTCTGGATACCTTCCCCTAATCCTTTGCTCCTCTTTTTGCTATAAATGGATATCCAGTTTGGATCGAAAGCTAAGGCCATCTACCCTACTAATTTTATATATATAAATTAACAAACGAAATAAAAGAAAAAATACCCAGATGACCAAGATCGTCAATTTTATTCCTGATCAAACGACAAAGTTGTTTGTTTAAGCCAGAAAAATTCAGTGACAACTACTGATGTTCGAAACCTTTGATCTAAAATATCTGGTTCATTCGAGGCATTACTTTGTTCTTCAGTTTATAGATTGTATTATGAAGCCAATCAATATTAAACAATGGAAATTTGGGGTTTGATGGGTGGGTCAAAACATACAAAAATACAAAACAAAAAGATTGACTATTCTGAATGCACCCTTAGTTTGCATCGGGAATAAAGAGTATTTTGTTTTAGCACTGTAAACTCAGTACTTTCCCGAATCCCGTATACTATAGGGAGAAAAACACACGCTTACTACGGACCCAAGACCTTTATTTTGATTTTTTTTCTACAAATTCTAATCATCCGTCCTCAAGTTGTGGGCAACATCTATATATATTGAACTAAAGATTGACACCAAGAAATTCACAAGAAATCTAAAAATACAGTCACTAATTTTTGTTGGAAAAACTCACTCGAACTTTGGATTGTGTGTCTATTTGTTCGCTAGTGGTTTTGTTGTTAAAAATCACACATCTTTTTATACTCGAATCAATATTGAAGTTTTAATGTCAACAAATAACCAGGGCATCTTGTTTGATTATAAAAATGGCAAGTAAAACTGCTGCTACTCGTAATTCGTTTCTTGTTAACTTTTAGCAACCCCCAAGAAACCACAGAAAGAATAGAGTATATAGCGAAGCAATAGTTTACAGACGGCCAGTATATATAAAAAACATTCACACCTCAGTTTTCATATCTTGGAGACAGCATTACAGAAAAATGTTTCCAAAATGTGCTACCAAAAGAATTCATTTTGCGTTCAGAATACAGTTGGTTGCCCCCAGGTTGCCTCTATTCCTTGAGTGACATCTGATGACGGCCTTCGTTCTTGTTGGCAAATTTGCGATGCTCTTAATTATTTCTAGTTGGAATATTAAAAGCGAAGACCTGTTTCGCCGCCACCTTTGCCATGTTCCCTGTGTAAACACACAGAGAAAATAAACAGTGATCCTCGACATACCAAATGAGAGCCTGACTATTTTGACCATCTAGCCTCGGTTTGGTTTCATTGATCTGAATGTTGCAGAAATGGCTGAAGAAAAGGAAGTTCAATTTCTGTTGTGGACAATTTCGCAATAACCTATTTCAAAGTGGTTCCTATGCACGATTGTGCAAAGCCACAAATTAAACTTTGGGGGTAATACAATTTTACTAAGGATGCCCCGAAGGGAGGCCAATATACTGCGCATTAACTTCACGTTTACTTTAAAGGTAAATTGCATGTTATTTTAACATGTTAAAATAACATAATCTTGCGGTGGGGCTGCACCCCTGTAGTGGAGTCCGTAAGTTGATTAACCGTCACAGACTACCGTAGGTTATGGATCGTCTACTCCTTGCTCAATGGTCTAATAATAATAATAATAACTAGTTCTTATATAGCGCACTTTACAATGCGCTTTACATTAGTGCCCTGGTCATTGGGCCAATAACATTCCTTGTCTAGACATGTTAATCAGAACAAAATCAAAGGTCCTGGTTAAATGTGTACAATCCTGTAGACATAAATTATGAATTGCCAATTACTGGCAGTCAAGGGGGGGGGGGGGGGGGGTAGGGTTGAAGTTCCATGCTGATGTTTTTTTTTCACCTTCTTGTGATTTAAACTTACGGAAAATGGGGGTTCATTGCTGGGTCAAGAGGGTTGAAGTTAAGAGTCAATTCTCGTAATTTAATGACCGGCAGTTTACGAATGAACTGGAATACTTGTACTTGGGTTTCGGAATGGTGACTTTTATGAATATAAATAATCTTTAGTAAATAATAAAAAACAATACATAAGTCTACTGGACAAGTTAGTATGATGTGCATATGTTTTTGGTTTTAGTTGCACAATTTTTTATATTTATATGGCTAACCACATAAAAATAGTAGTTTAAAAACAAATCCCAAAACAACAAGTTTATCAGTTCGATTAGTGGTATAAACTGAAACTGATATTGCATTTCTTTATCAAAATTAAACGATATTATTTCACATGGGTCTTCGCAGATGGAAACGATTCTTTTATCGGGAACCAAGCCCGTCTCTACCGTCGAAATCCAAGTAGACACATCAGATCTCGATGGCGTGAAAGAGAATACCGTAACGAACCCCGAGCGCATTCCGGAGAAGGTGTCCAAGGGTGACTTGGAGAGTAACTCCCCGGACGAAGATGACCCGTGGGCCGCTGTCATACCGGAGTTACGGGACGAACAGAAATGGTCATGTGAGTATTAACACTATACAAGAGTTTACAATAGGCTAGGCAGTGACTGCACACGAGTACTCTCTTTTTTTTTCGTTAATTGACTGCCCAAACCTAGAGGCTTCCTCCCGCATCTAAAACTGAAACCCACTTCTTTGTCTTCTCTCCCTTGGATTATTGGCTATAGATGGTGATTAAGTTCGCTTTTCTGAGAGTCCATAGCTTTACAATCTAAATGAAAGTCATCTCCTTTTGATCTGCTTTGACAGCTCTGAACACCCAACAACGAGTAAAGTTCGTCATACTCCTCATCATCAAGATCATCTTGCTGATCGGCTTCATGTACTTCTTCATCTGCTCCTTGGACTTCCTCAGCTCAGCTTTCCGCTTGCTGGGAGGACTCGCCGCGGGTGACGTTCTCAACGACCATTTCCTGCTCAGTAATCCCGTGTGTGGTCTCATGATCGGCGTCCTGGTGACCGTCCTAGTCCAAAGTTCTAGTACATCAACATCTATTGTCGTTGCCATGGTGTCTGCATCCATCAGTAAGTAAATCATTTTGTGATGTTTTCAATGAGTCCTCATGGACAAAAGACATGAGCAACTAACTTGCCATTTTGTTGGAAGTGATTTTGAGCCGAGAAGAAACTTTTAGATTGGGCGAGTGTTTAGTCAGATGGTGCAAGTTTTTTGAAGCAGCCATAGTTGTCAATATCCCTTTCCTCTTCTTTCCCGGTAATATTGAAATTGACCAATTTTTGTTCGACTTTTTATACATTTTTATACAGCTTTATTTTCTGTTAAATCTACAAAGTTGTCCTTACAATGCAAAGAATGATACTCTCTTACTGTTGAACTGTGGGAATTCCTTTGTCTCCCCATCTGTGCCCCTTCTCCTGTGTATGGTGTCACTCTACTTACAATGTTGATGACTTTGTGCGGCTGATATTTCAACCTGTAGCTGAAGTGCTTTGCTGACTCAGTTTTGTGTTGAGAACTTATTTGTTTTATATAAAATTCTTCGCATTTCTCTCACCAGTCCCCGTCCGCCAGGCGATCCCGATTGTCATGGGCGCCAACATCGGCACTTCGGTCACCAACACCATAGTGGCTCTCGGTCAGGTGAAGGAGCGCAACGAGTTTCGCCGGGCCTTCGGTGGTGCCACCGTCCACGACATGTTCAACTGGCTGACCGTCTTGATCTTCTTTCCCTTGGAGATTATCACGCATTACTTAGAGGTGTTGACGGACCGCATCTTGAGTGGCTTGGACGTCCAGGAGAAGGATGTGGAGGTGGAGATCCTGAAGGCCGTCACGGGCCCCTTTACTAAACTCATCGTGCAGGTCAGTTGCGTTTCTATACATTTGTGATTCCTTGCTAACAAAAAGTGAAGTCGAATCAGGATGAAGAAAGAAGACGGGGATAAGAAGTTTAAGACTTTTATATAAAATATTTTTGAGTTGAACAAAAAACAAATTACAAAAGTGGAATTGGAACCAATTCAACAGTTGACGGTTGAGAAAATTTTACTGTTAGATCAAACCGGTTTCGAAGTGGAGTTTATTCCCTGAACAGTACAGCTCCAGATCATCTGAAAATGTGGGTGAAAGTTCTCTTAAGATTCCAAATAAAACGTCTACAAACATTCATCCTAGACCAACTGCCTATACTTGCGGCTGAAAGAGAACTTCTCACCTTCTCAAAGAGTTCTCTTTTCGAAGTTCTCCTTTCGAAGTTCTCCTTTGGAATTTTTCTTTCTCATGTACAAGAAGCTTTACCGATCAAAAAGGACTATAACGATTCGTTTGTAAAATTCTTTTCTGCAAACAGATAGACAAGAGTGTGATCTCGAAGGTTGCTGAGGGCATTCTAAATATTTCGGATGCCCGACTCCTCAAAGTCTGCTCTACAAACTTAACCGAAACTTGTAAGTCCGAATATTTCTTTTGTGAGCGGCAAGTCGCCTGCTAAAAGATGAACGTTGTGCCTTTTGGTTTCCCCAAAGTGTTTGATTACGCACGACATCATGCGCAGTCAATTCTGTAAAGTGAAGGAAATAATTATCTTTACACTGACTTGAATTAATTTATGAATTGAAAATGTTTGTGTTAAAATTGTGGTGCTTAATTTGACACTGGCTCCATGCAGTTATTAGGGGCTATAGCTTTCACTTGTAGACTTGAAGTCATTCCAGAGAAGACTTTCTAAAATTAGTTTTATAATGCCCGTTTGCACACAGGGTTTACTGAACATAGCGACAAAATCAATTATACGGTTTCAAAAACATTACAAAAAATTATAATTATTTTGTAAAACTCTTATTTTGTTATTCCGTGTTATAGGCAAGTACAATCATATATTTGCCCGGACAACCATGACAGACACGGAGGTTGGTCTCATCATGTTAGCTGTCGCAATCGCCATCCTCTTCGTCTGTCTCTTCGCAATCGTCAAACTCCTCCACTCCATGCTCAAAGGGAGCATCGCCCTCCTCATTCAGAAGTTCATCAACGCCGACTTCCCAGGCTACCTGTCTTTCCTGACTGGCTACGTAGCGATCCTCGTCGGTGCTGTAATGACATTCATCGTGCAGAGCAGCTCCATCTTCACGTCGGCCATCACACCGCTAGTAGGGATCGGCGTCATCAGCCTGGAGCGAATGTACCCACTGACCTTGGGTGCGAACATCGGTACCACGGCGACCGGTTTAATCGCAGCACTGGCCACGTCGGGCGGGTCGCTTCACAATGCCCTGCAGATTGCCTTGTGCCATCTCTTCTTCAACATCTCCGGTATCATCGTCTGGTATCCACTACCCCTCATGAGGAAGGTGCCAGTAACTCTCGCGAAGATTTTAGGGAACACAACGGCCAGTTACCGGTGGTTTGCAATATTTTACCTTGCCCTGATGTTCTTGATCATTCCCGCTATCGTCCTCGGTCTGTCCATTGCCGGGGTGGTGTACCTTATGGCCGTCGGCATACCCGTCCTCGTCTTCGCCTTCGTCATCGCCATCATTAACATTCTGCAGAGGAAGGTGCCTCGTGTCCTCCACAAGAAGCTCCGCAACTGGGAATTCCTGCCGACTTGCCTGCACTCCTTGGAGCCTTTGGATAATCTCTTCCGTTGTTCTTTCATAAAGAACAGTCTTTCAAAGAATAGGAGACAAGACGACTTTGCTCAAGGAGTTGACAATTCTACCTTTAATGGAGCTTAATTAGCACGGCCATAAAAGACAATTACAAACATTGTAAACAGTTTTGTCCAGCAGGCATCAGATTGATCCAAATTCACGACGCCCTTAAGCTGCCACTTTTTTTTACCGCAGACTTTCAACATTATTCTGTAGTGCTTTTTCACACATCCAAGATTTAATTTTAAACCAATTAAATAGTTTCCTCATAAGTAATTACAGTAAGCAGTTTAAGCACATAATGTTTTGCCTAGCGGTGTATTAAAACAGCTTTTGGTGTCTTTGAGCTATAACTATAATATCATAATAAAAATACAAAAAATAAATATTCAATTTGTTATTAGGAAATTAACCGAACTGTTGGTGTCTGTGAATGGAGGTTTGCCTGATCCCATGGTAATGCACAATCAGGCTACTACTACTAGTGCAGCATAATCCAACAGAATTAAACAAAACATGCAGTTGGATTTTGAAGGGTTGGGCTTGTTTGGGTTTTGTAGTTATGAAAATCAATGTGAGATGTCAATATTTGGGGTCTAACTTTCATTCATTACTCTACCAGATTGAAAATACGCAAAATGTAGCGGCAACATTGTCCATGTTAGATGCGGCATTTACAAATGGTTTAGTATATTTATTTTTTGATAGCTTGATATTTTTTGATAGCTTTGATATATTTTTGTATTCCCTGGCCTTTACCGTCCCTTGTGAAACGTGGTTTTCACCAAAGTAAACAAACGGACAAAAATAGAACATTCATAAGTAAAACTACAACATTTTGATCAATGTCCAGCCAAAACTAATAGTATTAAAGAGTTAGGTTTATAGAAATACGTGGATTAGTATATATTTATACCAAGGATAACTCGTATTCTGCATCTTTGAACGTTCAACATGTATTCAGTCTATACAGCTGTACTTTTTCAAAAATCGCGCGCTTAATTGGTTAGTCTTTTTTTTTTACAACGAACTTAACTGATATTTAAATAGGAATAGATTTATTTTGTGTTTTTAACCATTGTCATGTGACAAGTGCGTTTTTATAAATGTAATAAGAGTAATGGTTTTTTAAGGGATATTTGTATACATCAATATCAATATATATATTTATTTTATGGTTTAATTTTTTACTTTTTTTTTTCCGCAGCCCCTTTTCACAATGTTCGAGAAGACCCAATGCTGCTCTGAAAAAAAAAACATACACTGTACTGGCATTTATTTCTCGGGCATTGAAAGTTCCTTCAAAAGTAAAGCATATTTCTTTTTCTGATTCATGTAATATTGACCTCTCCAACGGAGTTTTTCAAAATACATTTTAAGCTTTTATAAGGGTTGAATAAAGAATTGTCTTTAATGTCAAATGTTATTATTCCATCACTGTCATTTGTGGTTGTAATAATTAAAACAAGATTTGCGGAGATGCCATGCCATTTACTGTACATAAAACTCTTTCATATGATTTGAGGTGGTTCTGGAAAAGAAGACGTTTCCATCAGTGTACTCTGATCGTCTTCAGTAGAATGCTAGCATGAATCAATGTGGGTGTCTTTGGAAGATACAGAGAAATCTTTCGCGACAAAAAATTTACCAATAAACGCTGTTAAAGAAAAAGGTGTTCGATCAAAGTGTATTTCCAACGATCTCTTAATGGGTGTCAAACACATTAACTAAGAGTTGGAATAATGAATTGGCTACCAATCAGAGAACAAAGGAAAGAATACCTTGGGGAGGGATTACACTAAAACAGTAAAAGACCAACTGGATACAAACCAAACAATCGGAGACAAAATTAAGTGACTTTTATCACAAAATAATATGTCGACGGAATGAAATGGAAATGGGCAGGACGCGTGGCAAGGATGACTGACAACAGGTGCCAATATTAATAACCACATTTTTGTCGTTTGAATTTCAAACGCTATCGGCCACTATTCTCTCAACGGTAAACAAGTTTGAAAGTGCCTACTGTGTTGCTTTCCGAAGTGGTCTTTGTTAATGTCGGAGCAGTCATCATTGTAAGCTGTTGTAAGGATTCAATTTTGTTTTCACAATAGGCTGACTGGATAGTCTTTGTTAATGTCGGAGCAGTCATCATTGTAAGCTGTTGTAAGGATTCAATTTTGTTTTCACAATAGGCTGACTGGATATTTCAAGTGACATATGAACAAAACACAATATTGGGATTATTGACTTTGGAGGCCACAACCCCTCTCTGTAGTCGTTGATAGTCTGTAAGTCCTTTCATTCCGCATGAATAACTTAGTCTAGACGTTTGCCAAAAGTAATATTGTAAAATGCCACATTGATACCATTCAACTGCATTTTTTCCCCCAGAAAAAAGAAAGAAAGTTCGATGACGTCATTTAAATGGTCTTTATACATTTTTGCACAGAGGATTTTTAGTTCATTCCCGATGATATTCAATCGAATTTGACCTTTTGACAGACGCAAGTTCTTCCTTGGAATGTACAGATCCGCTTGTTTTTGATAAATAATGATAAAACTAGTCCCTACACAGTGCATTTTACAATAACGTATCGACGTGCTTTATGATGACGTAATGTTTCAAATATCGCTCGAAAAAGTATAACATAAAAATGATGTTTTAAACCATTTTAGCCTAAGTATAGACACTTGTAACTTTTTCGTTTCTTTCATTAGGAGAGCACCACAAAACTTCATTTTAACCTTGGAGCCCCTCTTTAAACACGAAATAAAACGTACACCGACCCGACCATTATTTTATGACCCCGTCAAATCGCCACTGTAGTATTTTGGTGATTTTCTTTCAACGAGCAGGAAGAGAGAAATCCAGACGACGGAGTAGAGTGAATGTACCCAGGTAATAGCGCTCGGGAAGCGTCTGAGTCAGACCTACTCACAGACAATGGTAAAGAATTCCCATCATTTAGGCGGACTTTGGCGCTATATTAAGTTTTCGTTATTATCATGTGTGTATGTCAAAGCTCTTTTTCCAGTTAACCCATATCTGCTTAAAGGGTGTGTACAACATTGGTAAGATTGAAAATATAAACGTTCACAGATTTGCACATAACTTACATGGTATAAAGATGGTCACGGTGGAAAATTTCCCTTGAAATTTATAGTTTTGCCTAAAATGCTTCATTTTTATGAAATGCGCAAAGAATACAATAGTCTTTATCACGCGTGATAAAATCCGATGTTTGAAAACAGTGAAAACATTTAATGTTTTTCCCTCACTGTTTTCTTATGACTCCGAATACCGAATTAGCTTAAACTTTCACAGTTTAAAAAAAAAATGTATATGTTGGGTCACATCAAGTGTGGACTGGTCTTTGACAATTACCAATGTTACACATGTGCTTTAAGGTAGGCCTTCTGTTATATAAGCTTAAGATAACCCTGCATTGGTGTTTACCAGTTTACACAGATTATTTGGAATGGAAAGATGTATTGCAGAGGTGTTTTTTCGATGCAGAGACATATACGGATTTCATGGGATGGATTCCGTAACAGCTTTTACGGAAACACGGGATAAATACAAAATGTTTAGTATAGACCTTATGCATATGACGTCATTTGAGTAGGGCGCCCTCACCTAGAGGTAAAAAGGAAGATGCTCATTGGCCAGTCTTGTGCGCCGCGCGTACAAATCAGCGCGTTTCCATTGTTTCCTCATCAGTTTACCTCTAAGATGGCGGCTTGGTGACGTCAATGCATAAGGTCTATAGTAAAACAGTCTGTGATCTCCGTGTTTCATAGCTTTACAAAAAAATAGTTAATGGCCTGACGTTTCGACGGTAGCGTAGTCTCGTAGGCTCCACAAACGCAACACAAATTTACAAGACATATACTGGTGAACAGAAGCAGAGAGAGGCAGAAAGCACACGGAGAAACAAATGGTGAACAAAGAAGTTCGGTGTTTTCTGTCATTTGTTATGATAAGTCTTTCAACTCTGAATTTTCTATAAGACTCTGAACAACATTGGTAATAGATGTTGTCAAAGACCAAGATCCGTCCGCACTTTGACGAAAAACCAAACCAACAACACCACCAAAAACGTGGTCTTTGCAAACTAATGAGGAATGTAACGAATGTTTTCCATTAATAAAAATCAATGCTGTAATTGTCCCATCGGACAATACTTGTTTGCCAAATTGATGTCATCCATACCAAACGTATCAAGTTACTCGTTTGCAACAGGACGAACTATGACATAATTAACAAAACAAATAACGTTTTGTTCGGTACATTCAAAGTGTCTTTATTCAGCTGAAAAAAATCAAACATTATTCCCACTGGGATTTAAAAAAAATTATTAAGTGAAGGAGACTAAAAATATAAATTCATTGGTGAGTAATGAGACTAAAAATATAAATTCATTGGTGAGTAATGGAATTCCATTGTTACCGATTCAAAATAAGAAAAATACCTGTCATTGATGAACTATGTGTATGAACCTTCAGGCAGCATGCGTGCTTAGAATTTCTACCTTTGTGTTTTTGAAGTTTAAGTTTAAAATGACATTTGCCTCCAGCCTTGTGCAAAGAAAAACATAATAGAAATGTTTTATATATAAACAATACCAGCATCTCATGGTCATTTGGATGATTTTTAATATCCCTCTCTGTAATTAAAAACTATACAAATCTATTTTTGTACATAACATAATCATGGTTATGATTTTCCTATAGGGACAAGTACATTCCAATACCAGAATGTTTATGTAGTCAAAACACAGACGGAATTCACAATCAGTCACGTTTTTGTGGCCGCTCCTTTTTTCATAACCTGATGTTATTGAAAAGTGGCCTTTGGTGCATTTTCGCAGTCAAAGATAGGGTGGTTGGTTGCTATTATATGAAACGAACCTCCAAGTCGACATCAGTTTCAGGAAGTCGACTCGGCAAGCAGACGTTTAAGTTTCTTTCAGTTGACTTGGCGATATATATATTATCAAGGCAAGTCGACATCTTAGTTTCAGTAAGTCGACCTGGCGCAATAGTATCAGGCAGGTCGAGATCTTAATTTCAGGAGGTCGACAGGGTGAGGAGACGTTTAAGCTTAACTATGTCAGCTTGGTGAGATATATGTTATCAGGAAAAGTCGACATTTTAGTTTCAGTAAGTCGACTCGGCGAGTAGACGTTTAAGTTTTACTAAAAAGTCGAATTGGAGAGACAAATATTATCAGGACAAGTCGACATCTTAGTTTCAGTAAGTCGGCTCGGCGAGTAGACGTTTAAGTTTTACTCAAAAGTCAAATTGAAGAGATAAATATAATCAGGACAAGTCGCCATCTTAGTTTCAGTAAGTCGACTCGGCGAGTAGACGTTTAAGTTTTACTAAAAGGTCGAATTGGAGGGACAAATATTATCAGGACAAGTCGACATCTTAGTTTCAGTAAGTCGACTCGGCGAGTAGACGCTTAAGTCTCAAGTGTGATATAAATAAAGCACACATTCTCACACACAAAAATGCTCGAGTTCAAAGGTAAATTTTACAGACTCTATTATCACCTTGAAGTAATGGAATGTCTTATTTAAGTTCTTTTCATTTAATCAAAAGGTGTCTGAAATCGTCCGTTCTTGGGTGTTCTGTGAACCCAACGTGACTTTCTTGGAAACAACAATATGGCGCTCCGTGGGTGTTTGACATTTCGGATTTTCCCACTCCAATTTCAAAGGATTGCATAATGGCAACTTAATTTTTTCACCATCATTGTAAAGATCCGATCTTTCTCTTTCCAACCATTATAAACTTGGGTGTGGTGGGTGAATATGAACAAAACTACAGCTTTTAACAGTTGTTCCAGGCTTGAGTGCTTCCTGTGTGTTGTCTTGGTCGACTAAAGTCGCCATTTGGACTCAAGCTGGGTATAGTGCACAGTCGACTAAAGTCGCCATTGTGGCTCAAGCTGGGTATAGTGCACAGTCGACTAAAGTTGCCATTGTGGCTCAAGCTGGGTATAGTGCACAGTCGACTAAAGTCGCCATTTGGACTCAAGCTGGGTATAGTGCACAGTCGACTAAAGTCGCCATTTTGACTTAAGCTGGGTATAGTGCACAGTCGACGAAAGTCGCCATTTGGACTCAAGCTGGGTATAGTGCACAGTCGACTAAAGTCACCATTTGGACTCAAACTGGGTATAGTGCACAGTCGACTAAAGTCGCCATTTGGACTCAAGCTGGGTATAGTGCACAGTCGACGAAAGTCGCCATTTGGACTCGAGCTGGGTATAGTGCACAGTCGACTAAAGTCACCATTTGGACTCAATCTGGGTATAGTGCACAGTCGACTAAAGTCGCCATTCGGACTTAAGCTGGGTATAGTGCACATTCGACTAAAGTCGCCATTTGGACTTAAGCTGGGTATAGTGCACAGTCGACTAAAGTCACCATTTGGACTCAAACTGGGTATAGTGCACAGTCGACTAAAGTCGCCATTTGGACTCAATCTGGGTATAGTGCACAGTCGACTAAAGTCGCCATTCGGACTTAAGCTGGGTATAGTGCACATTCGACTAAAGTTGCCATTGGGGCTGAATGGGACTCAAGAAGATATATTATTACAAACCACACTTTGCATGATGCTCAAGAATATACACGCTAAGTGCAACACTTCATTCATGGTTGTTAAGTTAGTGTATGAAGCTATAAAGCGAAACTCTATAATTTCATTTCATTTAAGACTTGCACTGAATCGCACTTAACCAATAACCCTCGCGAACTTCTGCGAATGAATCACTATTTCACCATCATTTATTGAACACGCCATCCAAAACACTCTAACCACTAACCTGGTGCACTGCCGTTTGTCTACAAACACCGTCTTTTTCTAAGCAAATCGTTTCAGAGCTTGAAAATTTGTTTGCGATTATAAGCGGTACCTTTGTACCCAATCTCTTCCCTAAACACAAGGGCCTGAATGACCTATTGTTGCGCCAAGGTTAAGCCGGACTGTGACAAAATGGGTCGATAAGGAAAGTTCTTGTGGACAATTTCAAAGCAATCAAAGAGACAACAGGGGAGAGAAAACTCATTGATACGGTGTTTGTTTGGACAAAGCAGTCGGACAGACATCTGCACAATTCTTGAAAGCAACTTCTAACATCAATGGACTTGACCTTATCGCGAGAGTGCCCGAGGTCGCCCAGAGTAAATGCGTTGTTACTGGATGACGTCGAGGTGACGTCAGATGTTCTACTTGATTGTTTGTTGTTCGATCAACATTTTTTTTACCAGTCCATAGAAATTAACACGGACAGCTGTGTTCTTTTAATTCTGAATAAAATGGGTCCCCTAGTACTAGTAGCATTAATGAGTTGAGAATGACCCTTTTTGGGGGGTCTTCAAAGACTATTTTTTTATCGACTTTGAAAATACAAATGTCTATATACCACGCTCACAGATAATAAACCTGATTAGTGGAACACGTGTCACGTGTCATCCTTTATTTTGCCACTGCTGCGACACTTCAAACATTGGAACTCAATATGGATATTATTGGACGCTTTGCAGCGTCGTTTCCAAAATAATCGACCCCTGCCCATTCGTCCGGGCAAGGCAAGATCGTCACACCACGGGCAAGGTTGGTGTCTACTTAGAGTCGTCCATTATTGTCTGAGAAGGGTATTCGAATTTTCAGATTGTCGGGTGGACGAGTTTGTGTGTCTCGTTTGTGTTTGGTGTGGGTTTTTTTTAATGTCAAGAATATATGTGTGAGTTATATGAAACAAATATTGACTGCATTTCGTCTCGTGTCAAACATTATAACCAATCGTTGAAATCCGGGTTTTCCTTTCACTCGACTTCGTCTCGTGCAATTTAATAGCCCAGATTTCACCTCGTCATAATATTCAATGCAACCAAATGCACCCCTTATTTTTTATTTTGTAAATAGTCATAGAGTCTGGTCTCTTGACTCATTTTGGAGTGTTGTCATTGCAATGGGTACACAGCTTGATAAACCACCAGCAAATACCGACTAAAATAACTGAATTATAGAAGTTTGGGTGTCTCCGAATAACTTCTATATTATTAATTGGGAGTTTGTTTACTATTTTTAGCAAGTAGCATTGACTTTTGTGGAACCTTATGTTTTTTTTAGTGTGGTGCACCCCCGGGTAACATTCGACATCAGCATTATTTTTGTGAGGTGTTCGGTTGTGCAATTGATTTAAGTTAATGTGGCTCGCTTCCAAATGCATCCTCGCATGCCTGCTTCTCGAACACGTTGTAGCAGCGTCCTTCGCAATTCAGCTTCTCAGAGCAAGTTCGGGCGTTAACCTTAAGTCAATTTGCCGATTAAATCACGCATGTGGTCTGTGTTTCACTCGAACGCGTTTAGTCGATTGATTCGGCAAATATGGCGACGAACATGGCGACAACGTATTGAAGAAAAAAAATGTTTTGTTTTAAAACGCCATATTGACATAGTGACGTAACTTCGTTAGTTGACTAGAGAAACAGTGCTCCGGCTCCGGAGCTAGATTGATCCAGTGGAACATAGCCTATGGTTCAACCATGCAGCGTTCGAGTGACATCTAGAGCGACTGAGGTTAAGTCTAGTCGACTCTAGTCAGCCAACAGAACTTGCTCTCAGCTGCTAGTAAGGATGATTAGTCTCCCAAATTATATTTAGGCATAGCATCATTAGAGAGTCGTTATAGCACGGTTAAATTATGCAACCTCAAAAGCCAATGCAAGTTGTATGGTGCAATTATTCAACATTAGAAGATGGGAATGAATTTATTCTTCAGAAAAAAACCCCAAAACAAACAAATAAACATAAAAACAAACACCCCAACAAACAAACAAAAAAACGAACGAACGAACGAACGAACGAACGAACGAACGGACGTGACAGCATCCCTCTTTAGAATGCATTCTTCACCGCTAATCCAGAGAGCATTAGATCATGTAATAAGTAAACGTAGAAAATTACAGTTAGTTAAAGGGGAACACTGCCTTTAAATCTTTGAAAAGTTCCTGTTTGGAATTATTACTTATCTTTTCTAAGAGTTTTTCATGCGCAAAAACACCTGCAGTGTGTTATAATTAGTGAATAATGATTAAACAACATAAATTTGCCTCTCGAAATACAACCAGCGGAACACGGTCCGCCATTTTGTGGAGTCAACATTTTGGTTCTACAAAATAGCGGACCGTGTTCGTCATGAAATCTTCAAAACCACACAATTTCAATGAATGTTTATCTGAATCATTATATTCTACATTTAAAATATCTTTTCAACCATATTCATTTTCTAGCCCCAAGCGCCCAGTCAGAAGGCAATGTGGCCCTTAAAGGCACAGTACACGTTTGGTAATGACTCTGAAAATTAATGGCAATAAAAACTTACTTGGTAAGAAGTACAGCAGCTTTGGGTAGTATAATGAATTTTGAGAAACTTTTATTTTCGAAGTACTACGGTTATGGAAAAATATATCACTTTTTATTCCCCAAAATTTGAATCTGAGAAGCGTTTCTGTCAGAAACGCTTCTCAGACTGTGTATTCCTATGGGGAAAATTCTTCCTGCGTGGAAATATTCGCTCCGGTTTTTCGGTGATATCTCAAAAACGTGACCACCTTTTGAAGTGAAATTTTCACAGGTTAGTTTTATTATGTACCTACATTTATATAGGATTAACACAATCAGTAGCTCCAATTACCAAACGTATGCAGCACCTTTAAAGTCACGTTGTAAACCGAGGTATACTGTACTGTAAGTCTTTTGTGTGTGTTATTTTCCTCTCCACGCTAAAATATTTTCGAATTTTCATTTGTTTTGGTCCAAACCACCCGCAGTATTTATTATCATCGAACTACGTAGGTCTTTCTAGGTAGTTTCCATGGTAACTGTTTCTTTCGTCGCACACAAACATACACACACATGTACAGAATTTCTTACCACTGACTCCCGCGACGACAATCTCACTGATTAAGAATCTTCAGCAGAGGTCCCGCTGCATAATTGATTTCTGTATTGTGTGACATATTATCGTATTATTTCTTCGTCAATAATTAAGGTCTCCCAGATGAGGCATTGTATTTATTGCAAACCTAAATTTTCTTATTCTACTGCAACTAAAATCCTTTCATCTGAAACCTGATTTCATTTTTCCTTTACGAGCAACCATGTCACTCGCACTCAATTTCGTGTTTTGTTGTTAGAGGACATGGGGGGTGGGGCAGTCCGGGGAACGAGGAGACAATAACCATAATTATCACATCAATGCCTTCGCCTGCTGCTTGAAAAGAAAATTCATTCTTTGGAGACAAGGACATAATACTCTCTGAGGAGGGGAGCTATTCGGGAAATTCATCGAGAAACTGCAAATTCTCTGCCCGAAGCCACGGGGGAGTCTACTATTTTTACCCCATACGACATCGCTTTCAATACGAGCTACCTTCACAGGAATTCATTCAATTTTCCTACTAATAAACAGCAACGTTATTAAGTTCACTTCATCTTGTCTCAAAGATTAACTTGCAGCTCTACGTCAGAAATTTGAAGTGCCTGGTTTAGTCGTCTCAGTTCATTTTGTCAGCTCAGTCGACAGAGTGTCTCCCGATGCACTCTGATGCTTCGTCTCTGAAGTTGCCGACCTCACAGTAACGAGTGTTCCCGCCATCCACTTGGTATTTCGCCAAATTCATACCTACAAAATGCAGGCTGGGGGAGAAGATGTTTTAGCCAGCAGTATTCCGCTCTTGTTGACGATATTTCTGACGATTTTCACAACTGTTGGAAACCTGATCGCGTTGCTCGTACTGGGCCAGAGCAGCCAACTCAGATCGCCCGCCCATTTCCTCATGGCCAACCTCGCTGCACTTGACCTCATGACAGGGGGAGTGGTCATGACGTATACCATCGACCACGCCCTCAACGCCGAGACTGAACCCGCCATTGGGAGCCCAGGGAATGATTCAAATGCGGGTTGTCAGGTCGCTGGATTCCTCCGTGTATTATCAATCTCGGGCTCGTCCTTCACCTTAGTGGCACTGAGCTACGAACGCTACGTCGCCATCACCTACCCACTCAAACATACTCATATGATTACGACCCAAACAGCGGCCGTGTATTCAATCACCATCTGGATTCTAGCCGCTATCGTGGCAGTCATGCCTTTTTGGGGAGTTGGGAAATACACATTTTCTCCCCACCAGCTGATCTGCTGGCCCCAGGGGGACAATGGAAACGTCTTCGTCATCATGTTCCTCTCGTGCGTCTTCGCGTTAACTTTCCTCACCATGATTTTGATGTACATTCTTATCATGAAGGCCGTTCGGAGACACCGTAGTATTATCCACGCCCTCGTTCTACGTATTGCCCAGGGATTCACCGGCAAAAGAGTGGAGAAGTTCCGAGCAGCCAGAACCATCACCCTCGTCCTTGGTGTGTTCTTCATTTCCTGGATCCCGTTCACTTTTACCCAAATCTCAGCGGTTCTCGCGAGTGACACGAGACTTGAAGGCACACGTAGGATTCTCGCACCGTTCCTGTATGTCAATTGCGCCTGCAACCCGTGGATCTATTGTGGACTGAATGCAACTTTTCGCTCGACGTTTAAGAAAAAGCTCTGCGGGTTTTTGAGATTCGTGCGACGTGCGGTCGCTGCACTATTTTACACACCCACCCCACCCCAACAGCCCGAACACCAGCGTGTAGTTTACGACGGAAGTGAGCAGAACACACATTACGTACCTAACATAAGATTTGTAATCGTTCAGCCTTCCACCACTGACTTCAATTAATTTGTAAAAATAAAATTGGGTTGCATTCAGTTTTATACAAGTACAAAGTACACCTCCATGATGTGGTACAGAGCAACCACTTACATGTGAGACACGTGTATCAATGTATATCATTGCTCTGCAAAATTTTAGTTGCATGTTTTTAAAGGCATTATACAAGATTGGTGATTATTAACAATACATGTACCCCGTCTCCATCCACTTCAACAGCCCTGACCACAGCGTTAAGGATGTTGAACTTCTGGTGATTGAGGCTTGCAATGGTGATGACACACACCGCAAGCTCAGAGAATCACACTGGATTCACCAAATTAAGACAGTCCAACCCTTTGGACTTAACATAAACACTGGTGTTAAATAACTTCCCATCACTTATTTTGCTTGTTTATTTTGTTGATGTAATATAAATACGTTCACTGTAATTAACCTGTTCTCTCTACTGGTTTATTTTTACTCTTCTTTCTCTCAACAAGTTGTTTAAAATCAACCCGCTAATAACCCATTCCTTTTGCAGAGTATTTAATAACCCGCTCTCTCCGCAGGTACCTCTTGCCTACTTTTAATTTCTTACATTTCATCTTATACACTGGTTATAATCTTCTAGAATTACATTCCTATTCACATAATTTTCTTGTTGCTTACTCAACTTTCTTCACTAGTTATTTTTGTCTTGCCCCCTATTGTGAGTTGCATCATCTTGATGCAACTTGCCCTCTAATCCTACCCTTTCATGCTTCCCGCATTGTTATACCCAGAATGCAGTTACCACCTTTATGGTCCAGTAATCCACCCTTTTCACACTCACCATCCTTTGTCCTCACTACTTTACTCTGATTGGTTCTTAGCCAACCCATTGTCTGTAAATTAATAACTTTGATTGGCTATATTCTTCCAGCTTTTTTCTGGATACCTTCCCCTAATCCTTTGCTCCTCTTTTTGCTATAAATGGATATGTTTTTGTTTGTACTTGTTAATGCCTCTGAAGAAGGTCCAGTTTGGATCAAAAGCTAAGGCCATCTACCCTACTAATTATATATAGGTATATATTTACAAGTTCTTTATGTGACTTTTTAAATACAAACATGATACCAGTTCCGATAGTTGTCTAGAGAATTATATCGGCTGAAATAATGTGAAGAGACAATTCCAGAGAAAAATTCGCCCTAAATCACACGCTTCTTATTTCATGTTGCCAGATCCAATTCACTATGGCCATGCACGGCATCCTCACAAAACAATAATTCTGTCTTTTCGTGAGTACTGTTATATTTTGGAAGAGATGGTCACAGGTATGTCGAGATGGTGTGGAAAAATAGATGATGGGAATGAATGCACTCTTTAAAAACCGAATGAAGTAGCCAAATTTTGAGAATTAATAGATAATGATGAAAACATGAAGATATGGACTCTGATCAAAGCTTATGATACTTCTTAGTGTTTTTTATATAATAATATACACGATTAATTTGGCTTTGCAGTGACGGTAAATCACTTAAGACCGCCAGTAAAAAATGGGGTTATTAATGCCCGTAAGTCAAAAGTGGTTTAATAATGCCCGTCAGTCAGAAGTGCGTCATTAATGCCCGTCAGTTCATGATGGAAATATGAACACTGAACAAAGCTTAAGATAGGGGCCTACTTATTTTTTAGAGTAAAAACATACACGATTAATTTGGCTGAGCAGTTAGTTTACTTATGACCGTGTTTCAAAAGTGGTTTATTAATGCTTGTGGTATTACTAATCTCGCGAGACTGCTGGCTCCCAATTACTGCGATGAGAGAGCGGGAGCAGCAGTCTCGCGAGAGTATAGTCGCCTGAGAAATATTTAACGACTTGTCCACAGGTCTGTTCAGAAAAAACAAAAACAAAATGTATTTGTTTTTGTGATTTGCGGTCTGTAATTTTTTGTTACATGGATTGATAACAGTAAATGAAGCAAAAACTACCTCCAAAGTGTAAACTAGATTAATGAATCAGAATGTGTCTAGGCCCCTATATTCATTGAAAAAACAACAATCTTTATCAATTTCGTGTTATTTAAAGAGAAAGAAAAAAATCGAAATTACTTTTTGCAAATATTCGATAAAGGAGTATTCCTATAAATTCTTGTTCGATCAGTATATTGGGATTATTCACCAGCAAAAAAGTTCAGAGCATTAATAATAATAATAACTAGTTCTTAGCATTAATTGGTCGTATTGTCAGTTTATTATTTCCAGAACTACGGAGGTCATCAAGTGCCATGTGTCTTATGCAGATGATTTATGTCGACCAAGTCGACAAAATGTTTATATAATAAGTTGACTTTACTGCGGCAATACAATAAATAAATAAATTGTTTTATCTCGCCAAGATTTCTGACTCGGACCTAAATTCAAGAAGTCACCGCAACTTGACAGTTTCAGTATAAGTCGTTTTGGGCTACATCTATAATCTCCTTATGAGTGCACTACACTAAATAGAGAGAAAATCATGGGCTTTCCTCAAGCCAAAAAGAGGAAGTGAATCCACAAGGTCGTGGCTTTATGGATTGTTGGAAAACGTTCTAATATTTTGCCCTGAGGTTTGTTTTTCATTTTAGTGAAGAAAGCTATAAGACATTCAACGGCTAAGCTACTAAAAATTGAGTGTGGTGCAGCATTATCTGGCAGGCTTATTTAAAGTACCATAGGCTTACATAATCAACAAACACAACACCCATACAGAAGGCCTCGTCCGAATCAATCGATTTTGGCTACGGCTATGGCCATTGGAGACAGCCACAAAGTTAACGGATAACAGTTTTCAGAGCTCTGGCCGTAGCCACAGCCGTAGCCATCAATTCGGACGTGCCTAAATTAAAAGGTATTGGCGCCAAAAATCACCTCTCAGGGGCGGATACAGGGGGGCGTGGGGGGCGCACCCCCCCCTTTTTGCTTGAGAAAAAAAGAGAAAAAAAAGAGACACCATCAAGGAGAAAAGTGAGGGAGAGACAACATTAACGACATAGGCCCTACCTAGTATTTTCTTTTTCAAAAAAACTACTAATAATCCGTACCTCGTACACTTTGTTTCATTTGTGAACCACTATTAATTCACTGACAGACATTGTCTCACGTGAATCTGTGTGTACTGTGTGGACAGCGTGTTTTTTTCACACACTGAACATGCCTGGCGCGGGGATCCGGGGGCGTGAAGATCATTCACCCGCAGCGTGAGTCGACCGTGTGTGTACATTGTGCAAAGAAGTTTCTGGCTGGAAAGTCAGCACTCGCGCGCGCTAAATACAATGTGACTTTTACAACACGAACTTCGGAAACTAGTGAAGACATAGCCCCATGAATAGGGCCAATCCACTTCGTATCCTTGGCCCTAGCACCATTGGATCCTAATTTTGTGCCCGATTTATTTTTTTAATCCGGGTTATGAAACTTTACCGATCGAATGCTGCTGTACTTGTTTTAAAAAAACATCACAGATCTTTTTGGAAAAATTGTTTGCTTTTTGAGTCGCGAGTGTGATTTTTTTTTTCACATATTATTAACTTGCGCGAAAACCATTGTCAGGTTCCCTCAACAATCCACAACAGTTAGACGATCAATTGCTGATTGGGGACCAGTCTGAATTACTCAGCGCGGCGAGCGCAATCAATGTTTTGTGAAATACGTGTAATGCGGTGCGCATCTCACGTCCGTCTGCGCAAATGCTCAGCGCGTTATGTGAATCAGTCTGGTCCCCATTAGATAGTTTAAATGTTGTAATATTGTTCAGGGAATCCAACTAGTATGGTTCTCGCGCAAGTTGTTATTACAGTGATCAAAAAATTCACTCTCGCGACTCGAACGGCAATCAATTTTCCCCCCAAATCCGTGATGTTTAAAAAAAAAATGTTTAGCATTAGGGCTTTCTGCAAGTAGGCCTACAGTAGCATTCGATCGGTAAGTTTCATAACCAGGATAAAAATTACATCGGGCACAACAAATAGGATTGCAATGGTGCTAGGCCCAATTGGCAAGGATACGAACGAAGTGGATTGGCCCTACAGTGGGGCTAGTGAAGAGCATCGCTTAATCATGGTGTCTCACTCTGTTTAGAAAATCACATATTTTTTTCGTATTCAAGAAAGAGGGTAAATATCCGTTGTGTTTCTTTCAAACTAGTAATTATCAATAATTGTGCAGATAGTACAACGATGCAGGACTGGGGGAGGGGGCTAGGCCTCTAGTAGTAGGCCTACCCTCACCTTGACGTACATTAATGTTACTGTTGCTCGATCGCGCTGTCACTGAAGACAAACACAATTTGTTCTAATCAGTAGTAACATATTTTGTGTCACATTCTAATCCTCAAGTATGTGAAAACTAAATGACAAAGAGACCCTATTTGGTTATTTATTTTAAAAATTGCACTATCGTTTGTCTCGCCCAACAGTTTTTTCCCCCTGAATAAGTATTAATTGTAGCCTGCATTTTGATTTTATAACTCAGGATGGCTGATTCAAATCAATGACTCCCAACTCGAAAATAATGTTTTAATAATGATCTTGCTAAAACAAAATTGGTTAAAGTGGTCAGATATTGCATGAGATCGCACCACAGAGCATCTAGAATCCTAACTGTTTCGGAGCATTTAAGCGGGCCCCGGAAGCGGCCCATGCCGTTAGGGCTTCGCGCCACAAATTGCATTAACCATTTGCTGCTTGGTAAATTTTCACGCCCCCCGTTTGGAAAATCCTGGATCCGCCCCTGTTGAAAGCAATGATTAATAAGAGAGGGCGCTTTATACGACCTAGGCGATTTTTTCATAGAACAGGATCCCCAAAACAGAGTCGACCCAATTTTGTTTTAGCTACGTCACAATGATCCGGGTCCTTTCAATGAGTCCTTCAGTCACGTCGCGACAATTAATTACTCACATTATGAGAGGAAAATATATCGAAGACCAGTATCTGTACATTATATGACCAACATAATCTATGCAAGAAATAACAAACCTGTGAATGTTTATGCCAAATCAGTCATCGGAGTCACGAGAAAAAAAAAGTTTTTCAAAACATCGGATTTTTACGGAGCCCCTAAAGGGACATAAAGAAAGAAAAAAAATAAAATAAAAAAGTCGTGCGCACGAGATAAGATGTCGTGCGCTAGAGATTTTTAATTTATGTTTACGTCCCTTTAGGGGCTCCGTAGATTTTGGACAATATTTTACTCAATTCTTGAAATCATTAACATTCCAAGCAAAAATGTACAAAGTTTTCCACCATGACCATCTTCATAACCACTTTAGTTGTGTGTCAATCTGTGAACATTTTTATTTCCAATGTCACCAATCTTGGGCAAACCCTTCGAAAATGTTGTTACGTATTTTGTTTTTCTTATAGTATATACTACATCAGTTGGTTTTTGATGAGTAAATACCATCCAAATTATGTGATTCCGAAAGAGCACACAATTCCAGAACCACTGGGGTTCTTATTAGGGCCAAGGTTGAAGGTGGGCGGGGCAACTGTGATGGGCGGATTTGCAAGCTCAGAGCAATGCATGCTGGGAGATGTTCCGAATACGGGGCTTCAGCACAATTTTAGAATGTCGTAGATCAGTGTTGAATGTGGAGGGGGGGGGGGGGGTTGGTAATTTTTAAATTTGCGTTTACCTTACCCCAAAATATGAGATGAATTTATTGTCAAGTTATAGAATACCATATCAACGTTGTTGTCATGTACATGGGGTAATCTTACAACAATGTGAGCACGTGAGTGAGGCTATGACATCATAAGGCCTAGGGCCTGCTCAAGAGCCCCACAAACACTTTGATTCCAACGATTCTCTTTGGTGGCCTCTCAGCCTTTTGAGGCGAAACAGTTGGCACTGCGTGTGTTTTTCCCTCCCTAATTTTGTTTTCTTTGTAGGGGATCTGGGTCTCACGGGAAACCTCAACACAACCATTCGTTGATGATGGATGAGTAAGGAATTTTGAAATGATGGTGACGGGGACGTGACTGGGTTCCGCTATAAATAACAATAACAACAGATATTCAATATGAAATTTGTAAAGCGCCTTCACCAGAAGATGCAAAGAAAAAACAGAAAGGGAGGGGGGGGCGGGGGAGAGGCAAACAGGAGAAACCCAAATTAGATTAGATGAGGAGAGAGAAAAGATGGATCTTTAGTGCCCTTTGAAAGGGAGACCATTATAATTTATAATAGGAATATGAAGTTTATCCCAGAACCGAGGGGGGGGGGGGGGGGGGGGGGTAGCGACGAAGCCCGATCACCAGCCTGAATGTGAGATTATGGGGACATGTATAGCAATCCACCTGCAGAAGAACGAAGACATACGAGGAAAACTTCCCACTTACTGGTATACACTAAACTTCTAACCATACTTTAACATTGTCAAGAATAAAGGAAGTTGTTTTTAGGCATTCTAACTAACCAAACAAAAAATAAACAGTTACCTCCGAAGTGTATGAACAGCAAAACACAACTCAATGAATGGATGTTTTGTTAGTTTTAGTGAGAATTCGGACGTGGATGTTTACCTGCAACTATTTGACTAGAGACTCTCAACTTAGACAACCTAAATCTATAATCGCCTGGATACATTATGGCTTCAGTAGGTATTCTTTTCAGGTACACCGTGTAAAACCAACAAGAAGATTTTCAAGTCGGGGATGTTGGCTGTGAAAACAGCTGGTAAGAGTATTCCCAACGTTTCGACAAAGTTTGCTATGTAGTCATTTGGTGCTCCATATTATGGGGCATTGTGTACCCTTATTGTGTCTTCATTGTGTGCTACGAATCTCAGGAACTTTTCAGATGATTGGGGGGAGGGACTTCTGTACAAGAGAAAAATAGTGTGTTAAAGCACAGGAATATTGTGGAGGGGCTACCCTAAGCCCCCATATCGGGCCAGGTAGCCTAGTCGTCGTCAGGAAGCAATGCTCACCTGTCGGAACGTCGCAAATAATAAACCGGCTTTTAAAATATACTTTGTACAATGGTATCCTGCGATCAATACTCATTATCCTACGCTAACATGCCAAGACTAATCCCACTTGAAGTTGAATACCTTTCAACGGTAATATTTGGTAGAATCTACTGGAATTGCGTCACTATGTAAACACACTCTTCAAAAAAAAAATCTGCACAAGGGCCGGGAAAAGGAAAAACTTTGATAAGTTTTGAGAAAATGTAGTTTGACAGTTTTTTGTTTTCATACTTCCAAAAAACTGTTGGGGGAAAAGTATAAGGGGAGTGCCAGTGTGCATCGCGAAACCTACCACGTCGGGCGTGGAGTCTGCAAAGGGCCCACTCAATACTTATTAATAATGATAATAATACTGTATTATAAAGCACTTTCACACAAGAGATCACAGCGCTGTACATAGGACAATAGCAATGATGTTCTGTACAAGAAGCGACAAATTGATGGGAGATGTTGATGGGAATAGTGTTCAAAAGTTTAGGGCCAGCTGCTGATTTTTTTTTTAATGCCGATGGATTTGAAACGTATATATGAATAGTACGAAGAAATCTTCAGAAGATCTTAGTACTACCCTGTTACGGTTGATACAAAGTGTATGATAAAACCACAAGTAGTGAGGAGCAATACCATGTAGGCACCATCGAAAAGGACTATGAATGGTGCACGCTGCCGGATGCCAGTGAAGATTTGTGATGAGAGATGAAGTGGCATCTACAGAGGTTTTGTCAGAAAAGATGGTTTTTAATAGCAGGAATCTTTGAATGTATAGTCTCTGTTTTTCACCTTGGGTTATAACCAAATAGAAAAGAGTTACAGTATAGTTAAGCCGGGATGTTATGAATGTACGAACAACATGATGACATGGTGTTGTGGTCGTTATGAATTTGCGAAGGTGCCAGATTACGTCACTAGGTGAAAGGGCCCTTGATTTTTTTCTTCTTCTGAAAACGAAGATGTCTCCGGTGCATTTTTGTGTCCATCTTTTGAGCAGGAGGACTTTGAATTGATTGTGCTTTGTTCTTTCTTTTGCTCTCTCGTTCTGGAAAATTTCAGTGGACGAAAATTAGCGGAGCTTGCAAGTGCGCATTGCGAAGCCAACTATATGGTGTAGGGTTTGGGGCCTTTTAAAGGCTCATGTGGATTTTTTAAAAAATAAATTTTTTTCTCTTTGGTGCGTTCTCAGCCTTCTGGATTACTTAAAAAAGTTTCAATTCCCCCCCCCCCCCCCCATTCCCCTCATTCTGTTCATTTTGTCGCGGTAGGCATTAGCCCCTGTAAGCGAGCGCCCGCAACTGCATCATCCAATGATCCAGCTTCCCAGGCGGAACGTACACATTACCATTAGGTAGTCACAAGTGAGTAATGGCATACGGACGTGACCGGAATTTTGCTATAAATCAATTCTAGCCATAAGAGTTAGTATTTGGAAAAAAAAGGAAATATTGTTGGCACCAGTAACAATTAAAATGAAAAATCACGGAGGGTGTGTACAACATTGGTAAGAGTAAAAATATTAATGTTCACAGATTTGCACATAACTTACATGGTATGAAGATGGTCATGGTGGGAACTATTCCTTGATTATGTTTCGCTTGGAATACTAAAGTTTTTGAGAAATAAGTAAAACAATTCATCTCGCGAGTCCAAAACCCCGATGTTTGAAAAACAGTGAAAACATCGTTGGGTTTTTCACTATTTTTGTGTGTGACACAAATGACTGATTGGGCTAAAACCTTCACAGGTTTGTTATTTGATGTATATGTTGGGGCACATAAAGTTTGGATATTGGTTTTTGACAATACTTACCACTGTTGTGCTTTTAAGGGAATGTGTATGTTTGGTAATCACTCCTAAAACTAATGGCAATAAAAACTTATTGGTTTGAAGCCTGCAGCAGCTTTCGATGGTAAAAAGTATTTTGAGAAACATTTCACTCCGAATACATGTGGTTACGTAAAAAGATATCAGTTTTTATGCACCAAAATTTGAATCTGAGAAATGTAACTGTCAGTAACGTTTCTCCTACCTACTGTGTAGTCCTGTTAGGGATTATTCTTCCTGCTTATAGATATTATTCGCTCCGGATTTTCGGCGATATCTCAAAAACGCGACCACCTTTTGAAATGAAATTTTCACAGGTTAGTTAAAGTGTATGTATCTACACTTACATAGGATTGAAACAATGGAAAGGTTCAGAAAACAAAAGGTATGCGTAACAAAACAAGAATGAAAGTTTTTTTGTTCAATAAGTTGTATTGGTCGTGTGTTATAATGATGCAGGTGTACAGGTATTTTATCGGCATAAGGCCTATTGTACTAATCTACAATGGAACTGATTATTTGCAAGAGTATTTTATGAACCCCAACAATAGTGAGCTCACGTATGACACATCAACAGTAAAAGTAAAAAGTGCTAGCATTCACTGGACTTTAATCAATGTAAACACATTCCAATCATGATTGCAGGGGAGAACTAAACCATTTTTTGGCGTCTTCCCTGTTGAAGGTGCAGTCACCTCACAATAAACCAAGTCGACTTGTTAAAAAGACTGGCTCAAAAGTGCAGATTTCAAATGAGGTTGGGGGAGAGATACTTTTAAATTCTCTCTGAGTATTTTTTGAATTACATAAAAGTAGTTACTGGCCTGACATTTCGACCCTTAACAGAGTCTTGCCCGAAGCCGCTATTAATGACTACACAACATGGATAGGTATAGGCCTAACACTAATGTGTCAGAAGCAATCAAATGGAATGAAATCGCGCATTAGAGAAAAGGTGACAAAAACACACAGGAAAAGCAAGGGGGTAATGAACCTGTAGAGGGAGTGAAACTGTTGGATATAATACAAGGGAAGAACTTACAAAGGAAAAAAGAACCGCAATTAATGAAGAGAACATCAATTAAGGGGGAAACAGGAGAAAAAACAGCAACAAAGAAAAAGAAGAAAGAAAAAACAACCTGTAGCAAATTAAGACAATATTTAGCGAAAAACAAGGGAGGTATAAGGAGGATCACCAAACGGGATACTGCAACAGAGAGGATGTAATAAAAAAAGAAATCTATTTTGGGTACATCAGCATTTGGCATTGGTTGATATAGGGAGCCTGTGGTGCACACCAACGGTGGTTTGAATGAGCGCCCTCTGTTGAGTCAAAGTAACCGCGTACATACTACAGAGGGCGCAATATTGATGGAGCTCTCCAGCGACTTTGGTTACGGCTACGGCTACGGCCGTTGGCAATAGCGATAACGTTAAAGGATAGGACTTCTCAGCAATCCACGGCATCCACTGCCGAAGCAGTTAGTTCGGACACGGCATCAGTTTAGAATAAAATATTTTTTTTTTGCAAAATGCCGTTACTGGTTCAATTTAGCAAGGAGCTGCTAAAATAACAATAATAATTGCGCGCTGGACAGACACAAACATGAAATCTAAGCAAAAACAAAATACTAGCCATACAAATCAACGTAATATAGCATGTTATCTATGACTGGTTTCCCCAAAGCCTTTGCTTGTCAGGTAAATGTTATGCTCTCACTGTTTGCTGTGTGTGTAGGATATCGGCTCGAATATGTTTTTGCCACCCTATGGAAACCGATGACAAAACAAAAGGTCTCCATTACGGAAATTCTAAAGACCGGGGTGCTCCACAAGGAATTCTGTATAATTATAAGTTATATGGGAGGATGTCAAGTACAGGGAAAAGGAAAGAACAAAATATATCTGTAAAGAGAATGTGTAATCTGAAGTGTGTTCGCAGGGCTATGTTTTCGTAGGCGTTACGTCAACCTTAAACTTATAAAAGGATTCGGTTAAACCCCCCCCGCAAAAAAAAAATAAAAAATCCCCCCAAAAATAAAATCTAAGAAAAAAAGGGGGAACCCCCCCCCCCCAAAAGACACACCCTAAACATCTGTCCAAAATGCGATCTCATGTTTGTTTTTCTTCATGAAGCCAGTCGTCTAATTTTTCTTTGTATCTCCATAAGTCTCATTGCTTAGGTCAGAACGCCGGCCAGGATCGATATAATGAGATTTAATCTTGCCACCATTCAACCTTGAATGAGAAACGCGCTATACACAATGTACTCACTCACTTAACAGGGTGTCAAAGGGGTTGCTGGTGACGTGAGAGGTTTCAAATCTGATAAATAGGCCATATAAGACATTTTGTCCGGTTAAATTGATTTCATGATTGGGGAAAAAGTACGTTCATCTCAGCACTAAGGACGACTTTGGGAAAAGTTGTTTCTTCCCCAACAAAGAAAGTGCATTACCTATCGGGGGGGGGGGGGGGGGGGGAGGTGGAGGGGTAGTTCGAACACTAAACATAAACAAAGTCGAATTGTGATTTCATTCACATATTTTAGGGTCTGATTAAAGTGAGCCTGAAAAAAAAGAAAACAACTTTTGATAAAATGTTGTGCCAGGAGAAGCGTGTTGGCAAACTCCCAACAAGGGAAACCTCATCACGCCCCCCATGGTCGAGCATACAATTATTTGCACCACTGCACTACTTAACCCTGGAATCAGCGGATGGTCTCAAGCCGTAGAACAATTTTTCTAATTTTGTTAATTAAAACACTTTTTTTTTTTTTTTTTTTCGCTGAAATTAATTTTCATCCAACCCTGAACACCCCTTAACAAAGTGGCTGAACCGATTTTGCCCTAGAGGTCGTTCACCGGGTAGGCCAGCTGTCACAAAACGGTGGGCCGGGTTAGTTCACGATGTAAAAGGAAAACCACGCAATTTCAAAGCATATTTGTGTGGATCATTGTATTCTACTTTTAAAACATCTTTCTAACCAATATGCATTTCATAACAAACGGTTACAAACGCTTTTCATAGACCAACTCGCCCGATCCAAGGCAACGTATCCCTTTAAGAGATTTGTTCGCGTTCCACTCTCATTTGTTAAGACAGGGATTTCTTCCAAAACACAGGGGGTAAGTTTGGGCGACATGTTCACCTGACGGCATTCTGTATTGAGCTATTGGATTATGCCATTCGAATTATTAGCGAGATTTTGAGAAAAGTAGGCCTATCTTGTGATTACTACATCCGTGACCGGGGAAATAGTCTTTCTGGGCTCCGTAACTTCGGCTGTGGCTGTATTGATTAATGTTATGGTCTCCGTTTGCGGTTACAACCATTCTTGTTTTACAAAAATTCTTCGAGTAGAATTGAGTTCCGGGAAGAACTCGTCCTGCCTTTATATTTATAGTTCTGACGATTGTAGGTGATTATTACTATACTGCGGAGTTGCTTGGGGGCAGCCGGGGGGTTCTCTACCGGGTCTGTGGGAACTTCTAGTGAATATTATTTGCTATCCCTGAGTAGAGTTGAGTTCGTTCTCAAAATTTCGACTATAGTCTCCTCTAGTCACGATCAGAGTACAAACATGGGGACGGGTTCGCCTGTTAATGTAATGATGAAACAACCTCACCACTGTTATTAAAGGGACCCGTTGCCTTGGATTGGGCGAGTTGGTCTATGAAAAGCGTTTGTAACCCGTTTGTTATAAAGTGCATGGTTAGAAAGATGTTTTAAAAGTAGAATACAATGATCCACACAAGTAGGCCTATGCCTCGGAATTGCGTGGTGTTCCATTTACTTTGCGAACTAACACGGTCCGCCATTTTGTGGAGTCAAAAATTTGGTTTACAACTAATGGCGTGCCGTGTTAGTTCACGATGTAAAAGGAAAACCACACAATTTGAGGTATTGTGTGGATCATTATATTCTACTTCTAAAAACATCATTCTAACCATATGCATTTCATAACAAACGGTTTCAAACGCTTTTAATAGACCAACTCGCCCGATCCAAGGCAACCTTTCCCTTTATGAACATGACCTAAGCACGCACTCAGCAAAATGCTAATCCACTGGAGAACGGAAGGGGGCCGGTGTCATAGGGAAATCTGTCCCCCCGAGATTCTGTCCCCCATATGGGAAATTAACGTGGGCTGGAGAGGGATGATTCAAAAGAGGGCGCTATCAAAAGCAGTTTGTACACAGTTCTCCATATGGGGGGACAGAATCTCCGTCCACACCCTAGGAAAATCTTGTCCCCCAATATGGAAAATTAACATAGGCTAGAGGAGGGGGATTCAAAAGAGGGCGCTATCAGAAGAAGTTTGTACACAGTTCTCGATATGAGGGGACAGAATCATCCTGCCACACCGGCCCTCAAGGTTGAGCATTCATTAAAATACTACAGCAATATCCACACGATGACGTCTAAAATATGAAATCATCTCCTGCACTTGAATTAATTGTTATCCTCCAATCAGTATGGCACACAGTACAAATAGCACAACCCGGTCACTACAAAGGGCACAATGTCAATCAGTATGGCACACAGTACAAATAGCACAACCCGGTCACTACAAAGGGCACAATGTCAACACGAGGCTGGCTATACTTACATAAATTGCCCGAACAATGACAATACTTTTATAAATTTAAACACAAAACAAAACCGGACACACAGAGAGCTCGGGGACTTTACCCCTCTCAAAGAAAACAGCTCTCAGAGCCTGCTCCCGACAAAATAGAGAGAAATACCCACAGAAAGTAATGTGCTCTCTCTTGCACAAAGCCACACTAGGAAACAGTATACAGCAGACCCAAGAAAGATTGTGGGCGCACGTGCGTTCACTACACCACCTAAAAACGCACTATTACGTGAAACAAAACATCCCCCAAAGGTGAAGGCCGGTGCTTGCCTTATTATTAGTTTTACACAAGCCTCCAGGCGTGTCATGAGAATTCTCGGGCTTTGTCAGTGTTGGAATCATGGTTCTGTGCATGCACTCTTTTTGCAAAGACCAATAAGGTTATATACTCTACTCTTCACACTGTGAAGGATAATGCAGGAAGACCCGTACTATATTACGTCATGTAAAAGTACTTTGGCGTGATAGATCGGTTGTAAAGTTGCATATTACAACCATAAATCAAACACGTTGTCGTGGTTTATCCTCCACCGTTCCGAGTCGGGTCTACTGTCCATGTCAACACGAAATGGCCCTCAGAGCTCCGAGCTTGACTTTGACCCGTTGTAATTGGCACGGAAATTAAAGATCCATTTCTCAATAAAAATGGAAATTATTATTCCGTAGGCAAATTTTTTTTATTTTTTATTTTTTATTTTTATTTTTTTTAGGGGAGTGATTGGGTGTACGTTTCTCTGTTTGTGTTCTCGTGTGGAAGTTTCTGTTTGTCTGCAGTCCGGCTGTCTGTTTGTCTGGTCCGTCGAAACTTACACTTTTCTTGTGGACTTTCATACCCCAATCTATGTTTACAGTATTTAAACATTAAATTGGATATAGCATTGCAATTCTTGCACACAAATGATCGCAGTGTGGACATTGGTTCAGAGTTGTGTGCCTGGCTTACATTGTATATAGTCAACGAAGAGGTATGTATAAAACTAATAATTGAATATCATTTTTAAAAACACGCCATTCAAATCCATTATTTTGGACAGCTGGAGGAAAATATTGCCCACAAATAATGATCAGGTTTGATGTTTATTAGTGTTTGATATTGTTCAGGTTTCGCACGTAGGGCGGATGTTGCAAAGTCAACATTATACAGTGCACGCAATGAGGCAGACGAAAATGGTTATTAATGGGTAAGCCACGAGCGATCACGAGAGGCCAACATATTTATTATATAAAAAAAATAAAAAATAAATGACAAAGGTTACCCCAAGGTCTCTTTTTTAACTGATGACTGTAGATTAAAAAAAATAAAAAAATAAAAAACAAGATATAAAATAAAGTACATGTACCAGCAAATGGACAACGAATTTAAAGTCAAAGTGCAGGATTGGTAATCTTTGGAGAATTTGTAAAATTGAGTTTCCATCTGAGATCTCGCTGATAATAACGTTCACTCCAGAATCAATCCTCCAGAGAAATATTTATACCTGAAATTCCGTCAAAGTCGAGAAAATGGCAGAAAAAGACCCCTAGAAAAATTAAAATTATCGAGGTTGCCATGCAATGTTATGAATTAGCATACCACGACATAATCGAATTATAAACCATTGTAAGTTAAGTGTCTGAAATGAAATGAAATATTTCTTTCATAAATTGACTACCTGTCCGGCAACGAATCATCTTTAGGATAAGCTTTTCATATAATATCTTAAAATATCTACACCACACAGTTCCGTAATATTTCCACCAATCTACCTCTATACACCTACTAGGCCCAACTTCCATGGAGCCGCTTAAGAACTGAACGTTAAGGCACAACAGAAGTATGCTTACCAGAATGAGGTTACCAGCCCATATACCATTAAACATGTACGATCTGTGACTGGTGTCCTGCTCTATTATGCTTAGCATAACATGTTAAAGCAATATCTGTTGCTCAAGCAGCTCTATCATACTGTCCCGTGTCGATCTGGGCTACGTTCCTGTTCTGACGACACAAGACCGTCAGCACCTTGATACCCAAAACAGTTTTGCTTATAAAGCATTCTTATTAATCTCCGGTCCTTAACTCTGGAAATAAATATTTCTTTGCACCTCAGAACACTTGCCACCATTTCGTCACTCAAAACACACAGTAAAACTCACCCGTTTCCAGTAGTTCAGTAGTTGCTGAGTGCCAAGATCTATGGAAGGGTTCTTTATGGTATTATTATTATTTATACTTTTATAATTAAATGATTTACTTTCCCCTTGTAGTGGCCAGCAACACCAGTCAGTTTGACTTCATCTTTTACCTGGCCCAGTCGCATAGACCTTTATCACTACGTTACACCATCACCATTTGGTGCTCGATACGTAGCTCGGTATACCCTCCCTCCTATTGTGTCTTTATTGTGTTCTGAGAATCTCAGGAATCCTTTTGAGGATTTTAGGGGGGGGGGGTGGGCTGGGGGGGGGGGGGGGGGGTACTTCCGTACAAGAGGAAAAAGAGTGTGTTAAAGTACTATGGGAACATGGAACATTTGGAAGGGGGGATGGGTGGATGGGTGGGTGGGTGGCGGGGCACACCCTCTGCCACACATCGGGCATGGTATAATCATTTATGTGCCCTTTCATTGAAATCAGTGTCTAAACATAATGAGGCCGGCAGAAAATAGAATGGTCAACCCCGTTCTTTTGGAAAACCAACAATCTCGACCGTTGCATGCCTGTTTGCGTACTCGCGACAAAGTGGTAAAGAGTGCGACTTGTATTATATTAACTATACCGAACACTTTCATGAAGAAATCCTTTGCATGCCTGTTTGCGTACTCGCGACAAAGTGGTAAAGAGTGCGACTTGTATTATATTAACTATACCGAACACTTTCATGAAGAAATCCTGGACGAAGGCGGAAATAAATGGACGCACTAAATTATAAACAGCGATACAATCCATGTGTTATGTATTTGGTAAGGATCTATCTTCCATGCCCGTTGCATTAGTTGTTGTAAACGTCTTAAAGCAGCCCTATCAAAATGGGCCCTGAGGTATAGCGCAGGTTGATGAACAAATTCAGTCCCAGAAAGTCAAATAAAAACAACTTTTGTAAAATTACTGGAGGAATTATGTGTACAACCTATTGGACTTATTCTCTATGTTCTTAAAAGCATTTTAGGTAAATCTTTTTCACCCTTCAATAAATTAAGTCAGTTCTACGGGTTGTAAGTGTTCGGGATCGGCAACTGTTCGCACGTGGACCGAAAATTTATTGCGAACCAGTGTGACGTGTGAACGCGGCTGGCGAGCGATGCTCAAATGCGTATGTGTGGATAATTCCAGAGTTACTCGCGTTACAGTGACAACAGACTGTGACCTTTTGAATGCTTCAATGTCATGAAATAGTGGCATCAATCATGATCGCAGTGCCCTCAATGGAAACACAGATTTAAATGTTTCAACTTTTATTTGGTAAAAAAAGGAAAAATAAAAACAGAAAAAACCCACAAAAAACAAAACGCTTAAAATATTAAAATAGATAGGCCTAAATGAATAACAACTAAAAAATAGATAAAGGTATTCCACAGGATTGGATTAGTATTAAAAAAAATCATTGATTATGAAGTTCAAACAGAACGTTTTTTGTGTGTGAAATATTTTCCTGTAAAATGTAGTCATGTTCGAGAAAACTGTATATGCATCTATACTTAATTTTTGTTTTTCTGAAAGCTTACTAATTATGAAGTTCATACTGGAACCATATTTTTTTTCTGTGAAACATTTCCCTCTGGAATGCAGTCATATTCGAGAAAACTGTATCTGAAAACCTAAGAAACACAACATTTTTAACCGAACTTGAAGACAATGCGTTTACATGCTGAAAACTGTGCATGGTTTGTTTCCTTGACCCACACAACGGATTAAGCCCAAATTTTCACAGGTTTGTTATGTCGTGCATAATGGTTGATCGCACAAAACATGAACACGGTCTGGGTCTGAGACTACTTTGTCAGTTCCACCAAAACTGTATAACACCTTTAATTCAAAATGTAATACACCGCACATAGAATGGCGGATAGCCTACAGCAGTTCTCAAGACCGCTGCTGGTTCTAGTATCAAGTATTCTTTCAAGTTAAGTAATGTTTCAGATTGAAATTCTACTTATTAATAATCAAGTTAAGTAATGTTTCAGATTGAAATTCTACTTATTAATAATCAAGTTAAGTAATGTTTCAGATTGAAATTCTACTTTTATTAATAATCATGCATCAAACCTTTAAGGTTTTTTTTCTCTCATTTTTTTTACTCTTCTTTTTTTGACATGTGTGCATGAACGACCCTAGTTAACCAATAATGTATTTTTGACATGTGTGCATGAACGACCCTAGTTAACCAATAATGTTTGCACCATATCCATAACAAAACAGCCAGTAGCACTTTTAAGTAATAAAAAGATACATTCAGAAGCAATTCTCCAGACGGTTGAGATGGCTCTTGAAGGGACAGTGAATAATACAAGTTTCCTTCTTAATGCATTCCTTGCCCTCAAAACCCATCACACTCAATGAAGAATGCAGTACATTTTGATTCAATCATTTCTGGTATGACGCAGCAAACGGAGGGTCAAACACGGCAAAACGACGGGCACTTCAGCGAAAGATATAGTTACAGAAACAGGATCGCAAAGAACTCATTCAAAAAAATAAACATATGATGTCTCCAATCGGCAAGGCAAAGTGAATACTTCGTAGTGGATAATGCATTATGGTAATAAGACAAGTCAGCTTTATGAGGAAAGCCCACAGACACCAGCGAACCTTATACGTCATCATGTCAGAGAACACGAGCAAAAAAAATACATCCATTGACAGGAAGTTCTTTTCATATTCTGAATACATGTACAAGTTCATGCACCTGGGCGGGTTGAGTGCAGTATACTTGTAACAGCCGTCGGGGAAATTGGGTGAGAGGGGTGTGGTGGGGGATGCGGGCGTCCCTGCCAAATTAGAGGTGTTTTTGTGTGTTGAAGTGACGTAGTCAGTTAATGGGTTGTTGGCTGTTTCTGAAAGAGTATTCCCAGGTATTATTCTACGTACTCTTTATTGTTCCTTAATTTTACCTTATATTTCTTACTGTAATATTGTCTGGGCTAATGGGTTTCCCATTAATTTACGTAATTTAGTTCATTTACAAAAGAAGGCTATCCGCATAATTTATAAAGGTCATTTTCGAGCTAGCACCAACCCGTTATTCCAAAATTGTAATCTCCTTCCTATAAACTTGATCAATGTTTTTCAGCAACTGGTTTTTATTTATAAACACCATTTTAATCAACTTCCCCAACACTTTGTTAATATGGTTCAACCAAATTATAATGTTCACAGCCACAATACTAGGTCTTCTTCCCTTTTACATCTTTTTAAGTTTAGGACCTCTGCCTTTAAACATAGCATTAGACACTCTGGGCCTCTCCACTGGAATGAATTACCTGTTAGTTTAAGGAATAGTCGGAGTCTATTTAGTTTTCAACGCAATCTTAAGTCATACCTTCTTCAAAATTGACTTTGTTTTTTTCCGTAATCTTGTTTTCATTTTCTTTCTTACTTGAGTGTAGGACCAAACCAATGGAATGTTGTGTGTCTTTGTTGTCCTGGTCTTTGTTGGTTTTGTGTGTTGTGCTTTGTCTGTTTTGTCTGTATTAACTCTATTGTGATTGTTTCTTTGAGGTTTTTTTTGGTGTATATGGGCACTCCCTAACACAAGCTGTGCTTATTTGGCTGTGCCCCCAATTCCTAAAAATAATGCTTGTATCACTTTGCTTACGTGTATTCATGTTGATTGAGGAATTTGGAAATAAATGTTGCTATGAATGAATGAATGAATGAATGAATAATGTTGTAAAAATACTGTTACATCCACTAATTGTTGTATTGTTATTATTAATAACTCATTCATTAACCTCTAATACGTTTAAACTTGGTATGAGTGCTTCATGAGGATCGTATATGAGAAGTAAACCTGTCTTTGGTTCCGTTGTACACCACGTAGTCTTGGGATGAACTTCATTGGAAGACTGAAATCAAGAATTTCATTGTTGTCTCGAAACGAATCGAGCACCGTAATTTTCCCCCAACTTCACCCAAAACAACATTGCCATTCTGTTCTTACAAGAAACTAGTCCCTTTTTTGATTTCGCCCCCGATCAAAATTGTGACCCACAAATGAATGAACAAATCGGGCGAATATGTGGGGCAAACAATTCAAAAACATTTAGCTTCAATTGGATGTTGAGTCTCTATCGGGTATATAGGGAAGTCGTCGCATTGTGTGCGCACTGTAATAACTTAATTAGTAAACAATGGTATTTGAGTTTTGGAAAAGTGCAGGAAAAGTTGTCGCTGTAATTGGACGAAATGTCGGTTGATTGTTCAATTTTAGGCGAATGAATACCTTTATATCGCGTATCATCCTACATTATAAAGATCCAATCTGACTTTTGCAGAAGTGAACACAGTGGTCACCAGGGGGCAACCTTTATACAGAGCTTCTTAACTAAACCAATCTTATAAAATTAAAATAACAATTATATTAATACACAAACAAAATTTATATATATATATGATTCTTTGTCAACGGGGAACCCGAGCATTCATTATTTTTTGTTTACAACATGTATATACGGTGTTATTGGCGCAGCCAATACCATACCAGAAAACACCAGAGCGAATCTCTTCTCTTAATGTGGTTTTGTTTTTGTGCATCAAAACACGGAACCTTCCAGCTTAGCCTCCCATCCGAAGGACGACACAATTAACGATCATGACCAGGACCCGAACCTATACAATCCCGACATCACCAGAGCTTGGGTCTGGTGCACTAGAACGCTAAGTCGCGACGGTCCAAAGCAACGTTCAGCTATGCTTAGCAGAAATATACATCACCAGCAAGAATACCAACGTGATATATTTTTTCTCATGGCTCAGTTTTGCTAAACAACTCATCATAGGCCGCTAACCTAATGCTATGCTACCTATATACCCTGCCTGAATCCTTCAGACTTTAGACTCTGATGAGACTGGCGTGGCAGTTCAAATAACATGCAAGCACTCTTAGTTTGGGCACGCGGTGCTGGTATCTTACAAAGTCAAAGATTTTCCTGAACGGGATTTTGGTGTTCAGATGTTAAAGGGACACGTTGCCTTGGATCGGACGAGTTGGTCTATAAAAAGCGTTTGTTAACCGTTTGTTATAAAATGCATATGGTTAGAAAGATGTTGTAAAAGTAGAATACAATGATCCACACAAATATGCCTCGAAATTGCGTGGTTTTCCTTTTACATCGTCAACTTACACGGTCGGCCATTTATGGGAGTCAAATCCCATAAATGGCCGACCGTGTTAGTTCGCAAAGTAAAAGGAAAACCACGCAATTTCGAGGCATATTTGTGTAGATCATTGTATTCTACTTTTACAACATCTTTCTAACCATATGCATTTTATAACAAACGGTTAATAAACGCTTTTTATAGACCAACTCGTCCGATCCAAGGCAACGTGTCCCTTTAAGGGATACATCATTGGTTTGGGGAAAGTTAACTTCATTTCGTCCTGAATTTGTCAATACGAAAATGCAAAGGAAACGTGAGAGTTTATCTAAAATATTTTGTCACAACAAAAGCCTTATCAAGAGCAGCAGCAGCAGCAGCAGCAGGAGCAACAGCAGCAGCGGCAGCAACATCATCGACAACAGCAACGGCAACGATGATGACAACAAACACGACAAGGATAACGACGACGACGACGACAACAACGACGACGACGACAACAACAACAACAACAAAATCCCAAAAGGGTTTATGTCTCGAAAGGAATTTTGTGGGCGTTTATAGTTCGATTACTGAAATTGGAAGTACTGGTACCGACTTATTATTTTTTATTTTACTTTTAATTGTTTGTTTGTTTGTTTGGGTGTTTTTTTTTTTTTTTTTTTATTTTTTATTTTTTTTTGGGGGGGGGTCTTCAAACCAGCTATTTTTCGACCTTGGCAGATCTCAGGGGGAGTCGACCGTCGTAAACTCATACAATAAGAATCTTCCACTTTGACATGAATAAGTTATATCTCCGACGGTCTGAATTATAAAGGCCTATTTTTGATCCTTCAATTAATGTTTTCCAACCTTTGATAACATGTCTTGGCTTGGCAGACTTTATAATTATGTGTGCTAATTTGATTTGGTTGTTTTGTTGGGTGAATGTGGCCTTTGTGTGGGAAGAGAATCAAGATTTCACAAAAAACGTGTATTAACATTTCCGAACTCGAGAGTAAAATCATTCCAAAAATGTAATCAAGGATGGGTGGACACCAGCTTGATTTGTTCTCCTTGAATTATAAACCTTGGAAATGTCTTCCTCTAATACGATGTCGTTAATTTAATAAAGCGCGTCTTGAAAGCAACTTGTCATTCAACTGATTGCTACGGATACAAAGAAACGTTAAATGGACAATGGTATAAGCATCGAGACAAATATATTGCAAGGTTATGAATTCATCCCGGAGTTTGGAGTTGGGGGGGGGGGGGTTGGCTTTAAACGAGGGGGATTGTGAGTCTTATATGGTAATTCTATGGAGAAGAGCCTTTGATGAAAAACATATATATAACAAATTCACAAACAAAAAACAGACACAAAACAAGTCGATTTTTTTATAGACATTATGCACAAACGATTTACACAATGAAAAAAACCCCGAATTTATTTATACGAGAAATCATTGCATAACGCAAACTGTTTTTTGTATAAAAACTTTGTTACAATTCTTCCGAATGACTCAGATTTGACTCAATTGATAGATGCCTTTTATCCTTGAAAGATAAAACAAAACAATCTTCGGTTTTCCCTTTCTCCTCAATAAACTAACGTTTAAAAACACTTAATGTAGTGTTTATATATGTATATATATATATACATACACATTCAATTAAAAAGTTGACGCCTAAATAACATTTTAAGTAGGAGCATGCATGCATGAGGGTCTGCACGTTTATAGCCCAGTGGTGGCGGTTTGTGCAGTAAAGACAAGACAAGACAAGACAAAACAAGGCAACTCAGGCTCACAAGAAAAACAGAAATGCAAACATTTTAAAGTGAAATAAAAAATAACCGTTCATTTTCCTCCTGAACTGTTGTGAAGTGGAAATGAATAGAGAAACGACCAGTTGCGCACCAAAGGGACAGATGACCAATATTCAACAACTTTTCTTCTTAGAATCTTAACTTAGAAAATATTTACCCCTATATAATTCCCCCCTGTAGGGTACATTGGGTATGCATGATGCATTTCACTTCTTGTTAGACTCTTCAGGCCGGAACAACAACCGCTTATTATTAGAAAAGTGACTTTTAATCAGTGACATGCACCGGTATGCTTCTCCAGACGTCAGCCATTGCTGGCGCAGAATAAAAAATGAATGCCCCTCCGCGGTGTCCTACTTCGCACAGGTTAAAAAAAAAAAAAAAAAAAAAAGCCAAGAACAATTTCTTTTGAGGACGAGTCTTTATTACCTAACCCCTTAGGTCGCACACAACGTCAAGGCTGACTGACAACACGGCTTAACATTCTCCTATCGCGAGTAGTGATTGCCCGTGGGCCACGGTTACAGTGCACTTGTGGGCAAAACTAAATCAAGATGATTACTTCTATCATAACTGCGGAGGAAATGTTATTGACAGCGTGGAGGGATGGTGGGATGGGCATCGTGACTCCGGGCAAGTGGGAGGGTTATGAGACAGACCGATTACCAGCGTTTATTGACGGCAGACGACGAGCAGTAAATCCACCGCTGAACCAACCCATGAGAGTCAACAGAAATGCAACTTAACTCATTTAATTTCAAAAGAAGACTATGCAAAAAAGCCTGTTATATAGGAACGTGATTAAAACATGTTCATCAGTTGTTTAATTAAAGGGTTCGCGCAACATTGGTAACAAAACATTGAGAAAATAAATGTTCACAATGTAAGTTAAGTGCAGATCCTTGATTTGAATACATGGTACAAATATGTACATGGCATCAATGTGATCATGGTGGAAAACGTCCCTTGAAATAATATGTGTGCCTGAAATGCCATCGATTTTGAGAAAATTACACCGATCCATTAAGCCACGCCCATTTCTCATTGACCAATCACAACCGCGAAATCTGATCACCATTTGAGCCGTTTGGTGATCTTTGCACTAATGGTGATCGGGTTTCGCGGCTGTGATTGGTCAACTCGTAAGGAGGCGGGGCTTAATGGATCGATCTATTAGTTTTGATCTCTCGAGACCAAAACTCGATGCTCTGTAACAGTTAAAACAAATAGTTTCTAGGTTTTTTTTCACTGACTATGTCCTATAGTGACTCCGATGACTAGCTGAGCCTAAATGTTCACAGGTTTAGGAAATGAGTAAAACAGTAGTCTTTATCCTGCAGGATAAAATCCGATGTTTGACATTTTTTTGTAAACATATAATTGTTTTTTTCAGTGTTTTCTCATGACTCCGATTACCGATTGAGCTTAAACTTTCACAGGTTTGTTATTTCAGGTCTTTGACAACTACCAATGCTGTACACACCCTTTAATACGCATGAGACTTGCACAGTCTATCCCTGCATTTTTAAAGTAATTAAAGTGCTTTTAGATTTATCTTTAAAGATGTTTCAATTATCAAACTGCTCCATTTTAATTTGTGTGATTATAATTAATATATTTTGCAATTAAAGGATTATGTTATCTAAGAGACAACTGCCGTTGTTGTCCATGTTCTGCTCTAAAAGTCAAATGTAGGGTGTGTGCGGTGTGTTATTTGAAATAAGAAAAGTACAGTGATTATTTTATAGGCCTATATAAACGTCATTATTTTTGGGCGTGGTCTTTAAATTGAAGGAAGAAGTGATTCGTGTAAACAGTCTTTTCTGTTTTATATTTATATATTTTATTTTTAGTGCTTCGTCTTGTCATCATGTCCTTGTTGTTTTAAAATGTTCATTTATAGTTTATGTCTAATTAGTTTTAATGCTTCTACATGATCCACTGGGAAGACAATTCTCATGTTTTTATCGTGATTGAATAAAATTTGAATCTTTGAATCATTGAATCTTCCTACATTAAGTGATGTCTGAAATCACACAAAAATTAACATATACGTAACAAATAAATGCAACCAGTGTCTTTAAATCCGTTCTTACGGATTTAAAATCTCTTACTACGTATCCACAATCCGTTATTACGGATTCACAATTGTGAATGCGTAATAACGTTTTCATACTCTTCAAGAACGGACTCTGAATCCGTAACAACGGTTTGTGAATCCGTAACACTCGGATTGTGAGTTCGTAATAACGAAACGGAAATTAATTTGTGTTGTTGGTGCAAATGGGTTTTCGTAAATTGTTGACTTCACAGTCAAATTCACTTTGTTGTGGAAACTATTCAAATTACCACAAACAATTTAGAGAAAGCTAAAGAGAGAGTGAGAGAGCGAGAAGAGAGTTTGCAAAATAAACACACACCACGCCCCCATAAAAGAAATACAAAATTGCGTCGTGCGTTTTGCTGTATAGAACATGTTGACCGATTCATAGCAGGCCCCATTTGGAGGAAATTAAAATGATTGTGATCTATTGAAAAATATTTGTTCGTCGCAGCCTGGAAATTAACAGGAAATCGGTTCTGTGTTCGTTGTCGTGTAATGCATAAAAATCGCAGATCTTGTGTGATACAACTTTGAGTCAGCAGTCCATAAGTTTAATGACATCCGATGACTGTTTCATGTGTATTTTTCTCCTCTGCTTTTTTCCGTTCGATGATGAGGGAAAATGGTGAAAGGATTCGACAACCATTCCATGTATTATTACTTTTTTGATCTAGGGTAGGGGCTGTCACCGAGCGGTAGTTCGGGATGCAGAGGCGAAAGCACGACGACTCTTCCACGTGTTTGTCGGATCTTAAGGTTGTTTAAGGGGCATTGGCGTAGGGGGAATCAATGGTGGATAATCCAGAGGGCTTGATTTTCCAGAGGGGATGATTTTCCGGAGGGGTTGATTTTCCCGAATTTTTACACAGATGAACAAATAATTTACAATTTCTAATATCGAGTAACAAGTATTTTTGATTTTGTTTTTTCTGTCAATTGTTTTTTGTGTGCCCGAATTTTCCCCGCTGTTTTATCAGAATTTGAGAGGGCAGTTGCCTCTCTGCCCCCCTGGTTCGAACGCCTACGTTGAGCGGGGACCTTGGCAATGGCCCGGCCGTTTGTTGGTCGCAGAGATTGGGGGTGGGGGGGGGGGGACATAATTAGACTATCGACCTTCCCGAGTTGTTGTTTCTCTTTCTATTTGGACGGGGGAAAAAGAGAACGAAGAAATAATAAAGGCATCTATCTATATGTGGTTTACAGTTCCATACTTCGACTGCAGCAAAAACAGTTTCCATTTCCTGTTTGTACCCATGGACTTCCTTTAACTTGAGATTGGGTGGAAAAAAAGAAACTCAAGAAAGGAAATGTTCGATGCGTTGTGCAAATTGACTCTTTCTTTTTTTATTTGACCCGATTGTAAACATCATTTTAAAAGTCCTTTATTATCATACACGCTGCTATGTATCTTTGCGAGGGTCCGTTGTGTATGCAACGGCGACAGGAATTCTTCTTATAAGTTGAATTTGGCGTCTGAAAGTTGTTCTCCAACGACAGATCAAACACGGCTAGGCAAGGTATACACTGTTGGAGTACTAGATTCCATGGAAATCAGGAACATGGTTCAGTTTTGTTTCGTAAGGACAAAATCAAATGTTAGAAATAAATAAAACATTACGAAGCAAAAATCAAAGATAGTTTAAGTTTAATAGAAACGAATGATGATTTTTATACTGTAACAGAAATCTATTTCTTTAAAAAGCAAAAGCTGAAAGTGGCCAACGAATGATTGAACCTGAGCGTTTAGATCGACCCTCCCCAGGGGTGCATAATCTTTGTTCAACATTCTGGGCGATCCCTAGGAATCGGTACTTTCATGAAGGCTGTTCAAGTCTCGCGAGTCTTTGGTTCCCTAGTACATTGCTTTAACGTGTGAACAAAACAAAATTGCGCGGTTTAACGAAAACTCGCGAGACCTGGACGGTATTGTTTATTTCAGTGCATTTTTGAACGAGAATGTTGACACTTAATTCGCATCACGTTTCCGAGAAAAAATAAAAATAAAAAAAATAGCCCGACTAATTTCGCTTTCAGCCTCGGTTTGGAAATACTGATTCGTATGGGAGAAGATGTCTGCACCGCGATGGAAGGTCCTCATCACCAACCCTCACCTAAGATCAGAAGTCTGTCGTTGACGGAACTACAGGATCATAACAACAAGGCCGGAAGGCCTAAAATCCTGATCGGTTTGATCCGTCCACCTCCACCGACAGAGAGCCCGTACAAGATGAGTTACAAACCCACGGCTCTCCTCGACTGAAACGCAATACATGATTAGTCAGATACCTGCCCACCGTCATCAAACACATGTCATTACTGGCGGGCAGTTACTACACCATCAGTAATTGATACTGGATGACATAATCACCACACAGGACAAAAAAAGAATAGAGAGTACAGAATTGAGAAAGAAACAAATTTTCCGAATTCTAAACCCGCGATGGATGAGACTTGGATTGAAATCTTAATGCATCATCCTAGTGATTAAAGATCCTTGCTTCTGATTCTTCCTCGAGATTGATGACGGAAATTAAACAGTCATACAAGTATGATGCGGAGTGAGGCAGCAAACAGCCCGAAGGGGAAACATGGTATGTTTCTTGTTGGGGGTGGGGAGGTTGGTGGTATCATGTCCACAACAGTCTCCCCTTCAAAGGTTGAATGGGTTGTAGCCAATCATGTTATGCAGGCAGTCCCGAGGGGCAGTAGAACATGAAACCCTCAATTTCCTTTCGATGTTACACGGTGGCGGAAGAACACAGTACGTGCCTCGTGGCTACATGTCATTACTATTTGTTTGCAGTAAAAGATTAAATAAAAAATGTGCATGCACAGCAATATCAATATAGCATTGTATGCAATTGGAAGCAGGGCTTTGCTGGAAAGTTTAAATGTCTGAATTGTACTGAATAATAGGTGCTTGACTTCAATGAGCTGATTACATTCTGATTATTCCTCCAATTAAGGATACCTTTCCGAAATCACATCTTGGATCATTCCCAACTTCCTGGGAATTATATGCAGCCCGAGAGAGTTTTATTCGCAACCTTGAAGACATTATCTTAATAATAGGTCAAGTCCCCCAAACTAAAAAAAGACGAAGAAGAAGAAAAAGAAGAAGAAGAAAAACAGACCTTCTACGAGTGTGGCATCCTGCCAATTTACAATGACCTTCTCTCACCTCATGGGTCCACATTTATACTCCTGGGTGCAGTGAAGTCAATAACTGGCACAGATTGTATATGCCAATATGAACAACGATCTATTTGTATATCGAGGGGCAAAACAAATTCCAGGTCTTTTCTGTTTAGAGCCTCTACAATCAGTACCCACAGTCACATTCACCCCCACTGTGTTCGTGACACAACCCCCGGCTTCCCCACACCTGGGGGCTCTACACTCACACACATGTATCACTGCATCTGACCGAGATTTGTTTCGTTTCCATCTCAAAATCAATGATCCTCCCTCCATGCAATGTTGTTCTACTTTAAAAGCACTATAGTACACGCAGAGGCAAACACCGTGCTCACTTTACTGATTGACTTAAGTCAACCCCTCCACTAATGGACGAAGGGAATGGGGGAACCCCTCTGACCATCGATGATCAAGGGTCCTTTTAACTGATCTATCAATCATGCCCGCACGAAACTCTGTCTATGTAGCAGATATTAAAACCAAAGTTTCCGTATTTGGATCGATATTAAGAGCGGTCATCTCGTTTGGATCTATATTCTACTCGATCGAATCAACGTTCCCATCTCCGGAATTCTCGGAACTCCAAGAGGCAATTTTTGTAATTTTAATTTGCAGGATGTACGTTTATTACAAAATTGACTGTTATGTCATCTACTATGTTTATGTAATCGATTGTCTCTGATTCAAACAATCGATGTCAGTTAATTTCCGGATACTGCACTGTCGTAGTCAATACGGATACTTTGATAATGATCCGACTTGACCACGACAAACTGCCGCGAGTGTTCGAATAACGCCATGCGTTATTTCCGTAAAGTATGTATTTGATAACAAAAACACACATTACTGGTATAATTGCAAATCTGGAACTTAATCTTTGAGAAGGGAAAGGACATTTTCATTTTGCAAAGGGGAACTTCAATTTGAAAATCTTAAAGTCTTTATGAAAATATTCAAAGGGCACTATAAGGCCAAGCCCCCAGGGCCTCCATGTAAAGTCCAGACTAGTATCAATGACGTACGTGAAATAGTTCACTGAGTTTTGAATGACTTTAAGAAACCCTCTTATTTGTAATCTGCTTGCCTTTACTGTACATTACGTTTACACAAAATCTGCATTGATCGTAAAGATTTCTTCCGATTCATTTATTACTCTGGTTGCCACTAACAGCTGCCATAGATATTCATCTCGCCTCTAGAATTTTGTGTTTGACCTAGTTTTACGGCAATCGATAGTAATAAAAGTTGACCGACCTCACCCCCCTCACTTTCGCATTCATGAGATGTTCATTTTAAATATCCCCGATTTAAAGCTTAATTGATTCTCAGTGCTACACAGTGTCCACTCGGTCTGTGAGGAAAGACAAATAAACACACCCCTTGACGTCCTGAATCCCGACTACCACAGGAACAAGTTTATTATTCTTGGAAGGACTCTTCAGAATGAAGACAAAACTTTTCAGCCGTCTCTTCCTTACTTCAAGAAACAGACCAAGTTATGATTGCTGTTACACATCAAGAGGACAGCATTTCAGACCACTTAAAGCCGGTACACTTCTTAAGTCAACCGTTTTCTCTCGAAGTCTAAGCCTCCAAAGTGCAGAATACACTTACGCCCGGGTTGTGTAATTTTGAAGGGAGCTAGACCTATCGATTAGAGGTACGTATATATAAATAGCTCCAAAATAGCTTTTCCCTGAGCCCGAGGCTTAGGGGCCGTATAACCCCCAGTCAATATCACAGCTAGCTAGCACCGTCAACATTACAGATCATGCGCACATGACTCGTCCGACGCTGCAGCAAATTGGAGTGGCCATTTCTAATGTTTTAATAAGGGATGAGGTGCTAGAATCTTCAATAAATGAGGACACTGGTTACCAAGAGTGGCAAAGATGTCAAACATACTTTTAAGCGTGGAGTGGCCATTTTGTTTTCTTGCAATGTACAAGTGAAGTAAAGCAAAAAAGGCAGCTGGAAATACGGTGTTTATGTACACTAGGGAACAATATGACAAAGTGGCCACGGTGCGGGGAAGGTCTGTACAAACGAATCGAGTTTACATTAGTGTCGTTTAACCGCATGTTAATTTAGTATGAGTATTATCACTATAGTTCGGAAACAAAACAGCTACTATAAATTTTGTGTTTGACCACTTCACCGGATGTGTGTCAAGCACTCAGTACTTTCCCGTCCTGTGAAAACAAATCTGCAGGCATATCACTCGTGTGGGATTCGAACTCACGACCTTTGCCATTATACATGAGCAAATGTCTTACCACTATTACCCATCATTTATTGGTTTGGCTATAGAGGTAGTTCGAATCCTATTTTCAGCAGTGGGTACCTCAACGATTTTAATACATGTTGAGTATGGGTAAAACACAAATAATAATTGCAAATTTGACATCTATTGAAAGCAGCTATTAACAATTTGCCAAACTGTTACTTTATTTAGTTCAGTATAAGCACGCGAGGAAATTCGTCGTAAGCGTCACACGGGAATATATTACTCGTTTGAAGGGTGTGCATAACATTGGTTAGATTGTTCCCAAATTCGCACACAATGTAGTCTACGTGGTATAAAGATGGTCATGGTGGGAAGCTTCTTTTGAAATATTTTTGCAATATTTTTGTTTGAAATGCAATGGTTTTGAGAAATGAGTAAAACAAGGAGTTTTGATCTTGTAAGTCAAAAATTCAATGTTTGAAAACAGTGACAACTTTTAAGGATATTTTCCACTTATTTTGTCGTGACTCCAATTACCGATTGAGCTTGTGACTTTCACAGGTTTGTTATTTCATGTATATATTGGGTCACATCAAGCGTGGATATACTGGTCTGTGACAATTACCAATGTGCCATATGTGCTTTAAGAAAGGTTATCTAAAATCCTAAACTTTTCTCCTAAAACTATGAGAAGTGCTGCTATAATGCGTTTATTTTGCAACATACGGTGACACCTATGGCCGTTATTAGTATGCTCTTTACAGTCCGAACACCACTTCACCTCCAGACATTGTAAAAACAACGGAATCCGACACTGATGTTAACCTCAAACATTGGAGCAACATTTTGAAAGTAAATTTCTAGGTCTTGGGTAAACGTTTTACCACGCATTCTTAAAAAAACACGTCACGGGATGAAGGGGGTGTCTTGTGGGGGTGGAGTTAAATTCATAGCAGATTGACGTATTTTATATTTTGTGTTTTTTCTTCCTCCTTATTTTTGTGCAGTTCAAAACAAATAATAAATGTAAATGCTGTCAATTGAATTAGATCAAAAACTATACACAGAGAAAACGGCGCTCGGGTTGAACGACAAAACCAAACCTGACCAGTGCGTGGTAGAGTTTCGGGCACAAAAACAAAAAGAGAGCGAGATTAAAGATGTCAGGTCCGAATTTTCTTGCCGATGTGACCGGAAAGTTCTGCAAAAAGTGATAACTGGCTGTTAATTAAGAAATCGAAATTAATTATTGTCGGGATCTCGACAATGTTATCTCACTTCCATCAGTCATGTGCAATTTGTTTTGAATATGTTATTATACTTTGTGCTTTGTCCGTCCCACAAGGGAAAGTTTTTGCATGTTGTTCGTTCGTTTTGAAGCAGCATTATCTGTCAAAATTCGTCCGGAGGAAAAACAATATCTACAAAAAGCAGGCTATACAACGTATCATGAATTAACCACCATGTCGGGGGGGGGGGGGGGGGGGGTAAATTAGACCTCTAACCCTATTAGTATTACACATGATCAAACGACACCCGGATGTATTATGAGGGACCCCAAACTACCATTTTGCTATCCAGGTCCTCACGTTGAGCTTGTATATAACGCTAAGGTACTGTTATCCGCATTGCCGGTTCTTATTTTTGAACACTCTTATTATGACCCAGCGCTGTAATGGATGCAGCTCGTCTTACTGCAAATTCAAGTGAAGTTTAGCATATCAAAACACACAACTCATTTCGTTTATGCATTTTAAATGATGTTTCTGAATACTTTTTCATGACTAAAAAAAGACTGTTTTGTAAGCCATACCAGCACAAAAACCCACAAAGATAACATCATCAAAAACAGATCCCAAAAATAACATCGTCATGCGAGGACTCCAGCTGTTCATTTTTCTACGTAGTTGTAATAATATACCCTCATAATTGAAATAAACACTCCCGGGACGAGTCAGTAGAAAAAGTGAGTTCCGGCTCTCTCGCTCTCCCTTTTTACGCCATAAAGCTGAACTATGCCTATGTTTCTGGACACTGCCCTGCAGTCAGCACTTTACTGATTTTCATTAAAAAAAATATATAAGCTTCCCAACCAAAATAAACAAGCCAACCCGACCAACCCGACCCTTTTAGAACAATTTAAGAGCGAAAAACACGAAATTTAATCCCCGCAAATGCTGTCTGCCATGTCTACCATGTGAAGAGGAAATGGTGAAGACGTAAGATTTCACCCGTTGTCTCTGTAGATAGTTTTATAGGCTGCGCAGTTTATTGATTGAGAACCTATCGCATGCTTCATCACACCCATACTTTACTCGGCTTAAGTTAATGTGCAAATTCCGCTCCATTTGACTTGTCAAAATGCAGGAGACTCGGGAAAAAAAGAAAAGAAAAAAGCACGAGGAAAATGGAAAAAGGAACAAAAACCGCGTCGTGGATTTCAGCGCTAATGACAAACTATGAAAGGTGAGGGTATCTGTTGGACTTGCTAATAGGCCTATGCCCCATGAATTGATGATCAAAATCAATCAGACATCAGCATGCTCGAGTCAACACTGAAAGTAATGGTATCATTCTGTTCTACCCGTGAATTAATGGTGCAGGCAAACTGCATTTGTGTTTAGAAATGTCATATTTATTTCAAATCCCGTATAGAATTTAGAGAGTGCGTAAAATAATGAATAGTAAATACTTCAAAAATAGTTACTTAGTTGGTTCTCGAGAACCATATTATTGTTGATATACGTTTTTCACCATACAACGTTTGAGTTGATTCCTTATTTTGTTTTATTTGGCACACATCACGGTAGCTCCTTGGGGTTTGAAAACAAGCTTTGCACTTTCAGAAACTCGTCAATAATGAAATTAGGTCGTAACCTACGCTGTATACAATCGCATCAAGTAAAGTGAATTCAATATATGAATGCGAAAGTGGAAAAGAACAAATACAGACCGAAAGAACGACACTAGTTTTCTGGTAGAAATTGTCTCTTAAAATCCAAAGTGAGGCAAAAAATCCTTCGTTCTTTGAAGCTTACAAGACATGTAAATCATAATAATTACAATAATTATACTAAAAACAATAACAACAACATAAATAATACTACACAATATTTACCCCTATTTCGGGTTTTATTTTGTATATAATATAAGGTATAGGGCCTATATATTTTTCAATATCCTGCCAAAAAAACCAAATATATATATATACAAACAAGAAATGAATCCACTCTCATTTTTTTATTTAAAGAGTAAAACTATAGCGGGATGGAAACAAATAGAGCGTGGTCGTGTTAGAAAGAACGGCCTCGCTTTGGCTATGGCTAGCTCGTTGAATAGGTCTGCAGTCAACGGCCGAAGCCGTAGCAGTAGCCGTAGCTGAAGGTGCTTGACTCTGACGCGGCCTCAGGCCTACCTAATAGAGTTGTCAGTCCATTTGCTGCAGCTGATAATGGAGTTTCCGTTTCTGTAATTTGCCTCGAAGAGCAACTTTCAAATATGACAATATTTTTATCAAATTATTTTAATGTTGATATAATTGAGCTACCGATTGTTCGACATTCATTTTCTCAAAACTAAATTGTATATTCGGTTATTTAGTCACGGCTATGCATGGCTGGATGTTGTTAAAAAAACAGTTGTTCGCGTACATATCGTCTTTTGTCTTTTTTGTAAAGATTCAATTGATGAAAATTTAGCAAATCTCAGAATCCAAATTTATTGATTATTGAGTGATTCGATATTGCAGGATATACTGGTGGATCATTTTCATATTTATCTCTTTTTTAATATAGGTTTTCTCGGTCAAATTCAGCAAATGAGCAGCCGATTTCATTTTCGTGCGTTCTAATTAAAGCTATTTTGCCTCTCCAGTTGTTACTGCGTTTCAAATTCAGAATTCGGCCATTCAATTTAGTTTTGAGGCATTCAAATTCCTTTAGCACTGTGTTCAATTTAGCATATCGTCATTCTTTTTCGTGACACTAAATCATCATTCAATTTAGCAAAGCTGGTTCGACTGGAGTTTTTTACTGATTTTTTTTTTTCAATTTCGTAAAGAGCCAATCAATTTCGCTAAATGAGAATTCAAATAAGTACGACTTAAGAAATACAAATAAACAGATAAACTTTAATTCACTTTAATTCAGGCAAACCTTATTTTCTTTAGTTAGGCCTATGTTTCCAGTACACTTTACATGGGGCCCTTGAGGTTTTTTTTCTTCTTCTTTGTTTTCTTCTTTATTTTATTTTTTATTTTATTTTTTTGGGGGGGGGATCTTTGGTTAACTGACCGAGACCTAATTTGTTTTTGTGTCTGAATGGGTTGTTTCTTTATGTTTTAAATTTTTTATTTTTTGTTTCATTGTTGATGTTGTTTCTTCCTCAACCATCAATCTGTTGGCATGCCAGACATCTTGGCATATACGTTTGGGTATGGTTGTACCACTGCATGCACTTCACTTGGGTGATGGCATCAACGCTCTGAATGGCTGCTTGTTGAAGGAGATTGCACCTCCACTGCTGCATGTTCATTCCTGCTTGTTGGGCAGCCTGTCTGTCTCCGACACGTTGTTGCCACTCAGGTAACCCAAGGATGCGTTTAACTGCAGCCTTGAATGCAGAGTGTGCCATCTCCGTGCTGTTGAATGAGGAGTAGGGACCACGAGCTGCCATTTCTAGAAATATGCGTGTTAAACTAGTGCCAATAAGTTAACCCTATTTATGCCCTTAACATTCGAAAGGAAACAAAAGTTTAACGGAGCGTTTTTTAGATTGTACAAATTCCCGAAATGACTGCCCATAAATGAATTTGAATAACTAAACACACGCCTCAAAAAGTTCCTGCGAATTTGAATGCTGCTTTGTTGAATTGTTAAATTGAAAGATTATTTTGTTAAATCGAATGACACAACAGAACATTTGACTAGTCATAAAACGAAATCGAATGACCCTTTTCAGTAGCATTCGATTTCGCGCGAAATAGAATAGCGTCGTGGTTAAATTGGCTGCTCATTTGCCGAAATTGACCGAGAAAACCTATATTCAAGTCAACAATTATTTGAAAAAATCTTGTCGAAGTAAAACATATTTTTACAAATTATATTACATGGATAAGAAAACAATACAAGAATGTGTAAATCTATGTAGATCAGAATTAAACAAGTAAATGGCTGTCAGATTAAGCCCAGGCTTGTAGAAGACAGCCCCTCCAAAAACAAACAAACAAACAAACAAACTACAAACGTTGGAAAAAGAAGACAATTAGGTAACGCAAAACAAAACAAAAAACAAACCGAGAATACAAAGACAAGAATACAGAAACGGTTCCACAAATACTGGTCCATAAAAATGTATTCTCATCCGGCAAGGATAAAATGATGCTGTTTTATTTTTATATATAAATATTTTAAACATCTGAATTGATTTACCAGATGCTGTCCTCCATACATAAGTCACGCTTGTTTAACAAATACAAGTTATTTATTATGTATTTGTTCAAAAACTGGTTCGTGTGTAGAATGGTGTTTTGCCGAGCTGTAATCTATTAATGCATGAATGTTATCAATTTATATTTGTATCTTCTGCTCGGTCGGTATTATTCATTTTTTAATACAAGGACATTCCTCACGGCACCCACAACATAATCGATTTTACAGACAACAACAATGGTGGTAACTATGTTGTGCTTACTGTATTAAAACGTATCTTAAAACGTATTTTAATAATGTGTATAACATGTTCGTGGAGTTCATAATATTTTGATATTATAACAACACCACATTCTTCTACAACAAGGCTGTTTTTACAAACGTTTCAAAAGGATAGATTGCGACCTTTGACGTCGGCTTTGCATGAGGCTGCGGCACCATCTTGAGACCATGCAGTGGCTTCAAAACGGCTGGGACCCGATAAAAATACGCGGTTTGGTTAGAATTTTCGTCAGACTTAGACTTGCATATAGTCCTGTTGGTGAATCAATTTGTCAGGTCATGCAGTAGCTTATGCCGCACGCGCAACGCTTTCGCTACTTCTGGCGACACCAAAGCTTGCATACGTTTTGGTAATTTACCAAATAATTGCCAATTCAATCGTTCTTTACATTACAGAAACTGATAATTATGTGAAAACCACGCTAGAGTCTCAGTGCAAAAGGTACACGAGATCAAGTCCAATTACAAAGAAACTCCACATCAATCACACATTTATATAATCATCAATAAACGACTTCAACGGAATTCTAATCGTTCTTTTGAGTCAGTTTGTATAAAGTGAGCGTGGCTTACAGTGGAATTACGCCACAGAAGAAGAATCACGGTGAACCGAAACCGGTGGTTCGAAATGGAATGTGATTCCTCCTTGAAATAGAAGTTTTCTATCAGCTGCCAATGCTAAAAAGTATACTCTGATGACTTCCTGATGTTACCACTCTTCCTCAAGATGTTCATTATTTCGGTCTTCTACACCACCGGTCACTTGAAAATGGAAGATTTTACGTTTCCAGAGTAAAAGGATGCGGGAGACTTTGGCCTGAAACCATCAATATATTTTTCCCTTCTGTTCCTTGTGGCAGATAAAGCACTACTGAATGACCATATTATAGTGCCGCATCCCGCTGAGGGAGAAATTCGTATTCATATTTGCAGATCTTGTCCGTAGTTATATTGGAATTCTCGAATAAATTCAAGTAATGGAAATGCCAAGTCTGTCATTCCGATAGGACGTATTTCTTACCACACTCAAAATGGTCAGTCAACTTGTAGAAATTACGACGGCTATTTCATGGTTAGAGTGATTTATTTGGATATGAGTCTGTCTATTTAATGACACTATCTGTTTCATGCAATGGTAAACTGTTAAAGGGGATGTATTGTAATGCGTATACGAAGACTCGATTCTTGTTCTTTTTCAGCCCCCATGAACACGTAGCAATGATATGGATCGGACTAGATCACGGCGAAGTGGGGATTTATTATGTGAAAGTCAAAGCTGGGGGTCTGGTACCGAACTCCTGGGGTGGAATAAGACAAGCTTTCCCCGCACCCGTCTGGCACGCACGGCATTATATTAACGGTATCGTGTGACGCTATAATGGGCAGGCAAGTGGACTTCCAACATTCCGTCGGCGTTTTCACGAAGTGGCGAATCCGTGGAAACATTTGTTTTACAGCATTTTGTTTTTTTGCATTTTTTAATTGTATTTGGTGTCCTTAACAATTCTGCAAAGTTTTAAGTCTTAAAAGCGTATACAATTTTAATTACGCTTATTGCATAAACGGCGAATCAGTCAACTTTACGGATTTGCGTTTTCACGAACTGGCGAATAACCTTTTCCCCAGGGTTAATTTGTAATGCTACCGCTTAACGCGCTTGTCAACGTCGTCACCAGCGAATCCGCGCCCTGTGTGTGGCGAATCCGGCGTTTACAGCATTTTGCGTTTTCACGAACCGGCGAATCAGACCCCCCTGCGGGTTTTCACGAACCGGCGAATCCGCGCCCTGTGTGTGGTGTGAATACGCGTTGTGTGTGTGGCGAATCCGGGGTGCTCGTTAATTTGCGTTTTCACGAACCGGCGAATAAGTTTTGAACCAAACAGCATTCTAACAAAGCATCACAATAAAGAAACAAGTATTTAGTCATGTTATTTAACTTATACACTACCGTATCACTATAAAATATTTAACACTTTCAATTAAAAGACCGGCGAAAACACATTTTTTAAATGTGACCAACTTCAAAAGCGTTTTTCTCAAAACGCTGTTTTCAGCTGCGTGGGCGGATTCGCCGGTTCGTGAAAACGCCGACGATTCATTGGAGTAGAATTATTCCATCGTGGAAACTGATGCGTTACTTTAAGTGTGAATTCTCAGATATGCAGGTAAGGTTACAAACTTATATTAATTTGTGAAAATTTCACTTCAAAAGGTGGTCGCGTTTTTGAGATATCGACGAAAAACCGGAGGGAATATTATGTCCACGCCGGAAGAATAATCCCTGTAGGAATACACAATCTGATAAACTTGTCTGACTTTTCTGGCATAAAACCTGATATCTTTTTCAATAACCACATCACTTCGAAGTGAAATGATTCTGAAAATGCTATACAATCGAAAGCTGTTGTACTTGTAACCAAGTAAGTTTGAAGAGTGATTACCAAACGTATTTACATTCCCTTTAATAACGATACTGACTAAAACGTACTCCTATGAAGTATAGCCGTATCGATTAAACTAACTAATTTAACTAATTTAAGACAACAAACATCCCCTCATGGTAGATGAATTGACCCAATACACCAGACGTCAACACAATAAGCCTGGTTGTGTCTTTTGGAGTCAGTGTCACTGTGTGTTAATACAGTGCAGTGCGATTTTAGGCGACGCGACGTTTTCAACGATTAACTCAAAAAATGGTGAGTGCGTAGCACCCGGCGCGTGTTCCATTACGTTCAAGGGGGGGGGGGGGGGGGGGGGGGGGGGGGGGGGGGGGAGGCGTGTTCAATAAATGGTTAATGAGCCTAGACTTGCTTCTAATTCGTGTCATCAGATTTACTCTTTTCAAATGAGCAAACAACAGTTCGAAAAGTGACCCTGAATATATTTTGTGTCAATACAAAAGGAAAGTATTGCAAACAAATGAATTTAACTTCCAACCGCCCCTGTTTTGGTAAAATATAGTTTCTTCGCTCAGAACCCTTGCCCTCTCCCCTGCAAATAAGATCGTAGAAAAAAAAATTACACAAAATGAATGGTTCCATGCATTAAATAGCCCCCAATGAAAATGTCTAGTTATACACCACTGAGTTTGTTCTTATTGCGGTTAGCAATAAAGAGAGATACCGAGTTACCGATGCTCTTTGGTAATTTAAACCTAGTTTTTAGAGCACCCACAGGAAGGAAAAGGAAAAATAATTCTACCTTCACCGTTATATCGACCCGGAGGGTCAGTGCAATATTGATTTTCGTACTAGTTGAAGTGACCGGAGTAAATCGTATCGCTATAGCGGACACCTGATCATGGCCGTTCGTTCTTTTGTAACTTCGTGTCAACAAAATGTATGGACTTGGACGTTTACATGGTGAAATAATTTGTGATATTGCAGAAGTAACTATCCTATAAAAAGGAACAGCAAGTCAGAGAACTGGAATTGTCAGAAGTATTTTAAACAAAGGTCGCTTCGTATAATTTTAAGTAAATGGAATAAAAGTGAAAACTAAAGAAACGAAATTACAAAAAATGGTTCTTGGTTCTTATATATTGTGGACATACTAGTCGAAGCTATAGATCAAGGCAATTTACAACATTATTGTTCCTGTTCATTAGACCTATTTAGACCAATCCTGAAACTTTCTCAACTCCCTGGGGAGCATACTACCGCTGCTTATAAAATTAGCGCTAAGGGGTTATTCCAATTGTCCAACACAATGCTGTCTCAGCACTCTCCGATTCCCACTTATACACCTATGTTAAGAGAAGCAATTATGGTTATTAAGTGCCTTGCTCATAAAAACGTACAGGTGTAATGACCGGGAATCGAACCATCAGCCACGACACGCAACAAGATAAGTGGGAATAAATTTAGATTTAGAAATCAAGTGCTTTTGGTGGTACTATGGTCGGCTTCGCTGTAATGGCAAGATTAGATCACTGTTGGCTGACCTCTTGCAGCTGTAGCGTGAGAAGAAGTTCCGATGATACAGAGGCGATTGGAATGATGAATCACAAAGGCGGGAAACTCGAGTATTTATGGATCTTGACGCAGAGTGCTTACTCTAGAGTGTGTGTTGTCTTATGCCAAAGTGGATGCTTAGATGGGAGCGGGCTGAGGGTGTGCGGGAATAAATGACACCTGTCTAGTATTTGGTTGGGTAGGTATACACATTCAAACTGTGAAGATGAAGGTCCCCGGCTGGAAAGTATGTACACAATCAATGATAACTGTTGCCAAAAAGTACAAACAGAAGAAGGACAATAATTATGAGGTACCCAATTGAGGTTTTTAAACATTTGTTTGTAACAGTGTTTAGGCCTACATGCGAAGTGTGGACCTGGAAACAAAAGCAGTCCACATAATATTACGGACTTGAAACTCTATGTGGACTTTCCACAGTTTATTTTTATTTTTTACTGTGTTGAAGAATATGTGTTTTCTAATTGCACAGAATAAATTAGGAATGTCCACAGAGTGTATGCAACACGAAGCTGTGTGGGTTAGTAGTCCAGGGGCTCCCTATGGCGAATTTTATGCGCAATCTTGAAAGGGTCAGTGACTGACTATCGTATAGAACCGAGAATGGCATTAAGAAAAGAAAACAACAGTTTACCCAATTGTAAATTCTGAAGTAAAAGTGATCATTCCGTACGGAGATTTTTAAAAGACTATAGCAAAGTAATAGTTGAGTTGATTTTTAATTTGTATATACGGTAAGGTCAATAATCAAAGGACCGATATGCATGAACAATTTTGTTGTTGAACTTTTAAGCCTATTTCATAGATTAAATTTAGTTTATCGTTTTGATAATATTTAAGAACTATCATTTTATCACCTAGATTTCATTTCTTTCTGTGATCTAGCTTTCGTGGTACAGTTGTTTTCCCCCCTTTATTTTGTTTTCTTGCATTTTTGTGACTTTTATAAGTTCTGCCCTACATTTTTGTTTGTGTCAATTTGCAAGTAGAAAAGAGCATGTACAACTGAGCTGGTATATTATGCTTTGATACATAATTTGGTATCTAGGGCACAAGACCTGAAATGCACAACCTGGTTGTGCATTTTCTGGGTCGTAATAAGCAGGATTCCGCTATGCATCATGGATCATTATACGAGTTTGATTGCATTCTGCATCAACTCAACGCTGGAGTTCACACTGGGGAAATTTGAAAGTATGACAATTGAAAATTGACAGTATTAGTATTTAAGGTTAATGCTCGGAAAAGCGATGGCTAGACTGGTCCCCCGTCTTTATTCGTACTGGTCTGTACAAACCAAATTGTTTCATTGGATAGTCATATAGTATGCGATGACGTATAACTACCAGACTGATAAGTGATGCTCCACACAATGCCTTAATACACAGTATTATGACATGCAAGGTCCAAAGTGCATCTGGCAGGAACCGGGCAAGTTCTACAGGTCTGTTTGTGGCGTTGTTCACGGACCTCGAACTGTTACGTCAGAGTTCGGGCTACTTGGTGTCACCCACATGCCGACATGGAACAATTGAAACAAGATTAAGCCTATTTTTTTTAGGGGTGAACTCGAACTGCTTGCACTTTGGAAAACAACGTCCCCAAATTAAAATGTTTGAGCTTCGAAAAAAACAAAAAAACCTCTTCGGGGTAAAACTCTTGGTGGCGCCCTATATATTACAGATCGCCCGTATTGCAAAAACTTTTGAAATTCTTTCTTATGAAGTCTAATCAAATAAGGTACTTGCTGTTGAAACGAAAACAGTCTCTCAGCAGACTATTATGCTCCATATACTTATAATGATTTTACATTTAGGTTTTGCCAAAATGTACCATACACACTTTGTCCAGTTTAATCCGACTCCAAGGTACGAAGGTCGAGTTAAGACAAAACTGAAACTAAGTTAATGTTTGAACTTACAGTTTCTTTCCTCTCACAGGTTTGTTTAAAACTAATTTTTTTACCCGACCTTGAAAAGCAAATGGCCTAGGAGATTACAAACAATATATTTTTTTCTTGCATTAGAAAAACAGTAAACTTACTTAGGAAAAAATTAATAAAATAAAAGTCATACAGAACCTTTTTGGATCGCTTGATTAATTTATAAATCAACTTCCCGCAAACGCGAATGATTTCAATCAAAATGTGAATCTCGATTTAGGAAGTGTGCGTCTGCACGAATGCTTTTTTCGTGTGCTCAAGCTCTTGTGATGGCTTGGCGTCGAGAGAGAACTTACCAAAGTGCGCCTCAACCTGCGAATTGGAACAGTGAAAGAGAACTTTGCTCGTCTGCTGTGGAGACATGACTTTGAGCCACGTTAATTTTCATTCTTTAGATGCTAGATCATTGTAGGATGGAGTGCGCTATACTTTCCAGGAATATTTTGAAGTATTGATGTACTAGGCAGTCGGGCACGCACGCATTTTGGAAAGTGAAACAGTCACAATATATCATACTGACATCCAGGGAAATATGTAGGGGTGTGGGGACCTAGCAAACTGGTACCCACAGTTTCCTCTAGATTCCAAGACGTATTTAATGAAACCTATCAAAGGCTTAACGCAATGTACCGCTGTTTTCTTCTGTTCAAATCAATGCCATCAAACCGATGCAAGAAGGCCTGAAACTTAAAAAAAGAAGAAGGTATATTTAGAATTGTCATACCACTGCATCAGTGTATACTTTAACTAGAGAGAAATTTAGCTTACTGGAACTGTTATGGTGGAAACTCTCTGCTTTCATTCACGCTGTAGACGTGTCCATTGTAGTCAGTGGGCCGTATAATAAATATTGTAAGTTTAACTTTGTGGACAGTTTATCGTATATTTTTGTGAACTCATCGTACACTCCCAGGTCAGAATTGACCTGCATTCCAAGTCTCAGGACCCAGGTAAGGCTGACCAGGAAAGTGGTTTGAAGTGCGGTAATTTTCTGGAACTTCCAAATGCTTTTTTTTTCTCTTGACCACGACAGTATTCCAAGCAGAGATATTTCTCTGGAGATTTGCCGTTGGCGTGAACTTTGTAATCAGTTAACTTTCAGATCGAAACTATTACGGCGACATTCAATGCTGTACTTTGTTTTTTCACTCACGTAAGGATAGTGGCCGAGAGACAAATGAATTGAAATCCCAGTCGCGTGTTTTATCGGGTCATCAGGGCTTTGCCTCTTGGCTATATCGGGGGCCAACTCGACACACTGAGAAACAATTAATAAAGATTCACGCCGTCTATCTCGACACCCAATCTCGATTAATTTCTTGTTCATTTTCTGTTGGTGAAGTCTTAACGCGCGACTCCTCTCAATTTATTAGACGAAATCGCCAATACACAATTCCTGACCACTATCGCTATTGGAATCTCGGTATAGTACATTTCTGAAGATTGGACGATTTCTCTGACCGTTGTTATGGTTTTTTTACAGTGAGTTTTCGATAAAAACATTTATGCTATAATCAACGAAATTTTTACATCATATACCCTCCACAGAGGGTCCTGTTTGGTTGCAACACCCCTATTGTACGTTGTCAGGACACGCTGACAAGCTTTTAGGTTTTAAGAGGGTTTGTTTTGCAATTGTTTAACTTTTGTTTTAAGTGTGTTGTTAACATGTCCCAAGCATTATGTTAGTTTAAGCTTATTTGTTTACTAATTTAAATAAGTTTTATATTTTGGTTTCATCTACCAATAACGAATGACATACCAATTGTTTTACATAAAGGATGCTGGCAGAGTTTTGCAGATAAACTGTGGATTTTCAAAACATAATTTCCTTGCAAGAGACAAGACCCATGCAAAAGTTTAACGACAAAATTTGTGATTAAAATATTGAAGAAGAATAGAAGATCCAGAAAAATGAACGGAACACAAAGCAAGGGAGCCATCAGCGATCCACAATCAACCACTTTTGACAAGAGCCACTAATGTTAAACCCACCGACAGAAATACGACTGAATAAGTTAATGGCTCTACATTAATGCACACACTAATTATTTGATGGGGTGGGAGTGCGCAAGAAGCTGTTTGAAAGAGAGCGTGCGATCCGAAGGTGAGTTACAAAGAAGCAAACCCAACCCCCGCCGAAACCCCGCCACATACTGTTCAAGACGACAGCTAAATCCAATCAATTTTCATTTCACATTGATTTGAAAAGAACATGAATTGAACCAAATTAATTAGAATCAATTTAAAACCACAATATTAATGAACAGATCGTTATTTCCATGTGGATGACTTAGACGTGGTTACACTCCAGCTCAATTTGCATACTGTTTTATTACAAGTAAATAAATCAATCATCTGGAGCCTCTGAACTTTTTTAGCCTGGATCGTTCCAAAAGATTTTTTTTTTTTTTTTTTTTATTAGTATTTTTTTCATTTTTGTTATGTCTTTTTTTTTGCGGGGGGGGGGGGGGGGCAGGATATTTGCTACAGCTTCTCCTTGTTTGTGGAATTTGTTAAAACATGCACATACACACATCTAGTTCACCAAGTACTTCTAAATCTCGACTCTAAACGCATCTGATCTCTGTATATGGGCTTCTTCACTCATTGCATAATTGCATTTTCCTTGCAATTTCGTATGTATGTATTTGTAAGTTTTTTGTGTAGGTGGACGTGTGCGCATGCGTTGAGCACAAAATGATTACGAAAATGTAATACGAAGAATTCTTGTTTGCCTTTGTATGAAGGTAAGCATGCATACAATGTGCATATCGTTTATTTACTCTACCGCAAAATAAAAAGCACTACGACATAACACCCGACTTGCTTATGATTATTATTTAGTATATGCATATCAATGTTGTATTACCCGGGGTCCGTCGATGTAAAGGATATGTTTAACAGAAATCATCCAAAATAAAGTGGCCCCCTTTCCGCTTTCGGCCAGTAGCGTTAGGAAAAATTCATTGAACCATTGTAGTATGTTTATTTTTTTCTCAAAAGGTTATAATTCTACGTTTTGAATAAGAAAACAGAGCGGAAATACCTTTTCAATTTTGTATCGAGAGCTCAGAACTATAAGTCCCAAAATAAATTGTTCCAGATACTCGGCTTCGATTCTCAGCCCGTCCTGCGTTTGTGTTTTGTTTCAAAGCACATCGCAGACCTTATAGTTATACTGCGGCAATTTCCTTTAAAAACAAAAAATATTTTTGGTCAATGTATTTATAGATCAACTATGGCTATTGAACAGTTTCTCCAGCCATCACGTCATCGTTTATTTCAGTAAAGCACGAAAGAACCGTTCTGTATTCTTTTAGCGTATCGAGGCTGTTAGTGTTAGCCGTCTTCAATTGCCAAACCACGGCTTGAACAAACACGGCAGACACGGTGCGGGCCTTAAAAGCAATCGCCAATGGGATCAACTTTGAAACCCCAATTCAATTTTCCGGAAAAATGGGTGAAACTTGAGCTAACGCCTGTTTGAATGAATATATGTGAAGCGTAGACTTGACGGCGACTTGATTTTAGGAGTGATGTTAACCGACAAAAATATGAAGAAGAAACAAGAAGAAGAAGATTGTAATGTTAATCAATTTATTATACATAAATGACCTATACAAAAAATATAGTTATTTGTAGTCAGTCAATCACAGTCCCAAGTTGAAAAAAGTCATTTCATTGGGCTTTTATTGCCAATCTACGCAACCTCAAATGTCTATCAAATAATGTAATTTAAAACCCTGATTTCAATGTCTGTCTGCTTAACTTTCCCCCCAGTTTTCCAATTTCGTGGACTTTACGTTGAGGCACGGTGTAAAATTCAGTCCGTAGTTTCAATTGTCACACTGCAGGGCTTTACACAGTATAGTCAGGAAATAGGGCTATCACTCAGCCAATTCCAAGGCCAATATTTATCAGACGCACTATATACTATAGGCATGTTTTTCAAACGTGCTCCTGTACAGGTTTTTTTAAAATCAAACTGTATAAAATCTTCGTCACATCACCATAGCAATCATACATTGCGATATGGCCGGAAAGAGGATTAAACGTAATTTTTCCACCAAGCCTCGACTTGGTCGAATCAGAAACAAAACAAAATGGCTGCCTCATGTCTTATTCAAGATATTTGCCTTATGGCAAATGTTTAAAAGAAACAAACGCAATCGGCGATTACGAGTGCGTGTAGGCCTACATTATACAAATACAGCAAAATGAATTTTTAAAGACACTTATTGTTCTTTTGACAAACATGGAAGACATCATAGATAACTTCAATTTTCCTATTTCCGGAGCTTTCTTCCTCAATTTGTTTGCATTAACGCACGTAGGAAAGCGGAACAAAATGTACTTAAAATCACAGTCCGTGTACGTTTTCAGTCTAGTATCGTGCACACGACTCTGAGTACGGATTATTGTTCAGTCGAGTATCGTGTATGGACTTTTGAGTATTGAGTATATTGCTATAACTGAGTACGGGTAAACACCTTTCTATTGCAACGTCACAGTCCGAGTTTTTGCCAACTGAGGTTAGAAAACTATATTTAAAGCCATAGCTGCAAATCAAAAACAGATAGCCATAGTTTGTAGCAAATGTTACACAAATATTCAAAAATAGTGTTGAGTTTGTTTGAAACAAATCAACCAATCATGGAAGGTATTTCAGTTCATGAATCTTTACAGAAAATGTTGAATTTGGTCACAAATTTGTTTAACACGATTGAAAGTTTTGCTAACAACTGACAAGAGTGTACGACAACAATATAACAAAGGAAAATATACAAATTTAAATAAAAATGTTCAGAGCATCTTACAGCCACTCTTTAAACTGTTCTTGCATAAGTCATAAAAGAAAACTAGCACAATACAATTCATATTTGAACTTCTGGTAATCAGTGCAGCCAGTTTGTGTGAAGTGGGCGTGGCTTACAGTGAAACATTATTTCACACCTACGAACAGGATAGCATGCATTAATACTTAAATAATCGTGAATCAAATAAATGGTGAAATTATCATTTATTGGCAATCAACGCCAACTAGTCTAAGATTTGTACATCTGCTCTTCCCCGATTGCCTCTGGAGAAGGCATTCTCCCTCTGGCGTCCTTGGTGAGGAAATAAACCGACTCAACGCCCCAAGCTTCGCAGACAGGAAAACCCTAAAACGAAATCAGCTCAATATTAACGGGGCACAACTCCCCTGGCAAAACAAACCATTTTCCCGTTGTATTAATTTAAACGTAACTGCTGATGAATTAATTTTCCTTCCGCAGGCTGTGCGAAATTTTTTAAACTTTAGGCTTGGAATGAAATTTCCTCTGCAAAGACGAATGATTCAAAGCTATAATTTAACATGATTGGGAAAATGTGCATTATATATTTTTTTCACCAGAAAACTTTCTTTCGTTCCCGTGTAAGAGATTTTGTTCATCAACTTTATGTCTCGTTCTGTTTTGGCATATGTAAATTATTTCATTTATTGGGCTTAGCCTAGTATACAAGTGCAAACAAACAATCGCAACATCGCCAAAAGGAAAGAGTTGAGCGAGCCCGACAGATTGCCTAAAAGAAACATTTTTTGTGTGTTTAGGAGCCTCTCCTCTCTACCTGGCGGACACGAACATACCTAGATAAAATATATGAAAGGTATATACACAAACCCGCTCAAAACATTTTCTCATTCGTCCTGTTTCTCGAAACATGACCACAACAAACTTTGATCGTATTCTGCACAAAATACCAAAACCACTCATTCCATTTGTATGAAATGGGAACCGGCAAGTACAACTGAAGAATTCATTTTGGTCCTACTCATAAATAAAAGAAGACACACACACAGAGAAAACAAAACCCAAACACTTTCATTAATACTATTGACTTATCTTTTTTTATTTTACTTTGAAGTCCCTGTGTGTTTTCAGTTTTATATCTTTCGCTTAAAAGGTTTTTGTTTTTACTGTGTCAGTTGAAGGGTTTCGTCGACTCGGAATGAACCCTCTTGGCGCTCCTTTTTTGGTACTCAACTTTTCAATGAACACTCATGCGGACGGCACATGAATTTCTTAGTGCAACTTTTACAGAATTTATAACGTACTATTTTCCTCTCTGGTACTATTGGCGCGAATGCCAATGGGTTGTGTTTGTCTGTTTTAGGTGCTGTTGGTGTTTTCGTGTAAGTGCTACACGCTATTTCTTCTGATGGTGTTGATGGTGGTTTGGTGTATTCACAGTCAAGCTGCTGCTGGGGTGTTTGTTTATTTGTTTGTTTGTTTGTTTATTTGTTTGTTTGTTTTGTGGCTGTTGGCGATATAAGTTTGGGGGGGGGAGAGGGGTCGTTTGTTTGTTAAAGTTGCTGCGGTATAGATGTTGTTGCTGTTGTAGTATAGTGATGTTAGTCTTGAGGCTGTGTTGCTGCTGTTTTAGCTTGTCTCTGGTAACGAACCCACCGATTTAGATCTTCATCATGATGGTTTGTTTACTTTTTTATTTTCTTCAATCCAAATAATTTTAAACCAAACCAAGGCTGAAAGAAAAACAAATTCTGTTCTGTTTTGTATGTGCAATGAATATCAAACATTCGTTGTCATTGGATACAGGAAACGTGACCAGGATGGTCTCAGCATGATAAAGTTAAGTTGCTTTTTTGAGTTGCTGCTGCTGATGGGCAGATATCGTTTATTGTGATGTTTGACTTGTTGATATTGGATAGAGGTTGTGTTGCTGCTGCAGCCGATCTTGTTACTGACGTGAGTGGTGTCGTTTATACTCCCGCAGCTGCAGCTGTTGTTGCTGTTATTATGGTTTGTCTTGATCTTTAATAATAAGAGTTAAATCTTATAATATAGCGTAAAACATAACTGGAAGAAATCTCGATGCGCTTTTTAAAGCTGAAAAAATTACAAAGAACGAGAGAATGCAAGTTGAAATAGGTGGGATTTGAGGTTGGCTTTGAAATTGTCCAGGGTAGCAGCTGTTCTAAGTGAAGGTTGTAGGGCATTCCACACTTGGGTGAGGTGTTTGAAAAAGCCTTGGAGCCATAAGATTTAGTCCTTGGTGTGGTGGTGGTGAGGAAGTTTTGTGAAGACATCTTTTGATGTTAATGCTAATGTTGTTGTTGATGATGCTTGTCCTTTCAACTTATTGTTTGCCGAAGCTGTTGTACGCTGTTTGTTATTTGAAGATCTACAACCTCTGAAGCTTAAATCCACACCTTGCCCTTCGATAAAATGGCACTTTTTGATCAATTGGAATTACAGACTTTTGTTGTTACACAAAATACCCAACGGAAATTAGAGCGCGTGATGCTGATTGGCTAGTAAGGCATTATTTTAAAGGGAAATATATCCGGGGCAAGTTTTAAATTTAAAACAATCCATTTTTCGAGAAAACCTTCAAAAGAAACAAAATCCTGTCTAATCGAAAAACATTCTCACCGTTTACTTGACAAAACAACTTGAAAATGTTAAATATTTGGAGTGGTTTTGCGATTACTGAAACGATTATTTAAATTTCCTGACTGGACAATATTATAAATTGATAGAGGGAATGGTTCAGGCATTGGATGGAATGACCGCGGGTTACATTGGATTGTTCCCAAGGGTGATTGGCACCAATGTCAAGTTGTTCACAAATGGACATTTCAGATGAAAAATAGGCAATTTATGCGACCGATAATTACCAACCGCTCACTAAATTTAACCTTGTGTTTCCGGCAATCCAACACGTCACGGTTTAGGCAACGCACATGAAAAATACTGTTTGGCGAAGATCGCCCCGGCGTTTGTTTGCATTATTAATGGTTACATTAACAACAAAAAGTTAATTCCGTTGCGCTGATTACTGGCTCAAGAGGGGTAGGGTCATCAATCTTGGGCAGCACGGAACACTATTGACATGAGTGCACCGTAGGGACACATTCCCATCCACAGTCGGCCTTTCATCTCCCAAGAAAAAGAAAGAAGCAAACCATATAATGATCAAATTACTGATTTATCACCCTTTTTTATTGTTTTCCTTTTACTTCGTGGCCAGGAAGTCTGCTTGGCTCGCAGACGATCAGATTATCGCGCTTGCCTTGAACCTTAACGACACAAGGAAAACACTTTATTTAAAAGAGAAACAAAACAAAAAAACGTTCATCAAGTTACTCTTGTTTCATAGTGTTCTATTTTGAAAGAGAATTAATGTGTATGAAACACCTGTACACTGCTAAAAGAAAAGTACATAGTTCTGGATTAGTCGATTGGATTTATTTACCAATACATATCTAGTTTTCAATACACGCATCATACAACCAACCTTCGATAATTCATCATCTCTCGTCATCTCATCAGGGGCTCCAAGGTCAAATTCAGTTTTGTGATGCAATCATTTTTCAACAGATAGAGTCGTGAAAGTCGGGAAAAAATAAAAATCTCTAAATAGTCATTTTATCTGAAATGCTGCCTTAACGAAATTTGAAACGTGACATCCGAACACAAATGGGTCTAGTCTGTACAATCCAAAGAGGAATTTTTTTGTTACAGTCAAAAGGTCAAATCCATTGCTCTTTTGATTAAATATCATCACAATTCAGGAATGAACTAATTCTCTTTTCACAACAACGTACAGACCATATATTTGAAATGTGACGTCATTGACATTTTTAGGATTTTGACAAAAATTGCACTTGACGGGTATTTATCACCATGGTATTTTATGTTGTTCCATACGTGAGGTTATAGAGACTTCTAAATTGTACACCCATTTACATAAGGACTCTACCTATTTGAAAATGAGTGGATCACAAAACGACATTTGACCTTGGGGCCACTCTTTAAATGTGCTGCATACGTTTGGTAATTGGAGCCTACTGATTGTGTTAATCCTATATAAATGTAGGTACATATAATAAAACTATACCTGTGGAAATTTCACTTCAAAAAGTGGTCGCGTTTTTGAGATATCACCGAAAAACCGGAGCGAATATTTCCACGCAGGAAGAATATTCCCCATAGGAATACACAGTCGGAGAAGCGTTTCTGACAGAAACGCTTCTCAGATTCAAATTTTCATTTCATTTCATTTCATTTATTAATTTCACAGGTAAAAATGCAAAGTACAAAAAAATTAGAACGATAAAGAAAACATATACATACACATAGGAGAGAAAAAAGAAAAGAAAAAAAAGTAGCACCCCTGGTGGATTTTAAGAAAAGTAAACTAAATTACTATCAAGTTAATCTCCTGATGCCACAATTTAAGAAACAGACAATATAAAGGACATGTCATTATGGACATTAATAAAACATTGGGGAATAAAAAGTGATATATTTTTCCAAGACCGTAGTACTTCGAAGTTAAAAGTTTCTCAAAATTCATTATACTACGCAAAGCTGCTGTACTTCTTACCAAGTAAGTTTTTATTGCCATTAATTTTCAGAGTCATTACCAAACGTGTACTGTACCTTTAAAGACGGTTCAAGTTTTGACGGGAATATTGAACACGTCAACGTCCGACAACAAAAATAAACCAATGTTTTCTGATATTTGGCAGTATTTCAGATGGAAATGCTTCTCCGGATAATCGATACTGGTATCAACAATTATGAACTTTCAGTTTGAAATTAATCAGTTATTTTCCGCAAATAACCATTCCTTATATTTTGCCGTAACGCTGTCTTCTTAGAAAAAAAGAAGGGAATGTAAATAATCAAGAGAAATTCACAAATCAAGGTAATAAAAAACAGCATAAAAAACAAACCCCGGGTTACCGGTTTTTAAATCAAATACGAATTAATGAACTGTAAAATTGGAACATCTCGATAATATAGATTCGAGTACCGGTACAGTAAAACACAGACACATTTTGCACTTCACAGCAAAGACTTGATTGTATTTAGAGGTAGTTACATTATGTTTCGTATAATTATGAGAGTTGCATAATAAATGACTTTGTGTTTTAGAGAATAAATGTGTGAGCACAGAGCCTTAAAGACTCCTGGGTACAATCATAATCGGTCGAGTATAAAAATGAATTAATAATTAATTTGTTAAATTGCTAGGGTGAGTCATTTTATGCTGAATTTAACATGAGTTAGCTAGATATTGTCTGCGGGGAGTAGCCCCTGATTATGTCGATATAAATGGTCAACAGTGAATGCATTGACGTTCCACACCTGACCCCCCTACCTACTACTTTTGTGACCGCCTGGGGTCTTAGTCAGCTGGGTGGTGGTGTGTATTTTAGAGGTAATTTGGTTATCTTGTAATAAACTTTGATTAACTGACTGTTAATTATTTGGCAATCCAATCTGCGGTGGATCTTTTAAAAGCCTGAAGTGAACCATCTATCTATCATCTTGGCAAAAGTTCAGGCAAACTAATGACCCAATTCAATTCTGGATGATAAACAAAGCCGATTTTCGTGAAGGGGGGGGGGGGGTGGTTGAGGGTGAATTCCGGTAAGGGATGCTCTTAGATTAAAGTTAAGCACTTAGATTTGGGGTGGGGTGGGATGGGGTGGGGTGGTGGAATGGTTCAGGTTTTGCACTTGGATTTACAATCAAGAGTTTTGTTTTGTGCACACGTCTACGGGAATGCTTCCCAACTTTGAAAAAGACCCTTCTCTTTTGATCTTAGCAATTCAGTCGGTTCTATCTCGATATGAACTCTCAGCACTGAACCAGATTCGACTGCGCACGCGCGCTATCACTTTGAAAGACGATGATAGATCGGCGAGGTTATCGTTTGGATTTATTTCAACCTCAATGGAAACTCAAAGACGTATTTCATGATACGCGTGATGGTGTTACTTTTAATTGTATCAAATTGCCGGGGTTGAGAGATGTGATAAAACAGGATGCACCGGAAGGGTATCGACTTGACGACGGACGAAAATAGAGGCCTGACCGCTGATCTAGAAATGTCCTGCCGGGAGTATCGAGATTCAAGACCATGTGCGGAGAAACCACGAGATTTTTCCGAAAGATTGTTTTCCCAAAGAGAGAAAAAGAGAGTTACATCATATTTTTGTTTTTCACTTTCACTGAAGATCTCAGTCAGGTCAAATCGTAACATTCTCATGCAGATTTCCGATATTACTCAAGAACTTTCATGATTACACGAAAGTATAATGAGTCACAAAAAAAGGAAATTCTTAATAATAATAAAAAATATCAAATAATAAAACCACAAGGGAAACTGACTGGGTAAATGTTTAAATGATTTTGGGTTGAACAAAGAAAAATTGACTAGAGCGGGATTTGAACCAACGACCTCCGGTTTAACGTGCCGGCGCTCTACCAATAATAATTAAAAAAACACATCCAAAAAATATTTTGCTGGAGGTAATAAGCTGTAACTTCAAATAAAAAAACTTTGATTTAAAGTCAGAAAAATGTATAATTTATTTTGTAACCCTCAATAAGAGGACATCATAAAGATTATAGAACCAGTCATTAGGAATTCTCATTATTATTGGCCAATGAAGGACAACACCTGTTTAAAAAAAAAAGCACTGTTTTGTTTTGTGGGTATGATTTCTTAGTTTGCAAGAACAAAATGGTCAACCCATTATTGCATTCCCCGGTGTACCTTAATTAAATTTGGGTGATATTTAGCAGAAAGTAATATGTACCGTTAAAGGGTGTGTACAACATTGGTAAGAATGAAAATATAAATGTTCACAGATTTGCACATAACTTACATGGTATAAAGATGGTCATGGTGGAAAACTTCACTTGAAATAATTTTGCTGGAAATGCCATAGTTTTTAGGAAATGAGTAAATTAATAGACTTTATCCTGCAGGAGAAATTCCGATGTTTGAAAAGAAGTTAAAACACATAAGTTTTTTCCCCCACTGTTTTCTCATGACTCCGTAGACCGATTGAGCTTAAACTTTCACAGGTTTGTTATTTCATGTACATGTATATGTTAGGTCACATCAAGTTTGGATACAGGTCTTTGGCAATTACCAATGTTGTACACACCCTTTAAGGATGTGCAGCTCATATAGAGATATCTTTGGAAATCATGTAGCTTGTACGAGGATTTCTGGATGCGAAAATATTTCTTTAAAACAAAAACTTTTTTAAAGAACAAAATGACAAGTCAGACGGAATAATTTCTCAGGATTGTGGAAACATATCCTAAGGTTTGTGGTATCCAAAAACTACCAGGAGACTAATGTTTGTAGTAACACCGTGTATTTATCTATCTGATTGGTTGTGACGTTTAAAGAACTGTACGTTTCGATCAGTGTGTTCGGATAGTCTTCAGTAGTTAAAAAAACAACACAAAAACTTACACTGCATTGCTGCACTTTAAATACTGAATCATTAGAGCCTTGTGTTGCTCCTAACAGTCTAACAGTTATCCTATTAGGACAATTACCACTTGCAACTGCTTGTTATAATTGATGCGTAGACTTTGAGTTGTTATAAGTTAAAGCTTGCTGAATCTTCCATAATAATCCCCCACTGTTGTTGGATATCTCATTATTGGGCCTTTTAGTGTGTGCCCTAAAGCTCTCCATTCAATCATCGAGCCCACATGGTACAGTGTTAGTCCCACAGACTCCACGACGCACGGGTTTAGACAAGGCGTCATTTCACATCTCAAACATGTCAGTTTAATGGATAGCATTTTACAAGACGGTGCCAGTACGTCATCTAAAGCAGCAACATTCTCAAAATATTACAAACAATTAAAGTTCCCCCTTCTGAGACACAATAGTATGTCAAAACAAAACAACAGTCTCTTCCTCCTAGAAATGCACCGTGACATTTTTGGACGATCGAAGTAAATGCGTCTCAAAAGGAATGAAAATTGAATGTTAGACACTTAACTATCTTGTAAAATCAAACTAACCTTCGTTCTGACTCCCAAAGTTAATTTAGTTGTTACTCGAAAATAGGACAATTCGTTTTTTGTATAGGTAGAGCAAGTTTTAAAACTGATTTTAAAATCAAATTTGGTAAAATGTTACATCATTCCACTACAAACCACGCCAAATTCACTGGTTTCAAAGGTTATCAGACATCCATAGGAAATGTCATGTAATTTGGCCGGTTTCTGTTTTTCTTGAGGTATGAACACACGATAAATGCAGCCTTGACTTTAATGGACTTTAATGGAGAAGGTTGGTGCTACATTAAGGCCCGGACTACAAGGCTGGTGCTACATTTAGGCCCGGACTACATTTAAGTACAACGTTGGTGCTACATTAAGGCCCGAACTACATTAAGGTACACGGCTGGTGCTAAATTTAGGTCCGGACTACATTAAGGTACACAGCTGGTGCTAAATTTAGTTCCGGACTACATTAAGGTACAAGGCTTGTGCTACATTTATGCCCGGACTACATTTAAGTACAACGTTGGTGCTACATTAAGGCCCGGACTACATTTAAGTACAACGTTGGTGCTACATTAAGGCCCGGACTACATTTAAGTACAACGTTGGTGCTACATTAAGGCCCGGACTACATTAAGGTACACGGCTGGTGCTACATTTAGGTCAATACTTCTTTAGGAACAAGGCTGGTGTAATTAGGGTCGGGCAATATTGAGTTCATTTAGAGGCACTCATCCTTTTTAGAACCATAACAAAGTTGTTGTCAAACACATTGTCAAAAAATGGTAAAATGAGAGAGTTCGGGTTAAATTACTCGGTGGTTAAAACATCACTGGTGGTAATAGATGTGTTTATATTGTTTAAAATATGACAAATTCTGAATCACAACTACCCAATAATGATAGTTGTTAAATTTGTTAAGAGCAAGTTCAATTTATATGAACATTGAAGTGAATTCACCACATATAGTAAACTATGCAGAAATTATCTCGTTAGTAACGTAATCAGAGCTCTAACAGAAACCGGTTTTATCTGTTTTAGGCGAACAGAAAGAACATTAGTGTTCAAGAGTGACGCCTATATAGGCATTAATCGTCTTGCGCTCTTTAAGCAGCTCGTCAAACCTTGCGCACATGTGTCACCTTTTGGAATCACGCGACCGAAGTACAAAAAGCTTACCAACTCCTGTCAATCTCTGGGCAACTATAGATGGCGTGATTGCAACGCTAACTCGAGTGTAAAACGACATTAATGAAAGAATAACAACTTTGCGCTTCAACATTGCGAATGTCAACGTGAGTTGAAACATTCTGCGAAAGTGTGGCCACAGTTCAACTTCGAAATCGTGGCTACGATTTGATACATCGAAACTGCTGCGCCCTCACCGTCTTGTCCTAAAAAACTGGGCTTCAAACACATGTTGAGGCCACTGAACATTTAATTTCACATTTCAATAAAACTAACAAATTTCATTTGTGAATTTTAACGGCAGCCTATGGGTCTATTCTCGAAAACTAGCCGGTGACAACCATGTGAACAAATCTCTTCTCGAATTAAATTGTGGTTCTCTGCGAAGAGCCGGGATTGAGACATAGGCCTAGGTATTATCTAGTTCTCGATGTTTCGACGAGTGTATTCCACTCGTTTTTAAGAGAAACCATTAACTTAGATCATTGCTGAAACAGAATCCACAAACACTATAAACACAAACAGATCAGCTCTGAATCCGCTTTTATAAAATCATTCCAGTCAGAGCTATCCTTCAGATGACACAGTGATACTGCAACGTGCACTAGAATTACCTTTGGTGTAGTAGAGTCACTTTAATTGGACGAGGTACTATATACCTATACACCATAGTGACTTCGGAGGTACTGTACCTCATCACTAGAGTGACTTTGGGATTTAATACTTTACCTTTATACCTAGTGACTTTGGGAGACCTTACACTAGAGTGACCTTATAGAGGTACTTACACTATAGAATGACATCAGAGGTACTGCAACTTTTTATTTTCAGAAAAGGTTCAAATTCCAGTCCTCTAGTTTACATTGAACATTTCCAGCTATTGCAGTTCTGTATACAGCGTATAGGAGATGTGCATGTGTTTGTGAAAAATTTCCAGCTATTGCAGTTCTGTATACAGCGTATAGGAGATGTGCATGTGTTTGTGAAAAATTTCCAGCTATTGCAGTTCTGTATACAGCGTATAGGAGATGTGCATGTGTTTGTGAAAAACAAAATACTGAGCGTAAAGCATGTAGTTTTGTAATAATTTATTTAAATCGTTTGGCCAAGGCAACTGAAGCTAGAAAGGATTCAGACAAAAGGATACCTTGAGAAAGTGCTTTGTGTGAAACTCTTCAAACCACAAACCGTATTTAGGTTAAATGCTAAGGTTTGCATTATTTATTTTCGACAATATATTGTGTTGCTTTTGAGAGCGAAGGCATTGTTAGCAACAACATGAATTTGATTTCAACTACACGCAGTTCATTGGAAATTCGCCATGAAACAACCTCGGTATGTGCTCCGTGTCGGGGAGGGGGGGCGGGGGGTGGGGTTAGGAGTAAGTGGTGTATCACGTCACCATCTAACCACCCTCTCTCGGCCCACATGGTACCGTCATTCAACAAAATGCTCAATTAAGGGTTTTTGAAGCGATTGAATTATCTTGTAACATACCTCCGCGCACCGCATACGGCTTTCAACGATGGGCACTCCAAAGTGAAACAGTAGACATTTTCATGCTCGGGCCCGAATTAACACGATGGTAAAATGACGATTACTCGGTGTCAGCGGTCCACGGAGCGTAACGTGTTTGCTGACATAGAACAGTCGACCTGAATTGTAAGTTGTTTGCACCCAGTTCTAGACCATGGTTCCTACTCTGCTTTGGGGTGATGACACACCCTCTTTATTGCCACATTCCACTCACCTTTCACAGCGAGACAAATTTCTGCTCGAATTTTTTCGTCATCGTCGAGGTGATAACCAAATAATAATGACAAAATGAAAACCATTGCCTACCGAACGTGTTGAAAGCGGAGAAACATAAACATTGTCATGTTAACGTGTTGTTAATAGTGTTTATAGTGCTAAATACGTTGCCATGAATAATTTACGGGTTAATTTTAATTTTCCAGTACTCTGTTTGCTTTGGTCGTCATTGCTGTGGTCAAAAAATGGAAACGTGCACGAGCGCGCGCCATTAACCTCAGTGAAAGAGCTGTTTGGGTCTTGTGACGTCATATAGGGGGTCTATCACTGAAAACACAACTTGGTCAATTGACTAAGAAAAATTTGTCCTTCACATGGTTTAATTTTACTAATCTTGGTTTGTCATCCAATCGAAAGATTAGTCAAAACATTCACAAAAAACTAATATTATTAAGTCTTTGAAAATGGTTTAATTTTACTAAATGTTCGCAAGATTAGTAATTCACAAAATTCAATAAGTATTCCTTAAAACTGTATTAGTCTTACTCCAAAAATAATTAGTCAAATATGTAGTCAAACAATATATCATTTAGTCTTGCTATTTTCTTCATTAGTCACTCACAATGAAGCAATGTCAAAAACATTCGTTGCAAGGTTGGTGAAAATACAACAATAGTGAGCACACACGCAACATAACAAATAACAAATTAAGACAGGTCTGCATCAAGTTTCCCTATAGGCTAGGCCCCGTAAAAGCATCAAAATATCCCATAGTATAGGATACACCCCTGTCACATGCTGAACCTTGAGACCACGAAACCTTAGAGACAACTCGACCGGTTTTCGACGAGTCGACTTTGACATCGAGACATGTTACATGCATGATTGTCCATACTCACAAGTCACGAGATGATATTAATATGATAGTTTACGTACTTACCAGGTGCCATGCTTGGTCCTATACAGTTAGAAAGTGTTCCCCACTATCTATAAATGTAGAACCATTCAAAACCCTTGACTTGAACATGCAAGTCAATTAGGTTTTTCCATATTTATTGGAGCTGCGAGCCACCACAGAAAGAACAGACTGAAAAAACGCGCGAACTTTTACGGACAAAAACTTCAGGTTGTTGACTAATTCAACATTAGTATTAGTCTTTCACGAATACATTAGTCATCCAATTAATAATGTACATTTCAATTAGTAAATTCAAAATGAAATGACTAACTGCATTGGTAAATCAACAGTTTATCAATTAGTCAGAACACTAGTCTGAACTAAATTTTAATTAGTCTTTGCAAAATAAGAAGTTAGTTTGCACGTTTTTCAAGTTAGTCATTATGTCTTATATTAGTATTTGTGATATGAAAATTGGTCATTCCCTGAAGGACTTACTTTTTGTTCACGTTTGACTAATCTTTTGTACAAAATGACTAAGTGATGTTTTCAGTGACCTTTGTATTGCAACGTCACAGCCCGAGTTTTTGCCAACCAAGGTTGGAAAACTAGGGGAAGCCATAAATGCAAGGCAAAAACAGTTTGTAAAAATCATACACAAATATTGAATGTTTTGTTAACATACGGTTGTCCATGCCAACCAGTGCGGTTTGTTTTTATCAACAATAGAAAGGATTTTACGTTAGTATTGATAACCAGAAGAGTATTGTCGTCTCAAGGCGGGTCAACAGGTTTTGCGAAAATGCATCTGCAGCTTCATTTACGCGCAAAAATCTATTCCCAAGCAATTCAACAACCAACATGCTGACATTTTAAAGCCCAATTGATGCTTTAGACTTTTACAGCGAACCCCCCCCCCCCCATCAAAACCCCCAAACAAAACAAAACAAAACACGGAAATGTACGGGAGCTTAAAGTCTCCATTCGTGTTTTCATGTTTCCGAGCTAAAACGTCGCAGACTAAATGGCTTTCCGACTTCTCTTACCGTTAATAAAATGCGTTATTAAATGATTTATTGGATCTGTTTTTTCGTGTTTTATGGTCACGTGAATCGTGAAAACCAGAAACAACAATATCTAAGAGATGTCTTTCAAAGGTACGATATTTGGGAAGGCACCCTCAAATATGTCTAAGTTTGAAGTCTTTCTACAATAACTTATAGCTCAGCAAGAATGAGGAAACATGAATGTTCACGGTAAGCATCCGTATTAAAGGGACTTAGACAACATTTGGTCATGGTTGAAAATATAAACGTATACTTTTATCCTGTATGACATCAAGATGCTCATGGTGGCAAACTTCCCTTGAAATATTGTTAGCTTAAATGCTATAGCTTTTGAAAATGAGTTAAACGATTAGCTTTGATCAAAACTCGATGATTTTTTGAAAAAAGTAAAATTATATAGTTTTGTTTTCATCACTAATTAACACAGTGACTCCGATGACCGATGAGCTCAAATTTAATAGGTTTGATATGTCATGTATTATGTTGGGTCACATCAAGTGTGGAAACTGGTCTTTCACAACCACCGATGGTAATGGGCTTTATATGCTAGCAGCGGGAATTAATTTTTGGGGAAAAAGTTGTATTAAAAAACAAAAAATTCTACATAATTAAGCAGGATTTGTCAGTACAAAGTTTTTACACTCATTTGTTGGGAGTTGTACTTTCTACGTAAGGCTCAGATTCGTTTCGCTTTTAAGCAGTGACTTTTGTCGGTGATAGTTGACTAATTGAATTGTGTATCGGTCAAGTTAAACAAAACCGAAGAGCAAGAAACCCCAAACATTAAGTACTGACTGGCGTTGAGGCTTTGTGATAGCATGGTTCTGCCAGCCACAACGTGTTTGTCCGTTAACACAGTGACATTCGATCATCCTTTTTCCATGAAGCGGACGGTCGCGGAGTTTCGTCCGTCCACGGTCGCGCAAAGGGGTTTCCGATAACGGTGAGGGGCAACGTTACAATGTTTGCTGGAAGAACATTATTCAGTGTCACTCGCGCCCGAACATTGGAAACTATACCCAAAATCCCAATGATATCATTGTCGAGTCTAACGGGTATACCTGTGCCGTTCTCGGTAGTTGGTTAAACGGAATGATTCATTTTCTCGTCCTGTAGTTTCCGATAAATAGGCCTACTACATTACAATCACATACACCCATACAAACAACGATTCGAACGTGTCTATAAAAGAGAATTGCAATGATAATAAAGTTGAGTTTTGAGGTGGAAAAAAGAAAAATGAGTTTCACCAAATACTAATAGATATTTTTCTGCTATATTGTACTCATAAATACATCCAATATTTGTATATCAACCGTCCGCGCAAAGGTTAGCTGCGAAGCGTCCTATATTTATCAATATAGGACTCCAGTATTAGATTTTGGAGTGTACGAACAGTATACATATCAAAATAAAGTATGACACCACGTGAGCTGTGTTCCACCAATCAAATGACAAGGATCCATAAGTGCTGCATATAAAACATAATATCCAGTTACATTCGCCACAAGTATTTTTACAACGGTCATGGTGTCGTCAAAGTTCGTCACCATCAAATATTGTAACGTTACAGAGGGTCTATTGATTGATGATTTCTTTTTTCAGCAACATAATTATAAGCTGTATCGGATTATGACACTGCCGCAAGACACGGCCATAGATAGCGGGGGGACAGAGTGAACGCTAGCTATAAATAACGTCGGGGAGACGGTCGGCCTCTGCAGCTGCTGGAAGCACATCCAGCTGTGAGTTTGTGAGTCGCTGATGGTCAGACAGTGCTTAGAGCTTCTATTTTGACTCTGGATGAGGAATATAAGCAAAATAGCATTGAGGGGTAGTGGGCCAGACTATAGATTTTTGGGGGGAATTGTGCCTTTGAAAATACAAGCTTTAAATTTTGCAAACAGTCAGAGTACACCAAAAGAAAGATAATTTGGCAAAGGTGCCATTGGAGCTTTTGTCCTTGGAAATAATATAGATAAAATTACAAGCAACATTTCACACTTTCAAAATGGCTGCCATTGCTTGGTATTAAATCTACCATTATTATTTTTCAAATGACATTTAATCTGCAATGGCCCTGTAGCCAAAATCTTTCTCACGACATACTCTGGGTGGGTGCTAAGTTCCAGGATTGTATCATCAAAGTCCCCGATCCCATCACCAACCTGCCGTACTAAGGGTTGGGATCACGGTACTATTTTACTGCTCTATTATTTTACAGTGCTTTCCCACTAACCATGAAATCAAATGTTACCTAGAAATTCACAGGTTTATAATTTTCCATATCCAAAAACTCTCTAAGCCGACAGTGAGCAAAAGCATCTTCAGAGGGAATGGCTCAACAACATTTACGTTATGACAAGGCAAACAAATCTCTCGTACGTTTATATACTTAGTCATTTTCCCCACTTTGTTTAATGATAGTTCTCATCAAGAAATGCCAAAAGCATTTCTTGGTAATGGGCTACAAGAACAAAGTATTTAAGATGAAAATAACTCAGAGGAGCTAAAGGTAGAAATCGATATTCCTCGTAACAGTCTAGATTGAAGGATGATGGAGGGAAACATGCACCAGGCAAGGAGTTCCAAAGAGATGCAGTACGTGTAATAAAGCTGTTGGAATGGCTCTTTGTTCTACATCTCAGCAAAGCAAGAGAGTATATGTGTTAGAAAAAGCAGAAAGCCTGGTTTCAAATGCTGCGTTCGTGTTTTTTTCTTGCCTGAGAGCCAATACCAAATAAATAATATTCGTGCAGCTTTATTGCAGACGAATCAGACAAATCAGACAATCTCAGACTTGAGAACAAGTCTAGCATAATATCGTCAGCCAAAAGTAACACGGGGCATGCGCACAGCCGGCAGTATTTAATGCGATGTGCACCTTTAATTGTTCAATACCAATTGTTTTTTAAAACATTTGTATATATTATTTGTTGTGTTTGACAAATACTGCTGGATACTATGCTCATCCAAGGTTCTCGTTTCTCAAACTATATTATAACAGTTCTGGTTTTTATTAATCTCAGACAGAGTAGCTTTCGATTACTTGGGACTATTGGATTATTTTGAACGGTCGGGTTGTTACCAAATTGTTGTAAAATGTCTTTGGACATGTCTACAGCTAGTTGAGGTGAAGCTGACACTTTTAATGCCGCGTCTGTGTAAATAAAATCCCCCGAGTGGCCAACAGAATCAGCCCCGAGTCACGTTCACAAAGCCAACCCGAGAAATCTGAAGATTATCAAATTCATTGGTCGCTGTAGAGCGTATGAAGTGATGATAACACACTCAATATCCTTGTTTTTTTATTCGTGGGGTGTGGGATTTCAACGCAAATCAACTGCTTTCAGAGGGAAATACAAGAAATAACTATGTGCTATTTTGTATTGGTTGTATGTTTGAAGAGGACTGCTGAGGCCTGTTAGATTGGGTCTAATTCAACCGAACAATTGTCAAAGAGATGCAACATTGATTGTCACTTCCGAACGTGCCGTCTAGTACATTGAATCCTATACTTACAAACAACCTATGGAGTGGTCACGTCTTTGAGGACAATGTCGATTGTTTGAGTATGATTTAGGGTGAGCGTTGATAACTGCATGCCAGCACATAAATGTATTTCAGATTGAACTATTTCTTACAGTAGTGATTGATTACTCTTCAAGTTAGTGAAAAGTAACCATTGCAATGGTTTAAAAGGTGTTTTTAATCAAATTATCCTACATGATAATTTTTGTAAAGCGGTTATTGGAACACATGATTACTTCAACATGGTCGTTTTTACACCACATGGGGATGTACATAATACACCCCAATTGGTTTGTATTCTCACCTTGATTGGGATCTTTTCACCCAATGTGGATACTTATTCTACAGTGCTTGTTATTGGACGTCAACCAAACGAACCCGACAAGTTGTTTCTTTATAACCCGATAAAAACCATTAAAGCTCCAAGTGAGAACCAATAAACCCCACTGGCATCCAAACTATCCCAACCGGGGTAAATGCCTATACTCTGATTGAAACACATTTCCCCAAGCGCCTATGCAGACACTCATATGTCACCAATCGGGGTCGGGAAAGTCTTCTTGCAACATCAACCACGTGATTGTGATTGGATCACGTTGGGCTTATAGCGAGCGCAACAACAACGAGAGAAACTCATTCCTAAACCGAGGATATCAATAAATTGTACGGGAAAGCTCACGAGGGAATTATCCCCAATGGGTGAACCTTTCAGATTATCCCAGTAATCTGAAACGGATCGGCAAAACAAGGGACCTGTTTGGTAGCTACGTCCACGTGGTATTAGCTGGCAGCACATGCTGACACAAGCTTTTTCCATAGGATAAGAGGGTTTGATATGCATTTTTCTTTTGGTATCAAAGTGTGTTGTTAACATTTCCACGGCTCGATTTCACAAAGAGTTCAGATCGATCAAAAGTGCAAATCCATCTTAGATGCTAAGCAAAGTGTGATGTCACAATACAAATTACTATGGTAGCAGTCACAACTCATCTTTAGATGAATCCAAGTGCTTTGTGAAATCGACTCCAGGTAGGCCTATACACTGGATTAATTTAAGCTTAATTGTTTGCTTAACTAATTAAGTTTATATAATTTGGTTTAATCCACCATTGACAATTAACATACCGATTTTGTACACAAAGGATTTTGGTCGAGTTTTGTCTTGCCCCCCTTCAATACCAAAATCACTGTCCCGTGTTGATTGACACCCCCTGTAGGACATGTGGCACGGTCCAGCTAAGGATATCATGGCATAAAAAGAGCTGACCAGTATGTATGATGTGATTAAGGCAATGGAAATAATTATGCCACCATGTGCTGACAAAGTACCTCTTTGCAGTTAAGCTGGAAAAATGTACACACATTTTGTGTGTCCATATCGCGAAAGTCTGTCACTTTAAAGTTAATGCATGTACGCACTTACACTACATTATCAGAATTGCACAACTCTCTCAAGTATAAATGTTGACGAGACGAGACGTCTCACAGGTACCGTACAGCGACCTATTTTCGTCCCGCTCGTTCTAAACCCTCACTGACTGCATGAAATCCACCCGATAATGTTTTTAGCTATGCACACTGGATCATGGAAGGCTCGAGTTCATCATTATATGAACCAGGGCACATAATCAAACGACCCATAACTTTCATTTCCAATCCCTGAAGCTTTGACGAGCAATTTCTTTTTAAATGTATTATATACTCCTTGAAAAACACACAGTGCTATGAGTTATGCGGTTTCGCAGCGTGCGTAGTTACCTACACCACACACACACACACACACAAAATGTAGAAAAAGGCAATTGTGTCTAAAAAAGACACTAAAAAAGCTTGCCACCTACAGCTGCGAGGATCAGCGCTTGTTAAACCGAGCCATCTCTCCAACACTGTTGCTCGTCTGCAATCTATGTCAAGAGCACTCGGCGAATGTACAGCAGAGTCATGCCCGTCACTCGATACGGTTCACACGTCTTTCATATCAGCTCCTTGTCTTCACGGCAAGAGTTGACTTCACCGGGGCTCGTATTTCGCCCCCACCTGCGTCTGGGAGTCAGTTTATACCCGTGTCTCCTCCACAAATACCTGCCGTGGCATGATACAGTGTTATCCTATAACCCTGTCCTGTTCCACTTTATTATTATCAATACATTTTTTCTGATCGGAATGACATTCCGTGACCTACATTGACGACGCCACCAATCGGGTCCTCACTAACAGAAGGGTATATTCACTGATGCTTTCCGTTAACACCTCGTACCGCCATTAAGAATAACACAGGAGGCACGCCCAAATGGTTGACAAAAAACACAGTGTTGGAATTAAAATGGCCTTCAAGTGCAATCCCGCGCGATATTGATGCGGCCTCACAAATTGCAAAAATTGTCTTGCGTCTATATCTATGGCATGCAATAGCTTCACATCTGAAACTTGGACGCGATAACAAGAGGATGGTAAGCGCTGCATTTCATATAGTCAACAATGAAAGTGCACTTGGATTAGACCGGAGTATATGACGAACGGTCAATAATATTTCGCCATAGATGTCTGAAACCATTGTCAGAGTAACTTTCAACTGTATTATTTGATGTAGGTCTTTCGTCAACAAAAAGTGCAAGTGACCGGGGCTCCTACGTGCCTGATGGTGGAGCCCAATTAATGTGTTGGTCGGTTAGGTCCAATCTCCTCCTTTTAGAGGGCACGCGGGAGATATTGAAACGATCGCTGTTCGTCAAAACTGACACAAGTACACAGACTAACTCATTTATTTGCACTCTTCTTTCCTCAAAGGTGCGAAAAGCAAATGATAGGAGGGCCGTGGCATTGTGTTTGAATGGAAACAACAATCTCCTTTTCTAGGAATGCAATCCCAGAAAAGGAAATGAACTTCGAATGAACTTAAACAATAATTGTTATTTATTATGTAAGTTTCGCTAACGGCGTCGAGATGTATCAAACAAATATTTCCTGTCTTTTTTCTGGTAACTTTTTAGAAATTATCTTTTTCATTTTTTTTGTTTTATGGTCCCCCTTTCTATATAAGCCGTAGACACCGCCCCCTTTTGAGCTATTTGGACTGTAACGGTGATTGCGCAACGGAAAAGTAATCTCTTGATTGAGGTCATTGTCAGTGTTGACCGTTCAACCATTCCTTCGGTGGTGAAGTTTTCCATCAACGCGCGATGAAGTCCAAAATTCCCCAGTGAGTCTTGCGCAAATTTGTTCCAATAAGAGCCCACTCTTGTGATTGGTAGGCACACACTGAGGCGAATCGATTCAAATTACACACATGGGTTGCATTCCCCACTTGCCGAAATCGAATGTGGTAAAAAGGGAAAAAGAAGAAGACTTGAGTCTTTTTATACAACTGTTCGTACATTCTCCACCAACCTTTTTCTTTTTTGTTCCTAAAAACTACTTTCTTCAATGCAAAAGGACCTTTATCACGATTCAGCCATCTTTGTCAAACTCCCGTATACCCAGCAATGACACTGATAGTTTTTAATTTTCAATTGATAAAATGGCACCAGACTGTTTTCCCTCCAAGCCTCAGTTTGGTTCCAAGATGGCTGCACATATAACAAGTCTCGAAAGCACCACAATCGTCAATTTTTGTCACAATTGTTTTCTGAAAAGTTATAACTTCTAATATTTGTATGTACATTGTGACGGTGACTGTACTATTGTGTGAAGTCGCACTTAACATGAAATATTATGTGCAAAGAGGCAAAGAAATATGGATGAACTAAAAGATTCGGGGGAAACTGCTGTTTAGCTCTAAAAGACCCACATGCAACCTTAAATCTGACATTATCTTCCATTTGTTGTGTGCCTTATTTTTGTGTTTATGCCTCGCCTCACGTACTCGAAAACAGTCCCAGTGGTTCGGCAGACCAGACTGAGCTCAAACAACCACCTTATCCTCTTCTTTAAGATCCGTCTTAGATAAAATAAAATAAAAAATCCTCCGCAATCGTCTGGAACCCCTAATGGAATCATCCCTTCCGTCTCCGGACACGCAATTTTATTACCACTCACTATTAACCAATTTCAAGCAACTCCCCCTTTTTTCCTTGCCATTGCGTCGGTCTCATTTAATTAGGAGGAGATTCTTCAGAGGTTTATTTGTTATACACGGTCTTTGAGCTCCAAGTCCCTCTACTCCAGCTGCGACGGCATTCATCAAACACGCAGGTTGGTTGTCATCAAGGAAAATATCACTACCTACTGTAAGTGGTGAAGACAGCATCTGGACCAGATTTTTTTTAGTGGACCGGTCTTAAAACTTTATGTCAGTGCCAAAGCACATTTTAGAATTCTAGGATTGAAATGTAGTCAGCTGAAATCAACGATGGAATTGTTTTGCCTTTAACTGATGAAGAGTGAGCCCTGGGACCAGTCTTAAAATTCATGTCAAGTTCTTGCTTTTAGAGTTGGAGTTAGGGTTAGGGTTTAGGGATAGAGTTATGGTTTTGGTTTAGGGTCGATGGAATGGAGAGTTATTTAGATTTTGAGAGTTAAGGTAAATTAAATTTTCTGGTTTTGAATTGGTAAACCTGAGAAGCCAAAATCAAGCGTAATGTGGTCTGCTTTTACTTTGTGTGGAGAGAATTGCTTTTGCAGTTGGGATCATGCATATTGACTCCAGGAATCAAACTGTGGTTATGAAAGATAAGATCAAGGGCGAAGGGGTGGGTCTCTGGATTGTTTTCCTTACAAGAAATTCACATTTATAACCCCCAAACACAATGAAGAAAAAACCAAAAACCCAAACACAGCAGCCTTTAAACAGATGTTTTTTATATTACAGGAAAAAAAATCCATGTTCCTACCGGCTCTCTCTACTTGTCCTTGCATCTAATACAAAATTCATGTACATTAGTTTCACATTACATACACAGTGATTTAATCATGGTAAAGTAGGCTAATAAAATTCATAGCAATATTAATAATTTTAATAAGTATTATACAGTATGTAATAAATAGAAAAACAATTTGGTTTAGGTGAAGCCGTGGCTTTAGTTTCTTAACCTATGGACAGACAAACAAAGAATAATACTAAATAGAACAAATACATATTCAACTGATGACGGTAGACTTGACAGACTAACACGAGAAAGGCTAATGTGAGGTGTGTTGAACAGCTCATCACGATAGACAATAGAACCTATAGACAATGAAGAAACCGTCATAATCTATAAATTTGCATCAAGTAGTATCCTTTTCAATTGTAAAGACAGGTATAGAGTAATTGAAGTTTTAATTTAGTTACTCAGACTATTCCAAAACTAAACTAATTTGGTACAATGATGTTCTTTGGCGGGCTCTAAATAAAATATTCAATGTGAATAAATTCTGATTCTATCATTGAGGTTCTGTTGTGTGCCCCCGGGGGTATACTAAGTTATCTGTTTTGTCGATTGATATTAATGTCCCGAGTCATGCTGCATTTTGTAGTTTCATTCGCTTTTCCCCCCAGTCGTTTTGTAATGCAAATAAATTTGGGCAGTGACGTAGAAGCCTATGCTGTTTGTTAGTATCCGAATAAATAAATACAAAAATAGCCTATAGTTTTTGTGTGTACTCTGCTCATCTTTCAAGATATTCATCACAAGCATTGTCACCCGAATTCTACAAACATGTTCTTCAACACGACTTAAACTGAATATCAGATAAATCAATCGGCTCACCGAAGAAGGTTTTCTAAAGATAATGCTCCGCACGGTTCTATCTAAGCCTCAGTCACACCAAACTAGTTCTCAAAACGTCCGAACCCGTCCTAAAAAATCGTTAAACGGGGTTGTGGTCTGGCTAGAACGTATAGCTTTGGCCGGACAATGTCTATAATGTGACCCGTCCATCTCGCCTTTATCCCGTCTGCAGTCCGTTTATATAAAATTTCATGTCGGGTAAAACTGCCCGTTCACCTCAGTCCAAGCCCGTCTGTAGTAAGTTTAAACCGGTTCGTAACTAGTTCTATAATACTACGTTCCAAGTATATACGGCAATTCCGTTCGTAGTACGTCTATCTCGTTCTAAGTACGTTGCCACTCCGTCTAATTGCAGGACGGGATGGTCGCCCAAAATTTTTGAGCAGGCTCAAAGTTCTGGAGCACCATTTCCGATCAAACCCGTACGAGCCCGTCCATGAAAACGGGCCGTAACAAGTTGCTACAACGTCCACTCCGTTTGCACACAGTTTAAGCCCGTTTAGCTACATTTTTCAGAACGTAGTGAGAACGAGTTTGGTGTGATGGGGGCTTAATGTTTAAAAGGTGTGCACATCATTCTTTGGTAAGATTGAAAAAAATAAATGTTCTTAGATTTTCAAAAACTTTAACGACCAATAAAGATGGTCATGATGAAAAACTTCCCTTGAAATACTTTTGCCTGGAATGCTAGAGTTTTTTGAGAAACGAGTTAGCAGTTAGATTTTGATCTCAACATCGAGACCAATACTTAACGTTCTAAAATACTGAAAAGGGAGGGCTTTCACTATTTTCTCGTGACTCCGATGACCGATTGAGCTTTAACTTTCACAGGTTTGATACTCTATGTAGGGTCACATAAAGTGCGGGTTCCGGTTATTGACAATTACCGATGTTGGTGTGTTTGAACAAAGTCAAAAAAGTACATCGGCCAAGACGTTTACTCAGAAAAAAACACAATCCATGTGAAAAAAATCAGCCTTTTAATTTTACAACATATTGGAATGAAATTCTACATGTAAAATATGTTTAAGTTTATCTTTATTTTTTTAATATGTTGTGTTCATTCTTGCTCGATTGAAACTTTAAAAAGAAACTTTGACGCACGCCTTGTACCCGGCTTTATAACAGCGTACATATTTACCTTTCGTATGAATTTTTACAATTTATTGTGTTGCTTTTGATGTTTTCAACCGTTTGGGAATCTTTAATTTCTTTTAAGTCACGAAAGTGGAGGTCGTTTAAAAAATAAATTAAACGTAATTGCACCGTAACGTGAGAGGTAAGAAAAAACCCAAACCTAATACAAGAGCATGCGGTGGGGTTTTTGAGCGGAGATTTAACGGCGTTAAAAAAGAATCACTAGGTGTGAAGAAAAGCAGCAGGTCTCGGGATAAGTGATGCACGATGATCTAAAAAGCGGGTCGTATATTTGATTGATGCAGGTGGGATTCCGGAGTTCATTGATTTCATTATGAGTTATCATAAAGAGTGGTCCCTGAAACTGATAGTGATTCAGGGTGTGTCGAATTGCAACCCCCCTCCCCCACTCTTTGCTATACCGAGAGGATCCGACAAAATATTCCTTTTGCTAGCGGTCCCTTAAAAAACCCACAAAAAACCCAAGCTTTTTGACAAATTTGTCAACCGGTACTTCTGGTCCTTTGTACGTAAGTCAACTACTACCCCCGTCAAACATGGCAAAAATACGAACATAATACCCAGACGCAGAACCTACCCTACCCATAAAACATGTAAAAACACCTTTAAAAAGTGTGTTTGTAACACTGGTAAGAGTAAACGTATAAATGCTTACAGATTCACACATAAATTACATGGTATTAAGATGGTCATGGTAGGAAACTCCCTTTCAAATATGTTTGCTTGAAATAACTATATAGTATTTTGAGAAATTAGTAAAACATTTAGTTTTGATCTCGCGAGTCGAAAACTCACTGTTTGAAAACGTTTAAGGTTTTCCCCCCTTCTTTTCCTCGTGATTTCGTTGACCAATGTTGAGGTTAAACTTTCACAGGTTTGTTTTATGTATGTTGGGTCACATCAAGTGTGGATACTGGTCTTTTACAATAATTATGTAACACATGTGCGTTTTTATGGTTTATGTCAGTCTCAAGTCATCAGTATTGGAGGGTCTGTCTCTGAATTGGACAGCGCCATCATTTATCGACCATCCTCCCCTATACCCTTCGTGAATTGATTAGGAGATTTACATCATCCTGGGCTGAACATTGCCTGGTGTTTAATTCCACACTGAAATTACATCAAAACTACTACATGATTTTCTGTGATATGTCTAGTTTTTATATGGTCCCAAATCAGCCGGCAAACCGACGGGTTAAAGTATAACACTGCAGTGCTGTAGCTCTTGTCTCGACCTTCTCGAAACATTTCTAGCAAACTATCGGGGACGCGGTAATGAATGAATGCATTCTCACAGAAACCAAGAAACAATTGGACCAGCTCTGGAGGTAATAGGCGCACGTTCTAGTTCCACACTAATGACTCTCCAGGTGAATGGAATATTGCCAGAGGGTTGTCAGTACCAATACTATAGCAGTATTCTTATACACACCGTGTATTGAATCGCAATGGACATCGGGCACCCAGCATCCAACGATAACAGTGGACAATCTCACATCGTAGGCTCCGTATTCAGCCGTGACAATATCATTCTCCCACCAACTTGAAGGTAGGGTCAGAGATTAGTTTTCGTCAACGTAACGCATATTTAAAGGCAACATTATCAAGAAAGATACAGTAGAAGTCACATGTGAAAGTTTTAGCTGAATACAAATTCTACTAGCTGAGAAAACAGCTACATTACTGTCAGGGTATCTTCACAAGAACGTCAAACCCATCCACGTCTAGCAACCGCATCTCTGGCCGCAGCATTCGCAAACGGACACCAGAACAACTCATGCATGAAATGATTCGGGGGAAACATTTTCAAATCCATATTACTTCTAAGGGAATCCTTTCTCAAAATAGTTTATACTATCAACAGCTGCAGTGCTTCTCACCACAAGTAAGTTTTCTTGGTCAATAATTTTTGGAGTGTTTACCAATCTATGACCCTATCCTTTGACAACATTGAACGAAAAATCCATTATCCTGAGCGCGTATTTACGTTCAAAACAATGCAAACCCGTCCGTAAAATTACAACTAGGTGGAATCATACGTTTTTCAGAGTAGGAGGGTTAGGGTTGTGCTTTAACGGGGAGGGGAACCAACCCTATATAAAGTCAAAGGTTATAAACATCTCTTTTGCACTGTGATGTAAAAAAAACCCTGACTTGCATGTCTTTGGGGTTGGGGCGGGGGTTAACCTATGACTCCGACCCTTCCCCACCACAGTCCCACTTTAACGTTGCAGTCCCCCCCACCCCCCTCGCTAAAAATGCTGCAGTAATAAGAATAATAAATCATGACGTCATCACAGTGACCTTTATAAATCACAGCAGTTTTTTTGTTATACGGCTGGCTGATCAAGTTAAATTACTGAACTTCAAAACAGTATGGTGGTCATAATTGTGCTCTCGCCTGATTGCATTATTCAGAGGGTGAAATATGAGCTGGTTGCTAAAATCAAGGTCGATATAATAATGCACGGATCCAAGATTGTTTCTTTTCTTTCCCAGTGAGCAGGTTTGATATTCACTGCCACTGCCACAAAGTGAGCATCTTATTGGCGGACATTTGATACTGACAGTTCAAAGAATTTCCGTGTACGGCATTCGACTGTTAGAGAAACAGAAAGTGTGTGTTTTTATTTATTTATTTAGTACACTTTTTTATTGGATCCTTATCTGACGTGAACAAAACCTTTTTATTGAGATTTTGATAAAAGGGATTTTGTCCAGTTGAAATGTTGTATTTAATATCTCTAGTACACAAAATTACACAATGCAGAAAAATTTACTCTGTGATCCTTTATTGGCCATAGTTCATTTTTGCTTCCCTGTGTTGACATCGCCAAAGAGTACCTTATCTTGATTAAAGGGCGGTTAAAAAACAATAAACAAAACACCTAATATTGCTTGCGAACGACTCTAGTAAAAGTACATCAATTTATACACCATACCGTATGTCATCTCAAGAGAACACACATAAACACCAACATTACACTATTTATACGAACAATGATGTATATTTCTCTTCGTGTAAAAATAATCAGCTTATAGCACAGTGTTTTGCCAGCCTCGTGAAGATTCAAAGTAAGTACGAACAACATTACCGGAAGTTTTGCAACACCGACACAGATGTACCTTGTCTTGATTCAAAGAAAGTAAGCATACCAATAGCAGAAGTTTGGCAACACCAACACTGATGTACTCTATCTTGAGAGTAAGCACCCCAATAACAGAAGTTTGGCAACACCTACACTGATGTACCTTATCTTATTTCAAAGAGAGGTATAAGCACACCAATAACAGAAGTTTGTCAACACCAACATTGCTGTACCTTATCTTGATTCAAAAAGAAAGTGCACACCAATAACATAAGTTTGGCAACACCAACATTGATGCACCCTATCTTGAGTCAAAGAGAGTAAGCACACCAATAGCAGGAGTTTGGCAACACCAACACTGATTTACCCTATCTTGAGTCAAAGAGAGTAAGCACACCAAAAACAGAAGTTCGTCAACACTAACACTGATGTACCATATCTTAATTCAAAGGGAATGAGCACACCGTTAAAAGAGGTTTGGCAACACTAATTTCGATGTACCCTATCTTGATTCAAAGAGAGTAAAACACCAGCATTGACTGGAAGTCTCGCGTGTATTCGAAGGTTGGAATAACGAGTTCGCGATCTTGGACTGTTAAGAATTCAACAAGACTATTATTGAAGTATACACGCAAGATTTGCACGTTCAATTGCAAATATTACTAAAAAAATTAAAACTTGATTCACAAACCCAGTTTTCTCCCAAAGATGAATCGATGATAACCTCTTTAGTCTAGTCCATTATATGACCTAAATGCAAGACACGTGCGACACAACTGTTGAAATATTTCATTGTTCCTAATCTTGTTTGACTAATGTCGATATTTATCATGATATTGCCCTCGAATTCGTGACCTCTGCTCAAGAAGTTATTCGCTATTAATAGTAGTTGGGGATATTCATCTGTCTCCTGCGCCCTGTATGCAAAGACTAATGCCAAGAGGACACCAATGTATATTCAATTTAAGTCTTGGTTTTGGATAGAGATTCCACTTACAGATAAACAAAAGATGCCCACAAAAGTTAAGTTTTTAAGATTTGAGCTGTTTGTTTTCTTTTTCTTATAACATTTTTTAATATCTTGTGATGGGTTAGCTGAAAATGAAGGTACTTTTAATCTATATATAAGGGCTTATTCATTATTAACTCGATTCTAATGTGTTTTCAAAGGACTAATGTTCCATCTAAAATGAAACAATGTATGACAAAAGCAGTCTATAATGCTTGATTTTTTCTTTCTCGATTTAGCTATAATCAAAAAGCAGATCCAAACCAACCCAACATCACCCACACAACTTCCGCAACTTTTCCGCGAGACACGCGACCCCCATGTTTTATGACATTTGCACATTATCAAGTCTTGCTCTTTGGGTGGTACGTTAACCGTGCGCATCGGCACCTCAGCTATAGCTGACTTCACAAAACCACGTATTACTTAATTTTGTCATTCAAATAATGTTCATGTTGTGTACAGTCCATACCAACAATGCAAACAAACAGAGGACAAATGTCACTTGTCTGAGAAACTTCGTTGGGCTTGATCAGCCGTGTGAATCATTGACCCCAAATATTTGCCTTTGTTTACAAAACCATGGGGTCAAATATTTTTTTTAATAACCATCTTCCCTTAGATGAAATAAAACAGTTATCAAAGATACTTATACCTGAGTATTCTCAGAATAAATAACAACTTTAAGAAGATGTAAACAAATATGTTTTTGATTAGTGCAATAAGCGCGTTTTTACTTTTCACTATAATTTGAGTAAAATTTGTTATCAATATTAACTCGCCAGAGATAGCTATGTTCATTGAATAACATAGAAATGGAATGAGTTTGCTCATTCAAAAACCACTAATGAAACCTTTAAAGAAACAGTTTGCCATCAAAGCCCTGGTCTAAACACGGCTACTTCCACAGCAAATGAAACGTGTGTATTAAAAGACACGAAATTCTCCCCCAGCTTATTCTGTTTCCCGCTGTTTAACGCAATCAAATACAACCCACTGAACTAGTTCAGTTGTTAAATCAGCGCATAATATGCACCGTCTACCTGCCCTATCTAATTCAAAGGCAATTTCCGTAGGATCGAGGCTGGTATTACCATGTATAGAATAATATCAAACGACTACACGGTAGTTTTTGTTCAAAACGTAGGCCGGCTTGTATGATTACACTAAGCGAACCATCAACAGTCTGCGTTTTGGTTGTAATTTAAGTCCATCAAATCTGTCATGGCTGTATTCAATTCAGCGACAATGATCTCTGTCGATGATTGGGGGTGGGTGGAGGGGCGGTCTGGAAACGATTGGGGGTGGGTGGAGGGGCGGTCTGGAAACGATTGGGGCTTGGAGAGTATTAATAATAACAATAATACAAATGCTAATAATACTATAAATAATAAATAGTCTTTTAAAGCGCAAGTGTTAAAGCGCTTGAACAATCAAAACATTTTAAGACAGGTTTTTGACATTTTCTAAAATTATGAGATCAATTATTTATGTAGCACACATTAGGGGTTTACAAGGTGCTGCGGAGCATTCAGCAGCCATTGACAGAAACACCGGTGCAAATTATTTGGGAATTGAGAAACAAGAGCTTGGTATTCAAATTTTAAACATAGAACTATAAAAACAGATGAATTTGGCCAAACAGTTCCTTGAACTAAACAACTGTTTTTAATTTATCTACTTTTAAACTGCTTTGAATGTTGACTGTTTTAATTACCTACTCTTGATTGTATTTATATGATTGTTTTTATATGATGTTACTCTGTTGATCCGCCCCAGAGCGAAGCTGGTTTCTGCAGGTGATAGGATGTTCTCTGTAATTGGCCCTGAACTGTGGAACCAGCTTCCTAAGCAACTTAGGGAAGCCGGTAATGTTGATAAATTCAAGGCTGGCCTTAAGACAAATCTTTTTAAGCGTGCTTTTTTAAACCACTAAGTACAAGTACATATTTTTATTCTCTGTAGCAATTCCAGCTTTTTAACTAGTGTTTATTCTCATTGTTTTTAATTTTTGATTGTTGTGTACAAATTCTGCATTTATTACATTTTTAACTGTATTTTCTCTAGGGTATTATAACTGTATGGATTTTAATAAGTTTTCTTTTATTGTTCAGCGCCCAGGAGCATGTTTACATGGATAGGCGCTATATAAATTTCCATTATTATTATTATTATTATTTTATTGTCTGTATTTTTGTGGCTGTTTTTAATGTGTGTTTGTTATGACTGGGAAAACACTTTTCATGTTTACATGATGAATAAATAAATCTAATCATCTAATCATCTAATCTAATCTAACTCTGTGAAGATAAGGGGCCTGACACATCTCTTTGGGTCTTACAAATCTATAATAACAGTTTCTTAAGCTTTTGTACTGACCCAGACAATTTTGACTGTATATTATATGTACTTTTGTCCAAAGATTTAAAATAAAATAAATATAAATACATAACTTATGACGAAGTAGTATGCTCAAAAACAGTGGATGAAAGAGTCCGTGCACTTTTGACCAACATGAATTTTTTTTTGAAGTAAACAAGACGGTGTTCCGGTTAATATAAATTGCCGGAAACTGCCGGAACATTCGTTGATATACCTAAGAATTTAAAGAGACAGTTTGGGCAATTCGTATATATCGGTAAAATTATGCATCACACACCACCGTTCTGTCTTCCTTACATGAACATTGGAAATCTGCAAACAATAGTTATAATATTAGGCTCTAAAGAAGGCTTCTATAAGATTCAACTTAAAGTTAAAATTAAACAATGACATGGAAGGAACCAAGGTTTGGTGGTGCAGACCACGCCCGACTCCAAAGTCAATAATTGCGGAAAGAAGAATAACCATCCCAATGTTTGTCCAGTTTTTGTAGAGAAGGGGGGGGACACCCTTAGGTCATCTTCTGGATGTTTGGCCCACGAACTTCAATCCAAAATTCTGTCTCAACCCATAATAACAAGACGCTTCTCGGCTACTACGTAGATATACCAACACTGTTTTCCTTCAATTGAAAGGCTGCCCCTACAACACCCTGTTGATAAGACATCACCCTTCCCAATTCGCCCCAATGATTTGTTTTGTTGTGTTTTCCAACTCTAGTTAAGGGTCTTCAGACTATCTATGAGTGAAAAAGGGGGAAAACTGACAAAAGTACGATGACATTGTTTGTATTATCTCTTTCCAAACCACATTTTTGTACAAGAATGTTACCACAATGCCGCATTATACTTCAAACGGATATGTGTTCGCCTCCTAAAGCACGTGTGTGTACGAACTTTTTTACCGAAGGCGGGAAAATCTCCTTTAAGTGTAGCCTTTTTGGGCATCGATGTCAGATGTGGAAAGCGAGTCAGAATATGACTGTACTATGTAGGGCGACAGTGTACAGCACCTCTTCTTTCAAGATAATTTTTCAATTTCAGCACGGGGATTTACGTTACACGGTCGTGTCAACAATTTGTTGCCGCAGGTGACATATGACCAGGATCCAGCCCATCGTTTACGGATCTAGGAAATCACTGTCGGTTGGTAATTGCTACCATTTGTCTCAGTACCAAATGCAGGTCGAAAAATCTGGACAATCATCTCTCGTATAGAGAAAAAACGACCCCTTCCCCCCCCCCCCCCGAAAAAACATATATGTAATAATAATATATAAAAAAACAAAAACAAACAATTAATAAAAAATATATATAAAACAACAAAAAATAAATAACTATCCCCAATGAAAAAATAAGCACAACAACAATTCCCCTAAAAACGACAACAGCTGTACCAACAACAGACCCAGAAAACAACGACAACAACTGAACAACAGCTTCCAATTTCGCGTTGTTGCGTCAGTTGGAGGCTCGAATTAAAATAATTATGATTTTTTTTATATTATATCTTGACCCAATTTATTTTAAGTAATTTGATTAAAACAAATTGGTGCCTTGTACCATTGTAATTTCATGAAACTAACATCTTTGGGGTTTTTTGTTTTGAGGACGTCTTTTGTTGTCTTTATGCAATGAAATCCCTGTTTTTTCCCCCTTATAGAAATTTTAATTTTATTTTCGTAAGGGTTTCAAGAGGTCTGTTTATTTGCTTGGGGGAAGGACTCTGCGGCGTTTACCAACCAATAGTGTATGTACGCTAGCGTTAATGTAATTGGCATGTTTCACGGGAGGGGCTAATTGATAAATAAGCAATGGTTTTTTTGTTGTCTTCAAATGTCAATTTATCAATTTTTTCTTGGGGGTTGTTGTTTAAAGGCAAGGTATACCTTTGGTTTTTGGAACCGTTCCATTGTTTTAATCCTACCTTAATGTAGAAAATATACAGTAAAACTAACCTGTGAAAATTTCAAAAGGTTATCGCGTTTTTGAGATACAGGCAGAATATAGGAACTTACACAATCTGAGAAACGTTTCTGACAAAAAAACGTTTCTCAGATTTAAATGTTGGGGCATAAAACCTGATACCCTTGAAACATTACACATTTATGTTTGGCAATCATCGTTTCCAGTAATCAAGAAGCCGGTTCCCTAAACTATAAAGGCTTTGGTGGAACTGGAACAGTAGGCCTACGCGTTTTACGAAAAAAAATGTTTTCCTCAAAACAAATTGGTTGATGACTGATATTACACCAATAGAGCATTTCGCGAAACCAAAATGCCGGATTAATAATTCTGGCGTAAAAAAAAGAAAAATCCTCATGAAAGTAGAACATTTAAAAAAGTGGCGTTCAGTCGCACCGTGGAGGTGGGCCGATTGTTAATTCGTTTTAACGAATTAGTAATTCGTTTAAACGAATTAGTAATTCGTTAGGCCTATAACGGATTATAATTCGTTATAACGGATTATTAATTCGTTATAACGGATTTTTAATTCGTTATAACGGATTACTAATTCGTTATAACGGATTATTAATTCGTTATAACGGATTATTAATTCGTTATAACGGATTAGTTCCCGCTGATAATAAATACTTCAGTGGCACGATTGGGCTTTCGTAGGTTCCCACACACATTCAATCAATTGGAAAACAAACAGACCCCAACAGGATGTTTCTTGTCTTTGATAATAACAATGGCTGACTATACTTCGCTTAACAAGAAGTCATAGCAATCAGGATTGCAAGGTTTGGTTGTTTAGAAAAATAACCTATAAATATATTGTAAATGTTTATTTCTTTAAACAAACAACAACAACGACATAACAGCAACAACGCAATACCCTTTGGGAATTGTACTTCTAAATGTTATTTAAATGCTAATATTACAATACCAACTAATGAAGACATGAGGAATCTAATAATTCTTCAAAACTAATCATATTATCAATTTCTTTTGAGGTATTGATTAACAGAGTCGTCTAAGTCGATTCAAAGTTCCCTTGAAAATATTAACTAATGGGGTCTACTAAGTCGACACAATGAATCTGGCGTTGATTCAGGCTGCAATGACTTATATAGTTTTGATTAAACAGCCGCGAATAAGTTATTCTATTCGACGTATGACGTCATGGTTATCAGACCGTAGACGGTGCACGCATCGGGCGAACGGGCTACGTGCGCAGCCAGCAGTAGGTCGAGGGAAAACATTCTCCAGCAGAATTGGAAACCGGACCGCACGGGTCGGACGCATACCCAAGATATCTCAGTGGAACCGCAGTACAGTCACAACGCAGAGATTGTTACACAGTCAGTCTAGCTTCTGACTCCCACAGTTGTTTCGTCAATACTTCCATCTCTACCCCCTTTTGCAGGTAAAGGTAATTTTGGAATGCAAATCTGGATTGAGGCTTGCTGATGATACCTACGTGTTCATAACCATCGCATCCAATCAAGATTGCAATATACACAAATTGGATATCTGGTGAATCGCCACACAGTAAGTTTTAGCTTTCTTTACTTCTTTCTCCTTCCCATTTTTTTTTCTATGGAGATGTTTTCAATTTCCTCCCTTTACTAAATATAGGCCTATAAGCTTTATTTCGTTAATTGTACTTATTAAATGAGCTGTTAGTTATGCATATTATTTAACAAAATTCAATAAAGCTTACTTTTCTAAAAGAAAAATGAAAAAAATGAAGGAACGTTGTGTGCCCGGAGAAAGTCATAAGGCTCTACGCCCTTCTTCAATGCAGACAAGTACTTCTTTCGTCCTAATAACAGAAGGTCGTACGCAATAAAATGGCCGTTGACAAACAAATACGGCATCGCTGTTAAATTTTGTTGATAAAATTGACCCCAAAGTCATGTTTTCCCATGCAGAATTCAACCTTCCTATTAAGAATTATGAATGGCAAGAAAACCGATCAGACGTTCGTGCTCAGTTTTCTCAAAACACCTTATAGGTATTAATCGCTTTCGCACTTTCGACGGCAAAACTTTCAGAATAGGTTCTTCTAATTCTTCCGGGCACGACAACGAAAACGCACCCCTCACATACAAATCAGCAGGAGGGAGTTTTGGAGAAGCGGCCGTAGTCGAGTTGGCTCCAGAAACAACGTGTTTATGAAATAAATCGCAATCTAGAACAATCGATTTTTCCCCACTGCATGTACCCCGAGGGGGGAAAAATCCTTATACCACCCACGTAAGAAAAAAGAAACAATCTTTAAATATTAACAAATAATAATAAATACTGGAGGTTATGGGAGAATACCATGATGGTGGTTGTGTCACGATGAATACCGTACGTGTTAGTTTGATGCAGATGCTTTCGCTTCTAAGTTACATTCAGATGTTATGTCGACCATTCAAGAATACTGGACTGCAAACAATGATGTTCGCGAGTTGTTTCACAATTGTAATAATGCAGCAAATGTTTAGAATCTGCTAGTTAAAAACAACGTCGAACATCGGAAAACTGTTCATATTTGAAAAACGGGGGGGGGGGGGGGGACCACCACCGGGCATGTTCTACCCGATTCCAAGTGCGTTATCTTGGTCCAAATTCCCACAATATCGTCCAAGTGTATTGACTTATTTGACTTAAAAGTGTGACTCTTCACTGATCTTGAATTAAGCTACCATAGCGTGAGCAAGTTTTCTGTTTTACTGATAAAGATCTGCATTATTATTCCAATACCGGCTTTAAATCTTGTATTCATTTCAAACTGTAAGAAAGTGTAGCCGTGATGGTTGAATACATCGATGCATAATTGTTTTGGCCACAAATCTACATTTCTGTTTTTTAAGGAGTAGCTGAGCACCGGATGTCGAGCCAATAGCGCGTCAATAATATTTGTTGCCGATTTTCCAACATGGTCATTCAGAAAACTTGAGTTAGACTAGTATCGAAACGTTTAATAGTTTTATTGAGGGGAAAACATATATAAAACCACGCAGCCAGCACGCGATTTGTGTTTGTAAGAAGCCATCCCCCCCCCCCCCCAACGAAAAAAAATTAAATAAATAAATAAATACAAATACAAAATGTTCAGAATGTTGACACGTTTTCCTTAATTTTTGCTGTCAGATGTTGCGTTTTCTTTCAAGGTTTTCTCGTTCATCTCAGAGGGAAGTATTTCACAGAAAAAAATAGTTCTGGTATAAAATTCGTAATTAGTAAGCTTTCAGTCTAAAATTTAACAACTATGTTTTTATCCTTAACAATCCTGTATAATACATTTAACTGAAGATTTAAAGGGACACGTTGCCTTGGATTGGACGAGTTGGTCTATAAAAAGCATTTGTAACCGTTTGTTATGAAATGCATATGGTTAGAAAGATGTTTTAAAAGTAGAATACAATGATCCACACAAATATGCCTCGAAATTGCGTGGTTTCCTTTTACATCGTGAACTAATAGTAACACGGTCGGCCATTTATGGGAGTCAAATGTTTTCACGATGTAAAAGGAAAACCACGCAATTTCGAGGCATATTTGTGTGGATCATTGTATTCTACTTTTAAAACATCTTTCTAACCATAGCCTATGCATTTCATAACAAACGGTTACAAACGCTTTTTATAGACCAACTCGTCCAATCCAAGGGAACGTGTCCCTTTAATCAAACACGGGGTATCATTGAAAACAAATTGTCAAGAGCTCTTGAATGAGTGGGTTTTTGTAATTATCGCAGATAGATTCAATAAATAGTAATTCTATCTATTAATTGTTGCATTAAAGTGGAGTCTCGAGTTAACCACATATCCCGGACAACCCCCCACTGTGGTTCCCCCCTCGTCAAACCAGTTCGCCCTCGTAAGATGATTACGAGCTCCTGAGTTTACTCCAGTGACGGACAAACAAGTGTGACTTCAACTACATATCAATGTTATGTCCCCTGCTGTCAGCAGGGAATGTATAATTTAGTTCAGCCGAGCGGTTCCTTGGTGATTTATTCTCGTTGATGCATAATATTGTATGACAACATTTTTTAAATACATATTTTGTGTTTTGTTTGCATATATTGAAACTGTCTATAGATAGTTCCCAGTAGACGCCATCTTTACGGGCAAATTGCATTTTGGCATGCAGGCGCGTCAAGCGCTCTAATTATTAACGCAGCCGCGTTGTTCACTGACCAATCGTGCAGTGAGTTTTGTGAAATGTGCGCGTGCTGCACGCCGTTCTCACGCGAAACGCATGACTGTGTGTTCCAAACTGCCCGTAAAGATGGCCGATTTACGTCATACTGCAACCTATCTATACCGGTAGAGTGAGTATTTTTGTGCCCTCAGCGGTTGTTTTTAGAACATTATAATCAGACTCCTAGCCACGGTGAATTGGATATGGAACTCGACTGTGGTGACAATGCAATTGTGCCGTTATTACACAGTAGATAAAAGTTAAGTGCATGGACCGTGTTGACAACGCCAACAGCGTAATTTTAGGCGTTGTTTTTTTGCGCGGGATGAAATGTCACTTTCTTTTATTATTTATTTATTGGATGTGAGTGAATCTTGAATATCAAATACTGTAGTATACCTTTGGACTATAATGAATTGTATTGACAGATGGTATGGTTGTTGCTGGGAAGTTCTCTCAACGCACAGTTGTGTTTTTAAATGCGCGATATTTAGTTGGTTAGGCCTATAATCGAAAAAACACATGACAAATTTTCAATTAAAAAAAAAAAAATTCACCACAAACTTGATCCCAGAAAGAAAAAAAAAAACCGGATACTTTTTCCCCCGACTGAACACCGCTGTGTCATTAAAAATGTAAACCAACACTTCTCATACAATTACGGCATCTCGAAGTTACACACAATACTTTACCCTGACAAAACATGAAACATTCAATTCAAATGTTCAGGTTTTCCGACGATTTTCTTAAAGTTGCACGGCCCAATTTTTCGCGCGGAAAGATTTTGTTCTCTGAACACATTTAGACAGTTTGATGCTTTTTAAAAACAAATAATTAACAAAACCTTTCGTATGCGCAACGCATAGTGCACAACATCATGTAAAATTCAAAACTGTTGTGTATGGCCTGACTTGAGACAATGTCAGGATACCGACAATATGTTTAGTTTTTAATTAGCTACCACCATTGGTGGATATTTTTGTCAAACGCACAGTACCTTATAAATGAAAGCTGATAACTTTCTAAAATCTTATTATTAGCCATTCACAATTTTAACCTACTTTTCGGATGGAATCAGCCAAAAATTTGACCTAGCATTTTCAAGGTTTTAAATTAACCTGAATTCGACTTCCCTTAATTAGATTTTTTTTTACGGGTTGGTTGGATGGAGCGTTAGGAAAATCAGAGAACTGGAAATGATCTACCCACTCCTTCAAAATAGTTACGAACATTAGTTCCTACGTTACATTGTCCTTGATGTCCTTTATGATGTTACTTGAATAATCATTGCTGGAAGAAACGGAGCATTTTTTATTGCTCAATTTTGTTTTGTTCAGTCAATCACAGAAGTCTTGTGACAATGATTAGCAATTTTTTTCAGGGGTTATCATGTTTTAAACACGTCGACCTTGAGTGTACCGTACCGTAAAGAATGCAGGTAAACATGTTTTGAAACTGAAATAATGTAATTCGTAAGAATGATCCAAATGTGGATGATTGTACCGGACCAGTATGCTCGACACAACAGTAGACTGTCGACAAAAAAGATGAGCTGATATTATGCTAACCCGTTGTGTCGTATAAAACACCACGTCCGACCGGTGATGTTCGATCCATTACATTTATCAACATTTGATGATCGATTAGTAGTGGATTGTCGAACAAATTTAGTTGGAAAAACCAAGTCGGAAAAGATTTGACAAATGTCGTACTTAGTGCCCATGAACAGATGATTCTTAGTTGGGTTGCATTTTATAAATGCGTTAGTTTTGCCAGAAATATCAAGGTACATGTAAAGAAGCAAATGCACTTGAAAGAATCGTCATCATTGTTCGATTATTGTCAAGTCGGATATATTAATATTTTTAATTTGTATTATTGGGTTTTTTTCTCGTTCTACTGCGTCGAAGGTTCGACCCCTATGCCCCTCTTTAAAACTCCTCTGTGCCTCTCTTTAAAACTCCGCTGTATTTACACTACCATGTCAGTATTTATTAAGCTTTTTTATTATAGAAAAATGACGAATAACAACGACTTAAAGCCTACTCAGTTACTCTCAGTCCTTGTAATTTGAAACAACTGGCCTTTTAAAAGTGATAATAAGCTGTTTTTAAACAAATTATCGCGGTGTATTATTTTGTTCATTTTTCGAAAATGATGGGCATGTTCAAGATATACGATAGTTCATACCGTGAACCAATCGATAATTAGACCAACATTTTCTTTTTAAAAGTCTTGCTCCGGTTGTAAGTAGTTTAGACTCTGACATGAATTCAAAGAGTTGAGTGGGGTTCCAGACAATTCTTTTTCTGGTCATACTGACTATTTTTTATCTTCTTCGTGGGGTTGGGGGGGGGGGGGGGGGGGAGGGGGCGAGGGTAAAACTGATCAAGGAGTCCGGGTCATCAGCGTGTCATTGACTCAGATTTCTGGCATTTTTGACCAAGAGATATTTCTTGCCCTCGAGGACCTTTATTCAGATCGACACTAACCGATAACGAAACAGTGTAATCGGTGTAAATTAAAATAAGTACAGGTGCAAGACACCTGGGGGATATTTGTTTTCTGAATCGTTGATCTTGTCAGAAAAACAATCGTCCCGGACACCAGTTCTCAAAACAGTCGGCCGTCATTTCTCAAATTTTAGAGCCAGCTTAAGTTAAACTTTCGCAACTCCATCACTTAATTATTTGAATAAGAATATTACGTCTCTGCATTGTCAAAGGACGGAAAATATTTGAAGATATTTTTAATCCGAATCTTACTCCTTGTTCTGTTCTACTTAATACAAGTACGGTTGAGAAAAGTAAACCTTATCGTGAAAACAAAAAACCCCACGCAAAACCACAAAACTTGAACTGTTAGTAAAGTTTGTCGAAAACCTGACCATCTAATTAATTTGTCACAAATGGTAGTCAACTTATGATGTTTTTTGAAAATCAGAGGATTGGAATGGCTAAACTCTTCACAGAAAGCACTGTGCGACCAATCAGAGGATTGGAATGGCTAAACTCTTCACAGAAAGCACTGTGCGACGTAATATCAAACCTTGTCCTGTGCTCTAAAATAAAAAAGACGATCAGCTGTTGTGACGCATTTTCCACAGGCAAATGTGACTTCTGGAGCATTTTTCTTCCAAATTCATATCTCACAACTAGAATTGGAATTCTAGTATGAATCCTGTGAAGTAATGACCACCCGTCTGGTTTGATTATTCAAAGGTGCGATTTTGATTTATATTATTTCATTTGAAACCCGAACAAACAGACGTGTGAACGCCCTCGCGAAGTGCGTGAGTGAATATTCGCCCCGTTCCACCACAGCCCCCACTTAGAATCAATATCTTGTAACCATCTGTGACAACTGAAACGGTCGATCCACAAAACAAATTGTGAAGAACATGACAATTACATGAAATTGACATCACGAAGAGCGGAAGATTAAGGTTTCCCTATGTGGACACAACTTCTAATGGTTTTAATTTCCACGTCACCTTGTTGATCCCGGAACGTTTATTGTCGTGTGAGAGTATTGCCAGGTGGAAAATAATTTGCGAACTCTGCACGACAAATCAATGTTATCAATGCTGTCTGGGTAATTGACAGGAACGCAAACTCGTCTCATCGGGGAAGTCAATATTAATTAGATATTATTGGGGGGGGGGGGGGGGGGGGAATTGCTGTATCTATCTGAAGTTGCTGTATATACAATCGGCAGGCGGAGACCGCATGGTGTGACCGTGAGAAAATGTGGGGTTGTGCGAGATTGCTTGAGACTTATACGGTGACGGTGAACTAATGTCATTGTAGCATCGCAAAAACCGGCGGGCATCTGCGAGACTCTGCGAAGCTTAAACCTTTTTAAATTTAATTTTAACCAGTACGGTATAACTGAAATAACCTGTCTGCCAATTAGAGGTTAAAGAACACGACACCCTCACAGGCACCTTGTACAATGTGCGAGACTTTCTAACCACTGAGGGTGAGGCGATGACGTAATTTCCAAGGAATTCTAACCCGATGTCCTACTGCACACACTAAAAAAAAAAAGGAGTTTTTTTAGAATAACGAATAAGTATCTGGAGAAAGGTTTTCAAGTAGATATCCATCTTCTCATACTAATATGCATATGATCGGACGTCTCGTGCGGTTACAGTTAAGTATTCTTGACTAGTGAGGTATAACCGCAGAGAGGGCCACTGCGCCCGGTGCATTCGCAAAGCTGTGACATATGCGCAATGAAGTATAAAGTGAAATGTGCGTAAAGAGTCGCAGTGGAAATACGGTGAGAATCCACCTTGTCTTACTTTTACATAAGTATTTAGTAGCTTTAATGAATTGGCCGTATTGCTGTTGTGTAGCTCTAAGCCCCCAGTGTTACATGGGCCCTAATAAAGCCTCCAGTGTTCCGTTGGCTGAAGCTTCCGGTGTTCCGTAGGCCCTATAGGTATATTCCTATAGGCCCCATATTTGCCTCCAAAGTTCCGCAGGCCCTATATTATATAGCCTCCAGTGTTCCGCAGGCCGTTATCATCAGTGTTCCGTAGGCCCCAAGGCACCAGTGTTCCGCAGTGTTCCGCAGGCCAGTAGAGCTACCATACCCTAGGAACTTGTGTTCCTTAGGCCCTCGCCACCCGTGTTTCGCAGTGACTAACGTTTTAATAAAGACGACGTGTCAAATACGCATTGCACTTTCGCAAAGTACCTCGATCACCAGTCCGAAGCAATAAACGCACTTATTTTTAGCCACACTCTTTATTAATATTTATTAAGCATGGACCAGATTTGCGCTGAAAATATTTGGCAATATGAAACGGGGAGTTTGGGTAAACAGTATATATCCCGGGAAGGTCGTCAGCTTGATGGAAGATAGACCTATTTAAGAGTGACATTTCTGATGTATTCAGACAGACTTCAGGGTCGTTAGCTTTCTTATCACCGTCGGCGAGTTTGGGGTCACCGGGTGTGGCGAGGCGTCAAACTGTATAGGCGAAAATGCCATCTAAAGTTCGTGATTTTTTTCTCTCCAACTCGTCTAGATTTGAGGGGGTCAGGTTATCGGGGAAATGGGGGCAAGCTGCTAATTTCAAGTCGCTATGAAACGTAGCATATAGAATTGAACTCGGTTCGTTCGTGCAAAAACATCTTTCGTTTCGATAAACGTGTTTGCTATGAGGGTAGTGTTAAAAGACACCTCGAGAGTTACTGCTAAAATTGAAGACTTAATCAAAATTGAGGAATGATTGTCCTTCTGGACATAAAATGTAAAATTAATTGCGACTTTTGAATAAATTTCACAGGCATTTTATTAATTTCGTGCCGTAATTCGTGACGTAATCGGGATACTGAAAAAACCCCACCGAAAAACAAAACAAAAGCATAATATTTCAGCTTATAGACGATGTGACCTCTGTTTACATTCAAACCGCCCTCTGTTGACAAGTCTGTTGTCCAAGTCATGTTCCGCCGGGCAAAAAGACGCGTAGTCATGGTAATATTGCGTGTACTTTCTAGCTGGCTGTCAAGTACACAAAGGTTTTGCCCGGCGACATGCGCGCGCATCATGTTATGATTTTCAAATGACGTCAGAGGTCACATCGTCTATAGCTTTTAAATCTTATAAATGAGTATCAATAATACGAAATAATCCGCAGTTCATCGACCGGTATTCGAACCCGACACCACATTAACAGCACTAATGTAATCTATGTTCTGTAGCTGCCACTTCTATTTTCTCTGCCAGTGCTTGCTTATTTTTATCCGTTTTATCCTTGCTGAGTTTTTGGCATCGTCTTTTTATTTATTGTTGACGTGTTTGGTAAGCTTTCTGTGCTTATTTGTGATATATTTTGGTGCTTTATCCGATAAGTATTGCTTGTTATTTTGATGTTTTTTTGTGTTTTTTATCTCTGGTCGAGTTCACATTTTGTAATAACGTGTGTTCACCATGGCTGTTGCCATTAGTGCCCGTGCTCGTCTGTTGGTGTTTTTACATCTGCTTTTTATCATACATAAGTCACAACGGGTTCAAATCTTTGCTGATGCTGAGACTGTCAGAAATGAGTATTTTGCGTCTGCAGATCAGTACATGTGTCTGACTAATTTTGTTGTGCCAATCACACCCTGTCATGGGGTAACATTACAGCTGTGCCGTACTGGATTTAATTTCTCAAAAGTTCCATTAGTCAAATGGTCCAAACATGGCCAAACTACTCTAGTTATTCCTGGTCATGACCCTCCACATGATATAACAATATTTATGGATATTTCTGTTAACCCAGGCCCTCGTATTGGATGCACTAGCAAGGACGAGTTGCATTTTATGCATACAGAAAATTCGCATTCTAACATGTCTTGTTGTAAAACAACAACTATAATGTATTCCCGTAGTCAGCTTTTTAACATCCGTAAGACTTTTTATCACTCCATTCAGCCTGAATTGTTTTCGATTCTGAAAGCGAATGGAATTTTTCGGTTCAGGGGTAATAGAGCGGGTCATTGTAACTATAAATGTAAAATTCCTGTTCACATTGGTCACCGGCTTGATTATGTTCATAATAGGTTAGCTTTGGAAAACCGTACTCCTGTCCTTAAACACATTGTTGTAAATCCTGCCGATTCCTCTGATGATCTATTGAAACTTTGTTGCTTGAATACTAGATCTCTTAAAAATAAATCAGCTGATTTTGTTTCTTATGCCATTAATAGTAAGGCTGATTTGTTTGCCCTTACAGAAACTTGGTTTACAGATAATGATGTTGCCCATAAGGTTGAAGCAACTCCACCTGGTTTTAGATTGCTAGATCATCCCCGGAAAAACCGTGTGGGGGGAGGCACTGCTTTGTTGTTTCGTGATCATTTGAATGTCAAGAAAATTGCTGGAGATGAATTAGATTCATTTGAGTTTTCAGAATGGTCTGTGGGGATTAATTCGTTTAAATTACGACTTGTAATCATTTACAGGCCACCTTACTCAGTTAGCCATCCTTATACAGTTAATCGGTTTATCACTGATTTTGCCGATTATTTAGAATCCATTATTTTATCTTCTGAACCAGTTTTAATAACTGGAGATTTTAATATCCATGTTGACATTTCTGACGATCCAAACACTTTACGTTTTTTAACACTTCTTGAATCCATGGGTCTCCAGCAACATGTTAACAAACCTACGCATGAGATGGGTCACACACTAGATCTTGTTATTACCCGGAAATCGGACATGGTTCTTAACGGCCTCCCAACACCTCACCACCTTTTTTCTGATCATTTTTCTGTTATTTGCAATTTGCAACAAAGCAAGTCTTCTTTTCCTGCTAAACAGATTGTTTATAGGGATATTAAATCCATTGATATTAATTGCTTGAAAAGTGACTTAGTCTCTTCTAGGCTGTGCAGTGACACTCCTCAAGGTCTTGAGGAGCTTACGAAATGCTATAATACTACACTAGCTGGTACCTTTAACACACATGCCCCATTAAAGTCCAAGATGGTCACTGCTAGGCCCCGTCTACCTTGGTTTAATCAAGAAATCAACTCTGCCTTGAGGATGAGGAGACGTGCTGAAAAGAAGTGGCGACGAACAAGCATGGCCTCTGATCTTTCAGCATATAAGCTTATAAGAAATAAGGTAACCTTTCTTCTTAATAAAGCTCGTTGCAATTTCTACAAAGACTTTATCGAAAGTAATAGTTCCGACCAGAGGAAATTATTTAGAGCATCTAAAAAGCTGCTTGGGCATAGTGATGACGTCCTATATCCACCTTTTAAAGATAAAATGACTCTTGCTAATGATATGGGTAGCTTTTTTGTACAGAAAATATCTAATATTCATGCTAAACTTGATGACTTGGAAGTTTCAACCTCTGTTGACAGAACGTTATCTTTTACATCTGAAACAATGTCCAGTAAAATCCTGTTTGATAGTTTTATACCATTAACCGAGTCACAGGTAAAACAGCTTGTTGTCAATTCTTCTAAGGGATCATGCGCTCTGGATCCCATGCCTACTAACCTTGTGGGTGAGTGCCTGGATGTTTTGCTTCCAGTACTTACCAACATTATAAATTCATCATTAGTATCTGGTACATTTCCTACTGACTGGAAAGAAGCTTTAATATGCCCTTTACTTAAAAAACCCAATCTCGATATGAAATTAGAAAACTACCGACCAATCAGTAACTTACAATTTATTTCTAAATTAACTGAGAGGGCCGTTTGTGACCAACTTTATTGTCACATGTCAAAACATTCTATGTTTCCGGTTTTCCAATCATCTTATCGGAAGCATCACAGTACAGAGACGGCTCTTATAAAGGTTAAAAATGATTTATTGATGAGGATGAATTCCCAACATGTTATTCTGCTTATCCTTTTAGACCTGAGTGCAGCGTTCGATACTGTTGATCACGCCATTTTATTGAAACGTCTGCAGTCTAAATTTGGAGTCACTGGCAAGGCCCTTGATTGGTTTTCATCTTATTTGTTGGATAGAAGTCAACGTGTTTCTATTCAGGGTACCTTATCAGAAAAGTTTAACATCAACTGTGGTGTGCCTCAGGGATCCTGCTTAGGACCATTTTTATTCCTTGTCTATGCCTCTAAATTGTTTGACATCGTTGAGCGTCATCTGCCTGATGTTCATTGTTATGCGGATGACACTCAGCTGTATTTATCTTTTAGACCGGACGATAAATTTTGTCAAGCTGCTGTAACTATAATGGAAGACTGCATTGGGGACATCAGGCAATGGATGTTGCATGACCGGCTTCTAATTAATGATGCTAAGAGTGAATTTTTGATCATCGGATCAAAGCAGCAGTTGCAGAAAATTAATATTTCCAATATCATGATAGGTGATGCTAAAGTTTTTCCTACAACATGTGTTCGTAATTTAGGGTCATGGTTTGATTCTGAACTTACAATGAACACCCACATCAATAAAGCTTGCTCTGCAGCTTTTTTTCATCTTCACAACATCAAACGCATTAGTCAATTCCTAACACAAGACTCTCTTTTAAAACTAATTCATGCATTTGTGACTAGTCGTCTTGATTATTGTAATGGCCTTTTGTATGGTCTGCCAAAGTCACAGATAGCTAAACTACAAAGGGTTCAAAACGCTGCAGCCAGAATTGTTACTAACACACACCGGTTTGAACACATTACACCTATAATTCGTCAATTACATTGGTTGCCTGTTTCGTACAGGATTAATTTTAAAATCCTTTTGTTGACCTTTAAAGCTCTTCATGGTCTTTCTCCAAAGTATTTACAGGATCTTGTTTCCATCCGGAAGGTATCTTCATATCAACTTAGGTCAGGGAATAATGGTATTTTCTTGGATTATCCTTCTGGTAAAATGTTGACTACATTTGGTGATAGGGCTTTTTCTGTGGCAGCCCCTAAGCTTTGGAATGCGCTACCGTTTCATATACGTAGCGAACAGAAACTTACCTCTTTTAAATGTAATATAAAAACCTATCTTTTTAAAGCCGCTTTTTAGTGTGTCTTTCTTCTATGGTCACCTTGTCAGTTAGTTTAGATTTTTAGCATAAATAGGGTTAAAGGCGTCTGTCTCCTGAAAAGGTCAAAACATTACCGATGCCAGCAGGGATAGGCCTATGTAATAAGTACTATTAGTTCTCTGTTGGCGGGACAGACGTATCCCCATACTTTTGTTTGGGCGCTGGCCTGGTGACCAGTCTTTTTTCTTTGTCCTTTTCTTCCATTATGTGCTTTTTAACATGTGTTCTGCGCCTTTGATCATTTTGTATGTAAGGGGCGCAATATAAATTTTAAATATTATTATTATTATTATTATTACAGTATCGTGTCTCCGTGTGGACATTAATCCCAAATGCAGCCAGAAATGAATTGACCAAAAAATAGTCTCAAGTTAATTCTCGTCACACGGAACCTCTTACTTTTCATCAGTTAACTCAGAAACCCTCCGGCGAGACACCGAGGGACCTATTTGGTTGCAACGCCCCCGTCGCACGCTGTCAGCATTGACAAGCTTTTCCCCAAAGGTTAAGAGAGTTTGGTTTGCATTTTTTCAACGATTTTCGTTTATCTAATATGTGTGCTGTTTACATGTTCAGATATTGCATGGGTTAAACTTATTTGTTTGCTTAATAAATTAAGTGTGGTAATTTGGTTTCATCTAACCTTTGACAACTGACACACCGATTTTGTACACAAGGGATTCTGGTAGAGTTTTGTTCTTCCCCCTTCCAGCCACATCTCTGACCCGTGTTGATTGACACCCCTCTAGGACGTGTGGCTTGCCTGGTCCAGCTTAGGGTATCTGGCATAATGAGCTGACCAGTGTGATACGGACGTGGTTAAGACAATGGACATATTAAAATAATATCAGAACTTGCTGACAGTGGTTTTCACTGCAGGTTTTTAAAGTCAATTGTTCGCTTCCCACAAAGTGGTTCTCTCAATTTAGTGCTCGTATTAATTCGGAAGGTTTCGAAACTTTTCTTCCCGTCGGAACCAAGAGAGGATTTTTGCCAACCACTTTTAATCACTTCCCAGCTTGCGGGAGTTTTAGTCACGACTGAATTTTAAAGTATCGCTTCGCGTTTACTTTTTGTAATGTTATCGCATCACAAATAACCTTTTACTTCTCGTTTTCTTTATTTTCTGTATTTCTCTATTTCTAAATGTGTGTCAGTCTTAGTTTTAAATGTGAATTTTCAAATTTTGCGTGAGTAATTGATTCCTATGCCCAAATTTCTTTTTTTAATTATTTTTTTTGTAAGTTAGATTTTAACGACGTTTTTTTCTTGTTCCTGGTTCTGGTGTATATACACATCTTTCGGTGGCAGTTTGTAACACTTTTATTTCCTTGACAAAAGTGTGTGCAACTTATACACACCCTTTTTGTAAATTATAAAGATTTAAAATTACTAAAAGAAATGCGTTCGAACATTCTTATAATATATAGGCCAACTTAAAGTTATGGACTGAACAGCCGCACGCTCAAGAAACTGTCGGCTCAGAATTTACCCGGATTTTGGGTCCCATGGGACCCGAACTATTGGTGGGTCAGTATGATCCGAAATGTGTATCAAATTGACCCAGAAATGTATCAAACTGACTCAGAACATGGGTTTAGATCCAATTTCTTGAAAAAAACGGTTTCCAGTTTAGGCCCTGTGAGCCGGAATGCAGGTCAATTTTGACCCAGGTTTTTTGTTTAGTGCGGGTTGTTAATACTTGGGTTCGCCTTTACTCAACTATAGACCTGTCCAAGACTAGAAGCGAATCCGATGTTCTTTAATCATTGTTGCAGCTTGCAGGACACGTGTTTCTGCAAGCCAAGCGATCATGTTATAATGAAAAGCTAATCTGTCGTAACCACATGGATGTAACAAGAAAATGTCGCGCCAATTATGTTTACATTCCATTAAAATAATGAGACATTTCAAATATGCAGGAAATACTTTGTATTGGGTTTCGTGTTAGACTCGTTCACCAGTCGAACTTAGTTATAGGCATTAACAACGAAAATGGCTGTGACTGCAATATGAAGACTGGCATGTTGGGTTTTGGAACTTGCTAACGGCAAGTGGATCGACTCCGCGCACCCAATTGCCACTGCATCCAGCGGCCTCATCAGCCACAGCCAAGTCAGACGGACATTTTGAAACAACGTGTCTATACCCCAAGCCGGGGTTACAACCGGAGCAATGTTGCGTGACTTCTGCCACCTCTCTCATCATCATCGACCAACAGAGATCTGCTAGTTTCCAGCCCTTGACAATTTGCCAACCACAACTACTGGGAGGAAAGCTTCGTACAGGAATTTTATAGCTTGATGAAGTGAATTTGTCATTATTGTTTCTCTCACTGCCGTTTGTCCCTTGAGTGCCGTGTGGGGGTGAAACCATGGCTCCATAGGTAAATCCTTCCCTTGGACGACTACAACACACACACATGAGACGCAAAACGTCGAGACAAACCCAAATATCCTCTGCTCAAAGCTAAATCACTTCATGTCGAGAGAAAAAAAACAACAACAGCGAAGAAATAGAAACATGAGTTTTAAGGTGTGTGATGCTCAATACAGCGTCTAAGTAAATTGAGAGAATGAATTCCTGCAGATGAATACACGGTGATCTATCTTTAAGGTATTATACAGGATTGGTTGAGCTAACAAAACAGTCATAGACAGTGTCCATGCTTTATGTTATCAACCATATAAATGAAATAAGCCTGTGGAAATTTGAGCTGAATTCGTTGTTTAAGTTAGGAGAAAATAGCAAAAAACAAGCACAATTTTCAGCATGTAAACACAATGTCCTTAATTTTGGTTGCAACAACCGAAATCAGTTGTTGCCTTTTTTTTCTCTTATGTTTTCAAATAAATTCTTCTCGAATATGACTTCATACCAGAGGGAAAAATTTTACACACAAATAATGGTTCTATAGTATGAACCACATAATCAAAAATTAACCATCCTTACTATCGTGTATAATACCTTTGTATAATTATTATTTCTAAAGAACACGACGGTCGTGTTTTTAGAAGGCAAACTGAGTAGTGTTCACCGGCAGGGCAAAGTAAACCTATGGAATACAAGTGTAGGCCAAAACTGAATAATAATGTTTTGCATGTCTATGCGACAATTGTAGTGAAGAGAATTATCTATCATTCATAATTTTCCCGCACGACGAACATAATGAAAAGTATAAAACGTCCAGCAAATAGTGTGGTTTATTTACGAAGCATTACTTGGATGAAATCTGTAAGGACGTTGTAAAGTTATATTCTGCGCAAAAAAGCCACTATTTGAGATTGGAAGGAAAGGCAAGTAAGAATTGAGTGAGAAAGGGTTAACAGGCTCAACGGAGATGTTAGTAGAACAAATTTTTACGGGTCTTCCAACAAACCAACAAGCCAACGGAAAGAAAATCCTTTAAATAACAGTAATACGTACAAATCTACGTCATATAATGTTCACAATGATCAAGTTTTTGCTTTGTGGTTAATATTGTTGAAGATCATTTCCAAGTTACAGATCCACTATTGACAGTAAAAGCCTCCCATCGTGTTGATTTCAAAAAATAAACACCCTAAAACAAAAAAATCAATATCTCTTACCTTACTTTTTATTCTGACAGGCTTATCCGATAACCTAGTTAGTCTGATTGAATTATCCGCTCTGTCCCGTTCATAAGACATTTTCTCTTTAATACTAGGCGCTCTGGGGGTGTCAATCACACCTGTGTGCATTACTGAAGCACCAATCATGCATCAAACAAATGCCTTATTTAAAACACACACACTGTTCACCTTGTCATGACTAGTGGCTTTCTCGGCTTGAGGTGCGACTATAAATTGACGTAAATACATGTTATCTCTATGTCACCGTATCAGTTATTAGTAATTCAATATGTGGAACATGAACCGTTTGGGTATTGTACAAGTGGCAACATGTTAAACGCAATTTCAAGTCTTTTATTTTTTACGCTCTTCGAGGTGTTTCCCCTCGGCCTTCCTGTGAAGTTCTTCTTTTAAAACGGGCTCAGAATTTGTATTAAATGGGCAAAACGGCAGCTGCGACTGTAGGTGTTATGGAACTGTCATAGAACCACTGATGTGCGTATACTCTCTATATATTAGCTTATTCTACAACCTAAAGCTAAAGTGCATGTCTATCTTTGCATCATTATAGTTTACAGGCTTGGCAACGCAACCTAATCCTCAAACTGCTCTGCTTACTTATATTGAAGCACGATGATATACAGATTAGATCACAGGCCAACAAAATGTTCCAAATCGTTCGCTTACCATATGAATCAAGATAGCGTATATAGTTATTGTTTCTACATGTTTGCAAAAGTGTGCCTACTCTCTTTGCATCAAGATACGGTACAGCATTGGTAATTATGTGAACATTTGTGCTAAAGTGTGCCTATTATCAAGATAATGTACAGCCTTGGTATTGTGTGTACATGTTTTGCTAAAGTGTGCTCACTCTCTTTGCATCAAGATAATGTACAGCATTTGTAAAACTTGATAAAAATGCTGAAGTTCACACCAACTGCTTTTATTTCAGTTTGAACACTGATTTTGAAGCAGGCTTGAATCAACGAAACCTAACTTGTAAAAATGTCAGCTGATAGTTCGTCTATTCTTTCCGGAGACAAACAGTGAACAAGTAAGTTGAGCTATGTCATCAAACTCTTGAAATAAACAAAAATAATAAATAAAATCGCTGCAAGATAGAGAGCTGGCGCCAAATTCGCTTTTTAAATTGTTAACCGAACCTAAGTTGACTTAATTGTTAGTTCAGGGAGGAAATGTGGAAAGCACTAAATGCAACATAGACCTTCTTTTAAAACGTACATTAACTTTTTTATTTTCAACGAACAATGTTACAAAAATACAGTTAAAATGCATAACTGTTTGCACATGGCTGATGGACGTGATTGAATGTCGGGATCCAGACACAAAAAACACCACATTTTATTTTATTTTTTAACTACCACTTAGGCCTATCATTGGTATTTTATTTAGTGAAATACCTTAAATGAAAGCTTGTATTTTTTTCCCCAAATCTACAAAAGCTAGCTAATTAACATTTAAGTTTAAACTTTCGAATCAAATCGGCCCAAAATTGGACCAAGCATCTTTAACAAAAACTTCTGGATCCTTCTTTCATGAGAATCCCAAAGACGATTTATGTGATTGGAAGTGTACAGACCGTGCAAGTGTTTGTGAACCTCGTTACTACGTAAACATACAACAATGGAACCTGTGAAAGAAACCCAACTCGCGACCAAACTGTAGGGGGCACAATGTTTGAATGTGCACAAGACTTCCACTTTCTACCGTAGTATTGATCTTTCGAAAACTAATTGCATAGGTTCTTGGTCAGTTTTCATTAACACATTTTCACATGTAAGAGGAACCAATTTCGATGAAGAGAAGTTTATCAATTTAATTCCAGTCATGGCCCACGTTATTTAAGTTATTCTGTTCAACAACTATTCCTCAGTTTTCATTAACTGTGTTGCGCATTTACCGTGGTTTATGAAACTGTTCTTGTTAAAATGCTTATTTTGCTCAAGTATAACAACTCTTTGTAGACTTGTCTTAAGTGCTTTTTAATATCGAATACATTAACTCATTTTTTGTTTTGCATTTTTAATAAGTTTTAGTAGATATCTCTTTCATATTGGGGGGAAATGAATGATTCATGTTACAAACGTTTAACGAGATTATGTGAAAACAACTCGCCTTACTTTAAATTAAGATTACACAATTTATAAATACATGCGGACGGAGTTGAAATGTATGTAAATGTTGTTATTTCATAAGCAGTTCGATGTAGATCGGTTGACAAGAATTGTTTATTAAGGCACAAGGTGTGTCATACTTCTTGGAATTGACTGTGCAAGTCTCGCGCGTATTCGAACTTCTGGGACCAAGTTGTTCTTAACAATTTTTTAATTTTACTTGTGCGCGATTTTGTTTCTCACCATACTTTAGTTTAACGTAGTTTATGACTATACAATTTGGGAAAGTACAAATTAGCCATGAAATATATGAAAGTAACAGACATTTAGCAAATCAACAAAGAAGACCTGGGATTTGAAATACACCTCTGTTTCTGGTTTATAAAATATATTTTAAAAAAAGGCCCAACTGATTTTCATATTGTCATTAAAGGGAATGTAAGCGTTTGGTAATCACTCCTAAAATTAATGGCAATACAAAACGGACTGGTTAGAAGCCTACAGCAGCTTTCAATTTATGAAGCATTAACACACACACAAATCACTTCAAAGAAATGTGGTTATGTACAAAGAAATCAGTTTGTATGACCCCAAAATTGAATCTGAAAAAGGTTTCTGTCAGAAACGTTTCTCAGATTGTGTATTTCTATTAGGGATTATTCTTCATGCGTTGACATTATTCGCTCCGGGTTTTCGGCGATATCTCAAATACTCGAACACCTTTTGAAATGAAATGTTCACGGGTTTTTAGTTTTATTGTATATCTCTACATTTATATTATTATGATTAAAACATTCGAACGGTTCCAAAAACCAACGGTATACTTTGCCTTTAAATTTGTTTAATGGTAGCACAAATTCATGCGACATTTCCAAATGGGGTCGTAACAAATGAGCATCCTCATCCCAAGTTTATTGTTTTGTTTTAACGTTAATTTTAACAAATTAAATATGGAAATTGAATTTGTATTTACAACAAATTGCTATGGGAATGTTTGTTTTCAATAATTGTGTATAAGTAAAGTTTAAAAAGAAGATTTTATTTCATAGACTAGTATTAAATTCTTCCTTCAAATTGTTTTTGCATGCGCAGGAGACTTGCACACAGTCATGTGACACTGAAAGAAGTCACAAAGCCAAGAGAATGACAGAAGAAGCAGTTGGGCTTGTTCGGATTCCCTTAGCGGTTCAAGTGATGTCAATCTTCAACTGCGAATACAAGGTCAAATTTTTGTTAATGGTACCTTGGGAATTGGTTGTCTTTTCTATTAACCAAAGGTCATGTCACTTTCAAGTCGTTTTATGCTAAATGATCAAAATTATGGAAAGGGTATGGTGCGTGGTCTGAATTATTTACCATTAACGATGATGTTGTTGTTGTTGCCATTGCTGCCAATGCTGCCGCCGCAGCCGCTGTGGTGGTGAGGTGTTGTTGTTCTTGTTGCTGTTGTTGTTTTTGCTGTTGCTGTTATTGTTGTTGTTGTTGTTGTTGTTGTTGTTGTTGCTATACTTTTGCTGCTGCTGCGCTGCTGTCTTTGTTATTGTCGTTGTTTTGTTGGTTGTTGTTGCTGTAATTTTTGTTTTTTTATTCACTTTTTGGCTGTTGTTGTTGGCGTCGTTGTCTTAGCTGCTGCTGCTTCTTTTGTTTTCGTCGTCGATCGTTGTCTTGGCCTTTGCTGCTGCTGTTGTTTTTGTCGTCGTTGTCTTAGCTGCTGCTGTTGTTGTCGTCGCTGTCGTTGTCGTTGTCGTTGTCGTCGTCGTCGTCATCGTCGTCGTCGTCGTCGTCGTCGTCGTTGCTGCTGCTGCTGCTGCTGCTGCTGCTGCTGTTGCTGTTTTGCTGTATTCATTTTTCGCATTTATTTCATTTTTTTAAAATACTTTTGAATGCTATATTATAAGCTGTGGGAACTGCAATTGTCCTGAGACAGTTCAGCAGATTTGACATGTACCAGTAATTAATGCTCCTTTCCCTTAAGAGGAAACAAAATATTCAATGCTCACAACAGCATATGTCGGTTGTCGGCCACTATCGGAGTATTTAAGAGAAATTAAGCAATCATAGTTATCAGGTTACCATCTATATGCTCCAAGGATTATAAGAGTCGGGAAATAAATAACACTATCAAACAAAAACAAAACAAAGTCGAAAACTGAAGTCAATCAACCGGGAAGTCATGCTATTAATGAAATAGCTCATGTGAAAGGTCTGTAAAATAATAGTCCTTGACCGTCGCAGTCGAAGCATATAAACGACAGCTGTTAGATGGCAGAGAGTGCTAAGTGTTTTCTTATAGTGACCCACTACGAGAGTCTGGTGCCTCCTTCATCATCACAGTCGCACTGACGTGCGTTTTCCCTCATCACTCACTTTCAAAAAGTACACTGGTTTACATTACGTAATTGAGTTAAGGCATAGAGTATAAAGTCATCCACTCTATGTTTGCAAACAAACATTGCCAACATTTCATCAAACTAGGCACCCCAAAACAACAACAACAAAAACGAAAGAGTATTTTGTTATGGCGGTAATCGAATAAGCCACCCGATTCGACTACCCACCGCTGTTAATAAGCAAGGCTTGAGGGGGGGGGGGGGGGGGGGGGGGAGATGCCATACTATAAGCGTGCCCGAAATATATTATCATCTTACATAATATCACCCGCCACGATTGTTAGCGAGTCATGTCATAATATGCAATGTTTACGTTCTCTCCGTGGATCGGTTGGTGGCGCTTTCCATCATGGCCGCCTCATGAAATAATGACTTCTTCTGCAAAGTTCTGATTGCGGAAGTTTTCGCCCCAAAATGTCTCCGAATCATCAATGGATGAATCACATTGAACACATCCACTTTGTATTCAGGTGCTTAGGTAGAGATTCTGCCGATCAATGATTATTGGTAAGTTAATGGTGTGACTGATTCTCTACCGCGCGACGCCGGCGTCGCTTCTAAGTGTGCCTGGCGTATATTTCGGGCACGCTTATAGTATGGCATCTCCCCCCCCCCCCCGCCCCCCTCAAGCCTTGCTTATTAACCACGGTGGGTAGTCGAATCGGGTGAATAAGCAATGAAATGTTATGTTTTCCACTTTGAATTTATTTTAGAAGGAATTATTTCTGTGGAAGGTTGATGCTGGTACATGTATTAATAACGGTGACATTTTGATTTTGAAAGTAATAATTAAGATTTTGATTTCGATAATCACCTTGTATGTAGGTAATCTCCAATGCTGTTTTTTCTTTTCTTTAACTGTCCAAAGCCATTCGTTAGGCACAATCAGTTGGTAGTAGCAGTTTGGATGATTCGTATTGAAAGTGGTTGGTATACATCCACACACTTCAGGACCGTTGAGACGTTAAAATAACACTAATTTCTGCCAACACAATTATACTGGTGGTTTCTTGACAACCTATGGTGTTTATTTTGATTCTCTCTTGGGTATCTGTATGTGACACAACACCCATGGTGTCAATGTTAACACTAAAGATTTTGCAGTATACTCTCTTCATCATTTTGGTAACTTATTTTGAAAACGTCACACAAGGAAGGGTCACGTCAACACCTTGAAAAAATGGCATAACTCCACCGAGGTCTTATACAAATCCAATTCGCATTCGTGTTAGTACGAACCAAACATTATCGGCGCCCCCCAAAAAACACACCTTCGTTTTTTGTTCTGTACAGAGATTTTGCACGGTGACTATCCGCCCGAAGCGGTTTTGAGCCTAAAATCTTCGTATTAAATCACACACTGTGTACAAAGCATCTTATATTGCCCCAGAATTGGCAGAATGTCAACATACCCCTTTTCCCCCCCTCCGGGATCCTAATTAATCTTTATGCTTTGGGGGAAACATCATCGCTGAAATTATATCAGAAAATAACAGATTAAAGGTTTGTACCTCGGGGCGATTTTTTAAATCTTTTAATTTTTTTTAGCGAGGCATCAATTCCATATGCTTTCCATGCAGATTAAGATCACGCCCCAATTAGCAACATTACTATAAAAAAGAACACTGTCGAGTCACAGACAAGATATAGCTTAAAGGTGAGTTAGCTATCACAATCAAGTTATTCTCGTATTCATCTTTGAGCCCCGCCCCTAAAAACTGTCACCTTTCATAATGAGGTCACGATACATGAGTTCACGATACAGGAGTTCAATTTCATGGCCCTGCTTACCACGGAAATCTTCGCTTACCGCGTCCTGTAAACCTCTGCGGTAAGCGGAGCCATCAAATTTGGGCCACTCTGTGCTCGAGGTACAAGTTCAACCACGTCATTCGTACCTCGCACTCATTGGCTAATAGTGTGCAAGTCTCGCGCGTTTCCGAACGAGAAAACGCGTCAAACGCAGAACATTTTTATTTCTGAAATCAAATCTTTGTTTTAAATTATATCTCATGACAAAATCTGAACAACAAAAATAACTCATTACAATTTTATGAAATTAGTTTAGCTTTTGAAAAAATACACAAAAGTGTGTTAATTATTATGAAAAAAACCCCAAAACTCTGGGACAAGGATGCTTTTTTATGTTAACTGTTTAGAAACCCCTTATGCGGATTCGTGATGGTCAAAAGGGTTTAAAATTGACCCGTGACGCAGTTTAAAGAAGATGCTGACGCCTCAACAAACATAGACTGCAATGAAAAGGGTTCGCTTTGCAATTACAGCATCTGGCGATTATAATCGCGCATCCAAAACAAGCTTCTACATACTGTTTATGATCGGAGGCGAGCACAAAATTCTAAATTTTTTGCAATAACCGGAAGCTGAGGTCAAGTTTAATTCTCGGGTTTTCTTCGTTTATATTGTTGAATTGGTTTGACTTTCATATTTTGTTATCACTTAGTATTACATTCCCAACAACATGTATAATTTTCTAGGTCATAAACTACGTTAAACTAAAATAATTGACGAAACAAAATCTCCCCCATGTAAAACTCCATATGGTTGGGACCACTATGGTCCCGGAAGTTTGAATGCGTGCGAGACTTGCACAGTCTATTCTCATTTTAATCAACAGCCTCCAGCCTTCGTCTTGTCTGAACTTGACCATAAAGTCTTAATTAATCAGAGCGTGAGTCTCGCTCCGATAGATGAAGAAAAACACACCTGGATTATAAGTCAACCACGGTTCACGTTGTGGTTACGGTAGTCATTTTTAAGGCAGTGAACCTGTCGTGGAATGGTTATCAGAATCGCTCGACTAAATTCTAGATCACTTTACAAGATCGGGAGAAGGTGAGAGTGATCCAATTATCACTACTACTAGTACTAGTAAAAGTAGATCAAACACGCTCTAAGACATAGCCTTACTTAAAGTAGTAAAACAACAATGTACACCACGCCAATTTTCACCTCAAGATCGTCTTCTCTGAGACCTAGTTAGTATTTTAAGAACATTAACAATTGTAGGGGTAATTGTTTCAACCGGGCTACCCTACAAATGCCGCTACAAAATAAGTAAATTAATCAAAAATACTTATTGCTCGACCAGTCAACCTTGGTCCCCGACAAGTCATAACCCCACCGAGTCGGGAATTCCATCTCGTATAGCGATGACATACAACTATGGAGCGGGTGCGTGTTTGCGTGGATACGGTTGCCCCACTTGGGGGGGGGGGGGGGGTTATTTTCGGACCCGTGTGTGCTGAGCAAAATTCCTGCAACAAATCAAGCAGACAGAAATGGCAAGAAGAACACGAATTTTCTTACTTATTCCACCAAAAACAAAGTACAGGTGCACACTGAAATAATTTCACACGACAATTCAGTTCTTATAATCCGCTCGTTTCGAAAAGTTTGACATTTTGATTTATCCTGTCGGAGTTTACCGAAGCTAAAAAAAAGTCAAGTTGACTTTCCGTATCTGATTTAGTGTGAAGCAGCGATGGATAACTGTAATTCTCAACACCCCTGGGTTCATGAATTCATCCGGAATTGGATATAACCCCATCAAAAATATATCTCTAAGAGTATTTATAATTGTAAATATAAGTATAGCAAATAAGTCGTCATGGTTGTGATACGGGATTTGCCAGTACATCTATCACTGTGGGTTTCTTTCCCTGTGATGATCAAAGCATTGGTTCTGTTTTTGATTTGGGGGGGGGGGGGACTCTATCAATGCAATTAGGCCACCTGTATTTTGTACAAATAAATATATAGACATTATATTTATACGAACATAAATAACACGAAACCAACATCTGTTTTGCCATATGATTTGTGTATTTCAATAACACCATGACGAGTGCTTGTTTATACAGACCAGATTCAACCCTTATTGGGGAGGGTTGCAAACACATTCTAGATTAAATTGTCATTTTCAATCAAAAGGTTTTGTTATTCTATGATATGACGGGTATCAATTACAACTTTATATTATGAAAGATTTAATTATTAACGGTCCCTCGCCTGTATTCGGGCTTCGACTGTTTTATAAAGTCAGAAATGATTCTTCGGTGTGTTTTGTCTTTAATGTTGTGTTTTTAAAATTTATGTTTTGCCCCAAGCGTACAGTTGAAGTAAACAAAATTTAAGACTGATGGTACAAAACTGAAAACTTGCTTGATTTACTTTGCGTATAGACTTATAATTCTGTCACAAATCCACAACATTTTCACCAATGTGTGACAATGACACCAATCTATGGCACTGTCGACATTCTGTTCCACAAATTGTCTCCTACCTAAACATGACATTGTCACCATTCCATGACAACACCGGTGTATGACAGTGTCGCCATTCTATGGCACAGTCAAGATTACGTAACTTTGTCACCGTTACACAACATTGTCACCATCCTCAAAAACGCTACTGTCACCATTCCACGACAATAACACCATTACAATTTAAGTTTGAGACCCGGAGGTCGCATGTTCAGAGGCCTTTGAAAAGGGAGTTTTAGACTGCTCAACGCAAAACATTTGGGATTGAACTTTCACAACAAGTATGACTATTTGTAATAGAGTTTTACCCCAGTCCTCATCAGCTGCACATGCATTTGACCAGCAGAGACAATTGTTGTTGCCGAACACATTGTATTGTACCTGATAATGTACATACTGTTCATGTAGTTCACGTCGAGTATCTGTATAGTTCTAGCAATGCTTAGAGAAAACAGATAATGAAAAAAAAAAAAAAAAAAAACTCTGGCGTAGATCCTTTGAAACTACTGTTTCCACGAGGTTGAATATAAAGTGGAGCGTCTTTGAAATAGTCATGATCAAGAGTGGAAAGGACCGATCGACAGGGTTGATATATAGTGGTTACCACCGGCTAAACAATACAGGAACTTTGTTTCAGTTGGAGACTTCTCCGGTGAATTCAGTCAATCATTTATTGACTCTTCAAATCGATTCGTTTTCAAACTGTTTTCTCGGTTCCTACCCCCTCGGGTGATCCGATACTAGTTACATATAAACACCAAATTGAAAACAAGTAGATAATGTTGTCCGAGACGACTCTGATTTATTCCACCATTTATTTAGTATGTTGTTGCTAATGAGGCCTTTGGTCTTCACAGTGGAAAAAATTGTGTTCTTGGCGATTGTGAACTGATAGAAGTACACGGGCTCACTGGATGCACATGAAACTAGCTGAAAAACGATTAGTATGCGATGCTAAGATTTCTGCAGCTACGCCGGCTGTGCAGTTCTACCGTCGATATGGATATTTCAAAGGGACAAAACATTTTAAATTTATTAATATATATTTGAAATCTTGAATTTGGGATTGGACATTTCAAGAGTTTTAATGTGATGATTTCAATGTTTTTAAAATAATGTTTCCATTTACATGCTGACAATGTATTTGTTATTACACCAAAGCCAGAGTATATTATAAAAACAAAGATATTTACATAACAAAGGCGCTGAAAAAGGCTTTTAAAAAGAAAAACCGCAAACAAAAACTTGGCCAGAAGTGCCCCTCTAGAAGAAAAAGGTGCACCCTTTTGTGCCCCCCTAACATGTTATCTTAGTTACGGCGCTGGTCACCAAATTTAGTTGGTTATACGATTTCGAGAAAACACCTAAAAATGGTCAAAGGTTTTTGACATGGCAGCGTTTCAGATGGAGCTATTTCCGGAAAATTTTACAATTTATTAATTTAACAATTTAATAGTTACAACAAGTAACTGATGAAAATGGTCAGTACTAAAAATATCTATTGCCATTTACATAACACTTGTATCCACCAATTTGGACGCTCGTGGCGCAGAGACATTATTACCCCGGTCACTGGGCCCTTTTTTTCATTCCTATAATAATAAACCATCTCAGCTCCCTGTGGAGAATACAGCCTATGCTGTCAAGTATGTAGCGCACCAAGCTAAATCAATCACAAGAAACATCTCTGCATCCCTCACATGTATCCAATGTTATCCCTGAGTGAAGAGAAACAGATGAAGTTGAGTGTCTTGCTCAAGGACACGAGCATCATGACCGGGATTCGAACCCACACCTTGACGAATTAGCATCCAGACCTTGGCTCCGATGCTTTAGTCCGATCACGCGCTCAAAGGTTAAACAAAGACAGTTTCTGGGTGAAGAAAAAAAACACCCCAAAACCGCTCGTATAAATGAGGTGAATACTAGCCCACGATAACCAAGTGCCTCGTGTGGTCGCATCTCAACCAGTATTTCATAAACCGTTTTGTTTCAAGGGTTTTCACAGGTACTTTAGTACTCAGCTTATTAATTAACTCAGTGGTCTGAGCTAATTAGATGACTGCTTGGAAACTAAAAGGTTACTTTCGGTTATCTGCAGGTGCCCAATTTGATATGCATCCTTCGTGATATTGTAAATTTGCTGACCCTATATATACTCAGTGACAATTAAAATGCAAATCTCCCGTCAGGATTGAGAGACATTTTTGATATTATTTTTTAGTTGGATATAAATTCAATATTTACCTTTAATCAGTGATTTCAATTAAAATCCAAGGTTATTTGCTTGAAGGTATCACGGTGTAGAAAATTGTTTTAATTGATCACCTTTATGCTTTTAGAACTCTGTACGCAAATCTTTTTGTGACAATCATTTTAATAAACATGTTTTCTTCCTGCGACTTTTTGGGGCCCATTTTGAAATTCAATAAGCTGTTTGTAAATGTGTTAGTTTATCTGCATTATATGTTGTTGTGCTTGTTGTTGTTGTACGGTTGTTGATGTTGTTGTTATTTTTGTTGCTGCTGCTGCTGCTGCTGTTGTTGTTGTTGTTGTTGTTGTTGTTGTTGTTGTTGTTGTTGTTGTTGCTGTTGTTGTTGTTGTTGTTGTTGTTGCTGTTGTCATTGTTGTTGTTGTTGTTGTTGTTGTTACCCCTCAATCTGATGATAGGCCTATGTTGTGTCAATGAAACGCTGGAACCCAATTACTAATGGTGCGCATCCTACTCCTGGACTCTCCGAGACATGAACTCGACGTTGCTGACGACGCCTTTTCAGGGCCAAGGCGACCGGAAAGGCCCTGGGGTGACACCCTGAATAATTAGCTTCAGTCGGAAAATGTGGCATTGGATCAATTTGAGGGAGAGTCCCGCTACGCTTCTCTGCTCCATATAACGTTTTAGCACAAGAATGAAAAGGAAAACAAATATAAACAATCCAGCACCATGGCACCATTGTCTTTGCACGTGGCATGAGGATAGCAAATATATAATAGTTATTTGTTGACATAACTGTTAGTTTCTTTTGAAGAATTACTGAAAGTTCGAAATGCCTGTTTCGAAACTGAAAGTTATTGTTCCATTTGTTAACTACAAGCGAGCCTCGGGATTTAACGTGATCGTAAGACATTAAACTTGCAAACCACTCTTCAGTCACAACTTCCGTCACATTAACATTCACATCTGCAACTCAAGGTTTGATTACCGGCAGGGGTGGCTAAAGTCTTAATTGGCTTTTCCGGTTCATGTTTTCACTTCCATGACTGTTGGGGAATTCACTCCCCTTGTGAAAATCAGTTGCTTTTTCGCTCTGGTTTAGTTATTGTTTTTTGCCCGGGCATGTTTCGTCAAAACTCCCTGAAGAAACTCTTTTTTTCCAGTGCCGTTTGATAATGTTGAGAGTACATTCGATGTCATTATAGAGCAGTCATCGTAAAACGCCGAAGCACGGAGATGAAAAAACAACATGCCCGAAGTCTCTACGTATCCCTCCGCTCTTTGTCTAAAGAGACTGGAGATAGTAGATTGACAACAAAGTATACAACAACAACCAAAATGTCTTCTCATCGACTATCCTGCATCAAATGTCTTCACAATTTGTCCCCAAGGAAAAAAAAAGAAAACAGAAGAGAAAAAGAAGAAATTATTAAATACAAAATAAAATGGAATGCTTCGTGATTTCAAAGATGAGTCTGTAACGTTCACAGTCTCAAACACACTGATGAACTTTCAAGGTAAATTCTTTCTTTGCGGACCCGAAAGTACAAATGGTATTTTCTCTCCAACAAAATAAAACACTTAAAATTTTGCCTTGAGATGGCCGACGTCCAATCAGACAGGAATTATAGATGAATTATACGTCTGAACGACTTTGGATTTGACATAAAAGGCCCGTTTACAACCACTGATGTAATTGTCTCCTGGAAGCATTATTGTACTGTCTACATTTTTCCTTCTGGGGCTTCCCGAAGCATGCAGAGAATAATTCCTCGCCGCCGGCAGACTTGAATGGGGTCCCAGATAGATGAAGGCAAGCAGAGGTTGGGACCACACAATGCTTCGTTTTGGGATAGTACAGATTTATTTTGCCATGAAAAAGATGTCATTTTTGGCTTATATTTGTTATATAAATCGATCTGCTTGCCCTACGTTGACTAGCTGTCGTCGTCATTGTTGTTTGAGATGTCGTTTTTATGAAGAGGTTTTTTAAATGGGATCCCTGGTTGTCGTTGTTGGTTTTTGTTGTCGTCGTCGACGACTGAGCTGTTTGTAGTTTCATATTTCTTCAACATTGTTGTAGTTGTTGTTTGGTGTTTGTTGTTTGTCGTCGTCGACGACTGTGTTGTTTGTAATTTGTTATTTCTTCATCATTTTTAATTGTTATTTTACGTCGTCGCCGTTGTTTTTTGTTGCTTGTAGTTTGTTGTGTTTTCATCATTGTTGTTTCGTTGTTTGTCGTCGTCGAAGTTTTTGTATTGCTTATAGTTTGTTATTTTGATCATCATCGTAGTTGTTGTTCTTCATCGTAGTTGTTGATCAATTATAAAGCTTTTAATGTCGTACGTTCAAAAAGAAAAGTTTCTTACACGTGACATAGACCATGTGGACATGTTCAATTATTTATTTTGTTTATTAGAACAAAACAATTTGTTTGACTGGTAATGGGACAGTGCTATATATACAGTTTACAGCATGTTTCCAATAGTTGGTCACCACTAGACGCTCTGTTGTCATTATTTTGTGTTAAGTTTAATAGTTGTTTTTTCTACTTGCAGTTTATTTTGGGGTAATTTATTTTTTTAAGAGGCTGTATGTCGTAGCGTAAGTTGTTACATTGTCTATGTTTTCACATCAGGCAAAAAAACAAAAAAACAAAACAAAACAAACAAAATTTGCTGGTAGCGGGTCACCTTGAGGTTCTCGCAACACGAGATCTGTCTGGTACACAATGCTAATTCGCTTTGAAACCAGGTTAATGTGATCGTGGTACCCCCTCCCCCTTTAACGCCCGAATCACCTCACGTTCTCTTCGATGGATTCAGAAAACTCCCTGTACCAAGGTGGGGTTAAGGACGGTCACTTGAACAGCCAATGAGTTCAAGACGTATCGAGAAGACGATGAACATTAAATTTGAAGTCTGGTTTACATCTCATACTTTCACTCAAACATTTTCTTGAGGGTTGTTTTTTTAAAGATGGTAGGCCAAACCCTCTTTTAGAACAGTTCTTTGAAAATCTAGTATCGGAATAAAATTTTCTTGCAGGAATGAAGCAAAGAGCATTAAATGTTGTGGATTATCAAGATACATTCATTATAAAAACCGTTAGAGAAGGCTCGCTTTTTGAAGTCAGTCCTAGTTATCTCAACAGAGGGCGCTTACACCAATTTTACTTGGTATCTCCGTTTGGGAGTTGTGACCAATGATGACCAGTACTGTGTCTTCAATAACTTACAGGCGCACCGGTGTGCATACACAAGCCAACCGTGACATCCGCCACTAGAAAGACCATTTCAAAAAAATACAAACGCTGTATTAAAATGTGGCCTGGTCGGGGCATGTTGACCACAAATATGTATCTTTCCGTGCTATCCTCTACTACACAATAATTTCGTTCATGTCAAACGGAAAGAGAAGTTTGGTCGTGAAGTGTAATGTACACAGTGAATTGGACTTGGAAAGAGGAAGTCAACACACGGTGTGTTTGAAGAAATATCACAGTGGATTTATTTCTGTCTGATGGCGATGTTTACCGACAAGATTGTGGAGAGGGTGGGGGGGGGGGGGCAACACCCATTTGTCTCAGGAACCATGATTGGGGTCTTCGGGAGGTACTTCGGTTGTCTCTGTGCGAGATGAGTGCTCTTAGAGAGTTCTCGGGAGCAGCTTGATGGAGTGACTGAGATTAGTGACCCATTCATGTCATTATTTCGTCAAGGGTATAACAGCAGACCTTGAAATGCTGCAATTTCTGTGAATTATGATAAATATTACGGTCACGGTGGAAATTTACTGTACATCTAGGACACCCCCGGTTAACTTGGTATACAATTTCTGGCAAATAGAGGAAAATTTAAACACAGTTTACCTTTCGCGTAAAATGGAAAAGATGCTCAAAATCATCACCCAATTTCTTTCTGCTCTTCGTCGTGAAAACTAAAAACACACTAGATAAGCAATTTATCACACGAGCTGTTTTGTGAGTATATTTTGGTAATTCAAATTCAATATTAAACGCAGTTGTGGAATTTGCCCAATGTTATACGTCGTTTCCTATAGATTTTTAGCGGTTAAAAAATAGCAGTTCGCAATAAGAAAACGGTGATCAACAATAAATCACAGAGACAAAAAACCCCAGTATTGAATAAAACAGACCAATATGACAAATCTCCCGGGTTGGGTAATTTGTAAACTTATTTGGAGGTTCTTTCATCAGAAACCTTTTTGTCATATTGGTCTGTTTTATTCAATACTGGGTTTTTTGTCTCTGTGATTTACAACTTGATAATAAAGAAATTCATTACAATTGGACTAGTCTTTATACTCTTACAATCACCCTGGTTAGAATTTACCTGGATTCCGGACACCATGCAGGGTCCTTGAACCATATCTGGCTAACCCCGAAACTGGTCAAAAACCGGGATATTGACCCCAAAACTGCGCCAACTTAACCCATTTCCGGGTCATACAAGCCCAGAAATTGATCAATCCCCATGTGTGTTCTGTTGTCATACCTTAACATAACCCGCGAGTATAATAAAGTTGTATGTACGGAAAACGAACATGAATAACAAAGTAATAAAAGTTCGTATTCGGTTGCCCTTAACATTTGTTTCTCGTATTGTCTTAAATGTTATTCTAATTTTGCGAAATTGATTGCCTGTTATACAGCAATGAAAATAACAATTAAAACAAATGTGTACACTGCTGAAACTGGGGTGTTAAAATTGACACTAAGTGTAAAACTTACACCAAAGGGTGTTAAAGTAACTGACTAATGCCAAACAATTATTTGGCTGTTATTTGTTACACTTTATGACATGTTACTTTTGATTTGCAGTGTATTACTAAAACGACAACATTTCCTAAAAATCGATGATATTCTCAACAATCTCGCATGACTGAAATGAAAATTTAACGCTGTATTTCATAATATGAAAGACAGTGGCAAGGAGTATTACTGCTGATATATGATATGGAAGCGAAATTGGCTGTTTGTTGACCAAACGTTTACCGGGAGAATGTTTGTATATGTAATTATGTATATTTTTTTGCGTTTAGTTCATAAGGGCAGCATCGCCTCCAATTAACCTATTATGCAGTTAAATTGGACCTTGTAGGTCAAATATGATTTTGATTAGTAAATAACTTCATCTCCCATCACACGTTGGCATAGCAACCAGAATGAACAAAACAAAATACCCCTGGAGAGTGCTTAATTAAATGCAAATAAAAGTAGCTCTTGGCGTGTTTTTCGGCCTATCGAATTCTATACAGGGTTTTTTTTCTCTCAACATGCCACTAGTTTCGTTTTGTGAATATCATGAGAAAATTCAATTTATTTATTTCTTGTTTTCCTGCTGGACTAATTGAGTTGCTCCTACTTCAGGGATATGTTGTCCAAGCTTTTAATAGTTGAGACATGTTTTAGACTCTCTAAAATATACTTGAAGAAATCATACTTTTTAGTTATCGTTGTTTTTTATTTTTCTATTGTTTTGTATTTCTTTTGTTGGGTGTCCTTTTCTTAAGATTTTTGCTTTTGAGTAATTGTTTTCATTTTGTTCTCTTCAGTTCGGCGACTGCCACGTCAGAGCGAGACTGCGTTATTATAAAGTTAACATACAGAAGCTTATTGAGGAAGCAACACAAATTTACTATTTAATATAATGTTTGTTATTGTAGTGATATGTTAATACACCGAGGTAAAATTGCCTGCGTTCAGACCAAAACGATTACATCTGAGCTATAACAGCAGCTGGACAGATCCTGGTAAAAAAACAAAAAACCAGAAATTCTATTGCAAACGTCTGAGGTTTGGTTTGACTGGAAAGACGTTTGTGTAGACGTGGTGTTGTGTTTTCTATTACCATATCATAACATAGTGCTTTCTAATTTGCATACTGTACGTATAATATGTCGTCAAATATTGCAGAGGGAACATAGATGACCTTAAAACAATGAGTAAAATATCGGTTGTTCAATTGGTCTGTTTATCCCCAATGCAAGAATTCCATCGTTTATGGAGATAAACCTCTGCTACTTTGAGGTATATCGTCACCGGGGAGACGGTTCGAATTCCTCCTGAAGTGTTCGCGGTTTTCATTGCCCCAGGGACTGAATGTGCAACTTTGTCATAAACCTGAAGAGCACAAGAGTACAATCGATATCTCTTGTACATCTCCGACGGAGAATAACATTGTCTGCTCTAAGATGGGTAAAGTATTCTGTTAACCATTAAGTGCGGAAGTATAAGGAATTACACAAAAACGAAAAGGTCCACTAGTTACTGGCTCCGTATAGTATAATCCAAAAGGTTTGGCAGTGGGGAGGAGTGTTGGAAACATTAGAATCTATCACAGGCTGTCAAAAAGACATGTGGAAGCCTGCTACAAAGAGCAGTGACTCTAGTTTATCAGAGGGTTAGATTTGGGTAGGTCTGTAACTATGTCTTTACACTTTTGTGCACGAAGTAAATGGGTGAAAACATTTTGTTAAGCCCCTAAAAAAACCAAGCAAACCCTTTACAACGCTGGGGCCTGATCCCCACAGTAATAATGGAATGGTCCAGTCTAGGATATCAAGGACTTGGACTCCTCTATGGCGTTGCATTTTGGAGAAAACAGAGAAAAACATAAAATGTGTCATGGATAAGTATGATCACCGCATAACATTGGCATGATTGAAAATAGATTCAATCACAGATTTTACACATAACTTACACACGGTAGCTGGTAGAACACTTTCATTGAAATAATTATGCCTGAATTGGTGAATTTTTAAAAGATTTTTTTGATCTCACGAGTCCAAAATCCGACATTGGATGTTTTTCTGTATTTTCTGGTGACTTCGATGACCGATTGAGCTTAAAATTTGCAGGTTTGTAAGTTCATGTGTTTGTTGTGTCACATAAAGTGCGGCTACTGGTCTTTGACATTTTATTCGACGTTGGCGCCGCGTGCTTTAAAGGCGAGAATGACCAACTTGCGTTTAATTATGTATTTCATATTTATTTCTATTGCCCCCCTTTTTTGTTTACAGTTATTGGACGAAAATGGACGAGCTTACAAAACAATTGGAAAACAATTTTCGGTTATTAAAAACATAAAATTAGTTATAGTAAATAATAATCTACAGAAATAAATAAGTTATCTCCTGTAAAATTGCAATTTTGAAGGAAGAGTGACAAAAGGACTTCTGGACAATTTAATCTCCTGTTGTTTGTAAATAAAAGGCAGCCATTTCACAGGAGTAGTCACCTTGTTGACTTCTTCCGCCCAAGCAACCAATGCCCTCAAGAAAGCAAACTGTTTCTATTAAGAAAACCCAATCAACACTATACGTTATTTCGTATTCAGGGAACTTGATGTTAAGGCCGTACTGGATCTTCCCCCCCCCCCCCCTCTTTATATACCCCGGGGCATGCACACCTTTAGTGTCACACCGGATTAAATATCGCAAGACGAATCATCTGCTCACGTCGAAGGGCACATTATGAGCAAGGTGGCTAGCTTCGCACCACACAGCCAGCCCACCGTAACGCATTGCAGTCAACAAAATCACTGCAGCGGTTGACTTTCATTTCACGCTCGAGAAAACCAACCACCTCTTCTTTCCACACTTCTCCGCCTGCTAATTGTTTTTCTCTCTCACCCGTTATAAAATAAGATCGAATCATTCAAGGCAACTGTTTTATTCTTAGCGTTTAAAATTGGAGATCTATTTCCCTCGGGGGTGCTCGATATAAGCACCGGCTCAAGATCAATCATCTCTGATCTTTATATTTAGAGCAACTTGCGGCCTGGACGCGATTATCCGAGAGAGTATGAACGAGATCTGAACAGCGAAGCGAGATTTCGCTTAACCAGATGGTCATACAGTTTTAACCGGGAGATAATTTCATACATTACGATGACAAAAAGTCACCCACTTTAAGTGAACATATTTCTTTATTCACAATAAAAAGTTTAAAACGGGCATATTTTTAAAAAAAAGACGTAAACAGGGATTTACTATAAACCATGATGAGACATTTCGCATCACATTATGCAATGTGGCTAATTCCTGCAAAGCTCTTTCTTACAGTAACACACAGGTTTTTAATGATTACCAATTAGTTCTTAGTAGTATAATGATCAACTTTCATGAAGTAAATTTGTGAGCCTAAAAATATGCTAAGCAGTAAGCGCAGACCTGTTACGTCATAGCAGAAGTAGGACCCCAGTAAAAGTACACTGTGGTTTCTTCGTCCCCTCATTCATTCACTTTTTATTGAAAATCAAACTGGCAGCACTAAGCTGAACTATGTGGCATTACAAGATAAAGAAGGGGGAAAAAACCCGAAACCAACTTGAACAAACCATGCAGATTAGATAGGCTCTTTAAATAAAACAACAGCATCGAGAAAAAAGGGGTAAAGATACACAAGTTGTTAACATTACAAAAATATAAATATTATAAGTTTGTTAAAGGAGCAAAATGGCATCACAAAATAATTGTAATGCACAGAGTATCGTGAAACCCATCATTGAAAATTTACTTAGAAATAAAACTCCATTTGAAAAAACCCCAAGTATGAAATAAAACTGTCAATCCCCCCATCATGAGACTGTGTTGCATACCAAACAAGTTTGCAAGTAAAAGGAACAATTTCTGCATGGTAGTTTTATGGATCAGGCATTTTTTACCTTATAGGCCTAATAGTAAGATTAATACGCAGTTCTCATATAGCACTTTATACACACAAAGGGCGTCTAAAAAACGCATAGTAATTTTTCTTGCTAGGTATGCAGAGCTACGTTTTTTAATTAAGAGACCCTTTGTCCTAGAATGGTTTTTACCTCAATGTTGTGTATAACAGAAAACAGATGTTTATTCAATGCGACTGGCTTCTTTGTGAATTTCATTCCGTAAACAAAAGGTATGGTAAACTTGACAGAGCGAGAGTTCATGGCTCGCTAATGTCTCGTCCAAAAACGTCCGTAGTGAATTGCCCGCTGTTTCATTTTCCCTGTCACGGACAACCCATAAATATTACCCGTAGTTGGGGGTGGGGGCCTGTTGCATTGCCGAGTGTTTTACAATCTCATCGGGGACTATACGTTGATTGATACCAATGGTATCAATCAAAATCATGCGTCTATGTTGCAGCTGTGATTTCTCTTCTATTCGAGATACCAAATATACGAGGTTGGCTCGATTTTAAATCAACGAGGTATAGTCTCTATCTTAAATCAAAGAATGTGTGGCCGTCAGTCATTGTATTACTCAGTTTGATTAAATTGATGTTTGCGTTAGGAATGTCCAGGAAAGTATTCGTATCATTAATGTGTTATGCACGCGATGTTTGCAGGACGTGACCTCATCTCAGTCATATGAAGCTATTTAGGCAGAGAAAACATTTGGGCATAAAATAAAATAATGCTCAACTTATGAATTGTAAAGTGCATGGATTAAATGACTGATTTCCCATTTGTCTTAAAATGAACTTAATATCATCAAACAGTGCTTATTTATATTTCATAGTGCATAATTGTATTTCATATATTATTTCTATCTTTAGAAACAGTTTCCCTTTGTAAAGTTTCACGTCGTGCGTTGTGCTTGGGATAGCAGCTTTGGATACAACTACAATTATTGCAGTTAGTGTTTAAAAAACTGCCTTATAATAGCTAGAACAACTATAGGAAAACATCTCGGAAACATTTACATAACTTTAACAAATTGCAACATGACAGTATTAAATATTGTGTTTTTAACTCAAACTGCAGGCAACATTAATCTGGCATTCCGTGACTTTTAAAATAACACTCTCAGTCTGTACTTTCTTGAAATTTAAGAATTTGCACCACACTGGTCAAGGTCTTCATGAAGACTTTCTTAATTTAGTTAATTATCCATCCAGAGAGCATTTTGAGATGATGAGAATTTTGTTAAGATTTTACAAATATTTAATAAAGATACGGAGGAGTATTGAGTCATTTTATTAAGATTACCCGCTGTGTGTGGACGTTGGCCTTTTCAAGGTTTTACCCTTGTCGCGAAAATCCAATTAAACTATTTTCTAATCATTGTTTTAATAGATGTTTTTATTGAAGTTATGGTGGCAGGGTTTGCCCATTACATGTTTTGTATTGGCTATAGTTTGATTGTCGTTTCACTGCTCCCCGCCAGGTTTTTGTACTAGTCTATGAGGGATTCCTTTCACCAATGTAATTTGTGTGGGGATGGATGGATTTGTAATTCAGAATTACTATGAATGATGACAGATATACAGTAGCAGTAAAAAGCAATAAAACTAGACTATAGTTGATGGGCAGTACCACCTGAGTGACGGGTGTTCCAACCGGCTTTGGGCCAGCAGACACTGAGCCGCTGTTTAGGGAGAAGACTGACGTCATTATTAGATCATTGGATTCCGGAAAAGGAGGAAATTCTTCTCAATACCAAGCACTGCACTCTAAAAACTTACAGGTCAAAAGGGACCCTGTGTCGCGCACTGAGCATTCCGGCGTACTAACCGTTCCAGATGACCCAAATAATAAAATTATGTCATGTCATGTCATGCCTGCGCGCAGCAAGCGAAAGTAGTCCATTTTGTGCCGCACTGAGTGTTCCTCTACTCTCTAGACTCTCGCAGAAGCTGTCATGGCGGCGTCCACGAGCTCTATAGTAGTGTTGAACGTACAGATCGTTTTAAAGAATAGTTCACTATTTATGCGGCAGCAAGTAGCCTATATGGAAGGGTTGACAGAGGTGGAGGAAAGGGTCTTCCGTTCACAATCAAAAAAACATTGTCTGACAATTTAAGAGCACGGGAAGGAGACCACGACTACTGAAATGACCGGCTACGTCACACACACGGCAGGAACGCACAGTACGGCCGCGCATGCGTACATCACCTGGAACACTCAGTACACCGGAACGATTAGGACGTGACACCGGATTCTTAGGGACCCGACCCATTGTGGGGTTGACCCATGGAAAATGGTTAAGAATTGTGATATTTACTTGGATTCTGCGTAAGTTTGGCCCATTCATGGGTGATTTTGACACAACTATTGGAAGAATAAAAGATGTAACACTTTAATTCATGATGAAACCACTGACAATATCGGAGCTTGATTTACGTTCGTAAACAAAACATAATTATCAAAAATGTATTCCAAATTCAAATAACGTAGGCCCCTATACGTTTATAACTTCTATTTAATTTCATTTTAACTGCATACAATTAAAAAAATATCAATTTAATTTGCCGCTATCATTTGTCACAGCAAAATGTAATCAATGAAATTAACAGAAACGTTCGTGAATGAAGTCATTTACCTTATTATTATTAATGTATTTTTCAGTCGCTACGAAGCAATTTTGTTGTTTGCTTATAATTTTTCTCAGAAAATGCAAGAGGAAAAAATGCAGGGGGAAAAATGGTTTGCATGATGTCATCAAGTTAAAAGTCAGAGACCTTTTAGGAAGAAAAGTTAATCTAATACTATTTTATTTAATACATAACAATACATAACAAAGCAGAACAGTCGAAACCGGGAACCAAACTTATTAGTTCCTGGTCCACTCATTGAGCAGTACTAGTTCTTAATATAAGAACTAATTTATACTTATAGAGAAAGTATACGAACTATTTGGCGTTACTGCAAATGCAAAAGTTTTTTTAGGTGTTCGGGGTAAACCCCGAACAACTCTTTGTTATTGTTCTGTTTTTAGGTGTTCGGTTACAGACCGAACAACTCTTTGTTATTGTTCGTTTTTTTTTTTTTTTTTTTTTTTTTTTTTTTTTCTTCTTTGTTTTGCTTATTCCTCTCAGTGGGCTTTGTCCGCAAGCAAACGCATACTTGCGAATCTTTGATCAACTTGAAACTTAATGTGAAGTTAGAACATAACTAGGAGAAGCCGAGTAAGTTGTGACGTCATGATTACGTCATCGGGTGTCAAATTACAAGCCATTTTAGGTCCAAAAGTGCCCTCATTCCAATGTCTGTATGTCTCTGAATATTAAAGCTACAGTATTCATAATTGGGCATATGATAGATCAAGACACGGGCAACATTTGAAAAGTTAACGCCAAAATCACACGACCTTTACTTCCGGTCGTACCGGAAGGTCAAAGTTTGCCTTTGTGAAATACTTTAAATTTTGTCTTGGTACAATTTTCCGGCGAAATGATTAACTTCAGTATATCTGATCAACTTCAAATTTATACCATGTAAGGACCCTTGATAAAACCTCCATCAAGCAGTTGTGACGTCATGATGACGTCATCAGGTGTCAAATTACAAGGTTTTAAAGATTAACAATTTTAATCTTTGAAAATCTAAATATCAAATCAAGACGAAGGGACCGTCGATTGCCTAACGCAGCATGGCATACCTCCTCGCGACTGATTCCATTGCGCAACGGTGGGTAGTCTTGCTAGTCAAGACGCTTGTTGGGGACACTATAAATAATCAACACGTACAGCTACCTTTTATTGTTGACATCATCGTGTGTACGTCTTTACTGAAGGCTAGGTGTTGTGTACTTCAACGTAGTGCAAATCAATGGCGTACTAACGTTATACATGTAGACCTGATCTGCTCAGATTCGGTGTCTAATTGTTCCCCTATTCGCCCTTCTCATGGCTTAATTATCAATATGGAATTGAAGACGAAGTATCACTGAGATGACCTCCTGCTTCAGTGATTCGTATGACTTGTAATTATGTGAGAAAATGCAAGCAGAAAAAGACCAACATTGGCGTTATGTTTTGTTCACACACCGAGAAGCACGGACTTGACACCGGCTCGCGAAGGGCGAGTAGACCGGGACTTGTGTTTATCGATCGCTGCAGTGCAACACGGGAATTTAAACGGTAAGCTTCGTACACATGTAGACCTGATCTGCTCAGATTCGGTGTCTAATTGTTCCCCTATTCGCCCTTCTCATGGCTTAATGATCAATATGGAATTGAAGACGAAGTATCACTGAGATGACCTCCTGCTTCAGTGATTCATATGACTTGTAATTATGTGAGAAAATGCAAGCAGAAAAGACCAACATTGGCGTTATGTTTTGTTCGCATAATACCGAGAAGCACGGACTTGACACCGGCTCGCGAAGGGCGAGTTGGACCGGGACTATAAGGCATGTGTTTATAGCTGCATGCAGTGCAACACGGGAATTTAAACGGTAAGCTTCGTACGATGAACATCATTGCTTTTCAAAATTATTCTTTTATTTAATGCACAGTTTTGTTATAAAGTTTACCCTTAATCATCAAGTGGCAACTTTGGTGACGTTTTTAAACTAAGTATTAAGGAACGTTTTAGTATGATTGTCGAACCATGGTCCTCGAACGAAGAGGTAAAATTGGGCAATTGGAAACGGGCATGATTTTTGGCTGTGTGTCAGATTGATGAATGTTTTCCGTCAACTCTTGTATTATGACATGAATATTTAAAAACCCTGCGATCAAGGTTTTTCTACGAAAGCCCATTAGCGCCACAAAGAAAAAACAAATCAAATACGGATTCGAATCCGTTATTATGGATTCGCAATCCGTTATTACGGATTCGCAATCCGTTATTACGGATTCGCAATCCGTTATTACAGATTCGCAATCCGTTATTACGGATTCACAATCCGTTATTACGGATTCACAATCCGTTATTACGGATTCGCAATCCGTTATTACGGATTCGCAATCCGTTATTACGGATTCGCAATCCGTTATTACGGATTCACTCGATGATCCCTCGAAGGCGCTATTTGCGTTGGACAGTAATGGTTTATTATATTGATTATATTTTTAAACATCTTTCCAACCATATTCATTTCAATTCACTTCATAACAAACGCTTTTTATATGATAGAGGGATATAGGTCCGGCCTTTCAGTTTCTTAAACCACGTTTTTTTCCCGTAAAGACCCACAAAGTTATTACAATTTCAACGGTTAGAACTGTGTATTTGTAAACATGCACTTCAACTTAGTTAAATATTTTGCTGTACATAGTAGTGGTTCATTAAGTGTACAATGGTTGCGGTGACTCGATTTGTACGAAAGCCCATTAGCGCCACAAAAAACCCCATCAAATCCGTTATTACGGATTCGAATCCGTTATTACGGCTTCGCAATCCGTTATTACGGCTTCGCAATCCGTTATTACGGATTCGCAATCCGTTATTACGGATTCGCAATCTGTTATTACGGATTCACTCGAGGATCCCTCGATGGCGTTTGCGTTGGACAGTAATGGTTTATTCTGCCTAACTTTTATTAAGCCCAAAGGACGACGTGTTCATAATTTTATGTTTCATTATTTTTGTTTAAGTACATGAAGTAACTGCAAATCGAGTCACCGCAACCAGACTGACCGCAACCATTGTACACGAACCACTACTACAGCAAAATATATTGAACTAAGTTGAAGTGCATGTTTACAAATACACAGTTCTAACCGTTGAAATTTGACTTTGTGTCTTTACGGAAAAAACACGTGGTTTAAGAAAGGCCGGACCTATCCCACTATCCTATAAAAAGCGTTTGTTATGAAGTGAATTGAAATGAATAGGATGGTTGGAAAGATGTTTAAAAGTAGAATATAATAAATATAATAAACCATTACTGTCCATCGCAAATAGCGCCATCGAGGGATCCTCCAGTGAATCCGTAATAACGGATTGCGAATCCGTAATGACGGATTGCGAATCCGTAATGACGGATTGCGAATCCGTAATGACGGATTGCGAATTCGTAATGACGGATTGCGAATCCGTAATGACGGATTGCGAATCCGTAATGACAGATTGCGAATCCGTAATGACTGATTGCGAATCCGTAATAACGGATTCGAATTCGTAATAACGGATTAGATTTTTCTTTTTTTGTGGCGCTAATAGGCTTTCGTAGATTTGCAGTTACTTAAACAAAACTAATGAAACATAAAATTATGAACACGTCGTCCTTGGGCTTAATAAAATTTCGGCAGAATAAACCATCTGTCCAACGCAAATAGCGCCATCGAGGGATCCTCGAGTGAATCCATAATAACGTATTATGAATCTGTAATAACGGATTGCGAGTCGTCCTTTGGGCTTAATAAAAGTTAGGCAGAATAAACCATCTGTCCAACGCAAATAGCGCCATCGAGAGATCCTCGAGTGAATCCGTAATTAACGTATTATGAATCCGTAATAACGGATTGCGAATCCGTATTGCGAATCCGTTATAACGGATTGCGAATCCGTAATAACGGATTGCGAATCCGTAATAACGGATTGCGAATCCGTAATAACGGATTGCTAATCCGTAATAACGGATTCGAATCCGTAATAACGGATTTTAAAATTTTTGTTGTGGCGCTAATGGGCTTTTTTCTAAGAATCTTTTGTTTATAAGTCAACTTTAAAAACAGTATGTGCACCTTCCACTAACAAATTACTCTAATAATATTATTGGTCCTGAATAGAGTGGAATATAAATTCAATAAATTATTAGTAGTATTATACAATGACAAAATATTTTTGTTAGGTCTTAAATTGTATTTATTTGAACAGTTTCCGCTTGACTTAATTTTCCGAAAGTCTTACTTTGTTTATAATTGTTTTTTTCTTCTTCAGAATACAGCACATCCAGTACCCAAATGGTCTCTCCAAGTGAAAGATTTCCTACTCGTTGTTGTGTTGCATTCCTAATTTCCTCGCTGAGTATGCACCATATACAGGTAGAAATAGTACTCAACTAATTAGGTTATTAGTCACAATTCACGAGAGGCTTAGACTTGCCGTCTTCATGACTTGCCTTTTCTTTCAATATCCTAAATTTAACAAACCGTTCTGTATAAAGATCATAGCTAAAAATCAAGCAATCTATTTTTAAAAATGCAACCAATAGCTCATACTTGATTTATTTTTTTGACATCATCAGTGCATCCAGTGCCTGAAAGGTGTACGTGAAAGTTTCACACCCGTTGTTGTAGTGTATGATGCCCCATAGAGGTAGATCTACCTCTATGGTGCATCAGTTAATAACTCATTATGTTATTAGAATAAATTCAAGAGGCTTAGACTTGCCGTCCTCATGCTTTGTCTTTGCCTTGCATAATTATCATAAACAAAAGTCTTTTCTTTTAATATTCTAAATTTAACAAACCGTTCTGTATGACAATCAATGTCTAAAAATCAAACAAGCTATTTTAAAACATGCAACCGTAGCTCATACTTGACTTGTTTTAATGACATCATCGTCAGTGCATATGTTTAGAACAATCAATGATTCATGCACTGATACTTATTGAGTATCCAACTCACTGTTTTTTAAACCCTGTTAAAAACTTTTCAGAAATGTTACTTAATAATGTCAACATGAATAGCATAAAATAGTGTTTTTTTTATTAATCAATAAAGATTCGAAAAACCATTGAAAAATAAATAAACTACATTGAATGGAATACATAATACTTAAAAGTTGTACTTGTGTGTCATTCAAAGGCTCGTTTCAAGATCTGTGGCCAAGATGAAGGGGAAGTGGGAAAAATGTTCCTCTGTATGACTATGAACTGACAATGGACCCTGTGCCCTTTCAAAATAATCTAAATAATGTACTCTTTTGCTTATATTTTTTGTAATGTACTCTTTTGCTTATATTTTTTGTAAGTTCATCTTTGTTTTCCACTTGGCACATATTTAAATGCCTATGTCTCGCTAAAAACTTTCTAACTTCATAATGATGTCATAGGTTTTCAAATTTGGCTAAACAAAAGGTTGTTATTTATAAAATTTATAAAAATTTTAGCAGCCCTTTATTTCTTTACTTTCTTTACTTTCTCTAATATTTCAAAAGCTATCAGGATTGTTTTCAGCGATTCAATGATACAGCTTACGCATTAAAACAGCAGTGAGCCCACCAGCGATACCCGAACACCTAGTGTTTGTTGTCACAAACACGTTAAGTCTAGTTGGATTTGTTTTGGGGTTTTTTTATATTAAAGAAGTTAAAGTTTGGATTTTCTAATTTGTTTTGTAAGAAGTGTCGAACTAATCTGTGAAAATCGATCGCCCTTAAATGGTCCTTAAGATTTGGAGAAAAATTGTATGAAGTGTTTGCACCTTGTTATTAGTGTTTAATGCTGTTATGAATGTGGCCCTGCGGACGGTTTGCTCGATTCTAATTTGACTTGATAGTTTGTCATCCTTTGCTTACCTCAGTCGGAAACGCTCCACAGCGTTGATTGCTTCAACTCCGACGGTGAAGTGAGTTCGTTTCCGATTTAATCAAGCATCATGAAACGAGGTTGTGGACATCTATTTTACATTCACTCAACAACTGAGAATTATAAAGGCACTATATGGGGTGACAAACAAATGTGCTGGCGTAATTTTCTCCCATCATTAGGAAATAAAACCTGATCCATTAAGCCACGCCCCTGGCTGAGAAACGAGAAGAAATAATCAGTTTTAGATGTGGGAGGAAAACCCCCAATGGGGAAAACCCACAGGGGTTGAAAACCCTATCGACATGCAAGGATCCGGTCTGTGGTGGGATTCAAACCGGCGTCCACAGAGGTGAAAGGCAGGGAAAGAAACCACTGAGAAACCACTGAGCCAACCTGATCCCCCTTTGACTTGTGTTGATTTCGTTTGTCGATTTTAAAGTTTTGTGTTAGTAACAGATAACAAAGGAGCAATAGCTTGTATAATCGAGTAAAAGACTGCGCGAGGCCCGCGCGTATCCGAGCATTTTGGCTCGAGTGCGCAATTTTGTTTTGGCATACAAAATTATCATCTTTAAATACGCGCAACACTTGGAATGTTTTGTAGAGTGTGCAAGGCCAGTGATAGTATTCGAACATTTTAGGCCCTGTCCGAATTAGCAGCTACGGCTACGGCTAGATTACCACGTGATCATGCATTGGACGTCCTATAGCAAAAACACTTAGCAACAGCCGTATAGCCGCTGAGCTGTAGACACCAATTCTAATACGGGCTAAGGACCATTTCATTTGCGCGGTTTTGCTCTTCACAGCCATCATGTTAACCAAATTGTTCAAAAAAATTGTTCTCGGATACGCGCGAAAAATATTCTGCAATTAGCCATTCAGTGTTGATGCTTAAAACATGTTCTGCTAAGCAAAATTAAGCAGGATACCAGTCACAGATGATAGGCCTACACGAGATTAACGCTTTTTGGGCTGGTTATCACATTCTGGTAAGCATTAGTTTGTTATGCTGTGCTACTTTTTGTGCAGAAAAAGCTCTATGATAATGCGGGGGTAAAATTTGAATGAAAACACTAAAAAAGTACTTATCATTCTTTTGGGATTTTGTATACGCTAATAATCTGAGCAACAATCGAATTAAGAACCAGTTTTCGCATTCTATTTCTCCGACTCTGACAGATTTTCAGATGTAAACCCTTTCCTGATCTTTAACCTTTGAAAAACACTCTGCTAGGGTTGAAACGTGAGACCATTTATTTTTAGACAATTTTTTTGTTGATTGAAACGAATACTTTAAAGATATTTTAAAAGCAGTTGCACAATCGTGTTATGCCGTCCAACAAAGACTCCACTCAGTGACACCGTTTCCCTTGGCCAACAATATTTACATTTTCTGAGCCTAGAGTTACGAGCATGACTGATGACTAACTGCAGACAGAACAGAGCCGATATTATCAAAGTCATTACTCACTTACCTAAAGCTCCTCGTCCCCAGGGGGGGGGGGAACAAATTTAAATCGGTATTTAAAATTTGGCTCAGCAGGAACTCATCCTGAGAAATGTCTGTAATCCAAATGCCCTCGTCTTAAATATGTTTTCTTTCTTAGATTTGTCTTTGCTAAATCATCAATCATGTAGGCGTTGATTTATTTTCCTTCTTCTTCTTAAATTATGTAGGCGTTGTTTGTCGTTGTCTATCGCCTGTCGCAGTCCTTCCAAGACGTATGAATATGTATTGATAATAGCCTAAATATTAACAAGATATTTTGCAAACTGCAAAGTAGAGCAAACTGACGTTGAAAGTTCCTGTGAAAAATTGTGTGCACAGCTTTCGCGAGTGTTTGCTGCAATTTATTTTTACACGTTGCGATGTACATTTTGCTCTGGATGAACTGTCTTTATGAAACAAGGAAGCCCTCAAAAGTGCATTGCACTGTAAACCAGTAGGCCTCAAAATACCGGGGGAATACAGGTACACGATGAACTAGTGTTCAGTTTTAGATGCGGGAGAGAAAAAAATAACTGACTTGGGGGAAAGTCGCAAAATTAAGTAGGGACTGAAAACCCCTATCCACATGTATAGACTCCGGTCCAGGTGGGATTAGAACCGAGGGAGCAACAGAGGTGAAAGGCAGGGGAAGAAACAGTGTACTGCCCGCTGCAAACACAAAAATCACGGGAGACAATAGAAACACATGTCACAAACCATAAGCAAAACATGATACCACTTTTAGTCGTAATATTTAATAATAATAAACAAATTAGTCACATACGGTACACTCCCGTTAGTGTATTGTCTGAATACAAACTCTGGTTGATTCGCCAAAAACTATACACAGATGGAATCACATAATACAAATGTATAATACGGGGTAAAGGTTTATTTTGCTCTCATGGCAAATTTGTTTTTCTTCTTGCTGTACTCGAATTACCCCCAACTGTTTTGACCGAATTTGGGAGGGCCCCGTACCCACCTGGGTTGTACGCCTATGCTACCCGTTGAAACAGCGGACTAATTAATGACAACAAATATTTAGGTGTTATGTGTGTACAAAACCTACGGGGACTTCGCTAAAATAAAATAACACAACAACTTAATAGTCCAAAGCATAGAAGAACAAAACGAAGCTCTCGATTGACCGGGCAACAATCATGTGTGTGTTCCGGCATGGGGTTTACGGTAACGCACATGAGATATAATCACTTACGTGGTGGCTCTGAAAACAGCTGATAAAACGAAAAACGTTACGATCAGTATATTCTTTGTTTGAGAGAAAAAATATAAATAGAGCCTTTGTTGGCGTGAAGGTGTGGTTTTGTTTTATTTATAGGAGAAAATAAAAATATTCCATAGAAAGTTCTTTGTTGTTGCAATGATCAGTCAGATAAAACGTTTACTACCATAACCCGACGCTCTCATTACAGCATTGGGAACAAATGTTGACAAAATGCTGCCACTAGTACCAATAGATGGATTGCAATACGCGTCATAGACTGTGCAAGTCTTGCGCGTATCCGAACGAGAAAACACGTCAAACGAAGAACATGTTTATTTCTGAAATTAAATCTTTGTTTTAAATTATATCTCGTGACAAAATCTGAAGAACAAAAATAAATCATTACAATTTTATGAAAAGTTTTAGCTTTTGAAAAAACAATCACAATAGTGTGTATATTATTATTTAAAAAAAATTAAAACTCTGGGACAAGGATGCCTATTTGATGTTAACTTTTTAGAAACCCCTTACGCGGATTCGTGAAGGTCAAATGGGTCTTAAATGGACCCGTATCGCAGTTTAACGAGGATGCTGACGCCTCAACAACCATAGACTGCAATGAAAAGGGTTTGCTTTGCAATTACAGCATCTGGCGATTATAATTGCGCATCCAAAACAAGCGTTTACGTAAGTTTTATGATCGGAGGCGAGCACAAAATTCTTAATTTTTTGCAATAACCGGAAGCTGAGGTCAAGTTTAATTCTTGGGTTTTCTTCGTTATATTGTTGAATTGGTTTTACTTTCATATGTTGTTATCACTTATTAATACATACCTCGGAGAGTTTGTGCATTCTGATTGGTCGAGGACTGGTCACGTGGGGGTGTATTAACATGTGATAATAGACCGGCTCTGTAAACTAGCAAATAAATGGCCCCTAAACAAGCACAATGTTGTGTAAAAGTTCGTTTTGCACCGTGCTTGCTGTGCGGAAACTATCAAATCTGTTTCTTTGCGCGTATTGTTTTTGGTTATTTTTACGAGGACAGGATGGTGCCGCGTGTACGCGCATACCACGCGTGTTCGTGCATACCACGCGCGTATGCATAAACGCGCAGACAATGTATCATTTTGGTAGCTGGTACGTGCATGAAGCCAAGGTAATGCAAAGCATAAAGCCGTACACCAACCAAAGTGTTTCTATTAATAGTGCTGTTACTTTAAAAGTCTGGTTCTTCAAAATATGCACATTTCTGATATAGTTAATTAAGTGCAGGGGACTAGGAGCCACGCAAAAGTTGAACAGCCAAAAGAATGGCCCCTGAACATGAGTGGATTATTTCCAAAATTTACGGCGAAAGAAAAATCACAAATTCTGATGATTACTACCCTTTTTCTTCGTTAAAGGTATTTATTAATGGGAATAACAGTGTGGGTAGCCGGTCTTCACTGCGTGGTAATGACCTTGGTTGGTGGCTGGCCGCAGTTAATGGACCTCGCCTTCGGCTCGGTCCATTAACAGCGGCCAGCCACCACCCCGGTCATTACCACGCAGTGAAGACCGGCTACCCACACTGTTATTCCCTAAGTATTACATTCCCAACAACATGTATACTTTTCTACGTTAAACTAAAATAATTGACGAAACAAAATCTCGCCCACGTAAAACTCCATATGGTTGGGACCACTATGGTCCCGGAAGTTCGATTACGCGCGAGACTTGCACAGTCTATTGACTGCCATCTTTGATCCATTGCATATGACGTCATCATCTACACGCGCGTAATTTTGGGTGTCAAAACGTGCACAAAAGAATGGTACACGTGTTTACAAGCGCATTGTGCGTAAACACGTGTATTTATTTATTTATTTATTTCAATATCTTTATACAGGATAAAAAGATCAGCAAAGGCTGTTTTACATCAATGTCCTGTTATACAAAACAAAAATTAGAAATTAAACGAAAGCAACACACTAGAAAATGAAAAATACATAGAAAAACTACTTGAAATACAGTTCCTTATATAAACGTTTAAAAATGTCAATGGAGGGGGAACTTTGAATAGAAGAGGGAATATTGTTCCAAACTTTAGCACCGGCAAACTTAAAAGATTGTTTAAAACACTCGACATTCTGTTTAGGGACAACAACATTAAGAGAGTCTGCATTTCTTGTGTTAATACCGTGCCCATCGAAGTACATTTCTACGTCATTACATAGTCGACTTGGAGCAAGTCCGTGAACACATTTATAAAATAGACAGGCTAAAAACAAATCTCTTCTTTGTTCCAAGGTTTGCCAAGATAATTGACTAATAAGGTCTTCACCACGAACGTTAATATAATCAAAATTGTTGGTGACAACTCTTGCAGCTCTTTTCTGCAATCTGAGAAGTGCACTTTTACTATTCATTGAACAATTTCCCCATACAGAACACGCATAATCGAAGCAGGGTTGAATGGTCGTTTTGTAAAGCGTGTCAAGTAAACGACTGTTAATTGTATGCCTAATCCTACATAAAGAGTACACTTTGTAAGCTATAGATTTACAGAGATCATCCTTTTGTGCACGTTTTGACACCCAAAATTACGCGCATGTATGCGCGCTGCGCGTTGTGCAATGGGTCTATAGACTCAATATGACTCTTTGCATTTGACGTCACAAGATCGAACAGCGCTGTCAAGGTCAAAGGAAAACCTACCATTGGGAGACTGGTCCCCTGTTTTTATCCGCAAAAAGATCCTCGAAGTGTGACGCCAGATGTTTAGGCTTTATCATTGACCAATATACGTGCGTGGCGCGTATAATGCGCTTGCACGTTTCCACTCGTTTGGCCCAGCCTCACTACATACTAAAGGGCAGTGCGCCGTATCGATACCTCACGTCACTATGAGCGAGCAAGGCATGCTGGGGAAAATTGGCGTGGCGAGATCGATTACCCCTGAGAACGAGGTTGGGTCTATGCAGCCTCGTTACCAAGGGCAGCGTGCCGTTTCGGTACCTATCGTTGTGAGCATGAGCGAGCAAGGCATGCTGGGGAAGCACGGCGCGATCAATCACTCGTTTGAACGAAGTCGGTCTATGGTGCACCGTATTCGGACGTTTCAATAGCTTGCTTATGCACAGCGAATCGGGATTTAAAAAAACAAAAAAACAATAACAACACAGCGGCCAGATTGCCCCGAGATCCCCCTCCAAGATACTTTAATCTTTCTCAGAATGTATCATACATAAGGGTTCTGTAGATGAATGCTTCAAATGAGGAAGCCTCGCAGTAAGTGGAGTCAGTCACTAGATATCGCTTTAGTCTTGAGAGATTCCCGTGTGTATGCACTACTCAACTACACACTCAAGATTGTAACACAATGCTGAGTGGTTGAGGAGAAGTGTACGTCTACACTCAGCGATAAGTAGTCCACATTATACGCTTGCCTTTGAAGTTTCAATCGGGAAAGTTTCCCACTTTTAATGCTTTGTTAAGTTTTTGCTCCAATAAAACATTGGGAGTTCTATATGTCACTATTCCGTCTCTGGGGTGAAGAAAGTGCAGTTAATTAATGAGTGATATATTGTGTTATAATTCTATCAGCATAGTTTGTAATACTGTAATTTATAATTCTGTAATTTTACAGTTTGTAATTCTGTAATTTTAACGAATTGTTAATTTTACGAGCTTGCTCGAGAAAGCAAATTTTCATTTCATGGTTAAATACATTGAAGTGAATTGAAAAGCTCGGGGTTTATAGTTCAAGTTCATCGATACTGCACACCAAGGGAACTATCACTAAAATACAATGCATTTTAAAAGCATCGACAAGGTGTGTCACTCATGTTTGTTTAGTTGGGTAGATAGGGGAAATATTGGGGGTGGGGTGCCTTTGATGATGCAAGCATGCAACTTTGGCACGTACGGAGTCAGAGTATGTCATGAGGAAAATATTTTCCTAAAGGGCCATCGCATATTGAAAAAAATATAGGTAGAAAACCGGTAACAAACAATTTTCCAATTGCTTGTTGCTCTACCTGCAATTCTTTCCCAAAGGACAATTCAGCGAGTGTACTACTATAGAGCTAAATATCCATTTCACGATATTCCCCGACAAATTCCATGCTTGTTAAGGCACAATCCCACCACCAACCTGACCTGCCGCACAAGTTGAAACTCCATAATAAAACTATTAGGAAAAGGTACAATGACACATAAAGGGGTGGGGTCTAGGGTGGGGCTTACTTCGGGCATACCATGGAGGAAGATATGGGCATACCAAGACTTGTATTTGACATCGTGCTGTCGGGGGTGGGGTGTTTGTTGTTTATAGTGTTAGATTTACTTTAGCCAATCAGTTTCCTGATATTAAATAACTATATTATTTCTACATTGAGAGTAAGTTCACGTGAACCGCACTATAAATGTCACTCACCCTCCTTGTGATCGTTTTGTTGAACTTTCCTTTAACTCGGGCAAAGCGTTTTTGCCGCTCGCGTTTCTAACCATCAGCGATAATCAGTCGTGGTTTTCATATGGAATGTCAATATCGGTGGATTCGATAATAAGAATTGATATGCGATTGCTACAGCCATCGCAAAGCCTGGAAGCTCCACACGCTACAACTCTAGAAATAACGGGTCAGAAGAGGCTAAGATGTTGAACCACGTCTCCCCGTCCCTTACTCGGTTACGCTTGACAAGGTCTCGGATGATATACAACAAGCCAAAACGTAATGATCAAGCCAGGACTCATCTGTAGTCCGGAGTCTCCCGAGGGGATTAAGGGAGCTTTTGAGTTAACAATTCCCTACACCAACCGGAGAGCGGGGGGGGGGGGGGGGGGGGGGGATACCTGAAGAGATTGCAAGGAAGACGGTACTCTAAACCCCCGTCCCGTGCTCAATGACCGGGGACGTCTTACCGGAGATATGGGCCGTGTCCAGGTCGAAGTCTGATCCAAATCTAAAGTGCCCTCTCTCTTCCTTAGGATAGGAAGAAAACCCCCTTTAGACCGATGCCTCAAGCTGGTTGTTCAGTTGTATTTCATGTAATACTCCTCAAACAATTGCATGTAATGATATTACGGCAGGTAGGGCGAGGGGATAATATAGACCTTGATCATGTTGCCACCATCTTGGCTATGTTCCTTGTGTCCAATAACAGCAATGATTAATTACATTCAATGTACAATCAGGAACCAGACTGTTTCTCCTTCAAGCCTCGGTTTGGTTACATTGACTTAGGGAGAAAAATCTAGGTGGCTATACCATGATAAAGGTCTAGAACATGCAATGGCAGCCATTTTGAAAATTCTTACAAATCCTTGTTATTCTATACCTGTATTTTTTCAAAAGCAAAATATGCGGTGGCCCTATAGCTTAATATATATCCCATGGCACACTTTGAATGTGTGCCAAATTCCATCATCAAAGGCACAATTCCCCCCAAAATATTTCCCCCTACTGCCCTGTACTACAGTCGAAGTGAGTACATGCATTTGCACATTTTATTTTGAATTCAATTCACATGTACACGTGGGACTCTAGATCGTGTTTGATTTCCTGTGGATAACCGTTGCGGACCTAATATGAATAATGCTCATATCATAACCCTATTCTTGATCTGTAATTTATTATCACTTTGTTTCCGTTGTTGTTGAAACAACATTAGAAGAAGATAAATATTCAGATAGTGTCAAAAACTCATGTTGTTCAACCTGTCTACATCACTTTCGAGAACAGAACATCTTTGTAGATACTTGCATAATCCGCAAACACCACAACTGTTCAACTATAATTATGCATTCAAAATCTCCATTAAAAAACACATCATTTGCGTTGACGTCAGAAAGGCATAACAATTGGTGACTTTTACAAGGTGTCTGTCACAATATCGTGCGTTTTGCCGAACCAACAAACTGTTAATAAACTAGCCTATAAATAAACACGTATACTGGAGCTGAGTGTGGAAAATCACAGTACGGTGGAAAAACACATTTTCGTTTTAAAATTCAAATTACTTTACCCGTGGTCGTCTTGAACACTTGATTTTGAGTGACAGAACACAAAAATAGGCAAATTCCTTGTTTTTCGTTGAACTAATTTCCTTGTTAGTCGGAACGGTTTAAATTTGTGTTTGGTTGAATGTATTTGCTTTGTTGCTCTCTGTTTTTCAACAAGTACCCAGGGAGTTTTTTCGTTTGTTGTTGTTGTTGTTGTTGTTGTTGTTGTTGTTGTTGCTGTTGTTGCGGTTGTTGCAGTTGTAGCTGTTGCTGTTGCTTTTTGCTGCTGCTTGTTGCTGCTGCTGTCTATATCGCTACCACTGTCACGGTTGCTTATGTTTTCGTTGTCGCTGTCGCTGTCGTTGTCGCTGTCGTTGTCCTTTTTTGCTGTCGTTGTCGTTGCTGTTGTTGCTGTTTGTGGTGTTACAGATAACATTATATGATAGCAATCTGACGTGGTGTAGCAGTGATGTATTTTCGAGTAGTGTGTTTTCTGTTTAGTTTACCTGTTTTATGTATTCTTATTCTTGTCTGCAACACATGTCTGCCAAGACTCGGTGTAATTTCATGTTGAATAGATTGTGTATATTATAGTAATGTCATCTAGTGTCATTTAAATCAGTGAAACTGGAAGAACCTTGCAAGGCAACCTGATCTATATTTCAGACTTTACATCTTGCCTGTAAACGGTGCAATCACAGTTCGTATTACGGAAATAGAATTTGCGAGGCGCGCAGGGGGGGGGGGGTGTAGGGTGGACTGCGAATGCACCATATGCGAAATTTTTCCAAACAAATCTCAGCTCTCATCTTCTGTCAACAAACCCATTGGTCAAACTTCAAATACTGGCGACAAATCATGCCCGGATTATCCATAACAGATTGGATCTTACCTTTAAGCTTCGCCGGCTGTTTTTGACATTACACTTTCAATGTGCGTACACTTTGCTAAGCAAAGACAATCTGCGGTATCCCCGTCATCAGAGCGGTGTTGAAAACGTGGATACCACTATACCTGCATGATAGTTTATCGTCTTTATAGAGCGGTATAGGATTTGTGTTTTTAAGATGTGTTTGATAGCATTATGAAAACATCGCTTCGTTTTGGTTTTGGGGTCGGGGTTGTTGTTTTTTATTGTTGGAAAATGTGAATCGAGTCGTACGGTAGCCTGGGTTTCATCCGTCCGTTTTGGTGATAATGCAGTAGTCTGTTTTGAATATGAGTACATTAACTCTGAATAGTAGTTGACAGTAAGCCAACATTTTACAAATATAAGGGGTCAATTTTTCAGAGAGAGAACAAAAAACAAAAAATCAAGATTAACTTTTGTTGTCGGAGATTTGTTCAGTTCGTATGTGTTTATTTCGATTTGTTTATTTCGATTTGTTTAAACCGAAATAAAGACTGAGCACTACGAGGAAACAACCCGGCGTTAATTCAGACGTGCAGGAGGTTTACCTTGTAGTTTTATCCAAAACAGATGAAAGCATTTTAGATCAATATGTTTCGTTCGTTTTTGTTTTTCGATCATCACCGGATATTCGGACATCGTGTATTGGCATACCTTTAAGGACTAATGCACAGCGAAAACAATGAATAAATATGCAAAGCAATTCTACCCTCTCTGCTGGACAGAAACCTGATAACCTATAGAGGTATTGTGATATCACGTGATAATATCGATGTTTTCTTAAGATTTATCTTCATACGGGTTCCATCACGTAGAGTCATTCAGAGGGTGCGCCGTCATGAATAATTCATAATGGAACATCGAAGCTCAGTGAAAACAATATAATTCAGATTTGAAATAAGATTTGCGTTTATTTTTGTTATTATTATCCGTTGTTAAAAAAAATTTTAAATACTTTTTGCCATGGCCAAATTGACAATGAATTAACAATAAAAAACAAAAATGCAAACAATTTCTTAGATAGGATTTTAGAAAAGGAGGAACATTAATCAGAAAACAAACGATTATACAACAACAGTACACACTAAAAATTGAGTGGATATACAAGTGAATGCTTGATTAAAAAGCGGTTAATACTAAAGAAGCACAAAAAGTGCTTACCGCTGAAGGCCGTGCTCAGATGAAACAGATTACCATCTAAACTTACACGATATACCTAGGCCTGTGACTGGTAACCTGCTGATTGATGCTTAGCAGTGAAATCTTTCTTAAAAGGTTTGAAATAAAATCGGGCCATGCCATATTTCATGGTCTTGGAACTACTCTCTAGTTTGAGGGGGGGGGGGGGGGGGGGGGGGGGGAGTCAACGGAAGTTAGCCTTAGACCTTTCCCAAATGAATAATTCCTCTGAACATTAATAATCTAGACTGAGAGCTTTGCATGGCTGCCACCCAGGATCTAATTTCATGACGTATTTAAAAACGCAATGTCTTGCTTAAAATTTTTTTTTTTTTAAACTAAGCACGGTAAGTCTTTGGTTTCACATAAATGGGTCTACCAGCCAGCCGACACACTAGTCGTATACAATTGCCCGTGACAGTTTCTCTGCTGCCTTTAGCTTGCCAAATTTATATTGATTCGGCAACACTTTTCTGGCTTAGACTTGAGGTTGTTTGTGGTATCCCCACAAAAAAAGGATTTTTTGCTTAAAGGAGGCTGAGAGATGTGTATGGAGTCAGTCATTCCTATCAGGCTGGTGCCCGAAAAAAAATGATTGATGCTCAACAAAAGACAACAAGCTTTGCAACCTTTAGACTTTGAGCATTTGTGGGGATCTATCAAGATCTGTGGTATCATGTTCAAGTTGAAGACTTTGTTCAAGAATGTTTCATTTGTTAGGCCTCTGCTCAAAGGAATGCTCGATTTAAGATCCGGGGCTTTGGTTTAGCAGTGGTGGAGTTACATGTTCTTTCATTTTTATAATGATCTCTCCCCCTCTCTCGCTCTCTCTCTCAGGAGGGTGGTCTCATTAAGCGACAGCAAGAGCATTCTTTGACATTTTTGTGGCACAAATTCTAGTCACGACTGACATCTGATCCTGCGGCGATTTGAGCAAATACCCATGTCGCATGAGTTGTCAAAAATTGTTGTTGCTGAACTGTGCTGTTGATGATGATGATGTATTAATTACTCATTGACATTTCTATAGGACCATGACGTTGTAACCACCATATTGTGTAATGTGAAGTGAGGCCGAATCCGAATTGGCGGCTACGGCTACGATTGTTGCTACGGGTGTTGCTAAGGATGTAGCATACGCCAACACATGATAAACGCGGAAATCTAGCCGTAGCCGTAGCTGTAGCCGCCAATTCGAACATGGCCTTAATTGAGCTGTAAAGTTGGTTAAACCGTAATACGCCACTACATAAAAAAAAAAATAAAAAATCACTGACGCGTTTATTTCAGTTAGACTTGCTCTAGTTCTTGTTTTGTCTACTTGCAACTTTCAAATAATTAAAAACATTCAATCGATATCTGCCGGCGCATCAGCACTAATTTTTGTGTGTGGAATTCCTGGAACCGCGGCATGTAATGTTACTCATGTAGCCCTCGATATGTTTATTTAGATCTGAACGAATAAGGAGGCGGGGGTAAGACTAAGAGGTCCTTATGGATTTCCAACCTCTGCCTATCCATTGTGACCGACACCAGATTCATTCCCCTAGCGATACTAATGGATGAGCCGCAACAGTACACTTTTCCTGAACCAGTATCGCTTTCCGAATTTAAGCCCGATTATTCGCCTCGCATTAGATTAGGTCCACGGTACAAGCCCAATGGCGCCGTTTTCGCCGTCCAAGATGAAATTACATGTTCCCTCCCTCAAATTGCTTCAGAGTTTAATATGTTAACCGAAAAAATGTTCTTCCTGATTTCTCTGAATGTTCAAATATACAGTGATTTGCACACCCTGTGTAACTCTATACACCGCTGTGTCTCAGGGTAAAATTGAAAAGTTCGTGCGAGTAATGCTTATAATCAACGGTTATTAAATGGGTTAAACAGCAAAAATCTATTTTCACAACACATTGTTGACATAAAGCGAAACATGATTTCCAATATTCTACGATGTCCGCAAATTTTCTTAGAATACGCAAAGCCGGTGGACAGTACAACAGTGGGACTACATTTAGGAACGGAGTGAGGACTGTTTCGTAATCCAAGACGTGCTATCGATTTGCTTGCCAGTAAACGTCCGAACTTTAACGGACCCACAATACACACCGCCAGTCACACATTATATTATGGCTTCTCTGCCGAGTTTAATGGTCGGTGCAGTATGGAAGCAACACGTGAATAACCTGCTTGACATTAGGGGGGATGAAACAGGTATTCACCTTGACTGTTGTCCATCTTCGATGCAGTATTGTAACCCTCTGAACTTAGCCTGTTTTCAAAACTTAACGGTATTATACAGGACTGGTGATTCACAGGGTATTCACAGCCTAGATTGTTAAATTTTCGCAGTATCATTTTCATTCGGCATGTTATACTCTTTGCTTGTATTGTACTACTATAAATTTGTCCACATGATTCTGTCTTTAAGATACGGTAATCGTTTTTTTGAATTGAATTGTATAATATTGTTCAATTCTAGTCTTAAAGCTTACTGCATGGTTATGAAGTTCATACTAGAACAAATTTTTATGTAAAATATTTACTTCTGGAATAAAGTCTTCCTCGATAAAACTGTGTCTGACACCCTAAAAAACGCAACAGCTGATTTTGGTTGTTACGCCCCTAATTTATTTAAAGATACTGTAATTACATACTGAAAATTGTGCACGCTATTTTTACAATTTTCTCCTGACTAGCACTACGCAATAAGTGCATTTTTTTACAAGTTTGTTATATCATGTAGATGGTTGATCACACAAAATATGACCACTGTCTGTGAATATTTTGTCAGCTCTATACCATTGATGTCTAACACCTTAACTAAAAACAAGAGAGGGTTACTTCTCAGAAAAAAATTTGTGCCAGAACTTGTTTCTTTATACAACGTGACAATGCGAAATAAGTACAAAGCATAAGATTAGAGAATAATTGTGGCTGTTTAATAATTTTTCGTTTTAACTTCCGATCCAAACCGGAAGACAGGGTCAAACTGGCGTCATATCTGTGTAGTGTTTGTATAGTTTCTTAAGACCTTTCTGATGTTGTAAGGAACCTTTCCAACCAACTTTGATTTAATGAAATTCGATACCTGATTGACGTCATCATAACGTCATTGTTCAGGTGCCATCTTGATATTGAGGCACATTTGTCTGATGAGTTTCAAGGTTCAGTTCAAAGACTACCTGTGTATTCGGAAGCCAACCATTACTAAAAAGACTTTTCGTATTGTATTGCCTGTTTATTGAAATTAAGGCAATACAGACGAATGTACTCTTCCACAAGCAAATGTTCTAGCATACCTCTAATGATCTTGTCATATGTTATGAGCGATGGCCCTGGGACGCCTGCTTCCCGACTCCTTGAGGCTCTTCGCGAGGGTCGTTCGTTGGAGGAAACGGATGTTGAAATGATATACCGTTCAAATGTAAATCAGACCTTGAAGTATGAGTCGTTGCACCTGTTTCGTGAAGAATGTATCACTTTGATTCCTGCAATTCGTATTATAACGATTATTGACTTTACTGACAGTGACCTACAGCGGTTAAATACAGAATGATAATGATTATTTCAATTATGGTTTCAACATTGATAATTCTAAATGCGAGGTTGGGCTTTATGTGAGCTAAGTGTGGTTAAAGGTGTCGATATCCCATAAGATCCGATAATTTGGGGGTGTAAACAAGCCAGATCTTATGAGCGAAAGGGGATTACAGTTGCGTCGCCTGACTTTTCGCCACATTACCACAAACTAGAACTTTTCTTAGAACGAATTTTGACTGATAATGTTAAAACCCCCACCAAACTTTTGCGCGGGCCTCACAAAATGAACTTAACATAGTTTATAACAAACAACATGTTTACACACAGTAAAGGGAGTTTGGCGGGTCCCGACAGTAACTCATTTCCATATTTTAATTAACTTACTATTTAGCCTAGTAGCGCATATATTGCAGCACAGACTGTATACTCCCCAGGGAGCTGAGATGGTTTAAGGAATGAAATAAATGGCCCAGTGACCAGGGGTAATAATGTTCGAAGCGCTTTGAGACGCCCTTGGGTGTGATAAAGCGCGATATAAATCCATATTATTATTATTATTATTACTAATCGGGACGTGTTTGTTTTATCGTACGGATTATCTCAAATGAAAGTTTAGAATTTCCTACACTTACAGAAAATCTATAAAATATTCAAAGCGTTGTTTTACCATCAATCTGGTGTAGAAAACCCCCACAAAAATTCCCAACAACATCAACAACCTGGCGATGCGTGTTTAGATGCTCTGAATTTTTATGGAAATGCTTCTTCCCACTTCACATTTGCCCCAAACTCAAAGAAGTTTTTGAAGGTTTAGTTACATTGGTTACCATATATATAGGGAGAAGCTTGAACATTTAAAACAATGGTTCAACGCAAACAATGGGACGCGCTGTGCTTGATAGTACTGGGATGTTAACATTGACACTGTTGGTGTTGTCACAAGTAGCTATACCTAAAACAAAATCACAATTTATTCCATAGGGTTTTAAAACAATGTTAATTGCTGCAGAAAAAACATTACATTGGTGTTGTGTTAACACCCTGTGATGTAGATTTTGATTATCTCTTTGGTATCTATGGTGAAAACACCCCGGTGGCAGTTTCACACCCCAGTTTTTGCAGAGGCGGTGAAGGATTCTTGACTAAATTTTACATTTGTTTTGTTTCATCATGATTCGCGTAGAGATTCAAATATTTTAACACACACACACGAGTGAGTGTACGCCTGCAATCGTGGACCTCCTATTGTCCCTCTTTTGTTTATACTTGCAACAGCTCCCATTGGTTTTGTACACGTTTTCCAACCGTGGACCTTTCCCGAACCGGACCTATTGTACTCTTTTGTTATAGGTCCCCGGTTTGAACGTGTACACACACCATTGTGGGGACTTCCTATTGTTGTTCTATTATTCCCTTTTCTAAAGAATCTGGTGTGGGGACCCAGTTTAACAAAGAAAAACGTTGTGGGGACCTTTGTTCCATTGTATAAAAGTCCCCACAGCTCTGGGTATGCCTACCTACCCACTCACACACACGCAAGTGTGTAAACACCTGCAATTGTGGACCTCCTATTGTCCCTCTTTTGTTTATACTCTTTTTTGCAACAGCTCCCATTGGTTTTGTACACGATCTCCAACCGTGGACCTTTCCCCTGGACCTATTGTCCTCTTTTGTTATAGGTTCCCGGTTTGAATGTGTATTACCTAACTCACACACACACACACAAGTGTGTAACAGCCTGCAATCGTGGACCCTCCTTTGTTCAACTCTTTGTGATAGCAACCGTGGACCACAATGCTTTCCTTTGTGATAGCAATCGTGGACCTATTGTCCTCTTTTGTTATAGGTCCCCGGTTTGAATGTGTATACCTACTCACACTGACTTTTTATTTTATACAACTTCTTAAAGTTCCTTCGTAAGAACCCGAGGTCAATCACAATGCAGGGGAAGATGATCCCTTAAAAAAACAAAATCGGGAATTAAAACCAGGTACGTCATTACTTGTTTGCAACCGCTGAAAAATTCGTTCCAGTGGGACAGAGTTTAGAGTCTTTATCCGTGCAGCTCTCGTACATTAATAAACTTGTGCAAGATGGTGAACTTCGAGTTAAATGAGATTGTGAACTTCTGATACGATAAGCGAAGAAACCAACAGGGAGAGACAAAGACATTGCCAAAGATCCCAACTGAATTCTGAGGTCTAGCTGTATAGTGTATTGGAAAGAATGTGTTATAGACCTCCAACAATTTTTTGTTTACAAAATGATACCGATCACAGCATGATTTAGCTGTCATTTAATCTTTCATTTTGCATTATTATTTCTGGTTATTTTTCAGATTGCAACAAGTGCATCTCCTAAAGATCAAATACGTTTCATTTTTACGTAAAAGCTTTAAAAGGCTATAATTGCAAGACTGTTTGCAACACTAATATTACCAACAATGGAATCATGTAAGGTGCACGTACCCACATGATCGTGCTCAAAATTCTAGTAAATTATTGGCCCTGGTCGTCAGGCACAATATCAATCATTACTGGAACGTTCTCAAGGGTTAATCAAACACAATACTCAGCCCTCAAAAGTCCCCAGCTGTACTCCTGGGTGAAGGGAAGCAAATTACGATAAGGAATGTACTCCTGTGTGAAGGGAAGCAAATTACGATAAGGAATGTTGCTCAAGGACACAACTGCCATGTCTGATCATTCTTGGATTCGAACCAACATTTCTCGGCCACCTGAACGTGAAGTCCAGTGTGCCAGACCGTTTGGTCACAACAAGTCAGTGAAATGGTAAAAGGGATCTAGAAGTTAAACAAATAACCTATATTGTCACAAAGCCACAAAGTCTTATTTGAGTATAGGCTAACGCCAATCTGATGCTATCGCACCCTCGAGATGCTGGACGGATCTGATCCCCAAAACATTCCAATGCTCGTCCGGTTCCTTAACCGACAGGCTCCTATATACAAATCACCTCATTAACTATTCAAAAATTTACTAACAAAAGTAACTCGGTTAAAACTTCCTTATATGGTCTATGACGTAGGGCAACGCCCCATATACTACGTTTTGTGTGCGTTTCATATACTTAACTAAATATTCACATATAAATCAAAGCCCTCTTGTGACAATCATTAAAGCTTTTATAATATATTGCCATTTGACTTTAATTGCATTTGCGTTTTTTCGAAGGAAAATAATATTAAAAGAGGAAGGGAAATTACCATTTCAATTCTGTGATGTACTCATTTTCCAATAGATATAATCACCATGACTGTGAGTGGGGAAAATTACAAGTCTCCCTCAAAAAAAAAGTAAATTGCCGATGCACTCGATACCCTTTTAGTGCAAATTTTTAAACATCCAAAACATTTGTAGACATCAATCTGAGATAAAAATGTGGGTTCTACATTTTTGTGTGGGGATGTTTTGGTTCATAACTGAATTTCAATAATATCCAATAAAAACGGCTGACATTTTGACTGACAAAAAACTCCTCCTTAAATTGTTAGGATCCATTTGGTGCTTAAATCCAATGAAAAGGACTCTATCTATTGGAAAATGAGTACATCAACAAATTGAACTGGTCATTTCAATTCGTCTTAAAAAAAAAATAAAAAAAAAAATCTTTTCATTTTGTAATACAAAGGTCTGCACAAGTTGGACGTTTTCACGAGTCGGTCACGCGTTACCTGAAGTTGCTTGTTTGATCAGCTGACCTTTCAATCGCCCATGAAGAGAGACCGATTTTAAAATGCCATAAAAAGGCCAACTTCAAATTTGAAAAGGTCAATACCCCCCCCCCCCCCCCCCCAACATTAGTCAAAGTAATTATTTTCAAGGAAACGTGAACTGGGACAAAAATATCTTAGGAATTTTGCTTGAAAAATTGCTCAAACTCACGCAAATATGCTGTGTCATCCATTGCTATTTTTTATTTCTTGATTTCTTTGAAAACGATTTTAAACTGTCTGGAAAGGTCACTAATGGGGAAAAGTAACGACTAAATCGTAATTATTATTCAAGAAGGAAACTATTTTCAAGATGCCTTGTTATTGACAGTTTTTGGTTTTGACGTTTTTTTAACTGTTGTGTTAAATTTATTACGAAGAGAGACCAAATCCACGCGTTTTTGTAATTTCACTTTCTTCACCTAGTTTTTGAATTATAAACTGTCATTTCTGTCGATGATCTTGTATATGGCTCAACTTTGCTTTAATTTATAATTAATGTCAATTATAACACAATGCAGTTGGGTTTTTTTTCTCTCAAAATAAATGAACCGAATCGGCGAGTGACAATACTCTATTTCATGTGAAGTTATCTAATGCAATAAAATTCTTCTATAGGCGTTGAAACAGAAGCATCAAAGAAAAAGAGATGCTGAAGTGTAGCATGTCCCTACCTCCTTCTCCCTCGTTTTTATGATGGTAAGTGGGAATATTTTTCTTCTCGTCGGCCAAACCTGTTTTCATCATTTTTCCCTCCTTTAAAAGACACCATAGTGTCCCCCTGGGGCAGGTTGTCACTGCAGACGCCAATTTCGGTAAGTCACTCCGACTTCGAATGCACTTCAAAATGCATTACGGCCTGAACTCGTGTGCCTTTTTTAAGAGATTGGGTGAATTTCATCGCGATGTTCAAATAAAAAGATGTCACTTGTTTGTATATCCTGCCATTAACTTTCAAAAACAGAATGTGTATCAGCGAAATGAATATCAACAAATAACCAGCAAGAAATATATTTATGTATAGCAATGTGATGTTCTCTTTGAATGCCAGAATGATGGAAATGGTTTCAGATGAGACAAAAATTAATATTAGGTGGAAAACAAATTATGCTTTTGGTGAACGTAAATGGAATGCGCCGGAAGGGTCGCATGGATCAGTTAACTGAACGTTGCAACAGAAAACAGGATATATGCGGGATGAAGCGATCCTCGCTTCAAGGATATGAACAATCAGTCTCCCGAATCAAGCTGTTGCTTCAAGACCTGGAAGTGTTCTCTTTTCTTAAATCTATCTTTCAAAAAGACGAAACAATTCGCGGACGTTTTCAGTACTCGCGAAAATATGTCCATAATGGACGTTCATGAAGGTCGACACCGAAGGTCACACTTCATTTGTGTCACATACGTAAGATATCGAAAAACGCCTCAATTTCAGAAAGTGCATACAAAAATGAATAATTCTAGGGAGATGGGGCGGGGAGGGATTGTGAGTGAATTCCCTCTTATTAAAGAATAATAACAAGTTGCGTGTCGTGGCAGAGCGGTAATAGTGCATCGAACTCAAGTTACGATGGCTGAATCAGCAGAGTGTGGGTTTGAATCCCGGTCATGACGCTTATGCCCTTTGGCAAGGCACATTACCATAATTGCTTCTCTTAACCCATGTGTATAGATGAGAATCTGAAACTGTATTGTGCTTGATTAAGCCCTAAGCGCTAATTCAAGCAGCCTGGGGTTCTTTGTTCCCCGGGGGGTTGAGCTTTTCCCCGGGAGTTGAGGAAGTCTGTGGATTGGTCTAATGCCTGTAATCCCTAGCTATAGCAACACCCTTAGCAACATTCGTAGCCGTAGCCGTAGCCACTAATTCGAATACAGCCTGTTGTACTTTCCTAATTGAACATTTTGATCCGAGGCCGAATTTATTTGTTATTGAGTGACCAGCAATGATACAAAATGTTAACCTACAACAGCTGTATTGAAAATGAGTACCCCGCCTTTTACGCGGGTATATAAGTTAGTTTAAAGGCAAAGCATACCTTCGGTTTTTGAAACATTATTTTAATATCATAATGTAGATATTATACGATACAACTAATTTAAAAAGGTGGTATACTGGTAGCGTTTTTGAGACATCGCCGAAAATCTGGAGCGGCAATAATTATGTCCACGCAGGAAGAATAATCCGTAAATGGAATTTCACAATCTGAGAAACGTTTCATGTGTGAAACGTTTCTCAGAACTGAGAATGTTTGAAACCATTTTTCCTAAAACCACATTCCCTATAGAAGGGAATCGTTTCTTTATAAATTATCAACAACTGGAGTGCTTCTTACCATGTAAGTTCTATGGTTATTGATTTTTTCCGAGTAATTACTGATATATATTCTCCCTTTAATCCGATTCTGTAATGAAAAAGAACAGTCAAACGATCGTACGTAGTTCCACCCAAAACCAACGACGCATCACCCAACTCCCTTTTTTTTATTTGTTAGAAAAACATGAAGTGACCGATCAACTTTAGATTGTAATTTGATTAAAAGGATATTAATATTTGGATTGTTATGCCATTGGCACAAATCTGTCAGCGCGGATCATAATTGACAATTCGTGACAACCGCTCTCGGGGGCAGATTTATTTACAGGGAATCGGGTCCGTCTGGAATGTTTTGGTTTAATTATAAATGAGGGTACAACCTTGAGTCTTGAAATATAGTTCACTAGATTCTTGAGATTCTTGATTGTTAACTTTTGGGGTACATTTTATTACTATTTATATAATGGTCTCGCAAAACAGTAGTTATACTTGAAGTAGCATCATTGATATTAGGGAGGTTTCGCACGCGAACGGATACGCATACGCATACGTTTAGCTATCCGTAACCGTTAGCAGCCTTTCTGTTGTTTTGCAATCCCAGCGTTTTGGTGGCACTGTTCGCTGTTCCAGCACAGCACTTGGTGGCGCTGTTCAACATGGCATCCTCCATAGACGAGCTTATGTTCATAGCTTTAGAGGAAAATGACGAAGAAACAGTGCATTTTTTCGTATTTCAAAGTCTTTAGAAATCAACAAAATGACACGTACATGTTCAGTGATTCATTTATTTTGATACTATTCATACATATTTGGAAACAAATACAGGAGAATTACTAGAAGTTCGAGTTTTCCTACGTGTTTTTTACTTACGTGTAGCAAGCGGGATATCACTATTATCAGTGTCGTCTGCACGTATAGCGGATAGTGAGTAGCGTATGACGTCATAATGATGTCGTATCCGTCGCACTTACCGTATCCGTTCGTATGCGAAACCTCCCTAATGTTTGATACATCGACAAGAAACTTATGTGTTATTATGGATTTTTTGTGATGAACTAAAATTTGTGGGAGAAAAATTAACCCAAAACAAAACCCAGTCTGATTTAAAAATACACACAATCATTGTAACCGAATTCGAAGTGAATTTACTGTAAAAGACGCAAACAGCACATACTTTGAAAAAGGGGGTCTTTATACGCACCATACTTCAAAGGTTACTCAATACTCAATTGGGTAATAAATGTTACATGACATGATTCATGACTATAATTATTCAACTCAGATCTAAAAAAAAATCCAGCGGAGTATTGCTAACTGCTCCACGGTTCACGTTGAAACTACCCCAGTTACAATTGAATTCCGTCAACATACACATATTATTATTATTTTTTGTGCCCTTCTACACCTGTGACACAAGATTAGCATGTGTTGTTAAACGCGAGTTAGTCAACACTGTTAACGTCAGACCCGATAACCGATTAACATTAGACACAGTAAACGTTTAACAGTAAAACACGTTAAATAACAGTAGACATGGTAAACGTTGAACACGGCCAACGTTAAAACTCTTACGTCTAAAAATGTCCATTTAATTCCCCAATTTACTCTTTCTTAATCTTAGGCTCCTTGGGGCCTCGTGGATTTGAGGCGCACATTACGGATTACAAGAGTGAGGTCATCACCAGAGTGATCGAAACAACCAATAACTAACCGATAAAATTGAATAGAAATTTAAAACGGCTAACATCATAAACACTGCAGTTGAAAACCGTCATTATTTTTAATTGTCGGGCAAGCAGTTTTAACTTAAGAGAACAGTGTTTAAACAAACCCTTCATAGATCATGAAGTGTGCACTTTCAATAGCTTTTTTCAACAAGGTACATATCCTGAAACTCCTTATTTAGAATTGATAGTATTAGTACTCCATATAAACGATAAACACATTTAAAGTGTCTTTATATTAGATGTGATACGGCATGTGCAATATCACTCGTATTTTGTTCGGTATTTTAACATAACCATGGTTCTTGTTTCATGAGTCCCAACGACGCATCACAGTCTGTGAGAATCCCTACTAAGTGTGCCGCAGTATGAGAGCAATCCCCACACCCAAATCCTCATCAATCTTCCACATTAAACACGGTACCATACCGCTCCTTTAAACCCCCAGTCTGAAAAAAAAAACGAAGAAGAAAAAGCAGGTCGCGTGATCGTGTGGGCTTTATAGATACAAATTAAACTAACAAATTAATTGAACGTTCCAAATTGGATTTTAATTCAGAGTCGGTGTGATGATTGTCCATAACTGGAGATGATATGAAGTCAATCTTGTTTGTCGCAATCCGAGCGGTTAATCTAATGAAGAGATTATAGATGGCCAGGCGGAGTCCCCTTTTCGTTTCCTTTCCTTTTGGTCTTTTAAAAACATCTCACTCACAAACTACCACAATCCAAGATATGTGAGGCTTAACCGCATTACACCGTACATCTCTTGAAATAACAAGACGACATTTGAGTACAATTAAAGTAGCCGGGGATTTTTGAACGATAATATTATTGGGAACACGTATGGTCGACACACAAACACGTTCACGCACACTGCTACAAATTGAGTTGTTTTGATGAAGGAAGAGAGGGGAAATCACCTTTAAAAGTATCTTTCTTTCAGTGAAGAATGAAATCATTTGTATCCTCTGTTTCATACTGTGATAATGATTGTTTCAAAAACAAACACTTATTTCATGAGGTGGCCGTTTTTAAGTATGTATACTGTGGTTATAGCTATTTATGTCCACACTTCAGTTGAGCGCAATCGAAATCGAATCCGAGTTATTTGGAAGACAAAGGTGCTTTAAACGAAAAAACCATCTCAACAGTTTCTCCAATTAAAGCCCTCGGTCGTTAACAATTCTTGTGATGGGGCTTGCTTGTCTAAACGAGAATGACACTTGAGATCGCCAATGTGCGGCTCTCGATTTAGATAGCGTCCGCAATCAAGGTATACTCTTCCACCGACCGACATCCTGGGCTCGAGTTCCGAGGCACTAAGGATTCATCTTAAGATGAGTTGTCAATCATTGTCACGGTGATTTGTATTGTGACATCACAGTTTGCTTAGCTGTTAAAAAATTATACACAACCTAAGATCATTCTGGGGTCTTTGTGAAATCGAGCGCAGTAAATTCGGAACAACAACAACACTGTAAAGTAATGTTAACTATGAACAACAATACCCCACTTCTCAAAGAGGTTTTAGGGTGTAAGTGAGTACGTGTTTACATCAAGCATCTATAGCACAATGTACTTGGTTGGATGGTTTGACAAACCAAGAACGTCCTCGATTTAGTTGCGTGTACAACACCAATTGGGAAGTCCCTTAAATCAAGACCAAGGTGCAAACAATGGGAGAACACAGAGAAGTCCTCGATTTATCGGGTTGACAAACATGGGTGCGTGTGGTGACGTGGGGGTGACTACGCATTCAAACCGAAGACTACGGGAGAAAATGACAAATCGGGAACAGTCCTCGGTTTGTTTCGTGTACAAAACCAATGGGGACGTCGCTAAAAAAACTAAGTCCAAACCATGGGATGTCCTCGGTTTACACGATTTACAAACATTTGTGGCTTGTCTGGCGAGTAGGCCACACTAATTGAGGGGGACAGAGACAAAAAAATATTCTAAAGCTGCTGTGTATTGTGACTTTACAAAGTCTGCAACCGGGATTGTAGATTTCTGAATCAGGAGATGTCAAACCTCAGCGGTGGGGGAGGGTAAATGAAGTCATGCCTAATGTTGATTCAACTCATGTTACCTCCCGAAGAAAATCCCTTGTGAAATTTTAATTGACGCAAGAAATGGGTCAGTAAATCCGCACTGTTCGAATTTGTATAGATCTTCTATAAAAAATAATATTAATGATAATACTAGTAAGAGACAAGAAAAAAAGCCTACGATTAATTAGAATTCAATCCGAGTGATAAGAAAGTCGTTCCGTACGGGGGGCATTAACCCCCCGCTCTGCGGACTGATCTTTATAATGAGGCTTCGGATGCTTCATTTAAAAATATAATCCCGGATGAAATATTTATGAATTTAGGTGCTGTCGACTTCAGTGTTACTGAAACTTTCTTGGGCCAAGGGGTCCCTACAGAGATTTGTGGGGGGAAATGCTAAGCAAGGGAAAGACTCTATCCTCTATGGAGAAGACTTTCTGGATTTCAAGACAATATAGACGATCTGTATAACAACGCCATGGCATTTGAAAAAAAATATGTTGTCTGTGAAAATTGATAGATTCAAAAGCTCACTTGTAGATATTGTCCTCTAAAAATGAACATTTCATGTTTAGAGAACTGGCGAAGCAGTGCGTATGAATATTAAAGATAAACATTATTGGGCTTGCTCAGCGGTGATTGGGCACATTCTTGCAACCGAAGATACAACTATGGCGTGTCGTGGCCGAGCAGATAAGAGCACCAAACTCAGGCTCTGTTGTTTCTGATCAGTAGAGTGTGGGGGTTCGATTCCCGCCGGTCGTGACACTTGTGTCCTGAAGCAAGACACTTAACCAGTATTGATTCGTCTTTCGGATGGGACGTAAAGCCGTAGATCCCGTGTGTTGTGTTATGTACGTAAATGAACCCAGTGCACTTTTGTATCGTAAAGAGAAGGGGTTTGCCCGGGTGTTCCTGTTTTGATTGACTGCACCTTGTAGGCCTAAAGGAATAGGTCTCATACGACAAAAGTAAAAAAATTAAAAAATAAACAAAAACATATTTCAACATACTTTACAGATTTGAAACTTATCATACTTTTTTATGTTTTATGTTTTATTTCTTAGTTACAATATTGATCAATTGTGTACGTTGTCTTAAAATTTTAAAACTTCACGGACGGGAAAAAACAAACCTGATTGTTAAATTCATGTCTTACTTGCTCGTTAAAACCTCGATGTTCATAGATTCAATCAGGTTCAGCATCTGTTCATAATATTATGTTTGCTTAAGTCCTCATCAAATTTAGCATCACTTGTTTGTCAAGTACAATAAAAATGTATTTATTTTTCTCTTAGTGTGTTTACTTTTATATTCTGGATTGCCCCAGGAAAATTGCAAACACATTTTATCCATTAGTTCGGAGATAAAAGGATATTTGGAATAATGGCGAGTATCTTTTTTTTAAAACACCATCTGTATGTTTTGGCAACAAAATGAAAGGTAAAGTGGGGATAAGTGTATTTGTTTTTCTCTCTTTATTTGTTATGATAGTAAATGTATTTCTATATCCTTTTAATTATCACCACCACACCACCAGCTCAAGAGAATTTCATCAAATATGGAGGTCATATTTTGTTTTTTTAAGGTATTTTATTCACGTTCTAATTGGACATATTTAAATATGTGGATTGCATATGACGTCTTTGAATGGCTGACGTTCGCCATCTTTGATTATGTTAACATAGTATCCATTTTAAACGTCATCGTTGTACCACAGAGATGGCGAACTCAAAAAAAATCAGAGATGATTGTGGGGAATTTGTGACGTTATTGTAACCCACCTTTTGCGAAAATCGATGCAACAATGAAATGTGTGTTCTTCAAATGACTTGACTATGTCTGTATTTCTGATATATATATTTCTCTGGAGGAATGGTACTGGAAAGAATTTTGCTTTCGAATTGGAACTAACACAAGTACAATCAGGGAACTTTACTTTCACTTTTACCAGAGGTGTTACCAGAGACTATGGCGTGGTCTGTCCGTTTTATGAACACAGTAATGAGCGTGTTGAATGCAATACACACGGTGTTATGGGTGGTGTGACAGACGCGAAGTCATTCTCGATTCAATTTTGTGTGCAAAAACACGGACTTTGAAAAAGGGCAAACGAATATAATAGAACCATAAGAGGAGTCCTTGATTTACCGGTTCGATGGACGTGTGTACTATTTTATAGGCTATGAACACTATATAAGCAGTAAATCTTATACTTTATCATCACAAATTTAGCCAGCTTCGAGAAAGATTGGTTCTCAAACTGGTAAGGTATCTGAACTCATTGGTTCTCTCAAAGGAGTTATGTCATTCACTGGGAAATTGCCTTTCAAATATGTGTACGAAGTTGCTTTTTATTCTTATAAGGAAAATTACAAAATATACCGTTAGCTAATTGCTGGTTCATGATTGAATTGCGTTTTGTGATGCACTCACTTGACAATGGATAGATTCCTTGTGAAAATGATTTTTTTTTATATAATAAATACAAAAATACAATTAATCTCAAACCTCACATTAAATTGGTGCAAAATGTTGTTTTATGTTGATACCAACAGTATAAACATTTAAAAAATCAAAAAAAAAAACAACGATGTCACATTTCAAATATACTGGTCTGTACAATCCAAAATGTTGACGATATTCAATCAAAAATGGGTGGCAGCTATTGAATTTGACCTATTGACTGACGCAAAATTTCATCTTTTGGATGTGCCGGCCCATTTGTTGTTGATATCCAATTACAGAAGTCTGGGTACAATTGAGGTTTAATATAGGAAACAACAATATGCATAAGTAATACTTGAAGCTTTGCAGAGAAGCACAGCAGGAGAATCTGGTCTTCTCCTGAAGACGAGCAGAGTGTACTGTTCGAAACGTCGAGACCACGACGGTTCTTTTCAGAGCCAACACTCCTCCCAAATAAGATTTACACATGGTTAACCACACGTTTCCTAGTAATATAGTTACTTCCCACCATATGTATTTTGACAACAATACTTGACATCATCATTATGTACGTTTACCACTGTTAATTAAAAAACGATACCGGTACCGTTCATTCATAGTATGTCATCATTTTCGTTCGCTTTAGGGCATATAATACGGGTGCTAAGCGCTCCCTATATCACCGGCACTGAGTACTCACACCTTCAAAGACTCCAGCACAATAATAAATCGATTCAGCAGTGCTTCGGAGAGAGAGAAGAAAACTACCCTAGGGGTTGTCTGGCTGACGATTCTCGACTGTTTTCGGCTCGGTCCGCGCATCATCGATTGATGAGACTTCAATGCAGCCGAGATTTTTCCCTACACCCGGTCCGGGAGAAAATGCCCGGTGAAATTTATTGTAGCCACTTTTGGTTAAAGTTGTGTCCCCTAGGTATAAGATGGCTTGCTGATATAAGAATGGATAGATCTCTTGCACATAGATCTCTTGCACGCCGAGGGAAAGGCGCGATGTTACGTCTCCCTTGGTGTTACTCGGTAATAACAAAAATGTATTAAAACGCGCGGGAAATAATATTTACAAAAGGCAAGTGTTAAAGGGCGTTGAGAGTGTCTGTTTTGTTTTTGTTTTTGTTTTTTTGGTTTTTTTATTCGAAATAATTCAAATTGTCTCTACAGACCGTTCAAGTCTCGCGCGTATTTGGGAACTTTGGTCCCTCGTAACGCGTGAAGGAAACACATTTGCGCACTTTAACGGGTCCCAATGTTGGAATACGCGCGAGACTTGCTCAGTTAACTTTTTATTCCGTTAACCTTTGTGCCTTATTGCTTTCCCTTTGTTAGTTTTTGTTTTGCTTCCTCTGAATTTTGCATTATTTGTTTTCACCTTCACTCGACACATACAATAGATACAAGGAATTATCTATAAGTTTCACCAACAATACAATTGAATAGAAATAGTTACAATTGTACGACAACATATAATTGGCTTTTTATATGATCCACATCCTAAAAATCATATTCTGGGCTTTACCGATAAAATAACCTGCCTTGCCTAACAGTCAAGCAAAATTAAAATACTCGGGGTTTTTTTCCTTCAAATAGAAGTCAAGAGTTTATAAATGATAAATCAAGTCCTTCCATGAACCACATACCAGTATCAAGAGCTTAGGCCAGGTGAGGATCCAGGATTTGTACCAGGCAGGGGCCGAAAACACAACAAACAAACAAAACCAGAGTAGCACAACAGCATGAGGAGCTCGTCTGCTCCTGAAGACGAGCAGAGCATACTGTTCGAGACATGTCGAGACCACACAGACTCTCTTCAAAACTCCTCCTTAAAGAGATTTCAAATTTACTAGTTATGGTTACTAGTTATGGTTTACTAGTTATGGTTAGTATTATTGACAATAACACAAGAGATATCATCATCTGTACGTTTACCTCTGATAATTAAAAGAATACCAAAATAATACGTTATAATTCCAATTTCATTAAATAGTCGGTGAAAAACTCAGCTCCTTAATTTGAAGATCTATTCCCTCTGTCTTAGTCTTCCTATCACTCTGTTAAATCGTTGACATTTTTATTAAAGTTTAAAGGCGATGATCGGTTAGTATCAGCAATCGTTGTAATTGTAATTGTTATTCTGTGTTATTTTATGACGTGAAAATACCCTTCCGAAAAAATACGGACGTGAATTTTTCCTCCAAAATTGTCTTAACAAATTTTCACCGTGTGAGGTAGACCAAAACCTGACTCCCGTTTAGTGATCCTGCTCTTGGATTATCTAGACCTCTATATAAAACGTGTATGTACTATAGTCAACCACCCCATTATGTGTCTAATTGACCAGATGGTGTGACGACTTGCTGGAGAATCGATCATCTCACACCTTACAAGTCCCCCACTTCACTCTCTACCCCTCCAATCCCCCCAACACTACCACCCTCTTGTGATCAAAACCCCACTGTTGAAGTAGACATAATTATAAGCGATGAGACGACCAATCGATCCCAAAACCAATCCGAGCGCGGTCATTTAGAACACCCCCGTGCCTCTAGAGTCGCAAAAAGAATCCCCCAAACCACCAAATTCCGAATTCATATACATTCCCGGCTCGTTTATTCCAGCTTTTACGTCTGAACAATCTCCTCGTATGATTGTATTATTTACACAGCATTGATTATGTAGGCGAGCCTTTTTTCGATTATACGAAAGTGGGAAATTTTGTTTGGCGTCTGACATTTTTGTCTCCTTCCCCACGCGAATGGTCGCATTTATATTACAAACTTTGATCGATGAAAATGCACCAGTTCGGGGTATGTGCTGAATATGTAGACTCATATAGATGCGACAATAATTTTCAGAGACCCCTGCCTACCTCTGCAAAAAACAAGGATAATCTTGATCTCTAATTTTCACGTAAATTGCTTAAAGTTTGCTAAAAAAGCTTGCCAATCCCCACTGGACCTATTTCCATTCGTTCTCGTTTCGTTTGTTCATCGAGTATTCATGAGTTTTAAGTCTACAGGTCGCAAACCTCAGCAACCAATGTCAAAAAATATTTATATTCATAAAAATAAAAAGCTGTTCATGTGAGCAAAACTATTTTGGCGGGAATAATTTCCTGCCAATTTTCCCTTGAGAGGAAATCTGACTATTTGTAGTATTATTTTATGCATAAAAAGGGTGGTATTATTTTCTGTAAATAGAAAGGGACATTTTGGGGCTTTTTACGGGGGTTGATGAAAGATTACATTCATCAATCACATCCAATGGTTTCCAGGAAACATATCATAAAGGGGTGACCTTATTCATATATTTTCGGGGAGAGCACAATCAGTCAAATCCCCACTCATTTATACTTAAAAACAACATCATAAAGGAATGTTACATCTTTAGCTTTGGACCAGAACATTAATTTCATTTCTTTCTTGAAGAGTGCATTAATTCCGATCATTATGTTTTCTACCAACACAACTAATACAGAGATGTTTACTTATTAAGCGTAACTTTTGGGCGCACGCGAGGGCAATTGATCTCCAATTGATCTCTTTAGCTTTATAATGTATTACTCAATGTAAAAAATGAAAGGTTATTAATAGTAGAAATATAAATTTCAGTCCTGCAGCTTTTCAAACATGTTTTTATAGTACTCGCACATGAAAAGCACATACAAATTCGTCAGTATATAAAGTGTTGGTGTTCCATGTCATATCACCACTTCACATCATCGTAAAATAATCCACTACAAAGAGAGAACTGAAGAAGTTGTATAGATAGTTCCCAGTAGACGCCATCTTTACGGGCAAATCGCATTTTGGCTTGCAGGCGCGTCAGGCGCTCAAATTATTAACGCAGCCGCGTCATTCACTAACCAATCATGCAATGAGTTTTGTGAAATGTGCGCGTGCTGCACGCCGTTCTCACGCGTAACGCATGACTGTGTGTTCCAGATTGCCCGTAAAGATGGCCGATTTACGTCATATTGCAACCTATCTATATCATTGGCTCCATGAAGAGTAGGCCTACATTCAAATCAATTATCTGTTGCACTCAAGAGATATGTTTCATGAAAGGATGCTACATTCGGTGAAATCCTCTAGCGTAAAAAAGAAAGAAAAAGATACAACATCTCGCCTACGCAATATTCTTATCTGCACAGCTGTTCTTGTGTTTTTGAGTACACCGAAGACGTCTATTGTGGCACATTCGACTTCGGCTCGTGGACAGGAAAAAATCACAAACTTTTCTGTTTTGTCATGTAATTTTAATTTATGGTTTGTTTTTTCCCGTGGGCGTGAAGTGCCCATTACTTTGGAAAGTAAACCTACAAGCAAGATTAGACCGGACAACTAAAAAAGCAATTATTGCTCAGATGTCTAGTTTTATTAAGTGGTTTAAGTTATGAAGTTCTAATAGAGAAACAGATCGGCCTGGATTAGTTCCTGGAACTATTCGTTATCTGGAACAACAACAACTTGACAAGTTCAATAGATGCAGAGATTTTTTTTTTAAGAAGAAAAACCATCAACTTTTCAAAGTCCATGAAAATATCAAAAAGAAGCGCAATGTCTTACAGGCCAATACAATGAATAATTTATTCACATTAAAGTTATGGCGATGGTTCAATAATAAGAACTCCGTTATTAAATGGCGGGATTAGGAGTTGATCCAGGAAAGAATTGCTATGCATAATTATCATAATATCAAGAATAATTATAATTTTTTTTATTATCTTAAAACCTAACTGCACGTCCTCCATTAATAACCATTTTTTTATGATAAAATCTCACGCTGATATAGGCCTTCAGTACAGGAAGTAATTAAGACGGCAACGTTTAGAATCTTTTTGTTTTTCTTCTTCTTCTGTTAAATCACAATTAGCAACAGACTTATCGTTCGTGATTCCGAAATAAATAATATCTTCCACTTGCCCCCGATTTTAATCTCATCCATGTAAATTGCAAACCTTACTAATAAGGAAACACCCGCTGCTTCCGCATAATAAATCTCCCTTCATCCTGTGTGGCATCTTCAAAATTCAATATATCACAAAATGGCTCCTTTACTACACCTCGTAATTTTAAGTTTATATTCATATTCTAGTGATTATTTTCTGCTCTCCATTGTAGATTCGCCTAGATAAATGACAGGTGAATGACCTCGGGGGAATGACTTTGATGCGGACAGAGAGGGGGAAAGGACGTCATTTCGCCCGCCCTCGCAAGGCCAGAAACAACCAGTCTACAAATACCGCGGACTCGCTGAGCTACGTTGTCCTCGGCTCGAATCACTCGCGCTGTGAACACCGGGCGATGTGAAGTGAACACTCTTAGAGAAGATCACCGGTTGCTCCTTGTTGCGTCTTGAACTCCCAGAAGGAACTCAACTTATCTAACTTCAGTTCTCAACACATTCGTGCAACACCATGGCGACCACAGAAGTCAACCCAACTTTGATCACTTACATCTACGAGACAGTGGAAGTGAACGATACCTACTCCAACTCCACCAAAGCGACCCCGACGTCTAACGGCAATGTGACCGTCTATTATTCAGATATTGACATGAATGACGATTACTTAATACGGCTGATTCTATACGGTATTATATTCGTAGTCTCCACAATAGGCAACACCGCTGTACTGTGTAGTCTCATCAAGGGACGCCGGAGGAAGTCTCGGGTGAATCTGCTCATCATGCACCTGACTATAGCCGATCTCATGATCACGTTCTTTAACATCCCAACGTATTTCATATGGCTTATTACCTACCAATGGTACGGTGGTGACGTCATGTGCCGTTCCGTCATGTACATTGCCATGGTGGGGACGTACGCGTCGCCGTTCATTCTGATCGTCATAAGTCTAGACCGGTTTGCCTCGATTGTATTCCCACTTAGCGTCCGGCAGGCAGATATGAGGTGTAAGATTATGCTACGAATTGCGTGGGCAGCGTGTATCATTGCAAGCATTCCTCAGGTATGTAAATAAAAACATAAAAAACGAACGAACAAACAAACGAACGAACAAACAAACAAACAAACAAACAACCCAACAAACAAACAAACAAACAGACAAACAAACAAACAAAATACCAAACAAACAACAAGAGCAACATGAGCAACAAGAGCAACAAGAACAACAAGACACTATCACCACGAATAAAAAACGACACGGTATAACATCCATTCAATAGATGTTACATGCATAAGATTTTGGTAAACGTTAATGGCATGCTTATTTCGATCGCGCAATTAGCAATAATGATTTTATGACTGTACAAATTTGTATTTTTGGCTTTTCAAACTGAGTCACATTTTTCTCTGGAGAAATTGGTATACTTACATGAACTTTATCATTTCGACAATCACCTACCATGTACTTTGCATTTAATGATTTATATACCATATTATTTGGTTATACTTTGCATTTAATTATTCGGTTACCATTTGGATCCCATTCTATACTTTGCATCATTTGAATAATGATTTGGTTACCATTTGGTTCTTCACTACAGCTTCTTATCCATCAAGTAATGTCACCGCAGAGTCACCCTGACTTCACTCAGTGTGTTGACTATGGGTTCAGAGATAACTTTCTTGTAGTCTGGATCTTGTACCATTGGTTCGTCATGTGCGCCACGTACTTTATACCGTTGGCGTTGATCATTGGCTGCTACACTTCCATTGTTGTCAAAATATTTGGCAATAGCACCATCCGCAGCTGTAAGTACGAACAGTGTATACAGCAATCCTTCACCGATCTTGAACTCTTGGTGGCAGCAGATACCGCCATTATTGCGGTGGTACCTGGGTGGTACTGCGCTGCCTAGTGACGGGTTTGAGCGATTTGCAAAATGAAAGTCCAATAACCCGCGACTGATCAAATGATCGCCGTGTAGCCCAAACCTTATACCAGTCGCTAGGCAGCGCAGTACCACCCAGGTACACCGCAGTAATGGAGGCATGTCTGCTGCCACCAAGAGTTCAAGATCGGTGAAGGATTGCTGTATAGGCTCGAATAGTTTAAGGGTCATACTGTAATGCTCGGACAGTTTTTTGTGTCGCACTGTACTTTTCGACATGTTTGTATGTGCCGTATTGCTTGACAGGTTTATGTGTCGTAGTAAAATTTTCGACAGGTTTTTGTGTCGCATAGGAATGAATTTTGGTGTGCAGCATCATTGTGGTTGTCGTACGTTCTGTGGGTAGAGTATAGCTCTGATGAGTACTTGTCCTTCAATGTATCTTTTGCCTCGGAACAGATTGGTTGATCAGGGGAGGGCGTCTCATAATTACCTCCACTATCCCGGACTGAGATAAGTTAATTCTGAAACAGATTGTCCTGCTGATTTATACACTGCCTGCCGCTGATCTTAGCACGGAATGATGGGAATAATTGAAATTGCAAATCTTCTTAATTTATTTACGAGGTTTTTTCTGGGTTTTTTTTCCTCATGCAAAATAAGTTTCATTTCAAGACTGTTGTCATCCAGCCTACAGTCTTTCAGTCAGATTGTATGTGCATTCCTAATTATAAAGCAACAGGACGAGTTGTGTGTTGTGTGTTTTTATTGTTTTATTTTTGTTTTTATTAGATGTTTTTTGTTTTTGTTGTAGATTCCGGTAACAATGGCAACCGAATGACGCTTCGTCGCTCAGGCGTCGACACTCTCCCCAAGGCTCGCGTGAGGGCGCTGATGATGACGGGTGCGATCGTCACGGCGTTCATAGTATGCTGGACTCCAACATGCATTGAGGGCGCTATCACCCATGCCAACCCCGAACTTGGAAAAGCGACCCCGATATGGCTGAAGCACCTAATGCTCGCATTCGGCTTCTCCAACGTTTGTATCGACCCCATCGTCTACGGGATGTTCACCGTGGACTTCAGGCGGCATTTCCCCGGCTGCTTCGAGTGCTGGGGCAGACGGTTTACTCTGCGCAAAGGGCGCATCAGCAGGCAGTCCACGACGTCGTCCAACAACTACCCGTATCCACCCGTGACATATGCGTCCTCGACTAGGATGGGCACCACCACCGGCGTGTCTGGAAACTATCACGTGATGGAACTGGACAGTCGACATGGGACAGCTGAGAAATGTGTGTAGAGCAGGACGAGTCGAAACAAACCCACAAAATACAGCTCTATCTTTATGATGTATCAAGAACAGAGATCCTGCCACTAAAGAAAGATCAAAAGGTTTCGCCCCTATTGGGGAGGAGTGGATTATCATCTTTGGAAGAGAAAATCTCCAACAAATCTGCAAGAATCTCCAATACTCAACAAACGCTTCCCGCCTATCCATTCTTTGTGAATCAAGATTTCCCTACACACACATGATTATTCTGTAGTTTAATTTTTTTTTTATATATATATATATATATATATATATACCTATATTTAAAAAAATCCTGAAGACAAGCAGAGTGTATTGTTCGAAACGTCGAGACCACACCAGAGCCATAACTCCTACTCTAAGAGATTTACACAAGGGCGCGCCTGCAAGACCACCAGTAGTACTTCCCCGGGGTGACGACTGCAAGGTAGAGCAGGACAACTACTGCGTCTACACGTCAACAAATTATTCGCTCACGCAGAGTCAGAGTACAAAGCCTAGGAACTAAACTTGCTCGGAGGTGTAAACAATTAAAATAGTTGTCAAGCTACTTTTTGCGAAAGTTAGCAGACGATCTTTTCCTTTGTTTCATGAGTGGCGGAGATAAACACTTTGCAGCACAGCAAAACAGTCCATTACGATTTACTCCAGATCTACAATACTCAAAACCAAAGACGAGTGTGTTTTTTTAGGTGTTACATTTTGTTAAATGGTGACACAAAGATAATTAAAAACTTGCACTTAAAAATGCACTGCACTCCACGTTAATTCGGGGTTCAAATTGCCAATTTCCACAATGTTGTACAGTGTTTTGACAATGGGAAGCTATTACTGCCTATTGCTAAAAGAAAATATTATTTATTTCCAAAGATACTATAATATTCCAAACAATATATTATATAGGCTTGCAGTACCGCACAAAGATCTTAGTCAAATGGTTGATTGAATGTCATACTTTATTTCCCATCCATGTATAGTTACTGTAATGCGGCGCTGCAAAATCTAATAAAGCAGTCCTATGTGGATAATTATAGGACGCTTCGCAGCGTCGTTTCCAAAATAATCGTACCCCGCCCATTTTGTGCACGTTGTTTAGAAGATTTCTAAAGGAGCTTTCAGAATGTGGGGTGGACGATTTTCCGTGTTTATTTTCTGATTATTGTGAAAAAACACCCAAACGATAAGGAACAAGTGAGAGTTACACAAAACAAAATATTGATTACGATTCGCTCGCGTGCATTGTCGCAGACACAATCACTCTGTGAAATCTGTTTTTTCAACTTCAATCGGCTTCGCCTCATGAAATGGAAAAATCCAGATCGCAGCTCGTGATTTATATTCTGCGACACTGCAATCATTATCCAATAAATCCGATATTTGCATAACTCATCTTGTAGACCAACGTTTTACAAACTATATGGATCGCGACCAAATTCAGATGGGTTGACAAATTTTGTGGAAGTGTTGGTAATTTAATTTCAACATGAATGAAACTCTCGTCCACAGATAATGGTGACACAAAAAACATTGTCAAAACATGGTATTTATCCGTAAATTTTGTTATCAGCTCATTGTAAATACTCATAAGTATGTATTATATATATATAGAAACAATCAGCTTCAGTAAATGATTTACGCCTGTTAAGATTGGCCTGTTTTTATGACATCAACTTTGCAGAAGGGTTTTTATCGGACGGAGATCAGTGAGTTGGTAGCAATCGAGTGCCTGAAATTTAAATTTTAATTAAGTAGCTGGCTTCCACCTCCTTATAATATTCACCGCATTTAATTGGCATCCGTTGAATTTTTAAAACCTAAAAAATCAATTCACGAATTTCTTTTTTCTTTCTATGAAATGTGGACACCACAAAATTAACTATACTGTGTTTTAAAAGATTTTCCCCTTCAAATAAAGGCATTTCAATTAAACGTATATTAAGATAAATAAATGAACAGATAAACAAATAAGTAAAAGATTATTGAAAATAAATAACATAAATGCTGGCCCGAAGTTGTCTGTACGCTTGTTGGAAGAGTCTGAATGCCTGTGCCTAATCCGGGGATCTTTCGTCCAAGCAATTATTAAAATAATGGAACATTTAGTGTAATTAGAACTATTGTGTACATTGATACCAATTTAATGGGGTGTTTCCAGTTGTATTGTAAGTAATATCACGAGAGCTGTTGATGTGTAAAGCCATCATAACACTGTAATTATCATATTAGCTGAAATATGTATGGAGATTTATTTTACACAGTATACAATGCATATTGTAACTATATAGATTGTACTAATAAAATCACAAGTGAACATACCTAATACTATTTATCTGCACTATTTAAAGAGAGTTTGTGTGATGACTGGGACGAGAAGCGAGTTAATGGATGGCGAGTGCGCTCGATAAAAAAAGCCTGGGTTCATAAGGATCCGAATTGATCCGTGGAAGGGTCCAAATTGACCCGTGGGAGGGTCAATATCGACACAATATGGAAGATTCGAAATTGACACGTGAAAGGATCAACAGGATCCGGTATCTGACCAGTCACGTTGCCTGCAAAGTAAATTTGCCGCACCCACTGTGTCACACTGGAGCATTCTCCAGGTCAATCATATACCCTTTATCTGGGTCAATTTTAACCCTTCTCCGGGTCAAGTCCGTGTGTGGAAGACAGAAAAACTGCGAGTAAATGAGGAAATGTATGGTGAGCGGACGGATATATAATGAGTGAGAATAAGGAGAGGCAAGAGTATAAAATGAGATGGGAAAGAATGAACAGGAAAAATAGTTCGACTTCTTAGCAAGAGGGTGTAGGCCTATTATAACTTATAAGTCTCATACTATTGTACACTTATTAAAGACTACTGAACTATTACCACAAGCTTAACGTCTCAAGTGTATCTGTTCATGTATTGACATGATCATTAACTAAGTTTATTGCCATGTTCATTTTTACCTTTGTTGTTGACCTCAAACGTCACGAGGAGGGTGACATGAGACTGCTAACCGGATATAATATTATATAATCACATAGTCACAAAAATGGGTGTGGCTGTGCATGAAAAGTCATCAAAAGCCGTAGAGGTCAACTCCTTGGCTTATAGATGACCCCTCCCCGCCCAAAATTCCGGGGTCTTTCTATCACCATGCACAGCCAAGAGACATATGGGCATTGGTGTCATTACCGGGATTCGAACCCACACTCCGGTGATTCAACCATCAGAACTTGAGTCCGATGAACTAGACTAAGGCACGGCACACCATGATAAAGGAGTTCAGTGATGATTTTCGAGTTGGTATGTTTGTTATTGTCGTAATTATTCGGTATCTCAAGCCAAAAACATGAGCTTATTGTTGTATGATTTTAAAAACCTGTGCAATCTCTTTAGGGGTATGTTTGTTTGTTTGTTTGTGTTGGGTTGTTTGTGTGTATGTTTGTTTGTTGGTGTGTTGGGGTGTTGGGTTGTTTGTTTGTTCGTTTGTATCAAAATTGTATTTAGTATATAACGCTGACGTTGACCGACCACTTTAGGTCATCTTTTCCGGAGTCAATTGCTGGCCAATTACAAGTTAATAATTTTCAGGCAATGGATGTAGAGGCGTCACTGTCACTCAATATTATTGACTGACGAATTAAAAAATTTCAGACGAAATTATCGCACAAGACAACCAGGGTGAAGCTTTCAGATTACAATTTCAGATACAATTTCTGAACCTCAACCTGTCCCCACCAATACAGTTTATTATTGGATGGAGGAACTAGGTCACTTCCCGTGGTTCTTGATGGATAAGGTTAGATGACTTAAAGAGCGGGTTTGATTGCTGTTGGTGATTTTTCGATTCAAAGTCCACATGTGGGTACATCTGCGATAGCCATTCACCAAGTAATGGTCAGATGATGATGATGATGATAATGATGATGACGATGGGGATGTTGGTGAAGGCGATGGGCCGTCCTCATCAACTTGATGCGGCTAGGTCATCACCGAGAGTTGAATAGGTCCCCGTAGTCGAATGAAAGCACCTCCCAAAGATCATTAGGAAGAAATCTCTTCGGATAAATCTCAGGGGTTATCTAGCACTACTGCGTATTAGGTTGCATTACGTTAGAGGTATCTAAATTTATCCCACAAAAGATTTATAAGCCACAAACGAACAAAACTAAGATGAACTTTCTTTCTACTAACGGTTTTCCTGTCCATCAAAAACAATGTTACAATACCCAGATTTTCAAATTCCCACAAATGGTTTATAAATCACAGACCAACAGAACTCGGATGAACTTTCTTTCTGCTAACGGTTTTCCGTTCTTCAAAAACACTGTAACCGTATTACGAAAATCCGATTCCCACAAATGGTTTACAAATAACAGACCAAACAAACTAAGAAGAACTTTCTTTCCGCTATTGGTTTCCCGTTCATCAAAAACGCTGCTACAAAACTCCGATTTTCAAATTCCCACATATGGTTTACAAATCACAGACTAACAAAACTATTAGATGAACTTTCTTTCTGCTAACGGTTGTCCATTCATCCAAGACGCTGCTTTGGACGATACAAGAGCTGAGGCTGTCCAGAGAATGGCAAAGGTTTAAAAAATGTAATAACAAAAGATGTGCCCTTTCAGAAACTGAAATTGAACTTTAATATGAACTGAACTTTTCCACAAATGATTGATAAAGTTACAAACCAACGAAAGATGAACATTCTTACCACAAAGAATTTTCCATTCATCAAAAAACGCAGCAACATCACTCTGAAATCCAAAAACAAGCGCAAGAACAAAAGTCAAAAGCAAACTTTAGTAAGTTTAGACAACAGAATGTCTCCCAGTGAACGGTAATGAAACAATAGCCTGGACTTCTACACTTCCTCACAATGTTTTCAGGAATTAGAAAGTCGGGTTGTTCTTGAAAAAAACCACCGCATTTTCTTATTTAAGGTGTTCTCGGTCGCAAAGTGGAGTGCAATATTCAAGGATTATACAGGGCAAACATTGTGTCAGTTGTTGTAACTACACGATAACAATGGAACGACTACGGAGCATGACATCGGCATGGGTGAATTGACTATAATGTCATCACTTCTGTCATCACTAGTGCTTAGAGCACTAATTTGACATTTAAGGTATTTTACAGAGTGACTCAGTTTAAAGTCAAGTGTAAAAGTTGTTGAAATAGTTTGTTATCAAGTGATAAACCACAAGGGAAATAGTTTGTTCTAATGGAGATTGCAAGCCATTCCCGCTACCAACTTAATGATTTTTTTTTCAGTTTCTCAGTCTGAGTATATTTCAGCCCTACCAAACACAGATAAAAGTCGCATGACGTTGCTATAGGCTAGTCAACTAGGATTTAGGTTTGTGGCGGCACCACGTGTGAAGAACTCTCTTTTGAACAATGCGTGATTCTGAGAAGAACCGCCACTCAACCTTTTCAACAGATGCCTTGTTTGTGTAGTCAGGTTAATGCTTATAATCCAAGGGGAATAGACTTGTAGACAAGTCGTTAAATGTCTGTCGCGGTGATAGCGGAACGGCTCTCTCGCAATATCCCGCGAGAGGGCTGCTCTGCCCGAGATTACTGCTCTCAAGACTGATCACAATAATGACGAAGAGTCGGCAGCCAGCAAATTCGCGCGAGAGCATTCTCTATTACGCTACAACACCACACGCGACTCGACACACCGCGACAAACATTAACGACTTGTTGTCAACAAGTCTACAAGGGGAAGGCTTGCTTGGCAGAAAATGGTTACCAGCCAAAATACCGCCAAACGGATATGTCTTGTGGCTGATTCCTAGGCTTGCTACTTTTGTGCTAGCCCAACAACTCTGCAACCTTTTCTGTTGAATAGTTGTAATACTGAATTGAGTCAAAATTGTCTATTATAGACCTTATGCATATGACGTCATTTGAGTAGGGCGCCCTCGCCTCGAGGTCAAAAGGGAGATGTTCATTGGCCAGTCCTGTGCGCCGCGCCGCGCGTACAAATCAGCGCGTTTCCATTGTTTCATCATTAGTTTACCTCTAAGATGGCGGCTTGGTGGCGTCAATGCATAAGGTCTATAGATAGCTGAGACTAGAAGGGTTTCCATACTCTGGATTCCCTGTATATCAATAGGAATATACACGATGTATTAACACTGGAAATTCTACTTTACACAACCAACTATACCGGTAACAAGTAATAAACCACAAGAGAAAACTAATCAGATCAATTTTAAATTATAATTGTAGGTTGCACAAAGAAAAATTGACAAGAGAGGGATTTGAACCTGCGACCTCCAGATTAACGTGCCGGCGCTCTACCAACTAAGGTATCCAGCCAAAAGGTCGGCGGTCTCCCTATATTTTTGTCAATATCATTATCAACGTTACAGGAAAGAAAGGGTAAAAAAAAAGCTTCCACAAGTAGCTGTTTAACAAAAACACAAGATATTGTAGAAAACATCCGAACAAGCAACAAGAGCCCTAAAGGAAAAACAAACAAGCTTTATCAGTGAGTTCGTTGACACACAACGCCAAGAATACACCGTCTTAAACATTATTTTAAGAAAAACGTATAACATTCAGTTTTCGTAAGCAACGGATAAACAAAACAGATCCCTATGGGAGATTTAGAAGTTACGTAAATACAGATGAGGTTCTCTATGGAGAGGCGGCTAATTTGCGTAATGGGTGTAAGAACATTGAACAAATGAGTCAGTGCTTCGTAACAAATATTTTACGGACTAAATTTAACAATTCACTGCCACTCTTATCAGTTTGCCCGTCTGGCCGTATATATTTATAGAAAGGGCGCATCCTCTTGTCTTCGAGGAAAACAACATTTAACGGATTATGTTTCTCAAGGGATTTTGTACACATTGTTTTTTTTAAATTTCGATTCTGATAAATCGAAATAAACGGGAATAAAATAATTGCATGTGGTATAAAGAACATTGTTAAACTATACATTCCAGTTTGCTCCGTAACATACTTACACAAGATTTAAACTTCACCGTTTATAATTTTATTTTATTTCATACGAACCCGCATAACCTGCCATTTACGTAGAGATTTTTTTGGTTTAGGGTGTATTAACGGCTTATACAGGATTTCTGGTCACCGTTTTCGTTGACTGATCTTTTTAAGAACTACGTTCGTGATGTGAAGAGGCAAACTGTCAAGAGAGGGCGCAAGCTTGCATGAGAACAGGGCTGTGTTTGGGTGCACCTAAATGCTAAGTATTCAAAAAGTACTCAACAAATAATTATTAAGTCTATCAGATTCTTGAAAACAATTCAAACATATTTGTTGACAATTAAACGTTTCTTTTAAATTGTGTTCGGGGAGAACTAGTCAGAAGCTATACAACTGTTCAAAAGTGTTATACTGCCGTGTAGCCAAGTTCACGATACAACCTGGGAAAAGGCAGCCAGGGAATCACTTTAAAAACGTGCGTATGGAATAGTTGCAGTATTGTTACCCCTGCTGTACCGTACCTTATCGAATCGGCGTAATCGCACACAAGCATAGCCAATGTAACAGTGTTGTATTAACTTGATTCAAAGATGGTACGCCCACAGTCTTATCAAAAAAGTTTTGTACGCATTACCAGTGACGTACTTACACTTGATTCGAAGAGCGTTACCTGCATCACTGGAGTTGTCTTTAACATTTCTCAAAGTTGTGACATTATCTTTATAACCGTTTACATAGGAAAACTCGGTTTCGCATTGTTCCTTCGGCAAACGAAGCTATCGTTAGGCCTATGGTTCGATGTCAATGCAGTTCTCAACGCGCTGTTTTTTTTTATCAATTGAGTCAAGTTAATGTTGCCTTACAGTATATCGTTGCAGGATGAAGTTGAAGAGAGATTACAGTGTGTGTCCAAGCCATTGATTTGTTGTTTCAGAGTAACACAGCCCCCCGGAGAAGTTTTCGCACTTACGGCTATAAATTTGCCAATGATCTGTAATCTATCCAGGTTTTGAGATGGAACCGATCTTTCGCGCACAACGTGTCCAGGGGGGTAAGCTTATAGTCACATTCTAGCCGCGCCAAGCCTCAGAGACTACGTGGAGTCAGTTAATTAATTTATTGGTCATCAAGTGACTATCGCGGCAATGGATGTATGTATTTATGTCTGCCATGGTGTTAGGAGGACAATTTTAACAACACGAGGGTTCGTGTTACTTTCGTTGATGCCCTTTTAGTTGACAACGCCGTTGTGAATAAAATAAATAAAATGAAAGAAAGAACTGAAACTCAAACAATTTTTCAAAGAAAACACATGAATATTTTTGTTTTTGCTTTGCTTTATGTTTGCAATTAGAAACATTAAAATATTTCGATTTTCAGATATGCCAAGAATAATTAGAGTATTACAAATTTTAAAGTTGTTTAATTATGAAGACAGTCTATTGAAAAATGGACTGAAGAGCCTGTTTATTTACGAGTAAGATAATTATAGATCATTCTATTTTCGGGAAAACCTTTTTGTAGATCATGTAGTCTTCGTTTGTATTCGTAGTTCCCCTTGATGATTAATTTTAGTTGGTTAATTATTAATATTGTAATTCTGAGAGATGTCTTCCTGATGATAGAACATGCATCAAATTGAGTAATATGTTTCAAGTCTATATGTACATATTATAGTTGTGTAGTTTATTCAAACATTGTTTTATTTACAAGATAACGTACATAATCTATGTGTACCCGGAACTGTGTCTTGTAAACCATGGACGAGAGGTTCAAGTACATGGTTCAAGTGCTTACTCTTGTGAACAAAAATTTACGTAAACATTTAAAGGTATATACTACTAGTTCGTTACCTGTGAGTTTCAAAGTGGTACCAGTTATGAACTTTTGGGGTTTTTTTTTTTTGAAAAAATATTACTTTGTACACGGAGATTTGTTTTGTTGCAACATTTCATTTCAAAAGGTGGTATAGAGTGTTTTTTTATATATCGCCGAAAATCTTGATCGGTTATGTCAACGCAGGAAGAATAAACCGTAATACGAGAACATCTCATGCATGAAACGTTTCTCAGATTGCAAATTTTTTAAGTTTTAATATCTAAAAGCACATTCCTTAGAAGGGAATCGTTTTTCAAAAATGGTATATTATCAACAGCTGCAGCGCCTCTAAAACAAGTAGGTTTTAAAGGGACACGTTGCATTGGATTGGGCGAGTTGGTCAAATAAAAAGCGTTTGTAACCGTTTGTTATGAAATGCATATGGTTAGAAAGATGTTTTAAAAGTAGAATACAATGATCCACACAAATATGCCACGAAATTGCGTGGTTTTCCTTTTACTTTGCGAACTAACACGGTCGGCCAACGTGTCCCTTTAACGGTTATTCATTTTTGGAGTAACCACCGAAGGTCACTTCCTTTAATCCGGACACAGTGGTTCGGTTTCAAGCTTGTCAGGAATTTAACCAACCATGAAGAACTCAGTGAATCTAGTTCCACAAAACAGAGCGCAAAATTTCAATTGCCCTACACACGAGTACAACCTTGGCTTCATTTCGAATAGCTGAAAAGGGTCACCGCGTTGCCGAAAATACTGTTCAACTGGGTTACTATAGCAACGAGTCACACAGTGCGTTCACCGTTCTATACAAGTTGGTGTCTGAGAAGAGAAACACCAGACTATACCGTATAAACATCAACTGTAAACATAACAATATTATACGGAGGTTACTGTAGACTATAAAAATCAACTGTAAAAAGAATATGTTCCGGAGACTGTAATTATGACGATTGTATTCCGGGTCCATTTGACAGGGTTATTGCTACTGTCTTACGCCGCATTATTCAACAGCATGTACGTTCAGAAACTGTCGGTGAACAGTAGTAAGGTCACGCTTGAGACCAAGTCGTCCACCATGCCTGTAATATCACTGAACGGGGCCAACGATGTTGGGATGATGTACTCGCATGGTGCTGGATCTGCCAAGGATTATCTGAATGTACTGAGACGGGACGTGGACCCACCTGCTGCAAATATGCCCAAATTGGTGAGTACGTTTATGGCCCATTCGAAACCGCTTCGATTCGTACAAAGGCTCTGTGTGCCCGTTTAAAGCAATGATTCATCAAAAGGCCTCTTTTCAAAACGACGACGGTGCCTGTAAAGCCCGAGCCCAAACCTCTTGTGGTTTCGAAAAGGGCCAAGACTAAGAGTGTTTTCTATGGAGCCCTTCCTCTGTGCTGAGATTAAATTTCAATATTGTGTGACATCATGAGTGCGATAAGCCAAGCTAGCTGTCAACGAAGTCCTTGCCATGTCAAGATTTATTACACACCAACTGGTAGAACTCAGTAAAAAGTTGTCTATATTGTACTATAAATTGTTAATTCATACACAACCTGATTTCATACCAGTCTGCCAAAATAATGAAAAGTACTGATATTTCACTAATAAGCTTAGTCTGACCCAATAAATGCATGTCAATACCCCGAGTCGTATATCCCATGCCCGGTGCCCCAAGCCCTGCCTGCCCTGTCTTCATGCTATCGCCCCAACTTAGTACCTTGCCACACAAAGCCCTTGCCCTGCCCCAAGTCCTGCCTTCTAACCGTCTGATCGCCTTGTCCCAAGCCCCAACTTGCCCTGCCTACCAAGCCCATGTCGTGCCCTGTCATGCCTTGTCTTACAATGCCCTACCCTGTCCTGCCCCCAAACCCAGCCGTACCCTGCCCTGCCCCCAAACCCAGCCGTACCCTGCCCTGACCTGGCCTGCCCTCAATGACTCTGTTCTCCCCAATTTCCATCTTCATTGAGGACCAGAGTTTCACTTTTACTGTTGTTTCCAGCGCCGCTGGTAACATTAAGGTAATACTACTGCCTTTAAAATGTCCTGTAACTTGCAAATCTTAATGTTCAAATTGTTATCGTTATAATTCTCATTAAATGTACATTTTTCTATCCTGCAAAGAAAGTGGCATTACGTTTCGACTTTAGCAGTCTTTTTCGAAGGCTATTAATGATAACACAACACAACACACATGTGTATAAACAAGATCAGTCAAAGTGGAAATACATGAATCGAGAGAGAAAGAGAAGCAGAAAGCATTAAGAAAAAGCAGATGGTAAACAGGGCTTATGGAGACAAAGGGGGATTATGGAGGGAAAAGATGGCTTGACAACAATAAGTTGGAGGTTGGAAGCACTGATCTCTATTAATAAATACTGACTGGATAGCGGGTTGGCCCATGCGTGTGCACAGGACCGTGAAGTCACCGCACACACAAGCGGCGGCCATTTTGAAACACCCAAAAAGCTGTTGACTGCACATAGCGGGTATACAAAATACTACAATAAAGGGTGCTTATCGATCTCTAAAGCGTGCTCCACTGGGCAACTCTGATCACAATATGGTGCATTTAATTCCCACATACCGTCAGCAACTGAAACGCGAGAAGCCCACAGTAAACACTGTCTCGCAATGGACGGATGCAGCCACAGAGCGACTTCAAGGGTGTTTTGCATGCACGGACTGGGATATGTTTATTGAAAGTTCAGCTGATCTTGATGAGTGCACTGACGTAACGATGGAGTACATCAAATTTTGCGAAGAGTTATGCATTCCCAAGAAAACGGTGAAGAGGTTCCCTAATGACAAACCCTGGTTTGACCGGTCCGTTCGTACCGAACTTCTTGCTAAGGAGCAAGCATTTAGATCTGGCGATGCTCCAGCTATCAAAAAAGCCAAATACGCCGTTCAAAAGGCAATCCGGAATGCAAAACTAAGGTTTCGCAATAAACTTGAAGATGACATCTCTGCGACTAATTCAAGGGAACTGTGGAAAGGTTTCCATAAAATTACAGGCTACAAACCAAAGCCAAAACAAGCACCCCAGGACGATACAACACTTCCGGATCAACTGAATGACTTTTTTACACGCTTTGATCGTCCAAAAGATCGTTTACCGGATATGAGTGAAACGCTACCTCCCCCATTTGAAATAACACTCACAGACACTCGTCGTGTCCTACGTCAGCTAAAACTCAACAAGGCACCTGGACCAGACGGCATCACCCCACGACTTCTCAGATCTTGTAATGACTTTTTATGCAATATTTTATGTAAATTATTCAATTGGTCTTTGAAAACTTGCCATGTTCCAAATGTTTTTAAAAAATCGACCATCATTCCTGTGCCAAAACGTTCACCAGTTACAACTTGCCTTAACGACTACCGCCCTGTAGCTCTAACTTCAATTGTTATGAAATGCCTTGAAACTTTAATTAGCAACTTCATCCAATCTCAGCTGCCGCCTAAATTAGACCCTTTCCAGTTTGCGTACAAGGCTAACAGGTCAGTTGACGATGCAGTATCATGGTCTTTATTCAGAGCATCTCAGTTCCTCGATAAGAACGTCCCAAACTATTGCAGGATTTTATTTGTGGATTATAGTTCGGCGTTTAACACCATATCTCCTTTTAAATTGTATGATAAACTTATAACTTTGAATTTTAACCATTCTTTGTGTCGTTGGATTTTAGATTTTTTATTGGATCGCTCACAGAAGGTTAGAATTGGTCAATGTTTCTCTAAGTCACTTGTCCTAAGTACAGGAGCGCCACAAGGATGTATTTTATCTCCAATGCTGTACTCATTGTTTACGCATGATTGTGAAGTAAACTCTGTTAATAATTTTATGGTAAAATATGCTGACGACACTACATTAGGTGGACTTATTTTTAAGGACGATTCCATGTATCGTGATGAAGTTAATCATTTAGTTCAATGGTGTCACGACAATAACTTAGAATTAAATGTTCAAAAGACTAAGGAAATTATTGTAGACTTCAGAAGAAATCCAGACAAAGTTGAGCCGCTAAATATTAATGGATCCGAAGTGGAAATTGTCGACTCTTTTAAATTTTTAGGAGTGCACATATCAAACGATCTTAAGTGGGTGACTCATGTTGATTCCATTGTTAGGAAGGCCCAGCAACGGTTGTTCTTTCTTAGAAGATTGAGGAGTTTTCGTGTCAGCCAAGATTTGCTGGTAAAGTTTTATCGGGCAGTTGTTGAGAGTATTTTGACGCTCTCGATCGCTGTCTGGTATGGCAACACCACGGCAGATGACCGAAAACGCCTCAATCGTGTAGTCGGTTCTGCTAGCTTTATCATTGGTCGTGAGCTTCCTGCTTTGGATAAACTTTATACTGCTCGGGTTCTGAAGAAATCTAGATCTATTATTTCGGATGAATTTCACCCTGCGAACAGTTTGTTTGAATTAATGAGATCAGGTAAGCGATATAGAGCGATCAGAGCCGACTCCAACCGTACTCGCAATAGTTTTTATCCCAGTGCAATAAGGTTACTTAATGATTAATTCTTTTTAATTTGTTTTGGGGGTTTGCAATTTTGTTACTGTTATTGTCTCTCTGCATATTGTGCGCATACTGTTTATTTGTTCGTTATTGTATGCCTATGTGGTTTTAGGGTTTTCTGTATTTTTTTGTAATTTTTGTAATTGTTAATATTTTTAGACTCGCAAGCCGAAGTGAATTTCACTGTATATGTATTTATATGTGTGACAATAAACAATTGAATTGAATTGAATTGATGATTTTTTTTTTTATTTAAAGAAGGAATTTCATCAAAACATGTTTTTCCTTTCCCCCAATGTTTTTTATGCCCACAATGTAAGTATATTAATTGCACACATATGGGGGATTTATACATAGGCTATAGTTTTTTCATGGTGTGATATGGAGGAACATGTAATTTGTTACTTCAAAAGTTGGATGCCGTGTGTTTTTGTTAAGTAATCCCAATTATTCGCTCAAACCCTCACACCCACATAAGCCCAGGAACAGACAAGTACATTCGTTGATCCGGTGAATTACACCCCAATTTACTTAAAGGCAAAGTATACTTTGTTTTTTTGAACTTCTTGCCAAGTAACCTTTGATGGTCATTTATTTATTGAGTAATTTCAAAAAATGATCCCGATGAAGCATTGTATAAAATCATGTAAATTAAAGAATAACACGACAATACATTGAAGAACAAACAAGCATGTTATGAGCTGTTTAAGTGGTATTTATTCCAGTATATTGCTCGTTAGAAATTTACAACAAACTGGTTTTATCAATTCTATAAAAAAATAGAGATCAGTGGTTGGAAGAGGGATTTGTTTGTTTGTTTGCTTGCTTGTTTGTTTTTTTAGACAATCTCCACAGAATTAAAAAATAAATAACTTAGACTAAAAATGTGGATATCTGTGGGGGAAAAGTAGAAGGCAAAAAAGAAAAAAGGTTAAGTCATTTCGTTCTTGGGATGGGGTTAAATGGTCTGGAGGCGCATTATCCACAATTTCTCCCCACTCAGACGAACAGTCTCTCTGTGGTTAGCTACCTAGTGTTTCAATGCCCTCTAAATTCATGTCAGAAATTTAGTGATTAGGAAGATTGAAGTGGTGTCCTAGTACAGGTGTATCCAGCTTTTGGGTGTTGACTGTGGATCTGTGGCCGTAGAAACGCCTCTTGAGTGTAGTTCTTGTTTCACCTATATATTGAACACCACAATTTCTGCAATAATTAGATAAGATTAGTGGTGGTGCAGGTGACAATGGATGGTACCACCAGTATGGCTGGTAAAGGAGTCTGATTATCTGATGTGTTGTCTACAAACGATGCATTTGGATGTGTTGAAGCACTTAAAAGTACCCTGTGGCAAAGGGGGATTAACATCATCATTAATGGGGGGACTTCTGCCTGGACGATGGGATCCCTGACACTGGCTGGGTGGGCGTTGGTAGGCAACTATTGGTTCTTCCTGTAGAGCACGTTGAAGCCAATCTGATGTGTGAAGAATATGATGATTAGAACTGGTTATTTTAGGAATGGGAGGAAGTGAGGAGTGAAAAGTAACAACAAAATGAATGTTTATAATCAGTTTATAATCATGTAATATTTGTGGTTTATCTTGTTCGCTTGCGCAGTTGGATGAATAATATTAAAAATAAGATTTTCCTCTCAGGTTTGGAGTTCAAATCTAGCACGTCTCGCGGAGCTCTGGTCTCGTCATTGCATCATGGGGTACGGTCTCCCCCTGACACTCGACCCCTTCAATTACAGCGACCAGATACTCCAAAACATCTGGACGGGAGGACGGAATGGCACAATAGAGGACGCCCTCTCGTCTTGGTTCAAGGAGGGAAACGGTTACAACTTCAAGACGAGGGCTTGCTATCGAGCTAATGGCTGCAAAAACTACCTCACGGTATGTTTCCTGGTCAAAAGTGTGTCGTAATTTTGTGTTAACCGAGCCCACTTCACACAAACTGGCTCCCTTTGCCAGAAGCCCATAGGTAATGCATTGAGCTAGCTTTTGAACGACGATTTTATGTAAGAACACTTTAAATTGGACTTGGATTTTACACGTTTTTCAAAGACTCGAGGTCTTCTCAGATTTAGAAGTTTCCTCATAAGAAATTAAAATGACCAATAAAATGTGTTATTTTGGATTAAATTGCACACAAACTTATACCAGTTTTGGAGCTGGAAGTATATAGGGAACACTTGAGGTGTGCAGCAAACACGCACCCAGTGTGACGTAGTGATGTATCACCAACAGGACGAACAAGTTTTGGGTTTTTTCGAACTCAGACCATCAACTCCGTAATGTTTAACAAAGTGTAGTTCCGTAGGCATAAGCTATTATTATTTGCATTGTAATACATTTTGTAAAGTATACACCCCCCCCCCAATTGTTTTATTTGCATTCTCAAGCTATATGATTAACAATTTTCAAATAATAAACCACAACGGGGAAAAGGACGAACAAAACAAATTGTTACATCATAATATTGTTAGATTGCAATTTGGACTAATTTTCGGGGATTTTATTTAAACAAAAAATAACGGTAATTAACTGCATCCTTTACAAAAATCATATCATACTTAGTCTCCCGAGGCTGTTATATTATTTTTGTATATTTTTTTATATAGATAGTTTCTGCCTCTGTGCATGAAGTTGGGTGTGGCTTATCTCATTGCAATGGTGACGTCATTGTTGTATGTTACTATGGAGCCAGGTGAGGGGATTATTTCAACTTATGCCTATGATCGTTAACGAGTTGCAAGCTGTTTAACAACCAAAATGACCTATGGTATAAAAGCAAGAAAACTGTTACCGGCAGTCTTTCTCAAAGTTAGCCATATGAGAAATACTCTGCATGGGTCGAAACGTCAGGCCATTAACCACTGTTATGTATAAGTTCTTAATGGTGGTATACAAAATAAGATCATGAAGTCATTTTTTGTAAAAGTTAGATTTGTTTGTATACTATTATTTTTCTACATACTTATCAATAATCAACATTATGAGTTTTTCTGTTTTGAAAACAGCGAATCGGGGGGTCTGTCATTGTGTAAAACACAGTGACTTTGTATACGGCAAACGGTTTCGAAATTTGAGCAACGTTTCTCAAAATAACACTACAAAAAGAATTGCTTCCTAACTAGAGTTCTGGTACTTTCGTTTTTCGCTGTGCACTGCCATGAGATAAAAATGAGATAAAAATGGGACTACAAAACCTTCCTTCCTTTGCGTAAGCTCGTTTAGGTTTAAATACTAAATATTAAATGATTTTCCTTGATCAACTTTCTCTTTACCATCTGAAGAGATTACAAGTCACATCAGTCACCGTATGCTGCCGGCAAACCTTGTTCCCAGTGTGGTGCCTTTGAGTGGTGTGACAGTGGACTATGCAGTAAGTGTCGAGTACCTTTATCAAACTATACACGGGTTGCTATGGTCATTTCTGGTTTATTTTTTAAAACATTCGAATAACAGCCGCCGATGGGCCGTAAACAAAATCAAATTTCCAAACTTTAAAAAGGCTGCATACCAAAAAAATAATCCAGATATTAAAAGTAAGGATAACAAATAAAAAATGAACCAAGTTAAAAAAAATTACACAATACAAACGAAGGTTTAAAAAAATGTGCTATAACTTAATAATCTACAACATTTCATCGGTCTTAAATCAACTATTAATATTATATAATGATGGATAATCTGCTTGTATTATGTTTTTCTTTTTGGGGACTCCCTGTCCAAACTAAAAGGATTTGTTTTCATTATTTAAAAGGATCACCTGGCAAAAAAATAAAGGGCGAGTCTCTGGGAACATCCCCCTGCGTATACAACAAAATGGACCACGAATCAAATGACGGGAATTACACTGCAATTTCTCTCGAAGATGGGTCACATTTGGAGCGCCAAAGGCGGCATACCACGGAAGAAGCACAAAAAACTTGCAATGTTCTCTGTGAGATGTTTCTCTTCTTTCCCTAATCAGTTTCATAAAAACTTAATTATAGATGGACAGTATTGTAAAAAATAAGGTTTTGATAAAAGTGGACGGGAGGAAATTGGCATCTACTCTTGGAAACCCGGGTCAGACCTTGGGTCTAACTCACACGAGGGTTTAGGACGATATTTATAGAAATGTCAGTCAATACAGGTGTAAAGTGTTTTGACTAATTGATTCCTGCATGCAGTGCTTTTATGAAAGAGTGGCTTAGTCTGTCAGGGATTGGGGGTTCGGGTGGAGGCACCAGGGTTCACACACAACCTTGCAGATCCAGTTTATGGGGTCCTGCCATTGTTGTTGTTCAATTATTCACGTTTCTAAAGAATTCCTCCGTTTGGGTTCAAGTTGAACAAAGACAAAGCTTTGTGGGTCCAAATTGTTCCATTTTGGGAAAGACTCCCAAGGGCCCGTGCGTATAAGTCCACCAATGTCAACACAACACACAAAGTTGTGTATAATATTTTAACATCATAAACCTGCCAGTTTTATACAAATACTTAAAAGTATTTGTATAAAACTGTAAGGTTTATCTTTTATCAGACATGCTTGTTACGTTATTCAACAACATTGAAGTGTTCTAGGAGGTACATTTTACAATTCAAAGGGTTAGTAAAGCCGATGCCAAGACTGAATTTACAATCGAAACCTTAGAGCTTTACAGCTCCATGATCTCACTTATAGTGACAGCAGAGTAAATCAAAACTTGTGTCTTTTCCCATACAGATACTCCTTTATTGATATCCGTTGGTATCCTGGTCGGGATTGTAGGTTTCGGCTTGTTGATAGGGATTTTCTACATGTTGGCCCACATATGTGAAGACGGGTGCACGTGCTGCAGAGACTCTAGTACCACTACCACCAGTGACGGGTGTTGCCTGTGGTGCTATACCACAGGCGAAGGTCAAAGGTAAGAGTTTGGCCTTTCCTCTGTTTAGGGAGAATGATGTGTTTTTACTGTATACAACGACTACAGTTTGCAGTCTGCCCTTTCGACCTAAATGTCTGATACACACAGCTTTATTAAAGCTAGGCTTAAAGCCTAGTCCCCTAGGCCTCGTATTAAGCTTAGGCATCATACTAAAAAGCCTAGGCCTCATAAGGCTAGGCCTAAGCCGGAAAAGGAACAAGTGAATTTTTGTAAATTTCTAGATTCTTAAATATGAAAATTTTATTAGTGTCGGCCTTTTGGCCGTTTATTTTTATTAAAATGAAAAAACCATAAATAATTATGTTTTGAAAGATTGCATGGTCGCGAACAAAATCTCAGGGCAATACTTAGTTATCTTCACTCAAAATCACCTTCAACTCATGTACAGTAAATATCATATTACCGTTTCCCTATGTAGCAGGTGGGTTGAAAACAATCTTCATAATTCCCATATGTTGTACTTTGTTGTAGGTCACCCTGCTGCAAAAAAGGTACGGTCAAACCACAGGAAGGAACCTCGACAACTGAAAACATTCTGCTTGAAGAAATTCCGGGAGGTTCAGACTCACCTGATGCAAATGTTCCGGATCCGGTACATGCCGCGACACAAGTTGATGTAGGCCTAGAGTATCGGGATGTGTGTACCAACACGGACCCGGAACCAAGAACCATTGATCAATCAACGGGTACAGAACACGACCTACTGGACACCGGAACCAACACGGACCCGGAACCAAGAACCATTGATCAATCAACGGGTACAGAACACGACCTACTGGACACCAACGACGTGGGTACCAGTGTAGGTCTAGAATGTATTGATGCTACAGTTCAGGTCAATATTGAGGAGGAGAAAGATGAGGATAAGACAGACGGGGGAGGAAATGATGAGAAGAACAAACACACCAATAATAGTGACGCAAACAGTGAACACAGTGAACACAGTGAACACACCGACCAAACGGCCTCTTCTAACGGGGTGTGTTTAGTGCATAACTGCCAGACATGCGATCTACACAAGAGAGACATGAGGCAGGTAGAAAAGCTAAGAACAGACAACATCAGGAAACTAATCAAAGCTTCCAAAAATAAAAATCTGGCGCCTGGAACTTACATCATATGATTGCATTGTATAAAGTAAAGACCCTGTTCCCTATAATATCGTTCACCATAAGCGTTAGGTAGATGAGGACATGTCACGCAAGTCAATGTGGAAAAATTCGAAACTTAAGGAGTGCTGCACCATGAACGTAATAACTGTCACAAAGGAGGCTACTTAACTTCATCAGAATTGTACACATTCAAAAAGCATTGACCTCTAACTTGAAACAACTCGTGAAACGGTAAATGGAGTATTGATTAAATTAGCCAACCGTAATTTTTAATCCATTAAATAAATATTTTTTTAATTTTTACAAGTATATACAAACACAAATAGAGGACACAATACAACAATTTGTGACAAGTAAAAAACAAGCAAAGTTTTTTTTGAAAGAATTATCTTTCCTAAGAAAGTTTTAAAATCCAGGATTTGGTTAATTAATATTGCAATAAAGAGAGAGGTGGGGTGTGGGAAAAAACACTGTTGAATATTTCAGGAAAATAGTCTTCATTTCAGCGAGGCACGATGAGTGCGAATTGTTGTACAAATTACTGTTATTCATGCCGACCCCAGAACAGTTTAGGATATACTTTTTGTGCATCAAAAATATTTGGTGCCGGTTTCGGGCATCACCAAATATTTGGTGCCGGTTTTTGGCATCACCAAATAGGACTATTTGTTGCCGGTTTTGGGGCATCCTGAAACACTACGGTGACGGTTTCGGGCATCCTGAAACACTATGGTGACGGTTTCGGGAACCCCAAACTTATCTGACGGTTTTGAGAACCCCCAAACTGTTGTGACGATTATGCACGTCCCACCCATAATAATTAAAATGTATTGCTAATAATACGACTTGAACAATGGAAGACACTTTGGTCACACTAAACCGAGTCTGGAAAAAATTCAACTAATAAAAAATCTCCTTTCTTATAATAAAATTATAGAAACTTGAAATTTAAATCATTGTGAATAATTAAAACCGTCGTGCACAGCCCGATTTCAGGTACGTTTTGGTGTGTAAAAAGTGGCATTCGAAATCAGTATCTTCAAGGTAAAGACACTTGGTATGTACACGAGAAAAAAAAACTTCATTAAGGAAATTTCACCTACTCCGCATTTTTAATGTATGTTAAGTTGCCTTAAAGAAACATTATTATAAACAGTATTTAATATGGTAGATAAGCCTACTCAATACAATACGATAGATAAGCCTACTCAATACAATACGATGGATAAGCCTACTCAATACAATACGATGGATAAGCCTACTCAATACAATACGATGGATAAGCCTACTCAATACAATATTTAATATGTTATCGGTTTCTATAAATAGTAACACATTGTGAACACAAACCTATGGGCAAACTTTGCTTTGAAAATATAAAATTAGTTTTGGCAGTTAAAATTTGTACAACTCAAAACTTTCTTTCACCGATTAAATACAAATAAATGTTAATTCTATTTTACTGTTAGGTTTTATTAAAAGTTTGTTAAATACAGATATTAAATTATACTTGTTTGGAAGATTCTTGCTTTGGTCTGACGAACTTGCCCGTGGCTTTGTTTTACAAATAGTCAAACGAGCATATTGGAAGAGCTTATTAAATCAGCATCCACGAAGGTCACAAAGGTCACGAAGGTCATATGAAGGTCATGATATGGTACAACCGCTTCCTTTCCCATCCAGCTTCATATTGGCTTTCTTCCTGATGTTTTCTGAAATTAACGACAGATATATGCACATTTTTAATTCCCGTAAATGAGGCACTGTAACTAAATGTGTGTGCACACCTTTTACATTGTTGTAAACAAAATTATATGACACCTTCCCCCTCTCCTCCAAAAATATAATAATAAGAAAATCAGCGAAAAAGCTTATTATTAAAAATGCATCTGATATTAAATTAAAAAATAATATGTGGGGAAAAAGGTTGTCTACAAAACCCCAACAGTTGGTTTTCAAATTGTTCCTGAAGATAGTCAGAGCATCTTATCAAAACAGCAATTTGTTTACAGCCATAGAGGTGTACGACCCCGATTGGCATGGAGGGGGGGGGGGGCCAACTGGCCTCCCAAGTTTAGGCAAAACAGAGGGGGAAACTAACACAGCATGAATAAGTATTGGACAGAGAAAGCAACAAAGACTTTTTACCCAGTACTATAATTTGGTACTTATGTTTTTATCAGTGTAACATTTTGGGCAGATCAACCCCTCTGCCCCTTATAAATCAAAGAGTCCCCATAGACAATCATGGTTACACCACTTTTCAGAGCATTTGGGCCCGATTTCACAAAGCCCGGAGATTTATCTCAAGATGAGTTGTCAGTATTTCCGTCGTGATTCGTACACCACACCTTGCTTAGCAATTAAGATTGATTCGATTGATTCAAACTGGGCTCTTTTTGAAATCGAGCTCAGGTTCTTTTCAGAACCACCACAACTCAATACAGAGACTATTCCCATGGTGCTACTACAACCCCAACAGAATAATAAAACATTGCAAATCAACCAGATCAGTTTCATGCTTGTATTTTAAGAACTTACTTTTAAAAAAACACTAAAAATCAGTATATGAATCAGCATTTATATCAGCTTTCATAAAGCCCTACATTTTGTTTTCATTCTTTTTGTAATCGATGCCAGCTTTTACAAAAACAAACCCCATCCTCCTTTCAAGCCCTCTTCACTCGATTTACCTGCTAGACTTTTCCTTTCAATGGCGACTAATCCCTCATACAGTCCCTTCAAGGGGTTGATTTCTTGCCCGTGTAACCATATCAACAACATCCGATATGTGTGCTCCTTCCAACTCTTTGGACCTGTTGAGAGCAGTTTCAAAAAAGTTGTTTGAAAAGTTAATCATCTTTTATAGATAATTCTTCATTCATTGGATACAATGACATATCAATATAGACCCAATTGGTCATCATCACAATAATCTTAGTTGCACCATTTTTCAGAGTAAAGATCGGCGTGTGTTATACGTCAGTGTAGTGCGCATTTTAGGGTGGAACAGCACTCTCATGCTTACCATAATAATTGTACATGCACTTTGACTCCCCAAATGGGCGAGCATGGCAAAGAGAATCAGTGCATGACATTGGTGCACGGGGTGAATAGCTACTGTTTGACTCCAGCCTTACTTGTCAGCATCTTAATTTGTTTAATTTTTTATTCACTTTACACTGGCAAAACACTAAAAGTTACTAAAAGGTACAATCCAAAAAATAGAACTTTGACTGAGAGATAAAAACAAAAATACAAAAATTCAAAATTTTATAAAATTTGAAGCCAGTGAGTGACAAGGAGGAACAGATGACCAGCTCAAATAAAGTTGAGGCTGTACTTTTACGCCACTGCATGCAGTGCACTGTCTCGGCAACTCTCTTGCCTAGACTTGTCCCTAGTCCTCCCATCTTCAATTTCCCCCAGCCTACCCTACCTGTATACTGTGACTGCACTGCCTTGATCTGCTCAGCAGAGAAACCCCAGTAGAAGACAAGTCTAGTGGCATCACTTTGGGACAGCTGCTTGGTAGCCAACTTCCACATGATAGGTTTCATCTGACGCTGTTCCTCCGTTGACTCTTTACGAAACTGAATTTGTTCCTTTCCCCTCCTAAAGGGCCTCCCTTCATTTTTCTTCAGGAAAAAAGTTAAAACAATGTTTTATTTTGAGATAACAATCAAGGAAATCAATTTTAATAAAAATAAACATTATTTCATTATTTAAACAAATATAGGCCTACAGTCAACAAAGTAACGAATGCTGAAAACACTTCTTAAATTTAAGCCTACCTTCAATTCAATAACACATGACTATTGACAACAAGAACAACATACAATTCATGTAGTTTGTTTTAGTTATGAAATATGCACAGAATAAAACTGAAAATTCACTGAAAAGACAAGCGGATTACTGAGACCATATGACCCCATTCATTAGGAGAGGTAGGTATATGAAAAAGGATAAGGAAACAAGTCTAACAACATTGATTCCAACAATTAAACAACCAAACTAATTGATAGGAAACTCAATTGGGTAAATTATGCTCCGACACAAATCAACATCTGAAATCTATAGGCAATTAAAAAGGTATAAAAGCAGTCAATTAGACACAGACATGTCAGTTTACAATATTAAAAATTCAATGGACATAAAATGCAATTATAAATTTCACAGTAGAAAATGCAACTCAACAAAATTGGTAACCAATTTCATATCCATACATTACAATCAAATCAACGCATAAACAAGAACAACAATAATCAGGAGAAAATCAGCAGAGGGTCAGGAGATTAACAAAATAGACTGTAAACATTTCAAGGTGATGAATAAACATTGCATTTGGCAGAAATCATGGAAAGAAAATTGTCAATACATGATATATATAAGTGAGCATAATGGCATAAGTATGTACAAGAAAAATTGTCAATAAGTCATCACAAGAGGTTCAAATAACGCATTACAAAAAATTATAAAACAAAAGGGCAAAAAATCGAATGGCACCTTTTGTAATTTAAGATTTTTCACATAAATAGACAATCAGACACATTTTGATGAAATACACTGCAAATGCATTATTATCTAGTGACGAAATGTAGTTTTACTTTATCTGTAACAATGAGAAAGCTTACTCTTTTTGTAAAGAATCTATCGGCTTTGATGATCATATCAGTTATTGTAACGTTCTCTGCTCTAGCCGCCATCATTAAAGCTGTTTTACCATTCTGGGGGGAAAAACAAAACAATTCAGAGAAATATAGCAAGAATTCATTCTTGCCAACAATTGTTAATACATAAATTGATTGGATAAAAAGAATTATGATTATTTTAAATTAAAACCACAACTAACTAGGTACATTTAAAATTAACTTTGGCTTGAACAAAACAAAATTGACTAAACTCGCACATACAACCTCCAGACTAACATGCCGGCATTCTACCAACTGAGCTATCTATTGGCGGTCTCCAAATTTTGGCACCTGCAAACAAAGATATTGACAAAACAGGGAGACCACCAACATAGGGCTATATAGTTCAGTTGGTAGAGCACCGGCACGTTAATCCAGAGGTCGCAGGTTCAAGTCCTGCTTCAGTAAATGTTTCTTTGTTCAACCCAAAATTAATTATACTAAAGGTATCAGCTCTCTTGGTCAAATTTCAGGGATTAAACTTTTAGGGAAACCCTTTATTGGTGTATCCAGCAGAAAATGTGCCTCTTAGTAAGTTACAAATTTATGCAGAGAGTATCTTCATGGTTAGCTTTGGCACATACTTCCCCACTAACACCACCAAATCAAGGAGCCAATTAAAAATATTCACAAGTCTTGAACGACAACCAACAAAGTTTGTGTAAAGTAATCAGTGTGCTCCTTTCTATTGAGAAAGAAGGGTATAGACCTAGCAAAGGGCTCATTGGGCAGCGAGCCTATCTGCCATATAGACCTTATGCATTGACGTCACCAAGCCGCCATCTTAGAGGTAAACTGATGATGAAACAATGGAAACGCGCTGATTTGTACGCGCGGCGCACAAGACTGGCCAATGAGCACCTTCCTTTTGACCTCTAGGTGAGGGCGCCCTACTCAAATGACGTCATATGCATAAGGTCTATTGAGGGTTATTCAAGTGGAGAATTTAATCATTGTCTCTGTGTTGGCACTGCATGCACAAATTCCTTCTTGAAGAATTGTGCATTTGTACTAAACTAGACCATGCATTTATTGAGTGTTTGTTTAAAGCATTGTAGAGAATATGTACTTGGAATGTAAGCAGTGTTGTCAAAATTAAAGAAGCCGGACTCCAAGGTTTAGTTATGCACTCATTTTCCAGTAGAAAGAGTCTTCATGAAAGTAGGGCAAAAATTGAAAGCCTTTAACCTCAATCTTTTATGAGTGATCGACCTTGGGTCCTCTCTCTTTATCAAAATGCCAGCATATTAATTGTGTACCTTGTCTACTTGATGCACCCACGCCCCAGCTAACAGAAGCTGCTCCACCACATCAGTCAGATTATTCTCTGTTGCTACATGAAGAGCGAGACGCTTTCTCTACAAAACAAATGTAAAAATATCCGATTACTATCAACTTATTTTATTTATTTATTTATGTAATATTTTAAATTAAACGTGCCCCTTTAATTAAAAGATTCAAACCATACAATTAGTCTAGTTACATCTGCTCGTCTAGCATAGCCATGGTAGCTTTAAAAAAGGTGAACGCATGCAATTGTTCCTTCAGGAAACTGTCTAACAAAAATTTGTATATTTATGTTCCCTACTACTTTACAGACACCCTTTCTCAAGAATGTCTTATTTATTGTCCAAAAGCACAATTAGTGCAAATAACAGGATGAAAAGGAAACAATAAGAAATGTTCAGTTTTTACATCCGGGAGAAAAACAAACATGGGGAAAACGTACTCAATCAGGTAGGGACTGAAAACCCAATCCACATGCAAGGTTCCGATTTGAGTTGGGATTTGATCTGGATCCACAAAGGTGAAAATCATTGAAAGAAACACCGAGCCAACCTGAACCCCAATAATACTGTCAATAATATCCCAAATTAGCCAAATAAAGACCAATATACTTACTTTACATTGTAAACATTATTTCACTGTTATTAGTGATATTATATTTGTTTGTACCTTCCATAAAAGATTAACAAATAAATCAAACTCAACAATCAATTAGGAAAACATTATTCTAACCAATCACAAACAGAAAAGGAATCTTTCAACCATCACAAACAGAGGAAGATAATCACAAACATTATTACTCACATCATTAAATATGTTGACGCTAGCTCCGTTTGATATCAGAGTCTTTAAACCATCAAGATGTCCTGCTGCTGAACTCAGATGTATGGCAGTGTCACCTCCCTAAAATAAAAATCAAAAAGTATTCAAATATCGAGTAACAGTCCACAAGGGAAATAGACAGGGTAAATTTTGAATAACTTGGGGCTGAACACAAATGACTAGAGCCGGATTTGAACCAACGACCACCGGTTTAACGTGCCACTGTTCTACCAACTGAGCTATCTAGACCTATGTTGGCAACTTCCCCATTTTCTCAATATCTTTGTTCAGGGGGTTGCCAGTCAGAAACCATACAGTTAGTCATAGGTCAAACTGTATAAAGACAGTTTTCATGGACAATTTTATAAGGGAACAAAGAAAAACAATCCAAATATACAAGCTATACAAGTTTGCCATTAGTAAGGGAATTGTTAACAAGAAAGACAACTTTGTAAAGAAAACAAGTTTTAAGTTTAAGGCAACTAAGTCAGAAAAACCGACTCAGGAAAGCAGTACAAATATTTACAACAATTAAGTTTGGCCAAATACATGTAGAAAAGAAAAAGTAAACAACCAAGAAACTCTAAATTCTTACTAAGTCAAAATTTAAAGCTATGAATGATGCCCCCAAAACTGCAACTTTACAAGTATTATCATTTTTTCAAAGCACAAAATATTGTAATAAAATAAGGAAAAACTCAGTTGGGATTGTCATAGGCCATGTCCAAATTGATGGCTTTGGCTGCAGCTACATCACCACATTATCATTTTTTGTAGTAAAGGTCATCCTTAGCAACATCCTTAACAACAGTCTTAGCTGTAGCCATGGCTGCCAATTCAGATAAGGTCTAAGAAGAGAAATCAATTTATTGAATTGTCCACCAACCTGACATTTGGCATCGAGATCAGAAGAGAAGCTGCTCAATACTTTGATGACCGAGCAGTGGTCATTCTGAGCAGCAAAATGGATAGCAGCCATCTCTTTCTGTAAAAATGTAAATTGGTTCAAGTGAAAAAAAAGAAACTTTCAGCGAATCTAAGTGGCGGTAAACATAACCAGGTTTAACATATCCTTAATCTCAGGAATGTGCACATGCCCGGAATGCAATGATGTTAATGAGGGAAAATTATCCGATTCGCTTGTTTCCACTTATATAGTGTCCCCATTTATATTTATGCATAGAATTCATTAAGATATAAAGACAAATTCAAGTGACTGTTATGTGCCACTATTACTGGTTACATGCTGTTGAAAAAGCTGAATACATAAAAATTACTAAGTTCAACAAAATAGCCAACTTTCTCCTATAAAAAAAACCAAATAAATGAAGAAGTTCAATTAAATTCAACTATAAATTCAAATACAATATATTTTCTAAACAATGTAATGATCACTTCTCAAATCATTTCACACAATTATAGCTTTAAGTCAGTTTGCAATTAATATGGCAGGATTAATGGAAGCTCCAAAGTCAAATTCAGTTTAGTGATGCACTCATTTCTCATTGGATAGAGTCCTCATGAAAGTAGGGAACAAATTACAAGTCTCTGACCTCATGTTAAAATTGTGTAAAATTCAATTTCATTTTATACCCTTTCATAGCCAAACTGGAAATGTGACTTCACTCAAAAACATATGGGTTCGTACAAAGAGAAATTTGTTTGTGTCAGTCAAGAGTTAATATTCAATGCCGTTTTGATTACAAAAATTCATCAAAATTCAGGAATGAACTTAAAGGCACTGTACACGTTTGGTAATTACTAAAAATATATATTAGCATAAAAACTTACTTGGTAACGAGCAACGGAGAGCTGTTGGTAGTATAAAACATTGTGAGAAACGACTCCCTCTGAAGTAACGTAGTGTTTGAGAAAGAGGTAATTTCTCACTAAAATAATAAAAGACTTCTGGCCAGAAGCCTTTTATTCCTATCTGAAAGCACACTAATTTGTACAACAAGGGTGTTTTTTCTTTCATCATTTTCTTGCAACTTCAATGACCAATTGAACCCAAATTTTCACAGGCTTGTTATTTTATGCATATGTTGGGATACACCAAGTGAGAATACTGGTCTTTGACAATTACAAAACGTGTTCAGTGCCTTTAAGCTTATCTTTACAAAAACATAAAGAGCATAAATTTAAAAGGCGACTATAAATTTTCTTTTTATTGTCACCAGAGAATCTGTATTGAAAACCGAGTGGGTCACAAAACTAAATTTTATCTTGGAGCACTACTTTTAGTTAAAAAAATATGAATGTTCATGCATGACTTACCCTCTTTTCCTGTTAGGACAACGGAGAGAAAAAGAGAAAACGAAGCAATCATTAGCATTTTATTCTTTAAACTTAAAGAAATCCACTCATAAAGTTTCGACAATCAACAGAAAGGATCAGATAATAATGGTAGGAAAATAAGTCAAAAAGTCTAAGGTGACCTTCTAGAAACACACACACACAATGAAAGAACATTTTCAATCATTTTATCAACAACCTTAAACTTATTGTGCTGGTGATGAGGCCTTAATTTCATGGAGCTGCTTAAACAGAACAACAATTTTTTCTGCTTAGCAAAAGTAAGCAGATTACCGGTTATATTTTGTACATGTAAAATGGTATTATAACCGGTAACCTCATTCTGGTAGGCATCATTTTGTTGTGCTTAGCAACTTTTTATGCTTAAGAAGCTCTATCAAATTGGGCCCTGATTTTTACATGGAGATACATATAAAAATTAAAACAAAACTCGAGTACCATTGTTCAATGAGCTGAACATTTAGAAGTGGCCGTTTCAGTTTTATAAAATATCATTTCCAATGATAATTAAGACTTACATTTGCTTTAACATTACACCCAGCCTTATGTGTCAGTAGAAGCTCCACTACATTGGCATGTCCCTCATCGGCAGCAAACAGCAGTGGAGTCATTCCCTCCTGTACATAAAACAGCAGCCGGTCAAAGAGATTAACACCATGCAGTGTCAACACTTAATTTTTATTAAACCTGCATAATGGGTGTTATATGCTTGATTGCTACAGGGCAAACAAATCTGGGGATTGAACACATTTCGGACCACTCACATGAACATTAACAAAATGCAAATGATTCATTTACACTTTCAAAGAAAAAAAATGGGAATCACAATAAATAATGTATTACAGTTGTAGAGGCCTCATTACAAGAAGTACACCTCATGTTTTTTCAAAATGTAAATTCGCCCAAAACAAGGCTAAAAAGCCATTATTGGTAAGGGGCTACAATAAGAAAATATTTAAGATTTAAATCACTCAGGGGAGCTGGAGGTAGGAGTTGATATTCCTCTTAAAACAGTTTAGATTGTAGGATGCCCTTTTTATTTTTCAATTATTTTCATTCTGAAGGTTTTTTTGACATTGTTTGCCTTCTCTCACGGTCATGTACGTTGATTTGAAACTGTGGGACTAAAAGTAAAGATGCAGTGGTAATAAATATTTAAGAATTAGTTAAAATTTGTCAGTGTTTATAGCTTGGTCGGATTTAAACCCATCCAACCTTGTGATTGCAAGTCCTGCAGTCTAACCACTTGGCTCTAAATTCTATGGTGAAACAAGTTTATTGCATATACGTACCTCATTTCTGATATCAACCTCTAACTCATGAACTAGTAGGAGGTTAACCACATATATACGTACCTCATTTCTGATATCAACCTCTAACTCATGAACTAGTAGGAGATTAACCATGTCTATATGTCCTCTCTTGGCTGCTAAATGTAGAGCTGTAGACCCATCCTACATAATTTAAAATTCAACCACAAAATACAAAAAATATCATCTTGGATTTACCAACAAGGGTTGTCGGAATATATACGGTAGGTGTGTCCGAACATATAGGGGTGTCCGAACATATAGGGGTGTCCGAACATATAGGGGTGTCCGAACATATAGGGGTGTCCGAACATATAGGGGTGTCCGAACATATAGGGGTGTCCGAACATATAGGGGTGTCAGAACAGAGGGTGCAAGAACAGACGTGTCAGAGATTTGATTTGTCCGCACATAGGGGTGTCCGCACATAGGGGTGTCCGCACATACGGGTGTCCGAACTAGGGGCGACTGAACATAGGTGTGATGAGAACATTATAGGTGTGTCAACGCTGTATTGAATGACTGGTTTCCTTCTGGTCGATCACTGGAAAATGTTACAGAAATAGTAGAATCATTTTAATGGGTGTACTTACCGAGGTCCTAGCCAGCTTATTGCACTTGACACTTATGAGATAGTCCATGGCATCTGACTGTCCATTCTCAGCAGCCAAATGTAACGGTGTTTTTTTACCCTGCGAAAAATATTTAACAAAATATCACCAGAAGAATCAAGTATGACTATTAATAAATTGAGTTTTGTGATGCACTCATTTTCCAATAGATAGAGTCCTCATGAAAGTGGGGAAGAAGTTACTAGTTTAAGGTCGCACATTAAAATGGTGTGTAAAGTATCATTGTATTTGGTTGTCTTTCCAGGGCAAAATTTTGAACTTGATGTCACCGGACAGCAAAAAAGGGCTGTACATTCAGTCATTAGCTCAAATTCTATGCCCTTTTCATTGAATTCGTAAGAATTAGGAATGAACCGTACAAGAATGTACTGACCATAATTTGAAATGTGAGTGACATCATTGGATGTTTTTGGATGACAAAAATTGCAATATAAGGTGTTATTTTATACCGTTTTACCGTGAGGTCGGAGCCTTGTAATTCTCCCCCCATTTTCATAAGAATTACTCTACCTATTGGAAAATGAGTGGATCACAAAACTGAATTTAACCTTTCAGAATGATACCACTACCAATTGATTAAGTTCAAACAATCATTCAAAATTCCAATTGAAAGAAAAATCATAAAATCATTCAAAAGACATGATTACATTATTTTAAAACAAAAAGTCCTTTTTACCAAAATGATTAAAACTATAAATGAGAAAATTATGATTTGCATAGGCTACAAGCAAATTTGTTCACTGGTTTAAAGTTTAGCAAAAAAAATTGAAAACAATGTAACTTTAAGGTAGCTTTTTTGACATTTACTAAGAACCTGTCCAAAATGTTCAACACATTCATAGTTATGCATAGAGCAAGGCAGAGGGAGGGTGGTCGTGGGAGGCTTTGTTGTGACAGGTACTTACAAATTCTCCCTAAATCTGTAGGGATTTACTATTCTATCTAAGAAAATACTCACCTCCGATACCTACATATGCATTTCTATGCGCATGCGCAAGCATTTCGCTGACACAAAACAAATGGCTATTACGTCACCCACACACTGCACCTCCCAGTAGCCCATACGAATCGTCCTTCTTATTTCACCTTATGGTTTATTTTTAGGATACTTAACTGGGCGGGATGGTATCGGAGGTGAGTATTTTCTTAGATAGAATAGTAAATCCCTACAGATTTAGGGAGATTCTATTACAGAAAATACGTCACCTCCGATACCTACATATGCAGAGTAGCACCGAGACTGAACAGAAGGGGGGGGGGGAAGTGCAGTGTGGAGCCCTAGAAAAGATGTCTTAGCTGAGCCTGGTACACATCTAAAATAGAGGTAAATGAAGGAGTTAAGACATACCGGTTAGCTGTACTCAAAAGCTCTTATGAGGATGAGTTGACAGTCCTACGGTGTTTCTGGGCTGAAGAGCGTGCTGCTGTTTGTAAAACTTGTCTGCCCATGTGCCCCTCGGATTGAAGAACATCTCGAAGGTAGCAGGAAGTAAACGTTGAGGAGTTCTTCCAACACGCTGCCTGCATAATATCTGCAATCGGAACACCTTGGAAATGAGCCCATGAGGTAGTCATGCTCCTCGTTTGGTGAGCTTTGACCGGAGCAGCAATTGGTCGAGGGGGTGTGTTCCGTGCCAGAGTAGGTACTTTGCGCACCTGTGGTATGGCTGAATGTGAACCTAGGGGGCTATTAAGTGCGCCCGTCAACGGTTCGCCTGGTAAATCTGGTTGAACTGTAGGACCAGGCATAGACCCCCGGGGCTGGGCAGTAGCTGGTGGAGAGTTTGTGGTTGGTAGTATGGCTTCAACGATCCACCTAGAAAGAGTAGCAGTGGAGGCTGGGTTGAACGGACGAACTGTTGTGATGAAAAGTTGTGTAGTGTTCCCACGGAGCTCCTTGGTACGTGCTATGTAAAATTTTAGGATCCTAACGGGACACCAGAGTTTATCTTCTGTGACACTTGAAAATGAAGTCAAACTCGGAATGAATATGTCTGGAGGGGAAAAACTTGGTGATTGGTTCTTGGTTAGGAAGTTGATACGTGGGACAAGACGAACTCCTCCGTGTTCCCATCGCAAGTGTCCAGGTTCTATTGAAAGAGCATGGATTTCACTTCTACGGCGAGCTGTAGAGGCTGCTAAGAGGAAGACTGTCTTGATCGTGAGGTTGTGTAGAGAAGAAGACCCAGCCGGCTCAAAGGGAGACTTCGTTAGCCTGTGAAGGACAGTGCTGAGGTCCCAAGAAGGAGTGAGCTTCTTAACAGGTGGTCTCTCTACAAACATGCCTTTTACTAGTTGAGATATAGCAGTGTTATTGGACAGAGTAGAGCCATCGTCGAATCCATGATGTATTACTGCTATGGCTGATCTGTAGCCTCGAATGGTGTTAATCTGGAGACCAGTATTAAATATATGAAGTAGAAAATCCCCTATGACAGTTATAGATGCAGAATAGGGATTGAAACCTTCTTTGGCACACCATCTGAAGAAGTGTTGTAAGCGATTGTCATACGTTCGTCTAGTGGACGGTCGTCTACATTGTGCTGCAAGGGAAGCAGCGTCTTTAGAAAGTCCAGCCGTTCGCAGGGAAGACTTGATAGCATCCAGGCACAAAGATGAAGACTGTCCGGATCTGGATGTAACATCTTGGACACAGGTTGTATGAGAAGGTCTGGTCGTTTTGGTAGAATAATGGGAGGTCGAATGAGGAGGTCCAGAAGTTGAGGGAACCATGGTTGTCTTGGCCAGAGGGGGGCTATTAAGATTATCTTGCACCTCTCTAGGTTGATCTTTGATAGGACTCTGTGTAGAAGGGAGATTGGGGGGAAGGCATATCCCAGGTAGCCTGACCAGTTGATGCTCAGAGCGTCTGTGGCCCAAGCCTGTGGGTGAGCATGTCGAGAGCAAAAGACTGGAAGTTGATTGTTGAGATGAGAGGCAAAGAGATCTATGTGTGGGGTGTCTAGGACGTTGAAGATCTGTTTGACCACCAGTCGATGAAGGGACCATTCCGTGGGAATAGCTCTCCCTCGTGAGAGGGCATCCGCTATGATGTTCTCCTTCCCGGAGAGGTGGCTCGCTTGTAGAGAGATTTGACGGGGAATGCACCAAGTGAGTAGGCTCCAAGTTAGCATACATAGGGAAGAGGAGTGGGTCCCTCCCTGACGGTTTATGTAAGACACTACGGTGGAGTTGTCTGTTTTCACGAGGACCAAGTGATTTTTCACCCTGTCTGTAGCTGACTGGAGGGCCTTTTGAACAGCCAGGAGTTCCAGTAGATTGATATGAAGATTCTGTTCTGGAGGAGACCAATGTCCCGCTAGGGAAAGGTCGTCTAGGTGGGCTCCCCAGCCTGACTTTGAAGCATCTGTGGTCAATGTTACTGAAGGAAAGGGGCGGGGAAAAACTGTTCCGCACAGGAGGTTCCGGTGAGAGAGCCACCACTTGAGATGGGAACGTATATTGAAGTCCATAGGAACCAGAGTTGAAATGGGATCCCTTCGTGGACGGTAATGGTACAGTAGATGCAGTTGAAGAGGTCGCATGTGCATTCTGCACCATGGCACAAGGTCCACGAGGCTTGCCATGAATCCCAAGAGACGAAGCCATGCTCGTGCTGGCAAGGTTGTTGATGAGAGGAAGATCTGAATACAATCCTCCAGTACTCTGCAACGCTCCGGTGAAGGAGATGCTCTGCCTGTTGTCATGTTGAGGGAGGCACCGAGGAACCTCGGAATTTGAGTAGGGACCAGGGAAGATTTGTCCTGGTTGATGATGAAGCCCAATTTCTGGGTAAGTTGGGCAGTCTTTGACAAGGCTTGAAGGGTAGCTGTTCGTGAAGGACCCACGATGAGCCAGTCGTCCAGATACATATAAAGGCGTATATGTTGTCGGCGTAACGCTGCTGCTATCACCTTGGTGATCCTGGTGAAAACCCGAGGTGCGGTAGATAGGCCGAATGGAAGACACTGGAACTGGTAAGTGATGTTCCGATACGTGAATTGTAAGAACTTCTGATGGTCTCTGTGGATGGGGATATGTAAATAAGCATCCTTCAGATCTAGTGTCGTAGCCCACCAGCCTTGAGGTAGGGATTGCAGGACAGTGGCCAGAGTTTCCATCCGAAAGTGTTTCGGTCTGATGAAGGCATTGAGTGGCCGGAGATTGATGATAGGACGCCACCCGCCGGATTTCTTTGGAGTGAGAAAGAAAATTGAAGTAAAGCCCGTCGTTGATTTGTGAGGAAGAGAGATTATGGCTTTCTTTTCCTTGAGAGACACAATTTCTTCTTCTAGGAAGCAACGGCGAGACAGATCGGAGGGAACCGTAGTGGGTCGACGGAGACAGTTTAGTGGCTGTGGAGGGGAGCTCGTAAATTCCAGGAGATAACCCGAGGACACGGTCTGAAGAACCCAAGTGTCTGTGGTGATATGGAACCAGTTGTGGGAGAACTCCCTTAGTCGACCCCCTACGGGTCCCGAGGCTGATTTTGGAATGAGTATGGCGGGAATTATGTCGTCATTGGCCTTTGGCTCCTCTTGACCCTTGTGGTTTGAAGGAGCGAGATGGTTTATATGAAGATGTGTTATACGAGGGCTGTCGACGAGAACTTGGTTTGTTTGGAGTCCGGGCGAAGGAGACTTTGGCTTGTCGATGTTGGTTGGAATATGAACGAAAAGAACTACGGTGACCCTGGTTTCCCTTATATGTTGACTGAGTAACAGATGAGGAAGGCTTACTAGAGGAAGGGCGTCGTAAGTTGATTCTTTCCTCTGTCTTTAGTCGTTTTGCCTCTTTGAGCATAACTTCCTCGAATTTGTTGTTAAACAGGTCGTTCCCGAGGAGAGGAAGATCTTCCAAGCGCTCTCTGGAGCCTTGAGAGGGCCAGAACATTTGATCAAGTATCAGTGTTCTACGAAGAGAACAGGAAATAGCTGAACTAGTGGCAAAGGCTCGTAAGCAAGAGGCTAAGCAATCATCCATAAACTGGGAGAAGGTCGGGGTCAACCAGTGACGGGTCATCAGAGGCACGGGCTAGGCAATCCGAGAGTAATATGGAGAAATTTGAAACTTGAGCCCCAACACGCAGTTGACGATCTAATCTTTCCAAGTTAGAATTAAGATCCTTGGTGCGTTTGTCTGGGAAAATATTTTTCTTGGAAGGGTTGGAAGAACGCAATTTGTCTTTGACAGCTGAAGGAATGGTTGGTACAGTAAAAAACTGGTTGGAGTCATCCTCCTTTGTTTTAAAAAGTGAATGTTCTCTGGAGAAGGGTTTGGGATATTTTTTCTTCTGAACATTAGAAAAAGCTGTATCCATGATGTCTGCCGAAAAACTGTCAACAGGAAGCCCAAAATTCGGATGAGGAATGGGTCTAGCTGACTCTCTCCGGAAGGAGGAGCGGGAGACTTCTACAGGAGAAGGGGGTGGAAATTGTAAAATTTTACTCACTTCTGGGATGATCACCTTGCCCCGATGAAACATCGAACTAAATTCGGGCTCCCGACTGTCTACCTCTGAGTCACTGGAAGTAGTTGAAAAAGACGAAGGACGGCCGTGTGTGTATGAGTAAGACGGAGACGAACTGATAGGTGATCGGGAACGGGAGCGGTAACGGGAAAAACCCCTAGAACGGAGACGGGAAGTTCCCTCCGGGAAATGATCTCTGTCGTAACGATGAGAGCGGGAGGCACTATCACGAGACGAAGACAATGTAGCGTGGTCTCTGGAATAGTTGCGAGTATCGTATTGGATGGAATCAGCATCAACATAGCGATCCCTCGGGCGCGGTAAATGGTCGGTAGCAAGGCCCCGTTCGCCGTAAAAAGCCATCCTCGGAGTGTAGCACGTAGGAGAGTTGTTCAAAGGCGGACGAGAATGATATACCTGCGGCCCGTACAGACGGGGATCGTTAGGGAAGTACGCCCAAGCCGGGGCGTCCGGGCCGGGCCGATGTATGTGACTTTCCGGTTCAGTCCGACAAGAAGTGTCGTTTCGTCTCTCCGATGAGGCGGGAATAGGGCGACTATAGGATGAAACGACGATATTTTCTGAAGGAATACTGCTTTGAACCTGTGACGATGTAGTATTCACAAGGAGAGGGGTTGTAGTTACCCGTCCAAGTGAAGGAACTGACGTGAATTTATCTTGCCACGAAGTGAAAGATTTCCACTGTGCAGTCGTCCATTTTGAACAAATTCCGCAAGGGTTATCCTGTGCACAAAGACGACAACGGAAGCAGGAAGGATGTATATCAAAGACCAAAGGTGACGATGAATTACCACAGGAACGGCAAACATTTTTGCGATTCGCTGTCTTTTTAGATTTTGGTTCAGCCATGTCGTGTCGGAAATAAGATCCTTTACGCTTGTAGAGTGTATCGCTAGGAGCTAACCTAAAAACGCGTGTACACTTCACGCACGCTGAAATAAGAAGGACGATTCGTATGGGCTACTGGGAGGTGCAGTGTGTGGGTGACGTAATAGCCATTTGTTTTGTGTCAGCGAAATGCTTGCGCATGCGCATAGAAATGCATATGTAGGTATCGGAGGTGACGTATTTTCTGTAATAGAATTTAATATTTCAACAGGAGAATCAATATAGAAAACAAACATTTAAAAAAAAATACTTAAAGCTATACTTACCTAGAAAGCTATCTTTATGATTATTCTGTTAGAAATGTGTGTTGTTGTTTTTGTTTTTTTGGGGGGGTGGGGGGTTCGGGGGGGGAATGATGGGTGTTATATTGACTTTACACAAAAACCAATGATAAGTAATACAATTGGTTGGAGTTACTCTCTGCGAATGCTTAAAAACCTTTCCAGCACCAAGTGCAGAGACACAAAGATATGCACACTTGGGTGACTTCCAAAGGCATAGAATTTGAAGCACTAGTCATACAAGCAAAACATGACAAGGTAATTACTTTAAGATCACAGGTGCAACATGCATTTTCACAGAGTTTCTCTTGAAAATGTACATTCTCTTCAGAAATTATGAACATTTATTATAGTGAAACAAAAATCGCAAATAGTGAAAAAATCAAAATGTATAATGCCAGAAAAAGAAATGCAAAATGAAAAATAAACCAAACTCTTACCATGCACATTCATAAAAAATTAAATATTTCACCAGGCAACTTTTTTAGTGAACAAATTATTTAGAAATTAGCATTTAATATCCAAACAAATATTTGTGACAAATAGTTTTATCATGCAGATTTGCAAAAATCTTCAAACAATCCAACGCTGAACCGCAATCTGCCACATTCGTCGGTGCATACTCCCCAAAAAGTGCAACATGCATATTCATGAGCCTGCACTACCTTGAAGGAAGATTTTCTCTCCATCAAGGAATCTTCCCCTCTGAACCTGGGCTTGGCCTCCGCCGCCCGTAAGCCCGGCGACACCCGCTTCACACCCATGGGCAGGTGATCGTGGAGGTAATTAAAAGGCGTGGCAGACATTCGTCTCAAGTTACCGAAGACCGACGCAGTGGATAATTTTCGAGAGGCGTAATTGTTCTGAACTGAATCGTTTATCCATGCCGCCGTCCAACCCTTTATCCAAGGTCAAGGATGCGTTGTGAGTACAAACAGCACAAATTACTTAATTTTTTTATAGAATTATCACAATTATTTCCTGGTTTCACAAACAACAATCCGTGATCTACTCCTCTCTTCACATTTTTCGTTTGGTAAACTGACAATTTGAGACTGATCAGCCCGGTTCATAAGAAGCGAATTTTACAACGCAGCTATGTTTTTGCTATGATTGTTTCATTGCCAATTTGTGATGTCAAATTCGCTTTGCATTCGCAGGAAGTATGAATCAGGCTTTTTTCTTCAAGAAAATTTCCAGAAAACACTCAGAAGATAAACAAGTCACGGAGGAATATTCAAGGAGTGCTCTATATGAAACCTCAATACAAATGCAGACAAATTTGAAAGCTGTCGTAAGACAGTAGAGTCTTTATGTACTGGAAGTCCCCAACAACCAAATGCCACAAACTCAACTCCAGATTTCAGAGTGTGTTTTTCTAAATATTTCAATATACCAGAAACCGTTTCACACCATAAAAGTCATATTAAGAAATTTGTAAAGGTTCCAATACCTTTGTATCGGAAATCAACAACTGTACACATTTTGGGATTAAATTTAGTTCATCAACACTTTTAGTACTCCTAAATGTGGCATATCATAATGAGGGCATTCCATAACACAAAGTGATCCTTTGTCTACCTTACCTGGGCGGAGTTTCGCTGTTCCGTGAAGGAGCTCTCTGGTCTTATCTTGTGGCTTTTGTTTTTTGCGTCCTCTTTTTTCTCCTTCAAGCCTACGTAACTTGCAGCTGCACCAAATAACCCGGTCATCTTTTATGAGAGTGTGATGGAGGAAGTGCAGACAACAGACAATATGAGAACAGGGTGACCAGAATGAAAGTTGGGACAGTGATAAAAGTATAGCCCACCCCCAACAACGCTTTGAAGGGGCACTAATTGTTTACCCACTCTGAACAACATAGCTAGACAAATTAAGAGACAACTTCATAGAGCTGCTAAAGCATAACAATTGTGCTAAATATACACAACTTTCTGCTAAGCAAAAAGATGAAGGATACCAGTCACAGATTGTATTATGTGACATAGTATTTCAGCTGGTGATCTTATTGTGGTTAGAATAATTTTGTTGGGTTTGGCTACTTTTTGTGTTTTAAGCAGCTCTATAAAACTGGACCCAGAGCCCAGGGAGGTGCAGGGAGGGAGGCATTTCCCCCCCCCCCCCAACCTTCTACCAAGGTAAGTTAAACATATATGAGAAATTGTAATGTACCATGCAACCTTTCCCACCTCCCCACCCCCCTACCCCTCCCCTTTCTCACGCATTTCTGCTGGCCAAATCCAAATTAGTATGAAAGATGGGACACAGTGGGCATCGGGCATCCCACAACTACTGAACACATAGCATGACACAGCATTTAAGACCCAGCTTGTGATTCAGAGTATTTACACTTTAGAATGTGTATTTGCTGACCAGTTGTCTGGTTCGATCAGAGGATTTCTAACTTCAATTTGTGCAACCCAAATACGTTTGAGATTGAAATTCATCTCACCATACTAATGCAACAACACAACAAAATTAGAACAGCCCAGCCACCAATGATTATCTGATTCCTTTATAACAAACAATATCACCCAAAAGGAAAGTGGCATAACCAGAGGGATTGAGGCAGGGGTGCTGGCTCCCCCTCCCCCTCCCCCCAAAAAGGGAATTGAAAAGCGCACAACAACCTAGAAGTCTTTGCCCCTTGTCCCCCCACCCCCGCAAATTAAAATTTCTGGTTATGTTTCTGTTAAAAAGAATACTTAGCATTTGACAATGTTGGTGGACTTCATGGTGACCGAGAAAATAATGACGAGGCAATGAACAGACTACAAAATGCACCGTTAATGGTCGAACACAGTGACAAGCCTAAAATGTTTTTTACTGCATTTTTCATTTCTAATATGAGAAAAATAGATGCATCTGTAATAGGACAGGGCAAGCTCTTGGGCATGTGGGTTTGAACTCCACCCCGCCCAATCCTCAAGTGTGCACTTAGTGTAGACCAAGCTGGTTTTCACACAAATAAAACTTCAACAAATTTTCTTGACTATTCTTTTGATTTTTTCCTTACTACTCAGAGCTCGTCACAGTGTCAACCAAACTTGCTTAGAACGGACACAACTTGTTTAGAAGAAACAGGTTACCAGCCCAAATCCCACATAATGTGAACATCATTTGCAACAGGTGCCCTGCTTGTGCTTGCTCAGCAAGTGTTAACTTGTTCATCTTGGCAGTGCTAGTGTATTAAAAGGGCACAAATGTTTACATACCTTTCCACCAACCGCTCCGATGCTAGGCAATATCCCTCCCCCGTCGTCGTCGTCCGACTCCATATTGTCATCTTCTAAATGATTCTCAACGATGTATTTTAAGACATTGATGTGTCCGCGAGATGCGGCACAGTGAACGATAGTTAGACCTTGCTGTTTGAAGAATTGATAATAATAAATAGCATTATAATTCTTTAAATCAACAGTATTAAAGTCAAACATTTCACTTTCAAATGGATTCAACCACAATATCAATATTGAAATATCATTAATAAGTTACATTGTCAAATTAATAAGCATTTAACATTGAACCAAGTGTGTGATAGTGATTTGAACATCATTTCAATCACTTGTCAATATAATTCAATAATCCTTATTTATCATTATCAATAGAGTATGTCAACATCAATTCAATAATCAACATCATATTACAAATTCAATACCAAAACCAATTCAACAACAAAGATCAGAATTATGTTATTAATCAATATCACAAAACATTGTCACTTTTGGGTCGTTCATGTCACGATCACCCAATGGGATTTAATTTGGTTTAAAATGGTTCTAATTTGGAGTGTGAGGTAATTTGGGCTGAAAAAGCTTAAATTTCAAGATTTAGCCTCCTAGGACCTTTATGTTTTATGCTATGGCCAGCCATATTTTGGCAATATTGGCCACAATAGACTTGGTCATCACTTTTCAAATGACCTGCACTATAATATCCAAATAAACCTTTTCACTTATTTTGATGTTGGAGCATTTTTAGGTTTGATGAACCCTTGACCTTTAATTTCACCTTGTGAATCACGTGACCTGGTGATGAGCTTTGGTGCAAATTATGCCTAACATGTTTTCTACAAAATTAATGTTAAAAAAAATCCTCTATCAAAACGGAAACAAAATTGAATTTCTTATGCTATTTCCTTTCAAAAGACACCAGTATCGACAAACTTGGCCTCCTGGTTAGGAAGATTATGGTCATTTAAAATATGATGATCAAGCAAGTTTTTGCCCAAATTGCCAAAAAAAGACTTTCCGTAGCAAGAAACCAAGGGTCCCATGAGGTCCCATAAAACTCTAAAATGCAAGCTTTATCTGTCCATTCACCAACACACCAAGTAGGAGTCAATTTAAAAGGTGGTTGGGAGGGGGGGGGGGGTAGGGTTTAAAATTCCATTGGAAAGGGGGGGTTACTTGACTTGGCATGACCCTTCTATTGTCAATTTTAACATCAAAAGAATATTCAATATCTGTATTGAATCGACTGCCAATATCAGTAATTTAAAAAACGAAACAATTCAATAATCAATACCAACAATGCAAAAATCACAATCAAAAGTCACAATCAATTCAATAAAAAAGTCAACACAAAGTTCAATTTAGTGAGTAGTATCAGTCTACCTTATTTTCACATTTGACTGTAGCTCCACCATACACCAATGCCTCCAACGCTTCAGCATGACCAAACCATGCTGCCCATAACATAGCGTTCATCCCAAACTGTGAAGAAAATAGGTACAATTTACGTTTTAACTTCCATACCTCAATGCATTTTAGTCAAAAAAAAAAACCAAAAACTGTTAATAATCATAATGTTACTTATACCGCACATTTTCCATTTTAGAAAAATGATCAAATGCGCCTTTCAATAAGACGAATAACAATTCTAAGAAAATCCAATTAAAAGTTAACTAATTACATGTATGATTTTACCAGATAGACAAAAATAATATTTAAAAAAAATGTTTTCCTCGTAAGGGCTGTGATCTGAAAATAGAGAATATACAAGCATCATGAACTTAACAGCCAATACTACGAAGACAAAAATAGAAATACTTGGTCTACTTATTAATAATTATTGAGCAACTTGGTACACTAAGTAATTGTAAACAATATAATTGTTCAAAATAGCAAACTCACATAAACAGGATAAGCTCTTACAAAAAAGTAGAATGGATGAGTTTCGTTTTTTTGACGACTATATCTTGTAAGAATTTGCCATTTTATTTTATTTATGTATTCATCTCCTCATTTGTATTTGGCTACTGACTAACAACCCCTGAACAAAGATATTGACAAAGTAGGAAGACAGCCAACATTAGGGCTAGACGGCTCAGTTGGTAGAGGGTTGACAGACAGCCAACATTAGGGCTAGATGGCTCAGTTGGTAGAGGGTCGGCAGACAGCCAACATTAGGGCTAGATGGCTCAGTTGGTAGAGGGTCGGCACACAGCCAACATTAGGGCTAGATGGCTCAGTTGGTAGAGGGTCAGCAGACAGCCAACATTAGGGCTAGATGGCTCAGTTGGTAGAGGGTTAGGAAGACAGCCAACATTAGGGCTAGATGGCTCAGTTAGTAGAGGGTCGGCAGACAGCCAACATTAGGGCTAGATGGCTCAGCGGGTAGAGGGTCGGTAGACAGCCAACATTAGGGCTAGATGGCAGAGGGTCGGCAGACAGCCAACATTAGGGCTAGATGGCTCAGTTGGTAGAGGGTCGGCAGACAGCCAACATTAGGGCTAGATGGCTCAGTTGGTAGAGGGTCGGCAGACAGCCAACATTAGGGCTAGATGGCTCAGTTGGTAGAGGGTTCGGCTTATTAATCTGGAGGTTGCAGGTTAAAATCCCACTCTAGTAAATTTGTCTTTGTTCAATCCAAATTGTTTACAATTTACCCAATCAGTTTTTCCCTTGTAGTTTACTACTTGATAGTTTTTTCAGAAATACATTTTTTCTCATAGTACGAGACAAAATAAATTTATGCTTACCACATGTACATTGATTTTTAAGCATAGACATATTTTTTTTGATTGTCATAAGTGTTTACTTCCAGAGTTTGCCCTTTTATGGTTCTATATTGATTCCAGTAACAGTGGTTTGTTTTACTTTTGTTAATCCTGGCCACCTTAAAATGGGGTTTGTCTTGTCATTTGATGTCATTAGCTGTTCTTGTCTTGATCTTTGTTACTGTTCCATCCCAATATCAGTGCATTTTGGTTTACAATTGTTCTAGTTATCTAAAAATGTTACAGTAAATATTTGTTAGTTTCTTGTATTGTTATAACTTTCCTTAAATCTTTGCCAAATAAATAAAAGTAATAATAAGAAGTGAAAATTGGAGAATGTCGAGGCGTCTATTTATGTGCAACTTGGTTGTGAGATCATTTTGGAGAAGGGGTGTACATGTATGTATGGATTGTCATCACCACACAAAAGAGGAGGGAAAGTAAAAAATGACTTCAAAATCTAATGAATCTATTCAGTTTAATCTCACCTTGTCTGCAGCATCAACGCTGGCATCAGCATCCAGTAATGACTTGATGACCTCAACATGACCTTGACCTGCGGCTAAATGAAGAGCCGATCGGTCTTTCTGTACAAAATATTTAGAAAATAATTAAATTATCAAAAAGGTTCAAGACTAAAGTTCTCGTGTCAAGAGTGATGGTTTGGGTTCCATGACGCTTGTGTCCGAAGCAAGACTTAACGAAACAATTGCTTTGTCTATGTTATGTAACATTTATTGTTAATAAAAGGGCTTGCCCCTGTGTTTTCTCTGACATTTTGGCTACTGAATGACAGATTCAACTTGTCCACTCGCCGTCCACTCGCCGTCCACTCGCCGTCCACTCGCCGTCCACTCGCCGTCCACTCGCCGTCCACTCGCGCACATGCTAACTCAAATACCTATCGGTCAACTCGTACACGCACCAACTCATAAATAAATACTTGTAAGCACACCAACTCGTATGCAAATCAACTCCTAACATTGTATGAGAGAAAAAAAATTAAAAATACACAACCCACAAACCCACAAAACAAACAAACAAACAATTTGATAACAACAAGTTTTAAATTCAAAGCAAACACTAACTTCAAATAAAAACTGCCAAAACCTTGAGATGAAATTTAAATCACAATGGGTCTGGACCTTGTTTTCCATTTAAACAAGAGAAATGAACTTCCATGGGAGTTGGTGGGTGTACGAGTTGGAGGGTATGAGTTGGTCCATATGAGTTGGTGTGCGTAGGAGATGAACAGCATTGTGTGTACAAGCGGGACCATTCAAAAAAGCTCTGTATACGACATGCACCAGCTGCTACAGTAATGAGTACTTTGTTATGCAAATTAGTAGATACTAAGCGCACTATAACATTTGTGTATTATTATGAACACTAAATTATGCCTAAAAACAACTTGCACAAGCATGTACACATATCATTGATTTATTTTGTTTTACTTTTTTTTTTCATAAAATGTTTGCATTTATTTCTTTAATGGTTTGTATTTCTTTTTATTTCAGTTTATCTACTTCTAGCCACAAGTTTGATTGATTTGTTGGTGTCAGCCTTATACCCTCTCCACATTTTGCCTTTGTCCTTGTAAGTTTATCTTGTGCAATGTAAGTGACTTTGTTTTAATCTGTTTTTGAGATGTGGAGTGAAACAAATAATATTGGTTATCATTTACATTTTATTCAGTGGGTTTCCTGGAATAAAATCAACACCAATGTAATTTTCACAAGTAACTTTTTTTATCTGAAGTTTGATTGTTCTCAATTGAGAGGTAGGGTGCAGTGGTCTAATTACATGTAATGCAAATAATTTCATAATTGATTTTTTTCTTTCTTCTAATTTCTTTCCTTACCTCATCCATGCAGTTCACATTTAGGTGATTAGTACGCTTTTCTTTGATAAATCTTTCCAATTCTTCTAGATTTCCAGTCCTGGCAAGTTCATGAAACTTCTTCTCGATGGGAAGTACTGCAAAGAAAATAAAAGAACAAGATGAGGGGGCGCATTTCTTTACTGAAGAGTTTGGTTGGTTTGGTTGGGATACATGTTTTTAGGGTAAGGGTGGCATACGATGGCTTGGGGTGGGGAAGGATGAGGTGGCATATGATCTGTTGGGGTGGGATAGGATGGGGATGGCAGGATGGGTTGGGGTAGGGTATGATGGGGTTTGCTTAGGATGGGTTGGGTAGGAGGGGTGGGGTTGGAGGGGGTGGCATTGGATGGGTTAGGATGGGGATGACATAGGATGGGATGACATAGGATGGGATGGGGTTGGGGTTGGGATGGGATGGGATGGGGGTGGGGTGGGATGGGATGGGGTTGGGGTTGGGGTGGGATGGGATGGGATGGGGTTGGGGGTGGGATAGGATGGGTTGGGGGTAGAGTATGATGGGGGTTGCTTAAGATGGGTGACAACGGATGGGTTGGGGTGGGGTAGGATGGGTGGCATAGGATGGGTTGGGGTGGGATAGGATGGTAAATGACAATTTCTGGTTAGGCCACTGAAGGACAGGAAATACAGTGTCACATAAATCAAGAAACATGTATTTGGAGACAAGTCCAACACTCCCTTGACATCTTTTGCATTTTTTACCAAACACTGTTCATTGTTCTTTCTTCATTGCATGACAAATATTGGGGATGATCCACTAAGCATGAAGGTCCATGTTAAATATGGAAAACTTTTTTGCTGAAGAAAAAAAAATATCTTAACTCCACCAGTCTAGAATTACCATAAAGCCACCGAGATGTTTATTAGCTATGGTGCAAAAAATAATTCAGTGGCCTGACCTTTTGACCCTATAGCAGAGTGTTAATTCTCTTAAATCTCTTGATTTTCAGCCTTCAAGATTATCATGATTATCTGATTATAGGGTTGAACCGTCAGGCCACTAACTATTTTTTGCATTTATACCACATGTCCTTTTGGTTGGTAAGCATTTTGCAACAGCTAATTGTATCTTATCTTATGTTTAGTTAGTGTGCAAGTACTAATGTAACTATGTTAATTCCCTAAAGGTTCAGAGTGTGTGAACTTGTTGATTAATCAAACCAGAAATCATTGCATGAAAATGAGGCTTCCTAAACACACAACACCACCACCACACACACACACATTCCGACTGAACCGAATTGTTAATTAGTTGTGGACATGGACCATGTATGTAGCCATGAAAATTAAATTCCCGCCCGTATATAAACAAGTTATTGGCACCTGCATTCTCCATACTACACACTACACGCCGGTGATACCACAGCACACATATACACGAGACACTAGAATACTCACAAACATCATCCGTATCAAAGTCAACTCTCTGCCCGCCCGTATCCGACATGACTACCGCAACAAATCTTCAATCTGACGTCCGTACGTTGTTCGCAACAACCATTTCAAAACGCTGACAAGTAGTGAAAACTATACTCGCGTACATAGATTTTTATCAAAATGAGCAAGGAGTTCGCTTTGTATTGTACATGTGGTAGCAACCCTCGAGTATGTTCATGTCTTCCTGTATGAAATACCAATACCATCGGTTCAGCTCCGTTCACTTCATTCACAACCAGATAAACCATTGCTGCCTGTTCTATTGATATTAAAATTTGACCCAGTACCGATCCTATTAATGTTTATACACGACTTCCCACTTACTAACGCTTGGATAGAGTATCTATTGTTTACAGACAAAACAACTTTCAACAGGTGTATTTGCCCAACCTGGTAAACCGTTATGGTATTGCCTGGCTAGGTTGGTGCCGTGATCCAATAATCGTGTTAACGGTTATGTAAAAAGGACTGGGGACATGTCGGCTTCGTACTGCCGATTACCAAGGACGAATTTGTACTAATTGCTGGTTGTCGGGATTATTTATAACTTCTCAAGTTGACCTTGAAAATTGGGGCAAGGAAGAATACTTGAATTGGAAAATTTCCTTTCGCTTTTCTTGTTATTCTTTTTTATAATAAAATGTAACATTCGAGCTTGATGACAGATGTTGAAAATAATTTGGTTCACAAGCTTATTATTTTTCTTTGCCTTTCGTGCCGACTGCCGTATTTACTTGTATTTGTTCTGGTTTGTCTTTAGCCACACAGCAAGACTGCCATTGTAACCCCAAAATCCAACGCAATAATCCACCCGATGTAATGCATTCCAGATGTGGGGAAAATTTTGCTTTAAATCGAGCAAACTAATACACAGGAGTGAAAAGACAAAGAAGAATGAGGAAAGTTCTATGCCGTTCTTTTTAACGCAACTCGTCTTCTGTTCTTTCTTTCTTTTTTAGACCGTGGGGCAGTTTTTTCATCAGCAGTAGAACAAAAAAACAAAACAAAAGACTATTGAATAGAAAGCTGCATGAAAATATTACACATGATTCCCCCTTTTCTATTTTCTCTCTCCCCTCTCCATCCTCCATGTCTTTATTCTTTATTTCTCTTTTTATCCTTTTGTTTATCAAGAGGGAGGAGGATTTCGAATGTTTGTTTGCTCATGTCATTATACATAGAGAAAAATTATTTTTCTAGACTCATTTTGACTAAACAATTTATAAATGTTGAGTTGAAAACAAAGGTTATGTTTAGGCCGTGGCGGTATCCCCCCCCCCCCCCAGCATCCTTGCCCCACCTAAAATTTAGATTTTTAAAGCTCATGCACAAATGCATGGTTTCACTTACATACATGAAATAGCGCCCCCGCGCCCCCCCTCCCCCCCATGGAAATGTCAGGTTTCGCCGCTGTTTGGGTCATAACAAGTGCAACAAAAAATCGGGCTCGAATTCGGCATACTTTTTTGTTGTTCTTGTTCTTCTACTATTTTGTTGTCTTTTCTTAGAACACCGTTAGTTGGTAGGTCAGTAGGGGGTAGTGCAGTGCTGCGGTCACCACGGCTAGTCGAACAACAGATTACAGGCTGTTATAGAAAGTAGCAATATTCCGACCCCGTGAATTGTGTTTCATGACTTTACCATCGTCCGATGAGACTGAAACGTACACCTTCCCCGTGGGCTTCTTGGTCTTTCTCACTCTTCCTCCATACGACATTCGAGTTTCTAGCACCATGATGAATTACAAATCCTGTGCGTGATAACCAGCCAACTGGTGGTGTTTGCACAGTATCAAGCAGAAGCAGAAGCAGAAGCAGAAGCAGAAGCAGAAGAAAGTATAAAGGTTACAATCTCCAAAAGATAAAGTTCCTCCTCGCTCAAAAACCCTGTCTTGACGGTTCCAACTCTGACCAACAATGTCTGCTGTTGTGGTACAAGTCCCACGATTTACACTAATAGGCAAGCAAATCAGATTGGAACGCCCTCCAGCTTTATTAAACCATGGAGTTTAAAACACAGGACAATTCGTAATTCCTCGAATTCAAATTTTAATTGCCCCCTTTATATGACCATTTGAATAAGAAAAGGCGGACCCACCCCCGTGAGTGCAGGACAACAAAAGAAGGAATTCTGCTCTTTTATATAGCCATGACACAAAATTGGTAGTAGGCCATTAGGCACAATCATGGATGCACTCCAGAGAGCAGCCATACATACAATAACGTTCAACGCAGTATACCATTTCGGAAAAAGGGTAAATCAACTGCAGGGTGGGGAGACGTTCAGACGTTTTGGAGACTGTATTTTTATATTAATAATACTTTTTTAGGGAGCTCGATGTCCATAACATTTTCAGATGTTGGGCCTTAATGGGTAATAATGGCTAAGTAAATAAATCTTTAAAAAAATTAAAAAAATAATCTCTATATTTAGACTTGTTCACCGGTGAGTTATTGACCATTTCGTCGCACTGTGAGCAGTATATAGATAGTTCCCAGTAGACGCCATCTTTACGGGCAAATCGCATTTTGGCTTGCAGGCGCGTCAAGCGCTCAAATTAATAACGCAGCCGCGTCATTCACTAACCAATCACGCAATGAGTTTTGTGAAATGTGCGCGTGCTGCACGCCGTTCTCACGCGTAACGCAGGACTGTGTGTTCCAAATTGCCCGTAAAGATGGCCGACTTACGTCATACTGCAACCTATCTATACAACTTGGTCGTAGCAGCCATTATTGTATTTTTGTTTTGAGGAAAGTAAGCACCATTCATTATTTTAAATAATGTACCTTCAAAATAACGTTCTGCTCATCGTTGCATTACGCTTTGAGTTGCAATTAATTCAGTGCGAATACTTGTATAATATAAAACTGGCATGGGACTATCATGTAATGATATTTGAAACACAGACGTCGGGGGGAAGGCATACGAGAGGAATTACTTTACTCGGGAAGAAGATATGTCGTGAAAAAATAAAAAAATAAAAACAGATTCGAACCCGACAGTTTTCAGGATGGTAGAACTAACTTAGTTTATGGGATTTCAGGCACATGCATGGTGGGGTATTAATGTATATTTGGTTTGCGGTAACACCATGTGTATATCTACTTGCTAGGTAGATTTAAGGACTCACTCCGCGGCAGTGAAGTCAATACAGAGAAGTCCCCTCGATCCAATAAGCGAGAGAAGGAGTCCCGGCCGATTTCCTACCTTCCGACCAGGTACATGTAGTAGTAAAAAAAAGCAGCACAGTTCTTTTCAGAACTGAGAAGTTTCCCGAAGTCTCCCGAATTCCAAATAATCAACTCCGCGGCAGTAATAAATGGCAAGACAAGTTCTCAAAGAACAAAATCTACTTCAAGTAGATAAACACATGGTGTTACCACACATTAATGTAGTTTACTTACAAATCCTGTCATTACTTTTGACTGGAACTGCTGTTAGGTGACTATTCTCGGCTTAAAACAGAAAGGAAATAAAAACAATACGTTGTCAGTTTGTAACTAACTACGGAGTCCTAGAGGTGCATTCCGACTTGTCGATATTGAGTCAAAAATTCCGCCTTCACAACATCCCGTTCGAAGCTGATTATAGTCCCAACATTAAATATATGGGAAAAAGTCCTGAGTACTTTCTCTATACATTTTAGGATGTCGCCTCGTTGAGACAGTTTTCGTCTACAGGGAAGTCGACACCGGGAGTCGGATAGTTTTTTATGTCCTCATCGTGCGATAGATGTCTGATCTCAACAAGACGAATGTCACTTCGAGAACTCCGTACACGTCCCTTTAAAAAGGGTTGTAAGGAGAACATTATTCAAACACTTTACATTGTTGCATGCTGTGATGCTGTCTATGGTGTTTTGTACATCTAAGGAGGCAAATGGCACCCGAGGCGAAGCCGAGGGGCTACCTTCAAAAAACAAATAGAATGTTCCGAGTGCGGTGTGAACGAGTTTCCATTTCTTTTTTGTGTTTTATTGCGAAAATAATTCAAGTGATAAGGATCTTGCCTTTGTGCGAGTTATAATATAAAACAATAATTGAATGCATTTCGTTCGTGCGTGTATCGCAGAATAATAATCATGAGGTGAAGTCTAGACTACTCCATCTCATGAGGCAATTGGCATCCAATATTTTGAATAATAATTGTTTTACTATAGTTATTGTTGTGAGAAACTTGTTGTTTGTTAATAACTTTTGTTCGTTGTGTTTGTTTGTTGTTGTGGATTACTGTCGTTGTCATTGCTGTTCTTGTTGTGAGCTGTCGTCAGCGTCATCGTCATCAGCATAATAGCCATTTTCGTTTTTTATCAATGATTTAAATTCTAGAGAGAGCTGTGTTCTTACCTTTGAACTTGGGTTTGTTTTTCTTGTGCCGATGACGAAGCCTGGCTTTGACCCTTGAGGCTGAAGAAACGGACATCGGGGTCACGGTGGTAGCTAGGTCGTCGTTCCAGTGGTCGCCGGATCTACTCCGATCATCAGAGGAGTCGGATTGGTTTTCCTCCTGCTCCAGGACCCCACTCGTCCTATTCTGGAATGAACCATAGCTCCTGTGAAGGACCACTCGACTGTCTGTCTTGATCTTCAACTCGTCACATTCCCTGTATTTCTGGTAGTCCTTGGGGTGTTTCGAATCTGATGAAGAAGAGACCGTAGACGGGGATAGAGTGTTATTGGATCTGCTGTCGGGACGCTGACTTCTGGGGCCTCCAGTTCGTGGTAGTTGGAGGTAATTTTGGTTTGTTGTGTCATCATCCTCGTCTATGGTTGGGAGCGATGTACCACTGTAACCGCTATAGTTACTACTCATGGCTAGCGAGTGCAGTTCAAATAAATGGCAACCTTGTCAATCAGGTATATTGTTATCAAAACAAATTTCAAGTGTTCTGGGGATACAGGTAAACCCACTTACTAATTAACAAAACAAAGTGAACGTCATAATCAAACATCAACTCAAACATTGTGTCTATGTATCCTTGTGCCAAAACCCGAGTGCTTGTTTAAACACAAGGTTGTAGACAATAGCATAAATTACTGGTGGGTGTATCGGCATCGAACATTTTACAATTAATTTCTGATATTTGTGCTGGTTGGAAAAACTGCATGTCACACTAAAACAATAATAATATTTAAGAGTATGAATTACAAATATATTTCGAAAAACATACACAACTTGCAACAAACCTGCGTTCAAGCGTAGAACAGTTTGTTTATTTATTTATTTATGTGTGTTTGTATTTGTGCGTGCTTAGTTCGCTTTGGCTAAGTCCAAAAACAAATAGTCTGCCAAACTACCGGTATCTCATTCTTAATCATAACTTTTTCAAATCTTTGCCTCTGAATCGAATCGTCCAGGACGCTAGATATGCAGTGGTTAAACGATCCTGACCTAAACAGGGTTAAGCATGACTGGTTTACACGCTGGAAACTCCGACCGGATCAGGATTAAACCGGATCGGGTCAAAGGGGGACAACCTGGACACCTGGTGGCCAATCAGTGTGATTATACGGTTCCTGCAGCACCTTTCCAGACTTGCATAGAACCCGCATCCGGTTCACTTCGGAACTTTGAGTTTTTCGATAATTGTTAATATAGGGCCTCCGAAGGCTTTGTAAATATTATCTCACAATGATGTAATAATTTCATTTAATTCATTAATTAGTGCATACCGAATATCACCAGTTTAAGTTGGAATTTGTTATTACGTACAATTGAATACTTTTTCGCAGTACAAAAACCAATCGAGCACACACCCTCGTGATCTGTCGTCCTGAGGGGTGGAGTGGGTACCGGTCATCATGGTTCTTTTACTTTGTTCAGAGTCGTATGCTTTCCCTCTGAGCGTTTGTTCCCTTATATTGAGTTGGAGATTCAGCAATCATTGTGAATTGTAGCATTGTATTAAATAAATGGAACACGGAGTTTTTGTTTCTGAACGTGTTTTCTTATGTTTCATGTTGGTCAATATGATCCCGAACGGCTAGAAAAAACCCAACCATCACAAAAGAAGTTTGTCTTCAGAAGCCGACAAACTGAATGTTTTCAGTTGGTTAACTTCGTTTATCAAGCGTAGCCTCCTCCTTCCACTGGAAGCAAGTCTTGTATCTGATCCATTCATTATGTGTGTCATAAAATTTGGACAAATTCAGATGTCTCTGTTTATTTGAATATTTATTATTGCAAATTTTAACTTGTGAAAATATACATGTTTTCCTTTCAGCATCGAACTATCTCCCATAATCATGTTTAGCACTTCAAAAAAAAATGCATACTCATAAGTTTACAGAGTGGTGTCATGATCAATTGTAATTTGATTGGCTTCACGCTTGTTATTGTTATGGATTGAGACTTGTCGGTTGATTTATTGATCCATAATTATTGGTCTAACTAGATTTTCCGTCGCAAGTCAAGTGCAAAATCGTGTCAAATCTCAAACGCCACCAACGTCAAGAATCACGATCCAGGTTTCGCGTTCTATGAGAACGGCTAGATAGGCCAACATAATACGAGACTGAAAATCTCGTGGGTATGCGAACGAGATCTCGTTTCCTTCACTGGAAAAAACACAAGGTTCTTTTTTTGGATGACCTAATAAAAACCCGTGGCTATTTTTCCCCCAACGTGCTCAAAACACTGCTGCAAGAATCATCACACTCAAGTAAGTAAATTATTCCAGTGCTTCATATACTGGTTGCCAGTTCAGTTTAAAATTTGTTTCAAACTGATCCTTGTACTCACAAAGCCATAAATGGCCTTACTCCTCAATACTTCACCGATCTTATGCAACTTCAGTCATCTTTTCCTAACTTAAAGTCATCAAATAATATTCTTCTCCACAATCCCAAAATGGAAACTTAATTCATATGGTGGCCGTACATTTTCCAGTTCGGCACTTACGGGACGACCTCCCTATAATAAGACATGGCTTACCAATTCCGACATAGTGTGTTTCGTAGTACTGTTGGGACATCGGTAGTACGCCATGTTTACAGCAGCGGAAACAGCAAAAAAGGGTGCCCGTAAGTTTGGATTTCACTCCAGTCCCATGCTGGCCTTTCTCATGTTGAAAACGCTTCCGCCAACCCATGATGAGTGTTACATCAGTCTACTTGATTATATAGACCGTGTCCCTTTGTAGCGCCACCGCTTGTTGGCAAATATGCAGGAAGCTTTCACTACAAATAAATAAGTAAGTAAATAAATAAATACAACAATTTATTAATACAAATAAAGACTTACTGACAAATCAACTATTTTTTTTCATGCTAAGAAGACCTAGTCGATACTGTAAATGACTGACACATACAGACAAGTACGCTGAAGGCAATTGTAGTTAAATCGGGGGGGGGGGGGGTTCAATATGACATCAGAAGGCTTAACTTGGTGTTAAGGTATACCGATAATCTAAACACAAATAAAAAGTCGTTTGTAGTGAAACAAAGGTGTTTCAATCTTGCGTCACCTACGGAGGCCATGAAATGACATGGGATCATGTAATTTTCGTGGGATCGAACGAGATATATGCCATGGAAACGCGATCTGATGGAAACATGTTACTAAAGTTACTAGAAGTTCAGGGAGCAGTCCCAGAGGCGTCTGTGAGGGGCCTCTGTGTCAAGTTTTGTGGGGGAAATAGACAGGGTGAATATAAGGGGAAATGGTTGAGGAAAATGCTTTCCTTTGTCAAGGTTCAATATGAAAACCCCAAATGAAAACTGACGTCAAATAAAACCTTGATTCCAGAAATAAATTATTTCTCAACCAAACACCACCTGTTTTAGAATGTGGGGGATACGGAGGGGTCGTGGGTTTGATGCTACCCTTGAGCATTTTACGCTTTTCATGTTGTGTTGACTTTTTTAGTACACACATTTTAGGAAGTTTGACACATATTTTTACCATTAAAGCAGCGTTTTTGTGAGCAATAAGTATTTTTTTATTTGAAGCCGGGTACCTTTGTATCACTGTGGGCTTGTAAAATTATTTAACATTAGTTTTACCTTGAGAATAATTATCTTACGATATTTTCGTGAATCCACGAAAAGTTTCGGACGTAATGTACACAAAGAACGTAGTTCCGGTCGGCTGTTACAAGATGCGTTGGTGTGAATGCTGGGGGAAGTTGGTGTTCGATTGGCTCATGTCAGAGGCTCACCCGGATGAACACACCGGGATTGACCCGGGGAAGCTAACCGAATGCACACTATATGAATTACCTTTGGTTCCCATTGAATTAGAGCAGCAAAATGTCTCCACGGTAGTCCCATCGTTCGGCTCTACTGGGGTTACTTTCCTGCCCGGTCAGTTAAAATGGAGATCGTGAGAAAAATGCAAGCCGATCGAGAGCATCAACACGGAACCAACAAGCCATCTATGACAGCAGCAACTAGAATAGCATACGTTTATAGACCACGTAAACCTGTGACATCACATGTTTACAAAAAAGCAATAGAGCCTGTATTTCTGCATGCACGATTTGTACACAGTTCAATAGAAAATCTATAAAAAATGTTTTACATTTTATTGCCTTGTCCGATTTTTATCACCTTTTGATATGAAGAAAGAAGGCACATCTCACAACTTGTTCAGTTATTACCCATGAATTTATGGAAGTTATGACACAAAAAATGTCAAGTTACCCATAGACTATGGCCAGTGTAGTATCTTGCCTGCCAAAGAGGCCCTGGAATGTGAAAGGTCATCTTTTTGTAAACAACGGTCACATGGTCTACCCGTTACTCAATACTTGTAATGTTTATTTCTTCAGCAATATCAGAAGCAACCATGTAGGTCGACGTCCGAGCCCTTGTATGAGAAACAAGGGCGGGGTTCGTTTTGCCAGCCCTTCATGGATTTGTTTGTTTGTTTGTTTGTTTGTTGGGTGGGTTGTTTGTGGGGTTGTTTGTTTGTTTGTTTGTTTGTTTGTTGGGTTGTTTGCTTGTTTAGATGATCTTCCCAACAAGAGAACTCGACAAAGCTCACACAAGGAGATATAAAAGCCAAGCTGGCAACAGCAAATCTCTCTCATACAAACAATTTGTTTAACGTCTATGATTATGACTGAGTTGCACAAATCAATTAACTTTGATTCAGTAACTTGACGACATTACCTAGTTTTAGTCATGATTGTGAAATCAGTGGTTGGCCTGGCCGGATTTGAACCCACAACCTTGTGATTGCAAGTCCTGCAGTCTGAACCGCTTGAATAACTCGGCCCGGGGTATAGAGGACTCCCCGGATTGCTCCCTTTTTATTTCCCTCGGTGTATTTCACACCATTTCTCTCAGCTGCCGATTGACACTGTGTCAGCCTGTGTGACAAAGTAATCTGCCACAGAGTAATGTGATTCTTAAAGAACTTACTCATTTCCCTCGATCAAAATGTTGACATTTTTGGAGAGTAACAAGATTTGAAATGGCTTTGGCCAAAGTGCCGCACATGACTCGACATTTCCTTTGGGTGTATAACAACTGTTTTGCACGATTTGTACAAATCTCAATGGAAGAACACATCTCAATGGAAGAGTTTGCACTATAATAATAACTAGTTCTTATATAGCGCATTTCACAATAACGGTATCAATGCGCTTTACATTAGTGCCCTGGTCATTGGGCCAATAACATTCCTTTAATCTTTCTCAGCTCCCTGGGGAGTATACAGCCCGGGTTGCCGTGATGGCGCTCCGAATGCTTTTTCAAACACAATATCAACCTCTACCCTTGCAGGTACCCATTTATACCCCTGGGTGAAGAGAAGCAATTATAGCAAAGTGTCTTGCTCAAGGACACAAGCGTCATGACCGGGACTCGAACCCACACCCCGATGACTAAACCACCAGAACTTGAATCCGATGCTCTTCTTAACCACTCGGCCATGACACCCTACACTGTCTGATTTTTACGAATTGGTAATGATGACGGGCAAATGTACAACAATACTGAGTTGTTATTTGTATAACATATGATTGTATGCGGAAATTATGACACAAAATACCAAGATTCCCATATGACCAATGTAGTATCTCACTTGCCAGAAAGGCCCTGTATGGAATGTACACAGTCATTCTGTGTGCGTGTAAACAAAGATTCACCCAATGTGCGTGTGTGTATGTTGTGTAAATCTACTATATAATGTATTCCATTTTACGTAAATCTTTCAAATTTGTGACCTCTCCCTTAGACTACAGTAGTTGGACGTCCAATCCAAAACTCCGTCTCATAGTCGATTCAGCATAAAAAGAAATAGCAATAGGGCCTACCTACCGGGCGTTCTGTGTCAGAGTGTCGGAGGGAGTGCAAGCAAGATCGTCACTGCCGAGAACGGTCCTTCCTTCCGGGCAGACTTGCACAGACAGTCGTGCTCTTGATTACATGGTATTTTGTGCTTTGAACTCCGTGGTATTCATGCTCTCTGTTTCTTATCCCAACAATTGAGAAAACACCCAATGCAAGGCCGTGCGACACCCCACGACAGCTCATGAAACACGACTGTTGCTGATAGTGCTGTTAGTTCAGGCGTTTCTACTCGGTTATAATTGTCGTTTTTTCTGTTTGGTTCATCGAATAGCAAGGACTATTGTTTGATGCCCTTGGTCTGTGCATGTGCGGGGTGACAAGGGTTGAAGGGAAAAAAACATTTGGGGGGGGGGGGTACGTGCATGTTTTGGGTCAACACCCAACTGTTTGTGTATATACGGAAACGTTAAAGGGATACCGAGAGATTTGAGAAAGTCATAATTACGACTTAGTACAATTATTAGTCAAAATTATAACTTAGACTAAGTCTTATTATGATATATTATTATCATCGTAATAATTTTTTTAAATAATGATATAATTATAGAAGTTGTATTGATGTCACTAAATCACAATTATGTCGCTTAAAACACTTCCGTGGATTTGGTTGGACAGAAAATGCAAAATAAAATCATATTATTTTTAATTTGGAAGTTTAGCAAACAGTGCCGAGTGTTTTATAAGCCCATGGACATACAATCATTGTAGAAAGGTGTCTGTGTGTGTGTTCTGAATCAAAGTGATGTTTAAATATAAAAAAGTGCATATTTATAACAACAAAGGACTGGTTTGTCGTTTATTCACCCAGAATAAACCGTTAAGGTTTTTTTAAAGAAACTGACAATTGATCACCACCATGAGACAGCTTAATACAACTTCAGTTGAGACATTTTTAGAGTTTATTTCGGTTTTATTGCACATTTTCTTATTATTATTGCTGATGCTGCTGTTGCTGATGTTGCTGCTGTTGCTGCTGCTGTTGTCGTGTTGTTGTTGTTGTCGTTGTTGTCGTTGTTGTCGTTGTTGCTTTTGTTGTTGCTGAAATATTATTTCAAAGTAATAAACCACAAGGGCAAACTGACTGGGTAATGTTTAAATAATTCGGGGTTGAACAGCGAAAAAGAGTGGGACTTGAACCTGCGGCCAATGGCTTGAATGGGGAGACACTATGACTAAACATTAGGGCAAGTCAGCTCAGCTGGTAGAGTGCTATAGTCTTGGCCCAAGACGTCAGTGATCGATAGTGGATAGTGTAATGCGCTCGGTTACAACTCGTTACAGCGCGCCCTCTTGTGGCTTGAATTACCCAAGTTGGTCACAGGTTCAAGTCCCAACCTGATAACTTTCGTCTTTGTTCAACTCAAAATTGTTAAGTGTTTCAGGAGAGAATTTGTTTATTATCGAAATTAAATATATCAATTATAATAATTATGTATACAATTTGCTCTTCTGTTCGTTTGGGAAGTGAACCAGACAGGCAGGGGTGTAAACTTCGACTCTTTCGAGAAAAACCTATTTTTTGTATGCACAGCTGATTTAAACCAAACAAATCATAATAATAACAACAAATGAATAAATTATCAACAAATACTAATTGTGACCAGAAATAAGTTTGAACAGCGTTTAAAATTATCACATCCCGCTTGTCATCGAGTTGAGCATTCTCGGAAAATGCCAATTTCTTGTTGACCTAATCTAGAACTAGCTGCACTTCTAAAACAGCAAAACAACGAGGACTTTAGAGGAGAATTCTGCGGGTTAAGCCCGGAAGATGGTGTCCCAGAATATGAACCTGAAAACGGAACATAATAAATAAACACAGCAAGGTTGTTTCCTGCTGGCCAATAGTTACGAGATGTTCTGAACAATTGACAACATTTCGGACATCGGAACAACTGTGAAACATTTTAAGAAATGACAATTGAGTGTTTGTGACGTCTTTACTGTGTTATTCGATGCACCAACAAAATGAGAGTCATGTAACTCATAGAGCGCAACGACTTGTTGTAGGCTAGGGCCTAAAAGAAGAAAAACATTTTGGCGTAAACTAACCAACTAAAAATGCAGTTGACCGTATTTATTTTTTACTTTAAAGAGGAGAAGGGGAGAAAAATGTAAAAAGAAAAACAATAACAACCAAACGGTAAAAATACATTATCAATCCAAGGAAAATTGCAATGTGGTGGATCAAAATACGCTAATTCAAACTCTTTTCTCTTTCTGTTATTTTGCAGTAACAACCAATTGCTTACCAGGTGGGTTTAGACATAATTATTTTATTCCATATATTTTCATATATTATATATAATATATATATATATATAAAAATAAATTTTCAAAAATAAACTAGAAGTCCGACCTACCGACCCTCAACTTTTCAGGTCCGGTTACGCCAAATTTGAAGGCCTTAAAGGTAAAGTCGTGAATGATAATAATATGCATTTTGTTTTGTGCAACGCTGTTACTCCAACATCTCTACTGCGGCAGATGTTTAGTCCCGTGTAGCTCCAATTTCCAGTGAAGTAGAGACCCACTATGCTCACCGCCGTGGCTCTGAATGAAAGAAACGGATTTAATTATTAGTTCATCAGAAAATAACACCGATAGTACTCTATTTTTTCCCCATAAAAATAAACTTGGTAAAGAATTCTGGCGAGCTGTTGATAGTATAAAACAGTGTCAGAAACAACCTCGATGTAGTTTCAGAGAAAGAGGTAAATTTTCACCCTGAAATTCCGAGAAAGGCTTCAGGCGTGAAAGCAAACAATTCTAATATGCAACAAGGGCATTTTTGCTTTATATTTTTTCTTGCGCTTTTTTACAGATTTTTTAATTTATTTATGCATATGTTAGGATAATACCAAGTGAAAATACTCGACTTTGACAATTACCCAAAGTATACTTTGTCTATTGGGTACGATTTGAAACTTTACACGGTGGGAGTACAATCAAGTGAAGTTTGCGGTGACACCATGTATGCCTACATCTCTTTCATGAGTTGTTGCGGTTCTGAGTTATCAAACCCCCGGCTCCTCTCAGGATCAGAGCCACCACTACTCATAAAAGAGATTTATGGGAATGGGTTCACCGGAAACCTCACTTGATTTTAAAAATTTTGCTGAATGGATACACTATAGCGTTGCTCTGAGGATGATATCATTCACTGCAATGCTATAGTTTTCAAGGGGGAATAATAAGAAACATACATGTGTAAAAATGAGAGTGATTTTGTTTTTCCTCAACCAACCGGTTTTTGTCTTTGACAAAAAAACAATAATAAACCGCTACGGCTACCACTAGAGGGCGCTATTGACAAGGACAATTGGTGATTAGAAGTTTGGTGGTTTTAAATTGATGCTAAAAATGCGTTCTAATATTTTCGTTTCAAAGGATTGTATTCAATATTCACTGATTAAAAAACCAGTACATTTTACAGTCAGTATTAAAAAAAAAAAAATTATAAGTAAAAGTAAATGAATTATCGTCATTGGGGTTATTTCGATTGTGGCGATCGGAATAAGCAACAGCGATTAGCAGGGTCTTCTTAACCCTTTCCAAGACTTTGACAGTATTACAGACGGAACTTTTTTTTCTGGAGGATTAAAATACACTATAAGATCAGTAACGCCCCTTGTTTTGGTTATCGATAAGTTATCAAGCTGGCCCTTCCTCTTAACATCTCTTTGTCCGTCATCTAAAATTTCTTTCCTCCATGGTTTAATTAATGCCCTCACAAGGATTCTGCCTTTTGATTGGTTAAGAGCGCGTCACACATGTCTTATTTTTACAAGAAAGCCGCATAAAAGCGACGCGCTCTACTCGCAGCAAACAATGTACTATGTACTATACCCATGGCAACCAAATACTCTACCCATAGCAGCCAGTGCACTATAGCAACATCAGCTTCTTGGTACCTACACTCAAAAAAATATTTTGTTCAATTAACTTAATTTTATTAAGGCAAGTTTGTTGCCTCGATATAATTGAGTAAATTGAATGGGGAAGGAATACAAGTTGGCGGTACTTTTAATCCCAAGTTCTTTGAACTTAAAATCTCAAAGTCCAATTTACTTATACAGTATGTGTTCCTCTCTTTGTCAAGTTAACTTTACTGATTGGAAATAAGTTGGGATGACATATTTCGATGCAATTACTATTACTCGAATATACGGCAAGTTGAATTAACTTAAGGCTCGAAGTAGGCACTACTTTTAATTGGAAGTAAATTAAGCTCAAAAAGTGTTTTGTTCAATCAGCTTAATTTTATTAAGGCAAGTTTGTTGCCTCGATATAATTGAGTAAATTTAACGGGGAAAGAATATAAGTTGGCGGTACTTTTATTCCGCAAGTTTTTCAAACTGAAAATGTCAAAGTCCAATTTACTAATTTTGATGCAATTATTATTTTACTCAACTATACGGCAAGTTGAATTAACTTAAAATTCGAAGTGGGCGCTACTTTTCATTGGAGGTAAAGTAAACTAAAAACTGAGAGTTCTTCTGAATTGATTACTTCAAATTAATTTTACTCAGTATGGGTTTGTCCATTACATTGAAATGGGATTAATTTAGTTCAACGCAATTATATTTTTGTGTTTAACTTGATTTTGCACTGTAAATAAACGTAAATAATTTGAGTTTGTAAAACTTACATTTCACTTACACATTCACATAAATAAAATGATCTGGGCAAGGTTGATTGATTGAGGTAGATTTTACTAGGTAAGAATTTATTCATTGCACTTGAAATTCAACTGAATTAATGCTACAAAAATCAGTGTCTTAAACTTAAATTGCAGTGTGATTTTATACTTATTTTTAACATGCTACCAGAATTAACACAATCAATTAGGTATGTAAAATCTTTGACATAAAGTTGCCTAAAATTAACTGTTTTGAGGAAATTAACAAAATTTGTGGTTATTTCACCTCGCTGAAATCTGTAAATATCACTTAAACAAAGTCATGCAAGGTATGTGTAACTAAAAATATTGATACTCTATAGGCCAAAACCAGTAAGATTGGACATTGCGGTTTGCGCAAATCTCTATAATTTTCATCAAATTAGGTCAACATTACGAATTTGTAAACGCATTTTATATAAACAATTTTACAATAACAGGAATTTTTTACAATAACTGCTTTTCTCTTGAACTTTTCATGGTGCTTTTCTCTTTCTCTTGGAACTTTTCATGGTGCTTTTCTCTTTCTCTTAAACTTTTCACGTTGCTTTTCTCTTTCTCTTGAACTTTCTCTTGAACTTTTCACGGTGCTTTTCTCTTCAGCTTTTCATGGTGCTTTTCTCTTTCTCTTTCTCTTGAACTTTTCACAGTGCTTTTCTCTTGAGCTTTTCACGGTGCTTTTCTCTTGAGCTTTTCACGGTGCTTTTCTCTTGAACTTTTCATGGTGCTTTTCTCTTTCTCTTGGAACTTTTCATGGTGCTTTTCTCTTTCTCTTAAACTTTTCACGTTGCTTTTCTCTTTCTCTTTCTCTTGAACTTTTCACGGTGCTTTTCTCTTTTTCTTAAACTTTTCACGGTGCTTTTTTCTTTCTCTTGAACTTTTCACGGTGCTTAATTTCTCTTGAACTTTTCACGGTGCTTTTCTCTTGAGCTTTTCACGTTGCTTTTCCCTTGAGCTTTTCTCTTGAACTTTTCACGGTGCTTTTCTCTTGAGCTTTTCTCTTGAACTTTTCACGGTGCTTTTTTCTTGAGCTTTTCACGGTGCTTTTCTCTTGAGCTTTTCACGGTGCTTTTCTCTTGAGCTTTTCACAGTGCTTTTCTCTTGAGCTTTTCTCTTGAACTTTTCACGGTGCTTTTCTCTTTCTCTTGAACTTTTCATGGTGCTTTTCTCTTGAACTTTTCACGGTGCTTTTCTCTTTTTCTTAAACTTTTCACGGTGCTTTTCTTTTTCTCTTGAACTTTTCACGGTGCTTTTCTCTTGAGCTTTTCACGTTGCTTTTCTCTTGAGCTTTTCTCTTGAACTTTTCACGGTGCTTTTTTCTTGAGCTTTTCTCTTGAACTTTTCACGGTGCTTTTCTCTTGAGCTTTTCACGGTGCTTTTCTCTTGAGCTTTTCACGGTGCTTTTCTCTTGAGCTTTTCACAGTGCTTTTCTCTAGAGCTTTTCACAGTGCTTTTCTCTTTCTCTTGAACTTTTCATGGTGCTTTTCTCTCTCTTGAACTTTTGACGGTGCTTTTCTCTTGAGATTTTCACGGTGCTTTTCTCTTGAGGTTTTTACGGTGCTTTTTTCTTTCTCTTGAACTTTTCATGGTGCTTTTCTCTTTCTCGTAAACTTTTCACGTTGCTTTTCTCTTTCTCTTTTCACGGTGCTTTTCTCTTTTTCTTAAACTTTTCACGGTGCTTTTCTCTTTCTCTTGAGCTTTTCACGGTGCTTTTCTCTTTCTCTTGAACTTTTCACGGTGCTTTTCTCTTGAGCTTTTCTCTTGAACTTTTCACGGTGCTTTTCTCTTAAACTTTTCACGGTGCTTTTCTCTTGAGCTTTTCACAGTGCTTTTCTCTTTCTCTTGAACTTTTCATGGTGCTTTTCTCTCTCTTGAACTTTTCACGGTGCTTTTCTCTTGAGATTTTCACGGTGCTTTTCTCTTGAGGTTTTTACAGTGCTTTTCTCTTTCTCTTGAACTTTTCATGGTGCTTTTCTCTTTCTCTTGAACTTTTCATGGTGCTTTTCTCTTTCTCGTAAACTTTTCACGTTGCTTTTCTCTTTCTCTTTTCACGGTGCTTTTCTCTTTTTCTTAAACTTTTCACAATGCTTTTCTCTTTCTCTTTCTCTTTCTCTTGAACTTTTCACGGTGCTTTTCTCTTGAGCTTTTAACGTTGCTTTTCTCTTGAGCTTTCTCTTGAAATTTTCAGGGTGCTTTTCTCTTGAGCTTTTCACAGTGCTTTTCTCTTGAGCTTTTCTCTTGAACTTTTTACGGTGCTTTTCTCTTTCACTTGAACTTTTCATGGTGCTTTTCTCTTGAACTTTTCACGGTGCTTTTCTCTTTTTCTTAAACTTTTCACGGTGCTTTTCTCTTTCTCTTGAACTTTTCACGGTGCTTTTCTCTTGAGCTTTTCACGTTGCTTTTCTCTTGAGCTTTTCTCTTGAACTTTTCACGGTGCTTTTTTCTTGAGCTTTTCTCTTGAACTTTTCACGGTGCTTTTCTCTTGAGCTTTTCACGGTGCTTTTCTCTTGAGCTTTTCACGGTGCTTTTCTCTTGAGCTTTTAACAGTGCTTTTCTCTAGAGCTTTTTACAGTGCTTTTCTCTTTCTCTTGAACTTTTCATGGTGCTTTTCTCTCTCTTGAACTTTTCACGGTGCTTTTCTCTTGAGATTTTCACGGTGCTTTTCTCTTGAGGTTTTTACGGTGCTTTTCTCTTTCTCTTGAACTTTTCATGGTGCTTTTCTCTTTCTCGTAAACTTTTCACGTTGCTTTTCTCTTTCTCTTTTCACGGTGCTTTTCTCTTTTTCTTAAACTTTTCACGGTGCTTTTCTCTTTCTCTTGAACTTTTCACGGTGCTTTTCTCTTTCTCTTGAACTTTTCACGGTGCTTTTCTCTTGAGCTTTTCTCTTGAACTTTTCACGGTGCTTTTCTCTTAAACTTTTCACGGTGCTTTTCTCTTGAGCTTTTCACAGTGCTTTTCTCTTTCTCTTGAACTTTTCATGGTGCTTTTCTCTCTCTTGAACTTTTCACGGTGCTTTTCTCTTGAGATTTTCACGGTGCTTTTCTCTTGAGGTTTTTACGGTGCTTTTCTCTTTCTCTTGAACTTTTCATGGTGCTTTTCTCTTTCTCTTGAACCTTTCATGGTGCTTTTCTCTTTCTCGTAAACTTTTCACGTTGCTTTTCTCTTTCTCTTTTCACGGTGCTTTTCTCTTTTTCTTTCTCTTTCTCTTGAACTTTTCACGGTGCTTTTCTCTTGAGCTTTTAACGTTGCTTTTCTCTTGAGCTTTCTCTTGAACTTTTCAGGGTGCTTTTCTCTTGAGCTTTTCACAGTGCTTTTCTCTTGAGCTTTTCTCTTGAACTTTTCACGGTGCTTTTCTCTTTCTCTTGAACTTTTCATGGTGCTTTTCTCTTGAACTTTTCACGGTGCTTTTCTCTTTTTCTTAAACTTTTCACGGTGCTTTTCTCTTTCTCTTGAACTTTTCACGGTGCTTTTCTCTTGAGCTTTTCACGTTGCTTTTCCCTTGAGCTTTTCTCTTGAACTTTTCACGGTGCTTTTTTCTTGAGCTTTTCTCTTGAACTTTTCACGGTGCTTTTCTCTTGAGCTTTTCACGGTGCTTTTCTCTTGAGCTTTTCACAGTGCTTTTTTCTTGAACTTTTCATGGTGCTTTTCTCTTTCTCTTTCTCTTTCTCTTGAACTTTTCACGGTGCTTTTCTCTTCAGCTTTTCATGGTGCTTTTCTCTTTCTCTTTCTCTTGAACTTTTCACAGTGCTTTTCTCTTGAGCTTTTCACGGTGCTTTTCTCTTGAGCTTTTCACGGTGCTTTTCTCTTGAACTTTTCATGGTGCTTTTCTCTTTCTCTTGGAACTTTTCATGGTGCTTTTCTCTTTCTCTTAAACTTTTCACGTTGCTTTTCTCTTTCTCTTTCTCTTTCTCTTGAACTTTTCACGGTGCTTTTCTCTTTTTCTTAAACTTTTCACGGTGCTTTTTTCTTTCTCTTGAACTTTTCACGGTGCTTTTTTTTGAACTTTTCACGGTGCTTTTCTCTTGAGCTTTTCACGTTGCTTTTCCCTTGAGCTTTTCTCTTGAACTTTTCACGGTGCTTTTCTCTTGAGGTTTTTACGGTGCTTTTTTCTTTCTCTTGAACTTTTCATGGTGCTTTTCTCTTTCTCGTAAACTTTTCACGTTGCTTTTCTCTTTCTCTTTTCACGGTGCTTTTCTCTTTTTCTTAAACTTTTCACGGTGCTTTTCTCTTTCTCTTGAGCTTTTCACGGTGCTTTTCTCTTTCTCTTGAACTTTTCACGGTGCTTTTCTCTTGAGCTTTTCTCTTGAACTTTTCACGGTGCTTTTCTCTTAAACTTTTCACGGTGCTTTTCTCTTGAGCTTTTCACAGTGCTTTTCTCTTTCTCTTGAACTTTTCATGGTGCTTTTCTCTCTCTTGAACTTTTCACGGTGCTTTTCTCTTGAGATTTTCACGGTGCTTTTCTCTTGAGGTTTTTACAGTGCTTTTCACTTTCTCTTGAACTTTTCATGGTGCTTTTCTCTTTCTCTTGAACTTTTCATGGTGCTTTTCTCTTTCTCGTAAACTTTTCACGTTGCTTTTCTCTTTCTCTTTTCACGGTGCTTTTCTCTTTTTCTTAAACTTTTCACAATGCTTTTCTCTTTCTCTTTCTCTTTCTCTTGAACTTTTCACGGTGCTTTTCTCTTGAGCTTTTAACGTTGCTTTTCTCTTGAGCTTTCTCTTGAAATTTTCAGGGTGCTTTTCTCTTGAGCTTTTCACAGTGCTTTTCTCTTGAGCTTTTCTCTTGAACTTTTTACGGTGCTTTTCTCTTTCACTTGAACTTTTCATGGTGCTTTTCTCTTGAACTTTTCACGGTGCTTTTCTCTTTTTCTTAAACTTTTCACGGTGCTTTTCTCTTTCTCTTGAACTTTTCACGGTGCTTTTCTCTTGAGCTTTTCACGTTGCTTTTCTCTTGAGCTTTTCTCTTGAACTTTTCACGGTGCTTTTTTCTTGAGCTTTTCTCTTGAACTTTTCACGGTGCTTTTCTCTTGAGCTTTTCACGGTGCTTTTCTCTTGAGCTTTTCACGGTGCTTTTCTCTTGAGCTTTTAACAGTGCTTTTCTCTAGAGCTTTTTACAGTGCTTTTCTCTTTCTCTTGAACTTTTCATGGTGCTTTTCTCTCTCTTGAACTTTTCACGGTGCTTTTCTCTTGAGATTTTCACGGTGCTTTTCTCTTGAGGTTTTTACGGTGCTTTTCTCTTTCTCTTGAACTTTTCATGGTGCTTTTCTCTTTCTCGTAAACTTTTCACGTTGCTTTTCTCTTTCTCTTTTCACGGTGCTTTTCTCTTTTTCTTAAACTTTTCACGGTGCTTTTCTCTTTCTCTTGAACTTTTCACGGTGCTTTTCTCTTTCTCTTGAACTTTTCACGGTGCTTTTCTCTTGAGCTTTTCTCTTGAACTTTTCACGGTGCTTTTCTCTTAAACTTTTCACGGTGCTTTTCTCTTGAGCTTTTCACAGTGCTTTTCTCTTTCTCTTGAACTTTTCATGGTGCTTTTCTCTCTCTTGAACTTTTCACGGTGCTTTTCTCTTGAGATTTTCACGGTGCTTTTCTCTTGAGGTTTTTACGGTGCTTTTCTCTTTCTCTTGAACTTTTCATGGTGCTTTTCTCTTTCTCTTGAACCTTTCATGGTGCTTTTCTCTTTCTCGTAAACTTTTCACGTTGCTTTTCTCTTTCTCTTTTCACGGTGCTTTTCTCTTTTTCTTTCTCTTTCTCTTGAACTTTTCACGGTGCTTTTCTCTTGAGCTTTTAACGTTGCTTTTCTCTTGAGCTTTCTCTTGAACTTTTCAGGGTGCTTTTCTCTTGAGCTTTTCACAGTGCTTTTCTCTTGAGCTTATCTCTTGAACTTTTCACGGTGCTTTTCTCTTTCTCTTGAACTTTTCATGGTGCTTTTCTCTTGAACTTTTCACGGTGCTTTTCTCTTTTTCTTAAACTTTTCACGGTGCTTTTCTCTTTCTCTTGAACTTTTCACGGTGCTTTTCTCTTGAGCTTTTCACGTTGCTTTTCTCTTGAGCTTTTCTCTTGAACTTTTCACGGTGCTTTTTTCTTGAGCTTTTCTCTTGAACTTTTCACGGTGCTTTTCTCTTGAGCTTTTCACGGTGCTTTTCTCTTGAGCTTTTCACGGTGCTTTTCTCTTGAGCTTTTAACAGTGCTTTTCTCTAGAGCTTTTTACAGTGCTTTTCTCTTTCTCTTGAACTTTTCATGGTGCTTTTCTCTCTCTTGAACTTTTCACGGTGCTTTTCTCTTGAGATTTTCACGGTGCTTTTCTCTTGAGGTTTTTACGGTGCTTTTCTCTTTCTCTTGAACTTTTCATGGTGCTTTTCTCTTTCTCGTAAACTTTTCACGTTGCTTTTCTCTTTCTCTTTTCACGGTGCTTTTCTCTTTTTCTTAAACTTTTCACGGTGCTTTTCTCTTTCTCTTGAACTTTTCACGGTGCTTTTCTCTTTCTCTTGAACTTTTCACGGTGCTTTTCTCTTGAGCTTTTCTCTTGAACTTTTCACGGTGCTTTTCTCTTAAACTTTTCACGGTGCTTTTCTCTTGAGCTTTTCACAGTGCTTTTCTCTTTCTCTTGAACTTTTCATGGTGCTTTTCTCTCTCTTGAACTTTTCACGGTGCTTTTCTCTTGAGATTTTCACGGTGCTTTTCTCTTGAGGTTTTTACGGTGCTTTTCTCTTTCTCTTGAACTTTTCATGGTGCTTTTCTCTTTCTCTTGAACCTTTCATGGTGCTTTTCTCTTTCTCGTAAACTTTTCACGTTGCTTTTCTCTTTCTCTTTTCACGGTGCTTTTCTCTTTTTCTTTCTCTTTCTCTTGAACTTTTCACGGTGCTTTTCTCTTGAGCTTTTAACGTTGCTTTTCTCTTGAGCTTTCTCTTGAACTTTTCAGGGTGCTTTTCTCTTGAGCTTTTCACAGTGCTTTTCTCTTGAGCTTTTCTCTTGAACTTTTCACGGTGCTTTTCTCTTTCTCTTGAACTTTTCATGGTGCTTTTCTCTTGAACTTTTCACGGTGCTTTTCTCTTTTTCTTAAACTTTTCACGGTGCTTTTCTCTTTCTCTTGAACTTTTCACGGTGCTTTTCTCTTGAGCTTTTCACGTTGCTTTTCCCTTGAGCTTTTCTCTTGAACTTTTCACGGTGCTTTTTTCTTGAGCTTTTCTCTTGAACTTTTCACGGTGCTTTTCTCTTGAGCTTTTCACGGTGCTTTTCTCTTGAGCTTTTCACAGTGCTTTTTTCTTGAACTTTTCATGGTGCTTTTCTCTTTCTCTTTCTCTTTCTCTTGAACTTTTCACGGTGCTTTTCTCTTCAGCTTTTCATGGTGCTTTTCTCTTTCTCTTTCTCTTGAACTTTTCACAGTGCTTTTCTCTTGAGCTTTTCACGGTGCTTTTCTCTTGAGCTTTTCACGGTGCTTTTCTCTTGAACTTTTCATGGTGCTTTTCTCTTTCTCTTGGAACTTTTCATGGTGCTTTTCTCTTTCTCTTAAACTTTTCACGTTGCTTTTCTCTTTCTCTTTCTCTTTCTCTTGAACTTTTCACGGTGCTTTTCTCTTTTTCTTAAACTTTTCACGGTGCTTTTTTCTTTCTCTTGAACTTTTCACGGTGCTTTTTTTTGAACTTTTCACGGTGCTTTTCTCTTGAGCTTTTCACGTTGCTTTTCCCTTGAGCTTTTCTCTTGAACTTTTCACGGTGCTTTTCTCTTGAGGTTTTTACGGTGCTTTTTTCTTTCTCTTGAACTTTTCATGGTGCTTTTCTCTTTCTCGTAAACTTTTCACGTTGCTTTTCTCTTTCTCTTTTCACGGTGCTTTTCTCTTTTTCTTAAACTTTTCACGGTGCTTTTCTCTTTCTCTTGAGCTTTTCACGGTGCTTTTCTCTTTCTCTTGAACTTTTCACGGTGCTTTTCTCTTGAGCTTTTCTCTTGAACTTTTCACGGTGCTTTTCTCTTAAACTTTTCACGGTGCTTTTCTCTTGAGCTTTTCACAGTGCTTTTCTCTTTCTCTTGAACTTTTCATGGTGCTTTTCTCTCTCTTGAACTTTTCACGGTGCTTTTCTCTTGAGATTTTCACGGTGCTTTTCTCTTGAGGTTTTTACAGTGCTTTTCACTTTCTCTTGAACTTTTCATGGTGCTTTTCTCTTTCTCTTGAACTTTTCATGGTGCTTTTCTCTTTCTCGTAAACTTTTCACGTTGCTTTTCTCTTTCTCTTTTCACGGTGCTTTTCTCTTTTTCTTAAACTTTTCACAATGCTTTTCTCTTTCTCTTTCTCTTTCTCTTGAACTTTTCACGGTGCTTTTCTCTTGAGCTTTTAACGTTGCTTTTCTCTTGAGCTTTCTCTTGAAATTTTCAGGGTGCTTTTCTCTTGAGCTTTTCACAGTGCTTTTCTCTTGAGCTTTTCTCTTGAACTTTTTACGGTGCTTTTCTCTTTCACTTGAACTTTTCATGGTGCTTTTCTCTTGAACTTTTCACGGTGCTTTTCTCTTTTTCTTAAACTTTTCACGGTGCTTTTCTCTTTCTCTTGAACTTTTCACGGTGCTTTTCTCTTGAGCTTTTCACGTTGCTTTTCTCTTGAGCTTTTCTCTTGAACTTTTCACGGTGCTTTTTTCTTGAGCTTTTCTCTTGAACTTTTCACGGTGCTTTTCTCTTGAGCTTTTCACGGTGCTTTTCTCTTGAGCTTTTCACGGTGCTTTTCTCTTGAGCTTTTAACAGTGCTTTTCTCTAGAGCTTTTTACAGTGCTTTTCTCTTTCTCTTGAACTTTTCATGGTGCTTTTCTCTCTCTTGAACTTTTCACGGTGCTTTTCTCTTGAGATTTTCACGGTGCTTTTCTCTTGAGGTTTTTACGGTGCTTTTCTCTTTCTCTTGAACTTTTCATGGTGCTTTTCTCTTTCTCGTAAACTTTTCACATTGCTTTTCTCTTTCTCTTTTCACGGTGCTTTTCTCTTTTTCTTAAACTTTTCACGGTGCTTTTCTCTTTCTCTTGAACTTTTCACGGTGCTTTTCTCTTTCTCTTGAACTTTTCACGGTGCTTTTCTCTTGAGCTTTTCTCTTGAACTTTTCACGGTGCTTTTCTCTTAAACTTTTCACGGTGCTTTTCTCTTGAGCTTTTCACAGTGCTTTTCTCTTTCTCTTGAACTTTTCATGGTGCTTTTCTCTCTCTTGAACTTTTCACGGTGCTTTTCTCTTGAGATTTTCACGGTGCTTTTCTCTTGAGGTTTTTACGGTGCTTTTCTCTTTCTCTTGAACTTTTCATGGTGCTTTTCTCTTTCTCTTGAACCTTTCATGGTGCTTTTCTCTTTCTCGTAAACTTTTCACGTTGCTTTTCTCTTTCTCTTTTCACGGTGCTTTTCTCTTTTTCTTTCTCTTTCTCTTGAACTTTTCACGGTGCTTTTCTCTTGAGCTTTTAACGTTGCTTTTCTCTTGAGCTTTCTCTTGAACTTTTCAGGGTGCTTTTCTCTTGAGCTTTTCACAGTGCTTTTCTCTTGAGCTTTTCTCTTGAACTTTTCACGGTGCTTTTCTCTTTCTCTTGAACTTTTCATGGTGCTTTTCTCTTGAACTTTTCACGGTGCTTTTCTCTTTTTCTTAAACTTTTCACGGTGCTTTTCTCTTTCTCTTGAACTTTTCACGGTGCTTTTCTCTTGAGCTTTTCACGTTGCTTTTCCCTTGAGCTTTTCTCTTGAACTTTTCACGGTGCTTTTTTCTTGAGCTTTTCTCTTGAACTTTTCACGGTGCTTTTCTCTTGAGCTTTTCACGGTGCTTTTCTCTTGAGCTTTTCACAGTGCTTTTTTCTTGAACTTTTCATGGTGCTTTTCTCTTTCTCTTTCTCTTTCTCTTGAACTTTTCACGGTGCTTTTCTCTTCAGCTTTTCATGGTGCTTTTCTCTTTCTCTTTCTCTTGAACTTTTCACAGTGCTTTTCTCTTGAGCTTTTCACGGTGCTTTTCTCTTGAGCTTTTCACGGTGCTTTTCTCTTGAACTTTTCATGGTGCTTTTCTCTTTCTCTTGGAACTTTTCATGGTGCTTTTCTCTTTCTCTTAAACTTTTCACGTTGCTTTTCTCTTTCTCTTTCTCTTTCTCTTGAACTTTTCACGGTGCTTTTCTCTTTTTCTTAAACTTTTCACGGTGCTTTTTTCTTTCTCTTGAACTTTTCACGGTGCTTTTTTTTGAACTTTTCACGGTGCTTTTCTCTTGAGCTTTTCACGTTGCTTTTCCCTTGAGCTTTTCTCTTGAACTTTTCACGGTGCTTTTCTCTTGAGGTTTTTACGGTGCTTTTTTCTTTCTCTTGAACTTTTCATGGTGCTTTTCTCTTTCTCGTAAACTTTTCACGTTGCTTTTCTCTTTCTCTTTTCACGGTGCTTTTCTCTTTTTCTTAAACTTTTCACGGTGCTTTTCTCTTTCTCTTGAGCTTTTCACGGTGCTTTTCTCTTTCTCTTGAACTTTTCACGGTGCTTTTCTCTTGAGCTTTTCTCTTGAACTTTTCACGGTGCTTTTCTCTTAAACTTTTCACGGTGCTTTTCTCTTGAGCTTTTCACAGTGCTTTTCTCTTTCTCTTGAACTTTTCATGGTGCTTTTCTCTCTCTTGAACTTTTCACGGTGCTTTTCTCTTGAGATTTTCACGGTGCTTTTCTCTTGAGGTTTTTACAGTGCTTTTCACTTTCTCTTGAACTTTTCATGGTGCTTTTCTCTTTCTCTTGAACTTTTCATGGTGCTTTTCTCTTTCTCGTAAACTTTTCACGTTGCTTTTCTCTTTCTCTTTTCACGGTGCTTTTCTCTTTTTCTTAAACTTTTCACAATGCTTTTCTCTTTCTCTTTCTCTTTCTCTTGAACTTTTCACGGTGCTTTTCTCTTGAGCTTTTAACGTTGCTTTTCTCTTGAGCTTTCTCTTGAAATTTTCAGGGTGCTTTTCTCTTGAGCTTTTCACAGTGCTTTTCTCTTGAGCTTTTCTCTTGAACTTTTTACGGTGCTTTTCTCTTTCACTTGAACTTTTCATGGTGCTTTTCTCTTGAACTTTTCACGGTGCTTTTCTCTTTTTCTTAAACTTTTCACGGTGCTTTTCTCTTTCTCTTGAACTTTTCACGGTGCTTTTCTCTTGAGCTTTTCACGTTGCTTTTCTCTTGAGCTTTTCTCTTGAACTTTTCACGGTGCTTTTTTCTTGAGCTTTTCTCTTGAACTTTTCACGGTGCTTTTCTCTTGAGCTTTTCACGGTGCTTTTCTCTTGAGCTTTTCACGGTGCTTTTCTCTTGAGCTTTTAACAGTGCTTTTCTCTAGAGCTTTTTACAGTGCTTTTCTCTTTCTCTTGAACTTTTCATGGTGCTTTTCTCTCTCTTGAACTTTTCACGGTGCTTTTCTCTTGAGATTTTCACGGTGCTTTTCTCTTGAGGTTTTTACGGTGCTTTTCTCTTTCTCTTGAACTTTTCATGGTGCTTTTCTCTTTCTCGTAAACTTTTCACGTTGCTTTTCTCTTTCTCTTTTCACGGTGCTTTTCTCTTTTTCTTAAACTTTTCACGGTGCTTTTCTCTTTCTCTTGAACTTTTCACGGTGCTTTTCTCTTTCTCTTGAACTTTTCACGGTGCTTTTCTCTTTCTCTTGAACTTTTCACGGTGCTTTTCTCTTGAGCTTTTCTCTTGAACTTTTCACGGTGCTTTTCTCTTAAACTTTTCACGGTGCTTTTCTCTTGAGCTTTTCACAGTGCTTTTCTCTTTCTCTTGAACTTTTCATGGTGCTTTTCTCTCTCTTGAACTTTTCACGGTGCTTTTCTCTTGAGATTTTCACAGTGCTTTTCTCTTGAGCTTTTCACGGTGCTTTTCTCTTGAGCTTTTCACGGTGCTTTTCTCTTGAACTTTTCATGGTGCTTTTCTCTTTCTCTTGGAACTTTTCATGGTGCTTTTCTCTTTCTCTTAAACTTTTCACGTTGCTTTTCTCTTTCTCTTTCTCTTTCTCTTGAGCTTTTCACGGTGCTTTTCTCTTGAACTTTTCATGGTGCTTTTCTCTTTCTCTTGGAACTTTTCATGGTGCTTTTCTCTTTCTCTTAAACTTTTCACGGTGCTTTTCTCTTGAACTTTTCACGGTGCTTTTCTCTTGAGCTTTTCACGTTGCTTTTCCCTTGAGCTTTTCTCTTGAACTTTTCACGGAGCTTTTCTCTTGAGCTTTTCTCTTGAACTTTTCACGGTGCTTTTTTCTTGAGCTTTTCACAGTGCTTTTCTCTTGAGCTTTTCTCTTGAACTTTTCACGGTGCTTTTCTCTTTCTCTTGAACTTTTCATGGTGTTTTTCTCTTGAACTTTTCACGGTGCTTTTCTCTTTTTCTTAAACTTTTCACGGTGCTTTTCTTTTTCTCTTGAACTTTTCAGGGTGCTTTTCTCTTGAGCTTTTCACTGTGGTTTTCACGGTAGTTTCTACGCAACTTTTCACGGTAGTTTTCACGCAACTTTTCACGGAAGTTTTCACGGTGGTTTTCACGGTAGTTTTAACAGTGGTTTTCACGGTAGTTTTCACGCAACTTTTCGTAGTTTTCACGGTGGTTTTCACGGTAGTTTTCACGGTGCTTTTCTCTTGAGCTTTTCACGGTGCTTTTCTCTTGAGCTTTTCACAGTGCTTTTCTCTAGAGCTTTTCTCTTGAACTTTTCACGGTGCTTTTCTCTTTTTCTTAAACTTTTCACGGTGCTTTTCTCTTTCTCTTTTAACGTTGCTTTTCTCTTGAGCTTTCTCTTGAACTTTTCAGGGTGCTTTTCTCTTGAGCTTTTCTCTTGAGCTTTTCTCTTTTCACGCAACTTTTCACGGTAGTTTTCACGGTGGTTTTCACGGTAGTTTTCACGGTAGTTTTCACGGGGGTTTTCACGGTGGTTTTCACGCTACTTTTCACGCAACCTTTCACGCAACCTTTTCACGCAACTTTCCACAGTAGTTTTCAAGCAACTTTTCACGCAACTTTTCACGGTAGTTTTCACGGTGGTTTTCACGGTAGTTTTCACGGTGCTTTTCTCTTGAGCTTTTAACGTTGCTTTTCTCTTGAGCTCTCTCTTGAACTTTTCAGGGTGCTTTTCTCTTGAGCTTTTCACGGTGGTTTTCACGGTAGTTTCTACGCAACTTTTCACGGTAGTTTTCAGGCAACTTTTCACGGAAGTTTTCACGGTGGTTTTCACGGTGGTTTTCACGGTGGTTTTCACGGTAGTTTTCACGTAACTTTTCACGGTAGTTTTCACGGTGGTTTTCACGGTGGTTTTCACGGTGGTTTTCACGGTAGTTTTCACGTAACTTTTCACGGTAGTTTTCACGGTGGTTTTCACGGTAGTTTTCACGGTAGTTTTCACGGGGGTTTTCACGGTAGTTTTCACGGTGGTTTTCACGGTAGTTTTCACGGTGCTTTTCTCTTGAGCTTTTAACGTTGCTTTTCTCTTGAGCTCTCTCTTGAACTTTTCAGGGTGCTTTTCTCTTGAGCTTTTCACGGTGGTTTTCACGGTAGTTTCTACGCAACTTTTCACGGTAGTTTTCAGGCAACTTTTCACGGATGTTTTCACGGTGGTTTTCACGGTAGTTTTCACGTAACTTTTCATGGTAGTTTTCACGGTGGTTTTCACGGTGGTTTTCACGGTAGTTTTCACGTAACTTTTCACGGTAGTTTTCACGGTGGTTTTCACGGTAGTTTTCACGGGGGTTTTCACGGTAGTTTTCACGGTGGTTTTCACGGTAGTTTTCACGTAACTTTTCACGGTAGTTTTCACGGTGGTTTTCACGGTAGTTTTCACGGTATTTTTCACGGTGGTTTTCACGGTAGTTTTCACGGTAGTTTTCACGGTAGTTTTCACGGGGGTTTTCACGGTAGTTTTCACGGTGGTTTTCACGGTGGTTTTCACGGTGGTTTTCAAGCAACTTTTCACGGTAACTTTTCACGGAAGTTTTCACGGTGGTTTTCACTTTCTAAAATAGTAACTTTCTAAAATAGTAACTTGCTTCAAAACGCTTCAAAACGCTTCAAAACGATTCAAAACGATTCAAAATGCTTCAAAACGTTAGTTTCACGGTAGTTTCCACACAACTTTTCACGGTAGTTGTCACGCTACTTTTTCACGCAACCTTTCACGCTAGTTTTCACGCAACTTTTCACGGTAGTTTTCACGCAACTTTTCACGGTAGTTTTCTAAATAAAATAGTAACTTTCCAAAATAGTAACTTTCTAAAATAGTAACTTTCTAAAATAGTAACTTTCTAAAATAGTAACTTTCTAAAATAGTAACTTTCTAAAATAGTAACTTTCTAAAATAGTAACTTGCTTCAAAACGCTTCAAAACGCTTCAAAACGCTTCAAAACGCTTCAAAACGTTAGTTTCACGGTAGTTTCCACGCAACTTTTCACGGTAGTTTTCACGGTAGTTTTCACGCTACTTTTCACGCAACCTTTCACGCTAATTTTCACGCAACTTTTCACGGTAGTTTTCACGCAACTTTTCACGGTAGTTTTCTAAATAAAATAGTAACTTTCCAAAATAGTAACTTTCTAAAATAGTAACTTTCTAAAATAGTAACTTTCTAAAATAGTAACTTTCTAAAATAGTAACTTTCTAAAATAGTAACTTTCTAAAATAGTAACTTTCTAAAATAGTAACTTTCTAAAATAGTAACTTGCTTCAAAACGCTTCAAAACGCTTCAAAACGTTAGTTTCACGGTAGTTTCCACGCAACTTTTCACGGTAGTTTTCACGCTACTTTTCACGCAACCTTTCACGCTAATTTTCACGCAACTTTTCACGGTAGTTTTCTAAATAAAATAGTAACTTGCTTCAAAACGCTTCTAAACGCTTTAAAACGCTTCAAAACGCTTCAAAATGCTTCAAAAAGCTCAAGAGAAAAGCACTGTGAAAAGTTCAAGAGAAAGAGAAAGAGAAAGAGAAAAGCACCGTGAAAAGTTTAAGAGAAAGAGAAAAGCACCATGAAAAGTTCAAGAGAAGGAGAAAAGCACCGTGAAAAGCTCAAGAGAAAAGCACTGTGAAAAGCTCAAGAGAAAAGCACCGTGAAAAGTTCAAGAGAAAGAGAAAGAGAAAAGCACCGTGAAAAGCTCAAGAGAAAAGCACCATGAAAAGTTCAAGAGAAAGAGAAAAGCACCGTGAAAAGCTCAAGAGAAAAGCACCGTGAAAAGTTCAAGAGAAAGAGAAAGAGAAAGAGAAAAGCACCGTGAAAAGTTTAAGAGAAAGAGAAAAGCACCATGAAAAGTTCAAGAGAAAGAGAAAAGCACCGTGAAAAGCTCAAGAGAAAAGCACTGTGAAAAGCTCAAGAGAAAAGCACCGTGAAAAGTTCAAGAGAAAGAGAAAGAGAAAAGCACCGTGAAAAGCTCAAGAGAAAAGCACCATGAAAAGTTCAAAAGAAAGAGAAAAGCACCGTGAAAAGCTCAAGAGAAAAGCACCGTGAAAAGTTCAAGAGAAAGAGAAAGAGAAAGAGAAAAGCACCGTGAAAAGTTTAAGAGAAAGAGAAAAGCACCATGAAAAGTTCAAGAGAAAGAGAAAAGCACCGTGAAAAGCTCAAGAGAAAAGCACTGTGAAAAGCTCAAGAGAAAAGCACCGTGAAAAGTTCAAGAGAAAGAGAAAGAGAAAAGCACCGTGAAAAGCTCAAGAGAAAAGCACCGTGAAAAGCTCAAGAGAAAAGCACCGTAAAAAGTTCAAGAGAAAGAGAAAGAGAAAAGCACCGTGAAAAGCTCAAGAGAAAAGCATCGTGAAAAGTTCATGAGCAAAAAAAAAGAGAATGCAGGGCAGGCTACATCATAAAGGTGTAAAAGGCATTTACGGGATAAGACTTCAATGGAAATATAGTGTAACCCCCCCCCCCCCCCCCCCCCCCAAGTTGTTTTTCTTTTTTTAAGTGAGTAAAATTAGTGAATTATAGATATTATGTATAGGCCAACTGCATTTGGATGTATCTAGCCCAAGACGTAAGATGGTTAGGAATAAATGTTTACAAACAATATTTTTCAGGTGAACCCATTTCGTTCCCTTTGTTTATCTTTAACAAAGTGCAGAGAAATCAACTATAACTCTTTGTAATGTTTTGCATTTAGGAGATAGAAAGATAAAAGCTTGCTCAATTATAACTCTCCTGCACTTCAACTAATTAGTGGAAGTACTGGATTATATAGTATTAACTTGACAAGTGGTCAGCTGGTTTCAAACACTACACTTTTAGTGGTATGAAACATTGAAACACGAAATTAAAAGCAAAGTTTGTTCTTCAGAGTCTGTACTTTTGGTGACAAGTGGTCACCATCGAGCTTCATGAATATCTTCTGGATGACTTCAAACAAATATTTGTACTCTTTGGGGTAATGTAGGTTTAGAGCATAAATCAAACCAAACAACAGGCTACATGCCTTTGTTAAGTCTTTCATCTCCTTTAAGACCTCCTCTCCTTCAAGTACAATAGCCACTGTATTCTGCTGTTCATCATCCTCTGTTGACTCACAGGTCCTAGTAAGGCTGAAAACACCCATGGTACAAGTCTCCTCTTTGGATTTCATATCTTCTTCCTGTGTGGACATTTTGAAAACAATTGTGACATGCTTGAGTGGAAAAATATATTTAATTGTCCGTCATTAGAATCTAAGGATTAATTTTGTACAGTTTTCACATGAAATAAATAAGTAACTATTATTTTGCCTTTGTGTTGTTTGGAATTAATTTAGTTGAGTGCACAACACATACCCTTTAGTAAAACTAACTTTATTCATAAATTAGTAACTTTTACTTTGTCTTTGTGTTGTTTGGAATTAATTTAGTTGAGTGCACAACACATACCCTTTAGTAAAACTAACTTTATTCATAAATGAGTCACCTTTACTTTGTCTTTGTGTTGTTTGGAATTAATTTAGTTGAGTGCAAAACACAAGACATTCAGTAAAACTAACTTTATTCATAAGTTAGTAACTTTTACTTTGTCTTTGTGTTGTTTGGACTTAATTTAGTTGAGTGCACAACACATACCTTTTAGTAAAACTAACTTTATTCATAAATTAGTAACTTTTACTCTGTCTTTGTGTTGTTTGGACTTAAATTAGTTGAGTGCAAAACACAAGACATTCAGTAAAACTAACTTTATTCATAAATTAGTAACTTTTACTTGTCTTTGTGTTGTTTGGACTTAATTTAGTTGAGTGCACAACACATACCTTTTAGTAAAACTAACTTTATTCATAAATTAGTAACTTTTACTCTGTCTTTGTGTTGTTTGGACTTAATTTAGTTGAGTGCAAAACACAAGACATTCAGTAAAACTAACTTTATTCATAAATGATTAACTATTACTTTGTCTTTGTGTTGTTTGGACTTAATTTAGTTGAGTGCACAACACATACCCTTCAGTAAAACAAACTTTATTCATAAATTAGTAACTTTTACTCTGTCTTTGTGTTGTTTGGACTTAATTTAGTTGAGTGCACAACACATACCCTTTAGTAAAACTAACTTTATTCATAAATTAGTAACTTTTACTTTGTCTTTGTGTTGTTTGGAATTAATTTAGTTGAGTGCACAACACATACCCTTTAGTAAAACTAACTTTATTCATAAATGAGTCACCTTTACTTTGTCTTTGTGTTGTTTGGAATTAATTTAGTTGAGTGCAAAACACAAGACATTCAGTAAAACTAACTTTATTCATAAGTTAGTAACTTTTACTTTGTCTTTGTGTTGTTTGGACTTAATTTAGTTGAGTGCACAACACATACCTTTTAGTAAAACTAACTTTATTCATAAATTAGTAACTTTTACTTTGTCTTTGTGTTGTTTGGACTTAATTTAGTTGAGTGCAAAACACAAGACATTCAGTAAAACTAACTTTATTCATAAATTAGTAACTTTTACTTTGTCTTTGTGTTGTTTGGACTTAATTTAGTTGAGTGCACAACACATACCTTTTAGTAAAACTAACTTTATTCATAAATTAGTAACTTTTACTCTGTCTTTGTGTTGTTTGGACTTAATTTAGTTGAGTGCAAAACACAAGACATTCAGTAAAACTAACTTTATTCATAAATTAGTAACTTTTACTTGTCTTTGTGTTGTTTGGACTTAATTTAGTTGAGTGCACAACACATACCTTTTAGTAAAACTAACTTTATTCATAAATTAGTAACTTTTACTCTGTCTTTGTGTTGTTTGGACTTAATTTAGTTGAGTGCAAAACACAAGACATTCAGTAAAACTAACTTTATTCATAAATTAGTAACTTTTACTTGTCTTTGTGTTGTTTGGACTTAATTTAGTTGAGTGCACAACACATACCTTTTAGTAAAACTAACTTTATTCATAAATTAGTAACTTTTACTCTGTCTTTGTGTTGTTTGGACTTAATTTAGTTGAGTGCAAAACACAAGACATTCAGTAAAACTAACTTTATTCATAAATGATTAACTATTACTTTGTCTTTGTGTTGTTTGGACTTAATTTAGTTGAGTGCACAACACATACCCTTCAGTAAAACAAACTTTATTCATAAATTAGTAACTTTTACTCTGTCTTTGTGTTGTTTGGACTTAATTTAGTTGAGTTCAAAACACAAGACATTCAGTAAAACTAACTTTATTTTACCCGGATCCACACACCCTCCACCAATGTGGAAGTACTTAAGAGTTCTCTTTGGTTTAACGATAAAATCAAGGTTGGTGGGAAGTGTATTTACTATAAACATTGGGATGATACAGGAGTCCATTTTGTATGTGATCTTATAGACGAGAACGGTAATTTTATTTTACTTGATGACTTTAAGAATAAATTTAACGTCCATACTAACTTTTTAGAATATGGCGGGGTGTTGAGAGCAATTAAGTCGTCCTTTCGAGACGTTATGTTGGAACATACACGTATTGATTTCCCTTTCTTACCGTTTAACATTGACACCCTTCTAAGGGACCAAAAGGGGTCGCAAAGATTGTATCAGGTTATAGTATCTTCTAAACATGTTAAAACGAAGTTTATCGATAAGTGGAACGCCAGATTGAATATTCACTTCGACTTTTCAAAATGGTCTTTAATTTTTGGCATTTCTTTTTCATGTACTGTGGATACCAAATTGAGATGGTTTCAGTTTAGATTAATTCATCGGATCCTGGGCACTAATTCATTTTTGTTTAAAATAAATAAGATGGACACGAAGAAGTGTACATTTTGTAATAATGAAGAAGAGACACTATTTCACCTTTTTTGCTCCTGTACCCACACAATGTCGTTTTGGTCCTCGGTATTTTCCTGGATTAAGGAGAAGACTAATCTCTCAATTGCAATGGACAATGACATCTTCTTATTCGGTAGTCTATGTACTAATGCTAGGAGTAATATTGTTAATTTGATCTTGTTGATCTGTAGATTTCATGTGTATAAAATGAAAATGAACGGGAAATGCCCATCGCTTGAAGTTTTAAAAAAAGATGTGATGAACTATTATTTGAAGGAAAAATTGATGTTTTACATAAACGGAGTTAGCTTCAAATTTTATCAGAAATGGGACATTTTCTTGGCATTAGGCCAAGGTTAATTTTATATATATATATTTTTTTTAAGTGTAATGGATTTAATGCGTATTGGCTATTGTAAAATATGTGTATGCAAACCATGAAGAACAGCCAGTGAACAATAAATAAGAATCCCTGGGATTCAAAAAAGTAAAAAAAAAAAAAAAAAAAAAACTAACTTTATTCATAAATTAGTAACTTTTACTTTGTCTTTGTGTTGTTTGGACTTAATTTGGGTGCAAAACACAAGACATTCAGTAATCGGTCAGTAATACTTTCTATTTGTGTTGTTTGCCGAAACTTATTCGAAGTTCGTGCACATACCAAACACAAGTGTCAGGCTACTTTATGATTGTAGGCCTTTACACCACCATCACAGAGAAAGAGCAGTATTTATTCTTAAGCACGTTGTTGTAATATTGAGAAGAACAGTGTGGTACAACAAAACACTTTGAACTGCAACGAATTTGTTCACCTTTTACTGTTGCACATGAATCACAAAAACTATAGTGTGAGACCTACCTAAAGTAAACATTTTTGATTGATATTCTTACCTGTCAATAGCATTCAATTTGATGACTCTTGCTGATCACGTCTTCGAAATACAATGCACAGCTGTTGCTTAACCCCCTCCCTCTCTCAGTCTGTCGAACGGCGTGTGTGTTGATCAACCGGAGAGCACGCTGTCACATATGAAAACGTTGGTCTCATACCAGCAGTTCATGAAACCATTGGAGGCAGAAAATAAATAGGCGAACGGAGACAGACCAAAGAAAACTGGTCCCTCCATGTCGCAACTATCAATACACAGCTCTGGGCAGGACGCGCGCATTGTTAAATTCATATAACTTGTTGGTTTAAGTATGAACCTACCTTACAGTAGTTACAAACGGTGTTTTGTTTACATTTTTCAAATAACGTGGGGGGGAGGGAATAGGAATACGTGATGGTTTAAATTAACCTCCTTTTGTTTTTCCAACCATTATTTTTATTGTTGAGTGACAAAGAAACTTAGAAATGTGTTCGTTCGGTTTGGGCTTAACATGCACACCGTACAGGGGAATCAGAAAGACCACGGTCGCTCCCTCCATTATACCTGTTCGTTCTACTTATGTTTGTGTTGCGAAAAACGGGCATACTATCAAGTTTTGCTCTCTCAGCATCAACTAAAGCTATTGAGTTTTTCACACTCAATAATCGCAGTAAAAGTGGCAACGTTTTGTATTTAAGTATCACTAAATAATTAAGTATAAGTAGTAATTACTTGATTGTGACAATTGTTGATTTGACTTATTATTTACGAAAAAACGGCTTACATATTTTAAGTAACTCTAACTTTTCAAGTTTTAAGTGTTAATCACTTAAATGAGCACGTATAGTTGAAAAAAACCAGTATTAAGTATTATGAAATTATAAAATACGAGTTAAATTTACTGAACACAAATTTCATTTTTTTGAGTGTACACGTCTAGGCCCAAAGTTTGGAATTGAACGAATTTACTCGCGGTTAAACCATAGCACTCTAACTAAGCAGTCAATACTTGCAAACTAAGTAAACACCGCTACTGAACTGCAAAATTAATTTATTCGGGACAAGTTGGAATCTTAATAATATTTTATGTGAAGTAACTATTGCTAGTAAGCCTCTGGGTACAACCGCATGTAAAATCTCTTTTGAGAGTGTTGCAGAGCCGATGTGGTCTCGACGTTTCAAACAGTATCTCTACTCGTCTTCATCAGGAGAATACTGAGTATATTATTTGAAACTTCGAGACGGCTCTACTCTGAGCAATCAGTCCTCCTAAAAGAGATGTATGCATGGTTGTACCCGCAAGTGTACCATTAATGGTCACTTCTTATCATCAACACCATGTACAGATTCAAACTTCGGTATATTTGGAGTGTGATTCATAACCCTAATTTTTTGATTTACCGAGTCGAAGATTTCTAGTCTCCAAGTCCCGTCGCCATAGGACGGGTCCTCTCCCCAAAGCTGCACAGACATCAACGGGAAATTAGTCATTGCCTGTGAAGCCATATCACTCGAACGTTCCGAAAGAAGTATTGTCTCCGTTCCTTAATATAAAAAAAAACCCAACAGCAACCAATGTTGCATAAAATCAAAATTAATTCTATCAATATATCTTGTTCGTTTAATTCACAAAGGTTTTAAGATGTATGATTATGACATGATAGTGATGAATTTGAAGCTGAAATTGTTTGATTAACAAAAATAAAAAATAATAATAACCAGAGTGTTCCGATCCATATAAGTATCTACATTCTAAAGACTGAGGTTGTTTTGATCAAGTTCAAACAATAGAAGACCGTCTTCTTTTGGCTTTTGGCAAAGGCCTACGACACTTTTTTAATCTTCAAAAAGAAGAAATTAAATTATTTTTGTACACTTTTTATTCCGTGCAGATTGATTTGAAGGTCTGACTGCGCAAATAAGATTCATACCTTTGTAAAAACAATTATCATAGTTTTATTGTTTCCAACCCTTCTGTTATTGATGGGCAACGCTCAATGACATTTTAGAGTTCAAAATCGCACAACTTAAAACGGTGTGTACATTATTTGTAAGATTGGAAACACAATTATAACTTGAATGGTATAAATGGTCATTGTGGAAAACATCCCTTTCAGTAACTTGCTTGAAATGCTATAAGTTTTTGAGAACTCAATGGGGACATTTCAGCCGAAATAATTTCACGAGATGCTTTACTACTACCATTACCATCTTAGCAAATAAGTACGACCCAACCTTTAAATGAACCAATTTTGCATAATTTTATAATAGTACTGTTGATCGTTTGCACTAAAGTCTCAGGCTCAGAGTTTTCGAAACGCGTGGCTTCGGTTTGAGCTTTGGCTTAGACTCTGTCTATCTCTTTGAAGCCCATTACAATTGTCACACGTTTTCAAAATAGCTGACGGTGAATAAACCTTTGCTAGCGCCCGAAGCCAGAGTTTCGTATAAGAAGCGTTAATGACCTGGGTTCAAAGAATTCAAAAAGAAGATCAAAGTTGTGACATTTGACCCTGACTTACCTGATGGTGACGTCAGGTGTATATTTAGAGCACCCCGTTTACTGTAGTGTGTGGTAACATACAGTACAACATGCTCTAGATACTTCACCTCGTCGCTGGTCCCCTTGCATGCATTAGTTTGTATATCCAATTTGAGGTCTTGGTTCTTGTCTATCACCCTGCGATGAACGTGATGAATAAATAAACTGATAAGGGGTGTTTGCAGCCGAGTAAAAGCATAAAGATTTTCTAGTTTTTAAGAAACATAGCGTAAAATTTGACCTCGTCTAATTACAAAATGTTTAAATAAATCATTAATATTTACAGTAGTTAAATGGCCAATGTAAAAACCCACAGGGTTGAACACAACGATATCTATAGTGAAAGCAGCTTGCGGATAATGTTGGGGTTTTTTTGTCGATGATAATAATTGTGTTTCCTATGAAAAACAGTTTTTATTTCCAACTGTAGGACGTCATCAAAAGTTCTGTTGAATAATAATTATCCTAATAATAATTAACCTTGCAATAAATCCCTCATCGGACTCGACAGTGCAGACACTCTTCTCGGGATAACTGATCCAAGTCTCGGGGTTGGCGAGACTAACCATAGCCTCCGCATCCAGTAGTCCAAACCCGAAATAGTCACTGAAGGTATGCCCGGCTGCATTATGGCGCCAATCGGCGTGGGACTCAGTTTGCAGATGATCAGTACTGGACGTCTGCACGATGATATGCTGAACGTCCCGCCAGGTCAGGTCAGGACTTTGCAGCGAAACCAACATTTAAGAGATTGTTAAACAAATTATTTACATAATCACATTTTAATATAAATGTAAACAGAACACGTATTACAAAATACTCTTCCATTTTACCGACTTTTTCCTGAACGATCTTTGACAGAAGATGCTAATACAAAACGAAAAACACACAAAAACCTTTGCAATGTCACGGCCAATGCAGAAAAGACATGTAACATATGAAATTGTTTGTAAATAGCTGATCGAAGTATACTATCAGGATCCTGACAATAATCCAATTTTAGTTTTAAATATCAATTAATAAACCACAAGGGAAACTGAATGGGTAACTTTTAAATAATTTGGTGTTGAACAAAGATTGACTGGAGGGGGATTTGAACCAACAACCTCCGGATTATTGTGCCGGCGCTCTTTTTAGTTTAATTTTAGTTTTAATTAACTGCCACTCATCATTGGATGATTAAATGAAAGCTTACAACTTTCTCGAATCTATAAAAATGGGTGTTTATAGATTTAAATATAAATTTGGAGACAAATCGGCCAAAAAGCCAACAAAGACCAAAAACAGACCAATGATTTATAATTTTTTATTTTTTTTATCCTAATTTCAAATATTCTAAAGAATGTTTTGATACGAATTGATTTGATTAACAGGTAGCTTAACAAAGAGATGATCGTCCCTTACTTTGTTTGCAGCAATAGGGCGAGCACCCCTGCTGTCATCGGTGCCGCAGCCGATGTACCGCCATGCGTAGTTGTACATGAATCGTTTATGTCAGCACTGATGACTGAGCGTTCTGCACTGCCGGATCCACTGCTGTATGTCGTTGTCAATATAGACGAACACTTCTCACCGTAACTTTAAAATAGTGGAATCAACAAAATCTACTCAGTACACGTGTCAATAATTAGTCACTGGGGTTGATCCACTAATGCGTATGGACGTATGAACAGCGGAAAACTTGACCGTGACTTTGAGTGTAATCTACAACTGTAACGATCCTTGTAATAATGTTAGGAGGGATCTGTGGTTGTGTTGATCCACACATTGGAAGTGTCAAGTCGATAAACACCTTTAACACTAAAAATTAGTGGAATCAATACTACATGAATACTGAAGGTGAATAAGAGTTGATGGAAGAGTGGGCGTAGTTGGAAGAGGTAGAGCCTAAATGATGATGTTTCGTTGTGGAGTCAACTATAGTATGTGGATTATTTTTGTTGTTAAACCGCTATTAAGTATAGTGTGGATTTAAAGGGGCAAAATGCATTCGGATTGGGCGCTTTTTGCAATAGCAAGCGTTTTTGAGTGAAATTATTACAGTTGAAAAGATGTTTTAAAGGTATAATAATTATAATGATTCACACAAATATCCCCCAAGAATGTGTGGTTTTCCGGTCCGCCATTTCGTACAAATATTTGACTCATGATTACGTACCGCGTTAGTTCACGAAGTAAAAGGAAAACCACACAACTTCGGGGCATGTTTGTGTGAATTATTCTAATCTACTTTAAAAACATCTTTCCAAACATATTCATTTCATAACAAACGCTTATATAGCTCACGAAGTGCCTTAACCCAAAGGCAATGTATCCCTTTAGGAATTGGTGGAAAACAAGATTTTTTTTGAGATTATATGAATGTCTGGTCACATATTAATCCACTACTTATCCACTATTAGTTGTGGAATTGAAGTTGATAAAATTAAATAACATGCATAAATAACTACACTAATCCGATGATGGCCATTGGTGGATTGCCTGCGGACAATGGGAGAAACCTACTAGCCACGACTGCATTCCATCTCCAAATTCACTGCGTCTCATGTTGAAGTTAATGTTTTCTCCGTGCGGTGAAAACGTTACGCTACCTACGACGTATGCCTTAGCTTTGTAATTCGTTACGTTTAATCATCTACTCACTACGTTATGATAACAGTTATCCGTGTGCCCTACACCGCCACAGAGTCCGGTACTTGGGTTGTTTCCTTTGTTTTCTTTTAAATCAGTATTACGTCATGAATGCAGCCACCAAAATTACTACGTCATGTATTCCGCCACCAAACACTAAAAACCAAGTGACCCACCACCAACAAAAAACTTGCTCTACCGCCAAATACGTAAAATGATTACGTCCCATAACCAAACTCACTACGTATTGTGTCCGGTTTCGGACGCGCTCGCCGTTGCGATGGTGTAAATACTGGACGAATATGCGTCACAATTGCAGTTGTCTTGTCTGCCGCCATTGCCGGAAGCCCATGAGTAGAGGACGCCCTTACCGTGCCTGCCCTAATGTGCGGCATCAAACACACGTTTTCAAATTGACTTCAAAAATATTATGCAATTTTGAAAAACTATACCAACGTTTTTAAATCTTTAATTTGCCCCAATCGTCTCAGACACACAAGGAAAACAACATAAATGTGGAGGACAATTCAGCTTCACGGTAGAAAATGTACGCCGAAAGCATCACAAGTTCCCGCATCTCTCGGTAAAATTCCAGCTCCTCATTGTCTGATTAATCTCTCAGAATCCACACTGACAACAATCACACATTCTAAAATGTATACCGATTACTGACATCAAGAATATCATTTACCTCTCTTATGCCTTGTTCCAGAGCTGCTTGTGCAAGAGGACCCGGAACTTCCGTCGTCTTCCCGTCGTCGCTCGGGCCCCAGCTGGCACTGTAGATGTCGACGTAGCCGACGTTATAAGAGAGCGCAGCGCCCTCTATGGCATCAGTCACTTTCCCGTCTAAGATCCGAATACCTAATATTCAATTTAAAGTCCACCACAGACGATAACTTCAGACAAACAATGTCTTAGTTCTACCCAAATCTGAATAATATAGTTGGATCGAGTGTAAGCCAACTACACGTACGTGTACGTTACAATTTCAAAGAATTGTTTCGAACTGAGCAAAATTATTGTGACAAGTCCCACGCCTAGAGATGAACATAAAGAAAGAGGATTCTTTGTATTGTATTGAACAACACTAACAATAGCGTATACTCTACCCTATAAATGAATTCAATTCGACTTCAAACATAACAACAGTCAAGTCAATGGACCAATTTCATAAAGCTGCTTTAAGCGAAAAATATTGCAGACAATTGTCTGCTTATTAGAAATGAGCAAGATACTAGTCACCAATGGTACGTGTGACATGGTAATTGGCGCTGGTAACCTTATTCTGGTAAGCAAAATGTTGTTGTGCTTAGCTACTGTTTGTGCTAAGCAGCTCTATGAAATTGGGTTCAGAGGTACTTGTACAGTAGTACAATGTTTTGCTTATGTAACTTATGTCGCAAACAAAACTTATTTTAAACCAATATTAAAAAGTCCCCAAGCTAGTTCCGGTAAGGCTCAACTTGTCTTCGCATGCTGTTTACGTTTACTCCTTGCTCAAAGCCAATGGCATTCTAACATTAACAGAGAGTGTCTTGGGGAAACATAATTCTACAAATCAGTTATAGTCTTGTTTCTGTATCCATAGAGCAATTCCTTTCTCCGTGGTGAGTCTATCTTATGTGATAATGACTTAATACTTTACCTCCAATCTTGGCATCGAACGCAATACCAACGCCGCACTTATCGTTGTTGGCCTCCATTGAGACCTCACCTGCACACCTCGTTCCATGCCTGCAACAATGGAGCAAGAAGTAAGTTTGGTGAGGTCGCAGTTAAGCATCAGAAGCTAATAATACTTCAAGGCGCTAGATGGCGGTATACATACCGAGTAATTTCCACTAATCACAATCCTACTGACTTGATAGAGAATCGTCTCTGGTCAACTGGAGGCCGATGGCCGATACAATACTTGGTACCAACAAACGTTTTTGAGCATGAGTACCTGAGTTTATAAACAGACACGCTACTTTCGGATTGGGCGTTTTGGGCTATACAAAGCTGTTGTTTTGAAATGAACATGGTTTGAAAAAAAAAAATTGAATATAATGATCCACAGCAGGATACCTCAAAGTTATGCATTCCTTTTACTTCGTGACTCTTCAAAAGGTCCGTGAACGAACTTGCCAAATTGGTACATGACAGTGGAGACATTTTTCTCTCCATCTTACAAGTGCCCAAAGGTAACTTAAGGAACACATAGAGGATAATAAAGGAATGTAAATGGAATGCAACAAGAATGCATAGTACAATGGTCAGCTTTGTGGCAAGTTGGTGTAGCATCATTAGTGATTGTTCTCCCTTGATTTGATTATTATAATCACGGCATCACTTAAAGGCACTGAACACTTTTTGTAATTGTCAAACACCAGTATTCTCACTTGGTGTATCCCAACATATGCATAAAATAACAAGCCTGTGAAAATTTGGGCTCAATTGGTCATTGAAGTTGCAAGAAAATGATGAAAGAAAAAACACCCTTGTTGTACAAATTAGTGTGCTTTCAGGTAGGAATAAAAGGCTTCTGGCCAGAAGTCTTTTATTATTTTAGTGAGAAATTACCTCTTTCTCAAAAACTACGTTACTTCAGAGGAAGTCGTTTCTCACTATCAACAGCTCTCCGTTGCTCGTTACCAAGTAAGTTTTTATGCTAATATATATTTTGAGTAATTACCAAACGTGTGCAGTGCCTTTAATATAACGCTCATGGTTGTTCTAAATATCCCGTTCTAAATCCGTCTAGCGAAGAGTGAATGCTCTATCATGATAGCATTATGAGTATTTTTAGGGCGGTAAAACTCGTCAGCCTTCCGTGACGGTGGCTAGGAGAATTGCCTGAGTTGAACGTATGACAAACAAAATGGCGGCGTCGTGATCAAAGCTCATGCTCGGTCCGCCTAACTGAATCCCCGCACCAAGACAGAGCCTAAGCCAGAACCCCAGACAGAGCCTAAGCCAGAGCCTAAGCCAGTGCCTTAGCAAGAACATAAGCCTGAGCGTAAGCCAGTGCCTTAGCAAGAGCCTCAGTCAGTGCCTTAGCAAGAGCCTAAGCAAGAGCCTTAGCCAGAGCCTAAGCCAGAACGTAAGCCAGAGCCTAAGTCAGAGCCTAAACCAGATCCTAAGCCAGATCCTAAGCCAGAGCCTAAGCCAGAGCTTAAGCCAGAGCCTAAGCCAGAGCCTAAACCAGAGCCTCAGACAGAGCTTAGACAGAGCCTTAGTCAGAGCCTAAGACCGAACGTAAGCCAGAACGTAAGCCAGAGCCTAAGCCGAGGGCGTGTTGTTCGACTAGGCCTTGTTGTTCAATGCCAAGAAATGACAGAAAGGTGTAGCAATAAATTACCCGTTGCTTTCCAATGAGTCCGCAGGGGGCGTCGGGTCTTGCCGATTCTCTTTAAAGTTCCAGCTTGCCTGAGGGTCGTAGTTCCTGGCTAAATCCGTATGATCTGCCTCCAACCCTGAAACCGAGAATTTGAATCGATTACAGTCGTCACTGTGCATTTATTATTTTATAAAGTCACCTGTGTTTAACATTAAAACATACCGGAGGAGGCAGCAACTGAAATAACCAGCGTTAGTGTAGACCATATAACCTTTGTATACATAAAGTGTGATATTGTACATTCCAAAACCTTTCTGAACAAGTTTAAGATGGGCCCCCGTTTCTTCATATCAAAATTTGATAAAATTCAGACAGTGCAATCTCCATTAAATATAAAAGTTTTTGTTTTCTTCTTTCTAAGTTTCTTGTGTACAAATCGTGCTTGCAGGAAGTCCAGGTCCCCATGTAAACATTGTGATGTAACACGTCACATGGTCTATATTATTGAAGTCACCATCGTCGACATTGCATAATCGTATTGAACCATTTCAGTTCTTGTAATAATCGCATCTGTCACATTTGAACAATTGTGTAAAAACAAATGCACAATTAAACTGTTTGATGTATGTGTACGTGTGTATGGGAACAATGGGAGAACAAAGAGAAGTCCTCGATTAGCGGGATTCACAAGCGTGTGTGTGAGTAAGCATTACATACGAAGTGTGGACCTGAGAACAAAAGAGGTCCACACAAGGCAGGGTTTTGAAACACTATGTGGACTTACACACGTCCACACAGTGCTGTTTACAGTGTTGGGATGCACAGAAAAAAGCAGTGTCCACATGCCGTATGCAACACAGAACTTAATGTGTGTATAAGTTTGTGGATTGGTTTTTCATATTAAATAAATAATTAAACAAAGGTAGGCCTACGCATGTAATTTACGCATGTAATTAGTGTGATAAGTTGTTTGAACTTTGGAAAGAAAACTTCAAAAAAGAAATGACCCCACGGATGAAATTTTTGGGCAACTCCAAAATGGTTTTGAATATTGAATTTAGAATAATCTCATTAGCAAATAGTACTTGATTGTTGCAAAAACGATTGAAAGCACCGATTGTCAATTTTGAAAAAGAACAAGAACAAATAAATAAAATAAATTGTTTTGCATTGCAAGTATTCATCACCTTTAATGCCTCTGCAACTGCAGCTGTAGTACGGGGGAGACAATAGAGGAAGTTTGCTGTCAAATATCAAGTCAATATTTGACATTTAAAAAATAATTTGTTTGTGTTTGCTATTCTGACAGAAAGCTTTCGTTATCATCATCAAAGTCAAGGTAAACACAAGACTGCTTTTAGGTTCCTAACTGTGTGTATGCCCCGACCCGAATAAATGAATGCGTGTCTTTTATTAAACAACTAAGTGTAAATGGTTTGGTTTTCAAGAGAAACTATTTACAAGATAAAGAAATATTTCCGACAAGAGAACTGGTTGCCGCCCTTTTCTAGCTTTTGAATAAGGTTTTCACCATAATAAAAATTGGTTGTGTCCTTACCAAAATATAACCAGAGCTTTAATAGAGAGACACCTCTGTTCTCGATGGGGCTACCGTTTTTTAATCAATGTTTCATTTAAGCTAGAGGTATGTCAATGCTTTCTGAAAGTGTACGAATCTAATAAAGTTAGATAGCCTCCTTTGTGACTTAACAAATACGGTCATGTTGCAGCACTCCTTAAGTTTTTTTTAATTTTTCCTCTAAAGTTAAAACTGAGTATAGATTGTCACACATCGAAACAACTTAATATTCTCCAAAACAAAGGGTCAAATGTTTCATCCAGGGCAAATCCCAGTTATAAATTGTGTGCTTCTCAATTCTGCCCATACAAAATGGTGGTAAACTTTTGAAAACAAAAGAAAGCTCTGTTGTCCGTTGAAATTTAAAGGTAGGATGTGGAGAGGTAAGGATAAAAAACATCATTAATTTTAGTCTGAAAGCTTTCTGATTATGAAGTTCTAGAACCATTTTTTCTGTGAAATATTTCTTTGTGAAATGAAGTAATAATCGACAAAACTGAAAACCTAAAAAGGAGTCTGTAAAATACAAGGTAAATAAATAACTGTCGGCCAAGAACTATCGAATACTTACCATCGTCCACGATGGCCACAACAACACCCGCTCCCGTGATACCTTGCTCCCATACTTGCTTAATGCGCATGTCGGGTGAGCCTTTCCTTCCCGTTTTATTTTGAGCGTTCTATAAAGGAACACAGTAAATATACACACTGACTTAAGTTGTGTCCAAATTAATGGTTTACGTAGCACAACTGCTGCCATCTTCAATCCTTTCCAAAGTGAGACTTTACAACGCTAGGTGGCAGCAGACTTACCAGGTAATTTTCCATTGCTTACGTAGTTCTGAGCATGCGCACATTACCAAGAACAATGGATTAAGCTGTTAAGTCTGCTGCCACCTAGCGTCCCAAAATACCATTTGCACAACGCGCAGCGCACTTAAATACACACACCTATTCTGTCCCCATTTTGGATGTCAAAATATACACAAAGAATTTGACTCCCAAAATGGTGGAAATGGTAGACAAGCATTTTTGCAGAGGTATGATTTCCGCGTCTGTAACGGGTCATCACTGTGGATTTATACATAATTGCAGAGTGCCACGGAACAGGTTTTCAGTGGCATTTTCGTAAGCACGGCTTTAGGCATCGGTTCCGGCTGAGGCAATCGAACCGCAAGCGTACTTTTTCCAAATTAATAACAATGTCCTCGCTGGAGCCTGCAGCCGAGTTTCGAAAAGGCCATATTTTCAGGATTATTCTGCGATGCATCACAAAATCTTTAAGCGACAGAAGGCATTCCAAGGTATAACTTTGTAAATTAGTAAACATTGACTTGGTCCGAACCATTAGGGTAAAAAAAATAGTGAGTTATGGCGATAGAGTTTCTTTACAGTTAAAATAAAGTTAAACGGTTCCCATCTCACCAGATACCACTCTTCACCGTACAGAGGGTCGTTGAAGTCAATAGAGGACTTGGTTCTTTGACCGACATCTCGCTTGGTTCTTGTCTTCGCCTCTTGTTGCTGAAACCATTCCACCTGAAGACAAACAAATGTACATGTACATGATTACGACATCTTAAAAGGGGTTATGTGTCGTCATGATCACAGCAGGCCTATGGCGCGTGTGCTGATCCATGTTTAGCCACTGTCCTGCATTGATCATGACGACACCGCCCCTTAGAAGGAAGTTTTCTCTTCGTTTTTCTTGTAATCAAAAATGCTTTCCGCAACTAGAGTTATAGTTACATCAACAACTAGAATTAGTTACATCAACAACAATTTCATTCTGCAGAAGAAAACCCATTTTATTTAATTACCCGATCGTCATCGGCTAGTTTCTTTGTATGATAGTCGTCTGTCCCCCGCCTCGATCTGACCGGTATCTCTTCATGGTGAAGTATATAATAGTCTGGAAGGCTTCCAATCTGCAAACAGTAATACGGTGGATTGGTTTAATGGTAATGTTCCTTTGATATCACGTTTGTTTTAATTGCAATGAAGGGTGTGTACAACATCGGTATAACTTTTCTCAGATTTGCACATAACTTAATTGTTATCAAGATGGTCATGGTGGAAAAATTTCCCTTAAAATAGTTTGGATTGAAAAGCTGTATTTTCTTAAATAAGATTTAAACAATTAGTTTCGATCTCGAGAGTCCAAAACTCGATGTTTGAAAACAGTGAAAACTTAAGTTTTTTGGGGGGAGGGGTTCACTATTTTCGCGTGACTCCGATGACGTATTGAGCTTTAACTGTTACAGGTTTGGGTCACAAAAAGTGATTATACAGGTCTTTGACAGTAACCAATTGTGCTGAAGGGGCATCAAACACTAATTACGTAAATATTCACAATTTCAGCCCCAAATCGCAAGAATTTAAGTTAATATTTGTGATTGGGGTGCAAATCGCAAATAATTATTTAGATATTTACGAGTATGGCAAAAATCGTTAATATTCACGTGAATACGTGAGCATTTACGATTTGGGGCAAAATACGTGAATATTTACGTTAATATTCACGTAAATATATACGTATAATGTCACTTCAGGGCCGCCATAGTGCTTTAAATGGAGTGTTTACATACTGATCAAATATCACTTAGGTATCCCAATGCCAATTTGATGACATGCCATTCAGTTAGCCGGGAGTGAATACTATACGTTTGTTAATAATCAAACAATTAAAACAAGGTTACTAAGGTGGTTAATTGAAGGTGGTTGGTTTCTCATTCTCAGAAAATGGCGACCTTTGCATTCATTGGTCAATCTCATTATTACCAACAACTGACGACATTGCCGTCACTAAAGACGTCATGCATATATAATTAAGAGCAAACCATACATTGTGTCACATTGACTCTGTGTGTTCGCACAAGACTTTAATTTAAAAATTTCATTTTTCGAGTTAATTACTTTGCGCTTGATATAGATAGGCCAGTCAAAAAATAAATATATCAGTTATTACATTTACACTATTTAGACTTTATATTACGATCGTATCCTTCGCACGCCCCACAGAGCCCTTAAAATAAATTAAAATTAAAAATATCAATTAAAGTACATCCTTTACAGAAGTTATTCTTGATACTTCACACAATTTTGCAATTAGTCGAAATATTTGTGCTGGTACGCACACGACCATTTTTACACTGGGTAGGAAATCATCAACAGACTGAATGTTGCCATCTTGAATGTCTGACGTCATTAAGATCTTAGGGCGCCATTCATCCTGGTCCGGGATTTTGTGCACGCGTTCATAACAAGATTTCGGTTGTGGCTAATAACAATCAGCAACAATGAGTGTGAGGTCATCGATTGTATTTCCTCAACAAGTTGACAGTAGTTCAGAAGGGTATAGAGTAAACTTCAGGATTATGTCGGCGTGAAGTTTACAGTTAGTTTAGCTTTCAGGTTAGAAGTATGTTTATAATCAACCAAACTCCCGTAATAATTATGATCAATCCTGTACTACGTATATATAGGCATACAGCGTTCTCCCTTAAATGCAAAGACCAGTATCATCACCTGGTGTATCCAAACAAATGCATCAAATAACAAACATTTGAAAATGAGGGCTTAATTGGTCATCGAAATTGCAAGAAAATCATGTAAGAAAGTCACCCTTGCATAGAAGTGTGTGCTTGCAGATGCCTGAGAAAATTGTGTGTGTGAAAGTTCTCTAAAAAAAACTACCTTACTTCAGAGGGGTCGTTTATAAAAATGTTTTATCATTTCAGCAGATTTCCAATGCTCTTTATCAATAACGCTGTTATGGCCATTAATTTTTTGAGTAATTACCAAAGGTTCCTTAACGTGGTCCGCTGGTCAAATTCTCTAAGCACATGAGCCACATTGTAATATTAACAAAGACCAGTATCCACACTTGACGTGACCCAACATATACATGAAATAACGAACCTATTAACGTTAAAGCTCGACAATAGGTCATTGGAGTCACGAAAATAAAGTGGAAAACATCCAAAGTGTTTTCAATGTTTTCAAAGTAGAGTTTTGATTTCCAAGATCAATTATTTTACTCACTTCTCAAAAACTATTGCATTTTAAGCAAACAATATTTCAAGGGAAGTTTTCCACCATATTAACATTTTTATACCATAATAATATGTGCAAATCTGTGAACATTTTTATTTTTACCTTTACCAATGTTATGCACACCCTTTAAAACACCTATAAGTCGAAATTATCTACCAGTTACACGGCTGGCTACGTTCAGTTTTGAAAAGCATCAATTTAAATATAAATTCAATTTAATTCAATTGATTTTATTATCCCTAATGGATTATAGCAAAAAGCCTTACGGACCAGTGAAAGTACAAGGTCACTCACTGGTCGTCTTAGCTATATTCATTGAAAAATTAGAAGGAAGGTCCTGACGAGGTCTTTAAAAGTGTCTGCTACACACGACGTCCACATAAATTATTCAAGTTGCTGTGTAGAAGGCAAGAAGGTGATGAAATCGTGCCTAATGATACAATCATGGAATTTGGCACACAGAGTATGTCATGAGAAAAATGTTTGACTATATAGGGCCATCGCAGATTTTTCCTTAAAAAATAGAGTGAATAACTAATTTTTCAAAATTTTCAAAATGGCTGCCGCTGCTTGCTACCTACATTTTTTCAAATGACAAATCTGTGTTGGCCCACTAGCCAAATATCTTTCCCATGACATACTCTGAATGCAGTGCCGAATTCCACGCTTGTCAGCAAAGGCTTAATTCCTCAAAATATGTTCCCAATCCATGCCCCACTGTAGGTCATTAGAAATTTCATTTAGGGACATCTGAAAGATTAGGTGAAATAACATAATAATGCGAGTTTAAAAATCCACGGGCTTATGAGTACTCGGTGGGATTCTAACCCATAAAACCTGCGTTTTGGAGCAGGTGTTGTTATCACTAGACCACGTATGCAGATTTTTAACAGTGAATATTTGAGCCTACGATTTTGAGATTAAAAGGGAATTTGTATGTAAGTCTTGTTTGATCTCTCTAAATATTTTAAAAACGCTTCACCTTGTCTTTGAGTCGGTATCCATGTTCCAGGGCCACTTCCCTAGCTACGTCCATCCCACCCTTAACCAGCACAGCGAACTCATTGGTGAAATAAGACGCGTCGTCGTACTCGTTTTCATCGTCGTAGAGGGTCCACTGATCGTCAGCGACACCACTGCATGTCATAAGGGTGAGGAGGAGGAACACATGGCACAAGCCATGGTGGAAGATGTGCATTCTCCCGTTGGAATACAGCCCTAAGAAACAACGCTGGATACACAGACGAGAATCCGCTCCGGAGATATCAAACAAAAACACACACCAAAAGAACAACGCCGTCTTCGTCACCCTGCAAACCCGTCACAAAACGCTCCTCATAGACCATCAACTTTAAAGTTGAGTTCTTCGGTGGGGGGAGAAATTTTCGGCCGTTTTGTTTTATTGGTGGCGTTTTGCTAAATATTTATCTAATGACAATATGCAAACAGGCTGTGATGTATTTAGCTTTATTAGTGGCTAAGTGTGAAATGTAATACGTGGGAAATATTTGACAGTCATAACATCTGGCCGAGTGGTTTATTGGTTAACTACAGAAGTAAATAACTCCATGACCCCACGGGTGATGATAAGCCACTGATGAAAACCTCATTTATATTCATGATTAGTAATAGAATTGGAGGCATTTCAAGCACCCAATGGCGTGGCCCCCCTACCTGCATATTTGCAGATAATTTTAGAAAAAGTAATTATCTTTTTTTTTTACCGCTCTCCGTCTCTCGCTCTCTCGCTCTCTCAGTCTACGTGTTAATTGGACTTTGAGGAAATACTGTTATATGGAAACAGCTCTGCATCAAGGGCAGCATAAAGATGCAATGTACGTGATAATAAATGTATTACATGCATTATCAAAATATATCATTATATGTAAAATAACATTAAAATAAAATAAAAGTACAGATGAAATGGATCGATGGTTCAATCTGAAAAGTGACTGATTATCAAGTTGGTACCAGTATAGTACCAATCCTCTCCACAGTATCATTCAATCGGACATTGGCGTAACTCAAAGAAAGTGGTTGAGCGAAGGGGGTTAGGTATGCTACAACCTCTCCAGTGGGATTCTGAGTCGAAACAGTGAATAAAGGAAACATAAACGCCATTGATTGGCATAGATAACCCAGAAAGCCCAAAATTCCGATGACCAAATGTTGTTATCCGACAATTTTACCCAGGGTCGACACGGGATGCATGCATCTAGATGACAGTGCCAATATATCATTTTTTTTCGTGTGAATGAAAAAAAATCCTTAAATGAGTTTTAAATTCTCACTAGACTGTCATTTCTCGTCCTGGAAATTGCTCTCTTTTTCCCCCGAATCTCACTTATTATTCGGTCGGGTTTTTTTCCCAACATCTGACTCCTCGTTTTTTTCAAGCGGTTCGACAAAAGATGCTGAATGTTTCCTCTTTTCTTTAAAAAATGAATTGGCCTGACACACACATTACAAAATCATCTGCCCTTGGACGCCAATAACATACCACAGGCATTCAATGCATAATGTCAGGACATTGAAAGAAGTATTAAAAAGGCACTACTTTTTTCCGAGAGTTTGTTTTCATGGTAGGGTCATCCTTTGATTATGAGCCCGAATAGAAATTGTGTAATTTTTGTTTTCCGAAAGCCCACTTGTTATTAAGATGGTATTGATATTAAGCATCCTGCCAAAAGATTTGATCAATTTTTTTAATTACTTCATTTAACGTTGCTGAGAAATCAATAAAAGTATATAAACAAATTTGAATCTCCCAAGATCCCAAGATCGTCTGCAGGCTACTTTTGGAAATATCCGTGGTGTCCGTTTGAATGCCACCTAGCTGCAATCAGGCAAGAGATGCGGTTGGTACCCGTTGTCACCTCACTATTAAACGAGGATGAATTCGACATTCTTGAGGAAAATACCGCTGCAGCTTTTTTATAATGCTTTCTAAACAAGTACACTCTGTATTCGGCTAAAACTTTCACAGGTGACTTCTTTCGTTTTTTACTTGAGAATCGCTGCCTATAAACCAGCATTGCGTTGACAAAAATTAGACGATAACCCTACCTGTATTAAACAGTGTCACCTATAATGTTTCCCAGGTTGGTTTCACAGATAATTCATTGACAAGTTACAGGATAGAAATAAAATTAATCCTGCAAAAACCAAAGATGTAGTCCACTGTGTAAAGCAGTAAATGTTTCACCATATGAAATTAAAGCAGCTGCTTAGGATATCCTTTTCTTCAAAGGTGAAGTTGCCAATGAAATCCGACAGTGAGTACAGTTGACGTACTAACTATATGAATAATATAATATTGTGTTCTGATTTCTGATAACATTTAATGAGCACCAGGCTGTACATGTTTGTCAGCTTTTATGTTGTCCTGTCGTTATCTGCACACAGCAGGGTAGCCATGATTTGTTCACTGAGGTACAGAGGGCATTGCTTTCTTGTGGGCACTGTAAAACTGGAGGAGGGCACGTACATCCAATCCCACGTTGCTACGCTGCTGTATGTACACGAAAACGAAACCTTAGGACTGAAACTATATTTTGCAAAAACAAAGGAGACACTTTCATTTTTGGTTTAATCTGATCAATAAAACAATGGCTACGGCTGTTGCTCTTGTCGTTTGCTGCGTGTCTGTGCAACGTTTAAAAAGAGACATAGTGCCCCAAGCCGTCAATTGGACCCCGGCCTTCAGCTGTGTCCGAATGATGAAACAATCCTTGTTCGTCACTCTGAATAGCGCCCTCTACAATTCATTATGGCAATTTTGTTAAACAGCGTGATATCATAATTCAATTGCAATGTGTCGTGCGTGATTAATCTTTCATTTTCTCAACAGTTGTTTACATGCACAACACATAGTGCTATGCACGAACCAAAATGCATGTTATTTACCTGAGGCTGCATGTGCACGTTGTATTTTCTGCTAAACCATTACAAACTATGCCATCTATCTATTTGGCCCATGTTGTCTGATTATACAGTCAGCCCTTGCCACAAAACGGCATCAATTGATACAGCTTTCCACACAGACAGCATGCCCTGCCGTAACACTGCTAAAAAACTATTTAAAACAATTATATAAACAAAAACTGCAACAGCTGATATCGGCTATTACATCCAAAGTATTTGGAGTTGAACAAATTGTAAAGAAAAGTTGAATAGAGTGGGATTTGATCCAACGACCTCCGGAAAAATAAGGACATTGTGTTTACATGCTGAAAATTGTGCAGTTTTTCGCTATTTTCTCCTGACTAACGGATTAAGCCCAAATTTTCACTGGTTTGTTATTTCACATAGTTGATCACACAAAACAAGAACACTGTCTGCGACTATTTCGTCAGCTCTACAAATCATGTATGTAATCGCACGTCGTGACCTCTTTAGGAAAAACCCCAAGCTTCAAGCTTTATATCCGGGTTCTCGGAATTGATTAATTACGACTGTATTAATGATGTTCCCTTACGTCATTAAATCCTCCTTCCCAGGGGAGAGTACCATGGGAAAGTGCAGACACGAATATTAATAATATCCTATTTTCCGATATGAGTCTGCACTGTAGCTTGGCAAGGTTGAGATTTATCATGTCACGAGCTTTGCATTTATTAAAGCTGTTTTATTTCGGTGTTCGGGCTTTAGCCGGAAGCTTATTGGGGTTTTTCGAGTTGTTTTCCCCATGGGTTTTCCTCCTTCTCACAGAACTTCTCCGGAAGGTTTCGCAAAAAGTGAAAATTGTACAGACTTGAAACTTACTATGTGCGTAGAAGAAATGGCTACTGTTTTGGGGGGAATGATGAAGTCATTGATAACGTCATAAAATTATATAAGCGTTTAATATTTTTTTTTTTAATCATATATGGAGAACAATAAAGCTGCTATGTACAAGATGTTTTAACATTGGTTTAACGTCTATGATTATGAATTGCACAAATCAATTTGTGACTCAGTAACCAGACGACAATACTTATTCCATAGTGGAAAATCCGCGGTTAGCTTGGTGAGATTCGAACCCAAAAACCTCTTCCTTTCTAAACCAAAGTTACGAGAAGAATAACCCTATATGTTGCGATTGATCGATCCCTGTACAAAGGATTAACACCAGACGGCTCCATTGTTATCGATAGAGGTCGAATCTATCCTAAACAGGAGGAAGTGATGAGCGGTGTTTATTAGGTCAGAGGAAATGGTCCAATGTCCCCCAATGTGGACGCGTAAACGTCAGCCCGCCTTTGGTTCGGGCACTGTTATGGGATCGGCCATCAGGTGAAAGATTTTCATTTCGTTATTCGCCAAGATTGTGCCGTCTCTTTAATCAGTGGAACGACCACGCGTTCTTATCCTACTTCAACCTTAAGTAATTCATCGTCCACAACGTGTACCTTGATGATAACGTCCATGTTTCCACGGGAGGACTTCCTGCAAAACGGATTACATTTAAAATCAGAAGAGTCCCCCCAGACAGGAGACCCTCAGGCATGGGGATGAAAACGAAACAAATGCACGACTACAACTGAAGGTGCCAAATGAAACTAAAAATCAAACTCATTTCGATATTGATTAATTTAGCAGTTGCAGGGGGGGGGGGGGTGTTGGGGGGGGGGGGGGGGGTGTTGGGTGGATCCATTTAATAAATTGTTTTATTAAAGAGATACGAGACGCTTGTATACATGTTTCAGCTCACCTTGTGGTATTTTTGTTTATGCCTGAGCATTGACAAGTCTCGCAACTCACTCATACAAAATTTAAATTTCATAGAACTGCTTTAAAAAGTAGGGTTCCCAGCCAAAATACCATGTCACTGCTTTTGACTAGTTCCTGTTTCCTTTTTTCTTTCTTTCTTCCTCTTCTTTTATTTTGCCGGCAGTACAATTTTCAGCATTGTTTTCTGCGTGAGAAGCCGAACATTTGGGCTTAGGGCATGTTCTAAAAGTGCACAATTATGTGCGTATAGTTTATACAACTATTTGTGCTTAAACTGAGTGGCATCACCAATTGCTAAATAAATATCCACTTTCGTCGATCTGTGTACATCTTTGACCAATTTGGTCTATTTGGTCGTGTCGACAAGAGAATAGAGCTGTTTTCCGATTTGGCGACTGTGGCTGTTGCTAAGAGTGTTCACGTGATGATCAAGCCGTAGCCGTAGCCGTAGCCGTAGCCAAAGCCACAGCCACTACTGCGGACACATCAACTGTTATTGCTACAAAACCCAAATCGGGGTATTTATTAACCACCACAAAGAAGACTCGGTGCTCATAACATGATTGCCGATCTTGATTGTTCTAAAAAATAAAATAAAAACGTATGTTTTTATTTCAAAGTGGTATTTCCATTTCCTTGATATTAATTCCAATCAAGAACTTCAATTTGAAGCTGACTGTGTTTGTTTGATATCACGAAATTGTAATTTGTTTATAACAGAGGCACGGAAATAATGTAAGTTTGAAATGTATAATTTATTCTCTTAACATCTAGAGAGTGTAATTCCCTTTCTAGGGTTGAGGAAATGTGGTTTTAGTTCGCAGTTGTTATTCACAGTGGAGGTAACAATTTAGAATATACCGAGTCGTGTTTAAAATAAATGGCTTGTTGAAGTGCCAGTTAAAGGGTCTGTATACGTTTGGTAATCACTCTTAAAATTCATGGCAATAAAAACCTATTGGTTAGAAGCCTACAGCAGCTTCCGACAGTATAAAGCATTTTGAGAAACATTTAACTTCGAGGTTTTGTGGTTTATGTAAAAATATATCAGTTTGTATGCCCCCAAATTTGAATCTGAGAAACGTTTCTGTCAGAAACGCTTCTCAGATTGTGTATTATAGTGATTATTCTTCCTGCGTGGACATATTCGCTCCGGATATTCGATGATATCTCCAAAACGCGACCACCTTTTGAAATGAAATGTTCACGGGTTAGTTGTGTGTCCTTTCTCTATGGTTTAATTGTATATACCAACATTAATAGGATTAAAACAATCGAACTCTTCCAAAAACCAAAGGTATACCTTTAAGTCAGTCACGGAGGATATTCAGCCCGGAAAATCCGTCCAACTTTGCAAAAAATATAATTGCTCGATGAAATGACAGTAATATTGAAACTGCCTTTTCTGTGTTTTTAAAGCAAAAAGGCGTTTAAATGTAGTCATAGATTGGTAAGTACTTCAATAATTAATGACTATACAAAACTTACTTGTGGTGAGAAGCACTGCAGCTGTTGATAGTATAAACTATTTTGAGAAAGGATTTCCTTAGAAGTAATATGGTTTGGATAGTTTTCACACACAAAACATTTGAATCTAAAAAAAGATTCATGTATGAATCGTTCCTCAGATTTCTGATGGTTAGTTTCCGTTCGGAGATGGCATGGGGTTGGTACCCGCTGTCACCTTGCTGAACGTGGATAGATGCGAGGTTTGTGTACAAATACTGTGACAGTTGTTTTGTTGTTTTCTCGGCAAGTAGACGATGTATTCAGCTGACACTTTCACATGTGACTTTAAATACATCTTTCGTTATAATATTGCCTATAAATCAACGTAACGTTGACAAAAACCCATCAATGACTCTATAAAGTTTTTTGTTGTTTTCCCCTCCTGCATGCTCCACCCTCATTCGCTCATTCCGTTTTATTACTTATTTATTTATAAATTTTTTATTCTAAAGTGTTATCTGTTTACTTATTTATTTACAAATTTATTAATTACTATTATTTTTTTCACACTTTTTATAGATTATTTTTCTTGGACCTACTTACTTGCTTGGATTACTTCTAAATCTTATTTTATCTTCTTTGTACTTTCTTTGTAATTTTATTTTGTTTGTCTTGGTCAAATAAATAATAATAATAAAAAATAAAAAAAGAGATGAGACATCGTATTGCTCATTTTTGATATTTTTGTTCCAAAATTCTAAAAGGTAAATTTTATAGGTGTGTTTCAACTTGGTAATTTTAGAATTTTATAGTGTGTGTTTTTTTACTGTACTGGCTAGTTAGTTTAGTTTGAAGTGTTGTCTTGTCTTGTTTACTTTAAAGGGGCACTGTCGTTATCATAGCATGCCTGAAGCTCCACATTGAATAGATACTTCTCATGAATATTATGTAAATAGCTCATCGTGCGTGCGCACTAACACTTCTGGTTGGCGAAATTAGGGAAGATCGCGCCATTTTTTGTATGAGGCTGATGGTGGCGTGACTCAGACGTGTTTGTGCGTCTGCTTAGTGCAAAACTCTAGGATGTTTGCCAACCGATGGTGTCTGTACACATGCGTCAATGTAAGTAGCATATTTCATGCTGGGAAAGGCTAATTCCACACACTGCCACACGCCGTCTGTGATCATTACCCTTTTTTATTGTATTATAATTGTATCAAATTATAAACCACAAGGGAAACTGACTGGGTAAATTTTTAAATGATTTTTCCAGCACATTTAGTTATTGCTACGTAATGCGCTCTTAAAGTACACACTATTATTATTGTTAAATTAAACTGATATAAACAAGACTGTACTGTTTCACTAAAACAATATAATATATATTTTTTTCACAGATCAAGTACAGAATTTTGAACACTACCTCTTTAACTAGGATAGTATGACCAGGGGATATGTTTAGTCTTAGAATAATCCGACTTCATCTTTGCATAGTCAAATCACTTTACTGAAATCAGTGTCAAATCCTGCCGAGGGTTAGAGGGGATTATACGGCACTCAGGCATGTTCGACTTAACGGGAAATAAGACAACCGCTCGTGAAAAAGAATTGTGCCTTCGGTTAAAAAAAGAGAGAAGTGCCTTTGAAATGAGAATCCCCTTTGCAACGATGCTAGCGGAACAATCTTTTAGAAAAGGCCCAGAACTCTGTTACCATCGAAAATAAGAAAATACAACACAATTTCAATTGGAAAGCTAATTAACTGTAAAATTCCGACCCTGCCCACCCCCTCTACTGCAACTAAATTAATAAAGAACTGCTTTCCAGCATTATGCCCGGAGGAAAGATTCACTGATTCGTTGATTTAAAGGTGTGATACATTATCGTTGGTACATTACGAAAACTGGGTGCTAAAATTAACACCGTGGCTGTTGTCACATACATACAGATGCCATAGAGGGAATCAAAATTAACACCATATGGTATTAAAATAACACCAGTGCAATTGTGTTGGCAGAAATTAATGTTATGTTAACACTAAATGTTGTAAAATTGTGTTAAATTTTGACGACCCAGGTTTGTGCAATGCATGCGCAACTCTCTGGATAAAACCAACGTCAAGCTCGACTTGCTAACAAGTTAAATTTGAAACTTTTGCTAGCCCTGCAGGAAGCCTTCCATGGCAACACTCCTAGTTGCTTGGTAGCAGTTGGAGTAATCCCAGCAGGATTGTGAGAGTGCGCACGAAGTACCGTAATTAATTTCTTAGGTGCTTTTGTAGCTCTTGTTTGAAAACTTGTTGGTCGGTTGTTGATGTTACATTGATAGGAGGTGAGTTCCAGTCGGTTACTGTTCTGGGGAAAATTTTGAACTTATAGCAGTCCTTTCTTGCTGGTAATCTAATAAATGTGGTTGAGTTGGATGATCTCGATGAGCGTGTGATCGGGCGTATGATGGTTTTTGCCGGGAAAAGGGCTTAAGCTTTGTGGTAGTTCTGTACACGAACCCATGGTTTAACAACTCAACGTTCCCATCAGTATTTTAGGATTGTCTTCAGCATAAATAACAATAATGGCATTATCATAGCTTGGTGTAGTACTTTGTGTCAGGTTAAAACCCGATGATGGGAATGGATGTTCTCGCCACTCAAACCATACCTTTAATGGACCCTTGGCTTGTGACGTCACAAGCCCAAAAACAGTCCCCTCACTTAGTTCAATGAAGAGTTATCATTGGCTTAGACTAGTCCCGTGTCTTTATTTTGTCTTAAGGATGGAGACAGGTACAGGTTGACAGACATAATGGTTTCATTGGATAAACATGCAGTGACGTAACCTGGTTGGTCCGAGGTAATCTTTATGTCAGCTCACCCGTGCACTTTCGATCGTCTGCTGCGTGTGCATAAGGTTTGTATGTAATGTTATTGTTTTATAATTCACTATTATGTGTACTTGTGTATTGACTACGAATACCAGCTGTGTGAATGAGATGCAATGTCAAAGGTACATCTGGCAGGGTCCTGTCAGGCGCGCAAGGCCGGTATCTGGCATTATTCACGAGCGTAGAAAGTGTGACGTCAGATGTTCTGGCTATCATTGGACGAGAGTTCGCGTGCAGCGCGTACACGGGTGCACGTTTCCATTGTTTTACATCAATAGATGGTGGTGAAGTGGATGTCAACGGTTCCCGGTCACACACCCTGAACAGAAACGCCAGTCAGCAAAAGGGCTAGTTTAACAGTGTAATCACCCCTCCACCCCCAAGTTCACACGACCTCTTTGGGCAGATCGACTTATGATTGTTATGACCATTAGCGCATGTCTAGTTGTTGCTATCTCTTTATATATTTTTTAAAAAAAATCCTCTGACTTTCATCTTCTTCATCCGATGTAATCGGATGTCCGGAAGGAAATTAATGGCGTAAATCTGACGGGAGATACAAACTCTTAAATGATGCTGTTGTCATGGTATCACCTACGTATTGCGCCATTGTGAGCTCTTAAAACGAGGAGGATGGCCAGATTAAAAAGTATAGGACTATGGCTTCCCGTCATTATATCGGTAGTCTCCAAAGTGTTATGATTATAGGAGTGACCCTGCCTGACCTCATCTCCTTTTATACCAAAGCTCTTTTGTGATTTAATCATTGATAAGTTGACGTATGGATGAGGCATACCGGTTGCCTTTTAGAGTCTAAACGATAGGATCAGTCTTAGACCTTTTATCACAATCATCGCGGACATCATCGCGGATGGGAGTGGCTTCTGGCTACGGCTGCGGATGCATTGGCTATAAAGGCAAGCCCGTTATAGCTTGGAAAAGCCATCGAGAAGTAAGCCTTAACGACCTCAGCCGCAGCAATTGTGCCAACTCTCTCAGAGGTCTCTCTCAGATCTAGTGCGTTCGAGTTTGCGTTCGAATTTTCCCCTTGTTGACCTGGGTCTGACCCCAACGTGTTAGCGTAACTCTACCGCTCATGTTGCTGGGGCTTATTTGGGTCAAGCTCGCAATACGGAATCCCCGGATCAGTTTAAGCCCATTCGTAAGATGCACTTCCTGTGATTTCGTTTTACACTTAGTTTTAGCGCGAACAATTCAGTGTGGCTACGATTAAATTTGGCAACAACACGTGAAGGTTAAGTATAAGATTAATTTTAAGTTGCGGCCTTCACTCTAGATTTTTTTCCTACGATCCATTCACATAGGAGTGTGCAAATTTTTACCTAGCGTTACTTTGAACACTTTGTGTAATAGTGGGCGTAGCATTGGTGCGTGGCTCGGATCTCAAGTGGGCAAGTTAACTCCAAGGCTAAATCAAGAGTAAATAATGAAGACGAACGCGCCATAGTGGACTTTGGCTTTGCAAAAACATCTACGGGTTTGAAGGACTGGGTTGAGACAGCTCATGTCAACAGCACATAATTGGTGCCGACTTAGGCCTACTGCATCAGACTCAAGTTGTAATGGTTGAATCATTGGAGTGGGGGTAAAATTCCTGGTCATGACACTTGAGCAAGGCAGTTAACCATAACTGCTTCTCTTAACCCAGGTGTATAAATGGAAACCTGGGTGTGCTGAGACAGTAATTAGGTTGGATTAACCTCTTAGCGATAATTTAAGCAGCTTGGGGAACTTGCTCATCAAGGAGTTGATAAAGTTAGAGGACTGGTCTAAATATGCCAGATGAAAAGGGATAATACTGTTCCAAAGTGCCTTGATCTAGCTACAAGGATATGACTATTATTCGTAATATTATACTTTTCAGAAAGGTTGTGCATGCACACATTAGTCTTACTCTGTAAATATATTTTGCACAGACTTATGTGATTCACTAGGTTTCAAGAGACCGAGAGTGCTATTTAGAGATGCACATGCGCCGGGGAGTTCCATTCCCTGTAACACACTACCACAGACTGTCGGCTACAGCTCTCTAGAGTTGGCTGAACTGTCGCCACGTCCTTTCCCAGCACAATACCCACAGACTTGACGCTACCCGCCGAAAGGGGATCCCGTTTCAGTCATTTTGAATTCTCATTCAGGGTCAAGGGTTTCAAAAAGAGTTAGGGCTGCTGTCCGAATCAGCGGAGCAGGAGGCGGCTGTACGCACCGATCACTGCAAAATGCATATTCCATAATATTGTATTTTGCAGCCACCGTCCAATTAGTCGCACAGACGAAGTCGCTTCATCATCTGGAAACGGCCTGTCGTGTGCTTCTACGGTTATCTCATGCGCCGTTTATTATCGCAGTTTTTACATTTTTATGAAACTGCTAAAAGGACCTTCTTACACAAGGACAGACATTCTCAAATTAATAACCTGTTCAATAACTAAAGAGTACCTGTAAATCAAAGATGAATAAAACGAGCGCGACTGGTGACTAGTAGGCCTATTTAATATTCAGTCCAGTTCGGCTCTAAAAGGTGTTTTTCGCTTACATTACCGACCGAGATAGTGCCATCGGTCGCATATATGATCAGCGGACACGGACTCGCATGCGTAAATGAAGCAACTGTCGTTATGCTGAATACAATGCGCTTATCCACACGACTTCCTGCGCTGAATAGTGGCGAGACGGTCGCATCGGAAGAAATTTAACGAGAAAGAGAGAGCGCGAAAGAGAGGGAGAAAAACAAATTGCTTCGTGTTACTTAGGCCACGGAAAACAAAAACAGATTGTAATTTCAAAGCGTGGTTGAAAGCAGTCAGTTCATGTCAGTGCTGTTTGACGGGACGACTGTGTCATCTCGGATGTGTTATGTTCTATTGTGGAGTACACTTTCGCTTTCAGCAGCGGACAGTTTTCTGTGTTATTAGTGATCAGTGCAGCGAGACTACGATTAAAACAGGTGCCGGCTGTGCAGCAGCCAGCTGTGTGTGAAATCAGAATGGGAATATTGGACGAGTGAGGATGAATGTGTCAACGTCAACCCTACCGGGTGACGAGGGTGTCATACCGACCCCACCACCTCCACTTGGATACCTCATCTTCCAGGCGCTCTTCCTTTCGGTCGTCATGGTGGTCACCGTCCTTGGGAACGTCGCGGTAAGTTTAATTTATTGTTTTGTTTCACTGTTAACTTTCTGAACACTAAAACCAAGGCCTTTTTCAAAAAGTGCTGCTGGGCTTAAGGCAAAGTTTAGAAGAACTTGTCCCTTAAATTATGTTCTAAGAAAGCCACTGAAGTCTTCTCATTTATGCTAATATTCCACTCTAAAATATTTCTTAAACCCACCGCCCCTTCCCTTATTTGTTCTTGAACAATACTTGCCGTCGGTTTGGAGTAAACCTATCCTTGAGTTTAACAATTTCGTTGTCATAACGAGCGACATATTACTGTATACAATAACGGTTATTTAGCTCAGGAACATGCCAGGGGAAGCCATTTTATTTCTGTCCGATAGCCTCGGTTTGGTAGCATGGGTTGGATTGGGCTATCAAACCAAGGGGGCCGCACTTTGAACGAAGTACAGTGGAATTAAACTTGAAGGCTGATTCCGCTATTTGCTAATACTTTGTGATTTCTCCACAAAGCCCTGACGAATTTGGTCAGCCTCATTTACCTTTTCCAACGGGATAACCCGCTGAGTTAATTTACTCAGTCAAACCAATTTTATCACCACGTCTGCTCAGCCTTCGACACAATACAACTCATCAGCAATTCAAGTGTATGAAGTCTCCTCCATCAATTTCTTTTCCTAGAGGTTTTGGCGGACACTATTCTTATCAAGTTGACGAACCAAATGCATTGCCTGAACATAACGACCGACTGTGTAAAGAAAGACAACGTAATAAATCGCTGTTTTTCTCGCGAGGCAAGGCGGGGGGGGGGGGCCTCGCCGGTGGATTGTGTATTAAAGACCTAAACGTGTGCAGTTTCCAATCACAAACCTGTCACCGTCTCCAGCAAATCTTCGTCACGTGGGTTTATTGAAGCCCTCAATCCAAAGTGCCGGAGGTATCATTTTAAGAAAACAAACATTCATCAATGACAGTCAACCGAATAGTATTACTCGACCTTAAAGAGAAGAGTCTGAAACCACTTACGTACTATAGCCTTTTTACATAGTTGGCAATACTCGTAGGGAAAACATAAACAAACAAATATAATATCCGTATCATTATTATGCATCTCTGATAATGAAGCCAAGGGTGTCTCATAAATGAAGTTAATCACTTTAGCGCACAAACCTGAGGAAACCTGTAAACCGTAGGGTACTTGCCGTGTGAACTAGAAACACCAGGGTTAACCCCTAATTCTTCCACGATAAGTGTTTTGTGTTCTTAGTGCTTACTTTGTTTTATGACGTGCAATACCAATCCTAGTACAATCCTAGATTATTGAAACACTGTTTTAATCATCTGAAAGCTTACTTTTTATAAACAGAATGGTTTATTTTCCTGTGGACAAAGTTTCCACCTAATGAAACACTGCCATAAATGTGGGAACAATGTCCCTCCAAATTCATTTCTTATTTCCATTTGCCAATAGAAACCAAATAAAGTTAGTTTAAAACATTGTTGTTGTATGTTTATTTATTTAGCTGTTGTCTTATTGATTTATGTTTTATTTAGTTCATTTTATCTAATTATCTGTGCTTATTTATGTTGCACCATACCTGTAACCCACCCTACACCCACCCCCCAAAAAACAGAAACAAAAAAACTCACCTCAAATAAATGAAAAGAAAGCAAAAGATTCGGTAAATAAAAAAATCGTGCATAGTTGCAAGGATACCTGATGAAAACGTTGGCTCATGCATCATTCAATGTTATCCACACGTCGATTGTACATTGTGTCTATAGGAAACAGCTCGACGGTTTTGAATTGCTAAATAACGCCTCAGTATTGTTGGGGTTTTACGAATACTTCGCTCAAATTTCAATTCATTAAAGCATAATACATACGGAGTTCCCTCTCGGGTCTCGTTGAAGTGGTTTTTGGCTCAAAATTAAGAAACACCAGGCGGCATTCAGAATGTATTATGATAATGAGTGTTACATTTTTTTGGAGATATCAAATTCCTTACATTGGATAGCACGTCTGTTTATTCACCTGTGAAGCGTTTTCGTGTGGGGCGGATCCGGACTGCGAGCAGCGTGCTCTATACGCTCTTGCCCCAAAATTGTGATATTTAATTTTTGTGAAAGAAAAAAAATTTCAAAGCAAGCAAATCGTCATGATTCATATTTTTATTCACGCACGACACGGACGCAGAGCAGTGTATTCAAGGTTCCCTGAATCATCATTCAACTAAACTACCCAAGTATAGGGATATGCTTTTACCCTAATTATTGAAACTGCATGTTTCGTTTCAATGCGGTTATAAATGGACCCGATCGGGGGACCTTTGGTGGCATGCAGAAAAAAAAATGTTTCACTTGTTTCTCCACAGGCTACTAGATACATTAGTTAGTATTAAGGTTTTTGAGAAAGCAGAGCCAAGATATGAGATATTGGAATCATAGAGCTGTTCCCTGCTCTATGTTGGGATCACTAGTTGTCCTTCTACTGTGTAACTGGTTTGGTATCTTTGTGTGTCCACCCGGTACCCCACACCTCCCTCAACCCGTTACTCCCAAGCATCCACCTCTGATGTAACCTACATCATCTTCAGTAGCCTTTCAGTGACAGGTTGATGAGTGAATTCCACAAAAAGGAAACTGTACAAAAGTATTCAGCATTCTTAAAAAGTCTGCCGTACTTAACAGTGTTTTTAAAGAGTCTTCGGTGTTTTTCAAGTGTCTTCAGTGTTTTTCAAGATTCGTCGGTGCTCTTAAAACGTCCTCAGTGCCACTTAATAAATAATTTATGTTTTTTTAAAGAGCCTTTAGTTTTCATAAAAGTCTTTGGTTTTTTTAAAAGTCTTCAGTGTTTTAAAATAGTTCTCAGCGTTTTCACAGAGTTTGTTAATCAGTGTTTTTAAAAGGTCTTCAGTGTTCTCAAACAGTCTTTCAAGCAGTGTTTTAAAAGTATTCAGTGTTTTAAAAAAGAGTTTTTGGTGTTTTCAAAGAGTCTTCCAATCAGTGTTAATAAAGAGTTTTCGGTGTTTTTAAATAGTCTTTAGTGTCTTTAAAATGTATTCGGTATTTTTACAAAGTTTTCAGTGTTTTCAAAGAGTCTTCCAATCAGTGTTTTTAAAAAGTCATCAGTGTTCTTATCAGAGTATTCAGTGTTTTTATAAATCTTTTGAGTCTTTATCAATTTTTTTTGTCCAGTTAAATAAAGTGTACTCATTATCAACAGTTTAAAAAACAGGGAAACTAAGTTTTGAGGCACCGCACTGTGGAGAATTGATATGAATATCGGTTTGCGATAACACCATGTGTTATCTACTTTCTGTGTGTATTATAATATTTAACTCTGCAAATAACCTATTGCCGCATTATAGATTAACTTTCTTCACGAGTGGGATGATGAGTGCAGCTCTGAAAGAACTCTCTTATCAACTGCCTCGAAGTAGAATTTGTAAATGGGGGGTGGGGGACTATAGTGGGAATTGTCAGGTCTCAACGTGTTGACTATAGCCTGCTCTAGTCATCTGAGACTAAACATTGCACGGCAGTGTTCCTTTTCCGACTACCTATTATTTTGTGGACTTCTCGTAATTATCTCGACTATATCCCTGATTGAGATTAGCTTGCTCTCAAATTGTCGACTAGTCTGCTCTAGTCATCTGATAAAGCACTAAATGGCAGTCAGTGTTCCTACTATACCTACAATCTAGCCCATTTCTGCTTCTTAAGTGTCTTTTGTCTTATATTATGTATCTTATAGCCTACTTTGTATTAGTCTACTTTGCTATCCTATAGCTAATGCGCACACTTGCTGATTGAAGTCAACGCTGCTAACATTACCGCCGGTAGCTTCGCCCGTTTCCTATAGATAGGTTGCAGTATGACGTAAGTCGGCCATCTTTACGGGCAATTTGGAACACACAGTCTCGCGTTACGCGTGAGAACGGCGTGCAACACGCGCACATTTCACCAAACTCATTGCATGATTGGTTAATGATTGACGCGGCTGCGTTAATAATTTGAGCGCTTGACGCGCCTGCAAGCCAAAATGCGATTTGCCCGTAAAGATGGCGTCTACTGGGAACTATCTATATGAACAAAGTGCATTAATGGTTCTCAATATAGAAATGGGTCAATGCAGCAGGTGATACTCCACTTCGGAGTCCATGTATGCACGTTCCAATCTATCTGTAAAATAAATAACAGCATGTCCGGCAATGCACATAAATATTAAGTTAGGGCATGCATCACTTCCAGTCATTTAGCTTTTAATATGGTTAAACAAAATCGATTTCCTTAATTGTCTATATTACGGAGGCCCATTCAGGTCATCGCTCTTCGTTTTCCTGTCTGTGTCAGGTACGGAGGCTCATGCATAATACATTCTTTTATTTCCTTGTCTGCGTTAGGTACGGAGGCCCATGTGGTCTCCCAAACTGGCGAGTGAGAGAGACAGTAGCTGATAATTGTGAAATTAGTGCAAGTGGTCAAAAGGGTATTATTGTGTAAAATGTAAAACATAAAATAAACACAAAAGTTAATGTGATTTCTTTTTTAAATATATGTTGTTAGTATATATAAATTTGAAATTTATAAATTTTGAACAAACTAGAAAATAGTATAAGGGACTACTTATGTGCCTCCATAATTTAGACAAACAATAAACTTCAAGAATTACTTGTGGAATTGTTTTCACCGAACGAATTTTCACAGACGAAGCTGTTTTAAAACGAAAACACACAAGAGCTTTCACATAATAGCCTAGAACAATGCATAAAATACATGTAACATGCAACATTGTTTGTACATGGATGATGGACGTGACATAATATCAGGATGCCAACAATAATTAATTTTTAGTTTTTAATTAACTACAACTTATCGTTGGCAGAATTTTCGTGCAACACATTAAATGAAAGCTGTCTTGAATCTATGAATTTAAAATAGCTATTTATAAATCTTAAATCTTAATTTCGGTCAAATCAGCCACAAATTAGACTTGGCATCTTTAAAGATGATGTCAAACCAGACCTCAATCAACTATAAAGAGTGTTAAAATTGACACTGTAGTGTTGTCACATTATGGATACCAAAAGAGAGAATCAAAAATAACACCATGTGGTTTAAAGTAACACCAATGTAATTGCATTGGCAGAAGTTAGTGTTTGTTAACAACCTTTGGTCTAAATTCTAATTCTATTTTGGTATCTATATATGACAACCCCCGCGGTGTCAATTTTAAAACCCAGGTTTTTACATTGTATTGTAAAACAGAAGCCTGTTGTATATTGAAATATCCACAGTGGCAGGATGCAGCGTTACTCAACGCCCATTACCTAATCTATTCTGAAGCTTAAATAACATCTTACTATAGGATGAAATAACATCGCTCAAATTCGTACTGGCTGTGAATTATGACATGAAAAATTGAGTTGAGGAGGGGCTATCCAACTGAAAGGAATTGCTCATTTTGCCTGATAGCGGAAAGTTGTTTTCTATTTTGACCAGTTTGGTCCATTTTGCAGTCTGTCTGTTTCTGTTGATCCAAGGTGCCGTTTCGGACCATCCGGCTGTTCTGTTGCCATGGATAACTTCCACTTAAAGTATCGCATAATTGCACTTATACTCTGCACCCGTGGGCACAGGTTGCTAGGGAAGTCATGCCAGAGTCAACATTTGGTGCTGTCGTTCAGTATGAGCTTAATCGATCTGATGAAGTGAAACATAACACATGGGTAGAGAGAAGCATCATTAGGTTGTTGGTGGAAGGCCCATTTCAGTCTGGTACTATTTCTATTCGGTACACGCACGCGCCATACAACCAAGCGTGTTTGTGTCTCATACTCAGTGGACATTCCACTGTTATCAGGCAGTTAGAGTTTAGGGTTGAAATGTTCTTCACGCATTGCAGTATGCACTCTATACTATTTTGAGAGATGATGTTTTTGCTCTTTGTTAATCCCCACCATTTTGAGACAAACAACCAATTAAATTATAAAATGCGTCCGTTTTATTTAAAAACTAAAATTGTCTTAAGTTGTGACAACACGGAGCGTGTCCACCCGTGGACAACAAACTTTAGCCATAATATTGAACCCGGTGGTGGTGTGGAAGACCGAAGACGTGCTCGGTTCGCTTCTCCGACAAAACCAATGGGGACGTCCCTAAATAAGTTAAGCCCAAACAATGGGAGGACACGGAGAAGTCCTTGATTTAACGGGTATAGACAAACATGGTTTAAGCGTTACATACGAAGTGTGGACCCGAGAACAAAAACGGTCTTCACAATGTAGGAACTTGAACAACTATGTGGACTAACACACGTCCACATACACACAGCTCTCAGTTGCATACACTCTAAACATTCTGTTGTTCAATGCACTTAAGAAATAACATTGTTCTTCCAAAACTGTAAAACAAAATGTGTGGACGCGTGTAAGTCCACATATCTCTTTTGTTCTCAGTGGGGTTTTTTCAGTGATTACTAATACGTTTCTGTTAAGTGTATAGAACAAAGGAATGTCCACAGAGTGTTTTGCGACACAGAGAGCAGAGTATGTGGGCGTGCCTCAGTCCACATATTGTCTCCAAGAACCTACAGTGAGGACATTGTCTGTCTCTCATGTCCACACTTAATGTGTGTTTCACGATTCAATCAACCTGTGGAAATCTCAATGAATTAGGTGGTACCAAAGAAACAATATTATATATAACCACCATCAAGTATTTAGAAAAACTAGACTGTCTGAGTTCAAACCTGCAAATGTTAAATGTACAATGATCGTAGAATTAATTTGCATTGAAAAACAATTGAATCTGAAAGTTGAAAGAATCGGAGAAAGATTAGAATGACAATTTTAAGGGCAGGATCGACTCTGATCGTCTTCTTCTCTGATAGTCTTCATGGGAAAGCTTTCTGAAGAAGACAATCAGGGCATACTTATCGAAACGTCGAGTTGTTACACCCACCACCGCGTCTTTCAGAACCACCAACCTTATCAAGAGAGATCTATCATGCACATGGTGTTACCACAAACGTTACAGGATTGAATAATTCAATGTTGAATGAAATTTCACAGCGATTTAGACACACGACAAAATCACCATTTTCGAATCGAACAGTCAAATGTTAATTGAATTTGCTCGGAGACAAACACCCGGCCGACACAGTGCAGGTGTCAATAAAACACCGAGGTGTTTTCGGGGTTACGTTACACCGCTGAAGGCTGAAAGGTGTTTAGCTCGTCATTTTATTGATTTTCACAATAGGTGTGTATATCAATACGATTTCTGAATTGATGAGATAAGTTTGAACAGTATCAAAAACAAAGTGCCAGAGATTGATAATTTATAGCACGCAAACTACATTCGTACCTTATGTAACCAAGCATTTTTAAATGAAATAACAGTTTTGGGAAGTTAGAGCTAGCTTATCGGTCATCGGAGTCTCAAGAAAATATTGACAAAACCCTTAAATGTTTCATTGTTATCAAACATCAAACTAAGGATTCGCGAGATCAAAATATTTGGTTTACTCATTTTTTTTTAAACAATCTATTTAATTACGCAAATGACGTACGCGAACAAAAACCTCGCAAAAAACATAAACCGTATGTACTGAACCGTTGTGATCCACTGAAACGTCAGGACCGAATTTCAGGAAATCTTCAAGGATAACTCGAGGGAAAACGATTGCATCACACTAAAAACCAGATCGCAACAACAATAACAACAACAACAGCAACAACAACAACAACGACAACGACGACGACGACGACAACAACAGCAACAACAACAACAACGACGATAGCAACAATAACAACAACAAGGTCTACATTTTTAGTTCTTAGAATATTAAATTCCTTTCTAACTTCTAGTTTTTATTTTTTTTAAACACGCCAGACAACCATTCTGTGAAAAACTTGAGCAAACCGATCGTTGTCAACTCGTGGCTTCATCCGAGTTTGTATGCACGATGGAATTTAGTTATGCCCCCAAGAACTGGGTACTTATGGGATCATATTTCTCGTACAATTTCCAAGGACAAAATTGGTGCTGATGTTAAGCTTATGAAATTGAGGAAATTCAATATTTAAATATTTAATGCTATATTCAGATAGATGTATTTCTACTTATAGGACTGATATCGTTACAAACGTCATAATCATTGAGCTTTCAGATTGGTAGTAATTTATACAAAATCACCAACAATAATCAATCATGCACCTCTTTTATTTCAAATAATAATAATAATAATAATAACTAGTTCTTATATAGCACATCTTTACCTTAGTGCCCTGATCATTGGGCCAATAACATTCCTTTAATCTTTCTCAGCTCCCTGGGGAGTATACACAGCCCTGGGCTGCCGTGGCGCTCCGAACTTTTTCAGACACAAAATCAACCTCTACCCTTGCAGGTACCCATTTATATCCCTGGGTGAAGAGAAGCAATTATAGCAAAGTGTCTTGCTCAAGGACACAAGCGTCATGACCGGGACTCGAACCCACACCCCGATGACTAAGCCACCAGAACTTGAATCCGATGCTCTTAACCACTCGGCCATGACACGCTATAATCTGATTACCTAAAAACAAATCAGGTCAGAATTTGCATATAACCACTTTTGCTAAGCAAGTGGAGGTGGAAATTTACCCTAGTCCAGCAACAGGAATTTTTCAATTGGCTCGGGTGATTAATTAGTTATCCCCAAATTATTCAATTTTATATGCGGGTGTTTTAAAATCACTCCACGGCTCATTTTTTTCACACCACCTTTGAAAAACCCTCACCTGGATGAGTGACATTTTGTTGAATGTGTTGGGAGACATAATACACAAAGGCTGACTGATGTAGTTGAATAAGAAGTTGGATCTGATTCAATTCAGACGAACTGAACTGTGAGTCGAACCTTGCGAACCCGCTGCACTGTATGAAAAATAAAATAACAAACAAATCGACAGCCTCTTCAAATAAAGTCAAGTCAACAGACTAACACAAAGATGAGATGTAACTTGATTCGTGTCGAATGCATAAATGATAAGTTCATGTCTCCTTGTACCATACAGGAGCGTAGTGTTCTTTCTTTTTTTGTCCGATTATAAGCCATTGTCATTCAATACACACGAGTGGTTTGTGTGAGTTATCCTGGCCGTCGAGTGCGATCGCATTGATTACGTGCTTATAATATTAATCACGCCGGACACCGACACCTCCTCAACAGCGCCATTTTGAAAATCCCCTGCGTCAGTGACACTGGGAGTGATTCTGACAGCATGCATACCGAAACAACAACCGCAAACAGAATTTACTCGTAACGTAATGAACTGTTGACAAGATGAACCTTCCACGGGATTTTGAATCCTCAGTTGGGAAAAAAACAAAAAACAAACACAGGCCTATCGAACACCGTTTATGTAAATGCTTAAAACGAAACTTCCGTAAATTTTAGGGTAATGGTTTTGCGTCCAATGTGCAAGGTAATATCCTTAAACTTACAGGACCGGACCAGTGCCTCCGTTACACTTTGCTGTTCACATCCCCCCCTGAAATTGGTGTTGTTCATAATGAAAATGTTTTTTATGTCCTGTTCAATACAAGAAAAAAATGCGAGGTCATCGAGGTCTCATTAAGGTGTGGTACACTAGTTGTTTAAGTGTGTGTGTTGTTGCTGTTGCTGTTGCTGTTGCCGTTGTTTTTGTTGTTGTTGTTGTTGTGTTTTTGTTTTTTTTAGGGGTTGGGCTTAGAGGGATTATTGTTTTTTGAAGACTTAAACAAAAAAGTCATGCAACATCCTTGTTTTCTATAATTATTATTTCATACCGAGCGTACTTTGATTATATGTATGTGAAGTTGGGCTTACTGCACGTGCTCAAGCAAAACTTTTTTTCAAAAAGTGAGTCTGTCCCGTGCAAACCTACACGATGGATGTGCACACGTGCACAACCTTGTTTATTCTGGGGAAAAGATAGAAATATGGCCGACTCAAAAATAAGGCGAAAGTGTTAATAAGAAGAGTACGTACAACGAATATCCCATACTTTTTAAAGAGTTGTGGTATAACGCTGATACTTTGTTATAACGTCTATCACAGTCGTTTAATCCGGTTATTTGTTGCGCAGGATAACAATAAACCTGTGCGCAATATTAAATGAACAAACCAAAAGATGAAGTTTCCATAAGAATTAGGATCGGATGGAGTTGCTTTGGACGGTAGAGATGGATACTTTGTGACAAGGGAGTATTTGATCAGTGCGTGCTACAATCAATGACCTATGGGGCAAAGGACAACAACAAAACAGATAGAGCACAAACTTTGTAGCAGCACAAAGAGCAAGGGAAAGGCAAATGCTTCACATTTTACTCAGAAAAGTAGAGTTACAATCACCATCAGCACAGTAAAACAGGCTAAATGGAGGTGGGCTGGATACAATGTCCGAAGAACAGACAACAGATGGACAACAAGACTAACGGAGTGGCAACCAAGAGCGGTGAACAGGAGAAGAGGCAGACAAAGAAGATGATGGAGGGATGACAGTATTGATTCTCAAGAACAGCAAGGAATAGAAGTGAATGACTTTTTCATGACTTAAAGGCTGGTTGAACAAAGCCTGAATTCGAATTCGATGCTTAAATGGCGTGCCTAACTTCAGATGCATCCAGGGAAACCCTATGGGTTTGTTCTAATATAACTATGAGAACAATCAAGCAGAGTCACCTTAGTATGTTACACGGATCTCGGCATTTAAAATAATAATTAATTGACCAATCTCAGTCCGTTCGCCATTTCAATGACATTCCAATCAAAACAGATCAAGCTCGATTAACATTTTGTTTTTGCTCATTAGTATCAAGACGGCGCTTTGCTGTCGCCAACACTGCAAAAACTGGGGTGTTAAATTGATTCTCTTGGTATCTATATGTGACAACACCGCCACGGTGTTGATTTTATCAACGATGTAATGGGGATAGCTAACACCATGGCGGTGTTGTCACATATGGATACCGGAAAGAATCAATTTAACACCCCAGTTTTTGCAGTGAACCATCTCCCCCTCCCCCCGTCCCGCCTAATCAACACGTCGACTGGACACACGAGGTTGACTCTGCTTTCTTGACACAAACAAGAGGTCAGAAACAACAAGTTTACAGCAAAAAACAAAAACAAATTTCTTCTTGGCAATTGAAATCAGCCGGAGAATTTATTTTTAAACAAATTCGCGTTGTTAATACTGAAATTGGATCGTCTTAAAAAAAATTAAAATTAAAAAAATACTGGGTTTTTTGTTCCTTTTTGGCAATTGAAATCAGCCAGAGAATTTTTTTTTTTTTTTTTTTACAAATTTGCGTTGTTTCTACTGAAATTGGATTCCCAAATGATGAACATGACATTTGCACATGATGTTCTATTTTAATGGATGATTTATTAAAAACTAGAGGATGTAAACTGTAGTTGTAAAGTCACGTTAATGCAACAAGTACCCAGGCAGAGAGAAACGCAGACTGAAGACGTCATCATGACGACAACAATGTCAATCCAGAAACCTCGCTCAACTTCTATACTTTGTTTCAGCTCAAGGGAAGACTTTTTTCTCACTTTTCAATATTTGAAACCTCCCCCATCCACCTCTGTTTACTTAAACCGTGTTTATTTTGTCAGCGACACAAATTAACTGTTCGACAGTATCTAAAGACTGTTCTCGTTCATGTAGGATGGGTTTGTTTCTCTGTGTTTTTAAGGAGGGGGGGGGGGGGGGGGGGGGGGTCTTCAATCAAATACACGAAGGACTGAACAAACATAAAACGAGTGTAATTTACCGACAACACGCTCCAAGCACTGCACACCCCAGCTGTGGACACAACCCCCCGTAGCAAACCAACTGTACAATCGTCAATTTTTTTCTTGCGGCCCCGTTTTCAACTACAGCTTCAACAGAGTCATCTTTTTGTTTGTTTTTATTTTATTTCTTCCCCAAGATGCCTTGCTATTCTCCTAAAATAAACATGTTTTAACGATTTTGTTTACACTAAAACAAAACAAAAATCAATTGTCGCACTTATTTAGCATGTTGACACCAGCCCTTTTAAATACTGTAAGGTCGACACATGAGTGGTAATGACCGGGGGACGATTTCACATCTTTGTAGTCTGATGAATTTAAATGATCTTATTTGTCCAGTAATTGCCAAACTGGTAAAATTGAATCACTCCTTTTGAATGTTAAATGCTAATGCGATGGAGTATTCATGTAATTGAATGAGCAATGGTGTTAAATTGAACGAGCTTTTGTTTAAATTAGTCGGGAAAACCTCTACTAATGATTCTTGGGGTTTTTTAACACAAAACTAGCCTCTAGTTCAACAGACTCGTGTGCAAGGGAGGGATCGAGCTTCAAAACAAATATATAGAGTAAACATTTTTACATTGTGATCAATTCATTGAACTACTCACTCAAAATTATATCATATGGTGTTCCAAAGACGACAGGTCGCGTCGCGTCACGTCGCCGTCGCGTCGCCGTCGCCGTCGCCGTCGCCGTCGCCGTCGCCGTCGCCGTCGCCGTCGCCGTCGCCGTCGCCGGTGGACTCTTGAGGGCGCCGTTTCACTAACTATTTTATTGTTCTTTTTTTGTTCTTTGCTTTATACAGAAGACATGTTGATAGCAAACTGTTTTAACTTTGTTAAAGCAAGTTTCACACCTTTTCTAAACAACTTATGATAAACAAAGTAAGTTGTCAAACCTGAACTTGTATTATTTCAAGGGAAAATTTCAAGTTGTAGTCAAGTACTTTTGAGTACCAGTAATGTTAAAAAGATTGACCAGTTATATCCGTACCTAAATTTCCAAGTGTTATGGCCAGGAGTCTCGAGTATTATACACCTGCAGTTTCTTGCAAAGGGAATGTTTTTTGGCACACCCTTGCAAATTGTTATACAGTTGTTTGCTCTCTAGGAAAATGTACTGTTGCGCCTCAAGAGTTCAGAAATTGCGACGGCGACGGCGACGGCGACGGCGACGGCGACGGCGACGGCGACGGCGACGGCGACGGCGACGGCGACGGCGACGGCGACGCGACCTGTCGTCTTTAGAACACCATAATATCATCAGTATTCTCTAAAAAAATAAGTTAAACAACTAAATCTCAGTTATCTCATGACGCCACTCAGTACCTTTGTGCAGTGATAACCGTTCCACGTGATAACGTTAATGCTAATGCTAAAAGCGTAGCTCAGTTCTGTTAGTCCGAAATCTGATTTTGATTCTGAGGAATTTGTATATAATTTGAGTTATTGGATGTTCGATAACTCTGCTAAAATAAGTTCATTTAGTGTTGCATTTCCCTAAAACTAAATTGACTATATTATTATGGTTCCCATTGACTATATTGAGGTTCAGCATTCTATTAAAACTTCCCACGTTTACGTCTGGGACTATAGTTTGATATTAATTTATCGTTAGTTCAATTAGATTCGTTTCTAAATTATTGCCTCTAGACTCAACTATGATAAGAACGTAAATTTAACTAATTTTGGTTTGTGTTGTGACCAAAAAAAATTATGAGAAAAACCTCTTCCCGACAATCAACATACTCATACGTTCTGATGTATATACCTGCTTCATGATCTATAAATTAATTCTCTACGTTTCGACCAGTATAATGTGCTGGTCTTCAAAGAGTACAGTAAGAAGAGAATACCGACCTTAACGCCGAGATATCTCTTCGGTTCCCTTTCAAACCACCACTTACTCACGACAAAATAATTACCACGACGATAGTTATTAGCCGAAGACAAGAAACAAATCTGTTAGTCTAAAAGCACAAATTAAACAGGCCTGCACCAATCGCGAGATGCGTAATATATAATTTGCCTTCCCTAAACTGGACGAACAAATCCCGAGAAGAACACAATCAACCTTGCCCTACACAACTATTATCAATCACATTGCGAATTATACACGGGGCCTACGCCGTTTGTGATTACGTTACACGCGTTCTGAGAACTACTCTAAATCGTTTTGAACGCTCCGTCAAAGGATGAAATTGTAATTAGTGTCACTCAAACGGAATCCACTGTTCACAAAATGAATCACACTCAGCGCACACTTTATTGATTCGTTGGATAGATGAGGCCTTGTTCTTTTTTTTCAGGAATAAAGTTTGACACGGGTGATGTTCACTGTCCCATGTTTTTTTTGTCCAGGTTCTTTCGCTCAAGCGCAAGACGTGTACAAATTATTGATGGCATTTTGAATTTGTTCACTTACATCTTCAGCTTTGGTAATCGAAGGCCCGGGAGGTCAATGTAAGCTAATTAGGTTTTGCGTAAATCACCGATAACACACGTTTTCTTTGCATTGCAAATAATAATGATTCTTGCATCACCCGGTCCTGCCAACTCATACGAGCTTGAGAAATAAAAAGAATGAACATTTTACATGGTTGCAGCCATTTTGTGTCGTTTCCCCACTCAGATTATTTGAACCAAATCGAGGCTGGGAGGCAAAAGTAGTATCTGTGATAAAAGTATAGCCACCTTTAGATTTCACGATACAAGTTCAAGTATATCATAAAATTCCCTTTAAAAAGGGTCTTTCAGTTTAACTGATTGTAAATAAATTTGATTCAATATTGTTTGTTTCCCTTAGCGGATTAAAGTTGAAACTTTAAATTTAGGTAAATTTTCTCCATCTGTCAAACGTCAAGTGTTGCGTAACTTTAAGGCTTGTTTTTACCACCAGCTGAGAAAACAGTCTTCCTTTTGGGAATACTACTAATAATGTTCTCCTCTCACAGAATAAAAGCTGAATTTAACAGCAAATCCTTTGGCCTGATTAACCGCTGTCTCCGAGTACACATGCCGTTGATTGCTTGCATATTTATTCCTAGATGCGGGGTGACATTTTCATTCGCCGTGATCTTAACTGGGCCGTGATGATCCCAGACGACGGCGTCAGGAAGCCTTAATATTCAGGGACTGAACAAACGGGGACTGACCATTCCGGATGATAATACCCATCTGTTTAAAGGGAGTATCATAGTTTGGTTTTTGTCAACGTCATGTTGATTTATAGGCAACATTTTCAAGAAAAATACAATAAAAGTCACTCGTGAAAGTTCCAGATGAATACAGTGTCTACTTGTTGAAAAAAAACACGGTAAAAGCTGTCAGGTATTTTCTACAAGAGCGTCTAATCCTTCCATGTTGAGCGAGGTAACAGCGGGTACCAGCTGCATCACTGGCCACAGCATTCGCGATTGGACAGCACGGAAACTTGAATTGTTTTAGTCAACCCTAAGAGAGTTGAGAAACGATTCATGCACGAATCGCTTCTCTACTGTTTCAAATGGTTTGGGGTAAAAATTTATCCAAAGCATATTACCCTTTAAGGGACTCCTTTAAAAAAAAGTTGAATACTAACAGCTGCAGTGCTTCTTACCGGGTAAGTTGTATTGGGGTTTTTTGGTTTTTTGGTTTTTTAGTATTTACCAATTTACAACCCTACCTTTAAACCATCAGTTTCGATCAAATCGATATTAGGGCGCCATCAACATGGGGTCAACTTTTTAATCCCCAGAGCCATGGGAAAGATCCGGCTGTTCTCAGACGGATAAATACATATTTAAAATACAAAAATTAAAACTTATAAACTTGAAGCTAAATTGGCAGTCTGGTAAAATATTGTTCTTAAAAACCAGCACTTTCTAATTATTGTACATTCGTTCCGAACGAAATACCGTAAAATTGTGGAGATACCAAACATTGATAAAGATTAAAAGACTGCACAAATAATAAGATAGTTCGGTCAAAAACTTTCATTTCTCAATTAACAAAAACCGCTTCAAAACAAGTTTGAAGTACGCAATTTCGTCTTGACGTATAACACTTTAAATCAGGGCTTAAAACCGCAGCCATTTTCTTACACAAATACAAGAAACTATGTATGTCTCCTATAAAACATTTATCATTGAAAAGCCCTTCGGGAGGGAAAACTCGGCAAGAATTCATCAGCCTGTCGGATTGAAAATGTTGGTATAACAAAGTCGCGTTATAAATCATAGTTCGTAATAAATCCGTGATGACGTACGGCACAATGGACATCACGCCATACCGTAGGTGATGTAATTCGTGTCGCAGGACCTTTGCTGTGGTCAGCAAATCCACGTGTGCGAGTCTCAGTTCACGTTTTAGGAACAGAGATTATCCTTGCATAAGTCCGGGAGTTGAGTGCACGGAATAAAGTAAGTCTCACTAACAGTTAGATCTCTTCCCGTTTCCAAGGCACAGGTCAACTACCTGTTTAGCCCTTCAGGATTGGGGGGGGGGGGGGGGGGTACAGTATACTCAATAAGTTCAACTTTGGAACGCATTCGGGTTTCTGGTGCAGTACTCAAATAGGTCAAGTACTCATTTAAACCCTTTCATGTTTTTTATGCAGTGCTCTTCGGGGAGATCAATTACAAGTGGCATTTTTGTTTTTTGGGTCCAGTACTCGATAAGGGCAACTAGCCAGTTGATGAACATTTTCATATGTTTCTGATGCAGTACTGAAGTAAAGGTCAACTAATGAGTTTAAACAGTTTGCGTTTTTGGCACAGTAGTCGTACGGCCTACTCCCAGTTGAACCTTTCGTGTTTCTGGTGCAGAACTCAAGTATAGGTCAACTACAAAATATAAGTAATCTTTGGGGTTTGGGGAAAGTAATCGATAAGGTCAATCTGTACTCAATTATTTCAACTACCAGTTTAGCCCTTTTGAGTTTTTGTACAGTACTCAACAACTACCAGTTGAACCCTTTCATGTTTCTAACAGTACTCAATGAGGTCAACTACACGTGTAACCAATTCATGTTTCTAAATACAGTACTCAAGGGTTAACTATCATTTTAACCCTTTTGTGGTGTTGTGGTGCTCAATTAGTTCAACTACCAGTTATGCCATTTGGTGTTTTTGGTGCAGTATTCGACAAGTTTAACTCAGTCAGTTGAACCATGTGTCTGATGCCGTACTGAAATAGGTCAACTTATAATCAAAGTCGTTTTGGGTTATTAGTCCATATCCCTGCAAGTTGTTTCAAAGTTAAACCAAATTGAAATTAACTACACAACAATTATAGGCAGTTGAGCTGGATGGATTGTCATTGCATATGTACCGTCTATTTTAAATATTGAAACCCCATACAAATCTGAGGGGGGGATCAAGCCTTCCAAGCTGTTTGGAATCCATCCTCAAGCCCTGGGAATATATTACTCTAAATATGGCTTTAAAATATTGCAATTTATAAAATAATATATTGATTGACAGCCAATTTGTCACAGTTTGTTTTTGTTATTGGAGTGCGTGTCGTTCAGAGCTGAACAACAAAAATAGATGTCCATGTAGTATGATAATATATTATTATTGTTTGCTGAAGGCAAGAAGGTAATATACAGCGAGTCGGTTTTTTATGGTGAGGGAGATGAAAAGGGGTTCGCGAGGGAGTGAGGCATCGTTCGATCTTTCGTTTTGTTGTTTATTTAGAACCGCAAACTGTAAGGTGGGACCCGGGGCGTGGCTGGAATCCATGCAGCAGTATTCGATCATCTTTTACTATGATATTTTGTTTCAGGCTTTTTTGTAGCTCCTTGAAAAAGCAAGACTTCCCATACATTTCTTTATATATAGTTCTTTTCTTCTTCTTTTGTGTCGAGGACATTGTGATGAGAGGGGGGAAAACACGCTTCATTTCATGTCAGTTTGTGTCGAGGACATTAATTGTGATGAGAGGGGGAAAAACACGCTTCATTTCATGTCAGTTTGTGTGTCGGGCATGTTTACGACGCTGGCTGGTGTTTGTCGTGTCCTCAAGGGGACGTAGAACACCATCGCAACAATGTTGTTGATGTCTATGTATGATCCATTTAGGCCTCTATGCTTTAACCCCGAACTTATTGCTCTTCTTTTGCTAAAGATGTGTGTATTGTTTTGTTTGTTTTTACTTCTTTCTTTCTTTTCTCCCCATTTCTATATTTTCAGGAAAAGCACATTCCCGTGAAATTATTTATTTTGAGTGTGTAGAATGTTATTATTTACATAATCAGCACGTGGCAGTTTCTAGGGAAATATTAATTGATTTCCAAATGACATCTGTTGTTCCAAAGAAAAATATGAGCTTGTTATTTGCATATTGATCTGGTGGCATGTTTCTTTTGAAGTCATTGATTACCATGGTATCTGTTATTGATTACCATGGTATCTGTTATTGATTACCATGGTATCTGTTATTCAAAACGAAAGTAAACAGCTACGAGTTCATTTCATCGAGTCCACCACTGTTTGACAATTATTCAAAATGTTAAAAAAGGCAGTCTTCTCAGAAGTTGTCTTTTCGTTCTCGCTGGCCGGGTTTTGTTGATGGATACTTTGCCTGTATTTTTACAATAATTGAAGTGCGCAATTCAGTTTACATTGAAGCATCGGGCACGTGCATCGCATTGCGATTGGACATGATCATTGATGGATCGCTGCGGACAAAGACTGTATGTGGTGGATAATGAACCACCAACACGTGCCCTACATCAGCCTGGTGATACATTGATTTCGCCATCTCAACACAAATCGTGTGTCTTAAGTTAATATTGTTCTGGATGTTTCCGCGGGAGTTTCGGGTCATGTCACACTCTCGTGATGAACCTGCAGATTTTTTTTTTCTGTTGAAACTCGAGTCATCTTCTGAAAACTGTTTTTTACTGTGCAGTAAGGGCTGCTTTGTCAGCACATGTTGACATATTTTTAAATTGTCATTGTCTTAACCATATCGTACACACTGGTTAGCTCACATGCCATGATACACCAAGCTCGTCCATGCCACACGTCCTATGTGATGAGGGAAGGGGGGGGGTTGTAAATCAACATGGGACAGTGATTTAGTTGGAAGGGCCATGACAAAACTCTTCCAGCATATTCTGTCCACAAAATTGGTATGTCAATTATTGTCAAAGGTAGATGAAATTTAAAAAAGCTGAAATCAACCCAGGCAATAGCTGAACCTTGAAAAAAAAAAACATAACCTCTTAACATAAAGACAATTGCGGTTACTTCTTCGGAATTGTGGTTCCGAAAAGAACGGGTGGAGTCACTGGTTCTTTTTCGGAATTGTGGTTCCAAAAAGAACCAGTGGACACACCGGTTCTTTTTTGGAACCACAATTACTCAAGAGAGATCTGACTACATTATGTCACCGCAAATTTCATATGTTATTGTATTTCCATCATGCAGACATAATGCAAACCTTCAAGTCTTATTTAAACCATCATAGCTTATGGAATAACCTGGTCGTCATGTTCTGACAACGAACCACATGAGCGTTGCAACCAAACAGATCCCTACTTGAGCGTCGTTATGTTTCTGTTTCTATAGTTATACCACATTGTGTTACAAATACAACTCTCTCAAAGCAAAACCTGTTTTTTCGTTTCTTTTTCTCGTAGGTGTGTTACGTTGTTTATCGCACCCGTAGTATCACCACGGTGACCGGTATGTGCATCACCTCCTTGGCCCTGGCTGATCTCTTCCGTGGTATCTTGGTTCTACCGTTCGTCATCATGGCGTCTGTACTTGGCGGAGCTTGGGATCTCGGTGACCTGCTGTGCTCGCTGAGCGGATTACTGTATACCCTCTTCGGTACGGCGAGTGTCATGACATTGGCAGCCGTTTCAATCGATAGGTAAAGTGCATATGTTCAGCCAAATCTGATTTTCTTTTCGCTCCCTTTCTTACTGTCAGATTTTATGTAGCGAAGGCGAGGCTTGAAGTAATAGTCTAGTCCCCACACTCAACCTCATTCAATACAATTGAAAGCATAATGGACAAAGTTGTTGTCAAAGAACAGTATCCACACTTTAAAAGAACCCAACTTCATGAGATAAAAAAAACTTGTGAACAAATTAAGGTTTCTCATACTTTGGGGTTTCCTCCCATATCTAAAATTAACATTTCTTCATCATCTACTCTGCCCAGGTACACCTTCAGGCCTGCAGGTCACAGTGGCAGTGCTAGTTGCTTTTGAGAGTCCATTGGTTTTCACCCGAACGATATAAATATAATAATAAACACCCATTTCTGCTTAGCTTTGTTTTGCTGTGCTTCTAAAAGCTTTATAATTGGGTGAATATACGGTCGGAGTTTGGGTTTTTTCGAAAAGATTTGCAATTCATATAAATTCTGGAAAGTCCTTCAACACGACGCTTATTTGGATTTAGCATGCTGATTAACCAAATACCACCGAGCACAGGAGTATATAAATACATACTATATATATAATCCGACAGTGAGATATATATCCTGGAGCAAGGTTTCGCCGATATCCAGCTTTGCATCGTGTTAATCAGCTTACATATCACCCGTGGTTAAAGGGGAATTATTTCACTCCCCTGTAATCTCGTGGTGTATTTAAAATAACAGTTACTGCCAAAGTGAAATGGACGTTCTGTTTTAAGATTATCTTGCACGACTAAGGCCGTGTCCGAATTGGCGGCTACAGCTACGGCTACGGCTAGATTTCCGCGTCATCGTGCATTGAAGTATAGAACATCCTTAGCAACACCCTTAGCAACAGCCGTAGCCGTAGCTGTAGCCGCCAATTCGGATACGGCCTTTATTCCGATTAGAAACGGCTACTTTCTGATTGTGTCGAGAGAGAGTTATGAACTTTCATTTGAAGAATTTCACCTTGAACTGTACCACTAGTCTTTGCTCTATGCACTAGTCTTTGCTCTATGCACTCAAAAACTGCGATACTGGGTCATTGTTGTGACTTGACATTAAAGCCAACCTTGGACACAAGACTAGTGTGTAAGCACCTGTAATCGGGGACCTCTCATTGTCCCTCTTATGTTTGTACTTAAACTTTTGGCAACAGCTCCTGTGGGTTTTGTGCACACTTTCCAACTGTGGACCTTAACCCAACTGGGGACTCAATTGTCCTCTTTTGGTATAGGTTCCTGGTTTGAATGTAACCTATATACCACATACACACACAGCTCTGTGCTACATACACTCTGTGGACAATCGTTTGTTTTGTGCACTTAGGTAAAAACATATTCAACACTAAAGTGAAAACACTGTGTGGACGTGCGTAAGTTCACATAGTGTTCAAGCCCTCTTTTCTTCGCAGGTCCACCAACACTTAAACACGTTGGAGAGAACCATTTGTCACCTATTCATCGACCTCAGTATACAGGACCCACGCAAGAAAAGTCAAAACAAATCCATATGCAATGAACAGTTTTTCAAAGAAAGAGATCGTTTTCGGATTTGGGATACATGCCACGTTTTTCTATATTAACTCGTGGCATAATATTGTGGACATCAGTTCATTTGGTATTCATTGACAATGACGTAATTGCAGACGTGATTGTGCAACATATTGTTCTGACAGGCACGTGCACACATTCATTGGGTCAAACAATGGACACGTGCAATCGTGTACACTCCACACACAACACTAAGCGAATGATGGTGCCGTTTTTGTTTGAGTTTGGATGACTTCATAATTATGCAAAATTTATAAATTGTTGAGCTGCTGAGAACGCAATTGCTTAATACAGAAAGCAGTGCTTAGCAGAAACAGGTTACCAGCGAAAAATGCTAGGTCATGTACTACTTTCCGTCAAGGCAGCCCCTAACATGAATCTTACTAAACATTCTAGTCTTGACCCAATTCATCTGACGTCATCACTACAATAGTCTTGGTTGCGCCATTTTGGGAGTCAAAATCACATTCCCCATGTACTGCGCACGGTGCATTTTAGGCGAAGTGCATGCGGTTGAACGCACACAATACCTTTGCGTGGCCGACTATGGACAGACAGTGTAACGTCAGTACAAGATGCCAACAGAACGTGCAAGTATGGCGCGTAAATCCTTTTGGGGGGACCGTGCTGTATCGACAAGCCTAGGATCCAAACCGCGCAGTTTAACGGTCCTCAATGTTTGATTTCGCGCGAGACTTGTACAATCCATTGTTAATCAAGAGAGTAGCGGGGCGTAACCGGTCAATAAAGAGCTTTCTCACTGACGTCACCTTTTTATGGTTACGCAGGAGGTCTACCATAGGCCTACTGGAGTACGGTACTATGTAGGATACGTAGCCCCAGTTGCAGCCTCGCTACATGGGCAGTGCATCGTATCGCCCGCTAACTCCGCGTACGTCTTTAACCCATGGAAGGGAAGCACTAAAAATCTACGCTGATTACGATCGAGCAAGAAAAAAACATGGCGCAGCGAGATCGTACACCACTGGGAACGAGGTTGACCCGGTGGTATTCAGCGTTGCGTTTCGTAGCACGCGTGTTCGCGCAGTTTTAGCAACGTGTACTTAACTTGCACGTGAATATTATTCCAACATTTGGAGCGATCAAAATAGTGACGACGTCATCTGAGAAAGGTTTATGGGACCGTGGCGTGATCAGACATTTTGTTATGGGGGCAAGCATGGGCAACGACATGACTTGGGGCTATGTAATGCATCAAACCATTCATTTGCTCAATATATTTTATTTGTTCGATCTTATTATACCTGGGTGGCAAGGGTTCTAAGCGGGGGTGGGGGGATCTGCCCCCTGCCCCCCTTCTGGTTACGCCACTGTGATGACTAGTGTAAAAGAGACACAATATTTTACGAATAGCCAATGTATACGAGGCCCCGTTATACGTCTGCTTTCCAACATCCTTGCCTATAATATACGATTCGTGTAGACAGTCTCTCGAGCCTCCAGCCAATTTCCACCGGAAATCTCAAGCCTTCGTGCGCTAGTTTCGGCTCCGCAGAAAACAGTTATTTTTGTTTGGATTGGAATGACTTCTTCGACGTGTAGCAACTTTCGGTCTCAAGATTTCTTTTTGAGTTCGTGCAATTACAAAGCACTAGACCAATCTGGCCGCTCTTCGGTCAAGTAGGAAATGGCTCACCAGGTTAAATAAAGCATGGTGTGATCTCAACATATTGCACATTTTTTGACACGGCCCAGTCCCCCTACAGTTCTGCCAAATTGTAATGTGCGTTAAATTTTCAAGAAACCACTTATATTTATGGTATGTGCAGATTGCTTTAGGAAAAGAATCAACATTTTTAAGAAAACAATTTGAGTTTTCCACATCAAAGATGAAGGTCTATAATACAAAAAGAACTGAAACATAGGCTTGAGCTTAAAATTCCCCATCGTCAGTATCCAAACATTATTCCACAAACACAGAAGCCAATAACTACACAATAACTACCCCTTGTAACAACATCATGAGCAGCTAGAGTCTGCCCTGCTCGCCAATGCACATTAGCAAGCGTGTGTTAATTTCGTGGCGCCTCAAATGTGCACAACACAAGGGAGAGAAAATGGCGCAGCCAAATTATTGTCATGATGAACGTCGGGTGAATTGTGTCAATACGTCCACTTCTGCGTTGATACTATGCAAAGTTGTGTGTCAGTAGACCACGCCAAGACATGTGCTGACCAATGAATATGTTAGAATGAATTTTGAATTTGGAGACGGTGTGTTGTGGCAGCAGCATGCAGTCGCGAGGAGAATATTCAAACCAAAAATTATTAAGTACGACCGTTGGCGAGTGAACCGACTTTGGCCACAGCTACGGCCGTTTACTGGAGATGAAAATGTTGGTTTTTGTGGTGATCTCTCCGTACACTGCCCGAGCCGTCAACTCGGACGCAACCTAAACTATCATGGTCTAAAGGAAAGTATATTCTTATAACAATCCGGTCAAAATTATATCCTAATACTAACAGACATCGCTATTTTATAAAACACCGGTATTACGTCTTAATATCTCTAGTTTAACGTCGTAATATCCCATGAATAACGTCGTAATATTCCCGTGTATCGTCGTAATATCCCCCATGTAACATCGTTATATCTCATGTGTAACGTCTTAAATCCCCTGTGTAACGTCGTAATATCCACCGTGTATCAATTGTAATGTTCCCGTATCAAGTAATATCCGAAACAATGTAATTACTAAGCTCCGACGGGCATTACAGCGTCATTTTATTGAGGTGAGTTTTTCTAAGAAAAGAAAAGCCTGAACCATGTATTAATGATCGTCATGGTGCCTCTGTGTCTTGGTACCAAAAACGAAATGAGACTCCGAGTCAATCTGAACACATAGCAACTGTTTAATCACTACACTCTTAAATTCACCTCAGACGTTTCTCTCATTTCCGTCCTCCGTTCACCGAAAAGTAAAAAGTGAAGAAGAAGAAAAAAGAATGTCATAAAATATTGTCTTTATTAGTAGGGGAGGTAATCAGACACGGACATTGTAAACTGATGGGTCGAAATGATCTGAGTGGTCTCTATGTTTACCGCAATCAATAGTCTCATATTGTAACTTCTTAAGTTCACCTTTGGTCAGGGATCGTTAGCAAGGCTTGAGGCAGGTCTTTGCTTTTTATTCTTCGTTGGCAAATTCAATGAATAATTCACTTGAGGTATGGAATATATTAGGCTTCTAAGTGGGGAATGTTATGGATGGTTTTGGGACATTAAAGTCTTCTTTACACCACGATATAATGAATCGTGATATTCCCTTTTTATTAAGTTAATGTATATTTTCAGTATCATTTTCTTAAAAATTTATTTTAAGTTACAAACAACCTGATCAGTTTGTTTTTTCAACATGCCAATTTAGAGAAAATTGTCCAAAAGCCACACTTGCCACTGTTCCATTAATAGTACATTACAACGTGTAAAAACAACCACATTACAATGTTTAATATAGCTCTTCTCTCATAACAAATGAACGGTGACATTTCGATTCTTTGTGTAATTTATATAGGCCTAAGGGCTGATTGGTTCATAATATGTTTATATTATATAGTTTGGAAGATGCTTTTAACCTAATGTGGGTTGCTTTCAAAAGGGACGGTGCTGAAATACATTTTACGGGAAGAACAACAGTTTCTTAGAATTTATTTATAACATGGTTGAATATAAATGGAAAACTCATTTGTTGCGTGCGGAGTTGCACGCCTACTAACTGGCTTCTCAGTAAGCCAAAACAAATTAATTGGCAGGGGAAGGGGTTTTGGAAATCTCAGAACATAGCACAGGCTGTCAGCAAGACATCTGGAAGCCTGCTATGAAAAACAGATGAGTCCACTTCATCAGAGGGTTAGATTTTAGGTCTGTATGTCTGTACAATTTTGTGCACGAAGGATGTGAGTGAACATAGTTTTCAGTCATTAAAAAAACAAAAACAAAAACACTAATAATTGGCTAACTCTGGGACAAGGGCTTGATTTAAGATTCATCTTAAGATGAGTTGTCAGTATAACCATGGTGATTTGTATTGTGACATCACATTTTGCTTAGCAATCAATAGATTGATTAGCTGTTAAGATCAATCTTATAACTCTTTGTGAAATCGAGCCCTGACCCCCACCCTTAGATTATGTGGGATGGTCCAGTCTGGATATCAAAGACTTTGCATCCCCCAGAGCATTGCACTTTGGCGAAAACAGTGAAATAATCCAAATGTGCCGTGACTAATTAGTGTTACCAGCGCTCAAATTAGGGTCCTATAAAGGGTTATTCAATCCTGTTAACGAGTTAGGTCCTTTTAGGATAAAAACAAATCAAAACACAGCAATTGAAGAAGTGTTCCACGGTATTGTAAAACATATACCCAGATAAAGTGAGCGAAAGTATGCGTTCTCGAGGAAACTGCGATTGCAAAGGATTTTCAAAAACAACAACAAGCAATCGGACGGAAATCTCTTACGATTCGAGGATTCCAGTGCCAGCTATTTTACAAAATATGATCAAAACAATATTATTAAAATAACATTTTAAAGACGATGCTTGTATGCTCTTTTTCTTCTCGTGATTGAAAACGTGTCGTGAGCTGAGTCCAGACAATGATTTTTTTCTAAATTATTTCAAAAGTTCAAAAGCAGAATTCGTCTAACCCAAAGGTGAGTACTGTCTCCTTTCCAAGTTGCATTGTCGCCGCCTGTGCTCTCGGCAGTTGTACTCGCTTAAATTAAAACGTTTCATCTTCGTATTATACAGCAATGTGCGTGTGTCCGGCTGGCAAATTCAAGGAGAATCCGCAGTATTCGGGAGATCTCAGTGAAATTCCGGGGATTAATTTGCATATTGATTACAGGGCTGACCCTGTTGTTTCAGCGGTGCATAGATTATGCTAGCGTTCGATGTTGCCGCAATTTTCTCAGTGCGACGTTTTCGTTGGCTGATGTAATGCAAGTTAAATGGTGCCTTGCCATGGTGTGGATATAGTTTTCCCATACTTATTCGCCCACACCTATTTAAAGCAATGTTAGCCGTATCCTAATTAGCAGCTATGGCTGTGGCTGTGGTTTGATCGCCACGTAACCATGCGTTGCAACATAATGTCCCCATGTGAGCATCATCCACACTCTCACAGAGTCGGGCACACGACGTCGAGTCTGGATGCTGAGAAAGTGTGCTTTCTTTTCAAGTAACGGGGATGAATGTTAGGTCATATCCCAATTTGCGGCTATGACAGCTATGGCTACGGCTGTTGCTAAGTACGTGCCATACTTCAACACATGATCGCGGCCAGCCGTAGCCGTAGTCTTCGCCGTGGTCGCAAATTCGGACATGGCCTTATTAATGTCAGATGATCAAAAGTACACTTTAGCCTGTACAAAATCAACGACAAAGAGGACTTTTTTGAAAGCGGAATTGTTTTCCTACCTTCCACCCAGGTACTAGTTGATAAGCAGGACAGTTCTTTTCAGAACTGAGAAGTCTCCCGAAGTCTCCCGAAATCTGAATAATCGCGGCAGTAGAATAAATAGCAAAAACAAAAATCTCAAAGAACAAAATCTACCGAGTAAGTACCGCAAACCAAATATACATCGATACCTCACCATGTAATGCCTAAAATCCCAAATATACAGGACTTTTCTTCACAACGTGTTGGAGGTTTTTTAGGGAGGGGGGTTTCGACTGCCATCGTTGTTTCCCAATAGAATTTCGCCCTGGCTGTCTCCGTCGTGACTTACATTATTTTGAGTAGATACATTGTGTGTTGAGTTTTTTTTATATTAAAAGACCGCGTGAATTATTTGGGGGTTTACAGATTTCGACACGTGACCATAGTAAAAGTCTGATGAAGGGAGCCAATTATTGTCATTATTGTTCTAGATCTCCCTATGGTACTTGAGTATATACTTGCGATGTCGTTATATCATTGTACAACCCAACCCATGTGCTCTCCAGCGAGTTGCAACCTTAACCAAATGAAGTTCTTTACAAACACGTCCATACGGTCCCCCCTCCCTGTGTTTGTCTTTCCATGTGGTTTCCATGGCGACGGAGAGGATTTTTGTATATGTAAATGTCAAGTCATAATGACTTGATGAGTCCGTGGTTTGACAGTAATGACTGGCAGTTTAAACATCAGGGGTCAATAGCTTGATGATAGTACCCTTTTTTGAAGTATTGACCGACTCGTTTTGGCCTTGTCCGTGACGTCCGAAACAAAATAGAAAAGTGGTGCTAGAAAAATAAATGATGCGTTGAGCCATGATTGGTGAATACTCGAATCCATCTTAATGTACATTTTTTATCTGTAAGTTTGTGTAAAACGTGTATGGAAAATCCGAATGCAAAATGTCCCCTTTCGGCCTATATCGCCAATTAATAATGTTTCTATACAAATTGGGCAAACCAACTAACGATCGCAGGGTTGAAGGGAGGGTACACTTTTGGTAACTTACTTGGTAAAGAGCGAGAGCTGCTGGTATTATAAAAAACATTGTTAAAAACGAAACCCTTTGATCGAGGTAAAATGTAGTTTTACAGAAAGAGGTCATTTTCACCCGAAAATTTGAATCTGAGAAAGGCTTCAAGCATAGAGTTTTTTGTCACGCATCTGAAAGCACACAATTCTATGCAACAAGTGTATTTGTGGGTTTGGGGTTTTTCCGTTATTTTCTTGCAACATCAAATTTTCACAGGTTTGTTATTTTATGCATATTAATGTTGGGAGACACCACGTGAGGAATAGATCGATCCATTAAGCCCCGCCTCCTTACGAGTTGACCAATCACAGCCGCGAAACCCGATCACCATTAGTGCAAAGATCACCAAACGGCTCAAATGGTGATCAGATTTCGCGGTTGTGATTGGTCAATGAGAAATGGGCGTGGCTTAATGGATCGGTGTATTCCGGTCTTTAACAAGTACCAAAGGAACACCCAGCCTTTAAGAAGTTCGTCTGTCATGATACATTGTTTAAACTGCATATAACACAGAGCCAAGTCAAAACTATTAAAGTTTTTTTCCGCATAAATCCTCATACAAAAGCTAGCTAAATAAAATCCTATGGGCTCCTGGTAATCGTTGGAGCCAGTTTGTGTGAAGTGGTCGTGGCTTACTGTCAGTGGAATTGCCGGTTCGCCACACTTCGTAACTTCAGGATGTTGAAACACATGAGGGAATGTAATTCGTATATTTTATAAGAAGGGCTAAGTGGGTTAGTTGAAGGATCCCTATGTGATTATTAAAGTAATACAAGCTCTTTCCTGTTGTGATTATTGCAGATATGTCGCCATTTTGAAGCCTCTGAAGTACACGTCTATCATCACCACTCTGCGAGCAGCGTGCTTCATTTGTTGTATATGGCTACTGTCAATCCTAATGTCACTCTTGCCAATTATTGGCTGGTCCAGCTACAAGTTCGCTCCTTGGAATGGAATCTGTATCGCAAACTGGACGGACTACAAGCCGTACGCTTACTTCTACCTATGCCTATCGTTTATTCTGCCATTTTCCGTCCTGGTTTTCTGCTATTATAACATATTCAAGGTGGCACGGCACCAGTCTAGACGAGTCATGTCGCTGGAAGTGACGTCAGTGGACGGCCCGTGCTCGACGGGGCACAGGATGAACCCCGGACAGCGGCCTCGCAATGGCCGGCCTCGCCTCGTTATGAGGAAAGAGAAGAAGGCAGCGGTGACTCTCTTTGCTGTGATGGGAGTCTTTATTATGTGTGTCACACCGTACAATGTCGTTCACCTCGTCTACGCCTTCGAGGGTACGTATAGTTTACGGGTCGCTCTGGGCGTTACCTCCATGCTTTCATTTGTAAACTCATCGGCCAACCCGCTCATCTACGGCATTTTGAATCGCAAGTTCCGCCACGTGTTCCTGGAGGTGCTGAAATGCCGCTACTGTCCGCGCTGCTTGTGCTGCCGCGATGACGGCGCCGGTTTCCAGCACGACGACATCCCGTCCGATATCCCGACGGCCAGCTTGGGGCGCAGACTAAAGCCCGTACCACGTGACAGTGGTTACATAACATCCTACACGCACACCACGAACTCCCGAGTTGGTGTTCCGGACATCTTTGCAGTTTCCGTGACATCGACCAGTAACACCCTAGCGTCCTTGGGTGGTAACATGAAATCAGTCGGCAAGATTGCCCAGGGGCAGCTCCCCATGATTGAAGATATATCAGATGAGGATCTAGCCAGCCCGGGAATAATAAAACACGGAAAGCTACTGCATCCTAAAGGCGTCCTCAGGGCGAGGTTCGTTGATGTGTGTGAATCGGCACCGGGTGTTTCTACTGACAACTCTTCGGGGCAGTTCGATACTGCTGCCGGTTCAAGCAGCAAGGGGTCCACGCAGAAATCGCCACTGGACGACCGGGACTTCAGACTATTGTTGTCGCCAGGCGCACTTTAGCCACGGTATACCTTTCGGTCACTGATGACCAAAAAGACTTGTGTGTCAGATTAAACCTTTTCCGTGCATATCTTCATTTGATACTTGTATGGAACCACTACGGTTAGCACTCTATATCAAGACAAATCAAGAAGGAATATTTTATACACACTTTTAAAAAAACATTGCATAACAAACCCAACAACACACCAAATTTATAAAGCATCAAGATTCATACGGACCAAGCATTGGCCACCATTTGTATGGGTTGGCAATTCTTGCCCATTATGAAAAGTGTGTTCAATTTACATTGGGGTTACAGGTATCTCCAGTATGGTGTTGGTAGTGACATTTGATGAATTATCTGTGGTTTTCGATGTATGTTGTTTTCAAATGTAAGTAGTGAAACTATGCATTTATATGGCCCGAAACAGTGCCAAGCCCATGAAGTTTTCAACCACAGATTGACAAAATCGATGGCTCAGTTCGAATTCGAACTACTTAAAGAAAGTTTACTCGATCAGAGAATGTAGCATAATGACAATTTACAATGTCACATCGCTTGACATGTCACAGAACACACTTCGTGTAGCACCTGTTAACAATTCACACACATTACCAGAGTGACACGTCACAATGACGTCAGAACCATCGTACGGCATCACTCAACGTCTAATAGTGTGACGCATCAAGTGGCACACCACATGACACGTCACATGACATTGTTTTGAAAGAGACCGTTTTCACAAAGGGGTAAAAAGTATTGCCTTATACATCCCTCCAACCAAATGGGTGGAATTTCCCTCCACACTAATTTGATACGGGGATCTTCTTTTTGATACAGTATATACAATATTTTCGATTGTATACATAATATATAGTAAAGAACTTTAAATAATTAGGAGCTTGGATGGAGAGCAGTGAAAAAGACAACAAACAGCGTAAGGCTACAGCATTGCGGGCATGCAGAAAACTACGGAAGATCTGGAAGTCAAGTCTTCCCAGGAGATTAAAGTTAAGAATCTTTGCTGCAACTGTTGAATCAGTCCTTCTCTATGGGTGCGAAGCCTGGACATGTTACATCCAAACTTGCTAAAGAGTTGAATGGCACCTATACACGTATGCTCAGGACTGTCCTAAATGTTAACTGGGAACAGCGAATGACAAACGCAGAGCTGTATGGAGACTTGCCAAGACTGGGTGATAAGATCAGGGAATGAGGAATGATATTTGCTGGGCACTGTCCCCCTAGGAGCGAAGAGTCTGCATCAAAACTCATTCACTGGGAACCAAAACATGGACGCAGGAAACGTGGTAGACCAAAGTTGACCTACTTAGATGTTCTGAAGAAAGACACCGGACTGGAGACAGCCGAGCTATGGACAGCAATGCAGGACAGAACCCTATGGAGAGCCATCACAGTTCGAGGACACCACCCGAAATAAACAACATATAATCAAGCTACAAGTTAGTTAGACTTGTTGACAAGTCGTTAATGATGGTCGCGGTGAGTCGAGTCGCGTGTGGTGTTGTAGCCTAATAAAGAATGCTCTCGCGAGATCACTGCTCTCGCGCGAAGTTGCTGGCTGCTGACTCTTCGTCATTAACGACTTGTGAAACCCGCCGGCGGTACATATTCATTTATTCATGTAAGGACACAGTGTACATTACGGTTGCTGTAGCGACGATCATGAAGACGAGTCCATTTTATCTGAGGGTAGTACTAATTTTAATTACTGTAAATGTACTGAATGCTTGCGCTTGAGACATCTGTGGGTGTGTTTTGTGGGTGTTAACTCCTTCATTAGTTTAGTAACTAAAGAAATAAAGTAAACTTATCTTAAACTGCATTATTATAATAATTGTTTAAGATGTGTGTTTTGCCTCATAAAAATAAATATGCCTACCGTGAATAGGTTACTGATACGCTCCAATCATTTAACCCGATGTGTTCTACAGTGATTGTGTGTATTAAGTGTGTATAAACAACGGACACGGAAACCAGTCAACTCGCCCCCTAGCAAAGTCGCCAATTTAAAAAAAGAACATGTACAAAGTCACCAACTACAAATTCGCCCCTAGCAAAGTCGCCCCCTGACAACAAACTCGTCCCCTCTCATAGTCTCCCCTCTCATAGTCGCCCCTCACAACGGAATTTAACAAATTTGTGTGATTGGACTTCAGGGCTTCGAAAGCTATTTTAACGGAACGAAAGAGGAATTTTTGGTAACAAAATCTCATTGCGAAGGAACGGGAGCGTATATTTAGGGAACGAAAGCATATTTCGGACGAATGAAAGTATATTTCGGGCAACTAATTCAAAGTCGTATTTTGATGAAACGAAAGCTTGTTTTTAGGGAAAGAAATCTCCTTTCGGTGTTAAAAATTCATTTTTATTGAACGAAAGCATATTTTGAGCGAACAAAATTATATTTTGTGCTAACAAAATCATATTTCGAGGAAACGAATGCGTATCTTTCAGGGAACAAACGCGTATTTCTGGGTAACAAAATCGTATTTCGAGGGAACAAAAACGTATTTTCTAGGAAAAATTTATTTTGCTACCTAGAAAAACACAATTTTGTTTACAAATTTAAAAAAAATTAATTTTATGTGACAAAATTATAATATTTTGATTGAATAATATTTTGAGGAAACGAAATGACTTTGTTGGAATTTTGTGTGTCGAGAGATGGAAAAAAATTCAGAGTGAGATTTTTTTTTCTTAACATTTTAATTTGTAATTTATTTTTCACCTGTTCCTTCAGGGGCTCTGGTTTTTTGTGTGTGTTTTTTTTTTTTTTTGGGGGGGGGTTGATCGTTTTTGTCTCACAAATTGTTTAACTTAATTGCACCGTCAATATAAGAGTGGTATTCCTATTTATTGACATAAATCTTATTTAATTTCCAAATCGGGGGAAGGAACGTACACCGAACATTGAAACGTAACGATTTTAAAAAGCGGATTCGATCAGCGAGGTTTACCGACTAACAAACTCGCAATGACAAGGTAGTTGGTGGTCTGGCTCCCTACCCCTCCCACATGTTCATGAGCTTCCAGGTACAGCTATCTCTTGGCATGGCTAGGGTATAGGGGGTTTCCGTCGTGCTGAGCCCCGCCGAGAGAAACTCTGCGCGTCATGGCATGCATGCAGCTACACGATTTGCCCCGTGTGTTACGTACGTCTCCCCACACGCTGTACACTGTCACACGCTTCCGTTGCTCGGACTCTCTGAAATAAAATCTTACGTTCGATTTTTTGTAATTATTTACAAGTTTTAGTGAAGTTGTACCCATAATTTGAATACGTATTTTCTTGTGTCAAAATATTCATGAACACAATCACTCTCACCACTCAGTGTTTGGTTTTGATCGTGCATGATCAAAGCATCAAAGCAACATAAAACTCCATCCAGTACAGGATTTGATGTTTAATATTCATCTACAGTTTGAATATTCATAGATATAACGAAATTGACCAATCAGATGCGTCCGTACGAAATCGGCTGAAGTGGCCATAGGCCGTGCACAAACCGCCAGCGGGTTTCACAAGTCGGTAAATGTGACCAGTCTTGAGAGCAGTAATCTCGCACAGAGCAGCCCTCTCGCGGGATATTGCGAGAAAGCCGTTCCGCTATCACCGCGACAGACATTTAACGACTTGTCTACAAGTCTACAAGTTAGTGGAAAACTGCATTTCCATCAAGAAGGGAAATTTTAGTTTGACAATATTGCGCTGTAAGAATTAGGCCTAATGTAAAGAAATTGCCATCAGTTTTAACGATCAGTCTTATATTCCTCATCTATAACCCTTTAATTCTAAAGTCTAATCCCTTCAAGAGTACTCCCATGAATAATTATAGAAAGCTTTCAAAATGCTAAGTGAGTTTGAGGTCAGTTGACCATACACATCGCAAGGGGAGAGGGCAGTCGCGTTTACCCTTTGTGACTCTATCTAATATTTCTCGTTTGTCAGCATGTTGGCTTCGATGGTGGTTAAATGCCCCACAATACATCAACTCACAGACACAAATGAGTTGAAAATTCATGAATAAATCATAAACCAGAGCCACATTTTCATTAGGTTGAATAGCACACGTTTGCTATACGCAAAGAATAATCATGCCAATGAAACACGCGTTACCAGCCAAAATGACATAATGACGTAATAGTTTAAGTAATTTCGTTTCCCAAATATTAGTTTAAGAACGTTTGCTACGCACAGAAAAACAATGCAAAGCGTAAACGTCGTGTTACCTGCCAAAATGACGTATCGTTTCGCGACTGGTGTCCCGGTAATTTGTTTAGCAAATCAATTTTACAAGCAACGGACGTTTCTGATAAAACAGCTCGATGATAATGGGCTTTAAATCGCATCAACTTGCTCACCACAGATAAGTTCAGCTGAGTGGAGACGGGTAGACAACCATAATGCTATTATTTTAAATATACAGTCATTTGTGACTTGTTCTCCAGCGCATTTTTGCCTGGAAAATCAATTTCCCAAATAGAAACATGGATGAAGAGGAGGAGTTATGACCACGTCAAAACCTGTGTGAACGAAATCTGGCTTCACATTTGAAGAACGAGTAATCCAATATCCACTCAACCCATTTTAATTGACGTAGTTAGTGTCTGTCGACACAGTCGATCGAGGACTTCTCTTTTGGTTCTCCTACTTGTTGTTTTCCCATTGTTTGGACCTTTACAATGACGTCTACGTTGGTTTTGTACGAAAACATAACCCGAGGACAGTTTTAAAACCGAGTACGCTTCTGTTGGCAAAACCACCCCGTTTCTCTCATTAAAGTTCTGGGTAGACAAGCTCACAAGGGTGCTACAATTTATGCCTGTCGATTCAGTTTAAATGATATACGGTGTAGTTAAATAAGGAGACGAAACACACGCAACAGCACTTGCCTACACGCCCCCCCCCCCTCCCTTCTTGCTTCCATCCGTTGATCGTCACGGTTAATCAAAGGCAGGACACTCCGTAAGAGTGAATTTATGTATGAAGGTGCATCGGAAGTGCTTGCGGTCGGGGCTGATAGTGCATTAAGGGCACTACCTATATCCGAACTGTCCAAGTTTTGTTTTGGTGTGTTTTTTCTCACTTTGAAACGTAAAGCCCATGGCAATGTGGTTCGTGAAACTTTGCATTACTCACCATAAATTGATTTAATTTGCTAAACAATATGAGTGTACACCACTTTAGAAAACAGTGTCTAACATTCGGCCGTCCGTATTTAACAACTATATGTTTTCGATTTGCAGTTTGAGCCTGACTTCCGTTAAAATATTTTCAAGAATATTCCAGATCCTTTTATTAAACTAAATCAAACTTATTTCAATTTTAGAGGTTGTTAGATATCAAAGATGTCACAGTTCATATAAATGTAAATTGACTATGTTCACAATGTTTCCAGAATGTTCCAAACCATGTATTCCCAACACCAAAGCCCGTTCAAAACTACGTCTCTCTGCTGTAGGCTTTGGCTTTGGCTCCGTCTGTATAGGTATAAAAGCGTACACTTCTGGTACGGGACTTCAAACATGCGGACTTAGCTTAAACAAAGCGGTGGTTTCAAAAATGGCCACAGATATGTCTTTTTCTATCAGAGATTTAGCTTTTTCAGTGTTTAAGGGCAGACTTTTGCTTGTCCTTCGGATGGGACGTAAAGCCGTTGGTCCCGTGTGTTGTGTAATGCACGTAAAAGAACCCAGTGCACCTATTGAAAAGAGAATGGGTTCGCCCCCCTTTGAAGAGGTTTTAAAAGAAAGAGAAAAAGGTAATTTTAAGTTGAACCTAAGAAAGGCTTCAGGTATAAAGCTTTTCTCAGGCCTCTGAAAGCACACAATTGCTTTGCAGCAAGGATGTTTTTTCTTTCATTATTTTCTTGCAATTTTGATGACCAGTTTCACAGGCTTGTTATTTTATGCATATGTTGGGATACACGAAGTGAAGATACTGGTCTTAGACAATTAGCAAAAGCATACGCTGCCTTTAACAGTGCTATATGTTTCATGGCGTTTCAAACTACAGAATTTTGCGCACACGGCGTCCAAAAGAGAGCGGTATTCTATGGACCATAACCAAATAAGCGCACTAAAATGATGCGGTAAGCCTTGATAAATGTTCTGGTTAAAAGCACATGGACAACATTAGTTTTTGTCACAGACCAGTCCGCATTTTGTGGGAAATTGTAAGCTCAACCGGTCTTTGGAATCACAGAAAAGTAAATAGAAAAACGTATATGTTGTCATTGTTTTCAAAACTTAAGATGGGTCTCGCGAGATCAAAACTAATTGTTTTACTCATATCTCACAAACTACAGCGTTTCAGGCAAAACTTCAAGGGAAGTTTTCCACCGTGGCCATTTTAATGCCACCAATCTGTGAACATTTTTTGTGTGTTAACCTTACCAGTACTGTGCACATAATTACACGCAGTCTGAACGCACTCCTCATCCCCGTGGCAAAATAGATGAGATTCAAGTCTGCTCTCCTTGCAGGATGTGAGTGGGTGATGTTGCTACGGCAACTCTGTCATCCACTTCCAATAAAATCTGGCTAATGGGTCAGGATAATGCCGAAATAGCGGGGCAGCTCAATGTTGACAGAAATCTAAATTTGTATGAATTAATCCTGAAACACGAAGACCGGCTTATTGAAGACCGGCTTATTCCAGGGATCGGTGTCACATTCTGTGAAAAGATAATTTAATTTAATCTGCTCGTTAGAGTCGAAAGCCAGACTAATTGAAAGATACGCCATTGATGATTGGTTGATTTCGACAAATTAAATTGACGATTTTCACAATATGAAGGCTTAATCAGTTTGGATACCAACTGACCTTGGAACTGCATCTAGTAAAAGGCTGCCATGCGCGAGAAAATTGTTCCCAACACTCAGTTTCGATTTAACAAACCGAGTTACGCAATCACATGGCAAAAACATAACACACGATAAAACGTAAAGATTTTATGTGTGTGAGCTTACTGGTGTGCCCTTGTGGGTTCTTTTACACAATATTGAACAATGGATCCCACAAGGAAATTCTTTGTTCAACCTGGACCCCACAAGAGAATTCATTAGACAAGTGAATAACAGAACAACAATAGCAGGACCCCAAACCGGACCCGTAAGGTTGTGAGTGAGCGTGTCTACCCGTTGAAACCGAGGACTTTAACAAAAGGGATCCGGGTGTTTGACAAAGCGAGGACGTCCTCGCTTCGTTTTCGTGTACAAAACCAATGGGGACGTCGCTAAAAAAACTAAGTCCAAACAATGAGAGAACAAAGAAAAGTCCTCGATTAGTGGGATTTACAAACGTGTGTGTTGGTTTGTGTGTGTGCGTGTGTGAGAGTTTGTAGTGACATTCAAACCGAGGACTTACAAACAAAAAGGGACAATAGGTCCACGATTGCTATCATAAAGGAAAACAATGGGGTCCACGTTTGTCAGGACAGAGTTGAACAAAGGAAGTTCCACAATTGGAGGCTATTACACACATTGTGTGGGCATGATTATGAGGACTAACAAAAGGGATCTAAGAAAATGGCTTAAAATACAGGGGATAGTCATCGCTTTGCTTTCAGGTTCAAAACCAATGAGTAATCGCTAAAAAAAGTCAAAACAATATGAGAACTAAGGTATGTCCTCGGTTTACACCATTTACAAATGTGTGTTTATAGGGGTGTGTGTGTTAAATTATTGAAAACTATTGGATGGGAATTACTCATCCAAAGAACACTGATGTACCATACCAAAGTATTTAACAAATTGACTACTAATTGAATACTGTCACAATCAAAATGGCGGCACGGTGATGTATTGGAGTTTAGGACTGAACCCTACAATTAGGCAGTCTGATTCAAATTCACAAAAGTTGTATCATGCATTTTTCTTGGTAGCCGGTTTACCTTGAATCTTGTGCATTAAAGGTAGATTGGTTTGTGTAAGTGTAATAAATGCTGATTGATTGGCTAAACATGTGAATGTTTCAGCTGAATACAGTGTCTACTTGCTGAGAGAATAGCAGAAATCTGTAACCACGGTATTTTCTTAAGAAAGTCAAATCGATCCACGTTTATCGAGGTGACAGCGGGAACCAACCGCATCTCTGGCCACAGTATTCACAAATGGATACCAACCCTCATAAATCTATGAAACAATTTATGAATGAATCGTTTCTCTGATTCAGGTGGGGTTTGGTTGGGGTTTTTTTTTGGGGGGGGGGAATTATCCAAGCCATTACTTCGAAGGGAATCTTTTCTCAAAATAGTTTATTCTGTCAACAGCTGCAGTGCTTCCCACCAAGTAAGATGGTCATTAGTGTTTTGAGTATTGACAAATCTATTACTCTATACCTTTCAGTGTAAACAATACCGTCAAATTAAAAAAGATGCAAACGGTGTTGTTTTTTTGCTCCCGTGTAAATCTAAATTGTATGCAACCAAAGCGAAGCAAACAGAACTCTTTCAGTCTTTATGATGAGAATCGGCGATTGTTGTTATTGCACACGCATGGAGCTCGACACAACAAAATCGGGCAGTAGCTCTATTGATGTTGTCAGGCAACACGTCCGGATCAGGTTTTACAAACTGCAAGCTCAGTGATGGGAAGGGATTGACGCGCACACAAAATGCCTCAAGCAGAAGTTGTCAGGGAGTTGCACTTCTTCATTACGCTAATTTACTTTTAATTCTTTCAGGATACCGCTACGTAATTCTGATCAGTAATAATGTCGCCGGGCAGGTGTGCACACAGGTGATGCCCACATACACGTTAAACGATATAAAACTGACCTTTTTGTTATTCAGTGGAACTGGCGGAGGTCGATGAATTGGTTAGCCCTCGGCGTTGAATTATCGCCTCCCGCCGATTTAAAAATAAGAGAAGGCTTTATTGTTAGTCTAAATGAGCAGGTTGAAATTCACTGACCGGTCGCATTATGCGTCAACTTTGCAAGGTTGCGCTTTTGAGGGACAAAAAGGAGCTAAACACTAAACGATTTTGTCTTACCAGGACTGGATTACCAGCCAAAACAGCATTCCACAAGTACCGATTGACTACCGATTGAATACCGATTGAATGGAGGTTGATTACCGATTAATTACCGATTGCATACAGACTGATTATAATATGCGCGATTGTTCAACCTGAGCTAGGCTTTATCAACTTAGCATCGGTATCGATGAGACTGTGAAAGAGTTCTGTCTAAAATAGCCTATGATTTATTTTGAAAAAATAAACAAATAATAATATTATTAATAATGTGCTGTCATTTACAGCATTTTTAATTTAAAAGCATTAAAAGTACACAGAAAACATTGCAAATAGGCTACTATACGATGTACGAGCTCTCGAGTATTTTCCACAAAAAGACTCAAATTTCTTGTGTGGTTTGTCCAAATAGAAATAGCATATGGGGAACCTGCACAGAATCCCTCTAGGTCTAAAGCAAACCTTTGCTTCTCGGAAACTATGTGTGATTATAAAACCTCTAGGATTTATGACTGATACGCTTTTGAAAGCCGATCCTTTCTTTTTGTTATGTTACATAATCGTTGACGTCACAAGTTAAAGAGGAAGGGAAATGATAAATTCCATTTTGCGATGTACTCGTTTTATAATAATAATAATAGTAGCTTCTTATATAGCGCTCAGGTCCGTCACTCAGTGACGCTCATGGCGCTTCAACATTATTACCCCTGGTCACTGGGCCATTTTTGTGTCATTCCTTTAACCATCTCAGCTCCCTGGGGAGTATACAGCCTGCGCTGCCAAATATGTAGCGCATCAAGCTAAATCAATCACAAGAACCAACTCTGCCCTCACAGGTACCCATTTACTCCTGGGTGATGAGAAGCAATTATAGTTAAGTGTCTTGCTCAAGGACACAAGTGTCACGACCGGGACTCGAACCCACACTCTGCTGATCAGAAACACCAGAGCTTGGATCCGGTGCTCTTATCCGCTCGGCCACGACACGCTTCCAATAGATAGAGTCCTCATGTGAGTGGGAAAAGTTTGTAAGTCTCTAACCTCACATTAAAATGGTGTAAATTGCCATTTTATTTCATACCCATCAGGTGCAAAATTTGTCAAAAACAAAAACATCTGATGACATAATTCTGAGAAAAATGGGTCTCTACATTTCTGTAAGGGGATGTTTTGGTTCATAACTGAGTTTTTCATATCGAATTTTGAAACATGATGATATTGAATTTCAACAGCTAATGGATCTTTACATTCAAAGGAGGAATTAGTTGTCAGTCAAAAGGTCAAACTCAAGGCCTTATTGATTGGATATTATCGAAGGTTGGGAATGAACCAAAGCATCCCCATACGAAAATGTAGAGACCCATTTTTCTCAGAATAATGTCATCAGATGTTTTGTCTGTTGAAAAAAACTGTACTGGAAAGGTATCAAATGCAATGGCAATTTACAAAACGTAAGGTTAGAGTCTTGTAATTTTTCCCCAACTCACGTGAGTAGAATTTGTTTGTTGTTGTTTTAAAAACATACACAATTAATTAGTTAAAATTTGTTTTCAAGTTTTAGGCTTTGTTTATTGGCCCTTCTACATATCTGAGATTTTTCTGGATCATAATGAAATCTCTGCGCAAACTATACCCTCACCGTTTCGTCCCTTGAAAAAATGTACAATAATATCTTCTTGTTTTTAACTTCCCGAGCCATTTTACGCTTTTAGGTCATTACGCTTGAAGAAATTCATTTTATTTTTACGTAAAGGGTATATCTCTTAGTGAACGAGAGCGTCTCGGCATCCATTTATGCAATTGTAGTGGCAGACACTTTCGTGTAAAAAAGTACACCTTATGCATAAACGATGCATGTCAGCAGGTAACTCCACTGTGAAATGCTACGAGACTGCAATATTCGTCCCGGAATGAAGATCCGGTGTTTTTACCAAAAGATGAGATCAAATCCCTCCAAATTTACATGTATGAGTCGATGTCCTTGCTCGAGTCCCAGACAATGCTGGCCCTTATGGGACTAAAAAACGAAGCTATAAATATACTAATATCAAGTCACGGCACTTTACGTTAGTGAAGCTCCGTCGTAGCCATTGTATAAGAGGAACGGTGGACAACAATCTTTACGAATTAGAAATACAGTTGCGTACATTTCAGTCAAAGGTCATATGTTACAGGTGAGAGGTGAGAGGTTAGTCATCGGTTTTAGGAGGTGACAGGCGGGCAACCATAGGCCTATTAACAGATCTAAGAAACCTTGTTTCGTCAATAGGTTTTTGCTCACTTTTTTGTTTTCTTCTTCATTCGTTTTTGGATTAGAAAACACCAATGACCAAATTTAAAATGCAATTCGGTCGTTTGACCTCAAATTTTTGAATGTCTTGAAAGGGAGGGATTTCCTTTCGTAATTACTCCAAAAATTAATGTCCTTAAAAACTTACTTGGTAAGAAGCAGCACTAGAGCTGTTGATAATGTTTAACATTTAAGGGCGATTTCCTATAAAGGAATGTGATTTTAAAGAAAGGGATTCAACAAACCATAGAGAAAGGACACTTTCTCTATGAACAAACCAATCTGAGAAATGTTTCTGCATGAAACGTTTCTCAGATTGTGTACTCCACGGATGATTCTTCCTGCGTGGACATAAATAACCGAACCGCTTCAGATTTTTGGCGATATCTCAAAAACGCTACCGCCTTTTGAAATGAAACTTTCACAGGTTAATTGTATAATATTTACATTTAAATAGGATTAAAACAATTGAACAGTTCCAAAAAAGGTATACTTTACATTTGAATAAACCATGAATCATATTTTGCATAAAAGGTGATATCCGATCGTTGCGGATTCACTGAACAGATCGCTGTGTGGGATTTAACGGTCATAAACCGTGTACGCATTCGTGACTACAAATTAGAGATGCCGAATGGCACACTTGTGCCTCCAAATTGGATACACGTGCCCCTTCGAGAGCAAATCATATACGGCTATAAATAAGAATTTTATCCCACCGAAGCGTGTTGGATATATTTTTATTTATTTATTCATTTATTTATTTATTTATTTATTTATTTATTTATTTATTTATTTATTTATTTATTTATTTATTTATTTATTTATTTATTTATTTATTTATTTATTTAGTTATTTATTTAGTTATTTAGTTATTTATTTATTTATTTATTTATTTATCCGATATCCATTTAACTTTAAGTATACTTATTAATTAATTTATGCATTTATTTATAACATTTTTAACAGGATTCTAAAAAATTTCAAAAGCTGTTTAATACACCAATATTGCAAAGATTAACGGGGGTTTTGAAGATAAATGTCTTAATGGTAGATTTTTTCATTTATATAGGATAAAGTTGCATAACAAAACTCACCCATGGATTTATCTAATGATGACATCATACTGACTGCACGGTGCCTCAATGTAAACCGCGCTTTTTATTTTGCCTATTACTATTATTATTATTGTAATTATTATTATGCATTTGTTATCATACACATACAAATACAAAACAAGAAACACAATACAAGAGACAGTATTAAACTAGTGATACGAACTAAAAAAGTGAATTAAATCACTGTTTCCCGCAGCTAGCATTTAGCTCCCGATAAGTAACAGGTAATCAAATTCAACATATTAAACTAATAAATAAAAGTCAAGACAAAAAAGGGATAAACTTTACTGTAGGCTCTATATTATATAGCTCTCCGCTTGTAGCTGTAATCCTGACTAGTTATAATGCAAGTCAGGGTTTAAGAGATAGCTTCTGACAACTGTCATGGGGGGATTGTTAAGTTTATTGTTGAATAATATTTATGTTGTGATTAATTAGTATTTCATTGGGCCAAGTTATGATGGTTTTCTATCCCGTTATATTGAGGAAAATTGATCGAAACACAACATATAGCCCTTGTTCTTTGATTGAGAGTGTTTTCCCCCTGCCGTGCCGTTGGCTGCGCTGTTTCATGGTTCCCAGCGGAGGCAGATTACCAGCTTTCAAACTAAAATGTTAGTGCTGTTACCAATGATTCGGAGTGAAAGCAACGTTGCATCTCAGCTTGTTACTGAACCCGATTTCTTAATATTTTGAAAGGCGAGAAAAATAAAGCGTCATGGCAAACGTCATAGAAATGTGCACTGGGCAGACGCAGAAAAGCGTATGGGTCACGCAACCATAAAGCCCCATACAAAAAGGCGCATCAATACCAATAATGGTGTCTGAAATATTTTCTCTCGAAAGAGAAGCTATTCACAGTGCTATTTATTAACCAATGTGAAATGTTGAAAATAAGGGTCAGAGAACCATAGTATTAAAAGAAGAAAGATTATGTATTTTCGTCTATACAAAATGCTATTTGTAAATATATTTATCAATCAAAATATATTTTATAATTACATTCAATATCGGCACGGTCATCTTTGTACATTTTTGTAACCATGTGTAAAATTATGCTCATGTAACTTTCAGTGAATTCTTGTGCAGAATTTTAAAATGTAAATATATATCCCCGTAAATTTGTATGTCGGGATATAAAATTTAAAAAAATAAAGAAATGAATCAATAATTGTTATTATATAGACCTATTGAAATTTTGTTTTGTGGCGCGGGTGCAGCATTGTAATAGCCTCTGTTCAAGGCTTAACTTTGTTTGTATATTGTACCACATGCAGGCGCCTACAGTGGCGCACCGTCCAACAGGATTATCTTTGGGGTGAAAGGGAAATTCTGCTTTGGTTGGGAGGGGTTGGGGTCATGACATTTTGGGTTAGGTCAAATCTATCAACATCACCCTCCCCTTCTCCATATCCCACTTTCTACTTTCTATACTACAAAAAAAATATATATATATATACACTCTGGATAACCATGTGTGCCCCCCCCCCCCCCCCCCCCCCCCAACAGACAGACTAGAATAGGGGAGGCCCTGGCTGGGGTCGGAGATGGTCTTACCCCGAGTGCCCACCACCCCGGGCAATGTCACCCAAGTGCGCCACTGCGTGAAGGTCAATATTGTAAGCGTCACCTATGTTGGAGATGTTCCCAAGACCGCTCATCATGAGTCTAGCATACCACTGAGGTTGGTTACCAGCCCCCGTAACAGCACAACCTCACTCCTCATTTACACGGTAAGAGAATTCCAATAATACTCCATAATATTTCATATAACATCAAACATTGACTGTTAGAAAATAGTTACCAAATTAATAGGTTATAAACCATAAGGGAAACTGACTGGGTAAATTTGTTTAAATATTAATTTGGGGTTGTACAAAGAAACATTGACTAGAACGGGATTTGAACCATTTAAAAGGTTATCGGATGTTCTACTCCGTTTCTCTCATCTCACCAGGGAAAATGTCCATTTCCACAGGGACTGAGGCATTCATCTCGTCCACTTCCCCCGATGGAAGAATCTCTTTTGATTAATGAGCTTACATTATAATAAAATAAATTTGAATTGAGAAAACAGCAACAAATACTGTGACGGCATTTTCTTTCATAGGCCTAACGTCAAATCCATACACGATTAGCAAGTACAAACCACAACGCCACAGCATTCACAAGCGGACACCACGGGAATTTTGAATCTCGCAACTCGCCACGCAATGACCTAGGAGATTTTGCCGACGTCCTTTTATTGATTTCTAACCAATGGGGGCATATTTCAGATTTAACAGTTTCGCAGGATGCTTACTACCATTACCATCTTTATAACAAGCAGGCTTTCGGACAGGGATTACACCCCAAAAATTACCAAAGTACGACCTTACCTTTAAAATAAAGTAAACTATTTCCATTGCTAATTATAATCAACACATTTTGAGACGACTGTACCGACAGCCCAACACAGACGCAAAGTCGTTGCACACCCGGGGACGCCATGCCATTTCAAATACGGAAAGCACGAGGTTCACAAGAAACCTGTATCTTCAAAGTGTGCACGTCAATGAAAAAAGTTATGTATTTTCGAAATGGCGCACTGGAATTACCACGGTTCCAGTTGCTTTCCGAGCCTGAAAACCCGTGTTTCGCAACGATCCTTATTCTTTACAAATGGAAAAACCTACGTATTTTCGAAACGGCGCGCTGGAATTATAAAACCTCAAGTTCTTTTCCAGAGCCTTAAAACCTGTTTTTAAAGATCCCTTACCCCCTCCCCCCAAAAAAAACAAAAAACAAAACATGGATTTTTCAAAACAGTGCAACGAAATTACAAAGTAGGCCTACCCTGTATTTCTCAAAGCCCGAAAACTCATGTTCCGCAGACGCCATTACGTTTTCCTCCCAGCAAATATCTTGATTTTTTTCCAAAGAAATACAATTTGCATTTTCGAAACCACACTTATCGAATTTGCAAGATTTTATTTTTCATGGAGTCTCTATAATTTACGCAAATTGTTTTTTGCAAAGCCGAAAACAAAAACCCTAAAATGCCAAATTCTTGTCAACAGTGGTGGGTATGGGTGGTATGAGGTCCCTAACCGCCTTGAAACTGAAAAAAACAAGCATCGGGCAGGCATAACAATAAACAGCAACGACAAATACATTAGTTATTACACTGTTTATTTCTTTTAAAACACATGATTTGGGAAATGCATACAGGCTTAATATAACATGGAAATTTTTGTTTACAGGCGAACAGTACAACTGGCGCTGAAGTGGCAGCCGCCCTCTTTTGAGAAACATTTACAGTTGTGTTATTGAAAACAGCAATAGAAGGTAAGTTCATGAAACATGCATTAGAACAGAAAATGTTGGCCCTTTCCAGAGAATCTAAGGTTGTGCCTTTATATTAAGACAATACTTCACTGGTTACCATCCCAAGTGAAACCGACAAAAGTGACAATCTATTGGATTTGTCAACCATTGATGAGAAAAGAAACAAATTAGTACAACACTGTTGAGATAGTGATTTACAAAAAATTAATGATGAACAAACTTTGAAATTGCCTACAATGCGATAACAAATATCCACATGAGAAAATCAACTGAGAAATGTATGATGTAGTTACATTTACAAGAGGTACTCAACGCTGACCCCTGCCAACACCCCCCACTTAAAAAAAACCCAACAACAATATTTTTTCTACAAAAAAACTTTACTTTATCTATCTAGACTTCACCAGCGAACTGAGGGTGGACTTCCATTATGTCATCATGTACATCAATATTTCTACCAGAAACAAAGAAATATTCCTCCCGGTGAAATATATAAACTTGTTTATCAATGTCACAATGTGGATCATGGCGTCGTAGAATGGGGAAGGAAAACTTTCATATAGTACAATAACTTCCAAATCTTCAAAACAATAATATCAGGGGCCGAGTTCACAAAGAGCTAAGATAACTTCAAACCAGTCTTAATTGCAAAGTGTGATGTCACAATACAAATCACTATGGTAATACTGACAACTCATCTTAGATGATTCTTAGTGCTTTGTGAAATCGACCTGGGGTGATTGAGCCAACCCCCATCCCAAAACAACCTTCTTCCCTTGTTTGAATCCATCCATCACCCAATGGCTATATTATACAGTCTGAATCCACGCCTCATGCAGATGATGAAACATACTGTTTAGACAGGCGATCCAACTCAGCTTCCTGTACACACACAAAAGAAGAAAACAAAAACAATAAAATGAGCTGCATTTAACATGTTTAAAAGGTACAAACAAACTAGTCATTACAGGGTTTTTTCAAGAAACTTCCATCTTTATGCTTAGTTGGATGGAAACAAGAATTATTAGGCCACCGATAGTTTAGATTGGTTGTTTTTCTTGGAGTCTTTGAAAGGATGAGAAATGTACAAGAAGTAGACTTTGAAGTAGACTTTGAAGTGGATTTCTTGCCAGGAATTAAGTCAATACTGTAATGCCAAGTACACACTTGAATACATTTTCTTCATTATGGACTGGGCTTGATTTCGCAAAGAGCTGAGATTGATCTTGACTGCAAATCACCCCCTAAGCAATGTGTGATATGTCACAATACAAATCACTATGGAAAATATTGACAACTCATCTTAAGATAAATCTTTAATGATCTGTGAGATCAGCCCCTGGTTTACTAAACCACGTGTAGATAACAAACAAGAAAATAGGCCTAAGATATTACATTTGACAAAACAGACAAAGTATAATGGAGTAAAGCGACTAGGGCACTACTATCTACACACACTGCCAATGATGTCTCCTAGTGCATTCTTTATTAGCGCATTTTCAATGCACTATTTTCTTCTTCAGTGCACTGTTCATTTGGCGGATAACATTCCTGTAATCTTTCTCATCTCTGGGAAATATACAGCCCTGGGCTGCTGTGGCGCTCTGAAGGCTTTTTCACACACACTATCAACCCTTACCCTCACAGGTACCCATTTATACCCCTGGGATAAGAGAAGCAATTACAGTTAAGCATCTTGCTGAAGGACGCAGGTGTCATGACCGAGATTCAAACCCACAGGGCATGCTAACCACCAGACCTTGAGTCCAGTGCACTAGACAGCTTGGTCATGACACGCTAGACAAGAAAGTCAAAGTCTACTGTATGTATTTTTGTTCTACCCTAAACCATGTTTGATAAGCACAGTATAATTGGTGCTTCCTGATTTATGTGGGGGAAAAAAACCCCACTAGATACCTTGGTGAGACTCGAACCCATAACCCCCACATTCTAAATCGTGATGTCTTAGGCCTGAAATTAATGTGTTCGTCATGCAGTGTAGATAATGCATAGTGAGCAATGCGTAAAAAAGAAAATACACACAAAGCAACATACTACGTTATCCATAAAAATCATGTGCATTGCTTGTCGTGTTAAAGAAATGCATACTACACACAAGGCATGACTAACAGTAACACACGGATTTCCGACCTAATGAATAGTATGCATTGAGTAAAAATAAAACTACACGCCAAGCAATGCACACAATTCCATGAATCTGTAATTGTGTACTGTGTTATCCATAAAAATCATTCACATTGCTTGGCAAGGATTGCGCACTTTGCATTAAGCGCACCGCATGACAACACATGGATTTCCGGCCTTAACGACTCACTGATCTCTGTTACACTGACTGGAGAGAGAATCCTTTCAATTTAGTGCCTCACAGAGTACCAATGAGACAATTTAGTGCCTCACAGAGTACCAATGAGACAATTTAGTGCCTCACAGAGCACCAATGAGACAATTTAGTGCCTCACAGAGTACCAATGAGACAATTTAGTGCCTCACAGAGCACCAATGAGACAATTTAGTGCCTCACAGAGTACCAATGAGACAATTTAGTGCCTCACAGAGTACCAATGAGACAATTTGCTACTCTCATTTAAAGACCACCTTGAAAGAAAAAGGCAACAAGTGATCTTTGCTGAAATTCCATTAAATTTTCTTCAATCAATAAGGAAACTTCATGTAACGTCATTTGGAGGAGCTTTGTTTTGTATAGTCGCTTTGTTGCAATAACAAAGCAACATCCCCACAGATGACGTCCAAGTATTGTCAATTTGACGCAAGCCATCAACAGCAGAAGTGTAGCTAGTTTTTTCAAAACCTTGAGGTAGGGGCCTAATTTTGTTATCGATAATTACGAAAAATCAAGGAGGTCAAAAAATATCTAAATTACAATTAATTGATAAACAAACACTACAAAGTTTAAACAGCAGTCCCGTTAATAAATTCAAGTAGCTGTTTCAGGGGAAGAGGTATTCCTAATGGAATGCAAACAGGTCACTCAGAGAATGTAAATGGTATGCAACAAGATCACACATGCGATGGAGATGTTTCTGTCATTACAATGCGCATGGTGGATATGTTTTTTACATTACAATGCGCATGATGGAGATGGGTTTTTTTTCATGACAATGTGCATGATGGAGTTGGTTTTCCTCATTGCTATGTATGTCGTACAGTGCCTTCAGCATGCGGGCATAAACAGGGCCCCCATTTCATAGAGCTGCTTAACGGTAAACAAATTTTCGCGCTTACTGTAGCAGATGCATTTGCTTCAGTGGAAGTGTATTTTACAGGTTAGCAAGAAAGTTAAGCAGACAGCTTGCGCATACACCATGGATTTGCATTTTAACGTCATTCATTTTCATACGGTAAGCACCGGAAGGTTAGCCTTTTTGTGTGCTTATGGTTTATAGCAGCACTATGAAATGGAAACTTACGCAGTAAGCAGAAAATCAGCCAGTAAGCAGCTTTATGAAAATGGCCCCAAGTAGAAAACTGTGCTTAAAAGGGGACTGTCATCGTGATCAAAGCAGGCCTGTTGTGGCAAACAATTGCAGGATAACAAACATTTTGCATATGACTTGGTATTTTTAGGGGGTAATCTTATTCCAGTTAGCGTAATTTTTATGTGCTTAGCTACTTTTTGTGATTAAACAGCTCTATGAGGTTTGGCCAATACATCCAGTTGGTATAATAGGGCGTGTAACTACAGACCTCCAAGCATGCACGAGCAGACCAGAGACCAGAATCTGCTTTTTTTAAATTTAATGCTGCATGAACAAGTGCCATTTCTGTTGGCATTCTGCTAAAGTGCTCAGAGGCCCCCCCGTTCCAAGTTCACGTGCACATACAAGACCTATCTCGTCATTCGTCATGAAGTGGTCTGCTGGCCAAATGCTAGTTTGAACGCCTAGCCGATTTCACAAGGAGGTAACGACCGATCTTAAGTGCGAATCGATCTCAACTGCTAAGTGTGTGATGTCAAGATACAAATCACAATGGATATACTGACCACTCATCTAAAGATGAATCTTCAAGAAACCAACCCCCCAGGGACTGCTGGCTAGTCCAGTGTTGAAAAGCATCCCAATTTAAGTATGACATGAGCATGACAAGTATGACATGTAACTGGTCGCGCTGGCTAGTCACTGAAAAAAATTAAGGGAAACACTGTATCTAGTCATAAATCAGACTCCCTAATGTAATATAAGGGGCCACAATCTAGACAGAACGTGGTCCCTACATGTGGACAAACGCTTACAGAAAGACTGGCTTAATGTAGCCACACTGTAGCACTTCAATCAGGTTTCTTGTGATTCGTGTGAGGAATTACTGTTTCAAGACTGTCAGAAGTGACAGCTTAAAAGGAAGTTAGCATGGAATTGAATGAGAATTGACGCAATTTATTCTTGAGTATTGCTTGTGTTGTAGTCAAGCATTCACTTTACTTGTTTCGTGGCGGTGTGCAGTTTGAATGAAGATTTTATGCTTTAGTACAGAGATTCTGACCCGTTGTGTCAAAAATTCAAAAGTTCTGTTCACCAGGTTTTACCCCCTGCCCTCTCTACAAAAGAACACCCTCTTGTGGAGAAGAGGGTCTCCAATATGCAATAACTTTTGTCAAGAAACAGGCTCCATGTCTTACAAATGGACAAACAAAATACCCTTCTCAGGTATTGACATAACCATCCCATTAACATCTTATTTCAACAAATCGCAAATTGTATGATGAGGCATCACTGTCTCTTGATTAAATAATACAAAAATCAGTGAATAAGTAGAAGAGATTTAATTACCACTTGGGGTGAACTTTGTGATAGAATGCTAAAGTGCATTTTCCTTGGGGGGGGGCACTCGGGACGATGACATTGATTGTTCTCACACGTGCAGATCCTCAGATCCTGTCTGCAGTGGCTTTTTTTCTTTTCTCTCGCAGAAATTTGAAAGGATTATTCAACTGCAAACTTAGTCTTGTTTGCCAAGACCCACCCCCGGAGTAGTGCACTTTTCGATAACTGTCTTAAAGGGATTGTTCACCTTTGATGAAATATTTACAAATGAATCGTGTACTTTCCTCAGGATCAAAAGATGAGTACAAGAAGAAACACAACCTGCAACAGTTCAACAATGAGAGCGTACTTTTGGTTGTTTATTTCTAGTGTACAGACAGACAAGCAACTTGTAATTGCAAACTATGAGGATGAGGCCCAGCAGAAACATTAAGAAATTAATATTTTGTTCTCCAATCATATCCCCCAACCAAGCCCAAAATTCCAAACTTGTCTTTACAAAACAACCGATTCCTTTTTTTTTCAGTTAACACCGAGTGGAACATTGGTTTAAAAGAAAATAATTGCCTTTTTCTCAATAATCTATCTGCATGCTGCCTGTAAGTCAGCTTTGTAACATCAGCAAATTGTTCTATTAACCTTAAGACAGAAGCAGTTACATCCCTAATGCTACACCTCTTCCATTCTCAGATTGTGATTGTTCTATTAACCACAAGACAGAAGCAGTTACATCCCTAATGCTACACCTCTTCCATTCTCAGATTGTGATTTATATTTAAAACGATCAAATTTATTGACCCCCTAAAAGATTGCGTGGTTTACTTTTTTAATTTTTGGGTTGAACAAAGACAAATTGACTGGAGCGGGATTTGAACCAACGACCTCCGGATTGACGTGCCGGCGCTCTACCAACTGAGCTGTCTAGCCCTATGTTGGCGGTCTCCCTATTTTGTCAATATCTTTGTTCGGGGGGGGGGGGGGATGCCAGTCAGAAGCCATTCAACCGTAAACTGCCGTGTAGCCAGGGATCACACCCAAGTATATGATACAACCTGGGAAGCAGCAGCCAGGGGATCACCTTGAGGGGATGCCACTTTTTATATCAGATATCAAATAAAAAACCACAAGGGTAACTGACTGGGTAAATTTGTAATGATTTTTGGGTTGAACAAAGAAAAATTGACTAGAGCGGGATTTAACTGCCGGCGCTCTACCAACTGGACTATCTAGCACCTATGTTGGCTGTCTCCCTATTGCTCAATATCTTTATTTATTTTGTCACTCATCCAACAGCAATATTAAACAGGTTGAATATTAAGTGACGATGAAGACATGCTCAGTTTTGGATGTGGGAGGGACAACCCACCACATCGGGAAACCCACCACATCTTTTGCACGCACAATTGTGGGGACTTGCTACTGTTGCTCTATTATTACATGTATGCCTTTTCTAAAGAACTCCCCAGTTTAACAAAGAAAAACGTTGCAGGGACCTTTGTTCCATTGTGTTAAAGTCCCTACCCACACAATCATGTAGGGACTGAAAACCTGATTCACATGCAGGGCTACGGTCCTGGGTTCGAACCTGGGTCCACAAAGGTGAAAGGCAAGGAAAGAAACCACTAAGCAATCCGAGTCCCCAAAATATCTTCTTCGTTTTTATGACTTAATCATAGTTGATCTACAGTGCGAGTCAAGCAAAACTATACACTTTTCACTATACAATTGCCCATTGTTTTATTGTGAAGCAATATAGATAAGATATTTTCATATGTACTTGTAAAGTCACTCTTCCTGCTTCTTTTGGTGCCAGTTTCACTGGATTAGTTTCCATGCTTGACTGCACTTGAGGCAATTAAGGGGGGGGCAGGTGAAATTTGGTATGCACCAACTGGTCAGGGCTGGATAAGAAAGAGACAATTAAAAAGAACACGATCATTGTCTTCAGTTCTGGTCATGGATTGCATAATCAATTCAGCTCTGTGGATCTTGCTTGCAAGGGTGTCAGTAGGCCTACTTGGTACTGTTGAAGCATGGTGCGTCCACAGTTCACACCCCAGCGAAGGGCCTTCTTGGTCAGTGAATTTACCCGGACGCAAAGTGCCACAGATGTCTTGCGACGTTTTCGCCGCCAGTTCCCAAACGTAAGATGCCCAACTCGTGCAACAGTGTATGCTAACGTTAGGAAGTTCCAAAACACAGGAACGAGCCACAACTTCAATAAAGGTCATTCTGGTCGTCCAATGACTGGCAGATCACAGCAGAACAGTTGGCGCATACCAAATTTCACCCGACCCCCTTAATTGCCTCATGTGCAGTCAAGCATGAAATCAAATACAGTGAAACTTGCACCAAAAGAAGTGAATTTAAAAGTACATATGAAAATAATGTATATTATCTATATTGCTACACAATAAAACAACGGGCAATTTTAAAAGTGTATAGTTTTTATTGACTCGCCCTGTAGAACAGGAAAGTACACAGTATAGAGTGCTTTACACACATCGGTGTACGGGGAAAACCAAATAATGTTCTTTATCCCCAATTCAAATTTAACATCTAGTAAAGTAAAGTGTAAGTGCAGGCGTACAAACATTAACGACAACAGCATTTCAGTTGAAAAAACCTCTGATGGCTATTACTATACACTTCCAGTTAGACATTACAAGAGCTTTTAAATTAACTATGAACAGTTCACCTCTCACCTCTCACCTCTCACCTCTCACCATACCAATGATTTATCATCAACAGACAAAACTATTCTCAAATTAATACACAAAACTACACAGGCAAATGAGAAACTGTAGAAAAACTGTAGAGAAACTGTAGAGAAACTGTAGAGAAACTGTAGAGAAACTGTAGAGAAACTGTAGAGAAACTGTAGAAAAACTGATAAATTCTTTCGTTATTTAGTTTCACAAAACCCCCAAGAAGGTTTTTTGAGGTTAGAGCCACAGAAAGAGGGCGAGTTGATGCAGCGAAGAGAACGAGTAAATAAGAAAAAACAAGTGAAAAATAAAGAGATGAAAGGTCTCCCATCATGGAAAGGCACGAGAGTAAGCTTGACTGCCGTCTCTCCCTAAGCTCAATTATGCTCATGTTACATTTCGTCAAGTCTGGACTACTCCCCCCCCCCCCCCCAAGCCCTGACAGATTTCGTCCGGCCCTGAATCCATTTCTTTTGCCTCCCACATTTTCCGTCTCCATATTTTTTCTTCATTTTAACACAGATGGCTTGAAGCACTTTTAGACATGTATCCAAATCATGATTTGTTAAGAATATGTAAGTTTCATGGTTATTTCCGTAATATATCCGGATCTGATATCAATGAAGGTAGTTTCTTGGGAACTGATTAGCAACCACCCCCCCCCCCCCCCATCCCCCCTGGGCCAAATACTAACTCTGCAATTTTAGAATGGTACGACATGTAGGTCAGGTACGCGTAGTTCTTAAAGGGGAAAGTAGTTCTTAGGGTTTGGTAATCACTCTTAAAATTAATGGCAATAAAAATTTACTTGCCAAGAAGTACATCAGCTTCTGATAGTGTAAAGCATTTTGAGAATCATTTCACTTTGAAGTAATGTGTTTATGGAAAAATATATCAGGTTTCATGCCCCAAAATTTGAATATTATGAGAAAAGTTTCTCAGATTGTGTATTCATATAGGAATTATTCACCCCGCGTGGACATATTCGCTTCGGATTTTCGGCGATATCTAAAAAACGCGACCAGTTTAGTTTCATTGTATATACACGTATCTACATTTAAGATTAAAACAATCAAACGGTTCCAAAAACGTAAGGTATACTTTGCCTAATTAAGGGGTTAGTATGGTTGTGCCTACATGTATGAATAGACCTTATATTATGGTACAGCCATCTTACCGTATTCCTCCCATTCTAACCAAAGACGACAAATTGAGGCTTGGAGAACAAAAGGCAGGTCTCTTCCTTTTTTCTTTTTTTTGGAACAATGCAAGTCAGTAGTCATGATTGATTTGGTTCACAGGGTTCAAGACAAAGATGGAAGTGTATTGCACTATTTCTGCCACAGACAATGCATGGACGTTTCCAACAAGCACCAGATTTGTCTGAACTTTTTTTAAAGAACATTTGGCTAAAGCTGCAAAGCACCATAACATGAGGAATGATAAACAACATTGTAAATAAGGCATTATAACCATTGGTAGTGGTGATACTAGAGGGGGCTGGGGGAGGGGGTGGGGGAGGGGGCTGGGGGAGGGGGCTGGGGGAGGGGGCTGGGGGAGGGGGCTGGGGGAGGGGGCTGGGGGAGGGGGCTGGGGGAGGGGGCTGGGGGAGGGGGCTGGGGGAGGGGGCTGGGGGAGGGGGCTGGGGGAGGGGGCTGGGGGAGGGGGATGGGGGAGGGGGCTGGGGGAGGGGGCTGGATCTTCTAAATCATCACCAACATTCGTTTTTTACCATTCTTTTATCACACAGCCATCAGGGTCATTGACATTTTCAAAATGGAATAGTCCAGATTTCACCTCGTGATTATATTCTGCAAAAACGCACTCATGGGTATCCAATACTTGTATAGACCTTATGCATATGACGTCATTTGAGTAGGGCGCCCTCGCCTAGAGGTCAAAAGGAAGATGTTCATTGGCCATGGCCTGTGCGCCGCGCGTACAAATCAGCGCGTTTCCATTGTTTCATCATCAGTTTACCTCTAAGATGGCGGCTTGGTCTATAGTATCATTTCTTAATATTTGCTGAACCATTAGGTGGTTTGGAATTTAAAAAGCTGAAGTACATAATATAACGCATTCAAAAACTTGGGAAAACCACACGACTGTGGTACATGTTCAGTTGTGGGGGTTTTGGTCTCGTGATTAAATTACTGGACTCTGCCCAGTGGTCTTGTGGGTGTGTCTACCCCTGCGTGGGTGAATAACAAGTTCGTTTAAAATACACATTGCTGTATAAGGGCAAATACCAAGTTATATTCTTATCCCCCTATGCAAAATTAAAATATCAGTCCTTGCAGCACCCACTATTAAAACATAGGATTCGTACTGCCTCCAGCCACCGGTCTAGCTCGGTGGTCTAGTGGTAAGACATCTGCTCTAGCAATGCAAAGGTTGTAGGTTCGAATCCCAACTGAGTGATTTGCATGTGGATTTTTTTTCACAGAACTCGGTAAAGTACTGAGTATACAGTGCTTAATACTCGTCAGTGTAAGGGTAAAAACAAATTTATAAATTATTTATTTTTAAATTTATTTTTAAATTTATAATTTTTTTTTTTTTTTTTTTTTTTTTTTTAAAGGATGTTTAAAGTACATCTCTTTGAAGAATCCAAAGCTGCATGATTTTCGAACATGAATAAATAATTAATTACAACTGATTAATTGAGACACCTTAAGTTTTGTCAAGTCCACAAACAACAATATTTTACAAACAATAGTGTTTTGTGATAACTGAACTTCATCGTCTGGCAAGGGAATGAGCAAACAAGTCCTTCAGGTACGACAGTTGGTGTGATGACTTTCATTTCAAATTCGTCAATGTCTGAGTTGAAGCTGAGGCATTGTGCGTGCATGAAAGCCAATACGGTAACTGATTTCCGTGTTTATTCAACTGTCTAGGGGAACAAAATACTCTCACGCAACGCGCCAAATCAGTCCATTTTAAGTTAAACTAACAAACATTTTGTGAATAGTTAGAATTGACACGCAGCATTTTCAAACCAAGAACATCTAGGTTGGACTCCTGAATATATGCCAGCTACTGCTCAAAATGCCAACTGAGACTTATGGGGGGAGTGTCAGCCCTTTTTTCTTCATCAAAATAACAGGTTGTAGTATCCATGATCACAAATGCCTACAGCCAAAATTACCTTGAAGACTTTTGATTAGTAATTATATTTTCATCAAGCGGACTAGTGCACCAGACGCGAGTTGTTTTGGCAAGGTCATCGGAGCGTGGCTTCAATCCCAGTTATGACACTAATGTCCATGAGCAAGACATTTAACTATAATTGGCTCTCTTCACTCAGGAGTTAATGGGTACCTGTGAGGGCAGAGATGGTTCTTGGGACTGATTGCGCTTGGTTCTTTACTTATTTGGCAGCACAGGCTGTATACTCCCCCAGGGAGTTGTGAAGGCTTTAGGAATTAATTAAATGGCCAAAATGACCAAAGTAACAATGTCTGTGCACCATGAGCACCATACTTGGAGAATAGTGGACTGTAAAAACAAGCCCACTATTGATACTTTTATTACGTATGTCTGTCAATAGGTTCGGGTACAAAAGCCTAACTGTTGTCTCATCAATTGTTTCTACCATTAAAAGGTATTTCAGAGTACTCAAAATCCGACAACATGTGGTAACTCAAAATAAGCCAAACCCACCCTTCCCTCCAAAAATGTATAAAATACCAAAAATAACAAATAATGATAAAAACAATACGCGGAACTTATAGCGCTTTATTACACCTGAGGGTGTCTCAAAGTGTTCATTATTTTCCCTAAAAGTTACGCAAGTTCAAAATATAGGACCCATTTATTTAAATAGCACCATGTAACGGTTTACAAGGTGCCGTGGCGCAATCTACAGTCAACCATACCAGAAAACAACCGAATGAACCCCCTCTCTTAATGATAGGTGTACTGGGTTCATTTACATGCATTACACAACACAGGGGAACCTATGGCTTTACGTCCCATCCAAAGGACAAAGCAATAATGAGACAAGTGTCCTGTTCGGAACTTAAAGCCACACTCTGCTGATCAGAAACACCAGAGGTTAAAGTAAAATGTTTATGTAAATAAATAAAACAATAAATGAAAAAGACTGTCTGATCCACACGTTGTGTTTTGGTCTTCACTCTTGGCCAGTAAAAAACTGGACTCTACTTTTTCTTCCCTTGTCTACATTATTCTAACTGAGTCTGTGACTGATGTATAAATCATAATCAGTTTACTAGTGCAGTCCTCAGTCCAACAAAATTGGCTTTTGATGGGTTTAGGGTGGGAAGGTTAATGTATCTCAAGAATGGCATTTAAGGTATTATAGACAGTTCCCAGTAGACGCCATCTTTACGGGCAAATCGCATTTTGGCTTGCAGGTGCGTCAAGCGCTCAAATTATTAACGCAGCCGCGTCAATCATTAACCAATCATGCAATGAGTTTGGTGAAATGTGCGCGTGCTGCACGCCGTTCTCACTCGTAATGCATGACTGTGTGTTCCAAATTGCCCGTAAAGATGGCCGATTTACGTCATATTGCAACCTATCTATACAAGATTGTTCAGGATAAAAATCATCATTGTTTAATTTTAGTCTGAATGCTTACTGATTACAAAGTTCATTCTAGAACCATTTTTATCTGTGAAATATTTCCTTCTGAAATGAAGTCATATTCAAGTAAACAGAATCTGAAAACCTTTAAAAAAAAAAATGCAATCAGCTGATTTCGGTTGTTACAACCCAAATTAAAGGCAATGTGTTTACGTGCCGAAATTTGTGCATGGTTTTATATTTTCTTCTGACTCGCACAACGGATTAAGCCCAAATTTTCTCAGGTTTGTTATTTCACATAGATGGTTGATCACACAAACCATGAGCACCGTCTGCGGCTATTTTGCCAGATCTACCCATCCTGTATGATACCCTTACATGGCTTAACATCAACATCTAACGATTGAGAAATGAGACAGTGAGCTCGGCTCTAAAACGTCTTCTTAACATCAACATCTAACGATTGAGAAATGAGACAGTGAGCTCGGCTCTAAAACGTCTTCTTAACATCAACATCTAACGATTGAGAAATGAGACAGTGAGCTCGGCTCTAAAACGTCTTCTTAACATCAACATCTAACGATTGAGAAATGAGACAGTGAGCTCGGCTCTAAAACGTCTTCTTAACATCAACATCTAACGATTGAGAAATGAGACAGTGAGCTCGGCTCTAAAACGTCTTCTTAACATCAACATCTAACGATTGAGAAATGAGACAGTGAGCTCGGCTCTAAAACGTCTTCTTAACATCAACATCTAACGACTGAGAAATGAGACAGTGAGCTCAGCTCTAAAACGTCTTCTTAACATCAACATCTAACGATTGAGAAATGAGACAGTGAGCTCGGCTCTAAAACGTCTTCTTACCTTTGCCAGATATTCCTTCATGAAGGGATGGTTGGCGTGGGAGTCCTTCAATTGGGAGATGTACCTGTTGCTAACCTGGAGATGATGAATTAAATAAAAACAGAGTATGCCGTCATCTTTCATGCAAAAACATAGCATGGTGTGGTGATTAATGACCAGGTTTTAATTAATCATAAATTATGAGATTAAAGAGAAATTTCTATGAGGTTCGAGATGAAAGACAATCAAGCAAACATCAACAGTTACTCATTTGAGCCTCAGTTAAATAACTGTTACTGAAAACTTACAGAGTGTTACATATTGGAGCAAAAAAGAATCAAAAGTATTTCATCTCATTCTTTAATTCTGGCAGTGAAGCCATGGGATTTGTTTTGGGGTGTTTTTTGTTAAGTTTTTTTATGAGATGTCGCCTAACATCACAAGGCCGAACGGCCACTTCATGGTGAGGGGTACACTCGACTGATTTGGGCTGTTAACCCAAATCGACTGTCACCAGGGGCACATTGCCACCTACTCCTGTGTCAAAATCACACACACAAGAGGCAGCAGCCTTTAGGCCTAATCATTCAAAACAAAATTATACAAAGCAAGTAAAAAGTTTTAAATGTTCACTGAGGTCCCAGGGTCGCAGTAGCTTGGAATTTCCTGGAAATTTGTATGGAATAATACAATTACAACAACCATTCGATCAGTTAAAAGTTTCAAGTTTCATGCCCTGTTTCAATACCCACTTCATTAGAGATGCAGCTGTAAAGCCAGGCAGTATGTGCGTGGCGTCATGACATTTCACAACACCAATTTACCAATTCCAAGTACATCAAACAAATGCACCATTATACCAAATGTCAAAGTATTCTTTGCAAGAGTAAATTCCAATCTAAATGCATTCATCTAAATGTAGAATCGGCAGTAGAATAACAAGCAAGACAAGTTCTCAAAGAACAAGATCTACCTAGCAAGTAGATATATACACATGGTGTTACCGCAAACCAAATATACATTGATACCTCACCATGCAATGCCTCAAGTACCATATATCTAAATGTAAGTAAGCGTCCAGTAAGTTGTACATGTTCAGTGAACACGGTCTTATCTCTGGACTGTTTACAACATTTTCCAATATTGTGACATCGTCCAAATAGTGCCAGACTTATTCTCCAGCCCAAGCCTTTCATCTGAGTTCATGAGCTTGTAAAACAGCATCTGCTCATGAACACTCTGCTTTTACTGTTTGCCAAAGCTGTTTACAAAACAAAGTGAATGTCGACTCACCTCTGGGGCCTTTCCACGATGCTGTGAGAGTACAATCATGTTAATAAGTGTTTCGGGATTGTTGTTGTCCTATCGAGAGAGAATAATATGGTTAAGCTTCATAATACAATTTTCCAGAAATCAACAGGACTACACAAAACCTTTTGAGCAAAAATCAAAATCGTATTCCTCAGTAATCAATGCGGCATTCTTGGTGTGTAAAACGGCCAGTTCCGAATTGAAATGTCAACAAATACTTCACAGGGATTGTTTGCCCTGCGGGGAAATAATGGAAAAAAGAAAAACCATGTATGGCGTCTTTCACAAGCTTCCAGTGCGATGTCATCAGACGTTAAGGCTATAGTTTCAAGGTAAACAAGGGATATATCCTGTTGGCAAATGTGACATTACTTCACCGAGAACCATGCCCACTTTTACACAATTTAGCTCCACACTATATAAGAAGTCAACAGGGAGAGCTACTTCTTTTTCAATGTATTTCATGCATCTTTGGGGATGTGTGGCTCTTCATGAAAACACAAATATGAAAGTAATTGAGGTATACACCTCTTCCTGTATTAATCAATAATTTGTCATTTTAACACATGTGGCTCTTCATGAAAACGGTGACGGGTGACGACACGAATGTCAGGAAAGAATGCTGATCTTACCCTCTCCAAGGCTTCTTGAAGAATACTCTCAGCATCTTCCACTTTGCCTTGCTGTAGACACGCTGAGGCCTGGCCGTTCAGGAGAAGGGGTGTACTGGCGTTCTTATCAGCAAGCTCCTGGAAGATGTAAAAGGCATCTTGGAGCTTCTCTCCACCCTGGTGATAAAACAAATGGATAGCGACATTCTGAGCGTCAAGTCACTTGTTTTTTCATCATGTGGACAACTCGCTAATGTAAAAAACAAGTAAACCTTTACCTACAGACTGTGCGAGTCTCGCACGTATGCAACAATTTCTGGACCGAGTTGGTACCAACCATATTGAATTTTACATGTGTGCAATTCTGTTCCTTCAAATAATTTTAGTTCATGGCTACAAAAAATATATCATATTGTTGGGAAAGTAATATTTAGCCATGAAACATATAAAAGTTTTTAAAAATGAACAAAACAACAAAGAAAATCTTAGAATTATACTTGACCTCGGTTACTTAAGAATTCAGAAATTTTGTCCAACTGACGACCATGTTAAAATTTGGTTAAAATTTGGTTGAAATTGTTTTCTTCATTGCGTTTGATAAAATAGTTGTTGCTACAAAAGTTAAGGCAGATGTTTGACCTCAGCGAATGTGAAATAGTTGTTGATACAAAAGTTAATGCAAATGTTTGACCACAGCGAATGTGAAATATTTGTTGCTACAAAAGTTAATTCAGATGTCTGAGACACATCAGCAAATGTGGCCAATGAAAAGGGGTCTTTTGGGGGTCAGTGAACTCTCATTCTCATTGCTGTATTCAATTCAATTCAATTCAACTCGACATTTATTTCCATATTGCAAAATGTACATACAATTAATATTAAGAAGGTCTATTAAGCAAAGATGTATAAAGAACTTATAAAAAAAATACTTATAAGAGACTCAATGAAGCAGAGGCAAATATGGAGGCATATTCAGAAGACAAAGTCTTGTATAGAAATGCCTTATACAACAAAGACTAGATTACTGAACGGAACTTAAATTACAACAAAACATACAGACAGGGACGAAACAGGACAAACAAACAAAAACACGTTACCAAACGAGCCAGGTAATGAACTCACCACTGCCAGATTGAACCATGCTTGACTCATCTGGGTCAGCGTGGCATCGTCGTCCTTCTCTTGCATCTTCTTGAGTTCTTTCCTAGCGAGGTCGACTCGATCCATCCTAAGACAGATCTGGATTGTTAGGGCAAGACTGTCCATGAAACCCAAAGCAAAATAGAAAGCGTTACGAATCAAGCCATCTGTGGCATGTAATTTATAAAAGGACAAATGAATGAATTAAGAATTACATCAAACTTATTTACGAATAATATCTGAACATTATGAAAGCAGGGATGTGATAGGCTTTTGAAAAAACACCTGAACTCTGAGCGCAAAGCGCAAAAGCTTGCAAACCTGAAAAATTTCGAGCACGTAGCCCACTAATAACATTTATCTTTGGTTTTAAAAGCCCTACTCTCTAATTTGGGGAGTTGTTATCTTCATTTTTTATGAATTTGATCTTAAGTGGGGGGGGGCAAAAAAGAAAGATTTCCGGTTAAAAACGGAGAAATCACATCCCTGTGAAAGATGTTTAAAAATATATACATAAATGCATTGTAAGGTAAAACAAATCATATTATAAAGATACGTCTTAACATACATCAATGCTATTAAATTCAACAAGGAAAACAGCATTTATAAAAAAATCAAGACCAACATTAAATGAGGACAAATCAAAAACAATTGACAGATTTCAAAAAAATATTCAACCAAATTATCAATGAATACGTTTGAAATCATCACAAGCAGATTCCTGTAGGTTTTTAGGAGTGGCTGTAAAACACATACATATAATTTCAAAATATACAGGAGTATTTGCTATATAACAAGTAAAATGTTCATGCATTAATTTACAGCATCTGTTTGGCCTCAGACAGTGACAATTTAGTCAAAGGTTAAAAGAAAGATAATACATATAAAACATTTCTTTCAGTTCCACATTTCACATCAACATGCATAGAAGACAACAATAAACAGCTAATGCAATTCAAATATTAATCAAAAGCCTGTGAACGTTTTCAATCAAAATAAAAGACAATAACAATCAGTAAATGCATCAATTATAATAATAATAATGTATACCAATAGTAATAATAATAGTGGCTTCTTATAAAGCACTCAAATCTGTTACTACAGGGATGTGATAGGGTGTTGAAAAAGAAATCTGAACTGTGAGCACAAAGGGTGAAAGCTTGCGAGCGCGAAGCCATTAATATACATTTTTCTTTGGTTTTAAAAGCCCTACTTTATGTACTCTGCAATCTGGGGCAACTATATGGTTTTATCTTCATGTTCAAAACGGAGAAATCACATCCCTGCGTTCAAGCAAGCAGACTTACCACTCAAGAGTGTCTGCCTGTTGAAGACATCTTAAAGCGGCGTCAAAGTTCTGAAAAAAGAAAACAAAAGGAGACATTTACAAACATTGAAATCAAACATGACATGGTAAGTGGTAGAGAAATCTTACAAGAGGAGAAGAGCTCACCTACATATTAATAGTTATCTTCAGATATTTTTAATGATAACAAAAACAGGATAATTTTTTATTTATTTATCAGAAATCAAATCAAGATATGAAGAATAATCAAACCTGAAATAAATAAATAAAACAGGCTCATGCCTTGAAATAACTCGGTTTAAAAGAGTTGTTATCAAAAGTCTTATGTACTTGACCCTTTCAGCCCCAAGTTCTTTTGACATAAACAACCGCTGATGCCCACATTGTTTGACCACTCAAGCATGAAGCACACATTTTCACACAACCGGATACTTGTGTTCAAAGTTAAATTTTACAAACTCTATTATTACCCTTGAAGATTTTAGAGTATAATAAGTAATAAAAATTGTCTTACTTATTGAATTTCCTTTCATATAATTCAAAAATCATTGAAATCAGCCAATAAATGGCCAAGTCCTTGGTCTTTGTTTTCCCAGTGTGTTCTGTAAACCCAAACACTTTTTTGCACCTTTTTAGGTGTTTTGCATTTGGGATCTTTCCACTCCAATTTGAAGTGATTTCCTAATAGCCACCCTATTGTATTTTACCATCATTGGAAAGATCCAATCTTTCCCTTTCCAGTGATGGTAATCTTGGGTATGGAGGGTGAACATGGACAAAACTGCAGCATTTTAACAAATGGCCTTTGTGCTCAGGCTTGAGTGTTTTTTTAGTGTTATCTTGAGTGACTTTAGTTGCCATTGGGGCTCAAGCAAGGCATAGTGCACGGTAGACTAAAGTCGCCCTTGGGGCTGAACAGATTAATGGGCAAGTCTTGAGTCAAGTCTCAAGATGGCTGTATCCGAATTAGGGACTACAGCAACTATTGACTGTTGCTGAGGGTGTTGCTAAGGATGTCCTGTACTTCAATGCATGATGATGCGACAAACCAGCAGTAGCCACTGATTTGGAAAAAGCCTAACTGACCCACCTCTTCATGGTAGTAGACTGATGCGGCCATCAGTAGGAATGTATCATTATCCACGCCAACACTGGAACTCATCTTCTTGTCAAGCTCGGAAACTATTTTCTCTCTGTTTGGGAAAAATTAAGATCACAAGGCACTCAATATTAAGACATGAGTTAGCAATAATTTTCAAATATGGTGTACCATCTTTTCAAGGGAGGGTTTACCTTTGGTAATTACTCCAAAAACCATCAAAACTTACTTGGTAAGAAGCACTGCAGCTGTTGATAATGTACAACATTTTGAAACACTTGATTTCCTTCTAACATGTCTAAGGAATGTGATTTTAGAGAGAGGGGTTCCAAAATATTTCAATCTGATAAACCTTTCTGCATGAAACATTTGTCAGATTGTGAATTCCAAATACGAATTATTCTTCCTGCTTGGACATAAACAGCTCCAGATTTTCGGCAATATCCCAAAAATGCCACCACCTTTTAAAATGAAATTTCCACAGGTTGGTTTTATTGTATACGTGTACATATACTACAATTTATATACAACAACGGAACGATTCCCCCCAAAACAAACGTATACTTTGCCTTTAACACAATTATAAGGTATCCAGTAAGCAATTTTACCTCCTGCTGGGTGAGGACATGTAATCAGCAAATATTCTGACTGCCTGAAGCTCTGAGGGTGATGAAGACGTCACCTCGTCCAAGACAACACCATAGTTCCGCTGTTGATACAAAGAAGAAAAGAAAAAACATCAACTGTGAGTGAAAGCCTTCCTACTAGTACTCATTAGTCCACTGGAATATTGTATGTTGAGTGTGACCCAGGAATTAAACATGCAGGGAACGATTTTGTCCGCAACTTTGCATAGCAAAATATTTAGACTGAACTTGTTTTGTGCACACTGAATGCTACTACGTACATGTATAGGCCTACTGAGTAGCAAATCAGTGACTTATGACTATGAGTAGCAAATGATACTTTTTGTGTAGCATTTTGCTCTGCTACACAAGGGAAATCATTCACTGACATGGAACCTGGAATATGGAATTGGTCCCCTCAGAAAGGACAGTTCATTCAGGTATACATACAGATGATGCGACTCGTGAGATGAAATGTTCACCATGTTCACAATACAGTCACAGAGCCTTGACTTCCTTCAGGCACAAAGTGTGCACAGGCTGACAGAAGAATACATAAAAGATCTCTGACATTTTACGTTTGTTTAAGGGTTATTTTTTTCACAATGCACTTCGTTTTATGTGGAAATTCTGATACAAAATGTAAGACAGTACCTTGCCTGAAAAGAAATGACCTGGAATGCTTAACATCACTCTTGCTGTAAAGGGGGGGGGGGGGGGGGGGCCCATTCCAAATCACTAATCAGTGAAAAATTTACACAATGTAGCTTTGGTTATTCAATATTAAAACTATTGGCAACGACAGCCGGAGCCCCAAGCAATAAGGCTTCGCATTTACTCATCGTTCTACCAATTACATCCTGGCTAGATATTTAAACGTGTGTCATGTGGCCCCTTATAGCTGACCGGTTTCCCCCTAAGAATTTAACAAAACAATTGTTAAAAGGCAAATATATATAGCAAGGTTCAACTGGGTCAAAACACTGTGTGAAACGCCTCTGAAGTGTCCTAGAGAGTTTAACGAGGCCCCACACCACAAGGCTTTGCGCTTCGCGCACTTGCTCTTCTCATAGAAACACCCCACAAAAGCCTACACGGTAAAGGGGTGTGACGCACAGTCACGTTTGGACAACCACTCTCTCCTGTCGTACAAGGATCTACTTATGTAATTGATGGTAACTGCATGAAGTTAACTTAAGGTGTGCCCCCCGCTTAACAAAATCCTGGATCCACACCGGGTGTAGCACTGTACTAAGAACACGAGACTATTTAAATTACCACGCACATAGCAGTGTTCTCCACAGACTTTTTTCTTGGGAGGGCGGCATGACGTAATCAAAATGGCGCCCGTCGGTATGACGTCATCAAAATGGCGCCCATTGGTATATGAAATCATCGGACGGGAAAGCAAAAAATGCTTGAGATAATCCTTTTCTTAAAAACAATGTTATTTCCCCGGGCCAGACACTATCTAAGGAGAATGATTTTCATCCATTTCAGTCAGAACAACCTTATTTGTAAAACCAATTCAAAGCCTACAACTTGTTATACATTTTGCTTTGTGCACTGCGGCAAAAACATCACAGGGATATCCTGCACAGTGTTGGGTTTTAGAAAGCTGGATATGCGTTGGTGGTGATCGGATAGCCTACACGTGCAATTTTCAAAACAAAAACAAAAAACATAAAATAAATATATATGGACATCTTATACTCTAGTTTCTGCCCTTAATAATACTTTGTCCATCAACAACCATTTTCATGGATTTGTTCCGTTGTTTAGAACTTAGATTGCAATAAAATCGTTGGGAGATTCAACCAACGATCGGTTATTAAACAACGCACGGTATGCACATTGAGAACAAATTCAATGAACTTTGTCCCGCAACGCCCTCTATCGGCAAAAGTTATCAATGTTTGAATATCCTTCAAGGCTGTACATTGAACCAATGTGCAGGCTTGCGGCACACTGTGTTGCAATTCTTTCTTGGCTCGTGGACGTGTACTGTGTTGGAGACTAGCAAGCTCTCTTATGAATATGGTAATTATCAACAACAATCAACGGCCAATCACAGCGTGCGGAATGTTGGTTAGCTTGGACTTTGGACCGTGGTGTTGTGTGTATGTGCTATGCATAGACTACCGACCGGTGGGCGACCGAACGTTGTTGGGCCAGGGCCGATGCACATGCGGTGGTGGTGGATACACTGCACTCAGCAGTCAGAACCATGTGATTGTGTGTGCATCGTGTTTTAACGTTTGTATACTGAAATAAACGATCGCAATTCCAATGCTGCGGTTTTGAAGTCGGGCATGGATCGTCGGCTACTCGTTTGATCGTATTAAGTGCAGGCTAAAAATAGTTTGTTTGTCATTTTTGGGGCAGGGCGGCCAATTCTTTGGCAGGGCGGCCTAAAACTTTGGGAGGGCGGCCCGCCCTCCCAAAATACGTGTGTGGAGAACACTGACATAGAGCTACATACGCCCACTGACGAACATGTCTTACTGATGGTGAATCAAGTGCCAAGTGTAGACTATGTACAGTAGTTCAAAGGTTTTTTTTCGAGTTTCAAGAGTTCTTTGAAAGTGCACATATGACACCAAAACTTATGAAATTTCTGTATATTTAATATATAGATGGAGAGTCCTCCTTACTTACAAATACAAAAAATCCAACAGCTTCCAGGAACTGAGCCAAGTCTAAGTTTTATAACAAAGTTATGTAAATATTTATAGCAAAGAGAGCTACATGTAAAACCAAAAAAGCTTCAGGGGGATCCGCACCCTCAACCCCTGCTAAGGGATTCGCCCCTGGACCATGCCAGAGGCTCTTACATGTAGATAGGAATGCTCTCTCACCCCCCCCCCCCCCCCCTATATAAAGACCCTGGCGCTGCCCCTGTGCTATATAAGAAACCAGTAATTATAAATTAGCACAAACTTGGGTGTGATGACTTAGACTTACCCCTGCAAGGTAAGCTCTGTACATATAGACATCTCGCATCAGCTTCACTTCAGATGAAGAAGGCTAAAAAATAAAATAAAAGTGAAGTGGAACAATTTATTGCTGTGTGACAGTAGGCTTATTATATATACGTGTAACTAGCAGAGGGCTTGTGGGAATAAGTGGCAAACAACAGTTGCAATGTACGATTACTGCAACCTACAAATCATCACATCTGAGTAGCACTGTGCGAGTTAGTTTCAAGAGTTGTTAAAAAAACCATAACCCTTAATCCTTTCCTCACAGTGGTCATAATGTTAGACCAGAGGAAACAAGGTTGTCAATAGACTGGACTCCCTCCTCTTCCTGGCACTATGCCCACATAGCATGCTATGTATGGGCGTAGGGCCAAAAGGGCTCAAATTTGGGTGGAAAAGGCCACAAGACCGCAGGACTTTTAGCTCAGAATTTTTACTTACAAGACCAGAATCAAAATGAGAAAAAGACCAGAATCAAAATGAGAACAGAGTTTTAAACAGATGAACTGTTTCTATTTGAACAAACACTAAAACTAAAAAAAGGAGATTTATAGCATTTTTCTTAAATGGGTCAGTGAACGTTGATACTTAGCAGAATTGAAAGGTCAGACTCAAACTCAACATTTGAGCATCATTTTTTACAAGAAACAGATATTGTACTGAAAAATAGAAGAACTTCAGACTTGTCCAGCATGTCCGGTCCATGAGTTTACTAGCTTGACACAAAAATCACTCACTGGCCTCGGGCTTGCATTCCAGGGTTATGCACCACATTAAAAAACCACATTGTTAAAATTTTGCAAATTTGTTTAGATTTTTTTTCTTCAACATTTTAGTATATTTGCAAAATGTACCGGTCCGTTGTAGTTGCGATAATTGCAACCCTCTATCCCTAAGACACAAAACTTACATGTACCAGAGACTGAGCGAAGCTTGTGAAGTGTAGACAGACGATGGTTGAGGTTTTAAACAAAATATTTTCTCAATGATGTTTCGAGTGTTATGAATGGATTCATTAGACATTGAAGATCAAATCCGTGTTCTTAGAATTTGTGTCAATGATTTTTGAAAGTGAAACAAATTTGGCAAATTTGGTGACTAGTCTGGCAAAAATGGTCGAAATTGCAAGTATGGAGAAATGTTACGTGAGTTGTCTCGTAACCATCCGGTTTCCGACCGTCGAGTAGTCGGGAGGATCAAGATGGTGGGTTACGATTATCGCAACTATCAATGATCATTCAATAAGGTTTATCGCGATTCAGAATCGTAATGGATCATGGGAGGGCAGAGGGGGCAAATGCTAGTCGGTCGTCGTGCGCGAGTTCCCGGGTTGCCCCCTTTCACTACACTATCATGCGCGGCAAAACAGCGCCCTCTCTTGGTATTTTGCTATTCGCGATAAACCTTATTGACTATTGTAATTGTATTTACTTTAGAAAACTAGAAATAGAAGTTTTGACTTTTGTTTGTTTTTTGTTTGATTCTGTCTGGGCAGTTGAAGTAAAGTTGTTGAAAATATGTACATTCACTGTAAAGTTTCATAGATGCAGACGAATTTGTGAATTGTATGAGTTACACTAGAAGAAAAGAAGTGCCTTTTTGAGTGGATGAACATGAAAAATCTACTAAATTGACAAATGAATGGCGCCCTCTTTTGGTTTGTTATTGCTTTTTCACAACAGGAAACTTACCGTCTGACAACTTGTTTAAATTAAGGGGAAATATTTCAAAACACCTATTTCAAAACAACATAAACATAAAGAGGTTAGTACCTTCAATTTCAGCGCCTCGGTAATACAATTTTGAAAGTTTCCCAAGTAAAAAGCATTGCGTATCTCGAAGAGTTCGTCCACGTCGCTCTGACCTGCCATGATGGAATATTGCATGACGGGTACACGTACATGTACACGTACATGTACACGTACATGTACACGTACATGTACACGTACATGTACACGTACATGTACACGTACATGTACACGTACATGTACACGTACATGTACACGTACATGTACACGTACATGTACACGTACATGTACACGTACATGTACACGTACATGTACATGTACATGTACATCATACGGCAGGTTCTATTTCTATGGTACATACGTAATTTTAGTCACCGCCGGCCTCGTTCCCAGGGATGATCGATCTCGCCACGCCGTTTTTCCTCAGCATGCAGGCTAGTCTTGTAGATCAGAAAGACCTTCTCTTGTTGATTTGTAACAATTTTTCCCACGAGAGGGCGCTATCATTCACGAACCGCTCTCACAACACGAACCGCCCCTTAATTAACACTACACGTTTAATCAAAATTGTGAGTGCAAGGATGAAACATTATGTGTGCTGACTCAAAATCAACTACTTAAGAAAGTTTTAACTACTTAAGAAAGTTTTAAGTGGTGCCATCTTGCTTAAGGTGGGGTAAAATGTTAACAGGGTTCAACAATTTGGTTAAGGTCAGCCCTAATCTAAATAAAATTTGATCATAACAATTTATGAAGTGCAACCAAAATTTCTTCAGGGATTGAAAGGCTATGGGTCCGCGGAATGAGCATTTTTTACTGAAGAAAAACATTAACATCAGTGCCAAGTTATAAGAAGTCATTAATTACCACTAATTACGACGGATAATTGGAATACACTACTTTTGGTATTGACATGTGGGTTGCATTAAACATAATTAAGACAATATTGACTTTTTTAACTGTACGGAAATGTCATGCTTCATTTTGAACAACTCTGCGAAAATGGAGAATCTCTTGTAATGGGTTTAACTCCGTGACTTTTGCAGTTTCATGCTGTTTTCATGCATTTTTTCATCAACAATTCAACAAGAACAATAACAACAAGAGCAGCAGCAACAACAACAAAACAATCAATATTAATCAAACAAACAAACAGGCAACACAAAACAAAAAACAAACACCAACAAAACGTTGTCCTTCAACTTCATATAATTTTTGTTTATTAAAAAAAATGTTTCACATTGGAACAAATTCGTTGATCTAACAGGATTATAGAATTAGCTTTACTAACCAGGACCTATGAAATAAAATGAAAATGCAAAAGGATTAATTTAATTAGAGATGGGGAATGCAAGTACAGTAGTGAACGTGAATGTTTAAATAAGGTCAAGGTTATTGATTATTGTCTTGTCTTGGTTGGTTTTTTAAAACATTGTTTTTGTTTTTGTTGTTTGATGTAGCCACATCATTTCCATCCATCAACAGAGCCCCTGAATCCCTAAAACTGTCCTGAGGCCGAGTGGTTTATAAAATAGCCGGGTTACAGCAGGGGTTACAGGTTATTTTTTGTAAGTCATTCTGACTAGTCTTTATGTATACGCACAATTCATACTTCAAACCAGAACATAATTATCATTAATTGATGACTTCAAGGTTTCTGTGTTTTTTGTTTTTTCCTTTGGGGGGGGGGGGGGGTGGGGACCGGTGTTTCATGATAAATAACTTTAGACTGCATAAACTTTTTTAAAGGCACTGATAACAGAACATGTTTGGTAATTATCAAAGACCAGTATTGTCACTCGGTGTATCCCAACATATGCATAAAATAACAAACCTGTGAAAATTTGGGCTGAATCGGTCGTCGAAGTTGCAAGAAAATAAAGAAAGAAAAAACACCCTTGTTGCACAATTTTGTGTGCTTTCAGATGCTAATAAAAGATTTCATGCATGATTATTTTAGTGAGAGGTTACCTCTTTCTCAAAAACTACGTTACTTCAGAGGGAGTGGTTTCTCAAAATATTTTATACTATCAACAGCTCTCCGTTGCTGGTTACCAAGTAAGTTTTTATGCTAATATATATTTTGAGTAATTACCAAACGTGTTCAGTACCTTTAAAATACGGGGGGCCGCATTGGCGGCTACGGCTACGACTGTTGCTAAGGACGTCATTTGACTTCAACGCATGTTGACGCGGCGATCCACCCTCAGAGTAGCCGTAGCCATTCGGACACGGCCTAATTTTTGTATCACAAGGACTTTTGTAGTGCATTCACGGGCCAAACAGACAAGTAAACACCCACAACAAATAAACAACATGTTTTTCAGAAGAACAATATTAGCAAAATCGTATAAAATTTGTTTTATCTGTTCATTTTGAAGAGTTGAAGCAGACGACACGGCGATTTTCAACAGTAAATCTCGCCAGAGCAACCAGCTAGCCAATCAGAAAGCTCATGTTTAGCGTTGCCTCGTTGCGAGTTTGTTTTGACCGTATTACATTAGGGGTCAACCTTAATACGTGCGCACAAAAACATAGTGCAAAAATGCTAATAAAAACCTTCTAACTTACCTTAAAATATCGATTACTAAGTTGTATGATAATTTATTCTACAGATCTATCTGAAATTTGTGATTAAGTTCTATTTATTTTTGCATTTTATCTTCAGAAAAATAGTTTTGACTTCTGCGAAGTAATTTGTAACTTTCAATTTGACCTTCGTGCGCCATTTTGAGGGTATGGCGAGTAATCGATTAACAACAACAAGCAAGATGTGTACTGTGTACGGCGGACGGACGGTCAGTTAGACGTTCAGTTCATTAGTTTCGTCCGTTGAATAAAGATTATAGAAGTTGTGAATATGTGTCTAACTAGTCTCGTCATGCAAATGCAAGCAACGTAGGTAAGACCTTGTGTCTCATATTGTTTATTTTATAAGCTTAGGTTGGCATATTTTATAAAAAGGTGGGCAAAAACGTTTAGCCAGCCCTTTAAAAAATGCAAGACAACAAAACCGTTCAGTCATGTTACTGAGTGTCAGTACAAAGTTAAGTGTCGTAGGTCGAGTTGGTAAATTCGCGAGCTAGCTAGACTCGGCCTCCACCCTTCTATTTATTTAATTATTTCAAAATGTCTTCAAAGAACACCTTCCCACCTCCGTAGCTTGATCCCTTAAATAAGAGATTAAAGCTAGACTTGTACTAATTTTAATATATTGAAATTTCTTGGTCAAACAACTGTTTTACTTTTAGTTTTACGACCAAAACAAAGCTTTAATAATAGCTAATCACTTTTATAAACAAGCCCAGTCAGTGCGCATTTCCTGTCGAAGAGCAGTGTGTGACGTAACAAGAATTCCCAGAGTGCATTGCAACACCGCGTCCCCACCAACCAAAATGGCAGCGTACGGAAAAGAAGATTTTGTGTACAGCGGCATCGAAGACTACAATTTTAGTAATTTTAGTGACTTCTCTGACAATGAAAATGTACAACTACCCTACAATACAACTACAACTTACAAGAGAACAGCGAAAGTGTAGCTTCGGGTTCTGAGGTCGAAAATGAAGGTTTTTTATCATTGTGTGTACGGTGGTCCGTTGACGAAAGAAATGATTGGCTGTGACGGCGGAAACTGCACCGTTGAATGGTGGCACTACGAATGTGCCTGGCTGGGTAACCAAAGATATACTTTAAGCGATTTATTTGATTTTTTAACGGATGTTGGACTTCATTTCCCTTTGTTTAATATTCCTCGTGAGAAATTGGTATAATTAAAAAGTTTCTCAACTCAAATAAAATTTCAACTAATGACATTTGTTCATATTTTTACCTGATTTAAGAAGCTGTTCGCTTATTTCATAGATTCTCCATGTTCAATTGTACATAACTTTCTATAACTTTTGATGGGTCCCAATATCCACCTGTGACTTTATTCCAGAAAATAAAAAGCAGATCCACAATTCTGTTGATGTTGTAAACAACTTGTATCGATTGTCGTGTGAGTATTTGTGCGCAAATGCAGCAACTCCAATCTACTTTGTCGTCAACTGAAGCAAATCATTTGATTAGTATTCGTCATTTATTGATACTACATTAAATTTGGGTTATCTCGTACCAAGTCCACTCTTACCAGAGTTGACTCGGAAAAAAAATAAAAGTAATATTTAGTTTTAAGTTGCTTTTCTCTCAAAATGATTGATTGAATTTCCTTATTTTTGTCCCTCTTTTTTTTTTGACTCATTTTAAGTGAAGTGAAAACAGACTATGCAAAGTATAGGTGTATCTTATTTCTGAAAATGTGTGGCTCTGAAAACAGTCTCTTTATTGTAGATGGCTCAGAGCTCAGAAGAGCCTTATAATTAATTCACAACAGTGAGTCAGTCAGGCATTTGCAGGCGCAGCGGACTTCATGAGTGCATAGGGAATGTTCGTAAAACTTTAATAATAAGGCTTGATGTCATTCTGTTTGCTAAGAAAAATTCAAGACTAAATAAATCCAAAGCAAACTTGTTATGTTCAAAATGGAGAATATAATATGTTCTGTCATCTTTTACTTATAACTTGAAATCCTTAACCTGCCAGAAAGTTTGTGTAATTTATATTTGAAAGCTTCCTTTTATCCTTTCATCTAAAATGCCTCGTTGATTAGAAATATTTGAGAAATTTAAATCTCCAAAACTCAACTCAAGGCAACATGTGGAGATTTAAAATGTCTGTGGTGTGTGTTTGTGAATGCTGCAACGACAGAGAGATGCAGTTGGTACCCGCTGTCACCTTGCTAAACTTGGATGGAATCAATGTTCTTTATGAAAACACTGAAAGTTTTTTAGCAGTTTTCTCAGCAAGTAGACACTGTATTATAATAATTAATAATAATAATAATAATTTGGGAGGCTAATCATCCTTACTGGCAGCTAAGAGCTGAATTGCGAAGGACGCGGCTACAACGTGTTCGAGAAGCAGGCATGCAAGGGCGCCTTTGGCAGCCAGCCACATCAACCCATTATGACCACGGAACACAGCCAGAGATCGAAAGTGTTTGATTTGTTTGTATTCTGTTCAACTGAAACTTTCACAGGTGACTTTTATTTATTGTCTTGATAATTTTGCCTTTCAATGCCTAATCTGCAGGTATTGCTTCGATAAAACCATCAATGAGAACATTTAGATTCAGAGTTTTTTGTGAATGTTCTTTACTCTTTTGAGTGGCAGCCATTATATTTGTTTAGAAGACTCTTTTGTTATGCAGTATTGAAAGAGCAGTGCTTTCCTTGGGGACTATTAACCTTTTTGTGCCTATTTTAGCAACAAAAGGTACAGCAATTACAGCTCTTTTAAATACTTGTGAATTGGTCATGCCCATTAGAACAACTACATGTACATGTATGTTGTAGTGTACTGTAGATTCTGTACTTGTTTGTTATTGTATCAGTATGGTTTTTTTAATGTATGGGATTGCAACGTATCTGTTTGAAATTCTTTTTTTTGGAGGGGGGGGGGTATTTCGATGGTAAATTTGATGCTTTTCAGCAAACGAGCGGTGGGAATTATTTGGAGTGAAACGGTTGTTATTTGCTTTTCCGTTGGAAGTACATTGTGTACATAGGGCATGTTATAGACACAACAATGGCCAGCCTGCAAAGTAAAGAAACGCTATACAGTGTCCTTTATTCTTTAGTAAACATCGTGAAATTAACCTGTGTCCGACATGATTGGATTACATAGGATTTCTACTTAAAGGCAGTATAGAGTCACAAAATTAGAAAGAACAATGATAATATGTGTACATTGCAGCAAAGATTTGTTTAGCTTTTGAATGAATCAGAACAGATTTACATCAGGTTTTTATCTTACCGGTCGCCCAGTCACCAAACCAGCAGTGGGCGATGCAAAACTCTTTGTTCAGTAGCCTGGTGGGCTAAGTTATTTCTGTCAGATGCGTTTTTTTATTAAACTTAACAAAAATAATAGCAAAAATCTTGCAAAACAGCTGGCCTGGGGAAAAAGCTTATGGTTTGCTGGTGATAAAACTGGTTCACGAGCCCAGCAGGCGAGTGGAAATAAAAATTAAGGGATACCCAGGCATACATTGATTTGTTTGAATTGTGCATTTACAAGACATTAACACTATAACAATAAAGTAATTACACACCTGTAATGTAAAACTGGTAGAATCTCTTTGACATCTAAAATGTCCTCTGTGTCTGTTTGGTATTGTTGTATGGGTTTTAAGGCATTACATGGTGAGGTTTCAATATATATTCAGTTGGTGGTACATGTAACACAATGTGTATATTTCTACCTTGCTGTGTAGATTTGTTCTTTTAGAACTTGTCTTGCTATTTATTCTACGGCCGCGGAGTAGATTTCTGAATTCGGAAGACTACTCAGTTCTGAAGAAAACTGTCCTGCTTATCAAGTACTACCTGTGGAGGTAGGAAATCAGCTGGGACTACTACTTTCGCTTAGTGGATTGAGGGGACTTCTTGTTATTAACTTCCAAAATCTACTCCAAGGCAGTACAATAAAAAGCAAGACAAGTTCTCTTGAACAGATCTAAACAGCAAAGTAGATATATACATACAATGTTAAAGCAAACTGAATTTTTGATGGTATTGAAGTAAAACTGCTCTGCAAACTGATGTTTGTCATTCACAGCATCCAATGAAAATTTGTCTTCTGTTTTATTTTTACTTTTTGTTCATGTAGGTATCATCTTTCTAACCAGTATGGTGAAGAAACATGAGGACAGCACGGAAGCACAGAATGCCATCCCTGGTGCAAGGCAAACTTCACTGGGATCCCAGCAACCCCCAAGCTACAAGACAGAGTACAACAATGGCATCGAAGACTATGACGAACTACTAGACGACGAGCCAGAATACCCAGATGACGAGGCGGAGAAAGAGGAAGATGAAGATGATGAAATTGAGGAGGATGAAGATGAGGATTTAGAAGGAGAGGGGGGAGACAGTGGAGGTGAAGATGAAGACATACCTGAAGAGAAGGTAGAAGTGAAGGAAAGAGTACAGTCGTCCACCACAAAGAAGAAGAAGAAAAAGAAGAAGAAGTAAGTGTTATTTAACAAGGCCCAATCCAGAGAAGAACAATTTTATGCTTTGACATAAATTCAGACTGGAACAGGAGATCAGTTTGGAGTAAATGTTTCAAATGAGGTTGATGACAATATCAATCACTTATCATGCTTATAGAAAAGTTGTAGATATAGATTTTTTTGTAATACTATATTTGAATAGGAAAATGAATACCGTATTTTCCTGCGGATAAGACGCTCGGCGGACAAGACGCAGGACCCTAAAATGACCCCAAAAAAATTCAAACGTCAACAGAAAAGGCGCACCACCGCATAAGACGCATGTTTAACAGCACACAGAAGAACACCAGGCGCCACCCGGTAAATCTTAAGTTTGAATTAAAGAAAGGGTACCCTTTGTTCATTTTTATTTTTATTTTTTTACAAACTGCCATTGCTCCTTCTTAACATATCTTGTGTTTTATAAAACAATTACTTATTTTCTTTCTTCAGAATTATTGGAATCAGTTTATCCAGCTGCAAGTATGACTCAGGTAAGTTTACTCTGTTTTTAAGCAACCATTTTACTATTTATTTTTTTTTCATTACCAAATTACCATTATCGAGAGTACTTCTCACTGTCCTCGCAGATAAATAAATGCAATCCGCGCTGCAAGTCTTTGGATTTTGTTTAAATGCATTACGTATGGCAAATTCCCTTCAAACAAGCTTTTAGCCAGGATTTGAAAATAGGGTGTCCAAATTTGACTGGATTGAAAAACAGGGCATCCAAATTGTTGGGGTAAATTTTCAGCAAGCATGTACCACAGAACTATTATTGCATTTACTGTGTACTCCACGTATGCTTTGGGTCTGGGCCGATTAAAGGGTTTAAAAAAAAGAAATCAGCACCGTACAGCCCTAAGAATCGTAGTATTTCGCGCAGTGTTATTATTATTTTTAAAGTTTGGGCGGGGTCACGACTTTTTCCCCGTACAAGAGTCGAGTTGCGGTATTCTATTTCTATAGCCCGCGAATTATATACGAAACAATCGTTAACATTTCAATGTACATGTACATCAAGTACATTTACAGTGTACCACTACGAGGGATAGTTTGATAGTGAGGGAGGTGAGCATTTAAGAAGTACTGTCCTTCCCAACATTACGGTGTGCAGTGAGCATTCTTTATTAAACCTGCATTACCCATACTCATGGTGGGAGGTTCACACATTACAAACAGACACGCACGTTTTGACTCATACACTGCGCATGTGCGATGTTCTGCATACATTAATATGCGCTGAAAGGTTGCCGGCAGCCAGAAAAGAGCGGGAATGACGTGCCTAGACTTGGTTCCAAGTCTGTGCTCCTGGTTTTTAGTCTACCTGCATTGCCTGAAATAGCGCCCTCTTGTGGATTAACCTCCGTCTTTAACCTACGAGTTAGAGCGCGTGATAGCCAATCTGCGGGGGGATTTTGTGTGGCTGATGCAGAAAAATAACCCTTATCTCAGACTTGAAATCAAGTCTACAACACGTGTGTCTCGAGTGCTGCTATCACACACAACCCTGGTATACACGACATGTACATGTACATACACAACGCTTTTTACGTCGACATACATGTACATGTACATGTACTTTGTAAACTTGTCTATACTGCGTGGCGTACTGTCTGATGTTAAATTTGATCCCTTTGTCGGTAAACAATGAATGGGCGATCAGTATATTTAAGATAAATTGGTTGTATCTTGCATAAAATTACCTTCACTGCAGCTGGCAGGTAGTAATAGTTTTGGATTTGCGTTCGTTTTGCTTACAATTTCAGGTATTCGGATGTAATTTTTTTAAATTATGTACAAAAAACAGGGCGTCTTCAAGGGCGTCCGACAGTTTTTCGGGACGTCCAAAAATAAAATAGGGCGTCCAAAACACACCCCGACGTATCGCTGGCTAATAGCTTGCCTTCAAAAAGAAACGACAGAACAAAAAACTCTCCCCCGTAATTTCTTTTTTAAAGAAACAGACTGCCTTACACACAAAAAACTAAAAGCGGTGCAGCTTCAGGTAGTGTCAACATTTGCAAGTGGTCTACAGATAGTTCCCACTTGATGCCTCACAGTGTAAAGTCGGCCATCTTCATCATCTCGGGCAACTATGCATTTTGTGTAAATACCTCGTGCGGCACTTGGTAGTTTTATCAAATTCCTTGCATGATTAGTCAGTGAACCACTTTGCTACTTAGCAAAATTTGATCACTTGACACAGCTTCAAACCAAAACTCAAGTTGCCCGTACAGATGGTGTCTTTGGGGAACTATCTATATCACATGTACTAGAAGAAACTAATTGTAGCTATTGTTTTGTTTTTTGACTAGTGAAGAGAATGTCTAAAAAGTTTGGCATGAAGGAGATGAATGAAGATGAAGACTGGACGCTATTATGGACTGATTGCTCAGTCTCTCTGGACAGAGTCATGGAGATGAAGAAATATCAGGTCAGTAATAGGGAGGTTGTGTTTTAAACGCAAACGTAACACGGTGAGTGCATGTCTGTGCACGCTACACAATGGAATGGCCGGGCGTATTAACACGTCACTCGGCTTTGACGTCGTACCAAGCGCATTGTGTTTTTTAAACGAAACATTAATGGGCACTTAAACATTACCTTAAATTTTCTGTAACTAGCCAGTGGAACCCTTCTGCTTGTCCTTTCATTAGTCCACCAATTTGTTCACTTGTTCACATCTGAAGATGTTCCTTCCAGCATTGTCATATGTATAAGATTTGAAGTTGAAGACAAATTAGCAATCTGTGCATTGAGTGGTTTTACATGTACATGTAGCTTTGAGAATCAATCAACTAGCCACCTTGACCAGTTTGAGTGAATGTTCAACTGGTCATGTGGTGTTCTATGTAACTAGCATTTTGCTAGAATACCCCCTTTTAGTTGAGAGCACTGTTGATTATTTACCCAAACCCTAAGGCAGTTGCTTGGAACATTCCAATATGTTCCTGCAGCTACCATATTTTGAGCAAAATATTCATAGCGAGTAAAAGCTGCAGTTTGATTTAATGGAGTTTGGAATTATTATGATGTGAACTAAGCTTTGCACAAAGGTTGAGAGACTGTAGGCGTTTCAAGTATTGATTTGCAGAAGTATTGCAGTGAAAACTTATTTATTTTCAAATGGATAGCTTTCAATTTATTGATCAGATGACTGCTGTGTGGATTTAAATCTAGGGCCCATTTTCATAGAGCTGCTTAAGCACAAAAAGTAGCTAAGCACAAAATAATGTCGCTTACTGGAGTACGGTTACCCACTGAAATACCTTGTCACATGTACCACCTGTTTGTTGTTGGTATCCTGCTCATTTTTGCTTAGCAGAAAATTATTAAGCAATATTTCCTGCTGAAGCAGCTCTATAAGATTGGGCCCTGATCTTTCCTTTTCAGTTTAGTTGACTGAGAAATGTTTGTGTGGCTAACTTTGAGGGAAATTTTTTCAATCTAAACATAATAATCATTTGATTGTTTTGTTTCTGTCATACAGAAAGTCAACCATTTCCCCGGCATGGGTGAAATCTGTCGGAAGGACTTGCTTGGTAGGAACTTGACCCGGATGCTGAAGTTATTCCCCAAGGAGTACGCAATATTCCCAAGGACATGGGTGCTTCCTGCTGAGTACGTATTAATTTCACTTATTTATTATGACTCTAATTTAAATGTTTTAGGGGGTCAATACTGATTGCAGTATCTAGTTGCAGTATCCCATAAAATCTAATGGCTATTTGACAGGGGGTATTTGTCCATTTTCAACATGATCATTAAGTCATACAGTAAAGTCGTACATTAAGTCATACGGTGTTGCTTTTTTTAAATGTTGGTAAAGCAGTTTGTAAATGTTCTTAAAAGGGAGCATCTCAAATGTCAGATAGGTGGGAACATTCTAATTGGATTGGATAAGTATTCCAGTGGGTGTACATGGACCGGTCCGTTGGAATGCCAGAGCGCTCCATTGGAACGCTCAAAATGCCAATGCGTATGCCTATTGAGACGCTTCCAGAGATACTTTGTTGAGTCTTGTACAACAACATAATGACTACAACAACAAAAACTATTAACCCAAATCACCTGACGTCATCATCACAATAATCTTGGTTGCTCCATTTTCGGAGTCACGGTCCCTTTGTGTTACACTGTGTAGTGTGCATTTTAGGTGACGTGGTGCCTACACACTATAATCTATATGGCAAGCGTGTCAGACAGTAGCCGCACGTGAAGTTGGTGCAAGTGGTAAATAGGCACCGTGCGTGTTTGAAAGTGCTCATACTTTGTATCTCACTGAAGCTGTTCCTAATGTAATCACATTCCCTCAAGCTCTACGGTGCCGACTTATGATGTGTCTTCTTAGAGCCTCTCTTAAAGGGCCTGTACACTATTGGTAAGATCGAAAAACACAAATGTTCACAGATTCACACATAACTTACATGATTTAAAGTAAGTAATGGTAGAAAGGGTTCCTTAAAATATTTCTGCCTAAAATGCTATCGTTTCTGAGAAATGAGTAAAACAATAGTTTTTATCACGCGTGATAATAAACTCGATGTTTGAAAAACAGAAAACACATAAGGTCTCTTTTCACTATTTTCTCGTGACCTCGATGACCAATTGAGCTCAAATTTTCACAGGTTTGTTATTTCATGTATGTGGTTGATTACACAAAGCATGAACACCGTCTGTGATTATTTTGTCAGCTCTACCAATCCTGTATAATACCTTTAAGTGAGGTAACGACAATTTCGCAAAATCAAGATTCGTTTTTGCACTTTGACACGACTATTCTCTATCCATTATGACATCGCCAATGTGTCATGCATGAGTAACGGATGATAATTATTAAGCTTTGTGTTTATTATAGTTATGGAGACTTCCAAGCGTTCTGTCGAACCAAGAAGAACAAGACGTATATTACTAAACCGGAGAGCGGCTGCCAAGGTAAAGGCATTGCAATCACAAAGAATCCCATGAAGGACATCAAGCCTGGGGAACATATGGTGTGCCAACAGTACCTCACAAAGGTAAGATTTTGACTCGGGTAAAAATCAAGGAGATGATATTGTCCTCAGAGTCCATACCTCTCTTCCAAAAGAGATTAATACATGGTGTACCCAATTGTAGTAAGTATATAATTGTATGAGCTTATGCAAAAGTGGTTAATTGCCCTCATATTTCGACCCTAGCGGAGTCTTTCTCAAAGGATAAATGACAACACAACACACACACACATACAAGTATATTAGTGTAACAAGCATTCAAGTGGAAAAAGAGAGACGAGAAAGGAGCAGAACGCAGTCAGGAGAAGCAACAGAAGAACTGTACCATGCGATAATACATGCGCAGGGACCAATTATTACTCCTGTGATTTCTTGTATGACTGTTATTGTTTTTTGTCTATTTAATTGCAGCCATTTCTCATAGACGGGTTTAAGATGGATCTGCGAGTGTATGTTGTGGTCACATCGTGCGATCCACTCAGGGTGTTTGTCTACAAGGATGGCCTGGCAAGGTTTGCTACTGTCAAGTATACTGAGCCAACAAACGGCAATGTGGTAAGTGATGATTTTTTTTCATGGCAAGACACTTAAGTGCTTTTCATCGCCCAGGAGTAACTGAGTACCTGTGGGGTTAATAATAACTAAGGCTTATATAGCACTTAATCACACCTGGAGGCGTCTCATAGTGCTCATTATTTTTTCTGCAAGTTGTGTGGAGCTATGTTCGAATTATGCAGGACTGGAATATCATCTTTGAGAGGGCGAGGCCATTTTCATTTTGCAAAGGGCAGTTCTATTGGAAAAATCTGAAGGTCTATGGGAAACTTTTGAAGGAGCACCAAGGCCAAGACCAGGGCAACAGAGGCCATGGCCGCCGTGTAATTAACTTATTTACATAGCACCATGTAATTGTTAACAAGGTGCTGCTGCGCAATCTGCAGCAAATCATATACCACAAAACACTGATACGAGCCCCTTCTTTTAATGATAAGTGTGCTGGGTTCTTTAACGGGCAACATGCAACACATAGGACCTTCGGCTTTACGTCCCATTCGAAGGACAAATCAATTGTTTAGTGTCTTGCTTCAGGACACAAGTGTCAAAACCGGGATCTGAACCCACACTCTGCTGATCAGAAACACCAGAGCCTGAGTACAGTGTGCTTGACCACTCGGCCATCACACGCCCATCACACGCCATGAGTGTATCGGGGTAGAGATTGTTGATTGTTGATTGTTAATGATGTGAATGATCAGCAACCTGTGTGCCTGTTTTGCTGCTGGTGCTGAATACATCCAAGGATGTTCCAGGATTGCCGAAGGTCTAATGAATAGGGATAGGAATGTTTTGATGATGTATTGATAACCATTTAATCATTTGTGTACTGATGTGTTGTTGTTTTTTGACAGGATGATGTATTTATGCATTTAACCAATTATGCAATCAACAAGCACAGCTCAGACTTTGTGAGGGATGAGGAAAAGGGAAGTAAAAGGTACGTCTGCTGGCACCTTGCACCTCAAAAACTCCCATTAATCGATATACAAGACGTTTTGTCACCGTGCAGTCCACTTTATGCATCTTATGTTTTCTCACAACTTCAAAATGTCAGTCAAACAAACCTCTGAAAGTGTCTACAACCGGTAAATTGAATTAATTTATCTGACAAACCTCTGAAAATGTCTACAATCCTTACTGTATTTAACCAATTGAATTTATATCTGACAACTTGTGGTCAAATTGAGCTTTATAAAGTCTATTTTAGGTACTTTTTTATTGATATAAAAGGGCTGGATAGCTCAGTTGGTAGAGCGCCGGTACTTTAATTCAGGAAGTTGCTGGTTCATGTCCCGCTCCAGTCAAATTTTCCAGTTCAAACCCAAACTTTGTTATTGAGTAACATTGTGTAATCTTGTTTAGACGACTGACTACTGTGCGGAGATGGTTTGATGAAAATGGTTACGACTCCAACGCTATCTGGGATGAGATGTACGACACCATCATCAAGACGCTCATCTCTGCCCATCCCATTCTCAGACATAATTACCGCACTTGCTTCAGCAACCAGACAAATGTCAAAGGCAGTAGCTGCTTTGAAGTGCTGGGCTTTGACGTCATGCTTGATCGGAAACTCAAGGCTTGGATACTGGAGGTAAGAGTTGTCCATCTTAAGATCCTCTCCGCCAAGATTTTGTGCCTCCTAAAGGGAGCATCTCAAAAATCAAAACTGTACAAACATTTGGATCGGTTAGGTATTCCAGTTGGCGTACATGGTACTTTAACTTTTAAAACCAGTAAAAATATTTCATATTCTTTCTTAATTTCATTGAACGATGCTGGTTACCAAGAAAGTGTGTGTAAAATGCAGTTTGGCAAAGTTTATCCGTTTTGGATTGACTGTCTCCATGGAACTATTCTAATGTACTTCTTCTCTTGTCACAGGTCAATCTGTCCCCGAGTTTTCACACCGACCACAAGTTGGACAAAGAGGTGAAGGAAGGTCTTCTCCTTGACACCATGAACCTTATAAATCTCGTGCCGTTCGATCGGAAGAAATGTGTGGAGGAGGAGAGGAGACGAGTCAAGGACAGACTGCTACATCGAGGCAAAAAGGATGCCAAGTAAGTGTAGCCAGGGTATCTTGTTAAAGTGAATATTATTACACAAATATTGTATGCATGCGAGTGCATTGTCGCATTATATAATAACAAGCACATAAAACTTAATGGAGAAGGGAATTTATCAAATGATAATTTTTCCAGTTATTTAATCATTTATTAGTGTTCATTGGATTAAGTGTTACGGTGTATGTCAAGTAATAAGTGGTAGGAAAAAAAAACATACAAAAGCTAATCGTAAATAACAAATCTCCTTTGTAGTACATAATGTTCACTTATTTTCCCTCCAGGAAAGAAGAAACGATAGAATCTCTGGCGTCGATTCAAGATGCCCTTATCAAGTTTGAAGATGAGCACCTTGGTGGCTTCACCAGGATCTACCCACGTGAGGGGTGTGATAAATACGACAAGTACTTCCAACATAGTGGCTCGCTGTTCCAAGAAACGGCAGCTTCCAAAGCCAGAGGAGAGTGCGCCAGGTAATTCACTCATTTCACTCGTATAGACCGATAACGCTATTTTGTGCGTGTGGAGCCCTGCATAATATCTGTTTCCACCTGAGGGTCAAAATGGTAATTTATCAGAAAAATGTGCCCCAGAAAACACGTTGTTCAAAGTGCCTTGAAAAAAAACTTGTATTTGTAAATTTATAATCTATTTGTAGTCCTATATAACTAATAATTGTTTCTTTATGTGACAGGTGAAAAATGTATGGTCTTGTTTTCTCTGCTTAGGTTGCTTAATTCTCTATTACTTAACAAATAGGTATATTTATTCTATCATATTTACTTTTCTTTTTCATTCATACCATTCTAACATCTTCAAATTTGCAGTTTATTGGATCTGTGGGAAAGTTCAATCTTAACCTTATCCTTATGTCATTGTTTATTGGAACTTGAGTGACCACAAGCAGCACTCAAGACTCATTTGCATATTCCTTTGTATTTGTTGTTGTTTCATGTTTATTCAGTAGCTTAGTCATAGCCCAGAAATGCAGTACTTGATTCCTGTGGGTCGTTTTCATATTCTTAATTCAGTTGGTTGCAAGAGATCGTTCTGTGAGGAGTAAAGTTTTAAAAGTATCGTGTTGTACAGCGCTGGCTGCGCGCGGTTTCCACTGTGGGAAAAATGGAAATTAAACATTACATCTTCATCATAATGCTGTTTCCTGACTTGATTTTTGGCCCTGTTACATTTATATTGTTTATTTCCTTTTTTATTTCTGATCATCATGTTTTTAAACAAAATGTCTTTCGTTTCCCGACAGACAAATGAGAGAAGAGCTGCGAATGAAGCAGGAGAAACTGGAGATGATGCTGAAGAAGAAACCCTCGGAACGACGAGACCCAGACGGGGCACGACCTGAAAGTCCAGGAAGAGAGAAATCCAAACGACGGAGTAGAGTGAATGTACCCAGGTTTGCGCTCGGGAAGCGTCTCAGCCAGACTAACTCACAGACAATGGTAAGAATTCCCATCATGTGTGTATGTCAAAGATCTTTTTCCAGTTGACCCATATCTGTTTAAAGGGTGTGTACAACATTGGTAAGATTGAAAATATAAATGTTCACAGATTTGCACATAACTTACATGGTATAAAGATGGTCATGGTGGAAAATTTCCCTTGAAATAGTTTTTCTTGAAATGCCATAGTTTTAAGGAAATGAGTAAAACAGTAGTCTTTATACTGCAGGATAAAATCTGATGTTTGAAAAAAAGTTAAAACATATTTTCTCATGACTCCGAAGACCGATTGAGCTTAAACTGTCACAGGTTTGTTATTTCATGTATATGTTGAGTCACATCAAGTGTGGATACTGGTCTTTGGCAATTACCAATGTCTTTAAATACAGGCTTTCCTGTAGAACATACAAACACTGTTAGTGCCTAACTACAGGAAAACCCGTAGATAAAAAAAGAACTTAGTGTCTTTCTTTATAGACCATGTTACATTTGTTTACAGAGTGGTGACCTTGTACATTCTAAAGCGTTTCCTGCAGGGCAAGATACTGCACAGGCTTTATGGGAAAAGTTACATTTTGTGTCATAATTTTCACATAAATTCAAAATTTACAAAATTTACAAAAGTAACAGCTGTACAGCTTTTGAGATGTCCCCCCTTGAGTTGAGAACAATCGGACAGTGCAATCTCCATAAAACATAAGATTTGTTGTATTCTTCCATTGAGCTGTGTACAAATGTGCCTGCAGGAAGTCCAGGCTCTGTGGCTCTTTTGTAAACATGTGATGTCACAGGTCACATCGTCTATACTCTCATTTCTAGTGGTAAGAGTGGGAGAACATGTCAAAATATATATCACACTTCAGAGAATTATGTGCAGTGTACAGTTTGTTGGTGTATATTTATTTGCAAGGCAGTAAAATAATGAATGTTGATTGTAATGCAGCAATAAGTGCTTCATTGGCTTAGGCAGGAAAAGGGTTTGCACTGTGACCAGTCCGGCACATATGGGGGACTTCCCTACCTGGTGTTTGTTTTGGGTTTGTTGGGGTGTTGGGTGTATGTTTGTTTGTTTGTTTGCTTGTTTAATTGGGGGTTGGGGGATTCTGCGGGACTCGTCAATCAATTATCTTATGTAATTGCCTAATTTAGGATAAATACAGTTTTTTAATTGAGGTGATTTGAAAAGTATCTTTCAGTGCTTCGTAATTTTTATCAGAAAGGGCAAAATGTTAACATTGAAGTAACTCATTCATTCACTGTATTAATTTTTTTAAGATCAAGCCACTAGAGCAGGAATTCATCAATACCAAAGAGCCCAGGGACATCCTAGAGGAGGAAGAGCTGGAACGGATAAGCTCGCTACTCCAACGAGATAATCTTGTCAGGGGCTTAGGCGTTGTGGAACATGTGTATAGATTACTGCACTGTACACCGGGCACTGTTGGTGTGATGAAGAATGCTGAGAGACAGGCTAATGTAAGTATACCGACACGCTGTGTGGTTGTAAGTACCGACAGCTTTTAATATTGGTTTGATGTGGCTGCATAATGTATTCGTTTGAGCTGTGTGATGTAGACTGTAGTATCGATTAAATGTTTGTAGTGCATCAGTAGTGCAGTTATCGTTAAGATGCATGATTCAAAATACAGTTTGCCACCAAGGGTTTGCCTCATAGACTCCTAAGAGGGTTTTCAATGTCGAGTATTCTCAATCATGCTGAAAATTAAATTTTCGACTGAGATAGGCATTTCAAAGCCTATAGAATATGAATTTCATTGGTATAAACTCTCCCATACTTTCAAACATTTCTAACAAATTTAGCTTTTTTTATTATTTTCAAAGACAAAGTCCATTATGCAAATGAAACGGTTTTTATTCATTTGACTTGCTTGTACATTCATTGCAAAGGATGTCAAGTTTTTCCTTGATATGCTGTTAAAAAATTACCTCTCCGGGGGCTGATTTCACAAAGAGCTAGGATTGATCTTAACTCTGAATCAATCTTAATTGCTTAGCAACATGTGATGTCACAATACAAATCACTATGGCAACATAGATAACTCATGTTAAGATGTATCTTAGTGCTTTGTGAAATCGAGCCCAGGGCATTCGTTTGGTTGTGCACTGTATGTGAATATGTAAATCACCCAAATTGGCTCAAGATGCAATAAGTCCCTCTAATGATGGGGTGCGCCAGAGCTGTGTACTGAGAGAGTTTCAACAACTTGCGATTAGAAGCCATTTTCGGTCAAAAAAAAACCGCATGTGCACACAAAGGGTGCCAGTAGACTGCACATTGGGTTGTGCTACATTTGGATCGAAAATGGTGTCCTGTATCCACACGACCAACGAAAACTGGTCCAACTTTGTCGCACCTCTTCCACACAGCTCTGGGCTGCGCCATGCAATTTTAACAACGTCAAGGTAAACTTTACCTCCATGAGCTCTGGATAAGTTTCCTCCTTGCGTTGTTTGATTCTGCAAGGTGTATACCATGCGTCAGAAATGGATGGCCACACTAACTGCACTTTTCTCATCTCAAGATTGCATGTAGGAGTAATTGAAGGGGTTAGCCCTTGTCATATTTTTATACTTAATCCGTAAAATTATCTTATTCCATTTGGTGGAAGACCATTCATTGGTATGGTTCACACAACGCCATTATTCACATGCAATAAATACTCTTCATACACACAAGAATGTATAAAAACATTCACTGGTTGAAATAACTGAGGGCATTTCTTTCATAATATTTTCTGATTTTCCCCATTCTTGTAAACTCTGATAAACTTCTGACCACTTACAGCTACTAATCAATCTAATGCTTTACACTTGTAGTTCTTCTCTTCCGTTCTTTTGCACCCTCAAGGCACTTGTAGATCATAGTAAACCCTCTCACCCCGCCTTTGCACTAGAAGCCCCTCCCAGCCAAAGACCCTCCACCAATCCCAAACGCCTTCCCACCCTCCCCCAACCGGACTCTAAGAAAACGGGCAAGCCCAGCACGCACTGGTCAAACGTGTATACCTATAGTATCAACTTGGGTAGCAATGGAGCCGACCTCCAGGACGTGTTGGTCAACGATCCGTTGGCCATGGCCGCTCAGGCCAGTCCGTCTCAGAATAACTCGGCCGGCTCTGGCAATGCCAATCCAGCCGTCAAAGAGGATGTAGGATACCAGAGAGGGGCAAACTATAAAGTGGTGTGTTGGCCGGCTGGCTGTCACGCACCGTTGACTGTGCATAGTATAGGCAGGAGTAAACGCTTCTTCCACGTTAGACACAGAAATAATACGCATACCACGGAGATTCCCCACCCTCCTGAAGGATCAGACGCGTCCCTGGTTGCCGTGGATGAAGATGCGGCTAGGAATAGATTGAGAAATGAAGATAGTGTGGAAACACTTCAATCAATTAGTGAGGTATTGTTCTTGTCAGCAGTGGAAAAATTTAGAGATTGTACTTTCGATAAAGTGCAAGTGTCAATATTAGAATTCAGGAAAAAACACAGGTCATGCTATACTGCTATATAAGCAAATTTTAAAGCAGTCAGAATGTTTGCAGATATTCCTTCCAATGCTGAACTTTTAGTAAATGGTTGGTTGGGATTTCTTGTTTTAAACCAGTTTGCTTCGGAGTGACACAATAACGTGCAATCATACGCAACACGCAGCAGCGGGCTTATAAACTGGCATTCAAGTTTCTGTGCGTGTTTGGCGGTATCAACATGCGACATGTGGTGAGGTACTGGGGCGGGTTGCGTGTACACAAGCAACTGTTTCACAGAGTCCCTGTGTTCATGTTTCGTTGGCCCTGGACAAAAGGCACTGTGAGCAGTGAACAGATTAACTCTTCCTATGGATTTGTGCCTAATGCCTTTGTCAAAGACCTGTTCCTTTCACATATCAGCCAAGATTTTGAAAAGAAGGGATTATACTGCATTGTCATGAGGGCTTTCATGTAGACTTGACTCAAGTCCCAATCCCGTGCAAGGCCCTTCCTTGCCTCATCGTCAGAAAACTATTATTTTGCGCTCTGCATTCCCCAACCTGTTAATCCCGTGCAAGGCCCTTCCTTGCCTCATCGTCAGAAAACTATTATTTTGCGCTCTGCATTCCCCAACCTGTTCCGCGCGCGGGACAGGGACTTGACGAACCCGCAGTTGCCTGATATGTAAATTTATTCACTTACGAATATGCAAAGTTATGGCGCATTACTTGTTGTCCAATCAAACGCGTTCAAAAAGAAGACTCGTTGATTTTTTTATTTGCGGGGGTGGTAAAGTACTTTGTCGAGGATCGAAATGCATGAATATATATAAAAACTACAAATTTATTTGAATTCAAGTTAATATTACGTATACATTGGGATTGGTATTGTTTGCAAATGCATACTTTGAATTGTTGACAAATGCAATTCAGCGACTTAAAACACCCACCCCCCTCTTCCGCCCGGCAGCCATTCTGGAGATGCTTACGTCCATAGATACATGATACAAACGTCACAGAGCAAGATGAATACTAAATGAAAGGGGCGGCACTTCCACGCTCCCATTGGATTTGTACATCTCCCCATTTGGGGAGATTTTTCTATTCAAATGCGTGGAGTAGGAAACGACCCCGTCAAGTCCCTTGATCGCCACCGCATAAATAACTACATTTTGTCGGTGAGGGCGCACTGGTATTCTGTGGCTGCATGCGCATGCTGGCGCGTTACGTTAGGAACCTCGCACGAGAAAGGGACTTGAATCAAGTCTAGCTTTCATGTGCCTCCAGGATGCCATCTTCATGGCTCTGCTTACCGCCAAATTCTCCACTTACTGTGCAAGCGCCAAATTTCTGCTCTAGCTGTGTAAGCAAAGAATGCCTAGTACTGTGGAGTATGCTTGCACACAAGCTAAAAATCCCTGCTAACCCTTGAAATATGCTTGACGTAAGCGCGGAATTCCCTGCTGCCGTAAACGCAGATTCTTTGCTTACAGTAAAGCACAGCCATGAAATTGGGCCCTTTTTGACCGGGCGTGGGCGTTACATAACAGCTTTCCAAAAGCCTGATTGTGTTTCAGAAACACAACCGTACAAACATACAAGCTGTAAAAACTGTCAATGTGAAATGGATGTCCAAATGGGGTTTCATTGACAAAACAAAACATCAATGGCAAGGGAAAGAAAATGCTTTTCAACTGAAAATAATTCCTTGCACAGGTACTGGGAAACGGAGTTTTAATACCGAAGCGAACTGGTTAAAACGAGTAGTTGCAGTAAGCTTTGACGATTGATGACAAAAATTCACCAGTGGTGCTCAGACTCTTTCTATAATGGAATGTGTTTTTTCACGGTATCAATTACTGAAGCTGAAATTACTTAAGAGCTGATTTATAGATTGGGGTTTACTATTTTTTTCTCCAAAGCAATTGTATTTCAGCAGTCTGTAAAAGTATCGATGCCATCCACATTTGCGTAGATACTGTACCATTCATCTACTTTGCATACATCTCATAGCCATGCTTTTTTTTCATGGAAGTTTAAAATACTTTACTGCATGCACCCCTTCATGCAAATTCTTCCCTCAATTTTAAAAACATCTGGCCTGCTTCTATAAGAATAACTTTACATAGTCTGCATTAAGATAAGCTTTGCATGTTTGCAGTGATTTTGCTGTTTGTTTGTGGCACCATGATGAATCTAGTTTGTACCCCCCCCCCCCCCCCTCCATGTGCCGATTTGTCCCTTCATTGTGCCTCCTCTCTGTACCCACTTCCTGCAGCATGATCTCCAGGACCTCTCCGGCAAGAGTAGTCGTTTGACGTTCAGTGACCACATGGCGGTCACTATGCCCCCCGATGTCAATGCTCTACGGCCCAATAATCTTCCATATGCATCCCAAAACCCGCCTTCATCCTTCACACATCAGGTGAATCAGTGAGAAATTTCGTATTAAAGGCCTCGATGCTTCAATGGCCCATTGCCGCACACTCAATCGGTTGTGGACACAGTGTCCAAAGCTCTGTGATGTAATTTCAATTAAAAATCTTGCATATCCATGTCGCTAAAAAATCCACCAATGATAGGGGATCAATGACAGACTTGGTGCACTTGAGTGAAGCCAACAATCTGTCGCTCGAAAAATAAGTGCAGACGATAACAACAAAAGTGATTTGATAAATAAACGGTGTACTGTCAGTTAAATAAGGGCCTTTTAAAAGGACCCTGGTTTTAAAACAATGGTTCTTTTACAATGAGCAAGCAGTGCAAGTTTCATTGTGTTGAGGGCTTTTAAGCTCAAAAGAGTGGAAACAAAGTTAATTCTATTTTTGTAGAGGCTCATGAGTTGAAATTTATTGGGCTAGTGGATCCAGAATCTTTTTTTTAAATTGTATCATAATCGGTATCATTCAACTCTGGCCATAATGTGATAATTTTTAGGGAATCATTTCACAATATCATTCACTGTACCCTTGAAGACGACCTGGCCATTGGAGCATCTTGAGCCTGAATCACTGCATGAGAGTGAATTAAATCTTACATAGATTTAAATTTTTGTTTCAAAAGCGGATTGTTGAGTGTTTGCTGATTCGGAATGTTAGCGCATGTGTATTGTGTACAGCTTCTGCCTTTAAAGCTTAGTGCTGTGAACGCAACTGGAATGTTGGTGCATGTTAAGGAAAATTGGACATCTTTTTTTATTCTGTGATACAAGAAAACCAGGATGTTGGGTTTTGTTTTCACCCTTTATTAGATCAGTATTCCGATATACCTAAATGTCAGTGTTGATACATTATTTTTTTTCTTTGTAAAAGTTACTTCTAGCACATTAAAAACCATTGACAGGATCTGGTTAACTAATTCTCAAATTCATTACTAATTGTAGAAGGCATTTCTAAAATAACATTGTCTTTTCTATTGCTTTTTCTCTTCTATTGTTTTTCTGATTTTTATCTTAGAAATAAGTAAAATTCATGTTTTTATGTTAAGAATAATGACTTATGTTTGAGTGTTACACATGTATGAATAATGCATTTTGTAAAATGAATAATTTTGTTGTTGTAGATTTTTAACTTTGTTTTTGTCATTGATTCATCCCCATGTAGATAACAGGCCCAACTTCCTCCGCTGTGCGTGTCCAACCCCACCCACCAACCCACATATCAAGCGGTCAGTGGCAGAACATGCTCGCTAAAAACCACCGCACCCCCATCACGAACCACCAGCAGTCGGCGTACGGCGTATCCCAAAATCCCAACCCTACCACCCTCCAGCAGCGGTACCGCTTCGCCCCCCGGAAGGGGTACCCGACTGGGCGTGAGGCACGGCTCTCAAACACCGTTATCCCAGAGGTGGAGTGGAAACACCTTGCGCACCTGTTTGACCCAGACAAGGGGGCACCCCAAGGGGGAAACAGGTTGATCACTGCTACCACTCAGGGTCAGAATGATTGGCGGTGTGGAGACTGTATCAATGGAATCAACCACCATCATCATCATCTGCAGGAGAGAAGGATACTGAGTGCGAATGCTCAACAAAGAAGAGAAACTTGTAAGTATTAACAGACCTGTGATGTAACAAACAGCATTCTTCCAGATTTTGTGGTGTGTTTTTTTTAAAACAGGTCCTCCTTTTCTTTTAGAAATGTTCAAAAGAAATATTGCGTAAAAGTACGTACAGGCATGAGATTGTTCTTACTTTAGTCTGATTTCTGATTTTGTTTGCCCTTGGAAACAAAACTTCTTCTTTTTTTGGGGGGGGGCTGGAATTTGAGATCAAATTCACAAAAAATCATAAAGATTATGTATTTAGAATGACCCAGACTGCACAGTAGGCTATTAAATCAAAGATAAACACCAAGTAAAAACATTCAGAGGACATCGTTTCATTTCAGCGTGCTTAGGCAAGCTTCTAAAGTTTGGGTTCAGAATGCGCCACAGTTTTGAAATATCCTTGGGAGAGCCCTGTACACTTTGTACAATTGTTGAAACTGCAAGATATTTTGCATGTTAAAATATCTATTATGTTTCCCCACCATCACCAGCAATGAATCATGCGAGGCATAACCAGCGAGTTAGCGCAACGGGCAGCACAACCAACTTAACAACAGTCACCATGTGTGCAACGCCGCCGAACATCTACATCGGTGGCGCCAGCAGCAACCACAACTTCCCTAACCTCATCCGGGTCACACATAGCCCCACGTCTGGTGGTGGTGCAGCCATGCTCAATCTGTCGGTGGTGTCGGGTCCAGCTCCAGTCCTGCACAGACCCGAGATGGGCTCAGCTGGCAGCAAGCATTCGGCTGGCAGAGTGGAGAGACTGGGAAGTGCCAACGTCAGTGAGGGATATTTAAGGTATAGTGGTTTTTGGTTTTTTTTCTTCTGTCTGCACTTTAAATAACAAGTATGTAGACACATCACCAGGAGTGTGTCTTGTGTAATTAATCCTTTAGAGATCATAGTGCATTTACCAAAATACTCATAGCAGCCACAAACAACCACAAGATTAGACCTAATTCCTTTCACCCCCAAAATCATGTCCTGAGTTGGAAGTTTCCTAAGATAACACACTAGCTACCTTTCATAAAGACAAATAAAACTGCGTAACATTTTTATTGTCAAAAATATGTTTTAAAAAACTCATTAGAATTAGCCATGTCTGGTTAATTGAACAGGCATGCAACTTTTCCTCTTTTCCGCTGATTTCCTCTTTTTTATTCTCAGTTTTACCATTCAAAATAGAAAAATACTGTACAAAATCATTGAAATTTTGTAATTTCCTCTTTTTTGGTGAAGTTACAGTTGCATGCCTGATTGAAGGAGGAATGCAAAAACAAGCGTTAACTCTGGGTTGAACCTGGTGTAACCCTGGCGTTTTCCAAGGTTCAAAGTGGTAACAATAAGCTTCAACCCCAATTTATCACTTGTCCAATTTTACGCTCTTCCTTAACCAAACAAACTATACAGCATCCAGTGCCTTAGTCCACTCGCAAGAGGCCACTAAACACGTAAATCATTTTCCAATTCAGTTCTTTCACTTTTTATGTTTGATGCCCGTAAATGTGCAGATTTCAAACTGTTCAACATTTCATAATATTCATCATGTCATATTTATGTATCTCATCTGTAATTGACCAAATGGCAAATTTTTTTAACAAGAGCATAACAGAATTTTAATTGCAAATTTATAATCTTGCTTAATACTAACTCTGATAAGACTATTCCTCCCCGTTCTCTCCATTTTAACACCTCACCAACCCGCAGCAAACCCCCAGGACCCCCCATCGTGGCTCTCAAACTATCCCACCGACCAAACTATACCGCCTTATGCGTGCCCATGACGGGCGTGGTCCGACCCAGCGTCAAGTGTAGGTTGATTCAAATCACCCGAGTTGTTTTGCATGCATGGTGTTTGCTTTGAGCTGCATGGTGTGTGCTTATATACAAAGCTTTAGTACCAACCCGTTGCATCCATAGTGTTAGCCAGAGGGGTGTCTGGGTGTCTTTTGGACACCCTGTTTTAAATTTGGACACCCTGTTTCATCTGTCATTTACATGTAAATGTATTGTAAGTGAACAATTTGGACACCCAGTTTTTAAATTTCCAGCAGATTTGGACACCCTTTTACCAAATCCTGGCTAAAACCTTGGTTGCATCCATGTCACTAGCTCATACAGCGCCCTCGCTGCTGAGAGGTGTGCGGGGCGCGTGTACACACGTGCATGTTTCCATTGTTTAGCCTTGGCAAAATCAACCAATGCAAGGGTCCGTTCAGCACTTGCTTATGACTTTTAATGGTAGCGCTGACAGTTTGGGAATTTTTCATGTGCTTACTGTTCAGTTTCTCCTCGCAGGCTATTTTTCTTGGAGTGGGTTCTGGGTTTGGGGGCACTCCTTGTATCAGGGTGGTGGAATTTCAAGAAACTTCCCACTAGACCACAGGTCTTGTAGCTCACCACGTTCACTGGACCAGAGATAATTTTGACAAGGTCTAAAATGTGTCTTTCTTCGTTATACTTGCTGAACTATTTTGGAGGAGTTTTTTCGAAATATGAAAACATTTGAGATACACACAAAAAACGTGAAAAACTTTGAATTGTAGGATTTGTTCAGCTGTAGGGTTACTGGTTCAGTAATCTAGTGGTAGCTTCAAGTCCTGTTTACCAGTACAAACCCTTTCAACCAAAGCTGTGTTCATGTTCATGATAGGGGTACTGTATTTTAATTTTATGAAGTGGTTTTGCAATTTTTTACTTGCTTGCTTTTTTTTTTTTTTTTTTACCAACCTGTAAATATTTTATCCAATTCAGTCATCATTTGAGCGAAAACAATGTAAAACGGTTTATGTTTTTATATTGGATTGCTGCAATGGTAATATGCAGCGATTGAAGTTAGAATTAACAACGGGGATTTGTGGAGCTTTCAAATTATATTTCCTTGGCTCTGACCAATTTCAGACGGAAACATTACAATGGAGGATTAATACTGGTATAAACTTGATAGTGAGCTTTCAGGTTTAAACTAATTATTATTATGGTTATTATTACTATTATATTTATAGCTACTAATCCAGTCCAGGGTTCTCCCCATGCACAAGCTAGCGTATTGGGCAGATCTGCGTGAATTGTGTGTTGATTTGCGCAAATTTCAGCCAATACATACTTTTTTTCTTCTAATTTTACAAAAAATCACAGAGAGAAAACCATTTAGAATGCTCCAGATTGCCCACTAGGGCTTTTAAACTGAAGATAAACACCAAGTAGAAAACATTCCCGAAGATTTTGTTTTAATTCAGCCAGCGTTGTCACTACGCCGGTCGGACCTGCCGGCACTCGGAGCTACCCGACCGGGACTTAGCCTTGCTAAATGCTGAATATTAAATTATTTTGTTATCAGAAGCCAACAATAAATTCCAGTAAATACATCAGGTTTTGTTTTAGGATCCATTCCTAACAATATCTGACAAAATTTGCGTGCGCCGTAATTTATTTTGTTCCTGTTCTGTTTGTACCGTATTGTGGCTTTGCGCACACCATTGATCACAACATTCAGCCTGCATGCCGGAGATAACCAACGGTCTTTCTTCAGGGCACCCAGCTGATCTGCCAAGTAATAAATATGCATAAGGTGACGTCGCGCGGTAACTTACGTCACTCAACCAATGAACATGCAACGTCACGGGTGCTTGCATATTTATTAGATGGACAAGTCTCAAGCTACAGTATATCGCGCGGCGTCACCTCATACATATTTATGACTTAGCAGATCAGCCGGGTGCCCTGACTTTCTCACGATCAACAGGCAGCAAATCATAAATAAGATGGCGGCCCCCAAGCACGACGAACTTCAATGTATTTTTTTTGCCATTTTCAAACCATATTATCTGGACGACGTCATCATTTGGTGAACCCTGGCATTTATCATAATAATTCACCAGATGTAAGGAAAAAAATAAAGTAGGTTGAAGTAGTATGGGATGTTTATAAGTGGGAAAAATTGATCGTACTTTTAAAACTTAGCTGTAAATGGCGACTGTGATGAGACCGAGGTTGGGCTCTGGACCCCCGGCCATGAGGCGCAATACTCCGCGATACTACGTTCCCGAGCAGAAAATTAGCTGGCACTAAATTTGGGCTAGTGACAACACTGAATTCAGCCTCCTTCGGCCAAACTTCCAAAACTCAGGTCCAGAATGCCCCACAGTTTTGAAAAATCCTGGGGAGAAAACCATGCAATCATTTGTATGTAATTTGTCTTCAGTCCATTATGCTCTATTGAGCAACGTGTACATTGTTCCTTCTGATGCTGCAGTCAGACAGTATCAGTTTATTAAATTGCGACATCTATTCGTTTATATGCATGATCTGTAATTGGCAGGTAGTCTGTTTAGATAGCCAGATCATGACACCATCTATCCCAAGGGAGGATTCCATATTGTCAATCATCCAACCCCAAATGAAGTTGTTAAAGATACAGTCCTGACGCATCCGATATTAATTGAAATCATTGAAGCTCTCACTCTGTCAGTGAGTGTGCGAACTACAGTTTTCAGGGATGAGATTTGTCGAATCTGAAAATTCCTGAAAAACTAGTTTGTAGACCCAGGTTTCCTCTTTAAATTCCCAGATATTACAATTTAGGTTTGCAGATGACTTTGTGCATCACCAAAAAATGTACAGCTTTTAATGCAATGTGGACTATTTCTTTCTCCCTCTGAAGGCTCAAAGAGGTTTTGAGAAAATCCTAAAATCAGGGGAAAATTTTGAGAAATCACACGCCTGAGTTTTGATCAGCTGACAAACGAGCTAATTGTGAATGATTTCTCGTTTGAAGCATAGCACAATGCTACTCAAAGTTCATCAGTTGCTACTCAATGATCATTTACCTTCTTTTTTTTCCCACCACCAACTATCCTCTTTGTGGGTTAAAACAAAGCGTTGCATGGAGACTGCATGCTCTGACCACGCTCTGTAGTGTAAAGTAAAGGCGGCCTTTTTTTGTGTCATCTGATGTGACACAAAAATACAAAACGCAGGTCACCCGAATTCTAGCAGGGAAAATATTGGCGTGTTGACACGACATCCAGCATCAACTAGTTAAACAGGCTTTTTAAATTGGGTGTCTGTTGTGAAAGCTCTTATTGTCATCTTTAAACTCAGTTTTGAGTTTGAGCAGGAAGTGCCTGGTTTTGGCATTAAGCAACACAAATGACAACTATTCAGCACTAAAAGTATTATCAACTTTTACGAATCCAGGTCGTTTTTTAATTGCAAATTAATTCATGGTATACAGACCCTTTTAAAAATGTGTAAATGTTAAAGATTGTTTCTTTACCTTGATAGAGCAACGCATGAATTAGGTGGTCAGTATCAATTAATCTTCACATTCTGGCGTTGACAGTATCTGAACATTTTACCAGCCAATCTAACTTAATGAACAGAATTCTTGATAAGTCTTGGTAGACTTCTTCCCCCACAACCTTAATGAACAGAATTCTTGATAAGTCTTGCTAGACTTCTTCCCCCACAACCTTAAACTCTGCCTTTAAGGAGACACATCTGGGAGAAAGTTGTTTACTTAATTCGCCAAACACATTTCAGGAATGTTGAAAAGATTCTTTCTGTGAAGTCTTCAGGTGAATGGGTGAACACAACTTTACCATCTGGCCTTAGGTCACTGTGATCATGTATTTCTGGATATTCTTGCCGTATAATTCCAGGATGTGGCAGTTTGGGAAAATTGTGTAGTTCTTCGCTGTGAAAATCAGTTCAGATTACTTGATTCAGTGTTTAGAATTTTAAAGCAAGGACCAATTGCTTTCTCATGGTCTGAAAGAGCAGTGTTGTTCATGTGTAAGATGGAATCTTTGAGTGGGCAAGGCCAATTTTATTTTGCAAAGGGCACTTCCCTTGGAAAATCCTTAAAGTCTATGGGAAACTTTTGAACGGGCACCAAAGCCAAGACCAGGGGCAACAGAGGCCATGGCCTCTGATGTGGCCTCCGTGTAATTCAACCGAATTCTGAAAACGTCATCCGATTTGATAGTCACTGTGACGGAAAAGAAAAAGAAAAAAGCGGTTATATCTTGTCAGGGGATTTGTACACATTCATATGGGGCCTCTAATCTGTGTGGTGGAAATAAGAAATGATGACTGTAGGGTCGTACAAGGCTTATAGACTCAAACAGTATTTGAGACGGACATTTTAGGAAGGATTGGTTCTGGTATGATTGAATATAAGGTTGAAACTAATCAGTATTTGTTTTCTTAATGACTGACAACCACAGAGCTCTCCCTGATTCTGCAGAGAGTACCCAGAAAATAAACCAATCTTTCCATGTTTTAATGAACAAATTTGAAAATCTTCCTGATTATGGAAACTTTTTCCCTATTTTATGTTGAATGTAATTCTAAATATCTACCTGATTGCTGTACAAAATCTCCCTGATGGCAAGATGCAAATTTTGCCAGCTCTGCTACCAAAATCTATTTTCTTTCACATTCAATTTTTGTTACCATTTTGGTTGGGTTTATGTACAAACACCAGTTTTTCAAGCTGGTGCGAAGTCATGCACTGGTCTGGAATGTCAGTCTGTAGTAGTCGTAAAGTCACACTTCCTGGGGACTAGGACACTTCCATTACACTGTCTGGCATCATTCTGCATAAATGCAAAGGCAGTCTTGGCCTCTGTTGGGCATTACACTGTATATGTTGTTTTAGGTGGATATGCACATTTTTTAGCAGTGTTGGTGTTTTGTGTGTGCGATATTCAGCTGACATACATGTGCTTGCTAGATGAAGTTTTTTTTTTTCACAGTATGCTGTATTGAAGCTGTGAAAGTAAAAATGTTTTTGAGTGGAGTTGCTTTCTTGCATCTCTAGGTTTGTTGACTGCAAAATAACTTTATCAAGCAGTTCAATCTAATACCCGGTTCCCTGTATACAAAGTTGAAGTATAACATGAATTTGTCACACCCAAGAGAGGGGGCCAGACTTTTTTTTCCCCTCCAAGCCTCAATTTGGTCACATGCTTTTGTATGTGAGGAGAATCAAGCTGGCTGTATAGGGATGAAGTTTTATTTCAATTGAGTAAAATCAATTGTTTTTTGTGTTTTTAGGTCAACCAAATCACAAAGACTAAGAGGAACTTCCAATACCCTGAGATTAAAGGTAAGATTGTGAGGTCATTTTTATTATTTTTTTTATAAACACTCCTTCCAACCAACCTGTAGAAATTTAATAATAATAATAATAATAATAACCAATTTTTATATAGCGCTTTTCACACCCGAAGGGCGTCCCAAAGCGCTTCCAACATTATTACCCCTGGTCACTGAGCCATTATTTCATTCCTTAAACCATCTCAGCTCCCTGGGGAGTATACAGCCTGTGCAACAAATATGCGCTACTAGGCTAAATCAATCACAAGAACCATCTCTGCCCTCCCAGGTACCCATATTACCCCTGGGTGGAGAGAAGCAATTATAGTTAAGTGTCTTGCTCAGGGACACAAGTGTCACGACCGGGACTCGAACCCACACTCTGCTGAACAGAAACACCAGAGCTTGAGTTCGGTGTTCTTATCCACTCGGCCACGAGTCAACAAATTTGATTGTCAGGTTTTGATTGGGGGGGGGGGGGGGGGATGAAATGGGTTTTGTCAAGGATTTGTGCACATTCATTTTGGGCTTATTTCAATTGTGGCTATAAAAACAAGCAACAGTGCTGTCGAGGGTCTTTAGGTGCTATTTTCACGATTTTGGCAACAATTTTGGCATTGTTTTCTGGATGATTGGTATTGGTATGAATTTTTCATTCAGTGAGCTCTCAGACAAACTAATTAACTAATCCCCCCCTCCAGTCATCATCACAAATACAAATTACTGTGGTGAAGAAGAAAAAACTGAAAACGATGAAACTGAGCTTTTTGTATAGGTGGGTCTGCATTTGTTTTTGCTTGTATCCCTTGATTTTGACAAAGCAGTGGGCTCGATTTCATGGCTCTGCTTACTAGCGTCAAATACTGCGATTACAGCCCATCAATTCACACGCTTTACAGGGTGCTGTAAGCGCAGAATTCTGTAGTAAGCAGTGTTAAGAAATTAGGCCCTGTGCACAGTTTCATAAAGGTTGTCAGCACAAAATCTTGCTGAGCACAGAAAAATCATGCTCGGCAGAAACACATTACCAGCCAAAATGCCATAAAGTCTACATTGTTGCAACTGGTACCCCACTCATTTATTGCTTAGTGAAAATTCTGCTGAACAGCTTTATGAAGGTTGGCCCTGGTTTATGTACGGACGTTTACCAAAATAATATGCTGTTTTAGTATTTATTTCGTTCACTGGTTCATCTTATTCACAGCAACTGGAAATGCGTGAAAACCATGCGGTAGTGCTGAGTTGACGTCGATGATGCACCGATCACTTGGTGTATTTTTATATTATTGCATCATCCAAGGATGAGAGAGTCTTCCAGTATCAGGCCACACACACATACCATGTGAGGGCGCCCTCTGTTGTCGAGCTTGTACCTCCCCAATGATGGAAGCGGAGGCCATCTAGTTTTGTCACATAAAAAGGATAGCACACTGTGACCTCATCAGCACCAGACCAGACGAATGGTTCATGGTGTATGTGCTACAGGCAACTGGTACCCTGCATGTGGTGTCCAATGATGTCGGTACTTAATGAACGCAACTGTGGTGTACCTTTTTTAATAGCTTTCGAGAAAGACTCTGCTAGCGTTGAAACGTCAGGCCACTATTCAAATAATTTTTGTTTTGATTTTAGTACGAATGCGCTCAACTTCCAAAGCCCTCTCCCCATTCCAATGGTCCTCAAAATAGGGGCATGAACCATGTAATGGTTACTATTACACACTGTATTAATAGGAATCTGTTTATCGTAGGTGGCAGGTTTACAATTTATGTATTTTGTTCACATCTTTTCAGTATTATCATGGGGGCTTTTATAAGATTGTCTTTTACATGTTCGCAGCCTCCCCAAGCACTTTCCTACTTTCCACCCCACGCTGATGCACCACACTGCTTGTTTTGGGGTTTTTTTGTGTTTTTTTTGGGGGGGGGGGGGTTTTGGGGGGGGGAGGGGTCATGTCACACCTGAAAGATACAGTAGGTATTAGATTCAATTCACATCAATACAGCAATTTTATCCCCCCCCCCCCAGAATGGTACAGCAGTATTTAGTGAGGCTATTTGCAAAGGGTCTTGAATGTATGTTAGTGTCACTAACTCATCGACTACAGGAGGGCTGTGATTTTATCAGTCTTTAGAAACGACCGAGCCAGAGTTGTGTATTGCGAGAGTTGCAACATGGAGGGACCAGATTTCTTTGGTCACCTGGGTGCTGGACGCCATTTTGGGGGGTTCAACTGTAGCACAACCCAATGTGCAGTCTAGTCTGGTACCTTGTGTGTGCACATGTGTTTTGTTGGAGAGTAAAATAATGGCTTCTAGTTCCAAGTTGTCGCAATTCTCTCAATGCATAGCTCTAGCCTGAGCCTTCTCGCCCATTAATCCCTGATCAGAGACAGCACAAGTTTGTTCACAATCATTTGAGTGATCAAGCAACATGTATTTTTGTTTGTTCACACGAGGACAAGATTGTATTCATTGGGATACATTATGCAAATAGCTCCTTCTATATTATTTATTTCTTTATTTCTTTTGCCGCGAATGCTTCTATCCTGTGGGTATGTTCAGACGACTGGGTCTGCTTGCTATACAGTACATGCAGCATTTAATCTACATGCATGAAGCATATGCTAGGTCCGTTTTGACCCCACAATTTTGATTTCAATTTTGTATATTTATTTTTATATATTCTAGAAGTTAAGATTTCATTTAAGATACATTGTATTAACAAAAATCTGCCAATGATAAGTGGTAGTTAAATCCTTTTTTTGTTTTTTAAAAGAAAAAAAAATGATTTGTCAGGATGCAAACATCATCTCACGTCCATCAGCCGTGCACAAACATTTTTGCATGTTACATGTATTTTGTGCATTGCATGTGGCATATGCGAAAAATTGTTTTATGTTTTTCGTTTTGATACAGCACCATCTGCCAAAACAGAGAACAATTTCAACAAAAAACAAAAAACACTTTCAGCTAAAATCGGGCCATGCAACTTTAAGGTTTGTGTTATCTTGGGGTTTTTCTTTTCTTGATAATTTCAGCCTCACATCTAAAATGCTTGGAAGGTAAATACAATAAGCTGTGACTTTATCCAAGAGTGTTGCACCTTTTTTTATATGAAATCACATTATCTGATTTTATACAGCGGGGGACACTCAACAGTGCCTCAAAAAAATTGTAAATGATTGAAGGTTTACTTGTTTTGATATTTTTATCACCAGCCAAAACAGTGTGCTCATTAATGTAGTTGGTTTTTGTTGTTGTATTGGTGTCAGGATTGTTGCTGTATTTAAGTTTGAAATGATTCGAAATTGCAGGAACATTCGGTGCTAAAACATGTGGATTGTTATTGGACCCAGTGGCACAATTGTGTCAATAAATCTAAATTATTAAATTGGAGTGAACTATTTATAATTATATATTGCACACAGCGATCATTTGATTGGTTGAACACGCGTCAAGTCTCATCCTATAGTTTGACAATCATACTGCCGCGACGCTCCAACATTTTATATTGCAGTCCTATATTGAAAAATGTTAGGACGCTTCGACAGACAGACAGACAAGGTTGGTGTCTACATGGGGTCTATTTTGTGTTTATTGTGGGGATAAATGACAAGGATCTATGTGTGAGTTATATTAAACAAATCTTGAATGCTTTTCGTTTGCGCCTTGTCGTGCATGGTCGCAGAATGTAATCACTTCACCTCAGGACTTTATTCAACGGCAATGCACTCATAGGCATTCAATATTTGTATGTTATCATCGATCAGGATTTTATAGACGTGTTAAGCACAGCTAATTGCTCATTAAATTGGTGCGCCTTTAGAATGATTTTAAAAGCTTTATGTAAAAAGAAACAATGTGCTTCTCTTAATTTAAAGCACGCGGCGAACATTGGTCGATGTCAAAGACCAGTATCCGCACTTTTTATGTGACCCAACATTTAGCTTTCGAGAAGAACTGTGCTATAGGATCGAAACGTTAAGCCATTAGCTATTTTTTCCAACATTTATACATGAAATAACAAACCCATGAAAGCTTAAGCTCAATCGGTCATCGGAGTCACGAGAAAAATAGCGGGGAGAAAAAACCCATCACTGTTTTCTCTGTTTTCAAACATCGGATTTCTGACTCGCAAGATCAATTGTTTTACTCATTTCTCAAAAACTATAGGCCTAGCAATTCAGACAACAAAATTATCACGGGAACGTTTTCCATATCAAGTATCTTTATAAGCTATGTCAAAAATATGTGGACATTTATTTTTTTCAATCTTACCAACGTTATGCCTCCATTTCACTAACTCTGCCCTTTTCCTACTATTATATAGTATCATTAGTGTATTCTGTTTTAATATAAATCATCATTATGTATGTTACTTGCACACATATTATGTTAAATGGAAATAAATGTTGTTGTAAAAAAAAAAAAAAATGCTCACCCCTTAAAAACCAATCCAATAAGTGCCTTGGGAATGACAGACTATTTAGATCAAAACAGTGATCAACGTTTTAATGTTTTTGTTGATTGTTTTTCTTTTTAAGCAAAACTCAATCGAGCCAACTGTAAACTTAAAGCAGATTCAATTTGCTGCCCTCAAATATTATAGCTGAAGACAATATATCATAATGAAGACAAATGTCAAATTACTAGTGTCGTGGTTTTGAATACTCAACTGGACTTGGTTTTTCACTACTGTTGCTGTGCAATCTCTTTAAAAAATTACACGTGATTGTTTCCATTGAGTTACACTTTGAGATCCTGTACAACATATTGTCAGCAGAGCGGCATGCTTTCAGTGCACTACATTAGTTCGTGGTCCAAGATAAGGTTTTTGCTCATCATCAAGATCAAACTCAAGTATGTCCAGAATGTGTGAACATTCCACTGCGGGATGATAACATTCTGCCCTTAGAGATCTACACCATGAAATGGAAAGTCAAAATGTTATCAATAAATTCACCAACTCTGATTATTTTAGTCTTCAAGTTTACCTACTGGTAATCAGTAATGGCTAATTAGGGTTAATTGTTAATTAATGTGGGTACTTTTTAGAATAAGGGCCCTCCTTGTCATACAGGGCAATGTTTACATGCAGGTCGGAAGTACTCTGCTTTCAAAAGGAAAGTTTGGTGCCATAGACGTGTCTCTAACAGTAACAGTGTCTTGCAATTCCAAAGACATTTGAAATGTGAATGACTGTTTTAATCTTTCGTTGTAGAGATTGTCTGGAACTGGTTGCCTGTAAGGGCCTTGTCACACTGGGCATTTTTACGGGCAATTTCGGAGGCAACCAACTGCTCTGCCTTGCAAAAGAAACACTTTGGTAGCACATGGGTTATTTTTCTAACGATGTCTTACAATACACAAGAAAATAATGTGGAAGTTTAAATGTGAATGCCGTGTTTTTTCATGGAGATTGCTTTAAACTGGTTGCACGTTAATTGCCCTGTGTGACATTGCTTTTGTGTTATTTACGATGTATGTACATGAGCGATGGAGAAGTTGTGTACTGCTAAATGTTGCTTTGTGGTGCATTAATAAGTTTCGGCATGTTTATAGTAATGTATAATTTTTTTTTTATTTTTTTTTTTTAATTTCCACTCAAGTAAACAATGAGTCATAAATCAACAGCTTTGAAGAAAATAATACATATTGAGCGGAGGGCCATCTAGAAACCCATAGGGCTTGTATCGATGACCCTATGTAAGTGCCAATGGGAAAGTGGGTGTATTCATGCAAGACTAGAAATAGGGAATTTTGAATTATTTATTTATTTGTTGATTGCTTTTCGAAGAAAGCGAAAAGAATAACAGTGAAAAAGATACATGGGATGAACATGAAGAACACTGGGCCGACGACCCCCACTCAACCATTGGCAAATACAGGGTAAAGTTACAAACAATTAACATTTAAGCACACAAAAGAAAACACAGAAGGACTTACAACAAGGACAAATTCACAGAACAATACAATGTAACTTTGTCTAGACTGGAATGGGGAGAGAGAGCATAACATGTGTACGATTGGGCATTGGGTACTTCCAGTCGTATGTGCATCCAATAGTGTTCATGTGTCAGGCCTGGCATTAGACGGATGGCCATAATATAATAGCCTCTGTTGCCCAGGACACAATTTTACAGAGCAGCTAAAGCACAAAAAAGTAGCCGCTAAGCTCAAAACAATTTTGCTTACCAGAATAAAGTTACCAGTCAAAAAAACCATTCCACATGTATCGTCTGTGACTGGTTTTTTGATTAGCAGAAAATTGTGAAGCAATATTTTCTGCTGAAGCAGCTCTATGAAAAATTAGGCCTTGGTCTAGGTGCCCCTTCACTAAGGTTGCCAAGATTTTCCAAAGGAGGTGCCCTTTGCAAAATGAAAATGGCCTTGCCCCCTTAAAGATTAAATTCCAGGACTGATGTTTCCTTTAAAAAAAAACATTGGTTGGTCATTCATAACTTTTGCTCTCTGCACTGAAATGTTCTCATAATAAGGCAATTGACTTTTTTTTCATAATTATGCATGAATGTTATTTCTTGTATGATGTTTTCTGATGTTCTTTGTGGTGGTTTACACTCTGTATTATACCAGTCTAGTCACACTGGTTGATAATTTGGTTCACTATAGGCCCTATATAAGAACATGGAAAAGTATTGAAACAAGCAAGTATACCTGAAGGGGTTAAATATCCTTAAATTCTTGATGGACCGTGTCTTTCTCTACTCGAGACAAAATGTTTATGTTATTTATTCAAAACAATTCTAAAACTGGTAAATACTCCAAAAAAATACAGTGGCAAGTTTTTGCTGTTTTCTCAGCAAGTAGACAACGTATTCAGCTGAAACTTTCACATGTGACTTTTATTGTACCTTTGTAACTTTGCCTATAATAAGCATTACGTTGACAAAAACAAATCTTTGACCCTATCTTTAAGAAAACCGTATTATATTGTAAATATGTGAATTATGTAAATTTGTTGGTAAAACTTTACTCTTTTTTGTATCTATAACTTGTAACTCTGTTCTGCCTTATAAGTTATAAAACCAATCCGTCCATATGAATCTACCGTTATACGGTTTTCATAACCCACTGCTGCCTCTGCTTTTGTATCAAATATAGGTTCACTTCCCATGATGGACCGTGTCTTTCTCTACTCGAGACAAAATGTTTATGTTATTTATTCAAAACAATTCTAAAACTGATCCACCTGACCCGAGGAACATTGTCTTAAAGTGTGGCTCAAAATGTGTCCCCAGCACACACGTATATAAATGATCTCCAATCGTGGACCCTTCTTTGTTCAACTCTTTTGACAAACGTGGACCCCCATTGTTTTCCTTTGTGATAGAAATTTTGGTTTTCCCGTTTGTTACAAGTTCTTGGTTGGAATGTCACTAAAAGTACACACCCACACACACATGTCGACCCAGGAAAACGTGGGCTTCTCTTTGTTCTCCCATTGTTTGGACTTGAATGTGTGTTTTTTTGGTTTTTTTAGTCGTTCCCATTTTGTACACGGAATCAAACCGAGAACGTACTCGGTCTGTCAAATTCCCGGATCCCGTTTGTTAAAGTCCTCGGTTTCAACGGGTCAAAACACCCAGTTACTGCAGACAGCTCTGTGTTACATACCCTCTGTGGACAATCCTTTCTTCTGTACTCTAAAGGAAAATCCTATTCTTCACCACTGTAAAACAAAAAGTGTGTGGACATGTGTAAGTCCACATAGTGTTTCAAAACTCTGCCTTGTGAGAACCTCTCTTGTTCTCAGGTCCACACTTCGTATGTAATCCTTACCCACACAACACACACACACAAAGGTATTTCTAACAGTGATGTTTTTAGTTTTAAATCAGTTAATAAAAACTGATACATTTCACTGTGAACACTCGTATTACTTTATTTTTTATTAAAGTGTACATATATTTTTCAGATAAAACTATCCATATATTTTGTTAATAGAATGTAAATTCGTGGGGGGGTTTCTTTTGCGAAAAGACGAACCTTTATTTTTGTTTGCATTGTAAAATCAACCTGATTTTTAAAAATGAACACCGGCTTCCAATTACATTTAATTATAAACAGTTTTGTTCAAATTGAATTTGCTGTTTGTGGGGGTGGATTAGCAGAATCTTGTCCACCTTTTCTCATGTGCAGTAAAACTGCTTGTTTTGATTTTTCGTGTTGCATAATAAGACTGTTTTGACGTCACAGTGACGTACTGATAATGACTGGCTTTAGTCTACACGAAGATTCTAGAATATGTTCGTGTAATATTTGTAACGAAATATCTGTCCTCGCTGTTATTTTGTTGTCGCGGATATTTTAGTTTGGCTTCTGATTGGGCGCTTTGGACTATAAAAGCGTTTGTTATGAAATTAATATGATTGGAAAGGTGTTTTTAAAGTAGAACATAATGATCCACATAAATATATTTCGAAATTATGTGGTTTCCTTTTAATTCGTTAACCACTGTCCGCCATTTTGTTGAAACAAATTGTTGACTCTGCAAAATGGCAGATCATGTTAGTTCACGAAGTACAGGGAAAACCACATTTTTGAGGCATACTTCTCTGGATCATTGTATTCATCAAAACATCTTTCTAACCATATTCATTTTTTAACTTATTTCATAACAAACGCTTTTTAAAGCCCAAATCGCCCAATTCAAGGCAGCGTGGCCCTTTAAAGGCACTGAACACGTTTTGTAATTGTCAAAGACCAGTATTCTCACTTGGTGTATCCCAACATATGCATAAAATAACAAGCCTGTGAAAATTTGGGCTCAATTGGTCATTGAAGTTGCAAGAAAATGATGAAAGAAAAAACACCCTTGTTGTACAAATTTGTGTGCTTTCAGATAGGAATAAAAGGCTTCTGGCCAGAAGTGTTTTATTATTTTAGTGAGAAATTACCTCTTTCTCAAAAACTACGTTACTTCAGAGGGAGTCGTTTCTCACAATGTTTTATACTATCAACAGCTCTACGTTGCTCGTTACCAAGTAAGTTTTTATGCTAATATATATTTTGAGTAATTACCAAACGTGTACAGTGCCTTTAATGACTTTTTCTTAATTTATTCGTCATAAGTGAGGGTTTTTTTAGTGATTGATTTAACGTTTGATAACATAGATGATTATCACTCATTGTTAATGTTAGTAGAATGTATTGCATGTACACACTATATTGATTATTTATAATCCGTCCACTTTGAAATAAAAATAATAACAAGCCTGAAAATTCCACTTTCCTTTGAGTTTTGGGGGTGTTTTATTTTTAGTTTTAGGGATTTTTGTTCCTTCTTTTTGGGGGGGGGGGGGGGTGGGGGTGTTCTAAACTTCCAACCAATTAAATGTTTTATGTTTTCAAATAAATCTTGTATGTGATAACGTCAACAGTGATGAGTCTGATATGATTGGAAATATCGATTAGATGTTTTAATAAGTGATCGATCGATTAAAATAATTTTTGTATTGGTGAATATTTGGATCTATTGAATTGAAACTATCGATTGATTGGTTCTTTAGCAAGTGTTAAACCAACGATTATGTATAGGCAACTTACTGAAATAAATCGTTTGTATAAATCTAAGCATTTAACATTTATTATCGATGGAGATCATCGATCAGTCGATTGCAAACACTAATATTGTCCTTTTCTTTTCAGGAGAGAATTATGAGTTAAAATATAACGTCTGCTTACTGCTCCTTGTCCTTACTGCATTCCTCACCAGGATTCCTGGAAAGAGACTGTGACCCCGTGTGTACGGGAAGCAAAATGAATCTAAGATCTGGACTTGTAAGTATTAATAAGAGTGAGTTGGTTATTTAAAAGGTATACGGGATTGGTAGAGCTGACATATTCGCAGACAGTGTTCATGCTTTGTGCCATGGTGTGATTAACCCGATACAACGAAATAACAAACCTGTGAAAACTCGGGCTTTAAATCCTTTGTTGTGGTTCAGGTGAAAATGGTGAAAGCACAATTTTCAGCGTGTAAACCCATTGTCCTTGATTTTTGTTGTAACATTACAACCGAAATCAGGGCCCAATTTCAAGGCTCTGCTTACCGTAAGCAAAGAATCGGCGCTTACGGAAGCAGGGAATTCTGCGCTTACGTCAAGCGTAGTTTAACGGGTTAGCAGGGAATGTTTGCGTGTGCGCTTGCGTAGTCCACGTTACTTAGGCATTCTACGCTTACACAGCTAGCGCAGAAATTCGGCGCTTGCTCGGGGGTAGGGCGTTGAGATACAGCTTTCTCGAATATGACTTCATTTCAGAGGGAGAAATTTCACAGCGGGGGAATTGGTTCTAGTATGAAATTTATATTAGTAAGCTTTTAGACTACACAATGATGTTTTTATCCTTACCAATCCTGTATAAAGCCTTTAAACGAAGGATATTTTGCAATTTGTTTTGTTGTGACCAAGTTATTCTATATATCTAAAAACACGATTTTGAATACTTGTACACATACATATATAATATATTATTTTTATTTTTTTTAAAGGTAGAATCCAACGCAAAAATTTCTAGTTTCACATTCTTTGTTCGCAAAAATAATGCACAAAAAACATCATGTAAAAAATACTCCTTAAATATATACATTCAAGAGAAAATAATTATAAATAAATGTTTTTAAATAACTGTTCAGACAAGTGCACAAAATTAAAAAAAGAAAAATCATTACATTCACTCACTGTAATGAGACCCTCAGTTTGTATTCCCTTGTGAATGTAATCTCTTTAATCCGATTAACAACCATAATCCTGTCGGTATTGCTATGGGGGAAAATAGCATTTAGGCCCTTCCTAGCGTTATAAATGTGTACATAATTATCAAATATATATAGGACATGAGCCTGAAATTATCCCCATAGAGACGAACCAAATTGATCCATTTTGTTGTTTGTTTAGGGGTTTTTGGGGGGGGGGTTTCGGGGTATTTTTTTTTTGGGGGGGGAGATACAAGTTTTCCGCCATATTGATGGATTTGCTGGACGTTTTCAAACCAAAATTTAAGATCCATAAAAACGAGCTATGTAATTACAAGATCTAATAACAATTCTGAGTTGAAGCTTTCTTTATAAAAAAAAAATCACCATCGGCAACCGAGCAGACTAACAAACTTTTTGAATGATGCTGAAACACAATCAGCATGTAGATCACGTTGTCCACTTTAAAGTTTAGAGACTATGTCCCATAAACGCATTCTAAAAACTTCAACCTCATTCCAAAGTTGACGTGATGTCACATTATAAGATCAAATCTGAAGTCATTATAGCCTACGTTCGATGGTTTATCAAGCTTTTGTGGGATTTAGGAAAATACTTTCTCATGCTGTCTTGTCTCTGTTTTCCCGGCCAACTTCTACAAAAATGCATTCACCCGCCTCGTTCACTTTCGTTATATAAAACGAATGCCTCGTTGCGACGGTCAGCATTTAACAGTCACAAGGAGTAATTCAATTTCGAAAGTGAAACATTCACTGGTAACAAAAGATCATTAAAATTCATTAGGTCACAAAAATCATTCAATTTCGTAAAAGCCAGCAGCAAGAAGCAGGTCAACCATTCAATCGTATCAATATTTTAAATAGGTGTAGAAATTCAAATGAAGAATTGTGAAAGTGTAGTCTTGAATTCCTGTAAATGAAATAGAACGACTAAAACGAACCTGAATGAGAAGAACGAACACGAAATTAAATGCAACAGTAGGCCTATAGCTTTAAAAAATAACTCCTGTAGTTTGATTAAATTACGGGAAATGCGTGAATTTGAATGCTTGGTAAATTAAATTGAATTGATCTTGCTGAAAACAAATTGCACATTTAAGTGGGAAATCATACTCATCGATCTCGTTTATGTTTTGGTGTTTACCTAATTTCACCAAAATCAAGTAGTGAAATGTACTGGGGTTTGTTTTTGTTTTCCTCTTTTTTTAGGGGGTGTGCTTTTGTAAGGCAGTTAGGTTTATCGGGCGGGATTAATTTTCTGACAAACAATATTTACTGTAATTAAACGATTAAGAAATTTTAAGTGCACAAATATTATTAGGCAGATTAGTTCATTAAATTCGTAAATGAAGTGATTCCATTTTGTCAATTTATTTATTTTTCCAGCCGAAATGTTAATCACAACCAGCCGTGCTTCTCTCTGCCCTCCACGAGCTTCCACGAGCTGAGCTGGATTCCTCAGTGACGAGATCAGCCCACGCAGTCTCTTCCAAACATGCGCATCTTCCAGAAGCAGCAGCGGCAACCCCCAGCCCGACCCCGGCATCTAAACCGATCGTGTCATTCCACGTCCTTAAGGTATGTGGATTGGTATACACCATTACACAGACTTGGGTCAACTCATGGATACCGTCTAATAACGCAGATACCAAGCAACTCGTGGCAGTAGCATTTATACCCACTGGAATGTACTTGCACTTGGTATCTCACGTATCCCATACATGCTATGTGGTTATAGCCATAACGCGGATTTTGCAGAAGTCCTGAGATGTATTTAAGGATAGCTATGTAGAGGATTATATTTAAAGTTATAGTATGATTTAATGACTATTAAGTATTATAGGTGATAAGTTTGTCAAGTCCCAATTAAAAATAGCTGTCACGATGACATCAGTATCCACTCAGACACAATTTGGTGTTGAGTGCCACTAATTTTAGATAGATAAGTCCTAAGTAAAACAACGTGCCGTGGGAATTAAAGGTGTGATGTTTTGAAAGGGTGTAAATATTTTGTTTCAGTTGTACAGCATCGTACAACAACGAACCTGTGAAAATTTGTATCAAATAAGGTCACTTTTTGAGGAAACACCGAATCATTAATGGGTTTATGGCCATTAATTTTGCAAAATCACAGCTAGCTGCGGCTTCGGCTTCGGCTTTATAGGCTCTTCCATCTCATTAAACCCTCCTTACCTATAGCACCACTTGTCTGATAACTGTCTGGTGGGCTTAAGAGTCAAAGCCGAGGCCGTTGTTGGCAAAATTAAAATATGGCAAAAAAAGAAAATTATTGGTTGTAACATAGTGCGCGGTAGTAATAAGAAGTTAGTGTTTGTAAGGACAATTTTCAAGCACGCATGGCGGGTATTTTAGATTGAAATACTTCGCGGTGAAGTTGGTACTGGTATACATAAAGTGAATACAAGTAAACTTCAGGATAAACAAATCTCACAAAGTTCTACATAAAATTCACTCCAGTCTCGTAAACGACGAGCTATATTTAGGAGGGGAACTCCCCGAGTTTGATGCTCATCATTCAAAGAGATTCGCGTTCCACGAGCAATAGTTTTCCCGCCTTAGGAATTTATCCCGAGCATTTCCCAGTTTTATCAATCATTTTTAGCGCAGTTTGCTAAGTCCAGAAAAAGATTGCTTAGTAGAATATTGTTAAAAGCCAAACACCATTAGCAAATTCATTTCGCCTATGACTGCTCCCCTGCTGGGCCCATTGGCTATGCTTAGCTCAGAACTCTGTGCCCCGTAAAGTACGTAAATCCGTGGGCCGCTTATATTAAGTTCTTAATTTCGAGGTATTGAGGCAGTGCCGTGATTTTAGGCTCTGGTTGTTTTGCTTGAAATACATAGACCATCGATAGTTGTTAAAGACCAGTGTCTGCATGCCTGTGAACCGACACAATACATGACATAACAATGAAGATGATTGGCATTCGGGCATTCGAGTCATTCGGTCATTCGGCTCATTCAGTTATTCGGCTCATTCAGTTATTCGGCTCGTTCGGTCATTTGAGTCACGAGAAAATAGTGGGGGAACCTTTTGCTTACTATGTTTTCACTGTTTTAAAACATCAAGTTTTGGTCTGGTAAGATCACAACTTATTAACTTACTTATTTCTCAAAAACTATAGCATTTCAGGCCAAAATATTTCCAGGGAAGTTTTCCCACCATGACCATAATCATTACGTTGACCATGATCTGTGTAAGTTATAATATACAAGTTAGTCTGTTAACATTTGTTTTTGTCAATCCAATGTTGTGCACATCCTTAGAACAGTATCATATTAATAAGCATTTCGGCCTCGTAATATTGGGTCCTGAGGTATTATCATTGTCGTGCCTATGTTTGGGTGCTAAATACTTGTTTTGCAAGCATCTTTCGAATCTGTTATTAGGCCTTCATTTTGACCAGAAAGGATTGATCAATAAGGTTGATTTGAGAATTTGCCTTAATTTAAACAAAATTGTAACACTCATCTAATCGATTTTTTTTATTAAGATAAAATTAAATAAGCACTTGCATACTCTCAATTAAATTTTTTTTTTTTTTTTTTTCAGGGATTTTTCAGGTCGTCTCGAATTGCTGCCACGAGAGGTCAGCGTGTCCATGCTGGGCCGGTCCTGTATCTCCCCTTCATATCGGTTATACAGCCATGGGTCGCACATGCCCGGTGCCCCCCACGAGTCAGCTGTCGATGCTTCGCGCTCCGTCTTCAAATCCAATAAATGCTTGGGAACGAAATTCCCTTCTCCCGTGTGGACTTTGTGTCTAATTTGCGTCTGGTCGCAGCTGCTTTGAGACGTGAATGTTGAAAATGCTATAGATACTGATTTGCGTTGAATTTCAACTCATAGGCTCCGCTCAAGCTCTAAATTTTCTCGTAGAGTGTTCTTTAGTTTTGTGCGTCTATGCTCTCTCTCAGTGTTCTCACAGTGTTCTCTAGATTTTGGGGGTGTGGAGGCTTATAGTTTTATACAGCTGACATGGAAATTTAAAACAAAAGATATGAATATTACCTTGCCCGTTTGTTTGAAATCGTAGGCTTCACTCAAGCCGTCCTCGGCCGTAGCATTAATCTCGTTAGCCAGTTTCTTTCCACTATGCCCTTTGTTGGGTTGCTCGCTTGGGCGCAGCTGCTTCTTTTAACATGAATGTTGAAAATGTAATAGAACATTACCTTGAGCTAAATTTGACCTCGTAGGCTTCACTCAAGCCGTTGCGCTAAAAAGGCGCTAGTCTTTCCCCAAGGGGTTTACTTGCAAAATCGTCCAATTTATGCCAAGCCATGCACATTTACCATTTGATTCTTCTAATTAACTCTCTATTAATGAAGTAGGTTTGTAATTTAAAGGTAGGGAAATTTGATTGACACAATAAACAGATTTTGAGTTACTTCCAAGTCCAACTGTAAGTTCTCATCGGCATCAGGAAACTTGCAAACAAATATGTTTAATCTCGCTAATGCAAAGTTCTACTTCTGCTGGCCTTATAAACCGTTGCTGCTTTACTATGGCCTTCTTTTGGAATCCCAGAGATTTGCACATCTATTAATAGTAAACCGCTCTACAACTACCAGTCACTGATAGATTTATCAGCGTTGGGTTAACATTAAGTTGTCGCTGCATGAAACATCCGTCTGACCAGTTGGAATGTATGCCACAATGACATCCTCTATTTCAGAAGCCTAGACATTATCGCGCCGTATAATTAAAGCTGCACTTTGGCACAAAATGTCAGGGAGCAAGGCACAAGTTCAAACATGAATTTCTCGATTATTATTATTATTTTTTTTAGGTTTTAGTAAATTAGCCTTTGTGACAACGCGTATCTTTTTTTTAAAGCAATGCACAATGTTTTACATTACTTTGTCTTATAACCGCCCAGATCAAAAATGACCCACCAAGAATCCGGTTCCCATTCGGGTCAAATTCGTATCTGGGTTAGACTGACCCCTAGGCCTACTCGGGATCAGTCTCACAATGGGAGACTTTAGAACGCTAGGTGGCAGCAGACGTACACGTTAAATTGTCTTTCACGTAGTTCTCTGACCATGCGCACATGTCCGGCAACAATAGATTAATCTGAGGCCTTTTCCAAACCTCGGCTTGGGCTCAGGCTCCAGAAGCTTGGACTCCATCATTATGAAGCAGCGTGCATTTTGCACAGTGTTTCCAGTATCAAACGGAGCCTGGAGCTGGAACTTAATCCGAGGTTTCGAAAAAAACATCATGTAAGTCCGCTGCCACGGATACTCACTTATGCCATTGCCATCCCCACAACCCAGAAAAAAAACTTCCAATCCAAGGGTGCATTTCACTGGGAAGCATCATCTCCATTAGAAAATGAGGTTTCCCGAACATGTCATCAATCTGTTAGAATGCCTCAACTGCTATTTCATCTAAGTATGTTTTAAGGTCACATATTTAAGTAGATCTTATTGAGAGAGAGAGGGAGGGCGGGAAAGCATTTATGAAATATTTTCATGTTCGTTTGGATGAGGAGGTCTTTGGTGTTTATTGCAAGTTACATTTCTCCAGATCCCGAAGACGTGACCACAAAAACCCTTTCAACCTCTGATATTTAACTTACTCCGCTGCGCCATTTGTTTTCTCATTCAAAGAATAACCATGACAATGTTAATGTTTTTATTATTGGGAGGGGATGTACATAACTCTACTTCTTTCCCCCCCCCCCCCCTCCCCCCCCCCCCCCCTCTTTCGTCTTTTTCTGTTCCAGTGTCTTGAATGACATTTTTAAAAGTCTTTTGGGAGGAAGTTACATCACCAAATATGCACATTAGATACACGAGATTGAATGTGTGCTGTGCTTGATTCGCATCCGGCACTATAGGTAACATATTTAGATTATAAACGACAAGATGGACTACAAATACAAACGTATGAATAGTATGTTCATTCTAGTTTGATTTGAAATCTAGAAAACAGTTTAGGCCTACAGGATTTGTTTTGCGTAAAGCACGGGTTCTCGGTCCAGCCACAATTAAAGGCACTGAACAATTTTGTAATTGTCAAAGACCAGTATTCTCACTTGGTGTATCCCAACATATGCATAAAATAACAAGCCTGTGAAAATTTGGGCTCAATTGGTCATTGAAGTTGCAGAAAATAATGAAAGATAAAACACGCTTGTTGTACAATTAGTGTGCGTTCAGATAGGAATAAAAGGCTTCTGGCCAGAAGTCTTTTATTATTTTAGTGAGAAATTACCTCTTTCTCAAAAAGTACGTTACTTCAGAGGGAGTCGTTTCTCACAATGTTTTATACTATCAACAGCTCTCCATTGCTCGTTACCAAGTAAGTTTTTATGCTAATATATATGTTGAGTAATTACCAAACGTGTACAGTGCCTTTAACGTCGTGTTTCAGCCGGACTAATTCTATTAAATAGTTCGACATGTTTAGGTTCCAGTATTTCTGAGTATTGTGTACTAAACAATTGCAAATTAATGCTACACTGTTATAATTTTTGTTTTCATTTAGTTCAGTTCATTTCCGATCGGTTTCTTTTACACAGTATCAACTATCGATAAATATAACGAAGGATTAAGGATTGAATTTTTTTTTGTATCAGTTCTGTTTGTTGCTTTTATTAATTTAATTAGTAACTTTTCTAATGTCATTTTTATGTATTTCTTTTTGTTATTTATTTATTTAATTATTTATTTATTTGTGTATTTATTTATTTATTTATTTATTTATTTATTTACTTTTTTTTTATTTTTATTAGTTAGATAGTTATTTATTCAGTTAGTTTGTTAGTTAGTTAGGTATCTATCTATCGGTTCCATTATTGTATTTATTCGTCATATATGTTATTATTTTCTCCTTTTGGGGGGGGGGGGGGGGGGGGGGTTCTTATATCATGTGCAAGGCACTGAGTTGTTGAAGGGCCATGAAAGAATGATGCCCAAACAGTGAACATAATGACCTTATTTACACAAAATGCTCACAACAAACTATACATCCATAAACGAACATTCATGACAGGTCTACAATAATAAAACAACTAATTGGTATGATGTATTTACTCACGTAAAACATGATCGCTTTCTTGTATGTTTAAAGGCCCTGTACACTATTGGTAAGATCGAAAAACAAAAGTTCACAGATTCACACATAACTTACATGATTTAAAGTAAGTAATGGTAGAAGGGGTTCCTTAAAATATTTCTGCCTAAAATGCTATCGTTTCTGAGAAATGAGTAAAACAATAGTTTTTATCACGCGCGATAATAAACTTGATGTTTGAAAAACAGAAAACACATAAGGTCTCTTTTCACTATTTTCTCGTGTGACCTTGATGACCAATTGAGCTCAAACTTTCACAGGTTTGTTTGTTCATGCATATGTTGAATCACACAAAATGTGGACACTGATTTTGAGCTGTTACCAAAATTATACAATGCCTTTGAGTACAGTCCAAGCTACATTTTCGTAATCTTCTTGGTCATTCTTGTAATTGACAAGATGATATTTTTTCGAAAAGTGTATCATCCTTGACTTTACTACGAAGTGATTTGAAGACTAGTTACTCAGTTGATGGAATTACTGCCAAGTTGGCCCAAGTCGGTGATTTACTTTGGCACTGGCTGAATGAAGATTCTTTTAGTATTACGAACTCAAGGTCTCTTCATTCATCAATATAAATACAACCACAAGCTCTATTTAAAGTGAGGGAGACACGGGGACTTTTCCAACTATGTGTATTTTTCTTGTCTTCTGGTTATTCCAAATTCAGCGCTGTATGGTTACACATCGTGTACACTGAAGAGGGGCGTAGGTCTTCTAAGGCCCAATTTTCACAGGCACACAAGGTACTTTTTTGTTCCAGTAACAGAAGTTCGTTAGTAATCAAATGGCTCCTGACCAGAAGAATTTGGTGTAACTACTACATTTTGTGGGTGGAACTACTCCGTAAGGCATGTTTTCCCATTCCCATGCACAATTTAACCTTCCTATAATGGGTTACGATGTCAGGAGACCAATCACACTTTCGCTCTCAGTTTTCATGAAACACAAAATTGCACAAAAAAGGCTTATACACCGTTCAAACGTTCGCTATGTCCTACCGGACACACGGCGGAATGTCCGCACAGCTCTGTGTTGCACACACTCTGTGGACGTTCCTTCAAGTTCAGGACTGTAAAAAAAAATAACGCTGTGTGGACGTGTGTAAGTCCACATAATGTTTCAAGTCCCTACACTATGTGGATCTCTTTTGCTCTCAGGTCCACACTGACACCACAGCCTACATGTATATTTTGTATCTTGTGAGCTATGAAAACTTCCATACCAATTTTAGTAGAGAAAATAGTAGCAAATGTCTGCTTTTGTAGAGCAGTTGGCCGATCCAACACAGTATACACAATGACATGGTTAGTTTTTTTCTGAATCGAAATTGTTTTGTTTTTGTTTGTTTGTTCTGCCCAGGATAACCCCCACGTCTATAAGTTTGGCCAACCGATTCGACTACCCACCGCTGTTAATAAGCAAGGCTTGAGGGGGGGAGATGCCATACTATAAGCGTGCCCGAAATATATTATCATCTTACATAATATCACCCGCCACGATTGTTAGCGAGGTATGTCATAATAATTATGTAATGTTTACGTTCTCTCCGTGGATCGGTTGGTGACGCTTTCCATCATGGCCGCCTCATGAAATAATGACTTCTTCTGCAAAGTTCTGGTTGCGGAAGTTTTCGCCCCAAAATGTCTCCGAATCATCAATGGATGAATCACATTGAACACATCCACTTTGTATTCAGGTGCTTAGGTAGAGATTCTGCCGATCAATGATTATTGGTAAGTTAATGGTGTGACTGATTCTCTACCGCGCGACGCCGGCCTCGCTTCTAAGTGTTATGTAAGATGATAATATATTTCGGCCCCCCCTCAAGCCTTGCTTATTAACAGCGGTGGGTAGTCGAATCGGGTGGTTTGGCCCAGGCCTGGCCTAAATTCATCTGCTACCTGACATTATTGCTTTTAATTAAATTATTAATATAGCTTTATTGGTGGAACCAGCCACAACCCAAATAAATCGCGATCCATTTTGACTCTTGTTTTTGCTAAGCGTTTTGTTCTGAAGGCTAGTTTAAAAAGTGGATCGTATAATTGGTTCATGTGCTACAATTCCTTTACAGCGGCGCAATTCTTTTCCTTTAAATCAGGTTAAAGGTCCAGACCACAGCGTCGTGACTCCCATGATCATATATCAGCCCTAGTTAGTTGGTATCAACACTTAATTAGATGCAATGCCAAGTGACTTTATGATAAGGGACACTTGAGCTCGTAATGAACTCATTTCCAAACGGTGTATCTCAAGTGTTAGACGGCGCGAGCAGAGCCCCGGACTCCGGTGGAGTAGGTTTTTATACACGTGGCCTTTTGCCAGCTATAGGTAAAGACCACCCCGCTTGATCGCTTCTCTGTGGGACACACCTCGTATGATACTTAACTTGAACCAAGAACGTGTCTGAAGACTCGACGGATCATTCAATCAGATTGCAGTTGTTTCAACATTTTACTTAAATCGGTTACTAGATTTTAAAGATGGAATACAATGTAGTTTTTTTCTTTTCTTGTTGGGGGAAGTTAACTTTGTGCATTAACTGATATCGTACTGCGTATACCTGAACTGGTATATCAACTTATATTTTAACTTATATCTTAATAACTTAACATATATTTTAACTGATATCTTTTTGATGTCTTAACTTACACCTAAACTGATATATAATTTAACTTATATCTTATCTTAACTGATACTTTAAATGGTATCTTAACTATCTGAAATGATATCTTAACTTATATCTGAACTGAAGGCACAGCTATAGTTGTTAATCGGATATCATCACAGCTTTCACATGTTTAGTAATTCCTCCTTCAAAAGGGTGTTCTATAGGTTATTGTGGTAGAAAATACGTTGGTCATCTCTCGCTGTTCATGATAGAAGATACAAAATAGGCATTTCTTATGTCTTATTGTGTTTTATGATCAGTCTTGTAAAGTTCTTCTTGTTGATGGACTTTGGAAAATTACCACAAGGAACGAAATTGCTCTCCTGTTTTACAAAAGAAAAAAGGTTACTCGTGATGTCTGTAAACAATAAAAATCGATTCGATTACGGAATTTGTGGACCAATAATAGTTGAACAGCGTAAATCAGAACACTCAAAATATTTTCAAGAAACCGATGACACTTTTAACAGGCCCAAACTCCTGGAAGAGAGAGAGAGAGAGAGAGAGAGAGAGGGGGAGAGATACGACTAATGTTGTCCTCGTAAGGTTCTTAAAATGTTTGTAATTACTGTGTACTTTTGTTTTTGTATTGTTATTTTGTTAGAATTCTGATTGTATGACCTGAGCTTTTTACTAAGCCACACACTCAGACAACCGGGCCCTATGGGTCAAAACGAGGTTTGTATTCACGGCTAGGCTACTGATCCAACCTATACTGAAAACTATAGTGTTGTATCCAATTTCTATTTGAGACTTGGAAAACCCAACTTGGCAAATCGGTATCATTCCTATCGGTGTTAAATGCAATTTATGAGGATGGGTATCCCAGAAAAATGAAGAATCAGTTTTAAACCCTTAATGAACAACTTGCATTTTGTGCATTCTGCGAGTTTGTGCAAATGACCATGGAGAAATGACCGTTTGCGCAACATCAGGTGCATGTGCGGTCGTGGTGACAATTTATTTATGGCTGATCATGGCCGGAGGTCCTCCATTAGACAACCTGTATCAGAAGTGTTAATTTTGGTGTACCTTTTAAGTAAAAACTCATTTTTTTTTTTTTTTTTAAACAGCCATCATGATGGAAAGAGCCAAGTGGTTTCCATAGACCAACTCTCTGGCTGAATGTTTGGGTTGTTTGGGTTTTTGGTGATTTCCCTCCCCCCCCCCCCCCCCTTCTTCTTCCATATCTTCTTTTTCTTCTTCATCTTCCTCTTCTTCTTCTTCTTCTTTTTCTTCTTCTTCTGTTCTTTTTATGAATGGAATTTGATACATCTTTTGAACATTATACATTGTGGTATGAAAAAGTAATATCATTATTGAAACAAAATAGCACCATCACTTCGGACTTTGGCGGGTAATATTATCAAATACATGTAGAATGGCTTTGTAAATCACCATAATTTGACTTTGTAAAATAGCTTGGTCTATTTTCGTTAAGGATTATATCAATTATGGCCTTTTGTCACAGGCTTTTATGCAAATATTGGACTTGGTGTGTGTGTGTGTGTGTGTTATTGTACATGTATGTGTTAATATCCGCAAGCTAAGGGAATCCCTTATATGGCGGGCCAGAGAATGTTATATCTGTACCGACAACACGTTATGGGACCATCAACCACACGTCATAGTACAAATGCCTTCATTCACCGAGTGCCAGAGACGGGTCTTGGTGCTTGCATTTCATTGGCTATGCGCGTAGCACGTGACGCACTGCGCAACCGCAGAGTTATGCGAAGCATAAGGTCATCATCGAGGAGACGAGAAAACTTCACATCTTGTCTACTGCAAAGAACACCCCTGACATTCCGCGCACTCGCTAAGGTTCGTTCGTCTAGCCTGACCGGTTTCTTGATCGGAGTAAGCCGACTGTACATTCCACGGTCTACTCGCCTTGTTGCCGCTTCTTCCTTTCTTTCGTCGTCGTCGTAGAGCAACCCCGGAAAAAAATACTGCCAAAATGGAGGCCATCAAGAAAAAGATGCAAGCTTTGAAGGCGGAAAAGGAGAATGCCTTGGATGGAAAGGATACCGCCGAGAATGAGATGAGAGCGGCCAAAGAGAGGGAAGAGGCGGTGAGTTTTGACATTTCCAAAATGATAAACAATTCAGGAAGCATTGAATCCTCATATAGAAAAGACATGTGTGTTATTATTACTCTATGTTAAAAAGTGATCACCCTATGCCCCAAGTAACTTACCACGAGTAGCATTCTTTCACTAAAAGTTTGTAACTTCGCAAAGAAGATCATTGAAAGTTTGCTTTCTACATAAAATGCATTGAATACTTTGCATAAGAATGAACTGACTTTGAGGCCCCTAATAATGACCCAGCACGTATTACACGTACAGGAGAAAGTATGTTATGACTCACAAAAACCTTCCGTTGAATTGCTGGAGTTATTGCCGGAAGGAAGTGAATTGGTGACACCAAAAACACCGACCTTTCACGGGCCTCATTTTGTATGTATTGTTTGCTATGGGAGTTTGGGAATGTTTGACGAGACCATATTGTTATGACCACCAAGGTTGTGTGTCTATTGCTGCCATATAAAAAAAAACTGCAGCTTAACCAAAATGTCTTTTGTTCAAGAAAGAACTCTGAGGGTTGTTTAAGTCAGCCACGGAGCCCAAGTGACTTCTGTCCTTGGATGGCCAGACGTGATTTGGAAAACAAAATGCCATATTAATGAACAGTACGAAAGTGTTTATTATTGTGAATTTGTGAGTAAAAAGCTCATCATAAATTACTAAAGTGTCAAATTGTTGTCGATATTGTTTTCTTACGAGCCAAATGTACGTAAGAATAATGCGCGTGAAAGCATAACATGTTTAATAACTTTGTTAATACTTGAAATCACAGCGCTTCATTATTTAGATTAAGAAATTAAAACGTGAACTCCCACTCCCACCACCCCCACCTCCGCTTAATTTAATCGTGCAGATTTAGTCAGCATACAACAGTCGTCGTAGTGCAGCGGCCCGCGCAGTCGCGTGTCGCAAATGAAGGGTGTACAGCATGTGCCCAAACGGAGCACATACCACGCATACCAGTCAACATTCCATGCCCAAATAAATATAACACTACGACCATTTAATGAACAGTTATTTTAAACGAGACTTGCTATTTCCTAATTGACGAATCTTCTATAGCATTATATCGATCAGGTGTTTTACGTTTTAAAAAAATGCTTCAAATAATTTAGAAAATTTGTTTGAAAATAATGTTGCACTTTCGGGTTTTTTTTTTTTTTTTTTCAATGAATGTTATCATTTTGTCCTTATGCCCCCCTCAATCGAAATGGTCTGCCCTTGAAGTTGGCTGCTTTTGTAATTGTTTCAATTATAACTCCTTTGGGTGAAAATACTGAACTCATTTGTTTGTGTTAATTCAATCCAGGTTTGCTATGCTTTTGATATTGCAAATCTAATTGTTGTAATCTTATTAGCCAATTAATTACATTGTTATGCTTTATAAATTATGAGGCAAGGAACAGAATGTATCATTTTCTTATGGAGACATCGAATTGAAAATAATAAGAAGAACATAATTATAGCCCAAACTTTCACAGGTTTGTTATTTCATGCTTGTGGTTGATCACACACAACATGAACACTGTCTGCGACTATTTTGTGAGCTCTACTGTCCTGTTTGTTTGTGTGCTTTGTTTTGTTTTAGGGTTTTTGGGGGGTGGGGGTAGGGGTGGGGGTTTGCACCTCCATCTCTACAATGTTTATTATTTTCACATGAATGTCGCCACAACTTATTGCACCCATGCTGAACACCAACACACAGTTTGCAGTCACAACTTTTAAAGGTAGTGTCATAATTTGGTCATGACCCCGACAAAATTTGTAATTTCTCTTCGAAAGCTTTGGCTATACTTGTTATAAAGATGGTAATAGTGGTAAGCATTCTTCAAAATTATTTCGTCTGAAATGCCACCGTTGATTATAAATCAAGAAAACAATTGGATCTGAGCCTAACGATTCACGCATGAATCGTTTCTCAGAGTTCTGAGGGTTGATCGTTCACGAATGCTGCAGCCAGAGGAGCGGTTGGTACCCGCTGTCACCTCACTAAACGTGGATGGATTCAACATTCTTGTGAAAATACTGTGACAGGTTTTTGCTGTTTTCTCAATAAGAAGACACTGTATCATTCAGCTGAAACTTTCACGAGTGACTTTTATTGTTTCTTTCTTGATTTTTGCCATCAAATCAGCATTAGGTTGGTAAAACCAATCTACCTTTTAAGGGTCAGGGTGTACTTTTTGTAATTAGGCCCACATCACAAGTTAATGACCATACAAACTTGGAGAGAATTGATATTATCAAACATTTTTAGAAACGAACTCATTTGAAGTAATGTATTTATAGAAAGGGATAATTTTCCACCCCAAAATTTGAATTTGAGAAAGGCTTCAGGCATGAAGCCTTTCTCAGGCTTCTGAAAGTACACAATTCCATGCAACAAGGGTATTTTTTCTTTCATTATTTTCTTTCAACTCCAATGACCAATTTTGAGCCCTAATTTTCACAGGTTTGTTATTTTATGCATACACCAAGTGAGGATACTGGTCTTTGACAATTACCAAAAGTATACACTGCCTTTAAGAGGTAAAGACAGTACTACTCCTCCCTTTGTATTTTCGTGCATATTAAAATATGTGCACCGTATTCGAGATACCATGTATAATACGTGTGCCAGGAATTAAATCATTAAGCATAACCATAGAGCAAGAATTAATTAAAGATCATAATACCCTTTACATATTTTTCTTTTCTTTTTTTCTTTCTTTCTTTTCTGTTGTCAGTCATTATAGTTTAATTCAAATTTCACGTGTGTCGATCAGCTTCCTTTCGAGTCGGGTCACCATTTCAAAATAAACACAAAACCGACAGAATTCCATCGAGTGCCTGCTGACAAGGTCAAAGGCCATCAATTATGAAAAGTGTAATCACAAAATAATGAGGGCGCTGCTCAAGGAGATCGTAATAAAAACCCTTTCACACAAGGGCCCAATTTCATAGAGCTGCTTAAGCAGAAAATAGTGCTTAACAATTTCATGCTAACCAAAAATGAGCAGGATACCATTCACAAATAGTACATGTGACATAGTATTTTGGCTGGTTACCTTATTTTGCTAAGCATAATTTTGTTTATGCTTAGCTACTGTTCGTGCTTAAGCAGCTGTATGAAATTGGGCCCAAACTGACTTCCCAGGATTTACCGAACCTGGGTGCCGGGGGGTTAAAACTCCCCAGGAATTTCCTAGGGTTTTATGATTTCCATGGGAATGTGGTCAGTAATGTAAACATGGCCTAAGAATTAAACGTTAATCTGCATGACAATTATTTCACGGTACTTGTCTCTGTTTGTACGGATTGAACATTAACCCGCCGTATGAGCACGCCATATCATCATTTTGATAACTACAGTTTGACTTGGTCAAGCTGATCCGGAAAAATAACAGTGGGATTGTTACTCAGATTCTGCGTCATTTTGAACCATTGGGGTCACCTTGACACAGATTCCGGGTCATATTGACCCAGTAATCGGATAGGGCCCCACGGTCCAGATGATCCGGAAGTTTTTAGAGTGTAATTGTTATTTTTGTGGTTTTGTATAGAGTTGATAGCGTGTCACCAACCGAAATTATCAAGATTTGTGTGTTAGTGTTTTTAAGAGCGCAAAAAGCAAGCAACATGTAACTTTCCAATTAATGTTAGGGTCTGTGATTCGGTGGACAAAGCTTGGTGCATTTTGTGATTGAATTCCTTTCTTCACTCTTATCAGAAATTATGTATACTATACTAAAATGGAAATAATAATCGATCCATTCATTGAGAGACAGTGACGTGTTATTCACCCTCGCATCGTTTGGTTTTCTTGTCTTTCCAGGCTCAAGATGAGATCAAGGAGCTCCAGACTAAGATGAAGAATGTCGAGAGTGAACTTGACCAGGTGCAGGACAAGCTGACGACCAACGAACACAAGCTTGAGGAGGCCGAGAAAGCACAGGCAGCAGTAAGTGTACTTTTCCCCATCTCAATAGCGGCCTCAATTGAGCTGTAAGCTCAGTGTAGAAAATGTTGCTGAGCAAATTCATTAGCCGATCAGAATCATAAGGGAACCAGTTAAGAAATGTGTTAATAGAAGGGAGTTTTGGTTGGTCACCTGTATTCTGAGAACAAGTTTGAAAGGCCGTGTCCGAAGAGTCTAAATTGGTGGCTACGGCTACGGCTACAGCTACAGCTTGACTGCCAGGCGTCATCATGCGTTGACGAGTAGGACGTCTTCAGCAACACCCTTAGCAACAGTAGTAGTCGTAGCAGCTAGTTGCTAACGCACCCGGAGGGTCCATGATGAACGGGGAATGGTAGACCGTGAAGCTCGAGGAAAATGGCTCCCGTCACTGCTCAGTATCTCAGGGGTTCGAGATTTTATTTCGGTTTTATATTAAAAATCACCCGTCTGGCTGTGACAAGCTGGTGGTATCTCCGTATTGCTAGATAACATTATATAGTCAACGTAGGCTCACTCAAGAAAATAGACTCCTGTATTGGTCGCCATCGCTAAGGTCAAACGGAAACGTGCATGTGCCGTCTTCATTTACGACAATGAGGGCGCTGTTTGGGCGTGTGACGTCATAAGCACGGTGTCTTTGACACGCATGTTAATGTGGGGATGTTTCTGAAGATGGCAAGATTTAGTAAAATATATTTACATTAATGTGCACATCAATGACATCTGAATGCAATTCCTAGCTAACCCTCATTGAAAATATGATGGGTACAGTCTATCGGTTCAGATGTAAATCATAAGGGAGCTCTATGGTACGACACATAAGTTGTGCTAATGGCCGCGCTCCTCAACTCTAGACAGACGGAGGACAATTAATTTTGTATTTGCAACAAAGCAAATTAGCACCGTTTGCACTGAAATCGTTTGACCCTGGTGGTAGATTTTGAAGGTCGTCATTTAAATTTCACAGCTTAGTGCTTCTGTGGTTCGGATACATACAAACCTTTTCATTAAAACCAAACTAATTACTGGCTGCTGTACGAAATGTGAATAGTAAGTTAAAATGGCGTATAGAGTCGCCTAGTGACGTCACACCGCCTTATATGGCGAGCGCAAGTAGTAGTACCCGCGGCCTGATGGTATGCAAGCCATGCGAGTCTCGTGGTTGGGGAGAGCACCTAGCACGCATGCACACACACACGCACGGACAACGATGCGATCATAGAGAAAGCTTGCTCTATGATGCGATGCAGTGAAGGAAGAGACCATCCGGAATCGCTTTGAAACATTTACTTCATCAGGGCACAATGCAATCATTATTAATACAAACCTAGTTAGCGTATAAATGCACAATGTTATCTGTGACATCACATGTTTATAAAAGCGCTCTGAGTGGGTCTTATAGAAAGTAAAGCATGTATTGTAACGTCTGCTTAAGGAGCGGCCATTAGATAGTACAATGTGTCGTTAACACTGCTAATTGAGCGTAAAAGTAAAAGGTATGCAAACTTGCTTAACCCAATTTGATGGCTCTGCTTACCGCGGAACTTGGCGCATACAGAGGCCAAATTCATGGGCTGTTTTGCGGAATACCCTGCTTCCGTAAGCACCGACTTTTTGCTTACACTCAGTGTAACTTACAGTTAAAAGAACCATGGCATTGGGCTTGGTGGTTTCTGTGAGCAAGAGTGACGCAATAGTTCAGATCCATTGTGAGCTTCTCGATCGTATGAAATACTCTATTTCTCACGCATGTTTTCTGCATAGTAAGCACCAAAAAGGGTGCTTTCTGCTAACAGCTTCAAGAAACAAAATTTGGGCCCAGGTGTGACGTTGTTCACGGGCCTCGAAGTGTGACGTCAGATGTTCTGGCCGAACTTCTCCAACACGTAATAAGGTTACCTGTGGCAATATCAACACAAGAGGGCGTACTAGCCTTGCTGCTTGCCCTCACCTCACCATGGAGCAATAATTCACCTGTTCCCAATTATGTCACCATTGTAGTCATGAATGGAGGCATCAACGTATCGTACAATCACTGATCTCTATTATACTGAGTATACAGTATAATAGAGATCAGTGCGTACACTACGCCATTATTAAGTAGTATTCTTTCACACAATCAAAATAGTAAAGTCTCCCACGGTCCAGTGTGGTTACGTAACGTAAAGAAACAACCCCCCTTTGTCAGTAGTTCTTCTGAGGGTCTGCTTTATATGGTCAGTGTGGCAACACCTCCAGGGGAGGCACTCCTATTTATCAACGAGTGACTTTTTAGTCGTATGTGTTGATGGATGAAGCGCAAATCCGGACATCGCAATGGATAATATAAACCATAATAAAAAATTATGACAAACGAACCAAATAAAGAATACCATTTTTTGCTTTCGTGTTTAACCTATTTGGCTATTGATGGGACGTTTGTTTTCAAACACACACAAATTTAAGCTCTCCAATCCAAGTAAAACAGGTTTTGTTAAGGGAGCTCTCCATCGGTGTTAATATTACTATTTGAAGCATTGAGTATTGGAACAAGTAAATACTTTCAAACTCTTGTGAAAATGTTGTATCATGTTACTTTTTAAATAATATCCCGTTCATAAAGGAATCGCCCTTTTCTACATTATTCAACTTAATGTTTGTTTTATTTTATTTATTCATTTATTTATTCATTTATTCATTCATTTATTATGAACGCGTACGAATGGAACTTGATGATAATAAAAATGTATTGAATATGGGAGGTCACTTTCTAAAGCTTGCCATGTGTTCGTCCTCCTTTTTTAAAGGTTTGTAACTTGATACAAACTTCGGAATTCAGCCCGACCGGTTTAAAGTTCTTTCAACCCATATTATACTTGCAATACTAAATAATGACTGCCGATTTTTTACTAGAGTTTTAGAGATTAACATGACTTTCCGTTGTTGTATAGTAAGTGACTCCCCCGGGTCACGCACCAGCTTGATCTGATAACACAAGCCATTTCAAGGTTGACTGTATTATGTACATAAGACGTGTGCATGAACTGCAATTGTGAACTGTACCCACCAGTTGTATTTTCCACCATACGTTTTTTTAACACAACTTTTCTGCCGCAGTATTCATTCGGAACGCTTCGCCCAAAACTGGATGTGAAATTTTAAAGTCTTGTAGAAAAAAAAACCCGTCCACTTTGGATACTGACTTGTGGGAATTATAGTCCAGCTCAGCTTTCCGGTAGAAACCGTGTCCTTCGGTAACTATTGTCTTTGAGGAATAACCACAAATCAAAAGGAAAATGCAATCTATTAAAAACAAGTTGGCCTCGCTGAGAGAACAGGTTGAGGTAGCCGAGGATAATGCAATCAAGCATCAGAGAATAGCCAAGGACTACAAAGAACGGTTGGAATGTGTAAGAATTAAATGTGGTTATTTGTATATTTAGGCATTTCATGTTGGGGTGTTCGTGGTTGTGTATTAAAGTGACATTTTGTGTTACTTTTGCAGTTTAGGTTTTGACGTGCTCGATAGCCATTGTAAGGGTCATGCCCCACCACACTTGCTGGGGGAATAGGCTTGCATTTTCGGTATCGCCGCGGAGGCGAAAGGTTGTACGACGTTCATGTACCCTGGGTGTCTGCTGCTCTACCAACGGCTGCTAGTCCCTTAATTTATGTCAGATGATATCCTTACCTGTCCAGCAAGGTTGAGATAATTTATTGAGAGAGGAAGAGGCACTTTGAACCAGTGTCAGAGAACTGTTGAAATCGTGAAAAATTATTAAGCCACTGTCGAGTCTAGTGGTGTGGTGGTCTTTACTCTTGACCTCGCACAACGCTTAGCTCCTTTGCTTTGGGCATTGCGAGAGTTAATACGGCTGCGCGATGAAACTGCAATAGTTAGCGTTTTAGCTTCCAATTCCGGTAAAAAGGTGAATCAAAGCCTTGCATCTAATTAAGAATTATATCAGAAAGTATGCTTAAAAAGAGACTTACACTACAGCTCTGGGCCCTCGGGAGATAATTAAGGACTGGTTCGTTGGGATGGGGCTTAATTAAAAACATCGCATTTCCTGAACAATGTTATTTTCAATTTCTTTCTCATTTTCCTATGTTAAAGCTGTTGTTGTGTGTTGTGTGTAGTTTTTTCTCTCCAGAAATTTGGAAAACAGTGCTACATGGTTCTAAACGAAAAAAATGAGTTGTAATATTAAATTTCTGTATTAATTTTCTGTATATTTTTTATTTATTTTTTACACTAATATTTAGGGAATTTAAAAAGCTTTGATAGCTATTGTTGGCAATGATCATGTGGCTTTCACTGGGTATTCGTTTTATGTAAAGAGATCAAATTCACGACGGGGCTTTCATACTGTCCAAAGTGACCAAATATTGTTTTATAATAATTTATCGCATTTTGTCAAGGCTTTTCGAAGTGTTTCCCTTAATTTTAACTGTGGAAAAGTAAAGCTTACACTTTGAAGACATTTTTACAGTAATTACGGGAACAGCAGAATTGCATTTTTAAATTGATTACTCATAGGCCTAATATAACAAGTATTATTCGGAAAAGTTATAATGTTATAATGAGGAAACATAACGGGTACCAATCGCAATTGCATGGAAAACACCTGTTCGAGAATATTCGTCCGCAAATCCATATTTCAACAATTCAAATGAACATATTTTCGATGCTTTTACGTAAATTTGCAATTCGTATTGAAAGTAAGTTCTTTAAAATTACATTTGGTTTGCCAACCGCAAGGTTTTAACAAAACTGTACTGAAAGCTTTGGATCTAGTTTGTTCGCGTAGTGGTAATATTAACTGGGTCAGTGACTCAGCCGTGAAACACCTTTCAGGGAGGTTGTAGGGGGTACACTCCTAGTCCAAAATTGGTATACCTCGACTTTTTTTGCGGGGGAAACCCGACTCAAGATGTATTATTTTCAAGCAATGAAAACTCTCGTTTAGTGTTATCAATGGGGTTTTATTGAGTTGAATCTGTCACATTATAATTTGAATCAATTAAACATCATCATTAATTTAACTTTGATTTGTTAAAAACGAACGTAACTCGCATTGTTCTACTTGATAGGTCTTTTTACAAAGCATTTATTTTCAAAAGTTGTTTTTTTTTTAAATAGAAATCAAAATAAAACTGATTTAATAGCTTTTTGTTTTTCTTTTTAAAAACTCGCGTAAATAGCCGAAACTAATCGGCACAGTATCTGTAATAAACGGGGAGTGGTACCCCCGTTACTGGGCATCTGATGTACATGTGGTCATGGCGGCGGTGCATAGTGTAATGTGATTTTCTGCAATGGCATAGCATAACAAGCTAGCTATGTGGGAGTGCCACTAACATACACGTCCCGTATAGCGCTGGTTGTGTGTGAATGCTGTGACCATACCAAGGCGTTGAGTTTCAGTTTTGTGGTCGAGTCCGGTGGTTTTAGGCTGCCATTTGTTCCAGAAACGAGGAACTAACAGCAAGGGCGTGTGGAATAGTTATTTTGCTAGGACTTAAAACAAGTAACTTCGCCGAAAATGGAAACTCTGAAGAAGAAATTGGCTCAGCTGAGGAACGATGCCGAAGAACAACATGACGAAGCCGACAGGCAAAGGAGGATTGCCAAGGAATACAAAGATCGCATGGAAACCGTAAGCCAGGGTTTATTGTTTTCAGAAATGTGTCCTTTTCAGTCTTGTGTCACATCAGAAAGAAAAAACATGTACAATTCAGAGTGTTGTTATCAATCGTTGTCTTTAGCAGACGGTTAGTAATTAATAGTAAGTGTTTTATTGAAAATACAAATTCTCTTCTGGTCTGAGCAAAAGTGTCTGGCCGGCTCGCTGAAAAAGGAGGTGTTTACACAGAAAATGACCTTTTACTTGCAATTGTATGAAGCCGTTCGTTAGTAGTGGACAGACAGGAATAGTTTCTCGCAAATTTCACCATGGAACTACAAGCAGTGAATGCAGTGATCAATCTTAAGGCGGCTAAGTCAATACTATAGTTGTTTTTATACATGTTGTTATCCATGATTGTATCATAAAATTTGTCAATGTCTTATTTAATTAATTGTAATTTTGAATGATTTCCAGTACACATTCATTGCTGATTTTCCAACTGACGTTCATTGCAATCATACCTTTTATGATCGACATGTATTATTTATCTTTCCCCTTTTTTGTATTCCTGTCTACCGGGGCGAGATCCACATTTGATTAGAACATCTGTTCTGAAAACCACTCTCTGTGCTAGTCCAAGTTCCAACAACACTTGTTTTAACACTTGGCTGGAGTTTGACATTATCTGGCATATGAACACAATGTAGGGTCCAAGTGAATGCTCAATGTGTATACTGCACATATATATCAATTTTAGTTCCGGCCCTGGGGTATTCGGGACTAGCAGGGGGCACATGGCCGTGGATGTAAAATTGGACTTGAGTGATACTGATATAGTTCCCAGCCATGTCCCGCTATATACTGTACTACCCGCCAGGTAAGGACTTGGTTTTTGTTCATCACCGGCTTTACCCCAGCACTGGCATGCGGGTCCAAAAATTTAAAAATTAAGTGAGAAAAGGAGAAAAGTATTCAAATGTTTGGGTTGAACTTAGCACCTATTTGTGAAGTCCTTGGCCAGCTGAGGTGATCGGTCCCAATTCTTAGACGGGCGGGGTAAAACTAGATCGACTCGATCAGAATGTCAAAAATAAGGTTTTCCGCATAGAACATCATAGCTCTATACTTGTATCTGAGGGAAGTTTTTTCATCAGAAGCTACACTATGATTATCGCAGCTACACATGTAATATGTCGTTAATCACGTTCCTAAAATGACGGATTGAGGTAGCGAAAATCTAGTTGCACTACGGTGCAAATGTAGTGGCATTACAGTGCATGATTTTGTCATGGCAAAAAGGAAATTTCAACTTTTCAATATCCAAAGGAAATTTTAATTCGTACTGCAGTGGTATGGCATCTTTTTACAGAAGATTTGGCATTCACAGATCCACAACTCAACTCTATACGATTTTAGAACACATTTGAAAAGCTTGTGTACATGTCAAGCTTAAAGCATACATTACATTGTAGCTTAATTATAATTCTGTCTATTAATTAAAATTTTAGAAACTAAGAACATTGTTATAGGCCTACACTGTAGACATTAAGATAATATGAACACTTGCTGGCTATCCATTATATTTTATTTTCATAATTTCTGCCCAACAGTAGCTGTGTAAGCGAATGCCTGGTTACATGGAGTACGCACGCGCACAAGCAAAAATTCCCTGCTAACCCGTGAAATACAGTTGACATAATCCGTAAACGCAGACTCTTTGCTTAAACTGGGCCCTGATCTTTCCTTGGGCTCCTCTTTGCCACGGCTTGATCTAAAAAACTACCATGGAGCCCAGTAAAAACCCAATTTGTAGTCAACATTTGGAAAAAGGGCCCATGCTGCAGTATATTGACTTTAATGAGCAAGCTCCATATTGAAAGGCTGAATTTGTTTTGTTGTGATACAATGTACAGTACATGTAGGCCTACATAAGGTACACTGTGTGCTCAGTATAGCAAACCATGAATGACAGCATGGGGCAAGCCAAGCTCATGCTGCATTGGTAAGCACATCATGCAGACTTACTGTATAATTTATGCTCTCTTCCTGATTGCTGTGAGTATTCCAGTGTAAAGTCAAGTATTGCCCTGTGTTTTTATCACAGCCTTGGGTTACATTTACAAACAACATTAAGTAGTGTATAAATAATTTTAATCCATGGATGTATATTACTTTTGCTTGAAATAAAGGTCAATTTGAGTATTAAGTCTTCCAGGAAACATTATCAGTGTGATTTCTGGGTATTTTTTCCTGATTTCAGGCTTTTCTTAAAATCTCCTCAAGCCTTTCAATTTTCTTTGAAGGAAAGCAATCACCAAAGGGAAAAAGAACTACATGTAGTCCAGATTGTGTCCAAAACCTGCAGGTTTTTTTTTCCTCTGGTAATGCAGAGTCTGTTAACCTCCTGAAGTGTAACATCTGTGAGGTTCTAGGTCTAGAACCAGGGTGACCCACAAGCCATTTCATGTAATAGGAATATTGACATTCATCAAATCTGTCGCATCCCAACATTATATACACTGCTCTGTTTCGTCTTGGTTTTTATCTTTTGATGCTATAAGAAACGGCTCTTTTCTCCCACACCTACTCTAATCTGATTGTTCGCCTTAAAATACTAAAGATCTTTATCATCAACATCAAGCACATTGTTAAAATAGAAATTAGCAAGCAGCTCTGCCTCTCTTATCTGATAATAATACACTTTTTTTCTTCTCGGTACTTTTTTGTTGTAAATATGTGTACTGTATGTACATGTAGGCCTACTCCTTTTAAAGCTTTGTTTAATTAAGTTGGATGGAATTGGCAGACTGTACTTTCAAGTCAACATTTGTCTATTGTTTTCATCTTTCTTTCTTTCCATGCATTATTTTCCTTAGGCTGAGGCAGAGAAGGAAGACTTGATCCGCAAGACACAGCTTATGGACGATGACATCTCAAGACTCACGACACAGAAAGATGAACTCTCATCAAAACTCACAGAAGTAGAAGAGCAAGCTGAACTACACATAAGGTGAGTCTTTAAATCCCCAGCCACTCATAAGACATACATACAGTTAACATTTCCTGCCAGTCGTCTCTATGGATAGTGGCTTTTGGTTGTTTTTATAGTGGCTTTTGGTTGTTTTTATTTTTTAATGAGAAATCATCTACCATCACAAGGCCAGACAACCACTTCAAGGTGAGGGTTACATTTAACTGTCACCAGGGGTACATTTTGGGGGGGGGGGGGGGGGTGGTATGTTGCTGGGTGACCATAGTGCAGATTTTTTGCTCACATTAAACAAAGCCATGAAATTGTGCCGTTTTTAATAAATTGATGTTACAATCCTGCCTGGTTGGCACGACCCATATGGGGAGGGGGGGGGGGGACATTGACGGGCCAATGATGTGCATGAAGCTGACGTTTGTATTAAGCCAGATGTTTTTCACACTTGTTGGAAGTAATGCAGGATACTCAATAGTCAATCAGCAATTCAGATTGGTTAATCAAGTCTTTTGGGATCGACAGCTGTCAGTTGTGCTTTTCTTAAAGATTGACTATCGGACTCTTGATAAACTCTTTACAACTGGAAAAGAAATTATTTATGGCTCATTTTTGTAGGGGCTTCATTACGGACTGAAAATGTTGACCAACTTTTGAAAGAATCTTTTATAAACATGTGTAATAAGCTAGTAGTCATTTGCATCACCTTATAAACACTTGTAAATGATGGTTTCACATTTTATGAAGGCTTTTACCGCCACACGCAAAGTATTACAGATTAACTACAATGCAGCCATTTGTCAATGCCCCAATGTGCCAAACAGTATAAACGCGAAGTGGAAAACAAAAGGTTGTGTCCCCCTTGGGGACATTTCTAAATGGCGATGTTACTTTAAAAAGGAGCGGCTTTTATGGTTACTTAACCATGCAAAACAGGATGAGCGGCTTTGTTTTTTTGAGGTTTTTTAGGTTTTGGGTTGACTTTAAACAGACAGTTCCTGTCCGACTTTCTATTTTGTGCAACTCTGTACCACAGGAAAACCTCAACTTCCTCCAGAGTATGGTCTGAAGAAACATCTATGTTGGATGAATGGAATGAGTACATGTAGCTTTGAGAGATCAATAAAAGCAGTATTTTGTTATACAAATTTATGCACTTGAACTAAGGGTGAAAGTATATACAGTCTGGTTCCTTGTCATTGCTACATGTGGGATGATGACTGTGTGACAGGGAATCATACAACCATGTGAGCTCTGCTACAATAAGACATCGTACTAAAACATGGCAATGCAACACAATTAAATGTGACGATATAATGCAATAAAATGCGACGATATAACACAATACTACGGTCGTTATAATGCAACTTTAAAAATATAACAGCATAAAAAACATTAGTTCTTCAGGAATTGGCAAATATGAGCCACTGTACATGTAGACTTGTGCGAAATTATCACAGTATTTGAAACTGTTAGCGATGAATGGTTTTTTATATATTCAGTGCATTTCAGTTCATGTGTGGCATTGGGCAGATTTTTGTAATCTTATCAGAATCCATTAGTAAACCAGCTTGACAATAAATAGTAGTTCGATCGATACAGGAATAATCACCACTAAAATTCCTAGTATAAAGTTTAGTCATGGAAAAAGTATATTGTCACTTTTGGCCTTGTAAAAAAAAAAGGGACCAAAAGAACTCCTTTTATAATGACAATTATTATTTGAGATTTGTCTACTTTTACTGACAGAACACTTGTGTTCCCCTACTTTATGGGGACTCGGGACAAAACAAAAAAGAGAAAACCAAGTTGTATCCCAATTCTATAGAATGGGGTGCCCCACAAGGAATTTTTTTGGACATAGTATAAGGGAGGATGTTAACTACAGGGACAAAGGAAAGAACAAAAGATGTCTCCACAGGGATGTAAAAAAATAGAATATATATGTGGTTTTTATGTGTGTATTTCCATGAGAGGTTTCTGGGCTTGCAGGTGGGCCATGGTTTGAGGAGCCCACTAACCCTGAACAGTTGAATAAAAACTGCTGACATACTTGATTCAAGGACTATTAACCTTCTAGTCTCAGGAAGTGACTTGCTGCCACTGCAAGGATTTAACTTTGCTGACAATCAGCACTTCCACATGCAACTGCCATTAGACCACCATGTTTTACCAATAAAATTCAACAGGCCTGTGATTTGTGTGTGGTGTTTACTGAATTTTTCATTGATCTCACTGCGCCATCAGATTTCTTATATAAGAAGTGAAATTGTTGCCACAGAGATGAAACCCTTGGCTTTGTTATTTTATGTCAAAACCTTCAGAAATGTTATTGAATGATGTTGAGAGTGTGTAAACCTTTAAGATACATGTATAACATCCTGTTGTATTTTTAGGAAATTGAAAGGAAAGTGGTGTCCAATTATCAGGGTGTGCTGTGTTTTTGTGTGGGTTTTTTTCATACAATATCGCCTGATTTCAAGGGATTTGCACAATGTTTTAATGTGACTCCTGTCATGAACAGCAGACTGGTAACCATAGCTGCAGGCCTTGGTTACTTGCATAATTAGGTTGGGACTATAAAGGGCAATCATTGTCCTCAGCATACACTGTCATGGGTTACCTCACAGTGTGAGCTCTCACTTCACTCTGAAAAAAAAGCATTCCAAGGTGAGGTGTGGTATGTTCTATACATCATTGCTCTAAGGTTCTACCACCATGGCTCACCATAGTAATACAATCAAGCAAGGCCTGTTGGGATTTTGAAAAACTAGCTAATTTATCTACATTGGTGCTCTAGTAGTTTGAAGGAAAAATCCACAACCCCACAGGGCTTGTGGCACAAAATGTTAACTGGACCCGGGGCTGATTTAACAAAGAGCTAAGATTGATCTTAAGTCTGAGAATCAATCTTCATTGCTAAGCACAGAGTGCAATGTCACAATACAAATCACTATGCTAATACTGACAACACGTCTTCAGATGAATCTTTTCTATAAGTGCTTTGTGAAAAAGTACCCCAAAATCTCTTTACAAGACTATAATCATAACAAGAAAAAGCTTTTGTCTCAGTTTAACATGCATTTAAGTTATCTGTTTTTACTTGGAACAAGCGCTAAGACATGTAATAGAAGATTGATTTCATTTGTCTTTATGGGTATTAAGTATAATTCCCCGTGTCATTATTCAATAACTGATTCCCCAAAATGGCGGACAGGATAGCCATGTGTGTGAAATATTTCCCTCTGAAATGAAGTAATATTTGAGGAAGCTGTATCTGAAAGCCCTTTTAAAAAAAAAGGCAGCAGCTGATTTCCGTTGTTACAACCAAAATTAAGGACAGTGAGATGACATGCAGAGAACATGGTTTTCACAAATTGTTCACAGGTTTGTTATTTCATGTATCTAGCTGATCACACAAAACATGATCACTGTCTGGGACTATTTTGTCAGCTCTAACAAACCTGTTCAAAACCTATTATACTATAGCAGAGCCATGGAATCAAGCTTGGGCCTGCTTCAAGACTTGGAGACAATCTGACACAATCTCCCTTTAGGGTTTATAACAGTAACCATGCACCATGAACAAACTGTCTAGCACTTGTACAGCACAGTGTTCAACCATGGAGCAACCATGGTTTCACACATGGTTGTGCTGGACCCTTGCCAGACAAATATAATTCACCTCACTTAGGAGTGATAATGATGTTGCCGTGACCTCAGTTGACCTCTAACCTTGTAAGATCATCTCGCAGCAATGTTTATTGGGAGTTGTGCTGGTATGGGTGACCTCAGTGCACTGTGGTGGCAGTGAATAATGAGCCCAAAGGAACCTGTTTTTTATTTGCAAGGATACATACATTAATGATTGATTAATGGACCACCATCATGTGCAGTTATAATTAGAAAGGTGGTGGGACTGCATGTAGGTAGGTTTAAAGTTTAGAGTCCCTGTAGGTCCTGTACTTTGTGCAATGTAGGTAAAAGAAACCAGTTACACTTATCGCCATGAGAAGGGGTTTGCCCCGCTGTTTCTGGTAATGGCTGCTGAATGTACCACACCCTTATTAGGTGCTACATAAATAACTTACCATAATTAAAACAATTTAAAAACCTTTCATAAACTGTTTTTCTTTGTTCAAGTGCCTTGAGTACCTCATTGGTAGATGCTTGCGCTGTAGGCCTATATGTATTATTTTCATTATATAATCTTCCATATTTGCTACTGTAGAACTACTTCACTACCATGCAATCATGTAAACTTCCTTGTTCGAGACACACTTCAAGACTGTTTTTAGTTATCAACCCAAACCCCCCCTGACTTATTAAAAACAGGATATCAAGGGAGGCTTCAGCTTCTGTATCATTGCAGGAAAGTGTGTTACCATACAGACATCAATCACTGTTTAAAGAAGTTTAGCTTTTCAAGGTTTTATTGGAGTTGTTTTTCATGTATTTCAACAGTACAATGTTGGTTCTACAAGCCTAAACTGTAAAAATTCCAATAATATAAAGTCATGTCAAGGGCGCGTTATTAGTCAAGCCCTGTCGGCTTAAAGAACCTAATATGTCCACCCCAGATCCCACCAGAATGTGAAGACAGGAATTCCTTTGATTCACCGGACTGAATAGAAACCCAACAAACCAATGCCACATCATGGTGAACACACCTTTTGTGGGGTGAACTATTTCACTGGTTGTATCCACCCTGGCTGGGTCTTTTCATTTTGATGGGCTCCCAAAGTGTGCCTCGTCTGGCGACTGAATTGTCCTCATGCATGGGGGGAGTCGATGAGTAGTAATTTCACCTGACATGGAACAGTGAACCATCGTGGCCGCCCAAAAAGGGTCCACAGTGGGGAGGCTATAAAGCCACATATTTTTAGCGATAATTACCCAACGTCCATGCACATGCATGTAACACAAGGTACAAGTACTTTGACATTGCTTCTGATTCTTATTTGTGACTTGGCTGGTGTTGTATATAATATTAACATTAGTGTCTGCTCAATGAAACAAGCAGGAAGGTTTTACTAAGAATTTGGAATGAGCACTACGCACAGGTATGAACAATTTACTCATCAATGATAATGCATTTGGCGCCTAACCCCAAGGAAACCTTTTTGGACATACGGTCGGCTATTTTTAAAGCACAAGAAATGTTAGTACGCATTGTTGTTAGTCCTCATCAATGGTTGTGTACAGCATTGAGCAGTCTCTCTGGAGTCATTACATGTAGAAAATCAGTGAGGCAAAAGTTGGCCCACAAACTACTTTACATCATATGGTTCAGTTCATCCCATAGGCCTGGCACAGTGTACATGTACATGTATTGGTTGTGGATATGTCATGTACTGTACAGTTGAATAGAGTGTACCTCTGTGGTGTAGCCTTCGCTCTTACCACAGCAGACAATGCACACATTGTTTGCACACTGCAGCATTTACAAGCACCCCACCTGCATGCACCAAGAAAGAAACCTGAATGAGCTGCATTTATAAATGTCTGCCATTACAAGCTTCAAAGTGTAAATTGAGTGACCTTTTGCAAACAAGAAGAGTTACGTTTCTGGAGGTCCTTTCATAGGTGTCCACCTTCAAAGGTGTCCACCTTCAAAAAGGAGGTGTCCACCTTCAAAAAGGAGGTGTCCACCTTCAAAAAGGAGGTGTCCACCTTCAAAAAGGAGGTGTCCACCTTCAAAAAGGAGGTGTCCACCTTCAAAAAGGAGGTGTCCACCTTCAAAAAGGAGGTGTCCACCTTCAAAAAGGAGGTGTCCACCTTCAAAAAGGAGGTGTCCACAAAAGGAGGTGTCCACCTTCAAAAAGGAGGTGTCCACCTTCAAAAAGGAGGTGTCCACCTTCAAAAAGGAGGTGTCCACCTTCAAAAAGGAGGTGTCCACCTTCAAAAAGGAGGTGTCCACCTTTAAGGAGGTAGGAGATGTACGTACAAAGGTGCATGTACATTTTAACCGAAAAGAAATAGTACATGTATCTTGAAGTTTTTTTTTATCCAACAGGTGAAGTTTCTTGAAATAATTGCAAGCATACACCGAAATGATGCCCTTAGTTGATAATTTAAAATCGAATGGGGCGGTGTTATCAAATGTGTCAGGGGGGGGGGGAACTATTCTGAATCTTAAAATGTTAATACATCTTTTGGAAAGCAGACTTTGCCCTTCCCATTTTGAACCATGGTCTGAAATTACAAAATGTAATTTGAGATCAAATAAACCCATGGTGTATTTAGCCCTACATGTACACACTGGAGGTCAAATTTTAACTCCTGGGACTCACAAAGCCTGCTTAACCTGCCTGGAAACTGTTTATAATGTGATTGTGATAATTTCCAAGTACATTCCTGAGGTTCTAAATATGGAAAATGTCATCGCCAGAAGGCGTGGAATGTGGAACCAGTGTGTGTGCATATCAATGCAGTGTGTAGTTTTTATTGCTGTCCAAGCCTGTGTACATAATTTAATGTCTTGTCCTGTTGTATAGGATTCCTGTTCATTCCACTGACAGGGACCGTCTGAACAAAATTAAATTGAATTTATAATCAGGAATATGTAGTCAGATGTCATTTCTTTGCAAATAAATGTATGCTGACAATACACCAACCAGCAACAGTGTACAGTGTTTGTAGAGATGGTCACTTCAGAGCCAAGTTGTGACTAAACAGGCCGAGTAAATAATGCGAGAGATTTTAGATGTTGGCTTTATGTGTTTGGCTCGAGAAATTTCCAATTATCATTGTATGCATACATACATGTACCACTTCATTATTGATAATATACACAGTGGTTTATGCCTGTATGGACACTGTTTAGCAGAGTCATTCCATTATAAACTGTATGAACCAGAGTTCTCCCTTAACAGTGGTCCGCTTGTTAAATGCCAGTTAAAACACCGTAGTACCGGTCGAAATTCACTCTTAAAGTGGTCCAGCTGGCAAGTTCAGTGTTGAAAAGCATCCCTATATCATTTGAAGTAAGCACTAGTGAAAAAGCTGACAGTCTAATGAAATCACAAGCTAACCGGTCCTGCTGGCCAGTCACTAAAAATTTATGGACAAACCCTGTGAACGTTAATAGTACTAAACTTATGAGAGCTGGCTAAGTTTGACCAGCTGTGACCTTACTGCTTTTGAAACTTGCTGAGCTGTACCTTGCGATGCAATTTTACTTATGTTTGCAGTCATTAACAAAGTAGGGAAAGAGTCATTTGCATTTCTTAAAATAAGGAACTGGAATTACCAGATTATTAAGACTCTCGGTTTCGTTGTCCCATTTACACGTAAAATTGAATAAAGGTAATGTAGGATCATGGACTGGTAAATTAATGACCATAACAACTTACTTAGTGAGAAGCACTGCAGCTGTTGATAGTATATTTTGAGAAAGGATTCCATTTCAAGTAATATGGTTTGGATAATTGTTCCCCTAAAAACATTTGAATCTGATAAACATCTCATCCATCAAACGTTTCTCAGATTTCTGAGGGTTAGTGTCCCATCGTGGATGCTGCGGCCAGAAGTACAGTTGGTATCTGTTGTCACCTCTCTAATCATGGATGGATTCAACGCTCTTGTGAAAATACCCTGGCAGTTTTTTTTTGCTACTGTCTCATCAAGTAGACACTGTATTCAGCTGAAACATTCACATTTGACTTTTATTGTATCTTTCTTTATAATTTGGCCTATAAATCAGCATTACTTTTTGCAAAAACCAAACGATGACCCTACCTTTAAATTAAAGTATCGGCAACAACCTGCAGTTTCTGTAATAAAAATAGAAAACAGAAATGAAAGTAATACCCAAATAAAAACAGACACAATGTCCTATTGCTTTTCTAGGACACAGCTGGTTTCATTTTCCAAGGTGCGAAAAATCGGTGGCCTTAATAAGTGCTTAATAATTTGACACTTGAGCATTATCTACATGAAAAAAGAGACAATCTCTGATTGTGAACACGGAACTAGCTACATGGTGAGAGGATTTCCTGTGGATATGTGTGTTTATAAATTATCTGGTCTTTCATCCACCACATCTGAGATTCCTGTTGACTGATTGTGGACAGATTAAACTGCCTGAAAGATGGAAACATGGTAATGAAAATGAACATGAACAAGTTCTCTTGAGCTGTGTTCTACCAAACAGTTGAACCTTTTCCAGGCAATGGTTGATTTAAGAATATTCACCGGTGTTTTTGATCTAGAAGCTGAACATTACTCAGAAAGGTTTCTGAAACAAACCGTTAGTTTCACAGATGACTAACCAGATGAATAATTATTATCTTTCTGGTAAATGAAATCAAAGGACCCTCGAAACTGAGTAGCACTGTGACCAGTGTAGGACTGAAAAATAGATGAATGAAGAAGTGTCAGTTTTTAGATTTATGAAATCATGTTGGTTTTAGATGTGGGTGGGAAAAGCCCTACATGTATTAAAGTAGTGAAAACCCCACCATCAGTAAGTTTTAAGGACTGAAAACCACATCCACTAACAAGGCTCCCATGCGGGATCTGTTTTGAACAGGGGTCACAGAGGTGAAGGGCAGGTCGAAGGTTGTCTTTGGGACTGTTGAGGGCACTCCATTTTATTGTTTAAAAAATGAGAAATGTGATTGTTAATTTAATTCAAGGCAACGTTGACCAATGTTTAAGCACCTTGAAGAGTTCCTGCAGTTGGTGGAAATGGTTACTTGTCTGGTGGTCTTCTTCTTTGGTTTGATAGTTCAGCCGTTAAGTATTTTAGGAAGGGGTGGTATTCTTGGTGCAGACTGAGTTCATAGTGGTTGATCACAGGTTGCATATACCCACTTCCCATCATTCGGTGTTGAAGTCTAGTTCCTGTTTGTTTGCAGCTTTGTAGTCATTGGTCCAGTGGTGTCTGACGACTGGGTCATATCAAGTTGGAATCATTTCTGTTTAACCAGTTTGGACTCTGCCATTCAAACAGAAACTTCAGAGTGTTTATACAAAATTAGTTATTAACAGAGGTCAAATTTTCTGTTGATTTATTTTTTCACATGCACTCCTTTATTTTTTCACATGCACTCCTTTGAGGATCTGTTACTCATAATGGGTTAGAAAGATATATTTTTTTGAAGACACAATCAGTGTTGATGTGTATATTATGTACACTAACATACTCTCCATTAGAATTGTAATGGTTATTATAGCATACCAGGACATGTACTCGAACATTATTAACGCAACAGCGCTGCTTCGTGAGTTGCAATCTGAAGTTCCTAATGCATAGCACTTCAGTGTACAGCGCTCATTTTTATTATATGCGAGGGCCAGATATATGCACGTGAGCATCCGCATAGTGTGCATGCTATGTCTAGCAGACACTGCATTGGTAATGAACTTTGTATTAGTCATTGAAAGATGACTGTGTTTCACCACGAGAGCACTGTGGTTTCACTAGCTAGACACAGAACCTTAGAGAGATTATGATAATTAATTCAATCCCTGTATTCAGTAATGCCATGTGTTAGACACCTGTTATGTTAACACGAAACCCAGTAATTGATTGGGCATTGTTATTTTAGCAGGTGCAAGTTAATGAAATGAAGCTATATGCCTACAAACTTGAATTTGTGTTTCCTTATTTACATGATTTTTACAGTGTTTTTCACATAGAGAAAGTATACACCCCCTCCCCCAGGCAATGTGTTGTCTAGGAGTCTTTTATGGGCATCCTGTTTTAAATGTGGACAGCCCACTTTAAATCTGTGAATTACATGTAAATGTATTAAACAATGTCAGTTTTCATCTTGTTTTACAAAAAGAGTGACCTTGTACATGTAGATCTAGGGTGTTTCCCGACAGGCAAGATATGTACATTTTTTTCAAAAATAACCAAACATTATAGAATTGTAAAAGTAACAGCTGGACAAGATTTGATATGGGCGTTTTCTTCATGTGATAATAGTTGATAAAACAACCAATAATTTTAAAATCCAAGTTATGTTTTCCTCCAATGAGCTATGTACAAATAGTGCCTGTGGGAAGGCTAGTCTCTATTACTCTTGTAAACTAGTTACGCCTTTTTTTAATTTTTTTATTAAGAGCAAATTTTGACACACATATCCCCAGTCCTGCCTTAAACCCCTTTCCCAACTGTAGTTTTTTTCTATGTACGCTGTTGTGAAAGACTGGGTGTTTAATCTTCACTTTTTCTCTCTTTTCTCTTTGTTTTCCAGGGCAACCAAGGCTCTGGAGACTAGGAGCATGTCTGATGATGAAAAGGTAGGCATCCTCGGGTGATGGTAGCATCTTATATAAAAAAATATATAAAAAAATTAGTCCAGCAAGAAAAAAGACTAAAATGAATATATTCAAAGTATAGACCCCATTGCACCGACATCACATGTGCGGCTATTGTCTGCCCATAGTCTTCCATTTTATGAGTTGAATTACACGTGAAGATGTGGTGCGTGTCTAACCACGTGCGTGTCTACAAGTGTGTCGCCTGAAATGTGCCCTGCACAGGAACTGGGAAACCCGACTCCCAAGTGAAGAGCAAATTGTTGCCTTTACTCCGGAAAGTTGTAAAAATTGCGCAAATTTCAATGTTATGGAAAGTGTTTGAAATAAAAAAATTCTTGTTTACATAAAGGGGTTCAGATTAAAAAGAGTTCACCTGAAGTTTGAACCAGACTGGTTTGGAATGAAAGACGATCCATTGCAATAAATTCATATATCATATCACAAGATATTGATTTTTGTGTGCAGAGAACCCTATGATCTTGTTCACATGTCTAGCGTAACAGCTGGAGAATTTTGTCTCCAGTGTACATAAAGGGATACATAAAACCATTTGTAAATCCCTGATATTCCTCTAGTTAACCATGAACTTTTCAGTCCTATTACAATTGTGGAAACAGAGGGTTGTATGGGATAATCAATCACGTCCAGTGTATGTCTGGGGTAAATGTCTGAAAAATGCAAACATAGCGCTTGGTGCATAATAATGGATATTGATTCTAAAGATTCGTATTCACGTCTGTGTGCATTGAGATTTTGGCGAATTTTTTCAACCAAACTTGAAGAAGTCCCACAGGAAAGATCATGACCCACACTTTAGTTTTGTATGCTGATATTCTCTTTTTCTATCCTGGTTACCATTTGTCTAAATTCTATCAATGTTATGAAAACCTTGTTGTTGGAACGAGTACCATGCATGACGGTATGAATGTCTTTTCAAAGTACTGTCATAACTGTTCAGTTTTGTTGGAATTCTTGCAAAAAACATTTTTCCACAGTTTGTCTGCCACCTTGGATTTGCTTTGAGCTTTTCTTTGATAAATGTACCGTCTGCTTTATAAGTTGAAATTAAATCAATTTTGTTTTCTCTCTTTTCCTCTTGCTGAATATTCTCTGTTTGTTTCTGTTCATCGTATTCTGACCAACCCCCCTTTTCCTTTTCATCTTTAAATGTGCTCTCGTTTCATTTCTTTTTCTGAAATACTCTCCTGGTTTTTGTACTTCTTTTTATCCCTTATCATCACTTCGTTATCTATTCCTCGCAACCCCCTTTCTTGTGTCGTCTTGAATTTTGTGCAACCTGTAAACTTTTAACCTTCCTTCTCTTGTCTAAACCCTTTCCTGCCTTGTTGTGCATTTCTTTCCTACTTGTAATGGATGTTTGCTCCTCGGACTATCCCTCCGCACCTTCCTTTCCTGATGTGGGACCCTCGCCCATCTGTATGGACACGCCCCTGACCCGCCCATTCTTCAGATCAATGAACTTGAGTCCCAAGTGCGGCAATACAAAGAGACTTCTGAGGAGTCGGATCGTAAATATGATGAGGTACACAAACCCCCAATTTGAATTTTATTTGTTACTAACCATTCTCGTTTTGTCCCCCATCACTGCCTACTTCCCATTTGCGGACTTTGCTTTAAAAAACTAAAAAAGATCAACCAACTTGAGAAGGATCTGATAAAGTGGAAGAATGCAGGTGATCAGTTTGAATTTCAATACAAGGAGGTAATGACATATTTTTAATAAGTGGATAGCTGTGCATGTGCTGATATTTGGTAAAATTATCAGCTTATATTTTTGTGATGGGAATTCTGTTAATTCATCATGTCAGTGCAAATATGCGTTGTATCTCCTAAAAGTTCACTTCTGTTATGCACGAATCTTGAAAATGTCACAGCATTGTTTCTCTCATTGAAGTAGCCCGGTACAATGTTTTTGCACGGAGCATTTTCATGCTAGAAACGACGCTGTTGCTAAATAGAGATTGCAAATTTTTGCTCTGGCAGGATGATCTGTACCTTTGTTATCTTTTGTTATTTCAATTTGATTTTATGCATATACATAAAATTATCTTGAATTGCTTCAGAAAAATGTCTGTTGTAAATTTTGTACACACATCAGGACTCGAAAGTAACACTGAACCACAGACCCGAGACCAGTGATTTTAGTGTTGGGCCGGTAAACTCCTGACCAGACAAATCCGGTGGTCTTATGGGGTTTTTTTGACAAATATTTTTAACTTCTGTTGGGTATGGAAGTATACCTACTTTTAAAACAAACAAGATAAATCTTTTCTTACTGCTTTTTAAACTAAAAACAGTTTGTATGTAAAACTGTGTGGATCTATGTATTTTTCTCTTTTTGATTCTGGTCTTGTAAAACAAATTTTTGGTCCAGTAACATTTTTGAGCCACAAGCCCTGCAGTCTTGTAGATTTTCCCCTCAAATTCAATGTGGAATGTACTCATTTTTTTCCCCAGTTATTATTTTGTTGTCGGGGAGTGGGGGTTAACTGTCGTGTTTTTGTGCAATAATTTCAGGGTTTCAACTGAAACAACTTGTGTGGCTATCTTTATTTTGTTACCAAAATTGTTACTTTTTCCATGCAAAATTATGTTTTGGCTACAGCTGAGGTTAGATCATTGTATTTGCCTATAAAAATGCTTCAAGATTGCACATGAAGCTATAAGCCAAAGCCATTCAAGTTGGACTCGGGCTTACCTAATGACCTATAGGGGGGGGAGGGGGGCCTTGTTCATTTTGTATTGAGAGTGACTGTCATCATTGTCTGGAAATGTGACAGTAATTCGAAGAAGGCTTCTTTATCAAAAATCCCCTCATGAATAAGATCATGTACCATCAGAATTGAGATCATGATTATATTCTTCAGAAATGCCAAACACGAACAAATAAAACGCAAGCCATGTTAGTTGCATGCCAAGTGGATACGCTTCCCTCTATGTACATGTATGTTATGTGTGGTAAACAGTTTTCATGTAAGAAATTATCTCTTTCAGGGACCGTCAAAAGTTTTCAACATTTTTCAGGCCGTACAAAGAGTACTGTCTTTGAGGACCCCTCCCTCCCTCCCTCCCCCAAAGTTGTTCTTATCAACACTTTTCTTTCTAATTAGATGCAAATTATTTAAATATCAACTGTATACACCCCTTTTCGAGCTGTACTTAGTTTTTGACCCCTACCACCTTCATAATCTTTGTATGACTAAAAAACATTTGACGGGTTCCTTAAAAATGTTGGTGTGAAAAATGTCACTTGACAGTTCTTTGTTTAGATTTATTTTCAATAGACCTTATGCATTGATGTCACCCAGCCGCCATGTTAGAGGTAAACCGATGATGAACCAAAGGAAATGCGGGGCACAGGATTGGCCAATGAACAACTTCCAAACGATGCCATTCCCATTGGGTGCCCTTCCCAAATGATGCCATGTGCATAAGGTCTATTACTGGAGTGTGAATTGGATTTCTTCTAACACATTTATTGATGCCCATTGTCACCCAAAGGTTCAAAGAAAATTCACTGTTACAGAGCAAGAGTTGGAGCGTTCAGATGATCGTTGCAAGGATCTAGAAGGGTGAGTCCGCGCTCCTCTTGTTTTTTGTTATGCGGGGCAAGATAATCCATTTTCAAAATCGGGATGTTCAGGATGATTGTTTGAAATTGATAAAATGATGTGTTCTCTCGGTCTCCCCTCTCTCTGCAGCAAGCTCAATGATCTTACAGAACAGGTTAGCACTTTACAGGCAGCTTGCAAGTCTGCCGAGGCCAGATACGAGAAGGCTTCTGAGGCAGAGGAGGCACTTATTGTCAAAAATCAAGAGCTGAAACTAGAGAAGGAAGATGTAAGTACGGACTTTTGGAACCCTTCCAAAACAAACAGTTGCTGGGTTTTCTGTTTCGAAGAGAATCAGGTTGACAACAATAATGAGTCAAGATTGTTTAACATGTTCGCGCGAATGGTGCGTCTTGAACTTTTAATGCCAAAATGTCCATGTTCGAAGCAGTCCCAATTCGTAAACTTGACGAAATGTGCCACAGATTTACAGAGGTTTGACATATTTTTCTCTTGTGGATTGTGCACTTTGAAAAGATTATGTTAAAAAGTGCCGTGGTTTACATAAAATGTAGGCCAGGAAGTTTGTCTAGCAATAAAAGATTGTTGTAACTGATAATTGCATTGAGGATGAAAAACACCACATGATTTCATTTTCCCCTAGACTGATGTAAAGGTTCTCGAAGTAGCGATTATAGGCACTTTTCCAAACCACGGCTTTGACTCTGTCGGCCATTTTGGTACGGTGCTTCATAGGCAGGTGGAACCTAAGCAGTGGTTAGAAAATAGCCATAAAGTAAACTCATATCTTCATTTTGAATGTTATCAACATTAACACTTTTATGTTTTTTTGTTTTTTTACCCTCTTACCTTTGTGACTGTAGCTGTCGAATCGTGACGAGTTTACCAACCGATCTCTCAAGACCCTCCAGTCACAACTGGAGAGTGCAGAAGGTGAGTCTACTCCGCTAATCACAATGCATGATGGGATCTTTACCCATCATGCACAGGTAAACAGTTGTAGGCTTTCTTGTTTGTATACGTGTACAGGGCCGGAGGTAAGAAACTGTATTTTTGTTGTTATCTTAAGACGCAGTGTATTATCGTTCCACCGGATGTTTAATGCGGTGGTTAAATACATGTATAAACACTTACAGTCGGCGTTGTTCTATGCTAAGTTTTTAAAATGTAATATGTAGATATTAGAAAAAATTAGGAGCAGTAGTAGATAGAGGTCTGGTGTAGAGATAGTTTTTTTATACCTAGATTAAAAGCTTAAGAGTGCACATTGGGGAAAAATTTATAATTAAAAAAAAACCACCAACCATGTTTCATTATCTCCTCTTGTTGGAATGCAATATGAAAGTTGTGCAGCTCTTGTGGCCAGCCCCTCAGGACTGGATTGAAAAATGATTTGTTGATTAGTGTTGACGATTCAAATCACAATTGTATGTGAATACATTGTTATTCATTGGGCGGTTTTCAAAGCCCTCTCTGGAGGGAAAGCGGGGGTGCCCTTCAGGGAACTGATTCTACCCCAACTCCTGGAGTGTTTGTATCAAACCTTATCCAATAGCATTGTCATTGTCTAGTACACTGCAGGATTAAAACATGCAGTTAATCACATTTTGCAAAGATGTAAGCTTATAAACACTATAAACTCACTGGCCACAGCAAATGCAACACTTGAGTATTGTGTTCTTTGTCCTTCTTTATTTTGATCCTTTTTTTCCTCCTTTTACAAGTTTATATTTCCACTATCCACTGGTGCCTTTAGTTCACTCTATGACGTTACCCTTGTATCTGTATTAGCCATTATTTATTTACAGATTCCTCTTTCTTCCTGAATACAATGATTTGAAAGCAATCTTTTTCCTTAATGCCACGGTTTCAGCATTCAGCGACAACTCCCCATCGTGCTATTTTAATCAAATGTTCTCTTCTTCTCAGCTTGTATTCAATGCCCTGAAGTAGAATTTTCCTTTTGTTTAGAATTTCTGTTGAGCACATTTTGAGTGAGTGATGCTGTAACATTCCATGGCTTGATGTTTTTGACTTGCTTGCCACTAAAACATTAATTCATTCTTTCATTAATGAGCTTTTTTATTACAAAAAAAACCAACAGATTTTTCATATGCTTTCATCTTGTTGTTGTAAACACCGTCCTTGTGTTTGTGTTTTTCATGTAGTTGTGAACTGGTGTTCAGTTACACTTTACTTCCCACATTTTCCCACCATCATTCCTAAAGCTGATCATTAAACTTTTGTCATCCCAGACCAAAATGAAAATCACACACTCAAGGTAAACCTGGCATGGCTGACAAACACATTTCAAGGTTGCTCATACATCATGATGATCAAGTAGATCTTGTCTGAAAGTGGGGACCAAATTGTTGTTGATGGACTTTAGGTTTCATGGACTGGAGGTTTGTTAAGTTTGGCTTCATCACAAAATTTCCAGAGGTGGGGGGGGGGGGGGGGTGATCTAATATGTTGGTTGTGAAGGACTTGGGGTTTAGTGTAGGGAACTTCAAAATCCTTTGGGGCAATTTTGTGTCCCCCATCCTAAGTATTACTAATGCAGTCAAGTGAACAGTGGTTAAAACCCACATCTACACCAAATTTGTCCTTCAAATGTTGCCCACTCAAATTGATTAGATTGTTTTCCCTGCCAACACGGCCCCTTTAAGTTCACTCTTGTAAAAATATCATGGGCTGACATTCCTTGCATGTATATGATAATCATGTGGCCAGAATGCCAGATATTTTACAGTGGTATGCTGGCAATGGCCTCCAGTAGTAGGCACTGTGTTACAGCTCAGAGTGTATGCCCACCAGGCTAGCAAGAGTCTGTACCTTATTATGGGATAGGGCTGTGATGTCACAAATATGCATTACCTTATATGGTGTGGGGATTCATTTTAAGGGGACATCATAGTTTTAAAATGTAGGATCAAATTAGTTCCTTAACAGATACCGCACTAAATTAAAAATACATGTTAATATTTGTAAACTATAATGAATAGATATTCAACTCCCATTGACCAATTAGCTGTCAATATAACAACAAAAATTGATCAAAGTCACAACCAGTGCAATTTGTACTAGAGTGAGGTGGTTTATCGTTCATTTCATATCAATTATGAAAAGTCTTTCATTTGTTTTTGTCTGGGGGGGAAGGTTGTGAATCTAAACGATATTACAAGAAGGACTTGTTTATGTAACTACGCTTTTTGTCGTTAGTTTTGTCTAAGTTGTCATTGTTCATACTGTTTTGTCAGCTTTCTTTCTCTTTTCTTTTTTTCTTGTCATTTTGTCATTGACAACTTGATTTTTCTGACTTTTCCCCTGAATGTGTCTTTTTCATGACCTTTATAAACTACCTAATTCCAATGACTTCTTGAGATTCTTCCAAGAAAAAAACCCTTCTTTTTAACACCTTTCGTACTAAATGCTTTATGCTTGATAATCTGCTTCCCCCCCTTTCTGATTTATTAAACTTCATCAGATATTGAACTTAGAAAGCACATTCACTATTTGAATCATCAGCTGAAAGACACTTCATAAACACTGTCAACAAATTAACTATTTAAGTGCATCTGCTTTAAGAGTTACGTGATCAAAAGTCAAAAGATGAACTTATGGAAAATATGTGACTGTCTCTTGCAAAACATTTGACCCAATTTTTAAAACTAAATTTGTGGTATTGATCGTGAAAATTAACACCTTCCAACCAATGTTTCAGACCTGAAAACGTTCTGTGTGGTGACATGAAAGTCTCAATGTGGTCCCTGGGCTCAATTTATTTACCTTTTCATGGCTGTTACACATTATAGTTTGCGATTTTTCCAGAGTGGGTGTAATGCAAATTGTTTATTTTTGAAGAAACAAATATTCCCTTTGAGGCAAAGTATACCTTTGGGTTTTTGGAACCGTTTGATTGTTTTAATCCTAAACAAATGTATAATAAAATTAGCCTGTGAAAATTTTATTTCGAAAGGTGGTAGCTATTTTTGAGATATCGCCAAAACATGTAACGGTTTGATATCAACACAGAAAGAATAATCTGTATTTTGATACACAATCTGAGAAATGTTACATGCATGAAATGTTTCTGAGATTGAACGTTATTTGAATCCCTTTCTCTAAAACCACATTCCTTGGAAAGGGAATCGGTTCTTTTTAAAAGGTTATACATTATCAACGGCTGCAGTGCTTCTTACCAAGTAAGCGTTATTTATGGTCATTAATTTTTGGAGTAATTACCCCTTTAACCAAGATACTTGTCTAAAATTATTATGCCAATTGATGCACATAGTACTGACAACGAAACCAACTTGATTTTAATAATCACACCTAAAAACAACTGGCATAGATCCCATTCAAACCGACAAAATGTTAGCTCCAACTGTTATATTTTCCACTCTTAAATAGCCCACCTGAAAGGTATTATACAGGATTGGTTGAGCTGACAAAATAGTTGCAGACAGTGTTCATGTTTTGTGTGATCAACCATACACATGAAATAACAAACCTGTGAAAATTTGGGCTTAATTGATTGTGTGGGTCAGGAGAAAATAGTGAAAAACCAGGCACAATTTTGGTTGTAACAACTGAAAACAGCCGTCACATTTTTTGAGATTTTCAGATACAGTTGTCTCAAAAATGACTTCATTTCAGAGGAAAATATTTTACAGAAAAAATGGTTAGGCTTTCAGACTAAAATTAAACAATGATGTTTTTTATTTTTACAAATCCCGTATGTTACCTAACCTTTCTACTAATAATATCTGCCCGCTTTGTAGTTTTCTCTTAACTCTGTTCTTGGCATGGATGGTGGTTTGATCAGTCTAGGTTTAATGCTAGCGTCTTTATCCATTCCAAACTTAACACATCCACAGGAACGTGTTGATTGTTTTAACAAGACATCAGCCTGAAGTGCATGGTTTTGGCAGTGCTGATGCGGGAAATCATGGGAATCAGAACTGTAGTGAGATTAAGGGGAAGGGGAAGGGGAAGGGGAAGGGGAAGGGGGTACAACAAATTAAAGTTTATGTTAATTATTTCAAGTAGTTAGATTCATATTGGTTTCAGATTTGTGGATTTTTTTTATTTATGAGAATGTCTTTTTGTCAACTATGAGTAAACACATTTAATATGAATGTGGTCATGCGTTGATGTATAATTCTCAGCACACACAGATGTTTTGAATAGTGAATATTTATATGAGTGGTGCTTATCCACTGATTGTGTCGTACTTCACCGTGTTGTCAGTCCTGTGTTTTGTTTATTTCATGGACGATAGTTGCTGCTAATCGAAACCAAAAGAAATGACGTTTGAACTAACATTAAGTTCAGTTGTACTTCTCTGCATGTATGGGTTGTAAAAAAAACTCAAAGACAGTTGAAACGAATAACGGATGCGTACATGCACTGCGTCCTTAAATATCCATGTCGAGCCTAAACAAGAACGGATGACACTGGTAGGAAAAACCAACTCCCCACAAAGTCATCTCAGAGAAACAGAATCCTGTGTGTAACATAACATGATATTGAATGTCGTAAATAGGGAATTCAATTTAAAATCTTAGAGGGTTTTTCATACCGTTTGGTGATCTCCCAAGAAATCCGTTTCTTCATATGGTAAATGAAGACGACAAAAATTAGCCAATAGTTTTGAGATAGTGGATAGCTAGAACAGTGGAAAAGTGAGTGAGACACCTGCCATAATCTCAAAAGTATCCATCACTGGGTGTCAACTATTACGGAGAACTAAAAAATAATAATAATCTGAAGTGTGTAACTTCCTAGCAATCTATTGAACTTCAAAACAAACACCAACAAAAACTGTTTTGGTGCTTTGGAGTATGGAAAGTTGTTCAGTAAAAAAGAACCTGAAGCGAGTATTGTGGGTATTTCAGAGTTGCCAACTCGCCCCGATTCTGCAGAAAGTTTCATGAAAGTAAGCCAGTCTTTCCATTTTCTGATAAATAATTTTTTGGAAATCTCTCCGATTATGAAAAACTTTTTTTCTTATACAAAATCTCCCTGATTGCAAGATGCAGATACTGGCAGCTCTGGTATTAAAAACTTGTTGGTACATGAGACAGTTTGGGGATATTTTACCATCGGTGTGCACTCTCCAGACAAGGTCCATAGAGTGATGTTCTTTTAACGCCCATTGTGAATGCTCATTGAACGTATTTAACACTAGTTGACATCGTGGTTTGAGTTTTGCATGGAGGAATTAATGTATGTTCCCCCCCATAATCTCATTCAATTGATTATTTGTCATCCAAATAAATCACATTTAATAAGCACGAGGAAATACAAATTTAAAACAAAATCGTTGTGGGAATTTGCGCAATGTTCACTCCAACAAAAACTAAAGGGTCTTGCATGCCCATAATGAGGACCTAGAAAAATCTCCAAGACATTTGCTTGATATCACAAATTAAAGGGAAACAAGTTAAATGCAAATAATTCTTGGGTGGAAATACACAATTTGTTTTATTCTTATTGATTTTTGGAATCAAGTCTAGCTAAAACTTGTAATGTTGTTTTAAATTGTTGTGTTTCTTTTTATTGAATCCATTAACTTCTGGGGTTTTTCATATATTGAACAAATCTTGAACTGTTTCTGCTAGTTTGTTTTGTTAAGCTTAAGCCACTTTCACTTTAGTCAGCTTAGTGAACTTAAGTCCGATAGATATACAACAGATTGACAGAGCATTTATCATTGCCAAAAGATTGAGAGCATGGATGTGGAATTTCTTTTAGTTTGTTTGGATTAATAATTAACCCCAAAAAAGGCAACAACTTAAAAACCAAAAGAAAATACACCAGTCATGAGTCTGCCGAGTTTAAAGACAAGAGATGACACAGCGGCACAGTCCTAAGAATGGCGTCCCATCATAAGGGCGGAGTCGGTCAAGACTTGTTCCCCCCCTGGTAAGAAGGAATTTCACAATTCTGTGTGGTTTTTACTTTTTGTTATTGTTATTTTTTTTGATTCACTTCAGTGATAATAGAATTTAAAGGATTATGATCAATGGGTTAGATTTGTTTACACACGATCATGTATTCCATTGAAGTATATACATGTATCAAGCTAGATGTAGCCGTAAGAAGTTAGGTTAATTGACAAGTTGAAATGAATACCAGTCAGAATATGTACAGTATTCTGGCCGGTGCCCTGTGCTTTAAAAGAAACAACGCGATGTGAAAGGTACTTCTTCTTGTGGATTTTTCTTCTCACAATCAAATTGAACCGCGGCCATATCTTAATGCTGGTTGTAGTTCTTGTGAAACTCTCGAGGAGGATGTTTACACTTTCCTACTCCAAATGAGCGGACAGAGAGGCCTCTTCAATTTCTTTGTAACATTTATATTTGTTCTAAAACAATTTTGGGGGAACTGTGGTTCGTTTTCACTTTTCATAAAACTTACATCTTCAAATTGGTGAAAAATCTGAACGAAGGTATGAAATATTTTCAAGTTGTGTTTACTTTGTTGATGGTCTGTTGTGAGGTTGTTAGTTATTGGATATCTGAAATTTCAACAGAGCATCCTGTGACTTGGTATATTTAAGTGGTTTTAATCGGTAGAGAGGATCATTACAAATGACTACCTTGTTATCTATTTATCTTCACGGTTTTGCATACACAACTAGTTGTCAGACATGCGTCTTTCAGATTCTGGGTTTCTTTGGTCATCTTCATACCTCGTTTCAGCTATGCCCAGCTTATCTAACGTATACATAATACATAATCATTGCTGTAATGTTGTACATACAGGGTTCTCCCCATGCACAAGATTGGACCGATACATGGAATTACTTCAGATCGAATTCACAAAAAACATGCAGATAAAACCATTGAGAATGCCCGAGATTGCACAGTAGGGCTTTTGAAACCAAAGATAAACACACAAGGACCAAGGACCAAGGACCTCGTTTTTAATTCAGCTTGCTTCGGCTAAACTTGCACAAATTTGAGTCCAGAATGCCCTCCAGTTTTGAAAAACACCTGGGGAGAACCGTGACCTGTATCAACACTCCCCATTGAGCGCTAAGCTCTTAGCAGTTTTAGAAACATTGTAGAGCGTCTATATTGGGCTTGGGCTGGTTGTGGCTGGGGCTTGGCGTTTGTATCGACATTCTTAGTATGAAAAAAAATCAAACGTCTTAACTGAATTTATACCACGTGCTTTTGTTAGACTAGGCAATCTCTTTGTATTCAATTGGCTAACATCTTGTGGTTTGTAGAAGTGTTCAAAAGGTAAACAAGAAAACCATGATTTCAATCATTTGGAAGTTCATTGGTCATGTACACATTCAACATTGTTGAATACATTTTTTTTAAGAATTCATTTATAGAACTCTCCGTGTGTTAAGATGATGCTTTAAAAAACAAAAACACACCAATCCAAAAACCAAGAATTTCCTTGTGGTGGTTATGAACAGGAAACATTTCCTGCTAAATACTCGTTGGTATTACGAGTGTCTGACGTTCTGATTGGTCAATACACAACAAAAAGGAAATGCGTCCGTGGTAATGGTTGCATCCAGACTTTTGTCGCTACGACATTGGGAGTTACCGGGGCAACAATAGCAAACTGAGGAGAAAACATTTTCAAAACAAATATTGATTTAGATTTGAATGTTTATCCATTACTGGAAAATGCTTGCTATTTAAATAGATCTGGAGCAAATATTCCCAATAGTACTGTGGGGAATATCATTTTCTTCTCTGTGATTTACTTTAAATATGTAAATATTTTTAAAGTCTTTCTGCAGACTTTCAAAATTTCAGCATTAATTTATTTGTTATTACTCTTAAAAAGAAAGGATTTCAAATAAATCTAGTATAACACCTGAAAATTCAAATTATGCATTTTGACCAATCAAAAGGCAGGGACACTTTCCACGGCCACATTCCATTGATTCATTGAGTTGAGTAGAATTTTCTTGCAGTGGTTGCACAGGATTGGATAAAAGATTGTGGTGCGGACGACGGTGACCAAAAACAAATTCTTCAAAACATTTGTCCAAATATTGAATGAGCCTTGTTTGAAGTTGGGGTTCGTTGCTGTTTGTACATTACTCACCAACATCGAAAGACCACCAAGATGTTTGTCCTGTCCTGTGCTGTGCTTATTGGCTCAAAATCAGTCACAACTCGATCATTGCCAAACTGCTGCTAAAGCATCAGCCGTCCTGAATCACCCGCATTTCATATGGGAAGTGTAAAGGGCTTCCTTTAGAGAAGCTTTTTTTTAAAAATGTTTCAAACGCCGGTTTTGATGAGGCATTGGAGATGAGTGATAGAGATGCTTGGTGGCAGGAGGTAGCGTCGCCCTCAAGTCACTGTCACTGTGAACTGAGTTACTCCCGGTTCTGACTTCACCTGAATGCAAACTGAAGCAACTCGCAGAAATGATGGCTATAGAATAACTGGTTTTGACTACACCTCTGTTCTGATGTCGACCAAGTACTGCTTAGTCCTGCATTTCCGACAGTTGTGCAGAGGCAAAATGGTTTCCCATACTTCTGCGACGTGGTTGACAAACTGTGATGCCATCAGTACTAAGGTCTGTTGTCTGTGCCAGAAGACAGTGCGGTGTTCGCTTTGCATTCAAATGAAGTTCAAAACCATTGTGAGCTGCTACAAAGCATCACTGACCTCTCTCCCTCTCATCCACTCCCCCACCCCACCCCCAAAATCCACCTGTGACTGATTTGGAGCCAACCTCCCCCTTTGTTATTAATCTAAAGTCTGCATGTAACATTTCCTACAGACCATCTGTCCAGGGAGAGAGAGAAAAGCAACAAACTTAAAAATGAGCTGGACGAGGTGACCACTGAACTCGGCCTACTATGAGCTACGCATCCATCGTCTCATCTTATCCAGTCCCTCTGTGGTCTGCATTATTCCTATTTTTTGTTTCTTTTTAACATTGATTGTATACCCCAAAGGGGGGTGATTCCATGGAGGTTGTGAGAGTTGCGCACAGGGATTACAGAAGTGGGGAGAGCGAACATAAAAAACGGCAACACCTTTTTGAATCGAGTACAGCCGACAAAAGTAACTCGTGTGAGTGCAAAATGCAAATTGATGGAATGGAATTTCAGCAATTGACATTCGGCAGTTGAAATGCATTTTGCTTCATAGAATTTTGGCTTGAGTGTTACCAACATGTGTACTACTGACTATTATCGACAGGACCAATGCAGTTGGAAAGCACTGGAAGATATTTTGTCGATGCTATCACAACAATTTCATCATGTTGTACTTTCACCTGGTTGACTTCCTTGGGGGGTAACTGCTGGTATTACATGCACTGGCTGTTACTCAATCTTGGGACATTTTTCACCTCCATGTTGGATAGAAAAGTGTGATTATGGCCAAATGTATCCATCTTGAAAAATTTGAAACTTCACAAAACCTGCCGGATATTTTTTGTCTTGTGTTCGGTCCCGTATAAACACCACTGCAACTCCACCTCCAAAAGACTCTTGTGTCGTACTCATCACCTTGGCATGGAATCACCGCCCTCATCTATCTCTCCTTCATTCTGCTGTTTCTGAAAACCTTTCAACACCTGATACCCTCTTCTTCTTTTTTGACCTAGCAACTCACTTCAAAAGCATGTCCCATAGTTTTGTCGTGTCGGTTTAGTTTCCTAGACCTTGTTAGCAGAAAAACAAGTTCTGCTCTGTATGTACAAAACACTCTCAAATTTAAGCATTTGCCGCTTGCATGCTGCATGGTGGCTATGTGTCTGCATTAGAGCATTAAAACCAAAACTGCTATTGACCCCAAAACAGCAACATTTTATTCAAATTCTTCTGCTCTCAAGCACTTGAGAAATTTTGCCCAAGACTTGATGGGGTAAGTATGTCCAGGCACTTTTGGGGAATCAAAATTGCAAAGCATTGGGACATGCATGGGTTGTAGGCTTTAGAGGGGCTCCAAGGTCAAGTTCAGTTTGTGATCCTCTCATGTTCCAATAGGTAGAGTCCTCATCAAAATGGGAGGAAAAAGTCTCTGACCACATGTTAAAATGGTGCAAAACGTCACTGTGATTGAAACCCTTCAAGTGCAGTTTTTGTCAAAATCCCAAAACACATTTCAAATACATGGTCTGTACATTTTTGTAAAGAGAATTTTCAGTTTTGTCCTAAATTCTGATGATAGTCAATCAAAAGGGCATTGAATTTGAGCTGATGACTGACACAGGAAATTATTCTTTGGAAAGTACAGACCCATTTGATTTTGCTGTCCAATGACATGTTGTAAATTTCGCTCTTAAAGACTCAAATAAATTGATACTTTACACACCATTTTAATGTGCGACCTTAAACTGGTAACTTTTTCCCCACTTTCATGAGGACTCTTATCTGTTGGAAAATGAGTGCATCACAAAACTCAATTAGACCTTGGACACACTTCTTTAACAAAGCTTTCTCATTGACTTGAAATGTTTCCCATTGTGAAATCTTTGGAGCTTTTTTGCTAAATGACTAACGCCCATCAGGCAAATGACTTCTACTGCCTAATTAGCATAAAGGTTGTATGCAAATAACTAAAAGGTCATCTTTTGTGTTACATTTCATCAATGATAAAGCTTTATAATGCAATATACATGTATCTTCTTCCTTTGATATGCGCCTGTCAAAAGGCGACTGCTTGAGGGTGCTATGACTAACGGCTGTAAAAGCAGAAGAAATGGCTGTCTTTGATAATATTCAATGTATGCATTAATCTATATGCATTCAACAGGAGACAGGTTTTTTACTTTTTCTTCCCTGACTTCAATTCAAATTTGAGAACAGATATGACTACTTCCATTGCATCTTACCGACAGATGATCGCAGATATGAGTTGACACTTTTTTAAAATTGAATTGAAGGCAAGGGATGAGCTCTGCCATTTGCCTGCTGCTAGCCTTGGTATAGATCATTTCAGTCTTGTGACCCTCATGCAGTTCGCTGTTGGGAGTGTTGTGATTAACTAGATTCAAAAGAAGGCACAATTAACTTTTCATTAAAAACCCTGGATTTTAAAGAGAAGTTTCAAACAAATTTTACAATCAATCAAAGTTGTGCCTTCTCCTTAAAGTACAAATTTAATGCAGAAATGGATATTATATGCACTTGAAAAGACCAAATGGGTTTTCACTGATTTTGTATTTAATAACAGCAAATGACAAAACTTGCCATGCAAAAAGTTGGGTAATTTAGTGTTTTGAATCCATGTAGTGGTTCTACACCACACCAGGACAACTGGGTAGTTATGTTAAGATGGTGACCGGTTAATGCACACACTATTTTCACAAGTAGTGACGAGTCTCACTATTTTCACAAATGGTGGTGAGTCTCAGCAGATCTGGTTGTTTTCCTGTGTGACTTAACACTTTGCATAATGCATGTCTTCTTGGGGAGCATTTGTCATCAACATCTCTTCCTTCATTTAGAAAAGAATCGTATTCTGTACAATAGAAAGTGGCATTTTCCCCCCACGTATGATTCCCACGTTTGGTTTCAAATTTTAGAAATTTTGAAGAATATAGATCCTAAAAATGCAGATTCTTTATGGTTAGTTTTATAGCTACAAAACTACACTACCTTTGGAGTCGAGAAATTTCAGAATGGAAATTGTTTCAAAAAAAAAAATCTAAAATGTTCAGATTATTAACCTTTTGACACTATGGAATGAAAAATCATGTTTTCTATTGTTTTTTTGTTTTTTTTTATCTCCTATACTCTCTATTCCATCTCGAAAAAATGTTTTTTGTATGTTTGATTCATAAACCTAATTAGTTGCATTGGAAAACATTCAAAGAAAACTGGCCATCTGTTGGCAGATTATGATCACTCAAACAAGCTGGTTTACTGTGGTGAACGGACTACTAACAAGTCTATTGACTGGCGTAAACAATCAAACCACTTTTAATAAGCACTATATTCATTCAAACAAAAACAACATACATGATTTACTTTTCGTTTTATTTACCATACGATTTCATTTACGCTACCACACATAACAGCAATTTTACCGGTGGGTACTAGAACAACATTTATCTCTTTCAAATTCGTCCATGTTTGGGGAGATAGTGGAGCTCGGACCCTTGGTTTCATCAATGTGTGATTTCCATGGAAACAATAAAAACTCCTCAAATGGAGTTAAATCTGAATAATCCTATCACAATTCTTTACTCAACATCATAATTTATTTTTGCTATTTACGTTGACTATAACTTCTAAGTTTGAGCCCTTTTGTTTGATCATTAACATGCTCACTTGTGACTTTTCAGCATTTATTCTAGCTTTAAAAAAAAATAATAAACCTGAAAGTCAATATCTTTGAGTAAGTCCCAATCAAGTTTTTGTAAAGGTGGTTGCACTTTAAAAAAATCATGTGTTGTGGGATGTCGAAAGAGTCTGTAACAGTGTCATAACATGTGGTGATGGGTGGGACCAAAGAAGGAAAGGGGGACCAAAGAAGGAAAGGGGGACTCACATGTGAGTGTAGTTTCACCAAAGCACTGTACAACAATGCAAACAAGACATGTATTGAGTGTTAGTTTAGCGCCCTCTATTATTCCACTCCTGATTTTCCTGCCCAGGCCTCGGCCTTTCCCCAAACATTTTGTAATTTGTACTTCCAGTAGTCGATGTCTTGTTGATGACACGTTTAATGAACAGGTGTATTGTCAAAAATGTGCTTGAGCGAAACCCACCGTAGTCCATTGTTTTAGAAATATACAGTGTAGCGGTGTCGTTATCTTGATGGCTTTTGTTGAAAGATGATCGACTTCAGTAAAAAGTGCATGTGTATAAAATAAAGTCTTGCATCAAACCATAACACAAGAAACGGCTTAGTGGTCAGGTTTAGTTTCCACGTACTAATACTTTGCTAACTAACGGAATTAACCTTGCCGTGTTGTTGTTCATCATCGGGGCAGTTTTCCCCTGTTCTGTGTGTTTTGTCCTTGGGTCAACAGTGTTTCTTTCATTGTTGGTGTGTCAAACCATATTGCACATTTGTTTCTGTGTCAAGATGGTGTAGTGGTTCATATTGACATTCAAAATATCTGCTCTTATAATCACATTGGATTTGAGAATGGACATCAGAAATCAGTCCTGATGGAAAATTCATTTTAGTATGATCCTCCTCTCGGTTGCGGACAATTTTTTTACCTATTATTGTTTGTTAATAAATATTGAATTAGCAAAATTATTTATAGGTACCGTTAAGTTTAAGTGCTGTAAAGTAACACGGGCTACTTTTCCTTTTAATCTTCTAGCAAGGACATCGAGGCGGTTGTCGATTTCATTTATTACTTGACACTTATCTTCCATGAAAAAATAAATAAAAAGTGCCTCAGTTAACAGTTTTATTTTAACACTTCTCATGTTTTCAACTAACAGAACATTTTCCTTTAAAGTGCTTCCTTGATTGAGATATCATATTCATTAAGCTGCAATGGGCGCCAGTTTCTTGGGAAAATAGATTGTCAAGAATCTTGAGAGTCACAGAGTGTTTGGTGTTTGGAAACGGTGTCAGCGTTCAGAATCGCTCTCTTATACCCTGATCGTCGTTTTGAGAAAAAAAACGCCACATCTTGAAGACAAATACATGCAGAACGATGTGTAATTTGTTTTGGATTAATATAATTATGTGTATCTGATACCAAGACTGCCAGTGCCCAAACTACCAGCTGAATGTGTATCTCAACAAGGAACCTGACTCCCACTACAAGAATGCATGCTTATGTGCTGATTAACTCCCGCCATTGTACCCAATGCTGGTCACGTGCCACTACTAATAATGGTTTTGGGGTCCTGTTATTTGAACTCCAACACTCTTCCGTCTCTTTGGTTCATCCAGAAATCTTTCATTGTATAAGACAGTGTCTAAAGCAGCCATAGAAATGTAGCTAAAAAGAATCAGCGCCCAATTTCATAGAACTGTTAATGCACTAAAAAATACGCTTGAGAAACATTTGTGCTTTATAATACTCGGAGCTAAAAGATGGGCTTGTTGCTCAAAATATATACTGGACCTGAGTTGTTTTTACAAAATCAGAACCAAAATGAGAAAAAACTCACCGCCACAGTTACACATGCGTGTAACTGTTTTTATTGGAACAAGCACTAAGACATGAATAAGAAAAATTTATCTCATTTGCCTTAATGGGTATCAAGTATACCTCATTACACCATAGAGTTGATAGGTCTTTTATCCGACTCGAAGTCAACATTTGAACATAGTTTGTTTTGTTCAAGATATTACACACAGCAAGGTATGATTACTCAATTGAAAAACACAAGCATGCCGGACTTCTTCAGTCTTGAGTTTACTGGCCCGACACTACTGGCCTCGAGGCCTGTGGTCTAATGTAAAATTTGAGCTCTGCAACTTTTTACTGAGCAGAAAATTGTTAACGACAATTGCGCACTTGAGCAGCTGTATGATATTGGGCCCACTGGTTGAAACCAAAATTTAAGAGCAGGGTATATCATTGTCGATTCCACAGACGTTCACTTTCTTTTTTGCCTTCACATCTTGGCTGGTATTGCCTGTGGTCTTGAGATGAAGTTCTTGCTATTGTGAGACTGCTTTAGGTCTATGAGAAGACCATTGAAGTTAATTGTTTTGTCACAACTATATTGTCAAGGATGCTGACTTTAGACACAGCCTTACACACCCAATAATGTTTCACCGTTTTGCACAGAGAATTGACACTTCAGTTTTTCTCGTAACCTTAACTGGCATAGGGAAGCAACCAGATCTGATCAAAACAACGCTTCTGTCACAGAATTGTTTTTATTATTGCTGAAAACTTGCTAATGCAGTTTTTTGTTTGTTTTTTAGTTTTTTATTTGTATTTATTTATATATACATATTTTGCTTTTATTTTTAATATGATTCATGTGTAATAAACTATTTTCCTCTGTGATTTCATATTACTAATTTTGTTTTGTTCTTGTTTTCTTCTCTTTTCTGTATATTCGTATTCCTATAATTCCTTTCCACTCTCCTCCCTTTGTCCCCTCCCTTCCCTCTAACCCCCTCCCCCCTTTCTGTTACCCACCATCCTCTGTCATTCACTGTGCATCTGCAGATGACTTGAATTTTACAAAGGAGAAACTATTCAGCATGCAATCAGAGTACGATCAAGCACTCAGCGACATGGGAAACTTTTGAATGAGCTCGGCTCTCACAAGTCTCCACAAGCAACCTACAAACCCCCCCTTCGGCAACATAATCTTTTAGCAACTGTATCTCGACATCTCCGGATCTCCAGATTGCCTGCTCCATTTATCCTTTTAATCGATGACCACAATATAATTGTTATTAACAGTGTAGTCACAGTGGTAGTTGTATTTCATGACAGGTGAACAAAAAGCCCCAAAGTGGGTCATCTCTAAATGGCTTTGAACATTGGGAAGATGTCGGATTGTCAACTTCACCAACAGTATGTGCCTTTCTTTGAAACCAGGTGTAGACTCATGTTTTTCACTTTCCTACTTGGGAAAATGACAGAAAAGATTTTTGAATTATTATCTTCTTTAAAAATTATCAATTTGTAAATTATAGCAGATAATCCAGACTATTTGCAAATGATTTACAATTTCATTCAAATCTTGATGACACTAAAACACACGGATCTTATAAAATATTTGTGCTGCATCCCATACTGTAGTTTTAAACCAACAGGATTTTGCCTCTTATAAACTTCCCGTGGTGATTACAGCCGTCTTACATAATCCCACATCTTCTCTCAATGTTTGAAGTAGTCCTTGTACTAGTCATTTCTAGGCACTAGGCATTTCCGGTCGTAGTCCCTGTCCACAGACCATTGTCTACGAATGAAGACTGCCCTCTGTTGACAGTGACTGCCCAACTGAATGGTTAATCGCATAAAGTGTAAAACGTCTTGAAAGTGGTGGTGGTTTTTTTAATTTTTATTATTGTCATTATTATTACAGTGCACTTTGCATGTATCTGTGGATGAAATAGTACAGTAATGGGGAAATCTGTTTTGTAAAGTATGTATCCGCGTTTCTTAGAAGTTAATCAATGTAGTATGTAGATTTCCTCAGAAATATTCGACAAGTTTTTAAAAGAATATTAATTTTGTACGTATAATATTGAATTCATTCCAAGTTGCATAGGTTAGGCTTTTTTGGATAGGTTTTATCTTTTGCGTTTAGTTGTTTGTTTGTCTATGCAACTTACGACATTCTCTTGATTTTTGTTTTCTCTTTACTTCTTTTCATTCCTGATGTTAATCGCCAACCTCCTTGTGTTTGTTACCTACCATACTCTAATCCCCACATGTTTTTTTTTTCACAAATTTGTTTGTGTGCGTTTAATTTTCCACTCCCATTTGCTTTTGTCTTGTCCTTTGGTTTTGATGTTTTCCCTGTTGTGAACATTCATCTTTCCCTTTGTATGATGTCTCGCTCCCATTGTTCCACCATCCCATGTGACCTGTTTCCATGGCAATGTATTGTTTGTCAATCCCTCCTTGTCTCCATACCACAGACGAGCTGGTCCAGGAGAAGGAACGTCTGAAGGGCATGACGGACGAGGTCGAGCGAGTCATGCAGGAACTGGTGGAGTTTTAATCAACATCTGCCCCGCCCACCCTTTTCTCCTCCCAAGGTCTGCCTTCACCACGTGTGGAATGCACCATCGTGACCTTTCAGATAACCATGTCAAAGGTCAAATGCTTGTTGTCCCCCTTGCTGGCATAGATGATTTCTAGTTAACCTTGCAAATATTGCATGATTGAAACATGATATATAAAAAAAAAAGTGTCTAGGTTTTTTCTGCATGTATCATGCAAGATCGATACAATTGGATGGCTGGAGCACATTTTACAAGACGGGGAAGGCAGTCCTATACCATAGATATTATTCTTTCCTTTTGTTTTTGTTCTTGAATTGGAAAAAAATATATATAATTTCTTTGCTTTTTTCGTGCAAAGTGTGTTTTTCTTGGCAGTATCATGTGTATAAGACAAGTAGGTAGTGTTTTAATTTAGTCGGAAAGAGCTTCTTCAATTTGTACATCAGACCTTAGAGATCCCTGGAGAGAAAAATCCATAAATTGGTTGCAAATGAAGGTTGAGATTTTCAGAAATGGTTGCGGGAAAAGTATCTTTGAAAAAAGGAAAGAAAAGATGATTGTTTAATTTTTCACAATGCAGTTGTCGGGCAGGACACTACCCCCAATGGATGTATTTAAAAATTTAAAAAAGCTACTAAAACTAAATGTATACTATCAATAATACTGATCATGTAATATGAAATTTGAGGTTTGTATGAATGTAAAATGTAGACTTTTTAAATTGCCTTCTCTACTGAAAAGACACCAGAAACCATGTGATCTTGTTGCTCATAGTTTCTGCTGTCTTTTAAGTGGTTTTTTTAAAGAAACCATTTCAGCTGTTTTCTCGTATGTGTTAATCAGATTTTTTTTTTTACATCTGAATTGGTTATTACTTATATAATTGTAATAATTATTAACACCAGTTATGCAAGACAGTAACGCGTGAATATTTCTTGTAGATTTTCAGTTTTGAGTTAGTGTGGATTATGATATTTTGTTTTTAGGAGGGGGAGGGATTTTGAGAAGGGAAGAGCAGTCGAAACTTACTGATTTAATCCGCTACAGCGAGCCTCAGACAAATCACCGTGATCATTGCTCAAAAAAGGCTCTTATATAAATACTTTTTCGGCAAATTAGTTTTTCTTTATATTGCTAAAACTATCCTTATAATCATTGACCTTGTACATTTTTGGGGAGTTGCCTGTTTTAGGTTTATTTTTACAAATGGCGTAGGGTCGTCGAATTTGAGCTTTTACTGTAGATTTGACTGAAACCCGTTTCCATCATTCTTCTGAGCCTACTTTGTAATTTACTTCAATGTTTTTTGTAAGTAGGAAGATCTCGAAGAGTGTTAGTATATATTGCTTTCTGATTATCGATATATTGTAGACCGCTTATCAATACTCGCAACCTATCGACTTATCGGAATCGATTAAGCACAAGATTGATAAGTCTACCAGAGCCAATTGTATCATGCGGTATTCTGAAGGCTCCCTGTAGCACTAAGTAAGAGCAACTGTGATTGGTTCATTGGTCACCTGCTTACTCAACAGGTGTTTTTATTTTCTTCTTGAATGCAACTGTGTTTCTCGTTCCCGCACATCCTAAGGAGATCTTTGACGGCTATTTCATGTAATTTAATGACTGCTGCAGTTTAGTGTGTGTTGTGCTTTTTGGGGCCTGTGATGGGGGCGGGTGGTAATCAGTTTAACACTAATTGCTTTTATTGCTCCTCTGGCTCTGGTAGACTTTGTTACAGGCTTGTTACTAAAACTAATTCATAACAATTATATAAAACAAATCAACTGGACGTTTAACCAGCTCTAATAACCATGCGTCACTTTTACCAAAGTATTGTAATAATTGTAATCTAACTTTCATTTATTTTTATTGAAATTTTCATTATTTACTGTATGATTGTGCATTAGAAGCAAGAAAATAATAACGCTAAGTGGAAAGTGAAGTAGTTTTATCTCATAGTGTACAGTTATCGTCATTAGAATTAAGAACATCGGTAATCCTAACATAATTATGGATATTTTGTCTTGTTCGGCCGTGACTGTCCGACGAAAAATCAAAAGGGCTGTCTAGTCAGTAGGCTACTAGTCAGCCCAAGCAAGTTATTAAAACATAATTTAAGAAAACTGTAAAATTTTCTTCAAAATATTAAGTGTTGCATGACAGAATTCGTTTCAGTTTGACTGCCGGTTTTTTTCACCAAGGAAATTGTAGTGCTAAATTAGTACGCGGCTAACAGTCCAGAAAGAAGAAAAAAATAGTACTAGAGGGACTTGCATGACTCTATTCTTTATCCTCTCCAATCGTAGACAGTTGAAAAAAAATGGCGCAGTGATGTCGCTTGTTTCCCGCCAAAATGTCAAATGCATGGCGACTTTTGTAGATATCGTGTGCCGCCCAAAAAGATTGAACTTTTTTTGAGGATCGAAAACTCACGTGCTGTTCGTGTTGGCAATTATGTACATGGACGTATAAACAACATTGTCCATACTGGTCACAAGATCTGTAATATTTGAGGTGTTACGGACGAGATAATTTGTCTCGACAAAACTTTCAAAAATTGAAGTTTTAAGACTCAATAAGTGGCCAAAAATGAACCTTGTATTGCCGTTGCTTTTGTCTTTAATTACCAATAAAACAATACTGTCTCGTACACAAAATTAGCAAACTGCTTCCTTTGTTTTGGTGAAGATGTTTCATTTCTTGCTTAATAAGTTGTTTGACCTAATATTTCAAAACTGATTCCAGTTAGATTGTGTTTAAAATTAGTTTACAATCCCAAAATGGCCCTGGGCATTCAGTCGTCAGTGCAATGGAAAGCCACGTGTTACGTCAGTGGAAGGAGAAACCATGTGTGACGTCAGTGCAAGTGGTCAATATGCATATATTTAAACGAATATCCAACGTGTAAAGTTTCAACTCTAAACAACCTGAAAGAAAACCAAACGGCTCTCTGGTTGAGAATTCACATAATCAACACGGAATAACCCTTGTAGTCGTCATGAGACATTATTTAGCCGAATCATTCTCGGCATACGCAATAGAATCGGGCCATGTTAATGTAACAACAGTGTGCAACTATCTGCTTGGATGATGCGTTTCCTCCATGGATGGTGGGAACGTAGTATACTGAGGAATCAATGTGCCCTTGTGATCTACTTGCACTACATACACTTGCCACACACAAATCCCGTTGTACCAAAATCTACCCCACCGCCCCCCGCAATATGAATAAGTTGCCCGGGTTAGGGGAAGCACACGCCTAAGTCTACGCCTGATATCATAGACGGGCTCACATCAACCAAGGATTATTTGTCTTTGGTAAATCGTGGGTGGGTGGGCAGTGGCAGTGTCATAAAGTTATTACCGATAACTCAAAATATTGTTGAGATTTTCACAGACAATGTTAGCTGGGGAGCATCTATATGGTAGGACGCATAAGACGTTACATGTATATAGTTGACGTAGTATCTCTTCATTGCAAAAGGCAGTTCGACCTATAGTTGCCTTTTGCAATGAAGAGATACCACATCAAATACAAGGGGATCAAGATCCCAGTTGCGAACAAGGCAAAAATAAATGGTCGGCTAAACTTATTTTAAGTTCATCTATTCATTTAATAAACCACAAATTGTATCGGGACAAGACGCCACTATGTCTTAACTACAACAGTGTGTAGCTGTATAGCCCCTAACCGTTGGCACGACCATGGCCTAAAATTAGTGATCCTTAGTTAATCGCTTTGTTCAGAAAGTGAGTGCTCAAAAACTTCTAAAATTGAGTTCTGTATAGTGACAATTTTTTTTTGGGGGGGGGGCATTAGATGGATTGGATTGCAACATAAATCATTCATCAAATAGATTTTATAAGTTTACGTTCAATTCCAAAAAAAATAAAAATATTTTCTATTATTGAAAACTTTGAATTACGGTGAATTACCACGATCTACAATAAAGTACAGTAGGCCCTACTTCGTCAAGAGGGACAGCCACCTTACGTACCCACTGACCCCCTTCAAGCGTATCCCCTTGCGGCAAACGTGTCCATACCCCCATCGACTGGGGGAAGATATACATCTCTGACGTAGGTTTCATTATCGAGGATGGGCGCCACCAAGAGTTCATTCCCAACCAGGAATTCTGTGTCTATGTGTAGGGAATCTTCGTCAGTTGGCGCAATCCACCACACTACTGGTCTTATCAACGGCTGACCTGGGAACAGCGTAGTCTCCGTTCGTGCGATTTTGAGAATTAAAGGTGTGATGAAATCCTCGTGGAAGGAAACCCACTTACGGGAGATGGCCACGATCTCTTCGTCGTACTGCCACGGGGAGATGGAGAACTGCATTGCCGGCATGAAGGCTGTTATCTCCAGCCACCGTATGAACAGCTCACGATCCGGTAGAGTATGCCCATGGAAACCAGACTCGTATGAATTCCCACCAATCATGTCCGGTAGAACGTAGGGATATCCAAGAATCCCAAACGTCAGAGCTGAGGTGATCAGTGTCTTGGGACCGTTATCCCATCCCCAATTGGAGTCTTTGTCCATCATTCTCACGAAAATCGGTAAGTCTTGATTTTCGTAAGCTGCGCGAACTTCAACTTGAGATCCTAGTCGTGTGGCCATTTGGCGTACAGATTTGTATATTCACACGGGTTTACTAAGGGAATGTATGTCTCGAAATCCTGCACTAAGAAATTGGTTTCTCCAGCGTCGAACTTAAATGAATCAATTCCTGTGTCACGTTTGAGTTTTTCCAGTCGCGCCATGGACCACTCCACGGCAGCCGGGTTGGTTAAATCCAGAAGGCCAGCCTGGCCGTTCCACCACTCCGCTACACCCTCATCTTCTCCCCTTTTCGTCACCCAGTAACCCTTCTCCTTTCCCTCTTGGTAGATGTCAGTGTCGGTGTCAGCGGCGTAACTAAGGTTAATTTTTAGTGGGGGGGGGGGGGGGGGGGGCACCATTTTTTCTAGGGGGGCACTGCTGGCAAATCAACTATAGATTCCTTTGCACTTTTTAAAAACTGGATCTTCGTACGCAATGGCGGGTTCCAAACAGCCCTTCAACTAAACCAAAGATCCTGCAGCCTATAAAATACATCATAAAGTGAATTTTCTCCCTCAGCCAACACCCCTGGTTTCCGAAGGGGTATTTACAGCGAGTGTCCCACGCAGTACCTCAATGCCTTCGTGGTTCCCGACACCAATGTCTCTGCTAGTTGCATCTAGCCGAACCAGTTCCAGTATGGGAGTTTGTGCCGACCCATCCACCGGGGCAGGTATTGTTTCCGGCAGCTACAAGAACAATCAGGCAAACCGCCAGAGCTAACCTTCGTTTACTCACATTTCCCGAACTCATGATTGAAGAGTGGAGAGCAAGTTCAGTCAGTGGCTCGAATGCTAAACTTCAAATGCAACGGTCTGAAAAAATAAGCCCTTTCGGTATAGACGATGTGACCTCTGACGTCATTTGAAAATCATAACATGATGCGCGCGCATGTCGCCGGGCAAAACCTTTGTGTACTTGACAGCCAGCTAGAAAGTACACGCAATATTACCATGACTACGCGTCTTTTTGCCCGGCGGAACATGACTTGGACAACAGACTTGTCAACAGAAGGCGGTTAAGATGTAAACAGAGGTCACATCGTCTATACAAATGAACTGGAATGTTGGCAATGTTGTCAGTTAGAACTGCATGCATTCCACTCACATTTCGCTGGTGAATGATTGGTGTTCATGGGTCGCTAGTAGTTCATGGAGCAAGCATAGGGGTGTGTAACTGTTACTCTTCGTGTTGCCAGTGAAACGACTGTGCGCGTGCTGCCCTCGGACACATACGATACTTTATATACACAAGTTATGGTTGACCCCTTGATCCATATCGCCCGTGTGTTCCTCCACCAGTGACGTCCCCAGTCCCAGTTAAGCCTTGGGCAAGGAGACTTTTGCACAGATTACGGTAGGTGTCCTTTTTAATGTTTATGGTTACAAAGAACCCCGTGGACCTTTATGTCTGGCTAGAGAGTGCCTGCTCAATTTACTGTTCGTAGTCCACCGCATTGTTCAGTCAAAGTAGGCCTAGTCAGGTGGTTGCGTAATGGTATTTACTTAGAGGAAACAACGTTTGTGTAGAATACAAAGGTCATCATATGTGGTCATATGACGTGTAGGGGGTGAGAGATGTAAGTGAACCGACTCAAATCCATGTCTAAAATAATAATTAATAGCTTCAGATACACGGGTCCAAAAGTTAATTGAATCACCTGTTCCTCCTGCGAAATAATGGGGCACTATAAAACATTTACTGGCACGCCATGCAAAGCCTCAAAACTGATAACAAACGTATTGGCAATGTGAACTACAGAAGCAAACAATATAAGTCATTATAAGTCATTAAAAACATTAAGTTTAGCGTACGGTATATAATGGGTGCGTTCGATTAGCTTCCCCGGGTCGACCCAGGTCTGACCCCAGTGCGTTCGAATAGCTCTGACGTCTTGCTGTGGCTCACCCGGGTGAGACCCAAGTGCCCCCCTGCTCGTGGAGCGGGTTACTTGGGGCTGACCCTAGTTCATGACGTCACGGCGAAAAACTTTCTAAATGGCCACCATTTTGTTTGTAATTCAGCGGGACATTTTAGGAAGTTTGACACACATTTTCGCCATTACAACAGCGTTTTTGTGAGCAATAAGTATTTTTTATTCGAAGCCGTGTACCTTTGTATCACTGTGGGGTTGTACAAATTGTTTAACGTTGCAGTTTTACCTTGAGAATAAATATTTTACGAAGTTTTCGTGAATCCACGGAAAGTATCGGACATACGGCACAAAATGGAAGTAGTTCCGGTCGGCTGTCCCAAGATGCATCGGTGTGAATGCTGGGGGAAGTTGGCGTTCGATTAGCTCATGGTTAGGGGCTCACCCGGATGAGCAGACCGGGGTCGACCCGGGGAAGCTAATCGAACGCACCCATTTTAACGAACGGTTTTTATTGGCAAAATTTGTAACAATATTATTCATATATAAGTTCGACTGTTAAAACTTTAATACATCTAGCCTAATGGCAGTGTACATTGGGTTAGATTTGTTTTCCAGAATTTAAATATTTGCTCACAATCACATTGCTCTTGTTTGATTGCTATATTTAGATATTGATGGACTGATCTCAGAGCATAAACATTAGCCTGTACAAAATTAATTATACCATCTTATACGTTCAGGAACTCGTTGCGCCATTGGATTGTTGCTGTTCCATAATCTAAAGTGGTTGCCTGTGTATTCTTTAGCGACTTTCTCCATCCATTTGATCAAAGAAATGGCATAAAAATCCAACATATTTCAAGCCCGTATGAAGCAGTGTGGCCGGTAGGCTACGGCCCTGGTCGTACCAATATTTGGTGGGTTTCCCCCCCTTCTTTTTCTTTTGTTCTTCTGCTTAGATTCTTCTTTTGTCTGAAGGAACATTCCCGTGAGGCAGTTCATATTTTGTGTGAAAGTTTAATTCGTAGACAAAATAAAAGAATCATATAAATGAATTATCATTTGCTCTGAAAAGTGAGGTGGTCACAGATTGAACCATGCTGTGTCTAGATTCAAACGTTTCATACTACTGGCTATTAGTAAACGTTAGGCGGGGAATATTGTGTCAACACTGGTCGTGGTTTTTGGTTACAAAACAGTTACTTTAGAAAGGAGTTGTTTATAAATCCCGTATTTATTCCGCTTCTGAAATGGTCCTGACCAATGATTTCGAGTTTCCTACGGACTTGTAATCAATTTTCTTAACGAAACCTGAGTGACTGCTTTTTAAGTTTCTATTAAAATTCTCTTTCGAAACTCGAAATCTTGGCTACAAGTAAAATAATGTTGTCTTATGTTGTTCCAGCAACAGAGGGCGTTTTCCATCTCTTCTTCGAATTGCTCGACGAATGTAAAGACTCTGCGGTGGTTGTAATCATGGAGGTTCCTACCTCCATGTTATAATGCAGCTCTACGCAGGGCCCAATTTCATCAATAGTACGATTGGTGAGCAAAACAGGAATTGCTTACCCGAATAAAGTTACCAGCCCAAATCCCATAACATGTGCACCATCAGTGACTGGTATCTTGTTGTTTTTGCTTAGCCGTACATTTTTAAGCAAATTGTTTTGGATTGTCTGAGAATTGAGGTAGTCTGAGCATTGAGCCAGTGATTAGCAATTGTTACTTGGGCCTACGAATCCTTTATTTTGACAAAGGGGATTCATGTAGAGGAATGTTGGTGGTTAAAGGGTTTAAGTAAATCAATCAATTATAAAACGTATCAAAAAAGTATTTATAAAGAAAGAAAACCACACAGACAAAAGTGTGTGACTCTTATACTTTCCATGTACATTTTTGCTCAGCAAATGATTTTGAAAACATTATAAATAGGGCATACAGAAAACAGGATTCTAAAGAAGGGCAAGTCATTTATGTAGAAGGCTGATACATGATAAGGAATGGCAAGGAACCGTAATCTTAAGTCTAGAGGTTCTGCAAGTAGAAATCAGCTGATCAGCTGAAAAGAATCTTGCTTGTAAAAAGAATGAATCCATAATTGTCTTTCATTGGTTACTCCCGAAATAAAAAAACAGCAGTTCCTCTCAGGCTGTCTGAGCCCCAACTTTAAAGAGCTGCTTAACACCAAAAAGTTACTTCAAATATCGCAAGAAAATAAGGCTTATATCAGAATAAGTATCTCAACCCCAAAACTAGCATGTCACACGTAACATCTGTTACTGGTATCCTGCTTATTTTTGCTAAGCAATTTCATAGAGCTACTCAAGCACAAAAAGCAGCTCAGTACAAGAAATATGCTTTCCAGAATATGGTTACCAGCTCAAATACCATGTCAAATGTACCATCTGCTGGTATCCTGCTTATTTTTACTTGGCAGATAACAGTTAAGCAATGTTTTTTTAACTTGACCCCTGATCATGAGAGAGATGGCAGTCTTACTACAGGCCCAATCTTTCAAAGCTGGTTTACCTCTAAACTCCTTAACGACATAAACTAAAATGTGATTAGAAAATGAAGTTGACATCACATATAGAATAAAACATTGTTTATTTCCATATTTGTACCTTTTTTTATATAAATACATGTACTGTTTCACACTTGTATAGTCTTTTGGGAGATTATTGTTTGCCAAACATCAATCACATATGATTATATATTTCATTTGAATCTAAGCATAAGCACCAAGGGTGGTGTCGTAGAACACACTAAAACATACATACATTACTATTTTTGTTTTAATTTACAGAACAGCGCCCCCACTTGTCAAGCATATGCAAGTACTTCTTGTTCACCACAGATTTTGACATTTTATCAAAAAATTGATATGTGGCTTACCTTTTGTAATATATCTTGATATAAATAAAACAAACTTAATGGAATTTACACCATTAATTTTCTTTTACTCAGTGACCTTTTTGTGAAATAAAAGCCACTTTTTTTCTTCTTCCGATTTCTTAAAACAAAACCCACACACAATCATCCATTGCAACACCTTATCAGGTTATTTCACTTGGTTAGCACCCTCACCCCAATGACCAGTGACATTAAAGATAATTAAAAAAAAAAATATCAAAGTTCTACAACAGAAAATGTTCAATACCATAGAGGAAGATAAAAGATAAAATGCTTCTTTCATAAACAAAATATAAGCTAAGTAGATATTACGTTAACAACTGAGACAAATATAGTATTTTTTTTCCTGTAGAATCAAAATATAAGCTAAGTAGATATTACGTTAACAACTGAGACAAATATAGTATTTTTTTTCCTGTAGAATCAAAATATAAGCTAAGTAGATATTACGTTAACAACTGAGACAAATATAGTATTTTTTTTTCTGTAGAATGTATTAACAATGTGGACAGTGTGTTTTAAAGTGACAAAAATTAATAAAACAGACTATTTCATTATTGCATAAATCAAAACAACTCTGTAAAAAATTAAAACATGACTTTTATATATTATAGTCTTTTTATATCAAATACATTGTACATATACTATTTTTTTAAACAAATCACACAGTCCAAATTCTTTGTAAAAGTAGGTAAACAAAATAAATAATCCAAAATTAAACTTGTCAACCTTCAGCTGTTTGTATTAGGCTTTAAAAAAAAGGTTCAAGTTTTTCCTTAAAAAAATTTAATGCATCTAATTCCAGCATCTTCCCCATATTTGGTGGAACTCTGTGAACGATTTCCCTTGTATAGCATGGCCAAAAAATTCCCACACAAAATGTATCATTTGCCACTTGTATGGTCAGCCATTTGCGTGAAGAGCCTCAAATTGGGGACAACAGTGAATAGAAGCATTTTATAACACTGTATTGTGACGGTAATGTAACAACACTTTCATCTAAACAGATACATAAATACAATACAAAAGAAGCAAGATGTCCAGGCTCTACACACAACATGGCGGATCCGTGCACGTAGCAAAGATAGGCCTTTGCCTTCAGTGTTTACAAAACATGTTCAGTCTAAATATTTTTATATTAAACATTTGTTGGATAATTAAAGCCAAATTTAAAGCTACTTACACAGGTTTGCACTTTGCATGTATGTAAATTTGACAGGTGGGCTGATTACATTTGCAAACTCACTATTTAAATGCATACATACATACTAAAAGTGCAATATATTATACATGTATTAAGCCATTTGCAAGTTGATTTGAATAATGTCTGGTACGAAGACGTGTCTGGACACCGCATGAATTTGAATTCCTCAAGACAGTTACAGGCCTTGAACTTCATCTTTGAGAGGACATCTTAAAGTCTATGGAAAAACATTGGAAGGGGCACCAAGGCTAAGACCACGGCAATGGCCGATGGCCGATGGCCTCCGTCCAGGCTTGCAGTTGCTATGTACATGTATATAAGCTTATAATGTGTACTGTAGCAACCTCAAGATGGGCAAAGCCTGGTACCATTGTAACCATTGATCTCCATCAATGATTGTAACATTACACATTCATTCAGAATTGTGTATGGGTGACTGGGTGTTTCGCCAACTCTTGCGTAACTATGCAAAAGCTTGACCCAAATCATATGGCATCACAGTTGTCTCTATAGTAGTCTGAGGAACTCACATTTAAGCGGCAACTTTTGACTAAGCAAGTCATTGTACCTGAGATTATTCAAACTGATGATCCAGTTTAAAGGGACACATTGCCTTTGGGTTGGGCGGTTTGGGCTATAATAAGCATTTGTTATGAAATAAATATGATTGGAAAGATGTTTTTATATCCCTCAAAATTGTTGTGGTTTTCCTTTTATTTTGTGATCTAACACGGCAATGTGTCCCTTTAAACAGGTAATGAGAAATGAATCAAAGTCAGCAATTTTGAAAAGGGCAGAATAGACTAATTCACATGACATTGCTGCAGTGGGTTGGCTGCCCTCATGTACAGACTAACATCAGGCTGCTCATATTGGCCCGACCTGTGTGCCGAGCATTAGGGCCTACATTTTACAAAGCTACATGTATGTGTTTCCATTGTTTCATCAACATTTTGTCGCTATAAAGATGGCGGTGGGATAATCTCAATGCGTATACATTAGTTGGTAGAATTAATAATAATATTTAAAAAAACTAAAACCTTCTTAACACTAGTAGTTATTATTGGCTTTAATGTAAATTTGTCTTTATCTGCACTGCAGGTATACATGTATACCCTAGAATAAAAAAAGGTGTATAATTTGTTATTCAATCTTTTACATGTATCAATAAGTAGCAGCTGCCGCAGAATACTATACAACATGACTATTACAGACAGTGGCATGAACAGACATATATATTTTTTTTGGCAGAGGGCAAGCGAGTACAAAGACATAATATTTTGTTGGGGGGAATTGTGCATTTTTTCAAACTCATTCGGGGGTGCAAGAGTTGGGGGGGGGGGGGAAGGGTTCTGAGCATGGGGCTCCCACCCTCCCTCTGGTTATGCCACTGAATACAGAAACCAAGCATCTAATAAAGATCGGAGATGTGTTCACAAACTAATTTCAAAACCACTAACAGTTTACAGGAATGTACATTGAATTTCAATAGAAGACTTTGGAACGGCGTGGCAGCATACTTACTAGATAAATTTCCATTACTTTCGCATGCGCCATTACCAAGAACTATGGATTTACCTGGTAAGTCTGCTGCCACCTAGCGTCCCAAAAGTCCCTCATTCCAATCACACCAATAACGATTATGAGTAACAATCACAAGTTTGACAACCCCAGCCAGACCCCACCCTCTCCCAGACAACACCCAGCCCCAACCAAACCAATATGGTTCATTATGATTCCCCAGTAATCTGACAAGTTATTTAAAGCAATCACGGCCAATGGTGACTAAGATTTACTTCAACTTGATGGATTAAATATTACACTTGCTAGAAAGATTACATGCATCCATCAACATTTGTGTTAATATTTGTTATATTTTTTTATAGAATAAACAAATTTGAAAGACTTTGATCCAATGATTTTGATATAAAATATTTTAAATAATTGATTCATCAATGACGTGAAGCGAAAGACAGTGCAAGGCTTGTGTGTTTCCGAACATAGGAGGCTGTTCAGACCATTACCCTCCTACATGTAAACCCTTCTCTATCCTCTTTGCCGAAATGAAGGATTCAGAAGGACTGAGGGCTGTAGGCCCAAATAACAATGGCTTATCACTGGGTCAGGCATTCCAATCTATCCTAGTCCAGACAGTTTGGTGTGTAGTGACACAGGAGAGGAGAATATTGTAGGATTGAGGTCACCAGTAAGCAAAAACTTCCTTATGTACAGGGCCTGATTTCGTTTCCTTCACCCATACATGTAAAAGCAAATATAAATACATGGGAAACAAAGGCACCCAAATAAGCACAAGACTTGCAGGGTCTTTAGACACAGATCAATGATGTGCGCACCTTCTGAGAATCTGAGCTGTACCCTAAAACAGCATACATCAAATTTGCATTATGGATAACTGTGACCAGATTTGTGGACTTAGTTTCTATTTCTTTGGTCTATTTATTTGGTCTATATGTACATGACCATAGGACTAATGTACATGTATGGCTTAAAGTAAAGTCCCATCCAAAGGACAAAGCAATTATGGCATCTTGCTCAAGGACACAAGTGCCACGATAGGTATTCGAACCCACACTCCACTTATGATCAGAGCTTTAGTCCGATGCTCTTAACCACTCGGCCACCACATACATGTAGTGTGTACATAGTGTACATAAATACATTAAAAATTGATCAAGTTTGGAATTTCACAGAGGTCCTGGAGGCCATGGCCTGGTCTTTGATAAATATTTAATACCTTTAGTTCCCTTCACAGAAAGTTAAACCAGTGGATTTCCGTACATTGGCCTGATAAAATAAGTGACAGGATAATTTAGCAAACTTTTTAAAGAACACAACAAATATATATTTCTATGCCTGGGTACTTCGCCCCAATTCAGGCAACTCTTATTCCTGTGTTTCCTACAAAACTTCCTAAATCCATCAAGTTTCATCAGGATACTCACGAACATAGACAGGTAACTCAAAGCTGACAAAAGTTGTCAGTTTTGTCTTACATTATTTCTCTACGAGTGTATTTACATGCACATTTTTGGGGTGCCATTTGATGGCCAAGGTTAACCAAACTGGCATGCACTTTGGCCAGAGGGTTTTATACTTGCACTATAGTTAAATAATTTAGGCATAGTTCTGATCTTCGAGCTCTATGGCCCTGTGCACTCCCGCCCCTCTTAAATTTGTTTTGCAGCGAACTCTGCTATTTTTGGTTCATTCTTTTTCTTTGGTAAAGTAAGGGACCTGCTCAAGCATTGCCTCAACTTCGACCCACGCTCCGCCTTTGATTGGGGGACCACCATGAAGCTGGTCTTGCCATTTACCTTCCGGTAAATACACCTGTCGTTTGGTCTGCCCTTGGTCTAAGACAGGTGCCACTAGCATATCATTTCCAATCAAAAACTCAGAGTCGATACTCTGAGCTACTTCATCACTCGGGGCAATCCACCACAAAGGTCTGATGATGGGTGCCCCGGTGTTTTTAGCTTCCATGGCAACACTGCTCACCAAGGGCGAGATCGTCTTCTGGTGGAACAGGATGACATTGTGGGCAATGCGCTGCGTGCCTGGATCGTACTCCCAGATGGGAATATTGATCCTCATGGCAGGGAAGAAGGCCATGATACCAAGCCACCGCAGTACAAACTCCTTGTCTGGGAGGCAACTTTCGGTACAAGCAGAGTTGTAATGCTGACCGGTGACCGCTAGATCGGGCATAATAAATGGATACCCTAGGATACCTAGCGTCAACGCAGTCGGAATGAGAGATTTTAACCCGTTTTCATAACCCCATATTGGTGCTTTTGGAATTGTGAATACAATTACTGGAATGTCTTGCGATTGGAAAACTGAACGCATAAAGATAGTACCTTGTGTCTGATTTGCTAGTTGGACGTACCGTTGGGTGTACGTACAAGGGTTTGTCAAAACCTCCATGGTCTTGAACTCAACTGGAAGATAACTCACCTCTCCATTGTTGAATGTAAAGAAATTGATCCCTGTACTGTCTTGAAGACTCTGCAGTCGGTCAAGGAACCAACTTGTGGCGTTATGATTGGTTGTATCGAGCAGACCAGCCACACCTCTCTTCCATTGGATTAGTCCAGGGACCTCTGCCCTGGGATCCTCCACTAAAAATCCCTTCAGAAGCGCCTCGTGGAAGGCCTTTGAGTCAATATTCATGAATGGGTTGACCCTCAATGCCACTTGATACCCCAGCTCCTGAATGGTTGCTATCGAATCACTAATATTTGAGAATCTATCCTCGTCAAACTCTAGATCTCCGTCAGTTCTTGCGTACCCACATTCAATTTCAAGAATGCTTGCTCCAAGGTGACTTTTGTGGAGATCTTTTATAAAGTTTGAAATTGTCATACCGTTGAATGAGTCACCTGCAAAACAATTGGGGGTAGACCACATAGGGCCTTGCTCCAGGACTTCTGTCGGCACTGTTTTCAGCTTCTTACCGAATTTGTCCAGCATTTGCTCATGGACAAGTCGCATGTTTGCTGCTGCACAGAGTGTGTACTCAAGCTTGGGTAGATTTTTCTCTGGGTTTGGGAAGGGTGAGTCGGTGTAAGTACTCTCAAAACACAACTGCTGCATCTCCTCATTTACACTGATAAACAATGGTGACTCATTACTCACTTTGATACCAACTCCATGGGACGATAACCAAAAGCGCTCTACGATTGGTCCGAAGCTACTCGTTTCATCGCCCGAGATAAAAGGTTCACGTGATTGGTTCATTTTTTCCAGTGGCCACTGCTGATTGGCTGCTACACCACCACCATACCAGTGAATATTTTGCAAGGAGTAGCAGTCACGGTGAACGAGGTCTTGAGCGAATGCTTCCCATGTCAAGGTGTAGCAGTCCATCCCGGTGTACTCCTCCCAGTGAATCAATAGTCTAGCAATACCCATGTACTCAAGACACAAGTTTTTGGTATCGAACGGATCGCAAGAGAAAGGTAGCATATCGGGGAGATTCCGACCGATCAATCCTCTGGTTGTGTTTGCGCCGCTCACATGAACAACAAACTCTCTGGACCCGGTGTAGAATGCAGCACTCCCACTCTTATAGTGTAAAGGTTCCTCCACGTACAGAACTAGGACACATGTCGTGGCGGCAATGATGAGGCAGAAGAGCAAAATGATGCAGATCTTAAGCTTGAACTCACGCGGTTTCTTCAGAAGTTTTATGGGCCTGGCGATGTCGATTTTATCTGGATCAACTGCTGAACCAGTTTTCTTCTTGACCTCGGAGTCGTCTATGCTTGGTACCTCCACAGAGATAGTTCCATTCCCTTCAGTGTCGACGACAACTTGAGACGAGGAGGCCACGGGTGGAGGCTGAACACTCTCTGTCACTAACAGGGAAGAGTGAACGTTAGCCAAGGGTTCAAAGTTCTCTCTGACTCTCATCATGGTTGCAGGTGGAAGGGTGCGTGTTAATGAAGCTTAGATATCAAGCAAGAGTCTGGAGAAGGTTTGCCGTTAATAATGATCAGCTGGTGTAAAAACAAGCATGAGAGTTGACCGGAATGTTTTCAAGTGGCAAGGTCGGCTATCAAGTAAACTCAGAACTGTGCATGTCAATCTGTAAGAAGCAGGCAAGCATATGAAACTGACTAGCATAGATGCATGATATAATTATAGCGTGGTTAGTAACGAGTGTACACATATTCAACACATCAGCATTACAGAGGATTGGACAGGAAACGACACATTCCTGGCCTACACTGTCTTGAGTCATCTTTTGTTTTTGCATAAACACTCTGATATGAATCATCGTTGCAGTCATATTTTGATGATCTGCGTTAGAATCAATTAATGTTGAATGATCGATAAACTCTGCCAGCCGGCAGTATGATATCATCATGTGGTGAATGCATACTGCACAGGCACAGTTGTACAGCAACCTCCAGATGAGCAACCCTGGTACTTTTGTGCAATACACATTCATTCAGGATTGTAAAGGCCTACGAGTGTCACGGTCTCTTATATAACTATGCAAAGCTTGCCCCAAACCATGTGATAGATAGCAACTGTCTCTAGAGTCTGAGGAATTCAAATTTAAGCAGTAGCTTTATGACTTAGCAAGTCATTGTACCATACATTAATCACAGTACATACACACAAAACCGCAAGCTGTGCAAATGTACATGATTATCCTTGTAACAATTTAGCCTATGATTTCAGAAATTTTTTACATTAATATCCTGATTGTACGAAGTGAAAACATGAATTTCTTTTATATCAATTGTCCCAACCAGGACCCAATTTCATGGCTCTGCTCACTGTCGAATTCTGTGCTGGGATCTCCATTCTTCGCTTACAGGGCAAGCGCCGAATTTCTGCGCTAGCTGTGTAAGCTACGAATGTCTAGTAATGTGGAGTACGCATGGGCACAAGCAAAAATTCCCTTCTAACCCGTGAAATACGCTTGACATAAACGCTGAATTCCCTGCTTCTGTGAGCGCCGATTCTTTGCCAACGATGAGCAGAGCCATGAATTGGGCCCTGATCATTGGATCCTTCCCAAGCGTGTCTTGTACATCCCACAATGTTAAAAGCAAGAAGGATGATCAGAAGCATGAGAAAATTACTGAAGAATTATGATTAAAATGACCAGAACGAGGTGAAAAAGGCCTCAAGATAAACTACATTTGCTCTCAGACATATACAGGTTTCTCTGTTGTTTCAACATGTCTAGGTTAACAGGGATGTGATAGGCTGTTGAAAAAAAACCTGAACTCTGAACACAAAGCGCAAAAGCTTGCGAGCACGAAGCCCACTAATAACAATTTGAACACAAAGCGCGAAAGTTTGCGAGCACGAAGCCCACTAATAACAATTATCTTTGGTTTTAAAAGCCCTACTCTGCAATCTGGGGCATTATATATGGTTTTATCTTCATTTTTTTATTAATTTGATCTTAAGTTTAAAAAAAATATATATATATATGAAATAATTTTTACAAAAATTTGGGGGGGAAACGGATTTATTTTTTCGGAGGGCAAAAAACCTGGATTTCTGGTTAAAAACGGAGAAATCACATCCCTGGTTAAGTTCTACCTTCACCAGTGAATCACCTTGAAAATGTTCAGCAGTTAGTACAAAAAATGGTTAGTAAAATTATTTTTGGATGCACATGTTCAGATCAATTGACATTCACCGAATACTAATGAAGCAATATATTCTGAGGTTTGAGTGAAAAACTGGCGTTAGATAGAGTCGATCAGAATGATGGGGAATGGAAAAGAACAGTAATTTATTTTGAGCTAAGCAGCTTACAGTGAAAAATATGTTTCATTGAGCTCAACATTAAACAAACCAGTGGAAAGTAAGACAGACTCGAAAAATTTGCATGGTGGGCCAGGGGAAACAATATACTTGGATTCTAACTAGAAACTAGACAGTGAAAAGTAAATTTCAACCCTGGAAGGTTGATCAAATTCTCTATTTATAACAGTATAGACCTTATGCATTGACGTCACCAAGCCGCCATCTTAGAGGTAAACTGATGATGAAACAATGGAAACGCGCTGATTTGTATGCGCAGCGCACAGGATTGGCCAATGAACATCTTCCTTTTGACCTCTAGGTGAGGGCGCCCTACTCAAATGACGTCATATGCATAAGGTCTATTGTTGTTTTTTCTTGATAATTTCTTTTTACTCAACTTTCATAAATTCAAAAGCTTTGCTTGGATTAGGGTTTTATTGTACTGGGCTAGACCTGGGTACCCCTTCAACTGGGTACCCCTTCAACTGTGTACCTCTTCAACTGGGTACCCCTTCAACTATTATTTATAAATGCCTGCGACAGTTTATCCATTCTGATTGGTTGAGAGGAGATCATATGGCCATGTTTAAACGTGCGAAGTAAACGCAGTCAGGAGTGTTTAAACATGGCCGAGGCGAGGCGAGCCAAGGCTTAAAATGTCAGATTTGTTCTCAACTTTTAAAAGGATGGTGGCCGTGCGATAAAGGACCTTGCCTTCAGCTTGACCCTTTATTGCACAGCCACGACCCTATCGGTTTTAAACAGCTGTTTAACAGTACACCCCATAGCCACTATTTATTCCCTTAAATTATATTCCCCAGACATTTTGAAAGGCCTTGCTGTTTCAACTCCCTCAAAAGCTCGTTTACTTAGCTCTGCTTAAGCCAAAAACTTGCTGCTAAGCAAAACTGGGCAGGATACCAGTCACAGATGGTACATGTGATATGGTATTTTGGTCGGTAACGGTATTCTGTGAAGTATAATTTCAACTCCAGCAATCCAAAGTTGCATTTTGTGATTAATTTCCACACGTGAAACTTTTTCGTCTAACCTTTGGGGCAGAAATTTCTCAGTTGTATAAATTATGATGAAGGGGTGTCAAAGGGAAATCTGCCCCCCGGAGAATCTGTCCCGCATATAATGGGAAATTAACATGAGCTAAAGGAGATTGAGTCGCCGGGGACAGAATCTCTGGTGGGACAGCTTCTCCTGCCACAGGGGGGCACAGCCTAATGGTTCAATGGTTTGTTATATTTGTTGTTGTGCTGAACACAGCCCTTTGCTCCTCGATCCTCACCAGAATGTCCATTTGTTGTTGTGTGTATTTTATCTTGATCGATCAGCTGGTCATCCATGATATCCATCGTGCAGAATCAGTGATATGAGCACCTCCCACCTTAACAGCAAAGAAATCAAGAACTGCTTTTAAAGGATAAATCATTTATCACAATATAACAGTAATATGAATCTTATAAAGTGCATGTATCTACCAGTAACGTACATTTGTACTCTGCTTGGGTCGTCTGTCTGCATACCTTTAATTTTGTGATGATTTAGTCAGAACTGGGCAAGGGTACGATGCCTCCCATCAAACGATTTTGGTAATTTTATCTCATCAAAATAACAAGACAACTGCCCAGTATTTACATGAATTTTTTTGTACACATTTTTACCATTTTACATAAATGTTATTCGCCAACCAACTTTTTTTTGGTAAATAATGATAATTATTGCCGACAAACTTTTAAAAAATGCCATAATTTATTTGTCGATACTCGATGTTGTTTGGCACCTTACAAAAACAAGTTACAATACATCATAGTAGAGCAAGGACTCGGGTCCTTGCTCTATGAATACATACATTCACATGCCTTTGGGTGGATATTATTGTTTACATTACATATATGTAATAATCAACAGAAATTGGTAATGTGAGAAGTAGTTTAATGATGTGGTTGTTGCAATGTTTAAGTGATCCAGAACTGGTCAAACGACTGTACAATAGAAATGACACTTGAATCACAGTCACAGTCACACTTCCACCTCTGTCTGGTACCTCCGTCCTCCGATGACACACCGTCAAACTTCGTAGTGTACACTCGAAGGCCGTCTTTAAAAAATCTGGATCGGTGAAGTCCACCGCCGGCAGCAGCAAAATACTTGCACACCATCAAACCTGTCTCTGCTTATATGTTTTGCACAAGTTCGATACAGATATCTGGGAAGATTGTTATATCCCTAAAACCGGATCTAAAATTACGAGAAACTAGACTTCTGATTTCTTCACAGGAGGATGTTCAATCATGGAGGTAGAATGGTTCAATCGTAACAATCATAACATACAGGTGTGTAGGTGAAACTGGTTCCTAAATCCCAGATGTTTTTACTACTACTTATTAGTAAAGGTGGTGCGAGGTACCAGGCAAAACAAGTGCAGGACTTTCGTACAGCTTCGGGAACATTCGGATATTTCCGTATGCAAATGACACGTGGTTTAGCAGCAGCAGCAAGCCCCATGCGCCATTTTTCTCACTGGTCACCAATAAATTTGAGAAATGGCGTCTCAAAATTACTTCGGACTTACTCATGGTGCAACGCAATACAGGTAAGTTCATTTAGTCTCGGACGTTTATTAATGGAAACCTTAAATTCCATAGATTATTTAGGATTGTATTAAAGGGTCGCGAAGTTATGGAAAAGATGCATTTTAATGTATTTTTGAGAACGCTGTTTTGGCAAACAAGCACGAGAAACGCATTGCGTATAATTTGTATGGTTCGTTGTGTGTTGTGTGTTGTGTTGCTCGTGAAGAACTGAAGTGAAGAACAGTTTTGATCTAAACATAAGCGGGCTTTGAAACCCATTATATACATTTTCTCTTTAAATTCCGGGGAAAAAGTTGATTATAAAAGGTGTCGGCAATGTTTTGTTTTGATAAATCACAATTTTTGACATGAATTTCCATTTATTTTTTTAACACTTTGAGTGTTTGACTGCTGAGCCCGAGTATACTCGGGATAGACTTACCCCCCCCCCCCCCCCCCCCCAGCTGGTGCTGAGCCCGAGTATAAGTCTATCCCGAGTATACTCGGGCTGACTCGGGCTTAGCCCCATTTATAGTGCCAATACTCTGGACTTCCTCCGATCCTTGGCCCTACGCCCATGTACCTCCAGAAGGTGGGATAATTTTTCGAATATCAACTCACGTTTTTATGCCGAGATTTTTTCCCCAGTTGTCACTCATTGTATCCGATTTGTGAAAAGCACATTAAAACGCCATTGTGCAACCTCGTTTTGGTGTAATTTTGAAGAAATTCTGAGACGTTACTGCCACCGATTTGACTGCCCGGCATCCATTTTGTTGATCGGTTGATTTCAACAGGTTTCAAACAGCTTTCCAACTGCCACTCTATCTCAATTAATTTTGGTCAAATTATAGGCCCGACCCTGAAACCTAGAGCTTAAAAAGGAAGGAGAAAATGCCTGACTGAATAATTTAAAATGTTTTTTTCTTTTAACAAAAATGAAATATTTACTTTTTCTTTTTTTTAAATGCCAAATCCGACCATCCATTGTTCACTCTTTAGACTTCATCAGGCATGAGAATTTTCTGGATTTTTCCGGAATTCCGGATTTTTCACTTCAAATTATGTGGTCTCCGAGTTCAGTGTGAATTTGTTATAAAATTTGGCGGGTAGGGTGTGGGTGTATACATGTAGATTTCAATAATTTCTCTTCTAGGATCAGAAATTGTAAGTTAATTTTACCTTTACACCGCTTAAATAAATTACCGCCCGGCGGCGGCCGGTCCAAATATATTTCTTCCATGTGCATCACAGCTAGAAGATCGATAGACTTCTCTCATTCCCCGCTTCATTACCGTGCGCGGTACGTTTTGACCGTAATACATATGTTTACTGCTGCAGCAAAGGAACATGTGTGAGAGACATTGAAAAGTCTACTGGACAACAACGCACGGTGTTTTGTGGATGCCCGCGAATCGTTAGACTTTTTTTACCAGTCGTCACTACGCACGTTAATAGGCAAAAGCGCCAGTTCTTCGATATGTTTAATGTGTTTTACGGCTGGAGATATTTCTACGCATTGAACTATGACCTGGAAGAAATTTCAAGACAATGCAATGAGTGTGCGTCACACACGTGTGTGAGGAGATTCGTCGACGTTTGAGTTGACGTCTCACTTTATTTTTCCAAAATGCTGCGGTATGTAAACTGTCAAGATAATCTTGGAGATACTAAAAGGTGTTTGAAGAACAATTTTCAATGTCCAAAGGGGGGCAACACTTGACACTCACAGGTAAAGACCCCAAAAATCAAAATTTCTTGCATTACTTTTTACAAAAACATTGTCTGCTCCGTTCATATTTTCGTGGATTAATTCGGAAGATCATTATATTTTTAGCTTTTTTAGACAACAATAACTCTTCCCCAGTCCCACCTATGGTCCCATTAACGCCAAAGGGGTTCACCGAGTGCGGCGCTGACGCCTGGGTCAACTTGCCCAAATTCCGGACATGCAAAAATTGCGGAAATTGCCCAAAATCCGGACGTGCATTTTTAGCGTTAGATTTTTCCAGATTTTTTGTCATCGCCTATTCTCATGCCTGCTTCATATAACAGGGATGTCATTTCTCTGTTGTTAACGGGAGTCCGGTTTTGTTTTGCCTACCAAAAAAGAAATCTGGGTGTTCTGTTTTTGTTTTTTTCCTTCAAATTTAAAATAAAATGTTCTTGGATAAAACCATATAAGGCCTCATATTGCAGATTAAAGAAGGCTTTTATTTTTAAAACCAAAGATAAATGTTATTATTGGGCTTCAAGCTCGCAAGCTTTCGCGCTTTGCACTCAGAGTTCAGGTTTTTTTTTTAACAGCCTATCGCAGCTGTATAATCATATCTGCATATAAATAAGATACAATTTTTTGTCTGGTCCCTAACCCTCCCAAATTCTTCTATATCCTCTTTGCCAAAATGAAGGATTCAGGACAAAGTGCTGTAGGATCAATAACAATTGCTTAGGCTTATCACTTGGTAACGTATTCCAATCGTATCCAAGTTCAAACATGTTGTCTCGAAGTGACATATAAGAAGAGGATATAACTTAAGATCACCTGTGGGCAAGTGGGCCAAGGGAGGAAAGGTCAGTTGCATTTTGTTCTTCCCCAAATTATTTTTGAATACATTTTTTTCCTCAGCAGCCAGCCCCAGCAGAGTACGTATGCCCAGCACACTGCTCAACCCCAGGCAGCTCATGTGTACCAAACTGCGACACCTGTAGCTGCCCACCAGACTACGTATGCATCTACAGTCACCCCAAGGCAAACCCAGGCAGCTTCTGGCATGTCTGGGTATGAGACTGGGTATGCAACAGTGGCGGCAGCCACGCACCAAACAGGACAGTATGGTTACAGGTAAATAATTCACTTGTAGTAAAAATTCACTTCCAGTCCTGTTAAAGGCACTGGACACCTTTGGTAATTGTCAAAGACCATTATTCTCACTTGGTGTATCCCAACATATGCATAAAATAACAAATCTGTGAAAATGTGGACTCAATTGGTCATCGAAGTTGCAAGAGAATAATGAAAGAAAAAACACCCTTGTTGCACAAATTTGTGTGCCTTCAGATGCTATAATAAAAGGCTTCACTGAGGTCTTTTATTATTTGAGTGAGAAATTACCTTTTTCTCAAAAACTATGTTACTTCAGAGGGAGTCGTTTCTCACAATGTTTTATACTATCAACAGCTCTCCATTGCTCGTTACCAAGTAAGTTTTTATGCTAACAATTATTTTGAGTAATTACCAATAGTGTCCAGTGCCTTTAATTAATCAAAGTTTGCTAAGTTGAATGATTTGCATTGGCAACATCATTTTTAAAGAGGAAGGAATATGACTGATTCAATTTTTTGGGATGTACTCATTTCCCAAAAGATGAGTCCTCATGTGACTAGGGAAAAAATTACAAGTCTCTAACCTCACGTTAAAATGGTGTAAATTGCCATTGTATTCAATACCCTTCCAGTGCAAAATTTGTCAACATCCGAAACATAAACTAAAGGGGAAACCGACTGGGTAAATTTTAGTTCAAGTTTAAGGTGAACAAAGAAAAAGATATTGAAAAAGCAGGAAGATCGTCAACATTAGGGCTATTTAATTTAGTGAGTAGAGCGCTGTCACCTTAATCCAGATGTCAGAGGTTCAACTGTTCACCCCCCCCCCCAAAAAAAGATAATTCTCTTCTTGCAATATGACATCAGATTGTATTCACTAACTGCAAACCACTTCCTTTTTCATTTAATTGCTTAACAGCACTCAACAGAGACAGGATACCCAAGCCCCGACCCCAGCACCGGCCCAGACCTATCGCGAGTCTTACAACTATGTCCAGTCGACACCGGTGGCGACGTCCTATGAGAAACAGTCTTACTACCAGCAACCCCAGGCACAGCATAACACTACTGACACTTACTATCAGCAGACCAACAAGTATGGTAAGACAGGTAAAGTACATCCACTCTTCATCTGCATACTGCACCGTTGAAGTAGATTTGAATCACTCTGTGGCAATCTCTGTCCGGTTTTCTATAGACCGTGCAAGTCTCGCTTGTATTCAAACATTTTGGGGACCACTAGGTCCCATTTTCATTGCTCTTATGTGAAGGAAGCAAACTCACTCATTTTTAACGGGTCCAAATGTTCGAATTTGGGCGAGACTTGCAGTCTAATGACACAGTTCACCTGACCTCGTCACTTACAATCAATCTTGGTAGCGCTATTTTGGGAGTCTAATTCAACATTGATAACTGTATGGCATGTTATCCTTTTTACTTAAGTTGGAAGTCCATAATTGTTTTTGAGAAATAAGATTTTATAGATTTTCGAATTCTTTTCTTTGACAGAAAAAAAACCCATTTTTTGTAGGTAAACATTTATTTTCAGGTTCATAAATGCATGATATTATTTCTAAAGTTGGGGAAACTTAGTTTTGTAAAAATGAGTACAATGTTTTGTGAAGTAGAGTTATTTAAATAGCAAATTACTAGACCACAATGAAAACTGACTCGGTAAATTTTAAATGATTTTGGGGTGGAACAAAGAAAAATTCTTTGTTTAAAATGTTTTAAATAGCCTCACATCTAGACGTAACTAAGTGCATGCTGAACTTGTAGAGAGCACACTGCAGCTAGCTAAACGTCATAGATGTATACACGGACAATCAGACAATGTACTCTGTATACAACAAATGATCTCTTAAGTGGACCTTGCCAGTCTGCAAAATTGGTAGGCAGAAATTGACATCGCCAAACTTGCAAAAATGTGTGCAGCAAAGATGCACGTTGACCTGAGTTCCAAGATACTTAAATTAGACAAATTTACAAATTAGTTGTAAACACGGAGGTTATTTAGTTTACATCCAAATAAAACTTTGATAGTCTTTGATTTCCTCTCCACCCTCACCCCCCCCCCCCTCAAAAATAATAATAATAATTAAGGTTAGACAAAAATGGCAGATCATAGGCAGTGAGTAGCCTTATGTGATGTCAGTGCATGGGTTCTATATAAAAACAATTCACAGGTGTACTGCTTGAGTGGAAGTGGGACCCACAACCCCCGAATTCTAGAGTGGTGGTCTAAGCAGTTAGTTGAGATTGTCACTGTGTGAATCAACATCATACACAGTTCAGAAAGCTTCCTTCAAATTCATTCATTTGCACCTCATCATTTATAATCTCACTCTAACCTATCACAATGTTTTACCAACATCTCAAATGTTTGAGTATTCTGTTTGTAAGTCAGTATGTACATAATGCGCAAAATTTATCTGCTGTATGCGCAAAGTCTTCACTACTTCCAGCCCCAGAGCTGGCAATACATGGCAATACATTTGTGTGTACTCATTTTATCATTCAAAGCTATTTCTTAGGACAGTATTGTTAATACCGTAATTTCCGGAATATAAACCGCGGTTTATACGTTGATTTTGACTTTTTTTTGACTCCTGCGGTTTATTCTCCGGGCGGCTTATACGCCGACGTATAAATATGGAAGAGAAAAAAAAAAGCATTTTTATAAAGAAAGATCGTTTGTAAAATGTTCTAAATAAAAACAATGTTCTTAAACGATAAAAAATCCTGCAAAACATGCCTGTGTGGTGACAAAATCCTGTTGAAAATGCCTGTTGAAAATCCCGCCTCATTTGTATTCCGTGTTGCCTTTATAAAACGTTTATCAACCGCCCTATTGTTAGAGTTCAGTCCCCCCTCAGAGATGAACAATCAGCGAAACTCGAGTTAGACTAGACTGGTCCCCTGTCTATTTATCCCAGCGATCTCCATATGCTGATATATCTCCGAACAGACGGTCTCATACAGACCAACATCAAACAAACGAAAACTGTGCGGTATTGCTCACGCACGTACATGTATAAAAACGTTCCTCCGACCACGAGGCGATTTCTCACAAAGGGAATTTCCCTTGCCTTTTCGTTCCCACAGCTACACGCCGCCATTCCTTCACCCCCTAACTATAAAGTTTACCACGTTAGGAGCATGCAAGCACATCTGCGGGATCGAGGTGATGAATACTATGGCAGTGCTGCGAGAAGCACTACGTCATAATTATTCACGCGATCAGCCAATCGGAAAGCTGTGAGAAGCACTACGTCATAATTATTCACGCGATCGGCCAATCGGAAAGCTGTGAGAAGCACTACGTCATAATTATTCACGCGATCGGCCAATCGGAAAGCGGCCGGTCAGGAATCAGCCAATCAGCCTGTGCCAATTGCGCTCGTGGTGCTTCGGGTAACATGAAGAATAAAACCATGGCTAGAATGGAGAGCCTTACAGCCTTTATCAAATTTCCTTACATCAATAACCAATTCGCGGCACTTCAGTTTCAACACTATTTTTTAATCTGAAGTGGGTTCCCTCATCAACTCACGTCACAAATTAACTGCGATATCATCGAATATCGCGATATATTTTTGACGATGTATCGTGAATGAAAAAAAGCAATATCGCCCAAGCTTACCATACGCAGTTTTGCGAACTTCACTTCCGTGTTTTGAGGTTAGTTTTTTTAACATTTTGCCCGCGGTTTATACGCCCGCGCGGTTTATACGCTGACACCTAAATATTTTTTCCATATTTTGGAGCATTGCGGTTTATACGCCGGGCGGTTTATATTCCGGAAATTACGGTACTGACAAGGCCCGAGTCTTTGCCACTTGTTCTTACAAAATCTGGTAAGTCAGTAAACCTCCTGAATTGTAACACCAGGGAGGTTCTGGGTCTAGAATAAGGGGGAACACAGGCCTTCAAGCCATTCTCAGGAATGTTCACCTTCATCAAATCGCATTGCTGCTCATTAAAAAAAAACTTTGATGATTGGCAAAACAATACCAAATTATCCCCCATACTGACTGACCATTCAAGCATTTAATGTTCATCCACATGGTTTTATGATAGATGCACTAAACAGCCTGCAATGTGATATTATGGTGTGAATGCGTCTCTCCAGTATGCAAACTGTTCTGCAAATAGTTGTTCTGCAAATAGTTGCTCTACAATGTACTATTAACAATGAGAGACTTTTGAAACAATACTCAGGCGTCCCACTCGAAATGAACGACGAGGACAATGGAAAAGGACCGCTACTGTTTTTACTAGGATTCTTCTCATCACAAAACCCAATACAATTGGTCTCTACATTGAGGCGTCCCTATTGTTAACAAGGTTTTTTTAATTATAATTTTTAGATTGTGGGGTATACAATTTATAGGCTTAGTAGACAAGTTTTTGTGTCTATTTTGTGTTTATTGTAAAAGAAATTTCAAATGACAAGGATCAATGTTTGAGTTATATTGCATTGAGTTGAATGCATTTCATTCGTGCTTGTTGCAGAATATAACCACTTAGTTGAAACCTCCTGGCTTTTCCATTTTACTCTGCTTTGCCTTGTGAAACGGATTAGTCCAGATTACCTCTTGCTTGTATTGAGGGACAATGCACATGCATTCAATGTTTGTATAATAATTAACATGACTGTAACTTGTTTAACTAAGGTGGTAAAGTCAGGTGTGTAGTTAAAACTGTATATGGCATCTCAAATAAAAAATATTGTTTCTCTTTCCTCAGCTGCTGCCAAGCAGACTGCGTACTCAAATACACCGTCAGCCTCGGCCTACACCAGCCATCAACAGGCAGCAGTCCAGAAACCTGCTCAGACCAAGACTGTGGTGACGTATGCCTATGCACCCCAGACGACAACTCAGACCTACGTTAGTACCCCGGCTACGACTACCTATTCAGGTGAGGGTGTGAAATCCAGGTCTCTACTAGGGTTGACCATTTTTGGGGCCCCAGAAGGATAAGTTAAGAAAATCAAACTCGGCGACCCTCAAAAATTCACCAGAAAACAGCACATTGTGTACAATGTTTCTCTAAACTTTCTCAAATCTTGCCGTCACTGCCTCAGCAAACCCCTCCAGTTATTAACGTAGTAATTCAGAGTAACAAGAACTTAAAAAGTGTCTGTCAAGTATTCTCAAGTCCGCCATATTGCCTTACAAAATTCTGTGGCAAAAGAACATAAAAGATTCATTGTTTAGATCTGCAGTTGAAAGTTACAGTAGATAACTTAGTTTTGCTAAAACCAGGGATGGGTAGATTCAGTGGCATGGGAAGATGCTTAATGCTTAACAAATTATGCTCAAAGTTATTGTTATTTGGCTGAACCTGGGCCTGGTAGTTGTGTTTTAGTGATGGGTCTACTAAACTAAGGGGTGTAGAAGTTGCAATTGCTGCTCGATATGGGGCAGAGGGAGGCCCCCCCTCTATTGTGTCTTCATTGTGTTCTGGGAATCTCAGGAATTCTTTTGAGAATTTTAGGGGGGGTGCTTCTGTATACAAGAGGGAAGAGTGTGTTAGGGTTAGGGTTAGTTTGGGGGGGCCTCCCTCTGCCCCATATCGGGCATGGTATAAGAAGTTGTAGGCTGCAATTTTCAGAAAGAAATTTCCAGTAGTTACCAGTGGTGCAGACCATAGGGCGTAAGATCCTGGACATAACCCAACATTTTGTAACTGCAGTGGTACCAGACTAAAGTCAGCATCAAAAACGAGATGGTTCTGTAATAAAAAAAAACAATCAGAGTATTTTCTGTGCCATTTAGTCTGGTACCTGGGCTCTTACATGTCTGGTACCTGGGCTCTTACATGTCTGGTACCTGTGCTCTTATGTGTCTGGTACCTGGTCTCTTCTGTAGGGAATCCCAGTAATTGTTGGATTGACCAATAGTGGGCACTGAGGCATATTGTATTTTTAGATGATGTCGACATGCATATTTTTTTTTATGATTGCTTTTCACCCCTCGTTTTCTTCCTCTCCCTACATGCACAATCTCAATTGCCACATTCAGCTAAGGAACCAGGTAAATCACCATTGGGAGTCATTCACCAACAGAGGGCGCTATGTATCTCTGAACTCGTTCTTAACAGTTATCTGACATTGGCGTATGCGCCTACTATTTCATTCACCAATGGCAGATCTAGTTATTGTGCGTAACAAATTGAAGCCCACTGCAGAAAGTTATTTAGGGGTCTTCATTCACTGGGCATGTGATCAAAATGCACATTTACAAACGCAATGTATTTATTGCCCTTCCATAATAAAGTGACTAAACTATGGTTTTACCTCGTGTGAAAATGAAAAAAACCTCACTATGAGCCCAAATACAAATTAGAGAATTTGAAAGTGGTAGACAGTATTCGCTTTCTTAAGGAGTGATGTTTAGCGCCCTCTGTTTAAGAGATCCACACATTGACAGGGACACATCCCGTTCCGACTTACCATTCACACAAACTTCACAAAGTAAAACTGTTTTCAGTTGGTAGCGATGCCACTTTTTTTCATGGAAGAAATTAACACAATGATAACGAGGTAAATGGCTACTAACAAGTCTTGGCTAGTCCAAGAAGTGCCTGTGTTGTATGCACCTATCTGTTTGATGCCCAGTGTGCTTTGAGCAAATCCAACAGGTTGCACAGTAGATCTTTATCATAGTGTGTGCTCATGTCCTTCAACTAAATGCAGCCAATCGAGGCAGGCTTTAAGAAAGGATGGTTTGGTTCCATTCATACCAATCATGAATAAGAATAGTTATTTTTATGAAGATGACTGCACCATGGTAAAGGTCTGTAGGTTTGTAACACGACCCTCAAAGTGTTCTCTTTTTTAAACAATAAATAGCGGCATTAGCGGGTAAGTTTGCGGTAACTTCATGTGATAAATCTCTGTTGGATTAGTGGTGGCTCTGAGGAGAGCCAGTTTGCACTTGACGTTGCGACCTGTATTCTCTGGTTGTTTGTCTTCTGGAAAATGATGCAATCAGTGTCCGTGTGTGAAATTAAGTAGTACATGTATTGGTTGGGTTGAAAACATTGAATGGATTTTATTGTGTGGAAGGTTTCGGGCGCTTGTTTGTGGAGCGTGCTAGAAGTGGTTGTAGGGAGTGGTTACTGATTGTCTTGGTGGTTGTCGGGAGTGGTTACTGATTGTCTTGATGACTGGTATTTTGTCCTACATGTACATGTTTATCGCTATTGATTCTCCCGAGTTGTGGTGCCTTTTGTCTATCAATAATGAGTGTTGGGTCTTTCCAGTTTCCACTGAATGTTGATCGGTTTCATGTGAAAGTCACGATGGCTGATTTGTTAAATTCTCCCCAATGGCCATGGGCGATGTGCTCTTTATTATCTTTTGTTGAGAATATGTTGAATTTTTTTATGATACCCTGCCTACGAGTTGGAGAGTCACTGTAGAGACGTAGTGTAGTTGTAGATCTAGGGTATTGTCTTGTTGCTTGGCTTGTAGTTAATCTGCTGAAGTTTGGTAGAGATGTGTTATAGTCCTTGCTTGATGTTGTCTTGGTCACAGATGTTGTGGTTGACTAAAGGCTTGACTTTGGGTTGGTGAAAGAAAGTGTTGTGCAGGCAGCAGTCTGTCTGAATTGGTTAGCGGTACACTGTATGACCAAGTGAGTTATCCGGTCGATGGTAGACCTTGACATCCAGGAAGGGGATAGAATTCCCTTGCTTCTGCCCCCATTGGAACTAGATGCTGGGATGCAAGTTAATATGGTGCAGGATATCTGGAGGTCTTGGATACCGTAAGACCAGATAATAAGTGTGTCGTCCACATACCGCGTTCTTTTACATGGTCATTGGTCTAACTGCATATGCCAGCTGGCCGATGGTAGACCTTCACATCCAGGCCTTCCTGGATGTGAAGGAATTCCCTTACTCCTGCCCCATCGTGAACTTGATGCTGGTGAGCATCTTGTTCTGATGCTGCAGGAATATCTGAAGGTCTTGGATACCGTGCAGCCAGATGACAAATGTGACTTCTCTGTAATGCTTTCATGTACTTGGTCTGCTGTATGCCATCTGACCTATGGTAGACCTAAACATCCAGGAAGGTGATTTAATTCCCTTGCTCCTACCCCATCGTGAACTTGATGCTGGTGAGCATGTTGTTCCGATGCTGCAGGAACACCTGGAGGTCTTGGATACCGTTCGGTCAGATGACAAATGTGTCTTCTGTGTGATGCTTTCATGCACTTGGTCTGCTGTATGCCATCTGACCTATGGTAGACCTAGACATCCAGGAAGGTGATCGACTTCCCTTGCTCCTACTCCATTATGAACTTTATGCTAGGGTGCATGTTGTTCAAATGTTGGAGGATATCTGGAGGTCTTTGAAACCGTGTGGCCAGATTACAAATGTGTCTTCCCTGTACTGCAGCCATGTAGCTTGGTAATATTGTATGACCAAGTGAGCCGTGCGGCTGACGGTAGACCTTGACATCTAGGAAGGGCATCGAATTACCTTGATCCCACACCATGTTGCAGGAACGGCTGAAGGTCTTGGATACTGTGTGGCCACTTGACAATTATATTCCCTATATCGCTGTCAGGTCCTTGGTCAGTGGACTGCTGTGAGAATCGATGTTGCCTCAAATTCATGCTATGAACACTTCATCAAGGACCGGGATAGAGGAAATCCCATAGAGTTCTGTGATTACTGTTCATAATGATGATGAGATGCGGGTGTTGAGCAGACTGTTGATCTGATCTAGGTCTGAGGTATGTGTGTTTTTGGAGAGTACGTCGATGTTGGTACACTCTTAAAGTTTCATCAGTTGGGACGTGGTTTACAGTGAAACAACACCAAAACTATCCACAATGTCTGTGGATTGAATGGTGAGGGTCTTGATGTGTTTGGCAAAGCGGTTGGTTACAGACCCACCACTAATTCATAGAGATTTATCACAAAGTGTTATCGTAGAATTATCCTCTTGCCGTAATTGTTTTTCTTTTTCTGAACGCAGCCCATAATTTTTTGTTTCTTGTCACACTTGAGTGAAACAGTTACATGAAGTGTCAAGGGGAAACAAAATTTTAAAGGGATCAACCACATCTGCTCATTCATCATGCATTTGTCATTGCATGAGATTCATAAGACTTTTAAGTTTTGGCCATGGCTTGTGATACACAAAGTACGAACATGGCCTTTTCGTAGAGCTTGAACTTCAGACTCATGCATAGTACATTAGTGTAGAACATGGATTCATGAAAAAATGCATCAACTTTGGCAAAGGATTCAAAAAAAGAAATGCATCAGCTTCATATGTAGAGTTATGCATCAGCTTCAGCACATTGTACTCAGAGCTTTGGATTATGCATCAGCTGTGGCCAAAGAATTTGCATAATGCATCAGCTTCAATTGCATAATACAGCACATGTAATTAGAGGCTTTGCATTATGCATAAGCTGCAGCCACAGAATCATGCATTATGCATCAGCTACAGCCAAAGATCATGCATAATGCATTAGCCACAGGCAAGTCATGTATAGCTTTGTTGTTGTTGCATGCAGTTGTAAACAGTTTACCAGCCAGAATACCATATAATTGGTATTTGCAACTGGTGCTTTGCTAATTTTTGCTTAGCAGTCAAATTTGCTTAGTAAGTTAGAGCCCCGTTTTTTGCTGAACAGCTTCATAGAGCTGCTGAAGCACAAAAATAGCTCATGCTTACCAATCAAGTTACCAGCTAAAATACCATGTTACATCAACATGCACCATCTGTAACTGGTATCCCTCATATTTTTGCTTAATTAACAGCTTTTATGGGATTGAGCCCTGGTCTTTTTTTTTAACTTGTATGGACCAGGGCCCATTTTAAAGCTAAAATTCAAATATTATGATGGCAAAAAGTTCTCTTTTTCGAAGAATGATAATCAAAAAGACCTTTACTACGTTGTCAACAGTCTTTGTCAAGCTCTCCGTTTTAATCAAGAACATGTTCACATGAGACTAAAGGGGCCAGATTATTTGGTCCTTTCAGCCTCGGTTTCGTTTGCATTGGTTTGAATGTAAGAGGAACAAGATGTCTGCACCATGGTAAAGGCATAGTACCGTAATTTCTTGCGTACAAGACGCGGGGCGTACAAGGCGCAGGGCCGTGAAATTACCAAAAAAAATTCAAGCGTCAACAGACAAGGCGCACCGCCGTACAAGGCGCATGATCTTACATGCACTGTGACTGCAAACAGCAGACCGTATCGGTACATCGCCAAAAAGGGGTCATTTTGTTACCCTAAAAGTACCACGCTAATCAACATGTGAATAAATAGAAATCACATGTGCTTGAAACATGTAGAGACATGTAGAAAAGTTCATTTTAAACTGAAACAACCTACCGTTCAGCGACTTTTTCAAGAGATTCTTCTCCCGTGTGTCACAAGGGGTTGAAGGGAGTTTACAGGTGACCAACAGAGGGCGCTAAGGCAGGGCTGAAGAGATCTGTTTGTTCAACAGAGGGCGCTACCATACAGGAAAAATCTCCTGCCATTCCGATATCGATGGGGACGTGACATTTATAATTAATGAGAAGTTCTTTTCTTTATTTTATACCACAAACATTTATTCAAAGACGTCGTTTTTCTGGTTTGTTTTCTCCACAGTTATTTTATGTCTAACTTTTGAGCTAAAATAAACGAAACAATTAACTAAGCTGAAGGTCTACCATAGAATTAGTTTCGAAAAAGGGTCACTTCCCGTGATTTATAATTGTTTTTTCGTTTATAAAATACAATCAATTAAAAAGTAACGATTACAGTTTATTTTTATAAAGTTGATTAAAGTAAACCATGGACATGGTCGCACCTTTCACACAGGTTGGGTGAATGCGTGAATCACCGTTCACACAATAGAGGTTGGGTGAATGCTTCCGCAATCGTTCTGATTAATCTGAATGCAGTATTTTTGGTACGAAATCGCGGCCACAAAAGAAGTGATGAACACGTTGCTGCATTGTTGGTATGAATTCACGGTCGTTATGTATAGGGACACGTGGCCACAAAGGCGGCTCAATACATCGCGTCATTGTCGGAATGAAAATCTGGCGACATTGTCTGGAGAGTTGAGCGCTGATAATGTACTACGTCAACAATGCGTGGTGAGTTGATGGTTGGCGACCGCATTATTAACCTGACCGCAGCTACATTAAATAGGGCCTAGATTATTTGCACGTCGGCCGCGGTCATTTTGATCTCAAGCGACATCATACAAGGCGCACCGGAATACAAGGCGCAGTGATGATTTTGTGGTCAAAAACGTCAGATAAGACGCGTCTTGTACGCAAGAAATTACGGTAATTATCTATGTCAATTGGTTGTGCGACCATTTTTATGGGTCTGCATGGCAATTTTGTTGCGCTGTTTTTTCTTTATAGTTTGTGTGGCAAAATTACATAACAAGTATGTCAAAATTTGCCATATAGACGCTACGTAATTTAACCTCACAAATAGAAATTACACAAAATGCTCAATGTGCATCGCCAGTTTGCTATAAAAATGTGTGTCAAGTAGTATCCATTGGCCACGTCCACAGCAGGACGCAGAGCACAGTTGATTTTTGTTCCCATCGATAAAGGTCAATTGTATGCAAAGTTGATGGATTCGTGTAGAAAAATAGACCTTTTGACGGTAACATGCACCATGTTGAACCTGCCCCGTGTGCCATAGTGTGTTGTTACTATTGAACCATGCAACTTGATAATCGCACTTTGTTAGTAGTGAGCTTGAAGTAACGAATCAAGTAAATGTGCATTGTTCAAAATAAACAACATATCACGGCACAGATTTTACATGGCGCATATTATTATGAAAGGATCTTCAAGCATCGCTTGAATTGTGCAGAGTGCAGACAGTATAGAAGGCTGTAATTTGCGTTAAAACAAAAACCAAACAACGCATCAGAATATATAGGTAGCAAAATGTACAAGAGGCTTGCTTTGTTGCAAAGTTTTTAACTTAACGATTTTGTCAACAAAATAACATACTTTTTTGCCCCTGTCTGTAACCTTGTTCATGGCAGTTAACTTCAAAAGAGCATATACAATTAACAAGCCTGATGCACTTCCAAACTCCAGAGTTAATTTGTTACATCTCTGTTGAAAATTACTTTAAATACAACTTGATCATCAACCAAAACTGAAAACTTTTCTTGTTAATGCTGTAGCAGCAGCAGCAGCAGCAGCTGCAGCTAACTCCTACTCCAGCTATGACTCACTGGTGTACTCGGCTGCCACGTCCTACTACCAGCAGCAGCAGCAGCAAGTGGGCAAGATGGGATCCGGGTGGGGCTTTAAGAGCGGCAACAAGACCAACTACACCCAGAATAAGTTCCCACCCAAGAAAGACAGGCAGCCTCCAAAACAGCCACAGATTCACTATTGTGAAGTTTGTAAGATCAGCTGCGCTGGGCCACAGGTAGGCATTGAACAAGAAAACAGTTCTGCAATCGGATTTTCTTTTTCCAAAAATTCAATCAGTAAACAGCCGTGACAATTTCAGACTCTGTAAGGCGTGCAACTTCCCAGTGGAATCGCTGATATCCTCATCTTTGATCAGCTCTTATTGTTTGTTTTTGAATACAACTGAAAACACTACAATAGTATATATGTCGAAGGCAGTGTTCTTTTTTATTAATAAAGTTTCATCTTTATTAATAACAAATAAACCATTCCTGAAACATATTACACATGGAATGTGCTGTATAAGAACTGTTTATTATTATTATTATCTCTAATTGAAATCAAAATATTTGTGCGGTCAAGTATTACTTTTAGTTTCCCTTTTTGAGCGTTGACACTCTAAACTTTCTGAAATTATTGTATTCCTCTTTCCAGTGGCCCCCAATACCCCGATCCATTAAGCCACGCCCATTTCTCTTTGACCAATCACAACCTCGAAATCTGATCACCATTTGAGCCGTTTGGTGATCTTTGCACTAATGGTGATCGGGTTTCGCGGCTGTGGTTGGTCAACTCGTAAGGAGGCGGGGCTTAATGGATCGGTCTATTCCCTTGAGTGATTTAGTGGAGCTCTTCCTCTCTAACACTTTCACTATTTTGGTTTGCTTGATCTGATGGTAATCATACTCGAGTATCTCTTGTATTTTAAACACAATTCAGCCTTTGGCTGTGATATTTGAATGTTTTTAATAAACCAATAATAATAATAATAATACGCAGTTCTTATATAGCGCTTTATACTCCCGATGGGTGTCTCAAAGCGCTCAGTATTTTTCCTACAAGGTATGTGGAGTTACGTTTTTTGAAGTATGAGACCTATTCCTTTGCATAGCACCATGTAATGGTTTACAAGGTGCTGTGGCGCAATATGCAGCCAATCAAACCAGGAACACCGGGGCGAACCCCTTCTCTTTTACGATAAGTGCACTGGGTTCTTTTACGTGCATTACACAACACACGGGACCTACGGCTTTACGTCCCATCCGAAGGACGAAGCATGTGGTTAAGTGTCTTGCTTAAGGACACACGTGTCACGACTGGGATTCGAACCCACACTCTGCTGATCAGAAACACCAAAGCTTGAGTTCGGTGCTCTTATCCACTCGGCCACGACACGTCCAAAGAATGATATATGCTAGTGCAGTCCTCGGTGCAACAGAACAGGCATGTGATACCTCAGAATTTTTTTGTGTCGTGAGGTTTCTCTCAAAACCCCCTTGAGCCTTTTAAACTTTCTTGGAAGAAGTGAAGCAGTCACTAAAGGGAGAAAGAAAGAAATCACACGGTCAAACATGTAGTTTTTATTTCTGGTGATGCACAGAGTCTGTAAATCTGAACTGTAGCATCTAAGATGTTGTGTCTAAAATAAGGGGGTTCAGACCTGGAAGCCATTTTGTCAGGAATTGTCACTTTTCATCCAATCTCATCCCTAAACAGAATCAAACAAATCATGCAGTTGGATTTGGGGTGGTAAGGATTGGTGTAAAGTTTCAAATCTAAATGATTTTCCCCCTTTCAGACCTACCGGGAGCATCTGGAGGGACAAAAGCATAAGAAGAAGGAGCAGAGTCAGAAGGAAGCCACGCCCATCGGCCGACCCGGTCAGATCGGTTTGAGATGCGAACTGTGCGATGTCTCCTGCACTGGTCTGGACGCTTACAATGCTCATATTAAGGGGGCCAAACATCAGAAGGTGAGCTTGGAAATAAATCCAGAGAAAAACGCATTGTTTATTATTACTGTATCTTCCTGGTCATGAAACTTTGGAATCCTCAAAAAGGGAGAAATGTTAAGGTTTAGATGTGGGAGCAAAATTCAAAAACAGAAAACCCATATTTATCAGGTAGGGACTGAAAACCCAATCCATATGCAAGGCTCCTGTCTGGGGCAAGATTTTTTTTATAGGTGTTGATGGGGTATTCCTAGTTTATTTCATAGGTTGCTAGTTTATTTCATGGGTTGATAGTTTATTCTAGAGGTTGCTAGTTTAGTTCATGGTTGATAGTTTATTCTAGAGGTTGCTAGTTTATTTCATTGGTTGATAGTTTATTTCAGCTTTTATCTGAATTCAGACTTTTTTATGTCTGCTTTGTGAGAAATTAGCTGTAGTTTTCTTCACATTTAAAGAAATTATTTACTTTAATGGACTCTGCTAGCGTTTAGGATTTTTTCCATAAGCTCCTTGCAATACATACAACACCAGGGATTATCAGAAGGTTGAAATGCCATCATTTCAACAAACCTCCTAAAATGTGGATCCCAGTTTCAGACGTTTTTGTCTAATAGTTCTCGCCCCTGGGGCCAATTTCATAGAGCTGCTTAAGCACAAAATTTGCTTAAGCACGAAAAAAGCTTGCTTATTATACTCGTGTTATTGGCCAAAACTCCATGCGATGTACATGTACATTGCTCGTGACTTGTATTTAGCTGTTGTTTAGTTAGCATAACAATCGAGTGGAGTATTGGCCGGTAATCTGGTTTTACTAAGCAAGGTTTTTTGGTGCTTAAGCAAATTTTGTGCTTAAGCAGAGCCATGAAATTGGGCCCTGCAGGTTACAGCTGTAGACATAAATGATTAAATACCTCTTGAAACTGAGGATTGCTGTCGAAGAATACAAATATCTTGAAATGACTCCATTGAATATTCATGTTGAATATTCAACAGGGCTCGACTTTTACACTGGACCGCAGGCCCGAGGCCAGTGATTTTAGCGTCGGGCCAGTAAACTCACGAGCGGACCAGTCCGGCAGGCTTGTGTTGTTCAATTGAATGATAATACCTCAATATGTAATAGCTTTAATTTAATAATAATAATAATAATAATTAAAACTTGTAAAGCGCCATCTATCTAAGACTAAACTTATTCCGAGGCGCATAAAAACCAAACAAAAACAAAAAACAGAGAGAGTAACCAAAAAGATTACAAATTACGTAGCTTAGAAAGAAATAAGAGCACATTTAAAGAAATTATGTTCAAATGTAGAGTTTGAGTCTGGTAAACCTTTGAGTTCTGTGATGAGCATCGCAGTGTACTTACCCATAAGACAAATTAGATGAATCTTTTCTCAGTGATTGTTCAAATGAAAACAGTTTACATGAAAAGATCTTGTTGGAAAGGGCTTTCTCATTTAGATTGTGGTCTTGTAAATTAAAGTCTGGTCCTGTAAACAATTTGAGTTACAAGCCCTGAAGTCTTGTGGAATTTAACTTCAAATTCCAGCCCTGTTTCATTGTTGTGTCCTTTCGATTGAATGATTTTTATGATTCCATCTTCTGAAAATTAAGAACAAATAGAAAAAAGCTGTTGAAATTTTTGGAAAGGGGGGGCTTTATGAGGCCCCAAATTATAGTGTAGCGACTGTCCCTGAAAATTGTGTTTGTTACTTTGTCATTATTAGGTATTGAAGCTTCACACCAAGCTGGGTAAGCCCATCCCGTCATCAGATCCCATTAAGGTCAGCACAACGACCAGCACGTCGGCTGCCACCACGGGCAACAAGACCGCTGCAGCTGCGTCTACTGCCGCTAAACCTAAACCCCTCATCAAGAAGGTGGTCACTCCCAAAATCACATTCGTTGGTGAGTTCAGTATTTTAAACCCTGACATGGTCATAGTTCGTCGTGTCAGTGCAAAAACGTCGTATCTCGAGTTTTGGTGATTCCGAGAAACACGCAATTTTACATTTGCAGCCGTTGCAGAAATTACGTACCTCACAATTTAACAAATAACAACCCGACATGTTGTAGATAAATTAAAAACGTACATTTTCCTCCTGTTTAGGCTTTTATTACCCTGAACGTTTTTGAATATGACTCTTTTAAAAAGAACAAGTTATTTATACGACGTAGTGCTGCGTGATTTATGTTTTAGTTATAACTTCGTATCTCAGAGATGCGACGTGATCACACGATCCTCCGAGATACGACGTCGTTAGTGCGCGATCAACGCTATCCTGTGGCAATGCAATAACGTCGTATCTCGGAGATTTGACGGTATTGTGAGACAATGCTATGATGGTTAATGCAATAACGCAATGGACTATTAAAAAAGAAAGTGAATTGGCAAAAATTGAGTGTATATACCCATCATTGGTGCAGAACCACGCCATTTTCTCGGTTACCACGCAATTCGTTCGACTACTGACAATATTGGCCCCAAACGCACGATTGAGGGCGGCATACGCACGAACGTAGTCTCTATGCAGTCGCACTGTGGTTACAGTACGTAAAGACCTCTGCGTGTGTATTGTGCAAACAATTATTGTATGCCCCCCTCTATTGCTTTACAAAAATTGAAAAGGAGTCTAGAAAACTCCGGAAAGAATGAGATATGACGTTTTTGCACTCAAGCAATTTGAGATACGACGTTTTTGCAAAAAAAGGGTAAACAAGTTTGAAATACGACATTTTTAAATTTGCTAATTGTGTCTTAATTAAGCAATTTTAAAAAAAATAAAAAATTCCAACAGAAGCACTGAACAATGCTTAATATAACTACGCCAAAATCTCAATTTCATTAAAATTCGGAGTTACAACGTTTTTGCACTGACGCGACGAGTTGATACTCACTGTTTCAACTTAAGCCCATGTAGTGCTCATTGCTGCATTACAATAAAAGGTCTTTACTTATTGTCGTGCAATAAGCACCCCTCGACAAACTATGTACAGTTGGAAAGAGTACGTATGTCTCTCTTTAACGTGGTACCAGTTTTTCCACATTTCTCGTCTCGGATCACAAGCAACAAGTGTATAAAGAAAAACACTAACTTATTGTTCATAATACACAGATTTTCCCATAGTTGGGTATTTACAGTGGGTGTGTGTTCTACGCGAAATCCTGTTCGCAGATATTAGTTAGTTCCGGAAGCTATCTACAACAGGCATTATATTCTTCCTACTTAAGTCTGATTTCCAATTTTGTTGTCCTCAGAAGAATTTTTTAATTTTTTTATTTAAACAACCTTAAAAGACTATAAAACTAGTCCAGCCCGATAAAACAATAAAATGCTCCTACCAAGGACCAAATACATGCCTGCTACAAATGTGGCTTTATTAAAGAGAATTCTTTAGTGATGAATGCAAAATAAAACAAGGAGTAACTTCAGGTTGAGCCTAGTGACACAGTGTTGTACCTAGGGGAGCGGGGAACCCACTTCTTCACTTTAAACATTCCAACAACTTAAACATTTACAACCATTTTTGTTGAATACTATCAGAGATGATACAAAAAGATATTTTGGATGAAACTATATTATCATTGTGATTTGCAGGAGGTACCAAGTTGGCATCTACAGTTGAGGCAGACAAGAAGGTTGATGCCAAGACGGAAGGTGGTGCTAGCACTGCCGAGGGCAGTACTGCTGAAGGTATGCACTGCACACTGTCCCTGTCGAATGAAACTAACCATCCCAGTATCTGACCATCTTATGTCATCTACTCTGGTTTTGAATGATTGTGGCATGTCGTGGGTCTGAGTGGTCAAGCTCACTGGACTCAAAATCTTGTGTTTCTGATCAGCAGACTGTAGGTTCGAGTCCCAGTCGTGACACTTATGTTCTTAAGCAAGACATTTGACACATGCTTTGTCCTTCAGATGGAACGAAAGCCGTAGTTCCTTTGCATTGTGTAATGCTCGTGAACGAACCCAGTTTCTGGCAGTGGCAGCTGAATGCGCCACTGCACCTTGTAAGCCGTTAGGTGCTTCATAAATGGGTCTCGTAATCCATAAGCATAGCTCTGCTTATCCTGTTGAAAAACAAATAATGAGCACTTTGATACGCCCCTAGGAGTGTGATAATGCGCTATATAAGAAACCAGCATTATGATTGATGTACTGTGCCAGCTTGTTGTACGATACTGGGTGAATGTGTCAACACAGTACACAGGTAGTTCAGTGCACAGTCCTACTTCCATATATAACATGTAGAGTTGAATGGTTTCAAATGGTTAATCAGCTCACTGGCAATCAGACAATATGAGCATTCATGTTGTGTTTTCCTTTCACCGGAGTGGTTTCTGATGTTCTGAATGTCATCACACACTGGGTGATTTTGTCCCAATTTCATAATCTTTGTTTATTAAAATTTACTCTCGTCAGCTTCCCTGTGTGGTTCATCATTACTTGATTTATAATTGGGTAAAAATCTGGCGTCAAATTCAAATCTAATTCATCTCCTACTTTGATTTGATCTCAATAATCCGCCAGTTAAAGAGGATCTATCGGAGTTTGAGAAGGAGATCATCCCCGTGGGTGAGGATTACATTGATGAGCTTAAGAATGAAGAGGGCAAGCTGATTAGCTTCAACTGCAAGCTGTGCGAGTGCAAGTTCAACGACCCCAATGCCAAAGATATGCACATGAAAGGAAGACGCCATCGTCTACACTACAAGGTAAGTACGCCTTGATGATTGAGGCCGTTCTGAAACAATAAGTGTCTCTCAGATATGTGAGAATCCCAATCGAAATTTTGTTTGCTATTTTCTGGCATTAATGAGACCAGGGCTCAAATTCATAGAGCTGCTTAAAGGGTCTATGTACGTTTGGTAATAACTTTGAAAATTGATGGCAATAAAAACTTACGTGGTAAGAGGTACAGCAGCTTTCGATAGTATAAAGCATTTTGAGAATCATTTCACTATGAAGTAATATGAATATGGAAAAAGATATCAGGTTTTATGCCCCAAAATTTGAATCTGAGAAGCGCTTCTGTCAGAAGCGTTTCTCCGGTTTTTCGGCGATCTCTAAAAAACGTGACTACCTTTTGAAGTGAAGTTTCCTTAGTTTAGTTTTCTTGTAAAACGGTTCCCAAAACCAAAGTTATACTTTGCCTTTAAGCACTGAATATTGCTTAAAGAGGAATTGAAATGTCAAATTCAGTTTTGTTATGTACTCATTTTCCAATAGATAGAGTCCACATGTGAGTGGGGAAAAAATTACAAGTCTCTAACCTCTCCTTAGAATGGTGCAAATTGCCATTGCACTCGATACCCTTCCCTATGCAAAATTTGTCAACATCCAAAACATCTGATGACATTGTGAGAAAACAGTGATTTGTTGAAGCCGCAAAATTGCAACTCTTCACTTTAGACAAATCCTAGGCCTGATACTTCACAGAGGCAATTATTCGCAAAATTGAGTTTACAAAGAAAGTGAGAGGGAAAAAAACTAGCAGGGTAAAAATGCCCAGTGGGCTCTTCAGATCGTCTGTCATGTCTTTGCTGTCTATTGTTACCGATCAAGCTTGTTTGCATAGCTGATCTCCGTGCCTGATGTGGGATGGAGAATTGTGCCTAACTTTAAAGTTGCATGCTGGAAGCCAGGAAAAGCCATTGTAAACTCCTGAGCCTGGGTGAACATAAATCTAAAATGTTTGCTTCAATTACTTTGTTCTTCAGTGTATAGGGTATATTAAATTGTATGTCAATATTTAAAAGTCAAAAATTGAGATGGGTGAGTCAAAACAATTTCAGGATGGTTCCTTAGGTGTTTAAAGTTATTTTAGTTATTTATTTTTGCTATTGTTTATTTACCTGCTGTAATTTTGCCTTCTTTACAAAAAATGTATCTTTATTTATATATTTGTGTACCCCAGATGTGGGGCAATAGGTCTACGGATCATAGTATGTATTTGCTTTTGCTGTCCCTCGCCCATCTTGGGGTATATTGTCTTGTATTTTGTTATGTACTGTTTTTATGGCAAATAAAATAATAATGAAACCCATTTCCTTTACTTATATTCGTGTAGAAAAAAGTGGACCCCAGTTACTCTGTGGACATGAAGCCATCAAACCGCACTCGCAAGGTGCAGGAGGAGAAGATGAGGCGCCAGTTTGCCAAGGAGGAGTTCTTCCGCCAGTGTGAAGAAAATCGCTGGCAAGATGAGATCAGGTAAGACTAGAAACTAAGTTCACTGGTTCCTAAGACCGGGTACGGTATTGGTAACCTGTGTTCAGTTGGCTTGTTTTATGCAATTTTTGTCCCAAATTCAGCCCTGTTGTTCCCCCCCCCTCCCCCAAGTGCAATTTATTTAGTATTTTGCATGCTGACCAACCTTGCATAGCATGGGACCAGATATATGCCCTTATTAGAGTGTGAATAGTTGTGAGTTTGTTGTTCGATTTTGATCATGCCAAAAGACTGCGATCTGCAGATTACCAGGTGGTTTTCTTTAAAAGGAAGGTATACCTTTGTTAGTTACTCAAAAATGTAATGACCATAAAAAGTTTAGTGGTGTTTGAAGCTTTGCATGGTGTGAAAATAAGAAGTAACTATAAATAAATAAATAAATAAATAGTAAACTCAGCACAACCATGTATTAAATCTCTTTTGTGGGAGTGTTGGCTCTGAAAAGAGCCGGTGTGGTCTCGACGTTTCGAACAGTATGCTCTGCCCTGAACGTCGAGACCACACCGGCGCTTTTCAGAGCCAGCACTCCAACAACATGGTTGTACCTGCAAGTTTACTAATTATTTATTTATAGTTACTTCATAAAAAGTTACTTGGTAAGAAGCACTGCAGCTGTTGATAGTGTATAACATTTTGAGAAACGATTCCCTTCTAAGGAATGTGGTTTTAGAGAAAGGGATTCAAAAAAACTTAGATTTGAGAAATTGTTCATGCATGAAACATTTCTCAGATCGTGTATTCCAATTACAAATTATTCTTCCTGCGCTCCAGATTTTCTGCGATATCTCAAAAATGCTACCACCTTTTGAAATGAAATTTTCAAAGGTTATGATAGTTTTATTGTGTGTATTTACATTTATATAGGATTAAAACAATTGAACGGTTCAAAAAACAGAGGTATACTTTGCCTTTAAATATTACTTTTATGCCAGTAGTCCAGGTAGCATTTTGTTATCAACTGTCGATATTTCTAGATTTTCTTTACAAACCCCATTTTGTCTTAAAACCAGGCGTGATATTCTTCATTCCTAAATCCGATTTTTGATTATTCTTTTTTTTTTTTTCCTCACAAAAATCAGCAAAATCTTTATTAAACTGCCAGAAAGTCTATAAAAGCCTATACCATAGGTCAGCTCTTGTGCTGGAAAAAATTTGCCTTCTTTAAAAAAAAATATATATATATCATGCCTTGCTTGAAATATGAGGTGTAAACTCACCGTCAAAGGCCGACAGACACATAACCTCTAGTTTATCCTTTGTGGTTGTTGCAGGTTTTATCCCTAGACAAAGAGCAGACCACTTCCCATTTTGGGGGATTTTTAGTTTTTGCCTGCATCCCCTGTTTTCAGCCCTGATTGATACCTCTGTGGATGTTTTGATGTATTTTGTTTTTTTAGTTTAATAAGACCCTTTTCAAAACCACAGCTCCAGTTTTAGCTCCTGGGCCAAATTTCATAGAGTTGCTTAACGGTAAGCAAATTTTTGTGTTAACTGTAGCAGAAAAATTTGCTTAAGCATAAGCATATTTCACAGGTCAGCAAAAAAATAAGGCGGCCACCTCACGCGTTCACGCGGATTTGCATTGTTACCTGTCATTCATTTTCGTGCAGTAAGCACCGGAAGGTTAGCATGCCTTTTCGTGTGCTTACGTTTAGCAGCGCTATGAAATAGAAACTCATGCAGTTAGCACAGAATTTGCCGTTAACACTTTGACTGCTGCAAATGTTTACACGGTCCCTCCCCATGGTGCTGCAAATGTTTTACAAAACTACAAAAAAACTTCATGTTTTAGTTTTACACTGTCCCTCACCACGATTCTGCAGGTTTTATTTGGAGAACTACATCAAAGATTTATAAATAAAAACATTCAAATAAATGACACTGTTGCTTTTATTTTCTATTACACCCCATATCTTTTTTGGAGTGGTATACATCGTAGCAAGGGGTCTGGTGAAGCGGAATTTTACACTGTTACTAAAAAATTTTAGCAGAAGTTTACCGTCTGCAAATAATAATAATAATAATAGTGGTTTCTTATATAGCGCTCAGATCCGTCACTCAGTGATGCTCATGGCGCTTCAACATTATTACCCCTGGTCACTGGGCCATTTTTGTGTCATTCCTTTAACCATTTCAGCTCCCTGGGGAGTATACAGCCTGTGCTGCCAAATATGTAGCGCATCAAGCTAAATCAATCACAAGAACCATCTCTGCCCTCACAGGTACCCATTTACTCCTGGGTGATGAGAAGCAATTATAGTTAAGTGTCTTGCTCAAGGACACAAGTGTCACGACCGGGACTCGAACCCACACTCTGCTGATCAGAAACACCAGAGCTTGGATCCGGTGCTCTTATCCGCTCGGCCACGACACGCTATAAATCACCGTCATCATCGGACGATTCCTGTCGATCAAATTCACTTTCAACGTCACTGGCATTACTTTCAGACTCTATATTATCAGAATGATCATTTCCATCAAACTCACTTACTTCAGAGTCACCATCTGCGAATATTTCAACAACAGCTCTGCTACACTCACTAACCACTTCACGCGTTTCCTGGGCGCCGCCATTTTTTAACTCCGAAAGTATAAACTTCCGGGTTAAGTTACCACCGCTGGTGCCCGGGCCTGATGAGTAAAACCATCGAAAACAACTCCATTGGTTCCCCTAACGTATGTCAATACGTTTTATACATGAAAAGCATTTCAATCCTTGATCTACAGAGGGCAGTACAACGTTATACAACCAGCCCGAGTCGGCCCGAGTATTCTCGGGCTCAGCACCAGCTGGGGGGTAAGTCTATCCCGAGAATACTCGGGGCTCAGCAGTCAAAGTGTTAAGCAGCTCTGTGAAATTGGACCCTGCTTATACTCTGTCTGCCGGATTTAAACCTCATACCAAAAGCACTCAATAAAAAAAACCATGAGGGTGCCTAAGCTGGAGGGGAAGCTGAAGCCGTGGTTTTGAATAGGGCCTTAAGCCGTGTCTGAATTGGCAGCTACGGCTAGGGCTATGGCTGATCATGTGTTCAAGTATAGGATGTCCTTAGCAACAGCTGTAGCCATAGCTGTAGCCGCCATTTCGGATACGGCGTTTAGTGTCTTTCATGGAGTTTTGTTATAAGCACATGTTGTTTGAATAATGTTGTTTAGTGTCTTCCCCCATCCCAGACGCTATGAGGAAGATATGTACTGGCGTCGCATGGAGGAGGAACGCTACTGGGAGGAGAGACGCATCTTTGAGGAGGAGATGGAATTCTTTGAGTGGCAGCGTCGTCGTGGCATCCCACACCCCCGTCCCGTGCCCCCTAAGATGCCGGGACAGATGGACGCCATGAAGAGACCCGACTCAGAGATTGATCGCCACGTCATGGCCAAGCATACCGCAGTGTACCCATCGGAGCAAGAGGTTGGTCGAACAATTTTGTTAAACAATCTTCAAACTTGACTCATAATAACTGAAATTCCTCAAGTGATACAGGGTTTTTATGCAGGGTACTCAATTGTAGCAGCAAGATTAATTAGTCCAGATTTTTTATTCCTGATTTCAGGAGTTTGACATTGACCTCCCTTGACCTTTAGATTTTCTTGAAAGAGGCAAACTTGCTATCACGGAGACGAAAGACTCGGCTCTTGTTATGATCAAACCTGTAGATTTCTATTTAGAGTCTATAAACCTCTGAAATAAAATATCCTATTTCTTCAGGGAGCTTCATCTGCAGACAAAGAGGATATTGTTATTCAATTTTTGTGCAATCTCAACTCATGATGCAGGCTTTGTACAAACAAGTAAAACGATCTATGCAGATCTAAACAGTTAACTAGTTTCATGAGGAGATGTGTGAGATTGAGTTAGTGGAGTTACAGGAATTATGGAAGGCCTTGGCTTCCGTCGTTGCCTTGGTCTTGGCCTTTGTGCCCCTTCAAATGTTTCCCATACACTTTAGGATCTTCAAATGGAAGTGCCTTGTGAAAAACGAAAGTGGCATTGCTCTCTCAAAGATGAAATTTCAGGCCTGGAGTTGAATGGGGAGGTTCCTCTAAATCACAGACCAAAATAACGGTGGTTTAATACAAAACAAAGTGAACAAAGAGATGAAGTTGCAATCTTTTTGGTGAGACTGGATTGTCATTACTTGATTATGCCAGAGTGATAACAATGGTCGTGTCCCAATTTACAGCTCCAGTCTGTGCAAGCGATGGTCTCCAATTGTGAGAAGGCTCTCAAGTTAGTCTCCGACTTCTTGGCTGAAGCTGATACTCCTGCTGAACCCGAGGGAGAGAAGGCTAAGGTGAAGGAAGAGCCCAAGCCGGAGGCCAAAGACAAAGACAGTGAAGAGAAGATGGATGCTGAAGTGTAAGCCAAACCTCATTTCATACCAGGAGCTTTTTCCAATCCTTGGCTTCGGCATCGTCTCTGGCTCTGTGCTTCGTTTGATGTTGGAAACATCGTGCAAAATGCACTGCTCCAAAATTGATGACTGGAGTCCCAGCCGGAGCCATAGTCAGAGTCGACGGTTTAGAAAAGGCCCCAGAAGTGGTATCAAGAAATGGTCTTTTAGAACCAGTTATTTAGAAAAAAAAAAAAAAAATCATGCAGCTGTCAAGTACACAATTCTGCTTAACAGAGAATAGTTTATAAGCTACCAGCTTAAATAAGTTTGAATATTATGACTACTTCCCTTGCTTCTTTGGTTGGCATGATAGAAATGTTGAAGATTACCATCTGCATGAAGTAAGTAATATGAGTTTGAATTGGGATTTTATTCAGAGATTCTTCTATCTTGTTTCCAAATTTGTTTTTCGAAAACCCTGACATCATAAGATTGAAGTGAAGTGTATCATTATGTGAAACCCTACGCCAAAATCATGCACTTCTCGGAAACGACACTTAAAGTGAAGTTTATCAAAAACATTGGAGCCATGTTATCAATGAGATGTGATGTCTGAAACGTGTTGAGAAATTCAACATTATAGCCCCTAATAGATAGTTCCCAGTAGACGCCATCTTTACGGGCAAATCGCATTTTGGCTTGCAGGCGCGTCAAGCGCTCAAATTATTAACGCAGCCGCGTTATTCACTAACCAATCATGCAATGAGTTTTGTGAAATGTGCGCGTGCTGCACGCCGTTCTCACGCGTAACACATGACTGTGTGTTCCAAATTGCCCGTAAAGATGGCCGACTTACGTCATACTGCAACCTATCTATTATGTGTTATTAAAAAGTTTTTATTCTCATCTATATGCTGAGCAAATAAACCCAGTTTTGATCGTAAGCAGGAAGTGCCTTGGTTTCAACATGGAGCATAACATATCTTTTCTAGTGGCTCGGTAATATTGTTATTTAAAAACCACAATTTTATGGTTACATTTCAGCCCAGCAGCCAAAGCCGATACCACGGTGCGTGTACTCAAGGGAGTGATGAGAGTCGGTGTACTGGCCAAGGGACTGCTGCTCAAGGGGGATCTGAACATGGGGCTGGTGGTACTCTGCGCTGAGAAGCCAACTCGTACCTTGCTGGAACGTGTCGTGGATGCTCTGCCCAAACAACTGACGGTAAAGTCAAAACCTCCTCCAAACTGATTTCAATTTAGGCAGCTGCTTACTGTGGCAGGAAAATGTTGATATTTATTTCTACTGCTGGTTTAAATTGTTGCAACGACCAGTGCTGATTTCTCTCTGGGTTTTTTTATTTATAGGAAGTAACTGAGGATAAGTACGACATGAAGTTGTGCGTTGAGGAGGCAGGCTTCGTTGTGAGCAGCCTGACTGAGCCCAAGATGACGATGAAAGTGACCCTCACATCTCCCGTCATGCGTGATACAACAGCTGATGCCGCAGGTTAGTGATTTGATTCCTCCCAAACGGGGTATAGAACACTTTCCCTTTATGGGGGCTGGTAGTAAAATCGCTCAAAGGAGGTAGTTAAGTAGATTCAATGAAACAGGGTTAACTTGGGTTTCCCCCAAAGGAGGGATAAATGATGATTGACCCTCTCATAGGGTAGATTATTGTTTTCCCTTCTAAAAGGAGAGTTAACTAATGCTATCTTTGGGGGTAGTTAACTATATTCCCTCCAAGGAAATAGACCAATGTTTTTCCTGAAAGGGGAATATAGACATGGTTGAGACCTCATGTGTTTCCAAAGAGATAGATAATTTGTTCCTCCCTCAATTGGGGTAGAATTCCTAAGAGAGTGGTGACAGTGTTATGACTTCAAATGGGGTAGATAATGGTTCATTTCTAATGGCGGTGTATGCTGGCTTTCATTTATGCCATCATATTTTGCCGGTGAGGAGTGTGCCAATTTTTAAGAATATCAATGCAGTAATAATTTATGTTTGGCCTGTGGCAACAGACCATGCACAGTCGATTCCAAAAGTCACGTTATTCGATGTGCATCAAACCTAAATTGTCCTGGTACATTGCAAAAACGGTACATTTTGAAACGATTGGCTATGATGTCAAAAAATGTCTTCCCCCCCCAAAAAAAAAAAATAAATAGGAAAAACTGATTTGTTCAGATATAGTTATTGCTGCACCGTGGTAGCTATTGGGTTAAATAAGAAAAACAAATATGGAAAATATGAATATCATTCAGTTGTGGAAAGAAAAAGCAAAGATGTATGTACAAGAGTTGAGAATTGAGATGTTTGTAAGACGGAAATGCTTGGTTTGCCTTTAATTGGTAGCTTGATCCCACTTAAATCCCAATTGTCGCTGGCCGTGTCTAAATTGATGGCTACGGCTGGCTAGCCGCATCATCATGCTTGAAGGTATAGGTTGTCCCTACCCAGCAACACCCTAAGCAACAGTCGTAGCTGTAGCCGCAGTCGCCCATTCGGATACGGCCTTACCCTAAAGTGTACAAACTCCCAGTATTTCCTTCAGCAACTGTGGTGTTCACACCAAGTTACTTGAATGCACATTTTATCTAACGATTATGAATTTGGTATTCCAAGATGAAAGATTACGGGCAAACCAGTAGCATTATTAGCCAGTACTTCCCCCTCTTATCAACTCACCTGAGTATGTTAATTGCCAGCTATTTTTTGCAGAGAAATTTCTGTAACCAAATCCCAACCGAGGTATGGGGAATTACTTTAATATTTTATATTTAGACCTTGTACATGCACTTATTGAACAAAAACTTGTAAAAGGACAAATGTGTTGCTTTTTTCCCCAAGATCGTTTACAGATTGTTCCTCAAAACAAACAAAAAGACGAATGTCATAATCAATGCATTCTGTAAAACTCCCTTAAACAATGCATTACCCTGTGATATTAAATTTAAAAACTGCTGATTTATGTTTTCCATATTGACATGTAACAATGAGAGGCCGGCTGGCGCAGGTGGGCGGCCATCTTGTATGGTCTCCTGACTCCGCCAGATGCCTCTTTGTGTTTCTTGTATTTTAATCTACCCTTTTGCATTTAGTCACTGCTCTTCATTTCAAGTTCGTCGCCAGCGCGGAGGATTTTTGATCATCCGTTGCACTCATATAAAGGGGGATTTGGCGCCCTCTGTGGTCACAATCAGCATAGGGGGGGGTTTTAAGACATGTTTTTATACAGTGTTGGCTATTGGGTGTAGTTCTCATGCAAATTTATCCAGGATTTCACACTAAACAGTTATTAGTGATGAAAATACACCTTTTTCCTCCAGTAATAACAAAATAAAAGCATCATCTGCATGACAGCATTTTCAGCATACGTACAAAAAATAAAATAAAAAAATCTTCAAATCATCGATAAACTAAACGTAGTCTGCTGGTGTCAATTCAGGCTTGATATTCTTCCTAGTCTGAGTTCTGATTTTTTTTTGTCCTTTGGAAAAATCAGAAAACTGTGATTAAATAGCCTGAAAAGTTTACAAAACCCTGCACATTAACAAGTAGGTCAGCCCTTGTGCTTGATAAAATGTTCCTACTTTTTTCCAAGGACCAGATATCATGCCTGCATTTTGTTACTCTTTTCGAAACAATATAATTTTGGATGAAGACTTTTTACTCATGACATTCTGAAACATTTTGTACAAACTTTAACGTTCTGAAACTGCTGAAAGCTCTCCCTGTTCAATCATATACCCCCAAAACGCTGAGTGTAACCAGGGCTTGCCGATCCCCCGAGCAAACGATCCCGTGGTCAAGTTTGACCGGTACGGTGAGGGATTTTGCGATATGAGACCGCGACGTGTTGGTCAAACACCCATCCTGACCAAGCTGTGTGTGTCATGATTTATGCTATAGATACTGCTAAAGATCCACCTGACGTCTTGGACAGGCAAAAATGCCTGGAAGCCTTGGCTGCATTACGCCATGCTAAGTGGTTTCAGGTTCGCATCCCTTCTGTTTCTATTTAAGACTCTACTGTAAGTGGTCTCTTAACAGTCTGACAAGTCCTTGCCGTTGAACCTTTCTTCAGAATCCCTCTGTGGGTTTCCCGTCTCCCCCCCCCCCCCCCCACCCTCTCCCCGAGTATAATTTCCGTGTTTGACTCGGCCAAAATGGCCGCGTTTAGCATGGATCAATCTAAATCGGAATTCCAATGTTTGAGTGTACTGTTGAGTTACCATTGCATGAGATTCTTATGGATTTTGGCATGGTCCATACCCAACTCTCTGTGGAGTATAGGGTATTCAAAAAAATAATATTAAAATAAGTTCAATGTTGAAAGAACATAGAGAAACATTTGAAGTAAACTTGTCAGACCTGTTAAGAGATGGAACATATTTATGTTTGTCAACGCTATAGCTAGGTTTAAAAAAAACAAAAAAACAAAAAACATATAAAAATCCAGAGGTAAGTACTAAAAGCAAAAAACAACCGAACTTGTCAAACCACCTAGCATGTAGCTATAATGGGGTTGGGAAAGTACGAACGCCAAGGTAAGAATAAATCCATTTAGATAACACCAAGGATCATCAAACCAGGATTGACTGTTCGTCAAACATTAACACTAATATTATGCTAATTATATGCATATGTAAACATTCATGCAATGAATATGTATGCATTGTGCTTTAGGACATTACACAAGGAATAAGATTTGGCAAATATTCTTGTTTTAATGTTATTCCTTGATTATTAATCTACATTAGTAGGGCAACATAATTAAGAGTTGTTGTTGGTTACCCCCTCCCCTCAATCACGAGTAATCCTGTTTATGTTGACCAATTCTCATCATTAGGAGTGTATGGATTTCGAAATGGGATTCTGAATGTAAATACATTGTTTATAGTATTGGGTTCAGGCATTGGGTTCAGGCATTGGGTTCAGGCAGTGTCCTCTTTTATTAATATTTTCCTTACATTACTCAAAAATAACTTCCTTTGATTTCTAGTCTTGCAAACATGCACAGGATTACTGTATTTCTACAACTCTGGTTTGACATAACATGTGATTCCTTTTAATGGTTTCTCTGGCACATGTTTTGTCCGTTTTTGTGGATAGGCTAGGGCGACTGGACTGCAATCCTGCGTGATGATCATCCGAATCCTGAGGGACTTGTGCGAACGTATTCCAACTTGGGCACCTCTCAATGGCTGGGTAGGTGTAGACGAACGACTTGGGAACTTTTAATAGTTGGGGGATTGTACTTAATAGGATTTTGTGTGTTTGGTTCACTGGAGGTGACATAGCTGTCAGACCAAACCATAACCAAGTTGTTCACCTGGTTGGGCTCGATGGTGGTTTTACGAAAAAAATGAATGAAAAATGTTGACGGTATTCTTTTAGAAATAAAATAAAACCTTAAAGCATACCAATGCAATGACTTTGAAAATTACAAAGACTAACGCACATTATTTGAGAAGAAAAAAAAGGCAATATATTTTGGGATCAACAATTTTCAAGAGATCAGGGATGAGATTTTTCAGACTTTTGTCTGAATTCAGACTTTTTATGTCGGCCTGGTGAATAAAAAGGCCTTACATTTGTCCACATAAAAGAAAGACTGCCCTTTGATCTACTTCACTAGTGCTTAGGACACTGTTCCTAAAAGCCCTTTGAATTCCAAACCTTCCCTAGGGGTTACCAAAAGGTAGCAACGCCATCATGTCAACATGCATGTAGGCCCTATAACCTAAAATTTGGATCCAACATGTAGTTTCAGACTATTTTGCCAGCAATGACTCTCATCCCTGAGAGATGTACCTATGCCAAAAACTATTTCTGTGGTTTCAAACCCATTTTGCGTAGCTCTTGGAAATTGTTTTGGTCGGTTGAATTTTCTGGTCACAGTCGCCAAAAGAGGCTTTGGTCACTTTTCAAAGGAAGGCTTTTGGAACTCTTGGTGGCAGCAGACTTACCAGGTAAATTTTCATTGTTTACGTAGTTCTGAGCATGCGCACATTACCGAGAACAATATATATTTCCTGGTCTGCCCCCACCTAGCATCCGAAAGTCACCAATTGTTGGGCATTCGTGAACATTCCAATTGAGGCAACTCTCAGTGGTTGGGTTCAAATGTGAACATATTCAAGTGGGATAGCTCTCCATGATTGGGTAAGAATTAAAAAGTATCGTGCTTGATTGTTAATCTTTTTTTTCTATTCATGTACAGCCAATGGAGCTCCTCTGTGAACGAGTCATCGCTAGCCGCGGTCAACCTTTGAGGCCTGGGGATTCTCTACGTCGTGTCTTTGAAGCTATTGCTGGGGGACTTCTCTTGCCAAGTAAGGAACACATTCTGTCTAGGAATAGCTTGGAACAAAATATTTTATACATATTAGGTTGTATACATACACCCTTGCACTCGACATAGCAAGCTCAAACAGCACCCGCAAGGTCCAGTGTATGAGGACACACTCCCACATTTCACCACTTCAAAGACATTCACACTGGCTCCCAATGTATTGAGGTCCACACACGGGTCCATACCTACAAAACTTCAGGCAAGCTCTTACCATGCTACACTTCATTTCACCTCATAAAGGGGGACACCATGGCCCAATTTCATGGCTCTGCTTACCGCCAAATTCTACGCTTGCGATCACCATTCTCCACTTACCGAGCAAGTGCAAAATTTCTGCGCTAGATTTGTAAGAGTAGAATGCCTAGTAACGTGGACTACGCAAGCACACAAGCATTCCATGCTAGCCTGTGAAATATGCTTGATGTAAGCGTGTAATTCCCTTCTTCGGTAAGCGCTGATTCTTTGCTTACGGTATTAAGCAGAGCCATGAAATTGGGCTCAGGTATCAGGAAAACATGCTTTGTATTATCCCTTTTCCAGACTTAAGGTCCATAAAATCAGATGCTTTGCAGTGCTCAGTGCAGAGTTCCGTTGTAAGCATCACCATGAATTTGGGCCCAGATGAATTTAATGCCATTATGATTGTTTCCTTTCATCAGGTGGACCAGGACTCTTTGATCCGTGTGAGAAGGAACCCACAGATGCGTTGGCTCACCTTGACAAGCAACAATGTGAAGATATCACCGCAAGTGCACAGGTGAGTGGACACACTAGTTTAATGCCAGGCATGTGATTTCTCAGGATTGTTCCTGATTTCTGGATATTCCCAAAATCTCCTTGAGCCTTCAGGTTTTCTTGAAAGAAGTTAAGCAGTTACCAAAGGGAGAAAGAAATAATCCACATTGTGTTCAAACCTGTAGTTTTGTCTGACGATGCACAGAGTCTGTAACCTCCCGAATTGTAATGTCAGGTATGTTCTGGGTCTAGAATAAGGGCCAGCAAGCCATTTTGCAGGAGTTTGCACATTCTTCAAATCTCATCCTTGTAATGCTCCAAGCAAACTGCTATCCTGACAGTTCCTTGTTTTGCTTTAGCTTTAGAGCTACCATAAATGTTTTACTAAAGTTGCATGGCCTGATTTTCCCTGAAAAAATCGTTTAAAAGAATGGTCTTCTCTTTTAGTGAACTTTGATGATCTTTCAAAATGAAAAACATAAACAATTTCAGCATATTCAACGGTCAAAGCACAACATACATGTACATGTAAAAATGTTTGTACATGGCTAATGGACGTGAGATAATGTTAGGATCCCGACAATAGTTCAATTTGAGTTTTTAATTAACTACCACTTGTCATTGGCGGATGTGGCAAAGGTGTAGTGTATTCACCAGTCAAAATGAATAGAATGGGTTTGAATAGCAGTACAGCTTGCTATCAACACTGTTCAAATGATTATACCATGTGTGTACAATAGCAATGGGGAAAGTGTGAGTTTGAAATTTGAAAGGCTTAGCAGTAGGGGTTTTTTGTTTTGGTTTTTTTCTTGAGCAAAATTGAAATTTTCTTATTATTTTTTTCCCCAGCATGCACTTCGCCTGATTGTGTTTCGCCAGATCCACAAGGTGCTCGGCATGGAAGCCTTGCCCGTTGAAGCGCGCACACCAAACCGCCACGGCTTCCGTCGTAAGCGTCGCCACAACGAGAGCGAAGGTGGTGAAAATGGTAAGTGACTGACATTAACCAAGTATGCATCAAGATTGTTTTACCTTTCAGCACTTTACTTTGTCATTGTTCAAAACTCCAGGAAGTAAGCGGCACAAAACCAGTGAAGTGACATACGACCTTGTTGCATTTTCAGTTACCGAATTGTTTGGACATAAACAACTGCTGGTGACCACTTTGTTTGACCACTCAAGCGTGAAGCACACATTCTTACACAACAGAAAGCTTTCGTTCAAAGGCCATTTTTACAAACTCCATTATCTCCTTGGAGATATTATTTTACAGCAAAATAAGTAATAACAAAGTTCTCACTTATTGAAGTCCCTTTCATATAATAAAAAAATCATTGAGATCACTCAATAAATGTCAAAGTTCTTTGTGTTTCTTTCCTCGGTGTGATATGTAATCTCAAATACTTTTTTGTACACAACTGTATGGCGCTCCGTAGGTGTTTGGCATTTCGGATCTTTCAACTCCAATTTGAAGAGATTGCAAAATAGCGACCTTATTTTATTTTACCATCGTTGGAAAGATCCCATCTTTCCCTTTCCAGTGATGGTAATCTTGGGTATGGAGGGTGAACATGGACAAAACTGCAGCTTTATTACAAATGGCCTTAGTGCTCAGGCTTGAGTGCTTTTTTGTTTGTAAGCTTGGTCGACTAATGTCGCCAGTGGTAAGGAAAGGGTTAAGTGTGCAAGATACCACCTCATCGATTGACTTAATGGAAGATTTCATCCTCGATTGTTAAACAAAAATCAACAGATGGGAAGATATCTGAGTGTGGTTGTCCCTACTTATCTCTCACCCTGACTGCCTTTTGTTACAGGAGACGGGAAGAAGGACAAGAAAGATGATGAATCTGAGGGCAAGATGGATGCGGCCGAGACAAAAGCCGAGGCAAGCAAGTGAAAAAGCACCGCCGTAAAAAAAGAATATTTGTAAGAGACTTCACCCAACTCTTTCCTTATTGATAACAAATTGTTGATCTTTGCAAAATTGTTATGTTTGTAGTATGGCTAATGGAATGTAGCGGTGTTTGTGAAGCATTCCTGTAGAGGCTTCATAAGAAGAGGATACTAGCGTAGTCAGAATTTCTGCCAAGCGCAGAAGAGCTAATAAATTCCAGTCATGTTGCTTTTTGTTTTGAGCTGAATTTGTAGATTGAAATAAATGCAAGACTGTAGCTCTGTCAATCGATTTGTTGTAGTTTTCTCGACGTGACATGTTAGACCCACACAGGGGTAAAACTGCATAGATAATATTGCGGATTGACAGTGGTTAAGTTTTAAAATAGCGGTTTTAATTTTTATTTCATTGTCAAAAATCTAAATTGTTTACACTGTTGAAAAGTTGAATTCTTAAGGGACTCAAAACTGTCTTGAAGGAAACACTATCAACGTGTTTAAAGGGGAAAACAATATATGTACACAGTTTTCGAGTTTTCATGAAGTGACTTATTCCGTGTGTAGTCAATTGTGTCGCTATGTTGAACACACAGCATTGCTTTGTGTGGTGTGATCCATTCGGTCACTTCATGAAAACTAAAAAACATGCAAAACGATATTGTGTCACATGCAGTTACACATGCAGTTACACATGCACAAGGCTACAGTCTGTCACTTCGTGGAATCAAAAAATTCCAGTTTCAAAAAATTTGGCTCAACGACAACTGTAAACCAAGGTGTTTCAAGACTTGATACATGGCAGGAAGAAATGTGTCGGTGAATACCTTCTAATTATTGACATCACTCAAATTTGTGGGGGGGGGGGGAATGTTTCAAGCAGTAAGTCACTTTGTGAAAACTACAACGAATTGACTTATTGAGTTCAAGTTGTAAATAACAAAAGCTAGGCAGCATTTTTTAGACCGAGAATAATTGAATCTTTTTTAATAAGGGAGTGATGGAAATCCTTAATTTATGAGTGATCCTCTGTCTATGTGGACGCTAATCTTGAGGTTTGCATTCCACAACTTTTTGTCATTTCAGAGAGTTTTTTGGATTCAGTTCAATTATTTACTTCTGTGGGGGAAAATCCTGTCAGTGGTAATGGAAGAACTCATTTATCTTTTAGTGCGTAATATTGGCATAACAATTTTGCCCACAATTTGTGACTATTCATCTAAATTTTTATTTCTTAGGAATTTGTTGTTTAGATTTGAGACATTTTAGACTACAAAGTCAACATTTTTTATTTATTTTTTATGTTTTGTTTTTTCCTTACGTAAGAAATGTCATCTTTGGTTCATTCAGATAGTTGCAATTGCAGTTTGAGCTTTGAGTTGAATTTGACCTTTGACCCGCTCTATAAATAACTTAACTCTATAAGTAAATAACTCTTTAAGCGTATCGTGTGCATCCCGTTTAGAGATGTGCTGGTGGGTTACCCAGTTTGTAGCTTCATTAATGTAAGTAACAGAGTGGGGTTAAAGTTAGAATGGCTCATCGAAAGTCTAGCAAGATACTTGTAGCATCCTTAATTCAAACAAACTCATCAATTGTTTATTCTTCCGAAGAGTTTTAAGATTGTTTTTTCTTCGTGGCGATAACAAAAAGTACTTCTAATTGCCTGATAGTCTGTTTTACAAAATGATATGAAGATTTAATTGCAGATTACCAATTTTGTAAAAACCTTTTCCCCTGGTAACACAGAATAGTGTGCTTAAATGTCTTTGTATTATAGTATTAAACAATGAGAGTCCAGCGGTACCAGTTGTATTATACTCATGACTGTGTTGTGTAGTTTCCTTTAAAATAGATGTCGGTTTTTAGAGCCTGTGTTTAATTTTGAAAAAGTGTTTTAAAATGTCGGCAATCAGTTGGATTTTGTATTTGTAGGTGTAGGTTAAAGCATAGTGACAATTTCATTGCTGTTAAATAACAATTAAAAACCTTTGGTCAAGATATTTTCGGTCAAGATGTGTTCGGAAATTAATTATCTGGATCCAATTGTAATTTAACTCATTGTGATTTTAAATATATAAAACCCACCTGATGCAACAGCTCATTTTTCTGCCGTGTATTTTCTTTCCTTGTTCTGATGGAACAAATTTGAAAAACTCACGGACTATGGAAACTTCGTCCCTCATGTATTGAATGTAATTCTAGATATCTCCTTGATTGTTGGAAAAATCCTGCTGATTGCAAGATGTAAATGTTGGCAGCTCAGGTATCGGGACATAGGGGTGGAACCTTACCGAGGCACTGTTCTTCAGTGACGGTACATGAATGTCTAACCTTGACAACCACCTTACAAAAGAATCAATGTTAAATTATTATTATTATATTTAATTTTTTTTTCTTCGAAATTGTGGGTGTGTGGGTCAAGAGAAATAACAGAAAATCGAAATTTAGTTTACAATAACAATAATTTTAAAAAAATAGTAATTTTGAAGGTGAAAAAACAAAACCTCAAAAATAGCAGCTCTTCGAGTATCAGTCAATATTGTCTCGATAGCTGGTCTCTGTACCTGATGAGAGCATTGAACTAAAATAGCTGCTGTTTAGAAAGTTAAAGGGGCGTAAACTTCAAAATTGTAAATAATTTGGGGTTGAATTTTGTTGTTAGGGCTAAGAAAATTTTACAAAACCATCTGGATGATTTTGCCATGTAGGCTTGCCTCATGGTATTGATACTGTGTCCACAGCTGACATAGAGGGCGTGCACGGTAGACACAAATGATTATATTTGTTACTGCATGATGCCACTTTGAACGACAATTTTCCTTGCATCACAATTTTTTGATTGCCTGTGAATGTTGTTTTCTTGTATCAATTGCCAAATAAAAAATGATAATAGCAGTGGGGACAAAACTCTGTTTTTCCTTGTTTCGCATCTCATAAAGTTGGTCCACTCATGCAGTCAAAAATGCTGTGAATTGCGCTCGGTATTCACTGTGTTCTATCTCCCCAAACTATAGTTGAAATAGGCCCCAACTAAACCACAGTGAAGTTCATCAAGTTTCTGGCTGACAGTATATAACCCTGTTAACAGTTTTTCTTTGATCATATTTTTAAAATGTGTTTTTAGGGCAACTTTTGTGTAATAATATTATTTGTTGGTAACTAAACATTGTCCGAATAATATGTGTGTTCTCTGGCTTGGTGAATAAAATATTAAATCAAAATCTGTTTGTGTTAAGAGTGGTCCTTAAAGCTTGCAGACAACATTGGTACTAATTGTCAAAGACGAGTATACACACTTTATGTGACCCAACATATGTGGGTGAAATAAACCTGTGAATGCTTAGCTCAATCTGTCATTGGAGTCGCGAGAAAAAAGTAACCACATGATTATTTGCACTGTCTTAAAACGTCAGGCTTTAGACTTGTGAGATCAAAACTAATTGTTTTACTAATTTCTCAAAAACTAAAGCATTTCAAGCAAAAATATTTCAAGGGAAGTTTCCAAGCGTGGCCATCTTTAGATAAAAATTATGGGCAAATCTGTGAATAGTTGTTTTTTCAATCAATACCAACTGATGTGTGAATAGACCTGTCATTCTTTTAATATATATATTTTTTAAAGCTTTTCTAACTGAACATAATATTAATGACTCCCAGCTCGGAACCCTTTCCCCCTCAAACAATATTGAAAAAGAAATGCACAAAGTAAATGGTTCAATATATGAAAGGAACACAAAAATTATGGGGTTTTTTTTCCCCTGCTTGCCATCTTCCCCCAAATGATAATGTCTGATTATGTCACTGTATGGGCACAATTTCATGGCTTTCTTTACTGTAAGCAAACAATTCCGCACCTTTGCAGCAGAAGCAAACAAACAATTTGCTGGCTGAGTGAACTTTTAAAATAAAATGTGAGGGCTTTGGCCCAACATTTTTGTTTTTCGGGTAGAAAACAAAACTTCTGTATTTTTTTTTTAAAGTTCATTTCCTCCTCAGTCTAGCCTGCTCTACATCTGTGTGATGTTTTAAGCATTTTCTTCTAAGTTTTAGCATTTATTTTAAAAAAATGTTTATTTTAGTGTGTATTAATCATTTTTAGAGAGAAAAACAATTAATGACAATATTTAAGAGGGCTCCCTCTGTTGTCTAGACTGGTGATAAATATGGGCTCAGAACCCCGACTTCGTGTATTTGTTCAGTCTAGTTCTACGATAGTGCTGCTGACTATACTAAACATGTGTCATTGGGTTTGTCTGCAAAGTTTTCGTAAACAAGTCAACATTTCTTGCTGATGACTGGCTGAGTGAGCAAATCAAATGTGCTGGATACCTTTTCTCTAGTCTCAGGTAAATATAGAGCATTTTCATTTTATATTCACGTACTTGGACAAGCTAGCTTATCATATTCTATTTTGAATGCTGTCGCCCAACAAAACAGTACACAATTAATTAAACTTTGCGATAATCTTATTCGTAACCTCCCGATCCCATCCATCCTCCCGACTGACAGACAGGATCAGGATGAGGATCAGGGCATGAAACGCATGCAACAACATAGTCTACCCAGGGTTGTGCATTAAATATACGTTTGTAACCTTAACGTTGTTCCACCACCAACAGGGATGTCAATCAGAAGGTTTATTGCTATTATTATTATTACCGCCTGGTTGATTTTGATGAATGGCCAAAAGGCAATGGGAAGGAAAAGGGAGCACTGTTTGCTCCTTTTCCCTTCCCACAGTGCCTTTCGGCCATTCATCAAAATCAACCAGGCGGTAATAGCAATAAACCTTTGGTAGCATCTTGGTACTTCAGAACTGAGGTTCGATCCGCTATTGTCTATCGTGGAGACAATAGCGGAATGGAACGAACCTGGCCTCGTTGAGTCGTACATGTTTCTGTTTCTGTTTCTGTTTCTGTTCAGTACTGCACACAAACTCCACTATCGGGATATCAATGGTGCAGGCGCATGGTGACTAGTAATAGTGGGCCCCCGAATGAAGGTAGACATATGTCATTTAATCTTGCCTTAAAAGTTAAATGTGTCTACAGTTGGAGCTTGATGAACGTTTACTGGTAAAAGGTTCCATTCGGCCATGGTTCTTGGTAAGAATGAGTATTTATAAGTCTTTCTTTGTTGTGGGGGGGAAGAAAAGAGGTTGCAGAGGATTTCCTCGTTTGGATTCCTACCATGGCAGATTGTGCTTGATACCCGTCAGAGTTTATGGCTGCGGCAGCTTTGGGCGGACTAGGGTATTGTAGGCTATGTCCTTGACCTTCCGGGGACAGGTTCCTCCGCAAGAGACCGAGTACCTTGTTTGCTTTGAGTGCAGTGGTGCTCACATGATCTGCCCAACTTAGTTTGTTGTTCAGTTCGATGCCTAAGAAGTGTGACTTGTGACAGGGTTGAGAACTTTACTGTTCATGTTGTAAACAGGTTTGAAGAGGTTTCCGTTTATGGGTGATTATGCATTACATGACATTTGTTAGTGTCTGCCATTTAGACTCCCAGTTACACAGGGTATTGATGTCATTCTGCAGCGTCTTGCAATTGTTGACTTAATCTCACGATAAAGTATACAGTCGTCTGCCAGAAGTCGAAGTCGTACTTGGGAGTCGATGCCCTGAGGCAGGTCATTTACATACATGATAAATAACAAAGGGCCCAACACGGTGCCCTGTGGGACGCCAGATTCAACTGCTACTGAGGGTATGGATGTCAGCGAGACGGGTCTGTAATTACCTGGTTCCGAACGGTTACCTTTTTTGAAAATTGGGGAGACGTTTGAATGTATGTAGTTCTATTCTAGGAGAGCATCTGGGGCTATAAATAACAGTTTTAAAAGAGCAGCATTTAATTAATAATAAATTATTAGACCCAGTAAGTTAGTAACTGGGGCACTGTTCTCCTTTTAAAAGAATTATTTTGACATCTTCAGTTGTACTAAACTAGCGCCCCAGATAAGTTCTCACCCTTACACCGCATTATGATTAGCTATGATTTTCCGAACATCCAGCTTGAAAATCGCATACTAGATTCTGAATACGTCAAAGATGCAACATCAGGCATTAAATTGTACTTCAATGATCATTTTTGTGCTCCAAATCGATGATTTTTAAGTCTTCATTGGAGAAATGATGTCAGTAAGTCTGGCCTGCTCATTGGGCTATGCATGTCCCTGGTGCCCTTCCGTTGCATCGCTATCGGCGTGGCAGTTGGTGTGTTTCTTAGGTGCAATTTTTGAAATGTTTATTGCCCATTTGTTGTTAATAGTTTTTAGTATTTTAGTACATCAAGAACATGCTCAAATTGAGATCTCAACAAAGACATCTTCATTCATCTAACACAAGTTGTTGAGCCAAGAGCTCGCCATTCAACTTTTGCAGAGAGATCATTCTCTGTGTATGGCCCCAAAATGTGGAATAAGCTTCCTGTACAAATCAGAAATGCCGGCTCACTCGCCTCATTCAAGACACTCCTTAAAGCCTCAGCGCCTCAGAGCAAATTTTAGATTTTGGGGCTTTATAAATGACTTTTGATTGGTTCGTTGACTGTTTTAAAAATACTTAAACAAACCAAATATCAGATGGAGGTTATATTTTGAGCTAGTGATGTGTAAAAAAACTGTGAATGACAGGGATGAGACGTTTTTAGAAACTCATCTGACTCCAGACTTTTTTCATCTGCCTGGTGACTTTGGTGAAAAAAAAGAACATTGTAGATGTTTTTAAGTTAATTGCAAGTACTTGAAATCTAAACTCCAGGGGTTACCTGCCATCATTGCCATGTATTTCCCAAAAATTTTATCCTAGTTTTCAGACTTTTTTTGCCAGCAATGACTCTCAACCCCCTGCCAGTACATAGATAATCTCAAATCCAGGTCTGAAATTACACGGAGGATGCCCCTGGTCTTAGCATTTAAGATTTTCCAGTGGAAGTTCCCTTTGGGAAATGAAATTGGCCTTGCCCTCTTAAGGATGAAATTCCACGCCTGCGATTCTGGATCAATAGACTGTGCAAGTCTCGCGCGTAAGCGAACTTCCGGGACCATATGGTTGGGACCACAATGGTCCCAACCATATGGAGTTTTACGTTGGCAATATTTTGTTTCGTCTACTATTTTAGTTTAACGTACTTTATGACCATGAAAATTAAATATGTTGTTGGGAATGTATTACTAAGTGATCAAAAATATGAAAGTTAAATCAATTCAACAAAACAACGAAGAAAACTCAAGAATTAAACTTGACCTCTGCTTCCGGTTACTTGCAAAAAATTAAGAATTTGTGCCCACCTCCGATCATCAAATTTGTTTTGGTCGCGCGATGATAATCACCAGACGCTGTAATTGTCAGACGCTAAGCCTTTTCATTGCAGTCTACGGTTGTCGAGGCGTCAGCGTCCTCTTTAAACTGCGTCATGCGTTAATTCTACGCCCGTGCGACCATCGCGCGTCTGCGTTTAAACCTGCTTTTAGTGGTTGCACGTACTCAGGCGTGGATTTACAAAAGGGTTCCATAAAAAGTTAAGATCAAATAAGCATCCTTGTCCCAGAGTTTTTAGTTTGTTTCAACAAAAACTAACAAATGATTTGTGTATTTATTATGAAAGCTAAAACTCATATTATGCAAATTGTAAAGATTATTTTTGTTGGTCAGATTTTTTCATAGATCTAATTTAAAAACAATGATTTGATTTCAGAAAAAAATATGTTCTTCACTTGACGTGTTTTCTCACTCCGATACGCGCTAGACTTGCACAGTCTATTGCAGCATTTGTGTATAAATATCTAGACAATGTATCGTGACACCCCTGCTGTAGTAATGGAGGAACCAATTGAGGATCTGTGAGATCTGCCATGGTCACTATTTGCTTAGCAATTGCATCTAATTTGTTGAGTGTCCAGCTGCATTTTTTGTAAACTGTATTTGAAGTATGACCCAGGACCAACCACTGACACCAGCTTTTAGCGTACTTGAAATCTTAGACTTGTATGTGTTTACCAGTCTTTAACAGTGCAAGGTACTGTGCATTCCTCGGGTCCTGAAGCCCTGGTGCAACATTCAAATAGTAGAAACTTGTTAAACTGTACATTTCCATTTTAACATACTAGACTTTCATCACAGGGCTCAAAATTTACCCCAGGGTGGACTGAAGGCCCAAGGCTTTGGGTCAGTAAACTCACGACCAGACAAGTCCGGTGGTCTTATGTTTTTCAATTGAATATTCATACCTCACTGTGTAGTTTTATCTTCAGTGAAAGAAAATTGACTACATGTACGTGTAAATTAGTGCATTACTCAGTTGTTTACATAGGCCTACATGTGTAAAAACGGTTTGTTAAATTGTGTAGAAAGTTTTTCCTTATTTTAATTCTGGTCAATTTAAAATATTTTCTGGTCCAGTAAAAATGATGAGCTATTATAAGCCAAGCAATCTTGTGGCTATGCCTGCCAAATTTGAGCCATTCATCAGACACTAAGGGTGTACATATTGCAAACATTTTACTGCAAGCTATATATGTATACATAAAATGTAAGTTAAAGTTTACAAATCTTGGTAAACACAACACGCTCTCCTTCCCATTTTGGGAATCGTTCACAAGACAGACTCACTCAGTTTTCCAATTATTTACATTATCTGAGATCCAGACATTGTGGATTGACTAATGTATACAGGTGGGTGGAAAGTCCCTGTAGCCAGTGGTTGGGTTGGGGCCATCGTGCATAAATCATATTCCCTTATTCGAGGTTTTAGCCAAATTCATTTTATCAACTAATAAGGCACCTGAGATTTTAGTCTTCAACTGTAAACATTTACATTGTATTCAAACAGCTGTGGGCGTTGAGGCCAAGTTGTCAAGCACATCAACTCAAGCTCTAGTGTTTCAGAGTGTGGGTTGGAGTCCTGGGGCTAATACCGCTGCTTAACGGTAAGCAAATTTTTGTGTCAACTATAGCAGAAAAAATTGTTTAAGCGTAAGTGTATTTCACAGGTGAGCAAGAAAATTAGGCAGTCAGCTTGTGTGTTCACCATAGATTTGCATTGTTACGTCATACATTTTCAGTAAGCACTGGAAGGTTTACCTGCCTTTTCGTGTGCTTACGGTTAGCAGCACTATGAAATGGAAACTTACGCAGTAAGCAGAAAGACAGCCGATAAGTAGCTCTATGAAATTGGGCCCTGGTCTTGACACTTGTGTCCTTTAAAAGCAAGACACTTAACCGCTTTTGCTTCACCCTCAGGATGGGACATGATGACGTTGGTCCCGTGTGTTGTGTAACGCACATAATTTAAGAACCAAGTACACTTATATCATGAAGAGAAAGGGTTTGCCCCGGTGTTTCTGGCACGGTTGGAAGCAGATTGTGCCGCAGTCGCCTTGTAAAACCCTTCAAGGTGCTATCAAAGTGGGTCTGATAATTAAAAAGATTTAGCATACCTGTCTGAAAAGGCACATTAATTGTATTGCTTTGAGACATCTGCAGATAAAGAACTGATAAGAAGAACTTGTGGATCATGCATTGTATTTCATGTGCTTTTAATTAAATGACGGAGTGCTGACTGTGGTTCTCACTTTATTTAGCCCAAAGATCAAACACCTGGCGTCTTCATGGTACATGATGGTGATAGATCAGATTTCATCCCTGGATAATCAAACAACTCAAATTTCATTTATTATGATTGCTCTCGTTTCAATTCAGATTTTGCAATTTTTACTGTGAGCGAGTGGCACTTGGCCGACATTGGTAATAATTGTCAAAGACCAGTATCTGTGCTTTATGTGACCAAACAGATACATGAAATAACAAACCTGTTAGAAGTTTCAGCTCTTGTCAGCCAATGGTCTCAAGAAAATAGTAAAAAGAAAATCATATTTTTAAAAACTGTTTCCAAACATCAGGTTTTGTACTCGCGAGATCTAAACAAGTTGTTCACTAATTTTTCAAAAACTACAGCATTTCAATCAAAATCTTGAAAGTAAAGTGCAAATCTGTAAACATTTCTTTTTTTCAAAACTACCAATGTTGTGCGCACCCTTAAATAATGGTAACCCAATTAATTTTTCAATATTGATTAATAAATGCACTAATCAATGATGTGAATAATGATCTGTTCAGAGAGTTCATTTGTTTACTTTTCTGCAGATGGATTTACTAAAATACATAACATGCATTTAATACACAAACATTTGCCCAAGATATTTGATTTTGTAAGCATGTCACTTTAGAATACATCTGTACCTTGTAATGCTACCGACCATGTTTTGGGTTTTTAAACTGAAATAAATAAATAAATAAATAAAGATAGTTTTACTTTAATAAATTGATTACATTTTTTGTTTGCATGTGGATATATAATAAATGATTTTGTTGGAGCGCCTGTTTGTCAAAGACGCCTTCTTGGGTAGTGCTTACAGTCGTACATACAAAATGTGTCTTGCATTCCACATTTTATGCAACAGATATAATACAAAAATATAACAGCTCTGTATAAGTGTACAAGTTGATGGTGCAATCTTAATGAAACATAAGTTTTTATGTTTTCTTCCTTTGAGTTGTGTGCAAATCGTGTCCAGGCTCTGTGGGAACATACATTGTATTATGTCACATGTTACATGGTCTGATGTTTTAAATTTGTTAAATTGGAATTTGGATGGGGAGGTTGAATTTCGTTATCCTCAATTTGACATGGTTTTTGTGTGTGTTTATTCTGTAAGAAAGTAATTTTTTTGTATGCATAAAGAGCATTTAAATCTGAAAGGTATTATGGACAAAATTAACAAATCGTATTGCACTGTACATCATATTTTGTTTGTTAGAAAGTGTGCAGAGTTTGTCAAGCATGAGGGGATAGCCTGTGCAAAGGAAGTTAACCCAGGGATTGTGTACACATTTTACAGGATCATGTCCACTTAATATTCAATCAAGTTTTTAAAACTATATCCTGAGATTGTTTTAATAAAGATTTAGCTAAATGCAAGCTGCTTACCAATACCAGCCTTATAAGCACTGTATGTTTTCAAGACAGAGATTTTGCCTTAAGTTGTGAGCCTAGTGTTTTTAAATTGATGTTCCTGCATGCATCCTCTCTTTAACCATGGAGGTTTCGGGATCAAAAATCCTTTTACCCGTGAGGGATTATTTCCAGTCAAGAAGCAACTTTCTTCTAGCCATTAATAATTTGTTTTGTCAAATGTCAATGAAACTCGGTTTGGAAACCTGTAGACGTTTTTTAAAAGAAATTTTCAGATTTTAATGGCTCGTATTTTTTTTACTGTCCTGTTTCTTAAGCACAATCAGACTGTTAGAAAGCTGTTATGTAACGGTTGATCATCGACCCCTGCCTAGTCGCACAGACAGCATCATTGAGAGAGTCGAAAAGCCTGTAAATGCAGTATGATCCAACTTTAGAAAATCTTGGCTGTTATGTGAAACAAACAGGTCCTTGATACGAACATGCGATGGCAGTGGATGGTACATTATCAATAATTGTGAAAATGAGTTAGGAATACTAAACAGACCAAAAAACCAAGTGCATACATGTAGTACTCATGGGATTGCACTGTAGTGCTTTTTATGATCATTCTACACATGATGAAGTGAGTTGTTGATATCCACACTACTTGTGGCTTAAATTATTCAAAATTTATTCACCTTTTGAATGGGACTCCCAAGGCCAGAGATTTGTCAAATTGGCAGAAATGCTGCCAGGAGCTGCGCCAGCTGCTGTCGATTCAAGAAATTGAATCGTCAAATCGGGTGTTTGCTGTTTGTGAAGTTTCCAAACTGCAAGGAGGCAGCGTTGCAGCCCAGTAGGAATAGTTCGATCATCCAAGGTGTTGCTGGATTGAGTTGTAAAAATTTACTGCGTGGGCTGAGGGCTGAAAAGAGACGATGGGGGTCCTCAAAGCTTCAAGATTAGATATGGTCTGACCGTCTCTGGAGCAATCAGAGCTGTTCAAGGCTCCACTTTGTCCAGGTTTTGCGGGGAATTGAATTTTCATTGGAAGTGGAGGGAATATTCTGCAGGTTAAATGTTGAAGCAGTGAAGTGAAACCGATTGGTTTACAAGGTGGTTTGAGAAATGATTTTTTATTATTATTTTTTTTTTTATACACATGAACATTTTCGATATTGTATTATTGAATAAGCTCTCTGTAACTAGGTTAATTGGTCTAGTTGTAGGAAGATGACGATATCAATTTTCCTCAAAAGTGTTTGTTGTTGTAGATGCTATAGTCTGACCATGGTGTGACATATCGGAGCCGGAAGTGCAGTGTAACTGATTGCTTTTGATTGTATGGACCATGTGACCTGTGACATCACATAAAAGCCACAGAGCTGGACGTCCTGTCGGCACGATTTATGCACAGCCCAATGGAAGAAAACCTAAAAATCTTTAGTATACTTTATGGAGATTGCACTGTCTGATTCCGATCCTCATTTGCTATGACGAAAGTGGGGTTCATAATGACTAGCACATATTCTCAAAACTTGTTCACCTATCACATAATATAACTCTTGAATTTATGTGGAAATTTGGCCAGTGTAGTATCAGTCTTGCCTGCCAGGAACTGCCCTGAAATGTACAAGGCAATTGTTAGACATCTGCTCTAGCAATGCAAAGGTCATGGGTTCGAATCCCACCCGAGTGATTTGCCTGTGGTTTTTTTCACATAACTCGGGAAAGTACTGAGTATACAGTGCTTAACACACATCGGTGTAGGGGTAACAAAAATAAGCAAATTATAAGGTAATTGTTGTTGTAAACAAGGGTTACATGGTCTATTCCATTTGTTCTCTGGCAGTTAAGTACACACAGGTTACAGACATTTAACTTTTCAGCTGATCAGCTGATTCCATCATCCTTTTTTCTGATTAGTGTCACAGAAAACTGAAAAAGGTGTAGAAAGTTTATTGGGTCAGGCTATTTTTATTTTTTATTTTTTGCAATTACAAAGTTGCAAGTCTGACCATAGCTACAGGTTAGGGATAGGTCTAGGTCTAGGGTTAGGGTTAGGGTTAGGGTTAGGGTTAGGGTTAGGGTTAGGGGTTAGTAACATGCTTTAGCTTTCTGTTAAGTAGCCCACCGGGCTAATAAACTGTGCATTTCAATTGCCCCCAGGAAGTTTTAGCAGCCCAGTTTTTAGACACACTGTATCAAACGTTAAACATGTATCTTTCTGATGTATTAATGGTAGTGATTGCAACTAGTTTATTGGTCAAATGAAGTTACATTCACACACTCAAAAATAACTTAACACTTAAAAAACTTTGTTATTAACAAGTAGGTTGCACTGTTTTTTAGTAGCTCACAGGGCAAGTTGGAAAGAGGTGCTTACTTGCCCAGTTTTACAGCTAGAGTTAAGGGGAAGCCCTGGCTAATAAGAAGTACATGTAATAAACAGTTTTGTGCACATCAGAATTTTGTTCTCACCTCCTTCATAAACCAACTGGATACTTTAAACGCTTTTTTCCTTCTAAATTACCGTAGTGCATTTATTTTCAGACCAGAATCGCAATTGCCATGGGAACACTTTCCCTCGTTGTACTCCTTGTCTGTAACAAGACGCTTGAAACTGTACTTATTTGCATAACAACTACTCGAACCAAGCAAAATGATCTCTGGTGAATTTGTCACGTTCCATCTAACGGCCCGACCTCCTGGGAGAAGTGTCTCACCGTGCCTAGCCTCTTGAACCAACCTCTGGGTGCTCTTGGTGATTCACTAATTTGGTGTTATCTTTTTTGTTGTTGCTAGAAACCAGTTGAACGGTTGGTAACTGACAAACTGTTGGGAACAAGAGACTTTCTGGAACCATCACATTGATTTCATGGTGAGTATTTGACAACAATTTATAAAACGATTCACCGCTTAAACTATGCGATAATGTTACCATGGAAATCAATGGCTGAGCAATGATGCTTGATCTTTAACACCTACCCACAAAACATTCATTTAAAAATAGACAACAAATAATTATTTATTTATTTGTCAAATCTTCCAATTGAAGTCTGGCAGAAGGCGGATTGACGTGCTGGCCTGATTTTTCACAGAGGCAATTGCCTCTGTTGCCCCCTGGTCATTGCCTTGGTGCCCCTTGAAATGTTCCAATAGAAATTTACAACATCCTTATAGAGGTGCCCTTCACCAAGGAGCAATCGCCTTGGTGTCCTTGTCCTTTCAAGAACAAAGCATCAGAGCCCAATTTCTTGGCTCTGCTTACCGCCGAATTCTGCGCCTGTGATCACAATTCTCCGCTTACTGTGCAAGCGCCAAATTTCTGCGCTAGCTGTGTAAGCGAAGAATGCCTAAGTAACGTGGACAAGCAAAATTTCCCTGCTAACCAGTGAAATACGCTTGACGTAAGCGCGAAATTACCTGCTTCCGTAAGTGCCGATTCTTTGCATACGGTAAGCAGGGCCCAGGCCTGGAAGTGTTCATGAAACCATGGAGCTTACAACCCACCGTCCGTTCAAAAGAAATGTTCACCTTTTTGCAAGAAATTTTAGATATTATACAGGATTGGTACAGGATGAAAAACATTAAATATTGTTTAATTTTAGTGTGTAGGCCTAAGCTTACTGATTGTGAAGTTCATAGTAGAACATTTTATTTTTCTATGAAATATTTCCCTCTGAAATGAAGTCATATTAATTTGAGAAAACTGTGCTGAAAACTTTTGTTTAATCGCAGCTTCTGATTTCAGTTGTTACAGCCAAATTTAAGGACAATGTGTTTACATGCTGAAAATTGTGCATTGGTTTTTCACTAAAATTTTCTCCTGACTCGACTCAACGGATTAAGCCCAAATTTTCACAGGTTTGTTATTTCATAGTTGATCACACAGAACATAAACACTGTCTGCGACAGTATTGTCAGCTCAACCAATCCTGTATAATACCTTTAATGTTTCTAAATTATTCTCATTTTGTTGTTGAGTCCCGAGTCATAAACATCAAGTGTGAGTCCCAAGTCAAGAAAATTGTCAAATTGGACCCCCAGTCTAAGTCATTGACCATCATGACTCAAGACTGAGTCCCAGTCTTTAAATAAATTTGACTTGAGTCCGAGTCTGAGTTGCAATTCATTCAACAATGGTGTTAGGATGGAATTGAATTGACTCTTCCCAAACACAATAATGGAGCTCATCTTTAAGTACCCCCTGTTGGACGTGATTAAATTTGTTTGTGTGTGTGAAATTAATTTAGGGGCTCAGTCATCGGAGAGTATCAAATTACCTGCCTGTGGGAGCAACAATGTACATGTACACGTTTGTCCAGCTTGATTAGTGTAGAACTTAACCTGTATTGTTTAAACAGGCCGGTTTCGTGCGCAGTGTACTGTACGTTATTAAGAAAACATATGGAGAGTTCCTATAGATTAATTATGTTTATTCTGTGCATTGCTAGGAAAACTCCTACCATGTGTTAAAAGGACCTTTGCGTCTACAGGCACATGAGCGTACACTAGATAGTTCACTGTGTTTGTGTACATATGTCAATGTAGTTCGTTCTTACAATTTTTGGTCTGGTGCAGTTTGGGGATTCTGTCCTCTTTCAAAACCTTTAAAATAGAGGGGGGTTGGGGTGGGGTGGGGTTGGGGGAAGGTCTGGGGACGCAAGGTGGCAACATACTTTCCAAAAGTAATGTTTGTATTTTATTTGTAACATGTAGAGCCCAAATGGTAACCATTCTTTATAATGATTTGGCTCTCCCTGGGAAAAAAAAAATTATAATAACTAAAAAATACACAAAATAGACGTTCAGAAGTTATTTGATTTAAAACTAGCAACACCCATCGACAAGCATGACATGCACATAATTCTTGAAACTTCATATTTCATGCTTGAGATAAACTTGTAGGCTACTATGTTTTTGTTTTCTTCAAAAACAATAACAAAACGACAAAAACTGAGGGAGAACCTCCGGTTATTTTAAATGTTCTTAAGGTTAGTTTTTGTTTTTTTTACACTGAGTTAATTTGGAACAAAGGAGCCACAAACAACAGTTGTGAAATAATAAGTTTGCTATTTTATAAGAAGTAAAGAAAGCTGAAATTGTGGTCATATTGCTGTATGTTCTTTGTATTTGTAAATTACTTGAATAAATATGTTTTTTTACCCATACATTGATGTGTTTAAGCACTGTAAACTTAGTACTTTCCCCAAGCTCTGTGAATCTCCGATGCAAAATTTACATCTATTAAATACTGTAAAAAAGAAATGCAAAAATAGTTGCTTTAATGGTGATCATAATCGTTACATATTCTCATTACATAAAATAGACCAACACTATTTACAATGTAATGGATTATTTCATTTGATATGGAAATACATTCATATTTCCTTTGCAATAATAATATCTCCTCTTATTCTATGATCTGTTTCTCAAATTTTCCACTTGAATGGTGAAAAGAAAATACTGGCAAAGTTAAAAAAATAAACTATTTAAATAGAAATAAATCTCCAAAGCTAAACGTGCCTCGTCTTAGCTTTAAGGAATCATCCGGTGCTGGGATTGATTACATGCAGGTGATAAGTATGTGACAATGAACGAGTCGTCGTCGCTCAAAGTGATACGATACCCCCCTTGTCTGCCGCTGATTCAAATGAAGAAATTCAAGATCTTGAGGTTTTTCAGGAAGGGCCTCAGCCCGGGTATTAGTTATTTCCGTCGATAAAAGAAGTTTGATACAATTTGACAATGGATACCATTTGGATGAGTTAATTGTTGCTTCACCGAGAACACGATTTAATGGCATTAAGTTAGCGATAACAAATTGAATTTCTAGGGCTCTGCGTGTGAGACACATTCCACAAGTCTTTTTTTCTTCTTCTTCTTTCTTTTTTTCTTAAGGGTTGTAATTAAAGTCGGTTATTCAGTTTCAGAAATGTTTCAAATCTTTGCATTTTCCTATAGCTCTCAATTCAATATTTGGACTTTATACATGACCGAAAAATTGAAACCTTGTAAATTTTTCGCTATTTCACAACCCAAAATCGATAACTTTCCACAAATCAACAATTTATTTATTTACATGATTTTAAGTGTTCACATGTTGTAAAAACAAAACTTTAAGTGAGAAAGCACTCATTGAAGATGTTGATTTACATCGTCACGTAAATCTGTGAATGGCTGAACACTTGTTTTTGTTGGTTCCTATGGGACTAAATTAGGTCTGTCTGAAGCATCCTCCATGGGCATGATGGGATGAGTCATGATTTCCATTGATTTTAAAGGTCTACTCTAAGGTCACCTTGTATTTCAGAGGCCCCGTTCAGGGGATGTTCGCAGAAGTAGGGAGCATTAATACGGATGAGTTTTTGTATACATGTATGTACAGCATGTTGAAATGCTGATGCTCAATTTGATAAAGGTTCAACTTTAAATTAAAGAGGAGCTCTAAGGTCAAATTCAGCACTAATTTTCCATCAGAAGGAGTCCTTTTGGAAGTGGGAAAAATTTACAGATGTCTAGCTTCGTGTTAAATACCATTTTGTTTGATAACCTTCCCAGTGCAAATTTTTTCATTATCCAATGACGTCACATGAAAACAATTTGTCCGTACCATTTTGTGCAGGGAATTTTTTTAAAGTCCATTAAAGAATTTCGATGCTATCAAAACTGTGTTGAATTTGAGTTTTTGCTTTAAAAAATTCCTGTGTGGAATGTACAGACCCATTTATTGTTGACATCCAGTGATCATGTTTCAAACTTTGCTCTGAAAGAATATGACAAACGAAATGTAATTTTACACCATTTTTAACATGTGGTCAGAGACTGGTTATTTGTTTTTCACTTTCATAAGGACTCTGTTTATAGATAGGTTGCAGAATGACGTAAGTCGGCCATCTTTACGGGCAATTTGGAACACACAGTCATGCGTTACGCGTGAGAACGGCGTGCAGCACGCGCACATTTCACAAAACTCATTGCATGATTGGTTAGTGAATGACGCGGCTGCGTTAATAATTTGAGCGCTTGACGCGCCTGCAAGCCAAAATGCGATTTGCCCGTAAAGATGGTGTCTACTGGGAACTATCTATTGGAAAATTAGTGCATCACAAAACTGAATTGACCTGGGAACCTTTCTGTAAGCTGTAACATGGTTCAAATGATTAAAAAAATCAATATGAATTTATTTAAAACCACCTCATTGATCGAAATAAAATTCCAGGAAAACAAATTCAAAACAATTTGACCTTGATATTAATTTTGAATTCCCTTCGAGAAATATTATTAAAAAATAAGATGAACAAAATTAATAAGAAAAAAGAATCCAGGAAACGAGTTCTTTTAAAAAATTTAATAATGAAAGTAAATTGTTTGTATAGTTTTAATTGCATCTTTGTGTGGGGGGGGGGGGGTAAGTTAATTCCTGTGATCTTGTTTCTGGCAACCACATTATACAACCAACCAATCTGTAACTATTTTATCAAATTCATGGCCACAAATTCTTGTATCTACTAAGTTTTTTCACTTTTGCACAGTTACTCCCTGCCGTGCTGTGAAGTTTTTTCAAGTGTATGAAAAAACCCAAAATAAACCTTAACTACAATGTACATAGTAACATTGTACCTGTTACAAACGTACAGTGCATAAAAATTGTTGTACATGTACATGCCGATTTTCCCTGTCTTTTTGACTCTCACTAGTGCACCCAGTCACAAAATGTTTTTCTGTTTTAAAACAACATCGTTAGATCCTTGTTTTTCAGCTGAACTAAACTGTAAGTAATACTTTTGTTTGTTCCTCGACTGTATCTCTTGAGAAACACGGGCTTGCATTCTTCATCACACATGAACATCTTTTGAGAAGCATTATTCCTGGAGGGATTCTTCCTTTTTAGTCTGCAGAGTGTGCGACAGTAGCCCTCCGGTATACATGTATGTCTTTATTCCTCAATTTCAGCATTTGTGGTTGTCTTCTGTCTTGAAAAAAAAAAGTGTAATTTTTATTATTATTATTTTTTTAACACAAGTCAAATCTCAGGCGGTGATTAACTGGAAAATCTTCAGGGTGAGAATGCTTGTGAGGTTTAAACCCTTTACTCTTGGATGAATATTTGTACCAATCCCAGCCTTGGTCTCGGATTTCCTGTTTTACCTACAATTTTCGCATGTCCTTTTCCATATCTTTTGTTTTCTTCCGGGCAAACCCGCGTTTTTCAATTCAGTGGGATAGAATTTAAAGGTGCTAGGCATGCTACTTCACTGTAGTGTAATGGAAGGGGGAAGCAATTTCTTTCTCTGGAAAGGTCACCCCTGAGGAGGGAAATTTAAATTTCTACTGGAACATTTCAAGGAGCGAGCGTGGTTGCTCCTTGAAATATTAGGCATGGAGGTACATGTAGCAAAACATCATTAGTATAGAATGAACAAGTCTCGCTCATTTCAAAAATTAGAAAAACAAATCAAATAATGATAATCAAATATTTTTTTTTTATGAAATGAAATCTTTTAAAATTATATTTAAACAATATTCTTGAAAATTAAAATTGTTTTTGTAACAAAATTGCCATTAGTATTACTAATAATGACAATTTTGTTACAAAAACAAATTTACTTTTTATATAACTCAGCAACTTTTGGCAATGCTGTGTTGTTTAGTCGTATCTCTACCTGCTATTTGACTAGCAGAATGGCAGGCATGTAGTGCTCAGTTAGTGATGTCAGAGCAACTAAAAATTAATTATGACCAAAATAAATAAAAACCTGAGCACAATCGTGATGGCATTTCCCCAGCATCTTTATCTATCATCTTGAGGTTAATCCCATGTTGGTGCCGTTATGACATTTCCATTTGTCATGACAGTCTATCGCCAGTCTCGCCCATTGTTGTTTTCAGTGATTGTTCATTTATTTACATTACAGGGGGGAGTATACAGTGCTTAAAGGCAAAGTATATCTTTGGTTTTTTGAACCGTTCGATTGTTTTAATCCAATTTAAATATAAATGTATACAATAAAACTGGCCTGTAAAAATTAAATTCCAAAAGGTGGTAGTCCTGGTGGTAGTGTTTTTGAAATATTACCGAAAATCTGGAGCAATTATGCCCACACAGGAAGAATTAATCCGTAATTTGAACACACTATCTGAGAAACGGTTCATGCAGAAGCATTTCTCAGATTGAAATCTTTGTGAATCCCCCTCTCTAAAAGCACATTGAATTCCTTTGAAGGGAAATATTTCTCAAAACTTGAACTCTTGGTGGCAGCAGACATGCCTCCATTACTGCGGTGTACCTGGGTGGTACTGCGCTGTTTAGCGACTGGTATAAGGTTTGGGCTACACGGCGATCATTTGATCAGTCACGGGTTATTGGACTTTTACTTTGCAAATCGCTTAAACCCGTCGCTAGGCAGCGCAGTACCACCCAGGTACCACCGCAATAATGGCGGTCTGCTGCCACCAAGAGTTCAAGATCGGTGAAGGATTACTGTATACTCTCCATTTCCATCAGTGTGTGAGTAAAACACAAATAGTATTCTTTATCCCCAATGCAAGTTTATCATCTATTAAAATTGTTGCAGTATTCGCTGCTAAAATATAGATAGGTTGCAATATGACGTAAATCGGCCATCTTTACGGGCAATTTGGAACACACAGTCATGCGTTACGCGTGAGAACGGCGTGCAGCACGCGCACATTTCACAAAACTCATTGCGTGATTGGTTAGTAAACGACGCGGCTGCGTTAATAATTTGAGCGCTTGACGCGCCTGCAAGCCAAAATGCGATTTGCCCGTAAAGATGGCGTCTACTGGGAACTATCTATAGGATTCGACCTGCCTCTAGCAACTGGGGAAGCTTGGGGGTCCAGCGGTAAGACATCTGCTCTAGAATGGCAGATGTCGTGGGTTCGAATCCCACCCGAGTATTTAAATATGCCTGTTGGGTTTTTTCACAGCACTTGGGGAAAGTACTGGGTATACAGGGGATACCATGCACTTTTGAGATGTGCCCCCCTCATTTCTGCTTAGCAGACAATTTTTAAGAAATATTTTCTGCTTAAGCAGCTCTATGAAATTGGGCCCTGGTGTCTGGGGGCCCAGTTTGGATCCTGTAATTAGCAGCGGGGTACGGCAAACAGATAATCGCATTAGACATAAAGAATACAATCTCGCTTTCTACTCTTGCGTTGTTGTGTGTACTATCCCGTTTAAAGACAACATTCCATCAGTCTACTTCCCCCCCCCCAGGGAGACATCTAATGCATGTGCGTGTGTATTTGAAGAGCAAGAACATTAGGGATGTTCAAGTGGTCACTGGGAGAGGTGAGATGGACTGTGTAAGCATCCTTAAAGGAACTTGACTGCGTCTTGTCATTTATGACTGTTACCCTCTTGTAGACCTCTAATTGCACTCCACCCTTTGAAAAAAATACGAAGAAGAAAAAAAAGATAGAAAAATAAGAGATTGCTGTTCTGTATGTTATCAGTAAGAGAAAGTGAAGCAGAATGGAAATGAAAGATGTGTGAGATGTAAGATTGTAGTGAGATTGAGCAGGAATTTTTGGGGGAAATCCACAAGAACGGCTCCTATAGCTATCTAAAGTCTTACTGGACCAGAAATGTTTTTACACGATCAGCATTAAAATGAGAGAAAACTTTCCACACAGTTTAATATTTGGACATGCACAATTAGAGAGGATCTTGTCTTTTTTTGTAAAATATTTTTCTTAAATATTTATCACACTCAAAGTCAACATTTGAAAATCATTTGTTCATTTATTTAAGCTCATTTATACACAGTGAGGTATTATTATAAAATTGAAAAACACAAGACTTGCCCAGTCTTTGAGTTTTGCGATCAATGCTAAAATCACTGGCCTTGGGCCTGCAGTCCAGACCTGTTTAGTGTACATATGTACAAGTAAATACAGTTTCCGTTTGATGAAGAAGCACTGTACACTATGTTCCAAATGGTTCTGCATTGTTTTCAAGAAGTGATGAGTCCGCCCCACAGACAAAATGTCATGTTTTTAGAAAATCATGTTTAAAGTTTAACTTTTTTGTCAAGCCGCTGTTAGGGTTAGGGTTCTTAGGGTTAGGGTTTGCGCAGCCTCGCTACCATGGACAGCGCACCCTATTGATACCTCTCTTCACTAACCCCTGGTAGGGACGTGCTGACAAACAACACTTGGTTTGCAAAAATGCCTGATTTACGCGCACGCTTGTATGGTGCTTATAAATTTCAAGCACTTTTAGGGTACTTATAGGACGCTTAGTAAGCGCTTGTCAAAGTGCAAGTATTTGGCTGCGATTCCATTTCAAATGAATCTTTACATGGTCACCCCAAACTGCATACAGTTAGACATGTCACAAGATAGGGCACCAGTTGCTCTTTGACTTGATGCCTCTTTTGCATGCTACCCATACTTGAGCGGGCACATACATGTAGAGTAGATCGACCATAGACCTAATTAAAGTGTGCCATTTACTGGCACATATTAACCAATACAAGGGGTTATGAGCGAGCAGCTAGTGCTGGGGAAATAAATGGAGTGGTGAGATCTGTCACCCCTGGGAATGAGGTTGGGGTAAGTGTTATGCAACTTGACCTTCAATCTTATGGATGCAGAAGTATAGTAGTAATACGTGTACATTAGGAAATATTAAACATAAAAATTAATTTGCGTGCTATTCCGATGAACAATAATGACATTGTAGGGTCCCATTACCATTATCCACTCAGTTTAAGTCATGAGTAGTCAATCATTGCCATACATTAATTACAAAGTTGAGCATGCAGGTACGTGTGCAATGCACCGTGTCATTAATTGCCTCTGTTGGACAAAAATAAGGGCTGTGGTCAGGCAAACAAAAAATCCAAATTAAATGATGTTTCTCTCTTTGCACTATTGACTTCATTTGACTTCATCTGCTAATGTTAATTAGTTAATTAGTCAATTTGTAAATTAGTTTCATTTTAATCACTAGTTGCCTTTGCCATAAAATAATGATTGGTTCTGTACATTTACATGTACATACTCAGTGCAGGCTTATTGTGGTTTTTGAGTTGGTTAATATGTTGTTGTATAGGTAGGTATTATAATCATTTCTTTCTTTTTACAATTCACTGTACATGTACAACAACAAATTGAAAAAGCACACCCATAAAAAGCATACAATTTACAACAAAGGCAAAACACCACAAGCGGAATAGTTAATTGTATTTGTTTTACTAATAACTTTGTACGTCGTGTATGTCATGTACTACTATAGTTATCTGCACAATCCATACATACAAGTGACAAGGCTTTTGTACCGTCAGTTCCTGGTTACTGCAATCAAACTCCACTATGGGATACATGGTTACAGGCGCTAGGTAGCTACAATCCCGGCCAAAATGCTTGGACCATCTGACAACATACCTTCCCCCGTTTTCTGCTCTCCCGCTCAATGCTGTTAATGTTTGTATTAATTTTTTAGGATTCTTCACTCAAATTTCATCTCAAATGTACAAACAGATACTGAGACATACACAGTACTTCAGAGAATTATCTCAAGAAAGCTTTTAAGTCTACAAGACTCTGAAGTTGAGCAACCCAAGCTTAGGATGAATATCCACATCTTTGCTAATCAGTTTAAGATCTTCCTACGTGTATTTTTAGAAATTTTCTTAACTATATACTTGATTATTTTTAACTCAATAAGACAGTTACTCTGTTCATTTCTGTCGTTTAAAGTGACGTATTCAATCATCTGAGTGAAACGACATCATGCTGAAAAATGCAAAACAGAAATTGTCAACAAAAAATTAAATCGATTAAGAACAATGTTAGCTGGGTACTTTGAGAATAGGCCAAGCTTAAAAATATTTCAATAGATAGCTTCATTGTCTGGGGTTTTGTAACTGCATCACTTGGAAATAGATTATGAAAAAAACAACTCATTGAGGAGACGAGATGCTCCAGAGAATAAACCAATCTAGCCAGCCTTTGAGAATACTTCAGTGTCATTAATTAGACACCTTACAGACGGAATGTTTGTCTGATTTTTACTGGGTTGCTGGGAAACAAATAGTGAACACAAATTTTCGAAGACAGCTCCTTCAAAAGAATCAGATGACGAGATACTCCCATGAATAAACCAAGCTAGCCAGCCTTTGAGAATACTTCTCTTTGACGTAACTTCAGTGTCATTTAGACACCTTCTTACAGACGGAATGTTTATTGTCTGAATTTTACTGCGTTGCGGGGAAACAAATTGTGAACAAAAATTAGAAGACAACTCCTTCAAAAGAATCAGATGACGAGATACTCCCATGAATAAACCAAGCTAGCCAGCCTTTGAGAATACTTCTCACTGACGTAACTTCAGTGTCATTTAGACACCTTCTTACAGACGGAATGTTTATTGTCTGAATTTTACTGCGTTGCGGGGAAACAAATTGTGAACAAAAATTAGAAGACAACTCCTTCAAAAGAATCAGAAGATGAGATACTCCCATGAATAAACCTCGCTAGTCGGGCTTTGAGAATACATCTTGCTCACAAAATGTCCAGTGTCTATCAAGACTGACGGAATTTATCCTTTAAAAAAAACCTAATAATAATTCTCCTGTCTGAATTTTAATGCATTGTGTGGAAATTGTGAACAAAAACCAAAGAACAAAACGCTCTGTGAAAGGATTGCCAGATGCTTTTAGATAACTCTGAGCTAGCTTAGCATAGAGACAACTTCTCATACATGTAGGTGGTTTTAGTCTCAGAATTGTAATGCTCCACAAAACAAAGAAGATACCTCTGCTGAGGAATGAGGCAAGGTTTATTTTATGTGAAGACGTTGGATGCTTTTAGGATAATCCAGAGCTTACAGAGCCAGCTTTTTACTTTCCTTTATTTATTGCACTGGCTTTACAAAATTCCATTTGGACTCTTGCGGAGTATTTACAAAATTTTATGCAAGTTCGGCGTTTTTTTTTACTAAGTGCTTTTGACAAAGTTCTCCCGGTTGGTTTTCTCTTTCTACCTACAGATTAAAATGGAATCACCGATGGTAATGTAGTGGCCGTTCCCATTCCAGCTGGTGATAAGGCCATGCACATTATTTACACATATGCTTTGGTTGCTTTAGTATCCCGTTGGAAATTGAGCAGCACTAAACGTCAGGTGGGTGCACACAGTTCCACTTTGAAGCCAGCAACTAGTGAACGTGTAAGTCTGTAAGTCGGTGTGTGTGAAAGAGCAGTTCATCTTCAGGGCTGTCGTTGTTCAAGGCCTCAACTCAAAAATTCTGCTGGAAAGTTCGTGTGACTCCATTGTAGCTCGACACTGAAAAAACACCTGTAAGTTAATTAGCATTTTTGTGTCTTTTTGAAAATTTGCTGAATTGTTGCATTGCTGTTGTTTATCACAGTCCTTCAATATGTATTTTTTTTTTTTACATTAGGTAGTAAACATTGCTTGCTAATAAATGTGTTCTAGTTTTATTTTCAGCATGTTTTGATTTTTAAAAAACTGGAAAAAAACTACAGGGTAATGTGCTTAATTATTGTATTAAGACAAAGATTTATCTGATAAACATTTTTAGCTTTCGTGATTATTCAAAGAATTTCCTGTTTGACATACTCAGAAGGACAAATAGATTAACAAAAAAAGACAAAGTGAACTGACAATTCTATTTCAACATTTGTACACTTGAAGTTAGTGAAAAGGTTGTTTTAAAATGCCACTTTTAAGAGAACGTCTGCAATCTGCAGTTTGATTGATCCATTTCGGTTGTCTTTATTGCCAAAAATTATGTTTTGGAAATTTCAATATATACGTTGGTTTTTTTTAAGGGCGCTGCATTGGGTTTTCTGCATTGGGTTTTCCCTTCTTATTTTAAGATTGTAATTTGAGTACTACAATTCTCAGGTCACTGTCTGTCATGGGCCGAGCACAAAAGGTGATGTGACTTTTAAATTGTACGATTTGAGAAAATTTCAGGTTTCTGTTTGGTCTATTTATTCATATTTGTTGCATACAAGTATAAAGTAAAATATATTCAGTCATATTGCGCATTGTATTTTACTTGACCTCACAAAGCTCTCCCTGCCCCACCTTATTTGCTTACCGTGAAGATTGCAAATATACAAGTCTTATTTTGAACATGAGCTCGTTACATTACTGTATTGCAGTAAGTGGACACACTTACACCTGGGCCCAATTTTATAGGGCTGCTTAAGCACAAAAAGGAGCTAAGCACAACAAAATTATGCTTACCAGATTAAGGTTACCAGCCAAACTACCATTTGTGACTGGTATCCTGCCAATTTCTGCTCAGCAGAAATTCTTAAGTAATATTTTCTGCTTAGGCAGCTCTATGAAATTAAGCCCTGTACACATATGTACGAATGTACACGTAGTTTTTCAAGTACACAGTGTAAGGAATCCAAAGTTCAGTTTGACTGAGATTGTATTGTGCTGATTGATCAAAGCAGAAGTGCATGTCCACACCTACATTAGGGGGTGGCCTCTGCAAAGAACGCTTCCATTTCACCAATTGAAGGGTCTCCATTGTACTGCAGAGTGAGGCACTCTTTAAATACTCATCTAATTGTGTAATCACAACCCGCAGTGTAAAGCAACCTGTAAGTGGGACAGTTAAATGACCTGTTCTATACATTTTTCTCGTTAAACGTCTGACAATCTGGAAAGATAAACACGTTCATGTTTGAATTAAAATGGGTAAAACATGAAAACTGAAACAGAAGGAAAAAGAGACTGTTAATGAGAACAAGATTGGCATGGGGGGGGGGGGATATGTGGTGGCTGTGAGAAAGATGGCAAGGATACTGTGCTGGGTTTCAAGATTTAGTCATTTTTGAACATGTCTTGTGGAAGAAGATGTCTTTTTGTGCCGATTTGTGTTCATGGCGTGATGGCACTCGATTCTTGTAAGGGCAAGGTTGTCTTCCCTCCATGATGAGGGAAATTTACTGGGACATTTCAAGAGGCACCACCAACGCAATGACCAAGGGCCTGGAGTCAATAGACCCTTCCCATGAAGTATGTCAATTGCACATCGCGCGTGTACACTAACATTTTGGTTGGCAAAATGATGGAACATCGCGCCTTTTTGTATGGGGCTGATGGTCGCTTGACGCCAGACGCGTTTGTGCGTCTGCTTAGTGCACATCTATATGGCGTTTGCCAACTAATAGTATCTGTCCGCATGCGTGAACGTAATTTGCATATTTCATGGGAAGGGTCAATTGCCTCTGTTGCCTCCGTGAAGTACCAGGCCTGTGTGTCATCATAATTTTTGCTCTGTCTCTGTAACAATTGGCATTATTATTACAATGAAATGCAAAAAGACAAGAAAACAACAAAACAACGACCAGTCCCCCCAGTATGTAACACCCTGTAAATTCAGGGTGTTTATCTTCATTCTCCATACTGCTACCTATTTGCCAAGATTTGTCATCTTTTATACTAACACACTGTGGATGTCTTTTTGTGCCAATTTGTGTTCAGGCATGATACTTGAACAGGGCTCAAAAATGACACTAGACCACAGGCCCAAGGCCAGTGATTTCAGTGTCAGGCCCGATGGTCAATGGAATAACAATACCTCACTGTATAATATCTCAACAAAAACAAATTTTGTTCAAATGTTGACTTTGGGTCTGATATATGACCTTTCAATTCTTTGAGTAATCAAGTGCACTGAATCATTACGCATGTTGTTAAGACCAATGAGATAAATCTTTTCCTACATGTCTTAGCTGCTTAGTGCTTGTTCATGTGAAAGCTTTTCTCATTTTGAATCTGCATGGTCTTGTAAAGAAATGTCCGGTCTAGTAATAGTCCTAAATAAAAATGAATAAATAAGTAAATAAATAAATAGGGCTAAATAAAACAAATAACAATAATTGTGTGTCCAAGGGAATAGACAAAGTGCAAACTAGCGAGCAATTTCTGTGACAAAAACTACAGTGACACTTTTTTTGGATCAAATTCTCATTTTATCAGCTTATGCTGATTGACTGCACTTTGTGGCGTTTAATCTGCGACGAGGACATTTTATTCCTTCATCTCGACAAGCCCCGGAGGATTACAAATAGTGCAGTTGCTTCTACTGTTTGTCTGCACTAACTTACTAAGTGAAGGCAGTATTTGAAAAGATAGTACGGGTACAAAGTTTTTAATAGATGATCATTTTTGCATCGGGGATAAAGAATATAATTTGGTATTTACCCTGACACTGATGTGTGTTAAGCACGGTATACAAATTGTTCTTTTCCCAGGGTGTTTTTCTGATTACTCACTTGTATTTTTACAAACGCTATTAATTCTGACAAGGGTTTTTTATGTGATGGTATTTTCATTCATTTATAAAAGGATAAAAAAGATGTACTGGGCTTTGGGTGTGCCATACTGCTTTTTCCATATGACAAGATCATTTAGGGATTGTCTCAAAAAGTTGGAACGGTAGCAACGTTCTTTTGGGATCGGTAGTCTAGAGGACTCCAGTTGGCATACAGGGACGACTTACTTTATGGAATAAGTCGACTTCTCCTGACATTTGTTTAATTTTTTAAATGTAATTTCTCTTTTCTACACCTTTCCTCAATTAGCTCTTTTTATTGCTTTATTGCAACCCCCACCAAGTTTTGTTTTTGCTACACGGCGATTTCCTGAAGTAATGCGTTTGCATAAGAAACATGTGGTTTTCCTGCGAACGGGTCCCCAGCGCAAACAAACAAGTCTGCTACACCTGCACCATCGTCCCAAAACACAGGCGGTCTGCTTTCTACGTTCACGCTGAAAATCACGCTGAAACCATAGATATAGAATATAATACCTAGATCGGACACGCGTACATACGCGCCATTAGTACACAAAAATCCTGGTTCTTCATGGACGCGCTAAAAAGTCACGTGAACTAGGTAACGCGCTGAAGATGAAAAAATAAAATAGACCTAAATGATACTGTAAGGCTTTACTATTTGACAGGTTTGTGGTACATTTTGAAGACCCATTTCATGGAATAAATAACAAAAAGCAAGATTCATCAATTCAACATAACCACCTAGGCGTTGCATACGGAAACATTTGAAAATCTTATACATGTATCACAAGGGGATTGTCATTTATTTTTCACTGAAAGTTGAATAAAGTTTTAGATCATCATAGTAGGACTATATTCAATTCAAAAATAACAATTGGTAGTAATTCATGGCACAATACAGAAAACAAAACAATTTGTGGTAGATTACCATTGAAATTTCCATTTGAAATATTATCATTGGAGATATACATTCTCTATTGTAATGTACTTCCTGAGTATTGGGGTTGGACCTCTCTCATTCATTTTTATTTTGTACACATGAGATCGACCAATTAAAAGCATAAGATTAACAATCTTCCACCTAGACTCTGTTTGACCAAATAGGCTAGAATGACTTCCTTGCCCAAAGTATATATGTTAGTTTTATCCTTAATCCAAGCAACTACTGAGTTCCAGAAAGAAAATTGTCTATTCCATTAGCGCGAACGCTGAACTTACTCTTTAAATTAACAAATGAAAGAAAATGGCCATCATTATATAAAAGACCACAAATGACATTGGCACAATGCAGACTCCCATTGCGTATAATGCACTTCTTTACCAACTTGAATATTACCATTGTACAGTATACATGTAAAATGCTCTCCAGAACATTGCCCCTATTGTTTGGAGAATGTAACTGTGTGAACGTAGACAATGCATCGTTTGATTTTTAAAGTAAAAAACAGCATAATTAAAATACAATTAGGAGGGTTAGGAATAGTTCAAATGAGATAAGTAGGCCTATATAGTTTAGTAAGGAAAATGATTTAACCCCCTTGTCCCTGCACCGCCAGAGTTTGCTGAAACGATGTTTAGATTTCAAGACACAAGCAGTAAATTACTTGAATCGTGGTAAAAATTTTCAAAAGACACCCAAGGCTAATTATTTAGGCCCTTTGTACAGTTTTTGTCTTTTTCGTGAATATTGTCATTGGGAACAATAAGTGCCTCTCGTTAACAGCTGCCGGTAATTTTTATGGTGATTATTTTTCATAAGGTTAAAATGAACACAATAGATTTTGAAGCCTTTTATCTGGCATCAAATGCTCATACTGATTAAATTGCTAAGCCAATAATTTTTGATAGAATCATCATTGAAAGAAAATTGCTCCTTTTTTTGGTTACAAATGAGCGTGGTTTTGGTGAAAGCTACAAAATGTCATCTTCATTAGCATTACAATTGTTACAAGTCATGTGTGAAGGGGAAAATTAAAATTTATTTATATCAACGATTGCCATTGACTTGACTAATGCGTACCACAGACATATTAAATTTTTTTTGATTTACTTTTTATTGCAATACCCAAGCTTGTGAGTGTTTCCTCCTACCGCATGTTATGGTGTATCACTTTGGGTGGCTGGGCGGTCCAGTGGCTAAAAGGTTAACTACAGTCACTGTGAATAAGTACACTTCCCGTAAAGATAAAGTAATCTTATCTAAATTTAAAGCAAAATTATAAAGTCTGGGTTGGTAGAACACCCAATACCAAGTACCTGAAAAGCATGGGTAGCCTACATGTACCTACCCAATGAAGAACATTCATAATTGTTTTCAGAAAATTCGTTTTCAGAACATTTATAAACAAAACATTTGCCGTCAATTCAAATTTCCTTAATGCCCATGTTATTACATAACATCATACTATGATTCTATTCTCTACACATAAAAGAATGGCTTAGACCATCCCCTTGCCACAAACCCTCCCAAATTGGAATGTTTCTGAAAGAAAACCACTAATGCAAGAACCGAGAAGGCCTAGTAATATAATTTTTTTATGGGGGGATGGACTAAAGTAAAAACAAATATTCACGAGAAAAGTCTTCTTTTTTTTAAGTCTTTTTTTTTAATCAATGGAAACGAAAAGAGCAGAAATATCATACACAGCTAATGTTCCCATATAAAGCGACCACCATAACCCTTTATCTGTCATGAACAATGTGGTAGGCCTATAAGCAAATCTTCAGTCACCCATTAGTACAAGCATATGCAATTTTAGGAAGCGAACATTGACATAACTGTTTTTACTAAACGGGTTTTATCCCCTTTTAATTTTGCAGGAGGGTAACAATCCCGTACTTTGGAGTCACTCATGAAAGCTTGCCAGAAAAAAAGGGTACAATAATTGAGCGAACATAGTAAATATCACGACAAATAAGTGAAAAAATGTTTGTAAATTTCGAAACTAACACCATCAGAACAAGGAGTTTTGCCGGTCATTTATACTGTTTTTAAAACAAGCTCATTTCCTTCCCTAAAATAACATAGGGCCAATTCAATACGGTGGTAAGGGGGTCACAAACTAAAAGGCCGACCATGATCATGTTCAGCAGTACTAATAAAGCACTAGTGCGCGTTCAAACTGTTTACCTTGTTCACGTGACTAATGGCCGCACTCATGCCAGAACCTGCGTATGAACGTGGGTCCGATTTAGGTATTATATTCTATATCTATGGCTGAAACCTGAGTGTAAAAGGAACTGAGCGGTGATACACACAACGCTGAGAGCAAGCACCGTCGATTCTTCTGAATAAACTTAGACTTGTGTAAGTCGGCGACGTAATAACTCTATGTTTATTCTTCAAAAAACGCAATTTAACACTGGTCATAACTGGGTTAAGGACTTGGTAGAATTAAAAAGTTTACAACTTTCGACAATACAGATCTAATTTTACGCCGTACCCATTCCTTGAAATTTGTCTGGGAATTCGTTTGTTTTTTTACTGACAATGTTTGAATAAGTTTTGATGTTTTTAAATTGCCTTCAAGGAAACCTTTCTTGTTTTAAAACCCTGTGTCAAAAATCGAGACGATCGCGGTATGCACTTTTGTTTTGCTTTTTTAAATTAAATAACTGTTCGGTCAAATCCAGTCATACTTCATGTAATCCTCTATTCGAACTCCCCCCCCCCCTTTGAGATAGTGTAGTCACACACAGGGTTGAATTCACTAACAGTTCACCATGACCCTTTGAAGTTTGCCGGCCGAAGTCCCCATTGACACGTCCACACACAAAAAACATACTATGTACATGTATAGGCCCTACACACCCATTGAAACATGTGAAGATTTTTCGCCTATGTGTTTTGTACACGGACCTTGAATTTTATTTATAGATAAGGTCTGCAGCCAGCATAATGTAATGTCTCTATCATCAGGCTACTACAAAGTCTTTCTAGCATGGGAATTACCTTGGTATCACCACCAAACATACTTAATTGCCCTCAAATTAAAAGTGCCTTCCGATGAGGCGAAAGTCACCAGAGAGCGATTTAATGGGACCCTTGGGACCCAGGACCCTTGGGACTTTGTCCTGTGTGTTTTGTACACGAGTGAAAACGCACAATAAATGACGTCATTGTGACGTCGTCCGTAATTTTAGGCCGGCATGAACATAAACAGTATTCCAGAAGTCTAAAACTGAAAACAGTTTGACGATCGAGGGTGTACTTTTTGAGATAGGGTGCTTACAAGGTTGGCAAATTAAATATTCACCTCGCTGTAAAGTGGCTACCGTATTTTCCTGCGGATAAGACGCGTCTTATCTGACTTTTTAGACCCCCAAAACATCGGTGCGTCTTATCTTTCGATGCGCCTTGTCTGCTGACGATTGATTTTTTTTTGATGATCACTGCGTAAAATAATACCTTTATTTTGTCCAGTTCAAATCAACGGTCTTTGTGTGAAGAATCCTTACTCAATAATGCGGTCAAACAAGGCTCAACTATCCAGACACTGAGACCGTATTTTCGTTTCAACAATGCCGCAATCCCCCAGACTGTCCTTTCATTCCAACAATGCCGCAACGTGTTGATCCCCCATGACCGTGCTTTCATTCCAACAATGCCGCAATGCGTTGGTGCTTTCGGTCCAACAGACGTCGGCGTCGTACAAATGTATTTCTGTGTGGCCGCGTAATCGTTTCGAAAATGCTGCAATCAGATTTACTGTCAATGCTGTTGTACAAACGGCATTCACCCAACCTCTATTGTGTGGTGAACTTTGAGGGTTTTTATTGTACAGAATATCTCCGAAGTGTGCTTTAGGCTTGATGTACTATTTAAGGATGGGATAATTAAGTACCAATGTTTGTTGGCCTACCTACATGTATACGAATTGCACTTTCGTTTGTTTGATTAAACGTTCAAATATTCATTTGAGAGATGGTTCATGTGTCTGTTTCGTTTATTTCATTTATCAAATAAAAAAATGATCCTTGAAAACAAGGTAATGATCCTTGAAAACAAAACTAACATTATTAAAGAAGAGGAGAGATGTTTTAAACAAATATCTTATGAACGAGATTATAAGTTTGAAATAAATAAAAAGAACTTTAAAACAAAATCTTATGAACGAGATTAACAAATTAAAGGTTTGAAATAATGGAAAAGAATTTTATATACAAAAAAAAAAAAATTACAAAAACTTAAACAAATATATATAATGAAACATTTTGTTACGTCTTCCCGGGTGTGACGGGATTATTTGCGTAAGGTAGGCCGCGCCTATATATAAAGGCGACGCTAGTTTTGGTATTAGTCACCAGTAGAGGGCGCAACATCTACTGGCTCGGAGGGACTTAGGCTGGTAACCTGTCTTTATCAGCAAGGATCCTCGTTGTGGGACGTCGGATGTTCAGGCTAGGAGGGCCTGGGTTCGTGTTGCAATATCTTCAGACAGTGCGTGGACCATCGTTTCTGGCCGCTGATTGGGCCGGACTTCATATTATTAACAATGCACAGCGTTGGCTGAATGGATGGACGAAGGTCGGTATCAATTTACGTTGGTCTTTTCTGCATGGCTCTACACGCCCATGTGGTTACGGTTTCATTCATGCTTCGAATAGTGTGAACGCTCCAAAAGGCAACAAAATGACGTCTTTGTGTCAATGTACCGACACCGGGTGGCGCCTGGTGTTCTTCTGTGTGCTGTTAAACATGCGTCTTATGCGGCGGTGCGCCTTTTCTGTTGACGTTTGAATTTTTTGGGGTCATTTTAGGGTCCTGCGTCTTGTCCGCCGAGCGTCTTATCCGCAGGAAAATACGGTAATTAATTAAGAACTTTAACATTTATTACATTTAGAGTTAACTTTATGTACAAGCTTCATTTTGATAAATTATGATCTAACTCTTTCATATTAGGATATTAGGTGCCAACAAAGAACGTGTACAAATGCTATGAGATTTAGGCGGAAACAAAGAATAAGAAAAATAACTAGAAATAATTTTTTGTAGGAAACAAAAAAGAGGTGTTCGGTGTGACCTCGTGTTTCAAAGAAATGTTATAAACATGTCTCTGTATTAAATATTGATATACTTCTATAGAGTCTTTAGAATGGTGGTTCTAAAGATTTGACCAAACGTTTTGGATGTAACACATCCCAGCTTGAGTACATGCAAAGTTTCCATTTGATCACCAAAGTTGTTCTGTACATATAGATCTTGTAAAACACTACCTTGGTGGTGACATAACATGAAAATCGATGACGTCGTGAAAACGTCACTCAACATTATATCCTTGTAGGACCTTCCAAGTCTCATGCAAAATGAAATTCGATTATAGCTTGCTTTGAACTGAAGATTTATGACGTCACTTGTCTTATTTTTTTAAACCAGACTCTTGCTCGACTATAACACCGTTAAAAAAAACTTCAAAATGTGTGCCACTTTTAAATTACAAGGCACTTCCGGTTTCTTCCTGTTTCGACCGGAAGTAGAGGTCATGTGAGGTCACGCACACGACAAAAAATAAAGACCTATATGACCTAAGTATGATCCCGCATAAAACAACCGCCGGTCTCTTAAGTGTGATTTGTTACAGAATTTCAAAGATTAAATTATTTTTTTCTAAAAACCTTGTAATTTGACACCTGATGACGTCATCATGACGTAAATGAAACGTTTTCGTCTCCTAATGGTTATCTAACTATGGTAGAAATTTCAAGTTTATATGAGCTTGGGAAGTGTGCTTTTGTTAGCGGACAAGCGACGAAGAGAAGAAGAAGTAAAAAACTAGACATAATTTTTTGTTGGAAACAAAAAAGAGGTGTTCGGTGTGACCTCGTGTTTCAAAGAAATGTTATAAACATGTCTGTGTATTAAATATTGTGTACTTCTATAGAGTCTTTAGAATGGTGGTTCTAAAGATTTGACCAAACTTTTTGGATGTAACACATCCCAGCTTGAGTACATGCAAAGTTTCCATTTGATCACCAAAGTTGTTCTGTATATATAGATCTTGTAAAACACTACCTTGGTGGTGACATAACATGAAAATCGATGACGTCGTGAAAACGTCACTCCACGTTATATCCTTCCAAGTCTCATGCAAAATGAAATTTGACTATAGCTTGCTTAAAACGAACAATAAGAAGAGGTCTTCGGACTTTTGTCCGAACACCTAATAAAAATCTCGACGAAAACAATACCTGTTCCGACAGTAAGTCGGAACAGCTAAAAAGCATTGACAATCAGTGTCCTTGTATACTGATTGCTTGAATGGAACAATGAATGGCAAAGATGGTTTGCAACACAACAAACGCAAATCGAGAAGTCTATTTGTAAGCAACTCTGCGGAACAATAACTGAAAAAACAGATGGTTGGAATGCAAAGCTTCAAATCATGATCATCCTATATACAATGTATTTCTAGATACACTCATTCCCATCTTGTTTATCTGCATTGTCATTTGTTGGTTTCCTTATTGGACTAGCAATCAATGATTTTGGCAGTGTGATACTGGTGTAATTAAGCCGCTCTCACAGCCTAATTAATTGACTTGGCCATTTCCAAAGGACAAGATAGTTCTGTAGGTACAGCACTTCAATCAATTGCCTCTGAAATTTTTGGGGTGGTGCTGTAGCTTAATTGATCTGCTGTGTATTCAATATACACTGATCCTGTAGTATTAGGTTGTTATACATGATATATTAATAATAATAAAAATAATACTTTACATTTATACAGCGCTTAATACCACGTTTTAACAGTATTTATCTTGTAAGGTATGCGGAGCTACGCTTTGAAGTATGAGACCTATTCCTTTACATAGCACCATGTAATGGTTTAGAAGGTGCTGTGCAGCAAAATGCAGCCATTCATACCAGGAACACCGGAGCAAACCCCCCTTCTCTTTAGGATAAGTGCACTGGGTTCTTTTACATGCATTACATAACAGATGGGATCTACGGCTTTAGGTCCCGTCCAAAGGGACGCAGCGATAATGGTCAAGTGTCTTGCTTTAAGACAACAGTGTCACGACCGGGACTCTAACTTAAACTCTGCTGATCAGAATTCACCAGAGCTTGAGTCTGGTGTTCTTATCCGCTCGGCAGCGACAGCCACATAAAATGAAAATGTCTTCCATTTAAAAGACAAAATAGTCAGAAGTCTCTTAAACAGCAGTTTGAAAATAAGTTTAACTTCATATGTTATTTTCTCTGCAAACACATAACTTTGGCTGCAGAGCACATTCGTCCCTTCTTGAAAACGGAGACAACAGGGAGGCCATCTTCATACATTACAAATTTATTACTGGCAAAAAAAAGACAGTTCAAATTTTACAAATTTAATTTAATTGTTCACTTGATTTAAAACATATGAAAAAAGGACTGTCTGGCATTTGTCTGAATATTCTTTTGTGCAATTTGTTCCACAGCACTTGCAGAATACCTTGGGCTACCCTGTATGCAGGTTTGGATCAAGGTATTGTAACTGGGACGGGTAAAAAACAGGGGGGGGGGGGGGATGGAAAAGTAACTAAAGAAAATAGCAATGATTATGGATACAATGCAAGCAGGCAATAAGAATTTAGGTCTGTAGCGAGATTTGGGCTATTTCTATGTGACGGGGCTCGATTAAAGGTGCACTTGTCATTATTATCATGTGCACAAGTGTGCAGTAACTGGGTGAGAGTTCATAATTTAATGTCTGGCCACCGACTCACTGTGATCATGATGACAGTGCCCCTTTAAAGTTAACATTAAATAAAAGATAGTTACAACAAAATAATGAAATCACAGAGAACAGGGGCGGACCCAAACCCCCTGGACCCACCATCCCCTGGATCTGCGCCTGATACCTGAATCTCACAGTGCTCCGATGTTTACACCAAATTTGTTGATTTTATTCTTGGGCTTGTCTGTCACATCTCTTGTCTGTTCCATCAGTCATTGTTTCCGTTTGTCTCTCAACAGTCAGACTGTAATTACCCTTAACTTGAGATTGAGAATGTAACCCTTGCTGTGATATGAATATTTCACTGGTCTGCCAAGATAAAATATTCTACAAACTGTTAAAGTGTGCGCTTCAGTGCGCTTCATCCTTGTTCATGACGACAATGAACAAATTCTACTTGACAAGAACTTTTCTTCTCAAGTTGGCCTATTGATTTCTGAGGATTTGCTACAATTGTCTTACTTTTTGTTGTTGTTGGGTTTTTTTTTGCCTGAGTTTTTAATTTTTTTGTAAACATTCTCTCGTGTGAGTGATAGAATACTTCTTGCAAAGGGATGATTATTATTTTAATTGGCGATCCTTTCTTTATTTTGCAGCTCCTCACATCTTTATGATCAATCGCGGAATTACCTCTTATTCTAATCACATTTTCATCTTTACTTTATTATTATTTTCACTGAAGAAAACAAAATATTGTTTTCTTAGATAAACTTATCACATGCCCTTTGCGCACGCATGCGGCAAATGTGTTAGGCCGGTTGATGAGTTTAATTACAATATTTAATCTGCTAATAATTCCATATAAAGTACATTGCTGTTTTTGTTTGAATTAATTAATTAGTTTGTTAATTTTCTCAATTAATTTATTTTACCTTTTTTTTCGGTAGGGGGAGATTTACATGTAGAAGTCTTAGTCTTTCTCTAATTATTCTAAGAAGAGTCAAGTAATATGAAAAGCTTATTTTTAACCAAACTGTTGTTTTCTATCGGTAGTGACTTGTGAATGTTTGTAACACCCATAGTCAATTCAGGGAATCCCCCCCCCCCCCCCCCCCCCTCTTCGGACCTACAACCCTATTGATATGTTTCAAGCGTTCAAATTGTCCAATCATGCGCATTCCTTCTACATGTATGTAAGATGCCGTATCACTCAAAATGATCTCAGAACATCTCTTCAAGTGGAAAAGAGGTGAGGTTTCTTGCCACAAATCAGACAGCGCCTTGAGGGTTTCAGCTGGTGAGAAAGTCTTCAGAAAGTCTTAAGGATTCCTGCGGACTTTTTCCTCTTGCATGACAACTTTAGAGTCTCTCAAGGCAATTTACGGCTGATCAGCGTGTTATTTCTCTGCTCAGGATAAACAAGCTAAATCCCCGCAGATTATCGGTGGAATCCCAGATAAGTAGTACCTATCAATTTAAACCGCGAGGGTAATGAAACGTAGTCGGCAAATATTAAGTTTCCCTTTTTCTAAATGCGTCTATTTTTGCAAGGGAAGTTGTTATGGCGTCCTTAATGTATGGACTACAACATGTAGAGTAGGAGTTGATTACACTGCATGTCAAGGACGTCAATTTCATGCTGTTTAAAACATTAATGTGTTGTTCATTTTTGAATCATGTCGTTCTTGAATAATGCAAACAGAGTCCTAATGCACATTGCATGTTCTGGGAAGCTATTTTATCCATGACAGTTCTATGTTCCAACACCCATATGTTTTGACAACCCTATTTTTTGCTGATAACCCCTCCTGATCTGCTAGATAGGGTAAAGGTTCAAGTAAGGGTTAGGGGAAGGGTTATTAGGGTAAGAGTTAGGGGAAGGGTTATTAGGGTAAGAGTTAGGGGAAGGGTTATTAGGGTAAGAGTTAGGGGAAGGGTTATTAGGGTAAGAGTTAGGGGAAGGGTTATTAGGGTAAGAGTTAGGGGAAGGGTTATTAGGGTAAGAGTTAGGGGAAGGGTTATTAGGGTAAGAGTTAGGGGAAGGGTTATTAGGGTAAGAGTTAGGGGAAGGGTTATTAGGGTAAGAGTTAGGGGAAGGGTTATTAGGGTAAGAGTTAGGGGAAGGGTTATTAGGGTAAGAGTTAGGGGAAGGGTTATTAGGGTAAGAGTTAGGGGAAGGGTTATTAGGGTAAGAGTTAGGGGAAGGGTTATTAGGGTAAGAGTTAGGGGAAGGGTTATGGTAAGGGTAAGGGTAAGGGTAAGGGTAAGGGTAAGGGTTAGGGTAAGGGTAAGGGTTAGGGTGATGGTAAGGGTAAGGGTAAGGGTTAGGGTGTGGGTAAGGGTAAGGGTGAGGGTAAGGGTTAGGGTAAGGGTTAGGGTAAGGGTTAGGGTAAGGGTAAGGGTAAGGGTGATGGTAAGGGTAAGGGTAAGGGTAAGGGTAAGGGTTAGGGTGATGGTTAGGGTTGGGGTTGGGGTTAGGGTTGGGGTGTGGGTAAGGGTTAGGGGTTAGGGGTAGGGTTAGGGTTAGGGGTAGGGTTAGGGTTAGGGTAAGGGTTAGGGTAAGGGTTGGGGTAAGGGTTAGGGTTAGGGGTAGGGCAAGGTTAAGAGTGATATGGTACCTTGACTCCAGCGCTATGGTACCATGCCTTCAGCTGTATGGAACCATGCCTCCAGCGCTATGGAACTATATGACTCCAGCAATAAGGTACCGTGCCTTCAGCAATAAGGTACCATGACTCTAGTGATATGGTACCATGCTTGTTCAATAAGCAGGCATTATCACTAGGTGCAATAGCAAAATGCACTAAACAAAAAAGCTCAGTGCTCATAAATGGAGGTACTTCAATCCTTTGATGGCCTATTTTATTACTTTAAAATAATTTTCTTCAAATAAAATTTATAATGACATTTTAATATTTAATTTGGAATAGAAGTAAAAACAAGTTCATTATGTGAATCCTTTGCAAGGCCATGAACTGGAAGTTTTATAGTCTTTTATGGAGTAGTCTTTGGGCTTTAATAGTAGAGTCTGAGTGACAAAGTTGCTGCTCTAGCTTCCAACAAGATTTTAATACCAAGTTGAACCATCGTAAAATATTTTAGGAGCTTGCTTTTAAGCCCAGTCGATACATTGGCTAGTAGATACATTAAGTGGAGTAAATAACGAGAAGTCCCCTCTATCCATTTAGCTAAGTAGTCCGGGCCAAAGCGAAACAGTTCTTTTTCGAACGAAGAAGTCCCCCCGAATTCCGAAATCTACTCTGCGGTAGTAGAATAATAGCAAGACAAGTTCTTACAAGAACATTCTACACCCCTAAGTATGGTGTTACCAGAAGCTAGTGATAGCACTCCGCACTAATGCTAGAAATAGAAGTCCCCGGATCTCTGTCGTGTCATATTTCACTAATGTCAAACGTGTACATGTCCAAGCCTTATGTTTACTCACGTGTACTGACAGTGACTACATGTACACTACTGGAGACTTGCGTGCTGACTGATGCGGTGATCACGTGAGTTGTGGAATATGTGTCTGACATCCAGGTGTTTTGAGCAAAAGTCACGCCATTAGTGCGGAGTAATGTTGACACCTCACCATGCAATGCCCCAAAACATACACCTTAAGTTATGATGTCCAGAGTACTAAAACATGTGGATAGACAGTGTCAAAAAGCCTCTCTTAATCCTTACCCAGTTATTTAAAAAAGATGGTACAGGTGACAGCGGTTACCAACTGCACCTGTGGCCGCAGTATTCACGAACAGACAACACTGAAATTTGAATTTTCAGTCATAAAACTCTCACAAATAAGAGAAACGATTCATGCATACAAATTTTCTCTGAAAAAATTATATATATATGTATATATATATTTGTTTGATTTTTATTTATTTTTTTGTTGGGGGGGGGAATATCCAAACAATATTACTTCAAACGGGGTCCTTTCTCAACAGCTGTAGTGCTTCTTACCAAGTAAGTTTTTATGGTCATTAATTTTTTGGAGTATTTACCATCTACATGTATGACCCTCCCTTTTAAACCACTTGTCATTTTGATTGTTAGCAGTTTGCAATCGCCAAGTCCGATCTTCATGTTGATGTTCCAGTTCATAATTAAAAAACAGGTACACCTGTAATGAGGTATTTGATTTTTCCCTAGACCCTGCTTGATTGGTGAAAGCAATTTCACTCAAAATTGGAAGGGTCACACATGAGTTGCCCATTTTACCCGTAAATGATGTTCATCAAAAATGTATGATTTAGTAACTATAGCGACAGTCTTATTTCATGTGCATTTATTATGCTGAAAGTGCAGAAAACATTTACAAATTAAAATTGTGTAGTCCTTGATTGGACGCATCTTTTTGTTAGCCTGGTAACTCATTCTTACAGGGATAAAGACCCAATGACTCTTCCGTTGGGAAATTGGAATCCTGATGAGATGTTTTTGGGGCTAGGCACTGATGGACCTCCATAAAATTTCAGACTCTTCCTTAAAGAGGGGCTCCAAGAAGAAATACAGTTTAGTGATCCACTCACTCAATAGACAGAGTCCTTATGAAAATGGGGGAAAAGTTACAATTCTCTAAGCTCACTTTAAAATAGTGTAAAATACCTCTGGGTTTGATACCCTTCTATTACAATTCAAAAATTCAAATCAAAAAAACGTTTGATGTTGTCAAATTTCAAATACATACATACATGTACATGTAGTCTGTACATTTATGTTTACAGAGAATATTAGTTCATTCCTGATTTGTTCTTGAAATGCACAGACCAATTTGTTTTTTATGTCCGGTGATGTCATGTTTCAAATTTCGCTCTGAAAGAGTCTTAATTAAAATGACATTTTTGCACCATTTTAATGTAAGGACTCTAATGGGAAAATGAGTGCATCACAAAATGGAATTTGACCTTGATGGATCCCCCCCTTTAGATATGCATACTTAATACTACATATTAAAGGGTGTTTGTAACATTGGTAAAAAGTACAAATATAAATGTTCACAGATTCACGCATAAAGATGGTCATGGTGGGAAACTCCCCTTCAACGATTTTTGCTTGAAATGCTAAAGTTTTTGAGAAATTAGTAAAACAATCAGTTTTGATCTTGTGAGTGAAAACTCAATGTTTGAAAACAGTAAAAACATTTAAGGTTTCTCCCCCCCCCCCCCCCCCCCCACTTTTTTCTTGTGATTCCAATGACCATTTGAGCTTAAACTTTCACAGGTTTGTTATTTCATGTTTACGTTGGGTCACATCAAGTGTGGATACTGGTCTTTGACATTAAATGTTACACTTGTGCTTTAAGTCCTCTATTCATTGAATACATCTGCCTTATCTGCTCTTCTCTTCAATGTATCTGTTCCTAATGCCGGTACTATAAGATATTCTGCTAGCTTTTCCCCCCTCTACTGCTGCAGTTTGGAACTCCCTACCTGCATCTTGTTTTTCCACCATCTTACAATCTATTCCAGTTCAAGAGAAATGTGAACAGATACCTTCTGTCACTTTAAGTTTTGTATAATTGTCTTTGTTGTAGCCCTCACGTTGATAGCCTTCTGGTCTTGTATTGGGTGAATATTTATTAACAAGCTAAATATAATTTAAAAATCAACTCTGTATAGTCTACATCTACATTTGGGTCATCCTGCTGTATGATAAGGACCAGAGTTTCCGTCGAAAATTACAAATTACAAAAAAATTCCAGTGTTGTGATCAAAAGGTTATCATCAAGTTGTATTGAATTACCAACACAGATGATTGTTCATGCTAACTGTATACTCTCTTTAAAACAGTTTAACCAAGACCGAACGTCTTTCAAGCAAAATGTTTTGAAGAGCAACTGTACTTTCTGTAATTTGTTGACTTATTTATTTATTATTTTCCTTCTTCATGAAGTGTGTCTGTAAGACAGACAGTGTGCATCCATCCCCATGACTCTATCGGGTTGCTGTGCAGATGATGATTTCGCATCGTCTCACAAACAGACACATCACATTCTTGTCACACAACTGTGTGATCGATGAATCGAGCCTGGCTGACTATTATTCACTCTGCAGACAGGCCGTCGTTAACTCTTTCTAGGAATGTAGAGATCGATGACGATGTGGGCAGGGGAAAAAATAGAAAAGACAGCATCAGACCTGAAAAGTTAGTCACACATCACAGGGCTTCTTTTAAAGGGTGTGCATTTAAACATTGGTTGAAGTGAAAATATGAATGTTCACAGCTTACCTTTTATAAAGTTGGACCCTTGCCTTTGAGGCACAAGAGCCCTCCCGGGAGTTGGCTAAGTACGGAGTTTGAGGGTGCCTGCAGGGGTACTCTGGTGGGGCCTGGCGGAGCTCAGTTCCCCACTGAGTGGCTGGACCAGTTGGGTTCAGAGTCCAGGCAGGGTGTGAAGCAGGCTTGCGGGACAAGGGGCGTGGTGGAAATTTTCCCTCAAAATATTTTTTTCTGAATGAAATGCTATATTTTTTTAAAGAGTAAACCAATTAGTTTTGGTCTCTTGGGTCTGAAATCCGATGTTTGAAAACATTGGTGGGACTTTTAAAATATTTGTCTCATGTATATATCGGGGCACATAAGGTGCGGATACTGGTCTTTGTCAAATATTTATGTTGGCTGCGCGCTAAGACTGTTTGTCACACTGTACAACAAATTCAGGTTGCTGTGTATTTGATGATTTCAGGTCATCTCACAAACTGATTCCCTTGAAAACATATATGAACTGGCATAATTCAGTCACTAGTGTACGTCTAAAGCCCCTCGGGCCTGTGAGTGACCAGAAGATTGGGACCTTTTGGTCACTCACAGTCCCTCGGGAGGGGGATAGACATGCTCTAGTGATAACATTGCCAGCTCATACATGTATGTGCATACTATTTGTATTCTTAAAAACTTAAAACAAATTTTGAAATAGGCGTCACAAAAACGTAAACGCAACGATTTCCGTTCCCTTTAAAACTCTTCTTGAATTTCAACAGTAACTCTGAACATGAAGTACAGTCTACCTGCAACACTAGGCAGTTATTTATGGACCTTGCCATTAATGAAATCAATAGTGGCTGAATGTATTTACTCTTCTCTGATCTCATACTAAGGAAGATGGGGCTCAGATCAACTTAAGCATCCCAATGAAGTGGGTAACAAAGACTAACCTGTTAGAAGTTATAAAACACAAACCTGTCAGGACTGAGGCCAATGTTCATCCAGCTGTTTACTGGTGCTGAAGCAAAGTAATTGGTCAGGTAGAATAACTGTACATGTGGGTAGGCATACCCAGAGTTGTGGGGACTTTTACACAATGGAACACAACGTTTTTTTTCTTTGTTAAACTGGGTCCCCACAATGTGATTCTTTAGAAAAGGGAATAATAGAACAACAATAGGAAGTCCCCACAAGGGTGTGTGCAAAAGTAGAGGTGGGTAGGTATAAGTATTCAGTACAAACAAAAGAGGGACATTAGGGGGTTCCTGATTGCAGGTTGTTACACACTTGTGTGTGTATGTTATACTTTGAAGTGACATTCAAATCGAGCACTTATAACAAAAAGGACAATAGGTCGACAACTGCTATCACAAAGGAAAACATTGGGGTCCATGTTTGTCAGGACAATGTGTTGAACAAGGGGGTCAACAATTGGAGGCCATTAAAGCATTGCATCTGAAGTGTGGAGCTGAGAGCAAAAGAGGTCCACGGACTTGAAACATATTTGGACTAAAACACAATTCCACACAGTGTCTTTTACAGTGTTGTAGCTGCGTGTGTGAGCGTGTCTATCCATTCAAACCGAGGACTTTAACAAAAGGGATCCGGGTGTTTGACAGAGCGAGGACGTCCTCGCTTTGTTTTTGTGTACAAACCCAACGGGGACGTCGCTAAAAAAAACTATGTCCAAACAATGGGAGAACCAAGAGAAGTCCTCGGTAAGCGGGATTCACAAACGTGTGTGTGTTTGTGCTCGCATTCACAATGGATTTTTTCATTTTCATCCATCTGTTTGCGTAAATCACAAATTGGTATGAAATTGGCAAAGTTGCTTGAAGTAAACAGTGATTATGACTTTGAAACTGTATTTAAAGGCCCTTTAATCAGCAGAAAACATCTGCTAACACCCTTTTTGAAAGTGGACCCTGGATGGCCCCTGAAATTGGTCCCTGGACAGCCCCTGGACAGCCCCTGAAACTTGGTCCTGGATAGCCCCTACAATTGGCCCTTGGACAGCACTAAAATTGGCCCCTGGATGGCCCTTTAAATTTGCCCCTGGATGGCCATTTAAATTGGCCCCTGGACAGCCCTGAAGTTGGCCCCTGGACAGCCCCTGACATTGACTCCTGAACACAGATGGTTTCTGTTTCCCTGGTCTTGGCCTTGGTACCTCCTATTTCATTAGACAGTGTTATCTTCCTAAATAAGTGTTTCTCTTTAAAGAAAAGTGGGCTACCCCTACAAGAATCAAATTTCAAGCCTGACCTGTATTTAAACTCTTTTGTGATTTAAGTACGACAATATTTTCTTTCTTACCTTGGGAATAAGTGAATTGATTACTCGGCTAAATGCATTTTGAAAAAGAACAGCTCAAAATTGCGAGGAAGATGAAATGATTAAAGCCGAGCATTATTAACCTTGAATTTCTTTTACAACATTTGATTCTCTATACAGTAACGGTTCTTTTTTCAGAAAACTCAAATGAACAAATGACGGAATGTAGTCCTAATAATAATAATAATAATAATACGAGAAATTTATATAGCGCATAATGCAGAAGCCTCTATGCGCAACACAAAAACAAAAACATAGAAAAGAATATAATTTTAAAAAGCAAGTTACACAAATAAAGATTCAAACAAATGAGTTTAAAAAAAAATCTGCTATGCTGGTGTTGTTCTTGTCTTTTCCACAGGAAACGTTTGTTGACTTGGTCTCTGGCGTGCAGTCTACTCACTCCTCAGACGTGCCACTAGCCTCATTTCCAGAATAAGCATTACGAGAGGCCACCAGGGGGGAGGGAAAGAGGTGTGGCTAGAAAGCATTGAAGACGAATCATCTCATCTTCCAACTGCAAAGACATTCCCAGAACTCGAGGTTGTCTTGTCGGACATTCCAGAACATCAACAGCAGAAGGCAACTAGACTCAAAAATAAAAAGTACATCATGGGTTTTCCAAGTGAACCGGTGTTTGTGGAAAGAAGTAGTTAATGAGCCAAAACTGAAGCAATCTTGACAAGCAGAAACAGTAATTACCCGATAGCAGCTGGGACAACTCTTTCACACCATTAAAGCAATTATCAACAAGTTCAGCCATCAGAAGAAGTTTTCAATTTTTCAGTGAGACGCATAACAAAAATTTGCATAAATGCATAGTAAGTACAGATACGATGATTCGCCCCCTCCTCTGAGCAGTGCAAGAACTCCGATCAGTCGGAAGGATATTATCACCTATGATCCTGCACCCAGCAACCGGACTTTTTACCTCAGTAAGAAGACACGACATGGGTTCATGGTGTTTTCCATGGCAGTGGTGGCATTTGCACTGCTCGCCTGGTACTACGTCACCCAACATGGCCGCATGTCTGCGGTGTCCATCGGACCGATGTATTTCAATCCGATCGAGTCGAAGCTCATTCTTAGGGACGCTGAGAACAATATCGTTTTCGAGGATGAGTTAGGGAGGAGCTTGCCAAACGGAGTGAAGCCGGTGAATTGCATGAGGGACATCAAAGATGTGAATTCTGTGTGCATACACTGGATGAACGTAACACTGCAAGACGAATCGCCCGTCGTGGAAATGGTCATCGAGTACGCGTCCCAACCGAACGATATAAAATGCGTCAATATTAAATGGACTGCTCTGAGGCTCGATTTCAGTCCTCAGGATTGTTTCCTTCTGAACGATTCCCACTGGTATGGGGGAAGCGAGGTCTACAACCAACACTGGTTGTTGGAGAATTTAAGCATGCCCATGCAGCCGTACGTTTCTAGGGACATCGTTGCTGAAACGGACGTTTTCGGTTCGGTCCTGGAGCGATACTGGTTATCGTCCGGTGGTGTGGCAGTCATCGTTGATAAAGACACTCCCCTCCATGTGTCCATCAACGAAAAACCGATAGAAAATAAGATATGCTTAAAAGGAGAGTATGCCAACTCTCCGTATCGACATCCTAATAGCAATTTCGCGTACGCTCCATTACACTACACTGTGTGCACAGGGCAGAACGTTAGACAAGTGCACGATTATGTCCTCCAGAATTATTTCAAGAAACCATCGCATGAGCCCGATGAACGAATGTTTAAATATCCAATATGGTCGACGTGGGCGAGGTATAAAAAGAATGTCAACCAGTCGGCTGTCTTAACATACGCACAGGAGATTCTAAATCACAGTTTTCCAAACAGCCAGATAGAAATTGGTGATCAGTACATGTCTTACCACGGCGAGGCAGATTTTGCACAAGCCAAATTCCCCAATGCAGCCGAGATGATTCGCGAGCTACATACTATGGGATTTCGCGTCACGGTGTGGGCCAATCCATTCGCTAATATTGACTCGCCGACATTCCACGAAGGGGTGAAAAACAACTATTGGATGAGCGGGCCAGGCGGGCGCGTTCCCGCCTTGGTTAAATGGTGGAATGGCGTCGCCGCCATTTTGGATGTCTCCAATGAGCGAGCAACTGAATGGTTTGTCAACCGCTCCAGGGAGATGCAACGTAAGTATGGCGTTGACTCCTTCAAATTTGACGCAGGGGAAGTTTCCTACGTGCCGCGCTGCTACAACGCATCTGTTTCTTTCCATGATCCAAACTTATACTGTACTAAATACGTCGACATGGTTGCCACAATTAATCGGCAGATTGAGGTTCGCTGCGCCCATCAAACTCAACACCAACCCATTTTTGTACGAATGATGGATAAAGATTCCACCTGGAATTATAACAATGGGCTGTCAACCATGATCCCCACAGCCCTCTTGATGGGTGTCCTAGGGTACCCCTTCATTCTGCCGTACATGATCGGTGGTAACGCCTACACAGACAATGACTTCCATGTTACAAACAAACCTGAGAAGGAATTGTACATCCGGTGGGTGGAGCTTACCGCCTACTTGCCTGCAATGCAGTTTTCTATTGCGCCCTGGCAATACGACGAAGAAGTTGTCAACATCTCCAGAGAAATGGTGAGAACTCACGAAGACGTGTACAACAAGTTTATGCGCCCTCTGTTGGCTGATGCAACAACAAAAGGTGAGCTGTGCTAACAGGCTAAAACTAAAATGTAGGCCATGGCCTTTGTTGCCCCTAGTCCTGTGTTCCAGGACTCCAGACCAGGGCCAAATTTTATAGAGCTGCTTAAGCACAAAAAAATAACTAAGCACAACAAAATTATGCTTACCAGAATAAGGTTACCAGCCAAAATAGCATTTCACTTGTACAATCTGTGACTGGAATCCTGCTTACTTTTGCTGAGCAGAACCTTGTTAAGGACTATTTTCTTCTCAAGCAGCTTTTTTGATGTTGAGCCCAGAAGTTGGGACTTAAGTCAGAATTTTGGTGACTCAGACTTGACTTGAGTCACATACATGTAGGACTTGGACTTGAGTGCACTTTGGACTTGTGAACTAGCAAATCATATGTTTTACCCAACCATTATTTAAAGAGAAATTCCTGCTTATGTTGTTCTCCAAGTGCCTGTTAAAAGTATGTCAAACTGTGTAGACAACTTTTTTTTCTCATTTTATTTTTAGTTCTGGTCTTGTAAAACAATTTCTGGTCGGGTAAAATGTTTGAGTCACAAGCCCTGCAGGCTGGTGCATTCCCCTCTCAAGTTTGAGCCCTGATTCATTCCTGTAGCCTTCAAATAGTATTCATTTAGTACACAGAATATATGTATCAAATAATAAACCACAAGGGAAACTGACTGGATAAATTTTAAATGATTTGGGTTTGAGCAAAGAAAAATTTTCTAGAGTGGGATTTGAACCAACAACCACCCGCACGTTAATCCGAAGGTCGTTGGTTCAAATCCCGCTCTAGTAAATTTGTCTTTGTTCGACCCCAAATCAGAATAAATACTTTTATAGTTGGGGAAGGGGGGGGGGGGGGGGTTGTGGTGTAATGTAAGTGTACACATCAGATAGTGCAACAATAGATTATTAATTTAAAATATATTTCTTGTTGTTTACACGCGTTCAGGCTACCCCATCATCCGGCCACTCTGGTGGATAGCCTCGACAGATCAGACAGCCCTTTCCATCGACTCTGAGTTTCTAATTGGTGACACGTTCCTTGTGGCACCAGTCTTGATAAAGAATGCTTCGGAAAGAGACATTTACCTACCACAGGGATTGTGGAGAGAAAGCTTGGGCCAGAAAAGACTACTGAAGGGAGCAGTATGGCTGAAGAACTATTCAGTAGCACTTCATGAAGTCGCTACGTTCACAATCACCAATTAACCCTTTCAGCCCCAAGGGCGACTATAGTCGACTGTGCACTATACCCTGCTTCAGCCCCAAGGGCGACTATAGTCGCCCAAGATAACACACAACAAAGCACTCAAGCCTGGGCACAAAGGCCATTTGTTAAAAAGCTGTAGTTTTGTCCATGTTCACCCTCCATACCCAAGCCTACCATCATTGGAAAGAGAAAGATCAGATCTTTCCAATGACGGTAAAATAAAATAGGGTTGTTATTTTGCAATCGCTTCAAATTAGAGTAGAAAGATCCGAAATGCCAAACACCTACGGAGCGCCATAAGGTTGTGTGCAAAAAAGTGTTTGGGTTTTCAGAACACACTGAGGAAGCAAAGACCAAGAACTTGGACATTTTTTGGCTGATTTCAATGATTTTTGAATTATATGAAAGGAAATTCAATAAGTAAGACAATTGTTATTACTCATTATGCTCTTAAATAAAATCTTCAAGGTAATAACAGAGTTTGTAAAATCAAACTTTGAACACCAGCTTCCTGTTTTGTCAGGAAGTGTGCTTCACGCTTGAGTGGTCAAAGAACATGGGCTCCAGCAGTTGTTTATGTCAAAAGAAATTGGGGCTGAAAAGGTTAAGAGTAGGGTACGGCAATGTGGGTAACATTTGAAAACTGCTCACAGAATCCACCTTTTTGGGGACTAATAGCTGGATATATTAAAAAAACAAAAAATAGCTGAGGTATACAAGACGCTTTGACAAAAAAATACGGGGTAAAAGGCAACAAAGATTTTAAAAGGGACGGCCAGCCATAATTTAAAGAGAAATTCAAGTAATTTTGGATGGGTATTTAGGCTGTTACGAAATAGCACTTCAGCGGAAACAAAAATAATGAGTTTTATTTGGGATTGTTTATATTGTAATCACACAGGAGCTACCTTTCATCACAACGAATCTCAAAGAAAAAATAAACATGCATTCATGAGCTTTATACTGGTAACTTTCAAATTTAGAGACAATATTTGTTTTCCCTTTCTTTAAATAATCAATGAAGTACAAAGCAGAACAAAAGATAATAGTGTTTTGTTTCTTTGGTTTAGGAGGTGCATGTTTTATCGACCCCGACCAGAAACAAGTGTCTGACGAAAAAATTCACAAACTGAAGACAATTTCAGAGAACTATGTCAAAACGGGTCAGTAACCAGAAACATTTTGTGTCTAAAAACATCTCTTGAAAATTAGTGTACCCAAAATATACAGCCTTTATTTTACTTTCAAGTCAGGAAACTTTCTTGTTATTAAAACTTTGTCAACATTTTTGGATTGGTATGCTTTTGTAACTGTTTTTTAAGTTTGTAAATAAAATCTGCAGAAACCAAGCCTAACCGAATCACGGTTACGGTTTTGTCGGAACTGCTATGTCGACGCGGCTGAACCAAACTCATGAAAATACTTAACCAGTGACCAATGCTCAAATATGTTTTTGTTTTGTGTGGGCAAAAGGGGCCCTTTAGAAGGAAGAACAGTGAACAATTATTATTAATTAAGTATATTTATTTTAAAGCGAACAAAAGCCACCACAATTTATTCAGAGAAACAAAGAGTATCTATTGTAATGGTTTAAGTCTTTATATCATTTATTGCAATATGTCTGCCAAAGAATATTTATATATAAATATGAAGATCAAGTTTTCGCACTTTGTGATTAATTATTATTTTATAATTTAAAGCGCATGTTTTTGAAGCCAGCATACGCTGAAGATTGAAGCTATCTGCGGGTCAAATTGATAATATTATAAGCTCAACTATATCTCTATAATTTACACAATTGTGCGATAGCTGTAATGTACAACCTTCCAAAAGTTTCTTTTTTAATGACTTGGCAAGCCTTGATGTTCATCTTTGAAGGGGCAAGGCTATTTTCATTTCATTAAGGGCACTTCCGCTGGAAAATCTCAAAGCCTTTTCTTTTTAAAGTCAACCATCACAAGGCTCAAGAGGCCAATCGAGGTGTTGGATGCACAAAAGAGACAGAAAAAGAAAGCGCAGAGAATTACACAAAAAGAAACCCATGCAGATTATGCTTGAACTGGGACAAATTCTAGGCAGCAGGGAGACGGATGCAGGCAAGGAATTCCAAAGTGAAGCAGTACATTGGGAAGAAAATATGGGAAACTTTTGAAGGGGCAGCAAGGCCAAGACCAGGGGGCAAACAGAGGTCATGGCCTCCTTGGCTTTGTGGGTTATTCCAGGCCTAACTTTGAGCAGTCAGGCTGTTTTAATTTATTTTAATTTCCAATTGGTTAAAGCAAATTCTCATCGAAACAACAGATGGTTTCATTTCTGTGTTTAAAATCAAGATGACGTACCCAAATTTAACATCATTTTAGATTTTTTTCCAAAATAATTGTTGAATGTTTTCACGGAGGCTTAATAAATGGTGCAGATTTAACACGATTTTATCAAATGTTTGAGTTCTACTTCTGTAAATAAATACTTACTTTTTATGTGCCTTTATTCAGTTGTCAGAAAACAAACAAATTTTCACTTTCTATTTAAAGATGTGTTTCTATGCACTTTTTTCTAAACTTGTTTTTTCAAGTGCAGTTTCAAGAAGAGGAATATTTGTTTTCCATGTTTAATAATGTTTTGTATCATCTCTCCAGCTTTACTAAAAAGCTAAACTTCACATGGGCTTTCAGTTTATTCCCTTTATTAATTGGAATAATAAGTGTACATTTTGTGATGTTTGGAATTTTTTGTTCAATGTATGATAAGACGCAGTGTTGTCTATTTGGACAGAGTACAAAATATTGTCCTAGTTGAATGTGGAAACTTACTGCAGAGCTAGTCGAGAAATATAGGCTCGTCAAAAATTTATTCCAGTTTTAGTTTAAAGAACAAAATATTTTTTCAGTTAAAATGTAAATCCAACCTACTTGGTGTGTCATGGCCAAGCAGAGTGTGGGTTCAGGTCCTGGGCCCAATTTCATAGAGATGCTTAAGCACAAAAATTAGCTAAGCATGACAACATTTCGCTTACCAGAATAAGGTTACCAGCTAAACTAGCTTGTCACATGTACAATTTTTGACTGGTATCCTGCTCATTTCTGCTTAGCAGACAATTGTTAAGCAATGTTTTCTGCTTAAGCAGCTCTATGAAATTGGGCCCATGTCTTGACATCTGGGTGTCCTTGAGCAAGACCCCTGACCATTATTGCTTTGTCCTTAAAGCTGTTGGTTCCTGTGTGTTAAAAATAATGCATGTTAAAGAGTCCAGTTCACTTTAATCATTAAGAGAAGGGGTTTGCCCTACTGGTGTTTTCTGGGATGGTTGGCTACAGACGCCTTGTAATTCCTTACAAGATGCTATATAAAATAATTATTAATACTCATAGCTTTACACACCTGTTGTGAAAATGAGCGCCCATCTGTGGTGGATACCAACACTTTATAAGTGTTAATCATCTATATTTATGATCAAATAATTTTTCTATATATGTTTGTTTCTGTTTGTAGGAATCGACATAAAAAAGGTGTTCTGATCAAAATAAGTAAGATTTTTTTTTTTTTAAATCAAACACCAGTTTCACCACTCTCCTTAAGCCTAAGTGAAGAATTGTTGCTTGCAGTAAGCAGAAGTAATTCACAGTGTAAGAAGTTGGGCTTATTATTTAGTTTGTGTCACCAAGATTTCCCTACTCCTTAATCTAGCGCAAAATTTGGTACGAGCGGTTTCAGAGTAGTCGCAGTGTAAGAGCAAAAGGCAAAGATATGCTGAACCAATTTCATTTAGCTGCTAAGCACTTATGCCCTGTGGCAAATTTTTTAAAGCCTGTAATCACACAAATTTGTTAAGCACATAAAAATCATGCTGAGCAGAAACAGGTTACCCGCGTAAATGCCATAAAGTTTACATTGTTGCAACTGGCGCCCCACTCATTTTTTGGCTTTGCAAAAAAAAAAAATTGCTGAGCAGTTCTGCTGAACAGTTTTATAAAATTAGGCCCGGTACAAAAAACTCTCAATGGCTTTTAATCTTGACTTGTCCCTTGATTTCTGCTAGCAGAAGGAAATATTGGCAGACACCGTCAAAACTGATCAGAACACTGTATCATGGGCCTGAACGATCAATAAACTCTGCACAACAAGGTGGATCTGAAACGAGAATAACTCGTACGTTGATGATTTATACAATTGCTGCAGTTATGTTTTGTATTATTCCAAATCACAGATAATGTTATTGGTAGGCTGTATCAAAACTGTGTTTGCAAAATGTTTACTTTATTTAGCTCACATCGAATAATAGCACTCCGCACTAATGATGTAATTTTTACTCAAAATACCCGGCTGTCTGACAAACAGCCCCCACCACTTACGCAATCACCACACTACTGATGCGCCAAACTGCTCTAGTAGTATAGTCAGTACACACGCAAGTAAACATAAAACGTGGACATGTAAAATTTGACACGTTTGTCTGAGACTTGGGCCCAATTTCATAAAGCATGTAAGCGGAAGCACAGAACAATCTTGCTTAGCACAAACGGGTAACCAGCCAACATTCCATAAAGTTAACATTGTTGCAACTGGTGCCCCACTCATTTTTTGCTTAGCGAAGAAATTGGCTAAGCATTATTTTCTGCTAAACAGCTTTATGAAATTAGGCCCTGGGTACTGTAGCTTCTATGTCTAGAATTATTGCGGGGTGCTATTGGCTTTAATTGACACCTATGGCAAATTTCATGGCACTGCTTAACACTTATTTCTGCACTTTACGTGGTAAGCGTAGAAATTTAAAGTTAGCAGTGCAATGGCATTGGGTCGTGGTTGGAGGACAATCTTTGCCCATGGTCTTTGCTGAACCCAATTTCATAAAGCTGCTTTTTGCAGAAAAATAATAGTGCTTAAACAAATTCTACTGAGCAAAAATAAGCAGGATACCAGTCACAGATTGTACATGTGACATTCCATTTTGGTTGGTAACCTCATTCTGTTGTGCTTAACGGCTACTGTTTGTGCTTAATCAGTTCTATGAAATTAGGCCCAGTGAGTAGTGGAACAAATATCGACATTATACTAAAATTGGGCAAGTTGTCATTGTATCTTGTATGAAAGAAAATGTGCGTAATATTCGATGAAATCATTTGATTAAAAATGCCTAAATGTAAGTTAAGTGACAGACTTTTAGTGTGTTCAGTTTCTTGCCCTGATTTTCTCCGCTGTTTCTGTTCTCAATGATTTATTTATTTATTTCTTGTTTGTCCTAGGTAATCCATTCAGTGAGAAAAAAAGCTCACTGATCTCCCATGGATCGAAGTTTACATAAAAACCTACAAAACTGCACTTAAGATAAAAGAATGAAAGGTTACATGGAAACACATTAATAATAATAATAATAACTAGTTCTTATATAGCGCATTTCACAATAACGGTTTCAATGCGCTTTACATTAGTGCCCTGGTCATTGGGCCAATAACATTCCTTTAATCTTTCTCAGCTCCTTGGGGAGTATACAGCCCGGGCTGCCGTGATGGCGCTCCGAAGGCTTTTTCAAACACAATATCAACCTCTACCCTTGCAGGTACCCATTTATACCCCTTGCACAATCATTTATAAGAAACCTGGAAAAAGTTGGTGGACTAGTGAAATGGCAAGCTAACTGGTCCTGCTGGCCAGTCACTAAAAAAGTTAAGGGTAATTACCCTGTCCAAGTCCAAAGCTAATGACAATTTTCAAAGAAAATCTTAAAATATGGACCAGTGAAAAAGCTGGTGAACTAGTGAAAAGACAGCTAACTGGTCCTGTGGCTAGTAACTGAAAAAGTTAAGGGGAAAACTCTCTACACATTAGGGTTAGGATGAGGAGCATACATTTGTCGGGGGCGTCAAAACAAAGGTGTGTTATAAATCCATGCTTTCAGGAATTTACTCTATTAAGGTTGAACATGGTGACCATACATTAACTTTTTGGCATCTATAAGTACCACGTTATCTTGAAAATAAGCACTAAAGCCATCCAAATTTTGACTTTCCAGTGAGTTTAGAATCGGGTTTTTATACATTTTGAAAAGATTTACCAGTGTTGTAGTGAAATGCTTTTCAAGTGATGGTTGAAGCCTTGCATGGTGTGGAAAATAAGAAGTAATTATAAATAGTAAACTTGCAGGTACAACCATGTGGGAGGCGTGTTGGCTCTGAAAAGAGCTGGTGTGGTCTCATCGTTTTGAACAGTATTCTTCAGGAAAATTCCATCCCCCATCTCCTGAAGATGAGCAGACTGTACAGTACAGTGTACTGTTTGACCAGCTCTTTAAGAGCCAACACTCCTCCCAAAAGAGATTTTACACATGGTTGTACCCGCAAGTCTACTATTTATAGTTACTTTTCATCGAGTACTTTTCAGTCGAGTACTTGGGTTGCCAAGTACTCAAGTATGAGTACTTTAGGCCGTAGAGTACAAATACAGGTGTCTAAGTATTGGGTATTCTGATATCCGAGTACTGAGTACCGAGGCTGGTGTCCAGTACTTGGTTCCCTGAGTACGAGTACGAGTACTTTATAAAGACATACTGCAAAATAAGGGTATTAACACATTTATTGTTTTGTTTTTTTAAGTTAAACTAATTTCTGGACAACAATATGTACTTGTCATATTCCTATCTTTTAAACTTGGATACATCAAAGACAACATCAAATTTGCTTTTTCAAGAGCTTTATTCTCTATTCTTGTAACACATGTTCAGGAAAATGGAAAGGAAAATGGAAAGGAAAGTGGCATTTTGACCAAGGAGTACTTAAATCAGAGTGCGAGTACATTTTCAGTTCAAGTATCGAGTACACATGACTTCATGTTCAAGTTATGTTTCATTCGAGTAGGCCTATCTAGCATGGACTTCGAGTGCAAGTATTTTTACTTATTGAGTACAAATAAAATATAAGTTCCATCAAAACTGTACTCAAGTACGAGTGTAAGCACACTGAGAATTAAGAAAAGAATAGTTTACCACAGTTACTTGGTGCATGATCTGCAATTATCAGTTCCAAGATTTATTTATTATTTACTCGGACTAATTTGAATACAAAATTTCTTGTAGAACAGTCTTTGAATTCCCTGAGGAGAGCAAGTGTTCTCTTATTATCTTCAATATCATAAGGAAGTGAATATTTATAGCATTCTTCACCATAGTAAGTAATTTACACTACAAAAAATACATCCCCCCTTCTTTTGTAGTATTAGAGCCATTTTGACTATCAAGGTTGACAAGTTTCTAGAATTTTCCATAAAGCATTATCAACTCTGTGTAAAATCACCAAGAGAGGGCAGTATTTCATCTTTATACTGTGATCTTTGATGACATGCATGTTCAACCGAGGAGGAAAGAGGGTCTGTGGTAAAACCAGGAAGTGTTGGGAGTCAAAAATAAAGGGGAAAATGAGTCACATTCATAAGACAATTTTCAATGCTTTTATTTGATCTAACATTCCAGCAATTGTAAGCATAACTTGCTTTTCAACTATGCACCCAAATACAATGTTTAAACTTCTCTTAATTTGAGTATTTTACTCCCACTTTAAACAGGCCACACTAAGGGACAATAGTACAGAGGTGACACACCCAATGGGCAGGGGGGTGCCACAGGGAAGTTAAAACCCTTTCAGCCCCAATGGCGACTTTAATCGACTGCACTATATACCCTACTTGAGCCCCTATGGCGATTTTAGTTAACCATGATAACACAAACAAAAGCACTGCTGCAGTTTTGTCCATGTTCACCCTCCATACCCAAGTAGGAAAGGGAAAGGGAAAGATTGGATCTTTCCAATGATGGTAAAATAAAATAACGTTGTATTAAATGCAATCCCTTCAAATTGGTGTGGACAGATCCGAAATGGCAAACACCTACAGAGTGCCGTGTGGCTGTGTACAAAAAAGTGTTTGGGTTTACAGCACACACTGGGGACATTTATTGGCTGATTTCAATGATTTTTGAATTCTATGAAAGGAAATTCAATAAGTAAGAACATTTTTGTAACTTATTGTGCTCATAAATTAAATGAAGTTTGTAAAATCAAACTTTGAACACAAGCTACATGTTGTGCGAGAATGTGTGCTTCATGCTTGAGTGGTCAAGTAATGTGGGCACCAGTGGTTGTTTAAATGTCAAAAGAATTAGGGGCTGAAAAGTGAAAGGGTTAAATCGTATGATATTAAACAATCTGATTATTTGCATCCTCATGTACTTGTAGGTAAAATTATGTTTGAATTCTGATTATCAAAATCTACCCGACAAACTTGGCTTATGTCGTGGAATGTCGTGGCCGAGTGGTTAAGAGCACCGAACTCAAGCTCTGGTGTTTCTGATCAGCAGAGTGTGGGTTCGAATCCCAGTCGTGACATTTGTGTCCTTAAGCAAGACACTTAACCACATGCTTCGTCCTTCGGATGGGACGTAAAGCCGTTGGTCCCGTGCGTTGTGAATGCACGTAAAAGAACCCAGTGCACTTATCGAAAAGAGAAGGGGTTCGCCCCGGTGTTCCTGGTTGTGGCTGCTTAATGCGCCGTAGCACCTTGTAAACCCTTATAAGGTGCTAAATAATTGGGTCTCAGATTTTCATCACTGCAATAACCTATCTTTCTGAAAGTATGTATATACTCAGCGCCTTGAGTACCTTGTTTGGTAGATACGTGCGCTATATAAGACTTCGATATTATTATTATCAGAAAAAATGCAGATAAGTTGATCCTTTATTTTCACAATTTTCTCAAATCGTTCATTATGTGTTTACAGGGAATAAGCTTTGCTGTTTAGTCTGCCATTTTTAAGCTGTGCTGAAAGCACACTGCTTCAAAGTCGCTTTCCTGTTGATAGGTATTGAGCCATTTCATCGTTCAAAGGCATTTCTTATGACAGAAACTTTTCAACTCTGAGAAGACCTTAGTCTTTGTAGAATCTGTGTGAAAGCCAAGTCCAATTATTAAACTTTCTATGCGTAACTTATTTTTTTAAAACTAACTCAATGTAACTCCTATGGGTTTCTGGTACATGTAATTAGTGAAGCAAGTTTGTGTGATGTGTGCGTGGCTTACAGTGGAATTACGTCACAGACCCAATTCTTGTTGATGTCTGATGATGTCATGTTTAAAATTGTGTAGTATAAAATAAAATGATATTTTACACCTTTTTTAAACCCGAGGTTAGAGACTTGTAAATTGCAGCGGGTCACCACTTTCATAAGGACATCTTTTGGAAAATGAGTGAATCACACAACTGGCCAAAATGCACAAACAAATATACCGCAATGCATCTTGGGAAACTACAGTAAAACAAATAAATCACGCTGCCAATATGGACGCCATAATGTAGTTTACATACATGTGTTCACCACATTGCTTTAAAATCAGCCTGCCATGATGGTTGCCAGTGTTGCTTGGACTTGGATTTCACCCAGAATCTTTTCCACGCTGATCATGCGCTATTTGACCTTGGAACCCCTCTATAAGAACAGGATACCTTGGTTAGGATAAGGGCCCAATTTCATGGCTCTGCTTACCATTTAAGCAAAGAATCGGCGCTTACGGAAGCAGGGAATTCCGCGCTTACGTCAAGTGTATTTCACGGGTTAGCAAGGAATTTTTGCTTGTGCGCTTGCGTAGTCCAGGTTACTAGGCATTCTACGCTTACACAGCCATCGCAGAAATTTGGCGCTTGCTTTGTAAGCGGAGAATGGTGACCGCAAGCGCAGAATTCGACGGTAAGCAGAGCCATGAAATTGGGCCCAGATTCAATCATGTACGTTACATGTACTAAGGACAGCAAATTGCTTGCAACTAAGTATAAATGTAGTTGTGAAAAGAAAAACTCTTTATCACCGAATGCAATTATCACACTGCTTTAAGTAATTGTCTTTAGCTTAGCAAGTGTTTACCGACATTGAAAGGTAACCTATCAAAATACAATCTATATGCCCTATATATACATGAGTGGTTTGCAGCTAATGTTTTTACTTCAAAGAGGGTTTTGTGAAACGATAATTTCTGCTCAATTTTATAATATTTGGCCTACATGTAGAGCCTAAGGCATGGTTTAAAAAGAATAATAATATTAGTTATCACACAAGCACAGGTGGACTACGACTTCTGTTGCCCCTGGTCTTGGCCTTGGTGCCCCTTCCAAAAAAATTCACAGACTCTAAAGGTTTCCAATAGAAGAGCCATATTGCAAAATGAAAATGGCCTTGCCCTCTCAAAGATGAAATTACTGGCCTGAGACGCGCTGTTATTCTGTATTCCATGAGCCCACATGTCATAACGAGTCCATAAATTTACCTATACATGTAATTCTAGGCTTTGAAAGAAATTACTTTAATTATGATACATACATACATGTAATGCAGCAAACAAGTCCCTTAATAGTTTTAAGTTAACAGGCACAAAAAAAAAACTGTATCAAATTGTGGACATTTTTTTGACGCACCACTAAAAACTTTTTCCAACCATATGGAATTAAAGGCAAAGTATACCTTTGGTTTTGGGAACCGTATGACTGTTTTACTCCTATATAGATTCACACAATAAAACTATAACCTCTGAAAGTTTCGTTTCAAAAGGTAAAAGCGTTTTTGAGATATTGCCAAAAACCTGGAGCAGTTATGTCCACGCAGGTGGAATAATCTGCACTTGGAATCACAATCTGAGAAACTTCTCGGATTGAAATGTTTTTGAATCCCTTTTTCTGAAACCACATTCCTTAGAAGGGAATCGTTTCTCAAATTGTTAACCATTGATCAACAGCTGCAGCGCTTCTTACCAAGTAAGTTTTTATGATCATACATTTTTGGAGTAATTACCAAAGGTGTACTATCCCCTTAAAAAGAGCAAAATATTTCACTGATTGAAAGAGTGAGTGAAAACTCAAGTATCATTTCACATAATACATGTAGGCCAAATAAAATGCTTTGTTAATCACTGGTAATCCAGGCCTTATACAGCAATCCTTCACCGATCTTAAACTCTCGGTGGCAGCAGACATGCCGCCATTACTGCAGTGGTACCTGGGTGCTACTGCGCTGCCTAACGACGGGTTTAAGGGTTGGGCAACACGGCGATCATCTGATCAGTCACGGGTTATTGGACTTTTACTTTGCAAATCGCTTAAACCCGACGCTAGGCAGCGCAGTAGCACCCAGGTACCACCGCAATAATGGAGGCATATCTGCTGCCACCAAGTGTTTAAGATCGGTGAAGGATTGCTGTATACTGCCGGCTAAAGGGTAAGGCAGTTTTCCCTAAGTTACAAGGGAATTTTGAAGGTAACTGTCTCTGTTGCATCCATGAAGTTTCAGGCTTCCTAGTCAAGAACAATATCTTCATCTTCCGTTCAAATACAACAATTGTACCAATTTGGAAGAAAGGAGTTTGAGGGAGGGGGGGGGGGGGGTCAAGTGAAATTCCATCACAGACCATTGGACCAATATAACATTTGAACTATTACAGAGTTCAATTAGACTTAATATGAAAAACTAGGATGAACCCAAGTCATTTTTGGATGGATGGAATTATTCCTATTTTATACAAATTACTTTAGGCTGTTATTGATGCAGGTTTACTATGACACCAAGTATTGAACGATTGTTTCTCTTGATGGTTTACTGAGCATACCGATTGGGTAAATGACGGTTCTTCTAATAGCCAAGCAATCACTCACAGTTTGTGCATACTTTTTCTAGGATGGGAATTTTTTTAAATATATTTTTGTTTGAAACAACTATTTCTGTTGCTGCTACATTTCAAAGGTCACAATATTACATACATGAAATTTGAAGTTTGGGGGTAATTTTTAAGAGTTTCTTGCAAATTTTTTCTACACAAAAAGCAGAAAAGTTAGTGCACTTTGACAAATTCTTCCAATCGTTCAGGTATGATGCCCTTATATCGTATCTTGTGCCTCATAATTGTTCTTGCAGCTAAACACTGCAGTGTTGTATAGTTGATTTGTGAAACATCGCACAGATCGTCCCCCATTAGATCAAGGAACGTGTGTCCATCTTGATTGCGAGAATCAATGTGAGCCCCGCGGTTCAGAAGCAACCTCATTATCTTTCCTCGATCGTGCTTGAGACTATCCGAGGTGCTCTTTGCAGCGATGTGCAGGGACCCGTTCCCGTGTGCATCTACGGCATTCACTTCAGCACCGCACTTGAGCAGCAACCGCAGTACTCTGTTGTCGGGGAATTTGCATACTGGATAACGTCCAACAGACGAAGTTGTTTCCTCCACGGCCAGATGTAGGGGTGTTGCGCCTTTGCTTCCTGTTGGTTTGAGTTTGAGAAATCTGTAAGTAGCTTGTCGGACTTCTTCCTCCTTTTCTTCTGTCCCTTGGAGTTTAGCAATGAGGCACATCAGATGCATCATAATGAGAAGGGCGCGGTTGAAGTTCACTGCTTCTTTCTCTGCCATGGGACCGATGACCGCAGCCTCCATGCCACGTTTGATTTCCGAGATACCCTTCAGGTAAACTACAGATACCGTGTTGTATTCTAGATTGTTACAGACCCTCTCCCCATTGCGATCTGACAGCATGTAAGCAAAGAGTTCTGCAAAGGACAGCAAGCTGCTTTGCGTCATGGGGTTCAAGGGTTCAAGCGCTTTTTGCTGCATGTCTAAGGCGTACATCCAAAGCAGAATGCAGCGTTCAAAGCTACCCGAATCCGCGTAAACTGCTCCTCTGTATCTTATATAATAAGTAGTGTCAGGGTGCGTTGGTCCTAAGATACGTTCCCGAATCAGTAATGCTTGCATGCGCATTTCATCCGGATCTCCAACCATGTTTTCTAAATCTTTCGCACAATTCACCTCAACTGAGCATTCATATGCTTGTATGGGTTTCGTGGGTGGCTTTTTAATAACATTTGCAGGGTCATTGTTCCTTTCATCTAAAGCACGCTGCCAGTACCTCAGTGCTTGATGCATATCTCGTTTCTTGTCTACGGCAGTTGCGCCAGCCAATTCCAAGGCATCAACCTTTTCAGCCTTAGGTATATTTGAACGCGAGACTAAGTAGTCAACAATGTTGTTGTGGCCAGCAACGGCAGCAGCTTTGAGAGGGGTCATGTTGTAGGCATCAACGTCCATCAGTGCGTTGTGTTTCAGCAACAGCTTCATGATTTCAAGACTGCCCGACTCGGCGCAATCATGTAATGCAGTGTTTCCTCGGATGCTTTTGCGGTTGACATCCGCACCAAGGGAAAGCAGAAACTGGGCGATGTCATAGTGTCCTTTGTAGCAGGAAATCATCAGACAAGTGTGGCCATGACGATTTGCTAGCTCAATATCCGCTCCGTGTTGAATAAGGTGCTTGACGATGTTAAAATGGCCGTCAAAACAAGCAGCTCGTAGTGGCGTAGAGTTTGAAAACGTCGTCTGATTGACTCTCGCACCGTGTCTCATCAAACTCTGAACCGTTGAGAAATGGCCCGCGGCTGCAGCACACCATAGGGGCGGAGCCCCATCTATCGTCTCCCCATCGAAAGTCACCGACCCGACTTGTTCAACACTTGCTTTACATTTTTCTAAGAAATAGTTAACGATATTCAGGTGGCCATTTCGACTTGCCACGATCAGTGGTGTTGTTTTTTCTACAGTTTGAGAAACAAGCCATTTTACCTCGTTTTCGCTGAACGACCGGAGACATTCCTGAATTCTATGAAGGTCGCCCTCTTGTGCCGCTTTGAAAACAGGAGTCTTGAAACTCTGGTAAAAATTTGGATCAGTTACGTCTATTACTATTAGATTTTCACCATCACTCATTTTTTTAAGAAACTGTGCTGCTCAATCAGTTCTCCAATTTCTAAACACTTTCAAGAAAAATTACCCAATAAATCAGTCAGACAATATCAAAATTTCCGGGTTGCGTGTCCTCTCGGCTCGTCAGTTTTCCACCATGTCATTATTGATGTCAAAGTTCATTGTTCGGCGGTAGCCGGCCCCGGTCGTCTGTAGCTAGCTGTTGTACAAGTGCATTAAGTGTACGACTACTATTTACATAGGTACGTAATGCTTTTGGTATTACACTGGTTGCCTTTTGCTAAATGTATTTATAACTCACTTGGCAGCGGGGACCAGTCTATGTAATGACCTCAAACTTGACGAACTTTTTATTTTTCATTGGAGCTGCAAAATGAACCCCCAGTCTCATTTCCAATTACTATTCAACCGAACTGAATAATTATTACAAACATTGTTTCATTTAGACCACAGAAATAAAAAAATATTTGCTGAATATTCTTCAGAATTTTTTAAAAGAAAGGGACGGGGCCCGGAGTGGGGGGCGGGGGGGAGTGGGGGGGGGGGGGGGGGGGGGGGGGGGGGAGGAGAGTCTTTCATCAGAGCAAGGAGGAAGAAACCTCCATGATCAGAGCAGCTAGGGGGCGCACGAGCTCCGGCAGAATTTTACATTTTCCATACTCTCTCTGATCTCTTCCTTTGATGCCGCAAATAAATTAGCTCCGTTTACTACTATACAAACAAACAACCCATCAACCTGTTTTGCCGATTTGACTTTTAAAATAGCTTTTATTGGCTATCTTTATTTAATTAATAGATTCGAGAAAATTTAACATCAGCTTTCATTTAAGGTAATGCACGAAACAAACAAAAATCCGCCGATGATAAGTGGTAGTTAATTAAAAAAACTAAAAATAAATTATTGTTGGCTTCCCAATTTTTTTTACAACTATAGATAGTTCCCAGTAGACGCCATCTTTACGGGCAAATCGCATTTTGGCTTGCAGGCGCGTCAAGCGCTCAAATTATTAACGCAGCCGCGTCGTTCACTAACCAATCATCATTCAATGAGTTTTGTGAAATGTGCGCGTGCTGCACGCCGTTCTCACGCGTAACGCATGACTGTGTGTTCCAAATTGCCCGTAAAGATGGCCGATTTACGTCATACTGCAACCTATCTATAACAAAAGTGTTAACAAAAAAGTGATCATAACGATCTAAAGAGGGCGCCCTGCTATGTTGTTGTATAGTTCCTCTGAACTTTAAAGCTAATTGCTTAATAAACTACAGAGAGAGCCCGACTATTTATCACACTGGTTGCCCGGCTGGAGTCGCTTACCGTTTATTTGGCGGAAAAGTCAAAACTTTAACTTGGAATGTTGACTTGTTTGATAAAACCACGATGTTCTTGAACTAATTGATCAGTATATATGAGTATGACACGTGGCATACCTGACATTCTTTTTATGGTAAGTTCAAGCTTTACTGATATTCCAAAAGCGGTAAATTGACGTTTGTTTATCTTCATTCAAGTCAACAACCTTCTTTTGTGACGGTCTTTATTTGTTTCTTTCTTTCTTCTTTGTGTTTGTTTTTCGTTGTTGCATATGCTAATTCTAATGACAGTGTCACTGACTGTCCTTACCCCTGCGTATCATCCCGCCTCCCATTTCCGATTGCTGGTTTGTTTTTTGGAAAAATTTCTGCATTAATTCGGCCGCCACTTTTTAATTCATTTATGAAATAAGATAAAGTAGGCCCCTAGGCCTAATTATTTTATCTCATTTTTAGATTTACTCAACATTCAAATTATGATGAGTGAGATATTGCTTTTTTGTAACAATAAATAATGAGTGAAAGTAGCCGCAGGACGGTGGAAAATGTTCCATTTTGGTCTAATTATATGATGAATTTCCGAGCTGACAATTACTCTTTTTAAAGATCGTAGGCGCCATGTTGAATTATATTTACTGACGCGCATGATCAAGCGCTGATTCGATTGATGAAACAGCAGCACTTCTCATGTTCGTAGTTTTTTAGCTCGCTGCAGCCTGCTGTTTTACTCCGCGCTGCTTGCTGCTGCTTCGCATTCCGCAGTGGTGGCGCTGTGTGTGATGACTTCCACCTTGACTATGAGTAAGACTGTACTACTCTAGTACAGTAGTACGTAGTAGTCTGGTACTTTTAAGACTCTTAGTTTACTCTTTTACTATTAATAGTTTAACTAGAACAGCAAAGTCATACAGTTTGGTCATTTCTCATGTGCATCCACTATTATGCAATTGTGCCAACAATATTTAAACGAGAGATTATAAATGTTTTTAAAAACATTTTAAGTGCAAATGTTATTGATAAAATAATAATAAATGTTGAAATAAACTAATAAAAGGTCCGTACAAATTTGCAAATTTGTTTTAATGTCTTTACCCTCTACTAGTCTAGTACGATTATCCCAATTAACATTGAGCATGAGGAATGACATAAGTCCTTAGATGCTGTTGCCATCATGTTTTAATGCATACCAAACTGTCAGAACATTTTGTGTTTTAAAACTAAATTCTGAGTCACAATTTATAACGTTTACAATGTGCATGCATTCAAGTATTCTACAGGAAATTGCATGGTTAGTAATTTCATCTGCTTTGATTCTTTTAACATTAAAAGGACCTGCTGTTAAAGGAATAGATATGGCAACCAGTAGACCGTTTACTGATGCAGACAACCACCGTACAGCATCTCCATTTCTTCAAGATTTAGAAGCCACAGAAGAGCTACGTCAGCTGAGATTAAAGATTGGACGATTGCAAAATGAGAATCAGGCAGAAACTGGTATGTTACAAACAGCGCCCTCTTGAGTTGTCCATCTGTTGAAGGGCAATCTTCAAAAGCCAGGGTTCCCCCTTCACTTTCGTTGAAGGGCAATCTTCAAAAGCCAGGGTTCCCCCTTCACTTTTTCAGTGACTAGCCAGCAGGACCAGCTAGCTTGACATTTCACTAGTCCAACTTTTTCACCGGTCCTCATTTTTCTTGTAACACGGTCATTTGTATGGGACTTTAGTTTGAAACCATGAACATTCCGAGCAGGCAGTGGTTTTACACATAGCTTTGGGAAGCAATGAACTAGCCAGCCGGATTACTTGGACAGAATTTTGACTGGTCCTCAAAAGTTACAACTGGCATTTAGCCAGCGGACCACTGTAAAAGGAGAACGCTGAAGGCGTAAATTTTCTTTAACTGCGCACTGCGCCATTTTTTGAAGACGCAAACTTAATTTGCTTGGTTGAATTTAAAATATACGCAGTATTAATCAACCAAAGTTATTACTACCACTGTGAAATACATTCTGTGGGAAGAGATTTTGTCTTTCAAGTTTATTAGGGTAAGGTCAAAGAAGCGTTCTGCTGGATCTTAACTTTTGTCTGAAGTGATATTTTTGTTCCGAAACATGTAGAGATTTTAAGCAGGGTTGCACATGAACTATAAGTTCTGAATTTCATTAGACAAAATGCTGGACAACAGGTGCTGGGATACTATTCCTCTGATGCCCATGTGAAATTTATGTAAACAGTGTAGTTCATGTCAGTCTTATGTCTAATTGTTGTCCGCGCAAACTTTAACTTTTTAGAAATTGCACTTGTAAAAATTTCAAAAATAGTGTCTCGAAAGATTGCGCTTGACAAACCCAGTTTGTCAAAAACTTGAAACCAATTTATAACGTATTTTGTTTTTTCCAGATTCAAATAATGAGTTGAGAAAGCGAGTCTCTAATCTCGAGAATGAGAAGCTAAAGCTCACAGCAAACTCAAACACAGAGGTGAGTTTCTGACGGGTCCTCGATAGGCCTATAGCATTTGAAATCAAAGAAATAGTGCGTTGACTCTAGGGGTGTATGTTATAGAACTGCAGTCACCGTGGTTAAGTAGTTAAAATCTGAAACAGTAGTTAGACTGTGTAAAAAAAAAACCAGGCTACTCAGGTGGGATTCGAAACCTCTGCCATTCTAGAGCGGAAATATTACCACTAGACTACTGAGATTGCCCGATAGCTAGAGGCAGTTCGAATCATAAATTATTTTTAGCAGTTGGGCACCACAACAGTTTAATAGATGTTAAATTAAAATTTGCATCAGGGATATGGAATATTATTTTGTTTTACTTATACACTCAATAATATGAATTGAGTTGGTCTGTAACCTTCAACCTCTTGTTATTGTTGTATTTTCCTTCCACAACCAGCTGAACCAGTTGCAGACTCAGTCGGCTAAGCTTCGTGCTCAGGTAGAGAAGAGTGAGGCGTTGAGGCAGCAGCTGGAGTATGAGGTGGCCGTGGCCAAGAGGGGAATCTCCCAAATGAAGAACAATGCAGTGGAACAAGAGGAAAGCCTCAATGGAATTATTGAAACCCAAAGAGGTGATTTGAATTCACTGTTATCCACAAATCCAGCAACAACAAATTTCCTAAAGACCATGTAACCTGTGACTGGCTTAATACTCTTCCTACCCATTCTTCCTTTCCCATTTGTTTTTGCCCTCAGAAAATCTGCAAAAATTAAAGTAAATAGCCTTTAAAGTGTTATAAAAGCCTACATCATGTGTACATGTAGGCCAGCCCTTGTCTGAGAATGATAAGCTAAAGCTAATAGCAAACTCATATACTACCTCAAGTTTTCTACTTTATTTCAAAGGGCCAAATATCATGCATGAAAGAGGCACAGAGCCTGGACTTCCTGCAGGCACAATTTGTACACAGCCTAATGGAAGAACACATAAAATCTTATATTTTACGATGATTGCATTGTCATATTTCCATCAACCTGTGATATGAAGAAAGGGGGCACATCTCAAAACGTGTTTTAGCTGAGTTTTATAACTCTTGATTATGTGGAAATTATGACACAAAATATAAAGTTTCCCAGTGTAGTATCTCGCCTGCCAGAAAGGCCCCGGGATGGACAAATTCACTGTTTTTTGTTAACAAAGGTTACATCACATGGTGTATACAAAAGCCAAAATTTGAAAACTTTTAAATCAAAAGATGCCACAGGAATTGGATATGACCATGTGTGCAACGGTCTATTTATCAAGAGAGATCACTTTTACATGTGCAAGGCTGTCGCCCCCAAAATGAGTTTATGCAAGGATGTGATTTCTCTGTTTTTAACCAGAATTATTGTTTTGTTTTGGCCCCCAAATATTATAATAATAATAAAATTATCATTATTACAATTTTTTTAATTTGCTTTAGATCAAATTCATAAACAAATAAAGATAAAACCATATAGAACGCCCCCAGATTGCGAAGTAGGGCTTTTAAAACCAAAGATAAATGTATATTAGTGGGTTTCATGCTCGCAAGCTTTTGAGCTCGCAAGCTTTTGAGCTCCCAAGCTTTTGAGCTCCCAAGCTTTTGAGCTCCCAAGCTTTTGAGCTCCCAAGCTTTTGAGCTCGCAAGCTTTCGTGCTTTGCGCTCACAGTTCAGGTTTTTTTTTCAACAGCCTATCACATCCCTGTTTACGGTTTCCTTTAACTTTTTTTGTTTTGTTGCAATGCTTGAAGTCTTACTTGGTTTTCCAGTTCTCAACTACTTTGATTTGGGGTCGGTCATATTCATATTTAAAGCATTATTTTCAACAGTTAAGAGTCACCGCAGGATCCAATATGTTAACAGTTGAAATGATGGCATTTCCACCTTTTGGTAACCCCTGGAGTTACTGATTTCAAGGAGCTTCTGGGAACAGTATTCTTAGTGCTAGAGGAGTGGATCAAAGAGCAGGATTTTGTTATGTTTGAAGAAAATAAAAGGGTACCCTGTTTATCCCCTGCTTTTTCTGAATGCTTTCTGCTTCTCTCTCTCTATTAATGTATTTCCACTTGACTGCTCTTGTTACACTTGTATACATGTTTATGTGTGTTGTTTTGTCATTCAGCCTTTGAGAAAGACTCTGCTAGGGTCGAAACGTCAGGCCACTACCTAATTTTTGCATTTATACCACAGGTCCTGTTGGTTGGTAAAGCAGCTTGCAACAGCTACTTCTATTTTCTCTAAAATTAAAGTCAGGATATTATTTCTCCAGGCAGACAAAAAAATTGTCATACTTCAGATAAAAATTTGAAACTTTCCGTCCACATTTGGACTTTTATTTTCATTAGACAAGATCACTGAGCTGACCTCCAAAGCTGAGGACCTTCAGTCTGGGCTGCAGAGTCAGCGACGATTTGGTGAGCAAGCAGAAATCAGGCATCAGGGCCTACTCCAAGCCAAAGAGAAGGAACTGCAAATGGTGATTGCTGAACGAGATGTCAACCGCGCTGAAAAAGATCAACTCCAACAAGTCTTTAATGAACAAGAAAAGTTTGTACTTTTTTCTTTTCGTTTTCTGAATCTATGTTTTAACAATGAAAGAGGGCAACAAAGGGAATACCATGAGTTTCAGGTCAGCCAAAGTATATTTGAAGATTTCACATTGTGTCAAGTTGTGAAATGTCACTAAGGCAGGCTTGGAATTACACAGTGGCTACGGAAGCTGTGGCCTCTGTTGCCCTTGTCATGGCCGTGGTGCCCTTTCAAAAATTTCCTATAGACTTTCAGATTTTCAAATGGAAGTGCGCTTTGCAAAATGAAAATGGCCTTGCCCTCTCAAAAAATGAATTACCAGGCCTGCTAGGGCCCCACTTCATTAAGCAGGACAATATTGCTTACAGGTTTTTCGCTAAATATGGTACATGTGACATGGTATTGGGCCCAGTCCTTTGGCTGGTAACCTGTTTCTGCTAAGCAAGAATTCCCTGCTAAGCAACTTTTTGTGCTTAAAGGGTGTGTACAACATTGGTAATTGCCAAAGACCTGTATCCACACTTGATGTGACCTAACATATACATGAAAAAACAAACCTGTGAAAGTTTTTAAAGCTCAATCGGTCTTCGGAGTCACGAGAAAACAGTGAAAAACACCATTATATGTTTTAACTCTTTTTCAAACATCTGATTTTATCCTGCTGGATAAAGACTATTGTTTTACTCATTTCCTAAAAACTATGGCATTTCAAGCAAAACTATTTCTAGGGAAGTTTTCCACCATGACCATCTTTATACCATGTAAGTTATGTGCAAATCTGTGAACATTTATATTTTCAATCTTACCAATGTTGTACACACCCTTTAACAGACTTATGGATTTGGGAATTTATTGTTGCTTTTGTTAACAGCATCTATGCAGATATAAGAGAGAAGTTAAGCGAGTTGCAATCAGAGAGAGACACCCAGACAAACACAGTCAGGCAGCAGCTGAGAGACCTTCAGTATACTGCAGAGAGGGAAGACAGGCTCAAGAAAGAAGTCGAGGTACCAGATATACATGCAAATTAGGGCTCGTACAAATTCTTCACCACAACTGAAATCTGTGCGTCCTGTGTGCATTAACAGCGTAAAACTTTTTTTGTAGTGCATAAAATGAAAATGTACGCCTGGCAGCAACTATACTTCAGTTCAGCCTAACTCCTGTGAGTGATTTACTAGGATCCTTCCTAACTTGTCCTTCCTAACTGCGTATCCAACAGGTTAATGGTAACCCAGCACTGAAACTGTTGCACACTGATTATGGGGGTCATGCTTGATCCCTTGTTGTAAAGCATGATCAGTTTACTAGTGCAGTTTTCAATTTAATAGAGTAAAACGAAACATGAAGTTTGATTTTGGAGCATTTGGGATGAATATACTTCATAGAGCTATCTGATAATGAATTGTGCACAATCGTGACTGACACATGGATTTTCAGCATTAGCATTTGAAGAGTTGCAAATGTTTATCACAATAATGAAAAGTTAACCCCAATTTAAAGGGACTTATTGCCTTCGGATTGGGTGCTTTGGGCTGTAAAAGCATTTGTCATGAAATTGATATGGTTGGAAAGATGTTTTAAAAGTAGCATGTAATGATTCATGCAAATATCCCTCGAAAATGTGTGGTTTTCCTTTTACTTTATGAACTAACATGATCTGCTATTTCCATAGAATAATACTTTTGACTCCACAAAATTACACTGAGTGGGATTCACACTGAGTGCAGGTGCTCACATCACGTCGCATTGCCCAAAGAGCGGACAAAGACAAGCTACCCAAGTTCCAGACAATAATTTTTTACTTTTAAATATTTCTGAATTTTTGTCAATGATATGTCTTTACAGGTTGCCATCGGTAGGATTAAGACCCTTGAGGAGACAGTGGAGGCAGAGAGAGCTGCTCATCTAGAGTCTAAATTCAACTCTGAGCTCGTTCAGGTGAGATACCAATTGATGGATGATGACCAATCAGGACATGTTGTCTCACATCACATGACAACATATTCATAATAATAATAATAATAATAAAAGTGGCTTCTTATATAGCGCTCAAATCCGTCACTCAGTGAGGCTCATGGCACTCCAACATTATTACCCCAGGACCCAGGTCACTGGGTAATTTGTTTCATTCCTTAAACCATCTCAGCTCCCTTTGGGAGTATACAGCCTGTGCTGCCAAGTATGTAGCGCACCAAGCTAAATCAATCACAAGAACTATCTCTGCCCTCACAGGTACCCATTTATACCCCTTGGTGAAGAGAAGCAATTGTAGTTGAGTGTCTTGCTCAAGGACACAACGTGTCATGACTGGGATTCGAACCCACACTCTGCTGATCAGAAACACCAGATCTTGAGCTGATGCATGAAACAGCTCGGCCACAAAATACCACATGTTTCTTTACTTGTCTTCAGGCCTGTGATTCATCAGGATTTTTCCAGTGTTTTTTGTTTCATTCACCTCCCTTGGCCATTGGATTTTCATAAAAGAGGTGAATTCTCCATCAAAGAGATGAAAGACTCGGCTCTTGTTATGATCAAACCTGTAGATTTTTATTTAGTGGTGATGTAAAGAGTCTGTAAACCTCTGAAATAAAATATCTTATTTCTTTAGGAAGCTTCGGAAGGTTGTGGGTATAGAAGGGGGGGGGGGACCAGGCCTGCTAGCCATTTTCATGTCAAATCTAATCTCTGATAAAAAGCATTCATTATTATATCAGGATTGGAAAGACGTCTACAAGCAGCTTTGATTGACAGTAAGAATTCAACCTTAATTTTTACAGCTCAGAGTAAGAGATCTGCAAGGTGCTCTGGAGGTAAAGCAGTCAGCTCACTCAGAAGTAGAACACAATGTCGAGATTATGACGCAGCAGTTGAGGTAAGTTTTTGAGGTGTCTAGATTTCCCTGAACCTAGAGAGGGGCTCCAAGCTCAAATTGAGTTTTGTGATACACTCAGTTTGATAGAGTCCTCATGAAAGTGGGGAAAAGTTACAAGTCTCTAACTTCATCTTGAAATGGTGTAAAATGTTATTTATTTCGTAGTCTTTTTGAGCGAGATTCGAAACACGACATCATCGGACAACAAAAGTAAATTAAAATGGGTCTGTGCATTCCAAAGAGGAATTTCTGCCCTTGTCAAAAGTTTAAATACAATGCCATTTTGATTAAATATCATCAAAAGTCAGGAGGAATGAACTCAAAATTGTAAAGACCATATATTTGACATATTATATGTGACATCATTGAATGATTTCAGATTTTGAAAAAAATTGCACTTGAAGGGTATCAAACACAGGTTTGCATGTTTTACCATTTTAATGTGAGGTTAGAGACTAACTTTTTTTCCCTTTTTCATGAGGACTGTATCTATTGGAAAATGAATGGATCACAAACATGAAATCGTCCTTGGAGCATCTCTTTGAACACTGATACAGATCAAAGAGTTCAGGGAGACCCAGGCAATGGGAGACTTTTAGGAATGCTAGTTGTCAGCAGACTAACCAAGTAAGGCCATTGTTGTCTGGAATGTGGCCATGCTTGGAAATATGTGAACAATGAAAATTTACCCAGAATGTCCAATGCCACTTAGTGTTGCAATGTCTCTTGTTGCCCATTTTGATGGGTTCGTTTTATTTTTAATCAAAATTCACACCCGATGATAATTTTTCCTTCTTCCCTCTTTCTGTAGGGATGTTGAATCAGGACTTGAGGAGGAGAGGAAATCTGCAAGTAATTTCAAGCAGCAAGTGAATAGGTTGGTCTTAGTTTTACTCAATATATTCAGGATTTCATGGGGTTTTTTTCAATAAGAAATAAAATTGAAATAAGCTGTTGCAAACTGTTTACCAACCAAAAGGACCTATGGTACAAATGCGATAAACAGTTAATGGCCTGACAATTCGACCCTAGCAGAGTCTTTCTCAAAGCTAAATGAGAAAGACTCTTCTAGGGTCAAAAGGTATGGCTATTAACTTTTTTGAATTTGTTTTAATAGACATTCTTTTGGCTTAAAACTTTTTCACAGATGTGAACTTGTGTCTACCAGCTATAACCAAGTTCGCACAAGGACCACTTGTCGAATAGAGGCCCTAGTCTTCCCATTTGTAGTGAGGTAGACAGTCTGTAAAAGATGTCATGGCCTCCCTGATCTCTGTGTAATTCCTGGTCTGGTGTCACAATACAAATCACCTAGGGAATATTCACAACTCATTTTAAATGTGCACAACTTTAAAATGGTTGAAAAATATGTCTGAAATGCTTTATATATTTGTTTTATTTAAACATTTATTATTATTAATATTCTTTTTAGAAATGAGTAAAACAATTAGTTTTGATATCGCAAGACCAAACCTTGTTTGAAACTAGTGAAAACTAATAACATGGTTTACACTTTTTGTGTGTGACATTCAACGACAGATAAAGCTTAAATTTTCACAGGTTTATTATCTCCTTATCTATATAATGGGTTGCATAAAAAAAAAGCGGACACTGGTCTTTGAAAATAACAAAAGTGCTTCAAGATGAATCTTAGTGCTTTGGGTAACTTACCTCAGACAAACCAAATGTATGTTTCTTGTACTGCACTGACCTCAACACAAGAATGCTTTATATTGTAAACAGGGTTTGCTCTAACCTTTGTCAGTGACTGGCCAGCGGGACCAGTCAGCTTGTCATTTCAGTGACTAGCCAGTGGGACCAGTCAGCTTGTCATTTCAGTGACTAGCCAGTGGGACCAGTCAGCTTGTCATTTCAGTGACTAGCCAGTGGTACCAGTCAGCTTGTCATTTCAGTGACTAGCCAGTGGTACCAGTCAGCTTGTCATTTCAGTGACTAGCCAGTGGTACCAGTCAGCTTGTCATTTCAGTGACTAGCCAGTGGGACCAGTCAGCTTGTCATTTCAGTGACTAGCCAGTGGGACCAGTCAGCTTGTCATTTCAGTGACTAGCCAGTGGTACCAGTCAGCTTGTCATTTCAGTGACTAGCCAGTGGTACCAGTCAGCTTGTCATTTCAGTGACTAGCCAGTGGTACCAGTCAGCTTGTCATTTCAGTGACTAGCCAGTGGGACCAGTCAGCTTGTCATTTCAGTGACTAGCCAGTGGGACCAGTCAGCTTGTCATTTCAGTGACTAGCCAGTGGGACCAGTCAGCTTGTCATTTCAGTGACTAGCCAGTGGGACCAGTCAGCTTGTCATTTCAGTGACTAGCCAGTGGTACCAGTCAGCTTGTCATTTCAGTGACTAGCCAGTGGTACCAGTCAGCTTGTCATTTCAGTGACTAGCCAGTGGGACCAGTCAGCTTGTCATTTCAGTGACTAGCCAGTGGGACCAGTCAGCTTGTCATTTCAGTGACTAGCCAGTGGGACCAGTCAGCTTGTCATTTCAGTGACTAGCCAGTGGTACCAGTCAGCTTGTCATTTCAGTGACTAGCCAGTGGTACCAGTCAGCTTGTCATTTCAGTGACTAGCCAGTGGGACCAGTCAGCTTGTCATTTCAGTGACTAGCCAGTGGGACCAGTCAGCTTGTCATTTCAGTGACTAGCCAATGGGACCAGTCAGCTTGTCATTTCAGTGACTAGCCAGTGGGACCAGTCAGCTTGTCATTTCAGTGACTAGCCAGTGGTACCAGTCAGCTTGTCATTTCAGTGACTAGCCAGTGGGACCAGTCAGCTTGTCATTTCAGTGACTAGCCAGTGGGACCAGTCAGCTTGTCATTTCAGTGACTAGCCAGTGGTACCAGTCAGCTTGTCATTTCAGTGACTAGCCAGTGGGACCAGTCAGCTTGTCATTTCAGTGACTAGCCAGTGGGACCAGTCAGCTTGTCATTTCAGTGACAAGCCAGTGGGACCAGTCAGCTTGTCATTTCAGTGACTAGCCAGTGGGACCAGTCAGCTTGTCATTTCAGTGACTAGCCAGTGGGACCAGTCAGCTTGTCATTTCAGTGACTAGCCAGTGGGACCAGTCAGCTTGTCATTTCAGTGACTAGCCAGTGGGACCAGTCAGCTTGTCATTTCAGTGACTAGCCAGTGGTACCAGTCAGCTTGTCATTTCAGTGACTAGCCAGTGGGACCAGTCAGCTTGTCATTTCAGTGACTAGCCAGTGGGACCAGTCAGCTTGTCATTTCAGTGACTAGCCAGTGGGACCAGTCAGCTTGTCATTTCAGTGACTAGCCAGTGGGACCAGTCAGCTTGTCATTTCAGTGACTAGCCAGTGGGACCAGTCAGCTTGTCATTTCAGTGACTAGCCAGTGGGACCAGTCAGCTTGTCATTTCAGTGACTAGCCAGTGGGACCAGTCAGCTTGTCATTTCAGTGACTAGCCAGTGGGACCAGTCAGCTTGTCATTTCAGTGACTAGCCAGTGGGACCAGTCAGCTTGTCATTTCAGTGACTAGCCAGTGGGACCAGTCAGCTTGTCATTTCAGTGACTAGCCAGTGGGACCAGTCAGCTTGTCATTTCAGTGACTAGCCAGTGGGACCAGTCAGCTTGTCATTTCAGTGACTAGCCAGTGGGACCAGTCAGCTTGTCATTTCAGTGACTAGCCAGCGGGACCAGTCAGCTTGTCATTTCAGTGACTAGCCAGTGGGACCAGTCAGCTTGTCATTTCAGTGACTAGCCAGTGGGACCAGTCAGCTTGTCATTTCAGTGACTAGCCAGTGGGACCAGTCAGCTTGTCATTTCAGTGACTAGCCAGCGGGACCAGTCAGCTTGTCATTTCAGTGACTAGCCAGTGGTACCAGTCAGCTTGTCATTTCAGTGACTAGCCAGTGGGACCAGTCAGCTTGTCATTTCAGTGACTAGCCAGTGGGACCAGTCAGCTTGTCATTTCAGTGACTAGCCAGTGGGACCAGTCAGCTTGTCATTTCAGTGACTAGCCAGTGGGACCAGTCAGCTTGTCATTTCAGTGACTAGCCAGTGGGACCAGTCAGCTTGTCATTTCAGTGACTAGCCAGTGGGACCAGTCAGCTTGTCATTTCAGTGACTAGCCAGCGGGACCAGTCAGCTTGTCATTTCAGTGACTAGCCAGTGGTACCAGTCAGCTTGTCATTTCAGTGACTAGCCAGTGGGACCAGTCAGCTTGTCATTTCAGTGACTAGCCAGTGGGACCAGTCAGCTTGTCATTTCAGTGACTAGCCAGTGGGACCAGTCAGCTTGTCATTTCAGTGACTAGCCAGTGGGACCAGTCAGCTTGTCATTTCAGTGACTAGCCAGTGGGACCAGTCAGCTTGTCATTTCAGTGACTAGCCAGTGGGACCAGTCAGCTTGTCATTTCAGTGACTAGCCAGTGGGACCAGTCAGCTTGTCATTTCAGTGACTAGCCAGTGGGACCAGTCAGCTTGTCATTTCAGTGACTAGCCAGTGGGACCAGTCAGCTTGTCATTTCAGTGACTAGCCAGTGGGACCAGTCAGCTTGTCATTTCAGTGACTAGCCAGTGGGACCAGTCAGCTTGTCATTTCAGTGACTAGCCAGTGGGACCAGTCAGCTTGTCATTTCAGTGACTAGCCAGTGGGACCAGTCAGCTTGTCATTTCAGTGACTAGCCAGTGGGACCAGTCAGCTTGTCATTTCAGTGACTAGCCAGTGGGACCAGTCAGCTTGTCATTTCAGTGACTAGCCAGCGGGACCAGTCAGCTTGTCATTTCAGTGACTAGCCAGTGGTACCAGTCAGCTTGTCATTTCAGTGACTAGCCAGTGGGACCAGTCAGCTTGTCATTTCAGTGACTAGCCAGTGGGACCAGTCAGCTTGTCATTTCAGTGACTAGCCAGTGGGACCAGTCAGCTTGTCATTTCACTAGTCCACCAGCTTTTGCACTGGTCCATATTTCATGTAAAATAGGGATGCTTTTCAACACTGCACTAGCCAGCCGGACCACTTGGAGATAATATTTGACTGGTCCTCTGGTGTTTTAACTGGTATTTGGCCAGCGGACCATCAACACTGCACTAGCCAGCCGGACCACTTGGAGATAATATTTGACTGGTCCTCTGGTGTTTTAACTGGTATTTGGCCAGCGGACCACAGTTAAGGGAGAACCAAGTTCTAACTATCTGAGGTGTTTATGAATTACAGTCTGAGCAGAGAGAATGAATTGATCAAGCAGCAATTGAGCGCCGAGATCGACAGCAAGAGGACGATCATCTCAAACCTCTCCACCCAGCTAGAGATTCACCAGAAAAACTTTGATGAACTGAAAGAGGAACTAGCCAAGGTAAATACCACCCTTTGATAGTAGGGGGGGATCTGTGAGTGGGTTGGTGGCAGCAGATCAGGGTGTCTATATCATTATATTTGTTTGGTAGTCATAGAAAATATACCCCCACAGTTTACTTTCAATATTTTGATTTATTGTGTAATATTTTCTTAAGGCATGATATACTTTTGGTAATTGTCAAAGACCAGTATCCTCACTTGGTGTATCCCAACTTATGCATAAAATAACAAAGTGAATTGGGCTGAATTGTTCATCAAGGTTTCAAGAAAATAATGAAAGAAAAAAACTCCCTTGTTGCATAGAATTGTGTGATTTCAGATGCCTGAGAAAGTTTTCGTGCCTGACGCCTTTTTCACATTCAAATTTTGAGGTGAAAAATTACCTCCTTCTCTAAAACTACATTACTTCTAAGGGGGTCATTTCTAACAATGTTTTATAATATCAATAGCTCTCCAGTGCTCTTGACCAAGTAAGTTTTTATAGACATTAACAAGCTTGTAGAGTAATTACCAAAAGTAAACTCTGACTTTAACCTGTAGAAATTATTCAACTATTCAAAAGAAGCGCCCTCTTGACAAATAGACTGCTTACCCCAAAACAACCATCCGTCTTTACTAACCAAAAAAACCAAAACAGTTTGGTTAAATTGGCGTTTGAAGCTTTGCATGGTGTGAAAAATAAGAAGTAACTATAAATTAATAAATAGTAAACGTGCGGGTACAACCATGTATTAAATCTCTTTTGTGGGAGTGTTGGCTCTGAAAAGAGCCGTTGTGGTCTAAGAATGAGAACTTGTCACCGATGGTCGTACTGGAGACCACATCGGCTCTTTTCAGAGCCAGCACTCCCACAAAGAGATTTAATACATGGTTGTACCGAGTTTACTATTTATTTATTTATAGTTACTTCTTAGTTTGGTTAACATTCATTAGTTGTTTATATTATATTCAATTGCAGGCCAAGAAGCGTCAGTTGTACATGGAGGAAACCTACGGGGGTAGCATGAGAGAATTGGAGTTGCTCCTTCACAACTTCCAAATCAACGGGGAGACCAGCACGGCCAAGAAAGGGAAGAGCAAGAAAACCGCAACTCAGAAGAACGAGAACTTGTCACCGATGCTCGTACTGGAGACGTTACGCCACACATTGAAAGATTACCAGAATAGAGTGGATAGTACCTCCCAGGAGGTAGGGGCAATTTCTTGCTATTAGTTTTAGAAAAGAAAGTTTCCAGGGATGTGATTTCTCCATTTTTCCCCTCAAAAAAAAGAAATCCGTTTTTTTGCCCCCCCAATAAAAAAATATATAATTTTTTTATTTTGTATTAACTTAAGATCAAATTCATCAAAAAGTTAAGATAAAACCATAGTTAAAAGCCCCAGATTGCTGAGTAGGGCTTTTAAAACCAAAAATAAATGTTATTAACGGGCTTCGTGCTCGCAAGCTTTCGCGCTTTGCACTCAGAGTTCAGTTGTTTTTCAACAGCCAATCACATCCCATCAAGAAACACAAAAAAGAAGGACCACTTTTCTACTGTTGCGATAGCAGTTTTTCCATTGTTTGTAACCTATGTTTTAAGTACCTGAAACCACCCCAAAAGTTTTTTTAAAAATGTGAATGGACATGCAGGCCTACAATGACAGAAAATTTAGTTGATTAGACTTTTTCTTAGAATTTTTCTGAGAATGTAGGTAATTTGTTCCTGTCCATTTTTTTTTTAAGTTTAAGGGCAATTAAAAAATTTTAATAAATAGAAACCAACAATTAAATCAACTCCAAATGTTTTTCAGTATAAGCCTGCATGCCCATTCACAAGTTAAAACACTTTTTTAGATGGTTTCAGGTATTTAACTAAAAATGTACAACAATTAGAAAAAATGCTAACTTGACGGATGCAAAGTGGTACACATTATCGTATTGTTAGCGAAAAGGAAGTCTTTATGTCTTTTTGACATACTAAAAATGAACAATTTGGGTGACTTGGACTCTTACATACCGTCTTTTACCCTTTTTTTGAAATATCCTATTACAAATGAAATTTCAGCAAAAAAATAGAGCAACTGGATTTGGAGGTAAGAAAGATCAGAAAGGTAATGATTATTATTTTTCAAGACTCGCCAAACTGATGTGGATTTGTGTTTTTCCGTACAGCTGTTCAGAATGAAGTCTAGATGTGAGAAGATGACGAGTGAATGCGAGACGTATAAAGAGGTCACATGGACAAGAAGCCAGACAGCGCAGGTAGGTCACATTAAAAAAAACAATTGTTGATCATCCCCACCCGACCGTTCAAAACCCCCCGACCCCATTTATTTTTTATTTTATTTTTTTTTCAGTCAAATTTGGCTCTGACATTGTGTTGATCTATTTTTCCCATGTCTGGATATCTCTTTATACTTTTACTGCCCAGATTTTTCAGCTGATATTTTTTCAAAATCTATAGGTTTGAAAAGATGTTTGAAGAAGGTTTTTATTCATGTTGGCAAAGCACTGGAACAATTCTTCACATATTTACTGCGTTTTAGTTTTTTGAAAATTTTTATAGAAAATGTCATCTAGGAGTTAAATGGGTTTAACAAAACAATCAAAAACACACAAACCCTCTGTTTTATAGTGATTGTGATGATTTCTTTATTCTTTATTTCATATTTGGCTATGTCAACAAAAATAAATAAAAAATAAAAAATAAAAATAAAAACCGCCCTCCCACCCCCACCCTCCGAAAAAAAAGGACGATCAACAATTTTTTTTTTTTATGTGGCCTAATAATAATAATAATAATAACTAGTTCTTATATAGGGCATTTTACAATAACGTCTCAATGCGTTAGTGCCCTGGTCATTGGGCCAATAACATTCCTTTAATCTTTCTCAGCTCCCTTGGGATTATACAGCCCGAGCTGCCGTGGCGCTCAGAAGCTTTTTCAAACACAATATCAACATCTACCCTCGCAGGTACCCATTTATACCCCAGGGTGAAGAGAAGCAATTACAGCGAAGTGTCTTGCTCAAGGACACAAGTGTCATGACCGGGACTCGAACCCACACCCCGATGACTAAACCGAAAAACTTGAATCTGATGATCTAAACCACTCGGCCATGACACCCAATAAGAATTGTTATGTTGCGCTTTATCTACAGGCATCTCATGGCTCTTGGTAGTTTAAGACAGATAGGCAGACCTGTTTTGAACTATGAGACCAAAAAGCTCCTTGTAATAGTACACAAGGTGCTTATTTCAAGGTGCTGAAATGATTCGTGCATGAATCGTTTCTCAGATTCAAATGTTTTGAGGTCAAAAATATCCACACCATAATTCTTCGAAGAGAATCCTTTCTCAAAATAGTTTATACAATCAACAGCTGCAGTGCCTCTCACCAAGTTATGGTCATTAATTTTTGGAGTGATTTACCAATCTTCGACCCTACCCTTTCAGGATCTTCAGCAGAAGTTCGCTAACAGCTGTAAGGAGCTGGAACAGCTTCGTCATCAGCTGAGTGAGAGTCAGTCTCAAGTAACCACTCTGAGGATGGAGGTCCAGCGAGCAGCCCATGAGGAGGAGACGGAGAAGGCTCGTGCGGCTGAGATAATGGAGGAGTTCGGGAGACGGGTTAAGGAGAACCAAGATGAAGAGGAGGTTAGCGAATTAGACCTGGGTTTGATTTCACAAAAAGCTGAGATGTGTATCCATCTGAATAGACTGTGCAAGTCTTGTGCGTACTCAAATATTGGGACCTGTTAAAGTGTGCGAGTTTATTTTATGCGTTAAAGGCATAGTATACCTTTGGTTTTTGGAAGCGTTCGATTGTTTTAATCCTATATAAATGTTTATATATACAATAAAACTAACCTGTGAAAAGGCTAATCATTTCGAAAGGTGGTCGCGTTTTTGAGATATCGCCGAAAATCCGGAGCGAATATGTCCACGCAGGAAGAATAATCCCTAATAGGAATACACAATCTGAGAAGCGTTTCTGACAGATTCAAATTTGGGGGTATAAAAACTGATATATTTGTACATAACAACAAAACTTTGAAGTGAAATGTTTCTCAAAATGCTTTATACTGTCGGAAGCTGCTGCAGGCTTCTAACCAATAGGTTTTTATTGCCATGAATTTTAAGAGTGATTACCAAACGTATACAGACCCTTTAAAGCAATGTACATGGTACCAATGTTTGAATACACGCAATATTTGCATGGTCTATTGCTAAGTAAAGCATGATGTCGCAATACTGTGGTGATATTTGACAGCTCATCTCATGATAAATCTTAGTGTTTTGTGAACTGAGCCCCGGTACTTTTTTTTTCTTCTGTAAGGGCAAGTCTATTTTTCCTTGATAGTAAAGGATACCTCTGTGAGAGAACTTGTTTGAAAATGTTTTAAGGGGGCTCCATGGCAATGATCAGCGGCACTGAGCCAAGGACCAGGGGCACCGAGGCAATGGAATAGTCCAGATTTAACCTCTTGATTATATTTTGTCGACAATGCGCTCATATGCATCCAATATTTGTATACTGTGAGCACTAGCCAACGTGTCACCTTGGAGCCGATGGAAGGTTTGCTGTTAACTTTTTCAGTGACTAGCCAGCTGAACCAGTCAGCTTGTCATGTCACAAATCCATTAGTTTTTTCCATATCATAAGGTTTTCTTTCAATGCTGTTTCTTACATGCTGTTGAATTTTGACAGATTGGTTCTTAGTAAAGTGGCTTTGTGCACTTTTGGAATAAAGTACAAAATTTGGTACACAGTATTTGAGAAATACATTTTATTGACCCCTTGTAGATGCCAAACAAACGTACCTCCAAAAAATGCCCGTCTATTATTTCCGCCATTTTGGAAGTCAATTCCTTTGTGTGCAATTTGACTCCCAAAATGGCCGACAGGACAGAAGTGCGCTGTGAATTTTGCAAGGGGTCAATATTGGGGCACCGCTAATTTGCATATTATACCAAGAGGTTTAGAGTCAATTATCAAAGTACTGTTTTTAACCAACAGAAACGAAGGATTTACCTACATAGTTTGTATCAACGCATCATGGCTGGACGCGTCGTCTTAGATCCCAAGGAACCAATTCTTAGTAGCTTCACTTGGGAGGAACTCAGCATTGCTGTGCAGGACCAGGTAGTTGGCTTGATGACTGGGCTGAACCGGGCTAATGAGAGGGTAAGTTTGTTTAATGATGAGGCTGAAGCGGGCATAAGAGGTGATAAGTTGGTTTGATGACTGGGCCCAACTGGGGTAATGAAAGGGTAAGATTGTTTAATGATCGGGCTGAAGCGGGCATAAGAGGGGATAAGTTGGTTTGATGACTGGGTTCAACTTGGCTTATAAGAGGGTAAGTTTGTTTAATGATTGGGCTGAACATCAAGAAGTCCATGCATCAGTGATGCCAAGTATGATTCTCATCCTTTAGGTATCTCATTTTGAGACGGTGATACATAACAAGGACGAGCTCCTCAGGGAGGTACAACACTCCCATGAGGAGAGCTTGGAGAGACTGGCAGACGCAGGACGAGAACGAGACAGGGAGAGGCAGAGGCAGAGAGCTGAGCTGGAACAACAGTTTAGCCAACAACTGGCAGATCTTCAAGTCAAATCACAGGTATGGTGTCTGATGAATGTAGTCCGTTTAATATTATTATTATTATTATATATCTGGTAATGAAACCAAGGATGCCTCATTAGTAAACTTAGTCACTGTAGCTCGCAAGCCTGAGGAAACCTGTAAACAAGGGTGTATGTGAACCAGAAACACCAGGGTTAACCCCTACTCTTCCACAATAAGTGTTCTTGATTTGTTTACCAATCCTTGAAAATGGTACCTGCAGCTTATTGTCCCATCCAAAGGACAAGTCAATTGTGGTATCTTGCTCAAGGACACAATTGCCACGATCGGGACTCGAACTCACACTCTGCTGATCAGAAACGCCAGAGCTTGAGTCCGGTGCTGCCTGGCTACGACACACCACGGATGGATTGGGTTCAGCCCATCAGTAAAAAGGTTCTGAAATTGTCTCTCTGGTTATTTTGGGTCAATGTAAACAAGGAGTATTCTCATCGCTGTTTCAGAAAACTCAAACTCTTGCCGACCAGGCCTGGGAGAAGGCTCGCTTGACTGGGACGGTGAAGCAAGGTCTTCAAGCTGAATGTGCTGAGCTTCAAGCCAAACTCTCGCGGGCTCAGCAGGAGCGCTCATCTCTCCTCCTAGCCTGCTCACTTCTTGCCGGATCTCTGCTGCCGATGTTCTCAAGAGTCAACCAGCTCGCTGCTCAGAGGAGCTCGTTAGAGGGTCAAGTCAATCAGCTGGAGGCGATGAGGTGAGCTTGGCATAAATACACCTCTAGAGGGTGCTCTTCATATACCCCCGTCTTTCAAAAATGACATGGTCTTCCAGGGATTGGGCTTGTGAAACTTTCACTTTACGCATTTTTTAATTCCAAACTTCATGTTTTTTCCATGACTTAACTTTGTTTTAAAAAAAATGTTTGATCTCCTTAGCTGTAAACATTGCACATGCTCGCTATGCTTTCGATTGAGCACAAAGGCCATTTGTTAAAAAGTTGTTTTGTCTATATTCACCCTCTATACCCAAGCTTACTATTGTTGGAAAGAGAAAGATCAGATCTTTATAATGATGGTAAAATACAATAAGGTTGCTTCTATGCAATCCCGTCAAATTGGTGTGGAAAGATTCAAAATGTCCCAAAAATTGCTTTGGGCCATTTTGGTGAATACAAAAAAGTGTTCACAGAACACACTGAGGAAACAAAGACCAAGAACTCGAACATCTATTGGCCGATCTCAATTATTTTGGGATTATATGAAAGGAAATTAGATAAGTAAGACATTTTTTATCACTTATTATGCTCTGAAATGAAATCTTCAAGGTAATAATTGGGTTTGAAAAATTGAACTTTGAACACAAGCTTTCTGTTGTGTGAGAATATTTTCTTCAAGCTTGAGTGGTCAAACAATGTGGGCACCAGAGGTTATGTTAAAAGCATTTGCTAACGAGAGGGTTAAGTGAAATTTAGAATTGATTTTCTCTTTTAAATGATTTGTACAGACAGCAAGCAGCCGAGCTAGCTACTACACTTTCCATGGAGGTGGAAGACCTAAAGAAAGAACCACAGAATGGTAACGCAATCCTCAGAAACCCTGTCATGTTGTTCAGAAAAGCCGCCATTGCAGTAATGGCTGCCAACAGGTAAGTCTCTTCATCTTTTTTGAACCACTTCGAGTTGGTATTCTGAAAAAATTCCATTCCCATACACAGATTTTCGGGTATGCCACGCACAATGAACAAAACGCATGTAACATGCAAAGTTTGTTTGTACATCGGCAGATGGACATGAATTGATGTTGGGATCCCGAGCACTTAATATTGGCAGATTTTTTTCGCACAATATATTAGGTGAAAGCTTATAACTTTCTTGAGTCTATATAAATAGCTATTTAAGAATTAAATCTAAATTTTCGGCTCAAATTGGCAAAAAATCAGACCTATCCAAAATTATAATAATTTAAAACAATTATTGAACTGGAGAGTTTGAAATTGAAATATTACAACGCTGTCCAGGGTTTCAAAGGGACACGTCACAAATAACAGTTACACACAATCTCCCTCAAACGGTAACATTCACCAAAATGGTACAAGGTCCATCTTTGCACTGAGTGAGCTATCAAGTTAAAACTTGACAATTTATTTTTGTCAAATTCATCACCACTCCCACGTATTTAGCATTGCATGTACCTGTTTATCTTTGATTTAGATTGAGTCATTTAGGTCGGTGTAGCTGTCGTCTCTTCACTGCGGTGGATAACCCATCTGGTATTCATGCTATTCCTGTTTGTCTCGGTGATCCCAAACCACCTCAGAGACAGTTTGCTGGTAAGGAGCGAGCATATAATAATACTGGGGGCCAATTTCATAGCGCTGCTTAACGGTAAGCAAATTTTCCTGCTAACTATAGCAGACAAATTTGCTTAAGCTTACTTCACAGGTTAACAAGAAAACAAGGCGGCCGGCTTGGGCATTTACCATGGATTTGCATTGTTATGTCATTCATTTTCTTACAGTAAGCACCGGAAAGTTAGCATGCCTTTTTGTGTGCTTACGATAAGCAGCGATTTGAAATGGAAACTTGCCCAGTAAGCACAAAACGGCCCCTAAACAGCTCTATGAAATCCCTGCTCATCAGGCAAACATAGTATATTCTTCAAACTTTCTCAACTCCCTGCTTACTAGCGCCCAGGGGTTAATCCAACGTATTATAACTCATTGCAGCCCTCCCAGGTTCCCATTTATACACCTACATTTAGGTTAGGAATCTCAAGCTCAAGGACACAAGTGTCAAGTCCAGGATTCAAACCCATACTCCAATGACTAGGCTATCTGAACTTAAGTCTGATGCATTAGACCGCTGAGCCACCACATGCCACACTTGTTTGGGGTAAAACCTTCTAGTTCTGTTCATAGATATTGCCTAGCCCCCGACCCCAGCGAATGGGCCGTCTAAGACCTAGTCTATTATTTCTATTCATAAATGCCCTTTTTGTTCAAAAGTGTAATACTGCAGGAAAATCTGTGAAAATTTTCTGTTTTATAGGCCTAAATTTTCAATTATGTTTACGTCCATGGCTCCATTTCGCAAAGGGTCATGGTTGTGAAAGGCACGCATGTTAATGGATTTTACATTGAGTACAGTTATGTATTGATTGATTTATATGTGAATTAGCACCTGCGTAAGTTAGTGTGCCAACCTACGTATGGCTGTGGAGCAAAGCGCCTGTGTGTACAGCTCAAATTATGTCTCTATCAGCCGTTTGAAAACAGGTTTTAAATAGTCATGTGATCATCTTTCAACCTATAGGATTTCCTAAACTAACTGGGGTATTTATAAATAATTATAAAAAACGCGCAGGACTTTAAGTCTTGAGTGTGATGATGATGATATAAAACACTTGGGAACATAATCACAAAATTTACGGGGGGAAAAAAATTGAAATTCAAGCTACAAAAGATTTATTTTAGGTGAACATTTGCTGCAAACCTACTTGTAAGAAATTTCATTCAGTTATGCTTTGCGTGAAGTAGGATCACCTTAACTCTAATATAACTATTGTAATCATGAGTGTGTATTTATCTTATACAGGTTTGAGCTCAACTCAAGACAATCAGAGTAACAGAAGCTACGTTGAGAGACACTTATCGAAATGGTTTTCTGGCAAGTTGCTGCTCTCTGTCGTTGTAGATTCCTGTGCAGAGCTGCAGGAGGTACTAGGTAAGACAGCTCAGGTTTTTTTGTTTTTTTTCGTTTTTTTTCTTCTTAGTATTTGTTTGGTTTATTTTTCTTTATCAGATTTTTATCTATTTTCAAGTCTAGAATACACCGATCCATTAAGCCCCGCCCATTTCTCATTGACCAATCACAGCCGCGAAATCTGATCACCATTTGAGCCGTTTGGTGATCTTTGCTCTAATGGTGATCAGGTTTCGCGGCTGTGATTGGTCAACTCGTAAGGAGGCGGGGCTTAATGGATTGGTCTATTGAAATGCGAAAAAACCTATGGATACACAGTTTAAGATTTGAACCGTTATAATTTGAACAAGCACTAAGAGAAGATTTATTTCACTTGTATTATGGTTAAGTTTACTTCAATACTCAATAGAGTTGAAAGATATTATCAGACTGAAAGTCAACATTTGAAAAAAAAACACAAGACCGCTGGAATTATCCAGTTTATGACTTTACTGGCCCAATGCTAAAATCACTGGCATGCGGTCAAGTGTAAACTTTAAGCTCTGCTTAGATTAAGCAGAGCCATGTAAATGGGCCCTGATGTCAAATCACCCACCAACTCGGACGATAAATGTTACTTTATTTTTGTCTAGATCCGTCCGTCCACTCTCAACCTCAGGCCATCACCAATTCCGCCAGGTCTTGCTTCGTCAAACTCATATCCAAGTTGACGCCCATCTTCCAGACGTCTCCCCTTCAGCCCTCGAGGAGTTCCTACGGGAGCAGAGATAAAGGGATGCTAGTCAGACTCCTTGGGTACGGTTTGAGTCAAGGAATTGCTCACTCAAGCATAGATGGAAAGAACACCTTGGTATCAACGCAGGTACAAGAATAATACTCATAAAGGGGCTTCAAGGTCAAAAAGAGTTTTGTGATGCACTAATATTCCAATAGATAGAGTCCTCTTGAAAGAAAGGAAAAAGTTGCAAGTCTCTAACCACGCTGAAATAGTCTAAAAAATCGTTGTATTGGTTATTACTCTTTCAGAGCAAAGTTTTTAACATGATGTCATCTGACATCAAAGGGGTCTGTAAATTCCGAAGAGGAATTTCTGCGCCAGTGATGGGCTCAAATTTAATACCGTTTTGATTGAATAACATCAAAATTCAGGAATTAACTGAAAATTCTCTGTACAAAAACATACAGCCCATATTTTTGAAATGTGATGTCATCAAACAATTTCCGGATTCAGATAAAAATTGCACTTGAAGGGTATCAAACACAGTTTCATTTTACTCCATTTCAACAAGAGATTAGAGACTTTTAACGTTTTATTTTATGGGAGACTTTTGGGGGCACTAGGTGGCAGCAGACGCATTGTTTTTGGAAATTTGCGCACTCTCAGAACTAGGCATACAATGGAAATTTACCTGGAATATCTGCTGCCACCTATTGTTCATAATCTGTGCTCAAACACTTCTTAATATAATAATATATAATGTTCTACTGCACATGTCTACCAATAAGGTACTCAAGGCGCTAGAAGAAACAGAAACAATTTAAGACGGGTTTTGAATTTTTTTTAATTATGAGAGCAATTTGTGTAGCTTCTTTTAAGGGTTAACAAGGTGCTGCGGCGCACTCAGCAGCCACTGCCAGAAACACCGGGGCGAACCCCTTCTCTTAGCAATAAGTGTAACTGGGATCTTTTACGCGCATTACACAACACTTGGGACCAACTGCTTTACGTCCCATACGAAGGACGAAGCAATAACGGTTAAATGTCTTGCTTAAGGACACAAGTGCCACAAGGGACTCGAACCCACACCCAGAGGTTAAGTCCTGTACTCTTAACTGCTCGGCCACACACTTGCCTCTTTGATGAAATTGTTTTTTAGTTGCCCCTTTTCACTTTTACAGCAGATAATGGGCTGCTTACAGCGCAACATCATCTGTTTCACTCAGCGTCTTCAAACTGCGGAGATAGAGAGAAGGTCCCTCAGGGTGGAGGCAGCAAAGCTCAGACAAGACAACAACCAGCTACGACTCGAGACTGACCGCACGAAGGGCATTGAGAGTGAGGTCACACAACTCAGAGATATTGTAAGCATTTCCGGACGAGCTGTAACAAAGCAACCACAAACGTTTGCTTTTAGTTGACCCAATTCACCTGGCGTAAAATCTATAACTCATAGGGTTATCAAAAGGTAGAAATGCCATCTGTTTAACGTACCCCCTAAAATTGGGATCCTAGTTTCAGACCTTTTTGTCACAGGCCTGATATTCTTCCTACTTGAGTCTGATTTCCGATTTTTTTTGCCCTCGGGAAAAATCAGAAAAATTGTGAATAAATATCTTGAAAAATATATTAAACCATACACCACATGAACAAGTAGGTCAGCCCTTGTGACCAAAGATTATTTTCCTACTTTTTTCCAAGCACTAAATATCATGCCTGTTGTCAGCAGCGACTCTCACGCCCTGTCTACTGCCCTCAAACATCCTGATTCTTCAGGGTCCAGCTTCCTACTGAAGAGAATCAGAGCATCTTGATTAAAACATCAAGTTTTTACATTACCGGTTCTTTTCAGAACCACCACAACACATAAAAGAGATTCATGTACATGGTGTTACTGTTAACCTCACCAGACTCAATTCGTTTGTTTTTTCCTGGGTACAATTTTTTAATTCCACTTACCGCTCCCTTCCTGTTCCTTGCAGAGCCAAAACATGATCAAGAAGGAGAAGTTTGACAGCATCTGCCAAGAACTGAGTAAGGCGTTGTCACGGGAACAGCAAGCTCAGGAGTTACTGAATGAGCAGAGCAGTCAGCTGGAGGAGCTTGGGATGAGATTGAATTTGTACACCACGGAAGAAATAGAGAAAGATGCGACCATCACTGAGGCAGTCAAGGTAAAACGTTCTACAGACTGACTTCTCTATTTTCTCCTGATCCTAGATGGAAGCACTTCAAACTGGAAGTTTTAACCACTTCATGTTGGATGACGTATTTACATGCAAAAATGTTTTGTACAGATTTATGGCGGGCATTTTTTAACAGCCGAGAAAACACTAAGCATGTGGTGTAAGAATAAGGAAAAGATAATAAACAATAGACTAAAAAAATGTTTTTTCGCTATCATTCATGATTACTACCTGTATAAGTAACAATGTTTTGTATGGCTTTTGCACCTTTTCCTTTTATTTATCTTAATATTGCTAAATGATTCATCTCAATCTGAAAGGGTTTGTCCGAAGCCAAGATGGAGTTACGACGTAAGGATCAATCCATCCGTCAACTGAGCAAACAGTTGTCACATCTCGAAGAAGAGAAACGATCTCTCAAGGACGGCGTTCAAGACGTTCAAGACGTCTTACGCACCACTCACAAGTAGGTTCACATTTGTAGAGGATGTTTGTCCTATTTACCTGGGAGTAAATGTAGTGTGGCCAAGGGGTCTTGTTCATTGAAACAAAGTTCTGGTGGAGTCTTTGAAGTGTGTGTACAAATCCTGGGCCCTATTTCATCGAGCTGCTTAAGCAACAAAATATTGCTTACCATAATATGGTTTCCAGCCGAAATACCATGTCACATGCATCGTTTCTGACTGGTGTTCTGATAATTTTTGCTAAGCGCAAAATTTGTGAGCAAAATTCTTTGCTTAAGCAGCTCTATGAAACTAGGTCCAGGTCTTGACACTTTGTGCCCTTAAGCAAAACCTGTAACTCTAATTGCTTCTCAGCACCCAGGAGTAAATGGGTACCTGGGAGGGTAGAGATTGTGAGTGATTAGCAAACCCTAGTGCCCATTTGGCTGCCGGTGCTTCATACTCATAAGGAGTTGAGTAAAGTGATTTCTGTGCATTATAAAAACTGCTTATGCAGAAGTGTTCCATAATAGACTAGTCGGGTCTTTGGAAATGTTAATTGTTTAGCTATTTTTTTGTTATTTTATACTTTATCTGTTCTGATGTATGACTGAAAAATTAAAACACAGGCCATTCGTGAACAGCAACCAACTCATTAGTTTGCCTGTTTCTTAAATTTTGAGTCTTTTAATGTAAACTGACACTTGTGATGGACCAACATCAACAGTAACACATACAGTTGTTGATAATGTTTGACTTGTGGAAGCCAGCGTTTATTTTGTCTTCTTTATTCTTGATGAACAGAGAGAAAGACAAGCTGGCGGCTTATCTACGATCCATTCAAGCGGCTGTAGAAGAGACAAAGAGACAGCTGATTGGTAGATCGGACAACAGAACCATCGATGCTGCACTCAGACAGGTGAGTTATCTTTTATGTTTTTGTTTAGTTTTAATGTCAAGTCGTGTCTAGGCATTAACAATATGATGATGAAGCTGACAAGTTTGTGCCCAGATAGCGATTAACCTTCTCTCTGAAGCTGGCCCACGGTTGGGTAGCATGTGAAGGAAGAGAGATCTCTTGGGCAGTCAGGTTGGTGTAGTGGTATCTTGCCTCGCCTTCCACCTCTGGTAACCCGGTTCGAATCCCACCAGGGGCATTATGTGGATTGGGTTTTCAGTCCCTGCCTGACTGAGTGGGTTTTCCCTGGAATAATTTTCTGGGGTTTTCCTCCCACATCTAAAACTGAAACTTCCTACCTTCTCTTCTCTCCATGGGGTTCTTGGCTAGTACAGTGATCAAGTTCGCTTTTCTGAGAGCCCTTGGCTTCACAACCAGAAATTAATAAATGAAGTCTACATGTGGGTAGTAGATGGTAGAAATGATTGACCTTTGACGGTTAACACAGGTCGGTCTTACAACTAAGTCTGGCATTACACATAAAAGAACCCAGCACACTTATTGTGGAAGAGTAGGGTTTAACCCCGGTGTTTCTGGTTCACATAGCAAGCATCCTTGTTTACAGGTTTCCTAAGGCTTGCAAGCTACAGTGATTTAAGTTCACTTATGAGGCATCCTTGGTTTCATTACCAGAAATATATAAAATAATAATATTGTTAATCTTGTTGGTGAAGAGTTGGGATCAACGTTACAACCTCTTTCTCAATGCAGGTCTGTAGCCAGCTCTTTGGTTCTTTTTGGAACTCCTTGCCTGGTGCATGTTTCCCTCCATCCTACAATCTAGACTGTCTTGGGACAGGCTTAATATTCTTCCTATTTAAGTCTGATTTCTGATTTGTTTGCCCTTTGAAAAATTGTGAATAAATAGCCTGAAAAATGTATTAATCCGTACACCATATGACAAGTAGGTCAGCCCTTGTGCTCAAACATTATTTTCCTACTTTTTTCCAAGCACCAAATATCATGCCTGTTGGGAAGAATATCAATTCCTACCTTCAGCTCCCCTGAGTCATTTTCATCTGAAATGTTTTTGTGTAGCCCCTTTATACGAAGAGTGGCTTTTAGTCTTGTTTAGGGAGAACTTACATTACAATTATTAATAAAATGTTTTACAAATGTGTTTTGTTTTTTCAGGTGTTAATTCAACCGGAGAGGCATGGTATTGAAGGCATTGGTGCAGAAGTCATTGCAATCAAGGTCAGTTGCTTTGTGTTTAGAACACATCATGGGTAGGGAGAAGTGGGATGCGTGTCATTCAATGTGTCTCTAAGTTATGATGCTACTAATAAACAATAATTGAAACTAAAACATTGGAATAAACCGTTGTGTAAGTGCAAAATTGTGAATCTCCTAAAATAGCACTTAGATTACGTGCCAGTTTTAAATTATCCAAATGTCGTATCTTTCTTAAAATAGCCCGGATGTCATACAAAACAAGTAGGTGCTGAGATACAACGTTTTTGCACGCAGCATGTTCAAGGTTTCTGCAAAATTGAGTTACAATGTTTTTGCACTGATGCAACAAAAAAGTACAAAATGAGAACTGTAATAGTTATCATAGACCTAAACAAATCCTCTTTTTTCTTTTTCATTGTACATTGTTTTTTTGGTTTTTATTAATTCCAGAACCTCATTGCCTCATTTGTGGATGCAGTGCAGACTTCATTGTCTCGTCTGACGGCCTTAGAGACTGAAATCGCATCTCACAAAGAGCACATCATCACCCTGAAGGAGGAGCTCACTGCTGCCTGCAGAAGGGAGTACCCCGATGAAGAGGTCCGTAGTTTTTAGAAAATCTGATTACACGTCCAACAAGCGAAAGCGCCAATAAGTTATGAGTAGTATCAATCAAGCAAAAGACTATGAAGACTATGTTCTGATTTAGATGTGAGAGGAAAACCACATAACTAGGTTAGAAGGAAAACCCCAATTGGGGGAAACCCACAGAGCTACAATTGCTGCCAAAATGCCTGGGCTGCTTGACAATAAACATTACCCTCCCCCGTCCCCTTCACCCCTGCTCAATGTTGTTATCATTTTAGATTTATTTGTTTAGGATTCTTTGCCCATTTTAAGATTGGATTAATTGGCTTTTGAGTCACAGTGGTTCGGTTTGGTTCACTTTTATTATCCTGGCCATTTGAGAATGAGTTTGCCTTGTCATCTGATTCCAAAAGATGTTCTTGCCTTTCTGCTACTGTTCCATAACATTATTGCTGCATGTTACTTGAAATCTTGGCTGATTAAATCATAATAATGAGTATAAGGAGAGTCAACATTGAGTGTGGGCCGGGGGCCCAACGAGGTATGACCAGATAGTAGGTAAGGAGGAAAACCCAAAATGGGGTGAGGATGCTATTAGACATTCCTTACAGTGGCAACTTTCCATCTTCCTTTGGTAGGTTGCGGTGAGAGATACAAACTTTATGAGAACCCCTGTTGAGTCGTCCCGAATGCCAGAGCGATCATTTGGGAGGCTGCAACCTTTATATGAGACAGGCAGGAGCTACAAGGATGAATTCGTACCTCTCAGGTAGATTTAAAAGTCAAGGTCCACTTTACATTAGTTTGAGGGAAGCTATAGTACTGGGCCCAATTTCATAGAGCTGCTTAAGCACAAAAAGTAGCAACAAAATTATGCTTACCAGAATAAGGTCACCAGCCAAACTACCATGTCACATGTACAATTTGTGAATGGTATCCTGCTCATTTATGCTAAGCAGAAAATGGTTAAGCAACACTCTCTGCTCAAGCAACTCTATGAAATTGGGCCCTGATGGTAAGCTGGGTCGAATTTCATAGAGATATGGATCATTCTGAAAATACAGAGTTATGGATCATTCTGAAAATACAGAGTTATGGATCATTCTGAAAATACAGAGTTATGGATCATTCTGAAAATACAGAGATATGGATCATTCTGAAAATACAGAGATATGGATCATTCTGAAAATACAGAGTTATGGATCATTCTGAAAATACAGAGTTATGGATCATTCTGAAAATACAGAGATATGGATCATTCTGAAAATACAGAGATATGGATCATTCTGAAAATACAGAGTTATGGATCATTCTGAAAATACAGAGATATGGATCATTCTGAAAATACAGAGATATGGATCATTCTGAAAATACAGAGATATGGATCATTCTGAAAATACAGAGATATGGATCATTCTGAAAATACAGAGATATGGATCATTCTGAAAATACAGAGTTATGGATCATTCTGAAAATACAGAGATATGGATCATTCTGAAAATACAGAGATATGGATCATTCTGAAAATACAGAGATATGGATCATTCTGAAAATACAGAGATATGGATCATTCTGAAAATACAGAGTTATGGATCATTCTGAAAATACAGAGTTATGGATCATTCTGAAAATACAGAGATATGGATCATTCTGAAAATACAGAGATATGGATCATTCTGAAAATACAGAGTTATGGATCATTCTGAAAATACAGAGATATGGATCATTCTGAAAATACAGAGTTATGGATCATTCTGAAAATACAGAGTTATGGATCATTCTGAAAATACAGAGATATGGATCATTCTGAAAATACAGAGATATGGATCATTCTGAAAATACAGAGTTATGGATCATTCTGAAAATACAGAGTTATGGATCATTCTGAAAATACAGAGATATGGATCATTCTGAAAATACAGAGTTATGGATCATTCTGAAAATACAGAGTTATGGATCATTCTGAAAATACAGAGATATGGATCATTCTGAAAATACAGAGATATGGATCATTCTGAAAATACAGAGATATGGATCATTCTGAAAATACAGAGTTATGGATCATTCTGAAAATACAGAGATATGGATCATTCTGAAAATACAGAGATATGGATCATTCTGAAAATACAGAGTTATGGATCATTCTGAAAATACAGAGTTATGGATCATTCTGAAAATACAGAGATATGGATCATTCTGAAAATACAGAGATATGGATCATTCTGAAAATACAGAGTTATGGATCATTCTGAAAATACAGAGTTATGGATCATTCTGAAAATACAGAGATATGGATCATTCTGAAAATACAGAGTTATGGATCATTCTGAAAATACAGAGTTATGGATCATTCTGAAAATACAGAGATATGGATCATTCTGAAAATACAGAGATATGGATCATTCTGAAAATACAGAGATATGGATCATTCTGAAAATACAGAGTTATGGATCATTCTGAAAATACAGAGATATGGATCATTCTGAAAATACAGAGATATGGATCATTCTGAAAATACAGAGATATGGATCATTCTGAAAATACAGAGTTATGGATCATTCTGAAAATACAGAGTTATGGATCATTCTGAAAATACAGAGTTATGGATCATTCTGAAAATACAGAGATATGGATCATTCTGAAAATACAGAGTTATGGATCATTCTGAAAATACAGAGTTATGGATCATTCTGAAAATACAGAGATATGGATCATTCTGAAAATACAGAGTTATGGATCATTCTGAAAATACAGAGATATGGATCATTCTGAAAATACAGAGTTATGGATCATTCTGAAAATACAGAGATATGGATCATTCTGAAAATACAGAGATATGGATCATTCTGAAAATACAGAGATATGGATCATTCTGAAAATACAGAGTTATGGATCATTCTGAAAATACAGAGTTATGGATCATTCTGAAAATACAGAGATATGGATCATTCTGAAAATACAGAGATATGGATCATTCTGAAAATACAGAGATATGGATCATTCTGAAAATACAGAGTTATGGATCATTCTGAAAATACAGAGTTATGGATCATTCTGAAAATACAGAGATATGGATCATTCTGAAAATACAGAGTTATGGATCATTCTGAAAATACAGAGTTATGGATCATTCTGAAAATACAGAGATATGGATCATTCTGAAAATACAGAGTTATGGATCATTCTGAAAATACAGAGATATGGATCATTCTGAAAATACAGAGTTATGGATCATTCTGAAAATACAGAGATATGGATCATTCTGAAAATACAGAGATGGATCATTCTGAAAATACAGAGATATGGATCATTCTGAAAATACAGAGATATGGATCATTCTGAAAATACAGAGTTATGGATCATTCTGAAAATACAGAGTTATGGATCATTCTGAAAATACAGAGATATGGATCATTCTGAAAATACAGAGTTATGGATCATTCTGAAAATACAGAGTTATGGATCATTCTGAAAATACAGAGTTATGGATCATTCTGAAAATACAGAGATATGGATCATTCTGAAAATACAGAGTTATGGATCATTCTGAAAATACAGAGTTATGGATCATTCTGAAAATACAGAGATATGGATCATTCTGAAAATACAGAGTTATGGATCATTCTGAAAATACAGAGTTATGGATCATTCTGAAAATACAGAGTTATGGATCATTCTGAAAATACAGAGATATGGATCATTCTGAAAATACAGAGTTATGGATCATTCTGAAAATACAGAGTTATGGATCATTCTGAAAATACAGAGATATGGATCATTCTGAAAATACAGAGTTATGGATCATTCTGAAAATACAGAGTTATGGATCATTCTGAAAATACAGAGTTATGGATCATTCTGAAAATACAGAGTTATGGATCATTCTGAAAATACAGAGATATGGATCATTCTGAAAATACAGAGTTATGGATCATTCTGAAAATACAGAGTTATGGATCATTCTGAAAATACAGAGATATGGATCATTCTGAAAATACAGAGTTATGGATCATTCTGAAAATACAGAGATATGGATCATTCTGAAAATACAGAGTTATGGATCATTCTGAAAATACAGAGATATGGATCATTCTGAAAATACAGAGATATGGATCATTCTGAAAATACAGAGATATGGATCATTCTGAAAATACAGAGATATGGATCATTCTGAAAATACAGAGATATGGATCATTCTGAAAATACAGAGTTATGGATCATTCTGAAAATACAGAGTTATGGATCATTCTGAAAATACAGAGATATGGATCATTCTGAAAATACAGAGTTATGGATCATTCTGAAAATACAGAGATATGGATCATTCTGAAAATACAGAGTTATGGATCATTCTGAAAATACAGAGTTATGGATCATTCTGAAAATACAGAGATATGGATCATTCTGAAAATACAGAGATATGGATCATTCTGAAAATACAGAGTTATGGATCATTCTGAAAATACAGAGATATGGATCATTCTGAAAATACAGAGATATGGATCATTCTGAAAATACAGAGTTATGGATCATTCTGAAAATACAGAGATATGGATCATTCTGAAAATACAGAGATATGGATCATTCTGAAAATACAGAGATATGGATCATTCTGAAAATACAGAGATATGGATCATTCTGAAAATACAGAGTTATGGATCATTCTGAAAATACAGAGATATGGATCATTCTGAAAATACAGAGATATGGATCATTCTGAAAATACAGAGATATGGATCATTCTGAAAATACAGAGATATGGATCATTCTGAAAATACAGAGATATGGATCATTCTGAAAATACAGAGATATGGATCATTCTGAAAATACAGAGTTATGGATCATTCTGAAAATACAGAGTTATGGATCATTCTGAAAATACAGAGTTATGGATCATTCTGAAAATACAGAGATATGGATCATTCTGAAAATACAGAGATATGGATCATTCTGAAAATACAGAGATATGGATCATTCTGAAAATACAGAGATATGGATCATTCTGAAAATACAGAGTTATGGATCATTCTGAAAATACAGAGTTATGGATCATTCTGAAAATACAGAGTTATGGATCATTCTGAAAATACAGAGATATGGATCATTCTGAAAATACAGAGATATGGATCATTCTGAAAATACAGAGATATGGATCATTCTGAAAATACAGAGATATGGATCATTCTGAAAATACAGAGTTATGGATCATTCTGAAAATACAGAGTTATGGATCATTCTGAAAATACAGAGTTATGGATCATTCTGAAAATACAGAGATATGGATCATTCTGAAAATACAGAGATATGGATCATTCTGAAAATACAGAGATATGGATCATTCTGAAAATACAGAGATATGGATCATTCTGAAAATACAGAGTTATGGATCATTCTGAAAATACAGAGTTATGGATCATTCTGAAAATACAGAGTTATGGATCATTCTGAAAATACAGAGATATGGATCATTCTGAAAATACAGAGATATGGATCATTCTGAAAATACAGAGTTATGGATCATTCTGAAAATACAGAGTTATGGATCATTCTGAAAATACAGAGTTATGGATCATTCTGAAAATACAGAGATATGGATCATTCTGAAAATACAGAGATATGGATCATTCTGAAAATACAGAGTTATGGATCATTCTGAAAATACAGAGATATGGATCATTCTGAAAATACAGAGATATGGATCATTCTGAAAATACAGAGATATGGATCATTCTGAAAATACAGAGTTATGGATCATTCTGAAAATACAGAGATATGGATCATTCTGAAAATACAGAGATATGGATCATTCTGAAAATACAGAGATATGGATCATTCTGAAAATACAGAGTTATGGATCATTCTGAAAATACAGAGATATGGATCATTCTGAAAATACAGAGATATGGATCATTCTGAAAATACAGAGATATGGATCATTCTGAAAATACAGAGATATGGATCTTTCTGAAAATACAGAGATATGGATCATTCTGAAAATACAGAGTTATGGATCATTCTGAAAATACAGAGATATGGATCATTCTGAAAATACAGAGATATGGATCATTCTGAAAATACAGAGATATGGATCATTCTGAAAATACAGAGATATGGATCATTCTGAAAATACAGAGATATGGATCATTCTGAAAATACAGAGATATGGATCATTCTGAAAATACAGAGATATGGATCATTCTGAAAATACAGAGATATGGATCATTCTGAAAATACAGAGATATGGATCATTCTGAAAATACAGAGATATGGATCATTCTGAAAATACAGAGATATGGATCATTCTGAAAATACAGAGTTATGGATCATTCTGAAAATACAGAGTTATGGATCATTCTGAAAATACAGAGATATGGATCATTCTGAAAATACAGAGATATGGATCATTCTGAAAATACAGAGATATGGATCATTCTGAAAATACAGAGATATGGATCATTCTGAAAATACAGAGATATGGATCATTCTGAAAATACAGAGATATGGATCATTCTGAAAATACAGAGTTATGGATCATTCTGAAAATACAGAGTTATGGATCATTCTGAAAATACAGAGTTATGGATCATTCTGAAAATACAGAGTTATGGATCATTCTGAAAATACAGAGATATGGATCATTCTGAAAATACAGAGATATGGATCATTCTGAAAATACAGAGTTATGGATCATTCTGAAAATACAGAGATATGGATCATTCTGAAAATACAGAGATATGGATCATTCTGAAAATACAGAGTTATGGATCATTCTGAAAATACAGAGATATGGATCATTCTGAAAATACAGAGATATGGATCATTCTGAAAATACAGAGATATGGATCATTCTGAAAATACAGAGATATGGATCATTCTGAAAATACAGAGATATGGATCATTCTGAAAATACAGAGTTATGGATCATTCTGAAAATACAGAGATATGGATCATTCTGAAAATACAGAGATATGGATCATTCTGAAAATACAGAGATATGGATCATTCTGAAAATACAGAGATATGGATCATTCTGAAAATACAGAGATATGGATCATTCTGAAAATACAGAGATATGGATCATTCTGAAAATACAGAGTTATGGATCATTCTGAAAATACAGAGTTATGGATCATTCTGAAAATACAGAGTTATGGATCATTCTGAAAATACAGAGATATGGATCATTCTGAAAATACAGAGATATGGATCATTCTGAAAATACAGAGATATGGATCATTCTGAAAATACAGAGATATGGATCATTCTGAAAATACAGAGTTATGGATCATTCTGAAAATACAGAGTTATGGATCATTCTGAAAATACAGAGTTATGGATCATTCTGAAAATACAGAGTTATGGATCATTCTGAAAATACAGAGTTATGGATCATTCTGAAAATACAGAGTTATGGATCATTCTGAAAATACAGAGTTATGGATCATTCTGAAAATACAGAGTTATGGATCATTCTGAAAATACAGAGTTATGGATCATTCTGAAAATACAGAGATATGGATCATTCTGAAAATACAGAGATATGGATCATTCTGAAAATACAGAGATATGGATCATTCTGAAAATACAGAGATATGGATCATTCTGAAAATACAGAGATATGGATCATTCTGAAAATACAGAGATATGGATCATTCTGAAAATACAGAGATATGGATCATTCTGAAAATACAGAGATATGGATCATTCTGAAAATACAGAGATATGGATCATTCTGAAAATACAGAGATATGGATCATTCTGAAAATACAGAGTTATGGATCATTCTGAAAATACAGAGTTATGGATCATTCTGAAAATACAGAGTTATGGATCATTCTGAAAATACAGAGTTATGGATCATTCTGAAAATACAGAGTTATGGATCATTCTGAAAATACAGAGTTATGGATCATTCTGAAAATACAGAGTTATGGATCATTCTGAAAATACAGAGTTATGGCTTTTTTTGCACTTTTCCAACGAATAAGCCATTTGTGAGTAAGATTTGAATGCTTTGTTCAGTCACAGATGCTCAATTTGAATTAATCTGGCTAAATCCAATGTTGCTACGTCACTTTTGCATTGCACCCATCAAGGGCCCAAATAGAGCTGCTTAAGCAGAAATTATTGCTTAACAATTGTTTGCTAATATAAGCAGAAATGAAAGCATAGGTGGCACATAGCAACACCTTTAGTGACAGCCGCAGCCACAGCCCCAAATTGAGACACGTCCTTACTGTGGATACCATTTGTGCGGGCTAGAAGTAGCGAATACACCTGTTTATTTTGATAAACTAATGTTCAGGTTTAACACAAACTAACGCAACAATGCTTGCTGGAAAATGAGGAAGAAAAGGGCCAATGCCAACACGCACTATTTGTCTTTAAAAGACTTTAAAATGAGAACTTTGTTTTACTTGATTTCTTTTCAGGGAAGAACCAGATTTCAGCATTATGTCACAAGAGGGCGCTAGTCGAATGAAAACAAGGTAAGATGACCAGGAACCTGACAATAAAAATTCAGTGATGAAAACTTCTTCAAAGAAGATTTTTATCAATGTCGTCACTCCAAATCTCCCAATCTATGCACAGCAGAATGCATACAAAAACTGCCAGGCCCAGGTTATTTATTTATTTATTTATCTATTTACTTATTTATTTATTACACACCCAACAGCACAATTAGCTCCAATAACAGGATGAATAAGAAACAAGAAGAAATGTTCAGTTTTAGATGAGGGAGGAAAACCTTAGTGGGGAAAACCCAAGCAATCTGGCAGGGACCGAAAAACCCAATCCACACGCATGGATGAGGTATGAGGTGGGATTCTAACTGGGTCCACCGAGGTGAAAGGCGGGGAAAGAAACTACTGAGCTAACCTGACTTCCTGCAAGGGCAAGGCAGTTTTTCCTCAGTGAAGAGCACCTCTATGAGGGAAAATTTAAAATTGTACTTGTAATTGAGCATTTTCCGCCGCTACAAGGCATTGAACAGGGGCAAGTTGCAAGATGGCAGGGCAAGGCGTCTTGGTCTGGTTTTAGCATAGACATCCAAGGCATGTGATTTGCATTGTTATTGTTAACTAACCTTTTGGGCTTTAATGATTTGTTTTTTCAGTCTATACACACCTACAAGCACACCACTAGCTACCAGCACCCAGAGAAAGTCGCCCAGTAAAGCCAGGAGTTATAATCACCATTGATAGACACATGGTCTACGTGGTCTGCCTGGGTCTACCCAAGAAGCACCTGCTGAGGCATCAAAGAGTTCAAAACTGGGCAGCTTGGCTGGTAGTCTCTGCTAAGTAGACTGATCCAAGTGACACCAATCCTGAAGAGCCTGCACTGGTGGCTAGCTGCAGAATCAGATCTTGCTGCTTGTGTTCCGTTGCCTGAATGCTTCAGATCCAACAAATCTCACAGATATGTTGTCCATCCAAGAACCTGCTTGGAAGTTTGCCTTCCTGCTCACAAACTTCAGTCCTTCACATTCCAAGGAGTGAACGCAGTTTGGGGATCTTGCCTTCTCTGTCGCTGCACCTAGGATGTGGAAATATCAGACAATCTTCCTCAGTAGCCATCTTCCAAACTTCTCTTAAAACCCAACTTTTTTTGAGAGAGCTTTTTGTACGGTGCTATGAGCAAAGAGAAATGCATTGGAGCCTTTCAAATTTTAAGATTGATTCGTTGATAAACTACTTTCTTGTCAGCATGACTGTTCCATCTGTACAAGAGATCAGACATTTGGTACTTCCATTCTATCAACCTTTAACAGCACTATAAACCGCTATCATGATTCCAACCAACACTTTTTTGTTTGTTCTCAGTATGGCAAAAGCAATAGGAATCCCATTGTATCAGTAGGGGTTAGCTAGAGTTCTCCCTCAACAGTGGTCCTCAACAGTTTTAAAAACCTGAGGGCCAGTCGGAATTCTCTCTGAAGCCCTTTTCACACTACTCTATTCCCCAGGGTTAACCAAGGGGAATAACGGCTGGCGCTTTCACACTTGGATCCCTTTACCCCTAATCTACCCTGGCAATTTGGTATACCCCAGGAACTAGCCACCCCTGCTCTGGAGTAGGGGTAAGCGGTAAAACCCCGGGGTATTTTTGAAACATGCAACCGGAACCTCTTGGAATAGGGACCTAGGCTGGGACAGTGTGAAAGTGCGCTGGGGTAACTGTGGGGTGAACAAATTCCCAGGGCCTCCCCAGGGCTGTATTCCACAGGGATAAGAGATACAGTGTAAAAAGGGCTACCATGGTCCGCTTGGCTAGTTCAGTGTTCAAAAGCATTCCTAACTAATATAAAATGTGGACTGGTAAGAAAGCTGGGGGACCAGTGGAATTACAAACCAATTGATCCAGCTGGCTAGTTACTGGAAAAGTTCTGGGCAAACCCTGTTAGCTCTAGTGGGACTCTGGCTTAAATGTATAAGCTCAACAGGAAAGAAAGGGATAAACAAACAAGTTTTAACATTTTGTGCTAGATTTTATACTAGACTCTGCTGGGGTTAAAACATGAGGCCTTTAAACTATTTTTTGCATTTATGCCATAGGTCCTTTTGGTTGGTAAACAGTTTGCAGCAGCTAATTCTATTTTCTAAGTGTGTACCATTTTTAATTGGGCTCTCGAGTGAAGAATTGCAGTGGTTGTCTTGTTGGTAGTCTTTAATTTCCTTGCCTTGATTCTTGCTCTGGATTGGAACAAATCATGAATATAGAGTTGCACGTACAACCAGGTTATTTTAAGCGAGATACAACAGGTTTTTTAGGGGATGGGGGCATTGCCTTTCTCGAAAGGGGGGGGGGGAGGGGGGTAAGGAGCAGTGGCCATTTTTATTATTTTATTTTTTTATTTTTTTGAGGGCACTACATGTATTTGGATCTGATTTATTCCAAATAAAGAAACCTTGCTGAATTGAATACACTATTACCAGGGTAACTTTTTTACAAAATGTTTTTAAACTCAAACTATAAAAGTGCCTGTGTAAATTTCCCAAGTTTTTATTATAATAATTAAATGAAATACCACTTATTTTCAAAGTCCAGAAATTTAATTCCCTTGAATAGCAGTTAAACTTTTTGTTAAGGCCACTTTTTACAACGAGAAATTGTTTTAAATGCAGAATTTGAAAGAGGTTTTTAATTGTATATACTTTTTCAAAGATCAAATTGGATATATGTAAAATATTGACTGCCTTTAATGATCAAATTAAATTTGTTTTGAGCGAATTTTTTTGTTTGTCATTGTTTTTAAATAAGTTAGAATAAGAACAAAATTCTTGTGCAAAAAGTAACAATTTGGCCAAATGTTAACAACCAAGGCTTTATTTGGGAGGGTGTATCTAGTGGATTTTACATGAATGGAATCCTATAGACCTTATGCATTGACGTCACCAAGCCGCCATCTTAGAGGTAAACTGATGATGAAACAATGGAAACGCACTGATTTGTACGCGCGGCGCACAAGACTGGCCAATGAGCATCTTCCTTTTGACCTCTAGGTGAGGGCGCCCTACTCAAATGACGTCATATGCATAAGGTCTATTGTTTCAAGTAGTTTTTGAAGTATTCAAGATTTGTGAGAAGAAGAAAAAGCAAATTATGATTTTGATAAAAGTACAATGCACCCCATTATGATGTGCATCATTTACCATACATACACTGGAAGCCTCATGCATGCTCTTGTAGATTCATATTGACTTGAATGAAGCTTTTAAATAGGTATGGTTTAAGATTAATTGTGACTGAACGTGGGTTGAACATAAAGCCTGAATGTTTCCCCAAAATACAGCAATTATCCTTGGTTGTGCTAAACAGAGAGTTATCAGTAGCTTCTGCTGCATCGCTGTAGGGCATACAGTCACATTTTAAAATTTTAGCCCAAATTTGATAAACATGCTGAACTTGCCCATGATGATTTGTTTTCTTTAAATTTTGGCCATATTATTTTCAAGTTTGATTTTATGCTTTAAAGTAAAGCAGGCAACCTCACTGATGCCATTTCGTTTGATTTACCCATTGCATCTTTCATATGTTTCAAAACATTAAGAAATTCGGCAACAAAATCGATATAATTCTCCCTCCACAAACAAAGGGATATATAGATAGGTTGCAGTATGACGTAAGTCGGCCATCTTTACGGGCAATTTGGAACACACAGTCCCGCGTTACGCGTGAGAACGGCGTGCAGCACGCGCACATTTCGCAAAACTCATTGCATGATTGGTCAGTGAACAACGCGGCTGCGTTAATAATTAGAGCGCATGACGCGCCTGCATGCCAAAATGCAATTTGCCCGTAAAGATGGCGTCTAATGGGAACTATCTATACATAGCAATATCTCCCACATAGCTAATATCCTGGGTCAAGTTAAACAAAAAGTCATCACTGGTGCCTACTCGACATTTTAAATCATAAAACCGTTCCTTGAATATTTTGCCTAAATTTGATTAAAGGCACTGAACACGTTTTGTAATTGTCAAAGACCAGTATTCTCACTTGGTGTATCCCAACATATGCATAAAATAACAAGCCTGTGGAAATTTTGGCTCAATTGTTCATTGAAGTTGCAAGGAGAAAATGATGAAAGAAAAAACACCCTTGTTGTACAAATTAGTGTGCTTTCAGATAGGAATAAAAGGCTTGACTTAACGTTTTTTCAACTTTTTGGCCTAATTTTTAAGTTCGATTTTATGCTTTAAACTTAAACAGTCATCTTCAATGATGCAATTTCGTTTGACTTGACCTAGTTCATCTTTCATATTTTCAGCAAAATAATTTAATGTCATTTTTTTTTCAAAAACATTTCCTGGGACGAGTTAAATAAAACGTCACAGGTAGTGCCTACTGCATCATTTTGTTTACATAAAATTGCACCTTTAAAAAGTTGCCAATTCTTTAAAAAAAACAATATTTCCCAAAGTACAGCCAATATTGAGGTTAAAATATATATATATTTTTTTATGTCAACAGTGGTGCCTACTACTTCATTTTAAAGCAAAAGAATCAATCCTTAAAAAGTGGCTCGAATTTGATAAAAAAAACATTTAGCAAGTCACCATTATCATTTGGTTTATTTATTTATTTGTTTATTTGTCTTCAAATTTTGGCCTAATTTCCAATTGGAAGCCCCACTGGTGCAATTTTGTGTGACTTGACCCATTGCGTCTTTCATATTTTTTGGCGAAATAGGAATTTGGGCAAAATAATACTTTCCTTAAAAATATCAATTTTCCTCAAAATATAGCCAATATTGTGTTTCAAATACAAAAAGTCACCAATAGTTCATACTACACCGTTTTTAAGGTGTAAAATCGAACCTCAAAAATTGCGGCCCAAAATTTGATAATCGCCGGAAGATTATGCTATTCCCGTGACCGTATGATTTTTTTCTCAAGTTTTGCAGTATTTTCCGTAGCTCAATTTGATGCTCTAAAATGAACCAGGCATCTTCACAGCCATAATTTCGTTTGACTTGACCTATTGCATCGTTTATATTTTTCGAAATTGTAAAAGATTTATCAGCAAATTAAAGTAATAATTTCCTGCTTGTGCAGGTTTTTTCTGAAATTAAAAATATTTATTGCTCGCGGCAAGACGCGGGTCTCTTTCTGTACATAGTCTACAGAGGTGAGGAAGGTGCCGATTTTTTTTTTAAAACTACGTTTCGATTCCGTTTTGTCGGATTTATGTGACCATTCTTGCAGTTAATCTTATTCTTATTCTGTTTTTACTATTATTATTATTAGTAGTAGTAGTAGTAGTAGTAGCATTAGTAGTTGTAGCAGTAGTAGTAGTGGTAGTAGTAATAATTTCTACTACTTTTGTGCAACCGGCTATTACTTAATAATACTTATTGAATGGCTCTGGAATACGAACAGCAAGCAACTAATTTTAATTGGTTCAATCATTCAGCAGAGGGCGCGCTTTAGGGAAAATGGACGCCAACACGAGATGAGCCCTACGTCTCGCCAGTCTACATTTTACCAACTTTTAAGGACAAATCGTTTGTAATTGAACAACCTTGTCATCATGGACGACAACAAGAAGTCAAAGCTTTTCATATCTTCACCACTTGAGCTGAAGGATGATCTTGAAGAGGTAATATTTCGGTCTTTATTCCTTATATTTTGTTATGACAAATGTTGGACGGCAAATCTCCATGACTTTGTGTGCAGTGAACTTATGGCTGTTGATTCTTGTGCCGTTACCCATTCAAAAGTGAATCGCACTGCAGACAAGTTGCAAGTTGCAGTATGCTGCGTCGCTTGCCCGGGGTGCACCAATTCAATTGTTATTTTTTTTACAATGTATGTTCCTTAAAAAAGAGCTAAATATGTATAATGTGTTTTAACTTACCTCCCTTGAGCAGAGGCCTTTCTTTTTATTTTTTGTTTATTTGTTCGGAAATGCAATTTGCCAAAAAAGGGATTGCACTTTTTGCAGTCTGCATCTGATCTGGTATTTTCTAACAAATTACACTATTTTATGTGGGAAAGAGTGGCGATGAGGTCTTAAGTTAAATGGCAATTTAAAACTCTCCGACTTGTGGCCTTGTGTTAAAGGATCACACCAAGTTGAAGTCCTTACCACAGACTTCTGCGCTTACGATCGATGCCCTGCAAAAACTGTAAATTATGCAGAATTCCAGAGAAGGCCTACTAAGCAGTGCTATGAAATTCGGCCCAGTTTATATCAGTCATGTGACAATCGTAGGACGCCCTGTATTCAGGGCGTCCCTGAAATCGAGGCAAATCTTTTACCTCTCTGCGCGCGATGTAAACAGTCCCTAGATACAATTTTTGTGGTTTGACTTGCCAAGCAAAGAGTCTCCTCTCATTTGACCAAACCTTAGAAACATGTAAAGGCTCCACTGGTTAGTTGCACTTGTTATGCAAAAAGTTGTGGTATTTTAGGCATTTCTGCAAGGTACAAAAATATCTCATACTGTCAGGGCCATAAAAAAAAAAATTCCCACCGAAAAAGTTTCATCAAACACTTTTTCAATTCACAATTCACGATGATCAAATCATGTGACTGAACATTCTGCTGAGCATTCTGGGGGAAAAATACAGAGGCTTAAAGAAGCCACGTGCCTTATATCATTTTCTAATAGTCTGGATAATTTTTTTTGTAACACTCTATCATTTTTGTTATTAATATTAAAATTTAAACATCAGCTTTGTGATTCGATTATCACTGTTTATTTATATGCTTTATTATAAATGTTAAGAAACATAAAAAGACACAAAACTAAATAAAAATAAGATTTGAAAGCCAAGAATTATTTACATTTTTGTTTTGTTTTTGTTTTTGAAAAATACCATGGTTATTTTTAAAACTAAATAAAAAATATGTTGAATAAAATGAAGAAAACTGCTGGCTACAGAGTCATACACTAAGCCTCACAGAACACTTGTAGTCACTGCAGATGTTTCTTCCACGTATGGCTTCACCCGGACACCATACTTTCTTGTTTGCATCGAAAACAGGTCAAACTCAAAACAAATGGGACGCTATTGAAGTCATCGAAGATCGGTGCGTGGTGTGAAAGTTTCAATGTCCATCACGTTTTAATATATGTTTGCATATTTCTTATAAACAAAGGAAGGTAATTAGGGCATCAGTTGATTATGGAATATTTTTATTTTTTTTCAATTCAAAGAAAAAGGCATACTACATCGAAAACCGGACAGGGGAGGAAATATGGTTTAGATTCAAACTGGCAAGCTGAGAGTTATGCAACACGATAGTCATTACCAAGATTTTTTTGTTTAGGTTTTGTCCGTATTGTTGCTGACACTAGGCTGTTACTAGTGTTACTAGTGTTAGAAATGGCTAAAATTGCAGTAACTAATTGCCAAAAACCTACATTTATAATATTTTCTAAGCCCCCGGTTGGGGATCTTTGGGGAGGAGTGTTTCGGTCATTGTAACTGGAAAAAAACACTGATGCTGTCTCTGGCCGCCACTCACTATGAGTCATAGTAACTAGTATGACCCATTTTGATTCACTATTACCCTAGTTACCCATTCTAAAGGTGGGGGTCATACATTGGTAATGACCCCAAACAAAAAATATTTTATTTTTTTATCCGAAAGCCTACTTGTTATAAAGATAGTTATGGTAGTAAGCATCCTGCAAAAATGTGTCGCCTGAAGAGCCCTCATTGATTAGAAATCAATAAAAGTATGTCAATAGATTTGAATCTCCAAAATTCACCTGTAGGTGACTTTTGGAGATTCAAATTCCCTTGATGTCCGTTTGTGAACGCTGCGACAAGAGATACAGTTTGTACCCACCTTACTATATGTGGATGGATTCAATGTTCATAGTGAAATATTATGAGAGTTTTTCCTCAACAAGTAGACACTGTATTCAGCCGAAACTTTCAAGGTGACTTTTATGTTTTTGAAATATTTTTATCGGCAGACTGAACCTTTAGATTTATAGGAAAATTTTCATTCTCCTCCTCTGTCTAGCCTTCTCCATATCTATTTTGTTTAAAATCTTTTGTGTGTAATTTCATTGAACTTGTGGAGAGGAATAAAATAATAATAAAATTATTTGTCTATAATAAATCAGATCAGTATTACGTTGACAAACACCAATCTGTGACCCTCCCGTTAAGATGAATACTACTAGTAAATAATTTGTGTGAAACTTTGGTGTTCGGATAAAGCACTCTTACCGTATTTTGTGTAAAGATTCTATTTATTATTAACCCACCTACTATCTGACCATTCATTATCTACCACCCCCCACTGTAGGGTACGCATGATAGGTAAACTATGCCAGCTTGAAATATGATATCATGTGGTAAATGCATCCTACACAGTACACAGTCAACCCTCCTACTATCTGACCATTCACTATCATCCACTGTGGTTTTAAATGGTAAATACCAGCCTTCAATATGATATCGTGTGGTTATTGCATCACTTGTGCAGTGGAATGGTTTCAAATGTTTGGTCAACTCGCTAAAAAATATTACCAAGGGCAGTTTCTAAATTTTTGATAAGTAGTTTTCAGACTGACACTCGATATTTTTTCCTTCGTGCAGAAAATGGAGAAAGGTTGTGAGATTCTGATGAAGGTGATGGGAAGCTCCTCGGACAGAGAGGCTCATGACTCTCTAGTGGCCGTGGTGAGTTGGACACAGTTGGCTCAGGGTCTATGCAGCTTGTACACTCTTAGTCTTAACCCCCTACAGTAACTTCCTGGTCCAAAGAGTTGTATTTTAGGCTTGGATCCGAGCAACTCAGTCTAGTATGGCACTTACATGTTAGCTGTTTAATAGATGTTAATTTTGCATTAGGGATAAAGAAAGTTATTTGGCTTTGTATAAAAACACTGTATACTCAGTACTTTCCAGAGTGTTTTGAAAAATCCACAGGCATATTATTATCACTTGGATTGGATTCGAACCCACATCCTTTGCCATACTAGAGTAGACGTCTTACCACTAGACCGGGTGAGTTCTATGGGCTAGTGGTACGACATCTGCTCTAGCATGGCAAAGGTTGTTGGTTTGAATACATGCCTATTGAATTTTTGTTTCACAGGACTCGGGGGGAAAGTATTAAGTATACAGTGCTTAATACACATTGGTGTATAGGCAAAAAACAAATACATGTAGCTGAGATGTTCAGCAGTCACATCACTCATCCCTTAAAGATCAGGCAATGTGTCCCTGTAAGCCATGGGTCCCATGTACTAGGTTTGGTAGTGCATGTAAAAGAACCCAGAACACTTATCGTGGAAGAGTAGGGGTTAACCCCAGTGTTTCTGGTTCACATAGCAAGCACCCTTGTTTAAATTACAGGTTTCCTCAGGCCTGCAAGCTACAGTGATTAAGTCCACTTATGAGACATCCTTGATTTCATTACCAGAAATATATAATAATAATAAAAATTGAACTCGTTATTTTTGTGAACAGGTGTGTAAAGGGATGAAGGAACATGAGGAGATAACACTTGGTCTTCTGTACAGCATTCTAACAAATCCAGCTACAGCGCCTAAGGTAGAGACATGTATATTTTAAAATATAGCATTTGTCAAATAATCAAGTTAGAAAACAAGGGACATAGCCAGGTAATCACATTAAGTTGAGATGCAGAGGAGAGAATGTCAACTACCATTGATAAGGCTCTCCCTGTAAAGCAGAAAACTTCATCTTACAGGCCTTCATGAAATTGGCCCCTGGATACATCATAAAACTTTGCACATAAAGGAGGGCCCATTTACATGATAACACATCAAATATTTTGGTCAAATTCCAGTTGAAATAATGTGAACTAACCATTCTTCTTGGCCCTGTGTAGACATACAGAGACCTTGCATTGATATCAAGAGATGGTCTAGCTGTTGCCTGGGCCAAACTCAACCAGATTGTTGTCGACAAGTACACCAAGCTTCAGGAAGGTGTCAGAAAGCAGGTGAGTTATTATAGTCATTTATAGTGGCTTCTTGTATAACGCGCATATCTGTCACTCAGTGACACTCAAGGCGCTTCAACAGTCAGTATTTTCCTATAAGGTATGTGAAGCTACGTTTTGAAGTATGAGACCCATTCCTTTACATAGCACCATGTAATGGTTTACAAGGTGCTGTGGCGCAATATGCAGCCAATCAAACCAGAAACACTGGGGAGAACACCTTCTCTTTTCGATAAGTGCACTGGGTTCTTTTACGTGCATTATTCAACACACGGGACCAACGGCTTTACGTTCCATCCGAAGGATGAAGCAATAATGGTTAAGTGTCTTGCTTAAGGACACAAGTGTCACGACCGGGACTCGAACCCACACTCTGCTGATTTGCAACACCAGAGCTTGAGTCCGGTGTTCTTATCCGCTTGGCCACAACACGCCACATACATCTCTTTGAACGCTTGAGGCCCGGCAGACAGCGTTCTCCCCAGGGATTCTCCAAGTTTTGGGGCATTCTAGACCTTCATTTTGCAAGTTTAGCCGAAGCATGCTGAATTAAAACAAGGTCTTCATACTGTTTTTTCACTCGGTTTCAGAAGCTCTACTGTGCAATCTGGAGTTTTTAAAATGTTTCTGTTAAATGATTTTAAGGAAATTGATCATAAATCTATGTTAAAAAAAAAAAAAAAATGTATTTATAAATTTTCAGGGGGTCATATCAGTTATTCGTGTGAATCGTTTTGTATCTTAATTTTAACAGTAGTTATGTTTTCTTTCTTTACAATCTGTGCCTGCAGGAAAGCCTTGTTTGTGGCCCTTTTTTCTAAATATTATTTGATGTCACAAGTAACATCTTTTGTTTTGGTTACAGCTTGTCTGGGTCACCAAGGAGATGGTGAAAAACTCTGTGACCGGTATCGTCAATGTCTGTTCATCTCTCATAAAACAAATTGCAGGTAGGGATTTAATACTCGATATTATGATGTTATTTTTAGCTCATTTTAACCTCGGTTTCTTTGGGGAAGGCTCACTAATTACGAAGTACTTCATTTGATGTGCTGAGCTACTTTTTGTGCTCAAGCAGCTCTATGAAACTGGGCCCAGGGGCTTGGAGGCAATTGCTCCCGTTAATTGCTCACCTTTAAGTATTTGGCCTACTGGTAGAAAGAAATTATTTGAAAAATTTTTCATTTCTTGAAAATGTTTGCATATATATTTTGGTTCTATTTATTTATTTATTACACATCCAACAACTGCAAATGGATAAATAGGAATTGAGAAGAAATATTCAGTTTAAGATGTTAGAAATCCCCAATGGAAAAAAACCCATGCAATCATGTAGGGACTGAAAACCCAATCCACATGCAAGGCTCTGGGTCTGAGGTAGAATTTGAACTGAACTGGGGTACACAGAGGTGAAAAGCAGGGAAAGAAACCACTGAGCCAACCTGATCCCCAATTATACAGGGATGTGATTTCTCTGTTTTTTTTATTTTTTTTTATTTTTTTATAAGCTGAAGATCAAATTCATAAGCAAATGAAGATAAGACCTAATAGAACGCCCCAGATTGCAGAGTAGGGCTTTTAAAACCAAAGATAAATGTATATTAGTGGGTTTCATTCTCGCAAGCTTTCGAGCTCACAAGCTTTCGAGCTCACAAGCTTTTGAGCTCGCAAGCTTTTGAGCTCGCAAGCTTTTGAGCTCGCAAGATTTTGAGCTCGCAAGATTTTGCGCTCACAGTTCAGGTTTTTTTTTCAACAGCCTATCACATCCCTGATTATAACATGGATGCATTTACAGAAATTCTAGCATCTTGTGTGATCTCCTGCGATGTGACACTCTTTATGTTTATTTTACACCAGGTGGAGACATCAGTCCAAAGAATGTGTGGCTGGCTGAAGCGCTGCTGGATTTATTCACTGAAAACAAGTAAGTGTTAATTTAAGAAAGTTCTTGACCTTTCTATTGGGTTGGATGTAAATCAAGTACCAGGTAACTAGCTTTTGGATGACAATCTTGTTTAATTAAGCTCTGAAAGAGGGGCTTCTGGGTCAAATGTTTATTGAAATCTAGCGAATAGAAATGAATTAACTCCCCCACCCCCCAAAAAAGGAGAAACAAATATGAAGATCTTATATACCTTTATGAGCAAGAGCAGGGATGTCTTATTAATGATAATAATAATAATAGTAATTAAGCAAAATAATGGCCCACTGAGATTTGTCTTAACGTAACATAATTTTCGGTTGAACAAAGAAAAATGGACTAGAACTGGACTTGAACCTGTGACCTTCGGATTAACATGCCAGCACTCTACCAACTGAGCTAATGTTGGCGATATCCCTGTTTTGTCAATATCTTTGTTTGGAGATGCCAGTCAGAAGCCATTCAAGTTTACATACAACCTGGGAAGCGACAGGAGAGGGATCACCTTAAGGGGATGCAACTTCTTAGTTCAGATATCTAGTAATAAACCACACGAGAAACTGACTGGGTAATTTTAAATAATTTTGGGTTGAACATAGAAAGATTTACTAGAGCGGAATTTGAACCCGTGACCTCCGGATTGTAACCCTTGTAAGGTGCTACATAAATCTGTCTCAAAATTCGAAGAATTCAAAACCTGTCTTAACACGTTTCAACTTTCTGTTTGTTCAAGCGCCTTTAGTACCTTATTGCTAGATACCTGCGCTATATAAGACCATATATTATCATATTATTAGTAACGTGCCGGCTCTCTACCAACTGAGCTATCTTTCCCTTGTGGTTTATTACTTGACTTAATGACTTTTACTCAATAATTCTTTCCTAGATCATGGTTAGACAAATATCCAGTATTAATGGCAATGGTGCTGTACACTTACCTGCGAATCATCGAGGATCACAGCTCACCGATGTTAGCTAGTCTTAAGCAGAAGGAAGTGGACTTCTGTATCGGGCTTCTTAGGTCAAAGGTCAGTCAGTTATTCCCAAGATGCAACTGGTTACTAATAGGGTCATACTTTGGCAATGACCCTTAAAAGAAATATGTAAAAAATAATTGAAAGCCTACTTGTAAATATAAAGATGGTTATGGTAGCAAAAATCCTTCCCTTGATTTGGAGAAATTTAAATCTCCAAAGTCTGCTTGCAGGCGACTTTTGTGGTGTCTGTTCGAATGCTGCCCTCAAAACAGCCAGATAAGCAATTGGTGCTGCTTTCACCGCGATAAACGGTGAGAATACCATGACAATTTTGTTGCTGTTTTCTCATCAATTTGTCACTGTTTTCAACTGCCGATGGACAGCGTATACTGTCGGAAACGTTGAGTCCACAGGTTCTTTTCGGAACCACAATTACTCAAAGGGAGGTCAGCCTAAATTGTGGTATCGCAAATTTCTTATTTTATTGTCTATCCATCATGCAAACCTTTAATTCTTGTTTTTAAAGTGCTTTTATCTTCTTATTGTTTTCTAGTTCATGGAATGCATCAGAATAGGCAGAGATCTTCTGAGACTTCTTCAAACCGTCGCCAGAATACCTGAATTTGAGAATCTTTGGAAGGACATCATTCACAGGCCACAGACCTTAAATTCGCAATTTACCGGTAAGCTTAAAACAACTGTTTAGATTATGCCTCGTCTAAAACAAAGCATTGTCATTGTTCTGTTGTTTTGTGGTCGCTTTGGGGTTTTGTGGTCCCTTTGGGAAACAATGAAATGTGATATATTCTCTAATCTCGCCTGTTTTTGTTTGTTTGCAGTTCTACCTGATGTGGGTTTTCCCTGGAATAATTCTCTAGGGTTTTCCTCCCACATCTAAAACTGAAACTTCCTTCCTTGTCTTTTCTCCATGGGGTTCTTGGCTAGTACAGTGATTAAGTTCGCTTTTCTGAGAATCCTTGGCTTCAGAACCACAATTAATAAATGAAATGAATTGGACAGACAGAAGGAGTGTTAATGCCTGATGCAGTATATGTGATGTCATTGGGATATTATGTTATTATGTTTTTCATTACAAATATTCAATACAGCATTTGAAAGAAACTTCTTGTTTTTTCGCAGGGGTCTCTCAACTGATGGGGCAGAGAACATCTCCAAAGTATCTTGCCTGCAGACTCACCCCAGATATGGAGAAGAAAGTAATATTTCTCACATCAAAGGTTGGCATTGGATTGTGATTTTGAGTTTACTATAAACATGACCCTCTTTCAATGTTCTTTAGCCATTGATCTCCAATTAGATTGACTGGATAGGCTACGTTGAGGGCGTTGTACACGTTCGATGATTATTGGTGCAGTTTGTAGTGTACTTGTTCTAGGGGATTTACAAGTGAAAACATGCAAGGGACTTAATTTTTCTCACATATAAATTCTAAAACAAAGTTCCATTCATGATAGTTTGCAGAAAAAAAACCATGAGGGGAATCTATTCCAGTGAAGATAACGGTTTGCGATTAGTGTCGTGTAGTGATAAAAAAACCAATCTGGCAAGCAGACGAAAGACTAGTGTTAAACATAGTAATAATAACTAGTTCTTATATAGCGCATTTTACAATAACGTATCAACACGCTTTACATTAGTGTCCTGGTCATTGGTCCAATAAACATTCCTTTAATCTTTCTCAGCTCCCTGGGAAGTATACAGCCCGAGCTGCCGTGGCGCTCCGAAGCTTTTTTTCATACACAATATCAACCTCTACCCTCACATAGTCCAAGTATTACGATGAGCACATAATCACTACAGACTACAGCACTTACTTGGTGGGAGGAAATCCTACTTCCTGCCTTACATGTGGATTGGGTTTTCTTTAACTACCTGATTGGTTTTTTCCCCCCAATGGGGTTTTCCTCCCACAGCTAACACTAAGCAATTCTTCTCATTTTCTATTCATCCTGTTATTGGTGCTAATTGTGCTGTTGGATGTGTAATTAAAAAAAATTGAAAATAAAAAAAGATAAAAATGTATGTTCTGTTTAAAGGTAGGGTCATAGTTATTTTTTTTTTTTTTCAACATAATTCTGATTTATAGGCCAAGTTATAAAAAAAGATACAATAAAAGTCATGTGAAAGTTTCATCTGAATACAGTGAATATACTTGCTGAAAGAAAATGCGTAAAACTCACTCAGTATTTTCACAAGAGCGTCGAATCCATCTAGTTTAGCGAGGTGACAGCAAGTACCAACCACAGCATCTGTAACGGACACCAACCTTTAGAAATCTGTGAAGCCATTCGTGCATGAATCGTTTCTCAGATTCTAGTGTGTTTGGGTGAAAAATGATCAAAACCATACTACTTCAAAGGGAATTCTTTCTCAAAATAGTTTATACTTTCAACAAGTAAGTATTTATGGTAATTAATTTTTTGAGTATTTACTAATCTATGACCCTACCTTTAAATAGTTGTTCAATTCCTTGTAAATTATTATTTACTTTCTTTCTTTACAGGTCCGGTTTGGTCAGCAAAAAAGATACCAAGACTGGTTTCAGAAACAAGTGAGTCTATGGCCGATGAACTTACAGCTATTAAAACGACACTATTCTTGGTTTTTGGTACTTTCCCGAGTCCTGTGAAGAAAAAAAAAATCCACAGGCATATCACTTGGGTGGGATACAAACCCAGAACTTTTGCCATGTCTGACCACAGCAAATCTCTTACCACTAGACCACCGAGCTAGCCCACTGGCTAGAGGCACATTGGTGTGAAGGCAAAACAAATAATAATCTAAATCCCAGATGCAAATTTAATATCTTTTAAAAAACTATTCTTGAAGGCAGCCTCCCCCAATTTTATGCTTAAAATAAAGAATCTTTGCCAACTTATTATTAACATTTACAGCATTTTGTTAGTAAACCAATGTCAAAGGCGACTTTTTCAAAAATTGAGAGGTCCAATGTTTGTGCATATTTAACCAAACTAAAAGTGTGGGCCTTCTTTGAAAACCATGGATTTGGCTTCAGCTTTGGTCTATGCTGGGTCGCTGATTTTAAAGTCATGTCCTTCAAAGTCAAACAGGCAGACTGAGCCAGGGTTTCAAAAAGGGAATTTTGTTAACTTGGCGTGGCGTGTTGTGGCCGAGCGGTCTAGTTCACCGGACCCAAGCTCTGGTGTTGTCAGCAGCAGAGTGTGGGTTCGATACCCGGTCATGACACTTGTGCCCTTGAGCAAGGCACTTAACCATAATTGCTTCGTAACAAGTTGGAAAGGGAGTGCATACTGCTCTACCAGCCGTCCGTGGCCTTGTGATAGGCAAAAACAAAAACGAATAAACACCATTTTGGTGACCAGGACCACATTCAGATCATATTAACCCTAGAAATGAAAGTTGGTTGTGATTGGGGGGGTCCAATATCCTTTATTCATAAATAACAGTGCTCTCCATAGGGTTGACTGTATAGGGGTTTGCCCCGGTGTTTCTGGCAGTGGCTGCTGAATGCGCCAGAGCACCCTGTAAACCCTTATAAGGTGCTACAGAAATGGGTCTCATAATTCAAAAACTTTAAAAACCTGTCTGGAAATAAATGATGATAAGCGTTTGAGATGCTCATAGATAAGTTTCTATATAAAACTAGTTATTATTATTGTAGGGTTAATTCTGTGCTTGTTTAAGCAAAAACAGTTGCTTTTTTTGAGTTACTTTCTGAAGCATGTAGTTGTCTTCAAGATGTAAAGCAGTAATTCCACACCTTTCTTTATACAGTACCTCTCAACTCCTGAAAGTCAGTCATTACGTTGCGATTTGATTCGCTACATCTGTTGTACGGTCCATCCTTCCAATGAGGTGCTGTGTTCTGACATCATTCAACGCTGGGCTGTGATTGGTTGGCTTCTAACGACGTGTACTGTAAGTTCTAAAAAAAATGTTTCTCACACAGGTTGTTCGATTGGCTTTTTAAACTTGTAGGTCTGCTCAATTTTTTTGATGAATCTTAAATTAACCGAATGTTTTTCTATTTGGCAGTCCAATGCGGCGGCTTCCTGTGCCAAGTTGGCGCTGTTCTACGACTGGCTACTCTTCAACCCAACAAGGGGCAATATTATGGACATTGGTAAGTGCTGGAAACTCTGTATGGAAATAGTCTATCTGTAACACTTGTTTACCAAAAGAGTGACCTTGTACATTCCAGGGCCTTTCTTACTTTGTTATACCTTGGTAGGTTTGTATTGTCTGGATCGCCTTTAGATAGTGATTGTTTTAAGCTCTTTGGTTATCTCTAGGCTTGTTCTCTGTAGTCCTGTTTATATGTTTAGTTCGCTGTATGTATTGTTTGTGTGCTGCCTGGATATAAATAAAGATTTAATATTTATTGAAATATCTTTTTTGTCCACAGAGCCAGCAATTCTCGTTATGCATCATTCCATGAGGTCACATCCGGCCATTACGGCAACCTTACTAGATTTCCTTTGCAGAGTAAGTAACTTTCTTATATTTATTTACGATTAGCAACTATCAAAAACAAATTGGATTAGTTTCAATCTGAGAGCTCACTGGTCATAAAGTTCACACCGATACCATTCCTCTGGAGAAATATTTCCATCCAAAATGCTGTCAAAGTTGAGAGAATAGCATTTGAAGGACCACACAAACCACTGTGGCATGTCGTTGCCGACCGGTGAAGCTCACCGGACTCTAGCTCTGGTGTTTCTGATCAACAAGGTGTGGGTTCGAGTCCCCTGGCACTTGTGTCACAAGGAAGGAATGCAGAATTGAACAAGCGGTAATTCAAGGTTGAACCCTGGATAATTCTGGAAAACCTCAGAAAGCGACGAGGCTAAACTCGATTTACTGCCGGTTTGATTCTGCATCCCATCCTTAAGAAAGACACTTGACCATTATTACTTTAGATGGGACATAAAGTCATAGGTCCCGTGTGTTGTGTGATGCACGTAAAAGAACCCAGTTATACTTTAAGAGAAGGGGTTCGCCGCTGTGTTCCTGTCAGTAAGTTGGCGCCACACCACCTCGAAACATCTGAAATGGAAGACATATGAGCATTGTAAACAAGTAGGTTGCACAGTTGTTAGTATCCCACGGGGCAAGTTGAGAAGTGGTGTTTACTTGCACATAGCAGGTTTTACTAGGCTAAGTACAAGATGATCAAAATGAGTGTGCATCGATACTAACCAGTGGGTGATCACCCGTCTTGTATTGCAGGTTATTCCAAACTTCCATCCTCCGTTAGAGCAACAAATAAGGCAAGGCGTGATGTCATCGCTAAGATTTCTGTTGGAGAAGAGAGTTTTACAGTAAGTTATCAAGAATACTAAATAGGGAAGGTCTTATAGACTGTACAAGTGCAACAAATGGTTAATGGCCTGTTGTTTCGACCCTAGCAGAGTCTTACTCTAGGGCTAAATGACAACACAAGACACATAAACAGTCAGAGCAGTCAAGTGGAAATACATGAATAGAGAGAAGTACGCACGTATTTGAACTCGACCATATTGAGTTTTACAGTTGCGCGATTTGGTTTCTTCAAATACTTGAGTTTGAGCATAGTTTAGGGCTATAATAATTACATCATATTGTTAGGAAAGTAAAGTTTAGCCATGACATATGTGAAAGTAAAATAAATATAACAAATCAACAAAGAAAACCTGAGACTGAGTCTTGGCCTGGATTTCTGATTACCTGTATACAATTTTGCCCAACTGAGCAACTTTAACCAATGATATACAGAGATTTTTATCTCACTTCCAAAGACTTCAGAAGTCGTACCTCACCACTCTTCAGGCAATTTCACAGGCTCTAATCGCCCATCGTCTTGAGTTCCGCAAATTGGTTTATACTTTGATGACTTTGATGTTATAGCAAGTCAAGCAAACAGGTGGATGACAGAGCCTCTCAGTTATTGAACAGCCTACATGACCCATCAGAAAATGCTTTTTTTCCTCCAGAACGACTCTCAAGACCCACCTGTTTGCTATTAAACTGTAGCTGCAACTGTTACTGCTTCTTGTCTTTCCTTTTTAGCTCCCTGTAACCTTCCGTAATTTGGTGCTTTATAAAATCAATACTCGTGAACCTCAGATTTGAGAATTGACGAATGGTGTTTTGTATGTTTGCTAGATCTCTAGCGCCGCTGTTTGACAGTGGCAAGCTGGACAGGGAGCTCAGAGCAATGATCAGGGACACCTTCGCAGAGTTCTGTGCTCCATCTACACCCACCACACCAACCACGCCTACATTACCCACACCACCAGAAGGTAGGTACTTTCCTTTGCAAAGTTAATTCCACCTGGACGTTCATCATGGTAATGTTAAATGAGCTGAAATGAGCTGAAATCTCCACAGAATTTGTAATAATTTAATGTCTAAATTTCCAAACAATACACTTCAGCCAGGAATTGCCAGGATTTTTCCTGTTTTTAGGATTTTTCGTTTGTCTCCCTGCACCTTTAGATTTTCTTGAAAGAGGCAAAAATTGCCGTCACACAGAGATGAAAGACTCTGCCCTTCTTACGACCAGACCAATGTATATTTATTTGAAATGATGTGAAATGATCTGTAAACTTCTAAAGTGTATCATTCTGCAACTCTATGGGATTTAGTTCACACCAAGATTGAACTGTGAACCAATTTTCATGATTTGTCACTCTCATGATACTAATGTCGTATGTTCTATTTCAATCAAGCAGGTGTATATTCTTCTGACTTTAGTCAAATTTCTGCCTTTTTTTCATTTGTAACAAAAGGCAGTTATTTATTCTTAGTTAAAATCGATATGATCTTTTATTCTCAAGTCTTCAATCTAGCTTTGTTTTATGTGTCTCTGTCTCTGTAACCGTTTTTAAGTGTACCATCTTTTTGATATTACTCAAAAAAATCCACCTACCAAATCTTTTACTTTGTTTTCAGTGGATGGCAAAGGAGAGGTAGAGTCATCTAACAATGACCACGGATCACTGCAGAGATTGCCATCTGAAGATGCAACATTCAGCGATGAGGAAGAAGAAGATAGATGTAAGTAATCAATAAACAAAACCCAACTACCCCCAATTCGTCAAGTCCATGCTCAGGTTTCATTTTGACGGACCTACTTCATACCCTAACCAACTGTTATTTGCCAGAGACCAGACTCCACAAGTTGGGTGTGGGGATATTTTTTGTTTTTTCCACACAGTAACAGTGAGCCCACCAACCACAGTTCTCGGTCATATTCTTCATCCTCTTTTGTGCACAGGCATCTTTAGCCCTACAAGTTAGGATTAAAGTACATGTGTCTTTTATGCGTTGTGCGTAATGCGTTGTGCACAATCCTTAAATATGAAAATACACGCCAAGTAATGCACGTCATTTGTACAGTTAACACAGTACGTAATACAGATACATAGAATTACGTGCATTGATTGGCGTGTATTTTCTTTTTTATGATTGCGCACTATGCATTACGAACAACGTTGGTGAACACATGAGTTTCCAGCCTTTCAGTGCTTGTCACTTTTTAGGATCCCAAGACTTTATAATCAGAAAAGATTTCAATAAAAAGGCTATTTTGCAAGGTACAACATTTTGGACCTGAACTAATGAACAAGAGCAAATTGGAAAAATAATTAGGAAATGATTTTGTTTGTTCTTGACTCTCTCGCTGATTTTTTTGTTTTGTTATTTCTTTCTTCAGCGTTGAGGCATCGTCTTCAAGATACTGCAATGTTTCGTCCCATCAAGCAGGAAGAGGAGGTGGACCTAGAGCTGTATTTGGATCAACTAGATGGAGAGATAAAAGAGATGTGCTCAATATTGCACAGTCAGAGGTACCTAATCCCATTCACGAATGTATCATCTTCAAGTTGTTAACCATCACATATAAATGTTGGAATGATACCGCTCCCCCTTACCTTACTGAACTTATCACTCCTTACCAGCCTAATCGCACACTCCGTTCCAGTACCCCTCCTTCAACAACTCCACTGGCTTCCTATTCACGAACGTATCATCTTCAAGTTGTTAACCATCACATATAAATGTTGGAATGAAACCGCTCCCCCATTACCTTACTGAACTTATCACTCCTTACCAGCCTAATCGCACACTCCGTTCCAGCTCGGATACAAGGATTCTCACTAAACCTCAAACCAGATACACTTCATCTTCCAAAGGTTTTTATGCAGCTGCTCCCAAACCTTTGGAACAATCTTCCCTATCAAATACGTCATGCCATTTCACTTACTGAATTCAAAATATTGCTTAAAACTCACCTTTTCCAGACTTATTTTGCTTACTAGGCTATTTATTTCTTTCTCATTCCTTTGTATTGTTATTTGTTGATTGTTGTAATATTTATTGTTGTAAAGCGTTGTGGTACCTTTTCGCGTAAGATTGCTGTATAAATGCTTAGATTATTATGATTATTATCCCATAATTAGATGTAATAACAATGTTTTTTGGGAATCAGGTTGGCCCAGTGGTTTCTTTCCCTGCCTTTCACCTCTTTGGACCCTGGTTCGAATCTCACCTCATACCGAAGCCTTGCATGCGGATTGGGTTTTCAGTCCCCATTGGAGTTTTCCTCCAACATCTAAAAACTGAATACTTCTTCTTGTTTCCTGTTCATCCTGTTATTGGTGCTATTAGTGTGCTGTTGGATGTGTAATAAATAAAACAAATAACGAATAATTTGCGGTTCTTATGTAGTGCTTTACTACAACCAAAGGGGTCTCAATGCGCTCATTATTTTGTGTACAAGGTATGCAGAGCTATGTTCGAAATATAAGACCCATATATTTACAAAGCACTATGTACAGTAACGGCTGACAGGGTGCTGTGGTGCAATCTGCAGCCAACCATACCAGAAAACACTGGGGGGAACCCCTTCCCTTAACGATAAGTGTACTGGGTTGTTTTACGTGCATTACACAACACACAGGACATACGGCTTTACGTCCCATCCGAAGGATGAAGTAATAACGGTTAAGTGTCTTGCTCTAAGACACAAGTGTCAAGACCAGGACTCCTACCTACACTCTGCTGATCAGAAACACCAGAGCTTGAGCCCAGTGCGCTTGACTGCTCATCCATGACACACCACTGTGATGTGACTGGCTCTTAAACAACAACTTAGAATCAACAAAACAAATAAAGCCACAACCCACAACGCATTGTCGAACAAGGAGAACTAACAGTACCAGTAAGGGGCTTTAAAAAAAATATAAATTTGTGTCTTAACTTACAGAGAGTCCGACATAGAGACGCAGTGTGAAACAATGGAAAACCTCTGCAGCGTCATTCTAGAAATGGTAAGAAAAATTTCCCTTTAATCTCAGGTGTTCGAAAAACCCTCATTCAAAATATGGACTAACGTCTGTCCATCATGTATTGTATGCACAATTGATAAAACTTGTGTTGATTTTCAGGATGATTTTGACAGCGATGTAGCGGGTCCCCTAGCCATGTTCCTGTGCAGCTTATATAAAAATGACATCACCGGTGAAACCCTGCCGGATGAAATTACAGATGAGTAAGTAGGATCGACCATCTATAGACTTTTCCATTGTTGATAAACAAAGTGCGCCGGTTGGCATGGACGGCCGAATGTTAACAAAACATTCAATCGTTGTGACCAAATTCAACATTTTTCTGTAAAGATTCATGAACTGAAATACCCTCCATGATTGGTTGATTGGTTTCCAACAAATTCAACATTATTTTTGAATATTTGTGTAAAATTGCTACAAACTATGCCTATCTGTTTTGGATTTGCAGTTTTGGCTTTCCATAGTTTTCCAACCTCGGTTGGCAAAAACTTTGGCTGTGACGTTGCAATAGAAAGGTCTATAAGACATTATTATGCTGTTACCATCTTGGTCAAGTTCCTTGTATCCAGTAACAGGAGTGAATGATAACATTCATTGTACAAAAAAGAACCAGACTGTTTTTGTGAGTAGGAGAAAAATCAAGATGGCCGCACAATGATAAATGTCTGTATACCATTATCATTCTGCCACCATCTTGATCATGTTCCTTGTATCCAATAGCAGTAATCAATGCTAACATTCATTGTACAAAAAGGGAGCCAGACTATTTTTCCTTCCAGCCTCAGTTTTTGATAGGTTGATTTGAATGAGAGAAAACCAAGATGGTCGCATCATGATAAAGGTCTATTGTGCACATTTCTATTAGGCTTAGGTAGTAAAAGTCACAGTAAGTTGGTTTAAAAAGAACCACGGCAGTGTGTTCTTCGGAACTCATCGCTCTTGAAACTGGATACTCGTAACTAAAAGAAATAAAAACAATACAATTTCTTGGTTTGTGTGCTGCCACCGAGTGTTTCAAAATTGCCAATTAAGTTGAAGTAGTTAGAAACACATCAATAATTAAATGCTCTAAATGTGTCTTTTTGTCTTATCAGAACCATGGAGGACTCTCTGGGAAAACCTATATTTGTTATATTTAGGTGAGTATTTATTTCCCCAAAAGCACACACTAAAAAAAAAATTGTTTTGCGATTACAAATTGCATATCTGCAAAAAGAAAGGTACATTTCACAGACAACTTTGATGTTGATGTATTTCTGTATTTAGGAAAGAGCAATAACATTTTATCCTACACCAATGGATACTGAAAGCCCTGTGTGCTAAGTCCTTTTAAAAGTCAAGCCTTGATTTCACAAAGAGTACGATTGATCTTAACATGTGTTATTAATCTGAGTTGCTTTTCACCTCTAGGACTCAGGTTTGAATCCCACCGGGGGTACTATGTGGATTGGGTTTTCAGTCCCTACCCGATGGCGTGGGTTTTCCCTGGAATAATTATCTTTGATTTCCTCCCACATCAAAAACAAACTTCCTTCCTTGTCTTCTCTCGATGAGGTTCTTGGCTAGTACAGTGATTAAGTTGGCTTTTCTGAGACTCCTTGGCTCCAACAAGGATAAATAAACAAATAAACAAATAAATAAATAAATAAATAAATAAATAAATAAATATTTGTCAGTATTTGCAACAACAACTCAAACCTAAGATTGGAATCACTTTTTTTCTTGTAGGAATCTGAGCGCAGACGCCGAGCAAGATTCCTGTCCGTTGCAGCTCCTCACGCTAGTCTGTATGATGTATGAGAAACAAGCCCAAATTGGATACAATCTCCTGTACTTCCTACATGCAAGGTCAGTCCACAAGAGTCCTTTACTTGTTACTATCCATCAGTCCTACACATCCCCTGAATCCATCACAATCAGTCACAGACTCTAGGACAGATATTGCAGATCTCCAAAGGACTCTGTATTGCTCTCCTGGGTATAAACCCAACTATGCCTAGCGTAGAGGGGCTCCAAGGTCCAATTTAGTTTTGTGATCTACTCATTTTCCAATAGCTGGAGTCCTTATGACAAAGGGGAAACAACTTATAAGTCTCAAGCGGTGTAAAGTGCCAAGTAATGGCGTGTATTTTCATGCCAATGTGTACAATTTTAAGTACAATTTTTGTCAAAAACCAAATACGTTCAATGACATCAAATTTTAAATATATATATATATGTTTTTATGCGGAGAATTTTCTGTTCATTCCTGAATGTTGATGATATTCAATCAAAACAGCATTGGATTTGACTTTTCGACTGGAACAAAAAATCCCTCTTTGTGTCTTTTTTTGCTTAAGCAGCTCTATGAAATTGGGACCTAGCTTCCGCCAGTTTGAAGAATGACCTAGGTTTGGGGCACTGATTTCTACCAATGTGTAACACTGGCATGTGATCAAGATGCAAATTAGATCCACTGTGTTTACCAAGCGTTGTTTATAATGAATTGGTCTGTTGGTAACTTTAGACTTGTTCTATTTTTGTGTTTATTAGTAGTAGCAAGCAGGGCGAGAGGCGACTCCACATGTACGAAGAGGTCTGTAAAAACACTGAAATTGGAGAGCTGACATCATGCCTAGTCAGAGATTTTAAGGTAAACGTTTTGTCAGGGATATTGCAGAGCTGCCAACTCTCCCTGATTCTGCACTTAAAGTTCTCTGAAAATAAACAAATCTTTCCATGTTCTGACAAACGAATTTGAAAATCTCCCCTTTTCCTATTGTGTTGAATGCAATTTGAAGTATCGCTCTGGTTGCAAGATGCAAATGTTTGCAGCTCTGATATTGTACCTGTTTGTGTCAGCCTTATTCTGATTGTGACAATCTACTATAACCACAAAGGGGGGGGGGGGGGCTGTGTCGTCATGATCAAAGTAGGCCATGTGGCTGTACATGGAATTATGAACTCTTACCCAGTTATTGCACACGCATGTGCTGGCTGACTCATCACAAAAGGCACTGTCATTATTATATTGTGGTGTGACGGCCAGCGCACGTGTTTGAGCGTTGCTTACGAAGTGTTGACCTGAAAACAAAAGAAGTCCACATAATGTAGGGACTTCAAACACTATGTGGACTTACACACGTTCACACAGTGTTTTTGACAGTGTTGAAGAATAGGATATTCCTGAAGTGTACAGAACAAAGGAATGTCTACAGAGTGTATGCAACACAGAGCTGTGTGTGCAGTGACTGGGTCAGAGTTCATAAATTCATGAACAGCCACAGGCCTGCCATGATCATGACGACAGTCTCCCTTTAGGGGATAATGGGTTAAGCTGATGCCACTTTGTACCCATATCTATGTCATAATCGTGTATGAGTCCAATCTGTCTGCCCTTGAATATGCTGAGTGAGTTGGCATTCAACACACTTGCTGGTAAACTGTTTCATAGGTTGATGACCCCCTTTGGATGAAAAGGTCATTCTAAAGCTGCAGGATTTGCAAAGCTGTTGCTTGTATATCTAGTACAATTTCCTTGACAACTGCTTTGAAATATATAAAATATAGAGTGTTAGTCATGGTTTGGTGAGCTTTCAGATGGTAAATTATTATTTTTTTAATGAGAAGAACACAACTAAATAATTGCAAATCCTGTACTTAATATTAGTGTTGTTTGAAGCTGTCCATGTGAGGATAATAACTGTGACTAGTAAACTTAAGGTGCAATCATGGATAAATCTCGTTTAGGAGGAGTGTTGGCTCTGTGCTTTGTCTGTATTAAAGCTTTGGGATTGCCTAAATGTAAACCAAAACACTACATGAGTAAGACTGTTTTTGAAACCACAGCAAAGGCTTTAGCTCGGGTTCAGGCACCGTCCTTCTGTTTGAAGTCCTTTACTGAAAGCACAAGTTCGTAATATTACTGATGGAGCCTAAGCCAAACCCTAAGCCGGAGCCTAAGCCGAAGTCCAAGCCAAAGCCAGGGTTTTGAAAGAAACATATTTGTGTACATTAACAAAACTTACACAATTTTTCTTTTGAAATCACCTTGTCATGCAATTCTTTGAATCTGTTTACTTTAATGTGGTTTTTCATACTTATTGTCTCCGTGTAGAGTTGTGCAGAAGAAGATGTGAAGCTGATGTGTTATCTTGTTGCACCTGTTTATACAATGGTGAGTCTGGGAGCTAGACCTATCAGGTTTTCATTTACTTTGGTGTGTTAAAACAATCTTAAGTTATAGATAGTTCCCAGTAGACGCCATCTTTACGGGCAAATCGCATTTTGGCTTGCAGGCGCGTCAAGCGCTCAAATTATTAACGCAGCCGCGTCATTCACTAACCAATCATGCAATGAGTTTTGTGAAATGTGCGCGTGCTGCACGCCGTTCTCACGCGTAACACATGACAGTGTGTTCCAAATTGCCCGTAAAGATGGCCGATTTACGTCATATTGCAATCTATCTATTGTCTTTTGGTGTTTTTGTCTTATAAGCATGCAGTGATGATTTTTATGCACTTAGACGTATTACTTTATAAACATGTACTTTGTGTCCCAGTGAACATAGGGTTTTTAGTTACTCTGTTTTGGTACCCTATTTTCAGTCCCAACCTGATGGCTTGGGAAGTCCCTGTTGGGGTTTTCTTCCTACATCAAAACTGAACATTTCCTCTGGGTTTCCTGTTCATCCTGTTTATGGCACACATTGTGCTGTTGGATTTGTAATAAATAAATAAGTAAAGTTAAAGTTCCGGGTGAATTTTTTCTCTAGACCAGGGCTCAATATCATAGAGCTGTGTAGACTTCATTGTGTGCTAATCATAAGCACGGTTTAAGGCTTGCTAACCTTGTGGCGCTTACTGAAAGCTAATACCAGGGCAAATCCATGGTGAGCGTATAGGCTGGCTGCCTTATTATCTTGCTAACCTGTGAAATACGCTTGTTCTTAAAAAAACAATTATTCTGCTAAAGTAAGCAGAAATATTTGCTTACAGTTATGCAGTTCTATGAAATTGGATCCTGAAGGAGACTGCTAAAAAAAACCTGAGGATTTTGTCATTTTTCAATCACTCGCTTGTGGAGTGGCGTGTCGTGAAGCTCTGGTGTTTTTGATCAGCAGAGCGGGGTTTCGAGTGCTGGTCATTGCACTTGTGTCCTTGACTAGCATACTTTATCATAATTGCTTTCCTTCGGATGGGACATTAAGCCGTAGGTCCTGTGTACTAGGATTGGTAGTGTATGTAAAAGAACCCAGCACAATTATCGTGGAAAAGTAGGGGTTAACCCCGGTGTTTATGGTTCACATAGCAAGCACCCTTGTTTACAGGTTTCCTCAGGCTAGCAAGCGGTTAAGTTCACTTATGACAAATCCTTGGTTTCATTTAATACCAGAAGTATATAATAATAATGATAGGAATAATTGTCCTGGGACACCGCTAGGCTGAACAACAGCTCTACCCATTTTATTTAAAGATTAAATATGTTTCCTTACAGTTTTGCGATGCTGCTTTAGAGAGTACAGAATTATTACTAACGATAGTGTCCTGTGTGGACTCATCACAGGTAAGATTTTTATTGCCAGGAAATTTACCCTTTCCACTCCTGAGAACGAATGAGTGGAAATTTGCACATTAATTTGGGATCTTCAATCATGTTTGTTTTGACCAGGCTTGTAGTTTTTTCAGCTGATTTCCTTGTTTGGTTTCTCAGCTTTGCCATTGAAAATTTGAAAAACCCCCACAGTATAACAAAGTCGTGGTGTGCCCTGATAGGAAACTGGCAGCAGACTTACCAGGTAAAGTGTCATTGTTTACGTAGTTCTGAGCATGCGCACATTATCAAGAACAATGGATTTACCTGGTAAGTCTGCTGCCACCTATTGTCCCAAAAGTACCCCATTAGCCTCCTTTTTTAGACAAACTGTTGTTGCATGCCTGTAAAACTGATTCTCACACTGGCCTTGAGTCATCAGAATGTAGAAATAAATGACAATAGGCCCATGTGTCTCTGTGCATACCATAAATTGCTTCTCTTCACCCAGGTGTTTCAGTGGGACTTTTCATTTGAAAGGTAGTGTTATCGCTACAAAATAAACCAAACTTGCAACGCAAACAAATAATCACAATGAAAGTTTTATCATGATTTCTAGATACTGCATTAATTTTCTGCCCTATTTAATGATTAGGTGACTTGTCTAGTGTTGTGCGTATGTGTTAAAGAGTTACTGAAAGAGCAGAAGGCCTAAAAAGTATGCACAAAGAAAATAGGTGCTTTGATAGTACTCTTCAAGTACATCAATTATTTTACTTGTTGAGGGGCCAGTGTTTGGTTGGTTTTGAAAGTCAGTCTTTATGTCCCATTGTATTGCACCATCACATGATTGGACTTGTATTACTATTACAGTGTAAGCCATCTAGGATATTTGTTAATAGAGAGGTTTCGCAAGTCTACTATTCCCGGTGCACACACCTTTGTGGGGACTTCCTATTGTTGTTCTATTATTCCCTTTTCTAAAGAATCACATTGTGGGGACCCAGTTTAACAAAGAAAAACGTTGTGGGGACCTTTGTTCCATTGTATAAAAGTCCCCACAGCTCTGGGTATGCCTACCTACAGATACATATACAGATTGGAGATACGTCAACAAGTGTTTGCGTTACGTGGCGTTTATAATGGATGTTAACTCTTTCAGTGCCCTTTTTGGGGGGCATTTTGAACCAAAAAGACTCAGCTTTTTAAAGTCTTTCTCACCAAACAAAATGTATCTTGCTGATTTGTGTTGCCTTTTTAGTACATTCCAAAGACAATAGTATTTCTTGAGTGAAAATGTCCTCTTTTTTCGACATGTATATTATGGGTCGTACATGTGTACGTGTACGATTGTTGACATTTTTGAGTACATAAAATAGATTGAACATGTTTGACCTTAGCACTGAAAGAGTTAACATGGAATACAGGAGTTCATACACATATGTTAACAACAAAAACCGATACCATTTTGCTCAACACTAGTATCTCTGGATTTCAGTATTTCGGTATTTCAGTATGGTGGTTTTAAGGTGCTGTACTAACTCCAGCAAACTTGGGCAAAATTTATTGCTGATGCATTTTGTTTATTATTTTGACTGCACCATTCAGTGATTTGATACGATATTGTCTCACATTTTTCACAGCTACAAGATTTAATCTGCGATGTAATGCAAGGAAATCTAGTCATGTTCAAGAAAGAAAATATAGCAAAAGTTTTAGGTAAGTAAACCAAGTTATTTGTCTTTAACCCTATCAATCCAGGTTGTGTTTTTTGTTTAACCACAAGTTACACTAATCCCTACTGGCTGAATGTGGCTGGATGCAATGCCTGTTATTCCTAATAGACCTTATGCATATGACGTCATTTGAGTAGGGCGCCCTCACCTAGAGGTCAAAAGGAAGATGCTCATTGGCCAGTCTTGTGCGCCGCGCGTACAAATCAGCGCGTTTCCATTGTTTCATCATCAGTTTACCTCTAAGATGGCGGCTTGGTGACGTCAATGCATAAGGTCTATAGTATCAGGCTTAACAGCTCCATGAAATTTGGCCATTGGGTTGATTTCACTAAGAGCTAAGATTGATCTTAACTGTGTATCAGTCTCATTAGCTAAGCAAAGTGTGATGTCACAACACAAATTATGATTTCAACGATAACAACTCACCTTAAAATGTCTTTTGTGAAATCAAGCCCTAGTCATTGCCTTGGTGCCTCTTGAAATATTTCTGTGGAAATTTCCATTTTCTTTGCAGAGATGCCCTTTAGACTTATGAAGTTATTCCTTGATGCAAATTTGACATCTATTAAATTTTTGTGGTACCCGCTGTTAAAATACAGAATTCATTCTGCCTCTAGCTACTAGGCAATCTTGGTGGTCTAGTGGCAAGACAACTGCTCCAAAATGGCAAATGCTGTGGGTTCTAGAATCCCACACGAGTAACATGCCATTAGCCTTTTTGAGATATGGTGGACACTATAGGAGTACACTGTTTAGTTTGGGTGTATACAGACAAATTTACCCAAACCTTATAGTGTTGTAGCATAGTGTCCGCCATAACTCAAAAAGGCTTATTGGATTTTTCACAGGAAAATCGGGGAAAGAACTGGGTACACAGTGCTTAGTACACATAGATATATGGGTGCAAACCAAATACTTTTCTTTATCCCTGGTGCAAATTTGAACATTTATTAAAAACTTCCTTGCTCTTTACAAAAGTGAACTGTCGGGCCTGCAGTATCTGTCAACTTGATCATGGAAAAGGAAGATCGAACAGCTCTTTATCTTCTATTTTGTCTGAATGGAAGGCACTCATTTGGTAACCACTCTTAAAATTAATGGCAATAAAAACTCAAGCGCAGAATTCGGCGGTAAGCAGAGCCATGAAATTGGGCCCTGATGCTGGCAGCCTCCCTATTTTGTTGCCGGCAATCCGTAGGTCCCAGGTTCAAATCATGTTCTAGGTAATTGCTTTGTTCAACCCAAAATTAAATGGAAGAAAAAAAAAGGTATATTTTAGGTCTTGTCAAAAATATTTCCGGTCCAGGGAAAGCTCCAAGCTACAAGACTTGTGATCTAGTGGAGATAGTCTTGAAATCTGAGCCCTGCTTGTCACCCAGCCAGGGTGTTATGTGATACTAATAACACCACCCCTGGGAATAAACAGAAACATGACTTGGGGAAAGTACTGAGTATACAGTGCTTAACACACATCGTTGTAGGGTAAAAACCAAATTATAGAAATATGACTTGTCGAACAAGTGCATGTGTATCATAGTGAGTCAATGTGTTTTAGAGTGTGAATAATTGAGGTTTTTAACGTTAGGTGATGGTATACACCAAGTCGACCCTCAACACACCATTGGACTCTGATGACAATGCCCTGTGCCAAACGTTAACAAGTTAATTGATGGAATAATTGCATCAGGGATGAGGAATGCAGAACGCTGGGAGATTTTTTTGATGATAGCGAATGTCCCACTCACTGGTACTTTGTTCTTAGCGAGGGAATGGTTTTCCCTGGATTAATTGTTGTTGTTTTTTTCTCCCACATCTAAAAACTGAAACTTACTTCCTTCCTTGTCTTCTCTTCTCTCCATGGGATTCTTGGCTAGTACCGTGATTAAGTTTGCTTTTCTGAGAATCCTTGGCTTCACAAACAGAATTAATAAATAGAATAAAAGGGCCGGTGAGTTGGACGCCTCCCACTGTGGCAATCAAAATCAGCAGTAGTAATTTGTGGGGTCTCCAAATGTTATTTCTTGACTTGTTTTTCAGACAAAATATTTCTGTGGAGCATTGGTTGGCAACTTATCAGTACTATGGTTGGAACTTACAACTAGTGTGCTGTCTTCTTTTATTCTGACAGTACATTAACCCTCTTGCTGTCTGACCATTCAATACCATTCACTGTGGTTTTGAATGATAGATAAGCTATGCCAGCCTTGCAATATGATACCATGAGGGAATGCATGTACACAGTACACAGTTAGTTCTGTGCACAGTTGTGCCACCATACACAACTTTGGCAGTTGAATGGTTTCAAATGGTTGGTCAACTCACTTGAAAATGTTGCGAACAGTAGGAGGGTTAATAAAAGACAATATTTCTTCGGAGCATTGGTACTGTGGTTGGAACTTCTTACCAGAGTGCTGCTAAATTGTATTTTTTTTATAAATTTACCAATCTAGTACTTTGTCTTCAAAAACAATATTACTTCATTCGAACATAACAAAGAACCACACCAATCTCTTTTGGAGGGATTCCAGGAAATTAGTAACCTATGCTGACTTCACATGCTCTGGAAGGAGCAAATTAACCTTGTTTGTAACAAATTGTCTAAAGGTAATTACATTATCAATAGAACAAAGAACATTGTGAGACTTAAAGACAGTTTGGCCATTTATAATAGTTTAGTTAATTCTTATTTAAACTATGGCCTCCTTGCTTGGGGTGGCATGATAAAGGTGTATCCCTCTTTTTTTAAAAGACTTAACACTCTTCAAAAAAAATGTATTCGCAATGCTTGTCATGTCCAGTATAATACACATACCTCTCCTCTTTGTTCCAAATACAAAATTCTGAAGCTGGAAGATATTTTTAATGTTCAAATTGGCATTCATTATTTTGATTATCTTAACGATCTCCTCCCGGTTAATTTAAGTTCTTCTTTATATTTTCCTTTAAATCGGGATTTACATTCTTTTACTACACGACAAGATAATCTCATTCGTACTCCTAATATTTGCAGAGTTGATGTTGTCTCCTCCAATTATCGTTACATTCTACCTAAAATCGTTAACTCCCTTACTGATAGTCTGAGAAATGAATTTGCCTGTATCCAGGAATGTTATGCTTAGACATCTTAAAGAGTTCTTTCTGGACAATTATAAAGGTTTTCTTTGCACTAACTTAACATGTTATTCATGTAAAGCAGCGGGACATTAATATCTTATGTTCAATTGTCATTTCATTAGTCGACCTAGGGATAGTTTATTATTTCTTTAGTATGCAATTTTACATGCAATAGTATTGTTTTATTAATGTAGGGAACCAACTGCAGTTGGGTACTCCATTACAGGAGGGTCATACCTCCTCTGGATGTTACCCCCATTTGTACCTTATTTCATATTCTTTAACAATTATAATGGTTGTTATCAATGTATTTCTAAGTTTGTTGTACAGATGGAAATAAAACAAACAAACAAACAAACAAACATACTGAAGTTTTCAATTTTTGCTGTTCTCATTTTAGAAGCAACCTTGAATTGGGAGACGTTTGAGCAGTATTGTGTGTGGCAGCTGCTCCTGGCGCACGATGTTGAAGTTGATCAGTTCATCTCGGTCGTCCCCAAGCTCACATATAAAGGTTAGTGGACCTCCTCATACTCATGCATGTATAAGTGGCGTATAGCTCAAGTTCTCAAGATCTGGTTGCTGAGTCACCGGACTTTGTCAAAATTAGTGTCCTTTAGCAAGGTACTTGACCATAAATTGCTTCTCTTAACCCAGGTGTTTAAAGGGGAACCTGCTAGGGATGAAAATAAAAAATAAGTTTTTTGTTCAATTTTGCACAACTTCAAAACAAACGTGGGTAAAAAAAGCTATAGAGTTGGTAGAGCTGACTAGATAGTCGCAGACAGTGTTCATGTTTTGTGTGGTCAACCACATATTTATGAAATAACATACCTGTGAAAACTTGGGCTTAATCTGCTGTGTGAGTCAGGAGAAAATAGTGAAAAACCACGCACATTTTCCAGCATGCAAACACATTGTCCTTAATTTTGGTTGTAACAACTGAAAATCAGCTGCTTGCATTTTAAAGGTTTTCGGATACAGTTTTCTCGAATATGACTTTATTTCAGAGAGAAATATTTCACAGAAAAAGGGTTTTGGTCTGAACTTCATAATCAGTCAGTTTTTCAGGCTAACAACAATGTTTTTATTCTTACCAATTCTGTACAATACCTTAAACATGGCTCTTAATACTTTGTAGCGTGATGTGGCTGAGCTGCCTAGTTCACCGGATCCAAGCTCTGGTGTTGTCAGCAGCAGAGTGTGGGTTTGAGTTCCAGTCAGCAAGGCACTTAACCATAATTGTTTCGTAAAGAAGTTGGTAAGGTTATGCATTCTGCTCTACCGGCCAGGCTCCTAGTGGATGATACACATCCTTACGGACTGTGAAGGGGGTAACCTTGTTTCAGCCCTAGGAGTAGGTGGAAACGTGTCCCTGGTGACAGTTGATTACGGTCAGTAAAGTGCAGTCCTCACCTTGAAGTGGCTGTCCGTGGCCTTGTGATGTTAGGCGATCTCTCATGAAAACATTTAAAAATCTTCCTTGTGTGCGACCTTGTATCCCCCCCCCCCCCCAAGCTTCTACAAAATATGATTTCATGCATTGGGTCGAGCCTAATTCATGATTGATTCAAAAGGGAACCTGCCATATAAATGACCCTAAAATCTGTAGCTGCATGTATCACGCCACAAACATCGTGTGACTTGAGTTGTGAATAACGCCCAAACATTTTTATAGCAGTTTAGATTGTTGGCATGAAAGTATCCCACAACGCTTTTGAAATGGTCTCACTCAGGCGTGTGATATCTCAGGATTTCATCAAAATCTCCTTTTGAGAGCATTAAAATTGGTCTTGAAAGAAATAAAGCAATCACCAAAGGGAGAAAGAAATAGTCCACATTGTGTAAAAACTGTACTTGTGTAATTCTGGTGATGTACAGAGTCTGTTAACCTCCTGAATTGTAACATCTGGCAGGTTCCCGGTTTAGAATAAACAGGACCCAGACCCTCAAGCCATTTATAAGGAGTGTTCACATTAGTCCATTCTCATCCCTGCTCACTGTTTCTCATTGTTGCTTTGTACCCAGATCATCCAGAGGCCATGGCCAGCTTGTTACTCATGTTAAAAATAGAAAGGTAAGAACAAATACCATCCTCAGTGCAAATGAAACAGTTTTACTAACATTACAGTCTTTGAGACATTTTATTAGGAGTGATGCTTAGGTTGATGAGTTGTGCAACAAGGCCCTTAATACTCCCCCCTGTTTATGACCTTAACAGCCCCACTAAGCTTTTAAACGTCTGCACCAAGTTATTTCATTACGGAGTGCCGACCCTCCCCTTCTGGTTATAAGTCAAGTCTGTCAGAAGGGGAGGGCAATTGAAAGTCAAATCATGCCCCAAAAACTATAAATTCCACTTAGACTACTTCTCTCATTAGTACGCCCAGGAAGTCCGCTATCGGTTTCACGCCACCAGATTCCCATTAGGGTTTATGCATTGGAGACATGACGTCAGGGTGTAAATGTTTAGACACCTCGGGCACTGATTCAACAAATATCAGATGCAGCCGCAAACCACCCGGTTGTTGTTTTAAAGAGGAATGCCACTTTATTAGGGGGGGTCCAGATTTCATTAAGCTATTAAGCGGATGGTTTTCTGCTAAGCGAGCTTCTCATAAGTAGAATCTGTCTTTTATAATGCTGTTTTCTGTTTGTCAAGTTAAAAGTGTGCTAACTAAGTGTTGCAACAGGGCCCAATTTCATAAAGCAGAAAATATTGCTTAACAATTGTCTGCTTAGCAGAAATGAGCAGGTCACAAATTGTGCATGTGTTATTGTAGTTTGGCTGGTAAACTTATTCTGGTAAGTATACCTTTAAAATTAACATCTATTAAAGTATACTTTTGTTGTGCTTAGCTGCTTTTTGTGCTTAAGCAACTTTATGAAATTTGGCCCAGGTCCAACCCACCGTGACGCTGTGAAGCATCTTGATTGTATGATAATTATAGAGTAATGCCATAAATCCTGACACATTTTTTCTTCCTGATTTCATAACGCTGTTTTGCAAGAGTTTTTTGCTGAACAAAAATATTTGCCGAGCAGGAAACCAGCCACATGCAATGTAAACCGCATCGTATTTTTTGTGGTAACTCAGACACAAATTAGTGTGATTTACAGCTTTATGAAATATTGCTCAGAGCTGTTCAATATGTTCATCAAGGCAGATACGGGGTACCAGTTTTGGCTGTTTGTGATATATGACAATGTGAATGAGTTTTAAATAAAGAAAGCAACAGACTGTGCAAAGTCTTGCGCGTATTCGAATACAGGGACCTGTCGAAGTGCTCGACTTGGTTTCCCTCACACATTAAAGCAAAAATGCTTTGGACAAAAATGTTTAAATACGCGCTAGACTTACATGGTATATTAAACCTATTTTTGCTACTAAGAATGTAATTAGATATTCATCGGTAGACTTTGGCCAAATTTCAGGAAAAAAAGCAGGAAGCAGGAAACAGAGAATGGTGTCAACCGATGATAATGTTTGCTTGCAACATTTATTTGCTTAGCATATATAGGCAGGCAGTGTTCTCCCTTAACAGTGGTCCGCTGGCCAAATGCTAGTTAAAACAGCTGAGGACCTGTTGAAATTTACTTAAAGTGGTTCGGCCGGCCAATTTTCTGCCTTCCAAATAGTTTCAAACTTAAGTCCATATTGACCCAATTCACCTAATGTCATCATCACAATGATCTTGGTTGCGCCATTTTTGGAGTCAGTGTCACTGTGTGCAGTAGTTATAGTGCGCAGCGCTTACACGTAGCAATTACTCCCTTAACATTATTTTTATGTGCAATTTGACTCCCAAAATGGCAAGAGTGGCAGACAATAGCTATGTGTGTTGTTGCTGTAGGGCAGTAGGTGACGTAGGAACTACTGACAAAGTAAGGAGCCAGCTAGTCCTCCTGGCTAGTCTCTGAAATTTTGTTTTGGGTAAACCCAGACAGTGTACACTCTACAGTCGATTTGGCTTGTAACCCAATAGACACAATCGGCGACTGCAGCACGTGACTCATAGTGGGTATACAAAGTAAACAAACCAAGCAAGTAATGCACAGTGAGTATGGAAAAGCATGTCTGCTTGCCGCTTTACGACAGTAGCACTCGGAAGCAGCCATGCGTTTCCATTCACACTGCGCGTTGCTTGCTTGGTTTGTTTAAATTGTATACCCACTATGGGTCACGTGCTGCAGTCGCCGATTGTGTCTATTGTACTATTAAGCAATAATTTTTCAAATCGTTGTACCCGTTTAACAGAGTTGTTGAGCTGAAAAACAAATCACGAAATTGCACATGAAATGCTGTTTATGCAGCCTGTTAAGCAAGGTTTTTCTGCTTTGTAAGGCAGTTTTTTTGTGCTTATCTGCTTTGTGAACCAGGTCCCAATTTCATAGAGCTGCTTAAGCACAAAAAGTAGCTAAGCACCAAACAATTTTGCTCACAAGATTAAGGTTACCAGCCAAAATGCCATGTCACACATACCATTTTTGACTGGTTTCCTGAGCTTGATTTCATAGAGCAGCTTAAAGGGACACGTTGCCTTGGATCGGGCGAGTTGGTCTATGAAAAGTGTTTGAAACCGTTTGTTATGAAATGCATATGGTTAGAATGATGTTTTAAAAGTAGAATATAATGATCCACACAAGTATGCCTCGAAATTGCATGGTTTTCCTTTTACATCGTGAACTAACACGGCACACCATTTTGTAGAGTCAAATTTTTGACTCCACAAAAGAGGCATACTTGTGTGGATCATTGTATTCTACTTTTAAAACATCATTCTAACCATATGCATTTTATAACAAACGGTTACAAACACTTTTCATAGACCAACTCACCCGATCCAAGGCAACGTGTCCCTTTCAGCACAAAAAGCAGCTAATAAGCACAAAACAAATACCAGAATAAGGTTACCAGCCAAAATACCATGTCACACACCATATTTGAATGGTTCCCTGTTTGGCTTTGCTTAGCAGAAATATCTTCAGCAGCTCAGTGAAATTGGGACCCTGGACTCTTTTGTCTGGTGCTACCCTTTAAGTGTTAATTGATAGCAGTCGAGGACCATGACCGCACGGCAGCATGAAAGTGTAGACAAGCAATTTAGATGATTTCCTATGTATGTGATTTATGGGGCTCATGCGCTGGGTGTTTTCCCACAGTGTTTCCAGATACTGTGTGCGGTAGCTGCGGACATTGACCGCATGTATCGGGGGGGGGGGGGGGGGTGTAAAACAAAGTAGTAACAGAAGAGGTAAATGTGGAAGAGAAGGGGGTGAATGAAGTAAAGGTTGATCATGGGAGGGTGGAGGGGGTGGGTTGGGGACAGGAAGTTTGATGTGTGTGAACCTATGTGAGATTAATGCTTGCAGGCTTTATATTCCTCCTATTATAAAGCCAATTTTGACGCAAGATAGTTTATTAATCTCAGCGAGATTATTAAATAGGCTTAAAAAAACCTGTCAAACCGGGTTGAACCATACTCGATGTGATTTGCCTATTTCTGTCAAGGGTTAAATTTCATACAATTTTTTTAATTCTTTCTACTGGTTGATATTGACCTTAAGATGGCTTATTCTACAGATTCTGATACAATATTTCAGAGAGTTTTTAAATCGCCTTTCCCATGAAATATGCTAATTACATTCACTGATTCGCACAGATGTGTATGCGTCACACCACCATCGGCCCATATTTCGTGGGAAAGGTTCATTATTTGTGTAAAATTTTGTTAAAAGAGCCCAAGGTCAAATTCCGTTTTGTGATCCACTCATTTTCCAATAGATAGAGTCCTTATGAAAATGGGGGGGGGGGGGGGCGGGGGGTACAAGTCTCTTTCAGGTAAACATTGTGTAAAATGACACTTTGTTTGATACCTTTGAAGTGCAATTTTTGTCCAAATCCAAAATTGTTTTGTGACGTCACTTTTGAAATATATGGTCTGTACATATTTTATACAGAGAATTTTCATTTCATTCCTGAATTTTGATGATATTCAAACAAAACAGCATTGGAATTTACCTTTCGACTGGTGCAAATATTCCTTTTGACGTTCGATGATGTCATGTTACAAATTTCGCTCTGAACGAGTATCAAACAAAATGGCATTTAGGTAATTTTCCGCCTATTTTCATAAGGACACTATTGGAAAATGAGTGCATAACTACACTTACTGTGACCTTGGAGCCCCTCTTAAAGGACTAACTGACTAAGTTGTTTAATAATTTGACTTTGATGGTGTTGACACTGTCAGGCTAAGTGACAATAATCGTATGTTACAATAAGACGGACACAAATAATATCCACTTGACACAGATGTAAATTCAAACTGAATTATTATTCAACAATTGGGTGGTATTTACAATATTTACAAATAATCAGAATTGAAATTAATATGGTGGCTTCCTCAATTTGGGTTGGGGTTGTAACTCCAACACTAACAGAGGAATTTCTGGTGAATAATTTAGCTTAAATAAAATATATTTAGTAAGTGTCCTTCAATAAACTTTCGTTAGATTCCGTAGGTTTCTTCCTTGTAATTACATCAGACACATACTGACAGTCACTTTATATTGACCGTGAACTGGCGTACATAACTTACAATAAAATAGAATAATGCGCTGTTTCTTACGATTGTATGAATTTCTCAAGCCTTCAGGCAAACGTACACTAAATAAACTAAGTCGCAATAATTTTAAATCAATATACTACATTATGTCGTTCAACCTTCCCCGAAGGACTTCCGTCTTGAGGGTGAATCTTGTCCAACGACTGACAACTGTCCCTGTCCCTGCCGTGGTCGTCTCTACGATCCGGTCATAATTTGGCACTGAGGGGGTCGTCGTATCCAGGGGTTAATTGGTCATCTATAAATGAAATTAACCAAATCATCTAACAGTTGAGTTATCAATTATAAACAGCGATAACTAATTTCGCAACTATACTTCGTACAACTCTAGACGTTTCCTTTACTTCTGGGCATTTAGCATTTTTGAGGGATTTGTCCCTAACATTCTACAGCATACATTTTATCAAACTATTTTTAGTTTTAACTTTCGTAAAACATGATAAACTTACGGTAATTGGAGGGGAGATTGGCCTCAGGCTGCCGTTGCCGTGTAGAGATTGGTCAACATCTGACGTGGTTTTACCATAAGTGGCTCTCGGCCGTAACTTTGGTTGGCCGGCCCAATACCTATACGGTGGCTGTATCCACTCGCCTGTTGGGTATGGTTGGCAACCTACACTTCAGTTCGATCCTTAATCAAACTCATAAGGCACGTCCTCTCTCTCTCAAGCTCACATTGCTTTCTGACATTCCCAACTCTGTTTTACTCATTAATGTGACCATGAACAAACACAAAAGCCTTAGCCTAAAAAAGGGGTTACGAATTACCATGACCAAAGTTATGGGTGGCGCGCGAGTAACTATGCATAACTAAAAGTAGGTTAAACGGGGCGTTTACTGCGCACTCGAATATGGAGATATAGAAAGGAAATTGCGGGATCTCGCGAAAGAATATGTGAACTATTTGCAAACCGCCGGTTTGCGGAATTTAAAATATGTCAGATCAAAAGAAAAAGAACTTTAATGAATTTTAAGGAATACCAATGAATTGACTCTGACAGACACTAGTTCTCAATCAAGCAAGCAACTCTTCAGCCGATCAGCAGATATCTTCTTTTTTGTTTTAGTTACATAGAAAACCGAAAAACACTGTGCGGTTGGTGTGAATGGTAATTTTCTCTCTTTTTTGCAACTACAAAGTTACACGTCTCTTCCAAATACTGTTGTAAGATTAATTAGTTTGAGAGATTCAAAATGCGAGTTGAATTGGAAAGAACACCCAAATTACATTGAGATGTTTACTGGAGATCATTCTCATCTGCACACACCTGGCATGTTGTGGCCGAGTGGTCTACTGCATCAGACTCAAGTTCTGATGGTTATCATAGCAGTGTGGGTTCAATTCTCGGTCGTGACATTTGTGTCTTTGAGCGAGGCACTTGGCCATTATTACTTATCTTAACCCAGATGTATAAATGTGAACTTGTGGCGGGGTGGGGGGTTGTATGCTTCCCAGGGAGTTGAGAAAGTTTAAGGAATGGTCTAAGTATGTTTGAACAGGGATAATAATGTTGTAAAGCACCTTGATCTAGCTATTGGGATATATGTGCTAAATAAGAACCAATTACTGTTACAAATTTTACAATCAATTCTTGTTTTATTACATTCAGTGTCATTCTTAGGGAGCCGAGTGTCATGACAGTCAATTTCCATTTGTGAAAAACTTCTTGTTTTTCCTTTCATTTCAGAATATCATTGGAGTTGTTGAAACCTTTAATGTCTCGGCCGTGTAAATACGGAGACAGGTTTACCTCGTCGATATTGAGTTACTGGGCCGTGCAGGATGAGCAGCATCTTGCTGACCTGATCAAGACGTTACTCGTCAGAGCGACGACGTCGGCCAAGAGGTTAAGACAAAGGTAAAAGCCACTTTTGTTTCGGGTTTTTTAATGTTAAATACACAAATGATGAAGTTGAGTTTGGGTTTATTACCTTGAATAGGCAATTGTGAAGGTTTTGCAATAAAATAATAAATTGTAGACCAAAATAACTATTATCAAGTAATAAACCACAAGGGAAACTGACTGGATACATTTTAAAGAATTTTGGGCCGAACAAAGAAAAATACAAAAGGAGCAGGATTTGAACCTGCGACCTCCGGAGGGTTTAGCGTACTGGCGCTCTACCAACTGGGGCTATCTAGCCATAATGTTGACATAGGGAGACCGCCAAGATTAGGGCTAGATAGCTCAGTTGGTAGAGCACTGGCATGTTAATCCAGAGGTCGCAGGTTCAAGTCCTGCTCTTGAGCAATTGATAAGGCACATTTTGAAGTAGCTAAATGTAAACAACAATTTTGAGTTGCAAAATGTTCCCCGATGTAAAAAAAACCAACATTTGTTCTTTATTCCCAATGCAATTATTGCATCAATTTAAATCGTTTGCAGTACCCAACAGCTCACAAGATTCAAACTGGACAATCATCACTGAGCTCAGTGGTTAACGTCTCTGCTCTAGATTGTGGGGGTCGTGGGTTCAAATCCCACCCTAGGAGTATTTCTGTTGATTTGTTTTTCCACAGAATTCGGGAACGAATATACAGTGCTGATCAAACATCATTATGAATGCTTGCGTTTGTAAACCTCTTTTATAAAGTTGTATTTTTAACTTCGTGCTTATGTCTTTTGCAGGGTTTTTGGGTACTTCATGTATTTGAACAATCATTAAATTATTCCGTTTTGTATTTTGCATTACTACTTGTAGTTGATAACTTATCTTTTCCAATGCTTTTTGGGGGGGCTTTTATAGTATTTAGTTTTCTTCTTGTTTTTAACTTACTTTTAGTTTAGTTTGCTTCTGTGTTTACTTGGTTGCTGTCATGTACACTTAAAGTAATCTTTTAATTTTACTTTTAAGTGTTTTTATAGTTTTTATTTTTAGGTGCTTGGGGTATTTCACATAAAGCGCCATATAAATGCCTTTTTATTATTATAGACCTTATGCATTGACGTCACCAAGCCGCCATCTTAGAGGTAAACTGATGACGAAACAATGGAAACGCGCTGATTTGTACGCGCGGCGCACAGGACTGGCCAATGAGCATCTTCCTTTTGACCTCTAGGTGAGGGCGCCCTACTCAAATAACGTCATGTGCATAAGGTCTATTATCAATGTAGGGTAAAACATCCTAATAATATTCTCAAACCCTGGTACTATTTCTGCAATCACCAGGGTGGATAGGTGGTTTAGTGGTTGACACATCTGCTCCAGAATGTGGAAGGTATCGGGTTCCAATCCCACCGAAGATGCCTGTGGGAAAATAATTTAAGTTCTTATCACATATTGATATATGGTAAAAAACTAAATATAGCATTATTCTGCAGGAAACTATTGTTTTATCTTTGTGCTACTAATACATTATCTTTATGCAACATTTACAAACTATTATTAATTTTTTTTTTGAATTGTTTTCAGGCAAGCCAGCAAACCTTCCAACATCCCCTCTCCAGATCAGATCCTAGGCCACCTCGAGGCACTAAGGCAAACGTGTGCCATCAAACAAACAATGTGTAAGTTAATCACTTAGTGCAATTTCTGCATGGGGATAAACAGGCACATAATATTTACGCGGATATCCACAGTTTTTATTTCCCTATTCTGCGTCTTCTCTTGTAGCTCCGCTGTTTTTCTCGGTCGCCGCGCAGTGAATACCAGACCCACTTTTTATTTCCAAACAGTACACACTTCTTGCACACTGAAAAAGGGAACCGGTAATCATGCTGAGAATCCTTAGGATTTCACAGTGACTTTGGCACGTGAGTCAGGGACTAGACCCTGTTAACGGCTGAAAATTTGGCAGTGTCCAAACATGGGCTATAAATTAGTCATTGTATGGGTAAAATCATTATTACAATTATACTTTTTTAGTTGCCGGAACTTTGAACCTTGGGCCGGTGGTTCTACTTATACTCTGGTTCTTTACTCATGTTCCTTTAATCTAATGCACAAGTATTTTGGCACGTGAGTCAGGGACTAGACCCCGTTAACTGCGGGAAAAAACTTGGCAGTGTCCAAACATAGCGGGGGGCTATAAATTAGATGTTGTATGGGTCAAATTAATATTACTTACATACTTAGATGCTAGAACTGTAAACCATAGGCTGGTGGTTCTACTTATACTCTGGTTCCTCACTTATGTTCCCTTTAATCTAAAAGTTTTGCAGCCCTCATTTTGATTTCTTCTTTATTTTTATTTGACAATTGGTTTCTGTTTGAGTTGATTTAATTTATCCCTGTTATGTGTTTTCAGTTTTCAGTCAGGAGGCTGTTCTGCAGGGGTTACAGACGGTGCAGAATGCATGTACAGATTCCCAGAAAACAAAGTAAGTGCCTGCGCTTGGGGGCATGGTTATGAGTTGTTGCTTGTATTTTGGAGAAATGAATAGTAAGATTGCACCTAGTTTATCCTGTATCTGTAATGATGTTGTAATCAGTACGCCCAGTGTACCCCATATGCATGACAGGACTATCAAATATACTGAGTATTTACCTCATAGCCATAGTAACATTATGTATGTAGACAGTATCCCAGTTGGCCCCATAGCTTACCCATAACCACAATATTAATCATGTCTGCAGTACACACAGCCTACCCCATAAACCACAATGGAAATATCTGCAGTACACCCGGCTTATCCCATAAACCACATTGATAATATCAGCAGTAAACCCAGACTGCCCCATATACCACAATGAGAATATCTGCAGTACACCCAGCTTATCCCATAAACCACATTGATAATATCAGCAGTACGCCCAGACTGCCCCATAAACCATAATGATATTATGTACAGTACACCCAGCTGACCCCATAACCATAATGATAATTCACAATACACCCAGTTTACCCAATGACCATGTGTAATAGTGTCAGTGTTACCCCAGCGAACAAATTTTCCAGGAAAAGTATGGCTACTTACTACACATACTAACCGTTACTTTAAAAATGTGTGAAGTGCATTGAAATATTGCCAACAGTCTGTAATTCCAGTGTAAACAGGAATCTTTCTGTTTAGACTGCGATTTAGATAAAAAAAACTTTTAAAAAAACAACACAAAAAATGTTATCTTGAGTCCTCTGCCAGGAGGCATGGTTTAAGTGGCTTCATAGACCTTTCTACTGCAACATCACACCCAAGGTTGGAAAACTATGGGAGGCCATAAATGCAAAGCAAAAAGAGATAGCTACAGTTTATAGTAATGTTACACAAATATTCAAAAAGAGTGTTCAATTTGTTGGAAACAAAGCAACCAATCATGAGATGCATTTTTGTTAATTGAAAGTTTGCAGAAATGTTGAATTTGGTCACAACATCTGTTAACTCAAGTGAACGTTTTGCTATCATTCGGCTGTCCATGCCAACCAGCATGATTTGTTTATCAACAATAGACATGTCTAATTGACGCACCATGGGGAGGCTTAGGCCTGCTACCCAAGTTACTGATTTGTGGTGATCTCGTCTGTAAATCCTCTGAAATGTAACACCCATAAAGTAGGGGGCTTCATTGTCTAGATTCAGACCCAGATCATCTGCCCTATTTGTGGTTCTTTATGTCGGGTGATGTATAGTTTCTGACAAGCCCTCCCAATTGAATACCCAGGAGACCTCGTGGGTTTTAATCTAATGATAGGGGCGGCCCAGGCCACCCACTTCTCAGCAATTTATTATTTTTTATAAATTTAAAAGCATTCCGGAATGATGTGTAACAACCATATGAACTTATTTTTGCGGCCACACACAGATTCAGTGACCTCTTTGGTCTGACAGAGGACCTTGACGATATGTCCTCAAGAACGACCCGTAGCCGAGTCACAAGGAGGTCACCGGGGTCATCTAGTCCCAAAAATAGGAAGACAGTGCAGAATGACGTGGAGTCATCCTCCGAGTCTGATCAGGTAAGGCCTTTATGTAACAGGGCATTAGTAGATGTGGAATAGGGCATTAGCAGTTGTCTGTAACAATGCCCAAAGGACCCAGAGGGCATTAGTAAGAGTGGAATAGGGCATTAGCAGTTGTCTGTAATAATGCCCAAGGAACACATAGGGCATAATAGTAAAAGTGGAATAAGGCATCAGCAGTTGTCTGTAACAATGCCCAAAGGACCCAGAGGGCATTAGTAAGAGTGGAATAGGGCATTAGCAGTTGTCTGTAATAGGGCATTAGCAGTTGTCTGTAATAATGCCCAAGGAACACATAGGGCATAATAGTAAGAGTGGAATAGGGCATCAGCAGTTGTCTGTAAATAATGCCCAAGGAACCCATATGTTTTTAATCTTCTCCTCTCACGATTGACTTGACTGAACAATCCAAAACCACACACCTGGCTTGAGGTTTTTGAGTGATCAACCACCTCCGAGCGATACTTTGAGGCCTGCCTCTGCGGAAAGGGGGTCACATAGTTGCACGGCATGAATTGCAGAACTGCGCGCCAACTCCCATCTTGAGCCTTTTCCTCTCTTTCTTTTCCCCCGCATCCTGTCGTGTGGGGGGGGGGGGGGTTTGGCCGTAAACACCCACACCTCCAGCCAATAGCCTGCTGCTTGTTAGAGACTCTCGCCGAGCAGGACTTCCCTATCCAGCCACTGTAATTGCTGATCAAGATCACAGATCCAGATACACAGATTTGTAACAGCTGTCTGTCACCGCGGGCGCTGCCAAGACTCCTTTCCTGCCCAATATTCACAAATTTTGATTAATGCAAATTTAAGGGATTTGATTTATCTTTTCTTAATCCAATTACAGGCCGTGCACACCATGGGTTATATAATTAATCTGCAAACCTATAAACATTGAAAAAAACCTGGACTGAAGGATAAGATGCAAAAATAATAAAGTATTGCATCTGATTTTGCAGCTATGTTTTTGCACTGTACATATAGCTCCTTTCATGCAACAGTTTTGGGTAAATTTCTTTTTTCCTTTCATTGCTCCCTTTTGGCAAATTTCATAACTAAAAAAGAAGCATAACCTCGGTGTAGGAAGGGGCTCAAGCTGTAATTCCATCAACGCTTCACTTTAGACCAACAAGTGCAGTTCAGAGTGTCAGTAAATTAAACTGCAGTAAAATTTGGGACTAAAGACCCAATTTACCTGACATCATCATCACAATAAACTTAATTGCGCCATTTTGGGAAATTAGTGTCCTGTGTGTTATGTAGTGTAGTGTGCATTTTAGGTGATGTGACATCTACACGCTTACTATAATTTTTACGTCGATGTGACATCAAATGCTTACGATAAATTTTACTGCGATGTGGTGTCAACACATTTATGAAATTTGTACGCATTCAATTCGGACTACAAATACAACCACATAAAAAAATCCTACTTTCATCTCAACTAGACGAGCTGTCATTATAAGATAGAAACTCGGTCTCTTTAAGTCTTTCTGCAAAGGCAAAGATGTCAGATTCCATCAATTTGAAGAGTTGTTGGGTTTCTTAACTCGATCCCAACCCCCCACTGCTTTCTTACAGGATGAGGACATGTTAAGCAACAAACCAAAACCAGCGAAGAAGAGGAAGAAGTCATCAGCACTGGGTGGATCTGACAGCGATTAAGAAAAAAAGCCTCCAGCCAAGGCGTCGGTCGTATTCTTCTACTTCTTTGTTTCCTCATTCGCTTTTTTTTTTTTTTTTTTTATTGAATTCATTGATAGCAGATTTAGTATTAGTCATTGATTCTTTGTCATTTTTGTTTGTTTTCCTCCCTTCTTTTGAAATCCCCCGGACATATCAGGGTTGGAAACAAAACTTTGGGCCTTTGCTGATCTTAATCAGATCTGGCACGTTGAGCGTGGGGATATGCCGAAGGAAAGGCAGGTTCAGGTTTAGGACATGTTCAGTAATCGGTTCTTTAATTCCTCTGAGGGATGTGGAGAGCTGATTGAGATGTCCAAAAAATGAAAACCGTCTAAGGGTTTTTGTTTGGTTTGGGTTTTGTTTTTGACAGCAAACCAGACCCCCCCCCCTGTTTGACTTTAAGGCCATCAGCAGTATTCAACACCATCAGGGTAACTGGTTTCTGTGATGGTCAACTTGTTGGTCAATCTAGAGGTTAATTGTTCAAGACCAAGCCTTGTGGGTTTTGTTTTCTCATTGGCTGCTCTTTAAAACGGTATTGGGTTTTCTGTTTTAAGGTGTAACTCCTAAATCCAGGACGTTCTGAATCGTCTACCTGTGGAGTCTAATTAAGCAGTATTCTTTTCTGAGCAGATTTTGGTGCCTTTCAAAAATAGACCCCTTTGCCGACATCGCTGAGGTTTAACAATTGCAACACGCCCGTGTGTACGCGCCACGAACAACTGTAAGCCAATGAGAGGTCTTTCACGGACCTCAAGTGAGGGTGCTGTCTGAGCTTCTGACGTCAGACACAGGTGCCCGATTGTAAATCTCCTTACACGGTAATAGATAATGCTCACAGGGTGACAACCATCAAACACTCTGAGCATTCGGCTTCACACGCTGTTCACTTTACGCTGAGAGAAAACCCTTATCAAGTGGAGCCAATTGGTGGAAATAAATTATTTAGATCACAGGAAATGTTTCAGCCACTTCCTACAAGCAGAGAGCACCAGGGCCCAATTTTATAGAGCTGCTTAAACACAAAAAAGTAACTAAGCACAGCAACAAATGCTTACCAGATTGAGGTTACCAGCCAAAATACGATGTAACATGTACCATTTTTGACTGGTATCCTACGCATTTTAAACAATAAAATAAAGCAGCCCATGGCCCAACCTTCAAAGAGCTGCTTCAGCAGAAAATATTCCTTAAACATTTTCTACTAAGCCAAAATAAACAGGGTACCAGTCACATATTGTACATGTGACATTGTATTTTGGCTGGTAACCTTATTCTGTTTATCTTTTCTTTTCTTTTTTGCTGAGCTACTTTTTGTGCTAAAGCAGCTGTTTAAGTTGGGCCTAGGTTTCTTTGAAATTATGTCTATCTTCAATAGCGCTCCTCAGAAACGATTGTTTACATGCCTCACATCGATCTTTTTACAAATTATTTGTCTGTAAAATATGCTTTCCCCAAATAATTTGAATGTAGTGAAATTACTCAACATAAATTTGGGGTGGGGGGGGGGGGGTGGGGTTGACGTTATTTTTGCCATAGTAGTGTTGCATGTTGGCAGATATCAGCTTGGGGTTTCAAATTCAGAAAAATATAGGCTACATTTTTAAGGTTGTAACTTAAAAATTTACCGAGCTACAGAAATGAATAGTCTTCATAATCTACTGTTTATAAATTTCTTACAGGAATGATTGTATAACACACCAAGTTTACAAATAACGTTAAATTCTTTTGTACAAATAGAGTGAAAATGTACATTATGTAGAAATGTAAATATGTGATTTAAGCAGAAAGAGAAAAAGAAATCTGTTGGAATACAGAAAAAAGAAGATAGTCCAGTATTATTTATTTATTGTAACTCATCTATCCCAGGGGAACCCCCTGCAGATATAACAATTTCCTGTGTAGGTATCACAGTTCACTGTCTCGTTGGATAGTATTACACAAGGAAACGTACGCCAGGGAACGATTTCGTCCAGCAAGTTTGCATAGCTAAATAATTAGATTGAACAAGTGTTGTGCACACTGAATGCTGCAATTGAGTAGCAAGTTGTGATTTTTGAGTAGCAACTGATACATTTTGTGTAGCAGTTTGCTCTGCTATACAAGGGAAATCGTTCACTGTACGCAACAATTTAGTTTTGAAATGTTTGTGGAATCCTCTGCTAGTTGCTTGATTCACTGGACACGGTTGCCTCTCATCACTGGACTCTCTCGGTGGTCTAGTGGTAAGGACAGCTGCTCTAGAATACAGGGTCGTGGGGTTCGAATCCCACCCTAGTAGTTTGCATGTGGACTCTGGGAAAGCACTCGGTATAGATTGCTTATTACAAATCAGTGTAGGGTAATACCAAAATATCTGAACTAAGATATTGACGATATAGGGAGACCGCCAACATTAGGGCTAGACAGCTCAGTTGGTTCAAGGTTCAAGGTTCAAGGTTCATTTATTTTCCACAGTATCAAAAAGTAATGAAGACATTTATCACTCTGCAAGAGCGATCGGTTTAAAGAATACAACTTAACAGTATAGATATCAAAACAAGATTAAAGCAAACATGACACTGCAGAGGGATCCATTTAAGAAGCAGAGCTTGTAGGCAATGGTCCCTAAAGACATGCATTTGCACTGAGACCGAGAATATCAATTAGGTGAACCGCATGTTAATTGGGAGGTTGCAGGTTCAAGTCCCGCTCTAGTCAATTTATATTTTTTCAACCGCAAATTATTTAAAATTTTCCCAGTCAGTTTCCCTTGTGGATTATTATTTTATGTTTGAAACAAAGAGTTGCATCCCCCCTTAAGGTGATCCCTTGCTTCCGCTTCCCAAGTTGTATCATAAACTTGTGCGTGATCCCTGGCTGTATACAATTACAGGTTGAATGGCTTCTGAATGGCACCCCGAACAAAGATAATGCCAAAATAGGGAGACCACCAACATTGCGGCACGTCAATCCGGAGGTCGCATGTTCAAGTCCTGCTCTAGACAGTTTTCTTTGTTCAACCCCAACAGATGGAATTAAACAAGCAATGTATGTTCACTCGCAGCCATTTCAGTAAAAGGTGCACACCTATTCCCTATGGACAGGAGACGACATTTAATGAAAATGTATTTAAAAAAACATTGTTCATCTGATATGCAATCCAATACACCTGTTAACCACTCCATCCTTTCCTCTGCACGAATTTAGCCCGTGTTCAGGATGCTCGCTATTAAAGGCACTGTACACGTTTGGCAATTCCTCAAATTATGTATTAGCATAAAAACTTACTTGGTAACGAGCAACGGAGAGCTGTTGATAGTATAAAACATTGTGAGAAACGACTCCCTCTGAATTAACGTAGTTTTTGAGAAAGAGGTAATTTCTCACTCAAATAATAAAAGACTTCTGGCCAGAAGCCTTTTATTCCTATCTGAAAGCACACTAATTTGTACAACAAGGGTGTTTTTTCTTTCATCATTTTTCTTGCAACTTCAACGACCAATTGAGCCCAAATTTTCACAGGTATGTTATTTTATGCATATGTTGGGATACACCAAGTGAGAATACTGGTCTTTGACAATTACCAAACGTGTCCAGTGCCTTTAAAGCTACGGTCCTCCATTGGTTATGTTTGGCAATACTTCTAATGCACTATCGCTGTGATTCAAGAATGTCAAATGTATGGTGTAGCACTGGGGGTTTTCACCATGGAGGTGAAGAAAATACATAATAATAATAATACGCAGTTCTTATATAGCGCTTTATCTACTCCCGATGGGTGTCTCAAAGCGCTCAGTATTTTTCATGCAAGGTGTGTGGAGACCTTTTTCCTTTACATGTATTCGCTTTGGGTTAAAAAAAGGGTAGGGGCCTATGGGGTTTTAAGTACGACCCACCCGGCCGATGGTTATGATTTGTGAAAGCTTCGTATGATTTGAATGGTTTGATTCAATAGACCTCTTGTACATGACGTCATTTTGAGTTGGGAGCCCTTGGGTACAGGTCAAAAGAAGGTTGCACTATTCAAGATGACAGCGTGATGACGTCAATGTATAAGGGCCAATGTTGGAAGGGTCCAGTGCTGGATAGATAAGGAAAACGGTGTTAGACCTGCATACGTTATCTATTATTATCATATATTTCTGGTACTGAAAGTTGAAACAAAGGATGTTGCATCAGGGAACAAATCACTGTAGCTCGCAAGCCTGAGGAAACCTGTAAACAAATGTGCTTGCTTATGTGAACCCGTTACTCTTCCACGATAAGGGCTCTTTCATACTTGCACTGCCAATCCTAGTATGCACGGGCCCTACGTTTGAAGGACAAAGCATTTACGGTAAAGTTTCTTGGTCAAGGACACACGTGTCATCGGGACTCGAGCCCATACTCTGTTGATCAGAAACACCAACACTTGAATACAGTACTCTTAGCCTGCTCGACCACGTCACGTCATCCCACTGCTGCTAGCTTAGAGGTGAAACGATTGTTTAAAAAAGGAACATGAAAGGGGGGAACGCGCAGCATTGTACGCGCAGCGTGCAGAACGGACCAATGAGCAAACCACTTGACCTCTACGTAATGGTGACCCGCAGTGAATCACGTGACGTCATGTGCATACGTTTTATTGGCAAGAAAATTTCAAAAATGCAAAATTCAAAAACCTTTTGTCTGTTTCTGAAAATGCATTCAGGATTGTTTGTTCACAGAATTGAATTTGTTTTTCTAACGGTAATTTGTTTCCACTTTTTCGATAAAACCACAAAGTTTGCGTTGTCTTCAGAGTGGTTAGGCAATTAGGACTTTATGGAAAATGCGTTCAGTTACCAGAAAAGATTTCGTGCTTACAAGAGAAATTTCTCACTGATAATGCCACCCTCTGTGATGCATTTTAAGAGTTGTCAAGTTTTCTTTGTCACGCTTATAGAAATACAATACCCCAGCCGGCTGAAAGAACAAGAGAGTTGAATCATTGCCAACAACTGCATCTGTTTTTTCGAGCCGAGCTTATTCACGTCCCCCCGTCAGAATGTTCGACAAGTCACTTCAGGATTCGTTCAGCGGCTCACTTCAATGTCACAACCCATTAGCGTGATATTTCAATTTGAGTTGTACGCGGGAAAATGGTTGAGAAGCAAGTGATCGTCCCCATGGGCTGGCATCATTGACGGCCGGCTCCAGCAATATGAGTTAACGTGGTGGCTCCCCCATCCCCATGGGACGACTCCATAAGACGAACGGGCTTTATCTTGAGCGACACAGTCCTTTTTTGGAGGGAGATGTTTGGGCGTAGCCTCCAGACTTGTTTCGGGGACAATGATAACGCTTCTGGCCGAGGGTCACTCCCTAAGAATTCTACGCTAGATGGCTAAGGAGGGGACATGGGAGGGGAAACTGGCTACTATTTATGAGAAACAAACAACCAAACAACAAACAAACAAGTATAGGCCTACTCAAAATTAATTGGATATATCTGTGTGGGAAAAATCCACTTTTTTAGGCTGCCCTACATTGTATTAACTAATTAACTGCTCTTGTACCTTCTGTATGCTTGTATGTGTGTTGTTTTGTCATTTAGCCTTCGAGAAAGACTCTGCTAGGGTCGAAACGTCAGGCCACTAACTTATTTTTTGCATTTATACCTCAGGTCCTTTTGGTTGTTAAGCAGTTTGCAACAGCTAATTCTATTTCCCCTGTTTTTAATAATGCCTCTGACAAAGGTCCGGTTTGGATCGAAAGCTAAGGCCATCTCCCATACAAATTGTATATATATAAATATATGTATATAAAAATGGAAAGAGAAAGCAAACTGCATTTTTACCCAGTATTAGAAATTGGTTCTAATGATGTTATCTGTGTAGGCCTAACATTTTTTGCAGACCAACCCCTCTGGCCCCTTAATCAAAGAGTCCCACGTGCGCCCATGGTTATTACATACTGTTTGGAATCCTGACTCCATAGACTTTTAAAAGATATGTACAACACCTGGCAATGTTAGTACATTGATGTGGAAGTTGAAAACAATTGATTTCCAGTGGAGGCTTTCCTGATATAACTTTGTTTAAAGCCACGCAGTGTCTGCATTTGAAGGAAGCATTCACCGCACAATAACGATTATAAGGTCACAACTTACGCACGAAAAGGTTAAAATAACCGTGCGGGAACTTATAAATAGACACACGACGTTTATTTAAGAGTTCAAATCGGTGGAGCGTCTGTTACTGTAGAAAATTCAGTTCCGCCCATCGAAAATAATAGTATTTCTTGCAGGACTGCTTCGGTTCCTCACGACATGTGTTGTAAAAGTTACAATAATATTGATATTCTTTTTATAAACCTGTAGAGAAACAGACTATTATTAAAAAGCTTTAGTCACTGGTGCGTTTGGAATTTTATGAAATTCAGAAAAATCCATCCTCTGAAGAAAAAAAAATCAAAACCCCCAAAACAACATCAACAACAACACTAACAACATAAAGTTAATAACGAGCTGCCTTCCCTTTTTTGAAAGGACAATTTTAAAATAACTTTACGACCATACTTTGAGCACTAGACCTAAAGAGGACAACCGCATTGTAATCCATTAGTTACAGACTGTCCGTGACTACACGAGATACCGGGTTCCCTGTATAAAAAAATCCACCCTATTTTATGCAGAATCACCTCAGTTTCTAGACAACGCCTGTTCAGCTTCAGTCATTTCAGCTAGACACCTGTTTCGAATAATGCCGCCAAATGGCCGCTAGTATTCCCCGCCCTTTCCCACTCCACCAGGTTCAAGTTTTCTCGGCTTAATTGGCTTTGATCTCAAAGTCTTGGCTTTCCCGTACCATCAGTCAGCGGCCAAGACTTTGCCCAAGAAAGCTGCTTGATCTGTTGCCCAAGACAACAGCCTTGTTTGTGTCCCCTTTTCTACCCCCTGTTTTGGTTTGGGTGAGGCTTGGGGTGGGGGTTGGGTGTAACGAATGAACAACATTGAAAACAAACTGTTCTATTTGTATAAGCAGATGATGGAGGTACAATACTGTAGAGACATTCAGTCGAGAAGTTGCAATTATAAGTTGACCTCTGTGAATTATAGAAGGAGTATGTAAAACGTAAAATGAAAGCCTACTAATAGTACTAAAGAAACTGTTCATACAGTATCTTGATCACGCTCCCTATTTTGTGCAATAGGCCTACATTCTAAAAGCTCTATGATCAAAATATTGACTCGGATCTGGGTCACGTGGTGCCTGGAGCATTTATGGGTCAACGTGAACCGGACTCTGTGTCAAAACGACCCCGAAATGGGTCAAATTGACGCAGAGTCCGAGTCAAAATCCCATTTTTTGTTTTTACCAATTACAGAGTCAGTCTGACCCAGAAATCGGTTAGGCCCACTGAGACCCGGAAACAGGGTCCATTCCTACCCGGGAGGTATTGTGAAGACTGGTTCTAAAAAAAATAGAAAAAAAGAATCTGACTTATTTTATCCTCTAAGCCTCGGTTTGGTTCCATTGATTTGAACGGAGAAGGAATAAAATTGATGCACCATGATAATACAGCTTGCAATTGAACTTCTAAAAAATAGGCTCACCGACAGAACTAAGGTCAATAGAAGGTCGAACAAACTCTACCACCCTCAACGTTGAAACGTTCGCAGGGTAAACCCGTATCGAACATAAACTTTGACATACCAGTATTTCGTTATAAAAAAACAGCCAAAATTGGCTCGAGGTAAATTTGGAAATAGGTTCAAATGCCTCAGACCCGTCTTCTCCCATGAAATCGTTCCCCACCTGAGAATTGTTCATTTAATATTTAAAAACGATTATAAACGAATCCCGCGAGCACACGTCGGAAGAAGTTATTGGTTAAACTTATAATTAGGTTGATCGGTTAACTGCGGAATGCTCATTAGTTTCATATTAGGAAATCAGCTAATAAAGAGGAATTCGTCAATTAAATAATTACTAAAAAAGAGTTCCCTAATCTTATTTTTAGACATTGTACTAACAGTTTCGTTTTAAAAGATAATGGATTGACCATAACGATTTTTTGGAAGAAGACATTGTTTTAACCGTCTAGTCTAAAAACCAATTCTTAGCAATTCCAGTGAAAACGGCTCTCGAGGAACTTCCTTAAGAATTTAAAGACTGTTCTCTTGCCTGCCAAGAAACATAACATCCGATCCGAACATGGTTTGCAATTCAGACATATTTCAGACGAAAATACGTAAAAATCAAATATCACCGCAAAAGAGGACGTTTTTTAAGTGACCGTCTAAACCAATTGGAAGTCATTATTTGTGCACTTCTTGGTGACAATATTGACCCAGATTTTGGGTCTCATGATCAAGGGGTCTAATCCATTTTGGGGTCAGTTTTTAAACTGTGTCAAACTGATGCAAAACTGGAAACAAAATCCACCTTTTAAAACATTTTTCAGGTCAGGCCAACTTGGTCCTAGACTTGTGGACAAGTCGTTAAATGTCTGTCGCGGTGATAGCGGAACAGCTCTCTCGCAATATCTCGCGAGAGGGCTGCTCTGTGCGAGATTACTGCTCTCAAGACTGGTCACATTTACCAATGACGATGAGTCGGCAGCCAGCAACTTCGTGCGAGAGCAGTGATCTCGCGAGAGCATTCTTTATTACGCTACAACACCACACGCGCCTCGACACACCGCGACAAACATTAACGACTTGTGAACAAGTCTAACTTGGTCCCGGAATCCGGATCAATTTTGACCCCTTTGGTGTGAAGACCCTGTGCTACCACTGTCTTTAAAAATTGGGAAAGGGTGAAGCCGGGGTGTGAATCTGAAAGAGTGTGCGAAAAGAGAAAAGTACTTGTGCACCATGTAACTGATCCTAGAGATAGGGACCTACGGGGGGGGGGGGGGGGGGGGGGTGTATCAGCTCCATTATTTAATTTATCAATCAGCAACTGGTTCAGAAAATCATTATCTTGAGTGATCGGCGAGTTTTACCGACGGCAATTTAGTGTCTGCTTCGTGTCCGTTTCATGCGACACTCCATTCGTTGTCTTGGTCGGTTGACGCCTTTTATTCACCTTCAGTTTTAAGAAGTTCACAAGCAATGTGCATTTTCTCCGTAAAATATCTATAGTGTGTGTTTGCGTTGATTAATAATGTTTGAAATGCTTTCATTTTGAAGAACTTCATATGCCATATTCCGTCTTTCTCCAATTCCACCCCTTCAAGCTTCCCTTAAAAAATTGACAAGCCCCCCATCACCGACTCGGCTTCCATACCGACCTCGACTCCTTCTTCCCCTACACCTCACACCCAGTCCCCGGCCGCTTAGTTTTGTGTTAATCGTTCCGACCGTATTTTACAACTCCCCACTACAAGGTCCTCCCACCTCATTCCAAACCAGACCTTCAAATCACCTTTTTCATATCAAACCATACTTCTGTGAATTTGTTGAACCCAATAGGAGGGGGGGGGGGGGGGGCAAGAAGGTGGCAAGGTTTTTGGGGGAGCTAATATAACACCCTCTGCCCCCCCCCCCCCCCCCCCCCGAGTTTGCCATTGGGCCCCAGGGCCCCAGAGCGCCAGACCCCGGTAGCTATGTTCTGGTGGATCATCCGGGTTATCACACCCCACTTCCTTCCCAAGACCAGCACAAAGGAAACCCTCTATACACTTTAACCACCAAAGACGGATACTCTGTTATTCTTCGATTTCCTCCTTTTTGCAGTTAAGGTTAAAATGCCCAGATTTTGTCTTCAATGTTTATTTAGCGCATCATGAGCATCCATCAAATTCTGAGGAATGAAATTGTAATCACTTCCTGACCGCTAGCTATGACTCTTAGTTAAAGCAATATGAATCAGTTTCGATGACCGATAAGGCGTACGCATTAGTATGATAATCCATAGGGAGCAAGACGAGGTTATTCACAAATACAGCAACAAAAGTTAAACAGATTACTTTCTTTGTTTTGTTCTTGTTTCACCGCCCCCCCCCCAAGTTTGCTTTGATGCTGTTGCTTGTGACAACGAAAGACAGCTTTGAAGACCAAGAAATTAAAACTATAGTTGGCTGGTCTGGGATGTCAATTGTTCTATCTCCAAAATGTCACAGCCCGAATCGGGCCCGGATCGCCTCAACACCCTGCTTTGTTGACGAAATCCTGGATCCGACCGGGAGCAAATTGCTCCGCGCTTACACATGGAGGCAGTGGTTGAATTCCGGTTATGGCAGTCAAAACAGTTTCAGGCCTATTTTAAGTGCCCCGCGATTCAGTTTCTTGCAATATAAAAAAGGAGTTTATTGGATGTATTGTAATGCGAATTCTGAGCTGCTGTTTCAAGCCAAGGCAAATGACTAGGGAGATGCCGTTTGGTCCAGGCTGTGAACTAGCAATCCCCCTTCCGTCAACAAGGTGCACCGTACCGGTAGAACAGCGCGATAACAGTTTCATTTCTTGTCATCCTGTATATTATAGAGGGCGCCTTTATCGATTGAGCATAAGGTGTATAGCCCCCTTGGAACCGCCCTTGAAAGAGTGCTAGCTACACTTGAACACCTGCAGTGACTCCTGCGACCGTACATCGACCGACCTACTAGATATTTATTTTGGGCGCTATCTTGCTCAGGCCTCTGCTTTGTTTCTGTCAGTACAGATCGTCAAACCCTAGCAGCTTAAAGGGATGAGGTTTGGTCAGGGTGTGTCCGCGTCCCTATAGTCACTCGATGACTCGTCCCGTTACCAGACTAGACCCACACAGACCATGGGGCCCCCAGCCCCTTCCTTTGCAGAGAAAGGCCGCGGCTTTGTGCTAACGTCATTCCCCATGTTGTGCTCGCTTGTCACGGACCGGAAGAACAGGCTTTGTACTCCGATCACAGATCCCTCGTCTCCCGCACTACACAAAAAAAAGAAGAAGAGGAGGAAAAGAACCTGGTAAATTTTTTTTCTTTTTCGATTTGTCATCCACTCATACTATTGTTTTTGTTTCACGCTACCTCGGGGTCATTTTGTCTAGATCGTTGTGGAGATAACGGCTTGATGACACACCGGACGTGTCTGTGTCTTTTGTTCCAAGACAATTGTAATGAATCTTGATGAAATGCTACTAGAGATGAGAGAGCGTGGACCATGCAGACATCCTCACATGGCCGGTTGTGTTCAGATTAAACCACTTTGATGGGCCACTCCCAGACTGGTTAATGTGGGCACGAAAGCAGTTAAATCAAAACATCTTTGTCTCTAGAAACAATCTCCAAATTGAAAACGATATACGGTAGTTGCAATATATAAAACACGCAATAATTTTATCAGAAATGTCAAAGTTAATTATTGATGTATAATTGTTCTGATTGATCCCAACAGTTCAGCTCAAGAATCTAGGTTTGTTATTGGAAAGTTCAATGGCATATGAAAGATACTAAATTAATAGTATTGTACCGATTAATCAAAATTGTATAATGCAAATACCGTGTCCCAATCGTTTCGGGTTAACCTTCACTGATGGATCACTCACACATCAGACAAAATCGTCGCTGTTCTGTTTTTGTTTTGTTGTTGACAAAGTGTTAATTTTACACTGAGTTAATGTTTCTGTCTTAATAAGGTCGTGTACGACTTACCTCGTTTTGAGCGTGAGGAATACTTTCAATGTAGCACATGACGTCACTACACGAAAAATACAGCGCCACCTTTCTTGCTTGTAGGCCCAGTGCTTATTGTCTATGGAAAACATAGGCCTATTTTTACAAATTGTGTCCATAAATCATAACCGTAACCACGTCCGCACTCTTTGAGGTTAAAGTCAGTTCAAAATCTGTCATTTCGCAAAGGGCATTTTTATGTATAGCTGACAGTTGCGCTATTTAACATGTCAGCAGGTTTCTCATGTAATTTATTTTTGGATCATTTGTATTCATTTAGAAATTACGTTAATCCTCGTTAAGAAATTTGTTCCTCGTAAAAATTAACTTATTCAATACTTTGCCAAGAAAAAAACCACATGCCTGAAAATGTATACTTGGACAACATCACGCGAAATCGTTTTGTCGGGATTTCATCCTCGTATAGAGAAAACAGGAAATTAATGAAATTGACAAAAGTCGTCCTCCAACGATCTTTATAAGTTAAAAACTGCCAAAAATCTACTTAATGGCAAGTTAGTAATAAAGGTATCAATTAACCAGTATACGCTTCCGTCTGCCGATGAACCAGGCCCTGCAGGCAGATTTCATTTCGGTTTGGGAAGGGTCTAGAACTAGCTTCTGTGAGCATAGTGTTGAGCAACAACGAGCAGCAACATTTCCTTTCCACGTAAACAAACAAGTAAAAGAACAACTCAACAGTCACCGCCTAGAGTTTTCAGCTTACTTTACCGGGGAAAGAATGTGCTTGAATGGATAAACTCCTTCTTGTTGTGCAATCTCATGCGAATTAATCACCGATCGGTAGACAATTGATTTACACCTTTCTCCTCTGTTATAATTCCACCACATAGAGATCCATACATCCGTTTGTTTTTGTGAACAGTGTCATATTAAACCTCACTTAAAGTGCCTGAACTGGTTGTAGATGCCTAGCCTTCACCCTTATAAAAAAAAACACTGACAAATTGCGTTTTTTCCTGATTCTGGTATTCAAGCATATTATACTAAGAAAGGGGGGGGGTGATGTCCGTGCCCCGGGTGCCCCCCATTTGAAATCTTGACCTTTTAGATTTAAAAATTCTAAAGTAAAATGCCACATCTTACAAGCCTAAAAGTGACAATTTTTCAAACTAAAGAAAATTAAAAATGGTGCACTCCCTTGTTCTCCTCTAAAATGTGACCCTTAGCCTATAGTCGGCGCGGTACTCAAGCAAAATCATAAAATACTCCGAAATACTAAAGAAAGAAACATAGATTCCTACAACCTTTGGGTTTGGAGTTTCACCCTGAATTCAAACCGGGGAAAAACGAAAAATAAAATGCTGTCATACTAAGCGGACCGAACACGTCCTTCTAGTTGACGACACGACAACATCATTGGAAATTTCCCGCCCAAAGCCACTTGAATGACGTCACGGTCAACCTCGTTCACTTTTCAACGCGCAAGTTATTTCCTGTATCGAGAACGAAACAAAAAATAGTCAGCAAAATATATAATGCCAAAAATGTGATTGCAAGAATCAGGTTAGTTGCTCAAAAATAAAATCCTGAAATTGTAACCGTACCTCTGAGCAAACGCCGTATCGTAATAAAAGATGGTTTACGGTAATTGTGTAAATATACATGCCATTGCCACGTGAAAGTAGTGTTATGACAAAAACTTTTGACAAAAAAACTGGCGACCGGAAACCTTGCGAAACCAGCAAGTGCTGTCATGCCCAGCCTCGAGGGCTACTGCTGGACGGACTGCTGAAAATTCCCCAACCTTGTCGCTGTTGTCAATGTACTGTGCCCGTAGCCGAAGTCGCAAATAATTGTCTAGGACACGGTATGTAAGTATAAATTGTTGCACGAATGTCGGTGCTGGGGCCCAATTTCATAGGGCTACTTTAAAAGCACAAAAAGTTGCTAAGCACAACAAAATTATGTTTACCAGAATACGGTTACCAGCCAAACTCCCATGCCACATGTTCAGTTTGTGAGTGTTATCCTGCTTATTTCCGCTTATCACAAAAATTGTTAAGCAATATTTTCTGTTCAAGAAGCCTAGTCTATGAAATTGAGCCCAGGTCATACTTTTCAAAGTAAACACATTTATTAATAAAAATACCAATCCTCACGAGAAATATTCAGTGTTGTAGCTTTTCAGTTTAGTATCAAGAATTTGGGTGGCCAAACAAAAGCTTGAGACCAAAGCGATTGGTGCAAATTGCTTGGCATAACTATTTCTAAGCAAAAGATAAGAGGGAACCAGTCACTGCCAATGAGTACCACATACTAGACTTGTCTGGTAACCATTTTGTAAGCTCAGTATTGTATTAATATGGTTGAACTTCTATACAAAGTTGATGTTTCACTCATCAGGGGAAAAATCAACTAGGTTCAATGGGAAAGTTCATTGATTTATAATCATTAAACTACCAATCCCTTAGAGGAATGATCAGAGTTCAGGTGTTGTAGCTTTTTTGTCGGGTATGAACTAGGGTGGTCGAGTAGTACTCTACTTGGGCAATCAAGCACTATTACAACTGTTTGAGTAGCAAGTATTCTGATATTCAAGTACTGAGTCCAACAGCCAAGTGCCAGGAACTTGGATCTCCAAGTATGAGTACGAGTGCTCTTTAAAAAAACATGAAAAATTAGGTAGAAAAACATTTGTTTACTAAAAACTGGACAACAAAGTGTGCTTGTTATGACAGTGATCTTTTAAACATGAATATACCATACTCATCTTAAGTTTTACTTTTTTTCAGAGCTTTATTCCTCCTATGTATTAATTCTTGCCCAATCTGGCTGGCATACAGATATCACTCTACCCTGGCAAACTAACACACAACTTATTTTATTCCTTAATTCTTGCCCAATCTGGCTGGCATACAGATATCACTCTACCCAGGCAAACTAACACACAACTTATTTCATTCCTTAATTCTTGCCCAATCTGGCTGGCATACAGATATCACTCTACCCAGGCAAACTAACACACAACTTATTTCATTCCTTAATTCTTGCCCAATCTGGCTGGCATACAGATATCACTCTACCCAGGCAAACTAACACACAACTTATTTCATTCCTTAATTCTTGCCCAATCTGGCTGGCATACAGATATTACGCTAACTTGAAGGGATGTGACAACATTGCATTTAGAAAAAGATATTGAATTCTATTTCAAACGTCTCGCAGAAAATCAAGAAAAATAACCTGGGAACATAAGTTGGTGGGGAAATATAGACCATGACAGTTACATAGTATGTGTTTGACTGTTACATGGCTGTTCGTTACAATACATGTTTGAGGGTTACTCGGTTAAATGACTTCGTGTACAGATTCCTTTTCAGTCAAGTATCCAATATGGACTTTGAGTATGTGTATTTTGCTAGCTGAGTACAAGTACCTCAAAAAAGGCACTCGTAGTCGAGTACCAAGTACTAGCTACATCTACTACACGCTGGTACTGAGCAAAGTTTACTTCTGGTTGTAATTATAAAGCTGAGGTGAAAACTAGGTGCTTAAGTGAAGCAGGTGGAAAGTTGTGCAGAGTGAATAAGTGCAAGAACAAAACAATCAACCTCATTGGAGCTAATGAGTGTAGATGATTGATCTAAAGATGCACAATGATGGAGCAATCACATGACGTTTGCAGGGAGTGAATTCCCAAGTCTGACTGTTGTAGAAATGAAGGAAAACTGTTATCAGCCCTTTTAACACTGTACCTCTTATCCCCGTGGAATACAGCCCTGGGGAGGCCCCGGGAGTTTTTTACCCCACAGTTACCCCGGTGCCTTTTCACACTGTCCCCGCCTAGGTCCCTATTCCGAGGGGTTTCGGTTGCACATTTCAAGAATACCCCAGGGTTTTACCGCTTACCCCTACTCCAGAGCAGGGGTTGCTATTCCCCGGGGTATGCCCGTTTGCTGGGGTAGATCAGGGGAAAAGCAATCCAAGTGTGAAAGGGCACGCCGTTAATCCCCAGGGTTGCCCCTGGGAAATAGAGTAGTGTAAAAAGGACTATAGATGTCCTAGTAAAGTAATCGGTTGTGAGGAGCTGGAATTCTGCTGAGTACTCCAACACTGGAAACACTATAGTCAAGGAAAAAGCATAAAAGACTCAACCAACCACTGTTGCTTAGCTCGATTTCTGCAATTGAAATACCGCCCCATATGAATTTACACAAGATCCCCCAACCCTCTAAATTATGATCTAAGAATGTGATGAAGTTTTCACATTTTTTTATTTTTATTGGGTGTGTATAGTGAAAACTAGGGGATGGGAATTAATTAACTCTTCCTAAAACTAATGATGTAGTTTCCTTTCATGCAGCTCGTTGAATTATGGTATTGAGCCCAGTGGCACATGACATGTACCTACTGTGTCTACCAGTAGCATAACTGGAGGTGGCAGGAAGGGGGGGCTGCTCCCCTCGCCCTCGCTCCTCCCCTGCTCAGAACCCTTGCCCTTAAGATGTGATCGAAAAAATGCACAGGTTCAGTACATTTAATTCCCCCCAAATGTCTTTGCCCATCCCGATTGCCCAATCCCCAATAAATAAGTATTAAAGGCATTGTATACTTTTGGTAACGGCTCAAAATCAGTGCCCACATTTTGTGTGATTCAACATATGCATGAACAAACAAACCTGTGAAAGTTTGAGCTCAATTGGTCATCGAGGTCACGAGATGTGTTTTCTGTTTTTCAAACATTGAGTTTATTATCACGCGTGATAACAATTATTGTTTTACTCATTTCTCAGAAACGATAGCATTTTAGGCAGAAATATTTTAAGGAACCCTTTCTACCATTACTTACTTTAAATCATGTAAGTTATGTGTGAATCTGTGAACATTTTTGTTTTTCGATCTTACCAATAGTGTACAGGGCCTTTAAATACACCCTACCTCCAAAATAAAATATCTGATTATGCCTCTGGAGTCTACTCTATTAGTGTCATCATTGAGTTAGAGACAGTATTAATTTTGATAAAAATGTGGTGCAGTTACTATCACAGCATGTGATCTCACTAAAGAGAGAAATATGAATGCATTTGATAAATGCGCTACTAATTTAATTGACAAACCATGAGACAACACTAGAAAGTGTCCATTAAGTGATCTCAGACTTAAGAAAAATAGCACAAAATTTGCTTAAAAATTGACAAAATAACACTGTTTTTCATTCTTTGAACCATGTAATGTTATAAGAAATTTATCACAGCATGGAGGTGTTCACAGTTTAGTGCAAAATGTTAGAACAGACTTGCGCTATGTGATTACAGTTTGTAGACAATGATTTGTCTAGATGTGCTTTTATCTTCTCTGATATTAATGTTCTCGATGATGAGTTTGCAAGAAAGAGCAATGACGATCTAAGACTTGGCATACCACAAACCAATGCATCTTAATTAGTGTGTAAGGATGAAGTGTGTGTGTGTGTGGGGGGGGGGGGGGGTACCTAGTGGAAGGGCAGGGGAGAACTTCATCTTGAGCAGACACAGTAATTACCTGGTAATTACTGAAGTAATTGCATTAATTTGTAAAGTGATTCATAGAAAGGTCATTGGGCCAACACTTTTGAATCCTCAACAGTGCTGCTTTTTCACAGTTTGGTACAAATGTTTAATTTTAGTCTGTTGTATGTTGGGACTAATTCACATGAAAGCCGGTTCCAAAATCAAGAGTTTGGCTTAAAGGCACTGAACACGTTTGGTAATTACCCAAAATATATATTAGCATAAAAACTTACTTGGTAACGAGCAACAGAGAGCTGTTGATAGTATAAAACATTGTGAGAAACGGCTCCCTCTGAAGTAACGTAGTTTTTGAGAAAGGGGTAATTTCTCACTTAAATAATAAAATACTTCATGCATGAAGTCTTTTATTGGCATCTGAAAGCACACAAATTGTGCAACACGGGTGTTTTTTCTTTCATTATTTTCTCTTTCATTATTTTCTTGCAACTTCGATGACCAATTGAGCCCAAATTTTCACAAGTTTGTTATTTTATGCATATGTTGGGATACACCAAGTGACAATACTGGTCTTTGATAATTACCAAACGTGTTCAGTGCCTTTAAGATCCTTTTTTAGAAGCCCAAGCCGGAGCCCAAACCAAATCCATGCAGTAACAGTGCTATGCATTGGATTGGGGGGGAGGTGGGGAGGCATCCACACCCCAAGGTTTTGGCTTAGGATCCTTTTTTAGGAGCCCAAACCAAATCCATCCACTGACAGTGCATGCTATGAGCTGGGAGGGGGAATCCACACCCCAACATTTGGTTACAAAAAGAGCCTGAGAAGACATGCTCATTAAATACTAAATAAAATCTTCAGCTGGTTCACCAGATTGGTGGCAACACATCTGAGCTTTAATAAATGCAGCAGGAAAACATATCTGGAGCAACACTTAACAAAATAAGATGTAAATGTAGAAATACCTTCGCCTGAGATGGCAGATAGGATAGGTGCGTGTAAGTGCGCTATGCGTTGTGCAAGGGGTCTTTTGCTTGAGGGCGCTCTTTCAGCTCTGATAGAACAGTGAGATATTTTTATCTGATGAAAAGATTTAATATTAAAAATCTTGCTTTGCCTCAAGGAGGTTCATGGGGCTTCGTTCCTAGACCTAAACGCTAATCAATTTCTTGCAAGACTTTAATGGAATGGTACAGTAAAGGGGCTATTGCATTATTCACCTCTTGGAAACTAGTTATTTTAAAGCTGCAACAGAACAAGTCTGATTTTTTACTCTGTTGTAAGAATTACTCAAGTTACACATCTGTAATGTTAACTTTTCTAAGAAATATCCAGACCAGACTGAGAAATTGATGTCTGTTTTCACCCTGGGTTGGGGGCATGTGGGGTCACATGTACACCAATTTCATAGTCCTACAGGATTGTTTATATTTCTCCTGCCCCTTTTTGTTTTATGGACATGTCAGATGGTTTTTCCCTCTGGAACAATAGTGAAACATTTATTTATTAGTCAATTATTGACTAAAAAGTAATTTGTGCTTGAACAATAACATAAAGCAAGTGACCAAAAATGTTAACTGTCAAAGACCAGTATCCGTACTTTGTGTGACCCAACGTATACGTGAAATTACAAATCTGTGAAAGTTTAAGGTCAATCTGTCATCAGATTAGCAAAATAAGTGGAAAAACCAATCACTGTTTTCAAACGTTGGATTTTGGCCTCACGAGCACTGACTTAATTGTTTTATTTCAGGCAAAAGTACTTCAAGGCTGTTTTCCACCATGTAAAGCCCAGCAAATTTTCTTGAGTCACAATTGGAAAAATGGCGCATAACGATTTATGAGTCTCAAAAATTTCTAACCATATTGCAGATTTTACCAATATTTCTTTAAAAAGTACCTAAAAGATTTGATAACTTGCTATGGTATAACAAGAAAATTGACCGAATTTAGTAACATCATTTTTCATTAAAATTTTGATTTTATTGTTTTCTCTTTAAAGTAACATCTGAAAATAAAATTAAATAAGTAAATTTAATAGAATTCTAAGAGTGCAATGCATGGGGTACCAGACATTGTGCAGCGACAGGTAGGTACTATGAATAATGCACATCCCACTGATATTTCTTATGAAAAGGATTCATGCATAATGCACCTATCCAATAATTGTTCAGACTAATTGAACAGGTGACAGAAATTACAAAGTCAATTCAACCTAAATGTACTTCCAAATTAAAAGGCAACTTTAAATTTTAAGACTTAAAAAAAAAAATTGGAAATTGTAATAACTCTCATAAAAAATCATTTTGTATATTATTCACATAATTTACAGCTTAAAATTTATACACATATATAACACAATTTGACAGAAATTATTAATATACCTTTTTTCTGTACAAGATACAAAACAGACCTTCCATTTGCTCACACACTTTATAGATGCTTAGGAAAATACCAGAAAATACATTGACAAATAGACTAACTTCACATGCACAAATTAATTGAAGCCCCCTGGACGCCTCTTATGTTTGTAACAGTCAACGAAAGTTCTTGCATGAACTTGGCCATTATGCTCTGTGTCTTTGTCACACTACAGCCATTTCTGTATGACTCAACTAACTCATGACAATGGTGGTCCTACAATTCTTATGTCATAAAACTCGAAAAGGAATGCACCAGTTTTCCTTCAATACTCTGTTCATTACAACAAGGCATAAACAAATCTGTTTCCTGAAACCACACTGACTGTTCAAAAACCTGCCGACCCCAAAAATATTCATCACTAATTTGAATTTTGCTTTTTAAAATCAAATCTGATGGCATAAAAATGTAAGCATTCTTTTATATATTTAATCACCCAAAATTGCAAGGTAGGTCAATTTATCCATAGTCAATGAACTTTATTTTTTGGTGTGCTCATGTAAAATTATTTTCCTACCTACACTTTACTGACCCTCTTGTTTGTTACAGAAAACAAAAATAGTTTTTCTGTTTGGCCTGATTTGAAAGAAAAAAACCCCAAGACAACCGCATGTCAGATTCATATCATTTTCACCTTTGGTTGTGTAATTGCAAAAATTATGCAACCATGCCTCAGGTGAAGTCATCTCCTGAAAAATACATGTACGTGGTCAACACCTTCTGAAGACACTCAGCATGGAGACCTATTTCGATGTTCACCTTTTCCTCTCACACCTGGAAAAGGGTGACCACCAGGTGATCCATTTCTGAATCTACATTCATTCCTTGTTTTCTCAAAACTGTCAATCGGAGTAACTTCTCAGGATGCACTTAGCTTAGGGATGGAAATCCGCGATGGTTAATTACCACTGACTTGTGTCCACACCCTTCAGAATGAATTCAAAGTAAAATCTAAATTTTTTTTGATTACGATCACAATTTCCTTACACACTCATATAAAAACACCTTTTTAACGTAATATTCACACATTATTTACATTTTTTGAATTTGCCTTTTGTATACTGTAAAGCACACAATAATATAAAGTGCAGCTATGTGAACATCTTTAGCACCGCCTTTGTAGGCAGCAAAAGAAAAAAACACTAAAAGCAACTACAGTCCAACTTTCTGCTGGTCGCATAAAGTTTCCTTTCCTGTATGTCACCGTGACTACCCCACAGGTCCCTACTACTCTCTCTCTTCCCTGAATGATCACTGATTAAAAACTGGCATAGTTGTAAAAATAAATTCTGCATAAGAGTCCGCTCTTAAGGTCCTCATGGGAATTCAATATAAAAAAATGGGTCTTTGGGTGAATTCAAACTAGTCAATTTCAAGCCAGTAATGGTTACGCCCACAAAGAGATTTCTGAGTTAACATAACTTAGAGATATTTTCACAGGTTTATATTGTTCTACATACAAGGGACACAAAGGTTTTATTGAAATGGCTGTAAAATGTGTGATCTGCTCATGAAGCCAGGTTCATCCATCATGCGAATTTCCCTGCATCACAATTGGAAAAAACTTCACATTCTCTTGCGTGTTTTTACTATGGTGTGTAAACCATAGAAAGTGCTTTACATACCATGAAAATTGAATTCATCATAATTTATAAGCTCAAGCAGGGTACAGTCGATTAAAGTCGCCAATGGGGACATTGACTCCCAAAATGACACCACCAAAAGTATTATGATGATGACGTCAAGTATGAACTGGGATTTACATGAGCAAATTTAAACATTTTTTTCTATGCATCAGCAATTTATTAATTTTGCTTCTGAAAAATACCTTTATCAAGGTGACCTTTGGTCAAGTATGCAGCTAGAACCCTTGCACATGATTTCACAAGCTCAAAGGAAGACCTGTCATTGGCCGAGGTACGGAGTAGCGCATACACACAATGCATATTCTTGTACCTTCCTTTAAAAATTAATTAAAAAAAATATCTGTCTTTTAAAAACATTTTCTGAATGGTTTTGATAAAACTTGGATTTCTCAACATCATACCAAGACAGTTTTCCCATTAGAGCTGTAAAGAGAACTTTTGCCAGCCTGATCTGGTATTCATGGTAGAAAGAGCCGACGAAATGACCTTCTACAAGGCTGTCTCGTACACGACAAAGGAGTATTGAAGAAAGTTGTGATTGCTTTGGTTGGTAGATTTCATTTTGTCATTGGAGTGAAACACCCATCTATTTGTTGACTGCTACTACATGTACATGCATGTGCAGTGTTTGTGTGCCACAGATCTGATTCACAAGAAGCCGTTCTTAAAGATTGAAAGAGGAAATAAGATCTTCACAATCCTCTCCTCTTGCTATCCAAGGTCAGAACCCTGGATGAAAAGACTTTAGGTCAGGGCTTTTAACTGTCTCTTATCAGTCTTTTTATATCTCATAATGTTGAACTGCTTTTTCTTCTGAAGACTTTCCTGACAAGGCTATGAAGTTTTATCGATTTGTCCTTCTTCTTAAATCGCTTCTCCAGGGCAAGAATGTCATTTTTCTCCTTCATGCGGATCTCCCTGACCAGGGTGTAGAAGACGTCATCGACAAAATGTCTCAATGCGGCTGATGTCTCAAAGAATGGACAGCTGAACTCTCTCGCTAATGCTTGGCCCTCCTCTGTTGAGACCTTAAAAATAACGACAGAAAACATACATGAGGGAATTTAGAAAATATGACATTATTTGAAGTGGATTGAACTCTTAATCTGTCATTTAATTACTAAAAATGAGATCCTGACATGTGACTTATTTATTCTCTTTCAGTCTTTTCACCATTGAAAACTTGTATATTCTTTCCTTGTGTCTTTCCTTCCCAGCTTTGTTCAGGATCATGAGTATACAATGTTCTTAATCCGATTAAAACTTATTAATATTTCAGTATTTGCAGTTCATGGAACAAAGTCGTCAGACTCACTCATTCCACTTTAATGCATTTTTTCCCCACAGAGGGCACTAATGACTCATAGCAAGCATGTCACCTCACCACTTAGCACATAAAAAATATAAAAAAATAAAAATGCAAAACACAAATTTCAAGATTACTGACTCCGTACGTGGACATTTTTTACCAAGTATCTCTTCAGATTTAAAAGTCAAGCATGTCTGGCCATAGATCAATTCTAACCCCCTCTTGTGATTGAGCTGATGCGTGGTGAAAAGAAAGTCACTTTTTGATTTTCAACTTACCACACGTCGTTGCTCCAGATCGTACTTGTTGCCAACGAGAACGACGGGGACCTCATCGGTATTCCGCACGCGCTCAATGACCTTCTTGAACTCTGAAGCTTCCAGGAAGCTCCTTCTGTCGGTGATGGAGTAGCATATGATGAATCCCTCTCCGCCACGCATATACTGGTCCCGCATTGCTGTGAACTCGGCCTGCATATCGTAGAAGAGTAATGGGGGAGGAGATGTTTTAATGGATGGTCAGGATCGTGACTTGAATTAGTGCACCTGTGTTGGCGTGCAAGGGGATGGGAGGAGGGGGGCTGATTGATTTGAGGTGACAGAGTAACAAATTAAACCATCCTGCAGGTTGCAGCAATGCAAAACACAGAAAGGCAATCCAGTCAACAAATCCTGAAAATAATGCAAACTAGCCTTGTAATGGTGGTGCAGTGAAAGTTTACACTAAACAATTGCAGCAGATCTTGTACTTTCATAAACAAACCTTTAGCTCAGTATATTTGCATTTGTATGAATGATAAACTTTGCTTTTGGAGCAGTATTCCTTAATGGTATACATGTATGTAATATCAAATTTGTCCTGTTTAGCCTTTGAGAAAGACTCTGCTTGGGTCAAAATCAAGAAATGTCTACACATCAGGCCTGTAATTACACAGACGCCTTGGTGCCCATGTAGTAAGTACAAGTGCATGTAAACACAGGAAGCTCTTAAAACAAACAAGTTTCAAAAATTCTTGCTTAGCAAGCAATTTCGATGATTCTTGTTTAGCATGGTATGAGATAAACATTTATACCAAAGGTCCTTTTGCTTGGTAAGCAGTTTGCAACAGCTGATTTCCCTTTTTTTCATCTCAAATTTTCATAGGAATGTAAGTTTGTAAAAGGTAATTAAACACTAATATTGCTAAAGACGTGAATAACTTTTGGTAATGTGAATAACTTTTGCTACATCCCAGGTCCTTGCAAGCCTCAAAATAAAAAGTCCTGGGGACCACCCAGAATTATGAAAGTGCTATTATATGAGCCTGAAATGTTCAACTTGACCTTGGAATCACCCTCAGTATCACTGTCCCCTGAAGCTGGTGACTGGGCCTGAGTCACCACACCCACGGGAGAAAGCGTTTGCCAAAAGAAAAAAAGAGCGAGGGATGTTTTATCACATTGAGATATTGATTACTAAATCCATCCATAATGAAAATAAATTGAATAAGCTCCAAAACATACATGTAATTATTTTATTTCTTGATTGTGATGGGGGAAAAAATAATGAAGAGCAATTGAGGAAAACTAAGCTGCCTGGAAATGCATCATTATGTTGGGGTCTGGGTTATTTAAAGGAGAAAGGGAAGAAAAAAAAAAAAGTGATGACAGCTCCATTAATTATGATGAGGCAAATGAGATCAAGGGTTTAACTGGAACAAATGGCATGAGGAAAGCAACCCCCTGAAAAACAATCCAGGTCATTGTGTCTTAAATAAAACAACTTAATTGACCTTCTGTGCGAGCAATTTGCTCTAAAGGTGCTGTTATTATGAATTTAAAGGGTCATAAGTACCATCAAGTAGCTTGACTGGGGTCGATTTCACAAGGGATAGTCCTAGGATTTAGGACTAGTCCTAGACATAGGATTGATGCTATCGATCCTAAGATCGGTTTCACAAAACTCGTCCTAACTCGAGATAAGACCAGTCCTAACTCTTTGTGAAATCCACCCCGGTCAGATTTGGATTCAATGAGCCTGTTGGACTCTTTTTTTTCCCCCCTCTGCCATGCCATAGAAAACTCCCAATATTTTACAAGGTATGATTGCTTAATTGTAGGAGATTTGCGCGAATCAAAAACTTTATTAAAAATAGACAAACCATTTAAATAGTGTGCAAGTGCATGTCAATGTGGGATAACAAAGAAATTTATACATACAGCAGGCCTGGAATAACACAGATTTTTCAAAAGTTTCCCATAGACTTTAAAATTTTCAACCTTTCAAATAAAAATGGCCTTGCCCTCTCAAATATGACATTTTAGGGTTGATAGTGATACAGGTTCATGTACACTGTAGTATGTAAACATGGTAAACACAGGAAGCTCTGAGAGCAAACAATTTCCAAGCATCTTGCTTAGCACTGTTTGAGACTGCTCTGAAAGCAAACATAATCTTGCTTAGCACTGCTCTGAAAGCAAACAATTTCCAAGAATCTTGCTTAGCACTGTTTGGGACTGCTCTGAAAGCAAACAATTTCCAAGAATCTTGCTTAGCACTGTTTGAGACTGCACTGTTTGGGACTGCTCTGAAAGCATAGAGAAAGGACTCTATGCTGAAAGCAAACAATTTCCAAGAATCTTGCTTAGCACTGTTTGAGACTGCTCTGAAAGCAAACATAATCTTGCTTAGCACTGTTTGGGACTGCTCTGAAAGCAAACAATTTCCAAGTATCTTTCTTGCTTAGCACGGTAGGAGACTTAAGCATCTAGGGACTGGTCAGGTTCCGACCCACAACACTCATCAATTACTGTATGACCATAGTTATTGACAGATGAGTCGGTTGTTCGCTTTATTGGTTTTATTGAAAGTCTCATCTGCCTTTGTGTACTTTACTATGAGATACTTCGCTATGATTGAATCAGTTGCATTGCACAATACTATTATTGTTTGTTGGAATTGCCTACGTTTGTATATTTATACAGGGTTCGACCATTGAAATCAACCTGTGAAGTTTTGCACTTGCTACATGAACTAAAAATTGTATGATTGATGTGTTGACAAAATGTTCATTGTACAGTTGTATCAGTGTGCCCACAGTATCCCTCAACCACAGAAACTGTAAATACTTATGATCAAAAACTGTATTTTGTGTACAGCGATTTTTTTGTATGCAGCTATGAAAATTGGTCTCTGATGTACAATGTACATGACATGATCTAAAATTATTTTTTGCCCAAACAACTCCATTCATTTAAAAAAGTTGTAATGTGACTTTTCACACAGCTGCAATACGAAAAGTTCAAACTCAGTTAAGATCAACCAAAGATGTGTTTTGCCCGTCCGATTTCCTGCATTGTCTCCAAGCAAGCCACTGCGTGTGTCATTACGAGACTTCAAATCAGCTATTTCCTGATATGTCCATGTCACCGGCCCAGCTTAATTGGGGCGTGAAGTCGTCTTCGGCCCTACCCCTAATGCGGTCATCCCCCTCAGCTGTTCTGCTCCATCAATTATATCCCAATCTTAATGAATTATGACAAGCCACAACCCATAAAATAAAAAAATCATAAAAAATATATATATTCTCCCCGCCCTTCCTATTACACATCTGTAGGGAATCAAAAAGATCGCAAAGTTTATGTTTCTGCTAAATCTAGACATGCTTTTGTTTTCAGCTAAGTACCACTGATTTAATACTCGATGTCGTTCAATTGCCTGCTCTTCCGAAGAGAGTTTGTTGACTACAGCAGCTAAATTAGACTTAATTAAATACGCCAAACAAGTGGCGGTTTAATTTATTAGTGTTTCCTCAATAACAGAAAAACTTCTATCTGGGCAGTTGGCACGAGCATTTAACTTGATTAACGATAAATTAAATGTTCAGTGGGGGGTTGCAAAATGGCAATCAAATTTAGAATTAGGCGGCTATATTTAAATTGCGCTCCCCCATCCATGGCCAACACCCCAAGTGTCCCAAAGGAGAACATTAATCGAGAATTGGTTGGGGAGAATCTTGGATTTACAGTACTGCTTATTATTTGGGCGCACAGTACATGCAGGTAGTGTACATTTTATGAGCGTTAATAAGTATTTAATATAATTACGGTTGATCACATAATTCTATGCAAAGAGGGTGTTTTTTTCCTTTAGTTATTTTTCTAGCAATTTTGATAACCAATTGAGCCAAAATTTTCACTGGTTATTTTCATTTGTGCATTTCTTCGGATGAGGACACTGGTCTTGGACAATTACCAAAAGTATACTGTGACTTTAACAACTAATTGAGTTCAGTTTGCAAATACAGATCATAAATTGTCTAACTAAGAAGGAGAACCATTTGATTTCAATATAATCAATTTAATTTGGTTTATCACCCATTCAGCTTTGGCCAAGTACCAATGGATTTAGTTGGTAACCAATTGAGTCCTGGCCGAGTAGTCATCCATTTGATTGAACCAAATGACTGTTCTAGTTCTTTTAAAATGAACCAACTCAACGACCCTGAACTTTAAAAAACCCATTCATGCCAACTCATAGAACCCAGTACTTCTGCACCTGTTTACTATGAATTATGTGGTGAACCTGTAATTTACTGGGTGTGGTCATTTTAAAGTCAACAATATCCCACCTCTAGACAAAGTACATTTAAATCCAGCCCCCACTATACCAGCACAAGCTATCCAACAGCATTAACATGTCATCTGCATTGCCACTTGGTCACACATTCACTACTTCACCTGATGTGGCAACGCCCAGATATTATTGGGTATTCAAGGCTCAATTTGGGAGGTTTCCTTCCACTTTGTTTGAGCGCTGAACAAAGGCATCAATTTGCTATTGTGTCTCCCATGGCCACAGCTTATTGTTTTCTCCATTCCACACTAATGTACCATTGTGAATCACGGTGTGATTGTTCTCATTTTTTTGGACAAACAAATATGTTTAACTGATCTCTGTGCTCAGGTGAAAAAATTGACTCGGAGTCCTCTAAATCTAAGGGACATATATGGTTCTTTTGGAAAAACATACTAAAAGCTTCCAGAATTAAACTGGTTATCGTTGGCTGGGGTAGCTACATGTGGTTAAATAAAATAGTAAAGCCAACTCATTTTCCTGCAGAAAAAAACCTCTTTACATATGTACACTAACTGGGTGGGATTCGAACCCAAGACCCCTGTAATCTATAACAGATGTCTAGTAACCACTAGCCCATCTGTCCGATGATTTAATAATCTTACATCCTGAAATATGACATGTACCACCCAATGTTTGTCTTCACTTAATGAAAGGGGATAGACCTGTGAGGGCACACAGGTGGATCTTGCATATGATCTATCAAACTCTGTACACTTATTTATTTTCAGGGGAAGCCGACATTGTTAGGAATGATGGTCTTGATGTTGGGGGGTTAATAATATTTGGCGGATACAGGCACTTTTGATTTGGGTGTCCGGCTGTCATTGGGCCCCTCCTACATAGTCCTCCTATTTCCCTTTGACCCCCCAAAGCCCAGCTGGGGAACTCCACGGCAGGATTATAATAATAGGAGCCAAGATACTAATAACATGTTTAGATTCTTATAATGAGCAGTTGACAGATTTCTCAAAAAAAATACCTTAATTTATTGATGATTCTGAAGATCTTGTCATATTGTTTAAACGATTGTACAAGAATATTATTTAGTCAGAATGAATTGTTTCATAATATGCCTGATAAAGTTCTGCACTTGACTCACAATGGGTATGTCCATCATGGGTTTGGGGACCTTTCAAATCCTCAATTAAGAGAAGTCTGGAGCAGAGATTATGCTTGAATTGATCTTCCTTGGTACTCACCTGTCCAGCTGTATCTAAGATATCAAGAAGTCCAACCTCTCCATCAATAACAGCTTGCTGCTGATATGCATCCTCTATAAAGAAAGAGAAGAAAAAAAACCATTTTCAAAAACAATTTAATAACAGGCCTAAAATTTAACCAAGTGGTTGAGTTGTACAGACATTACACAGAGCGTTAGTCCCTGGCTGAAGACCTGGTTTTTTGCAGCAGGAAAAGTTACTTCCTATTCCACCCCTCCCCCACAATACAACCCCCGCTTTAAATAAAGGTCTACCCACATACAAAGTTACAGTTATTATGTCCCTAAACTGACCAGGTGGGCTTGTTCAATCTTCTTAAAAAAACTCTCATATTTTCCCCATGTGCTTGATGGCTTTTATTTCTTTCCTTTTTGCTCAGACCATTATTGTTTACATATGAACCCCATTGCTAGATAGTGAACTACCACAGGGAATCAATCGGTCATAAATTTGTTTAACTGAGTGCAAATTTTGTGCGCATGTGCTGAAAATTGGAACTTGCTTATAAATACAAAAACATGTTTTTCTCAAGACATTTTAACATGTTTATAACGGAACTGCAATTCTTCCATTGTATTCCTATTATCAGATCTCGAAAACTGCTTCGTGGAATATTTCTTATACTTTTACTCTATACAGGTTGTTTACTATTCAGAATAGGTCTTGTTTATCCTGCGAAAGTGTTTTTTAGGTACGAGTCAGCGGGACGAACGTAGCATTTTGATTAAAACTATTTATAGGGATGAAGATCGGTTGATCTGTCACGTTTGGTTAATACCCTATGATGGCAGATTGCTAGACACTTCTAAGGAGTGTAAATTGCATCAGACCACAGAATCATCCAACACCATCTACGTGCAGGAAGGCCATTGATCTAATCATCAAACAGAGAGGGGAGGAGGAAGGAAAATGGAAGAAGATGCATGAAGGAGCATCACCAAATGTGACTGATTGGAATGTAAACGAAGCCTTGGAGGGTCCATTAATTACTCAACACTGATTACTTTAATAGAGTCATCTCATATTGCTATGTAGCCACGAGCCAGTCCAGCAAGAAGACTTCATGACGTCATCCGATGGTAATACGTCAATGCTTCTAAGACTAAGAGTGAACAGGACTATGCATACATGAGGAGTGAGGCTCAGGAAATACATAAGATGTTTTTACCAATCTTCTTTTCACTCCAGGAGATTGATCATCTCTCTACTCCCTGGTTGTTTTTCAGCGAAGCGCTGTGTTTAATTTTAGAAAAGTCAATGAGTAGCAGAGGAAGGAGGGATCCGTGTCAATTGTTTTGATGACTACGATGGAACTCGTGGCATTCACTTAGAAAGGGAATTCATGTACTATCCTTTAAACGTGAATTAACTTTTCAGCTCCAACATTGAAGAGAATTCTGAGGAAACTAATTATGCTCCCCAAGTTTCATCGTTTAGCTTGAGCTGCATGAAATCTTTGTTTTAATCTCAGTTCACTTTAGAAGATACACTCATTGTTTGGGGAGGAGGGTGGGGGTGACCCGACCTAGTTTTATAACACGTGCTGCTAACTATACATGTACTGGTGACTAATTGATCAAAACGCCAAAATGAAACGAGGACAACTTCTTTTTTCACTTGAGGCCAAGTTCTGTCGTCAACAAACTATTCCACTGAATTTATTCTTTAAAGTTCCTGATTTAATCATAAATCTCCCCCTCCTCAAGGATGTACAGCACACACGTGTAGCTTTCTCTTACAAACAGCATCTGCTCCACAAAGCGTATCTGAGAGTTTATCACGGGCAATGACCATGCGACAAATGTGTGACGTAAACGGATGGGTGCGACGTTAGAGCAAGTTTTCGCATAAACTTTGAGCGGATTTCCGCGACGGGGAGGGGATGGCATCATGAGGCAATGGTTGTCACTCCTTAGTGATACATTTCCTGGTTGAGGGAACTTAAGCAGGAACCATGCAGCCAGGGGGGCTCTTTTGAGGCAGCCAAAAAAAAGGGGAAAAACATGGTTTTTAGGCCAGACATGCTTGCAAATTGATCTCCAAAATGGCTGGTGCAAATGCTCAATTCCTGAGACTGTTTCTTGAATAGGAAATGCTGCTTGATAAACACAGGCCAAATTCAACAAGGAAAGACGAGTTCTGCTAATTGAAAAGTTGGATGTACACATATACTATGTGGTGGGCGAGAATAAAAATGTCGCTAGAGGGAAATCCCAAGAGAGGAAATCCTCAGAGAGGAAAGGGATTCCAGTCACGACAGCCAGACTGGTGCAAATACAAGTGAGGGTGCAGGGTTGTACAGCGAGAATTCATCTAAACAGTTTATGGTGGGTTGGGGGGGAGTGTACGAGGATATCCATGAAATTAAAAGAGAGTGCACCAAGAGGCTCTGATTCATTCTACCTTTTAACCCCAATTCCCTACAGGGAGCTAAATGCACCCAGGCCCTGTTCTTTTCAGCTACATAAATAGATTTCAATCAAATGAACTTACTGTGCAGTGGAAAGTATACTTGCTTTTAAAAAAACATGTGCATGCAATCAAGTTATTGCACAGTATACAATAAAGTAATTGCTCAAGTGCAGCGTGTTGTGCAAATGTCTACAAGTCATAGTAAAAATACACTCTACCTTTTCAAGATTTACCTTGATCTTAATTGAAGAAATAAAAATGCACACGAAGAAGGAAAAATACAGTACGTGTATTTCAACAAAACGGTTTAAACTTCCAAGTAGCCGATAGACTTTTAAATTTGGTTTGTTACGAGTTGCATCTTTGTAACTGTCATAATCACCATTTAACTACAGGTACATGTATTTTCATAAACTAAGATTTTTTTTCCCGTGGAATTGGTTTAAACCACACTTTCCCATGCTACTTTTTGTGCAACTATTTTTAATTTTTGTGCAAAAAAGTGTTTTGCTGTTTTAAGTTTTTGATGTTTAGTATCTCATTTATTTCTCTACAATGTAATTGTAAGGGCCCCAGTGTGAGAACATTAAAATAATTGATGGAGCCCCTGAACAACTAACAATATTTACTGGATAGGGCCCAACAGTAAAATGATTCAATGGGTATGTACTTTTTATTTCATTTTCCCCTTTTCATTCAATGAAGATTGCAGGAAGAATTTATTAAATCTGAAACATCTACAGCTATGACATGAAATCTCTGGCATTGCTTTCCATCTTAATCCAGAACCACATAAGCCATAAGAGGAACAAATCCCTTTGTCCTCTTTTCTTGTTTAAGATGCATAATACTGAAGAGCAAGAGTGACAAAGATCTTGGATGAAAATGCCCAGGAACAATCAATATAGATGTTCCAGGGGCCTGCCAGTGCCACTGCATCAGCAGCACATTACCCCACTAGTAAATTATTAGCTTGTAAAACAGGTAGTGTGTACCATGCTCAATAACACACATATAGATGAAACAGAATCCATTGAATCTCATTTGCATCCAATGTATACATGTACATGTACTCAATTGGCACTGTTCATTTATAAGCAATGTGACAAATTCGTAAAGAAGGCACCGTCTTCATCTACATAGTACACACTAATTCACCTCTCTCCCCACTCCAAATTTCGTCCACATCTGGGGAATGCTTTATACTTCATGGAAATAATTACATGGGTGTTGTTGTGTCCAGATTAATTTCCAACACATAATATCTTGGGGGGGATTCACTGATGAACATCTGTCAACAAGTGTTGACGTCAACCAACGACAGATATCAAATTTTGGCTTGTGACTTACATTGGCAGTTGTAAAAAAAATATATAGAGTGAATACGGAAGTTTTTTTGTAAACAAGATTTCTCGTACAGATGATACGTGAACGAACACATCTGGGTGTCCAGTACATGCAGGGATGACGTATTTCATGCAGATGGTCTTACCTATCGTGGGATCGTGATATTCTAGGAAACTGTGCGTCACAAACTGTAGCGTCAGGGCTGTGAGGATAATGACAGAAGAAACAGATAAATTGTCAGTTTAACTTTACAAAAGTAAATTGCATACCACCAATAGTGTCACCCTCAAGAAGACAGACGGGCTAGTCTGAAATGTTAATCTGTTTTCATATGTTACACAGAGGCACATTTTATGACCCCATTGACATTAAAAAAAAGTATAACATTCTTAAAACGGGTTAAATATAATCACTGACCTTTTTATAGGTTGCCGTTAGTAATAAATGAGGGAGAAATCCATACATGTACTTATACAAACAATAATAACCATCTTAATTGTGGCAGTGCGTTTGTGTGACAATACAGTGTCATCAATAGCGGCGCCACAAAAAAATGTCAGATGCGCTGTAATTTAATTAAAATGCTTAAGTTCAAACCAAAGAATTAGGCCAAGAGAACGATTTTCTTACAACATGCTGGGCCTGGGGTTTTCAGTTTTGAAGGGATGATGGCATTTTGCATAGGGCACTTTTATTATGAGAATCTTAAAGTCAACGGAAATATTTTGAATGGGTATTTAGAGGCCATAGCCTACATGATGTACATGTATGTCATGGAGCTCCCATGTCTTTGTAATTTCAGGCATGCATATCATTGGTACATTTGGGTACATGTACACCTTGTTCGGTAAAATAAATGTTGTCCGGTAAAATAAATTTTGTCCATTAGGAATAATAACACAATTTGATGGATTTATAACAATTTCAAAAATCATTTTTTTAGTCATGTATCCTAGTTTTCATGAGGACTTTCTTCATTAAAACACAAGGAGTACCAAGGCAATTGCAGTTCGTGTTAATAGTGCTTCAGTGTATTTTGAGTTCTTGTCATGGTGAACATTGAATTTTTACAACCATGGATAGCTCATTGGTTTAACAATTGATGTAGCTTCTTGGCGTACTACAAACAGTCAACCCTCGTTAGAAAGAGCACTGTTTAAATAGGTTCTGCTTCATATAAACATAACATTCTGAAATCCAGAATCTCATTTTCTACGTTGTGTTTAGTTTTGCTCTCCTCTTGTAACAACATTCCTGTTAGAAAAAAGGTAATTTGGCCAGTCCCAGCGATTTTGTTATAACAAGAGTAGACTGTACACACACAACATCATATATCCAGGTACTGTTGCTCACCACCAGGGCCCAATTTCATTACACCAGCTACCACAAGTTTCATTACCAGGATAATGTGTATCCTATGCTGTGTACATGGTGTATCGCAGTAAGTGCGGAATCTTTTCCTAAGCATTGCCATGAAATTGGGCCCCAGCTAGCATGGTAAAGTATGTGTATAATCTTGAACATGAGATCCCCAGGTACTGAATTGACTAGATTAATGCTAACATACAATCCCCAGGTCTGTCAGAGTACATGAAGGTTGATCGAGTGATTAGAGCGCTTTTTCATCTGCCAAGCTGTACAGTGTACGTGAACGCTGCAAGATACAATGGGTTATTAGTATTTTTCCACAGGGATGCACTAATTGAAAAAACAGAATAAGAATTTACCACAGCGATGACTTGACATGTGAAAATGGAGTCAATCAACATTTGCTTTCTTCTATTTCTAGGTCTCCGTGTTTAATGTTTTAGCCTGAATGCAATAAATTATCCAGCGCAAGCTTTAATCTATCCAACTTTATTAATTGTTTTGTACAAAGCATTTCACAAGTTATTATTTTGTTTTCACACTGAGTGTGACTATTGTACTGTGTCGGCACTCAAAAAACACATTTGCCTACCACTTGTACATGAACACAGTGCAGTACACCAGCCATGATATCTCTGCACAGTTGTGGGGATGTCCTCGGTACAAATTTATTTTGTTCTTTAAATACAACTGTAGAACAATGAGAGGATATTGACAATAACGAACTTCCTACATGTAACTGATCGAGTAAATCTACATGCAGTGTACGTGGATCATGAGTGACTGCACAGGTTACAGGTTTTCCCATGAAACTGTATCACTCCGTCAAAACTTTCCATTAGGTTTTGTGCTGACTGTAGTACACATATAAGTACACATCAAACAGGACAGCGGATACTGTCCAAGTCTGTGCTTTATTGGTTTTATCAAGGAAGACAAGACAAGCAAAACATTCGGAGTATACAGTGTGCACTTTGTCATGGATAGTGTGATCGACGAAAGTGTTCTTCCTCCAGAGCATTTCTGAATTTTTAAGATAAGTTGTTTGTACAAAGACAATTTCTGAGAGTCCATCTTTAACATGTGTCTAACTGTCAAAACATTTTATGGAATAATTTGTTTAATAAAGCTTATTATGCATTCGACCCTTGACAGCACGCTGTCTATGGGACCTACTTGTTCTTGTGCATTCAAAGATTGTACATATTTTACCGTAGCAAGAGAAAATGTTCGGCAGCGTAAACATCATACACACCCTACGTGCCCAAATCATCTGTATTTTTTCTCCTTTTGGTACCAACCATTAACCATTCAAACACTCGACAACAAAACAAATAATTTATACATGTAACTGAAATGACGCACACAGTGTCTGGGTTACCATAGTAACTGCCGAGTGCGTACGTAAATATCTTCTGTTTAAACTCCCCGGTTCCCCTGGAATTACGCCAGAAATTTACATGCACATGTACATGTACCATAGCCCATGACCGACCAATTAGAGCAATTTACACGTCAAGTCAAACACAAATGGGCATACGTGTGTTATGTGTGTATAAACTTAGGGCAAACGTGACAAAAATGTGTGTGATTTACATCCATGAGTGCATTACATGAATCTTCCAAATCCAAGGTTGTAAAATTTAGTGTGCTGTCTTTTCACTATTTTGTTATGCGGTATGTACGGTACATGTACCCTACATGTATAATGTACATTGAGAAGTTTGACTATAGCACTACGCAAGCCTTGATATGATACCTCAAGGAGGAAATATTTCCTCCATTCTTGGTCATTGCCTTGGTGCCCCTTGAAAGTTCCAATAGAAATTTATAATTTCCTCATAAAAGTGCCCTTTAATACCAAAGAGAAAGCGCCTCAGGCCTGCATGTTCACTATATTGAATAACATTCGGGTACAAAGAAACACCCCAAAACATTTACAAAAGTGTTATGATTCCAAAATATCTTTTTATACGATTTTTGTTTTTTTCTCTTCTGAGGTGCACAGGTTGGGGATTCCAAGCAGACAAGAGATCTCTCTGATACCACACCAAATAATACAATAGAGGGTTGTTATTGGACTACAATGCTCCAAATCCACATAGGTGGAGCTGACAAGGTAAACAAAGAAACAGTTCTGTTAATATCAGTGGCTTGCACATGTGAGTGCAGCGCAACAAAACATTCTCTTAACCTGCTACATTTTACCTGTCACCTCCCAACACCTTGCACTTAGAGGCATGGTGGGAACACCTTGTAAACAAATACTGGGTGGGCAAACTTGATCCAATTTTGTGTACTGCCAAATTTAAATTGTGTATCCACAGTACAATGTGCCTCCCCCCCCCCCAAAAACAAAAATAATAATAGTATTAATAGTACTAAAAAATAAAGACATTAATAAAGAAATACAATGCGCATGTATTAACAAATTAATAACAATTGAAATTGTGAAATAGAATTTTAGCGCCACACATATGATATGCCCCTCCAGAGAAATTTGACTGTTCAGTACTTCCAGTGTTGATAAAATTGATGTTGCTTGTTTTTGTTGTCACAAAATAAGCACGATGTGGGCATGCACAAAGTCTGTATACTTTTATTTGTATTTTAAATTAAAATGTGACAACCGAATTCAATAAAAAATTCTCACACGCTGTTTATGGTGATTGATTAAAAAACTTGAAAATAGGTGATGTGAATTAGTTTGATGAAATCTCATCACAAAAGCGATTTTAATAGTTACTTTCCCATTATTTCACTTTCTTCGTAATACAGCTAACAAGTTTTTAATATGAGCCGAGTGTGACACAGATCAAAGCTACACCCCATGCATGTAAAGTACATGTACTTGTTTATGACAACTGGTTTTTTTAAACATGGTTATTTTTTGGCCCATGGCTGCTGACTTTGGTGTGACACTTTGCATTAATGTACAGTGTGTATATAAATGTGGTATAAATTCTTCCATTGCATCAAGATCGTGCAGATACGCGACTGTATACAATACAATGTAACTCCAATGGCATGGCATGTGTCATAACATTCCATAGTAGACATTAACCAATACAGTAACAAAGTTTGCAATCAGCTCAAACAAAGTTCAACATCACTAAACGGGGTCAATGGCTTCAGAAACCAATGGCAGCTCCGATAAGTCACCTCACACAATGGATGGTTAGGTCAATGTAAACAAATTGGGCATTGTGGTTGGTTGTGACAAAGGAAATTAACGCAGTACTCTTTGTTAGGATACAAGTTCAACAGACACCCCACACAGATATGCTAAAAATTAAACCAAATCTGAATAGAAATACAATTATGAATTATGTCAGCTAAAAATACAAAAAATCCTAAACAAGTCTCATATTTTTATCATTTTTACTAATGTTTACTTAATTTTAATCTTTTTGTTGTTTTTTCCATCTAAATATCTTGCCTACAGGTATTGCCTGTTAGATAGATAAATAAAATCGCTGCAGTGTTGACTTTTTAGAATCAACTTCATTGTTTTTCCTCCATGGGTACATGTACATGTACTAATCAAACTGTAAACCATAGTGCATGTTAACGCAAGCTCGTACATGTGGAGTTTCAATTTATAGAGAAAACACAACACACCATGTGTTCATTTTGTGAACAAAGAATTAAGCTGCACAAAACAAGAATCGCAAAACAACAAAATAAAGGGTAACAGTCATAATGCCAAGATTTTCAGTTACCCTCGGCATTATTATACAAACACGAAGCTCCAAAAACTAAAATACATTGTATTCGACTCTCTTTTAAAGGGTGTGTCCAACATTGGTTATTGCCAAAGACCTGTATCCACACATGATGTGACCCAACATATACATGAAATAACAAACCTGTGAAAGTTTATGCTCAATAGGTCTTTGGAGTCATGAGAAAACAGTGAAAACCCCATTATATGTTTGAACTTTTTTTCAAACATCTGATTTTATCCTGCAGGATAAAGACTATTTTACTCATTTCATAAAAACTATGGCATTTCAAGCAAAACTATTTCAAGGGAAGTTTTTCCACCATGACCATCTTTATACCATGTAAAGTTATGTGCAAATCTGTGAACATTTATATATATTTTCAATCTAACCAATGTTGTACACAATCTTTAAAATCTGCTTTTGCAGGGTCCTGTCCACAAATAGTGAGTCTCCCTGAAATAACAAACTCTGCTCTGCATGGGGGCACCCGATTTACAAAATACAAAATAGTGTGCATGTTGAGTTGGAAATCTGAACCCACAACAAAGGTCGTGCTTCACATAATGACATCATTCTTCAAACAACTACTATACAATACTTACTGCATTGTGCAGTTCACAGTGCAGTTATAAATCAATGTCAGTGTAGTAGGTACTTTACAGAAATAGCTCATTTTCACAAACAGTGTTTGTGATGATTACCAGGAAAAATTTATCAAGGGCAGCCTCAAACAATTGCACTGTTATAGAAACTGAACAAGAACAAGTTCTGTGTCACAACAACAGATCGCAGATGGTGCTTCCTTCTCTGAAACTCTAACACCGTAGCAAGGTGTGGTTTGATTTGAACTCATGTGAAATTTGAGCAGGGCTTGAACTTAGAGAAAATATGTACAAGATGACCACAAGTCATGTATTTTTTTTTTAGGTGGCGGTTGCTGAATTATTTGGACCTGTTCCTGTTTGACAAAAACATTAATTTTGTCACTCTAACTATTATTATGCTGGTTTGAAAAAAACAAAATAATGAAATACTTGACTTGTTCAGTTATTAACCCAAGGCTAACATTACTGGACCCTGGTCAGCCAGTCGTCCAGTGGTAATTTTTAACAGAGGTACCTCCCATGGCCTTTTCAAGCCATGGGCCCAATTTCATAGAGCTGCTTGGCTTAAAGTACAATTTTCTGGGACATGCAGAACTGTATTTTTGTTGGTAACCTCATTTTTTTATAAGCAAGAATTGTTTTGTGCTAAGCTAGTTTTGTGCTCTTAAAGCATGCAAGGGAATCAAGTCTGTGAAATTGTACCCTGGTGAGATGCATTATTCAAATTGTGATCATCATTCACTGTTTATTCTCTATTTATTAATTTCAAATATTAAACCTTTGTAACGGTCCATGATAACTGCTTCGCCTGCTTTATGTGATTAAAATACCATACAGGTTATTTTAACTGCATCATAATGCAAACCTTACAACTATTAGAAGTTGAAAAAAACCCCAAAACTCAGCTTCAGTTCAAGTTCGTGCGTCACATTCCCTAAAAAGCACAAGTGCAATTTTTTGAAAGGAATTGAAGGTTGTACACAATAATGGCACATTGAAGTTTTACCATGGAGGCTTACCATGGTTTTAAAAAACTGTAGGGGTTCTACAATTTTTAAGTTTTCTTTTATGAACACATCATCATAAAAAAAATTCATACCACTCTATCTGATATATCAGTATGAATTATCAGATAATTTACAGACAAAAAGAACAAATGTACAAAGTCCGTAAGTTAAATGCCTTGAGATTGAAACAGACAACACGCAAAATGCATAATTGTTACTTGTTGTCATGTAAAATATAGGTTAAAATGTTGATTAATATAAATAGGGGAAAATAAAAGCCTTTTTTGTGGCCCATGTTAATGCAAAATTCTAAAATGGGCCTGTCTGTAAGTACTGCTAATGCTATACACTGAATGAGTATGTATCGAAGATCGAATCAATGGTAAACATAGTGTAAAACACAGCTCTCCAAAATCCCAGCTAAAAAAAAACTTCTTCAAATTCAATTCTAACAATCTTGAATGCTTGCCTACACCACCAAGGCACATCCAGCTAACCTGGCACCACAACATTTGCAAGGAGAGTATAAATAAGTTATAACGTTAGCCATGATTGAATAGCAACTGAACAGGAATACCCCATGATCAGCGCATGCAACCGGTATTCAGCCTTGTGATCACACGGTGAAGACTGAAGACGAAGAAGAAAAGAAAAACAATCAACAAACTCACCACTCTTGCCTACACCACCCTGTCCCAACAACACGATCTTATAAACTCTCATTCCAGACTTAGTCATGACTGCTCCCTCCATTAACGACTCGGACTCTCTTTCTGAAGCTGTGGAGCTCGTGCTCGACGACAAAACCTTATGCCTTTCCAACGAAGAAACACTCATTTTTGTCAACTTGCCTGGCGATGACTTTTCTTGTATCACTGATCCCACACAGTACATTACATGGTCGGAATATTGTGTACACTACATACACAATGCAGAGTTGTTGGCACAACGTGCGCATGCGCTGGATAAGGGTTGTGTGTGTGATGATGTGGCGTATTTTTATGAGAGCAATGATGCATATCGGCCCCAAACTACTACAACACTCACCATCAACTGTAACCACACCCAAAAGTTTCTATTACAACTAAACAGCAAAGGAGAAGTGTTACTGGCCCACGCCCATTATTCATTTGTGATAAGTGGTGCTGGATTATTGTGGATTACTAGGTCGAGTACACGTATTTTTTCTATTATTATAGCTATCGTGTAGGCATATTTAACTGTGATAAAAACGATGTCTGAAAATGATGCGTGAAGTGCTGTTGCCAGCGAAGTTGGAATACACATTTAGTAATTTCTGATTAACAGTGTTCTCCCTGAACGGTGGTCCACAGGCCAAACGCAAGTTGAAACACCTGAGGACCAGTCAAAATTCTCTCAAAGTTTGCCGGCTGGTTAGTTCAGTGTTGAAAAGCAAAATATTAAAAAGGGACTAGTGGAAACGCTGGGGGATCGGACTATAGTGAATTGACAAGCTAACTGGTCCCGATGGCTATCACTGAAAAAGTAAAGGGCAATAAACCCTGATCAGGTAGTAAATAGATGCCATAAAAACTATAAACACAAATATTTTAAAGTTCCAACTTAATGTTTTGGAAAATGTTGGCACTTCGTGAAAGTCTAGTATTTTTAGTTTTATTTATTAAAGTAGGTTTATTTAAACTAACAGTGTTTCTGTCGGATAGAAATTGCTAAGTAATTCTTTTTTAGTTTCTGGTAAAAATTTCACTTGAGGGAGGGTACCTTTGGTAATTATTACAAAAACTTTTGATCATAACAACTTTCTTGGAAAACAGCACCGGAGAGCTGTTGATATTATAAAACATTGTTTTGAAACGACCCCCTTGTTTAAGAGAAGTGGGTAAAATGTGTAGGCCTACCCTCATATTTAAATATGAGAAAGGCTTCAGGCATGGAGCCTTTCTCGGCGGGTTTCTGAAAACCCACAATTCTATGCAACAGGGGTGCTTCTTTTCGTTCACTATTTTCTAGCAACTTTTGATGACCAATTGAGCAAAAATTCCACTGGGCTTGTTATTTTGTGCATAATGTTGGGATAGGCCTACATCAAGTCAGGATACTGGTCTTTGACAATAGACCGTATCGAATATGACGTTACCTGTCAAATGCCCCACAACATGGCGTCTGTGAGCGTGTGTGGGTGCGTGTGCGTGTGCCATAGAAATCAAACCAGGAACGCAGAGTGCATGAAAGCGACCATATCATAGGACCGGCCGTATGCGCGTGTAAACGCGTCTTAGCGTTCCTGGTTTGATTTCTATGGCACACGCACACGCACACGCTCATATACGCCATGTTGTGGGTCACATTGCAAGGTAACGTCATATTCGATACGGTCTATTACCAAAAGTATACCCTGCCTTTAACAACAATTAATACATACCTCGGAGAGTTTGTGCATTCTGATTGGTCGAGGACTGGTCACGTGGGGGTGTATTAACATGTGATAATAGACCGGCTCTGTAAACTAGCAAATAAAATGGCCCCTAAACAAGCACAATGTTGTGTAAAAGTTCGTTTTGCACCGTGCTTGCTGTGCGGAAACTATCAAATCTGTTTCTTTGCGCGTATTGTTTTTGGTTATTTTTACGAGGACAGGATGGTGCCGCGTGTACGCGCATACCACGCGTGTTCGTGCATACCACGCGCGTATGCATAAACGCGCAGACAATGTATCATTTTGGTAGCTGGTACGTGCATGAAGTCAAGGTAATGCAAAGCATAAAGCCGTACACCAACCAAAGTGTTTCTATTAATAGTGCTGTTACTTTAAAAGTCTGGTTCTTCAAAATATGCACATTTCTGATATAGTTAATTAAGTGCAGGGGACTAGGAGCCACGCAAAAGTTGAACGGCCAAAAGAATGGCCCCTGAACATGAGTGGATTATTTCCAAAATTTACGGCGAAAGAAAAATCACAAATTCTGATGATTACTACCCTTTTTCTTCGTTAAAGGTATTTATTAATGGGAATAACAGTGTGGGTAGCCGGTCTTCACTGCGTGGTAATGACCTTGGTTGGTGGCTGGCCGCTGTTAATGGACCTCGCCTTCGGCTCGGTCCATTAACAGCGGCCAGCCACCACCCCGGTTACCCACACTGTATATTCCCTAATTAAAATTACAACAATTTCGACTTCTGTGTCGACAGCTCTTTATCGACAGCCTATCTAAACGTTTGATTAAAATAATATCATTGTGCCTGTTGTTGTGGTCACACACAGGTCAATGCACGGTCACTATTAAGGTTATTTTTTACCAAGTTCCAGTATAATTATTGTGCAAGAAGAATGATCGAGTGCCCCGGTTCATTGCGACCTTCTCTACCGGAAACATCCCAACCCGAGAAGAGATAATAACGGGATTCCTGGTGATTTCCTTTCATTTAAGCCCTCAAAGACTTATGCTAATTTTGAATCATAACCCGGAGACATATTTAGGCCATGGGAGAAATGTTATGTCCAATTAGTTAGCGGTCTTTGATAGTTTAATATTTTGTTTCCTTGTGTTGCCGCATGAGTGTTTTTGAAGATGCGTTTGTTGGACTGTCTCCAAATTGTATGGCCTATCACACGAAGCAATGCATGACAGCACCTTGCAAGCCATCATCAATGAGCTACATGTACATAAATGGGTGTCATATAAAAATAAAACAAACAACTGTCTTAAAAATACTAGTAAGCGCTCGGAGACGCCCAATAATATGGTTGAATTTCGTGCCGTTTTCATCTCTTCGTTTTCCCCGTCCAAAGTGTTTTGGTTTTGACATTCAATAATTTTTGCGTCACTTTCGGACTATAACAATGAGGGGCGGAGGGGTCGGTTATGTGTTACGGCTTACGGGTAGGAGGTATAGTTATTGTTTCGTGATTAGATTGAAGAGAATGACAGAGGGAAAAAGGTTTTACATGAGTTCATTTCATTTCATTTATTTATTCTGGTTGTGAGGCCAAGGACTGTTAGTGTACTGTTAGATAAGCGAACTTAATCACGGTATATTAGCTCAGAACCCCATGGAGAGAAGACAAAAAAGGAAGTTTAAGTATTAGATGTGGGAGGGAAACCCCAGAGAATTATTCCACAGGGAAAACCCCCGGAGTCGGGTAGGGACTGAAAACCCAATCCACATATTGCCCCCCGGAGGAATTCAAACCAGGGTCGGTCGTAAGGCGAGGAAAGATACCACTACGCCAACCTGACCACTCACAGTAGCTACAGTTTTAAATTTGGGGCCTATGCTATTTGAGAGGGTAGTTTTACAAGCTGCTGATTTTTTTTCTCCAGAATTAAATTTTGTTTTACATCATAAGGGCTCTATTTGTTATCACGAGAGGGCGCAATAATCGGATCTGCTGTCGGAAAAAGAAGTTGGAGAAAATAAGCAGGCTGACTGCCACTATTTTATTAGAAAAAACATAGCCTAAATATTACCTCCTTCATAGGCCTACAGTTGAAGTTTTACTTATTCATAACTGCATTTACATCTAATTTCGTTTGTCGTTTTCATAGTAAATTTTATCATGACAAATTTTCCAGATAGCCCAAATTGATTATGCACTCTACATCGACAATACAAATCAAACTGTGAAATCAAGAGTCAAACTCGAATGGGCTTTCTGACTAAAAGGGTGGTTAATTTGTGTCAGTATGGCCATACAGCTCATTCTCAATGGAATTGTAGTAGGACCCTCCCTATGTAAGCTCCATAGTTGAATCTATCAGCATGATCCGTCACAGATCCCCCTTACCAACAGTTGTGCTGGGCTCGCCCCTTTCATTGATCGAGATTAAAACTAAAACGAATTAAAATGACTCACCGTAAGCGACTATATCTTCACAAACCCTCTGTCTGGCGTAAGTTACGAGCTAGACAATGATGGAGAGAGGGGGGCAGTAAGGGGGATCATTGAGAATTTGCTCTGAATAAAAATGGTTTGGCGGCACGACCGTACTCGATACGGTCCACTTGCGAAAATTGATCGTCGAAATAATTCACTTTAAAAATTGAAAGTTAATTAATATTTAAGTTGTTCATAATAGAAATAGTTTAATGTGAGATACTTGTGAACAATTTTGTCGTACAATATTAATCTTGATTTGAAGAACGGTGAGATACCGTGTTATATAGTAGGCCCTAATGACAAGCATTAGTTAGTTTTCGCAAGCGTTTAGCTGACGATCGTTCCTTCTTATCTTGTGACAACATTGAAATGTATTTTTATAGGCACGGCTTCAATACAAGGAACGCCGATTCTCTCAATGTTGTTGCAATTAAACAATCCCTCTATTATGCTGGTGCTACTGTTTGGAACAAAATACCTACTCATGTCCAGAATGCCTCCTCTATGTTGCTTTAAAAACATAATAAGGTGTATTTTAAGTATAGTATGTCCTTTTTTTGTATATTGTTCGTGTATTGTGTATATTGTTTCCTCTCCATATTCCACTTGGGTGTTTTCCATTGTTTGTATTTTTGATAGTTTGTTGCTTGTTTCATTTTTAACAGGACCATGATGTAAAATATATACATCATATATTTGTTATGAACCCCCCCCCCCAAAAAAAAAAACCCACCAAAAAAAACCCCGAGGCCCAATTTCATCGAGCTGCTTAAAAAATAAGCACAACATTTTGCTTATCAAAAAATAATCGTTTTAACTGGGAACCAGCCAAAATGTCATTTCATATTTATGTACCATTTGTGACTGGTAGGCCTATCCTGCTTGTTTTTTGCTACGCATAAAACAACTCATAAAGCAATATTTGTAAAATTGGGCGTGCCTTGGGAGGGTCAATATTTTGTCTGAGGTTGGGTTTGTTTTATTGAGGGCGTGTGTTGTCGGCGAAGCTTTAGAACAGACAGCAGGGGGATGCTCGAAACAACTACGGGCGAAGCCCCACATCTGACAAAACATGATTGAGTGTAATCTAAACAGGCAATTTCCGACATTAAAGCTGTTCAATTATTTCGACTTAACTGGGGGATGAATTTACATAATCTATCAATAGATCATCAGAGTCATTACCTGCGGAGAGATTCTTGTGTTGGGCGATGGTTTTTAAAACAGCTTGTAATAAAATAATTGCATGACAAATTTGTATTGATCATGTTGTGGTTTGTAAGTATGAATCAATGTGGACACTTTACTATCCCAAATATATTTGAACTTATTACATGTCACATCACCATTCGCTGGAAAAGGTAAATCAAGAGAAACGGGCAAAAAAAATAAAATAATTTAAATTCCCCCCAAAATGCATATAATTAATTCAATTTTGGGAAAAGGAACTGCAATTATCATCTATTATACCTAAGCCCGATTTCTTTATACAGAAAGGGGTGAATCATGCTGCGAATGGCCGTAATGCACTACAAGTATAACTTGGTTTTCAAACAAAGAGCTGTTGCAAGCTCTGGGATAAAAATTATTTTGCAAGATGAATGATTTTGAATAAAAATTACATTTCTACTCCCAGAGTTTATTTTAAAAGATTCTGAAAATAACTTCTAGCCTTTTCCCTATTATCAATATAATGTAACCCTCGGTTTGCCCTCAAGGTAGCGAGAACCAAATAATAGTAAACAATTCCCTTTTGAAATAAAACCAAGTTGGACAATTCAAAATTTGGTGCGCAAGAACAGAAACTCTGATTTCATTCATTTTCTGTCGTGTTTTAGGCTGCTTGAACCGTGTGATACAATTAATATTTTGCAATCATTGCACCGTGCGCTTACGTCCTTCTTTTATGGGTTACTTTGGAAACAATTTGTAGCCATGAATATACCTGTTTGAGACTAATTTCCTACAAGGAACATATAAAAGAAGGACACTAAATTAAACATGGAACTACTCTAAAATCTGGTTATGCGACTGGTGAGCATGTTACTTTGAGAGGTCAATGGTTCACGATTTTCTCGCTCTGACTCCAGGCTTTTCGCAAGAGTCTGGACACTTTAAAAGGAAGGTTGAAGCTTTGTATGGTGTAAAGACAATTAGAATGTTCAGCATTACGAGTAACAGCCATGTGGATAACATCTCAGTTTTTTCAGAGTTTGTGGTTCTGACTTCTGAGAAAAACCGGAATTGGGATATTCTTGACATTTAACAGTACATACTCTACTCCCGGATACGGATTCTGGGTCCCGTATGGGGCCTGGCCCATTAATTTAATGGGTCACGGTCAGTTAACTCGGAATCTGTGTCAAAATGAACCCAAATGGGTCAAACTGACGCAGAATCTGAGGCAAAATCCCATCTTTGACCAGTGTCCGGGTCAGGCTGACCCGGAATTGGATCAGGTTGACCCGGAAACGGATCAGGCGGATCAGGCTCCCTGGGATCAGGAATTTTAATCCGGGAGTGTTTAGAGTGTATGATAAAATCAGGAGTCTGTGCTATTGTTAAACGAGTGTTTCTGTTTGTATTTTCTTTTGCAAACTCAAACATGGAGTTGCAAAATGCATGAAGATTCAACTGAAAATCAAAGTGGTAAAAAACTGAATCTGTCATATATCAAAAGTGTGCTTTTCAACTATTGAGTTAACTGTTTCTTTAACAGGAAAAGTACTTCCTGTTTAAACGAATTTCAAGGAACAAGGTCAACCCCTCAGAAACAAATAGACGTGTGTAATACACACTAAAGTAACGTTCAAAAGTAGTTTTGTACGAATTCGTTTTTAAGGTTTAGTCTAATGTCATACCGTACTTTCCAATTTCTAAAAATTTGATTGCATGAAATTTTAATTCATCCCTATGCAGTTACGTGAATACAGGGAGGGGAACGTCGTTTTGTGGTCGATTTCATTGCTGCAAACGGTGGCCCACTTGTGGCGGTAAGAAAAACTCTCCACGTGCAATGAACTTCTTTCAGTTTAAACAAACCTCTGCTTATTGTATGTATTTAAATTGTTTTGAGCTATTTATTGGGTCTACAAGTTTTCTACTCAATATAGACCAAACAACAGAGGGCGCTATGCTCTGCAAGCAGTCAGATTGAAGGTTTCACCCCTCTAAATATTCAAAAATTCTCAAAAAATTGTTAAAAGTCTCTCAGCCTCTTGAAAACCAATCAAATATATTTTCAGACCACTAAACTTCAGATTTCTTTTCAATTTTTGGCAGGTCAGCCGTTTGGAATTTTTGCTAATTACCCCAGAAAAAAACACCCCCGAAAATGTGTTTTTTTCCCAAACCGACTTGCCGCCAGTTTTCATGAGGCACTCCTCCAATTCCCAAGCTAAATAGGACCAACTTTAAAGCCCAAATTTATCAAATCTCCTCAAAACTTGAAACCCAGAACCCCCAGGTTGTGATAAGTTCTTATAATTACACACTCTATTAGTTGCATGACCCCCAAAACGTTATAATTAAAAATAAGTTGTGGGTTTACAAATTATGATAAGTAGCTTGGCGCATGAATTTTTGGTCGATTTAGAGTAGTGCACCCTGAAGCTCCTATTGCAGTCACTCCGACTTGATATGTATGCGAAATTTGCGGCACCATTACAGGGTGCACCCCACCATATCAACTCTCATAGCTTACAGTGAGAAATTCTAAATATTTAAAAATACACAAAAAATACTTGGAAGTCTCACAGCTTTTAACAGTAAAGGGAAAATTATTAAATGACCCTTGAACTTTTATTGTCTGCTCAAGTTTGATATGGGGAGTCCCAGGGCCCGTCAAGCTATTCCCCCTCCAGTACAAACACCCCTGCACCGGTGTAATTTTTCAAACGTCCGAGCATCAATCTTGAAAAATGTCCCTACACCTCTCGGCAAATAGTACCATTTATTTTAGGGCCTATGTCATCCAAAATACCTCAAGTTGGAAAAGTCAACAACCCCCAGGTAATAATTGCGCAACACTGTATCTCTCAATTTGGCTCTCAAATCTGTCTAATAGATGATATTTTGAGGGCCTACAAAATATTAATGAGGACGACGATTTGTTTTCACCCCATCTAGTGGGGTGCACACTTTAAAATGCCGCTTTGTTGCATCGCTATAGGCCCTAGAACACAAAAAATAACAGCTGACAGAGACTGACAGTAGGTCTCGATGCAGTCAGAGCAAGATATTGTTCCAGCAACTAATTCGTGCGTAGTTAATATGTTTTAGTTTGTTTTATTGTAACGGGCTGCATGTTTTCTGAACCATCATCAAAAATGGGTCAACAAATTTTAGATCACTGTCGTTTCTTATTGAAAATAAGAATCAGAATAGGGTGATAGAGAGAGGAATCCATTCTGTATCTTCTGATGCCATTCTCATGCTAAGTTGATATCATCTTGAATATGAAGGTATAGCTGCATGCAAGTGCCAGAAAAAATAATGATACAGTGAGAATTTAACAAGCGCCACCAAGCGTCGTCATATCAGCACAATTAGAGTGATCGGTATGAGCGGGCGACATTCCCCTAAGGAACACACGTCGTGCTGCTCTTACACGAAATTGCATTAGAAGCCATTCACTGGTTGATGCGTGGCGCTAGGAGATAACGGCAATGCAGAACCGCATTAACGTTTACAGCAGACACACTCAATCGCGTTGAAGACAACACAAGGAATTTAATGGTTACAAAATCTACATCTCTTGAATTTTCTTCAAATCTCAATCCCGTTTTCCACGAGAATTCATCGCAGATGTAGTGTAGTCTCCGGCATGTGAGCGTCTGAACTGTCGGCAAAAGTGGAATTTTGGGGCATTATAGCAAAGCGGCGAGTGAACACACCAGAACATTATGGAGTGATTTTGAGATACCGATGATGTACTGACAGCTGTGTGTTTATAGAGCGTGCACGAGGCTAGCTTCTTGGGCGTGTGTGTGAGCTTGCAGTATGGGTGGAAAGGCAGGTTTCGGAGGAGGCAATGTCGGTCGTGAGTAGACACTTTGATGATATTGTAGCCCCTTACTTTTCTCGTCCCGTCAACGTAAAATTACGTCTCGGAATCTATAAAAAGCGACAGGTGTAAAAACTCTTGAGACTTCAACAAGATCAGTTCCCCGAATCGTTTTACTTATGCAACGTCTCAGATTTTGCTTACTTAATTATTAAGTGATTAATTAATTTATTCCGAACGTTTTCATACAGAGGAGTACTGATTTGTGCTTGAAAAAGAAATCATGTAATAAAATGCGAGAAGAAAAGATGCGATCAAGTGAATTATGATTGTCGGCATTAATAAGAAATCACATTTTTTTAGTCCGTGGGTGGATTCTCACAGGTGGGTGGATATGTTGTGGATGGACGATAAATATGTCACAAATAATGACCTCGTCTTATAAAGGGGACTGACTGGGTGACAGATTTTTTTATACACAAGTCTTTATACGGTAGCTTATAAATTTGCACGTGCGGTGGGCGATATACATGCACTATGGTGCATATTATAGGTTGCAGATTATTATGCTCTGATTTTTTTTAAAGGTTTTTCCCTTCTGTTTTTCACGAGAACGTATACTTACAACCAGGCCTGAAGGAACATCGACGTTTGAATTCAAATTCAATATTTTCAGAAAGAAAAAACATTGAAATGTAACACCCTGTTGTTATTTCTGACCAGACTTATTTTGTTTTGTTCTTGGTTATATAACTATTTTGTGTTTTTTTTTTTTTCTCAATGAGATGAGCTTCGTCCAAAATGAATTCACTTTGAGCATGAGTGCTGCCGGCTACGAGTCGGCTTTAAAAGTATCTTATTAATCAAAATTATCAAACAACGAAACGTAAATCATCGTTGGCTTGGGTTGATCTTGAATTACAACGTCCGAATGAAAGTATTGTTGTTGATGTTGTTATTGCTTTAAAGGTAAAGTATACGTTTTGTTTTTGGATTCGGTCAATATTGTTTTAATTCTATATAAATGTAGATAGGCCTAACGTACAATGCAACTAACTGTGACAAATTTAGTTCAAAAGGTGGTAGCATTTTTGAGAAACTGCGAAAATCTGTTCACGCAGGAAGATTAATCCGTAATTTGAATACACAGTCTGAAACGTTTCATAAAAAAACGTTTCTCAGATTGAATTTTTTTTGAATCCCTTTCTCTAAATCAACATTTCTAAGATTTGCGAAGGGAATCGTTTCTAATTTTTTTTAAATACATTATCAATAGCTGCAATGCTTCTTACCGAAGAGGTTTTTATGGTCATTATTTTTTTGAGTAACTACCCAAGGTATGCACTCCCTTTGAAGCAACAGTGTCGCTTGGTATTTCTAAAAAGTAACTAAAGGTGTGTTGGAATCAAGCAGAATTGAGTAGACCATTGTGATATATAAATGCACACACATCATTTTAGAAAGTGAACGTTTTATGCTAATTAATATATTCTTGTATAACGTACAGTTTCCCAGTTCCGTTCGTGCCAGTTACATGTCCAAATCTTACAACGGGTTCGGACTGCCATTTGGAGTGGGCTTGGTTTTCAGGGTCCCACGGGTTTGCCTACTACAAGTCTAAAATCGAGTCTGTCTCATTCACAGTCCACGCTGCACACGATTTCATCAGGGTGCGATTTTGCAGACGGGCTGCATGGCTGTAGAAAGAATAAAAATCTACTGGTGTAAACAACTTGACTTTTCTCCTTGAATACGATCACAAAATACTAAATAGATTATTTGGTTGTTGTTGCACATAACCGATCAAGCGTTGTTGTAGGCCTAGGCCTATTTTTTTTTAATTTCTTCAAATTATGTTTTGAGCAAAAACACTTTTTGCCCTTTCTACCAAATCTATCAAAATCCCATGGCTGGGTGGGTTTGATTTTAATGGACTTAGCATTGCAACCACAGAGGTAACAGAAATGCAATTTGGTTTTATTATACTGGTGGTTATGCTAGGGTATATAGACCGTGCAAGTCCCGCGCGTATTCGTACATTTTGGGGAAAACTCGCGCACTTAAACGGGTCCCATTGTCGTGGATTTAACAAGGTTTACTGGGGGACTGGTAAATTCTTATAGAGAATTACAGGATTATTTTCCCCATGAGCAAAGCTTTTGTTTAATTTATGAAGCTAGAAATTCCAAACTACAGTAAATCATCATCAAATTCATTTCAAAAAATTTAAAATATCAATCACTAATTAAATCATCAATGGACGAATTCATCACCGTCCAAATACAATACACGTTGAGTCACTACTGAGACACAATTATCACCAATCAGCCACTTGGATTTTTTTAAAAATCCGCGCCATCACTGTTGTTTTGCTTCGTTCACCAACCAATTCTCGCAACACTAAATTCATACAATATATTTTTGACGAGGAATCATCGGATGGGCGCTTTGTACGAAGCGGGTGGCTGGCTTAATTTGATAACGGGCTGTTTGATTTCAGGATTAAAAAAACGCTGTTGCTTGGAAGAGTGGGCACGTGAATTCAATTCCATTGGCAACTGCTCAAACAAATGGCAGCGTTTGGACGCCTCTCTTTATGGGATGATGCAATATCATAACAACGTTCGCCGTCTTATGCGCGGGTTTTAATAAGTGTCATTATACAACCGCCAACTGCTGTTTGCTGCTGTATAATCTAGAAATGCGGAATGGTGATTTATTAGCAAAAGACTAGTGAAAACAACGGGAAACATACCCGTAGCTTAAAGGCACTGGACACGTTTGGTAATTGTCAAAGACCAGTATTCTCACTTGGTGTATCCCAACATATGCATAAAGTAACAAGCCTGTGAAAATCTGGGCTCAATTGGTCATCGAAGTTGCAAGAAAATAATGAAGGAAAAAACACCCTTGTTGCACAAATTTGTGTGCTTTCAGATGCCTGAAAAAAGGCTTCAGGCCTGAAGTCTTTTTCAGATTCAAATATTTTAGTGAGAAATTACCTCTTTCTCAAAAACTACGTTACTTCAGAGGGAGTCGTTTCTCAAAATGTGTTATACTATCAACAGCTCTCCACTGCTCGTTACCAAGTAAGTTTTTATGCTAAAATATATATTTTGTGTAATTACCAAACGTGTCCAGTGCCTTTAAGTGACGTAGGCTATATGGGAGCCATATATGCAGCATTTCAAATACTGAACAAGATCAGGCATTTCTGGTCCAAGATGAAAATAAACATCAAGAGAAGTTACCTGACAACGGAGTCGGTGACGTTGTGAATACGGTACTTGGAAAAAGTTCTGACAAAATCCACATTGAGTATTGATAACGCCGGAAATAGATTTAAACTGCCATTCAGTAGATAAACTGTTATGTATGAAAGTCAAATTTGAATTAATGATAAGGCAACTTTCAATCAATGATTAATGATAAGGCAACTTTCAATCAAATATTTACTCAAAATTTCATACTACTCTCGTAATCGAAACAATTCTCAAGCGGGGGGGGGGGGGGGGGGGGTTGTCACCTTTACCTGTTATAAGTAGAAAACCTCCCATATAGTAAAGCGAAAGTTTGTAATAAAATGTTTATAATTAAAACAAACCAAAACACACAAACTCGGGCGAGTTTGCTTCCAAAACAAAACCCCGTACAAAAATACAGAAATACATAATATATACATGGAGTTTTTCCCTCAACTTCCAAACAGCAACAACATTTCTGAGAGTTCTCAATCGGCGAGCATTTTGCGCATCTCACTCGTCGACACCATTTTCCTGTGCAGCCGGAAATTATGCGTGTGCACGTTTTCAGAGAGCTTGGGCGCATGCTAATGAAAAACGGACGTGCATAAATATGGAGTTCCCAAGACAAAAGACCTGTTATATTTGACGGCACGTGAACGTAATTGTAAACGCTCCAGAAATTTTAATTATAAGGTGCATTCAGAGCGTCTTCGAGTAGAAGGAGAACAGGCCCAATAATGTGTACCGGAATTTTTTGAGCAATATGTGGTGCTAAGTTATGTATCTATTAAATCAAACGACATGTTTGGAGTTGAAATTGAAATTCGTGATGAGGCCAAATCTCATTTGCATGATCCCTTAACTTTTTCCGCCGTCATCAGAAATATCGGAATCGTGGAAAAAAAATGATCTCCTGTTTATTTTGACGCGCTGAATCCGGAGCACCGGTACTGAATGCCCGAGCCGCCTATGCACTTTAGTCGATTAAAATAACGTGCATATTATACAAGAACTGGACGGTTTGTTTCTCAGCGTGATTTTGCTCGTATGAACGATTACGAAAGATGCTTTGACCTGAGTGTGCTACAATTTGTGAGCAAACAAAAATACAAGTTACGTACCATTTAGAATAAACAAAATGGCTAACAATAGCAGGTGCATTTTGGACTTGACACTCGCGCGAATATTTCACGTATTAATTTGAGGTTGCCTTTTTAGACATTTTAGTAGGCAATATGTTACAATCCAAAGCTCAAACTAAGGTTGTTTGTGGATCACTTAAGAGAGGATCGCCGACTCCGCAACGCCGCACTCTGCAAACACCAACACCGGCCTGGGATCAATTTTGTCCCCCGGTCGATGTGACCAGCAGGTGTCAGCCGTCGCTAGAAGCCTTGTCCGCTCTCTGGCAGCAATGTTCGTTCTTATGGAATGTATTTTCCATATCGTTCTCAATTCTTGCATGTATGCTTAATATGTGCATGATCTATATCTCAACGAAGAGGCGTACACTTTTTGTGGGGGTTATAATTAGAATTGATCGTCGGGGAGAATGTGTCAAGTTAGACGGGTGTTTCGAGAGGGTTTGGCAGCTTGGCGACATCGTAACCTTGGTCAAAGACTACCGTACGCAGTTCCCGCTTCCGTCACTATTATAATCTGTTGGGTTAATCAGACACGAAACACTGATAAAATGAGTCCAAGATAAACACACATCGGAGTTTCAAATATAAATCAATCTGGAGAAACGCGAGCCAGTATTTTGTATTGTATTTCGTAATAAATGGGTCACAGATTACTCTTCTTGCAGGCATTTTTGTTCAATGTATTCGACATTTTGTTCAACATATTTGACATTTTGTCACCGTCCCAAAGGGCCTGAGCTTGCCGACTAATGTGTGCTAGCTTACATTAAATGCTCCTTTGTGTGTGGGCGTGTGCCTGAAGTATCAAAATTCAGGTTTGCAAATCATAAAGTGGAAAAAATACATAGGCCCTCAAATGGCACAAAAGTCGACACAAAGTCTACCATCACACGCTTCTTGGTTTTATCAGTATACCATTGTGTAATAATTAATAGCCTACGGATTTTGAAATGGTATTTCGTAAACGCATTTACTTCAATTTTCTATTGAGAGCCACGAGGCACGATAATTTTATACATAAATGTTTTTATAATACCGTGTGCTCTCAAATGTATTGCAAGCACTGCGATTCAATTGGAAGGTGATATTCTGAAAGATTTAAAGAGAAACACAATTTACCTTTGTATACCCCGTTTTGGAATCAACAACAACAACGACCCTAACCCCTCCAAAAACGTTTCTCACTTCCAGTGGCGTATAGCTAGGGGGATCATGGCGCTTGCGGACAAGGTTATAGATGATGATGCCTCTTCACCCACTTTGAAAATCTCTGCATTATTTTGAGATCTTATATAGAGAATACTATTCACAATCCCGGGGGTAACTATCCTTTTCAAGATGAATATCATCCTCTTGAAAAAATAATGGTTGATTTGGTGCCCCTAGGCTCGTGAATTTCAAAAAAACGACCGGGATTCGAACCCACACTCTGCCGATCAGAAACTCTGGTGCTTCAACCGCTCGGTGTATGTTTAGCTATACGCTTATACTGGCCTAGTTTATTCAATACTCTGTATTGATTGTGTTGACAATTTATGACACCAACAGTATTGACAGGTTAAAGTTTAGCACGACACTTGAAGATATCAGTATTCCAGCCTGAGATAGTCGCTTTACGATTTCTCACTTGCGTTTTTCCCTCGAGTGGCTCAAATGTGTCTCATATGATATAGAAACCCAAGTCACGACCGGGCTGCACGCACACCTAACGAGTTCACAGACAGACATAACGTGTCAAGATGAAATAACGCAGGAAATGGCGATGTGCATGGCGGAATATAATATACCCTCACGGCCGACTTCCCCAAAGTACATTTGCAAGGTGTCCCAATGATGGCTGGCAACGTTCTGGAAAAGCTGTAGGAACGTTCTTTGAGACAATATTCCCCTGTGATGTTTGTTTGAAAAGGAATCAGTGTGGGACAAGTTTACAATGTACATTCAATCCATGTCGTCAACTTAAGAAATTTTACCGTTTGAAAAAATCTGAACGTTGTTTTTTAAATTAATATTCTTTAAAATGTGAGCCTTGACGAAAAAAAAAGCTCAATAAGGCCGGCACGAAATTATTAAGTAATGAAATCTCACATTACATTGTTCGTGATGAGTCCCCAGTGTTTTTCTGCTGGTAAAACAGTTGTTATACATTATGTACGTGGACCTTTGATGTCAGCCGAATTCACCTTTACGGTGTCCTGAAAGGAGCGGGTACAGATGCGTTCCCATGCCAACGTGATTTGGAGAGATTTCACGGTACTTTTCAGGAAGGAAAATTTATTCGGCATTACCTTTTAATGATAAAGGTTACATGAAGGTGTGATGCAAATGCGAGAGCGCAGTTGTCTCTGGTTCCACTGAATCCAACACCGAGTTGTCGAGGTGATGTTTGGGAGGACAGCCGGCTTGCAGACATTGCCATATAGCTGCCCCCCCCCCCCCCCCCCCCCCCACTGACAGGCACTGTGACGAATGCAAATAACGAAACATACGGAGATTGAGAGTACCTTTTCCTTCGGTCGTAGCGCGTAAGCGGTCTGTGAAATTACTTTTTAGTTAATTGTAGAAATGAAGTTTAAAGACTCACAATTTTGCTAGATCTGAAACGGGGTGGAGTTTCATGCCAGACAGATGAACGTCATGGAAACCACGTCATAATTTACGAAGAAATACGTTACTTCACACAGTATGCCGTGAAAGCCTAGCTTTTGGGTTTATTTTTCATTACGTTTATAAGTTTGTCTCGTATTGGTGCCGCCAGTAACCTGATGTAAAAAAATAATGTGAACAAAAGAAATTTTCACTTTCACTTGAAGTGTCGTAACAGTCCGAATTGTGGTTTTTATGTAATTTGTTTAAATTTAGTCACTGATATTGTTCGATAGGGCCTTTTTTTTTCATTGTTTTAAATTGAATGCGATATTAAATATGATTATACAAGTTAAAGTTTTAGTAAACAACCTGCAACTATCCTTGGTTTGGTCCTGCTACTGTCGGCTCTGAAAAGTATGTAGGTGCGTTTCTAGTGTTGTGATAGTCCTATTCACTCACTGATAACTTTAGGATAGGGCCTGTTTGTTGTCATTGCTCTAAAGTGAATGTGGTATTGAAAATGATAATGATTACAAGTTGTAATAAACAACCTGCAGCTATCATTTGTTCGTTCATGCTAATTTCGGTTCTTAAAAGTATTAGGTGCGTTTCTATTTGTTTTAATGATCCAAATTTAAATGATACTTGAAACGAATTGCATAAAAAAGCTCCCGGCTCTACTAATCCACCAACCAGATGTGTTTTCTATACAGTTTCCCTCCGTTACTCTTAAATATTCTGGGTTATCTTGGAAATCTGTCTGGGGCTTTCGAGAAATGAGTTACTTCTCGGCAGTTCCTTTATCAACTGACGCTTTAGGCACCAAACGATGACTACTCTATTCCATTGGCGCACGTACATCTGCCCGGCTCAATGGTAGTACACATTCTGTATATTGATTTGCCTCCATGTAGCCCATTATATCCAAGTGGCGACGTCAACATGTACTTCGTCAGTGTTAAAAAACAACAACATTCAAAGTAATGTATTTTTCCTGTTTGTAGATTGATTAAAGGTGGTGTAAACTTGTAAGTAAAAATGTGTGTATCGTATACTTGGGTGTGAGCCCTGGTTAAACAGTAGTTTTAGGTTGTATATATAGCTTCGGACTGGCACCCCGAAACAAATTATTAATAAAATAGGGAGACCACCAACACTAGGGCTATAGATAGCTCAGTTCGAGCGCCGGAACCTTAATCCGGAGGTGGCAGGTTCAAACGCCGCTCTATAGTAAACACAATTCTTCACCTCCTTTTTAAGGTGTTTTGTTTGTGTTTTAAAGAGTAATCCCATGCTTAGTTGTTTCAGTGGCAAAAACGAATGCGCACGAGAGTAGTCGAGAGATTCCTTGCACTCATCCGTATTATTGCATGCATAGGGATATCGAATGCTAAATTAACATAGGCCTATTATATACTCAAGACTTGCCACAACTTACCGTATCTGTACTGATGTAATCCCATAGGGTGTTCATCAGGTTGGACTCCTCCGTTGCATACAACGCGACGGAGTCCAGGGTATAAAGGTACCGATTGCGAGCAAATTTATAACAAAATTTTTTCATATTTTTACCTGATGGAGGAAGTTGAAACTTCGTCTACATATTCCTTGTGTCCGGAACGACCAGCCTGCTGGGTTCAGAATTGTTAATTTTATCCTTGGATTACATTAATTTTTTATGTGAAAATGTATTTGTTAGTTGTGAACTCATAAAAAGTGTAGTTAAGGACACCAAGAATATATGAACGGAATTTCAGCTTCTCAAATCAGGTAAAAATATGAAAGAATTGTAGTCAACATTTTGTACGCATTGTAGAGAAGCTTTATACCCAGGACGTCAGTGCAGTGCCACAGAAACTGACGTCCTACCAGGGCTAGGTGTTCATATAAAATATGTTGGGGGAGGGGGTGGGGTGCCACGAGTCCCAATGTATATAGATAAGCCTATATAAGAATGTACTAAAAACCAAAATGTTTCTGGGTTATTGGTGTCATTCAATATCTTTAGCATATCTATCTTTTAGCAAAATGAAAGTAAGAACAGAAACCGCAGTATATTTCCAGACAAAGTTCTTGAAGTTAATGCCACGTGTGTGTGGGCAACTGGAACGACTGTCGTATCCGTGGACCCTCTGGTCCCGTTCAGTATCGGCAACCTTAAATTGGACGAGTCGTATTTCGATCACTAGAGGGCTGGGACGTGTACGCAGCGGGCAGGCTTCTGATAGGTGCACCACACTAAATAAACTCACATAGGAACCAATTCTAAATGATAAATATTCAAAAATACTCAAAAAATCGCGTCTCAGCCTCTTGAAAACCAATCAAACATATTTTCGGACGACTGAACTTCAGAATTCTTTTCAATTTTTGGCAGGTCAGCCGTTTGGAATTTTTGCTAACCACCCCAGAAACCCCCCCCCCCCCCCCCAAATATGTGCTTTTTCCCAAAACTCACTTGCTGCCAGTATTCGTGAAGCACTTCTCCACTTCCCCGGTCAAATAGGGCCAACTTTAACGCCTAAATTTATCAAGTCTCCTCAAAAGTTGAAGCACAGAACCCACGGGTTGTGATAGATTCTTATATTTACACAATCTATTAATTGCATGACCCCAAAAACGTTATAATTCAAAATATACTGTGGGTTTACAAATTATGATAATCAGCTTGGTGCATGAATATTGGCCCATTTAGTGTGGTGCACCCTGATTTCCTGTATGAGGAGCGTGGGAGTCTTCGTCGGGTGGAAATGTTAAAACCCAAAATGATGCGGTTATATAAAGGGGTTTAGTGTGTATGATGGATCGGTGTCATCGCAACCCTCTGAACCTATTCAACTAATGCTCATTTCATGTATAGTGCTGTTCACTTCATGGAAACAATCGATAACAAAAATATGAATTTATATGCGACGGCCGTTTCATGTGGATTTTGTCACTTTTACAAGGTAACTGCTTTACGTCAATCAGTTCAGTACATCTAAACCGTTGGTGCACTGCATGTACCAACGCTTTAAAATGTTAGGATTATTTTAGGGGGCGTGTAGTTCATGTTGATAGACCCAAATGAAACTGGTTGCGTAGAAAACATGACGGAATCATTAAACGTTACGGAGATCGGGATGGGTTCTTGAGGAAAACAATATGATTCTAGAGGCGATGGTTGATTTAAATTTCATGATACAGAGCTATAAACAACTCGGCAAAATCAGACTCTAAAATATAAAACCATCTCATCAAACAAAGATTGCTACCGTTACTCCTTGCAAGAACAATACCGATCTGGAACTCACTCCCGCCACAAGTTAAATCAGCCACTGACGTCAATAATTTGAAGTCACTCTTTGAAAAAAAAAATCTAAGTAGGAGCTTGCATGCGTAATAGTTTGCATGTTTCTAGCCTAGTGGTGACTGTTTGTGCAGTAAAGACAAGACAAGACAATAAGCACATTTTCTAATTGCAAGAACGGTTCGCAATAATAACCAGTGACTTTTCAAGTTTTTGAACCAAATTCTTTGGAGTACGTATATTATAATTAATGACACAATTTGCATGCATAATATCATTAAACTGAAATACACTGTAAATACATTTTAACAAAATCGTTTCAAAAATTACAATGTTTTAAAACTTGCTTGAAGGAGAACAGTTGCAAAGAAAAAGAACTTCAGGCTCTAAAGAACACGAACAAATAACAGTCATTTCATTATCTCGAGCCGGATATTAAAAAATTTTTGAAGCAGGGGGCAACATAAACTTCAAGCGGGGGTTTGACGATTAGATCAAATAAAAAGCTATTTACTTTAATTTCAATCCCACCCGCTGCCCGTGTATATCTTAACATTTTGGGAAATGTGCAAGATTTATAATATTTTTAATTGAAATGATTAAAGAGAACGGCGGTAGCTTCGCGACCTGTGGGGTCTGAAACTGTGCTTTATTCTTACGGTTGGGTGGCTGACAAATTGGAAAAATAATATTTTGATTTTACTGGTAGTGCATCGGCGCCGTTAATAAATTGTCCATAATTTAAACAGGTGTGCAACTTTTCAGGGACCAATTTTATAGCGCTGCTTAACAGTAAGCAAAATTTTCTAACTATAGCAGAAAAAATTTGCTTGAGCACTAAGCAGAAGCGTATTTCACAGGTTAGCAAGAAAATTAGGCGACCAGCTTGCGCGTTCACCATGATGGATTTTCATTGTTACGTCATTCATTTTCAACCATAAGCACCGGAAAGTTAGCGTACCTTTTCGTATGCTTACGGCTAGCAGCGCTATGAAATGGAAACTCGCGCAGTAAGCACGAAATCGGCCGTTAAGCAGCTCTATGAAAGGGGGTAAGTTGCCCCTTTAAAAGTGCATCTCACTTATCTGCCATTAAACTGATTTTTATTGATGAGAAACTACAGTTTTTTGACTGATTGTATTCTTGTATTTCGGTGAAATATTATTTCTTGACCCATGCGTTGTCGGTATTTGGTCAAACAAAACGGATGCACTAGCAGTGAAAATATAATTTTGTAACAAGTTGCTCGAGCAATATTTAGTTTCGTATTAAATATATCAGATATCAAGTTGTAAACTTTATACAAGGGAAACTGACTGGGTAAATTTTTAACGGGTTTTAGAAAAATTCGAGGGGTTAAACCCCCAAACGCAATTGTACCAGTTTACTTTTTTATTTGCGTGGTAATACTGCATTTCATTCTATGTGTAATTTCCTATAACACATTTAGGCATAGCAAAACAGTCGCAACTCACAATCGCTAAGGTCTTCAAATCATTCACACATTGTTTTCTTTAATAACTGACGTCGCTTTTCCGACCCTCCTTAATTGACACAAAAACACCGTATGATAGACTTTCAACTTATCAATGTTTGATATAAATACAGTGGCGTAACTAAGGGGGGGGGGGGGCACGGCCCCCCCCCCCCCCCAATTGATGTCAGTGCCCCCCGGGTGCCCCCCATTTGAAATCTGAACCTTGGAGACTATAATAATTAGCCTACCAGAATATAAAATGTTAAGTTTTATAAACTTTTATGGAGCACTGGCGGCGTATAACTCAATGTTTCAAACTATTTTTCTATTTACACATAATTTGTTGTACCTTTTCAATGGACAGTTGTTATTTTTACCAACGTCTTCAGAGTACGGTAAATCACGTCCGCAAATTGTATGATGACTCATCGCCCGCTCACGCCCCATTCTGCCACAGTCTGCCACGTTAAATACGGTACGGTAGTGTCACATGAAGCTACACGACGTGCTGGGTGCCGTTGCATTTTTTTACATGAGGAAAAGCCATTGAAAACTCTTGAGCTGTGAGAGCATTGATCTAAAATATTTCCTTCATTTTGAGACATTACTTTGTTCTTCAGTGTAGGGTATATTAAATAGTTTGTCACTATGTAAAAATTGAAATTGGGGGGGGGGGGGGGGATGGGTCAAAACAATTTCGAAAAAAAATAAAGTTTTTAACATTGATTAGGCCTACTGTGCATGGCCCCAAGTGTGTAATAAATAAATACTAGTGCCAGTCCTCAATACATAAATCCCCATAAAAAAAAGACTCCGGTCTCGCAATCCCTTGTTAACAGTATGATTTATTTCTACACATTCAAACAGTAACTGCATGGTTCTAGATGTGCGAAAAAGAAGAGAGAAAAAAAGAAAGACAAAAAAGAAAAAAATCTTTGTAAATTGACCATATTCCCTTTGGTTTATTTGAGGGGCTGTTTGGAGCCCGCCATTGCGTAGATTAAGATCCAGTTTTTAAAAAGTGCAAAGGAATCTATAGTTGATTTGCCAGCAGTGCCCCCTAGAAAAAATGGTGCCCCCTAAAAATTTACCTTAGTTACGCCGCTGTATAAATAGGTCACGAGCATTTCGTTAAAGATCGCTAACACATTTTGTCAAATATTAAAACTGTTTGTCAATGTTTAATTGTCGGAAAATCTTTGGTTGTCAAAAAGCAAAGTTTCCCGCTCTCTCTCTCTCTCTCCTGCATCATCTTGTCAGCAGTCGGTACATTTTATGGTTTTGACAAATTGCCGTACAAATTGATCGGCCGCTGATTTACGCACACGCAGGAGTCTTCTCGTGTTTCGGATAGTGAGGGATCAATACGTTTTCCTGTAGCAGTAAAATTTCCTACATTATTCGTCTGTTGTTCCAAACGATTCATGTTATTCGTGGCAGATTGGAGGCGTTTTTCGAAGCCATAGTTTTTGTTGAGAGTTCCGACTATGGACCCTTTGCATGTGACGTCACACTTTCAAACAGCGCCTTAACTGACGTAAAAGGAGGCAGACCATTGGACGACAGCTGCATTTGGTGCTTAAAACGTGCCTTAAAAAGTTCTGCTAAGCAGAAATAAGCAGGATACCAGTCACAGATTGTTCTTGCAGACATAATTTCGCTGGTAACCTTATTCTGGAAAGCATAATTTTGTTGTGCTTAGCGACTGTTTGTGCTTAAGCAGTTTTAAATTGGGTCCAGTTACCGATAAACGCCTCCTTTACGGACAAATTGGGCTGCTTCAAACGCTCTAATTGTTCTACGCATGCAGCCATGGTTCTGACCAATCATGCAACAAGGAATTTGCAAAACTCCTGCGTGTTGCACGTGGAAGATACGGAGGCTTAGGTGTGCGTTCAGAAATGACTTTAAATTTTGCCCATAAAAAAAAAAATGGCCGACTTACTGTGTGACGTCAAGTAGGAACTAAACCGGCCAGGGAGGTACATATAAAGTATATATATACACTGAACAAGACTTCAAAGTGACTCATATATTAAAATCTTCGTTCAAATTGTATTGCCATAACACAGAATGAATAAAGAAAAGAGATAGGCCTAATTACTAGAAATAATGAAAGAACTTCTGAGTTGTTATGGTGTGGGTTTGTTAGGCCTACGTATTAACACCATGCAAATAAGTTGATAGTTTACGTCTAACTGATAAGCCGAAATTCCATTCTGTTTGGGACTCAATTTTAGATGCTTTCATCACTTTAAAAGAACCAACAAAATGGACTCACTGCTGGGTCAGTTTTATTACGTTTCTTAGCAACAAATAACTGCTGAAAATGTTCTGGCTTTACCGATTGCAACTGATTTATCTCTATTTCGACCAGCCGGCCGGGCAGGTTTGTTTTCTTCCGTAGTTGCGGAATGTGCGTGCTCATGCAGAGAAACCCACACACCGCCCCAAGTCAGTCATCTATCTTTCTATACCTCCTGCCGCTGATTACTCCGTCGAAGAGATTTACATGAAACATGTCTGAGCGCTTCATTACCTGCCCGCTCCAAGATCCATAAACCGGGATGGGAGGGAGGACGGGGGTGGGGGGGGGGGGGGGGGGGGGTTATACGAAAAGGTCCCTAAAGCAATGGGGGTTTCTATGTTTCCAATCCATTAGAGTGAGTCACCCGATGTGTCTCGGTGTCTTGATATGGGTGCGCCGTAGTATCATCCTCTGTCCCGGTTGAATCCTCCGAGAAGGAGAGAGCCTTTGTGGACAGAGGGAGTGAGATCAGTTTGGGGAGTAAATAAGAGACAAAGTGTGTCAAGAAAGGACCACTAATGGAAATGAAGACTTTACAGCACTGCCGCTGAAATCCGACCTCATACGTCTGACAAACTGGAACAGAATAACATCTTTAGTTTCGCTGTAATGGTGTATAGGTCAATTTCTCGCAGTGTTGAAGGAATGTTCTCTAAAAGGAAAAGACAAATTAATAAGAACACCCCCCCAAAAAAACCCAAAACAAACAAACAATACCCCCACAAAATCCCCCCAAACAAAAGAGAACAATTCTCCAATATGCCCATTTTTTGTTTCTGCTAAGAACTGAAGACAAAAAAAGCAGCAAAGAATTTGCCCTCTTTTGTTAACTCACATTAAAAAAAATATCATTGTAAACAGCTTAACTCTGAATTTTTTTCTTCATAAAGGACAATGGACGGCAATATGAATAGTAGTAAAAACAATTCAACTTTTAGGCTTCCTTAGCAGTTTCAAATTTGGTAGACTTCAAAACAATTTCAATTGGGTTTCTTGCCACTGATATGAAAAATGAACTGAGCACACAGGAAATCCCAAAAGCCTACACTGTAAAAACGGCGTTTAGAATCTAAACACATTTCTAAACGCCTCGCTTGTACCCACTTTTTTCACACGTTTAGCCCTCAACATGTTTAGATTTTGCGTTTCTGTGACATGTTTACCCCGAGACACATTTAGCCTGTGATACGTTTAGATTGAATGTGTTTAGGGTTCATAGTGAGTGCTAAACATGTTTAGAATCCAACACGTTTCAGAGAATAAGCTTAATTTTTAAACACCTGAAGAAAAGAAAAGAGAAATGTTGCAACATTCGCCTGCCTGCTTACTGAAACATAACGCTCAACCTACGCTCGGCATGAGAATCGATAAATCATCATCATCTCAACGGTCATCGAGATGATTTTCATCGAGATGATTTGAGGAGCAATGATGCCATAATTTCAGTCATGCTGAAAACGGTAATTTTGAAGTCTCAGAATCCGTTCCAATTATACATTTTGGGCTTTACTTTCTACCCATGGTGTGAATCTTTGAAGTGCTGGCCAATATGATACAACAAAAATTTGCTTCAATTGAATTACACACATTAAAGTGTAAACTACTGCGCAGGAAAGGCTATTATACCTACAATGGTTTTGAATAAACACCGAGGTCTATATTTGTGCATATTTAATGAAACCCCGCCCATTTCATTCTAAACAAACTGATGAATTTAAACACATACAAAACATGTTTACAAGCAAACATGTTTAGAAATATGTTTGTAAGCTAAATTGGTATCCCTTTAACATGTCAAAAAGCTAAACGTGTTGCGATCAATGCAGGTTTGAACTGGTTTGAACATTCAAATACACCAGAATGTGTGTTCATCATTTTAGTACGTTTGCTACCTGAGCAATTTTACTTGCCATGAGGGGCTAAACGTGTGGGACATTTTTGATACCTTTGTAAAGTTACGTATTACCAAAATGCGAATTATTTTAAACCCTTTTAAATATGTGTTTATAGCAAAAACGCTCTTCAAGGAAGGCCTATATGCCTACGTGGAAGCCTATCATGGCTAGCTGCTTAGCTTTTTCATACCAATAGCAAACGTATTCAATTGATGTAAACACATTCTGGTGTATTCAAATGTTCAAACCAGTTCAAAACACGTTTAGCTTTTGACATGTTAAAGAGGTAGCCATTTAGCTTCAAACATATTTCTAAACACGTTTGCCTGTAAACATGTTTTGTGTGTGTTTAAATTCAAAACTGCATTTCAAACAAGCACAACAAATCTCAACCCGTTTAGCTTTTTGACATGTTAAAGAGGTAGCCATTTAGCTTCAAACATATTTCTAAACACGTTTGCCTGTAAACATGTTTTGTATGTGTTTAAATTCAAAACTGCATTTCAAACAAGCACAACAAATCTCAACACGTTTAGCTTTTTGACATGTTAAAGAGATACCCATTTAGCTTACAAACATATTTCTAAACATGTTTGCGTGTAAACATGTTTTGATTGTGTTTAAATTCAAAACTTCACTTAAAACAAGCACAACAAATCTCAACACGTTTAGCTTTTTGACATGTTAAGGAGATACCCATTTAGCTTACAAACATATTTCTAAACATGTTTGCGTGTAAACATGTTGTGTGTGTGTTTAAACGCTAAGCGCCGTTTTTACAGTGTATACATTTGAATAATTCAAATGTCTTATAAAAGCATATAGCTTATTCTCCCAAAGAGATTAGCTGCGCAACTTGTCAATAATACATCAGGATTTGCGACAAATCAGACAAAACATCTTCAAGTCGATGTAAATCATTCTACTGAATGCCAATCTCCCTGTATAGACAAACTTCCTTGCCTGAAATGCGGGCACTGTAAGAAATTAGGTTATTCAAGGATGGTCCAACTTTATTTTTGAAGAGCGTCTTGCAAACAGTCCGTAAGAAATGAATCAAGGGGGGGGGGGGGGGGGGGGTTGTAATATCACCGTTGTGGCGTGGACGAGTTTAGCCGACCGGTGGGTAAATCTTCTCAATTCACAATGAGTTTTGTACCCGGACTGTTGAATATGGATGGTGACAGTGCCGTTGCTACATTTGCATGCATTATTAATCGTCGGTGTAAGCTTTAGAAAAATTTAAAAATATTCTGAGTTGACTTGATAATATTCCTCACAAGGTAATTTTCTTCTTTCACGGAGCCAGTTAATACTTAGAGATTACTTCCCCACCTTCGAACGACAAATTGACAGAAATCATTAATTTTCACCGTGTCAGGACCATTAGTTCCAAGGACCCTTATATTATCCGCGGCAACTGACGTCATACGGCCTTCCGTCTTAAACAATTTCTGGAAGGACCGTAGAACAAATGAGAGTGAGCGACATAGGGGTACAGAAAGAGAGAGAGAGAGAAAGATGTGTTATTTGATTATATTCACGGAGCTAGTGAATTATTGTTAGTTTGCGCTTTTGTCAGAAAATCTTGCGAGATGAGATATTCTGTAAACAGCCACGCGTGAAGCATTCTCACTTAAGTGGAGGCTAAATTTTCTCCGCATATAGTCTTATACATTATTTATAAGAACCCAATCAAAGAGAAAGAGAAACGAAAATTCAATTGTCCAAAAGATAGTGCGTATATAAATAAATTTGTGCATTGATGTTGTGCATAAATTAATTACAACAAACAAACAAGCAAACAAACACACACATACTCAAACAAACATTTAGGTAAAATAATTTAATAATGAAAAAGAAAAACTAAATCTCCGACGTCAGTAAAGCGTAATAGAAAACAATTGCAAAAAGGGAGATTGTTTTACAAGGATGATTTTTCCCAAACCTTGCCAATGCGAATATTTTCTCGCTTATTATTAGACAACTCCCATGGCCATAGGGAGCGCATTTCCCCCATATCTCATGCGTCAATTTTGTCAACGATGCATAAATTATTGCCATGGCAACTCGCGCACAAACTTAACACGCAAACCGTCAATTTGAACCAGTGCACTTTTTGTTCAACGCGTTAGTCGGTTACGGGCTTCGTGTAGCTTCGTGCATACACATACTTAAAGGGCTGAGTATTTATTCAGCAATCGTGATGGACAGAATTATCTTTGGTAATTTATTAATCTGTATACAAAAAGAAGTTGAACATTGTGTTAAAGGGACACACCTAGCTGATGGAGAAATCTCTGTTACTTGGGATAAAACGTAATTATAGATAGTTCCCAGTAGACGCCATCTTTACGGGCAAATCGCATTTTGGCTTGCAGGCGCGTCAAGCGCTCAAATTATTAACGCAGCCGCGTCGTTTACTAACCAATCATGCAATGAGTTGTGTGAAATGTGCGCGTGCTGCACGCTGTTCTCACGCGAAACGCATGACTGTGTGTTCCAAATTGCCCGTAAAGATGGCCGATTTACGTCATACTGCAACCTATCTATTTGAGTCAAATGGATTACTATGGCTGTGTACACCACTTGACGAGTCTTAATGAGTCTGGACAAGATTAAAACTAAAGCTGAACAAGTAAATAAAAAACTTTGATAAAAACTGCGAGTTGAGCTGACAGCTTCGCGAACTGTTTACTTCATATGCAGCAGAATGCTTTAAAAAAAGGAATCAAAGAAAAAGACGAAGCTGCGTTGTACCTCCCTTTAAATGAGCTGCGTGTCCTCGCTCGCCAGAGAGCAACTCAAACGTGCTCAAATGTACTCAAATGAAGGAGAAAATAGAACAGCCGGCGAATCTTTGATGTTGAACGGCAAGTGGCAAGATGATCTTAGGTCTAGAAATTATTAATTTAAACATTTATTGGACATTTTACGGCAAATGCTGTGGGAATTTGCACAGCTCCGATTCGGTTACAGAGGCCTAATTTGTGTCGGATAACGCGATATCGTCGTAACCTTTGGAGCGATAAACTAGTTTCTGGCTGTACCATTTCTGTATACTTTTTACATATAAGTTTTCCACCACGACCATCTTGTTTTGCACCGTATAATTGTAAAAATGTGTATCACCCTAAAACTCCGGTAAGATCGAGCATACAACTGTAGCTGTATTTATAAAAAATAATGGAGTGAGGTTGCCTCACTTTGGACTCGCATTCATTCAATTTCATTTTATTTTGTTTAAAAATAAAATGCTACATCGCATCAGTGATTCAACAGTCAAAGGAAGTAATTCAATATCGACAGTCTAGTATTCACTGGTCAAATAAGAACATTCAAAGGTCGCAAAGATCCGTCAATTTTGTAAGAGCCATCAGCGAGAGGCCGGTCAACCATTCAATTTCATCAATGGTAAATAGATAGTATAGAAATTCAACTGAAGAATGGTGAAAACGTATGTCAAGTATCAAGGAGGTCCATAACCACATTACTATAAAAAAAAAGAACGAGATCAAGTGTGCAAGAAAAAGAAATTTCGATGATACACTCTGATCGAATAAGGGGAAATGCTTGACTTTGAATACATTTCAATGAAAATTAATTATTTTTGATGAATTTGACCGGGATTTTTTTTACACTGATTATTAATGAAACTGGGTTGCAGCCAGAAAAAACAGAAAAGTATAACATATTTATACGGCCAAGGATTTTGTACAGACAAACTAAGAAAGGTTTGAAAACATTATTTAGGCCTATTAAATAACAAAATTGAAAAAAAGAACACAAACAAAGTGAGTCGATAAACTTGTGCACGTTCGTATGGACAACGCAGTCGATTTGGTGCAGCCCAATGCGTTGTTACGAATCACTAATTAAGTGTGACGTCACGAGTGTCATTAGTGACACAGTATTGGAGTGACTGACGGCGTTCGGTTCACTCATTTCCGTACTTCCACCTTATATTATAAGAACGGGGTGAATTTTATAAATCGCTAACAAAAAAATTGAGACAGTTACTTAATAAGACATGAAGTGCCACATATTCTGGGGACATACTAAATATTATATTTGGAATATGACGATAAGGCTGTCATTTAAGCGCTATCTATAAGGGAAATATGTTTACACAAAATTATTAAAATTAAACAATGTTTCTAAGTGCATTGGTGAGAATATTTTTATGAGTTGAAAGATGGAACCATCCATTCAACGAGGCGATATTATTTCCATTAACGACAATTCCCCGTTGCACGAATGCAAAAGACTTAATATCTTTTTGTTTTATTTACATCTCAGTAGGTCTTGGTCATTTGATTGGAGAACGAAACTATATAGGAATAAATAAAATGTACAAGAATGCATTCTTGCATTCACTAATTCATCATCGTCGGATTTGTATACCTGTTTGTAACGCATGATGTGGTGTAGCGTGCAAAAAGATCAAATGGATGGAACGCAAAGTATACACACGTTTATGACGTAGGCCATAGGCAGATATGGTAATTTTCAGAGACCTGTATCCTCACTTGGTGTATCCCAACATATGCATAAAATAACAAACCTGTGAACATTGCTCAAGTAGTCATCGAATTCGCAAGAAAATAATGAAAGAAAAAACACCATTGTTGCATAGAATTATGTGCTTTCAGATGACTTGGAAAGGCTTCATGCCTGAAGCCTTTCTCGGATTCAAATTTTGGTGGAAAATTACCCCTTTCTCTAAAACTACATTAATTTAAAGGCGGTCGTTTCTACCAATGTTTCATAATATCAATAGCTCCCCAGTGCTCTTTACCAAGTAAGTTTTATTGTCATTAATTTGTGGAGTAATTATACCAAAGGTGTATCCTGTCTTTAATAGTTTGATTAATGAATGCCACATGACCTCAACCCTATCAAATGACAAGGAGCTATCTTCGGCGTTATTATGAAAATGAATATTTCCCGCGTTACGCAGTGAATTAGGGAAGGGATTGTCTTTTCCGTAACGAGTATTGCAAAACGCACTGGGGCAAGAAGTAATAGGCAGATAAAATTATTACGTAATAACGAATATTAAAGGGGTTTAAGGGGGGCTACGCTTGCGCCAAAAGTGAAATGGTTGTTTCAATTGTGTTTTGTGGAGTAAGTAGGCCTATTAACGGAAGACTGGTTATAGTTCACGCTGTAACTCTTTTCAGCAGATTTTAAAAACAGTAAAGTATCTCAACCTCATGAAAAAACGTTGTTGTTATAAAAGTTGTAGTTATATATAAAGGTTACAGCAAAGTGGATTTTCATCGAGAGATGAATGAAGAAATAACGTCGCCATTAATACTAATCTTTGTTCACAGATGTTTCTACCTTAACTTCCTAGCCTGAAAGACAAACCTTTAGTCATTATGATGGACTTTGTATATTGTTATCCCCCATATACAGAATGTGTAAATTAATTGTATTTACACAGTGATTTCGAAAAAAAAGACACACCGGCAAGTGAGCCATCAACGGAGCAGGTGTCATAATGTCTTTTGTTGATTACTCCCGAAAGTACTTTTTTATTAAATAAAAATGGCGCACAGAAGGCACCGACATTTAACTACCAATTGATTGATCAGAGTCATTGATGCAGCCGAACAATAATTGAAAAGTTGACCGTAGGCAAGTGCTGGCAACACTTACAAAACTGTTTATTTAAAAAAAGATGTAACCGTGATTTGAAATTATTTTTCGGAAAAGATCAGTCGTGTTAAAGGGACTTTATAGCAAGTATGGAGAGCGTTGAATCAGAACTTGTGTATGTAAATCATTGGAATGCTCATACATCGCGTTTTATAGAAAATATTGTTCTTAAAAATACCTGCCTTTTAGTTCACCAATCCCTCAGTATGGTTTTAATGGTGACATTTTGCTAGCTGAAATGTTAGAAATAATTGGAAGGCTTCATATGGATGCGTCAAATAAAATGTCAACACGTCTTTTCGGGGGAAAAATTACCTGAACTTTCTTCCCGGTTGACTGTATTTCTATCGGTGGAGGAAGACGCGGTTTTACAATGGAGCTAATTTCTAACCCGACCCCAATCTATATTATAATAAACAAGGAAAATCACCGCTGCATTTTACTTCCGTCGAGCGGCTCGAGAAGGACGCAGTATTGAACTTCTTGCACGAATAAGGTCATTGATTCGCCACCCGTTCGATATATCTACCGAATTTGGAATGTGCCAACCTACATGAAAATCTATAGTCCTGTTATATTTTCCTGGTGAATTCTTGATTCACATGACCTTTGTTCCAAAATGACAGTGCAACCTTCGGTACCCGGTTAAGCTGATAACTGCAGTGATGTTAGGCCCCAGATGCTGTGTCCGCAAACATCGTAACCAAACACTTAAAATAATATCTCCCGTCTGCACAGAACAGTCCAAGCAATTATTAAAAATGACCACAATTAAATGTCACTGGCCCGAATAACAATGAAAGCTCAAAATAGATGCCCGCAAACAACTGTCCTCGCTACTGATATTTTTTATTGCAATTTATATAGTTTACATTTATTCTCGCGACACAGTTGTAACCTATATAACTTTCAGTCTTCGATTACACTTTGATTGCAATGTGTATGTTCTATATGCGTTCTTCATCTATAGGGAAATTATGCCCTTTCAAGACAGATTCATTTTTGACCAAAAACTTATACACTTGGTATTTGTATTGTTCCGAGAGCGGGCCTTCTGAATGGATTTCTAAGGAAATCCGGGCTATGGAAGGCGAAGGTTTTTGTTAGTACAAGAAACTTTAGATTTGCAACCTTTAACACTGATATTTTTCTTTTATGACGGTTGTTGGGACAGCTACTTTCATTAGCTCAAAAGTAGATCACACCTTCGCGTTGTGCCGAGTGCGAGCATCATCTGAGTGGCGTCCGCGGTGTAGTTGTTTTTAATATACAAAAACGGAGATGAAAACCTTTGGGAATGATTTGTTTTGTGTTGAAGGTGGTTGTAATCACTATACGATACGTAGAGGATACTATCGAATTACGTCAATCGGAAAATCATTTTTTGGTACAACGATATTTGAACTATGATCACACGTCCTTTCTGTTATGTGTCTCTGAATTGACAAGATAAATATATTTCGTTGTTTTGTGTTTTAATGCGCATATGAGGCTCCTGCATTATGTGCTATATAAATGTATCGTATTATTATTTGCTTTATTAATTAAACATGTTAAATGCCAAATTTAGCTGTTGTAAAACTATGGCCTGAGTATTTGAGAAAACGAAAATGGTACAATAACCTCCACACAAACATGTTATCTTCCATGGTCCCACGTCACCTACAGTATAGGATACTCCTAATTCATTGCCATTGGTTGAATAACATAAATTATCATGTTTCACAAAGGCTCGGAAACCTTGTACACCCTATATGATGGGAAGGCACGCTATGTACTAATTCCACTACATTGAGATTGCGTCTTTGTTGATGTGCTGGGTGTCATCTGTCAAATGACTATAGTGTGACCGTAACAATGTAGGCAGATTCCATGTTGAGTTGCTCTGCCATTGGTTACGTTATATCAGATGGGGAACAATGTGGGAGCATAATGAGGGGCTTATTATACGCTAATTAGATGTGTTGCCTTGGTGTATATTTACTCATTATTCGAAAACGTTCGTGCCCCTCAGTGTTAATTTACAAGACTCGTCGGTTACTGTGTTTTATGTATATTTATCCAGAACGACACATTATTGTTTGGTGACTTCCCTTGCAATCACCGTCAAAATGGAGTCGAGTCAGTGTTGCTTTTTCTACCTCCAAGTTTTGTGAGAAAAGAGTACCGTAATTAAGGGCAATTGGCAGCAGAAAAACAAAATAAGTCAGAAAACAGACTTTTTAAACCTATACCAGACACTGCCTTAACGATGACGAGACGTCGTCTTGTGCCTTGGAGAAAGGCTATCTGTACCGTAATAGAAGATAAACAAGCAATTAAAGTTCCCTTCCTGTGCTCGACCTCCTTCTAATCGATTGTTTCTAGTAATGATATTTATAACCTGTTTCACGCTGCCATCAAGACGCTTTCGTAACCGGCAAAAAAGCTTTAGATTCTGAGTTCATGTATGGATTTGAAGTACCGTAGTCCTGCGGCTATTTATTGGCTGGTCATTAACCATACGGCTATTTACTAATGCATATTTATAAGGTTTAACGAAGATGTTGCCCTCAATTGTTTTGTACGGTTTGCATATTAATGACCTTCCATATAAGTCTTAAGATAATCCTTGAATTTAAGCCTCTCGATGGTTCATCTTTCTGAAATCCCGGATACAGATGATTAATGTTTGTTTGTTTGTTTGTTTATTTATTTCCATTCATACATAAGCAACAGTTTGGTAAATCCAAACATAGTATAATACAAATATGATAATAAATATAAACTTGAATAATACCAAATACAAAATTGAAGTATGAATGGGGGAGCCATCCAGAGAAGGACTAGCCTTCTGTAATCGGAGCACCCATGAAACTGCTGTCAACAATCACTATTAAGGTCACATGGCATTTCAACTTAGGAGAAAGTAAATAAAGGGGGGAAAAGAAGAGAGCACAATCAAATATAATAAAGAAAAAGAAATTTAAGTTAATTACTGTGTGATGCCAGTAATCTCTTTTCTTAAAACATGCAGTATATACTTTTAATGGACATAGGGCCTATTTAAGTTTTCTTTTTACAAGCTTCTATTAACGTTTTGTATTTGTCTTTCTCCCTCCCGTGTTTATATGTAAGCGCTATTGATATGATCGGTGAGAAGAAAAACAACTAGTACATATTATTAGGAATTACTTTTAAAAGAAACAAAAAAGTATTTCGACAATTTGTAGATTTTGCCCGCAATTTGGTGTTTTACACTAAAACTGTAAGCTAAGGATACCCAACCATAAAATATTTTGATGTCTTACCAAAAAGAAATGTCTTCACTAAATTTTAACATAATTATTCAAGAAAAACACAGTGTCGTGCAGAACGACGTAAAACAAACCAGTCTAGCATGAACTGTCCTTAATGTAAAGTCCTCAAAAGCTTCTGTTTCGATGAATATTTTCAGTCTGTTGAATCCCCCCGTAAGTGCTCTCCTTAGATCCGAACGATTCCTTACAGTGTAAACACGAGTATTAATGTAATAGAAACAAACGCTCTGAATTAGCGTTTGTTTCATGAACACGGCCTGTCGCCTGCAGATATTCAATTCAGACGGATTTACGTCTGAAAAGCTCTTATATCTTCACATTTCTGTTCTTACGGCCCACCTTTACTTTATCTTCACAACTGCTTGACGATGACGTGGGTTTATGTAGCGATGTCAGCAGAATATATATTGTGGTTCTTCTTGTTTAAGAGCGCACCATGTTGGGTTTTCTATTTTTTTTATCTAAATAAGTGAAAGGCTTCTCTTCAGAAGTTGCGTTTCTATGTCAACATTTAACAAAACCATCTTGAAAAAAAACCACCGAAAATTTAAGTGAACATGCGCATGCAGTCAACGTCAAAAGTAAACCGAGGGAAAATAATGTAAAAGGTTACCATACTTGCTTTGGCTGCCGTCGTTCATTCTAATTCGCTGTTATTCTTCCTTTTTGCCGCCATGTTCGTAAATTTGCCCATTGTACAAACAACAGGTGGACGCTGTGTCCTATGGTAATATCATGATAATAATTATTCGCATATGAATTTGAAAATACTTGATAAATGGGTTGGCTATGAAAGTACTCATTTATGAATCTATGTTTTGCTCCGCGCGGTAAAAACTTTGAAACATTGTTCAACGTTGACTACACCTTGAAGCATCGCTGCTAAACAGTAAGCACCGTATAATAAATATGGGGGAATCGACCGCAAAGATTACAATGCAATCACCGGTCTTTATTGGACTTGGAGGGAGCCTGAAGTTATTACATATCAAATTATGTTTAGAAAATGTAAATTTGTGAACTGTTCCCCGTAAATTTTACGACAATCGTTTTGCATGCGTAATATCGTGAGTTAAATCACCGCCATATTACTGTAAATTATTTAGTTTATCCACCTTGAAACACACACGGTACGGTGCCACACCGGTTTACGAAACATCGTCACCAGAAATCGAAACAGTCATTATGCACACGTTACACATTACATGTAGAGGTACAGAGCCATTATTACAATGCAGTGCATTGGTCATTATGTGGATATCGATATCTCGTATATTCACCTGAGATCCAACGGGAATTCTCCGCACAATTGATTTGATCGTTCGGAGAGGCGCGTGAAGTCTCGTGTTTCCTCCTTGACCCCGTACATTTACGGAATATTACGCAGTGAACAAGCCGTCGTGGCCTTTCAAAGAAAGTCAGTTTAACAAATTGCACGCGGGGTCCACGGCTGAGATTAAGGGTAAAATTTTCTCAAGAAATAATTTATTATTCCATGTTTTTTAATGACCTTATTATGCGCCCGTCGACGGAAAAACGCAGCCCCCTGTCGATCCATTCCAGTCTGATCGCAATCATATATGTTCAGAGCATTTCTTGAATTGTAACTGGCGTCACGTTTTGATAGCAGAGCATTTATTGAATTGTAACTGGCGTCACGTTTTGATAGCAGAGCATTTATTGAATTGTAGTTGGCGTCACGTTGTGATAGAAGAGCATTTCTTGAATTGTAACTGGCGTCACGTTTTGATAGCAGAGCATTCCTTGAATTGTAACTGGCGTCACGTTTTGATATCAGAGCATTTCTTGAATTGTAACTGGCGTCACGTTTTGATAGCAGAGCATTTCTTGAATTGTAATTGGCGTCACGTTTTGATATCAGAGCATTCCTTGAATTGTAACTGGCGTCACGTTTTGATAGCAGAGCATTTCTTGAATTGTAACTGGCGTCACGTTGTGATAGCAGAGCATTTCTTGAATTGTAACTGGCGTCACGTTTTGATAGCAGAGCATTTCTTGAATTGTAACTGGCGTCACGTTGTGATAGCAGAGCATTTCTTGAATTGTAACTGGCGTCACGTTTTGATAGCAGAGCATTTCTTGAATTGTAACTGGCGTCACGTTGTGATAGCAGAGCATTTCTTGAATTGTAATTGGCGTCACGTTTTGATAGCAGAGCATTTCTTGAATTGTAACTGGCGTCACGTTGTGATAGCAGAGCATTTCTTGAATTGTAACTGGCGTCACGTTGTGATAGCAGAGCATTTCTTGAATTGTAATTGGCGTCACGTTTTGATAGCAGAGCATTTCTTGAATTGTAACTGGCGTCACGTTGTGATAGCAGAGCATTTCTTGAATTGTAACTGGCGTCACGTTTTGATAGCAGAGCATTTCTTGAATTGTAACTGGCGTCACGTTGTGATAGCAGAGCATTTCTTGAATTGTAACTGGCGTCACGTTTTGATAGCAGAGCATTTCTTGAATTGTAACTGGCGTCACGTTGTGATAGCAGAGCATTTCTTGAATTGTAATTGGCGTCACGTTTTGATAGCAGAGCATTTCTTGAATTGTAACTGGCGTCACGTTGTGATAGCAGAGCATTTCTTGAATTGTAACTGGCGTCACGTTTTGATAGCAGAGCATTTCTTGAATTGTAACTGGCGTCACGTTGTGATAGCAGAGCATTTTTTGAATTGTAACTGGCGTCACGTTTTGATAGCAGAGCATTTCTTGAATTGTAACTGGCGTCACGTTTTGATAGCAGAGCATTCCTTGAATTGTAATTGGCGTCACGTTTTGATAGCAGAGCATTTCTTGAAGACTCTGCTACACTTCCGGGGGTCCGACACATTTCTGGGTCAGACTGACCCAGAAAGTGGTTTTAAAATGGGATTTTTACTCGGAAACTGCGTCATTTCGACCCATTTTCATTTCAGGGTCATTTGATAAAGTCGGATTCCTGGTTAGTTCTGACCCGGAAGTATTTCGAGTGTAGGGTCGAAATGTGACGCCGTTTACAACTTTTGGCATTTATACCATTGGTTCAGCTAATTCCTTTTTTCTGTTCTTAACTAATCCAATCAAGACAAATGCAAACTGCTGTTGGGTTTTGATGGATTTTATGCACACTTTAGCACGAAAAACAGATATGATTTCCCTACAGATCATGTGTCAATATTGCACAGTGATTAACACTCTTGATGACTATTATTATGGGTTATCACAAACTTTGAAATAATAGGCTATTTAGCATCACCAATGGCAGTTATTTCGCATTGCCGCGAAGGAGAACCTGGATACGTGTTCGTAATTATGGCTTGATGATGTGCACATTGCTCGGCGCTGCTTTTGTGTTATGACTAAAATGTCTCATTGAAAAGACTGATGGGCCAGATCTTGTAGAACTCATAAAACAAAAAATTTGCTGAGCAAATAAAAAGCGATTAGCAAAAAAGTTCTTACGTATCTTGTATTATTTCGTTTGATCTGATGTTTGGTTGTAAATACTGTGCAGACTGTCAAACTGTCAGACGGGTTTCAAGCCCTGACATCAGTAGACAAAATATTGGATACGTATGAGTGCACTGTTGCAGACAGGATACAATCATGGGTGAAATCTGAACTCGGCCTTGCCTCGTGAAATGGAAAAGCCAGGTTTCGCCGATATTTCTGTGACAATGCACAAACGAAGTGTGTTCAATATAACTCACACATGGATCATTGTCATTTTTTACAATAAACACAAAATGGACACGGAAACTCGTCCACCCACACTCTGAAAATTCACCTTCTAAACAACGTGGACGACGTAGACACCAACCTTGTCCGCCTAGACACGACCTTACCTCGTTTGCACTAACGGGCGGGGAACGACTATTTTGGAAACGACGCCGCGAGCGTCTAAGCGTCCAATGATTATTCATATAGGACTCCTATAATAATGAGTGTTGTGGCATACCTGGCAACAGAAAGGATGACACGTGACGCAAGTTCCACCAATCAACCGACAAGGATCTGTGTGATGTGTGGTATAATATACAATAATTATCTGCTAAAGAAGTCCTTTAAAAATGGGTCCAGACGAAACATGGACAATGACTCCCCATGATGTGGACAATGATTACTCCGGAGTCTACAGTAGTAATGAATGCACTGCACGCGCCAAGTGTAAAGAAATGCAATGGTACATTGACAGCTAAATTAATGTAATTGGCCGTTACAACGGGCCGCGCAGCAGCCCAGCAACCACATTAGACGGGAACTAATCAGTCGTTACTTTCCATGCAGACGGGAAAAATTACGCGCCATTAAAGTATGCTATAGGATAGAGAGTCGTTAGAATCAGTATGCATTGAATAAGCGTTTATCATCATAAATTATTCATAAGTGATATCCAAAATAACCACACTAGATGAATGCATCTTTTTGTATTACACTTTTCTTTCATGTTTAATTTTGCAGAATATGCAATAAACTTTTATCATTTTAACAGTTTATCATTTCAACTGTGTACAATTCAATGCAATCATGCCTTTGGCAACAATGTTAAATTTTATGAATAAAGTAGACTTGAGGGATTGCATGGTATCGATAATAATCTCGGTTTGCGGTAACACGTGTTATATGATTTACTTTCTCTATATGAGTAATTAGTACAAATCTAACGGCATGTTATGATTTTATTCATGATTTAAAATGGTCAAATCCTAAATATTCAATTAACAATTGTTTCCACAGTAGCATTATGTGTCACGAAAATTTAATGAGATTAACAATGTGGAAGTAGTTCCGAAAAAGAAGAACTTTTAAAAGTTTGACGAAGCATTACAAATCTTATTACAAATCTTTTAGATGTTGTTTATATTATTTAATAATGAGGCCTATGGATGCAATGACAAACGATATAAATTAAAACAACCTGCCTTAGTAAGAAGAATGTGAAATAACTGAAAAGGGTAACGAACAAACTGAACAACAACAACAACAACCCAAAACAACACCACCAACAACAACAATAGCAGCAGCAACAACAACAAAAACAAAAACAACAACAACAACAGCAACAACAACGACAGCACTGCAAAACCACGTGTTTGGGTTACCATCAGCAACAACACAACCTCAACAGAACGTCAAGATCTTGTTTTTCAGCGTTATGTTCCCGTAGGCCCTACAACCCGATTTCGTAAATCCTCTTCTGTTTTTGAGCGGAGTCACGTCACCTGGGACGTTCCCACATAGTTTAATCAGTCTCAAGCTTGGCAAAAGACAGAAACAAGTTCTTTCTTCTCAAAATATTACACTTAAATCCTCTTTAAATTTCTGAAAGAAAATTTCATTTGGCACGTTAAGAAGACCCAAGTCCCAGTAGCCCCAAGACCGTTATAAAAAACATGCGTCATCATACATGCCTTATGAATAAAGCCATTTCCAATAACGTCAAATGAAAACCACGTGTTGGATTCAACTCTGAATAAATTACATGGAAGTACAATTTCGTCAAAGGCAAATTTCTGACATTTTGAAATGTTTTTGAGTTTTTTAATTTGTATATCTTTCTGGTAATGAAACCAAAGGACCCTCAAATATGACACAGCACTGTGACTCGTAGGCTTGAAGATGCATGTGTGGAGAAGATGATGAAGAATTGTCAATTAAAGAACCTGAATAGCCAACCCGGATGCCCAACATTTGTTACTAAAAAAAAAAAAAAAAAATCTGACAATGCCAAGCAGTGTGTAGTTTATTCTACCCTAGAAATGGGAATAGAATTTTCGAAAGATTGTGAAAGAAATTTTTTGAAGTTTACTTTTAAAAAGAATTATCCGCAAGGTTATGCTACACTGCTACGTTAAATCGATCGCCTGTAAAAACCTTAACCTTGCTTCATAATACCGGATATAAAAGTGTGAAGAAAACAACAAAACAAAGCAACCCCCCCCCCCCCCCATAAAAAGAAAAGAAAAACATAATCTTTTACGTCTGAGTTATTAGTATTGCAATCAAGCAAATATACACGGAACATGGTTATGAACGCGGTTTTTATGCGGAGACAATACGCGCTAAGATCAAAGCAGCACAACTCAACAAAAATGCACTTAATTTGACTTAATATCGCACATGGGTGTAATGAAAACGCGTTCAGCAAAGTGTCCATTTTGTAAGATTATTATCGGTCCAGTCGACTTCCGTAGCCATTATTAGATAATGTTTCTTGTGTTGCAATATTAGCACTGAAGATTTAACGGCATCCGAAGTGTACAATTAACCCAGATTTTGTTAAGTGAACAGAAGACGTAATGGATCGATTTCCTCTTTGCTCTCTGTCACCAACCACATCGACGTGGCTGCTACGACTTGGGCATTGAAGCAACACTCAATCATCCACCAACATAAGAAAAAAATGCATTATTGTTTGGAAAGTTGACCGATATGCACTTATTGCAGCTTTTGCTTGAAATTTTGAAATCCTCTTTACGTTTTGCGATGTCATTTTCTTCTTCATCATGTGGAATTGGGGCATTGACATGTCTGTGATGCACGGGTAGATTGTGCTGAAAGCGTATACTGGCCAATGAAACTTTCAATGTATGCTCAATATTGTCAGCGCCAGGAGACAGCCAAAGGATTACACAAACTTCTATAAACAAGAAAACAATCCAGCTGAAGTCAGACAGCTATCTGTCATTATCTAGCAACTATAAACAGCCAGTCAATCAAGAATTATTTGACACTCGGAATTTAAAGGGGTACATTGCCTTCGGATTTGGCGCTTTGGGCTATACGAAGCGTTTATTTTGATATGAATATGGTTGGAAAGATAATTTAGAGGTAGAATATAATGATTCACATAAATATTCCTTGAAAATTTTATGTTTGTGTGTAATTTTATGGCAGAACACGGTCCGCTTTTTTGTTGAACAATACATTTTTGACACACAAAATGTTAGACCGTATAATGTTCACTGAATGTATTAACTAATTATTTACCTCTCTTCTAACCTTCCATTTTGTCCTTTGTGTTCCCAACTTCTTGTGGTCAAGCTATTCCCTTCCCTTCATAACCCCCCCCCCCCCTTTGTCTTCATAATCCCTGCTTACCCCCTGCCTTCTCTGAATGCTTTCTGCTTTTCTCCTTCCACTCTCTCTATTCATGTATTTCCACTTGACTACTCTTGTAACTCTTGTCTGCTTGTATGTGTGTTGTATGTTGTCATTCAGCCTTCGAGAAAGACTCTGCTAGGGTCGAAACGTCAGGCCACTAACTTATTTTTTGATTGTATTTTCATGAGGCAAATTTTTTTTATTTTAATTATTAGTACTACTGTTACAAAACGCTGTATGTGTTTTTGTGCACTGAACAACTCTTGAAAAAACAGGATATGGATCATTCCATAGTGTAAATTTTTACGAGATTTGAGGACAATGTGCATCTTGAACGAAAGGCACGTTTTTGCAAGTCATTCAATTCTCGTGCAGTTTGCTGAATGATTAGCTCGACTCTATTCCCCCTTATATACCAACGCAAAGATTTTTACAAGATACATATACATAGGTGTATACAGCAATCCTTCACCGATCTTGAACTCTTGGTGGCAGCAGATACCGCCATTATTGCGGTGGTACCTGGGTGGTACTGCGCTGCCTAGCGACGGGTTTAAGCGATTTGCAAAGTAAAAGTCTAATAATCCGCGACTGATCAAATGATCGCCGTGTAGCCCAAACCTTATACCAGTCGCTAGGCAGCGCAGTACCACCCAGGTACACCGCAGTAATGGAGGCATGTCTGCTACCACCAAGAGTTTAAGATCGGTGAAGGATTGCTGTATAGAGAAAGCAAACATTTCACTCTTTATCCCCGATGCAAATTATTAAATAATATTTTAAATTGTTTGCGACGCCCGCTGTTCGCTGAATATACGAGCTGGCCTCTCGTCACCGGGCACGTTCGGTGGTTTATTGGTTCAAACAATCTGCTGTTATATTTCCGGGGGTCGTGGGTTCGAATCCCATCCTATAGTAAAGTATTTGCTGTTGTCTTGTTTCCTGAGCACTGGGGTATACGGTGCCCATCGCTCATCGTTGTAGGGGAAAACCAAAATTTGTATTCTTCTTTATGCCTGTCGAAAATTATTAAGTCTATAAACAAAAATATGGATCATAACTATGAAGACTTTATAAAACACACGTAAACAGTTGTCGGCACAAGTTCTAAGCATCAAAGGTAGAATATTAAATATACGTTTGGTAATCACTCTTAAAATTAATGGCAATAACAACATTGGTTAGAAGTATAGGCCTACAGCAGCTTTCGATAGTATAAAGCATTTTGAGAAATATTTCACTTCGAAGTGATGTGGTTATATAAAAAGTTGTTATGCCCCAAAATTTGAATCTGAGAAACGTTAATGTCAGAAACGTTTCTCAGATTGTTTATTATTGTCAAGGATTATTCTTCCTGCGTGGACATATTCGCTCCGGAATTTCGGCGATATCTAAAAAGCGCGACCACCTTTTGAAATGATATTTTCAAAGATTAATTTTATTGTATGTATTTTCATTTTATATATAGGATTAACAATCGAACGGTTCCCAAAACCAAAGGTATAATTTGCCTATAAGGTGAAATTTAGTCTTGTATTTTCTCTCATAGATAGGCCTGTCAATGTCCAGAAAAAAATTGAGCATATTATATGGGCAGTGTTTTGACCTCATGTGAAAACTGTAGATAAACACAGGTTATTGAATATGGTACTCGTGAGTGATTTTTAAGCAGTCAAGCATTCATGCAGGCATATGGATGACCATTTTATTTCAAAAGTATGTTTTCCCTTGGACGGTTGGAGCAGAAAATGACGTACAACGTCAGTTGCCCCGTGGGCGAAGTTACAGAGCCCTCAACACATAGAGGTTGTTGCAGCGTCCCTAGCGTGTGCTCGCATCGATCGGTTGGCTCGGTTTTCTACCGTGGATAGTTGATGAACTACTCGGTTCCTCTGCCACGGTCTTGTGTAGATGTGTAAGATGCTCAATTCCAACATCGCTCAGTCCCCGGGCCAAGCTCTCTCTTCCCCAGTCCAAGTTGCCGATAGCATCAAGGATCCGGCACTCACAACGTTTATTAACATCTGTCCCAAATGCTGGAGGAGATGAATTTTAAACTGCCTGTTGTAAAGTTGAAATGATGTTTAATAGGAAATAACAGCACGACGGGATCCGCGGGGAACCGTGCAAGTGCTTGGGGATCTTTTCAGCACTTTCCCTCCAACTTTTTTGTTTTGAAAAAAAAAAAAAAAAAAAAAAAAAAGTGATTAGTGCCGGTACGTGATTAATTACCGGTTCGTGGCTGGAATTAATTTCAGGGACAATATCCGGATTGCATCTGTATGCGTCATGGAGTATTGTGTTTTCGAAATCAGCCTCGTGAACGAAAAACCTTTTGAATTTTATCACGTTGAGAAAAATACATGCAGTAGATTTAGTGGCGAGTGTAACCTTTTTGCAAGAACTGCCATTTTATTTAACTCTTTCAGCAACTCATAAGTTAATATCTTTAATGTTAAGCATTCATTTCATTGGTAGAAATTTTTTTACAAGTATACATTCATATAGTAAGATTTAATAAATATATCATTTTTAATATCGTGCATTACGTGCGCACACGGGCAGACAAGGTTAGACGTAATGTATTATGAATGGAAAGGGTGGCGCTGGCTTGAAGGTTATGCACAAGTTTTTCTTTGGTTACTTAAGATAACAACAGTTTCTATTTTGTCTCTGATAAAAAAAACGGAGTAGACTTTGAGAACATTTTCAAAATTCAGCTGTGTGAGACACCCTCTATTCTCTAAACTTTTCTTTCAATTAAAATCAACATTTATTTCCACATAGGTAAGCTAACAAAAAAGAGAAAATAGCCTAAGAAACAAATTTAGAACAATGATTTAAATCAAAGACAATCAAGAACTGATTAAGTAAAAATTTATTAATGAAAACAAAAATAAGTAAAGAAATGAAAATAATATGATGTAATGGATACGTAGCAAATCAATATTGCAAGCTGCTTAAAAGGATGGGAAGTAAGTGGAACCCCCTTTTTGTCCGCATTAACGCACTCTTAAAAACAAAATCAAAATTGATTGTAAACTTTGCTAACTAAGGTTTCAAAGACATGGACTTTCGAAAAGGGCTAATGGGTTGGTGTGTGTTTTTCTTTCTTTCTTTTTGGCATGCACTACAGTTTCAGTCCCAACATCAAATTTAGCAAATCAACGGCAACTAAGCTGGAAGTCTTCTTACACTGTCTCCTCATATACACCTTTGAAAACAGTACATTTTGGTTAATAAGGGACCACTTTTCAAAACTGTCTCGTGTCACATAACCTAAAAATCAAATTTTTAAGCCAAAGTTATTAATTGAAATCGCGTTGTTCTCAGTTCACCATCTTATGCATTCACTGCACACGGCGTTGTGTCCAAGCCAATTTGACGTCACATTGACGTCACACGTACGTCTTCACGACGGTTGCTAAGTGAACGGTTTCGTGCATCTCACTTAAGAAAGTAGATTCGCGCGCACGCTGAGTATGTAAACAGTAAACCGCAGTGTGTCCGCTGAACAAAATCAGCAATTTATTAAAACAGTTGATGTTTGGCGAAGTTCTTCAAGGTAATGGTATTAATCAGCGCTGTGACCTCTTGTCAAACTTGGAATAGAAAGAGATCACATGCAGGGGAACTTGAATTGATGTAGTGCTTTCAGCTCTACGAACGTGGATCGAGAGCTCAAGTATAAAGTGCTTGTTTTAGCGAGAAAATGATTGGTCCTGCTTGAGGCTGTATAAGAGGAGTACATTTAATTGAGTTTTATAAGATGCGTCTGGCACGCCAAATGTTGTAATTTGTCATTTTCACCCAGAAACAAACAGAAGGGAAAAAATCTCTGAGACAATTGCTCTCGTGAGCTTTTGAATTCTTGAAACCCCCGAAAATGATTTAATGGTCGCATTATCCCTCGATGGGCAATCTGATGTTCGTATTTAGGAGAGGGATTCAGAGGGAGGTGATTTCCAATGACATGTAGGGGCAAGGATAGTGGGATGGAGGGAAGATACATGTGACTGGGAGGGGACTGTAGGGGGTCATTTGGGGCCAAGACAGGTAATGAGCTGCCAGGAGACCGAGCTTGACCCTGGGTGTCTTCCGGGAACATTTTCTTTTGCAAAGGCTGGCACTTCATTTATTCACTCAATCGATCAGATGGAAGGGCTTTGTGAAGCTGAGAGGGGTCGGCACAATGTCATGAATGATCCCGATATTTGGAGCAGGCTCTGTAAAATGTCTTCATGAAACTCAAGACCTCTGACTATATTGATCGGGCTATCATCTTTATAAAAAAAACACCCAAAACCCCACCGATGCTCAAACAGTGCATAAGATGCCTTCATCATGTCTAAGAAAACCGGCACATAATGAAGGGCGACGAAGGGTTGTTCACATTCTCTCTATACAAAACATAGACATATTCTTGTCTCTTCATTTTGTTCAGCTATTTGTTTTATAATTCTTTTTCTCCTGAGGAAATAGTTTATTCAGTCTGAAAACAACTTCTCAGTTTAAATTAAAACTACTTCAGAAATCATGGCATTATAACAAAATAACTTGACCTATAAAACACAGTGACTTTTAAAAATACAGAAATAAGTTGTAACAATACTTTGAATGGGGCCTATTTCGTGTGGAATTTCACAGTAGAACCATTTGGAATTGAGATGTACTTTTATAAAGTAATAATAATGTTTTAAATCTATTTTCAATAATGCGAGGGATGGTCTGCTGTGATTCATCTTCATCTTGTAAAATGTGGAAAGGAAACACAAAAAGGATCCGATTTAGATGCACGTTATCTATATTGGTTCCATACATGGCCCAATTTCATAGAGCAGCTTAAGCACACAACAATTTGGGTTATTTGAAATAGCTTACCAGCCAAAATACCATTTTACATGTACAATTTGTGAATGGTTTCCTGCTAAATTGTGTTAAGCAGAAAATTGTTAAGCAATTTTTACTGCGTAAGCAGCTCTGGTTCCTGGTCACAGTTTAATTAATTCCGTCTTTAAACAGTTCAAACCGGTCCTTTATTGTATTTCTTGACAATAACAATGGTCAGAACAAAATAAATTGAAAGGGTTATTGTTGAACAGAGCGGCACGGAATATTTTTCTTGAACAAAAATATTTTTTAACCATTAACAAAAATGTTCCTTTTACCTGACCTTTAACAAGAATGAGTTTGTATAAATTTGGAAGAAAAAAGAAAAGAAAAAAGGAATGATAATTGTATTTAATTATCCTCTTTTTTTTCTTTTCTTTTTTAACGTGTTGTATATACATCTCAGATGTAGAAATAAAACAAATAAGAAATTATAATAATATGACGAGCTCACTGGGAAGAGCTTATTGTTTAAAGGGTCTGTATACTTTTGGTAATTACTTGGTAAGAAGTACAGCAGCTTTGGGTAGTATAATACATTTTGAGAAACTTTTCACTTCGAAGTACTGCGGTTATGGAAAAATATATAACTTTTTATCCCCCAAAATTTGAATCTGAGAAGCGTTACGGCCATAACGCTTCTCAGATTGTGTATTCATAGGGAATATTCCTCCTGCGTGGAAATATTCGCTCCAGTTTTTCGGTGATATCTCTAAAACTCGACCACCTTTTGAAGTGAAATTTTCACAGGTTAGTTTTATTGTATATATACCTATAATTATAAAGGTTTGAAACAAACAGTGGGCTCCAATTAACAAACGTATACAGCACCTTTAAGGAATAAGCTAACTATTAAATAAATAGTATTTCATGGGGAATCAATGCTATACGAGCGAATTCCAACCACCTTTCTTTTTCGTCATCCTACCTTTAACCGAGTCCCCTAAGGGCACCAAACGGGGGAGGGGGGGGGGGGGGGAGGACACGGCTGCTATGAATAAATGAATTACACATTTTCGTACATTGATTTCTGAAAATGTTACACAAATATAAGGTATGGGCATAGGCCCTATTATATTTCGTTGTTTCAACCTGTTCTGTGCAAATTAAAATACGGTCGATTCGAAGAAGTTTGTTGACATTTCGTTGAACAGAACTTTTCAGCAATAGGCACATAAGCGACATCACAAAATTAGTTTCAGGAAGCTGATGGAGATTCTTTTGATATCAAATAATTTAAACCCGACCCCCTTTAGTCGCAGCAAATCAAACATTGATGGCTAACGAATTGACGAATGACACTACATTTTGCATAAAAAATGGCCCAGAACATGGTCAGATATTATATATTTATTTCAACATCTTTATACAAAATAAAAAGATCAGCAAAAGCTGTTTTACATCAATGTCCTGTTTTACGTATATAAACATAAAAAACAACACACTAAAAGAAGAAGAAGATATGCAGTTTTGTCTCCAATTCTGATACATTGTGACTTTGGCATTTGGATCTAAACTGACCTTAGACTGGCACATTAAATAAACCGTGTGTGTACGCATTCAGTCTTCATTCATCTATCTGCCCATGGGGGAAAGAGTTCTCATCAAGCTCATTATCTTCCATTGTCTAGTCAGGTTTGTCGTCTGTACCTTTGGTCAATTCTAATTATATCCACATTATTAAAAGGTCGTGAAGAAACCGTGGCACCATGCAGTCGTGAGAATTTCTGCTGAACAGTCCTGATTGAAATAAACTTATATTAGATTAATTGCCATCCTCCAGTGGACAAACATTCATGATTTGATATGCTTAGAGAGATCTACGCGGGTAAGAGGGGGAGAGGGGGAGAAAAAATAGAAGAAGAGGAAGAAAGTGGTTGGCCCCTTGGGCTAAACCTACCTTTCCCCGACAAACTGAATTATAAGAGCTGCATCAAAAGCGCGCAAAATGTTGGCGCGACGCCCGGGGAGGTCGGGCCCCCATTAATGCAAAAACAAACAGCCATCTGCGCCAATAAAGAAAACTCAATGGAACTTCGGCAGTGATTAAGGAGACGGGGGAGCTGGGAAGGGCCCACTGTTTAAGGAAGAACAAATTGAGGGGGGTGTGGAGTTCTCTCTCCCTAGACCATGCCATGGAATCTATAGCTTGTTTATACTGACCTGGTTGCGGTCTGTGTACATAAGTTGAGGAACAGAATATGGTGTGACCAAGGTGTTTGGACAGCTCTAACCAAGACTTGTGTTATGTACAGATTCCCAACCTGTGGCGTTAGTTCATTGTGCGGCGCAAATTGCGTGGTGTATATTCATTGTAATGAAGTAATGTTTCGTCTGAAGTCAATTTTGGTTCGAATGTGCGGCTACGTACGGAAGCTCCTGCGTATGCCGGCTATATCAAGTAAACGTATCTTGTTCGCTGCATGAGATATCACGTCACGAATGGCCCCATTCCACTGTCGCATGCCGTAAAACACAATGATATCACGCAAGCCAAACTGTATGGCATAAAAGAAAGTTACCCCACTTGACATAGAATGTATCCTTAAATAATTTGTTTACGAGCAGTAACGATTCTCACATCATTTTCAAGACAAACAGGCGAGTTTTTTTATGGAAAGTATTTTTCAAATAAATTTCCGTAATTCAATGAAAATTACGCAGCATATTCATATTTATTCTTTTTATGATAGCTGATATAATATTAGGCTAAGAACTATATGTAAATCGTTTTTTAAAGGGGCTGTGAACGAGCAAGGTTATAAACCACGTAACCTGTGACGTCACATGCCACATCAGGGTCTGGACTTCCTTGCAGGCACGATTTGGAAGAAACATTTCATAGACAGACTGTCTGATTCTCTTCATCTTTTGAAGAAATGTGGCACATCTCAAACTTGTTCGAGTGATATTTTTTATAACTCTTGAATTTGTGTGGAAATTGTGACCCAAAATGCAAATTAAGTTTCCCACATGACCAGAATAATATCTTGCTTGCGAGGAAATACCCCGACATATATTATTTATATATTTATTAGCCTCTTAATTTTTGCAGATTTTTAGTTTTTATTTTATAAGTGTTCCATCTTAAGATTGGATTAAAACAATAATAGGCTCTCGAGTCATAGTGCTTATATAGGCTCGCTTTTATTAATCCTGGCCATCTTAGAATGAATTGTTTGTTTTGTGATGTTTCTTTCTGGCCTTTAAGACTAATGTTGCCTTTAATTATTAGCCCGTGTTCAATTTCTGCTTTATTATTATGTTACCTGGACTTTCAAATTTTGCTTTTTAAATACATTCATTAGTTTCAGTCTGTACATTTATAGACATCCTGTTACCTATCCTATTCTACATTGAATTATCCGTTCACTCTCATATATGTCTGTTTGATTGTTGCTTATTTTGGCAGAATAAATAATAATAATAATAATAGGCCTAAGTGTACAAGGTCACACTTTTTGTAGACCAAGGTTACATGGAATATATTGAACTCTCTCCAAATCAACGTTATTAATGATCAGCAGTACTATTATATAAACCCTTTAATACAACCATCCTCCATGATGCAACCATGCCACCCTTCCTCAGTGTACTTTTAAAACACGATACCTTTCTTTTGGATACGACTGGCGATATCCTACATGACTCTGAACGTAATACTTCCTACGCTCTGTTTACTCACTGCCAAGGTAAAGTCATATATACCGAAATACCCATCCAACATTTTGTCAGACTCGTAGTATTTGTGGAAATGCACGCTCAACTGCTCCCAGTCTCGCTGACGCCGTACTCGAGAGCCCGAAAGGATGCATTTTGCCCTTCGAGGGCGACTTCGACGATAATTTATAAAGGAGCTGTGACGTTGGTGCCGAATTAAAAACCATTCCCGTCCGATCGGGATATTCAAGCTTTGATAATTGACAATGGGTTTAGGGGGAGATTATCAACGCCGCTTGTTGATTGCCATATCGGCAAAAGTGCGTTAACTTGCTAGGCCTATTATTATTAGATTCCATCCACTAAGTTGGTATTTGCTATCGAACATCTCTACGCGTTTTTCGCTTGATAATGTTTGACAGTCTTAGCTAACGACAAAAACAAAATGTTATCAAATATTCCTATCGTTGTGAACCCGTCTGTGGTACCGTATAGTAGAGACGACATAGTAATTTAGAGCAATATACGAATGCTATAGGTTTTCAGATCACTTGAAAATATTTGATGGAATTGCGCAAAATATTCAATAAATATCAACGGTAAAAAAGAAGGAACAAAAACACGACGACCGAATCCCCCTTTTAAACAGGCATTTATAAGAATCGAATTTTCTGGGCATGGTAAAGTATTGCCTGAGCAGATATGCCTAAAACTATCCAGCTATGAGAAATTACCGATTTGGTCATTAAGATGACCCGTATACAATTTGACTCGAAACGTACGTGACATTTTCATCATTTTTGAAGATTGTGCCGCTATATAGAAAATTTAACCTGTAATCAGTCGTAATGCTCCGTGAGGAGTTGCATGATTTAAAGGTTCAACCTACATTTAATACCGTCATCGGCTTCGTATAAAAAAATGTAAAAAATCATCCAATCAAGGAACTCTCAAATCAATAAAAACGCCGACCTGTGAAAAATGTAATAGTAGTTGACACATTTTCCAAACAACAAACACCCAGTAATGTCTGTATATTTTGGTGTGGGGTATTTTGTGCACGTTCGTAACTTCTGTTTGGCAAATCAAAATGAGAAATCGACAAATAAAAAAAAAATCATCACTCGTGGTAAGAAATTGAACGGAAATATTATTCGTTAGGTACATGATCGAGAAAAATAATTGGGAAAAATACCGAAAATGAAGATTTCTCTTTGATAATAAAATAAATCAGGAGTGGCAATGTAAACGTTAGAAAAAAAGCATTTGAAGATGCCACAACTCACACCGTGTCATATTTCGATTGCTGCAGTCGACATAAGCCCGAACCAAAATCTGGGACGAGAGTGTTTGTCGTTTTCACTAAAACATGGCTACCTGTTAAAAGTAGAGTCATAGATTGGTTTTTGTCAACTTTTTGCTGATTTATGGGCAACATTATAAAGAAAGATACAGTGAAATTCACTTGTGAAAGTTTCAGCTGCATACGGTGAAAACAGCAAAAAACTTTCATGGTATTTTCACAAGAACAATGAATCCATCCACGTTTAGCGAGATGACAGCGGGTACCAACCGAATCTCTAGCCGCAGCATTAGCGAGCGAACTCTAACAACCCTTAAAATCTGAGAAACCACTAACGCGTGATTCTCTGATTCAATGTTTTGGGGTGAAAAAATTTGCCAAACAATTTTACTTTGAAGAGAATTCTTCCTCAAAATAGTTTATACTATCAACAGCTGCAGTGCTTCTCATCAAGTAAGTTTTATGGTCATTAATTTTTGGAGTAATTGCCAATCTGTGACCCTACCTTTAAATTGATGTGTTTTCACAGGTTGGTTGAATGGTCTTTTTAGTTTTAGAAAGGGGGGAAAGACGAAGAAGATTTTTGTTTTACCCTTCCAAGAAACAACGATGAAGTGTTCCCGTTAATGAACAACTTCAGTATCAATGCAATGACTAATTTGATGTGTTTTATAGACTCTGATCAATTTTTTTTTAACCAAACAGAACGTGCACTTTAAGAAAATGCGCAGCTCGCCAAAATCCTATACATAAATTTTGAGGAAGATTATTTCAGCTGTGTCTGTAATTATATATCCTGCACACTACATGATGATACACACGACTAGATCTTGTCATGTGCTTGCCTGGGCAGAAAATGTAGTCAGCCATTGCTGATTTCACGTAGGTCTTTGCTGCAATCTCCGTTCGGCTACCTTTAGGTTTTCTTCTTTTTTCAAGTTAAATGCCAAGGATGTGTTGGAAATGGCTACCCAAGTGTGGAAATGTGCTCACAGTTAGCCGGAATGGTGTATGAGCTTAGAACGAATGACGTAGTTTTGTCAAAGAGGGCAGTTTTTGGGGGTACCCTTTATGAAAGCCCATATCCAGATTTGTAGCAAGGTTTATGTTTTTGTTACCACTCTAAACGATACAGTGCAGAAGTCTAAACTTGTTGGGAATCTCGTTTATGAAAGCAGTCAAAATCATTTGCTAATTAGTAATGCTGTTTTCTCTCCGGTTATGAAGATCTTAACTAATGTGTAAAGATGCGAAGAAATATTCCTCGCACTCAAAACACTTCCGGGTCAAAATTGACCCAGATAATAAGGTCATTTCTGGGTCATGCTGACCCGTAATTCTTGTCCAAATGCCTCAGAAATGGCTCAAACTGCGACGCAGAATCCAATTTAAAATCCAATTGTTTCAACCACTTTCCGGGTCAGCCTGAACCAGATTGGGCCATGTCCACTGGCACCCATAATCCGGATGAATTCTGACCAGGATTTTGTTTGTTTTAGTGTAAGTTATCTAGGATAGGGCCTGTAACCCAATAAAACCTATATCGTATAATATGCGGGTAAGCACAAACATCTCAACCGGTCGAAGTCGCGAGATTTCCCAAGTCCACAAGTCATGAAACCCGTTATAACTAAAACCACAATGCACAAGCAGCGTTATAGCGAGTTCACAACGCACGAAAAGCGTTGTATATAATGAGCTCCACAAGGCATGGAAAGCCTTATAACGAGCTTCACCAGGCATTAAAAGCGTTATAGAGTCAGACCGGACTTCTACATCGCCAGATAACCTATTCTACATCGCCAGATAACCTACACTACAATCAAACTCATTCATCAATAAATACCGAAAAGACAACCGAACACAATTATTAGACCTACAATGATTTGTAATGTCCATTTTCTCTCTTGTTTCTTTTCCAGTGTCCACGGCAGCTCTTGTTGGGGTTTGTCTGGCTGTCATCACCACAGTCTTACTCCTCGTCCTTAGTGTGTACCACTGCTACCGACGTAAATATAAGGCATCCTTCTTCCACGGTGGAACGGTAGAGAAAGGCAGCCGTACCTTCTACACCAGACCAACGAGTAAGCCCATCAGCAGTCCGGAATTGTCATCTCCAGATTCCGTACACGGGAAGGTGCTGTCACTGGGCCCGTCAAAGAGCTACCCTCCGGGAACCCTTTCCCCAGTCTCCCCGATGTCCCACGAGAAGAAATCCTTGATGAAGACGTACAGCACGACGGGCGGAAGTGGCATGGACCCAGGGACGTTCAATAAGGACTGTTACTCTGAGGGTGGGGACGTGAAGAGCGAGTCTGCCTGGCAGGGGGACAACAAGCTGCAGGGGTACGGGGAGCAGGAACCAATCCAACTGGGACAGATAATGTTCACTGTAGAGTACCGCACGGACAAGGGCGTCTTCACAGTGACCATCCATCAGGCGCATGGCATCCCCATCAAGGACACCCAGAGTGGCACATCGGACCCGTACATCAAGCTGTGCCTGCTGCCGGAGAAGAAGCACAAGGTGAAGACGAGGGTCATGCGGAAGACCCTAGATCCCGTCTACGAGGAGACCTTCACTTTCTATGGCCTGGCCTACAACCAGCTGCAGGGGGTCACGCTGCACTTTGTGGTTATGAGCTTCGATCGGTTCTCCAGGGATGACGTAATCGGCGAGGTCGTCGTGCCATTGGCTAATATTGACCTGAGCGAGAAGCCCGTCAGTTTGACCCGAGAGGTCAAACCAAGACATCCAAAGGTATGTTTATTCATTATTCTATAACTCCAAGCACGTGCCCACTGAGAGTCAAATCGTTGACAGTGTACATTTGTCAAACTCATTTTGAGTGATGTTTACCAAATCTTTTTGAAAGAGAATTACCAGGAAAACATATTTTTAGAGCGGTCGAGAAAAAGAAAAAAGACACAGTAAAGCTCGTTCACCGACTTTCCAATGAATTTATTTCGAGCACAAGATTATCAATAAGCTGCTGTTTACAACCAACGGGCCTAACCTTAAGCGTTTCTGCTAAGTAACCGTACGTCTCCCAGCGCAGCCGTCTTTACTACAAGACGTAGAACTGGACCATATGGATGAGTGTTCTATCCAATGTCTGGGAGTTTTGACAGACATTGATCCGAGATGGATTCAAGAGCTTAAGGGACGCCCGCGCCCTGACATTTGAGCAAGATCCGCGTGTTTACCTCCCCTCTTTACCATTCTGTACACGTCCCTAAAGGTCGACAGGGAAATGTTGTCAGGAGACATTTCTATGAGTATCAGAGAAATCAAAACAAACCAAAGTTTCAGGACGAAGCAGGGGCTTTTTCAAACGTCAACGCGGTAAAATGTCACATGGAAATAATGAATTTAAACTTGAACATTCTTTATAAGTATGTAATCAATGTTGCTTTTTTAAACATAACGGATGGAAATGATTTGAAGTTCGGAGATCGGTAGGAAAAACGTCGAACCTCATAAAGCAATCTCGTAAGAAAATAAAATTGGACTGTGGACTAACCATGACCCTTTCATGCACGTTATGTAATTTTGAATTAATTTACATAATATGGGTAACTGTGATTCAAGGTATATTTTTTTAGAAAGTCATAACACACCCAGGGGTTGAAAAGTTGTCTCATTATTATCCAGTTTATTACCCCTCAGGGGTTAGAGGTGTTTATTGCCTGGAAAAAAATTGAATAGTTTTGCTCGTTTTCCCTCAAGCTGTTTTTATGAATGGTTGGTGACGTCCAACGTGTTTTGCGTCATGACGCCCCGTAACCTTCCAAACTACATCCCGAGATTGTTATTGGCCTGACTAACCCTTTACCCTGTTAAAAGAACATCTCCCAGGCCTTCCAGAGAATCATTGTGATAATAACTAGCCCTGAATTAGGATGAATGATGGTTGTTGTAAGGATGATGGATAATTTTTATCAAACCAGGCTGGAAAAGCCCATGACCCTTGAGGCTAATGTTATATTTACACACGGAAGCTCGCACTGGAGCTGAGGCATGCATTTTGCAATGATTTTTATTTATTTTGTTAGGTTGAACGAACTACCCCATAGTGCATCCATCTTATGACATGTGTTTCTGGAAGGTGTAATATGGTGGATTACTTGAAAATCAATTTTGTTGATCACCCATGGGCTGAGTATTTAAACAATTTGCATAAACTACTGCGTGCAATAGCTACCGAGCCTCATTTACATGTTCTGTCAACAGAGATATTCGAGTGATCATAATAAACAAATAAATAAAACACACATTTTCGTCCTGACCATCTGATGGCGCACTTCTCACTTCTATTCAGTCACACGTGCTCAGACATAAAAACGTAATAAAACATAAAATGGCCGTCCAGTGATAAATCTAATCACCTTTGCATGCAAGTATTTTATTCACTTTAGGAAACAGAAGACTGCTGTCATGACAAATCTGCGAAAAAAACACCATGAATCCAATATCTTTGAAACGTCTCGTATAGGACACTCGAGCAAGCACGTCAAGAACAGAGACGCGATCTTCACTACAGGGGAAGATATTTCTGCTCCGGTTTGGATTGTTTCGACTTTCATCTTCGCTCCGGGCAGTAATAAAATAGCATCACCGATTAAGGGGGGACAGCGTGACGAGTTGTTTCTCTCTCTCCCCCCGACGAAATCTCCTGTGGAGTCCCTCTAGAGAAATTAAAGCAGGTTATCGTGAGAGTTGTTGATGGTGGCGTAGAAACTCTTGCAGCATTCCGTATGAGATGCAAGGGGGAGAAAAGAGCAGGCTTAGACCAGCCAAGCAGAAAACATGAGAAGGATTCAGCCGGGAACATTGATCTTAATCATGGGAGTCCGCGGTTTGTGATGGACGGAGTTACCTTTCAGAAAACCTCTCCATCTTGCCATGAACCTTGACATTCGAACGTGATTAAATGCGCAACGAATTTCTATTGCGGCAAAGAGAAGCGAAAATCAAGAAAGAATCGTGTGTCTCACTCTTCATTATCAGTGCAGGTGTATCGACGGTACGTTCAAGTCTTTCAAGGGAAGGTATACTTGGGTTTCTAAAGGGTTCCCGCTCTAAAATCAAATTTCTTTATTCAATTATATACAAAATATAATATCGGTTTCAGGTCGCTTTACTAACCATTGTTTTATAATAGCGAAGAAATGCTTTAATTTAAGAGATGAGTCTGACATTTTGAAATAGTTTTAATAATTACTTTACTTCCGAAAAATTTGTTTAAGCAGTTACTATTGGGATTTGCTATAGCTGTTCATTTGCTATGAATTTCAGCATTACATACGTTTCTTGTGTTCTTTCATTTTAGTCCCAAATAACTGTGTTGGGGGGATGGAAATATGTCGATTTGAGCTTGCCAAAGTTTTAAGGGATTGCAATGGAGTGTCGTGGCTGTGCAGTCTAGTGCACCCGACTTAAGCTCTGCCGTTGCCAGAGTGTGGGTTCGGGTCCCGGTCATGGTTCTTGTCTTTCCGATTGGATGTCAAGCCGCAGGTCCCATGCCCCTAAAATAATTCAGATACATATCCTTTAGAGAGGGGTTTTGCCCCGTTGTTTATCTCCTGGTTGTCTGCAGATGGCGTCACATTACCTTATGGACTCTTACAAGATGCTGCATAAATGGGGCTCATAATTTAAACATACTTATCGTAAAAAATAATGAGCGATTTGAAGACGCCCGTTGGGTGTGATAAATCACTGTTTAAAGGGTGTTTGTAACATTGGTAAGAGTAAAAAATATAAATGTTCACAGATTCACACATAACTTACGTGGTATAAAGATGGTCATGATGAGAAACTCCCTTTGAAATATTTTTGCTTTAAATGCTATAGTTTTTGAGAAATGAGTAAAACAATTAGTTTTGATCTCAATATTAGTCAAAAACTCGATGTTTGAAAACAGTGAAACAGGTTTTTCCCACTTTTTTCTGGTGATTGCAATGACTGATTGAGCTTAAACTTTCACAGGTTTGTTGTTTCATGTATATGTTGGGATACACCAAGTGAGGATACTGGTCTTTGACATTTACCAAAAGTATAAACTCCCTTTAAGAAGTGCATAGGGAATAGAAAAGTGCTTATTTAAGAAGTGCCTGTATTGTAACCCATTACACCATGCACTCTTCATTGTATCGCCGTTCGGTATAGGTATTATAGAACACAGTCTGTGAGACATTTGGTTAGAAACTTGTCTGCAAAGCTTTTGCCATGGCTTAAAAGTAAGATGCATCATTGATTGTTATCGGTTTGCTTAAGCCTACAGCCTTTAAAACAATCAACCAAAGGATTATGAATGTTTGCAAAACCACTTAGTGGATTCCCTCTGAAAAGATAATGCATGGCGATGTGAATGAAACTATAGATTTTGGTTCGCATGAGGCCTAGGCCTATCTTTAAATAAAAAAACCCATTTTGTTTGAATTTTATTTTGAAATGTATTTGTTTCTTATAGCCTTTGAATGGAAAGATAACGATGATGTTGGCAAACTTCGCCACACGAAACCGACACACAAACACAATATGCATTGAGTTAAAACTGTTGTTCATTACAGAAGGATAGAGCTGTCGACGAAGTCGACGAACGAGTTAGTAAGTCGTTCGTGCGAGATAATCAATCGAACGTACTATATCATAAGTCGAACGTACGATAAGTCGTACTTACGAAATAGTATGTCGTACGTACGGGAAACTAAGTCTCATATAAGAAATAATAACTTAGACTTAAAGGCACTGGACACCTTTGGTAATTGTTAAAGACCAGTATTCTCACTTGGTGTATCCCAACATATGCATAAAATAACAAGCCTGTGAAAATTTGGGCTGAATTGGTTATCGAAGTTGCAAGAAAATAATGAAAGAAAAAACACCCTTGTTCGTTGCACAAATTTGTGTGATTTCAGATGCCAATAATAAAAGGCTTCGCTGAAGTCTTTTATTATTTGAGTGAGAAATTACCTTTTTCTCAAAAACTACGTTACTTCAGAGGGAGTCGTTTCTCACAATGTTTTATACTATCAACAGCTCTCCATTGCTCGTTACCAAGTAAGTTTTTATGCTACAATTATTTTGAGTAATTACCAATAGTGTCCAGTGCCTTTAACAAGAATGTATTTTTACGTGGCAGCTCAACGCTTTCCCAGTTCATAACCACTTTCCTCTTGAATTGACCAAACGTGCCAGCTATAGTTAAAGTATCATTTAAAAAAAATTAAAAATTAATGGAATGTGAACAGTTTTATATATATTATTGGGTGCCAAAATTTTACTCCGACATTATGTTTTCCATTTATAAAGATTTGCGACATGCATTTCAGGCATTTCGTACGTATGCATTTTGGACAAGCGGGTCTTACATTTTGCACGATTTTCCCTTGAAGTACTAGATTTCTGGCGCCAATTCTTAAATGTCAAGCACAAGGAACGAGAACCCAATAAGGTATTGCCATGCACCTAGTTCCAGACAATTAGTATAACTTCTATCGCCCACTCGTTTCTGTTGTCCTCTACGGTGACATTTAATGACGTCAGACTATTTATTTTAATTAAGAGTGCACGTTGGCTGAAAACGGGAACGACTGGCGAGAAATGTTTTTGACGGTTTTGAAATGTGCATAAACCAAAAAGATCGAAATAATTAGGCGGGAGAACCAGTCACAAAAAAGCAATAACCACGCGTTAAATGTTGGTTGTTTACCATTTTGATAAGCAAGACTGATTTCATATAATTTATAGTGCAATATTGCAAAGAACTTGTTTATGTCCAGTCCAGGTGGTTGTAACTTGTATTTTCTGGTTTAGATTATTATTAGACCGCTCTTTTTAAAACTTTTATACATTTCATGATGCTATTAATTTTAATTACCAAAAAGAACTTTGAGTTAATTTATTTGTGGGTAATATTTTTTAATATAATTTTGGATCTTGCTTTATGGATTAAACAGTCCAAACTGGCAGCTGTTTCTTTGGCTTCATAATCATCCGGAAATTGACAGCCGCGAGGTTGTGAATTAGCAGCAGTAATATTTTGTCGCCATCTCAATTCAGCATTAAAGTTGTCTTATGGGTGTCTTTGTGCAAAAACTGGCCATTATCATTGCTTTATATGCACACAGATTGTGAGCGGCATACACAATTGATAGATCCAACACACACATGCAATCTAAACACGAACATTACAACGCACAGTTCGGAGAGCAATATTTTAGAACCTTCACAATTTGCAGGATGGTATCAACGATCAGGTCCCGATTTCAGAAAGCCTGTAAGCACAAAAACTTGCTAGGTACAGAAACTTCCTAAGCACAGAAAAATCTTGCTTGGCAAAAACAGCTTACCAGCCGACATCCCATACAGTTAACATTGTTGCGACTGGTACCCGACTTTTTTTGCTTAGCAAAGAAATTTGCTAAGCAATTTTTTCTGCTAAACAGCTTTATAAATTGGCAAATCCATAGTAAATGAGGGGCTCCAAGGTCAAATTCAGTTTTTGTGATGCAATCATTTGTTTCAATAAATAGAGTCCTCAAAAAAGTTCGAGGGAATTACGTTTCATTTGAGGTCTTTCACATCGAAATTTAAAACATGGCATCATCGGACAGCAAAAACAAATGGGTATGTACATTCCAGAGAGGAATTTTCGCGCTAATGAAAAGCATCACAATTCAGAAATAAACTGATAATTCTTTTTTTACAAAATGTACATACCATTTATTATTTGAAATGTGACATTATGAAACACTAATTGCACTTGAAGGGTATCCAACAGTGGCATTTTAATTCAATTCAATTGTAACATTTCCTTTTCGTACTAACAATTAAGAAAAGACAGAATCATTTGGACAACTATATAAAATTATAGGATAGTACAATACAAGCAAAAAGTAAACATGACCAATGATAATTATACTGATTTTTTTTCACAATCTAAGCTGTGCGTGAGGAGGCTGTTCAACATTTTACACCATTTTATCATAAGGACTCTATCTATTAGAAAATGAGTGCATAACTAAACTGAACTTGATCTTGGAGTCCCTCTTTAAATGAGAATTCACATTGGGACTTTGGTGTATTTGTGAGTGGGGACTATAGGCGGGGACGGGAGGGCTTTAGAGAGTGCAACCTCGCTCTCAAAGGATCGCTGGTTTACCAAAAAAACCAGGTTGGTCATAACAATCTTAATCAAAACGTTTTCTTTTATTGGGGTTGGACTTCTAAAGTATATCCTAGACTGGTGTTAATGACATTTCAGCAACACTCCCTATTGAGTAAACTAAGGGCACCACGTCCGTGTGTTTGATAATTGTTTGCGTATAGAGAGCCCTCTATCGTCCATGACATATTTCTTTCTGTAGGGACTTGGTCGGATCTAATTCTCTTGTATTTTGCGATCTTCCAAGCACTGTATAATAGAGAATAAAATAATTACTGTATGCAGATATCGCAAACAGCTATTCATGGTAGTATACATAAAAAGGAGCTCATTCAGCTTCTTAATCTAAATCTTGAGACCAGTCATTATTTTCTTGGCGCATCTCTCGTGAATTTCATTCATTCACACCAACGTAACTTAAACTGGAGAAACACCAGTCAGTACTCATTTTAATGACATGCCGACTTTGTTCTTTTGGCTCAGCAAAAACGCCCATTCCTTTCTTTGAAGCACGACAAGTTGTTTTTGCCAATTTCAGAAACACAAAGGAACGGATGTTCGAAAGGTGCCTATGGGGGAAATCTCATTTTATTAACAACGTAGAAAGCTGCACTCTTGGGGTTTAGCCATCACACACATTGCCTCGAAATGAGGCGACATCCGCTATGGAGGAGGCGGGAAACTAAAGAGAGTCTCCCCTGGTTTGTTGTAGTGACAACAAGCGTAGTGTCTGAAATTGCATGTTTTCCGGGATGGCCGAATACCGTCTCGCGGGACCGGAGGCTCCGAATGGCGGGCCAATCAAAACAACCCAGACCGTGCAGTGAGGGAACTTGCTTGCCACATTCACATTAACGATTTATGGGTGATGTTTTCGATTGGCGCCTCGGTAACCACAGCAACCAGTGATGGTATTCGATTTTGTTTTGAGTTTTATTTTACGAGCATGCTCTCCGGAATTTCACGGCAAGTGCAGTCCACGCATGGCTGGAATTGCTGGAACAGACAATGTTTAAAGACAACAAAAATTCGGAATACTGTATCGCGATTCAAATTCATTCTTTGAGCTCTTCCATGTTCAGGGCTTCAAAGCTATGGTAGCTCAACGCGCCTTAGCTATATCATGGTTTTACCAAAATAACAATACTTGCTATATTTTATAAATAAGCTGTTTGCGATATCTGCATATAGTATTTATTTTATTCTCTAACCACATTATACAGTGCTTGGAAGATCGCAAAATACAAGAGAATCAGATCAACGCGCCTTAGCTATATCATGGTTTTACCAAAATAACAATACTTGCGATATCTTATAAATATATGATGGACTCTGATGCTGTGTATACAGCGGTCGGAAGTGAGTACCATAAACATAGCAAATTACATTTATTACAAGGCAGTATTCCATCAAGATCATAGCGCACATTGTGTAAATTAACATCGATATAAAGAGGTGAGTCTTATGAGCTTTATGAAATACAGATAAACTGACAGATTCCCTAATGACAAAAGGAAGATTGTTCCATATCATTGGTCCAGCTACACTGAATGCGTTTTGACTCAGAACTTTGTTTGCAAGGGGAACATTCAAGTGAGTGATTCCAACCGACGAAAACGCGGAAGAGTGTAATTTGACAATACATTTGAAAGATATCTATATAGGAGTAGTTTTGTTCAAAAAGAGTACGTTTAAAATGAATCCGTTCTTGAATTGTAGTCAACAAAGTTCTTTGAGTGATGGTGAAACATACCAAACGAGCTGCACTATTTTGTTTATCTTTGAACTAAGTCCAATTTATATGACATACAGCACCAAAGAAAAGAAGATTGCCATATACACCAATTCTTCACCGATCTTGAACTCTTGGTGGCAGCAGATACGCCTCAATTACTGCGGTGGTACCTGGGTGGTACTGCGCTGCCTAGCGACGGGTTTAAGGGTTGGGCTATACGGCTATCATCTGATAAGCTGATCAGATGATCGCCGTGTAGCCCAACCCTTAAACCCATCACTAGGCAGCGCAGTACCACCCAGGTACCACCGCAGTAATTGAGGCGTATCTGCTGCCACCAAGAGTTCAAGATCGTTGAAGAATTGGTGTATAGTCACAAGAGAGGACAAAGCTCTTACAACATGATGAAGAGTATCTTTGTCAAGGTACATTTTGATTCTCTTTATGTTTTGTAATTGAAAACTGGTTGATCGGGCGGAGGCTAAAAACTTGGTTTGCTCATTTGCATATAATTATGTGATCTGTGAATCAAAAATTATTCCTAATATTGCAGACGGAATCCGTTGGGTCCTACACCGAACGAGCGGTAACAATTAGAACTTAAAATAATAATAATAATATATTAATAATATATTAGTTTGCTAATGTCTAATTTTTTCAATTTTACCCATTAATTTATTATGCCCAACATTTACAAGGGCTATTTAGGGCTCATTAGTCAACGCCTTTACCTCAGAACAAACTTCAATCTACATGGGTTGAAGGGATATGCGTGAATGGAGTTAATGTCCAAGACATCGGGGCAGAACGCCTGTAAATTGCCTGCTAAATCTCTCTGGTTTCCGGTAGGGCTTCAGACCATGCACATCAAGAAGGAGAAGAAAAAAGAAGAAGAAGATCGCCCGTGCTTTGAATACGAAGGCGGTCATTAGGAATTCGTGTACACGGCGTGCATTTAGAAGCCGTATCAACAGCCGCGGTGGTACCGCGGGATCCGAGCGCACGCAGGAACAAAATCCGCCCGAAGGGCGATGTTCATAATTGCCATCAAATCGTTCGCCTTCGACCTTTAAGACCTCAGAGCTTCTTATTTATGTATTTTGTGTTACCTCTCTCTTGCGCCTGCTAGTGGTTTTGTGTCCATTATGGTACAAGAGTATACGCAGTAGTGACAGGAAGGTGAAGTATTGGGACGTGCAACATATGGCGTGCGGGTTCGTCTCAGTATTGTATAGCTTCGTGCTTGGTGATTAATGAATAATACATGGTTTCCACGTAATCTATCTCACTTGGAACGCAACGTCAATACCTGAGGACTCTATATTTTTGTTCTCTCCGTATTCTCCAATGCAAAGCAGCCTTTCATTTGTTATTTTTGTTGAGTTGCTAAGTCAATAACGCACCCAAAATAGCATTTTGTTTGTGTATTTTCCGAAGAATAAGGAATTCATCGGGACAATAGAGTAACAACCATTCGGATAGACCATTGTAGCATTACAGCAAAGGAATCGGTAGTTCATTTTAAAATTAACATAAGGTTATCCAGAGAATGTACACCAAAGTATTTTTCTGTGAGAGGCGGTTAATTTCATAAAGCTCTTTTTTGTATATTATGAAGTTTCTCAAAATCTAAAAAATTTCATCTTCCAGGATATGATGTTCTCCCTGCCAAAAACAGAGTGAACGAAGAGTAACAAAGCAGCCCTTGCTTGTGATTCATAGGCACAGGGTGTGCATTGTTATCAATTTTGTGCGATAGAACAAAATATAGAAAGAAGCACTCTATTTATAGCCATCGCATCAAACAATATACCTTTCCACTGCAACGTCGCAGCCCAAGTTTTTGCAAACCGAGGTTGGAAAACTATAGGTAGCCCTAACTGCAAATCAAAAACAGATAGCCATAGTTTGTATATTACACAAATATTCAAAAATAGCGTTGAATTTGTTGGAAACAAATCAACCAATCATGGAAGGTATTTTAGTTCATGAAGTTTCCCACTGAACAAAGGATTTTTACCCCATCAACAAAAAGAACAATACGTTTACCTTTTTTGTTAGGTCTCCTCCAAACTATACTTCCAGACCATTCATCAAAAGCAACATATCATATCACCAGATCGAGCTTAAAATGATACCCTTTCAAATTACACTGAACACAGAAAATCGAAACTGGAATGGTCACAGTTTTTAAAGTGCATGTGTTTAAGATAGAATGCAGATTCCAAAAATAGCTTTGCTTAAAATCCTATAGAAGGTATTAACTATTTAGTCCCTTTTCGAAACCAAGAGGGTTTCGATTCGGGCTCTGGCTTCAGGCGCTGTCTGTCTGCTTGAAGCCCTACACCGAATGCACACTATTTCCAAAATACTTAACGGACCCGCGCAAGCCGAAGACGTAGTTTTGAAGAAGGCCTGACTTAAGATTTTGAGCAAAGCTGTTTCTTCATTCCATCTTAAAAACCGTTTAGTTATAAAAGCTCTGTGTATCAGATGTGTTAAACACCGGTTCATATAGGCCAAGTTGACATAAAGTTTGGCAGAATAGCATTCGTACATTGTGAGTGAATTCCCGAAATATTTATGTGCGATATTTTACCAGGCTACTTTAATAATACAAGGGGATTATATTATCACCCAGCATCTGTGGTCTGTACTGTTGTTATTTGAGAGAGAGAACAAGAATATCGGCATGGATCTATTTCAACATTAGAACAGTATTCACAATAAGTTTATTACATTCTAAAATATTATTTCATACATCATTGGCCTAAATTATTATATAACCACTATGCTACACTTGCTGTTTTCATTAAAACTGCACGGGGATAGTATACATTCTTTACGTGAAGCTCCTTTAGTTATTTTTTAAATTCCGACATCTTAGTTCTGGACAACCAAACACCACCCCGTATTAAATATTCACAGATACAAAAAAACGTCTTTGGAAGAAGAAGACCGAGCTAAGACGATCAACCAGTTCCTATTGGGGGATCATATTTCAACGTAATTAACAATCATGTTCGACCTGTTGTTCCTCATGTAATATCGGGTAGCTAAATGCTCAACTGGCGAGTCAGTTACGGCAGAGCAAACTACATTATGCGGCGGGAGGCCCATTATAGAGAGCTCTACGTCTACGGAAGATAGCATTACCATCATGTTTAAATTTAGACTTGCACTCCGTGCAGCTGGTTCCGTTTGTGACGCAATAAACCTGTTCGGTTCCTCGAAAACTAGTCTCAAGTGAAATATTGGCTTAAATTGATATTAAGATTCGGAAGTAGGCCTATCTCTTTTATTGTATGTTATTAAAATGGTTAAATATGCGTATAATAAGGATGTTTTAAATAACCATTTGGTTAAAATGGTTAAAAAAATTCTTGTAAGGGTTTGCTCAAAGAGAGAAGAAGGTGGCCATGTTAAGCTATGTGAGGTTTAGGTTTAGTATATAATATGTTATTATGGGAATACATTAAGTGTCGCGTAAGGATGTTTTGAATAATAGGGCACTGGACTACGTAAGTCAGGGCGCAGTCTTTAATCGCCAGTAGCCGTCAGCCTGGCTTAGGTGGTTCACATCACGTCCATGTATCTATGTTACAAATAAATCAGTACTCAATCAAGAAGAATGAGTTTTATTGTACGTAGTGTCCTCAACTCCAGGTTGGCTATAGACCACAACAGTGCAGAGTCATTGTGAGAATTAAAGACTGCACTTAAACAAAAATCTATAGTGATTATTGGAACAGCTTGGAGCTTCAAAATATGTCCTGGTAATTTCTTGTCCATTCCAAAGACGAAATTTCCTCTTATAACATTTGTGGCATTTGGGTGAAACATAACAATTAGTGTATCCTGATTTAATATGATGTGCCGTGCATGTACTTTGCACACAAAAAACCACAATAAATAGATACCAAAATATTACTGTTTGTACACCTGTATACCTGTAGTATGCGGAGGTAGTTTATTCCATTTTCTCGTACCGTTTACCACTGTACGTCATACATAATGAACATGCATATGGCATAATGAATATGCATAGAGGACGTAAACCATACACTGTTAATAGCGAAACCTGTTCAGGCCGCGCCGAAATAGGGCCAACGTCTACTGTTGTACATTCCTTTAACCCAAACTCGCTCCTGTAATTTTTCACAATCTGAGATGGCTGCATCATTTTGACCATGATTTGTGGCTGTTAGTGCAGTGTTGAGATATTTTCCGAACAACACGTTATTTGTTTAGGAAGGAATTGGACAGAACAACAGAACACTCCGACAACATTAGGAGCGAGCTCCGTTGGACGCAGGCTCAATATGAAACGCCCCCAAGCGACTGAACTGAAATCAAATTAACCACTGGGACGGAACGTAGACCACCTGTCAACCAGTTACTCCACGCCGTCTCTCTTTGCACCTTTTTAGCGCAATGCTCATGTGACGAGAATAAGCACGCTGGAGACATGTTTGTGTTGACGTACCGGTAGTGTGGAAAGTTTCTGCCATAGGTTGAGACGCACATTAACATGTCCCGTCCGCGGCATTTCTGTCATCCCAAAAGGGAAGGCACTCCGGATGAATCTTCGATCATCAGGAACCAAATCGCTCGGTGCCGAAAATCACATTATGTATTCCATGCAGACGCCGTAATTATATTTCCCCGGAAATTTAAGCTTTATTGTAGTATTATATGATTACAACCGGTATTTTGTTTAGATAAAATGCCTCAGTTTGTGCATTATGCGTACTTCACCAGCTTCCCTTGAGGACCTCCCGACTACATAAAGACATATTCAGGTTCAACAACCAACTAGAGTTGGCTCAGAAAATTGAAAAAATTTGGTTCTTCAGACTTCTACTGTCTTATAGTCATTTTATATGAAGGTGTCTGTAATCATGAAAGTGTTTCTTATAGATAGAAACAACAACCTAACAGCTTTTCCATCAAAGGTTTTGTGTCAATGAGGTCTTAGCTGAGATTTCCCATTAGAAATATTGTTACTGCTTTACTATTGGCGTGAATTTGATTAGACCACCCAGTATAAATCAGATAGAGATTTTAATTGTCCTTTTTTAATGTATCACCTGTTGTCCCTATACGCAGATCTCCAAGACCCAGGGCCGGGGTGAGCTTCTGACGTCACTTTGCTATCAGCCAGCAGCCAATAAGCTCACCGTCGTGGTCCTCAAAGCTAAGAATCTTCCAAAGATGGACGTCACAGGATTGTCAGGTAAGATTATGGGCGTAGCTCGAAAATCATAACAGATAATCTTAATGTTTATTGTCTTGTTAGATGGGGATGTTCCTGTGTGAAATAAATGTAAAGGTTATTATTATTGTCTTATTGGGATCCCCAAATTGAGAGTTCTGACGTTTTTCTCGAGATGAAACACCGCCTGGCACAAATTTAATAGCGCTAATATTATAAATAAGCAGTCACTTTTTTCTAAAATATCCCTGGCACATAAAAAAAAAAAATATTTATAGCAAAAGTATCGTAAATTGTTCATTGCTTGCCACTGATTCCCGGCTAAGTTTTACTTGGCAAATAAAATTGTCGGCAACATTTTCTCGTTTCTTAAACAAATTTATGAAATTAGGTCCTGTATTTATTTCCATTGAGTTTTGTCTGCATTGCAACTGACAAAAACCGGTTAAAATTGTTCAACTTGTGTCGGAGGGTCGAGCTATACTTTTGAAAGGGAGCTATTTATTGTAAGAGGGGTAACATGAGGGTCAGTGTCCCACCCACGTCCTTGATCAAGACAGAGCACATTAAATCTCGATAGGTATTTCTCTCTATTTTTGTTGGGAACATGGCTCTGACCAAGCTCCGTACTTGGGAGGGATAATGTCCAAAAGCTCTGTGTGAGTAATTGTTTTGTATTTACAGTAATCTTTTTTATCAAAGAGCAGAAAAATATTGTTATTTTTAGGGTTAGTTGTATCTGTTATACTTGTGTTGTAACATCTACGTATAGGCAGCCCTGTGTTGACCTTTTGTCTGTTTGCCCATCATACAAGTGACTGGGTTATGCTATTTGTATTGTGTGCTATTGATTGGAGGATCAAAATCAATTCCAATGCAGGAGATCATTTCATATTTTAGACGTCATTGATTTTGCGTGTAGTATAATAATAATGGATAGCGCTAAATTACAAAAGGATGCACGGAGCTGAAGGGAGAAAGACAAAAGTTATGGGGACAATCAGCTGTTCAAAATGGAGGACAGGTGGGTCTTGAGACCCCCTTTGAAGGACGAAACAGTCTTAGCGTTTTTAACGGGAACAGGAAAGCAGTTCCTTGGGCGGGAGGCAGCAGTGGAACAAGCTCTGTCACCGGCTAGCTACTTTGCGTGACGTGTTTACCATTAGGAGAGATAGCATCATACCTTCGAAGGGAGTACGGACAGTCGTGGATTTCAAAAAGTGAAGGGAGATAATCTGGAGCAATGCGATTTAATGATTTATGGACCTATGTGCGGAACTCAATAATGTCGGGCTATTGCGAGCCAGTGTAGTTGTTTTAGAAGTGGTGAGGCGTGGGAGTGTTTTGGCATCTGGAAGATTAGCCTAGCACATCTATTTTAAAGTCGTGTATAAAAAGTGTTCCCGTCAAAGAAAAAAAATAAAAACGAGCATGTATCTTGGTTCCACTGCATCGCTCCTTGTTAGATTCTGCATTTTGGTATTACTTTATAATTTTTTCGAGAAAAAACCCACCTCAAAACAAACAACTAAATCAGACTCCCCAAAATACTGAAATACATTTGTATTGTCTTTTTAAACAATTTCCAAAAACTATCTGAAAATGTGGCGCATAGATTAGTTTGCTCGGTCGCAGTGGTATTTCATTTCCGGTGGGTCGGAGCCGTGTTTATTACCAGAGTTGACGGGTGTACATTACAACACGTTGTTTGTTTTCGTGAGACGGGTATTAGTGTCTATGTGCGCCGTGGCAGCCAGTGTAAGGTCGTGACAATGGGCTTGGTTCGAGATCTTTAATTGATCAAAAGAGATTTAGTAAAAGGGCGTTGAATCAACCAATAAGCCAGCTTTAGAGTAGGTTAAATTGGAACAAGTTCGAATTCATTCCGTTAGCTGTTAGGGTTTGACAGGTTGGCTTTATTATCAAATGTTGTTTGTTGGACAAATTATATTTTAAATTTTGTTAAAATTAAATTTGGTCTGATTTATTTTTGGGGAACTTTTGGAAGGATAAGGATTTATGTCAAAACATTTTCAAGTTTGCAACTGACGGGATTCTTTTAAAGTTCTACCACTCGGTAAAAGTAGGCGGTTGGGACTCACCAACCCCGCCCCAAGGAAAACAAAACCCAAACCGGCTATGACAAAGAGATAGTTTGGAAAACAATTCTCTGGATTCTAATTTCTAAACAGGTAAATATTTTGCCCAGGTGGGACAGAAAAAGATAGAAAGAAGAAGAAGAAGAGGAATAAGTGGGAAAACCCCATTGAAAGTACCAGTATAGTCTAAGTAGGTGTTAATCAGCGCATTAAAAGCAATAATGTTGTTCTTTTTGCCGAAAATAGTGGGGTACTTTAATAGAATATATATTTTTGGAAGTAGTTTGAGTTCTATGGGAATAAACAGGGTTTTTTTTGTTTACATTAAGTGCTGTGACTGCCAAGAGCCTGTATATTGATAACGTAATGTACACCATGCTACACGCCAACGAGAATGTGCATTTTCAAATTACATATTCTTACCATATCTTTCTTGGGACTGCCAAGAAGTAAACACGTGACGTCACATCTGTCTATCATCATTATTCCAGCCAGGAAACTTGATTGCTCTGTATTTTTCTCGTCTCTCGATCCCCCCGCCACCCCCCTTCAGATCCTTATGTGAAGATCTACGTGATGTACAACAACCAGCGTCTGGCCAAGAAGAAGACTCGCCTCAAGAAGAGAACCCTCAATCCTGTCTTCAACGAGTCCTTCCTCTTCGACGTACCGCTAGAGGGCCTGGAGAACGTCAGCCTTGAATTTCAGGTAAGCCCAGAGGCTAGTTAGGCTATATATAATATACATTTAAAGGTTCCTCCACACAAAGATGCCATAACAGTTCTTGACCGACATTATAATAAATAAAAAAATGCTTTAAAAAATCATTAGAAACAATTTCCTTACTCCACCTATATACATGACCACCGCTGTGTTTGACAGGCATTCGAATACTATGTATAATGTTTTACTCAAGTCATGTTTAGTCTTTGGACTGTATATATGTTTTATTGAGTAAGTAGAACTAGCTGTTGCAAACTGTTTACTAACCAAAAGGACATATGGTATAAATGCCAAAAATAGTTATGGCCTGACGTTTTGACCCTAGCAGAGTCTTTCTCTTTAGCCTTCGAGAAAGACTCTGCTCGGGTCGAAACGATCAAGCCATTAACTATTTTTGTAGTTTTTTTATTGTGCAATAAACTATGTTGAAATGAAATGATTTGAATCGCGTAGGTTTTGGCTTTGATTGTTCAATGTTCTCGATGAAACAGTGTACAATGTTCTAACGCTGCAATGTACCATGGGCAACCAGCCATGACAAAACAGTACACGAAAGTTCACTACACGAGTCTCACAAACGACAATGCCTAACATGTGAGGCGTAAACAACATTTCAGTGTGATTTGTGCCGTGCTGTCAAATTTGTCTTTCATTCAAATAACCAATTTTGGTAGTTATATATACTCACTTCATTCCTCGAACCAACAATGGTCGACCCTTTTAAGGATAAAAACGTACACTAAAATATTGTCCCCGATGGTAAAGTGTGTAATGCAATGTAGGGTGAAATCTAATGAGGATGTCACTTCCGTATCCTTGCCTCAAGCCACAAATCAGACGTCAGTCGAGAAGCAAATGACACTGCGCATCAGACAGTGTGAGCCGATTTGTGATTAGATGAAAGGGGGGGAAACAAACCATCTACTTCAACATGCTTGAGGAGAGTCTAGTTCCGCATACGTGCTGGTAATAATGATGAATGCAGAATGCAATGTCGTCAATTCAGATTCAATTGAAAAGCTATATGCTTTTAAGACTCTGATTTTCTTGTTTTGTTCGCGAGCGGTGATTCAACTTTTACTGGACAATGTAAATTGAATAACATTCAAATCAAGTTATCAAATTTAAAATCTGTTTATTCGTATAGAGAGACTCGGTTGAGGAATTTGGAGAGACTTTTATGTGACCGACTTGATAACGTTTCTTTGTTTCGAAGCTGCGTTTGCAAAATGTCTCAATTGTTTGTTATCGAGCTGTTTGTTGGCATGATGACTTGCCACAAATTAGTGAGCCACAAATTACCGGACGATATGCAAGTCTCGCGTGTTTTCGTACACTTTGGGAACCTTTAGTTTCCCCACGAACGGTTCATTGCTGTAAACGTGTGATGAAAACAACAGTGATTAAATTCATCTTTTATTTTTAACAGTTCCTGTCATCAGTTAGTGTCTCTTGTATTGTATGGTTCTTGTTTTGTATTTAATAGATGTTGATTTTTGCATCGGGGATAAAGAATATAATTTGTTTTTTGCCCTTACGCCGATGTGTGTTTTGTATTAATAAAAAATAACGATAATAACAATAACATAAAGCGTTTATACTTATGAACAACAGTCAAACTAGTTGGTAAAAACAAATGTGACATGCAGTATGAAATTACCAATTCCAAGTTATCTTTGAATACTGAATCCCAGAATAATGGCATTATGTTGTATTTTATTTTTTACAAATTAGGTCCTGGACCACGATCGGGTTATGAAGAACGAGATCATTGGGCGCCTCGTTATCGGGAGCAAGGCTGGCGAAAACGAGGCTCAGCACTGGACGGACATCATTCGCAACCCAAGGAAGCAGATGGCGGAATGGCACAAATTGACAGACTAGTTCAAAGGTCACACATGACGTCATCCATGAGATAGAGAAGAAAAAAGAGAGACAACAAACAGTTGGGAAAATGATTTATGTATATTTTTGTGTTAATGAAAATGCATGTTCAATTTTATGTTCAACGAAAAAGGATTATTGAATGTGAATCACTGCAAACAAAGCAAATTATAATCTTAATATAAGGCCATTAACAAAATATCCATCGGTACATAAGTATGTTAGTATACAGATAATGGTATTATGTAACACTAACAAACAAACATGTACATTTAAATAACATTAACTATTAGATGAATACATTCCTCGGAGAACGCTTACAGTTTTATTTCAGTAAAATAAGATATATTTGACTGCTCTGTATAAACAAATTAATCAAAGGTTTATTTTTGTATCGCTTTAAGATGTATGTTTGACGAAAACAGAATTCGCGTATCAATTCCTTCAGACAACGAGATCTTCCAATCCAAACCTCCAACGTAGTTGATGTCAATTCCTTGCAGCTTTGTACATACTACGCTTTTTCCGATTCGCTTAGAGGTGTTCAACGGTACACGTAATTCTGTAGAGGTACACTCAAACCTCATATCTGAAGAGAGAAAAACCCAGTTACGTCCATCAAGGGACATTCTTGCCAAAAGTATATTAGGATAACTTTTCCGGCGGTGACTTGCTTTAAAACAAAATTGTGTCCATTGGTTTCACGTGTGATTTTGTGCCGATATGTTTTCGACTGTAGATTTTATAGCACTGTGTGTTGTGATCATCTGAGTGTTTCCTAGCATGTGGTAGAGGGCGCACTTCATTACAATGCTTTTATCTTATTCTACTAAATGTACAATTAAATGAGTTGAAGTCGAGGCTGTACATGTAAGTACAGATCCCATTTGTATAACCACGGCGGCTATTTTTACTACACGAAATGTCACTTTGCTTGGCATCACCTCGTAAAAAGGTGCCAGACTAATTCCCCCAGCCTCGATTTGGTTTTACACTCTTAAAATTAACGGGTCAGAATATTGACCTGGATTGCGGGTCTTATGGGGACCTGACCCATTCTGGGTCAGGCTGGCGTGGTAAAAAAATAGATTCTATCTCGTGTTCTGTGTCAGTTTGACCCATTTCTGGGTCTTTTGACACAGATTTCGGGTCATACTGACCCACAAATGGGTCAGGCCCCACGGGATCTGGATCAATTCAGGGCCCATTTCATAGAGCTGCTTAAGCAGAAAATATTGCTGAACAATTGTCTGCTAAGCAGAAATGAGCAGGATCCAGTCACAAACTGTACATGTGACCGGGTAGTTTGGCTGGTAACCTTTTTTTGGTAAGCATACTTTTGTTGTGCTTAGTTACTTTTTGTGCTTAAGCAGCTCTATTAGTGTTGTTAGAGTGTACATGAAACAGCACAATGCGATCATCTTCAAGTGGACCCCATTAATTGCTCAAAACGGGCTAAACACGTTTGACATGAAAGAAAAACAGAGTCGTTGAAGTGTACAAGATCCCCCAGAGCTCTTCTTGGCAAATGAAAGCTATTATTGTAACCCTAGATTGGTGCATGTGGGACCGGGGGTCGTCAAATCATAACCTTTGTGGGTATTATGAATAATTACACAAATTGACCAATCATGTCCAGAGTTGGTACACTGAATTTGACAATATTGAAGCTTAGCTAATGGGTTGTTTAGAGAGTTGGTTCAGTGACGTCATTGCTTATGATATTTTTTTGTTTTTGCTTTTAAACCAAATGGCGATAACAGAGAGAGACTTTCCTTTATGACGTTGGCCTCAACTTTAATGCGTTTGTTTCTATCGTAGCCGAAAATATACATCATTCATGACAAAATTCTTAATGCTAACTGCTCATAACCGCACAATATTTTAAAATAATTCCTATTCATAATGTTTAGAAAATGATACTATATAGTAGACGTAACAGTGTGTGTGCTACATTGTAAAAGATATTAGACCACATAAAAAGTGTTCCTGCAAAATAGTGAAGTAAAGTTTTCATTTAACTGAAACTGAACAGAAGCAGCCGATTGTTAGGAAGAAATAAAAGACGGGCTTAAAGGGGCACATTGCCTTCGGATTTGGCGCTTTGGGCTATCAGCGTATAGTAAGAAATTATAATTATGATTGGAAAGATATTTTGAAAGCATAGAATATCATAGTTTACATACTTAATAATTCCTAGAAATGGTGTGGTTTTGTGTGATTTCATGCTATAGGACACGGTCCGCCATTTTGTAGAACCAAATTAATTTTGTTGACTCCACAAAATGGTGGACCGATATTCCGCTGGTTGTATTTCAAGTGGCAATTTGCATGTTATTTCAATCACTAATCACTCATTACATCACACTGTAGGTGTTTTGTGTATCAACTACTCTTACAAAAGGATTAGAAGCAATTCCAATTAGCAAATCGTTGATAGATTATTTTGAAAGCAATGTGCGCCTTAATAAGCCGTACACTATGTGGCTAAACAGTTCTACAAAACATGCAAACGTGGCTGGTTTAAAGTGACATAATTGAGATAGTCAGGAATAATTTTCACATAATTTATGCAAATTGTTGTTGCTACTTAAATTAAGAAAATGAGACTGAAGGAAAATATGTATTTGTCATTATTTAAAATAAAATAAAATTGGGGTTGGTTGGGGAGAGAAACCATCTCAATGCTTCCCTTTGGCTGCGGCCATCTTGAATCATGTACATGCGTTTTGGAAGCCACGTTCCCAAATGCCGGCTTCTTTATTAGATAGTTAAGAGTACGTTTGTGATGACAGTTTAGAGTGTTTGTGATGACATGCACCTTATTGTCGAGCTTCAAGGTGGCAGACGAAGCCGGGTCTAGAAATTTGGAATGTGTCATTTTGAATGATTTGTTGAAAATGAGTAAATTATATGTAGACTAACGTAGACTTCGAGACATCAAAAACATTAGGCGTAGTACCTTGATAGATAAAATAATTTAATGGTAGTTTTGTAATAACTCGTTTCGGAGGTTTATTATCGTAAGAGGGCCACAGCTACCATTTAATCATCATGAAATAAAATGATTTGTTTGTTTATTTTGGAGTTCTATTAAAAATGGCGCTTGATGCCTTTGCTATCTCCTGCAACAACAGAAAACAAAAAAACGTTCCCAGCCAACTTTTCTTAAGTGTACGAATTAATAAGTGTTTTTCGACTGTACAGAAGGCAAACCCCGTCCAGTTAAAATATTTAAGAAAGAATAAAAGCAGCGAAATTGTATAAGTTCTACCTTTTGGTAGGAAAAATGATGTAATTATTATGATTATGCTTATTACTCAAGGTGATATTAGTATTACACAAAAACATAGCTGTGTCAAATAAAATGTAATACAAATAAAATGTAATACAACAGTACAAACGAAGTTCAGTCTTCACTCACGACGTAATTACTCCCCATTTTATTATGTTTTTTTGAATCAGTATGTAACTTTTAAGTGCTTTATTCATATTGTCAATAAACCTTGATAAAAGATCTAATTATAAATAATGTAATTAGACTAATTGCTATAGACTCGTGCGGTTGTGTAGATAACTAACAAATGTAAATAAAAATTGCAATGATCGATTTGTCTGCTCTTGCCCAACAATTCTACTGTCCAACCCACCCCCTCCCAATAATCATATTAAGCATTGTGAAGAAAAAAAATGGGGAGTCACCCGTAGGTTCCGAAGCTTTGACAAAAAACGGATAACATTTAATGTAAAATATGGACAATAAAGTGTGCTACATATATATTTACCGTTACTTTAGCAGTTTTCTAATGGTTGTAACCTTTTTAAAGTACCCGAAACCACCCATACGTGTTTCATTATGTAAATGGACATAAAGGCTTACACTGAAAATAATTCAACTTTATTAGAATCATTAATTTTAAACTAATTACTCTCAAAGTTCTCTTTTTTTAATGGAGGGAAAAGGAAGGTAAAATTTTCCGTCTATTTTTTTAGTGGACTTTTAGAGTGATTAAAATAATAGAAGTTTGAAACATCAAATCAACCAACTCAAATTAGTTTCATTATGAGCCTGCATGTCCATTCACATGTTGGAACACTTATGGGTAGTTTCAGGTATTTACCTGAACAAAAACTACAACCTTTTCAAAAACTGCTAGTTGACATGCAAAGTGTAGCTTACACTTTATTGTGTTTCCATGTCAAACATTATGGAGAAATAGCGCCGCCCTCTGGCAAAATCTTATTTAAACATTCATGGATGATACTAGGTTACACTAACTATCGATCACTGGGTATTGTTGTGCAATTTTTGCATTACCAAAACAAGCAAGGCAAGTGGTCTTTGCTATGTTTTTTTTATCAACGACTTATTTTCCCCCACTGTCTCTTGGGATGATTGGTATGTCAATACAAAAAACCAAGGCTTTATGAGAATATCTTTAAGTTATAAGATGCTTTTTGGACGAAAGTCCGTCCGGCTAAGTCCTGACAAATTAAAGACAAGATGCTTCGGATCATCATCGGCCCAATACGAGTTACCGTATTGCTCACACTCGTCCATAATCGGATACAGAAAACGGTTGATGGGCAGCATGTAGAATTCAGGTTAATTCACACAAGTATAGAAACGAGGTTAACTCAACAATCCCCCATCTCCCAAACCCACTCTGCTCGGACCCTGTGGGTTCACGGCATGCAAGGCAGCTGAGTATGGCCGCCAGGTTGCTCTGTTAAAAGCAGACCCTCGTTGTTAATATTTACAACAGCGCTATGAACTAGAGTTTTTGACATAAAAATAATTATGAGCCTAAGATTGAAAAAATGTAATAGAACGACAATCCGCTTGTCGTATAGAGCAAGGCTTGCTGTGCTGTTCTGACGAGGAGCGCCGCGGGTCATGGGGGTGGGGGTGTCAAAGGGATAGGTGATCAGTCAAACTACTCCGGCGTGATGTTACTTTCGGTAGGACTATAGGCCCCCCATGTAGGTATTTCTGAGGTGGCGGGACTCGGACAATCACCGCTTAAATTTCGATTTAATTCTAAACAAAATAATCTCCACAGGTCGTGAGTTTTCTATTGGAAATCCGCAAACGGAAACTATCTATAGACTAGATGGATGGCCTGTACGAGCCATTATATAATGGTAAAAAATAGGCAAGCAAAACTTAGCCTACACGAGTCAAATTATATAGGCCTATTTTCTTGAACGATTTGTATAGATGACGTTACTCATAATGCAACAGTAGGCCTACTGATTATTCGTGAATGCTAAAACCCAATTAGCAATGAGAAAATATGTAATAAATAAAATACTATCGGCCTAAGTAAAGATTTTCTTTAAGAATTTTATTTTTTTAATGACATTTTGCCTTGAAGCGTTTATGTTTCGGGGAGGGTGGAAATTATTCCGGTGCAGGCTTAAGCTCCCTTTGCAGAATCCTTGAAATTTAACTCGACGGCTGCATGGCCTCGGTATGATAAGCAGGGGCGATAGCGGAGGTAGTGGGGGCTGCAAAATGCAATGCAGTATAATTAAGTAGGCCCAAATGGATAGGCCTATTGACGGAAAAAGAGGGAGTTTTCTTGAAACAAAGTGATGCTGTGATGAACTTGTGGCGGAGCACAACTGGCTGTGATGCAAATTTATTCTGAAGATGTTGTTGATGGAATTATTATGGACTCATCTTGAAGACAATTTATGTCTAAAACATGTTTTCTTGCTAACACCCGCAATTATTGCAAACCGATCGCGCGCTCTCAGTCGCCGCCCAAAACAGTGCCAGGGTCCAATTTCATAGAGCTGCTTAAGCAGAAAATATTGCTTAACAATTGTCTGCTAAGCAGAAATGAGCAGGATACCAGTCACAAATTGTACATGTGACATGGTAGTTTGGTATTCTGGTAAGCGAAATTTTGTTGTGCTTAGCTACTTTTTGTGCTTAAAGCAGCTCTATGAAATTTGGCCCTGAACATAATAACAAACTTTGGGCATCCGCTTGAGGGCGCAATTTGGTATCTGACACAAAATAACTTCGCCGAGCCAAGCTCAGTAAAGTCAGTGAAAACAAATGTCATGAAAACAAGGTAGGTAAAACTAGTTTTGCAGTGACAACAAGTTGTTTATTTAGTTGTTAGTATTAAATTGGCGGGCTATGTTCAAGCCTGGGCCAGTTTGGAACCACAGTGAAAGCTACCATTTTGTAAATTAAAGTGTCACTGATACTGAATGATTTATTGTTGTCTTAAATAGGTGGACTGGAAGTTCGGTTGTTCGTTGTTGTGAAGTTGCTTTGCAGTTGCACGTTGCTGTCGGTTGGTCGTACAAAACAAAACAAGACATGCCAGATTTATCAATCATTGTGATTGCGAGTATTTTACTTACTCGGACCCTACATCATGTGCTAGATAACAAAAATCGTTAGTTTCAGTAACGTGTACATACTCACTGTACCACCCTAGCCCTCGAGTCTGCCCTGGGGTCGATTTCACCGATGTCGGTCACTTCGTACCCAAGTCACTTCGTACCCAAGTCACTTCGTACCCAAGTCACTTCGTACCCAAGTCACTTCGTACCCAAAATGTCGTACCCAAGTCACTTCGTACCCAAGTCATTTCGTACCCAAGTCACTTCGTACTTCAACTCAATTGTCTGACTCTGTGGCCGGCCTGCCTGGGGTATACGTTTATTATTTTCTTTCATGTGGACATCGACACCAATTATATTTTCACGGTAATTAAAAACGACTTGCAGGAAGATCAGAATAAAAGTTCACCACTAACCTTTGTGTCCTGGCTGAAATGTTCTTCACTTTGACGCGATTTTCTCATGGGCATGTCATGGGCTCCGCTCCGTTTTTGGCTGGTCCGACGGAGAATTGCATGCATTAATTGAGGGCGCATTTTACACAAGCGTTTCCTCCGTAATTTACTACGTTTGCTGTTTTAAAAACTCTCCTAAAAAAGGGGATGTTTTCTGATCAAAAAGAAAAAACAAACGAATCCCTTTAAAACTTTGGTTTAAACAAAAAAACGAAGGTTGGTTTCAATGTTTCAACAACCGTACCCAATTCATACGCGTATGACATGACTTGGGTACGAAGTGACTTGGGTACGAAGTGACCGACATTCGATTTCACAAAGCACAAAGATTTATCTTAAGATGAGTTGTCAATATTACCATAGTGATTTGTATTGTGACATCACTCTTTGCTAAGCAACTACGATGGATTTGCACTTAAGATCAATCTTAACTCTTTGTGAAATCGATCCCTGGTCTGGAGTGGTAGGACGTCAGTGTCTGTCACACTGCACTGACGTCCTGGGTATAAAGCTTACTACAATGCGTACAAAATTTTGACTACAATTCTTTCATATTTTTACCTGATTTGAGAAGCTGAAATTCCGTTCATATATTCTTGGTGTCCTTAACTACACTTTTGATGAGTTCACACAAATACATCCATGGATGACATTATTTCCGATTGACCGTTTAAGCTCATGTGCGCATGCGCGACATGCATAGGAATTTCGACCGTCTTTCGCCCGGAAGTTGCCACCCGGAAGAAAACATGCTGCACGAACGAGTGTTACGAGTTAGACAGCGCCCTCTTTCGTGGTTGCTATGCATCAACAAATTAAGTACGCACATGCGCGTAAGCCTTCACAAGCATGTCAGTTTAGGATGTCACAATGAAGGCGTCAATTTCCATTTTATTTTCACAATTAATGTAATCCAAGGATAAAATTAACAATTCTGAACCCAGCAGGCTGGTAGTTCCAGACACAAGGAATATGTTAACGAAGTTTCAACTTCCTCCATCGGGTAAAAATATGAACAATTTTTGTTATAAATTTTTTCGCAATGGTACGAGACCTTTATACCCTGGACTCTGTCGCGTTGTATGCAAAGGAGGAGTCCAACCTAGGCTATAGTACCACGTACGTAGCCTACACAAAGACAAAGGTCTCATATGACTTGAGTATGACTTAACTCGTTGACTGCTGCCTACGAGTATATTCGTAGTAACAGGTGTAACGGATTCTGCCACTACGAGTATACTCGTAGAGAATGAAAGGCTTTTGTATAGTGAATTGAATACACTGGCATCGCTGAGAACGCAACCAATACGCTTCTGGCAGTGGTGAGCACACATCATCAGAATTTGTATGCTACAACATGTAGACACAAAAAAAAAAACCTATTTGGTATGCGCGCATGCGCACCACACTTAGATGCTTGGCAAATGGGATGCCCCTACGAATTTATGACCGGCAGTCAACGTGTTAATAAGCTATGTTGTAATATTTTTTGTTGAACTTAAACTTAAAAGTGGGAAAGATGATGGAAAGTATGTGATGGCACTGGCACTCTGGGAATGGGAAGTTGAGCAGAGTTGTTAAATGTAAATTTGGAGGGATGAGGGAAATTATTGATAATTATGCTGCTGGAAACAATGCTGAATATGGCCGCAACTTTCAATCATCCATTTTGACCAAAGACTGTCATGTTTGAAACCCGTAATAAGATTTATGTTTTTAAATGAGTGAAAAAGTGACGGCTGGATACAGCATTCCCGTGGCGTGTTGTGGCCGAGCGGTTAAGAGTCACCGGACTAAAGCTCTGGTGTTTCTGATCAGCAAAATATGGGTTCTAAACCCGATGTTGATACTTGTGTCCTTAAGCAAGACACTTTAAAACCATTATTGTTTTGAAATCCTTCAGATGGGATGTAAAAGCTTTAAGTCCAGTCCAGTGTGTTGTGTAATGCACTTAAACGAACTCAGTACACATCTCTACAATGTATATAAGAGAGGGGTTTGCCCCAGTTTTTCTGGCATGGTTGGCTGCGTTAAGTTTGGTCGATGCATTTCAACCAATGTGTGATTATAATATTCTCAAGGAAGTTTTTGCACAGAACAGGAACATGACCAAGCCATTACAGCTTAGTCCCTTGCCCTTGCCTTAGACATTGTAAAACTTAATTCAGTCTAAACTTGCTCAGTTGCTTTCGCGTTTAGATGCCTAAAGACAGCTTGGTCAACACGAACACTGTCACGAATGAGAGAGCATCTTGCAAGCATGAATGTCTGAAACTGAAATCAAAGACCCCTGTTTGTTTTTACAGGCTTGAGTTTACCATTGCTAGTAGGAGGTCAGTGTAGATGACCATTGTCCATGGGTCGTCAGCATCGCAAAACATTTGTTAGTCACAAACGGCTTTGTTCATTTACCACGTCTTACAAAGCTTATTTACTCGTAAGACCTGTTTTAGTTTTGTTCCTACTTGTTATCGATGTAGTAATTGATATGTGATCGAATTTTGCATTACTCGTTTGAATCGGCTTTTAACGGTTTGGATTGTACAGTGTACATGTAGTTGGCCTTTTTTCTGAAGCATTTCATCTTTTTACAATTAGAACATTTCATCTGTTTTAGAATTTGTAATGCTTATCTCTACACTTCTCCATTGTGGTATGTGTAGTCTAAACCTTCCCGCTGTAAAAATATTTAGTTTCATTTATGTGTATTTTTACTCTGATTTTGCAACACTGTTACAGGACATGTGATTTAAAGGTTCACTGCTGTATATCGTTGTTGATGGTCTAGTAATCAGGATGAACAAGGAGTGAACTTCAAGATCACATCACGCTGATGGATACGATGTCAAACAAGATAAAGCACAGGTAGGCCTAAACGTTAATAGTAGGGCCATAGATTGGTAAATACTCCAAAAGTTAATGATCATAAAAACTTACTTGGTGAGAGGCACTGCAGCTGTTGATGGTATAAACTATTTTGAGAAAAGATTCCCTTCGAAGTTAGGTGGTTTGGATAATTTTTCACCCTAAAACATTTGAATCTTAGAAATGATTCATTCATGAATTGTTTCTCAGATTTCTGAGGGTTGGTGTCTGTTTGCGCATGCTGTGGTGGCCAAAGATGCTGTGAGTACCCGCTGTCACCTCACTAAACGTGGATGGATTTGACGTTCTTGTGAAAATACCATGACATTTTTTCTCAGAAAGTAGACACTGTATTCAGCTGAAATTTTAACATGTGACATTCATGTATGTGACATTTAATTTTGCACATAAATAAGCATTACGCTGACAAAAAGCCAATCTATGACCCTACCTTCAAACTTGTTCGTACCACTTAACCAAAAGATTGTGTTGTTTTTCATCTTTGACAAAAACTGTGGTTAATTAATTTTGTAGTGTGTCATGGCTGAGCAGTTTAAAGCATGGAATGCAAGTTCTGGTGGTTGAGTAATCGGGGTGAGGGTTGTGGTTGTGGGTTCCAGTCCTGGTCATGACACTTGTGTCTTTAAGCAAGATGCTTTAATAAAATTGCTCCTCTTCAAACAGGGTTTATAAATAGGTACCTGCGAGAGTTGAGGTTGATAATGTATTTGAAAAAGCCTTTGGAGAGCCATGTCCGTCTAGGGCTGTTTAATCCCCTGGGAGCTGAGAAAGATAAAGCACATTGATACGTTATTGTAAAATGCACTACATAAGAACTAGTTATTTATTTATTTTATTTTATTTTTAACTTAATAGTCAAAGAAAGTAATGGCTACAGATGAAAACATAAAACCGGTATCAGTAATACTAATCTTTACATGATGTAACAGGAGCTATTGATATTAGTTGCATGGAATTTGTTGTAAAAAGTAAGCCAAAGCACTTAAAAATGGTCTGAACAAAGCAGGTCAGAAATTGACTGAGACGCATTTAAATGATATTTAAACAATTTGAAAAATTCAAACACTTCTTACATGTTCACTGTCACGAATAATGTATAAAAAGAAGCTATTATAAACAAGGCTGAGACGGTCAAAGTATTGAGGTGCCAGGAGAGAATCGCTTGTAGTAAATTGTGTAATGATCAAGATAATAGATTTGGATCAATCAAGCAATGCTGTAACTTAATTTTCTAAAATTCAGGTACAAACGTTGGTGCCATCTCTGAGCCAGTGAAGATGAATGGTAACCACCTTTGAGTCTGGAAGCCATTATAAAGCAAATAGGTATGGCAGGGTACCGACCACCATCAGCCAGTACTCCCGTCAGTAGCAAGTCTCCCCACGGCAAACCGCTGCACAATTCATCCCTTCTGTCACGCTCCGGCCTAGATGACACCCTCCACAGCACCCAGAGTCTGAGCGGACGGGCCTCCATCATGACGTACAACAATACGCAGTATCCGTCAGCCACTGCTGCCCTCACTGCTTACATAAGTGATTTTGAAATTGCCAATCCACTGAGTCAGACTTACCATCGGACGGTGGAAGACCTCTTTACTCCAAGGTTAGTAGAGGTATGCACCCCCGAAAGAATGACATAATGAAAGTGTAACTGGAAAAAGGGTGTATGCAATTAATCTTCAAAACTGTCTCAGGAAAAGTTTCAAGAAAACTGACCCTGAAAGTTTCATTATAGGAAGATTAAATTCTGCATGAGAAAGGTGAAAACATGTCTTTGGGATTAAATTCTAGCAGCAAGAACTGAGAAGAACCGATGTGGTCTTGGGGTTTGAACAGTATACTCCTCGAGAGAAAGGTTTCTCCTGAAGACGAGCAGTCGGAAAATGTTGAGACCATACCAGTTCAAAGTTAACACTTCTTCAAAATTATCCAAGGTTGTACTCGCAAGTTTACTACTGTAGTTTTTCTTAAGATCCACACCATGCAAAGCTTTAAACATAACTTATTATTATTATTATTGTCAAATAATAAACCACAAGGGAAACTGACTCGGTAAATTTTTAATGATTTTGGGTTGAACAAGGAAAATTGACTAGAGCGGGATTTGAACCAACGACCTCCGGATTAACGTGCTGGCGCTCTACCAACTGAGCTATCTAGCCATATGTTGGCCGTCTTACTATTTTGTCAATATCCTTGTTCGGGGGGTGCCAGTCAGAAGCCATTTCAACCCAAAAAACTGCCGTGTAGCCAGGGATCACACCAATATAGGGCTAAATAGCTCAGTGGGTAGAGCGCCGGCACGTTAATCCGGAGGTTTTTGGTTCAAATCCCGCTCTAGTCAATTTTTCCTTGTTCAACCTAAAATCATTATTATTATTACATAGATCTGAGTTTGTATGATGTGAATTACGCTGCAGTTAATATCTGGAGCTTGTAACTAACAAGTGTTTTTTTTTCCATATGCATTCAGGTCAGTTATGCTGAGAACCGTTGACCGTAGCTTAGAAACAGGTGTACGGGACACCAGGGATGAGTGGCGACGATATACGTCCAAGAAGCTCCTGGATGAATCATTCAGTGAGATGGTTCAGGCCGATGTGGAAAGGGAGAAAGGTAAGTGTATTGACCCCATGCAGACCCGAAACACACCTCCGCAAGATGCGCACCTACCATTCCTACCATTGTGGGGGTCGATTCATTTGTGTACATTTTGGAAAGGATAGGAGCGTGTAACAGGGTTGAGAAATGTCAAACTTTTTAAAAGTCTGCTTGGTAAAACAAAAACATGTTGTATTTTTCTCCAAATAGAATAAGTCATGCTCTTTGATCTACTTCTCTAGTGCTGACAAAACTGTTCCTAAAAGCTCCTTTGAATCTATAACTCTAGGGATATCAAAGCAGTTGCAGTTGAATGGTTTTGAATGTTTTGTCAACTATTTACGGCAATTGTAATGAAAAGCAAATCTTTTTAAAGTTACAATGTAAAGTTTTATATTCTATAGAAGTAGCTAAAGATAAAGTGCATGTTAAGATAATAATAATAACTAGTTTTTATACAGCGCTTTACCTACATGTATGGGCGTCTTAAAAGCACTTATCATTATTTATTTCCAGACAGGTTTGTGAAGTTTTTGAATTATGAGACCCAATTATGTAACACCTTGTAAGGGTTTACAGGGTGCTGCGGCGCATTCAGCAGCCACTGCCAGAAACACCAGGGCAAACTCCTTCTCTTAGCCTTCTCTTAGCGATAACTGGGTTCTTTTACGTGCACTACACAACACAAGGGACCAACAGCTTTATAACCCATTCAAAGGCCAGCAATAATGGTTAAGTGTTTTGCACAAGGACACAAGTGTCAAGACCGGAACTCGAACCCACACTCTGCTGATCAAAAACACCAGCACTTGAGTCCAGTGTGCCTGACTGCTCGGCCACGACACGTCACAAATGTGTTTATAAAAAGGCTTACAAAAAGTTTAACAAAAATGTTCTTGTTATTTGCAGCTGAATCAATGATGGAATCTTCTCGCCTTCTGACTGCAGACCTCTCACCTCTGCCCGGGAGTTCAGTCATCACGGAGGTGGAGAGTGGAGCAAGTCTCTCAACAGATCTTCTCCTTCATGCTCCACTTTATCCAACCCTAAACCAGGCTCCACCTCGGACGGCGGAGGGAGCTGTGCCAGATTTGAAACCAAGAGAATCTAGCCGGGAGAAGGGTAGTTTCAGGAGAGAATTTGAGCAGAGATTTGCAGGGTCTTCTCATGAAAATCAGAGTGTCAGAGAAAGAACTCAGGATAACTCTATGAGGTCACGTGTAAGGAGGGAAGAAAGGGGTCCTGGGTTTCGGGTTAATATTTCTCCAGTAAAGAAATCGGTCTCAGGTACCGTTGGTGATGCCTTGAAAAGTGGACAGTCACTGCCAACTCGCATTCCGGGAAAAGCTGACTGGAGAAAATTTTCTACTTCTAATGTTGATCCGTCAAAGCATGATATTCATAAAAGAAAAAGAAACTTGGGGAATGAAAATGTTGCCTTAGCATACCCCTCTAAAACAGAAGGAGGGAGGCGGCCTCCTAGTTGGATTCAAGACTTGGATTTGACAGGTGCCAGCAGCCTCGTTTCTCAGGCTCGTTTTGGTGGCAGGGCTCCCCCAAGTTGGATCCAAGACCTGGAAAAGTCAGGTCTGAGTGGTGTTGCTGCTGAGACTGGCCTCAATGGTAGGGCACCTCCAAGCTGGGTGCAGGATCTCGATGTATCCGGGATCAGCAGTACAGTAAGACCCAGGTCCTTGATGCGGAGAGAAGGAGGAAGGCCACCTCCAAGCTGGATTCAGGACCTCAACTCAACCATAACGAGTGAAAAACAAAGTAACTTCAGAAGCTTGAAAAGTTTTGAAAAGACCCTTCCAGCTTCTCACACCTTAATGAGGACAAACTCAGCTGATGATCTCCTCAGTGAAGCTCATCGAGGAAAAGGAAAATCCTTGGAGTTTGGAACATTTCCACGAGCAAAGAAAGCTTCAAGTTTCACCACGGATGATCTTATAATGGCCTCTCCAACTGGTAAAGAGTTTCCCCTACCCAGTCACAACTCAAGAGGACAGTACTCATCACTTGAGACAAACTCCAACAATGTTCCACCTCAGTTCAATTTAGACGCTTATGCTTTAAACGGTACATCATTGATAGATGAACGCTTAGCTTCCAACTCAATAAAGACTTCTAGCATCGGGAAAGACTCAAGGTTTTTGAATCTTCAAACTGAGACACCTCATAGAGGTAGTTTGAGGTCGACAAGGGGAACCCCTAACCTTAAACTGTCTTCCCTTAAAACGAGGCATGGAGCATCATTAGGAAGTACACCCAGGCGTTCTGTTGCCTTTGAGGTGACACCTGCCAGACGGTCTTTGAATGGATACTTGGTTGAGGGGGGATCAGGGTCACAGAGTAGAAGAGGAGGTCAGCTTTCTGATTCACGACAGACTGAGAGAAGTCAGGTAGAAGGTAAGTCAAATTTTCGAATTTAGCGTAGCATGTTGTATTTTCAGCTGCATGAAAAGGAGGAAAACAGTTTTTCCAGCAAATGCTTGCTCAAAAGTTTTGATGAGTCGCACACAGAAATACCAATTCCGCAACAGTGATCTCAATTCTTGTATTGTGTTACTGAATTTGCAAGCAAAAGCACCACTCCTGATTCTTGTGGTAGGTCAACAAAACTTCAGAATCAAAAACTACTCATCACTACAAAAATTGTCTTGTTGTTTTTTCTCTTTTCCTCAGATGACCGCCAGAGAGAAGAAGCTTTGCTCCTGAGAGCACAAAAGGTCCTTGATGATGCACGGGCATCCAAGAGCCAACCGAGCAGCTCACATCGTTATCACGGCAACACAGATCGCCATGACAACAGCCTACTCACTGATGAGGTCCTAGATGGGGATCGGTCTTGGGAGAAGAACTTGCCGTCACTGTGAGTATATGTTATGTCATTAAAATGCCTGTTTTTTTAAATTATTTTTGTTATGTCTTTTTGTTTCAATATCTCTCATGAAACAAAAAATACAAGGTTATTGACAAAATAGGGAGACCGCCAACATAGGGCTAGATAGCTCAGTTGGTATAGCGCCGGCACGTTAATCCGGAGGTCATTGGTTCAAATCCCGCTCTAGTAAATTTTTCTTTGTTCAACCCAAAATTATTTAAAATTACCCAGTCAGTTTCCCTTGTGGTTTATTATTTGTAACAAAAAGTAGTGACAAACAAATTTAGATGGTAACCAGTTACGAGCAGTGTACACTAAACAGCTATTTGGTTGGCGCCCTGTAGAGTAGACTGTTCTGATCCTATCTTATTGACCTTTGTATTATATACAGACACCGACCACCAGTTTGTACTGGCTGCTTCAATTATTGTACAAATATTGGTTGAACATTATAAGAATATGAAATTTGGACTGTTCCATTTCATAAGGCGAAGCCGAGTAAAATGGAACAGTCCATATTTCATCAAGTGATTTTGTTCTGCAATATTGTATAAAGAAAATGAATCCTATATTTGTTTTGTATACCTCACACATAGATCCCTGTCATTTGATTTTTTTCAAATAATTCATAATTCATTTCAAAAAAAAATAATACAAAGTTTTGAACAACTTAATTTATTTCAAAAATAAGGTATTAAACGGCATATTTAAAGACATAGCTGGAGCTGTTTCAGACCCGTTGGCTAAAGCACGTTCGGTGTTCATAGCCATTTGTGTGTTGGAGCTCGCACTAATAACATGTTACGCAATCAGTGCATACAGTGCTCATTGCAAATCTATAATAACAGTAGTAAGAATAATAAGTAGGCTATTTGTTAGGTACCTAAAACATTGTATCTACTATTACCTTATTACTACCTCTGTTCACAGGGCCCTTTTTAGCATTCCTGAAACCCTTATAACTCCTTTGGAGTATGCAGCCCCAGCAGCCAAACGTGCACACAGGTTGCTTAACATTCACATCAACAATCTCTACCCTTGCAGGTACCCATTTACTTCTGGGTGATTATAGTAAAAATGTCTTGCCTGTGAACACAAGGGTCATGACCGGGATTCGAACCCACACTCTGATGACTCAGCCATCAGAACTTGAGTTTGATGCTCTAGACCGCTTGGCCATGACATGCTTCTAAGGTTGGCAAAAGTCATGGCTTTGACATTGCAAAAGAAAGGTCTATTCCTTTATTCATCAGCTTAACGGTGTGTCTTGGCTGAATGGTTAAGAGCATCGGACTCAAGCTCTGGTTTTTCTCATCAGCAGAGTGTGGGTTAGAGTCCAAGTCATGGCACTTGTGTCCTTGAGCAAGGTACTTTACCATAATTGCTTTGTCCTTATCAACGGATGGGACATTAAGCCGTAGGTCCCTTGTACTAAGATTGGTAGTGCACATAAAAGAACCCAGAACACTTATTGTGGAAGAGTAATATGGTTGACCCTGGTGTTTCTGGTTCACATAGCAATAATAATAATAATAAATCATTTGTAGAGCGCAGAAACTATGTTTATATATTCTACTGCGCTTCAAGAGCTCTTAGATGCTATACCACTACACAATGCTATACAATTCAAAGCATGAACATAATATAATTAAATCTATGTTTAAAACAAATAGGTTTTTACTTTAAATTTAAAGCCATCTAATGATTGAGACTTTCTAATGTCCACAGGTAGCTTATTCCATAATCTAGGAGCTGCACAAAGAAATGATCGATCACCTAAGGTTACTTTTGTTCTAATTTGGGGGATCTTCAATGCCAATGTGTCTTGTGTACTACGAAGATTATGACCATGGGTTTGAGATTTAAACTCCAATAATTCAGTAATATAACTAGGAGCTTGACCATTAAGCGCTTTATAAACTATCATTAACATCTTAAATTCAATTCTTTGACGTATAGGCAACCAATGTAATTCTCTTAACAATGGTGTTACATGAGCAAATTTAGGGAGATTACAAATCAATCTTGCACATTTATTTTGAACCCGTTGCAACTTTGCTATCTGCAAGCATCCTTGTTTACAGGTTTCCTCAGGCTTGCGAGCTACAGTGATTAAGTTCACTTATGAGGCATCCTTGGTTTCATTACAAGAAGTATAATAATAATAATAATAACCCTAGCTTTTTCGTTTGCTGATTAACTGTGCCCAGTTTTTAGAAAGTGTGTGTTTATTGGCAATACCGGTTGAATCAGCTCTATCTATGTATCCCATTGTATTGGTTACACACCACGTGACCTTACATAATAACCTATGTGAAAGTTCAAGTTGTGACCAAACTTAAGTTTGGAAAGCCAGCTTTGAACTTTGTATGCCTTGACTGTGCATACTAATTATTTTCTAGAATTTTTATTTGCAATTTTCTCGAATATTGACTTCATTTCTGAGGGAAATATTTCATTGAAAAAATTGTTCTTCATATTCATTATCTTTTGGACTAAAATTAAACAATGATGTTCTTTATCCTTATAATACCTTTAATGCATGGCATTACACATACAGGGCACTGCTATAGGTTAATGACATTAAGTCCTTTTGGACCCATTTATTTACATGTATGTGAACAGAATCACTTAAATTGTGCACAGCTATCGCTGTCTTAAAACAAGTTTGCAGGAAGGAAACTTTTGTGAGAGTGTTACACCAAGTTTTTGATTTTTAACTATTGATAGTTATTAAAATGAAAAATCGGTGAAATGCTTACAGACACTGTGCTTGTCCATCAAAGGGTTGTCACAGTGCTGTTTGTGTGGCTCTCAGTCTCACCACAAATTCATTATACTGCCCTCTGTTGGTGTGATACTAATAATTAAACAACTTTGTCCTTCCATGAATGTTAAATGCTGCCCTCGCTGTATTAAAACCCAGGCAACACACACTTTGTGTTCACATGTTCCCTTAAATGTTCATTGCGGAACTCTGAAGGGATGTGGACAGTTTTTATCTTCATAATGGGTGGATATGAAAAATTATTATTTATTAGGTCATTTCACCTACATATAAGGGGTACCCATCATTCCAAAAAAAGGGCCAAGATAGAGATGGAAAATGGCCTCAATGAAGTTTAAGAACACCCTGAACCCTGAACCATGAATTGTTCACTTACTCTTCTTGTTCAGGCTAGCCTTTTGGCTCGGCGTTCCATCTAGTAGAAATTGTGGCATGGTTTAGAGTACTGGACTCAAGCTCTGCTGTTTTTGATCAGCAGAACGTGGGTTCGAGTCCCTGTCGTTGCACTTGTGTCCTTGAGCAAGATACTTTACCATAATTGCTTTGTCCTTCGGATGGGACATACTGCTGTAGGTCCCATGTACTAGGATTGTTAGTGCACATGAAAGAACCCAGAACACTAATCGTGGAAGAGTAGGGGTTAACTTGGGTGTTTCTAGTTCATTGCAAGCACCCTTGTTTCTTCAGGCATGTGAGCTACAGTGATTAAGTTCACTTATAAGACATCCTTGATTTCATTACCAGAAATATATAATAACAATAATAATGAAAATAATAGTAATTAGCATTTTTACATTTTTACATTTGTACAAAGCCAATGTTTTATGTCAGTGATAGTTTTTGGTTCGTTGTAGCTTCTTGAAATTTCATTTTTGGCCCCCAAACAGAGTTGTAAATCAACTCTGCTCAAAACCACATCAAATGAACTGCTGCTGGACTGGAAGTAAAAGAATGCGATCCCTGGGCAAGCCATGAATGAAATATTAAAGTTTCACATGCGTACCAGGTGGTCAGTAACACGACCAGCCATTCACTGGTATCCTGCTGTTACCCTGGCGGATTTGTTATTCCACTGCCCCACACAGATGACATAATGGATCTCGGTACACCCTACTGTGAGGATAACCCTTCTGACATGGTGGTCAAAATTGAGAATAAAGACACGCCCTGCAGTCACACTATCCTTGATTTACAGCAGACTAAAATGCCTATTTAGTATGGGCACTAAGTGTGTTACCATGGGAACAATCACATGCTAGCAAAGTCATATTTCATGTTGCCATGGGGATGGTTATTATCACAATCGATGATACTTTTTATTATTGGCAATTTATGCTTGTATGGAACACTTAAACATTTAAGAATTTTAAAATGGAAAGTTCAGAACTGAGGCTTGGTTCTACAAAGGGTAAGGATACCAAGGTGTTTTCTCCTGCGTAAAGGGCACCTCTATGAGGAAATTGTCAATTTCAATGGGAACATTTCAAGGGCCACCAAGGCAATGACCAGGGGCAATGGAGGCAGAGGGCGTTTATCAGGCCTGAAATTTTGATAGATTCTTCCCAATTGCTTGGTGGTTTTCTTGTCTTTGAATAAAATTACTCTCACAGCTGTACATGTTTGTTACCTAGTAACAGTAAGTTCATGTAAAACCTTTTGTTCAAGCTGGGAAACTTGTGACATTTTATTTTTCATTTTGGTTGGGAAGCAGTTTGCAAAACTAAGTATTTGTTTCCTTTCTTTTTATTCATAAACTATAGTTCTTTGTTATAAATGCAAAGTGGCACAGACATGGAAGCAGCTGTGTTCCTGAGGAAGTGTTTTTAATTATGTTTTCTAAATTTAAATTGTTTAATACAAAACAACATCAAAAACCTGAAGTTGATTTATGGTAGCTTTGTATGCCTAAATGTGACGGGCTCTGTGAAAATGAGTCACTTGGGGGACAATTCACTTTTGAGTTTTATACATGGCTGTAAAGAGCACACAACAAGCTTAATTTTGACATCTCTTACACACTTGTGTCATTTTTGGTTCAAAAGTTATGACCTTTTGAAAAACAAATTATGTCGATATCTGAAAATAACCCCTAATGGAGAAACGGCATATTGATGTCAAAAGAGAAATACTATTATTTTGTTTAGAGTTCATAGATACCACAATGTTCCTCAATTGCTACAGACTTGACATTTTGGGGGAAGTTTTATTAGTGTATTCACATGACGATGCAATTTTAATATTTTCAAAACTAATTACAAATGACCTTATTTGCATATCTGAAATAAATTAAAGGGAGACATTTACAAGGCCTTGTAAAGTACAAAATAGGAACAAAAGGGTCATTAAAAACTCTTTTTTCATGTTTATCAACAACAACAAAAGTTTCTATTTAAGAATTATGAAAAGATAGACCCTTAAGAGGCAAGAAACCGTTTTATCACAAAATTTTATTTCAATTTTTGTTTCACCCTACCAACACTCAACTGCCCCGTAATTGAAAGTGGGTTGTGCGACAAGCGACTCATTTTCGTAGAGCCCGTCACAAATACATAGAATCTAAACCTAACATATTCAGTCACAATTCACAATACTCACTCTATTTATTGAACATTTTGCAAGTTAGTTTGATAATTCAGAATTCTCCAGTTTTTTTAATTGGGGGAGGGGGTCCAGGATCTGAAACTTTTACAATCTAATCCAAAGAAGGTTTAAAAAAATTTTTATTGAGGTTTTAATTTATATCCATAATACAGGAAACACAATACCAATTTCCAACGTCAAATTAGCAGTTTGTCCAGTGGCTGTAACTTTTGTAAGCACCCGAAACCACTCAGAAGTATTTAAACATTTGCAGGCTTAAACTTGTAAAATTTCATTCAAAGAATTGATTGAAAATGGACCTGTAGCTTTTTCTTACAAATTTTGATGTAAATAAAAGAGTGACTCACAAGAAAATGTTTAAAACATCAAAATGAATCAACTCAAAACTTTGTTCAGTGTAAGCCTGCATGCCCATTCACATGCTGAAACACTTTTGGGTGGTGTCAGGAACTTGAACAAAAATGATAATCATAGGAAAAAATGCCAATGTGACAAATGCAAAGTTGTGTTTCCTGTCATGAGTAGCTTTTAAGGTCTTTTGCGAGTGTTGGTTTATTTATTATTATTTTTTTAAAATTGTGTTTGCATTAGTGGTTTTATTTTTTTATTTCACTTGAAACCCGAACCTTGCTGTCTGAGTGGTACCCTTGCTTTTGCAGTTTTTAAATTATTTAAGGGGGGGGCGGCGAGAACAGTACCAGTAGAGGTTAGGAATGAAGGTAAACATCCGTGTACGTGAACCTTTCATTTTACCTCCGATCATTTCCCCCATATCATATTCGGCTAGGTCACCGCAGAGTTATTCTCCCCTGCTGTCTCAGTCGAAGGACTGTTGGATAAGTAGTAAATCTTCTACATAATTTAAGCAAATCTGGGGGTGGTTTGAGGCCATTATTCTGCAGGTAGCCAGTAACCGCAAGGATGTGACATTCAGACCTCTTACAATATATTAAACCAAAACATTTGTTTAGACATTGTTTTGTCGTAAGCGTCCGGTTTTCGCGGAAATCGGGAACAGTTTTTCTGCATCGCTGGAGGATTTTTATGGGGGTTTTTAGGGGGAAACTACCTCTCTGTTAACATTTCGGGAAAAATCTGATGTGAATTAGGCGGTGTCATCTAAGATTTGTGAACCTGTACAAGGTTGTTGATACATGCTAAATTGAATATTTCTAGTACAATTTAGTAGGTACAGTACATGTACTTGGAGGAGTTCATGACTGAGTGTAGTGTAAGATCTTTGAACGAGGTAGCATCAAGCTAGAGTGCTCATTTTACTTTATTACTTGTACCTGTACCTAGGCATCTTCCATCCACTGCAGGATGTAGCCCCTCTGTCAGACTCTTCCTTGTTTTGTTTTTTTCTTAGCTGTTCTGGTCCAGTTCTTCCCTTCAATCTTCACTATTTCATCCCTCCATCTTTTCTTTGGTCTGCCTCTGGATCTTGTTCCTACTCTGGGTTGCCATTCTGTGGTTCTTATTGTCCATCTATTGTCTGCAATATTTGGACTTTTCCATGTAGTTCCTTACTTAGCTGTTCTGGTCCAGATCTTCCCTTCAATCTTCCCTTCAATGTTCCTACTCTGGGTTGCCATTCTGTGGTTCTTATTGTCCATCTACTGTCAGTCATCCTTGCTATGTGACCTGCCCATTTCTATTTCATTTTGTTGACATAGACTGTGATATCTGTCATTTTAGTGGTTTGTCTCTGATTGATTGGTTAGGTATCCGGTCTCTCCGAGTGGTACCCAATTTATTATGTATATTCTTAGTTATTGCCCATTCACTTTATTATTGATTGTCCATTGATGTTATGATTGTATTGGGGATAAAGAATATTATTATTATTTTTAAAGTTTATCCTACACCATGTAAACTAATGTGTGATCGGCACTGTATATGGTGTGCTTTCCTGAGTCCTGAAAAATATCAACAGGAATAAATGTACCATACTCTGATTCTCAGATGTCTAGAGTATGTTTTTAATTAAAAGTCAAAACTCACTGTTTAAGGTATTTCATAGGACGGTAGAGCTGACAAAATAGTCGCAGACAGTGTTCATGTTTTGCGTGATCAACCATCTACATGAAATAACAAACCTGTGAAAATTAGGCTTAATCTGTTGTGTGAGTCAGGAGAAAATAGTGAAAAACCATGCACAAATTTCAGCATGTCATTGTCCTTAATTTTAGTAACAACCAAAATCAGCTGTTGTGTTTTCTTAAGGTTTTAAGATACATTTTTTACAAATATGACTCCATTTCAAAGGGAAATACTTCACAGAAAAAAAGGTTCTAGTATGAAATTCACAATCAGTAAGCTTTCAGACTAAAACCAATTCTTTATAATACCTTTAAATGCAATCTTAGAAGAGAAAGCAGTTACTGTATTTTCAAAGTAGCCTACGTCTGCAATGTTGAAATGAATACCTGCATGTGCATGTTACCAACACCATGCAGGTATTCAGTCCAATGTGGGTACTTTCAATGTCAATGAATTAAATTTAGCGCAGCCCCCCTCCAGCGCAACTTTTTTTACAAACACCGCAGAACTTGGCAAACACCGCAGAACTTGGCAAACTTCCAAGTACCCTTCGAAGCAGAGTGGTTGTCACATAAACAGCTTTTCAAAACGGACACCCGCGGGCTGTTTACAGTTCTGTGCATTGAACCTCCCCAGCGAATAGGATTTCTCGAAGTAGTCCAATGACCCAAAGAAGAAAAGAAAGAGAAGAAAAGAAGGAAAGAAAGAAAGAAAAAAAAATCACCCAAAGAATTTTTTTTATTGAAACATTTTGCACTGATTGAACACACGTGAGGTGAATGTTTTTGTTGGTGTAGTATGGAGTGTTCCAGATATCTTATATTTCAATTCCGTTGAGACCCAAGCGAATGTTGTTTGGGGTTGTATCATTATATTTACAATTCTGTTCTTATATTGAAGCTGTTACCCTGTCCTCCACCATTCTCCACCATTCTTGCTAATTTTAGTGTAGTTTGTGTGCGATCCCAACTTGAAAATCCCATTAAATCACAGAGAAGGTACATGTATTTATCATTGATGCATGGGAGACTGCTCTTCCAATCCCACTAAATTTCCACCAAGAAATATTCAACCGAACTAGCTTGTAGAACATCCTTTCGGGATTCGCCTATAACCTTTACAGTGACTAGCCAGCAGGACCAGTTAGCTTGTCGCTTCAACTATCCCCTCGGCTTTTTATTCACTAGTTTATTTTTCACTTGAAGAAAATTTTGACTGGTCCCGAGGTGTTTTTCCTAAGTTGCCCATCGTACCACTGTAAAGATAGAAAAACTCTATTTGTTCATGATTATTTGGTGCTTTGTCTACAGTTTAGCTCTGAGTTTATCAACTAATGTGATTAACTCATTTTTTAATGCACTTCAATCATGCATGTTCATGTTCAAATTTATCCGATTGTCAAATAGAAGAAAACAAATAATTATGTATGGGCCATTTTGATGTAAAACATGAATTTAATAGTACACACAGTCTTTTGCAGACACAGTCTTTTGCAGACACAGTCGTGGGAACTTGCTGTTGCTTTTCTATTATTCCCCTTTTCTGAAGAATTCCCCTGTGGGGACCAAGCTTTTAACAAAGAAAAACGATTTGGGGACCTTTGTATGTGTAGAAGTCCCCACAGCTGCATGTATGGCTACCCACAAGCACTGGATGATAATTCAAAACAGTTCTTTTTGGTAACTTGCAGAACATTTTCATTTATTTCCGAGCTGGTGCTTGAAGTAACCTCTAGGCTTTAGATAACTTTGTAAATTATCGAGTTAAAAACATAAGGGAAACTGACAGGGTAAATTTTAAATAATTTTGGTTCAACAACTTTTTTGAATCCCCAAATAAAATGAAAAATTCCCAGTCAGTTTCCCTTGTGGTTTATTACTTATTACTTTCCCCTTTCTGCCGCTTCCCAGGTTGTATAGTAAACTTGGGTGTGATCCCTGGCTCTAGGGCAGTTACAGGTTGAATGGCTTCTGACTGGCATCCCCGAACAAAGACTTTGATAAAATAGGAAGACCGCCAACATTAGGGTTAGATGCAGTTGGTAGACCGCTGGCACGTTAACTCAGTTCCAGTCCCGCTCTAGCATTTATTATTATTTTTTTTCAACCCTGAAAATTTCAAGAGATTTTTTACACGATGTCCTTGAAAGAATACTCAGTATCCTATTCTACCATGCAAACCCTAGAATAGTTATCCAGTTATGCCAGTTGACCTGAGAGAACCTTTCTTCTTTCCTGTTTCCCATCCATCCATTTCAAGCAAAACAAATTTAAGGGAAGTTTACAACATTGACCATCTTTAAATACCTTGTAAATTGCGTAAATCTGTGACATATTTTAATCTTACCAATGTTGTGCACACCCTTCAAGAGATTTTTCACAAGATATCCTTGAAAGAATGCTTAGTCTCCTATTCCACCATGCAAACCCTAGAGTAATTATCCGGTTGACCAGAGAGAACTCGTCTTCTTTCCTCTTTCCATCCGTACAGCAAACCACTGAAGTCTGTACAGGGTACCGAAGAGCATGATGGTAATCATCATCAAGATATCGTCGCTAAGTTCTTAGACGATTGCTTGAGGTCCGTTGATGAGGTTAGTGAAATTTCATAAGCCATTTGAGATATGGTAGACAATACATATCTGTGTCTGCATAATCTTGAGTGGATCCATTAACCAACAGCATCTTCGGCTGCAGCATTCGCGAACGGACACCACAGAAATTTGAATTTTCCTTCAATCTTCAGTCTAAGATTCAAAGGTTTAGGGTGGTTGAAAAATTGTCTAAGTCATATTACTTTGAAGTGAATCCTTTCTCAAAACAGTTCATACTAGCTTTAGTCTTACCAAGTAAGTTTGCATGGCCATTAATTTTTAGAGTGTTTACCAATCTATGACCCAACTTTTAAGAATTCCTTTGAAATTGGTTCCAGCAGAGCCAGAAACTGACTGGTGGACTGCAACCAGGCCCTGTGGAAGCTTTAAAGAACATGCTGTTCACTTTGCAAGGGATGGCCCCGAATTCCCAGGCATCATCGCCCGCCAAAGATGCTCAAGGGCCTACCAATGAGGTGGGAGAGGTTGTGTCTTCAATCCGATCATCCCCATCCTGGTCACCACAGTCTGGGTCAAAGGTCAGTTTTCATTATTATCATCAGGGTTTGATTTTGTAATAAGGGGGTAACAGTTTGCAGAGCAGGTCTTCACTGTGTGGTAATGACCAGGGCCAAATTTCATAGAGCTGCTTAGGCACAAAAAGTAGCTAAGCACAACAAAATTATGCTTACCAGAATAAGGTTACCAGCCAAACTACCATGTCACATGTACAATTTGTGACATCCTGCTCATTTCTGCTTAGCAACAAAATATTAAGCAATATTTTCTGCTTAAGCAGCTCTATGAAGATGGGCCCTGGTTGGTGGCTGGCCGCTATTAACAGCGGCCAGCCATCAACCAAGGTCATTACCATGCACTGAAGACTGGCTCCTCAAACTGTTCTTGCCATTAATAATACCTTTGACATAATACAAAAAATATATAATAAAAAAAATAAAAAATAAAAAGTAAACAATGTAAAAATCATCAGAGTTGTTTATTTTCTTTCGCAAATTTGTTCAATTTTTTGTTCAAGGGCGATGTTTTAGGTTCTTCAATTCTTTTTGGGTCATAATCTCTTACACCTATGCAACAATTAATGCATAATTGCAAGAACCAGACTATGAGCTTTAAAATGAACATGACCTTAAAGAGAATACTTTGGTTGGTGTTCGGCTTTATGCTTTGCAGTATGTTGGCTTCGTGCGCGTACCAGCTACCTTAAATTGATATATTGTCAGATTCGTGTTCACGCGTAGGTGTGGTATGCGCATGCACACGGCACTGAACTTGCTCTATACATACACGATACAAATGTATATCAAAGTATGCTAAACTAGTGATAATATGCCAAACAAACTTTTACTAGTACCTCAAGAATGTTAATCAGAGACAAGATCTACTGTACCACTATGACTGTCATTTTCCAGTCATAGCTAATTTAAAACTAAAATTGTTCCCTCAACAGCCCCCCACCCACCTATCCTCACCCCCTCCACCTGTCAGTCTAGCATTTCAAAACACATGCAAGTCTCAACCATTATAAACATGTTGCTGTTATACATTTAAATTCTCATAATTGCTGATAAAGTTTTCTTGTTGCGCTGTAGTAGAGCACATTTTTTCAACTGATTTATTAGGGGTTTCGGCCTGGTAGCCGGCCTGGTAGCCAAAATGCCTATTGTAATCGTACAGATTTTTTAAAAATTTATTATTTTTCTTCTTTACGACCAGTTCTCATAGCATTTACACGTGAAACTTGTTATCACTTGATCTCAGGAACTACAGTCTTAAAAGACACAAACAATACATCAAATGAAAGCATGTGCTCTAACTTAGATCAAGCAACAGTTGTTTTGAGTGTTTTTTGTTTCTTTCTTGACGATATTACCGATTTAAAAACGTATTTTGAGACAAACACGATGGCCCGAGTGTGTGTACATTGCACGTAAAAAGACGCTGTACATAGCATACGGCCATCCCCACACACAGACAATTCCAACGCGTATGCATCGTTCGTTCCGACCTTTGGACCTGCTGGGTTCATTGCTTCGCTATTATGGTTTATCTAACCATGGCATAATTAACAATGGTGGACTTGTGGCGCCCTCTCGCACTCGTGGAGAGTCCTCGAACATTAAACACGGAAGCGTTTTGGGATATGAAGATAAGTAAAGACAATTTAATACGGATGCGTTACAGGGATATTTTGACAAATACAAAGAATTAAATACGGAAGTGTTTTGGGGATATTTATAGCGGCTTATCCCCGCGTAAATTCAATGAATTCTCCAACCACAATTCATTTCAAGGTCAGTGTGGTATAGTTTTTTTAAAATAAATTTAGCGTAGGCGTGGTAGTTTTACGTAAAATTGCACGTCGTCTGAACCATAATAAATTATGTCAGAGAGTTATAATCTTTGTACAATCTTGTAACTTACGGCAATTGTAACTTTTTAAAATTTAAATGTGACCTTCATTCTTGACAATAATTTATCTTTTTGTTCCACCAACCGAAACCCCTCTGTGTTTGTTTTTACGAACACCTGATCTCTAGTTTTCATTATTTTTCATTTCAAAACTAGGTCTGATTCAATCAGGCTATTTCATGTCTTTGACTGTTTATTCACCTTGATGTTGCGCAAGCCTTTTGTCTCGTCATAAGAAGGAAGAGTTGTAGAACAATATTTCATTGTGTCCCAAGACCCAGTCATTAAATTCCTAAACCCACATTCGATTCTCCAGAGAGAGAATCACGGGAAGGTTTTATGATCCTAAAACATTCCGGAACAAACTTCAAAACAAGCTCCTTCATCCCAGGAGAGAGATTGAGACACATTATCTGGTTCCTTAAAACAATCCTGCTCATATATTTCTCTTGTCAAATTGAAAGAAGAAAATACAAAATGCGGCTTGAACAATTTATGGATGCAGACTTGATCTCAGCTAGCTGGCATTGAAACAAATTAGGTACTTGGAGTTTTACTATGCGGTTTTAGTCTGAATGGGGCTTGGAATGTGAGGGAAGGGACATTTTTTCAAGGCACTTTAGTGGATCTGTACTTTTTGGTTTTGGACTGACTTGGAATGGATTGCAAGATACTATCTGATAACCCTTACTTCATTGGCCCAGATGCTTACAGGTGGCCTCAATCCTCCAGTATCCTCCACTCCTATGCCACTTTACACCAAGATATTCTGGAATGCCTGACCCAGTGTAGGCTTGTGGTCAAGTCGTTAAATGTCTGTCGCAGTGATGAGATAGCTAAACGGCTCTCTCGCAATATCCCTTGAGACTGCTGCTCGGTGCAAGACTACTGCTCTCACGACTGGTCACATTTCGGCAGCCAGCAACTTCTCGCGAGAGCAGTCTGCACTACGCTACCACCATGACAAACATGAACAAACATTTACGACTTGTCCACAAGGCTAGACCCAGTGACAGTGATAAGCAATTTCTATGTGGGCATACGGCCCTCAGTCTTTTTAAATCCTTCATTTTGGCAAAGAGGATTCAGGGTTTGGGAGAATAAGGGTTATGATGGGTCTTTTTGAGGGTAGTGTAAATTTACACCATGTTTTCTATTCTTGAAACTTGTACTTCTGATTTTGTCGAATGTTTTTGTGTGTGATACTTTTGATTGTGCCGTAGCTTGCAGTGTGTTGGAAGATGAACAATTGTAGTGAACATGAAGCGATGAATAAGACTGCCTTGAGAAACTACTAATTACAGATAATGCACGTGGGGAAGGTCCACTATGCCCTAGTTTCATGCCTCATGTTAATGGTAGGAGGTGAAACCAAGTACACAAATAACAGTGAAATGTACAAATAGCAATTAGTGATTGCAAAGCCACACCTTATCTTTGTGCACCATAAAATATGTCTGCTGCCACCATTTGGCCATCTAGGGCAAGGTTGGGATGAAGTCTTTCCATTATTTTTTCTGTCAAGAAGGAGGTTGAGTTGGTATACAAAAATTGGAACAATTTCAACATCCTGTATTTTCTAAGGTATTATATCCTGTTTCGTTTTGTTTTGCTTGAAAGTTGAGTTGGTTAAAAAAACTTAACAGTTTCAACTTCCTGTATTTTCAGAGGTATTATCCTGTTATCGTTTTGTTTTGCATGTTTTTTTTTTCATTTTGTTTTGTTTCAGAAGAGCCTGTGGAATGTGCTGGTACTTAAAGGGACACATTGCCTTTAGGATTGGGTGCTTTCGCTTTGAGCTAGAAAAAGCATTTATTATGAAAATAATATGGTTGGAAAGATGTTTTAAAAATAGAATATAATGATTCACACAAACATCCTTCAAAATTGTGTGGTTTTCCTTTCACTTCATGAACTGCTGATAACATGGTCCACCATTTCGTGGAGTAAAAAATTCTAGCTTAAAGCGAAAGCGCTCAATCCTAAAGGCAATGTGCCCCTTTAACAATTAAGTTTCATTGTTAATGATCAGGTACCAAACAAACAGCACAAACCACTCAGTCAAACTCAAAGTGTGTTTATTTGAAGGTCAGTCATAATAGTGTGTTTATTTCCAGGTCTTTATTAGACACTAAAAGCCCTCATAAATGCTGTCAAATGTGTGGAGCATTTTTGTAAACAAAGCAGCTCAGTGGTTGGCATTTTATAAAATTGTCAACTGTTGAAGTGATGCAAGACCAAACCTAAGGGGTTGAAACTCCTGCTGGTCCATTTGACATCTTCTTGCTAAAAGTCCCCGTATAAAAGCCAAATTTTTATATAATTTATTTGTTTATTTATTTATTTAATTATTATTATTTGTTGGGGGCGCGTTAAAATTATAAAGGTATCCCAGAACACACATAGAACCAGCACTATTAGTGCAAGCCTTGAATCAAATCTTTATTCTCACTTATCCAACACCATTTAAAAAAACAAAAACAAGGAAAGACAAACTTAGTGCTGGTAGTAAGGTTAGTCAGTGTTTTTTAGCCTTGATTTAGTGCAACTATACATACTACACAAGTGTATTTGGTTCATATTACCTGTTATGTCCCCCCCCCCCCCACCCTGTACCACACATGTAATATACATAATTCTTTTGTTACTGTTTTATGTTCATATCTACATGAAATATGTACTTGAAGTCTGTCATTTGTACTGTGCTCTCTCAAAGTGTGATTTTAGGTTGCAAAGTGTAGGTAGCAGGCCTTAAGTTATACTTCATGGAGGGCAACGGAGGCAATTGCCTCTGTTGCTCCTGGTCGCCTTGGTGCCCCTTGAAATGTTCAAATAGCAATTTACAGTTTCCTCAAAGAGGTTTCCCGATTCCAAGGAGAAAAAACCTTGGTGCCGTTGCCCTTTCAAAAACAGAACTCAGGAATTCAGAAAAGCTCCAACGAGGGGATATTTTGTAATTTCTTTAATGAAACCAATGTCGAATGATGCCAGGTTTACAAGTGATTTTTATAATCACTGTAGCTCGCTAGCCTGAGGAAACCTGTAAACAAGGGTGCTTGCTATGTGAACCAGAAACACCAGGGTTAACCCCTACTCTTCCAGTAAGTGTTCTGGGTGCCTTGAGGTGCACTACCAATCCTCATACATGGGACCAGTTGCATGGGACCTACTGCTTTAATGTCCCATCCAATGGACAAAGCATGGTAAGGTACGCTCAAGGACACAAGTGCCATGACTGGGACTCAAACCCACACTGTGCTGAACAGAAAAAACCATGATTTAACCACTTCGCCACAACACGCCAATACGCTTGTGTACTATTTAAATACCGAACTGGCAACAGCTAATCTCTCTCATACAAACATTAAGTTTAATGTCTACAAATAATTATGATTTGCACAAATCATTAAGTTGTGATTCAGTAACTAGAGGAGTAGACAACAATATACTTTATTCTTGTCATCATGACATCAGCGGTTAGCTTGGTCAAAAAATAGGAACACCTAGAAAGTTTTACTGGTGGGTTGGATGGTGTGTAAACTGCAAGTGGAAATGGGTTGAATGCTTCCAAAGCTAAACCAACAATTTTCCAGCTCTCTTCCCTTTAAGAAAGTGTTCTTCCATGCCACCAGGAGTTGTTAAAGCCATGTGTTTTTGTGACTTCTGCCATTTATCATTATGCTCTTTGACCTGATGTCAAGTCCCATAAAAGCAGGTTATTAACCTATATGGATTGTGGTTACTACTTTATTTCTTTTCCAGGCATGCCTTTATGGTTGAATTTAAATCTGACATTTCCTTGTACTCCCAGAGCTACAGCTTTGCAAATTTTTATTTAATTTTTTTACAGCTTTCAAATTATACAGCTTTTTTTTAAAATCTTTCAAAATTAGCTGAAACCTTAAAATTATCATGTTCAGGGAAGGTACATCATTGGTTTAAAAAAAAAAAAAAAAAAAAAATCCCTTCTAGTTTTCCATCAGCACGCTATCAATGAGCACACCATCAAACAAAGTGGTGTGAAAATACTTTCAATACATTGTCAGGTTTTGGGGAAGAAGAACTTGAAAGGTTTGTGTTTTGTTGTGGTTTTTTGTGCATTCCAATGTCTGGATGATGGTGGTTCGTGGGGTCTTCATCAAATGCTATTGCCTCAACTTGGACAGTTTGTTTGTTTATCTTCCCAAGGAGGGAACTTCGGCAAAGCCATAAGGGGGATATAAAAGCCAAGCTTGCAACAGCCAATCTCTCTCAAACAAACATTGGTTTAACTATGATTATGAATTGCACAAAATAATAAATTATGATTCAGTAACAAGACGAAAATACTTATTTTAGACAATGTGAAATCAGCCATTAGCTTGGCCGGATTCGAACCCACAACCTTGTGATTGTAAATCTCTGCAGTCTAACCACGGTGACAACAGGATTGCCGACTTTTACATTGTATTAAAATCTTATGGTTGTATTAAAACCTTATTTGCCAGATGCAAAAAGTGTATGTGTTGTAAAAAGGTTAGAAGAATGTAGATGAACCAAACTTCTGACAGTGTGCCAGATAGGAAACGATTCTGTGAAGGTTTTGTTTCTGGCGTGTCTTAAGCTTTGCCGAGCAGTTTAGTGCATCAGACTCAAGTTTTGGTGGCTGAGTCAATAGGGTGTGGGTTCGAATCCCGGTCATGACACTTATGTCCTTGAGCAAGGCAGTTAACTGTAGTTGCTTCTCATCACACAGGGGGTAAATGGGTACCTGTGAGGGCAGAGATGGTTTCTTGTAATTGGTGTGCTTTATACTTGGCAGCACAGGCTGTATACTCCCCAAGGAGTAGTGAGATGGCTTAAGGAATGAAATCAATTGCATTTTTTTACAGCGACCAGGGGGTAATAATGTTTGAAGAGTAATGATCATTCTTTGAAGTTGAGCTATATAGAGAGTAGATATATATCTATTTTTTAACACTTTGTAATCAGTGAACTTTCGGATTGAAAATAAATCTGTTTTCGTTTTTGATAATTACCAACCGTGTACACCAAATCTAAGCTTGCACTCTGAATATAATCCAAAATTATTTAAACTTCTGAAGACATGTTAGCTCTCTACCAGTGCACCCAACCCACCCCCATATGGAGGGTTAACAGGTAACCAGGTCACCTACTTACACCCCTCTCTGGGGAGTAGGGTGAAGACAGCCACACACTGGTTGAGTCATGAACCAGGGTCACATTTGGTTAGTGATCACTTGGATCATGGATGGAAGATCTCCTTTTCAGGGTTGAGGAGTAGGGTATTACAGACCACCTGTCCATCAACAGTGGGTGCAGTAAGGGTTTCTGTTAGTGAAACTGATGATGGAGATCTGGATAATGAGGTTGGGGGTATCATGATAGGGTCAGGATACCCAGTTTGTTTGGGGTCAGTAATGGCTTGTAACACCAGCTGAGCCTAAACCTATAAATATACAGTTAATTAGCAGGTGGATACACCTGTATCATGTACATGTACATGTACATGTACTTCTTTTTATTTTGGGTAATACTTTATTGGGGTAAAGCTGTATGGTGCATGGTACAATGTAGCCTACACGTGTACATGTATTGTACAGTGTTTGGTAAGAACATTTAGTGGTACATGTTCCATCCTCTATGGCACATGTTATAACTTGGGTTTAAAGTAAACCTTTTTCATAAATGAACATTTTGGAGACTTATTGCTGGCATCAGACATTTAAAGGTTTTCCAGCGGAATGTCGTTACAATTGTCAGGAGTGCGATTCAAGACTCATGATTTGTGACTCCTACTCGACTTGAGTCACATTGGCAAAAGACTTGGACTTTGAATTAGTGAGGGTAATTTTTTGCCAACAACAGCTTTGTAATTGGGATCCTTATTTTTTTATCGTAATGGGCGATGGGAAAAATGTACGGCACCACAGCAAATATTATACACAATTACAAGTTCATTACAAAGCATTAAACATGGGACACTTTTGTTGTCATTCCTAATTCTTGATCTGGTCAGTAATCAGAAGAGAGTCCAGATCATGTAATAATTTAATAAAGTAATAAACCACAAGGTAAACTGACTAGGTAATTTTATATAATTTTGGTTTGAACAAAGAAAAATTGACTAGAGTCGGACTTGACTTTGTGACCTCCAGATTAACATGCTGGTGCTATACCAACTGAGCTATCTAGCCCTGCCACGGTGTTGGTGGTGTCCCTATTTTGTAAATATTTTTGTTCTGGGGTGCCAGTCAGAAGCTATATACAACTGCTTATCGTCCTGTTTTGTTTTGTTTTCAAAAAGAGGAGGATGAGGGCCTTTTTATTTTATATTATTTATATTTATTTATAAGGAGGAAAGAGCCAGAGATTGCACCCAAGGAAGACAGCCAACATTAGGGCTAAATAGTTCAGTTGGGAGAATACTTGCACGTTAACCCGGAGGTCGCTGGTTCAAGTCCTGCTTTTAGGGTAAAGCAAATATGTGGTTGTTCAACTCAAAATTATAAAAGTTTAAAGTGATTTGTGACTGGGACTTGGACTTGACTCAAGTAAAACAAAAATTGACTCAGATTTGACTTCAGGATGACTACAACTCTGAAATTCTAAAAAACTCAGATTCTAACCACCCCCTCCTCCCACTCTATGATGAGTCATGCCTGTTGGTGTCCCCTTCCTCCTGGCACTTATTGTGAGTGAGTACATGTATATGTAACATGTACACTTGTTTATTATCAATATATTTACCCCTGCTCATTAAATATGCAGAGTTCCACCCAAAGTGGGTGGAGCTATTTTGTATTATTCATAAGGTGGTGGTGTCCAGACCAGATTACCAGTACCAAACATAAATACTAAGTCACCTTGTTCATTTGAATATGAATGGAAACTGCTGAGGTAGAAGGGGGTATTGTTAACCACCAGAGAGTAAACAATACAAAATAAATCCAGTTTGAATTAACTTTCGAAACCACTGATTCTAGAAGAATGTCTAAATTAATCCATGGAGGTCCATAGAGCAAGGAAATAGCTGGTTTTATATCCAAAAGGAAATACCACAGGATGTTTAGGAATCTATTTTTGAAATAAACTAATAATGGCTACAAGATTACCTAGGAAATAGGGCAAGTAAAAGAAATACACCAGTTGATCATCTTGGTTTTTTTCCCAAAAAGTGGAGGATGAGGGCCTTTTTATTTTATACCTATATGATTTTCTTTTTTTATGAGGAAAGAACCAAACTTAACCCTAGAAGTCCAAAATATGGGTAAACTAAATCAATCGCTGAAAGAATGGGAGGTTGGGGGGGGAGAAGAATTTTAAAAAGTGTGTTTCCGAGTTGTTTTTCTATCAATGATTCATTCTAAGCATGGTTTAAATTTAAGCCTTTTGTATCTCAAGTTTTCCAATTCCATGGCAGGTGCTATGATTTTGGGGTCTGTGTATTACAACAATGACACCAGTCATGGCTGGACCATTGAAAAAACTTGTATTGTATGCAGGAAAAAAAATAGTTCCGAACTTCCAGTTTTACATGTGACTGGATACTGGCATCAATCATGCAGTATAGGTGGTCTGATTCTGTGTAAATTACAGTCACAGACACAAAGGGTTTCTGAAAATCTCCAGATTGAGGGAATTCTGTGTCACAGTTGAGTTACTAACTGTCAAGGCATGCAGCTTTTCAACTGATCAGCTGATTACCTTGTTTTGGGTTTTTCAGCTGTGTCATTGAACACAGTACAGACTCTATCCATGAATGGAATTTTCCTCTTTTTTTCTGACCAACTGCATGCCTGAATGTCAGATTAGGGCCAAAAGGTTAAACCTCTGTGTAAGAGAGAATGCAATAATAAAGCAATTTATTGCATTCATTTATTTTCTTTCTGCTGAGCTTTCAGGGAATTAGTACAAGAGCAGTACACATGACATGACATTTTTGTCTAGAAAGCTAAAACTCTGCGAAGCGAGATTTTCCTTTCTAAGGCCGAGTCAAATCAGTGGCTGCAGCTAAATCACCATAGACTGCAAATCTCAAGCAGATTCAAACTCATTGGACCAAATTGGTCCCAACCATATTGAGTTTTAAGTGGGCACGGTTTTTCTTCTTCAAATACTTTAGTTAGACACATTTTTGTATGGCTATAAAAATAACATCTTCTTGTTTTAGAGTAAATTTTTGCCCTGAAATGTATTATGGTAAAGTAATTTCAACAAACCAAGAATGTTATCATTAAACCTATGTAATGGTTGCAAAAATTTGGGCAAGATTGGCAAATTGGGGTTTATTAAACAAAACACCATCATTTATGTCCAAACTTAAACTTTGTTTCAATGTTAATTTTAACAAAATACATTTATTATATAAAAAACTAATATTGTAGTTGTAACTAGAATTTGGTATAAATAGGATTGAAAAAGAAGATTTAATTTTGTAGAAAATAAAATATTAATTTTCTTCAGAAACATCATGGGAAAATTTATGTTTAAAAGCTTGCAAAAAACAGTTAATGTCCTGAGGTTTTGACCCTAGCAGAGTCTTTCTCGAAGGCTGCATGACAACACAAGACACATAAACATGTATGCAAGTGAAACAGAAGCAATCAAGTGGAAATACATGAATAGAGAGAGAGAGAGAGAGGGGGCAGAAAGCACAAAGAAAAAGCAAAATGGCAGCTCGATGAAACATGCTTTGGAGGTTTTTTTCATTACAGCATTGCCTCATGTTATTTTTATAAGTCTCCTTGTAATCACAATAACAATTGTAAAGGTCAATAGTGCCAATAGAAGCCTGAAGCTATAACAAACCTTCCCATAACAGCCGAAAATGCTTGTTGAGGAATATTTGCTGGCTGCTTCTAACAAAGCCAAGAATGTTTCATTGTTGGCTTAATACTCATTGTCAACAATAAATATTCACAAGTCCTACCTGGTGGTGGCTGGTGGACACAAGAGATTCACAGTTGGATGACTTCAGACTGCTGAGGTATACCATGACTGATATGTGGCAGACGGTGCCCCCCCCCCCAAAAAAAAAATATATATATATAATAATAATAATTCCCATACTTTAACCATAGAGAAAGAACTCTCCATGCTTTACTCTTTTCCTCTTGTAAAGAATCCCCCCTTCTAAAATCCTCTAAAAAATTCCTCGGATATTCCCAGACACAATGAAGACTTAATAAATGGGGTGGGAAATCAGAATTACATGCTGGTGTGATATTTCAGATTGTGTTTTTATTCTCGAGGTCCAAATTTACTAAAGGCGGATGTACAAATGACAAGTTTACTTGAAGCAAAAAGCCCTTTACACCGAAGAAAGTGGTGATGGTTTTCTGAAAAAAAACAGATAGTCATTCTTCTCACCAATTTGTTTTCAAGAAACTCATGGCTTTGAGATATTCAGCGGGTCGAATAAAGCAAATTGGTCATGAAGAACATTTCGCTATGAAAGTTAAACATGGCATCCCTTTTTTCCCCTCAAAAATGAAACTTCAAAATAGTGTTCTGTACAGTTGTTGTTAACCCTCCATGGGGAAAACAAAGGGGGAACACAAAAATCTGAATTTCCATTTTCTGTATCGAGGGCATTCAAAGCAATAATCCCGCAGCGATAACAAGAAAACAACCATTGAATTTTTGTTTAGCCAACATGGGTTTTGCATCACTTTGGGGCATGATTAAATGTTATTGTCCATAACCTGTGTGGGTTGATTTACAGTGAAGTGATTCTGCTGGTATTTTCTTCATAAAAGAGAAGAACCCTTTTCAGCAAACGTGACTACGTGAGAATCCATAGTTCACTGTTTGAATTTGCTCATTTAGTTTATTTTAAATATTGACCAAAGCTACTGCAGAGCTAAGAGCTCTCCTGGTTGTTCTCCTTAGTCTGTTTGAAGAAACTGAAATTGGCATTCCTTTGGTGTATTGTGTTCATCAAGGCTTTGAAATAGGCTGCATTCTTGAATCCAGATAATTTTGGGGGTTGAAAAAAGATTTGAATAAATCTGTTCATGGAGAAAACGATGACCAACTTGACCTACCACTGCCACTTCGTCTCTGGAGGCACATAAAGCAGTCTGGTGGGTGCCAATATGGCTCAGCAGGCCGGTTTTTATATCGGGTTTCCTTGGCGTTTAATGCCTGAGAATATTTTCTATTCCCCAGGGACAGGATGCCCCCAGCTCTCACCCTCAACCATTTGTACTCCTGGGTGGAGAGAGGCAGTTGTGATGAAGTGCCTTGCTCAAGGACACAAGTGTTGCAACTGTCTAGGCCAGGATTCGAAAATCAGGCCAATGTAACTTAAGTCTTTCCTCCTAAAAAACCCACACAAACCTTTGTAATGGCTGCCACAACAATGATTCTTATTGAAATCATTGAGGAAGGGTCAAAATCAGCCACATGTCTGCTTTGAAAGGCCAAAGTGACTATATATTTAAAAAAAAACTTTATAACAAACCGCTCAGTCTAATAATGGTGAAGTACAGAATCCTTGAATATGTTTGTACTAAACTTCAAAACGGTATGCATTACCATCCATATATTCAAGGTCATAATTTTTCAAGTGCACTCCGAAAGTTAAGTGCATAACTGTGGGGACCTCCAGTAGGCATTGGGTGGGCCTTGTGTTTTTTTGTTACTCCCCATGTGGTGTGGTTTAAGGTCAGGGCTATGAGGGTATGAGATTCCACACACACCAGGTCCCAGTCCCTGCTAGTAATACATGTGTTGTAGGTCAAATTCTTTGTAACAAATATCTCAAGTATTTGGTTACTATAAGGAAGGATAACTGGTTATGGAATACTAGTGTCAAGAACAATACGCTGTGAAAAGTTGGTGCATGTACAAATTAGGTAATTGATATGAAAAGAAACACCATTTGAAAAAAAACTTAATTATTTGTATTTTTAATGATTTTAAATCTTCTGACAAAATCTTTACTAGGAGTCTTCCAGGGAAGTACAAAAGCGAACCCCCCCCCCCCCCCGAAAACCCAACTTGTCATCAAAACGGTGTGTCTGCCAAAAACGCCTGGTCATAAAATTCTTAAAGCCATTATTCGTACACACACATGTATAATCTAGCAGGAACTTGATTTTAATGTCTCGCACAGTCCTTATTCTGTATCCAGTGTTGTCGTGCTATTATCTACTTATTTGTAACTTGACAGCAGTCTTGGGTGCTCCACTACAGAAGGCATTGTCCTTCTCTCGGATGACACCCCATTCATACATATGTGTCCTGTTTATATTCAAATTTTGAAGAAAAAAATTGTATAACCTGGTGTAGTCTATTAGCTTTTGTATTATTTATTATTATTATTATTTGTTGTATGAATGGAAATAAAAACAAACAAACCTGGATGTCTGAGAGCGAGACTGAAACCAGGACTGTAAGGTTTGGAGTGGGGGGGGGGGGGGGGGGGGGAGGGGGAGAGCCGGGAACCGAGACTGAGATTGAGACACACCAAAATCCAGCTAATTGTGACCAAGACTGGTCTCAAGGCTTTCAACACTGGCTGTATCTGAATTATTTCTTTGTACTCTTAAAAGATGTAATGTAGGTTCGATATTTTGGCCGATTGGCCTCATATTTGGACCCTAGCAGACTCTGTCTCAAAGGCTAATTGACAACACAACACACACAAGTATAACTAGTGTTAACACAAGCAGTCAAGTACAAAGAAGTGGAAAGAAAGGAGCAGCATGCAGTCAGACTAATTAAGCAAGGGATGAACAATAAAATTATAAACATGGAATGACAAGTATGGCTCTTTGCATTTGTTTCAGGTCAGGGCTTGCAAAAGATGATCAGTTTTAATGGTACATTAGTACCCGTACCTGGAATGGTGATTAATTTTCATAAACACTAGTGTACAAATGTATTATCCTTGCACAAGCACTCCATTCTACTACTCACTAGTTCAAGGCTCTCCTGTGTATCATGTCACTCAGGACCACACACACCAGCTGAAACTCAAAACCTCCATAGACCAGAACCCCTACCCCCTAGTTATGACATGACTCAGTGGTCCTTTAGTAACTGTTCTCACATCATTATTACTGATTGGAAAAGTGCTTTCAAATAGTACAAAACCAGTGTATTTGGGTTGAATATTTCTCCTGTAATTATGGCTTGACAAACGTATTTCTCAGAGTGTAGTGCAAACTTCCCGTCGCCCAACCCTCACTTCTTCACCAACTTAGGGTGAGAGAAGTTCATTGAGGTACAGTGGTGCCTTTTCTTTCATAGCTTTCCAGCGAGCAATAACAATTTTGAAGTGATTTTTTTTACAGACTGGAATCCAGTGAAGTCGGTTTAAGAACAGGTGTGATGTGACCATGTTTACAGGTTTTTGATAATATGCAGCGGTTCTGAACATATTGTAACTTTTTGATGAACTTGTTGTTGATGCCAAAGAGCAGTGAATTTCCATTATCCAGCCTGGATGTAATGAACGCATGAACAAAGATAGAGGCAGACTCTTGACTGAGGATCTTACGAAATGCTGTTGATTTTTTCTTATAAAAAGCTGATTGATCTTGGATTCCATGGACATGGTGTTGTCGAACATCCAAGATTGAGAGCAGTCTTGGAACAAAGAGCTTGTCTGGATTGTGTAAGTCCAATTGTAATCCAAGTCCATTTGTATTGTAGTCCAAGTCCAGTTGTAGTCCAGTCTGTTCTCTTGATATAAAGACTTTTGTGTTTCGTTTTACAATATGTTCATGCTTGTGCATGTAAAAACAACGTTTTGCTGTGAATTCCACAGATTGTTATAATTCAATAGGATGATTAAAGTAAATTTATTAGATGTAGGGCCTACCTATCAAATGGGGTCTAATTTGATACACAAACCCTCAAACACAAATTTGACCTTTTACCCTTGAAACTGACCTTTAAAACCATAACCAAGGGTGGTATTCACCCTTATTTGTTTCCCCATTCTTTGATCTTTGATCTTTGCCTGTTTGCAGTCCAAATTGTAATTTCACTCATTGCCTGGTCCTCAACAGTCATGATAGAGTAAACTACTTACATTGGGACTTGAGAACTAAATACTTCATCCTTCAATAGGATCTGAACGTCAAATTTCATCATTCCTGACCGAAAACCATTTACCAGGTAATGTTTGTCCAAAAACGTAAACACCTTTGAACTTTTTGGGTCATTAAGTTCAGCCTTTTACCCCGACCCAGCTGCAGGCTGTTACGTCTGGGTCATTTCTCTATGGTCTGTGAGAGAATAGTTCATGTATCTGATAGATAGAAGTGAAGGAAATGCATTTATTAAATTATGTTTTGGGCAATTTTTTTACCTGACATGCCTGGCGATTAGATACATACCCTGTGGGTTTTTTGTTCTGTATAAGTTAAGTTAACTAAAGAAAGGTCTATAGCTTTAAGTTTCAAACTATAAGTTTCAAACTATGTTATAAACTATAAACTATAAGTTGTGTGTAGAAAGGAATTGTAAACACTCGAGTTTATATGTTGTTCACTACCTTTTTCAGGTGGGGAGGAGGAGTGAACTAAACTTAGATTGAATTGTTAGTCTGTTGTTTTAAACAAAGTGTTTCTTTTTGTTTTTATTTAAAGTGAATGTGAAGATGATTACTTAGTTACCGTGCTGCACCAAAATCTCAGGCATGACATCCCATACTTCACCACGCACTGTATCTGTGTTTGTTTCAATCCCAGCTCATACACACTGCCTCAAGAGCTCAACCAATTTCATTGTCACCATTTTTAGAACAACTTTGTCCACACGACTCAAAAAAAACCAAAAGTTTCTCACCTTGGCAGCTTCTGCTATGTTTGATCTTTGACCCTTGATGCTTGGTATTGCCCATGAGATTGCTCAAGAACTCTTTGGTGTTTATGAAAACACTTCAGAAGTTTAAAGGGACAGAGGGACCAGAATAAATGTCACAAGTTAATGTAATTTCCAATCCTCTTGTTTAAAAACACCTTGCAATAACCAATAACTGGTGAGAATTTCAGTGTTATTAGCTATGTGGTTCTGGCTTAGTAAGAACGACTACAGACAGGAGTTCGTCAAGGAGTTTGTGCACATTCTTATCAGGCTTTTTTTTCGATTGCAGCCAATTAGAATTAGCAATGGTGATTTGTGATTCGTCTTCAAATGCTATATTTCTTTACAATACATGTATTTCAGGTCACAATTCTCTCGTGGATTGGTACTTGCATCACATTTTACAATCAGGGAGCCACCAGGACCCAATTTCATGACTCTGCTTACTGCAAGCAAAGAAACGGTGCTTATGGAAGCAGGTTCCGCGCTTGCATTGAAGTGTATTTCACGGGGTAGCATGGAATTTTGCTTGTGCATGTGCGTAGTCTACGTTAATAGGCATTCTTCGCTTAAACAGCCATCGCAGAAATTTGGCGCTTGCCCTGTAAGCGGAGAATGGTGATCGTAAGCTCAGAATTCAGCAGTAAGCAGAGCCATAAAATTGGGCCCAGATTGACACCCCCCTAATAATCAAACTCAAACTCTATCTGAAAAAAATGTATAGAAAAATAAATAAGTAAATACATGGCTTGAAGACTTAAAATAATTGAGACGAGAAAACAATTTATTCAGAAATGGCATTTCTGTTGATGAGTTGATGAGATTGATTTCATGACAAGATTATGAAGGGTAGCAGGTGCTTTCTTTGTATGCTCATTGACTGTCTTTTCTATGATGGGTTTGTATGTAATATGACAATTGACATTAATTCCTCAGTTAATTTGTCAAAATATAATTTCTCAGATCAGAAAATATATGTGGTGTATTAGATTGTTTTCTGTCTTGGATGAACTGAAGAAAATCATGCTGTAAATGCAGTTGATCAAAGGAAAATCTTTGAAGGCAGAATACTGACCGAACTGGGCAAGGGTTTGTCAGGTACATGTTCATGTATTACATCACATCTGACTGGTACCCTCAAACAAAGATATTGACAAAATAGGGAGACCGCAAACATTAGGGCTAGATAGCTCAGTTGCAGGGCGCCAGTACGCTAAATTGGAAGTCGCAGGTTCAATTCCTGCTCTAGTAATTTTTTCTTTGTTCAACCCCAAATTATTTAAAATTTACCTTGTCAGTTTCCCAGTTTCCCTTGTGGTTCTTTACTTGACATCACAGAATCGTTACAGTTCAGTAACTGTGTGAGGGTCAGGGTAACACATGCAGTTATTCTTATCAATTACCAGTAAACATCAGCTTATTGAAGGTTGACTCCATTTGATCTCATGCAAAATCATTCTTGAAACATTCTCCCATTTTATCACCTGGCACTTCTGTCTTATGTATATCCACACTTGCCACTTTGACTGTTGGTCCTAGCTCACTCCATAACAGACCCATAAATTCATATTTGTGGGACTAATATTTGCACCTAGGGACTGATGATTTACCTTGCTGGGCGTTTTCTCGAAGTTACAAACAGCTGACGTGTTTGAAACAATGACTTTTCGGGGTTTACCTGCCATATGGAGGGATTTGTGTGAGTGTTCGATTACAGGTCTAGGGCTCCAAAAGTCACCCCATAGGCTTGTCCTACTGTTGTATCTCGTGGGCATAGGAGAGAACCAATGCACAACTCTACTCACATATGGCCCTAGCCAGGAATCGCACCAGGGCCACAGTGGTAAGAGGCAAGCGCTTTACACACTAGCCACCAATGCCACCCAACTATTCGTGTCACTGCTCTCTTACATCAAGATGAAGCGCAGCACAGTACTGGCAGAATTTAAAGGGTGTGTACATTTGGTTATTGCCAAAGACCTGTATCCACACTTGATGCGACCCAACATATACATGAAATAACAAACCTGTGGAAGTTTAAGCTCAATCGGTCTGTTGTGGGCTTACAATTTATGGTAATCTGTTTGGTGCATCAATTAGGGCTAAAACTTATTGTGATGGTGCAACCATTGATTGTACAATCTGAAGAATAAATGCAAAACTCCATAGAAAACTCCATAGTTGTAATCATATTACAATCCAGTGGGAATAAAGGGAATTTATCGCTCTCCAAGAGATGTGACGACAGTTTTTTGTTTCTGTTCCAAATTTTGCAGCTGTTTTATATTATGGCAATTGTTAAAGTCTTCATTATTTGTTTGTTTGCTCCAAAATCATGAATAGTTTTATAGCTGGTTTTAGTGATGTGTTTGTTGTTTGTTATGTTTCAAAACCTGGAGTGTTGGCCTCAACATTTGAACCATCTTTGTGGTTTGTGAAGCCAGAATGAAAAATATATTTATCAATTTTTGTAATGTTGGCAAAATGTATGGTTTTATGACAGATGTGAAACTAAAGCAGTTGTGTTTAAAAGTGGTACTGTACTTGACTGCTTTTCTTTGAATCAAAATAAGGTTTATTATTGGTAAGCTGGCAAAACTGAAGCTTCTTGTTTTGCTTTATACTCTCTTTGAGTCAAGATGAGGTACAGCGAAGTTGGTCAACAGCAGCCTCAGATATAATATATTCTATATTCTTGACATTTTAAGTTAATTGATTCCTGGAATGCATTCTGTAAAAAAAAAATTAAAAACAATTAATTTATCATTTATTTATTCAATTATCAAGTTATAAACCTCAAGGGTAATTAACTGACTGGGTAAATGTTTAATAATTTTATGTTGAAAAAAGAAAATTGACTAGAGTGAGATTTGAACCAACAACCTCCAGTTTAACGTGCTGGTGCGTTAAACCGGAGGTTGTTGGTTTAAATCCCGCTCTAGTAAATTTGTCTTTGTTCAACCCAAAATTTATTTATTCATTCAGGCTCCAGAAGCTCAGAATAAGAAACTTGGGAAAATTTTCTACAAACATTCTTTTTTATCCCAACCTCCTTCCTCTTTCAGCAGCAGACAGCACAGAGTAGAACAAGTGGTGATTTGTTTGAAACATGGGTTAATGCCCCAGGCCAGGCTTTTAGAGTTCACATTGCAAGGAACTGCAGGTCTAGTGGGACTACTCATGTATTGTGATACAATCACCTTAGCTATTTTCAGTGATTGATCAAAGACTTATTAGCTTAAAGGGATGGTATGGCTTTTTTTTCTCTCTTTCTCTCTCTCTCATCCTCAAATTGTACCCCGCTTGAATCACTGGTACCACTCTCACCACAGCCTGTCTTTCCAGAAGACAGGCTGGGCTGGTTTTAAGAAGAGTAAAACAATTCACATCGAAGCACAACATACAACTGCTCCAAACGAGGACAATTTAAAAAATCTCAAAACTCTGTTCAAAACTCACTGGTTAATTCAGTGTTTTCCTTTTGTAAGTGTTTTGGGGCTACATGTGGGATGTTCATAAACATGTAAAAACTGTTTATTATTTTTATACAGCCAACCTGTGAAGTTTCAGACAATTACATTTCAATTAAAACAACAAAACCGGTTTATATTTTGTCAGATATTTTGTAACATTCATTGTACCCTTGGGACTATTTTTAAATATTTATCATTTCTATCTCAACTTTGACAGTTGTTATCAAGAGAGGAAAGTTTTCTCAGATATTATCTTCTTGTTTTGTTTGTTCAATGATTTATTAAGGTTTGTAGGAACACCTGCCATGAAAATAATCTCCTCCATAGAAGTTGCAGTGGTTCTGGAAGGAACGAGTGGTGTGACACTTACAACTCAATGTTTCAATCAGTGTGTTCTGATCATCTTAAGTAGTCTTGGTTCCAAGACGCTCCAGTTGTGTAGTCACGAAAACCTAACCGCTATCTAAACCGCTATCACCCCAATAACCACTCGCCACTAGAGGGCGCTCTCATTCCCGTAACCGCTATCACACCACGAACCGCTCTCACAGGAGCAAAATTCCCAAGACGCTCCTGTGAGCGCGGTTCGTGGTGTGATAGCGGTTACAGGAATGATAGCGCCCTCTGGTGGCGAGTGGTTCGTGGGGTGGTGAGAGCAGTATGGAAAGCAGTTAGGTTTTCGTGACTACATGGTTCATGACTACACAACTGGAGCGTCTTGGAACCAAGACTACATCTTAAGGAGCATGCTGCAATCCTTGAAGATGGTCAGAGCTTACTGATAGATCTCATTTAAAGATTATTTTAATGTACATGGTGTTACCGTAAACTTTACTGGGTAGAATCAATCTCCACCATGCAAAGTTTCAAATCCTAATTGTTCAATTTTTTAAACTAGGATAGAATTTTAGGGGGGGGGGGGCATAAGGGGTGCACCATTTTTTCTAGGGGGGAACTTTTGGGCAATAAAAACTATGTTTCTGATTGCATTTCTCTTAAACAAGCCCCATTGTCAGCGCTCTTGTTATGCTATTTGCTATTTTTCATAAAATAATCTGATGGGTGTAAAAAACAACTGCACATTATTACTTGAAAGCTTATAAAATGTAACATATTACCTAATTGTTGTTAATATCAAAACCCCGGGCCAGATTCAAATGGGGAGGTGGGCACCTGAGGGGCACATACATCAAATGGGGGTTGACGTTCCCCCTGCCCTGTGCCCCCTGTAGTTATGTCACTGCTTTAATGGTCTTATTTTAGTTTGCCTGAGAAAGGAAATGTTCTTTGCCCAAGGCAGAATGTTGGCATTAAGAAATCTGTTCATCAAAAAGCCTATTATCATATTATTTGTCCAAGCTTGACGTGTGAGGGCAAATCAAACATGCTGATCTTCACATATTTTATGATAAAAACATTTGCAGAGCTGCCAACTCTTCCTGGTTCTGCATGAGTTTTCCCTGAAAATAAACCAATCTTTCCATGTTCTGTGGAACAAATCTGAAAAATCTCCCTGATTGTGGAAACTTTTCCCCTCTTATTTTGAATGTAGTTCTTATTATCTCCATGATTGTTGTCCAAAATCTCCCTGATGTTGGCAGCTCTGCATTTGACTCCTTCGTTTACTTTATGCATTCCATTGGGATTGTTCTTGTCAATCCAAGAAATCGGTTTGGCTTTAAAACGCTTTCCCTGTTTACATTAGGATATTTTCTCTCTCGAGTCTTCCATTCTGGGATGTCTCAGAAAGTCTAATGTGTCACAATTGGCTGCATTTAGTGTATAAATCATTGGTTTATATTTGCCTTGCATAAAAATTAACTCTGTGGACTGGTCATCATGCAGTGACGATTTGTTGTTTGTTTTACTCACATGTTTTTATTTAAAAACATCAAACTCAAAATAGTGTGCATCTTTGACACTGTGATTTTTCATTTGCAAAATTTGTTGGACTCATTTAAGGTTTGCTATTTATGCTTATGGTAATTTGCATATTCATGAGATGTGATGGCACAGCAGGACATCATCTAGCTGTTGATTTATGCAAGAAACATTGACCTTTTGGTTTGTTGGTGAATGGTGATTCTGTTTCCTAATGTTTTTCAAGGTGTTTATTACCCGCCAATTCTTCAATTAACATTTAACCACAATCTGAAAAATTTCTTAAGGTAATCACAGTCCTTGTAACTCAACCATTGTGAGCTTTCAACAACAACAACATAAAAAATCACCAACAACAAACAAACAAACCAACATTCAGGAACTTTTAATTTATTATGTAATGTAATCATATCTTGTATTTTTATATATTTGTTTATAGGACACAAGTGAAGGAAAGAGTTTCTTGAAATATACAAGAAGAGACACTGGGTCATCAGGAAGCGGCACTGACTTTGAGCAGGCACCGGGCGGCAAGTCTCTTCAGAGGTACACATCCAATTGTTTGCATAATTTGTTTAGACTCTTAGTCCGGCAGCCAAAAGGCACTTTTTACCTGAACCTTGCAGCGGAGGATATATAACAGGTTTTGACTGATTTATGTTCAGTAGACCTTGTACAAACAGAATCTGCATGATGACACCCTGTGAAGTTTGGGCAATTCGAGATATAGGCGGAATATTCCTCCAATTTTATAATCCAGAATAGTCATGATATCAGGCTAACTATTGGTGGCGCTGTTTGCTTTTTATGTAACTTTAAAGTTAATTGAAATATTGCAAGTACAAAACATATTATTTGCATCACTTTAAATCGTACACAAAAACATTTGTAACAAAACATTGTTTATACTTTCCAAATATGTTTTAAAACATATTTTTAAAGAAAAGAATATTTCCAAATAATTTCAAGTTGTAGAAAGAGCCTGCAGTAGCTTGACACTTATCAGACTGGTACCATTCTGGTGCAATTTGTGAAATATTTGATAGAGTCTGGGTACACGCTGATGTAAACAACGGGACACGTGGAGAGAATTAGCCACATGATTATAGCTGTCTCGCTGAACATTCGACTGTTATAGGGCATAAGGGTAAATATTGTTTAGCAGCTATATTTTAACACGAACTTCCAAAGATAATATATCATTACATTCATATAACAAGTATTGTGACTTATTTACAGAGCCAGATTTTCAGCATTATTTGCAATAAGTTTGGATTTATAAAGACCGCTTACATAAATTATCAGTAACCTGGTCTGACGTGACAAATGAAATAATTGTATTATTATAAATCACATTGAGACCTGCCGTGTATTATATGGACTTAGAAAGGAGTTTTAGTAAATTACATTTCCATCACATGGATCAGGACACAATTGTATCCTTACATAACCTGATAATCTGAAACCTCCATCTTCCAGACCGGAGAGGATGTTGGGTTTTAGTTTTCGCAACAACTTAAACGGCAAGCAAAACAAACGGAGCTACAGGGACCCAGTCAGCCAAAGAAGCAACGGAGATGCTAATGATAATAAAATAATGTTGATACTGTCCCATCCATTGACACTGTATCTATTTACTTGTAATTTGAAAATTGTTTTTGTGACAAAACAAATCCAATTTATGGTAACTGTGCTGGGCTATCTCCACTTGTGTTATTTTATAACAGGGAAGTGGTCGGGAAATAGTTAAACCGAAATTCTGTGACCCTTTTGACTGTGCGGGTCAGTAGTGATGGGGGGGGGGGGGGGGGGGGGGGAGGAGGGGGGATTTTTCAGATTCTTTGTACGCTTCCTCATCTGTTGCATGTGGGTCGATTAAAAGAATCGGGCAAATCTCTGTACATTTTTAAAAGATGTGGGGTTGCAACAAGTGTATGGGAAATAACAGAATAAACGTGGGTGTCCGGGTATGTTTGTTTTTAGGAGTCACAAGGCGTTTATCCTTTGTTGTCTTCCAAGAAAGGTAGATCCAAAAATATTTCTGAAAGTCTGTGGTCGCTCTGAATAAGAGGCAATAATCTGTTGATTACCTGTGATATAACCTATTGTCCGGTTTTAGGTTGTCGTGAACACGAGAGGTGTTTTGGAGTTTTGTTTTACTTCTGGTTTCATACGATGTGATACTTTTACGATCTGCGTGTTCATTGCTTTTAAACAACATTGATCATCATTCTCCCTCAAATAATTCATATGAATTACAAAACTCATGAGGTTTGATTGTCCAAAAACGGTTAAACGCCTGTTACTCATGAACACAAACATACCCAGTGATATATCTTTATTTCCTATAGGCCTACACTACTGTCATAACCCTACATCTTTTTAAGATGTACAAAGAGATTTGCCTGAATCTTTATATCGACCAATATGCAACTGATGAGGAAGCAAACATGACTTCCGAAAGCTCTCTATTGCTACCCAATGGATATGAAAAATTATTCTTAATCTCGAACGCCCCCCTCCCTCCCCCTCCCCCACTTTCTCTCAAAATGCAACTCTATCTCCACAGAAATCAATGTAGAAGAGGGTACATGTACATTGTACTTCAGGGTTTCTTTAGTCGTACAAATACGCAGGTTGGATTTGAAGAATACTAGGCCTTGGCCACGCCCCTTGATGGATCGTACCCCACCCATCATCTATCATCCTTAAATACAATAATGTACGAATCTCTTTCAAAGATTTATTACAAAAAACTATCATAAATAAATGTACTTAGTTTTCTAATATCATGTGTGTTTGGATACAGTTACCGCCTCCTCCCACTAGCCACGCCCCTTCAGCATCCTACACCCTCTTTCGCCCAATTTTTTAAAGTTTTTTTTTTACATACTACTTCTTGGTAAGCTAATTGTATGTTTTTAGTGCCATTTTGGGGGTTACACGCTTGTATTGGTTGTGTTTACACCATAGGTATTGATAAATATCGATAAAAACATTAAATAATCGATATAAAAAATTGCCCAACCCTGAGGAGGGGTCATCACTCAGATTCTTAAACAGTATGACCTTCTTGTGTGGAATCTGCAAAAAAACATTATATATCCAACAAAACATGGTTCACCCCTTTGGCTGCCGGACTATCTCTTCAAGGGCCAAGTTATCAGTGGAAAAGGGATCAGGGGGCTTCATTAGGCTTGGTCTACTTTGGTGATAACTCTTTAGACCACATAACAACATGGTTACTCTCTTGACTCTCAAGGCTGAAGGCTAATCTTCCACTGTGACTTCATACATCCCACCGCTGCCACCAGTGTAATACAGAAAAAGTAAATAATTTATTTGAAGTATATAATGCTGCCAAATGTTACCTTTGTAACACATTAGGCTCTGCCAGATTTGAGTGAAAACAAAGAATAAAGCATATGTGAACAATGGGGTCAAAGTATTTTTTAAATCAAGGATGACCTTAAGCTATCTGGACATCTCATTAAATATCCGACTGGTGTTACAATATGAAGAGTAGTGTAGGGCTCAGGCAGTAGTTGGTAGGGAATTACTTGGCATTGGATTTGTTATGATATTTTAGTTTTGATGTAAGGCCATAGATCTTCTCACTTTCCCCAAGTGGCAAGTGAACCCAGGAAGACGGGAAGCATTGTTATTAAGCATGGTCTGGGCTTTTGCTAACTCACTTCACATACGTCTTTATGTCTCTGTCATTTGCTATTTTTCTTGCTTCTTTTCAAGATGTTTTCACCTAATTAGATTTTTCTTGTTGTTCTTCTCCTTGTTGATTGAGGATGATTCTTGTTTCTTTCTAGGGCTATGGAGCATCTTACCCGTCTCAAGTGCCTTGTGAATGGAGGAAGCAATCCCAGTACACAGCCGTCTTCTGCCAATGGACAAGTTATATCCTCCTAAAGATGCTGGTTTACTCTTGGGGTATAGAGAGGCGGATACTTAAGTACCTGTGATAGGCCAATTGTACAGGGTAAACTTGTTTTCTTCTTTCTGCTCTAAGGTATGTTCAAAAGAGAGAGAGAGAAAAAAAGCATTTTTAACCATTGAGCCATTGTCTAACAATGAAGTGCATGCCAGATGCTCTGTTTTTTAAAGGGCAAGGGTACCAAGGCATTTTCTCCATGGTAAAGGGCACCTCTTTGAGAAAATTGTAAATTTCTGTTGGAACATTTTACGGGCACCAAGGCAATGACCAGGGGCAATGGGAATGCCTCCATTGCCTCCATGAAGTATCAGGCCTGAAGTCTGCCTTTGCTGGATCCTTTTTTTTAGACACGTTTTTCTATTTTTTATTTAAAACAAACTTGTTATAACAAAGACCAGAGAAGTGATTCTTGATTTTCTTGTTCAGACAAGTTAAATTTCTTGTAATTTTGTTTAACTTGGTTTAAAGATGTTTTGATTGCTGACCATTGATTGTTGATTTGTGTTTTTGTGCACTTCCCAACCACTTTTTTGCATGATTGATTTGTTTTATAATATGCTTTTATGAACTTTTCGCTTTGAGGTTTGTCTTAAGCACTTTTCACACAACAACAGAAATCACCACGATCCCTTGACCCTTGCTGATGGTTTTTGTTGTTGTTATCGTATATGACTGATTTAGCAAGCTTTTACACATAAAAAAACCTGACAACCATTGTGCGCTATATGACAGTACACTGGTATCGAGCCAACAACTGCTAAATCTGTGGACCCTTGCTAAATTGCTCTCGTGTGAAAGGGGCTTTAGCTACAATACTTTGTTCTCTTGTAAATGAATTTGAAATGCTTTTCAGTCTGGTGGAACTGTAGGTGCTAAGTTAACAGATATTTTCCCTGTAATTTTTATTGGATCAAATCCTGACACCCAACAGCTTTTATCTGTTTGATTTGTTTGTTTGTTTGTTTTTGTTTTTTGCTTTGTCTTAATAAGTGTTATCGTTTGATTTTTTTCCAACTTAATGTTGATTTATAGGCAGAACTAGCAAGAAAGATGCAAACAAAAGTCACCTGTGAAAGTTTAAGTTGAATACCATGTCTACTTGTAGAGAAAACAGCAAAAAGCTGTCACCGTATTTTCATAAAGAACGTCAAATCCACCCACGTTTAGCGAGTTTACAGCGGGTACCAACCACATCTCTGGCCGCAGCATTTACAAACGAACACCAAGGACATTTGAATCTCGATCCAAAAGTTGCCTTTCAGCGATTTGTGGAGATTCAAAGTTGTGGACAAACTTTGATTGGTTTCTAATCATGTTTTATTTATTTATTTATTTATTTATTTATTATTATTTTATTTATTTATTAATTATTATTATAATTATTATTATTATTATTATTATATATACAAATTTTTTTTTGGGGGGGGCACTTCAGATAAAATAAATTTGCATGATGCTTACTAACATTGCCACCTTTATACCAATCACACATTTTTCAGAGTCTTTACCTATAACTGTGAACACAAGTTGGTTCCATGGTGTGCTCAAGGAAACTTGAAGATTGGAAAGAATTTCTCAAATATTGAAAACAATCCAAATATTGAAATACTACTACTGTGTTGCTTTCATACAGGCTTTAGTTGCCTTTGTTATTATATTATCATATATTGTATGAATGGCTCTTTATGCATTCTTATCATGTGTGTGCCTTTGGAAAATACCAAGTAGGTTGTCTGAGATGTCAGGGGAATACTTATAAATTTACATAAATTGAAATATCTAATACAAACATTTTTCTGAAATAATTAAAAAAAAAAATTGTGTGTGTGTGTTTATTCCCTTAAAATGTTTAATTTGTTCAGTCCACGATCTGTGGCAGATCTGTTCTATAGGTTTGAGTTCATCCTGGAAGCAAACAATGAATGGTGTACTTGGGATTCTTCGGGAGAACTTAAAAAATAATTGGTACAATTTTGTCACAGTATGATAAAGGAAAATTGCAACTTTCGAAATCAGTAACATGTTCGGTTGTTTCTTCAAATGCAGTTTTCTTTACAGCGTTTCAGATAGACTTATTTTTCTGGGTCATTAACACTTGTATTTTTGTACCACAATTCAAAACCAGTCAGTTTTCAGGGTTGTTTCCAAACTAAACGATCATGCCGGATGTAACGGCCAAATCCTCTCTCGTAAATTAATAGCCAGAGAAAGCAAAAACACCCTTTTTATCTAGTATCAGAAATGTGTAGGCATTTATGCTTTTTAATACTGTGTTAAATTTTCGGTAAATCATGGGGTTCCCATGTCAAGCTCGCAGGGCAAGAATCTTCGTGCTCAATCAGTCTTTCTCTATGGTCATTGTAACTACAGTACACCGTTGGTTCACTTTATCGACCCCCCCCCCCCCACCCCCACCCTCCCCCATTCAAAAGCGGTTCTTTCAATACATTATAAGATTACGGATATAAATAGTCATTTGTAGGCGTGAACAGTGTCCCCCAAATGTGTATTCATTGCTATTTCATGCACCGCCGGCTCCCATCAGCCGTTTCTATATTTGGCGGGATTTTTCGCAGACAAAAGTGTTTGAGTATTGTTTTGTTACTTAACAATTGACTTAGCCTTCTGTCAGTGTCTGGGAGAAGCACAGCCTAGTTAAGTTATCGGGGCCACAGGTTTGAATTTAATACCAGTCAATCGTTACCCAATCTGAAACCAATCGCCCTGATCATGCGCAGTGGTAATCATTTTTGGTTTGAACTGCTGTAATCTACATAACTGTTTTGGGGGTTTATGGGATTTGAGGCATTGCATGGTTGGTTATGTATCAATGTATATTTGGTTTGCGGTAACACCATGATTGTATATCTACTTGCTAGGTAGATTTTGTTCTTTGAGAATTTGTCTTGCTATTTGGGTGTTTTTTTTGCATAAAGAGGAATGACCAATTCCAACGGGGGTCCTCTGAAAAATACATGAACTCCCTTTTTAGCCAAACACTTCCCTTTATATTGAAAAATATTTAAACAGACTCTTCCTTAATGGAACATCACTAACACTGAAACGAAAGATACTCGAAAATAAATTTTTTAGCCAAACACTTCCCTTTTTCCACACGCACCTTAAAAGTATTTTATCAGACTCATCCTTATTAGAACATCTCTCACACTGACAAAAAATACACCCCCCCCCCCCCCCTCACATTGGGGAAATCTCAATCGTTCAGGGGAAGAAAAAAAAATACATCGGAGGAACCTCAACCACGATATAATAATAATAATAATAATAATAATGGCTTCTTATATAGCGCTCATATCCGTCACTCAGTGACGCTCAAGGCGCTTCAACAGTTAGTATTTTTCCTGCAAGGTATATATGTGGAGCTACTTTTTGAAGTTTGAGACCTATTCCTTTACATAACACCATGTAATGGTTTACAAGGTGCTGTGGCGCAATATGCAGCCGATCAAACCAGAAACACCGGGGCGAACCCCTTCTCTTTACGATAACTGCACTGGGTTCTTTTACGTGCATTACACAACACACGGGACCTACGGCTTAACGTCCCATCCGATATGACAGGTGTCGCCACTTAACAAGGTACGGGTCACCGCCGTGCGTAACACCAGTAGCTAGCCCAATTAATGTGATACGCAAGATGGTCCTACCATAGAGAAAGGTCCTACCAACCATGTTCATGAAGCCTAAAGTCGGTCGGTCTAGAGGTCGTTTATTAGACCGGGTGTGGTTTTAAAAGGATAAAGTTACATTTATTTTAGCCCCTTTGAAAGTTGCAAATATCATTGCATCAATACAATACAACACAATCGTTACATTCAAATGTATATAGCTAAGACAGCGTTGTGAAACATCACTTGAAATGTTTGAACATAGGTGTTTGAATTGAAGGAAGAAGGAGCCAAAACCCAAAGTTTGCTTACCAATTAAAATCTTCCCACAATTTATGGAGGATAGAAATGCATCAACTAAGTATGGTGTAAATGTGTACGGGTATCGATGTCTTATGTTTGGATCACTTCTTGACCTTTTCATAATAAATCCACTCCCTCTTGTCAATAACGAGTATTTGAAGCACCTGTAAGATTTATGATGTTTAAATATTATCGTACTACATTGGCAGCGAGCCAATGTTACGAGTGTCGAATGCGGATTCTTATTGTCGGGCATGCAACACATTTATTTTTTTATTTTTAAATTTTCAACTAATTGGCGAACTACCCAAAAAGCCATTTTAATGGTAAATTTTGATGTTGTACGTCGTCATGAAGAACTTGGTGAACATTTGTGGAAATTCATAAAAAGCGGTCGAGATTTTTTTGAAAATACGGATGGGCTGGCACTGTTTCTGATCGGGGGGGGGGGGTGATGCTCTAGCCACGTGCACCCTCCCCCCTCCAGTTACGCCACTGCGTCCCCCTGTGATGGGGAGTTATCACATCCATCGTTTGATCATTTTTTAACTCCTGTGACTCAAAGAAGACTTCAGAGAATACTCTCTAACAACTTCCGGGTCAGAATTGACCCGGAATCTGTGTCAAAATAACCCACGGGTCAAACTGAGGTATAGAGTCTAAATTAAAATTCAAGTTTTAACCACTTTCTGGGTCAGCCTAACACAGAAGTGGGTCAGGCTCCTGAGACCTAGAATCCGGGGAGTTTTTAGTGTGTAGACTACGGCCTTGCACTTGATGCTCGTCATCTGGCGAGCTTTTTTGAATGACCATTGAGTGCTGCACCAAACCTTCAGTAAACCATTACGTTGTGCTAAATTTGAGATATTATAACAGGCTTTTAATATAAAGTGCTAATTGATTTTTGGGCGTTTTCCAATAATGTGTGGTTCGTTGTCATTTAAACGATGATGAGAAAATCGTCCTCTGTTTTTGTATGACATTTTAATTCCTGCCTCATGTTGTCTGGAATGGCACTATGCCAAAAGTAAAGCACCCCTCCCCCTAATACACATACTGGGTCAATTCTATCGAGAGAAAAAACAATGTTGAAGGAAAATTGCATCACAGCTACCGTCATTTTGTTTTAATGTTGATGATGTTACGCCTGTTTCGTCATTGTTTTCCAGGAATCGTGGGTGGTGTGATCACGTGATCAGCTATGCCGTCTCAAAGTGAACGCAAGCGTTTAAAAACAAAAATGTTGTTTTATCGTAAGAGTGGTTTTTGGTGAGTCAAGCTCAAAGAATCGTGTCGAATGAGAAGTGTTGTTCACTTCTAGACCGTAACAACTGTGGCCTTTTTGTTCCACTTAACCATAGAGAAAGGAAACACAAACGTACGTATACACCGTTTTCATGGATGACCTGATACTGTTTAGCAGTCAGCGGTGACCTCATTATGCAAAACAGACTGAATCCTCGTCCCCCCTATGTAAAATAATGGTTCGGTCTGACCGCCCCTTCATGAATATTACACACGCCAATGGCATGCACGCAGTAAGCACCTGAATGTGAAAAGGATCTATTTGGCGCTATTGAACCGATTGTCGTTTTTCACCAACCTCCCATCATCTGACACACGGAGATAGGAGGAAAAAAGAGAAAATCCAAATCCGGTTGTGTTTCGGGCTCACGAAGAAGCTTGGTTTCACCCTATTTTGAGACAGAGGGTGAATTCACCAACTGGTGCCGATTTTCAAGAGTTTCTTGTAAACACCCTGTTAGAGGGTTGATCGTCTTTTATCGAAAGAGAAGACGTTCATCAACTGAACTTATCAACATGTTGTCGTCGACGGTGAAGGTGCTGTGGTCTGTAATGCTATTGCAGCTGTACGTTCACAACGGAGAGGCCGGCGAAGTTAGCATCGGTAAGTAAATATCCTGTACCTTTCTAGGAAAACAAGTTTTACAGACTAAAGAAAGTTAATTTACGGACATGTAGGGCACAGTCATTGCTTTTTATTTCAGGTATTTATTTTATCAAGCTGAAAATGAAACGAGGACTCGGTTAAAAAAAATGGAAACAGTACGGTAGCACGAGAGTGAATAGTGATTCATTCCTTTAAATATAATTAATAAACAATATTCTAAATTGGTTTCAATAAAAGAATAAACCAAAAGATATAAAGGACATTCAAATATAACAAATCGTGGTTTTATAACGTCGCTCTATGAATACGCAACTATTATTTGCCGTCCGATATTGTCCCCCTATTGAGCAAGGATTTTATTTTTCAAATCTCTAGGCCTCGTCACAGTAAGTTCTATGCGTTCGTCCCTGCACCATCCATAGATGGTCACACGCGAATAGGTTCCCTTACAATCTGACGTATCGATATGCAAATGACTTTCTTTAATGCTGTACTCGTCGGGACTAATTTTATAACTGACGGGCCGCCATTTTCTTCCATATTTTTTGCAAAATAATGTTTATCTTGAGAGGGTGAAGAAATTCCACTTTGAGTTTTACATAAAGGAACCTACATGTAGGTTGTCTGTGTGCATGTAATAATAGGGAGAGGACAAAGTGCTCAATATGTGTGTTTTATATAACAATGTTGTTATTTACCAAATGATCTCGTATTCATAAAGGTTTTTTGGGTAGTCATTTGGCTCTATCTGTTTCAAACTTTCAGGCATGATATTATCATCCCACTTGAATATGATTTCTGCTTTTTTTCCCTCATGAAAATCATTAACATTTTTATTAGAAAGCCTGAAAAGTAGCCTATTCCAGTTTCCATGTGTACCAGATTCATTTTTCCTACTTTTTTGGAAGGGACAAAATAAAAAAAATATGCCAAATCAGTTTTGACAGTTTTTGTTTTGCATGTATAGCTTTTCTTTATTTCTATTTCACAGGCATTTGCATTATCAAAAATTGTGACACAACATTAGTATACAGTTTTCCACCAATGAGTTTATTTTGAAGACTTTTTAATTTGGGCCCAATTTCATAGAGGTGCTTAAGCAGAGAACAGTGTTTCATGGTAGCTTGGTTTGAAAAGCTGTTCTGTGAAGCATTTTATTATGTTGTGCTTCTAGCTTCTTTTTGTGCTTATTAAAGCAGCTCTATGAAATTTGGCCATGTTCCTAACACCAACAAACTGTTCTTAAAGGCAGTGTGTACTTTTGGTAATTACTCTAAAAGTTAATCATATTGACAATAAAGACTTACTTGGTAAAGAGCATTGGAGAGCTGTTGATATTATAAAACGTTGTTAGAAACGACCCCCTTTGAAGTAATGTAGTTTTAGAGGTAGGTAAGTTTTTATCAAAATTTTTTGATCCAAGTAAAGGCTTCAGGCATGAAACCTTTCTCAGGTATCTGAAAGCACACAAATTATGCAACAAGGGTTTTGTTTCTTTGATGACCGATTGAGTACAAATTTTCACAGGTTTGTCAAATTTTCACAGGTTTGTCATTTTATGCATGTGGATACATTAAGTGAGGATACTGGTCATTGTCAATTACCAAAAGTATACCCTGCCTTCAAAAAGGGTGTTTGTAACTTTGGTAAGAATAAAAATACAACTTTTCACAGATTCACGCATAACTTACATGGTACAGTCGTTTGACCAGTTCCGGATCATTGACCAGTTCCGGATCACTTAAACTTTGCAACAACCACTTAATTAAATTACTTCTCACATTACCAATTCCTGTTGATACATGTGAAGAATAACATCCAATAAACCAACAAACCCAAGATAAGGTGACAAACATCATCGACAAATAAATTATGGTAATTTTTCTTAAGTTTGTCGGCGATAATGATAATTATTTACCCCCCAAAATGTTGGTTGAAAAACGCTGTTAAAACTTCTCACCTTTCAAATTTGAATGCCAGGGCGAATAGCATTTATGTAAAATGGTAAGAATGTGTAAAACATATTTCCCATAAATACTGAGCAGACGTTTTGGTTTTTTTATACGTTAAAATTACCGAAATCGTTTGTTGGGAGGCATCGTACCTTTGCCCAGTTCCGGATCACTCAATATGTTGGTATGTTAAATGGTGGCGCACTCAGTTAGTTAAAATCATACGGCTGTTGTAGAAAGTTTGTCATTTAAGTTGCACTGGAAGCGTGCATTTTTATATTTCAAGGAATGTAAAACTACATGTACTTCATCCAACAGCCGTCGATAACGTTGCATGTATTTTCAGTTTTATGAATGGGATTTGGAGTATTGGTTTGCAATAGAGGGCGCGCTACTGATTCGGAATAGAATCAACCGATCCGGAACTGGTCAAACGGGTGACGATACTTTTCTCGAAGCCACTTCAAAAGTATTACTTGTTTTTGGCCAATGGATATTTGGTGAATGTTATGACATGTGTAGGTAAACTGATCGACTTTTGTTTGTTTAAAATGTTAAAGAGAATGCAACAAAAACATCGTGAATTCAAAAAGTGATCCGGAACTGGTCAAACGCCTGTATGAACATAGAGAAAGGACTCTTTTCTCTATGGTATGAAGATGGTCATGGTGGGAAACTCCCTTTTCAAATGTTTTTGCTTGAAATGCTATAGTTTTTTGACAAATTAGTAAAACAATTAGTTTTGATCTTGCGAGTCAAAAACTCAATGTTTGTAAACAGTGAAAGCGTTTAAGTTTTTCCCCACTTTTTTCTCGTAATTCCAATGACCAATTGAGCTTAAACTTTCACAGGCTTGTTATTTCATGTATATGTTGGGTCACATCAAGTAGTGTGGATACTGGTCTTGTGCAGTAACCACTTCAGAATTTTTTGCCCCTTTAAGTCAAAAATTACTAACGGAACATGCTAAAATCAAAATTCTTTTTTAAATAGGCTTGATACATCATAACTTTTTTGGAAAAAAAATTGACGTCATCATGACGTCATCATTTGTCAAGTTATATTACCTTAAAGGTACAGTTTTACAAGATGTAATTATAGACAATTAATTCGATCTCAAAAGGTATTTATATTACTGTAATATTAACTTGATTATGTACACACTATAATAATTTGATATTCAGATGAGTAATTTGAAAATATTATTGGCGAAACAGCTCTGCATTTGTGCACAAATGCAATGTCACGTGTCTAGTTTTTAACTGTAATCTTTTGTCTTTGTAAACTTGACTTGTTTAGTTGCCCAACTACAGTCTAGAATAGTTGTTGTTTTTTATTGTACAATAAACCAAGTTGATTTGAATTGTTCAACCAATCTTTTTCTACTCCCAGCACTGCTTAATCTTTTCCCTTTAACCATAGAGTTCTTATCAAGCCCTGCACTGCAAGATGATATGTTCCTGCAGGTCAAATGACAGATGTCTATCCTATAGTTTTGACCATCGTTTAACACAAAATATTAATTATGAGCTTGACACCAAAATACATGCACCAGTGGTTAATACCAACTGAACATTGTTTTGATAAGAACTAGATAAAACCTGTACTGTTTTTTGCTTGATTTTACAAAGACGCACATTATTTTTTGTCTTCAGAATGATTGAAACATAAACCATCGTCAGTTATTAATCAATCATCAAAGAACTTGAAGTAGATTTAAATTTGTAGAATTGAAATAAGCCACTCAGTTTAGAGAATATTTTATTTTATTTTTGTGTTTGTATAAAAAATAACCATGTATGTCTCCACCAGTACCACTGCTTTCTGAAAGGTTTTGTCAAAGTTAAAACAGGTGTTCCATGCATTTATCATTTAAAAAAAACATTTATTTGTTTTCATTGTTACAGCGGCACTCTTTGGCACTGGGTCAGAGACTCTGGGGCTTATAATTGAAGATGGAGTGCGGTACATCCAAAGAAATACCTCGTTTCTCTCAGAGGTACACAGGATCTCCTTCACAGGTGTTGACCAGGTTAAACCAACTAATTCTGTCTACTCGGCGTTGGAAGAGAGTAAGTTCTCATTTTCTCATAATATTTTGTATCGCTTTACTTTGTCAAAAATAATGAATTCAAAAAGACTGAAAAGTATGCAGAAGTACATAAAAAGGATATCATTCTCTTCAGAAGTAGGGAGATAAAAGCACATGGACTGGATCCTTCTAAATACTCGCTTAATATGGCTAATAATGGCCTGATTCCTTCTAGATCCTTTTATGACATAAAACCCAGATCTTTGTGAGCCTCATTTTGGCCAACCTGCATGAGAACTCTCTTTCCTCTGATGTCAAATACAGCCTGATGACCACATTCCTTCTAAAATTCTCCCATAGCAGAAACCCACTATGGCCCCAATCCTTCTGGATCCTCCTCCACTGCAAGTGCAATGCTCAAAACCCCAGTCCTTCTGAACCCTTCAATTTGGCAAAGAAGATTGTTAAAACTGAAAATTAAGTATCACCCAATCTGCTGGTATATTTGTGTACATCCTCAGTTATAAACAAGGATAATTATAGAATGAAAGGCTAAATTAGGGTTCATATAGTGTATAATTGTTGTATGCTGCCAATCATTGCATTTTCGCAGAATGCAATCATACACGTATTTCATTTCATGAGGCTTAGTCGAGTGAAATCAAAAAGCCAATTTCATGGATCGAATATATTCTGTGACAAAGCACAAGCGAAATGGATTCAACATTTGTTTTATATAACTCACAGATACATCTTTGTCATTTGAATTTTTTTTACAATAAACACAAAGAAATTCGTCCACCACACACTAAAAAAAATTCCTAAAACTCCTCTAAACACTCGGACTCGGATGACTCCAAGTAGACGCCAACCTTGTCTGCCGTGACACATCTTTGTCTCGTTTTTTGGACAGATGGGATAAGAACAATTATTTTGGAATAGAAGCCTATAATTATCCCTATAGGACTGATATATTTACTTTTGTAGTGCGGCGGCAGTATAAATTGCAAAACAATAGATGACATGTGATGCATGCTCCACCAATCAATTGACAGGGATATGTGTGTGTGTTATGTGAAATGTAGTTATTGGAAAAGTAAACTTAGTTTCAGTCCCAAAACATCTCTTCCATATAACTTGTTAAAAAGGTCATCCTGTTTAAAAAAAAAAAAAAAAAAAAGGTTTATGTTGTCGGGTATCAATTGCTTGGTTTGATGCAACATCAAAGTTATCAATGGTGGTTGTCCAGGTTGCCAATTTCATATTTCTGGATCTTGACCGTATTATCAAACCTTTCTCTTTGTACTTTGTCTTCAACCTGCTGCAGTTTGTAGTTTAATCAGTGGAGAGATCCCCTCGGCCATGATCCTGTCGGAGGACAAATGCCCAGAATGTGAGGACATTGCTGGTATCGCAAGTCACGCCTCCAACCCGATATTCGCTGTGGACCATGGATCTTATGACTCGGGCTCCCTGGCCTTCAAGATGCACCCGTCTCCCGAGGACACTAATTCCTTCTTTGTTGACATTCTTACATACTTCCAGTGGAGAAACTTCATCATCGTTCATGATGGCGGAAACGGTAAGTTTTTTTAAAATGTTATTTTAATTAAACAAATCTAGTGCTCTTGTATTGGACGGCTTGGAGATGAGATCATCAGCTATACTGTAGTATATGAAAATGAACGGAAGAGTTTTGATAATGTAACCTATTGTTGGAAAAAATTCCAACCAAAAGAAGTAAAGTTTGAAAGGAAAAATATGTACACTTCTACATATATTTTAAACAAAAACCTTTTGCACGTGTGTTCATCACTTTTCACACTTTTGGGGGGGCCATTGCCATAGGAGAGAAGAAAATTGAATAAAAGATTGTTAGCAATAATTTCAACACTTTTATTGGCACCGCCTTTTTGCTATCCTGTTGAGAACTGTATTCTCACCTTAGTCTTGTGTGTCTCTCTCTAAACTTTCATGTTTTTTGTTTTGTTTTTATGGGGAACCCAGCTCTTGAATTCCTCCAGGAAGTGTTGAGCATTCAAAGGGAGCGAGAGTGGAATATCACGGCCATGGAGCTGACCAGCGATAATCCCTCAAGCTTCAGAGATATCTCCACAAAAATTAAAGCTGAATCCACCAAGAACATCTTTTTGTTCTGCTCTGCAGAGACTATCGCTAAACATTTCTTGGTTTGGGTAAGAACGTGTTCCTGTAAAAATATGTAACAAATTTGTGGAAATTATTTTTAAACAAGTTTTTAATGTGATGCCCAAAGCTAAAATTAGGCAGTTCTTTACAGAAGTAGTGAAATGATTACACAAAGATCGACCATGATATTAATGTGGTGTTTTAAAAATTTTGTTTAGAATTACCTTTTATCATAAAGACCCTAATAAGTTTTTATTTGAACCTTTTATTCTATTTGATGAGCAAAGATTGCTTGTGATATTTTATTCAAAACTTGTGGGGGTGACCACACATTTTTTTTCTTGTACTTATGTGTAATGTTAATAACATGGCTGTAATATTTTGTTATTTATTTTAGGCCCAGGAAAATCCAAGTGCAGATATTCTGAATTCCAATTACCATTGGGTTTTGGGAAATATTGTAAGTATACAAACTGGATTTCTAAAGAGTTTTCTCACTTCACAGTTGTTGTGACAAATGTGTATTTTCTTCTAGTGGCAAGGCTGTCACAGTGAAAGTTGGTTATTCTTCAAACATCCTTGATTCCTCACTCTGTTGATTGAAGGCTCCGGGCTTAATTTGATGTTAGAAAGACCGTACAATATGTACTCCGCTCCTAAATAGATGACGGAACCCAAGCTGAAGCTGGAGACTTAGCCAAGGTTTGGGAAAAGGTCAAGGACTGTGAAGTTGAGCATGGGCTGTATCACACAGTAATTAGTACATAATATGAAAGATTCATGTCAAGTTGCCAAAATGCCATGTAATAAGAGCAAATACCAGACTGAGCTTTCCTTTGGCAAAGAAGTGTGGCAGTTTTTAAAATGTTAGTTTTTTGTACAAATAACTTAATTTGTTTTTTCAGTTGTTAAAGTATTATGCATCTATTAGCAAATTTTTAACAATTTTGATATAAGTTAGGAGGTCCTAATGATCAATAGTTAAGTCATTTTTAATAAAAAAATAAAAAAATACCAAAGGTCAGTAAATTTGACATCATGTTGTTGCCTCTTTTTTATTGTTTGTGCTTTTCTTTCCAATTGACAATCTCCTTGTAGGACATGTCACTTGACAGAACATTTAGAACCGAACTTGAGAGAACCAACGCCTACATCACTCGATTCGGTATGAACTACACTCGAGAAATTCAGTTTGCACTTCCAGCATCGATCACCACATCAACCAACGAGTGGCCAATGAGGGATCGTCTTGCCTTTGATGCAGTCATCTCTGTCGGTCATGCCCTCAAGTTGTATCGAGAGTTTAGAGAATCTGAAGGTGCTTCGGGAACGGCAGTTCTTCCTGGGGACACACAGATGCCCCCCTGTCCAACAGCATCTGCTGTGCCAACTCAAAACACTCTGTCAACATATCTAAGACAGGTAACTATCAGTTTTGTTATTACTACATTTATGAAAGAATTAATATGTGTTAGTCTTGGAAATGCGGTGTATTGACCCTTGACCCCTGACCCCAATGACACACACAGCTACTGTTGGCTACTTTCGCCATTTTGGGAGTAAAATTAAACACTATGTTGCCAAAACGTTGCGGTATTATTTTTTTGGGACATTTTGGAGCTTCTTGAGTAATCGTTTTCCTTCGAAAATGTAGTTGCCACAATGAAACGCTGACTTGACAAAGAAAAGACAACAATGGTCCCCATAATTACAGTAGTTCCGGGATTTGATAATGTTGTGTGAGAAAATTGAGTAGGCACTCACTATAATTTGCAGAACCTTGTGCTTTCTTGTATGCCACATTTGTATAACAGGACAAAGGTCTTGAACCGAGGCTTACACAATAACCCCTTGTTGTCGCTCTTTGTAGTGGTGAAACAAAACATATCTCGGTAGGTACCTGCCTCTGCATGCTATACAATGGAAAGACTGGGTGCATACAAATTTCAGCCGTCCACAAATCAGCAACAAATTGAGGAAAATCCAAAGTTGTTCAGGGTGTTATAAAACATTTGCTTTAAGTCTGCCCCCCCCCCCCCCCGAATTGTTTTTGTCTAAATGTGTCATCTGTGTGAAGTGGTTAAGAGGCAGAGTTAGGGACCTGCCAGAATTAATGGACCTTGCCTTTAGCTCATTCATAACAGTAGCCAACCTCGGTCCAGGGCCCCATTTCATGGCTCTGCTTACCGTAAGCAAAGAATTGGCGCTTACAGAAGCAGGGAATTCTACGCTTACGTCAAGCGTATTTCATGGGTTAGCATGGAATTTTTGCTTGTGCGCTTGTGTAGTCAACATTACTAGGCATTCTACGCTTACACAGCTAGCGCAGAAATTCGGCGCTTGCTCGGTAAGCGGAGAATGGTGATCGCAAGCGCAGAATTTGGCAATAAGCAGAGCCTTGAAATTGGGCCCTGGTCGTTATCACGGACTGAAGAACAGACGCTCACCTTGTTATTTTTTCGAAGGCTTATCATCAAAAGAAAACAAATGTTAAACTACTTTTGTTTTCTTTCTAGGTTGCATTTGAAGGCATATCTGGTAATGTTGAGTTTGATGAGGTTGGTAATCGCGTCAACTACACGATTTCAATTTACAGTGGCCAGTTCAAGACTTTGGATCAAATGGTAAGTTCTTCCAAAAACTGATAAAAAGTAAGAAACTAGATATTTAGTTTTTGTTGCATCACAAAAGTAAGCTGTTCATGCTTCTGATATTGAGGCAAGAAATAGTTAATGGCCAAGTGGAAAGAAACGGAAATAGAGAGGCAGAAAGCATACAGGAAAAGCAAGGGATGAACAATGAAGTAGATGGGTGGGGAAAGGAGGTACAGGGAAGTGCTGTTTAATCTACAAGAGGTTTGAAACACCAAAGAAAAAAATCCAAGGTAAGAAGATGGAGAAAAAGTAATTAATTGGTGAATAAGAATATATAGTTGTCAACCATTTCTTTCTTGGATCTTCAGACCATTGGGTTGATTGGTCTGGATTTGCTTTAACCTCGGTTTCTCCTTACCCAGAAGAGCAGTCTCTCTGTGGTCATCTAGTGCCTCAATGCTCGGTAAAACCGTGTCAGAAATGGAGTGATGCCATACAGGTGTACCGAGCTTTTGAATGTTGACTGTGGATCTACGGCCATAGAAATGCTCTCGAGTGTAGTTCTTGTTTCACCAGTATATTGAACACCACAAACTTTGTGCAGCAATCATGTCTGGGACTCTTTCATGTTGACTAGAGAGCTGACAATAATGGTTTTGAATACTCTCTCACTTCAACTTCTGGTTTAGACCGGAAGACAAGGTCAACCAAGGGTTATGTTCCTGCAACTTTTGTTGAGTTTTTTTTAAGATCTCAAAAGAATGTCAAATATTTTCGGAAAAAAGACATAGAAAGATGCAGGAGGGTAAAGGTTAGTGAACAAAGGAATTTGATAGTGTCAACTTTGAAATTTGTTTGTAAATGTTTGAAAACCCAAATTTTTATTTTAATACAGAGAGGAGAATGGACACAGAATCCCAAATTCTGGGAGAAGAAATGGAAGAAGAGGTGGGAGAGTGAAGGTCGTCTTAATGTCACTTACCACAACTATGCTGCAGAGAGGACCGTCAAAATCGTCACCATTGAGGTTGGTTTCATAGATGTCTTTCCTCACTTTTAATGATCTAAGAAATCATAATAATAATACCTAGTTCTATTATAGCAAACTTTACAATAATGTATCAGTGTGCTGTACACTAGTGCTGTGGGCATTTTGCCAATAACATTCCTGTAATTCAGCTCCCTGGGGAGTATAAAGCCGTGGTCTGTTGTGGTACTCTGAAGGTTTTTTTTTTCAAACACACTATCAACATCTGCCCTTGCAGGTACCCATTCATACCCCTGGATGAAGAGAAGTAATTATAGTAAAGCATCTTGCTTAAGGACATGAGTGTCATGACCGGGACTTGAGCTCACACCCGGATAACTTAAACACCAATACTTGATTTCAATGCAGTGAACCGCTCAGTCACAACATGCTATGAAATCCAAATCAAGTCTGATCCTAAGTCACATCTAATCCATCCAATCTAGCAGACAGATTCTCTGCTGTGGCACTGAAAACAATTCCCTCTGTGCATTGAGGGACTCGGTGCCCCTTTCTAACAGATCTGTGTATCCTTCTTAGAGATATATTTTGAAAACACACAAAAATCAGTCTGACTCAAAATGTAAAAAACAAGTATGTGAGTGATGGAGCAGTAGCTCACCATCCCCAACATTCATGCCGCCTTTTCAGTGGAGAACCCATTTTTCATGTGGCAAAACAACATTTGCCACGCACTCCTGGACCTACTACTTGACCTGCCAGGTCTGTCTGAACAGTCACAGACATAAATACTGCCGATATAGTCAACTCTCGTTATAACAAGATCACTGGGACTAGCCAATTTACCTCTTTATAACAGGAATGTTGTTTATAAGAGGAGAGCAAAACAAAGAAACACAGAGCAGAAATGAGATTCAGGGCTTCAGAATGTACTCTTCATAGCAGTGCTCTTTATAAGGAGGGTTGACTGGACTATACCTCTCAATAGATCGATCCATTAAGCCCCGCCTCCTTACGAGTTGACCAATCACAGCCGTGAAACCCGATCACCATTAGTGCAAAGATCACCAAACGGCTCATATGGTGATCAGATTTCGCGGTTGTGATTGGTCAATGAGAAATGGGCGTGGCTTAATGGATCGGTGTATTTAGTGCATTTACTTAAAGAGTCAAACTCAGTTTTGTGATGCACTGGTTTTTTCGCTTATTGTTGATATCGTGTGTCAAGTTATGCCCTGAAAGAGTATCAAACATTCTGACATTTTAACATGAGGTTGAAAAATTGAAATTTTTCTCCCACTTTTATAATGAGACTTATCCATTTCAAAATTGTTGCAGCACATAACTAAATTTGACCTTGTGCCTCTGGTAGATTTCTATATATTTACCTTTTCTTTAAAGCACTGTTAAAAATATACATATATCTATCATTTCAACATTTACGTTCTCAAGCATAAGTTTAAGCCGAAATTCTCCTCTTCCTACAGGCTGAACCATTCTTGAAACAGAAGGGCAATAGCACTATCTCCGAGACCGGAAGCTGGGCAGGAAACAACCGCTATGAAGGTTACATCATCGATCTCTTGGAGAGGATTAAGACCCATGTGAAGGGCATTGATTTTGACTACCAGGTCGAGCTTGTTTCAGACGGGAAGTTCGGAAGCGAACATCCATACAGCGACATCTGGGATGGAATGGTTGGCGATTTGATTCGAAAGGTACATATGATTGCGCATAGATAGATAGCGGATACAGGCGTTTTTTTCTCTTGATTAGAGTTATATTACTTCTTTTATTTCAAACCATCAACAGTATTTAAAAAAACAAGTTAACAAAATTACCTCTTGTAGCTATCTTCTTTGAATGAAACAAGTTACGTGTAATTATTTAAGAAGACTAAAGTGGCATTTCACAAAAAAAAGATGCAATGGTTGCACTAGCAAGACGAGTTGTTGTTTCAATGTAATTTGCAACAACCTTTGCCAGACTGTATTCAAGTGTATCCTTCGTGTCGATTGTCAATGATTACTTCATTGTTAAACCCTCCTGATGAATATTAAGTTTACAACTTTCATAATCATCCTCATGGTTTTGAATAATAGATGCACAATGCCAGCCTTTGATATGATATCGTGTGGCAAAGTCATCTACACAGTAGACTGTTTTGTGTAAAACTGTGTTACCATACACATCCCATGCAGTTGAATAGTTGGTAAACTCATGAGTGGATGTTTATTTGGGAAAGTGGGAGAGTTAAAAATCTGATGGTTCTTGAATTGAAAAATTTTTATTTTTTTTGCTTTGTTGATTAAACAGAAAGCTGACGTTGCAGCTGGTCCTCTGACTGTAACTCCAGATCGAGCAGAGGCTGTTGACTTCACCTACCCTTTCATGAGCAGTGGTATCACTGTCATGATGAAGCACCCAGAGCATGTGCAGCACAACCCCTTCCGCATCATGTACCCCTTGGGCATTGAGGTATGGTGCGTTAATCTTGTGGCTTTCTTCATCATCAGTGCCATGCTGTACTTCTTCAACTACTTTGACCCCTATGAGTGGCGTGCTGCTGCAGAGAGACAGGAGACCTTTGAGGAGAATGCCGACAACTTCAGCATGAAGAATTCAATGTGGTTTGCGACTACCTCCATGTTTCTGCAGAGTTTTGATGCTTCGCCTCGCTCCAATGCTGGACGTACACTGGCAGCTTTCTGGTGGGTGTTTGTCATCATCATGGTCTTCCTCTACCTTCTCAACCTGACCCACTTTGTCACCAGTAATAAGAGGCTTGTCTACAGCACCACTGCTGAGGATCTCTTGGACCAGACGGAGGTTGCCTTCGGCTCCATTGAGAAGGGATCCACCTACTTTTTCTTCAAGAAGTCTAGGGTACCCGAGTACCAGCGTCTTTGGCAACACATGAATACCCGCATTCCATCACCCTGGGTGAACAACATCTCTGAAGGGGTAGCAAAAGTACGTAGTTCCAACGGCCGCTATGCTTTCATTGGTGAGGCTGCTGAAATGAACTATATAGCAAGCAAGAAGGAGTGCGATCTTCTTGTTGCTGGTACCTTCATTGCCCGTACTACGTATGCTCTTGCTGTTCAGAAGGGCTCCCCTCTCAAGAATCAGCTGTCTAGTGCTATTGAATCTCTCCGAGATACTGGAGTGCTGGAAGATCTAGAACGTGAATGGTGGAACCTGGATAAGTATCCTCTGGAGTGCCGTAACTTGACGACCTGGGAGAAACAGGGTGTCTTCTCCTTGACTGCAGTGGATCTCCAGGGTGTCTACTACATTCTCATGATGGGTATTGTCATTGCCATCATCACCTTCGTCATAGAGTCTGTTTGCAGTTGCGGAGGGGCAAAGAAAAAGAGCAGCAGCCGTAATGGAATGGGAGGTGGTCAACGAATGGGTGGAGGGCAACCCATAGGTGGTGGGCAACCAATAGGTGGGGGTGGCGGAGGAGATGAAAAGATGTGGATCTAAATCAAGTCTAAGCAAAAGCTTCAGTTTCTAAGAAATGAAATAAATGTTTTTTTTAACAGAAAGATAATATTTGGGATTTAAGCTCCTGTTTAACACAGTTCTGGTGGCAAAATAGTAAAGCTCATTGACTATCTCTAGTTTTGATTCTGTGATAATTCACCAGTACTGTTGAATTTCTGGGGAATGCCTGAGAATCAAATTCGAAATATTTTTTTGGGGTTGAGATCCTAAATGTTTTTGTACTGTGAAGGGAAATAACATCAACGATTCGTTTTACTGGTAATTTTATTTGATTCATATTTCAAAACATATTCCAAAGCTTCAGATTGCCCTACTATTTTTGATCTTACAATCGGATGTCTTATAAAGACTGCATATTTTTTGAGGCTGAAAAGAACGTGATAATCACAGTGAAGTTGAACAGAAATACGCCTATTTATATTTGGTGCGACTGTTTGAAAATTTTGTATTTTGTTTATTCATCAAAAAACACTTTGTACAAAAAGGTCTCTTTGTCAGTGTAAATATTCTTACGCCTTTTAAGAAGTTGATGTAATTGTTGTTTGCAAGTTAATAAAAAGTATGTTTGTATACAGGATAGGGATGTTTTTCTTCATTTTGCGCTGTTTTGTACCAGAAAGAATAGATTTCAGCATTCCATTTTAATAGACCTTTGTTCTATAATTGTAATTTTAACTGGTCAGATTAGATGCCAAAAGTGAAGTTTCTGTTAAGATATGCTCTAATTTTATTCAATTGTTATTGTTATTACTTTTTGTTTATGTATTTGTTTTCTTTTTGCTCATTTCAATTTAACATTTATTATAATACATATAATTAATTTAAAGTTGTTTGATTTTGTTTCGTTTGTTGAGGAGGAATTGTAGTGATAGTTTAATTTCTTCAAGTCATTTATGAGTTTAAAGTTCTACTAATTAATCTTTCTGATTAAGTACCAGCGATGTAGCTCCATTTGTAGATAAGCATTTTTTATGAAGTGTGTATAAATTTCTGGTTTGTCTCAAGATGTTGTTTTCGTCAGTAAAATTTCGTAAATAAAATATTCTAATCTAAGAAAACAATTCCTTTTTGCTTCAAGTTTCATATGACTAACACTAACAGTATTAATTTAGACTATTGGATTACGGGGATTTTCTAATAAGTTTGTGACCAACAAAAGTTATAAAAATGTGACTAAAATGTGTTACAAATTTTGACCAAAATGTGATGTTATCCGATTTTACCCATTTTCAACAAACATTTAAGGCTTACCCCTTGAGACTTTATGATATTTTAACCCAATTTTGAAAAAAAAAATGCAAGGCTTTCCCTTGTGATTTTATCCGGTTTAAGTCAAACTTTGACAACACTTGTGATTTTAGCCCAATTTTGACAAGAATGTAAGGCTTATCTTGTGATTTTTTGAGATTTTAGCCCAATTTTGACAAAAATTTAAGGCTTACCCCTTGTGATTTTATCAGATTTCAGCCTATTTTCAACAAAAATGCAAGGCTTACCCCTTGTGGTTTTAGGAGATTTAAGTCAATTTTTGACAAGAATGCAAGGCTTACCCCTTGTGATTTTATGAGATTTAAGCAAAATTTTGACAAAAATGTAAGGCTTTCACCTTGTGATTTTTTGAGATTTTAGCCAATCTTTGACAAAAATGTAAGGCTTACCCCTTGTGATTTTAGGAGATTTAAGTCAGTTTTTGACAACAATGCAAGGCTTACCCCTTGTGATTTTATCCCAATTTTGACGAAAATGCAAGGCTTACCCCTTGTGATTTTATGAGATTTGAGCCCAATTTTTACAAAAATGTAAGGCTTACCCCTTGTGATTTTATCCGATTTAAATCAATTTTTGACAACACTGAAGGCTTACACCTTGTGATTTGTTGAGATTTTAGCCAAACTTTGACAAAAATGTAAGGCTTACCCCTTGTGATTTTATCCGATTTAAGTCAATTTTTGACAACACTGAAGGCTTACACCTTGCGATTTTTTGAGATTTTAGCCCAATTTTGACAAAAATTTAAGGCTTACCCCTTGTGGTTTTAGGAGATTTAAGTCAGTTTTTGACAAGAATGCAAGGCTTACCCCTTGTGATTTTATCCCAATTTTGACGAAAATGCAAGGCTTACCCCTTGTGATTTTATGAGATTTGAGCCCAATTTTGACAAAAATGTAAGGCTTAACCCCTTGTGATTTTATCCGATTTAAATCAATTTTTGACAACACTGAAGACTTACACCTTGTGATTTGTTGAGATTTTAGCCAAACTTTTAAAAAAATGTAAGGCTTACCCCTTGTGATTTTATCCGCTTTAAGTCAATTTTTGACAACAATGTTACCCCTTGTGATGTTTTGAGATTTTAGCCCAATTTTGACAAAAATTTAAGGCTTACCCCTTGTGATTTTATCCGAATTTAGCCCAATTTTGACAAGAATGTAAGGCTTACCTATTGTGATTTTATCCGAATCAACTCAATTTTTGACAACGATGCAAGGCTTACACCTTGTGATTTTTTGAGATTTTAGCCAATCTTTGACAAAAATGTAAGGCTTACCCCTTGTGATTTTATCCCAATTTTTACGAAAATGCAAGGCTTACCCCTTGTGGTTTTAGGAGATTTAAGTCAATTTTTGACAAGAATGCAAGGCTTACCCCTTGTGATTTTATCGGAATTTAGCCCAATTTTGACAAGAGATGCAAGGCTTACCCCTTGTGATTTTATGAGATTTGAGCAAAATTTTGACAAAAATGTAAGGCTTTCACCTTGTGATTTTTTGAGATTTTAGCCAATCTTTGACAAAAATGTAAGGCTTACCCCTTGTGATTTTAGGAGATTTAAGTCAGTTTTTGACAACAATGCAAGGCTTACCCCTTGTGTTTTATCCCAATTTTGACGAAAATGCAAGGCTTACCCCTTGTGATTTTATGAGATTTGAGCCCAATTTTTACAAAAATGTAAGGCTTACCCCTTGTGATTTTAGCCGATTTAAATCAATTTTTGACAACACTGAAGGCTTACACCTTGTGATTTGTTGAGATTTTAGCCAAACTTTGACAAAAATGTAAGGCTTACCCCTTGTGATTTTATCCGATTTAAGTCAATTTTTGACAACACTGAAGGCTTACACCTTGCGATTTTTTTTGATTTTAGACCAATTTTGACAAAAATTTAAGGCTTACCCCTTGTGATTTTTTGAGATTTTAGCCCAATTTTGACAAAAATTTAAGGCTTACCCCTTGTGGTTTTAGGAGATTTAAGTCAGTTTTTGACAAGAATGCAAGGCTTACCCCTCGTGATTTTTTCCGATTTAAGTAAATTTTTGACAACAATGCAAGGCTTACCCCTTGTGATTTTATCCCAATTTTGACGAAAATGCAAGGCTTACCCCTTGTGATTTTATGAGATTTGAGCCCAATTTTGACAAAAATGTAAGGCTTAACCCCTTGTGATTTTATCCGATTTAAATCAATTTTTGACAACACTGAAGACTTACACCTTGTGATTTGTTGAGATTTTAGCCAAACTTAAAAAAAAATGTAAGGCTTACCCCTTGTGATTTTATCCGCTTTAAGTCAATTTTTGACAACAATGTTACCCCTTGTGATGTTTTGAGATTTTAGCCCAATTTTGACAAAAATTTAAGGCTTACCCCTTGTGATTTTATCCGAATTTAGCCCAATTTTGACAAGAATGTAAGGCTTACCTATTGTGATTTTATCGGAATTTAGCCCAATTTTGACAACGATGCAAGGCTTACACTTTGTGATTTTTTGAGATTTTAGCCAATCTTTGACAAAAATGTAAGGCTTACCCCTTGTGATTTTATCCGAATCAACTCAATTTTTGACAACGATGCAAGGCTTACACCTTGTGATTTTTTGAGATTTTAGCCAATCTTTGACAAATACTTAAGGCTTACCCCTTGTGATTTAGGAGATTTGAGCCCAATTTTGACAAAAATGCTAGGCTTACCCTTCGTGATTTTATCAGATTTAAGTATATTTTACAGCAATGCAAGGCTTACACCTTGATATTTTATCGGAATTTAGCCCAATTTTGACAACGATGCAAGGCTTAAAGAATCAACTCAATTTTTGACAACAATGCAAGACTCACTCCTTGCGATTTTTTTAGATTTTAGCCCAATTTTGAAAAAAATTTAAGGCTTAGGCCTACCCTTCGTGATTTTATCAGATTTAAGTAAATTTTTTACAGCAATGCAAGGCTTACACCTTGATATTTTATCGGAATTTGGCCCCATTTTGACAACGATGCAAGGCTTAAAGCTTGTGATTTTATGAGATTTGAGCCAAATTTTGACAAAAATTTATAGCTTACACCTTGTGATTTTATCCGATTTAAGTCAGTTTTTGACAAGAATGCAAGGCTTACCCCTCGTGATTTTTTCCAATTTAAGTAAATTTTTGACAACAATGCAAGGCTTACCCCTTGTGATTTTCTGAGATTTTATCCCAATTTTGACGAAAATGTAAGGCTTACCCCTTGTGATTTTATCCGATTTAAGTCAATTTTTGACAACACTGAAAGCTTACACCTTGTGATTTTTTGAGATTTTAGCAAAACTTTGACAAAAATGTAAGGCTTACCCCTTGTGATTTTATCCGCTTTAAGTAATTTTTTGACAAGAATGCAAGGCTTACCCCTTGTGATTTAGGAGATTTATTTTTATGCGTTTAAAAATACGAGGCTGAATTATCAAATTTTAGTCAATTTACGACAGAAATGCAAGGATGATTTTATCCGATTTTAGTCAAATGCCGACAAGAATGCAAGGCCTATCTCTTTTGATTTTATCCGTTTTTATCCCAATTTGGACAAAAATAAAAGTCTTACCCCTTGTGATTTATTTTCGTTTTATGCCCAAATTTGACGAAAATGCACGGCTTCCACTTTGTAATTTTACCCGATTTTAGCTTAATTTTTTACATAAATGTTTGCTAGGATTGTGATTTTATCCTATTTTTGCTCAACTTGTGATTTTATCAACATTCAGCGAAATTTCGACTTCTATGCAAGGCTTACCCCTTGTGATTTTATCTGATTTTAGTCAAATTTCGACAAAAATATAACAATTACCAACGTGTGATTTTATGCAATTTTAGCCCAATTTCGACATAAATGCAATGCTTACACCTTGTGATTTTATCAAATTTTAGCCCAATTTCGACAAGAGTGCAAGACTAACTTCTTGTGATTTTATCAAATCTTTATCCAACTTCGACGAAAATAAAAGACTTACCCTTTTGTGATTGTTGTGCGATTTTAACACGATTTCGACAGAAATGTAAGGCTTTCATCTTGGGATTTTATCAGATTTTACCCGATTTTACCCTCACTAATTTCGACAAAAATGCAAGGCTTGCCCCTTGTGATTTTATCCTTATTTAGGTTAAATTCAATAAAATATGTGATTTTATCACAATTTCGTCAACTATGCAAGGTTTTCACCTTGTCATTTTATGTGTTTTGAGCCCAATTTCGACAAGAATGCAAGACCGACTCCTTGTGATTTTATGCGATTTTAGCTCAATTTCGACAAAAATAAAAGACTTGCCCCCGTGTGATTTTATCCAATTGTAGCCCAAAACCAAATAGAATGCAAGACTTACTTCTTGTGATTTTATTCGATTGGAGCAAAATTTCTACAAAAAATACAAGATTTAATCCTATTTTAGCCCAATTTCGATAGAAAATGCAACCTTGTTGTATGCTATTTTTAGCCCGATTTCGACCATAATGCAAGATTATGTTATCCTATTTTAGCCTAGAAAATAAAATATAAAAAAAACCCAAAACCTGCAAAGCTTACATTTTGTGATTTTATGCGATTTTACCCAGTTTCGAAAATAAATGCAAGGCTTCCACCTTGTGATGTCATCAAATTTAAGCAAAATTTTTGACAAAATGAACCCTTGTGATATTATACGATTTTAGCAAAATTTCGACGAAAAAGCAAGGCTTGAGATAAATCTTATTATTAGCTCTACTTTGACAAAAGTGCAAGGCTTACACCTTTTGATTTTATCCGATTTTAGCTTACTTTTGACAAATAAAGTGAATGGCTAACACCTTGTAATTTATCCGATTTTAGCTCAATTTTGACATAAATGCAAGTCTTGCCCCTTGTGATTGTATCCTGCTGTTTATGTGAGACATACCCATCCTTGTGATTTGATCAAAAGGCTTACCCTTTGTATTTTTCGCGTTTTTAGCCCAATTTCGACAAAAATATAAGACTTTACCTTTGTGATTTTATGCAATTTTAGCCCGATTTCGACAGAAATGTAAGGCTTTCACCTTGTGATTTTATCAAATTTTAGCCTCATTTCTACAAATGTGCAAGCCTTAGGCCTACCCCTTAAGATTTATTCCGATTTTAGCTGAACGTCGAAAAAAAGTGCATGCAAGGCCTTCTCATTGTGTTTTTATCGGCTTTTATATCTTGTGTATCCCTTCTCTGATGAGGAAATGCAGTAATGATGAGTTGAGCAATTCAAGGGCACTCTTCTCAAACGAGCTTGGGCTGTAAAAAACACAGCAACAAAAAAACACAATATTTCTAGGTGGCATTTCTGTTTCATTGAAAGTGTTTTGCGACAAAATCGCCTGTGAGAAGAATTTAAAGGCAACACGTTTGGTAATTACTCAAAATATATATTAGCATAAAAACTTACTTGGTAACCAGCAACGGAGAGCTGTTGATAGTATAAAACATTGTGAGAAACCACTCCCTCTGAAGTAACGTAGTTTTTGAGAAAGAGGTAACTTCTCACTAAAATAATAAAAGACTTCATACATGAAGCCTTTTATTAGCATCTGAAAGCACACAAAATTGTGCAACAAGGGTGTTTTTTCTTTCTTTATTTTCTTGCAACTTTCACAGGTTTGTTATTTTATGCATATGTTGGGATACACCGAGTGACAATACTGGTCTTTGATAATTACCAAACATGTTCAGTGCCTTTAAACTTTGTTTATGGAAAAACGTGGAAAGTGGGGGAAAGCAAAAGCTGTTTACAAAAACACGTCGGTTTTTCTTAAACAAATTGTAAAAGCATGTATGGGCCTATAATGAACATACCTTGCAGGGATCTTGACAGCCTCAGTCCAGCAGGATTGTTTGTGCTCCATTCGAGTATTCCCAATATCAAGGAAATATCATTCCAGAACTTTATTAATGAAAACATCCCTGCAATGTTTTGGGCATGATAAACTTGTGTTCCAGTGATCGAGTGTCATAATTTAAGCATGGCATCATAAATATATCATTCATATATCTTCAAAATATCCGCGGAAATTACTACCAAATCCTTCTACAAGTTGAAAGTTTATCCACTGTTTCAGTCAAGAAGCAATTGCTACACAATTTGAGTCTTGATGAGCTTCATGGCACCAGGAAATCACTATTCTCTTCAGCTGAAGCTAAGTAGGAAGTAGACTACAAAATGGCGACGAGACGACAATACAAGGTACTATTCGACAACCTGATATTAAAGTCAAGACGATCAGACGAGTCCATCGCTGATGGTATTTTTACCTCAGTGGGAAAAAACCAATGCTTCCCAAAACCATGTCTCTCTTTATGGAAGTCAAAAAGCACCTCGACCCGGGAATCTGCCCCATCAGTACTACTTGGCACTCGCACGCGTCATGGACACTGGTCAACAACAATACACTCCAATCATCACCTGGCATTCCACGGTGCCAGTCGTTCAGATTTCATTTAAAAGCTTTTAGATGATGGCAGTTCAGAAGAATCTGACCCAAACCACAGGTGGTTACAAACAACTTGTCAATCCTGAATGATCTCCTCAGTATGATCATCCCTCTTTCTAAACCTTAACGTCTTCACCAACGCCAAAATACAAAACTACAAATTATGTCTTAAAGGAGAAAATATCTTTCCCGATCGCCAGACAGGCAACTCAGTTTTGACGACGGCCCACCGAAATTGTTACCATGCACGGTGGGTCAAGGATCAAAATCAACGAAGGCGAAACACCAAGATTGAAGACATTTTAAGAGTTTTTACGAATGGATCTATAGGCCTATTTGTCACAAGGTTTCTGAGCTAATTGTTTCATGTTTGAACGAACAGTACCACGACGCGCAAACGATTGCACGTAAACTTGGGTCTCTATGTGAACTTGACAAACATTTAGATTGTTTTCCTGGCTGAAATGGTGTATGGTTTTCAGATGGCTTGATGGCTTGGAACTTGCTTTTTTTCGTGTAAGGTTTTTATCAGATGGTTTAGACCATAAGGGAGTGTGCCCCCCTTCCCCCATTAGTAGATGCGATTTAAAATTACTGTTCGATACAGTCCGTTGGTGTATTAAAAATGTGTGTATAGATCTCGTAGATTTGCGCGTATAGACCTTATGCATTGACATCATCCAGCGGCCATCTTGGAGGTAAACCGATGATGAAACAATGGAAACGCACAGGTTTGTACGCGCGGCGCACAGCTTTGGCCAATGAACATCTTGCTTTTGACCTCTAGGTGAGGGCGCCCTACTCAAATGACGTCATGTGCTCCTTCCTGAGATCACCAGGGTCCAATTTCACAATTTTCCTTTTCAAATTTCTTCCCTGAGCAATAAATGAGCGGGGTACCAGTCGCAGCAAATGGTCATTGTATGTTATTTAGTTGGTAACCTATTATTTCTAAGCAAGAGTTTTCTGTATTCAGCAAGTTTCTGTGCTTACAGGCCTTTATGAAATTTGGCTCGGACTCTAGGCTTAGGACAGATCTTGGAGAATTCCACACATCATACCCACTCTAGCCTCAGAATTGAAAAAACCCTCAATTTAAAACGACCACACATAGGGTGCTGAACACCAATTTATATCAATTTAGTTAGTCCACTCTTAAAGGCACAGTACACGTTTGGTAATGACTCTGAAATTTAATGGCAATAAAATCTTACTTGGTAAGAAGTACAGCAGCTTTGGGTAGTTTAATGAATTTTGAGAAACTTTTAACTTCGAAGTACTACGGTTATGGAAAAATATATCACTTTTTATTCCCCAAGATTTGAATCTGAGAAGCGTTTCTGTCAGAAATGCTTCTCAGACTGTGTATTCCTATGGGGAATATTATTCCTGCGTGGAAATATTCGCTCCGGTTTTTCGGTGATATCTCAAAAACGCGACCACCTTTTGAAGTGAAATTTTCACAGGTTAGTTTTATTGTATGTACCTACATTTATATAGGATTAACACAATCAGTAGGCTCCAATTACCAAACATATGCAGCACCTTTAATTGACATGGGAAATTGTGCGTTCACTATTAGATCCAGCCATCTTGATATTGCCCTAATTAAATCAATGTAACCAAATCGATGCTGGAAGGGTAAATAGACTGAGTGTGTTAAGTTAATATGTGAACATTTTGTCCCTTCCTGTATTTCACTTTAAAAATGTGACTCTCTACAAAATGACAAATACCCCGCAGTTGGTCATTTATTCAATACAACATTCAATATCAACTGTTAACCAAAATGTGAAGAAAAAAACCTAACTGAATTTCTGCTTCTCTATTCTAAATGTCACAAATCAAAACAATACGTTACTGCCAACATACGATTGGTATAATAATAATAATGGGAAAAAACACCAACACATTAACGCAGTTAATCTTTGTAATATATACACATAGGTAGAAACAAAAGCTCTTTAAATGACTGAACAAGATTCTATTTGGTTCGCAATGACAGCAAAAAGACTTACACACCACAGTGAGAACAAAAAGTCACACAATACTTCTCTATGGACCTTTCTATTGCAACGTCACAGCCCAAGTTTTGCCAACCGAGGTTACAACACTATGGAAAGCCATAACTGCAAATAAAAATCAGATAGCCATAGTTTGTAGCAATGTTACACAAAATAGTATTGAATTTGTTGGAAACAAATCAACCAATCATGGAAGGTGTTTCAAAATTCATGAATCTTTACAAACAATTTTGAGTTTTGTCACAACATTTTTTAACACGATTGAATGTTTTGCTAACATTCGGCCGTCCATGCCAACCGGCGCACTTTGTTTATCAGCAATGGAAAGGTCTATAATAACACCCAAGTTGATCCTTGTCAAGTCATTAGATGATTGCTGGTCACTAGGCGGCATTGATTCTTCAATTAACCAATACATGGCCTATTCATAAACCCGAAACCGTGCATCTTGGTGAACGACGTCGCTAAGTGGGTGTCAGAACACAATCTTGTATTTGTTTTGACAATTTTCCTTCAAATTACAAAGATCTACTTGAATGTTATATAAAACAAATATATTTTATTTTCCCTTCGAGCAATGGAGAAAATATTTTTGTGAGTTGAAAGATGGGATGTTCAATTCAACTCGGCTCAACTTTCAACTCGAGAAAATTTGTTCAACTTTCAACTCAAGAAAATATTATCTCAAAGTTGCATTCTTAAACATTCATTATTTGTATAATATAAAATGGCAATTGAAGATACAACCATATTTAGTTAAACGTGTAATGAGTGAAGATAATTATGAGCACTATTATTAATTTTGTTAAGTTATTTAAAACAATCGTTATTGAAAGTAATCATTAGGAATTACGGAAGCTTCGGTATAATTCTGTCAATCTCAAGAATTATGCTTATTGATTGGTGCTCGTGACAAAGACACGCCCATATAGGTCTAAATTGTGGCATCTTACGGAGTCCCTAAAGGGTGAAGAAAAACTTCAACGAGTAAAAAAAGAACAGTGAGCTTTTATTTTTACAGTTGTCTTTTAAAGGCACTGGACACGTTTGGTAATTGTCAAAGACCAGTATTCTCACTTGGTGTATCCCAACATATGCATAAAATAACATACCTGTACAAAATTTGGGCTCAATTGGTCATCGAAGTTGCAAGAAAATAATGAAAGAAAAAACACCCTTGTTGCACAATGTATGTGCTTTCAGATGCCTGAAAAAGGCTTCAGGCCTGAAGTCTTTTTCAGATTCAAATATTTTAGTGAGAAATAACCTCTTTCTCAAAAACTCCGTTACTTCAGAGCATAGAGCGTCCTTGCTCTATGTTCAGAGGGAGTCGTTTCTCACAATATTTTATACTATCAATAGCTCTCCGTTGCTCGTTACCAAGCAAGTTTTGATGCTGATATATTATATTTTGAGTAATTACCAAATGTGTCCAGTGCCTTTAAGAGGGTTTGTAACATTGGTAAAGGGTAAACATATAAATGTTTACAGACTCACTCATAACTTACACGATGTAAAGATGGTCATGGTGGGAAACTCCCTTACAAATGTTTTTGCTTGAAATGCTATAGTTTTTGAGAAATGAGTAAAACAATTAGTTTTGATCTCGTTTGTCAAGAACTCAATAGGTCTAGTTGAAAACAGTGAAAACATTTAAGTTTTCCCCCCGCTTTTTCTCGAGATTCCAATGACCGATTGTGCTTAAACTTTCACAGGTTTGTTATTTTATGTAATTGTATAATGTTGGGTCACATACCGGTCTTTGATAATTACCAAAGTTACAAATGTGCTTTTAAAAAAATCGTGTACGTGTCCATCTATAGGCTCCGTAATAGTAACTGCAAATTCCAAAGTTAAACAGACAAACATTTAATGTTTGAGTAAATCTGAAAATATACATTTCGAGCATAACACAATCGATAGCAGGACTAAACTATTTTAGCTATTCCTAAGGGTGGTAAATTCTCCAAATATATACAAAAATAGATTGTCCGTGATTTCAGCCTGAAAATCGTATAAGCCCGAGGTAAGAATAAAATATAAAACCTTATAATGAGTTTCTAGTACAACTTTTTCTTTAGCAACGCGAAAATTCACAAGTATTTATAGAAAATGGCACACACGTTTCATAAAACAAAAATGCTACTACAATCAGTACGCACTTCTGAAGAGCATGTCGGGTGGGGAATGACGTTATCATTACGAAATGTATATCTTTATTTATAAATGTTATGAGTTAAAACTATAAGAGTGTGAAGATGATCTTATCATAAAATAATGTGTTCAGTGACACTAAATTGGGAGCCTTTTCCAAATCTCGGCTTGTGCTCCAGCTCAGGCTCCAGGCTCCGTTTGATGTTGGAAACACACCATGCAAAATGTACACTGCTTCAAAATCGTTGTCAGAGCCCAAGCCGGAATTGGAGACCCAAGCCGAGGTTTTGAAAGTGCTATGTTTCTTAAAGTTCCTTTCCACTCTTATTTTTTCATAATATTTTACCTTATCCAATCTATTTCTGTAAATGCATGATGCACACCCTGACCTTGAAAATATCACAGAAGTTTAGGAAACAAAATAAAAAAGGAAAACAGATAATACAAAATTAAAGTTTGTGAGTTTTTCAAATCCACATGTTTGGTGACTTTTCGGCTGGTTTTGCCCCGTAATCGTAGCCGTCATCACGAGTAGCTGGTGGGACTGAGGAAGGATTGTCGGTAAGACGCATGCCGTTATCCTGCCGATTTCGACGGGCGGTCTGGCCAGTCGGCGGCATCTGTGTGCCTGAATTAGAGCAGCTCCCAAACTGCCAGAAACACAGGACATCTATGAAGAATATGATGACACTCAGAACTAGGCCCATGGCTAGGACATAATATATACCCTCCAGGTCATTAGCATTGATCGACAGAAGGCTCTCCTCCTCCCAAATGGTCTCGTGTTCGCATTTTTGCTCCCCGAACCACTGCTTTTCAGCCAGTGTCTGCAAGACACCTTCCCTTTTCAGCTGATTCATTGCGTAGGTGATCTGGTCGCGGAGCGGAGAGCCTGAAGGCGTGGCAAAGGCATACTTGATCTTTTTGACAGGGTCACCAGCGATGTACAGGTCGCACCAGGGACCTTTCTGGGTGTAGAATGAGAGCAAGATCTCCTCACTGACGAGGGCGTAGTGTCCGTTGTCGTTTCGTACGCGGAGGGCACCATCCCTCATATTCTGTACGAATGGGGTTCGATCCAACACCCCCATGAGAGACATCAGCTTCTGGTCTTCTGCATTGGAAGACATAGAGTAGTAATTGTGGGTGGGGCTATCCCGTACCATGCCGATTTTGAGGAGTGGCTCGTTCAGCAGATCCGTTGGTTGGCTCATGAAGAGAATGCTCTTGTCAACGACGATGAAATCATTGAGATTCAACATGAAGATGAAAATCATAACCAGGGAGAAGAAGAACCATGTTGCGAGCATAATTCGACCAGAGTAGGACCTAGGTGATGCCTTGTGGCCCTGCAAGAACATGATGCTCACCAGTGTCCACGCCGAGTTGCGAAGGGTATAGTTGTCGGCCTGTTCCTGTGTGGCGTTTCCCGTTACAGCCTGTTTCTTGTACTCCAGCGGGTGATATCTCATGATGAGCCATATTACCAAGATGGAAATCCCGAGAGCAAAGAGATTAATGAGCCAGGTGTCCCAGTGGAACGAGAAGGCAAAGTTGAAGGGGAAGTCACGCCTCCAGTTAGGATGCTTCATCAGGGTCATTATGTTACTCTTGACGAATTCCTTAGTGAAGTCGATAACCTCCTCCCTTGGATTGGTAACAGTGAATGCTGCTGCTGCAAGATCTGCATCCTGAAAAAGCAAAATACAAATATCAGAACGTGAACATCTGATTTGATTTTAGGGAGATCTGGGGACACCGAACCTACCCAAACGTAACTAATAACCCTGGTTCTTCACCCAAAGTCCTCATTGTGCTTTAAGTGAAACTACCGGGAACGAAAAAAAAAACACACTTACCGAGTCCTGTAGCTCCTTTACTAAACCGTCCCACTCCCCGGTGTTTGGATTCATCTTCCCGTAGTAACGCGCCGATACCAACTCGATTCGGTAGTTGAATTCCAATTGCATGTCCTCTTCGAAAACCCTCTTCACGTGTGTGAGCAACTCTGGAATGTAACCTTTGTATCGATCTAAACCATTATTCTCGTCAACTGGTGTCTGACGCCTCTCGCGAGTCGTGTAGTCTTTACCGGTTAACATCAAGAACGGTGGTTCCTGGAAGACGTGCAAACAAACAAAAACCAAAACATTAATTGTACGCACGATTGTTTTTTTCCGGAAATTTAACTGACATATAGGCCTATGAAGGGATTTCTTATTTTATCTTGTTCATGTAGTTTTGCCCTTTCCTTTCTGTTTTCTTTACCTGTTCGTTCCATTATTAAATGGTTCTCGTGAAGCACTGGAAGTTATCAATACAGTAAATATAGGAACTGTTTCAAACTTTCATATGCAAAAGTATTTTCTAACAACCCCCTGCGGGCTCAAACATAATAATGAAATGGTGATATTGTGGTCTAAATTACTGTTCTCCTTTCTGTTCAGACACATTTTTAGAATCTGAGTTTTAACCAAAATTGCTGCACGGTGACAATGGTTAGCTCTATAGCCTCTAGATTTTCACACAATTCATAAAGATATAACAGTCTCACGAATGGGAATCGTCTTCATGAGCGATCTAAAATCATAAATTCTAGTAGATGTATCGATCAAGTAACCGTTGTTAATAAAAAAGAGTGACCTTGTACATTCCATGGCCTTTTCTGTCATAATTTCAAAATAAACTCTAGCATTATACAAATAACGGCTAGGCCTATTCTAATGTGCCACATTTCTTTATATCAAAAGTTGATAACAATCAGACAGTGCGATCTCCATAAAAGATCGTGCATGCAGGAAGTCCATAATATGTTACTTGGTCTACAGACCGCGAAGGATTCAGCAAATTTGTCCTTAAATTCATAAGCCATGAATATATTCAGCAAGTTACCTCAATGGAGAGTATTTTGATGTACCCTTGGTCAGACTGCCTGAATGGGAACATGTTCAGACGACCTTTGCCCGCTGGCCATCTGACCCCTGTCTTTTTTTCGTAATGTTCGATGTTTTGAGTCCACTTTCCGGCCTGAAACAAAACACGACGGTTATCAATCTGTCATTTTTATTGTTATCTTTTATCTTAGTAAACTTGACTTGTTTAGTCTTCGGACTATAGTCCAGTTGTTTGTTTTTTTCTTTATTGTACAATAACCAAGTTGAATTGAATTGAATTGAATTGAATTAGTCTCGTGGCAGTTGATAATCACTACGAACCGTTAATAATTTAATGGCGATGTTTTTGTTTAACAAACTGCTTACCGACCAAAAAGACTATACCGCCAGCCAATATAATGTCCGTCAGTGGACTTACACAATTGCAACACATTTTCAGTTTATTTACTTATTTCACTTTGTTTCCTCTAATATTCAATTGAAGCTTTGTAAACGTCGGGGGTTGGGGGGGGGGGGGGTTGGGGGGGGGGGGGGTTGGGGTGGGGGAGACGGACATTCAAACTCCGAAGATAAAATTAAACTTAAACTTATATAATAAGTCTTCACACCCCCCTCCCCACTGCTAAGTGGGAAACAAAATTGAGTGTTAAACGTACTATTAATTCTAAGTGGATGGTACTTTATAATACTCCATTTGGCGTTACAAACGACATTGGACTACAACGGTTTCAATATGGATTAGTCAGAAATCTTGGCTAAAATCGGTATAAAGGATAATGATTTGTGTACATTCAGTCAGTTAGAGAGTGAGACGCTTGTTCATTTATTTTGTTTTGGACTCAACTTAATAAGGATTGGTTTAGGAATACTCTTAATCTAGAATAGACAAATAAGGCTTCTTTTCGGTATAACTAAGAAATCTTGGAGTGCTCTCAATCTGAACCTTCTTTTATGTCGTTTTCACATTGATAAGATGAAGATGAATAACAGCAGACCTTCCCTTGCATGATTGAAAATGGATTTAAAACGCTAGTTTTAGTATACTTTGGGAAAAATACATCTCTATTACAAATGATTCTACTGTGAAATTCCACACGAAATGGGACTCCTTTAAATTATTGTGTCGAAGGTTAACTCTGTATTTCTTCAAAGTGTTTTTATATTAATCAAGTTTATATTTTGGGGGTTTGGGGGGCCATGGTTTTTTGAGTACTTTTGTATTTAAGGTGAGGAGTTACTTTATGTCTGAATAGAATAATAATAGTAATATAATAATAATAATAATATTCTTCAACCAATTTGGGACTGGACAGAATCGGGTCACCTATTTAGGCGTGAATTAATTCCTTTAGATTGTGTGTGATTACCTGTAGGATGTTGTGCTTGTCTTTTCCCATGAAGATGTTGATCGTGTAGTTCACTCGATCCCTGTTCTCATTAAAGGCTACTTCACCACTCAGTCCTTCATGGGAGATCTACACAACAAAAAATATGTACATTATTTGCTCACCTTCACCCAGTGATGTCAAAGAGGTGGCACATTTTAAAGATGAACGTGTCCACATGTTCAAACCGATGGCTTTAATTAAAGAGAGGGCAGTATTCGTGCACTAAACCAGGGGACGTTGCTAAGGAGTCTAAACAATGAGTTTAAAAAAGTATTCGAAGTACAAACAAGGAGAGACAATAGGAGGTCCCCAATTGCAGGTTTACACACTTGGGTGTGTGTTTGTGTGGATGAAAAGAGCTGATTTCAGTGTCAAATGTTTCTTGTGATGATGACGTCAGGTGAATCGGGTTGATACATTCAATAGTAACTTTTCAATTCAAGTAATTAATTCAAAAACAATTATGCCATACTCAAACTAAATTTATTGCTTTGTTATTATAGACATTTGAGTGTTTGATTACACAGTTTATTTGAGAGAGATTTTAAGTGTAACAGGAAGTCCCAAATGTGGTAAACCAACCTTTTGCATAGTAGGGTCTAGGTCGCATGTGATGGCATCCCCACACTTGGGCACCGCGTTGGGCCATCTCCCCCACTCTGTGTGGTAAGACATAACTGCTTTAGCCATGAAGACCATTGCATCATACGCGGTCCTCTGTCGAAAGGGCCACTTTCGAGGGGGTATGGGATTCCGGGTAGAGACGTCTTGATCCACACCGGAGACGGTTTCCATCTTAAAGCGAGTCAAGAAGGAGGTGTGGATCCGAAGCTTGTCATCCAGGAAAATACGGTCAATTGGAGGTTCCTGGAATAAAAAGGGGGGAAACATTAGAAAGGATACACTCTTGCTGACTAGTTGATTCACCTGTTTTCGTGATATTTCCTCGGAATAAGTCATTTTTTGTATACACCTCCGAAATGATTTTTTTTTTCTGTCTGATGAAACATGGGAAACACGTTCAGTCAAAGTCTGAATGGAACTCGCCTGTGCATCTTGACGTTTTGAAAGAACATGTTTAAACAATAACACAAGTTTGCTGAAACAAGAGATTTAGAACAAAGGAAAGCTTCACCTACCATGTTCCCAAAGATCCAGTGGTACTTGTCACCAAACATACCGCTATTCAACATCTGAATTGAATAATGAGTTCAGTTATCTTTAGTATTTTAATCTATTTTATTTAAAATGCATTTGCAGACATTATAATATTCACGTGTTTACATGTACAATTGCGTAAAGAAACAAAGTTTTCAAAACTGTCATAATAACATAATGTGTCAGACCCATAGTGTAAAAACAAAAAACTTCAACACAAAAACCTTCAAGATATTAAAATTGAAATGTAGCTTGGCGTTTTAAATCTACACACGACTTATACTTTATAGAGTAAAGTATCAACACCAACCAAAGGATCACCTTGTGAAACAAACAATAATTTCCCATAAAGTATTTTTTTATATTTTTTATTAGATGACTTGAATGATTATAAGACAACTATAAGAAACAAATAATTAGCTGAAAATGCTTCAACCCCCAAAATAACATAATTATAACAACACATATAAACAAGTACACTGGTGTAACAGAATCAATCAAGTGGAAGATAACTATAACATTTAAAACAATTTAAATACAAAATAAATAAACAAACAAGCATACAAACAAACAAACACCACCAAAACACTTACAAGCAAATAAACAAACAAACAGACAGACAAACCTTACCCAGTCCCGTAAGTTGGGTAAGAGTTCCTCCTCGTGAACGTACAGAAGGTAGTTCTGAATTCTTCTACTCTTGAGATCCTTTGCCATAGCATTCCAGTCATCTGTGATCGCGTACGGCACAATACGCCACGCATGTTGCTTCTGAATCGCCATTAATTGCAGGGCCAAGGAATAGGCTGGAAGAGGGAGGTAGACAAATCAAAAAATAATTAATACTATTAAGCAAACCAAAATCATCATCTGTGCTTTTGTTTTAAAAAATTCATCACCTGACTTCTCGACGAAGAAACTCGAGTAACTGAAAACGGTTAAAAAGGGATGATAAATTTGTTCACTGATTACGGCTGGCCCGTTTAATCAAATCTATGACAAGCAATTGGTGAAAAATACATAATAATGCATGAATTTATGATAATATTTTATAGGCAGTAGACCAAGTGCGCACTATATAATAAGCGATTATAATTGATAAAGAGGGCGCTGTTTAGACGACCAGTTATTACTCCATTCTAATTATTGAAAACTCATACTAAAGAAAGGCAAAGATAGTTCTGCAAATTCATTGGACCTTTTGAGTAATTGAAATAATTGTGACAGAATTGAGATGTGAAGTACAAGGGAAAAAAGTTTCCCTTTTGTCCTCAGCGTGACCTTTATCTCCAGTGTTAACACTGAACACGATTTTCTGCCAATAAGTTCTATTCATACAAAATAATTCATAGTGTCAAGGTTGTGAGGAAAAACATTATCAGTAAATTTGGTACTAATTCTTGTAATTGCGAAATTAGAATTAGCTGTTGCAAACTTACCAAACACATGGACCTACTATAAACGTAAAGAATAGTCAATGGACGGATGTTTAAAGGAACACACCGGTTACCTGTTTACGTAATTTAGTCATGTTGAATCAAAGACAATTATTTCAAGATGGTTTTTATATTTTTTTATAAAAAAATATCACGTAATTAACGAGAAATTACCGAAAAAACAAAAGCGGTCAAAGGTCACCGTATACGCTTTACCAGCCGTTGCAAGTGTCAAATTTACGGGATACATACTGTGCAATGTTGCAAGTAGACTGGTGCTCTGTTTATGTAAGTGTTTTACTACGACAATGCATGAGGATCCAGTCCACGTTATCCATCTGAAAGTGTGTGTAAACAACGGACACGGAAACCAGTCAACTCGCCCCCAGCAAACTCGCCAATTACAAAGTCCCCAACTACAAAGTCGCCCCTAGCAAAGTCGCCCCCTCACATACAAACTCGTCCCCTCTCAAAGTCGCCGCTCACAAAAGAATGTAACAAATTGGTGTGATTGGACTTCAGGGGAACGAAAGCTATCTTGAGGGAACAAAAGCTATCTTGAGGGAACGAAAGAGGAATTCTGGGGAACAAAATCTCATAGCGAGAGAACGAAAGCATATTTTTAGGGATCGAAAGCATATTTTTAGGGATCGAAAGCATATTTCGGGCAAAAAATTCAAAGTCGTATTTCGAGGAATCGAAAGCTTTTTTTTAGGGAACGAAATCTCTTTTCGAGGGAAAGAAAGCGTTCTTTAGGGAAGGAAAGCATATTTCGAGCGAACGAAAGTATATTTCTTGCGAACAAAATCATATTTCAAGGAAACGAATGCGTATCTTCAGGGAACGAAAGCGTATTTCTGGGGAACTTAATTGTAGTTCGGGGGAAAAAAAGCGTGTTCAAGGGAACGAGAACCTATTTTCTAGAAATAATCTATTTCGTTACCTAGAAAAACACACTGCGTTCACAAAATGAAAAATTATATTTTGTGAGACAAAATTATATTTTCATCGAATTAAATAATATTTTGAGGAAACAAAATGATTTTGTTGGAATTTTGTGTGTCGAGGGATGCAAAGGAAATTTCGAGTGAGTTTTTTTGTTTCCACCTTTTAATTTTTATCTTCTTTTTCACTTGTCCCTTCAGGGGCTCCGTTTTTTCTTTTTTTGGAGGGGCTCGTTTTGGGGGAATTGTTTGTCACAAATTTTGTTTAAACTAATTGTACCGTCAATATAAAAGTGGTATTCCTATGTATTGACATAAATCTTATTTAATTAACAAGAAACTCGGTACAAATCGGGTCAAGGAACGTACACAGAGCATTGAAAAGTTGCGATTTTGAAACAACGGATTCGATCAGCGAGGTGTACCGACTAGCAAACCCGCAATAACAACAACGTAGTTGGTGGTCTGGGTCCCTACCCCTCCCACATGTTCATGAGCTTCCGTCGAGGTAGCACTGCCGAGATACTCTGCTCGCAAGCGACACGACTGCCCATGTGTTACGTGTATCGGTCCCCACGCTGTGCACTGTAAGACACGCTTCCGTTGCTCGGACTCTCTGAAATAAAATCTTACGTTCGACTTTTTGAATTACTTACAACTTGTATCCATAATTTGAATACGTATTTTTGTGTGTCAAATACTCATGAATTCTTGTTAAAAAACAGAGTTGAATTCGTTATTAATTAAGTTATTAATTTTTATACGGCTGGAAGTAAAACTAACTCCGAAGATCACGAGGGTTATCCGAACCCAAAAAGTGGTTCGGATAACCCATGTGACCTTCGTTTTTTGAAAAATGCTCAAAAACGACCAAAATTGATGGTTTCTTTTAAGAACCGTTCTTCTCCATTCCTGGAAGACATTTGGAGTCATGTTTTAGTCTATTTTGTAGCCAAAATAGCCCAACGAAGCCGGTGTGTCCCTTTAATAGCAGAGTCTTCCTCGAAGGTTAAATGACAACACAACACACGCAAAAAGTCTACTGTTGTAACAAAAATAACAGAAGAGGTGGAAAGAAATGAAGCCGTCTTATTCGTCAATATTTTGTTTTTGTAAGATAAGTCGACATCATAGTTTCTGTAAGTCAACTTCAGCGAGATAATTTATAATAAGAGGTATAGAGCGTATATGAAACAGGGTGAGCTGAATGACAGTTTTTCACCCCAACATCGATATGTGATAAGTAGTTTATTCTCGGTGCTTTCTGAGTCCTAGACTCAATTTCACAGAACTTTGTTTTTTGTAATGCTAAGCACAACAACATTATGCTTACCAGACTTAGGTTACCAGCCAAAATACCCTGTCACATGTACTACTTGTGACTGGTTACCTGCTCATTTTTGTTTATCCTTTATAATTGTTCAGCACTGATTTCTGCTTAAGCATCTCTTATATGAAATTAGGCTCTACTGCACCACCCCCCCCCCCCCCAAAAAAAACCAAAAAACCCAACAACAACAACAACAACAACAACAACAACAACAACAACAACAACAACAACAACAACAACAACAACAACAACAACAACAACAACAACAACAACAACAACAACAACAACAACAACAACAACAACAACAACAACAACAACAACAACAACAACAACAACAACAACAACAACAACAACAACAACAACAACAACAACAACAACAACAACAACAACAACAACAACAACAACAACAACAACAACAACAACAACAACAACAACAACAACAACAACAAAAACACCACGGGAACCTTGGGTGGGATTAGAACAGAGTAAAGGATATCAGAGGTACTTTTTGTTACCTGAATCTCCATCGTAGAGGAATATGAAGTCCTGCCACCTGTAATGGTCAATGACGCTAGTCCAAAGATCCATCAGGTCCGAATCCGTCATAAGCATCTTGTAGGCGTTGGAACCCTCGGCCTGGTCTAGAGCTATGACGGGGCTGAAGGCGTCACCTACTATCCGGCCAGTGTGACCGCCGCAATTTGGACACATGTCAGACGGTATGATCAGACCGTGCAAATCAACAGAGCTGGCAAACGTGCAGGCTACCAAACAAATGACATAAAATAAAACAACTCTGGTTAAAAGAAAAATAACTGCAAAGCTTCTAGACTTTTATAACCATTCTAAGTATTCCCTGAAATCATCAAATAACTTTATCAGGACCTCTTCCTATAACTAAAGATGGGTTTGGGATAACTAATTTTTTAGCCTACCCATTTGAACCTGTTTTGTAAACCCCTCCCAAAAGACCAGCATATATAAGACCCCCGCCCCTCACAAAGAACTGGTTTGAAGCCCGCTCCCCATGGACCTGTTTTGAGACCCACTCACCGATGACCTGTTTATAAGATCCCCTACAAAAGACCTGTTTTGAAATTCCCTCCCCAAGGATCTTTTTTAAGACCACCTCCCAAAGACCTCCAACAACGGACCTATTTTGAGACCCACTCCCCGACTCAATGTTAAAGTACGATTCTGAAATGAAAAAAAAAACCTGTTTGTCATACCGATTTAACTTTATCGCATTGTTTTTAGTTGTGTTTCATGCTAACACAATGCACTATGACATTTCTAATTAACTATTACAAGAGGGTCAGACTTCTCCGTCTTCAGCCTCGATTTTGGTTTCAATGAGTAATGAAGGGACAACAAATAATAAATAGTATTACCATGAAAGTCTATTAAAAAGAAAAAAGGTATGATGAACCTGTTCAATAGCACATTGCTGCAGATGGTAACTGACCTTTACCTTTTGGGGATGCATGTAGTGGAATTGGGAATGGAAAGTCAATTTTGTGACCCCGTTCTGACCCCGTTCTGACCCAAGTGTTAAAAGGCATTCCACATATAGGTGTTTTCAAGTGGTCTATAAACACGTTCTGAACCAACTCATGAGATTTGCTCATCTTGCAGGGAACGTTGGAACAATATTGTAAAGCAAGATTTTTTTTTTTTAGTTTCAGCTTTAACATAGATTAAATACTTTCAAGTCCAGAAGGAAAATAATATGCCACCTTGCAGGAATCTGATCGAGGATTACTGCAGGGTGACAAGACTAGGCCTAAGTGTCACTTGATTAATTGCGTGAAAGTTTTGTTTTTTGTTTTTTGTTTTTTTAAAACTAAACTTTGCCCCACCTTGAAGCCACTAAATTGACCTTTTAGAGACTAATTTTGCTGAACCAATCTGCTTTTTTCGATAGCGACAGGATTTGACCTCATTTCACTTGTCCGAAAATGTCAAAGTGAAGGTCGTGCCTTGAATTGACCCTTTCCAATACTTCACATCATTAACATACAACACTAAAATCATAACAAAGTTTGGGTTTCAATTTATTTTCCAGACATTTCTAACGGAGAAGTAAAACTATTTCAAAAAATTTGTTTGCATATCTGGACGTATGGTGATGACTGTACACAAACAATAACCACCTATACCGTGTCAGAATTTACCCAGATGCCGGGTCCGAGGGGGCTGGTCAGGAAAGTGGTGAAAAAATGGTATTTCAGATCGGAATTTGCGTCAGTTTGACTCACTTCTGGGTAATTTTGATTAGATCAGTCTTCGAGCTGCAATATGGTGTGAATAAACCAAGAACAAGAACAAGACACAGATTCTGGTTCATACTAACCTAGAAATGGGTTAGCCCCACGGGAACCCAGATCCAGGTTGGAGTGCACAGAAATGATGTTTAAGGGTTAAGTACCCCTATGTGCTTGCTCCCCCTCTTTCCTAGTCTTATTTAATAGTAAAGCATTTACCTGCTCTCAGTGCTTGGGGTGTATTTGGTAGTGCCCACTCTGTACCACCAACTGGTGCGTAGTTGTAGATGGAAATCGTGTCTCTACCGTCATTTGACAGGTCTGGTTCCCGGTTGATGAACACAGACGCGTCGGTAAAAAGATTCTTATACAAGTCTTGCTCGTGGGTGTTCTTGCCGTACATTGCACCTAGAATGACAATAAACAAAACAGTTTCCAAACTTTACTCCAGTGCTTCTGATTGTTTAACTTAAAGAAGAATGAGATTAAATTTTACATTGTCAACCTAAGAAAGAAAACGTGGTAGGAATGCAATATTAAACGGAGGTATAACGGGTATGAACTTCGTGTAACCTCTTTGTACCTTGGAAAACTCCGGGGTTACAAGTTCAATCCACGAATTGATCCTTGTTTAATTTTGCATTCCTTTCTGAACTCCAGAGTTAAAATAGCTAACAATTAACGGATGCACAGACAAGCATTGGTTTTCTGACGCCCTATTTACTGATATTTTTAAAATAAGGTGTAGGGTAAATGAATGAACCCACTGCCAACTCAACGTAATGTAGGCCTACATGTACAAGTAGTGCATGTTGCTACCAACTTACTGTTAAAGTTTGTCTTTAAGATACCTTTATAATAAAACTGATAATAATATAAGTAAGTAGTCATAAACAGCAATAAATACTGAATGCCAACAATAAAACAAACAAGTGAAAACGGGGAATTCAAAAACAAGCTTACTTCGCTAACAGTCAAATTAGATCACACTTAATATTTGATAATCGCAATAGACCTTATGCATATGACGTCATTTGAGTAGGGCGCCCTCGCCTAGAGGTCAAAAGGAAGATGCTCATTGGCCAGTCCTGTGCGCCGCGCGTACAAATCAGCGCGTTTCCATTGTTTCATCATCAGTTTACCTCTAAGATGGCGGTTTGGTGACGTCAATGCATAAGGTCTATTAGCACTGTGATTATTCTATCATCATGCTTCCTCTTAACCCCACAATCATCATCTTCCACCACAGAGATCAACATGATCATCAGTCCTGATTACTATCAACATGATAATCGCGATCATCGTGATCATAGTTATCAACATGATAGTCATAATCATTATCATAAAAATCATCATCACTAGTATCACTATTGATACGATCATCCTGATCAAAATCATCGACATGATAATCATAATCATAATCGGTATCATCATAATCATCCTGAATATGATCATCCTGACCATAATCACTCAACATAATAATCATAGCTTAATCATTATTAATCCTCATCCTCAACAATATTCATCTGAATCATGATTATCATTCCACAATCATCGTCCGATCATCCTGTTCATCGTCCGATCATCCTGTTCGCCCCAGTCATCTCCACTCTAACCATTACCCACATTCCAATCCTACCACCCCTATTGGGTCCATCACGATTTGCAAACAGAACCGCCTTCAAACAGTACTCATAACAGGGTACACGCACAAACATACAAGTTGAGCGTAAATGTACAAAATCACTAAATGCTTTAGATCAAACGCCCTCTGCCTTCCCCATATTTCCATCCTTTTCCCAATACTTTCTATTCATGTTGACCTCTTCCCTCTCCTATCGCATACTTATACATGATGGTAAGCTATCCATCTGACCCGTGACGCAGCATACACTAAGCAGCAGGAAAAGAATACGCACTTAAAACGCCAAATAATGTACAGTGAATTTAAACTAAGTTTGTGCTTATTTTGTGCAATTCTACGGAGCCCCTAAAGGGACAGGTAAAAAAAAAAGTTGAAAAGGGGGGAAAAAATATATACATATTTCGTTCCCTCGAAATATTATTTCGTTCCCTCGAAATATTATTTCGTTCCCTCGAAATATTATTTCGTTCCCTCGAAATACTAATTCGTTCCCTCGAAATATTATTTCGTTACCTCGAAATCATTTCGTTACCTCGAAATCATTTCGTTCCCTCGAAATATTATTTCGTCCCCTCGAAATATTATTTCGTTCCCTCGAAATGTTATTTCGTTCCCTCGAATTATTATTTCGAAGGAACGAAATAGATTATTTCGATCGAACGAATTAATTTATTTCGTTCCCTCGAAATCATTTCGTTCCCACGAAATCATTTCGTTACCTCGAAATCATTTCGTTCCCTCGAAATCATTTCGTTCCCTCGAATTATTATTTCGTTACCTCGAAATCCTTTAACTGCTACGGAGACCATGAAATGCCGTTTCATTTATTTCAGTATGCAAATAATATTCAGATTAGGCCATAATAATGAGCCATTGAGGAGACAGGTAAGAGAAACAATATTGAAATGTATTTCGTTCCCTCGAAATGACATTTCGTTCCCTCGAACACCTTGAACACCGTGCCCGAATCGTACCCCGATCTTGCATGGAGAAACACGTGCAGCATGCAACAGTTGTTTTTTTTGTTTTCAACTAGGAATGCTATTTCGAGGGAACGCAATATTATTTGCATACTGAAATAAATGAAACGGCATTTCATGGACTCCGTAGCAGTTAAAGGATTTCGAGGTAACGAAATAATAATTCGAGGGAACGAAATGATTTCGAGGGAACGAAATGATTTCGAGGGAACGAAATGATTTCGAGGTAACGAAATGATTTCGTGGGAACGAAATGATTTCGAGGGAACGAAATAAATTAATTCGTTCGATCGAAATAATCTATTTCGTTCCTTCGAAATAATATTTCGAGGGAACGAAATAATATTTCGAGGGAACGAAATAATATTTCGAGGGAACGAAATAATATTTCGAGGGAACGAAATAATATTTCGAGGGGACGAAATAATATTTCGAGGGAACGAAATGATTTCGAGGTAACGAAATGATTTCGAGGGAACGAAATAATATTTCGAGGGAACGAATTAGTATTTCGAGGTAACGAAATAATATTTCGAGGGAACGAAATAATATTTCGAGGGAACGAAATATGTATATATTTTTTCCCCCCTTTTCAACTTTTTTTTTTACCTGTCCCTTTAGGGGCTCCGTACAATTCAGACACACGTTGAAGCATTTCCCAAGAGTCACACCGGAATGCATATCAAATTGTTATTACATGATGCAGCACCACAGTACCGTGAACTATGACGTCATTGTTTGTGAAAATGTACCCAGTTTAGTAAATTTTAGACACCAATATTATCTGATGGTAAATCGGAGATTAAAAGTATTGCATCTTTTCTGAGAAATAACACACTATGTAAGTTAACATTTAAAAAATACAAATTTGACTTTATTCTGAGAGACACATAGGCCTAAATGCAAAATGAAATACACACAAACTATAACAATTAACTCCCCCTCGTCGCTTCAAATTATGAATTGATGTCACGACGAAAGACTATTAGTTGCATACATTGGAAGTACGACGATGACATGGCCATCAAAGGTCGATTTTATTATAATTACCGGCCATCTTATGTGTACCAAATACTAAAAGCTTGTAGTTAAATTAACATCCAATTTCCAGGTTTCATTGTGGATAAGTGCGCACATATTCACACTCTTAGGCTAAACGATTTCGCCCAATCTGAAAAACAAAAATGAAGGAATGGAACTTACCAATTTTGTAATCGTACGATGCCGCGAAACCGATCAGAGCTAAGACCAACTGAACGGCAATCCATCCATGAACAGCCATTTTCGTCGACTCTTGGTCGGCCTTTCTCTCTTGAAGACGACCTTCGAGGAGACTTGGCGGTAAAACAACAGTTAGCGACAAACTATGTTCTTAGCAGCGAAATTAAAAAGAGGTTGCTCTCTTCGAACCACTCGTCGTTTCGTACCAAAGTGAATGACAAAATCCCTCTTACTAATTCCGCACAAATTCACCAACCGCTGCATGTAGATCCGAGTAGATCCGAGCGGCTTGATACTAGTTTATGTGCACAGTCCGTCCTCTCGCGCCATGCACGGCTGGTCCGGCAACAGTATTCAGACCCACAGCAAATTCGGATGAGTACAAAAAAATAGTCCCTCTTTTCACGACAGGTTATGATTAATCTATGATTTCGATAATTTGTTTTTTTTCCGTAGAGAAACTAGACCCGAATCTGAGGAGGCGGGACCTGACACGCACCGCGGCTTTATGAAAGACCTCGCCAAAAGCCAACCCTCTCTCTGCAAAAGGAACAATATGGGACGTGAAGCGACGCGCCAAGCAACAAACGGCCTGTTTTCGACTTTTCAACATCTAGCCTCCCTCCCCCTACCTAGGATTGTCACCGCGTTGAATTATTGTACGACACATTGCATTCTGCGCATGATCACCGCAGTCGTATTAATATGGGTTTTTTTTTGTTCATGTTAATTGAAATGCAAAACTGCAAGATTTGAACTTTTCAACCACACCTCCAACTGCGTGACGAAATGGCTGCCGGTTAAAAGAAGGCGGTTAATTTTATAGTCAGCTGTGGATATTTCGTACACGCTGCGATTATGGTTCATCTATGCTGGCCAATCTGTTGTAACATACTACCACTAGGCCTATACCTTCTTCTCTCTGCAAACACCTGACTGATTTGTGGGATTTTCCCCTCTCAAAATGTAACTGAAAACACACCAGGCCTTCCCAGTGCGTTTATGCGATTCAAAGTTACTCTGAACCTGTATCGTCTCACTGAAATGCTGCGTAGTGAGTGAAAATTCTGGGTTTGAAACAACAAACATTCGTTTGTTTTCGTTTATGTGGTTGGCATCCATGCATTTTTTTTTTGTGTAATTTTTTTCCCGACGCTAAACCTGGTGGTTGTCGGCATGTTAGCCTCACCGCAAGTACCAGAGGGCTTGTAGCCTATTTCCGTAACCCAGCTGAGGTGTTAGGAGGTCGTGCATGCCTAGTGACGCTAGGGAGACCCTCAGTGTCTCTCGCAACGCCTATAACGGCAAGAAAAGGGACTTCGGTGCAGCTAGCCCACCTCATCAGCCGAGCCGCTGAAAGATGTACCACACGGGAGGAGAAGCAGACAGATACTGGTATATACAGACCCAGGTTCAGCAACCCGCAGAGTCGAGAGGCTGCCGCAGCAGGCAGCTCAACTCTTTGAGTCAGAAAGTCAACTCCACTGCGGTTGAGGGAGCAAGAGGACTAAGGTAATCGCATTATTAATGGTCTGCTAATCATCTGTTAAGTTTATCTGTTTTCAAAACTCAACTTGTCTGATTTATAGAGGAAACAAATAATTATTGTGCAAGTTATTCATTAGTGCAACCCCTGTACGGAGTGATGATCCTCATATTATGCCTTTAATCGACATTTTTCCACTGTCAAAGGAGGATTTTGTTAACTTTAACCAATATCATAAAGGTCAGTATAGAGGCCGTTAAACAAATATAATGCGGCTGACCCAAATTATTTCGTTGACCTGGAGTTTACTGTCTGGTACTCGTTCATACTATTCAACCTGCTCTATATTTATGAGGTTATGTCAACAGAACAACGCCAGTTAAAACCTCAATATATTTTCTGTTTGCTTTTAAAATGTTTACCTAGAAATGAATTTTTCCAGCTTCATCGTATAGCATTGAAAAGGGGCAAATTATCTGCGATTACACTGACCAAGCCTCGTGTGGAAAACCAACTATTGCCAAAGACGACTCAAAACAGACATTACCTTCTCCTCTCAATTAACATTACAGCGCTATGCAGCCGACTACGAACCATATACGAAATGCTAAACAGATCAACTTATCCGCCATATTGGATTTTCAAAGGTAGGCCATGCCACTTGTCTTTGGTTTATTTCGCTAGTACTAAGAACATGTTCAATTTTTTTTTCTTTCAGTAATTGTCAAATTCTCAATTGAAATATGCACCGATAGTGCATTGGTAGGTGCAAAAAAAAAACAGTCTTCTGATTGTTTTCTCAGAAAAATGCACACATTTCCCTCCAAATACATGAAAAGCTGTTTCCATCCTTTCATAAACCCTAATTGTTTCACCAAATTAGATTCCTTTTACTTGATAAAAGATAAGAATACATTTTCTTATCTTTTATCAAGTAAAAGGAATTGTTATTTATTTACTACTATACTAGAACAAAATTGGAAAATGTGTCATTCCGCCGAAGAAAAGGTGAAGGCGTCACTCGGCTGTACAAAACTAACCACTTAGACTGTAAAGTAGTGACCCTTTGCTCCGTTATCTCAGTGCAATGTTCTCAAAAACGTTTTAAATTGATAAGTTCCCACGTTTAGTGCCTTTGTATCTTGCCTGGTAACTAAAAGTCTGGTAAAAACAAAACCGAGTTCAAATGTATACACATATCAATGATTTCAAACATTCCACGGTAGCAACTAGAATTATGTTCGGTATGTTTGTTGCAACCACCAGGTGTAACGAATTTGGGTAATTAGGCCGCATTATACACAATAGACAGAAATATATAATTCTATAGTTTTGTGTAATATTATTGACATCTTTGTACGCTCGTGTGTACCAATTTTGTGTAATACTGCAGCTTGTACGATTCACAAAATCCCCCCGCCAAAATAGACAAAAAAAAACCAAAATCAAACAAAAACCAAACAGACATTCAAACAAACAGACATTCAAACAAACAAACAAACAAACAAACAAACAACCTTAACAAACAAAACCAAAACATTTAAGTTATCTGAAACAGAAGTGTCTCGCATTGCCAAACTTTAACAACCCCTGAAATTGTAATATTTCAATTTAAGTGGGAAAACCTTTTGCGATTTTGTTCCTCCGTATCAAATATTCGGAACCAGTAATTGCATCGAGGGTTTGGTTTCTTTTTTACCCCCTAACCAAGACTCGTAAAGACAACAGTGCCCTGAATTAACAACGCACAAACAGTCTCAGAGAAACCCCAAGAAATGTAACTTAAGTAGGGTTTTGTATTATGATATAAGCAAGGCGTCGTGCGGGTCTGATAGGATAATTCTTATCTCACAAAGGGGGACAAATGCTACTCTGCAGGAAAAGATTAATTTCAATTTAAAGGGAATTTAGAAATAATAACAAAATATGCTTCTTTGAGTGAACAACTTCTGTCTGGAACTCAATGACATACAGTGGCAGTTTACGGTGCTCTTTGGTAAAAATAATGAACAGTCTGGCTCTTGAAAATAAGTATTGCTCTCTTGACGGGTAAATAAATGGACAAATTGTACAGAAGACATTGAATTAAAAACAACCACTTCTAACGTGGGGGGGGGGGGGGGTTGCTATTTTTGTTACCCTATAAGATTAGTTCGACGTCCTTTGGGAAACCCAGATGTGTCTTTCTTTGTGGGTAAATTCATTGCAGAAAAAGCTAAATTTTCAGTCATATGGCTTTGAAAAAATGACCCGAATTTGCAAGCTGCTGCTGACTTGCAGTTGGGATTGAATTATTTATGTCTCTGTGTCTCATTCTTCAATAAAACAAGTCAAGGCTAGAAATAAATTAGACTGACCCCCAAATTGAACATTGAAAATCGGAAACCAGAGCGCCCTTGGGGTGCAAGTTAGCTATCACGGTAATATGCCAGAGTTATTCATAAAATGAACAAGCTCTCAAACCACCAACCGAGGCGACCCAAAAGTGAACTTTAGCAAATTCAGATGTTGTGCCAAAGAGGCACAACGAGTCTTTGAATCTGTAGATCGGGGGTAATGATAGAAGGCAGTATTTCTATGCCACCAACCAGACCCAGATATTGAATACAAATTTCCTTCTATTATCCAAGTTTTTACCCCAACCAAGGTTTTCCAGACAACAAAAGAAGAAAAAACTCTCATTGTAAGGGACCCATAATGACAAAGTATTCATACCAAATATGTGGGTTGCTGTAACTTATGAAACCCGAAGCTGTTGTATTGGGGTTGGGACAGGCTTGACAAAGGGGCAGCTGCTGTGGGCTTAATTCCACCAAGATTGTGGTTGCCTTCAGAGTAAAAGCACATTAACAAAACACCTAGGAGTAAAGGTTTGCCATTCAGTCTTCTATATTTTGTTCACACTATACGGGCGGTTAGTGTTTACGTTACCGCCGGAGGAAAAAAAAAATGTAGGAGGCCTATATCTGCATGAGCAATAAACTTGTACCATGTACACGAGCCGTTCGTTGGTTAGTCTCCGGTATGAAATCACAAATCAATCAAAGCTATATTACTGAGAAGTGAAGTTTTCACACCAATTGTTCTCGACTGACTTGTAATCGAGCTTCGATTGGTTTCGTACTAATTTTTAGACGTTCCGCTTGAACCTAATAATCGAATGATAACATAATCCCGGCCAACTTCAACAAAATATCCATTCATTTTAACACCCGGCTCATTCGTTTGAAAATAATTGCTCCGTTGAATCAGCATCCAATAGTCAAAATTAAATCGATTTCACCAGTTCAGCATTCACAGGTCAAATATTAGATCATTCAGCAGCAAGAGCTGGTCAACCATTCACATTCATTAATGAGCAAATATTTTCCAATTGTTTGCATTTAAATTCAAATTCTATTTTATGTGCTTTCTGATTCACACTTGTTTATGAGGCAGATATTTGGAGGAAAATTCATTTTTACACTTGCATAATCACAGCAAAATTTACACGCCGAGATGCCTATAGCAAGTCAGAACATTGAAGGTTAAAGAAACCAACTTCAGATGTAAATAAGCGAATAGAAGAAATGTGTCAACATCAAAAGATAATGACTTATGTGAACAAAAATGCACAGAAAACAACAATAATTTGTGTTAAAAATTTACAACGACCTATTGTTTGTTTAAGCTTTTGTTTCTTTTAAAACATTTGTTAACTTCTAATTTGACATGGTCCGAAAATTTTAGCAGAAATAAGGACGACGACAGAAATATCAGGGAAAACAGACTCAAGGCTATAGCAAAAAATTTAGTTTCCCTTTTAAACTTATCTGGTACATGCTTTAACTTTCAGGATTACAAAGCAAAAAGGAATAATATTACAATTAAAACAAAACACAGGATGTTAGTGAAATTGTAACAACACGGAAACGGCTCAGTTAGAGATATCGTCAACTTACTTGGGGAACCATAACTTAATGTTTAATTTGAACGCACACAAGTTGAAATTCATTGCCCATAAACGAAGAAGAAGACGAAAGCTAGCAACAAATTCATGTGCGCTTCGACGAGTCCTAATTTAATTTCATTAATTGTAAATAGGTAGTAGAAATTTAACTTAAGAATCACGGTCAAAGTGTATAGTCTTGAATGCATATTATAAATAAAATAGAATGACTAAAACGAATCTGAATGAGAAAAAAACCCCGAAAACGTGTGTGAACGAAAACGAAATTGAATGCATTTATTAACAGCTAAAAAGAAACCATTGAGTGGATTAGGGAAAAATGCGTGTTAATGAAATTAAATGAAATTAAATTAATTTGCTGAATGATTGGTTGGGAAAACCTATACTTCATTTCACCAAAACAAATTAATGGGGCTCATCTCACTTGGCCCCAATAGCTTAAATCTTGAGTAAGTACTTCATCAATTGATTTGAATGCCTTGCTACCGTACAAATCAGCTCAAATATCATCTAGAATTGTTGCACAGAGTGCAAGTGAACAATCAAAAGTGAAGTGGGTGAATGAGTTAGAGGGAGAAAACCTCAGAAACTCACTAAGACGATGAGAGGAAAGCAAGATACCTGGCTTTAGGTCGTCGTGCCATGGCTATTGATTGGGTATCATTTTCATATCACGCGACCTATGTTTCGGCCTGTAGTAGGGAAGGAATGTGACGGTATTGTGCCTTTGATGATAAACATGGAATTGCGCACACAGATTTGCCCATATGTAGAATCACGACCAATGGCAGCCATTTTGAAAACTTTGAAAATTGCTTGTTATTCTATGTTTTTCAATGACAAACCTGCGATTGCCCTTTAGCCAACTAGCTTTCTCGTGATTTACTCTGACTGTTACTTGTTAGCCAAATTTCATGCTTGTATCATAAAAGGCACAAATCTCCCAAATATTTCCCCTGTCTGCCCCACTAAGATGATAGGGCCTCTAGATAACTGATTGTTTTGAACGTAAATGCCCTTAAGAGTACCAAGGTTTCCTCGATACATCAACTATCACGATCTTAGTTTTTGCTCTCCAAGGGAACGGTTTGGCCATCAAATTTGAGGTATGAAACAATGACATAATTAGGTCTCCGGGTAAGCCCCGTGAGAATGAAAGCGAAGTAAACACCTTGCTTCACTATTGACCAAGGGAGTCACTATTGGCCAAGGGAGTCATAAATCTACACCCAATAATAAAATGACTTTGCCAGGCAAGGGACAAACAAACCTCTGGCGAAATGCCCTCATTTTCTGGCTTTGTGCAGATTTACGACAATGCAGGTTCACACCGTCCAATGCCTACCCCCCAAAAAACCTTCGGTTCTTTCAACTTTTCATAAGTGGCCCAGAATTTCTGTTGAAAATCATCTATGCGTGAACAACTTTTTGGACCCAAAACCCAGTTGTGGCCTCTGTTGAAAGAACACTCCATCAACATCTAATAAAGGTGGCAAAACAAGTTAAAAGAAACGTTTTTTTCTCTCCGGGAACTAATGATAATCAGAGCAATTAAATGGTGAATGCGGTACTCACCCATTATTCTAGACCAAACATGGCGTCATTTTATTACCTTATTTTTTTACCATTTAGCTACAGGCAACTATTAACTGCAAAAGTGTTTGTTATGCCCGGTTCATATACCCGGTTCATGCAAGTGAGATGAATAAACTCAAAGTCACTTCTCAGCGCACGTTTCGCAAGGGGTGGGGGGGGGGGGGGGGGGGGGGGGTGGGCATTTCCATTTCAAATGGAACACCGACAGATCTACGCAGACAAAATTTGTGTTCATGATGTGTACACCTCATCCTATTTTGATATACGCTGAGGTCAGTGGTGATGAATTACAAGTGAGCTTATGCTAACTAACTCGCTCGCATATCTCTCAATACCATCAGGCCAATATGGCGGACCTCTCCCAACTCGATTACGTAGACTGTGTATGTCTCGCGCGTATGAACCTCTGGGACTAAGTATTTATAGTCCCAACCATTGAGTTTTACGTGCGTGCATTTCAGTTTATTCAAATACATTAGTTTAACGTAGTTTATGGCTATTAACATTATTTCATAATGTTGGGAAATTAAAATTTTGCCATGAAACATGAAAGTAAAATAAATGTACCAAGATGAACAAAGAAGATCAGAGAATAAGACTTGACTTCTGTTCCGGTTATGTAAAAGATCACAGTAATTTTGACGATAAATTATTGTTTTTAACTAAATGAATTTTCTATTCTTGCCGATGGAAACTAAATTTCTGTATTTTTATGATGCGGGAAATAACATTTCTAATTCGAAATAAGATTTTTGCCCAACTGACGTCCATTTTATCTTTAACCTATGTAATGTTCGCACAAACTCGTGCGTGATTGGCAAATGGGGTTTCTAAAAATAAGCCTTCTCGCGTCCCAAGTTTTAACTTTGTTTCAGTGATAATTTTAACAAGTTTTTTGTATTACATACTTATTGAAATTGTGTTAAAAAACAACTTGATATTAGGCCTAGTATTTTTATTTTCAAGAATTTCGTAGAAATAGAATTTTAAAAGATTACTTGGTTTCATAGTAAAATAGAGAACTGTCTTCCCGTTGTGGTATTTCAACCAAAACAAAACACAAATTTCTCGAACTTTCAAAATATATGATTAAGAAAAAATGAAAACGAGCACGATTTAATCCATGCGTCGTTCCATATCTTGCAGGAAACTAGCAGCAAACGCACGCTATAAGTCAACAGGCAACCAACCATGCAGGCTTTGTGAACCAGCAGCATGATAACTATATGAAAATCTAAAATAAAAATTTCTCAAAAAGTTCGAAATCTACAGCGTTTCTAGAATAACCATCATTTCATACAACCGGCCCCACTCGTGCATCTGCAAACGTTTATACCCCACGGGAATACAACTTTGATGGCTCGAAACACCTGCAGTAGACCATTGTACGGGGTTGCCTCAGCCTTTTATCCATCGGAATAAAAACATGTCTGGCATAAACCACTCCATGAGAAAATTTATGACGGTCAAATATTAAGTGGGGTCTGCCTTCTGGAAGGAAATACGCAAAGACATCATAATATGTATTATAAAAGCAGGAAGGTAAACCGAGAGGCTGAGGGGACCGGGGTTACAGTCAGTGGCCGATAATGCACTATTGGGAATTACACTTGCTATTATCATCCATAAACCCCCATAAATGTCCTGTCCAAGACGAATGGGTGGAAACAAAGCAATATATTCATCGCGATGTGACCTTGGGAACAACGCCGTATTCAAGTTCATTTTTTCGTGAGGGGCTTCCCGCACATTTTTCTCAACTTTTCCTTCATGCAATTTGTCTATATCCATTATCTTGCCTCTCTCTTTTAGTTTACTTGGTGCAATCCTTTGTGCTTGTACAGTATATAGTTTTAATGGTTTTGTTCGTGTTTTAATTTGCATGCACCCTGCTTTTTTGGTGTTTAACATGTTTGAAATTTTTCCTCTAACCTTGAAAATTGTTTGTTTTCGTTTTACACTCAGTTTTCTGTTTTCGATTCATGGCTTTTCTTATTGCTCTTTCACTATTTTTACTATTTTCCTTTTTACTGTTTGTACACAGGGCCCTTAGGGATAGCAGTTGTAATACTGAAAAGGCTAGGTAAATAAATCAATAAATATCAATAAATAAATAAATAAATAAAATCTGATCACATCAGATTCAGATGATCCTCTGAAAATGTTTTCTTTGGAAAATTTTCCCGGGGACCTTAGACAAATTCTACCTCAAGTTGAACCCCTAAGATAGAGCAACATTTACGTCAAACTTCAGTAACTCTCTCCCATGTCAGTCCCTCTTGATTCTTGTTTGTCCTTTTAAACTTTCTCAATTTGCAATACTTAATCGGAATGTAGTATAGGCCTAATGTATTTGCAATTCAAATCAATATGATTCGATCAGATTCAGAAAGCCCTCTGGAAGTAATTCTTCTTTCCTTTTTTGTGTGTTATTATATAAAACTCTTCCTGGGGTATTTGAGAAAAAAACTTAAATTTAAACCCCTAAAATGAAGGAGTATTCCCCCCCTATGTCATTCTAGTTTGTCTTTTCAAACCATCTCAATATGCGATACTTAATTTCTTTGGAATTTTAAATAATGTAAGTTGTTTGAATTCACCACACAACAATTCTGGCAACCGCGACTGACCTCCGTATAAATGTCTTTTGTTCGTTATTAACATGCATATGTTTAAGTTATAGTCATAGCGAATCATGAGATTTGTCCACGTGACAAATCCAACTTGAAATTTCAACGCAAAAACCTTGACCTGTGAACCGTTGTTAATTTGAATGTTTTTAAAGCCCACAAATGGAAGCATTTTTTTTGACTCATTGCAATTGTTAGTTAAACAGAAGAACCGAAACCGAAGTTGCAAACATTTACAAAATATCGGGAGTTAGTTTATTTCCTTCCACCAGCGAAAAAGTATAGAAATGTTTCCAGTAATTCTACAAAGCCTTGAATGTAAAACTATGACCGATTTATTGACACAGAAACATGATAAAAAATTGTTTTAAGGCCGACAACTGAACTTAGTAAATTAATAAGCAAGAGTGATAAATATTTACAAATGACAAAGTGCCACTAAAAAATATTCCACTTATATTTACAACTTTCTGTAGAGTCAAACATTTACATGTAGGCCTGCTAGCTTAGTTGACTATTTACCCTATCCACACACTTCCTGCCAGCTTAGTTGACTTTACCCTATCCACACACTTTTAAATCTTAGTCTTAATCGTCGTGGGCAAAAACTCACGTAAAAAGTCCATGGGTGTTCACCGTGATATAAAACAAACTTATTAACTATTGTAGCAAAGCTAAATATACACCTAAAAGCAACGTAAACAAGCAATTAACACATTTTCTATATTAACATTTGCATTAATTGAAAATCATCGACTAGATTATATCAACATTCGTTTTTTTTCCTTTTAAGATCTTTCCTCGAATGCTTACCCTCATAATAATGTTGTAAAAAACAAAACTCAATTTGTACAAAAATTGAAAATGACGAAAATAACAATGCAAAAAAAAAAAAAAAAAATTAGAAGACACAAAAATACAATACGATTTTGAGCGTTGAACTAAATTATTTACACACTTGCACAGTCAACTTTTAGAGTAAAGAAAACAAACTATCCGATTGACACGGGAACAATAAATGCGGCCTTACAGTACTATTATGGGAATGCCACTATTAGGGAATCAATAGGGGGTAGGGGGTAGGGTGGGAGGCCCCCACCCCCACTCTTTCAGAACCCTTGCCCCCAAATGACATCGAGAAAAAAAAATGCACGAAGGAATGTTTCGTATTGTTAAAGAGCCCCCTCCCAAATGAAAAGTCTGATTACTGCCTAGCACAATCAAACGAAATCAGAATACTTTTCAACTGAAGTCACTAGAACAGTCTGATTTGTTTTGATAAAGAACCGAGGCCCTGGTTATTTTTAGTATCACGTTACGAGAAAATCAAAATCAAAAAACAAATATCCAGACTACGATATATACAAGTAGTAATTTAAACCAGACGTTCAATTAACAAAAAAGTTATATTACATCAATTATTAAAAAACAAATCGAACCTAATCTTTCGTGACTACTTTGTTCTGCGATTGACGTATTACAACTCCTCATATAAGAATTGAAGTTCCTCATTCTGATAAAGGGGAGGTTTTTGATATAAATACGTACATAATGTCGTGCTGTGGACATGGTAAAAAGATACACACTCACACAAACCGCGTATAGACCATGTGACCTTTGACATCACATGTTTACAAAAGAGCCACAGAGCCTGGACTTCCTGCAGGCACAGTTTGTACGCAGCTCAAGGGAAGAAAACAATAAATCTTATGTTTTATGGAGATTGCACTGCCTGACTTTTCTCAACTTTTGATATGAAGAAAGGATGGACATCTCAAAAGCTGTACAGCAGTTGCTTTTGTAACTATTGAATTTATGTGAAAGTTATGACACAAAATGTAAATTTTCCCATTTGGCCAGTGTAGTATCTTGCCTGTCAGGAAATACATTAGAATGTACAAGGTCACCATTTCTGTAAACAAAGGTAACATGGTCTATAGGGTGACCCCTCTGTGACGTGGTCTCGATGTTATTGTGATTATACAAAAAGAATGTTAAACGATCATTTTAACGAACGATGTGTACAGTCTACTCTCATCACAACAGAGTCGCTGGGACTGTCAAACTGACATCTTTTATAACAGGAACATTGTTTTAAGAGGACAGCAACATGAGATCAGGGACTTCAGAATGTTCTCTTTATAAACAGAACCTCTTTAAAACGTGCTCTTTATATTAACGAGGGTTTACTCTAGTAATGGCTGTCGTTTTCAAAAACTTGCATTCAGTTGACATCCCCGATACTTCACTCTTAAAGGCCAATGCAAATGTTACTTCTAAAGGACACCTCTATATTAGGTGAATTCAACATATACTGCAACATTTCAAGAGGCACCAAGAAAGAGTCCTGGGGCATGGAGGCAATTGCGTCAGTAAAGTATAAGCTCAGCATGCATAACTCTAACTGCAGCCCAGAACCTTTTTCTTCTTGCTCTTTGCACTCTCGCATTATGAATCGAAACGGTCGGAGGTGTCAACGGTTATACCATTTGTAAAGTCCACCTTCCTGACTTAACACACGACAATGATCATCTGCGTTGAAAAGTAAATGTGTTTGGCAAATTTGGATGTCTCAATTCCCCTCCCCCCTTTCTAGTGACGTATCTAATCATGAGCTATATCCACATCTTGTCGTTACCTCCGGACGCACCTCCCTGTCCCATTCCTCCACCGCCTCCCTGTCCCATTCCTCCACCGCCTCCCATTTTCTCGTTTGATTTCAGGTTTTGCATTTCCCGTCTGTTGCCACCAACGCCTTGGCTTGAAGATCCGAACCCAAGTTGGAATGCCAGGACCTCAAGGACAAAAACAATAACAGCAAAACCCATTCCAAGCATGAGAATGAAGTACACACCCTTTAGGTCGACGGCTGTCAAAGAGAAGAGACCCTCCACCTCCCAGATGGTAGGCTCCCCTTGGCAAGTACCTTCTTTGTTTATCTCAACCCAAAGCGGGTTGTTGGTGTTATTTTTCCAGATTTCGTCGATGATTCCCTGCTCCTCAAGTCGTAGCACGGCATAGGTCAGCTGGTCACGAAGTGGCGATCCTGACTGTACCGCCAGGCCATACTCGACCAGAGCGAAGTGACCGCCAGTAATGTATAGATCACAAGGCCACCTGTCGGCTTCTTTCTTAAGCACCTCCTTGTCGTGGATCAAAGCGTAACGCCCGTTCGATTGACGTACCCTCTTGACAGCTTCCTCGGCACGCAGCTCTATCGTGGTTTCGTCACCGTACATGGAGTTTGCTGCATGGATGTACTCCCAGAAACGGCGGTAGTCTTCCACGTCGGAGTACTTGAAGAAGTCATAGGCGGGGCTGTCCTTGATAAATCCAACATCGACAGTGGTTTCATCTAAGAGATCTCCTACATCACGGACGATACCAATACTCTTGGAGGCCACAAGGAAAGGCGTCAGATTCAGGAGGAAAAGAAATACCATAACGATGCAGAAAAAGAACCAGAATGTCGCCACAATACGTCCTGCATACGAGCGGGGCGATGCATCGTAGCTCTGGAAGAACATGGTCGTCACGGAGAACCAGAAGGAGTTCCACACGTTGAAGTTTTGGCTTTGCTCCTGTGAGACCTCACCTCGCTCGACTGCTTTCTTCCACTCCTCCCCGTTGAACATCCCGATCAAAGTCAGCACCACGGTGACAACCACCAAGGCAAAGAGGTTGATCAACCAGACGTCCCAGCGGAACGGGAAGACAGGTGCGAAGGGATACTCCCAGATCCAGCTGGGATGTTTTACCAAGACCCCGAGCTCACTCTTGATGAAAGGCACAGTGAAGTCCACATACTCGTCACGTTGTGGGGTAACGGCCATCGGGGCGGCGGCGATATCAGCATACTGTAAAGAAGCACATTGAAAACTGAATGAATGATCTGGAAGACCACTCCGGAGTGTTCCTTGCTGCCGTACTTTCCTTCAAGCCTGACTGTTGAGGCATTAAAAGGAATCTACAAAACAACTTTCAAGCGTATAGAGATGGGAAGAGTGGTTGCAAAGAGAAATCACATTATGACATAGGAGCGAGAGAAACAGGGTAACAAGCACACACAGGTCCAGACCAGTATATGAAAGACAAGTTTCATACCAAAATGGTTTCTTTCAACAAAAAGTTCATCATATTTCTTCAAGTTAGTCTTGTTCTCAATTTTTTTTATGAAATCAAGACGGAGTTACTGCAATATTACACATTTTACATTACATTAAACACACTTCAAACCAACACATCGTTTTGGTTGGGTGAATGCAATCAAATTAAAACATGTTTGGGTGGGGGTCATACGATAGTAAGGTTGGTACTAAAAACAGTTGAAGAGGGAACAATCATCATTCATTTACACACTCGTCTCGATATCCATATACATTTCGCATAAAAACATGAAAAGAAAGGCAACCAAAATAAACAAACAAAATGTAAATAAACATTTTTTTATTTTTATTTTTTTAAACAAACTATGGATGGATAAATGCATTTGTTGCAGTGCATTCATACCGAGCATTCACAAGACTAGTCCGAGAAGGGATATTTATTATTAGGAAAGCTTTTAAACAAAATCATCAATACAGACCGTGCAGTCTCGCGTGCGTGATCGAACGTTGTGCGATTTCGGTTCTGTGAAAGCAATGTATACAAGGTATCTATGCCCCGTCTTGGCCCTTGCTTTTGGGGGATTTTTAAAATGCATTCTAATGTTAGTATATGTACACTTGTGAAGTTTTTGCCCGAATAAATTATATTATTATAGTAAAAGGTTCCCAACAATATTCTAGAGGGATTATGCACATAGTTTAATGTCATGAGGGAAGACAACTAATTAGGTGTGTGTAAGCTGGACACCGCAACATGTAAAAGATGACAGAAAAGATGACAGCAAACATAGCGAAATGCTTAATTTCCGTCTTACACAAACGGAAATTTAAACAATATACGTACCCCGTTGACTAGCCTTCCCATCAAGCCGCTCCAGCTGTGAGAGTCGATGTCGTATCTCCCGTAGTCTCCCTCGGAAACCAGTTCCAGTTCGTAGGAAAAATCGTGGCCCAGTTCTTCCTCCATGACCCTCTTCAGATGCTTCAAGAATTCTGGGATGAAGCCTTGTATACCGACGCGGCTGTCATCCAAGAGATAAGGAGGCTCCTGTATCGGGGATAAAGAAATTATGGTTTTAAGAAGGACAACGATGTTGGCTCTTGTGGTCGGTACCAGTTACATTTCCTGTCTTCATTTCACAGGTAAACGCATTTACAATTATTTACAATTACAGTACGAAAATACACATAATTCTAATACAAAAGGCAAGACATATAAAACATAATATATATATATATTTTATACGGTACGGTGTCATCAAAACATATTTAAAGTACACAAAACAACCCGATAGTGATGGTAAATTTTGTACCCAAAACAACACCAGTATATACATAAATGAATCCCCGTGTACCAAGCTTTTACCATAATTGTGGTCTCCTACGAAACAAATTTGATTGGCTTGACATTGCAATTTTCGCAACAAAATTTCATGATTAATTTGAAGAAACTTTTGAGTTAGCAAAGGTGCTTTCGTCAGTGGCATTTATTTTTAGAAGCTGTTTCGTACAACAATTTCAAGCAAAAATTCCATCTGATTTAGTCATAGGAAAACGCACAATATAAAATTGTTACGGTTGGTCAGAAAATAACAGAAATGAATGTGTATGCCTATTAGTCTACCTTTGCATTTGAATGGACTGGATCGCTCATTGATCCCCCATTCACGGCAGTGCCATTCAGCAGCCCCCAATACGGGTCAAGGGTCAATATTTACTTTGGGATTTTATTATTTAAGGCATGTCTTTCACCACTCCCCTCCAGTGGGTGCCAGTTCTAACAAACAACGCACATGCTAGTGCGGACATAAACCTGGCGTCATTGACGTTGTTTTGCATCAGTTAAAAACAAGCAGGGTCAAGCAGGCAAACGTATTACTATGACGAAATGCAGGCTGCCCCAGAACTTTCAACGATCATAAACAGAGAATATCAAGATTTTAAAACTTACTTTGTACAAATTTGGTAAAATGGCAAACAACCACAATGTCAGGTTATCAATATTATGCTGAATTAGCAGTCGTTGCATCAAAGCCCATACATGTACTAATACATCAAACTCCAAAGACAACTTGTATCGTTCTTTTCTGTTTTTCTTACTTTTCAATACCACATTTCTTTCCATACTTAGCATTGATTAATTCATAAACAAAACAATTATAATAAGGGCAAAGAAAATTAGTATGTAAATTAAAATCTAAATAACAAAGCAGTGTAGCTTTATCTTCCAGTCTATATAGCCGGAGACTATTATTGATGGTCAAAAGAAGGAATTAATGAGTCTGGTGTTCAAATGAGTAGAGTCTTGTAGGGAACAGTCTTTGACATGCAAAAACAAGTAAAATGTAATTAAATTGAATTCAATTTTATTGTCCCCAACGGGAAATTCATTTCGGTCTTTACATCCATGGTGGGAGGGAGGGACACAGTGAGGAAGAAACATGAACAACTAATACAACAAAATAAAAATTGACATGAAAATAAAAAGCTTAACAATGAGTGGAACTCAAAGTCATGAGAGTTCGCTACTCTCAAAACCGTGTTGAATATAAAAATTAATCACATTTTCCTGAAAACACAAAATCTCGACATTGTGAATGAATGAACTCATTACAAAAGTCCTTCCCACCATCTTGTCTTACTCACTCACCTCCAACGACACGATCTTGATGGTATCGACAGCAGCGTTCCTAAAGGGGTTCATGGACAGACGGGTTGGGCTGGGCCATTTGCCGGAGTTGCTTAGCTCCCAGTTACGGGTGTTCTGCGTCCATTTTCCCATTGGGCGGATGTCCTTCAAAATGGAAAGGAGGGATAACACGGTTACCAAATCAGAGACTGTTGTCAGTATATATATGTAGAAGGATTGCTTCTTATGATGAAAGCCGATATCAGATCATGTTGGGCTATTAAGCCGCACATTCAAGAAAACAAATATTGAACGTTGATCTGTGCATTGCTTACCTCAACGGCATTGTGCACATAAACAGTCTGCCCCTTTCCCATGTATATATCTACTGTGTAATTTGTGCGGTCGCCGTTTTCGTTGAAAGAAATCGTGCCACTCAGTCCTTCAAATGTTACCTGAAAGGGAAAAAACCAAAAAGTTACATAAGACGGACCTGTGACATGTTAAATCCCTCTGAAAACCTACCATTAAAACCCATCCAAAATGAAACAACTTTATACATAAAACACACAGATATAGACCATGTTTTCACAAAAGAGCCACAGAGCCTGCAACTTCCTGCGGGCACAATTTGTGCACAGTTCAATGGAAGAAAACATTGAATCTTATACTATAGGCCTACTTAATTTGATTTTTATCTACTTTGGATATGAAGAAAGGGGGCATATCTCAAAACTTACTTTCAGCTGTTATTTGTTTAACTGTTGAATTTAGATAGATAGACAAATAGACAGACTAAAACTTTATTATCCATCATTGGTGAACTTAAAATGATCTTGACAAAATATAGCTGTAAATAAATACAAAACACACAATCAGTAACGAATGGATACAAATGGAACTTAATATGCTCCCAGTTACGAATGTATGACCAGTGTGCTTTTTTTTCCCCCAGCGCGGTAAAGGCCATTCTGTACAGCTGCTAGTTGATATTGTAATGAAGCTTGGCACGTATCCCAGTGAGATATCCCAGTATCCCAGTGAGATATAATGGCCTTTACCGCGCTGGAAAAAAAAATTCGCGACCAGTGTAGCATCTTGCCAGCCATAAAGGCCGTGGGATGTACAAGGTCAGTCCCTTTGCAAACAAAGGATGGTCTACACACTATTAAGGGGTCATACTTGAGTAATGACCCCCCCCAAAAAAAGTTGTGCTGTTCATATCTGAAAACTCACTTGTTATAAAGGTGTTAATGGTACATTTGAGTCTCAATCGATTCTCAGATTTCTGAGGGTTGGTGTTCGTTCGCAAATGCTGCGGCCAGATATGCGGTTGGTACCCGCTGTCATCTCGCTAAACGTGGATGGATTCGACGTTTGTGTGAAAATACCTTGTATGACAGGTATTTGCCGTTTTCTCAGCAAGTAGACACTGCCTTTAAATCAGCATTATGTTGAAAAAATAAAACCCCAATACAAAAAAATAAATTAATCTATGACCCTATCTTTAACATATCATTTGTAGTATGGATAAACAGAAACAGCTTTGCACAAAAGACTGAAATATCAATTTGATATAAACTCACGCTTTTGAAGTCCTCCTCGAGTGGGCTAACAACATAATTGTCACTTGACTGGCAAAGTATTGGGACATTGGGAAATCTGTTGTTCCTCAACTTGTACTTCTTGAGGGCGTGTTTGAAGAGAACCACAGAATCATAAGAAAGCCTCAACCGAAATGGCCACTCCTCGATGGGCTCAGCCTTCTGGGTTGACAAGTCGGACGCCACGTTTCTGGCCGTCTTCATCTGGAGGCGTGTTATATAAGCCCCGCCCCCTTTGATCCTGTTGACATCGTCCCATGTCAGCGGCATGTTCTGTTAAGAGTTCGAATTCAAATGTTACGTTTCTGTCAAAAGTATCATCAATGTTAGCATGCTTATCAATTATGACATGTTTCTAAGTGCTGACCCACTGAAAATGTATATATGTTTTAATTCCCAAAGACAAGCAAATATCCTAATCTTTCAAACATAAAAGGTACCACAGTATCTCTGCGTCAAGCCTTATTTTAAAAACAATTATTGCTTTATTTTTTTACAAAATATTAAAGGTCTACCATTAGCTTTATACCCACCAAATTGCCAAGCATCCAATGGTAAGAATCTTTCATCATGTCTTTATCTATAGCCTGAATGGATAAAAAGGAATGATGGGGGAAGCTTTAAATACGCTTGAGATAGACGCAATGCAGTTATGTTAATAGTGTACATAATATAAATGAAGGTGTTAATACAATAAGAGAGTTGACGTCTAGTTGTACATTTTAACCTGATAATAAAAAATAAAAAAACAGCAAAAGAAAAAGTGTAATGTTCTTCACTTGGACACGTCACAATCTATTTTGTTTATGAAAACTTCACAGATTAAGTTTTAATGGATATGTGTGTTTCTATAAACATGTTTACAGAATGTTGCCCCATAACATCCTTAAACTGTCTGACCATTCAGTATCACCCACATGATTTTCTAAAAATGAGCCAATTAATATATCATTAGGCAATTACACATCAATTGTAAATCAATGGTTCCGAATGGTTGGCCAACCTACTGGTAAATGGCATGAAATTTGTGGGGGTAATACAAATATATTAAAACCCTGTGGAGATGAAAGTTTGCGTGAAATTGAAAGTATGACAAAAATACCAACCAATCTGACGACGGCCATTGCATGCTCTTGGTATTCACAGTACATGAGGAGATTTTTAACGGGGGATGCCTTCAGCGTATGAGTCAACGCATCGTGGTCCAACACGCTGACCAGCTTGACGTTCCAGCCGTAGATTTCGGCAAAATCCATCATTTTTTCAGCCATATTGAGTCCTACAATTTGAACAATTCAAAATTGCTTTGATTTTAATCTAAATTGAGACAAATTGAATGTTTTTCTTGTAGTCAAAGTTACCATTGAACTAAATTCGACGGCATGACACTTGTTTATAAAGTCTACTGTACAACGAACGATCACAATAATATCATTTCAGGGAGAAAAAAGGGAGGAAATTGTGATTGAATGCGGCGTAACTTCAATTACCTGGCAAGATGATTCAAAACAGCATTTTAGCAAAGATGGTACTAAATGATACACAGGTTATTCAAAAGTGTGAGCACTTCGCTGGTTTTGTCTGATTAAAATGTTTACTTTTAAATCCAACACAAAGGCCGAACCAGTAATTTTTTAGCATAACGGCATGAATTGGCTTGACTTTTAGTTCGTCCCCTGAAGTATTTTATAAGGATCAGGCCGTGCTCTTAATCTTTTTCTAGAGTAGCCCAGAGTGCTAATAATGTGCGTTTTGCTTTCCCCTGAAGTTTGATTAGTATAGCCCGGATTTTAAACATGTTTTGCCATAAACGATCTTTCTGATGTACTAATTGTATGATCACATGCACTTTAATGGTCAAATGAAGCTTCATTCCGGCACACACTCAAAAACAATTCAACAAATATTAAAAATTAATTGTTCCCATCTGAAAAGGAACAATACCATTTTAAACAATGTTCCAAAGTTTTTGGAATGCAACAGTGCAAGCAAGTGGTGTTCACTAGCCCGTAGCGGTTGCTACAAGACAATGTACGCCAGGCTAGGGTCAAAGGCGAGCCCCAAGGATTATAATAAAATAAATATGGAACTGGGTTACAATTATTTGATACAGACCAAGGATATTCACAGACACTTACCAGAGTCCTGGTCGTACAGAACAATGAAGTCATACCACTTGGTATAATTGATGAGTCCGACCAGCAAGTCGGCCATATCATCAGTAGTGGGCAGCATTTTGATTGCTTTGGAGCCTTGAGCCTGGTCCAGGGCGATGGTGGGACTGACGGCATTGCTGACCATCCCTCCAATCGACCGGCAATTCACGCATAGATCATTGGGAATGATAAGCCCATTGATACGAGCGGAAGCGACAGAAGGGCAAACATCTAGAATTTGGAAATATATTTATTTAGCTTAAAATGTGAAGGGAAATAAAGTGTAAACAAAACCAAAACACCCCCCCCCCAAAAAAAAAAAAACCACACAAAAAAAATCACATAAACAAACAATCACACAATCAACCCAACAATCACACAAACAATGTGTATGTATATGGAGCACCATAAAGAACGTACGTATCATAATGGCGAATATGAACAAGCACATAGGCTTACTTACATGCTGCAAACGGGGTTTAAACAATAAATACAAATAAATAAACAAATTCTTGTGGGGTGTGCACAAGCACAAATAAAAAATAGAAAATTAAAAATAAACAAAAGTAGATACAAACTGTGGGGCGTGCATGAGCACAATGATAACAATTAAAAAACCCAAAGTCCGTAAATTTAAAAATCAACGCTGTTAATTTTGGGGGGAGATGGGAAACTTACCGAGTTTCAGAGCCTGGTATGGGTTAGTGCTGAACTGTTTGAAGTACGGTGCGTTTGTTGACAAACGGGACTGGAAATGTGTTACCCGCAAAGTGTCCGCATTGAAGTCGTCGCCTTGGTTGACGTATTGCACGGCGTCGTCAACAATTTTCTTGTATTCATCGTCGACGGATGACATACTGCCATAAAACGATTCTGCATAAGAACACAAAAATCCAAGGTGTAAACTTTAAAAACGAGGTTGTTTGTTGTATCAATTTATTTTTTTATTAAGTTCCACAGAAAGTTTGTCACTCTAAACAGATGATATGCTACTGAAACATATTACTCTGAAAAACAATTGAACCAAATAAAAAATGCAAACACTGATTCTTTTGTCAACGTAGAGGAGGGATTTAGAATGATAATACTACTACCATTTTCGGGACACCATTAATTTGCCAAACTTCCTTTAATGAAATTTCCTATATTTTCAGGTATGACTGATGACGGGGACAGTTGTAACAACGTCATGATGACGACACATGCAATGTATGCATTTTGATGGTATGTACCGCTGTGTTAAATACAGTTTAAAAACAAATTCTGCTTTAAAAGTGTTTATTGCCATGCTTCAGTTTTCCTTTGTTTTCGTTTTGCTTTATATGATTGAACTCATTTCAAAATAAATATAAACTTCAAACTGACGTTTTATAGTTTACAAACTGACGTTTTATCGTTAACTTAAAACACATTCGGAAAATGACTCCAATAACTAGATTGTAGACCTACATAATTATATACCTGAAGGTTGACTACCAGCACCTCCGTTTATGCAGTAACTAAAATAGCAATACCATCACCCCACATTGTGACGTGGGCTTAAATTTATATTCAAATTTGTACCACTTATGGTAATTAATGCTTTTTCTGAAAACCACAACATTCTTGTCCATGCAAATTTCACACGGCATTTCACAAGGGACATTTTGTTCTCTCAATCATAGTAGACAATCAAATATTCTGTTGCACATTTAACAGTACTAATTCAAATATTTGAAATTTCCAGGGAAAAAGCACTCATAAAAAACCCTGACCTAACAAACGAGCAAACGGATCTAAATTCACGATTCGGTATTCATGTTGGATTATGTAAAACAGCGCCCTCTGTATGGCACAGCTAGCACTGGTTTTTGTTACGGTTGTTTGTCGGCATTCCTGCGTTTTTCGACTGAGAAGAATACAGTTGATGGTACAATTTAAATGAAAATTACTCGTAAATGCAAACGAAAGTGAAACTCTTTGTTAAACAACAAGTTTGGGTGTAGATACGAGTGCAAAACACAGTTTGCCGTAAAAGAAATAGTTCTAACCAAATCAGTCTACGTCAATGGCAGTCACTATGCTATTCCCAACTGCAATAAAAAATGGCGCCCAAAAGAAACGACCATTTCAAACAACGGCAACCAGTTGCCTGCACGCACCTTTGTAAGTGCAGCCATCTTTTGTGCGTAGCAAGTCAACCGAGACAGGTTGGTTCCCAGTTGCCGTTCAACAACAATGTGGTTGTATTTCATTATTATGCAAAATAGACTTTTATGCAAATGAGACGCGTGATTGAACCACACCCAGGCCAGTGACAGGCCTTGCAGCAATGTGCGTTTGTGACTGGTGGTGTGTCACAATCAATATTGAGAAAACATCGTGAATATTTAGAATAATAAAATAGAATATAGAATATAATTATTCATATTCCTACTTAATGATCAATAGAGGTGTCCACAAACTAATTGTTACATCAGACGTTGATATAAGCTAACATTAATATTAATTTCAGGATTACACAACAAGAACTGTACTTTAAAACAAAATTTCAAAAAGCTTTCTGTTTTCTGCATTTCACTGTTGTGGCAGACATGTTTTCTAGTTCCCCCAGGTTTATGCATAATTTATGTAAAATTGAACACCATGATTGTTATTGCTCTCCCCAGGATAAGTAGCTGGGCTGATGGAGTCAAAAATCAGACAAGTTTGGTGGAGTTGGAAGGTATTTTCCTTAATAATTATCAATTACTTGAACAAAAAAGAAGTCAACAATATCTTGTCAATATCTTCGGTTAGTTGACGATCGCATACATGAAGATTATGAGATCAACTCAATGTTTTTTTGAATGAACATGCACAAAATACAAACAAATTCTATACATGTTAATAACAAACCATTAATCTCTGAAACGGCTATTCGGTGAACACAACACATTTAATTATTGTTCACTTTATTATAAATGTATTGATGAGTCATTCATTATACATTAACCATTGTCTCACATGGGCCTACTTTACTTATGTGAATTTTACTATACAAAACACGGGAAAACTCTAGAATCAATTAAATTCAAAGAAGACATAAAAGCTACATGTTAATTAAGTTATCCTTAATTAATGTATTAACAGACGTTGCTTTTTAAAGTTTTTGAATTCTCAACAACAAGGTTGTTGAAATATTTCAATTCAACCCACAAACCAACGCTCTACAAAATCATAAATTTTTAAATGGAAATTATTTATGGTCAATGCTAGTTGCAAACGTCAGGTTGCACCATGTGCATCGTGACCCAGCCGTGGTCAGCAGGTGCCATCCCAAGCCACGATGTCCCATGACCAAAAAAACCAAAAAAACATCTGATAATTGTACCCGGGAACGTTGCCATACCGACGCCAGATTGTTCGTAATCCATCTTTGGTCTCCCGCAGAGGTCCAATTACTGCGATATGTAGAATGTTTTGTCTTGGGTGGAACATGGAGGTAGGAATAGAAGCAATTGCCGACCTGTAACTGACCTAAGTACCTGTGCATCAAAGATAATGTAGGCCCACAGTGTTTTGGCTCACCCACTGACGAAAAATATATTGTAAGTTTCACTAATAAATAACGAGGAAAACAGTTTTCAATCTTTGTATCTAGTGAAAATTGAATCGGGTTTTGAGAAAAATGTGACGATTAAAGTTGGGAATTCAACTTGACATGGTCACGTACAAATGTACAAAAGCTCGACAAACAAACCTATGATAAAACGGGGACTCTTTGGTTAAGGGGGAGAGGGTTGATTTCTCCTCGACATTCTACACAGGTAACAGCACAAGTATCATTTTCTAATACTGCGTAAAAAGTGGTTTTGCCTTCTAATCAATGTTTTCTTGCTATGCCCAAACTTTCCCCGTTTTTTTCTCGAATTGGGAGGCGGCTGCCCTGCTTGCTCCCTGTGTCATACGTTTATGATGATGAATAAAATCATCACAAGCGTTATATATAAAGCTTGCATTGAACACAGATGTTTGAAATATTTCCTTATTGACTTCCTCCTTAAATAATAAAATCTCTTTCAATAGTATCAAAAGTGTTCCCGACTGAAAAGAAATATCTACACACAATGGAATGCATTCAACATACATGTACATGTACATGTAGTTCCCATGAGCTCACACGTACACCCTATACACAAAAACCATAATAACCAGGCAGAAGTACATAATGGTAGTATTTTGGGGCATTCTTTGAAGGTTATTTGGATTATGACGCAGGAGAGAAAGCACAACCGAAATTCTTTTCCCTCATAAACTGGCGGCTCTCTATTCACAATTCGAAAACTCACCGTAGATGACTAACAATTTTGATTATTCAGAACACAATAAACGGTTGTTAAACTATGTTGGACCTTCGCATATTAATGTGGGGGTGTGCGTTTTCCCCTCACACAGGGGTAAAACACCATGATGGTCTCATGTCCTTACTCTATGGACGTCTCATGCAAGGCATTTTGTTGATTTTCGAGAAAAGTGACTAACTGCTGACAAAAATGTTAGCGATTCTGTTGAAATCATTGACAGCAACAATAACGACAAAATTCAGACATACATTTCAAAGAAATTAGTTAAATTTGAAGTTCAAAATGTTACTGATTTTGTTTATACCTTTGACAGCAACTGTCAAATCGACATGATTCATGACAGACATACATTCCAAGGAAAATTGCTAAATGTAGTTCAAGAACCATTTGTTCCAAATCAAAACGTCTTCACAGAAAACAAGATTTAAAGATTTAAAAAAATACACAAACATGAGATTTATTCCTCGACCATACCGTAAGTTTTACAAGTCAAAAGAGACTTGAAGATTAAAAGAAAAAATACACAAAAATGAGACTGTTCCTCGATAGTTCAAGAGTTACAGCGTCATTTCCAAAGACAGTGTTTGGTGTAATTCAATTTAGCGACACTCACAAGTTAAACAAGTTGTTGATGAAAATACTCTTGTCCTTGAAGTTATCAAGAAAATCGTGTAGGCTACTGAGTGTTGTTTCAAGTGGGATGTACATGAACATTTGTGTTGATCAAGTTTGCAGACCTTCCTTGTTTTTTTCCCGTAAAGATTCCAAACAATTTATAAGGAGCATCAGGTTGACTCACGGCAAAAACACCGAACTTTTTCATGTACATGTCATTTTGTAAAATACATCTTTCAGTAGAAATGGGTCTTTTGAATCAACCACTTTGAAAGCATTTTGCTGTCTATAAAGGTGTACTGTCCCCCAAAACGCTTGGGGTGGTGGTACATTATGCACGATCACTGCGTGACAAAAGATTTTGGGTTTTTTCACCCTTCCTTTTTGTGAAGCTGAAAATCCCACATGCCGTGTGAAATAACGGTTGTTATTTATTTCTGGAAAGGCGACTTGACAAAGTAAAGGACTGATTTGGTTAGGGTACGATTACAATTGTATGGAAAAACTTAGAGTTCAATCTATGGTGATTGGTGACCAGGAATAATGTCACTCTAGAGCCAAACAATATTTCAGCAATAAATACTCGATGATCCACACAGGAGAAGCTATACTAATATAAACATTTACGTGCATTTGTTACAATACATTCATTTTGATAATCACAAAGAACACATTGAGGCACATAACAAATTACTATACACCTGTTTTATTAATTTTCGAATCATTTTTTTCCCTCTGTACTTGTTGACCAAATGTTATGTCATAAGTGAACTTAATAATTTTTTTAATACTTTGCAAATGAAATAAATGCACCTATTTTCTGTACTGGTACCACACACATTGACCAAGTAGGCCATGGTCTTAGGAGAAATGCTCTGAAATTATTTGTATACTTTGAGAATATTTATACAAAGTTAGTTAATTTTAATGTGATCGTGGCAAATCGCCTCCTTAGTACACAAGATTTACTCCCTAAAACTCAACCCTCCCAGAGACCACCCCTCTATGGTCACCCAACACCAACATGTTTGGACATGACGATATTGCTGGTATCACCTGGCCCAGTGATAGACAACCAGACAACATCCTGAAAATGATGTTTCGTTGGTGTAATTTTATTTTAATGTTGGGACAAGAGCTTCTACTGAAAACATAAAAAATGCCAAACATCACATTGACTATCATTGTCATCTGATTGAATTTGTTCTAGATGCTCTGGTGGTCACATTCTCCAGCTGTGATCGTGAGATGGTTTGTTGCTCAACATGGATGAAATTCAGGTTGGTTGTCCACTCTTCCTCCATGGCTATGATTGATGTATGTAGAAAGGGACACACGTTTGTGTAAAGACATATTCATCAATTAGGATGAATGCAAATTGTAACTGAAACTTGTTCACTCTTTTCATTATCAAACATTATAAAACCTTACTCGAAGATGGCGATATTCTATAGTGAAAAAGTATGCCTAAAATTAGGAAAGTTTTAACAGGAAGGTAATCGTGCATGAACAGTATTTATGTACAGCTTTAAACAAGAAGAAGATAGACACGAGGATGTACAGTGGTAAGTGACCCCTGCCGAACTGAATTGAATCACATCATTAGGTTGGTTTAAGATAATGGATAAACAAACTCTACTTTCCGCCATGCTCCAATACATGTGCTGTTTTATATCCTTAGTGAAAACTGGCAGTCTAAACAATACTTTGAAAACATCTTCTGTTGTAGAACCATGTTAAAACAATCCAACGAGTGGATTCATCAAGAGTAACACTCGTCATTTTCAAAAGCTATACTCAAAGAGATGAGACCAACTGTGTGACCGGCGGCCATTTTGTTTCCTGATTTTGACACATTCATGCAGCCTGTCTTTATACATGATATTAATGTAAACAACAATGATTTACTGACAGTATTACTGTATCCATGTATTTTAAAACCACCCAACAATAATAAGTAAAGAGTCCGAATTAATTTGTATTCCAGGATAAAGCAAGAATGACCTCTGCAAGTCGTGCCTCTGACCTGAAACTGTAACACGACTTCTCAAATCAGCATGACACCACAACACAGGATTGATTGTTTCTTTCCAACTTACCGAAAGTGAAATCAAGTGCTGAGACGGTGGTGACGAGCAACATCACCGCCTGCAAGAGCAGGGGTATCTTCCTCCAACCCATGTTCCAATTCTCAAATAGATAGATTCTGCCAAGACGATTTGCTTGATGATGGCGTTTGAAACAGCTCAAGAAGTTTTCGAACCCTCTATTCAGTCGTGCGGTTCAACGGGAGAAATTACAGCCCTTTTCTCTTTTTTTTTAAAACACAATACACGGCTTTGCCAACCATTCGCTCACCGTGCACACACACATTCCTTATTAAGAATGCAAGAATTACGTATTGATGTTTTTTGAGTGAACGCGTCATCCTGTCACTCATCAAAACCGCGCCCATTTCTCGAAGACATCATTTTGTTCAAAGGGGTTATAAATCGTCATGTATCGTGAGGGGATTTATAAAATGTTCCGGGAGGGGTAAATATATTTTATATAAAACCACAAAACCGCGCCCATTTCTCGAAGACATCATTCTGTTCAAAGGGGTTACAAATCGTCATGTATATCATGAGGGGATTTATAATGTTCAGGGAGGGGTAATATATTTTATATAAAACCACAAAACCGCACCCATTTCTCGAATACGTCATTTTGTTCAAAGGAGTACAAATCATCATGTATCGTGAGGGGATTTATAAAATGTTCAGGGTAGGGAGGGGTAATTTACAAACATATTTTATATAAAACACAAGTCAGATCCTTGCCATTTGACCGGAGGATTACAGATCAGTAAATCATACCATTTAATGACCTACGTTTGTTAACCATGCATTTTAGTACTAACACAGTACATTTTCGTCCAAACTTTTTGAAAAAATTGCAAAACACCCTCGTAGTGCATGCCAGAATACGGTCTTGTATATTTTGTTCATGTGGTTTATCCTCAAATCAAATGAAAAAATCTACTGGATGTCGTAGAAAACAAACAATGAATGTTTTCCATGCGCAATGAAGTGTAAGGTTTTTTCATTGTGTACAGATTGAATGCTCTATTAAAACGGTTGAATAAAACAGCTTGTCTTCAAGCTAATAAAAAGTATTCTCACAATTGCACTCAAAAACATTACTTGTATAGTATTGTCCACCTAATATTAGCTGCAGTTTGAATTCCTTTTAGATGTTTTCAATCACTATAGCCTGTACTTGTTTTGATAGACCGATGTGAGAAGTTGAGAAATAAAGTAATTCAGAAAGCCAAGGTATATGTTGGTGTTGTGAAGTCTGTTTTCTTGCCTATCGCGGATCCACACACACACACGGTAGTTTTACGGGATTTCCCCCAGGTCCAGCACTGAAGCTGTAAGGGGGCGACTCTTTGACCCGTACGCTGTAAATTTATCCCGTTTCCAAGAAACATTTCATAAATTTAAAACTTGACTTTCAAAATGTAATCGAAGTTGGTAATCTTGCTGTCTAAAAATGAATATGATCTTTCGATAAATGTTATTCACAGTCAACATCAAAAAGCGATCTTTCTAAATTCGACGATGGCATTATTTTAAGTTTCTAATTGAACTTAAAGACAATGTACAACATTGGTAATTGTCAAATACCAGTATCCACTCTTGATGTAACCCAACATATACGTGAAATAACAAACCTGTGAAAGTTTAAGCTAATCGGTCTTCGGAGTCATGAGAAAACAGTGAAAAACCCCATTATTTTCCACTGTTTTCAAACATCGGATTTTATCACCAGTGATAAAGACTGTTTTACTCATTTCATAAAAACTGTAGCATTTCAAGCAAAACTATTTCAAGGGAAGTTTTCACCGTGACCATCTTTATACCATGTAAGTTATGTGCACATTTATATTTTCATTCTTACCAATGTCGTACACACCCTTTAAGCAATATTAAACAAAATGTAAGTGATGAGGTTGTAAAATTTGAGGTAAACTTTGGGTTCGGGAGGGGGGGGGGGGCTCCTTCTGCCCATCTTCCCTATCACTTTGTATTAGATTACGCCACTGTTGTGTACATAGTCTCGCAACAAACAGCTAGACAATAAGGAAAACAGTTTCTAGGTAAATCGCGACGTCCTCATGAAGAAAAACAAACTTGATTGTTACGAGCAACTGAGTAAATACTGTGTTTTGATGACTTACAATGAGTACCCATGAGACCGTCAAATGACTAGTGACTTTGGAATTCATAGAAAGAAGGGCACTGTGTGGGCTGGGGTGTTAAAGTTAATAAAGTGTTGTAATATTTATGTCATTCGTAGTGATCACAACATCTTATTGGGGGGGGGGGGGGGGGGGCTTTTCATAGCAGGTTTTTCTAGGTCGACCAGAAAAGACATCGAATAAAAAAATCAAGAAATATGAATTGATGATTGTGGGCCAGAATGGTAAGTCATTGGTGGAAAGAGAAGCGGCGAAAATACGGTAAATGTCAAAGGGGGGGGGGGGGGGGGGGGGCTAAATCATGAGTTAAGTCTCCCAGCCTCTTGAAAACTAATCAAATAAATTTTCAGATAACAACTTAAGATTTCTATTCATTTTTTGGCAGGTTCAGCCGTTTTAAAATTTTGCTAATTACCCCAGTAAATAAACTCCAATAGAAAACAATGCAAAATGCTGAACTTGCAAAATTACTTAAAAAAAAAAAAAACTTTAAATTGGATGATGAATGAGTGCATGCTATTTATGCTTGAAACTCAAATATGCGGCCGGAAGATCAACTATAATTGTTGCTGTTTTTGAAAAAGCAAAACAAAACACTACAATACAAACAAAAACCAAAAAGCAAGCACAAAACAAACAAACAAACAGATTTCAAAACAATTTCTCTCAATCAACTGCAACCGCGGGGGAAGGAACACACAAACGAAAGCACATAGCAAACACGAAGGATTGCTTGGCTATAGAGGGCGCCAAACTAACTTAACAGGTTAATAAAAATGATAATGAGAATCGTGCGTGATCCCCAAACGTTGTCATTTGTTGTCACTGATTTATTCCATTACTTTATAAGTATATAATCATAATAATAATAGTACAATAAAACTGATAATATGAAGAAATTCCTGTATTTTTCAAGTAGGCGTGTGTGGCATAAAGTGTTTGTCTGTTGGGAAGTTGTTGTTTTCCCTTGCATACTTGCAGCTCGAACACGTTGAGTAAGGATCCCACAGTAATTATTATAAAATACAAGAAGATACTTATCAAAGGACGATTGTTATCAATCCCATAGGGCTCATGCGTACAAACTTCACACCAGTACCTTCACATCATTACCACCTCCGGAGAAAGATTTGTCTGAAATATCGTCATATTTGAAGTTCAATCACCACAATCCCCACAATCCCCACTGCTTATTTCGATTGTCGTAATCAAAATAAGCCCAATATGCATTTGCACAAAATCCCTCAAAGCAATTAAAAACAGTTTTCACTGTTCTCACATAAGTTTTACCTCAGAATTTGAAGATGGATTTCACAAATCTGTTATTTGGTGTGTTTAATGAAATGTAGAATGTTCTACCCTTCCCAATAGCAATGACGTTTTTCCATTAAATGATGTTTTTGCTGGCGCCAATCATTAAAAACGAGGGCAATCTACCAGACACACGAATCAAACACAATGCTAACAATTTCCCAAGCACCCCCTCCCAAAACAGTTTTAAATATGGCCCCATTGATTTTCACTTTTCATAATTCACACATACATGTACATGTACTGCCCAAAACTAATGATGAATTTGAACGAAAATTTTATTTTTTTACCACCCAAAAAAGCTAATCCTGTAGTTTCCAGTCGTTCAATTTCAACCAGATCATAGAACTTTTGTTTTACAATAGATATTTTAGGCCTTGCACTATTCTATTAGAGTGCATTCAACTCAAAATCGTATGGCCAATTCATCAGAACATAGGTTTGAATCCTGAGTCAAGACACTTGTGTCCTTGGGAAAGACAGTTAACTATAAAGAGTATTAAAATGATTAACGAGTAATGAATGCTTCTCATCAGCAAAAACAAATAGATCTGTATATTCCACAGAGGAATGTTTGTGCCAATCAAAAGGTCGAAATCAATACCACTTTGATTGAATATCATCAAAATTCACAAATGAACTGAAAATTATTGTACAAAAATGTACAGACCATACACTTGAAATGTGACGCCATCCAACGTTTTTGGATTTTGACATAGATTGCACTTTAGGGGTATCAAACACAGTGGCACTTTACACCATTTTAACATGTGGTTACAGACTTGTTATTTTTTCACCCCTGTTTTCATAAGGATTCTATCTATTGCAAATGAGTGAACCAAAAAACTAATTATCACCTTGAAGTCTCTCTGTAAGAATTTATTACTTAGCAAAAAATTAGCAGGATACCAGCCACATATGGCCAAGTGACATGGTATTTTACCTGGTAACGTTAATCTGGTTAGCATAATTTGTTTTGAAAATGCTAATTAATCAGTTTCATTAAAGCTATTTGAACACTGCTGGGACGCCACTGAAGACTGACCAATGAAATGACCCAATTGCCTCATGAATATGTATGATTGGAACCATTCTTATTTTCCTAACCAACACCTCAGAGCGGAGTAAGCAGTGTCCAATGTGCCCAACATGGAGTGCGCCCCCCGGGATCTCAACAGCAATGTGCCTGCTGCTGTTTCATGACCTGCTGCTCTTAGCTGACCTACGATGACCTTCACCTTTGGTTTGAGAGGCTCTGCTTCCTGCGAGGTCAACAGAAACTCGACGAGAGGGGCGTAGTAGGGCGTGGTTGCAACCTTAGCCACAAGGTCATTGTCAACGAGAAGGCAAAATAGTTGGTTGTCATAGGAACTTGGAGATATCTGGAAAAAAATAAAATAAATAATGTCACTTATAGTTGTTCTGATATCAACCTAAATAAAATTTCAAGAACTTTTTGTATTTGTAAAAAATTGTCAACATCTTTTGGATGTTAAACTCTTCCAAAGAAAGAGCATTCGCGGTGGCTGCGCCAGCACTCTGGAACAAGCTCCCTCTACACATCCGTGACTCACCCTCGATCGTTTCATTCAAGACGCAGTTAAAAACATACCTCTTCAGACAACAGTGATAGCGCTTTGAAACGCCTGTATAAAGCGCTTTATAAATGTTTATTATTATTATTATTTTTTATTTTTCCACACAACCGTTGGTATCAGACAGAAGTGTTTACTCTCTCCCAATCTCTTCAATGTTTCTCTGGAGAGAATCATGCAGAAGACCCTACATGACCACCATGGAAGTCAGCAAAGAGGAAGTTCAAGGTGAATAGTAACAAAAGAATATATACAAAAAGATAAACAACAATACAATATAATAATATCAGTGGAAAATGGTGAGCTGTTTGAGTTCTTTGACAATGTGATTAAAACATGCTGGCTGCAGAGATTTCAAATGTAGTGGGTAAGTTGTTCCAAGACTGGACACCCCTGAAGTTAAAAGTTCCTCTTCCACTTTCTGTTCTAGGGGGTGGAAGGACCACATTGCCAACAGTGCTATTCCTAGATCGATGACATTGAATTCACTGACCGGAACAAAAGTGTTGCCCGTATTTAACAGGGGTGAGATTGTATGAACATGAGCAATCCTGGACATTGGTGTGAAGATGAACCCCACTGAATTTTGGGGATGTTACATGTCAAAGGTTTACAGACTCTCTACAATATTTAGATATCTGAAGGTTTGGTCATAACAAGGGCCAAGTCTTTCATCTCAGTGATGGGAATTTCGCCTATTTTCAAGAAGACTCTGATGGTGCAGGGAGATCAGTGAAAAATCCTCAAATCAGGAAAAATCCCAACAAATCACAAGCCTGATTTAAACAATTGGCACCAAGCAGGATTAGTTTTCTTCACACACTAAAGCAATGTATGTCGGAATCCGAGTTTCCTATAAAAGTCCAAATACAAATAAGACTTGCACTGTCTAATTTCAAGGTTACCTTCGTCTCTTGTTGCATGTAATCCAAGATGAGTGGATATAGTCTGGTATCCCTGATGACCAAGACAAGCTTCATGGCAGTCACCATTGCTCCTCCGGCAACCAACTTTTGGTACAAGACTTCAACACACTGTCCATAAGATATGAGCAAGAACATGAAGTAATGTGTTTAATATTATTAGAAAAAAATAGTTAATGACCCTAGCAAGGAAAGACTCTGCTAGGGTCGAAACGTCAGGCCATTAACTATTTTTTGCATTTATACAAAAGGTCATTTTGGTTGGTAAGCAGTTTGCAACCAGCTAATTCCATTTTCTCACAAAATTATTTGGTGCATGTAAAAGCATACAGTTAAAACAAGGAAACATGCCTTACGATCTACTTAAAAGGGCTTTAAGAATGTATGCAGTTTTGCCTTCAATTGGTTAATTTGAATTACAGGGAGCACTTGCTGTGTTCAGCAGGAACTGTACAACTGCACTATCCCACCATTGGCAGGAATCTTATGGGTAAAATGCAAACAGCTTTTCACTATGGCATGTCATGGCTGATTAGTTTAGCGCATCAAATACAAGATCTGGTGGTTAAGTCATTGGGTGTGGGTTCGAGTCCCGGTCATGACACTTATGTCCTTGAGCAAGATGCTTTACTATAATTGCTTCTCTTCAACCAGGGGTATAAATTACCTGCAAGGATAGAGTTTGATAATGTGTTTGAAAAAGCCTTCAGAGTGCCACGGCAGCCAAGGGGCTGTATACTCCTCATGGAGCTGAGAAAGAGGATTAATAAAGACGGCATCTACTGGGAACTATCTACTGTATCATGTCACATGGGGCCAATTTCATAGAGCTACTTAAGCAGAAGTTATTGCTTAAATTTGCTTTTTCTAAGCAAAAATAAGCAGGATACCAGTCACAGATGTACATGTTGTATGGCATTTTGGCTGGTAAACTTATTCTGGTAAGCATGATTCTCCTGTGCTTAGCTACTTCTTGTGCTGAAGCAGCTCTATGAAATTGGACCATGGTCTATGACCCACCTCTGAACTGATGGCATCGGTCTCTTTGAAGTAATCAAAGAGCTTCAGTAAGGCCTCGTCATGTTGGCAGCTATCCTGGTGTTGAATCCATTCAACCAGTAGCTGGACCCAGGGATTATCTGCAGTCTTGGTGCTGGGGAAACACAAAAATAGTGTATAATAAGAAAATTAAAGAGTAGCGACAATCATAAACGCCCACGAAAACTGGCAGGGTTGTGGCCATGCAATAAAGACTGTGCCGAAGGCAAGGTCCTGTATCGCACGGCCCCTGACCCTGCAAGGTTTAAAACGGTTAAAACTGAGTCACCACTCTCCCGGCATTCCAATTCATACATACCATTCCATTAAAGCCATTCAAAAACCTTTCCAAGTTGAGACATATCTGACAGTTTAGCTTCATCTCACGTTGAATTTATTTCCATGTTAAACGTTAGCGTGCTTCTCCCGCAAGTTTCAAACTTGAGCGCTTTAGTTTAAAACTATCATCAAATATGCGAACTACCAATTAAAATTGGGCCGTGAAGTTTGCACACTCTGCGCAATCACCTGATAGCCCCCTCTTTTGATTCAATTTCCTCTGGTCATATTTTTAAAACACTCATTACCGTTTTTATATATATCGCATGTTTAATCATGGCCTAATGATCTCCTTTTAACCAATCGGAATGGGTAAACTGTCCAAGGTATTTATGATAAAAAGATTAAAAAGATAAGAAGTGCTGTGTCTGTAATATAAATGAATACCATTCGACAAGGTAGCTGTGTTTGTGTTTCAATTCATTCTGTTTAACTAAACCACCTTAAAAACAATGTAATGGCACCAGACATTCCTTGGAAATGAAATGCAATATCATAAAGCGACTAATCATGTCTAACTGCTATCTGGGGAAAAATGGCACGGCCATCGAGGTTGCTATCTATGGGAATGATTCATTCATTCATTCATTCATTTATTTATTGGTCACATCGGTTTAAAACAACATAAAATTCTTTGTCCTACAATGTGCAAAAAATTAAAATAATGATAGTTTTTCTTATTGCACTCCATACCTTGAGACTTGAAGTGGAGGCCATTGCTGCAGTAACTTGGACAGAGTGATGAGCTGAGCCATGGCCTGGCTGCTTTGTAAGAGGGATGTGAAGAGACTGTGGCGAGCCTCGTCAGTAGCTACATCCTCTTCACTGACCTAAAAGATATGATAAAAAACAACTTTATTTAAATCCTAACAAAAGACAAAAATCTGATAGCAGTGGCGTGTCGCAGCAGAGCCGTCAAGCGCACTTGACTCAAGCTCTGGTGTTTCTGATTACCAGACTGTGGATTGGAGTCCCGGTCTAGACACCTGTGTTCTTCGGATGGGATGTATAGCCGTAGGTGTTTTTTAGTATGTTAAAGAACCCAGTACACTTAGTGTTTAGAGAAGGGGGTTTGCCCTGGTGTTTTCTAGTAGGGTTGGCTGCAGATTGCAGCACAGCACCTTGAAAACTGTTACATGGTGCTATGTAAATAAATGAGTCCTCTGTTTCAAACATAGCTCCGCATACTTGTAGAAAAATAATGAGCACTTTCAGACGACCGTTGGATGTGATAAAGCACTATACAAGAACTGCTTGTTATATTTAATAGTACTAAGTTTTCACAAAAAAAGGTACTTGAAATTAAGCCTAAAAATGTTTCTTCACACTTCAATCTAATTTGAAGCAAGTTAGAGGTGAGAGCAAGATTTTCCATGGATTTATTATTGTAGCCTACAATAATAGGGGAGAAACTGTACATATAGTTAGGAGATGAAACCGCTTCAGTTACGTCATGATGACGTCATCAGGTGTAAAATTACAAGGTTTTTAGGTTTAAAAAGTGACCATTTGCTATACGCTGTATATCTTTGAATTTTACAACTATGATATTCACAATTAAGCATCTGATAGATCAAGACTGGGGCTACATTTGAAAAGTTAACGCCAAAATCGTATGACTTCTTCTTCTGGTCGTACCGGAAGGTCAAAGTAAAGCCCACGTATGTATTGACCGGCATGTTAACTATGTACACAGCGCTGTGTGTGGCTGGCTGTTCCGCTCCATTGAACAAGCTTCACAAAAATCTCCATTCAAATATAAGTCAATCAAACGTGGTTGCGTTTGCAAGAGGATCAACATCTCCTAAAGTGGTCTGAAGAAAAGCGACCAAGATTTTCGTGAGGTACTGGGTACTTTCCTGGACTCTTGTATAAAAGCTAACAAGAACATACCTGTGTGATGTTTGAAGTTTTGCATGATGGGGATCATAAGAAAAATTGTAGCGGTAAACCTGCGGGTACAACCGTAACACTCTTTTGAGACTAGTTTGGGTTCTAAGAAGAACAGGTGTGGTCTCGCCGTTTCAAAAAGTATACTCTCCTGAAGTCGAGCAGAGTATACTTTTTGACCACATTGGTTCTTCTCAGAGCCAACACCTCTCTAAAAAGAGTTTTACATGGTTGTACCCTAACCTTCACAACTATAGCTTTTGTTAGGAACATACCGGTCGTTTCCAGAGGGTGGATACAAGAGCCTCCGTACGATAGAACAGCAACAGCATGGAATCTTCCTCATCGAGGTTGAACGTCTATAATACAAGAGGAACTGAAATATTATTGAGCTTAAAATTGCTCATCGTTAGTGTTTAAACATTGTTCCACATACACAGCAAGCCAATAACTACACAAATACACTCTGTTGACCCCTTGCACCTTAGCCACAAGTGGCTACTCTCTACCACGCTTGCCGTTTTGGAAGTCAGACTGCACGTACAAATTATGGTAAGCATGTAAACACTGCATTGTCTAAAATGTGCACTACACTTTGTAACACACAGGAAAAATGCACATCTACACTGTATACAGGGTCAGTGTTGCAGTCACTCTATGGACACTCCTTTGTTCTGTACTCTTCAACACTGTAAAAAGCACTGTGTGGATGTGTGTCCACATAGTGTTTCAAGACCCTACATTATGTGGACCTCTTTTGTTCTCAGGTCGACACGTCGTATGTAGCTCTTGAACACTGACTCCCAAAATGGAAAAACCAAGATTGTTGTGATTAATGCTGTCAGATGAATTGGGTCAATTCACACATCTCTGCCAAATTTATAGCTTACCCTTTCCAGTATCAGCAGTAAATTGATTCGTAACTTGGCGTCAACAGAGCTGTCACTACAAAAAGGTCTGAGTACATCTAAGACTTGACTTGCTCTGACAAGATTACCCCTGGAAGAAACATTAGACAATAGTTAGAGAAACTACAGAATCGCTAAGGCATAAAGGTTGGCTCAGTTGGTTTCCCCTGTTTGGGGTTTTTCCACCAATATCTAAAGCTGACTTTCTTAGCCATCTTCAGGCCTACAGGTCACAGTTCACTGCTGTGCTAGTTGCTTTTGAGGGTCTCTTGCTTTCATTCCAAGAAATATATAGGAGTAAAAATATTTTATTTTCATTTTAATTAATTAATTAATTTATTTATTTATTTCGGTTTTAAAACACAAAACATGGTCAGTAGCATCACAAGGTAATACTAAAAATTACATGCTTACAAAACCAAACATTAAGTATAAAAAAGACAATAAAAAATAAAAAACCTGGCCAGCCAGATATAAGAAATAACCCATAATTACTATGGTAAAAAAAACGACTTTAGCAAAAGTCAAACTTTAGTAGGATTCATCTATTTGTTGTCAATTTACTGTCAACAGTGCCTCATGAGTAACTCATAAGACATTCGCCTCGCTCTGCTCAGCGCCACACATAAAAACCACAACGAAGCATTCTCAACGGCGGACACTTGTTTACATACTGTGATACAAGTTTAACGTCTGGGCCTTTGGCCAGACTTGTGGGGGTGTGTTCCCGACTGTGATTGGTCAAGGGGGGGGGGGGACTTTATAGGTCGGTCTATTGAGGAGTCAGAATAGAAACTACCTACAGGCCAAGCTAACATCTGATTTCACAATCACTAGAATAAGTATTGTTGTCTAGTTACTGAATCACAATTTATTGATTTGTGCAATGCAAAATCATAAACGTTAAACCATTGTTTGCATGAAAGAAATTGGCTGTTGCCAGTTTGGCGTTTACATCCCCTTGTGGGAGCTTTGCTGAGTTCCCACAAGAAAATTCTCAGTATTTCTCAAACTATGGCAAATTTTTACAGTCCGCTCACATGAAATGTCTTCAGTTGTCCATTCAGTCTCATTTGAAACGATAAAATCACCACAATTTTTTGACACAAATTGTGAAATTTTGACCAGAGTTGTGGGAGCTTTGCTGAATTCCCTTGTTGGGAAGATCATGTATAAAAAAACAAAAAAAAAACAAAAAAAAAAAACCCCCAAACAAACATCAACTTACTCATGTTGTTCGTGTTGGCTCACAGTAGTTAGCACAGTCTCCATCTCACCAAGGAGAGTCTCTGTGTCCTCCTGGATCCTACCTGCCTTCCCATCCTCTCCCTTCAGTGTGGTCAACATTTCCTGCAGTGTGTGCTGGACTGCTGAGAGTGGCGTCCATTTGTCCAGAGTGGTCTGCTTCAACAGTCCATTGGTAAGTTCCATAGTTGCACCCCGGGTCAGTAACAACATCATGAAGTTCTTCATCTGGAAATTGATTGGGAATTCATTTCAGTTGAGGAGAAGTTTTGGCCCAAGATTGAACTGCTTTGTCTATGCAAAGACTCGAATACACTCATGTATGTATGAATATTCAAGTCCATTCTTAGGTGATCACTGTGGTGATATAGAGTGGAATATTTATTACCAACTTCAACATGTGTGCGTTTGCACATAAAGTAGTATTACAACAATCGCTTCATGGTAACAAAAAATCTGCACTTACACTTTTGAAAAAGTTTGTTGGGCAACCCTTTCACTTTATGTTGTCTTTGTGGAAACTTTGATTGTATTTTGTAAAACTTGACTTGACTTACTCACTTATTGGATTATTAATTATTATTTTGTTGTTGTTATTATATTTTTCTGGTAATGAAACCAATGGACACTAAAAAATGATGATTACCTGTGTAGAGAGGAGGATAAATAATGTCAGTTTTAGACGTAGGAAGAAAACCCTAAATAGGGAAAACTCATTCAATCAAGTAGGGACTGAAAACACAATCCAAATGCAAGGGTTCCAATACAGGAATCGAACCCGAGGTCCACAGACATGACATGCAGGGAATAAACCACTGAGGTATCCTGAATGCCCCAGATGGGGTGTGAAAATCAGCAACAACCACACAGGTTTCCAAATTGTTATGATAATAATAACAGCAATACTTGGTTCTTATATAGTGCACATATCCTAGTAGCTAGATCAAGGTGCTTTACAACATTATTATCCCTGTTCATCAAACATACTTAGACCATTCCTCAAACTTTCTCAACTCCCTGGGGAGCATACAGCCCCAACCTGCATGTATTAGTGCTCAGGGGTTAATCCAACACAATACTGTCTCATCCCTCTGAGACTCCCATTTATACACCTGGGTTTACGAGAAGCAATTATGGTAAAGAACCAGCCATCAGAACTTCAGTCAACACCACAAACATTTCATTTCATTTATTCTGCTTGTGAAGCCAAGGACTCTCAGAAAAGCGAACTTAATCACTGTACTAGCAAAGAGCCCTATGGAGAGAAGACAAAGTAGGAAGTTTCAGTTTTAGATGTGGGAGGAAAACCCCAGAGAAATGTTCCAGGGAAAACCCACGATACCACTACGCCAACCCAACCAGCCCGTCAACCAGACAACATGTGTGCAACACAATCTCACCTTTTCAGGGTCTCCTTGTGTAAGGTCATACTGCACAGTAAACGACGACCCAGTCTTCTGCTGCAAGACAACAAAAGGAAAATCTGAATAAATCCATCATTTCACCCTCAAAAGGGAAAAGGTAGCATGTTTTTTTTTTTTAAATCACGCAAAGTATTATTCTCTGACAGCAAGTAAAACAATTTCTATAATAATTTGAAAACTTTTAGGGCACAAGGTTATAAATAAATGTTTTTTCATTCTGCATTTATAAACATCATCTCTGCTTAATCAGGTTAACATCCAATTTAAGTCCCATATACAGGGCTAATTAATTAATGACAGGACAATCATCTCTTAAAAGATTTAGACAACACCTAGTAAATGTTAAGGACCAGTATCCGCACTGTACATGACCCAACATAATACATGATTAAACAAAACTGTGAAAATTTTAACTCAATTGGTCATCAGAGTCACAAGATAAGAAGTAGTGGAAAAAAAAAAAAAAATATAAAAACTTAGATGTTTTCACTGTTTTCAAACATCAAGGTTTGGTCTCACAAAATCAAAACTAATTGTTTTACTCATTTCTCAAAATGAACTATTGCATTTCTGGCAAAAATGTGTCAAGGGAAGTTTTCCACCATGACCATCTTTATACCATGTCAGTTAAAGGTATTATACAGGATTGGCAGAGCTGACAAAATAATCACAGACAGTGTGTCATGTTTTGTGTAATCAACCACATACATGAAATAACAAACCTGTGAAAATTTGAGCTCAATTGGTCATCGAAGTCACGAGAAAATAGTGAAAAGAGACCTTATGTGTTTTCTGTTTTTCAAACATCGAGTTTATTATCGCGCGCGATAAAAACTATTGTTTTACTCATTTCTCAGAAACGATAGCATTTTAGGCAGAAATATTTTAAGGAACCCTTTCTACCATTACTTTCTTTAAATCATGTAAGTTATGTGTGAATCTGTGATTATTTTTGTTTTTCGATCTTACCAATAGTGTACAGGGCCTTTAAGTGCAAATCTGTGAACATTAATTGTTTTCAACATTTGTTGCGCGCACCCTTTTTAAGGGTAGGATTTACATTGATGTTCCGGGTTCAAATCCAGGGCGCCATTAAACAGTGTCCCACTCAAAAGGAAATCACAAATGTAAACACTAATTTAGTACCTTGTCATATTCCATAAGTGCCTTCACCCCGTCTGATTCCAGACTCTGTAGATGTTTCAGATACTGTTGAAGCCTCTCTGAGGCCCAATCCACAGTGAAGTTTCCCACAGCTGCGGCTAGTTTCTGTTTACCAGTCTGTTGACGGCTGAACTTCAATGCTCTACTGACGATATTCTGACGGCAATCAAGCTCCAACTGTTTGAACAAAATTATACCTTTATGAATGACAAACATAAGTTTGATTTTTCTGTTCCTGATAGTGTAGCACTGTATCCCCAGTGCCTTCCAAGTCCTTCTGACACAAGTTCTAGTTTCTACACACTTTGAAAGCAATGAGTAATGATGCAATTCACCATGGCCCAGTGTCAAGGCTCTGCTTACCGCCGAATTCTGCGCTTTTGATCACCATTCTCTGCTTACTGTGCAAGCGCCGAATTTCTGCGCTAGCTGTGTAAGCAAAAGAATGCCTCACGCACACAAGCAACATTTCCCTGCTAACCCCTGAAATACGCTTACCGCAAGCGCGGAATTTCCTGCATCCATAAGTGTTGATTCCTTGCTTACGGTAAGCAGAGCCATGAAATAGGGCCCAGAAGTCATCATCACAATAACCTTGGTTGTACCATTGTGTTTTTTCATTGATGTTATTATTATTGTTTTTTTATTTGACACTGTTATAAGAAGACAACACACTGACAGTCAAAATAAGATAGAACTGTAAGTGAGATACAAGGAAATTTGCTGTTGAAAGGGCCCTCATGTGGTAAAAAATACAGTCACTTTGAACATTTAATATACCTGTTACATTTGAGAAGCATGAAAAGTTGTGAAGGCATTGAATTCTTTTTTTGAGTTCTAGGACCCCATTTCTTTTTTTTAAATGAGTGTGCAATGTTTTTCCCTGTAACCTTTTATTCTTTTATCTTAAAGGCACTGAACATGTTTGGTAATTATCAAAGACCAGTATTGTCACTCGGTGTATCCCAACATATGCATAAAATAACAAACCTGTGAAAATTTGGGCTGAATCGGTCATCGAAGTTGCAAGAAAATAAAGAAAGAAAAAACACCCTTGTTGCACAATTTTGTGTGCTTTCAGATGCTAATAAAAGGCTTCATGCATGAAGTCTTTTATTATTTTAGTGAGAAGTTACCTCTTTCTCAAAAACTACGTTACTTCAGAGGGAGTGGTTTCTCACAATGTTTTATACTATCAACAGCTCTCCGTTGCTCGTTACCAAGTAAGTTTTTATGCCAATATATATTTTGAGTAATTACCAAACGTGTTCAGTGCCTTTAAGTGCACTTCTGTAGGTTGTTACGTAAGATGGGATCAATGGGAAATCAGTGAGTTTTTTGCTTCCTGAATGGATTACTCTTGATAAACTAAAAATAAATATAAAATATCAAACAAGGAAAGTAGTGGTAACACTTAAAATACGAACTAATTACACAAAAGAATACATGAGCTTTCAGAGCAACAACTACTTGCATCTGATGAAGTAGTTGTTGCTACAAAAGCTCATACAGTTGTTATGTAATTAGTTACTCTGTAAGTGCTACCACTATCTTCCTTGTTTGATATATCGGACTAACACAACTATTTTTATTACAATAAATAATATAAATAACTTAATGAAAGTTGATTAAACACTACAGGTGTCTGAAACCTTAAGCCACCAATCATTGAATCAAAGACCATTTCACTCTTTTAAGATTTTGGGGGCATATCATATAAAAAACAACACAAACCTTTTGGATGGACTTTTCAGTGAACACAACATTTGAAACAAAGGAGGTGAAATCTGCCGGGTTGATGCGAGTGAAGAACTCACCACAGCCTTCATAGCGGTGAAGCCACTCCGCCTGATAACACAGGAAGAAAAATCAACGCCTTTAACTTTACAACCAGTGGGGACACTAAAGGAACATGAGGAAAGTGGTCATGTCCTCCTCTTTTTGCAACCCCCCCCCCCCCCCCCCGAAAAAACAAAACAAAAACAAAAACACTCTCAATGAAATTCAGTTTTTGTAATAGACATAATTTGGGTTTTGTATCAATATCTTTAAAAAAAGAAAAGAAGGTTAATAGCCTGACGTTGCGACCCTAGCAGAGTCTTTCTCGAAGGCTAAATGACAACACCACACACACGGGCTAGCTCGACGGTCAAGTGGTAAAGAAAAGGTTGTAGGTTCGAATCCCACCCAAGTAATTTGCCTGTGTTTTTTTTTCACAGAACTTGGTTAAGTACTGAGTATACAGTGCTTAACACACATCGGTGTAAGGGTAAAAAAAAAATTATGTACAACACACACATAAACAGGTAAACAAGTGGAACAGAAGCAGTCAACAAGAAATACATGAATAGAGAGAGAGAGAGAGAGAGAGAGAGAGGGGGGGGGGGGCAGAAAGCACACAGAAAAAGCAAGGGGTAATATATTTTTTCGCATAATAATAACAAACTTTGCTGGCCAAGTTACCCACTCTACCATTGAGGTCTATTTCAATCACTCTTGCACTCTTTTTATAATACGTTAATTTGATTTTTAAAAATAACTTTGGTTTGACTTACTGTAGACTCTGGGGCCTTCTTGAAGCTCTGATCGCCTTCCCAGAAGAGCTTGATAATGTAGGCGAGGAATACCTGACTGGAAGACAGGTTCCCTCCTCCCTGTTAAGATCAATGATAAATAATCACGTAAAGACAGACAAAATCTGTGAGCAAATACATATTAGTTAGTTTTAACAAAAATATAGAAATATTTAAGCCAACGGAACATCCTGTAAATTATTTTGTTTTACTAAAAATGTACTTTGTAAATGTACTTACTAAAAGTACTTTGTGTGCCTGGAAGAGTTATTGTTATGTTATTATTATTTATTTCTGGTAATGAAACTAAGGATGCCTCATTAGTAAACTTAGTCACTGTAGCTTGCAAGCCTGAGGAAACCTGTAAACAAGGGTGCTTGCTACGTGAACCAGAAACACCAGGGTCAACCTCTACTCTTTCGCGATGAGTGTTCTGGGTTCTTTTACATGCACTACCAATCTTAGTACAAGGGACCTAGGGCATCATGTCCCATCCGAAGAACAAAGCAATTATTGGTAAAATATCTTGCTCAAGGACACAAGTGCCACGACTGGGACTTGAACACACTCTCTGCTGATAAAAACACCAGAGCTTGAGTCCGATGTTCTTAACCGGCTCGGCCACAACACGCCAGTTGATGTGGTTCTGAAAAGAACCAGTGGTGTGACAACTGGACATTTCAATCAGTATGCTCTGATCATCTTTAAGAAAAACTAGGCTCTAATGCTGCAGGCTGCATAACTACTGTGGGTTAGTGTAGAATGTTTGCAAGCGGGACAGTTGGAACTGAATCCAAATAGGAGGGGCTGGAGGGAGGGGGGTGTGTAGCACTAATTAACAAACCTGTAGTGGTATCTTAGCTGCTACTTTTGCAATGACGTGTACATTAGATCCACTCAGCACCGGGCCGATGACGTCCACTGGATCATTCTCTCCATCCAGTAAGCTCTTGTAATCAAGACCTGGCAATGAATAGGCATCGGAAAGTATTCAGTCACAACACAGCCCTTGAACTACAGCACTCCATTTCAAACATTGGCTCATGCTCAACCCTTACAGTGTTCTGTTTTAAATATTAGTAATGCACAAAATAGTTGATGGCCTGACGTTTCGACCCTAGCAGAGTCTTTTCTCAGAGACTAAACGACAACACAACACACATAAACAAGTATAGTGGTGTAACTTGTTTATACATGTGTGTTGTGTTGTCATTAAGCCTTCGAGAAAGACTCTGCTACGGTAAAAACTCTGCTCAGGTCACTTTTTCCCCCCCATTTTTACCATAGGTCCTTACGATTGGTAAGCAGTCTGCAACAGCTAATCCTATTTTCTCAAATATTAGTAATGTCATGCATTTTAAGCTGTAAAGTACTTGGAATTGGCAAATTGGGTCAACATACTCAAATATGCATTACAAACATAGGGATTTATACCTGGTGCTGCTGACTTCAACTTTTTCAGAGACTTGATGTGTGTGTCAGGGGTCACCGAGCCTGCTTTGACCTTTGATCCACACTTCTGAAGAAGTGAGTAGTAGTAGATAAGCCTGTTGTGGTCACTGCCCTCTATTGTTGGAAAGACGTACAGGTTGAGGCGGTCAGAGAAGTCTAAGGGTTTTGATGTCAGTGTGGGCAGGATGCCGAGAGCTGAGACGTACTCTTCGAGTTTTGGAGTTTTAAAGCTGTAAAAACGAAAACAAATCAAGCACGTCTGTAGATATTAAATAACAGCAGAGATTTGACGAATGTGAAAACTCCTGAAAATGGCCTGTGCTCCCCCTTATTCTAGACCCAGAACCCCCCAGATGTTACAATTCAGGATGTTTACAGATTCTGTGCAAAAGACAAAACTACAAGTTTGGACAGAATGTGGACTATCACTTTCTCCCTTTGGTGATTGCTTTACTTCTTTCAAGAAAATCTAATGGCTCCTAGAAATTTTGAGAAAATCTGAAATCAGGAAAAATCCTGAAAAAATCAAACGACTGGTTACAAGAACGATACACAGCTTCAGTTTACAATGCACGTTTATTTTGCCATGTAGGGCAAAACCGAAACAATCTTGAACCAAATTCTTAGTTCTTACCCGCTGTCCGTGAATAGGAACTCCAGATGTGTCATGTACACCTCCCACAGTGGCAGATGGTAACGTTGAGCGAGTGACACAGAGAGTTTGTACACCTCCTCTTCTGTAGTCCTGAAATACAAAAGATGTACTAGAGATGAGACCAGGGTGGGAGAGAGAAATTCAATCCCTACACACTCAACTACCCGCGAACTAAACTTTTAGATTCCATCAGAGTGTTATTGTGACTGTGACTAACAGAGAACCCTTCATGCGTCATGGAGCAATCAGTGTAGGCATGACAACAACATGAGTTTCTTTCCGTACAAACCAACATAACAACAATAATATACAACATGCTACTGATAAATATCCTCCTCTTTCTATTAGTTTCTAATTATACCTTCTTTTTTTGGGGGGGGGGGTGGGGGAGAGAGTTACAAACTACTACTACTGCTACTAATAATGATAATAAATATTCTAATATAACGCACATATCTACCAATAAGATACTCATCAAGGCGCTTGGACAAATAGAAACATTTTAAGACAAGTTTTTTAGTTTTTTTTTAATTATGGGACTTTTTTATGTAGCACCTTGTAGGGGTTAACGAGGTGCTGCGGCGCACTCAGCAGCCACTGCCAGAAACACCGGGGCAAACTCCTTCTCTTAGCGGTAGGTGTAACTGAGTCCTTACATGAGCCTTACACAACACATGAGACCTACGGCTTTCAAAGGACTATCAACAATGGTTGAGTGTCTTGCTCAAGGACACAAGTGTCAAGACTGGGATTCGAACCCACACTCTGCTGAACAGAAACACAAGACCTTGAGTCCTGTACTCTTTACCGCTCAGCCACGGCACGCCACTGAACAAAAATGTGTACTTACATTGCAAGACCTAAGATTGTCTCATGCTTGTATTCATTATCCTGGGTAAAGCGTGCCACATCAACACCTAAAGAACAAGAAAAAACAAATTTTATTAAAAGGAAATAAATTTTTCTAAACTTAGGTAAACTTAAATCACCTGCTTTACATAAACTACATATTTTTACCAATATGTCAAAATTTCATCGCATGAAATGCAAACCTCAAAATGTAAGACCAAATGGAAACAGCATTGAGAGTGTACTTTACGCTTGAGCGGTCAAACAATGCAATCACCAGCACCGGTTTATACCAAAACAATTCAGTAACAAGAGCATTAACAAATCAAATGATAAATGATTCGAACTGGCCTCCCATCACTGGTCAGCTCAGTGGTCTTGTGGTTGAGACATCTGCTCTAGGATGTGGAAGACGTAGGTTTGAGTCTCACCCGAGCATTATGTCCGTGGATTTTTTCCCCACAGTACTCGAAAGGCACTGAGTATACAGTGCTTATCACACATCGGTGTAATTATAAAACTCAACAATATACAACAGGTGGTTCTGAGTCTTTAGTGAAACGACTTTGTCACAATAGTTGTTGTTTTAAAACTGTTATCCTTAAATTGGCAAACACAGTAGCCTGCCAGCAGACCACCATTTTTAAGGAGTGTGAATGCAATAGCTCTCCTCAGTACTCCTTTACCTTGTCGGAGGAGTGTAAAAAACATAGCACTCCTGAACCAGTTCGCTGTGGAGGACTTGTTAACAGGCAGAAATCTTATGCAACAAACAGAGGAGCTCTTATGAATTGGCAATTGTGTAATCAAAGGGAAACAATTACTCAAGAAGCTCAAAAAACTTCCGAGAAATAATACTGCGGGTAAACTTGGACAATTTTGTTAAATACCGATGTAAATTTTATTTATTTATTTATTTTGTAAATTGTTTTATATAGCGCTTTTTACACACCCGAAGGGCGTCTCAAAGCGCTTCCAACATCGTTACCCCTGGTCGCTGGGCCATTTTTATTTCATTCCTTAAACCATCTCAGCTCCCTGGGGAGTATACAGCCTGTGCAACAAATATGCGCTACTAGGCTAAATCAATCACAAGAACCATCTCTGCACTCACAGGTACCCATTTTACCCCTGGGTGGAGAGAAGCAATTATAGTTAAGTGTCTTGCTCAGGGACACAAGTGTCACGAGCGGGACTGCTCTGCTGAACTTCCTCACCTCGTCCCAATGCCTGCAGTGACTCAGCCTGCGTAAAGTCAGCCAACAGCTCCACATAGCACTGCAGCTTTGACACCAGTGCCTTCTGAACATCTGACCAATCACCACCATTCTCCCCGGTCACCTGACTCACCACCTGGCCAATCAGCCTGCTGGGTGACTGCTGGTACCTGAGGTCAGGGGTCGTGACCGGGCTTGTACTAGTGGAGGAGTGCAGCTGGAGAGCGTAGTAGTAGGCGGCTAGCTGTAGGGTCAGGGCAGTGCGGGGGAGTTTTTCAAAGCACTGTTCGGCGTCTAAAGGCTGGGCACAAGTAACAAACAAACACAATTTTAATAATAATCACAAATAGTCAGATAGCACCTCACGCATAGCCTCAAATTGTTTTACACAAAACATTTTTAGAACAATGTTGGTTAAAAAAACCCAGAATAAATTATAAACATAATACTTAAATAGTATTCAGAAAAAAATAAAAATACAAACATAGAATAAACTATAACAGGGAAGCTGCCAGAACAGGGAAGCTGCCATGGCGAGCTGCTGATTGGCTGACAGAAAAACAGAGGTGCCGATCGACCGTTATAAAAACAATGACTTACAGAAAAACTATTCATTTGATCCACTGATATTATGGGTGGGGACATTAACACGCATGCACTTGACCACAGTACTGCTTGACCACTGCCTTCTTTGTTTGAACATGACTGTTACTGTATACTGATCTCGCTAGAGGATTTTAAATTCCATAAAATGACTCAACAATAAAGTTTGAAGCTTAATGCTAAAACTTTGACATTCATATTGAATGCGGACAACTGGACGGCCAGACGGCCGAAGAGAAAATGTCATTACTTAGGCTCACTCTGCTTTGCAGCTCGCCAAAAATGAGAAACAAAGAAATAAAAGACAGGAGATGTAACCAGCGGATAGTACAATGTGAAACCATTTGTAGTTTTCTGTGACAAACGAATTGTCTTTTACTTGAAGGTAGGTTCATAGACAGAATTCTCTTCATGGTTTTGAAAGTTTTCAACCAAATACATTTGAATCTGACAAATGATGATTCATGCATGAATCATTTCTGAGATTTCAGAGGGGTTGTGTCCTTTTGCTAATGCTGCGGCCAGAGATGCAGTTGGCATCCTATGTCACCTCGCTAACCCTGGATGGATTTGACATTTTTGTGAAAATACTGTGACAGTTTTTTGCTGTTTTCTCAGCAAGTAGAACACTGTATTCAGCTGAAACTTTCCCATAAGACTTTTATTGATCCTTCTTTATAATTCTGCCTCTAACTCATCATGACGTTGACAAAAACCAATCTATAACCCTACCTTTAAATGGGATTCTAAGTGAATGTTTTTTTTTTAAACTCACATTTGGTAGAGCCAGCAGATAGCAAAGACCTTGGGTAAGGTCATAGGTCATGACCTCCAGAGCAACTTGCAACAGAACTATTGGTAGTAAGAAAGACAAGTAATAAATTGAATTAACAAAACAATGAGATTCATACACTAAAATTATTTTATGCCCAGATGTTGATGGTTTTTCTTGACGTTTCCCATATCAAGCATATGTAATAAAGTTCACAAATTTCTAATGTGAAAATAGAATTAGCTGTTGCAAACTGCTTACCAACCAAAAGGACCTGTGGTATAAATGCAAAAAATAAGTTAGTGGCCTGACGTTTCGACCCTAGCAGAGTCTTTCTCGAAGGCTAAATGACAACACACAACACACATACAAGCAGACAAGAGTTGCATTTTTATTTTTATCAAATTTCTAATGTGATAAATAAACAATTTGTTTAAATATTTTTCAATTTTGTTATATACTATTATTATTATTATTATTATTATTATTATTATTTTTTTTTTTTGGGGGGGGGGGAATACCACTGACCTTCATTCTGTGTTACTAAATTGGGTTCACTGGTCCCCTCCATCAGACCAGCACGTAAGAGATCCTGGCTGACCCTCACTGGTGTCCCATCGTTCTGAGATATGCGATACACACCGTAGTCCATCTGCTCCTGTGAAAATAAATTATACAAACATTGTAGTGTACATACCCCCAGAAGAGCCAACAGATAAAATACACTTTTCGTTTGCATTTGATGGTCTATATATGATGTCAACCTCACTCCCCCACCTTGTATTCTGGGAATCTCAAGAATTCTTTAGAAGATTTTTGGAACGTTTGGGGACATATCAGGCATGGTAGATTCTTTTTACGACATCACAGCTGCAAGTTTTGGCCAACCAGTGGTTGGCAAAAGGACAGGCGGCTTGTAAACAATTTATACCAAAGATGTTTTCTGAAAATTTGTTGTTACTTTACCTTTAAAATAATCAAAAACTAAACCCAAGGTCTTGAAAAACTTACCTTTCCTACATACTGATCACTGATCATCGTCGAATAGAATGGATGGCATCCATGACGCTCCATCTTGGCATTCCCATGACCTATGACCCCATAGTCATCTGCCATGTCACTGTTGTTTCCACCAAGAGGGCGCACCCACTTCAGCGTGTCCTTCCACCACTTCCTGTCACCTACAGCGGCTAGTACGGCCTTGGTGGTCGTCCCGGTGGCAGCAAGGACTGCCTTGGTGGTGGTGCCTGTTGCTGCTAGTACTTGTCTCGTCTTCGCTGTTGTTTTGCCAAGAGCTGCACGCAGCGCAGTCTGATCCTCAGGCTAAATTTGGAGAAGAGAGAAAAAACAAAAATAAAGTAACAATCTAGATTTATATGTGCACAGTTCCAACAAGGAGTGATACAAAGGACACAAAACTTAAATCAAAAATTTCTTTGTAGCCTATTGAAACACTTTGAAATTACTACTTTTTAGCAAGTTTTAAAATAGAAAGAAAAGAACATTGTCCAATGAAACAATCAAAATGCTGTTCACACAACCTTTAAGATGTGTGAGAGTATACATGTTTGTTTTCTTGTCATTTTGTGACGTTGCTTTCTGATTGGGCACTTTGGGCTATAAAAATCGTTTTTTATGAAATGAAGATGGTTGGAAAGATATTTTAAAAGTAGAATATAATGATCCACATAAATATCCCTTGAAAATGTGCATTTGTTTTTTACTTCATGACAGAACAAAGTCTGCTACCTTGTGGAACTGAATTTTAGACTCCACAAAATGGCGGTGATTTCCCCTCCAAGGCAAATTTATGTTTTGTTTAACCACTACTCACTAATAACAACACACCGTAGGTGTTTTAGTGCAGGAACAACTCTTAAAAAAGGATAGGGAGTAATTCCAAACGGCAACATTTTGAGAGATTTGATGGTGGTGTGCCTCTTTAATTACCTGTGACGCTTCTGTAATTTCCACTTCCATATCAGCAACGGTTCCTGGCTCTTGCTCATGTACATCAGCCACAGTAGCAATTGCTGCACTGTGTGATGAGTGGGCATTCACTGATAGGCATAAAATCTAAAATAAACAAACACAAATGCTTGTTTCATTTCATTTATTAATTCTGGTTGTGAAGCCAAGGACAGAAAAGCTAACTTAATCACTATACTATCCAAGACCACGGGGAGAGAAGACAATGAAGGAAGTTTCAGTTTTAGATGTGGGAGGAAAACCCCGGAGAATTATTCGAGGGAAAACCTACGCAATCAGGCAGGGACTGAAAACCCAATCCACATAGTGCCCCTGGTGGGATTCGAACTGGGGTCCCAGAGGTGGAAGGTGAGGCAAGATACCACTACCCCAACCCGACTGCCCAAATAATAAAAAATTGTTGTGAATAAGTAATTTGCGAGTTATATTTAAATAACGTCTGGTACAATGACTTGCTTAGTCAAAAGCTACCGCTTAAATTTGAATTCCTCAGACTATAGTGACAGACGCTGTGTCAAATGGTTTGGAGCAAGCTTTTGTCCAGCAACCTCCAGATGAGCAAACCCTGGTACCACTGTACAGTACACATTCATTCAATATCGTGCTTGGGGGTTCGCCATCTCCTATGTAACTACGCAAAAGTCCAGATTTCACCTTGTGATTGTATTCTGCTATATAGTCCTCATATGCATCCAATATTTGTATATAGTCCTCACATGCATCCAATATTTGTATATAGTCCTCATATGCATCCAATATTTGTATAATAATAATAATATTCCCCGATGCAATTATTACATTTATTTTTTACAGACTTTTTACATCACTACAATTTTTTTAGAAATGAGTTCAAATATTCAAGAAAGTTTTAACTGAAAAGTTATTTTTTGAAAAATCTGGAAAAATCCTGAAATTGTCAATGTAAAAAAAGTGTTGAAAAGAGGTTATTTGCTGACCTGTGTCTCCAAAGCATTTCTGGCTTTCATGATGACCTCAAGAGACCCTGCATCACAGTGAGCTAATGAGAAGGCCAGGAGCTCTCGTCTGGTTTAAAAATTAAAGAGGGTAGTTCAAAAAACAAAGATGGCATAATTCGTCTATGTAAGATGACTTCATACAGCAGTGTGATCTATCTTAAAACAATGAAATATCCTACAAAATGGGTGGTGGTCAAGTTGCATCTCCTTAAGGTGATCCCCTGGCTGCCATTTTCCATGGGGTTTCCAACAATTGTATGGCTTCTGACAGGCACCCCCGAACAAAGACATTGACAAAATAGGGAGACCGCTAACATAGTGCTTGACAGCTGACTTGGTAGAGCGCCAGTACATTTATCCGGAGGTCCTTGGTTCAAATTTAGCTCTAGTCATTGTGTTTTTTAAACCCCAAATTGTTAAATATCCTAAATCAGTTTCCCTGTGGTTTATAACTTGGTATTTGATAACTTTCACGTACATTTCAGAGGATTAACAAAAAAGGGCCGCATATTTCTTCTTCTAACTGTCAGGTCATGTCTTTAAAGAAAACTTGAAGGAAAGAGAGAATTATGAAAACAAAAACACAGCAGCAAGAATAACAGCAGCAAGAAGCAACATGTTACCAGCTCATTTGGATGCATAAATAAATGGCCACTGTGAGGGCACTTTCAATAGAAATATATATATATATAATTACTTGGCAATTATAACAACTTACTTTGCAGAGAGATCTCTGAATTCATCAGCCATGGCCAGTGTGTAGCAGACACTCCAACCAGGACTATACCCGTCTTGAATAAGCTCTGTACAGGTATGATGCATCCCACGGTAGTCTGAAGCCGCCAAGGCGGCCTCTGCGACTAACACCAGTACAAGACCTTTCCTATCCTCTGCATTGGCCCCTGACACTCGCAGAAGTTTGGCCAGACGTAGCAGCTGAAAGGTAAACACATAAATTCATAAGTTCATACATGTACCAGGACAATGAATCTCCAAAGAGCTAGAACAAACAAGATTTAAGGTTCAAAACATGTTTTTAGTCGCCACCAATAAGTGATAAGTACTGTATACTCGGTGCTTCTTGAGTCCTGGGAAAAACAGAATCAACAAGCATACTACTAGTAGTAGTCAAACCCGTGACCCCTGTAAATTATAACATCCATTAAAAAAACGGAACTTATTTTACCTGTTTGGAGTCTTTGTACGCACTAGGCATCGAAGACAAGACAGTCTTAACGAGTTCAAGTCTATTCACACAAAGCCTCACTAAACACACACAAACAAAATGATAATATATTCTAATATATTTATTCTCATTATCGAGTCAAAAAAAGAGAAAAAGTTTTACGTCTGGTAACAAGTAATGTTTCCTCCCTCAGTAAAAATCAAACACTTTCAATCTCTGGCTGTGCTCCGTGGCTTTATGTGGGTGGATGTGGCTAGTTGCCTAAATGTGCCGTCACATGCCTGGAGCTCAACCATGTTAACAATTATAATAATAACAGAGGCTTCTTATACAGCGCTCGAATCCACCACTCAGTGACGCTCATGGCACTCCAAAATTATTACCTGGTCACTGGGCCATTTATTTCCTTCCTTAAACCATCTCAGCTCCCTGGGGAGTATACAGCCTGTGCTGCTAAGTATGTAGTGCACCAAGCTAAATCAATCACAAGAAACATCTCTGCCCTCACAGGTACTAATTTACCCCTGGGTGAAGAGAAGCTATTAAAGATGAGTGTCTTGCTCAAGGACACGAGTGTCATGACTGAGATTCAAACCCACATCCTGATGACTTAGCCACCAGAACTTGAGTCCGATGCGCTAAACCGCTCGGCCACGACACACCACTGATCCGGCTGCGTCATTCACAATTTAGCGCCTTAGCTGTGAGTAAGGATGATTAGCCACCAAAATTGTTATTATTATTATTATATGTTTTCCTTTGTGCAATCTGGTTCACATCCAATAGAGCTGGATACCGACTATGGATCTGAGGCACTTAAGGGGGATGTTATTTAATGGACAGTATTCTACGTAATATGTGGGCTGTAACAAGGAGTGCTAGCTTCTGGACTACAATCCCGGCCATATCTTGTTGGGCCCCCGCGGCCCGGCCCCTGTCCAATGTTGGCTCTCATTGCCCAGTCTGCGTTCCAGCTGGGGTTAACGACATTGAGTGAGGGAATGAGGGAGGGTATGTTTATTGTTGCGTAGCCCAAGCATTTTGGCCGGCATTGTAACTTAATGTTAATGTTGCCTGGGATTTGGTCGATAACTTTATCAAGTCCCTTCTTCACTAGTCCTAGTGCTCCGATGACCACCGGTATTGTCTCAGTCTTCATTCCCCACATCCTGTTATCATTTATTTCATTACTATTATTATTAAGAGTTGCTTTGTATATACTGACCTTGCAGTGGGAGTATGGACACGTTGTAATCATCTAGAAGTGCAAGGCTAGCTATGAGGTCCAACTCTTCTTGTACACCAGGCGGGCAATCGTGCAAAAGTTGAAGGCAGCATCTACAAGTGTCACAAAGATAAACACACACAAAGGCAGGGTCATAGATTGGTAAATACTCCAAAAATTAATGACCATAAAAACTTACTTGGTGAGAAGCACTGCAGCTGGTGATAGTATATTTTGAGAAAGGATTCCCTTCGAAATAAAATGGTTTGGAAAATTTTTCAACCCAAAACATTTGAATCTGAGAACTGATTGCATCTCAGATATCTGAGGGTTGGTGTCCGTTTGCGAATGCTGCGACCAGGGATGAGGTTGGTACCCGCAGTCACCTTGCTAAAGATGGATGGATTCAACTTTCGTGTGAAAATACTGTGACAGCATTTGCTGCTTTCTCAGCATGTAGACACTGAGTTCAGCTGCAACCTTCACAAGTGACTTTTATTGTATCTTTCTTGATAAATTTGCCATAAATCAACATTACGTTGACATAAACCAATCTATGACCCTTCCTTGTCCTTTAACCACTCAAAATGTCTACACATTGGGAATGCATGAGGGCAGGTTGTGAAAATGGGAGTTGTACCAGGCTACTGCTGTGTGAAAAGAGGGATCAATTTCTACATGCAAGATAGATCAAATCATGTTTGCCCATCCTTCTCAAAAAATAAAAAAATTATTGAGAAACAAAAAGTAAAATTTGAATAACAAATAAAAAGTACCCTGAACCCAAATTTGCCTAACTATGGGATTTCCCGTAGAATACACAATGACTGTATGTCCCAAAATCATGCCATCAGGTAATATCAAAATGGATTACTCAGCACGTAACAACTCTTGACAAACTCATAAAAAGAAAGTATTATGATTTGTATTTTACATCAACCATATATTAAGCCCCAAGTACATACATGTACCTGCCAACATTGAAACCTCAGAAATAGGAACACCAGTATTATGAGTTCACAGATCGCGACGCAAGAAGGCGTGCGAGTAAAGCGTTTTACATGTAGTCATACAAATTATGTATTTAAAACAATGTACAAAAATCATTCCATCCCGTAAGAAAATCTCTACTGTCGCGAGCAAATGGCACCCTGTTTTACCAGAACCTTTTGGTTTGTTTTCATTGCTGTCATTCTCAGAAATAGGAATGTTCTGTTTTTTTTGTGGCCTGTAATCTCAAAAATCTTGACAATTCCAATTAAATTTGAACAGTTGGCAGGTATGCAAGTATGTAAAGTGAAAAAGAAAAACCTCTTTATAGGATCTTAACTTCTCACCATACCTTGCTAGATCCATACAGGAGTCCATCAGATCAGCCGATGAGTTGAAGTACTCTCTCGCTGCAGACAGCACCAACTCAACCGATGTCTCATAACTGATCCTCGGCAACATGCTGCTGTGTTGACCTTTGACCTGGTAGTAACCTGACCCAGATGAGGAATCTTGAGATGATGAGGTCGTTGAGGAAGAGGAGGAGGCGGTTGGCAAGGAGGAGGAGGTCGTCAGCATCTCACCGGCCAGCTTGATGTTTGGCAGGGAGCTGGATCCAAGCAGACTCTCAGTGTACACCTACCAAGTAAATGTATCTAGACATCAGTATCTTTCACAATGAAAACAATAAACCAGCCTAAAAGTCCTCTACAAAATGTTCGAGTTGAAAAATTACAAAGATGTAAAGTGCAAAGGTGAATGAAAACCTAGGAGGTTATGAAAAAGTCTTTTGGAACTCCAGGGACTCATGAAAATCTCCCTATCCCCCCCCCCCCCCCCCCCCTCTGCCGGATGATGTGTCAGCACGCCAACTTTTCACAGGATGCATACCAAGAGACGTGACTTTTGTGTTTTTCCTGTCACATTAGATGTTCGAAAAAAGAAAAAAAAAAACGCCCAAACTCTCATTACAGAGAGGGCACACAGCATTCACTCTAAGTGCAACGCTTCATTTCAGCCACAAAAAGAGGACAGATGGTGGTCGCAAATAATGCTAAATTCTGCTTCTGTCTATTGGGTAATCCCCAATTTCAGGCCTTTGTCCTTTTGTTGCGAGTCATGGCATCCAGAGGCTACCACTTTTGTATTTCATTGTGTTTTGGCTCAATGGAGGGAGGTCCAAGCTAACCGAGATTCCAGCCTCGGTTCTGGCCATGGACCCATTTGGCAGTCATGCCTCACGGCTGAAGTTTTGTGATTAAATGTGTGTGAATATGATATTTTCTTGATAGAGAAACAACAACAAATCCTGTTGCTTCAAAGAGAATCTTTGTTCTCTTGGCTTTGTCAAGTCAGGGTTTCTTTGTTCCAACGATACTCTCAAAGAAAAGCAATTCCGACAATTTAAAGAAAAAAATCCTGTCAGGATGGAAAGGCGATATGGAAGATCCCCGACATCAACTGGTTGATCCAAAAGTCCTGAAAATCTTCACAGTCTTACATAATGTTTCATTTCATTTCATTCCTTTCATTTCATTTTATTAACATCACATTTCGTTGCCCACAGGCCAAATTGGATGCGATTTACAATCAGTCATTAGCAATAAATAGTACAAACGGTAAGAAAATTACAATTAATGTGGACAAACTAAGGCTGTGCACATACCTCATAGCAAAGCTGTTGATCTAAACAAGTGTATACTTTGCGCTGGAGTTCAAGCATGTCCCTCAGTAGTTGTTTCCACTCCCCTGCTTTTAATGGTGGCTTCCTAGTATGAGGAGAACAACAAAGAAATATTCATTTAGCCACATTCTTTGTTTGTTTGTTTGTTTGTTTGTTTGTTTGTTTAGATGATCTTCCAATCAAGGGAACTCGGCAAAGCTCCCATAAGGGGATAAAATCTAAAAAGCTGACAACTGCTAATCTCTATCAAACAAACATTGGTTTAACATTTATGATTATGAACTACACAAATCAAGAAAATGATCACTGTTTAAAAGCTAAATATTAAACTACCTTTTCAAACAGCATATGGATTTAAAGAATTGAAGTATAGTTTATATATATATATTTTAAATATTGAGCCATTGCAAACAAATAACGATATTGACCCAATTCACCTGACGTCATCGTCACAATATTCTTGGGTGCGCCATGTTGGGAGTTAATGTCCCCAGGTCTCAAGGATGAGATTTAATGAGTGTGAACATTCCCGACAATGAATTGCAGGCCTGGGTTCCTCCTTATTCTAGATCCAGAACCTCCATGATGTTAATACAATTCAGGAGGTTTACAGACTCTCTGCATCACTAGAAATATAAAACTAGTTTTTTTGGGGACACAATATGGACTATTTCTTTCTACCTTTGGTGACTGCTTTACTTCTTCCAAGAAAATTTGAAGGCTCAGGGAGAATTTGAGAAAATCCTGAAATCAGGAAAAAAATTCCTGAGAAATCACACGCCTGTATTGAACAGAGTAGTGTACATTTTAGGCGAATAGTTTGTCAACCAAACTGGCGAGTGTGTTCGACAGTGGCAGCATGTAATTTTGGTGCAAGGGGTCAATTTATGTCTCTAAATGGTTGTCAAATTGCATAATCACAAACGTAAAGTACACTAGAGTTTTTTAAAACTATGCCAATGACAGTTGAGCGTTGCATGCTATTTGACCCTTGGCGAAACAGCCTGAAGACAGGACTTGAAAAATTTAACAAAAAGACGAGTTGAATTATGGTTTTTCCTTTTTTAACAAAAAGGGTATCCATAAAAGAGTAGTGACCTTACAGGGTCGTGACCTTACAGGGTCGTGACCTTACATGGTCGTGGCCTTGTGATTATAAAGGACCTCGCCTTCGACTCAGTCATTTAACATCACTCGGCCATGACCCTTCCGTTTAAGACCTCATCAACACCCTTTTATTCCCTTAGTAAGCATCCTGTGTTTTGATGCCACAAGACTCTTTGAGGAGGAATCACCTGCGAGCAGCCTGCCTTGACAGCCTGATCATCAGCCCCTTAGCTTGCTCCTCATCTTCTTGTGTGTCCCGTATGAACTGCGGAGGTTTAGGGACGTCGTGGGCGAGCAGGATCTCTGCAGCTCTGAGATGATCAGAGAGATGCCCAAGCTGATCATGAAGAGAAGACACCTCCTCTGACTGCATCCTAAGAATTATTACAAACAAGATACACACACAAAAAACACGCGAAATTACGGTGGGTCACTCCTGCATATTCAAACAACTAGTTCCTTAAGTACTTTTAAATCTCAGCTTAAAATGCCTTTGATGTCTCAAGCCTTTTCGCTCATTGTAATTGCATCGTCATTGTCATTTTCCGTGTATGCATTTTAAAGTTTTTGTAAGTTATTGTATTGTATTCTTGTAGGTGCCTTGGGCCCATTGGTGGATATGTGCGCATTATAAGTATTGCTATTATTATTATTATTATTATTCTATTGAAAGGTAGACAGGCTTCTTAAAAGTCTCACCCAAAACTCCTCCTTGGCATGCATTCAAGCACTGCCAATGATAAACTCAGCTGGTCATTTCTCTCTGTAGCGTAGACACACTGCAATGCTAAACTCATCAATAAGTTACTCTCAGTGATAATTGATCCAGCGTTCTATAACGAGATAAGAAAAGTCAAGCAAGCAGTCTTAATAAAAATAATAATAGTGGCGAACCCCTTCTCTTTTCGATAAGTCCACTGAGTTCTTTTACATGCATTACACAACACATGGGACCACTGGCTTTACCTCCCATCTGAAGGACGAAGCAATAATGGTTAAGTGTCTTGCTTAAGGACACAAGTGTCACAACCGGGACTCGAACCCACACTCTGCAGAACAGAAACACCAGAGCTTGGAGTCCGGTGCTCTTATCCGCTCGGCCACTCCACTCCACAATTAAATAAATAATTAAAGAATAAGTTACGACTTTTGTCAAGTCTATTTCACTCCACTGCAGGAGGAATACCTCTTCATAGCAACAGACAGCTCAGGATAGAGTGAATTGGAGAATTGGTTTTAAAACATACACTTTTGGACAAGATCAAAATCTAATTGTTTTATTCACTTCTCAAAAGCTATAAGACATTTTGAGATATGGCGGACACAATGCTACAACACTATAAGGTTTGGGTAAATTTGTCTGTATACACCCAAACCAAACAGTGTTCTCCTATAGTGTACACCATATCTCAAAAAGGCTAACAGCATTTCAAGCAAACATAATTTCAAAGGAAGACTTCTACCATGACCATCTTTATACCATATAAGTCATACCATGTTTCACTCTTACCAATGTTGTACGGCACACTCTTACCATCTCCAAAACTTACCATCGATTTTGAGTTTTCAAAAACCATCACACAGTTCGTGAGATCTTCCTGTTGTACAAAAAGATATGAGATTTTATAAGATATAAGATACCGATATTTGATATTTGTAAGGGCAAGGCAAATTTTCTATTGAGGGCACCGGAAGAGAAATTGCATTGGAACATTTTAAAGGGCAACAATGCAATGACAAGGGGCAATGATGCAATGTCCACCGTTACATACATGAAGTATCAGGCCTGCAAGGGGATGTACATTTGTACATCGCAATCCAAGTCTCCCTACCCACACCTTTTGAATGGCACTCAGCTCATTAAGTTCACCATCATTTCCTGCTTTTTGCCGTCTCCAATCTCCTCATATTATGTTGTCAATCTGTTTCCCTTGAAAATAAATGGGTTTAACTCCAATTTCATTCACTTCATTCAATATTGCCTTTTTACAAATAATTATTATAGTAAGGCCAATTGAAAACAGCCATAACATCGTTGGTTGCACCACAGTCTATGGGTTAAAAAGTTACAAAATTTGGCAAATTGTTTTTTTTTGCAAATTATTGATATTATATTCATTACTTTATGTTCAACGAGTTTCAGGACCTAACATGATATAGTTTTGTAAACCACTTAGCATGACTGACGTATCTGTGCTACCAAGAAGTGATGTTTCATAATACGCCACTTTATCCAATTAAACACTTAGCGCTGGCATGATGACAAACACGCGGAGTAGTACCTCTGCATTTTTGCAAAGTGGCGTATTTTGGACATGACACAACTGATATCATTCCCAACGCGTGGAAATGCCATCCTCGACAAGATTTTTACCAATGCACCCGCTGTGTTCAAACATCCTGAACGGTTGTCACCTCTTGGAACCAGCGATCACTGTTGTGTTCTCCTGACAGCGATCTGTGACCTCCCCCAAGAAACACGAAAGCTTACAAGCTTACGACCCTTCCGAGACTCTGCTGTGCACTCGTTTGGTCGATGGATTATCGACCACAAATGGGATGATGCTATCAATCATGAAACGGCCTCAGATTCAGTTGAAACATTCTTGTCTGAAATCACCAATGCTTATCAACTACACTTCCCCTTGGTAAACTCAACACTGAAAGCAAAGGACAAACCATGGATGACAAATAGAATTAAACAATTACTCAAACAGCATCAACATGCCTTTAGCTCGGATGATATGAATAAGTGGCGCTCACTACGCAACAAAATACAAAGAGAAATAAAGGCTGCTAAGAACAATTTCTACAGGGACTCTGTGCAACACCTGAAATCTAGTCAACCCGGGAAATGGCACTGCCAAATTCAAAAATTGTGCCATCTTAAGCCAAAGCCTACTTTGATTCCTGGAGCCAATTTAGATCCTTTAGCAAAGTCTGAAGCAATCAATCATCACTTTGCCAACATTTGCAACCAGCTACCTTCACTTAAGCTTCAAGAATTGCCATCTTATCTACCAACCAGGCTTCCACCTCCCACTATCTATAGAGCTCAAGTGTTGCAAACTCTCCGAAGATTGAAACCATCAAAAGCAGGCCATCCATCAGACTTGCCAATTCGACTGATCAGAGAGTTTGCTTATGAGTTGGCAACGCCTCTTGCCCATTTGTTCAACAAATGCCTTGTGGAAGGAGTTTTTCCAAATGTGTGGAAAACAGCAACTGTTGTACCAATCCCTAAAGAAAGAAACATTTCTTCTTTCGACCAGCTTAGACCAATTTCCCTTACACCAATTTTTGCTCGAGTATTTGAATCCTTTATTGCAAGATGGCTACTAGAGGACATTTCAGCCAAACTTGATCCCAAGCAATACGGTAATATCAAGGGCAGTTCCACAGTACACTACCTTGTGGATATGCTCAATTTTGTTCATCAGGGAGTGGATAAGCCAAATCATTATGCCAAACTCTGTACTGTTGACTTTACCAAAGCCTTTGATCGGGTTAACCATAACATTGTGATTAATAAATTCATACAATTTGGAGTAAGAAGATCCATCATCCCCACTGTCTGCGGCTTCCTCACTGACCGAACTCAGAACACTAAACTCCATGGTGTGATTTCCACCACTCGGGACATTTCCTGTGGTGTACCCCAAGGTACAAAACTGGGACCCATTTTGTTTCTGGTGTTGGTCAATGATGCATCAACTGGAAGCTGCGGGCGATGGAAGTATGTTGACGATCTTACTTTAGGTGAAGTTATTAAGTATGATCAACAATCTTCTATACAAGTTCACCTTGATAATTTATCTTGCTGGTGTAGTAGTAATGATATGCTCCCCAAACCTGACAAATGCCGCACAATGACAATATCTTTTTTGAAGCGAAATATACCTCAAACTTCAGTTTCTCTCAATTCGATAGATCTCAAGTGTGTAACTTCAATTAAATTGCTTGGTGTGACTGTTCAAAACAACTTAAAATGGGACATACACATTGCGGAAATTGTTTCTAAGGCTTCCCGTAGGTTGTACACTTTGTGCGTACTACGTAAATCCAAAGTACCTATAACAGACATGGTGGCAGTCTATACTTGTTATATTAGACCTATACTAGAATATGCTAGTCAAGTTTGGCACAGCTCCATTACTGAGCGACAGGTCATTTCTGTTGAAAATGTTCAGAAGCGTGCCGTCCGCATCATCCTTGGTCATCAGTATCACTCCTATACCTTGGCACTTGAATTACTAGGCATCTCACCACTCAAGTCTAGACGAGAAGACCTTTTTATTAAGTTTGGTAGTAACTTACTTAGATCAATTAAATTTAGGAACATGCTCCCCCCTGAAAAAGCAACTGTCGGTAATAGGGTACTACGAGCTAGTACAGTAACCGGGCTTCGCATCCCCAAGTGCCGTACTGAAAGGTACACTCGTTCCACTATCCCGTCTCTTGTTCGCATTTTGTGAACATCTGGCTGATCCTCCATGAATTTCTATAAAAGTAATTAATGGTTTTAATGTAAATTGGTTTTATTGGATGACCAAAAGTTGTTCTGTATTTTGCCAACTGTGATTTGCCATTCCTTTAGTTAGAGTGTAATAATTTCAATTCCAATAATAATTACTTTAATGTATAGCCATGCATTTTGGTTTACAACGTGATGCCTTTTTCTCCACTTTGACATTTTTTCAGGCTCTTTTGATCTTGAGCAATGGGTGAATTTGAATCTAACCAAAACTTGTTGGATTTTTGAGTATTGTGCTGTCACAAATTTGTTGTGTGTGTTTTTCTTAATAATTATTTGATATTTCAATCTTTTTATGTAATATTGCTGGTGCTTTTATGAGATTTTTAATGACTGTTTTTGTAAACTGTACATTTCGGCTTTTAGCCGCTGTATTGCAGTATTTTAATAAACCATAAATAATATAATTTGTTGATCTATTGAAGTTTAGGAATTTCACAAAGTGAGGCATGCATTGGTTTGTACACAGCGTTCTGCATGCATGCCTTTTTTTTTTTTTTTTTTTAAAGTGACGTATGTGTTTAGAGAATTAATAACTCCAGTAATTATCCACAAACGAACTGACTGGATACATTTTTAATAATTTGGGGTTGAACAAAGAAAAATTTACGATAGCGGGATTTGAACCAACGACCTCCAGCGCTCTATCAACTATCTAGCCCTATGTTGGCTGTCTCCCTATTTGGTCAATATCTTTGTTCTGGGGTGCCAGTCAGAAGCCATTCAACCGTTAACTGCCGTGTAGCCAGGGATAACACTCAAGTTTTTGTTTCTGACTGGCACCCCTGAAAAGCAGTTTGAAAAACAGTTCTACATCAGAGTTTAGGCTGTTGTGCACCATACGTCAGTTTGTGAGTCGACCGATAATAAGTGAACGGCAACAGATTGTGGCTTTAAAAAAAAAAGTTTATGTACCTTGGCCATGCTCAGCATGTATTGGGCGAGAAGCTCATTCTTCTTTCCAGGATGCAGTCTCTCACACCTGTCCAAGAATGGTATCACCCAGCGCTTGATGTTCTTCACATACATCTCTTTGGGAGACTTCAATTGAAAAAAATAATATATATATTTTAAAAAAATAATAAGAAAGATGGTACAAAGTAATATCTTCAAAACAAATCACAGATAGTTTTCTATCAGGTCAAGGAAATTTCCACAATGAAAAATAAAACCTGTTCACTTTAAAGTTTTCATATAATTTACTTGGAGGTTGTACTATACTGTTAATAAGTATTTCATGTATTGTCATACAGTGAAGCTGGTTGGTAGGTTCATACAGTGAAGCTGGTTGGTAGGTTCATACAGTGAAGCTGGTTGGTAGGTTCATACAGTGAAGCTGGTCGGTAGGTTCATACAGTGAAGCTGGTTGGTAGGTTCATACAGTGAAGCTGGTTGGTAGGTTCATACAGTGAAGCTGGTTGGTAGGTTCATACAGTGAAGCTGGTTGGTAGGTTCATACAGTGAAGCTGGTTGGTAGGTTCATACAGTGAAGCTGGTTGGTAGGTTTTCAGTTTTGAAAATAAGAAATGTGAAGGCCTCGTCACATGAGACAATTTTTTTGAAACAACTATTGAGGCAACCAACTTCACTGTTTCACTCTATCAGGCAATAGAGTTAGCCGAAGCTCGCGGAAGAGTTGTCAGCCTAACTCTTCTGATGACCGCCACGTTTGTCCTACTCTACGGGGTGACACAGCCCAGTAACATGGTCATGGTGATGATGTACACAGACACCTATGAGACTGCAAAGGATTTCGGGACTTTGACTTGCCTCTTGATATTTATTTTGACTGAAGCTCCCATCATGATAAACTTAGTGGTCAATCCAATTATTTATGCATTCAAGTACAAGAAGTTCTGTAACTTGTGTAAGGGATTAAGGGAAGGATTTTGCCCTTGTGTGAAGACGGTTCAAGTATTCACATATGGATCCACAATGAGAACAAATGGTGACAGTGTGTGCTGAGGCAGATACATTTGGAGACTTCGAGAAACTAAGTGGTAAGTAATTTTGCAATGTTTCTGTAGTAACAAAATATCTCAAATAGCGTAACTTCCTTTGATTGACATGTCTGACGTTTCTTTATCATCATTCAAGACTTATCTGTCTTATTGATATAAAGAACATTTTGCCTCTTGCTTCATTACCAGAATAAACAAATACATAAAGCATTAAGGTCAAATTAAAAAAACAAAAACAACCCATTGAAATCCCTTTCCAAATTGCCTTAATGGTTCAAGGAATACAATAGTAAAACAATTAAATGAACAAAATAAACACAAATTAAGCCCACAGTACAAAACAAACCCCCCAAAACAAACAAACATAAGGACATTCCTTTTCTTTATATTGTATCCAAGAAGCTCTCTAGGAGGAATGATTAATATCCCTTTTGTTGGGGGAAACTGTCTTATCTTTATCCCCTCAAAATGTAGGTCTAATACATTTTTTTCAATCCCCATAGAATTTTTCGACCTATATGCATCTGATCAAAGCGTAGGCCTATATATACTTTTTTTTAGTTTTGATTGTAAGTGCAGACATGTTTTATGAATCAAATTAAAAAGTGGGCTTGTGTGCTGTTTATACAGTGAAATGGCATCTATGAGTATTAACTGGCTTCAATTTAACCTTTTGTCGGCAGTATTTTATTGTCAGTTTTAATCAAGGCTTTAAATTAGACTTGTCCAAATACTGCACTCAGGATAGTTAACTTCATCAATTTTGCAATTTATTTCATTTCACTTCATTTATTCTGGTTGTGAAGCCAAGGACTCTCAGAAAAGCAAAGTTAATCACTATACTAGCCCATAACCCGGTAGGAGGAGAACCTCAGATAATTATTATCATATGCATTGACAATGTCAAGCTGCCATTTTAGAGGTAAAACTATGATGGAACAATAGAAAATGCACAGTTGTGTACGTGCAGCGCACAGGATTGGTAAACCTATGACATTATATGTGCATTAGATCTGTATTGACCCCTTTCTGACGTGGAATGCCCCTCTGCGCTTTCAACAGCAAAATGTCTTGTATAAACTATAATGGCCAAAAAGTCATTATCTCAAATCATAAAATTGGTTGATCAATCAAAATTAATGACATTTGACAACCACCCATTAGACTACTAATTAGTCTTTTCACATTGATTCCTTTCAACAGATAATTATGTATGCAGTGTCAACAAAGACATTGTGCTTGTTAATTGATTGATCACAAGGATGAAATTTGACAAAAATCATCGATGGGACTAACTTAGTCTTTTCACACAATATTTTTTGCAACAGAGGCTTGTACTTGACAGCACAATGGATGTCCTGCCGTCAAAGTCAGATATATACCCATCGTGGCTGTCCATTGTGTTACTGCTGGTCGCTACCATTGGATTCCTGAGCAACATCTTGGTTTGTGTCACCATCCTCAAGGCAAAGTTTCTTCAAGATGTCACTCATTATCTCATCTTGAATCTTGCCGTATCTGATGGGCTGTGTTGTTTCGTCTTTCTCATCGACTCCATCATGGACTTACTTGACTATCCGCACACAGACACCAACAAATTTGTAGAAATGCTGCACTGCCATCTCATCTACGGTAACTATATGTTCCAATCCTTTGCCTACATCTCGGCTTACAGTCTCGTCATCATTTCACTGGAGCGCTACGTCGGTATAGTTACTCCTCTCCAGTATGTTCGCATCTGCACTAAACGTAATATTTGCTTGGGGGTGTTCCTTGCGTGGGGACTTGGCTTCTGTACGTTCTTGTTACATCTGATTGGGGTGCAATACTCTAAAGTTGGCGATGTATATGTGGACATTAGGTGTAAGCTTGTGCATGATTGGCAATGGCACTTTGTGCCGTTCATCGTGGGTTTCCTTGCCCCATTAGTAATCATGTTCTGGGCTTACTTTCAAATCATTAAAGCACTGAAGGAAAGCTTGACTCACCAAGCTGTGTCAGCTCAGGTAAGGGAATCTCAGGAGGCCAAGAAGCGAGTCATCCACCTCATGCTGATTGTTACGATCACCTATGCGACACTCTACATACCAAGCCAGCCAGCATACATGGTCATTGCCACCACCGAAATGAACACCTTTGAACTGTCCCCTTTTGGAGTTCTTTTCACAGATCTGGTCACCAAACTCCCAGTTCTGCTTAATTCGGTTGTCAATCCCCTGATCTATGCATTTAAGTACAAGAAGTTCCGCAAGGCTATACGCGAAACAATGTGCCGATATTTTGTGCACACTGTAGCACCAATTGAGTCTCTAGAAATTGGTAGAGGTCAAGCTGATGTTTCACTCGACCAACAGAACTTTTAGGATGGGCCAAACACCAGTGATGAGTCATACTGACAACTGAAACAACCTCTTCTTAGGATTACTAGAAACTCAGCTAAAAAAACTCATTTTAGTCAAAAGCTGCTAGTCTTATCTTCCCGACCCGCTCACTTGAACTGAATCCATCTCTCAAGCCTTGCACACTTTCCACGAGCTACTTGTCAAATTCCAGGAAGTTTTCAGTCTTTACAATCACATACACATGCAAACACTGACCCATCCAAGAGTACCAACCTCCCACGGAAAACTTCACTCCAGCTCACAAGGTTTGCTGACTTCTTACCCTAGCCTCGCTACCAAGGGCAGAGCACCGTATCATAACCTCTCATCACTAATCCCTGGAAGGGATGTGCTGAAAAAACAATGCTGAATGGCTAACCAAAGTGACTGCTCTGCACGCATGCTTGTTAAAAACGTTTGAATGCTGTATCAGCGCTTACTACACGCATGTCAAAATGCAAGTATTTTGACGCAATCCACTTCAAATGAATCACATTTTTACGTGGTCACTCTAAACTGCATACACGAAAATAGGTTGATAATCAGAAACAGTTGATGACGTAGGTACATCTCTTGAAAATTTATGTTCTTAAAGTCCACAACCTTCATTTTATTTTCAAGTAATTAGGTGTTCGGGCCTTACGCCCGAACAACTCTTTGTTTGTTTGTATTTTGTTTTCTTCTTCATCTTTGTTTTGCTTATTCTTCTCCCCGAGCTTTGTCCGTGAGCAAACGCATACTTGCGAACCTTTGAAGCCGAGAAAGTTGTGACGTCACTATTACGTCATCGGGTGTCAAGTTACAAGTCATTTGAGTTCAAAAAGTGACCATGTACCAATGCCTGTATGTCTCTGAATATTAAAGCTACAGTATTCATATTTGGGCATATGATAGATCAAGACACGGGCAACATTTGAAAAGTTAACGCCAATTTCACATGACCTTTACTTCCGGTCGTACCGGAAGGTCAAAGTTTGCCTTTGTGATTTTCTTTAAAAAAACATTTCCCGGCAAAAAACTAAACTTCTGAATATCAGATCAACTTCAAATTTACACCATGTTAGGACCTTGATAAAACCTCAATCAAGTAGTTGTGACGTCATGATGACGTCATCAGGTGTTGAAATACAGTAATTCAAAGTTTAATCATTCAAAAAATCATAACTCAAGAAGTACATGAGCTATTATAACAATCTATACATCATCGGAGAGGTCTTGAAAAATGTAGCAAATACTGCACAAAGTCTTATGCCGATTGTCCTCGACTTCCTGTTCAAACTGGAAGTTGAAAATTTCAAAATTCATACTTTAAGAAATATTCATAGGGGGGCCTACTTTTTACACACACACTACGGACAAATTTTATATCAGATTGTAGGTCCTTAAGCCTTCTCAAACTTTTCCACAGAGAAGTTACCTTTTTGAACTTCACTTATGGTTGAAATCGGGTATACATTGACCCGCTGTCAAACTGCAGGAAATAAACTGCACTGAGAACACACACAATACGCGATCTAAACCAGTTAAGCTGCTCACTCCATTGAATCAACCGCAAGGTTCAAAGTCCATTAAACACGCTTGTAGTCTAGTCTCTGTTCAAGGTTCACGCAACCTGATTTTATAATAATTTGGGAGGCTAATCATCCTTACTGGCAGCTAAGAGCTGAATTGCGAAGGACGCGGCTACAACGTGTTCGAGACCGTTTGGCGTTATGCTTAAGAACTACTTAAGAACTACACAATGGATTTGTACAATCTATACATCATCGGACAGATCTCTTAAAACCCAACACACGCTTCACAAAGAGTGACCCCATTTGTCACATCCATGGTGGCGCTATATCAAATTAGTGGTCATTCATTAAATATTTGCTCCGCGACAAATGCCGACTCGTTCGACGGTAGTCCAATAATAGCTGTGCATAACCTTTGTGTTATCCTGTTGTTGGCTTGGCGGTAAATAGCGACTAAGAGAGGTTATTTTACTGGCCTTTTTGTTGTTGATTGTATGACTTTTGATAATTGAGAAAATGCAATCGGCAAGAGATCAACATTGGTTTGACTCTTATCAACAGCGGTTTTTACGAGAATCCAACTTTTAGATCCTTTAAAGTTCTGTGTCAACGACAAAATAAAGTCAAACAAAATTGACACCTTGTTTAATTAAACAATGGGTTCCTAAGCCCTGAAAAACGTGACAGATGTTTAATTAATACACGTTCTATGTAGAGCTCAATGCAGTCTTAAGTAGTAACGTAAGCACTTGTTTCCCGTGTAAACTAGGGAATAAACGTAAGAGACTTTTTACTTTCTTTGCAAAAGCTATCAACAATCTTTTCATCGATTCAAAGGAATATTTCACGCATTAAACATTGACCCCTAAGGATACCCGAACACCTAAAGTTTGTTTTACAAACTCTATAAGTCTAGTTATTTTATTGTTATGCTTCAAGATATTTCATTTTCAAAGAATTCCATTGACATTTAAAAAATAGTTTTTAGAGTCTGCCATCTTGAAACCAAGTCTAACCGATCCAACAACTCGGTTACAGTTTGGTCAGAACAGCCGCGTCACCGCTGTTCAACCAAACATGCAAAAACACTTAACCAATGACCAAAGCTCAAACATGTTTCTGGTTTGGGTTGCTAAAACGCACACCAGGTTTTTTTTCGAGCAAGCCATTGTGGGATAATGTGCAGCAAGATCTACACCACTGGGAACGAGGTTGCTCCTTACCCAGTCCCAACAAAAACATAATGGCCACTGTGCCTTTCAACGTGTTTCATCTGAACTACAGAGCATTCTTCTCAACATATCCAACTGTATCATAGACTGTTCTGCACTAGAACAATTTAGAACACACAACTTAAGACTCATCTTTTTATCTCAATTCAGAACACACAACTTAAGACTCATCTTTTTATCTTCAGAACTGCACAGTGACTTTTCTAATTATTTTCTATAATAAAAAAAAACTGTACATCATCATTATTATTCTTCATTTCTAAGTTTTACAAATTGCCTTACTATAGTTTGTTTGCATAATATAAAATTCATACTTCTGTTCCTCCAAGGTTTTAGCCACATTTTGGAAAATAAAAAAAGTTGTAACGAGTATTTTTGTTGTTCAGATTTTTTCATAAATATAATTTAAAAACAAAGATTAGATTTCAGAATTTGTTTCTTTTCTTGGTTTGACGGATTTTTCTTGTTTTGATTTGTGCAAAATTGACACACTCTATTGAGATTGCCTTGTGGGGGGTCTATTATTCTGTTGTTGTCAGGACCTCCCATAAGGTCCAGTATGTATGAAACTACTACTGAACACTTGGAATTTGAATTGAAAATCATCAGGGTAAGAGACAGAATTAAAAATAAAATTTAATTAAACTCCTCATTTTTTTCCCCCTGTCAATTTCTCCTGCTTGGCGAAAGGATTTTTTTATTTTTTTTAAATTCCCTTGGAGCCCCTCTTTAACATTGCAGGGAGCTTTTTAGTAATTGGAAATTTATTGTGGCTGAAGGTTGAGCAATTATCAGAAACCCATTAGAAAAAGAACCTAAACCATCTTAAACGGCAGCATAAATAGTGGCGACAGATTAAACTCTTGGAGCCCCTCTTTAATATTGCAAGAAGTTTTTGCAATCACGAAAAAATCACCCATGCCTGAGACTAATTTTATTAAGTCTTTTCACATTGATTGCTTTCCACAGAACATTTCTTATCCTCTGCCAACAAAGACTTTGTACTAGTCGATCAGTTGGCTATTCCCAGATACAAAATCACCCGTGTGACTTACTTCATTCGTCTTTTTACATTTCCTTCTTGCCACAGATAAGTAAGAATCCTCTGCCAACGAAGGCTTTGTACTATGTACCTAAAGACTATGTCAACACAATGGATGTCCTGCCGTCAAAGTCAGATATATTCCCATCGTGGCTGTCCATTGTATTACTGCTGGTCGCTACCATTGGATTCCTGAGCAACATCTTGGTTTGTGTCACCATCCTCAAGGCAAAGTTTCTTCAAGATGTTACTCATTACCTAATCTTGAATCTTGCCGTATCTGATGGGCTGTGTTGTTTCGTCTTTCTCATCGACTCCCTCATGGACTTACTTGACTATCCGCACACAGACACCAACAAATTTGTAGAAATGCTGCACTGCCATCTCATCTACGGTAACTATATGTTTCAATCCTTTGCCTACATCTCGGCTTACAGTCTCGTCATCATTTCACTGGAGCGCTACGTCGGTATAGTTACTCCTCTCCAGTATGTTCGCATCTGCACTAAACGTAATATTTGTTTGGGGGTGTTCCTTGCGTGGGGACTTGGCTTCTGTACGTACTTGTTACATCTGATTGGGGTGCAATACTCTAAAGTTGGCGATGTATATGTGGACATTAGGTGTAAGCTTGTGCATGATTGGCAATGGCACTTTGTGCCGTTCATCGTGGGTTTCCTTGCCCCATTAGTCATAATGTTCTGGGCTTACTTTCAAATCATTAAAGCACTGAATGAAAGCTCGACTCACCAAGCTGTGTCAGCTCAGGTAAGGGAATCCCAGGAGGCCAAGAAGCGAGTCATCCACCTCATGCTGATTGTTACGATCACCTACGCGACACTCTACATACCAAGCCAGCCGGCATACATGGTCATTGTCACCATCGATGTGGACATCTTTGAAGTGACCCCTTTGGGAATTCTTTTCACAGATCTGGTCACCAAACTCCCAGTTCTGCTTAATTCGGTTGTCAATCCCCTGATTTATGCATTTAAGTACAAGAAGTTCCGCAGGGCTGTATGTGAAACAATGTGCAGATATTTTGTGAACACTGTTGCACCAAATGAGTCTCTGGAAATTGGTGGTAGTCAAGCTGTTACTTCACTTGGCCAGCAAAACTTTTAGGAAGGGCCAAACAACAGTGACGAGTCATACTGATAACTTCTTCTGTGGACAATTACAATCTCAGCTCAACAAACTCAAATACAGTCAACACCACTGGAAATGAGGTTGCTCCTTACCCAGTCTTCACAAAAGCTGAATGGTCGATGTGCCTTCCAACGTGTATCGTCAGAACTACGGAATCTTCTTAGCAACAAACCCAACTGCATCAAAGACTGTTCCACACTAGAGAACAATTTAGAACACACAACTTAAGACTCGTCTTTTTTCTTCAGAAGTTCACAGTGACTTTTCTAATTATGTGTTAGAATAAAAAATACTGTACATCATCATTATCATTGTTGTTCACTTTTAAGTTTTTCAAAGTACCTTACTGTAGTTTTATTGCATAGTATAAAATTCATTTCGCCACATTTTGGAAAAAAGGCGTCAACATTTCTCATTTCTGCAGAACATCGCATCCAAAAGACTAACAGAGGCACATCGGGGCCCTGGGCCCAATTTCATAAAACTGCTTAAAAAAATGTTATGCTTGCTTACCAGCCAAAATAGCATGTCACACACACCCTTTGTGACTGGTTTCCTGCGTATTTATTAAACTAGCAGAAAATTGCTTAGAAAAAATGTCCTGCCTCAGCAGCTCTGTGAAATTTGGCCATGGCTCAAACCATCTATTCCTCAAAGGGTGTGTACAACATCGGTAAGATTGAAAATATAAATGTTCACAGATTTGCACATAATTATTATTAAACTTACATGGTATAAAGATGGTCATGGTGAAAAACTTCCCTTGAAACAGTTTTGCTTGAAATGCCATACTTTTTAGGAAACAAGTATAACAATAGTCTTTATCCTGCAGGATAAAATCTGATGTTTGAAAAAAAGTTAAAACAAATAATGGGTTTTTCCCCTGTTTTCTCATGACTCCAAAGACCTATTGAGCATAAACTTTCACAGGTTTGTTATTTCATGTATATGTTGGGTCACATCAAGTGTGGATACAGGTCTTTGGCAGTTACCAATGTTGTACGCACCCTTGAACAAATGCACTACACAAATAAAATGCGTGTAAAAATTGAAGCTTCTTAAAGTTGTCACTTAGGGTCCTCCCTATGCACAAGCTAGTGTATCGGCCAACAGTGTAAATTAGGGCCGATACAAATTTACTTCCAAAATTTGGGTCCAGAGTGCCGCACAATTTTGAAAAAACATTTGGGAGAACCCTGTTGTCTGTGTTTGTGAAACAAATAATAATAATAATAATTTATTGATTTATTTTGCGCTCTCTCCAGGACCAGCATGTTCAAGGGCGCATAACAATAAAAATTCCAGTAAGAAAATTAATCCAACCGAGGATGTTCAAGGGCGCAAATTACAAGAAAGAACTTGAACTAAAATCAACTGTGTTTTACATATGTCCATTGTGATTGCAACTTTTAGAAAATTACTAGTGTAGTAACCAGGAGTAGCCAGGAATACTGTTTTGAATGGCAGAATCTGAATTAGCGGCTACAGATACGGCTAGGACTGTTGCCAAGGGTGTTGCCAAGGGTGTTGCTAAGGATGCCCAATGCTTTAACACTTAATGATACGGTGATCTAGCCATAGCCATGGCTATGGCTATGGCTATGGTGGGTGAAAAAATATTGAACCCCCATTACAATGTTTTTTTTACATTGTGCACTTCTTTTGTCTTTCTACTCATTACATATATATGTCCGGGACTTGCAATCCAGAATCTGTTTCAACTCGGGCGATGCAACTTTGCGGTGAACAAACAATAACAATATGTTTCCAAGTTAACCGCCACACATAAAATGTGTACATATATTGCTAAGTGGCTGCCTGATGCATATGCCGTCATTTGAGTGGGGCGCGCTTGCCTAGATCCCACTGCACTACAGTGGGAAAACAGAGCTGATTGCTTGCATTTGATTTTAGAAGAAGCACGAACCAGGCTTACACCAAGTGTTTTTAGACAGCGCACTTGAAAGCGAATAAGGAATTTTTTTTGGGGGGGGGGGTTAGTGTATATTGGAATCAAATCAAATGAGTTACAGGACTCACCTTGCTCATCACGAGGAGGACTTTATCCAGGTCGCTCATGGTCTGGAGAGTATCGAGTGTGATGCCCCGTTGTGTTTGACACTCATAGGTCATGACCTCTAAGGTCACAAGGTCATCATGCAACTCCTTAAGGCCCTGATGACAGCAATGTAGAAATGGATTGTGGCTGTAATGTATACTGTAAAGTCCTGTTTTGTTATTGTTGTTGTATTTTAAGAAAATATAATAAAATTGGTAAAACTTAGGGAACACAGTGCTTATGGTATATCGGTAGATTTTATATTAGTTATCACAAAAGCATGACTGGAGTCCGGAAAAATTTAGCGCTTCTGCGTTCCATATCCAGTGAGGCCCAAGGCTGAGTTGGACTCACATCTTGTAGGATGGAGGTCATCATGGGAAGCTTGAAAACAAAAAATTAAAAACAAAAATTAACAAAATACCTGAACATTTCTTTCTATGCCAAGATCAACCAGTTCCAGTGCATTATCAACCTGTAAGATTAAAATGCGATATTTGATAAAGTATACGATTGAAAAGTCAATGTTGTAGGGGAGATTGTTCTAAAGGTAGTGGTACAGGCCTGGAATTACACGGAGGCCACGGAGGCCATGGCCTTCGTTGCCCTGGTCTTGGCCTCAGTGCCCCTTCAAAAGATTCCCATAGCCTTTAAGATTTTCCAATGGAGGTGCCCTTTGCAAAATGAGAATGGCCTTGCCCTCTTAAAGATAAAATTCCAGGCCTGGTGGTAATCATGATAATCAAAAAAAAAATTTAATTGATGGGGCTTGGTAGTTGGTTGGTTTCCAATCAATCAGCAGGATTCGCCTTAAACAATTTTTCAGCGACTACCGGTAGTCAGCAGGACCAAAATGTACACAGAGGAATTGACCCCCAAAATAGTGGACATGGTAGATGCGCCCATTGCGGAGGTGCGTCATCGTCTGCAAGGGGTCAATAAAATGTTTGAGACATCAAGTCTAACTGATATCACAACTGATGTGTTGGTTGTCTTCACTTTTAATGCTGTTTCACTATTTCCAAAAAAGGCTTGATTTTGGCATACATGTATATGGCGTCACAAATGATGTTGATTGCATATTATACATGTACTTGACCAAAGATTTCAAGGGACACAGGAATTCCAATCATTATTTTGGGTACCTGTCTGGATTGTCTTTCAATGGTTGTTGCTCTCCATATGAACCAGTCAGTCAGCAGAGCTTTGGTCAACTTGTCAGCCCTTTTAGATCACAGAATACAGAAACAAAATTTAGTGACGGTTAAAGGGAGCGTATACCTTTGGTTTTTGGAACTGTTTGATTGTTTTAATCCTATATAAATGTAGATATATACATTAACTAACTTGTGAACAATTTAATTTCAAAAGGTGGTAGTGTTTTTGAGATATGATGCGGACAATCTGGAGCAGTTATGTCCACGCAGGAAGAATAATCCGTAATTGGAATACACAATCTGTGAAACGTATCTGACAGTAAAAAAAAATCTTTGGGGGATAAAAACTTAAATGTAGTGGCATTTTACACCATTTAATGCATAATTAATGACTTTTATCTTTGATCTCAATGAGGGCGCTGTTTGACCTTGTGACGTTATATCATGGATGCGATAGGCTGTTGAAAAAAAAACTCAACTCTGAGCTCAAAGCGTGAAAGCTTGCGAGTTTGAAAAATTGCAAGCATGAAGCCCACTAATAACATTTCTCTTTGGTTTTAAAAGCCCTATACTCTGCAATCTGGGGTGTTATATATGGTTTTTATCTTCCTTTTTTATAAATTTGATCTTAAAGGCCCTGTACACTATTGGTAAGATCGAAAAACACAAATGTTCACAGATTCACACATAACTTACATGATTTAAAGTAAGTAATGGTAGAAAGGGTTCCTTAAAATATTTCTGCCTGAAATGCTATCGTTTCTGAGAAATGAGTAAAACAATAGTTTTTATCGCGCGCGATAATAAACTCCATGTTTGAAAAACAGAAAACACATAAGGTCTCTTTTCACTATTTTCTCGTGATCTCGATGACCAATTGAGCTCAAATTTTCACAGGTTTGTTATTTCATGTATGTGGTTGATTACACAAAACATGAACACTGTCTGTGATTATTTTGTCAGCTCTGCCAATCCTGTATAATACCTTTAAGTAAGTAAATTTGAACTTTTTTTTGGGGGGGGGGGGGGGTGGGTGGACAAAAAAACAGATTTCCGGTTAAAAGTAGAGAAATCACATCCCTGTATATGCAAGGGGTCTATATCATCACATCAAGGCTGAAGTCTTACCTGAAATGAGCAAGCTCTGGGCAGTCTTCATAGAGGAAAGCACCATAGTCTACTGGTGTTGGATTAATGGCGGCTTGGCAGATGGGACTCTCGCTCCAGTCCTCCTCTCTACCCTGGACAAACTCCCACTCCAATACCTCAGATTCTCCACTGCTATCAGGGCTAAACCCAACACAGAATAGCGTCATTATTGACAAAAGTTAAATTTATTGGGCTACTTTGAAATTCAAAATTGTATGGAACATTTTTGATGATTTGGACTTAAATGATGATAGAGATAATGAAAGTAATACCTCTTTTATTTTATATCAAAATATTCAATTGGGCTAATTTGTAGTAGTAGTACAATACAAGCAAAGAGTAAACATGACCAACATGATTAAAGGTGGGGTCATAGTTTGGCAAGTATTCCAAATTCATGCATGAATCGTTTCTCAGATTTCTGAGGGTTGGTGTCCTTTCGTGAATACTGCAGCAGCCGGAGATGCGGTTGGTACCCGGTGTCACCTCGCTAAATGTGGATGGATTTGACGTTCTTGTGAAAATACCAGGACAGGTTTGTTTTGCTGTTTTCTCGGCAAGTATTCACTGTATTCAGATGAAACTTTCACATGGGACTTTTATTGTATCTTGCCTATAAATCAGAATTACGTTGACAAAAACCAATCTATGACAGAGCTGGGAACCAGGCACATACATTGTACAGAACACAACAAAACAGTTTCGTGCTAAGCTAACTTTTGAGCTTTAGCAGCTCTGATTTCACAAAGCACTAAGATTCATCCTAAGATGAGTTGTCGATATCACCGTAGTGATCTGTAATGTGACATCACACTTTGCTTAGCAATTAAGATTGATTCAGAGTTAAGATCAACCCTAGCTCTTTGGGAAATCGAGCCCTGGGCCCAATTTCATAGAGCTGCTTAAAGGTCAATTTTAAGCTTATGTACAAGTTTTTATTTCATAGCGCTGCTAACCGTAAGCACACGAAAAGGCATGCTAACCTTCCGGTGCTTACTGCACAAAAATGAATGGCGTAACAATGCAAATCCATTGTGAACACGCAAGATGGCCGCCTTATTTTCTTGCTAACCTGTGGAATATGCTTATGCTTAAGCAAATTTGTCTGCTACAGTTAGCACAGAAATTTGCTTACCGTTAAGCAGCTCTATGAAATTGGGCCCAGGTCACTCCTTTTAAACCCTCATACCTTGCCTCCGGGAACAGACTGCTGTATTCAGCTGGAGAGGTTGTCTCTGGGAAATTATTGAGAATGAGCAGCCAATGAGGAAGCAGATCTCGGCCGTGATGTGTGAATAGGGTCTCCACAGCCTGCCAATCAGAATCCTGTAAATTCAAACCTAGCTTTGTTTAATGTGCTTACTGATGTTCATTTCAATATTCAAGGGTGAGATTGCTTACAAAAAAAAAGTCTGAAACTGCTTGTTAGGACCCAACTTTTAAGAGGTATGTTGGAATGATGGCATCTCCACATTTTGGCAACCCCTGGAGTTATAGATTTCAAGGAGCTTCTGGAAAAAGTATCCTCAGCACTAGAGAAGTAGATCCAAGAGCAGGACTTCTTTAAAGCTGGAAGAAAAAGGTGTTTTTCTTTCACCAGACAGACATAAAAAGGTCTGAAGCTTCAAAATATAGATATTTAAGGAAGATGGCAATCTGCAGAGGGCTTCTCCCCAGGTTTTTTCAAAACTGTGGGACATTCTGGACCCAAATTTTTGTGAATTGAAACAAGGTCATTGTAACGTTTTCTACTTGGTGTTTTAAAAGCCCCACTAATATTGTGGGCACCAGCAGTTGTTTATGTCAAAAGAATTTGGTAGTGAGAGGGTTAAAAAGATGGGATTTTATGCGACATTCAAAAGAGTCTACAATAGCCACAGTCAGAGTAAAACACGCAGTGAGGCCAATTGAGGAGAATCTTACCCTTGCAAACTGCACAGTTGCTTCAACAACGTTCTGACCACGGAATGTCTTGAAGAAGTGATCGCTGAAGAATCTGGCTGCCGCCTCCCCACCTCCTAGTATAACCTATCAAGAATGAGGTAACAAAATTATCAAGATACAATAGATCTTTATAAAAAAAATTATAACAATTATAATAAACAGTTTTTATATCAAAGATACTTTCATGCTGAGGAGTTTAAACAGATTTGAGTATATACTGATAATCATAATTAATTTATGAAAGAAAAATTTACAAGAACGAGATTTGAACCTGTGACTTTCAGTTTAAATGTTCACACTGCATGCAGCAATGCATGGCCCATAACAACAGAGAAAAGGCCTGTAAAACTCAAGATTTTTCAGGTTTTATCTTGGTCAATTCGGAACGGATTTAGTTCCTGGATCATCATCTATACTTCTTACAACTTTCACAGCCCTTAGATGAAAAATGAGCCAGCCTTTTTTGGATACATACATACATACATTGCATGAAGATTTTTTTCTTAATCTATTTCTTTATTTACTAATTCTGGTTGTGAAGCCAAGGATTCTCCGAAAAGCAAATCTAGTCACTATATAATAGCCCAATAACCCCATGGAGAGAAGAGAAGGGATGAAGTTTCAGTTTTAGATGTGGGAGGAAAACCCCAAAGAATTATTTCAAGGAAAACCCACGCCACCAAGTAGGGAATGGAACCCCAATCCATATAGTGCCCCCAGCGGGATTTGAATCGGGGTCCTAGAGGTGGAAGGCAAGGAAAGATACCATTACACCAACAAAACCGCTAACCCTACCAATAGACCCCTTGCATATGACATCACACGCTAAAAAAGCGCCCTCACTGAGGCCAGAAAGCGCCCTCACTGAGGTCAAAGGAGGCAGATGATTGGACGATAGGTGTTCTTTGTGCGTAAAATAGTGTGCGTGACCTCAGGGTCCATTTAGCGTTCCGCGTTATGCAAGGGGTCAATACAATACATTATTACAATAATTGTTCAAATACAGTACATTTTCATTGGGATAGAATGCGCATCAAAAGAAAACTCCAGAAAGACAGAAAAACAATTTACAGCTCCTTCTTTCTTACCTCATACGTCCTAAGACGATCAAGGTATGTCAGTAGCTTCAGACGACATCTACACAGCTCTCTTTGCTCAAGAGTCAGACTAGAAATAATCAGGAATAAGAAAATATAGTTTAATTTAATATAAGCTGATGTGCCAGTCTCGTATGCAACACCCAACCCAAAACCTAAGTAACCTTTAAAACAGTTTTTTAATTTGCAACTAATATAAAAAGTGGCATCCCCTCAAGGTGATCCTGTGGCTGCTGCTTCCCAGGTTGTATCGAATACTTGGGTGTGATCCTTGGCTACACGGCAGTTTACAGTTGAATGGCTTCTGACTGGCACCCTCCGAACAAGGATATTGACAAAATAGGGAGACTGCCAACATTAGGATTAGATAGCTCAGTTGGTGGAGCACCGGCTTGTTAATTCGGAGACCGCAGGTTCAAGTCCCACTCTAGTCAATTTTGTCTTTGTTCAAACCAAATAATTAATTAACAAAGTTACCCAGTCAGTTTTCCTTGTGATTTATATCTTGACATTTATTAATTTTTTTAAACATAGCCAACATGATGATCGTGACTTCGGAAGCAAACAAATGTTGTTTGTCTGCATTTCTTAACGTAAAGTCAGTAGTTGAGAGAGGAAACAGAATGTTGACTTGAAGATGTATAGAATAGACAAGGTTGTGACCCTTGAATTCTGACCTGTTAAAGTTGACCTGTAGCATCAGTTGCTCTTTCCTCTCTTTGGCTGTCTGCCGTTCGGTGTCAGGAGTGGGATCCTCAGTCTCAAAGCTTTCCTCATTTTCAGCATCAGGACTTAAAATAAACCTATGAGAAATACACCTTTACATTAATAAATTGGAAACATGAGGGAAAACACCCAGAATGTTGTAATGGTTTTAAAAAAAAGTTTTATATGGAAATAAAACAGAAATAAAACAAAGGGAAATCAGCTGAACAGTTGAGAAGTTGCATGTACATGGAATTTCGATCTCTAACACAGTCACTGCATGCACGCACACACTGGCCATCACATCACAAAGGGGACCGCCCACCCACTGCACACGCCTGCGCACTGGCTCTCACATCACAATATACTAATGCATTCTTGTGTTGTGATGTGATGGCCAGTGCGCCAGTGTTGCAGTGACTGGGCAGTGCCCTTTGTGACAAAACAGCCAGCGCGGGCACGTGCAGTGACTGGCTTAAGAGTTCATAAACCCATATAAAGCCACAGGCCTGCTACAATCAAGACAACAGTCATCCTTTAACACACTGCAAATGACAAGAAACTTGTATTTGACCTTCCATGATCCTCTCCCCTGCCTATTGCAACCAGAGCTGCCAGATCAGTTCCTCTAAGTCCATACTGGAGGAGTTCTCTAGCTGCATCAATGTCATCAGGAACTCTCTCCAGGCACTCATGGAGGACCCAAGCACGCTTTGTGATCTTACTCTGTTAAAGAGGAAGGAAAATGATCAATTCAATTTTGTGATGTACTCATTTTCCATTAGATAGAGTGAATGTCAGAATGATGTTATCAGATGTTTTGGATGTTGAAAATTTTTTCACCGGATGGGTATCGAATACAATGGCAATTTACACCATTTTAATGTGAGGTTTATAGAAACTTGTAACTTTTTCCCTATTGTCTACAATCAAATCTGCGAAAAATGTATTTGATTTATTTATTAGTTCTGCTTGTGAAGCCAAAGATTCTAACTGGCTTCATTTTCTTTGCTTGGAATGTACGGAACCCATTTTGCTTAGCATGTTTTGTTCATGTATTTGACTATTGTCTTGTTACTTACAAGATAATCTTGTATTGCAGCGATGGAGACTGGAGCTTTTCTCCACTGGCGTTGGTAGACAAGGTCAGCATCTAGTCCAAACCGTCTGGCTAGCACCAGGGCCTCCCCGTACTCTTCATTTTCAATCTGACAATAATTTTTAAAATAGTAGGCATAAGTAAACTTTAACTTTAACCCTTTTCAGCCCCAATGGCGGCTTTAAGTCGACTGTGTACTAAACCCTGCTTGAGCCCCAAGATAACACACACAAAAGCACTCAAGCCTGAGCACAAAGTCCATTTGTTAAAAAAGTATTGTTTTGCCAACGCTCACCCTCAAAACCCACGCTTACTGTTGTTGGAAAGAGAAAGATCAAATCTTTATAATGGTGGTAAAATAAGTTAGATTTCTTTTATGCAATCCCTTCAAATTGGAGTGGAAAGATCCACAATGCCAAACACCTATGGCTGTGTACAAAAAAGTGTTTTGGTCCACAGAGCACACTGAGGAAACAAAGACCAAGAACTTCACAGAGCACACTGAGGAAACAAAGACCAAGAACTTCACAGAGCACACTGAGGAAACAAAGACCAAGAACTTCACAGAGCACACTGAGGAAACAAAGACCAAGAACTTCACAGAGCACACTGAGGAAACAAAGACCAAGAACTTCACAGAGCACACTGAGGAAACAAAGACCAAGAACTTCACAGAGCACACTGAGGAAACAAAGACCAAGAACTTCACAGAGCACACTGAGGAAACAAAGACCAAGAACTTCACAGAGCACACTGAGGAAACAAAGACCAAGAACTTCACAGAGCACACTGAGGAAACAAAGACCAAGAACTTCACAGAGCACACTGAGGAAACAAAGACCAAGAACTTCACAGAGCACACTGAGGAAACAAAGACCAAGAACTTCACAGAGCACACTGAGGAAACAGACCAAGAACTTCATTGACAATTTGTATTACTTATTATTCTCTAATCTTCTTCAGGCTTGAGTGGTCAAACAATGTGGGCACCAGCGATTGTTTATGTCAACAGAATTTGGTAAGAGGGTTAAATATGCCCTTATTCATTATTTAAGCCTTTTCAGCATTCCTGAGACTACCTCAACTCCTTTGGAGTATGCAGCACCATTAATATGATTTATTCTGATGATCAACTTGCTTTCAGAAATTCAAATTGTTTTGGTGAAAGCTAATTCTATTTCAAACAAAGTTTTTCTATCCAGGGCCAAATCTTACCCTGCGTGCATACAGCTCCTCTGGTGTCGTTTTCTGTAGACTAACAAGACGGTAAGTACGACTCACAACTCTGTCCACATAAGAATAAAGTACAGTTACATGTAATAGAACACTATTCCAGATACCAGTGTTTCTCCATTTCTGACATAATTTTACAGGGCATTGAGGCACTAGGTAACCACAGAGAGACTGTTCATCTGAGTAGGGAGAAACTGTGGATAAGGCGCCTCCAGACCATTCAACCCCATGGTTTGAACACCAACGAAGGAAATGACTAACAATTTGTTTTGTCTTTGCCTTCTCCTTTTTCCACAGATATCCCCATTTTTAGTCTGTCTCATTCACTAATCAATTACTCCCTCTTCGACTTTGATTTTGTGTTTCCAACCTCTTGTGGTTAAACCAGGCCCTTCACTCTACCCCTCTTTGTTTTTTTATTCACTGTTCATCCCTTGCTTTTTCTGTGTGCTTTCTGCCTTTCTCTCCTTTCGTTTCTTTTCATTTCACTACTTCTGTTCCACCAGTATACCTGTTTATGTGTGAAAACTGTTTTATAGCCTCCGGGAAAGCTAGGGTCAAAACATCAGGCCATTAACTATTTTTACATTTTTTTAAGTAGGTTCTTTTGTTTAGTAAGCATATTGCAACAGCTAATTCTATTTTCTCATGTTTCTCAAGTTGTCATACTGATACACGCATTAAAATGTGATCTTTTATAAAAGCCACTTACTTGGGGCGTTTTCTGGGAGGTTGAAATGTCTCACTCTCTGTTATAAAATGCATGGCCTGAGGACAGAGAAAATATAAATTATGCATTTTTGTTTCCACAGGACTCGGGAAAGCACCGAGTAAAAAGTGCTTAACACAAATTGGTGAAAGTTCAAACACAATTAATATTCTTTTATTCCCAATGCAATTTTTACATTTATGAAGTCGTTGTACCCGCTGCCAATACTGTTTCACTTTTTTCAAGAAAACAAACATGAAGGCTCAAGGAGATTTAGAAAAAATCCTAAATTCAGGAAAAATCTTGAGAAATGCCTGACCTTCTCACAGGTTGGTAAGTGCTTTCATTGAAAACTAGAAGGTTGAGTTAAATTGACTCTTGCTCACCTGTTTCATGAGTTTAGTTGTCCTCATGATTATGGTAGCATCGTCATATTCGTCATCGTCGCTGTCATCGTCATCATCACGTGACGCTTGACTCTTACTGTCATCATTATCAGATGGCATCCTACGTCTCTTCAGTGCAGAGGTCTTACTCTCACACTACGGAGGACAATCAGTAAAATCAAAATCATCAGTTAAAATTGTACTTTAGAGAGAGGCTCCAAGGTCAAATTGGGTTTTGTGATGCACTCTGGGAAAAAGTTACAACTCATCTAACCTCACTTTAAAATGGTGTAAAATGCCACTATGTGTGAGATACCCTTTATTCACTAAAATGGGAATCTCTGATAGTTTTGGTTTTTCCCCAGTAATTTTTAGTTATTGGTAAATATAATGAAGTTGGAAAACTTTGCTGTTTTTATTTCAGTCAAAGTTGCCGAAGCTTACTTTTCACATGTGGGTGTTTAAGCTGCCTGGAATATAAGCCATAGAGTTCCTCCAAGGCATAAAAATCAATTTGTCGGCCGCTGTTTATGGTCTGAAAATTACGGTAATGGCGTCACGCTTTCACCCAAGTAGAGTCTTTCTCAAATTAGCCACTGAGAAAGACTCTGAGAAGGTCAAAACGTGAGACCATTAACAATTTTGGATGATTTTTAGATGGTTGCAAAACAAATCTCTCGTTCAAAGATTCCAGCATACCATGGCAGATTATCAAGTTCTGTGAATTACGGTGAGTGCCTACTCACATCTTCTCACACGAAATTATCAAATCCAAGTGTAAATTATGAGAACAATCGTTGTCTTGCCTTTGTCAAGTCAGAGTTTCAATGTAGCAACAATATTTTCAAAGAAAAATGATTACTCAAGAAGCTCCGAAAAGTTCAGAAAAATAATACCGTGGGTTGACACCCAAAAGTTTTTCAGAATACTGACAAAAGTGGTTAATAATAAATAAATTGACCAAGTCAGTTTCCCTTGACGTTTTTTACTTTATAACAAATAAATAATAATAAGATAACAAACCTGGAGACAGCTAGGGTGGAACACAAACTTACTTGTTCCTGTTTACTCAGGAATCAGCTTACCTCAATGGATAGAAATCCTTTGTCCGACGCTTGGTTGACTCTGGGCACTGGTTCAAACCATTCACAAGAATCACCCAGGAGGTTTGTCAGGTGACTGGTAGAGGCCACTGAAACAGCACCCGAATATCTTGCCAGTATCAGAGCCTGTAAACAACGAGTTTATGTTTTATTTGGAAGGACGTGTGTAAGGCAGTGTCCGATTTGGAATACCTGTCTATTGCTATGGCTGAATCACCGCATCAACATGCGTTGAAGTATAGAATGTCCATAGCAACAACCTTAGCAACAGTCGTAGCCGTATCCATAGCCACCAGTTTGGACCTGGCAGTGTTTTGTGGTGGGTTTTTTTTGGGGGGGGGGGGGGTGGGCGTGGAATGGCAAAAATGCATTCCTAAAGTCAGTCTTTATGTAAGCAATCTGATTTCAGGGTGTAATATGACAAATGCAAACATTCCCGAGTCATGGGATGAAATCTCCTACATTAAAGGAGGTTTATAGACTCTCTACATCACAGCAAAACTAGAGTTAGTGAAGTGTGCCTTGGTGCTCCCTTGGCATTGAGGATAAAAAAACAACAAGCCTTACAAGTGGATTTTTTGTTTTCCTTTTTAAGAGTAGAAGAGACAACATAAACACCCCTATAAAATGAAAACAAATCTACTAATGGGCTTATTCCTATTTCACATCGATAGCTAGAGGAGTTAAACAATTTTCACTCTGAAAATCAGAAGAAGTCTTGATAGACCATAGAGCACTGGTCACTGCTGTGACTTTCAGTAATCTCTGGTGGGCTACGTATTCCTCTAAAATTGTGATATTTTAAAGGTAGGGTCATATGCTGTTTTATAGGCCAAATTTATACGGAATGATAGATTCAACTGAATACAGTGTCCTCTTGCTGAGAAAACAGCAAACAAATAAATGGCCGCATCTATGGCCGTAGCATTTCCAAATGAAGACCACAGACATTTGAATTTTCAGTCAACCCTCAGAGATTCAAATGTTTTTGGTGAATAATTGTCCAAACCATATTGCTTCGAAGGGAATCTTTTCTCAAAATAGTTTATACTATCAACAGCTGCAGTGCTTCTCACCAAGTAAGTTTTTATGATCATTAATTGTTGGAGTATTTACCAATCTATGACCCAACCTTTAAATATTGGTTGTTCCTGTTCGTCGTATCCCAATTTTTCAAGAAAATTCAATAACATTTTGGACTTTTATTTTTATTTAGGCCTCTTATCAGCAGGAATTTTATTTTCTGTGTTTCATATTACACCAAAACCAACAAAGTTTTTTACCCCTGCAGAGACAACAAGATTTTAAAAAGGGAGAGATATTTGAAAAATGCCTTACAGCATTAGACATGAAATTTTACCTTTTCTGACCAGAAGTTGATATCAATTAGTGAATGAGGTGCTGGCTGACCTGTCAATTAAAGAAACAAACAACAATTTAAGCCTTGGGTACTCCACATGCTTTGGTACTTTGAATATTAAAATGTTCAGTATTTTTTATAGCTATAACTTTTGCTAGCAAAAATAAAAATTGATAGCCAATCGAGTAACTAGCTTTGGGACCCCTCGCTGGCTCACATTCAAGGATATTCGGCCTTGAAATGGTCTATTGGCTGCTTAGAAATAATAGAATGCTTACTGGGGCTTAAAGGCAAAGTATACTTTGGTTTTTTGAACCGTTCGATTTTTTTCATCCTATATAAATGAAGATATCGCTGAAAATCCAGAGCGAATATGTCCACGCAGGAAGAATAATCCCTAATAGGAATACACAATCTGAGAAGCGTTTCTGACAGAAACATTTGTCAGATTCAAATTTGGGGGCATACAAATTTATATCTTTTTACATAACCACAAAACTTTGAAATGAAATTTTTTCTCAAAATGCTTTATACTGTCGAAAGCTGCTGTAGGCTTTGAACCAATAAGTTGTTATTGCCATTCATTTTAAAGTGATTACCAAACGTATACCATCCCTTTAAAGCCAAGTTGCCAAAATATGGCATCTATCGGGAACTATCTATAGTAACTACAAGCTTACAGGCCTCAAAATATGGCATCTATCGGGAACTATCTATAGTAACTACAAGCTTACAGGCCTCAAAATATGGTATCTATCGGGAACTATCTATAGTAACTACAAGCTTACAGGCCTCAAAATATGGCATCTATCGGGAACTATCTATAGTAACTACAAGCTTACAGGCCTCAAAATATGGCATCTATCGGGAACTATCTATAGTAACTACAAGCTTACAGGCCTCAAAATATGGCATCTATCGGGAACTATCTATAGTAACTACTAAGCTTACAGGCCTCAAAATATGGCATCTATCGGGAACTATCTATAGTAACTACAAGCTTACAGGCCTCAAAATATGGCATCTATCGGGAACTATCTATAGTAACTGCAAGCTTACAGGCCTCAAAATATGGCATCTATCGGGAACTATCTATAGTAACTACAAGCTTACAGGCCTCAAAATATGGCATCTATCGGGAACTATCTATAGTAACTACAAGCTTACAGGCCTCAAAATATGGCATCTATCGGGAACTATCTATAGTAACTACAAGCTTACAGGCCTCAAAATATGGCATCTATCGGGAACTATCTATAGTAACTACTAAGCTTACAGGCCTCAAAATATGGCATCTATCGGGAACTATCTATAGTAACTGCAAGCTTACAGGCCTCAAAATATGGCATCTATCGGGAACTATCTATAGTAACTACAAGCTTACAGGCCTCAAAATATGGCATCTATCGGGAACTATCTATAGTAACTACTAAGCTTACAGGCCTCAAAATATGGCATCTATCGGGAACTATCTATAGTAACTGCAAGCTTACAGGCCTCAAAATATGGCATCTATCGGGAACTATCTATAGTAACTGCAAGCTTACAGGCCTCAAAATATGGCATCTATCGGGAACTATCTATAGTAACTACAAGCTTACAGGCCTCAAAATATGGCATCTATCGGGAACTATCTATAGTAACTGCAAGCTTACAGGCCTCAAAATATGGCATCTATCGGGAACTATCTATAGTAACTACAAGCTTACAGGCCTCAAAATATGGCATCTATCGGGAACTATCTATAGTAACTACTAAGCTTACAGGCCTCAAAATATGGCATCTATCGGGAACTATGTATAGTAACTACAAGCTTACAGGCCTCAAAATATGGCATCTATCGGGAACTATCTATAGTAACTACAAGCTTACAGGCCTCAAAATATGGCATCTATCGGGAACTATCTATAGTAACTACTAAGCTTACAGGCCTCAAAATATGGCATCTATCGGGAACTATCTATAGTAACTGCAAGCTTACAGGCCTCAAAATATGGCATCTATCGGGAACTATCTATAGTAACTACAAGCTTACAGGCCTCAAAATATGGCATCTATCGGGAACTATCTATAGTAACTACTAAGCTTACAGGCCTCAAAATATGGCATCTATCGGGAACTATCTATAGTAACTGCAAGCTTACAGGCCTCAAAATATGGCATCTATCGGGAACTATCTATAGTAACTACAAGCTTACAGGCCTCAAAATATGGCATCTATCGGGAACTATCTATAGTAACTACAAGCTTACAGGCCTCAAAATATGGCATCTATCGGGAACTATCTATAGTAACTGCAAGCTTACAGGCCTCAAAATATGGCATCTATCGGGAACTATCTATAGTAACTACAAGCTTACAGGCCTCAAAATATGGCATCTATCGGGAACTATCTATAGTAACTACAAGCTTACAGGCCTCAAAATATGGCATCTATCGGGAACTATCTATAGTAACTACAAGCTTACAGGCCTCAAAATATGGCATCTATCGGGAACTATCTATAGTAACTACAAGCTTACAGGCCTCAAAATATGGCATCTATCGGGAACTATCTATAGTAACTACTAAGCTTACAGGCCTCAAAATATGGCATCTATCGGGAACTATCTATAGTAACTGCAAGCTTACAGGCCTCAAAATATGGCATCTATCGGGAACTATCTATAGTAACTACAAGCTTACAGGCCTCAAAATATGGCATCTATCGGGAACTATCTATAGTAACTACAAGCTTACAGGCCTCAAAATATGGCATCTATCGGGAACTATCTATAGTAACTACTAAGCTTACAGGCCTCAAAATATGGCATCTATCGGGAACTATCTATAGTAACTACAAGCTTACAGGCCTCAAAATATGGCATCTATCGGGAACTATCTATAGTAACTACAAGCTTACAGGCCTCAAAATATGGTATCTATCGGGAACTATCTATAGTAACTACAAGCTTACAGGCCTCAAAATATGGCATCTATCGGGAACTATCTATAGTAACTACAAGCTTACAGGCCTCAAAATATGGCATCTATCGGGAACTATCTATAGTAACTACAAGCTTACAGGCCTCAAAATATGGCATCTATCGGGAACTATCTATAGTAACTACAAGCTTACAGGCCTCAAAATATGGCATCTATCGGGAACTATCTATAGTAACTACTAAGCTTACAGGCCTCAAAATATGGCATCTATCGGGAACTATCTATAGTAACTGCAAGCTTACAGGCCTCAAAATTAACACTAGACTGCATGCCTGAGGCCAGTGATGTTAGCCTCGGGCCAGTAAACTCAGGATTGGACAAGTCCGGCGGTCTTGTGTTTTTCAATTGACTAAAAGTACCTCACTCTAAATGGGTAAATATCTTTCAAGTGTGTTGAGTATAGAAGCATAATACCAAAAAACAAAATTAATTATATATTTTCTTACCATGCTTACCGCTTGCTCACATAAAAACAGTTTACACGTTGGTTTTAAACTGTGTAGAAAGTTCTCTCTAATTATTTTCTGGTCTTGTAAAATAAATGCTGGTCCAGTAAATATTGAAGCCTACAAGCCCTGCGGTCTTGTGGATTTGCCCCCTAAATCTGAACCCAGGCTTACCTTCAGCTGGTTTCTTCTTGGAGGGAATAAGAATGTTGGGATTCTTCTCATCATATCCAGGCTGAAAAAGAAAAAAATTGTTCAGAAATACTAAAAAGGAAAACAGCTCAGTTTAAAGGGTGTGTACAACATTGGTAAGATTGAAAATATAAATGTTCACAGATTCGCACATAACTTACATGGTATAAAGATGGTCATGGTGGAAAACTTCCCTTGAAATAGTTTTGCTTGAAATGCTATAGTTTTTAGTTAATGAGTAAAACAATTAGTCTTTATCACTGGTGATAAAATCCTATGTTTGAAAACAGCAAAAACATATAATGTTTTTTCACTTTTTTCTCATGACTCTGAAGACTGATTTAGCTGAAACTTTCACAGGTTTGTTATTTTATGTATATGTTGGGTCACATCAAGTGTGGATACAGGTCTTTGACAATAACCAATGTTGTCCACACCCTTTAAGCAAGAGTTGAATCTTTGTATGAGTAATACACAAGGGGACAAATCATTAGTTTGTGAGTTACAACCATGGCATCCACCAATAATAAGTGGTAGTTAATTGAAAACTAAAAATTAAGTATTGTCGATCTCGACATTATCTCATGCCCATCAGCCATTTACAAACACATTTTGTATGTTACATGTATTTTGTGCAATGTGCTTGTCATATGCAAAAGTTTTTGTGTGGTTTTTGTCTTGAAACAGCATCATCTGTTAAAGTTTTTGAAAACAAATTATTTAAATTGGTGTTTGTGGCATAGTTGGCTGTAGATTGCGCCGTCAAGGGCAATCCCTGCTTATTTATTTAATTTATTTAAATTTGTTTATGAGAGAGCGCCTAACATCACAAGGCCACTTCAAGGTGAGGTCTACACTTAATTGATTTGGGCTATTGACCCAAATCAACTGTCACCAGGGGCACGTTGCCACCTACTCCTGGGGCTGAAACAGGGTTACTCCTGGGGCTGAAACAGTTACCCCCTTCACAGTCCGTAGGATGTAGGCATGGATATCATCCACTAGGGGCCTGGCTGGTAGAGCAAAATGCACTACCTTCCCAACTTTTTATATAGCAATTATGGTTAAGTGCCTTGCTCAAGGGCACAAGTGTCATGACCAGGATTCGAACCAAACACTCTGCTACATTTATAAATGGGTCTCATAATTCAAAACTAGTTCTGTATGCCTCTTGTAAAAATAACGAGCACTTTGAGACGCCCGTAGATAATTCACTAAATTGTGTATTATTTTAATAAAACATAATGTATTTCAACACAGGGTGAAGTCCTACCTGGTTTTCTAGAGTCCACATGCTGCTGTTCTTCAAGGATGGTACGTCCCAAAGAGCAACAAGACCTGACTGGTGGACGGTAACTAGCTGGTTCCCCTCTGGTGATAGACACATCTTGTAGATGCCATCCTACAGAGGAACAAGAAAGCTTAATAGAAGTTAAACAATTCTTACTTGTTGAATTCCCTTTCATATAATCTACAAATCATTGAGATCGGTCACTAAATGTCCTAGTTCTTTGTCTTTCTTTCCTGTGTGTGATCTGTAAACTCAAACACTTGTTTGTACTTTTTCGTACATACAAGTGTTTGGCACTTTGTAGGTGTTTGTCATTACGGATCTTTCCACTTCGAAAAGATTGCATAATGGAAACCTAATTTCATTTTACCATCATTAGAAAGATTTGAACTTTTTCTTTCCATTGATGGTAAGCTTGGGTATGGAGGATGAACAAAACTACAGCTTTACAACAAATGGTTTTCGTGCTCAGGCTTGAATGCTTTATCATGTGTAAGTTTGCTTGACCAATATCGCCGATGGTAAGGAAGAGGGGGTATGAGTGCAGTCGGCTAAAACCACCTATGGTCAGGAAAGGGTTAACGCTGATTGTCTATTTTACAGTGAACAATGAGGTACAAAGAAAACTGACCTGCTTGTTGGATCTATTGAAGAGTGACATGGAGGTCACCTTTCTAAGGAGCCGAAGAGAGCTACGAGACTGTTGAACAAAGGGAAACAGAATTTAACAAGTTAATAAAACAAGTTTGAGAATTGGGCACAATTTTGTAGAAGCACAAAAAACAGCTAAGCATACAACATTTGTATTGACCAGAAAGAAGTTACCACCAAAACTATGTCATATGTACCATTTGTGACCGGTTTCGAGTTCATACTTTGCTTAGCAGACTTGAAAGGGTGAACAAAAAACAATTTACTAAAGAGGGATTTGAACCTGCGACTTCTGGGTTTACGTGCAAGTGCTCTACCAACTGAGCTATAGCCCCATGTTGGCGGTCCACCTATTTTGTCAAAATCTTTGGTTTTTTTTGGGGGGGGGCGCCATTCAGAAGTCAAACAACCAGGTAGTTAGTACAATTTTGTTAAGAATTTTTTGGTTAATAAGCAGCTCTATGAAACTGTACCATGATAGTTTTGAGACATAAATATTTTAAACCTGTTGAAAAAAACAAAAATTGTAAGCAAAACGAACGTCTCCAATCAGAATGTCCAAGACCTGAGATCTGAATGTCCAAGACCGAGACTGAGACCGAGACCAGAAGGTTGAGACCAAGACCAAGAACACAGGGTACCGAGTTGGAGACCCAAGACCAGCAAATCTGGGCCAAATTTCATGGCTCTGCTTACGGTAAGCAAAGAATCAGCGCTTACGGAAGCAGGGAATTCCGCGCTTACGTCAAGCGTATTTCACAGGTTAGCAGGGATTTTTTCTTGTGCGTTTGCGTAGTTCACGTTACTAGGCATTCTACTCTCACACAGCTAGCGCAGAAATTCTGCGCTTGCTCGGCATAATTGGAGAATGGTGATTGCAAGCGCATAATGCGACGTTAAGCAGAGCCATGAAATTGGGCCCTCTTCTCAAGACCTACAACACTGGACTATATGGGCATGGCGGCAACTGTTGCCTTGGTGACTATATGGGCATGGCGGCAACTGTTGCCTTGGTAAAGTATTAGGCATGCACATTTCCTAAAGCTGACCTTAGTGAGTTCCCCTGAATAGTCAGTCACCATCTTGTAGTACGGCGCTTCATCTATCCTCCTCCAGGCACTGATGCCGTACTGCGCTGCCATGGTGTTAGCATCTTGCCCTTCCTCCTGTGAGCAGCAACCAATCAGGAGTAGTGATCGGACGGGGAGGTAGACAGCGCTGCTTATTCCCAGGGGATGCTCATTACTGAACTGGAAGCTATGGTTTAAGCTATGGTTGGGGGTGAACCCATCGACCGGGCTGAAGAATACAAGCAGGTCAGGATTTATTGTTATTCAAAGGTAAAGTATTGGGTTTTTAATTCCTGATTCAGGGATGTGATAGGCTGTTGAAAACAAACCTGAACTCCGAGCGCAAAACGCGAAAGCTTGCGAGCTCGTAAAACTTGTGAGCATTAAGCCCACTAATAACATTTATCTTTGGTTTTAAAAGCCCTACTCTGCAATCTGGGGGCGTTCTATATGGTTTTATCTTCATTGGGGCGTTATTTATGGTTTTATCTTCATTTTTTAATGAATTGATCTTAAGAAAAAGAAATATTTAAAAAAAATATGGGGGGGGGGGCAAAACAAAACTGAAATTCTTTTTTTGGAGGGCAAAAAACCCCACGGATTTCCCCTTAAAAACGGAGAAATCACATCCCCGCTGATTGCATATGTTTTCCGTAGACGGTTTTTTCTCCCGCATCTAAAACTGACCATTTCTTTATCCTCTTCACTACACATGTGTATCCAATTATACAGGTTTAGGGTGCTAGTTGTTTCTAAGGATTCCTTGGTTTCGTTAACGGAAAAGTTTAAAATAAATAAATACATTTAATACAAAAATACCTCCAAGTCACCCTTGTTTAGTTTGATTGCAGCTCTTTAAGTAATACTGATATAAACGTGCATTAAATTCCAGACAAAAGTGAATTCGTATTTTGTTGTTAACACTTTCAAACACCTAATTTGATAACATTTTCACAACTATAATTGAGGATGGGTCAATATTTACTCTTCCAAAAACCAATTATGTAATACCTTCTTTAAAAATAGTCTTTGTGCAAGATGTCGTTGTTCATTATCACTCGACTCACAATTCTGTTATAAACTCTATGCAGCCACACAAGAACCATCGGACGATAAAGGGTGCCGTTATGACAACCTGACATATTTCATCACCCAGGGCACATCACGAATTACTGTAGAGTTCATGGCTTCCAGAGAATGCCCTCTATCGATGGAGTAGTCAAGACGTGTATGTAGTGTTGAGTGTGTGCATGGTTTCACAAACTCAACGTAACATCTTGCACCAAGGCTACTAAAAAGGTACAGCAGTGTCTTAGGGAGCACATTCATTTAAAATGTTACAACTAAGTTATTCTTAAAGCAATGTATGTACAACAGCAATATTACTTTACCTTACTAAATAGCTATGGAGACTCCCATGGTATGTTATGACTATCAATTCAGCGGACCTGTACAAGACAAAAATGAAGACAGGGTAAAGAGTCCTTGCTGACCCCAAAAAATCTTAAACTGAGGTCCAGATCTTAGGAGACAGCTTCTCCACCTTTTGATAACCCCTAGAGTTAAAGATTCCAATGAGGTATTTGGGAACGATATCCTCAGTGATAGAGAAGCAGATCAAAGAGCATGACTTATTTTGTTTCGAGAATTTTGTATTTTATTTTATTTACCAGGCAGACTCATAAAAGTCTGAGTTCAGATGAAAGTCTAAAATTTCATATCCCTAATGAAGTGAAGCATTAAAGGCCATACTCAAATATACATTTTGTTTTAAAAACTATAACAGATATTACACTCTTGTTCCTGTATTGAGGAAATGAGCAAACCACTGACTGAATATACTATTGTGCCATACACATTCATTCTCATGTGTGTGTGTGTGTCTGTGACGTCTTATATGCAACTTTGCAAAGGCTTGCCCAGAACCATTGGTCCTGTGTGCAGTGTAATGCACATAAAAGAACCCAGTGCATTTATCGAAAAGAGAAGGAGTTCACCGCGGTGTTCCTGGTTTGATTGGCTGCATATTGCGCCACAGCATCTTGTAAACCATTATATGGTGCTGTGTAAAGGAATAGGTCTCATACTTCAGAACGTAGCTCCACAAACCATGCAGGAATATACTTACTGTTGAAGCGCCTTGAGCGTCACTGGGTGACGGATATGAGCACTATATAAGAAGCCACTATTATTATGAATATTATTAACCATATGACATAGCAACTGTCTCTAGTCTGAGGAATTCAAACTAAAGCATTCACTTGTGACTATAGCAAGTTATTGTGCCATAAATTTGTTGTATCTCATTTTTGCAGAAAAGTTGCATCTCGCATGAAAATGCCCTGCGAAAAAATGTTGTATCTTGGCACATACTTGTTCTGTGTGTACATCCGGGCTACTTTAGCGAGATACGTTTTGACAATTTTAAACTCACGCGTAACGTAAGTGTTATTTTAGGAGATACAATGTTTAAGCACTGGACATGATGAACTATTCAAATCTAACACACATATGGCTAGGTTGCCCAGTTCTCTGTTAGTCTCCCCGAGTAATCTTTAAAAGCAAACACTGAATGGAAGTTTCGTTACCATTGCGTTGTCTGTTTGTACTCTGTGAAGATGAGTGAGGCTACAGCACAGCTCAGATCTAAAGGGCTTCCTGGAATCTGCTGTTTGGAAGATGTCTGCAACAAAATAAAGAAATGTCGTTGGGATGGACTGGAAATACTACCAGTGGTTTGTTGATAACTCCATAGATGTTTGGTTCAGTGAGAACATTATATTAGCATTCGCTTTAATCAAAATCATACTCAAATGTGTCAAATGTTCACTGCGATAGGGATACCATTTAGTTATGCAACAGATAATAAACAGAAGAGGGAATTAGTTTTCAAAGTAAAACTTTAGATATCTAAACTTTCTTTACACTTAGATATTGCCATCAACTTGTCGGAATTCCCAAAAATAATGTTCATGCCCACTGTAGTATCATTTTCAGAAACCCTGACTTGACAAAGAGAAGACAACAAAGTTTATCATGATAAGTATTGAAAAATGATGTTGTCAAATATGACTACGCATTCACTGTGATTTGCAGAACCTCGGCTGTAAGCCACGGCCGATAATCTGCCATGGTATGCAGGAGTCTCAGAATGCTCTGACTTACCTCCCATTGAGCTAAATACAATGATAAACAATGGTGGCAGCCTGTCAATTCTTGTATGCCACATTTGTACAAAAACAGGAGAAAGGTCTGGAATCTGGGATTAACCCCCTAAAAACAGAAATATTACAAGCACGATTGCCAGTACCTTCTGTCCCTCTGTGTACAGGTTAAACGAAGCGCACCACGATAGGTGTATGCCTGTGCATGCTGCACAATGGAATGTCCGGGTGGATATTTACCTCAACTGTCCGGCTGCCAACAAAAATTGAGGGCACTCCAAAGTTGTTCTTTCGTAATGAACCGTCCACCGTAGTAGGCCAGTCCAAAATAATTTGGCAGATTACCACGGCATCCGACATGAAGTAGTTAACCTTCCAAAATAAATCAAGGCGTTTTTTCGAGGGATAATTCTAGAATACCTTCTTGATAGTGAAGAGAACACTTCCCAACAGATCTAACACACGCACATTGCCGCTGCTGTCTGAACAGGCTAGCATAGTACAGTCTGGACTCCAGGCTAGCTTTCTCCATTGAGGATACGGATCCTTAGGAACTGAAGTCAGTGCAATAGGAATAGAAACAGAAACTTTGAGTGGTGGAGATGCAATCTAGTAAGGTTTGTGGTAGCACCATAAGCATGAGTTGTGGTGGTTCTGAAAAGAACCATTGATTTAACAACTCAACGCTTTGATCAGTGTGGTCTTATCATCTTCTGATCGCCGTCTTTCTCCTGAAGATCAGAGCACACTCATCAAATTGTTACATCAATGACTCTTTTCAGAACCACCAAAACTCATAACAGAAAAATTATTTTCAAAAAACAATTAATGGCCTGAAGTTTTGACCCAAGCAGAGTCTTTCACAAAGGCTAAATGACATCACAACACACATAAACATGTATACAAGTGTAACAAGAGCAGCCAAGTGGAAATACACGAATAGAGAGAGAGAGAGAAGCAGAAAGCATTCAGAAAAAGCAACAAGTAAATGTTCACGTCTGTTGTGTGTTACAGCAAACCTTTACCTGAATAAAGTCTGTGCAATATAATATTAATATTGGGTTAAATAAGAAAACTTGACTAGAACAAGATTTGAACCTGGCACCCCCGAACAAAGATATTGACAAAATAGGGAGACTATTAACATTTACAGCTAGATGACTAGTTAGTAGAGTGCAGGTGGTGTGGCAGGAGATTCTGTCCCCCCCCGGAGAATCTTTCCCTTCATATGAGGAACTGTGTACAAATTGCTTCTGATAGCGCCCTCTTCTGAATCCTCCTCCTCCAGCCCATGTTAATTTCCCATATGGGGGACAGAATCTCCGGGGGACAGATTTCCCCATGACACCGACACCGAGAGGTCACTGGTTCAAATCCCACTCTGGTCACTTTTTCTTTGGTCGACCCAAAATTAATTTAAAATTTATCCAGCCAGTTTCCCTTGTGGTTTATTACACTATAATATAAGACAGTGAAGACAATGGGTGAAAAGCTGTTAGTTGAATGTACTTAATGGACAGGAACGAAACAGATAGATACTACATTTTTTTAAATTCTCACTTCAGAGAGGATTTACTTACTTGTGCACTTGCCAAGACTTGTGGCATAATCATCTCTGAAGGATCGGACCTCGATACAACTGTCCTGAAGAACAGCGAGAAGTTTGTCATTGCTGCAAAAGAGAATTGTTTATAATTGTAAATTTATCAACTCTGCCCAGAACCTACAGTTATACAACCTTGTTCCCTGTGGTGCCAGAATACCATGCTCAATCATAACCCCTGGAAGTGTACCTTTTGGAATATCCAAATATATTGATATTATAGTTAGAGCAAAGATGACTTGCGACTTGACTTGACTTGAGAAAAAATGACTTGATTACAACACTGGTAATAACAAATAATGAACTAACCCCCAAGCTTTGACGACCACGCCTCATTTATAAGCCATTGTTAAATCATTGAGACCCCCAGCTTACCTAGTGGTTGCCAATTGCCAATTGCTCTGAGCATTAACTAACTTGATGAGTGGTGCTGGAAGTGAACATGGAGTAGACGTCCTGAGGAAAAAATAAGTATCTTGACAATAAACCTTGCATAGTCTACATAATGCACAAATTAACCAATATTGATAAATGAAATGTAAACAATGAGCAATACTGACAGACACACTGTAGGATTGTACACATGTTTTTGGGGGGTGCTTGCCACTTTTGTTAGGCAACATTTGTACACTAACGTAACGTGGCTACTGTCTGCCTCACTCACTATTTTTGGAGTCAAATTGCATACATGATGGTAAGTGTGTGAACGCTGTTTGTGCCTACAATTCACACTACACTGTACAACACAAGTGAACAGTTGTTTCACTTGCTTGAAATTGTTACCTTGCTACATGTTTGCAAATTGCAAGACTGGATTAAAGATAAATCTGTTGAACAAGATAAGTTATGCTGAAAAAGTCTCATATTAAAGTAGCTCACCTCAGTGGCATCCCAGTACTGCGAAGAAATGTCCATAATGATCCTGAAAACAAAACAAAAATAATTAATTAAATGTCAGGTGATCTTTTCCTTTTGCATACACATGTATGTATGTGCCAAATTTTGTTCCTCATAAGATTAAAGTTCTTTTTCAGACATCATGCAAGTCTAAAAATGATCAAAGTCTGCAGAGAAGTCACTCAATGTAAAGCGTAGTCCTTGAAAGTATGGCAGGCATTGACAAGTCCCGAGTTTCTTTTATTTTTCCTTATTTTTTTAGAATTCTGAACAGAATTGTTTCACAAAAAAGTACAGCACTTTAAGGCAGAAATGTATTCTTTTGAGCAATTTTCACATGTTACATACGTACATGTTTTACAGAAACTTGCCTATAGGCCCAATAATTGACTTTAAAGGTAGGATCATAAAGATGGTAAAGGTAGTAAGCATCTTGCAAATTTATTTTGTCTCAAATGCTTGCATTGATTAGAAATCAATGAAACTATGTCAAAAACTCTGATCATCCAAAAGGTGAGTTTTGGAGATTCAAATGTTTGTGGTGTCTGTTTGTGAATGCTGCAGCCATAGATACGATAGATACAATTCTAGAAACTTACTGTTAGCAACAGATGACAGCTTTCCGACAATAGAACCTTTAGGCTTCTCAGCAATGACCTTTGTCTGTTATTTGAACATAATAGAAAGTACAACAAATGTTGCTATCAGAAAAAGAATTTTGTTTATTTATACTGAAAACTTAAATAATCATTGCTATATCATTAAATTTTGGGTTGAACAAAGAAAAAGAAAATTGACTAAAAACGGGAATTGAACCTGCAACCTCCGGATTATTATGCCGGTGCTCTACCAACTAAGTTATCTAGCCCTACCTAGTGTTGGCGGCTTCCCTATTTTGTCAACATACTTGTTCAGTGGTGCCTGTTGTTGTTAACCCAGATGTCGCAGGGGTTCAAGTCCCACTCTGTATATTTTTGTTGTTGATCATCCCCAAATTATTTAAGATTAACCCATTCAGTTTCCCTTGTGGTTTATTACTTACTTAAACCTTTTTTACAATTAAAACCTTTTTTACAATTAAAACCTTTTTTACAATTAAAACAAAACCTTTTCAACAGATTGAAGGTGATTTGGATACATATGGGAGATGACTCTTTAGTCTTACACATATATTTTACAGTTTATTTTTGTTCAAACATTGTTTAAAAGTGCATTCAAAATTTGTTGTCGGCAGTTGTCGTCAGGTCTTGTCAGTTGTCGCCTTTTACTTTAGTGCGACCCTAATTAAGTGAGATAAACAAAGCGATGGCAGGATACAGAATTTTAGCCGAAAAACAACAAATGCAACATTAAAGTAGTGTCAATCAATACTGAGTGAGGGCGCTGTTCACCGCGCAGCCACTTTTTGTTAATGGGAAACTGTGACCACCTCAACATGTACAACGCTATAGAGAGATCGGTGGTGCGGAGGGATATAGATTTAACCCATGTTAATCGTTTCATTCATAAAAATAAACGGAACTACTTTCAAGATGGAGTTTTTCTCTCGCGATTGATATGCAATTTGACGTCCGTTTTGTTGGAGTATTTGTGAAAAACTTTCTGTAAAATCACAAGAAATCTTGTTTTCTGCGCTCAAATTCATTGTGAACTGTAAGTAGTTATCCTCTTAGGGCCCCATAATGAACCAAAAATGACAGTTAGTTGAGTATTTAATTATGTAATTACTTTTTGAATTAAAACTATTGGTTGTTGCGCTTTTTCACGCTTGATTGTCAAACACGTTGATACGGCCCTTGGGAAATGTTCAATTACGCAAGGGGAATTGGCTGTTGTGCGCAACCGCGAAAACGTTGCGCTGGTACAAGGTCACAAAAAATTGTAATGTAAACAAGGTCAAATATTTTTAACTTTGACCTTCCATAAGTCCGGTTTTCATGAACCGATCCCCACAAGTAAAGTATCAAAATGAATGTCTCAAAGAGCTCTATCCAACTAGACTACTTACAACTCAATCAGATCAAATCTCAAATTTTGTGATTTCCACTAATTAAAGTCATTAGGCCTACATGTCATGTACATAGCAGTTTTTTATTATAATAAAATAGCATACTGGCTGGAGTCGAAACACTAGTGTGTGACACATTGCAATGGCAGCCAATAATTAATGTTTATAATAATAATAATATTAATAATAAAACTCAAGTTCAAATGACACGCACAGATTGACCATGGACTGACATGACTGACAAGTGACAGACACTGGATCATGGATGGACAAAGATTGAGTGAGAGAATGAATGATGACGTGGTGTCTCAGAAAACAAATCGAATTGTTTGCAACACCTGTACTAAACAACACCCTGTATTATTCAGGTCTTTTCTGTAAAAAGCTTAGTTGTTTCTCACCAAAGTTTCAGGTTCTTGAGGCCATTCAGAGAGGACTAACAAGTCATACAATATGTTATCGGCATCATCCGAATTTTGCTCCGTGGACGTCGCCATCTTGAATAAGGTGTTTGTTTGTTTGTTGCCGCCTGAGCTCATTACTCAAACTAGATGGTACAGGGAGGGCGTGGCGAAGAGGACCGATGGTGTGGTGGGTGTCAAAGTAGGAGTTTTTACGGGGGTGACTGGGCATCAGCAGTTTTCGCCTATTAATAAAAAATAACCGGGTTAAAGGTATTACCGGTAAACAGGATTGGTAGAGCTGACAAAATAGTTGCAGACAGCTTTTATTTTATGTGCGATCAACCATTATATGAACAAACTTGTGAAAACTTAGGGCTTAATCGGTTGTGTGAATAAACCATGCACTATTTTCAGCATTGTAAACATATTGTCCCAATTTTTTGTTTTAACAACTGAAATCAGCTATTGCATTTTTTTTTTTTTTTAGATTTTTTTAGGTTTCAGATAGTTTTCTTGAAAAATATGACCTTGTTTTAAAGGGAAATATTTCACTTAAAAGAAAAACAGTTCCAATATGAACTTTCTGATCAATACGCTTTCAGACTAAAATTTTAAATATTAGTTTTTTATCCTTACCAAAGCTGTATAATACCTTTAACATGACTGGTGCTCACATTGGCAGATGCCCTTAGCAAGGGAATAGAAAAGTTTCAAAATTGACAAGACCTGATGGAATTAAAACAAAGTGGGCCAAACTTTTCAATGAAGTAGTAAATGGCTGTATGAATTTTAACAATAGGAAAGTAAAAAAACAAAAAACCCCAATACATTTGAAGGAAAGCATGATAGCATTCTTCAATGTTTACACATGTTAACCAACATTCAGTGGACAAAAACAATTTTAAAAAGTCAACAAGAGACAAGTGTTTTGTTTCTTTTTCTTTTATTAAAGGTATCTGTTCAGTGTTAATTCTTTTTTAATGAATTGTTTTGCCTTACTTTACATATACAAAATAAAAGAAATAAATATACAGATGTTTCTTCATGCGCTGTCTAGTAATTTTATCAACATAAACAGCAACTAAAAAGCTGCTGTAGAATGTAGCCATGTTTCTGAATTAATTTGTTTTATTCAGAATCAGGTCAACATGGCTTGTACAGCGAAATATTCACAAGATTTGTAAATGAATTTCTCATTTAAAGGCACTGAACATGTTTGGTAATCAAAGACCAGTATTGTCACTCGGTGTATCCCAACATATGCATAAAATAACAAACCTGTGAAAATTTGGGCTGAATCGGTCATCGAAGTTGCAAGAAAATAAAGAAAGAAAAAACACCCTTGTTGCACAACAATTGTGTGCTTTCTAATGCTAATAAAAGGCTTCAAAGTCTTTTATTATTTTAGTGAGAAATTACCTCTTTCTCAAAAACTACGTTACTTCAGAGGGAGTGGTTTCTCACAATGTTTTATACTATCAACAGCTCTCCGTTGCTGGTTACCAAGTAAGTTTTTATGCTAATATATATTTTAAGTAATTACCAAACGTGTACAGTGCCTTTAAAGATCTAAGATGAAACACACAACTTGTTCATATAATTCTAAGTTAAACATAACCTTGAAAACAATATATCTTATTCACAGTGGTACAGTCCTTGAATCAACCCTCTGCACCCACAGCAATTGCTGTGGTGCCCTGTGCTTTTGCTGTGTTGCCCTTTGCAAAGTTCCAATACAGATTGTTATTTTCCTCATAGAAATGCCCCTTACTAGAGGAAAATTGATTTGCCCCTTCAAGAGTGAAGTTCAAGGCCTTGTGGTATGACATACAGTGATATGAAGAAACCTGTCTGGGTTTGCCTTAAACTGTCCAGTCTCAATACCTCAAGTCAGGTGTCATCAATGATCATAGAAATAAAATATCTCTGACAAAGTATTTAGCAATTACATTTCAATTGGTAACAGTGCACCACTTGTATAAAAGAACAATGTAGACACCTGCTGAGCTAGGTAAGCAAATTTTGTGTATAAATGAGCATAAAAATGTGCTTGATGAAATGGCTCATTTCATCTGGTTTTTTTAAATATATTTAAATGATATCAAACCACAAGGGAAACTGATAGCTCAGTTGGTAGAGCGCCGGCACGTCAATCCGGAGGTCGTTGGTTCAAATCCTGCTCTAGTCAATTTTTCCTTGTTCAACCCAAAATCATTTAAAAGTTACCCAGTCAGTTTCTCTTGTGGTTTATTATTTGATATCTGATATAAAAAGTCGCATCCCCTTATGGTGATCCCCTGGCTGCCGCTTCCCAGGTTGTATCGAATACTTGGGTGTGATCCTTGGCTACACGGCAGTTTACGGTTGAATGGCTTCTGACTGGCACCCACCGAACAAGGATATTGACAAAATAGGGAGACCGCCATCATAGGGCTAGATAGCTCAGTTGGTAGAGCGCCGGCACGTCAATCCGGAGGTCGTTGGTTCAAATCCCGCTCTAGTCAATTTTTCCTTGGTCAACCCAAAATTATATTTAAATGAAATACACTTTTGATTTAGCACATTTTTATTCAAAAAAACCCTGAGAAGATTCGACAGCGAGAGTATGTGTTCACAATGGATTTGCACAAGTGCATCACTCATCTGCTTTTAAAAAAATCCGCTAGCATTGTTTTTGCACTGCTAATGGTAAGCAGTACTGTGCTAAAAGCTGCTATTCAAGGCAGAAACTTTGCATTATGCAATTGAGCCTCTGATGATACTAAATTCAACAGACTCATAACAGCTGGATAGCAACTTTTTGGGCCCTCATTGTAAAAAAGTTCAGTCAATGTGATGACGTCTCTTAACTCCAAGGCATCATAATCCCAACTGCAGTCTCTACAATAAAAAAGGTTCAGGAGTCTTGAGCATCAACTGTTTGCTTCTTCTTCTGCTTCCTCAGCTGCTTTTTGTGCTTTCTCCTCGGCCTTGGCCCTTGCTCGTCTTGCCAGCACTGTACTCATTGGATGGAGAGGAAGGAATCCTGATAAACCTGAAGTAAAAAAAAAATCAAAAAAAAATCCGTTAATTCAGATTTGTTTAGGGGTTTTTTATGTGAGAAAATAGAATAAGATGTTGCAAACTAACATTAACCCAAACGATCTATGGTATAAATGCAAAAAATTGTTGATGGCCTCACCTTTAGACCCTAGCAGTCTTTCTCAAAGGCTAGGGTTGAAAGTCAAGGCCATTAACATTTTTTGTTTATAAATAGGAGAAAAGGCATAAAAACTACAACACCTTGTGAAAATTTCACCAAAACAGACCTTACTTTTTGTTATTTAAGAGAGAACTGTAGACACAGATTCAGAGCAGCTGAACAATATAAGGGGTTATGGGCGGGAAGGAGAGGAGCTTGGTTTTCAAAATATATCACAAAACATACCCAGTAACATAGCAACTGGTCTTGTTGGCGTTGCTCCTGTCGCTAACCAATGTTTGATCCTCTGGAAGTTAAAACTGACAAGTTTCTCGTTGTGGTTGTTTGGCATCGGGTCATACGTTCCAAGCTGCTCTAGAAATGCTGGGCTGTCACAGCCACGTCTGTTGTGTATGGCTACAAGGTGGTAGAATGGTCGGTTGGTACAGCCATGGCGTGCAAGCCTGATCATAACTTTTAATTTAGCTGGCATCTTGATGAGGTGGGTACAATTCCTTTAAGGTAAAAACAAGTTATTGGTTGTAATGTCTGTTTGCAAAACTGCTTCAATGTTATTCACTTTAAGCATAGAACTTAGAAACACCTGTTTAAATTTGGTCACCATTTTTCAATTAATACCGCCCTCTCTTGACTTCTACCCCCCCAAAAACGCCATCTATTGATAGAAAGACTAGAGGATTAGGAAGTTTACGGTGCTTTTTTCCCCGTCTCAATCGGTGAAGAAATAAGGTTTTTATGTATTTTTTTACCATTTTGGGCCAAATTTTGACTAAATTTCCTATTTTAAAGGAATGTATACATTCAGCGACGGTGGGTATGCTGTAAAACCTATATCAGTTTAATCCTTGTGTTCCAGCGCGAGGTCGCGCATGCAATTTACGGAGGTTTTAATTAAACCAAGTACTCTGTAAAATCTCATTTTTGAACCTTTGAGTGCGCGTTAGGGGTAGGGCTGATAAGCTTGAGTAGTGTGGGTGGTCTTAATTTAACAATCTCTGTACCTCAGTCGGCGGCCAGAAGATACTTCTAGAAACTATAAGGCTCCCCCGTGAGCCTTATAGGGGTCTAACATTTTGGACCTCCGTAACGCTATACGTTTTCAAAATGGTCGTTGATAGGTGAACATTTTACGGTGGTTTGCCATCAATATCTACAGTTTCCTTTGCACTACACAACACAAACTTTCCCCATGCACTTAATATACATTCATAATGAATGCATTTCCTTTTTGTTGAGTTATGTTCAAAACATCTTCAAAAAATGAAATTTACCATGCAATACTCACGGTTGTTTTTCCCTCATCGCGGCACTCGCGCGGCGTTCGCGATTTACGCAAAAAATAAGACTGCGCGGTGTGCGTGGAGCCAAAAGACAGCGCGGTGTGCGCCGGAAGCCAATTGGAAGGCTCCGCGCACACCGCGCAGTCTTATTTTTTTTGCGCAAATCGTGAACGCCGCGCGAGTGCCGCGATGCGGGAAAAACAACCGTGAGTATTGCGTGGTAAATTTCATTTTTTGAAGATGTTTTTGAATATAACTCAACAAAAAGGAAATGCATTCATTATGTCGAATGTATATTAAGTGTATGGGGAAAGTTTTTGTTGTGTAGTGCAAAGGAAACTGAAGTTATTGATGGCAAACCACCGTAAAATGTTCACCTATCAACGACCATTTTGAAAACGTATAGCGTTACGGAGGTCCAAAATGTTAGACCCCTATAAGGCTCACGGGGGAGCCTTATAGTTTCTAGAAGTAGCCAGAAGAGTGCTGCGTGTTTGTTGTCTTTTGGAAGGCATAAACTCATTAACGAAAGCACCCATGACAGTGTAGGTATGTGTCATTCCTGTGCGTTGCGGCTGACCATTACTGGCCGCGGCGTCCGTGTCACATTCGACTGCTGCAGTGCGTTGTGACAAAAACACCGTTGAGCTATTGCTGTTGCTAACGCTTCGCTTAGGGGATTTTGTAACCGTACCCAGTCGCTTTTTTTAAAAACATGTAGAGCACATATTCAACTTCAACCTCGTCCTCAAATTTTTGGTATGCGGCATCTGGAAGTTTGGAAAAAAATTACTAAAAGTTTGGCGTTCGTTCTTGTTCATCAAAACCTCCGGTACATTACCCAAAGGTGAGTAAAATATCTTATTAAACCTCAATAATAAGTTTTATGTACTTGTTTTCTACGTGTTGGCCAATTTTAAAGAAAATTTACCGATTAGCAGTTACCTTTTTTGGATCCGCAAACATCGATGTCATGTTGTTCAACCCGAGAATTGTAAAGTGAATGGTCAATTGACGGAATTTTCAGTCCGATCGACGGAATTTTCAGTCCGATAAATCCTCCGTTTAAACCCAATAAACATTGACATAACACAACAATATTAGGTTTTATGGGTAGTTTTATATGTTAACAAGTCATTTGTCACAATATCTTTGCAAGTTTTTGCTTTTATAATGCTGATGATTGAGGATTTAAAAGCCTACCTTGGTCACCAAAAATATGAGTGAAACGCTGATGTAGGTCACATGACTAATATGATGCTCTCTGATTGGCTAATGCTCAGTATTTACAAACAAATGCCATCCAACTTTCTGTTCTCATGACCTTGTTTTTGTTTATGTTATTAAGTCCAGTATCATTTATTAACCTTTCAAATGTTCGATTTAAACTTGGTTAAGAATTTCTAGTACATGTAGACCTTAGAATAGTCCTGAAAATATATAAAAACAAAACAAGCAAAAACTAATTTTTATTTTTTTATTTTATTTTTTTAAAATCTTTTTATCATCTGATTTGGGAAAGTAAAGGGTCATTTGTAAATGTTGGGAATTGTTGTATCAAATAGGGCGACTTGTTACACACATAACATATATTGTGATAAGATACATCCATTAGTAGGGTGTCATTTTGGGACTAATTAATTATTATGTTCTTTTAAATAAATTTTTAAAAACCCAGTTCATTACGGTAAAAAAAGAAAGGAGTTGGACCATTTAAATGCAGTAGACAGGGGTGGACTTGTTCACAACTTAACCGCTAATTTTTTCTCATTTTTAACAGATATATAGTCCCCAACACCTGCCCCCAATTAAGAAAACAGTGTCTAGGCCTTATTAAGCATTCTTTAAGCTTTACATTGACACAAAGTTTTGTTAAAAGGACCCAGAAATAAGAAAGTTACGGGCTTCTGACTTCAGCGTGAAAAAGGTTCGAAAACTGGTCTGCGCGGTCACAATTCAAAAACAATGCCCTCATAGTTAACCATTAAAAGACAGTGGCCGCAAATAGGCCAAATTAGACGACACTAAAAGTGCCATAACTTTTTTTTTAAGGGTCATAGAATTGAGTTCTTGGTATCATTGGAAAGGTAATTCAAAGGGCTTTCCAGTGATACTAAATTCATTTGCTTTTTTGAAACTTTCATTTTTTTGTCACATACCTAGACAGTGGGGTTTGCACCATTGAATTTCTCCCGAGGAGACCTTTAATTTGATGTAAAATTTTAATATATTTGATAAAAAGAAATTTTTACTATAACATAGCTAGTCAATGGACAATGTCAATAAGTACTGGGGGAATGGTCAATGCTGGGCATGGCAGATGAGATGGGACGGTTCCGAAAACCAAATTAAATTGTCTTTTAAATCTAGTTGATTCCTATGTCCTATGTCTATGAAAATAAAATCATCAGGTGGTGAACAATACAATACAGTTATGTCACATTGTCATTGTTACTTACTTAAAAGCCAAGGCAGGAAACAAACGGTAACTCTTTTCCTTCCTCCAATGCTTTTTTAGTTACCAACTATCTTGGGACTGGAGATCCTCCGAAAAACAACGCCGGAGCAGTAGTGATTATTAATTTAGGTACTAGACCACTTGAAACCCGACAAATTCAGTCGTGTTTAGTCTGGTGCCTTAGCAGATCGAACTTTCAAGCACAGCTCCTAGACTTGAATTAACGTATAAGCTATGAAGATAACAACAGAAGACCCGACTAAGCAATCCTGTCATTTCGTCAACTAGCGAACTCGGTACCATAAAATTTCGGAATTATGCAAACTCGGCCCCCACAAACTCGGTACATTAACATTCCCTTTATTAAGTTGTTATGCATTAAAAAACGGCCGACAAGCAAAACTTGTTCCCCAATGCGTTTTAAAGAACAGGTGCCAAAATTGTTTTAAGTGCCAAGTTCATGAGTTTGTTATTAGTTAAATCTTAGGAAATTTAGACCAGTTGGTTTAGTGCCGACTTAACTGGTTCCGAGTGTGTGTCTTGTTTACAAGGTGTCGAGTTTGCAGGTGCCGAGTTTGATGGTGTATTATATCTTTTTTATGAGGTCATAATTTGCTCACGCAGCGCGGTACGTCGACGTCCGTATAGTTACCTTTTTACTATTTAAACGTAAAGTCAGTGGTCAGTGGTCATCAAAACGTCATCATTCATTACGAAAATTGTCAGCAGTTTTTTATGAACCCAGAGGAACAGTACACCCAACAACTCAACGGAGGAGACTCGTTTGTTTTTCGAGTTTAGTACAACTTAAATTCAAGAAATTAGAATCAAATCAAATCAACAGTCACTGACTGACTGAAGATGGTGTGCATACCATGTATCGTCATCCCGCTGTTGTTGTGGGTGTTCCACCGGTTTCTACAGCCGTACCTGTTGCCCCTGATGCCCGCAAGCATACAGAAATGGTTCAGTGGGAAAGCTGAGAAAATGGAGCATTATGGTGGACCGCCACCTGAGAACACATCTGAAAAGGTCAGTTCTCTGACATTCGTTTTGGCCTTTGTCAGTTTGTGCGTTTTAAAATTTGATTATACCATTGCATTAGGTCTTACTCTTACCTTAGCCATTAGTCCATTTGATTTAGCCTACCTGTGTATTTCTACCTCTATGTTCTGACGATGTAAATTTTGATAATGTAAACTGGCAAACTGGAAACAAGTCTAACTCTAAGTTGAGGCTTTTGTTTTTGGGGCTACAACTGTACTACTAAAAAATACTAGTAAAAAAAGTCATAGGTCAACCATCATGGCTATCCTTGAATAATTGTGTGCAGTTTTTCTTTCTTGTTTTCTACTTTTGTTTATTTATTTCCAGTGTTATCCTCCTTGTATGTATTTTTGACATGTTCTTGCTGTGTTTTATCTGAATAAATTCAAATCAAATCAAATCAAATCAAATCAAATTAAATAATAATGTGATGGAAAAAGAATGACTGTTCTTGTTGCACCTGCTGTTAGCACTGATTTCCAATAATACAATAGAAACATTTTGCATGACATAAAATTGAAATAATCATTTGTTGAAATGGTGAAAGTTTGTTGTCAATTTTTTTTCAGCACTTCCTATTTCGCCTTTGCTCGTTAAAATCAACTTAATTTGCATATATAGGGCCTAGTCCAGATATTTGTATCAGCTGGTGTACCAGCAACAATCAGCCTTCAACAATGTTTAATTGAAACTCCTAATTGGTTGAACTTTAATTAATGCCAGCATAAAATGTGTAAACTATAGACAACTGACAACTTTAACTGATACTTCTGCTGACATGGGATTCAAAACATAAAATTCATTATTTTTGTTGCACATCTTCTCTGTCCTTGATAATGAAAAATTTACTTCTTTGGTACAGTACAGATATTTTTTACAATTCTTTTACCAAACCAAAGGAGTAAGTGAAGTTTGAGAATTTTGAAATCAAAATGTTCTTTACTTTACAGTATAGTAATTTTTTACAATTTGTACAATGTTTCGTTGCTAAAAACAGATTTCTGTTTCTTTGGGCCATATTAATTCTTTTTTGTCCTGATCGTGTTTTCTTGACGTTTTGTTCTGCAGACAATCAGCAGTCCAACATCCACAGAAGGCCAAACTGCAGCGGCAGAAATCAAAGCAGGTGGAGATAAGAAAACTGATTGATGAATTGATGTTTGCAATATTTTAGACATTAAGAACTTTGAATGGACCACCATGATGTGAACTCACTGATGTATTAAGTTTAGTATTGTCATCCACTATGCCCCCCCCCCCCCAAAGACTACAGCTCCAGCTACCATCGGCTGCCAAGACAACATAGGCCTTTTCAGCAATCCTGCCTGTAGCCAATGGTGTAGCCGTCAATTCAGACACAGCAATTCAGTTTCCTTGCACATGATGTCACCTCACCTTCTGCTTAGACATTTACATTGGGGCTACCAGTGTGCAGTATAAAAACATGTGGAAAATGCATCTCCATTCTCTGCGGATAATTTTTCTCTAAAAAAAAGCTAGTTACTGCTAGTCTTGATTTGCAACGCTGTTTTGTTGTATTTATTAGTCACCGGTAGAGAGCGCAACATCGACTGTTTTAGATTTTGACTTGGAGGGACTGGGCAAGTCTTTAATTTGTTTTGATCCAGATGTTTGTGTGATCTCCAGTATTTCGTGTTGCGATATCAAGACTAAGTTACTGCATGCGTGTACCCTCTCTCCGTATAAAAACTATGGAGAGCTTGCATGCACGTGCAGGAACTAATTTGTACAGCCACAGGCCTGCTTTGATCATAACGACACAGCACCTTGATGGCATCACTTTGTCCTGTATGTATAATGTATTAAATAGACAGTCAATATGTTCAAAATAAAAAAAATTGGGGGGGGGGGGGGGGGTTCAACATTGTTTAAAATTGTTTTTTCTCAATGGCCCCTAAAATATTAGATGCAACTCACCACTTCAATGTATGAAGGTGCGCATGGCACCCAGTACATCCAGCTAAAAAAAACAAAACAAAAACAACAACAAAGCAACATGATATACTTTGGTGCCATGTACACCTTCCACTTATCAGTACCATTACATGTACCAAAGAGTATCTCATCGGCAGGTAAAATGGTTTTTATTGACCCCTTGCAGACGCAGAGCGCATTTCCGCTACATTGTAAATGCGCGTCATGCAAGGGGTCAATAAAAAGAATTTAATGGGAACATTGGTGACATGATTTCAGTATTGATATAAACTTTGTACGTACTATATGGAAAGGCTTCTCCGAGTGTGACATTGTGAAATGATGCTTTTACCCAATTTCTGAATGAAATTTTCTACTGTCAAGTCACTTCAAACAAATGAATTTCTTGAAGGTTTGACAAGTTTATAAAGTTCATTCACACAATATGAACACATAATATTTAAGATACAGTTTTATTGTACAAACTATCACAAATATTATGTATTCAACAAGTGTAGAGTCAATATTACATAAATTACCCATGTACAGGTCAAATTAGCACAAACAAAATTAATTTTAATTGATACATCATGATATAAACATGTATCCAGACATATGATATGGTACTTCATGGAGGCCATTGCCTCCATGCTCCTGATCATTGCTTTGGTGTTCAGGGCTCGAATTTGGGGAGAAATTCACAAGACCTCGGGGAATTGATGCTCAAAATGTTTACTGGACCAGAATTGCATTCACAATACCATAAATTGTCCTGACACAATTAATCATACATGTGACTGTTTGAATCTCTTGTGTGTCTTTATGGGTATTAAGTATACTGCATTACTCAATAGAGTTGAAAGGTAATTTATCAGACTCAAAGTAAACATTTGAGCGTAATTTGTTTTTGTTCAAGATAGGCAGGTACACACAATGAGGTTTTATTATTCAATTGAAAAACACAAGACTGGACTTGTGCGGTCATGACTCTACTGGCCCAACACTACAGCTGCTCTCCGCAGTCCTGTGGTCCAGTGTAAAATTCGAGCCCTGGTGCCCTTTGGGATGTTCTAGTAGAAATTTAATTTTCCCAACTGGAGGAAATACCTTACAAAGAGTCACACCTGTCTGTATTTTATGCAAAATAAATCAATAAAATAAATCTTATCTGGTATTTATTGCGTGTCTTTTCATTTTTACTTGTCCAACAAATCATTTCATTAAAAAATTCTTACTCGTGTTTGGAATAGAATATATGTATTTATATATATATAGGGAACTTAACCTGCATTTTAGTCATTTTCAAATATGAATTGTTGTACATGTACATTGTGAGTGATTATAGTAGAGGCCCTGGTTAACAAATCAAAAGTATGTGTGGATAACACCTTAGTTGAGCTTGGGAAGAAAAATACATTGTTGGCAGGAGTTTTAGTGACCTTTGTACACAGTAAAGTTCATAAACAAAAAACCTCAAACAATAACAGTTTTTCATATAACATCTATACTGAAGGTTTTACAGATATTTTGTAAAAGAATATAAACTTAATCTGATACAATGCGCTTTTGTGAAAGATTGGTTTAATTTATACAAGTAACATTGAAATACAAATTTTCAAACCAAATTCAAATTGAAGTTTGGTATGAGAAAATAAACCCATGAAATTAACTCGGTGTTCAAAGTACTGCTCAACCAGGACTTATTGAAAGAATAATCAAAATGTAATATTCAGAAGAATAACTGAATCTTAAGGTGTTTTTGTTCATCTAGCAGCACCCTTTCCAACCCTATCTGCCTAAATGTCCCTATGGGAAACCCTTTAATATGAACAACTGTTGTCTTTCATGACCGTCTTGTTAGTAGATGAGCAACATCTTGCAACATATAAATGATGTACCACATTGGGGAGAATTACATGCCCTTTCCCACAGTATACAGTTTGTTGATCTATTATTTACTGCCTTACAAAGTTGTACTAAATAACAACGAGGGTTTAAAGTTATGGTAACTTATTGCACAAAGCGTTAAATCATTCTAATTTATTGTGACAAAGCAACAAGATTTTGACTCACTTTTTAGAAAATAATATTCTTGTAACTCTAGAAATGTGCAATTTGCTCCAACACGCAAGGCTGTATTTCACTTCATTGGTGTAAGTTCTCGCACCATTTTGTTGATGTATTCTTTTAAAGGGGCACTGTTGGCTGGATAAAAGCAGGCCTATGGCTGTGCATGGAATTATTAACTCCTACTACCCAGGTACTGCACGCACGCCCTCCCTCCGTATCACATCTATGAAGGCCTGCTTTGATCATGATGATAGTGCCCCTTTAATAACAAAGATGCCTCTAAATAAAAACCAGAAAAACAAACAATCAAAAGAGACATGATTAAAAGGCCGTAAATTTACCTCCATGTTCATTCCAACCAACTTGCACTGAACAATATAAGATGACAAAAACACTTTTAATCTATTAAGTCACCAACCTGTGTCACTGGGGGTTCTTTCAAAAAATTTCTGCAAAAGTGCAAGTGTTTTTGCATGCATCTTATCTTCAACCCCCCCCCTTTCCCCCAATCATCTGCATTACACCACAGAGCTTTACAGCTACAGCCTCATTTGTTGGATACAACATGTAGGCCATACTAAATGTACATGGGTTGGACAAGTTATAGCAGTAAACCGATTGATATCACTTATTATTGAACAAAAGTATAGAACTAAAAACATAATTTGCCCTTAACCTTTTCAATGACTAACAAGCGGGACCAGTAAGCTCGTCATTTCACTAGTCCCTATTTCATTAGAGATGCTTTTCAAAACTGAACTAGCCAGCCGGACCAAGGGAACGATTTCGTCCAGCATAGCAAAATATTTAGACTTGACAAGTTTTGAGCACATGCTCATCTGCAAATGATGATTGTTGGGTAGCAACTGATTGATACATTTAGTGTAGCAATTTTACTATGCTAGACAAGGGAAATCATTCACTGGGCCCACTTTGAGAGAATTTTGACCGGTCCTTGAGTGTTTGAAACTAGCACTTGGCCAGTGGACCAATGTTAAAGGGGAACGCTGGAGAAGAGCTGTACAACAGGAAATTTTCAATCTTAGATCTGTAGTTTGTACATGAAATTAAAATAAGCCTCAGAGCCAGCAAGTCTTCCAGCAACAAAGGAGGTATTTTATATAGCATGGTTTGTACACACACACAGTTACGCCTATTGTGCATGTACATGGGATGTACTGTCCAGACAAGTTCCACCTTTCATTGTTTGCTAACTGGCATCTACCTTATCATTTTTTATTTTATCATGGTCAAAGTTCTGAAATGAAAGAGCACTTAATCTCAACAATCTATATAGTGTATCCAGTTATACATGTACTTGTTTCGGCGTTTGGCCTTGCCTTTCTCTTTGCAGTGTTTGTGTTATCCTAAATAAATATGTCATATATGATAGAAAGAAAAAACCTGTGAATGAGACATCTGCTCTAGAATGGCAAAGGTCGTGGGTTCCATTTCTACTAAAGTAATGTGCATGTGGTTTTTTGCACAAGACTGGGGGAAAGTAGGCCCTACTGAGTGTAGTATCACTTGGTTGAACATAAAGAGTGCTTAATCAATACATGAATACAGGCCATGTCCAAATTGGTGGCTATGGCTGTTTCTAAGGATGTGTTGCTCAGGGCAGCCTAGATGCTTCAACGACTGTTAATATGGTTAACAAGTCGCAGCCGCTAATTTGTGTAGAGTCGTTATAATGCCCTCTATTGATCATTTATTGTTAGTTTACATATAATCCAAGATGGTTGATAGGAAAGAATAAACCACAGAATCAAAGTTTATAAATCTCTCCAATGTGATCTCTCCGTGATTAAACCATAAACATGATAAACACCACAATTTGGATGTGCAGCCTCAGCGTTAGTGAAATTGTACCTTGTATTAAAGACACATACATTTTCAGAATACAGCACTAGGCAATAACAGTGTGAGGAACCGGTCTTCAGTGCGTGGTAATGACTGGGTTGGTGGCTTTGTCCAGAGGCCAGCCATCAACCACCCGAGTGATATGCCTGTGGTTTGTTTTCACAGGACTCTGGGAAAGTACCGAGTATAAGTGTTTAATACACTCGGTGTAGGGGCAAACACCAAAGAATTCTTTATCCCCAATGCAAAATATTAATAATAAACACCATGTCAGCAAACTGTAACTTGCCACCTATTGAAATCGTGTTATTTGCCACTGTTGATTGTTGGATCCAGAAACAATGTTCCTACAATTACTGAAAATCCAATCAACGTGCACAAGAGTTTAAGTAGTCTATCCCCAGGCTGGCTCATCTCCATAGGGAGTACTTCAAAGAAAGTTATATACAAGAACGTCCCTGTGGCCAACCCCTGCAGGACGCCACTGGTGATGCCGTGGGCAATGTTGTTGAATCCTTCCATCACTAAGATGCCGATGACGATACCTATCGGTGCCATGACAGAAAAACAAATGCTCGACTGAATCACCGTCGCCTTACGGAGGTTGCTCTGAACAAAGTTAACGCCAAGACTTAGTGCCAGGATGGTCTTATGGATCACGACGGCAGCGAAGATTCCCAACAGCTGGGCGATATCATTCTGCAAACCAAGGGCGAGGCCTTCGAATAAGGAGTGCAGTGACAGGGCAAGGAGTAGAAGCAGGGATCTGAGGGAGGAGCTGGTGACCATGTCGTGGCTTTCGGTGTGCTGGATAAGTGTGCCATCAGCAGGGCTAGAGTTTATCATTCCATGGCTGTGGCCGTGGCCGTGACTATGACTGTGTTCGCCTGACTGAAGACTGCCAGTGTTACTGAGTTGTTTTTGAAAGGTTTCTTGGCTAACAGTGTTGCTGTGTTGTTCATTATCAGTATTAATACTATTATTGACTTTATGAGCAACAGCTGAACTTCTATTGGGAGTGTGTTTTAAAAGTGGACTTCTTTCGTTCTCAGATTGCCCCTCTGCTTCCTTAGTTTGTTGAAGTGCCTTGTGATGCTCATTCTCAGCGCTCCTCTCCTTGTAGTCATGAGCAATTTGCTCAATGCAGAGAATCAAAAACAGCCCCACAGCGGTAATAAATTCCGCAATGGGAAAGTTGGTGTTGATGCCAAGTTTTGGGAACAGTTCAGTGAGTTTCCTGCGGACATCTGGCAGCAGATCCAGCAAGCATGTTGCAAGGAACACCCCTCCACCAAAGCAATTGAGGAATCTGAACACTCGTTCCATGAGGTGTCTACGGGCCAGGCCTGCTTGGCCCTGTCGCTTGTTAACAGCATCAACAAATTTCAGGGGAAGCAAACTTGATGTGAGGCATGTCACAAAAAGAGTTCCCAGCAAAATGATCTTGATGATCAAGATTTCCATGGTCACAGAATGACGTTAAACTTGGCCAAACTTGGCACAACAACAATTTAGAAATGTGAGTCACAAATCCCGCTGAATAACTTGGGGCAAACAATTCTGATCACATCAAGTGTTAGTCACTAGTGCATGAAGTCAAGTTCATTAATTACATCAACCTGTCAAATGAAAATACAAAAGTGTTTTAAGTTTATTTTTGATTATTTTAAAGGCTTCGTAAATCACACACAAGAGTCTCAGTTGTACATTAAACCTATACATTACAAGACATGCAAGAATGTGAGCAATACAACACATCACGCAAGGAAAGGTAAACATACAATGGAAAAAGACAAAATTTATATAATTGAGGCAAATCTGGACAAAAAACTGATGGCCAAAACCCTCAGTTACAGCAAAGCTTGGAAAGGGAGGGGTCCATAAAAATAAATGCACAGCCAGTCCAGTATGACAGGCCCCTTATGTTGTTTGTAGATTGATACAATGATAGGAAGGACCCAAGCTTTAAGAACAACAATCAACATAAAGATATTCAATAAACTGACAATGGAGAAATTATGAAATATATAAACTTAGAATGATTAACATATGGGTAAATTAATAATTAAAGGAACAACAAAACATGGCAGAAATTAAAACAGAGAAAATCAAAACCATGTTTGGTAATCGGGGGTAGACTCGAGGCCCAGTAACTGGGGCGCTGTACTCATTTTTTGAAATTTTGTCTTTTATCTTTCGTGCTAGTACGAAAGATAAAAGACAAAATTTCAAAAAATGAGTACAGCGCCCCAGTTACTGGGTCTAGTAATCGGGTAACTATATTATCAAACCATCAAACCAAAGAGCAAGGACTCGCCAAAGTATGGGAATTTAGTCTTACCATGCTCACCGCAGATGTCAAATTTGTTTTTGTTAAACAGCGCCCCCTGAGTCTATTTATTAATACTATTAAATAACTTACTCTCAGTTTCCTTGCAATAAATAGGAACAAGAAGAATGAAACCAGTCCACTGTTGCTATTCCATGATTCAGTAACTCCTAAGAAACACTACTTCAGTATTTACTGTGTCTACTTATAACTGTAGTCTGGTCACGAGACAAAAGCTGTTTGCACTTGTAATCATACAATACAATGAAGTTTGTGGTTTTTGCACGCTACACTAAACAGAGAGTCATAAACTTACATTGTTTAGTGTTGTAAACTTGTGCATAGAAATGGTTTGCTTGCACACGGTTATTTTTTGCACTTGTGTCAGCTGCTTGCGTTGTTCAATCATGGCGGAAGGAACCTTTTCCCGGGCTGAATAGCTAAGTTAATGGCACTGGAGTGGCACAAGGAATTGCTGTTATGTAATTTATAGGCCCAGTTTCTTGTTTGCGCACCAACATGGATTACGAAATCGCCAATGAGCAACCCCCAATGCTGCAATGAGCTGTCCTCCCTGAGTGTGATAGAGAAAAATGATTGTTATTGAGCGCAATGTACAAACTCGCGCAAGTTTGAAACGTGCCCGCTAAGTTTGGAAAATGCGCGCGCAAGTTCGGCAACTTGCCTTGGCAAGTTGAGGAACTTGCGCGGGTAAGTTTCAAACTTGTGCGGGTTTTATACTTGCGCTTAACACATATAAACCTGTTTGACCCTTGTCATAATTATTCATATCTTGATTCATGTGTTTCGGTCAAATTGCTTTTCAGCCTTACCAGGGTTAATTTGACCTTTGAATCTTTCCAGAAAAACAGCTGTAAAAATGTTTCCTTACAGATTCTCTTAATTTGAGGCATCCCCTCCACCACTTCTGGGGAGCTATACTTTGTGAGTGAGGAGCCGATTGCTACGGAGGCTTGTGGGTGCCATTTCCGCCGATGATTTATCTTGGAAAATAATAATTAAGTCTTCACTAAGGATGTCCCAGAGAAATAACATAAGATGATTAGTGACCTCATTTACTAGATTAAGATGGATGATGTAGTGGTTAACAGGTGAGTTGTGTGCTCTGGGGGACAAGGTCATAGCATGCGTGTGGTGTAAGTCGAATAAAATAGAACCGTGAAAACAGGGTATAACAATAGACCCTTCCCATGAAATATGCTAATTACATTCACGCATGCGTACAGACCCTGCTGGTTGGCAAACGCCATAGAGTTGTGCACTAAGTAGACGCACAAGCGCGTCTGCGTCACGCCACCATCAGCCCCACACAAAAAGGGGCAATGTTCCATCATTTTGCCAACCAGCAGTGTAAGTGCGCACGCGTGATGTGCAATTTAAATATTTCATGGGAATGGTCTATTGGCCAGACCTGTTGATTTAAGGGAGTGACTTTCCGTAGGAAATCATCCTTACATACATTATAATTATTGCACAGTAATTGTGGCTCCGAATAGAATTTACAGAATCTCCGGTCAGTAAATGTGAAGTTATAACGCATAAGAATTCGTATTTACATTTGCAATCACAGGAATTTAATAAATATTAGGCCTGCACTGAAAAATGAGAAAGTTGAAAAAAACAGAAGTAGGCGGATAACGAGAAACTGAGCGTGCGATTGCGCGCCAATAGAAAGTGCAAGTCTCGCGTATTCTGACCTGACGGTCCTATTTCATAGAGCTATTTAAAAATGTAGCTATATTACATAATTACCAGAATATATAAGGTTACCAGACAAAATACCATAGCTGATATCCTGCTTATTTTTGCTCGGCAGAAATTTGTAAGCATTATGAACAGTTATAAATTTGGGCCCCTGATTATGGTCCCAATATAATTTTATTGTGCACTTTGATTGGTCTCTGCGTTAGTTATTGCGTGAACGCGCGCGTTTCTCAGTCGAGGGTGAGTTTGAATTTAAACTGTGGCTCGTCATTCGAGTCTATGCACCGTGGCATTCCCGACGTAGTTAAGATATGTTTTAATTGAGGACAAGTTGTGTGCTATGTACAGGTTGCATGGTCTGAAGAACCTCACATTCGGCTGCATCTCATTTCCAAGAAAACAGAGAATAAGAAGGGGGATTGGTGTTGAAGTCATCATAGAGCTTGACTCCCGTTGAGAGACGCACCACCGTTGGTCATCATTATTGGTCACCATCATGCCTAGGTCACCCCTATGTTCAAGTTCAAGTATCTCGATCGGTGCCAGGATGCATTTTAAAAAGACTTCTGAGTACGGAAGGCCCTGGCATATGATCTTAGTTAGGCCTATAGCATGAACAAAATATGGAGGTCAAACCAAAGATGCTCAAGTTGAGACACTTTCAAGCTGAAGTGGGACATGGCCACTCACACTAGCTAGCATCACCGACCAAGTCACTCTATGGGTGCTGCACCCGGGTACTCGGGGTCGGTTGCAATGAGCTGGATATGACGAATTCCAAGCTCTCGCTGCAGCCTGCCAAACGTCTTGGAGCAGATCAAGTCACATTTACAACTCAATACAAGCCTTGCTGGGCACTGCGTCAGGCATCCGAAGCCACCAGCCATCGTGATCATGTGGTGTGGGAGCCAAAACAAGGAAAACCAAGCAGAGGGAGGCCAATTAAAAACATGGTTTAGACTGCTGAATGAAGACGACGAAAAAAGATGCAGGGATGGATCGAATACGGATGAACTTGCTGACTGCATAGGGGATGAGAGTTCGTGACGGTGTGGCGAGTGTACCATTGCACTCGTCTCAAATAAAGCCACTTGGGTCGACAGAGTTGAGTAGGTGATCTGAGTGAGTGGGGAATATCGAACTTGAACTCCGGGAACAAGAACTTGAAGACGTTTTTTTTAACTGTACAAACTGAACACCATGACTGTTACCGCGTTTTAACGCGATCGGATACTAAACGACACGCGCACGCTGTGCACACACCAACAACGGTTTCCGAAGGTGTTCAAGCACGCTGATGATGAGTTTATCAAGAGTCAACAAAAATATGTAGGCTTAAAGATCAATCATTGGAATAGATTGTTCGAATAAGGCTGAATGAGTTTTACTAAATCAAGACGATGTCTAATTATTTGAGTAAATCAGCGACGGCTTTGTGGCCTCTTGAAAACAAAGAAACAACACCCACCAAACCGCATAGACCGCGCACGTCTAGCTGTGCGCACCAGGCCTAACTTGCAGCCAATGAAAAGTCTTCCTTTGATTTGTGACGTAACATACAAGGGCGTGTCTCTATTGGTGGAAAGTGTTCTCCGAGCATAAATATTCATTGTTTAGCTGTACGCACACAGCCGCGTGTGGTGGCGCGTTTTGTGTTTTGTGTATGCAAACGTTACCAACGAGACACATGCAAACATTGAATGCTTCATATTTCATTCTGATATCGCAAGTGCAGGACACGTTTTTGAGCTTTTTACAGTTTCAAAGTATTACAGTTTTGCATCTTATCAGCAAGATAAAAACCGGAAGAGAAATGAGTGACGTAAACCCAGGAGGTAAGACGAGTAAAATAACTAGTAGGCATGCACACATACCGTAACTTTTTCAAGAAACAAAAACAATGAATCAAACTATTTGCTGAGATAATTTAAGCCCGATGTGCAGAGAAATCTACAAGTTTTTTTTTAACGTCATATTTGATTCAGCTATTATTAAATTCAATTAAACTTAATAAAATGTATTTCAAAATTGGCATAAAAAGGCGATAGGCAAGTCCCGTTTTAGAAGAAGCGCCATAATGTTTAAGCAAACGGAAGAAAACATCAAACATCTAAGAGACTATTGTTTACAAAAAATAAATATAATATGTAATATCATAACATGAATATATTTCACAAGCGCTTGATGGATATTCTTTGTAAGAAAACAAAAATGACGGAAAGTTAATTGAAAGCTGGCACTGGACTTAAAACATTACAAATTGTTCTTGCAGGACGGCTGTGAAATAAAATTTCATATTATTATCGTTATACTGACAGCGCGACTTACAAAAAATCCCACAAAAACCACAAAGTGGGCCTATTGTCTTTGATACACTGAAACAACAAGTGTAGAAATGCCACATTTATTTTTCACTGTATATTCTATAGAAGGTTGCCAGCGACGCAAGAAACCATAATATAAATGAACAGACAAAGTAGTTACAGGTGTTATAAAGATATCAAATAATAAACCACAAGGGAAACTGACTGGGTACATTTTTTAATGATTTCGGGTTGAACAAAGACAAATTGACTAGAGCGGGATTTGAACCAACGACCTCCGGTTTAACGTGCCGGCGCTCTATACCAATCCCCAAAACGGTTACACACCTATGTTCAAGTGTTATGAAGCTGACAAAAAAGTCGCACACAATGTTTATTTTGTGTGTGAAATTTGGGCTTAAAACGTTGTGTGAGTCGTCAAGAGAAAATGGTGAAAAACCATGCACAATTTCCCCTTTTTGGTTATGGTAGCAACCGAAATCAGCTGTTTCATTTATGGGGGCTTTCAGATAGAGTTTTTGTCGAATAATTATGACTTCGTTTCAGAGAAAAGCGTTTCGCAGAAAAAAACTGTTCTAGTATGAACTTCATAATCAGAAGCGTTCAGACTAAAATAAAACAATGATAATTGTTATCCTTACCAATCTTGTGTATTAAATACCTTTAAAACATTTCTTAGTGAAAACTATTTGAAAAAAGGGACCGAGAAACAAAGCTGTACCTTTCATTTAAACAAAAATCAATTTTAGCAATAAGGTTTTACCTGGTCCTGCTACGAAGTGATCTTCCCATGTGATCACATTTTGCAATTGCAAAATTATGTCAAAGTATTCTCAAGCATAGTTTACAGTCTAGTGTAGATTAAAAATCGCCTTTGCACCCAATCCTCAAAACGGTTACACACCTATGTTCAGACACCCATATGTTCCGACACCTCTCATGTATTTTCCTATTTCAAACGTAGCCCTAACCCTAACTCTATACATCAACCCTAACCCCTGCCCTAGTGTGTATATCATGATAGTTATCGGAACATGGGGGTTGTCGGAACATAGGGGTGTCGGAACATAGAGCAGTCACCACTAAATCACACTGAAAACTTTGTATCTCACACATTCAGCAAACCGGATCAATGAACTGATCCGGAATTACGACCCTCCACGGTCCGATGAGACCGAGCCATCATGGGAGTGTGTAGCCGAAAGAATTGCCATGGTGCTGAAGATGCACACCCCGGAAGAGCAGGTCGTCATCGCCAATTCCATCGCCTCCCAGATCATGAAGACAGGAGGAGTGGATGTGCCGTCCAATGTAGATCACGAGAAACACAAAGGTATCTACACGTGTGACGAGTACGCACCGTTCGATAAGTTGGACGGAGGCGTTATCACGGTGACAGAGGACAAGGAGGAGGAAGACGGAGGCAGTGATGCTGCGCTAAAGAAGGAACTCCCAAAGGCGAGTTTTATTCTATAATCTTGAGTTGTATTTTACAATAGTGACACATTCATTCGAAAATGTTATCCCGAATCACATTAACGTTGCCTGAAGGAACTTTGCCATTGGCAAGACCATTACTTGCCATTTTAAAGATGGCACTGTATCTATTTTTTCATGTTTTGATATGGGCATCAACGTGTATCAAGATTCATGCTTTATACCACTGCCAAATCTGCCCATGCTATGCACGAAAAGCCGGTTGTGTCCGATGTTTCAACCTGCATAGGCGACGCCAGACTACTAACAATTGTGATTGAATACTGTATATGAAATATCGAGGACAGTGTCTATTTTATAAAATTTCAAGTTTAACTTTGTTTGTTTTATCACCAAGCTAGAGTAATAGTGGTGAATTTGGAAAGAAGTTACTGAATTTGCTCCCGATACTTTTGATACAAAAGGTACGGGAAGAGCCATCTGAACTTGATTCCGATGAGCCAACCCTGATAGCCAGCGTATCTCCTCGCTTAGAAACAATCAAAGAAGGCGAGATGGAGAAAACAAATGGAGAAGAGGAGGTGGAGAAAGGGGAAGTCGAAGTTATGATGGAGAAACAGCAGAGGGATGAAGAGACCGATGAAGAAACGAAGATAAATTTGGTGAAGATCACAGAGAAAGTGGAAGAGTTGGAGAGCATTAATGAAGAAGAAGACCCACAAAAGGAGGAAAAGAAAGAGGGAAATGGGGCCGAGGTTGGGATTTTAAAGGGTGAGGAGCGGGAGCTCGAGCTGATGTATAAGTTGAAGGGGGAAGCAAAGGTAGATCCTCGGGAGATCAGAGAACAAGCTGAGGAGATTATGACCGGAGAAACCAGGGCCGAGCTAGAAGAGGCAAATGGTGGCGAGGTTGAAGTTATGGCGGATAACTCGAAAGGAAAAGAACAGGTTGCTCCACAAAACATCCGAGAGCCAGTCGAAGAGGCAAAGACAAAGGAAATCAAGTCCGAGGTAGAGAAGAGAATGGATTGGGGAATTGGGGAGATGGGTGAAGTGGGGTTTAAGGTGGAGGAGGAGATTTCTCACAACGAACCTTTTGAGGAGGTGATGATAAAGGAAAAATGGAACAGAGAGGAAAAGCGGAATGATGCGGAAGGTGGGGAAATGAAGTTCGAAAATCGGCCGAGGGGAGATGGGGATGCTGCGGCAATTGTGGCAATCGAGGAAGGGGAGATTCTGGAGCAAGAAGAAGATGAAGAAGGTAAGGTTCATATTTTGAAGTGTTAATAACTATCACTGGAAATTCCAAGAATGTATTTAACTCTGAATAAGCAAACAACTGCTAATATTAAAATTAAAATTGTTCTGAAAAGCGCTACAAATGGCCAAAGGATACAATGCACTAGGATAACAAATCGAAGTGAATCGTTGACCAGCATCACTCTAAGGCTTCATAAGTTTCCAAGAAAGCCAGTATAACACTTGTCCTTTTGTACAAGATGCTCCAGGGTGTTTCAACTTCATTTCTGATTGTGATTTAAACTTCATATTTTTTTTATCTTCAGAGCTGACGTCTTGGTCAAGCATTAGTGACCTGGATACGGTCTCGTTGCTCAGCAGCATCTCATCATTGTCATTCGGCGAAATTATCAGCATATCCGGTGAGGACGAAGGGGAGTTGACTGCTGATGAGATCGACGATGAAGTTTGGGGTGATTACACAAACGCCGACAATGAGGGTAAGCGAGAATAAATAAACTGACAAAGAGTAAGACTTCTTATAACGAAGAAAATAATGTAAAAAACCAGCCAGACCACAGATATGAAAATAAATATAACTTACACGACAATGCCAACAATATTATTCAGATATTTGAGCCAGAAATTATAGCATCGCAAAATGTCTCTCAGGTAACATTTGCAATTTTCAGTGTCTCTTCAGGGCCACCATAGAAAACACAACAAGTGTTTATTATACAAAGGACTGCCAAAATATATGAGTAACCGATGCCCTCAGAAATCTGATTACAGTACTGCCGTGTATTTGATTATTTATTTACTTTTTTATTTATTAAAAAACTTCGGTCATTAAAAAACATCTTGACCAGGACTAGTCTAGGGAAAAACAAAAGTTTTACTAAAAGAGTTACGTCCAATCTTAACTACACAGACGAAGAAAGCGAGGAGGCCTCTATTGCCTCGAAGATCATCCTCCCTGATGAAGACGAAAGTGCACTTCAGACAGCTGACGATCAGACTGACCTGATATCGATTTGCCCAAAAGGTATTCATAAGTGAACAATATTGTACCATTTTATTTTGCCTGTCTTTAAATTGGTAGATTGCAATTGTAGTGCTTCCTGATGGCATGTGATATGCCTTCCTCCCCCCCAGCCAAAAAAGAAAAACAAAAAACAAAAAACACCAAAAAACAAGAGAGGAAAAAAACAAAACAGAAAAAACACCAAAAAAATAACCAACCAAACAAACAAACAAATCCTTCATTGTTTTTACAATCATTGGTTTCTTAGTTTTGATTCCTTGAGTTTTGATCAGACAAAATGCCTTTTCATGATGTTCAGGCCAAGGGCTCACAAAGGTGGGCTCAACCAGAAGGGGATTCTGGTCCAAGATCTTCGGCAGACGTCAAAGCAAGAAGGACAAAAAAGTGAAGAAGATCGCAGTAGAGCAAGATACCAAGCCGAAGAAATATTCCAAGATGGCGGAAATCATTTTCGCCTGTTGCTGTGTGCAGCCTTCAGATTAGTAAAAAATCATTTTGTCAATATGGGGGACTCCCTCCAACCCAAGATTTTTTTTATTTAGAAGTGGGCCTTACACTTATAAATAATGTAAAATAATTAATATAAACTTGAAAGAAAAAACAATAATAATAGTTGCTGGAAAATTTTGCGATGGTTGATGCAATGCCACGAAAATGGTTATTCGGAATATTTCGTCACAATCAGAGAAAAAAAACCTTTTGAAACGTTCGGTTCAAGGAACTTTCATTTCGGTCGTGCGAAGGTGGATTATATCACGCCGCGTATCATATCAAAAAGTTAAAATTCACGTTGATTAACAGAATCGCGATTAGCAGAAACGCCATTGCTCGCCCCAGGTAGCGCTATATGGTTAAAACATATGTATCAACCACAGCGGGTAAAGTGCCAACCTGTTGACACTACAGTGGAAGTAGTGAAGGCAATTCACTACAGAATGAACCGGATCCGCTGAGAAGGTTGAAAAGTTGGAGTAGGCAGATTGGTTGGTTGACGTGTGTAGGAAGGGTAGGATGTAGGCAGGCTGTTGTTGAGGCTATGTATGGTCAGGTAAGATTAAGATGGGTGGGGTTTGTTGGCAGGGCTGTTTATACACTGAGAGGTAGAGGGAGGGGTTGAGGTGGGGCCGGCATGTCGGTGGTAAGGTGGGCGAGATTGAGGCGGGTTTGGGTGTTTTAGGTAAGTCAGAATAGTTTTATGATCGACAGGATCTTCAGTATCGACAGTATTTGTCAATTTAAAACACCGGAATCAAACAAAAACTTTCTTAATCGAAAGAAAGTCGGTTTAGGCTGTGGTCATCCAGTTTAGGTCCCCAAAAGTTGCTTTTGAGTTAGTGGTTGGTTTATAGAAAATTTCTTTTCCCTTTTCGAAGTCAAGCAAAGTCTAACCAGTCAAGACACAAAGTCACTATTTCAAATGTTTGTCAATTTTAAACACCGGAGTCAAACAAAGGTTTTTCTCAAAAGAGAATGGTCTCTAAAATTTATTTTGTATTCGGGGAGAAAGGTCAGGGGTATACAAGTTTTGCCAAGTCGGGCGTTGATGTCTCCTAAATTAAGGTCAAAGTAACGTACAAATAATTATAATGTTGTCGTTTCCAAATTAGAGGTTAAATTATCCGGTGAAAAAATAATATGGTGAACGAATGATGCAAAAATAGAAGCGATTCTGCTTTTAACTTGCCGATCCGAATTTGCGGCTATGGCTACGACTACCACTGTTGCTACGGGCGTTACTAAGGACGTCTTTTATTTCAACACATGATGACGCAGGGATACAGCCGTAGCCGTAGCCGTAGCCGACTAGCCGTAGCCGACTAGCCGTAGCCACTAATTCGGACACGGCAATTGGCTTTAAATAATGTACATGACAAAATAATAATAACGTTTGGGGATTGCTCAAAAAGCCGCCCAAACGAAATAACAATCTAAAAGAGCAATCCCCTAACGATAGCAACAGAAAAACAAACAAACAATTCATATGAGAATATGAAACTACAAACAACATAAATATTGAAAAAGACAAAGCGAAAAACAATACAACAAATTAACAGAGAACAAAAATACACCATCAAGATTTACGTACTAAAACCTTACAACCATAGTTCCCTAAATCCTCCTTGATTTAAGCACATCGAGGTAAACATTTTATATAATGTCATAATTTACGAGGTCCCAAGCCTTATCTTAAAGCAAACTTATAGGTCCAAATAATAGAACACAGTTCCTTACTAGCATGGCTCCCATGTCCTCTCATCAAAAAACAAGGTTATATGTCCATATGAATATAATGATTAGTATAGCAAATTCCCTGTAGGCATAACTCAAAAAGTTCAGTTCTCTTTTATTATAAAAATTATATAGGTTTACCTAATTGAACATCGTTTCTACTACCTTAGCTCCCGAAGTCCTCCTACCTCAAATCAAAATTAAAGGTCCAAAAATAATCAAACATCGATTCTACTACCTTAGCTCCCGAAGTCCTCCTACATAAAAGCAAATTTATAGGTCCAAAAATAATAAAACATCGTTTCTACTACCTTAGCTCCCGAAGTCCTCCTACCTCAAATCAAATTTATAGGTCAACAAATAATAAAACATCGTTTCTACTACCTTAGCTCACGAAGTTCTCCTACCTCAAATCAAATTTATAGGTCCAAAAATAATAAAACATCGTTTCTAATACTTTAGCTCCCGAAGTCCTCTTACCTAAGAGCAAATGTATAGGTCCAAAAATAATAAAACATCGTTTCTAATACTTTAGCTCCCGAAGTCCTCCTACCTCAAAGTAAATTTATAGGTCCAAAAATAATAAAACATCGTTTCTACTACCTTAGCTCCCGAAGTCCTCCTACCTCAAAGCAAATTTATAGGTCCAAAAATAATAAAACATCGTTTCTACTACCTTAGCTCCCGAAGTCCTCCTACATAAAAGCAAATTTATAGGTCCAAAAATAATAAAACATCGTTCCTACTACCTTAGCTCCCGAATTCCTCCTACCTCAAATCAAATTTATAGGTCCAAAAATAATAAAACATCGTTTCTACTACCTTAGCTCCCGAAGTTCTCCTACCTCAAATCAAATTTATAGGTCCAAAAATAATAAAACATCGTTTCTACTACCTTAGCTCCCGAAGTTCTCCTACCTCAAATCAAATTTATAGGTCAAAAAATAATCAAACATCGATTCTACTACCTTAGCTCCCGAAGTCCTCCAACATAAAAGCAAATTTAAAGGTCCAAAAATAATAAAACATCGTTTCTACTACCTTAGCTCCCGAAGTCCTCCCACATAAAAGCAAATTTATAGGTCCAAAAATAATAAAACATCGTTTCTACTACCTTAGCTCCCGAATTCCTCCTACCTCAAATCAAATTTATAGGTCAAAAAATAATCAAACATCGATTCTACTACCTTAGCTCCCGAAGTCCTCCTACATAAAAGCAAATTTAAAGGTCCAAAAATAATAAAACATCGTTTCTACTACCTTAGCTCCCGAATTCCTCCTACATAAAAGCAAATTTATAGGTCCAAAAATAATAAAACATCGTTTCTACTACCTTAGCTCCCGAAGTCCTCCTACCTCAAATCAAATTTATAGGTCCAAAAATAATAAAACATCGTTTCTACTACCTTAGCTCCCGAAGTCCTCCTACATAAAAGCAAATTTATATGTCCAAAAATAATAAAACATCGTTCCTACTACCTTAGCTCCCGAATTCCTCCTACCTCAAATCAAATTTATAGGTCCAAAAATAATAAAACATCGTTTCTACTACCTTAGCTCCCGAAGTTCTCCTACCTCAAATCAAATTTATAGGTCCAAAAATAATAAAACATCGTTTCTACTACCTTAGCTCCCGAAGTTCTCCTACATAAAAGCAAATTTCTAGGTCCAAAAATAATAAAACATCGTTTCTACTACCTTAGCTCCCGAAGTCCTCCTACCTCAAATCAAATTTATAGGTCCAAAAATAATAAAACATCGTTCCTACTACCTTAGCTCCCGAATTCCTCCTACCTCAAATCAAATTTATAGGTCCAAAAATAATAAAACATCGTTTCTACTACCTTAGCTCCCGAAGTCCTCCTACATAAAAACAAATTTATAGGTCAAAAAATAATAAAACATCGTTTCTACTACCTTAGCTCCCGAAGTCCTCCTACCTCAAATCAAATTTATAGGTCCAAAAATAATAAATCATCATTCCGACTACCTTAGCTCCCGAAGTCCTCCTACCTGAAATCAAATTTATAGGTCAAAAAATAATAAAACATCGTTTCTACTACCTTAGCTCCCGAAGTCCTCCTACATAAAAACAAATTTATAGGTCAAAAAATAATAAAACATCGTTTCTACTACCTTAGCTCCCGAAGTCCTCCTACATAAAAGCACATTTATAGGTCCAAAAATAATAAAACATCGTTTCTACTACTTAAGCTCCCGAAGTCCTCTTATCTTATTAAAGCTAATTCATAGGTCCAAAAATAAAAGAAAACAGTTCATATAACCTTAGCTCCCGAAGTCCTCCTATCTTAAAGTAAATTCTTAGGTCCAAAATTAATAACATCTACGGTTTCTACTAGCTCCCGAAGCCTTCTCATTATCTTAAATAGGTCAAACAATAATATAATACGGTTCCTAGTACCTTAGCCCCTGAAGTCCTCCTATCTTAAAGCAAATTCTTAAGTCAAAATAATAGAAAACAGTTCCTGACATGTCCTCTTATCATAAAACAAAGTTAAATGTCCATATAAATATAATGAATAGTTATAGCAAATTCCCTGCTGGGATAACTCATAAAGTTCAGTTCTCTTTTATTATAAAAAGTGTATATATAGTCTACATAAATGAACACATTTATTACTACCTAAGCTCCCGAAGTCCTCCAACCTAAAAGCAAATTATAGGTCCAAAAATAAAAAAACATCGTTCCTAATACTTTAGCTCCCGAAGTCCTCCTACATAAAAGCAAATTTATAGGTCCAAAAATAATAAAACATCGTTCCTAATGCTTTAGTTCCCGAAGTCCTCTCATCTTCTTAAATCTAATTCTTAGGTCCAAATAATAGAACTCAGTTCCTTACTGACATGGCTCTTAGTGTCCTCTCATAATAAAACACAGCTCCCGGAGTCCGTCAATCTTAAATCAAATGTATAGTTCCAAAACTAACAAAACACAGTACCTACTACCTAAGCTTCCGAAGTCCTCATATATTAAAGCAAATGTATTGGTCCAAAATTAATAGCATCTACGGTTTCTACTACTTAGCTCCCGACGCCTCCATGTCATCTTAAATAGGACAACAAATAATAGAACACAGTTCCTTACTGACATGGCTCAGGGTCCTCTCATCAAAAAACAAAGTTATGTAGGTCCATTTAAATATAATAAATAGTATATATATATATATATATTTTTTTTAATGAGATATCGCCTAACTCACAAGGCCACGGACGGCCACTCAAGGTGAGGGCTACACATAACTGATTTGGGCTATCAACCCAAATCAATTGACACCAGGGGCACGTTGCCTCCTACTCCTGGGGCTGAAACAGGGTTACCCCCTTCACAGTCCATAAGGATGTAGGCATGGGTATCATCCACTAGGAGCCTGTCAAGTGCCTTGCTCAAGGGCACAAGTGTCATGACCGGGTATCGAACCCACACTCTGCTGCTGAAAACACCAGAGCTTAGGTCCGGTGACCTAGACCGCTCGGCCACGACACGCCATATAGCATATTCCCTGCTGCAATAAATCATAAAGTTCAGTTCTCTTTTACTATTAAAAATGTATAGTTCTACATAAATAGAACACAGTTACTATACCACCAAGGCACCCGAAGTCCTCCTATCTTAAAGCAAATGTATAGGTCCAAAAATGACATAACACTAGGTCTTAGTCAAACTTGTTTTCACTTCAATGTAATGTAGCCACGTTCCCTCTCTTCAGGTAAGTTATGGGTCCAAATAAAACTTATAATGTCACTTCCCTCACTATAAAACAAACACAAAATTACTATATAAGGCCAAAATGAAATACTATTAAGACTAGTCATTAACCCTGAAGCCCTACAAACAAATACATCAATAGGTCCAAAACAAAGATATAATAGTTCTCTGTTAGTTCACAAACAAACAAACATACATTCAGACAAAAAACTGAACCATTCTACAAAAGTCTCCTTCTTTTTAAAAATTACATTCACATTCATCAATTTTCCCGGGAGCGTTTAGGAACATTAAAAGGCCTTTCCACAAAAGCTTCCCCGGTTGTTCTTCGCCATCTTGTATCAGTGTATACAGAGGTGCTAGTCAACCGTGGTGAATTTTTTGCGGTGTGTTAACAGTAGTATCGCTTGTACAGTTTATCGGTCTATTCATACGCATCACCCAATCACCATTTAACATTTCATCGGTAGTTTAAAAAAGGTTCTCGTTTACCATTGGTCAAGTAAACTTAAGGTAGAACAAGAGTTTGATAGTCTCTGGTTTAATACAGTTCTTGGGTCTCGTTTTCACAGATGAATTCTGACAGTTTTCGTACGAAAACGCAAGGAATAGTTTGCTCATAATAATCAGTTTAACGTTGATCAAGTTGGTAGACTGAGGGTTGGGTACTCGGCTAATAGGCCCTATAGTTCTCTATACGTCTAACAGTTACCGTACGAAAACACATGGAGTAGATTCATGATACAATTTAGTCTACTGTTGGTCAAGTTGGTAGAATAAGGGTATGATATTCTCTCGAACACAGTTCTTGGTCTCATTATTGCGGGTTATAAGTCTAACAGTTACCGTGAGAAAACACAAGGAATAGTTTAAACAATGCAGTTCACCGTTGGTCGGGTTGGTATAGAATAAGGGTCCAATACTCTTTGTTTTACTACATTTCTCGGTCTCAAAAATCATCAGTGATCATTGTGATGTTTCTCAAACAGCCGTACATACTTTAAACACGAGGAGTGTCTCAAAATAATCTCTTTTACCCTTCCAGGTTGTTGGTCTTTTTTAGGTTAGAAAAAGTTAGCATAAGTTATAAGTCTAACATAATCATTTGAATACCGCGATATCATCCAACGCTGATCACAAGATCCTTGTTTTGTTTGTTTCCTATCAACCGATCACATCATCGCAACATCTTCATTTGAGCTTGTTGGGTTAAAGGTCACAAAATCACAGCACGGGTCACAACACTTCGGTTGAGGTGTTTCTTTAATTTGCTTGTGGCTTGCATAATGTTAAGTTTCTTTGGGTTCATGTTCATTTACCGAGACCCGCAAAATCTTACCCGCTGTGGTTGATTCTTGGGGTGCTGCGAATGGTTAGTCTCTTGACCCTCAAAACAAAGCAGTTTCTGTCAAACTCGATTTTGTTATGTTTCATTTCCCCCCAAAAATCACATATTTACCTTTTAAAGAATTAATTACTTGAGAGAAGGAAACCCCCCGAAAAACTAACCTTTTTCCTTCAAAATTTCGACGATAAAAATTCTTCACAACTATTGCAGACTTGCTTTCAAAGGAGTAGGCCTAGTAACTGTAAAAGAAAACCTTTTAAGTAAATTATACTCGAACAAAACAAACTTTTTTCCGGAGCGGTCGAACAAAAACTTTATTATCACAAATCTTCTTAAGCCATTTGCGATGCGTTGTATCAACCAATCGGAAAGCTCACAGACCATATACCATTCTGACTAATTGCTCACCAGTCACTCTCTTTTTGACATTAAAACTATGAAGTTTCCATTGTGGAATTCATGTGAACAATCTTGTTGATGTATTCATTTACAAATATCAGTATTTCAGACCATAATTGGTTGATTAATTTTGTACAGAACCACCGGGGGTCGAATTAACAAAGAGCTAAAATTGCTCTTAATTGCAAAGCAAAGTGTGGTGTCACAACACAAATCCCTATGGCAATATTGACAACTCATCTTAAGAAGATTCTCGTTTTGTTTGGGTAAAGTTGAGCCCCGGGCTCGATTTAACAACGAGCTAAGATTGTTCTTAATGGTCAATCAATTGCTTTATTTGCCCAATGTGATGTCACACAAAAAAAATGCATTATTGACAAATTCAACTTCAGATAAATCTCAGTGTTTTATGAAATCGAGACCAGCAGGTCCATTCTAGTATTGCAAAATTCGGACAACGTTCACTTCAAAACTCAAACCAACTTCTTTTATACCAGTGTTTTATATAATACAAATCATGGCTACTAATTTTATAAAATGTACTCGGTAAGCCTTTGGTATCGACGTACAGAAATATGTTCTTTTGTATCTCATCATGTTGTCCGAAGCTTTGATTGTAAGGATGTTTCGACACATCACGCTGTAACAGTTCGTAAAAAAAAAAAAAAAAATGAATAAAAATTATATATAAAAATACAACCTTTGTATCTGTGGATTTATTTGTGTGAATTACATGTTAGAACTGATTAGGTTAGGCCTAAAAAGAAATTAACCGACCTCAAAGTTCAACTGACCATAATCGAATGTTGTAAATAAATGAGCAGGATACTCATCACAAATGGTTCACGTGATGGTGTTTTGGCAGTTAACTTAAATCTGGTAAGCCCATTTGTTTGTGTTGAGCTACTTTTTGAACTTAAGCAGCTCTATGAAATTAGGCCCTATGGTATGTCTCCTGTCAACTGAGCGCCCCCACACGTCTCCCATTTGTACTGACACAAACACTTCCATCTGAAATTTTATCTGCTTCCCCACCCCTACTGATGAGTCTTTATGAAACATCACAATGAACTATTTGTTTGATATAAAATCCCACAACCAATATGCAACCCAGTACCTCCAAGAATTCCTTCATCCATACCAACCTCGACCCAACCCCCTTCCCAGCTCTACTTGTAAACTTGTCCCATACATCACTCGCACTAAATCAATATGGTCATCGCTCGTTCTCACATTCGTCACCAACAAGGTGGAACAGTTTGCCAAACTTCATCAAAACTGCTCCAAATGAGAACATTTTCAAATCTATGCTAAAAACGTACCTCTTCAATTATTTTATTGCTTTTATTTTTTATTTTTTATTTGGTAAAGCGCTTCAGGACATTTGTCGACTTATAAATAAATAAGTATAGTTTACTAACATTATTAATATTGTTTATATATATGTTTTTAAAATAGTTTTCATGTTCCACATACAGGCTGTGCATCTTCTGTTGGCATTACAGATTTCCATTAAACAACTAGAACAAACAGCGGGATAATCAATACAACTAAATATCATACAAAGCCAAATCAGAGCATCAATTAGGCTAACTAACAGGAAGTTGTTGATATCTATAGTCTAGACAAGTGGGATATGACAATTTTCAAATTTAACATCGATTTAGCCCAGTTGATAAATTGGCTAAAGATATCCATCGTATACAAATCATATATATCTACTTATCTTCACATAGTTGGCACGTTTTTCACTCCAAAGCAACAATATCGAGCCAGTCGTCTAGAACTGCATTCAAAAACATCTTTCAGATTTCGCAAAGTACCCGAATCAGAGTGGGTGGCAATGGCCGTCGGATATTTTGTGGCGTTTGTTTTCTTGGCCTTCCGATACTGAGAGGATGCCATTCCAAATATTGGTAGTTTTGCACATGAAGAACATAATAAGGAGATCCCGTTTTTTCTAATTTTCCCTGCCACTCTTCCTGTGAATGATTTACAATAATTATGTGTCTGATGACGTGCTCATAAATCCTCGAAAGACGTCATCAGGGTACTAGCTGTTGCTGCTGTTGTTGTTTGTTCGTTTGTTTGTTTGTTTGTTGGGTTGGTTGGGTTGTTTGTTTGTTTGTTTGTTTGTTTTTTTGGGGACTCCTTCTGCCACATTTGAATCACAATAAAACCTCAGATTGCTCTAGAACAGGCCGGACCTGTTACCCACACTGTAGGTTTGCATACATTTCGCAGTCGGATTTAATCTGCACGCAATTCCTATGACGGGGCTTGAACCCACGGGAAGGCATGGCATTTCATTAACGTCGGATAAGATTTACCATGAAATGTGTACGAGTTTCAAATGTTACTCTACATTAACTCTCTAGTTAACTGCAGCGGACAACATGGTTTTAAAAGAGGTTATCGAAGTAGATCATCTGCTGTACAAGCCGCTGTGGTGCGTTTGTAAACAAAGGTTACATTAAAAAAACAATCATTCGGATGCCAATTTGTTTTTAAAGTTCACTGACGTTTATTGTGTGTATCAAACCAAACCCAAACAGTTAATGCAGGTACAGTTTAATGATGCGGGAATTACATTCTTGGCATTTTGGTTGACTGTGGTAAACTTAAATATAAACCCTCGTGTACATTACTTAAACCCATTGAAAGAAAGAAAGAAAACAAGAAAAAGAAGAAGAAAAAACAAAAAAACCCAAAACAAACCTAAAAACAAACCGAAAACAAAAAACAATCCAAAATACACCCTGTAAAGAACACCAACAGTTTTTAATCAATGATTTAGTTCAATAAGTTTAAAATTATTGGGGTATGTTTGAATCTTAACGTAAGCCAATGAGGGGAATAATCCAACTCTCAATCACAGCCGGGGCAAAGCCCAAATATCACGTGGAACTTTCATTGACATGTTTGCGTGTTCACATCGGGCTCAGACCATGCAACATTGATATGGAGGAGGAATGGGGACATAAGTTGTGCGAACAGTTTAAAGTGGAAGTAGCTCAAAATAAAGGACACACGAATAGTAAAGTTATTTCATATGACAGAACAGGTCAACAGAAACATTGTAGAGAAGATGGTACGTCAGCATCATCGTAACGTGTGACGTCAAACGCTTGAGTTTATACCGTAGAACAAGCGCAGCGTTGCGTTACAACGTAATTACGTATCACCTTCTTAGTATGCCTCCCGACAGTGATGCTCCGTCTTGTTTGCTGGAGATGTCCCAGCTACAGTGTCCACTGATCTGTGAACTGAAGAATGGTAACTATTTTTAAAAAGGTTGAAATAAAAAAGATCACATTAGGGGGAACATTTTTGCTGCTGAATTCGATGGAAACGTATATGGCATTAGTTTGGGATACTGAGGTTACACTACCCCTTTTCACGGGGTCGTATGTTAATTAAAACCAACATAAAGTCTGTTAAAATGACATTCATAGTTTGAAGTTTCATAGTGTCCCGGTATCGGCAGCTATACTTTGCTTCCACGGGCTCAAACTTTAACAAAAGCCTGCTTTTGGTCAAACTTATTAATCCACCATTACACAGTTAGTGAAGTTTGGATTGTTTACTCATTGGTATATTTCATACCTTATACTGGGTTTTTGCAGACATGCCCGCATCCGTTGGAACAGCACAACATATTGCCGTCGCAATCGGCACTGTTAGAACAAGATTCAACACAAATTCCTCCCACACCTGCCTCAACGTCAGGGCAACTCTGCCCATTCGCTCCTACCAAAAAAACACCACATGGGAATCAGATTTTACAATCCACCAAGGTACAAAGTGATGGTTGAGGTGCCTCATAGGCACTTAGCGGGCTTGTAATACATGTACATCATGCTATATACAAAATCCACTATATTGAAGGTATTAAACAGGATTGGTACCAAAATAATCACAGACTGTGTTCATATTTTGTGTGTGTGATCAACCATACACATGAAAAAGCAAACCTGTGAAAACTTGGGCTTCATCTTGTGCGTGATTCAGGAGAAAATAGTGAAAAAACCAAGCACCATTTTCAGCATGTAAACATATTTAACGTAACAGCTATTTTGGTTGTAACATGGAGGAAGGAATAGGATCCTGACAATTCAATGTTTAGCTTTTAATAAACAACCACTTATCGTTGGCACATTTGATTCATGCAATGCCTCAAATGAAAGCTAATAACTCAAATCTAAGCATATAGCTATTTCAATTCGGCCAAAAATCAGACCTAGCATCTTTAAAGCAACCAGCTGTTGGTTTTCAGATACAGTTTTTTTGAATTTCATTATGTCTTTATTTCAGAGGGGCAGAGAGAAATATTTTACCGAAAATTAGTTCTAGTGTCAGTAAGCTTTCAAACCAAAACCAGACAATGATGTTAATCCTGCCAATCCTGCATAAACCTTTAAAAGTGTGTGGTTAGTGCGCTATCAACCAACCATTGGTCAATCAAGGAACATAGACCCCGCCCGCTTATAAAGTGGATTATCTGTCACGATAGCACGGTCCATTTACGAGTTAGAGGCTACGGCTGTGGCTATACGGCTTGACTCCCGTGTCATTATGCAAGCAGCAGCCATTGGCAACACAGCAGTAGCCACAACCGTAAGAAGAATGATTATGAATTTAAAACAACCCATGGAAGTCAAGGCTATGTTGGTTATGGCTTTCGTAAAAGAGTCTGATGCCATGCACGGATTGCCTGGAATTATAACAACAGCCTTAAACTCGTAGTAATCAAGCCATAGCAGGAGCCGAAGCCATTAATGCAGACACGGCTTTCCGTGGCAAGGGGAAAACTTTGCACAGTAATATAGACATCATAATATAGCAAAACTTTCAACAAGGGAGAAGTTTCGTATGTAGAAGCAAGTTCAGGAAATTGTATGTGTGAAGAATTGGAATGGAGACTCTCCCAAAAAGAGCCAGGCTCTCTCAATAGATTTAAAACATTTAAAGAAAATGGAACAAACCTTGCAAGTTGGTCGTTGCGATGAGCAGAGCTCCAGCCAGCATCAAAAACACCAATGAAATTGCTCGTGCCATTTTGACTTCACTTCGATTCTAAGAACTTCCGATGAATTCGTTTCGGGATATGGACTTTGGACCAACTGTTGTTGCTTTTTATAGGCATGTTTCTAACCAGCCTCGCTCGATAAAATGAAACCTGATAAAGTGTTGTATCCAAACAGTGGTGTTTTTAATCGACAAAACTATGTTTGTTTATTGGGAAAACTCGTATTTTTTTGTGTGTTTTTTTGATCGAAGATTTTTGTTGGTGATATCAAGTGGCTGTATACCAATAATTCATTTGTCATAGATCTGTGTAACATCTGTTGCTATATGTCACTATCGCCGTCATCGATACTGCTGTTATTTATCTTCCTTGTTTTCTTGTGGCGAATAGTGTTTGCAAGATATCGGTGCACTTGTAAAAAAAATAACGAGCCAACACTTGTTTTATCCTCGAAGAAATACTTATTGTTATGTTGGTGTTGTTTAGCATGTCAACACTAGTTCATTAATTTACGCTTGTACTTCTTATTCGTTTGAGCTAAAACAGAGCAATGGTGATGGAATGCATTGTTCACGTATGACGTGCATTTCGTTATCCGAAGTGTTTCTGATATACAACCATCAAGTGGTCTTCCTTAGCATAGCCTCGCCCATGCATAGGGCTTCATCAGTCCCTATATGATTCCTCGCGAACCTAGGAATTTATTGACACCTTGTTTCTTCATCGTAATTTTTTAACAGGTTTCTTCCGACACAGACATATACTGATAAGTGGCCCTGAAGTGAATACCACCTTAGCGACAACGACTGCAAGTACACTGATATCTCCGAAAAGAAAAAAATAAGATAAATAACAGTATCGATGACGACGATAGTGACAAATCAACAGATGTTACATAAAGATTGATGACAACAATTTTATTATTCAAATGAATTATTGGCATAGCGCCACTCGATACAAGCATACAATTCTTCGATTGCTAAAAAAACAACAAACAAACCCCAAGCTTTTCCAATGAACAAAATACATTAATTATCGATCAGACACCACGGTGCTGATACATAATTTTTTCGGGTTTCATTTTATCGAGCGAAGCGGGTTTAAACTGCCTATAAAAGTCCCCGACAGTTGGTCACAATTTCATTTCCCGAAACGAATTCATCCGTGCGGAAGATCTTAGAATCGAAGTAAAGTCAAAATGGCACGAGCAATTTCATTGGTGTTTTTGATGCTTGCTGGAGCTCTGCTCATCGCAACGACCAACTTGCAAGGTTTGTTCCCTTTTCTTAAAATGTTTTAAGTCTCTTGAGAGAGCCTGGCTCTTTTTGGGAGAATCTCTTTTCCAATTCTTCACAAATACAATTTTCTGAACGTGCTTCTATGCAAAAGTTCTCTCTTGTTGAAATTTTCGCTATAATTGTGCTGTGCAAAGTTTTCCCCTTGCCACAGAAAGCCGTGTCTGCATCAATGGCTTTGGCTCCGGCTGTGGGGGGGGGGGGGGGGGGGGGGGGGGAGAAGTATAATTGAATAATCGGGCACACGATCTTGAAAGTTAACAACAGCGCTAAACAGCTAGATTGCTTTGATCTGTTTTCTTACAAGTAGTTATTTTTCCTGCTTTGTAAAGTAATCTTTAGATCCGTTTAAACCACGTTACTTCCAGGCTGATTCATAAAAATGCTCCAAACTTTAGAACGAAGTATATAGAGCGTTCGGATTCGTTGGAGAACCTGACGATGTCCTTGATTTCTGATAGTTAATACAACCCCTGATAGTTTATTACGTCCCATCCGAAGGACACAGCAATATTGGTTAAGTGTCTTGCCTAAGGACACAAGTGTCACGACCGGGACTCGAACCCACACTCTGTTGAAGTTAACTGCCCCCGGTTATGTAGTTTAGATGACTTACTTAAACATGTTTTTGTCCGTGCCGAAAACGTGACATTTTAACAAATCCTTGTAAAATAGACTGTGCAAGTCTTGCACGTATCGAAAACGAGAAAACAACTCGAATAAAGACTATACTTCAATTCTTATGAAACAAAAACAAATTTAGATACCCATAACAATTTGTTACAAAAAATCAATTCTTATTATAATACAATCTGTTAGGATTTACATTGAAACACAATACAAACTTGGGACGAGGATACTTTTTTTTCTTGTTTTCCTTTTTTTCTTGCAAACCCATTTGCCAATTATTCCCAAATTTGTGCGACCACATAGTTTTAACTATAACTTGAACGTCAGTTGGGCAAAATTTATAATTGTTCATAAGTAACCGGAAATGGAGGTCAAGTCTTTTGTTTTATTTTTTGTATTTGTTAAATGCACTGTACTTTCATATATTTCGTGGCAAAGTATTACTTTCCCAAAAATGATTGTTATGCAAATTACGTTAAACTAAACTGTTTGAAGATATGGAAGAATCGCGCATACGTAAATCTCAACACGGATGGTCCCGAAAGTTCGAGTACTTGCGAACCTTGCATAGTCATTACAGCCATTTGAACGTGTATACCTGCAAATTGTGTGGCCTTGTTATTTGAACTATTTAACTGGAACTTTCTTGAATGATACATGCTGTTATTATATGCCTACTTTAGCTTCCCTCCTTCATTGCATCTGACAAAGTATTTGCTGCTACTTAAATATATGCAGTTTTTGTGTAATTTGTTAGTCTTAACATGCTACCACTACCTTCCTTGCATTATTATGTAGGAGTGAGTGGAGAGAAACCAGGGAGCTGTCCGCAGGGTGTGTCCGGCGCATGGGGAGCTGCTCTCTGCATAGAAGCATGTTCAAATGACGAAGCTTGCACAGGGAGTAAGAAATGTTGTACCAACTCATGTGGTGGGAGGCACTGCCTTGAAGGTATGTTGATCAGAAGCTCGAATTAAAAAGCACTGCGTATATCGGAATTCTCAAAACACAGGAAAGTTACTTTCACAATCATAATTGACAACTCCGACATCCCCAAACCCCCCCCCAAAAAAAAACCCCACAAAAAAACACCCCAAAACAAAACCAAAACTCATAGATCGTGCATTGCTTATCTTAAAGACCAGCTTGAATGAAAACGGCAATAAGAGATCTTTTGTTAAAATTAATTAACATATTTTCAATCAATAAGGAAATTTAGTTCACATGAGAGTTACAGATTTTAATTGTGAAAACCCTCCAACAAACAAACAAACAAACAAACAAACAACTACCCCTCTCCGGTACTTTTCAAAAATATTCGCGAAAAGCTCCGGGAAGTCATCACCCATGTTACATGATTTGTGGGAGCTTCTTTTTGACGCACGCCGACAACGGCAGACATGTAGCTAGTTTTTTAAACCTTAAAGGTTGGGGCCTAATTTTTTGATAAATAGTTACTATGGTGTTCCATATGTGCCACTCCTTCCGTCGCCTTTTCAATTTTGTCCGTCGCCTTTTCAATTTTGTCCGTCGCCTTTTCAATTTTGTCCGTCGCCTTTTCAATTTTGTCCGTCGCCTTTTCAATTTTCTTCCGTCGCCTTTTCAATTTTCTTCCGTCGCCTTTTCAATTTTCTTCCGTCGCCTTTTCAATTTTTCAGGCGCATTTTGTTTCTGAAACGGCCACGTGACTGTCACATGATGACCATGTGATGATTTGTTGGCAAAGAAAAATGATTGGATACCTCAACCATACTGTCTATGTACAGGCTTTGCTTAGTAAATCAAGAATGGAACTGAAAAAGGATATTATCGTAGTTATCTGGTCTCGCGACTGTGGATGAAGCAACGTATACATTTTGGCAACTGCGGTATGCCTCCCAAAGGTCGAATTTCCTTCGGAGTCATGTGATAGTCACCTGGTAGTCACGTGGACCCACGACGGACAAAATTGAAAAGGCGACGGACAAAATTGAAAAGGCGACAGACAAAATTGAAAAGGCGACGGACAAAATTGAAAAGGCGACGGACAAAATTGAAAAGGCGACGGAAAGGAGTGGCACATATGGAACACCATAAGTTACGACAAATTCGTGTTAAAATGTCAAAATTACAATTACAAGATAAACAAACAAACGATAAACAAGTTAAAAATAGCATTCCAACTGATTCCAACTAGCATTTATTTCGCTCATGTACCTGTTTAAAATCGTTGATCAACATGCGATTTTGAATACAAGAAGGAATATTGTTCCAAACTTTAGCACCGGCAAACTTAAAAGTTGTTTAGAACACTCAACTTTGTGTTTTATCATGCTATCATGACAGACAACCCTCTCTTATAAAGTGTGCCAAGGAAAATATCATGCTATCAGGACTGACAATCCACTTTTATAAAATGTGCCGATGAAAATATCGTGCTATTATGACAGACAATCCACTGATATGTTTATTTGTTTGTTTTGGTCCAAAAGTGGCTGACAAACCAGGAGTGTGCCCTGCGGATATTTCCGGCATGGTAGGAATTTGTGGTTCTGTGTGTAAAGCAGATAGCGGCTGCCCCGACGACAAGAAATGCTGCCGCAACGGATGCGGGTTAAGCTGCGTATCTCCACAACCAGGTATGAAGTACACTAAAGAGGAAAACAATACAGGTGGAATTAGCACACGATTTCAAGGTTGGATTAATCAGTTGGACCGTAGTAAGCCACATTTGCACAACTTTGTGTTTTATCATGCTATCATGACAGACAACCCTCTCTTATAAAGTGTGCCAAGGAAAATATCATGCTATCAGGACTGACAATCCACTTTTATAAAATGTGCCGATGAAAATATCGTGCTATTATGACAGACAATCCACTGATATGTTTATTTGTTTGTTTTGGTCCAAAAGTGGCTGACAAACCAGGAGTGTGCCCTGCGTATATTTCCGGCATGGGAGGAATTTGTGGTTCTGTGTGTAAAGCAGATAGCGGCTGCCCCGACGACAAGAAATGCTGCCGCAACGGATGCGGGTTAAGCTGCGTATCTCCACAACCAGGTATGAAGTACACTAAAGAGGAAAACAATACAGGTGGAATTAGCACACGGTTTCAAGGTTGGATTAATCAGTTGGACCGTAGTAAGCCACATTTGCACAGCGACAAAGTTTGAGTCTTAATCTGCCATTTTTACTATTATCTTTTATCTGTGTAAACTTGAGTTGTTCTTCGAACGATGGTTGTGGGAATAACCCAGGGTAATGTTAACATAAGCCAATGCCAAGAAAGCGTGCCGATGATAATATCGTGCTATCATGACGAACAATCCACTTTTATAAAGTGTGCTGATGATATTACCTTGCTATCAAGACAGACAATCCACTTTTATAAAGTGTGCCGATAATATTATCTTGCTATCAAGAAATACAATCCATTTTTAAAAGTGTGTCGATAATATTATGCTATCAAGACAGACAATCTACTTTTATAAGTGTGTCGATAATATTATGCTATCATGACAGACAATCTACTTTTATAAGTGTGTCGATAATAATATTATGCTATCATGACAGACAATCTACTTTTATAAGTGTGTCGATAATAATATTATGCTATCATGACAGACAATCTACTTTTATAAGTGTGTCGATAATAATATTATGCTATCAAGACAGACAGTCCACTTTAATGAAGTGTTCCAATGATGTCCGAAGCGAACATAAAGTTGGAACGGATGATTTTCAAGAAGCCTATAGGCTTGGCAAGATGCCTTGGATGGACTCAATACAGTTGAACACCCCAAAGCAAAACCAAAACTCATAGATTGTGCATTGCTTATCTTAAAGACCAGCTTGAATGAAAACGGCAAACTTAAAAGTTGTTTAGAACACTCAACTTTGTGTTTTATCATGCTATCATGACAGACAACCCTCTCTTATAAAGTGTGCCAAGGAAAATATCATGCTATCAGGACTGACAATCCACTTTTATAAAATGTGCCGATGAAAATATCGTGCTATTATGATAGACAATCCACTGATATGTTTATTTGTTTGTTTTGGTCCAAAAGTGGCTGACAAACCAGGAGTGTGCCCTGCGGATATTTCCGGCATGGGAGGAATTTGTGGTTCTGTGTGTAAAGCAGATAGCGGCTGCCCCGACGACAAGAAATGCTGCCGCAACGGATGCGGGTTAAGCTGCGTATCTCCACAACCAGGTATGAAGTACACTAAAGAGGAAAACAATACAGGTGGAATTAGCACACGATTTCAAGGTTGGATTAATCAGTTGGACCGTAGTAAGCCACATTTGCACAACTTTGTGTTTTATCATGCTATCATGACAGACAACCCTCTCTTATAAAGTGTGCCAAGGAAAATATCATGCTATCAGGACTGACAATCCACTTTTATAAAATGTGCCGATGAAAATATCGTGCTATTATGACAGACAATCCACTGATATGTTTATTTGTTTGTTTTGGTCCAAAAGTGGCTGACAAACCAGGAGTGTGCCCTGCGTATATTTCCGGCATGGGAGGAATTTGTGGTTCTGTGTGTAAAGCAGATAGCGGCTGCCCCGACGACAAGAAATGCTGCCGCAACGGATGCGGGAAAACCTGCCTACCTGCGGCTTTGGACTAAGGTATGAAATACACTAACAAAGTCGGTATGGAATTAGATTGGTTTCAACGTTGGATTAATTAGTTAGAACATAATAAACCACCTTGGCAGAGTGACAGAAGGAAACTACTGCTGCAAATAACTAAATGGAAATTTATAAGGCGCGATTAAACCAAGATAGCATACGTAATACAGGCCTACTTAGTTAATAATACGTTTTGTTCTCCAACATTTTCAAAAAATAGTCCATCCTCATATCAGAGCATCTTCATTCTGCCTGTTCAGCTGTGTAAAATAATTCACCCCAATGCATTATTTGTTTTAATGAGAGATCGCCTTAAATCACAAGGCCACGGACGGCCACTTCAAGGTGAGGGCTACACTTAATTGATTTGGGCTATTGACCCAAATCAACTGTCACCAGGGGCACGTTGCCACTTACTCCTTGGGCTGAAACAAGGTTACCCCCTTCACAAATCCCTGGGGGTCATTCCATGTACAAAACAGCAAGCCTCCCGAGATGAACTATTTTTTCTTCTTACCCACCCCTCCCCCACATTTGTCGGTTTTGTTTTAACGATTTATATCTGCAAAACTTGGAGCTCAGAATAGAAAATAACTTCAAGAAGATGAAAAATAACTTATTGTTATAAAATTTGCTGCAACTCCTATACTCTGCAGATGAGTAGTTTAAATTGGTAACCTTAATCTCGCAGGGTTAAAAGTGGACGTTTTAAACTTTGGGGTCATCATTTCGACATATCATGGGTTTAAAAGCATGCTTACAAAGACGAAAATGAATATCATTTGAACAGTTAATTAAAAACGACCCACCGTGAAAAAGCTACTGTCACCACAGTATCCCAAACTAATGGCTACATTTTCAGAAATTCAGCAGGAAACATGTTCCCCCCATGTGAACTTTTTAATGTTAACCATTAAAAAAAAAATTGTTACCATTTTTCAGTTCACAGATCAATGGACACTGTAGCTTGGAAATCACCAGCGAACAAGACGGAGCACTGTCGGGAGGCATCATAAGAAGATGATATGTAATTACGTATTAACGCTACGCTGCGCTCGTTCTACGGTTTAAACCCAAGACGTTTGACGTCACGCGTTACAATTAATGATGCAGACGTATACCATCTTCTGCAATGTTCCTGTTCACCTGTTCCGTTATGAACTAATATATTCTTCATTCTTCAGTATTGTGAACACTGACGAATATAAACAGTTCGCATAATGTATGTCTCCCCCCTTCCCCCAGTCGATGTTGTAAGAGCCCAATAGGGCAAGCCCCCTTGTAGTTCCTTTAAGTTCCACACAATATTACTTATCAGTGCTTAGATGAGGTGTCTATATCATCATAGTGACTTGTATTGTGACATCACACTTTGCTTAGCAGTTAAGTTTGATACACAGTTAAGATCAATCTTAACTCTTTGTGAAATCGACTCTCACTGTTTGCGTTTGGTGTGACACAAGAATAAACGTCCGTGAACTAACAAGAACTGGTATCCGAATGATTTATTTTTCTGTCAAGTTTGTTTATTAACGCACCACTGCAGTGGCTTGTACATAGCAGATGATCTTCGTCAAATATGAAGAACCTCTTAAACCTCTGCAGTTAAAACCCTCCATCCAGCGAGGGACCTGATTGGTTGCAACGCCCCCGTGATGCGTTGTCGGCATAATGCTGACAAGCCTTTTCTATAGGTTAAGGGCGCAGTATACTTTGGGTAATTGTCAAAGACCAGTATCCTCATTTGCTGTGGAAACTCGGGGTCAGTTGGTCATCGACGTTGAAAGAAAATAACCACCCTTGTTTTATAGAATTGTGTGCTTTCAGATGCCTGAAAAGGGGTTCACGCCTGAAACCTTTCTCAGATTCAAATTGATTTGTGACAAATTGCCTCCTTCTCTAAAACCAAAAACACTTCAAAGTGTGTCATTTCTAGCAGTGCTTTGTAGTATCAGCAGCTCTCTAGTGCTCTTTACCAAGTAATATTTTATGTTTTTGTTGCTGTTACGTAATAACCAAAAATTTCCAAAGGTATAACCTCCCTTTAAGACAAAAAATTCACAGTTTACTAAACAACTTGGTTGTTAGTCAGAATGAGTCTCATTAGCAACGCCCACTACAACATGAGGCTTAAAAGTGTGCCAATAGCTCTGTCTCAGGCCATCCGAACATTTTACTTCTTACATCGTGATGAGCACCTAACTTGTTTCACCACAGATATTAATTAATTAGATTATTATTTTTTATTTTTTTTTTTATCAAAACGGAAAAGGGGAACTTGTGTACATTTGGGATGCCGTGTAACGTCAGCAGCTGTTGGGTGCATTATTAGCAATGTAAAATCAAGACAACGTAAGATATAAGTAAATGTCTTCTGAGCTGGCCACCCTAAACGACGGCGAGGCATTTATAGATGAACCAGCTTTTTGAACCTTTGGACATTTGTGTATAAATCATGCCCGATGTGGGGCAAAGGGTATCCCCAAATGTTCCCATACTTTAACACACTATTTTCCTCTTGTACTAAATCCCCCCCCCCGAAAATCTTTTAAAGAATTCCAGAGATTCATAGAAATGCCATAACGAAATGAAGACGCAAGGGTTTCAAAGGGAAATCTGTCCCCCGAAGACTTTGCCCCGCATATTGGAAATTAACATGGGCTGAAGGATGATGATTCAAAAGAGGGCGCTATCAGAAGAAGTTTGTACACAGTTCGCCGTATGGGGGGGGGGGGGGGGGGGAGGGGGTCACACAGAATCTCCTGCCACACCGGCTTACAATGCCACATATTTTTCACTAAACATCCTTTCCAAAGAAGACAGTCTGTTTTGTGAACACTGATAGTTCACAGAATGTAATCATCTTATAGATCATCGATCACTACATCATTTGGTCTATGATTCAACCTTTTGTATTTATACAGCACCATGGATGAAGAGAGTATCCTCTGTGGCAGTGCCTAAAGATGTGTAAAGCAATTATACCTGACATTGGGCAAAGGGTCCCACAAGATTCACATAACTCACTATTCTCCTCTTGTTGTACACCAAAGTCCCACCACTTAAATCCTCTAAAGAATTCCTGAGATTCCAAGCACACAATGAAGACACAAGAGGGGGTACACCATGCCTCATATTGAGTACCAGTGGATGAAAGCATTAATAATGTGTATACTTTAATGCCTCTAACAGTCAATTTGGCAGTGCACTCACCTCATGTGACGCCGTTGATTTTTCAATTTCCCGGGTGTTTGTCACGTAGCGATTCGTTACTACCAACGTGTTTAGTTTACTTATACCCACATAATTATGACGATTTCACCTTTGCCCTTGCTTCTTCTCGTGAAGTTTCCTCATACATGACTACATCCAAGTTGTATAGACGATGATCGCTTTTACTGCTGTAGTATACTTCCTTGCTGACCAATGATTGTGATGTGGGTTGCTGACCGTCCAAGAGGCATAACGCTTCCACAAGGTGACGTCCATGATTGGTTAAAAAATGCCTACAGAGGGCGCTGTTTGCGATGGGGAACGTTATAACCATCGCGGTACGCTGGATCTCGGCGGTGACAAATGCCACGAATTCTATCTTACCACTATAGAGCATCGAGCTAGCCCGATGGCTAGAGGCAGTTCGAATCCTTAGCAGCGGGTACCGCAACAATTTAATAAATGTTAATTTTTGCATCGGGAATAAAGAATATAATTTGGTTTTTACTCATTAAACCGATGTGTTTTCAGCACTGTATACTCAGTACTTACCCGAGTTCTGTGAATAAAATCCACAGGCAAATTACTCGGGCGGGATTCGAACCCACGACCTTTGCATTACAAAAAAATAAATAAATAAAAATAACTAAAAATTAACATCTAAGGAAGTAAATGCAATCGCAAGATGTCCGAAGCGAACATAAAGTTGGAACGGATGATTTTCAAGAAGCCTATAGGCTTGGCAAGATGCCTTGGATGGACTCAATACAGTTGAAAAGGAAGAAAACTACATGGACATTTAGACGTTAGTCACGTAGTCGCGTCCCAAAGGATGTTGTCTTCATCTTGTTCTGACGTTGAATTGCAGTCATCATGGCTAGCAGAGAGTAGTATTGGTGCGCTGCCCAAACCTGTATACGCATATTCAGTACCTTATGGACACCGTGGATATAACAATGGGAAACAAAAGGTCTCCTTATGGACATTTTAAAGAAAGGGATTCTCCTCAAAATTCTTTGTGAACAAAGTCTATGGGAGGATGTTAATGCAGGGACAAAGGAAAGGACAATAGAAGTCTCCACAGGGATGCAATTTTTGAGAAATGCAGCTTTGCTTGAGTGTGTCCTTAAAAGGCTTGCAAACCAATGCATTCCCATAGTGCATACTTTAACTGAATATGTTTTATCATAAAACTCAGTGAGGTTTCTGACTTATAACAATTAAAACGCAATAATTATGGAAACTGCTATAATAATAAACACTGCATTTATAGTAAAGTGCTGTCATTACAACCCTCGTATTGAAAACATGTTTTACCTAAAATAAACATGGCCGCTTCGGTAAAATAGTAACATGGTCCCTGTGCACTAGTAAAACTCCCGGATTAGAACTGACCCGGATTCCAGGTCCCTGGGCCTGACCCATTTCTGGACCTGGAAAATGGTTAAAATGGAATTTGAACCCAGTATGCTTAACTTTTTCCCCCTGGGCAATTTTGACACCGATTCCGGGTCATTATACTGACCAAGATATCCTAGTTTTCACCTTAGTGTGATTTCTGTAGTACACCTGTATACGCAGTGTTATTAATGGAACCCTCACGCCCTGTCCTATATGTATTGTTATAAGTTGCATCCCTCTGAATTCACCTTAGTTTACATATTATAGAGTCTATTCTGTCTTAGTTAAATATCGTACCTACTCACAATGTACTTGTTAATGTTATAGTCCATTTGTGTTTTTGTTTGTCTGGGCAAACCTACCACAAGCTTTGGCTTTTCTGGCTATGCCCCCATTTCCAAGTATCCTCTTACTGTTCTTTGATGTTGTTATGATGATTCAGCTGTTGGAATGGAAATAAATGTCTTGAAATGAAAATGAAATGGGTCCCGTGGGGCCTGACTCGTTTCTGGGTCAGTTTTGACACAGATTCCCTGGTCAGACCCACCCAGAAACGGGTCAAGCCTCACAGGACCCGGTTACGGGTCAAATCTAGTTTAGAGTGTGATCTTGTCAGTGGTGTAAACAGAAGTACCACCGATTCGACGTATATCCATGCGGTGACAATATAAATAATATTACTTATTAGAGGGGGCTCAGAATATAGTGGACGATACGAAACCACAGATATATTATGACAAAAATATACATTACAAGTTGCACTGACGTCATCAGTGATTCCGTCATTTTAAAAAACCGTGACGTGTGTATCTCATAACCTTCCCATCACCGTTACGCCTTCAGCAAAACTGATATCAAGCTCACACACCAATCGATAATAATTATCAAACATTTGCGTTAAAGGGAAGGTATACGTTTGGTAATCACTCTTAAAATTAATGGCAATAAAACCTTACTGGTTAAAAGCCTACAGCAGCTTTCGATAGTATAAAGCATGTTGAGAAACATTACACTTCGAAGTAATGTGGTTATGTAAAAAGATATCAGTTGTTATGCCCCTAAATTTGAATCTGAGAAATGTTTCTGTCAGAAACGTTTCTCAGATTGTGTATTCCTATTAGGGTTTATTCTTCCTCCATATTTTCGGCGATATCTCAAAAACGCGACCACCTTTTGAAATGAAATTTTCAAAGGTTAATTTTATTGTTTATATCTACATTTATATAGGATTAAAACAATTGAACGGTTCAACAAACTAAAGTATACTTTGCCTTTAATACCACAGCTTCGATAAAACACTTTATAGATTTTTTCAGTCTGTGTCCTTGCTCTATGGTATAAATAACGAACACAACGAAGTCGCAATTATATCATTAGGCCCAGCCGATTTCCATCGATCAAGAGTTTTGCCAAGCACCGACGTGATCATGGCCAGCCGATTTTCCTTTCTTTGTATGGTTCTGGTGGGAGCTTTGTTTGTGTGTGACGTAACAGGTTTGAAATCTTCATTATTATTTTTATATTTTTCTTCAAAATTTGTCAGTCATTGATAGTACTACTGAAGATATTCGGTTATACTGATTATGGTCCAATCACGTGGTTTTCAAGCAACTTGTCCTAAAACAGATACCGTGATTATTTAGGCGTAAGATAAATAGGTGTTGATGCTTTTAAGAATAAAACGTGTTTTAGATATAAAATTGTAGTATCAAACTTGTTTAACTTCCAAATTTCCTATTTCCCAATTTCTTTGCGATAAAAACAAATCAAAGAAAAAGTACATCTCTGTAAGGATTTGCTGGTACAAATATCGGCATGCACGCAAATCGTACAATGCTGGGGCGTTGAAACCCAAACAGGTGCCTCCCTTGAAATGGTATGACAACCCCCTTTAGGCGGTAAAGTGTCGAGATATTTTGATGATAGCATTTGCCCTTAGAGTGTCATATCTCAGGCTATTGATAACATCAGATGGCACTTCCTAAATTTCATATTTTTATCATGCTTTACATAACAGTTGATGGTGCACTCAGAAAATTTCAAGGGAACGAAATAATATTTTGTGGTAACGAAATAGTATTTCGAGGGAACGAAATAGTATTTCGAGGGAACGAAATAATTTTGATATCTTTTCCCTTTTCATTTTTTGTTTACCTGTCCCTTTAGGGGATCTGTGCCCTACCAACGGTAGGTACACCACAACATGCACCAAAGACGTAGACTGTGACGGGATAGAGAAATGTTCTTGCTACATTGAACATAACAGATTTTATTGCACTAAACCAGGTAAAGAGCGTTCTTTCCTCTTTCTTGTAAGACGAAGCAAATTTCAAAGCAGTTTTTCCTAACCTCCATGACTTCTACTCGGCGGTTCAATAGACCAATCCATTAAGCCCCGCCTCCTTACGAGTTGACCAATCACAGCCACGAAACCTGATCACCATTAGAGCAAAGATCACCAAACGGCTCAAATGGTGATCAGATTTCGCGGCTGTGATTGGTCAATGAGAAATGGGCGGGGCTTAATGGATCGGTGTATTGCCCATGCCGTGTTGAAAAGCCCGGGTTTGAACTCGGAGAAAAATTCCTTCTACAGTATAGCTTTTAAAGATAGAGGGTCATAGATGTTTGTTTTGTTAACGTATTGCTTATTATTGCAAAATCATAAAAGATGAAGATACAATAAAAGATACAATAAAAGTCACTTGTGAAAGTTTCAGTGTCTATATAGGCCTCGCCTACTTGCTAAGAAAACAGGGGGGGGGGGGGGGGGTCACAGTGTTTACCTAAGAAACAGCTCTTGCATGAATCATTTCTCAGATTGGAGTGACAGTTTATCCAAACCATTATTACTTAAAAGTAAATCCTTTCTCAAAATAGTTCATCAACAGCTGCAGTTAAGGCAAGTTTTTATGGTAATAATATTTGGATTATTTACCGATTTTTGACCCTACCTTTAAGTCAGAAGAAATTGTACAAAAAAAACCCAACGATACACACTGATGCACCCAACAACAATGCTATAGAGTAGAGAATGTTTTGCATAAATCTTCCACCAACATGGTGGCACCACAGTGATTCAACGCACCATGTAAAACGTACGCAACATACGCATTTATAAACATAATCCAATAATTTATGATTATCACTTCGTATTTTGTGTTTACCAACGAAAAACAGGAACATGCCCCGCACTTATGGATGTCGGTACTTCGAATGGTCCATGCGCAGATGACACTGCGTGTCCTGGGTCCGAGAAGTGCTGCAAAAGTGGGCAGTCTTCGCCTGAGGATTGGTTTTGCACGAATCCAATTGAGTAGGTGTATACGAAGCATCATCAAGAAAGTCGCAATTTGTAGGTTTGTCCAACAAAAGTATTTTTGTTTTCCTTTTAACACCTTCAGTGCAGGTTTTTTTTTTTACGTTTTGAACCTAAAATGCTCAGTTTTTTCCAATTTATTTTAAGCATCCTCTATATTAACTATTGTACTCATACTATAGGTTTCCCGGTCTTTTGCGGCATAAAAGCAGCCTATTTCACTGTATCCATATCAAAGCGATTCTGCCACTTCAGTTAAAACCGTCAATCAATTTCACATCAAGGAACACGAAAAAAACACTTTATTCAACTAAACTTAAAAGAATTTCTTTCTAATGCCAATTTGGCATTCAATTTAGCAGAGCTGGGCGCATCTAGAGATTTCTTTTTAAATGCTGCCCGAGTTGATTTATAAATTGAAAGATTGCCGTTTTAAATCACTTGAAACACAAGAACAATTGCTAGCATGTTAAGTACAAATGAATGACTGTTTGGGGAGTTTTTAATTCCGCACGTTATAGAATAGCACGATGTTTAAATTGGCAGCTTTTTATGCCGAAAATTTCGGGGGAAACCTAATTCCAGCAATTTCTTTCTTGACAGATCGGTGAGCGGTATGTGTACACCAACGGACTATTATTCTGTGAAGAAGCACTTTGGAATAATCCCGATCACAACCCGTAATAATAGGCCCTAATAGGGGCCTACTAATAATATTTATATTGCGCCCCTTACATACAAAATGATCAAAGGCGCAGAACACATGTTAAAATGCACAGACTATTTTTCCTAACCAGTATCCACTGTAGTAAAAATGACCCAAGAATGATTGCACGGGGGGGGGGGGGGGGGGGGGGGGGGGGGGGGGTCAGACCAATTTCCGTATCAACAGTGTGCATTCTTCAGGTCAACGTGACGCGGAACATGAGTCAAAATACCGCCCCCCCCCCCACCCCCCCCCCCCCCCCCTTTGGAACCCTTCCCGGGATCATTATACTTACAAGGAATTTGTTTGTAGAATGTTTTGAAATTTTAAACCAGTATCACTTATATAGTTTAACTCACAGCGTTGTTAAATCCCATTTTAAAATTCACTGCGTCATATAAGTGTCATCCATTTACGCCGGATGCAGCCGGTGGGGCCCCGTCAGCGACACCCTGAGCTCAAGGCTCACCAGGTGGCGAGGTAGGCAAAAGTATGTCATTATGTGGGGGGAATGTGGAGACGGTGGCAGCCGGCCGGCGAGCCTGGTCACCTTTATGGCGGACAAGAGGGACTGGGGCAGTCGTATCGGCGCCCGGCTGATGACGATGCTTCAAAGTCCAAGGTTTAAAGTTTCATTTATTTTCCACAGTACCAAAACAAAAAAAGACATTATCACTCAAAAGAGATCAATAAAAAAACACCACATTTTTCAGTAAAGATATCAATAACTTTAGATGAAAACAAAATATGACGATGATGACGCGTCCGTTCACCAATTGTCTGTCCTCGAACACGATGTTGTTATGCTGAAAGCATCACATTCTGGTAGATTATTAAAATACTTACACCCCTCGAAAATACAAAAACAAACAAACATATCTAATATTAAATATAACGAAAAATGAAATTTTCTTAGATTGATTTTGTATGGTAGTCTTTTTGTTCAAATAAAGCAGTGATGTATTATAATTTATAACATTAATTTTACCACTGGTCCATAAAATGTTCGGTTGGCGACATTGTTATTTACCAGGTTTTAACAAACTAACATTGTTTTGTTACAAGGTGTATAGATCCCTGACGTTTCCAAGCATAACAGTATCCATCCAAGTTTATTCATACACTATCACAATTTTACAAAAGTTCGAGAACCAATTGAGTCATTCCTTTCACTGTTCATTGTAAAATGTTGACTTTTGAAGCAGCAAGTTTATTCTATGCACTTCAAGAAACACATTATGGAATCAGTCAGAGTACAATGCATTAAGTTTTAGGGGACCAGCGGCTTTCTACGGAGCCCCTAAAGGGACAGGTAAAAAAAAAAGTTGAAAAGGGGGGAAAAAATATATACATATTTCGTTCCCTCGAAATATTATTTCGTTCCCTCGAAATATTATTTCGTTCCCTCGAAATATTATTTCGTTCCCTCGAAATACTAATTCGTTCCCTCGAAATATTATTTCGTTACCTCGAAATCATTTCGTTACCTCGAAATCATTTCGTTCCCTCGAAATATTATTTCGTCCCCTCGAAATATTATTTCGTTCCCTCGAAATATTATTTCGTTCCCTCGAAATGTTATTTCGTTCCCTCGAATTATTATTTCGAAGGAACGAAATAGATTATTTCGATCGAACGAATTAATTTATTTCGTTCCCTCGAAATCATTTCGTTCCCACGAAATCATTTCGTTACCTCGAAATCATTTCGTTCCCTCGAAATCATTTCGTTCCCTCGAATTATTATTTCGTTACCTCGAAATCCTTTAACTGCTACGGAGACCATGAAATGCCGTTTCATTTATTTCAGTATGCAAATAATATTCAGATTAGGCCATAATAATGAGCCATTGAGGAGACAGGTAAGAGAAACAATATTGAAATGTATTTCGTTACCTCGAAATCATTTCGTTCCCTCGAAATCATTTCGTTCCCTCGAATTATTATTTCGTTACCTCGAAATCCTTTAACTGCTACGGAGACCATGAAATGCCGTTTCATTTATTTCAGTATGCAAATAATATTCAGATTAGGCCATAATAATGAGCCATTGAGGAGACAGGTAAGAGAAACAATATTGAAATGTATTTCGTTCCCTCGAAATGACATTTCGTTCCCTCGAACACCTTGAACACCGTGCCCGAATCGTACCCCGATCTTGCATGGAGAAACACGTGCAGCATGCAACAGTTGTTTTTTTTTGTTTTCAACTAGGAATGCTATTTCGAGGGAACGCAATATTATTTGCATACTGAAATAAATGAAACGGCATTTCATGGACTCCGTAGCAGTTAAAGGATTTCGAGGTAACGAAATAATAATTCGAGGGAACGAAATGATTTCGAGGGAACGAAATGATTTCGAGGGAACGAAATGATTTCGAGGTAACGAAATGATTTCGTGGGAACTAAATGATTTCGAGGGAACGAAATAAATTAATTCGTTCGATCGAAATAATCTATTTCGTTCCTTCGAAATAATATTTCGAGGGAACGAAATAATATTTCGAGGGAACGAAATAATATTTCGAGGGAACGAAATAATATTTCGAGGGAACGAAATAATATTTCGAGGGGACGAAATAATATTTCGAGGGAACGAAATGATTTCGAGGTAACGAAATGATTTCGAGGGAACGAAATAATATTTCGAGGGAACGAATTAGTATTTCGAGGTAACGAAATAATATTTCGAGGGAACGAAATAATATTTCGAGGGAACGAAATATGTATATATTTTTTCCCCCCTTTTCAACTTTTTTTTTTACCTGTCCCTTTAGGGGCTCCGTAGCTTTCAATAAAACACTGAATAACTGTTGACGGGGATCTCGTGTTGCGAACTTTGTGTTTAATTTTGTGTCAGCTTCACTCACACACGACAGTATTCTCAACTGCTTTATTTGACTGAAAATTTGTAGTTTTAAAATTATTCATGGTGAAATTTTTGTTTCGATCAGTACATTGTATAATCTATATAACCTAATAAACTTCAGGGACAAAATTACAAACTGTTTTTTTCGTGTGTGTGTGTGTTCGTTCTGGGAGGATATTCAACCTTATCCTGCATAAACAAATATTTGCAAAACAAAATTGGTTACCATTCGAAATGCCATGTTCACTTTGCAGTCCTTGTAATTGGTTCTGGGTTGATATTTGATTAGCCTATTATGAACTTACGCAGATTTTCCCTCGGCTAAACAGCTATATGACAATGAGAACTGGTGCTGTGATGCTGGTGGAGAATTAAGCCGTATCTGAACATAGCGGATGTGGCTGTGGCTGCGGTTAGATCTTCACGTGAGCTAGAGTTGAAGCATATGATGCCCATAGCAACACCCTGAGCAACAGCCACAGCCGTAGCCACAGCTATTAATTCGGACACCGGGCTCCGGGCTTTGTTTGGAAACACCATAATAAAATGCACACCGCCCCAACCAGCTGTTACAAACCGAAGCCAGAGCCCTAGCCGAGGTTCGGAAAAGTCCCCTAGTTCCCACTCCGCAACCGGTAGCTCTACCGAGTAACGAACCTAAACGTGTGTCAGTTAGAACAAATATTGGTTTACTAGCGACAGCTTAATTGATGAAAAACAATTAAACATTGATCACCGACGAAAGATGGAAGATGTGCTCCATTGAGAACCGAGTGAAACATGGAGCGTATGGTGTTTGAACATTGTCCATTTCGGAAACGATGTTGATGGGACCGACCATGCTGTCTCTCCTCCCAAGCCACCTTTCCCACACAACAGCTTGTGTTGTTTCACATTGTTGAACACAATGGTTCATTTTGTACTGGATTAATCTTGTAATCAATGAGGGATCGAGAGATCGATTATCAACAAACAGCCGTTACCACATGCTGGGATTGCAGACACCATATTTACATCATAACTTAATTAGTAATACGTACACGCCTGTTTGCGTTGATCACAGATTGTAGACACCTGTAAAATAACACACGCGAGACCAATAAGTGTTCCACTTTCAAAGGAAAACATTTCTGAGCTCGTTTTCGTTATTTTGTTCCACCAAATATGGAAATTGAATGTCGAATTGAATTGAATTGAGTTGAATTCAGTTTAACCGGCATTGTTGTTAGATTATTATTAGTATTATATAGGTTTTTCCAGTCATTTTCGGCCAATAAGCGACCAATTTGAACGTCGCCTTATTCTAATTTGCGCGAAATTGATCTCTCCTCAAAACAGAAATTGAATTTCACATAATTTGTAAGCAATTCTTCTTTAGCGTCATGCAATTAAAACGTTAACCGTCAAATTCACAATCCACTTGGAACACAATTCAAATTAGCTAAAGTTTCTCGCAGAAATCCCTAGTTGTGCCTATTCTGCTAAATTGAATGTCGATTTTGCATGGCTAAAATGAATTCATTGCAAGTTCGCATTAATAACAAACCCTGTTTTTATGAAGGTTTTTACTCTAAAGGTATTATGCTGGTCAGTGATCTGTTCCTTGAAGATGGAAGGATTGTTCCATTTGATAATTGGGTAGACAAAGGGCTGTCAACAAATCTTTTTTTGAAATGGAGAGGGCTTATTTCAGCTGTCCCTCGGGTATGGCAACAAACTCTGAGAGCGGGCTTTAAAAGGGAAATATGCAACGCCCATGGTCTTTCTGGGCTTGTTAATGGAACAAACCTTGCAGGTAACTTAAGAGCAAATCCTTCAACAAAAGAGATCCGTAAAATGTTTACTTCTAGGATATTCATTCATCCAACTGCTCAGACCAAATTTAATCAGGAGTTCGGTATTTTGAAGGATGAATGGAAAAACATCTATTACCTGCCCTATCGGTGTAGTATGGAAGTCAGTACGAGAATTTTTCAATATAAAAATAATATGGATTGTTCAATGACTAATGTTAGATTATCTAAGATGAAAATCATTAATAGCGATGCTTGCTCCTTTTGCTCTAAGTTTCCAGAGACAATGAAACATTTATTTTTTGATTGTAAATATACGCAGCCTATTTGGAAACAGTTTGAGAATTGGTGGAAAGGTTTGTCGCATGAGGAAATAACTTTAAGTTTTAAATCCATTCTGTTTGGTCAAAACACTGACCAGCCAGACCTTTTATTTAACCTTTGCATTTTATTGACAAAGAAGATGATATTTAGAAGTAGGTTTAATCAACAAAGGCCAAATTTTCATTCTTTTGTTAATTTAGTAAAATTTAACTATGAATTAGAAAGAAAGATTGCGACTGGCTCAAACACAATGCATAAGTTTATCACAAAGTGGAGGTTTACGGTTTAATTAATTATTAATTGTTTCTTGATAAGGTTTCTATGTTTTGTCCTCTATTTTTGTTTTGTGTGTTCGTGGTTTGTTGTGAGTGCATATTTGTATGAAAAAAGAAAGAAAAGTGCTTTGCACTTAAAAAAACAAAAAAACAAAACTAAACAATAAGCTGAACCATGAAATATTTGTGAAAAAGTCATGAGGAAACGTATCTCTCTTTGTTATAGGTAGGACAAAGCGTTTTTTGGTAAGAAAATATGATTTTATTATAGTTCTTCTCGTCTTGATTGTTTTGCTTTGTGCGATTGTTTTAACGTATTTGGTTTGGAAATATTATTTTTGTCCAGCATTACAATTTTTTTAGTGATACAAGTTCAAATTTAATGGTGATAAGTAAAACAGTTTTCGAGATCATCTTTTTAGGTGGGCCCTTTCTATTGCACCGTATGCCAAAACGTTTTGTGGAGTGCTAGGAAAAATGAAAAGAAAAAAACCCCACAACATTGTACAAAATATTCCAAAAAATATAGGGAGAGAGGATATAGTTCAAAATTTATGTTTCATTTCATTATTTAATGGGTCAGATTTATAGACAAACTCTCAGAAGGAATACAGCATTTATAATGACAGAGTAATTTTATAGATTCTTAATATTACTGTTCTTAGCGCAATGGAACAGTATATCAAAGTTGTTAACGTTTTAGCTCAGTTGACAATATAGAGATCCTACTGTGAAAAATAATAAATTTTGAGATATGATTATTATTATTATTATTATTCCTAATAAATAGTTCTTTTATAGCGCATTTTAAAATTTGAAATGAAGTTATGCGATATGTTGTAATATCCAACTCATTGATTTCTTTACAGACAATGAGGGACAACATACTCCAAATGGTCATTGGGTCATTTGTAGCCCTTCTACTGATGACCGATATCATGGTAGACGCCGCTGGTCCGAAGACAACGACCGGTAAGAAGTCCAAGAAGATCAAGGAGTGGGAGGACCCGGACCGAGACAGCTCCAACGATCTCTTGGTGACCAAGAAGGCATTCTTCGAAGTCGAAATCGACGATGAACCTGTTGGCAAGATCGTCGTCTCACTTTTTGGGGAGACCTGTCCCGTGACCGTTCAGAACTTCGCAGCACTGGCGAGGGGAACGTCGAAAAACAGGGTATGTGTGTTTGTTGACGCAAAGAAGGGATTGATTGAGGTTGATGTTAGAATAGTAAAGGGGGAGGAAGCAGTAAAAAACCAGATAAAGAGGCTATCGCAAAATTTCCTTTAAAAAAACTTTCGAACAGGAAAATTGCCAATGTTTGGTGAAACTTGGATTTAACGGTCAATCTTGGTACTACATTAATCATTATCCATATTGTACCAGGTCCAGGGAAACCATCATATAATGACGTCATCGTTATGTATGTTTGTTATTCAGGAGAGGCTGAGTTACGATACAGTGGTACATCGTATTGTGTCTGATTTCGTCATCCAGATGGGTGACGTCACGGAGGGAGACGGCACTGGTGGTGAGCTCAATTTTGTTGTTGTTCCTTCTCATCAAATAATTGTTATGTTATCTACTTTTTTGTACCTTATCGAAAGATGGTGTTGATAAACTGAAACTGAACTTTAAAATGTATTTAACGCTATTGTTCAGAAGCTCCTAAATTACACAGGCCACTGCATTGAAACAATTAGCAAGTGCTGGTCATAATATCAGTTACTGCTAAAACTCGAACAGAAATTCGATGAAATTGTTTACGAGCTACTGCGATCACTTGAAAAAGATACAACGATATTTCACAAAATTAATTAGTTTTTAATTATACGTTTATTGACAAGTGCTTATTTCTCCTGTACAGAACAGTTATTTTATACAGTGTGGCACAATGGTAAATGTATGTTTTATTTACAGGTATAAGCATCTATGGTAAGTTTTTCGACGATGAGAATGTCTACCTCCGTCATGCTGGGCCAGGCTGGGTTGCGATGGCCAACTCAGGGCCGGATACCAACAACTCACAGTTCTTCATTCTACTCACCAAGGCAGGCTGGCTGGACGGTCGTCATGTTGTGGTTGGCAAAGTAACCGAAGGAATGGTAAGTCATTATGAACGAGCATTTAAAGTGAGGGTATACCTTTGGTAGAAATTCCCAAAACGAATGGCAATAAAAACTTCCTTGGTAATAAGCACTGCAGCTGTTGATAATGTATAACATTTTGAGAAACAATTTCCTTCAAAGGAATGTGGTTTTAGGGAGAAACGTTAGAAACGTTTCTTAGGTTGGTATTCAAATCACGTTTTTTCTTCCTGCGTTTACATAACTGCTCCAGTTTTTTGGCAATATCTCAAAAACGCTATCACCTTTCGAAATGAAATTTTCACAGGTTAGTTTTATTGTGTATATCTTCATTTACATATGAGTAAAACAAGTGAACGATTCCACGAACCAAAGGTATCCTTGCAGTTTATGACATGTATTTGAAAAGAAAAAAAAAAAAAAAACGGGAAAACTTTACTCTCTTTCGTATTTGCTTTTTTGTTGCTCTCCGTTGACATTACTTGTTTTCTTTTTTTGCGTGTGTTTTGTATGGAGGCCCTTAATGCACACCACACATCACATTATCTTGCAAATATTTGTGATGTCGCAGATTTTGTCACAAACTTTATTACATACTTTGTTGCACATTTTGCATATTATTTTTTAGTAACAGGCTATTTTTCAAGAAACTATAGAGGTCTTGGGGTTGTTTGAGTCACAGCCTATTTTTATTTGTATTTATTATTATATAATTATATATTTTTGTACTTGTCTTGTTTCATTTACTTACACACCCGTTTTCACAATTGTTTTTGTCACAGGATATAGTCGAAAAGATATCAAAGATCGACACAGATGACGCCGATTTTCCACTGAAACCGGTTCGTGTTATAGACTGTGGAATCATACCGGTGAGGACACCGTTTATTCTTACCGAGAGCGACGGAGACGAAACCAAGGTTTAGTTATAGCAATAATTTTGCAAAATGAGATAGTTATCACTCGTACGGAAACGTACCTATTCAAACCACATCTTGATTTTGAGATCTTAAACACCCGTGCAAAAAGTGATTAAAAGTGCAGGTAATTTCTTCGTGTTGATAACTTTTTCATAAACTCATCATAGTCTTTCTCAATTTTATCCTCGTTGAATAGTCTTACAGAGTATACGTGCAAAAAGCTCAATAATACCTTAAAAGATTACAGCATTCAATTTATAGTGAGATTTGGAGAGACACCAAGTAAATAAAACTTTCTCAAGGAGTTGTGATGGTTCTGAGATGAACCGGTAGGTGGTTTAACGACTCAACGTTTCAATCAGAAAGCACCGATCGTCTTCAGGAAAATGTCTTCAAATCATTAAACCACTGGTTGCTTTTCAGAACCACCACAACTACACGGAGAACTCGTAAACCGTATTATATAATCTACACCGTGCGTTAAATATAATGTGACTGTTTGTGTGTTAATTGTATGGATTAGTTAAAAGTCAATAAGTTATATGCATTGGAGTGGAACAATGATTAGAAATAATAATACAAATGTGACCGGCCAGACTTGTTTCTCTTTGCTGCCAGGCCCTTGTAAATACTAATTGATTGTATAATTCTCCTTGTATAAGCACGCGATGCACTTGCGATCGCGGCGCACCAGGCGATGTGTTTACATTTTACGGCACCGCCAGCGTCTAACATTGTACATACACTAGCGCCCTCTTTAGTTTGTTTACACTTGTAATTAATTTGCGTAATTTATTCAACTTGTGTATTCAGGGATGATCGCATTCCTAGAATACCCAAAATTGTACCTGGGAATAAGTAAGTGGAGGTAGCTGCAGCGACACTCACATATTTGGCACGATCGAGGCCACACCTTTCCTGAGAAGTAAAAGGAATAATTTGTCGCCGGGCTGCGAAATCATAAGTTATTGAGCCCTTGGGTACAACCCCGACTTTGAGGCAAGGAGTGAGGTGGAGCAAGATCCCCGTAAGTACTTTAACTTTAAAATTATTATTGTCATACCAAGTTTTACTTGCACAACCCTTACACTTTTAAGACCGAAAATGCATTTTGTATATCTCAACGGGGTCGGCAAGATTTTAAATGGATTTAGTGCCGAACATCGATTATACTCCATCCATTAGGATATGTCTTTATGTACTAAGCGTACAAAAGTGTTTGAATAGATTTATATTTATTCATAATTATCAGAAAAGATTGCATTTTAAGGCAACTTAAACTTAACTATCTCTTTCTTTTAAAATTTCAGAGAACCATGGCTGTCGTTTTATTTTTTCGTATAACATGATACTCACAAGCCTGTAAATACCCGGAATAAACTAACTTTATAAATCAAAAGAACTATCTCGTTGTCATTCCCTGAGTAACCTTCCACCAACTCGGTTACACAAAAATGGCGTAGACGGCAGGGTATATGACACATTTCGCCAGGATAGAACTTATAAACGACAGTCATTTTTTCAACATCAGTGAGTAGTTTCATCAACGATTCTGAATCACGGGGAATACACCCTCGTGGACCGGGAGTTGCCGTCCTATCTGCACTGCAGAATTAACTGTCCACGACACCAGTATTGTTTTGCACCTCTTATATGCTAACGGAGATCTGGAGACTTTGCTCACCGATACGACGCTTCTGCAAGTCTTCAGTCTGGGTCATTAATTTTACCCGTCAATGTTTTGAGCGGAGACTAGACTTCTCTCAGCTTACCGCTACCAGATTTCAGCAGTTTTTGAACGGAGAATTTTCTTCCCAGCTAACAGTTTTCAGCAGTTTTGAACGAGACTTCTCCTCACTCAGCTAGCAGTTTTCAGCAGCAGGTTTTTTTCCCGCCAACCCACCCATCAGACTAATTGTACCACGTGAAGGTGAACAGTATCCGTTATAAACTGAACTTTCATATGAATGACTCCAAACATAGACTATTGTGTGCGGTCAATATTCAAAGACAGGTATAACGTATCAGGTTGAAATATTGCTAAATCTATGCAAATGATATCAAATTTATAGTAGGCATTGTACTGGAATCTGATACTTTATTGCTAAAATTACTATTTTGCAGTAGTGTAATACCAATTGCTAAAATTACTAGGTTGCAGTAGTGTGATACTTTATTGCTGAAATTACTAAGTTGCAGTAGTGTGATACTTTATTGCTAAAATTACTATTTTGCAGTAGTGTAATACCAATTGCTAAAATTACTAGGTTGCAGTAGTGTGATACTTTATTGCTAAAATTACTAGGTTGCAGTAGTGTGATACTTTATTGCTGAAATTACTAAGTTGCAGTAGTGTGATACTTTATTGCTAAAATTACTATTTTGCAGTAGTGTGATACCAATTGCTAAAATTACTAGGTTGTAGTAGTGAGATAATAATAGCCAATTGCAAAAATTACTAGATTGAAGTTGTCTATAATAGACCTTAAAAAAAAAAAAAAAAAAATAAGGGGGGGGGGGCACTTTATAGATTTCACGCAGATTTTGCTCAGATCTTGAAGCAGTCTCATACGTTCTGAAAATATACTGCATTGACAAAATTTTGTGAATCATAAAACAAAGAATTTCTGTGCATTCAGCTTTAGAAGAAAAAAAAACAAAAACAAAAAACGGACAAGTAGAAAATAGGAAAGTGGAAACGAGGTGTGAGAATTAACTTGTATTATCTAATAACACCGTGGTTGGGTTTGTTTCTTTTTTTCAATATCCTGCAGGTAAAGACCTAGACGGGACGATTGTTTCATCTCACCACTTGCCTCTTCCCCGCCCTGCTGAAGCCGCTCCACTAACTGCTCTACTTGCTACTCCACTTGCTATTACCCATAGTCACAACAGTGCCGCGAAACCGTAGGTGACGAGCAACGCAGCCGAGGCCGGGAGGGTAACAATTGCGTCATTGCTTTTTGTATTACAGTTGGACATGTAATAACTCTTTCTCCCAATAATCAACAGGAATTTTGTAATTAAAATATTAAGGTGTATGAACATACTGTACAATAATGGCTACGGGAGGAAAAACATGGTCACCGGTTAAACAAATGGCACAAGGCGACATGATGTCCGAAATAAAGAAGTTGCAGGATCAGCTAAAAGCAGCAACATCCGATCCCGCTCCGAAGCCAAATCCGGCATTTCTTCTGATGCCAAGCCAAAAGAAACTGTCCACTTACTCTGGCTCACCTGATGCTCTACGGAAGTTAGAGGACTGGATCTGTGATGTGAAGTCAACAATTAGGTCCCGCCCCTTGTCAGAACAGGACAAAGTCGATTTCGTCTTTCAACATCTAACTGGTCCAGCCAAGGAAGAAGTGAAATTCAGGTCAAAGAAAACTGTTGACGATGTCTTCAACATCCTTAGAGAAGTTTTTGGTGACCAAGGATCTTCAGTACATTTCCAGAGAGCCTTCTTCGAGAGGAAACAGAGAGAAGACGAGAATATTCGAGATTTCTCTCATGCCCTCTTAGATCTGTTCGACAGAGCCAGCAGAAAATCCCCTCATCTGACTGCCCACAAACAGCAGGTTCTGTGTGACCAATTTGCAGATGGTGTCTCAGACACTCTTTTGAAAAAGAATTTGAGGAAAAGAGTAAAGGACAGTCCAACAATTGACTTTTTCACACTGAGAGCCGAAGCCATCGATTGGGCCGATGAGTTAAATGATACCCAGCCTAAGAAGCAAAAACCCATGACCCAATTAGCTACTTCTCCTGAAAGGCCAACAGTGACATCTGAAGCTATCAACTGGACGGATGAACTGAACACATCTGCATATCAACAAAAAGCAACAACCCAAACAACTAGAACAAGTCTGACGGCAGAAACTAAAGCACTTGCAGACATCGTTCATAAACAACAACGGCAAATAGAACAACAACAGAAACAAATTGAGCAAGTGACCAACTTAGTGAAAGAACACATAACAAAACAAGAACGCAACAAGGATGCAGAAACTTATGCTGGCCGCAGAGACAAAACTAGAACGAGGATGAAATGTGATTTTTGTAAAGCATCGGGTCATACTCAGGATAGATGCTTTAAGTTGCAAATCAAAGAGGCACAGGAAACTATCGAGAAGCTACGAAAAGAAAGAAGTCAGAAGTCTTCATTGGAAAACTAGAAGCTCCCACCGTTTTGAGTTCGCCGGTAGGGAGACAAAAAGTGAACTCGCCCTATCCTGTGAAACATCGTCTTATTAGTGATTGTCCCACAGTAGTTGCCAAGATTGATGGAAAGTCTGTCTCGTGTCTGGTCGACACAGGTTCTATGATATCAACTTTGACGGAGGAAGGTTTTCATTCCTTGTTCAAATCTAGTGACACACCGATACAAAGTAATAATCTCTGGTTGAAAATCACTTCAGCTGGTGGTCTTGAAATACCTTATATTGGTTACATCGAAGTTGACATTGAGGTTGAAGGTATATTGTTACAGCAGGTTGGAATTTTAGTAGTTAAGGATTCAGTGAATGTAGAACATAGAGAACAGAAGAGACAGGTTCCAGGATTACTTGGTATGAATGTTCTACGACCTCTGGTTGGTGCCTTGGGCAACAGCAATGTGGTCCATTCTCCTTCACTCTCGTTTATTGTATCTGTTCTGTCCTTGCATGATTTAACACAGAAACCTGAGCAGGAAACCATTGGGTTTGTGAAGGTTGCTTGTCGTGAGAACATCTGTATTCCTCCAGAATCGTCAGTGACTGTAATGGCAGAAACTAATGGTAGATCTTCATCACAACTTGGATTAGTTGAACCTTTACGTTCTTCTGATCATCTTCCTGTAGGTATTTTGACAGCTTCCACACTGGTGAAACTTGAAGGTACTTTTCCTGTGAGAATAGACAACATATCAACATCAAGTTTTGTCTTGCGACCTAAAACACGAATAGGTATAGTCCAAGAAATTGACAGGGTGATTGATAACAGTCCTCAAGTAAACTTTCAGGTGTCAGTAAACCAAATTCAAATATCCAGAGTAGAGGAGCATACAACCACAACTCCTCCTACCAGTTATGTACCAGTTAATTTAGAAGGGTTTCAAGGTTCTACGGAAGAATTGTTGGAAGTTAACAAGTTACTGAACAAACATAGAGACATCTTTTCACATCATGAGTTTGATTTAGGTGACACAATCACGGTTGAACACCGAATATTTACGACTGATTCTGAACCAGTTGCCCAAACTTTCCGTAGAATTCCCCCTAATCAGTACGAGCAAGTAAAGCAACATATAACAAACTTACTTAATCATGGTATTGTGACAGAAAGCCATAGTCCTTACGCTGCACCAATTGTGTTAGCAAAGAAGCATGATGGTTCTCTCAGAATGTGCGTGGATTATCGAAGATTGAACTCAAAGACAAAAAAAGATGCTTTTCCCTTACCTAGGATTTCAGAATTCCTTGATGCTCCTGTGGGTGCAAAATACTTTTCTTGTCTTGACTTGGCCAGTGGTTACCATCAAGTGAGAGTTCATCCTGAAGATCGTGACAAAACAGCTTTCATTACACCAATGGGATTGTATGAATATGTTAGAATGCCATTTGGACTCTGCGGAGCCCCAGCGACTTTCCAGCGCTTGATGCAACGGTGTGTTGGTGACTTGGTTTATCAGATGCTCTTTGTCTATCTTGATGACATCTGCATCTATTCCAAAACTTTTGAGGACCACTTGAAACACCTTGACATTGTTTTCACTCGTCTCAAGGAGCATGGTCTAAAACTGAAACCAGCTAAATGTCACTTGTTCCGTAAAGAGGTTCATTATTTGGGTCATGTTATCTCCGAGAAAGGAATCTCAACTGACGACGAGAAAACTAAGTGTGTGCGTGAATGGCCAGTGCCACGAACTGTAAAGAAACTCCGGTCATTTTTGGGTTTCGCTAGCTATTATAGGCGTTTTGTTGCGAGGTTTTCCCATATTGCTCGGCCATTACACGCTTTAGTAGGTATTTGTCAAGGACACGATCCGAAGTATTTCCGAAGTAGGTGGTCACCCGAGTGTCAAGAGGCCTTTGACTTACTTAAGGCACAGCTATCATCTACTCCCATCTTGGCCTTTGCAGATTTCTCTAAACCTTTCATCATTGATGTCGACGCAAGCCTTTCTGGACTTGGTGCAGTCTTGTCGCAGATTCAAGAGGGTAAAGAGAGGATCATAGCCTTTGCTAGTCGTACGCTCAGGGTCTGCGAGAAGCGAATGGAGAAATATAGTTCTCGAAAACTTGAATTGCTTGGTCTTAAATGGGCGGTTACGGAAAAGTTTAAGGACTACTTGTATGGTTCCGAAGTTGTTGTCCGCACTGATAACAATCCTTTGACACATTTAAGGACTGCGAAGTTGAGTGCTGTGGAACATCGATGGGTCGGTGAACTAGCGTCATTTGACTTACAGATTGTCTATCGTCCTGGACGGGTCAACAAGAATGCAGATGCTCTGTCACGTCAACATGAGGAAGATGAGGATGAGGACAAGAAACCATGTCTTGTGTCTAAGATTTCCACCGGTAGTGATCCATCCACTACATCAAATTCTCTTCCTCTAGATTTACAATGTGCTGTCAGTAAAGTGTCCAATGACCTTGGCCCAAGCAGGGTACAGTCTTGGTTGTGTTCTCATATTACTACGTTTCCATCATATACTCCGGACCAGATCATCAACCTTCAGCAATCTGATCCCACCATCAGTGAGTTTCTCAAGTTCTATATAGCACAGCATCTGCCAAGTAAGCGAGAGCGACAAAATCTATCCCCTCTTGCCAACATAATGATCAGGCAGACAAAGCACTTTTCTTTGACTGATGGAATTTTATATAGGGATATCCAGGATTCCAAAATAGGGAACTTGCATCAGCTTGTCTTACCATTGTCCTTGAAGATCAAGGTTCTCACCAGTTTACATGATCAGTTTGGCCATCAGGGCATCGAAAGAACTCTTTCCTTAATTCGTCCACGCTATTACTGGCCAAACATGCATGCAGATGTGAAGCAGTGGGTTGACAATTGTGAACGATGTACCATCGCTAAACTTCCCAGACCATCTGTCAGAAATCCTCTTGGTCATTTAGTGACGAGCAGACCACTTGAAGTTCTTGCTATCGACTTTACCATACTCGAACCATCTTCAGACAGAAGGGAGAATGTCCTGGTTGTAACAGATATATTTTCAAAGTTCACCATTGCTGTGCCTACCAAGGACCAGACAGCAGAGACTACAGCGAAAGTTCTTGTCAAAGAGTGGTTTTTGAAGTATGGCGCTCCTCAACGTATTCATTCTGATCAAGGAAGGCAGTTTGAGTCAGATCTGATCTATCATCTGTGCAACATGTACAGTATCAGCAAATCACGCACTACAGCATATCATCCTCAGGGAAATGCTCAGTGTGAGAGATTTAACCGTACTATGCACGATCTCCTGCGTACACTTTCAGCCGAACAGAAACGCTCTTGGACTCTCTTTCTTCCTGAACTGATTTATGCATATAATTCCACACCTCATTCAACAACAGGGTTTTCTCCTTTCTACATCATGTTCGGTAGAGATCCATGTCTACCTGTTGATGTTTTGTTAAATCAAGAAGAAAAGGAAGGTGCGTTAAAAAAGGATTGGGTTTCTCTACATCGAAAACGACTTCAAGAGGCATATCGACTTGCTACCATCAAAAACCAGCATGAAAGAGGAAGACATAAGGAATTATATGATAAAAAATCAAACCCAAATATTTTCACAATAGGTGATTGTGTATACCTTCGTAGCCATGTCAGGGGTCGTAATAAAATTCAAGACAAATACAATGCAGAAATCTATAGGATCATTGAACGACCGGATCCTTGCAATTTCGTCTACATCATCGAGTCAATAGATGGCCGAAGAAAAACAGTAAATTCTGTTGAACTCAAGCGAGTTCCTCCTGGGCTACTTCATAGGACCATCCCCACATATATTTCTGATCACGCTGATCAACTTAAAATTCCTACCTTTCCTGTGGAATCATCGACTTCAAGTTCAGATTCGGAGTTTGACATCGCCGTCATACTTCCATCTATTGAATCTGAAAGTTCAAAGAAAAGAGAACCTACTAGAAGATCTCAGCGTACAACTAAGGGAAAACATTCCAACCCTTTTCATTTACCCAAATCAGTGCTGTCTCAGCAACAAACTACTAGTCCTACAGCCAGAAGGTTTGACAGAGGAATCATAATTTTACTCACCTTTACACTATTCCTTGGATTGATGTTTCCAGCATATCTTCTGCCGATACTTAAGGTAGAACTCTTCACTTTGCTGATTCTTGTGGTTGATTCGTTCTACCCACTTCCAATCTTGGAATATTTCAGTAGAATGACATCTCTGTTCACTACCTATGTACAATGCGCAGAGGAACGTATAGCAGATTTAATGTGAAATTTTAATAATTGTATATACTTTTGCACTATCTACAATTGTGTACTTTGGGGCAGTGATAGAATGACAGTCTCTCATGTGACTGTTTGGGACTCTTCTTTTCCTGAACTCTACATGGTAATGGACTTTTCATGTGATGGTGATTTTTTTCATTGGTGGCCCGACGGAATTCACTTCTTTCTTGGTGCGACAGGCACTGAGCGGACTTCATCCAATCCTTTCTACCTCACTGAAATTCCAGCATGTGTGTTTCAATTGGCCTGTGCCAAAATGTTCATTGGCATGGTATTACCATGAATAACATGGCTGTCTTGTGCATGATATTAGGAGAAAGGATCATTCATAGAGGTCAACTCGTCAACTCTTTCAGAGGAGTATGATCCGAATTCTTTATGTTATGTAAATAGTCCCTATTGATCAGTCTCACAACAATAAGGTTGGTAGTATTTCACTCACCGGTTCGTTCAATTTTATCCTCGGACGATTGTGACCGGCCAGACTTGTTTCTCTTCGCTGCCAGGCCCTTGTAAATACTAATTGATTGTATAATTCTCCTTGTATAAGCACGCGATGCACTTGCGATCGCGGCGCACCAGGCGATGTGTTTACATTTTACGGCACCGCCAGCGTCTAACATTGTACATACACTAGCGCCCTCTTTAGTTTGTTTACACTTGTAATTAATTTGCGTAATTTATTCAACTTGTGTATTCAGGGATGATCGCATTCCTAGAATACCCAAAATTGTACCTGGGAATAAGTAAGTGGAGGTAGCTGCAGCGACACTCACATATTTGGCACGATCGAGGCCACACCTTTCCTGAGAAGTAAAAGGAATAATTTGTCGCCGGGCTGCGAAATCATAAGTTATTGAGCCCTTGGGTACAACCCCGACTTTGAGGCAAGGAGTGAGGTGGAGCAAGATCCCCGTAAGTACTTTAACTTTAAAATTATTATTGTCATACCAAGTTTTACTTGCACAACCCTTACACTTTTAAGACCGAAAATGCATTTTGTATATCTCAACGGGGTCGGCAAGATTTTAAATGGATTTAGTGCCGAACATCGATTATACTCCATCCATTAGGATATGTCTTTATGTACTAAGCGTACAAAAGTGTTTGAATAGATTTATATTTATTCATAATTATCAGAAAAGATTGCATTTTAAGGCAACTTAAACTTAACTATCTCTTTCTTTTAAAATTTCAGAGAACCATGGCTGTCGTTTTATTTTTTCGTATAACATGATACTCACAAGCCTGTAAATACCCGGAATAAACTAACTTTATAAATCAAAAGAACTATCTCGTTGTCATTCCCTGAGTAACCTTCCACCAACTCGGTTACACAAATATGGAAATTACTGTCAGTAGTCACAAAAGGTAATTATTTTAGAAAAACTTTTGTTTCACCTTCATTATAATTATTTCATCAAAAGTTTTAATGAAAATTCCTATAAATTTTTAACCATGGTAATTGACATTATGTACATCAGTATGATGAACAAAAAGTGTACCCTAGGCCTTTTGTTAAAGACAATTGTGTTTAGTACAATTGGTGAACTACCGTGATTTGTCTTTTTTTAAACACACTTAGGCCTATACTTATCACAGTCAAAAACACGAACATTCAAATCAATGTGAAAAGAGGTCCATACAATGTATACAGACTTGAAACACGATGTTGACTACACGTCCACACTGTGTTTTCACCAATGGTGAAGAGTATTGTTTTCTTTATGTGCACGGAACAAAGGAATGTCTACACAGGAATGTACGTAACACAGAACTGTGAGCTTACGGGAGTGCCCTTGTGGGGTCTTTTTACACATTGGAACAATAGACCCCACAAGGGAATTCTTTGGTCAACCTGGACCCCACCAGAGAATTCTTTAGAAATAGGAATAATAATATTAATAGAACGACAATAGCAGGACCCCACGAACTGGATCCGTAAGGTTAAGTGTGCGTGTGTCAGTGTGCGTGCTTGAATGTCTACAATTGTCGTCCAAGTGAAATTGTTTTGAAATAAATCAAAGTTGTTATTAATATTACTTGTCATGATAACCAAAGTTTAGTAAAATGTTTCAATTTCTATTTAATGTTGTTACTTTGCTTCAATTGGCTGACGGCTGACCACTTGCTGTGGCTACTGCTTCGGGCACTGAACCCACATCATTTCCAGCCCCCTTCGTTGTCCCAATGATCATACCGGACACAGTGCTTCCTTCAGCATTAACCTTCCGGTAAACAGCCTTTACCTGTATCGTAATCAAAACAAAAAAACACTAATGTTTATGTCGTCCCCGTAGTACAAACCTAATACACCGATCCATTAAGCCCCGCCCATTTCTCATTGACCAATCACAGCCGCGAAATCTGATCACCATTTGAGCCGTTTGGTGATCTTTGCTCTAATGGTGATCAGGTTTCGTGGCTGTGATTGGTCAACTCGTAAGGAGGCGGGGCTTAATGGATTGGTCTATTGGTAACAATGGCTTGAATGACTTCTTCAGTTCCAGAGGAGGTTGTGTTGTGTACCATAAATAAGTGACTGGTTTCCTGCTAGAGCTATATTGCTCAGCTGGTAGTTAATCCAGAAGTCGCAGGTTCAAGTCCCACTTTATTTTGTCAACTCTTCTTTGTTCAACTCAAAATTATTTAAAATTGATCTTCGATTAGTTAAGCTTCGTATGTTGGGCGGCTGTTTCAGGGCCCAATTTCACAGAGCTGCTGCCAGAAAACTTTATTTAACAATTTTTCGCTGAATAATATCAAGTAATCAACCACAAGGGAAATTGACTCCGTAAATTTTAATTAAATTTGAGTTCTACCAGCTGATCTATCTAGCTCTAAATTGTCTAATAATTAACAACAAGCAGGAAACCAGTCACTTATGGTACATACGTGAAATTAAATTAGAGCTGGTAATAATATTCTGGTAAGCAAAATTGTTTATACTCGGTAAATATTTGTGCGTAAAGGTATAGCTCAATGAAGTTGGGCCTATTTAGATCTATACTAGTGGTTTCTATGATAAAAACACTATCCGTTTGCGTTACCTTGTTAGACGGTTCACAAAGCCAAAATGACATTTCAAACAAGCTGGCATACACTCATTCTGAATGAACCCAGGATAGAGGTTTGCAAATAGCGGTATCCTCGCTCGTCATTCACTTCTATAACGTCTTTCACCTTACCGGCCTTTCACCTTTCCCACCTTCCCTGCATGCCTCTCACCTTTCCCGTGCACCTTTCACCTTACCCGCCTTCACCTCCATCTTTCACCTTTCCCACCTTTTACCTCCATCTTTCACCTTTCCCACCTTTTACCTCCATCTTTCACCTTTCCCACCATCTTTCACCTTTCCCACCTTTTACCTCCATCTTTCACCTTTACCACCTTCCCCGCCTTTTCACATTTCCAGCTTTTTACCTTTTCAGTTTTTCACCTTTCCCGTATTTCAGTTCTGTCCACAACAGGACAGAATATACCTTATGCACATGACGTCACTGCGGTAGGGAATCCTCACATAGAGGTCAAAGGGAGCTTCGTCATTGGCTCATCCTGAGATCCCTGCGCGTATACAGTGTGTTTTCCCATTTTCACCACCGTTCCAGATGACGTCAGTGCTTACGGTCCAGTCAGGCTCTGGTCCGTTGTCCCAAGTCCCAACTTCCCAACCAAATTAATCCCAATCACGTTTCTTGCTGCTACTTTAGTTCAAGGTGGAGGCCTAAGTTCTTTATCAAACCACAGAGGACCCAATTTTGGAAGATGGTGCTGTAAAATTCACACATTGCCGGGAAAAACTTTTTTTATGGAAGCGTTAAAGGGGCAATGAGAGTGAAAACATTTTCATATATGTCATAATTATGACTCAGTAAAAGTCACAATTTTGACTTATATTCCATAATTACAAGTTAGAATAAGTCATAATGATGACTCGTGCCAATTAAGTCATGAAGTATATAAATCACAATCATGAGAGATAAGAGGACATATGACTTGTACTGGGTTATAAGTTTGAGACGTAAGTCACAATTTTGACTGCAATTTTCTTTCCTTCTCAATGTCCCTTTGCACTTTTTGTGTCTTCGCTTAAATTGAAGGAATTATCTACCTTTGGAAAGAACAGCATGCCAAGTGAAACTGTAATGCAAAACAGCATAAAGCATGCAACCAGGCCATAGGTTACGCCAATCGAAGACACCGAGAGAAAAGATAGCGGCACAGCGACGGCACAGCAGATGACGGTGTTATAGATTGACAGACCCACGTAGTAACTGTCGTTCAGACCGGGAACGTTGATATTTCTGAGTAGAAATGAAACACAACTTGAATTTAATTTCACCCATACGAAAGCCCAATCGTGCCACTGAAGTATATATTATCAGCGGGAACTAATCCGTTATAACGAATTAATAATCCGTTATAACGAATTAATAGTCCGTTATAACGAATTAATAATCCGTTATAACGAATTAGTAATCCGTTATAACGAATTAGTAATCCGTTAAAACGAATTAATAATCCGTTATAACGAATTAATAATTCGTTAAAACGAATTAGTAATCCGTTAAAACGAATTAACAATTGGCCCACCTCCATGATACGACTGAACAGCCGAGTGCGAACTGATGATTTCGGATGCGGATAGCCGTTGACTACAACAACGATGAGTTATGGAACTTTTCGGCGTTCCTGCCATATACGAAATCATCAATTCGGACTCGGCCGTTCAGTCGCACCGTGGAGGTGGGCCGATTGTTAATTCGTTTTAACGAATTAGTAATCCGTTTAAACGAATTAGTAATTCGTTATAACGAATTAACAATTGGCCCACCTCCATGATGCGACGTACTGTACGGCCGTGTCCGAATTGATGACTTCGGTAGTGGCTATGTGGATATGGCCGGAACAACGGTCGGGCACTGCCGCACAGTCACACCATGGAGGTGGGCCAATTGTTAATTGGTGCGACTGTGCGGCCGAGTCCGAATTGATGATTTCGGCAGTGGTTATAATATGGCAGGAACGCCGCATCCGAACTCGGGCGTACTTAGTACGTCGCACCATGGAGATGGGCCAATTGTTAATTCGTAATAACGAATTAGTAATTCGTTTTAACGGATTATTAATTCGTTATAACGGATTATTAATTCGTTATAACGGATTACTAATTCGTTATAACGGATTATTAATTCGTTATAACGGATTAGTTCCCGCTGATAATATATACTTCAGTGGCACGATTGGGCTTTCGTACACCCACAAGGAAGTTCAGTTTGACATTTTGCAATAACATAAAGCAGCAGATTACTAAAGTTAGCACACTAATTTGTTTAACGGATCGATTCAGCATTTGGACAACCACCCCGCTTACGAATAGGCATATTATTGTATCACGCACTATACAAAGAACTGGTTTCTATATTTATAAGTGACCTTAGTACAGCCAGTGCAACTGATTTGGTGCTGCAATTTGGTGATTGAAATCCACACACAGTTGTTGCCGGGGTGTTCTTATAATTATTCAGGAGGCTGAAGAGTGGGATGTTCCACAAGGAATTTTGTGTACAAAGTCTACGTGGAGGATGTTTAGGTACAGGGACAAAATAAAGAACAAAAGAAGGATGTAGGGACAATTACAAAAGAAACAACAAACGCATGTATGAACAAAATAAAGAACAAGAAATGATATATGGACAACATAAAGAACAGAAGGACGTAGGGACAAAAGAAAGAACAAAAGAAGGACGTATGAACAAAATAAAGAACAAAAGAAGGGTGGCTATAGGGACAACAGAAAGAACGAAAGAAAGATGTAGGGACAAAAGAAAGAACAAAAGAAGGGATGCAAAAAATAGGAATGCATGTTTGTTTTCGACTTCCAGACCTCGATTGGTTTAGCTTCATATTAAAAATAAATGAATAAACAATAAATTACCGTGTTGACCACGCAAGAAAAGCTCCAAACACAACTACAAACGCTTTGTAGATTAGCATGGCCATGATCCATATGGTGTTATTTTCGGACGTGCAGTTGACAAAAAGCGTTTCGCGCTTCTGACGTTTCTCTAAATCGTCCTGCGTCTGAGGTAAAGGTCACAATAAGATTGTTTCAAAAATCATGATGATAAATCGGTTTTATTAAAATAACATTGACAATGTGAGGTTTAGTTTCATCCATACTGTTCTCATTTCCGCTCTTACCCTTTTCCCCCCCAATTATTATTATTTTTTTTACAAAATAATGTAGGGCCTATCAGAAATGGAAACCGTTCATAATACCGTATTTCCGGACAAACATTGGATATTTCTAAATGGTAGGCCTCACAACAACGAATACGGTAAATATGTAAAACAAAACAAACAGTTTCCGAAACTGTTCTTGCATTAAACTAGATGCTGAAACGACTTGTGTGTTTTGAATTACTTCTGTTTTCTCCACAAACAAAACGTGGAACGTTTTTACACTGCTGCGTCCCCCAAGAAGTTCATGTTGTACACCGTATGGGACTGTGGATGCTGTTCGACTCAAGTTTTGCAATCAATAATGATCATCCTTTGACATAAGTTGTTGATATGACATCTCGACCAATGACAGAAAAACCTAAAACATTAGATCGCTAGTCTTTCACGTGTTCAAACATTTTGGGGAATTTTGCAATACAACGTATACATTGCTCGAACGCCTGAAGGAAACAAGATTGCGCAAAGCGGGGCACGGCTGTGTGGAAAATCCTCCACACCAAAATGAATTGTCAACATTGTTTACCTTCACGTCACTTCCAGCTAGAACTTCATTGCAATTGGTTGAAAGACATTACTAGGTTTGGTCTAGGTTTGGACAGTCCGTTCACCCTTCTATACCGCGAATGGTTGAAATGCAAAAACACCAACTGCAAGGAGATCGTGCCCTTTTTGAAGGGTTGGTAATTCCTCCTTGTTTTGCTCCACTATTAGTATAAGATAGGGGGCTTAACGGGACAGTTACGCTAGGTGTGTGAATAAAATTCCACACACGCATGCCTCACAGTCATAGTGTTATTTGAAAACGCTCGTGCCCGCAAGGATTTAAGGCCCCAACGTTGGAATACGCGCAATATTTCAAAAGCCTTGTGACAAGGGATTTTATATACGTTTAGCTTGTATTTACCTGAGAAATAGGATTTGTTATTTTCTCAATTTGAATTGGATCGACGATCTGCCATGGGATGAGGATTGCAAAATCTACCAAAAGCAGCACAGCAATGATACCGAAGAGATACCGGTCCTTGATCACCTATAAATCAAAACAATCCAACGAACACTATAGGTTTAGATTATACATTGACTCAATGTAGTAGTTGGTTGCTCTGAGTCGAGGATTGGGGTTGGGGATTGTGGTAGGCAGGTGACTATCATACTTTGATGTCAACCATACCATGGTGATTATACATATATTTAGAGCTTACTTCAAATAAAAGTCCAGCTTGAATTGTCGAGAGAGGGTTGCTCTAACTTTAAGTTTGAACACATTACATAATAATAATAATTTTATATCAAAGCGCGTACTTCACGTAACTTTCAAGAATGAATTTGTTGCTTTGAGTTGAAGGGAACAAAAACATGGATAAGGAGGGAGGGGGGGGGGGGGGGGGGTTACCTTTCGTTTTGTCTTGTTGGCAATGACGATGGAGTAAATCCTCCACATCTTTGTGAACATACCACCAAAGGCTAGCGTAAAAGCTAGTGGGATTAACCAGGATCGAAACTAAAGAGAAAACATATCACGATGCAAAAATGATATTGCAAGAAGTAATAGCTCAGGATTTTTGGATGTCATTGTTATATTGTTTTAAACCGAAGTTTAGAAGCTAAGGACTTGACACATATACTTCAATTCTAATCAATTCAATTCAAACTCACAATTAAGTACATACCAAATGAACATTAAATCAAACAGAAAGTACATGAGATAAGTAAACATAATTATAAACAAGAATAATAATTATTAAAAGAAGTGAAATAATGTTGGCACGGCTACTAGAGGCATAGCTGTGTATTGAGAGAGTTGCAACATTGAGGGAACACTTTTCCTCGTTCACGTGGTCTGTGACCGCCATTTTTGGTCTGAATGCAGCACAACCCAATGGGCAGACTAGTCTGACACCCAGTGTTCCCCAATGCGTTTTTAAACCAAAACGGCTTCTAATCGCAAGTTGTCGCAACTCTCTCAATATACGGCTCTGCAAGAGGCCTATATATAGACCTTTCTATTGTTGATAAACAAAGTGCGCCGGTTGGCATGGACGGCCGAATGTTAGCAAAACATTCAATCGTGTTAAAAAATGTTGTGACCAAATTGAACCCTTTTCTGTAAAGATTCATGACCTGAAATGCCCTCCATGATTGGTTGATTTGTTTCCAACAAATTCAACACTATTTTTGAATATTTGTGTAACATTGCTACAAACTATGGCTATCTGTTTTTGATTTGCAGTTTTGGCTTTCCATAGATTTCCAACCTCGGTTGGCAGAAACTCGGGCTGTGACGTTGCAATAGAAAGGTCTATACTGCAAGCGTATTTTTTTCCCAAGGACGAACGTGGGCTATTAACATAAAATGGGCGTGTTTGACAGTAAAATACCCTCACGCATGCGTACTCGTTTTAATGTATTTATATCTAAACCTAAACCTAAACCTAACCCTAACCCCTTCCCAACCCTATCCCAAAATATTTTATCGGGCAATCAAGACTCAGCAAGCCGCGACTGTATTTCAACCCACAACTATTACTTCCAAGTACGCATGTGCAAGGGGAAATGTAAAGTTTACTACGCCCATTTATGTTAAAATACCCACGTTCGTCCTGGGGGAAAAAAAATACGCATACAGCAATCCTTCACCGATCTTGAACTCTTGGTGGCAGCAGATACGCCTCCATTAATGCGGTGGTACCTGGGTGGTACTGCTCTGCCTAGCGACGGGTTTGAGCGATTTGCAAAGTAAAAGTCCAATAACCCGTGACTGATCAGATGATCGCCGTGTAGCCCAACCCTTAAACCCGTCGCTAGGCAGCGCAGTACCACCCAGGTACCACCGCAGTAATGGAGGCGTGTCTGCTGCCACCAAGAGTTCAAGATCGGTGAAGGATTGTTGTATAGGCTTTAAGATGTACTCAGTCAATATCAAAAACAAGAATAGGAACGCAAGGAGTTGAATAAAGACGGATCCATTGGTGATGTCATATTATTATAGATACCAAACAAAATATCAACATTTACAACAAAGAGTGTTAAAATAACACTTATTTCTGCCAACACATTACATTGCGTGTTTTAACAACTTGTGATGTTAACTTTGATTCTCTCTTGGATATCTATAACTGACAACACAGATGGTGTCAGTGTTAACAACCCATTTTTGAAGTGTAAGCATGAAAACGTACAGATAATTAAGCTAGAAAGGTATGCATTTGCAAGAAAAAGAAAAACGTGCTATAATTTCTTGATAGACATGGATACGCTGATAGTTGTTTTGATACAATTGATGTTATACACTTTTTCGTTGACGAATCATTCCTGGTATTTTTTATCTTAAAAAAAGAAACAAAAGTTGAGTTGTCAGGCGTGGAAATTGCAAAGCTTAGGTTTATTTTTGGTTGTTTTTGTTTTTCCAAAACGACGGCTTTGAATTAAATTTTGTGCCAGAAATATCTGTAAAGGTCCAAGCCAAAGAAAACACTGCTGTCAAATTAGGTACATTGTTTTTATGATCATTTTGGCTTTTTCCAAATAATGGTTTCTGCCTTGGCTCCTGTTGAGACTACGCCAGCATTTTTGTGAAGTGGCTTGCATTAGGCACATGTCTTCATTTCAGGAAGGCTTGCGGAACTCTAAGGAGGAGCCGATGTAAAAACCACGGTTTAAAAAAATACCATACCTGGCAAACTGCTAGCAGTGCGCCCTCTTCTGCCATTGATCTGTCAATTCCGAGTAACACAACACACAGGTAGGCCAGCATGATGCCGCACGCAATGATGTTGTTCACTTTGGGGCTCGACATTTTTATTTGTCTGCAGGACAAAAATTAAAAACGAAAAACCGGTTCCAATGTTCATTAATTGTCACTTTTTCCGACATCTTATCGCATAGTTTGTTATAAATATTACGACACTATAGCTAGACTGAACATTATGACGTCAGACTTCGAGTCTTGTGAATAACGCCAGATACCAGCCTGACTGTATGTTGCCAGATGTACCTTTGACTTTGCATTTATTTCACACGGAGATTTGTAGTGAATAAAACAAATCTACATGATGTAAACATTATGCACACGCTGCATGTAGATGACCGAAAGTTTAAAGGTGCTGCATAAGTTTGGTAATAGACTGTGCAAGTCTCGCGCGTATCCGAACGAGAAAACACGTCAAACGAAGAACATTTTTATTTCTGAAATTAAATCTTTGTTTTAAATTATATCTCATGACAAAATCTGAACAACAAAAATAAATCATTACAATTTTATGAACAGTTTTAGCTTTTGAAAAAAAAAATCACAATAGTGTGTATATTATTATTGAACAAAAATTAAAACTCTGGGACAAGGATGCCTATTTGATGTTAACTTTTTAGAAACCCCTTACGCGGATTCGTGAAGGTCAAACGGGTCTTAAATGGACCCGTATCGCAGTTTAAAGAGGATGCTGACGCCTCAACAACCATAGACTGCAATGAAAAGGGTTTGCTTTGCAATTACAGCATCTGGCGATTATAATTGCGCATCCAAAACAAGCGTTTACGTAAGTTTTATGATCGGAGGCGAGCACAAAATTCTTAATTTTTTGCAATAACCGGAAGCTGAGGTCAAGTTTAATTCTTGGGTTTTCTTCGTTATATTGTTGAATTGGTTTTACTTTAATATTTTGTTATCACTTAGTATTACATTCCCAACAACATGTATACTTTTCTAGGTCATAACCTACGTTAAACTGAAATAATTGACGGAACAAAATCTCGCCCACGTAAAACTCCATATGGTTGGGACCACTATGGTCCCGGAAGTTCGAATGCGCGCGAGACTTGCACAGTCTATTGGAGCCTACTGATTGTGTTAATCCTATATAAATGTAGGTACATACAATAAAACTAACCTTTGAAAATTTCACTTCAAAAGGTGGTCGCGTTTTTGAGATATCACCGAAAAACCGGAGCGAATATTTCCACGCAGGAAGAATATTCCCCATAGGAATATACAGTCTGAGAAACGTTTCTGACAGAAACGCTTCTCAGATTCAAATGTTTGCGAATAAAAAGTGAAATATTTATCCATAACCGTAGTACTTCGAAAATAAAAGTTTCTCAAAATTCATTATACTACCCAAAGCTGCTGTACTTCTTACCAAGTAAGTTTTTATTGCCATTAATTTTCAGAGTCATTACCAAACGTGTACTGTGCCTTTAAGCTGACAATTACATCACATCGGACCAATCATAAGACAGATATATAAAGCTTACGTCACAGCACGTTTATCCAATGAAATCATTGTATCCAATGAAACCACTGGGGCCGTATCAAAGACCAGTGCCCGTCTTTATCCTTGCGGATAAAGACAGTGGGACCAGTCTACACTATAGCTTACTCACCTGTGTTCTTGCTTCCAGATGTTAAAACATAGAAAGAGTGTGGCAAGAACATTTCCAAGAAAGGAAAATACTGACATGACAATCACAAGTGAAAGAGGCACAGCTTGAAGTAAGGTGATCGTCTTGGTGACGTCGGAGTCGAAGGGTTTTGTTCCTCCTACACAAATATTTCATAAAATAAAAGAAGTAGTACGATTTAGTTGACATATGGCGTTTGGCGAGCCCGACCACAGCCTTGAAAGAACTATATAAGGGTGTAAAAAGACATGCAACAATTAAGGACCGACCAGAAGAGCTTTTGCCCATTGAGGTAATGGTGCTGACCCACCATATAACACTGTTCACTCATCAGTTTCCAAGTTTCCCAAGTGTACATTATATTTATATGTAATTTTCTCAATAGGGATTTGTGCCAATAGTGGGCCAGCGGGAGTTATTTGTGTGTTATAGCATGAGCTCCATATAGTTCTTAGTATATTACGCTATCGGTGTTCATCTATACGGAGACACACTATACTATTGAAAATAACATAAAAAAAGAAGAAAAAGAAAGAAAACAAAATAGCTGTTGCAAAGTGCTTAATATCAACCAAAAAAACATGGTATAGATGCAACAAAATAGGAAAGGCCTGACGTTTAGATCCTATAGCAGAGTCTTTCCCGAAAACTAAATAACAGCAAAACACACAAACAAGTGTAACTGAAGCAGCCAATGGAAAATTATATGAGCACAGACATTTGACCATGTATTAGAACGAGCCATTCTGCAATTTTGATTAACTTTCATTTGTTTTAAAGGTCAGTTTCTGGCCATTGGAAGTTTAATATTTCTAGAAAGGCTAGAAGAAGGCTAAACAATTGTGCAGGAGATGAAGTGTTCCAGTTTGGATAGATGATCAATATTTGATTAAATTTAAGGCGAATTGGAAGGTTATTGAAAGTTCAATTCGATGTTGTGTCGATATATCTTAGATGCTGCAACTACGGGCTAATAATTCGTCAAGTTTGGTCGGCCAATGCAGCCATGATCACTTGCTTGCCAAACATTTTTCAATGAAAATCGGTAGGGCATAAAATTGCGACGACGTTGTGTTCGTAAAACATACAGATGTGTTATTAACGCAAATGTTTTATAACTGTTGTCGGTTGGTGTTTATAATAGCTCGATAGCAGTATCGCTGTAACGGTGATATGGGAAGGTTACTAAATTCTTAAAGTTTAAGCATTTTTTTAAATTACTATTAACGATTAATTTTGTATTGCTGTTTTCACCGCAAGGCTATACTTTGAATCATATAGCTACTTCCATTTTACAACTCCGAAAAGACTACAATTTAAAACTTGATCCGGGTTCCGAGGGCCTGACCGGTTTCTGGGTATGACCCGGAATCTGTGTCAAAATTAACCAGAAATGGGTCAAACTGATGCAGAACTATAGACTTAAAATCCCATTAAATGAACCACTTTCCAAATCAGCCGGACCCTGAAGTAGGCCAGACCCGATGGGACCTGAAACCTTGGTCAAGTCTGAACCGGGCGATTTTAGAGTGCACAGAGACAATGTCACGCTATTTTACCAAAGCGATCGTGTTTGGTTTAACTGAAATTAATTCCAACGGGATGTAGTGCAAATTGTGCAATTGCATTATATAGGAATAAATCCTTGCTGTCTGAATGTTTAAAGTTAAACCTCATTGAATTATATTATTCAGAAATAATTCACCCTTAATGGTAAATGCACTGGAGAGAATGGGTCAGTTTGCAAGCCTTTAAAGATACATACAAGCAAAGCCCCACACGGGGTTTGGCATAGAAATACTACTCTCTGCTAGACATGATCACTGCAATCCGACGTCGGAACAAAAAGATGTAAACATCCCTTGGGATATTACGTTTCAAAAACGTGACTACGTGTCTAACGTTCAACTGTCAAAAATACTATGTTCTTGTTGTATTGTCCCATATAGAATAGAACACAATGCGAAAACTTGAGAAATATATAGAGGTGACCTAAATTAGTTGAGGGTTTATAAATTTCTTTCGCTCACGTTTGGCGCTTTTTGGCCTTGAGAAAAGGAGCAGCATTGTGGAAAGCGCTTCAAGGATGAGGGCTTTTAATTTATAAACCCAACGACCTCTATACTCAGCAAAACGTTTTTTTGTTTTTTTCTTCTTCCTAATTTTCTCCATCTATCCAATCTTGAAGAAAAGATTGTGATTTTGAATTGAATTATGTAAACTTAGTTGGATTCCTGTCCTTGGTGAGGACAAAAACTGCACTGTGAAGGTCACTAATGTCCAGTGTTTTGGTGCTTCGTAAAAAGTCCCATAATTAGAGCACTGGTAATGGATTATCCCCAGAATGGTAATTCTGATTTTGGAATGACGTTTAATTTTTTTTTTTAATCTTTTCAATATTGACCTCACAAATGGGCAGATGTCATCATCACAAAGATGGGCAGTGGTCACATCGAATGAAGAAGAGGGCCAAGATGTAAACCAAATAACTGTAGGTCTTCTTTGGTCCAGTGACACAGAGCTTAATTTGGTCCAGTGACATACAGCTTTGGTACAATGACTTACATTTGGTCTATAGTGACTTTACATCTTTGGTCCAGTGACATACAGCTCTGGTCCGGTCATTAATACAGCTTTAGTATAGCGACAATTCAGCTTTGGTACAGTGTCTTTGATTTGTTGGAGGACCTTTCAATAAAAGGCTCAATAGACATGGTCCCGTTTTAATGACTGAACTATCAGTGACTTGTTCGGGTGGTGGTATGCAGGGAACACTGCAAAAGCATGCAAGATAAACTCCAATTTAATACACAGAGTTCACTTACCACTGTAATACCACAAACTGTCGGTAGGTACAGTCCAGGTGATGGTGTTTTGAATGTTGTCATAGCTGCCGATCAGGACTTCTTCTCCATCTTTGGAAGAAATGAGATACGGAGTCTTAATATGGGTTTCACAAACAATTCCTGTCTTTCGCCAAGATTGAAAATCACGAGTGTTTGATACCAAGTAATGCACATATCACAGGATGTAAGTATCCTTTTCTGGTTGCTGGAAAGGTATGTAATTTAATCTAATAAAGAAAGTAGTTTAATAAACAAGCAACACTTGTTTCTTGTATGCAATGTGCTGCTATTTGAATTGTTTGTTTCCGTTTTAATATAAAAATTGTTGTCAACTTAGTTGCCCTTTCTCTCTCAGAAACTACATAACAAAATATAAACAAATAAGTTGTTTAATTTTTTTAAAATTATTATTATATACTTCTGGTAATAATTATAGGTAATGAAACCAAAGATGCCTCATAAGTGAACTTAATCATTCTCGCTCGCAAGCCTGAGGAAACCTGTAAACAAGAGTGCATGCTATGTGAACCAGAAATACCGGGGTTAACCCCAACTCTTCCACGGTAAGTATTCTGGGTTCTTTTATGTGTAGGGCCTACTACCAATCCTAGCACAAGGGACCTACGGCTTAATGTCCCATCCGAAGGACAGAGAAATGATGGTAAAGTATCTTGCTCAAAGACACAGGTGCCACGCCTGGGACTTAAAACCACTCTCTGCTGATCAGAAGCACTGGAGCTTCAGTCTGGTGCTATCCATTCGGTCACTCAGAATAAAACATTGTTAAAAGCCATCAAACAAAATTAAATGCCACGAAACAAAATCACTTAAAATGCTATTAACTTACTGACATTCTGCTCTATGAGAAGATTCCCTAGCCGATAGCCGCCTTCTGTGAACAATATTGGCCCCTAAAAAGGTAAGAAATTATAGCTTCTTCAATCAGTTCCAACAGTTTCAATGAACACAGCATAACCTTCCGAAAAGATGGGTCTTAAAACGTAAAACCACTCTGAATACCATTGCATCATACACAATCAAGTGACATACTGTTTTTATGTTTCTTTTGTAAATAAAACACAGTCATGTTTAGAGGATGGAGAATAATGATTCCTTAAACGAACCGCACATTGTAGGTAGAAGAAATTGAACATTATATTCCCTACAAGGATATCATTGTTAATCACGTCATGTTTCGGTCATAGTAAATCGTAGGACGTAGTTGGACGTAATGGTTCGGACATGGTCCATTGGACACAATGATCGGGCGGACCTATGTGGTTCAAAATTGTCATCGAAGATAATAATCCATGATTGACATAATGGTGCCTAACGAATGTGTCGTAAGTTCCGAAATTGCAAACTCTTCAAATATGAGTGAGCCTCTAATTTATAGCATATTAAATTAAAAACCACTACAGACATTACATCAATAATATAACGCGTACGCCGTTTGTCCCAAACAACAATAAAACGCTCGCAAACATCTAAACAAACGTGACAATTAATGGACTGTAAATGCCGATCTGAAAGAAGGAAAACAAAAAATACGTAAGAAGCAAAAATAAAAAAAATTAAAAGGATAACAATTCAGTTTCGAATTTTCCGAATTTCTTGGCGGCAATTACAAACCTTAGGCTATTATGCAAATTCACACACAAACAAATTATAACAGGGGATCAAGTTCTTAGACGCTGATTTAACATTGATAATTTATAATTCAAACCGAGCGAAGACTACAAACATTTCCTGCTTGTCCCCACAAAACAGGGCTAATTCTCGAACATCTGGTATTAGATAGAGTTCACTGAACATTTAGTGTAAAGAAGACATTAAACGTTATGTGCTATAGACAAGGGTATAATGACTCAGTTGTAAATTAGATCCGTCTGACTCTGACGTAGTGGGTATGAAGGTAATGGTGTGTCGGACACAATGGGTATTAATAATAATAATAATAACAAAAGTGTAAATTTATAAGCGCCATGTCTGTCATAAAAGACACTCCTGGCACCGAAATATCAAATTTGGTATACAGAGCTTGTTAAGAATGGTTTTTATGAGACCATAGTAAGGAATACAAGGTGAGGTGGTGCGTATTGCTGCCGGACCAGCCAGAAACACCGGGGCAAACCCTTTCTCTTTTTCAATAGGTGCACTGGGTTCTTTTACGTGCATTACACAACACACGGGACCAACGGCTTTACTTCCCATCCGAATGATGGCGGTTCAAAATTGTCATCAGATAATCATCAAACTCTGCCGGACATAATGGTGCGTAACAAACGTGTAATTAGTTCCCCAAATAATCGGACATTTCACTTCCAAATGTTCAGATATGCGTGAGGATATTAAATTAAAAAGCACATACCGACATCCCATCAAACTCCTGCCGTAGAATGCTCTCTCCGACCAGCCGTGCGTACTCCCCATCACCGTACTGATACGAGTCCAGACCCTCTGGTATATCATCCTGAGCATCATGCATCGCTAACGCCAAGGCCCAGATTCCATCGTAGCCCATCGCTGCGGAGCCTGGGTCGCTCAATGTGATATTCACCCCGAGTTCGTCCTCCATTATATGCCGGAACTCTGCAGGCGTCTAATGTAAGGGAGGAGGACAAAACAAAAATAAAACACCAATCAAGACAAAAACAAACGGGAGTGATTTTCAATTTTTTAATTATGCTATAACTGAAGGCGTTTCGTGATATTTAAAAAGAAGTCACTATTGACAAAGACATGTCAGGTAGAAAAAAAATGTACCCTTGACCGTGGAAAAAAATCGCAGCACTTTTTAATTAAAAACTTTCTTAGCAACTTTTCGGAAATACAGGGCACGTTTGGAATTTGTTCTAATGTTCATAAATTACAAACTCATTTGTTTGCTGAAAAATGTCAGGGACTGTAAAAATTACCGTCATTGAAAAATGCAAACAAATAACAATTTTTATCTTCCTGTGAGAATAAATAATAAAAAAAGGCTTTAGAATAAGATGCAACTAAATGAAATGGTGTTTGAGGAAAGAGTGAGTTGTCCTGTGCTCTGCGAGTTAACAAAGCTATATTAATGTGTGGCCAATCTGTCAATTGAGAGACTTTTAAACGGTTTTAGAAGTCTCAAAGTCTTCTACAAACGTGTTTAGGTTTACGAGGACATAATCTCACCCTGCCACATCGGCCAACCTCTTTGCTGGTGCCGTACATGCTGAACGTAACCGTTAGGTATCCCTCGGTAGCCTTCCTGAGTTGCTCGGCCGTGCAGTCTACGTCTTCAACGTTATCCTGCCAATTAGCTGAATAGTAGCCCGGTATCATCCACACATAGTTGGCTCCGTACATGTCCAGTTTGTAAGCCTTTAAGTAAAAAAAAAAGGGTTTCAGAATTTGATAAGAAATCATTGGGTAGTTAAGAATGTTCTTTTATTAAAATGGAATGATTGTTTGTCAACTGTTTGAAAAAGATAAATTCGCTTGCAGCCCCAAACCAATCAGCTTCTCTGGGGAAGGGGGCGGGATACAGATAGGCCTAGATTGAAATAAGGGCCTCATATTTTCTCGTCATTACGCGTTGATGTATAGGGTGCCCTTAGCAACAGTCGTGAGCCGTAGTTGTGGCCACCATTTCGGATACAGTCTAAAAACTAAAATGTTAATTTACCAACCAAGTTGTACCGCCCTCAAAGACACGTCTTGAACAATTACATATAGGTCTCGGCATTGAAATAAACATGTCGCTGCTCACAATTCTCCATTATTCAGGCGATTATGTCTTTGTTAATATTTTTCTTTTATTCAACCAGTACATAAACCATTAATCTGGAACTTTTGTCAAGATCTTAAATTAAGTATATTGTATAGTTTTCTTTTAATAAAATAAAGTAATTTAGATTGATTTCCAAGTTTAGGTGCGGCCCAAACATGTCGGCCAGTACATAGGTTGGCGGGAGGGTTAGGGTTAGGAAACGCATATTGTTCTGCTTGAATATCTGTTGTAAATAATACATATTCCCAGATGACTCAACCTTAATTAAACGTGATTAATTACACACGAGAGAAAAAATGGAATTAGCGTTAAAAAGTCTAGTATGGAAGGGAGGAAATTAAGAATTTGCAACACGTGAAGTTGATAAACGATTGCCATCAAAATTACCAGCGCGTGGCACGTACTTTTTGTTTTGTTTTACATTATTCCTCCCTTCCCCTCCCCAACACAATCTATGAGTGTTCACTCCTACGGCATGTTGCAGTGTATCGCTTTGGGAGGCTGGGGCGGTGAAACTGAAGCGACCAAACATTTATATGAAGAATACACATTCTACTCACGCTGCAGAACACTTTCTTAGCCTCTTCTTCGTAGAAACTGGTTGCAATTATCCTTGCATCTTTAGCCTGAAATTGAGAAATAAATATTCCAGTGTAGAATGGTGATTATCATTAACTCCTTTTCAAGAACATTTCGCCTTTCCATCAAACAAAGGAATAATGTTAATTAAAAACAAATGCCAGCGGTGTTAAAAATAACACCCGATGAAATGGTGCAGTTTGGGAAATGCAACTTGCCCTGCACAATATCGAGAATGTCCATAACTTCTTACTTTCAAGCTTTCCTCCCATTTTGGCGCCAGAATTTGATGCAACTTAGACATCCATAACAAAATATTTCATCCGAGATAACTTGAACTTATTATCATTGTTATTAGTTAAAGTCTGACACTTTCGGAAATTCTTCTTTGGAACATCAATTGACTCTTCAAACCAATTGATAGACACCAACGTATAGATTCTAGAACTCTTACACCTAAAGTTAGGTATTTTCTAAAGTATGGCTACCATTTTGAAAATGGGTTTCCTAAAAGTTTGATACCTCCAACGATGTTTTTTTGGTTAGCTCTGATACTTCTGACAGCTTTTCGCCTAAATGAAGGTTTTGGTCCTCTCATTTTCAATATCACGTTAAATGGCAGCCATTTGAGAAATAACCACCACGGTCGTTACAGGTCATTCCAGTGATGACTCTAATTCTAATTTTATTATTGGGGACTATTCTCAGAATGATAATGCGTGATATATCGGTAAAAAACATCTAATTTCTGATTCCATGTAGTTTATTATGTTGAATTCGAAACTGTAAAGTTTGAGGTTACCATGGTGGTATTCAAAACCCTTATTGGTCTATTAAGCAAAATGGTCTACCTTGAGTCGTTTAAGAGCATCCAGTGGATCGGTCAGGAAACTCTCCAAGATGATTATAGTAAAATTACTCTCTGATTCCTCGTCTACGAGTTTTTTTATTCTCTGGGGATGAAAGAGAAGACTAACATTGAAGACAAAGAACGTCTGATTGAAATCGTCAACAAATTTGTGTAAGGGGAAGAGTGAAATCATACAGTAAGCCGTGTGCAAGCAAGCCATGGGATGAGACTAGGTGTGACCACAAAAAACATGTTGATGGTATTTGATAAATGTGCATCATATAGAACATTTTAAGAGAAGGACTCGCAAAGAAGATAAGGCCCGGAACGCACTAAAAGTGTTCGAAAAGCTTTAGGTTTTGTCATTTATGAAAATTCCCCCCTTATGATGGAGAACCATGTATGGAAACTCCGGTGACCTGTAATTCCTCCACTCTGATACAAAATTGTTAAGCATTGTCCAACCGAAACTATCGGAGCTTGAATACACCAGGAGAAACATTCTGCAATTCTGCTATTTGTTTTTATATCATTATATAGGGGAATTCTTTAGAAAAGGGGATAATAGAGCAATAGAAAAATATTGTAAACCCGACTAACAAAATAAAAACCACTCACCCCTTTATGCGGCTCCGTTGCCGTATTCAATGTTGCAATTTTTGTCCATCCGAACTGGCGTACTATTCCGGCTTGAGCAGCCCCGAAGGCGGCTGAAGAGGTTAACATTCGGTACACATGCGGGTATTTTACTCGGTTAGTCAGGACTGGGGTAGACGCTCCTGGGGACATCTGGAAAAAAAACATTTGTGATTTTTTCCCCTTTCATTATTAAAAAAAAAAGGGTCTCCAAGGTCAAATTAAGTTTCGTGGTGCTTAATTTCCAACAGAGACAGCGAGAGAGACAGCGAGAGAGACAGCGAGGGAGACAGCGAGAGAGACAGCGAGAGAGACAGCGGGAGAGACAGCGGGAGAGACAGCGGGGGAGAGAGAGAGAGAGAGAGTAGGGGGGAGTCCTTATGCGAGCACCCTTAGGTGCTTTTGGAGTCTTGTTGAGAAACACAATAGGCTTTTGGACAATTTTACATGTATATATGTACTTTTGTCCGAGGATTTAAAATAAGACTTAAAATAAAATTGATGATTGTATTCCTTTTTTGTTAGAAAGTGAAAAAATAAAGAAAGATACTAGGTAAGTCTCTAACCTCACGTTAAATTTGTATAAACCGTCCTTTTGATTTGATACTCAAATGGGATACACGATACACGGGATATCTACAACAAATGGTTCAATGAATGCATTCAAAATGAAATTGTGACGTCATTGGATGTTTTAGGGTGTTGACGAAATTCGCACTGGAAGGGTATCAAATGCAATGGAATTTTACACCATTTTAATGAGATGTTTTTTAATAGAGACTTGCAATTGTGTCCCCCAGTTTCAAAAGTACTCTATCTGTTGGAAAATGATTTAATCACAAAAAACTGAAAGTGACCTTTGAGCCCCTCGGTCTGTACTGTAAGGATTGCTCCAGAAAGGTAACAAATAATGCACATTTGTACGAAGGTGTGACAAGTTGCCCCGTTTATATGAACGACGACACTATTTTTTCACCCAGATACTTTCGCCGTCCACATGATGGGCTCTCATCATTGTTCCCCATCAGATCTGTCACTAAATCATTTTTTTTTAGGGCGGAACTTTACAATGGGTAAGTGTTTTCTCTCCAACCGACCTTGATCTCAGCTCCTAACCACAAACCAAAACATTTTACTGAAATCTTTAGATTTCACAAGTGAAAGTCATGTCCCTTATAGTTGTGTTTAATTTGTTACCTAACAGATACAAAACACGATGGATATTATTTACCTCAGTGATATTCCATTGCCCGATGACCTCAGCTAACACAGACGTGATTGATGAATACAACGGACCAAATATTGCAACTTTCACCGGCGGGGTGTAGATGAACTCGTATAGCTTATTGAGGGTGAGGGGTAGGTTTTGCTGAAAGACAGTACAAACAAAATTGATTGACGACTTTGGCAAATGAAAGTTTAGGGGCCAAATGGAGTGAAAGTTATAAGATATCAGATACGAAGTTTACTGAAACAGTTTGAGTTGATGGAAACAAACCCAAGCAAAATAATAATATCACAGGCCCGGACGTAGCCTGAGCATATGGGTCCTATTTCACGGCACTGCTTACCGCGGAACTCTGCGCTTAGAGCCATTTAAAATGCTTAATTCAATGGGATGTAAGCGCAGAATTTCACGGTTAGCAGGGCCCAATTTCATAAAGCTGTTCAACAGAAAATACTGATTGAAAAATTTCTCTGCTAAGCATTAATTGTTTGGGGCACCAGTCACAACAATGCAAACTTTATGTAATTTTGGCTGGTAACCTGTTTCTGCAAAGCAATACTTCTTCTGTGCTGAGCAACGTTTTGTGCTTACAGGCTTTATGACATTGGGCCCTGATCTGACGTCACACTTAGAGGCGCGTGATTAAAGGTTGCAAGTATCGCGCGTGCTGAAACGAGAAAACGAAGACAACAATTATTTTAGTATGAAATCAACTCTGCGTTTTAAATTATATTACAAACTTCTATAAAAGAAAATGTACCCATAGCAATTGGTTATGAGTACACTCCTTGTCACTTTTTGTATGAAACAAATAGGCCTAGTTTGTTAAATTTTACATTGAAACATTGCTTATTTTTCAGATGCCCCATTTGCCAATCACACCCTGATTTGTGTGACCATTGGGCCGTGTCCGAATGAATGCCTACACTGCAAATTTGTTGGTCAAAAAATGTGTTGGGTAAATGCATTACTAATTTGTTGGTTACAAATAATGGCAGTTGGTTAAACGAAACCGTTGCCCAACACGCTTGGGCAGAGTTGACCAAATTATTGGTTAATAACTGGATGGTCCAATGTAGATATTAATATAGTTGGGCAGAGATTTGCCCGATAAGTTGGTCAAAATTATCACAATAACCAATAGTGTTGGGCACAAAGCTTTCTGGCTGTTGGGCAAAGTTCCCGGGATTCACATTGTAACAAAACTGCAATGATTTAGCACCAGTGTGTATGAAGTAGCAGTACACACACAAGCACCATGGCGGACGGCGGTCAACAGGAAGTCGAAAATATTCTTCGACATTGGGGGATGGAGTGCCTCGCTGAAACGTTTTCAGGTAAGATGTTAAAGAGCGGTTACATAATGCTCTGAATTTTTTAGTTTTCACATATTTCCAATAGATGGAGTCCCAAAGAAATAGAACAAATTATTATGAGCCCCTTACCTCACGCTAAAACAGAGTAAAAATGTCTTTTTTTCGAAACACTCCAAGCCCAAAATCTGAAAATCTGAAAACCTACAAAGACCTACAGGCATTTAATGTGTGAATGCAGTATATGAACAGGTGTTGGTGAGATTCTGGTTCAGTTTCACACAAAGGACATTTCAAACCAAGAATCGTGCCAATTTTGTGCAAAACATCTCTAGTAGGAAGGATCATATGCTTTAATTTGAACCAGAAATTTGTATCAACTGGATCGAGCAGGTTATTACTAAAACCGTTTTTCCAGATCAGAGGCCAGTCTAGTATTAGGGGTGAGGGATTTTGTTGAAATCATTCTGCGGTTGTTAGTTTTGGAGCTGGTCTTTTTAATTATTACTTCACTGTCGGCACTTTGATCTGCTAAAACAAGCCAATATTACAAATGTGAATTTGAATTAGGCTGAATCAATATGATCTTTGAGTCTACTTACAATTCTACCAGCATTAATTCTTTGGATGGAACATTTTCTAGCCACTAGTGTTTTGAAGATATGAGGTTTCCTTGTTTGTTTGTTTGTTTGTTTGTTTATTTATTTACTTATTTATTTTGAGTGGATCTCTTAGACTCCGTTTATTCAACTCAAGTAATTACAAGTATATACATCTCCTATGGAACATTAAAGCAAGTACTGATAGATCAGTACACAAGTACATATAGGTTACTAGAAACTAAAGGACAATGAACAAAAGTTGATATTACATATCAAACAAAGGCAAGATCAAAACATGAAAAAAGCAACCTAGTACAAGTAAAAAGATTAAACTTAAGGCGTACACAAAGGACAGTAACTGAGAGGTGACAAAATTCGATTTTGATCATAACATAACTTTTGGACTCGTCTTCATTGAAAGTACACAGGAATTTGTACAATTTGTTAAAATTACTTGTTTGGAGCCTATTCCTCTCCCTTAGTAGAAATGATCCGAGAGTTTCTTTGTTGGTCTTGATAATGTTTGTGTTTGTGAAAACGTTGTCCTCATTGAAGACCAGATCACACCGGATTCTCCAAATAACATTGATCATCATGCCAACAATTATCATAGATACAAATGACAAATTCATACATAAAATTCTTATACAATCACTGAGACAAAAGAAACGGCAGCCAGTTTGTTTCCTAATTAAAAATTCGGCGTATACCAGGGTTCAACCACCTTATTACAATATAGAAACAAATGTTCGACAGTTTCAGTCCCGGATTTACAGAAAGGACAGTCGACTGTATCTATGATTTTCATGCGTTTAAGTTTATCTCGGGTTGGCAGAATCCTGTGATAAAGTCTAAAAGGGGTGTCCTTGTCTTTGGCGTCCATAATATTGTTCATGTTTAATTTGGTCCAAATATTGGCCCAGTCGAACTTATCAGTGAGGCCTAAAATCGAGGCCCACTTTTCCTGTGCTTTTGGAAAAACAAATTATTTGACCTTCAATGATTTGTACATTAATTTCGTGGTAACTTTAGAAAAAGGTACCAAACCCTGATCCCCATGGTCAATTTGGAACTTCAGCCACCTGCTTGGATGGTTATTAGGCCCACAACTTTTTTCTTTGAAGAGGACTGGATTGATGTTTTGTTCATGACGTTTAGCAGTGATACGATTAATTTTACACTTCCTAGCCAATTCCTTAAAGGTAATTAGTCTGTTATTTTTAACAACATGTTGAAATTTGATGTTATTCTTTGTTAAAACAGGACTCGCTAAATCGTTATCCTTATTAATCGTAACCACTGAATTATGCCAGAGAGGGATATTCATTACTTCCAAAACTGAGGAGAATTCTGGTCTGAAAACACCATCTGATTTTTCGTAGGCTGCAAAAAGGTCCATATAAAAGGGAGTGGTCTGCAGTGACTTTTTCTTGGTTTTACCGAACACATACCAACCAAGATTATGGCTTTCGCCGGGTTTCTCGATCCAATAGTTAAAGAAGGATTTCCATTTACCATTACTTTTGATATAGTTACTCAACCACATCAGTTTTAGACTGCGTAACCTGACCCTGACGTCCAAAAGACCTGTCCCTCCCATGTATCGAGGTCCGGTGATAGTGGCACGCTTGATTTTGTCCGGTTTACCTGACCAGTAAAAACTAAAAATAATGTTTTCTATTTTCTTTACACACTCTTCCGGGCAAGAGACAATGTTACCCACACAATTTAGTCTGCTTCTGACCATGACGTTCACAATAACGGCCTTGCCCGTCCGGGTCAGGTCCCGCTGTCTAAACATAATTATTTAACATGCATTTAAGTTTGCTTATTCTGGGGTCCCAGTTGTCAGCCGGTGTAACATTGTTTCCAAATAGAAGACCAGACATTTTCAATTTATCATTGTTCCAGTTGAAGCCACATGGCTTGTCCATTCTGTTCTTCCATTTGCCAAGCCATAGACCCGAGGTTTTACTTGTGTTTACCTTTGATCCGCTACCTTTACAATATTTATACAAAACATCCGTAATGACTTGAAAGTCACTTTCTTTAGAAATAAAAACCGTGGCATCATCGGCATGCTGGATAATTTTAACACATTCAGTTCCACCTGGACACTGAATACCATGCAACCATTATTGATTCTAATTAGAGTTCCTAAACCTTCTGCACAGAATTATTTGTTTATTTATGTATGTATTTATTTATTTACTTATTAATTTAATCATTTATTTAATTAGTTATTTACTTATTTTTTTATTCATTTATTCATTTCTGCATTTGTTATTATAATTATTTTTCTTGGGGGGCAAGCGTTCTTTGTGTGTCATGGATATTACCAATATCTCAAAATATTGCTAAGATTTTCAAGGACAAATAATATAAAGAGGCACACAAATCCTAGCTTTGCCACTGCGTGCGCATTATTTGTTTGCCTTCCAAATAATTATGCTAAATTTTTCAAAGATCCCTTTCCCCTTTGTTACTGACTTCCCCTTCGTTACTGACGAATGTGTAAATGAAAATATCTCGATAAGTTTCCGTCTCCTACATCATTCTGTTCGAAGTGCTTTCGGACAGCGAGTCTTCACGGCACGGTCTTCTGATGTAACCGTTACGGTACGAATCCCACACAACCGATTAAAGTCAACGCGGCCACAATTGCTTGTAGCCTTTGGAAAAAATGTTCACACGAGCATTACTGAGAATGATAAACATCAGTACTGGGCACATGGCGTCGATTTGTTAAAAAATCACTCCCGAAAACATGAAATTGTCTTTGAACATAAGTGGCGTATGGTACAGATGGGTTCACATTGTGTTACCATCCACCCAAGAAATTAGTAATTGAGCTGTTTATTTGCACGACCGAGTTGGCAAAGTAAATATAAAAAAAACATGTCTGGAAACGAGGACATTATTAAAGATCCTCTTATAGCATTTGGTTTGGCAAATTAGTTTAAGTGACAACTCGAAATGTTCATGACTAGAAAACAAAACTAATTGGGAATAAAAAAAAGACTTTGGCTGATATTACTGATTTTAACAAAAGACGGAAATCAGAAGAAAAAGAATAATATATAAAATGCAGAAACAACCTAGAAAACGCACAAACATCATTGTTTGTTTATTTGTTTTATTTATTTTTAACTTATTTGTATTTTTGGGGGGGGGGGGGCACGCGCCCCATGCCCCTATACGCAACTGACAATTACCTCTACTGTGAGGCAATTATAGTTCGCATTTTTAATTCTGAACTTGAAATAAGATAAAGACGATATTCACGAAAAACTTGACAAGGTACATGTGGAACAATGGCTCTTTTAATTTACTGCAAGTGTCTTGCAAACTGCACCTCTACATTTTCAGTAGCTTTGAGCGGTTCAAAAACTATAGAGGGTTAAAAATGAGACACATTAAGTTGCATCAAGGAGACAGGAAACACGAAATCTCATCTCAGGTTCTTTTCCAGAACGACCACAGCAGCTAGACAGCCTGCTATGTTAAAGCAAACCTTAACCTGTGAACCAATTTTTATAAAAAAGAAAGAAAAGTAAACAGGGAGAGAGCTCCAACTCCAGGTCGCATTTAGTAAAGAACGACATAAAGTCAATTTTGAATGACCTTCTTCGGAAATTAACAGTTGAATTAGTTTCACATTTCAAGGACCGGTTTTGTTTTATAGCTTCACCGTCAACCTGTATCGAACCAATTCTTGTGTGCAATTGTTTCATTCTTTCGAGCGTATTCCTTTGATTTCGTGTTTGCTAAAAGAATAAGTTGACCGGAACCACGCGACCGACACTGTTGGTAACTCTAGGAGGGCAAACATTTGAGTGGAGTTCGTCCAGTTTTGAATTTGAGGTTTTTCCCCACCTTAATAATGTGTACCTGTTTTGTATGTTTTGTTGTGATTTCCTGTACAGCGCTTTGAGATTTTATGTAAGGCGCTATAATATGAAGAATACATTATTATTGTTATTACTTACTATACAAACAAGTGAAGTTGGTCGTATCAGTGTCGTTTTAGTTGAATAAAATGAAAGAAAAATTAATAACATGGCACTTATTCGTTAACCTCCCTTTATCGTTAACCAAAGTGTAAAATCACCTAAATGTTTGTGTTTTATGACAATGAGTTTGGAAGTTTAATGTTTTGACCTTGTTTTTGCGTTTAAACTGAAAAGTGGGTCAAAATAATATTAGTCGGTGAATTAGAAGAGTCTTACAAAGGTCAGAACTCGAGAGTCATCCGGGGCTTTAATCCCGAGAGCACGTTTTCAAGATCCAGATATTTGGGCTAATCTTGCTGTGAAAATATCAAGTTTATAACAAAAACCAAACGAAAACCGTCAGCTTATTTGTCACTGTGTGTCATGAGAAAGATATTTGGCTACTGGGCCATCGCAGATTTGTCCTTTGAAGAAAAACAAGCAATTTCAGCATGTTCAAAATGGCTGTCATTGCTGATTTTTAGATCTACAATTCTTCTATTGCGGTTTTTTCATAAATTACAAAAAGGTTATATTTTGAGAAGAGAAGTATAGTACGAATGTAGATTTGAATTGAATTCTTACCTGAGTATCCTTCCAATTCACTATGAGTTCGTAGTCCGGCAGTACATCACTCCTGTTATTGATATCTTCGACGGCCAGTTTGCATCCGGCCAAAGCTGTGGGACCTAAGTGCAGGGAGGACCCCTTCGTCAGCGGGAGAAGACCACCGATGTAAAGTGGTTTGCGACCCCGTGTGGCGGCCGCATGGTCTCCCACAAAGCCCGTTACCAAGACGAAGATCCAAACCCTTTTCACCAGCGACATAACGTTCATCACCCTGTGCATACGGGAGAATATGAAACCTCTCTTAAACCACTGTTTTATATAGCAGTCGTAAAAACAGTTTCTTGGAAACATCCATTACCAGCAGGGGATCCATATTTTGCCAGTGTTTAAGATACAATCACACATTGGCCAAAGATGGTAGCTACTAAAAGGTAGAGTTGATTTTATACTCGGTCATCAATAAGCTTCTTTCAAAATTAATCAGTAAAATGAACGGCGAGAATAAATCTGGTGTGAAGTTTCTAAGTAGATGTACGTGAGTGTACCCATTCAAGCAAAGGATGCTCCCAAACCACACCTTCTAAAAAACATCACCTGAATACCATTCTCTGCCCTGTGTATAGGCAAGTTGTTTCCACGGGAAACTGCATTCAGACCCAGGGTTACACATTCTTCTTTTTAGCATAATGTTACAAGATTATTAATGAATGGACCAAAAGAGGCGAGCCCGGCTTGTTGCTTTGTTAACTTAAAGGTATTATACAGGATTGGCAGAGCTGACAAAATAATCACAGACAGTGTTCATGTTTTGTGTAATCAACCACATACATGAAATAACAAACCTGTGAAAATTTGAGCTCAATTGGTCATCGAGGTCACGAGAAAATAGTGAAAAGAGACCTTATGTGTTTTTCTGTTTTTCAAACATCGAGTTTATTATCACGCGTGATAACAACTATTGTTTTACTCATTTCTCAGAAACGATAGCATTTTAGGCAGAAATATTTTAAGGAACCCTTTCTACCATTACTTACTTTAAATCATGTAAGTTATGTGTGAATCTGTGAACATTGTGTTTTTCGATCTTACCAATAGTGTACAGGCCTTTAAGCTACAGTCTTGCTTGAACAATTGTTGTTTTTTCGTTCGACCAAAACTTTTAAATTGGAAACTAATGAACCTTCCACATATAAAAACTCCCGGATCAGAATCGATCCAGATTCCGGGTCGAGGGGCCTGACCCATTTCTGAGTCTAGCTGACTTAGAAACTGGGTTGAAAACAACAGGATTTAGAGTTTACCTCTTAGAGGCTTAATAATAACTGTTATGTAGTTTCATTTCTTGTTTGTTTTGATTTGTTACGAAGATTGGACTTCAGAAATACTCGATCGAAGTCTCTGATGTCCGTAAACATTTGGTGTCAGATATGACATTGGGGTAGTCCTTCCCATTGTATCTTCTTTGTGTAATGAGGATCTCGGAAATTCTATGAAGGGTATTCGGGGGGGGGGGGGGGGGTTACTTCGGTATAAGAAGCGAAGAGTAGAGAATCAGAGCAAATTGAGGGACTCCATCTGCCGCATAATAGGCATGGAACTATTATACGTAAAGCTGACTGCATGGTTTTTGTGGATCTACAGAGCCACAGCAGAAATTAGTTTTTTGTAGTTTTCCGAATTGCTTTCAATGGCAGTCACGTAGGCTTATGTGTTTTGAGGTCCTTGAGGTGAGGACTGGAGATTAAGATTGGGAAGATACACATGGCAACAAAAGCCATGAATCTCATCTTCAACTCGTGCGGCTTATATTGACTTAAGATTCAATTTTTTCGCAGTGTCGCAAGTAACATTTATATGGCCTCGAAATATAGTACGGGGAGTAGAAAACAAAGAGCTAGAGAGAGGGAGGGAGAGTGGATGAGAGGGGGGAGGGGAGAGGAGGTTGGAGAAGCAAAAGGGAAAGGGGAAGCAACATTCTGCAATAAAATATAATAATAATGTTCAAAACTTATAGGCAGAGGCAGATGATTGTCCTCAGGATATTTTCACCCATGAAAAACTTGGGAAAACTGTGGACCAGATAAATACTTCCTAAAAGCCTCATTTCGATAGATTTTGATACATGGGCCTATGCATTTTGTTTTCAAGTGCATACCTTAAATCCTATGGGGACGACCAAAGCAATTGCTTTAATAAAGAAAGACCTACAGTCTAACTGCCCTACGCATACCTCACGGTTTACAGGAAACGTTAAAGACACCACCGTGGAGTAAAGGGCTTCACTGTTCCAAAGTATGCATAGAATGAGTGTACCGACTAGTTATACAAGATCTAGACATTGTATACGCTCGGCATGAAGGGAAGAAAAATTTAAAAATATACGAAGCTATCCCATATGGAACCCTCATTTTGGCCCACATGCACACCTATTTTGGCCCACATGAACCCCAGGTAATGCCCATGTGGTACAACCCAGTTTTTATACCCAGGTTGTTTTCCCCAGATGGGCCCCAAATGTATCATATATGAGTTATATGGGCCAACCAATATGAATCCTGGGTGCAGGATCCAATGGGGCCCATAAGGGTTGCCCCATATGGGCCCTATTATGTTGGCCCATTATGGGACCCATGTATCCCATTTGGGTTATCTGCGCCTACCCATATGGGCCCCATAAGAATCTTGGGTGCAGGATCCGGTGAGACCCATATGGATTTCCATGTTGGCCCATGTTGGCCCATGTTGGCCCATATGGGACCCATTCGGGACCCAGATGTATCCCATGTGGGTTATCTGGGCCTACCCATATGGGCCCCATAAGAATCTTGGGTGCATGATCCGGTGAGACCCATATGGATTTCCATGTTGGCCCATGTTGGCCCATATGGGACCCATTCGGGACCCAGATGTATCCCATGTGGGTTATCTGGGCCTATTGGCCCCGTATGAACTTTTGGTGCAGGACCCGCAGGGGCCCATATGGGTTAACCCCATATGTTGGCCCATATAGGATCCATATGGAACCCAAGTGGGAATGCTACCTGATATGACCAAAAAATGGGAAAATATGTTACCTGTATAGACATTCGAAAAGGTCATTTTGGGGTCAATTTCGACCTTGACCTTGACCTACATGCATTACCTCGAGTACTGGCGATCTCAAAAGTATCATCAAATGAATCGGCATCCCCAATTTAGTTGGAAATGACACCTTAAATGTTTTTCTACACTGTTTGGTTCCAAAATTAAGCGTGTTTGTACATAAACCATGCAGACGGATTGGCGGCCATTTTGGATTTAACCTCTCAGGTCCTCTCGAAATATTATTTCGTTCCCCCGAAATCATTTCGTTCCCTCGAAATATTATTTCGTCACCACGAAATGTTATTTCGAGGAAACAAATAACATTTCGAGGGAACGAAATAAGTTATTTCGTGGTAACGAAATATTAATTCGAGGGAACGAAATAACATTTCGAGGGAACGAAATAATATGTTATTTCGTGGGAACGAAATAATTTCAGGTTTTTGTTTACCTTTTCAATTTTTTTTACCTGTCCCTTTAGGGGCTCCGTATGTATATAATGGTTTGGGCGATTTAAAAGTGATTGTGTTCTCAAAAAAATGTATTACACGCAAATATCAAACGGTCACTTAAAAAGTGCCTGCTGGTGTAACCTTGAGATTTTGTTATGGTGTCATGGAGTGTTGGCAGCGCGCGTACGGCACGCCTGATTGGATAAAACAAAACCAATGGAAGCTAGTGTCAATCAATGCAAGTGATGCACAATTTACAAGACTTATCAATAAACTAGCTCATTAATAGATAATAACGTAATCGCTGATTGCCGAAATGTCTTGTGTCTACCGCCAGTAGAAAGGCCACAATTTCAAAATACGGGGATTGGAAAATTGAACACATATTTTGTTGTATTACGGTAGGCCCCCTACTTTTGAAAGTGCACATACGATAAAAACACACAATGCTATAAGCTACAAATATAGCAAGGTAACATTTATAGTTTGAAATTATTTGCTTCCTGAAATTGCTGATTTAAATTTCATCTCATCGGTGGTTCAATTTAGTTTTAATACTTGATAGTAAAAGATCAATGCTGCGCTACTCAAAATTGGCCTACCTGTTTTCAACGACTCCTAAACTAAAATTAAAATAATTTGTTTCCTTGGATTATATTTGCCTTCAATAATACACTAACTTTACGCATTTGTTTCAACTTTTTAAATACGGAGACACTGAAATAACAAGGGGGGAGTGCCTTTTTATTTACTCAAAATTGTATTTTGTTAACTCAAGTTCAGTTCACTTCCCTGCAATAACATTCCCTTCCCTCAAAATAAGAAAATTTTGCCATCTCGAAATTTGAATTGCCGGGGAACCAAAAATATCCCCTGTTTTGTTTTTGTTTAGAAATCTGTCTCTCGGCTCCGTAATCACGAGTAAGTGCCAAACCATCCGTAAAAGTATCAGTTTACAGTAACTTTATATCCTACAACAATTATTAATAATGGGAGCGGATAGGCTCTCATAATATGAAAATTTGCACTTTTTGAGAAAATCATGAAACTTCTAGCATAGTTAGTTTTAACCATAAGACTTATTTTCAGATGTGGAGGGAAGTGATTATTTGACCTCTTAGGACCTGAGAGGTTAAATCCAAAATGGCCGCCAATCCGCCTGCATGGTTTATGTACAAACACGCTTAATTTTGGAACCAAACAGTGTAGAAAAACATTTAAGGTGTCATTTCCAACTAAATTGGGGATGCCGATTCATTTGATGATACTTTTGAGATCGCCAGTACTCGAGGTAATGCATGTAGGTCAAGGTCAAGGTCGAGGTCGAAATTGACCCCAAAATTACCTTTTCGAATGTCTATACAGGTAACATGTTTTCCCATTTTTTGGTCATATCAGGTAGCATTCCCACTTGGGTTCCATATGGATCCCATATGGGCCAACATATGGGTCCCATATGGGGTTAACCCATATGGGCCCCTGCGGCTTTTTCTGCACAATCAGGACTTCACCATCAGAGAGCAGCATCTTCTTCTTCCTTCTTTTCACTTTTGGTAGGCTTGCCTTTTTATACGTCGCTCAATAAAAGGATAACAGTTTTGCTATGTTTTCTAAAACTCACAGTTTTGCGTTGATTAGGGATGGTTTGGTTTTAAAATTAGAAAATTTAATGATGGTTCATTTGTTTCACGAGATGAAACAGGCAGGCACCGTTCTTTTGACATATGAGTATAGGCCAAATAAACGCAGTTGATGTACAGCTCGCAAATCGAGAACATACCCGAGTTTCCTTTAGCTTTAAATTTGAATTAATTTAATATTCTCAAATCAAGAAACTATACAACTAAGTGTTAATAAATTACTCTATTGCTAACTGGCTTTTCATCTTTTTCAAATAACAGCAGATTTACACTAGGACTCGGAGGGAAGGACAATAGACACATTCTAATTGTTTTTCGTCACAGTTTGTATTAACCTGTTTCGCCAGATACCGATATTTTGGGGCAAGTTGGCATAGTTAAAACCTTACATAAAACTGCCAAACATTATAAACTTTAAACACTAACCAATGGACACCCAGGTCCATGGACTCCCAGGTCCAAGTTTGTATCTTCAATGGACTCCCAAGGTCCGAAACTATACCAATGGACTCCCAGGTCCAAAATTATACCGTCAATGGACGCCCGGGTCCTAAATCAATGGTTCAATCCTAGGTTCAACCTATATGTACCTCTCTTTAAACTGGCCCCAGTCCAACCCTGACTACATGTTGCTTAAAGGGAATGTTTGAGACCGTTAGCAATACATACAAATTATATATGTTGAGGTCAACCTGAGTTGTGCTATGGAAATACAGCACAAGAACCCCCAATAGGTATATAAAGGGGGGAGTGGTTGACCCCTTACGAATGACAATTATGTTGTATTATAAACCAAAGACAATTAAGCAACAATAATCAAAAATACTTCTAAAGGTTGTGTGTATATTTTGGGTTGTTTCCTTGTTGACATCCTGTAAAAATGCCACACGTGTGCAGCACGCCCCAACAGGAACAACAGAAGCAACCCAGAATGCAAAGTTCTAATCACTGAACGTATGAAGCAATACAAGCCACAAAGTCTGATAGCAACCGGTTAGTACCCTCAACACTAAGGTGAACCCCATCATATAAAAAAAGAGCATGATTTTGCCACTGAAAACCATTGTGAGGGAGAAAGATTGCCTCAGATTGCATGCAGCAAGACCGCGCCCATCGATTGATGGAGCGTCAGATATGTTCTACTGCGCCTTGCCCCGAAGTAGCAGACCACACTAAAATAGTGTTTGGATAAATATGCTTACAATATTGCAAGAAATATGCAATACGCTATTTAATCTGAAACATGTCAGTGTTCACAAGATCATTGGTGCCAATATGGATAATCAAAATATCCGGAGGTCGTGACCTCATGGAACTTAAAAGGTCTGGATTGTCTATTAGCCCCGCCCCACCCTTGCCTTTCCAAAGTATCCGGGCTGTTGGGCTCGCCGAACAATGAACAATGGAGTCCCCAACTATCCACAAGGTAGGGGTACCTAGTTATAGAAATAACATCACAAGAAAACATGAGCCATGAGTAGTAATTAAGCACAACCACTTTAGGTTACTATAGGCGATGTGGACGAATATAGCGCACCACTGCCTCTGACCGCCAACGGCCCAGGTTCTGAATGTCGGATATGGGGATCCCTAACTCAAATGCAGTTGTAGTAGCACCAATCCGAAATGAGTGAGATTTGAAATTAAGTCCCCCCCCCCATCCCTAAATGGCCTAATGCGTCTGTAACACTGAACGAAACTGAAACCTGGTGAGGGGACCCTCATCAAAGTGACAAAAAAGAATACCTTGGCATTTTGGGCGTACAGTGAAAAACTTTGGGGGGGGGGGGGGGGGGCCCAATTGATTCGATTTACTACATTGGGAACTAATTTCCACAGAATGCCCATGCTGCTGTGAATGACTAAAACGCACTTCCCCAACCCGAAGGGCGGATGGCTGTATTGTAAGTTTGGAATTAGCAGCGAATTCTCCCACCCGCATAAAACCAAAGAAAGCGCAGAGGAAAGCGGCTCTGAACATTGTAACGTCATACTGTGTTGTACAGACTAGAGGCAGGGCACCCAGAATATCCCGCAAAATTGGAAGAGAAATTGGTAACCGGGTGTCAGACTTAGGAGCCGCACGACGTGTGCCCTCAAGCAGTTTCGTTGTTATGAAATCTTTAGTTGGATCCTGGAAACCATTAATTTAACTGCAACCACCACAGGATAAAATTCCAACAAGGCGATTGAAGGTGGGTTTGAAAGAACTGAGGTCTGCCATCTACCCTGGACCCGCTGCCCTCGAAAATATGCCCCGAAACCAATGGTCGCTGCTGAGTCCGTATAAAGGTCAAGGGTATGATTGGATCCCAAACCACAGTTAGAAAAAGCAGAAACACCATTGAAATGTGATACAATTCTAACCACGTAGCTAAATCCTGCTTTGCACCCTTGGAAAGACGCCCCTTATGATATGATTTGGTCAAACCAAGTGTCAGCGAAATTAAGCGCCTAAGAAATGCCCTACCTGGCGCCACCGCCCGGCATACGAAATTCAGAGTGCCAACTATCGATTGAACTTCTAGTGTAACTTTGTGCTTAACAAGTACCCTGTGGAGCTTATTTTTTAGTGCAATGACTTTGATTGGAGTAGGGGGCGCAAATTGCTATAGGTTTCATGGATGGTGTCCACGTCCTTAACTGCCTTTGCACGAGCAGCCACTTGGCGGGACATGTTTTTGTTGTCAAAACGTTACCACGGCAAATATGTTCCCCGTGGCCCTCACGCAAGCATTTGTCACACCTGTGCTGAAAGCGACATGACTAATAAAATAGCAACCTTTGAAACTGTCAATGGCAAAGCAGTGACCTTGCTTTAAGCCTGAGGGCCCCTGGGGCTGTGCTGCACGAGTGGCAAAGGAGGAATGGCTTACCGCAGCCGCAGTAAGCCACAACTCGGGATCAACAACACCCCAAGAACGTGATGGGTTAGCTTCCTGACGCAAGCGGAACTGCTCGTCATATGCTTTCCAACCCCATCCCGGAAACTGAAAAGATGCAGTACGGATGTTCTCTGCATATTTTGGCAGTTTGGCCCAGCGATGTGGATGTTTCATTAGAAACAGCGACATAAATTTGTGGAATGCGGACTGCCATTTGTCAAGTGATTCTATATTCTTACGAATTCTAGATGCTTGTTTGAGTACCATCCTATCCCCAACCAGCTTGAATTATAAATCGGAACTTTTGTCCGACAGCGCAACAACAGTGGACGCATTCTCTTGATACAGCAGAGAAAAATCAACATAGCAACCCTGCCAAATATTTTCTTTTACAGAAATGGGGAGGAAAACCCCAATGCAGGAATATTGGATGTGGACAAAGGTTGAGGATTGAATGAATTTACCGGTACACTTAAACCGTCCACTATTCCAGCCATACTCCCTGCACTATGTAACAAAACATTTCCCCGACTATGGCACCATTACTACTACTACTACTGATAAAAGAACTAACATAATTCATCATACCACTATAGCGCTACAAGACGCCACAGGCGAAGACATTGCGGGCCCCGCAACGCTGCCACTCTGCTGACATCCGTCGTAGTTTACGCCTGGAATCATCCAAACTTGTGAAGGCGCTGCAGGCTGCATGACAGCGGAGCTCCTCGGCTGAACCACTGGCTGTGCTGTATATGATGATGGAAATCCCTGTTCCCGCAGGCATTACCACTGGAGGCATTCCCGCTATAGGTATCGTTGTGGGTGACACACTCCCTATTCACGGAGGCATCCCAGCTGTAGGCATCGTTGGTTGTGGCACACTCTCGGTTTCCTGAGACAATCCACTTGTGTTAGTTTGCTACCCATAGCGTTCTTTCGTTTCAGACGGTTTATCACACGGAATGTACGATACACAGCATCCTATCCATTCAGAATCCATGAAGTACAATACAATACAGCCCGACCACCACGCTGTCATCCAATCACGAAGGAGTACAGAACCGTCTCTACGTCAACTATTACTTATGAATGAGTATAAAAGAATGCATTATTCATTCCAATCACGTCAGCTTTCTGGATAAGTACTGACGGTTCACCTCATTAATATTGACAAAGCCCTAATCCGTACGAATCGTCTCACGTACAATGACTAAAAGCACTGACAGTTCACTTTGTTAATAATACCTAAGCCCTAATCCGTACAAACCGTCTCACATACAATGATAAAAAACTCCGACTGTTCACTTTATTATTAATACCAAATCCGTACATTGATAAAAATCACTGATGTTCTTCTCATTAGTAGTTACAAAGCCCCGATTCGTACAAACAATTTCCCACGTACAGGCTTAAAGGAAAACAAAAATGTTACAACTGGATCCACCAGCAGACTATACGGTAATTATCAAGTTTGCATGTGAACTGAAAGCAGAATGTAAGCTACTCTAATAAAGCCTTTGAATTTCCCGGGAAAGAATTCTTTTGTGCTTGAAGAGTCTTCACTGTGCATATTTACAATTATAGGTCTCACAAGCCGCATTTCATTAACTTTGCATACTGAATGCATACATTATTTATTAATCGGAAGAAATAAGCCATTTGCGAGTTACATTTGAATAATGTCTGGTACAATGACTTGTTTAGTCACAAGTTACCGCTTAAATTTGAATTCCTCAGACTATCGAGACAGTTGCTATGTCACATGATTAGGGGCAAGCTTTTGCTTAGTTACGTAAGAGACGGTGAACACCCATACACAATTCTGAATGGATGTGTATGACACAATGGTACCAGGGTTTGCTCATCTGGAGGTTGCTATACAAAAGCTTGCCCCGAACCATGTGACATAGCAACTGTCTCGATAGTCTGAGGAATTCAAATTTAAGCGGTAACTTGTCACTAAACTAGTCATTGTACCAGACATTATTCAAATTTAACTCGCAAATTGCTTATTACAACGACCTACTCGATGTGCACACACACGATTGGATGAAATGGTTTAGGGCGGGCCTTGTGTCGTTCAGTGTCTTTCTATTGGATGGTACTCGTGGTACAGTTTAACGAGCGTAATACTTAATTTCATTTATTTACAATGATTTTTTTAAAATACAAAACAAAATAGTGAACAAACGTTATAGATGCCACGTGCGGTGTCGTCCATAGACGGGACTGAGATCATCGATGTTTTCTACGCCGTATGTCGACTTTTGGTCAAAATATGGGTTATATCCGTGGTCAAAAACTTTATTAAGTAAACAACGCTTCATTAACATAGCCGCTACAAATCGCTACAGTTCTTAAATAAAATAAAAAAGGAAATACCCCCCCCAAACAAAATTAATTGACGAAACCATGACTCTCCACCCATTTTATAACAAGGGCTGTGAAATCTGTCGAGCAACAAAAGACAAGTCGTACACTTTTGTGTTGACGCCGGGAATGTGTTTTCTGATAAACTCGTTCACTGCAATATCATTTTCCCGTTTATTGGTTGAGAAAAACCTGACGATGGTGTCCATGTCGACAACGGTGTAATAAGAAAAACAGAGAATATTGACCACATACAGCTGACAGGGGGCCCTGTAGACTTATGCGATTATGTACAGTCTGAAGAGTGTTCCTTTTGAGAAAAGTTATGATAGACGACAGGTTCGGGGGTTGTCCGTAAGAATCGAAATATTCTCCCACGCCGTCTCTGGTGATGTTAATGGCCACCCAGTGCTGTCCCGGCTCGGTTGAGGGATCCGTGTTGATGACGATGGCGCTGGGATGCTGTAGGTGATGCCTCGGTAATTTATCACTCGCAAACTTCCCCTGAAGACTTGACGGATAAAGTGGTTTCTCTTTAAAATCGACGTTATCTCGTCGGTGTCCATGGTCGCCCGTCTAGTTGCTGTAGTCGAAAATGATGTTACGAGCTTGATCAATTTCTAAGATGCTGTTGAACTCGGCGTAGATGATGACGTTGATGGTCTCTTCGAGGGGCGAGGCAAAGTGCATATCAAGACGAAGGTTTCCATTCTTTACCAAGCTAAAGGGTCCGCCGCACGCCAAGTCGGGGGTAAGGTCGAAGGCGTACAGTGTATACCCGTCGGGATAGTCACCCAGAGTGATGTCGTTGCCTTCATTAATGTTATCCATGTCGGAGAACAGCGTGTGGTAGGCTCTGACGCAGTTCTTCCTTCCTTGGGAGTAATCGGGTTTTAGAGGGGTGTGGGGGATCTGTTCACCGTTGACGTGCACCGACACGTAGTTAACGTTAAAATGTTGGAAGTTGAACGGGTTTTTGGAATACGATCCATTAAAGGCGACGGTGGACACGCAACCCACCACGATTCGATTGGGTAGTTGTCCCAAGAACACGTGATCTTGAGTGAGTGTTAGGTTGCCTCTGGGTACAGACATCATTTTACAGACAACACGTCGGAGGGGATACTTAGCAGTCCCATTTTCCAGAGCTTTAATGTGTCCCAGCATCACTGCGGAGCTGACCGTTACCCTCCGAACAAACAACGACGCGTTCACTATCTTTATCTTGTACATGGGGTTTTCTCCGGAAGCCATGAGACAAAAGGCGTCGCTGCTGGGAATCAGCTTTACTTTCAGATCAACTCCGTTAATCAAGTGTCTGTCCTGGAAGAACAGATCGCCGTTAATGGGTCCGATCAGTTATACCACTCGACTGTTTAGGATGCGTTTGCGTCTCTTTTTCAAGCCCCCGTTTGTTTACGCATCACTCGCCGTACAGTTGACGTTATCAATTTTTCCGGCGGTATCCTTAATCCAACCCGAAGCCGTCAGCTGCCTTCTCTATACCGGTGATGGCCATAGCCTTGTTAAAACCAATCAAAGAAAGGCGTATTAGGGAAATGAATACGAATTGAATGTTTGGGCGATATCCTCGGTTTCGTTTTGCCACCCCATCAGAATATCTTGAATTGTATCGTTTAGAGTTTTCACTGGTCAGGCCCGCGTGAGTAAAGGCCGCGACGACCAAAAGTCGACATACGGCGTAGAAAACATCGATGATCTCAGTCGCGTCTATGGACGACACCACATGTTCATAGTGTTCGAAAACAAAGTCCTCCGCATGCGGGGAGTAGTCTGAATCGGGCTCTACAATGCATCAGGTCATCGTCTGGAGCCAAAACAGAAAGGTAACAGTTAAGAGTCAGTTATCTTTCTCGGGGAATTATTGATGTCGGTGGCGTGACCCATCTGGGTTTGTTCATAAATCTCATCTCTTCGGCGTTCTGCCGCATATGGTTTCCAATATAGGCCATTTTCACCCAGAATCTTCTTGAGGAGTAGTCTGATTCGTGCTCTACAATCCGTAACGTCAAAGTCTAGAGCAAAAACACAAAGGTAACAGTTAAGAGTCAGTTATCTTGATGTCGGTGGCGTGACCCTTCAACTGATGCCACTGCTCTGCGGCGGATGGTACAGAGGCGTCGTCTTGCGCAGCACCCAGCTCGATCATGGCGGCTTTCAACACATCCGACTTGTGTTTTATTGGGCAACATCTGCTGCTCACGCTGGTGGGTAGTCACATCTTGGAGGTTCCACACGCTATGTCGTGTGTACATATTAAAATAGTACACCCTGCCGTTCACACTCGCGGCCTCACGCCAACCGGCTACATACATGTCGTGAGAAATATCACGGGTGTTTTCGGTTTCAACTCCTTCACCCATCGACGGTGGAGGTGGATTCGGTGCCGGGCTGTAATTCTGGGCCGAGTCGGTATTCGTTTGAGGAAGAGCAGCCATTGTATCGACGTATACGAGATAATCAGCTCTAGCTTCAATATCTTCGGTTTTTAGCGTAAGTAATGAATCCGAATACAGAAATCCAACCTTTATACAATTTAATTGACCAATCAGAATGGAGTACAGGGCCGTATGAAAAAACTTGTCCAGACGTGCTCGGTAGTGGATGTGACGTCATAGACTTATCGGAATAAACTTGCCCAGACGAGTTCGGTCACGAGAGTGACTTCAAGATCAGAGATAATCCATTCAACAAACAAAGCCGGGGCATAACAGGTCGCACACCAACGCAGTTGATCTCTGACTTTTACCACTCCAGATAGCGATACTACCCGATTACGCTTGCCGCTGATTCATCGGCGAACGTGGCATCTATAACGTTTGTTCACTTTTTTGTTTTGTATATTTAAAAAAAATCAGTGTAAATAGATGAAATTAAGTATTACGCTCGTTCAATGGCGCCCGTGGTCTGTTAGATACACATAACTACAAAACGCTTTTCTGACCACCCTTTTCTTCTTCCTCGACGTCTTATCAGGCGTCGTGGAAGACACCGCTTTGTTTACACTTTGTGAAAATACAAACGAGCCGTGCACGGCTCGTTTGTGCTGCGTTAGATTGTTTTGCGGCGCTCCGTGATTTCAAGAAATCACTTCCTTACCGCCAACTGAGTGCAAACGACAACGGCTTGCCCTTAGTTACACTGTCGTGAGACAATTCTTCTTGCGGTGTCTTTCAGACACCGCCCATAAGACACCGCCCAATATGATGCCATGCATCATGTTAACCCCCACGTCTCGGCCATTCGGGCCTCCCGAACAGTGCCGTGGGCCGCACGACTCCCCACTGCGCGACTCGCCTTCAGCCCTTCGGGCCTCCCGAACACTGCCGTGAGCCAAACGATTCACCACTGCGTGGCTCACCTTTGCACCACCACTACGTGGTGTGCAAACACCCCACGCGCCATTTTGTTTTTGGGTGTGCAAACTGGCTTGCACACCCACCATAGTTGCACACTCACCATCAGGTGTGTGTGACTCCAATATTACTACTAGCCCCTGCTTGAGCCAAGTTCAACATCGCAGTTGAAGGTCTAGAAGAACGTCTTGGACGTCTTTGTGCAGCTATTCTGGGCTGAGGAGCCAATTTCCCTTTACTCTGCTGCCAACGTGTTATGATGGGTCGTGAACAATCAAAGAAACCCGGTGCCACCAAAGAAAAAATTGCTTCAAAACCTTTTGGAAATTAGGAGCACAACACAATTTTAACCAGCTTGCATGAAAAACTTTCACAGAGTGACACAATGTGCTCTAAAGCCATGCCAAGTTCAATGTTGCCTCCCCTGATTGGTTTACTAACTATTTTTTCCATTGGTATGAAACACTGCTAATAATTGGCCTCACACTTCAACAAAACTTTGCCAAAACACCTAGCCGCTGATTGGTCGACCAAACCAACTGTGATTGGCCAGAGTTATGAATAATTAGTGCCTGAAACCTTGACTGACACCTTGATTTGCATAAAGTTGTTATGTACACATACCAATGGTGAGATGGGCAAAATTAATGTGTAATATAATATGTTGCAAGGAATTAAGGAGAAAAGAACATTGAGCTTGATTTTTAAGTGCACCAAAATTGTACCTTGCCAAGTATAAAGGATTGTATCAAATTCATTTGATAAAATCTCATATTATTATTATTATTATTAAAAAAGGATTGATTGAGGTTGATGTTAGAACAGAAAAGGGGAGGAGGAAGTAAAAAGGTATAAACCAGAGAAAGAGGCAATCGTAAACTTTTCTTTTAGAAAACTTGTGAACAGGAAAATTGCCAATGTTTGGTGAAACTTGGATTTAACGGTCAATATTGGTACCACATTTATCATTGCCCATTTTGTACCAGGTCAAGGGAAACCATCATATAATGACGTCATCTTTATATATGTTTGTTATTCAGGAAAGGCTGAGATACAACGATACAGTGGCACATCGTATTGTGTCTGATTTCGTTATCCAGATGGGCTACGTCATGGAGGGAGACGGCACTGGTGGCGAGCTCCAATTGTTTATGTTATGTACTTTATTGAAAGATGGTGCTGATACTGAAATTGAACTTTAAAATGTATTTAACGCTATTGTTCAGAAGCTACTAAATTACACAGGCCACTGCATTGAAACAATTAGCATTGGTCATAATATCAGTTACTGCGGTCACTTGACAAAGATACAACGATATTTTCATGAATTAGTTTGTAATTATACGTTTATTGACAAGTGCTTATTTCTCCTGTACAGAACAGTTATTTTTTACAGTGGCACAATGGTAAACATATGTTTTATTTAAAGGTAAAAGCATCTATGGTCAGTATTTCGACGATGAGATTTTCTACCTCCGTCATGCTGGGTCAGGCTGGGTTGCGATGGCCAACTCAGGGCCGGATACCAACAACTCACAGTTCTTCACTCTACTCACCAAGGCAGGCTGGCTGGACGGTCCTTATGTTGTGTTTGGTAAAGTTACCGAAGGAATGGTAAGTCATTATGAACGAGCATTTAAAGTGAGGGTATACCTTTAGTAATTACTCCAAAAACTAATGGCAATGAAAACTTACTTAGTAAGAAGCACTGCAGCTGTTGATAATGTTTAACATTTTGAGAAACAATTTCCTTCAAAGGAATGTGGTTTTATAGAGAAACGTTTAGATTGTGTATTCAAATCACGAATTATTCTTCCTGCTTGGACATAAGTGCTCCAGATTTTCGGCAATATCTCAAAAACGCTACCACCTTTTGAAGTGAAATTTTCACATGTTAGTTTTATTGTGTATATCTTCATTCACATAGGAGTAAAGCAATTCAACGATTCCACAAACTAAAGGTAACCTTTGCCTTTCCGCCATGTATTTGAAAGAAAAGAAAAACCCCAAAACAACAACAAAAGGGAAACTGTACTCTCTTTCGTGTTTGCTTTTTTGTTGCTCTCAGTTGGCATTACTTTTTTTTTGCCTGTGTTTTGTTTGGTGGCCCTTATGGGACATCACACATCGCAAATATCTTTGCAAATATTTGTGATGTCGCAGATTTTGTCACATACTTTGTTGCATATTTTGCACATTTTTTAACGGGCTATTTTTCAAGAAAGGTCTTGAAGTTGTTGAGCCAAAACCTTTTTTGTATTTGTCTTGTTTCATACACAGCCGTTTTCACAATTGTTTTTTCACAGGATATAGTCGAAAAGATTTCAAAGATCGACACAGATGACGCCGATTTTCCACTGAAACCGGTTCGTGTTATAGACTGTGGAATCATACCGGTGAGGACACCGTTTATTCTTACCGAGAGCGACGGAGACGAAATCAAGATTTAGTTCCACCAATAATTTAGCAAAATGAGATAGTTAAACACTCTTAAGGAAGCGTATTAAGACCACATCTTGATTTTGAAATCTTAAAAACCAGTGCAAAAGTGATTAAAAGTGCAGGTAATTTCTTCGTGTTGATAACATCTTCATAAACTCACCAAGGTCTTTCTCAATTTCACCCTCGTTAAATAGTCTTACAGAGTAAGAGTAAAAAAGAGTATACGTGCAAAAAGCTCAACGTTGGTTATCAATAATACCTTAAAAGATTACAGCATTCAATTTATAGTGAGATTTGGAGAGACACCAAGTAAATCAAACTTTCTCAAGGAGTTGTGGTGGTTCCGAGATGAACCGGTAGGCGGTTTAACTACTCAACGTTTCAATCAGAAAGCACCGATCGTCTTCAGGAAAATGTCTTCAAATCATTAAACCACTGGTTGCTTTTCAGAACCACCACAACTACACGGAGAAAGTTTTATGTACATGGTAACTCGCATAACTCGTAAACCGCATTATATAATCCACACCGTGCGAAGTTTCAAATCCTACTTAGCGTTAAATATAATGTGACTGTTTGTGTGTAATTGTAGGGATTAGTTGAAAGTCAATATGCATTGGAGTGAAACAATGATTAGAAATTATAACATAAATATGGAAACTACTGTCAGTATATAGTCACAAAAGGTAATATTCTTTTAGAAAAACTTTTTTTGCTCACCTTTATTATGTTTCATCAAAAGTTTTATTGAAAATTCCTTTAAAGGGTGCGTATATTGGTAAGATAGAAATATAAATATTCACAGATTTGCACATAATTTACAAGGTATAAAAATGGCCATGTCGGGAAACTTCCACTGCATCACTGGTCTTTATCACTGGTGATAAAATCTGATGTTTGAAAACATATTTTTCAGTTTTCTCATGACTCCCAAGACCGATTTAGCTGAAACTTCCACAGGTGTTTTATTTCATGTAAGTGTTGGGTCACATCAAGTGTGGGTACTGGTCTTTGACATGACCAATGTTGTACACACCCCTTTAAATATATATCCATGGCAATTGGCATTATATAGGCCCACACAAGTATGATGAACAAAAAGTAAATTATATAGGCCTCATGTTAAAGACAACAAATTTAGTACAATTGGTGAACTACCGTGATTTGTCTTTTTGAAAACACCCTTACGGTTACTTATCACAGTAAAAAACACGAACATTCAAATCGATGGGCAAATACGACAAACTGAGAACGAAAGAGGTCCACACAATGTACGGACTTGCAACACTATGTTGACTACTACACGTCCACATAGTGTTTTCACCAATGGTGAAGGAGCTTTTTTGTTACGTGCACGGGACACAGGAATGTCTACACGGGAGTTATATGTAACACATAAGACGTGTGAGCTTACGAAAGTGCCCACAAGGGAATTCTTTGTTCATATTGGATCCCGCAAGAGAATTCTTTAGAAAAGGGAATATTATAACAATAATAGCAGGACCCCACAAGCCGGATCCGTAAAGTTGCTTGTGTGTTGACACACGGAAGGGCATTTGTGGGGTCCTGACAACAATGGAACAATGGACCCACAAGGTAATTTCAATAGGAACAATTGGACCCCACAGGGGAATCCTTCAGAAAAGGGAATAATAGAACAACAATAGCAGTTCTACACAAACCGGATCCGTAAGTGTGTGTGTGGGTGTGTGTGTGTGCGTGCTTGAATGTTAACATTTGTCGTCCAAGTACAATTCTGTTGAAATAAATTAAAGTTATTATTAATATTACTTGTCATGATAACCAAAGTTTTGTAAAATGTTTCAATTTCTGTTTAATGTTGTTACTTTGCTTCAATTGGCTGACGGCTGACCAATTGCTGTGGCTACTGCTTCGGGCACTGAACCCACACCATTTCCAGTCCCCTTCGTTGTCCCAATGATCACACCGGACACAGTGCTTCCTTCAGCATTAACCTTCCGGTAAACAGCCTTTACCTGTATCGTAATAAAAACAAACACAACTAGACATTAGGTGCTTGTGAACAAACACGAAGCTGCTCCGTGTACTTTTCCTTTGATTATAAGCACTCCAGACCCTTAGAGTAGGTCTGACTTCGAGACCCTACCTTTGACATGCTCTAATTTTGACTTTTTATTATCAAAACCTTAAAAACTAACCTTCAGTCTGATTCTGTCTTTAAAATTAAACAGGTCTCACAAGTTAGCATGTAAAGTAAGCCTGTGACGGTTACACGGTTACGCCACTAACCAACCGATCATTCAGTTAAACATTTACATTATTACGGTCCGGATAAGTGTAAAAAAATTCAGTCGAAAATTGTCGCGAAACGCTGACCATAATAATTGCGATCACGTTTTACACAACGAACGATCCCGTGCGACACAGACATATCATTTCCAATTTACAGGCTTATAGTCTTTATTAGGGATTTTTTTCTCATATTTAACAATACACAGGAAACCAGTCACTTATGGTAAATGTGGAATGAAAATAGAGCGAGTAACATTATTCTGGTAAGCAAAATTGTTTGTACTCGGTTAATTGTTGGGCGTAAAGCTATAGCTCAATGAAGTTGGGCCTATTTAAACCTATATTAATGTAAAAACACTATCCGTTTGCGTTACTTTTTTAGGCGGAACACAAAGCCAAAATGACATTTCAAACAAGCTGGCATACACTCATTCTGAATGAACACAGGATAGAGGTTTGCAAATAGCGGCATCCTCGCTCGTCATTCACTTCTATAACGTCTTTCAACTTACCGGCCTTTCACCTTTCCCACCTTCCCTGCATGCCTCTCACCTTTCCCGTGCACCTTTCACCTTCCCCGCCTTTACCTTCATCTTTCATCTTTTCAACCTTTTACCTCCATCTTTCACCTTTCAACTTCCCCGCCTTTTCACTTTTCCACCTTTTCACCTTTCCCGTATTTCAGTTCTGTCCACAACAGGACAGAATAGACCTTATGCACATGACGTCACTGTGGTAGAAAACCCTCACGTAGAGGTCAAGGGAGCTTCGTCATTGGCTCATCCTGAGAGCCCCGTGCGTATACACAATGACGTCAGTGCTTACGGTCCAGTCAACTTTGGTCCGTTGTCCCAAGTCCCAACTTCCCAACCAAATTAATCTCAACCACGTTTCTTGCTGCCACTTTAGGTGAAGCTCAAGGTGAAGGCCTAAGTTTTTTATCGAACCATGCACCACAGAGGACCCCATTTTTGGAAGATGGCGTTGTAAAACTCACGCATTGCCGGGAAAAACTTTTTTTATGGAAGCGTTTAAGGGGCATTGAGAGTGAAAAAATGAAAAAACTGACATAATGTCATAAAATAATGACTCAGTAAAAGTCATAATTTTGACTTAGGCCTATATTCCATAATTACAAGTTAGAATAAGTCATAATGATGACTCGTGCCAATTAAGTCATGAATTATATAAATCACAATTATGAGTTACAAGTCATATGACTAGTACTGGATTATAAGTTTGAGACGTAAGTCATAATTTTGGCTGCAATTTTCTTTCCTTCTCAATGTCCCTTTGCACTTTTTGTGTCTTCGCTTAAATTGAAGCAATTGAGGGCAATACCGAAATAAATGTTTATTGAATTGAATTGAATTGAATTATCTACCTTTGGAAAGAACAGCATGCCAAGTGAAACTGTAATACAAAACAGCATTAAGCATGCAACCAGGCCATAGGTTACGCCAATCGAAGACACCGAGAGAAAAGATAGCGGCACAGCGACGACACAGCAGATGACGGTGTTATAGATTGACAGACCCACGTAGTAACTGTCGTTCAGACCGGGAACGTTGATATTTCTGAGTAGAAATGAAATACAACTTGAATTTAATTTCACCCACAAGGAAATTCAGTTTGACATTTTGCAATAACATAAAGCAGCAGATTACTAAAGTTAGCACACTAATTTGTTTAACGGATCGTTTCAGCATTTGGTAAACCACCCCACTTACGAATAGGCATATTATTGTATCACGCACTATACAAAGAACTGGTTTCTATATTTATAAGTGACCTTAATACAGTCAGTGCAACTGATTAGGTGCTGGGCAATTTGATGATTGAAATCAGGAGGCTGAAGTGTGGGATGTTCCACAAGGAATTTTGTGTACAAAGTCTATACGTGGAGGATGTTTAGGTACAGGGACAAAATAAAGAACAAAAGAAGGATGTAGGGACAACTACAAAAGAAAGAACAAAAGTATGTATAGACAAAAAAAAGAACAAGAAATGCTATATGGACAACATCAAGAACAAATGAAGGATGTAGGGACAAAAGAAAGTACAAAAGAAGGACGTATGAACAATATAAAGAACAAAAGAAGGACGTATGAACAATATAAAGAACAAAAGAAGGCCGGGCGTAGGGACAAAAGAAAGAACGAAATAAAGAAAGATGTAGGGACAACAGAAAGAACAAAAGAAGGGATGTAAAAAATAGGAATGCATGTTTGTTTTCGACTTCCAGACCTCGATTGGTTTAGCTTCATATTAAAAATAAATGAATAAACAATAAATTACCGTGTTGACCACGCAAGAAAAGCTCCAAACACAACTACAAACGCTTTGTAGATTAGCATGGCCATGATCCATATGGAGTTATTTTCGGACGTGCAGTTGACAAAAAGCGTTTCGCGCTTCTGACGTTTCTCTAAATCGTCCTGCGTCTGAGGTAAAGGTCACAATAAGATTGTTTCAAAAATCATGATGATAAATCGGTTTTATTAAAATAACATTGACAATGTGAGGTTTAGTTTCATCCATAGGCCTACTGTTCTCATTTCCGCTCTTACCCTTTTCCCCCCCAATTATTATTATTTTTTTTACAAAATAATGTATCAGAAATGGAAACCGTTCATAATACCGTATTTCCGGACAAACATTGGATATTTCTAAATGGTAGGCCTACTCACAACAACGAATACGGTAAATATGTAAAACAAAACAAACAGTTTCCGAAACTGTCCTTGCATTAAACTAGATGCTGAAACGACTTGTGTGTTTTGAATTACTTTAGTTTTCTCCACAAACAAAACGTGGAACGTTTTTACACTGCTGCGTCCCCCAAGAAGTTCATGTTGTACACCGTATGGGACTGTGGATGCTGTTCGACTCAAGTTTTGCAATCAATAATGATCATCCTTTGACATAAGTTGTTGATATACCCGATCATAATTTCAGTGACATCTCGACCAATGACAGAAAAACCTAAAATATTAGATCGCTAGTCTTTCACGTGTTCAAACATTTTGGGGAATTTTGCAATACAACGTATACATTGCTCGAACGCCTGAAGGAAACAAGATTGCGCAAAGCGGGGCACGGCTGTGTGGAAAATCCTCCACACCAAAATGAATTGTCAACATTGTTTACCTTCACGTCACTTCCAGCTAGAACTTCATTGCAATTGGTTGAAAGACATTACTAGGTTTGGTCTAGGTTTGGACAGTCCGTTCACCCTTCTATACCGCGAATGGTTGAAATGCAAAAACACCAACTGCAAGGAGATCGTGCCCTTTTTGAAGGGTTGGTTGTCATGGGTCAAATTGCCATGGTGGGAACACAATCATGAGGTAATTCCTCCTTGTTTTGCTCCACTATTAGTATAAGATAGGGGGCTTAACGGGACAGTTACGCTAGGTGTGTGAATAAAATTCCACACACGCATGCCTCACAGTCATAGTGTTATTTGATAACGCTCGTGCCCGCAAGGATTTAGGGCCCCAACGTTGGAATACGCGCAATATTTCAAAAGCCTTGTGACAAGGGATTTTATATACGTTTAGCTTGTATTTACCTGAGAAATAGGATTTGTTATTTTCTCAATTTGAATTGGATCGACGATCTGCCATGGGATGAGGATTGCAAAATCTACCAAAAGCAGCACAGCAATGATACCGAAGAGATACCGGTCCTTGATGACCTATAAATCAAAACAATCCAACGAACACTATAGGTTTAGATTATACATTGACTCAATGTAGTAGTTGGTTGCTCTGAGTCGAGGATTGGGGTTGGGGATTGTGGTGGGCAGGTGACTATCATACTTTGATGTCAACCATACCATGGTGATTATACATATATTTAGAGCTTACTTCAAATAAAAGTCCAGCTTGAATTGTCGAGAGAGGGTTGCTCTAACTTTAAGTTTGAACACATTACATAATAATAATAATTTTATATCAAAGCGCGTACTTCACGTAACTTTCAAGAATGAATTTGTTGCTTTGAGTTGAAGGGAACAAAAACATCGATAAAAGGGATTGGGGGGGGGGGGTTACCTTTCGTTTTGTCTTGTTGGCAATGACGATGGAGTAAATCCTCCACATCTTTGTGAACATACCACCAAAGGCTAGCGTAAAAGCTAGTGGGATTAACCAGGATCGAAACTAAAGAGAAAACATATCACGATGCAAAAATGATATTGCAAGAAGTAATAGCTCAGGATTTGTGGATGTCATTGTTATATTGTTTTAAACCGAAGTTTAGAAGCTAAGGACTTGACACATAATACTTCAATTCTAATCAATTCAATTCAAACTCACAATTAAGTACATACCAAATGAACATTAAATCAAACAGAAAGTACATGAGATAAGTAAACATAATTATAAACAAGAATAATAATTATTAAAAGAAGTGAAATAATGTTGGCACGGCTACTAGAGGCATAGCTGTGTATTGAGAGAGTTGCAACATTGAGGGAACACTTTTCCTCGTTCACGTGGTCTGTGACCGCCATTTTTGGTCTGAATGCAGCACAACCCAATGGGCAGACTAGTCTGACACCCAGTGTTCCCCAATGCGTTTTTAAACCAAAACGGCTTCTAATCGCAAGTTGTCGCAACTCTCTCAATATACGGCTCTACTGGAGGCCTATAGACTTTTCCATTGTGGATAAACAAAGTGCGCCGGTTGGCATGGACGGCCGAATGTTAGCAAAACAGTCAATCGTGTTAAAAAATGTTGTGACCAAATTCAACCCTTTTCTGTAAAGATTCATGACCTGAAATGCCCTCCATGATTGGTTGATTTGTTTCCAACAAATTCAACACTATTTTTGAATATTTGTGTAACATTGCTACAAACTATGGCTATCTGTTTTTGATTTGCAGTTTTGGCTTTCCATAGATTTCCAATCTCGGTTGGCAGAAACTCGGGCTGTGACGTTGCAATAGAAAGGTCTATACAGCAAGCGTATTTTTTCCCCCAGGACGAACGTGGGCTATTAACATAAAATGGGCGTGTTTGACAGTAAAATACCCTCACGCATGCGTACTCGTTTTAATGTATTTATATCTAAACCTAAACCTAAACCTAAACCTAACCCTAACCCTAACCCCTTCCCAACCCTATCCCAAAATATTTTATCGGGCAATCAAGACTCAGCAAGGCGACTGTATTTCAACCCACAAATATAACGTCCAAGTACGCATGTGCAAGGGGAAATGTAAAGTTGACTACGCCCATTTATGTTAAAATACCCACGTTCGTCCTGGGAAAAAAAAATACGCATACAACAATCCTTCACCGATCTTGAACTCTTGGTGGCAGCAGATACGCCTCCATTACTGCGGTGGTACCTGGGTGGTACTGCTCTGCCTAGCGACGGGTTTGAGCGATTTGCAAAGTAAAAGTCCAATAACCCGTGACTGATCAGATGATCGCCGTGTAGCCCAACCCTTAAACCCGTCGCTAGGCAGCGCAGTACCACCCAGGTACCACCGCAGTAATGGAGGCGTGTCTGCTGCCACCAAGAGTTCAAGATCGGTGAAGGATTGTTGTATAGGCTTTAAGATGTACTCAGTCAATATCAAAAACAAGAATAGGAACGCAAGGAGTTGAATAAAGACGGATCCATTGGTGATGTCATATTATTATAGATACCAAACAAAATATCAAAATTTACAACAAAGAGTGTTAAAATAACACTTATTTCTGCCAACACATTACATTGCGTGTTTTAACAACTTGTGATGTTAACTTTGATTCTCTCTTGGATATCTATAACTGACAACACAGATGGTGTCGGTGTTAACAACCCATTTTTGAAGTGTAAGCATGAAAACGTACAGATAATTAAGCTAGAAAGGTATGCATTTGCAAGAAAAAGAAAAACGTGCTATAATTTCTTGATAGACATGGATACGCTGATAGTTGTTTTGATACAATTGATGTTATACACTTTTTCGTTGACGAATCATTCCTGGTATTTTTGATCTTAAAAAAAGAAACAAAAGTTGAGTTGTCAGGCGTGGAAATTGCAAAGCTTAGGTTTATTTTTGGTTGTTTTTGTTTTTCCAAAACGACGGCTTTGAATTAAATTTTGTGCCAGAAATATCTGTAAAGGTCCAAGCCAAAGAAAACACTGCTGTCAAATTAGGTACATTGTTTTTATGATCATTTTGGCTTTTTCCAAATAATGGTTTCTGCCTTGGCTCCTGTTGAGACTACGCCAGCATTTTTGTGAAGTGGCTTGCATTAGGCACATGTCTTCATTTCAGGAAGGCTTGCGGAACTCTAAGGAGGAGCCGATGTAAAAACCACGGTTTAAAAAAATACCATACCTGGCAAACTGCTAGCAGTGCGCCCTCTTCTGCCATTGATCTGTCAATTCCGAGTAACACAACACACAGGTAGGCCAGCATGATGCCGCACGCAATGATGTTGTTCACTTTGGGGCTCGACATTTTTATTTGTCTGCAGGACAAAAATTAAAAACGAAAAACCGGTTCCAATGTTCATTAATTGTCACTTTTTCCGACATCTTATCGCATAGTTTGTTATAAATATTACGACACTATAGCTAGACTGAACATTATGACGTCAGACTTCGAGTCTTGTGAATAACGCCAGATACCAGCCTGACTGTATGTTGCCAGATGTACCTTTGACTTTGCATTTATTTCACACGGAGATTTGTAGTGAATAAAACAAATCTACATGATGTAAACATTATGCACACGCTGCATGTAGATGACCGAAAGTTTAAAGGTTCTGCATAAGTTTGGTAATTGGAGCCTACTGATTGTGTTAATCCTATATAAATGTAGGTACATACAATAAAACTAACCTTTGAAAATTTCACTCAAAAGGTGGTCACGTTTTTGAGATCACCGAAAAACCGGAGCGAATATTTCCACGCAGGAAGAATATTCCCCATAGGAATACACAGTCTGAGAAGCGTTTCTGACAGAAACGCTTCTCAGATTCAAATTTTTGCGAATAAAAAGTGAAATATTTATCCATAACCGTAGTACTTCGAAAATAAAAGTTTCTCAAAATTCATTATACTACCCAAAGCTGCTGTACTTCTTACCAAGTAAGTTTTTATTGCCATTAATGTTCAGAGTCATTACCAAACGTGTACTGTGCCTTTAAGCTGACAATTACATCACATCGGACCAATCATAAGACAGATATATAAAGCTTACGTCACAGCACGTTTATCCAATGAAATCATTGTATCCAATGAAACCACTGGGGCCGTATCAAAGACCAGTGCCCGTCTTTATCCTTGCGGATAAAGACAGTGGGACAAGTCTACACTATAGCTTACTCACCTGTGTTCTTGCTTCCAGATGTTAAAACATAGAAAGAGTGTGGCAAGAACATTTCCAAGAAAGGAAAATACTGACATGACAATCACAAGGGAAAGAGGCACAGCTTGAAGTAAGGTGATCGTCTTGGTGACGTCGGAGTCGAAGGGTTTTGTTCCTCCTACACAAATATTTCATAAAATAAAAGAAGTAGTACGATTTAGTTGACATATGGCGTTTGGTGAGCCCGACCACAGCCTTGAAAGAACTATATAAAGGTGTAAAAAGACATGCAACAATTAAGGACCGACCAGAAGAGCTTTTGCCCATTGAGGTAATGGTGCTGACCCACCATATAACACTGTTCACTCATCAGTTTCCAAGTTTCCCAAGTGTACATTATATTTATATGTAATTTTGTCAATAGGGATTTGTGCCAATAGTGGGTCAGCGGGAGTTATTTGTGTGTTATAGCATGAGCTCCATATAGTTCTTAGTATATTACGCTATCGGTGTTCATCTATACGGAGACATACTATACTATAATTGAAAATAACATAAAAAAGAAGAAAAAGAAAGAAAACAAAATAGCTGTTGCAAAGTGCTTAACCGTCTAGTCACTGCACCGCCCGAGTTTGCTGAAACGATGTTTAGTTTTCCAAGACACTTGCAGTAAATTATTAGAACCGTAGTTCAATTTTTCAAAATACACCAATTTAAAGGCTAATTATGTAGGCCCTATGTACAGTTTTCGTCTATTTTGTAAATTTTGTCATTGAATAACATTATTATTTCCAATTCGAAGGTGATAGATCCCTAGGGAACAATAACTGGCTCTCGTTAACGGCTACCGGGAATTTTCCTGGCGATTTCTTTTCATAAGGTTAAAATGACACAATAGTTTTTGAAGCCTTATCTGGCATCAAATGCTCATAGTGATTAATTGCTAAGTCATTAGTTTTTGATAGTATCATCATGATGAAAGAAAATTAATTTTTGTTTGGTTACAAATGAGCGTGTTGTTGGTGAAAGCTACAAAATCATCATCATTAGCGTTACCATCTTTACAAGTCATCTGTGAAGGGTAGTGAATTCAAAAATATTATCTAAACTAGTGCCATTGACTTGGCCAACTGGCTATGTATTTTTATTTTTATGTTTTGGGGTGTTTTTCTGTTCTTTTTTTGTTTTATCGCAATACAATAGCTTGTGAGTTTTCCCTTCTACCGCATGTTAAGGTTTATCGCTTTTGGCGGCTGGGCGGTCCAGTGGCTAAAAGGTTAATATCAACCAGAAAAACATGGTATAGATGCAACAAAATAGGAAAGGCCTGACGTTTAGATCCTATAGCAGTCTTTCCCGAAAACTAAATAACAGCAAAACACACAAACAAGTGTAACTGAAGCAGCCAATGGAAAATTATATTATTATTATTATTATTTATTCGACCTCAACAGTACAAGTACAGAAAATACAGTACAATGCAATAACGGAGGGGAAAAAAACCCAAAACAGAAACGACAAAGCAACAAAACATAATGAAAAACAACATAAATAAATTAATGACAAACAAATAAATAAATCAATCAATCAATCAATCAATCAGTCAATAAATTAAAAAGGAATTAAACCAATAAATAAATAAATAAATAAATAAATAAACAAACAAACAAACAAAATAATATAAAATAAAATAAAATAAAATAAAATAAAATAAAATAAAATAAAATAAATAAATAACTGAACAAATAAACAAATAAGTAAATAAATAAGTAAAAGAAATATATAAAAAATTCTGATGACGTGAGGGCAAATAGAGAGAACAATGAAAATGAGCCTATGAGGGGAGCATGCACGTATAAGAAGTTAATCTGAGGAAGGACACAAGAAAACTACTCGACAAAAGGACCAAACAATACTATGTGGGTCAGGGACAACAAAAGTAAACTAAATTACTGATGCTCGGAAGCATGTTGTCCCACACATAGTAAAACAGGAAAACTGGAGACAATAAACTTGACAATAAGAGGGAAGGGGAGAAGATCAAGTTCCCACACACGCATGCTCCCGGGTCAAACCGGAGGGATTAAATAAAAACAATATTAGACAGGATTTAAACAGGATTTAAACAGACGGCTTTAAGTTGGCGGAGAAATATCGGAAGAGGACAAATTACAGCAGCATCCCGGATGTGTTGTGGAATGGTATGAGCACAGACATTTGACCATGTATTATAACGAGCCATTCTGCAATTTTGATTAATTTCATTTGTTTTAAAGGTCAGTTTCTGGCCATTGGAAGTTTAAAATTTCTTACAAATGGCTAGAAGAAGGCTAAACAATTGTGCAGGAGATGAAGTGTTCCAGTTTGGATAGATGATCAATATTTGATTAAATTTAAGGCGAATTGGAAGGTTATTGAAAGTTCAATTCGATGTTGTGTCGATATATCTTAGATGCTGCAACTACGGGCTAATAATTCGTCAAGTTTGGTCGGCCAATGCAGCCATGATCACTTGCTTGCCAAACATTTTTCAATGAAAATCGATAGGGCATAAAATTGCGACGACGTTGTGTTCGTAAAACATACAGATGTGTTATTAACGCAAATGTTTTATAACTGTTGTCGGTTGGTGTTTATAATAGCTCGATAGCAGTATCGCTGTAACGGTGATATGGGAAGGTTACTAAATTCTTAAAGTTTAAGCATTTTTTTTAATTACTATAGACTGTGCAAGTCTCGCGCGCATTCGAACTTCCGGGACCATAGTGGTCCCAACCATATGGAGTTTTACGTGGGCGAGATTTTGTTTCGTCAATTATTTTAGTTTAACGTAGTTTGTGACCTAGAAAATTATACATGTAGTTGGGAACGCAATACTAAGTGATAACAAAATATGAAAGTAAAACCAATTCAACAATATAACGAAGAAAACCCGAGAATTAAACTTGACCTCAGCTTCCGGTTATTGCAAAAAATTTAGAATTTTGTGCTCACCTACGATCATAAAACTTATGTAAAAGCTTGTTTTGGATGCGCAATTATAATCGCCAGATGCTGTAATTGCAAAGCAAACCCTTTTCATTGCAGTCTATGGTTGTTGAGGCGTCAGCATCCTCTTTAAACTGCGATACGGGTCAATTTAAAACCCGTTTGACCTTCACGAATCTGCGTAAGGGGTTTCTAAAAAGTTAACATCAAAAAAGCATCCTTGTCCCAGAGTTTCAATTTGTTTTTAATAATAATTAACACACTTTGGCGTATTTTTTTAAAAAGCTAAAACTAATTTCATGAAATTGTAATGATTTATTTTTGTTGTTCAGATTTTGTCATGAGATATAATTTAAAACAAAGATTTGATTTCAGAAATAAAAATGTTCTTCGTTTGACGTGTTTTCTCGTTCGGATACGCGCGAGACTTGCACAACCTATTAACGATTAATTTTGTATTGCTGTTTTCACCGCAAGGCTATACTTTGAATCATATAGCTACTTCCATTTTACAACTCCGAAAAGACTACAATTTAAAACTTGATCCGGGTTCCGAGGGCCTGACCGGTTTCTGGGTATGACCCGGAATCTGTGTCAAAATTAACCAGAAATGGGTCAAACTGATGCAGAACTAGACTTAAAATCCCATTAAATTAACCACTTTCCAAATCAGCCGGACCCTGAAGTAGGCCAGACACGATGGGATCAGGAACCTTGGTCAAGTCTGAACCGGGAGATTTTAGAGTGCACAGAGACAATGTCACGCTATTTTACCAAAGCGATCGTGTTTGGTTTAACTGAAATTAATTCCAACGGGATGTAGTGCAAATTGTGCAATTGCATTATATAGGAATAAATCCTTGCTGTCTGAATGTTTAAAGTTAAACCTCATTGAATTATATTATTTAGAAATAATTCACACTGAAATGTAAATGCACTGGGGAGAATGGGTCAGTTTGCAAGCCTTTAAAGATACATACAAGCAAAGCCCCACACGGGGTTTGGCATAGAAATACTATATATACTCTCTGCTAGACATGATCACTGCAATCCGACGTCGGAACAAAAAGATGTAAACATGGGATATTACGTTTCAAAAACGTGACTACGTGTCTAACGTTTAACTGTCAAAAATACTATGTTCTTGTTGTATTGTCCCATATAGAATAGAACACAATGCGAAAACTTGAGAAATATATAGAGGTGACCTAAATTAGTTGAGGGTTTATTAATTTCTTTCGCTCACGTTTGGCGCTTTTTGGCCTTGAGAAAAGGAGCAGCATTGTGGAAAGCGCTTCAAGGATGAGGGCTTTTAATTTATAAACCCAACGACATCTATATACTCAGCAAAACGTTTTTTAGTTTTTTTTCTTCTTCCTAATTTTCTCCATCTATCCAATCTTGAAGAAAAGATTGTGATTTTGAATTGAATTATGTTAACTTAGTTGGATTCCTGTCCTTGGTGAGGACAAAAACTGCACTGTGAAGGTCACTAATGTCTAGTGTTTTGGTGCTTCGTAAAAAGTCCCATAATTAGAGCACTGGTAATGGATTATCCCCAGAATGGTAATTCTGATTTTGGAATGACGTTTGATTTTAAAAAAAATCTTTTCAATATTGACCTCACAAATGGGTAGATGTCATCATCACAAAGATGGGCAGTGGTCACATCGAATGAAGAAGAGGGCCAAGATGTAAACCAAAGAACTGTAGGTCTTCTTTGGTCCAGTGACACACAGCTTAATTTGGTCCAGTGACATACAGCTTTGGTACAGTGACTTACATTTGGTCTAGTGACTTTACATCTTTGGTCCAGTGACATACAGCTCTGGTCCGGTCATTAATACAGCTTTAGTATAGCGACAATACAGCTTTGGTACAGTGTCTTTGATTTGTTGGAGGACCTTTCAATAAAAGGCTCAATATAGACATGGTCCCGTTTTAATGACTGAACTATCAGTGACTTGTTCGGGTGGTGGTATGCAGGGAACACTGCAAAAGCATGCAAGATAAACTCCAATTTAATACACAGAGTTCACTTACCACTGTAATACCACAAACTGTCGGTAGGTACAGTCCACGTGATTGTGTTTTGAATGTTGTCATAGCTGCCGATTAGGACTTCTTCTCCATCTTTGGAAGAAATGAGATACGAAGTCTTAATATGGGTTTCACAAACAATTCCTGTATTTCGCCAAAATTGAAAATCACGAGTGTTTGATACCAAGTAATGCACATATCACAACATGTAAGTATATTTTTTCTGGTTGCTGAAAAGGTATGTAATTTAATCTAATAAAGAAAGTAGTTTAATAAACAAGCAACACTTGTTTCTTGTATGCAATGTGCTGCTATTTTAATTGTTTGTTTCCGTTTTAATATAAAAATTGTTGTCAACTTAGTTGCCCTTTCTCTCTCAGAAACTACATAACAAAATATAAACAAATAAGTTGTTTAATTTTTTTAAAATTATTATTATATACTTCTGGTAATAATTATAGGTAATGAAACCAAAGATGCCTCATAAGTGAACTTAATCATTCTCGCTTGCAGGCCTGAGGAAACATGTAAACAAGAGTGCATGCTATGTGAACCAGAAATATCAGGGTTAACCTCAACTCTTCCACGATAAGTATTCTGGGTTCTTTTATGTGTAGGGCCTACTACCAATCCTAGCACAAGGGACCTACGGCTTAATGTCCCATCCGAAGGACAGAGAAATGATGGTAAAGTATCTTGCTCAAAGACACAGGTGCCACGCCTGGGACTTAAAACCACTCTCTGCTGATCAGAAGCACTGGAGCTTCAGTCTGGTGCTATCCATTCGGTCACTCAGAATAAAACATTGTTAAAAGCCATAAAACAAAATTAAATGCCACGAAACAAAATCACTTAAAATGCTATTAACTTACTGACATTCTGCTCTATGAGAAGATTCCCTAGCCGATAGCCGCCTTCTGTGAACAATATTGGCCCCTAAAAAGGTAAGAAATTAGCTTCTTCAATCAGTTCGAACAGTTTCAATGAACACAGCATAACCTTCCGAAAAGATGGTCTTAAAACGTAAAACCACTCTGAATACCATTGCATCATACACAATCAAGTGACATACTGTTTTTATGTTTCTTTTGTAAATAAAACACAGTCATGTTTAGAGGATGGAGAATAATGATTCCTTAAACGAACCGCACATTGTAGGTAGAAGAAATTGAACATTATATTCCCTACAAGGATATCATTGTTAATCACGTCATGTTTCGGTCATAGTAAATCGTTGGACGTAGTTGGACGTAATGGTTCGGACATGGTCCATTGGACACAATGATCGGGCGGACCTATGTGGTTCAAAATTGTCATCGAAGATAATAATCCATGATTGACATAATGGTGCGTAACGAATGTGTCGTAAGTTCCGAAATTGCAAACTCTTCAAATATGAGTGAGCCTCTAATTTATAGCATATTAAATTAAAAACCACTACAGACATTACATCAATAATATAACGCGTACGCCGTTTGTCCCAAACAACAATAAAACGCTCGCAAACATCTAAACAAACGTGAAAATTAATGGACTGTAAATGCCGATCTCAAAAGAAGGAAAACAAAAATACCTGAGAAGCAAAAAGTAAAAGTAAAAAGGATAACAATTCAGTTTCGAATTTTTCCAAATTTCTTGGCAGCAATTACAAACCTTATATGCAAATTCACACACAAACAAATTATAACAGGTGATCAAGTTCTTAGACGCTGATATAACATTGATAATTTATCATTTAAATCGAGCGAAGACTACAAACATTTCCTGCTTGTCCCCACAAAACAGGGCTAATTCTCGAACATCTGGCATTAGATAGAGTTCACTGAACATTTAGTGTAAAGAAGACATTAAACGTTATGTGCTATAGACAAGGGTATAACGACTCAGTTGTAAATTAGATCCGTTTGATGATAGTGGTTAATGGTGTGTCGGACACAACAGGTATTAATAATAATAATAATAATAATAATAATAAAGTGTAAATTTATAATGCGCCATGTCTGTCATAAATGACACTCCTGGCGCCGAAATATCAAATTTGGTATGAGCTTGATGTTAAGAATGATTTTATAAGACCATAATTCAATACCTTGTCAGGTATACAAGGTGAGGTGGTGCGTATTGCTGCCGGACCGGCCAGAAACACCGGGGCAAACCCCTTCTCTTTTACAATAAGTTAAACTGGGTTCTTCTAATGTGCATTACACAACACACGGGACCAGCGGCTTTACTTCCCATCCGAAGGACGAAGCAAAAATATAATAGGATATAAAGGCTCGGTCATAATAAAGCGACGGATGTAATTGGTTGGACGTAAGTGTCTGTCGGCTACAATGTGGATCCAAAGCGGTTCAAAATTGTCATCAGATAATCATCAAACTCTTCCGGACATAATGGTGCGTAACAAACTTGTAATTATAGTTCGCCAAATAATGGGACATTTCACTTTCAAATGTTCAGATATGCGTGAGCCTTTACTAGGATATTAAATTAAAAAGCCGTTACCGACATCCCATCAAACTCCTGCCGTAGAATGCTCTCTCCGACCAGCCGTGCGTACTCCCCATCACCGTACTGATACGAGTCCAGACCCTCTGGTATATCATCCTGAGCATCATGCATCGCTAACGCCAAGGCCCAGATTCCATCGTAGCCCATCGCTGCGAAGCCTGGGTCGCTCAATGTGATATTCACCCCGAGTACGTCCTCCATTATATGCCGGAACTCTGCAGGCGTCTAATGTAAGGGAGGAGGACAGAAAAAAAAAAAAAAAAAAACACCAATAAAGACAAAACAAAAAACGGGAGTGATTTTCTATTTTTAAATAATGCTATAACTGAAGGCGTTTCGTGATATTTAAAAAGAAGTTACTATTGACAAAGACATGTCACGTAGAAAAATGTACCCTTGACCGTGGAAAAAAAACCCGCAGCACTTTTTATTTTAAAACTTTCTTATCGACTTTTCGGAAAAAGAGGGCACGTTTGGAATTTGTTCGAATGTTCAGTCACGGAGTGTAAAAAAATACCGTCAATGCAATCAAATAACCATTTTATCTTACTGTGAGAAAAATAAAAAAGAAGGCTTTAGAATAATATGCAACTAAATGAATAATATGCAACTGCGAGTTAACAAAGCTATATTAAAACCCTCAAACGAGGCACCTGTTTCAGGTTCACGTCCCTTCCTATGGCTGACTGTCACACGTGATAAATCACTTAAGAGGGCTTATCTCCCATTTTCTAACCGCAGAAATTATGGCAAGACATCAAAGTACTCCCAACCAGATGTTTTCAATCAACTCAATGGGTCCAGGACTTTTGGCGACCACTCGCGTGACTTCGGTGTCATTGACATTAACCAGGCGGCCATTGCTTTGTGTACAAACTAATGCACAGGCGCAATGGGAGGATTTTTTTGTTTATTTTTGTTCTCAGCCCCTCTGACCCAAGTCACCGACCCCTGTTGATTGACAACCTTCTAAACTGTGTGCTATGGTACGGGGGAGGATATCATGGAGTATAGCATGACTGGGATTTACCACGTGGGTGCTGTTATGTTTTTCTTGACTTGTGACACAGCCACTGACAGCCAAACTCGCTGCAAGGATTTATTTTGTGGCCAATCTGTCAATCGGAGACGCTATAAGTAAATTAACCGGTTTTAGAACTCTCAAAGTCTTCTATAAACGTGTTTATATAGGTTTACGAGGACATAATCTCACCCTGCCACATCGGCCAACCTCTTTGCTGGTGCCGTACATGCTGAACGTAACCGTTAGGTATCCCTCGGTAGCCTGTCTGAGCTCCTCGGCCGTGCAGTCTACGTCTTCAACGTTATCCTGCCAATTAGCTGAATAGTAGCCCGGTATCATCCACACATAGTTGGCTCCGTACATGTCCAGTTTGTATGCCTTTTAGTAAAAAACAAAGTATTTGATAAGAATTCATTGTATTGTAAAGAATGTTCTTTTATTCAAATGGAATGATTATTTGTTAACTATTTGAAATATATAAACCCGCTTGCAGCCCACAACCAACCAGCTTCTCTGGAGAAAGGGGGGGGGGGGTGCGGGTACAGATAGGCCTATATTAAAAAAGGCCTAAGATTTTCGAGGCATTACGCGTTGAGGTATAATAGGGTGTCCTTAGCAACAGTCGTGAGCCTTAGTTGTAGCCACCATTTCGGATACAGTCTTAAAACTAAAATGTTAATTTACCAACCAAGTTGTACCGTTGAACAATTACATAGGTCTCAGCATTGAAATAAACATGTCGTTGCTCCCCATTTTCCATTCTTCGGGCAAATATATCTTTGTTATTTTTTTTTTTTTCAACCAGTACATAAACCATTAATCTGGAACATTTGTCAAAATCTTTAATTAAGTATATTGTATAGTTTTCTTTTAATAAATTAATGTATTTTAGATTGATTTCCAAGTTTAGGTGCGGCCTAAACATGTCGGCCAGTACATAGGTAATGGCGGGAAACGCCGAACTGTTTCAAAATTGTTTCAAAATATATCTATTGTATTAAATACATATTCTCAGATGACTGAACCTTAATTAACGTAGCTAATTTCACCCGGGGGCAAAATTGTAATTAGCGTTAAGAGTAAACTATGGAAGGGAGGAAATTAAGAATTTGCAACACGTGAAGTTGATAAACGATTGCCGTCGAAATTACCAGCGCATGGCACGTACTTTTTGTTTAAGTTTCATATTATCCCCCCCCCCCCCCCAACACAAGCCATAAGCGTTCACTCCTACGGCATGTTGCAGTGTATCGATTTGGGAGGCTGGGACGGTGAAGCGACTTAACAGATATACGAAGAATACACATTCTACTCACGCTGCAGAACACTTTCTTAGCCTCTTCTTCGTAGAAACTGGTTGCAATTATCCTTGCATCTTTAGCCTGAAATTGAGAAATAAATATTCCAGTGTAGAATGGAGATTATCATTAACTCCTTTTCAGGACCGTTTCGCCTTTCCATCAAACAAAGGAATAATGTAAACAAAAGCAAATGCCAGCGGTGTTAAAAATAACACCAGATGAAATCCTGCAGTTTGGGAAATGCCACTTGCCCTGCTAAATAATTATCGAGAATGTCCATAATTTCTTACCTTCAAGCTTTCCTCCCATTTTGGCGATAGAATTGGATGCAACTTGGACATGATTCACAACAGATTTCATCCGAGATAACTTGAACTTATTATCATTACGTACTTACTTACTTACTCGGTCGCCCACAGGCGGGCTCGAGTATGGCTTTTCCAAGTACTCGGCCAGTTCGTCTGTTGACTCCACACCGGTGTCCTTACTATCATTGTTACTGGTTAAAGTCTGACACTTTCGGAAATTCTTCTTTGGAACATTAATTGACCCTTCAAACCAATTGATAGACACCAAAAGTATGTCTACCATTTTGAAAATGAGATTACTAAAAGTTTGATACCTCCAACAACGCTTTTTTTGTTAGCTCTGATACTTCTGACAATTTTCGCCTAAATGAAGGTTTTGGTCCTCTCATTTTCAATATCACGTTAAACCACCACGGTCGTTACAGACCATTCCAGTGATGACTCTAACTCTAATTTGATTATAGGGGACTATTCTCAGAATGATAATGCGTCAAAATGGTCTACCTTGAGTCGTTTTAGAGCATCCAGTGGATCGGTCAGGAAACTCTCCGAGATGATTATAGTATAATTACTCTCTGATTCCTCGTCTATGAGTTCTTTTATTCTCTGGGGATGAAAGAGAAGAATATCATTCAAAACAAAGTACATCTGATTGGTCATCGTCAACAGCCCCCACCGAGGTAAAATTATAGACCTATCGTTGGCGGAGTGTTGAGAGTTCTTGCTCATGCTTTCATTGTTTGACCTCAACATTTTCGGCCGGAACATGGGGGTCAACCCATAGTGCATCAGGCCTATGCAGGCTCCTTGCATTAATTGGCCGCCATCTCTGAGGTCAAACAATGGACACGTGCAGGGATCTCGGCCAATGATAGGTCTTCATTGACCTCGGTGAGGGCGTTGTTTCGGCTTGTCTCGTCATCTGTTTTATAGCAGTCTACAAGATTCTAAATGACTTCTTTACTCGAGGCTAACACGACAGGCTGACTTGTAACTTCATCAGTGAAAATGGGGTGCCTGCAATACATTGTCTACCGCAGACCACGTAACTTCGATTCAAATAATAGCAATTACATCAGAGAGCCGTTCTTGATTAAATTTCCCTTGATATACTGAAAGTTTCGAAAGAGACTTCTAACTTAATTGAATTTTCTCATAACGTATAAAGACTTTTGAATTCCCATGTTGAATGAATTATTAACAACAACAAGGCCATCACATTCCCAACTGAATATCGGTTTATTGTTTGAATGCTTGCATACAATATTTTGTATAATATATGCGGTATTGGGTTGGCTTATATTATAGTGTTGCCTTGCCTCGCCTTTCACCCCTGTGGACCCGGTGGGAATCCCAGCTGGAGCCCAATCTGTGGAATGGGTTTTCAGTATCCAATTCAAGAGTTTCTCAAAGTGAAAAATATTGTTTACAAGATTTGGCTTATTAAAAATAAGCAGGATACCAGTAACGGACGGTGGGCCTACATACATGTGACATAATATTTTGGCTGATAACCTTATTCTGGTAAGCACGATTGTGTTGTGCTTAGCTACTTTTTGTGCCGTGACACCAGTTGTCAACTGTCCGTTTTAAAATTAGCGTTTAATACATTTTTTGTGGAGAACACAACCACTTTCAATGTGCACAAAACATCAACACTCACTAACAACATCAACAGCAACAAACCGATGGTAACAAGAAAATTGCCATGCTATTTGGCAAGGTGCAGGTGGGGAACTTTGATTTTTATTTTAGATTGTTGAAGAAAATAATTGGCGGGGTACTGATTATTTGTTTACAAACGGACAGCTGATGAGTGGCCGATGGCATCACGCAGGGTTTTAAGCAGATCCATGCATGGAATTGACTCACGGGAAGTTTTTTTTCCCTACCTCCCTCCCATATTTAAATTCTGAAATTCCTTCACCGTTTCTTTCTAAACACAGGTATATTTAGGCTTCAGGTCTCTGCTATAATCGACTTTATGGATTCCTTTGTTTCATCATTAGAACGATTAAAACAAAATACATATTGTCTGTTTGAATTCATTACGAAAAATAACATTCAAGATGATTGCAGGGACCAGAATAGGCCTAGGTCGAAACTGTTCTCCTTTGACCTTTAATTCCTTCACTCTAATCCAACGTTTTGAGCTTTGTCAAACCAAAACAATCGTAGCTTGAATACACCGAGAGAATTTTTTTTGCAATTCTGCTAATTGTACTTATACATAACTAGTATGATTTTTTGTTTAGCCTTTACACCCGTGAAAAAAACAAAACAACAACAACACAACAAAAACAGGCATATCCCACCAGAGTATACTGTGGATTTTTTTCTTCTCACGCGACTCGAAAGAGTACTGAGTTAACACACATCGGTGTACGGGTAAAAACCCCAAACAATATTCATTGTACCCGATGCAAATTCAACATCTGATATATTTAGAGTTTGTTTATATTTCTTCATTTTTTATCCTGGGGGAAACCTTTAGTGAAAACTTTTTATATCAAAGGTGCCCTTCAATTAAAATCATTCATTGCTATAGAAATAGAACATTGTAAGAAACGTTACAACGCTATAAAAGTAAATAAAAAAGAAGAAAGTGAGGCATAGTTGATAAACGAATTACATTCCAATAAACCTCAAGGCCGATCAAGAAGAAGAAGAAGAAGATGAAGGAGGAGAAGAAGAAGAAGACGAAAGGGGAAAAGAGCCAACCAGATAGGTGGATACTCGAACTTTAAAAATACACCTTGCTACAGAAACAGTTTAAAAAAAACTATAAAACACCCATACATAGCCTTTCATTAAAATCTCAATTTCGTGTACGGAACGGGCGCTTGGTATCGCAGGCAGGTCATTAAGTAAATTGACTACACAGGCTTTAAATTCGTGTTTTCCCGAATTGGATATGAATTAGGGAGGAACTAACTAGAAATTCTCTTGTAATTATTAAATGAAATGCATGTCCTGTGAACCATGCATTTACGTATTTTCAAAACAATCCTGATTACTTAACCAGTATGCTCCAAGTTTTGCTCTCACTTTCGGTACCTTATGGAGACCCAAGGACAAAACAAAAAGGGGGAAAAAATGGTTTCTAAAGACCGGGGTGCTCCACAAGGAAAGTTGTGTACAAAGTCTATGGGAAACAAAGGGACAAAGGAGAGAACAAAAGAATGCTCCACAAGATTGCATTTTTGAGAATGTGTGCGTTTGAACTTAAGGGAGTACCCTTGTGGGGTCTTTTAAACAATGGAACAATGGACCCCATAAGGGAATTCTTTGTTCAACCTGGACCCCACAAGAGAATTCTTTAGAAAAGGGAATAATAGAACAACAATAGCAGGACCCCAAAAAGCGGATCCGTAAGGTTGGGTGTGTGTGTGTGAGCGTGTCTATCCATTCAAACCGAGGACTTTAACAAAAGGGATCCGGGTGTTTGACAGAGCGAGGACGTCCTCGCTTCGTTTTCGTGTACAAACCCAATGGGGACGTCGCTAAAAAAAACTATGTCCAAACAATGGGAGAACAAAGAGAAGTTCTCGGTAAGCGGGATTCACAAAGGAGTGCGTGTGTGAGAGAGAGAGCTTTCGGGAGTGCCCCTGTGGGGTCTTTTAAACAATAGAACAATGGACCCCACAAGGGAAATCTTTGTTAAACCTGGACCCCAAAAGGGAATTCTTTAGAAAAGGGGATAATAGAACAATAGAAGGACCCTACAAAAAATACCCGAAACAACAAAAAATTTAAACCACTCACCCCTTTATGCGGCTCCGTTGCCGTATTCAATGTTGCAATTTTTGTCCATCCGAACTGGCGTACTATCCCGGCTTGAGCAGCCCCGAAGGCGGCTGACGATGTTAACATTCGGTACACATGCGGGTATTTTACTCGGTTAGTCAGGACTGGGGTTGACGCTCCTGGGGACATCTGATAATAAAACATTTGTGATTTTGTTTCCCCTTTCATTCTTTTCTTTAACAAAAGGCGTCTCCAAGGTCAAGTTAAGTTTTGTGGTGCTCTAATTTCCAACAGAGAGAGTGAGATAGAGGGAGGGGGTCCTTATGCGAGCACCATTTGGTGCTTTTGGAGTCTTGAAGAGAAACACAGTCCGAGGATTTAAAATAAGATTTGAAATAAAATTGATGATACTGTTGTATTCATTTTTGTTAGAAAAATTAAAATTAATAAAGATACTATAGGTAAGTCCATAACCTCAAGTTGAAGTTGTGTAAACTATCCGATTTAATACTCTTTCAGAGCGACATTTTAAACATTCCAACATGGGATATCTACAACAAATGGGTCTGTACATTCCCAAGAGGGTTTTATGCGTCAGTCTAAAGGCTAAATTTGATGCCTTTTTCATTGAATGCATTCAAAATGGAATTGTGACGTCATTGGATGTTTTAGGGTTTTGACGAAATTCAAATGCAATGGAATTTTAATGAGATGTTTTATAATAGAGACTTGCAATTTTGTCCCCCAGTTTCAAAAGGACTCTATTTGTTGGAAAATAATTTCATCACAAAAACTGAAAGTGACCTTCGAGCCCCTCGGTCTGTATACTGTAAGGATTGCTCCAGAAAGGTAACAATGCACATTTGTACGAAGGTGTGACAAGTTGGCCCGTTTAATATATGAACGACGAAACTATCTTTTAACCCAGATACCTTCGCCTTCCACATGATGATGGGCTCTCATCATTGCTTCCCATAAGATCTTTCACTAAATTTGTTTAGGGCGAAAATTTGTCAGTTTTTTCTCTCCAACTGACCTTGATCTCAGCTCCCGACCACAAACCAACAAATTCTACTGAAATCTTGAGATTTCAAAACTGAGAGTAGTTTGCTTGGTCGTATTTAATTTGTTACCTAGCAGATAAAACACACGATGGATATTAATTACCTCAGTGATATTCCATTGCCCGATGACCTCAGCTAACACAGACGTGATTGATGAAAACAACGGACCAAATATTGCGACTTTCACCGGCGGGGTGTAGATGAACTCGTATAGCTTATTGAGGGTGATGGGCAGGTTGTGCTGAAAGACAGTACAAACAAAATTGATTTGGCAAATGAAAATTTAGGGGCCAAATGGAGTGAAAGTAAAGATATATCAGATACGAAGTTTACTGAAGCAGTTTGGGACAACTGAGTTGATGGAAACAAACCAAGCAAAATAATATACAGACAAATTTACCCAAACCTAATAGTGTTGTAGCATTGTGTCCGCCATATCTCAAAAAGGCTTATAGACTGTGCAAGTCTCGCGCGCATTCGAACTTCCGGGACCATAGTGGTCCCAACCATATGGAGTTTTACGTGGGCAAGATTTTGTTTCGTCAATTATTTTAGTTTAACGTAGTTTATGACCTAGAAAATTATACATGTTGTTGGGAATGTAATACTAAGTGATAACAAAATATGAAAGTAAAACCAATTCAACAATATAACGAAGAAAACCCGAGAATTAAACTTGACCTCAGCTTCCGGTTATTGCACAAAATTAAGAATTTTGTGCTCACCTCCGATCATAAAACTTATGTAAAAGCTTGTTTTGGATGCGGTATTATAATCGCCAGATGCTGTAATTGCAAAGCAAACCCTTTTCATTGCAGTCTATGGTGTTGAGGCGTCGGCATTCCTCTTTAAACTGCGATACGGGTCAATTTAAAACCCGTTTGACCTTCACGAATCTGCGTAAGGGGTTTCTAAAAAGTTAACATCAAAAAAGCATCCTTGTCCCAGAGTTTTAATTTGTTTTTAATAATAATTAACACACTTTGGCGTATTTTTTTAAAAAGCTAAAACTAATTTCATAAAATTGTAATAATTTATTTTTGTTGTTCAGATTTTGTCATGAGATATAATTTAAAACAAAGATTTGATTTCAGAAATAAAAATGTTCTTCGTTTGACGTGTTTTCTCGTTCGGATACGCGCGAGACTTGCACAGTCTATTGTGACATTGGGCCCTGATCTAACGTCACACTTAGAGGCGCGTAATTAAAGGTTGCAAGTCTCGCGCGTAAAACTCAATATGATTGAGACCATAGATATAGAATATAATACCTAGATCGGACGCGCGTACATACGCGCCATTCATCTCATCTAAGCGCTTTCGTCAAGTGCATCTGACATTGCGCACTCTGTAAGTTTCCTCCACTGCACTCTATCAGCTGCCAAGTGCCAGGTATTTCGGTTCTTGATGTTTAGGTCCGTGGCTTTCAGGTCTTCATTTATTCTTTTCAGCCATGTTGTTCTTTGACCGCCCCTTGGCAGCTTGTGATGACGTATACACTCCATAAGCGCTTGCTTGGCTGGTGTTTCATCAGGTAGTCTCAGTAGTCTTTTTGCGATTATGACACTCCAAGGTTTCTCGTTGGTTTTTTCATAGAGCACCTTATTTGATACCTTTTTGGGCCACTGAAGGCCGAGGATTGAACGCATGAGCCTCCTGTGAAAGGCGTCGATTTTCTGTTCTAGTGACTTGGTTAGTGTCCATAATTCACTGTTGTATAGAAATATGGATGCTATGAATGCACGGAATGTTTTGAGTTTCGTTGCATGGGAGATCGACTTGCTGTTGAAAACACTTCGAAATTTGTTGAAGGATACCATCGAAAGTACTTTTCTTCTGGTGATGTCTTCCTCAGTGTCCAGTAGGGAGCCTAAGTATTTACACTTTTTCCAGCTGGTGTTAATTCCGTTTCTGCTGATGTGATGTTTTTCTGTTTTAGCGTTGTTTACCTTGAGGTTTCGCTCTTTAAGTACCTCAGGTGCCCTCCGTTCTATTTCCCTAAGTGGGTGAGCATTGTTACTTGCCCATGTGATGTCATCAGCATATTGCAGCCCAATCTCAAAGTATGATGGTGGACAAATGGCATAGTTGTGGTTTTCGAGTTCCGTAGGTAGGGGTTGGGACTGAGACTGCAGTAGATTGGCAGAGTAGTTATGATCTTTGAGATTCGGTGGTGCCGCTGGTGTTTGTACATTTAGTTGTCTCAGTGCTTTCGCAAGGTAGATTGTAAAGAGAATGGGACTCAGGCAGTCTCCTTGAGGTACGCCAATGTTGGTTTTGAAGGGCTTACCTAAGATTGTACCCACTCTAACTTGTAAGCGGACTTCTCTGAGTATGATTGCCAAAAGATGAAGTTCATCCTGCTCCAGCATTTCTTTAAGGTCTTCAAAAAGAACTACTCTCTTCACGGAGTCAAATGCCTTTGACATGTCAAGAAGCAAAAGGTGAAGTTCGTAGTTATCAGCTGTGATGGCCTTTTCTGCTAGGATCTTTAAAGTGAAGACTTGTTCTGTGGTGCTTCTACCGTGTCGATAAGCGGCTTGGGAAGCCGGTATATGGTCATTTAGTCTGTCAGCAATTCTCCTCGTCAAACATATGGCCAATATTTTGCGGATTATTGTCAGTAAGACAATTGGTCTTATGTTTTCGGGGGGTCCCTTTGGTTTGCCTGGCTTGGGAAGGGGGATGAGAATGCCTTCTTCGATGTCATTTGGGTAGATACCTGTGCTTGCTATATCATTCAGAGTAAGAGCGACTTCTTGAGCAATTATCTCTGGTCCATACTTCAGCAATTCAGCATTGAGGTTGTCTTTTCCAGCACTCTTGCCATTTTTTAATGATTTAATGGCTTTCACAACTTCTACTTTGGTGAATGGTTTGCTCATTGTTTGTGGTGGAAATTCTTCAATTATAGCTTCATCATTCAGGTCAAACTTGCTTTGAAACCAGTTTCTGATGATCTCTTCTTGACCATTTGCATCGATGACCGCATTACCGTTTTCGTCTGCAACCTGTCCGCGCCATTAGCCGTACACACAAATCCTGGTTCTTCATGGACGCGCTAAAAAGTCACGTGAACAAGGTTACGCGCTGAAGACAAAAAATAAAATAGGCCTAAATCATACTGTAAGTGTAAGGCTATACTATTTGACAGGTTTGTGGTACATTTTGAAGACCCATTTAATGGAATAAATAACAAAAAGCAAGATTCATCCACTCAACATAACCACCTAAGCGCTGAATACGGAAACATTTGAAAATCTTATATCACAAGGGGATAGTCATTTATTTTTCACTGAAAGTTGAATAAAGTTTTAGATCATCATAGTAGGCCTTTGGGCCTATTCAATTCAAAATGACAATTGGCAGAGGGTATTCTTTAACATAATGTTTGCATGAATTAACGTTGGCAGTTTTCCCCCCAGAAGATGTGAAGTGGGAAAAATTAGACCATGATATTTTGAAATTAAAAACTGAATAGGCTCTATTTCGTGAGTAATGAAATGGAGCTTAAAACTGGTAGGGATGTTTGCGTGTTGTCTGCATGGGAAACAATTATACACGGCTTTTAGTCGGTAGCTGCAGTTTTGTTAAGAGCTGGTTGTTGTTGTTGTTTTGTTTTTTTTACCTTTTCATGGCACGCTTATTCCTACGACTTATTGATTGATTGATTGATTGAATTTATTCGGATAAAAATACAGCAAGAACATACCAAAAATACATACATGTACATAACAACAGGAGAAAAGACAATGAAACAAGATAGAAATACTGCACCAAATTATCCAAGGATAGCCCAAAAAAGCCAATAACTTAGACTTATTTCCATTGGTGTCCTTACAAAAAACGACAAAAACACCTCCCCAAAAAGGGAGTATCAAGAACACGAACCTAGTCAAGAGCAAAAAGATGATTCAAGGAAAAACAAAGCAAGAGAACACATGAAAAATAAATAGGACAATAAGAAAGAAAAAAAAAAAAAAAAAAAAAAAAATTAAAAATTAAATTAAATTAAATTAAATCAATAAATAATATAAAAAATTAAAACCAAAAAGGAACCCAAGCTATGCTTCCTTAGAGGTGGCTTTTGTGGCAAGGTGGCATTTGACTAGTTTTTTAAATTGTTGCAGGCTAGTAGAAATTTTAATATTAACAGGTAAATTGTTCCATTCTCTTATGGCGGTAGCAAAAAAAGTATTGTTAATTGAGCTGGATGAGATTGGGACTATAAAATTCAGATCACTGGTCCTAGTGTTGTGCTGGTGAAAATCAGAAACCTTAATAAAGTTGTCACGAAGATAATCAGGAGTGGCATTACAAGTTATTCTATACACTCGGAGACCTTTATATAGCAAAACGGAACTGTAGTCATATCCTTTATTCATGAAAAGCTTTGATATTGTCGGGTGTAGTAATTCATGGCACAATACAGAAAAAAACCAATTTGTGGTAGACTAGGCCTACCATTGAAATTACCATTTGAAATATTATCATTGGAGATATACATTCTCTATTGTAAAGTACTTCCTGAGTATTAACGGGGTTGGACCTTCATTTTTATTTTGTACACATTAAAACGACCAATTAAAGGCATGAGATTAACAATCTTCCACCTAGACTCTGTTTGACCAAATAGGCTAGAATGACTTCCTTGCCCAAGGTATTTATATGTTAGTTTTATCCTTAATCCAAGCAACTACTGAGTTCCAGAAAGAAAATTGTCTAATCCATTAGCGTGAACGCCGAACTTACTCTTTAAGTTAACAAATGAAAGAAAATGGCCATCATTATAAAAGACCACAAATGACATTGGCACCCTGCACACTCCCATTGCGTATAATGCACTTCTTTACCAACTTGAATATTACCATTGTATAATATACATGTAAAATGCCCTCCAGAACATCGCCCTTATTGATTGATTGGAGAATGTAACTGTGTGAACGTAGACCATGCATCGTTTGATTTTTTAAGTAAAGAACAAAGCATTTAAGTAAAATACAGTAAGGAAGGTTAGGAATAGTTCAAATTAGATAAGTAGGCCTATATAGTTTAGTAAGGAAAACGATTTAACCTCCTTGTCCCTGCACCGCCCGGGTTTGCTGAAACGATGTTTAGATTTCAAGACACAAGCAGTAAATTACTTGAATCGTAGTTCACATTTTCAAAAGACACCCAAGGCTAATTATTTAGGCTCTAGGGAACAATAAGTGCCTCTCAATAACGGCTGCCGGTAATTTTTATGGCGATTATTTTTCATAAGGTTAAAATGAGCACAATAGTTTTTGAAGCCTTTTATCTGGCATCAAATGCTCATTGATTAATTGCTAAGCCAATAGTTTTTGATAGTATCATCATAATGAAAACAAATTACTCCCTTTTTTGTTACAAATGAGCGTGGTTTTGGTGAAAGCTACAAAATGTCATCTTCATTAGCATAACAATTGTTACAAGTCATGTGTGAAGGGGAAAATTAAAATTTATTTATATCAACGATTGCCACTTGACTTGACTAATGCGTACCACAGACTATAATTTTATTTTGATGTTACTGTTTATTGCAATACACAAGCTTCTTCAATACCAAGTAGGCCTACCTGAAAAGCATATGAAGAACGGATTTGAAGCTTTGCATGGTGGGAGTATAACTAAGAGAGGTTTGCGGTAACACCATGTTAAAATCTCTTTTGAGTAACTGTTGGTTCTGAAAAGAACCGGTAGTTAACGACTCAACGTTTCGATCAGTATGCTCTGATCGTCTTCAGAAGAAAATTCGTTTTCAGAACATTCATTGACAAAACAGTGTCGTCGGCTGGAATTCTTTGCCGTCAATTCAAATTCCCTTAATGCCCATGTTATTACATAACATCATACTATGATTCTATTCTCTACACATAAAAGAATGGCTTGGGCCTAAGCCACCCCCTTGCCACAAAACCCTCCCAAATCGCTTCTGAAAGAAAACCACTAATGCCAGAACCGAGAAGGCATAGTAATAAAACAAAAACTATGGGGGATGGACTAAAGTTTAAAAAAATCACGAGAAAATTATTTTTAAAAAGAGTCCTTTTTTTTTAATCGATGGAAACGAACAAATATATATATCATACACAGCTAATGTTCCCATATAAAGCGACCACCATAACCCTTTATCTGTCATGAATAATGTAAATATTCACGTATATGTTTGATGTCCCTTCAGGGCCACCATAGGCCTATAATCAAATCTTCAGTCGCCCATTAGTACAAGCATATGCAATTTTATGAAGCGAACATTGACATAACTGTTTTTACTAAACGGGGTTTATCCCCTTTTAATTTTGCAGGGGGATAACAATCCCGTATTTTGGAGTCACTCACCGAAAGCTTGCCAGAAAATAGGTACAATAGTTGAGCGAACGTAGTAAATATCACGACAAAATAGTGAACAATTTTGTAATTTTTGAAACTAACACCATCAGAACTAGGAGTTTTGCCGGTCTTTTATACTGTATTTAAAACAAGCTCATTTCCTTCCCAAAATAACATAGGGCCAATTCAATACGGTGGGAGTCACGAACTAAAAGACCGACCATGATGATGTTCAGCAGTACTAATAAAGCACTAGTTTGAACGTAGTCACTATAGTGCGCGTTTAAACTTTCAACCTTGTTCACGTGACCAATGGCCGCACTCATGCCAGAACCTGCGTATGTACGCGCGTCCGATCTAGGTATTATATTATATATCTATGATTGAGACCAAGTATGATTGAAACTCGAATACGCACGACACTTGCAGGGTGCACCACACTAAACTCCCATATAGTAACCAATAATAAATGCTAAATATTCAAAAATACTTTTAAAAAATCGTTTAAGTTTCTCAGCCTCTTGAAAACCAAATAAATATATTTTCATGCAACTAAACTTCAAGATTCGTCAGCCGTTTGGAATTTTTGCTAACTACCCCAGAAACCCCCCTCCCCGAAAATGTGTTTTTTCCCAAACCGACTTGCTGCAAGAACTTCTCCACTATCCAAGTCAAATAGGGCCAACTTTAACGCCTAAATTTATCAAATATCCTCAAAAGTTGAAGCACAGGACTCCCAGGTTGTGATAAATTCTTATGATTACACAATATATGTGTAATATATATAGTAGCCATGAATATAGACCAACTTCAGACCAAACCAGAAGGGGGATCTCTACACGTAAATCTTCATCAATCTCGTTCAATCACCCCACTTCAAAGAAGGACTGTCTCAAATTCTCCTTCTTACCAAGAACAACTGTTGAATGGAATATACTGCCTGTCAACATTAGGGAATCTATTTCAATTGAAACCTTTAAGTCCAAGATTAATAATATACAGATGTCAACTTTCCTGAGGGGGGGCCCACCATTAGTTTCGTCCGCTTGCCACTATTGCGCCTGCAACTGGTAATATCCCGTGTGGAGATTGTTGCAGTACTCGACAGATACAGATACAGATATATTAATTGCACGACCCCCAAAACGTTATAATTCGAAATATTTTGGGGGCCTACATAAAAATTATGATAATCAGCTTGGCGCATGAATTTTGTCCTATTTAGTGTGGTGCACAGTCTAATAACGCAAGATACTGACCTGTAGCGCCAACCAGAAAATTGATTGCCTGCCAGATCTACCTTTGACCCGACTAAATGTGTGCATGCTAGATTTCTATGGTGCGTATGGTATCAGTCTTATGGGTATGTTTTGTGGGCGCTATTGGGTTTATTGACCAGTGTCGTACATGTCTTTATCATTACGGATAAAGACAGGTGCCCAGTCGAGCCCTAACTATATATGCCCTGACGTCAAAAGAAGGCCGGGGTAAACCTAGCCTGAACTAATCTGACGTCACACTATACTTTCCTGACTGCATGGATGTTGCCAGATGTAGCTTTGACCTCGCATCCATTCACTCGGTGGAGATTTGTAGAGTGAATAAAACAACATTACAAACATTTTGCCCCGCAGTATGCAGCAGACGATCGAACAGTTCCTCCTGCTGGTGGTGTAGCTGACATACTACGTCATTTCGGAGCAGACCAATCATAACACAGATATGGAAAGCTTACGTCACTGCACGTTTATCCAATGAAATTAATAAATCCAATAAAATCATTGGGCCTGTAAGACCATTGCCTGTCTTTCGGGGGACCAGTCTAGTGTAGACTGAAAGTGGTACAATGTCCTCCTTTGTAACGCTCACCAGTTGACAATTACTGCCATTGTTACAAATTTGCGCACATGCCCAAACTAATCGATCATTATACATGTATACTAGGCAATATTTATTTCCCAAATTATTGGTGATAAGAACCACTTGAAGTTAAGCGTATTGCTCATGGATTAGACCAGGATCCCAAACTACCCACTTATAACTCAGACACCATAAAGTCACGCAAAACCGCTCGGATATGACAAGATCTAAAAAAATTATAAATAAAAAAATAAAAAAAATAAAAAAATTAAATAAAAACAAAAGCAACAAAATCCAAAAGAACACACAGCAAGGTTTTGTTTTACGATGGGTCGCTATTTGGTAGAGTTTGGGTAGGGGTTGAGGGTTGGTGAGAAGCCTGAACGCCAAACCTTAGAGTGTTCTTTCCTCTTTGGAGATAACTCTACTTCGTAAACTTTCGTCAAATTTGTCTTTTTTGCAACTTCTTCTTGCCTTTACAAGTTCTTTTTAAAAGGTTTGCAGAATTTTTATTAATAGAAACTATTATACTATTATAAAAAATAGTCCGGCGTCTGCCGTGTTATTAACATGAACTAAATTTTGTTTTTTAATTTAATTTAAATTTATATGTTTTTAACTGGTTCCCATGACAACTTGCTTAGAGATCCACGACTGAATAATGGACGTAGGGGAACGGAAACAGAAAAAGAAGAAAAAAGAGACGCAATTATTTCTCTTCACTCGAATAAGAAACTGATACACAAAGGGGCGAGAGACACAATGCAACACTTTCTTTGTTGAAATTTTGAAGAAGTGTTCAAATTATATTTTCCCCGTTGCCATAAGTGAACCGTACCGTATTCCCCTAATATACTGATTCAAACGCGTCTTGCCATTACGTGCAATTGTATTCAATTAGTTTGATTAAAATCATCCAACCCTGAAATTGATAGCGAGACACAATTATACACTTTCTTTGTCGACCTTTTCAAGAAGTGTGTAATTTTAATATTTCCCGTGGTCATTTGTGAACCACTTTAGGCCTTTTTGGGGGGTCAACATTATACATTTAATATAGCGATTCAATTGCGTCTTGCCATTATAGCCATTATATTCAAGTTGGATGAAAATATCACGCAACAGTGACGTCATTGCTTTTCACAAGATGTATTATATCGTTTTGACTCAAAACTATTCCGGCCGCCTACAGTAAGTGTATAAATTAATAACACTGGGATGCGTTCTCGGTTATGAAATTGTACACTTGCTTTTAATTCTTCGTTGTGGTCTTCTGACAAAGTTGAATTGTTTGTCTCCCTAACCTTTTTAGGGAGCCAATCAACCAGAGTGGTCGGTTGAAAATTGGGACGGTAAAAAAGATGAAATAAAAAGACGCGTTACGTAAACAAATATTAATAAAAAAATAAAACAAATAAGAAGGATTAAAGGAGATTTTTTAAATGACGAAGTTTTATTAACTTTGTTAGTTTTTAAGATCAGTTCAAGAATCATGGTCATTTTTAACAGGAACAAATTTATACTGGCCGATACTTTTTTCACTCATAGCAAATTTCTATCCCCTTGATTTTGATATTTCTTAACCCCCGTTTACTTTTTGTTATTTTCTTTCTCTCATTTTACAGATATTTACCTATTGGGCAATTGGTAATTTATGCTATAACAAATTATTGCCGTGAGCCTCGTTTTGTAATCAACGAGAATAACCCAGAATAGAGTGAGACAATTCGTCATTTTTTATTAAGCTTATTAAACTATTTATCTTTTATTAACATTTCGTTAATTTATCAATTTGTTATTTGTATTTATTTATTAATCGTTATTTTTGTTTGCTATACATATTTTTTTATTTTTTCATTTATTTATATTTATTTATTTGTTAAAAAATTCATTTATTTACTTAATTATTTAGTTATTTATATCATTATCTATTCATTTAGTTTCTTTATTAAGTATTATTATTAATTTTTAAATTGTATTATCATTAATATTATTATTATTTTTATTTGTTTTACAAGCGGTGGATATTATATCAATATCTAAAATATTGCTAAGAATTTCCAGGACAAAGAGTATGAAGAGGCACACACATCCTAGCTTTGCCACTGCGTGTGCATTTTTTCAAATATGCTAAAATGTTCAGAGCTCTCTTTCCCCTTCGTTACAGACTTCCCCTTCGTTACTGACTTCCCCTTCGTTACTGACTTCCCTTTCGTTACTGACGAACGTGTCACTGAGCATGTCTCGTTAAGTTACCGTCTCCAGTCTTACATAATTCTGTTCGAAGTGCTTTCGAACAGTGAGTCTGCTGTTGCGGCACAGTCTGGTGTTAAGTGCTTATTGTAACCGTTACGGTACGAATCCCACACAACTGAAGTCAATGCGGCGACAATTCCTGCTTGTAGTCTTTGGAAAAGATGTTCACACGAGCATTACTGAGAAAGATAAACATCAGTACTGGGCACATGGCGTCGATTTGTTAAAAAATCACTCCCGAAAACATGAAATTGTCTTTGAACATAAGTGGCGTATGGTACAGATGGGTTCACATTGTGTTACCATCCATCCAAGAAATTAGTAATTGAGCTGTTTATTTGCACGACCGAGTTGGCAAAGTAAATTTTAAAAAAACATGTCTGGAAACGAGGACAAGTCATTATTAAAGATCCTTTTATAGCATTTGGTTTGGCAAATTAGTTTAAGTGACAACTCGAAATGTTCATGACTAGAAAACAAAACTAATTGGGAATAAAAAAGACTTTGGCTGATATTACTGATTTTAACAAATGACGGAAATCAGAAGAAAAAGAATAATATATGTCACGGCCCAGGTGTACATGAAGAACACCCCCGTATAACTTTGGTATATTCCTACGTTGCATATTCATTTCAAACCTTTTGTTGTTGTAAATATCTCTTTATTATTTAAATCTACGAAGCGCCCCCTACGTTCTAATTTGTATATTTCCCGCCGTTCAATAATCTGGGCGTCATTCTGAAATTGGCCGAACCTTCATCAACATCTTGTTCACCATTTTAACAGGTATGAATCTTGACTATTCTATATACCTCTTTGCATTATTTCTTAAATCGTTTAACTCTTACCTAAGTACCAAAGGAATGTATGGGAATTCTAGTGTTTCTTTAAGTCAACATATATTTGTATTATTTAGTGTATTTCTAATCAATTTCCTTACGGTTGACATGAGATATGCGGTTCGCCAAGGTGGCGACCGAGAGTTTTATTGTTACTTAAGCTTAATTCATTTTCCATTTATATATTTGTAATTATTGTTTAACTTAAGTTTACCGTCATTCTGAAATTGGCCGAACCTTCATCAACATCTTGTTCACCATTTTTACAGATTCAATAAAGAACCAGATTCAAGAGAGAACTCCAAAGCCAGTTTCCCCGTGCCTATTTAATACAGTGACCTCACAACATCTTACTAGTCACATATATAAAATGCAGAAACAACCTAGAAAACGTACACACATCCCATTGCTTGTTTTGGTTTTGTTTTTGGGGGGAGGGGGTGGGCACGTCCCCATGCCCCTCTTAGTTATAGCTACTGACAATTACCTCTACTTTGAGGCAATTAATAGTCCGCATTTTTAATTAAATACAAAAAGTTGAAATACAATATTCACGAAAAACTAAGACAAGGTACATTTAGAACGATGGCTCCTTTTCAATTAATTGCAAGTGTCTTGCAAACTGCACCTCAACATTTTCGGTAGCTTTTGGTGGTTCGGGGACTAGAGGGTTAAAAATTAGAAACAATATGTTGCATCAAGGAGACAGGAAACACGATTTTGTTCATCTCAGGTTCTTTTCCTGAACCACCATAACAGCTAGTCAGCCTTCTATTAAACCTTTAATAACTTGTGAACCAATTTTTATAAAAAAAGAAAAGAAAGTATACAGGGAGAGACCTCCAACTCCAGCTCGCATTTAATAAAAAGAATGACATAAAGTCAATTTTGAATGACCTTCTCCGGAAATTAACTGTTGAATTACCTTCACATTTCAAGGACCGGTTTTGTTTTATAGCTTCACCGTCAACCTGTATCGAACCAATTCTTGTGTGCAATTGTTTCATTCTTTCGAGCGTATTCCTTTGATTTCGTGTTTGCTAAAAGAGAAAGTTGACCGGAACCACGCGACCGACACTGTTGGTAACTCTAGGAGGGCAAACATTTGAGTGGAGTTCGTCCAGTTTTGAATTTGAGGTTTTTCCCCACCTTAATAATGTGTATCTACTGTAATAATTAATTAACTATTTGTTTGCTGATTTTCTGCATGGTTGACTGTATATTTGGTTGTGATTTCCTGTACAGCGCCATGTCACACGAGGCAATACACCGATCCATTAAGCCACGCCCATTTCTCATTGACCAATCACAGCCGCGAAATCTGATCACCATTTGAGCCGTTTGGTGATCTTTGCACTAATGGTGATCGGGTTTCGCGGCTGTGATTGGTCGACTCGGGGAGGCGGGGCTTGGTGGATCGATCTATTAACAGGCAACCAGTTTCATTCACATTAATTTTCAGTTCTCTTGTTATTTACTTAGGGAAAGTGAGTTACAGCTAGAAGATTTTTGTGTGTGCTGCCATTAGTGTTTCTTTTGCATAAAGTGCAGTTGGTTGCCTCCAAGTTGCCTGAAAAAATTGCCCTGTGTGACATGGCCTTAAGGCGCTATATGAAGAATAAGTTATTATTATTATTATTACTACTTACTATTTATTTAACAAGTTAAGTTGGTCGTATCAGTGTCGTTTTAGTTGAATAAAATGAAAGAAAAATTAATAACATGGCACTTAATCGTAACCTCCTTTATCATTAACCAAAGTGTAAAATCACCTAAATGTTTGCGTTTTATGACAATGAGTTTGGAAGTTTAATGTTTTGACCCTGTTTTGCGTTTAAACTGAAAAATTGGTCAAAACAATGTTACTCGGTGAATAAGAAGAGTCTTACGAAGGTCAGAACTCGAGAGTCATCCGGGGCTTTAATCCCGAGAGCACGTATTCCAGATCATGGATATTTGGGCTAATCTTGCTGTGAAAATATCATGTTAAAAAAAAAAAAAAAAAAAAAAAAAACGTCAGCTTATTTTGCACGCAACGACTATTCATGTGTGTCATGAGGGAGATATTTGGCTACAGGGCCATCGCAGATTTGTCCTTTGAAAAAAGAAGAAGCAATTTCAGCATATATAAACTGGCTGTCATTGCTGACTATTCTATCTAAAACAAATTCAAAGGACTATAGCCAAATATCGTTCATATGACATCTCATGACTGTGTGCCAAATTCCATGCCAAATTCCATTTATGTATTTTATGCTTGTATCTTAAAGGCAAAATTTCCACAAATGTTTCCCCTACACCTCCCCATTAGGCGAGACGGCTGAAATTATACCTGTAAAAGCGTTCACACAGAAGAAAGTAAATTTAATAAACTTGGTTCATTTCATTTGAAGTGCCCGGGGATATTAATGGCCATAAATTACAATAACATCGACGTACAATAACTCAATAAGAGCCCATCACAATTACAAATAAACAGACACCCTCTGCCCTAAAATAGGGAAGAAGTCAATACAATACTCAATAAAATAAGAAATGCAAATATAATACAACATAGCAATGCGAAATCCGTGGCGTAAAGCAGAGGGGAGGGGGGCATTGGTGTCCTTACCCCTCCCCCATGTGAAATCTGATCTTTGTTATTAAAACATATACATTTATCAGTTTTGGGTAGTAATTTCAATGTTTTAAACCCATTGATATTTACACACAGCGTATTTGGGGTCACCTCCACGTCAGATCGTCTTTTAAAATTACACTCTTAAAACTGCCGGATCAAATTTGACCGGGAATTTGTCAAATTTGACATGGAACCTCTGTCAAATATGGGTCAAAGTGACCCGGAAAGCCGGGTCAAAAATGTTCCGGGTCATTTGAACTGACCGTCTTCCGGGTCAACATGAAACAGTGACGCGGAAAACAGGTCACATTTGAACCGGAATCTGGGTCCAATATGACGTGACCAAGTCCGGGTCAAAGAGATCCAGAAATCTGGGTCAACTAGTTTTCCCGGGTCATTTTGAGACGGGTCAGGTGAGACAAGCAACTTGATATGAAATGCAATTTATTTTTGGAATAAGAAATTTCCGTTCGTAAACGAGTCCTAGCGCATGGTTTAACTTTCTCTTCCAAGAATGTTGATTTCTTCCATCTTGCAAGTTCTATTCATTTATAATGAGCTGAAATTTAGTTATAAAAATAACACGTACGATTTTTTTTCTTCAAAATACAACATAATTATGTAGCGTCGGGTGGCTATTGACTTAAGTATCTATTTAACCTTGAAGTTCTTCTTTTGCATGGCGTGCACAACCTGGATCACAATTACAAATAAACAGACACCCTCAGCCCTAAAATAGGGAAGAAGTCAATACAATACTCAATAAAATAAGAAATGCAAATAGAGATTTGCACAAAGCTCAATGGAAGACAACATTAAAGAGGGGTTCCAAAGACAAATTCAGTTTTGTGATCCATTCGTTTTTTTAAAAGAGAATGGGAAAAAAATACAGTTAAAATGGTGTAAAATGCCACTTAAGGTGATGAGTTAAATTTTTGTCAAAACGAAGAAAACGTTCGATGGCGCACCATTTCAAGTATCCGGTCTGAACATTTTTATTTTTTGCAGGAAATGTTTTAGTTCATTTTTTTATTTTGACGATATTCAATCAGAACGGCATATTTGACATTTCGACTGGGACAGCAATACCTGTTCGAAGTGTACAAGACCCATTTGTTTTTGATTGCCGATAATACTAATATTAGTTGCTCTCAAAGAGTATCTAACAAAAATGGCATTTTTCATATTGGTTAATGTGAGGTACAGACTTGTAATTCTCCCCACATTCATGAGGACTTTATCTATTGGAAAATTAGTGTACCACAAAACTTATTTTGCCTTGGAGCCTCTCTTTAAAACTGATATTTTATGGAGATTGCACTGGCATAATTTTATCAACTTTTGATGTTAAGAAGAAAGGGGGCCGTCTCAACTTGTTCAGCTGTCTTGAATTTATGTAGACATTTTTAAATAAACATGTAAAATTTCCAGTATCTTACTTGCCAGAAAGGACCTTGAATGTAAAAAGGTTTCTCTTTTGCAAATAATGGTTACATGGTCTATATTCAAAAATCTTGAATTCATAACCTTCATTTCATGTTTCGATTCTGGTAAGTTTAGATGCTACCGTGTATTACATAAAGTCTTGCCCTAATCCACAAGTACATCTTCTCCCAATCAAAAATAAAATTAAGCAAAACCCTCGACAACGGTCTTCAACAATTCCTTCGAAACCGATTATTTTCTTTTCTGATTTCGCATTCAACGTCATCTTTTTAGCTGATGTGAACTTTTGAAGGCAACCGCATCATTTCCTTACCGTTGATTTAAAACTGAGCATGTCACATAATTTGTAAAACATGTTCTGTAAACTACTGCAAACATAAATGAAAAACAACGAAAATCTGTGACTGGAAAACAAAGACATGTCATTCCTCAAACTATAGTAACAAACGGATGCCGCTCTATCGCCTCCACACTGCAAAAACGTTGGTCAAATCATTTGTTGGGCAAAGTAACATCCACAATTATTGGTCGACAATTGCCCAACGAAAGCAATAATTGGTGTTGTTGGGCAAACATTTTGTTTGCCCATTTTTTGTATAAGAAGCGGAACAAAAGTTGGGCAAGTGTTGGGCAAATATTTCGTAATCTGAATTCATCATAATTGTTGGTTACACTTTTGCTTATGTATTGGGCAACTTTTGGGTAATTTTAATTAATCTCGATTGTTGGTTAAAATTATGCACATTAGTTGGGCAAAATCGTCCGATCATGCGCACTACGATCAAAGAGTTGTCCAAGAACTGGGCACATTTTACCCCAAAGTTGGGCATTGTTCCCGCCAAACGCCGTGTGTGTGCATTAAAAGCATAAAAACGATATTTTCCAACATGGCGAGTGGAGGAGTGGCTGTGACTGTGTCGTCTCTCTTAAACGAGCGGGGTTGCCCAGTGGTTATAGATCCACATTGAAGGTTAGTTTTTAACTAAAAATGAAGTTGTGTTTCCTATTCAGTCGTACATAGTCGTCGTGACAGTTGCAGAGCAAGCAACACAGTGACACTACCGTTGAATTATTTTCAGTTTTATCATGCCATTATGTGCAACGCCGCGGCCCGTGGCATGTATGCGTGTATGTTGTGCTGTGTGTGTGTAGTACATGTATGACAATACATGCATGTAACTATCACTGCATTGCTTGCGCTGCAACTGTCACGACTGTGTACAACAACTGAACTGGAAACAAACTTTGATTAGTTAAAAACTTTTTTTTTTTTTTTTTTTTTTTTTTATGCAAGTTCGCCCCAAACAAGGCTAAAAGCCACTCTTGGTAAGGGGCTATAAGAGGAAAATTATAAAACATGAAAAGAACTCAGGAGAGCTGGAGGTAGGAATTGATATTCCTCTTGAAACAGTCTAGATTGTAGGATGGAGGGAAACATGCACCAGGCAAGGAGTTCCAAAGAGATGCAGTACGTGGAATAAAGCTGTTGGAATGGCTCTTTGTTCTACATCTCAGCAAATTAAGAGTGTATGGGTGAGAAGAAGCAGAAAGTCTGGTTTCACGCTCAAACACTCTGACAGGAGGAACTAGGTCGGACACACTGGTGGCACATTTACCATGAAAATATCTGTAGAAAAGACACAGGCTGGCTACAGACCTACGGTGGGAAAGAGGTTGTAACGTTGATCCCAACACTTCACCAACAAGATTAACAATACGCTTCTGCACCCTATCTAGTAAAGATAAATAACAGGCAGAAGCTCCGGCCCAGATGTGACAACAGTACTCCAATAGGGGACGTATAGTTGTCTTATACAGGTAGAGAGTAGCATCAGGAGGTAAGAACTTCCGAGCTCGGTAAAGACAGCCAACTCGCATGGAAGCACTCTTTGCAATGCCTGAGATATACCTTTCCCAACTGGCGTTGGTGGAGATGTCAATTCCAAGAAGGCGAAAATCTGCTACCTCAGGCAAAGTCAATGGACCCATATGAATAGATGGAAATGTAACATCTCTTGAGCGAGACAGAGAAAGAAGTTTAGTTTTCTTTGCATTGAAGGTTACTAGCCAATCATTCCCCCACTTTAGCACATTCTCTAAGTCAGTGTTTAGTGAGACACCAACCTCACAGCGAGAAGTGTTGGAAGAGTTAGGGGAAACACAGAAGAGAGTTGAATCATCAGCATACATGGCGAGCTGAGACAAAACTTCATCGGGCAGATCATTAATGTAAACAAGAAAGAGAGTGGGACCAAGTACTGAGCCTTGCGGAACACCGGAATTGATAGAACAGGTAGGAGAAGATTGACCCTCAAGGGCAACCTTCAACTTGCGATTGGAAAGGAAAGCAGAGATTATAGATAGCATTCTTCCTGACACACCATATGACTGAAGCTTGTGGAGCAGGCCAGTATGCCATACTTTGTCGAAGGCCTTGGAGATGTCCAATGCTACAACACGAGCCTCACCCCTGCGATCTAAAGCCCTACTAAAATGATCGGTAATTAGGGAAAGCAGGTCACCAGTTGAGCGGGAATGGCGAAACCCAAACTGGCAGTCAGTTAGAAGGTCATTGTCCTCCAGGTATCCAAGGAGCTGTTGATTGACGAAGCATTCAAAGATCTTACTTATTATGGGAAGCAGACTAATAGGACGATAATTAGTAGCTTCAGAACGCTCACCAGCACCCTTAAAGACAGGGACAACGGATGCCACTTTCCAGGATGAAGGAAACACAGAGACTGCCAAGCACATATTGAACAGCTTGGCAAGAATGGATGAAAGTTCAGGGGAACACATTTTCAAAACAATTACAGGGATTCCATCAGGGCCAGTAGCCTTGGAGGCATCCAAGGAATTAATAATCCGGGCAATCTTCTTTGGAGTGATAAGAGGTTCAGATACAACAGTGGCTGTACGAGATGGAAAGGCAGAAAGTGGATGCCCCTCATCATTGAGTGTGGAGTTAGATGCAAAGTTGTCAGCAAAAAGGTTTGCCTTATCTTGAGGAGAAGTAAGAACTTCGGGTCCATGAAAAAGAGGAGGAATGGAGGACTTGTTGCGGTTCAGTACACTATTGGCAATTCGCCAAAAGTCCCTTGAACCAAGCCGCTGTGATGAAATAGAACTAGCAACAGAGTTGGCATATTGCTTCTTAGCATCCTCTAAAACTCTCTTACATCGATTTCGAGCTTCATGGAAAAGACGCTTACTGTCCAAAGTTCCTAAAAGATGATACTTCTTAAAAAAATGGTTACGATGGGCAATTGCTGCAGCACAGGCCGGAGTGTACCAAGGTTGAGAATGGGCCTTGATCTGGTAGGTACGCGAGGGGATGTAAATCTCCATACCAAGGTTAATCCATTGGGATAACTCATCTGCCGCCAAATCAGGACCAAGACTTAGAATCCACGACCACGGCACATCTGCGAGAAAACATCGAAAACCATCCCAGTCAGCCTTTCCAAACTGAAAAACAGTACGATGAAAAGGCTGAAATGTAGTTGTTGGAGAAGAATATGAGACGGAAACAGAGACAATCGAGTGATCCGAGTTACCAATTGGAGGCAAGACTTTGGCAACACAGTCATCTGGGTTAGAACACAAGAAGAGGTCAAGCAAGTACCTTCCATCGGAAGCACGATCCGGAATGTGAGTAGGTGATGAAACGATCTGAGTAAGATTTTGGGAGATTGAAAAATTATGTGTTGCTATACCAGGAATGTCAATATTACGAGAATGGGTCAGCCACTCCTTGTGATGGACATTAAAGTCACCAAATACCATGACTTGAGCAGAAGGGTGCTGAGAAATAGCAGAGTCAATGCTATCAGAGATAGCATCAAGCACAGCGCAGGATGATGATGAAGGTGAACGATACAGGAAAAACAGGTAGGTTGTTGAATGGAGAAGTGAAAGACGAAAGCACATGTATTCATGGTTGTTACATTCCAAATTGCTTTCACGGGCTAAAGGGAGAGTTTCTTTGACATAGACACCCAAACCATGTGATGGAGGGTGGTCAAGGCGATGAAAGATATATCCTGGTAACTTGAAAGAGTCTGAAGAAATGTCACAATTCAGTCTGCTCTCAGATAGAGCTAGAAAATCAGGAGAGTTGTTGAGAACAAAAGACTGAACGGAAGTGAAGTTGGAACGAAAGCCCCTGATATTGGAAAAGGCAATACCAAGAGGCTTTGAACGCCGCGCACGGGCAGGTGGATTTGCGCGAGCAGGTAAGGTTTCTTTATTCTTTGTTTGTGTAGTCATGATTTTTGCATTTATTGGAGAAAAAGAGTCTCAGCTAGTCTTCCAAGACAAACCACTGGGCACCCTCACGTTTTTCAGAGAGACGCCAAGGTCACAGCTCGCCACCGTTTGCCATTGTGGAAAAGATCGTTTCTATGCCTGGTTTTACGACGTATCACACAGGAGGAACTGTGAATCAAAGGGTTAAATAATATTTGGTTTAATTTTAACCAACGGTTGGCAAATAATTGTGCTCATCACCTGGTTAAATAAATTTTACCCAATCAGTTGTATAAAATACTGCCCAACTGTTGGGACAGGTCTATTTGCCCAAGTAATTGGCAAAAAGTGTGCCCAATGTGAATGGGTAATATTTTGCCCAAAAGTTGGATGAGTTGACTATTCGCCCTTAATTGGGTAAAAATTTGGGCATTATTTTACCCAATTTGTTTACAGTGATAATTTATTCAAATACCCAGAAAATGGGTAAACAAAAAATTACCCAACTGTTGGCTACCAAAATATACCCAACTATTGATGAGGAAATATTACCCAATTATTTGGCAATCAGAGTGCCCAACTGAGATGGGGGAAAAAGTACTTAAAAGATGGGCATGTTGATAGTTTAAGCAACGTTGGGTAAAAAATTTGGTAAATTTTTGCCCATTATTTTTACAGTGCAGGATTTTTTTTTTTTGAAAATACATTTTTGAAAACGGCAACCAGCCCGCTTGAACCCAGAACTTTAATATTCATTTATATCCTGACCTCTGACTCCATCATATGATATAGCAAAGCCTTGTATGTGTGGGTGGTTCGAATTGTACACCGTGACCTTCGATAATTGGATGATTGCGAGAGCCCATTGGCGTCAACAAAAACACGTTTCATACCGTTATGTACGGATTCACAATCCGTTAATACGGGTTCACTATTCGCTATTACGGATTCACAATCCGTTATTACGGATTCACAATCCGTTATTACGGATTCACAATCCGTTATTTATACGGATACTAAGTCCGTTATTATGGATTTGCAATTGTGTGATAACGGTTTGTGAATCCATAAAATCGGATTATAATTTTTTGTTGGCGCTAATGGGCTTTCATAAATAAGATTCCGATTTTTATGCCGAGTAGTTTTTTGTTTTTTTCTAAATAAACGGCGAGGTGGTTAAAACTTTGATAAGCTTCCTAAAGGTTTCATGAAATGGCATTTTCTTCTACTAAATTTTGGGGCTTATAATGGCTTGACAGTAATCTAACATCGGATCGGAAGAAGGGCGTATAAGGCTATATATAAACGTCCTTAACAGAAGGTCCAACAGGATCAACACAGTGGCTCCTGACAAAATATAAAAGTAAATAAAAGTATATATACCTTTACAGAATAAGCCTATAGCTCCAAAGACACGTTTCCCATGCCCAAGCAAGCAGAATATAGGTATATATATGTATGTATATATTTTGACAGAAAACCGATCAAACTTTCACGCTCAGCTCTTGAAGCACAGTTTTATGAATTGCTCATTAATTGCTCATGCACATTTTTTCCCGGTAAAACTTTTGTAATGTCCTTTTTCCGGGAACACGGCGTGTTACTTTACAGTATATTTTTGTGGTTTTTTCATGCGTTATTTTACATAAATTACAAACATGTTATATCTTGAGAAGAGAAGTATACTATAAATGTAGATTTGAATTGAATTCTTACCTGAGTATCCGTCCAATTCACTATGAGTTCGTAGTCCGGCAGTACATCACTCCTGTTATTGATATCTTCGACGGCCAGTTTGCATCCGGCGAAAGCTGTGGGACCGAAGTCCGGGGAGGACCCCTTCGTCAGCGGGAGAAGACCACCGATGTAAAGTGGTTTGCGACCCCGTGTGGCGGCCGCATGGTCTCCCGCAAAGCCCGTTACCAAGACGAAGATCCAAACCCCTTTCAGCGACATAACGTTCATCAACCTGTGCATACGGGAGAATGTGAGACCTCTCTTAAACCACTGTTTTATATCACTACATAGCAGTCGTAAAAACAGTTTCGTGGAAACATCCATTACCAGCAGGGGATCCATATTTTGCCAGTGTTTAAGATACAATCACACATTATCCCAAGATGGCAGCTACCAAAAGGTATAGTTGATTTTATTCTCGGTCATCAATAAGCTTCTTTCAAAATTAATTAGTAAAATAAACTACGAGAATAAAACTTGTGTAAAGTTTCTAAGTAGATGTACGTGAGATTACCCATTCAAGCAATGGATGCTCCCAAACCAGACCTTAAAAAAAACAAAAAAACGGAATACCATTCTCTGCCCTGTGTAGGCAAGCCATGTTTTCCCATGGGAAATTGCATTCAAAACCCAGGGTTGCACATCTGTTTAGCATAGGCCTATAACATTATTTAGTTTATCCATATATTATGCATATTTTTTTCACATGATTATTATGTTCCTGAGAGAACATGTTCAAGTCGCCAATTTCCTTGAACGAGTGATATTTTGTTTATTATAATTAGTTAGACTCAATTTTCTATGGTTGGTTGTATTTTGCATAATTGATTAAGCGAGAACGGCCTGAGATGCTAAGTCAGAAAAGGTGTCCCGCTATACACTTTGTCTTGACTTGATTGGAACGCGACGACTTTTCCCTAAAAGTGGTTCCTAAACTATTGCATCCCTTTTTCACGTGCTCTGTTGATACATTATGTACTAGCCCCCCAGGTCCGCTTTGGTAGATATGACCCGGTTCATCTCTCCACCTTGCCCCGCTTCTCAACCCCTTTCATCGCCTTCTCCTGGACCTCGAGGTTGTCATCTTGGAGCCCATCTGAGTGACGTGCACCTTCCATCCCCAGCCGTAGAAGTGCAGATAAACCCAGCTAAGATCTTTACCAATATCCATGTATTTTCACAGATGTATTTTTGTATATTTTATCAAGTGTTAAATCGTACTCCATTTGATGATAATAACTTCTAACTGAAGCTATTGTATTTTAACCTACACTTGTATTTATCAAATTCTTTATATTTCAATTGCTTGTTTATCATTTACATACTGTTGTTAGCATTGATTCGTATGAACAAATAATAATACGGTGATTCCAGTTAGAGAATCAAACCACATATATAGCTGTCCGTTGTGTTTATTACCGAGCAAGTTTCCCTTACACAACATCGAACCGTTCGCAGGCTCGTATTTACATAGAGGTAAAACCTGTGACAAAATTGGAGGCACCGCCCGGATCTTGCTCAATTCAATTCAAATTCCTTCTTGTTGTTCTTTTACTTTTGTACGATTTCGTATTTTTGATGTTCTCGAAGGAATTACAAAAAACCTTTAACGGAAGCATTTTCCTATAGTTGATTCTCATCTTGAATTTGTTCTATGAATGACCATACCATACTCTTTTCAGTATTTTGATATTGATTGCATATTGTATTTTAACCGAAGCTATTTCTCCCCAACTGTTGACAACATAACTTGTTGTTATTTTTTTGTTGAATTGCTTTGATACCATTGCTATATTTTGTTGCTTTATTGTATTTTATTATTGTTGTATCAACCGAGCACGATGGATTTCTCTGATGCCCTTAAGGATTTTTTAGTAGCACAAGGCAAAACATTAGATGACTTGAATGGGTCCCTAGGGTTAGTTCCGGAGCCTAAAACAGATAGTATTCCAGTAGAAGGTGCCCAGGGCGAGGCACAACTAGTCTTGAAAATAATTAAGGGTTCTGACAGATCATATCGGCGACTGAGGTTGTTTTCCGGCAGATCCCCTGTTCCGTCTGGTGAGCTGGACTTCGAAAACTGGAGACGGCTTGCACGTCAACTCCTGAAGGATGACAGTGTTCCAGAGCGTGAGAAGAGGAGTCGTATCACCGAGTCTTTAGTCCCACCAGCCCTCAACGTAGTCTGGGCCGTAGCTGATGGGAGCTCGGCACAAGAACACCTCGACATAAACTTTATTGTAGTTTTATTTCTTGTTTGTTTTGATTTGTTACGAAGATTGCACTTCAGAAAAACTCGATCGAAGTCCCTGAAGTTTTTTGTTTGCAATCGTAATTATTGATGTCCGTAAACATTTGGTGTCAGATATGACATTGGGGTAGTCCTTCCCATTGTATCTTCTTTGTGTAAAGCTGACTGTTTGTGGATCTACAGAGCCACAGCAAAAATGAGTTTCTTTTTTGTAGTTTTCCGAATTGCTTTCAGTGGCAGTCACGTAGGCTTATGTGTTTTGAGACGGTCCTTGTGGTGAGGACTGATTAAGATTGGAAAGATCATGGCAACAGAAGCCATGAATCTCATCTTCAAGTCGTGCTGCTTATAATATATTGACTTAAGATTCGATTATTTCGCAGTGTCGCAAGGAATATTTCTATGTTTTTATGGCCTCGAAATATAGTATATGAGGAGCAGAAAGCAAAGGAAGATAGAGAGGGGGGAGGTGGAAGAGAGGGGGAGCGGGGGTTCGAGAAATCAAATAAAATATAATAATAAAGTTAAAAAAATATAGGCAGCTGATTGTCTTCAGGATATTTCCCCCATGAAAACTGGAAAACTGATGACCAGATAATTACTTCCTATAAAAGCGTCATTTTTATATATTTAGATACTTAGGCCTATGCATTTTTTCCAAGTGCATAGTACCTAAAATACGACGGAGCACTTGGATCGATCAAAATATCCTCTTATTTTTTGAGGTGGCCTCAACGTCAACAGTGATGCCTTGACCGGTGTCTTGCAAACAAAAACCTGAGATCTCGACGTGTGTGAGCATTTATGTTATTAGCTCTATCGTAAAGCCGTACTTGGTTGGTACTGCAAAACGTATCAGTTTAAAATCTCAATATTAAACTAGGTAAAAGATAATGTTGAAAACGCATCTGAAACACCCAGATTGCCCCAGAGCGCATTCAATGTTAAAAACCTTTACCGGGCCTCTGTATAGCGGGCTCCCGGACCCAACGCTGTAAAGACTTGCGTTTGTTCGTTCGTCTCGTGTAATGCCTTGCACTATCCTTGCTAGAGTGTTGTTTCTACATAAATGACCAGGGTGTGGCACACGGTACCAATGTCAGGTATTTGCTTGAACCGCCCTCTCAAGTCATAAAAGGACCGTATATCTCTTTATAGTCGGTATTATTGCAGTTAACTTATTCATCTTGTCTAGCCCGACAAGGATCAAACTTGGTCATGTATAAGTCTATGTTAATCAACCAAATAAAACAAGGGGTCTCGACAAGGCCTAGATGTGTTGGCCAACATTTGATGAAAGAAATTGGATGAAATAAGAAGCATTGTGGCAGTCACGTTGTCACGTGGAATTTGCCGACATTAAAACGTTATATTTAAGTTGAGGTGATCACGTTGACATCACATCGTAGTTTGGTGTTGTAAAAATTGTATTATTCAAGTTGTGACAGCACAACAACGTATTTATTTTTTTGATTTTTTTTAAAACATTGTATATCAATTTTAGTTTTATCACAACGTAGTAACTTTGTTCTTACAAATCACGTTGTAAAATAAAATGTATTTCAGTCTGATTACAACGTACATACAATAGTGTATAAGTTTTAATCAACACATCGTAAACATTGAAAAATGTGAATTATTCATTTTTAGGCATCTTGTTAAATAGTTTAAACAGCTGGTTGGGATGGTTTTTATTGTCATTTATAGTAAACAGCTATTATCATATTGATTGACATCGCCTGCTTTCAATTTAATTGTCTATATCGGTTGTCATAATTCATAAAGTAGCCTCTCGAGGAGTGTTGCTTTCACATTGCCTAATTTTATCACAACGTAGTATCTTTGTTTTACCATCACTTTGTGGGTTGACACATAAGGATATTATATGGGGAAAACATGGGCATTCCCATATAGACAAAATATGAAGTATTTCATAAGGGTTTCATATGGGGGAAATGTGGGCAATCCCAAATAGGAAGAATACCCATATGGGTTATCTGTGTTAACTTTTTTTTTCATGAGCATTATTTTCTCCACCTTCCTCAAGCCCTGCAACTGAAACCAAATTAAGTGCTACTTCAAAAGTAAAAGTCTGAAAATATCATCATCAAGCATTATTTTGATGAGAAAGGTAGATGGTAGGTAGGAGAAATGATCGGTTGGAAGGCACATACATTTCTTGTTTTGTTTGCTAGATGGGATGAGTACGGAGATAACAATATTTCTACCTCCATGGGATTATGTGATCAATTGATGGTGGTAAATGAAATAAGAAACATTGTGGCAGTCACGTTGTTTGCACGTTGTAATTTGCCAACATTAAAACATGATATTGTTGAGGTGATCACGTTGACATCACGTTGTAGTTTGGTATTGTAAAATGGTTGTATTCAAGTTGTGAAATAAACTACAACGTGTTGTAACAAAAACGGTTTAAACGTTGTAGGCCTATTGATTTTTTTCCAAAGATCGTACGGCGCTATACGATCTTTGGTTTTTTCACAACGTCTCTATAGATAGGTTGCAGTATGACGTAAGTCGGCCATCTTTACGGGCAATTTGGAACACACGGTCATGCGTTACGCGTGAGAACGGCGTGCAGCACGCGCACATTTCACAAAACTCATTGCATGATTGGTTAGTGAATGACGCGGCTGCGTTAATAAATTGAGTGCTTGACGCGCCTGCAAGCCAAAATGCAGGATCCGGTGAGGCCCATATGAATTTCCATGTTGGCCCATATGGGACCTATTCGGGACCTATTCGGGACCCATGTATCCTATTGTGGGTTATCTGGGCCTATGGGACCCATTATGAACTTTGGGTGCAGGATCCATCCGCAGAGGCCCATATGGGTTAACCCCATAATGGGACCCATATAGGACCCAAGTGGGAATGCTACCTGGTATGACAAAAAAATGGGAAAACATGCTATAGAAATTAGCTAAAAAGTAATTTTGGGGTCAATTTCGACCTTGACCTTAATGCATATCCTTGATTACTGGCAATCTCAAAAGTATCATCAACTGAATTGGCATCCCCAATTTAGTTGGAAATGACACCTTAAATGTTTTTCTACACTATTTGGTTACAAAATTAAGCGTGTTTGTACATAAAACCATGCAGGCGGATTGGCGGCCTTTTGGGGTTTGACCTCTCAGGGTCCTCAGAGTTCAAATACGACATCCCTCCAAATCTGAAAATAAGTCTTATTGTTAAAACCAACTAGGCTTGAAATTTCATGATTTTCTCAAAAAGTGAACATTTTCAGATTATGAGAGCTTATCCCGCACTGTACTAGTACTACTTCCCCTTTTCAACAATTGTTGTATAATATAATTACTGTAAACTGAGACTTTTAAGGATGGTTTGGCACTTACTCGTGATTTCGAAGCCGAGAGATAGATTTCTAAACAAAAACAAAACAGGGGATATTTTTGGTTCCCCGGCAAATCATATTTCGAGATGGCAAAATTTTCTTATTTCGAGGGAAGGGAATGTTATTGTAGGGAAGTGAACGGAATTTGAGTTAACAATTTTGAGTAAATATAAAGACACTCCCCCCTTGTTATTCTCTCTTTTCAGTGTCTCCGTATTTAAAAAGTTGAAACAAATTCGTAAAGTTAGTGTATATTTGTTTTCATCGTATGTGCACTTTCACAAGTACCGTATACTACAACAATATATGCGCCTCGGAATAGGCTACCTAGATGGATGGTGCTTTATAAATGCTTGATATTATTATATTATTATTATCTGTGTTCATTTTTCCAATCCCCGTGTTTTGAAATTGTGGCCTTTTGACTGGCAGTAGATACAAGACATTTCGGCATTCAGCGATAACGTTATTATCTATTAATAGGCTAGTTTATTTATAAGTCTTGTAAATTGTGCATCCTTGACATTGATTGACACTAGCTTCAGTGGGTTTTGTTTTATCCAATGAGGCTTGCCATACGCGCGCGTGCATGCCTTAAAAATAAGGCGCTTACTCAACACAATTTGCAAAAGAATAAAGCCCCTGTATTAATATACCGTTTCTTAACTTTGGGGAATTCAATTGCTATAAGCCCTTTCGAAAAGACTCAAATTCTTGCTTCGTTCCCTTGTTGTTCAGGTAAAATCCCATTACATTATTTCATCATCCATTTAATTTGGAGGTCCTTTCCGGCTTACTGTTTTTTCTCTGTCTCGATAAGGCGATTTGAGACGTAGGGTAAAAAATTGTTATTCAAGCATAGGCTTTTATTCCCCTAATGTACATTTCTTTTGTCTGTTGATGACAAAGCCTTCCAACCAACGAAATTGTGAAAATGTTTTTCATTTAAGCTACTTGTGTGAGCAAAGGAATCGCAAAGATTTATTTTAAATCTTGCTTCTGCGATGATGAACGGTTAGCTTTGCCCTTCAACGGTGCATAGTAATGGGTCTAATTCCTAAAGGTCTTTCCACGTGAAACAACAACTTGATTACTGTATCACAAATCCTCATCAGAGTGCTTTCAAACTCGGAATGAGATTAAATAGAAGGAAAGGTGTATCACCTTTTTTACATAAAGCAGCATTCGGAATGACCTAACATGATGACCTTTCTGCATACATTCATCTTAAAGTGTTTCTCCTTGCTCCGCTTTCCAGCCCGCGAGACTCCTCTGTTCCGTCGAAAAATAAAGGTATTGGCTCAAGCACCTTATTTACTTTTGGACCACATTACCCCAGTAACATAACACATTTAAGGTGTGGAGGGAAAAATGGATAAAAGCTATGAGGGAAATGTGCTAATAGAAGCTCTAGGAGAAAATTAGTTAAAGTTGTGGAAGGAAAAGTGGTTAGAAGCTGTAGAAAGAAAAATGTTAAAAGAAGGTTTTGTATTTTTAATTATTTTACATCAGACCTTACCAAGTTGACTTTTTATACATACCGATTGTGCTTTTCTGAAATTGCCATTCACTGCATGTGGTGTGTCTCTTTCTTCGGAACATCTAAGACCTCAGAAATGTCACACAGCTTCTCAGTTCAGTGACAGACGATGACTGCAAATTGCTACTAGGTCTTGGCTCAGGACATTACCGTGGAACTCATTCAGTATAACCTTGATTGGGAAAAAGAAAAGCTTTAATCTCAAACTCCTTAAGGAATGTGTACACTGAAATCAGTTGGAAACATGACAGTTCCTTTGAACAAAGACTAGGCAATACTACATTGCCCAGTCCTTGTGCGTTTGTTGCTGTTTTGAAGTGTCGTCCTGTTGTATAGTACAAAAGCTATGCTCCACCTTTACTTCACACAATATTTATGTTCACAGTCAATCGACGTGCTTTTAACGTGAAATTAATTATTTGCATCTTTTTATTTCTTGAAACATGTTTTATTTTTTTCTGCCAAAAACTTTCATTATAGGGGACGTCAATTTGAAATAAGTGTCGTATTAAAAAAAAGACTTTGTCTGGTTATTCAAACTGTTTAATGAAAAGTTCACATATTTTCTAGACCTACACCTCTTAATCTAAGCCATTCTTAATCATTTGTAAAAATACCTTGTTATTTCTGCACCCTCAGGACTTCACCATCAGCGAGCACTTTCTTCTTCTTCTTACCCCTTTTCCCTTTTAGTAGGCTTGCCTTTTTATACGCCGCTCAATAAACGGATAACAGTTTTGCTATGTTTTCTAAAACTCACAGTTTTGTGTTGATTAGGGATGGTTTTGTTTTAAATTTAGAAAATTTAATGATCATGGTTCATTTGTTTTATAGATGAAACAGGCAGGCACCGTTCTTTTGACACATGAGTATAGGCCAAATAAATCCAATACTGAGGTGAGCATTCTGCAGAAACTCATGGGGAGGGAATCTGGTCAGATCTGCTCTTACCATTCGATGTCCCCCAAGATCTTGTCCAACTTTTGTATATCTCCACATCGTCAGCAAACCTATACCACACACTCCATAGAAACCTTCAACTTCAATGGTCAGCAAGAGTCGGTGAAAAAATCTGAAAAACAATACAAACAAGGCTTGGTAAAACCTGCTCAATGACACCTCTACTCTTGGGTAAAGCACAAAACCACTAATTAGTTAATAACTAATTATTTGTTTAAACTTTAATGTGTTAGCTGGGATAGCTAATTATTGCGAAAAAATTCATTGACCGTCTTCACGTTGGATGCTGTCGCTTATTATAAGTTTATGTACACTGCTTCAAAAAGGTATAGGATCTAAAATCCCGGCCATATCTCGTAAAGAGAAACATTCCCGTTGTGGGAGTATTTTCTACAGCTGTCTTCAAATGAAATATCAACAATTTCGTAGTCCTCGGCATGCACTCACCTCCGTGGCGGCTTAATGAAGCATGTCTCACAAACTGTATCCGTTTACACACTACTAAATAAGTTCAAAATCACTGTTTTTAAAATAGATTATTGACAGTTTGCTGGGTTTCTAATTTGAAGACAGAAAAGGCAGTGGTTGTTTAGAAGAACAAGTGTAGAGCCATGAGTACGCAGGAAACGCGGAAACGTCTTACAAACATATTCTCGGCGGTCAAAGAATGCATGGAATTTGCGTGATGTATGAAACTCCTGAAGGGACAAAGAGGGGGCTGTATTAGCTGTTTCTACGCTTTGGTACCTTGGTGTTATCAATCTAAGTAAGGACAAGTGCGTGCATTGAGCTGCAACGGAAATATTTTGAATAAAACCGCCTGGATAGGCTGTATCTATATAGCCCACCTTGTTGGGCTGTTATGGCTCTCTTTTAACATCGGTCTTATCATAGTCGCCATTACAGCCCACCAACTATACATGTCTAAAACTCTAAGTTTTAAAAGTACGAGCAAGTCGTACCACTTTGATTGCAAGTTTATCCCACTTATGAACATCCAATAATACTCCAACTTACTTCATTTTATTCCTTACATTTGGCGAATTATTATGATACATGCCAGGACTCACCAAAAGATGACTTCATCCAGATGTGATGTTTTGAAAAATGGCAAACAAAAAACGGTGTACAAAAATTACATTGAAGTTCGTCGTGCCAGAGATCGCACCGTGTAATCCCTGGCTACACGGCAGTGTACGGTTGAATGGCTTCTGACTGACACCCCACGAACAAAGATATTGACAAAACAGGGAGACCGCCAACATAGGGTTAGATAGCTCAGTTGAAATGATAGATATCGCCGGCACGTTAATCCGGAGGTCGTTGGTTCAAATCCCGCTCAGTCAATTTTTCTTTGTTCGACCCCAAAATCATTTTAAAATTTACCCAGTCAGTTTCCCTTGTGGTTTATTATTTGTAACAAAATTTTAACATTTCCACTTGCACACAAGTACGGAAGCGTATATGACCATCATTTTACTGCGTTACCGAGATAATTTATCATTGAAACACAGAATCATACACTAGTTATTACGGTTTTCAGAGTTAAATTTGTCAGAAACACAGAATTCAAAGATAACATATCTTAACAAACATAAATCAATGATAACATATCTTGGAAATATGGAAATCGAAGATAATGCATCTTAGAAGTATTGAAATCAGTGAGGAGCACGTTTGTGAATCCCGCTTACCGAGGACTTCTCTTTGTTCTCCCATAATATTTGGACATAGTTTTTTTTTAGCGACGTCCCCATTGGGTTCGTACACGAAAACGAAGCGAGTGAGGACGTCCTCGCTCTGTCAAACACCCGAATCCCTTTTGTTAAAGTCCTCGGTTTGAATGGATAGACACGCTCACCCACACACACGCACCCCCCCCCCCCCCCCCCCTCCCAAACATATTCTGCCTTACTCCCCCCACACCATAAACTGAGGATCAAACAAACTCCAGACGAAAAATAATGTTGGCATGAATGCATGGGTACATTCTCGGACAAAGAGTTGGAGGCATTTTATTTTATTTGTTTGTTTGTTTGTTTGTTTGCTTGTTTTTTTTACGTAATGAAACACAGTAAGGGTGCCCAGTGAAAGCCTTTTTGAGCCAGCATATCCGACGCTTTCAAGCCATCGACTACAAATTAATTCCTGTATGAAATTTAGTTCGCTATACTGTACATGTACCCATCTCAAGGGTTTGATAAAACCCATTATCCAAACCCGGTAATCTCTGACAGAACGTTTGTGTTAATTGAATAGTTTTTTTCTCTACTTTTACAGGTACTTCTTACCTGGCACAGTAGCTATTTTCAGTTATCTTGGTATTGTATATCAAAAAAGAGAGCACTGATTTTCAGAGAAAGACGCCCATTCACACGTAGAGAGGGTCGACGACAGTTTATGATGGCTTTGCAATTGGTGTCTCACAAACTTCACAAATATTTCTCGCGTGCTTATTGTTTTACAAAACACGGGTCTAAGAAGCTGATGTTATAGTCGTCGGGAGTGGAATCTTCGGGACAAGCGTAGCCTATTTCTTGGGGATCATGGACGCTGCTAGACGTACTCATGCAGCCTCCTTTGAGGGTCTTTGTCATACAAGGAGATGACACGGTAATAAATATTAAAGGCAAAGAATACCTTTGGTTTTTGGAACCGTTCGATTGTTTTTATCCAATATAATAGAAGATACAACTAGAGATTCAGTTTTGTTTATTACAAAAACAAGGTGTTTGTGAATGTCTTCAAATTATGATGGAACGAATTGGTGACGACATTAACCTGGCCAGTCCAATGTCTGGTTTATCAGTTTTAAAAAATTCAAATAATAAACATCAACTTACGGTTTGAACCGGAATTTAATGTCAAATTGGGTCACATTTTGGGTAGCGCTTGTTGAGATTTAATAGATCTTTCTCATGACGAAAAGATTGTACAAATTTGTGGTTCAGAAGCTATGATTTTTTGAACACAGCGTAACCTTCCGAAAAGATGGTCTTAAAACGTACAACCACTCTGAATACCATTGCATCTTAATACACAATCAAGTGACATATTGTTTTGATGTTTTATTCAATTAAAAAGCCGTTACCGACATCCCATCAAACTCCTGCCGTAGAATGCTCTCTCCGACCAGCCGTGCGTATACTCCCCATCACCGTACTCCCCATCACCGTACTGATACGAGTCCAGACCCTCTGGTATATCATCCTGAGCATCATGCATCGCTAATGCCAAGGCCCAGATTCCATCGTAGCCCATCGCTGCGGAGCCTGGGTCGCTCAATGTGATATTCACCCCAAGTTCGTCCTCCATTATATGCCGGAACTCTACAGGCGTCTAATGTAAGGGAGGAGGACAAAACAAACATAAATAAAACACCAATAAAGACAAAAACAAACGGGAGTGATTTTCTATTTTTAAATAATGCTATAACTGAAGGCGTTTCGTGATATTTAAAAAGAAGTCACTATTGACAAAGACATGTCAGGTAGAAAAAAATGTACCCTTGACCGTGGAAAAAATCGCAGCACTTTTTAATTAAAAACTTTCTTAGCAACTTTTCGGAAATACCGGGCACGTTTGGAATTTGTTCTAATGTTCATAAATTACAAACTCATTTGTTTGCTGAAAAATGTCAGGAACTGTAAAAATTACCGTCATTGAAAAATGCAAACAAATAACAATTTTTATCTTCCTGTGAGAATAAAGACAAAAACAAACGGGAGTGATTTTTTATTTTTAATTGATGCTATAACTGAAGGCGTTTCCGTGATATTTAAAAAAGGAAGTCACTATTGACAAAGACAAGTCAGGCATAAAAATTTACCCTTGACCGTGGAAAAAAAAAATATAAACGTGTTTAGGTTTACGAGGACATAATCTCACCCTGCCACATCGGCCAACCTCTTTGCTGGTGCCGTACATGCTGAACGTGACCGTTAGGTATCCCTCAGTAGCCTTTCTGAGCTCCTCGGCTGTGCAGTCCACGTCTTCAACGTTATCCTGCCAATTAGCTGAATAGTAGCCCGGTATCATCCACACATAGTTGGCTCCGTACATGTCCAGTTTGTATGCCTTTTAGTATAAAAAGGGGTTTCAGTATTTGATAAGTCGAGAATTCATTGTATTGTTAAGAATGTTTTTTCAGTCATTGGAATGATTGTTTGTCAACTGTTTGAAAAATATAAATTTGCTTGCAGCCCCAAACCAACCAGCTTCTCTGGGGAAAGGGGGGGGGGTAATACAGATAGGCCTAGATTAAAAAAAGGGCCTCAGATTTTCACGTCAATACGCGTTGAGGTATAAGATGTCCTTAGCAACAGTCGTGAGCCTTAGTTGTGGCCACCACTTCGGATACAGTCTAAAAACTAAAATGTTAATTTACCAACCAAGTTGTACTGCCCTCATAGGTCTCAGCATTGAAATAAACATGTCGTTGCTCCCCATTATCCATTCTTCAGGCAAATATATCTTTGTTATTTTTCTCTTATTCAACCAGTACATAAACCATTAATCTGGAACATTTGTCAAGATCTTTAATTAAGTATATTGTATAGTTTTCTTTTAATAAAATAATGTATTTTAGATTGATTTCCAAGTTTAGGTGCGGCCTAAACATGTCGGCCAGTACATAGGTAATGGCGGGAAACGCCGAACTGTTTCAATATTGTTTTGCTGAAAAATATATCTATTGTGAAGAATACATATTCCCAGATGACTTAACCTTTTAAACGTTACTAATTTCACCCGGGGGCAAAACTGTAATTAGCGTTAACAAGTCAATGGAAGGGAGGAAATTAAGAATTTACAACACATAGTTGATAAACGATTGCCGTCGAAATTACCAGCGCATGGCACGTACTTTTTGTTTTAGTTTAATATAACTCCTCTCCCCCTTCCCCAACACTAGCCATAAGCGTTCACCCCTACGGCATGTTGCAATGTATCGCTTTGGGAGGCTGGGGCGGTGAAGCGACTAAACAGATATCCGAAGAATACACATTCTACTCACGCTGCAGAACACTTTCTTAGCCTCTTTTTCGTAGAAACTGGTTGCAATTATCCTTGCATCTTTAGCCTGAAATTGAGAAATAAATATTCCAGTGTAGAATGGTGATTATCATTTTAATGATAGTTAAAACTCCTTTTCAAGATCGTTTCGCCTTTCCATCAAACAAATGCCAGCGGTGTTAAAAATAACACCAGATGAAATGTTGCAGTTTGGGAAATGCAACTTGCCCTGCTCAATATCGAGAATGTCCATAACTTCTTACTTTCAAGCTTTCCTCCCATTTTGGCGCCAGAATTTGATGCAACTTAGACATCCATAACAAAATATTTCATCCGAGATAACTTGAACTTATTATCGTTGTTATTAGTTAAAGTCTGACACTTCCGGAAACTCTTCTTATTTGAACATTTTGACTCTTCAAACCAATTGATAGATTCTAGAACTCTTACACCTCAAGTAAGGTATTGTCTATAGTATGGCTACCATTTTGAAAATGGGATTCCTAAAGGTTTGGTACCTCCAACGATGCTTTTTTTAAAAGCTCTGATACTTTTGAAAACTTGACGCTTAAATGAAGGTTTTCGTCCTCTCACTTCCCATATCATGTTAAATGGCGGCCATTTTGAAAAATAACCACAATGGTCTTTACAGGCCTTTCCAGTGATGACTCTAATTCTAATTTTATTATTGGGGACTATTCTCAGAATGATAATGCGTGATATATCGGTAAAAAACATCTAATTTCTGATTCCATGTAGTTTATTATGTTGAGTTCGAAACGGTAAAGTTTGAGGTTACCATGGTGGTATTCAAAACCCTTATTGGTCTATTAAGCAAAATGGTCTACCTTGAGTCGTTTTAGAGCATCCAGTGGATCGGTCAGGAAACTCTCCGAGATGATTATAGTATAATTACTCTCTGATTCCTCGTCTATGAGTTCTTTTATTCTCTGGGGATGAAAGAGAAGAATATCATTCAAAACAAAGTACGTCTGATTGGTTATCGTCAACAAATTTGAATAGATTCAATCTGAAAGAATAACACGAAACCTCATAATCGGCCACCTCTTTCCCAAAATAATGATGAACCATTTTGTTTTCAAAAGATGAAAGAAGTGGATGTATTGGGGATTGGGGAGTGTTGGTATGTTAGCCTTTAGAATGCCAAGGTGTGATGAGCACTGAATACTGAGTCGGTGCTTTCCCGAGTCCTGACGTAGACAAAAAAGATACCACAGGCACACACAACATTCTTTGTTTGTAATCGGTTTTATTACAAGACCACCGATTTTGCATTCACAAATTACGGTGTGTTATCCAATAAAAGAGGGTAGAAATTAAATCACAACTTGGATGTATTTGTTCTGTAAAACAACACCGACGGAGTCGGTTTAGACACAATTCTTGCACTGGGAAAAGCCAAACAAAACTACTAGGGAAGCTGGTGCACGGTACGTTGTGCTTGCCTCGATTCAATACGTATTGGGTGGCATTGTAGTTCGTTTTACTTTGATACAAAAAGTCTCAAATGACGTCACTAAATCACACAGCGCCCCCACCGAGGTAAAATGAAGACCTATCGTTGGCGGAGTGTTGAGAGTTCTTGCGCATGCACACTGGCTTGCTTTCATTGTTTGACCTCAGCAATTTCGGCCGAAGCATGGGGGTCAACCTATAACGTCATCCGGCATCGGATTAGCATAAATCAAAGACTAATATTTGTAAAAATCATAACTCATGAACCCCATAATGGATTTTTACAATCTACACATCATCGGATAGGTCGTTAAAAATTTGACAAACGCTACACAAAATTTAACAACATTTGACCTTGACTTCCGGTTCAAATCGGAAGTTGAACATTTTGAAATATCTTATCTTAATCATATCTTTAAAACTACTCATCATGTTAGCATAATTTTTGTATCAGGTTGTAGAATGTTGAGGCTGCTCAAACTTGTGTACAGAGATGACAACATTTTGACCTTTACATCTGGTCAAAACCGGACGTTCAAGCGCATTTGTTGACCCACTCATTGACAACGCACGCAAGTGTATTAACACACGCTAACCCTAAACACGAACAATGCGCATGGTTCAGAGGTGCCCTTCAATTAAAATAATTCATTGCTATAAAACTAGAGCATTGTAAGAAACATAACAAAGGTATAATAGTAAATAAAAAAAGAGCAAAGAAAAGAAAAAAGAAAAAGAAAGAGTGAGGCATCTTTGATAAACGCATTACATTCCTGTAAACCTCAAGGCCGATCAAGAAGAAGAAGAAGAAGAAGAAGAAGAAGATGATGACGAAGAAGAAGAAGAAAGGGGGAAAGGGCCAACCAGTTAGGTGGATACTCGAACTTAAAAAAATGCACCTTGGTACAGAAACAGTAAAAAAACTAAATAAACAAAAACAAACAAACAAAACCAAAAAACATACATATAGCCATTCACTAAAATCTCAATTTCGTGTACGGGACGGGCGCTTGGTATCGCAGGCAGGTCGTTAAATAAATTGACTACACGTGATTTAAATTCGCGTTTTCCTGAATCGGATCTAGATAAAGGAGGAACGAACTATAGATTCCCTTGTAATCATAGCCAACATAGTCCTGTGAACCATACATTTACTACTCATTTTCCAAACAATCCTGATTACTAAACCAGATATGCACGAAATATTTCACTTTTAGAAGATTTGGATGACTGCATTATGAGGAAATAGTGCACTTTCTTCAATTTCATTTGGGTTAATAATAATAATAATAAACAGCGCTTATATAGCGCTATTCCAAAAGAGGCATGTTCATAGCGCTTTACTATATGAAATCCTTACAAATATACAACAAAATTGTAAAAACAAACAAAAAACAAAGCAATCATAAATAAACATCCTTAACGATACAGGTGTGTTTTCCATGTGAGCTAGTCTATCCGTTAAGACTGAGGACTCGCGTCCTTGAGTCGCTTTCGTGTACAAAACCTATAGGGACGTCGAAAAAAAATCCTAGATTTACGGGATTCACAAACGTGAGTAGGTAACCACATTCAAACCGGGAACCTATCACAAAGGAAAGCATTGTGGTCCACGGTTGCTATCACAAAGAGTTGAACAAAGGAGGGTCCACGATTGCAGGCTGTTACACACTTGTGTGTGTGTGTGTAAGAGAGAGCTTTCGGGAGTGCCCCTGTGGGGTCTTTAAAACAATAGAACAATGGACCCCACAAGGGAATTCTTTGTTAAACCTGGACCCCAAAAGGGAATTCGGTAGAAAAGGGGATAATAGAACAATAGAATGACCCCACAAAAAACAGACAAAGAAACGAAACGAAATGGCAACAAAATAAAAACCACTCACCCCTATATGCGGCTCCGTTGCCGTATTCAATGTTGCAATTTTTGTCCATCCGAACTGGCGTACTATCCCGGCTTGAGCAGCCCCGAAGGCGTCTGACGATGTTAACATTCGGTACACATGCGGGTATTTTACTCGGTTAGTCAGGACTGGGGCTGACGCTCCTGGGGACATCTGAAGAAAACAAACATTTGTGTTTTTTCCCCCTTTTCGAAATAATAATAATAATAGTGGCTTCTTATATAGCGCTCAGGTCCGTCACTCAGTGACGCTCATGGCTCTCCAAGGTCAAATTAAGTTTCGTGGTGCTCTAATTTCCAACAGAGACAGCGAGAGAGAGAGAGAGGGGTGGGGGGAGGGGAGAGAGAGAAAGTACTATGGGGAGCACCCTTTGGTGCTTTTGGAGTCTTGTTGAGAAACACAATTGGCTTTTGGACATTTTTACATGTCTATATTTACATGTACTTTTGTCCGAAATTTTTATAACAGAGACCTGTAATTTTGTTCCCCAGTTTCAAAAGGACTCTATCTGTTGGAAAATAATTGCATCACGAAAACTGAAAGTGACCTTTGAGCCCTTCGGTCTGTACTGTATAAAAAGGATTGCTCCAGAAATTATGCACATTTGTACGAGGTGTGACAAGTTTCCCCCGTTTGAAAGACGAAACAATTTTTTAACCCAGATACCTTCGCCTTCCACATGATGATGGGCTTTCATTGCTTCCCATCAGATCTTTCACTAAATCTACTTTTGTTTAGGGCGGAACTTTCCAATGTGTCAGGTTTTTTTCCAATTGACCCTGATCTCAGCTCCCGACCACAAACCAAAACAAAATTTGCTGAAACCTTTAGACTTCACAAGTGAAAGACATTTCCCTAAGTCGTATTTATAAGTTTGTTACCTAGCAGATAAAACACACGATGGATATTAATTACCTCAGTGATATTCCATTGCCCGATGACCTCAGCTAACACAGACGTGATTGATGAGAACAACGGACCAAATATTGCGACTTTAACCGGCGGGGTGTAGATGAACTCGTAGAGCTTATTGAGGGCGATGGGCAGGTTGTGCTGAAAGACAATACAAATCAAATTACTTGACAACTTTGGCCTATGAAAATTTGGGGGCAAAAAATTAAGTGAAAGTTAAAAGATATCTGATACGAAATTTACTGAAAAAGTTTGGGACAACGTAGTTGATGGAAACAAACCAAGCAAAATAATTGTATCACGGGCCCGGCCCGGACGTAGCCTGGGCAATTTTGTTTTGATTTTTTCTTTCTTTTTTTTGGGGGGGGGGGGGGGAGAGCACGCGCCCCCATGCCCCTCTTAGTTACGCTACTGACAATTACCTTTTCTGTGAGGCAATTATAGTCCGCATTTTTAATTATAAGATAAAGACGATATTCACTAACAACTAAGACGAGGTACATTTAGAACATTGGCCAATTTTTTAATTTACTGCAAGTGTCTTGCAAACTGCACCTCAACATTTTCTGTAGCTTTGGGCGGTTCAGGGACTGGAGGGTTAAAAATGAGACACATTATAGGAAACACGATTTTTTCCCCCATTCTAGGTTCTTTTCCAGAACCACCACAACAGTTAGACAGCCTGCTATGAAGCAAACCTTAACCTGTCAACCAATTTTTATATAAAACAAAAGAAAAGTAAACAGGGAGTAACCAAGAAAGTGTAAAATCACCTAAATGTTTGCGTTTTATGACAATGAGTTTGGTATAGTTTTATGTTTTGACCTTGTTTTTGCGTTTAAACTGAAAAATGGGTCAAAACAATGTTACTCAGTAAATAAGAAGAGTCTTACGAAGGTCAGAACTCGAGAGTCATCCGGGGCTTTAATCCCAAGAGCACGTATTCCAGATCATGGACATTTGGGCTAATCTTGCTGTGAAAATATCAAGTAAATTTTTTTTTTTTAATCTGCTTATTTGGCACAAGGACTATTCATGTATGACATGAGAAAGATATTTGGCTACAGGGCCATGGCAGATTTTGTCCTTTGAAAAAACAAAAAACTAAACGAAAACAAAACAACAACAACCTAGAATAACGAGCAATTTCAGCATATTCAAAATTGCTGCCGTTGCTGATTATTATATCTAATTTTTTTTCAAAGGACTATAATATAGCCAAATATTGTTCTTATGAAATCTCATGACTGTGTGCTAAATTCCGTGCTAACTTCCATGCCAAATTCCGTTTATGTCTATGCTTGTATCTTTGAGGCAAAATTTCCTCAAATGTTTCCCTAAACTGCCCCATTAGTCGAGACGGCTAAACTTTTACCCTACAAACGTTCACACACAAAAAACGTAAATTTAATAACTAATTTGTTTTTAATTTGAAATGCCAGGGATATAGCCGCAAATTAAAATAACATCGACGTACAATGATTCAATAAAAACCTTAAACTGCATACAATTAATGTAACAAGAACACTTTAATGATTTGGGGTTGAACAAAGAAAAATTTACTAGAGAGCGGGATTTGAACCAACGAACTCCGGATTAACGTGCCGGCGCTCTACCAACTGAGCAATCTATCCCTATGTTGGTGGTCTTCCTATTTCGTCAATGTCTTTGGGAGCGGGGGAGGGGGGGGGGGTGCCAGTCAGAAGCCATTCAACCGTAAACTGCCATGTCTCCCTCCAGGGATTACATCCAGGTATACGATACAACCTGGGAAGCGGCAGCCAGGGGATTAGATATCAAATAATAAACCACAAGGGAAACCGACTGGGTAAATTTTAAATGATTTGGGCTTAAACAAAGAAAACCCTCAACCATAAAATAGGGAAGAAGTCAATAAAATAAGAAACTAAAATATAATACAACATGGCATTGCATCAGTGGCGTAAATCAGAGGGGGGGGGGGGGGGGGGGGGTGGGGGCTTTGGTGTCCTTACCCCCATCCCCATTTGAAATCTGATCTTTGTTATTAAAACATATACATTCCGATTATTATGCTGAGTAGTTTGGTGTTTCTTATTTTTATTATTTTTTCTCTCTTTTTTTGTCTAAATAAACGGCGTGGGGTTAAAACTTTGATAAGCTTCCTAAAGGTCCCATGAAGCGGGGTTTTGTTCTACTACATTGTTGGGCTTACACTACATTTGGGGGGCTTATAATTTGGCTCTCAAACGCCCTTATCAGAAGGTCTGACAGAAGCAACACAATGGCTCCTGACAAAAAAAAAAAAAAAAGTAAATAAAAGTATATGTATTTGCACTACCTTTACAGGACTAGCCTGGCCCCAAAGATACGATTTCCCATGCCCAAGCAAGCATGCCCATGCCCGAATGGGGTGGATTTTTCTTTGACAGCAAACCGATCAGACTTTCACGATCAGCTCTTGAAGCACATTTTTGTTAATTTCACATTAATTGCTCATGCACATTTTTGTTCCTGTAAAACTTTTGTAACGTCCTTTTTCCGTGTTACTTACAGTATTTTTTGGCGGGTTTTCATGCATTATTTTACACAAATTACAATATTGTTATATTTTGAAAAGAGAAGTATAGTATAAATGTCGATTTGAATTGAATTCTTACCTGAGTATCTTTCCAATTCACTATGAGTTCGTAGTCCGGCAGTAGATCACTCCTGTTAATATTGATATCTTCGACGGCCAGTTTGCATCCGGCGAAAGCTGTGGGACCGAAGTCCGGGGAGGACCCCTTCGTCAGCGGGAGAAGACCACCGATGTAAAGTGGTTTGCGACCCCGTGTGGCGGCCGCATGGTCTCCCGCAAAGCCCGTTACCAAGACGAAGATCCAAACCCCTTTCAGCGACATAACGTTCATCACCCTGTGCATACGGGAGAATGTGAAACCTCTCTTAAACCACTGTTTTATAGCGGTCGTCAAAACAGTTTCTTGGAAACATCCATTACCAGCAGGGGATCCATATTTTGCCAGTGTTTAAGATACAATCACACATTGGCCAAAGATGGCAGCTACCAAAAGGTATAGGTGATTTGATCCTTGGTCATCAATAATAAGCTTCTTTCAAAATTAAAAAGTAAAATAAACGGCGAGAATAAAACTGTTGTAAAGTTTCTAAGTATGATGTACGTGAGATTACCCATTCAAGCAATGGATGCTCCCAAACCAGACCTTTAAAAAAAACTAAAAAAACGGAATACCATTCTCTGCCCTGTGTAGGCAAGCCATGTTTTCCCATGGGAAATTGCATTCAAAACCCAGGGTTGCACATTTGTTTCTGTTTAGCATAACACTATTTAGTTTATCCATTATATGCATGGACCAAAAGAGCCCGGCTTGTTGCTTTGTTAATTTACAGCTACAGTCTTGCTTGAACAATTGTTGTTTTTACATTCGACCAAAACTTTATTGCTATGTAGTTTCATTTCTTGTTTGTTTTGATTTGTTACGAAGATTGGACTTCAGAAAAACTCGATCGAAGTCCCTGAAGTTTTTTGTTTGCAATCGTAATTATTGATGTCCGTAAACATTTGGTGTCAGATATGACATTGGGGTACTCCCTTCCATTGTATCTTCTTTGTGTAATGAGGATCTCGGAAATTCTTCAAAGGGTATTCGGGGGGGGGGGGGGGGGTTACTTCGGTATAAGAAGCGAAGAGTAGAGAATCAGAGCAAATTGAGGGACTCCATCTGCCGCATAATAGGCATGGAACTATTATACGTAAAGCTGACTGCATGGTTTTTGTGGATCTACAGAGCCACAGCAGAAATGAGTTTTTTGTAGTTTTCCGAATTGCTTTCAGTGGCAGTCACGTAGGCTTATGTGTTTTGAGGTCCTTTTGAGGGGGAATATAGGCGAGCAATACATAACTTTAGTGAGTGGTGTAATGATAACTATCTTAAACTAAATCCCCCAAAAACAACAGAGATTGTGTTTGATTTCAGGCATATCAAGAGAGGTGACCCTTCAGCTAATAGTATTAACCTCATTGGACAGGATATTGACATTCACAATAATTGACAGTCAGTTGAATTGGAGTAACCATTGCTCAGCGCTCGTCACAAAGGGTAATCGGTCAATGTATTTTTTGCGTAAATTAAATTATTTTCATGTAGACAAGGACATTATGATTCTATTTTACTTATCTGTTATTGACATATTATTTCGTTCCCACGAAATATTATTTCGTTCCCCCTAAATATTATTTCGTTCCCTCGAAATGTTATTTCGTTACCTCGAAATGATTTCATTACCTCGAAATATTATCTCATTCCCTCGAAATACTATAATTTCGTTACCTCGAAATAATATTTCGTTCCATCGAAATATTAATTCGCGGGACGAAATAAGTTATTTCGTGGGAATGAAATAATATTTCGTTCGAACGAAATAATATTTCGAGGGAACGAAATAATTTAGCTTGTACGGAGTCCTCGATATGCCAAGAGAATATCTGGGAAATTAAAGCAATTTCTTTTAGTGTATCTTTTTCAAATTCTTATACTTTTACATCGGGTTGTATTTCACTGACGTTCTTAATTGAGCGAAGTAAGAAATACTATTATTCACTAATTCGCATCTCAACCGTGAATAAAATATTTTCTATCGCGCCAACTTGCTCCCCCCGCCCCAACCTGCAATAAAGAACATGTTAATGCAATGACCATGGGTAACATCGTTCTTCGGCGACGAGCTACGACTGGAAGACGAATAGAAGCAAGAAGTCTTTTAACTCAGTGGATATAAGACTATCTGAACATACCTGAGTTTGATTTATCAAACCTTTCTTCTGCAATATTTTAAGCAACGTAGACTAATGTCGTTGATTTAGTTCTTAGGCAAGGTCCTGCTTGATGCATACCGGGAATTATCTGAAAAATAAATCTCAACAAGGATTTTCTGTTACATATTTATCTCTCTTTTCTTGTATTTTACTTCTTAGAGAGAAAAAATAATAAAATGATACGTCTGCCGTAGCTGTGCTGAAAACGATCAATGATAGGCACACCCTAACCGTGTGCACTCAACCTGTTACTCTTGCGTAATATGCAAAACCTGTCACGCTTCTTGGCTAACGTTAGAAAATGTAATTATTCACTAATTCGCATCTCAACCGTGAATAAAATATTTTCTATCGCGCCAACTTGCTCCCCCCGCCCCAACCTGCAATAAAGAACATGTTAATGCAATGACCATGGGTAACATCGTTCTTCGGCGACGAGCCATGGGTGACATGTCCACCCTCTCAAGCAACAAAGAGCGGGAATTGTAACAGTGTATGTTTTAAAACAACTCACAGTAAATTCGACAATGGAATATATAGTGTTGGTGTTCTTTCACCCATTAATTTATTATATCACCACATTGATTGATGAAGTAAACTAAGACATAGATAACAATAGTTAATCTCGTTTTATTCTAATTTCATTACTTATTCTACTTTATTACTTATTTCTAAGTTCAAGTGCCATCTCTTTTCCGAGAAGCATTATCTGGGACAATATAACGACAGATAACATATAGTCATTACGAAAATACTGCAATAGTGTAACTTTAGGTAGTCACTAAACAGCACGATTTATAAACCTAGGCTAAGTGATACACTTAGTTGGTTTTTTACGGATTCTTTTACATACCCATCTTTTGAATGGTCTGAAAACCATCTACCATGCTTTTTAAACAGCCTGTCTGGGACCCCTACGGAAGCAGCAGCTGTGGCTCCACCTGATCTTAAACTGTGTAGACCAAACTTTGTTGGGTCAACACCAACCTCTTTAAGTGCATCCTTGAAAATCTCTCTACACCTGGAATATGATAACTGGCCATTCCTTAACCTATAAGCTTGAATAGATTTAGCATAAACAACGGGCCTCAATAGAAACTTTTCAGTGAACTCAGTAATTTTAGCCAAGGCTATGTATTTTAATACCATAGTTACAGGACAAGAAGGTGAATCAATCTTTGCAATATATACCCAGGAACCTTCTTTAAGCTGATCGGTCTTACTCTTAGTTAGAAAAATTCTGATGAATGACGGATGAATTTCTAGATCGCACTCTCTGATGTTTATGAGTTCGTCATTTCGAAGAAAACCAGCGAAAGATAATAAACACATTGTGCAGAGACGAATGTTCATTAAGTTATTGGACGATCCAAACTTGGCTACAATTCTGCCCAGTATTTCAGTAGTTATCGGCTCCTTCTTACATACAGGTTTAGCAGCGATACGCTTTAAACCTTCTAAGGTCAAACGTAAGAATTTTTTGTCGCAGGGATTTTCTGTAACATTTGGATTACAATCGTGATGCCACTTAATACTATAAAAAATACCTTCAATTCTAGAGAACGGAGCTTTATTCGTGAATTGTTCCATAAAGAACCTCGCTATATCTTCCGTATTAGCTGGAAGGGCAGGAGCTTTATTTTCCGTGCACCAAGCTTGCCAAACGGCGAAGCATCTCTCGTATTTAAATACTGTATTGGATGCTCTCGATGCTTTCAAAACCCCTTGTAGTAAGTGCTTATAGCTGTTTTTTCTGTATAATATGAACAAATCACATATAAACTTATTAAACTTTATGGACAACAAACTTCGTGCCCACTATCTGAAAAATTAACCAACAGACTTTTTCAAACACTTATTTTCCGAGTCCGTGTCAAGCGACTACCAAGAGAGCTACCAAACGGAATTATTACTCTCATTATAAGCCATGCGGCATTGTTAACCTCATCCAGCCCTTTGGCAATAATGGTTGAGATGTCACAGTTTTTTAACCTTGAAGCATCAAGCACAACACTGCACTCTTCATCTTGGAACAACCGAAGATAGATTCTGGATTTTTCCCATGAATGAAAATGTTGCCAGATTCACCAAATCGCAAGACTTGAGAGATAATCCCTTTAAAAGGACTATAATTTGAAAATAACAAGGGCCAGAAAACTGCAGAAGGCCATTCGGGAAGCACTAATGTACCTCTAGCTTTGCACACTTGGATGTGATTCAAAACAACAGGAATTAAGTGAATTGGTGGCACTAACCAATTATTGTCACCACTCCAATCGACACTAAAGGCATCCACATGACTGGAATTTGGACTCCAGTATCTTGAGTTGAAAACCGGTAATTTCGTGTTGTACTCGTTAGCAAATCTATCCATTGAATGTGGCCCCCACATACCATCTATAAATTGAAAAAATTCCCTGGACACACCCCAATCATCTAAATCTTCCTGTCTGCTTAAACAATCTGCCTCTGTATTAGCTAACCGAGGAATCCATTCCACTTTCAATTCTATTCTGCTATTGTTACAGAATAAGTTGAGATCCAAACTCAATTCTTGTAATTCTGTGACCATACTTCCTTTAGCTATTATTGCTACAACTCCTTTGTTATCGGTATGCAACTTTACCCTTTTGCCTCCGAGTACTGGAGCAAACGCTCTGAGTGCTAGGGACGCCCCTTTTAACTCACGCCAAGTGGAACTTTTGCCTCTCTTCTGGAGACCAATTCTGTTGAAACTCATTTTTCTCTGTAGAATCGATAACCCATGCACCACATCCTGAATAACTTGCATCAGTGTACACCATAACCAGGGGAACAGAATACTGAAACAATAAACGTTTATTCAATTTTGATAATTGTAATTTCCAGAAAAATAATTCCTCTATCGCTTTACTATCTCTCTGAAGAGAGAATTCATAATCCCAATGTTTTCTGTTAACAATCTCCATGTGCAAGTATCTTGACTTGAGCTGTGCTATACACCCAACGACACATGAAAATGATATAATTTTACCAGTGATAGATGCCAGACTTCTGGCAGTAACCTTGGGTAGTTTTTGTATCAAGTACTGAATTGATAACAACGTATCTGAAACTCTTTTATCTAAGGCTCGGATGGACCCTTCTTTGGAATTCCATGTCAGCCCCAACCAATCCAGTTGTTGCGTGGGTGACCATTCTGATTTTTTCTTATTAGGTACTAGCCCAGCAGCAAGTAAGTCAGCCTTTACAGCCTTAGCAGTAACTTCACACTGATGCCGAGTATCTTCTCTACCCCATCCATCATCTAGATACACAACAATATACATACCTCTACTCCTCCAATAGGCCACCAAGGGTCTTAACATCTTAGTAAATATATAAGGAGCTGAAGTTAATCCAAATGGCAAAACATTAAACGTAAAGTATCTTGTTACACCCTCAATATTCCAAGCAAAACCTAAAAACTTGGTGTGTTCTGAAAAGATATCAATATGATGATAACCAGAACGAAGGTCGAAGGAAACATAAAATCTCCCTGTTTGAAGTATTTTAAGGCTGCATTCCAGTCTTCAAACTTGATCTTGTCCTTCCATACAAACTGGTTAACATATCTGAGATCAAGAATTAACCTTTTCTTTCCGGAACTTTGCACTGATACAGTTAGTGGGTTTACAACATAAGGCGGAGAATTGGACTCTGAGATGAGATCCTTAGATTTTAGATCTGTTATTGCCTCCAAAACAAATGCTGAATGTGCCAATGCAGAACGATTATTCTTTGAATACTTGGCAGGGGGTGTGTTAAGAACGGAATTTTGTAACCTGTTCTAATTATATCCAACACCTCGGGATATGCTTTAATGTTCTCCCAGAACTTTAAAAAGACTTTCATACGTCCCCTGACAATGGGTTCTACAGAACCTTGTTCATAATCAAAATAATTATCTGAATAGAATTTCTCGTACCCTGTCTCTCCGTCTTGGTAGAGCAACTCGCTGCTTCTCGAAACTTTTTCTGTGACTTCACCGCTGACCTGTGTTGTCTTTAATTCCGGTTGACGACTGTACTCCGGTACATCCTTGTCTCCAATGGCCTGTTTTCCCACATCTAAAACAGATATCTGTGGTTTTTGAACTTGATCCGTAGCTTGTACCCGTGTATGAGAATCGAGATGACGGTCTATACTGCCCACTATAGCGACTAAAAGACTATCGGGATTAGCAGGTGACTCACCAGATGACTGTCGTCTGTTCTGCTGATACGGCTTTTGGCGTTGAACGGCCTTTGACTTTTTTCGTTTTGCCATTGCCCGGGACTGAGCGGAGCGAATCCGCTTCTCATCTTCAGAGTCATCAGCTAATTCGTCACTTATATACTCATCCACTGCCGCCCAACCTACAATGAAATCAAATATTAATGTTGGTCCAAAAACAAATTTACCGTGACCACAACAACCGTGAATTTAATCATATGCTTCATGATAAGCAAGCCACACCTATTTAATAAAGCAAGGGAACTTAGGAATGTCGCACCATAAATTAAGGGCTATTGATATGGTACTTTTGTTGTGAGCGACACAATGAAAACAATAGCTGAGTTATGCAACAAAACGCCCTTTCTCTTGTTCTCTTTTGAACTTGCAAGGCAAGTAAATAGCATCCTACTTTTTCAGTATTTTCAGGATTTCACTTATCTACCTTTAGTGTATATTATCAAATAAACACAAACCCGCTTCAGACTTGTCTGCAAGGCGTATCAACTTGTTTCTTTTTCGTAGATCTTTAACTGCCTCTGATAGTTTTTCCTCTGCCATTGTTGGTGAGCCCTCCTTCATTAATTTCTTGGATGTTTCGAGGTTTTGAACAATTTTTTCGTTGAACTCAAACTGTGCTCGGTTGCCTTTAAACCGAAATTGTACCTCGTTTGCACGTTTGAGCGACTGTACCTCTAACAAGGCCTCCTCATTCTCGTACTTGCGCTCTGTAATAACCTTATCAAACCTTGTTTGGAAGCCTTGTAGGGCATCTGTTACTCCGGCCTTGACTATAGCTGAAACGTCACTGGCCGTTAGGGATAAGGGGGGCTGATTGGGTTGACCAAATTGCCTTCCCAGGCAATGAGACCCGGTATCGGAATCGGACATTATAATTTGCGAACCGAGAAATAATAAAATGATACGTCTGCCGTAGCTGTGCTGAAAACGATCAATGATAGGCACACCCTAACCGTGTGCACTCAACCTGTTACTCTTGCGTAATATGCAAAACCTGTCACGCTTCTTGGCTAACGTTAGAAAATGTAATTACTCATGACTGCGTGGTTTGGTACAATGGAGCAAGAAAACAAGATACAGATAAAAGGAAAAGGGTTGTGAAGTTGTGAAACAAGCATCAAAAATCCTAGGGATAGACATTAGACTTGGATGAAACTTGCAAAGAAAGGGTTCTATCTAAAGCAGAGGCGGTCAAAAGTAACATCGACCATCCACTCAACAAATCTTTCATCAGACTAAGGAGTGGTAGGAGATGGCAGTCACTTCGATGTATAAAACAAACAGATACCTCAACTCCTTCATACCATACGCTGTCCGTCTCCTCAATAATCAGCCCAGACGTTAATTACTTTAATTACTTTCTGCTAAGATTTTGTTAAATTGACCTACTTTATATTCAGTACATATATATATATTTTTTGGTTTGTAATTATTTTGTGTATTGCATGTATGCAAGGAAATTTTCCTCCATGGTAGGACCAATAAAATTAATTTAATTTAATTGAATTGAATTGTGGTGAGGACTGGAGATTAAGATTGGGAAGATACGCAAGGCAACAAAAGCCATGAATCTCATCTTCAACTCGTGCGGCTTATATTGACTTAAGATTCAATTATTTCGCAGTGTCGCAAGTAATTTTTTTATGTTTTTTTATGGCCTCGAAATATAGTATACGAGGAGCAGAAAGCAAAGGGAGATAGAGAGAGGGGGAGATAAAAGAGAGGAGGAGAGGGGGTTCGAGAAATCAAATAAAATATAATAATAATGTTCAAATATTATAGGCAGAGGCAGCTGATTGTCTTCAGGATATTTCCCCCATGAAAACTGGAAAACTGATGACCAGATAATTACTTCCTATAAAAGCGTCATTTTTATATAATTAGATACTGAGGCCTATGCATTTTTTCCAAGTGCATACCTAAAATACGACGGAGCACTTGGATCGATCAAAATATCCTCTTATTTTTTGAGGTGGGCTCAACGTCAACAGTGATGCCTTGACCGATGTCTTGCAGACAAAAACCTGAGATCTCGACGTGAGTGAGCATTTATGTTATTAACTGTATCGTAAAGCCGTACTTGGTTGGTACTGCAAAACGTATCAGTTTAAAATCTCAATATTAAACTGGGTAGAAGATAATGTTTAAAACGCATCTGAAACGACCCAGATTGCCCCAGAGAGCATTCAACTTTTACCGGGCCTCTGTATAGCGGGCTCACGGACCCAACGCTGTAAAGACTTTGCGTTTGTTCGTTCGTCTCGTGTAATGCCTTGCACTATTCTTGCTAGAGTGTTGTTTCTACATAAATGACCAGGGTGTCGCACACGGTACCGATGTCGGGTATTTGCTTGAACCGCCCTCTCAAGTCATAAATGGACCGTATTTCTCTTTGTAATCGGTATTATTGCAGTTAACTTATTCATAGCCCGACAAGGATCAAACTTGGTCATGTATAAGTCTATGTTAATAAACAAATAAAACATGGGGTCTCGACAAGGCCTAGATGTGTTGGCCAACATTTTATGAAAACAATTGATAAAATAAGAAGCATTGTGGCAGTCACTATGTCACGTGGAATTTTCTGGTATTAAAACGTGATATTTAAGTTGAGGTGATCACGTTGACATCACATTGTAGTTTGGTGTTGTAAAAAATGTATTATTCAAGTTGTGACAGCAACAACAACGTATGTTGGGGGTTTATTATTTTGTTCACATTGTAAACCAATTTTAGTTTTATCACAACGTAGTAACTTTGTTCTTACAAATCACGTTGTAAGAAAAAATGTATTTCAGTCTGATTACAACGTACATACAAAAGTGTATAAGTTTTGACCAAAACATCGTAAACATTGTAGTTTGCATCTGTGAATTATTCATTTTTAGGCATCTTGTTAAATAGTTTATAAACAGCTGGTTGGGATGGTTTTTATTGTCATTTATAGTAAACAGCTATTATCATGTTGATTGACATCGCCTGATTTCAATTTAATTGTCTATATCGGTTGTCATAATTCATAAAGTAGCCTCTCGATGAGCGTTGCTTTCACATTGCCTAATTTTATCACAACGTATACAGTAATCTTTGTTTTACAAATCATTTTGTGGGTTGACACATAAGGGTATTATATGGGGAAAACATGGGCATTCCCATATAGACAAAATATGAAGTATTTCATAAGGGTTTCATATGGGGGAAATGTGGGCAATCCCAAATAGGAAGAATACCCATATGGGTTATCTGTGTTAACTTTTTTTTTCATGAGCATTATTTTCTCTACCCTTAGTTCGTCAAACCCTGAAACTGAAAGTAAAAGACTGAAAGTATCGTCATCGAGCATTTGATGAGAAAGGAAGATAGGAGGTAGGAAAAGTGATCGGTTGGAAGGCATATACATTTCTTGTTTTGTTTGCTAGATGGGATGAGTACGGAGGTAACAATATTTCTACCTCCATGGGATTATGTGATCGATTGATTGTAGTCAATGAAATAAGAAGCATTGTGGCAGTCACGTTGTTTGTAGCTTGGTGTTGTAAAAAATGTATTATTCAAGTTGTGACAGCAACAACATCGTACGTTGGGGATTTTTTTAAAACATTGTATAGTTTTATCACAACGATGTATGTCGCCGTCGCCGTCGCCGTCGCCGTCGCGGCCGCCGCCGTCGCCGCCGCCGCCGTTTCGGTTGTTGTTGATGTTGTTGACAAGCCTCGTCTTCCAGATTGTGAAGGGCGACCGCGGTACCTACGATACAAACTACTTGGACAGCAACTCAATCATCGGTGGCCATCCAGCATTCAACAATCTGTAAATGGCAACGGCCTTTAGCGGCCACGGTACAATGCAATCAGCTGCTGCCGCAAGAGGGCATTGATTCTTTTCAGGGGTTATCGAACTCTTGACCTTTCCAGGTTGGGGTTTGAACGATGTATAGTGCAAGAGAAACCCCTAGAAAGTTAGTTGAACTTCTGTTAGATCGGAACCCTACGATTTCGCCCCTTTTTCTCTCTTTTTTTTAGGGGGGGGGGGGGAGTCTTGATGTAGCTCTGCGGTGTGGCGTGAGCCACTATTTGGAAGTCCTTTTAATGTAGGTTTTTAACATTTCGATAGCGGGCGCTGTAACTAGTAATAAAGTCAGTAAATCTATTTTTTTAAAACTTAAGTGTCCCTGATGATTCTATACACAGACTGTACATTCAATGTTTATTATGGCTGTAGACCCCCTGGTGTATAAATTATGATTAATTTGGACGTCCTGTTTGAACCGGAAGTGAAGGTCAACGTGGGGGTCATGTTTTCTAATAGACTATAAAATGTGTCATAAGTTGCGAGGAGGCAAAATTATTATGTCATTATTACATTGTGGTTGAAGAGATGCTATTTTTAATTGTCTAGCTTTCTGTTCAACCGGAATCAAAAGTGCGGTAATAATCTTAAATTAAATTGTACATGTGGTGTATGCTACAAAATGGTCAATAGATAATGACTTAACGACATCTGGTTCACGAACTTTAGTCTTTAAACAAATTTGAACTTCCTGTTTTGACTGGAAAAAGAGGTCAAACTGGGGTCACATGTATGAAAAAACGTTAAATGCGTCATAAGCTACCAGACAGCACAAATATTATGACTTTATAACATATGTTTTTTTTATTTTGAGCTTCCTGTCTGGACCAGAATGAAAGGTCAAAGTGGGGTCAAGTGTTTGAAGAAAATGTCATTTATGTCAATTTTTACAAGACAGCACAAAACTTTAATTTTCATGTCATTATAACTAAATAAACTAATTAATTAAGTTAAGTTAATTACATTTAGCTATAACTTCATGACTTCAAGCTTTGATATGATATAGGATCTGCCTCTTTTGTATTCATCTAGGTATGACAATGTGTGTACTAACCCTACGGGAGTTAATTGGATGGAAAGAATAAAAAGAACAATAGCTGTTCTAGATGATGCCTCCATACTTTTCTGCCTTGTAAATAAGCTCTGAACTTGACTGCAGTGTTTGTTTCTAGAATTTTCATTTGCATTTTTTTTGTTTTCCAAAAGTAGTAATTTACTGCTTGAAATGTGTGTACTGCACGTATGATAATTAATCATTAAATAACTGTTAGGAAAGCAGTGTGTCGACGAATCTATATAGCGCCATCATGACTTGAAACATTGACATCCCTAATTGTAGCTGAATCAAAAGAAAAACTAATCCAAATAGTTATATTTTTGGTAACAGTCTATCCTTATACCAACACAAACAAACAAGAAAAAGTCACTGGTTTGCGTGAATTTGTTCAGCCTATTCAGCGGATCTGGGGCATATACTGTAAAGAAAGTGATACACAAAAAAACATTTAAAAAACATATATACAAAAACCAAGGCTCCGAGGTGTAACGAAATTCATTTAAAAAAAATCAAAAAAAAAAATCAAGCCTTCGCTTCGTCTTCTAAACACAAAAGAGCTCCCTCAGCCACACTCTAAAATCTCCCGGGTATAATTAACCCGGATCCCAGTGGGTCCAGAAAGGGTCAATGTGATCCAAAAACTAGAGATTTTTAGCTAGGATTCAGCGTTATTTGGACCCATTTCTTGGTAAGTATGACATGGGATACATTGAACCATTAAAGGGTCAGGACCCCTTGACCCGGAACCGGGTCAATTATAACTCAATAATTCGAACCGATGGATTAAATAGTTAAATGGTGGTTTGGGCACAAAATAAATCTTCATTTTTTGTACGAGAGATCAAAATGCCTCCATATATGCCTTTATTTTATTGAATTTTAATCCAACTTCTAACATAAATGGGGGGGGTGTTAATAATGTTATAATTTTCTTTTGTGCCATTGAGACCAAAGCCTTACACTGTTACTTTGTTTTTGATCATCGAGAGCCCTAACCATTCCTGCAGCCATCTCGACTCATTAGGAAAGCGCAGAAAACGCAACCAAATTGGTGCACATACTGCTAAATCATTCTTATAATATGTACCCTTGCCGGTACCCTCTAAAAAACTCCCGGTCATAATTAACAAGGTCTCGGGAAGGCTGACCGGAAACAGGTCAAACAATAGACCTTATGCACATGACGTCATTTGAGTAGGGCGCCCTCGCCTAGGGGTCAAAAGGAAGATGTTCATTGGCCATGGCCTGTGCGCCGCGCGTACAAATCTGTGCGTTTCCATTGTTTCGTCATCAGTTTACCTCTAAGATGGCGGCTTGGTGACGTCAATGCATAAGGTCTATTGGACTTTGCCTCAGATTCTGCGTCAGTTTGACCCCTTTCTAGGTCATTTTCGAGACAGATTCCGGGTCAAACAATTGGACTTTGCTTCAGATTCTGCACCAGTTTGACCCCTTTCTGGGTCATTTTCGAGACAGATTCCGGGTCATACTGACCTAGAAATAAAGGCCAGGCCCAACGGAACCTGGAAACCGCGTCAATTCTGACCCGGGATTTTTTTTTTTTGAGTGTAGGACTATACTCAAGTACCCCGGGTAATGAGATAGGTAAGTGTCTTGCCCAAAGGTCATACCAAGATTTCCAACCCACACTCCAATTGAAGTCAGACATAAGCACTCGAGACCAAGTACCGGTAGACTGTTCGGCCACGACAGTACGCTAAGCAACGTGTGTCTATTAGCAGCTCTTTAAAACTGTATGGAATATTCTCGGTAGTTAAAAGCAGCATCTCCCTACAATGTTCGGTAATGATTGATGTTTCCGTTTGATGTAATTCTGAAGCACCCTTTGGGAAATTCTGCCCTTGTAGAGAGCGTTTTGCACTTCATCGGATGAGATAACTTTACACCCTCTGCATAAAATACATAGTAAAGTGCACCGATAGGTCTTTATAATGATTCGTAAGGATCAGGCAATTGTCAATTCGTCACCAGTTAAAGCATTTTGAAAGGATGTTTGAGCTTCTTTAAAGTACAGGTTAGAGTTTATTTAAGATCGCGTGAAGAGAAGCTCCAAGAGTGCAATATGTGGTGCTGATCTCCTCCCTGTTAGCTTACGTTGTGAAATGCCAGGGAGTGACCCGGACCCATATACGGCTGTGCTTACCGGTGATTTCTGCGCTTACGATCACCATTCTCTGCTCACTGTGCAAGCGCCGAATTTCTGCGCTAGCTGGTGTGAGCGAAGAATGCCTAGTAACGTGGAGCACGCACGCGCACAAGCAAAAATGTCAGTTCAATCCCGATTAATCATAATGTTCAATCATATTTGCATTGGATTCAAGCGTGAATGGAATAAACAGACCCACGTATTTTTGCTGTACGATGACGTCATGTTTAAATTTCGGTATGAAAAAGCATCAAATAAAATGATATTTCACACCATTTTAACGAAGGTGAAAGACTTGTAATTTTATGAGGACTATATCTATAGGAACATGAGTGCATCACAACCCTCAATTTGACCTTGGAGCCGCTCTTTAATGGTGAGGGGTGCTGTACTTAGAGTTTTATTCTAAGTATTAACAACAACAAAAACAAAAACGAAGTCTTGATATCGACGTCTCCACAAAAGTGTTCAACGGGCTCCGTAGGCCCTACCTTTGTAATTGGGCTCTTTATGAGGAAACTATGCAATTTGTACAGGAACAAGTCAAAAGGTGATGGCCGTCTTTAAAACATTCTAATGGTATCATTTATATATTTTAAGGAGCACATTGCATTAAGATCAAATTTTTTGTACTGTTTGGAATTGTTCGTTATCCCTTCTTTAAAAATTGCCTATGCACTAAAATAAAACACCAACAATGGGTTGTAATTAGTGAATAATAGGCCTAGTGATTACAAAATATAAATTTACGTCTGAAAAGACAACCGGCGGAACATATTAGGTTTTGAGCAGTCGAAACTTTGGTCCAACAAAATCGCGGACCGTGTTCTGTCATGAAACTAAACAAAAACCACACATTTTTAAGAGATAATTGTGTGAATCATTATTCTATTCATTAAGTATATATTTCTTAACTTATTCTTTTCACATCAAAAACACTTTTTATAGTCAGTTTACCCTTTTCTTTATGATCACAGGTTTGTAAAAATGATGTTCTCCTCGCTAATTTCGGGAAGTTTTTTGGTTTTGTTTCTTTTAGTTCATATGTTGAGTTATTAAAAAATATATATATCTTTTGTTTAAACAAATTACATTAAATGTATACCTTTGACGTACAGTGAACCATATTTTGCTGAAGGCAAACCGAGTCGAATTTCTGTTTGTTTGAAATTATTAAAGCTTCCCATACACTTTTGCGCATTCTTGTGAAAATAATTATCACATACAAGGATGGTTAAAGAAAAACAGTTCGTTAATTTGTACAAATAATGTGCATGTTAATCAGAACCGATGAACAACACATTGGTCCCTTTGCAGATCGACAAACAACTGGGAGAAGAAAACGAATCTGATAAGGTCAAGACACTAATAGGCTAGCCGCAGGCATCCTCCAGGGTACAATTAAGGAAAAGAGACGACCAAGGAAGACAATGTAAATGATGGACCTTCAATATCAAAGAGTTTCCGTCTGACAATCGTACAAATACAAACCTTTGTAGAGGAAGACAATACAAGCGATGGACTGTAGCCTAAACATCAAATAGTGAATTGGACAGATAATTAGAGATCCGCAAACCCTTGCAGAGGAGCACAGGGTACATGTTATGGTCGACTATAAAAACATCAACGAATGGCCTGAACTGACAATCGTAAAAACAACACCAACCCTTTGCAGAGGAAGACAACGGACACGCTGGACTGTAAACACCAAACGGGAATGGCAAGCATCACAGATACAAAGACCCGTGTTCATAACCGTCAAGACTGGAGAAGACTCGGTGTTTCTCTCGTTTATAGCAGATACACCAAAACTAATTGATTCAATGCAAGTTTTGGTGGAAGTAGATTCGGGAAAGTAGATTCCTTTCGACAATTTGTCATGATTTTAAAAACATCAACAACACTTAATATTTATACAGGATTGGTTTTAATGATAATAAAACATAGTTGTTAAATTTTATTTTGAAAGCTATTGATTATGAAGTTCATACCATAAAAACGTTTATTCTGTGAAAAATGTCCCTCGAAAATGAAATCATATTATTCGAAGAAACTTGATCTGAAAACCCTTTTATAAACAAAATGAAAAAAATTAAAAACGCAACGGCTGATTTGAGTTGTTACAACCAACATTATGGACAATGGCTTTACATGCTGAAAATTGTGCGTGGTTTTTCGCTATCTTCTCCCTACACAACGATTAAGCCCCTTTTTCACAGGTTTGTTAAAAAAATAGTTGATCACACAAAACATGAACACTGTCTGCGACTATTTTCTCCGCTATCATCTTTAACAAACATTGCCTTAAGCTTCATACGTAGGAATTACATCACGTTTTATTTAATTTTCTTTTCTTTATTTCATTTGTGAACATCTTTTACCTCTAACTCGTAATTCTAGACCGACTTTTGTAACGTAGCAAATTTTCCAAATTCAATTCCGATGACAGAGAAAAGACTAACGGTTATGGGAAATGAGATTTAGCCGTGTTGCCCGTGCATGAGACCACTGTATTTATCTACCCTTAGTTTCACAACTTGTAAACACTGGAATGCATTCAAAATATCGTTGATTCACCCACTTGAACAATTTTGTATAAGAATAGACATCTCGCGTAGGTCACCATCACTTTATGTCAAATAACGGAAAAGTGCATGCGTGAACATATTACGCAAAACATGCACATGTCACGCACAACTTTCAGCCAATGATAGAGCTTCCTTTGACCTCGGTGTGTGTGTTGCTTGAGTTGGTGACGTCATGTGAAAAGGGTGAACTCTTAACTATGCCGACATGCTTTCTTTAATCAAAGTCATGCCTTGAATGCTTGTTAATTCCAAATCACAATGGCGAGTTAATTGATTAATAATATTGGTAAACGGAAAGCACCCACAATGCTTTTGTGAAATACACACCTTAGGCTTCAGTCGAGAAAATCGTTTGTACTGTCAACGGTCTCTTGTTTATAGTGGAAAAAGTTATCACGACACAACACCTCTTCAGAATTTCTAATGAGGAGTGGAGTGTGCCACACGAGTATAAATAGAAGTGATCTAGCATTACGATGTTACATGCATTGAAGCTATAGTGCGAGGCACTAGTTAGGGAAAATGCCGGTCAATTTTGTCCTTTGTCTGGTCATATTTTTAGCTGGTATCTTCGGCGGTTATGCAAGAAATTTCTCACATCGCACACCCCTGTACATCGGCGGGCTCATGCCGGTCATGAACGGAACATACCAGCCTGGCCTCGTCTCTCTGGCCGGTTCTAAGCAAGCCGTCGAGGACATCAATAATAGAAGTGATGTCTTACCAGGCTATGAAATTATCATGGAATGGGCTGATACAGAGGTAGGTGTAAGATTTTTCCCCTCGGGAATGCTGCGAGATGTAAGTAGTGTTGTTGTTTCTTTAGGATTGATATAAATATTACTTATATTTTTTTTCAAAGTTGACTATGTTATGCAGTTTACTGTGTATAACATTACTGTGGAAACGCAACTGACCAGTGCAATGCAGTGCAACGCAACTGACGCAATGTGACCAGTGCAAATGCTCAACCAGTGCAAATGCTCCAGAGGCACACTTATTGAACTATTTTCCTTCCTACGGAACCAAGTGCATCACAGCAATTAAAATAATGGTGTGGGTTGCATGTATTGTTAGATGTATACTTTCCAAGACTTGCACTCGCCCGCCCCCCCTCACTGTTCAGTAGCGATTGATGACAAATCGGATGCATGTTAAACGGATACGGGGTTCATATACAGGTCCGTTAAAAAACCGAAACGGTTGTGCTAATTTGATTTGTAAATTTGCCCTAGATTAAACACATTTTACAATGATTTTGCTTTTAAAGGCGTCATTCATGATATAGATAAAAATGTGTTGATCATTTTTAAGCAAACAAAAACAACCACAACAACAAGAGCACCAACAAGAAACAGGGTAAACGGGACTCTATTTTGCCATGCTTGTTAGAAATTTCCTTCACATGCGTTTAATGTGAGCTTACGGGAGTGCCTTTATGGGGAGTCTTTTACACAATGGAATAATGGACCCCACAAGGGAAATCTTTGTTCAACCTGGACCCCACCCCCAATCAATCAAGAGAATTATTTAGAAAAGGGGAAACTAGAACAATAGCAGAACCACACAAAACGGATCCGTAAGGTTGTGTGTGTGGGTCCAAAAACGAAGTTATCCAACATACAATTCAATCAAATTCTCTGACGTAACAAGAGCAAAAATACAAGATATTTGTGGAGTGGTTTTGCTCGCACGTGCTGTAGCCTGTATAAAATTAGGTCTGACACTACTCTATGATCTCGAAACAATATCTGACGTGCATCCATCCATCGCGAACGGTTATCATTATCTGAATCTGTACACCCACCCTTACAGATCCGGTTTGTGGGGTACTGCTATTGTTGTTCTATTATTCCCTTTTCTGAAGAATTCCCTTGTGGGGTCCAATTGTTCCTATTGAAATGACCTTGTGGGGTCCATTGTTCCATTGTTGTCAGGACCCCACAAGTGCCAATCCGTGCGAACACGCATGCTTGCCAAACCACGATGTATGCAACAACAGTACTGTAAGAAATTAACATACCTTTCTGAAACTTCTGGTGGTCTTTTCGCTTTCAGAGAAACGTTCCTTCCGCCTTGAACAGATTCTATGAGTTTATCTTCACTCCTCCAGTCAAGGTGGCCATATACGGTCCTGTTTTGTCCTCAGTGAGTGAAGTGCTAGCTGAAGTCATTGGAAATTGGAACATCGTTGAGGTGAGTTCTTTCTGAAAAGTTAACAGAGACAAGGGCCCAACTTCATAAAAGATGTTAAGCATCACACAATTACTTAGCACGGAGAAATGTTGCTTTGAAGAAACAGGTTACCAGCCATTATGCCATGTAATGTATATTGTATGTGGTTGCTTCCCTGCTAGTTTTTGCTTAGCAGAATTTTCTGCTAAACACCTTTATGAAATTGGGCCCAGATTGGCGGAAGAACTTTTATTTCTAAACATGAGGTCATTGGTGAACACTATAGACGAGTAACTATCACTATCAGTATCAGAACAACTGTGGCGTTATTCAGCCATAGAGAGGATCAGTCATAGTGAATCACATTACTCAGGATCAAACAACCTACTCATCAACTATGTATAATAAACAGTCGAAATTTGTTGTCTTGTTGGTAACGCCGAATCCGTTAAACCAAGTTTAGCAAAGGAGGTACATCTAATTATTTTGGTTTGCGTTATACATTATAGATGTCAATGGGTGCCTCAACACCGGTTCTAAATGACCGCGAAAAGTACCCCCACATTTATCGAATGCTGTCATCGGCCTCTTTCGGGACAGCTTTCGCCCAGATCATTCGGCAGTTCGGCTGGGAAAAGGTCGCCGTGTTGTACCAGGCAGGGGAACCTCATCAAGCGGTACGTATTACAGACAAAATTAAAGTCTTTTACATCCAATAGAAGGTCACAGGCTATAAAATGCCAATCTCTAGCAAATGACAACTTACCTTTTGGTGCGTTTTCAGATTAAACTTTTTTCATTGGTCAATATAGGTTAAAAATTGTCCACCCGATTTATTTTCAACAAGTGCATTTTCAAAAAAGACAAACATTATGAACGAAGGAGCACAATTGATTCTAAATGAAAACCACGATTACATGTTATATTGCGTAATCGTTCGAATTTCATGGCCGGACAATACCGGTATAAGTAATGCACCGGTTTTATAATGTAAACATTTTGTTCATTACCAAATACAAATGATAAAGAGAAATAATAACGAAACATAATAACATTAAGTATGTTCAACTCAATTATATAGTTGTTCTCGTTATCATATCACCTTATTCATTACGGAATTCTAGTGTGAAATTGGCAAATTGAAAAACTGGTTATCTCTCCTCAATCTTTTATCGTTCCTTAATTTAGTACGTAAAAGAGTAGTAAATTAAAAAACGGTACTAATAGACCCTTCCCATGAAATATGTAAATTGCACATCACGCGTGCGCACTTACACCGCTGGTTGGCAAAATGATGGAACATTGCCCCTTTTTGTGTGGGGCTGATGGTGGCGTGACGCAGACGCGCTTGTGCGTCTACTTAGTGCACAACTCTATGGCGTTTGCCAACCAGCAGGGTCTGTACGCATGCGTGAATGTAATTAGCATATTTCATGGGAAGGGTCTATTAAGTTCAAAGCATCAAGTGGCCACAATGTTAAGGAAGCTATAAGTGAAAACACTCTGAGGTCTTGAGAGAAAGTAGTGTTTAAAAAACCCATTCAACTTAAGACGCAGTTTTCTCAGAGTGCTATAGTTTTAACTAGTGGGGTCGCTGACGATTTGTGTGGTTGTGTTATTTGTACAATTATGATTTACACGAGTAGTGTAACATTCTTCCTCAGAGAATGACGGCAGTCAACGACGAGGCGCTGGTTAGTAATTTCTCGGTGGTCCTTGCTGAGAGTTTCTTGAATGACCCCTACGAGTCGTTATTGCGTATCAAGGTAATATAATATGAAGATTGCATACCCCAAGGGTCGAGTGCACAAAGCACTAAGATTCATTTTAAGATGAGTTGCACTATTACCATGGTGACGTCACACTTTGCTCAGCAATTAAGACTGATTCCAATTTAAAATCATCTTAACCCTTTGTGAAATCGACCCCAGATATACACACATTTGGGGGAGAACGGTCGAATATCAAGTTGCAAGGAGTTTGCGAGTGGTTAGACTATACTTGAATTTATTTTCATATTCAACTACTCAATTCAATTCATTTCGGTTCTATTTAACAAAGAATCCAGGGACTAAAAACTACAAAGACAACAATTACTCTAAAACATTAAATAAAATTGACAATAAAAGAGAAACACAAAAATTTAAATTAAAATAAATAAAAGCGTAACAAATATTAGGCAGACATTAAAAAGGGGAAATTACAATATTCTAATTTACAATAATACAAAAAAAGTACATGCGGATATCAAAAAGGCATATACAGATTTAATGCTAAATATATATATATATATTTTTTTTCCGGATGTTTTGTTTTATACCGTTGCAGGGAAAAGACGCACGGATCATTGCTACTAGTTTTTACGAAGATGCTGCGAGGGACGTATTTTGTAAGGTTAGTTTTAATGTGATTTTATTTCCAAAGATGTAATATTGTTCCATAAGGTTTATCGCGATTCAGAATCGCAATGGATCATGGGAGGGCAGAGGGGGCAAATGCACAGTCGGTCGTCGTGCGCGAGTTCCCGGGTTGCCCCTTTCACTACACTATCATGCGCGGCAAAACAGCGCCCTCTCTTGGTATTTTGCTATTCGCGATAAACCTTATTATCTATCTTGTAAACGCGTATTTCTATCGAAAGTTATTATTCACTTTATTTGTTTAGTATATAAATGCCGAAGTAACGAAATTTAAAAGATAGTGTCACACATTGGTAATTACTCTTAAAATGAATATGTGTGTATAGTTTAACTTATATTTTGGGTTTTATTTCACCCAAGATGTTGAAAACCGATCCATGCACGAATCGTTTCCCATAGTTCTGAGTGTTGCTGTCCGTTCGCGAATACTGCGGCCAGAGAGGCGGTTACCCACTGTCACCTCGCTAAACGTGAATGGTTTCATTTGTACGTTCTCGTCAAAATACAATGACGGTTTTGGGGGTTTTGTTCTCAGCAAGACAACTTCATTCAGCTGAAACTTTCACATGTGACTTTTACTGTATCATTCTTTATAATGTTGCCAAAAAATAAGCATTAGGCTGACAAGAACGAGCCTTTGACCCTTTGACGGCTCAGAACACAGTGGTTCAATAAACGTTCCAATAATCTTGCTTTTCTTATTGTATCAAACCTTGGTACATTCACTAAGGACATCAGGTCAAGAGTGTGACTTACATGTGTATACAGAGTCTGTATATTTCAATTCTTTCTGGTAATGAAACAATGGTATCATACGAAAAGCACCGCAGTATACTCAAAAGCTCCCGGGGTCAGAATTGACCCAAATCCGGGTAACAAGGGGGCCTGAACCATTTCCGGCCCAGTGTGACCAGGAATCTGTGTCAAAATTACCCCCCAAATTTATCAATATTTATCAATATCAATATGCATGTGTACCGAAGCTGGTGAAGAACTGTTCAGTTTATACAGAAAACCCCCAAGAGGAATAACTCAGTAAGTAATCAGGTATAGGGTCTGTATCCAAACCTGTTTGAAAGTATTGATGATTCTTTTGATACTTTACTGACGTTAATACTTAATCAGAAAATTCATGGAAGTTAAATATCTCCGAAAGGATTACATATATACTTTGCATCCGATGAAGTAGTTGTTGTACGAAAGCTCCGACATGCAGTTTTTTATGTAATTAGTTAGTCATTAAGTGCTACCACTATCGTCATTGTTTTATCTACCAGACTAACACGGCTACTTTATTATTGTATACTTTCGTACAGAACAAGTACTATATAATTTTCTTGTCTCAGGCCTTTTATCTAGGCATGTACGGTCCCAATTACGTTTGGATGGTACCTGGATATTATTCCGATAACTGGCAGGAGAATACAGACGGAGTCAACTGTACCACAGAACAGCTCAAGGCGGCAACCGAGGGCTATTTGGCAGTTACCTTCAGCAGTTTTGAAAGCAGCAAAGAGATCACCTCATGTGGAAAGGTTAGACAATGTTCACTCTAACTCCCTTTTCAGAATTGACTGGGATTCCAGGTCCTAGGGGCTTGACCCATTTTCGGGTCAGACTGACCAGAAAGTGTTTTTAAAAATGGGATTTTTACTTGTGTTTTGCGTCATGTTGACCCTTTTGGGGCCATATTGACACATATTTCAGGTCATACTGACCAAGAATTGGGTCAAGCCCCACGGAACGCAGATCTGGGTCAATAAACTTGTGACTGCACTAAAAGGTGAGATGTTCTCTAATAAAACAGAGTCCATTGAAAACCCTGGTATCCATTTGAAAATAAATTGAATTGTCCGGGATGAAAAGGGTGTACGAGTGGTCAACATCAACCAGCAACCTAGTATTACGGACCTTTTCTGGCAATTCCGCGACCAGGAATCAACATTGGCTGTGATTATTTTCTCGAGTTTGAATTTGAATTACACGTGGCTGTAACAACTCTATTTTCTCCTTTGTGGGCAAAACTCACACATTTTTCTATTGAACGTTTTTCTTCTCTACTCCATCCAGAGTACATATGAGTTTCAGCTACTCATGGAAGACGCTATGGGATTCTCTCTTAGCCGGACTGATGTGGGACTGGCTGCCCTGGGTTACGACGGTATGTGGGCGTTGGCAACGGCCATGCAGGAAGCTGAAACGGTGCTGAGAAGGAAACTTAATACCTACCAGTACGGGGACGAAGAATACGCCCGGGTAGTCGGTGACAGCATTTTGAATCTGGAGTTTATTGGATTGTCGGTGGGTGATTAAATTAGCGTTCCAAAAGACCTTTGTCCACCTATATATACCTCACCCACACCCTTAAAAAGAAAGACTTTTAAGGTTTGTTTCCCTTATTTCAACACTCTAGCCTGCGCGTGAACTGCTTTCCAATAGATTTTTACTGCGGGCTTTTAATGGTAAGAATCTGGGATCAGTTCACTGCACATGTTACTATACGAGAGAAACCTCAGTACTATTTATGTGCTCGTCATAAATGTACAGGAATGCGGAGGTTCTTGGTTTTTTCTGTTTTTGGACATCGATCGACGATTGTATTGAAAGTGGTGATGTCTTTGCGCTATGAAACAGACTGATTAAATTCAGATATGCAGAGAGTCACGATTATTTTTATATTTTTACACGTTCCGTTGCACCAGGGTCCTGTAACGTTCACCAAGACTGGCTCCAGGCTTGGTAATTTACTGGTAGAGCAAAATATAGGTAAGTTTAGAAAGAGGTTCACACACATTCTCAAAAATGCAACCCTGTGAGGCATTATTTTGTTCTTTCATTTGTTCCTTCAATTAATATATATTGTTAAAGTATTTTTAAAATGTTACACGTTCACGGCTTCTGTTTATGACAAAAGGGTTTACTCAATGATTTGAAACTCGCATGGCGGATTACAATCTAGTGAGGTATGCGGAGAAACCATGTACGAAAAACTATCTCTATGAGTTGTGATGGTTCTGAAAAGAAACGGTGGTTCGGCAAGTCGACGTTTTGATCAGTATGCTCTGTAATCGTGTATCGTGACTACGGATTTAAGTACACAATAAAGGCTCATGCATAACTGTTTCTTTCCTCTTGCCAAGCCGGTGAAGAGGTCATTGTGGGAACATTTGACAACATCAAGAAAAAGCTTCACTGGGCTATTCCCGTTGAGAATCTTTGGTATTACAGTGGTGAGTGAGTTTTGTAATAATTACTACATAAAGCCAGATGGTAAAAACATGATTAACACAAACAATGGGAACCCAGTTGAACATTTTTGCAAGCTGGGGTTTTCACACAACTATAGGATCGTAGTTCCATATTATGCATAGATGAAGACAGCAGGCCCACATTTTTAGAGCTGCTTAAGCACAACAAGTAGGTAAGTACAAAAGAATATTATGATTAGAATAAGGTTATAAGCTAAACCACCATGTCACATGTGCCATATAATATGTAACTGTTATCGTGCTCGGTTTTACTTTCACAGAAAATGTCCAGCAATATTTGTCTGCATGCTTAAAGGCCCTGTACACTATTGGTAAGATCGAAAAACACAAATGTTCACAGATTCACACATAACTTACATGATTTAAAGTAAGTAATGGTAGAAAGGGTTCCTTAAAATATTTCTGCCTAAAATGCTATCGTTTCTGAGAAATGAGTAAAACATTAGTTTTTATCGCGCGATAATAAACTCGATGTTTGAAAAACAGAAAACACATAAGGTCTCTTTTCACTATTTTCTCGTGACCTCGATGACCAATTGAGCTCAAATTTTCACAGGTTTGTTATTTCATGTATGTGGTTGATTACACAAAACATGAACACTGTCTGTGATTATTTTGTCAGCTCTGCCAATCCTGTATAATGCCTTTAAAAAGCAGCTCAATGAAATTGGGCAATATATATACATACATATTTGTACCGGTTGGTAAAGTGTGTCATAATTCTGTCTGTATAATAGGAGGGTATCCCCCGTACGATTCTGACATCACTGTAACCATAGTAAACCTACAAGCCACGCCCCTTCCCATCGTGGCCGTCATGTCGGCATTGGCAAGTCTTGGAACTGTTCTAGCATTGCTGTTTCTCGGATTTAACTTTTGGAAGCGCAAGCACAGGTGAGTGTAGCGTTATCTTTTAACCCAATCCCTGCACAAGCACATCATAATCCTCAACTTAAAGGCAAAGTATACCTTTGGTTTTTGGAACCGGTCGATTGTTTTATTCCTATATAAATGTAGACATATACATCAATAAAACTAACCTGTGAAAATTGTATTTCAAAAGGTAGTCGCGTTTTTGAGATATCGCCGAAAATCCGGTGCGAATATGTCTACGCAGGAAGAATAATCCCTAACAGAAATAAGAGAAACGTTTCTGACAGTAACGTTTCTCAGATTCAAATTTGGGGGCATAAGAACTGATATATGTTTACTTAACCACACTACTTCGAGGTGAAATGTTTCTCAAAATGCTTTATACTATCGAAAGCTGCTGTATGCTTCTTACGAATAAGTTTTGATAACCATTAATTTCAAGAGTGATGCCAAGCGTATACCTTCCCTTCAAGGACTATGGTTTGAACACGTTTGATATTTGTGGTAAGTGGTGATATCACTCAATCAGTTTACTGGTTGAAACTCTCCTGTTTCAGTTTCCTTTCATGACCGATCGAGGCAGAGCATGTGGCAATCGTCTACCACCTCCATGTAGTAAAGGACTTGTTTACCGTTAACGTAATTTAGTGGTGTAGAACCATAGACAATCAATTTTATAGTGATTGCCAAACGTGCTTTGACCACGTTTGACATTTGTGGTAAGTTGTGCCATCACTCAATCAGTTTACTGGTTGAAACTCCCCTGCTTTAGTTTCCTGTCATGACCGATCGAGGCCGGGCAGAGCATGTAGCAATCGTCTACCACCTCCATCTTGTTTACCGTTTACGTAACAATTTAGTGATGTAGAATCATAGACAATCATTTTTAGGTGGTTGATATAAAAATAAATCATCCAAATGTCATATAATTTACGAGAAATTAGTTTTTCCTTAAAAGTGGTCAAGTTGCCATAAAGCAAATAGTTAATTTTGTTTGGTGTTTAATCATCAATTAATGCCATACCTTTTCTTTTATCGGTGCAGACAAATCAAAATGTCCAGCCCAAATATCAATAATTTCATAGCGTGTGGTATCATGTTGGCCTACGTGTGTGTGATGCTGCTGGGCATTGATCGTTCCATGGTGGATGACAACATGTTGGTGTCAATCTGCAAGGTAAGCAAGTATTGCATATAGTTATAGTTAAACCTATAGTAACTTATATTAACTTATAGTTGCATCAGCGAACCCGAGAACAAAAGAGGTCCAAACAATGAAGGGACTAGGAACAACATGTGGACTTAATTACGTCCACCACACAGTGTTTGTTGTACAGTGTTGAAGAATATGTACAGAACAAATAAGGTTCACAGGGATGTTTGTGTGCTTTAGGCCTATACTATTATAGCATAAAAACATACGCAATACTTCATAAACGATCGAGAAGATAATCTGTGATTTACAAAAGCCCATCGGTGCCATCACCATTTTGTTTTCAAAAGCATTATTTATTTATTTTTTTCAAAGGCAGTTATTCTTATATGGGTTTTGAGACATTGTTATTCTTATTTTCAGAAGTAGATGTAAAGAAGTTATAACTACTCTTCTTTATAGTTAAGGTTTTAGTGGTGTTTATAAAATAGAAACTGTTATGAATTGCTCCGTAAGCATTAATAAATAACATCCAGAAATTGGGCTGTCGTGTAACCCTTGCTTGTTTTGGGTTTTTTTGTTGTTTCTTTCTTGTCGTATCGATGGGATTCAACTAATTCGTTTGCAGATCACTCTGCAGTCTTTTTTGTTGGCATTCTTTTGTGATGAGTTTAAACCAATCAACATTTACACTAAATCTACCTCAAAGTAAATTAACATACAATATGCAAGTTCAAAATATAACTACAGGACTTCTACCATCATAGGGAAAGTTTGAATATATATGTAATTTTTGCAATGTACTGTTCTGACGACATACCTCGTTTTCAGACTCGATCCTGGCTCCTCGCAGTGGCATTCACACTTGCCTTCGGCGGGATGTTCTCTAAGACGTGGAGAGTATACAGCATCGTCATCTATAAGAAAACAAAGAAAAAGGTAATTGTTTAGTTACCAAATTTATGAGTATTTATTTAGCTAAATGTTTTAAAGTGATGACGTCAAAAAGTGTTCTACTGATTGGCAAAACGAAAACTATCAAAACATCGAATATGGGAATAATACATGTAATCCAATCCGTGCTCGATATGTTGGATGGCGTGACGCCCCCCCCCCCCCCCCCCCCAATCCAATTTGTGAACTGGAAATCTCAGAAATTCTTCAGCAGATTTGTTTATTTCCATTTTGGGGGGGGGGGGGGGTTACTTCGGTACAAGATGGGGCACATTGGTAACAATTTGTGTTTGTTTATTTAAGTGATTTTATAATTGAAGGAGTCGAATAACTGATGCTGTTTTTTCCTGTACTCCGGTGGCTATAGGTGATCAAGGACCGGTATCTCTTCGGTATCATTGCTGGGCTGCTTTTGGTGGATTTTGCAATCCTCATCCCATGGCAGATCGTCGACCCTCTACGTATTGAAGAAGTACGAATCAATATTCCGCAGGTAAAACCAGCAAAATATGATGAAATAACATAAATAAGTTAATACACACATTGACTAATTCTGAAAACTGCAAAAGGAAAATGACATGGGGAAGAAAAAAAATCAAATTTCTTTTGAAGAAAATGTAGTACGGAAACATACGTGATAGTTACCGTGTACGTACACGATAACTATCGTGTACGTTTACGACAAGTCTAAAGTAACGTACATGATATTTTTCGTGTACGTGCACGCTAAAAGCGGGATTTTTATTTTTATTCAAGTGGCGGCACAACACTTTCTCATTGCAGTTTTGGACGATTGTCATGACCATAGCAGGCCTGTTGCTGCACATGGAGTTATGAAAATCACCCAAACTTTCCAAGGCCAAAATTACCGACCGTCAGTAAACTACACGTGACTGCTGCGTACATACAGATTTTTGAGATATCATAAAGCTATGGTGTTCTATATCTGCCATCTCGCATCTCGCGTTATCTGGGTTTTCAATCTTGCGTTAGGTTTTTCAATCCCGTGTTAGGTTCTCAATCTGTCAAGTTTTGTACATCACGAAAAGCTAACGCAAGATAAAAAACCTAACGCGAGATTGAAAAACGTAAGGCGAGATTGAAAACCTAACGCGATATTAAAAAAACTAACGCGAGATTGAAAACCTAACGCGAGATTCGATAAGGGGAGACGAGATGCAAGATGATACAGACGTGTTTTTGTTTTAAAAGAATTTATGTAATATCTCACTCAGACCCAGGACGATTTAACAAACTACATAAGATACGAGATGTTGTATGTAAACTGCACGTCCGAAAATAACAACATTTGGATGATGGCGATGCTCGTCTACAAAGCGTTTGTCGTCGTGTTTGGCGCTTTCCTTGCTTGGTCGACGAGGTAGGGGGAAATGTCTTTGCTTTTGTATGATAGTGATAACCGCTGTTTAAATTACTTGATTATACAAGCATCTATAAAAGGCAGGCGCGTTTCCCCACGGTTTAAATGCGCTGAGGGCATAATTCGAAATAGGAACATTGTGTTGAACATAAACCTCAAGATGAAAATAGCAGTGACTTGAGTTTACGTTTGAATTAATGGACAGAGATGCGAGTCTGAATGTTGAGAGGTAGCGAGTTCCAGCATCTGGGTCCAGCTACTGAGAAGGCCTTGTCACCTGCAAGTTTGAATGTGCGATTTATTTTTAAGTAACGCTCTGAGAGGAGGTAACTTCGGTTGGGCATGCTGAGGTCAAGTGATTCTGTTATGTAATTTGGGTGTGTGTTCGAGAGTGCTTTGTACATATTCACGGCTGTTTTGACGATAGTTAAGCCAGTTGATAACCAATTTATAATTTGCGCGCGTGTATGGTATGAGCGGCATTGTTGTGAAGCTTTGGAGGCGAGTGATGTCAGATTGTTTCATTCCATTGAAGAAAGAACTATTTAACATTTTAACAAAATAAATTACTCTTTTCATGAATGGATTGTTTTATTGTACATGTTTTGTGTTTTAGAAACATCAACGTTCCCGGTCTGAACGACAGTTACTACGTGGGTCTGTCAATCTATAACACCGTCATCTGCTGTGCCGTTGCTGTGCCGCTATCTTTTCTCTCGGTGTCTTCGATTGGCGTCACCTTTGCGCTCGTTTCTTCTTTTCTGCTATTTTGCATAACGACTTCACTTTGCATGATGTTCTTTCCCAAGGTATGTCACAAAGTTACGTTTCTTTCACAGATTTGAAAGGATTTAGACGTCACAGTTTTGGGTGTCCATTTGTCGTATAGCATAAAATACGTTTACTTTCCTATAAATTATAGTTAAACAGCATTAATTGGGAAAAGGCACATTTCTATTTTTATTTATTTTATTTTTTTGTTTGGACCCATGGAGCACAGCTGATCATTTGGGGCCCTCACATTATATATAAATACATCATCAAAATATAATACAAAAAGTGACAAGAGCTAACATCATTCTCTTGCAATGCGAGGGAAGGTATCTGCTAAACGTTCTCAGAACGGTTAGATGACTAAAAGTTTCAACACCAACCCGTCCGAAATGTACCGAATCATTTATATTCAATATTTGTATTTAATTTCAGCTGAACGCCGTGTATCGTAATAATAAAGTCGGGGAGAACACTGGGCTGGGACTTGTAACTACCACTATTCAGATATCGGCATCGAAGGGACTCGACGTTCAAGACGTTGACAGTGGTAACGTACCGACCATCAGCAGCAACGTCAATCCTTCGACACTAAATGAGTTGCAGTGAAGTGCTTTGCAAATGCTGAACATTGTTAAAACCCTTAATACTTTCCGATTTCTCAAGGAAGTGACTTTAAAATGTATTGTACTCCTATGCACAAAGTTATTTTGTTTTACATGTATAACTATAATGCCTGGTGTATTAATATATCGGTGTACTTTCCTTGAGCCAGGAGACAAAATGCACATCTGTATAGCCAACCACTTGCATACTGTTGTGCTTTACCCATACACCGATAAAGCACGTAAAGCACTGTACACTCAGTGCTTTCCCGAGTCCTATTGTGTTAGTCTCCAGCGTTCTCGCACTTTGGGCACGTTAAAGTTGGAGATTCTGTTGCCTTCACACAGTACAGCAAAAATATTTGAACCCTGCAAATACTATACCGTGTTGCACTTCATTGTAAGACAATTTGGTCTGCAGAAGTCCTCTCGAACATCCAGCTGGACTTTATATTTATTATAAAATAACAATTGCAACTCCCAGCAGCATTTTCCTTTAAAGAGGATTCTGCCCTCATTTATCAAACTAATTTCAACAAGTTATATGACTATACTGTACTTCGTTCAAATAATTGTTTTAAATTCACGAGTAAACTCAGATACTTTAATTCCTTTGATTGTCTTGACGGGTCTGACAAAAACAGTGGCTGTAATAACTATTATTTCTATTTTACTTTTTTTTTCTTTTTGGGGGGGGGGGGGGGGGGGGGGGGGATAGTATTAAGAGCCGGGAGTTGAGAGCAGCAGCAAGTTCTATTGGATGCTTTTAAATAATATAAAAATATATGTATATACAAAATTCAACACAGAATATAAATTATGAAAATTGTACTCTATGTTCCCGTATTTCAATTTAGTGTAGGCCTATTAAAAATAATGTTCTTGATGTCAATAAATGTGGCTTTATTACACCTTAATAAAGAACCCTGATACTGATAATGCAACTGTATCATTGAAATTGATATATAACCAAATACCCTTGTACATTCTCAATAAAATTATGGAGCTATGGAAAGAATTTAGAACAGTGTAAATGGAACGACTATAGAAAACGACTAATAGACAAACCTGAAGCCGCCTCATCGATGAATTTTTGAAATAATTAATGTAATTCGACACCTGATGACGTCATCATCACAAAGATTTAATCAATATTGGTGTTTGGTCCATAACTTACTTTTTTTTACAAAGTTTCGTTGAAATACATCTTGAACTTTTTGGAACGATCCAGCTTAAAGACAGACTTTATGCGAAAGTCAAAATGAGGTGTTTTTCAGTTGTTATTTCTGTTGTCTCTGCTACTTAATTATTATCTGTAAGGTATGGCTATAGATTGCGGGCTGAAGAAAGATACAATAAAAGTCACATGTGAAAGTTTCAGCTGAGGACAGTGTCTGCTTGCTGAGAAAAACAGCAAACAAATTCACGGTATTTTCAAACGAACGTCGAATCCGCGTTTTTGCAAGACGGCATGCAGCTTAGATTCAAATGTTTTGGGGTGAAAAGTTATCTAAAAGTACTTTGAAGGGGATTAGTTATTAAAATAATTTATATACAATCGACTGTGGCAGTGCTTCTCAACAAGTAAGTTTTTTTGTTTTTTTTAGTACTTACCGATTTATGACCCTCCATAACAACCACAGTGTATACGTAAAATCTCAACCACGACGTATTATAATATAATATCTCTCGCAGCTGCCCGGCATAAAGAGAGGCAAATAAACAGCCCAAAATAAACGAGTAAACGAGGGGCAAATATATACAAAAACCTACTTGGCGGAGGTATTAGAGGTAATAGTGAACTAACAAAACAACAAATCACCACAAAGGAGCCGGAGTATCTCAGAATTACTAAAACACGAAAAAGACCATCGCAGAAACATTACTACAATATTACTGCAATGGTTACATGGCGTTTCATGCTAAACCGGCACGTGTCTGGCATTAAAGAAGTCAATTATATGCATATAGGTTTCCATTCAATAATCCTCTGCCTCGTGTTCGTCTTCAACCACCAGGAGTTGCCATCGTAACGAACGGGTATCAATATAAAAATCTATCACAATAACACTTCCAACTTCCTTAATTAATAATTAATTTTACTCCGTTGTATCGCCAACTGCGCGGTGCTGAGCTGCAGAACAGTACGGTACACACGCATTTGACCAAAAGAACAAAAAAAATTGACTTCTCCAGCTGTGGTTGATTCGATTATCAAACTCGATTGAGGTGAGTTATATTTTAAACGGTATTACTTTACGTCTGGCAAGGTGGTTACCAACTAAAACACAAAAGGTTAATAATAGTTTATCTGCGAAATAAACGTGCACATTGATGACCTCCTTTAGCTCTGAAATAAAATTGTTATCATGTAGTACAATCCATGGTACACAGTGCTTGGTCCTACATGTTTTACTGTTAGTGCACACAAAAATTGCACATTATTTATTTTCCGGATGTTTGAGGAAGGCACGAACATTTGGAAGATTATTTGAATACGACGAGTTTTAAAACTAAAAATGACGAGTTCATGATTTGGAGAAAATATCACAATAACTATGTGAAATGTTATTTTGACGTTTACATAGTATAGTTAAAAACAACTAGTTTGTGGTTAGTGGAAAGTGGCACTCTTAAGAAAGTTTAAATATTCCTAAATTATTTCAGAATCTCAAGCCGTATTAAATAGGCTTAAGGCCTAATAACATTACAGAATTGTTCATTTTTCATGGAGACTAAAAATGATGAGAATGTAAGAACGAAAATAAATTAATTAAATCAATTTAATGACAATAAACATTATTGATATTATGTCGTTGTTTTGGGGTTTCGTCTTCTTCAATTTCAGCAGTACAGAAACCATGATTGGATTTCACTTTGGCGTAACATTTGCTTTTCTTGGTAATGTATAAGTCACGATTGATTTTAATGAATTTAATTCTAGTCACTTATTTGTAATACTTTCTTGTTTTTTAGCTGTTCCAATAAAGTCAGAACAGGTTTAATTGTTATCAAGATTGTACCCCCCCCCCCCCCTATTTCATTCACTGTTATTATTTTTAAGTATGTTGTTCTTATTATATTTTACAATTTTGACTATATACTTTGTTTATATTCACGGTCATGCATCGCAAAATGAAAGTAACCAAAGTCCAAATTTGTCACAAGAGTGAGCCCGTAAAAGAGGACTGAGAACAGTGCACTCTCATTAGGGCATATATTAGGGATGTTTGTTTGTACCTGACCTTCATGCATAAACAAAGTTGTAATAAAACTATAATAATAACACATAATAAAGCATAAAAGCATTGAAACCATTTAACGAGGGTGACCCATCCAGCACTGCTGATCCTTTGGGACCCCCACACAATTACATTAATACAAGCAAAGATAAAATACTATTAAAGAATACTTCGACAGAAAGGGGAACATACAAAAAATCAAAATTCATAAACAACCAGTATTTAACCAGAATACATACTAGAACAGATGCTGAACGAAATTGCAGCCCACCTCACAATCGAAAATCCAATATTGAAGTTGAAGTTATAACAAAAAGCGAAACAAAAAATCAAAGAAAATCATCCCTACAGGTTTAAATTCTCAATTTTCTTTGAAATGTGATCAATTTTAACGAGGCATTTAGTATAAAATAAAATTGCAAGCGGCATTGCATTGAACAGATTCTACACAGTGACTGGTTTTTTTTTAATTAGAGGAAAAGAGTTGTTGTGACCTAGGCAACGCCCTCTATCGTTACAATAAGCACTTTATCTCCCTTGATTGTTCTCTGTACGATCGATATGTAGGCGCGGCCTATTGTGCATTTTATAGTATGAGGCCAAATAGAGTCCGCTCATCTCATTAACATGAAATAGTACACAAGTAATGAACGTTTTTGAGTGTAATCGTGAGAATATTTTCATGAGTTCAAAATGTTCCATTCAACGACGCGAAGCATTCCATCCTTCAACGAATTCAATCAATTCAATTCAATAAACAAACAAAAATCCGTACTCACAAACAAAATAATAATCAATCATGTGGACACATTTATAGTAGTACAATACAGTCAAAGATAGACATGACCAATGAAAATGATTCTGCAAACATTTAACAATCTAGGCTGTGAATAAGGAGGCTGTTCAAATAAGCCGAGGCTTGTTGGGAACAGCCCTATAAGTATACATGATACAAAAACAAAAAAACAAAAAAAAACATACCCCAAAAACGGACATGAGAGAATGCAAAACGAACCGGTAATGAGCTAATTATGCAGATAAGCCCAATAATTATTGACAAAAATTAGGACCAGCTATAAGCCTAAACAAAAAAGAAACTGAAGACGAGCAGTGGACTCGGGAGAGAAAGCTACGTTACATAATGAGCGGGTATAGGGTTCTTTTGAACAAGGCTTTAAAATGACCAACAGAATGAAAGTATTCTCCCACAAACTTGGTTTTATATAACGTCCAAGTAGCCACATTTTATTGGATCACAAAACTTTTGAAAGTATGAATAAACAAACTGTTCAAGATTGTATTATGGGGTCTAGTTCGAGGGCGTTATGTACTGTTGTGTGTATACGCATAGTGATTGATTTAGCCTAGTAGCGCATATATTGCAGCACAGGCTGTATACTCCCCAGGGAGCTGAGAAAGATTAAAAAGGAATGTTATTGGCCCAATGACCAGGGCACTAATGTAAAGCGCATTGAGACGTTATTGTGAAATGCGCTATATAAGAACTGGTTATTATTATTATTATTATTATAGTGTGGTTATTAATAAGCGTGTAAAAATAGTAGTCAAAAAGGTGGGACGAAAGGGCAGAGCCAAAATACAAGGTTTATGACGTAGGCCATGAAATGGTTTGATAATAATAAACGTTGCCTGACCTTCCATGCATTCTCCAATCAAAGGCAATAATCCACTTGAGTGTCATATGATTACTTATTACGATTCGGGTACCTGTTTACGAGCGCAGTTTTGTATGAGTATTAATAGTATGGGTATTGAGCAAAACAAAGGAAATATGGAGGGATGTGTGTTGCACTAACACTGCGTGAGCATTTTACCAACATTCTCACGGTATTTCCATAGGATCGCCAAATTCGCTCGAAAAACGGGGTCGGGGAGCGGAGGTGGTGACTTTTTTTTCCTGTAGTCTTTCAACACGGTTGGAAACGGATATCGAGCAGTATGTTATTTGATTGCAACATTTAGTGTAACCATTTTTTCATGTCAGTGCGAACTTTGTTCCTCTGCTTGGTGGCTATAAGAATCACGATGATGCAAAACAGCACGTCCATATACTAAACCAAAGAGGGAAAGGGCCGAACTTGCTGTGGCATACTGCTTCTTTACTTTCACCTCCAAATTCAAAAAAGAAGAGAAAAGGCGCAAGTCATTCAGTAGGCCCCTACTTTAACCTGTAAACATGTAGACTTGATTTCAAGTCTGAGATTGCGGTTATTTCTTAGCATCAGCACTGCAAAATTTCCCCGAAGATTGTCTATCACAAGGTTAAATTGTAGGTTAAAGACGGAGGTTAATCCACAAGAGGGCGGTATTTCAGGCAATAATGTATTGGCTATCAGGTATAAGGGAAAAAAACTCGATCACAGACTTGGAACCAAGTCTAGTAAAACATGTAACGCCGGAACAAGGACAACATTATAGGGGCACAAGAGGTTGCACAATGTTTTCGGGGGGGGGGGGGGGGGGGGGGCACTTCTGACCGATTAAAACTATAGTTTCCGTTTGCACTTCTACCCCTATTTAGCGCTCATGTTTTTAGCGCTCATGTTTTTAGCCCTCATCTTGAAGTGGCCGTCTATGGCCTTGTGATGTTAGGCGTTCTTTCATAAATAAGATAAAATAAAACAATAGAAAAATAAAATAAATGTACTCTTTTAAATAAGAATTAAGTGTACAAACAAAAAACAATAAAATGTATAAATGTTTTTCAACCACAAAAGTCCAAATTGCAAATTGGGGGTGGTGCAAGGAAAACAAGAGGGAATGACCTCCCCCCCCCCCCTTGCAAGCCCCTTATATAGTTACGTCACTGTGAACATGTTTCAAAAGAGTTTATCTTGAATTGAATTGTATATCAGGTCTTTTTCTCCACACATTTCAGGGGCATGTCTGTGCATTGTGGTGTCCCAGCACGTGTGCTTCACGGGTACCGCGTACGGCAAGGATGATAAGTCGTTCCGTTGGGTCTTACCGTACGAAGATCCGTGCGTCTGTACTGCCATACGACTTGGTGGACACCTGCCCTTAGTCAAGCCTGCGACTGGCCACTATCTGGAGGCACTCTTTCTGAGCGAGGATTCCGATGAAATTCGCAAATTCTTCGATTGCCAAGGTAAGAATGTTAAGCGGTAAAACAATGAAAGTGCCCAATGTGTCAATATCGAAAAGCGACTCCGGTATGTTGTTCAAAAAGCCTGCGACTTGCCACTATTGTGGAAGCTGGGAGTAGTTCTCAGCCAGGACTCCAAAGATATCCGAAACAGTTTCGATTGTGTGAAGATCGGATATCACGACTCTTTGGGAGATAAAGGTTTTCATTTTGGTAAAGTCCATTGAAGAGTCTACAACTTGGAAAATCATATCAAATTTGAAATATATGCTTATTTTTTTCGTGCGTTTTTATATTTTACTCAGAATCAGCGAGTGGCAGCTTAGCGGTATGTTCAACTACTAGTCCTTTAGGAGTTGAGAACGGTCATCCACTACCCATCCAAGACGATGAATTTAAAGCATCGTCCGTTGACGATAAAAGCACCGCTGCTTCGGCCAAACTCAACTTCAGAGCGACGTCTGAGTCATACGTAAGTGGTTGGAAACCCAAGAGCACCAAGTTAGACGAGTGGATCCAAGTAGATCTTGGGAAGGATGTAAACGTGCATGGAATCATCACACAAGGTCGCCACAGTTTGACCTTAAATCAATGGGTCGAAGGGTACACAGTCCAGTACACAACTGTGAAAGATGCAAGCCTGGTGGATGTCAAGTCCAGAGATGGTCAGATACAGGTAGGCTTATATACACTGGTCCGAATTTGATCACATCAAATCTAGGACTTTTCCGCCCAAAATCAAACTATGATCGATGGTGTCAAAAGCTGGCGATAGGTCGAGAAGCACCAGTGCAACAAGTTTGCCATTGCAGTTTAACATTCTCCATCATATTGTTTATCGTCAAATTGGTGAACAAATTGATACTGACCAACTCTTTTCTTAACTATCGTCGCGTCAGTGCAAAAACGACCGTCGGTATCTTGATCTTGTGCAAAAATGTCGTATCTCGCACGAAAATGACCCTTGCAAAACGTCTTATCTCGGTGCGTACTTTTTTGTGTGTACATCTGGGCTATTTTAAGCTAATTTACAACGTTTTGACAATTACGCGTAAATAAGTACTATTTCTAGAGATACAACATACGTACCTTTAAAATGTAGTCATCAACGATTAATTACATAGGACTAATATGTTTTCTTTTTTACAGAAGTTTGAAGGCAACACTGATGGTGATACGCAAGTGACCAAATGGTTTGATGTGCCAGTCTCTGCAAACAGCATTCGCATTGTTCCATTCTCTTGGAAACATGAAATCGTTCTTCGCTTCGAGCTTCTTGGTTGCTTTCCAATGTCTAATTGATCGGTCGTTTATTTCACGTTCAGGAAGACTAAATCAACTTAGTTTGCTCTTTGACCAGTATTATTAAGTTATAAAAATAGCAAACTTGTTAATAGTATTAATTTTCAATGATTTGGGGTTGAACAAAGACAATTTGAATAGAGCGGGATTTGAACCAACGACCTCCGGATTAACGTGCCGGCACTCTACCAACTGAGCAATCTAGCCCCATGTTGGCGGTCTCCCTATTTTGTCAATATCTTTGTTCGGAGGGGGGGGGGGGGATGCCAGTCAGAAGCCATTCAACCGTAAACTGCTGTGTAGCCAGGGATCACACCCAAGTTTACGATACAACCTGGGAAGCGGCAGCCAGGGGATCACCTTAAGGGGATGTGACTTTTTATATCAGATATCAAATAATAAACCACAAGGGAAACTGACTGGGTAAATTTTAAATGATTTTGGGTTGAACAAAGAAAAATTGACTAGTAGAGCGGGATTTGAACCAACGACCTCCGGATTGACGTGCCGGCGCTCTACCAACTGAGCTAAAATTTGTTATTTATTAGTATTAATTTTCATGACGTCATCATGACGTCATCAGGTGTCATTAAATCAAAGTTTAATATGAAAAACCAAATCATAACTCCTGAAGCATACACTAAATGTTTACAATCTATACATCATGACGGCCTCAGGTGTTACTAAATTGAAGTTTAAAATTAACAAAACAAATCATAACTTACGAAAGCATGTTATATACGAAAGCCCGTATTGTGCCGACACTATCTTATTTTCAAAATCAGTTATTTTATTTTCCAGAGCAGTTATTTCCTATCTCAAAAGCAATTCTTTCTATTTTCAAAATAGTTGTGTTCTATTAAAATTTGTTATTTATAATTTTTAATAGCATTTTCCGCGCAGACGCCTAGACTGTGCATGCATCATAAAGTGTATGTAGTAGCTAGATAACATGTATGGCCGCAAGATTACGACAATGGCATCAGTTAAAAATCAAACGTAAACTTTGTGCGTCCGAAACCGCCGCAGCCAGGGAAGATGATAGCTTCTGGAATTCGAACAGCTGCTTTAAAACAAATAATATATTAAAAAATAACTGCTCTCGAAAATGATTATAAATAACTGCTCTCAAAACCGAAAAATAAAAAAAATTATTTTGAAGATAGAAACAACTGCTTTTGAAAATGAAACAACGATGGCACTAACAGGTTTTCGTGGAGACAAACATAACTCCTGAACCATACAATACATTTTGACAACCTATACAACTATGGAAAGGTCATCAAAAACATAATAGAACTGAAAAAATACATACCAATAGGCCTATGAATGACCTTGCCATCTGGTCAAAATCTGAAGTTAAGGTTAATCAAATATCCCTTTGCTGACATGTTTAAACTTGAAAAATATCTCCATAATGATATGACATGCATGTTGCTTGCTTTTTTTTTATAGATCCGAACTTGTCTCACATTTCTTTCCCTTTAAAACATTTGCATCCAGTTCGAGTATGATTACAGGAACTTTATACACAAATTACACAGTCCGTTAAGATTTTTGACAACATAAATGATTTTCTTAGGTCAACGTACCAGAACAGCTCAGTGGTTGTTAAGTACAATCAATTTCTCTTGTTTGTACTTAATGACAAAGGTATTGAATATATTAAATTTTTAGATCTTTATTTAGAATACAGTTGGTACAATAGTATACATTGGTGTGATAGCACGGCCGTAGTCATAACTATTTGAAATGTGAAAATCAGAAGCTTTGAAGTTTTCAGATTTAGATAGCGCCGTTATAAGTTCCATGTTATTTGATTTTTTAAAGGCACCTGGAAATAGAGTTGTGTTTTTTTAACATAAGAGTATGCCTTTATGTATATTAACAATAAAAAAATTGTTTGAGTAATTATTTGTCAGGATTTATATGTTTAAAAAATAGATAAAGTTGTTTGGGGGTAACTCCGCCCATCCCTTTTTGTGACGTCAATCGAGGAAGACTTCGCCGCGATCGAACATCGACCCCTCGAAGTTGCCTACATTTACGTAGTGAGCTTGTACGTTTCGTTTGGTTATCCAAAAAGGGGATTTTTCTTGCATTTTGCAGCAAAACGACTAAAGATTGGGTCAGCCAGCAATTGTTTCCTGCAGATCCCAAATATAGGCAGTTACAGGCATCGAAAGTCAGGCTAACGAGGGCAAAGTGGTCCGGTCCGACGTCGTTTTCAGCGCTATGCAGCGAACACTTCGAGCCGTCGTGCTTCGAATCCGGGATGTACCACACATTTGACTTGAAAAGAAAAGTAATTATAAAACATGATGCCATCCCAACCATTTTCCCAGCTAGAGGGAAGTCGAAGAAGCTACCTGGAAGACTTGAAGAACCTAGAGGAGCATTTGCCAAACGTGAACAAATTCGTGTAAAGTTTGAACTTTGAGGGCATGTTGTTAGCTTGTGCCAAGCGTCAGGGTGCACTACTCTAAATCGACCAAAAATTCATGCGCCAAGCTACTTATCATAATTTGTAAACCCACAACTTATTTTTAATTATAACGTTTTGGGGGTCATGCAACTAATAGAGTGTGTAATTATAAGAACTTATCACAACCTGGGGGTTCTGGGTTTCAAGTTTTGAGGAGATTTGATAAATTTGGGCTTTAAAGTTGGTCCTATTTAGCTTGGGAATTGGAGGAGTGCCTCATGAAAACTGGCGGCAAGTCGGTTTGGGAAAAAACACATTTTCGGGGGTGTTTTTTTCTGGGGTAATTAGCAAAAATTCCAAACGGCTGACCTGCCAAAAATTGAAAAGAAATCTGAAGTTTAGTGGTCTGAAAATATATTTGATTGGTTTTCAAGAGGCTGAGAGACTTTTAACAATTTTTTGAGAATTTTTGAATATTTAGCATTTATCATTGTTTGCTATGGGAGTCTATTTAGAGGGGTGAAACCGTCACGATTTTTTGTTGGTACATGCGACTCACCGTGCACGGTATCCGAGTGGACCGTCCACAGCAGCCTTCCTCTGCATGCAGTCTACTCCGTGGTTGTAGACTAGCAGTTTTACGGCCCATTTGGTCACTAAAAAGTCACCTAGTTATAATAAAAATAGCTTTTGTAAATACTAGGCATTTAAGTTTCAACGTACGTATGTGGATATAATTTCTTGAAATAAGATCGTGGCTACATGACAAAATTTGTTGTGATGTGCCATGTATAAATGAATTCCTCAGTTTCGGATTGAGACCGCACGTGAAGCCAGTGTACACGCCGGTCCTGCACGCCGAACAACTCAGGGGACGGGTCACTGTATGTTGCATGCGAAGCCGCAAACACGGACCTCAGTTGCGAGCGCTAGTACTATTGTAGGCAACAAGGCAACGTCGCTGTTGATAACAGCTTTATTTTGACAAAATACCAGTGACAGGTGCCTTTAAGGTAAAAGCTAAGCACATAACTGAAAATAAAAGATGTCTATAGATTCGTCTAAACTATGGTTGCCCTAATAAGACATTGAATTAATTCATGTATTTCCACTTGACTACTCTTGCAACTCTTGTCTGCATGCTTGTATGTGTGTTGTGTGTTGTGTGTTGTCATTTAGCCGTCGAGAAAGACTCTGCTAGGGTCGAAACGTCAGGCCACTAACTTATTTTTTGCATTTATACCACAGGTCCTTTTGGTTGGTAAGCAGTTTGCAACAGCTAATTCTATTTTATCAATAAACAATTTAGCCAACAAAGTTTGATAATTGTTTCATTTGACTTCACTGAGGCACATTTTCAACAAATGGGTTTATGGGTGGAATGCATATTATGGACTAGCCTCCTTAATGTTCTTGCGATTGAATTGGGGTAAATCATAAGCCGAGAGGTCAGGAAAACCCTGGTTAATCATAAGCCGAGAGGTCAGGAAAACCCTGGTAGATCATAAGCCATGAGGTCAGGAAAACCCTGGTTAATCATAAGCCGAGAGGTCAGGAAAACCCTGGTTAATCATAAGCCGTGAGGTCAGGAAAACCTTGGTTAATCATAAGCCGAGAGGTCAGGAAAACCCTGGTTAATCATAAGCCATGTGGTCAGGAAAACCCTGGTTAATCATAAGCCATGTTGTCAGGAAAACCATGGTAAATCATAAGCCGAGAGGTCAGGAAAACCCTGGTTAATCATAAGCCGTGAGGTCAGGAAAACCTTGGTTAATCATAAGCCGAGAGGTCAGGAAAACCCTGGTTAATCATAAGCCGTGAGGTCAGGAAAACCTTGGTTAATCATAAGCCATGAGGTCAGGAAAACCCTGGTTAATCATAAGCCATGTTGTCAGGAAAACCTTGGTTAATCATAAGCCGAGAGGTCAGGAAAACCCTGGTTAATCATAAGCCATGAGGTCAGGAAAACCCTGGTTAATCATAAGCCGAGAGGTCAGGAAAACCCTGGTTAATCATAAGCCGTGAGGTCAGGAAAACCTTGGTTAATCATAAGCCGAGAGGTCAGGAAAACCCTGGTTAATCATAAGCCATGTGGTCAGGAAAATCCTGGTATATCACAAGCCATGAGGTCAGGAAAACCCTGGTTAATCATAAGCCATGTTGTCAGGAAAACATTGGTAAATCATAAGCCGAGAGGTCAGGAAAACCCTGGTAAATCATAAGCCATGTGGTCAGGAAAACCTTGGTAAATCATAAGCCGAGGTCAGGAAAACCCTTGGTATATCATAAGCCGAGGGGTCAGGAAAACCATGGTAAATCATTAGCCGAGAGGTCAGGAAAACCCTGGTTAATCATAAGCCGAGAGGTCAGGAAAACCCTGGTTAATCATAAACCGAGAGGTCAGGAAAACCCTGGTTAATCATAAGCCATGTGGTCAGGAAAACCCTGGTTAATCATAAGCCATGTTGTCAGGAAAACCATGGTAAATCATAAGCCGAGAGGTCAGGAAAACCATGGTTAATCATAAGCCGAGAGGTCAGGAAAACCCTGGTTAATCATAAGCCGAGAGGTCAGGAAAACCCTGGTTAATCATAAGCCGAGAGGTCAGGAAAACCCTGGTTAATCATAAGCCGAGAGGTCAGGAAAACCCTGGTTAATCATAAGCCGAGAGGTCAGGAAAACCCTGGTTAATCATAAGCCATGTGGTCAGGAAAACCCTGGTTAATCATAAGCCATGTGGTCAGGAAAACCCTGGTTAATCATAAGCCATGTTGTCAGGAAAACCCTGGTTAATCATAAGCCGAGAGGTCAGGAAAACCCTGGTTAATCATAAGCCATGAGGTCAGGAAAACCCTGGTTAATCATAAGCCATGAGGTCAGGAAAACCCTGGTTAATCATAAGCCGAGAGGTCACTCAGGAAAACCCTGGTTAATCATAAGCCATGAGGTCATAAGCCATAAGCCATGAGGTTTGACATGCTTCGCTTGTCAGTGGCTAGAAGTATAGTGCTATAACCATAGAGAAAGGACCAACTGAACGTGTTAGCAGTGTAATAAAAAGGATAAAATCCGCTATATCGAATGCCTTTGCTTTTCAAGAAATGTGTAACTTGCAAGTGTGTCATCAGTGTTTTCGCCTAAAGAGTTTACAGCATAATCAAATCAAAGTCGTTGTCTTACTTGTTTTCTCTTAGTTCTAAAGACTATTGAACGCTAGGTGGCAGCAGAGTAGTCCATTGTGGGTGCACCACACTAAATAAACTCCCATAGTAATCAATGCTTAATGCTAAATATTTAAAAACACTCAACAAATAGTTAAGTCTCTAAGCCTCTTGAAAACAAATCAAACATATTTTCGGACTATTAAACTTCAGATTTCTTTTCAATTTGGGGCAGGTCAGCCGTTAGGAACTTTTGCTAACTAGGCCTACCCCAGAAAAAAATACCCCGAAAATTAGCTTTTTCCCTAATCGACTTGCCGCCAGTTTTCATGAAGCACTTTTCCACTTCCTAAGTCAACTAAGGGCCAACTTTAACGCCTAAATTCGTCGCGCGTACCACGAACCGACCTAACTGACAAAAATCACACACTTTTGCAAATTTTTTTTTTTACAAATTATTAATATACTCATTACTGTTAACATTTTCAGCAAGTTTCAGAACTAAATACGCAGTAGTTTTGTAATTACACTAATTACTAAAAACGACGTATCACTAGAATTGCCGTTTTGTCTTTTCACAAAGTGACCTATCTAGATACGCCACTTTACCAATGATGTACTATGCGCTACAGCGCGCGCGCTTCGAGCGCGCGTGTAAAATTTGCGTACCACGAACTGACCTAACTCAAAGCGTGATATTTTCACAAAGTGACCTAACTAGATACGTCTCTATTATGCATTGGTTTGTACACGGCGCTCTGCGGGCAAAACTCGGATTTTAATTTTCACAAAGTGACCTATCTGTTTAGGTATTATTTACTAATTAAAATAGTTGCGGGGATTAAATAAAATTGACAGTTCTGTATTAATAAAGTAGTCGGCTTTATTTTTGTCTTAAAAAATTGTATACAAATAGTTAGCAGAACCCGAAACAGCAGTTTTAAAAATAGTGCAACTTCATTCGTGATTTTTTCCAAACACGTTTTTTTATACTGTGTACGAGTTAGGTCGGTTCGTGGTACGCGCGACGAATTTATCAAGTCTCCTCAATAACAGTTAAAACACAGAACCCTCAGATTGTAATAGATTCTTATAATTACACAATCTATTAATTGCATGACCTCCAAAACATTATAATTCAAAATACTTTGTGGGGGAGGGGTAAACAAATTATGATAATCAGCTTTGGCCTTTTTAGTGAGCACCCTTGTTTACGCAGGGGGGGCCACCGATCTCTATAACACTGACACGATTGACGAAACTCACATGATGGCACATTTTCAACGCGTGCTGTGCGTGTTTTAACATTGTGTTGTGGACATAAACAAGCTTTCAAAGAAAGAAAAACTTGTTGGTGGATCAAAACCCCTTCCTTAATTCAAATACATATCCAAACCAGGTAATGATCGCCCTGGTGTTCACTGGTAATCGGCCAGGACCTGAGCTGCTAATGAAAATAACAATAGTTTCTGAAGGAAATATAAAAACTTCTTTTGAAAACATAAATTACTGCTCTCGAAACAGAAAATAAATGCTGTCGAAAATAAAACGGCGATGACACGCTTTCGTATAATTATTCTTCTCTCTTTAATTCCCCTATTTATTTTTAACTCGTTGTAGACCTTTATACTTTGTAAATCAAAGAACACCGACGACGAACATTGATCGGGATGCAGAGCCTGCGATATATTTTTGATTGTATGGAAACCTAAAATGAAACTTGCATCCTGGGTTCCTTCCAATAACACTATCAGAAAGCCAGTGTCAAATCAAATAATGTGTAAATTGGGTTTTAGTATAAGACTGTGTGTAATTCTCGTGTGATTCGATTATGTTCGGAAACTTTTGGCATCCACTATTGCTGACAAAATAGTCGCCGACAGTGTTCATGTTTTGTGCTTAAATAAACATGAAATAACAAACCTGTAGAAATTTTGGCTTAATCCGTTGTGTGAGTTATGCAGGTGAAAATAGTGAAAAACCATGCACGAATTTCAGCATGGGCATTGTCCTTAATGTTGGATGTAACAGCAGAAATCCACATTTTATATTTCTTTATTATATTGTATATAAGTTTTCAGATACAGTTTTCTCAAATGTGACTTCATTTCAAAGGGAATTATTTCACAGGGGAAAAATTGTTTAGTATAACTTCATAATCAGTAAGCTTTCAGACTAAAATTGAACAGTTATGTTTTTATCCTTGCCAATCCTGCATAATAGCTTTAACGCATGGAAACATAATTGCACACTTGAAGGATTCCGACGTCTACCATTTTTAGGAAAGGGACAATTATTCGGGCACGTATAATTGAGCCAACTTAATTCTGCCCGATTTGATGCCATTCCAACTGGTTCCCCACACGTAATCATACAACCGAGGAGCTCCAAGGTCAACAGGAACCAATCTAGTTTGTGTTTACACCGATCTATGTTATGCGCACATGGTTTTAACGTTGCATCAATCTCTTTGATCACTAGAATCTTTATAATGGTGATAGCTGTATACACTGTAAAAACTGTAAACGCTTCACGCGTTTAGTTTGACGGGTCAGCCGTTTACATTGTGTTTAGAATGTGTTTATAGGAAGCGTTTAGAAGGTGTTCACTAAATGAAATCTTGCTAAACACCAGTGTTTAAGTTTGGTGTTTAGGACAATGCGTCATTATTTGCAGGTTGTTGCAGTTATTATAGCCATGTAATAAAAAACTGCATGAATGTCATTGTAAATAAACCTTACTCAAACAAATCATTTATTCAATTTCGCCTCCTTTTGGTTCAACCCACAGATATAGCGCATTTCGCCGGTATTTAACCTACTCAGCTATCGTTACAATCGTTTCAAGACTTTTTCTGTTCTTAAAATGTTGACACTAGCTAGCTAGATGTATAAACAACGCAACTTCGCTTCTTTACTTAGAAAAGGGGCGAAAACCATTGCTTTACAATTACAACAAAACTCATGAACCCCTATAAATATTATGTTAAGTTTTGTTGCTTTTAGCCAAACACTTGGCACGTTTATATATTGCACTAAACCTTTGACATTCAAATTTAACGACTCGCACACGTCAATAATTTTCTGGAAAATTCCATGTTTTGCCCATTATATAGAATATTAATAGCTAGACTGGATGCGCGTACATACGCAGGTTCTGACATGAGTGCGGCCATTGGTCACGTGACTCCATTACTACCGTATTGAATTTGGCCCTATGTTATTTTAGGGAAGGAAATGAGCTTACTCCTATTTCTGATGGTGTTAGTTTCGAAAATTACTAACATTTTTCAATGATTTGTCGTGATATTTACTACGTTCGCTCAATTATTGTACCTATTTTCTGGCAAGCTTTTATGAGTGACTCCAAAATACGGGATTGTTACCCTCCTGAAAAATTAAAAGGGAATAAACCCCATTTAGTATAAACAGTTATGTCAATTTTCGCTTCATAAAATTGCATATGCTTGTAATAATGGGCGACTGAAGATTCGCTTAAAGGCCTACCACATTGTTCATGACAGATAAAGGGTTATGGTGGTCGCTTTATATGGGATATTAGCTGTGTATGATATTTCTGCTCTTTTCGTTTCCATCGATTAAAAAAAAGACTTTTCTCGTGAATATTTTTTTAAACTTTAGTCCATCCCCCCATAACAAAATTATATCACTAGGCCTTCTCGGTTCTTGCATTAGTGGTTTTCTTTCAGAAGCATTCCAATTTGGGAGGGTTTGTGGCAAGGGGGTGGCCCAAGCCATTCTTTTATGTGTAGAGAATAGAATCATAGTATCATGTTATGTAATAACATGGGCATTAAGGGAATTTGAATTGACGGCAAAGAATTCCAGCCGACGACACTGTTTTGTTTATGAATGTTCTGAAAACGAATTTTCTGAAAACAATTATGAATGTTCTTCATTGGGTAGGTAGGCTACCCATGTTTTTCAGGTACTTGGTATTGGGTGTTCTACCAACCCAGACTTTATGATGTTGCTTTAAATTTAGATAAGATTACTTTATCTTTACGTAATCAGATTGTATATGAATATAAGTGTACTTATTCACAGTGACTGTAGTTAACCTTTTAGCCACTGGACAATTGAAAATCTTATATCACAAGGGGATAGTCATTTCTTTTTCACCGAAAGTTGAATAAAGTTTTAGATCATCATAGTAGGCCTATATTCAATTCAAAAATAACAATTGGTAGTAATTCAAGGCACTATACAGAAAAAACCCTATTTGTGGTAGATTACCATTTGCCCCTCGCCGGGTGTACAAAACACCATGGATCCCGTCACAGCGTGCAATAATAATTGTATACTGCGTACCATTATAAAATAGACCTTAACAGCATGTTTACAATGTGTCAAGAATAAACGCCATTCAGTGTTCGAAATCTGTTACATTCTTTAAACATGTGAACAAGTGTTCAATATCTAAACGTTTCTACATGTTTAGGGCATTAAACATAACGTTTAGGCTTGGTAAACACAGTGTTTAATCTAAACACTGTTACGTGTCTAACCTAAACCCTTTGATGCGTTCGAAATCTGTTACAGAAAAGTGTTCAAATAGTGTTTAGAACCTAAACACTTGTTTTTACAGTGATATTCTATAACAGTAGAGTTTTAAAATTTAAGAATATTGGTGCCTGCGAATAGATAACGTTACCAGTGACCATAAGCCCATTTCATATCAATTTTTGGACACGTGCTTAAATCCAGCACCCCTCTACCGCTCCCACTTGTTAATATCCTCGTTCAATCAAGCCTAAGAAGCAATCTCATTGGCTGCCGTTTTATGCTAAAAACACCAGCATCGGCGTCGTTTTTATCTCCCCCGCTCCAAATTCGACGCTAAACGAATAAAGTAGGCCTTATTGAAATCGGCGACACGACAAGGCTGCAGATCTTTTAACATTTCAGATGAACATGGGTGGTGTGAAAAGCCTCGGTGTATCGCTCGCTTATTTAGGTAAGAGAATAAGTACTTATTTTGTTATAGGGCCTAAAGTTCATAATTATTAAGTTTAGGTAGAGTTTGTGTGCGAGATATTCAGCGTTTTATCCAGTCCCTCGTGTGTGTGTCTCTAGAGGTTCAGTGTCTCAACAGTTCATCTCATATACTTAAAGGCGAATATGTCCACGCAGGAAGAACAATCCCGAACAGGAACATACAATCTGAGAAATGTTTCTGACAGAAACGCTTTTCAGATTCGATTTTTGGGGCATTCAAACTAAAAACTTTTTTACATAAGGACATTTCTTCGAAGTGAAATGTTTCTCAAAATGCTTTATACTATCGAAAGCCGCTGTTCTTCTAACCAAGTAAATTTTCCTTGCCATTAATTTTAAAAGCCATTCATCTTAAGAGTGATTACCAAACGTATACCCTCCCTAGGGACCATTGCCTTCGATTATGCGCTTTGGGCTATACAAAGCGTTTGTTGAGAAATTAATATGGTTGGAAAGATGTTTTAAATGTATAAAACATAATAATTCAAACAAATAAATCTCGAAATTATGTGGGTTTCCTTTTAAGTTTTATTTCGCGAACTAACACGTTCCGCCATTTGTAGAACCAAATGTTTGACTCCACGAAATGGCGGACCGTCTAAAGGGAAGGTGAGTAGTTGTTGAGATATGAACTTTGATATTTTGAACGGTTAAATTTTATTTTATTTTTTATTTTAAGAAAAAGAATACGAACAAAAATCTAGAAATGTTCTGGGCGTTGCTCCGAACACCTTTAGCGTCCTGATATAGGATTAAAACTCACAAAAAGAATTCTGTAAAATGGGATCTCGTCTTGGTATAATGAGTGCGATCCACTAAACTTCGTAAAGGGTGTTTGCAGACTCCCCACAGTTGTAAAACTATTATGTTATAAAAATGAACTATGTCTTTGGCTCCCTTGACGTTAAGTCAATATATCTCAAGACAACGATAATCCTCTAGTCCCTACACTGCCCGAGACTGCTGAAATTTTTGAGATGCATCGTAGTTTGCAAGACAACTAAAGTATAACTATGACATCATGGTCAATTAATGTATCCCTTTTTGGCTGATGATTTACGTACAATTTTTGTTCTGTTTGTTAAAATTATCATTGAATAACAAGTTATTATTTTCAAGTTCATAAGTAATTAATCAATACGAGAATAATAATTGCCATTTGCCCGGAAAAAGCTACCTCTGATTGGGAGTCAGGCAAAGCCAGATAATCCCACAGTTAACATTACAGTGTTCAATTTTCCCGGGAAAATTGCATTAAGTGTGAAACGAACTTTGATTTTGCGGAGGGTTTAAATTTCCCATTAATTTCCCGGGTTTTTTTTTTCCTAGTGAAAAGGGGGAAACCTAATGAGACATCATTCCCTACTTCTACTTGAACGAAAACGGCAACTGGTGATCTTAGCTGAAATTCATTTAAAATGATTTCAATCAATAATGGAATTGAGTTCACATGAGATAAAACAGATTTTATTTGAATGTGTAAAAAACAATCATTTTGAATACCCTTCTCCGGTGCTTTTCAGAAAGATTCTCGAAAAGCCACGTTTACGTCATCACTCATGTTATTATGTCATGTGTGTTGGGAGCACCGTTTTGTGTAGCCGCTTTGTTGCAGCATGGAGTTATAACGAAGCAAACTCCCACACATGACGTCAAAGTATTGTCTTTTTGAGGTTGGGGCCACATTTTTGATTGATAATTACGAAAACTTCAGAAGCGTAAACATTTCTAAATTATACATTTAAATGAAAAAGAAAAAAAACCCATAGCCGCTTTGTTGCAGCATGGAGTTATAACGAAGCAAACTCCCACACATGACGTCAAAGTATTGTCTTTTTGAGGTTGGGGCCACATTTTTGATTGATAATTACGAAAACTTCAGAAGCGTAAAAATTTCTAAATTATACATTTAAATGAAAAAGATAAACAAGTTTAAATAGCATTCCAGTTAATAAAAAAAAAACTCGCTCAAGTACAAGTCACCCTGGCAAATATTAAGCCTGTTTAACAATCTTACCTGTTCATATTAAGCTCACATTGAAACCGTCTCCGTGAGTTTTAATCCCTGAAGGTCTAGGGTGAGCAGTGAATTCAAGTTATCATCATTGATTCTGAGGAAGTTGATTAATAAATTAAGAGCATGTATTGAAGTAAGGAATGATATTGCTGCATGGTGTCTTAAAACGCATACTTATGAGCACTATTATAGACCAGCCAATAACTAACCGAACAATTGCATATGTCAGATGCAAGTGTTTCACTTTTCCGTTTATTAATTTTTTCTTCACGTTTTTTATGTTTAAATAGATGTGAAAAATTAAATACACAGCAATACACTTTCATTTTAGAAAATTCTGTATCTCACTACATCAAAGCCTTTTATAGTTCGCAAAATGGGCCTAAAAATGAAGGACTTCATGCATTATCTTTCAAAATGTTACGGTCAGTGCGTTTTGTACAAAAAGGGTAACACAATGCTCCCATTTTAAAAAAAAAATTCTTTACCGTTTGTAAGAAGACAATATTAATATGGACGGCTGAACAACAAAGGAATCCATTAGCGTTTAATAATGAAAACGAGCGTTAGTGAAACTAATTTTGGCAACTCTGAACTGAAATAATTTATGGCTTCCATTCACTGACTGAATAATGTCACAGGAGCTATATACGGTAAAAAGATAGTATTAATAATAATACGAGATAGCGCATAATGCGGGAGCCTCTATGTGCAATAATATAATAACAATTCAGTAATATAGCGCCCAAATTAATTTAAAAAGCTCCTTTATTCATAAGAAAAAAGTTACACGTTAAAAGTCAACATAAAAAATCACAACAGGATTAATTTAAAATATAAACAGGAAAATTATGTGATTTTAAAAATATAGATTAAGAGAGCCAGCTTGATGATTATGAAGAGGTAAGTCGATCCATAATGAAGGTGCATACAATTTAGTGGAAAAGGTGGAATAAAACGGTCGAATTCGATTTGTTATTAGGTTGTATCGTATACTTGGGTGTGATCCCTGGCTACACAGCAGTTTACGGTTGAATGGCTTCTGACTAGCACCCCCCCCCCCCCGAACAAAGATATTGACAAAATTGGAAAACCGCCAACATAGGACTAGATAGCTCAGTTGGTAGAGCGCCGGCACCTTAATCCGGAGGTCGTTGGTTCAAATCCCGCTCAAGTCAATTTTTCTTTGTTCAACCAAAAATCGATTTGTAGCCTATGTATTATGTTTTTCGTGTATTAACAATTTGTATGGAAATACAATTGGATTGGTATGCTTTAGCGCAATGCATTTTTTGTATTGAGTTCAGTGGACATGTATGGTTAGTTTGAATCAACCGTTTTGAAATCAAGCCTGACTGAGTTGACAACTCTGTTGGGGTTTGGTTAGACTGGTCCCCTGTCTCTATCCGCAAGGATAAAGACAGGCACTGGCTTACAGGCTCAATGTTTCCATTTGATACAATTATTTTATTGGATAAACGTGCAGTGACGCAAACTTTCAATATAATTATGTGTTATGGTTGGTCCGAAGTGATGTAGTTTGTCAGCTTGCACTTTCGATCGTTTGCATGCAGCGTGTACATAATGTTTACATCATTGTTTTATTCACTTTGAATCCCCGTGTGAAATGAATGCGAAGAGGTCAAAGATACATCTGGCAACATCCTGTCAGACTGGTATCCGGCGTTATTCACGAGCCTCGAAGTGTTACGTCAGATATTCAGGCTAGGGTTTGGTCAGAACAGCTACAGTACGTCACTGTGGCATAACCGAATTCGCGAAAACATGTATTTACTATTAGACCAGAACTCAAACATGTTTGTTGTCGAAGTCGTCAAAACGAGCCCCAGTCTTCGCAGGACTCAATTTCAAGAAACATTTAAGAATTATCTTAAAGAAGAGTTTTTCAATGTAGTGATTTATATTGTGACGCCACACTTTGCTGAGCAATTGAAGAAATACATCTTGAGGTCATTCTTGTGTGCTTTCTGAAATCGAGCTCAGGGCTGCGTCATCGTTTTCCTTAGTACTGATTTGGATGATCACACTGTACACTATTTTTCTCATTTACTGTCTTTCATTTTCTATTTCCTATGTGGTTAAATACTATGATTTGAAATGTTTGTTGTGGTATGTCTTTTAAAGTTAACATGGCAAACCTAAACTTTACGTACTATATAAACGCTAACATTATTATGTCATAAACTTTGTTAAACAACACTGCACGCATGATGTGCACATATTTTTCTGCTGTTAGACCTTTGGGTTGGTCACGTTGAACAAACTATAAGAAATTACAATATGTGAAAACATCAACAAATGTATTCGTCATGCGTTTTGAAAAGCCAAAGCAGCTGTAAGGGTGTAACAATGATTTGATTTCATTTCTAATTTTTACTGACTATTTCCAGGAGCATATCTTGGTATTGTGGCATCCCGTCACGTGTGTTTCATTGGTACTGTGTACAGCAAGGATGTAGGATCACTTCGTTGGGTCTTACCCTACGAAGATCCGTGCGTCTGTACTGCCATACGACCTGGTGGACACCTGCCCTACAAGCCTGCGACTGGCCACTATCTGGAGGGACTCTTTCTGAGCGAGGATTCCGATGAAATTCGCAAATTCTTCGATTGCCAAGGTAAGAATGTTTCGCTGTAAAACACTAAAAGTGCCATGTACAATTTGAAACTTGCAAGTATTCATGTAACATCCAAGTGTTGAGTTCCTTTTCTAATGACATTATCAAGTGTCACGTGACGTTACTTTTAATATGCGTACTTTTTTTCTGTATAATTATTATGTAGATTTTACATTTAAAAAAATACGCAATCGAGCTGAAACATTGCATGTATTCAAGCCAGGATGTGTTACGTATACAATTTGAGGTCACAAAAATAAATGCGCAATCAAACTGAAAACTTCCGTAGTCATGCCGCGGGATGTGTTATCCAGAAATCGAGGTCCTGTTAAAATGACGTCATCAAATGCCACGTGACGTCACCTTAAAGGAGCAGGTGTAAAAGGAACGTGCATGGTTTTTTGTGTGTGAAACTTTATGCTTATGCGTTTTCGAACACCGAGTGATTGTCAGGTGACAAACACTCGAGCTCTAGTTTCTACTTTTATTTCTCATACACAGCTGTCTGTGATGAGCCCAGTTATCTCGGTGTAGGCATGTGGGATTCTCAATCTGGCGTTACTCCTTTACTAGTAATACACGATGACAAGTTCAATTCATCCTCCAACGACGAGGATGGAAATTACCATTGCAACGCCTCATCGGCTAGACTGAACTTTAAGGGTGATTCGGTCCACCAGGCCGCCGCAGGCTGGAAACCCGCTGATAACAACCTGAATGAATGGGTTTCTGTGCGTCTTGGCAGGAATGTACTTGTTTCTGGGATCATCACTCAGGGTCGTGGTGACGACGGATCAGGCAGACATCAGTGGGTCACCAAATACAAGGTTGAGTACAGTACGTCCGAAAACATCGAACACTACCTTGAGGTGAAGTACCCCGGCGGAAACTCTATGGTAGGCAACATCACCCCAACAAAACATACAAACAAAAACGTCTTTTAGTTCATCTTTTTAACTACATTCGAATAGAATTGCCAAACAGTATAAATCGATTGGATTCGTAATAGTCATTTACTGAACGCATCTGGAGAACACTTAATAATTAATAGCTATTTACAAATGCAATGTCGTCCCCGATGTAAGCAAAATATACAAATTTCGACGTTTCGACCCTAGCAGAGTCTTTCTCGATGGCTAAATGACAACACAGCACACATAAACATGTATACAAGTGTAACAAGAGCAATAATTAGTTAGTGGCCTGACGTTTCGACCCTAGCAGAGTCTTTCTCGAAGGCTAAATGACAACACAACACACATAAACATGTATACAAGTGGAACAAGAGCAATAATTAGTTAGTGGCCAAACGTTTCGACCCTAGCAGAGTCTTTCTCGATGGCTAAATGACAACACAGCACACATAAACAGGTATACAAGCAAGTGTAACACAAGCAGTCAAGTGGAAATACGTGAAGAGGGGAGAGCAGAAAGCACACAGCAAAAGCAAAATGGTAGCTTGATAAACCATGTGATTTTATTTCGTAGAAAACATTGCCTTCATTTGAGATGTTTCCTCGTTGTCTATAATTATACTTGCACAGTCTATTCAGAAACACCTGGGGAAACTTGGTGTAAATGGTAGAATGCACATACAAAACAGTTCACGGCCTGACCCTTTGACCCTATAGCACAGTCTTTCTCGGAGAGTAAATGACAACACAAAACACATGAACAGGTATACAAGCGTAACAGAAGCAGTCAAGTGGAAATACATGAATAAAGAGAGAGACAGAGTGGGGGGAGGAGAAAGCACACCAACAGCATGGGGGTTAACAATGGATATTATATAAACAATAATACTCTGAAACGTTTATATTATTTGCATCCTCCTGCAGTTTAACGGCAACATCAATACAATCAACGAAGTGGAAAATTTATTCAAGCACCAAATCGTCGCAAGCAGCATCCGAGTCATACCAATCAAGTGGGAATCTGCCATCGCTCTTCGTTTCGAACTACTGGGTTGCTTGTTGGACTAATTGAATTCTGAATCACAGGGGCATTTGGAAAATGACGTTTCCATTACGGTAGCATCGTTTTAAGATTTTAGGTCTGATTTTTGACTGATTTGACCAGAAAAAGTTGATTACAATTTTAAATAGCTATTTGTATACAGATTCGAGAAAGCTTTCATTTAATTTGCACGAAGGAAAAACAAGATAAGTGGTATAGTTAATTAAAAAAACTAAAAATAAGTTACTCAGGGGTGATGCGAGTCAAGTTGCTGAAAAAGGGTCTAAAACTATGACCCAAAATAAATACTTTTAAGGCGGTATGTTGAAATGATGGCTTTTTAGAACATAATTGTATTATCCTTAGCAAATAGTACTTGAATTGTTTCGTTGTAATGGTTCTTTTGTCATGCCAAATATAAACGTTAGGAATAACAAATAATAACAATACTTTCTAGATTTGACCTGGATTCCGAGTCCCGGGGAGGGGGCGGGGGCTGACCCATTTCCGAGTTAGGCTGACCCGGAAAGTGGTTTGTTATTAAAATGGGATTTTGACTCGGATTCTGTGTTATTTTGAGTGGCAGGAAAAAAAAGCGAACAGTGAAAAATGTAACACAGAAAGTTCTAAAATGACAATAATATTTCGTATGATTTTCTTTTCTCACAGATAAACGCTACATCGTTTGTCCACTCAAAGAGTAAAACTAGATAAAAAATACTTAATAAAATTTGACGCAGTACTTCAATTATAGGTCCCTTTTACGGGCAATCAACAACTCAATTGTTTGATTAAATGCTTTATGTGCACGTACAATGTCGCTTTCGACGCGGCAACTATACTTCGGCTGTTAGAACAACTGGAATTGTGGAACAACAAAAACAAAAAATTCAGAGCTCATTAATTTGTTTATTGTTGATTATTTATTTGTTCAGCGCCTTGATCTAGTGTCTAGGATATGTGCGCTTTATAAGAACTGTGTATTATTATTAACAAAAAAAGCCGTTTCCGGCAAGAGTGCCTGAAAAGCCAATTAGATTTAAGAAATAATAATACTTTTTCGTTCAATTTGCTGAAAGACCCCAAAAAGTGTTCAGAAAAAAATATTGGGTGATGCATCTCTCGCTGTTGTTTTCAGTGTTAAATATGGCTCAGAATTTTCTGACACGGTATACGTATAGAAACAGCTTTGATCCGAAAGGAATGACCTCAAACAACCAGTGTAAACCGCTTAATATCGACGTCCTCACTATCGACGTTTTTGTTTTATACCTGAGCTAAATTCAAGGTGTCAACTAGCAAAGCGTAATTTCGGTCAGAGACACAGCAAAAAAACACGAATAGTTAATTTTTGTTATAACCTTCGTGATTTAACGTGAAAATTCTGAGCAATCGGTCAACGTGGAATCGCTAAAGTCAGAGCAACAATTGTAAGCTTATAATGGTATTTATGTACTCTATGTGGGATTTGAGGCATTGCATTGTGAGGTATCAAATTGGTTTGCGGTTACACCATGCGTATATCTATACTTGCTGTGTAAGTTATGTTCTGTAATAGAGATATCCACTCAACTCGTCAATAAGGGCATGATGTCGCCGGCCACAGTCATAATTATAAGGGAAACGCACTGTTTGCACAATAAACAAAATAAAATTGTTTACATCTTCTTGAAGTTATTTTCTCTTAGATAGCAGTAATTTAAAATATAACAATTATAATAATTTTTTGCAAATAGTATCACTTCATTTGGGAGGCTGTCTGTTTTGGGTTCTGGGTTTTTTCAATAATTTGTTTAAATATTTTTTACAGATGACACAAAGGGATTTGGATACAAACACATTGGGATCAAGTATTCACACAGCTGAACAGACTGAACGAAATGTCTGAGACACAAGTGAAATTGTTCCTTTTTGTTTAAATTGATGAGGATAGACAATACAAAAAACATGAAATTATTTGTTACAACAAATTTTGTATTAACTTCTTGGATTTTGTGATGTCAGCTCTTTTAGGGGTGTCATTGCGCATGATTCTAAACAGCAATCGAAGGGTTGTGTTGTGCCTTTATGTTTTGGTTGGTTAATTTTTGTTTATTTTGATCAAAAACGAAAATAGTACAGCTATTACATGACAAAGTACCCCCCAAAACAAAGGAACGTTGCCTCAATTCATCCTAACGATAACCACAAAAGGCCACTGACTGTATGAGGATATAAACGGGATCCTTTAAAGACACTGTACACGTTTGGTAATTACTCAAAATATATATTGGCATAAAAACTTACTTGGTAACGAGCAACGGAGAGCTGTTGATAGTATAAAACATTGTGAGAAACCACTCCCTCTGAAGTATAACGTAGTTTTTGAGAAAGAGGTAACTTCTCACTAAAATAATAAAAGACTTCATGCATGAAGCCTTTTATTAGCATCTGAAAGCACACAAAATTGTGCAACAAGGGTGTTTTTTCTTTCTTTATTTTCTTGCAACTTCGATACACCGAGTGACAATACTGGTCTTTGATAATTACCAAACATGTTCAGTGCCTTTAAAAACTGCATCAGCAATTTACCATAATTATACAATCACATGATAGAAAGACTGAAAATTGAAAAGTAATAAAAATTAAACAAATTAAATAGGAATTCTAAGTAGATGTGATGGAATCCAAGTGGTGATGGAGCAATTCAAGGAAAAGACAGTGTGCGATTAGACACACGAATTACAATAAATTGATATAGTAATTAAACTAGATGATTCAAACCAAGGAATGTAGACAGTGTGTTAACAGGTTGTATGTTTTTAAATTGAAATTAAAATATTTTGGGGGGGGGGGTTGAACAAAGAACAAATAGACTGAAGCGAGATTTGAACCAACGACCTCCGGATTAACGTGCCGGCGCTCTAGCAACTGAGCCATGTTGGCCCTATTTTGTCAATATCTTTGTTCGGGGGCGCAAGGCAGAAGCCATACAACCGTTAAGTGCCCTGTAGCCAGTGATCACACCTACAGTATACGATACAACTGGGAGGCAACGAGGGGATCACCTTCAAACGGGATGGGACTTTTATTTAAAATAACAAATAATAAACCACAGGGAAAACTTACTGGGTAAATTTAAAACAAAAAATTGTTTGAAAAACAAAACAAATATTGACTACAATACAGTGGCATTTGAAAGACTTCCGGATTTAACAAGCCGGCACTCTACCAACTGAGCTATCTAGCCCTATGTTGGCGGTCTCCCTATTTTGTCAACATCTAATTTGTTCGGGGTGCCAAATAAAAGGGATAAAATTCAATGGTTAACAAATATTTTAAACAATTTTAAAAAGGGTTGCAAAAAGGGTGTTTTTTACTAAGGCCAATTCCTAGTTACTTCCATGGTTTTGTTTGGGAAAATTTAGCAAATTGACAGCACAAAAACGCAAGGTTAAATTCCAATTTGTTGTGGAAGCCGCGTTATTACAAGGACATCGAGAGAGAGAAAAAAGGCAGAATAATGTAAAGGGAGGATATAGCAGTTCGTCTGTAAACGCTGGGTGGCAACAAAACATTTGAACAAACGATAATTTTTTTTTTTTATATCAAACAATGATAACATTCTTAAAGGCCCAATGTTAACAAAATGTTAATGTTAATGTTAATGTTAATGTTAATGTTAATGTTAATGTTAATGAATATTTTCCTTTTGGCTGAACTACTACAGCCTTGAAGATGGGGTTTTATTTAGTTATCGTTTGGGGGTAGTATTCATTATCGCCTATTTGGAATGTTTTACATTAACATTATACCTGATCTTTCCCCCGTTGCGTAATGCCAAGTAGGCTGTAGTAGTTCAGCCAAAAGGAAAATATTCATTAACATTAACATTAACATTAACATTAACATTAACATTAACATTAACATTTTGTTAACATTGGGCTCGATTTCACAAAGAGTTAAGATTGATCGTGACTGCAAATCCATCGCAGTTGCTTAGCAAAGAGTGATGTCACAATACAAATCACTATGGTAATACTGATAACTCATCTTAAGATGAATCTTAGTGCTTTGTGAAATCGACCCCAGGTCTCCCAACCCAATTCCAGAGCATTACTTTACGTCATACTTTTTTATATTATCAAATTCAGTGGGTTTTTTCTTCTTTTTCTTGCAATGAATGTATATTCATAGTGGTACCCCTTTTTGTTTAATTTATATTGCGCTCTCTCCAGGACCAGCCTGTTCGAGGGAGCATACCAAAAATTCCAGTAAGAAAATAAGCAACATTTAAATCAAGAGAAAAGACCACCACTACTTTCAACAAGATACAAGCTCACATGAAATAGCATTTAAAATATAAACCAAAACTTTGAACATTAAACAAGGTGTTTAAGCATTCAAATCTTGGTGTGATTTTGACTGGTAACCGTTTAGTATTATGTTGTAGAAACTTGGCATTACGCAACGGGGGAAAGATCAGGTATAATGTTAATGTAAAACATTCCAAATAGGCGATAATGAATACTACCCCCAAACGATAACTAAATAAAACCCCATCTTCAAGGCTGTAGTAGTTCAGCCAAAAGGAAAATATTCACCGACCCATGGATACAGTGTACCAACCCTCAATATTACAGGGGGGGGGGGGGACACACACCCTCCCAAATTCCGGATCCAGTGGGGGGAAATTCAGGCACAGCATGAAACAGAAAATGAACATGAACAAAATGGGTTTTTATTACCAGGAATTAAAAATTGGAACTTGTGCTTTTATCTCTAGAAAATGTCGGGCAAATCAACCTCTCTGCACCACAACGGCCACACTATTCTAAGTTCCACGCCCATGCCAGCACTGTGGAATGCAAACTCATCTCAAAAAGATTCATGCACATAACATAGCCTCAACACTAAGAATTAGGTGGTGATGCAAGTCAATAATCGTCTCTACACTATAGTTTGACATAATTGTACAATAAACAGACTTACCTTTCTTGGGGTCGGAAGTATAGAACTTTGCCTATGGAGGATTTACATATTTTCTCTTCCTCCATGGGTCAAGCACCCCAGGAATTAATGAGTCCCATCATACTCAGTGCTTCCACTCCCCAAAATTGAATTTCCTTAGATTGACATAATTTTTTCCTTAGATTAAAAGAAATTTCCTTAGAGTTTTGGGAGGATTTCCTTAAAATTTCCTTAGATAAAATAACTTAAACTAACCATGGTAATTGATGGTAATTGATGCAAATTGTCATAGTATACCAGTCCCAATTTTAGTCAAACAGCAATGAACAAACAACACAACATGTACTATGGGTGCGTTCGATTATATTAGCTTCCCCGGGTCGACCCCGGTTTGCTCATCCGGGTGAGCCCCTAACCATGAGCTAATCGAACGCCAACTTCCCCCAGCACTCACACCGATGCATCTTGGGACAGCCGACCGGAACTACTTCCATTTTGTGCCGTATGTCCGATACTTTCCGTGGATTCACGAAAACATCGTAAAATAATTATTCTCAATACAAGGTAAAACTGCAACGTTAAACAATTTGTACAACCCCACAGCGATTCAAAGGTACCCGGCTTCGAATAAAAAATACTTATTGCTCACAAAAACGCTGTTGTAATGGCGAAAATGTGTGTCAAACTTCCTAAAATGTCCCGCTGAATTACAAACAAAATGGTGGCCATTGAGAAAGTTTTTCGCCGTGACGTCATGAACCAGGGGCAGCCCCAAGTGACCCGCTCCACAAGCAGGGCACTTGGGGCTGACCCGGGTGAGCCCCGCGAATGACGTCAAAGCTATTCGAACGCACCGGGGGAAGACCTGGGTCGACCCGGGGAAGCTAATCGAACGCACCCAATGTACAGTATGCAAAATCTACGACGTGCAAACCACACACACAGTCATCATGTGGTCGGTGTAGTGTGGATGCGCGACCCCGCCGCATATCAGGCCTGGGCTCAGCCTACGATGCAATCGAAACCAGACTAATTACTTGGGGGCGCCAGAGTGGAGCGATGCTTTTAGTATAGTACGCACCGACCGGGTTCTAATTCTATGGTACGCACTATAAGCAACCAACCTCGTTCCCAGTCGTGATCGATCTCACTGCGCCATTTTTCGCTGATGTGAACCCTAAAATGGCCAGTTTTCATGTTTTATTGTATTTTTTTTGTATGATTTGCTTTTATTCTCAAATTTCTTAAAAAATTTCTTAAAATTTTGAAATTTCCTTAAAATTTCCTTAGATTTTTGAAATTTCCTTAAAATTTCCTTAGATTTTTGAAATTTCCTTAAAATTTCCTTAGATTTTTTGTTTCCTTAGAAATTTCCTTAGGACGTTAAAATTTCCTTAAAATAAGGAAATTTCCTTAGAAGTGGAAACGCTGATCATACTGCTCTGACAATTGGATGGGGGACCCACGTGGATTCCGAGTCTCAGTCGGTCGGCAGGCACGGTCCTCGGCACGCAGCAGAAATGGAAATTTGAAATGCTACTGTTTGAAGTTGCTATGACTGGTCCTCCATGTAGCCATACCTTGTGTCCATTCCCTCTTCCCCGAGTTCTTCAATGTTATTTCCACAGAGAAACGGAAGTCTCAAGAAAAGTATTTTTTTATGTTTATCGCCAAAGTATAAAGAAATTAATGAAGTCAACACTTTGAGTTTGACACTAGTATGTCGCCCTCTCTTGACAAGTCTTACGTTATTCAATTTAGTCTGGTCCCACTTCACATGTTTTTCATTTGGCTCGTGTATCGATGTAGGTCACCAGACAAGATCAATCTTAATTTTTTTTTTACAATAACGAATGGAGTGATCGACGTGATTTTTAGCAATTATTTTTGTTGATATGGCCGGCTGGGGAAGAGAAATTGTTACTCTGCAATGCGGCCACTACTCCAACTTCGTCGGTACTCACATCTGGAACATTCAGGTAGGTTTGTTTTTGGTGTCATTTTTGTGATCGCTTTTTTTCCCTTCATTTTCTGCCTCCATGTTTTTGGTTTTTTTACAAAGTCGAATAAGATGAGACGTCAGTTACACAAACAGTTCACAACAACAAGACTCAATTCAGTACAGTATCATCAACACAATACACATGTTGTGCTATCGTTATTTACATGTGATAATATGTCTTTTTAAATTCATCATTCGCTGATTGTCATTGTGTGGTTCTTGTCAGTGTTGTATGACTCGAGTCCAGGACTCGGACTCGGACTCGACTATCATGACTCGGACTTGTCCCCGAGGACTCGTGACTCGAGTCACGTATTTTCACAAACAATACCTTTTTTAAATATTAAAAACAATTCCGATGATCCGATCGTCATTCCCGGAGTGCACATGGAGTTAACGTCTAGCACAATAAATAAGTACACCGTCGTATGGTGTTTAATACAAGTAATAGTGTTATTGATTATTGTGTAAATGGCCATCTACGTACAGCACGTGTATGTATGTTCGATTCGTATGTTCAATACGCATAATAACACTGGGATGCACGACACCAGTATTATGCTGGTATTCTGTCAACGTTAACACCATAGCCACTGCTTGTGCTTGATGCATATTACCAGGGAAATGGCATGTCTGGTACCTGTAAAACACAGCCTGCATATTGCACTGTGATGGCTGTGTGTTGTTTGCACCAGTTTCTACACATGGTCGACACACACACATGGTCGACACACACACACGACGTCAAGTTTGGTCACGTCACAAGTAAAAAGTAGTACAACATTTTTTCAGTCATGGCATATCTGCCGTTCCGCCCCGTATTGTTTCTTTTGGTTATACCAACTTTAACAAAAACTTTAACAGAACTTTGTTTAAAATAAATGTGTTTTATTTTGTCATTTCCAATTCTTATTTTACAACATTTGGTTTGCAATCAATATTTAAACAAGTGACTCGTGACTCGTGACTCGGACTCGGACCAAGTGACTCGGGACTCGGACTCGGACTCGACCCAAGTGACTTGAGACTCGGACTCGGACTCGACACAGGTGACTCGACTACAACACTGGTTCTTGTTGTATTAATATTACTTTTGTTTACAAAGTCGTCAGAGATGAGAGTGAGACTTCAGTTACACAAACAGTTCACATATTCGTTTTCCATCACAACATGCAACAACACAAGACTCAATTCAGTACAGTATCAACACATGTTTTGCTAGTATTACTATTACTTAGTATTAACGTTTTTTTAGGCCTACATGTGAATGTATTTTTTAATATCATCATTCGCTGATTGTGTGGTTCTTGTTGTATTATTACTTCGGTTGTAAAATGTGCGTGCAGAACAAATTCGACTAGGATCTATTTTTATTTTTTATTTTATCTTGGTCAATTTACAAATTATGAATCCCATTCAACCAAATTTAAATTAACATCACTCATTATCCTCATAGATTATGATTTTTATTTTTCACAACTTACAAGAAAAAGTTGGAACATTTAACAGATTTGACGAGGTGACTGGTGGTCAGACACAACACTTAAGGCCTATTTATTACTTTGTTTTACTGAGGCCTTGCACTTGTTGCAGGTCGAGAAAAGATTGATAAATCTGACTACCACTTTTTACTGAAAAAAGTGTTACCCATTTTAAACCACCAGGTGACTTGTTGCCTTTTGTTTTGGTTATAATGTTACTGTCAATTAGGTATTTAATAAGAGTTGTGAATTCTTTTAAGGAAAGTTGTTCGACTGGTGGCAGCTGGCAGCAGGATTGACCAATACCTGAATACTACAAAAGGCAATAACCAATAGCATAATGATCGACCGGGCAATAGTGCAATGCATTCGACCAACTGCACCCAACCAGTACATATGAGCATACCTTACAAATCATACAACCCCCCCACCCCCTCGTTTTTCACTATAGTTCATTAACACAGGATCACCTAATTTGGTGATGAAGCTCTTTACTTCACATAGAAAGCTAGGAGATCGAAAATCTATATTTGAAGGGAATATTCTTAAAATGACCGGTAAAGTAAGTTTTGATGGTTTTTTTCATTTCAGGAATCCACGTTTCTGTACGATGAAAACCCTGCGGCTGTGGTGTCTAAAGAGATCAATCATGACGTGCTGTATAGGGAAGGGCGAACCATGACGGTCAGTATCAATACAAGGAGGTTCCCACAAGTTTTTGTTTTCACTCGCCAGCTGGAGTAGCAATCTGAATTTTGTGTAGTTAGCAAGATTTTTCAGATTTCCCCATAGGTTTTTAAAGAATTGTTCACTTAAATTAATCTATCAGGGTCTTTTTTGTTCTCTCAACAAATAGACTAGTTTTAGTTGGTTGGGGCTACTGCCTATTGTTGAGTCAGTTGACAAAAAAAAAACATCACGGACAACAAAACATCAGCGCAGAGCACCCATGCCCATGTTGCAGGAAAATCACAGTTTTTGTAAAATTAGTTATCATTTTCCACGATCCTTCACAGAGTTATTTGACTGGTAACAAAAACAATTGACTGGCCTGGAGGACAAATAAAAAGCGTTTTGACTCACCTGTCACTTTTTCCACTTTTATTGGCAAGTGAGGTCGAACTCTGAATACTAATTGACTCTGAGTACTGACAGATTAAGTTAATTTAAATCAAGAGTCCCCTTGTGCAAACACTAGAAAGGTTATAATAATAATTTCAAATTTTGAAAAAAATGAGCATTGATTAGTTTATGAAAAGATCAATTCAGTTGAATGATGTACTGTCATTATTGTAGATGAGCAAAATTGAGCCAAACTATTGGAGCTGATAATGCAAACATAATATAGGCCTACTTGGTCATAAGTAACCATTATCAACAAAACAAAAAAAATTCTTTTGATTCTCAAATAGTTTTTATTTTTTTAATTTTTTTTTTCGTGAAAAACCGCCCAACACAAGGCCAAAGGGCCACTTGAAGTGAAAGCTCAAGGAAAATAAAGACAATTTCAAGAGATAGAAGATATCTGTTTGCATTTCCCTTGAACTGGAATATTCCCTTGAACTGGAATATTCCCTTGAACTGGAATATTCCCTTGAACTGGAATACTTTGTAAGATGGTGGAAGGCAAGGTACAGGCAGGGAGTTCCAAGATGGAGCAGGGGAAGGAAACAACTAGCAGAGTATTACACAGTACTGGACTTTGGAACAGATACATGTATAAAAATAATAACTAGTTCTTATATAGCGCATTTTACAATAACGTATCAATGCGCTTTACATTAGTGCCCTGGTCATTGGGCAATTAACCTTCCATTTAATCTTTCTCAGCTCCCTGGGGAGTATACAGCCCTGGGCTGCCGTGGCGCTCCAAAGGCTTTTTCAAACACAATATCAACCTCTACCCTTGCAGGTACCCATTTATACCCTTGGGTGAAGAGACGCAATTATAACAAAGTGTCTTGCTCAAGGACACAAGCGTCATGACCGGGACTCGAACCCACACCCCGATGACTAAACCACCAGAACTTGAATCCGATGCTTTAAACCACTCGGCCATGACTACCCTAATACAGTGGTGAGAAGATGTTGAATGGTATTTACTGTGAGTGTGAATACAGCAGGGACACGGAGTGAGAGACCGCCTTCGCACATACCATGACAGTATCATTAGAGGATGCTTGGTAGGGAGACAGAGCATCTAACAGAGAGCAAACAATTTCCTGTATGGCGAATGACTATAATTTAATTATATACATGTTTCCTATTTTGCAGGGGGCTGTGACCTACACCCCCAGACTGGTGACCATTGACCTCAAAGGGAGCTTGAACACCCTGAAAGCTGAAGGCGTCCTTTATGACTATCACACAGTGGAAGACATCAAGTGGTAAGTGTCAAACCTTCCTGTATAGATATCAAGGAATCATTGGGTGCTGTTTGGGTACTCTTTTCTGCGCTCTTTGAATTCAATGTGCCCTTTGGTTACTGTAATGTGACACCTACGCAAAGGCCTTCTCAATACAGTAGGGCCTATATAGCCTGAAGAAACTGCGTAGAAACCTTCACCTTTGGACATACAGGAAAGCCCTGTTATCGTGGCTATGCCTCACTTATTTGGAGGGTGCACCAGTATCTTGTTCTATGTGTAAAACACTGTCAGATACTGGTCTGAGTTTGGATTGTAACCAGGGTCTGCAGGCAGCTGAGGTATCACTACACCCAAGGTTTTAGCCAGGATTTGGTAAAAGGGTGTCAAAATGTGCTGGAAATTTACAAACTGGGTGTCCTAATTGTTCACTTACAATACATTTACATGTAAATGACAGATAAAACAGGGTGTCCAAATTTAAAGCAGGGTGTCCAAAAGACACCCAGACACCCCTCTGGCTAACTTTATGACTACACCATCCTGGTCTCATCTTTGTTTTTTTCCTCCGAGAGAGCAGTCTCTTTTGTACTACATGATGAATCTATGTGAACATGTACACTCAACCGGTCTTGATACTTCAATGTTAGGGCAGGGCAGTTTTTACTTAGTGAAAGGCACCTCCATGAGGGAGATTTGAATGTGTACTGGAACATTTCAAGGGGTCCTTAGTCCATTGCCACTGTGCAGTACGAGCAACCAGGCCTGCTCAACTTTTTGTGTTTCTTAAAACCAATACTGTTGATTGTGTTTTGTAAAATTTTGGTATAGTTTAGTTTAGTTCAGTTTAGTTTAGTTCAGTTTAGTTTGGTGTTAAAATACTCAAGTCCTGTGAAAATAAGTTACAGGTATATTACTCCAATATTAAACCAATACTGGAACTCATGTGTTGGTATTAACACTTTGATTGCAGGGAAGGTGACGTCACGCTTCACGAGGAGAAAGCTGCCAGAAAGAACGAGTTCTTGTCTGATCTTGACACACAGGGTGTAAGTAACTCTTAAGTCTGACTATACCCATGATTTTCACAACTCCTTCATCCGGTTCATGCCTTTAAGTTTATTGGAACAGGACAGCCAAACTCATTATGCTTGTCATTCAGACCACTGGCCCTTCTATACGCTGGTACCACACCTTCCTGGCTGGTATTGGGTGCATGGGTTTCTTCTGTTTGTACAGCTGACACTGGTACCACAGACTGCCACAAAGTACCATACCTTCTAGGCTAGCATTGGGTGCATGGGTTTCTTTAGCTGGTATTACCAGGAAACCCCCATGGCTTGTTTACGGTAGACCCCGTCTGCACAGTCTGCTGTGGTAGTATTTGGCAAGAGCCAGTGGGGCAGGAGAGTGCACCAGTATCAATAGAACATTATCCAGTGGTATAAGAAGCAAAGGAAGTGCCCCAGTAGCAATAGGACATTATCCAGTGGTATAAGAAGCAAAGGAAGTGCCCCAGTAGCAATAGAACATTATCCAGTGGTATAAGAAGCAAAGGAAGTGCCCCAGTAGCAATAGAACATTATCCAGTGGTATAAGAAGCAAAGGAAGTGCCCCAGTAGCAATAGAACATTATCCAGTGGTATAAGAAGCAAAGGAAGTGCCCCAGTAGCAATAGGACATTATCCAGTGGTATAAGAAGCAAAGGAAGTGCCCCAGTAGCAATAGGACATTATCCAGTGGTTTAAGAAGCAAAGGAAGTGCCCCAGTAGCAATAGAACATTATCCAGTGGTATAAGAAGCAAAGGAAGTGCCCCAGTAGCAATAGGACATTATCCAGTGGTATAAGAAGCAAAGGAAGTGCCCCAGTAGCAATAGAACATTATCCAGTGGTATAAGAAGCAAAGGAAGTGCCCCAGTAGCAATAGAACATTATCCAGTGGTATAAGAAGCAAAGGAAGTGCCCCAGTAGCAATAGAACATTATCCAGTGGTATAAGAAGCAAAGGAAGTGCCCCAGTAGCAATAGGACATTATCCAGTGGTATAAGAAGCAAAGGAAGTGCCCCAGTAGCAATAGGACATTATCCAGTGGTTTAAGAAGCAAAGGAGTCAGAGGTTTGAGCATTGAATCACATGGACCATGTTATCTTGAACTTAGAGGGAGGTTAAGAGTGCACATAAAAATTACCACAGAGTTGGAACTATAAGTTTTTAATTTTATCAAACTTTTTAAAATCCATACTTAAGGATTTTTCATAGTACTTGTGAATCTCTTTAGATGATGTTAGTCACTTTCTGGATCTCTCTGCTTTGTATCCTATTAAATATCCAGCAACCCCAAGAAAAACAACAAGGTACATCCAATATGGACAGCCAATCTTCTAGGGAGAGTGACACCGCAGAGTTCAAGGGTCAAGTCCCCCAAGGTCAAGTTCCACCTGGTCAACAACCAGAAGCCAAGCAGGCCAAGGTTTATCGACTGGATGAAACCATTGATGTGTGGTCTGACTTCTTACACGGTCACCTGCACCCAAAGACTGTGATGACGATTAAACACCACAGTCATGACAGGTAGGGTGGACTTTTCCTTTTCTTTTAAAGCAAATGTACAACATTGGTAATTTTCAAAGACCAGGATCCACACTTTGTGTGATCCAACATGTACATGAAATAACAAACCTGTGAAAGTTTAAGCTCAATTGGTCTTCGGAGTCATGAGAAAACAGTGAAAAACCCCATTATATGTTTTTACTGTTTTCAAACATCGTGATTTGGACACGCACGATAAAGACAAATTGTTTTACTCATTTCCTAAAAACTATAGCATTTGAAGCAAAACTGTTTAAAAGGAAGTTTTCCACCATGACAATCTTTATGCAATGTAAGTTATATGCAAGTCTGTGAACATTTATATTTTCAATCTTACCAAAGTTGTACACACCCTTTAAGCAGCCATACTGTCTGACCACTCAGTATCATCCACAATGCGCATATTGTTCCCTGAACAGTTTTGTATTACAGAATCCATGCAGTAGAATGGTTCCAAACGGGTGGTCAACTTGAAAATTGTTGTGGAGAGCAAGATGTTGTTAATTGTTATTTAATTCAGTTCAATTAAAAGAACTTTATTTATTATAGATTAAGCAATTACTAAAGATTGGACAGCTCCATAATAAGAACAGTTAGTGATAAGAAAGATGGCCCTATCACCGTAAGGGACTTATCCTTAAGACAATCAGAGCATACTGATTGAACCGACGAGTCGGTCAACTGCAGGTTCTTTTAGAACCACTCACAACTTACAGAGAGAGTTTTTAGCACATGATGTCTCCACAGACCTCACTAGATTGTATTCCCACGATGCAAATTTTCAAATCTTACATTAGGGACTTTCTGGTTATTTTCTTTGCATGTAAACTGCAGTGATGTTGATCCTTTTGGTCTGTACACCAAGGGGCGGAGTCTCCTGAGTAAGAGGGATGTTGCAGAAGATATTGAGAACCGTCTACACTTTTTCGTTGAGGAATGCGACCATCTTCAGGTTGGTGTGTAAGCCTTGGACGGTAGTGGACGGAGGAAATTTTTTGTTCTGACTTCTTTGTCAAGTTCTCTGTATACACAATGGCAATTATAGTTCAAAACCTCTATTAATACAAAGGTGCCAGACCATTTTTCCTTCGAGCCTCGCTTTGGTTACTGTGGTTTGTTAGGGAGAAACCCAAGTTAACAGCTAAGTAAGAAATCTTGTGCAAGGATAGGCCTACCCTTTATAACTAGCCGATTTTTTTACACCAAACTTACATACATGTACTATGTCTATCAGTTTCGTAATAATGACGAGATATTATTTCAAAGTTCGCTTTTTGTTTTCAAAAGCTTTTATGTCTACAGATTATTCTTCGCATTTTAATTTGATTTTTGTTTTTTTATTTGTATGTTTATTTGTTTTGCTCTACGAAAATAAGTAAGATTATCATTAAACAGCTTCAACATAGCCTATCAAAGTCAATGCCGTTGGTTGACTCAAATCACCTGATGTCATCAGAATAATCTTGGTTGCGCCATTTTGGGAGTCAGTGTGCCTGTGTGTCACACAGTGTGGTGTGCGTTTTAGGCAACGGGTGCTCACACCCTTACCATAATTTTTACCTGTGACTCCCAAAATGGTGAGTGTGGTTGAAAGTAGTTGCGTGTGACATGAGTGCAAGTGGTCAGCCCTTGTACTCACTAAGATTTTCCTACTTTTTTCTCAGGTCAAATATTATGCCTGGGCCCAAGAAACCCTGGAAGAGAAATTTCCAATTTCAAAACCGTCTTTGTGTCTTTCTTGGTTTTTTTTATAGGGTTTTCAGGTTCTTGTAGACTTCTGTGATGGGTTTGGTGGTCTAGGATCCAGTCTCGTCGAAAGTCTGGCTGATGAATATAGGGGCAAGGGTATCATGGCTGTTGGTGTAGCACCAGGATCATTTGCATCCAATGTAAGGAGACATGTTATTTTTATTGACCATTATAAAAAAAGAAAATGTTCACTTTTATCAAAACTGCCCTAGAAGCAGAGCATCCTAAAATTAATCTGTAATTATTTAATATTTCCTTTTATATAGGGTCGTAGCCAAGTGTTCATAGTGCACCCGACTCGTACTCTTGTTTTGTGAGAGTTGGGGCATGGGGCCCCGTCATAGCACTTGTGTTATTAAGTTCAGGAATGAACTAAAAATTCTCTGTACAAAAACGTACAAACCATATTTGAATTGTGACGTCATCAAACATTTTTGGATTTTGAAAACAATTACACAGTGGCGTTTTACAACATTTTAACATGAGGTTAGAGACTTATAAGTTATTCCCCGTTTTCATAAAGACTCCCTTTATTGAAAATGAGTGGATCACAAAACTGATTATGACCTTGGAGCTCCTCTTTATAACTCTGCTATGGAAGTGGCGTGTCATGGCTGAGCGGTCAAGCACACCGGACTCAAGCTCTGGAGTTTCTGATCAGCAGAGTGTAAGTTCGAGTCCCGGTCTTGACACTTGTGTACTTAATAAAAAAAATCTTGTTTTTCTACAGAGCCTTGCTATGGATAACCACCGTTTGATCAATTCAGTACTGGCCTTTGATAAGCTTAGTGAACAGAGCTCCCTCTTCCTACCCTTGTCCCTTGCCTCATCACTCTGGAGGAAAGTGGGATCACCCGTCAAGTTCCAAAATGTTCATTATAAGGTACAGGAAGTAGTGTCTAACTAACTGAGTACTGTATAGTTGGTCATAAACACTGAGCCTCAATAGCACTTGTAACTGATAGTGTCAGATACATTGGGTTTAATAATGCAAAAACTCAGTGTACATGTTATTCTTGCTTTAGGGAAAAATGCCGGTTATTATGTATTGTTATTATTCGTATTAATAATTTGTTTGTTTATAGTGTACATGTTGAAGTACAATTGTCCTACTCTTCAGTGCTGATATTTCTTTCTTGGAGACACATGCTTTAAAATACATGCAGAGTACACCAGTGAAATAATTATATAAAGTGTGTACACATTCTCAAGAATGCAAAATTTCTAAATACCATTCATGATTTCATCCGATTTGTGTTATTGTTTTTAGCCTTCTCTTGCCTACCACACCAGTGCAATCCTTGCCAGCAGTCTAGATACAGCCACCCTTCCCTACAGAGTGGCCGAAGAGCCCATATCCCTCTCCGTACTCACAGAGGCTCTGGGAAACCTTGGCAGAAAGGTAATGGGCTTCTATTGACCTCCAATGCGGGACTCCTTTGCGGGACCCCCTTGCTGGACCCCCCTTGCAGGAACCCCTTGCAGGAACCCCTTGCAGGACCCCCTTGCGCCAACATCACGCGCGGCTGCTGTCTGCCACTCTCCCCATTTTGGGAGCCAAAATTGCCCATAAAAATTATGGTGAAAAATAATGTAAGCGTGTTAGCACCCATACCACCTAAATTGCATTCTGTATAACACACAGGGACATTGACTCCCAAATGGCACAACCAGAGACATTGTTAGGATGAGGTCAGGTGAATTGGGTCTAAAGCAACTTAAGTTAAAATTACTTTCTAAAATTTTTTAAGCCTCACCCACTAAGAATTACACAGGGGCTAGTGCTCGTAAAAGAACCCATAACACTTATCGTGGAAGAGTAGGGATTAACCCTGGTGTTTCTGGTTCAGCAAGCACCCTTGACAGGTATCTTCAGGCTTGCGAACTACAGTGATTAAGTTCATTTACAGGTATCCTTGGTTCCATTACCAGAAATAAATAACAATAATATTTATAATAATGATTTAAATAGTCTCAAGAATTGTTCTTTGTCATGAAGGTAATTTTAAAACTAGGAATTTTGACATTGGTTTAAACATCAACTATGGCATAATGGGGTTTTTCTTTAACTCTGCTAAAATCTCTCTCTTTCCACTACATATGTTGTTTCAGGTGTCCATGCTCTCAGCATCATTTCCTCTGCCGTTCCCCAACCGTGGTTACCTAGCCAGTGTATTTGGAAATTACACCCAGAGACCCCCCTGGGTTTCCCTCACCCCACACACCCATGAGGGTACAGTGCAGCCCTTTGCCCAGTCGGTGGTAATCAGAGGTGTTCCTGCCGGAAGAATGCATCCGTAAGTGTTTTGTAGTCGATGTGACTCTTATCTAATCAATACATCCGTAAGTGTTTTGTAGTCGATGTGACTCTTATCTAATCATGTAATAATTGCAGATAATGTAGAATCCTAAAGTGTGCATTACAGGAAAGCTCCGCTTTAAAGAATTTCCGAAATTGGCCACCAAAACTTGGAAACTATACATCCTTTTCAGTCAGTGAGTGTATTTACACTGTCAATACTTGGGTCATTAAACCATGGAGGTAGGAATAAACTGGATGAGCAGTTAATCTGCCTGGGGGCAGTCAGCAGCACTACTGATCCAATTATAAGACTAGGGTTCACTGTTTGGAAAAGGAATTTCTTGAAGATAACAGGTGTGAGTTGGTAAAGACGAAAAGGATGTATTATTTTGACCTCTTTCTTCAGTGAAACTTTCCCGTAATGGGTATTTTTCTCTGATTTTGTAGACGGCTTCCACTGACGTCCCATGCGGCTTCTATCTGCCCATGCATGGTACCATTAGCCAAGGTCACCCATTTTGGGAGTCCAATTGCCTGAAAGACATGGTGTGTGTCACTGTCTAATCATGCTTATCAAATGCACACTGCACAGTAACACACAGGAAATGCGACTCCAAAATGGTGTAACAAAGATTTATTGTGGGTGATAACACCAGGTTAATTGAGTTATTAGCGCATATTCATATTTTTATTTAATTTAATTTGTTTTACATTAAGGACTCTCCACAAGCGGGTACATAGACATGTTTTGTTGATTTCTTGAAAATACTTTTTTTAGTTAACAAATTTGTTCATTGACTTAAAGGGAAGACATTTTTATTTCATTATAATGAAGTAAACAATTTTTGTTTCTCTGCAATTTCGGTTCTAATTGAAGTATTATCTTTCTTTGTATTTCCAGTCCAGGAAGACAGCCTCAGAACGCTCTGGAGTCGTGCAGATCAGTCAACGAAATGCTGAGGTGTTACTTGACAGGAATGTACCCTAGAACACTCAGGTAAACTATAGAGGACTTGAAGCCAAGCGCACTGTTTCAGACAGACCCCTCACTGTGCTTCAGAAATCTCTGTCTGATACCCAGTATACAGGCACACGAAGTGATATCCAATTGCCATACAAAAAAAGAAAGGGACCGGACCAATTTCCTCCTCTCGACCTCAGATTGGTCATGTTGGTTCCATGTATTTGAAAGGACCGAAAAAACAAAAGAGGACTGTAGAGTGCTTGGTAGCATCATGTCAGTACCAATCTTCACATCACCAAAAATGGCCTTTGTATGACACACATTTGAAACTGCAACAACATCTTATCTTGCTATAGCTGTTCCGACTATACACAAACAGGGTTCGAATGTTACACTGGACTGCAGGCCCGAGGCCAGTGATTTATAGCTGTTCCGACTATACACAAACAGGGTTCGAATGTTACACTGGACCGCAGGCCCGAGGCCAGTGATTTATAGCTGTTCCGACTATACACAAACAGGGTTCGAATGTTACACTGGACTGCAGGCCCAAGGCCTGTGATTTATAGCTGTTCCGACTATACACAAACAGGGTTCGAATGTTACACTGGACTGCAGGCCCGAGGCCTGTGATTTATAGCTGTTCCGACTATACACAAACAGGGTTCGAATGTTACACTGGACTGCAGGCCCGAGGCCTGTGATTTATAGCTGTTCCGACTATACACAAACAGGGTTCGAATGTTACACTGGACTGCAGGCCCAAGGCTAATGATTTTAGCATCGGGCCCAGTACACTCATGACGGCGGTCTTGTGTTTGTGATCACATGTTGACTTTCAGTCTGATGAATACAATGTAGGCCAATACTTCTGTTGGTTATTGAAGAAAACTTACCCATAATAAAAACGAGATAAATCTTCTTTCGGTGCTTTTTCAAATTCAAACAGTTCAATTGTTAAACTGTGTATGCAGTTTTTCCTCTCATTTCAATTCTGGTCTTGTACACAAAATTCTGGTCCAGGATATATTTTGAGCTACAAGCCCTGCGGTCTGGTGGGTGTGGGTCTTTTTCCCCAAAATTCGAGCCCTGCACAAATCCAATGGTGCTAAGACATTTTCGCTTAGAGCCTGACAAATTTATAACAAACAAGTTTAGCGGCTCTTGCACTGACGTAGCGATATTTCCTATTGCCTTGCAGCTCTGGATTGTGCATCAATCAACCCTTGAAGACCGCTGCACCGTTCCCTCACATCTTTGACCCCAGAATGAGTCAAGAGGGTTTCATGGAGCAATGGCAACGAAGAGAAAAAGAAGGTAAAAAGAAATTAATTCATTGGAAAGTGATAGGTAACGCCAGAACTAGCCTTGGTATTTTTCATAGTCAGGGAGCTGGTACAAGTTTAGCATTGTCTGGTGCCTTGCCTCTAAATATTCTGGGAGCCATTCTACTTTCACTGATTTCCATTCCACATACCCATAAGTACATTCCATTGTCCTCTTGGCATCATTCCATGTACATTCCATGGTCGGTAAAACCTGTTGGGCCATCACCCCCCCCCCCCCCCCCCCCAACACTTTCTATCCAAACATTCTCCTTAACAAATGATTGAAGAAAGTGTATATAGGTTTGTTTTCCTTAACGGTTAAACGGAACTTGTGACTTCCGTTTCTACCGATTCCAATACACCGATCCATTAAGCCACGCCCATTTCTCATTGACCAATCACAACCGCGAAATCTGATCACCATTTGAGCCGTTTGGTGATCTTTGCACTAATGGTGATCGGGTTTCGCGGCTGTGATTGGTCAACTCGTAAGGAGGCGGGGCTTAATGGATCGATCTATCGGAACTATGAGCCCCTCTGTAAAAGGAGTAGATGTCAACACATTTTCAAGGATTAGAAAAATAGAGCACTGTAACCCAGTCTTTTCCTTGTATTGTTATATGTGCTTGTTTAAACGTGCAACTATTTGTTATTTTATGGTCATAGGCCCAATAGGATAATACTTCTATTTTGTATCAATTGTTTATAATTCTATCTCTTCAACTTTTTAAAATCTATTTTGTATAATAACTCTTGTTGTATTTTAAACACAGTTCAGTCTTTGGCTGCGATGTTTGAATGTTTTTAATAAACCAATAATAATTTACAGTCTCAAAACCACAAACCACAGTGGAGCAAGTGTATAGCAAAATGTACAGGATTGAAAATAATGTGTTCAATTTTTAGGGAATTAAGATAAAAAACATCCCACCAACAAAAGGGATGTCAATCGTTCTCCCTGGATGGTGATGGGCAAACATTATGAAGAAAAGGAATGTCTCATTGTTGTTTTACTGTCGGCATCATTTAACCATTAATGACATTTGGAAACAGATTTCAAGTTTTTTTCAACGTTTGTTAACGGTTAACAAGTTAAACATTCCAACCCTAATTGAGGAGGTGAGGAGGGGTATTTTTTGAGGCATGGAAGTGGTGTTGTATAATTATGAATTCCTAATGAATTTGTACGTACGTATACCCCTTTGTACGTACGTATACCCCCTACATCAGCTAAAAATGTGCATGTCTGTGTTATGCAAAGGTTTCCCCTGGATACAGGCACCCCCCCCCCTCCTCCCACACACACACACATTTATTACAATTGAAAATGTTCATTTAACCAACACTTCCCGCTGCAGCTGTAGAGAGCCTTCCGATGATGACCTCCCTCCAAACATCCCCCGCTGCCCAAGAGATGCTGACCCACCTGGTGAAGGAGGCCAGTAAGGTGGATATCCGTAAATGCCAGGGCTACTTTGAGGATGGCCTGGAACGGGACGAGTATATCGAGACACTGAACAGACTGGAGGCGCTGGCACACTGTTACGAGCTGTGCTCTTAATCAACCAACACCAACACCATCTAAATCAACAGATTTGGCGAAACGTATGGGCTGCAAAATATACAACAATTCTTCTTTTAAAACCCTCCTGCTGATTGACCATTCAAAAATCCATTCCTCACAGACCGCCACGGGACCCTCCTGCTGATTGACCATTTGAAACTAGCATTTGAACGTAGCTTTGTACACACTTTAAAGCTATACCATTGGATCAAAGTGTACAGCCTGTGTGCATGATCAGTGAAGCGTGAGAATGGTTTTGGATGCTGAAACAGTGGGGTCCACAAACTCTCAGCGAGGGCTGATACAAATGCTATCAAGTTACAACCAGTTCAGACAGGCGCTCTAGAGTCGCGCCAAACCCAAATTATTGAATTAAGTACATGAAAGGTTTGCACCTGAAACAGCGACTGGACGCGCTGGAAGTCAAAAGATTGACTGTTGCAGTCGTTCGGAGCGACTCTAGACTCCCTAGAGTGTCTTGGTTTCAGACGTTGATCTGGTCATGAGCCGAACCTAATGTAAATGTTATGTCAAGTTCACCTGTCTGAAACCAAAATTTATTTGGGTCAACCTAGAGTCGCTCCTAATGTATTTGGTTCTGTACGACTCTGGAGCGCCAGTTTGAACTAGGTGTTAACTGATAAATCAACTGTGCTACCCAAAACAAAACAAAAATACATATTTTCGTCATAAAAAAAGTTTCAAAAAGGTTTTAGTTAAAAAGGACAGATTTTGTGCCAACAAGTTATGTTTTGTGATATTCAAAGGCGCCAACACAAAATTGTGTTCAGTGTTTGTGAACAGAAGAAAGGTACACAAGTCTTAAGCATGTTGTACCCAACATGGTTTGGTTCCCTGTACATAAGTTGGCTAACTGTAAATTCTCTCTGGAAACCAGGCTATTTTTTCTTTTACCTCAATTGAGTAACATAAGCTCATATTGAAAAAAAACAAAAAAAACAAAAACTGCTTCATAAATAAAAAGTCAACATTGAACAAAGACCAAACGTGGCTACTGTCTGCCACACTCGCCATTTTAGGAGTCAAATTGCTGGTAGAAGTTATGGTAAGTTTGTAAATGCTGCGTCGCCTGTGTAACACACACAGACATTGACACCCAAAGTGGCGCAACCAAGATTATTGTGATGATGACGTCAGGTGAATTGGGTCAATACCGCCACATTTGAACCATTATTAGGCTGTGTCCAAATTGGCAGATACGGCTTTGGCTGTTTCTAAGAGTGTTGCTATGGTGTTCATAGCAAGCCAACATTGCCATCAAGCCATAGCCACTAATTTGAACAGGCCCTTAATACTTTACTAATAAAAACGCAGCCAGCCTAATTTACAGACAGACTTCATTTTTTCAGACACAGACCAAAGATAAGACGTATACAGAATTAAAACTTTTATAAAAAGTTTGACTTGAATATTTGTTTATAGGCCGCTCTTGTTCAAAAATCTAGGCACCAAGTGGGAGGTTTTTGTTTGTGAGCGTGTCAATCAAACAGGCTTCTTTTGTTATCCATGTAATTCTAAAATATAACTTTTATGTATAATAATTCTCTAGTTTTGAGTGTGCAATATTTAATATTTCATTATTTTAACGTATTAATGACACAGGCTGATTTGCCTTTTTTGGATTTATGAAACATGATGGAAAAATCGGATCCTCACACTCAATGTGTGATCCCTGGCTTTACAATACAGGTTGAACAGCCTCTGACTGGCACCCTCGAACAAAGATATTGACAAAATAGGGAGTCCGCTAACATAGTACAAGATAGCTCTGTTGGTAGAGCGCCGGCACATTAATCCAGAGGTCGCAGGTTCCAATCCCGCTCTGGTCATTGTTTGTTTGTTCAGCCTAAAATTATTCAAAATTTACCCAGTCAGTTTTCCTTGTGGTTTTGTACTTGGTACTAATTTACCTCAGATTCCAGAACCACTCAGTGGAAAAGATCAATTTTAGAGGTATCACTTATTTTTGTCAACACTTTCTCGAACATATTTTTAAGCTTTGAATGAAAAAAGTATTTACCCATCGAGCATGTTTAACATTCAAAGCTGAATTGAATAACAGTATGTCATAAACAAATTTCGTTAAAAGTATTCAATTTTTTGTAATTCTCTGAGGGGAATATTGGAAATGAATTATGACTATTCTTTCCAACATTCTAACTGCATTTTACCGGCTGCTTCTGCAAATGCAATACCTCAGAACTAAACTTTATTTTAGTTAGATTGACACAAGCTTTTTGTGTCTTTTACATAATGCTGTTACTGTATTCTTTGATGGAGAAAAGAAGAAAAAAAGAGTTGCACAGATCTCCGAAATAAATAACTGTAATGTAATATTTGTATGTAACACAAAACCTGCAGCGAATTACAAGAATTAAGGAATTCACTGTTTTTTCTGTCCTTTTATCATCTCAGTTGAGCTGAGATTTGAATGTGTTCCTGACTTTATTGTCGTATAGAACGCTTGCTTGTGGGGTCAAAAGGTTCAGTTGTCTGCTAATGTTGTTGTAGTCTACATGTATGTAGCATTCATGTTTAATGTGTTTAGAGTGTGGATAATGGCAGTTAATTTGAGAGTAAAACATTGGACACAACGAGCTAGTGTGATAGTGTGATACTGCAAATTTGTATCCATTTTTCACAGCAACACGATGTAATCTGTTTGACGTGCAGCCCTTCATAGCTTTAGGCATGCTTCATTTCCTTCTGACTCCACATACACGGCGGTGTACATTGTATTGCTTATATAAACTACATGCTGTATGGTCAAGCTGCTGCTATCTGGTTCGCAATCGCTGCAGTCCGATGAATTTGTTGCCGTGTACAGTCGCAGTGGAATATCAGTCAGTATTGTAATGCAGTGTGTTCAGGTTTTCTGAAAATGAGAATTTATCATTTGAGTCTTTTCGACAAATCATGGGTTACCATTGAATTGTATAGTGACGCCGTACATCAGTGTTTGTAATTGATACTTTGTGACAGCTTGGTAAACTTTGTATACAGTAGATTTGGTTCACTTTCAATACTGCTTATTGTTCTCCTCTGTATGATGGGCTTTGTACTTAGAGAGGGTCTCAAAAGTCAAATTCAGTTTTAAGATCCACTCATTTTCCAATAAATAGAGTCCTTATGAAAATTGGAAATAATATACAAGTCTCTAACCTGACAATTAAAATGGTTTAAAAGGTGACTGTGCATTGTTTTGTCATATTTCAAGAGTCTGTACATTTTTGTGCAAAGAATTTCTAGTTCATTCCTGAATTTTGATTATATTCAATAACAACGGTATTGAATTTGACCTTTTGAATGGCGCTTTAGATTTTTGCTGTGAAAGAGTGTCAAATAAAATGACATTTTACACCGTTTTAACTTGAGGTTGGAGACTTGAAATTCCGACTTTCATTAGGAATCTGCAAAACTTAATTTGACCTTGGACTGGAGCCCTCTTTCAATTCATAGTTTAACTACTTATACAAGATCATATACGTATGCAATAAAGAACAGTGCATGTGTTTTAGGTTTTGGCACTATGATGTGCCGTTAATTCAAATAGTTTTTGGAAGAACTTTCAGCACATTAAAAAACTTACTTTAAAACGTGTACTTTGTAAATGGTGAAAAGTCTGTAAAAATCAGTGGTAGATCCAGAAGAACGCCATTTCTCTCTCTTCCCCCCCCCCCCCCCCCCAACTAGTAACCTAATGTACTAAAATTATAACACATTGGGTTAGTGACTGCCCAGCATCCTTGGCAAATGCCTCTCCCCGTCCTACCCCCAAAAAAAAAATTAATAAAAAAATACCAGGCAAATGAACTCTGGATCATCCCATGGATAATTCAAGCACACATTGGAAAGGTACCAGCTTGCATTGGCTGAAAACAGTACATTCAGTCTACAAGCAATAAAAACACTTCAGAGAAAACAATTGCACAGTTACTTTCCTGAAGGTAAAACAGTTTTGTTTCTCGGTTTGAACTGATGAACCCTTTGACTGTCTGCAAAATGCATGTAGCACATCTGTTAGCAGTGAAACAGTTGTCATTTTCCCCCAGAAAAGTACTGCAATATTTAATCATTCATTATCCCTAAATCGCGATATTACTTCTGTGAACACCTTAAGAGTACTTATATCGGTGAAAATAAACTTTACTCAGTTGTATATTCTATTGTATAAAAAATAGCTATTTTTATGCTAGCTGTTGTTAACAGTACATCATTGTTTATCTATGTACATGTATATGTAATTCAAGCATTGTGAATTTTAACTTTTTACTTATGTTTCAGACTAAAAGAATCAATTCAATGTGAATAGTTTTTGCAGTAAATACATATATGTATAAGGTGCTGTCAGTACAAATTATAACAAAAATTTGTGTTAAAATTAAGTTCAAGATACTTAATTTTAACAAAGACTGTAGTAGTTATTATTGTGCTTGGTAAGACTCTCTCTGTAGAAACAAAAAAAATGTACCATTTGTTTTGGTGTATGTTTAAATAAACAAAAAACCAGGAGTAATAAAATTTGATGACCAAATGAAATTGTTATGGATCAGTTGTGTATGTTTGTTGCACTAGAGGGAGGGTGTGTGCCCCCCTTTCCACACCACCCCCAATCTGCAATCTGCTTTTATAGGGGACCCACTACCCAGGGCAGGGACAGCCCTATATTCCGACACCTCAACCTATATTCCAACACCCCTATCTTCCAACACCCCTATGTTCCGCTTAGCTTATAAATGCAAAAAATAGTACACGGGAAGTTTGTGACCTTGTGCTTTCTGGTGGGAAACTATTATCAGAATAATAATGTGGAAAAATTACGTGTCCGAACATAGGGGTAGTAACCCCCAGGGCCATGGCAGGGGAAGTTAATTGACTACCTAAAAAATATTTGAGTCAATACAAATCTGCAGGCGATGCATGTATCTCTACCATTCATACAACGAAGTTCCGACTTGTACAAAAATGCCATTGTTTGTTTTAATTAGAGCTGCTCATAAAAGAGTCAATACACGCACAGTGACGTATGATTAAAGACACTGGACACGTTTGGTAATTGTCAAAGACCAGTATTCTCACTTGGTGTATCCCAACATATGCATATAATAAACCTGTGAAAATTTGGGCTCAATTGGTCATCGAAGTTGCAAGAAAATAATGGGGGAAAAAACACCCTTGTTGCACAAATTTGTGTGCTTTCAGATGCCTGAAAAAGGCTTCAGGTCTTTTTCAAATTCAAATATTTTAGTGAGAAATTACCTCTTTCTCAAAAACTACGTTACTTCAGAGAAAGTCGTTACTCAAAATGTTTTATACTATCAGCAGCTCTCTGTTGCTCGTTACCAAGTAAGTTTTTATGCTAATATATCTTTTGAGTAATTACCAAACGTGTCCAGTGCCTTTAAAAAATACCCTCTATTTTGAACACAAAAACTAAATAAACTATGACATGCTTGATTTAAACATCTTTAAAGCAGTCAAAACAAATAGAAAAGCTGCACAGGTAAATTTGGTCCTGTTACATTATCAACCTTTTCAAAATTAGAAGTCAGTGTTGACCCTCCCCCCAAACAATAAAAAAATAAAAAATAAAAATCGGGAGTGCTAGTCCAGATAGAAACTAGGTGCCAACTGAGTAAGGAGTTTATGATACCCTACTTGGGCCTAAAGTACAACATATACATGTATGACGAGTTTGGACAATTGTAAATTTTCACGTCACTATAGGCTACAGTAACAGACAGTTGAAAACAAGTCAAAGAATACGAACACTACGAATACTGGGCTCAATTTCATAAAACTTTTAGAGAAAAATAGTTTTCTTGACATTTGCAAATAACTATATTATTTTACTGACATGCATGACATGAGCAGGCATGGGACCAATTTTAAAGAACTGCTTAAGCACAAACAAGTAAATGTAGCTAAGCACAACAACATTATGCTTACTAGAATAAAGGTTACCAGTCAAAAAACAATGTAAAGTACCATTTTTGACTGGTTTCCTGCTCAATGTCGAGCAATATTTTCTGCTTAAGCAGCTCTATGAAAATGGTGAGCCTGTAAGCACACAAAGTGGTTTTTATTTGATGACCACTGCTTACTGTAAGCAAAACAAAAGGAATGCTAAAGCCCGGCTCATACTTCTTGTGAATGCAAACGTGAATCGAAATTGACAACACAAATTCACAACAAACAGTTCGCAAGAGTTGCAACTCTTGTGAAACATTCGCAGCAAACAGAGCTGTGGCGTACAAAATTTTCTTCACATTTGCATTCTCAGCAAGTATAAACTGGGCTTAAACCTGCTTGCAGTTTTAATAAAAAAAGGCGGTGTACATGTGTAGGATCAGGCTCGCCCTTGGTAATTTCTTACATGTATGAATTTCCCCCAACAGTAATTTTTTTATTTTATTTATATAATTTTTTTTTAGGGGGGGGGGGGAGCAAGAATATGCATACTTGTGCATCCCTCCACACTTTCCTTGCCATCAAATTATCAACAACATGACTCTCACTCAGAGAAGTACATTGTACACAATACTAAAAGAAAACTTTAAGACACTGTCACAAAAAAATTAAAAACTACATGTATCACAGATTGCATCTGTGTGTATATAAAACTATATTTACATTGTTAAGAACGATATTTACATGTAAAAATCAAAAATAAAGTAAAACTCATCTGTTAATGTTTTAAAACTTTTGAACAAAACAATTTGAATCCAATAAGAAGGGCGTAATAAGTTACAAAAGAAAATGTGCGTAGCAAGAAACTTTCTAAAACAAGTATATGTTACTTTTATTTATTTTTTGGTTTGACAAATTGTTAGCCTTTTCAAAAACAAAAACATTATAAACAAACAAAAAATTCATGTACAAGTTTTTAAGTCACTTTTGGCTTAGATTCATTCAATATGATGTCTGACATGCAAAATGTGTTGTCCTTACATTAATAATTTACACGCTTTTCAAAAATAGTTTACAACATTTTGATTCAAGTGCTTGGCAAATTAAGAACTTTACTAAAAAAATATGATTGGTCGATCTCTTTAATAGTTATAATATGACACATGAAGATGAGGTACATGTACTACTGTCGTTCATGTACATCAACACTACGGTTGCACTCCTATGTTCTGACACCCCTATGTTCCAACACCCTACAAGGTATGTTCCGACACCCCTAGTGTATTTTCCTAATTCTTACCCCAACCCTAACCCTAACCCTAGCCTGTAAATCATGAGAAGTTTATAAACATAGGGTTGTCGGGAGATAGGTGGGTCGGAATATAGAGCAGTCACCAACACTAAATTGGTAGTTGGTAAAAACTGCATGCAATTAAGAAAACAAAAGGGTATCAGGTAGATGTTGCCAGGACAATTCAAAAACTATCATTCATTTAATTTTTTTTTTTTTTTTTTGATTTTTTTTTTTGGGGGGGGGAGTATTTTCAAGCCATCTTTAGCTATCACTTTTTGTAGGATGTGGAGCCGATTTCACAAAGCAGTAAGTTTCATCTAAACAGGAGTTGTCAGTTTTACAATAGTGATTTGCATTGTGACATCACTTTGCTTAGCAATTAAGATTGATTCACAGTTGAGATCAACCTTAGCTATTTGTGAAATCGAGCCCTGGACACAATTTGCACAAGCATTTTTTTCTTGTAGTATTCTAAGAAGAATCCATAGATTAACTACAAAGCAGCACTTTTAACCAAATCCAATACTCATCAGCTTTCTTCAAGACAAACATAAAGAATCAAAAAATCTAAATGAATCATTACAAAACACATTTAAGTAGCAAGCACACTGTACCCGATAAAGACAACAAACCATGCTAGGGTATTTTTTTTTATACACCAAATGACTTTCACAAACACTTCATGGTAAACATGATCAATCAAGGTGAGAATTTGCAAAAATGTGAGTTGCAAACCAAATTTGTTGTCATCTCTCAACTTCTTTCATTTCTCCCATAACACTGTAACATTCCTTAAAGGATGGGGCCGTACTACCTTGTCCATTTGCCATGTAAAAGTTTGTAATTAATATATAATACATCGGCTGAAAATATACATGTACCTGTATCATCCCTTTATATACATGTATATATTTTTCCGCCAACATAGGGCTAGATAGCTCAGTTAGCGCCGGCACGTTAATCAATGAACTTAGGCTTTGTGTGTTTACAGATTCTTGGAGGAAATATTAATAATTCACAGGATATTTTAATAGTGTTGGTTGGCCTTAGGCCAAGACCAAACTTTCCCTGGCAGGGCATTTTGCGCCAAATTACCTCAGAAGACAAAAGAGAACGTGGAAATAGAAAAAAAATATGTCCTGTGTGGTGTTCACAGGATTGTTTAAAACATTGCGACTCTATGTCCTAAGTATGTTTTTTATGATTAAACTACATGTGTTTACAAACTTTGACATTGTGGACAAGGTACATGTAGTACGGCACTCATCCTGGTGATGTTACTACGTGTAGCCTTCTCAAAATGTTTGGTCAAGTGTGAATTTCAGGCTGCCCCAGACAACATCACAACTCTTCATCATGTCTTGAAGTTCACACACAAAAACATGAGCCCAATATCATAAAGTCTGTATGCAGATGTTTTCTGACATGTCTGATAACTTCAGCAGAATCTCAACTTGAAAACCACTGGTTATCCTTCAGCAAGCTCCCAGTGATTCTTGTCATTGTACGTATCCATTGCAAAATCACTCGTGTCCAAACAGTAGACCAGCGAGGACAAATGTGTACACGTACACATGTACATGTATCACATACAAAAACTTCATGCATTCTTTTGCTTTTTTTGCATTGAAACTTATTTACCAAAAATAAGGTAAAAAGGTCTCTGAAATAAACTGTGTATGTACATTATAAACTGTAGTCGATTATTTTATAAATGTTAAAACCAAATGACTTGTGCAGGTAACTACATGTAGCACAGAGACTACCCTGTTCGTAGCATGACACAATCCCACTGTAAGCCACGCCCACTTCACACAAACTTGCTCCACTGATTACCAGAAGCCCATAGGAGTTGCATTGAGCTACTTTATTAGTTAGACTTGGCTTTTACATACGCTCTTTAACCCTAACTCCCAAAGCGTTTTTACTAGAATCCATCCCTAACCCAACACATTCCAACAGCTTATACTACCATGAGATGGGAACTGTACCCAATCTTAGGGGGACGATACACAACCTAACAAACTCCAACAGGCCTTTTTTGTTTGATTTTGTTGGAGTGTGTACACTTGGCATGTGCAAAATTTGATCAGTGAAATCACACAGTACCCAACATAACATAATCCAACAACTATCTCATTAGACCATGGAGGAAAGAGCAATGCCAGACATGTACATTTCACACATCCACCATACCCACTCAATCAAATTCCAACACCATTACTTGTCAGCAAGGATACACAATCCCACAGAATCAAACACCCAATCCTAACTTCACTGTACTTAACCTAACAAAATTAAACACTTTGCCCTGTTTGAATTTGTAGGGTTAGGGATGGTTAGGGTTAAACACCAAAGACTGAAGTCTTCTCAGAATTTAAGAAAGGTTTCTGTCATACATGTCATAAGAAATGCTTTTGACTGATGAAATTAGTGTTTTTGGTCAAATCACACACAAAAGTATGTCAGCTTTGGATAAGTAAATAGAAAAATAATTGGACTTGCAGCAGAAATGTGCATGAGTGATGCAATGACTTTACCTACAGGATTGGCTGTGTACAACTGACATACACGTGTACAGAGTACAGACTTTGGCTATTGTGCCAAAATATCTGCAGAGATAGATGAAATAGCTTACACAAAGGCATGGATTTTAGTGACAGTCAATTACAGTGCCAGGCATCTGGGCCCAATTTTATGGCTCTGCTTACCGTAAGCAAAGAATCAGTGGGTTAACATAGTAGCCCACATTACTAGGCATTCTACACTTACACAGCTAGCGCAGAAATTTGGCGCTTGCTCGGTAAGCGGAGAATGGTGATCACAGGCGCAGAATTCAGCGGTAAGCAGAGCCAAGAAATTGGGCCCAGATGCCAACATTTGTTTTATTTACTTTTTCAAAAATGTACATTGTACATAATGGGAAAAAATACTGACAAACTCTAGTTCACTGCATTTTATTTTGGACTGTGCTCCCCCTGTATAAAATGAATGGTGAACTCATACTTATCCCTGAAAACAGCACCGCACTGATTGCACTCAAAAGCACTACGCCTGCCGTGGCAACCCATGTGCATGATATACATTACACTATCACTGAAGATGACGTCACAGTGTTCGCAGGCATAGCTGGTCGTCTGTGTCTGTCCCGTGTCAAGATCTACCCTGGTGAAAGAGTCTCTCTTGACTGGTACATTGGTCTTGGTCTCTTCCTCCGTGCCTGAGCTGCTACCTGGTTGTTGGGATGTGGCGTCAGGGACTTGCATATCGTGGGAGATGTGAGGCACCTGATGCTCATCGCTGGACACTGAGGACTGTATTCTCTGCTCCCACGGAACATTATTCGTAGAGGAGGTTCCCTGAACCAGAAGGTGCCGGATCAATGAGTCTGAACCGAGGCTGCCTTGGCCAGAGTCGGGTAGTCTTGTGCTGCCAGAGCCTAGATACTTGTATCCAGAAAGAGTTTTGATGTCCGGTTTGATATCTCTCTGCTCATTGAGAGGGAATGTTTGCTGTTCACGATTGATAGAAGGAACAGCTCGATGGGAGCTGCTCAGCTCTGCTGATTGATTAGAGCTGCTATCATCAGCGAGGGTGGTCGGTGGACTGTGCCGACTTTTATCGGAAATCAGCCTGACTCGCTTCCTGGCAAGATTGTGGGGGTCGGGTTGGTGGAGATTAGTTGACTGGGCCCATCGGAAAGACCTGACCTGGCGGGCAGGTGGAGGGTCCCCAATGTGAGTTGTCATGACAGGCTGACTGTTCATAACTGATGTTGGGACAGTTGAGCTGATACTTTGACCAGTCGATGTCGGCAGCTCGACATGAGTTGTCAGATATTGACGAAGGATATTCTGTTGGCCGTGATTGAATGAGTAATTGGACGAGCCAACTACACCTGCCACAGTTGCTGTTGGGACAATACCCACACCACTACCCACTCTGTTTGCACTGCCTTGAAGTGCTTCTGGCAGTCTGCTCATTGCTGTTGCAGAAGAAGCCTGCTCAGTTCTCTGCAATAACTCGCGTACTGAACTTCCCCCAACCTGTCCGAGTCCTCCTCCAAGGGAATGAATTCCATGGCTGCCGCCCATTCTTTCTTCAGTGTTTGTCGGCCAATTGGTCCAAGAGGGATGTCGTTGCTGATCGGAGAGTGTTTCGTCTGACCGTTTGGACCTTTTCCATGCAGAAAAACCAGACTCATCAGCCTGCTTGTTAGGACCTTGTCTCGAAAGATAGTTTTGACTGGTAAACCAATTGCTGTAGTCACTGAACCTCAACTGGGATCGACGGCGCAAGCCTGGTTGCATCTGACCTGTCATTTGAGGTCTGTGACTGTTAGGAGGCACTTGTTGGAGTGGTTGTTGGTGCTGCATGTCCCTTGTGTCTGGTTCTGAATCCTGCTGAGTTGTAGTCTGCTCTCCAGTGCTTGGCTCCTGTATCTGCTCAGCAATGTTTCGAAGCATGGAACTGATCAAACCATTTGAGCTTTCAGGTGTCTCTTCCCGCATCGGAGCTCTTGGTCTCGGCGGAATAACCTGATGAAAGACTAACACAGGTTGGCCACTTTTTTTACTCTTTCTAAGTTTTGAGCTGTCATTTTCATTACCAGCTTGTGGGCTGTCGCTACCATTGGAGTCGTCTTGTGGAGCTGCTGGGCTTGTCTCATCCTGCTGGGAGCTTTGAGTGGGTTCTTTTGTTCCTAAACTAGCGCTTCTTTTCCTTTTGGCTTTTGGACGAAGTAAAGTCACAATTCGCTTTCCCTCCATATTAAGAAAGCTAACTGGTTTACCTGTAAACTGTTTAGGAGAGTTCCTTGGGCGTAGCCGCCTCATACTTGGACTTGTGCTGATTGTACCAGGGCTGAATCTCCTTGTTCCTGGACTAACATTTGTGTCTATATGTACGTCCATTGGCTCTTGCTTGACCATCACGGGAACAAAATCCGAAGCTGAATCACATGGTGAGCAAGATTCCTCCTTTGGTGAGTTTCCAACTTTGATTTTTAAGTCAGATCTCAGTTGTTTCTTAGATGCTGGGGATACTGTTTCACCAAGAGATGATGTTGGACCTTGCAATTTCTCTTCTTTACACTGGACTCCTGTCTCCATGTCTTCTCGACTGTTTGTCACCTGAAACTCGGGGTTACTCTTTAATTCTCCATCCATTCTCGTTTCATAAGTAAGGTCTGTGCTTTGAGTTGCATTGTAGTCCTCCGGCAATACACTGCTACACACTGTATTTCCTTGTGTAGTATCAACACTGCCTGGAATTGACATAGGATTAGATATTTTAATGGAAGGAATGTCCTCTTGGGGTTGGTCTTGGGTTACGTTGACGGTACATCCCGTTTGGAGTGAGTTGGTCTCAGAAGAAGGCGAGTCTAACTGTGGCTCGGTGGCAGTTTCAGCAGTTTTGGTCTCATGAGTAGCATCTGGCATTTGTGATTTCATGATGGAGGCAACGGCAAAACTCTGATTCTCGCAAAACGCCTGTATCTCAACAGCGCATGGACTCTTGTTAACATTTGACAATGCATTTGTTGGATTTGGAGGAGAAATGTCCAGGTCATCTTGGTCTTTTTTATTTGTCTTTCGAGTTGGGCTAATCAAACTCTCCACATTGTATCCCCCAACCCTGTGATGCTCTCTTTCCGTCTGACAAACTTTGTCCTGTCCAACTGTTCTGCAGAAATCACCACTTGATACAACTCCTGTATGCCCAGGGGGTTGGTAGTCGCCAAGAGCTGGGGAATTACTGGTGGAGCACAGATGCTGATTACATGTACTTACAACTGTTTCAAGAGATGTCTGCCCTCCACTAGTCCCAACACTATGTTCTACATCCTTTTTATTTTCGAGTTCAAAGCCATCTTGCAAATTATGTCCCAGCTCTGTGCAGCATGACTGTCCTGCCTCAGCCATTGATTTTGTTTCCCCCATCGTCTCCCCACTGTCGCTGGACTTGACATTGTGTCCCACACTGCTCCCTTCATCACCATATCCAGCAATCCCTGTAGGTGGGGAAGGCTCTGTTCTAGGATGGCAAGTGTTTTCCTGCCTGCTGGGTCCAGCAACTTCCCCAGCCTCTACGAGGTTCTCTTCACTGTTGCAGCCATCCATTGTGGAAGAATGACCGCACTTTACATGTGTAACTGAAGAATGGAGTCACATGAGGGAAACAACAGCACCTGCCATGAGTATTACATGTTATAGATGATTGTTATCCCATGTGATCCAGTCTGTTTTCCTGTTTGGAATCTGGAAAAAAAAGGAGAAAAAAAATATATATATATATTAATTGTCAAACTTTACCAGCTCGCATTATTAATTGTGCCTAATGTACACATACAAATGTAGATATGGCCTATTAATGTACACGTACAAATGTAGGTAAGGCCTAATGTAGATGTATACACATGTACACAATACATGTGTACTTGTAAGCAGACGATAGGAAAGGTGTATATCTTAACATGCTTAGTGCACGCATTCAGCAAAGAAAGCCGACATGGTTGAGATAAACCAGGATTTTATGCCATGTAAATTTATCCCCTCTACTCCTCTCCAATTAGTCAGTAAAAGTTCTACAATATTAATCATCATAACAGTTTAGTGCAATTTTTAGAGCACCAATACAAAGAAACCCAAACAAAAAGTAAAAAATTAAAACGACATCACATGTAAGCAACAAAATTTGTTGCAGAAAATCAGAAAAACAATAGAAAATAAAAATGCACAAAGTATTAAAAATGCACAAAATATCACCAGCTAAAGTAAACAAAAATATGAAACTTTAATAACCAGATTATACATGTAGACTAAAATTACTGTTAAAACCACAGAGATATACACATAATCATAAACCAAGCCTGCAAAAAAATTACAGTGAAAGCAGGAGAGTACAGTTTTTACCAATTAATGAGTTAACAAGCCATCACAAACAAATATTTAATGAGCAACAATTCACGAATAAATAAAAATGCATTCAATATTTGTCTGTTTGTTTTATATTTATAACATTAACAATAACACTAAAAACAGTAACAAGACACACATCATTAAATATTTATTACACCAAGGTCCAAAACAAGCTTGCACAGAATCGTTTTAATGTATTCTTCACAATCAAGCAATGGTAGGCCTAAGTGACAACTGAAGGGAAAATTTCAGCCCAAAAACAGGAGTTTCTATTCGAAAGATCATCACACTTCCTGATGCTATGTGGGTTACTAGATTCCTTCCTCCATGATGCTTGCAAGTTGTGTTAGCTATTTCTAATTTAGTGCAACTCTCGAGAGAAGCAGATCTAGAGGGGATTGCACTTTTTGGGGGGATGGCCAAGGTCCATAGCAATAGGAAAAATCAAGGGTTGGGCTTTACTGTAGATTCTAGTCTTTGTTCCTGTAACTCAACGTATATCGTTTATTGTTTTCCAGCGATTTTGTCTCAATAAAGTGCAAGTGGTCATTGGCCCAATTTCATAAAGCATGTAAGCACACAAATTTGCTTAGCACAGAAAAATATTGCTTAGCAGAAACTGGTTACCAGCCAAAATTCCATAAAGTTTACACTGTTTTGACTGGTGCCCTGCTCATTGTTTGCTTAGCAAATAAATTTCCTAAGCAGTATTTTTTGCTTAACAGTCGTGTCGGAAAATGGTCGGTAGAAAATTAAATTACCCTCCATCCTTTTTTGCTTCTCTCTAGAAAAATATCTCTCCCTCAAAAAACAAATTATTCTTATCACGAATAATGTGTCAAAAATAAACAATATTCAAAACCGTGTACTTTCAGATAAATAAATCTTTATTCTATATTCATGTGGTACTCGTAAATTGATATTCTGAGCGGCAAGAAATATTCTATTTACCATTTTCAGCACCTAATTGCGACTGCTGTGCTTCACTTTTTCGAGTTTGACGCCATGTTTGTAGATCAATCGCTCATATTGCTGTGTTTACCAGCTAGATTTACACGTTGCCAACATGGATAGAACGAACGTGCACCAGTGAATAACCTTTGCCCAAGTGTTTAGTGTGGTGCTCAACTGTAACTCACAATACGCTTTGAAATAAACTAGGTGTTCGACGGTATCAACACTGTATGGAAAGTAACAGAGTTCAATCGGTGTCACTCGCTCGCGCTCCGCTGCGCTGATTGTCGTAAAACAGCTGATCGACACAGCAAATAAAACTTTAAAAAGAAATTGTTTTCGTAGATTTTTCCCATCCGAAACAACATGCCTGACAAGAGAAGAACTGTAGTTGTTACTGGTAAGATCATACCATCAACTTTTTGTTGGAACATTTACCAAGAGATCATACTATTTTACTGAAACTAGAAAAGTAAACAATAACACTAACTTTGTGACGTAATAATGGGACTCGGGAGCCACAGAATGAGTTGACAATTTGATAATCATGAGATTATGATCAATTCAATGTTATTTTTAATACTTTTAATAATTGTTAAATTAATTAATTAGAATATAAAGGGATCAGATGTTGTCAGTTTCAGATGTATTTTGATTGTCACTCTGTCTGCTGTTTGTCTGTCTGCTCAGTGTTGTATTGTCCTTGTTTGTTTGTTGGGTTGTTGGGGTGTTTGTTTGTTTGTTGTTTGTTTACTTGTTTGGTTGTCTTTTGCTTTTAAATCTTTAATGTTCCTATTGTATAAACTTTTTGCTGTACTATTTTATTTTTATTGTAAATCTGTATTTTAATTCAGCCTGCCGGCTGCGACGAGCAGATTTGAATAAACCAGTAATAATAATAATTAAAATTTCCTGTTGCATGTCATACACAGCTGAGCTGTCGTCAGGACAGTAGATTTTCACTTTCAGCTTGGAATTGCCTAATGCATTACTGGAAATTATGGGATCAATGTCAGATAAAGTGAAAATTGCTGTATCCGACCATAGACTCTATTAATTTATGGTCGCATATACAGCAATTTTCACTTTATAGAGCCCATGGAGGAAGGAAATATCCAATCCAAAGTTCCTCCGTGATGATCATGATTCGACCATGGACGGAGCAATGTTTAGTTTATTTACTCCCCATGATCCGACCATGTACAATTCCACAATTCCATGATCCGACCATCCAACAACTGCCATTGTTTTCATTGTTAATGCTATGATCAAAAACATATCAGATTTGGACGGGTGTCACTATATACCGGAAAACACTGGGAAAACTACCAGAAAACACCGGAAAACTACCAGAAAACACCGGAAAACTACCGAAAAAAACTACCGGAAAATACCGGAAAACACCAGTAAAATTTACTGGTGTTTTCCGGTATTTTCCGCAATTTTTTTCCGGTAGTTTATTTAATACTCTCAAATTTTTCCCACTTAAAAACATTCCATACTACTCCAACCTACTTCACTTTATTCCTTACATTTGGCAAATTTTTATGATACATTCCAGGGCTCACGAAATGATGAACTCGTTCAGATGTGATGTTTTGAAAATGCCAAACAAAAACGGTGTACACAAATTACAATCAAGTTCGTCGTGCTTGTTTTGGGGGTCGCCATCTCACTTTTGATTCGCTGCCTGTTAATCGTGAGAAAGTCAGGGCACCCGACTGATCTGCTAAGTCATAAATATGCATAGGGTGACGTCGCAGGCTAACTTATGTCACTCACCCAATGAACATGCAACTCGTGAAGCCACATTCGCGTCACGAGTATGTTTGCATATTCATTAGATGGGCAAGTCTCAAGCTACAGTACCGCGCGACGTAACCTCATACATATTTATGACTTGGCAGATCAGCTGGGTGCCCTGACTTTCTCACGATTAACAGGCGGAGAATCATAAGTAAGATGGCGGCCCACTGACTGGCACGACCATGGGCACGACGAACTTCAATTCAATGTAATTTTTGTACACCGTTTTTTTTTTTGCCATTTTCAAAACATCACATCAGGTAGTTTCATGTAGATTTCCGGTGTTTTCCGGTAGATTTCCGGTATTTTCCGGTGTTTAGTGTCACCGGATTTGGACGAATAAATCAAAATGTTGCTGGTGTTGTAATAAGTTTAGTGAACAAGTGGCAGTCAAATGTGACATCTTTCCCATTTTCTTTGTACAGTATTAATAATACTGGAGTCCGGTCGCACTAAAAAGCCAACAACTGAAGACGCCTGACAACAACTGCCGACAACAAGAATTTTGGAGAAGAGTCATAAATTTCCAAATCACCTTCAATTTGTTGAAAAAATTGTACTATAAACTTAGAAAACCCCATTCTTTTTCCACAAAATTGTAAAAACTTTGATCTGTTTTGCTTGAGACTTTTCTTGGATGATACCATTATACTGCAGGGGTAACATGTGAGGCCTTAGTTGTCTTTTTAACAGTTTTTACTGCTTCTTCCCCCCCCCCCCTTGTTTTTTACAAAAACGAATGGTCTATTGAAGAAGTTTAATTTTTTTTTTTCTAAATATATTTTCAAATTGCGAGTGTGACCTGATGCCATAACACCATGGTCATGTTTTACACAGAGTATTTGCCATTTTGGTTATCCCTGCAACAAGACAATGCCAAGTTTGGCCGATGGCAAGGTGGTGAACGGTACTGGTTTCTACTACTTCGTGGAAAAGAATGGGTTTTTTCCAACAAGTTGATAATACTAACATTTTAACAGATTTGAAGGTGATTTTGATATTTATTGGATTATTTATGTTATAACGGGATTTGTTAGTGTACATGTATATAAAACTTGTCATTGGCAGTTGTCTTCAGGCGTCGTCAGTTGTCGGCTTTTAGTGCAACCGATGGAATCATAAGTTGATGAAGTATTGTGATTTCTCTGATCATTTAAGACCATCTAGGGGCCTATTTTATATTTTAACACAAAAAAACCCACAAAACATAGTAATAATTGTGACATGGCTGTTGGAATAAAGATAATCAGAACTAATTATATATATATATATATTTATTTTTTTTTTTTTTTTCGTTTTAAAACCACAAAACATGGTCGGTAGTATCACAAGGTAATACTAAACATTACATGCTTACAAAAACAAATGAGAATAAAGGGAAGATGAGTTATCAACGGTCAGGAGTCCTGGGCCCAAGTTATCAACGGTCAGGAGTCCTGGGCCCGAGTTATCAACGGTCAGGAGTCCTGGGCCCAAGTTATCAACGGTCAGGAGTCCTGGGCCCAAGTTATCAACGGTCAGGAGTCCTGGGCCCGAGTTATCAACGGTCAGGAGTCCTGGGCCCGAGTTATCAACGGTCAGGAGTCCTGGGCCCAAGTTATCAACGGTCAGGAGTCCTGGGCCCGAGTTATCAACGGTCAGGAGTCCTGGGCCCAAGTTATCAACGGTCAGGAGTCCTGGGCCCGAGTTATCAACGGTCAGGAGTCCTGGGCCCAAGTTATCAACGGTCAGGAGTCCTGGGCCCGAGTTATCAACGGTCAGGAGTCCTGGGCCCAAGTTATCAACGGTCAGGAGTCCTGGGCCCGAGTTATCAACGGTCAGGAGTCCTGGGCCCGAGTTATCAACGGTCAGGAGTCCTGGGCCCAAGTTATCAACGGTCAGGAGTCCTGGGCCCAAGTTATCAACGGTCAGGAGTCCTGGGCCCAAGTTCACAAAAGCACTGAGGTTCATCTTAAATTCTTAAGATGAGTTGTCAGTATTGTGATTTGTATTGTGACATCACGCTTTCTTAGCAATTATGATCCGGTTTCAAAGATCTTAGTCTTAGTGAAATCGGCCCCCTGATCCTTTTTGGTGAAAACAGAGATAATTGCCACCAGACCCCTGGTCATTGCTTTGGTACCCCTTCTTAGTTGACTTTGAAATGTTTAAGATTAAATTTGTTTTACTTACCCTCTATAGAGTTGTCTTTTAGTTTTACCATGGCAATACTGCCTTGCTCTTCTTGGCACTCGGCACTAAATATAAAAGCTCCTTACTCGGATCTCGTACAACAAGACTAAAATCACAACAAGCCTAAAATCATTAACATACGCACGCGTACAGGTACATGTCCAAGCTTTATGTTTACTCGCCTGTACTGACTGTACTACTGCTGGGGGGGGGGGGGGGGGGGTTATGGATAGTTTGAGAAAGGTGACAGCTTTAGTGAGGAGTTCTGTTCTTGATCAGTACATGTAGGCCTATGAAAGAACAAATCAAAATAATTACTAATCATTTGAATTCCATCAAGTGAACTGTCCATACATGATGTTACTTGAGGAATCTTTCATAGATTGGTTTGATGGAGTGGTTATTGAAATAATACAATATGCAGGCCTAGAATTTCATCTTTGAGAGGGCAAAGTCATTTTCATCTTGCAACTTAGGGCACTTCCATTGGAAAATCTTAAAGTCTATGAGAAACTTTTGACAGGGCACCAAGGGCAAGACCAGGCCGGAGTATGGAAAATTGAAATTAATTCGCTCCCCCCAAAAATCAATTAATGTAATGTATAGGCCTACCTTGCATCAGACAACATTTTTAGTTGTCAAAGACTAGTATCCACACTTTGTGTGACCCAACTTAAATAAAATAAAATACCTGTGAAAGTTGAATCTCAATTGATCATCGGAGTCATGAGAACAAATAGTGAAAGAAAAAATATGAATTTGTTTTCAAACACCAGGTTTTGGCTTCACAAGATGAAAACTAACCGTTTTGCTAATTTCTCAAAATTTATAGCATTTAAAGCAAACATATTGCAAGGGAGGTTTTTCACAATGACCATCTTTATAACATAAATTGTAAGAGCATCGGATTCAAGTTTTGGTGGTTTAATCATCGGGATGCGGGTTCGAGCTCTCCGGTCATGACGCTCGTGTCTTTTAGCAAGATGCTTTACTATAATTGCTTCTCTTCACCCAGGAATATAAATGGGTACCTGCGATGGTGTGTTTGAAAAAGCCTGCAGCGTCACTGCAGCTCCGGGCTGTACACTCCCCAAGGAGCTGAGAGAGATTAAAGGAATGTTATTGGCCCCAATGACCAGTGCACTATAATGTAAAGCACATTGATACTTTATTGTAAAATGTGCTATATTCATGTAAATAAGAACTTGTTATTAAGTTATGTGCAAATCTGTGTACATTTATAAATTCAAACAACGTTTTGCACACCCTTTGAATTAATGAAATCAATTTGTACTCATTTACAGATTTGTTTTCTTTTCTTTTTTTCAAAAGGGTTTGGTCCCTTCTGGGAACACAAGGTGAATGCCAGCTGGTCAGCTGTCCAGGAATTACAACGTCTGGGGCTACAGGATAAAGACATAGAACTCATCACCGTAGAAGTTGCTGTTGAGTACGAGTCTGCTAAGAAACGAGTGCCCGAACTTTGGAAAGAGTATGACCCATGTGTACGTATGTACAGTACATGTATGTGTTAATGACTAAAATGCTTAACCCTCCGACTGTTTGACCAAGAGTTCTCCCCAGGATTTGTCAAAAACTGTAGGTCATTCTGGACCCCAAAATGAAATTAAACTAAACAATGTAGGTTTGCCAGGATTAGGGTAAACAGAACAAAGCAGGAACAATTAATAATAATAATAATAAGAATAAATAGTTCTTATATAGCGCATTTCACAATAACGTCTCAATGCGCTTTACATTAGTGCCCTGGTCATTGGGCCAATAACATTCCTTTAATCTTTCTCAGCTCCCTGGGGAGTATACAGCCCGAGCTGCTGTGGCGCTCAGAAGCTTTTTCAAACACAATATCAACCTCTACCCTCGCAGGTACCCATTTATACCCCTGGGTGAAGAGAAGCAATTATAGCGAAGTGTCTTGCCCAAGGACACAAGCGTCACAACCGGGACTCGAACCCACACCCCGATGACTAAACCACCAGAACTTGAATCCGGTGATCTAAACCACTCGGCCATGACACCCTACAACATATGTTGGAGAAACACACACACTGGACAAATGGTCAGAACACCAAAATCAACAAAAAAGCAAACCAGAATACAGTAAAGAAAGACACACAAAACATGTGATAAGTGAAAAGCCTTTTTGTGTGAACTTAAAGATTTACTAAATTGTCAATAAACATAGAACCCCTTAGCAGTACTTGACAAGGTAGACCACTTCCTTAAGAAAGAAGTGAGTGATCGTTAACTAATCGATCTCTTAATTTGAAATTATGATGCCACTGACATTGTTCAAATTCTTTAAACAACAGCTCATGGTCCATGTAGGTGTGTCAGGCATCGCCAAAGAGCTGACATTGGAGCAGCAAGCACATAACACAGGTTATGACAAACCAGATGTTGGGTATTCAATTCCCCCTGCTAAGGTAAGTTAAGCTCTTTTCACACTACTGTCCAGGGGGTAACCACGGGAATAACGGCCAGTGCTTTCACACTTGGAAAGCTTTACTCCTAATCTACCCTGGCAATTTGGTATAATAATAATAATAATAATTAAAAACTTGTAAAGCGCCATCTATCTAGGACTAAACTTATTCCGAGGCGCATAAAAACCAAACAAAACAAAAAACAGAGAGAGTAACAAAAAAGATTACAAATGACGTAGCTTAGAAAGAAATAAGAACACATTGAATAAAACAGATTTACATAAACGTGTCGGCAAAAACAAGTGGAAAAAATAACAAACAGAAAGTCAATCATAAGAAATATTGAATAGGTGAGTTTTTAGCAATGTTTTGAAAATGTCCAGAGACTTTGTAGCTCGGATATGTAAAGGAAGAGAGTTCCAGAGAGTGGGTGCAGATACAGAAAATGCGCGAACGCCGTTGGAAGTGGTTGTATTAGGGACAGTTAAAAGAAGTTGGTTTGTAGAGCGAAGATTGCGAGTTGGCGTATATGGTGAGAGAATTTCTTTGAGATAGGGAGGAGCCCTATCATTCATAGCTTTCCAGGCAAGCAAAATGATTACCCCAGGGAATAGCCACCCCTGCTCTGGAGTAGGGGTAAGCGGTAAAACCCTGGGGTATTCTTGAAACGTGCAACCGGAACCCCATGGAATAGGGACCTAGGCGGGGACAGTGTGAAAGTGCGCCGGGGTAACCGTGGGGTAAAAAAACTCCAAGGGCTGTACTCCACAGGGATAAGAGATACAGTGTGAACAGGACTTTGGATACACTATAAGCTATATTTACTAGAACGCTAAATTGCCCTGCACTTTGAAGCAGTGTGGGCGCATTGATGGTTGTGTACAAACCTTTGTAAAAGCTTGAAGTTTATACAGCTGTTGTACGGCTATTTGCATACATCATGTACGTGTATCAGTGCTTTTATTATTTGTTGTGTGTTATGACTGTATGTATCTGTACAATCTAAAATGTAATGCATAATCTGTAAAAATGCATAATTTTGCTTGTAGAATGCAAACATACATGCTTGTGTGTCAGTTACATAGCGCATTATAAACATCATTATCAATGTTATAAAACCTGCATAGACCCCATGAATATGCCGCCATCCTCGGGTCTTCCTTTGACCTCAGTGAGGGGGCTGGAGGTCGTGTCAGTTCAAGCCTCCTGGCATTACAGTGTTGACACAGCAAGATCAATGATAATGGTAATTCTTCCGATCACCCTACTCAAATTGTGCAGTGCTGTTATCAAGATGGTCCTGACTGTATCTTAAGCCAAATCAACATGTCGGACGTCTGCAATGATGTCAAATCATCCAGCGCTCCCACCAAAGCAGTCGTGTCTTACAATGCTGGAAAGTAAGTTTCAGATAAATTATTTTCGCTTCTAAAGTCTTTATTCCTCCTACTGAATGACTATTGCATTATCATCCACATGGTTTTGATTGACTACATGTACATGTACATGCATGCCAAGCCTGCAATACATGTGGCGTGTCGTGGCCAAACAGTTTGGTGCATTGGACTCAAGTTCTGGTGGTTAAGTCATCAGGATATGGGTTTGCATTTCGGTCATGACACTTGTGTCCATAAGCAAGACGCCTAACTGTAATGGCTTGTCTTCACCCTGGGGTAAATGGGTACCTGTGAGGGCAGAGATGGTTCTTGTGATTGATGTAGCTTGGTGCGCTACATATTTGGCAGCAAAGGCTGCATACTCCCGAGGGAGCTGAGACGGTGTCCTTTCTGTATGGTTTAAATAAGGAATAAACTAAATGACCCAGTGACCAGGGGTAATTATGTTGGAGCACCTTGAACATCACCCAGTGATAGATTTGAGCACCATAGTAGACGCCACTATTATTATTATTATTATTCTTTTATCACCCACATGGTTTTTGCTTGATGTATGACAAGCCTGTTTTACATGTGCATGTCATGTGGTGAATGCACTTTACACAGTTCAGTCCACAGTTGTGTCACAGTACACAACCGGTGTAGTTGAATGGTTCCCAACAGTTGCTCAACTTGCTTGAAAATGCAGGGATGAGAAATTTTCAGATTGTTATCTGAATTCAGACCTTGTGATGTCTGCCTGGTGAAAAAAATTGCTGTTATTAGTCAGACATTAATAAATCATGTTGATTGATTCACTTCTATAAGTGCTGAGGGTACAGTATCCAAAAGCTCCCTGCAATTTATACCTCCTGAGGTTACCAATAGATAGAAATGCCATCATTTTAACATAGCTTTAAAAAAATGGATCCTAGGTGTAGACCAGTTCAATGTTTAATAATAATAATGACTAGTTTTTATATAGCGCTTGATCTATGGGCTTCTCAAAGGATTCTTTTCAAAGGACAAATCTGAAATGGCCTTATAGCCAAATATCTTTATTGGGTAAGATTGGTTTTCCTGGCCCTGTGATAAGCAATTTTTTATTAGGGTCTACATTCCTCAATCCTGCTACCCTCCAACTTCATGAATAGAGTTTGGGCTGGGGTTTTAAAGAAGAATATTTAACCTTTCTTGTTCTTTCCCCCCACGTAGATACCTGTGTGATTTCATCTACTACATCTCCCTTAACCAAAACTGCGCCCAGACCGCCTTCATCCATGTGCCCCCTCTGGGAAAGCCGTACTCCGCCCGACAGTTAGGAGAAGGGTTGAGAGCTGCTATACACAGCATCCTGAAGCAAGTGGGTCACACCAAGGATTCGTGATGCTGGCCATCTTGCCTCGCCCCGGAAAAAGGGGTTTTCTTCGGTTTGTGAATCTTACACACTGGAGCCGTTAGTGCAAATCATGTATCATGTCTGTTCATTTTAAATTTGTTGTTATTGGGAGAAGTGTAATTGGATTATGTAGAATCACTAGGCCTTGAGCTTTGTTATCCAATGAACCCTTCTTACTGACGCCACACTATAGCAATGCAGAATGTCTGAGAAGGGTATATTGACTAGTTTTTGTTTCAGCATGTGATACTCTGCCTAATATGAATTCAGTTCTGTTGCTTGAAGGGTCTATAGATCGATCCATTAAGCCCCGCCTCCTTACGAGTTGACCAATCACAGCCGCGAAACCCGATCACCATTAGTGCAAAGATCACCAAACGGCTCAAATGGTGATCAGATTTCGCGGTTGTGATTGGTCAATGAGAAATGGGCGTGGCTTAATGGATCAGTGTATTGGTAGTTCGATATGTCACACACACACAGTTTATCCGGTCTGGGCAAGATTTTGGCTACTCCAACATGTTCAAGCTCAAAGCTGGTGTACATTATGTGGAATACTTTTTCACAATTCAATAGATTCTATGTAAAAAAATATAAAAAAATAAAAAATAAAAAGACCCTGAGACTTTGCATTTGGGAAAGGCTCATGCCCTTTTTTTTTTTTCACTTTTTTATGTACATTTATGGTCAATTGTCCACCACATAGCAATTCCTAAATTTGTCCAAGTCTCCAATGGCATCTGTCTCAGGTTGAAGGCTCAAGGCCAGGATAACTAATAACTGTGTGACTATAGTGTGATTTAGTTTTTCTTGTGTGTGTTTTTTTTTTTACAGAGATTTACAGAGATTAATTTGTGATGTAAGCTTTTAAAGGTAACGTTTTATGGACAGAATCCTTACGAACAACTTTTGTACATGTACATGTAATGCACAGAGCACCAACTCATGCATGTTATAATATTATCAAAATCGTTTTATTTTCTCTTTGAATGAGAGCGTGATATTTTGTGTTGCAATTAATGCAAAGCCTGGCCGGCCCAGGATATATTATTACAAGTAATGTTATGACTATACGGCAGTATACTGCAGAAGAGGTAAACAAAATATACATGTGCAGAGAGAAGTTACAATGAATGTTTGTTGGAGTCGATGACGGGGAGGGGATTCTTTTTTAAATAGCTTTTTGTCTGGACCTGGGCAGGGTTCCCTTTTACAAATGCCGAAACTTGTAAATGTAGAAACTTGCTAACTAACATGTATAATGTTTTGAAAGCATGTGTTTAGTGCATGCGAAATGTGAAAATATACACACCATGGTTATACATAAAGAGCTGGAGACGTTGGCTTGGGTATTTCACACTCCTTCCCCCATCCAAAATGTTTGTCTTCTCTCTCCATCTCCTAATCGCCTCTTTGTGTGTGGGGGGGGATTCCTAACTTGAGAGCAAGTCACAGATGCTGTCTCCTGGGAGATTTAATTATGTCTCAATGTTTCTTTCAAAAATGAAAAGTTGCTCAGGAGTAAATGCATTGTAAAGTAGATTTATTTGTATTTAGATTTATTTGAAGTAGTGGAGAATTTTAACGAGCCTTCATGCAAAAAGATTTATAAAAAATAAAAAATAAAAACAATGTCGCAGTCACTGAAAATTCTTCCTAGATAAAATGGGGTCAACTTTTGCAACGCGAATTTCCACTTTCAATTAATACAATTTTGATTCGCCATCTTCATGTGAAGAACGATTTAGCTCCTGCTGTTGTCCTGGTGCTTAGGTTTTTTAATTGGTACTGTTAATTTGCTTATCAATTAAATTAAAACATTTCCCAATTAATATTATTTATACTACTTTAAATTTGTTTTCTTCTAATCATTACTAATCAATCAAAACTATTATTTAAGTCTTAGTCAAGTTCTACCAAAGTTTTGTTTACTCAGAAAAAAACTTCAAATGCACTGTATGCTGTAAATTCTTTTGAAGATATTGTTGACGTTATGAGTATTTTCAGTAAATTTAAGCACAATTTTTGAAGAAAACATGTTGTATACTTGCATTGCATTTCCTTATTTTGGGGCAAAACGAGGTTTAAACCTTTTAAATAACTAAAAGTGTATCTGTAGTTAGGCATACAATAGAAAATTGTTCCTAATAACAAAATATATTGTTACATTAAAAAAAAAATTAAAAAAATGTTTTTTTTACATTTTGTTTATCTATTTATTATTTTTTCCTTTTTTTAGTTTGTATTTTTCTATTCTGTATTTCATTTTGCTTTTATTCGTATTTATTTTTGTGTTTTTTATTTTTTAGAAGGGAAGACACAATGAAGTCAAGTTTCTAAGTTCAGTCCTTTTATATTCAATCTGATAAAAATACTGACACTAAAAATAGTTTAGTTCAATTTTGTTTTCCCCCAATTATATATTTAAAGTAGTACTTCAGGATTGGACCTTCTGTTAAAGGGTGTGTACAACATTGGTTAGATTGAATTTATAAATGTTCACAGATTTCCATGGAAAAGGTCATGGTGAAAAACTTCCCTTCAAATACTTTTTCTTTACAAAATACTATAGTTTAGAGATGATCTCGAGTCCAAAACCTGATGTTTGAAAACAGTGAGAATATTGTCACTTGAATATGAATATATATAAATATATATATATATTTTTTTTAAACTTGTTTATCATGACTGCGATGACTAAGCTTGATCTACAACAGGTTTTGAATATCATCAAATGACCCAATTCACGTGACGTCATTATCACAATCATGATGGTTGCGCGGCTATTTTGGGGGTTGCGCGGCTATTTTGGGAGTCACCCCTTGTCCCCGTGTCCGCGGCTATTTTAGGAGTCAATGTCACCGTGTGTTACACGGTGTAGTGCGCATTTTAGGCGTGTTTCGTTGCTAACCATATTTTTGACATGCAATCTGACTCCCAAGCGTGGCAGACAGTAGCCGCAGGTGACATTTGGTGCAAAGGGATCCATATGTTGGGTAACATAAAGTGCGGATACTGACAATTACCAATGTTGTAAAGAATCGGAACATACATCTTCATACATCATTTGTATTCAATGACTCTTTGTTCAAACCCATCATAAAGTAAAGACAGGACTTTTCCTTATTACACAACAAACCCTCCATCTCATAACTTTTACTTGGGTGTTGAATGTCATCATATTTTATATAATTTGAAAGCCAGACTTTTCATGCCACGTGCAATTTTGCTGTGCTGAAAAGCAGGCTGTGTGGTTTTTTAGTTTTTTTAAAGATGTTTAAATTATTAGAGATCGTGTTGGGTACTAACATGCATGTTCTTTTGTTACTTTTGTTGCAAAGAAGTCATTTGATTGATTGAAATCGTGTAATACAGGGCTGTATTATGGGAGAATGGTTTTACCAGTTGAAGAGGAATGCAGGTGTAGGGAATCTTTGTACATTGATAGATTCAGTAACACTGAGATAGTTTAATATTAATAACACTTGCAGTGTACATCTAAGGCTATGTATAAATTGCAGCTGCATCTTTGGCTGTTGCTGTTGCTAGTAGCCCATATGCATGTTCAATGCGCATGATCGGCGCGCATGATCGGCGCGCAAAAGATTCTGGGTGAAATCCGAGTCCAAGCAACACGAGCAACCCTCATGGCGTGCTGATTTTGAAGCAATGCGGTACACAACTTCCAAACGTGGAAGAGTTGCATTTAAACTAAAGCATGGCGGCCATCTTGGCAGTGATTTATTTATTAACTGTACTTTGTTTCCCGAGATGAATTGCGGTATTATTTTAAAGATGGCACTTGTGCAGGCTATTTTTAATGTGATGATCAAATCGTAGTCGCAGCTGCTAATTTGAAAAAAGCTTTACCTGCTGCGGCTGTTACTAAATGCAGCCTATTCTTCAATGCATGTTACCATGGTGATCAAGTCATAGCCATTAATATGGAAACGGCTTAGATTGCAAACATCTTCAGCCACATCCAAATACGCTTAAATTACACATGAAAAAATATCAACTTTACCGGTACTAATTTGTAATATTATATTTAACTTCCATTGTTTTTGTTTTTTTCTTTGTTTTTTTCCATTTAAAAAAAATAAAAAATCGTTTGTATAAATCAATGAAACCGTTTTTTTGTATATTTAAACCTTTTTACACTAATTTTGTAGATGTTTGTGTGGAAGATAAGTTTGATCACATTGTAAAATGGGAAAGCTGTGTACATGTAGACAAATAACTTATGATAACAAATTGGTGCAAAAGCATTAGAATTTGAAAACTCTGTTGATGGTGGCACTTTATCTAACTTAAACAAGAAAATGGCATATTTTTTAAAATATCGCCAGATTGTAAGGAAAACAATCAGAAGTTTGGCGGCTTGATTTACGAACCTTCAAAAGGTCACTTTGGTAAGGGTAAAATGTAAACGGTAGTGTTGTTACTGGCAGTGATTAGCAAAACTATAATTATTTTAAAAAGATTTATATCATTTATACGAGGATGAAATTTATGATTCATACATTAATTTCAAGTTAACCCGTTAGAGACCATAGTGGCCATGAGTGGCTGGTACCAAAATTCCCGTACGTAGCAGCAGCTAGATTTGATCTACTTCCATTCACAGAATGTCAAGAATTGACATTTTCCAATGTTAATAATGCTATTTGTAAAAACAAAACCAGAATTTATATTTCATTTTGGGTTTTTAAAGCATTTACTGGGGAAAAAATGAGTTAAAAAAACTATTATTAGCCATGTATGGGCTTATTGTGATGATTGCAGAAATGAATCTACTCCAAAGGTGTTAAAACTATAGGTCAGAGAAGACAGTTACCCGGTAAAAGAGTACATTCTGAAGTCAAGAATCTCATTTCTGCTTAGTGTTTCTGTGTTTGGCTAGTCCCAGCGTTCTTGTTATAACAAGAATCAACCGTACCAGGTTTGTCTGCTATCATGTCCCAGTTATCACTTCGAATGTATACTGAAAAACAAAAACGACAACAGTTTGTTTTGTCTGAGAGTTTGATTATATGGCAATCAGAATAAGCAATGGTTCTTGTTGGGGTCCTCAAATGCTATTTCATTGACTTTGCCGATAGTGTTTCAGACAGAAGTATCGGTACACAGTCAACTTTCAGATTCCAACTATTTGTTGCATTTATAATTACAAATCATGTACTTTCGTCTCTAAACTTGTACTGTTTCTCAAATAATTTACAAGATATTTGAAGCCATTTCAGAATAAACTAATATGACTTATGTTTATACTTGAATTTTTGGCTTGTCTACTCAGTTTTTAGTGGGCAAATATTGTTGTATCGGAGTTGTTTGCATGCATTGTTATAGTTATTGGTGTCATGTGTTCCGTCTCTGGAGTAATCAACCAAGCAAGATTACTTTTTAGGGTTATATTAGTCTTGGCCCAAGATGTCAGTGATCATGCCATTTGAGGGCGCACTATAACGATTTACAGCGAGTGCTGTGCAGTAAATTTTCCACTATCAAGACTAGGGTTAAATACATATGTAAAATAAACTCGCAAAGCCCTCCCAGATGATACACAGAGGGTTGGTTGCAGGTCACAGAAACCATTCACAGGCTAAAATCTCATCAGTTTCCAACGCAGAATAATAATGCACAAACTCAAAATAATCCAAAGAACCAGTGTATTTCCAATATTTATTATTTAACATAAACAGCAAAATTACTTTTAAATGCTAAACACCTGAATATTAAACACTGCACGATACAGCTTGTATAAAAAGACAGAAAGACTAAAAACCATAACTACAAAACAAAGGAAAATTTCAGTACAGCTGTTACACATAATAATAAGACACAAGAAAAGGACAAGAATGAGGATAGAAAAATATCCCTAATTTACAGTCTCATTTGTCATTTTTTGTTTAGTACAGTTACAAGAATATGTCTGATTAAAAATAGTACTAATATTTCCATTTTACAAACAAAACTGCATCAAAATGTCTCACCCTTTACCAAGTTAAGATGCATAATCATGAAATGTTTTATTATTGCGCTACATTTCCAGCTCTAATGATCACTGCTGTTTTCTTTGTTAAAGTCCTGTAATCTGGAAGTGTACAGAAAAAACATGAAAATGATGGTTTTAAAATGTAAGTTTCTGTTGTTCAACAAATATTGGATGCATTTGAGAGCATTGTCGCAGAAAATTATGAACAGATTTCTATTCTGTGACAATGCACAACAAAATGCATTTAAAACTTGTTTTATATAACTGACACATAGATCCTTTTTACAATATACAGTAGTCTTGGTTCCAAGACTATGGTGTTTGCTCGGTACACACAGAATCAGTACCAACGTTCGTCGGGTATACACTGTGCACGTTTGTAATGAATAAACATAGAGGGCGCTGTGACTAGTGGTATTTTTCGGCTCACCGACATCTGGATCTCATCTTGGTGGGATCCAGGGAACAAAAATACAAAGCGCCCTCTATGTTTATTCATTACAAACGTGCACAGTGTATACCCGACGAACGTTGGTACTGATTCTGTGTGTACCGAGCAAACACCATGGTCTTGGAACCAAGACTAAATATACACATGACAATGTCAACAACTCTGTTTAGACATCAACTTTATCTGCAGTGACACAACTTTGCCTCGTTTAGACAAATGGGCATGGAAGTATATTTGGGAAACGGTGCTGCAAAGTTTCTGAAACCTCCTATAATTATACATATAAGACTCCAATATACAATTTTGGAGCGTCGCAGCAGCAGTATACCTGGCGGAATAAAGGATGACACTTGATGTGTGTAATTCCACCACTCACAAATTACAAGGATCTATGTGTGTGGTATACATGTATAACTATTTTTGTTTAGCAATGATTTTTTAATATAAAGATTCACACTGAAAGTCACCATTAAGCAAAACTTAAAGTTTCAAAAGATTGCCAAGTAAAAAATAGTTAATACTGCAGAAACATATAGCGGGGCACCAGTGAACAAAAATATGAATTACATGGCAATTTTGGCTGGTATCTTGTGTCTGCTAAGCAAACCTTTGCACTTATATAATTAGGCCATGGATGGCTGTGGCTGTTACTAAAGAGTGTTGCTATGAGCATCCTATGCTTCTATGACTCAAGCCACAGCCGTAGCCGCTAACAGTTCGAACATGGCCTTAGCTTCATAACATTGAATAAAGAAACAGGCTCGTCAAGATGATCAAGTTATTAAGAAAATCAAATAGAAACAAATCTTTCTCAAAACAAGTACCGCCGCTGTGTTACTACTCTGCGACAATCACTTGTAAGGATTCTTCAAACAAAAATTTAAAATTCTTACATTTTACATGCTAAAATGAGACAAACTACCTGGCCAAGAGCATCAAAGCTTTCAGAATTTCATTTTATTTATTTGGGTACACATTATTCATAATATTAGTTGGAGTTCTGTGTGAGCATTGCTTTCCCCGGCATTCGTGGTAAAAACAAACAAACAAACAAACACACCCTCAGGCACCTTAGAAAATAATACCACTAGATCGCCCAGTTAAAAAAGCGCCCCAATCAAATCACAAACAGCCTTACCAACCCACTCCATCAAAATCCAACTGAATGTGTATGATTCTGTTTGGACTGAAAACTTCACTAGTTAACTGGTTATGCTTTACATGAGACCAAACACTACAATCAGAGTCCCAACAATTTTTATGTTGAGCTACCACAATGGTGTTGGATTCGTAAGAGTGGGGAAGGATGCTGATGAACCACTTATTAACTCTTTCAGTGTCCGCTTTTTAAAATGGTTTTGAACCTAAAATGCCCAGCTTTTTTTAGCTTTTTCGAAATTCTGTATTAGAAAAAGTCTTTCTTACCAAACAAAATGTATCTTGCTGATTTCCGTTGCCCTTGGTACATCCCAAAGTCAATATTTTCTATTGATAATAATGCCCGTTTAAGATAACATGTATATTATGAGCCGTACATGTACAATTGATGACACTTTTTGAGAACATAACATATAGATTGAACATGTACGATAATGGCGCTTTCAGAGTACATAAAATAGATAGTTCATGTACGACCTTGGCACTGAAAGTGTTAAGGGAATTAGGGTTTATATCACCTTCATGATTTAGTAAGCAAAATATCTTCCGATATTCATGCAGACACAACATCAAGCTTTGACCTAAAACAAGTGGTACAACTTAAAACAAGTGGCAGTGATCCAATTTGTAATCAGATCACATGCATGAAGTGTTGAATACAATTTGGCTGAACTTTCTTTTCATGGGAACATTGTGATAAAACTTTTCCAAGCTGAATACTGAAGAATAAGTATGTACACAGATTGCCTCCTGTGGTGAAATTTAACACTTCCAAGTTAAATCTGTATATTTCAGCAACCTCTCTAATATTTCTGGTTATACACATCATAGGCAGAACAAAATATAAAGTTTGTTAATTACAAAAATCCCGGGGAGAGGCAAAATAACAAAGAAAAATGGTAATTTTGAAATAAGGTAACAGTTTTTTTCATACAGTATCTCAAGTATGCTATTTAATCATGGTTGACCATGGTTGTGTGATTGCGTTTTTTTCTCAAAGGTTACTAGGAACTGATTGCCTCTGACATTACCTTGTGCGACATGGCCTTTTACATTATTATGCATTTAATATTCAGTTCCAAATTCAATCAAATTCAACGGATGAATGGAAACGAATATGTCAGAATGTCACAAGCTTCATTTTGATAACCAATATTCTTCAATCCCCAAATATTTTTTTACCAGACCCTTATTTGTTTATCAAGTAATAAACCACAAGTACATTTTGCATTCATAATAAGTTGGTCTTGAGCAATGCAATACACATGTAAATGGTGGGACTGGGATGCTAGACTTACCAGGTAAATCCATTGTTCTCAGGAATGTGCGCATGCTCAGAACTAGTAAGCAATGACAATTTACCTGGTAAGTCTTCTGCCACCTAGCATTCCAAAGTCTCCCATTGCTGGTTGAGTTCAACCTATCTGCATACACTTTTTATATTTTGTTTACATTGACATCTTCTCTCTCCCCCTCTCTCTCTGTCTCTCTGTCTCTCTGTCTCTCTGAGGAAGGATGCTTTGTTAGTTAAATTCAACTTTGACCAACAAACCTATTTTTAAACTAATTACACACTTGGTAAACAGTACTGGCATATATCAGTTAAACATTATTTCACCATACTACAACCTCACAATAGGAAACACCTTCAGAATATTTCCCTACACATTACTTTATTCTAGAATACAATTGATATGCATTCATGGGTTGATCGCGATCATCATCATTATCCAGCCATCTTGTTTGGGATTTGTTTTGGGTTTCTGGCTTTGCTCTGTTCATACATGTACTTATGAAACTAAACATTAACCATGCCAATGTAACATGAGTAAGCCTAATGTAGCAAAAGTAACAACTTAACATTGGAAACATCAGTATCAATGTAACTTGAGAATCAATGTATCATCAGTAACAATGTAACACCAGTAAACATGGTGATACCTCATCATGCAATGCCTCAAATCCAATACCAGTCAACTTGGTTACAATAACAATGTATCACTGGTAACAATGCATCAAACTTAACAGTGAAACATGAGTATCAATGTATCATCAATGTATCATCAGTAACAATGTAACACCAGTAAACATGGTTACAGTAACAATGTATCACTGATAATCATGCATCAAACTTAACAGTGTAACATGAGTATCAATGTAACTTGAGAATCAATGTACCATCAGTAACAATGTAACACCAGTAAACATGGTTACAGTAACAAGGTATCACTGGTAACAATGTATCAAACTTTACACTGTAACATGAATATCAATGTAACTTGAGAATCAATGTACCATCAGGAACAATGTAACACCAGTAAACATGGTCAAACAGGTAACCATTGAATGGCCCTCATAAATATGTACAGTAAGAGGTAATGCGCAGCTACGTGCACTTTATGATGTACACTTACTACTCCCAGGTGGTTTGTCTTCATCAGTGTTTCTGAATCGCTTACACCCCTATGTTCTGACACCACAAGGGGTTGTTGGAAAATATTACAGTCACCTCTGAGTCTACATTCATGTTCTCCCATGGAGCATTATCCCCATCAAAAACATTCACTGTCCGATTTAAAAATATTGTATAAAATATTTTTGTGAATTTTGGAAGCGCATTTACTGCATTGTCCCCATGACTTACAAGTATTTCTTTTAAATATTATACCACAAGGTAATCTGTTTCAAAAAAACTAATAACATGGACTATATCTTATTGAAAACAAAATAAAATAAAACTCAAAAACGTGCTGTAACTATAATACAATTTTCTCACCTGAATATTTTCAAATTAATTACAAGTTTTTCAACCACTCTCACCAGCCAGTATTGAAATATGATTTTGCTATCATTTACATGTATTTTTCACTCATTAATAAGATAGCATGTTGACTGTTGAATAACAAAGGGATATCAGTGACAACAATTCTGCCTCGCCATATTCGCCATATATTTCTGGAGTATGGGCATTAACCACTTCACATCGAATGACGTGTTTATCAGCAAAGATTTTTTCTCTAAAGCAGACGATATATAACGACCAGAACAACTTTGAGGAGTGCCCTTATTTTGTTGCTGTAGCAATCATGTACAGGCATACAAAGGGGGACACCAGGCTTTGCAAAACATGCCTTGTGATATCCCTTTCCAGGGGTTATTGTGTAACCTTTAACCTGTTATTGACAAATATGGCACATAAGAATGTACAGACTGCAACAAATGTGAGGCAAGTCCAAAGGTTCTGAGATTCCAGCATACCATGGCAGATTTTCGGACGATAAGTGCCTACTCAATTTTCTCACACGACAAAATCAAATCCCAGAAATAATTACATGTTTAAGAATACATGTACATGTATGTGTTGTCTTCCTTTGTCAAGTCAGGGTTTCATTGTGCTGACAATATTTTCAAAGAAAAACGATTAAAAGTTACAAAAAATAATACCGTGGGTGGGCACGGAATATTTGTTTAAACACTGACGTGAAGTTGTTACCCAATACTGCACCTCACCTTGACTAAATGAGGACCAATATTAACTGTACATACTATTTATATATTACTTATTTCATATGTGAATCCAATGAATTATACAGCAGAGTGTAGACAAATAAATTTTTTAATTTATTTTTGCCATCCAATCCTCGGTTATAGGCCTATAGGTCCATAGCAGTGTATGATGTAGCCTGCTGGTAATCATTGTGTCGCATGCGGGCATATCTGCTACACACCCAAAATTTTTCTACTGTTTTGCTCCAAAGCTTGCATACAGTCGTGTGTAATTTTACAAAAAATTGTCCACTTCATTATTCAAAAGCATTTCTTATGACAGAAACTTCTTAATTCGAAAAGGACCTTAGTTGTTGAAGAAGATAACATAGGAAGACCGCCAACATAGGGCTAGAAACTCAGTTGGTAGAGTGCTGGCACATTAATCTGGAGGTCGCAGTTTCAAATCTTGTGCTAGTTAATTTTTCAGTTCTAGTAAATTTTTCTGTACTACTAAAAAAATTACCCCAAAATTACAGAACATGAAATAAACATTTCAAAGTGTACATTTACTTAGAAACAAATTCAAATATATACAAACTCTTTTCGTTAAGTTAAACAAAATCATTGTGGCAATAAAAACAATTTGCAGCCGAGGGATTAAAACTTGCATTCTACCATTTCCCTCAGGTAGCAAAGCATTTTATACAAAGAGGAATTCCAGTCAGAAATTAACCTTACATTTTGACCCTGATCTCATCAACTTGATTAGCAAATTAAACTTGGTCAGCACAAAATTCACAGAGGACCTGTCAAAGGCAATATATTTTAGATGGTATTTTTGACGAGTTACCTGTTTTTTGTTTTTAAGCGAGATGTTTGGCATGTTTGGGCTAAGTTTTTTTTACGGATCTGGTGTCTTGACTTCATGATGATTTTGTTGTGTAATGAGTGTGCAACAATGCTCTGACAGTTCATTCATCATATCCTGACTATTGAAAAAAAATATCCTGAGGGCTTCAATATACAATTTGGCTGAAATGTTGTGACATTCTTTTTACATTATTTATCAGATTTTGGTTAATGTATGAAAAGTCTTAAAATGCATCATTTTGCAATGTAATTTGTACACATCTTTAAAGTGAGCGTTAAAGTTAGTTGTTCATTTTATACCTTAAGGAAGCTTTAATAATGTGGTCCTGATTTGCTGGAATCAGAGCTACTCACAATTCAGTGCTTAGTTCAGCAGATGCTTGAGGAGCTCTCCCTTCTTTGACGGCTATGTGAGAGTTATTGACCCCCGACCCTTGAACCTTATCTTCATCCCGCATGTTGACCCCTTTGGTGATCATCTCTCCGAAGCCTTCCTGGTGGCTGAAGGCATAACCCGATCTCACGCTGGCCGGGCGTTTGCTGCCCCCGCGCTGCAGGCCCGTCGTGGAGCGAACGCTGGAGTCTCTGACCGAGCCGCGTGACCGGAAGCCCTTCAGCTGTATGGACTTCTTCTTGGCCAGCTTCAGTACCTCGTTCTCCTTACGCTGCTCCAAGCGGACCTTGTCGACGAGGGTCGGCTGCACGTCAGCCTGGACAGCCCTCTTTCCCATGATGGGGAGGATCATAATGACACAGACGAGGATGAGTGAGAACCAGAAAGCAGGAAGACGGAACATCATGACGGGGACACCTACGTAGGTAAACACCCCTCCAAACCAGGTGTAAATGATGGTGCTATACGCAAGGAAGATGAACACTACGTAGAAAAGAACACTTGCCCAAATGACAATATGGGTGATGATGTTCCAGTAGGCCATGTCCAGTGCAATCTAAAACAAAACAATAACGAAGAGTAATACATACAACGACTGATAGAGTGTGAACTTCTCAAATGTTAGGTCACAGAATGAACATACATTCTGGATCCCAGTTTTCTTCTGAGCAGAGGTCCTTGAACATACCTTAAGAGTTACTACTACGACCACCATGGTTGCCACTATACAGCCCAGCATAGATTGGGAATGGGCTGCTTCCCCCGTCGGAAACAGATCATTATTTAAGGCACCTGCAACAATTGAAATCGATTGTAAGACATTGTCAACATTTTCATAAAGGATAAAATATTCAAATAATTGTCATATATCACTCTTCCACCATCTAATAATCATGTCCTCCATGTGGAATAACTATCACAATAACAACAATTCAAATTTTTATAAGATCATAGCGCACACAACAGAAATTTAAATGGATAGAGGCGAGTCCTAAGAGCTTTATGAAATAGAGATAAACTAACAAATTTCCTAATGACAGGAGGAATATTGTTCCAAATAGTAAAATCTAGGTCTAAAAGATGTTAGTTTTGCATCAAAGATAAAGAATATTATAATCAAGGTCTAATAGATGTTAGTTTTGCATCAAAGATAAAGAATATTATAATCAAGGTCTGATAGATGTTAGTTTTGCATCAAAGATAAAGAATATTATAATCAAGGTCTGATAGATGTTAGTTTTGCATCAAAGATAAAGAATATTATAATCAAGGTCTGATAGATGTTAGTTTTGCATCAAAGATAAAGAATATTATAATCAAGGTCTAATAGATGTTAGTTTTGCATCAAAGATAAAGAATATTATAATCAAGGTCTAATAGATGTTTTGCATCAAAGATAAAGAATATTAAAATCAAGGTCTAATAGATGTTAGTTTAGCATCAAAGATAAAGAATATTATAATCAAGGTCTAATAGATGTTAGTTTTGCATCAAAGATAAAGAATATTATAATCAAGGTCTGATAGATGTTAGTTTTGCATCAAAGATAAAGAATATTATAATCAAGGTCTAATAGATGTTAGTTTTGCATCAAAGATAAAGAATATTATAATCAAGGTCTAATAGATGTTAGTTTAGCATCAAAGATAAAGAATATTATAATCAAGGTCTGATAGATGTTAGTTTTGCATCAAAGATAAAGAATATTATAATCAAGGTCTGATAGATGTTAGTTTTGCATCAAAGATAAAGAATATTATAATCAAGGTCTAATAGATGTTAGTTTTGCATCAAAGATAAAGAATATTATAATCAAGGTCTAATAGATGTTAGTTTAGCATCAAAGATAAAGAATATTATAATCAAGGTCTAATAGATGTTAGTTTTGCATCAAAGATAAAGAATATTATAATCAAGGTCTAATAGATGTTAGTTTTGCATCAAAGATAAAGAATATTATAATCAAGGTCTAATAGATGTTAGTTTTGCATCAAAGATAAAGAATATTATAATCAAGGTCTAATAGATGTTAGTTTTGCATCAAAGATAAAGAATATTATAATCAAGGTCTAATAGATGTTAGTTTAGCATCAAAGATAAAGAATATTATAATCAAGGTCTAATAGATGTTAGTTTTGCATCAAAGATAAAGAATATTATAATCAAGGTCTAATAGATGTTTTGCATCAAAGATAAAGAATATTATAATCAAGGTCTGATAGATGTTAGTTTAGCATCAAAGATAAAGAATATTATTAAAGGCACCTGGCAGTGGTATTTTGTCAAAATAAAGCTTTTGTCATTAATATATACATTTTTATGAGTGGAATGTGAATAAACAATTAACTAAGGTTAACAAATTGTATTTTTATTTTAATTACAAATTAAAAAATAGGCCCCCCCTTTACATGAAAAAAATGCTGGCTGACCCCATCTTTAGTCGTTTTGCTGCATCCAGCAGCAATTTTTGCCGGAAAAATGCAAGAAAAAACTCCTTTTTGGATAACCAAACGAAACGTACAATCTCACTACTTGCACGTGTATATACAACATAAATGCAGGCAAGTTCGAGGGGGGTCGATGTTCGGTCGAGGCGAAGTCTTCCTCGATTGACGTCACAAAAAGGGATGGGCGGAGTTGCCCCCAAACAACTTTATCTATTTTTTTTACATATAATAAATCCTGACAAACAATTACTCAAAAAATTGTTTTATTGTTAATATACATACTCTTATATTTCAAAAAAAAAATTCTATTTCCAGGTGACTAAGTTTTTGCCCCCCACATGGATGTGCATCAAGTACTTCACACACACTCAGCACCTTTCTGAGTCCTGTGGGAAAAAACAACACCACCAACAAAATCTTGGTGACGCCATTTTAGGACTCAATCTCCATGTGACTACAGTGTAGTACGCATTTAAGGTGATGCAGCATTTACCACTCACCATAATCTTTACATCCAATAGCAAGCACCCTAGTTTACAGGTTTCCTCAGGCTTGCAAGCTACGTTGATTAGCAAGTTCACTTATGAGGCATCCTTGGTTTCATTACCAGAATTATTAAATATTAATAATAATATGATAACCGTAACTCACTTGAGTGATTAACTAAACTACTGTATTAAGATATTCCCTCACTATAATAAATGCAACACCATAACACAACACCCAAACTGTTTCACTCTGATTATGGTGGAATGCCTGATTCCATGTTAACCATCCTCAAATTTACTGGTATAGTTCTCAGTGTCCAACAGAAAAGAAACATACGGTTGGATTTTGATTGATTGGGGGTGGTTAGGGTTAATAGTTACCGTAGGTGACGAAGAAGAAGACCAGAGATGTGAGAACACCAAGAAAGAGACTTTTCATGAAGACCCAGTAGTTGAAGAAGGCACTCTTCTGTCCTGGCTTGTACAGCTCCGGGTACTCTATGCTCTTCTTGTCACTACAATCCTGCAGGAAACCAGGGAATTAACACGGTTAGGCTCAAGAACGTTGGTATAGTGCACTGTTATTCTTGTTGCATTCCTGTTCTCGGCCCAATTTCATAGAGCTGCTTTGAAGCACAAAAAGTAGCTAAGCACAGCAAAATTACATTAACCAAAATAAGGTTACCAGTTAATGTACTATCACATATAGTACAATCTGTGACTGGTATCCTGCTAATGTTTGCTTAGCAGAAATGTTTTAGTCAATATTGTCTGCTTATAAGCAGCCCTATGATATCGGTCCTGTTGCTAGATTTTTAATGTCAGACCTATTTTAAGTGAGCGATTTTGTTACCCGGCCCTCACACTTCAAAACCAATGTGCGTGGGAACCCAAGGTTCAAAAAATAATTTGAATGTTTTTTATTTACATATTTCATTAATTTATTTCAAGACATTTATTTCCACTCCAACAGAGAGAAAAAAACAGTAGTAACAATAATAAAGAACAGTGAGATGACAACTTGAAATGGGTGCATGGCCAGAAAAGCCAAAGCTTGTGGTAGGTATGCCCAGACAAACAAAAACACAAATGGACTAACATTAACAAGTACAGTATGAGTAGGTTCGATAGTTAACAAAGACAGAACAAACTCCACGTGAATTAAAGTGGCTACAGAGAGATGCGACCTATAACACACGAGACTTGCAGAGTCTGTAAAGAATACTTTATGCTATGTTCAAACAGGTTAGCGCACTGTACATGCACTGTACCGAGGGTGCCCTACTCAAATAATGTCTTGCTCATAAGGTCTTTATCAGTTTACCTGGTCAAATATTCCAAGTGCAATGACAGGCAGCGATGTGAAGATAATGTTGTATGCACTGATGTACCATTCATCATACAAAGTCTGGAACAAACAACAGAATTGGTGTAATAGTTTAACTACAATTATGTGCTGTTTTTGCTGAACTTTCTAAAAATGGACATGTATTCGATAAGCACAAACTACTGCAGAACTTTTTCATTTGCTGAGCAGCCAATCACATGAAAACAGTCAGCAGTTCTTGTTAACCCTAGCAGTGTCCAGAGCCAATTAAATTGTCCCAATTTTCAGACAGTGAATTTGCTGTTTATAAGGCATTTTTTTATTGGTTACAACACACCATGTGACCTTAGAATGACCTTAGTGAAAGTTATGCCCTAAATATAAATGGTTAAACAAGCCCCTTCAATCTAACCCCCCCCCCTCCCCACCCTTTGTCTTTTTCATTTTACATCCCTCGCTTTTTCTGTGTGCTTTTTGCCCTCCTCTCTTTTCATTTCTTTCCACTTGACTGCTTCTGTTACACCAATGTACTCGATTATGAGTGTTGTGTGGTCATTTAGCCCTCGAGAAAGGCCATTAGCTATTGTCTTCACTTATACCATAGGTCCTTTTGGTTGGTAAGCAGTTTGAAAAAGCTACTTTTCTCCAAAAAAAAATCAGGTACTCAGCTTTGATATTGTGTAAGCCATGACTGCAGTCATTGTTTCTGAACAATTTTAAAGCAATTAATGATAAAAGTTGTAAATAACACTTTCAATTGGATGGCATTACTGTGATTACACCTATACATGGCACTGCCATAAACAAGCCCCTGTGTATATCACGAATATGCTCAAACTGAGATCTCAACAAAGATATCTTCGTTCTTCTAGCTATTTTTCCATTTTACTTGAGCCAAGAACTTGCTATTCAACCTTTTGCAGAGAGATTATTCTCAGAGAGATTATTCTCTGTATATGGCCCCAAAATGTGGAATAAGCTTCCTGTACAGATCAGAAATGCCAGCTCACTCACCTCATTCAAGACACTCATTAAAGCTCACCTGTTCCAGCAGGCTTACTAACCATTCAACTGTGCCTCAGCGCCTTAGAACAAACTGTTGATTTTGGCACTCTATAAATGACTTTTGATTGATTGATTGGTTAATGTTACATGAGACAAAAACTTACCATGCCAGAAAACCCACAGAAGAAGGCAAACCAAAAGTGGCCCACCGTACAAGCAAAGTTCTTGTAAAAGAAATACGAGAGGAATTTACACATACGGTAGTAGGACCACCGACCATGGACAAGCAGCAGTCTCTCTAGATATGTACAGAGTGGTTAAGGACACAATGGTATGTCATTGTTGAGTGATTAAGTACACAAGACACAGCAGACACAGGGCTTAAAATTTACACTGGACAGCAGGCCTGAGGCCCTGGACCACAGGCTTGAGGCCCTGCACCGCAGGCTTGAGGCCCTGCACCGCAGGCCTGAGGCCCTGGACCGCAGGCCTGAGGCCCTGCACCGCAGGCCTGAGGCCCTGCACCGCAGGCCTGAGGCCCTGGACAGCAGACCTGAGGCCCTGGACAGCAGGCCTGAGGCCCTGGACAGCAGGCCTGAGGCCCTTCACCGCAGGCCTGAGGCCCTGGACCGCAGGCCTGAGGCCCTGGACCGCAGGCCTGAGGCCCTGCACCGCAGGCCTGAGGCCCTGGACAGCAGGCCTGAGGCCCTGTACAGCAGGCCTGAGGCCATGTACAGCAGGCCTGAGGCCATGTACAGCAGGCCTGAGGCCCTGCACCGCAGGCCTGAGGCCCTGGACCGCAGGCCTGAGGCCCTGGACAGCAGGCCTGAGGCCCTGGACCGCAGGCCTGAGGCCCTGCACCGCAGGCCTGAGGCCCTGGACAGCAGGCCTGAGGCCCTGTACAGCAGGCCTGAGGCCCTGTACAGCAGGCCTGAGGCCCTGGACAGCAGGCCTGAGGCCCTGGACAGCAGGCCTGAGGCCCTGGACCGCAGGCCTGAGGCCCTGGACCGCAGGCCTGAGGCCCTGGACCGCAGGCCTGAGGCCCTGGACCGCAGGCCTGAGGCCCTGCACCGCAGGCCTGAGGCCCTGGACCGCAGGCCTGAGGCCCTGGACAGCAGGCCTGAGGCCCTGGACAGCAGGCCTGAGGCCCTGCACCACAGGCCTGAGGCCCTGCACCACAGGCCTGAGGCCCTGGACAGCAGGCCTGAGGCCCTGCACCGCAGGCCTGAGGCCCTGGACAGCAGGCCTGAGGCCCTGTACAGCAGGCCTGAGGCCCTGGACCGCAGGCCTGAGGCCCTGCACCGCAGACCTGAGGCCCTGGACCGCAGGCCTGAGGCCCTGGACCGCAGGCCTGAGGCCCTGGACCGCAGGCCTGAGGCCCTGGACCGCAGGCCTGAGGCCCTGCACCGCAGGCATGAGGCCCTGGACAGCAGGCATGAGGCCCTGGACCGCAGGCATGAGGCCCTGGACCGCAGGCATGAGGCCCTGGACCGCAGGCATGAGGCCCTGGACCGCAGGCATGAGGCCCTGGACAGCAGGCATGAGGCCCTGGACAGCAGGCATGAGGCCCTGGACAGCAGGCATGAGGCCCTGGACCGCACGCCTGTGGCCCTGGACAGCAGGCCTGTGGCCCTGGACTGCAGGCCTGAGGCCAGTGATTTTAGAGTCGCGCCAGTTTACTCACAACTGGACTAATCCAGTGGTCATGTATATTTCAATTGAATAGTAATAGTATCAAAATATACTGAAAGCTTACTGATTGTGAAGTTCATACTAGAACCATTTTTTCTGTGAAATATTTCCCTCTGAAATGAAGTCATATCCGAGAAAGCTATTTTTGAAAACCTAATCTAAAACACAATCAGCTGATTTCAATTGCTACAACCAAAATTAAGGACAATGTAATGCTAAAAATTGTACATGGTTTTTCACTTCTTCTCCTGACTCACACAACGGATTAAGACCAAATTTTTCACAGTTTTGTTATTTCATGCATATGGCTGATCACACAAAACATGCACACTGTTTGCGACTCTTTTGTCAGCTCTACCAATCGTGCATATCACCATTAATTAAAAGGCATTTTATATTACAATCATAAACACAAAGGATATTCAAACTGGGCGAATGCGAAGTCACTGCTTAAGACGGCTTGCATTCCCTCCTGACCACTGATGCCAACTCCGATGTGTGCAGCTGGAAACAAAATCAAAACAAAGAGGACATATTATTTAGAGTTGTGCATCTACGTTTATTTTCCTAAAATGATAAAGAAGATCTTGTGAATTCCAGATAACTGTACAACTTTTTATACCTGATTCCAATCTGAACTATTGATCTGTAAAGGAAGCAAATGTCAACACACTTTCCAGGATCGACCAGAATAAGAAATAATAATATATGGACTTATAAAGCGCATATTCTAAAATACATTACACATGGTGCTAAATAGAACACTATAGCCAGTCTTCACAGTCGAAAAACCACAAACCACAGGTGTGATGAGTACAAAGCAAAACGTATAACAAATTGCCGCCCAAACATGCATCCCTCAAGCATTCTCCTGAAGAAGAGCAGAGTATACTGCTCGAAACGTCGAGACCAAACCGGCTCTTTTCAGAGCCAACACTCCCACAAAGAGTTTCTTACATGGTTGTACCTGCAAGTTTACTATTTGTTTATTTATAGTTACCTCTTATAACAAATTGTAGGGAATGTAATTTACCGTGTTACATGTTGCATTTTGTGGGGGGGTTAAAATAAGACAGTTCCAACAAAAATAGTCAATGCCTGACATCTACACTTTTTTTTTAATTCAAAAAAAAGAACCTCATAATCCATGATTTACCAACAATCCAGAAGATCTTACTTAATGAAATGATTGCCACAGTCCTCTTAATCTTTAAATGGTAGTAGATTTTGGACTACAAAAGTCTTCAACATATCTTATGTCTAAGTTAACACGACTCACTTTTGATCATGCTGACATCATTGGCACCATCTCCAATGGCCAAAGTGACCGCCTTCTTGAAACGTTTGACTAGATCCACAACTTGAGCCTTCTGAAGTGGGGTGACTCGACAGCAAATTACCGTCTTGCAGTAGCAGCCTGCCTCTAGAAATAATTGCTCTATGGCAGGGTCCAGGGCATAGGCCTGTAAAAGGGTAATAATAATTAATATATTAATTATTTAAAATATCACATAGACATTACAAAGTGCTGTAGGGTGTCATGGCCGAGCGCTTAAGAGCATCGAATTCAAGTTCTGGTGGTTATGTCATCATGAGGGTTCGAATCCCGGTCATGACACTTGTGTCCTTGAGCAAGATACTTTACTATAATTGCTTCTCTTCACCCAGGGGTATAAATGGGTACCTGTGAGGATAGAGGTTGATATTGTGTATGAAAAAGCTTTGGAGCGCCACAACAGCTCGGGCTGTATACTCCCCAGGGTGCTGAGAAAGATTAAAGGAATGTTTATTGGCCCAATGACCAGGGCACTAATGTAAAGCGCGTTGATACGTTGTTGTAAAATGCGCTATATAAGAACTAGTTATTATTATTATTAGTATTATTATAAAGCTTTATAAATCCACAGGTTTATGAGAAAAACAGAGAAGCAGTCATAAAAAATAAAAAAAAGTCATTCAAAACCAAGAATTAACAACTAAGTCATCAAAAAAGTAATGCTTCTTGAAAAGGCGGGTTTTCAAGTAAGTTTTAAACATTTCAAAGGTATCAGCAGGTCTGATTGCTGTCGGTAGCCACATGCGGGGGGCATAAATTGTGAATGATTGATCGCCATAGTATTTAGTTTTGCCAAGAGGCTGCTGTAAACATACCACACCAGAGGTTGACGGGCCCAGAGTGCATGTAGTTGATTTAACACTTGGCAGATCACAAAGACAGTTATACAAATAATAATTCGACACCGTTCTTATATCACATCCGACAAATCCCATATAAGAAGAGCTACATGTGTGTTTGAATTGTGAGACCCACTTGTATGGGTTTACAAGGTGATGCGGCACAAACTGCTGCAAAACATGCCAGAAACATATATGAGATTTGAGGCATTGCATGGTCAGGAATCAATGTACATTTGGTTTGCGGTAACACCATGTGTATATCTACTTAGCTGTGTAGATTTGTTCTTTTGAGAAGTTGTCTTGCTATTTATTCTACTGCCGCGGAGTAGGTTTTTTTTCGGAATTCGGGAGACTTCTTAGTTCTGAAAAGAACTGTCTTGCTTATAAACTACTACCTGGACAGAAGGTAGGAATAATAATAACAATAATAATAATAACTAGTTCTTATATAGTGCATTTTACAATAACGTCTCAATGCGCTTTACATTAGTGCCCTGGTCATTGGGCCAATAACATTCCTTTAATCTTTCTCAGCTCCCTGGGGAATATACAGCCCCGAGCTGCCGTGGTGCTCAGAAGGCTTTTTCAAACACAATATCAACCTCTACCCTCGCATGTACCCATTTATACCCCTGGGTGAAGAGAAGCAATTATAGCAAAGTGTCTTGCTCAGGGACACAAGCATCATGACCGGGACTCGAACCCACACCCCGATGACTAAACCACCAGAACATGAATCCGATGATCTAAACCACTCGGCCATGACACCCTAGAAACACGGCCACGATTATTTTGCTTAGTGGATTGAGGGGACTTCTCTTTATTAACTTTACTGCCGTGGAGTCAGTTCTTAATTGGTCTTAACGTCTTGACTAGCTTGCTCTAGTCATCATCAGGGCCCAATTTCAAAACTATGCTTACCAGAATAAGGTTACCAGCCAAACTACAATGTCACATGTAGAATTTGTAACTGGTATCCTGCTCATTTCTGCTAAGCAACAAATTGTTAAGCAATTTTGTCTGCTTAAGCAGCTCTATGAAATTGGGCCCAGGAACACTCGGGCAAACCTCTTCTCTCGTGCACTGGGTTCTTTTACATGCATTCCACAACACATGGGACAGCTTTACGTCCCATCTGAAGAACAAGGCAATTATGGTTCTGTGTCTCGCTCAAGGGCACCAAGTGCCAAATCAAATAGTCTTGAAACCAAAATCCTCACCAAGGCTGCTCCAGTGATGATAATGGCAAAGCTATAGATGTCGTTGAGTTCATCTTCATCTTTGCTCTTGTAGGAGATGTCATCCCCGTCTCCAGCGAACTCCTTCAGTTCCTCCTTGTCCTTGATCCCCATAACATCCCTGATCTTCTTCAGACAGTCTTTAACCTACAAAGGATTAACAGGATTAAGCAAAGCTGGATTATTGCTTGATAGTCTGTGTACACGCAAGTCCAGATATTTGTACCAACTAGCGAAAGTTAAATCTTCTTTGGAGTAAGGCTTTAGAAGAAACTGCAAGTATGTATTCAACCATTATTTTTTTCAGGTATGTCTGTCTGTCTGTCTGTTTGTCAAAGCATAATATTTCCATCTGTTCAATGTTGCTATTTTTTTCAAATATCGAGCAACAAACAACAAGGAAAACTGACTGGGTGGAATTAATTCAATTTTTGGGTGAACAAAGACGAACCGACTAAAATGGGATTCGAGCCTGTGACATCAGGATCAACTGAGCCAACTAGCCCTATGATGGTCAGTGAGTGATTTCCCTAGTGTGGCATAGCATATGTATCATAATGTATAAGTTGCTACCCCAAAATCATCATTGGCTACTTAATATTAGCATTCAGTGTGCAGTCTAAATAGTTTGCTATACAAATTACTGGATGAAATCGTTCTGTGAATTTGGTGGTCTCCCTATTTTGTCAATATCTTTGTTCAAAGGGTGCCCAGTCAGAGGCCATTTCTTGCACTAAGAAAATTTAGGTGCCTCATTAACCTCACCCCAAGAGCTCTCTCCTAAAAATAAGATCATGATGCATTTTTTACGAGTAATACTCACCTCTTTCTCGGCTTGTTCCTTCTCAGTAGCGTTAATGATAAAAATCTCGTTAAGTTGGTCAGTCAGAAGCTTACATGAGTAGCCGATGTTAATAGCCGTCTCTTGTTTGTCACCAGTCAGTACCCACAGCTTAATGTTTGCCTGCAAATAAAGGACCGTGCATTAGACCAATCAACTCATTTATGCCTGGTTCATGTTGAACACCAAAGAAACTCAAGATTAAAGGGCTCAAATTTTACACTGGACCACAGGCCAGAGGCCAGTGATAATAAAGAAAAATAATTATAAAACAGCATTTATATAGGCATTATGGAATACGCCTCAATGCGCTTTACAAAAGGGTCAAAGATACACTACAAACAAAGTGTACACACACCAATAATGACTTCAAACATCAAACAAAAGCTTTATGTTTATGTTTAAAAATATAATGCATCTTCACTGATGAGGTACACCTCCAAACTTGACAAAAAAGAAAGCATATGAAATGAGGTAAGAGGCCTTAGGACATAACTTCAGGGTAGGCCCCAAGTAACAAACATGGCTGGTCAGACCAGCATATACAAGTCCGGCAGTCTGATAAATCTCTTTTAAATTTGTTGAAGTATACTCACCAATAATACAAAATTAACCAGATAAATCTTCTCGATTCAATTTTAGAACAATGAAATGAGTTATTTTAGTTGAAGTGAAAGACTTATGCCAGCCTTAGAGCAGGATGTAGCAGAAATCTGGGGAGAATCACATGTACAAACAAGCCAGTATGTGACATATTGCCTAAAAACAAGTTCATCCTAAAACATATTACTTTACTGCCTGTTGAATATTCATTATGCATAATGTTTATGCAAATATTCATTATGCATAATGTTTATGTAAATAACAGCTACCACCTACCTTGTGCAGGTTTTCAATGGTGCGTGGCACCCCATCCTGCAGCTTGTCTTCTATAGCAGTGGCTCCCAACAATGTCATGTTAGTCTCTATCTCTTCATAACATGCATCCAATTTATCCTCTCGGCAGTCCAATGAGGTGCTGTTAAAAAGACCATGAATATTCATTAGAGTCTACATCAACATAAATGCTGATGTCAAATATAAAAACCCAGATAGTTTTAGAGGTATTACACAGGATTGGCAAGGATAAAAAACATAATCGCTTAGTTTTAGTCTGAAAGCTTACTGATTAGGAAGTTTATACTAGAACAATTTTTTCCGTGCAATATTTCCCTTTGAATTGAAGACGACTTCAAGCAAACTGTACCAGAAAACCTGAAAAAACTCAACAGCTGATTTTGATTGTTACAACCAAAATTTAAGGAGAATGGTTTAAAATGCTGAAAATCGTGCATAGTTTTCACTATTTTCTCCTCACAACAGACTAAGCCCAAATTTTCACGGATTTGTTATTTCATGTATATGGTTGATCACATAAAACATGCACACTGTCTGCGACTATTTTGTCAGCTCTGCCAATCCTGTATAATGAGTCATTTTTACTTACGAGGCGGCGTGGTGTTTTTTCTTCCACTGCTGGTAGTCTCCTTCATCGATGTCTTTCATCGCCAAGCAAAGCGTCCGAAGACCTTCCCCAGCAAACTCCTGAAATTCAAACAACATGACAATAATCAAGCAGTCTAGCATTACAACTGGCCTAATGACACCATTGAGTTTATAATAGACTGTGAAATTCGCACGTGCTTGAGCACTAGGCAGGTCGTTTGGGCCCCCATTGGTAACCTGACTAAAATACATGCCAAGCATTTTCAACTGCAAATTTCTATCTTTATTTTTGTATTGCATACACAAATTCTCGAAACAATGATTGCAGTCAAGGCATACACAAGAAAAAAATACGACTTCCAAAATGTAATTTTTGGTCACAATTTGAACTTTCTCATTTTACATAAATATCTTTCTCACAAATTGATTGTGACTTTTTGACAAACAATTACTTTGGAGACCACTCTTGCTCAATAATCTCTATTTACCGGAGCTCCAAAATATTCAAAAAACCATTTTACGAAATCTGTACAAGATGATATGAGGACCTTCTAGTATAGGGTTATGCATCTACGTTCATTTTCCTAAACGGTTAAAAGGAACTGGTGACTTCCAGTCAACCGTTAAACCATTTCTACAGATTGAAATCAGCCTACATGTAAAAGGATCTGAACACAATTTCATAGAGCTGCTTAAACACAAAAGTAGCTAAACACAACAAAAGTATGCAAACCAGAATAAGGTTACCAGCGAAAGTGCCATGTCACATGTACAATCTGTGACTGGTATCCTGCTTATTTTTGTGAAGCAGAAAGTTGCTGAACACAATTCTCTAATGCAGCTCTATGAAATTGGGCCCTGGGCCCAACTTCATAGAGCTGCTTGAGCAGAAAATATTGCTGAACAATTGTCTGCTAAGCAGAAATGAGCAGGATACCAGTCAAGAATTGTACATGTGACGTGGTAGTTTGGCTGGTAACCTTATTCTGGTAAGCAAAATGTTGCTGTGCTTAGCTACTTTTTGTGCTTAAGCAGCTCTATGAAATTGGGCCCAGATGTCACCATACTTTCCAGGATGGAGCAGGATTAATTATAAAAACACTTATTTATTTTTTTTATTATTATTTTTTTTTAATTGTGTCTTTGTTTAAGCAATAAGGAAATTTGGAAACAGATTTAAAGTTTGCTTGTTTGTTTAGATTTTTTTTTTTTTTGGGGGGGGGGGGGGGTAAACCGTTTAACCGGTCAAACGTCCCAACCCTATGGTAGTTCTGAGCAGTTGAAATCAGGGAAAATATATCACTCACATTCAAATGTTCATTGGTGATGTCTATTAACTGCTCATTCCCCTCTCCAATGCGGGACATGATAACATTATCAGCACCCTTACAGAACAGCCTAATCTTGCGTCCCTGCCGGACGATGACAGACATGCGCTTTCGGACGTTGTTGAAGTCCAGAATGTGAAGCAGCTCATACTTGTCTTCCTGCTCCTGAACTTCTATGGTGATTGTGGTTGGCGTTCTTGACTGCAGTGAAGGAAGAGGAGAATAGGTATTGTACAGGATTGGTAAAGATAAAAAAAACATCACTTTTCATTTTTAGTCTAAAAGCTTACTTATTATGAAGTTTATACTAAAAATGTTTTTTTTTGGTGAAATATTTCCCTCTTAAAGTGAAGTCAGTACTTGAGAAAACTGACTCTGAAAAAAACCCAAAATTCAACAACCGATTTCGGTTGTTACAACCAAAATTAGAGACAATGTCTTTGCACCCTGAAAATTATGCGAATTACACAAAATCATTCTTCACTAATTACTTACCTTGAAAACAAACCCAAAGTTCCTTGCAGCAGATACCAAAGCCGCCTCGTCTGGTGATTGGGCTTGGTACTCTAACTTATCTGTAACAAATGAAGAAGAAAAGGAAACCCAGATATATATGGGGATTTCACTTATTTATTTATTCATGTTTTAATCTGTGCACTAAAAGTTAGATGAGATGGAACTAAGGGAAATCAAATTCGTTAATTTTCTTTTCGTTATTGCACGACAGGTGCAGCGCACTCGTTAGAGGGTGCCATGATTACGTAAGGTTTTCTTTCACATTCTCCCTTAAAACTGGGGCGTTTTCAGCCTAGCAATCACTCTCGGTAGAGGCGAGCAGCTCCGTCATTCCAATGTTCACCAAACATTACGCTTGTGTTTTTTTTTTCTTGTCTATTCTTGTATTTTTTACATGAGGGAAGAATTTTTCAACGTAAGAATGGAGTAAGAAAAGAATAATTCCTACCGTCTTTCACTTCCGGCATCACTGTATGGCACAGTGCCAATAATCTGAAGAACAACCAGCAGTGTCTATCCCCCTTCTCTACAGCATCCAGGAGGCTCTGGTCACAGAAGTTGAAGTTGGGTTCGTACATGGGATTCTTGGAGAAGTCCACCATGGGGGTGTCCTTCAAGGGGGGAAAAAAGTAGCGGATAATAATAAGATAAAAGGTTCACAATACCACACCTCCTCTTTCGAGAAGCAGAACTTACGTATTTGATTCCCCACTTGCAATGCCCAGAGTGAGTTTAATGCCCTTGATATCCTAGACTGGATTATTCCACATATCTTAAGGGGAAGGCAGTTCCAAGAGTTGTGTAGCTGTATTTTAATGGGCAGAAAAGTTATTGCTGCCATATACATGTGCACAAAATCTGCTACATGTGTTAGTGTACACACATACAGACCTACCCAGATCATACACTCTGAAAAGTGTAACCATCTGTTCACCCATCTATTTATCATATCAACCCAGTTTGTTCCACTGCCATACATAATTAACACTGAGCTAAAGCAACGATGTAATCTTGACTTGTGATAAGAGGGGTATACACTTACAGCCGACGTCTCCAGGATCACTCCATTCTCATCTTTGATCTCTCCAAACTTTCTCCCAGCAATGGTGGCCTTGTTGAAAGTCATCATGTTCTGCAGGAAGAAAAATCAAGGTTTTAAGTACGTCATGACCTTGCGATCTTAGTGCACCCGACTCAAGTTCTGGTGGCAAAATTTAAGGTGTGGGTTCAAATCCTTGTCATTGATCAAGACAATTAACTATAATTACTTCTCTTCACCCAGGAGTAAATGGGTACCTGTGAGGGCAGAGAAGGTTCTTGTGATTGATTTAGTTTGATGAGCTACATAATTGGCAGCACAGGCTGTATGACTCCCCGTAGAGCCGAGATGGTTTAAGGAACGAAATAAAGGGACCAGTGACCAGGGTAATACTATTCATGCGCGAATACCGGCACTATACAAATGTCCATTAATATTATTGTACCTTTAAGGTCAAACACAAAAAATATCAAATAAAACCATTTTCAATGTTCCAGGTTGCACAAGGAAGCACAATTTTGAGATGGTTTTCAATTCAGCATGCTCAGCAAATTTTGCAAGATTTGGGTCCAGAATGACCTACAGTTTTGAACAACCTTGTCGAGAACCCTGGGTTCCTACATGTATAACCATTTAAGAAATTGCCCTACCTGTGTCAGGGTACCAGTCTTGTCGGTGAACACATACTGTATCTGTCCGAGCTCCTCGTTGAGGTTTGTTGACCTGGCCTTAGCCGCGGTATCTTTGGGTGCATAGTACATTGCCTTATCCCAGTTGATCCACCAACTCTGGAACATACGAATTAACTCCACTCTGATGGGCAGAAACAAGAGGAAAATTTAACCCTTCTACTATCTGTTAGATTTTGGAGCACATTGTTTCGCTGATCATGCACACCTGTACACTTTGATCCAATAAAGCTACATGGCAAGTGTGGTGAATGAATTTTTGAATGGTTTCAAATGGCCAATCAGCAGGAGGGTTTACAAGACAAATTGTATATTTTGCAGTCAAGGCAGCTCATACATTTGGAATACACATTTATGAAAAACGTTTCATGCAGAAACGTTCTCAAATTGAAATGTTTTTGAATCCCTTTCCCTTAGAAGGGAATCGTTTCGCAAAATGTCACACATTATCAATAGCTGCAGTGCTTCTTATCAAGTAAGTTTTTATGCTCAATATTTTGGGGAACTTTACCAAATGTATACCTGCCTTTAAGGCAAGAAATGGACACTTACGTAACATAGAGTGAAATCGGTACCAATGTGTTCAGCACAATCACATAGGAGAAAAACACCAGGGTTGCAATGGTAGCTGAATTGTTGTTGGCCCATGGTAGGTACACCTGACAAGATGGAATGAAACACAAATCTTCTTCTTTAATTTCCCTCTAAATTTATACTTAAGCTGCTGGAACACAAAGTACGATTTAAAGAGAATTTGTTTGATATCGCTTCAAGGAAGGAATTCAAATTTACGTTTTAACTCTCCTACATGTCCTTTCCATAATAATTAAAAAAGGAGAAGACTCATTTTTTATGTTTTTTGTCATGTTGGAAGCCATTTGTGTTCAATTTATTTCACAGTAAGGTATATTTAATCAATTGATTTAACACAAGACTGCCGGACTTATTAAGTCCCGAGTTTACTGGCCCGATGCTAAACTCACTGGCCTCAGGCCGGCGATCGAGCGTTAATTTAGATAAGAATCTCCTGTTACCTGGAATGTGTTGCCGTAGTTAGCCTCCCACACTGAGCAGGCTATAGAGCAGATGAGACACATCACAAACAGAACACAAAAGATCTGCAAGACAAGAAAGCATCGTTGGCAAAAAAAGTACTATACATGTAATAATGTTCACACGGATTGGCACTTGTGGGGTCCTGACAACAATGGAACAATGGACCCCACAAGGTCATTTCAATAGGAACAATTGGACCCCACAAGGGAATTCTTCAGAAAAGGGAATAATAGAACAACAATAGCAGTACCCCACAAACCGGATCTGTAAGGGTGTGTGTCTGAACATGTATCAAAAGTCTGAGAAAATCAGTCAGTCTCTAATAACAAAAGTAGCTTCGAAACAAATCTAGAAGATATGCAATACAAAGAAGAGCAACCCATCAGCAAATTAAACCAAAAACTCTCGCTGTTTTATTATTATGAAAGTTTGCTAAATAAAATGAAGGCGTACCGCATACAATCGTGGTGCAACAGTCATCATTAGATTTCTAGCCAAAATGGATTTTCAGAATTTCCTCAACATTTAGTTACATCAATTCACAGTTGGGGAAAATCCGTCCCAAACCCCCTACCTCCTCCAAACAAACTCCAATAAACTATATATAATTCTAAGAAGTGAAACAAAATATGATACTTACAACTAGAACCAATTTGTTGACCATCCTGTCTATACTGGTTCGTTTGAGTTTGGACTGTCCACTGTTCTGCATCAGCTTTGTGTCCTGACCGGCAAAAATGACGATCCCGTAACACCACTTGGTGTTACGCAGTCTACACCCCCTCAACATGATCTGGTCATTGTTCACAGCAAAGTTCTCCCCTTCCCACGTCATGGTCCCTTCAAACCTGTCTAGCTTGTTGTTTGGGGCTTCACAGCGTATTTCCACTGGAAACAGACAACAAATTATTAGTTCTAAAATACACACAATAAGAATGATTTGCATTACAGAGCACCCTCTACAGTTTGCCCAGGAGAGGCCATGGGGAAAATGTCAACAATGAGCAAGTTCGGGTGGGCGACTAGAGTGACCAGACTTATCAGAAACCATAGAGCACAGGGAGATTGACTAGATCAACCATGCACTGGAGCATGGTCGATCTTGATGGTCGATCTTGTCAATTTGAGAGCTACGTCACACACTGTCACACTGTTTCTGGTTAGTCTAGTCACTTTAGTCGCCCACCCGAGCTTGCCCAATGTGTATGAAATTGTATGAAAATATAATCAAAATCAAATACAAATTTTACATTCCGAGAGAACTACAGTGCAAAGTACCAGGTAAATTTATTTTCAACACACAATGAAGAGAAACAGCAGGTGACTTACCTTTAAAATTTTTGAATTTCTCAAGATCTTCTCCCAACATGGCTGTCTCAGGTAAGGCCTGGCGTACTTTAAGATTTGTTTCACTAAAAGATCGGAACAAATTTGAAATTTTAGTCCATACAAAGTTTTCCAGAAGGTGTTAATGTTCAATACATGTTCTGCACAGAAAATGTGTACACCTTGGGCGACCCCCAAAGGGATGGGTAGTACTTATGAAAGATACTTCTGCTTATTATTTCTCCATTTGTGAAAATAGCTAATGGCTGCCATTCTGACCCTAGCAGAGTCTCTCTCAACGATTAATTTGTAAAAATATTCTGCTAGGGTTGAAACGCAAGGCCAGTTCTGTAATATGCTAATGTTATAAAGAGGGGCTCTAAGTATAAATTCAGTTTCATGATGCACTAATTTTCCAATACATAGAGAGTTTATGAAACTAGGGAAAATAAATTACAAGTCTCCAACCTAACTTTAAAAAGGCGTAAAATACCATTGTATTTGATACTCTAACAGTGTGAATTTTGTCAACATCCGAAAATATTCAATGACGTCACATTTCATATATATGGGTCTGAACATTTTTGTACAGAGAATTTTTAGTTCATTTCTGAATTTTAATGATTTTCAATCAGAAGGCATCGAGTTTTACCTTTTGGCTGGGACAACAATTCCTCTTTGGAATGTACAGACCCATCAGTTATAGATAACCAATAATGCCCTGGTTAAAAATTTTGTTCTGAAAGAATATCAAATAAATTTACATTTTTCACCATTTAATTTGCAGATTTGTTTTCCATTTTTATAAGAACTCTTTCTATTTGAAAACGAGTGCATCACAAAACTGAATGTGACCTTGAAGCACCTCTTTAAGGCTACATGTAATGCCATTCATCAAATCATATACAGCTGAACATAACCAGGAATAAAATGTACCGGTAATTTATTCCCCTCAGCTCAGAGTCAATTCTCAATAAGGGAAGCCGACCACACCATACAGGAGATTGATGAAACATTCCCTCCCTTTACAACGGCCCAAATTACTTATACAAGGATGAATGACTATGGACTCGGCATGTACAAAATGTCTCAAATTCAGTTGCGTGAAATTACACTTAATTTGACATTGTTGCCGTTCAGTGCAGTCCTCCACCAATAACACAAGGAAATTTGGGAAAATCTTGGTAACTTACAAACGACTGAAATTTTTATTTTCGAAAAATAAACAAATCTATTCTTAACCTCACCTACATTACAAGTACAGGTACAGTGAAATTGTTAATTTCAAAGTCGGACTACTGGTGAGATTTTAAGTAAAATCTGTTTTAAAAGTGAACTGATAATGTGTTCTTAACTGCAGCAACAACTTTGATTGTGTAATTGTATATAAATAGCAACATATCAAATTCAATTAAATTCAGTACAACTCAAATTAACAACATGTTTACATAATGGCCGATAATAATGTTGGATTTTTTTTAATTTTTTTTTTACTTTTAATTTTTTGCATAAGCACACAAAAAATGATAAGCACAGAAAAGTCATGCTTTGCAAAAACGGGTTTCCTGCCAAAATACCATACAGTTTACACTGCTGTGAATGTAAGCAAAGCAGAATTATCTGCTTAGCAGCTTTATTATGAAAATGGGCCCAGAAAGACTTCTCGGGTACTGTTTTTGGTACGCTCAACCATAAACTTTACATGGTGGAGATACGTACATGAGTAGGATTTAAAACTTTGCATGGTGGAGATACAATCTAATAAGGTTTGCTGAAACACCATGTACATGAGTAGGATTTGAAACTTTACATGGTGGAGATACAATCTAATAAGGTTTGCTGAAACACCATGTACATGAGTAGGATTTGAAACTTTGCATGGTGGAGATACAATCTAATAAGGTTTGCTGAAACACCATGTACATGGGTAGGATTTGAAACTTTACATGGTGGAGATACAATCTCGTAAGATTTGCTGAAACACCATGTACATGAGTAGGATTTGACACTTTGCATGGTGGAGATACAATCTCGTAAGGTTTGCAGTAACACCATGTACATGAGTAGGATTTGAAACTTTACATGGTGGAGATACAATCTAGTAAGGTTTGCTGTAACACCATGTACATGAGTAGGATTTGAAACTTTACATGGTGGAGATACAATCTAATAAGGTTTGCTGAAACACCATGTACATGGGTAGGATTTGACACTTTTCATGGTGAACCTTTTCATAAGGATTTTGAGGGAAATTTGAACCAAGTATTTGTGTGTCATTACTAGTGTAGAATCGAATAAACATATGTTCAGGAAACACAACCCACAAACCCCGTAAATGCAGTGGCTAAGATTTCAGTCACCAATAGCCGGATGGATTTTTCATCCGGAATGATCAGAACATCATCACAGTAGCAGAGCATGTAATTACCCGGTAATTTTATCCAAGAGAGAGCCTGAAGAAAATAATCAACTTAGATTTTTTTTTTAACTTGCGTGTAAAAATCCCTTCTTGTCTGGCTTAATGTTAATTGTCAAGTGTGTGCTTATTAGTAAATTCTTGTCCATTTTGTGCTCTTGATATTTTTATGCCTTTGTGTTTTTTCTTGAAGGCAATTTTCAAGTGGTAAAAAGGTGTAAGAAAAATACAATTTACAACTTTTGTTTTACCATGTAAGCAACGACACGTGTAGTATTTGCTGATGGTTGCTGTGGTTAAAGGCAAATTATACCTTTGGTTTTTGGAACCGTTCGATTATATTAATCCTATATAAATGAAGACATGTATGCAACAAAACTATCGTGTGAAAATTTCATTTCAAAAGGTGGTAGCGTTTTTCAGATACCACCGAATATCTGGAGCGGTTTTGTCCACGCAGGAAGAATAATTCATCATTGAAATACACAATCTGATAAGCGTTTCTGACAGAAACATTTCTCAGACTCAAATTTTGGGAGATATTCGGTGGTATCTGAAAAACACTACCACCTTTTGAAATGAAATTTTCACACGATAGTTTTGTTGCATACATGTCTTCATTTATATAGGATTAATATAATCGAACGGTTCCAAAAACCTACATCATTTCGAAATGAAATGAAATCGCATGGTGTTATTGCAAATAGAATATCGATACTCCACCTCGCAATGCCTCAAATCACATAGAATACTTGAAAAATACTTGGTACTTATATAGTGCATGTATCCTAATAGCCAGATCAAGTCGCTTTACAACATTACATGTATTATCCTTGTTCATCAGGCAATATTAGACCATTCCTCAAACTGTCTCAAATCCCTAGGATACAACTCCCAAGCTGCTTATATTAGTGCTTATGGGTTAATCCAACACAATACTGTCTCAGCCCAATCAGGTTCTCATGTATACACCTGGCTTAAGAGAAGCATTTATGGTTAAGAGTCGTACTCGAGGACATAATTACCATGATTGATAAATGAACCCTCACTCCGATTTTTCAGCCATCAGAGCTTGAGTTCAATGTCCCAGACCGCTCGGCCCAACACGCCACCTATTTATGATTCTTGTCAAGTTTTTGCTTCTTTAATTCAAAGAAAAAAGTGTTGAGCTTTGATAAGACCTACCCATCTAACTCTGCCGTCTCGATGTAAGCCAAACTGTGGGGTTCACTTGAGGACAAGACTAAGATGTCTGCAGCGATGAATTCATTGTTCTCCTTCCTGATGATGTCGCCTACCTGTACGTCTTGCCATCGTGTGGAATTCAGGCTGGAGGGAAAGACCAACATAATTGTTCATAAATAACGGTGGGAGATGTGTTTTTCAGGTCTAAAATGAAAAGCTTTCTCATGGCACATAGTCCAACAAAACCTTTCCCAACACTGGCCTTATCAGAAGAGGGGGGAGCAGGAGTTCTGCCCCCTCCCCCACCCTTTGCCCCCAAATAAGATTGAAAAAATGCACAAATTAATGGTTTTGATACATTAAATAACACCCCCCCCCCCCCAAAAAAAATATTATATATAATAATAATTAAACAAAAATAATGTCTTTGCCTCCCGAAAGGAAAATGTCTTCTTACGTCTTTTTCCCCAATGTATACACTTGTTTTTATTATCAACAGTATAGATAAATACATACATGTACCAGTACATTTACAATGTACGAAGTTTATGAATTTAAATCCGTAAAAACCTGTTTCTATATTTTTTTTCCTCTGTACTTCCTTTAACGCCCTTCCTTCCTGAATGCAAGGCCATACTGGAGGAAATCCGACAAATATTTGCAATTTATCTAGCAAAATGTTCATACGGAAATACAACTGGTTTTTCTATAATGATAAAATGGCATGTAAATAATAGCCTCGTTTAACCTCGATCACATTTTGTAGGCTCAGGACTATAAGGTTGTTAATGCAGTTTATACAGATTTCATAAAATTGGTTTTGCAAATTTGGAGTTCCTGCTAAGCATGGTCAAGTGTACTGTAGTTTATTGGTCAATAGTGGTCGCCAAGTAATTATTTGTCAAAAAGATACATTTGTTCATAAAATTGGTTTTGCAAATTTGGAGTTCCTGCTAAGCATATTAAAGTGTCCTGTAGTTTATTGGTCAAGAGTGGTCGCCAAGTAATTACTTGTCAAAAAGATACATTTGTTCATAAAATTTATTTTTCAAATTTAGAGTTCATGCTAAGCATGTAGCTTATTGGTCAGTAGTGGTCTCCAAGTAATTATTTGTCAAAAAGAAACATTTGTTTTCTAAGAAATACAATTATTGGTGGATTTTGATTTAACTTTTTAAATTTATAGGCATTTCTCTTTTACTGCCCTTTTGATCATTACATATGTGAAATTACCTTATAGTACTAAGCTGACAATTTATAAATATTTTTAACTTCCTTTTGAAGGATTATCAATCAATAAACAAACCTTCCTTTTGTTTACAAACAAAGACCTGCATTTTGTGTGGATGGCCTTGAGTTTCACAAAATATTAAGTGTGTTGACAATACCCTTTTTTTTTTTTTTTTAAGAACGAGTCTACAAAATAACTCAACATTGGAACTGAATTGCACCTTGAAATTTAGCATAAAGGCCTAGTTGAACCTTAACATGAAGACGTTACTTCAACAATGACATCATGACGAAGTCATCAGTTGGAGAATTACATAAAATTCAAGTTTATTATTTCAAAATTTTCATGGCTCATGGACTACACAATACATTTTTACAATCTATACATGATCTGATAATTCTTTGGAAGCTCAATAAATGTTACACAAATGTAACCCCAATTTGACCTTGTCTTTCAGTTCAAACCGAAAGTAAAAAATTAAATTTTTTTTTTTTTTAGATCTGTAGAACTGCAAGTACTCATAATTTATTAATTTATATTTTTGAAATATCATTTTGTGACCATAAACATTTTTTTTATTTTATAATTTGATGTTAAATTTAATTTGTGTGTGTCTCACTTAAGTTATAAATGGTACTAAATTAACTGATAGTGGGGGAAGAGGGTAATATGATGCCAGCATATGATACAAGTACACTGAAAAATGCAAACTTTATAATCTTGCATCCTGCCACACAGTAACATTTCAAGCGTGATTGAAGGTGTCACTTGTGACTGGACAGGGGGAAGTACTTCAATTTACACTGGGCCACTCTGGGGATAAGGAGGGGAGCCAATTGAGGAAGTGGCTTGTCACAACTTCAATCTAGACTGAGGTAGATTGTGATCAGCGAGGAAAATGATCACATTCACCAATACCCCCTGGTTAACAATTAACTCCTGGCTTGGGCAATTTCCCAGGAGCCTATTCAAAAGTAACAATTATTTCAGTTCAGTTCAAGGCAAACCGTAACGCTATTTCCATATGCAATCATAGAATGTAGAATATACATGTAGCTTGCTTAACATGCTTAAAGGGTACACAAAATGAACTATCTAGTAATAAACCACAAGGGAAACTGACAGGGTAAATTCTTTAATAATTTTGGGTTGAAAAAAAAGCCTCAATGTTGGCGGTCTCCCCATTTTGTAAATATCTTTGTTCGAGGGTGCCACTCAGAAGATACAAACCTGTCAGTGCTGTAGCCAGGGAATCACACCCGAGTAGCTAAGAATCACCTTAAAGGGATGCGATTTATTTCAAACATCAAATAATAAACCACAAGGAAAACTTACTTGGTTGAATATTGACAAAAACGGGACACAGTCAGACACCACTTAAATTAGGGCTAGGTAGCTCAGTTGGTAAAGCGCTGGCACACTAATCTGGAGGTCGCAGTTTCAAGTCACACTCTTATCAATTTTTCTTTGTTCAACCAAAAATTACATAATAAACTAGATAGAAATGGTGACAACAAAATTATTTCTTTCAATATATCATCCCAAAGCTGTAGACTTTATCAATTTTTAATTTAAAATTTGATCCACCAGAAAAGGCACATTTCACCGGAAAATATCTTTGTATGAACAATAATTTTCCTACCACAAATTAAGAACTTACTTATTTTCCACCAGGATGTCTGTCTGTCTATTGTTAACCAAGCTGTCACTGCGATGGCGTTGCTTTTGATAAAAAAAAAAAAAAAAGGAAAAACAGAAAGAACGTTTCATAAACATCACAGCCAAATCGTAAAATTTCTGAGAAATATTTGAATCAATGAAAAGTAGGCCCTAATCATTTGCAATTGTCACCACTTCAACCCTCTTAAACACAGAAACCACAGAGTTCCACAAAGTACATGCACATGTACCATACCTTCCAGGCTAGCATTAGGTGCATGGGTTTCTGCTGTTTGTACAGTTGGTATTATCAAGAAATAATAAGAAGAAGAAGAAACTTATAAAGTGCAGCATTGCTGCAAAATGGTATCAAAGTGCTGTGTAAACAAAATAAAACTAGTTAAAAAGACAAAAGATAGTACATTGTAGTTTTTAATTTTGAGAAAATAGAATTAGCTGTTGCAAACTGCTAACCAACCAAAAGGACCTATGGTTCAGATGCAAAAAATAGTTAATGGCCTGAAGTTTCGACCCTAAAAGAGTCTTTCTTGTAGCCTTCAAGAAAGACTCTGCTAGGGTCGAAACGTCAGGCTATTAACTATCTTTTTGCATTTTAACCACAGGTCCTTTTGGTTGGCAAGCAGTTTGCAACAGCTAATTCTATTTTCTCAAAATTAATTACTACAATGTACAAGAGACTGCACACTGGTCCTGCCAGACTTTGGCAATATTAAGAATCAAAAACATTTAGTCCGGAAACCCCATGGCTTGGGTACTGTGAAAGAGCCACTTGAACTGGAGAGTATAGACCATGTGACCTGTGACATCACATAATTACAAAAGAGCCACAGAGCCTGGACTTCCTGCAGGCATAGTTTGTACGCAGCTCAATGGAAGAATACAATAAATCTTATGTTTTATGGAGATTGCACTGTCTGATTTTTCTCAACTTTTGATATGAAGAAAGGGGGACATCTCAAAAGACAGCTGTTTCTTTTATAACTCTTGAATTTATGTGAAAATTATGACACCAAATTAACATTTTCCCATATGGCTTGTGTAGTATCTTGCCAGTCAGGAAATGCATTAGAATGTAAAAGGGCACTGTTTCTGTAAACAAAGGTAACATGGTCTATACCGTTAGTGTGAAGATCATACAAACACTGAACTTTTTTTTTGCTTTAAAGTATTATTTGTAAACTTTTTGTATAGTTTCACCAGTTGAATACAAATTATGGCTCAATATCTTTCACCAATTTATTTTAAGCTAGTAGAAAAAAAAAACGCTCGTAAAATGTCTAGGGCCAATGATTTTCAGCAATCGCGGAAAACCGACGGAATTCGCGGAATCTGCCCCTTTACAAAAACGTTGTTTTTTCTTGTTATTAAAGTCAAACCTATTGAAAAATAGTTTAAAAATCGATCAGGCAAGCGAATTAAACAAAGTATTGTTTATTAAGCTTTTTCTATTTGTTAGAAAACATCAGAAATCAGACTGTAAAAAGTTACGAGATCGTCACCGTAGAACCTATAATGTACATAGCGAAAAAATCATCACATTCTTTTGTACAGCAAAGGCTGTTTCATGTTTCTAACTTGTTTTTGTTGCAGCGATCAGTGCAGTATTTATGTATATTTAAGAAATTGCCAACTCCGAAACTGAATCGGCTGTTGATTAATCTTATTCAAAAGTTATGTTGTATTGACTCCCTGTTTTAACAACCTTTTTTTTACATGAAACAGAATTTTTTTTGTCTGAAACGGAATTCATGTTTTTTTTAAACGGAATTTGCACTTTTCTGAAACGGAAAATCATTGGCCCTAAATGTCAAGTGTCTGCTTTTGCCAATTGCTTTTTATCTGTATCATCAATTCAGTAATTGGATTTCATTTTATTTTCAGAGTTAGATTTTTACAAAATCATACACAGATTACTCACATAATCATCCACTCCATCTTTGATGAGCGTGACAGCCAAGACAAACACTAGAGGTAAACCAGTAGTAACAGGGTTCAATGAGGAGATGGCTGGAATCAGCTAAAGTACAAACAAAATAAAATATGTAACTTAGTGAGTTACTTTCTTTGGTTAAAAGTAGTGGACACTTTTTGGTAATTACTTAAGAAATACATTTCCATAAAAACTTACTTGGTTAGGAGCACCTGAGAGCTTCTGACAGTGTAAAACATTGTGAGAAACGACTTCCTCTGAAGTAATGTAGTTTTTGAGAAAGAGGTAATTTCTCACTAAAATATTTGAATCTGAGAAAGGCTTCAGGCATGAAGTCTTTCTCAGGCATTTGAAAGGACACAATTCTATGCAACATGGATTTTTTTTACTTATAATTATTTTCTTGCAACTTCGATGACCAATTCAGCCCAAATTTTCAAAGGTTTGTTATTTTATGCCTATGTTGGGATACACCAAGTGAGGATACTGGTCTTTGGCAATTACCAAAAGTATATCCTAAATAAATCAGCCTGAAACCTGAAACCTGATAAGAAAAACACACAGTACGGACTTTCAATTTAAATGGCAATGAAATACTCCAGTTTCACTTCTGCTTTGTGTGGTTTTGTTTTTTCATACATATCGCTGACAATGGGCAATGAGGCTTGTCAAGTCAACCCATTGAGCCGTAACAAAAAAATGTTGTTTTTTTAAAGGTCTCTCAGTCACATACCTGCAAGATGAAGAGCACTAAGAAGTAAAAGTTGGCAATCCGGAGAAACTGCTCAAACAGGTTGACAGGCACAAAGGTGAGGACGTTGTACTTGGACGTCTTAATGTAGTTATTCTACCAAAAACAACAAAAGAAATTGTGCTATGCTTGACAAGTTAACTATACGCAGCATGGTGCACATAAAAAAGTATTGAGTTTCTATCCTAAAGTTTTCAACTAAAAAACATTATAAAAATTTTTTTTTTTTTTTAATCTCTTAATCAGATTTTTCTCTGCTAATTACAGACTGTAAAAATCATCACAAATTAATATTGTACATTATGCCATTACCTTAAAACAAATGAGTGTAAGTATTTGCTGCTTATATGATTCAAACTACCTCTAGCTACTGGGCAATCTCGGGGGGGGGGGGGGGGGGGGGGGGGGTCTTGTGGTAAGACTGCTCTAAAATGGCAAAGGTCGTGGGTTCAAAACCCACCCAAGTAATATGTGAGTTTTGTTTTTTTAGAGGACTCAGAAAAATATTGAGTAATACAGTGCTTTACACACATCGGTGTATGGGTCAAACCAAATAATAGTCTTTACCCCGATCGAATTTAACATCTATAGTATTAGGCCTAAATATTTGCCAAGTTAAAAAATAGGCAGTATTTTAATGATCTGGTTTTTTTTAATGAAAATCTTGCAAAAGCTTTTCACTTACAACACTGGTTGCTAATCTCATGAGGAAGAAACATTTATTTGTGCTGAGCAAGTTATTATGCTTACCAACTTGATGAAACAGGGACCTTGTAATATCATGAGTAAGCAAGATTTATCTGTTGGCCCTACTAAGCAAGTTTTTATGCTTACCAACTTGATAAAGTTTAGACCTTTTTCGCAATGAGTAAGCACGATTTATCTGTGCTTGCAAAGTTTTTATGCCAACTAATAATGTAGCTTAATGAAATTGGGCAAAGGGCATTGCAAACATTGGAAAAATGCACTTTAGGCCTATAAATTATTTGTATTATTAAAGGCACTGGACACGTTTGGTAATTGTCAAAGACCAGTATTCTCACTTGGTGTATCCCAACATATGCATAAAATAACATACCTGTGAAAATTTGGGCTCAATTGGTCATCGAAGTTGCAAGAAAATAATGAAAGAAAAAACACCCTTGTTGCACAAATTTGTGTGCTTTCAGATGCCTGAAAAAGGCTTCAGGCCTGAAGTCTTTTTCAGATTCAAATATTTTAGTGAGAAATTACCTCTTTCTCAAAAACTACGTTACTTCAGAGGGAGTGGTTTCTCACAATGTTTTATACTATCAACAGCTCTCCGTTGCTCATTACCAAGTAAGTTTTTATGCTAATATATATTTTGAGTAATTACCAAACGTGTACAGTGCCTTTAAAGGGTAAGCAACTGCATGTAGCGAGGGCAAGTTTGCCATTGGTGCCACATTGCAAACACAAGATATCACTCAATAGTCAAGGGCAATAAAATAAATTAAAAAATTGACATTTCTACATCTATGAGAAATGCAGGTCATGCCTGATGAATTACTCAACGAGGTCGACTTGTGTACCAAGGTTTTAGCCAGGATTTGGTAAAAGGGTGTCCAAATCTGCTGGAAATTTAAAAACTGGGTGTCCAAATTGTTCACTTACAATACATTTACATGTAAATGACAGATGAAACAGGGTGTCCAAATTTAAAACAGGGTGTCCAAAAGACACCCAGACACCCCTCTGGCTAACACTATGTTGTGTACACAATGACTATTCCTGTACAATCCAGACTCCACAGTTTCATTCAACAATTGGGAAATAAGACAAATTTGTTGTAAATGGAAACTTTGCATACATAAAAATCAAAATTTCTCAACTATGTATTGGTATTAAAAATTAATTGACAGATTAGGCCTAATTGAAAAATTTGGATTTCAAAATGTTGTCCAAAACACTAAATAGAGTGACCAAGTGGCCCAGCCCCAGAGAACCCTCTGACTATCGTCATGGTGTTATTGTTGTGCACAGGCCTCCATTTCCATCCATCGGTTTGTTTTGATGCCCTTTTCTATTTGACTTAAATGGATGAAGAGGTAGCCAGGGTACACTTGTAAATCCTCTCAAACTTCACTTTGAAATGGGAAAGGTCAATGAATTTCATCTTAATAAGGTCTTAAATGTCACCAGACAACATACATATATATATGTGTATATGTTTTTATTTGTATGATGGAATTCTTGTATTGGGTATCTGCTGCTTATGCTACAATGTATGATTCAATGGCCTCTCTTTTAAAGTGTGTGTACAACATTGGTAAGATTGAAAACACAAATGTTCACAGATTTGCACATAACTTACAATGGTACAAAGATGGTCATGGTGGAAAACTTCCCCTTTGCTTGAAATGCCATAGTTTTTAGGAAATGAGTAAAAACAATAGTCTTTATCCTGCAGGATAAAATCCAAAGTTTGAAAAAAACATATAATGGGGTTTTTCACTGTTTTCTCATGACTCCGAAGTCCGATTGAGCTTAAACTTTCACAGGTTTGTTATTTCATGTATGTGTATATGTTAGGTCACATTTAGTGTGGATACAAGTCTTTGGCAATTACCAATGTTGTACACACCCTTTAACCAGGGCCTAATTTCATAGAGCTGCTTAGGAACAGATTTGAAAATCTGAATTTTGAGTCCTGGGTTAAATTTCCATGGAATGTACTGCAGGAAGAAAAATGCTTAAAAGAAACTTTAAAAATGTGCTAAGCAAAACTAGCAAGGAACCAGCAACTAAAATCATCATTACATGTAGCACTTTGGCTGATTACCTGTTTCTACTACATGTAACAACATTTTGTCTGAACTCTGCTTATACATGCGTACTCGGCAATCCTTTTTAAATGGGTCAGGGATGTAAATGAAAACCACTGCTACATATTAGCACAGATTATAACACACTAAGTGAGTGATGAGGAAGCAAACTCCTCACACAACACTATGAATCACACCTTTCCTGAGCCTACAACAAGCATTAATCAGTGTGAAAGGACTGCGTCAAGTCTAGACCTACCTGTAGCTAAAAAAAAATTGACTCATCTGCAATTCGTTTTATTTTAAGTGTGTAACACACAGTGCTAAGCAGTGTAAAATGTCCCTAAAAAATCACGGACTTTGATAAATATGCTTTCAGAAAGGCCTTTAGAAAAGTGTTGTTGACAGTTATTAAAACAGTAACATTAATTTCCAATACCATGTGCTTTTATTACTGTTTTTATTATTATTTCTATATTTAATTTACATAAAAAAGGGCATTCAGAGATAAATTGATGTAGTGCAGTATTTCACACATGAATAAACATGACTGTATGGTACAATGGGCATTCAGATCTTGGTGTACACCTGAAGTTATGGTGACACATGTTGATTGGTGAGTGGACACGCTCGCTCCAATACTATCACCATTCAGACATAAGGCCAAATATTTAAAAAAACATGTTTAACATCCCGGCCGCTTCCTTTTTAGAGGCCGCTTTTAAATTTAACGATCTCTGATGAAAAAAAATTAATTCTAAATTAAACAAGATGGAGTTTTACTTTAGCACACCGAAAAAGAACACCGAAAAAAGCTGGCAACCATCTTGAAAAATAGCCCAGCGGGTTGTCTTGAAAAAAAATAAGTCGGGCGGCTAATTAAAAAAAATAAAAAAATAAATAAAAAGCCCCTCCTACTTCCATTTGGCTGCTAAACTATTTCTGGTTAGCACAATTGTTTATTGCTTTAAAAAAATTGGGCCCTGCTTCACAAGTGTGACGTAATTCCACTGGAAGCGTAAACAGGCTCTGGTCGTAGTGCAATGTACACCACCAGCACACGCTTGATTGAGATTATAATGCATGTATCCTTGGCATTCTCATACTTACCGCATATCGGAACTGGGAGTTGAACTCTCGGTTATTTGCCTTCAGGTGTCGTTCCGTTTCTGTGCAAAAAAAAGTGTTTTACAAAAAGTGTTGGGACAGTGTTATTCAATGCTCTTTTCAGTTGGGAAAGACAAAACATTTAAGTAAAAGTGAACACTTCTCTGAAATAAGGGTTTGAAGTCAAAAAAACCTCTCATCAATTTCTCAAATCCGATGTCTAACATGACCCATCCCATCATCTTTTCCCCCATCGATCCCTGCATCCTTTGCGTTACAATACAGTACCACATGAAGTTTAAAAATTTATGTACATGTATGTCAATATGAAAAGCTGTAGTACATGTTGTATGAGAAAAGAATGCCTCTAGTATGAACTACCATTACATGAAATTGAAAATGTCTGGCAAGACTGTAAATAATGAGCACATTATGAAAAACATGGTTGTGGGCTGAAGCACCTGCATTGTGTGCACAAAAGACCTGTGGGTTTGTATAGGTGTAAGGTACATTAATTTAGCAAAGTGGACCTGCAAAATTTGTTGTACTGTGGAGTAAGCAGTATCAGCATTTAGGGCTATTTTAAAAGTGAACCCACACTATTACATTTATGACCAGCAGACTCACATCTTCATTCTCTCATTTTTTTCTCATTTTTTCTGATCTTCATTTTGTTATATACCATGGAACAATAAACTAGACTTAAATAAGTAATTTTTGGTACTTTACACCTTCAAAATTTTTTCACATTGTATGTCTCAATGCTCACAAACACCAAAATCAAATTGGACAAGATTTGGGCCCAATGCCAAAAAGCCTGCAAGCACAAAAATGAGCTACATTGTACGCACAGAAAACTATTACTTAGCAAAACAGGTAACCAGCCAAAATTCCATGAGGTTTACATTGTTGATACTGGTGCCCCGCTCATATCTTGCTTTTGCTAAGCCCGCTTGACAGCCTTATGAAATTGGACCTACTGGTTATGACCTGAGGCAGGGACATTGTGGTAAACCCTGATTGACAAATTCACCTATACATGTTCATCCTGTAGGAAGTAAGGCCGTATCCGAATTGGCGGCTACAGCTACGGCTACGGCTGTTGCTAAGGGTGTTGCTAAGGACGTCCTATACTTCAATGCACGATGACGCGGAAATCTAGCCATAGCCGTAGCTGTAGCCGCCAATTCGGACACGGCCTAAGTCTGAAAGCCGGCTGTAAACTGGACCATTAACCTTCCTCCACTACAATACAATGTAATCCCCCCCACACTCTCGAGGCCCTGTCTGAATCAGCCGCTAAAGCTGCGGCTGTTGCTAAGGGTGTTGTTATGGGCATCCAGTGCTTCAACGCATGTTCACATGACAACCAAGCCGCAGCCGCATCTGCACGCAGCCGCATCTGCACACAGCCTGACAGTGACAAAAATGTCACCGGGCCCAGTAGGATTCATAAAGCTTGTAACACCAAATTTTGCTTGCAAAGAAAAAATACCGCTAAGCAGAAACAAGTTACCATCCCAAAATACCAAGTCATTCAAATTGTTGTAACTGGTACCCCGTTGACATTTTTGCCTAGCAAAAGAATTTACTTGGCATTATTTTCTGCTGATGAACTTTGAAATTGGCCCACGATTGTTATTGTGAGACAGAGAGCCATGACCCCATGTCTACTGACCCAATTCACCTGACGCCTTAATCACAATAACCATGGTTGTACCATTTTTCAGAGGAAACATACTTGATGTACATATTTAGCACATTTTTAGGCAATGCGGCGTTTACATGCTCTTCATAATTTTTGAGTGCAACTTTCAACTCCCAAAATGCAGAGCATGGCAGACGGTAACCGCGTGTGACGCTGGTGCAAGGGGTCACTTGGAAGCAATGAAACAATCAAGCCATTGAAAACAACTGAAGAGATGAGAGGTACTTTTAAAAAAACCTCTGGAGCTGAGAATTACAAACCAGTAACATACTCCTCCAAATCACTTGATTCATAAAACTATTTAGGGATTTGTTTACGGCTGTCATGGCTGTAATACTAATATACATACTCGATTGCTAATGTTTGGGTAATCAAATACTGTAGACTAAGTCAGAATGCATCTAGTTCTATAGGCTATTATAACAGATATACATGTATAGCTGTGCAAAATGCAAAGGCACAATTTAAACATACTATTAGACTTGAGCATCTTTAAAATAAAAATTGTAAAAAATATATAAAATAAATAAGATCAAGTATACTTGATCAGCAGTGCAGGAGTTAGATTACAGAACAAAATCAATTCTCTTTTGCTGGTCAGTTTCAAATTTGGACACATGACCTAAGAATTGCTTCCGTCTAGCATTGTCTTTAAGGGTGATATCCTAACCTAATGTACAATGAAATGTAGGCCTATGTTTTGAGAAACTACATGTACCCGTTTTGTGCATGCTACCAAACTACTACAAGGACATTTTCTTTCCAAAAGAGCTGTATGTTTAACCTTGATTTGACCTCTATGATGCAATTGATGACCAGCTACATGTAACTGTACAGGGAAATGGTTATGACTCACACCAGAGACATTGACTGTCTCACACATAGTTTGCTGTCTGTCTTCCAAGATCAATAAATGTGATACCGTTGGCAGGCCTTGAAAATTCAAGAAGAGGCAACATAGACAATTTGCCGCCGTTCCACCATTCATTTGCCGCATGCCCCTTGAAATGATCGAGGCAATTAGCTTCAACTCATTTACCGGGGTAAAGTTTAAGGTAATGAACTTCACAAAATGCAACAACAAACTAAAAACATTGACACGCCGCCACCTTTAACTCCTTGAAACGTTCCCATAGAAATTTAAGATTACCCTCACAGGCATCTCTATGATAATACAGAAAAAGGGGCCTCTCTCTATCAAGATCAAAATTCAAGAACTTAAGAGTGACTTGCTTGGTGGGAAAACAAATACCAAGCAATGAATATTGTTTCTGTCAGTGTAATGTATTCTAAATGTACATGCAGCCATGATAGCTAATATCCATGTATTAGACCATGTTTTTCCTGTCATCAAAAGTGCTCAAAATAATCAATGCTGATTGGTGCTGTGTGAAGGAAAATAATGTGCAGTTTACATAGCTTGGGGGAAAAAATCAATATGCAATACAATTTTGATGGCATCTGCGTTTGAATGAAACACTATGTAGCTTGATACAAAATTGTACATCACCTTCGTCAGGGATCCTGTTGAACATTCGTAAGGCTGTGTATTAGAAGGAATATCAAATGTCTGACTGCTGTCTACTAATATTAAAAATCTCTCAGTGCCCTGTCCTAAAGTCATCAAAGTTATCCACTTGATGGTAACTTAACACCCCCATGTTCAGATTCTCATAAGATTGGTACATTGTACAATATGCCTGGCCTCCTGCTAAGATATGTCGCAGTAATGACCCAATTCACCTGACATGCATCATCACAATTAAATCTTGGTTGAGCGTTTTGGGGGTCCTTTTCCCCATGTGTTATTCTGTGTGACGCGCAATATTTAGGCGAAGTGCACTATGTTTACACGCTCGCCAGTACTTTGGATGAAATTTGACTCCCAAAATGGTGGACAGTTGCCTCGTGTGACCCTCAGGGCAAGGGGTCAATATAGTACATCCAAATTCAACAAATTCATGAAAAATCATGAAATGGATTTTGGCGAGTTTGGGAACGTGTACAAGTAGTTCATGAACCCAATATTCAACCATCCTTACAACTTATAAGTAAAAATGGACTTGAAAGTGACTGCTGAATCAAATGGTCATCAAGTTTTAACTTTTTTTTTTAATGAAGAAAAAAAGAAAGAAAACACATACCCTGACATTGGCAACAAGTTCAGATTTTATTTGATTTGGGGTTAAACAAAGAAAAATTGATTAGAGCGGGATTTGAACCAACGACCTCCAAATGAACTTGCCGGCACTCTAACTGAGCTATCTAGCCCTATGTTGGCGGTTTCCTTATTTTGTCAACGTCTTTGTTCGGCAGTGCCATGCAGTCAGAAGCCTTACAAACTTTAAACTGACCAGTCTAGCCAGGGATCACACCCCAAGTTAACGACACAACCTAGAAAGTGGCAGCTAGGGTATCACTTTAGGGCAACATAATAATACTGACGTTACATGCGGAAACGGTCTTCCCATGTTCAGCCATTTTGTGAGTCAAAATGTATAAGACACGGCTGCACGGTGAGCGAGAACTGTAAACATGCACACGTCACCTAAAAAGTGCACAAGAATGTATGTAAATAAACTGACTGCCATAATAAAGAAACCAAGATTTACAGTGGTGATGACATCAGGTTAATTGGATCAACACAATGTAATGTCAGGTAAATGTGTTTTTCAGGAAACAAGTAACTTGATACAAGAGTACATTAAATTTTGATGGAATTGTTAAAACGAGAATTACATGTACTGTAATGTAATGTCCAATAAAACATGATTTAATTACAGAGTTATTTTCTCACAAAAAAATTGATGTTAAATGCGACAGGAGCATTTTTTCGCAGTTTCAAATGCAGCGGAAGAAATTCTGTTATGATCATGTAAATGGTCATCAATGTGCATGTTATTTAACTTTGTACAATGGCCAATTTCAAAACAGCTGCTTAGGCTTTGGCTCTCAGCTTTAATGCATTGGTCACCTGTTCGAAGGCCCATACCGAAAGCGTACGTTTTCAAAATTACTTTGATGCATTTTTGCAGTGTAACCAATAACTCCATCCTTTATTGGCCAGTAATTGGCCAACCAAAACAGTTATTGGTTACTTACGAACCCGAAAATTGCACCCCTGTTGGAGACCAAGCTGAGGCATAACATATAAGCAGAAGTTGTGGTTTTGAAAAGGGTCCAAAATGGGATTGGTTGGATAGTTGATTTCAATGATTAAGTGTATCATTATGTCGGCTTAGCATTGTATGCTGTTATGGTTGTCATGGTTGTATGGCAACAAGTGGAGTGAAGGTTATTGCAGACTTACCCCAAATATTGCTTCCATCAATATGAGAATAACCAGGAACTGTTAGTTATTGTAAATCAGTGTGAAAAACACAGGTATTACAATTTAAGTAACTACCTTTTGATGTTGCCAATATTTACACAACTAACTTTGATGTCACCATTGTTTACAGTACGTGTATTTCAGTGAGTGTATTACCAGCAAATTTGTCACTTTTTTCGGAACTGTTTTAGTTACATGTACATTGTTTAACATGTTTATGCTCTGTCGCCATGATCAAAGCAGGCCTGTGGTTGTCATGTTGTACATGGAATTATCAACTCACACCCAGTTACTGCACATGCGCGCCCTCCCTCAATGTCACACCTATGAAGAGCACTCGCGCTGTAACTGGGTGAGAGTTCATTTGCCTGCTTTGATCATGACAACAAAGCCGCTGTACATTGTGTAAGTATGGAAAAAGAAAGATAACTTTGTGTATTAGTTTTAGCACACTAATTTTCAGCAAAGATATTAATCAAATGAAGCAGTTATATACAAACATATAAAAGACAAGTAATCCATTTATACAGTACATATTTATATCAAGTCACAAACAAGAAGGAAAACTGGGTAAAGTTTTCATTCGATTTTGGGTTCAACTAAGAAAAATTTACCAGAACAGGATTTAAACCTGTGACTTCTGAATTAACATGCCAGCGCTCTACCAACTGAGCTGTCTAGCCCTAAAGTTGGCAATCTCCCTATGTTGTCAACATCTCTGTCTGAGAGAGACAGTCAGAAGCAAATTTATCTTTGTTAACCCCAAAATTATAAGTAAACTGACTTTCAATTTTTTTTTTTTTCAAAGTCAGATATTTAAATGTCAATCATTTAGAAATGCTTACCTTTGGGCCCTCCTCCCATTGTTGACTATTTGGTGTATCCACACCATCCACACACACAATCAACTTCACACCTCCACAATCCGCTTATTTACATCCACTGCTGGCTCAGGCTATCTCTGTGTGCTGGAGAAAGAAAAACAAAAATTGAAAAGTAAGGAAAACAATCCAAACATTATTGCCCAAAAGAAATTGTTTAAATGTCTGTTTCCAGAACTTCCACTAAACCTTTAAAAATATTAATGTAACTTTGTTACAAACTAGGCAGTTTGGCCTAGAAAGTGGCCTAAATCATTTGATTTCCTCTTATCATTTGTAACTCCACACCAAATTATTTGGACTTACAGTGTAGAAAAGACTGGAATGCCTGACCCAGTGAAAAGCCTTTTTTTTAAGGGGAGGCCTACTGGCTCCAATCTTTCTGAATCCTTCACTTTGGCAATAAGCACTCCGCACTAACGACGTAGATTTTGCTCAAAAAGGCTTACGGTTGCATCGGTTTGCCAGACCACAGTAGTACAGCGTACATGCAAGTACACATATACAAAACTTGGATTAGTGAATTCCTGGTACTAAACGTTGATTTTAGTACTGCCACTGGATTTAGAAGGAATTGGCACTGTAACTAGGGTTGTTTTGGTTTTTTTATGTCAAAAGTGACAAGAGTTCACCCTAGTTCAAAGTCAAACTGCAAAGAAAATGCTCAATTTGCACCACAAAGCATCTTTTAATGTACATGTACCATGGAGCTCCATGATACATAGACACTAAACCACAGCAGTCAATTTCTGATGTAAATCCACCTCTCATGACCTCCACAATGCAATCATCGTGATAATTATTGAAGACAAGTGCGGGGCTTAGTGTGGGGTGTGATTAACGTGTACATGCACTAACAAATCATCTAGAGCACAATCAAAATGTAGACAACACAACACAACACAAGCACAATGCAACCTTCCTTTTTAGTGAATTTTATAATTGAAAGGGACATTTGAACTATCATCCAAACAGTCACTGCCTGCATTGTACTTTCACAAAATGCAGGCAGTGAGTTGATGAATTACAAAGGGGTTTAAAAATGAATAATTTATACATGCTAAGTGTATTTTGTACATTGACACTGTGCATACAGTAAATGGTTGAGTTTGATCTAAATATTCAAATACATTGATAACAATTCTCCATGTACAAGACAGTCATCTAATAGTAGTGCAACAAAAGAAAGAGTTAACCTCCTCCATGGTTTTAACATTCATTGTCAGAACATTTCAAAATACCTACATTTATAACTTTGTGAAAAGAGTATTCTGTGTACTACCATTTTATTTTGATTACCTACAGAAAAAAAAACAGTCAATCCTGTTCATAAGTGCATGAAGTGACATAATTCCACTGTAAGCCACGCCCACTTCACACCAACTCCAACTGGCTCCACTGATTTACCAAAAGCCCATGTTGGGTGGTTATGGTGTTTTCAAGCATCCTGTGAAATTATTTCATCTGAATTGCCCACTAAAAACTATACCGTGCACAGAAGTGATGACAGAACGCCGATGTTAAAACTGTACACAGAGCTGAGCAGACGATAATCGCTTTACCCCCGGAAGTGATAGAAATATTTTTGAGAGCGCCCTCACGCGGTCAAAAATAAGGCGCATTGAAAAATGCAAGAACGTCAGGCATGACTGGTCTTGAGTATACTTGCCTGGTGCTAAAACCACTGATTTAGTGATAGTGATGTTGTGCCTGTGGTCCAGTGTGTAAGCCCTGGATACATTGTACATGTACGTACATTCATCATTCAATTTAGAAGAAAATTTCTCAAAAATATATTTTTTTTTCAATTTTTAAACAAACCATAACATTTTTGTGAATACGTCTCAACTTTGTAGGTCTGCAACATTGAATACCAGGGTACTGTTTATTTTTTGTCAGAGATTTGTGCCCATCGATAAGTTTATGATGTGCTAATTTCAATTGTCATCACAAATCAAAACAAGAAATTTGATTTGAATTGATCCTCAAGTTTGTAAAAGTGAGCTCTGGGATTAAAAATAAAAACATGCTGTACATAAAAGCAGATTGTTTCAATATTTGTTTCAAATCCTTTATAACAAAATCTTCAGGGTGATAATAGTTTGTAAAATTGACCCCCTAAACAAATCTGTGCTGTTGTGTAAAAGATTTATAGGTATCTGTTTGGTTTTGTTTTCATTATTTTCTGTGATTACTTCCTGCAACCTCAAAATAAAGATACCCTGTATTTAAGCATTGGTGGTATACTAAAAACCCTGCGAGGATTCTACCTCTAGAGGTTAATTTAATAAAATGTTAGGGATCTAAGACTATTTCAAAATGACATTAACATGACTCATGACATGTGTTAGTTCCGCTGAGTAATCAACCTCAGTTTTCATGGTTGAACAATCTGGGACCTAAAAAACAGAGTGTGGGTTTGGTTAAACTCTTTTAAAATACAAACGTCCACTCTTGTGTAACATAGATAGCTTTTTATACAGATAAATACTTTAGCTCAAAAACATTCAAAATAAAATTAGGACGTTTTGTTTGAACTTTAATGGATTTGTTCTCAACTTTAATTCATTTCGTAAATCAGCCATATTGGTTTACAATACTCTTTATTATGATTCAATCAGTTGTTCGATGGACATGATTTACTCACTTAGGGCCTAAAAAGTAATGCTTTAAAAAGTAAAAAGTCCTTCAGAAAATAAATCCACAGGGACATACATTATGTGTACATTGTACTGAAACACTCACTCACTACACAAATAAATCACAACACTGTCCCTTTCTTAAAAATTATGTTGCAATACCTGTTGACTAAAGCATAGTTGTACCACCTCCATGGTTGTACTTGCCAGGTTTCAAACTACTGATTTACCTTCTTTTTTAAAACAAACTTAGAACATTTCATTGGTTTTTGGAAGAGTAGAAATCCTATATAAATCCTACAGTCCTCTGGACTGGATCAATAAAATAAACAACCAATTTTTGAACATTTCAGGAAATTCAGTGGTCTCCGTTTAGTGAAAATAATCAACAAATAATTGTTGGGTTTTTTTTGCAAGATGCCAATTGCTGGTTACGGTTGTATCTGACGCCACTTCACTTTTCCACTCAGTCTTGGCTTATCCAGAGAAAATGTGTTTTCAATCATATTTATAACATGAAAAAGTGGCCGCCGGATTCAGTATCTTTTCCAATTCACAATTCAGTATTAATACAACAAATCCCCTCCCAAACTACCGTATATGTCTGAGGTAGAAGCGCACTTAGTATAAAAAGTATGTCGTACTCTGTGTATTAAGTAAAACTACGCAGTCGCAAAAAGTACAACCACAGCTGTCAAATCATAGAGAAAGGACAGCACCCCAGTGAACTTATTAAATACAGTACATACAGGCTCTGGACTGGAGTACTGCTGACTTTGTTACATACAGTCTAGCTAGGTGGGGGTTAGACCCAGTAACTGGGTCGCTGTACTAATTCTTTGAAATTTTGTCTTTTATCTTTCGTACTAGCACGAAAGATAAAAGACAAAATTTCAAAAAATGAGTACAGCGCCCCAGTTACTGGGTCTAGGTGGGGGTTAGTATTTTTAAACATGATATAGCATAGGCCTAAACTCTTCCATGTTCATTGGATTTCCTCCATGAAATTCCAATGGTCCCAGACAGTGATGAGTGCATGATGGTGACAGTCAATAATGAGACACAGATTTCTTGCTTTAAATTAAGTCAAACATGTTTGTATTGGAGTTATGGCAAACCCCCATCCACACTTTATTATAAATTATGACCGCATTTCAGTTTTCACACTAGCCCCATTTATAGTGCCAATACTCTGGACTGGACTTCCTCCGATCCAGGATCGGAGGAAGTCCAGAGTATTGGCACTATAAATGGGTCTATTTTCACACATGCTTTAAAATTAGAGATCATAAATCTCACACTTAGTACTTAAACTACTGTGTTGTTAAATAGCAAAAAGTATACTATCCGATCCCAAACCTAGCGCCATGATCGCCCCTAACTTAAGTATGGGTAGGCCCTAAATCATTTCCGCATTTTATTCACCGGCATCATCAGTGTTGTGATGGGAGGAGGCGGGCGGCCGGTGTGTGTCAGTGTGTGTGTGCAAATCATGGAGGAAGGAAAAGTCGAGCCGGTAGGATCCGAAGGCTGGACAGCAATCGATCATCGGAAAACTAAGCATAACTTCTTTTCTCAACTATCCATGCCTTATCAACTTACCATGCTAAATGCTTGCACAGATCAGACTATCATCTAGATCGCAAAAAAAAAAAACACCAGCAGACATTCACGATCACCAGAGCAGGAACAATACACAACACACCCAGTCATGCCAGATACTTACCACACTGATTAGTGAGTCAACACCCACGGACGGCCATCTTGTATCAGGAACATGCATTATTCATGAGACAAATTTTAATAATAAAAGCTTGTTGGTCATTCTTTGTGTATTGTTGTTGTCATGGGGGATGGGCCGCCGATGGCCGTGAGGGGTGAAGTTACTGACACAGCAAAATATTGATTGTTATAGTTTTGTTCGATTTATGTTGTTGCTGTTTACAGTTGTATCAATAAACAAAGATGCCTGGAAAACAGAAATCTCCCAACTCTTTTCTCTTCTGTACACAGGTGTGTAATAAAGAATTGCTTTTAATTTCAAGTATTTATAATAAAATTATGGCAATGCGCACCGGTGGGCAAGATTTTGTTAAGCCTCATAGAGTTTTACAAACGCGTATACCTACTCATTTGTTTGGTCCATGAAGACAGCACAAATGTATGTTACATACAGCCGTCATAGAAAACAAATAGTTGATATCGGTATATTAGTAGTTCTGCCCTGCCCTCAACACAGACAAACAAATTACTTTCTCTGCTTTAATTCGTTCCCAACGATTACCTCCCCACACCCCCCGCCCCAAATCATTCATCCCATGCAGAAGCAGGGTATCCACAGCCCCTCCCAGAAAAAAAAATACATCACTACTCTGGTGTTACATGGTAAGTTAGAAAAAAAATGCACTGACCTAATTTTTATTTTCTTCTTCTTTTTACAGATTTATGTATGAAATACAGAAAATCTAATATTTTAAAAATTTTGATAATCTTGAAGTCCCCTCTGAATATTTAGTTCCAAAAATGCATTCGAATGATAAGTGGGTTTTTTCTCTCACTTAAAGGTATTATACAGGATTGGCAGAGCTGACAAAATAATCACAGGCAGTGTTCATGTTTTGTGTAATCAACCACATACATGAAATAACAAACCTGTGAAAATTTGAGCTCAATTGGTCATCGAGGTCACGAGAAAATAGTGAAAAGAGACCTTATGTGTTTTCTGTTTTTCAAACATCGAGTTTATTATCGCGCGCGATAAAAACTATTGTTTTACTCATTTCTCACACCATCCTAATCCCTCCAACACCAACACTTCTGCTTCAATGCAAAAAAAACTATCATCAAACAAGCCTGTATCTCTGCAAATAATCTTTATTTTTATTAATACCCACAAAGTTATAATAATGCACCAATAATTTACAATGTTTACTGCAGACTGATTCCTGAAAAGAGACCTAATTAAGGCATGGATTCTCCTGGACGGAATGAAATGATAACAACTTTGAAACAAAATATTTAATTAATAATTATACAATGTAAATGTACAATCATTGTTATGGAGAGACAAAATTAAGGATTGGATACTCCTGGACGGAATGAAATGAGAAGAACTTTGAAACAAAATAATTTTTCATTAATAATTATACACTTGCAATATTTGTTACCGACGGAATTCAATTATCTAAATTTCTTCAGAAAACAAAAAGCACAAATGTTTCATTGGAGCTTACTAGCCTAAGACACTCTCTGGCTGAATTTTGTGCATTGTTTATGTACTATGTATATACACAGGTATTTACAAAATAATAATAAAGTTGTGATTTCATTCAAATGTGTTTCTTAACCCCCCCAAAAAAAAAAATTATAATAATAATAATACAAATACATAAAAAATAAAAATGAATAAATAAATAAACAAAACAAGTTAAAAAAAACAACAAAAACACCCACAAACAATTTTTTCTTCTTCCTTAGATGGATATTGTTTCTTCAAAACCACCCAGCTAGAAGGCACAGGTTCAGAAAACTTACAGACCACATCATAATAGTTACTCAACGATATTAATAATTTTTGAAAAATTTACCAAGTCTGTATGTGGAAGAACTAATCTCTGAAAAGATCATAATCAACCATAATTAGCTGTTGCATTTTTGTTTTGTTTTTTTGTTTTCAGATACATGTTTCTCGAGTATGATTTTATTTCAGAGGGAAATATTTCACACACAAAATGGTTCTCGTAGGAAGTTCATTTTAATCAGTAAGCTTTTCCTTAATAACACCGATCCTGTATCATAACTTTAATAATGGACAATTTCCATCATAAATTGAGCTCCTCGCATCAAAGAATAAACTTTCCAATAAAACTGGAAAGTTATGGAAGTACAGGAGACAACTGGAAGAAATTATTAATGAGTTTTAACATTTATTTGTTTGATAAAACTTACCAAAAGCAAGCAGTTTGTAGATTGTCAAAAAATAAAACAGAATTGAAAACAAAGTCTTGCAAGAGTCCCCTCCCCCCCCCCTCCCCACCGAGTCACACCCAACCTCCTTTCCTTGGAATCCCGACTTCGCGGGTTCACTCATAGAAGATCAGCCTGTGATATCTCACTAGCTCTCTTAGCCATGTGAGCCCTTCTCATAGGGTGCATCTTGTCAATGATCGGCCTGGCGAGGGCCTCCTTCAACTTTGCCTGGTACTCGGCCTCGGCCTCCATCCCTTTGAGGTACTCCCTATGATCTTCATCTTGGTCAACCTCCTTCTGTCTTCGAGTGTAGTCTATCTGGCCGAGAAGGTTGTCCTGGTATGCTAGATTCTCCCTGTGAATGCTAGCAAGTTTCTCTTCCTCCAGGCGATAATGCTCGTCCATGGCTGCCTGCATCAGGTCTCGCTCTTTCTGGAGTTCGATTTGAGCCTTGGCATTGCGTGCCACTGATAGAGGACAAAAATAAAGGTACACGTAAGAAAGGTAAACGAATTAAGGTAAATCTCGTGTGTCTGTGCTTTCATTTTAAAAAAACGCTTTTCTAAATCTTGGGTACAGCTTTCCACTAATCAATATGATTTATGATTTTTTTTTTTTAAGAACTGTTTAGCTCTTGTCCTAGAAATCTACCATTTTTTGTGCTAAAGAATCTAGTTTATGTTGTGACTTAATGCTATCCTGAAATAAAGCATGATTTCTAGAGACTGCATTTGTTTCTAAAGTCAGATGCATTCAGGTACCAAGAAGTAGATGCTGACTTGGTTGAAAATTGTTGTACTATAAAATTTACATTTTTCTTCCACTTGTTGACGTCGTACAGCCAGAACGTTGTCCATGAGTCTCTTTCTGGCCTCTCTCTGCCTTGCCCACTCGTCGAGTCTCTTCTGCCACTGTCTTTTAACCTCTGCATTGACAAGCTCATCAATTTCCCTCTCATTTTCCTCGTCCTCACGTGCCTGCTGCTTGAGGTATGAACGGTAGCGTTGGTCCTCCTCCCGCAGCTCTTTCTACAATTTGAAATAATCAGGACGGTTGACAGTTGAATAGGTGTTCCCAAGAAAAACATGCCGAGCCAAAGTTTGCATCATTTGATAGTCATGATGATTTTGGAAAAGAAATACTGATAATAACTGCAGAAAAACGCACCAAATTGCAAAATATTGTTAGCGATGTTCTCAACAAGTGAGCTTTTTGTTAAGAAGAAGCTATCAAATTTGGCATTTGATTTGTTAGCACGTGGCAGCTAAACAGGACTACATAGCAAGGTTCTTAGCTGCAGGATATAAAAGTACAAAACAATGAAAAAAACAAGCTGAGAAACTGTGTTTTCTCCAATTAATTAATGACGTACTGCATCTTAGATGTGAGAAGAAATTTTAAGTTTGTTATGTGGAATTTCCACACAATATCAATCAAGCAAGTATACAGTACCATCAGTTTTTAAAATGTCAATACAGCCCAATAAGTGATTTTCCAGTATTGTACAGAATCTTTTAAGATACAGTTGGGCTTGCAAGAGCTACATTGTAGGATTGATTTTTGTTTAAGGTAATAATAACTAGTTCTTATATAGGGTACTTTACAATACCGTATCAATGCACATTACTTAATGTCCTGGTCAAAAATGCTCTTCTAATAACCAACTTACCTTCCTCTGAGCAATCTCCTGTGCCTCATTCCTTGAGTCGCTCAATAGCTTCTCAAGGATATTCATGTCAAGGGCGAGCTCCTCTTGCATCTCCTTAGCTCGTCTCCTGGTCTTGAGGCGGATGTTCATAGCGATGTCCTCTCTGGTCTGCTCCTGCTTGGCTAACTTCTCCTGGTAGGCACGCTGCTCCTCCATTTTACGGAGCTCCCTCTCTTCTTTCTGTCAACAAAAAATTATTTTCAATTCTTTAGTTTCAGTTATTCTTATGTCATCTTTAAAACAAGTTACTTCCCCATATCTTCAGAACTCCATCTGTGTGAATAAACTCCAACCCACACGCAAAACGTTTGAGCTTTTTTCTTTGGGGAGGGGGAATTTTTTTTTTAAGTGAAAAGAACCTCATTACTATTTACAAAATGATGCAAATAAGTTTTGTTACACAAACATCAACACTCACCTGCAAGGAATATTTGAGGATTAAGGTGCAACATTTTTAAACAAGTCCTCTTTGAGTAGTTTTAAGAGCTTTCTTTGAATGTTTTTACTAACTACAATAATATATACAATGTTTACAGAAACAAAGAGTGTGTTTTCTTGGAAAATAAGTAAGTGACCTTACCAGCAGTCTCCCTTCCTCTTCCTTTAGTCTCTTAGCTTCCAGTCTCTTAGCCTCAAGGGCGGCTTTCTGTTTCTGAAGCGTGTCCAGGGTTTCCCGATTCCTTGCATGCCTCTCCTGTGCCTCCTTCTCTTCCCTGGCTGCCTTGGCCAGCATGTCCTGGTGCCACAGGTCTGCGTACATTTGCTCATCTACTTTGTTTTGCTCTTCAATCTCAGCCTTGATGCGGAGCTGGTCGCTGCGCTCCAGGCACACCTCATCCATGTGGCGACGTGACAGGGTGGATCGAAGCTCCTCGCATTCCTCCCTATATGGTTAAAGAGAAAGTTGTTTAATACTGTTTTCAAAAGAGTACACACATTTCATTCTGCTAGTTATAACCCTTAAAATAAAATTTCTTTGACATACAGCATCACACATTTTGAGAAAAGAGTGTAGTAAACATAATTTGCTTTTAAAAAGAGTGATAGGCAACACAAAATTGCAGAGCAGGCATCTTTTGTTTTTAAATAATGGCAGTTGGTCACTGGAGCACTTCAATTGGAAATATCTCAGGGTTAGCAATAGTTACAATGAACGTAGCCCAGTGTAAATTCAGCCATCTTTATGGGCGATGCCAGTTGCTTTTATAACACAGAACTAAATACTATGTGAGGCATGCCAAAGTTTTATTAAATTCCTTGCGTAAATGGTCATGAACCCAATTAGCTGCGAAGAAAAATTAGAATGCTCAACGCGCCTCAAAGCTAAAACACAAGTTGCCCATAAAAATGTCGTCTATCGGGAACTACTAAGGCCCATTGGTATTTGTTAATTAATTTTAACAACTTGTACAAGTACAACATATTTGAAGTTAGATTGTGTCAGTATTGTATCATTTTAAATTGAAGGTACAACTTACATCAAAATCTGAACTTAAAAGTGATAGGCCTAGTTCATAGAATCAATTTTTGCAAAATTACAACTGTACATTACAAAAAGCATCACTTTAGGGTAGCATTTCATTTTTGTATCGTATTATGAAGGCACTAAAAACAGAAGTTTCAAAAATCCAAATAGAAAATGTTTTACACATTTTTTGGCAACCAATTAATCAATCATTTAGTAGCATTACCTCCATCTCTGGTCCAGTTTCTCAGCCACCACCTCAAGTCTTTCTTTTTCCCTCTTTTCTTTAAGGAACTTGGCCCGTTCCCGCATCTTGGCTTGACGCTCTAGCATTGTTTCTTGGCTTGCTTCCATCTCCTCCAGGTATTGGGCCTCTTCAGCAGCCAACAGGTCACGTAGTCTGAGTAAGAGAAAATTTGTTTAACGATGTTATAGCAACATCCAAATCTCTTCAAGTTAAAGAAAACGCCCACAGGAACAAAGTTTCAGTTTACCATGTAGCTTCGGAAGGTTAGTATGCCTTTTTGTGTGCTTACGGTTAGCAGCGCTACGACATGGAAACTCGCACAGTAAGCACAAAATCAGTTGTTAAGCAGCTCTATGAAATTGGACCCATTTCCTAAGAATCTATCTACAACAAACAAACAAACAAACAAACAAACAAACAAACAAACAATGCCAAGTCTGATGGAAGGGTACATGTACAACTTGATGGTATTCTACAGTACATGTAATAACTTTTAAAATGAAGTAGAGAATCTATCCAAGCTCAAACACAAACTTAACACCAGGAAGATGAATTTTATGATAAAACCAAGGAAAGCGATTCAGAGAATTTGTGTGTGTGTGTGTGTGTGTGTGAGTAGGTAGCCACATTCAAACTGGGGACCTATAACAAAAGAGGACAATAGGTCCACGGTTGCTATCACAAAGGAAAGCATTGTGGTCCACGGTTGCTATCACAAAGAGTTGAACAAAGGAGGGTCCACGATTGCAGGCTGTTACACACTTGTGAGTGTGTGTTAAACATTCAAAAAATATCCTTAAGCAAAGTAAACATGCGGTGTAATAAATTGGGGTGGGGGGGGGGGAAGACCTACGTGTAGCACCAAATAGTTTTCAAAAATTTATGAACAAAGTCTCTCTTTTCTAGTTGCTCTTTAATAAAGGAAGGGATGCCATACTTGATGACCATTTCAATCAAACGATTATGAAGACAGACCAACTTGAATACACATGAACATGCTTCACGATGGGACAGCCCAAACACTGTTGGGACCAACCTGGGGCCGATTTCACAAAGAGTTAAGATTGATCTTAACTGTGTATCAAACTTAACTGCTAAGCAAAGTGTGATGTCACAATACAAATCACTATGGTGATATAGACAACTCACCTTTAAAAGATGAATCTCACTGCTTTGTGAAATCGAGCCCTGGGCAACAGGCCTACATAGGAAAGTTATGTCTCTAGCCTGAACATCTGATGTCTCACTTTAAGGATTGTGAATAACGCTGGATACTGATCTTTAAAATCGACTGGTTGCCTGCCAGATGTACCTTTGACCCATTTACGTTTTGCCAGCCATAAATGCTGTTAATGTGAGTATACACAGACTTGTGTGTATCATCAGCCAGGTAGCTTGCTGCGTGAGCAACACAGTGTGTTGATGTCATTGCATACGTGTATCTATCCAATGAAACCATTTGGGTTTCATAAGACCAAATCTGTCTTTATCCTTGCGGGTTAAGACAGGGGACCAGTTTAGCTTGTTTCATACAAGTCTTGGTGAATCTTGTATCTATTTTACCTTTCCCTGCGATCTTCTAAAGTAAATTCTTGCTCCAGCATCAAGCCTTTCACCTTCCTCTTTACAGTGTTCAGCTGGATGCGTCGATCTGTGATGCGCTCCCAATCATTTTTCAGGTCACAGAGGGCGTTGTACTTTGTATTTGCAACGGCTTCCTCTCGGGCGTCATCATGACGTCGTCTTTCAAGGATCAGGTGATCTGGAGGAAGCTTGCTAGGCATTTTTGCCCTCTGCAAAATAATAACAAATAAAGAAAATACTTTTCTTAATTACACTTAAAACTAAGATTCATCTTATGATGAGTTATCAGTATTTAATACCATAGTGATTTGTATTGTGACATCACTCTTTGCTAAGCAACTGCGATGGATTTGCAGTTACGATCAATCTTAACTCTTTGTGAAATCGAGCCCTGGTCTTACATTGTACTTTTCATTCAGGTTTTGTTTAACTGTTTGTTAGCATATTTACTTATATTAAAAACTAATGTTAATTTGTTTTGTCAGTTTTGTTCATGTAACAAACCATTACAAGTCTAAAATTGTCAATAAAAAAAATGTAACTTTTAAACTTTTTATAAAGAGGAAATTATCTTGGCCACAAATATTTGAGTGAAACCCAACCCTTTGGCTAATCATCGAAAAACAAAAAACAAAGACACAACAAAACAATTGATTTTCAATTTCTGAATTTAATTTAATTTTAAATTCATTTATTAGACCTACATTCATGAAGATGTACAGATGTAGTGACATAAAATAACAAAATAATCTTCATTTTATTCGGTTAGGGCCTTACTGTAACACTATCAGTAACACTAACATAATATGATAAACAGTAACGATTACAAACTTAAATTACAATATTTTTTATATGATTAATTAATAACATTATTTAAATTTTAATTAAAATAAAGAAAAAATAATTGAAACTTACGATTGCAACTGAGCTTGGAGTTGGGCCTGTGTACTCCCTCGTCCTGCGTGGTTTCTGTGTCGCCAACATATTTGTAATTTTATCAACAATGTTTCACTTTTACTTTTTTAGTAACTGTCTGAGGTGGGATGGCCCGTGGAATGCACCGAATGGGAAATCCCGACCCTGGAAATGATGCCGGTTGCGTTTGTGACGAATGGACGGTAAAATGAATGGCGAATGTGGAAGAAATGTACATATGAAATTACACAACGGATACGGTAATTTCAACCTACAAATTGCACAAAATGGCTATGGGATCGTCATCGTTAATACAACTTTAATAAACCTGACATGAGCAGGTAACAACAGAAAAATCTGTGCAGTTTTTCTGTCTGTCGATCCCACGAATCTGATCGGTCGGCAGCACAAAGGATATTGACATGACGTCATGAACCTAGCAACAAAATAACAGTAGGGCGCCCTCAATGGTCATCAGATGCCGAATAATGTGATACAGGACAGATTTCTCTGGGATAACCGATCGGACATGTAGTGTACTATTCAGCATTGACAAAACGCAGCGATGCAGACCTAGTATTGGTACAAGTTACAACATGGAAGATAAATTATTAGTTAGTCTGTCCAATTATGCATCAAAGTTTAGTGTTTGTCTAGTTGTAACTCTAAAAACGTGTGATATATTGCAGGGATGGAAAGTTATTTTATAATTTAAATTGATGATTAGGTTCGAAGCTCTTGTGAATTATGCTACATAAAAATACAGCGTGGATGGTTGACGACGATGCAGTGATGAGAAGCTTTATCTCATAAATTTTGGTGCTCATTAAATTTTGCATACACACAACAACACAATTTTTATGGGTGCTGTATAATTTATCTTCAATGTTGTAACTAATATGTACCGCGGGTCGTGCATCATCGCTGCGTTTCACACACCCCCGTTTTATGGTTTGGTCTGCTGTCCTAGTAACTGAGTGAAGAGAAACGTGAGTTATCACATACACCATGGAGGTTTTTCTTCCTACCTCCCCATGCATACACTGACTGCAAGAACGTCACACTCCATTATAACACCCCTCACATCACAGACCGTCACTTCAAACTATCAAAACATACCCGAAACTTCTTCAAATCTTCTGAATCTGCGATATTAAAATTTTTTGCTTGACCAACGAATTTCTGTCAGACTTTTTCTGATTTGTTATTACCAACTACTGCGTGACACCATAAACAAAAATTACACAATAATTAATTACATTCTGACGGGCACTTTTCAACTGACCATTTGATATTATTTACATTTTTTGGAGACAGAACACAATCACTTTTAAATCGCCCAAACCAAGATAGAGACCGTTGTTTTGGGGGCGAAAATAAAATCAACTCTAGCCAAATTTCCTAATGAAATTAGCCCACATGTGTCTCTAATAATATTTACATGTGTCTCTCTATTATTTTAGGTCCAATGCTAAGTAACTGCTGTACAATTCCTTGGGGAAAACCGGAAGAGTAGGAGCTAGTCATTGATGGATTTTGTTGCGGCAAGGTCTGCGCCCAGTTTGCAACAAAGAAAGAATTCAATAGAGGGCGCTATATCTCTCAAGTGGACATTCAACCACTGATCTCTAACAGCCGTCAAGCACACAGCAGACTTTTAATGTGTTTGTTTTCGACGGTCAACTTCGGCCTCCGTACTTTTTTTGCAAAGCAGTGTGGGATTGCAGTTTGAAAATGGCCGCCGATATTTAACACAACAAGTTTTGTCCTTTTAAATATTTTTTAAAACAAAACATCCACAATGTCATTAAAAGACAGAAATTTCAAAGTCGCTCTTTTAGTAGATGCTCGTAGACGGATTACACCGACGGAAAAGCCGATAGATGTCACAATATTTTGCCAGGGAGTTCGGTTGTGTGTTCTGAAATTGTTGTCGTATTTTGCTCACTTTCTTGACGACGGCGAACAGGCAATTCAGAACTTGAGATGGGGTCTTAAAATGTTTCATTCCTACGATTATCCTCCATGTAAGCGTGATTATCTGAAAGAGCTCAACATAAAAAACTTCCAAGACTTTGAGGAGCAACTTGCTGGAGATTTAGACGCTCTTTCGTCATCAATTCGAGGGAAACGTGCTCCAAAAACACCGCAAGTTTTGACTGCCACTTCAGTTCGGCAGGCCCTTGATGACGTCACTCATGATTTTCAATGGGATGGGCCGGATGTATCTTCTCCAGTCAAGAGAAATGTTGTATCTCCATCAAATTCAAGAACAAGAAGAAAGTCCTCCCACTATGGACCGATCTCAAATAAGCAACTTCACAAAAGTTGTGCAAAGTTTTCAAAGTGTGTGTTTCTGTTCATGCCTTGTCCAGTCAGCCGTTTGGAGTTGGAGGAGTTCTGTGATTTTGGACCTGATGATCCATTGCCAAGCAAATCTGAATTTCTTGAGATGGTTGTTCCAAGTGGAAGGTCATATAAAACATTCCAGGATCAAAATATTGCATTGTTTTGGATTGACAGCAGTCCTTGGATGTCGGCCAATATAAAGGTGGAACATTTATTAATAAATAATAAAAATGAAATTAATAGATTTTTTGTATGCCATTTGATATACTATAAAAATAATAGTTGCGATAATCGTAACCCTCCTCCCGCGTAACCCTCCTCCCGACGGGAGGAGGGTTACGATTATCGCAACTATAAAAATAATAGAATTATGGTATTTTCGTATGAAATTGTATTTAATTTTAATTGTCACAATCCAAATTAAATTTAACTTGAAAATGAGCTTTTTAACTTAATATAAAATGGATTCACCAACCCAGTGAAGTCAAAGAAAGCACATGAATTCGCACAAAATGCCTGATATTGACAAAATACTTTTTTTATATTTTTTTTAAATACCTTCCACAGAAACAGAAACTTATATTTGTTGATGTTTGATTTGATTTGATTTAAAATGGTTGATTAAAATCCAACCATCGCAGCCAACAGCTGAATTGTGGTCGGATTATATTAACAATTTCACACAAATATTTACCAATTAAGCTTTAAAAAGAGAATAAACAAAAGCAATACAAACAATAGCAGTCAGCTGTAAAACTATGTTATAAATTAACTGAAAAATTGACAGTTATTCATTGATATGTAGGCTATATGACAATTGTTATGACAGAGAGCTGTAATGGGTACACATGTATTTACTATGGATGTAGACCCATTAACTGGGGCGCTGTACTCCTTTTTTTGAAATTTTGACATCATCGGTCGTACTAGTAATCAAATTTCTGTTTATTTTTTATCACTTTTCCTTTCTATTGATTTAGAGAGACCAAGCTGGGCTTTCAGTCATCTCTGCAGCCCTACAAGATCTTGGAGGTTGTATTATCCCAGTTCATGCAATCATCAACCAAAGTCACGACCTCACAACAAGTCTCCAATCTGTCTTGGCATCATCTTCTCAAAACCTCACCAGAACTTCCAAAATGTGCACACCACCATTGGAGCAAATCCGTCCATCTACTGATGACCTATCAACAACATCTATAAAGATGGGGTCAAGAAAAGAGCCAGAGGATAAGACAGATAATGATTCAACTCAGAAGGAGAGATACAAGCGAGAAAAGATCCCAAGTTGTACCTTCCTTCCATTTTCATCTATAATGGACCATTATGTGAACTCCGTGGAACCAAGAAGTGTATCTCGGGAAACGAACACACGACTAAGACTGTGCACAAACAAAGGTAGCTTTAAAGGCAGGATACTTTAGTAATTGTCAAAGACCAGTATTCTCACTTGGTGTACCCCAACATAAGCATAAAATAACAAACCTGTAAACATTTTGGGCTCAATTGGTCATAGAAGTTGCAAGAAAATAATAAAAGAAACAAAACCACCCTTGTTGCATAAAATTGTGTGCTTTCAGATGCCTGAGAAAGGCTTGATTTGAGTAAAAATTACCTCTTTCTCTAAAATTACATTACTTCAAAGGGCATCGCTTCTAATGATGTTTTATAATATCAACAGCTCTCCAGTGCTCTTAACCAAGTAAGTTTTTCATGGTATTTAATTTTTTTGAGTATTACTAGAAGTACACACTTCCTTTAAAAATAACATCAGACATCTGTAGATGTTTGCTGATCAGTGAAGAAATTCCACAGGGAGCCTTTTTGACTTCCAAGATCTTTGTGAGAATTTTTGTTCATCCATTTTCAAAGAATGATTTGGACTGAAATGTCTCAGTGTTCACATACATGAATGAAGAAAGGGAAATAATCTTTTCTTGGAAATGATATCCATGCCCCTTCAAGAAGAAAATTCCAGACATGCATATTGCAGAATCTCAGGTTTCACTTTTGTTGATGTTCGTGAAGAATTTGAAAGTTTGTTATTGACTATGCTAATGTGTTTGATAACCATTGACCAGTGGAACAGTTTTATTCACTAAATTTGATTAACCACCACAATTCTTCAAATTAAATAGTTCCTTGGACAATGGTTCTTGACTATAATAAAAAATTGAAGTTAAACTTTATTCCAGTGAGAAGCAGTATCCATTATAAACATTTACAAGCAGAATAATTGAAATGTCGCTACTTGCCCTCATTTTGCAGTGAGTTACTCCTGAGGAGGCAACGCCACTTTAAAAAATGTAAATTTAAGGGAACTTTTGTAAGTACAAGGATTGTCTTAGACGACGTATACAGAAAGATGCCAGGACCAGGCAACTGTGGGAAGTCTTTAGATAAATTTAACAATCATTTTTTCATATACAAATGTTTAAAATGTCACTCATATTGCAGATGGACACAAATCAATGCCAAGACCCACCCAAGGCAACGGTGTGAAATCTTTATATGAATGTTACAATGATGTTAAACAAATGTTCAACTAATTTTGCAGATGGGCACCTTACAGATTTATGTCAGTTAGAGTTACACCCACTAGCCAGGAGATCTTCGATGACCTCTTCACCTTCAAGGTCCACCAAATCAAGCCCAACAAGAAATTCATCAACCAAGCTGTCCATCTCAACTCCAAGATGGAGTCAATCGTTCCACATCGATGATTCCACTAACTTGAAATCAGCCTCAACTTCAAGCGATTGCCACAACATCGGCAAAAGTACACAAGAGGACAGAGTGACCATCCGAGCTCAACTGGCCCTGGGTGCTGTACCTATTAACCAATACCAACCCACTGCTGTGTATTCATGCACTGGCCTTACTATAAATACATCAACTACAGAAGATAATTACAAACCAGAAGGACAGGTCAAAGGCCACAGTGAAGTCAAACTTTCAAGTTGGTTCAAGGATGCCATGGTTGGCCTCAGCCGTCAGAGGAAAGTCTTGGTAAGTAAAAGGTGGTGTGAGGTTAAAAAGTTATTTTTCATTATATTTGAACCTTTTAAACTAAATTGTGAAAGTAATACATTATCATTGTTAGGAATATTGTGCTTTCGTTGTTGTCATTTCGATTGAAAAGAATTTCTTTTTTCGTTAGCATATTGAATATTAAGAAGTACAAAAAAGATAAATTTATCTGTAACACCAAATTTGATGGCTCTATTTTAATTTGTAGTTGGTAGACATGCCAGATCCAGAGACTTGTATACCGGTCTCTGCAGTGTTAGAGCCCCTCACATCCATCACTGCCTCTCTTCGCATCTTGAAAGCATTGTCAGTGCCTCGACAAGCCTCTTCTCAAGAGACGCTCCTTGAGGAGGAGGATAATGATGGGAAAAGAAATAAAAGGAAGAAAAGTGAAACAGACGATGATATTATGAGGATAACTGAAATCACTAAGGAGTGTATCAAGAATCATCGCAGCACAAAATGTAAAAAACATCTGAAAGGTAGATTAGTCTTAATCTCATTTTCTGGTGCTTATCAGTTTAATCTTTCTTTAATCCTACAATCACTTGGTAAATGTTCAATCAATCAATTTAACTTTTTTCTTTCTATTTTGAGCGTGAAAATGTGGCTTACCTACATACAAATGTACAAGATCCTTTTGAAAAATTGATCCACATTCTTTGCTCTTCTGTATTTAATGAATTGCCTCTAACTTTCAGGCAAGCTCTAAAATGGCAAATAGTTAGGTTGTGGGTTCAAATCCCACACGGGTAATATTCCTATATCGTGTTTTTATTTTTTTTAATTTTTAACAGGACTTTTGGGGGTTGGGGAGTGCTCAACACACAATCATGCATCGGTGTATGAGTAAAACACAAATAATAAAAATCAAATGTGTGTAAACTAATTACATTTTTCAATTTCTACCCAAATATTTTGTATGCAGGCAGCAAGAATAGACTTGACACAGTCTCGCCATCTCCCATGCCTTGTGAGACAGTCTCATTCCGTCCTCATCTCCTAGAATCATGGTTCTCTTACTCATCATCAGGTGGAGCGTCAACCAGACTGATTGACGAACTACTCGGGTGAGTACTTTCAAACCAAATGTGTTGTGATGTGATACCTATTTTAGCACATTTAAAAACATTCATGACTTTTGGACTCAAAAGCAACCTAGGCCTTTTTGCCTACAGGTGACCCTCAATCCTCCAATATCCTCCTCTCCTATGTCACTCCACACCAAATTGTTTGGACTTGCATAAGATTGGAATTCCTGACCCAAAGCATTTGTTATGTAGGCCTACAGCCCTCACTCCTTCTGATTCCTTCATTTTGGAAAGAGGATGTAGAAGATTTTTGGATAGTAAGGGATTAAACAAATGTAAGGCCGTATTCAAATTGTCGGCTACAGCTACGGCTATGACTGTTGCTAAGGGTGTTGCTAAGGATGTCCTATGCTTCAGTGCCATGATGACATTGTGATCAAGCCACAGCCAAAGCCACAGTCGTAAATTTAAACACTGCCTGTGATTAAATTAATTTGACATTTGACAAGTTGAAAAACTGATTTTTTTTCTTTTTCTTAGTATTCCACATTATGACAAACTTTCTGAGCCCACTCAGTGTACCTCAGTCAACCAACTCCTTCAAAACCTTGAAGAAGTATACAGCGGAAAGCCTGGCACTATCAGTAATCAGAATACAGCCATGAAGAGTGCTGAACAAGCAGAAGTGAAGCCAGAAACACAGGCTAAGCAACCAACTGTGGGTAAGAAACCGTTTAGTTTATTTTAAACACATTTAATGGTATTTTGGCTGGTCAGCGTTTTCTAGAAGCAAACTCGGAGCCCCATTAGTACGAACTGTTGCTTAGCAAATTAATGTGCTTATGAATAAAGCTCAAGTAATAAACCACAAGGGAAACAGACTGGGTAAATTTATTATTATCTTTGGGTTGACCAAAGACAAATTGACTTTGAGTAGAATTTGAATCTGCGACCTCTGTTGTGCCGGTGCTCTGAGTCAAAACAGGCAGGCCAAATCCTGCTCTAGTCAATTTTTCTTTGTTCAACCCAAAAAGGACTAAAGTTGTTACACACTAGTCACAGCAATGTGAGTTGTAGGACATATTGCTTGATAACTCATTTCTGCTTAACAATCAATGTCTTGTTGGCAAATTTTTGTTTGTGTTCCAGCTTTAGGGGTTTGGGGCCCACTTGCCTACAGGTAACCTTAATCCTCCAATATCTTCCTCTATTATGTCACTTCACACCTAATTGTTTGGACTTGAATAAGATTGGATCGCTTGACCCAGTGATAAGCAATCATTTGGCCAGGCTGGAAATGGACACTGGACCACAGGCCAGACATGCCAGAGGCCAGTGATTTTAGCATCGGGCCAGATGACTGGACAAGTCCGACTGTGTTGTATTTCTTTAATTAAATAACAGCATTGTGTAACAAAATCATCTACAAAAAAAGTTTACGTTCACATGCTGACTTCAAATCTGATAATTATCTTTCAATTCTGTTGAGCATCAAAGTACAATGTGTACTTACCAATATGAGACAAATTACTTAAATCTTGTCTTGTTGCTTGTCCAAATCAAACAGTTTATATGTGTAAACTGTGTCGAAATTCTCACTTTGATTTGGTCTTATATAAAAGATTCAGGGCCAGTGAAAATCTTGGCTTCAAGCACTGCGATCTTGTGGAATTCCCCACCAAACTTTAGCCCTGTTTTGGCCTTCAACCCTCACTCTTTCTGAATGATTCATTTTGGCAAAGAGGATAGAAGGACTTTAGGGAGGGTTAGGGTTAAATCATCATCATCAGGCTGTGTCATCCATTTTTGGATGAAGCCCTCCTCATGCAATTTCCATTCTCGTCTCCTACTTCAGGGTTAAATCAAGCCCTACCTAATGTTTTTGTTTTTATGTTTCAAGATGCCTGTCCTGCACGGCAGAGCCCTCGTCTCAAGCGTAAGAAAAGTATGATCAACGTCGGTTTCCGCACGGAGAAAATCATGTCTAACAGTATCCGTATACAGACAACGAAGGAACCAAGCCCACAGAAGAAAGGAGAGAAGGAAAACAGGGTACCAGGCAGAGAGAAACCCAAAACATCAAACTTTGGTAAGAATTTTTCATTAATATCGGGTTCTACAAGCAGTTACTTACCAAAGCTGTCTTATTCATTGTTGTTTACCTCCTGCACTGACATCACATAGGGCGTGTCGTGGCCGAGCGGATAAGAACACCGCACTCAAGCTCTGGTGTTTCTGATCAGCAGTGTGGGTTCGAGTCCCGGCTGTGACACTTGTGTCCTTAAGCAAGACACTTGGGACGTTAAGCCTTAGGTCCCATGTGTTGTGTAATGCACGTAAAAGAACCCAGTGCACTTATCGTAAAGAGAAGGGGTCCGCCCCGGTGTTCCTGGTTTGATTGGCTGCATATTGCGCCACAGCACCTTGTAAACCATTACATGGTGCTATGCAAAGGAATAGGTCTCATACTTCAAACACGTAACTCCACATACCTTGTAGGAAAAATACTGAGCGCTTTGAGACACCCATCGGGAGTAGATAAAGCGCTATATAAGAACTGCGTATTATTATTATTACTGTCTGCGTATGGTCTGCCTTTTCTGGAGTTGAATTCCATGTAAAGATGTGGTGCACATCTACTCACTAACATTTCTCCTAAAACACACTTTCTTCTCGTGTTTTGAGTGCTGCGGCCTGGGCCTTGTAGTGGTTTTCCACTTAGCTTCCTAATATTATTTCCATTGTTGTATTCTCTTTGCCCCATTCTCTGAGTGCTTTGCAACTCTAGGAAAAGGTGCTTTATAAATTGTTATTGACTTTGTTATAGATAGTTCCCAGTAGACGCCATCTTTACGGGCAAATCGCATTTTGGCTTGCAGGCGCGTCAAGCGCTCAAATTATTAACGCAGCCGCGTCATTCACTAACCAATCATGCAATGAGTTTTGTGAAATGTGCGCGTGTTGCACGCCGTTCTCACGCGTAACGCATGACTGTGTGTTCCAAATTGCCCGTAAAGATGGCCGATTTATGTCATATTGCAACCTATCTATTATTATCTGGTGATTTGGGTCAATAGACCAAGTAGTTTGTCTTATACTGGATTTTCAATAGTGAAAAATTTACTTAATTTTCTTGTATTAACCAAATCCATATCATGCCCTGATAATGTTTCCTCCAATAATTGTCATTTAGGAATAGGAAGTATTCAAACATTATTTCTTGTGTTCCCTGTTTGTTTGTTTAGAATGTCCAAAGTTGAAATCAGAGGAAGATGTTATTGATTGTCTCCAAACCAACTATGAAAAAACTCTTAATGAGGTGAGTTCATGTTTCCAGTCATACTCATTGCATTACTGTCAGGAGTGTTCCTTACAATTTCAAGGATATGGTTGATAACTTAAAAAGAGAGTGAAACAAACTTTAATGACCTGTAAAATAGAACAGTGTCTTTTTACAGGTGTTTTTTTTTATGAGGTGCAAATTATGGCGGCAAGTGCAGAGGCATGTTCTGAGAGACATACCTGGTTATGCTCTAATTGTCACATTTTATACACTTTTGTATCCATTTTAAACTTTAAATAAAAAAATAAAAAAAATTAACTAACATTCGTTTTACTCTCAGGCTTCTTGTGGGATACATTTTGTCCAATTCATGACAAGTATTGTCCTCTCCTACCTGAAAAGTGATCACTCCAATTCCACAGAAAGTGACGCAGTGGTGAGTTTTAATTTCATTCAAATACATCCTAAAATAATTTGTTTCAATTTGTTTTATTTATGTTTTTCAATTCAATTCAATTCAATTCAACTTGGTTTATTGTACAATTAAAAAAACAACTGGAAAAAAGTGCGAAGACTAAATGTTTCAAGTTTAAAAAGATAACAGTAAAAATAAAACCTTGTTTGGGATTTCAAATGTTTGTTTTGTGTATGACGATTGCAAAGTGAATTTTAATTGAATTACTTTCTAATAGTTATTTGTGCAAATTTCCTGAAACTTTTGATCAACCTTGACCATTGGCAAATCTAGTGAGTGGGTGGGTGGTTTGGAGAAGGGGTTGGAGGCGAATGGAAGGCCACCATTACAGTTTGCCATCAAATAAACAGGGTTCCTTTCTCATACCCTGGACCACCACTGGGTTTGTACTTGTGTAAAGTAAGCCATAAGGCTTGATCAGATCTTAGTATCTACATCAATCCACTGTAGGAATTAATCATTTAGAGCAATATTGGGGCCTACTATGCAACAAGTGGCAACAGACAGCGCAGGATAGAGTGAAATGGAGAATTGGTGAAGAGGCTTTCCTCCTGCAGTGGAGTGAAATAGGCTAGAAAGAAGAAGAAGATGCAACAAGTGACAACTATAATGTGTCACTTCTCTCATCTCCCCAGATGAAAGCCAGGGACATCCTGACCAAGACCTTACTAGTCTCCAGTAACCAGCTGCGAGAGAAATACCAATCCCTCACTGATGAACCAAGTAAGCTCCTAAGAGTACAGGAGACGGAGCTACAGGTCCTGCTGCGGCTGGAGATGGAGGCTGTATCACCCACAGAGGTAACGCCAGGGAAGCAGAAGATTTCTGGGACTGATGATGGAGCTGGGAAGGAGGATGACGGGAGAGGTGGAGAGGACAGCGATGAAAATGAAGGGCCAAAGCTGCCAGAGAATGTTCAAGCTTCAGTGGATGAGGTATGGGAAAGTCTACATTTAGACTTTATGTAATAGAACATTTCGTCGGCTCAGTGCTATATTCGTAATGATCAAAAGTTCACAAAATAAAAAATGCGTATCAATTTGAACAAATAAATCAAAATCAACAAAGAAATGTTTTACTTAAAAAATGAATGTTTCTTTTTGCCAAACAAATACTTTGATGAGCACTCTTGAACAATAAACCCCATTAACCAAGAGCTCCCAAATATGCAAAAGCAATTTTATGAAACCCATACAAATTGCACTAATGACCTTATTGTCTTGAGCAGACGACTTATACTTTATTTGATATACCATTTATACCGAATTTTACGTTTTTTTTTTTTTTTCAGACTGTTTAATAGACCACCTATAGTTACTATCAGGGTCGAAGTCCAAATAACACTACTAGTAATAACTGGATTTATATAGCGTCAAAATACCATGGTACAAAAGGAATAATTTGTAGATTCTTGAGGGTCTGTTTGGACAAAACAGTCTCTGCATTTTTGATGGGGACGGGTAGGAGGACAGCAATGGAAAATGCTCAGTAATCTGGGCCCAATTTCATGAAGCTGTTTAGCAGAAAATACTGCTTGGAAAATGTCTTTGCTTAGTAAAAAAAAATTAGCGTTGCACCAGTCGCAACAATGTTAACTTTATGGAATGTTGGCAGGTAACCTAAGTCTGCTAAGCAAAGTTTGTCTGTGCTCACAGGCTTTATGAAATTGGGCCCGGCTTGTTTGCATAAATTGTTTACTTTAAAAGTAGTTAGCATCAGAACTTCAATGGGAGTAACAGCAGTGAGATGCCACATAAATGTTTCTTTGACAGTTGATCCTGTACAGGGTTACATATGGTGTACAAAAGTGGACAGAGTGGGGATATTGCTGTGCTAGCATTATTGGTTCTTAAAAATTGGCGATCACAATCAACAGGTTCAATCTTGTTTTTTGTTTTATAATACATTTCCTCTTCCTTGAGGAAGCAATGATCCCACAAAGCATTGATATTGAGACTAAAATGAGTGAGTCGACCTCTTTCATAATTTCCATGTTTTCAGATTGTAAGATTTCTACGGACCGTTCCATTTCTTGCTGATCCAACTCGGTTAACTTCCTTCCTGTCTGAGACGCTTGTACACAAGTAAGTTTCAAGACATACTAATAATTGTGTTATTGTAATTTAAGAATATTTGTTCACCTTTCAATCTTAGTAGGTTCTTTCTGTTTAGCCTATGAGAGACTCTGCTTGGGTCAAAGTTAGGGTTGTGATTATAAACGTTTTCCTAAACAGTTGAACGGCACTTGTGACTTAAGGTTAGCGCTTAACTGTTTCTATCGATTCCAATCCAAACTATGAGCGGATCTGTAAATAAGCAAATGTCAACACTCTTTCCAAGATCCACCAGGTTTAGAAATAGAACACTATAGACCATGTTACATTTGTTTACAGAGTGGTGACCTTGTACATTCTAAAGCGTTTCCTGCAGGGCAAGATACTACACAGGCCATATGGGAAAATTTACATTTTGTGTCATAATTTTCACATAAATTCAAAATTTACAAAAGCAACAGCTGTACAGCTTTTGAGATGTCCCCCCTTTCTTCATATCAAAAGTTGAGAAAAATCAGACAGTGCAATCTTCACAAAACATAAGATTTGTTGTTTTCTTCCATTGATCTGTGTACAAATGTGCCTGCAGGAAGTCCAGGCTCTGTGGCTCTTTTGTAAACATGTGATGTCACAGGTCACATCGTCTATACCCAGTCTTAACAGTCACAAAACCACAAACCACAGGTGTAGATGGTGTACAAAGCAAAGTGTGTAAAAACTGTTGGGGATTGATAATAATTTATTACATTTTGAAGGGGATTAAGATAAGACAGTTCCACCAACAAAAGGGATGTCAACCATTCTCCCCAGATGTCATCTGGGGCTAGCATTTTCAAGAAAAGGAAGGTCCGTTTTGTTTATTTATTTTGTTTTTTTAACTATTGGCTTTGGTTGATTGTTGTTGTTTTGGTTTTTTTCAATTTGTACCACAGGTCATTTTGGTTGGTAAGCAGTTTGTAACAGCTAATTATTATGTTTAAAACAAAAATAAAATTATTCCTAAAGACACTGATGGGGGTCTTCTTATCATGCTCATTATTTTTTGTTTGTTTATTTGTTTTCATAAATAGCTATGCAGATTCCTTGCCCCACATCTTACGAGCCATCTATGACGATCTGATGCAGCCGATGCCATCCATCCTCCTCTCTCCAAACAATGAGGAATCAATTTCATCAGTCCAGACCCTCCCTCCTCCATCTTACAAATCTTCTTCATCTCACGGGTCGTTTGCTGAACCATCTGTTTCTAGCATTAGGTATGAAGTGTAGTTGATCTTCTTCATTATTATGTCCCTTGAATGACTTCTTGTCAGTCTAAACACCCACCCTCCTCTAAGCTGTGAGGTGGCTGTATCAAGCCCTCTAGACCCTCTCTCCTCCATCTTATAAATCTGTACATGTTCAGCTGATCAACATCTTATCTTAGTCTCTTCTTAGTTTTTACTCTCCTCAGTCCAGATACAGCTGACTGAAACTATTATGATGTTCTTGTTAACAGAACCAGGTCTCTCGTTCGTCACCCAAGCCTTGCTGACATGGGAACAAAAAGAGTTATCCCGATCCCATCAAGGAATGCTGCCAAGAAAAAGGTATGTCAAAGGCATTTCATTTTACAACTCTGTAGTAATTATTTGAAACAAAAATACGACTCTTGATAATTCGGGTTTAATATTTCAAACAGTTATTTTTACAATCAAAAGAAGAAATATTTTGTTTCTTTTATTTTAAAGGAGCAGCCGAAGCAAAAGGTTGTGAAAGATGGTAAGTTATTCAAATTTATTTATATTGTACCAGAAGTTATTTCTCTTTTTAATAAATATTTATTGAATAAAAGTTGTTGGTGGGTGTATAAGTACGAATAAAATGCCTCTGATTGGAAGGAGTAATGGTGTAAGCAAAGCCATTTTCTTCCATGGACCTACTGGTAGTCATTGGTTATTTGGGAAATTAAATCTGCAAATTTCTCATTCAGAATTGAACCACCATTTTGTAACTCCGATGCTTTCTCCTCTGTTTACAGACTTTCTTTGTGCATCCGTACTTGAGTCTGATTTATGATTTGTTGGCCCTTATTAAATAGCCTGAAAAGTCTAAAGCCTAAACCATATTTGTTATTTGTGGTTTAGCTCTTGTACTCATTAAAATTGTCCTTACAGGTGCAAAATATCATCCCTGGATATGTTATTCAAGCTCAATGCTAGTTGGCATCACAATTTGCAGTTAAGATGAAATAGAAACTGTTTGTGTATGATTTTATTGCCATTGTACCCATACATGGTTGTGTGTTAAACACTTTACACTCGGTACTTATCCAAACCCTGTGAAAAAGATCCTTAGGAACATCACACTCGGTTGGGATTCGAACCCAAGACTTTTGCCATTCTAGATAAGATGTTTTACCACTAGATCACCGAGTTTGCTGATAGTTATGGGCAGTTTGAATCCTTTGTTTTAGCAGCAGGTACCGCAATGATTTTAATATATTTTTAATTTGCAATAAAGTGAATATCATTTTCACAGGACTCTGGAAAGTACTGAGTATACAGTGCTTAACACACATCCGTGTATGGGTAAACCAAATAACATTCTTTATCACCGATGGAAACTTAACATCTATTAAGATACAAATAATTTGTTTATTCATTTTCATGCAACTTTTTAGATGTTCAGTTCCTCTTTTTTTCCTACTGCCATAAAAATTGTGTGAAAAAGTTTTGTATGTTAGGTGGTTTTGTCTACTTTCACAATAACACATTTGCATGTCTGTTTCCTGATAGATGAGGCGTCCAGTGCCAAAACTGTCCGTCGCAATCTCTTCATGGGAGGGGCTAAGCAAAGCCCCAAAAAGGGAGGCAGTAAACTCCCGAGACGACAGAGCGTTGCAGTGATGCAGAATATTCATAACACAAGGTATGAGAAACCTCGGAATCCTAGTTTAGCCAGAAAAATCATTGAATTAGGGGTTCAATAAGGGAAAATTGACTAGAGCTCAACTTGAACCTGTTACCTCCCGATTAACGTGCTGGTGCTCATTCAACTTAGCTATCTAGCCCTATGTTGGTGGTCTCCCTATTTTGTCAATATTTTTGTTCGGGGAGTGCCAGTCAGAAGCCATTCAACCTGTAAGTGCTGTGTAGCCAGGGATCACACCCAAGTTTACAATACAACAAGGGAAGTGGCAGCAAAGGGGTCACGTTATTGTTTGAGAGACATTTTGAAGACTGTTAACACCTTTCAAATAGTGCTGCTATTGTGGTTGTTTAACCTTAGAAATACAAGCAAGAACAATTTATTGTGTTTGTTCTTAGGAGAAGTCCACGTAGGCGCACCCCAAGGAAATCAGATGCTCTGTTAGTGTTGAAGACTCGGGTTGTCAAGGAAACACCGGGCAAGAAGCAAGTCCTGCAGGCGATGCTTAAGAAACAAGAACGCGCAAGGTAAGTGTTATTCATAGAGGTTGAACCATTCGACTTGGCTCACAGACATTTTTTTCCCAAAGTTGTTGTTTTCTTTTTCAATCTGAGAATTTGGTCTGAAAACAACAGCCAACTCTTAGAGTGGATGATGCCTGAGATCATCACACAATCAAATAACTAACATGCTGCGGTTTCAAGTTGATTTGCCTCTTACTGTAGTTCACCATTGTTTGTTTGAACCAGGACAATTTCTACAGCTGGTGGGGAGATGGTTGTACCTCCAACTCCTTCATCAAGAGTCGTACAAGAATCACCGTTAAAATCTGTGCAAGGTTAGTGTATAGTATACAAATATTGACTGCTTCAAGAGCTATTGTTAAAGCTACGACTTCCAAGGTTATCCCTGGAGCAGTTTATTTTTCCTCTGAGAAATTGACGGCTTTGACTCCCGAGGTGATCCCCTGAGCATTTTAGTTTAAAATAGACTGCTGTGTGGATCATTTCTTTAAATTTCGCATTTACACACAAATCTAATGGCGTGATAGATACAACCTGCTGGGCCAATTGCTATGTATAAAACCCGTCTCAAGATACAACCTTGTTTTGACATTGTTTAAAAAAAAAAAATTAATCAATCAATCAACTGAATATATTTTTCTAAAGTTGATAATTATGTACATTTAAAAAGAAATTGTTGTAAATTTTTTTTTTAATAAACTATCTTTTTATGAAGTTTCAAAGTACAACAAAAAATAAGGCAACGAAGTGCTCAAGACTAGTTTTAATCAAATTGCAAACAGCTGGGCCGAAGTTAATGGCACTTGTCAACCTTACCACAGCTTTCCGCCCCATGAAAAACAGACAGTCATGAGATTTAGGTGCAGAATTCCTTGGTATGCAAAGCCATGTAATTAGGTCCTGGTGTCTAATAACTTTTAACTCATAGTCTATCACTCAGTCCCCTTCTTCTGAATGTCATTAGAATCAATTCAATTCAATTCAATACGACATCCTCAATGACAGTAAATACAATTTGTATAAGAAAAAACGTAAACAGTAGTTTCTAGCAGAAATCAATATAACATGTTTACAGCAAGTAAGGATAATATAATTAGTTTTACGTGAAAAACAAATATATATTTTTGTATTATATCAAATAAGTAAAGGATCTTTTATGGTTAATATTGCAGCATCAAATGTACGCCGTAGTCCACGCATCAAACCCAAGCATCCCGGCCATCGACGTAGCTTCTACTCTCTAAGCAGCTCAACTGATCTGAAACAGGCGCGTGACCTTGCTTCAAGGATATCTGGCAAGACATCACCAATGCCATCTTCAAACAAATCAATGAAGACTGCAAGTAGGAAGTCATTCCTGAGTGAGATCTTCAGTCCAGGGACTTTAAAGGGCATAACAGGACGTCCAATTGGGTTTGAATCCCCAAGTAAGAACATGCAATCCCAAGATGGGTTGGAGTCCCTGAGTAGGAATACACGCTCTCAAGTTGGTGTCGCACCACCTAAAGAATCCCTTACAAAAACTGATGCAGGAAGCAGCCCCGAACAGCTGAGTAAAGGAAAGGGACTGTTTAAAACACCCATCCGAACACCAAGACGTATTAACTTTAACTCACCCACAAAGAGCAGTTCTAGTTTGCCAAAACAAACTACCGGGTCTTCAAGTACAGATAGTGTCCCAATCAAGAATGAGGCCCAAGTGTTGAATCTTACTGACGGCAAGTCAGTTGTCCCTCTGCGTTCATCACCCAATGACAAATCAAAACCTCCAAATGATGTCAGAGCTTCTCCTACGTCAAAGGTCACTCCAAAGTCAAGTGGAAAAAATCAAGGTTCTGCACAATGTTTGAGCAAGTCTCCTAATGATAAACAAGAGCGGTTACAAACTAAAAAGTCCCCTGTAACTGCCAAGTTTGAGCTAACTGTTGAGGGGAAAGACTCATCATTGGAAACACCTGAAAAATCCTCACTGAAAGAAACCGACATCCTAACTCCAAGTAGAAGAAGTTTAAGACTTCTAAAATCTCCTGATCAAACTCTTGATCCAGTAGTTCATCCTAATTCACAACCAACAGGAAATGACAATCCAACGATCAAGGCATCACCAGGAGATGAGTATGTAATTACCCAAAATAACTTTCTTAAAATCTCCATGAGTAGAAAGCGTAAAGTGACAGATAGAAGTCCCTCGCCGAAGTCTCAAGTTATCGTTAACACACCATCACCTCGCAAACGGACAAAGTCGATAACTCCGAGCTCCCTCCACAAGTGGCAGCGACGAAAGAAACCTAGGTATGAGTCACCAGAAAGATCCAACTTAACTCTTATCCAGAAGATAACACCACCTTCTATTAAACGCAAACAATCAAACACCACCCCTTCTCCATCACAGTCGCCAAAGTTTGGAAGAGTAACTCCACTGTCCAAACAACGATTAAAAGCGCTCAGCTCCACAAAGAAGCTAAAATCTAAAACACCTGAGGATCTAACACGGAAATGTACTAAACAGACTAAACTTGGAACAGTGTGTAAAGCAAATGTGAATCTTTTAACACTCATCACGGATTTGGACTCCCCAGATACCAGCAAGATGCAAACACGTAGCCGCTCACGAGAAGACAACTCAAAATCGGCTGAGAAAGATACTCAATCCGTCCCACAAGAACTGGAGTCATTCACCTTCTTGGACACTCACTTAGATGACTCAGATGATGATGTGGACTTTCCAAAACTCGTCTCACCCCCTCGTAAATCTGCATCCAAGAAACCACACGAGGAGGCTTCAGATTGTGGAAATCCTCTCGCCGCATCTCACAGATCATCCGAGTTGTTGGTAAGAAGCTCCACTTCGGTTTTTCCTTCTGGGGAGGAAAGCTTCGTCTTAGCAGACGAGGTATTCCTGCAAGACTCGCCCCCATCTGGCTCAAAGAAACTACGAGTCACCACACCATTGACCACAGATGGACTATTTGCATTAATGAACTCACCCATGGTGTCGTCAGCCACAGATAAGGTGCCCTTAAGAACCAGAGTGTCCTTCAACCACCCAACGAGTAAGTCCAAAACATTCCCACTTCCTGGATATTTTCATTTCTTGTCAAACTGTTCTTACATCTGTATTTGTGAAACAATTTTGCTGCTACTAATAACATCCATAGATTATCGGCTTCATTGAAATTTAAATACATCAATGTTTTGGGGAAAAGTAAATTCATACCCGTCCCCTAGTGTTCAAAACACACCATACAAACAACCTGTAGAAAAACTTGGCAAACTAACTGGTTCCCTGTTTAGTGACAATGAAAAACATGTTGTGTTTTGTCAGGGATTTTATTCACAATCCAAGGCTGTGTCTGAATTGGTGGCTATGGCTACGGCTGGATCGCCTTGTGATCATGCATTGCAGTCTAGGACAATCCTTAGCAACACTCTTCTCAATAGCCGTAGCCATAGCCGCCGATTCAGATACGGCCATTATACTCGCTTGACAATTGCTGCAAAAAAACCAGTGATTTGTTTTTTGGGTTTTTATTTGCAGTCATTGGGTAGAAGGGGGAGGGGGTGTCTTCAAATGCTATTTTCTAGCTGTTGACTGTACTTCTATAAACTTTATAGTTAGTGAAATTGAAATTGAATCTAATCAAATTTTTCCCCCAATCGATAATTACAAACTCTATATTTTACCTTGACAAGTGAACCCCAAGAACTCTCATTGTCTATATCACAAGAAAAGAGTTTCCATTTTGGCAAAATGGAAAAGTGAGCTATTTTATAACTGATTTGATGAATAATTCTTGGCTTGGATATGTTTTTCTTTTTAAGGAAAGGGAGGTCGGCAGCTTTATCCAACAGGGTCCCAATCCTCATCATCTCTGGATATGAGGCGTCTGAGTGGCAACAGTCCAGTAGGTAAGAGTGACAAGACCTGAGATTGAGATGGTATTCACGCTGTATACAAAGAAACTGAAAGGTTGTTAACTAATGTAGTGCTATGAGGTCTATATAATTCCACTGTACCAGATGTTATTATTGAACCATCTTGGAAGGGGCATGGGAGACTTAAGGATGCCAGGTGCCAATAGACATATTATGTAACGTTTGATGAATGCTTACCTAGCACTGAGCATGGGCACGAGTCTAAGAACAACACATTTACCTGTCAAGTCTGCTGCCACCTAGTGTTCCCAAAGTCTCCCATTAGTTACATGTAGACCATCATTTGTTCAGTAGTCCCTCTTGCATACGACATTACAATGTCAAACAGCGCCCTCACTGAGGTCAAAGGAAGACCTATCATTGGCTGAGAATTGTTTATGGTGCGTACAAACAGGCACATTTTCATTGCTTATTCTCAGCGATACATATAGCAGCCTATGCAAGGTGTCTATTGAGATATGATGTTTTTTTGCAGTGATGTTATTGTATTAGTCTTTCATTGGGGACAAACTATTTAAGTTTGGGCCTTGACTGATGGATAATCCTATAAAACACTGTTTAGACTCAATGGTGTTGAAATCCCAAGGAGTGTACAGCCATTTACAGGCATGCAACTCTTCAGCCGAAAAAACCCCGGAAAATTACCGATCAACGATGTCTTTCCTGGTGGACGCCATCGTTATTTTTCGAGCAAACACCTATCGATCGCGTGGTTCACTTGCACTCTTACAGCGTCTGGTTTCCGCCGCATCCCCTTACACAAATAGCAATAAAAAACACTACGGAGCCAGACTGTGCAAAAAATAGTGTAGAAGGTATGCTGTACGAGGAGAACTTGTGTCTGGACTGTGTAAACTTCTGCGGAGCCAGACTTTAAGAATCCTGAACCTTTATTTCTTTTCAATAAGCAATGTTTCCTTCAGCGGGATTTTTTTTCATGCAGTGTGATTTTCTTTTACGCAGATTTTATAAAAAGCGGAAATCCGCCGATCCGCGGAAGAGTTGTATGCCTGCATTTATGAGCTGAATTCTCACTTGTCCATTTACCATCACGTGCCATGTTCCATTTTGGCCGTTTACCAAGCTGGCATGCCGATATTCAAGCAAATGGTAAATGCGCATACGTAGTAGACCGTCGCATGGGCAAAAGTCATGCACAGGGTAAATGCGTATGTGTAGTACACTGTCACATGTGTAACAGTCTACTATGCGTACTTTACGTAGAAATTGTTGAACAATTGTTGAACAATGCTTGTACATTGACATGAAAAGATTGTGGCACACAAATGTCATGATTCACCAAGCTCAATGATGCCTATAGAGAAGTACTAGGTGTAGTAAAACAAATAAAACTTTGTTTATTTTGGGTGGACAGTCTACATTAGCTCCCCTCGGTGTTGACAGTTGACAAACTAGTTTCCTATACCTCAAACAATGTTAAATTTGTATAACTAATCAACTAAAATGTTCCGACTTTATGCCCAGAACAGCAACGCCTCAATTGACTCTTCGTTAAACTTGGACATCCTACTTTTTCATTTGGCAACAATTTAAAGGTATGAAAGTAAGCAGCTGTTTAGATTTGAGATCCTAAATCATGGCTTACACACTGTTCAGGGCCTCATGATAATGTGCTTACCAATCACAGTCTTCATCTGTATAAAACAATACCTAGTTTTTATCTAAACTGTTGATTGAAATAAGATTGAGATTTTCCACAATTTTTCTAATGAGCATTATCAACAACAAAATAATACTAACTACTGTTTTTTATATATAACTTTGGTGGTTTAACTTGTGTTTGTAAATATTCACTCAAAGATTTTGCACATAGTGTTTGTAATCAAAATTAAAGATTATTTGAAAGGAAACACATTGAATATCGCATTGTTTTCATATAATGAAATCTGTTAATTTATAGTCATTACTCTCTTGATTAATGTGGATTAAATGTACAATTGCAGTAAACACACCTCTCTCCAAATCTTCAATTAACTGGTACTAGATTCCCCATCCCAAGTTCCATTTGTTTTTGGATGAAGACATCAAAATTATGTCGGTTCTTCCCTCGCACCATCCGGGATTGGAACAACCTAAAGAAGGATCCAGCTATGTACTCATCCCTCGGCACCTTTAAGGCAGCTCTGAGGGATAATCAGCTGATGTAGTTCCACCCATCATGTTTTTTTTTTAAACTGCACTGTAAATTACTGCATTTGCCTTCATGTCTCGTCATTTTCAAGCCAACCCATGCGCATAATAATTTTGAGGTTTTATCCACAAAATTGATCAAACAAATGTCATGAGAATTTAATGATGTAGATTTGCAAGGGATGTCAATTATGTGGCAGGTTTGTTGAATGCCTGGAATTTCATCCTTGAGAGGGCAAGGTCATTTTTATTTTGCAAAGGGCACTTCCATTGGAAAATCTTAAAGTCTATGGCAAACTTCTGAAAGACATGGGGCAACAAAGGCTGTGGCCTTTGGGCCTGCGTGTAATTCCAGGCCTGGTAGTTTTAGGATATCATTTATAAAATACAAAAGTATTCACACACATAACCAGAAACCAAATTAGATTCTGCTTTACAAATTTCCACATTGTTAATAGCCTTGCTCAAGGTGGTCGCAGTTTTCACTTTCGAAAAAGACGACAGGGAACCACACTTACACATGTACTGTACACTGTGTGTAATTTGTGTACACTGAGCATGACGCCCGTACTACTACTGTCCTGCTACTGTGCGTAGGTCATCTGCACTCATATCACTCTCCGCATGCGGAGGCGGTCAGAGAGTCCACGTAAACATTTGACACCCCGCAAGAACTGTGTATACATACACATGCAAGTGCACACAGAGACTGTACATAGTTCGGGTGGATAGCGCAATGGGAAAACAAAAACTAAACAAATAAACACAAAAATAAAATAATGAAAATAAAACTCCAGCGCCTTGGTCAAGGCTACATTGTTAACAATTGTATAAATATATTCCCGATAAAGCTGACATTTAAAAAAAAAAAAAAATTAATTCTTATAATTTGGACATTTCCCCCAATTTATTGTTAAGGATGATGTAGATTGCTGTAGATTGAGAATAAGTTATTTTCCCATCTGCACTTTTATGACTTCCCTTCAAGATAATCTTCCGTCCTTCCCTCTTATCAATAGTTGCTTCAATTAAAATGGCTGCTCTCAATGGAGTGGGGCTGAAAGAAAGGAGACAAATACTTGGGTTGACATTTCAAAACTAACCGTCTCTCTCCATGCTTAAATTCCTTGTCATCAAGTGACGTGAGATTTGCTGGGAAAAACAAGGATACAAAATATCTAACATGGCACTTGTTCAAGTGATTTTTTGTTTCTTTTCTTTTTTCTCGCTAAAATCATGGAGCAAAAAATTGTGTACATTGGATCAGTGTAGAAGATTAGTTCCAACCTACAGCATTACTTTATTTCAACCATCCTAAAAAATGGCTGCCAGAAATTTTAAATATACACTTTATAATTTGTTTTTAAGTTTAACAAATCTGGGAGATGTTTTGTTTTTAGGTTGGTCTCATTCATTACTGAAGTGAAACTTCAAGGGCCTGTGCAGCCATGATCAAAGCAGGCTTGTGGCTGTACATGGAATTACGAACCCTCACCCAGTTACTGCACACAGGCACTCTCCCTCCATATCAAATCTATGGAGAGTTCATAATTCCACAGACCTGCTTTGATCGTGATGACACAGCCCCTTTAGAGGAAGGGCCATCATTTGGTTGTTGTCACTGTAATGCTTATTTATATGCAAAATTATAAAGAAAGGTACAATAAAAGTCACCTGTGAAAGTTTCAGCTAAATACAGTGTCTACTTGCCGAGAAAAAAATCGCGATATTTTCACAGAACACCAAACCCATCCAAGTTTAGCGAGGTGACAGCGGGTACCAACGGCATCAGTTGCCGCAGCATTCCCAAACAAAAAACAAACCATCAGAAATCTGAGACACTACTCGTGCATGAATCGTTTCTCAGATTCAGATGTTTTTATTGACTTCTAATAAACGGGAATTAGATGAAATAATTTCACGAGATGCTTACTACAAAATTACCTTCTTTTTAATCCTAATATAATTTTTTGGGGGGCAAATTTTACTCACTTTTTAAAACTGACGCTAAGAGTTCCGGTGACGACCCTTTTATCTGAATATACTTTGTTGGCTAGCATTCCAGCAGTTATGTCGTGCATTGTGGCACTTGCGCCCATCTATAACAAAGACAAATTAGACACATTATAAGAACTATTCTATGAGAAATGTTAACTTATTTACATAATGGGTTCAGCAAGTCCGTACAAATATAAGATTGCAAATATAAGTGTTCTGTACCACGTCTTTTTCTAGACGCACAATTTGCCACTCTCTTGTTAACTTATTGGCGGGGCTAAGTGCACTTGTCCCTGGAGTAACAGAATAATTTTACTGATTAAGGCCGTGTCTAAAGCAAGCAATTTATGCCTCATGACACGACTGCAGGGACAACTCTAATAGACCTGTCGACCAGAGCCAATAGCAATAGCATTGTAAAGCAGATACAGAAAATCATGGTCAAAGACACAGTTTTTTATTGCGACTGCGCCGCCAAAACACATAGTAAGACCATGGTAGGGTTGGCACAATTGGACACAAAGTTGGCACAAGAACTATTTGTCGACTTTAACAGTCTAAATTCACTGGTATTCTTGCTCATTAACATGTGTTTGGTACTAGACAATATTGGCCTCTAGTTGACAATTAGTCCTTGGGAAGGACTATTTGTCGACTCACAGTCAAAATTTAATTATATTCAACAAGGTACCAAGCAATATCAGCTCCTGTTATTATCCTTATGCAAACTTGGCCTGAGTTGTCAAGCCACTGGTATAGATTTATAGTTTGGCACATCGAGTTTGTGTATAAAATTTGAACGTATCCAACAAGTAGGTCTATGTATTATTATTATTGTTAAAAGCTGACCTTACTGCCGTCCTTACAATGAGATGAAGGTCAGCAGTGATATGGTCTGACAATATGTCATGGTGATAACACTGCTGTGAAGATATACTACCATTATATAAAGCATAAGGGCCAACAGCGTTTTTGCCTTTATCATTGCTTTTATAAATTTTTCGCACTTGTAAATTTTTAGATTCTTAACTATGTAAGTTTGAATGTTGTCCTTTTGGCAGTTTTTTTATTCAAATGAATAAACCTACAATAAATTGACCTTGCCCCCATCTATGCTCTTTGCCTATCTTGATGCCGTCAATTTGGACACAAATGCCACAGTTTGGGAAACCATAAGCACCCTTGTTCTGTGTTTCAATCGTACCCTGTAGGTCCCTGAGCATCCTCTCCAAACTGACAAACTCCAGCCATCTTCTCCCGCCCCTTGTGAAGAAACAAGGCGTGGTCAATGACAGGTCCATTACTTGTCGTAACTCTTTCGAATATAGGCGTTGTCCATTTGTCGGTTCTTGTGTTGAATATTTGCCGCCATTCTTCCGAAGCTGCTAGTTTTGAAAACAGCTCTTCAGTCTCTGGGAGTCTGTCATTTTGAATTGGCATCAAAATGGGATTTGAAAACTTCTCCAAACTTCCAGCCTAATCAATAGAAAACATTTGTGACAACAAATAAAAAATATAATTCAAAGTTTATCTAAACCATATTAACCAAAACACAAAATTGCCATGTGTAGAACACTTCGTTACTGACACAACGTCATTTTCAGTGCAATATCAGGAGTTTTGGAGGCATATATAACTTGCTAGAAATCTTGGGCCAGCAGAAAGCAAAAGGCTTATTTGACTCGTCTCATCAAAGACTAAAATGTAGACTAAAGAAAATAGTGGGGTATTTAGCTGCAGACAATAAAGCAATTACAAGAAAGCGACTACATAATACTACAGCGAGATAAACATTTAGAATCAAGGGTTTTCCAGAATGTGTTTAATTAGTTTTGAATTGGTTAATAGAAATCAGAAGGAACTGAGACAATTTCATTGGAGTAGCCCCAGTTGTGTGGCCAAGTTCAAGGATTCAGAGCTTGGCTCCACGTAGCCCCATTTATAGTGCCAATACTCTGGTCCAGAGTATTGGCACTATAAATGGGGCTAGGCTACATGGGGCTTTCATTTGACAAGCTGTTCCAATCGTCAACAACTCAATGTCAGAGAAGCAGCACTTTGAACATGGATGGAGTCTGCAATGCTGTTTATAAAGCATCTTGCTACTGCCCCTCCTAGAACGAGCCAACCTTAAATACAACCAGTTTATACAAATACTCAATTCGCTGAGTGATTTGATAACACAAATTCACCCCTTTTGTGTATGTATTTCCCATCATAATCACTGTTTTCACAAAAATTAGTTGCTATACAAAAGTGGTCTGACGTTTCGACATAGCTAGAGTCTTTCTTTAACTTAAGGTTCGAAAAAGACTCTAACATAATTATAATATAGTACTCGCACTCCAAGTCCAGTACACTCGGGTCGAAACGTCAGGCCACCAACTAATGTTTGCATTGGTCCTTGCTCTTATAGTATACCCATGGAGGGTAATGGCCACCATTTTGTTTGTAATTCAGCGGGACATTTTAAGAAGTTTGACACACATTTTCGCCATTACAACAGCGTTTTTGTGAGCAATAAGTATTTTTTATTCGAAGCCGGGTACCTTTGTATCACTGTGGGGTTGTACAAATTGTTTAACGTTGCAGTTTTTACCTTGAGACAATTATTTTACGATGTTTTCGTGAATCTACGGAAAGTATCGGACATACGGCACAAAATGGAAGTAGTTCCGGTCGGCTGTCCCAAGATGCATCGGTGTGAATGCTGGGGGAGTTGGCGTTCGATTAGCTCATGGTTAGTGGCTCACCCCCGGATGAGCAGACCGGGGTCGACCCGGGGAAGCTAATCGAACGCACCCACACTCGCCTGATCAAATTCACATAAAGCGCCCTCTCTAGTCTTCCCTCTAGTCTTTTGGGGCTCCTTCTGTCTGTTTTGAAGCCCCGAAATGAAATTTCACGCTATGTATTAATCAAATACATGGCGGAGCCTAACTTCAAGTCGTAGTTTCGAGGACTATGGATGGCTCCATCGCCAGTCAGTCGAGTCACTCAATAATGCATCCATGGCGTCACGAAGTTTTAGTTATTGAATTATTGGCGTCCAGCTAAAAATAAAACCCGATAGAATGACAGCTACTTTACATCTTAATTAAAGCACGAATTAATTGTTCAGTAAATGCTCAGGCGCGGATTCAGGAATTTTATCAAGATTGGGGGTCAACCCAAAAGGCCTATTCAATGTTAGTCTTGGTGGTGCAAGACGTTGTTGTTCATTATCACGCAACGTTCTTTTGTTGATAAACAAAGTGCGCCGGTTGGCATGGACGGCCGATTGTTAGCAAAACATTCAATCGTGTTAAAAAATGTTGTGACCAAATTCAACATTTTCTGTAAAGATTCATGAACGGAAATACCTTCCATGATTGGTTGATTTGTTTCCAACAAATTCAACACTATTTTTGAATATTTGTGTAACACTGCTACAAACTGTGGCAATCTGTTTTTGATTTGCAGTTATGGCTTTCCATACTTTTCCAACCTGGGTTGGCAAAAACTCGGGCAAAAGAAAGGTCTATACGCGATTTAGCGGGCGCTGTTGGGAAACTTCCAGATAACCACCACCACAGACATAGGCCGTTTACGAAACGGAGGCTCAGGCTCAGGCTTAGGCTTCAGAAACGTCGGCCTCATACGAATCAGAGGCTCCGGCTTGGGCTTTGTGTTTGAGGCTTCGGAATTCGGCCCAAAGCGGAGCCTGACGACGCCTGACGAAGCCTGACGAAGCCTGACGAAGCCTCGGTAAGGGGTGGATTCGCAAAGGCTTCAGCGGCGGCACCAGACCTGTTAATCTGGGGGGAAAGAGGGGGAAAACTTAAATTTTAGGAGGGGGGGGGGGGGGCTAGACTTGTGGACAAGTCGTTAAATGTCTGTCGCGGTGATAGCGGAACGGCTTTCTCGCAATATCCCGCGAGAGGGCTGCTCTGTGCGAGATTATTGCTCTCACGACTGGTCGCATTTACCGACTTGTGAAACCCGCTGGCGGTTTGTGCACGGCCTATGGCCACTTCAGCCGAATTCGTACGGACGCATCTGATTGGTCAATTTCGTTATATCTATGAATATTCAAACTGTAGATGAATATTAAACATCAAATCCTGTACTGGATGGAGTTTTATGTTGCTTTGATCATGCACGATCAAAACCAAACACTGAGTGGTGAGAGTGATTGTGTTCATGAATATTTTGACACAAGAAAATACGTATTCAAATTATGGGTACAACTTGTAAATAATTACAAAAAATCGAACGTAAGATTTTATTTCAGTGTTTGACAGTGCACAGCGTGTGGGGACATGACGTAAAACACACGGGCAAATCGTGTAGCTGCATGCCATGGCGCGCAGAGTTTCTCTCGGTGGGGCTCAGCATGACGGAAACCCCTACCCTAGCACCCCGCATGGATGCCAAGAGATAGCTGTACCTGGAAGCTCATGAACATGTGGGAGGGGTTAGGGAGCCAGACCACCAACTACCTTGTCATTGCGGGTTTGTTAGTCGGTAAACCTCGCTGATCGAATCCGCTGTTTTAAAATCGTTACGTTTCAATGTTCGGTGTACGTTCCTTTCCCCCGATTTGGAAATTAAATAAGATTTATGTCAATAAATAGGAAAACCACTCTTATATTGACGGTGCAATTAAGTTAAACAATTTGTGAGACAAAAACGAGCCCCCCCCAAAAAAAAAAACCACACAAAACCAGAGCCCCTGAAGGAACAGGTGAAAAATAAATTACAAATTAAAATGTGAAAAAAAAATTCTCACTCTGAATTTCTTTTTCCACTCTCGACACACAAAATTCCAACAAAGTCATTTCGTTTCCTCAAAATATTATATAATTCAATCAAAATATAATTTTGTCACATAAAATTATCTTTTTTTAAATTTGTAAACAAAGTTGTGTTTTTCTAGGTAGCAAAATAGATTTTTCCTAGAAAATACGTTTTTGTTCCCTCGAACACGCCTTCTCCACCCGAAATACGATTTTGTTACCCAGAAATACGCGTTTGTTCCCTGAAAGATACGCATTCGTTTCCTCGAAATATGATTTTGTTCGCACAAAATATAATTTTGTTCGCTCTAAATATGCTTTCGTTCAATAAAAATAATTTTTTCCACCGAAAGGAGATTTCTTTCCCTGAAAACAAGCTTTCGATTCATCAAAATACGACTTTGAATTAGTTGCCCGAAACATACTTTCATTCGTCCGAAATATGCTTTCGTTCTATAAAAATATGAATTTTTTCCACCGAAAGGAGATTTCTTTCCCTAAAAACAAGCGTTTGTTTCATCAAAATACGACTTTGAATTAGTTGCCAGAAATATACGTTCATTCGTCCGAAATATGCTTTCGTTCCCTTAATATACGCTCTCGTTCCTTCGCAATGAGATTTTGTTCCCCAAAATTCCTCTTTCGTTCCCTTAAGATAGCTAGCTTTTGTTCCCTTAAGATAGCTTTCGAAGCCCTGTAGTCCAATCACACAAATTTGTTAAATTCCCTTGTGAGGGGCGACTATGAGAGGGGACGAGTTTGTTGTCAGGGGCGACTTTGCTAGGGGCGACTTTGTAGTTGGTGACTTTGTACATGTGTTTTTTGAAATTGGCGACTTTGCTAGGGGGACGAGTTGACTGGTTTCCGTGTCTGTTGTTTATACACACTTAATACACACAATCACTGTAGAACACATCGGGTTAAATGATTGGAGCGATCAGTAACTATTCACGGAAGGCATTATTTATTTTTATGAGGCAAAACACACATCTTAAACAATTATTATAATAATGAATTTTAAGATAAGTTTACTTTATTTCTTTAGTTACTAAATTAATGAAGGAGTTAACACCCACAAAACACACCCACAGATGTCTCAAGCGCAAGCATTCAGTACATTTACAGTAACTAAAATTACTACTACCCTTAGATAAAATGGACTCGTCTTCATGATCGTCGCTACAGCAACCGTAATGTACACTGCGTTCGTACATGAATAAATGAATATGAACCGCCGGCGGGTTTCACAAGTCGTTAATGACGAAGAAGAGTTGGCAGCCAGCAACTTCGCGCGAGAGCAGTGATCTCGCGAGAGCATTCTTTTACGAGACAGCACCAGATGCGACTCGACTCACCGCGACCATCATTAACGACTTGTCAACAAGTCTAGGGGGGGGGCAAACAAAAATCTATAATGTAATAATGTACTGCAGAAAAGCATTGGGTATGCTTTATACCAATCAGTGTTAAATTTTCGTCCATGTGTCTTTGGAAAGCGGATAGGCTGATTAACACCAAGATGAACTGGTCCATTCTGGTGATTGGGATATGTCAGAAGGGCCACAGACTTTAGCAGAAGACCTACTTCTATTTGGTGTCCCGGTACTACTCACACTTCTGCTGGGTAAGGATTGCTCTTCAACGGTAGCTGGTTCGCCCAATAAACATACTGATGTTGTGTCATGTTGTTGATCATCGGCACTCGACTCCTCAAATTGATCGTCTGGGACATTTACGTCAGTATTAACTTCAATCCTGGGGTGTTTGTGTTTGGGTTGAGGATTCTCATCGCTAGATTTAGAATTAGATGTGTGCCTATCATCATGGGATGGAGGTTGTTTGGATTTCTTGCAAAACTTTCTAATATCCATTTTAACTAACTGTTTTACCAACGTGTTTAAGCGCAACAACTAGCAGTAAGTTTATGTCGTGTGTACTGGGTCTGTAAGCCTACAATTCACTCCAGAAATAAGATTTTGCACTGTGTGAATTTGACGTGTTGTGCGAACTGCGTGTACAATGACTGCTTGCGGTTTTGGGCAGACAATGCATTTCTATTTATAGCAAGTTTCCAAGCTTGTATACAGATAAATAAATCCACATTTATTAACATTGCCGGAGATGGAAAGTGTATTGGGCTTTTTTGATGGTGCCAGCTAATTATGATGGATGAAATTGAGTTTATTATTTACAGCGCAAACAACATTGTAACAAATAGGGTGCAATGGTTTGGGATTAAACTCAATTTCCGCCATCGGGGAAAAAACTGGGGGGGGGGCAAACAAATAACTGGGGGGAGGGGCATTTTCCCCCCTTGCCCCCCCCCCCCCCCCCCCCCCCCCCGTAGCGCCGCCAAGGCTTCAATATGGCCGACGTTTCTGAAGCCTAAGCCTCCCTAAGCCTGAGCCTGAGCCTCCGTTTTGTAAACGGCCATAGAATACCTAGAACCCCCGGAGAACGCTGAGCTCGACCGCCCTCGCCCTCTGTGTCGTCTGTGGACGCGGCGTATCGATACCACGCGACACGCGTGTATGGCAAAATGATCATGGAACAGCAGTCAGACGTAATATATGCTAATTTTGCCATACACGCGTAAAAAAATGGCGTACGCGCGTCCATAAAAATGGTCTCACAACGAAATCGCACGCACAATGACGCACTCAGCGTTCTCCGGGTTCTATAGACCCCTTGCATAACGCGAAACGCTACATGGACGCTGAGGTCCCTCACACTATTTTACGCACAAAGAACACCTATCGTCCAATCATCTGCCTCCTTTGACCTCAGTGAGGGCGCTTTTTGGCCTCAGTGAGGTCGTTTTTTAGAGTGTGACGTCATATGCAAGGGTTCTATTTCTATGGGTGCGTTCGATTAGCTTCCCCGGGTCGACCCCGGTCTGCTCATCCGGGTGAGCCCTTAACCATGAGCAAATCGAACGCCAACTTCCCCCAGCATTCACACCGATGCATCTTGGGACAGCCGACCGGAACTACTTCCATTTTGTGCCGTATGTCCGATACTTTCCGTGGATTCACGAAAACATCGTAAAATAATTATTCTCAAGGTAAAACTGCAACATTAAACAATTTGTACAACCCCACAGTGATACAAAGGTACCCGGCTTCGAATAAAAAATACTTATTGCTCACAGAAACGCTGTTGTAATGGCGAAAATGTGTGTCAAACTTCCTAAAATGTCCCGCTGAATTACAAACAAAATGGTGGCCATTGAGAAAGTTTTTCGCCGTGACGTCATGAACCAGGGGCAGCCCCAAGTGACCCGCTCCACAAGCAGGGCACTTGGGGCTGACCCGGGTGAGCCCCGCGAATGACGTCAAAGCTATTCGAACGCACCGGGGGAAGACCTGGGTCGACCCGGGGAAGCTAATCGAACTATGGAAACTTCCACTTAACCCTTTCCTTACCATAGGCGACTCGACTTTAGTCGACTGCACTAATAACACCTCTTCCTTACCATTGGCGACTTTAGTCGACCAAGCTTACACACAAAAAAGCACTCGAGCCTGAGCACAAAGGCCATTTGTAATAAAGCTGTAGTTTTGTCCATGTTTGCCCTCCATACCAAAGCTTACCATCATTGGAAAGGGGAAGATCGGATCTTTCCAATGATGGTCAAATAAAATAAGGTTGCTATTTTGCAATCTCTTCAAACTGGAGTTGAAAGATCCGAAATGCCAAACACCTACACCAAATCGCAGATTCGCGGCTTCCAGAATACGCCCTCTATCGGTGGTCGCGACGTGTATAGTCGCGACGTGTATAGTGTTGTTATTATTGTGTAACTATGTAGGCAGGCTCTATGGTTTTATGCTTTTACTAACTCAACAAGAACGTCTTGCACCAAGACTAATTCAATGTAGCAGTATTGTTATTTTTTTATAGGGTGATGAAATTATTACCGATTATTACCCCAGCTTTTCATAGGCCTTTTGATGGTGTTTACTGCATGCGGATCGTATATAAAGCAGCGGCGCTATAGCTAGATCTTTGGTTTAGAGTGCATGACATTGTGACACGGTCGTCTTTAGAAAGCCGCGCGAACACAACGCGCTATCACGCAGCAAACAATGTACAATAACCCCGGCACATAGCAACTGATGTAGTATTCCATAGCAACCAGTGTACTACGCCCATAGCAACAGCTGAGCTTCTTCGTATAGACGTCCATGTTACCTTTGTTTACAGAGTAGTGACCTTGTACATTCTAATGCTTTTCCTGACAGGCAAGATACTACATAGGCCATGGGAAAATTTACATTTTGTGTCATAATTTTCACATAAATTCAAGAGTTACAAAAGCAACAGCTGTACAGCTTTTGAGATGTCCCCCCTTTTCTTCATATCAAAAGTTGAGAAGAATCAGACAGTGCAATCTCCATAAAACATAAGACTTATTGTATTCTTCCATTGAGCTGTGTACAAACTGTGCCTGCAGGAAGTCCAGGCTCTGTGGCTCTTTTGTAAACATAATAATAATAATAATAATACTTTATTCAGGCATAAGAACAATACAAGCAAAATATCACAAAAAGCAAGATAAAAAAGAATACAAATTAAATAACCCGCCCCACCCCAATGTACAGCATGGATACAATTTTAAGTGAAAACATACAAAATAAGCAAGGCAAAGATAGAGCACACAAAAAGGGAACACAACAAATTAAAGGACAACAAACCAGGGATGACAACATGTGATGTCACAGGTCACATGGTCTATACATAGACGTCTTGTTCAGGGTGTTATAAAACAACTTTATTAACTGTGTTAACTGTGGCACTTCAACTACGACTCCTCTACCGGTGATCCCCATCCAGAGCGTTCTGTTTCCTTCGGCTACCTCGCCTTTAAGATTTGGGAACGCGCCGAGAGGATCGGAGGCAAAGTATACCTTAGGTTTTTGAAACAGTTCTTATGTTTTAATTCTATATGTTGTAGATATATACAATAAACTAACCTGGGAAAATTTCATTTCAAAAGGTGGTCGCGTTTAATTGAGATATCGCCGAAAATCCGGGGCGAATAATGCAGGAAGAATATACAATCACTAATAATAGGAATACAGCTGAGAAACGTATCTGACAGTAATGTTTCTCAGATTCAATTAATTCAAAATCTTTTTACATAACTACTTTTAATTACTTTTAATTACTTCGAATCAAAATGTTTCTCTCAAAATGATGCTTTATACTATCGAAAGCTGCTTGTACTCTTGTAATTAAACAATAAGTTTTTATTGCCATTAATTTAAGAGTGATTACCAAACTTATAAGGACACATCCACATCGCACGATTGAGTAAAAGCCGTCAACATACAAATTTTGTCAACTGTCCATCACAGGCGAAGGCTTTATGTCAAAGAGTAAGTGTAGTTTATAAAAATAAAATTCAATAAAATAAGTTGAGGTTGGGCTCCGGACCCCTGGACCCCCCCCCCCCCCCCCCCCCCCACCCGTTAAATGAGCATGTCCAATATCCTGAGCGACAAACCAACAACTTTCGGTCTTTCTCAACACGAATTGAGAGAAGACATTCTGCATCAACCCATATTTTATGGAGGGAAAGACAGTCTTTCAATCATGATCAAAAGATTTGGACCAGCAGGATCGCTGAACAAAATTAATAGACTCCTCCGAGACCGGTGTCATAGGGAAATCTGTCCCCGGAGATCTTGTCCCCTATTATGGGAAGTTTTAACATGGGCTGAATTCACAACAGAGTCCTTGCTCGATGGGGCATGGGCTGAAGGAGGATGATTCAAAAGAGGGCGCTATCAGTATCGGAAGAAGTTTGTACACCGCAGTTCGCCGTATGATGAGGGACATAATCTCCAGGGGACAGAATCTCCTGCCACAAGGGAAAGTTTATTTCAAATGCATTCTTTTAGACACAATCCAGGTAAAACAGTACTATCATTAAACAAAATACAAACGGATTGAATGATATTATTGCCGCGATTGGCACGAGACCCGACTTGAACTAAGTCTAACTGTTCAGGCTTTATACACGCAGAGTAGAGGGAGCCCTCCCCAAAACGAGCTAAAACCTATTGAGTATGCTAAAACAGATTACAGTAGTGGGGGAAATTCATACACAGCAAGAAGAAAACAAAAAGGCCACAGAAAGTGAAAAAATTCTTATTATCCAGTGCAAATCATCCCGTCATAAACCAGAGTCCTCATAACATGGAATATGTCTTTGTTATTTTTTACTCCTTCGCCCCTCGAATAAAATAGGATCACCCTAATATTATTAGTCTAGCGAACAAGTGGTGGATGACCGTGAGCGCATGCGTCAGTCCATGAAGTTCAAAATGGCAGCGGACAGGTATATACTAATTTGGTGCATAACTTACTGTCTACTGCGTACGGTTTATTAATGTCATTAACATGTTTAAAGGAAGTTTCGCAAATGGCGTACTGACGTCCTTGTGTGGAAGTTGACTTTCTTTAAATGAACTGTCTTAATTTGTTGTCAGGTCGCCCGAGAAGCTGTCGCCGCTGCGGAGTCTGAGCAGTTTCAAAACCGAAATACCGGTGTCGATGACTATGGAAGATACCACAACAAAACACAATGCCAAATCGTAAGTACACTGCTGCTGCGTGTTTTGTCAGTTTGAGTGTGTGTCATTGTTTGTCATGTACACGGTGGCAGAATTCCTCTGTTGTGTGTTGTTGTTACCATTTGCATTGTTACACCGTTACTTTGGGAAGATATTTATTATTTAAATGTTGTAAATTGTTAGTAATGGCTAATGTTTTTGAATATAATTTGATTCAATAATTGTCATCATACTCGTTCGTGTTTTGTTAAAAATAAAAATTACAAAAAATAATGACAAAAATACAAACATACAAAAATGAGACCATTTTACTGTGATATATAGAACTTAAAGTTATAATCTCTTTGTGCATCTCTTAAAGAAATTTTCTGAAACCAGCAGAGCAGAGCCAGAGGGCCTTTAACAAAGTATAAAATATTTAGTTGAACCATAGAGGAAGGGCATGGTTGAACTAAGACTAAAACTACAACAGTACAGTAGACTACTCAAGTAGACTAAGTTACTTTAAGTAAGCTCAGCTGCAACTATTAATATATTTTATAAGGGAATACTGTGTATTTTTTTCCTCCTTGATTAATCCAAAACACAGTTCTTCTTATCTTAACATCAAAATGACGTTTTGCCCTTTTGTTGAAAGTGTGTGTTGTTAAAATGAATTACATAGCTCAACAAAAGAAGTGACTTGCCTTTAATAAAAGCAAGTCACTTCTTTTGTTGAGCTACATGTAAGTTAGTTATGAGATTCTCTAATACCAAATAGAAATAATACTAAAAATACTTTGAGTACTAGTATTTGTGTACTAGTACTTTTATTAGTACTCTGAACTGGTGTGTCATGGCGGAACAGTTAAGCGCATTGGACTCAAGCAAGCTGTGGTGTTTCTGATCGGCTGAGTGTGGGTTCGAATCCTGATTCCTGGTCATAGCCCTTGTGTCCTTGAGCAAGATACTTTTCTCAAGTCCTTCGGATGGGACATTTTAAACGTGGACTAGGAATGTTAGTGCATGTAAAAGAAACCAGAACACTTATCAAGTGTTACAGGTTTCCTCAGGCTTAATAAGAGCTAGTGATTAAGTTCACTTATGAGGTATTTTTGGTTTCTTAACCAGAAATATTATATTTAATAATAGTATAGTGATCACTACTAGTATTAAATTGCATTAGCAACCAGAATTGTTTGGACACAACTACATACATGTAGTTCATACATGCCAGAGAGCACAATGTTAGTTTTTAGGTGAAATGTAACCCTCGATCCGCCTGAACCTGACAGTTGTAGACTAGAGGGAAACCACGAACCAGGGGTAACATTTGGCAAATTTTGGGAATTTTTTTGTTGTTGACATTTTAATTATAATTTATATGCAACAATTGCAACCCTCAATCATCCCAACCAAGAATACACCCAGACTTTGTCAGGAAGTAATTTGTTTGTTTTAAAAATGTTCAATTCGATTTACATGGTATACTTCATTATTGGTAAAAATCCACAGGCACTCTACTCGAGTGGGAGTGGGATTCAAACCCGTGACCTTTGCCATTCTAGAGCAGATGTCTCACCACTAGACCACCAGGATTGCCTGGTAGCTAGTAAGCTAGGCAGTTCTATGTTTGTACACAGTCATTCTGACAGGCACTTTGATTACGCAGACTGCTGATGATATTTAGGCCTAATGTATGTATGTATACAGTGAGTGTGCATCTAGCTAATCAGATACATTGACTCATTGACTCAAGGATGATTACCTCATGTTTTTATTTTTCAAGGAAAGGGGCTTGGAACATCAAGGGGGCTGTTGTCTTTCCAAGTTAGAAAAGAGTTTATTTTTATTTTTACGATGGTTCTATTTTTTAGGGCATGTAGTAATTATGCATCATATAGCCATGCCAGATACACACACTGTACTCCAGGGTAATTTGTCCTTTGTTGTAAAGGGTACTTGTCATTATGCTGAGGCAAATACAAGTTTGTACTGTATTAACTGGAACAGTTCAAAGGGGGAACCAAGACTGTGACCAGGGGCATAGAGGCCTTTGCTTCACAGGCCTGTACAACATGTGCAAACATGTCGTCTTGTTTTGTACACTAACTACAGCTCAATGTTGTGGATGTGCATCTAAATTCATGTAGTACATGTCAGGGCATGAATTTTATCAAAAATCTCCACTAGATCCCAAGGTATGGGCCTAATTAGCCTATAGCGCACTTACTACCAATAAGGTACTCAAGGCACTTGAACATTTAACATGTTTAAAAGGTGCTGCATACGTTTGGTAATTGGAGCCTACTGATTGTGTTTTCCTGTATAAATGTACATACAATAAAACTAACCTGTGAAAATTTCACTTCAAAAGGTGGTCGCGTTTTTGAGATATCACCGAAAAACCGGAGCGAATATTTCCACGTAGGAAGAATATTCCCCATAGGAATACACAGTCTGAGAAGCATTTCTGACAGAAACGCTTCTCAGATTCAAATTTTGGGGAATAAAAAGTGATATATTTTTCCATAACCGTAGTACTTCGAAAATAAAAGTTTCTCAAAATTCATTATACTACCCAAAGCTGCTGTACTTCTTACCAAGTAAGTTTTTATTGCCATTAATTTTCAGAGTCATTACCAAACGTGTACTGTGCCTTTAATTAAGAGAGACACTTTTAATTCAGCACTTTCTTCGACTGGTTGATGCAAAAAGAAGAAGAATCACTTTCACTGGACAAACATTTTTATGAGCACAATTTTGTGTGTGTTCTTTTACATATTTGCTGATATTTTAAGAGGAAGTTAGTAAATTAATGAGAAATTCTAGTAGGCTTAGAGAACATCAATAATGGTAAAAATCTTCAAAAATGTGTTTGGGAAAAGTGCTAGACTCTGACTTGTTTGTTTGGCTGTGGGAGTGGGGGTATACTTGTCCAGTGCTAAACTGACTGGATTGTGGCCAGTGGTCTAGTGGATATTATGCACTATCCAGCAAAGAAACAAAACCGACATTCTCTACTGTGTTTTGCTCTCAACATTTCAGTTTAAATGCATGTGTGGTGGTTAAATAAACAGTTTCCCTGAAACCAAGTAACCTTGTAGAGTATTAACATATATTTTCACCCTTCAGAGGTAACAAAAGATAACGATTATGTACTACAAGAAGCATACAATCCCAGACATGCTAAAAACACTAAAAGCTTTCTGTATCACTCAGTGATAATATTCTTAATTTGTATAGTTTATTTAGTCAAATTTGTAAAGCAGTTACTTTTGTGTGCGTAGATCCGAACTACACACACTGTACACTGAGATTATTTGCCCAGTACAGAGAAATCTGTCTTGCTAAAACAGCTCTCTCTAGCCAAAATGGCATATGATTAGTGAACCGAATTCTGGACTTTTATTGTAATGCACTCATCTTGTTTCTCTTCTGTTCAAATCAGTATAAAACCAAACTGAGGTTGGAATAAAAATAATTGGGTTCCGATTTAAGAATTTTTTGCTAAAGTCCTTCATTACCAGAGAACAAGATAGAGATAGCCATGGAATGATGAAGGTCTGCAAACTTTCATTATCGTGTGGTCTGCTTTTTCCTCAGTATTCAAATTTTAAGAAGGATGTGTCTGAATTGGCTGCTTTGAATGCAGCTGTCGCTAAGGCAGTTGGCAAGAGAGCCTACATGTATGCTTCAATGCATGTTGATATTATGATCCAGCCTGAGCCATAGCCATAGCCACCAATTCGGACACAGCCTAATATAGTAATATTACCAAACCGAGGCTGCAAGGAGGAAATTAGTCTGGTAATTTTTTTTGTATTTTTTTATGTCCGTGTAAATTGTAAGGTCTTGCTCTACGCTTAGCAGGGAACGATTTCATCCAGCAATTTTGCATAGCAAAATATTTAGACTGAACTTGTTTTGTGCATACTGAATGCTAATAATATTGAGTAGGAACTCCTGATTTTTGAGTAGCAACTGATGCATTTTGTGTAGCAATTTGCTCTGCTATACAAGGGAAATCATTCACTGCTTAGTATACATTACATGTGTTGCCCGCCCAAGGTGAAGAGAAAACATCACCTTCGGAGGTACATTAAAATGTGGGGGGTTTGACTCCTGAAGAAGAAACACAAAGGAAACTTGTGAGTTGGTCTACTGTTTAAAACAATGTTCTCTTCAAGACATCAGATAAAAGAATGGCTGATACATACAAAATAAAATATAATACTGAATAACTAAACTCAAAACAACATATCTTAGAAACACTCAAAGACCTGGCTAGTCTATTTACATTTTCTGTACTCTGTGTGTTGTGTCATCAACTCATCACACCACAGTATTAACTCCTGCTTTGGGAACTTACAGCAAATGCCAACCTTCTATTCCCAACAATCCATATAAACCAAGTTAAAGAAACACATTAGATAAGCGGATAAAGAAAAACATTATTTAAAAGAAACACCTTCTGATACTGGTGCACAGTCCTGGTTGTGACTTTTAATTTAACGGGGTATATAGTCTTGTATTTTGTTTTGTACTGTTATGGCAAATAAAATAATAATAATAATAAAAATAAACAAAGTTCCTTCTACCACAATCTTTAAACACTTCAGCCTGGCACTTGCCTCTCACACCATGAACCACATGACAGTTAACACTAACCAGGCTTTCCAAGGCTATCCTACATGTATCTACCAGGCCCACCACTGACCACAGACCTCATGGCATGAAAGTGTTAATTAACTAGCAGACATTAGGGTGCCACACTGGGTCTTGGTAGAGGCCTCATGCCCTACTGTACATAGGCATACATTTGTGTGTTAAACTGAACTGCTGTTTCATGTTGGAACACACCAACTTGTATAAAATGTAACTTGCATGAAATAGTAGTCATCAAGATACACAATACATAATGGAACCAAAAAATTAAGGGGGGTCCCATGGCCTCTACACATGCATTTGCTGTAGATAAACAAAGGGCACCAAACATAATGCAGTCTTCTGTGTAATTTCTCTGAAATTCCAGGCCAGTTTTATCTGAACTTTATGAGCATTTGAAACAACTTCCTGTTGTGCCCATGCAACTGTTCATGAGATGCTAATTTCCGTGAATAAAAAACAGTAGTTTGGCCTTTTTCCTGCCACCAACTAATCCTTCCAATGCAGGAAGTAATTCATTCAGGGTTTGTAATGACAATTACAGTGAGGATTGACACAGGAAGTCGTTCAAGATGTGATTTATTTCACAAGGAATGATGATAATACCTACTTTTGTACAAATACCTGTTCATGCTGATAAGCTCTTTATAGCATGGATAAAGGTCTTAGTACATTGATTGAGTCATATTTGTTTTAGAGATGTGTTCATTATGCATTGTTCACCCCTGTTCATATGTATCATTGCCTCCCCCTACAATTGTAATTTAAAGTCACGGCCCCACCCAAAAAAAAAAATATATATATATAAGTAAATAAAATAAAACAATGTATAGAATAGATTTATTTTTATTTTTATAATAAACAAATTAATTGTAAAATATAATTTTAGTAGATTTATTTGTGGTTTACTTATTTATTTATTTCAGACTTTTACAAGAATTCAGACTTTTTGATATCTAAACAAAAAATGCTGTATTTTCCTCCAGATAAAACAAGTCATGCTCTTTGATGTACTTCTGTAGCACTGAGGGCACTGTTCCCAAAAGCTCCTCAGAATCTATAACTCCAGGGGTTATCAAAAGGTTGAAATGCCATCATTTCATTGTACCTCCTAAGATCTGGATCCTGTTGTCATCAATGACTCTCAGTCACCCCTGAGCTTACTGCTCCGAGTCTGCGTTTAGATGGTACAAGCAACCCCCATCCTTTGCGATTGTTGACATTTATCACCATTAACGAACTACACGTACGTTAATAATAATTCTCATGCCAGAATCAATTTGCTACATACCTAAACGTTGCTTGCAGCACTCAGTGGCTTTCAATACATTTTACTTAATTAGGTCATTAATCATTTTGAGTAATATTTAATTAAATGTTTGACAAAGAAAAACCACATCAAGGGGCTGTCAGTGTCAGCACTGAGCTCAATAATTACAAGATATTTCATTTGTAAAAGCTTTTCAGTTTGAGAAATGTTTCTCTTTATTGTGCAAATGAATGCATTCCAAAATCTGCACAAACTGCTTATGTTTTAACCTTGCAGTTATTTGAGAATAACTTGGGTTCAGTCAGTATTTAAAAGTCCAATTCATAATTTTTATGAGTTTCATAAAATTTGTTTAGCATCTTGTATTTTAGGAAGTGCCTGTTAAGTTGAGTTTATTGGTGATATATTTTCCTTAAAGTAGTTGTTTGTCAAAGATAAATATGAAGTTTGTTAGGAAATATTTATCTGTGATGTTTGATTACTTGTTTCTGGTTTGTACTATGATTGTAGCCATTGTAGATGTAAGGCCCTTCTTTATCATTACAAATATGAAACTGCAAATAATGACCTTGTAGCACTGAGCTGACATTTGTATGTTGTTAGTCTCATTGGCTCAGGCTTGTAATTCATGCGTGTATGTATAAATAAACCTACATGTACCGTAAAGTTATAAAATATTCGAACATCCAAATATGTATTTTATAAGACAAATTTTGTGTTTTTATTTTGCTTGGTTCTCACGGAGCAAGAGAAAAGTCTGGACTTAGTATAGATTTGTACTGCCAATAATCACCCAGAATGAGGCATACTTTACTTCTCGCTGCAAACAGAAAGTAAAACAAAGCACTGCACTTTTAGATCTCAGATAAAATTCTTATTTCCAGTGAGAGCCATCATCAAGGCCCTCTGTGGAGTTGTTGTTGCTCACGGCAGCTAGAAAACCCTAGATTTCACCACCACTTAATATAGCAACAAGACTGGCTATATTTTGAGCATACTTTGGCATGCCTCCTTTGGATCCCATCCCCTTAATGACTGCTCAGTAGAGATCCATATGTGTATCTCTCTTTCATCCTGGAGGTAGATTGCCAATGGAAATTCAAAACCCATAGGAGAAAAACAAGTTGAACAAGACTGACGATGATTTACATCGTGAGCCGTGTAAGTTGAATATGTATTACAAGACAGAAGGCCAAGGAGCCACTGTTAACTAAACATCTGACTGTCTGAGGCTTTAATAAGCTGCTTTACGGAAAACAGTGCTCACCAAATATATCTGCTGACCCCAGTATCTGCTGACTGCAATACCAACCACTAAAAATACATTACATAAGTTATAACTATTCGTGACAAGATAATAATATCATCTGCTTACGTTTTGTTGTCCGCCATTTTAAAAACCACCCACTATAACACTGTCAGAAATTAGTTCGCCAATGGTTGCGAACGGTCGCCAACGTTAATGGCGCACAACTCAATATTCCACTTAAAAATGATGGCAATTGTTTGCAAACGTTGGCAACGTTTGCGTAAGTGGAACGCACCCCCGTTTTTCTAACTGTACTTGGTAAATTTTCATAAAACCTTTCATCGCTTGAACTTTACACTGGACTGCAGACCTGAGGCCAGTGAATTTAGTTTTTGGCCAGTAAAAACTCACTACTGGACAAGTTCATCAGTCCTGTGTTTTTCAATTAAATAATAATACCTCAACGGTATAATATCTTAAAAACTAGACGATCAACTGGTATTTTTTTTAAATTGGCCTTAACACTTGTCAATTCTGTTGAGTAGCAAAGGATACTTGCCCTAAAGACAAAGACAAAGATAAATTTTCTCTCATCAGTGCTTGTTCAAATATAAACAGTTAACATGTTAAATGGTTTGGAAAGATTGTTATCATTTTAATTCTGGTCAAAGAAAAAAAATATCCAGTAATTTTTTTTTGAGCTACAAGCCATGTGTGGTGGTCTTGTGGATTATCCCACCAAATTCAAGCACAAAAAGGTCTTGTTCATCTGAAAATGGTTACCAGCCCAAATACAGTATGTTTTCAATTGCACATGTACCTGGTCCCCATAATTGCTTTTTAAAATAGAATTTTATAAAAATGATCCGAGAGCTTGCTGAATGCTGATGACTGGGGCTGTGTTGTTGATCACATTGATGAGGCAGTCAGTGCTCAGTGGTCACTGTGGCTAACTATACGTACACACACACACTTAACATAGATCTATACTTAATACTCCCACATTCACATGCGGAGACCAGACTCGTGTACTCGTACATGTACATTGTACATATCATTGAAACCAGTCTGTAAACATTTTGTCTGCAAGTTGTATTTATGTGACAATCATGTAGGCGAGATGGTGACTAATATTTAACAGATCAAGCCCAAGACAACTTCATCAATTCAAGAGTGAGAGCTTCCTGCTATTCATTATAATTTATATTCCGTTGCTGATTACGAGCACCTGGGTTGGCGTTCACACATCGCGTGTTGACACAATGGGTGTGGATTTCAGTACGAGTGTTTGACAGTTAGGATTGTTGGGGGGAAAAAATGGGGAAAATTCCTCGGCAAGAATCTAGCAGGAAAAGGTAAGAGGAAAATTTTCCTTTTGTTTCATCACATTGGCTGATGGTTACAGCAGGTGTTTAGTTTGCCTGAATGTTGTGTTTTGTGCATGTCGTGATATTTTAGGGACTGCATCATCGGTTGCTGGATAAGTAAATTTATACTGTACAACAAACACATCAAACCAACCTGTGGATATTTAATCAAGTAACCAAAAGGGAAACTGACTGGGTAAATTTTAAAATAAGTTTGGGTTAAACAAAGAAAAATTTGCATGAGCAGGACTTGAACCTGTACCTCCGTATTAACGTGCGGGCACTCTAATCAACTGAGCTATCTAGCCCTAATTTTGGCGGTCTCCCTATTTTGTCAATATCTTTATTTGGGGGTGCCTTTTAGAAGGTTAATTGGCTTCTGATTGGCACCCCGACCAAAGATAGTGACAAAATAGGGAGACCACCAACATAGGTCTGGATAGCTTAGTTGGTAGAGCGGCGCGCCGGCATGTTAGTTTTTAGGTCCTAGGTTTAAGTCCTGCTCTAGTCAATTCTTCTTTGTTCAACCCCAAATTATTTAAAATTTACCCAGTCATTTTCCCTTGTGGTATAGGCCTATTACTTGAAATTTAATCAAATAACATGGTTGGACACGTTTATTGAAAACAACGAATACAGTTTAAGTTTTAGCAGTTTAAGTTGAATACAGTTGTATTTTGGGTCTTCCTGTGTGCTTTCTTGGCTATGACCTTTTTCAAAACCACTGCTTTGGCTTCAGCTCTGGCTTAAACTTTGTTGGCCTGTTTGAAGCCTAGTATAAAAAGTGCACGTTTAAAGAAAAATTCCTGGCAGGCCCTAAGCTGGAACCTAAGACGAAGCTGTGGTTTCGAAAAGGCCTGTGACAACATTTCAGATCATTCTCGGGAGAATTGGCTTCAGCAAGCTTTTTAATCAGTGAGCTACCAAATTGAAAGCTAAATCTATTTTCACTTTGATGATTAATATTCCTAAATATATTTTCTTGAATGATGCAGTTTGCTTCCTTTTTTTTATTGGGTTCATTAGAAGGTAGGAGTCAGTTCATGGCTTCCTTGTTGAACATCCCAATACATGATTGATCAAATACTCCTCCCTCTCTCTCACTGACAATGAACATTACTTGCTCATTTCTATGAATTATTGAATGACAGTAGGATATTCATGACATGAAAACTGGACTGTATCAGTCTCGCCTGTTTGTTGCAATAACTGAGCAAATAACTTCTACAGAAAATTTATTTTACCTTTTTAATTTGTTATATATATGGCAACTTGTTGATAAATTTGGCTTATTTCTTCTTGTTAGTGCAATGTGCATGGTTGACTTTTATAGAGCTTCAGCGGAACTGAAAGGTTTATATGATGGCTCTATTGAGCTACATGTAAATGAATGATCGGATGATTTTACATGTAGATGACGTTGTTGATTGGTGCGTGGTTTTATAAACAAATAATGGTTGGTTTGCACACTATGCTCAGTTCCGTTTTGTATCATTTTTGGAAACAGCAGTTTACTTATCACACTAGCATGACTAGCGAGTCCATTCCCATTAATTAAAACCCAAGGATGAGGACATTCTTTGATGTTGTTTTTCTGAGAAAAATGAACACTCAATGCTAGGTGTGAAGCTTAAAACCTTGCTCCCAAGCAGGGGCCCGTAGTTTCTCTAAAGAAATGGCTATTTCTAAGGAGTCAGGGTTAACAATTCAAGGGTGAAAAGGTCAACTAAATTTTCCGGGAAATTTTGCAGGATTTCTTTTTAGTAATAACGAGGCTACTTTGTTAATGTATCAAAGGGGTTAACTTTATTTCCATTGTGTAGGCCAATATCATACAAGCAGATTTACATGTAGCAAACTGAATTTGTAATAACAATTTGCAGGTATAGTTAGATTCTGCTAAGGGGGAGAAGACTTTGTTATTGGTGGTGGGACTCTTGGGGACTCTGAAGGACAATTTGTGTGGGATTAAAGCAAAGATCTTATAGCGACGACGCTGGGTGTGCAAGATGGGCATCTTGGGCTGAAGTGTGAAGTATATGTACTGGATGCCATTTCAGCAAGCAACTCTTTTGATGCAACAATAGATCAGTGCAAATAATGAGCAATGCTATATGCTATAACAAGATATTTGCTTACTAATAAAATGGCACCCATGCCTTTACTTCACATTCTAACAATAGATAGAGCTCAAATTGCCGACCTTACTCCTTTGGGCACTACACATTCTTTGGTTAAAAGACACAAATACTATTTCAAGAAGTGAGAGCATTTCAAGTGGTAACCTGGGAACAAAATTGCTCAGCAAATTTACTTGCGAAGCAACAGTCAGAAGGGAACCAGTCACAAGCATCATTCATTACAGCACAAAAACTTGCTAAGACAGACAAACTTTGCTTAGCAGAATTAGGTTACCTGCCAACATTCCATAAAGTTAACATTGTTGCGACTGGTGCCCCACTCATTTTTTGCTTAGCAAATAAATTTTATTAGCAGTATTTTGTGCTAAACAGCTTTATGTAATTGGGCCATGTTTTCTGTGGATCCCAAAATCAAAAACTGCCGAAACTAACGTCACATGTACAATTTGTGACTGTTACACTGCTCATTTCTGCTTAGCAGCAAATGCTAAGCAATGTTTTCTGCTTAAGCAGCTCCTTGTATGGGATAGTACCAAAACCTGCAGTAGTAATTTGTGCCAAGGTCAATATCTAAGACTTGCTCTATGGTTATACTATTTGGTCTTGGAAGTGCTTGATCATGTTGTTTTGGGAAAACATCAGAAAACAACCTTTGAAGATGGCATCTAAATATGCATTGATGAGAGAAGCTGCAGTGTTTCTATTTTATACAAAACAAGCCAAAAATCAGAAATGCAATGTGTCAAATTTTGCTGTACCTGTAGATCTTTTTAAAAAGTGATCAAAATCATTTTCAGGTATTACTTTTCATTCCTTTACAAAAAAGTATTGTAAATGAATGTATTTTTTTAAAGAACAGAAAGTAGTCTGTCAAAAAATGTAAAATAAAAATCCAAAATAGTCAGCCTGTCTGGTTGCATTGTTGGCTGTACATGTATGGTTTACAATAGATAGTTCCCAGTAGACGCCATCTTTACGGGCAAATTGCATTTTGGCTTGCAGGCGCATCAAGCGCTCAAATTATTAACGCAGCCGCGTCATTCACTAACCAATCACGCAATGAGTTTTGTGAAATGTGCGCGTGCTGCACGCCGTTCTCACGCGTAACGCATGACTGTGTGTTCCAAATTGCCCGTAAAGATGGCCGATTTACGTCATACTGCAACCTATCTATACTGTACAATGTATGTACTGTACAATGTATGTACTGTGTAATGTGATGTTAGTCCCAACAATTATGATAAATTTTGTTCAATTCATTCTTTCGTAACTACAGACAATTGATTACAAAAATTATAGTGGCAAGTAAATTAATCCTACTGATGATATTACATGAAGTCCCATGAGAATATTTGCACTGCATTTAATATAAAACAGTTTCTAGGGCTTTATCGCATATCATTTCCTGTGAACCAATCGGATTCCTCCAAGAAGGACAGCAGGTGTTTCAATACTGAATATTTATGAGTGGTCTTGATAAATAAAAACCATGTTTGTTAATCATTTATCCATTAGGCCAGACTGGTTCATTATAAAAGACATTTGCATCTGATGAAATGAGACTTGAGTGCTGAACTATAGGACCAATAACTCATGGATTTTATGGCATGCAATGTTTGTCATCTTACAGAATGATTTTTCAACAATTGCGTTTTTATGAAAAATAGGTCTTTTTGAATGAATGCGTTTATATAAATGTCAGTTGCTAATGAGTTACATGTACATTATTTAGCAATATCAGTTGGGTTATAATTTAGTGTGGCTTTATTATTTTTTTCAAGGTTATTTTTTCTCCATTATTTATTTATTTATACTTATTTATTTGTTTCTATTTACTTGTTTTTCCTTTTTTTTCTCTTTGATGTTAATGTACTTGTGTTGTTATATTTTGATAGATTGTCTTGGTCAAATAATAATGAATAACAATTTACATGTTTGTTCCAGTTTCCAGTGTATTATGGAATATCATTTGCTGTATGAAATTTCCACTTCCTGTATTTTTATTTTATACAAAATGGTCCTAGGTTTTTTGTTCATTTCCTTGGCCTCCCTATCTTGTGTACCATGACATCACAGTATGACTGATGTGTGTTCATACAACTGGCAGACTGGGTAGATGTATTATGTTCTACTATTTTTATTTATTTTTTGACCGTGGGATTGTGTATAAATTACCGTGTATTATTTATTTTATTTATTTATTTATTTTTTTCGCACAAGTGGAGTTTAACTCTGTTTATTATCATCAATCACTCTCTATTTACAATAAAAGAACACACGGAAATGTACAATAACATATACAAATGTTTAACATTTGAAGACAAAAAATAGGTTATAACTGAATCAAAGTAATATTAAATGGTAGAAAAAAAAAAAATAATAATAAATAATAAATACAAAACCAAACCGAACGGCAAAATTACTCTTACGCAAACAAAAATAAACATCAAAATGTGAATTTGAGCTTGTAAAACTAGTGTAAAACTCCTAGCCTCTATGTGTACCAGCAGAATTATTCGGTTTTCTGGAAAAGTATTGATCAAGGAATTGTTTAGTTTTCGGGCTGAAGCACTGAACCATATTATATCAAATGTCCTGGTGTTTTGTGGCAGACAGAGTTAAATGAGGACCAGAAAACCACATTGTTGATAACTTTACATTGTTAAGCATAGTCACAAGCAAGTCAATCACGTCCCAGGAGTTTCATTTGTCTTGTTTGGAAGACGCACCTTAAAGTGAATGACGGTACAACATTGGTTCTATAGAAGAAAAAAAATTCATCCAGCTTATTCCATTCATTTTAAAATCATCTGGTAAAATGGTATTGTCCGATATTTAGCTTTGAATTGTATGCACCTGTGTCTTATGGAAATTCATACAATTACCATTTATATTGAGTGATCAGCATTAATGACTCTGATCTGATGCAAACCTATTCATCAATAAATTAGCATGTTAAATTCGTCTCGCTTTTAGAAGATGCAAATTAAACTTTGAACAAATACGTACATTGTACGCTACTCAGGATAGTTGGGAAATGGAAAGCAAGTCTTGCAAATAAAGCATTCAGCATGAAACTGTGTACTGAGCTGTCCGTGTTTTGAATAGGAGGTACGTGTACCTCCATCACTTTACCAAACCATGTATACACTAATGTACAAAAGCAGCAATTGTGCAAATAAGCTTGCATAATATGGATGGTTTAGTCAATTAGACAAGTCTTAATTTAGTTTCAGTATCATTGACCGATTATTATAGGCAGTATGATTCGACAGACCTTCATGCTGCCCACTGTCTTTGTTGTTGTGTACCCTACGTACAATTAGCAATATTGAATACTGGTTTTCATTGTTTCAAAGAGGTATCTGACTGTTTTGTCCTTCCAGCCTCGGTTTGGTTACATTTAGTTTATAGTCCCTTCTCGGATAACGTCACAATTTTAACGCTCGTCATGCTGGAGTACTTAAAAGCTGCCGACTCTTCCTGATTCTGCAGAAAGTTCCCTGAAAACAAACCAATCTTTCCATGTTCTAATTTGAAAAGCTCGCCCGAGTTTGGAAAAATTGTCTCTATTATTTTAAATGTAATTCTAAATACCTCCCTGATTGCAAGATCATGCAAATGTTGGCAGCTCTGGTACTTGATGCGCAAATGTTACTTGAACTGCGCGAATTACATAAGACTCAAAACACAATGCTGAATAGCACTACACGTGCGTACTGTGGGTTGTGGTACTCCAGTATGACAGACCTTTGGTATTGCTATTGGCAACTACATGTACCTAGACGACAGGGTTATAGTTAAGGTAGTCTATTAGAAGTAAAAAAACTACAAAAGAAGCAAAACAACATTAATGTGCAATATTACAGTCTACAAAATTCAAGAAGGTTCCAGATGAATGTGTACAATCATGAATATTGTACGCAAAAGAAGGGGGCTGTGACTTGAACAGACTGGCACGACTGGTAGTAGAACAGGAAACCATGTCTTTCAAAAATCTTTTCTTTAAAGCTACATGGCATGATTTTTACTGAAATAAGGGTTTTTTTTTCTGAACAAATTTTGACAGATTGTGCTGCTTCAAAACGAATAACATACACAAACATTTGCATAAGCCACAGACAATGCACAAAATACATCTAACGTGCAAAATTGTACATGCTCGATGAATATGAGATAATGTTGGGATCCGACAAGAATTAATTTTTAATTTTTAATTAACTACCATTGGCGGATTCCCAATGCAATAACTTTCTAGAATCTATCAACAATTTTAAATCAACATTTTTGGTAAAATCCGCCAAAAATCAGACCTAAATGTAGCATCTTTGACATGGAGTAATGAAATGGAATGTTTATGAGGCATTTTAAATGTACAATGTAACTTATTTATGTTATTACACAATGAGATCCCATTTTTATGCTCATACAAGATAAAAACACATATTGCAAAAAAATTACACCCATATGAACAAAAATAGAGGAAATGACAGCAGTGGGAATAAATGACTGTTTATGGTTGCCCTGATAATGTATTGGTCTAGCGTCAACAGACTTGTCATTTTTACCACTTGTAATAAAGTGAATGGATAACCATGAGTTGAATCAATAACTCTAGTAGGAAATGATCGCCATGGTGATTTAAGTGGTCTGGAAATTTCCTCTGAATTAAATGAAACATACTAAACGTTCCCACGTAAATATGGGGCCTCGCTACATTGTTAGGTTTTGAAAATGTTTTTACATATTTTATTTTTTATTATACAAGGAAATGTAAACTGTTTGTTATATTTTGGAATAGAAAATATATCACAACTGTTTACTTTAGAGATTACATGTAAAAATAGCCTGACTTACTTGATCTCTGTGGTATTGTTCATCATGCACAGTGGTGTAGCCAGACAGTTTTCTTTTTTGGGTAAACCCCCTGCCTACCCCTCTCCCCTCTGGTCACACCATAAATCATGCGTGTACAAAAAGATTTACCTTGTATATTTCAGGGCCTTTCTGGCAGGCAAAATATGGCACTGGTCATGGGAAACTTTACGATGGTGTCATAATTTCCACATAAATTTGAGAGTTAAATGTATAAAAGTTTCAGGTGCAGAGAAGTTTTGAGATTTCCCCCAGTTCTTCGTATCAAATGTTGATAAAAATCAGACAAATTCATTTCAATAAAATATCAGATTAAATTTTTCTTCCATTGAGACGTGTGCAAAGTATGCCTGCAGGAAGTCCATGTTCTGTGCTCCTTCTGTTATGATGTAAAGAGTTTGTAAACCCTTGAAAACAGGTTTCAGCCTTTACACATCAGTCGGGATTTAATTTATTTTTTTTTTACAATCGGATCCCTAGCCATCTCTTAAAGATTCTTTTTCTACTACCGTAATTTTCGGATTATAAACCGCCCGGCGTATAAACCGCAATGCTCCAAAATATGGAAAAAATATTTAGGTGTCAGCGTATAAACCGCGCGGGCGTATAAACCGCGGCCAAAATGTAAAAAAAACTAACCTCAAAACACGGAAGTGAAGTTCGCAAAACTGCGTATGGTAAGCTTGGGCGATATTGCTTTTTTTCATTCACGATACATCGTCAAAAATATATCGCGATATTCGATGATATCGCGGTTAATTTGTGACGGGAGTTGATGAGGGAACCCACTTCAGATTTAAAAATAGTGTTAAAACTGAAGTGCCGCGAATTGGTTATTGATGTAAGGAAATTTGATAAAGGCTGTAAGGCTCTCCATTCTAGCCATGGTTTTATTCTTCATGTTACCCGAAGCACCACGAGCGCAATTGGCACAGGCTGATTGGCTGATTCCTGACCGGCCGCTTTCCGATTGGCCGATCGCGTGAATAATTATGACGTAGTGCTTCTCACAGCTTTCCGATTGGCCGATCGCGTGAATAATTATGACGTAGTGCTTCTCACAGCTTTCCGATTGGCCGATCGCGTGAATAATTATGACGTAGTGCTTCTCGCAGCACTGCCATAGTATTCATCACCTCGATCCCGCAGATGTGCTTGCATGCTCCTAACGTGGTAAACTTTATAGTTAGGGGGTGAAGGAATGGCGGCGTGTAGCTGTGGGAACGAAAAGGCAAGGGAAATTCCCTTTGTGAGAAATCACCTCGTGGTCGGAGGAACGTTTTTATACATGTACGTGCGTGAGCAATACCGCACAGTTTTCGTTTGTTTGATGTTGGTCTGTATGAGACCGTCTGTTCGGAGATATATCAGCATATGGAGATCGCTGGGATAAATAGACAGGGGACCAGTCTAGTCTAACTCGAGTTTCGCTGATTGTTCATCTCTGAGGGGGGACTGAACTCTAACAATAGGGCGGTTGATAAACGTTTTATAAAGGCAACACGGAATACAAATGAGGCGGGATTTTCAACAGGCATTTTCAACAGGATTTTGTCACCACACAGGCATGTTTTGCAGGATTTTTTATCGTTTAAGAACATTGTTTTTATTTAGAACATTTTACAAACGATCTTTCTTTATAAAAATGCTGTTTTTTCTCTTCCATATTTATACGTCGGCGTATAAGCCGCCCGGAGAATAAACCGCAGGAGTTCAAAAAAAAGTCAAAATCAACGTATAAACCGCGGTTTATAATCCGAAAATTACGGTATTCAGAATTAAAATCATATCCACTAAATTTGTTTTTTATAGCCCCACATAAAATGCTATTTTTATAAACAAACATGTCATGGTTGAGTTAATTGGTGAAGCATAGTTCAATTTGAAATAGCAGAAGTTTGTTATGGTTGATCTGCATGCCCACTGTTGTAGTCTCTAAAATCAATTCTTTTCATTGTTGTTCTTGAAGCCCCAAAAAGTAAATTATCATTATTTTTGTATTTCACTGTGCAGATTCCACCAACACCTGGACCAGTTCATCAACAGCATCCCTCTGCATGTGACAGTGTTTATTTTAGTAACTGGCAACTGCTTCATTGTTGCTGGTGAACTACTTCTCTCATATCATATGATACAAAATGGTAAGGCCCCCCCCCCTCCCCGAAGTCTGAATTTCTTGTCACTAGTCTAGCTTTTAAAATTTAAATATTATTTCTGTTCATCTGTTCAGACATCTAAATCGTCACGCGTACCACGAAGTGACCTATCTTGTTCACAGCCCCCAAAAACGTGTTTGGAGAAAATCGCGATTGAAGTTGCACTATTTTTCAAACTGCTGCTTCAGGGTATTCTTAACAAGTTTGTTTCATTTTTTTAAGACAAAAATAAAGCTGAATACTTTATTCGTGCTTAACTGTCGGAGTGTTTTCATTCTTGCAACTATTTTAATTAGTAATACAGTCCTAAACACAAACGTCACTTCGTGAAAATGAAAGGAGTATTGCCCACAGCGCGCGCGTTGTGTACAAACACATTGCATAATCGAGACCTATCGCGATAGGTCACTTCGTGAAAATACTACGCTTCCAGATAGGTCACTTCGTGAAAATGCGAAATGTCACACACGCGCGCTGAACTGTGTGTGTAACGCTTCGTATATCATTAGTGAAGTGGCGCGTCGAGATAGGTCACTTCGTGGAAATACAAAACGGCAAATCTAGTGACACGTCGTTTTTACTAATTAGTGTAATTACGAAACTATTAAGTATTAGGTATTCAAACTTGCTGAAAATGTTAACAGTAATGAGTATATTAATAATTTGTATAAAACCCGATTTGCAAAAATTTATTAATTTTGACAGATAGGTCACTTCGTGGTATGCGTGACGAAATGTTAATTTAACTTCTCAGCTAATTCTGATTTTTTGTGTGTGGCTTTGCAGCTTGTTATTATTTTACCATTGGAAGCTGGAGATTTGTTGTTGTTGCAAAGCAGTCATGCGCATTTATAGACAAATCAAAAGCTCTCTCTAAAAACAAAACACAAAATTACTGTTAGCAAGTTTGTGTTTACCTGAGTGCATGAACACTTGATGTGTCCATAAAAGTTTGATTATTTTTGTTTTGGCTGGACGCATAGGGGCAAGTGGCACCTGTAAAGGTATCGAAATGTAATCAAGGTGACTCCCTAATGGACATGTTATAGTTTATGAAAAGCATACCCATTAAAAACAATTCTGCCTTTTTATTTGGAGCCCTTTAAAGGCAGGTTTATACATGTAGATTGTTTTGCTTTTTTCGGCTGCTTACTTACAGGCAAAAATTATAAAGAAAGATACAATGAAAGTCACATGTTAAAGTTTCAGCTGGAAACAGCGTCTACTTGCTGAGAAAACAGCGAAAAACTGTCACAGTATTTCCACAAGAACGTCAAATCCATCCACATTAAGCAAGGTAACAGCGGGTACAAACCGCATCTCCGGCTGTAGCATTCACGAACGGCCACCAACCCTCAGAAATCTGAGAAACAATTCATGCATGAATTATTTCACAGATTCGAATGTTTTTGAAATCATTACTCTGAAGGGAATCTCTTCTCAAACTAGTTTATACTATCAACAGCTGCAGCTCCTCATCAAATAGGTTTTTATGGTCATTAATTTTAAGAGTATCTACCAATCTATGACCCTTCATTTAAATGTGCCAGTGAAGAAATTTTTTGTATAATTAAAAACAAGTATTACTGCTCTGATAAACAATGAGTAATTTACATACCAGTAATTTACATACCAGTACCTTTAGATATTAGGGGACACGTTGCCTTGGATCTGGCGAGTTGGTCTAATAAAAAGCGTTTGTAACCGTTTGTTATAAAATGCATATGGTTACAAAGATGTTTAAAAAGTAGCAATACAATGATCTACACAAATATGCCTTGAAATTGCGTGGTTTTCCTTTTACTTTGCGAACTAACACGGTCGGCCATTTATGGGAGTCAATTTGACTCCCATACATGTAAATGGCCGACCGTGTTAGTTGACGATGTAACAGTTATAAAATAAACAGTCTGTGAAATCTCATGAAGGCCATCAGTAGAAGTAAACCCCAAGATTGTTATTTTTCTATTGATTCAGTTGTTGTTATAATTTTCAAAAAATTCCCAAACCAACCAACTAATTTAAGAAAAGCTGGCCTGATGTCAACTTCCTACTGTCAGCCCTGGAATTCTTTGATTTGACTTTCATTCTTGCAAAGAGGCTTTTTGTTGGAATTGCTTTTTGGAAATATTTTAAAGCGGTCTGAAGACCATGGGGCAACAGATGTGAGAGTTCACAGTTTTGTTGTTTGCATGTTATGATGATGTTTGCTAGCATTTGGAATGTCTCGTTCATGTTCGCATGCATCTTTAGATGACACGAACATCTTTTAAATCAACATCCTAAGGTGTCTTAAGGACAATTAAATTAGTCCTTGTACATGTGTGTCTTAGATAATAAAATTCCATTAAGATCAACCTTGGTACCTAGGGAAGACAATACAATCGGCAGTAAAGGTCCTTGTGCTACCCTGAAGATAATGGTCGCTTGTTTTGATTTCTCTGCGTTCGCTCTTCGTGGACTTGTTAAGGGAGGTGTTTGTCTCAATGCTCTGAGTGAATGCCTTCCCTTGACATTTAGAGATGATCTTCAGAATTTAACAAGATATTTATATTCCATGGATTATCGCTCAAACCAAGTACCGGTAATAAATCTTTATCAATACCTGTTTGAGGTATAGATTGAGTATTTACACATTGGCATTGAGTTAAATATCGTACTACATGTCAGTTAGAATTAGATTAAAATAAATGAAAAATCTGAAAGCTAATTTTATTTAAAAGGGTGTGTACAACATTGGTAATTGCCAAAGACCTGTATCCAAACTTGATGTGACCCAACATGTACATGAAATAACAAACCTGTGAAAGTTTAAGCTCAATCGGTTATCGGAGTCATGAGAAAACAGTGAAAAAACCCCTTATGTGTTTTACATGTAACTTCTTTTCAAACATCGGAATATATCCTGCAGGATAAAGACTATTATTTTACTCATTTCCTAAAAACTATGGCATTTCAAGTGAAACTATTTCAAGGGAAGTTTTCCACCATGACCATCTTTATACCATGTAAGTTGTGTGCAAATCTGTGAACATTTATATTTTCAATCTTACCAATGTTGTACACACCCTTTACATATATTTTCCAAACTGATACATATGTTACTGGCTTGCACTGAAACAAAGCATCATTCAGCATTTATTTGTAAGCTATATAAGCTATCTACATATAAATGTACATGATTAAAATGTCATGCATGTAACCTGTTTAGATGTTTGGTACTTTGATAATATGATAGAAAACAAGAGATTTTGAACAAATTTATTTGCCTACTATAATACAAAAAAACTAGACTTATTTGCATTTGTGAACAAATGCAGAGCTGTTTCGCTAATAATATTTTCAAATTTCTCAAGTGAATATGAAAGGTTGTAGTGTGTACATAATCAAGTTAATATTACAATATTTTATGCCTTGTGAGATCGAATTCATTGTCTATATATCTTGTAAAACTGTACCTTTAAGGTAATATAACCTGACAAATGATGACGTCATGATGACGTCAATTATTTTTCGAATCAGTTATGACATATCAAGCCTGATAAAAAAAGAATTTAGATTAAAGCATGTTCCGTTAGTAATTTCTGACTTAAAGGGGTAAAAAATGAAAAAATCATTACAAATCGTGTGATGACGTCATCATGACGTCATTACAAGTTTGAGAGGAACGTGCCATTATCTAACGACTTGCCAAGTTTCAACGTGATCAGACCTATACTTTTGGAGATATACGACTTCAAAAAGTGCTCCTTTAATGTCACGTCACGTGACCCCTGATGACGTAATCAGTCTAAAACTTCACACGTATGTTGGCTGCCAGACGGTCATCATGTGTATCAATTTTGAAGCGATTACACAAAACTTCGCAACACACATCTTCTCAAAGTGCATTTTGAACAGTTTTGCAACTGCCGCTAGAGGGCGCTCTTTACTATTATTACGTCATTGGTATTTTTTTTTGAAAGTACATCTTAGCCGCACACTAACATCGTTAAAAGCAACTTCATAACATTTAGCACTTTTGAATTACAAGGCACTTCCTGTTTCGACTGGTTTCGACCGGAAGTAGAGGTCACGTGAGGTCACGCACACTGAATAAAATGAAGACCTAATTTATCCCTACCCAATCCCACAAACAGAAATCTACGGTCTCTTGTGGCTGATTTGATATAGATTTTCAAATAGTTAAAATATAAACCTTTAAGATGACGTCACGTGACAGGTGATGACGTCATCATGACAAATTTCTTTTAGGACCTTCCTTGCACCAATGCCTTTCATCACTGAAAGTTTCATTGCAATTGCTTATCGGGAACTATGAAAAAGGGTGCTTGGAACGAGTGTGCGTTATCTCAATAGCTTTTTTTACTGAAACAGGAAAAAAAAAAAAAAAAAAAAAAAAAGAACTTTAACAAAAACAATAGCTGTTTCGCTGCGCTGCGCTGCGAAACAGCTAACTATTGATGATGTATCACTGTTGAAAAAAAACCTGGCCTAAAATTACATACATTACACTGTATTAAAAGAGGACAACAAGTACATGTATTATCACCATTGGCGTGGTATTGTCCCTGGTACCTGGTAACTTAAGGACAAAAAGTATTATCTTCATTGGCATGGTATTGTCCCTGGTACCCCTGATAAATCCTGCACTCATGGTCAATCTGATTTTCTTCTACCAGTACATCTATTGGCCTTGCCCTTAATACAATTAAGTGAAAGGCCAGTTCTGATTTAATACGTGTGCCATGAGTATATTTTATTTATGTGTTGACGAAGCCTCTATAGTGTTCTCCCTTAAAAGTAGTCCAATTACACCTGAGGAGTTTTGTCCAACTTGTCCAGCTGGCTAGTTAATTGTTTCCCTTCTCTACATGTCAACCATATTTTCCTAAGTATAAGGCCCTGTACTGTACCCCCAAATCACTGAAAAAAGATTCAAGCGTCATAAGGCACAGCTGTTTAAGACACAACATGACTGCTCACACAGAAGCTAGCAGTTGATCACTACAATAAACTCCAGGGATACCAGATTAAGGCGCGCCGATAGATAAGACACAGTGATTTGTTTTTGATCTTTGAAAGTCAGATAAGCCTTGTCTTGGATGCAGGAAAGTACAGTGCTTATAAACCACTGATTGAACATAAAGTTGCTTTAAATTAAAAGTCCTAAACAACTAGAGTACAGTGTTAAATGAAAATCTTCAATGGACCAGTGAAACGAGTCCATTAAAGTGACAAGCTGACTTGCACCATTGGGTAGTCACTGGAAGGGCAGACCTTGCTCATGCAAGATCAGAGCCCAATTTTAAGGAGCTTCTTAAACATAAAAAGTTGCTTAGCACAACAAAATGATGCTTGTCAGAATAAGGTTACCAACTGCAGTAAAATACCATTTTACATGTACATACAAAATGTAACTGGTACATGTATACTGCTTAGTTTTGCTTAGCCAGAAAATTTTAAGCAATAATTTGCAGAGCAATATATAAGCAGAGCCATAAAATTTGGCCCAGGTTGGCTCAGTGGTTTTTTCATTTTTGTTTCACCTCTGTGACATGTTCAAATATGGATTGGGTTTCAGCTACTGCCTAAATTGTGTGGGTTTCCCTATTTGTGGTTTTCTTCTCTGACTTGTTCTCTACACGAGTATCTTCAGCCGACGGTTCACAGTGCTGGAGGCTTTTGGGTTCCCTTGATTTTATTACCAGAAAGATATGATGGTAATAGGACTGAAAAAACAAAATCACTGTGGAGTGTTTGGTGCTAGTTTGGATTAATGAATATTAAGTTCTTGCATTTGATGAAGTAGTTGTCGGGACAAAAGGTTATGCAGATATTTATTTATTACTACTGTAGTTGGTCACTAAAGTGCTACATTTTATTTTCCTTGTATTAATTTCTTGTATTTTATCTCATTTTCATCCTACAGTTACTAATGAAGACAGAACCAAAATCTTAGTCACTTTGTCCTCATGCAGCTTGGGTATTCTTTCAATCTTTGTGCTCGAGGTTTGTCATTCGATCTTTCCCCCTCCCCCACCCCACCCCCGTATACTGTTATGAATTCCCCTCCCACTGCAAAAGAAAGGTCAACCCTGTCCTTGATCTAAATCCTCACCATATCCACAGATCACTTTGTTTGTTATGTCCTGCTAAGTTATACTCTTGAGGAATCCAAGAATAATTTTGTTGCATCTGAGCCTGCCAGCTGCTAAAAGATATAAAAGCATTACAGGGTTCTTCTCTGTTTTTTTCTTCTTAACTTTAATATTGAACATTTGTGGTAATTACTCAAAATATATATTAGCATAAAAACTTACTTGGTAACGAGCAACGGAGAGCTGTTGATAGTATAAAACATTGTGAGAAACGACTCCCTCTGAAGTAACGTAGTTTTTGAGAAAGAGGTAATTTCTCACTAAAATAATAAAAGACTTCTGGCCAGAAGCCTTTTATTCCTATCTGAAAGCACACTAATTTGTACAACAAGGGTGTTTTTTCTTTCATCATTTTCTTGCAACTTCAATGACCAATTGAGCCCAAATTTTCACAGGCATGTTATTTTATGCATATGTTGGGATACACCAAGTGAGAATACTGGTCTTTGACAATTACAAAACGTGTTCAGTGCCTTTAACTTGATGTTTATGTTTGGTTTGAAAAGCTCTACTGTGCATCCGGAGCAATATGGGTTTTGTTTGAGGATTTTTTTTTAGAAAAAAGTGTGTTGGAAAATGATTTTTATTAATCCAAATTGATGGCTTATTGGCTCTTAATTTGCGCGTATTCGCCCTCTACCCTCCTAGCTTGAGCTTGAGGAAAACCTTGCGTTACATTTTAATCATTAAAAAACCCACAAAATAGTACACACATTTTGCTAAATATGAAACTCATTTGTTTTCATTACCCAGCCAACACTGAGACACGACACATTAACATTTTCACAAACGAATTAATATGTACAGGAAAATAACCTTGAATTAGTTTGGATTTTATAAGATTAGATTAGATGACGGACTGAGCTGAAGGCAGAATGTTAAAAGTTTTCACAAATAAAAATCTGTTTTTAAAGTGGATTTTAAAAATACAATGGAAATATAAGACAATACTTTCATACCTAGAGTGTGCTTTAGACAATGCAATAATACAATGTCTTTATAGCAAAACATATAACTCACAAAACCTATCAGTACTGTAACTCAAATAAAAACATATAATTCTTCTTGGGAATTAACTATGCGCCATAAAAAAAAAACCCATATTATTGAATAACGTTTAGTACAGTACATGTAATAAATACCAAACATAGGCAGCTGTTCCATTATGGCTTCCTCAATTCCTGGTACAAATCCCTAACAATTTCCTCAACCTTTTTCGGCAGCGAATACAACCATCTCTTTTGTGTATATTTATATCTCTTTTGTGTTTAACAAAAGCACAATTCAATATTTTAGTTTTTTGTCAATTCACAACCTGGGAGTTACAATGCATGTATCGCTGTGGAACCTTCGACACCTATCCCCGTTTGTTTGGGCAAGCAGTGGTGCTGAACAACAAGGGAGTTGCATGTAACAATCCTTGCCTCACCACACCTGAATAATACCTCGCACATTCCCACGGCTCCCCACAAAACTGGAACTTTTCTCATTTCGTTCTCACCAATTGTGTCTATTGTTGAAGTTAATCAGGCTCAGTATAATACAGATTGGATATCTTGGAAAAAGGCCTTGGTTTAAATGTATTTAATCAAATAGCCCCAAAATGTGATAAAGTTTCCATAGCCTAGTACCATACAATATCTTAGAAGGTTATGTTTACTATGTATATTTTAGAAAATATACATTTGCTATTACCAGGTTGAGCTGAGTACAATTTTGACTTATCTTTAAGCTGAAACCGCCCCCCCCCCCCCCCCCCCCGACTTAACCTGCATGTAAAAATGTACAATACGCACTTTACAAAACATAATCTTTATTTTAATGAAGATTGTTTTACTGGTAAGCAATCTGAAGTGCTAACTGTTGCAGAAAAATGGCTAAGCATGCAATACTTTCAGTTTCTCTGGAAACAAAAGGCAAACAGAATGCATTACCACAATTGTACACACCCCCACTGGGCGTAAATAATAAAATTATCCATTGATTTTATGTAATTTCTAACAACTACAAAAGTGTATGTAAACATTTGTATTTATGTTTGGTTTTATAAAACTGTCCCATTTTCAAATTCCTTTTTAAAAATTATTCAGTGTACAATTTTAAAAATACATGTTTGCCTGAGCCAGTAATTAATTAGTGCTTTAAAATCAATTATGTCGAGGATACATAGGGAACATGTTTGTGGTGATTAACACAGCTACTCTTCTTTACATGTAGATGAAAATAATTAATGAATTTTTGCTTGTACCAAAATGCCCCTGTAGCAGCTGCAAATTGTCACAAGAGTTGACCCACTTCCCACACTACCAAAAAGGTCAAAGTAAAGGTCATGTACTGATTAATCATTTAAAAACAATTATGAATGTTTGCAATGTTAACATAGTCTCTACACTTCTAAAACAAAAGTTAAGTTTTGTGTAATAAACAAAAAATGAATGACCTAATTTGCATGATAGGTAACACTAATACTCATTTATTTTAATCAATTTATTGGTTATACAATGTAATTAGTTTCCATATAGTTTTGAATTAAATATTTGTTGGTCTTTTTATTTCTTTAACCAGGTTGTTGTCAGAATTTTCAGTACTGGTGCTCATTTCAGAAGAAGAAAATTTGAGGTTGGTAAAAAAAAAAGTGCTGTCCTATTTGTTTTGGCAAATTTGTTTTGAAAGAAATATCTAGGTTCATCTATTGGCAACTACAATGAAACAACTTTCTGAAAGTAAAAATACAACTCAATTTATTGATAATAATTAGTGATTTGATTTGTTGATTGTCTCATGCTGATCCAACCCGAGGCGCTTTACAACATTAAAACTTCTTAAAGAATAGAAAATATGAATTTGCCTGGCGGTCTGAAGTTTGCAAAACCAATATGATGAAATTGATTGCAGTATTGAACTTAAATGACGGCACACCAGGAGAAGTCCCTTCTCTGTCATGAAGAGTGTACTGGGTATTTTAACTATCTGCAGTTTCTGAACAAAGAATGCTCTCAACATGAATGTGCAGAAATTGATAGAATTTCCTGAAACATAAGAACATGAAGACATGACTAGAGTGGGGGCACTCTAAAACGTCAGCCTTTTACCATTCCTTCAAGAAATCAACTTGAAAAGTCACCTTTTTAGGGACACATGAGCTGCATCCGAACGTTGTTAGAGAACTAAAAGCCTTTTAGATTTCTACAAAGAATCAGTTGAGTATGAAATGCTAGAAGCAGTTAAGGATTGGGTTTCGTTGTTACCTTTGTTGATTGGCGCTTTGTTGCAGAGTCTTTTGATCCGATGTGCTGTATGAGAGTGGTGTCTTTCTGTATCAGTTTCTGATTAGAAATGCTATTTTTACTCATTCGTACAGGGAGGAAAATATACTTTTAAAAAAAGAGAAAGTATCCATGGTACCAAATGTTACCCAATTTAAGAGAAAAAAAAGAAAAATGTTCCTGGATTTCTTTGGAAATCCTACAATACCCATTACCACTTCAATGTTTCTTTGGTTTGCCTGATTTGTTTCAACCCCCCCCCCCCCAAACAAACAAAAAATACAAATAGAGAGAGAAGCCATTACCTTTACCTGGTTTGGTACTGTCAGACCGTCTTTCTGCTCCTGACATTTGCATTATTTCCAAAACTACTGAATACAATGGACTTTCACATTCGTTGTCATCTCTGTTTGATGTACCATAGTGGATACAATGCATTATTTGTTATCTTATTTTTTTAAAACAAAATTAACTTCTACAAGGGAAACCCAGTCAGTTTCCTTCGTGTTTCATTACTTGATATTTGAAATAAAAAGCCACATCCCCTGAAGGTGATCCCTGTGCTGACGCTTCCCTGGTTGCATCGTAAACTTGGGTGTGAACCCTGGCTATTACGGGTTGAATGGCTTCTGACTGGCACCCCGACAAGGATATTGACAAAATAGGGAGACCGCTCTAGATGGCTCAATTGGTAGAGCGCCGACACATTAATATGGAGGTCGGAGGTTCAAATCCTGCTCTCGTAATTTTTTTCTTTGCTCAACCCAAAATTAACATTAATTTCTAATCAATTAATTTTCAAGACAAGTTTTCTGCTTCTTATAAACTTCTTGTATTCTAAGGTGTTACTTCTCTGTGTTTGATTTCTAGATATTTGATGCATGCATCGTCTCACTGACGTTTGTATTAGACCTTGTATTCTATGTCAGCAACGTACATGTTACCCACCCCTTCACAAGAGCGTTCTCGTTACTCATTATCCTACGACTCTGGAGATCTGGGGGCATTCTACGACGTGAGTAAATGTTTTAGACTTAACTAGAATTAACTCTAACCATGATGTATTATTGGCCAAGTGGTCAAGTAGATGGATCTCAAGTTCAGATATTATTTGTGTTTACTCATATATCGTTGGTGTCAGGCACCATATACTAGGTACTTTTTTGAGTCCTGTAAAAAAAAATCCACAGGCATATTGCTCTTTTGACCGTTGCCATTCTACAGCAGATGTCTTACCGCTAGACCACCAAGATTGCCCTGTACAGTAGCTAGAGGCAGTTTGAATCCACAGGCATATTGCTCTTTTCTACAGCAGATGTCTTACCGCTAGACCACCAAGATTGCCCTGTACAGTAGCTAGAGGCAGTTTGAATCCACAGGCATATTGCTCTTTTCTACAGCAGATGTCTTACCGCTAGACCACCAAGATTGCCCTGTACAGTAGCTAGAGGCAGTTTGAATCCACAGGCATATTGCTCTTTTGACCGTTGCCATTCTACAGCAGATGTCTTACCGCTAGACCACCAAGATTGCCCTGTACAGTAGCTAGAGGCAGTTTGAATCCTATATTTTGGGCAGCGGGTGATGCAAATTTGATATCTATTAAACTGTTGCGATACCCACTGCTAAAATATAGATTTAGAACTGCCTCTAGCTACCGGGCAGTTTTGATGGTGTAGTGGTAAGACATCTGCTATAGATTGACAAAGGTGATGGGTACGGATCCCACCCGAGTTAAAAAGCCTGTGTTTTGTTCTCACAAAACTCGGGAAAGTACTTAGTCTACAGTGCTTCACATACATAAGTGTATAGGTAAAACCAAAGAATATTTTTTATCCCCAATGCAAAATAAACATTTATAAACTCTTTGCCTGAGTTATTGGATTGCTTGTTTCCTTGAGCAAGATCTTCACCCAGAAGTAAATGGGTACTTTATGAGGGTACAGGTTGCTGTTGTGATCGGGAGCTGCTTCTCCTTAGAAGTAATGATGGTTTCAGAAATGTCTTTCGTTCTATATGAATAAATAATCTGTTCGAGCAATGGTTGAACAACGCTGTGGGACTTATTACTATTAATAATTTGGTTATGAAACCAAAAAGGAACTAAATTACTGTAACTCGGAAGTCTGAGGAAACCTGTAGACAAGGGTGCTTGCTACGAACCAAAAACACCAGGTTGAACATCTAGTCTTCCAGCAAACTTAATAATAATCACTGTAGCTTGGAAGTCTGAGGAAATCCGTAAACAAGGGGGATTGCTACATGTACGTGAACCAGAAACACCCTACTCTTCCAGCTAACTTAATAATCACTGTAGCTTGGAAGCTTGAGGAAACCTGTAAACAATGGTGATTGCTGTGAACCAGAAACACCAGGGAAAACACCTACTCTTCCATAAGTAAATTGGGTTCTTTTACATGCACTATCTATACTACATGTACCCTGTAATAATAATAATAATAATAATAATAATAGTGGCTTCTTATATAGCGCTCATATCCGTCACTCAGTGACGCTCAAGGCGCTTCAACAGTCAGTATTTTCCTGCAAGATATATATGTGGAGCTACTTTTTGAAGTTTGAGACCTATTCCTTTACATAGCACCATGTAATGGTTTACAAGGTGCTGTGGCGCAATATGCTGCCGATCAAACCAGGAACACCGGGGCGAACCCCTTCTCTTAACGATAAGTGCACTGGGTTCTTTTACGTGCATTCACAACACACGGGACCAACGGATTTACGTCCCATCCGAAGGACGAAGCAATAATGGTTAAGTGTCTTGCTTAAGGACACAAGTGTCACGACCGGGACTCGAACCCACACTCTGCTGAGCAGAAACACCAGAGCTTGAGTCCGGTGCTCTTATCCGCTCGGCCACGGCACCTCACACCTTGGACCTACAGCTTTACGTACCATCCGAAGGACAGAGAATTATAGTAAAGTATCTTGCTCAAGGACACAAGCATCATCTAACCTGCCAGGCCGGGATTCAAACCCAAACTTTGAGAATGACAGAACTTGAATATGCTGCACTAGATCGCTCGTCCTTGATTTGATGCTCCTGAAGCATTGAACTACCAAGCCAGACCACTTAATCAGAATTTTAAGAAGTCCTGGCAGGTGTTTTAATTGGCATTTGCCTAGTGGAGGACTGTTTTCAGGGAGAATGCTCAAAGGTTAAATGCAAGTTTCTCAAATTTTTAGATTTTTTAAAAATGAAATCCTAGTTTCCCATACTGCTTTAACATGTGGAGAGAAAAAAATCATGCACTTTAACATCCAAGTATACACAAGACTTTCTCTGTCTACATGTATTAACTTCTACTAAAATGTTGGTTCTTCAAATAAATGGTAAAAACCTCGGGAGTAAAACAAAAGATTTTGGGTTATTTTCTTTTAGGAGAGAAGAAGAGAATACGGGAGGAGACGGCCTGTGAGTTACAGATGGAGAAATATGCAAGACGTCAAGCTGAAGCTCAAGCAGATGCGTTGCAGGTTCAGTGTGATCAGCAGCTGGTAAGGGCTTTGTCATGTTCCCTGTTAGCTATCATAATAATATATACTGATTCTTGATGGGACAAAATGGGAGCAGACTATTTTTGCCCTGCAAGTCTCGTTTTGGTTTACACTGACGTGCAGTGGTTGGACAAAAATAGACTGCGTTGTGATTAAAGTTTATATGGATTAATTTTCACGTGTGACAATCATGTTTTCTTGAGCTCATTGCAGCTGTGAATTAAGACACTTACTGTGCCCATGGGATGTTGCTCCTTAAGAAACCTTCCTCAATGGAGCAGGTTGATGTGTAGCAAACATTTCAATAAATTATGTTTATGAGAAGTGTTGGCTCTGAGAAGACGAGATTCTTTGTGTTTTGAACAATGTACTCTGGTCCTGGTCACCTTTTGCAGAACTGTAATTTTTTAGAATACATCGTTGTAAGATAAACTGGTTTGTATTGTTTTCTATCCCCAATGCAACTTTTTTGCTAACTTTTACACGATTGTATTTTATACATGGTCATGAAGAAGTGACAGCGCTTGCATACCTTCACAAGACATTGTTACATCCCTCATCTAGGCTCAATTTCACAGAGCTGTTTAACAAAGTAACAACAAAAATGATACTGACCAGAGTGAGGTTACCAGCCGAAATGTCATGTCACATGTATCACATGTGGCTGGTATCCTGCTCATTGTTGCTTAGCAGAAATTTTGTTCAGCTGCAATTTCTGCTGAAGCAGCTCTATGAAATTGGGCCCTGCTTACAGGAATCTCTGGCAAGTTAGTGTGCCTTTTATTTTGCTTACCGCAATAAGCAATTAGAAAATAGCATTTGTCAGTTTGTGTTAGGGGTTGCCCTGTTAGCAAATATCCAACTGCGTACAGACGTTATAAAACACGTTGACATAATAAGAGTCTTCAAGACACTAGGTGGTAGCAGATATATTCCATTGTTCTCGGCATGGACACATTTTATCATGCAAGTCTCTTGCCCCCTAACATTTCAGAAGACTCGCATTTCAGAAGTCTCTCAAGAAAGTATGGCTGGAGCGAACAAAGAAAAAATGGACTGCCTGGTTCAATCCAAAATTAAACCTAGTCAATTTCCCTTGTGGTTTATTACTTGATATTATTTGTTTTTTCCCCCCCTCTTTCCATTCTAGAAAGAGATTGCTTACTTGAGAAACTTACTTCATCAGAATGATCTGGATCCAGACACGAGCAAGCTGGACTTCTTGCCAAACTACCGAGCCAGTGCCTCTATTACAACAAGTGCAATTGAGTGGGATAAAGCCGACACGTTAAGAGTCAACGGAAAACTCAGTAAAGGTAAGAGGAGAACATTTTAAATTAAACGTGTTTGCCGATCAAGAAGTGAAGACAGATCTTTCAAACATAAATAGATTTGAGAAACAACCTGTTGAGAGAGAATGGAACAAATAAGCGGAAATTAAAAGAAATAGTCGGATTTAATTTTCAAAACTGTGTCTAATACAATGACTTAATGTCGGCTTGGTTCCACAAAGTATTAGAAATCAATCTGATAATACAATGCAGTTGTTAATATCTTTGTAGTAATCAGAGCCCAATCTCATAGAGCTGGCAGAATATATAGCTTAACAATTTGCTGCTCAGCAGAAATGAGCAGGATACCAGTCACAAATGGTACATGTGACATGGTATTTTGGCTGATAACCTTATTCTGGTAAGCATAATTTTGTAGTGCTTAAGCAGCTCTATGAAATTGGGATCTGTACAGTGACGTCACATTTTGCTTAGCAAGTAAGATTGATTCACTGATAAACTCATCTAAAGCCCGGTTCATACTTCATGCGAATGGCGAAAGCGAGGTGAGTTTTCTTGCCTTACAATTAGAAAACAGCGTGAACCGATTGTTTGCATCATCAAAATTTACTTCGAATTCACTTTTTCATGATGTACATGTACTTGTACGAACTGATCTTTAGATGAATCTTGCTGATGTGTGAAACCCAGCCACTATGACCCAATATTGCAATATGAACATAGATTTCTTACATGTAAGCCAAAAGTGTTAAGTTCCCTTTTGAGAAATCTTTGTCAATCCAAAGAAGTAGATCTGTCTGAGGTCCATGGTTGTGGGTAGACGTAACGATGGTGTTCTTTTCTTAATTGTTTCAGTTGTTGTTTTGTTTGTTTGTTTATAACAGATCCTTCATTAGACAGCATCGTCTCCATCTCGTCAACAAAAGACCCCGCCTCCACGTCCTCTACACAGAACATCTACAGCCAACCTCCGACAATATCAGACACACCAAGCTCACCAGCACTCACCCCCATGGAGAATCACCGGACAATGAATGAGACGAAACCCTCGCATACACCTGAAGAGGGAAAAGATTCTCACAGTGAGGGTCGGTCAAATGAGGGTTACCTGTCTGATGAGGATCATGGTGCCTCATCGAGGGTCAACATGGAGGATGCTTCGGTTAATATGGCATATGAGGAGGATTATTCACCTCAGAATGGCTCTAGTGGTTCAAGAACAGGTACATCCTTTATAGCTTCTTAACCAGTTCGACGCGGGATAAATTTTCACCGAATTTACCCTCCACGCGGGATACTTTTGTGAATTTTGTTAAAATTTAAAAAAAAGTGCAAGTGCTGGCATAATTTTATTCTTTATGACAATTTTCTGAAATAAAAAACTCTGTGATTTAAAAAAATCTGTCACAGTAGGGGAAAACACCTTCACATTTCTCTCTTTTTGTTTAAACTCACATTTTACCATCTCAAGATACGGATCCCTCAGAAAAATCTGCATTATTATCACTCACCTCAGCTCATCATCGTGATCATCAGAACTGACTTCGATATAACCATGCTAACTTCAGAATTCTCGCTTTTTTCACTATTATTTTCAAACTCTGAATTAGAACTATTGAACTATTACCCTTACTTTCCTCTGAACTAGATGAATCGGAATTAGAGGACCCTGACGATACAAAATATCAAAGAATTTCCGTGTCATTATTGTACACGCGTTTTCTCATGGAGGCCGCCATCTTGATTTTGTCAACAAAATGTCATCTCAATCGTTGTGTTCATCGGCTGGCCCTGTGTCCATAAAAGTTCAATAGCGCCACCAATCGCTAGTAAATTACACTAGATATATCCCTGGTACCCCGCAATGCAACTACAACTGAATCCCATACACAATTCGCACGCTGAGGGTAACGGCGATTCATATGTAAATTTGGCGAGTATACTCGTCTTCCTAGTGTCAGTAAAAAAAATTCCCGCGAGTTAACTCGTCATTCGCGTCGAACTGGTTAATAATAATAATAATAATAATAATACGGCATTTGTAAGGCGCACTTCCCTGTAAACCATTCAAAGGCGCCGGTCTAGTAGAAAATAAGTTTAAGTATTATCAAATTGTTGGGTAAACAACCGTGAACAAGTGTGAGAACATTGTCAAATATTTTATTAAAAACACATACTTAGGGTAAAAATTAACATTAAAAAACCTGTGAAGCAATGTTATGAGATTTAGTTACAATTGGTTGGGTGATCTATTTGTAAATAAGATAGACAAAAAAAGTATTGTTTCAGTTGGGTGATATCTATTTTTAAACAAGAAAAAAAAAATCTTTGTTTTCAAAAATATCAAAGTGTTTGTACATGGGCTGATGTGGGTGGCATGGTTGGCTTGTGCGTAAAGCACTCGCCTCTGGTCACTGTGGCCCTTGTTTGATTCCCAGTCTAGTAGAGTTGTGAATTTGTTTTTCTCCTATGCCACAAGGGTTTTGCTCCGGACCCTCCAGTTTCCCTCCTTGGAAAAATCAAACACCTTTCATTTCGATCTGAGGCTGTGCTTCGTGTTCATATATGGGTTGATGTGGATGGCTGACTGAGGACCCTTAAATGCCTGCAACCCAAACACCTTGTAGCCACATCCTTCACAGTTCAGCTTCCCAGCTGTGAGTTGGGATGATTAGCCCCCCCCCCCCCAAATTATCATTCTTATTATAAAAACACAATCTGTAAATCATCTAGGATGTAGGGGGCTTGATCCTCAAGAGCAAGGGGAGACCAGGCCCAGAACCCTAGTTCTTTATTCATGGTGATTTAGAGAGTCTACACGTTCTCTGAAATGTAACACCCAGGAGGTTCAGGGGGCTTCATCGTCTTGACCAAAGGGAGGCCCAGGCCCACTACCCTAGTTCTTTTATTCATGTTGATGTAGAGAGACTGTAAATCTTTTGAAATTGTTTTTCTTTGAGCAGATTCTGATGGTGATGAAGCTCAGTTACGTATTGAATTGGATGAAATCAGGAGACTATCTGAGGAAGCATTGCAGAGTGAGCTAGCAGCTTCCAATACTACTGAAGTGGTAAGATAATTCGCTTGTCTATCACTATATATTTGTGTGTGATATTTGTTTTTCAATCCTCCTTTTAAAAGATGAAAATTTGCTCAACACATGTTAGACTGCCACTTGAGGTGAGGGCTACAAGGAAAATCTAGAAAAGTTGGGTGGAGAGAAGATATGTGTTCAAATTTCTCATGAACTAGAATAGATTGTAAGATGGTAGAAAACCAAAGGACTCGAAGGGAGGTGCAGCATTACGGAGGGAAAAAGCCAGTGCTGCAGTCGAGTCCCTGTTGTCTGTTGTGTCCGAATCCCTGTTCCAGCACTGGAAAAAGCTAGTGGAATATTTCACAGTACTGGCCTCTGGAACAGAGGTGATGTAGCAAAGCATCTACTTTGAGTAGAGGTGCGCAAAGAAGGGACAAGGGGTGAGAGACCTTCTACGCATATACCATGGAAGTACCTGTTACACATAACAGTTGCTATTAAAAGGGTTTTTGTTGGCAAGTTTCAACCTCCTAGAGAATTGTTTTTAAATTGTAACATGAGAAAATAGAATTAGCTGTTTCAAACTGCTTACCAACCAAAAGGACCTGTGGTATAAATGCAAAATTTAGTTAGTGGCCTGATGTTTCGACCCTAGCAGAGTCTTTCTTGAAGGCTAAATGACAACACAACACACATAAACATGTATACAAGTGGAACAAGAGCAATAATTAGTTAGTGGCCAAACGTTTCGACCCTAGCAGAGTCTTTCTCGAAGGCTAAATGACAACACAACACACATAAACATGTATACAAGTGGAACAAGAGCAATAATTAGTTAGTGGCCAAACGTTTCGACCCTAGCAGAGTCTTTCTCGAAGGCTAAATGACAACACAACACACATAAACATGTATACAAGTGGAACAAGAGCAATAATTAGTTAGTGGCCAAACGTTTCGACCCTAGCAGAGTCTTTCTCGAAGGCTAAATGACAACACAACACACATAAACATGTATACAAGTGGAACAAGAGCAATAATTAGTTAGTGGCCAAACGTTTCGACCCTAGCAGAGTCTTTCTCGAAGGCTAAATGACAACACAACACACATAAACATGTATACAAGTGGAACAAGAGCAATAATTAGTTAGTGGCCAAACGTTTCGACCCTAGCAGAGTCTTTCTCGAAGGCTAAATGACAACACAACACACATAAACATGTATACAAGTGGAACAAGAGCAATAATTAGTTAGTGGCCAAACGTTTCGACCCTAGCAGAGTCTTTCTCGAAGGCTAAATGACAACACAACACACATAAACATGTATACAAGTGGAACAAGAGCAATAATTAGTTAGTGGCCAAACGTTTCGACCCTAGCAGAGTCTTTCTCGAAGGCTAAATGACAACACAACACACATAAACATGTATACAAGTGGAACAAGAGCAATAATTAGTTAGTGGCCAAACGTTTCGACCCTAGCAGAGTCTTTCTCGAAGGCTAAATGACAACACAACACACATAAACATGTATACAAGTGGAACAAGAGCAATAATTAGTTAGTGGCCAAACGTTTCGACCCTAGCAGAGTCTTTCTCGAAGGCTAAATGACAACACAACACACATAAACATGTATACAAGTGGAACAAGAGCAATAATTAGTTAGTGGCCAAACGTTTCGACCCTAGCAGAGTCTTTCTCGAAGGCTAAATGACAACACAACACACATAAACATGTATACAAGTGGAACAAGAGCAATAATTAGTTAGTGGCCAAACGTTTCGACCCTAGCAGAGTCTTTCTCGAAGGCTAAATGACAACACAACACACATAAACATGTATACAAGTGGAACAAGAGCAATAATTAGTTAGTGGCCAAACGTTTCGACCCTAGCAGAGTCTTTCTCGAAGGCTAAATGACAACACAACACACATAAACATGTATACAAGTGGAACAAGAGCAATAATTAGTTAGTGGCCAAACGTTTCGACCCTAGCAGAGTCTTTCTCGAAGGCTAAATGACAACACAACACACATAAACATGTATACAAGTGGAACAAGAGCAATAATTAGTTAGTGGCCAAACGTTTCGACCCTAGCAGAGTCTTTCTCGAAGGCTAAATGACAACACAACACACATAAACATGTATACAAGTGGAACAAGAGCAATAATTAGTTAGTGGCCAAACGTTTCGACCCTAGCAGAGTCTTTCTCGAAGGCTAAATGACAACACAACACACATAAACATGTATACAAGTGGAACAAGAGCAATAATTAGTTAGTGGCCAAACGTTTCGACCCTAGCAGAGTCTTTCTCGAAGGCTAAATGACAACACAACACACATAAACATGTATACAAGTGGAACAAGAGCAATAATTAGTTAGTGGCCAAACGTTTCGACCCTAGCAGAGTCTTTCTCGAAGGCTAAATGACAACACAACACACATAAACATGTATACAAGTGGAACAAGAGCAATAATTAGTTAGTGGCCAAACGTTTCGACCCTAGCAGAGTCTTTCTCGAAGGCTAAATGACAACACAACACACATAAACATGTATACAAGTGGAACTGGCCAAACGTTTCGACCCTAGCAGAGTCTTTCTCGAAGGCTAAATGACAACACAACACACATAAACATGTATACAAGTGGAACAAGAGCAATAATTAGTTAGTGGCCTGACGTTTCGACCCTAGCAGAGTCTTTCTCGAAGGCTAAATGACAACACAACATTTTAAAATTGTAACATGGCGTGAAATGTAGCCTTATTACAAGACTGACATTAAAGGCTTGGTTTCAATTTCGTAAACCCTATAAGCAGAATGTTTCTCTTCACAATGTGACCCTTAAATCCATTGAATTTACCCTGTGTCAATTTGCATTTTCTTTATTTGAAAGGATGGGATTCCAACCACGTCGTTGTGATCCGTAACCGATGAAGCAGAGTTAACCATGACAACAGTAACTATGAACAACCAAAGCAAGTATATCGGACAGTACAACGTCAAACACATTCTGTGCCTGAAGTCTGTACAGATTAACTGCTGTATAACTCCATATCATAAACACTTAGTGTATTGAATACTGTGTGTGGCCATTTACGAAACCAGAGGGCGCTATTCATTTTTTTTTTACGCTTAAGATTCAGTACTCATATATTTATCCAAGAGCCAGAGTGGTTTTTAACTAGCTTTACAGGTAACTGTATAAAGTCATTCCTTTTTCAGTGATATTTTGTATTAAATTAACTCAATTGAAAACGTTAGTGATTGGTTCTAAGATCAACTGTAGGTATTCATTCAGCTGGGATGAGCTGATGAGCAGATGAGCTGTGTTCAGGATGTAGTGATGTGTGATGGAACTAATAATAAATTGTACTTCAGTGATTGGCAAAATGCAACAATATTAAAATTGCGATCAAGCATATTTTTTTTTTACGCTTAAGATTCAGTACTCATATATTTATCCAAGAGCCAGAGTGGTTTTTAACTAGCTTTACAGGTAACTGTATAAAGTCATTCCTTTTTCGGTGATATTTTGTATTAAATTAACTCAATTGAAAACGTTAGTGATTGGTTCTAAGATCAACTGTAGGTATTCATTCAGCTGGGATGAGCTGATGAGCAGATGAGCTGTGTTCAGGATGTAGTGATGTGTGATGGAACTAATTGTACTTCAGTGATTGGCAAAATGCAACAATATTAAAATTGCGATCAAGCTTCTTTTTTTTTTAGTACAAGGCAAAGAATTACAAAATTATTTCCAACAACTTTACCCCCCAAACTACTGATATAGTTCAAATCTATCATAAACTGGAAAAAGTGACCGGGGGTTAGTAGGCCAGGGGGAATGGTCCAATGAGCATGAGTATCTGTCAGCCCATCCCAACACCTTTGGTCAAGGTCTTGAGACAGGCTTTAGAGAAGTTGGAGATTTTCAGACACTTGGTGGCAGCAGACATACTCAGTTATTTTTCAATAGAGTTAGCTGATAAGTCTGCAGTCTCTGCTGCTACCTAGGGCCTTTTTCAAACCTTGGCTCCAGCTCTGGCTAGGGCACCATGAACAGTTTTGAAGCAGTATATATTTGGCACAAACAGCATAGAGCCAGAGCCTGAGCCAGAACAAGAGCCGGAGCCTAAGCCAAGGTTTTGATAAAAGCCCCTAATGCCACCAAAGTCTACCTTTCCACGACTACTGATGTTCTATTCACCACCACGTCACTGGTATCACAAAGTTGCTTTGTTTAAATTACATAGTGTTTTCACGATATTTAAAAGTTTGTTGCTATCAATAACGAATTGTAACTTATATTAAGGCTGGTTGCTGCTGCTACGGCTACGGCTGGTTCACTACTTCAACGTGCATTGAAGCATAGAATACCCTCAGCAACAGCTTCAGCCACTGCCTCCATTTGGGACAAGGATTAAGTCTCAAAAATCTGATCCCTGATACTAGTACAAATGAATTTGCTAACATGATGTATATTAACTATATGACTGTATTCTTGTACTAATTACACCCTTATGTTCTGACGCCCCTATGTTCCGACACCTCTATCAGCCTAATAATGATAATAGTGGCTTCTTATACAGCGCTCATATGGGTCACTCAGTCACGATCAAGCCGCTTAAACATTTAGTATTTTCCTGCAATGTTTGTGGAGTATGAGACATATTCCTTTCTATAGTACCATGTAATGGTTTACCAGAGGCTTTGGCACAATATGCAGCCAATCAAACCAGGAACACCAGGGTGAATTCCTTCTCTTTACGATAAGTGCACTGGGTTCTTGTACGTGCATTACACAGCGCACTGGACCAACGGCTTTACGTCCCATCCGAAGGACATAGCAATAATGGTTAAGTGTCTTGCTGAAGGACACAAGTGTCACCACCGAGACTTGAACCCACTCTCTGCTGAACTGGAACACCAAAGAGTCCGGCGCTCTTATCCTAAAAGCCCCAACTCCAACTCCAACCCCAACCCTAAACCCTAATCCTAACCCTTGTGTATAAATTATATTAAAAAAATTCTTGGAACATAGGGTTGTCAGAACAAAGGGTTGTGTTGGAATGCGGAGCAGTCACCCTTGTACTAGCATCTTATTCATCAGTACTTGTCAATCACAGCTAGCATTAATCTTTAGTTGGTTTTGATAGACAAAGTTTTCTTAATTACTTAGTTGTTTGTATGAAGAGTTTGTGTGGTGATATTAACTCCTATTGAGTTAGCTTATTTATTTGCTGATATGATTTTTTTATTTTTTATAGACGTGTGGCATGCAATATCGCTAAGTCTTGCCTTGTGGTTGAAAACTACGACTTGACACAAATTATATATGGGTTTTTTATTTTTGCTTAGTGCAGTCAGAGTGTTTTTTCTTCTTGGTTTATCAATATCAATAAATAAAATTACAAAACTTTTACAGGATAATGGCATGGCACTACTATGAATAATAGTTCATGCAGGTATTTTGGTTAGAAATCACTTTTTACTGAATTTTCAAATCTGTCAAATCTGCCTAAATTAGTCTTGGTGCAGGACGTTATTGTGTGGTTTCAGGTAAGTGTACATACATGTACATGTAAATGAATTGCGCACGTAGGTGGTTTCGTCACGAGAAACGGCTTGCATCAAGACTAGGCTCGAGTCTGACTGATTGAGCGCCACAATGCCAAACATACCATGTTTAGAATGGGAAACAGCCAAACAATCCCATTAGAGTCTCATTTCTTGTGCTGAATACCATAGGAATCAGAAAACAGGCCCTGATTTCATGGCACTGCCTACTGTGGAATTATTCACTTTACGCCGTGCCACGACCCATTGAAGTGTGAGCTTTACAGGACACTGTAAGCAGATAATTCTTTAGTACGCAAAGCCATGAAATTGGGCCCTGTGTTTTTCTGAAAGATTTAGTTGGCTTGCTATATGATGGCATTCATTCTCAAGAAAAAAAACCTCATCTTCTGAAGTCTTGAAGAATCAAGATTCCTTATTTTATGTAACCACTGTGACAATTGAATAGAGCTTATTCATTGAGCTCATCTGGCCGCCATCTTGGTGGTGAAACACTTAGGATCAGCCAATGAGCTACCTTCTGTTTTCCTGTAGCTGAGGGCGCTTTACTCAGGTGATGTCATGTACATAGGGTCTATACTATTCAGGATTTCTCTATGGATGTGCCTCATTTCAGATCAGCCACAATCCATCCTCAGTCTATGGTAATTTACCACCATAATGTTTGGAGTCTGAGATTTGTTTGGTCCAATGTAAAGATTTTTTTCCAACCAGTAACAAGTCCATAAAATTCAAGCAGAGTTTTCCAATTATTGTGTATTAATTTGATAATTTTTTGTTTATAAATGTGTGGCACTTTGATAAGATTCCAAGTTCTTAAGTTAAAATTGTTCAGTTAAACTTTTGTTAATACAAGCAGGGTTAGTAAGTGCTTAATATTAATTATTGTGGTTTTTTTTATGAAGTTTGTTTTTTATGTATTGTATGTGTCCTCATTGAGGTCAAAGCATTATATTTAGCTAACCTAAATATCTGATGTCACACTTTAAGGCTCATGAATATTGCCAGATACCGGCCTGTAGAACCTGGCAGTTACCTGCCAGATGTACCTTTGACCTTGCATACCATATAATTCTGGTGTGATCTGTCTGGAAGTTGCATGCATGTCTATCCAATGAAATCAATGAGTTTGTAAGACCAGAGCCTGTCTTTATCCTAATATGGATAAAGATGTCTGTCTTTAAGACAGGGGACCAGACTAAAACATTTCAAGCTAATTGTGTCTTGTTTTTGGTTTGTGTTCCTGCTACAAGAATGACCTTATATCTGTAGATTCTAAAGTTTGAACAAAAGTGTTGCTTGAATTGTGCATTATGGACTTTAATATTGTTTTATACGTTAGTACACTACTCGCATTTAATTTTCTTTTGGTTGCAGTGGAGTCTATATTTACACAACTCATACTTATGAAATAGTTTAAGTATATCTAGTTTGTATATACAACGAAAATGAGGTGATAAGTTTAATGCAAAAGTTCATTGATTGGAAAGAACAGTTATGAGTATTGGGAGCAACCATTTAAATCAATTATTCATAAACAAGTCAAGATGATGACATGTTAGTTCAATTCAAAGGAATAGTAGTATTCCTTGAGGAAATCTTCACCCACCACGGCCACCCACATAACACCCACCACGGCCACCCACATAACACCCACCACAGGAATCACAAAGCTGAATACCCAAATGGGTTTTGGAATTGATGTATTGAACAGTAGCATTAGGGGTGGGTATAATGGGCACCCCAGCCCCTTATTTCCGCCGATTGAAAAACATAATTGAACGGCAAATAAATAAAGTTTATAATTTTTTTAATGGTAGAAAATAATTTGTAAAGCGTTTATGAAATGGTCTAAATTGCACCAGAGAGCATCCAGTGTTGAAACATTTTCCCGGGCCCTATTGCTCTCGATTAAAAAAAATTGTGGTTTTTAATGTCATAAAAGATGTTCTACAAAATGTTTTCAACACATTTTTTAAATCAAAATCAAAGAACACTTGGTGAGAAATGTTGCTGTTTTTCCATGCTAACATTCACAAAAGCATTAAGTGTTATATAATGAGGTATATTTGTATAAATTTGGTTGTTTATAACCTGATAACATGGATCATGGTGTACAGAAATGCAACAACAAATAAGTTATTTAATTAAATTGTAAATAGTCAACCAACAAGTGTAATTAAGCAAATTTTATATTAAATAGTTGAAATTTATAAGAATATCAGTTGTGAGTGTTTGCAGTTGATGCATTACGAAGAGGATTGTGAAGTAGAAAACAACGGGCACATTATTCAAGACTGCTCTTCTAAACATCATTTCAGAGAAATCATATGTTAACATACTGAAATCAAATATGATGTAATCATTGTAACGAGGATGAATAATATTAATTAGTTTTTGTAGTCACCGATACGTAATCAGCAGTGTACACTCAGTCTTTCATCCCTAGTGATAAAAGTCCATAAGCTACTTGGGTTGGATGGGAACCCACAACACGTCGCTGAACGACAGATTTGAGCGCTATACAAGAAACCACTATTTTTAGTAGTATTAAAGGCACTGGACACGTTTGGTAATTACTCAAAATATATAGTAGCATAAAAACTTACTTGGTAACGAGCAACGGAGAGCTGTTGATAGTATAAAACATTGTGAGAAACGACTCCCTCTGAAGTAACGTTGTTTTTGAGAAAGAGGTAATTTCTCACTAAAACATTTGAATCTGAAAAAGACTTCAGGCCTGAAGCCTTTTTTCAGGCATCTGAAAGTACACAAATTTGTGCAACATGAGTGTTTTTTCTTTCATTATTTTCTTGCAACTTCGATGACCAATTGAGCCCAAATTTTCACAGGTTTGTTACTTTATGAATATGTTGGGATACACCAAGTGAGAATACTGGTCTTTGACAATTACCAAACGTACAGTGCCTTTGACACCTGCTTTCTAGAGTAGGTACCTACACAATTACAAGATTTAAACTGTCCTCTCGTCCCTGGCCATTCTCAGTAGTCTAGCTGCTTAGACAACCGCTCTAGAATATAGGGTTCACGGGTTCGAATCCTACTCAAGTAGCCTTTGGTTTTTAGTTTCCACAGGACTCCAGGAAAGCATCGAGAGTACAGTGCTTATAACACATCGGTCGTGCAAGCTTAAAACAATTAAAACAACAAATAATTAACCAGATGTGGGTAATTGTTTTCAGTTACAGGTTCATATAAATAACGTCAAGTATCTAAGGTAGTTGTTTAATTTCTTTGATACGGTTTGGAATATCACAAGTGCATCAATACACCGATCCATTAAGCCACGCCCATTTCTCATTGACCAATCACAACCGCGAAATCTGATCACCATTTGAGCCGTTTGGTGATCTTTGCACTAATGGTGATCGGGTTTCGCGGCTGTGATTGGTCAACTCGTAAGGAGGCGGGGCTTAATGGATCGATCTATTGTGCTCGCTGTGTGGCATGGTGCTACGCTAACCCTCCCCCCATTCTATTGTGTCCTCATTGTTTTATGGGAATCTCTTAAATCTCTCTCGCTCTCTCTTTTTTTTTGGGGGGGGGTTGGTTTCTGTACAAGAGGAAAAGAGTGTGTTAAAGTATGGGAAGATTGGTGGGCCACCCTCTGCCACATATCGACCATGTTATACAATTTACAACTAGACACATTGTTGCAAACAATTTTGTAAAGGTTATTTCTGAGATTTAAGCATTTTATAAAACACTTCTGCAAAACATCTAGCCTTTTTATTTGTAATAATTGCCGTCATTTCTTATTTCCCAATTTGATACGGTGCAAATCTCAAAGTCTGACAGTAAGAAGTTCAGAAGACAGAACTATAGCTTGGCCTAAATTTCCAAAAGCTGTTCAGCATATAACTTTACTAAGCATTTTAATACGACGATCTTACTGAGTAGAAACTAGCTGATATAGGTCAAGTGTCATATGTTGTTCGGCTGGTTTCAGCTAATTTCTGCTTTGTGGAGAAATGTGATGGTAAGCACTTGTTACCTTCTTAGCATCTCTACAAAATTCAAATTAGTGAGGTAGATTTAAAAGCATTTAGGGCCACAAATTGCATTTCATATCAATAATTATGCCTTTAATTTGTATTAGGTGTCATAACATGTAAATGCACTTGATTGTAAATAACCCGTCCATAAGAAAGCGTTTGCAATAAGGGTAAAAACAATTCTTAACTGGAAACAAAATTATATTAAAATGTCAAAAGGACATTATGCATTGCTGATTTTGCAGTGTTGCTTCAGAATGAACGTGACTGGTATCCTTTAATTTATTGTCTTTCCTTCCAAGTTTATGTAATTTAACATTTATTAAATTGACATCTATTAAGTTTATGTTTGTTATCAACATTTAAAAGCAATGCACACATATGTGTGCATTGTTTGTATCAGATCTCGTGTTTTTTAAAAAGCATTTTAAGGGTTACCATCAGCATTATGGTTGAGGTTAGGTTTTTGGGGTTGGGGTCGGGGCTAGGATTGAAGCCAGTGTTAGGGTTAGGTTTGGGGTTGGGTTTTGGTTGGGGTTAGGGTTGGGGTTGGTGTAAGGGAAGGGAGTTGGGGTTGGTGTAAGGGAAAGGAGTTGGGGTTAGCGTCGGGGTTAGGGTTGAAGCCAGGGTCAGGGTTAGGTTTAGGGTTGGGTTTTGGTTGGGGTTGGTGTAAGGGCAGGGGGTTGGGGTTAGCGTCGGGGTTAGGGTTGAAGCCAGGGTCAGGGTTAGGTTTAGGGTTGGGTTTTGGTTGGGGTTGGTGTAAGGGCAGGGGGTTGGGGTTAGCGTCGGGGTTAGGGTTGAAGCCAGGGTTAGGGTTAGGTTTAGGGTTGGGTTTTGGTTGGGGTTGGTGTAAGGGCAGGGGGTTGGGGTTAGCGTCGGGGTTAGGGTTGAAGCCAGGGTCAGGGTTAGGTTTAGGGTTGGGTTTTGGTTGGGGTTGGTGTAAGGGCAGGGGGTTGGGGTTAGCGTCGGGGTTAGGGTTGAAGCCAGGGTTAGGGTTAGGTTTAGGGTTGGGTTTTGGTTGGGGTTGGTGTAAGGGCAGGGGGTTGGGGTTAGCGTCGGGGTTATGGTTGAAGCCAGGGTCAGGGTTAGGGTTAGGGTTGGGGTGAGGTTTTGGTTGGGGTTAGGGTTGTTGGGGTTAGGGTTAGGGTTAGGGTTAGGGTTGGGTTTTGGTTGGGGTGAGGTTTAGGGTTGGGGTTGGTGTTTAATAGGGCTTGCGATTAGGGTTGGGTTTGGGGTTAGGGTTTTGGTTGGGGTTGGTGTAAGGGCAGGGAGTTGGGGTTAGCGTCGGGGCTAGGATTGAAGCCAGTGTTAGGGTTTGGGTTGGGTTAGCGTTTGCGTTTTTGTCTTGTATTTTAGTCAATATCAGGCTAAAATCTGATAAAATCACAAGGGGGTAAGCCTTGAATATTTGTCGAAATTCAGCTAAAATCTGATAAAATCACAAGGGGTAAGCCTTGCATTTATGTCAAATTTGGTTAAAATCTGATAAAATCACAAGGGGTAAGACTTGCATTTTTGTAAAAATTTTGTTAAAATCTGATAAATCACAAGGGGTAATTAAGCCTTGAATATTTGTCGAAATTCAGCTAAAATCTGATAAAATCACAAGGGGTAAGACTTGCATTTTTGTAAAATTTTTGTTAAAATCTGATAAATCACAAGGGGTAATTAAGCCTTGAATATTTGTCGAAATTCAGCTAAAATCTGATAAAATCACAAGGGGTAAGCCTTGCATTTATGTCAAATTTGGTTACAATCTGATAAAATCACAAGGGGTAAGACTTGCATTTTTGTAAAAATTTTGGTTAAAATCTAATAAATCACAAGGGGTAAGCTTTGCATTTATTTGTCAAAATTCGGCTAAAATCTGATAAAGTCACAAGGGGTAAGCCTTGCATTTTTGTCAACATTTGGTTAAAATCTGATAAAATCACAAGGGGTAAGCCTTGCATTTTTGTCAAATTTTGGTTAAAATCTTATGCATTTATGTCAAATTTCGGCTTAAATCTGATAAAATCACAAGGTGTAAGCCTAGCATTTATGTCAAAATTCGGCTAAAATCGCATAAAATCACAAGGGGTAAGCCTTGCAATTATGTCGAACTTTGGCTAAAATCTGATAAAATCTCAAGGGGTAAGCCTTGCATTTTGGTCAAATTTCAGCTAAAATCTGATAAAATCATAAGGGATAAGCCTTGCTTTTTGGTCAAAATTCGGCTTAAATCTGATACAATCACTTGCATTTTTGTTAAAATCTGATAAAATCACATGGGGTTAGCATTGCATTTATGTCAAAACTCGGCTAAAAGCTGATAAAATCACAAGGGGTGTAAGACTTGCATTTTTGTCAAAATGTTGTTAAAATCTGATAAAATCACAAGGGTAAGCATTGCATTTTGGTCAAACTTTGGTTAAAATTGCATAAAAATCACAAGGTGTAAGCCTGGCATTTACGTCAAAATTCAGCTAAAATTGCATAAAATCACAAGGTGAAAGCCTGGCATTTACGTCAAAATTCAGCTAAAATTGCATAAAATCACAAGGGGTAAGCCTTGCATTTATGTCAAAAATTAACATAATTACAAGAGCTGACATTGGTAGGCCTACCACACTGGGACAAAATTAGAGACATTTTGATAAAAACAATAAATAAGGAACTAAATGTTTTGGGGATTACAGTGACTGTCATAATGTGAGACTTGTATAAAAATATAATGGAATATCAATCGCGATCACATCTTTATGAACGAGATCGGAACAAAAAGGGGGTAATGTAGCTAATGCTTCCTCCATGTTTAAAATCCAAATCCTATCATGCTCAGCATAATAAGAGTCGACATGTAGAAGGCTAACATTTAGCTGAAATAAACACAATTATATTAACTTGTTGACCAGAGAACTCATCTAAGTTCTCGTGATGATCAATCTGACCTTACAGAGAAACAACGTGATTTGTGTTTACAAGAATGATTTAGATATCAATCAGCTCCATCAAGTTGTAGTCAATATAGTCCACCCCCATATTGTCCAATGTTGCCCATCATTCGTTCCGCCTTGTGTTTATATATCCGTTGTAGGAAATCCCGTGTTCTGTAAACACTTACCTTAATGAACTACTAAAATGAGATTTTATTAATTTATCCCAAGTCTTTATGGGCCATTAGCTTGGCCTACTATCAATCACTTCAGACGGCAAAACCTAATCAGCTAATACTAGCTATAGTTCATCTTACCTTCCCAAGGGGGTGAACCTTTCCCCCCATACAAAATCAATTAATTCTATCGGAAACGAGAGCTTATTGTCTAATTGGTATTTTGTGGTACATTGTCTTGTAAGTTACCGTTCCCGTTAAATTGTAAAGGAAAGTTCAAGGCAGTTCAGAGAATGTTATTATTTTTGGCAGGAAATGAAACATAAATTTACCGACCTTGTTAAAATTGCTGATGCCTGCTGATTGTTTCTTTTTTTCCTATGCAATTTTCTTCGATCTCTGTAATTTGATGAATGGAACGTGGATCCATTTTCAATGTTTTAAAAAATACTAAATCACAGTGATTTATTGTGTTGTCCCAGTCGGTGTTTTTAGTTTTTGAGAAACAAATTAATCTTTTGCAATAAAACAATAAATTAAATCGATCATTAACAAAAAAAGTACACTTCTAACTCAAATATTTTTTTTTGGTTTAGCACCGTTATTTGAGAAAAACGTGATCATTGAAAATGTTATCATTTCCTGAACTCGTAATGACTCAAATTCTTTAACTGCAGTTCCGTATCAACTCCGCAGCTAAACGAACTTGGAGTTAATAATTATGTTTTTAAAAAAAGTTAAAAGGTGGGCTCATTGTGATTTGTATCATCCCTTGTGCAAGTCTCGCGCGAAAACAACTCGAACGAAGAATATATACTTTGTATGAAATCAAAATGTTCTTCTCATAGATATATTCTTTTATACAAAACTCTTGAAAATACAAATACTCATAGCGATCTGCTAAAAAAACAACAACAAAAAACCCATTCATTTGTAAAAATTTACTTTGAAATAAATTTTTACTTGATTTAAAAAAAAAAAAAATTTGCCAATCACGCCCGAATTCGTGCGAACATTAGTTTTTATGTTAACATAAACGTCAGTTGGGCACAATTCTTATTTGGGGGTTGTACTTCAATACATTCCATGGCCATAGTTTTAATTTCCCAACAATACGATAGAAGTAAAGCCATAATCTACGTTAAACTAATGTATTTGAAGAAACAGAATCGTGCACACGTAAAACTCAGTATTGTGTGGTCAACTTGGACTTGGAAGTTTGAATACGCGCGAGATTTGTTAAGTCTATAGTGACGACACAGTTTGCTTGCCATAGATGTGTTGATTGGATAACTCGTCATAGGGTTATATCCATTGATCTCCATTATACTATAATGGAGATCAATGGTTATAGTACAATAATTGGTTTGTCTGAAGTAATTTAGTCTGCACAAACACACAAAAAGTATGGTGGCCCTGAAGGGACATCACAATCGACCTACAACAACAAAACATGTCCAGAATTAATTAAATCAGGTGAACACACTTTTGAGAAACAATCAAACAAACAACAGTATTTAGGGTTTTTGTTTTAGTACAAGATTTTGAATTAACTTTTAACAATTTTGCAAACTAGATAAACCCTAATAAATTGACTCAAATGCAATGAGCTTTGTGTGGGGCGTGAATGAAGAAAATAAAAGTGTTCTGAAACAAAAAACGAGTGGTAACTAAAAGCATATTATTTTTAGGTTGAATTCATTTAAGACTTCTGAAAAAGGTCTGAATTTATTAAATTTGTGAAAATTAGTCGTCCTTGGAGAACTAGCCGATACAAAGATTACCGGGAGGCCTATTGTTAAATTTAACCCATTTTCTGAATCTAAAATGTTTTCTATCCACCCCCACCCCCCACCCGCAATTTTGACTTTTAAAACGTTGACATTCGTGTGAGGCTAATTACATTTGCAATTCTGAAGAAATACGGAATTTAAGTATAGCCGTCTACACGCTGACAAATAGTAATTTGGTATTTTTATTAATGCAGAAACTATGCACTTTAAGTGAACTACTTACTATCCATTAACGTAACTGCATCCCCCCCCCCATGGGGATCTCCAACAAGGAGGAAATGATGGGTCACGTGAAATATTAACGTCATCGTGACGACAACAACTTGTTTTTTGTCTCTCTTTTTTCGGGCAATATTGTGTTTTTCCAAGTTGCGTGATATTCAACTTGGACTTCAGTTATTATCGTCGGGAAACCTTAACTCTGAATGGAACTTTTGGATATTCAGGTTGTATTCGAATTGGCGGCTACGGCTTTGACTGTTGCTAAGTGTGTTGCCAAGGACGTCCTATACTTCAACACATGATGACGCCGAAATCTAGCCGAAGACATAGCCGCCAATTCGGACACGGCAACAAATGCATACGCACCTTTTAGTTTGATAGTCATCAACTCAGCCAACCCGTGAACATTCTATCTGCAGGTGGTAATCTTTGATATAAAAAACAACCGAAAAGACGGTACTATTTTGTCCAATAAATTTTCTGCATGTTTTCATTTTGGTTTTAGTGTTTACTATTAATGTTATGTAAATAATCCTTCTTTATTATTTTGTATGACCAGGTGCTCGTGGAAGACAAACCTCTTCATGACTTAAGAATTATTTTTTTAAATTACTCTTTAATCGCCCTGTATGACTCCTGCTCAAAATGTTGTTGTTGTCAGAAGACTTAATATTTATAAATACTTGCAACTGCGATTGACATAATCAAACTAAACAGCTGTTATTAATTTGAGGGCATATACAGATGCTGTTATCTCAACTTTGAAAATTCTTTCGAAACAAAAAAATTATCCCGAGCATTGTACTGGTACGTTTACACTTTATTACCAGTGTGCATAAACATAGAAAGAAAAAAAACAACAACTAGACATTAGGTGTTTGTGAACAAACACAGAGCTGTTCCTGTTTTCTGATTCATAAAAAAATTTAATAATAACAAACAAGAAATCACAAACATTACGACCAATGCCCAAGGAGTATATAACTGAAAAAGGTTGGAAATCGGTTGTGTAGTTCTTGAGATATGGTCCCACTTCTGGTTGACCCATAGGTAAAGGTCAACATGGGGTCACGGTTACCCAAGGCTAATCGCCCATGCCCATGGAGTCTACAACTGAAAAATGTTTTAAAATCGGCTGTGTAGTTCTTGAAATATGGTCCCACTTCCGGTTGACCCATAGGTAAAGGTCAACATGGGGTCACGCTTACCAAAGGCTAATCTCCCATACCCAAGGAGTGTATAACTTAAACAAGTTGAAAATCGGTTTTGTAGTTCTTGAGATATGGTCCCACCCTCGGTTTACCTGGAAGTAAAGGTCAACATGGGGTCACGGTTACCCAAGGCTAATCGCCAATGCCCAATGAGTCTATAACAGAAACAAGTTTGAAAATCGGCTGTGTAGTTCTTGAGATATGGTCCCACTTCCGGTTGACCCGGAAGTAAAGGTCAACATGGGGTCACGGTTACCCATGGCTAATCTCCCATGCCCAAGGAGTCTATAACTGAAATAAGTTTTAAAATCGGCTCTGTAGTTATTGAGATATGGTCCCACTTCCGGTTGACCCGGAAGTAAAGGTCAACATGGGGTCACGGTTACCCAAGGCTAATCTCCAATGCCCAATGAGTCTATAACTGAAAAAAGTTTGACGATCGGTTGTATACTTTTCGAGATACAGTGGTCTCAAGATTGGCTAATTAAATATTCATGTCATTATAACAAAGTAAATTAATTAATTTAGTTAAGCTAATTACATTTAACTATAAGTTCATGACCTAAGCTTTAATATGATATAAGATTTGACTCTTTTATACTAAGCCAAGTATGATTTTTGGAGCTGACAAAATACGTGTATTAAACCTATGGCGTTTTGGCGGAAGGAAAGAATAATAATAAGAAAAACAAATAAAAATCCTAACGAAAACAATAGCTGTTCCGACCGCTACGTCGGAACAGCTAATTATCCCCGTTTATTACAAAACCGTTCTTTATGTTCTCCTAACATCAAACCTAAAATTATGTATTTGTCATTCCATTCAACAAAACCCGAACTGACGCTGGTGGTGGTGACTGGTTTGATAATTTTTACAAACTAATCCGGTAATGGGGAAGAATAATTATTCATTATTCATTACTCATGATTAGTTATTCATTATTTATCAACATTCAGGGGTTGCCATGGAAATGGTAGAGACAAAACATTACGATATATGGCACAGTATTTTGTGGAAGAAAATATCTTGAACGTTAGAAAGTTGTGATGGAAACAAATTCTCCTGCAGACAACCAGCTTATCGAAACGTAGAGTGGTTAAACCGTCGGTTGTTTTTAGAAACACCAGCTCAATCTGTTTGATTATGTTCATTTACAAAGTGCACACAAGGCTTGCTCAACGGTTGTTGGGCAGGAATTTTATCCCCCCCCCCCCCCCCCTCTGGCTACTTTGAGGAAAAAAAGAGCATTTATTAGCCTAATGATGTTGCGAAAGAAAATGACCAGTGTTATTAGGTTAATTTCAAGTGGTTATATAGGTCAGCATGCCGTCGTTAACATAAGAGAGGACGTTGAAGAAAACAAAATTGGCAATTTCATCATCGGGGGGGAGGGATGCTGCGAGGAAATACCGTAAAGCGCATCTCAGCGGGCGGTTCGTCATCACATGGGTACTTGTCACAGTTATTACCACACTCTATTTTTTAATGATATTGTTGACGTGCTTCCTTGACTTATTTTTGACTAGTGGGTTATAGTAGAACTACTCCATTATTCTCATTTATTAATATTTAATTATTCTCATGCTTGGATGTTCTTGGTTTATAAATGATTAGATGGTGTCAATTTGTTTCCAACATTGACTCTAAAATGAAAGTGCCACAATGGTCTTTCAGTGAAGAAAAGAAGCAAAATTATAGAATTAGCTTTTACAGACTACTTTTCCGCCTGCCTAACCTGTAGAGAAACAACTGCTGATTTCACACACTAGTATATTTTCAACAACAAAAAACATGGGTAAGGCTTCTCCCCCCCCCCCCCCCCCCCCCCATCCCCCCCCCCCCCCCGGTATGGTTACATTGGCGTACATGGAAGAACAGCCTCAAAAAGACTGCATAACGATGAAGGAGTGAGTTCCTGTTTTCCGCCAGAAACTGACTGTATACAGACTTTTCCCCAGTGGGTCTAAACCTCCTTTACCACACTCCTGTTTCCTGGAATCCAACGCCGTCGCAAAAGAAAAGTACAAAACCAAAACCCTCAGTTCGTAAAAGGAATTGAGTAGAACTTAATCGTAGAGGGAAAATTGTACAGTCCTCTCTCGCAGCAATAAGGTGCAATCAAGTAACACCTACAGTCCCACCTTCGTTGCAATGAGCTTCGATTGAATACCTATCAGGTCATGCGCAGTGGGGGGAGGGTAAGAACCATTCTAATTGCTTTTTGAAATTTCAGGGTGATGCATTTTAGATGGAAATTAATTTATTCAGGGTGGAAATTAATTCATGGTGCGTTTGTTTTCATTTCTAAGTTTTTCGAGAGGACATTGTTTTGGGGGCTTTTGATCTAAAATAACGATGTTTCCACAATGCCTATCCATTGTACCCATCATGTAGCCATGTTTCACTACACACAACACCCAGTCTTACATATCACACGCTGCTATACTTCAAGTTCCTATGCGAGTTCCCGATAATTTTATCCCTTCAAGATATCAATTTCATCATGAAAATTAAATGTGATTTCTGCACGTGCTCATACATGTATATTACCAGTGCAGTTGGGGGAAATACATTACCATACGTGACTAGATTTTACAACTGCATGTCATATTTATTTGTCTTGACCTTAATGGCTCACAGCCACAGAATGGAACCAATCGAGACATCTGTGACAAGTACATTGTTTTGTTTTTTATGTACTAAGATTATTTCTAAAAAAAAAAAAAAAATGACCCTGGAAACAGACTGAGGCACCTTTCGTGCCCTTTCAAAATATTCCTGGACAAAATAAAGATTTCCAATGGATATGCCATTTTCAAAAAGGTGAAGAAGAATAACAAGAAGTAGAAGAAGAAGAAAAAGAAGAAGAAGAACGAAACAATACAAAGGGCATTGACCCTTCAAAGTTGACATTCCAAGTGAAGGCAAACATGTGTGATGTTCATTATATTATTTTGTGTAATAAGTTATGTATTTATTTATTTATTTTAAATCTTCAGACACAAGTACATATATATTTAAAATTGTCCGGACCAAGACAAAAGTTTAAATCATAGATGTTTCAGACCCAATAAAAACCTCTACTACCAAGTTAAATAATATATAAAATAAATGAATACAATAAAATGTGAAAACTAACGTATCTGTAGGAAACAGAATAAAAAGACAAACAGAGCCACTCTAGCAAAGCATTATAAAGAAAACTTGATTAAAGGGTGTGTACAACATTGGTAAGATTGAAAATATAAATGTTCACAGATTTGCACACAACTTACATGGTATAAAGATGGTCATGGTGAAAAACTTCCCTTGATAATTATAGTTTAGCTTGAAACTCCTATAGTTTTTAGGAAATGAGTAAAACAGTTAGTCTTTGTCACTGGTGATACAATCTGATGTTTGAAAACAGTGAACACATATAATGGGGTTTTTCACTGTTTTCTCATGACTCCGAAGACCGATTTAGCTTAAACTTTCACAGGTCTGTTATTTCATGTTGGGTCACATCAAGTGTGGATACTTGTCTTTGACAAAAATACCAATGTTGTACACACACTTTAAAAAGAGATTAAAAACATATGAAGCAAAAAATAAAAGACAGTTAAAATGCTCTTAAAAAGAGTTTGTCTCTAAGTTGATACACCTACTAGGCCTAATTGACACGCAAATGCGATTACTGAAAGAATGTAACTCTGGTTGATGACAAGTGATGGTATTTTAACCGGTTGGTTATAATGAAAGCTGTTTTTTAAAGACACAATTAAGGCAAAAAAGAAAGATTTTTGTTTGTTTGTACATAGAGGGTCCTCAAAAGGTAGGGTCGGAAGGTCGACTTTGTTTTTTTGTTTTTTGTTTTTTTTAATGAGATATCGCCTAACTCACAAGGCCACGGACGGCCACTCAAGGTGAGGGCTACACATAACTGATTTGGGCTATCGACCCAAATCAATTGACACCAGGGGCACGTTGCCTCCTACTCCTGGGGCTGAAACAGGATTACCCCCTTCAGAGTCCGTAAGGATGTAGGCATGGGTATCATCCACTAGGAGCCTGTCTGGTAGAGCAGAATGCACTACCTTCCCAACTTTTTCGAAGCAACTATGGTTAAGTGCCTTGCTCAAGGGCACAAGTGTCATGACCGGGTATCGAACCCACACTCTGCTGCTGAAAACACCAGAGCTTAGGTCCGGTGACCTAGACCGCTCGGCCACGACACGCCACAAAATATTTTGATTTTTGATTTTTGAATATGGATATTGTATTTGGGAGTATAAACACTTCGGTATCAAAATATTTAGTCCAAACACAAAGCACAACACTTTCACTGTATTGAACTCTTGTAGTAAATATCTTTGAATAGTATTTTAATTAGGTTTTCCCGGCCAATTTCAGCAAAAATTCATTCAATTTCATTAACATGCATTCAAATTCACGCATTTTCCCCTAATCCTCTCAAACTAGGGTTTCTTTTTAGCTCTAAATGCATTCAATTTCGTTTTTGTGCACACATGATTTCGTTTTTCTCGTTCAGATTCGCTTCGGTCATTCTATTTCGTTTATAGGCATTCAAGACTACACTTTGACCATTCTTAAGTTAAATTTCTACTACGTATTCACAGTTGATGCATTCAAATTAAGACTCATTGAAGCGAACATGGTTTTGTTGCTAGTTTGCGTTTTCTTTTTCGTTTATGGGCAACGAATTTCAACTTCTTTGCATTCAAATTAAACATGAGTTATGGCTTTACGAGTAAGCTGGAAATTATAGCCCCTTTCTGGCACATAAGATGTCCTTTGTAAGAGGTGTTTCCATGTATTTTACTTGTTTTATTGTATCGTTTGTTTTTCGTTATTGAAACAGTCCGCTGTTCCTTTTGCTTTGTTATACACTTCGAAGTTAAAACCTGCACCCAATAACTTTAAAATTAAAACTAACTCTTTTGCGAAAGTCTTGATATTTTTTGCCCTGGTATTTATGTTCTTGTCTTTGTTTTCTGCTAATGCCCGGACCATGTCAAATTTGAACTTAACAAATGTTTTAAAGGAAACAAAAGCTTAAAATGATAAGGGGTCGTTATAAAATCTAAAGATAAATTAATCTTTTTGTTTTCTTGTGGATTTTGTTCACAAGTCCTTTTCTTCGTGTGTTTGATATACATTTCTTCTATTCGTTTATTTTTATCTGAAGTTGGTTTCTTTAACCTTCAATGATCTGACGTGCCAGACATCTCGGCATGTAAGTTTGGTTATGATTATGCCAAGAGTTATCATGGTAGTTGTAGGTGGGCCTAGTCATGCCTGGTTATTCTCGAATGCTTCAATCAGTGTCTCCCTGTTAACATTATTCACTACTCTGTACCGACCACGGGCAGCCACCTTTTCATTCAAAATCGCTTATGCCTATATTTGGAGATAACGTGAAACTAGTGTAGAAATGAGTTTTCCCTAAAAACATTTGCCTTTATTACAGGCAGCTACGAATCAGAAGGCATATAGTATAGAATTTGAATTTGAATGCACAAATTTTGAAAAAGATTGCCCATTAATGAAATTGAATGGTTGACCACCTCTTGCCGCTGGCTTTTACGAAATTGAATGAGTCTTGCGGTCTGATGAAATTGAATGATCTTATTTGACCAGTGAATGTTAAACTGGTGAAATTGAATGACTCCTTTAAACTGTTGAATGCAGCTTCAACGGAGCATTCGTTTTCAAACGAAATTGAATGAGCCAGGAGTTAAAATGAATGGATTTTTGTTGAAATTGGCCGGGAAAACCTACTAACAACTGTTCAACAAACAAACAAAATTAGATGTTGTTGATTGTGATAGGGGTGTTTTCTACCGGAGCTACCAGCTGATGAGCGCATAGCACTTCTGCATTACTAAAAATTCACCAAAATAAAAAGTCAGGAGTGTATAAACATCGTGGGTTGGTGAACTGCTTTATACTCAATATATAGTTTCTTCCTGTTTTGATTTTTTTAAAGGTTTTTAATGAAAAGAGAACGAAAAGAAATTCGGTCGCGACGCAAATGACGGTCGGTCGGTCAAGGACAAACAAACAATGTTTTGGGGCAAATATAGGAATGATCTTTTCCTTTAGAAAATCTACACTTCTTTAACTCCCTCATTTTTTCCCAATTCTCTTTAGTCAAGACAGTTATTTTAATATTCTAGCAGATGATGTGAAAATACGTCACATATTCCAGACCACGTCATCAAGTTTGTGGTTTTCGAAGTTGGGATAAGTTATTACGTAGTTTTCCTTTTCCAAAGGTTGCACCAGATTTGATGTACGATAATGAGCTGATCGGAAGCTGACCGTATTGTCGGTTCTCGCACTTGCCAGTACAATACGGTGTCCACCGTGTTATCTATGAAACGCGGGCTGCGTCAAAATTGGTATTTGTACACTACCATGTGACAACGTACGACATCGTGCTCCTGATGTACTGAACGCCCCCCGGGGGAACTCCCAAATGTATGGAACGCCCCCAGGGGGAACTCCCAAATGTATGGAACGCCCCTGGGGATTTCATTCCCATCGCTCCATTAGTCAAAGATCAACAGATATTCTCTAAACCGTGAGTGTAAAGTGCCTCTCTGTTTTACGTTTGAATTTCAAAAGGTGATGAATATATATTTATATTTTTATATTGGCCGATGGATAATGCCTGTTTTATGTGGGTTTCAGTTTCGCATTGTGGTCGGAGATCTAATACGGTTTATACATTTCAATAATTTCAGCATCGATTAAGTTTTTTTTGAAATATTATGTACGTCAAACATAATAAAGTTATAATCATTCATCAATAAACTGCAAGTACGGTACCTCACCTACTGTGTGCTCTGGGCATGCACAAATGTACTTAACTACGTTCATTAACATTGGTTTTTTTGGCTCCTTAGCTAAGCTAGTCAGTCAATTGTGACTAAAGTTGACATTCAAACAACTACAAAGGCAAAGGGGAAAAGGCAATATAGACTCTTGATAGGCACTGATAGGACAATGTGTTTGGCAGCTTTTCGTTGAATTTCACTACAATGAACTACACATTAACAATTAATGACTAAAATTAATTAGTATTATTAATCACTCGCCTTATGAAGCCTCATAAAAAAGTAATGTAATTTCCCAAATGACCTGCAACATTCTGATCAAGTTACGCTCATAGCTTTTGATATATAGCCTAATTTAGTTTTTTCCAGATAATGCCTGATGACGTGCGTCTTTTTAAGTTGTGTTTTTAAGTTAAGTTGTAGGCCTTTTGAGTGATTTTCCCGAATACATTAGTAGGAGGGCGAAAAAAGTCTTTGAGAGCGCAATTATTGTAAATAGCAGCAGAATAATATCATGTTCACATGTTAGGTATAATAGATAGTTCCCATTAGACGCCATCTTTACGGGCAAATCGCATTTTGGCTTGCAGGCGCGTCATGCGCTCAAATTATTAACGCGGCCGCGTCGTTTACTAACCAATCACGCAATGAGTTTTGTGAAATGTGCGCGTGCTGCACGCCGTTCTCACGCGTAACGCATGACTGTGTGTTCCAAATTGCCCGTAAAGATGGCCGATTTACGTCATATTGCAACCTATCTATAGGAAAGAATACCGAGTCTAGGCTACCAAAAGAAAGGCAGTCGAAATGTTATCAACAGTTTACATAATCACTATTAAGTCAATTTATAATAAACTTTGACAATAGGGTCATTCCATGTCAATTCAACACGCTTTTGGACCTGACCGTCACGGATTTAAATGAAATTCGGTGTGCTGATTGGACTCCTTGAGAAACCCCCAGAACTGAAATTGTATGTAATTTGGTCAATTATTTTTTGAGATATGGGTTAACGAACTTTTGACTAATTAGCATGACCTGCTATGTTTGGGCGTTCATATCTCCAAAAGTAAAGAACCTACAGAAATAAAATTTACATCATTTTAAAGCTCTTGAAATGTCCCTCATTTGAGAAAAATGGGGGTAAAGAATATAACCTGTTTTTTCCCTAACACTGTTGTTGATTAAGCACTCCCTGAGTTGTGTAAACAAAAAACAGGCAAATTACATGGGTGGGATTCGAACCTTGCATTGCTAAAGCAGATGTCGAGTAGCCCGGCAGCTAGAGGCAGTTCGAATCAAATGTTTCAGCAGCGGGTAAACATTCTCACTCTCTAGTAGACATATGCATTTGCCCGTTGTCTCCTCCTAAATTGTACCCTGCTGGAATCACTGGGACCGCTCCCACCACAGCCTGTCTTTCCAGTGCTGCTGCTTTGAGGTCAGTGGTATCACAACCTGCTCAGATTTTGTCTATGCGCATCTTTGGTCAGCCCACTGAACAATAGCATCCCAGCCCTCTGGCATCCCGTCCACAACGGCTGCTGCCAATCCGTCTTGACGAGCCACATGGCCCAACCAAGCTGCCTTTCTTTCAATTACAGCACTGCTGCTGAAGTACCATGGGTTGCCGATCATCTCTGTAAGTCTTTCATTTGTCACAGGGTAAATATTAACATACATAAAATCGTTGCGGTACACACTTTTAAATATAGAATTCTGTTAAAACATAGAATTCGAACTGCCTCTTTAAAACATAGAATTCGAACTGCCTCTAGCCACCAGGCTTGTTCGGTGGTCTAGTGGCAAGACATCTGCTCTACTTTTGATAGCAAACCTGTGCAAAAGTCGTGGGTTCGAATCCCACCCGAGTGACTTGCCTGTGTTTTTATTCCCACAGCTCAGGAAAGTATAGGTTTTCTCGGTCAATTTCGGCAAATGAGCAGCCAATTTAACCACTGAACCATTCTATTTCGCGCGAAATCGAATGCTACTGAAAAGGGTCATTCGATTTCGTTTTATGACTAGTCAAATGTACTGTTGCGTCATTCGATTTAACAAAATAGTCATTCAATTTAACAATTCATCAAAGCAGCATTCAAATACAGTGAATAATACACATCGGTGTAAGGGTAAAAACAAATTATATTCTTTGTCCCCAATGCAAAATTAACATCCATTGAGTGTACACAACGCAATAACTATACATTACACTGTACATGTACATTTGAACATGTTTAATGCATACATTTTAAGAGTTTTTGTCCTTACTAGCAATGTTCAAATAATCATAACTAAAAAACTTTAAGAGTGCCCATCCCAAATCTTTCTGAAAACGTTGCTTACATCTTAAGCTAACAATGGGTGGAAAATTACGCATTTTGAAAAATACGCATTTTCGCAAATCAAGGTCAAAGGTCATATTTTTGCGTATTTTTTGCGCATAAGGTATAATTTATTTTTTTTTTTTCTCAAATGAGGGACATTTCAAGAGCTTTAAAATGATGTCAATTTTATTTCTGTAGGTTCTTTACTTTTGGAGATATGAACGCCCAAACATAGCAGGTCATGCTAATTAGTCAAAAAATAATTAACCAAATTACATAAAATTTCAGTTCTGGGGGTTTCTCAAGGAGTCCAATCAGCACACCGAATTTCATTTCCGGATTGTCCAAAAGCGTGTTGAATTGACACGGAATGACCCAATAATGGCTTTTTAGGTAATCTTTGATTGGAAAATATTAATAAAACGGAAATGACCACAACAACAGCACTACACCAATTCTGACAGTGTACGGCGCAACACTGATAAACAAATTAGTAATCCTGTGTGCCCATTTGTGAATTTAAGCTTTAAAAACTCAATCATAAATTGTAAACACCTGTCAGAAACGCTTCTCAGATTGTGTATTCCAATTTACGGATTAATCTTCCTGCGAGGACATAACAAATCCGGATTTTTCGACGATATCTCAAAAACCCTATACCACCTTTTGAACTAAAATTTTCACACGTTAGTTTTACTGTATATATTTATCTACATTTATGTAGGATTAAAACAATCCAACGGTTCGAAAAACCAAAGGTAGTCGTTCCCTTTAACCATATCGATACAACTTGTAAGTTCAATGGCGTCTTCCATTTATGTAACTCCAGTACCCAACAAGTTCCTTGAATTATTAATGCGCCAAGTGTAATAATTGGTTTTGAAGGAAACTTGAAGTAAACAAAAGTGGTAAACATGAAAATCCTTTTAAAAATAATGCCACCGGTAAATTCCTTCAGCAACATTATTAGTCTCTTATTATAGGAAAACAAAACCCGAGCATTACATACTAGGATAGTCCAAGGTTCTGTCCCGAGCAGGGAAGTACAATTAACAGCGGGCCATGGCGTAGATGAACGGGAATCAATAGACCTTATGCATTGACGTCACCAAGCCGCCATCTTAGAGGTAAACTGATGATGAAACAATGGAAACGCGCTGATTTGTACGCGCGGCGCACAGGCCTGGCCAATGAACATCTTCCTTTTGACCTCTAGGCGAGGGCGCCCTACTCAAATGACGTCATATGCATAAGGTCTATACTTGAGAAAAATTAATGATTATCATTGTCATATTAGGCTTAATCTGAAACATAATATTCTGAGTACGGTGCACCCTAAACCTAGACTAGAGCATGTATAGTCTCATGCTAAGCACACACGGTTCACTTATCTGCTGAGTAGACCTCCACCATGCTGCCACCATCTTGGTCATGTTCCCTGTATCAAATAACAGTATTGAATGCTAATATTCAATGTACGAAAAGGAACCAGACTATTTCTCCTTCCAGCCTCGGTTTGGGTACATTGATTTGAATGGTGGGAAAACAAGATGGCCGCACCATGATTAAGGTCTGTAGATCCAACGGGGCATAACTCAGGGATATGGATGTTTTAGGAATGCTAGACCTAAATCAGAGGTGTTCTACTTCCATCCCACTCTCACTCTGACTGACGGAAAAAATCCTACGTTCTTCCAGTCCCTCGGGTTTTCACCGCGCTTTTTATGTCGCTCCTATATTCAGTGAACTTATACACGAGAGTGGGGTAAGAAATTAACACTTCCGCAGCATCGGCAAGAGATTATTAAAGATGAATGTGAAATGGAAAAGGGTGTAGTTGGAACTATTATCACTCATCTAACACTCCCTTCTGATGTGCGTCAAATTCAAAAAATAGTTAATGGATGGACTCACGTCTCGACCCTAGCAGAGTCTTTCTCAAAGGCTAAATGTATAACATGGAGACGTGAAGTGGACTTATATTACATTCTTTTTCAGAGGGCTACCGTGTGGGAAGTCGCAAACAAAGACATTTTTGAAAGATGAGTGAAGGTCGTGGAAATAATGACATTCAGACTGGACTTTCCCGAGGAAATTGATTTAAATTAAATCCGCATAAACTATGCCCCGAACCATCTCAATTTATACACGTTTTTATTTTTTCCTGAGTTTGATGGATTCAGCTCGCAACAAACCCTGCCTAGCTTGGTGTTTAGCTGTGATGTACTTTTTGTTATGAATGAACAATGAGCATGGATAGCGTCCATGCACTTAAGCCCAAACAATGAAGGCCAGTTGTGCGATTAGTTTTGTTCCAAAAAAGAAAAGACTAATTGTTGATGTACGTTAATGACACAGTCATTGGAAATAATTATTGTCAAGGCCAATTTACATGCAAGCACGACACATTTGTTCTGAATTGAATGGGTGTACGCTGCATAATGCGCTATTATCACACACGCACGTGAAAAGCTTGAGTGATGATAACGGGCATTTTGCTGAAATCATTAACGTTTTGAAAGCTAGATTATTTTGGGGGGGAAATGACGTAGGCCCTATTCAAGAAAAAAAATTGTCCTCTAACCCAGGCCTCATAAAATTAAGCTTTGGAATGTTTATGGGCGATAGCTTCTTACAAGCAAGATTAAGGTCCACATCATGTAGGGACTTGAAACACTATGTGGACTTACACACGTCCACACAGTGTTATTTACAGTGTTGATGAGTAGGATTTTCATTAAAGTGTACAGAACAAAGGAACGTCCACAGAGTGACTGCAACACAGATCTGTGTGCGTGAGTGTGTATGGCACACTCATGAAGGAATAGATCTACTAAAAGGTGAGCCCAGCATCAACTATACTACACTCCTCTAGCAGTGGTTTCCGCGCGCCACCAGTTTACCCGCTCCAACCACTGCTAAACTTCACTTCATATCCTGCGAAGCCAATCAGCACACCGCTTACAAAATCGTTAGGCTTGTTGCACGGATAGCCAATCACAGTCGGGTATCGCGCCGCGCCCCCTAGCGTCATGCATATGCATATCTGCTCTGCTAACAAGCAAGGTCTATTAGCATAATTGTGAAACCGCGGACAGTTTGGGAAGACTGTTTGTGTTTGTGCCAAATTTCATTGAAGAAAACATTGAATTTGCTAGTTGTTTTAAGCTCACAAAAATGATTAATGGCTCGTTTGTAGCTTTTTGCAAACTTCGTCGAATATGTAGTCTTGATTCAAGGTGTGTACTATTTATACACATACAAAAACATTGCACACACTCACGTGTGCTACATACCCTGCTGGATTTAAGTCCAGGTTTCATGACAAAGCTTAATTTAGTTTAGCACAAAAGGATACATCGTGTTGAACTACATGTAAGACGGATCAGACTTGGAAAATCTTCGCTGGCGCAATATTTGTCACTGTGCATGGGCATTGTGGGGCCGCTTCATACTGCATCGCATTTATCGAGCTCTTTTACGTATACATTGTAGCCTACCTCTTGCTCAATTTACGCGATGAATGTCATTTTGGAATTATTTACAGGAAGTAGGCCTAGTCTGCAACGTCTGTAATGTGAAATGACATTTTAAATCAAAATCGAACTGAAATTCTTTTTCCAAATTAAGTAGGCTGGGCAGCCAGAACTTATGCCTTTTTTCATGATTTCGAATAATTTTTTTTAATTTTTCACTCGTAAATTTAATTCCCTGTAAAATATTAACAAGTTTCGGTGGTTATCGAGTCATAAGGAGAATAAGTGGTGACCAGTAAACGGAATTATTTCCCTATATAGGCATAGCTGATTATTATTTTCAAAAATCGAGACCTTTTTATGTTTTTTAAACTCGAACTAGAAGAAGTTTATGTTTTTCCATCTGATTTCCCACCCGCTGAGGGAAAAGTGATGTCCGTTAAACAAATACTTACTGTGTAAAACAACACTGACAAAAACCAGGACGAAATAATACTGAAGTCGACGCAACATACAGTAGGCAAAGCAACGTTGACGTACGTGCTTATTGCACGTACAGTGTGGACATGGGCGCAGCCATCTTTACTGTGCCAGATGAGGGTCATGTGACAGACCCAACGTCAGGTGACAGAATCTGGCCAATCATGGCAAGTGTCATCCAGGCTCGGCGTTGGGTGACGTCACACCCACGCGCTTCGCAGGATATGAAGTGAAGTTTAGCAGTGGTTGGAGCGGGTAAACTGGTGGCGCGCGGAAACCACTGCTAGAGGAGTGTACAACTATACTGTCAGAAGGTGGTTGCAATAAAAAAGAACCAACCCCACCCCCGCACCCCAATAGAAAAACAAATGAAGAAAAGAAAAGAAAAAAAGGTTCCAACCGACATTACGGTGTCACAAAACGCCGTAATTTTGAATTAATGATACAATTATTAGAAGCAGTTTATATTTTTCGTATTCATTGAAAACATTGTTTATGGTAACAGGAAATAGCTTACTTTTAAGTTAATGGTGGCCATGATCATGATAATGCATCTCTATAGGTATGCAGCAAGATTGCTCTGTCATTGATCATTCAGCACACATTACATGTGGCTTCATTTTAAGTGCACATTTGGGTTTTCCTTCCGTGGTTTAACAATGCACTTGGCAATCGAGGTTCACAATTTTATAATATTACGCGCGAGTCTTAATTGAATTGCTTCCCGTAAATAGCTATAATAGACGTCCACGGACAAACTTTAATTCGGTCGAGAATGTATACTTTGTAATCTCAGCACAGACTATGTAGCCAGTCTCACTGCAGCCACTCTTGTGACAATTTGTTATCCTTTTACTTGTTTTATGGTAGTAAGTTTTTAGTTTAATTTTGTTGAAATGCTAATCGTTTTTTTAGTCTATTTGTTCAAATTGTTCATTTATCTTGCTCCTTGGCCTAATTTAGTGTTCATTTTTGTTCAGATTAATTTTTTTAAATTCAGACTTGTGCTGCGATACGAGAGTGTTTTCAATAAACCATTTATATATTCTCTTTCTATAAAAACAACAATAACAAATTAAAAACTCGATGAGTGATAACAGTTCCAACTGCACCCTTTTCCATTTCACATTCGTCTTTAATGTTCCCTAGCCGATGCTGGGAGAAGTGCTCATTTCTAAACCGCCTTGAGTCCAATTTCACTTAATATACAAGCGACAAAAAAGTTTTGTGGAAACCTGAGAGGCGGGAAGAACACATTTTTTCGTCAGTCTGAGTGAAGGTGGGATGGAAGTAACACCTCTAGTTTAGGTCTAGCATTCCTAAACCCCTCCATATCTTTGATTTATGCCCCATTTGATCTAAAGACCTTTATCGTAGTGCGACTATCTTGATTTTCTCCCTTTCAAATTAATGTACCCCAACCCAGGCTGGAAGGAGAAATAGTCTGGTTCCTTTTCGTACATTGAATATTAGCATTCAATACTGTTATTTGATACAGGGAACATGACCAAGATGGTGGCAGCATGGTGGAGGTCTACTCAGCAGATAAGTGAACCGTGTGTGCTTGGCATGAGACTATACAAGCTCTAGTCTAGGTTTAGGGTGCACCGTACTCAGAATACTATGTTTCAGATTAAGCCTAATATGACAATGATAATCATTTTCTCAAGTATTGATTCCCGTTCATCTACGCCTGGCCCGCTGTTGGTTGTACTTCCCTGCTCGGGACAGAATCTTGGACATGTATGCTCAGGTTTTGCTTTCCTAAAAGAGACTAAAAAAATTATGTTGCTGAAGGAAGTTACTGGAATAAAGCTCGATGCGTTGGTCAATGTGAAGTATGGTGGCTACTAAGAAACATCACACAAATATATATTTACGTTACTAAATAATATTTGCAAATTGGGGTACACAGCGTGAAGTTTTACACCAATACTCTTGCAAATATTCACCACTGTGGCCCAAGTCGTAAATATTTACGCCAAAATTGACGTCTTATTCCACAATTTCGCCCGTGTCGGGAATACTCGTAAAGATTGGCATACATTGCTATCTAGCCATCATTTTGAAAATAATTAACAGACAAACCGTTGCAACCATCAAGCCACTATTTGTGAGCCATGAAAAAATATACACACCGTTGATTTTTAAAGCAGCCGTTATATCAAATTTTCTCCATCATTTTTTAATCAATCCCCATCAAGTAGAGAGAAGCCTTATCTGCAACATTTTGTGAAATCTGTTTTAAATTAACACGCAGCAACAACATATTTTCATTGTTGTTTTATAAAAAGATTAGATAAAACAGATAAAGGTTCATTTAAAATACTCTCGTAGTTATACATTTCATAAAATTAACCTAAACAGATAATAAAGACAAAAGTATGAAGACAAAAGTAGTCCTAAAACGCACAATTTGAACAGATGTTTAAAAATGTTATTTCTCGTCTTTCGCTCTCTTTCTCTCTTTTCGTGTGTGTGCAGTAAATGTTTGTTGTCTTTACCAATAAGTGTCGACACCTTTCTTTTGATCCGTTTGTGATTTGTGACACCCCTTTGACAGACGCGTTTGACCAAAAGTGCCCCGAGGGCTTCTACAAATTGAAGAAAGAGAAAGTACATTCAGGCAAGTTACTTCAGCCTGGCGACAACCCCTGCCCCACTCCCAGCAGCCAGAAAGGCGTTCGCTAACCTCTTTCAGACTGTTCGACTCCGTTTGACTTTAATAAAATGCAAAATTTTGTTTCATTTGCACGTCAAAGTTCTCAAAATAATGCCTCAGACTGACACAGTATAATTATTGCAGTGGCAATTTGCCATGTCCAATTTCAAGTATATGTGATTTGAGCGGCTTGATCCAGAAATATGATTTGCCTTAGAGGAAAAAGGGTTTCTGTTGAAATGATGCATCGCTTGTCGTATCAACGCATACGGTAGACGTCTTTAAGCTACAATTCACATTTTGATATCCACTCTTTAATAAAGCTGCTTAGTCATTCAATTGTCGTGTCGACAATTAAAAGTGTACATGAATTAAAAGTGTGTTCAAAACCAGGAGTAAAAACTTAGTCCAGTGTAACATGGAGCTTGACTCTCCCGATTTCGGCTTTGTTGTTCAACTTCACAGTATGCTCACCTATAGATAGCCGCTAGGGGTGACACCAGCGGTCGCAGTAAAGCAATGAATAAATTGACAGCAGAGACAGTGTCATCCCACTCTGGGGCAGCTTAATCTCCACCAGAAGTCTCCATCTAAGAACGTGCCGATGTTTGTACAAGTTCATGTCTTCGAAACAAGAATATCTTGGGCCATGAGATATAGACAGTGTATCTAATGTAAATAAACCCTCTGCAGGCATATTTGAATATGTCCACTTGTGGGGTTTTTGTGCTCTGGCATGCGGCCGTGATGCTACATCGAAGCGATTTTGTTTTACGGGGTCTGAACTTTACCACTCTAAAAGGTCTCATGTGGATTTACTCTCCCTGAAGAAATGATGCATAATGAAGACGTGATAAGACTCAGTATTATGACGCACCATAGAAAGAGAGAAAGAGCTTTAAGGTTGATGACAATAGAAAGGAAAAACATTATAATCTTTAAAATAAAAACATGATCGATTTCGGCATGTTATGTGTGAAGGTGTGAAACAGAACATGGGATCGTGGTAGATTTGTTTTTGCCTAGCAATAAATTGTAAATATCAGCTGCAAAATGGTGAGGTCCTAGGCATTTGGCTGTGATAATCCATTTGTACTCAGCACCAAAGTAGAGCTCAACTTATTATTATACTGACCGACTTCACACAAATTGTACCTTCAATTATAGTTGGTTATATCAAATGATAATGGAATAAAACTACAAGATGCCTACGTCGGCATTACAATCAATTACAAAGTTGAGTTATGTCAAAAAGAAAGATTCCCGTGAGAGATAACCTGCGAGGTGAACAACCCTACAACTGAATCGGTGACGTCAAATTTCACGTACGGGATTGTGTAATAATTCGTTGTTGTTTTCTTTATTGCATCTGTTGTCAGCAAACATCACAAAACACTAAGGTGTCGTTCGTTTCAATAGACATGATTCATTCTTATAAAGACCTACTTGAACGAAAACGGCAACGAGTGATCTTTGCTGAAACTTATTAAAGGCACTGAACACGTTTGGTAACTGTCAAAGACCAGTATTCTCACTTGGTGTATCCCAACATATGCATAAAATAACAAGCCTGTGAAAATTTCGACTCAATTGGTCATTGAAGTTGCAAGAAAATGATGAAAGAAGAAACACCCTTGTTGTACAAATTAGTGTGCTTTCAGATAGGAATAAAAGGCTTCTGGCCAGAAGTCTTTTATTATTTTAGTGAGAAATTACCTCTTTCTCAAAAACTACGTTACTTCAGAGGGAGTCGTTTCTCACAATGTTTTATACTATCAACAGCTCTCCGTTGCTCGTTACCAAGTAAGTTTTTATGCTAATATATATTTTGAGTAATTACCAAACGTGTACAGTGCCTTTAAAAATGTTTTCAATCAATAATGGAATTGAGTTCACATGAGATTAAACAGATTTTAATTGTCTACAAAACAATCATTTTGAATAACCTTCTCCGGGGCTTTTCAGAAAGCCCTGTTACTTTATCACTCATTTTACGTCTTACGTGGGAGCTCCGTTGTGTATGGCCGCTTTGTTGCAGAATGGAGCTATAACAAAGCAAACTCCCACACATGACGTCAAAGTATTGTCATTTTGACGCACGCCGTCAACGGCAGAAGTGTTTATAGTTTTTCCAAAACCTTGAGGCTGGGGCCTATTTTTTTACGAAAAATTTAGTCTTGTAAAAATATCTGAATTATATTTAAATGATAAACAAAGACATTTTAAACAAATTTAAATAGCATTTCCGTAAAAAAAAAAATCGCTCAAGTATACTTGTTTAAAGGTGTGCCACATGATTGACAATGATCCAGACTATTCATGAACGAGTTTTAATCTCTAAACTTCTCTTCTTATAAACTTGATATCAGTAACATTTTGTCCTGAAGGGCATTTTAAACTGAAACACTTCCATGTGCGCGAAGAAAATGCCCGCAAATGCACAGCTCTTATGACGTCCTGTCCTGTCCCAATACGCAATGAGTTGTGCACAAACTCCCTCCCCAATTATCTACAGTCAGTTTTTCTTTCAACTTTACCTTCTGTTTGATGGGATTTCTTTGTTGGTTATGATCGATGAAACATAGAAAATATAAATGAATCTTCTCCCCCCCCCAAAAAAAACACACCACACATTAACGATGAGTAACAAAACACATGGATGGTGAGGATGGCAATGCTTTATGCAAGCCGTTTCCTTAAAGTGATTAATGCGATTTCCCGATGCTCTTAGATCCAACACTTGGATTACAAAGATATACATATTACATGACCTTTAGGGATGACCTTTTCTTTGGGGATTCAGTACACTTCATACTTGGATGTGCTCAATCTATGTAACTTGGATGCACTAGATAGTAGAAGGGTCGCACATTGCTTAAAATTTGCTAAAACACTTGGTGCTAATTCAAGAACCTCTCACTTGCTCCCCCCTACGAGGCTAGCAAGTCATGGTAGGAACCTAAGGAACAGTAACCACATAACTCAATTCCCTATTAGAACCAAGCGCTTCCAACAAAGTCCCATCCCTTACTTCATTAACATTTTAAATGCTGGCCCTGCGTGATTTTTCTTAGCGTATTGTTTTGTCTCCCTGGTTTTGTGTTTTTAGTTTACGATAATTTGTATGTTTTTCTTGCCTAGCATTTTGCTATTTTTACTATTTTTTTTTTTCTACTACTATTTCTATTTTTACTATTATATTATTGTTTTAATGTTATTGTCTTTTGGAATTTGGCCTCCGGGCCACGATTTGAGACAAATAAAAGAAATGAATGAATGAATGAATGAAGATGGGCAGACAATCGAAAAAAGTACTCCATAATGATGTGTTTTTATTAGTGATGTGAATTGGAATCATTATAATTTGTATTTTATTATTTCTTTTTTTTATAGTATACAATTATTTTCTAAAGACTCACTGTTTGGTGGGATAAAACGTATCTGCATGATCACGTCAACTTTTCGGTATATCCTTAGACATTTTCCTCGATTGCATTACCACTGCATTACTGAAGAAAGATGTTGGAAAGAATTAGTAAATCAAATATCGGAAAACTTAAAACTTCGCTTCCGAGTCATGGCAAATAGGCCTACAAACTAAACGTTTTTGACATTAGTTATTTTGTACAAATGGTGTTATTACGATCCTTATAATTTGGAAAAGTGATTCTCTGAATTGTATTTGGCTTCAAAATTTGTTTCTTCAAACAAGAAGACTAAGTTAGCTGTACAGTCCAATGCTGACCTCACCCCCTTTGAAGGGACTCCAATGACCTCTGCTGATAGTAAGTTATTTATGATGTGATTTTCAATTATTCTACCTTTAGCAGACGGTTGAACAATGCCTTGAAACAAGTCATGGCGCATACGAAACAGGATTTTAGTTTAAAAATACATGACATAAGAGCAGGTGAATCGATAGAAAACACATCAGCGCCAAAATGGGCACACTCCATCATCAATTGGAACTACACAAAAATTAATAAATAATGATCACGATTTTGAGAGCAACAGGACAGAGCGAAAACCCCTGGGGTATCGGATGGCAAGAGTTTGTTTGTTTGATGTAATCTAGAACAACTTATTTTAACATATTCTAGGTCTGTAGAAAAAAAAAAAGCATAACACTACAGTGAGAGTAAATAATATGGAACACTTTGAAATGAATTAAATGTCATTTATGATCATTTGGTTCCTTTTAGTGAAGAGTTTCGCTCCAGTCACAAAAAACACCTTTATGCTCAATGCAATAGACCCCTTTCTCAACCACGGCTACGGCTTTGGCTTACGGCTTAGGCACCGTCAGTTATTTTGAAAACGCACACTTTCGGCAAGGGACTTCAAACATGATATTGACCCTAAAGCAATGGTTTTCAAAAAAGGCTGTTTCAACTTTACCGCTCGTCACTTTCTTAAAACTGAAGCAGGTTTTGTTTTTGGACGGAATAAGCTGGTAGACTTCCCTTATTGTAAATTAACAGTAATCAATGTGTGTTTTGTTTTGTTTCTGCTTTTCATTGTTCTTAAAATATGAAATGATCAAATATCAGTTTTATTGTGACCTGCCAAACTCTGAAATGACAACTGAAAAGATTTTTTTCGTTTTGATAAAATTAAACTTAATTTAGGTTCCTATTTGCAGTGAGCTTGTTGAAGTGACAGACAGCAGCATGGGTTTGAAACAAACCAGTGCTTATTATGCTTGCTTACGTATACAAACCCTTTGGAATCACAAATAAATTGAGGACTGAATATGACAAATCTGTACATTATGAAGGACTTATCAGTGTAGCTATCCTGCAGCCACAGACAATTAGCAGGTATATGAGAGCAAAGGGCAAGCTATAGGTTGTCCCGCAAGCATCGCAATATTGACCTGGCTAGGTTGTCTCGCAAGCCTGGCTAGGTTGTCTTGCAAGACTGCATGCAATATTGACCTGGCTAGGTTGTCTCGCAAGCCTGGCTAGGTTGTCTTGCAAGACTGCATGCAATATTGACCTGGCTAGGTTGACTTGCAAGTCTGCAATATTGACCTGGCTAGGTTGACTTGCAAGTCTGCAATATTGACCTGGCTATCCTGCAAGCATGCAATATTGACCTGGCTAGGTTGTCTTGCAAGACTGCATGCAATATTGACCTGGCTAGGTTGACTTGCAAGTCTGCAATATTGGCCTGGCTAGATTGACTTGCAAGTCTGCAATATTGACCTGGCTAGGTTGACTTGCAAGTCTGCAATATTGGCCTGGCTAGATTGACTTGCAAGTCTGCAATATTGACCTGGCTAGGTTGACTTGCAAGCTCGCAATATTGACTTGGCTATGGGTTGTCCTGCAAGCCTGCAAAATTGACCTGGCTAGGTTGTCTTGCAAGCTCGCAATATTGACTTGGCTATAGGTTGTCTTGCAAATTGCAAGCTCGCAATATTGACTTGGCTATGGGTTGTCCTGCAAGCCTGCAAAATTGACCTGGCTAGGTTGTCTTGCAAGCTCGCAATATTGACCTGGCTAGGTTGACTTGCAAGTCTGCAATATTGACCTGGCTAGGTTGTCTTGCAAGCTCGCAATATTGACTTGGCTATAGGTTGACCTGGTTAGTTTATCACTACCAGCTCGCAATATTGACCTGGCTAGGTTTTCCTGCAAGCCTGAATGCAATATTGACCTATTATGTTGTCCTTCAAGCATGCACTATTGACTTGGCTTATTGGTTTCCCTGCAAGCCTATAAATAATGACCTGGCTAGATTGTCCTGTTATAGCCTGCAATATTGACCTGGTTTTCCTGCACGCATGCATTATTGAACTTCATCAAACAACACCCATCCAAGTTCGGGGGTAATTAAAATGTGTTTAAGATTATTTGAACTTTACTGATAACAATTCGTACCTTTGTTGATTCCATTCTTATACTTAGAACCTACGGGCTCAATTGGCGCCAACATTTCGCGCGTCCTGATTTCCAATTGTTTTCTTCGAAGAAAACGTGCATTAGAAATGATCACTGTCATAAACAGAATCCACAAACACTCTCATCTTTTTAACTCATGTCAAATAATCACAGCGACACTGACAATTCTCGAGGCATATTATCTTAAACATTATCTCTAAGAAGTGCTCAGTGACGGTGATTTTTACGTGTGTTTTTGAGCGATCCAGGCATTACTACGACCCTTAAGATTTTAAGTTGCTTTGACGATCAACCTACGAGAACCTTTGGATCGTTGCCGCCTGCACCAAGCCAAACCAAGGCGGGTTGATCGGTGTGAATCCCCGGGGCAATTCCGTCCCGTTATCCGGTCAGCCCTTCTGTGGGAAAAACACAACGGCCGGAATTATTTTCACATCGGCAAATGTGTGGTCAGGAAGTTGGGACGAACCACGCAAAATTAGCAATAACTTTCCCCCGCTTTGGCAAGAAAAAACAAAAACAAAAAAACCTCGTCATGCACAATTTTTTTGATGAGATAAAATAGCATCCCTTGAGACGAAAAATGATAAGAGAAAATGGCGGATTTATTTTATGGCCCAGTGATCGTGAATGGCAAGCTGAATCATTTTTTTTTCCTCGCCTGATTTTCATGTGGGAATTCCTGACTAGAATTCTCTTTACGTGTCGGTAATTCCAATCGCTCATAAATCTGCTATGCTTGTCCCGGGGGCCACCCTCTCGACGTGTCGCTACACTACGATCACCACCCGTCTACCACGCCGTACGCCCCCAGCCGACTAGCCGCTCATTCACGCCTGACTCGATCGCTAAATCACTTCCCGGAGAATGGCTACTGAGTGTACTGTTTGCTAATTAGCGAATAACCTAATTCCAAATGATCAGGGGACGACCTTTTTCTGGATGTAAAGGCTTTATTGTTGCGGTCTAATGTCAATTTTCAAACCTTCCTGAAAATTTTACTAAAAACATACATTCAAGAGGGAAACAATCCACTGGGTTTTGAGTTACATCCGAGCTAATAACATGATTAGCATAATTTTCAAAGGTTGTTTGTTTGTTTGTTTGTTTGTTGGGTTGTTTGTTTGTTTGTTGGGTTGTTGGGTTGTTTGTTTGTTTGTTTGTTTGTTTGTTGGGTTGTTTGTTTGTTTGTTTGTTTGTTTGTTTTGATGAGACCTGTTGGGAAGAAGAAGAATTTGTTTTTGTTCCAATTTGTAAACCAATCAGAACTACATTTTCTTTGTTATCCATATCTTGCAATTATAACCAAACATTATCTTGGCTATTATATAATTGTTTATCAAAATTATTCCAGAAAAGTTACTCATTATTCTGATTGGTGAAGACGACATCACACGGCTATAATATTCTAAGTCATTGTAGAAGTTAAAGAAGAAGACATCCCCCCCCAAAAAAAGAAAAAAAATCAAACACGTCAGCAATCAACGTCATTTTGCAATCGGCGCCGTTACACGGCGTACAAAAAGATTTTGTGGCTAGTTATGACACTTGCCTGTCAAGCATTTAGAGACAGTATTTTTAAATTTCAGCAGAAACTTTGCTTTTGAATTTGAAGTTGAAAAATGCGGACTGCGGCAAACAGGACTTCTTTCTATAGTTCCACTGGTTATGGAAATATTAAGATATCAAGTCTGTCATAATATGTTGTAAGAGTTTACAATAATAGTAACAAAAATATATATATATATAAATCATTGCATAAGACGACTTTAATTACGTCTAGCACTTCCGAGAATAATGACGAATACAATGATGCAAATGATTAGACTGCTGACGTCACTACTGATCTCGTTTCGTTGTATTGCCCGGATATACCAATACCTGGTTTGTGATTGGTCACTTGGTTCGATCAAACTGTTTTGATTGCATTAATTAGGAGTCTATTCACTAGTGTAAAGGATGACCATGAGATAAACTGGCGTCTTGTGAAGCACGTCAAATAAATGAAACAAATGTATTTACTGGTTTTGATATTTCACTTTTTTTGTCTGTCTATCTTCATTCCCTTTTAATTTGTTTAAAACATTTTTTTTTTCTTCACATACTTCTTAGCCAGGCCGGGGTGGGAAGAAAAGAAGGACCAGGTATAAATCTTGCGTACACAGAAAATAGTATCTGCAATGCTATCCTTTTCACAAAGAATATAAGGGACGGAGTACAACACATTTTTTACTACTGGAATTCTTGAATGGAATATACTTCCTAATAGCGTAAAATGTTCAAATACTCATTATACAACAGGGCAATGAAACAACATCTCTACCCTCAATCTAATTTCTAGCAGTTACATTTTTGGTCACCATTCTTCGCTGTGTTTTTTAAGGATCCCGATGGAAGTAAGATTTCACCAACTTTTTCGTGTTACTCTTGAACATGTATGTAAACAGTTTATCGTTATGTATTAGTCTGTAATTGCCAAATCAAATATATAAATAACAATAATAAAGAACGTGTAATTAAAGTATCTGTACATTTATAAAACGAAAAGGGGACTTAAAAGTTTCCTTATAATATACATCAACAAATTGCGAATGCATCCACTATCCTTCTCCGTTGAACGTCGATCATTACCCCAATACCAAACATACCACAGCCTACATTTATATGGAAAATGCATAAATCTACTTCATAATTCTAATAAAACCACATCCTTTATTTGTAAAGAATTAAAACCGATATTGTCTAACCCTCTTCTTCTTCTTCTTCTTCACGGCAAATCCCTTCCTGATCGGGTCTTTGGGTGTTATTAACCCCCCCGTAACAACCATGCCTCAAGGGCTGACTTAAGCTGACCGTCACCTTCGCATTGCATTACGAATTTTATTTGAAAATGACCGATAAGAATCTTTCGGTAAACGAGGATTAGGATTAGAATTAGTCTAAAGCTTAGAGTCATGCGTGAATGTCTGACGAAACGTGATAACTCTCGGATTAATCGTCCATCCTAAAGATAAAGTGGAATCTTGAAGTCAAAATTGGAACACTGGCGGTAAAATGGTTCAAATTGCAAATAAATTATGACTTAATAAATGACTATAATTGGACAAAATCACAATGCAAATGACTTGATTATTCAATCAACAAACCAGTCAATAAAAAAATAAAACAAGCTCGCAATGACCACTTGACTCTTTTAAAACATGATTTTGGGTTCAACAAGAAAAATTGACAAGAGCGGGATTTGAACCAACGACATCTATAGAGTCGCAATAGTTACTTTAGATTGAGACCACAATTACAAAAACCGAAAGAAGTCAATTTGTAAATTTCCCTTCATGGTAACCAGGCTCTGCAAATCGATCTTTGTTTGTTCTTAGACCTTATGCATTGGCGTCACCAAGCCGCCATCTTAGAGGTAAACTGATTATGAAACAATGGAAACGCGCTGATGTGTACGCGCGGCGCACAGGATTGGCCAATGAACATCTTCCTTTTGACCTCTAGGTGAGGGCGCCCTACTCAAATGACGTCATATGCATAAGGTCTAAAAAACAAAAAACAAAAAACAACTGCGCTACCGTAAACTGTAGGGGAAAGAACTCAAAGTGATTCAAAAGGTCTACCCAGAAAGCAATATCATGTTTACTGTTTTGAAGCATTGTAAAATACCAACACATGATGACATTTACAAAGACGGTGACAACATTTCCGCGTTTGTTTCTCCTCTCTTTTTTCTCGTTTTATCCGGAAACCTGAGTTGTTGTCTATCCGCTAAATCCGCATTTCTATTCCATCAAACCATTTTAGTAATGACAAGCTTGTTCTTGTGAATTAAACCGCAATTAGGCGTGACGCCGTGGAGTGCCAATCACTTGCGAGAGGTATCTCCATCCGTGAGCACGGAAAAACCCCAGTGTTTTCTTTCGTTAAGTGAAGGGTTCTGTCTCCATGGCAACAAGTAGGTACCCCTTCATTGGTGATTGGAAATGGTTGATTCCTATTTGACTATAGTCTACCGTCTGTGAGATCCACATCTCATTCTGAGAGTAAATGATCAAGCGAGTGGATCTCTTTTTTCCCCACCACTAGCTTGGATACCAAAAACGTACTGTTTCTCTACTTGACAAAATGTCTGGATATTTGCTAACATTGGTTTGTTTGGTATTGAGTGCGCTGATACTGACGATGGGACCGCAGCCTGCAGATACAACGCAATTAACAGGTAAGCAATTATTGTTATTATTACAATTCCGAATAATCTACTCCGCGGCAGTAGAATAAATAGCAAGACAAGTTCTCAAAGAACAAAATCTACCTAGCAAGTAGATATATACATTGTGTTACCGCATATACCAAATGTATCTGGTAATGAAACCAAGGATGCTTCATAAGTGAACTTAATCACTGTAGCTTGCAAGCTGTAAACAAGCTGAGGAAACATGCAAACAAGGATACTTGCTATGTGAACCAGAAACAACCACTTCAGAGATAAGTGTTACTGTTTCTTTTACGTGAACCACCAATTTTAGTACACATGACCTACGGCATAATGTCCCGATCGAAGGGAAAATCAATTATGGTAAAATATCTTGCTCAATGACTCAAGTGCCACAACCGCGACTCGAACCTGATCAGAAACACCCGAGCTTGAGTCCTTTTTGCTGTGTACCGCTAGGCCTCAACACGCCAAGAATGTAGCACAACAATTTCTTTGTTTGGTCGTTTTGGTAGTGTGATTAATGATGACTATTAATTACACTTTCAATACCTTAGTCCTTAAACAGTAGGTTATATTTTGGCGTTTTAACAAAATATCCAAAATCATAGCAAGATTTGGTAGTTCCTGGAAACAAAGATGAGTTGATTGAGAGGGCACACTGACTACACTAAAACCAAATCAGAGAAGAGATTCCTTTCGAATACTTTCAAAATCAAGAAATAGTATTTTTGAAGATCTTTTCGTCAACTATTTTAGTTTAACGTAGTTTATGACCTAGAAAATTATATACATGTTGTTGGGAATGTAATACTAAGTGATAACAAAATATGAAAGTAAAACCAATTCAACAATATAACAAAGAAAACCCGAGAATTAAACTTGACCTCAGCTTCCGGTTATTGCAAAAAATTAAGAATTTTGTGCTCACCTCCGATCATAAAACTTATGTAAAAGCTTGTTTTGGATGCGCGATTATAATCGCCAGATGCTGTAATTGCAAAGCGAACCCTTTTCATTGCAGTCTATGGTGTTGAGGCGTCGGCATTCCTCTTTAAACTGCGATACGGGTCAATTTAAAACCCATTTGACCATCACGAATCTGCGTAAGGGGTTTCTAAAAAGTTAACATCAAAAAAGCATCCTTGTCCCAGAGTTTTAATTTGTTTTTAATAATAATTAACACACTTTGGCGTATTTTTTTTAAAAGCTAAAATTAATTTCATAAAATTGTAATGATTTATTTTTGTTGTTCAGATTTTGTCATGAGATATAATTTAAAACAAAGATTTGATTTCAGAAATAAAAATGTTCTTCGTTTGACGTGTTTTCTCGTTCGGATACGCGCGAGACTTGCACAGTCTATACGAGTACGAGTACTAATACGAGTACTAATACGAGTATGAGTACTAATACGAGTACTAATAAGGGAATAAAAGAGTGGTGACGAGTTCTTAAACGGCCGTTTATAACCGGCAGGGTCGTGGCCGTGCGATAAAGGCCCGAGCCGAAGGGGAGGGCCTTTATCGCACGGCCACGACCCTGCAAGGTTTTGACGAGTCACTATACTCTTTTATTCCCATTCATAAATGCCTATTTGTTAAAAAGTGAAAGAATAAGGAAAATCGGTGGTAAAAAAGACAATCTGTTTGTTAAGCGAATTTTCGAAGTTTTTACATTTTCAAAAACTGTTGTAACATTCTGTTTTGAGCGCGTTGGATTGTGTGCACGCGCGCGCGTGTCGACAAGATTACGCGCTGGTATACTAATAGCTGCATATTGCGTTCCGCGTAAGTAAATTGGCGTAAACAAGCTTGCGCGCCCAACACGCGAAGCCAGCCGTGTTTAAACACTTCTAGCCGTGTTTATATCACACGTTTAAACACCCCCACGTGACGTGCTCTCCACCAATCAGAATGGATAAACTGTCCAAGGGATTTATGAATACGAGTACGAATACTGTAGTACGAGCACTAATACGAGTACGAGTACGAGGGGAGTACAAGTACGAGTACGAAGAACTACGAGAACTAGTACGTTTACGAGTATTAATACGAGTACCACTGGTACGAGCACGACTATGGACTTTTGTGAGTCAATAATAATTGAAAATTTTTCCATGAGTACGAGTCAAATAAAATTAAAACAACACGAGTATGAACACTTTTCTGCGAGTACGAATAAATACATTTTTCTTCTTGAGAACGACCGAAGTAAGAGACATTTGTTCCTATTACAGGTACAAATAGGGCCTAGCTTTTATGAGTGTAGTTCGACTTTGCAAGACCGAGTAGTTTTCTTGAGTAGGTGAGCGTAGGCAATGTTTTCATGACTACGGGTCCTTGAGGACTAGTAGGCCCTATAGATTTATTACAAGTACGAGTCCGAGGACAGAGAGTGACGTAACCCAAGACCCGATTTTTAAGTGTTGCCATGTTAACACTTTTACCAACTTTTTAGAGACATGTAACAACTACCGGGAAAATAACTTCAAATAAAGTTCCAAAGCTCAACAGACAACTGAAAATAATATGTCAATATTACATTACACGCTCCCAGGAAGTATGACCTAAATTGTATTAGTCGTGAGGAGAAAGGTAACAACAAAAGAAAACTTACATGCAACCGATAAGACGCAGGAAAGTTTTGTTTCTATTTCTTGAAACTGTAGCAATAACATGGCCCTAAAAACAAATCTGGACTAATTTTAATGTCAAAGGTACATCCGGTCGGCATGTGCTAAATTTCCACCTTTTAGAAGTATTGGTAGCAATCTAGTCAAAAATGTACTCCACTTCAGGAGAACCAATGTGTTGCTCTAGGTTGAAAAGCGTCTCCTGAAAGAAGTTATGCCTTCCCAAATATCATTTCCGTGAAAAAAACATCTCACGGCAAACGCACACAAGGACGGTGAATGATTCACGATAAAAACAAGAAAATAAAAGTCACTAATGTTTGAGAAAAGCAATCCGAATCAAAGTTCCTTGAAAAACAAATCCACCAATGAATTATTGAGATGTCTGGTCGTAACTACAATGAAAAAAATGCCTATGGTGGTGTTTTTTTCTTCTGTTTGCCACCTTTTTTTCTTCTCATAAATCACACAGTCGTTTTTTCTTCTTCTAATCCTTGCCAGATTGTTCTCTTCTCGATCTTCATAAACTATTCATTGGGGCCTATACCCTATACATCATACAGGGAGAGTAGATCATTTTATTGATACATTGACACAGGCTGAAGGGTGCGACTTTTGTGGACCAAGAGGCAAACAGGGCTGCGTTGGCGTTAGGCAAGATACCTTGTTCGGAGGCTGTTTTGCAAGACTTACAAACCCCACTTCATGTGAAACTTTAGATAAAAAAGCACAAACAAAAAACAGCAATTCCAAAACAAAACAAAACACAAATAATCAAGGTCATCATAAGTTGTTTAAGTACGAATTTACCAAAATTATACAGGAATATTGTTTGTTTCAATTTCTTCAGAGGGACTCCTAGGAATCGGACAATAGGGAGAAGTCGGAATGAGTGATGTAATAATGTCCATAAAACAATGGTTCAAACAATGTTTTTCTCCAGTGGCCGAATTTCAACAGAAAAGGTCATAAAGCGAAAAGGAAAACGAGGTGCACCAGTCGCTTCGATGCAAATAATATGGCATTTTTGGCTGGTAACCCGTTTTGCTTAGAGTTATAATATATTTATGTGCTAACCCTGTGGGTTGCTATTCTTAATGTAGGTGACCCCACAAAATTACTAATTAGTTAATAACTAATTAATTTTTGTATCAAATATTTTCTTCTTGTAGATAGTCTGTCCTCATATCAACGCAAACAAAACATATGAAATTTCACCTGTACCTTGAAATTGACATAATTACACCCGAGGCAAGGCAAGAATCCAAGTTGATATGGAATGGAGTGCTCTTTCAAATATCTTAGTAACATCTCCTTTAACCGCGATACTGAGCAGGAAATCACGCTTTCGTTTTGCTAAGAAACAAGTTTCTAATGTCAACGAACATCATCTTCGAAGTCAATCCCTTTGCCAACAATATGCAAATTATGACCGACTGAAACAATAGCCGCTGGGTGCATTTGAGGGAATTGCAGATCACAGATTAAGGCTGCAAACCATAAGGGCGAAATTGTAAATTGCCATCGGCTGGAATGCGAAGATCATCATGATTTCATAGACATTGTATCTACGTACTTGATCTTGCAAATTATTCATGTTTTAAACATCGGAATCAATTTAGTTGGTCAGGACTCCATGGATAGTCATATTCCATTGCATTTATGATAACCAATTCTCAGTGGAAATTATAGAAATCCACTAATTCCGCTCCTTGCTAAAACATGGACAGAATGTCACATAAGTTCAGTCAACATTTAGCCTTGCTTAAAGATCAGCATGGTCCAGTTATCGAAACGTCACGACATTCAATGTTTCTCAATTAGCTTCCTAATGGAGATAATTATTATAGACAAATTAGTTTTCCTCTAACCTTCAACACCATGCAATGCTTCAGGTCTAGACGACTTCACCATATATTTTTTTATCTCATAGTGACATTTATCAATACATGAGCTTCAGTGGGAAGAAACCATTTTCTCAATATTAACATTTCAGTGGCTATAGTGCCCTCTTACGAGGAATCATATTTCCTCGAAATTGTAAGAAAATCACTTAATCCTTTTATCACGCAGTTGTGATACACACAAATAGGCCTACGCCGAGAGTCGAATTTGCTATCCCCGTGGATATACTGATACAGGCAAGAGGGCTGAAAGGGAGGGAAGGAATGGGGCGACGGAGTGTCACAAACACCGATCTGTTTCTCTTTAATGGACCCTCACATCACCAGCCCCCACACCAAACGAAGAAAGTTTAAACACAATGAAGATGTACTTCCTGCATTACAACCCTTATTGTTTGGGAATACAAAGAGCCATAGTCTGTATGCAGCGCAGTGTGTATGTGATGAAGCTGTAATGTAATCTGCCATAACTTCAATGTAGTCAAACAGTGACTGCAAGGGCAGCACAGTGTGAACCCCACACCCGGGGGCTAACTAAGAATCAGCATTCACATTGCTCCTTTCTATTATTAAGGTGCAGCTATGTGCGTAAAAACCATAACAGCTTATGAATATTCATGAAAAGCAAATAGTGGTGGAGAGAAGGGTGGGGTGGGGCGTATAATACGCATCAACTATCAGGAAAACGTAGTCAGTTTTTTTAAGAGAGTTTTTGTTCTTAATTCAAGATGATGGGGAACGTGATCCCTGCATGGTTTAACCGAAGTTTTGATCCACCTGGTGCATCGAAACAAATCCAAAGACTTTACTTTCTCAAAATGTGGACTCGCAAGAAGCCCTGACCATCCTCATCCTATGTCTCATACACCTTGTTTGATCGAAAACCTTACAATAAAGCACGCAGTTTTATTTACAATTTTTGAATAGTATCACATTCAATATTGTAAACCCTAAAAGAACCCTTTGATTTGACTGTTTGGACCGGAAGGCAAGGCCAGAGCAGGGTTATCTTCTGAATAAAATGAAATGGTCCTATTAAAACTGCATACGGCACAGCGATTATGACTCTTTGATATGTGGTTTGGAAGATATTATTATTGTTTAATGTTTACGACTTCCTATTTAGAAAGGGAAAAAATAAAAATAAAGGTCAAAACGAGGTAACATTAATTTTTTAACAGCGTATACAATAGGCACAACATTGGGAAATGCCATTTAAAAACGGGAATGCCATTTAAACCTGAATATAATGTGTTCGTTTATCATTTAATTGTAATTTTTTTATTTTAAACTTCTAAATTTTACGTAATTTTCATCGATAAAAAAAATAAGGCCCCAGTCTCACAGTTTTGAAAAACTAGCTACACTTGTGCCGTCGACGGCGTGCGTCAAAATGACAATTCTCTGACGTCATGTGTGGCTGTTGCTTTGTTATACTTCCATGTCGTCACAAAGCGACCCACGTAAAAGGGTTTTCGGGAGGATTTTAAAAAGATTTTGTTTTCTTTTTTTTAACTAAAATAAGTTTACTGTCATGTGAACTCAAAATTCCCTATTGATTGAACACATTTTGAAAATGGCACAAATTTTAGAAATATTAAACTTTAAATTAACGTAATTTGATATCAGATGACGTCACAATGCACAATGAAAAAAAGTATTTGTTCATACTAAGATTTATCACACTAGTATAATTATGGTAGATCCCTAATTGTATCACACACTTCAATAGAGGGCGATGTAACATTTGGTGTAAGGGGGGTGTCTAAAGATTCAATACACTGACATAAAAAACACATTAAAAAGGTATAAATACACTGCAAAAACAGAACTACCGAACTACACGAATTTTTGAAGTTTTCACTTTAATGCATTGACTTCGACGTTGAAATGCTTTGTGGCAGGACAAACCCATTGTACTATTGTATCGTCGTCGTTGCAACCACACGCTCATTGTGTGACACCAGCATCATATCGAAATCGACGCACCGGGAGAAAAAAAAATCTAAATATCGTAAACAAAAGCTGAGTGTATAACACTTCATCAAACTTCTATTTTATAAGAAAATGTGCCAGGTTTATTTCTGTGTTCAGGTTTTCATTTTACCTTTCAACTGGATTGGAAATTACGTTGATTCCGTGCGTCGACATCTTACGTGTACAAACGGAGTTGCAATACCAAGTCTTTCAGAAAATCAGCCACACAAATTTAAGAACATCTAATAAAAAACAGGTGAATCTGACGCAGTGGTGCCGTCATGTTGTCAAGTTAGTTATATATGCTTTAGACTTAAAGGGCCTATGAAATAGATTTTTTTAATGCTGGAAACAATAAAGTATGCCTATTACAACATAATTTTTTTATATTTGATATTTTTTTTTTTTCCACAAGCCATTTTACACCATTAAAAAAATCATTTCGAAATTTAGGGGGGCCGCAGCGCCCCACCCATACCTCCTCATTAACATAAAATCCGTGACGTAAACAAAGGCAATTCAGCAGAACGACTTGTCATACGTAACGTCATGTGTGTGTGGCCACCCGACCGCACCGCCGAGCGAACACACGGAAGGAAAACGTTCAAAACAGTTTGTCTCTCTCTTTTGGGGGTCTTGTTACGTCGATTTTAAGAAATGCCATCAAGGTGTGTTGCTGCTGGGTGTAGCAACACCACTAAAAATGGAGTTAGTGTCCATAAATTTCCAGCGGACCCAAAATTCAGACGGATATGGACGGCAAATGTGAAGCTGACCAGGGCCAAGTGGTCTGGACGGAGCGAGCAGCCTATGCTCTGCAGTGCCCACTTTGAGTCAAGTTGTTTTGAACGTGGCCTTCACAACCAGTTTGGCATAAAGTACAAGGCTATGCTGTTGCCAGATGCCGCGCCAACAATTTTTCCAGTAAGCAAGAAGGCTGGAGAAAAGGAGAAACGACCGGAGAAAAGGAGAGGTGCTTTTTGGAAGCGAGAAAAACTCAGGGTAAGTAATTTTGGCTGTATGGAAACCACCCGTGCGTGCACACAATTCACAATACCCCTCAACACCGCAGTCATGTTCTACAAACATATCGTCCTTTTTCGCATTATTGTTGACGACATCATATCTGATCTTATATTCTAATATATACATGTAGTTTTATAGAATGTATCAAAAGTCCCCTGACTGAACACGTACTTGTTCCACTTATATTCCACCCCCCAAATATGGTTGCGTTATTGTCCATCGGTGGAGGCTTGCGCTTCGTTTCACGGTACCCTGTGACCGGCCGGGTCGACTGTGATCAACGTGTACGGTACACACATTTCTTTCTGGTTCTGAGGTAAAGGAAGGGGAATCCTCACCTAATCCGGACATTATTTTCTTTGTTTTTGCGATTTATTCCAGTGGAGTATCAACGTACGCCTTGACGATCGACTCGACTCGGCTGTATACTTAAACTGCGCGCGCCTGGGCACCAGACCACGACTGAGATCTCGATCTGGGAGCCGCTGCCTTTGTGTACGTCACGAACAGCGCCCTCTTGTGGCGTCTAAAATACGAAAGTTTCGGGGGGGGTATTTTTTTTATTGAATTAAAATACAAAAATGCACTCCAGACACTAAACAGTTTTTAAAAATAATTTCTTTTCATATGAACTAATTTAGTAAAGCTATAAAAAACACACACAAAAAATACCACTTCATAGGCCCTTTAAATTGTACCAATCGGACATGATGTTAAGCAAACAATTCACGTGTGCCAACGGAGCAACACCAAGTCGTCCAGAAAATCGGCTCGACACAAATTAAATAAATATATAAGGTAAATTATAAGCTACAATTTAGTATAACTTGTACCGAGCAATGTTAAGTATTATTATCTCACGAAATTCGTGTACAATTGGTCGAAAAGAAAAATGTATATAAAACTAGACTTAAATTTTTGTTACACAACAAAAACAAGGTGTTCGGCATGACGTTCAAATATGGGATGTTACTCATTGTCAGCTTGAATACATCAATTTGGTTTTAAGCTTGACCAAGCAATTGTAATACTGAGTATACAAATCTGGTAAAACTGCAACTTTAAGTCGAAGTCATGTTACAATTGATGACGTCTTTTATCAGGAAAACAAGCGTTAAATGTAATATATCGCGGCTTGAGCTCAATCTTGCAATTTACTATAGGAGCACAAAAATAATGCTCCAGTACATAATATAATTAAATTGGGCCCCACGAGTGCAAAACACAACATTGCAAATTTATTGTAAATTTGCAACGTGGTTGTAGATCGTTGTTACGTTATACGCATGTTTTCTGCTAGTATTAATAAGCACACGACAATTACTTTTGTCACCTTAGTGACGAAATGCCTTATATTCAGCGTACCCTGTCACCGATTAACGTTTTACAGCAAATCAAAGCAAATTGACCACGTCATTGACCACCATCATTGATGAAAAACAATGGAAAAGTGCACGCGTGTACGCGCTACGCACGACTCAAAGTGTGTCTTTGTTGGCCAACAAAAATGCTCACATTGGTGTTTGCGTAGACTAAAACGAGCCGATCTGTCACAGAGCAAGCCAATAATGCCACAGAGCGTGGTAAAAGCATGACCATAATTTGATATAGCACCACCAGCTTTAGCAAAAGTTTTAAAAAGCACACGATCGAAAGCATAGCATTTGATTGTTAACGAGGTTTGCATGGACGGCTGTTTTAGAGACTAACAAAGCGTATTGTCAAAAGCAGGTTGCGCGAACCTTGAACAGAGACTAGACCACAAGCATGTTTGATGGACTTTGAACCTTGCGGATGATTTGCTCAACGTATACACACACACTACGTGATAACAAAACAGTAAACTGGTTTAGTTCGCGTAGTGTGTGTGTAGCCCGTGGTTTGACAGCGGGTCAATAAATACCCGTAATAATTGGTCAATATTTCAAATATTTGTATAAAAAAAAGGAATGACGTCATCATGTTCTTTCTTTAGATTTACATAGTCAATATCACTGTCTTTCAACATGCCAAGTTTCAACTCAGTCGATCTTGTGGTTTTGTAAATACACGGCTTCAAAAAGTAAACCTTTAAGGCAATACCACGTGACACACGATGACGTCATCAATCTAAAACTTCACACATATGTTGTCTGCATGAAGGTCATTATGTATACCAATTTCGAAACGATTATCTTAAACTTCGCCACAGACATCTAGGAAAAGTGCATTTTTAATTGTTTTCAACCTGCCGCTAGAGGGCGCTCTTGACTTTTATGACGTCATTTGTCTTATTTTGTTAAACCAGACTCTTGCTCGACTATAACACCGTTAAAAAAAACTTCAAAAAGTGTGCCACTTTTAAATTACAAGGCACTTCCTGTTTCTTCCTGTTACGACCGGAAGTAGAGGTCATGTGAGGTCATGCACACGACAAAAAATAAAGACCTATATGACCTAAGTATGATCCCGCATAAAACAACCGCCGGTCTCTTAAGTGTGATTTGTTACAGATTTTCAAAGATTAATTTATTTTTTTCTAAAAACCTTGTAAATTGACACCTGATGACGTCATCATGACGTAAATGAAACGGTTTCGTCTCCTAATGGTTATCTAACTATGGTAGAAATTTCAAAATTATACGAGCTTGGGAAGTGTGCTTTTGTTAGCGGACAATCGCGGGGGATAAGAAGAAGAATAAGAAGTATTAACTAGACATAATTTTTTGTTGGAAACAAAAAAGAGGTGTTCGGTGTGACCTCGTGTTTCAAAGAAATGTTATAAACATGTCTGTGTATTAAATATTGATATACTTCTATAGAGTCTTTAGAATGGTGGTTCTAAAGATTTGACCAAACTTTTTGGATGTAACACATCCCAGTATGAGTACATGCAAAGTTTCCATTTGATCACCAAAGTTGTTCTGTACATATAGATCTTGTAAAACACTACCTTGGTGGTGACATAACATGAAAATCGATGACGTCTTGAAAACGTCACTCAACATTATATCCTTGTAGGACCTTCCAAGTCTCATGCAAAATGAAATTCGATTATAGCTTGCTTTGAACTGAAGATATGTAACAATTGGTCAAAATTTCAAAAATTTGAAGAAAAAAAAATGATGACGTCATCAAGTCGTCACTCTAGCTTTAAGTAGTCAATATCACTGTCTATCAACATGCCAAGTTTCAACTCAGTCAAACTTGTGGTTTTGTAGATACACAGCTTCAAAAAGTAAACCTTTAATGCGATACCACGTGACACATGATGACGTCATCAATCTAAAAATTCACACATATGTTGTCTGTATGAAGGTCATTATGTATACCAATTTTGAAACGATTATCATAAACTTCACCACAGACATCTAGTAAAAGTGTATTTTTAATTGTTTTTAACCTGCCGCTAGAGGGCGCTCTTGACTTTTATGACGTCACTTGTCTTATTTTTTTAAACCAGACTCTTGCTCGACTATAACACCGTTAAAAAAACTTGTAAAAGTGTGCCACTTTTAAATTACAAGGCACTTCCGGTTTCTTCCTATTTCGACCGGAAGTAGAGGTCATGTGAGGTCACGCACACGATAAAAAATAAAGACCTATATGACCTAAGTATGATACCGCATAAAACAACCGCCGGTCTCCTAAGTGTGATTTGTTACAGAATTTCAAAGATTAATAAAAAAAATTCTAAAAACCTTGTAATTTGACACCTGATGACGTCATCATGACGTAAATGAAACGGTTTCGTCTCCTACTGGTTATCTAACTATGGTAAAAATTTCAAGTTTATATGAGCTTGGGAAGTGTGCTTTTGTTAGCGGACAAGCGGCGAAGAGAAGAAGATGAAGAAGTAAAAAAAAAAAAACGAACAATAACAAGAGGTCTTCGGACTTTTGTCCGAACACCTAAAAAGTAAGAAAAAAAACCGGAACAAAAACAAGAGGTGTTACGGGCTGTGTGCCCGAACACCTAATTAAAAGTGTAGACGATAACAAAGGCGTTTTGGATATAGAGCCGTAACCTTAATAAGCAGGTGCCCGGAAAAAGAAAAAATTGCATGCTCTCCCAGACAACAACATCATCATCTGCGGCGTTTAAGATCAAAATGTGACGTTTAGTCATTTTCTTGCGAAATTTATTGCCCATCAGAGTACAAAGTCATTTAGGACCGGAAGTCGTAGATTCTAATATCGTAATTCGGGGTCACGTTGAAATTTGTAATAGAAATATTTTAAAGAGGTAATTGTATTAGCCGGAAAATGTCTTGTGGAAGTTATTTTTATTTTTATTTTTTTTTAAGTCTACTGGAGAAATAAATCAATAAATACTCAAAAACAAGTCTTAATATGGCAGCAGGGTTCGTCGGCTCATTACGTATTACACCAAGATAAGTCCCCTTGATACATTGACAAATCATAGGGGAGATGTGAAACTAAAAATGTAAGGAAAAACAAAACAAAATCGCGAGTGTTGGCACACGCATTCAAACCGGGGGTCTACAACAAAAGAGGACACTAGGGTCTCCCTGTTGAGTGAAGGCCCCTGGTTGGAAAGTGTGTACAAACCAATGGGTGCTGTTGCCAAAAAGGACAAACAAAACAGGAACAATGGGAGGTCCTTGATTGCAGATGTTTAAACACTTGAGTGTGCACACATTCTCAAATATGCATCCCTGATGAGGAGACATCTTTTGTTCTTTCCTATGTCCATGTACTTAAAATCTCCCCATAGACTTTGAACCAAAACAATTATTGTGGAGCACCCGTCATTAGAATTTCCATATGGAGACCTTTTGTTTTCCCTTTTCTGTTTTGTTCTCGGTCTCCATAAAGTACCGAATATGGGCATACATGTGTATGTGTGGGCTCACGGGATGGCCCTTGTGGTGTCTTTTTAAACAATGGAACATTATAACCAACAGAGGAAATCTTTGTTCAACTTGGACTCCACAGAGGAACTCTTCAGAAAAATATATATATAATCGAGCCACAATAGCAGTACCCCAAAAACCGTAACGTTGTGTGTGTGTAGTGTACTTAAGGTGCATTATGCGAGATGCTTATACTCACGTGTGCCGTGAACGAGGTTCGAGGATTTGGACCCAAATTCATAAATCTGCTTAGCAGAAATCTATTTGTTTAGCAAAATATTAGCAGGGTACCAGTCGCAATAATGTAACGGCCATTGTAATTTGGCTGGTAACCTGTTTCTGCTAAGCAAGATTGTTTTCGTGCAAAGCATTTTTATTTTAGCTCGCCGCGTGTTAATTTTATCTAGAACTGGACTTTATAAATGCTGCCATATTTGCTCTATTTTTTGTTAAATTTTTTTATTTATTTTTTATTTTTTGCAGGTGACAGAGGAGGAGCGAATCTCGAGAACGGCATAAGATTTAAACGGTCGATAGAACGAAGAACAAAAAGAACTACAGGCCTGTGTAAAATCTTAGCGGATGAGTATCTTGCATGTAGTAAGTCTTTTCACTTGAGTTTTGTTTAAGTGACCACTCCGATCCCCTATTTTGTATCCACTCACAGTAATTGTGTTTTTCATGTCAATAGTCTTCAATCAAATGAAACAAAAACATTATACATACAATTTATGTATACAATAAAACATAAGAAAAAAGGACAACAGCAGTGAAAAGGAACCTAAAATTGTTGAATAAAAAGTCAGGGGATCCCATAAAAATTGAGTAGATTTAAAGTCACAAAAATAACTTGAGCATGAAGGAAAGATGTGGAGAGAAGGAAGAATGCATACCGGTAAGTTCACTTGATTCTCAGCTATAGAAGGTGGTGTAAGAGCTTTGAACAAAACCTGCTGTAAAGCTGGTCGAAAGAGGTGCCGTTCAGCAGAAGGTGTCACCTTTGAGCGAATGTGGGTGAGTGACTAGAGTGGACTAGACTTAACCATAGTCGGTCTAGATGTCACTCGAATGCTGTGTGGTTTGACTAGATAGTCCAACTGGACCAACCTACAATCCCGGCCAAAATGCTTGGGCCACCCATTTGCAATGTGACAATAAACATTCCCTCTCCCCTTCCCCCCGTGACAATAAACATTATCTCCCCCGTCCCCCCGCTCAATGTCGATGGGAGCGCAGACCGCGTATATAATAAGAGCCAACTATATTGAGAGCTAACATTGAAAGGGGCACGGGGCAGTGGTGCGGGGGCCCAACGAGACAAAATGGCCCGGATTGTAGACCCAGAGCACTGTTTACCAGTCAACTCGTGAAGTTACGTCACTCTGTCAAGATGGCGAATAGGTTCATGACGAAGAAAGTTTTGTAAACTTTTGGAATCACACGAACGGGTAATTTGTAAAATAGTTTACCGGTACTCCATGTTTTAACAATAAATGATAAGTTGTTGCCAATAATTATGTCAATCAGTAAAACAAAACAACAACTATTGACAAAAAGTTAGTTCAAAACTGTGCAGTTTGAAGATACCGCAGTTTGTGATAAGCTCTAATACTGGGCAATGAAGTTTGACTAAATTAATCTGTTTGCGATTTCCAGCACTTATTATCACTTGATGACCAATTCCCAAGACAGATGGGCTTGGGATGTCGCAAAACCAAGCTAGACCACATAATGTAATTACGTTATTGGATCTCCCATGTACATCTAGACAATTGTTGTCGTCAGTGTCAAGTTCTGCGTAAACAAGCCGGCAGGGTAAATCGTCACAGTCATGTGCGTTTGTGATTGTAATTTAGAGGCACAACTTGCTCTGTGTTTCTGTTTTTTAACACACCTTTGATACAGCTTAGGTGTACAACACAATAAATAAAATAACAACTACATTTTTATAAAAGATCCAGATTCTCTCATCATTCTGAAAGGATCAATTGAAAACCCCGTCTTTTTCATCAACAATGGAAAGAAATGCTTTTGTATTATTTAGTCTTCACACAGTTCGTGACCTTTGGCGTAACAGAGTAATTTCCCACGAGGGGGGAAATAGTGTGTTTTTATGCAGAGTTGGTGAATCTCCTTCATCACAAGATTCAGATTTGAAAGCCAAAGTGTCAAAAATACGAAAATTAATAAATTTTTATTAATATCATAGGTTCAAGGTGTCAAATATTAAAGGTCCCGACCCATAAGGTCTGTAGCGTACATTGTCTGTGCTTGCCCAGTGCAGGAAGTTTGACCTTTCAAGCGCTGACGTCATAGGTCACATCATACTGAACGCGCAAAATATCCAAACATAGATCACAAACTTGAATTATACACATAGTATAATACCACTACGTTTTACTCCAATTATAAATCTTATCCCAAGGACCCAACATTTATTATAGGTTTTCTCGGTCAATTTCGGCAAATGAGCAGCCAATTTAACCACGACGCTATTCTATTTCGCGCGAAATCGAATGCTACTGAAAAGGGTCATTCGATTTCGTTTTATGACTAGTCAAATGTTCTGTTGTGTCATTCGATTTAACAAAATAATCTTTCAATTTAACAATTCAACAAAGCAGCATTCAAATTCGCAGGAACTTTTTGAGGCGTGTGTTTAGTCATTCAAATTCATTTATGGGCAGTCATTTCGCGAATTTGTACAATCTAAAAAACGCTCTGTTAAACTTTTGTTTCCTTTCGAATGTTAAGGGCATAAATAGGGTTAACTTATTGGCACTAGTTTAACACGCATATTTCTAGAAATGGCAGCTCGTGGTCCCTACTCCCCATTCCTGAACAGCACGGAGATGGCACACTCTGCATTCAAGGCTGCAGTTAAACGCATCATTGGGTTACCTGAGTGGCAACAACGTGTCGGAGACAGACAGGCTGCCCAACAAGCAGGAATGAACATGCAGCAGTGGAGGTGCAATCTCAATCAACAAGCAGCCATTCAGAGCGTTGATGCCATCACCCAAGTGAAGTGCATGCAGTGGTACAACCATACCCAAACGTATATGCCAAGATGTCTGGCACGCCAACAGATTGATGGTTGAGGAAGAAACAACATCAACAATGAAACAAAAAATAAAAAAATTTAAACATAAAGAAACAACCCATTCAGACACAAAAACAAATTAGGTCTCGGTCAGTTAACCAAAGATCCCCCCCCAAAAAAAATTAAAAAATAAATAAAATAAAGAAGAAAACAAAGAAGAAGAAAACAAACCTCAAGGGCCCCATGTAAAGTGTACTGGAAACATAGGCCTAACTAAAGAAAATAAGGTTTGCCTGAATTAAAGTGAATTAAAGTTTATCTGTTTATTTGTATTTCTTAAGTCGTACTTATTTGAATTCTCATTTAGCGAAATTGATTGGCTCTTTACGAAATTGAAAAAAATAAATCAGTTAAAAACTCCAGTCGAACCAGCTTTGCTAAATTGAATGATGATTTAGTGTCACGAAAAAGAATGACGATATGCTAAATTGAACACAGTGCTAAAGGATTTTGAATGCCTCAATACGAAATTGAATGCCCGAATTCTGAATTTGAAACGCAGTAACAACTGCAGAGGCAAAATAGCTTTAATTCGAACGCACGAAAATGAAATCGGCTGCTCATTTGCTGAATTTGACCGAGAAAACCTATACTATTATTTTTTTGTATTTTTTGACTTATAAGGACCGGAGGTCAGATAATACCCCTCCATATTTTCCCAAATTCTTGACTGATTTGTTTGCGCTACAATTGTGTTTTAATCTCATTTTGGGGAAAATTTGTAATTTTGTTTCAGTTTTCCCACTTAAAAATCGGTATTACTGCCTGCTTTCGGTACCCATATTGCAATACTGAGTCTTAGTTGACGATTGTATAGTATTTCTTCGCCTGCAAAGTTGGAAATTTGCATGCTCAAAATATTCCAAAACTTAATATAGGCCTATAGTTAGAACCTCTTAATACAAAATCCAATGGCGGCCATGTTGATTTCACACAGTGTATTTAACACTATCACATGACACATCAACGCACTACCACTTTTGGGGAAACAAAATCAAAACAAGTGGAAATTATGTTAAAGCAGACAAACACAAAAACAGTTTTTAGTGGTCCCCCCCCCCCCCCCCCCCCCATCCCCAGTCGTGATAGGGTTAGTCTCCACGTTTTGTAGCATCAAAATGCAAAATTTGCACATCTTAGCACATACTTTTTACTGTTGCAAATTCAGACACCCTGAAAGAGCTATGGTCAAGGAATCTAGGCTAATGTGGTTTGGCATTCTTGCAAGTACCCTATTGCCATTTCTCGTACCCTTCCCTGTACTTTATTTAATAACATTACATCGTACCTGAGGAAGGCCTCTACAATTGCACGCTGTAATCAAGACGGTGCTCTCGATTCATGGCCTCACCAAAACCTTCATGTACAGCTTTACTTGAAGTTGAATGGAAACTTGCTTGTCAGTATATGAACAACGAACTGTCATGGGTCTTAACCAAGCAACTCTTTCACGAGCAGAAGTTATTATTAAATAAATAAGACAATAAACACGTATCTTCCACTCTTTTCATTTTTTTTTTTTTACTAGTGTGCAACAACGCTTAAACTTTCACAAGTCATTTTGACTTGAATCTCCGTCTTTATAAGGTGTGAAACTAACAATTTCATCTCTACGCAAGGACTGTCTTGCTAGTCTATCAATGCGTGCATCCTTGAGATCATTTTGAATATCTGAATGAACAGACACCCATAAAGGTTATTTGTTTAATCTTCCTTTGTCCATTACCTGTAAAAATTGTTAAAATGATTGGGCTGTCTCAGAATCACAAACTATTGAAATATCTTTACCACTTTCCGAGCCATCGTCGATTATAAAAGACAAAGCAAATTCGTTACTTACCAATCTACTTTATAATTTTCTCGATTCCTCTCCCAATTGTTCTTTTTATCCCTTCTTCCTTTGAGTTACCGTGAAAAGGTGATGAAAAATCTTAAGTGAATGTTTATGATCAACGCATTTTTACGGCCTGTGTTGTCGTAGAAGTTTATTTTTAATAACGAAAACAGTTATTATGTAGGCAGCAGCAGCAACATCAACGACAACGACGAAAACAACAACAACAACAACAACAACAACAACAACAACAACAACAACGGCAAACACCATTTTATAAATACATCTTTGAGTTTAAAAACTCCCACCCCTCTGTCTTCAAGCAGTAGTCTACCGAAGACTGTCCCCCAAGAGCAGATTTATTAATGAGGTTCGAGAATTTCTTGTCCACATCGAATTGAGGATTTGATTGGTTGAGGGTGTTTGATTTGGAGCTTCATTCCTTGGAGTGGATGACTGATTGAATTTGTTTTACAACTACGGGGGCGTCGTCATCCAGCAGGAACTTTTAATCATCAACGCCGAAGTGACCGGGATCAATCCCATATTTCTACTGTTTTGACAAACCGTCACACGTGCAAATTTTGTTTTCTCCCACAACGGACGGTTGGCAATCATTAATGGGGAAAATTTCACCATCCTCAAATCACCAAACCGTTTCTTCGCATCTAATCACAAAAAGAAGAGAAACAGAAGCGAGGAAATTTTAAGTGGGTAAACATTTCACTAACCAGGTCAAGCTGTTGTAGTTCAAACGAACGTTGAACACAGAATATTTTTATACACTGATTTAAGAGCAATTCGAACTGTGTTGGTACAACAGAATGACGCTTCATATAGGTTGTTTCTTCCGTTCAATATCGACATGAATGGAACCTGGTTGGTAGTTTGCAGCAGGGAGGTAGAAGCTGAATCTGGGAAGTGAACGTTGGAGCAGGGAGGTGAAGGTTGAAGCAGGAGTTGAAGCAGGGAGGTAGAAGTTGAAGATGGGAGGCAGAAGTTGAAGTTGAGAAGTAAACGTTGAAGATAGGAGGTAAACGTTGAAGCATGGAGGTAAAGGTTGACACAGGGAGGTAAAGGTTGACACAGGGAGGTTGTTGTTGAAGTTGGGAAGTAAAAGTTGAAGCTGGAAAGCAAAAGTTTAAAATCGGAGGTAAATAATTATTGAAGCAGGGAGGTAAAGGATGAAGATGGGTGATAGAACATGACGTTGGGAAGTAAAAGTTGAATCATGGAAGTACATGTTGAAGCATGAAGGTAAAGGTTGAAGCAGGGGGGTAAAAGTTGAGGATGTGAGGTAAAAGTTGAAGATGGAAGGTAGAAGTTGAAGTTGGGAAGTAAAAGTTGAAGATATGAGGTAAAAGTTGAACCATGGAAGTAAAGGTTGAAGCATGGATGTAAAAGTTGAAGCAGGGAGGTTAAAGTTAAAGATAGAGGGTAGAAAATGAAGTTGGGAAGTAAAGTTGAAAAGGAGGAAAAGGTTGGAGCAGGGAGGTAAAGGTTGAAGCTGTGAGGTAAAGGTTGAAGCTGTGAGGTAAAGGTTGAAGCTGTGAGGTAAAGGTTGAAGCAATGATGTAAAATTGAAGCTGGGAGGTAAAAAGGTTGAGGTTTAAAGAATCTCTTCAACAAATCATTTGGAACCATGAATCACTTCTTAGGGTGACCTCGAAATTCGTTGTTTAAGTACTACAATACGATTATTGGTATTGGAACAATTACACCACTGGTTATAGTTTTTGAGACCAAAAACAAACGGTACAGATTATGAAAATTAATTGAATACTAATCATGATATTGACCCCCATTCACCTGACATCATCACCACAGTAAATCTTGGTTGCACCATTTGGGAGTCACTATATATTATGTGTTCATATTTTCAGTGCTTATTTCAGGCCCATTTCCAAGCTCGCCATAAATCTACCAACATGACGGACCATCAGCAGACAGAGTTGGGTGTTTTGTGTGGGGGGGGGGGGGGGGGGGGGTTACTGAAAAATTAATGGGCAGATGCTGAGGATCGTTGGCTGAGGGTGTATGTGCTGGTAACCTCTCCACATTTTTACTTTTTACATTTTTTTTACTGTTGTTTTTTGTAGCTTAATGTCTCTTGGCTGAGTTGTTAAACATTTTAGGCTTTGTGTATTTTTCTTTTAGTTTTTTACTAACTTGTCTCTTGTGACTTTTTTGGGGGCTTACTTTTTACTGTTTACTTCTATATTGAGGCCCTCGCATAAGGCGCTCTATAAATATTGTATTATTATTAGTAGTAACACCATGTGACGTTATGGCAAGGGGTCAATACGCATAATTATTTGGGAAGAAATGATTTCTTTATCAATTTTCAATTCTTCCAATGTTTTTGTATTTCGTTTTCTTGCTATGCAGCCACCGAAGTATGCAGAGATGATACAGATCGTAGTCACGCATTGCATTGTGGTTAGTACACTTAGAAGGCCTATATGAAAGTTTTGATAAAGAAAACAGTCCAAACGAGGGCGCTATATAACTAAGCAAGACATAGTCAACAACAAAACTCTAAAAAACACAAAAAACACGTCAAGTTTACAAAATCCACCTGTTATGGTAGTTAAATCAATCAATGAACCACAAACTTGTTCATTAATCACTATTGATATTTCCTTGTCCTGCAATAATCGTATATCAGATACGATAGGCTACTACGCATGTCAACGATTAGTCAATTGTGAAAAATATGTTGGCAATGATGGCTTGCCGATTTGTCAGCAAGGCTTTCTGACAAAATTACTTTAAAAATACACGGTGAGTTTTCCCAAAACCTACGATATACTTAAGTTATATTTTTGTTAAACAAAGCTGCAACATTACACCAGAATATCCCTCTCGTTGATTACTTGTTGGTTTTATGAAAACACAGCATCGAGAAAACGGACATTTAATGTTGGAAGCGATCAGTTCAACCTATCCCCACGAAACTACAGAGGGCCCCGTCACTGACCAGCTGCACCCAAGAGGATACACTTCGCGTTCGTAAACGCACAGTGAGTGTTACAGTTTTATCTCAGCAGAAACAAATAAATTGGGCTTTAATAAAAAATTATTTTGAGGTACTTCAGCCTGCGACCTCTGGATTAACGTTCAGGCGTTCTACCAACTGAGCTATCTAGCACTATGTTGGCGGTCTCCGGCCTGTTTTGTCAATATCTTTTTTCGGGGGTGCCAGTCTGAAGGCATACAACCTGTATTCTGCCCCCTTTTTATAGCCAGGCATCTCAACCAAGTCATTTTTGGTGAACACTCCTAGCGCCCAGTGATTTATTTCGGGTTATATTGAACCTAAAAGCGGATTTGTCCGTTGGCCTAGAAATGAATCTGACCCAAGACTGCTTGTAGAGAGAGAGAGCACATGTCGTGGCGAAGCCGTTAAGAGAGCACTCTGGTGTTTTTGATCAGCAGAGTGTGGGTTCAAGTCCTGTTCTTGACACCTGTCAGCCATTTTTTCCCGTGTACTAGGATTTGTAGTGCATGTAATAGAACGCAGAGCACTTTTATCAGGGAGGAGTAGGGGTTAACCTAGCCTTTTGACAAGGCCATCGTGGCTTGGACAGCTTTGTAAACAGCGGAGCGACTGGAGAGACCATGCGCCACTCGCGTGCGTGGTCTCCCCTTTCAGTCGCTTGAGATCGCGGCGCTACGATATTGTCCAAGCCACGAAGGCCTTGACAAAAGGCTAGGGTTAACCCCGGTGTTTCTGGTTCACATAACAAGCACTCTTGTTTACAGGATTCCTCAGGCTTGTGAGCTACAGTGATTCAGTTCACCTATGAGGCATCCTTGGTTTCATTACAAGATAATAAAATAATAATACTAAAGACTTGTCACGCTGGACAGTGGCAGATGAGGAGGCTAGCTTTCACAAAATAGGTTGAAATTTTTATGTTTCCTCAATTTAATAATTCAATCCTTTCTTGTTTGTTTTTATCTTTGAAGGGTTGGCGGTGATTGAGTTTAAAGTGACCTTATACAGACAGACGGACTGAATGGATGCATAATAAGTTAAACCATACAGCTACTCATGCTTTTATTGATCCCATTTGGGACTTCTTAAACACCAGGTTTTATTTGAGGGGTATAATTCATCATTTTTAGTTTGTGCGGTGTATAGTTTTAATTATTGGCTTGTCCTGAAGTTTTCGGTTTAATATTTTATGTCATCTTATGTCGTCTCTTTGGTTACTTCATCCGAATTTGTTCGGTGCTGTTTTTATTTGTACAGCGCCTTGATGTCCAATCATGGACGCAAGGTGCTTTATTATATACACAATTCGTTATTATTAATTTTATTTCATTTTATCACAGCATGCAAAAGAATGATTGTATATTTTCCTTTGTGCCGGTAACTCCTGGAGCAATATTATTATAACTATTATCACAATTATTGGTCGGCTGAACATCACATTTCCTTCTGACTCAGTGTTTTTTCAAATACATTCCCGTATTTTTGTGCATAGTTTGAAATCAGTCATTGTCGTTCTTAAAGACAATAGTCAAATAATATTTACTAGCAAACCACGCTGGGGGCGTTTCCACTTCATTTTTATTATTTTTAGGGGAAACTAAAAACTGATTCCAGCGGATTTCAGAACAAGGCTGGGGTCAAGCATTTCCGACCTCATTGAATAAGATTTTCAGTGATTTTACTGTGATGCATGTAGTGTCACATAGAGCGCAAGCAACTGGAACGTGACATTTAAAATAGAACAAACACGAGAGGGCGGCATATAGGGGAAGGTTGGCGGTTTAAATTTACTAGACTGAACTTAATTTCAACTTTGCGATTTTTTTCTCTCTTATTTGAACTACTGTTGTAGAGCTTACAATGGTTTTTATTGTTATTGTCTTAGTCTCCAAATGTATGTTCCGTGTTTTGTAACTGAAAATATCGTTTTTATTAGTAATTTTTAGTCAAAAATAATTTTATCTCAAAAGCCGATGCGGAAGTGTTAAAAAGTACACAGAGAAACAAAGCATACCTAATCAATAGTATTCAGGTGTTTGGGTGCAATAGCAATTAAAAGAAACTACCAGTGGACAAGAACAATGTCCGGATAGATAGATTGGTCCACTGGTCCGGACACTATCAAGTTTCTTGCAATAGAGCCAGTAATTGTATGCGAAATTTGACCCATGACCCTTCCGGATACGTTGCAACCACTGAGGTCACAGTCATATCGGCTGTCTGAAGACGCTGGCTAATTACTTTCAAGTCGTATTCTGCTCCTGAATCTTAGCTACACAAATATTGTTCCTAGCAAAAATGTTCCTGGCCAATACCTTTGAGTAAATTTACTTTGCGAAACAACAAGGTGGTGGTTACCAATGTGCTTTATGGCATGTTCTTGCTTTATCGTACGATATCTCGACACTAACTATAAAGATGAAATCTAAGGTCAAATTGAATTTTGTGATGCACTCATTTTCAAATAGAGAGAGTCCTTCTGAAAGTGGAATTAATATTACAAGTCTCTAACCTCACGATAAAAAGGTTGAAAATGTCATACTATAGATGGATTGCAATACGCGTCATTGACCGCCATCTTTGATGTAAAACAATGGAAAAGTGCACGCGTGTACGCGCTACGAACGACTCGCAGCCAATGATAGCTCTTCACGCGTGCACAATTCATCAAAGATGGCGGCCAATGACAGTGCTAAAATTTGTTAGATCCAAGAACATCCAATGACGTCACTTTTCAAATATCTTGGTCTGTGCATTTCTGTACGGGGAATTCTTATTGGACTCCTAAATGTCCATGATATTCAATCAAAATGGCGTTGAATTTGAGCTTTCGACTAAACGACAACATCTCCTGTGTGAAACATAACAACCCATTGTTGACATCCAATGACGTCGCGTTGGAAATACGTTCCAAAAGAGCATCAAAATAAAATGACATACACATTTTTAACGTGAGGTACATACTTGAAATATTTGAATGTCCGAATTCCTCTTAATATGAATGAGATTATTCAATAAGAATGATGAATTTTGACTCTTATATTAAGCATTGGGTATTGTGATAAAGCAAACCATAATATGTTTATTCGTTTTGGTATCATATGATACAAACATTAATAACGATATTGTGGTTTCCTTTATCGCAATGTCAAGTCTAGGGCTTTTCGGAGGTTTTAAAATATGAAATAACTATTGAATAAAGTAGATTTTCGCATTAAAGAATAAACATTGAGCGGAGAAAAATATTTCCTGTTCTTGTTTTTGACTGAAATGTGTATATTGAGGTCTCTTTTTTCATTTGTGCTATTTTGTTATTAAGTGTAAGCTACGTTGGTTTCTTTACACCTTTACCCCTTCCGTGGCCATTATCGAACCTAATTATTGATTATTGTAAAAAAGAAAAGAAGAATTAATAATTAAAATATTTAGAGCATCATAGAACCGCTCTTTAAAACAAAACAAATGTATAATTTACTTTTGTAAGTAAGTGAACAACTACTGTTTATTATCCTAAATTGGGTCATCCGACCTGCTTTTCATGCCGTATGTACGTGAGTGTAATATCTAAACCAGAACATTAATTTTAAACCAAATGTCATGGACTTTGAACATCAGCCAGCGACAGTGATGTCTACGTAAACTTTTCAAATGATGTTCTTCTCATGATCTGCCGCGCAAGCAAAATACACCAGGCTGTAATCCTGAACCTAAACCCCTGGTACTCGTTCCCCAATCCCTTATGATTGACCGGGTACCAAGGTACACTTCGTGCCCTTTTTTCAGGCCGAGTCCGAATTGGTGGCTACAGCTACGGCTAGACGGCTACGGCTACACGTCATCATGCATTGTAGTATAGGACATCGTCCTTAGCAACGCCCTTGGCAACAGTGGTAGCCGTTGCTGTTACCGCCAATTCGGATTCAACCTAACTTAATTATTGGTAATAGTTGAACTTATAATTAAAACAAAATCAAGCTCCGTGTTTTCTTGACAACTTGACCTCCATATTAATCTAATGACTTTTTCACGGGTTATTTGGTGTGGTATGATTATAGACCCCCTTGCATATGACATCACACGCTAAAAAAGCGCCCTCACTGAGGCCAAAAAGCGCCCTCACTGAGGTCAAAGGAGGCAGATGATTGGACGATAGGTGTTCTTTGCGCGTAAAATAGTGTGCGTGACCTCAGGGTCCATTTAGCGTTCCGCGTTATGCAAGGGGTCTATTGATGTGATCTATATAGATGGTGAAAATAAATACAACCATGATGTATTGTACCTTGATGACTTTTATTTACATTTCTTTAAATGAGAACAGTTTATGATGAATACAAATAAACTTAATGTCCACGCAGACAACTTCTGCAATGGCAAGATGAGAAGGAAGTATCATACACAGAGCTTTGTATTGAGAGAGTTGCCACAGCTTGCGATTAGAAGCAATTTCGGTAAAACAAATTATGAATGTGTGCACATAAGGTGCCAGACATTGGGTTATGTATAATAGAAGTCTACGGTGCAATATTTGGACTGAAAATGACGTCCAGCACTCAAAGAAAACCAGTCCATCCTTGTCGAAACTCTCTCAATAGACCTACTAAAGATCGTACAGAGCAGCAGGCGCAAGATTGGAGACTTTGGCTGAAATGTTAACCATGCACTGGTCGCCATTTCAGTATAAAGCAACTCTTTTGATGCAACATTAGATCAGTACACACAAACATCATTGCTACGGCTACGGCTACGGCTACGGCTGGGCGGCCGCGTCATTATGCGTTGAACCTTAGCAACACCCTTGGCAACAGCCGTAGCTGTAGCTGAAGCCGCCAATTCGGATACGGCCTAATAACTCAATACACAACTGTGATCATAACGTCAATATAGCGCCCTCTGTGTGTTCCAATGTCAAATAATAATCCCACTGAACAGTGGGTTTATTATGAATTATTATGAATTAATAGCATTATCATTAATTCATCCCGTGGATAAAGGTCCTCTTTGATTTGACTAAAAGGAGTTTAAAAAAACTACAGAAAATGTGTTTACAATCACACCTTTGAACCCCATTCAACCAATAAAGTGTTAAACCATTTTGCATTCTAGTCTCGGTTTGGTTTAACATTAAGTGAGAGAGGACAAAATGGTATGCTACGATGACGCAGCGGCACAACTCACGTTCTGAATTGATTTAATCTATCGTTGAATCTCTGGGATGTGAAAACGGCCGTTACAATTTAAGAGAACGCAGAGTGATAAGGCCAGCACCTTAGCAATCGTTTGCACATCTAGTCTTGTTTCGACACTATGCTGAAGGGAGGGTATACCTTTGGTAATTACTTACAAACTTAATGACTATAGAAACGTACTTGGTAAAGAGCTGTTGATATTTTAAAGCATTGTTAGAAACGACCCCTCTGAAGTAATAGAAAAAGACCTTTTAACGTCTTACCCCAAAGGTTGAATCTAGAAAGGCTTTAGGCATGAAGCCTTTCTCAGGCATCTGAAAGCACACAATTCTATGCAACAAAGGCATATTATTGGAATAAACCAAGTGAGGATTCTGGTCTTTACCAATTACCAAAAGTCTACCCTGCCATTAAATTCCAATATCCCATGTCACGTTGTCACAGAGGGCGCAATCTCAAGACGAATTGCCATCACCTACGTCGTGTACATCACAGTAAATTAAGAATCTAATATCAACAAAAACTAAATGCTAAATATAATAAAATACTCAAATGTATGCATGTAACATCATATCTTAGTGCCTCTCAGCCTATTGAAATCGAATGAATTAATTGCAAACACTAAAATTCTGTTGTATTTTCAATTTTGTTTTAGGTTTATAGACGTTCAACTTTTGAGCTATACTCATCTGAAATGAAACCCCGCTGAACGAGTCAACTGACCAGGCTAGGTAAAATAGCCGTACTATTCTGAGCAAAATAAGGCCCTTTTTCCCCCCCGAGGACTATAATACTCAAAATGTACCAGGTTTAAAATTTAATTAGTGAATAAAAAATACAGTTTCCTTTAAAGATGGACATGCAAAAGCATCACTCTCGTTCGTTTTCAATCTACCATTCAGTCCTCAAATTATGTTAATTAAAATCAGTGTTTACTTGGAGACTTGACTAATGTTAACATTTTTGTTGTTGATGTGTTATATATTGGCTCCTGGAACGACATGGGTCAGATCGCAGTATTTTTGACCGCCTGAGGGCGTGTGTGAACCAAATGTGCGTGATGCGAAAAAAAAACCGATTTATTGTTGTCATAGTTATTATTATTATGATATGTTTGGCCATGGATACAATACTACAACATACAGGCAGTCATCAATTGCGACGCGCCCTCTTGCGTTAAAAGAAAATACTGATCGTTTGAGTGAGTTTGAGTAGCTTCCAAGCGCTACACGGTTTAAGTCACACATGTGCTACTCGAGCGTCAAAAGCATTTTGAGATACGGTTGACACAATTCTACGACACAAATGGGTTTGGGTAACTTTGTTTGTATACAAACAAGGCAATCATTCATGTAGTGTACACCCGAATAATTTATCTCAAAAAGGCTAATGGAACGGCCGGTCTGACTCGACACGACGCGACACGACGCACCCAATGGATGTATTTTATCGTTAAAAGCATATGTACAACATTGGTAATTGTCAAAGACCAGTATCCACACTTGATGTTTCCCAGCATTTACATGACATAGCCATCTGTGAAAGTTTAAGCTAAATCGGTCTTCGGAGTCATGAGAAACAATGAAAACCCCCATTATATAATTTCACTGTTTTCAAACGTTTGATTTTATCACAGGTGATAAAGACTTATTTGTTTTACTCATTTCCTAAAAATTATAGGATTTCAAGCAAAACTATTTCAAGTGTAGTTTTCCACCATGACCATCTTTATACCATGTAAGTTATGAGCAAATCTGTGAACATTTATATTTCCAATCTTACCAAGGTTGTACACACCCTCAACGTCGCGATGGTGGCTCAACCAGCCAGCCAGTGCCGCCCACTATACCCTGGTCATGAAGTGGTCAAGTGGGGGTATCCCTAATGGAAATTAATTAAGAGACATCACATTCATGTGAAAAATGATGGCGATATACAGTAATGGTGAAATGTTTATCTCAACACAATTTTGGAATAATTATAAAAATGTACGGTGGATAGTTAATCGAAACAGAAATCCTGTTAATTAGGACTTTGGAACTTTAAACATGCTTGGAGTACAATCTAGTGAGGTTTGCAGAATGAGCTGTGGTGATTCTGAGAACCGGTGGTTTAACAATTCGAAGTTTCGATCAGTGCACTCTGATCATATTCAGGAGAATGCTGCACTCTTGCGCTGTATGCTGATTAAGTACTGCCGGAACAAGATGAGCTTGAGTAGGATTTGAAACTTTGCATGTTGGGAGTATAATCAGGTAAGGTTTGCGGTAGCACCATGTAAATCTCTTTTTGAGTAGTGTTGGTTCTGAAAAGAACCCGTTGTTAATACGCTGTGTTCTTTTCTGAACCAACACTACTCAAAAGAGATTTACACATGGTGCTACCGCAAACCGTATCCTATGGTGTTCTAAAGGCGACAGATGTGCGTCGCGTCGTGCCGTCGCGTCGCCTATTCCGTCGTCCGTCGCGTCGTCCGTCGCGTTGTGCCGTCGCCCGTCGCGTCGTGCGTCGCGTCGTGCCGTCGCCCGTCGCGTCGCCTGTTTTTCAATTGATTTGCATGGTGACTTGGACATCCGTCGTCCGTCGCGTCGTGCCGTCGTCCGTCGCGTCGTGCCGTCGCGTCGCCCGTCGCGTCGCCCGTCGCGTCGTCCGTCGCCCGTCGCGTCGTGCCGTCGTCCGTCGCGTCGTGCCGTCGCGTCGCCCGTCGTCCGTCGCGTCGTGCCGTCGCGTCGCCCGTCGCGTCGTCCGTCGCGTCGCCCGTCGCCCTATATATTGTGCCTCCTGGTGGCGCTGCAAGAGACTGTGCATCATGGTACAGTTCAAAAACTAATGACTTTTTCAGTGGCACTCTTGTGAAATGATGACAGACGTATGATGTTGTTGTTGTGTGGTTGAAGTGTCATTGATGAATCGAAAATAACCCCTAAGTTCCGGGCCAATTACCACTTTAATTACTACTACATGTACTGGTAAATTAACTCTTCTGTCATATTATGGCATATTATTATTTACTGTGAAAAAGGCATGCACACATAACTTCTGTTTAAAAAAACAAAAAAACTAAACAATGGGAAATGACCGAAAGTAACAAACTTACTATTTCCAGCCAGTAATTCTATTTGAATATTCGCCATGAAAATTTACTTTATTAATGAACACTAGTTAATTTTATCACCTTTTTCTTCCGAAACATTTCTCATCGTTAGAGAAGTTTACCCCTTCCCACTCAAAGTTTAAAAAGGGAAGGATGTAACAATAATTATCTGTTTGGTTTAAATTTGGTGTGAGAGTTTGTTGATGTAATTTTACTCCTTGTGTTTACTGCTAGAGGAAGTTTCTCCCTTATGATGGCTTATTATGTAACAGGTCCAGAAAAACCGTGTTCAGTAGGAGCATAGAGAAAGGACCACGGAGAGACAAGTATGTTCCCTTCCACTGTTTATTCCAACTTAATCTCTTGTAGCACCCAAGTTCATTTCAAGGAATCGTCTGTAATAAACAACCCTCTTGTTTAATCCTTAATCCTCAAGTCACCCATTAAATGTATTATAGTTTACAGATGGCAGCCTGTGTGTTCTCGATCCCACCATCACTTCTTTGATTTTATGTACTGGTGGTTCTTCATGTTTTTAAGTTTTGCCTGTTTCAAGTCATTACTGCTATGGACTCGAGTTTAGAGCCATTTTGATTTTAGTTTGTAACCTTCCTTGTTGGCACATGTGTTTTGTTGTTTTTAGTGGTTTTTATAAATCCTGTTAGTTCAGTAGTGTTACTTTTGGTCTTGGTTTAGAAATCACTTGATTTATTGCTTTATGGTTTTGCTTTTGGTCATCGCTTCATAATCAATAAAGTAATTTTTCATCGCTTTATAATCAATAAAGTAATTTTGTGCAAGCCCACCAACCATGTGGATAATAATTTAGGTAAATTTGATCTCAAGAACTGGAGACCGATTAGCCTTTTAAATGTAGATTACAAACTGTTGGCCAAAGTTCTCACAAATAGGTTAAAAGGGCCATGCCTTTCATAATAGGTGACGAACAGCCATGTGGTGTACCGGGGAGAAAAAATCACGACAACCTCACACTTTTGCGTGATAGCATAGATTATAATTGGAACAATAAGGAAGCAGCTATTTTAAGCATCGATCAGGAGAAGGTTTTCGATAGAATTAATTGGAATTATATGTTTACCATGCTTGAGAAAATGGGGATTCCCCCCAAATTCATTCAATGGATCAAGCTTTTATATAGTAATCCTGAGAGTTGCGTCATTGTAAATAATATCCCTCTCTGGCATAATTCAGTGGTTGCGATTAATAAGGATAACGATTTAGCGAGTCCTGTTTTAACAAAGAATAACATCATCAAATTTCAACATGTTAAAAATAACAGACTAATTACCTTTAAGGAATTGGCTAGGATCAAGTGTGATCAGGTGATTTCAACATATCGACTTATTTACATCTCACTCTTTTCTCCCCCAAATCCATATGCCCACACGTATTACTGATACTTCTGCTACACTTATCGATAATTTTTTATCAAATATTCTTCCTTCCTCAAAATCTGGTATTTTAATCTCTGATATCTCAGATCATCTGCCAATTGTTATGTTCGTTCAGTCTCCAAACTCAAGTTCTTCTCATAATCACAATTTACCTTTTTCTCGAAATGTGTCTAATGTGAACCTTGAACAGTTTATTGACGACTTACACTCTTTTGACTGGACTAATGTCCTTAGTTGTAATAATCCTGATACTGCTTATAATACTTTTCTGGATAATTTTATTTTTCTGTACGATCAAAATACACCTTTAGTTAGACAAAACAACAATACCAAATCTAATCATATTTCAACTACCCCTTGGATTACACATTCCCTCCTCAAATCTATTAAGAAAAAGAATAAATTGTATCGTCAGTACTTGTCCAACCCTACAACCTCACATAAATGCAAGTATATCAAGAATAAAAACACCTTGACTAGCCTTCTACGTCTTTGTAAAAAAAAGTACTATTCCCTTCAGTTTGAAAAAGAAAGAAATAACATCCGTAATACCTGGAAGGTTATAAATTCTGTTTTGAATAAAAATACCCATTCTCATGGTATTAACAGCATCATTGTTAATGGGAATTTAATTGACAACACAAATCAAATCGCCAATCATTTTAATCAATACTTTATCAATATTGGTCCCAACCTTGCTAAAAACATCCAACCTACTCATTCACCCCTTAGTTTTGCTGATTATATGCCCAACCCTAATTTTAATTCCTTCTTTTTTACTCCAGTATTTGAACATGAAATTTTGGAGATTGTAAAAAATTTACAAAATAAAAAAGGTTCTGGTCATGACCTGATCAATATTTCCATTATCAAGAAGTCAATTTTTTGCCATAAGTAAACCACTTGTTCATATTGTCAATACTTCTTTTACGACTGGCATTGTTCCATCAGAAATAAAAATTGCTAAAGTCCCACCAGTTTTCAAAAAGGGTGATCGTAACAATAATATCCAATTATAGGCCCATCTCTATTCTTTGTGTCTATGCCCGTACCATTAATTTTCTGAATAAGTTTGAAATTTTAACAAATCAATAGTTTGGTTTCCGTAGCAAACATTCAACCATTCATGCACTCCTTGATTTTATTGATAAAGTTACTAATGCTATCGATGACTCCAATCATACTTTGGGGATGTTCCTTGATCTTTCAAAGGCTTTTGATACAATAGACCATCAAATACTATTGCATAAACTTCCCAACTATGGTATCCGTGGAATTCCCCTAGAATGGTTTAAGAGTTACCTTTCAGACAGGCCACAATATGTTTCCGTCAATGGCATTAAATCTGAGTCTGATGTCCTTACGTATGGAGTACCTCAAGGATCAATCCTCGGGCCTTTGTTATTCACCATATACATTAATGATTTCACAAATTCTTCTAGTGTGCTTTCATTTATATTATTTGCGGATGACTCTAATTTATTCTTTTCCCATAGTAACCTTGACTATCTTGTAAACACTGTTAACAATGAGCTCAAACTAGTTGCCACCTGGTTTACGGTCAATAAACTATCCCTAAATATCACTAAAACTAACTGCATGTTGTTCAGTAATTCAGTCAGAGACCTTCCAAGTCCTATAAAGATTAATGACATTGAAATCACTGGAAACTGATTGTTGCAAGTTTCTAGGACTTTTTGTTGACCGTAGACTATCATGGAATAGTCATGTTGATTACAGTGTAAAATTATTGCTAGAAATATTGGTGTGATCAATAGGATCAAGCATTTTATGCCTGAACTGGTTTTACAATCTCTTTATAATACATTGATCGGTTCTTATCTTAACTACGGGATACTTGCATGGGGATCAGGTTCTGCTACCAATCCTAATAGACTTCTTCTCTTACAGAAGCGAGCTCTTCGTATCATTAATTTTGCTGAATTTAACGCACATACAGATCCCCTTTTCCATAAATATGCAATTTTAAAGTGAATGATATTTATTGTCTTCAGCTTGGGTCCCTCATGTATCAACTCACTTGTAAAAATTTACCTTCTGCTATTCAATCAATTTTTTCTTTAAACTCAAATGTACATTCCCATTTTCACCCGCCAAGCTTCTAATTATCACATTTCTTACACTCGTACTTCCCTCGCTCTTAAAACTATTAAACATGAGGGACCTATGCTTTGGAACATGCTTAATGAAAAACTTAAAGCCTTCAAAAGCTTGTTTACTGAAATCTTATTGTTGATGAGTGTTTTTACAGATGTACATTGTATTTTGAACCATACCACAGTGCAGACTCGGGTTATTTTTCTTTGAAACATGCATGTGCATTGAGACCTGCTATTATATTTGTTTATTGGTGGCTCGACTCGACCACGGACCTACCTCCACGGTTCACTTATAACCTTATTTGTTAATCTCAATGCATACTATGCATGTCACTATAGGGACCATTGCCTACAAGCTTTGCTTTTTAAATGGATCCCTCTGCAGTGTCACATAATGCTTTTTTTGTTTACATGTAATATTCTTCAAACCTATGCTGTAAAACATTTACTTTGCATTATGTAATGATTACTTTTGATGTATTTATTATTGCCTTTTGCTTTTTTGATACTGTGGAAATAAACGAACCTTGAACCTTGAACCTTGAAGTGTAAAATTAATCGTATGACTGCTGGACGCATAGCTAAACGTCTTCGAACAAAACATCAATCCTGTCCTCTTCAAAGAAAAACGTTGTGGGCCTAATAACCATCCAAGCAGGTGGCTCAGTTCCAAATTGACCATGGGGATCAGGGTTTGGTACCTTTTTCTAAAATTACCACGAAATTAATGTACAAATCATTGAAGGTCAAATAATTTGTTTTTCCAAAAGCACAGGAAAAGTGGGCCTCGATTTTACAAGGCCTCACTGATAAGTTCGACTGGGCCAATATTTGGACCAAATTAAACATGAACAATATGATTATGGACGCCAAAGACAAGGACACCTTTTAAGACTGCAACCCGAGATAAGAACTTAAACGCATGAAAATCATAGATACAGTCGACTGTCCTTTCTGTAAATCCGACACTGAAACTGTCGAACATTTGTTTCTATACTGTAATGAGGTGGTTGAACCCCTGGTTATACGTCGAATTTTTAATTAGGAAACAAACTGGCTGCCGTTTCTTTTGTCTCAGTGATTGTATAAGAATTGTATGTATGAATTTGTCATTTGTATCTATGATAATTGTTGGCATGATGATCAATGTTATTTGGAGAATCCGGTGTGATCTGGTCTTCAATGAGGACAACGTTTTCACAAACACAAACATTATCAAGACCTACAAAGAAACTCTCAGATCATTTCTACTAAGGGAGAGGAATAGGCTCCAAACAAGTAATTTTAACAAATTGTACAAATTCCTGTGTACTTTCAATGAAGACGAGAGTCCAAAGTTTATGTTCTGATCAAAATCGAATTTTGTCACCTCTCAGTTACTGTCCTTTGTGTAGGCCTTAATTTTAATCTTTTTACTTGTACTAGCTTGCTTTTTCATGTTTTGATCTTGCCTTTGTTTGATATGTAATATCAACTTTGTTCATTGTCCTTTAGTTTCTAGTTACCTATATGTACTTGTGTACTGATCTATCAGTACTTGCTTTAATGTTCCATAGGAGATGTATATACTTGTAATTACTTGAGTTGAATAAACGGAGTCTATAAGAGCTCCACTCAAAAGAAAAAAAAGAAAATAATAATAATAATAATAATTTAGGTAGTATTTTTCCTACGATGCTGCTGTTGACATTGCTTTATTTAACAGGCTAGGTAGGCATGGTAGGGAGGCCGAGATAGTAAAAACTAATACTTGACATGTTTTTACAATTAAAAGGATATTGTTGAGATGACACGGCAAGCAGGGATTGATCAAACTATACACATCTCGACGACCTCATCAGACTCACTTCGACGGAAATAATCAAAGAGCGCCACCAATTGACAGAAAAGTGAAGAACGTTTTGGCGAAAATAAGGTCCAAATCAATTTAAAAACAGGCGACGCGACGGACGACGGCACGACGCGACGGACGACGGGCGACGCGACGGCACGACGCGACGGACGACGGGCGACGCGACGGCACGACGCGACGGACGACGGCACGACGCGACGGACGACGGACGACGCGACGGACGACGCGACGGACGACGCGACGGACGACGCGACGGGCGACGCGACGGGCGACGCGACGGACGACGCGACGGACGACGCGACGGCACGACGCGACGGACGACGGCACGACGCGACGGACGACGGATGTCCAAGTCACCATGCAAATCAATTGAAAAACAGGCGACGCGACGGGCGACGGCACGACGCGACGCACGACGCGACGGGCGACGGCACGACGCGACGGACGACGCGACGGACGACGGAATAGGCGACGCGACGGCACGACGCGACGCACATCTGTCGCCTTTAGAACACCATAGTATCCTGAGGATAAGCTTGGCTTAGCTCGATGATGCGTGTAGGCGGGAGCTAGATCTGGATCATACCGGAGTGGGTGGGGGTGGGGTGTGTACTCCCTGTTCCAGCTTCCGCCTTCTCTGAACCGCCACAGCTCATAGAGTTTAAGTATATTCTCCACAAGCCTCACTTGATCAGAAACTTGCTGCTCTCTGACACACATTCATTTGACATACAATTGTTGTTAAACTTATCCCTTGATTGATTGATTGATTGATTGACTAATTTACTTACTATTATTAAGGAGCGTTGATCGGATTTACTTTGTACATTTTTTGGGGTCTAAGTCTTTGTTTATCCGTCTCTAAGTTGGTTTGCCTTGCTAATGATTCATCTATAACGTTTGTCTGTGTGGAAAGGCACAAAAACATTCCTTGCCCATAAGCTACATGTTAAACCATAATTACTATTACCCAGTCGAAGGCCCAATTTCATAGAGCTGCTTACAAACAAGTTTGCTTTAAAATGTTGTGCTTCGAAAAAAATGCAGAATATCAATCAGAAATAGTGCATGTGACATGGTACTTTGGCTGGTAACCTTATTCCGGTAAGCATAATTTTGGAGGCATAGCTACTTTTGGGTGGTAAAGCTGCAGCTCTTTGAAGTTGGGCCCAGTTGTTTTAACCTCGGCTACAATAGTTATATTGATTTATATGCTATTAATTGATGTTATTTCATGCTGTTTATCAGTGTAATCAGTCAAAAGTTATCAATATTGTTAATCAATGTAATCGATATATAAATAAATCATTGTATTCAATGCTGTTACACTTTTGTATAATATTGTCAATTTATGTTAATTAGTGATTATCAACTAATTTTTACTAATCATTGCTTGTAAGCAATTCTCTTAAACTGGTGCATGTTGTTACTCAATGAAACAAATAATCAATGGTTATCAGAATGCTGTTAATCAATCAATTATTCAATGTTGTTAATCAATGTGGCAATTAATCAATGATTATCAATGCTCTCAAAAAGTGTTACTTTCTCATTACTTTGAAATGGAACTTGTTTTTCTTCAAATAATTGAATAGCTTACAATTGAGGTATGCGGGTTATTTTAAGCTTCTCTCATCATCGTACAGCAAGGCTCTAATGGTGAAATATAAGGCCAGCAAATAGTTTATAGCATTGGCCACGAAGAGTCAAGTACTTAAAATAACTGGATTCATCTTTTTCAAGAACAAAAAAGATGTAGGCCTAAGTGATAAAAGTGAGACGGGTCTAAAATGAGGTCAGGAGGTAGAGAAGTACCACGTGGTATCACCAATCACGCACGTTTTAGTCTCGTCATGTGTTCAGCTAAATTTCAGTCACGTCTATGTGTTTAGTCAAGTGCGTATAATTTGCTACTGATGGATGCCGCGTATGTACAGGCAAGAAATGCTGGTTTCTTCAGATTCCGACTTTTAATGTTTAGCTACTGTTTAGCTACTAGTTTTAAGGTTTAGCTACTGGAGAACATTATAAGTAACGACCATTTTTAAATGCAACCTGTGAATAAAACCTGCACTCTAAGGCAGTCGTGTCTATATGTTTTTGAATATTGGTTTTGAACAGCTGCAATATTTTCTTGTTTTTTTAAAAGAGATATATGTGTATTGTTGATTGTTCCTTTATGCGCTTTTAGACGGACCTGGGCCCGATTTCATGGAGCTACTATAAGCACATCAAAATCATGCTTACCAGAATAAGGTTACCAGCTAAAATACCATGTCACATGCATCATTTCTGACTGGCATCATGCTATTTTTTGCTAAACACCCTAATTTGTAAGCAATATTGTCTGCAGCAGCTCTATAAAATTGGGCTCAGATCATAAAGATGAAGGCATTTCAGAAGAAATAAATCTTAGTATGCATTAAATATAACGTTCTTACATCATACAACCTTGCTCCTCTAGTAACAGCTTGTAAAACTCCGTTCCAACCCTACCAAAGAAAAGATGAGAGGAATACAAGAAAAGAAACATGACTACACGGTGACTTTAAACCAGGCCTGTAGTTGCCATGCACGTCTTCTATGCACGTTTCCAGTTATTGAAGAACCAACCCTAACAATGACCCTGAAAGAAAAAGTAAGCAAGTGTAGAGCCCGCCTTCGCGACGGAGCGATGCTACCATTGTCTTCTGAGAAATTGCATTATAGCGTCTGGGGATGAGAATATGTCTGGAAATATCAAATGGTACAAGGACACAAACATTGCTACATATTTTTTGCCATCAATCATTGCCTGGTGTCTCACTATAGAAATGTTCCACAAAATTGTGACAAGAGTGTGGATATCTAAACGCTTATGCTTTTCCAGTTATGAAGAGAAAACATTCAAACATTTAAACCTAAATTTATTGCATGCAGTATAAAGATATTCAAAGGCTGCAAAAGAGAATGCAACTGAAAATATACATACAAACAACACTATTTACAAATTTGTGATTATTATTTTCAACAACTGAGGTTATCGCACTAAAAAGGGCTGATATAAAGAAGTAAACAAATAACACTCGAACTTTTTCTCTTAATCTCCATCAAAATCGATAGTATGTTATATTCACATTATGATTGATGATAAATGTACATAATCTCGGGCCAATTTAAGTGCGCCGGCTGCGAGCACACTGATAATTATTAAAATTGATGTATGTTTAACTCTGTCATGACGGCGTGGGCCTTGCCCATTGGTTCTGCTGGCTCGCGTTCATGACACAAGTCCACGTGGGGAAAATGAGCGCGTGCCAATGTATAATAAAGCACATTATGATATGTATCACGTGCAGAATTCAACTGTTATCTGCAATAGTTGGGGAAGAACAATTTTGTTTGAGGCACAGCCGGAAATGCGCACCGCAACAATACCATCAAATTAGGTTTGAGGAGTTGCATTTTTGACTGATTGGAGGTACGGTATTTTGCATGCGACTTAAGGTAAGTCTATAATTATAATGTTGTCATGATTTGCGGGATCAAAAATTAATGATATGAGTGTAAACCATTCGGCTCAGTTTTCGCCAAACCAACTACAAATAACAGACAGCGAATATACTAAGCTCACTTTGCATTGTAACAGCAAGCCACTTGTCCAATAGTATGCTTAATTGTATAGGCCCTATATACAATTTTTTAACCTGACATCACACGAATTTGTCACTCTGTATAATTGACTAAATTTAAGTACACAACGTGGGACGCTCTTTATTATGCGTTTGTAAATAAAGCGAAACTAATGTTTACGAAATAATAAACCGCTAATAAAATACGAATCATCAATAGAAAATTAATGATCCCAAAAGTGGCGACTAAAAGCTACTACTAGACGCACAATCCTGAAAAGCATGTTTTTTAATATGGAATTTTATCATATTATTTGCTCTCTTCTTCTTTTTTTTGGGGGGGGGGGTCTTCTTGTTGTTTATTAATTTTCAATTTTTTGGTATATTCTTCAATGATCTATATAAATTAGTCATCAATTCTACTTAGTTTCTGTCGCTATCAGAATATTGATATTTGTTCATCTATATGCAACTGCCATCTTGGTCAAACTGTAATGAATGATGACGCTTATTTGAAATATTAGGGTTCTAAATATTACTGTTCATTCCCTGGTGTATCACACTTTATAAAAACCTCATGGGTCAACATTGACACATTCCCGGGTCAGGCCGACCTTGAAAGTGGTTAAGAATGGGATTTTAACTCAGATTCTGCGTCTTTTTGACCATTTCAGGGTCATTTTGACAACAGATTCCAGGTCATACTGACAGAGAAATGGGCCAAGCCCCACACGGGACTTGGATCTGGGCCAATTCTTACCAAGAGGTTTTTAGAGTGATGGGAAGTAAAAACCCATTCACGGATGATAGAAGTACGGTGCTCTGGTAGTGCCATCCAACTCGTAGAAATCCTGAGATAATTTACTGCAGGATGATGACATCATAAACGTATAAGATGACACCCTGAATGTAGGGTGTCGACTTCCGGAGATAAACCATCTTGGGATGACATCCTGAAAATTTCGAGAAACTAAGATAATTTATCTCGGGATGACGACATCTTGAAAGTATAATGTATTCATTCATTCATTCATTAAAGGTTTATTAAAAAATCACATGGCAACCAAAGGCTGAATTGAGTGATACAGAGGAACATTCCACATACAATGTAAACACATGTAATCGTCTAGATACATTTCATCTTGGGATGACAACATCCTGAAAGTAGGACGTTGCCTCCCCAAGATAACTTATCTTGGTTTCTCGACATTTTCAGGATGTCAAGTCAAGATGGTTTATCTCCGGAAGTCGACATCCTATATTCAGGGTGTCATCAGGGTGTTAAACTCTAGGATGTCGTCATTCGAAATAAATCATCTCAAGATCTCAAAATGTCGGATGGCACTTCCGAGCTCCGTACGGAAGAGATCAACAATCGGCTGAAATCATTTGCATTGGCAATGATGCCGATTCCTTGTCACTGGTATCAGTGTTGTAAATTGTTATACACCACCATTAACCAACAAAATCTCGTTAGCAAATAAACGGCAGAAAGTGAGCTTGGATATTTCACATGAGTTCACTCTATAAGTGAATCAATTGAATCAACTTTGACAAAAAAAGTAACAGCGATTCCTTGTCAGGTTAATTGAAAAGACATTGCGTTCAAATGAACAATATCTGACTGCTAGTCATTGACAAATCAATTACACTGGATCTTTGAACTGTTGTGGTGAGATTAAAATCTCTCTGTATATCATTTTCCCCTCATAAACATAACACACGCCGTGCCGTAGGGTGAGTTATAATGACACAAGTTGTGTAGGCCTGATATACCGGAAGAATAATATTGACGTTTCGATTTGGCAAACTCTCGTCGTCTGCAATGTCAAAAGATTAGGCAAAATAAAATATATAAAAACATGTTTAGCGTCCTGCCTTTTTGAAAAAAGGAAGGAGGAGGGGTATTTTCAATAATGGCCGCCCAACCTTTTTTTCAAGACAACCAGCCGCGCTATTTTTCAAGATGGCTGCTATTTTTGTTGGTGTGCTAAAGTCTAAAAATACGATCTTATTTATTTCAATTTCTTTTTTTCGTCAGAGATCGTTAAAATTTATACTTTTGTTTTTCCTGAGAAAAAGAAGGAAAAAAAAGAAAAAAAAGGAGGCGGCCTCTTAAAAGGAAGCGGGCGGGGACGCTAAACATGTTATTTGTTTTGTTGGCCTTAGATGGCAGAAAAGGAAGGGAAACAATGATAAGTTCCACTCGGAATCTCGACAGTTTTTAAGTTCATACCAGTTACAGTAGCCTGAGAAATATTTCCAGCCGAAAAATACTGTCAACATAGAGAGTATACAGCGTTTTACAAACAACCTCACCCATTCTTGATTATTTCGATTGCATCATTAATCAGAGTTAGCACATTATGTAAAACATGCATTTAATATTCACATGGGTTTTTTTTATTTTTATTTTTTTAACGCGACCACCAAAATTGATATAAGTTTTCGAAATCTTTACAAATTGTATTCAACTAGAACCAGAGGAGTTGAATGAACTTGCTCTTCCTAGAACCATTGAAGACATTTTATCAGTAGCTTATATTATGAAGAAAGATAACGGCTGATAATCCATAAAACTACTTGGCGTTTTCTCAAATGACTATTGTCAATTTACCTTGATTGACACAACTTTGCAGACTTGGTACAAAGTTCAAGGTCCAAAGTTCAAGGTTCAAGGTTCAACTATTTTCCACTGTATCAAAACACTAATGGATATCAATTAAATAAGATCAAATACAAGTTTACGATTTTAATCATTTCAAAGAGATTTGAGGAAATGAATGCACCACAACAATATAACAAAAAAACAAATATGACAACTGGTACAACAACAACTTGAGTCGAAATCAATGAAAAATTAGTGAGAACTCTATATCGGAAGAGGGGCTGAATTTTGATTTAACAAATTTTTCGAAAACAATAAAGATATACAAAATATTCCATTGTTTGTGGTTACTGCAGTTTTGAGTTTTAAAAATGTCTAAATTGCATTAATTAATTCTTTGTACCTTTCACAAGTTATATTGCTATCGAAATAGGTATATAAGAAGCCATTATGTGGCTATGGATAACTTTGTACATTGTGTACAATGTTCATGTGTTTTATGATGTTTTGTATGGAGCATTACCATAAGATTACGGCAGAAGGGTAAGTCGACCAACCTTGACGAAAAACAACAATAGATATTTTAGATTTTGGCATTTGGTCCATTGTGTGTTCTTTGTATGTGGATATGCATCAAAATAACATCACCACCGTGAAATTATACAGCTATAAAATGTTTATGAAAGTCACGAGTTGTGAACAGATGAAGCAATCTGTAAAAAAAAATTAAATAAATAAAAACGATAAACCTGTATGATAAATTTGTTTTGGAATAAATGAAGTACATCTAATGCAACCCCGTCAGAAAAAATTTATAATTTAAAGGGTTTTTTTCCGACGAGGTATGTTTTCAGACTGACTTTCATTTCATGAGAATAAAAACGTAATAGAACTAGGTCAGACATTTTCAAGTCAATCTTCCCTATTGAGTGCAGAAAATTTTATTTTAAAAACGTCTTTGTTCCATGCATTAGTATACAATTGAAACAGATTTATGTAACTTCAGAAACTCAAGCCAATTCAAGATAAGTCCCTTGCCATGAATGTACCATGAGTTACGAGTCCAATACGTTGTAATTTAATAACAATCTTATATAATACATGGCCATAACGGATACCTACTTTAACGTTTTGGGCATACCAATTAGATAGATAACAAATGAAAAACCCTCACGATCTTTTCGATGGTCTAGTTTCTGAATGCTTTACAACTGAGACAGGAAGCAAAAGCTTCCGTTTTATTATTTAGTTGTAACATTAAAAGCTTCTTTTTTTTTAAAGCAAAACTGACTGGGTAAATGTTTAATGGCCTGAGGTTGCGTTCCCTTCTCTATGGTTAAAACTACACGGCAGTTTACGGTTGTATGGCTTCTGACTGGCATTCTCGAACAAAGGTATTGACAAAATGGGGAGACCGCCAACATATAGGGCTAGATAGCTCAGTTGGTAAAGAGCACCGGAACGTTAATTCGAAGGTCGTTGGTTCAGTTCCCGCTCTAGTCAATTTGTCTTTATCCCCTAGTTTTCAATGAATACAACATGTGAAAATCTCAACAAATTAGCAAGTCACGTTTAGGTGAAACAAAGAAAACGGTTTTAGTTTTTGGAGGGATTTGTACGGAAGCCCATTTTCACATAAATTTCAATTTAACGGATTTACAATCTGTTATTAAGGATTCACAATCCGTTATTACGGTTTGTGGATCCTGACGAAGCAGTCAAACAAACAGATCTTCGCCGAGACGATAAGCTGTTTGACGAGGTTCCATGTTAATACAACACAAATTTATATTCGTCTCTATAATGTATTCCTTGAATTTACAGGTCTCCTAAAAGCACCTGACTGAAAACAGGCAAGGATTTATTTGTCTGTCAATCAAACTAAAACTGAAAGATAGCTCAACATTTTATTAACAACTGGGCCTTGTCGAATTAATGGCAGCATTAATGGCAGCCATTATTGCAAGTTATAAATAACGCCCGCCCTTCATTCCTCAGCAAGCACTATCAATCAATATACTTCATAATCATTTTGGGATTTTCTAATTATCTTTACTATCATGATCGAATTAACCCATTTTGTTTTACAAACTCGTTCAACAAAGTTAAGAAATTATTACAAGGGCCAGTTGCAACATGCCTCATTATTATTAAAAAAGGATTATGTGCAAATTGGTTAGCTGTTTCTGTGATTTTCTAGTTCATCAGAATAGTGGCTGTATGAACGGTTTTTGATCAAAGAAGGGTAATTCCATAACAAAAATGAAATACAAAAATCAGTCTGTATAACTTTAGGAGTTGTCTTTGAAAAACGGTAAAATTGTAAATATTGGAAAATGCACGTGTCTTTTCAATACTCCCGTAAGGTATATACACAGAGATGACTGAGGGTTTGTTTAACTTTGGTAAGGTTAAAAAATACAAATGCTGTCAGATTTTCTCAAAACTTAAATGTTATAACTTATAAAGATGGTCATAGTCGAAAACATCCCTTAAACATCAGTTTTGCCTGAAAGACTGGGTTTTTAAGAACATAATGAGTAAAACAATTAGTTTTGATCTCGTGAGTCAAAAATCTTATGCTTGAAAACAGTAAAGCCAGTGATTAGGTTTTTCGCTTTTTTCTCATTACTCCGATGACTGATTGAGCTGAAGCTTCACTGGTTTGTCATTCATGCACACTTTGGGTCACACAAAATGCGGATATTTGTCGTCGTCAATACCAAAACTTAACCCTTATGAGGTATTTGATTAACTCCTACAAAGTTACATCAAAGCTTTTTAAAAACCACACTTTCCTTAATAAAATGGTTCCGTCATAAACTGCAATAATAATTTAATTCCTGGTCTAACAACTTTTAAAGTTAAATTAAGTTAGTTTTATTGTATATATCTATATGTATATGAGATTAAAACAATAGAACAATAACACAAAATTTAAATGGCATACTTTGCCTTTAAAATGGTCTAAATGTGTTCTTTAGAAGAAAACAAAAACACATTATAGTAATTACCATGTAATCCATTAGGCAAATGAATCAAAGCGCCAGTGATCAATCAATGTCATATCAAAATGATATAGTTTACAACTTGTCACTGAAATGCAAACATGAGCGAACAAACCATAGATGACGAGTTGCCAACTCCAGTTGTTTTGACAATCGGATAAATTTACAAATGTGAACATTATTGGCGCGTAGCAATAGACCGTGTAAATGTTGCTAAATTAGTTGGACACTTTTGGGAACCCCGGGCCGTCACATTGTAGAGGCAAGGTTTACAGGCTAATTTGAGGCAACAAACTGCACTGTATGCAAAAGGAATTGTTGTAAAAGTAGCTTTTGAAACTTAAAGGGACACATTGCCTTGGGTATGGCGAGTTGGGCTATGAAATGCGTTTGTAACCGTTTGTTATAAAATGCAAATGGTTAGAAAGATGTTTTTAAAGTAGAATACAATGATCGACACAAATATGCCTCGAAATTGCGTGGTTTTCCTTTTACTTTGCGAACTAACATGGTCCGCCATTTTGTGGAGTCAAAAATTTGGCTCTACAAAATGGCGGGCCGTGTTACTGTTAGTTCATGATGTTAAAGGATAACCACTCAATTTCGAGGCATACTTGTGTGGATCATTAAATTTTAAAACGTCAGTCTAACCATATGCATTTCATAACAAACTGTTTTAAACGCTTTTCAGAGCCGAACTCGCAGCAGCAGCAGGTTATAAAATATTCCAGCAGCAGGTCATATTATGACTAAGGAAGTTGGACGCCAAAAAAAAGACAGTAGTACGGCAGTTTCTCGACAGCCAAACATCTTTTGTTGTGTGGAAATCATTCAACCATATCCTACAGCGCAGCCCGCATTATTCAATCCTGCTGGACCAAGGCCGCTGGAGCTTGACTGATTAAAGTCATAGACTTTGCAGAATTTTTTCCACCTCAGAAGTGCTGGTACATGCAGTGGTACACTGTAAAAACGGCGCTTAGCGTTTAAACACACACACAACATGTTTACACGCAAACATGTTTAGAAATATGCTTGAAAGCTAAATGGGTATCTCCTTAACATGTCAAAAAGCTAAACGTGTTGAGATTTGTTATGCTTGTTTTAAGTGAAGTTTTGATTTTAAACACATACAAAACATGTTTACACGCAAACATGTTTAGAAATATGTTTGTAAGCTAAATGGGTATCTCCTTAACATGTCAAAAAGCTAAACGTGTTGAGATTTGTTGTGCTTGTTTTAAGTGAAGTTTTGAATTTAAACACAATCAAAACATGTTTACACGCAAACATGTTTAGAAATATGTTTGAAGCTAAATGGCTACCTCTTTAACATGTCAAAAAGCTAAACGGGTTGAGATTTGTTGTGCTTGTTTGAAATGCAGTTTTGAATTTAAACACATACAAAACATGTTTACACGCAAACACGTTCAGAAATATGTTTGAAGCTAAATGCTATCTCTTTAACATGTCAAAAGCTAAACGTGTTTTGAACTGGTTTGAACATTTGAATACACCAGAATGTGTTTACATCAATTGAATACGTTTGCTATTGGTATGAAAAAGCTAAGCAGCTAGTCATGATAGGCTTCCACGTAGGCATATAGGCCTTCCTTGGAGAGCGTTTTTGCTATATGGCATAAACACATAATTAAAAGGGTTTAAAATAATTCGCATTTTGGTAATACGTAACTTTACAAAGGTATCAAAAATGCTCCACACGTTTAGCCCCTCATGGCAAGTAAAATTGCTCAGGTAGCAAACGTACTAAAATGATGAACACACATTCTGGTGTATTTGAATGTTCAAACCAGTTCAAACCTGCATTGATCGCAACACGTTTAGCTTTTTGACATGTTAAAGGGATACCAATTTAGCTTACAAACATATTTCTAAACATGTTTGCTTGTAAACATGTTTTGTATGTGTTTAAATTCATCAGTTTGTTTAGAATGAAATGGGCGGGGTTTCATTAAATATGCACAAATATAGACCTCGGTGTTTATTCAAAACCATTGTAGGTATAACAGCCTTTCCTGCGCAGTAGTTTACACTTTAATGTGTGTAATTCAATTGAAGCAAATTTTTGTTGTATCATATTGGCCAGCACTTCAAATATTCACACCATGGGTAGAAAGTAAAGCCCAAAATGTATATAATTGGAACGGATTCTGAGACTTCAAAATGACCGTTTTCAGTATGACTGAAATTATGGCATCATTGCTCCTCAAATCATCTCGATGAAAATCATCTCGATGACCCGTTGAGATGATGATGATTTATCGATTCTCATGCCGAGCGTAGCTTGAGCGTTATGTTTCAGTAAGCAGGCAGGCGAATGTTGCAACATTTCTCTTTTCTTTTCTTCAGGTGTTTAAAAATTAAGCTTATTCTCTGAAACGTGTTGGATTCTAAACATGTTTAGCACTCACTATGAACCCTAAACACATTCAATCTAAACGTATCACAGGCTAAATGTGTCTCGGGGTAAACATGTCACAGAAACGCAAAATCTAAACATGTTGAGGGCTAAACGTGTGAAAAAAGTGGGTACAAGCGAGGCGTTTAGAAATGTGTTTAGATTCTAAACGCCGTTTTTACAGTGTAGTTATGCAGCAACTACGCATTATGGGTTTTCTTTCTCCAAAACGAGTAGGCCTATAACAGGTGACGAACAACATGAATTTGTATTAGTCAGACCGCAAACGTGTATTGACATTCACTTATTTATTTGAGCAATCGGCTGTGAACTAAACCGGTAAGTACTTAATAGCTGGACTGTACTAACTCATCCTAACCTTTGATTGAACTCCATCCCATGACTAAACGATGCATATATTCTAAAACTTAACGGCAAACATCACACAGGTTCATCTTACAAGGAAATTCAAATAGAAAGGTGAACAAACTGTTTTTGATGTATATGACTGAGATAGACACCGAACTATTTATTTTGTACGTAGTGCAGTTGCCTCGTGTGACAAGGAACTAACCGCATGTTTAGAATGCTGTGTGACGTCTGTGAGCATCTAAACGTAGTCTGGTACCTTATCCGGGGCCAATTATTGCCCAAACCCTGAGTCTGAACGAACCACGCTACCTACTCTAGGCCTTTTCGGTACAGGCTCAGCTGTAGGTGCCAGACAGACGGTGTCATTTTGTGGATACTGAATAATATATATGTCAATGAAAATCACCGTATTGATAACGTTGATAATTGCTGTGCTAGTCTCAATGCAAATTTCAAATTATTTAATCAATTCACCTGTCGTGATCACCCAAAATCGATCTAAGCAGTGTCATTTTGGGAGCCGGCGAGTTGCATGCAACGCACGCCGTTAGACCCGCGGCATCATTTTACATGGAAGTTAACTCCCCACCATTGACTCCTTTAAATGCTCCTAACATGGCAGACAATAAAACCGTCCATTGATCACCAATAATAGTATAAATGAGGTTCAACGGAGCATTCTCACTGGCATACCATTTATATGGCAACGCAGGAGGTCGGCGTTGCGTTCTGTGAGAGAAAGTTCGGGTGTTAAAGGGACACGTTGCCTTCGGATTGGGCGCTTTGGGCTATAACAAGCGTTTGATGTGAAATGAACACGGTTGGAAAGATGTTTTAAAAGTAGAATATAATGATCCACACAAACATTCCTCAAAACTGTGTGGGTTTCCTTTTATTCGCGAACTACATGTTCCGAAAATAGAATACATGCAACACAGTGAGGTGAACAGATGAGCCATATTATTATACTCACCTCCCTGTACTGCATGTGTTCTATTTTTCAGAATATGCGGCTGGTTATTCCGCGAATACGCGGCTGGCAATTTCGGGCCCAATACTGTGCTAGCCTCAGAGGTAGAGAATGGTATGTTACCCAGTGTTCATCTGATAGGTTTACCAGGCCACTGGCTACGGCAACAGCCTAACTACTGTTCATCGCGCATTTTGCCATTACATGGACGATGATATTTACGGCTGGAAATACATAATACGTTTCGCGGGAAAGATGTCGAGGGGTCAGAGGCCAATGTTGTTTTTTTAATCACCATTCACTAATTATTACACATTAAGGTGTTTTATTGCAAGAACAACTCTTAATAAGGATAAGGAACACCTCCAAACAGTAAAATTTCATGAGATTTGAAGGCAACGTGTCCCTTTAAACTTTAGTCAATTATTTGCCGTTTAAATCACGCAAGCGTGGTTTGTGTTTCACTCGACCGTGTTTAGTCGATTGAATCGGCAAATATGGCAACCAACATGTCGATGACGTATCGAAGAGAAACAAAATGTGTTGTTCCAAAACGCCATCTTGACAAAGTGACGTAACTTCGTTAGTTGACTAAAGAAACAGTGCTCCGGTGCTAGGTTGATCTAGTTGGATTGGCTAATTCAACTATGCAGCGTTCGAGTGACATCTAGTCGACTCTAGCCGGCCAACCGAACTTGCTCCATGTTGGTGCTCATTAGTACCGTGTGTAAGTGACGTCAGGGGTCATAAATCCATAATGGCGGGCGATAAAATAGTGACGTCATCCGAAAAGTGTCCTCGTTCGCTTGGATGGTCGATCTCACCGCTCCATTTTCCCCAGCATGCCTTGCTCGTACATAACCCCTGGGTTTGTCTAATTTAAACATGGAAAAGTTCTACATCTACATCACATAGTAATGTTTACATCACAAAGTAACATTCTACATCAAGAGTAATGACCTTTGTCTGGGCAATCCGCTGTTAATGGACCTCACCTTCGGCTCGATCACATTTACCAGACAATTTAAAATACTTTAAAACAACAGCGCTGTTCCCTAACCCAGCCATCTTTAAAAACGCTTCTAAACTTTTAACCAACAAATGGTTTTCTGTGAACAACACTTTTCTTGCGTAATATTAATTACGTGTTTGACCCAGCGTTTGACCCATGACGTCACATTACTTACGGAGCCTTGCCAAAAAAAATAGTGTCCGCATTAAGCGTGCATCCTAATGTTTCCCTTCTGCCCATTAATAAGACGTCGTACAGTTATAGCTTTCACAGGAGTTTTTGTTTTACATTTCTTTTAAAAGTTTTGTTGTTTTGTGATTATAAAGATTCATAACACTTCATCGTTTAAACATTAAGCAATTTATCACATTGTGGCGAGATTTTGTTCCTTGGTTTTTAAACCTGCAGATAACACGCACCTCAGAAATATATCGAGTTTGTGGCGTTATGAACAGTTTTACTTTTCACATTAACTTTGCGTAAAATTTACTTGAAATAATTTGTGATTTGGGGGTTTTCATGGCAGAAAGTGTTGATTCCAGTCAAGCGCCCATTTAACATCTGCCAAATCCTCTAGTCTTGCCAAATGCTGTCCATTCTTACAGCCAAATACGTCCGTTAACTTCCGTCAAATACCGTCCATTCCTGCCAAATACTGTCCGATTACTTCTTGCAAATTACTGTATATAGTCTTGCCATAATACTGACAATTTCTCCTGTAAAATACTGTCCGCGAACTTGTTGCCAAATACTAACATTGTCAATTTCATCATAACGCTAGTTGGCACTGGACACCATTTGCCAAATAGTGTCCTGTGACAACTGCGCATGCTCAGCAGACACCCAATTATCCAGAGATTGTTTCCCTCTCAAACACCGTTTAGAAAATAACATTTTGGAGATACCCAAGTCACAGTTGCTAATTTGGATTGGAACAACCGAAATAAACACGTATAAGAACGCACTTCTGGTATTAAATGAAACCAAGGATGATGGACTCATAAGTGAACTAGCTCGTATATACAGTGACACATTGCCTTCGGATTGGGCGCGTCGGGCTATACAAAGCATTTGTTTGGCTCTACAAAATGGCAGACCGTGATAGTTCACTAAGTAAAAGAAAAACCACACAATTTCGAGGGGAAAGGACTTTATTCTCAGAGGTTGGTGGTACAATGTGATCGTTGAAAACTAGTAAGTATAAAGTAATACATTTTTAAACAATACTCTCCCATAAAGAAATGATAAAAACCCCTTAAACTTGACTTGCCATTTCCATCTTAAACACTCCAAACCCTTGGAAGTCTGGCGAATGTTTTTCGTTACAAAAATGACACAATCGTACAGACTGGTTTTGTTTCGCTATAGGGAAGTTCTTTCGTAATTTTTCTTTTAATAATAGCCCTTAAAACTAAATTAAATAAAATGAAATAAATAAATAAAACAAATAAATAAACTGTAGGTATGTGATTTATGTGCAGTGCGTCGTGTGTAAAAATGTCTGCTGTTTGTGAAAACTGTATAGGTCAAAATATTTGCAATTTATGAAAAGTCAGGAGCACTCATGTTTGGCACTCGGTGTGACGTGAACATCAACGCGGTCGCGTATCCACGACAAGACTTTAGTCACTTCGTAAAAACGTAATTCCAACAGGTTCTTAGCGTTTGTGCCGTTCATCAATAATTTTGAGACCCATAATATGATATTTTTTTTGATGCTCCATATCGGCATGGTAGGTTTCAAAGGCTGGTATTAACGACACTCGAAGTGTGACGTCAGATGTTCGGGTTGAATAAACCACGTAAGCTATACGTAAGCTTCAATGCTTCAGGGTACACTGACCATTTATAGAGGAATTGGGCCACGAATTGGGGCCACGGTTTGACACTAAATTGTTCCCAAAACAGTTTTATTGGGCATCTGAACGGAATGTGTAATCCACCATCGGCCATCAATCCGTAAGTATACGTCTACACAAGATAATTTGTAAATAACTAACGTAGCATATCGCGCTGTTTTTTAAGATCCTTTAATTAAATTACGAAACGGCCTACCAACCAGCAGCACCACACCCGTCTCAACTACCGGTACGTATTGTTGGTACTTGCTCTACGGTTGTACTGTATGTTGTCCATGCGCTGGATCAGGATAATGACAGTCACATTTCACGCTGCTTGCTCGTTATTTGAGGCAAGGACCGACCACAGTATTACATCCAATACCGGTCTATGGCCATAGCAAGGCGGCTTTTAGATATATTTTTGCCAGGAAATGTTTCCAAATTGCACGATAATATTAACCGAAAAAGGTTCAGGAGTACTACACGATAGTATAACACTACATGACATACCTTCCTCCATGGTATAACGATGAAGGTTTAACAATGCAAATTTCTCACAGGCGAGAGTACCAAAGTTTAGAAAGCGTCGAGGAGGCAAGATAGAACTGGAGCTCTATTGTTGGAATATGAAATACGCACAGGTGCCATTTCAAAATGCAAATGTTTTGTTAATTCATTGATGGCAATTATTATCGTCTGCACAGAACTATTGTCGCATCAAAAGAGTTAGTTGCTGAAATGGCGCCCAGGGCACATTTCGACTTTTTCAATCAACCCTCTGTAACCTTCCTGATCCTGCAGTGCTTAATGGCAGCAACTAGCCACTAATCCTAAAAACACGTTTTGTTAATGTCCGCTGATGCGTTGCATGATGTGTGAAAGCTACAGAGTGTTGTAATATAATAATGGCATTTTGTTGCGAACATGGCAAACACTATTGCCAATGATCACATTCATTTTGGTGAATGGAGGGGGGGGGGGGGGGGGTGCATTGGTGTCTACACAAGCACTGCGATGACCAATACTCCAAACATGAATGACCATAAAAATGACTTGGTAAGAAGTACTTCAGTTTATATAGATAGTTCCCAGTAGACGCCATCTTTACGGGCAAATCGCATTTTGGCATGCAGGCGCGTCAAGCGCTCAAATTATTAACGCAGCCGCGTCATTCACTAACCAATCATGCAATGAGTTTTGTGAAATGTGCGCGTCCTGCACGCCATTCTCACGCGTAACGCATGACTGTGTGTTCCAAACTGCCCGTAAAGATGGCCGATTTACGTCATACTGCAACCTATCTATTCTTTTGGGAAAGGATGCCCTTCGGAAACATGGTTTTGATCTCAGAATGAATCGTTTTTCAGATTTCTGAGGGTTGACTGGAAATGCAAATTTCCGTGGTAACCGTTGGCGAATGCCAGAGTTGCGGTTGGTACCCGCTGTCACCTTGCTAAATATAGATAGTTTCAACTTGCTGGATGAAAATACCGAGACAGGTTTTGCTGTTGCCTCAACAAGTAGACACTGTACAGCTGAAACTTTCACATCTTTATGGATACTTGAGCCTTTAAAACTGCATTACGTCGACATTAAGTTAGGATTTTTTTTTAATCAGTTGTTACTGCAGCCGATGTATTTTTGTTTTTGTTTGGGGTTTTTTCAGACCATGTCACAAGTTAGAATATCAACTGTTTCCATGGGAATTTTTGACTGTGAAAAAAGTAGCAGAAGAAACAATATGATGTGTTTTAATCCAAATGAACAACCACCACAATTTATAAAAGCCCGACGTGAGTATATTATAACAATGTATGCCTATACCCAATCCATGTTGCTAAAGTGTTGCTGGTTGGGGTGGACGCACGTTCCCTTGCTTGTATTGATAATCAAGATGACCAAAATTAATTAAGGTATTACAGTTTTAAACCGCTCTTTATAAGAGGACGGGCAACCATTGTATTTCAGTAGCACTTATTTAGAACCCAAAGCATTGTTGCATTGAAGAATCGGTCTTAAGAAACCAAAAGGCAAACTTAATTGCATCAGCCACGAGATATCTATTATTTGACTTTTGAGGGTAGCGTGAGTGTTAACTAAACCTTTGGTTTGGGCTGTCCAAAATTTGGCACTGGGTAAATCTAGCCTTTGGCACTGGGTAAATCTAGCCTTTGGCACTGGGTAAATCTAGCCTTTGGCACTGGGTAAATCTAGCCTTTGGTAGAGATGTTAGAGAATGGAACATTGAGTAACGTTTAGAAAGCTATGAAACCCTTATTGTATAGTTTAAGAGCAGATGGTGATACATTTTCGTCATACAGTTTTTAACTCTTGCCTTCGCCTGGCAGACTTAATATTATGAAAGCTATAGAAGGGATCACGAGTTCTACATCATTTACATCACTAAGAGTAATTGATCTTTTGATAGTTTCCAATAATCACATCATGATACAGCTATATCTGTGGAAGCTTCTCCCAATAATCTGGTCATATTTTACTGAAAAACTACGGAAAACAGTTTTGTCAAGTTTTAAAAACGTTTATAACGAGATCGACATTTTTAAGTAAGTGGTTTTTTTAGGGGGGTTCTTCAAATAAATTTTCTCTCAATGAAGAATGTTATCAAATTAAATATTTCTATAAAGAAATATTACTGCTATAAACTGGAGCATCAAGATTCATATATATTACCCTATATTTACTTCTTAGTCTTCTGCATAACCCGGCCGGCACTGGCCGCAATGTTTATGTTCAAACCAAGATTGACAAGACCAAATGTGCACATACATTATAATAATTAACAGTGCACAGGAATGCGAAGCACAAAGCGAATAGCAAAATATCAAGGACTTTATGTATGCCAATATTTCATAGCAAATAATTACCATTTGAGAATTCAAATTCGTTTTCACCTTTTTGCAACCATCATTAATATTGCTATTCAGCAGACACAAAACTAATCATAAACATATTGAATTTGAAGGTCGTAATGTAATTCTCAACGATCAACATTTTAATGACTCTTTTTGATGACAATTTGAATATAGTTTAAAGGGTCTGTATACGTTTAGTAATGACTTTGAAAATGAATGGCAATAAAAACTTACGTGGTAAGAAGTACAGCAGCTTTGGGTAGTAGAGCATTTTGAGAATAATTTTATGCCCGAAATTTTGAATCTGGGAAACGTTTCTCAGATTGTGTATTCCTATGGGGAATATTCTTCCTATGTGGACATATTCGCTCCGGGTTTTTTTGGCGAAATCTAAAAAACGCGACCACCTTTTGAAGTGAAATTTTCACAGATTAGTTTTATTGTATAGACCATGTCACCTTTGTTTACAGAAAAAGTGACCTGTACATTCTAATGCATTTCCTGGCAGGCAAGATACTACACAGGCCATATGGGAAAATTTTCATTTTGTGTCATAATTTTCACATTAATTCAAGAGTTACAAAAGCAACAGCTGTACAGCTTTTGAGATATCCCCCCTTTCTTCATATCAAAAGTTGAGAAAAATCAGACAGTGCAATCTCCTTAAGATTTAGTGTATTCTTCCATTGAGCTGCGTACAAACTGTGCCTACAGGAAGTCCAGGCTCTGTGGCTCTTTTGTAAACATGTGATGTCACAGGTCACTTGGTCTATATATCTAGGATTAAAACAATCGAACGATTCCAAAAACCAAAGGTATACTTTGCCTTTAAGGGTCATTCATTTCCAGATTAACTTTAATGAAAGCAGGTATTGAAATTGAATGTGTTATTGCAAACTGGAAAGTGTTATAGCTATAAACTGGAAAGCCTGTCGTGAACATTCGGATATAATATGTCAACATACGAGAGTCCGTGCAAAGTGTGCAGGATAAAACGGCCTGGCAAATCGGAAGGTTTCATACAAAATATATACAACAAAATAAAAAAAACTGAAAAGACCTATATGTTCCAACATATATCTCTGAATGCCGATATGAAGAAATTGATATGGTGTGAACATGTTTCGTTTCGAGTTTAGACGGCCTACATAGTGTATTGACAGTTACGAGACAATCAGTAACAGTGCAAACTATCGATTCCCAAAAATATAAATAGAGATCGCGTCAAACAGAAGAGTAAAATTGGAGTAATATAATAATGGTAGTTGGCATTAACAGTGAGTCAAAAACAAGTCATGTTTGAAGCTTCGCATAGTGTGGATCTAAGTGAGGTATAATAATGTAGTAAACTTGCGGGTACAACCGTTTGTTAAACTCTGCGGGCAGGGGAGTGTTGGCTATTAAAACTTAGAGCCGTTGTTTCGGTCTCGATGTGTGCTCTGATCTGATTCGTGCTCCTAAAGACGAGACCATACAATGGCCCTGAACAGAGCCATTCTTCTCAAACTAGATTCACGCTTCACAAATTTACCACGTTATAGCTACGCTCTGAGTGGGTTTAAAATGTGATTACATCAACGTCAGGGATCAGGTTAGCTCCGTGGTTTCTTTCCCCAAGCTTTTACCTCTGTGGAACCCGCTTCGAATCCCACCTCAGACCGGAGCCTTTCATTTTGATTTGGGTTTTAGTCCATGCCTGATTGCGTATAGTTTTCCCCATTTTCCTCCCACATCCAAACCTGAACAAATATTTTCGTTTTCTATCCCTCTTGTTACTGTCGCCAAATGCACTTGTTGGATGTGTGATTAAATTTTTTTTTTTAACATTACATAAAACATGATGTATATATAATGCTGTTCTCATAGTCATGATCGCTGTACATTAAGAAAAGATTCCACGGTTTTATCAGTTTAATTTGAAAAACGAGTACCACCTTTAAAATCAGTCGGTTTTATCAGTCACTTGAAAAACGAATACTCCCTTCAAAATCAGCCGGTTTTGTCAGTTTTAATTGAAAAACGAATACTTAATTCAAGATCGGCCTTCAATCGTCAAAAAAATGTATTCAATGTCATTTAGATGTGTGTTTATACTCTCGTCTCAAACCAAAACATTATTATTTGTTTTATTCCTAATGCACATCAACTAAATTCACAATCCTTGTAATACGCAGTGCTTTCATGCGAAAATAACGTGTTCGTTAATTTTTTAACGGTTTTTCCATGTGTGTGCTTGACGACGACGGTGCGGACCTTCCATTTTAAACCAAGAGTAGCAACTATTAGACGGTATCGCCAGACTGGCATCGCCATACAAAATGGTGTCCTCCGTATAACCAATACCATTATCAAGGTTGAGGGGAAAACTTACGGGACCCCTTTAGTTAAAATTGTAGGTTTCATTTCTGTAATGGAAACATGAAAACATGAAACAAATGTACATGAAACAAATTATCGTAGCCATAAACGAGCCTGACTATAACGAGGCAGCGATTTGATGGAAGATGTACCATTTAAGTCATGCTTTCCGAGGCATGTAACTAATTCTGAACTCACCTGTATCTGGACATGAGAAAATTAGGACATCATTAAAAGTGGTCCACATCTTTATTGTTAGTACAGTCCTGTAGGTGCCGATGGAAGGCTACATTAATGTTTCAATCCATACTCAATATACAAGATGAGCCGTTTAAATGAACAGCGTACTGTAACTAACGTACACTCGAAAGACTCCCGGGTCAGAATTGACCCAGGTTCCGGGTACCAGGGGACCTGACCCATGTTCCGGGTACCAGGGGACCTGACCCATGTTCCGGGTACCAGGGAACCTGACCTGGAAACCGGTTACAACATGGGATTTTAACTCAGATCTTGAGTCAGTTTGAACCATTTCTGGGTCAATTTGACAAAGATTCCAGATTGTGACCTCTAGCCGAGGTCTCCCTACTCAAATGACATCATAAATGTGCATAAGGTCGATCGTTGGACTAGAAGTATATATTTTTAAAAAAAAATTATTATTCTACACCTATTGCTCGTTTTGTTTTGAGTTAATGACATCCCTGGATTGTTTTATATATGAAACAAATATTTCAATTACGTCATTAATAACAGACCTTTAAACAAGAAAATGGTTCAATTGGAGGGGAACATAATTATGGTGATTGACACTTCTCGTTTGTCATGGCACACCTGACCCCAAAAAAAAAAAAAAAAAAAACGAGGGCGGAAAAAAATCAGTCTAGCTTATTCTTTAATAAATCTACAACCAATTTCATAACTAGCAGTGTACTTACAGGCGTCTATCCTTTCTGCCATTTTGGGAGTCAAAAAGCACACAAAGCAATTTACTCCAGAAATGAGGAAATGGTAAACGCGCATAGTGTGGAGGTGCATCACAGGTCGCGCAAGGGTCAATCTACAAACTTTGTGTGTTAGAACTGTCCTTTCTGAATTGGTGACCAGCAATGTTTGGTACCGCTCATATGAACCAAATGATTTGACAAGTATTTCAAAGACCTAAATATATGCTTTCTGTTTGCTTCTTTCAGGCTGATAAGAGATACATGCTCGAGGGATTCAAACTCAACCACTTCTATCATGATGTTCCCGTGTGAAATGGCAACCTGAGTCAACTATGCCCTTGCTCTATCTCAGATACCGTATTGATTCAACGTGGCGTTGTGTATGCTCGGTCTCGATAAGCTACGTGGACATCGAACCTGCACCGCGCCTGACATCAGTTAATACTGCACTTGATGGATAGACAGAACATTGAATGTAACATCGCAAGGTTATAGGACACACGACGGCATAACGGAAAGTGAACACCTGTACGATGCATATAAATGTAGGCATGATATAAACTAGTGGGTGCTTATTAAAAGGACAGACGAACAGCTCCCGGAGTCAGTGAGAGGGAGGGTATCACCAGACTGGTCTGTATGGATACGAACAGAATCGCCCAGGTTGAGCGATTAATGCCGAGTAGAGATTTACACATCCCTTCATTTGTACAAGGGCCCTCGACAGAGACTCGTCCTTTTAATCGAGCAGCCTCACCAATGCAGACGATCATGTATCGTACCAGAAAACCACTCCAGTACCAGTCTTCGGTATCAGCAGTTCACAAGCTGCAACAACTTGCAGCCAATGATGCCATGATCCCCGTAACGTCCAACTATTCCAAGCGTTCTTTGGTATCCGCAAGTGCCTTTTCGGACCCCACTTTGGACTGGTCAACAGAAGTACAACAAACAACGATAAGAGAGGTGCAGCAGCGTGTTGTATCTGCCAATGCGATGGTCCTTGACCAGCGCCCCCAGCATTGGCCTGGGATTGGCTTGCCACCTCCGTTGAAAGAACTTCAATATTCACCCAACCAGGATGCTCCCCCACACTTCAGTGCGTTTCATGAAATTGGGAAGAACTCATCAGTAAACCCCATGTACGCAAATAACTCGGCCCAGAAAATAGGTTGTGCCGATCAACATTACGGAGTGAATCGTCATAGTGCCTTTTCGAGACCGCCCGCGTCATCTTCGGCTTTCAACTCACTTGACGTTGAGATTCGCCGCCTACAAGGAATGATAACAAGGGTTGAGATGTTGCGAGAGAAGTACAAGCACCAAGAGGGTGCATTACATTATCCTAATGCCCTGCCCAGTCCCCATGCGAGTCCAATATACAGAGGGACTTTACCTGTGCCTCCAACAAGGTCCGATACTATCCCAACATGGTACAGCGATGAGCATAGACCACCGACTGACCTCTACCGGTACCCAAACATACATCCACTCCAGCACGATGCTTTGCAGAATCACCATCCGAGCTCTGGAATGAACAAGATGAATCACAGGGAGCAATTTTTTCCGGAAAGACAATTTCCAAAGTCGCCCGAGCACACGCAAAGAGCAGCCTTTTTGGACTTTAATCAGTATGATGGAATGCCTAAGATTGTTGATGTACGCAGCTTGGCTGTTGACGTGCAAGTACAACATCGCAATAAGAAAGACTCTCAGAATGTTCAAACGTACATCATGAAAGATTCACCAAACGCAAGGAGCTGCATGAGGTCAACAACAGATGCCAGGAAGGAAACAAGAAGCGTGGATTCGCACGACAGCGGGGTTGAATGCACGTCCTCGCCAATAGAGATGCAGTCCAAAAAGAACAAACAGTATGGTAGGAATTTATGTGAACTGCCTACAGATGACGAGGTGTTAGTTCGAGAAGAACATCGACTCTCGATGTTTCATTACCAGGTACCTTACGTGCCCACCAGCATAGCTCGCTCTGCTGACAGTCATGGCTTACCTGGTCCGATAACGTCCTCTCCACTACTCATACAAAACCCACGAAAGCGTTTGTCACACGCTGCTAACAAAACCGAGGTAGTGGCCAAGAAGTCAAAAGCTGTAGAAGACTACATCGACATACCTGGGACGACCGGTTCCGTTTCCGTGCCAGGCAGGCATGACCAAGCTCTTGATCTAACCTTGAAGAAAAGAAACGGTCACAGTGAAGCACACACAAACGGGGTGAGGATTAAAACAGAACCGAATGATAAACCAATTAATTCACCTCTCCCTGGAATGTGTTCCTGTTCCGAGCATAGGTCAGATTACTGCCCCTCGGGAATACTACATCATCACAGGGCACTGGTGGAGTCCATGAAGGATCCAGTGGATCTCTCCACTAAGTTTACTAAAGAAATCCCGACACGGAACACTTCTGAGGAACGTCCGCAGCAGGATCTGGAGGTAAGGAATCGCTCCATCTCAAGCATTAGGCAAAAAGTTGAAGGCATCTTGCATCACAAGTTTGACACAGAAGCACAATTCAGTAACCTTGCCCAAGGGTCTAGCAGCATTGGTCAAGACAAGAATTCAAAAGATGAAAACACTTTAAACAGCGGTGGTTCAAAATCATCCAATCCTAATCATTTCGGTAAGAAAAAAGCCGCGACCAAATTCTCCCCGGATCAAGGGCAGTCGCCGCCGAAACTGGAACGTAACCCCAAGAGTCAAACGATTATTAATGAATCCCTTCGCATGCCTAAATCGCCATCTTCGAGACGTGAAGAACTAGCCTTGAATTCACCTCTCGAGGAAACAGACGACGAGAATCGCTCCGTGGCAGAACAGTCTGACGCGTGTCATTCACCCGGCAAACTTGTAATCAATGATGTTGAGACAGAGAACTGTAATGAAGGCGCATGTGGTGTAACTGAGTTACAGGCCCGTGCAGCCAAGTCTGTCATGCACGGCAGTCTCCCCGCTAGCTCAGACAGAGCCAAAGACACATCCTTTAGCGAGACACAAGAAGCCCCGCAGAATGTTACAACTTGCCTTTCTTACAGTTGTACTCAAACGGCTCAAACAAAACCACCTGAACCCAGCTTTCCCGTTCGTCAACTCAAACCTTTCTTTCAATATACGACTGGCAAACTGTCCAAGAGCACCACAAAATCACTTACTGATGAGGCTGAGAAATTGAAAATAAAGTTTGCTGCTTATTGCAATGCGAAAGTTAAAGAGATTGTTGGAAGCAAGTCGAAAGTCATGGACCCCACAAATTCTGCCCCCGATGTCCAAGTCCCTGCTGTGGATGGGATTCGCCGGCTCCAGAAGGTAGGTGGTAGAGTACACGAGATATATAGAGTGACAACCTGTACTACAAAGGAGAATCATCCTAACCGTAAGCTGCAAGTTCCCCATAGCGTGCTCTATCGAGAAATGTCTTTCCCCTGTGTCCTGCGATCTGAAGTCCCATTCATACCAACGCACTTACTAGTTCAGATCCTCTTTCCAGGGGTCGAAGTGGCGACGGTTTGCAGAGCACTCCAGCGGTGCAACATTCTGAATCGCTATATGACTCGTAATGAGCAGGACGCCCTTAAAGACGATCTGAGAGAACGTGGAGTTACCAGCTGTAAACTGGTACCCCTGGATGAGCTACATGATAATTGGGATGAGCTTCTGGTGAATTTAAACATCGATTAAAGTCGAAGGAACCATTATGAAGCATCGAGACATTTTAGTTGCGAATGAGGCTATAAGGCCGTGTCCGAATTGGCGGCTATGGCTACGGCTAAGGCTACTGCTGGAACGCTGCGTCATCATGCGTTGAAGTATGGGAAGTCCTTAGCAACACCCTTGACAACAGCCGTAGCTGTACCCGACGATTTATATGCGGCTTTTAAACTTGAATGTTTCTTTCTGTATATTTGGGTCTGAAGGCAATGTTACAAGAGACAACTTTTTTTTACAGGCAATCTCTACGAAAACAAAAAAGTTGTCGTACCATTCCTTTGGATGTACATGTTTTACAGTGCTACAAAAATGTCTCTTGGGGTGCTGTCATGGCGTTTCTTTGTGCTTCAATTCAGTAAAAACTGCATCGTGTGACAAGACCTTAAGTCACTTATCGAAATAGTTCGGATACCATATAAGGCAAGACCCGTCACAATACGTTAACATGTCTTTGTCATTTCTCATTGTATTCATCCACAATGCAATAGACCTTATGCATATGACGTCATTTGAGTAGGGCGCCCTCACCTAGAGGTCAAAAGGAAGATGCTCATTGGCCAGTCTTGTGCGCCGCGCGTACAAATCAGCGCGTTTCCATTGTTTCATCATCAGTTTACCTCTAAGATGGCGGCTTGGTGACGTCAATGCATAAGGTCTATTGTTACATCAGTTAGATCTTAATTGGGTTCAACAATACGTACCCCAAGGACGACAAATAGCATTGAGTACAGTCTTATCAATATCAGTCGATTTTATAAAATATTTTATACCACGTGTGAGGGGTTTATACAAGGACTGCATGGTCATTAATGTTTAATTATTGACCAGTCTACTGGTCAATAACTAAACACTAATGCCCAGTATTAGAGGTGGACCATGTCCGCGTGCGATCGAACCGTACAACGAATCAATCTGTACAAGGTGTGTCATTTTGGTTGTTACTGTGATTATTTTGTAAACTTAGCTTGCGTAAATTGTTGTTATTTTGGTTGAAGTTATTATTTTAATATGTTAACCGACGGATTGTATTATTATGATTGTTATAAGTGGATATCACCAGTTTTTATAATTTCAAGCATCCGCTCTGTTTTACATAGGGCCTACACTCTGTGAACATACCTTTAATCTGTGCACTTTAGAAAAAAACATTCTTCACGATGTATAAAACACTGTTTGGACGGCTGTGTAAGCGCACATAGTGTTTCAAGTCCCTACTTTTATTGTGTGGACCTCTTTTGTTCTCAGGTCCACAGTTCGTGTTTTTCATTATTCGTTGATTTACCCTTCTAAATTATTTTATTCATTGACAAATCTTTATAGTATTGATAAAGACGAAGAATAAGAAAAAGAAGAAGAATACTTTTACTAGCATAATCCACCTAAATATAGGCCCTCAATTAACTGTGCATTTGTGAGCAAATTGCATAAGGTGAGTTTTGAGAGAAGTAGTTGAAGGATGAACTAGAAGAGAGAATGAATGATAGGAAGATTGTTCCTTAGTTGTGAGGCTGTAATCCAGAACGATCTGTCCACAGGACTGATAAGATCTTGGTTCAGTCTGAAGGTGTTAATTTAAATTAGCAGAGTAAAGACCTGAAATTAATCTCATGGCACTACTTTACTATAGAATTCTGTGATTGCGGAGCCCTGTAAAACGCATGACTCTCTCTGGGCCGTACACGGGCAGAATTCCAAGTTAAACAGAGTCATGAAATTGGTCCCAGCTCGAGTATGGGAGGTACCATTAAGTTGTATGCCAGGATTATGAGTTTGTGAATTGAATTGGAAGCCAGTGAAGACTAGACGTAAAGATAGAACAAAGAATAACCCACCATATCTATTCTATCATTTAAAATTACTATGTTTTTTAATTGCAACTTGAGAATCATTACGATAACAAGAAATGGAAATGTTCAAAGTGTTGGAATGACAACAACAAATGATAATTTTTGTTTTATAACAACGATTTTTGACAAAATTACCATACAGCGAATGTTTGGGTTTTCATTTTTACCACAAACGCATAATTTAACGTAGGAGAAAGGGATTTTATTTTCTTAAATTAAAATATAGACAGAAAAAAAATCAAATTTTTTTTACGGACCGTAATGTTTCATGAAGGTTCATTTCGTTTCTAATGACAACGTTTCATTATCATTTAAATAAATAGAATTAAGCTGTGTCAACAAATTATAATGGTCAGACGTGTTTAACATGTGCAGACTGTATGGCGACATTTTTGCATAAAATGCAAACGGCTCGTATACTTCTCTAAATTATGTTTAATTTATGTAACTGTAGACAACATAGGTCTTTGTTAGTATCTAAAAATGCACTAATTGAACAAAGCGCACTTGCCGTGAAATGTGATGTGGATTGATGATGATAAAGTATTGTTAGATCTGCTGTTCTTTGCAGTTTTATTGTTCAACCTTTTGAAGATTCCAACCCCCTACGTAAGAATTAGTATAATTATAATTATTAATGCAATAATACCAACTAAGGATATCAGCGTTCAGTTCGGTGAATCGAAATTCTGCATTCATAAAAAATAAAAATAAATTGAAACTATGTAAAATAAGAACAAGTGTGCATTTTTGTACTTTTAGCTTAAACTGCAATAATGTATTTAAAATAACGACTTTTTAAGCTAGATATTTAGTGCCAATAATTGACTCGGGGTGCTTTGTTTGTATCTGTGAGACATTTTAACTCATTCTTGTAAAACTGTGATCATTTTTGGATAAATTATATCTTATATCGAGCAGCTTTTTTATATTTTGTGTTTTTATATAGGGTAAATAATTTAAACCATTCGACACATTCCCCTGATCCACCACCACCGAGTCTGTCATGGGGCATTGCTAAGTTTTGTAAACATATTTACTTTATTATTAAGCCTTGTTTACACATGCATTGTACTGCAATGGTATATTAATCTTCAAATCATCAGAAGAATAAAGTCTTATCAGGACATCGTCATCTTGAAGAGATGTTTCGTGTCAGTCAAATTCATGTCGAGTTCTTTGAAAACATATGACCCATTTGTTACATTAACAAAATGCTTACAATCGGTGACTTTCCAGAATGTTAGGTTGCATAACTTGACTTGACGGGTAAACTCAATTGGTTAAAAAAAATTGTAAAATCTTTAGAATTGTGTAAACAATGAAATTTTCAATCTTGCCTGCCGCCACCAAGCGTCTTCATTTTGCCAGTTGAATTCAGCACATAGCCTACATGGAGTTTAATGTTCTTTGAAAAGGTCTTATGATAGTCAATACAATCATAAATGGTGCAAATAATCATAAATTTAAAAACATTTACAATGAGAGTGCAACTGAAGTTAACTTATTCATAAGGAACATAATCTTCAGTTAAAGCCACTTGACAGTAATTTCACAGAACATGGATGTTTGCTCACCTTTCCAGACCCCGACACCCACCCAAGTGGGAGGTAAAACCTCACCCACAGTACAAGGAAATCTCACAGCAGAAAATTTGAATTAGTTTTGGGGTCAATATCACCCTTCCGATCAACATTACAGGACGATTGCCGAAACCGGGAAAACAAAATTAACAATACATAAATACGAATTTTCCCTGAAAAGCCCCCCCCCTCCCCCCCCCCCCCCCCCCACTCTCCACCGCCCCAATTCCATGAAATTCAACACCATATACTTTAATTGCGGCGTCCTCTATAGTTTCTACACACGTCCCTACAGGTAGAGGGGAAGCATATATCAATGAACACTGTAGTTACATGTAGCTGGGAAGGGGAAGGTCAAGGGGGAGGGGTCAAAGGTAGCTGTAAGTGAGACTCGGAAACAGGGAATCAATCAAAAACCACAATCAGCATAGGGATTCCTTTTGCCAGAATGAACGTTTGTTTAGAAATGCAAAACTCTCCAGGCAGATTACCGTTTTCAAAAAGTTGATTGTTTTTGTACTTCGCCTTTCGCCTTTTCACAACTGAACCCAGAAACTATATATTTTGAATTCATTCATATTCTGACCTTTGACCCCATCTAGAATGGAGCAAAGTCTTCGTTATATGGGCGGTTCGAATGACACGTGATCTTAGATTATGTCTGCTACAGAAGAAGTGAGTGGATATGTTGCAGCACACAGAGAAAACACATTTACCCAAAGGGGGCCTGCTGTACACAAATTCGGAGTCGATGTAGGACATAATAATAAAAAGCCAAGGTGCAAGAATTAGAACAAATTTTGTTGAATTAATTTTCAAGTTGCAATAAAGTTTTATGGGTTCCAAGCCGCTTTGGATACTTTGATTTTCATGAAATATTTCCCAGGAGGGTTTTAATTATAATTATTGAAAATCCAGGACATTTTTGTTTTCATATGAAAGGGTTTTTGTAAAAAGTTTCCCTTGTACCGGAAAAGGTTATCTGTGACTAACTTTAAAGCTAGCTTTGCGCTCCACCTCAAAACACAAGGAACGAGTCAAATCTACACAGTTCGTGCACTGTTCTTTTTTTCTTCTTCTCAGCAACCGCAATTCCAATGGCTGTGCTTTTACAAGTTACATACGGCACAGCTCTAAATTTGATAAGGTTCACAGATTTACATAAAGGCCGGACAAAACAAACCAAAACGTAGTGTGTTTCTCAACATGAACAGTGAGTTCTTTTCACTCACCTCTTTCTATCAAAAAGAACTAGAATTTCCTGCATGACAAAAATAGCACCATCCATCATCCAGAGAGCATGTGCCTCAAAAATGGCGGATAAAGTCCGTGTTGTGGCTATGGACGTGTCTTCATGGCGTTGCGACAGAAACATGCTATCGTGTTCGTAATTAGCGTGACGTAATTCCACTGCAAGCTATATACTCTCACTTCACACAAACTGGCCCCGAAACTACCAAGCCCTATAATGGGGCAGAGGGTGACCCAAAAATGCTCCAATACTTAAATACCCTCTGTTCCTCTTGTATAGACCATGTTACATTTGTTTACAGAGTAGTGACCTTGTACATTCTAAAGCGTTTCCTGCCGGGCAAGATACTACACAGGCTTTATGGGAAAATTTACATTTTGTGTCATAATTTTCACATAAATTCAAAATTTACAAAAGCAACAGCTGTACAGCTTTTGAGAAGCCCCCCTTTCTTCATATCAAAAGTTGAGAAAAATCAGACAGTGCAATCTCCATAAAACATAAGATTTGTTGTTTTCTTCCATTTATCTGTGTACAAATGTGCCTGCAGGAAGTCCAGGCTCTGTGGCTCTTTTGTAAACATGTGATGTCACAGGTCACATCGTCTATAGAAGTACCCCCTAAAATCCTCAAAAATAAAATCCTGAGATTCCCAGAACACAATGAAGTCACAATGGGGATACACCATGCCACATTTCGAGCACCAAAAATGTCAGAAGCCCTTTTAGAAGTTGCATTGATGAACTAGTTTTCTTTATAATTTGGGTGAACACAGAAAGGTTTCCTATAAATGGGATTTGAACACGCGACCTCCGGATTAACGTACATGTGCTACTGAGCTATGTCAGAACCCATTCAACCTTACAAGCTGTTCAGCCAGGAATCCGTCTCCTGCAAAAACGTGGGTGGTATATTGACACCATTGGTGTTGTCACATATTATATATTCCAACAAAAGAATCAAAATTTACATCAGGGTGTTAAAATAACACTGACTTCTGCAAAAACAATAGAATTTGTGCTATTTCACAAGCTATGGTGTTAGATTCTCTGTAGTGATAATAGTAATAATAATAAGCCATTTTTATATAGCGCATATCACCGTTGGGTCCCTATGAGCTGTAAAGGGAAAGTAACAACTGTACAAATTAAACAGATATGTTTTCACACGGGTTTTGAATTGTTCTGAAGTCTTGGCCTGTTTAACAACCTCTGGAAGAGTGTTCCATAACTGAACTGCTGCATATTGGAAAGAGCGCGAACCATACTGGTTGTCAATGCAGTTGTACCTCACAACTTTCCCGCCTTTTATAATGCAGCAATCCTGCGGCAAACGTCATGTACCTAATGTATGATCATAGTCCTTGGCTAATAGAGATAATGCACCAGACTATAATTATGTCTTACCTCGGCTTTGTATACTTTGGCAAGAATTATATAATGTTGTCAAGCTCAACGGAGCTAGAACTATAACTAAACTCAGTAGTAGACCCCAATTCAACTATCTTTATAAAATTACATTTAATATAAAACTCCCTTGAGAAAAAGACATGTACTTGCAAGTTTTAGTTGGAAAAATGTACAGGGTGGTTGATTCAACAGCAGTAAATCGTACCACAATAGTATTAAAATTAATTTTATTTAGGTTTAAATAAGTAATAATTAAACGGTTTTAGTATGTTTCAACTCTACCCTGACTCTTGGTGAAGACCAAAAGCAGGCTGGAGTCGAAACGTCGAGAAGCCCGATACGTACGTCCGATAAAACAAATGGGACATAGGGGTGTTGCTGCATAATTATCCTTTACAAGCTGTCTTTATAATTATAGCGCCCTCTATAGCGCCGACTCCATCCCAATATCAGTAATCAGGAATTACCCGCAGTGACGCTCGTACTAAATTAATAATAAAGTTGTTTTTCTTTATTCGTACATCCATAACAACTAAAAGTAAAGTTCTATTTAAAATGACACATCATTGTTCGGATTTTATCGGGCCTTATTAAATCTTTCAGATATTGTAATGTGCCTTTCTTTCCAGTCACAATTATTCAGGCACTTCATTTCACAAAACAATACAATACAATAATAATTATGATCTCTGCGCGAGTCAAAAATATACACCAACATCTAACAATACTAACAAAAATAGTAACAATAGAAATCGGCAAACTTATGCTCTCTTCTTTATAAATTAGTGTGGAAAATGTAAATAAAACTATGAAATAGTGGATCAAGGACTTTGTATTTACCTTTTTCAGTAAGCGCGCCCTCAGCGTTAAAACCCTTACAAAATTAAAGGTATTCTTGTCAACCGTTATGATTATGATCATGACCGATGGTTAATGATAATAAACTTCTCCATTAAAATTTAATTCCAGAAGTTTGTGGTTCCTGATTCATGATCACAATCAGATTTAAGTACATAATCTCTACAAGGGAACATAGTTCATTGAGAGAAAAATAATGCGTAACAAACATCCGAGTCGATTTGTTTTACAAAATTTCGCTGGTTCTTTTTATACCAAAACAAAATCATTCACAGCTACATTTATGAGTTACAATTTTTGACGAAATTAAGAAGATAACATTGATATATTTTTCCAATTCAAACGCATTTACGTGTGGAAAACTGCAATAATCCCATCATTTTAACAACATAACTGCATCGGGGGTTATTATTTTGCTTGGGTTTACCCAACACCGATTTCAGATGTACTTAGTGAGTTTCCTGGTCCTAGGTTCGTGTCACGCTGAGTGCTCTGGTGGTAAGCCATCTCTCAATCACGGTGTCTTGCGATTCCTACCGAGAACCCATCATGAGTTGCCTGACAGATGTTGAGGGCGCCCTGTGTAACAGTCGACTCAAAATGTCTGGAGCTAACCAAGTAAATAAACATTTTCACAGTGCCGTATCTAAGGAAATATAGGAGGGCACAAGGGGTTGCACCATTTTTCTAGAGGGGCTCTTCTGGCCAAATTTCCATTTGCCTTTCTCTTAAACAAGCCCCCTTTCAGTGCATTAAAACAAATGCAATTTACTCTTTATATGAAAAAGTAATTATAAGAACATCTTGTATTTAGTGTAAAAACAAATTGTCTGCGTGTAATGGAAACATAAAGATTATCACTCTGTAGAATTTTACTCCGGAAATGTTCAATCCCAGAAGACCAGATTTCAAATGGTGGTGGTGGAGGGAGGGGGGGATACGGATATCAATAAGGGGGCACTTGCTCCCGTGCCAACCAACCCCACCCCCTCCCCCTGTAACGCTACATTTTTTTTTCACAACGTAGTGTAAATTGCATACTATTGCTTCAAATTTTTTCCACCGATTATTCTGATCTGAATATTGTGCCGTCATGTAATAAGTTCTTGCCACAGCAGCTGACTTTTCTACAACCCCCCCCCCCCCCCCCCCTTAACTTAAATAAGGACGAAGGAAGCCACAGACGCAGCCCCAAATTAACTCATCTGAAAGGGCTCAGCTTATTGGAAACAACTATGGAAACAACAAGCCATATCAGACCATGAACATACTCCGCAGCTGACAAAATGCAACCAGGAAATGAGACAATGGTTAGACAGGTAGTAGTGAGAGAACATTACGCATGCAGTACACCTTCACCTTGATGGTGAGCATGGAGCAATCTAGTTTATTGTTCCATGTAGTGAGAGAACATTACACAGAGTCCACCTTCACTAGTGGACAGGGATTAGTGAGAGAAATGCTGTCCACCCTCACTGGTGGACAGGTAATAGTAGTAGTAGTAGTTAGAGATCATTACGCAGTCAACCTTCACAGTACTAGTAGTAGTAGAGAGAGAACATTACGTAGTCCACCTTCACTGGTGGACAGGTGGTAGTGGTGAGAGAACATTATGCAGTCCACCTTCACTGGTGGACAGGTAGTAGTGGTGAGAGAACATTATGCAGTCCACCTTCACTGGTGGACAGGTAGTAGTGGTGAGAGAACATTATGCAGTCCACCTTCACTGGTGGACAGGTAGTAGTGGTGAGAGAACATTATGCAGTCCACCTTCACTGGTGGACAGGTAGTAGTGGTGAGAGAACATTACGCAGTAAACCTTCACTGGTGGACAGGTAGTAGTGGTGAGAGAACATTATGCAGTCCACCTTCACTGGTGGACAGGTAGTAGTGGTGAGAGAACATTATGCAGTCCACCTTCACTGGTGGACAGGTAGTAGTGGTGAGAGAACATTATGCAGTCCACCTTCACTTTTTGAACAATTTACTTGAATCTAAGTTTTCCCAATGCGGAAAAGAAACGAAGTTTTTCCGTTCAATTGATCGCAAATTTTTCGGCATGTTTGCTCCCAACCATCAAGTTAAAATCGAGGGTAAAAGAATAAGTCCTTGCATATCAAGATTCAATATACAGATAATTGGTTTGTTTCAATGTTGGTCTACCTTGCATTGATTCATTCATGGTAACTATGGGAATGTGTCTTTGTACGTGCAGAATAGCAGAAGACGGCTTCTATTTTATTATTATTATTTTGTTAAAATCGTGTAATTTTGAAAAGATTGTCAAAGGGTGAGTAACATGTTGGTATCTTTATCTTGGTTTAAACAGTATGCAGAAATAACACTCACTGCCCAGTAGGGGCACACCCACAGTGTATGGGGGAACATTCCACCTCCCACCTTCAAACAAGGGGAGTAACAACAACTAAATCCCTCAACAGTAACCTCTAATCCTTCCTGTGTTTACTGAAATCGGTTTATCAGTGTTGATCGCACGGCAGGTATCTACTGAACGTGGATAATCTATGCGGCTAATCGATTTCAGAGGGACCGAGCAATGATTGATGGTGGCAGTTAGCGGCAGCAGGTCGAAATCTTCTTTCGAAATCTTCTTAGATCTTCTTTCTAAAAAAATAAAATAATGAATTCTTCGCAAACAGCGTTTCTGGAATGGATTAGGGTTTCCATAATAAAATATACCGGAAATTCACACACAATGAAAGTACGTACCCGCCCACAAAATGTATTTACTTTCACTACCTCTAGTTAGCAACAATCAACATTTACACAAGGTGAAATGATCACATTAATCATTCAAAAAGCTCACGACAGCCTCACCACCTTAAGTGACGACTTTCCCTTCCCTTTTCATAATTTTCTCTTTTTATCAGTAAAAAGTTCAGTTTATATCAATTCCTACCTTCACCCTTCCCCCCGACTTATTTTAATCTTACATGTTTTCTTTGTGCAGGCCTAACCCCTTTTAAGCCTTGCTTGTGATAAATTTGCATAATGGAAGTTAAAACATTGAACAGCGCTAAAATTGAAGTCCGTAAGACGAGATTAGGCTACCGGTTCCACTGCAGAACAGCCCGTGATCAATGGTTGATGACTTAGATAAAACAAAGCCACTTTCTCTATAAGGATAAAGTGAGGTGTGCTATTATGTACTTCATCATAATTGCAGTCACTTGCTTCATCATAGTTCAATACCCAATAATCATAGCCATGATGCACAAACTAATGAAAATTGAACTGCATGAACATCTTCACAGATTGAATGCGATGCAATAGTCCGCTTGTAAATAAAAACCAAACAATCTACGCTCCTTTTATCAGCCAATACTACACGAACACGATTAACATTGGTGCTGATTGTATACCGCGCGGAAAGAGATCGAAGTTGCATCACTGCGCATGGCATCAACCAAAGCATGCCGTGATAACCCATAGATTGCTGAACACCAAAAGAGACGCAAGGATCATTAAATTCGTCCACCAAGCACGGACGGACGGATGGAGGTGAAAGCCGGGAGTGTTACAGCTGTGGCGACGTCGTGCGGCAAAAGCGGGCGAGAGACGGCACAGTGGGCACGTTTCTTTCTTCTGTCATAACCCGCTGGTTTGTGGTACTACGTGGGTGTGATTAATCTCTAAGCCTCTCCAGCAGCAGGCTTGCCATTTACACAAGCAATGAAGTCAAGCAGATATGGATAGCACGAGTGCCGAGTCACAAAGCACTGAAATTTAGTGCTGCATTTAAAATACTGAATGTCGTAGACTATCGTTTCGACACGCATCGTGCTCAAACTTCATTTTAAATAAGAGAAGTGGATCTCTACAACTGATACAAAGGTTATTGCTCGGACTTTCTGCATACAGCGTGACGACACAATGGAGATACCGGTGTATACGCTGATTTTGACGGGTCACATTCTGGCTCTGTGGATGCCGGTCGTTCGATCTGGTTGTCTACAGGATCTCCAAAGCTTGAGTCTTGGTTTAGCACAAACTTATATTCCCTTAAAGAACGAGATGGAGAAAAGCTGTAGGGATCTCAGCGAGGGAAAAACCGACCAGTGTTCAGAGGAATGCGATGAGAAGGTTCAAGATATCATGGATTATTTTACTACATACTTCACTTGCGATTGTTCCGATCTTGGTGATACGGGATTCTACACGATGGAAGAATGCGCAGCAGACCGGGTGCGCCTCGGAGTTTGCTCCACGCTCAGGAACTTTCTAGCTGAGATGGTGACAACACAGCAGACCAGCACGACCCCTACCATCTTCGAGGACGGGAAGATGCCATGTGACATGGCGCACAGGCACTGCCAGGAGGACAGCGACTGCATGGCCCTTCTGGAGACCACCATCAACGCATGTTCAGGAGGATGCAGTAGAGACTGCAAATGCAGTGTGGATGCTCTCCTGGCGTTACGTCATGCCCAGAGTCTTTGGGGATGTACTGGATGTCGCGATGGCGATGAAGGGAAATGGTGCCACTGGTCAAAACTCTGCATGGATACAGAAACCTTGGAGACCCACAAACCAGGAGGAGAGCAGTCTAGTACTGAGAAGACAACGGGGACAAAAGGTGGGAGTGTCAGGCAGTCGGGGAGAGGGGGCAACGGCGCTTCCCCACAAGGTGGTGTTTTCGTGTCATCATTGGGACTATATATCCTCATTTGCGTCAGCTTGTCCATCCTTTTCGTTTGATGAACAAAGACAACTTTCTTTTACGAATGATTGAAAATCATGACTGAAACGATTTTATGTTCCAATCGCTCATGCAGAATACATTCATGAAATAACATGTGTGTGAAAACAATGTATCGACCTATAGGGGTTGCAATATATAATTATACCGGGGAACTATGCAAGTTCGTCTTTGGAAATCTGGAGGAACTGTAAGCAGTGACACAGATTCTAACCACACCAATTCATCAGTCATCGACGTGTACCTTTGTACGTGAGGATTCGACAGCTCTCCTTGAGTATAATCATTGCATTTTAAATGTAAAAATAACCATGAATTTCAAATACAAACCTCAGCATTATATTGCCAGCTTTTGAAGCTTTATCAAAAATGTGTTTTGCAAAGATGTTGACATGTTGACTAACAAAGCGCACTTCGCTATTCCGCTGCTTATTGGGTTCAATTTCGTACAGCTGCTCTTGCAGTAAAAGAAAATATTGCTACCGAAAATCATCGGCTGAGCATCAATAAACAGGGCACCAGTTCAAAGCACTGATTAATGCAACCTTGTGTCTTGGCTGGTAGTCTGTTTTTGCTGAGCAATTTTCTCCCGCTAAGCAAATTTGTACGCACGAATAGCTCTTTGAGTGTGTTTTGGCGATCGGGATATTCCAATTACTATTTCGGCTGACAAACCCTCATGCCAAAACCAAAACAGTCGTCGATCACCACAGTCAAACGTACCAATGTTAGGTAATAAAGATGGTGTACACATAACAATTTACCATCAAATAAATCCACGTTGAAATAATCTTCATACGTTATTTCAGACGATGTATACAAATGCAGATAACTATAAAAATATAGTATACCAGTTATACTTACATAAAAGTGTTGTGAAACCAGTTTTTAAAGACAATAACAACACTATTTCAAGGGAAGATACTCGTTCAATGAAAGAAATTTCATTGCTTTGTTAGTTAGAACAACGTTGATAATTTCTACTGAAAAAGAAATGGTTCGAAGAAGAACCACGGCCGAGTGTTCTCTCAATGTTTCGTTTGTGGTTCTAAAAAGAACCACAGGTTTTTCCCGTTAGAGATTTCTTAATTCATTTTGTCATCGAATTTACTTGTTCTTCAATAATTAATCTTCACCGTGCAAAGATTCAAATCTTAACTTCTTGCTCAATGTTGGTACGTTTTGGTGTCAAGATTTCCGACTTGACTTTTTCGTCTCTAAAATAAACGTGCCTGATAATTTTTAGAGGAACAATGAAACAGGTTTCATATTCATAATCTGAGACATTGACTAATTGTATCTTTTGAACAATGAAAGTATTTTACTCGGAATTATCATCTGAGGATGAAACTGTAAATAGCATACTTTACAAACAAAATGTCTGCTTTTAGAATAAGAACCTTTGCATGGTGGAAACGCAACCTAAGGAACGCCTATAGAGGAGTGTGCTAAACCAAATAGTGAAATGATTTGATGGCGTTGAAGAAACTGTGGTTAAACAAGTACTCGTGTTGTTTCAATCAGTGCAAAATAGTCCCCCTGATTTTCCATTCGGATTGTTCTTATATTGTATCCAACCTTTCATTTTACACTGCTGTTTAAATGTTATTGTTAATTTTGTTTTGTAATGGACACGATTTCCCAAAGCATTTTTTATTTGATGATGGGACGGTGGCCTAAAACTATAAGTCGATGACACCATTGTAGGCTAGTAATAGATTTAATAGTAAGCGCTGTAAGATTACACCAGTTTATCAGACGTATTACGTTACCGCCTTACGGAATGACGTTGTCACGATGCGTTCTTATAATATCTGAATCGATATGAAGCTTTAATGCAGCAGTCTGACATTTATAGATCGCCTAAGTTTAGCATACATCAACCTTGCTCTTGTGATCATGCACTGGTATGACTAAACATACCACAAAAATTTCAATTTTTAAATGCCCCAGTTCTCCGTTTGTAGTCGACACAAATTCTCCACAGCTTTGATTGTTGTGGTTTTATAGCCTGACCGGTTTTGGGGCATTTTCCCATGTTATACTAAAGCCGCCTGTACTAACACTCTCGTTTTGAAATAGCCAGAGATTGATTGTTTCCGCGAACCATGGCATTTGTAGGTTACATAGAATATATCGCCGGCAGTCATTTTGTTTTCATTTTTTTGTAAAGAATCTATAAATCTTCGTCCCAGAGTTTCACTTTATCGAAATGCACCAATTTTATTACGCTGACATAGAGAGCAAACAAATGGCATTGAAGTTTTAATGTAACAATTAATAACACGATTCATGTAATTTAAATTAAAAGTTGAAACCCAAACATGTTCAGATATTGAATACAATATTGTGTTGTCACCCATAACAATGCGTCATCGTTGACAACCGAAACACATTGTAGGGGATTTTTAATAAAACCAATGCCATTTTTGCTTATCCATTGTACGCTGATTGCCACAGCTTCAAGCGAAGCGATAACAAATTCATTCTGAGAAACGACTCGCTGCAAGGAAAGCCCCAGATGGGGGCAAAGTGAGTCATATCACGTAAAGGCCTACCGTTGATCGCGCCGTTGGTTCGGGCACATAACAGGCGCAAGGCTGTGGCTTCTCTGTAGTAAATACAGCGATCGATGCTGCGTGACAGCACTTAGATTTTTTTGCACGCAGGGAAACGACGAGCCAAGGTCATGCATAATTCACAATTGCGTTTAAGGCGACATTTAAAAAAATTGTAATTTCCAGGGTGGAATGGTTGTAGGCCTAGACCGTGCGGTACAAGCCATGACCCTACATGATTAACTTGCCTTCAAGGCACTGCACACATTTAGATATGTAGGCCTACTAGATGATGTTGGAACTTTTTACAACACAACTTCCAATTCGCAACAAATCTTGTGTAAACTATACTTCATGTCCTTTGAAAATCCATTATTTAAACCTGAATGAACAAAAGATCATTGTTTTCCCTTTAGATTATTTACCACAACCTGCATTTTCCTGAGGTTTAATGATGAAATGCGTAGAGTACAATATCAATCTGGTGTGAATAGCGAAGAGGGGGTGTATCCACGACGGGTGAGATTGACTGTCCCCTTTGCAATAACATGACAATTATGACTATTTTGTCAATGTTTGGTACTCGGTGAAGATGGCACCACAACCTTCGTTGTTCACCCACACTGTTCATGGTGATCAAAGCGAGGCTTGGTGGTACAATAGCAAGGTCCCTGTTTTATTTGATGAAAGTCAATGATCGTTATGGTATACTATATAGGCCCATAGGGCCGGACTTTATTCAGCCTTGTTTAAGGAGTAGCTAAGCATGCATGAAACAATTTCGCGTACACCAGAGTAAGGTTACCAGCCAAAATATCACATCACAATTAATGTATTTGACTGGTTCACTGTTCAGTTTTGCTTAGCAGACAAACTTTTCTTTTTCTGCTGCAGCAGCTGTAATGAATTTTATACTCGTTTGGCATTTATTACGTGATAAAATGCATTGAAGGAGTCTGTAAAAGCAAAACACTCGAGATCTAAAACAACACTCAAACAACCAACATTAAAAAGAGTAAAAACAAGTATTTGAAAGCGAACTGCAAGTCAAGTTGGTTTGACAAACACTACCAAGAACAACCTTCAAAAATATGCAATTCTTAGAGAATCTCATGACTGATAGTGTTACCATAAAAAACATTACCTGTGATGTCAACTTACCTTGAAACTTGAGACTATATCATGGACACTAGATGGCTGCATACTTTTCAGGTAACTCATTGTTCTCGGAAATGTGCGCATGCTCAGAATTATGTAAATAATGGAAATTTACCTGGGGTTTGTTTTCGCGTCCGTAACTAGAATTGGCCAGTGGTTTAATAATTTCTGGCCAATGACCGAAACCATTATAGACCTTTCTTTTGTTGATAAACAAAGTGCGCCGGTTGGCATGGACGGCCGAATGTTAGCAAAACATTCAATCGTGTTAAAAAATGTTGTGACCAAATTCAACATTTTCTGTAAAGATTCATGAACGGAAATACCTTCCATGATTGGTTGATTTGTTTCCAACAAATTCAACACTATTTTTGAATATTTGTGTAACACTGCTACAAACTGTGGCAATCTGTTTTTGACTTGCAGTTATGGCTTTCCATACTTTTCCAACCTGGGTTGGCAAAACTCGGGCTGTGACGTTGCAAAAGAAAGGTCTATTGCCGGGCTACAGCCGCGAAAACGCACCATGTCTACCGCCACCACGTTACTGGAACAAATGTTTAAAAGATTAATTTCATGAACTAGACGTTTGGAATGCTTGTGCTTTACTTTCAGTGTACATTGAGAGAATGATGAAAATGGAATTTAGCAGAATTGTTTTGATCGTTTTCCAAATGGTTGTTAATGTGTCTTTATCATTGAGCGTACTGGCTGCCAATTCTTAGGATACAGGAATTAGTGTCATCACAGCCTCGGTTTGGCAACATAGCGTGCAAGGAAGACATCATGGATGTTTGATGATAACAGTTTTAGAGGCGACAGAGAAATTGAGAGTGACGAGCAGTATGTGTTCGTTTTGCACTAGTGTAAAAACATATTGGATTGAAATTGCATTCTTCAAAAACGAATGGTAAAAAAATAAAATTGAAACTTACAATTTCAAAATGTACATTCAGACTGTCTCAAAGTGAGTGCAAGAGCGAGTCTTAATTCAAATGCTGCGTGTGTAGAGTAAGAGGATTGGTGATGCCAATCATTGGTCTGAGACGGTCGGAGGTTGGTTATAAACAGGGGTGTGATGTCAGATTCCCCACTCGTCTACATCCGCCCTTCCCAGCTCTCACCAACACCCCTTCCCCACCCCACCATCCCCTCCCCACCCCTAAACAACACCACCTCTGAACCACTAACCAACACCCCTCCCCACCCCTCAACAACGTCCACTTCCCCCACCCATCAACAAAATATATAATTACCGGTTAAATACAAACAAAAGAAAGTGAAGAAAGGGTGAGCTAAGATGAACAGAAAGCTGATGGAGCATTAGAGGTTAAAGCAGAGTGCTTGAAAAAGGGTGAAATTATTTGCCAAACGTTTTTAAGATGTGAGTAACTTTAACTTACTGCTTTAACTAGATTTTAGTATAGATTGAATTTTAGGTGGTTGTGTGCGTGTGACTGTGCTTGTATGTTTAGAATGAATATGTATTCATCTTAAGATATTTTTTGAGGATAAAAGGGAATTAATACGGGTTTCCTGTTGTATGACTCCATACTGTGGAATAATGTTGCGGTTTGACAAATACAGATGCCAATAAATCGCGTAGATCGACGGTTGTTGAGAGCTGAACCTAGCGAAGTGATAAACACTATACATTTTGTCGCGAGCGATCCTCTCCACACGTCCGTTAAGAACCGGGGCTCCGGGCCAGGGCTAAGTAATCACCGTATGCCCCCGAAAGAGAAGTCAACCCCGCGGGGATGGGGGACGATCGAGCATCGGAGTGATTCCACAACCTTGATGTTAGAATGCGATCCCACGAGCGGCTGCCCCTGCTGGTGGCAGTGAAATCTGTTAATCATTGCGATTTGACGGCACAACTTGCCTGTGGCGGGAATCTAACAGTTCAACAAACCCTGTTCCTTGCTCTACACTACTCCCGTCTTCCCATTTATCCCGCTCCAACAAGCGCTCTTTATTTGATGTGCCAGAAATCAAGATTTGAAAAGAAAGGGTTTATGACTGCACCCCCCCCCCCCCCCCCCCAACAAAAAGAAGGGGGGAAACACCCCCGTTTTTACTCAATACCGTGGGAACGCTGCATCAATAATCGCGAAGCAATCGTTGCCTGCTGCCCGGGAGAAAACTGACGGGGTAACGTGGCCTCTCCAACAAGCTGCCTGACACGGATATTGCGTCCCGCCGGCGTTGGATCACTCGGGTGTTATCAAAACGCTGAAAACAGCCTCAGATGCCGCTTGGCATGTTCACTGACCTGACAGAATAAATGGCAAGAAAAGGAGCCCTTCCTATTAAGTCATGAAGTCAGCTTATTGCCAACCTCCAATCGCAATAAATGTTAACGTCATCCAGGAAATAAAGCGCCGAGGGTCCGTACGGTTCCAGGGACACTTTAAATGTTGAATGTAGGCTTCGGGCTTTAATCTATAGAATATACATCGTAGCATTCCGAAATAAAATGATTTTTTTCCCCATTGTGACAAGTTGATGTCATACTGCAATTTGTAGGAATTTGTACATAGCTATACGCCTCTTAGTATAACGAAGTGATGTAAGCAGCAAGTTGAGAAACCTAGAGTTGACGTGTTGAATGTTGGAAAATTGATATCTCGATGGCATTTAAAGATAAAATTATTGGTTATTTAAATTAAATTCATTACAAACACGCAATTGCAAGACGTTTTTAATTAGGTTATAACTTGGTTATGAAATAATTACTTTAATTATTATCATCACGCTATTGATATTTGGTTCCTCCTTGTATTCTTTTCTTGTGTTCTCTTCTTTTTAACTTCCATCCTCGTTATCAGTGACATTGATTTGAATTGGTGTGAGTTCGATTAGCTTCCTACGTTATCAGTGACATTGATTTGAATTGGTGTGAGTTCGATTAGCTTCCTACGTTATCAGTGACATTGATTTGAATTGGTGTGAGTTCGATTAGCTTCCTACGTTATCAGTGACATTGATTTGAATTGGTGTGAGTTCGATTAGCTTCCTACGTTACCGAGTCAAGTCACATCGACAAGCCCAGACAAGTGCTAAGCCGGCGAAAGACCATACGCTTTCTCGTGTTAGTCGTGTAGGGCAGCTCAAAATGTCAAAGATCATTGCTCACCGGTTATTTAATTTTCCCCAACAATTTTAACAGAAATATTGTTTTCCAAGTAAGTGTTTTCATATAAGTTTAGACGCCCACTATTTTCGTTTTGAGGTTGAGTGATTACAACTACTGCTCATAGAGTACTAATCTCAAAAGCTAATTAACAATTATTCTTAACAATCTAGCACTTCACCTTCTGTCGTGACGTCACTAACCCGGGTCTGCCCCCCCCCCCCCACCCCCAGTAGTGATGGCTGACCCCAGTCGGGTTAGCTACCGTAGTGACGTCATGGGTCGCTCGAACAGGAAGACCCGGGGGACTCAGTCAGAGAAGCTACTCACATGCATTTTGTTTGTGAGACGATTTTCATACTTGTAGGCCTACACTCTAAAACTATACTGGGTCACAATTGACCCGGAAATCTTTCTTGGTCAGTATGACCTGGATTCCATGTCAAAATGACCCGGAAATGGGTCAAACTGACGTAGAACTCGAGTCGGAACCCCATTTGTTAACCAGTTCAAAGGTCAGCCTGACCCAGAAACGGGCCAGGTCCCCTTGAGACCCGGAACCCGGATCAATTCCGACCCAGGAGTTTTGAAAGTGTGGAAAACATGGCCTAGTTACTTTCGTGACTTTTCTATATACATAGTATACCCTATAGTTATAGCCATGAGTTGCTTCCCTTCACCCAGGTATAAATAAGTATTGGCAATTGTTGAGATAATAGTATTCTTGAGTCGATTTCTATAATCGTCTACCAGGGATAACATTAAAGCTATACGCAATTCCTTCATACAGTTACAGTTGAATTAGGACATTTAGCCATGAGTTGCTTCCCTTCACCCAGGTATAAATAAGTATTGACAATTGTTGTATTAGTATTCTTGAGTCCACAAGCCATAATAGAGTAGAGGATTTCTATAATCGTCTACCAGGGATAACATTAAAGCTACACACAATTCCTTCATACAGATACAGTTGGATTAGGACATTAAGCCATGAGTTGCTTCCCTTCACCCAGGTATAAATAAGTATTGGCAATTGTTGTAATAGTATTCTTGAGTCCACAAGCCATAATAGAGTAGAGGATTTCTATAATCGTCTACCACTACCAGGGATAACATTAAAGCTATACGCAATTCCTTCATACAGTTACAGTTGAAATTAAAAGATGTCCAAAATACACGTCGAGAACCGATAGCGCCATTGTTATCGAGGGCGTTGCATTATTATAAATTCACATCCACCGTTTGTTTAGTAATAATTTTGCCAAGCATGGTTCGTTAAACGCATACCTGAACTAGCATTGATTGCATTTTCCTCAAGATTTTATGACTATTTTTATATTTGTTAATGTTTAAAAATCAATTAATTCAGGGGAGTTGGTATTTATATTTTGTTGATTAGTATCTATAGAAATACATTGTAAATACTTAAATATGCAAATATAGATATAAGATAGTAACATGTAGTAATTGGTATTATCCATTCATATATACAGTGTCAATTTAAAGGTATGACTACTCATCGGGGTTTTTTTGAAGAGTAAATTCATATGAGCTTTCATGCAATCAACTTAATACAATTACACCTGCTTAGGCAGTCAAGCTTTCAAGAAAACGGCAAATTATGTGTTTTTGAATTAAAAGACACGTTTACTGAAATGTAGTTTTGAAATGTTGTCTTTGTGAGTGGCAACATGGCCATCAAATGCCTTCAAATTAACCACGTGACTTATCTTGTCGAATCAGAGACCAGCTTTAGCTAGGATGATTTGAGAGTGGCCGAGTTGTATATTTACTCATATACCTCTATGTTTGTCCAGATGTGGTATTTAAATACACAATATAGTTTTAAAAAGAAATGTAAAATTAACATAATGGTGGCATTGGTGAATCAATAAGGGCAGGTGTACTTCAGACTCGATCATCGTCTTGTCTCCTCCCATTGGACAACCAGCAGTGGGGCGTTCCCGCCCCACACGCCCCTTCACTCACATCTCGTGGTTCGCCATTGGATCACATTGCAATAAGTGTAAAAACTAGCATCATAATAAACACGCTGTGTAACCGTTTGATTGTCAGTGATGATTTATATTGTATACTAAAAAATAAACATGCAGGCCATGTGATCATTTTTCTTAATTAAAGGCCACATGATAATGACTGGTAAAACGTTGTGTTGTATCTTATATTCCATATTGTGAATAAATACATATTACTATATAATGAAACAAAACAGTGTATGTCTCAGTTTTTAAAGTCTTTCTACGGAAGCTTCAGTTTACCTTCTGCAATTTTATATATCCAAACTACACGTATTATCATAGAAAGAGATGTCATAATTTGACAAGCTGTCTTTCAGATGAGATTACCTTCAGAAAATAATAGCCACCAGACTGGGTTTTTTTTAAAACACATTTGTTTTACTACAGTGGACAGACAATCCAATTTCCAATAAACTTTACGCCCAAGCACACTTTTCCCCCCTGTCAACATGTTCAGTAATTAATTCTTTTCACATTCGCACTTGATGTGTTGCCGGCCAAGTGCCATCTCGTAGCCCCCTTAAAGAAGTGAACTTTTTACGCTAGCAGTTGGATGAGTGCTGCACAGGGATCATGATGGTGAGGGCCTGACCACAGCGATCAAGCATGCGGGTCGTCGTATCACTGCACTTAACCCCAATCTCAATAAAGTCACCTTTGGGTGCCAAAATGTCCTCTTTCAAATAGTACGTGAGATTTCTATATCTCCGTGAAACCTGACTGGTTAACAAAAATGCACAGTCACGAATTCTCAATCTCTGAAACATAAAGCTCAAAAGCTTGCGTCACGGGATTTCGAAAAATTGTTCAAACGTGGGTGAGTCCACAATCCACATGTTTAATAACTCGATTTGTATAAACTACACGTTCCTTTTACATCAGAAAAGTACAGGTTAACTTCTTAAATGGGTTGACGTATAATATCACAGACTAGGCCTTAAGGAGTTCGCAACTGTTAAGTGTGTGGAAATCAGTTTGTCTAGCTGACACACCGCAGCATCATGTCACGGGCGTTGTTTAGTTAAGTTTAGTTAAAGGAACACGTTGCCTTCAAATCTCATGAAATTTTACTGTTTGGAGGTGTTCCTTATCCTTATTAAGAGTTGTTCTTGCAATAAAACACCTTTAATGTGTAATAATTAGTGAATGGTGATTAAAAAAACAACATTGGCCTCTGACCCCTCGACATCTTTCCCGCGAAACGTATATGTATTTCCAGCCGTAAATACCATCGTCCATGTAATGGCAAAATGCGCGATGAATAGTAGTTAGGCTGTTGCCGTAGCCAGTGGCCTGGTAAACCTATCAGATGAACACTGGGTAACATACCATTCTCTACCTCTGAAGCTAGCACAGTATTGGGCCCGAAATTGCCAGCCGCGTATTCGCGGAATAACCAGCGGCATATTCTGAAAAATAGAACACATGCAGTACAGGGAGGTGAGTATAATATGGCTCATCTGTTCACCTCCCTGTGTTGCATGTATTCTATTTTCGGAATATGTGGCTGGTTATTCCGCGAATACGCGGCGTAGCTTCAGGTAGCTCGAACGTGTATGTAAACACCTACACCGTTCATATGTCAAAATGGATCGCCACAAAAAAAAAAAAAAATTTACGTGTCCAAAAAGAAGAAACCTCGTCAATCAGGGTAAGAAAACTGTCATGGGACTAACCGAGAGAAACAACCGGTGTTGTTTATACCAAATGTTTATTGTGGACAGGAGGGATGAGGACTTAGACACGGCACATCACAGCAGCACTCTGATCATCGTTTTATGACTGGAAATAAGACTAGTAGGAACTCGTCGGCCATTTATGGGAGTCAAAATCTTGACTCCCATAAATGGCGGACCGTGTTAGTTCACGAATAAAAGGAAAACCACACAGTTTTGAGGAATGTTTGTGTGGATCATTATATTCTACTTTTAAAACATCTTTCCGACCGTGTTCATTTCACATCAAACGCTTGTTATAGCCCAAAGCGCCCAATCCGAAGGCAACGTGTCCCTTTAAGCGCCCAATCCGAAGGCAACGTGTCCCTTTAAGTTTTAGTTTGGTTTTACCTTTATTGTACACAAAACTTAGTGCAAAAGGGAAACCCTGAACAGGCTCCATGTCCACGAGATGAAACCCTACACCAATCATTCCCCCTTTTATATATTATTCATGAAAACCTGTTAATAATAATAATTAGTGGGTTTATGTATAGGGCCAAATTAATTACCAATGATATATGACACATGTCTACAAACAGGTAAGGACCGCCTACCAAATCAGTACACTCTACAAACGCCCGGGTCATGACCTACATCCGGGTTCCGTGCATGAGACCGGACCCATATTATCTGTGTCATTATGACCTGGAATCTGTGTCAGTATGATGGAGAATCCGGGTTAAAATCCAAATTCCGGGTCAGCCAGACACGGAATTGTGTCAGGCCCTCTGGAACCCGGAATACTGATCACTTCTGATCCGGGAGTGTATGGAATTTTCAAAAGGTTTGTTGTATCACCAGTAGGCCTACTTATCTCTCAATGAGTTGTGTTGGTTCTGAAATAAAATATTGGTTTACAAATCGAGGTTTCAATCACTATCTTCTGATCTTCTTCTGAATAAAAAAAAATTAAAAATAAATTACAATTTGGCATAAAAGTTTCCACTTTGTGAAAATCCTCTGCAAGTCACGACAGGGAGCGCTGTTATCCCATTATCGCATGGCTTCAAAATGATTGCTTAGTTTCCCTCAGGAAAGGAAAGAGCTTTGAGAAGGTATAATAATCAAACAGACCGGCGTGCCAGCACTGCATGCATCGCTGCCACGCGGTGGTACACTTTGCTATCGTATGAAGATAGCTGTAATGCTATTACATTGCTAATAATGCAAACTGATATCGCGGTGTGGTAATACTTCACTCTCGTTATTGCTCACATTTCAAACCGTGTTATTAATCTATTTTCTTCACTGCGGAAGAAAAGTGTCATTCAGACCTCAATATTTATTGAATTTTCTGCCTTGGAAATAATGCTTCTTTGGTTACATCTTTAAATCAATGTTTTGGCTACATTAGGCTATGTACTGTTTGGAAATTTCATGAAGTATGGAAATAAATGTGAGTTTGAATTGAAAAACATTGATCTCAAAACTTCACAAAATGCAGCAGGAATAAAGTATTAAGCCCCTTTTCCCTCTAAACATTTACCAATGAAACTGACATGCCCTTTTAACGTTGAGATTAATAGCCTCGGAATCTAACCGTATGGGAAACCAACCCTTTAAAGGCTCTGCCAAATACACCTGTTTCAATATGGCGGTCTCGTTTGATTATACCATAGTTCTGTTTAAATTAAAATTCAAAATGCTCCCTTCGCTAACGTCTATACTTAGTACGTTATAAATTGTGATTGTCTATTCCTTGTATAATAACGGCTCCAATCGTGTTGCATGACAAATTGATTGTGATTTCCTGTTTAAGGTATTCTTGGTAGATTCATTATAGAAACTCACAAGTCTCGGTTGTAGAATGGCGCCACAAGGCAATCTTGTAACACCTCATAGTCTGGGACTCGGATTGTCCAAAGCCCACACAGCTACGACTTGGGACCAGTTTCAATGCTTGGACACAAATGTAACTAAGAGTAAGAGCAAAGCCGACCAGGGAAAAAAAATGAAAGTCAAAATACCATGTCATAATGATGTACAATTTGCAACCGATTTCCTGTATATCGTTGCTGAGCAGAGCGTTGTCTCAGACGCTATCATTAGCTAAAGCAGGTCTATGCAATATTGTGCATTTGTCTCAGCTAATAAAGAGCTGGTTAAGCACACAAACTAAACCGGAAGATTTGCACATGATACTTAACCGTCTCCGGGACAAGCAGAAGAACTGGAAGAAATGTTTACAGATCTGGAGAGCAAGAAGGTTTGTTTGTAGTTTGTTTGTTGGGTTGTTTGTTTGTTTGTTTGTTGTTTGTTGGGTTGTTTGTTTGTTTGTTTGTTGGGTTGTTTGTTTGTTTGTTTGTTTGTTTGTTTATTTATTTCCATATAATATCACAACTATAGACAATATGTTGGTGGTCAAAAACAAAAGCCATGTTCAATGTACACGCAGACAGCAAGGAAACTAAAACTGGAACCGAAATATTGGATTCAGTTTAAGCAAAATACACACATTTAGGACAAGAAATTTGGCCAGATTGAAACCCAGACTCAATAAAACAAAAGGAAAAGAAAGCAGGATCGGCAGCTTTCAGTAAACATAAAGATATTCTGACAGAGAAGTCAATACCAAACTGTCTTAAAAAAATGAAACTTTTCCACCAGTGTGTCTTGCCATCTATGACGTATGGAAGCGAAACATGGTCTTTGACTATAATGGAAAGGAAAATGCCAACAGGCCGAAGAATCATGGAACGGATGATGCTTGGCTACATAAGGAGATACCGCAACACAAATGCTTGGATCAGTGATCAAACTGAAGTCAGTGATGCAATAGTAACAACAACAATGATAACATGGAGATGGGAGGGACACCAAAACAGAACAAAACATGAAAGATGGAGGAAAATCACAATTTAATGGCAATCTCTCTCTGGGAAAAGAAAAAAACGTGGCAGACCTCGAGCAAGATGGAGAGATGAGATAGTCAGAGACGTGGGATCAACAGCTTGATAAAGATATACGTAGAACAGAAATACTTGGCACAGTTTGGGTGAGGCCTTCACCCAGCAGTGGGATGACATTGGATAATGATGAAACACACAAACATGCTAAGCACCGACAATTAATTTATTTACTTACAGCAAAAAAAGGAATAACCAGCAAAAGATCATGTAATGCACATGGTTTGTGACTGGTTCGATGCAGTTGTTTTCTTGACAAACATAAAGTGAGCAACAATTGCCTGAACAATGCGGGATTTATATATTATTGTTTTTCTTCTTCTTCTGTTTTGAATAACTTTTTTACTTTAACAAGAACCAGTTAAAAACAATTGTCATTTGGGTAGTATCTTGTTTGCTGAAGCAAGATTTGATTTACTTTGCTGAGCGACTTTTGTGCGCTTAAGCAGATCTGTTAAAGCCACATGATGAGCATCGATTTCATATTTTCACAAATGAGATTTATTTTTTTCTTGAAATCAAGAGAATTGATATAAAATCTACTCCCGCAAAATCCAATGCCATGCAGCCATTCAAATGTATTGTGCAATATTAGAGATAATGGTACTTTGATTAAACTACTGAAATATCTACAATTATTATTTATATACAATGGAGACAGTGGTAAACTATTCAGGCAAACTATATAGAAGGCTGTCTGGTATCAACTTGAAAAAGAGATACCCAACTGATTGAAAAAAGAGTCGAGGAAAAACTCCAATCCGACGATGCTATTAAATTTACGAGGTCTAATATTCGGCTGAGTTTCTAGACGAAAAGGCTCATCTTAGAGGGAGAGTCTTTCATAATTAGTGTACGGATATACCGCCAGTCGGTTCCATGACAATCGCTGAGACCTGAGCAGACCCGAGCCATCCAGGCGACCTATCATCACCGCGTGGCTGCAGTGATTTACCATACCATCAATCATTGCCTCCAACTCTAATTGGCAAGACTATACGGAATAATTTGCGGGGAAAGGGCAAAGTGAGGAGAAAGCATAGCCGGGGTTTATTATCTTTCTAGGCGTTGTTGTACGAAGCCGACCCAGGCACGGACACCAGTCTCCGGCACGTGTCTGAGGTTAGCCTTTGAGGGTCGGTCTCGGTTTGTCACTTTTGGTTAAAAGCCACAGTGTGCGTCGGTTGGTGTTAACTTACAAAATGAAGAGGCAATCAATTTTTACTTTTAACACAAATATTAATTTCACTTGCGATCAATTGTCATCGTTACATTTTCCCACAGACAGAATTTAAACGAAGCACGTTGTATGAACGTGCACAAAAACCCCAACAAAACATAAAGATTGTATTTGACAAAATGACTTGAGCGTAAGAGTTTCAAAAGATGCACTTGTCGGATTGAGTATATATAGTTTCTCATTAGTATAAAAACAAAACAAATGGTTCCTATGGTGTTCCATATGTGCCACTCCTTCCGTCGCCTTTTCAATTTTGTCCGTCGCCTTTTCAATTTTGTCCGTCGCCTTTTCAATTTTGTCCGTCGCCTTTTCAATTTTGTCCGTCGCCTTTTCAATTTTGTCTGTCGCCTTTTCAATTTTGTCCGTCGACTTTTCAATTTTCTTCCGTCGCCTTTTCAATTTTGTCCGTCGCCTTTTCAATTTTTCCATCGTGGGTCCACGTGACTACCAGGTGACTATCACATGACTCCGAAGGAAATTCGACCTTTGGGAGGCATACCGCAGTTGCCAAAATGTATACGTTGCTTCATCCACAGTCGCGAGACCAGATAACTACGATAATATCCTTTTTCAGTTCCATTCTTGATTTACTAAGCAAAGCCTGTACATAGACAGTATGGTTGAGGTATCCAATCATTTTTCTTTGCCAACAAATCATCACATGGTCATCATGTGACAGTCACGTGGCCGTTTCAGAAAAAAAATGCGCCTGAAAAATTGAAAAGGCGACGGAAGAAAATTGAAAAGGCGACGGAAAAAATTGAAAAGTCGACGGACAAAATTGAAAAGTCGACGGACAAAATTGAAAAGGCGACGGACAAAATTGAAAAGGCGACGGAAAAAATTGAAAAGTCGACGGACAAAATTGAAAAGGCGACGGAAAAAATTGAAAAGGCGACGGAAAAAATTGAAAAGGCGACGGAAGGAGTGGCACATATGGAACACCATAGGTTCCCGATATCAGCTAACGAAAAGAATTGTCTGTATGGTCCGATAATGAGCCTGAATATTTTAAAGCTGAGGTCATAAGTATGGTTAATAGCACTCTCAGTTCTGGACAACAACACGATGGCACTACAGCAAGACTCGTTCAGAAAATTTGTAAAACCCATTTCGATTCGCGCCAGGAACTTTGCAATTAACGTCTGCCCACGCTCTCCATAGCCACCCATGCTATTTAAGCCCCATGCTCCTGTAGATTATTCCTACGCACACCGATCTTTCATTAAAAAGGAAAAACAACCGCTCGCAGTTTAAACTCCCGCGGACGTTTATTGACAGAAAGGCCTAATTAATTTGAAAGACATGAATTTAGATGAACTGGTTTAAATGTTGGACACTATTATTCACAGAAGTGTAAGTCTGGCCATGGAGGTCTACCTCCATGGTCTGGCCAAAATAGATTCGACTAAAGACGTTCGCAGTGGGGGCCAGTTCTGAGAGGCCGAATTCGTGGCGGAATAAGCGGAGGTTTTGGGACCGCTGTTTACCACCAGTGAATCAGACGACCGATGGAAGAGCAATGATACAAGCAATCCTGTATTGAAACCGGCGGCTTCTCTTCCTTGACGAAAGAAGATGAAATACGGAGATCTTCAACCTGTCAATATTTAACTTTTGTCGCCAATATTTCACTTGCGAGGTAGGCAATCCGCAGCGATGTTTATACAGCGAGTGTGACCTCGGACAAGCGCGTCCCCACGGTGTCGAGCTCGATGCACGACTGGTATTTACACGGTACTTGTAAACACGTAACACAAGACGGTAGTTGTTAAATTACTTGATAAACATGGGATGGATTGGAACCGAATTGAGAATGAATCAATGGGGGACGATCTGGTGGCCCTCTCGAGAATAACATGGAAATGCAGACTGGGTAGGGACGGTAGAAATGAAAAGTAAACACGGATGGGGCGAAAAGGTAGTGTGGGACCTTTTCGCTGGATTAGCCTCCAAAGAATTCCTCTACCCGATTCCCGTCCAACATGGAGAAGAAAATCCTCCATGCTCCAAACACCACATTAAACTCATTCACTGTCTTGATATATATCTTCCTGACAGAGAATTGAGCTTACATTTCGCACATATCTCGCATGCAGTTTTTACCCGTTCAAATCACTGACACCAAACCGAAGCTGTACTAATAGAGAAGATAACCTGGGCCCAATCCATTGAAGCTAGTCGGCACAAATGTTTGCTTAGCAGAAACGGGGTTCCAGCCCAAATTCCCCATCATTCACATAGTTGTTTGTAACTGGTGCCCTACTTAAATGGTGAAATGTTTATGTAGGATGAGGTCCCATTTTCCCGGCTTCAGGTATAATGCATAAGGCATGGCTTTGACCTTGCAATGATTTCACGCATGAACAGTGCAGTGAGGCACCTCGAGCTCGCCATCTTCATGTGGATGCAGAATAATAATGTCAAATGCGTAGGCCCCTATTCCACGAATATTGGCGGACACGGTTTACATGCGTTTCAACTCATCTCGGTTTTGACTAAAAAGCAGAAACCTTGCGTGTTGTTGACTCATTGTTTTGCAATACAAACATCACAATGTAATAATTTTGAGTCTCGGACTAGTTCCGTTAATTATCTGTTGGTTGGAACATTAGATGGAGAAAATAATGACGTGTTTTTGTTCACAAACTGAATTTATTCTTCGCTTTGTCCTCTCGTTCCTTGCTTGTTCTGTCCATGATTATTTGTGTTCTACCAGTATGTCATCCAGTTCTTCACGATGAAACGTTTTTGTTTCCTGTGTCAAATCAATCTACCACAGAGGCCGTGTGGCCACAGGACAATGAAAGTCAGCATTCATTGTTCAATATGAAACAAGACAAGGAAAAGATGTAAGGAATTATACATGGGCTTTCCATAGTGCAAAGGTCAAAGGTCAGGGTCACCTGGCTATGCAGGCCATTGTTCATCAACAGATGTTTTTTAATGATGCCGCTTTTATGTTTTTTTTTCTTTTTCTGCACGTCATTGAGTCCATGATAATAACGACTTGTTTCATGCCGGTTCGAAGCAGACTGTTATCCCTGACGACAAAATGGCAGCCAAAGACAAAAGCTCGGTGCGCTTCATCCTTCCCTTTATTGCCAACTCGTCCTTGTACGGCCGCGAGGGACGTCCGTGAGGTCCCTGGATGTGCCACCTCGCACCTCCCGCATAATATCCATCAGATAATCATCGAGACCGTCACGTATACACAAAGCAAAAAATTGTCATTAATCTAGTCTTATAACGACTCTGATGCTATTGGACTCAGGTGGTTTTACGACTATAGACTGCACCACTAAACAATAAAACGTACTGCAAATTCACTCTGACATGTTCTATGAATTGGCGGGAAATGATGAAGCTACGTGTGGCTCCGTTTGAAGAAGAAAAATCAGCATAAGAATGCGCTTAAAACACAAAGTATAGATTGGTAATTCTTGGGGGAAACAAATTAATGTAGATCTGAAAGCTAACTGAATATCAAGCTAAGCCAGTACCAATCCTTCGGGGAAACATTTCCGGATAAAAGACGTTGACGAAATAGCATTTGAAGACCCTCTAAACAATCATTTACTTCGATTGCAAGCATTATGCATGAACAACCGCCCACAAAATCACTGACAGAAAATCAATAGTTTTTTATTGTTTTCACTCCATTGCGATCACGAAGCTCTGAGATAATTTGTTCACAGGTTGGCTGTTTGACTACTTATTGAAAACTGGAGGTACACATGAATTTTCTCTTTCAAAACCCATGATGTAACAAACACGAACGTCAACTAAAAACGGCCGTTTCTTTACCGCTTGCTATTTCAGACAGTAATTGTATCATCACACTCTCCATATTGGGGACATTGATATCCTCATTGGGGAAGTAGGTCTCAATCAGGGTAGAAGTATATCCCAATTGGAACAGTTTCAGTGTCACTGACGACCCGTAGTGCTAAGGTAACCGTGTGAGACAACACTTCCAACATATTTCTGTAAATATATCAAATTGTGTCCATTTCAGATAAATTGGGCATTGTCAAGGAAAACAAATATGGGGCGTGTATTTAACAATAGGCCTACGTCAATAATGCGTACAGTAGGTCTGTTGAGTTTTAGCTGAGAGACATTTATGGAGGGTCCACCTTATAAGCCAGACACACCATGTACAGACAAAATATTCCAATAATCACTTTTATTATGCCAATAATTACACCCGGACTACAAATTACTCTCACAACTAAAATTTGACATTCAGCATTGAAACTACCACACGTGCAACAATAATTAATACATTTGTCACGACAGTGAATTTCTTAGACTAACTGCGAATTCGTAATTGGGCATCTTGAAAGAGCCTGACGTCATGCACGTGACAGCCAAGCTTTTGAAGGAAGACTTAAAGGGACACGTTGCCTTGGATCGGACGAGTTGGTCTATAAAAAGCGTTTGTAACCGTTTGTTATGAAATGCATATGGTTAGAAAGATGTTTTAAAAGTAGAATACAATGATCCACACAAATATGGCTCGAAATTGCGTGGTTTTCCTTTTACTTTGCGAACTAACACGGTCGGCCATTTATGGGAGTCAACGAAATTTGACTCCCATAAATGGCCGACCGTGTTAGTTCACGATGTAAAAGGAAAACCACGCAATTTCGAGGCATATTTGTGTGGATCATTGTATTCTACTTTTAAAACATCTTTCTAACCATATGCATTTTATAACAAACGGTTACAAATGCTTTTTATAGACCAACTCGTCCAATCCAAGGCAACGTGTCCCTTTAACTTTTGCTGACACATATATGGCGATGGCTGAGGAAGAAGTGGTTAAGTCCGAAGGGCAAAAAAAGCGTAATTTTTATCGATTCCAGGCGGGAGTTCCAAAGAGATGCAGCACGATTGATTGAGATTATGACCACCACACTAAAACCGTCGGAATTGGGTGTTTCATGTTGTCTCCGTTTCGTTAATTGTCTAATATACAAATTTATAGTAGTTGTGAGACAAAATAGTAGCTTTATTGAGCGGGTCAACTACACGTCATCAGCAGCTTGCCCGTCTAAAAACAACGCCGACAAAATTTCCCCAAACAACAATTTGGACCAACCCCGTTGTGCAGTAATCATGCACAATGAGACTGACCATCTTGTTAATGTTAATGACAAACACAAGTAAATTCAATAATATCTTGCGACTTTAAGCTTTATTAATCCACTTCAATAAATATACTTAGACATTTTCATGGATTACAAATACTTCTTAAAAAGCCTAGCATGAATCAACTAACAAGCTATTTTGTTTTCCTTAAAAATAAATATTTCTTTTGTCTATTTATAACATAATTATTAAAATTATTATAAACAATATTTAAAGATTGTGTTTCTAATTACAAGAGAAATTCTGTGTCTTGTGTTTTTTATTTTGGAATAAAAGTGGTGTTTGTAGAAGTTCAACAAAACCAAACCTAGATCAAGGCGATGGAAAAAGAAGAATAAACAATAATACAAATGAATGAGCAGTGAATAGCTCTGTCTTCAATAGTTTCTTATCTGACGATGGAAAGTTTTATAATGAAAGAGTTTGTAGCTATATAGTTAAAGCTGAGCTCTATGGGATTTGGCCCAAGTCGTTTCATCCACTGTCAATATTTGTATATGAAAATGTTCAATATAGTAGCAAACAATCTGAAAGTTCATATATTATGAGTACCATTAAACATCTAGAGAGGAAAAGCATTTCTCCATTGATCTGTGAGCAGAATTTATTCCAGGTTTTGTGGGCTCTTTTATATGTCACATCGTCTATGACAGGTCAAGCCTCACCAGCCCCTCATTGCTCTAACCTACCCATCAATGTTAATCAACCCAACTGAAGTTGTAGGACTCATTAGATTCATTTGTTTAACAAAGCCAATTAGTGACACCAGTTGTCATTGATTGCTGGTTTTCTCGGAATATCCAACAAACAGCAATTAGCCCTGTGCGGTCTCTAAACTCTCTAGCTATAAATGAATAAATGAAGTGATGCATTTTCCCCCGAGTCAGTAGATTTTAATTATTAAACAACTTGCCATCAGGTTATTAGAAGGTGTGCATGAGGTTTGAACGAAAGTCTTTGTCTGGAGGAAAGTGGGGAAGGGGTGTGTCGTGCCCATTAGGGCCGGGAGGAAGTAGATATTATCATCTCCTTCTACCTCACTCCCTCCTTTTTGGGACTGGTGCTCAATTTTTATAAAGCCGGCAAGCCAACTAACTTGGAAACCCCACAAAAATAGCAGGAAACGGTGACCCATCAAATTAACGTGTAGTATCCAGTGACTGGTACCCACAGTCTGTCCCGAGCCAATATGGCTCAACACTCATCAGGCCGGTGTTTATATTCGGTATCATTGGCATTAAACGACTGAGAATATTTATTTCTATTCCCCCTAAACAGAGTCCATCGCTGACTCCCCAGCTCTCACCAGTAACCATTTGTACTCCTGGGTGGAGAGAAGCTATTGCTCAAGGACACAAGTTTTGCCACTGACCAGGACAGGGTTCGAACCCCCACTCAGAACTTCCAGAACTTGAGTCCACCGCCCGGGACCACTCGGCCACGACACCCCACCTTGTACTTTTAGGAATAGATTTTTTACTCGGCCCTTTCTGTTTTCCATCAATGCGTCTTGGGTTTGCTCCTTTAAAGTTTAATGTACACCTGATTGCAGTATGATTGCAGCGAACCTGGTTTTGTGAAATCAATAAGTTAGCAGTCATGCACACATATTTAACCCATTGCAATCAATACCACTACCATTAAGACAGTCAGCTATGCGAGCAAAGTAGAGTATTTATCATAAGAGACTGAAATCCAACACCTCAACACATGAACGCGCTATGTAAACACCGACTAATAACCAACAATCACCTTTGACAATTACCGGAGTAATAATATTATTGTGAGTTTTCATTAAGTTCTTGAGGGGAGAAATGTTTCCGTCGCAACCACGATCTCTTCCTTTCTTTCACGTACAGATGGTTTGTTTTCAGTGTTCACAATCATGCTTCGTCATGGTTTACACGTCTTCAAACAAAGATGATAGGTCGTTGTCTAGTGGTAAGAATAGCTGCTGTACATGTTGGTATCACATCTAAGATGTCTGTCAATTTGGGTTTTGGGGTGTTGTTGTTGTGTTTTGGGGTTTTTTTGGCAGCACTTGGAAAGCATTGAATAAACAGTGTTTATTATACATCGATGAAGGGCAAAACTAACATTATGAAATTCTTTATCCACACTGCTTCAGTCAGTTCAGTAGAATTGTATAGGCCTACGTGTATGATGGTTAATTCCACGTTACTCATGTTACATAAGAAATCGTGTATTCGTGACATTGTGGCTTTGTACTTGATTCAATTTGTTATAGTGGCAGCTTTCCCGATATTAAACAAACGAGAAGCATTCTGATTTGACTGTGGTCGATGCCGGTGTGGGTTACGGTTTGCAGTATCGCTTAATCTTGGTCCAAGGCCGTAGTTAGGTTAACATTACTATTGAGGAACTTGAAATATAACTCACTGAAAGGACAAGAAACAGTTGTTGTTTCTGCAATCAATCATTTCTTGAAGATAATGTTACAAAATCACACCGACCCGCTGTCGTATTCTTAAATGATGCCGTCACACATAAATATGTACATTGTACGTATGTACATTGTATACGCAGTTCGAGAAAAAAGAATTGGCCGTTGCAAAACGGCTTACCAACCCAGAGGACCAGTGGTATAAATGCAAAAATAGTTAACGGCCTGCACGAAGTTTGTCTTCGCCTGGCCATTGGTTGAACGTCGGCAAGGGAGGAACGAGACAGGAGCCTTGGGCATGGCTGACCATCCATTCCTCAGTGTGACTTATCCAACATGAGTCTCCTTAGTCTCTTGAAGAAGACAAGCTAAGACTGGTTGGAAAGAGGGCAAGACAATATCGGATTCTTGAAAGAAATAGTACAATTACCTCATGGTCTACTGCAAACCGAACCCTGGTATCGATCCACCATCACGCTGAGACTAAATTCTTCTAGGCTGTTTCTTCAAGTCGTAAAAGGGCAAAATATGTCACAAGATATCACCTTAGCAACAAAGATGCATATTCCTTACATAGATGAGTTTGGTCTTACAAATACACAATAAAGGTATGTAGTTTCTAGAATTTGTGAAGCAATTGGAAAGCAACTGGGAATTTTGATAACAAAAATTATGCTCTCAACATGATAGCATTGTTTTTACTCTCAAATTGTGTTGAATGATACGACCATCACAACTTGTTTTTGTCCATTCTACTGATTTGAAACACTTTTGTCTTTGTCAGAAGAATGTGCAAATTGAAATCTAAAATGAAAAGGATACTTCTCGAAAAACGTATCTTAGAGACAAGTTTTTAAAGATAGATACACGGCCTAAAATGAGTTTATCATATAAAGTTTATCATAAAGCTTAATTATAATTTATGTTGAACTAAAGTTTGTTTAACATTGAGTTCACTCAAAGAGTGTTTTCAGAAGAATGAGTTGTTTTCCATGAAACGATACTGGTGCCTCAGCTCCTGGTGGTACGGCAATAAGAAACACAGTATTGACTTATTACACTATTTTTGTACATTACAAATAGCACATTTTTACATTAATAATGTTCTAATAGCCAAATTTTAGCAGTACATTCTACTGTTGTGAATCAATGTCATAAAACATTGTCTCCAAAAGCATTTATGCTGTGGGCAAGGTTCATCTTTAAAATGTTCATTTGACGTCCTATAGATAACTCAGCCCTCTGTTGCCAAGCATCAGCAAGTCTGTTTGAAAACTCAAACCAACCGTCATACGAACGCTTTAAGCTTGGTTTAAAACTCTCCCTTGTTTAAACCATACACAAACTTTGTCTTGTTCCCTGTACATTTTAACAATCAAGAGCACAATTTCTCATGAAGACTAGAAGGGGCCAGACTATTTACACATCCAGCCTAAGTTTGATCACCTGACAGGCACTCAAGATGGCTCCACACGATAGACCGTTATCATGGTGCGGCCATCTTGATTTCCTCACATAAAAATCAACGTATTAACCAAACCGAGGCTGGAACGTTAATTAGTCTGGTTTCTTTTTGTGCAATGACTATTAGGCATCCATTACTGTTATTGGGTATTGGGTACTGGGAACATGACCAAAATGGTGGCAGCATAATCAAGACCTCTATAGAGGTCAATGGCACAGCATGTCTTATGCACATAATGATTGACGTGTAATAATATTTAATATTATTTTCTAACATTGAGAACTTCCGCATCTAACTCACTGATACTCTTCTAAAAGCCATTAAATTGGCCATCAACTCGAGCAAAACTGTAGTCGATCACAAAGAAAACGTAAGCTTCACTCGACACAATATCAAATACGTTTTACGGTCGGATCGATCAAACTGCAAACGTGACACGTGCCTGTGGTGGTTTCCCGAGCTTTTAGTTTAATTTGAAAGCAAATAGAGGAATGACGGTGATATCCTACTTAAGTTTCCACTGAGTGGTTCTTGCGATATGGTGAGGAGTCTTCGGTCTAGACCTGTTGCCTACCTGCTACGAGATGAGTGTATACACAGTGTGAAATTACAACACATCCAAAAGTCGTCCGATGGTCCATGAACTCCGCGACAGTAGCTGGTCTGTAGGCATACAGCAAGGTAAGACTAAGAGACTCTTGCCAATGAGATTTTTCGTGAGGTATGAATATAGTCTAGGATGAGGGGAAGCCTGCAAAACCCACTGAAAACACACTTCCAACTCACCCCCACCCCAACCCCACTCACTGAAAACCCACTTCCAACTCACCCCCTCCCCAACCCCATCCACTGAAAACACACTTCCAACTCACCCCTCCCCAACCCCACCCTACATCTGGGTACCCATCTGCATCCTTCAGCCTATGGTAATGTTGCACAGCACTGATTGGTATTAGTATTGTTCTTTTTTTGCTTTGGAATGATTGCATCAACCAGCATCAAGAAACAAAGGTTTTGGAAGGCCGTGATAATGCCAGTAAAAGGCGTCTCTGTACGCCTTGTGGTCACTCTATTTAATCTTGGACACGCTACATATCTTCCGTTTAATTTTGAACGTATCTTTAGGAAGTACTTTGGACACCATTTTTAATGAATTTACAGCAACATTGGACACCGTAGAACCCCGATATACCGGGGGAGGGGGGAGTGAGGAGGAGGGGGGCGTGAGGAGGAGGGGGGCGTGAGGAGGAGGGGGGCGTGAGGAGGAGGGGGGCGTGAGGAGGAGGGGGGAGTGAGGAGGAGGGGGGAGTGAGGAGGAGGGGGGAGTGAGGAGGAGGGGGGAGTGAGGAGGAGGGGGGAGTGAGGAGGAGGGGGGGCGCTACAGAACCTCTGCTCCTAACCTGTACCTCCACAGAGTATTGTCCCCCTACCCTCCATCTTCATACAACCCAGGCTAAAATTTCATAGAGCTGCTTAATAAGCAGACAATATTGCTTAAAAATTTTCTGCTACACAAATATGAGCAGGATACCAATCACAGAAGGTACATTTTACATGCTATTTTGGCTGGTAACCTTAATCTGGTGAGCATAATTTTGTTCTGCTTTACGTACTTTTTGTACCTGGTATGTTTTAACAGTTGGGATAGTCTATTAAAAGTGACCACACAAAATCCTTTCTCTGCAGTATTGAAAAGCCAAATTTAGGACCAATCTTTTCACTTTATCAAAATAGTTTGAGGCCATTTTGATAGTTGATACATAGATCTTCCATGACTCACCTACAATGTAGTGATATATTATGACAAGCAACAATGGCAGCAACCTCACTGTATTGAGCAAGCTGCAAAAAAGGAGAATGAAACAATTGAAATTATTACATTATACTGTCAAGAAGAAAATACGTCTAAAATAAATTGTTTGAAGTGGGGAGCATACAATAAAATCCAATGCACAGTATTAACTACAGACTAAGACGGAATCTATCATACACGCTCACCTCCATTTCTTAAAACATTTTACTAAATAGTAGTGGAAGTGATCAATCGTTTTTCTTTATTGGTTATCAATCGTATAACCTTTGACATCAATAACTTTGTTTATCATGTCTACTGATATATGGAAGCAACTCCACCGTACATGTCTTGTATATTTCCACGTCTGAAATGTCACTGCTTTGTCAAAACACAAAAGGTAATGAACCTGTCATCGCGTGATGATGGGCTTGAGAATCAAAATAAATAGGCTTGCAGTAATAACTGTTAAAGAATAGACGAGGTATAAATGGGCAGCTTTAAAGGGATAAAACAGAGTTCATTTTTGACGGTAAATATTCACACCCCCATCGAGCTTAAAGACACCTTTCAATCAACCTGTCAAAATCTCATCAAACTAGGACTGTTCAAATTGTTTGTTCAATATCAAAAACAGCTTATCTATTGTCAGGGATTGAAATGCTTGTTTCGATCGCTACACTTCCTCAGAACTGACCCTGATTTCAGCTCCAAGGAGGTCCGACCCGCTTCCGAAATGAGGATTTTGACTTTGATTTGCGTCAGTTTATCACTGTTTCGGGTCAGTTTGACACTGTTTCGGGTCAGTTTGACACTGTTTCGGGTCAGTTTGACACTGTTTCTAGTCAGTTTTACACAGATTCTGGGTCATACTGACCCAGACTTGGAACAGGCCCCCATGTTATTTTATTTATTTGTTTAATTAATTATTTATCTATTTATTTAGTTTGGGGTCTTTAAATGCCGTTCCCTTGAACTCGACAGTATTTCAGACAGAAGTATTCTCTGCTGGAAACGTTTTACTGATATAGCTTCTAAATATTGAAACCAATCCTTTACACTCTCAAACCTCCCGGGTCACAAATGACCTGGATCCCTTGGAGCCTGACCCATTTTGAGTCAGGCTGACCCATTTTTGAGTCAGGCTGACCTATTACTGGGTTAGGCTGACCTATTACTGGGTTAGGCTGACCATACTGGGTTAGGCTGACCAATTACTGGGTTAGGCTGACCTATTACTGGGTTAGGCTGACCTATTACTGGGTTAGGCTGACCTATTACTGGGTTAGGCCGACCTATTACTGGGTTAGGCTGACCTATTACTGGGTTAGGCTTACCTATTACTGGGTTAGGCTGACCTATTACTGGGTTAGGCTGACCTATTACTGGGTTAGGCTGACCTATTACTGGGTTAGGCTGACCTATTACTGGGTTAGGCTGACCTATTACTGGGTTAGGCTGACCTATTACTGGGTTAGGCTGACCTATTACTGGTTTAGGCTGACCTATTACTGGTTTAGGCTGACCTATTAATGGGTTAGGCTGACCTATTACTGGGCTAGGCTGACCTATTACTGGGCTAGGCTGACCTATTACTGGGTTAGGCTGACCTATTACTAGGTTAGGCTGACCTATTACTGGGTCAGGCTAACCTGGAAATTAATTTAACAACGGGCTTTTAGCTTGGACTCTGCGTCAATTTGAGCCACTAAAGGTCATTTTGACACCGGATCACACTGACCCATAAGTTGGTCAGGCCACCCTTGGACCCGGAACCGAGTCAATTCTGACCCGGTTGTTTTTAAGAGTGTTTTCCACATGCTGAATAATTAAACCAGGCTGACATTCTGCCTTTAATTCCCATCACATGATCCCTCCGTGACAGATACAGAGTGTCATTTGGCTCTGATGAGGTCATAAAGGTAACTAAACCAAAGGGGGCAGGGCAGGACTACTTTGGAGAGGGCTGACATAGCAAGGCTCATTCGGGGTAAGGTGGACCCTGCACCCAACCCAATTTTCCCTACTTTTTTCTTTTCTTTGCTAAAAATGGCAGGCCCGGGGGGTGGGGGTGATCGGTACTTGACGATTTCCATTAGAGTGATTTAAGGAAAACTATTTAGAATTCACAGCGACTTAATAATCTAAATTAAATAAACAAACTTGCTTTGTACGGTGAGACCAATCACCCGTAGGGTACAGACCTAGCCCTACATAAAGAAAAGGTCCTCTTTTTCCCCCCCCACAGATTAATTTAAAAATTATTGGAATTTTCTCCCTCAGACCTGACAGATGTAAAGAAAACAATCTTTGGTGACAGGTACGAGAGAGTGTGCATCATCAACCTTAAAACAACAACCCGTTGCCCACAGCATAAGCACTTATAAGACTCTTTACATCTCACAGGGGGCTGCATCGGCATGGCTTTCTACTAATGGTGAGAACACCGGTACACACGATTTAAACACAGACAAACATACATTATCGAATATGCATTCCTGTGAAGACATCTGTTGTTCTTCCCTTTGTTCATGTACTTAACATCTTCCCTTAGACTTTGTACACAAAATTTCTTGTTGAGCCCCCAAGTCTTTAATAATTCCCTATAGACCATGTTACCTTTGTTTCCAGAGTAGAGTGACCTTGTATATTATAATGCATTTCCCGACAGGCAAGATACTACACAGGCCTTACGGAAAAAATTAATTTTGTGTCATAATTTTCACATAAATTCAAGAGCTACAAAAGCAACTGCTGTACAGCTTTTGAGATGTCCCCCTTTCTTCATATCAAAAGTTGAGAAAAATCAGACAGTGCAATCTCCATAAAACATAAGATTTGTTGTACTCTTCCATATTGAGCTGTGTACAAACTGTGCCTGCAGGAAGTCCAGGCTCTGTGGCTCCTTTTGTAAACATGTGATGTCACAGGTCACAGGGTCCATATGGACCATATATAATCCCTTTTTGCTTACACTGTAAGAATAAGAGCATTCAAAATGTTCGCAAGAAGAGTCTTGTTCGCAAGAAGAGTCTTGTTCGCAAGAAGAGCATTCAAAATGTTCGCAAGAAGAGCATTCAAAATGTTTGCAAGAAGAGCCTTTAAAATGTTCACAAGAAGAGCACTCAAAATGTTCGCCATATAAGCTTATAAGGTTACTATACGAGCACGTTGGTTTGTGAACATGGATGTCCAGTTTTGAACTCAGTGAAGAGCATGAACATATCAGACGGCCTGCTTTAGTAGATTGTTCAAAAATGGCAGGAGAATATAAACTAAGTTCCCCCTATACATGCAAAGCTTCTTTTGCCATGAGTTACTAATACATGTACATTGTACACTGTGACTGATTCCCCGTGTCTGCCCTATCACATTTCTTGATGCACACATCAGCTGATGTACACACCTATATTTGCCCGACCACTGATACACAATCTTCCATTTATTGACAGTGGTCTTGAACGGTTATCTGTCCCACTATTGTTTTATTGGCAAACCTGGTCACTAATTAACGTTTGTCTATTGGCAATAACGCATTGCATTCTGTACGCTCAAGTGTCATGCACTCTTCATTGATAGAAATCACACACTCAAGCAAGCTCCGAAAAACTTGCACTGCTTTAATCAGAATGACCAGTTAAATGTCACATAATTTACACTGCTCCTGACTTTTCCCCCAACATAAACAAAGTTATACTGACAATAAGCATGAATCTAATAAGCTACAGAATTACGAATTGGTTAATGGTGAATGAATAAATGTTAACAAGAAGAGTATTTAAAATGTTTACACTGTAAGAATAAGAGCATTCAAAATGTTCGCAAGAAGAGTCTTGTTCGCAAGAAGAGCATTCAAAATGTTCGCAAGAAGAGCATTCAAAATGTTTGCAAGAAGAGCCTTTAAAATGTTCACAAGAAGAGCACTCAAAATGTTCGCAAGAAGAGCATTCAAAATGTTCGCAAGAAGAGCACTCAAAATGTTCGCAAGAAGAGCATTCAAAATGTTCGCAAGAAGAGTCTTGTTCACAAGAAGAGTCTTGTTCGCAAGAAGAGCATTTAAAATGTTCACAGGATGAGACTTTAAAACGTTCACAAGAAGAGCCTTTAAAATGTTCACGAGAAAAACCTTTAAAAAGTTCACAAGAACAGCCTTTAAAATGTTCACAAGATAAGCCTTTATAATGTTCACAAGAAGAGCCCGCAAGTGTTTACTTTTTCCATTCTCTTCAGCAGGTTTTCAAAGCTGGTACAACGAAGGAAAGGTCTTGCGGCATTTAATTATATTGAATTTCTTGGATTGCAAAAAGTGTAGGTATGTTCAAATAAAAAGAAATTTGCGTCATTTATTTTAATTTAACAACAGTCCGTTGGGAACTTACAGAGAGGAAAGGTGTCAACAACAAAAATCAAAATACTAAATACTTACAAGAAAAGGAACTTTAAAAACTTGACTTTCCTAACTGCATCATCGTTTTGCTCTATGGTTTTGCAAGAACATCTTTAGCTCTCACACAGGTCTCAGACCTTGACTATGCTTGATTAATTTTCAAACTACGGCATTTATTTTGGGTATAGCTCAGGGTTGACAAATGGAAGCCTCAGTGGCCGATTTCTCTTATGAGCCCGAGGAGAGAGAAGGTCCTGGTTATTTTCCCAAGGGCCCTGGGACATTTGAATAATTAATAAGTGCTGCCCTGGATGCAATTTTTTCCCCTGCAGGCCTGGATGCTCAGACAATTTCTGCTTCAGTGGGTTCAGTATTATTCCCGCGCTTAAAATGATGCGGGTCTAACACATCGCGTTGGTGGGGTTAAAGGTAGAGATAAAAGCCAAGCCGCTGCAGTTCTGATCCTCAAGTCACCAACATACAAAATGGTTAGGAAGATTTTAAGCTATTTCTACAGGTTTTAAATGATTTCCCACCAGATTTTAACATCAAAAACATTGATGTATCCCCTTATTACAGCAGACATTTATAAAAGATAAGTATTACATTAGAAATCGCCATTTAGGTAACTGGTTTTATAAAAGAGATGTAATAAAAAAGGACGACAGGGTCAAACAATCCTTGAAGAAAGTTCTTTAAAAAAATGTTTTGAAGAACTTAATTCCAATTTACCTCAACACGTGTTAGTGCATTCCATGAAATGTGGGGAGGGGTCCGCACACATAAAACCTAATGTTAGGATTCGAACCCACGACTGTTTGCCTGCTCGAGTACAGCTTAACCGCAGACCACCACATCTCGATATGGAGCATGGTTTGCCCCTATTGTTTGCTTTAATTCTTTACAAGATTTGAGGGAGCTTGGGGGGGGGGGGTTGGCCATCGTACGTACTCGGTATGATAGTCCAGCTGGAATAAATAAATAGCAGCAGGTACTGCAAACACTTCATTGATGGAAATAGATTGACTCTACTTAAATATGTCGTTCTCACTAAATGTTGTAAAAATTGACAAGTGTCCCCTCGTGATTCCCAATGTCCAGTATAGAGAAACGTAGAGCAACATTTTCAATTTCCTGATTGCTGGCACATACCAAGTGTCTTTTTTGAAAACAACTATCACGTACTGCATGTTTTTACTTTTGGTTATATTGTTATCAAATGAAATGAACAAATCCATGGGAAGTGAAGTAGACAAGGTATGAATTCACCTCATTCTTACAGAGTTACGATACAGTCTCCTATATATTTGATCCTACTGTACCAAGACGTCTTACATACAAGACATCTCCCTCAGCTTGGAAGATGAAGCAGACAGTCTCTATCCATCAGAGTCGAAGCCCCCCCCCCCCCCCCCCCCCCCGCCTCAGGCATATTATCAGTAGACACTTGTCCCACTGCACCCCACAATTTGTACAAAATCATTGATGATTGTCTGGAGAAAATCGAGTGACAAATTACAGTGAAACGAATTACAGCGAGGTTGGACCGAAAAGCTTTCTTCGGATGACAGCCATTTTCACTTCCCATGGGGGGGGGACTTCGTTTAGGGATGTAAACTTAGAATAAATAGCACGGCCAATGATTACCACCACGGGCAAATGGAGTCATTATAGGCCTATGTTTGTTTGTTTGTTGGTTTTTTGTATTCAGGAGCAAGAGCTAATGTTCCTGCTTCCACTGTAATAAACCAGTTATATTTGATAAGAATTTATACATTTTTCTGTGAAGAAAAAGAGACATTTCACTGTCAGTCTACGGTTGAAATTATCATAACTATATATACATAGCTATTTTTGGGTAATTATTGATAACCTTGACCTGCATCGGTCATTATGAGATATGGTGGATACATCTATAGGTTTGTGTAAATGTGTCTGTATACGTCGTATACACCTAAACCAAACAGTGCACACCACTATAGTGTCTACAATATCTCAGAAGGCTACTTGTACTCTAAATTATAATTTATAACCATCTTTACTGAGGACAACCCATCCAGCAACCTGATTAATTAGGGCCATTTGTGGCTGTTCTTTTCTGATCGTGCATGACTGCTATTTCAATACCGTTTCCGTTTCCATAGTTTTGTGAGCTGATAAATTTTCTTCAATTTAATACGATAACCATAATTACAAGAAAATGGTTCATTTCTTATGAACACCTATTGTGGGCATTGCGTACAATTATTTCACAGAATAAAGTATTGACATCCTGAACTCTCAGCAGGTCCACGCTTGGATTAATAGGCCGTGTCCGAATCAGCGGCAGGCACCAGACATGTTTATCTGGGAAGATGAGCCAAGGGGGTGAACTTTTAGGAGGTGGCAATAATGATAAAGTGTGTTGGTCTTTTTGATGATGCTGATTTAAATTAAAGATAAGACTGCAAGTGAGTTTATTATTTACAACGCGTGCATTGTGTGGGTGTAATGGCCACCGGGGTGGGGGAATTGAGGTGGGAATTGAGGGGGAATTGAGGTGGGAATTGGGGGAAATTGAGGGGGTGCATTTGCCGCCCCCCTTCCCCCTCCCCCGGAGCGCCGCCGCTGGTCGGAGTAAACGGCCATGGCAGCTGCTATAGCCGAGGACTATTCGTCAATGGCCATAGCCAAAGTCACTTCATCCAGACACAGACTAACGCTACTGCAAGTTATACAGCAGCCGGCAGCCACAACAGCGTTCACGTTCCAATCACCATCAACACCCAGAGAAACAATCGAGGCCTGGAAGTCGTTGCTTTCCAAGGTGTAAAGTCAAACCAAGTGTCATCATTGCTACAACTTGTCCTTCTTACTAAATCCATTTTAACCAGAGGAGGAAAAAGACTGTCAATTGATGTATAGATGCTCCTTATCCACGCAATGAAACTAACCCTGTCATCACTTGTGTAATTTCTCTACATCTGTAGTATATCTATAGATAAAGCGGTGTCGGGGACTAGTAATAAGACAGTCATGACAATCGACAATCTCCTTTGTGAATGACCCACATTAAGAATAGAGTTGGTACACTTTTCTGGAGGCACTGGCTTGAGGCACTTTGACAAATGACATTTCTAAAATAGGTCTGTGGATTACCGCAGACAAATTTCTGTGGCAGGCATGTATGTTAATAGATGTAGAGTATAAGTAAACTAGTTTATTTATGTTGTACAGTATGCACGTACGTGTACGAATACAATACTCCCAATTACTATCTGCATGTGTATATATTTTCTTACAATCAAGTCCGGAAGTAAGTTGTAGTTTTAAAGATTAGGGCCCAATTTCATAGAGCTATATTTAACCAGAAAATGATGATTAACCAAATTAAGCAGGATATCAGTCGTAGACGGTACATGTGACATTATGTTTTGGCTGGTAACCTTATTCTGGTAAGCGTGTGCATAGCCTAAGTAGCTCTATGAAATTGGGCCCTGGACTGTCAAATCTAGGCCCAATTTCATAGAGCTGCCTCATCACGACGCTTAGCACAACTTAATTATGCTTACCAGAATAAGGTATACCAGCCAAAATACCATGTCACATGTACTAACCTGTGATTGGTGGTATCCTGCTCATCTCCTGCAGAGCAGATAATTGTTAAGCAATATTTTCTGCTTAAGCAGTTCTTTGAAATTGAACCGTTGTAATTTTTAATTTTTTTGATAAGTTTGAATCTGAAAAACAATCGATTTGTATGATATTCATCTTAAATCTCACATTTTGAAGAGCTCCAAATTACAATATCTGCAAGAAAATAAGCAGCTTTCAAAATAACCTTGATAGTTTAACACGCATGAAATTCCTGACAAAACGTAAATGGTCTGATTTTTTTCCCACTACGACGTGACCACCGACTTTGATTAACATTTCACAGGTTGGTTAGACGGTGTTTATTAAACTCGGAGATGGAAATATATTTACTCTTTAGCTTTAATTTAGTTTTCATGGATTACTCATTGGTAAAATATACTCCATGAATCCAATGCACGTTCAGCTGGCCGATGTGGTGGGGGCATACACCACACAACAGTGGTTAAAATAATTATCATACAAATGAAATTAGTCTTTACAAAGTGAGCTGTGGATCTGAGCTGTGGAACTAGAAAAACTAATACAGCGGTGTAACTATCAAAGATATTATATCAAGACTATCAATGGCAAGCGATTGTATACAAGGGTACTTTCCTCGCCTACGGAGGAAGCCCGTGTTGAATAATGCAGGGCCAGGGCAAAACAGCCTTACTGCTTGTTCAAACATGGTCCCCGGTGACATTCAGAGACAGTTGATAACCGTTGCTTAACAATTTGCATTGCAGCGATATTGATGATCCTAAGTTAATGGATTTTGAATAAATAAGAATGGTCAACTTCTTCCCGCGGGCTATGTTAGCTCCCTCGGGCTTTGGCTGGCGTTCTCAGTTATCGTTTTACTTTTAGGGTAGGCCTAAGGGAAGATTATTCTTGTAAAACGTGGGATTATTGAAGTTAAATCTGCACTTTGTTGGTCAATTTGCAGAACTTAGGCCCCCTTGTTATTTAAGAAGTAAATAGGTTAAAGGGTGTCCTTGATTTGAGACGTCATCGTTATTGGAGAAAGAGGGTTCCTACCAGGGTAGAAGAATACCCAAATTGGGGTAGTTTGGTCATTATCATTAGGTTTCCTAATTGGGACGTAGCTATCCTCATCGAGAGAAGAAGGTTCCATTCGGGGTAACAGTGTATCCCAATTGGGGTAGTCTGTTTCATACAACTTTCCTGATTTAAGGACATTTTATATCCTAATCGAGAAAAGGTACCATTCAGGGTAGAAGTTTATCCCAATTGGGGTAGTTTAATTGATCTCATGAAGGTTTCCTGATTAGGGACAATACTATCTTCATTGGAATAAGTGATGAGTACCAATCAGGTACCCTGAATCGGAAAGATAGAGTAACACCGCCCAGTGTTTAATTAGGCCTAGGCATACTGTCGTAATTTAGGTAGTACAGTATTTTGGAAAACACTGAACTGATGTAATAAATACATCGGGAATAAAGACAAGCTATTTTTCCCTACCTCAAAGTATGATACCGTACGGTAATGTCTGAGCTTCCCGCGTCAAGCGGGGGAGGTGGACCTCACAGGCACCTCAAGTGCGATTCGAACCCACGACATTTTTGAGCATAGATAATATGAGTATGATCTTATACTATGGTAAGTCACGAGACATCGTACACTTTTATGGAAAGCCACGTTGACTTGAATAAAAAATATTTAAAAAAACAAACAATTACATCATGTTAGGACCTGATGGGGATTTTTTTTAAATGGATTTTATTATTTTGGTCTAACTTATAAGGTGCAGCATTGACTGCAAGTGGTTGTTACTGTCCCCTTTAGGGTTACAAACTTTTCATGTAGTGAATGGCTGATGACAGTACATGTCTGCCTGAAATATATTCTGACATAAATGCCGTATAGTTAAAAATGCTTACAATCTAATTGCCCACACATCATTTATCACAGTCATGTACCCTGCAAAAATGAGCAAACAAAATGGGCTCATCAGTCACTTCTTTAGCAGTTTTTACAAACCATCAACTTATTCCCGATAAACCAACAGTCTACCATTCATTAAAGTCACCTGGAAATAGATTTATTTTATTTTTTAAATATAAGAGTATATGTATATTAACAATAAAACAATTTTTTGAGTAATTGTTTGTAAGTATTTATATGTTAAAAAAATAGATAAAGTTGTTTGGGGGCGACTCCGCCCATCCCTTTTTGTGACGTCAATCGAGGAAGACTTCGCCTCGATTGAACATCGACCCCACTCGAACTTGCCTGCATTTACGTTGTATATACACGTGCAAGTAGTGAGATTGTACGTTTCGTTTGGTTATCCAAAAGGGGGGTTTTTCTTGCATTTTTCCAGCGAAAATTGCTGCTGGATGCAGCAAAACGACTAAAGATGGGGTCAGCCAGCATTTTTTTCCTGCAGATCCCAAATATAGGCAGTTACGGGCATCGAAAGTTAGGCTAACGAGGGCAAAGTGGTCCGGTCCGACGTCGTTTTCAGCGCTATGCAGCGAACACTTGGATAGCCCGGGGATTCTTTCGTTGGTAGTAGTGTGCAAGGGAAGTTGCAGTGAAGCTTAGGTTACCAGCGAAATGTTTCTGGTGGAAAAACAATACCTCGTATTATCCGTGTTCTCGTTATGACCATGCTCGTATCTTCCGTTTTTAAGACATAGAAACGCGCATGGGACAGTTCGGGACCGGTGAAAAACCTCGTATAAACTGGCGTCTCGTATTAGTCGACTGTACACTGTCCTAGGATTGCATTGGGTGGTGACGTCCGAATACGAAAACGCATCATACTGATCAGGTACCCAGACGTAATGTACGGGGCCAGACTACACATTTTCTCCTGCCTCGATTGACGTCACGAACAGCGCCATGTAAAGGGGGGCCTATTTTTTAATTTGTAATTAAAGGAAAAATACAATTTTTTTACCTTAGTAAATTGTTTATTCACATTCCACTCATAAAAAATGTATATATTAATGACAAAAGCTTTATTTTGAAAAAATACCACTGCCAGGTGCCTTTAAAAGAATGAGTAATGGATATTGAAAATGGGATTGGTACAGTGTGCGTTTCGTCCTTTTGTAATGTCACGGGTCAGTGGGGATATAGACTGTTTAATCCAGCCCCCTTCCCCATTAATTATGCAAGTAAATACTAGGAAGTTTAAATTTAATATGTATGCAGCAGCATACCTGCATCGGTAGCACCACTATGCAAAAAGGTCATTCTCTGTGGACTGAGGTCAAAGTCTGTGCATTTAGCTGAGAGCTCAATGACATTGATCAAATTTAAAGTGATGCTGCAAGCAGTTCCTTGAAAGGCAGATAGTACATTCTGAGATATTTGTGTTCCAGAAATATAGTTTGTTTTGAAAGAGCTAATTGTACTTAAAATAAACAATACATAAATATTTTATTTCATGTTGTTAAGAAACATCTAAAGGCGCAACATCGGGCCAATTCTATCAGAAAAATAATTATTCTTTTTGAAAACATGATAACGATTACAATTGGCATTATGTTATTATTCTTTTAAGGATGCCAGGTCCGAGTTTTGGCAGATTTGGCCTCAAATTTATATTTCAATTCTAAATAGGCCATGTAACTTAAATACCACGAAAAATGAATTGTACAGAAGTGGTTTCTTCAATTGAAGTACACTAAGCGTAATGTAAAAAAGAAAACATTGGATTTATGTAAACAAATTCACAACTTTTCAGTTCAAAGCTGATAGGCCTTTAGGAATTATTGCATTTACCTAAACGTTTATATCCATCAGAAATCTTATGTAGGCCTACCCCCACTCAATGATTTAAATACAAGAGTATATTTAAAGTTTAGTCTTTATCTCAATTATTTGCAAAACAATTTAATTAACAAATTTGAAATTAGCAAATGGTTCTTTAAAAATGCTGTCATCTATTAAATTTATTTGTGTTTTTTTTTATAAAAAATCTAGTTCATAATTTCACTCATGCATCGCATGCTTGTCTCAAGAAGTAGGCCTACCAAATCTTACTTTGGTAAAAAATCTTATGAAAGACAAACACAGCCGACAAACAGGATTTGAGTTCGGCTTGCCTTGCAGAATAAATGACAGGACGAGAAACCACAGGAGAGACGAAAAAGGAATGGAGATGAAGGGGAACAAACCTGAAACGGAAATTTCCCCGGAGCCCGCTCTAACCATGACTGTAATGCAATCAAACAGGTTGCTTCCATAGTACATTAAATAAGAATGAAAACAACTGAGGTATGAAAAATCGAATCAAGTTGGTCAGAGGTTGGTATCGCCGTAGGCTCCCACATTGTACTCGCCACTCTACTCAATTTACCACACTATCATACAGACTTAAAGGTGTGGCACATAAGTGACATAATGCTTACCAGAACAAGTTTACCAGCCAAACAAAACTGTTTCCCATGTACAATGTATGACTGGTATCCTGCTAATTTCTGCTTAGCAGACAGTTGTTTTTGCTTAAGCACTCTGTGAAATTGGGCCCTGATGGTCATTATGTTCAATAAACATGAACAAAATATGGCCCTTTCGAGAGCATATTTGGCGTGGGCTCGGGCTTACGGTTCCGTCAGTTGCTTTGAAAACAAGCGCTTTCTGGTGGGCTCCAAAGAAGCGGATAGAGCCAGCCTGACCCAAACCGAAATCATTCGTGCTTTCGATAGGGGCCATTATTGGTTTTTATTTGTACATAATATAGGCCCAGGCTTGTTTTAACTTGGCATATCAAAATACACATAGCAGGAGTCAGTTTGTTTTCATACATTGTATTATATATACAGAATATTGGTACTGGTTTAATTGTTTTAATAATTAGGTGTTCGGGCTTAGAAGCCCGAACAACTCTTTGTTATTGTTCGGTTTTTTTTAGGTGTTCGGGCCTTACGCCCGAACAACTCTTTGTTTTTGTTCGGGTTTTTTTTTTCTTCTTCTTTGTTTTGCTTATTCTTCTCCCCGAGCTTTGTCCGCAAGCAAACGCATACTCGCGAATCTTTGATCAACTTGAAACTTTATGTGAAGTTAGAACATAACTAGGAGAAGCCGAGTAAGTTGTGACGTCACGATTACGTCATCGGGTGTCAAATTACAAGCCATTTTAGCTCAAAAAGTGCCCTCATGCCGATGCCTGTATGTATGTGAATAGTGAAGCTACAGTATTCATATTTGGGCATATGATAGATCGAGACACGGGCAACATTTGAAAAGTTAACGCCAAAATCACTTGACCTTTACTTCCGGTCGTACCGGAAGGTCAAAGTTTGACTTTCTGCAATTCTTAACAAAAAAATCATTTCCTGGCAAAATTATTAACTTCTGTTTAATTGATCAACTTCAAATTTACACCATGTTAGAACCTTGATGAAACCTCCATCAAGTTGTTGTGACGTCATGATGACGTCATCAGGTGTTGAAATACAGTAAATCAAAATTTAATATTTCAAAAATCATAACTCAATCACTTCTGAATGGATTGCTACAATCAATACATCATCGGACAGGTTTTTTAAAACCCAACAAATGCTACACAAAGAGTTACCCCGTTTGTAATTGACCTCCGGCTCAAAATGTAAGTTGAACATTACGTTAGTATTAGCCCGCAGCAGAAGCAAAGGGCTGGTCGTTCCGCTCCATTGACCACGTGTAATCTTGCATGTACATGTAAACTGTACACACACTCGCCATTGATCTTAAGGTTCAAAGTCCACGAAGACTGTGCGTTGCTGGCCCACATGTACATGTACATGTACATGTACATGTACATGTACATGAAGCGTACAGTAAAGTTGATGCGTTATCCATGGTGGCGCTATACCAAGTTAATGGTCCTTTGTTACTGCACTCATTGATAAATGCAACCATCCTTCGGAAATCTACGTCGTTCGACGGTGGTCCAATGAATAGCTCATTGCATAACCTTCGTGTTAGCCTTTTGTTGGCTTGGTGGTAAATATCAACTGAATGAGTGTATTTTGCTGAACTGTTTTGGTGATTTGAATAACTTTTGATAACTGAGAAAATGCAATCGGAAAAAGGTCAACATAAATTTGACTCTGATCAACAACGATTTTTACGCGAATCTAACTTTTAGATCCTGTTGAATACTTCAAAGAAATACAATGTGAACAGCAAAATAAATTAAACATAAATTGCACATCGTGTAAACAGAAGGTTCTTATGCCCTTTTCATAATCATAACAAATGATGTTGCTTCACACATAAGGTAGCAAGCATGCGTAGTTTGATAACATTTATTTTTGAATTGTAAGTGATGGTCTTTTAATTTATCAGTTAAGTTTGTGACTATTTACATGAAAATTGTTATACATGTGTATCTAAACTACTTTATAGAGACTCATAATTATAGCAACGATATAAATTCCCCCCGTGTACACTAAAAGTATAAATGTAATAGGTTTGCGAACGACTTTTTTGAATATTAAAAAACTATCAATAATCTGCTTACGCATTTTAGTAACATAACAGTGCCCCATCGATACCCGAACACCTAGTGTTTGTTTTCACATACACTAAATCTCTAGTGAATTTTTTGAGTTTGACGTCATAATGACGTCATCCATTGATTTATTGGGTAATTAAATGTAATTAATTTAAATCAAATTTTGAGTTTTTGGTTTAACAACCAGAACTCAGAAACTAAGAACGATAAATTCGTTGTTATTTTTTGAAAACAAATGGTATTTAAACCGCTGCAAGCAGTCATGTGACAATTCATACAGGTTTACTTTCGAGACACATTGTCAATGTAACTGTGAAGCTATCAATAATGTACAATGTACTGGTAAAATGTACACAATAGTGTCTAGACTCCGAAGTTTAATTTAGTACATACATTGTGTCAGACAATAAACCATTGCAAGCAGCCATGTGATAAATCATGATTGTTTTTATTTTCGAGACACATTTGTCAAGGTAACTGTGAAGCTATCAAATCGTCACCCACCGGTTCCACGAACTGACACACACGTAGACAGTAAAAAGTAACAATTGTAGAAAACGGCATCTAATGTTGAAGGCTTTTATAAAATACCGCTTTCCTTCAAAAAGTCACTAGTTCTTACAGTGGAGACTTGTTACTTTGAACTTCATATACATGGTGCTTATGACCGCTTTTTGTCCTAAATTAATAAGCAATAAAGTAAAACGTTTTGTGTTAGTACGTGAAATCAAAAATTGATGCAAAATGTTTTCGAGCTTGAAACATTAGTACCGTAGCTCACAGTATTCCGGGATGGGATGGGAAACAACTTCTGACTCGATCAAGCATATTCTGTAGATTTCAAAATTAAACTATTTTGTTTGAAAATAGACGATTGATTGAGCGTGCTCTAACAGGGGGTGACTTCATAATTCCTTACATTATAACATCAGAGAACACATAAAGTAGCATACCGCGCCGCACAGTCTTATGGAGGTTTTTTTTTTTACCACACAGGCCATAGAACAGAAATTGTTGCGAGCGAAATCTATTGACTTTACGTTGGGCACTGGTGACGTCATGATGACGTTAGAGCACGCTCTATCAATCGTCTATTTTCAAACAACATGCGACAAGTCATGAATGCTTACTTTCGAGACACATTTTGTCAATGTGACTGTAACAATCAAATCGTCACCGACGCCACACACACGTAGATCCCATAGTGAAAAGTAACAATCGGAGAAAACGGCGTTCAATGTTGAACGCTTTTTTAAATCCCGCTTTCCTTCAAAACGCTTGGGTATTTTTAACTGGTTTTCTTACAACGGAGACTTGATGCTTTGATTTTCATTTAAATGGTGCTTTTGACTGCTTTTCGTCCTAAATGAAAAAATTAAACTCTTTACGATACCAACCGCGTGTATTGAAAAACGGCTCATCATTCCCCCACCACCGGAACCGAACACCTTGAGTTTGTGGTATGACAAACTCTGAATCGCTATAGTTTTATACAAAATTGTACTCAAAATAAAGCTTTTAGATTCCGATATCTTCAATTCTGTTTTTAAGACTATCACCATTTCACAGCACACCTTTAAATACTAGAGTCTACCTTTTGTGTTGACATTCCATCGAGGAATGCCGTTGGTTATGTGGGAAGATTATTTCATTGGGGATACCGCGGTTAAACAAATGGAACGGGACTTAATACTGAATGCACTTTTTCTTCAAATACAAACGGCGAACTATTAAAATATTGAAACGATATGCCTTGGCGCAAGGCTGGTCGACAGCTGCGTTTTGAATGACAGTTTGTTGCGTCATCTCAGGACATATTTAAATATCTGGCACCTCATTTTTCAAACAAGATCGTAGTTCAATTGCTGCTCGATATGGGGCAGAGGGAGGCCCCCCCTCTATTGTGTCTTCATTGTGTTCTGGGAATCTCAGGAATTCTTTTGAGAATTTTAGGGGGGGTGCTTCTGTATACAAGAGGGAAGAGTGTGTTAGGGTTAGGGTTAGTTTGGGGGGGCCTCCCTCTGCCCCATATCGGGCATGGTATATCGTAGTTCGGTTTCTGAAAATGGTGCTAAGTTGCGGGAAAAACGATACGGTGAAAGGATTTCACATTATAAGCCATGCTGAGATATGGTGGACACATTAATCTATGACACTATTACTTTATTAGGTTTGGGTAAAATTGTCTGTATACACCCAAACCAAACAGCTCACTCTTGTAGTGTCCGTCATATCCCCCTTCCCCAACAAATTTTTAAAAAAATCAATAAAAAAATGGTTTCTTGTAAATGCAGCCAAGGGCCGGACAGTTTCAGAAGCCACACTTAGTCAAATTAGTCGATTGTTTGTAATTTTACAATGTTGTACTAATGCAATTCCACTTCAGTAATGTAATGAATCATTTGGAATCCCAAACAGTCATGTGATCAACGTTTAATTCCAAATTCAACTCAGTTGATCCAGATTTGTGAGGTGGATTCATGGGATTAAAGATGGCGACGTAAAAAAGATGAGTGAAATATTCATAGACATTTATCCGTGAGGACTATCTCATAATATAGGCCTAAAGCAAGTATACTTTACTGCAGTGTGAGGATATATTCAAGTACTTTATCTGTTAGGGTTGTAACATATACTTATAAACTTTAATTTAGTCCAAAGTACTTGCTATATATGAAGAGAAGTCTTTAAGATAAAGTACTGTACTTTGGACTAAATTAAAGTTTATAAGTATGTTATACATGAGAACTACTCATGAGTTCAGCACTCTAAATCTGCATAAGGAATATTCTCTAGTTATAGTCAGTACTTTATCTTAAAGGATCTCTTCATACTTTGGACTGTATTACAGTTTATATCCTAAGTATGTTATCCATAAGAACCACTTGATCTGTATAAGGACTATTCTAGCAAGTAATATCTACCAGTAAGGACTATTCTAGCAAGTAATATCTACCAGTAAGGACTATTCTAGCAAGTAATATCTACCAGTAAGGACTATTTTACATATCAGTTCTTTATTTCTATAGATAGTTCCCAGTAGACGCCATCTTTACGGGCAAATCGCATTTTGGCTTGCAGGCGCGTCAAGCGCTCAAATTATTAACGCAGCCGCGTCGTTCACTAACCAATCATGCAATGAGTTGTGTGAAATGTACGCGTGCTGCACGCCGTTCTCACGCGTAACGCGGGACTGTGTGTTCCAAATTGCCCGTAAAGATGGCCGACCTACGTCATACTGCAACCTATCTATAAGGGCTATACTCATACACTTGAAACAAGTACCATTTGATGTAAGCACTATGTTAAAAGTTAAAGTAATAAGCTCTTTATCCGTAAGGACTATATTTATAACAAGTACACTCACTATCAGTATAGAACTACATTCAGCACTTTATCCGCAAGTACTTTCTTCACAAAATATGTGATAAAACAAAACAAAATTCGCGATGTTTTCACTCAAGTTCCACCTAATAAACGAAATCTTCAAAAAGGTTTTTGTGTGGTGGATATATTTATTAAAAACTGTGAGACGGAAATAAAAAGTTAATCTTCAATAAAATTCATATAGCCTAGTATTGTGATGAATTAGTTTATCCTAAAGCTTTTGAAAACACTTACACCACTAAGGTAAATCCCGGGTGAAATCAGAAATAGAAAGTACAAAAATGTAAATGCTAATTTTGAGCGGCAATCTGTTTATGGCAAACATCCTTTATAGTATAATCTTGTCAAGCCTTATTAACTTGATAACAGACAATGCCGCCCTTTCCTTCCCTTGACCGACTCAAGGCCTTGTATACGTTAAAACAAAATCCCCTGCTCGTCCAAGCAGCGTGACCGTCAAACTAATTTTGCTCTGAAAAATTCAGCCTTTTGTTCTTGCCGTGGCTTGGCAATTAGCATGACGAAACGTACCCGGGAGCTTGTAAAAAGGTCACAACCATAATGACTGAAAAGCTACCAGGTTCTGTACATCACCTGCATAAGTGTGGTTTCAACATAGATAGCTTCAAAGGGATTATAAAATATTGATTTTGGGTGAAGACTATACATACGTTTAAACCCGTTTTGATTACAGCAGTGTTTTGGGAATAGTATACGATCATACAGAAAGGCTGTTCAGGAAACCAATGGATGGTAGGCCCTACGTCAAGTATTTGGGGATACTTCATCAAAACCCTCTAGTTTTCAAGAAACATTAATATTTCAAAGGGTTTAAAAACAGACGTTTTATACTCAAAAGAGTGCATTAATTCAAATCCAAAGTGTGTCAATATCATAGTTTGTTTTTTTACTGTTTAAAATGTCAACATACATTAGAAAAACTCGTCAGTTGACCCGGATTCCGAGTCTCATGGGGACTTGACCATTTCCGGGTCAAGCTGACCCGGAAACTGGTTTCAAAACAAAAGGGGTTTTAATGGGATTCTTCGTCAGGTTGATCCAGTGGGTCATTTTGACTCAGATTCCAGGTCATTCTGACCCAGCAATGGGTCAGGCCCCACGAGACCCAGAATCCGGATGTTTTTAGAGTGTACGGCTGACATAAATCTTTCAAAGAAAAGAAAACCCTTAATAATGAAATCGTGTACATGATTGTTAACTAGTATTATCACATACGTTCAAATGCTGCCATCACTTCATTAAGAAGCCAAATTTGCTACTCAGAAACAAATTGGTCACGTTGATCCCAATACACCACATGAATTTTTGAATCGCAATATATTCTCATTTATGAATCTTACCCAGCTTTAAAGGCACTGAACACGTTTGGTAATTGTCAAAGACCAGTATTCTCACTTGGTGTATCCCAACATATGCATAAATTAACAAGCCTGTGAAAATTTGGACTCAATTGGTCATTGAAGTTGCAAGAAAATGATGAAAGAAAAAACACCCTTGTTGTACAAATTAGTGTGCTTTCAGATAGGAATAAAAGGCTTCTGGCCAGAAGTCTTTTATTATTTTAGTGAGAAATTACCTCTTTCTCAAAAACTACATTACTTCAGAGGGAGTGGTTTCTCACAATGTTTTATACTATCAACAGCTCTCCGTTGCTTGTTACCAAGTAAGTTTTTATGCTAATATATATTTTGAGTAATTACCAAACGTGTACAGTGCCTTTAAAGGGAACGTCTACCCTTTGGTTTCTGGAACCATTCGATTGTTTTAATCCTATATATATACAATAAAACTAAAATTCATTCCAAAAGGTGCTATTGTTTTTGAGATATCGCCGAAAATCCGGAGCGGTTTATGTGCACGAAGGAAGAATAATCCGTAAATGGAATACACAATCGGATTAATTTTGGTGGATAAAAACTGATACCTTTTTACATAACCACGCTACTTTGAAGTGAAATTCGATTCTCAAAATGCTCTATACCATCGAAAGCTTGCCATTATTTTTAAGAGTGATTACCAAACGTATACTTTCCCTTTAAACCTCAAACCCTGATCTATTGATGCACTTACAGCCCTTGATACGGTCCCCTCAGGGGTGTATAGAAGATCTGGAGATAAATGGGGCATTTGATCCAGCGATAATTGGAACATATTGTACTGCCAAATTCATCGAATTTATTCGAACATTTAAAATGATCGTAACGCAAAACTAAATGGAGAAGCTGAGCACACCACCTGTGTCCCCCCATCACCTCACGGAATTTCATTTTCAATTTGTAATTTTTTTATTATGAATGCTTAACTAGAAGCTACCTATGTAATTGATTTCATTAAAGGGAATGCAGAAAACAAATGAATGCGTCGTGTGGTTACCCAACTGGGAATCAACAATGAATGAATTTATATAATAATTGAATCTTTGAACAAAGATTAAAAGCATTTGCAGTTTATACCGTATTGAACATAAATGAAAGCAACTTAATTGTTTAAGCATTTCAGTCAAGATTGAGCCACTGTGCATTTGTTTGGAGTAGGTTACCCTGTCAATTTCTCAAAATGAAATAATAAATATGCAAAATGAGATTTGCTCTCCTTACATGGTTCGCAGAAACTTTCTGTGCTATTTATCCTATAAGTAACCGTCATTAATTAAAACAATTAAACATGCACTATTTGGAGGTATACAAAAAACGTATAAAGCTCAATCATGTAGTTTTTGGCATCGTTCACTGACTAATAATTTTATCTGCGTCATGTCAGATTTGTTCTCATGGTTATATAACTTTGTTTCCGAATCAGTGGCTTTGATAGTGGCTATGACAACGTGGCTGAACGCAGCCGTATAGCCGGAGTTACTTGATTCAGCCACAACGTAACTTTAATAGTTATCGTGCATCAGCGCTCTGCGATCACCCACACACCCTGCCACTGGAATCGCGGTCCCTGGATATTAAGGTTGCGAGCATAATGCTGCCGTCAGATCTCTCGAACCGCCATGTAAAAAGTACAGGTTGGTCGAAGGGGTAAAAATACCGTCCGACCGATCAGACCATTGAGATGCCACTGATCATAAAGAAACAGTAGATTGACTGGGCAGAATATTCCCTCTGCTTCTGACATGTTAAACTGGAATTTTAGTGTGATTGGGGAGTTGGGGGGTTGGGGGTGTTCTCTTGTTACGCAAAGCTACAGTTACCATGGTTACAGGGTATCATTATTACCCAAGAGGTACCGGTAGATTAAGAATCATTGATACACTCACTGCTGGGAGAGTAGAGTTACAATCTGAGAGGAAGTATAATGCAAACGAGTGTTAACAACCCCGTAATACACGATCATGTAACACGCCCTCCCAAAATATTCGCAACATATTTGCACTTTACAGATTTGAACTTTTCTTGTAATTAAATTGCTGCCATTTTGTCTTTCAATTTCTTTCTTATTTTTCATGTTAATTTCTTATTCTCCCGTGAAATAAAATACTTATGTCTGAAATACTAAAAAGGTTTTAAAAATTATTCAAAGAGCCCCAAATCACACAGCTCTCTGTTGCAGTCACTCTGTGGACAATCCTTTGTTCTATACACTTAAGAAAAATCATGTGTTCTATACACTTAAGAAACACTGTGTGGACGTGTGTAAGTCCACATAGTGGTTCACGTTCCCACACTGTGTGGACCTCTTTTGTTCTCAGGTCCACAGTTCCAATGTAACACTTAAATACATTTGCTTATTGCTTATTTCAATCGCAACAATCAAAACAAGCTCGATATCAACGTACAACATCCCCGTTTTCATTAAAATGTAACCACTGAAATTTGTCCAAAAAATCAACACACGTTGGTATGTGTACATGTTGAAAACTATAGAGGGTTTGGGAATAATGTTCTATTTACCCCAAACATAATATTGTAAATTACCATTAAGGAAAACATTTATATTTCCAAGTAACAGGATATGACATAAAAGACAAGGCTGTCGTTGCCTGTCAACTTATAATAAGCTGTTTGTACCCTTACACTTACAGCAAAGCAACACATACGCAAAAAAACAAAAACAATGTTTTACTTTTCCCGATACTCAATCGATTTCAGCTCGACCAACAAGCAACCTTGCTCCGTCCAATAAAATAACAAAACACAGGTTGTGACGCACACGCATACATAATGGCAGCAATAAACTGAACAAGAACACACCCTTGTAAATGTCTTCGTCATCGGAAAAAAAAACCTCTTGAGGTAAGCTGTTGCCGCAATCTGAATTCTACGGCACGCTGTGATCAGTTAAACCAACTCTTGTACATCCACGCCGCCGACGATGCCACGGAACGGCGATCGTCTTCAAATTAGTGGCCTGGATTTCTGGGTAGTAAGACGGCTACGTATCCCTAGGGACCACCCTGAGATGTCAGCATGCCACCATGCTCAATCCACCTGTCTCTTTAACCCCCCTGAAAAAAACCCAATAAAGCCGCATTGACGGGTCCAGCGGATTATGCCAAATCAGATGGATGTACATGACAGTACACGGGCGCAGCGGCGTTGTAGCAATGCACATTTCACGCTGGATAAAAAACACTGCAAGGCGAATTCCTCCATAAGAAATAATGTAAATACTACACTCTAAATATCAGTTTAGTTATTGTGCTGAAGTTCAGGGATATCCCATATCTGTGGCATTATTGAATGCAACCATTTAAAGAATTAACACACAAATCTGCTCTTCTGCAGTTGCAGGTTCTGGGCTTAAGGTTCTTGATATGGGTCTCGTATATGCAAAGGTGCCCCACATCGAACCCGGCATAGAATAGCCAATAGCAGAACTGACTATGCGCAAGTTATTATACAAATTTGGCGCAAAACTCTAAAATAATATTCCGTAAACTGCAATGACGTAGAAGCGTGAAAGGGCAAAATTGTGTTTAAGATTGACTCTACTTAAAGTGTATGCATAACATTGTTAAGAGTAAAAATATTAATGTTCATAGATTTTATTAAACAACTTATGCCTACATGATAAAGATTGTCATGGTGGAAACTTCCTTTCGTAAATACAGACCAGCTGATTTACAATGCAGTAGTGGTTTAAATAATGCATCCTTCGATTACTAAATAACAAATACTGTAATAACATTTGTTATTTAGGCTAAGAGTAAGAGTAGATGGCTGCAAAATGCAAATCATTTTATTAAAAAAACAACACCCGTTTCTATCATAGATTGAAATGGCTTCTCGTTTTGTTTTTACCTTAAAAAGAACATATATCCATATACAAATTTTAATTTATAATTTAAAAAAACGTTACCATTCTGTAGAAAAGAATATATTCTGCAGAGATTTCTCAGATTGTAGAGCAATCGCTCTGCAGACAGCAGCACTATACAGAAGATACCCTGTTAAACGTTCTTTAGGTGTTAGATCAACCGCTTAAACAAGAGCATGTTTCAAGCCAGTAGCCTATCTTATTAGAATGCCCATTTAAGTTACACTGTCTGTTTAATTTATGCAGAAATGCAAATTTGCAACACAAACCATTATTAGTACCATGTCGGTCTCTCAATGTATAGGCACCAAAACATTGTTGAGAAAACAGCACGGATTAACTACACCTAAAACGCATATGAAAATATGAATAAAACATTGCGCATGATATTACATGCTATGGCCATGGGTGGTTAAAGAGACCGTTGCCTTGGATTGGACGCTTTGCGCTATATAAAAGTGTTTGAAAGCATTTATTATGAAATTGATGGTTGGAAAGATGTTTCAAAAGTAGAATATAATGATCCACACACAAATATGCCTCGAAAGTGTGTGGTTTTCCTTTGACTTCGTGAAATAACACGGTCCGCCATTTTGTGGAGTCAAATAATTATTTGGTTCAACAAAATGGCAGACCGTGTTAGTTCACGAAGGAAATGTAAAAACCACACAATTTCGAGGCACATTTGTGTGAATCATTATATTCTACTTTTGAAACATCTTTCCAACCACGTTCATTTCAAAACAAACGCTTTTTATAGCCCAAAGCGCCCAAACCAAACGCAACGTCTTCCTTTAACGTCCGCCACACTCAATAAACACAAACATAACGCTGTTACACTGAAACCCAAAACTCTAAAATCTCCTGCAGCCATGATAAGGTTTCAATCTTATCGAACAATTCTCCAACATTTATCCAAATGGATAGGATACCCTTATCAGGTGCTATCCTAAAAGGTGAACCAAGACCTCCTAAAATATCAACTCTTTTCTTTATTGTCAGAACTCTGACTGGACCATCTGGAAATCTAATTAAATTGGAAACCCTACTCAAATGTAACCTTTAGATGCAGTTTGTATTGCAGGATTATAGACGCTCGACAGGGAAACGTGTGGAAACTATACTGTAAAAAGGTGGTCATCTAATTATCAAGACAGCTCTGTGTTTAGTTAATTAGACTCTTCTTTAAATTCTTAAAAACAATGTTCCGTTCCTCCTTCTACTCAGCTATTCAAAATAGTAGCCTGTATATTCATACTTTTATATATACTTTTTTAAATACTTGTTTATATTTGTGAACCCTTCCATGTATTAAAGCTCTGGCATACGGGATGTGAAACTGATAAGATAACGTTCAGACATTCGACTAGCTTAACATCTGAACAATAGAAGAGCTACAAATGTGACCTATCCCTAGTGTTCTACAAATAACAATGTATGGAGCAACCAGCCAGTGTGTCTACGGAAAACATGTTTTGGCAAAACGTAGGGATGAGCTAATGATTTAACCAATCATTGTACAGAGCTGAAAACATTTTAACCAATCATAGAGAAAAGCTAAAGACTTGACCGATTAATGCGTTTAAAGAGCGAGTCGAATAGCCACAGTGTATGAGGGTCTGACCAATAACTGCACAGAACTGAACCCTTTTGACCAATCATATTGCAGAGCTACGGCTGTTTGATCATATTATGGCTGGTGTCAGTGATGACAAATTTTTGATGAATATTTGTCCACACAAATCTTTGTGCCAAAGAAAGACACATTGTAGCCGAAGATTCTTTTCCCCGAAACAAAAACATTATTTGAAAACTGGTGTTGAGTGCATCTGAAACAAAAATGCTTAAAATGGGTTTATTAATTTTCATAAAACCTGGCCTTTATTATAAATAGCCTAGCAAGGTAATTTGAACAGAAAGGATTTCTAAATGAAAAGAAAATGTTTTTCTCAACAGATTTGGCTTTTGTTGCAGTGATCTTCCAACAATTACTAGATGAACAACCCTTCATTACACTTTTTCTGTTTTTAAATTGTTCAAGTTTACTCATCGCCTCAAATAATGCCCCACACATAAAAAAAGAAGAAAGATAATCAATCATTGACTACCAAGCTGTCAAATTTGGGAATGTTTAAGAACACCCGCTAGATATTTGCGCAGGACAAACCAATTTTATTTTGACTAACCCATTATTCTGACTGTGTTTTACAATTCCCAAAGGTAAATATTCGCCGGGACTTCAGAATCCACTCTCTCGGGGTAGATCAAGCAGTTTAAAGATAGCCTTTTTGATCGCTGTCTGTGAATAAGGTAAAATAATTACGCGCTCGGGGGTTTTCGGAGCTGGGGATTTCTCAGTCTGTTTATCCATAGAGGAAGTCAATGGCTTATCTGTGGCTCCGTCACAAATGTAATGGGCGTCCCTGATTTTGATAGACTTAAAATATGAATTAATTAAATGTGTTATACATGAATGGTAGAGCTGATAAACTAGTCGCAGACAGATTTCATGTTTTGTGTGATTAACCAATTATGCATGAAATAACAAACCTGAAAAAATGTGGGTTTAATCCGTCGTTTAAATCAGGAGAAAATCGTGAAAAACCATGCTCGATTTTCAGCATGTAAACACATTTCCTTAAGTTTGGTTGAAACAATCAAATCAGCATGTTGTTGTTGTTGTTGTTTAGTTGTTTGGTTTTGAGGTTTTTTTATTTTTTATTTTATTTTTATTTTATTTTTTTATTTTTTTTGGGGGGGCAGGTTTTCAGATATAGTTTTCTCGAATATGACTTCATTTCAGAGGGAAATATTTCACAGAAAAGAAATGGTTCTTGTATAAACTTCGCAATCAGTAAGCTTTCAGACTAAAAACCAAACAGTGATGTTTCTTATCCTTAAAAATCCTGTGAAATACTTTGTAAGTATGTTTAGTCTGGCTTGAGTAATATAACTCCAACTAGAGGTATAATATATCACAGGTGTTTGGAATATCAATTTCATTCCCACACACTTAAGACCATGCAATCTTCGCTGACAAAAAAGCGGCCTTGTACATTCACAGGGCCGTTCTGGCAGCCACAAAATTGCACCGGTCAGTTGGGCAGTTGTACATTATGTGCCATAATTTCCCCACAAAACACAAGCGGGTTATAAAAGTAACACTTAGCTGAACATGTTTTGCTATGTTCTCCCCCTTTCTTCATATCAAAAGTTGATACATAATCAGACAGTGCAATCTCTTTGACAACTTCCATTGAATTGTCTACAATTCGTGCGGGCAGAAGTCCAGGCTCTGTGGCTCTTTGTTTAACATGTGATGTCACAGGTTCCATGTCACTTATAGGCCTATGGTCTTAAACACTTGATAAATTACATCTGGTTTTCTTTTCTTTTTTCATCAGTTGGTTAAATTTTTTATAAATGCCAAATATTAACATTTATACAATTTCACGGGTATTTTGTCTTTCGGCCTCGTGTTGGGTAATTTTTTCATTATAATAATTCGGACTAAATGTTTAGGGACAGCTTTCTTACACGTGACAGTATATGTAATACGGAGATATTTCTCGTGTGCAATTTGGTTTCGGGTTTTTATACTGCAAGAACTCTGGTGTTAAGTTGATTCGTTCAGTATCCTGTAGCGAACGTAGATGGGTGTATCTCTGACACCAAACACTGTCACCGTCAACACCAACATGGTGTTAATTACCACCAAGACGTTGAATCATTTTCTTTTAAAAAAACCTAACACTGTTGGCAGTTCAAACATCCAAGGTTTGTATTTACAAGGTTACACACATCCTGGTTTGCTATTGAAATAATATTAATTCAAAGTTAATGTTCAGTAATTAACAAGGTGTCAGTGTTGTACATAATTATAGATAACGAAAGATTCAATTTCACAGCAGTCTAATAAATACTTCAAATTACAATTTTAACTGTGAAGATCCGATGCTGAACCTTGTCGCAAATTGTCTCGTTTCCTGCAAAACCAACTCTGTTCATATTAAACAAGGAATGGTACAAGTATAGTTTGTGTAAAGAGTTCAAACTTTACTTATCAATTTTTTATAACACATTTAAAGGCAGTTTATACTTTTGGTAAATGTCAAAGACCAGTATCCTCACTTGGTGTATCCCAACATATACATGAAACAACAAACCTGTGAAAGTTTAAGCTCAATCGGTCATTGCATGCAATCACCAGAAAAAAAGGTGGGAAAAAGTGTTTTCACTGTTTTCAAACATCGAGTTTTTGACTCATGAGATCAAAACTAATTGTTTTACTCATTTCTCAAAAACTATAGCATTTAAAGCAAAAATATTTCAAAGGGAGTTTCCCATCATGACCATCTTTATACCATGTAAGTTATGTGTGAATCTGTGAACATTACAAAGTTACAAACCAATGAAGATTTCACAAATAAGAGCGTTTCATACAGCAAACACGTTACAGTTTGAGGGTGTTATTCACTTCTACAAATGGTACAAATTGCTAGCCTATAATTTCCCAAAAGATCCAATCTTTTCACCAGAGAAATGTTTCTCAGGCGAATAGTTGCAAAATTCAAATCAATGGGAAGTGAGACATATATATTTATTCTGACAGCACTGATATCTATATACAATGTATTAAACTTTAGAAACAGGCTACATCCGTCATTAAACTAACCCAAAGAAGGTAGTACCCGCACAGCCAACGTACCTGGAGAAAGCATTATATATTGGATTGTGCTTGATAATTAGATTTGGGTATTTTCAATTTGGTTGCATATTGAACAGCCCTGGTAATTACATAGATAAGATGGAAATTACAGATTGGCAACGATGAAGCCTCGATGTTGAATTCTATTCCAATCACTTAAAGACCATCCTAAGACTAGGTAGGTATTTTTGATTAAAGAGTGCATCAGGGGGTCTTGCGTCAGTAGGGGCCTAATTTGGGCGAACGTGACAATTTGTTGGGGAAAAAAAAACATTTTCATGATTCGAATTATTCGATGGCATTGCTCCGGCTAAACTGTCACTGAACTCAATTTTTTAACACAAAACCAAATATTTTCGACTTCATTTGTTTAAAAAAAAAATAGCTCACATTAGAGCATTTATAAACAATTAAGTAATCTAACTCAGTTCAATATTTAAAAACAAAAACAAAATTAAGCGAGTATTACTTTAAAAATAAATTATTTTCAAGAAAAGTACCGACATTGTTCTTCTGGTTGACGGACATGCTGTCGGAAATGTGTTTTTTTTTTACCAGGGAATGTTACATCACAATAGATTTTCAATCACAGAGACTGAGTTGTCTTTAACTGCGACTGACTAATGCATAAACAAAAAGTACGTAAAACACTACCGGGTCGGAATTGACCCGTATACGGATCCCGGGGGCCTGATCCATTTCTGGGCCAAAATCTGTGTTAAAAAGACCCTGAAATTGGTCAAAATGACGCAGAATCTGAGTTAAAAATACCCTGAAATTTGTCAAAATTACGCACAAATCCCATATTGACCATTTTCCGGTGTCACGTACTGCCGTGCATGCTAAGGCCCGGCTACGTCACCCAGATTGCTCAATACGCCGGATCGCTGAGGTCGTGACACCGGGTCAGCCTGACTCAAAAATCATTTTGAAGCTATTGTCGGCCGACCAATGATTGTCTGAACGATTGATTTTTTATTCAACAAGGTCTGTCTGACAGCTTTTAAAAAACTGTCACCGTAGCTGTCATTTTTCGCGGAGGCCACGGACGCACAAGTTTAACCGGTCGGTGGAACGACAAATCATATTAAATCCTACCCCACAAATCCACATGTTCTCGACTCAAAAAAAAACATTTACCAACAGTTAAATTATCCTTTAAATGCTGCGATCATTTGCAGCAGCGTTAGTGCAAGCCGCTTGCGGCGGCAAGAACAAATTGATGAGAACAAAAACGAAATATGTATTTTGCACTCAACGCAGAGCAATTAATATCTTTGGTTATGACTGGAAGCATCAGGTGGTCCATTGAGCTTTAAAGACAAATACTGAATAATCGTCTAGCTCAGGAACCTTAAGCCTGAAGCCATGTAACTCATCTAGTACGTGTAGTCTCTTATAAGAACCCTTTACGAGTACACCATTAAGAAGCCACAGCCCAAACATCCAACGTAACCCAAGAAGAGCAAACCGACAAGGGCATTAATGCATTATGTGTGTAAATTGTCCAAGTACATGCCGCTCTTCAACCTCTGAAGAGCTCTTTTGTGAGATGGAGACCCGGCCGTAAATTTGCGCCATAAATGCGCGGGGGAATCTTAGAGAGAGAGAGAGAGGTGGGAGGGAAAGAGGGTGGGGGGGGAAGACCTGATGGGCACCATAGCTAGCTGTAAGTGTAACGACATCGGAAATTGCTTTCTGCCGACGACACTTTGTTTTTCCTAAGCGAAGCTACAAAGTGGCAGTGTGATCAGACTGGCCTGTTGATGGTGGAAACCGAGATTGGTTTCTAAGGTCAATTATGACTTGAACTAAAGAGCGCGAAAGGGTTAAGTGAATGATGTGCCCACTCAACAAGCTTGACATGCTAGCCTTTTGTGAGTCGCTGGCATCTTCATCCTTGGGAAGCATTCGGATAAAACAAGGGTGGAATTTATAAATGTATACATGTATACAAGTCAAAGTGCTACATACACTGCAAAAACGTTGGTCAAATCATTTGTCGGGCAAAGTAACTTCCACAATTATTGGTCGATAATTGCCCAACGAAAGCAATAATTGGTGTTGTTGGGCAAACATTTTGTTTGCCCATTTTTTGTATAAGAAGCGGAACAAAAGTTGGGCAAGTGTTGGCCAAATATTTCGTAATCTGAATTCATCATAATTGTTGGTTACACTTTTGCTTATGTATTGGGCAACTTTTTGGTAATTTTAATTAATCTCGATTGTTGGTTAAAATTATGCACATTAGTTGGGCAAAATCGTCCGATCATGCGCACTACGATCAAAGAGTTGTCCAAGAACTGGGCACATTTTACCCCAAAGTTGGGCATTGTTCCCGCCAAACGCCGTGTGTGTGCATTAAAAGCATAAAAACGATATTTTCCAACATGGCGAGTGGAGGAGTGGCTGTGACTGTGTCGTCTCTCTTAAACGAGCGGGGTTGCCCAGTGGTTATAGATCCACATTGAAGGTTAGTTTTTAACTAAAAATGAAGTTGTGTTTCCTATTCAGTCGTACATAGTCGTCGTGACAGTTGCAGAGCAAGCAACACAGTGACACTACCGTTGAATTATTTTCAGTTTTATCATGCCATTATGTGCAACGCCGCGGCCCGTGGCATGTATGCGTGTATGTTGTGTTGTATGTATGTGTAGTACATGTACATGTATGACAATACATGCATGGAACTATCACTGCATTGCTTGCGCTGCAACTGTCACGACTGTGTACAACTGAACTGGAAACAAACTTTGATTAGTTAAAAACTAACCTTCCAAGACATCTACAAATGGGCACCCTCACGTTTTTCAGAGAGACGCCAAGGTCACAGCTCGCCACCGTTTGCCATTGTGGAAAAGATCGTTTCTATGCCTGCCATGGTTTTACGACGTATCACAGGAGGAACTGTGAATCAAAGGGTTAAATAATATTTGGTTTAATTTTAACCAACGGTTGGCAAAAAGTGTGCCCAATGTGAATGGGTAATATTTTGCCCAAAAGTTGGATGAGTTGACTATTCGCCCTTAATTGGGTAAAAAGTTGGGCATTATTTTACCCAATTGATAATTTATTAAATACCCAGAAAATGGGTAAACAAAAAATTACCCAACTGTTGGCTACCAAAATATACCCAACTATTGATGAGGAAATATTACCCAATTATTTGGCAATCAGAGTGCCCAACTGATATGGGGAAAAAAGTACTTAAAAGATGGGCATGTTGATAGTTTAAGCAACGTTGGGTAAAAAATTGGGTAAATTTTTCCCCATTATTTTTACAGTGTAGCTATTTGGAAAAGCATAAACTTCACGAGTGACGAGAATTTCTTTAAAACAGAAGCCAGTGTTTCCAATGAAATAGCATTAAACAGTTAGGTATTGTTTACAATATTCATTCGCACTACCCTGGCTTTAAAAACAGGGTAGGGCCTATAATTCCATTGAGAATAACATTTCGGCAATGACAGGACGATACCAACTTGACATCAAATATAAATTTCCGCATCCAACACACCCAGTTTTTTTGAGTTCATAAAAAAACCGTGACACAAAACCTTTAAAGTTTAAGAAATACAAAAAATGTAGAATATAAAAATTCTCAATTATGATTATTTATTTTTTTACTAATTCGTTATAAAGCAAACCTGGGTTTACAAGGAGGCCACTGATGTCTCCTGTACTATAATTTATGTTGCTACAGCCAAGATTTTCCAATGGAAGTTCCCTTTGCAGAATCAAAATGGCCTTGCCACCTTCAATAATGAAATTTCAGGCCCCGTTGCGTCCATACTTTTCTGGTGAGTTTTTTTTCTTTTTCTTCTTTTAATTTTATGGTGTGTTTTTTTTTTGAATTTTTTTTTCTCCACGTTTGTTGTTTGTCTGTCTAGGCTGTCTTCTACAGTACAAACCTCAGCTTAATCTGACAGTCTCGTGCTCTCTTTAATTCCGATAACTTAATTAGTTCCCATACATTGTTCCCATCTTATCTATGCTATATCTTTTGTATACGTTGAAAAGAGAAGTATGGAATAAACGTTGATTTAATTTTCAATGTTGATACAGTCGGTACAACAAACGTATAGTATTTAGTCTGGCACCTGTACGAACACACCCAGACCTATACATTGTAATGCGTCCCGCAATACCCAACATACAAGATATTGCGCGTGATTGGCCGAGATCGGGTCCTGTGGCAATGTTCATGTACAGACAAAAAAATCGCGTCCAGCAGAGGGTTATCTAAACACTTGGCATACAGCCAAGTAATCCTATAGGGACTCTAGTGCCTGAGTATATAACATACCTTATAGCTCTACATGAATAGACTAAGCAGCAACCCAGCTGCTATCCATAACTATTTCGGGTTCGTCTCTTTTGATTCACTGCGCGCAAGTGGAATTATTTTTAGCGAAGCGTGTCATTCCGATGTTTATTATTATGCTTTTTGCAGCTTGTGGTAATCCAATTATAGAAAAACATTTTATCTATTTTCACTTCTCCAGCAGTGGACATTATTTACAGCATGCTACCTTCAAGAAGTGTATTTCAAACCTGCCTTTGGAGCACGTCCTATCGTGAAGTATTTGAATACCACAAACGGTAAATTTCTACACTGCTGATTTTCAAGATGGAGAGCAGTATTTCACCTAAATTTGAAAAAAGATTTCCTCTCGCGATTAATTATTTACTCCTTTTTTTAAAACGTCTTTTAAAAAATTGCTTCCTGACAAGTTTGTGAAAGATATCGAGTGTCACAAAGACACCAAGGCAGTCCCCCTTCTCGACCTCCATTCCAACAGAAAACAGTCACAGACACTGGACAATCTTCAACCTGGGCTGGCCTACCCTTTCTTACTAGGAAGCCCATCCGTCAATGTTGTTTTAACTCTAAAGTAAATACTACAAAGCATATATGTTCGTAACTGTCCATGTTTTTAATGTAAAAATAGCACTATTTCACCGTGTGTTCTTTTACCTTGTCCTGGTTTGCAAACTCACTGTCATCAATGACCCCTTACCCACGTCAATAAATACTCTAATAAGACAAGAATTGGCCATGATGACAGGTTATTCACCGCCCAGCCCCCATTCCCCCACCCTTCAAGATACATCATCGTCTACTGATCGATTCCCTACGTTTTTCACGGCCGGCTGTCTGATGTAAAGGCCGTGCAACGCTGTCATCTTCAAGAAGCTGAAGGCTCCTCCAGTTGAAATTGGCAATTCTACTCGAGTTATCACTTCATCTCTTTCTACGTCATCGCAGCTATTCGCACTAAAGTAAAAGATGAAGAATTGCTCTGGCAATGCTCATCTCCTTGTGGGAATACTCGGCCCAGCTGAGGGTCTTCTCTGTAGCATAATTCACCCCTCCACCCCTAACCCCAGCCCCACCACCACAATCATCTTCACCATCATCACCACCACCACAACTCAAGAGTCGTTTAAAGCAGAATGTCTGAGAAATGAATAACATTGTTCGAATAGAATGAGTAGTTAAAATAGTTTCAGCAAGCCTGCAGTAATACAGATGATATCTCAACCATCATCATACAACGCCAACTTCAGCTAGCTGGTCACGTTTTCAACCATTAATAAGCCAGCTGGGCCCAATTTCATGGCTCTGCTTACCACCGAACTCTGCGCTTGCGATCACCACTCTCCGCTTACCGAGCAAGCACCGAATTTCTGCGCTAGTTGTGTAATAAGCGTACAATGCCTATAATTATAGAACGTGGACTACGCAACCAAGCGCACTTGCAAAAATTATCTGCTAACCCGTGAAATACGCTTGACGTAAGCGCGGAATTCCCTGCTTCCGTATAAAAGCGCCGATTCTTTGCTTACGGTTAGCAGAGCCTTGAAAATGGGCCCTGACCGTGCCCTTCTCTGGAAGCCTAGTGCTCCTCGTCGTAGAGGTCATCCCAACATGACCATGAAATCTTCCATCGAGGCTGACACTGGTCTACTCTATACGCAGTCCATCTCTCTAACACTACGCTTGATAGAATCAGATGGGCACAACTTGCCAAGTCAATACGGAAGTGAATAAACAAATGGGTGAATGTAGTAGAGATTTGGTTAAGTCGGCTGGACATGAATTGATTGACAACTTCTTAACATTGTCTGCAAATCGATAACAGTTCTTTCAACCTCCGGTAATAACAGATTCAGCAAGTTTGAAGACACACATTTTGATTAAAAGCTTTTAAAACTACATAAGAAAATCCAACAGTTTACTCAAACTATCAATTAAAAATATCCTTAATTGGTGATCCATTTGCAAAAGGTTATCTGGTATTACAGTTACCAGCGTTTAAGACATTTGTCTTAAAACATGCTAAAATGTCTACGAGAGTAATGCGTTGGATTGTGTTCATTCGCCTTGCGTGACACAAAAACAACCATAAACGCAATAACACAAAATATGGTTGGCAATTTTTCTTTAAAGCATGTCGTTAAATTGTATCACTTTGATAATGCTGCTTTATAACTAGACGGTCAAAACTACAACTGCTTCGGGCGCTGTTCTTGAACCACATCATTGCCCTTCAAGCAATGACGTCGTCGGTCATGCACGAGTGCTTTCACTTTATACAGGAGGCCATTAAAGGAGACAAAATACCGCAGGACTCTCTCTTTTTATTGAATGCGGAATGTGCTCTGATCCCAAAGTCATTTGGTTTCTAACAAAAATACCGGTCTATCTCCATTTGCTCATCGGCTAAATGGTACACTATGAATGTATGTAATGATCGGGGACAACAATTACCAACTTAATACAGTAGACCAATTGCTCTGAGGAATATTTGTCAAGAAATACGACAATTTTGGGTTGAACAAAGACAACAAATGTGCGAGAAAATAGTCCCCACTCCTTGGTTTCTGATTTTAATTGCTAAAAAGAAATAAAAACATGTTGTCGATGTTGATAATAATATAAGCCATCGAATTTTCTCATAATAAAAAATTCCAAAGATCGTTTGGATTGTGTTTTTACGGCGTAATGTTAGAGGGCGCACTGGCAATGTCACCACAATCCCATGACCCGTCATGGGCATAATCCCTATTGGTCAATTGTATATGAATGTCCACTTGGAACATGTTTGCTGTTTAAACTGGATGAGTGACAGGTGTAATAATATGAAGGGTCGTCACCATTGTCTCATTAGGCAGAAATGTTTCTTTTTCGGCCTGTCGCATTGTTTTGAACGCCCTCTGTCGACATTACGCATTGACATCATCCCACCACAATCTAACTTAGATGTAAAACCATATGAAAAAATGCACATCTACAGTACCTACGCACGGCTCACTGGGCAGGCTATTGAGCTGTCTCCTTTTAACCTCAACGTGAGGGCGCCCCACCGAAGTGACGTCATGTACATACGGCTTACATGTGCATAGGGTCAATTTTAAAACTAAAGTAAGACAATGATTTTAATCTTCCAAAAACCAATGATTCATAATACTTTTAACTCAGGAATGTGAACAAATATTACAAGTGAGCAGTTATTAGATACCCTAGTTTTACAATTTACAGCGAATTTCGACACTTCACCTTTAAACACGTGTACATGCATTTGGAACTCATCCCAACATTTTTCGATCAATACTGTATGAAAGTGAAGCCACACTTAATATGTGTGGTTATTAACGCTGCAGAAAAAATTAGCCTACATACATGACCCTCTGATAAACCAACATGGACTAGAAGTGTACCATCTGTACAGATGCTGAAGTCGAGACCTGGGAATCCGACTAACTAAGACCTGGGAATCCGACTAACTAAGACCTGGGAATCCGACTAACTAAGACCTGGGAATCCGACTAACTAAGACCTGGGGATCCGACTAACTAAGACCTCGATTTAAGAGAAGCTTACACCCAGATTTGGTGGCCGAGATATGATTCCAAGAAAACATTTCTAATTAAAAACAATAACATGACTTATCCTGTGAAATGTGTCCATCTTAAAAGAGTTAAATTTCAAGGTGTTTTTGATTTCATGCCAGTGTTGTAGTCAAGTACTTTTAGCCAGTCGAGTATCAAGTATTGCCGAGTACTAGGAAGGCCGACCCCTAAATCCACCCCTCAAAAAACAGGTCAGCCGTCCTTTTATGTTTCTTGAAAACTAAAAAGAACTCTCTCGTCAAAACATGAAGTAATATTGCTTCAAGTTACTTCCCTTTAAAAGTCAGTTGTATGAATGTTTTCTCCTATAAACATTGTCGTAAAATCAGCTTAAGCCAGTTAATTAAGTTTTTTTTAAAGAAAGGAAACACATTCCTATTCTGAATCTAACATGCAGACTGTTCAGAGGATCATGTTGTTCTTCTCATAATACAGTCACTATTCACAGCCTATGAGACCTACTAGAACTACGGTGGGACTAACCACATCCCATCTCATATCGTATATCACATCAGCTTAGAGCTTTCAATCTTATCCCCGCATTAAAACAGGTGCCGACCTTGCATCTGTCACGGTTCTTCTTTGCACGTCAACAAAATAATTAATTGATTTTTCATGGCAATTTAACAAGAGGCTAGGGAAATTTATGCTTTTTGTCTAGCCAGGGTTCTTACACTTTTACTGAATGATTTGAACAGACTCCGAAGCCACCAGCTGCCAGCAATTTAAATAAAATCACTGCTCTTTGGAAAACATTTGCGAGGAATTATTTATAGTGATGACAAAAATAAAAAATGTTTTTATAGCTATTGATTGAATGCCAGTAATGCACATACCAATTTAATGTTTTGTTTTTAATTCCTGAATTTGCAAGTCCAAACATTCTGACAGTTTCATCAAATGGTTATTGCGGAAAAGGTTTTTTCAAATGGTTTTTACACCTGATCATGCTTTCACAAAAATTAATACAATGAAATGCAGAGTCTACTTTTCATGAACTCGACACCAGTGCCAATTATCTGGGAAGCCACTTCTTCTTCAAATACTGCAAGTTGCTTGAACAGTGTCAAACTACTCAAAGTCTTTAAACAGTTGTGTTCTTATTTGAATCATAATAAGCAAGAATGAACATGCACAGAATGATGTCCTGCCTCCCCAGGTACTACTTAAAAAGCAGGACAGTAATTTTATTCGTAACAGAATAGTCTCCTGAATTCTCAAATGTACTCCGCCTCAGTAGAATAAAATAGAAAGACAAGTTCTCCAGAACAAATCTACACAGCAAAGTAAAGTAGATATGTGAAGACTGCAAACTGAATATACAATGAACAACCTGCATGATTTTTTGTTTTGGTTGTCAATTTCACTAAAACTCAAGTCAAGAGTGATATAGGCTAGTCCACTCCCTTCTTAGGTAGCCTGGACTCAATTTCACAAAGAGCTAAGATTGATCTTAATTACTTCTGGTTATAAAGCAGAGGATTCTCAGAAAAGCGAACTTACTAGCCAAGAACCCCACGGAGAGAAGACTAGAAAGGAAGTTTCCGGTTTAGATGGAGAACACCCCAGAGATTTTTCCCATGGGAAAACCCACGCAAGCAGGTAGGGATTGCAATATACGCAAGAGGTGGAAGGCAAGGAAGGAAACTACTACATGTATGTCAAACCGCCCCCCCCCCCCGAGTCTTAGATAAATGTCAATCTTAATTGCTAAGCAAAGTTTGATGTCACAATACAAATGACTACGATGATTACATTGACAACTCATCCTAAGATGAATCTTAATGCATTGTGAAACCAAAGGTAGGTAGACTAATTGTAGAATCGCGACCTGAAGCTAATGTTTCCGAGTATGTGAATGATGAAGAAATGTTGTGATTGTTTGTATTTAGTAACTGGCTTGAATAAATTGTGTTTGTTGTGACAGCAATTGAATTGTGCAACCGAATAACGCTGTTGACTAGCCCAGTGGACTTAGTAAGGCCTCTTCTACGAGCCAATGCTTCATCACACCCTAATCAGCAATTACCAATGCCCAACTGAAGATTCAACCTTGTGTACTGAAATGTCCATTCATGTACAATGCAACTTAATGCCAAGTTCATTAGCGCAGAAGGTGTTATTGTCTCCCCATTGGGGATCATTGCTATCCTTATTGAATATTGGGAGAACAAAGTGCACACCAGGGTAGATGTATTCCCAATGGGGGTAATGTGGAAGACAATGACCTTACAAGTGTCAATAAAGTACTCACTATCTGACTGTCACAGTCCGTTACTTTAACTTATGCTTTAAACAACTACGATGTACGCAAACAACAAATTTGTGCCAGGAGAAATGGTACAACAGCAACTGTGCTGATCTGGGCCAAATTTCACGGAGCAGCTTCAACAAAAAGTATTGGTGAACAATTTTCTGCTAAGCAAAAATAAGCAGGATACCAGTCACATAAGCAGGATACCAGTCACAGATGCTACATAAGACTTGTTATTTTGACTGGTAACCCTAATTTGGTAAGTATACTTTTGTTGTGCTTAGCTACTTAGTTAGCCCTGGGCATAAGTTTATGTCACTGCTTACCACTAAATTATTTGCTTATGGCCTATGAAATCGTGCACAAAATAGCCAGAGTGAACTGAAAGGGCATCAAAAACTCTCGACTACAAAGTAAAACAGTTAGGGCCTATACTCTCAGAGAAGAAATATTGACAAGAACTTGTAGTTCAGTCAGTTCATCAGTTTACACAAGCCATCATAGTTTGACGAGAAGTGAAAACCAAACACTTCACCCAATAAGCTGGTGAAAGTGTCCATTTATATCTATTTCAACAATCCACTCCCTGGCAGACACATTTACACCGACTCCTCCACAAGGTTGTGAGCAAAAATATCTGAGAAATTTATAAATTTTTCACAATTTCACATTTCTCAATTTGCTATTTAAATTGCTGACAATAACATCTTTCTGCTGGACAAACAAGGAGTAAAAATCTTCTTACTTTCACATCCAGTAAATGCGTTGACTATGGAGGTGTACGATTATTTACATCAATAGAAGGCTGTTTTAATATGGCATGAAATACCATGAAAGACCTAATCATCAGAGCAACCCCTCGCCTCCCCCCCCCCCCCCCCCCATGAGATCAGAAAAATGTACAAATGAATGGTTTGAATAGCCTTATATTGCCCCCCCCCCCCCCTTCCCAAATGAAAATGTCTGGTTACATCACTGCCAATCAAACCATCTTACGTGTCTGTTTTAAATCGAATCTTATGAAAAATTCATACCCTATAATTACTGTCCCTGATGATCTTTACAGACTCTTCATTTTACCCCTATCTCTTTTTGTATGCAGTGTGCTGATGCTAGCCGGCGCAGTGACATGCACATAATACCCACGTAGCTTGCATCTCAAACTCATTACACACACCCACGCAGTAAAAAATATCCGACATGATTGTTCTTATTATGTGCTTTAAACCGAATCAACATTACACTTCTAGATGTCACAAATATCCATTTGCCAGGAAATGACATTATTGCCCGCAATCTCTGCCAGCATAACTGGATTTAAAATAGTGCAGTATGTCTGATGTGTCGTCAGTTTGTAGCCTGGTTTTCACTACTGGATTTATTGCAATCACTCATGCATTAACAGCTTGCTTACCAGCAGTGATTTAGATTTTAACTGACCTAGTAAACTAGGGTTCACCGACTTGTTATTATGTTGTCGGATAAATGGAAGAGACTTCTCTTACTTTGTTTAGGTAACGATCAAAATCCAAATTGAATAATACAGAAACAAATATATAGAGCTGCCTATAGATAGGTTGCAGTATGACGTAAATCGGCCATCTTTACGGGCAATTTGGAACACACAGTCATGCGTTACGCGTGAGAACGGCGTGCAGCACGCGCACATTTCACAAAACTCATTGCATGATTGGTTAGTGAATGACGCGGCTGCGTTAATAATTTGAGCGCTTGACGCGCCTGCAAGCCAAAATGCGATTTGCCCGTAAAGATGGCGTCTACTGGGAACTATCTATATAAGAGGTAGGGTCAGACTTTGGTAATGACCCCGATAAAAAATGGGGGAATTTTTTATCCGAAAGCTTACTTGTTATGTAAAGGATAGTAATGGTAGTAAGCATCCTGTGGCATTAGTTTGTCTGAAATGCCCCTGTAGGTCGAAAAATCTTAATCTCTAAAGGCAACTTTCAAAGATTCTAATTCCAGTGGTATCCGTTTGTGAATGCTGCAGCCAAAGATGCGGTTGGTACTCTGTGTCACCTCGCAAAACATGGATGGATTCGATGTTCTGGGTACAAAAATACTGTGACAGTTTTTTGCTGTTTTCTCAACAATTGGACACTGTAATTAGCTGAAACAAATCAGCAATACGTTGATAAAAACCAATATAAGAACCTACCTTTAAACGACCTAGTTCAGTTTATCAGGGAAGGGAAGGATCTTCCTGGTGTGTTTGGAATAGTTTGGCTACAAATCGAGCCTTATAAGCAGGGTTTCAGGCCTGGAATTACACGGAGGCCACGGAGGCCATGGCCTTCGTTGCCCTGGTCTTGGCCTCAGTGCCCCTTCAAAAGATTCCCATAGCCTTTAAGATTTTCCAATGAAAGTGCCCTTTGCAAAATGAGAATGGCCTTGCCCTCTTAAAGATAAAATTCCAGGCCTGGGGTTTGCAATTAACTTAAGTGACTGGCCAGCAGGACCATTTAGCTTGTCATTTTACTAGTCCACCAGCATTTTCATGAGTTCATAATCGATATTATTTAGAGATGCTTTTCAACACTGAACTAGCCAGCCGGACTACTTTGAGGAGTTTTGACTGGTTCCTGGTATTTGGCCAACAAACCACTGTTAAGAGAGAACGCTGGTAACCCTTACAAGGTGCTATGTAAAGTGGTCTCATCGTCATTTTAAATAGCTCTTCCGATGAAGACTAATGTGCTTTGTAACATCAGTAGAAAGCATTACTGTGTATTGTTATCCTTGTTAATAATTTATTGTCTCTGTTGATGGATTGGACAAGTCAGCAAGATGACTCACAACAAACACCTACAAAGTAACTCTCTCTTTTCAAAACTTAACCATTATCTCCTGGGAATAATTTTAGCACTCAAAAATGTTTAATAAAAAAGCTTACTCGATCCATGTTAATACAATTGCAACTGCTGTATAAAGTTCTATGGTTATCTTGTCTGACTAGGCAAAACAGATAACCATACATTATACATACTTTGGGTTAACAAAGACAAATTGACTAGAACAAACTTGAACCTATGACCTCCAGATTGATGCGCCGGTGCTCCACCAACCGAGCTATTTCATGCTATGATGGCATGTTTTTTTAAGTATGCCATTATTGAGCTTAAGCTTAGTTTGTTGAGCACCAGCCCATAAATTTGGAGGTCACAGGTTCAAGTTACATTCAAGTCAAAATTAATTATTTTGTTCACCCAAAATTGAATAAATTTACCCAGTCAATTTCTGTGTGGTTTTTACACACAAGTAATTGTTATCAGTGCTCTAGGTTTCAATACAGGTTTCGATATCGAGACCGGTCTCACTCTGAGCCCGGTCTTAAGACCCAGTTCGTTAATGTCTCAGCTCTTTCCAGGTCTCGATTTTGAAGACTCTTGTTTCGATCTCAGCCTTCGAGCAAAGGTCTCAGGATCTCGTGTCGAGACCATTCGAGACCTTAATTTCATAATCGTCCAAAAGCGTATAAAATGGAAACAGAAACCAAAACAAATAGCAAACCGTCATCTCAGTCTAAGACTTTGCAGTCTCAACTACAACACTGACTGTCATTACTGGCATGTTTGTTTTTTCTCAGAAACTAAGTACAGTATTAAAGACTTTTAAATAGAATGATAGGCTAATTCACTTTGAGGACATATGTTTCCTTGAAACAAGAAGGTTTGATTGAATTTAATAAGAGAATTCCTCTGAGTGACAACGCCAAGTCTAGCTACTAGCAGTTCACTACACCAATGATCAACCTATCGGCCTGAACTAACACTATAGTGTAGATGATATTATTGGTTTCTGAGTGATGGACAAGTGGGCCACTTGTATCAACAGAGATATAGCCTCCCTAAAAATGAAAACCCTTCATAAAAAATGTCCGCATGAAGAGTCTATGAGTTCCAAAACTTACATCCACACTCAAGATTTTATTGAGGGTCACCCTCATCTGACTTTTAAGAAAACAATTAAGATCCCTTGATTGGTTTCATAACCTAAAATATACAGTGAAAATAAGAACAGTTATGAAACCTAAGGATAATGAACTTACCGGTTTTGCGTCCTTCACCTGACAGTGCTTCATTAATGGACTCTTGCTTGAATGGTATTCTTTTGATCTGTAAGTAAAGGATTCTCTTTGTGATAACTGCCAAAAAATAACAAAGGCAAAGGTCACCTAAAAACTGTACAGGAGAGATACAAAAAATTAACAAACTAAAAATTATTTTATCACGGCTAGGGGATTTTCATTTTAAATGAAGAGAATTAAGAGACTCACTTCCAAAAACTGCTTAATAGTCTCAGCCCTTGCCATGTATCTTTGAACCTCGTTGTTCATCACCTCCCTACGGCGCCCTCTTGGTTCACCCTGAAGAATTGGAATAAGTTGCTCTAATGTATCTTGGTAGAGTTTCAATGCCAACTCGTAATTTTCTTTTGCATCCTGAAAATAAGACAATAATAATGATAACTAGTTCTTATACATGTATATCGCATTTTACAATAACGTATCAACGTGCTTTAAATAAGTGCCCTGGTCATTGGGCCATAACATTCCTGTAATCTTTCTCAGCTCCCTGGGGATTATACAGCCCGAGCTGTCGTGGCGCTCCAAAGCTTTTTCATACACAATATCAACCTCTACCCTCACAGGTACCCATTTATACCCCTGGGTGAAGAGAAGCAAATATAGTAAAGCATCTTGCTCAATGACAAAAGTGTCATGACTGGGATTCAAACCCACACTCCGATGACTTAACCACCAGAGCTTGAATTTGATGCTCTAAACCGCTCAGCCATGACACACCCAATGGTGTGTTGTTTTTGAGGAAGTATTTTTGTCATGCCAGGCAAGATTGCAGTTTTAATCATTTGTACACACATAGTTTGTATTATTTAACTACAATCATATTGGATGTCATTTGTGTATAACCCATACAAGCACTCTACACTCACTGAGTCCTGTGAACAAAATCCACAGGCGTATTACTCGCGAGGGATTCGAACCCACGACCTTTACCATTCTACTCAAGATGTCTTATCACTTGACCAATGAGCTTGCCTGGTAGCTAGAGGCAGTTCAAATCCAATATTCCTTTTAGCAGCGGGTAACACAACGCTTAATACATGTAAATTTACATCGGAATGAAGAATTCTTTTACCCATACACCGATGTGTGCAAAGCACTGTATAGATAGGTTGCAGTATGACGTAAGTCGGCCATCTTTACGAGCAATTTGGAACACACAGTCATGCGTTTCGCGTGAGAACGGCGTGCAGCACGCGCACATTCACCAAACTCATTGCATGATTGGTTAGTGAATGACGCGGCTGCGTTAATAATTTGAGCGCTCGACGCGCCTGCAAGCCAAAATGCGATTTGCCCGTAAAGATGGCGTCTACTGGGAACTATCTATACTCAGTTCTCCCCCCCCCCCCCCCCCCGACCCGAGTTCTGTGAAATAAAAATCCACAGGCATAACTCTTGCGAGGGATTCGAACCCATGCTCATTGCCATTCTTGAGCAGATTTCTATTACCACTAGACCATCAAGTGCAAACAAAAATTAAAACTCTGCTAATAACGGTACTGAAAGCCCAGACTTGAACCCGTAAGTCTGCTTGTCAGAGAGATGGTGCAATGTGTGAAAAGGAACGGTCTCCCCATGTGTGTTTAGAACCAGGGATGTTCAGGAGCGTGGGGTTTGTTATTTATCTTGGGAAAAGGATTTTGTTATAGATGGTGGTTGCCCTTCCTTGAACTTTGAGATTTAGGTAATCTGGTTGAAAACCTTATTGCAGTATGACAAATATAATACTACAAGGGCAGACTATATACAGTATCACATAAAAGCATGAAGACAATAACAAAAAATAGCAATGGAAGTGAGAGGCAGAAGGTGGGCTTGTCTTTGTCCATTGCAATTCCTTTAAAAGGGAGGGTATACCCTTGGTAATTACTCCGGGAAAAAAGCCATAAAAACTTACTTGGTAAGAAGCAATGCACCTGTTGATAATGTATAACAATGTTCTGAATCAATTTCCCTTCAAAGGAATGTGGTTTTCAAGAGAGGGATTCAACAAAAATTCAATCTGTGAAATGCTCCTGCATGAAATGTTTCTCAGATTGTGTAATCCAGTTATGGATTATTCTTCCTGTGGGAATCAATCGATCCAGATTTTTGGCGACATCTCAAAAACACTACCACCTTTTGAAATGAAATTTTCGCAGGTAAGTTTGATTATAAATATCTACATTTACACAGGATTACAACAATCATACAGCTCCAAAAACCAAAGGTAAACTTTGCCTTTACGGAGTCCAAGATAATAATAATAATAATAACTAGTTCTTATATAGCGCATTTTACAATAACGTATCAATGCACTTTACATTAGTGCCCTGGTCATTGGGCCAATAACATTCCTTTAATCTTTCTCAGCTCCCTGGGGAGTATACAGCCCTGGGCTGCCGTGGCGCTCCGAAGGCTTTTTCAAACACAATATCAACCTCTACCCTTGCAGGTACCCATTTATACCCCTGGGTGAAGAGAAGCAATTATAGCAAAGTGTCTTGCTCAAGGACACAAGCGTCATGACCGGGACTCGAACCCACACCCCGATGACTAAGCCACCAGAACTTGAATCCAATGCTCTTAACCACTCGGCCATGACACCCTATAGAAAGATGGAATGTTGGAATTTGTCAATTTACACACCTGTAGTTCTGCTTCATGTGCAATGTTCAGAGCTAGTTGCAAGTTATGGTGACCATTGGCAAGTTGTTCTATGTATAAAAGAAAACAAAAAACAAATACAAAATTGACAGAATGTAAGGATTTTTAAGACAGCAGTTTCTGGCATCACATTTATTCAACACATCATATTCAAGAAAAGGTTGTTGGTAAATTGGGCTTGTGTCACTAATAAAGCAAAAGCAGTTATTAATACAACATTGACATAACAAAAATATAGAACTTTATCATTTCTTAATCACCGAGTGAAATTATAAGAAGAACAAGGGCAAAAATATCTTGGATTGTTTGCACTTTGGCTCGTTTTTACACAGAAAATATTGTTATTTTTACGATTAAAATTGAAGAAAGAAATGAATTGCAGTATCTTGTGTTTAAAGAGCAATCAAAAACAAGCACTCCTGAATGCACTTTCCCCAATTTCCGAAAAAGCTGTGATATGAAACTGAGATCTCTTGCATGTGCACGGGCGATGTGAACATGTGCTGTACGAGTTGGGGTGTACTGTTTGTTCGGTCTTCCTACATACTTCAATTTGATTCTATGTGCTCTAAAATTCGCCAATTTGTCCTTTTACTGTTTGTCAGTCTCCAAAGAAGATTTCATACTCCCTGCCCAGGCCAGTGAGTCTGATTTTGCACTAGCTAAAGACAATCTACTGCTGCCACAGGATGAAAGAGAAAGATATAATAATAATGGATTCTTATATAGCACTAAAGTCTGTCACGACTCAGTGACGCTCATGGCGCACCAACATTGTTATCCCTTGTCACTGGGCTATATAACTTCATTCCTTAAACCATCTCAGCTCCCTTGGGAGTATACAGCCTGTGCTGCCAAATATGTAGCGCAATGTACAAGCTACATCATTCACAAGAACCATCTCTGCTCTCACAGGTACCCATTCCCCCCCCCCCCCCCCCCCCCACCAGGTGAAGAGAAGCAATTTTAGTGTCTTGCTCAAGGACACAATTGTAAAGATCGGGATTTGAACCCACATCCTGATAACTCAGCCAACCAAAACTTAAGTCCGATGCTCTAAACACCTAAGTCAGGACACGCCACATTATAATTACCTAGCAGGAAGACATCGGGTAATGTTTGGAGTTGGTCATCTTGAGATGTGGATGGAGTTGCTGAAGGAGTTGGTTGGGACTCAGGCTTAAGTAAAACTTTTAGTTCCTCAGCCCTTGTCAAATATTCTTGTACCTAGAGGTGCAGAAAAAAGGAACTCAGTGTCAGTATCACCATGGTTTATTAAGGGAGGTCTTCAAGGACACATTGCCTTTGGACCGAGTGCTTCGGGCTATAAAAGGCACTTGTTTTCAAATCATGTTTGGAAAGATATTTTAAAAGTAGAATATAGTGACTCACATAAATATTCCTTAAAATTGAGTGGTTTTTGCGTGATTTCATGACAGAACAAAGTCCGCTATTTTGTGGGGGGAAAAAAATTGAATCAAAAAAATGGTTGACCATAATGTTCTACTGGTTGTATTTCAAGAAGCAAAATATATTGTTTTAATCACTACTCAATAAAGTACAAAACACTCTGTGTAGAACAACTCTTGAAAAGGATATAGAGAAATTCCAAACGGCACAATTTTGAGATATTTGAAGGCAATGTGCCTTTTTAAAGACAATGGTCTTTAGTTTTTGAAGACTTTCTTGAATATTCAAGAGTGTTGATTGTTTTGACAATAAAAGACGAGAAAGAAACCAACCTTGGATCTCAGAACATCTTTCTTCTTTGGATCCTTTTCATCTGTAGTTATAAGAACAAGTTTTTTCAAACAAAATTTTGATGTTTTCCTACATTGATAAGTTTAATCAATTCATGTACATATCCAACAGTGCATGTCCAATAACATGATAAATAGAAAACGAGAAGAATTGTTCAGTTTTAATTGTGGGAGGGAAACCCCCAATGGGAAAAAACCCACGCAATCAGGTAGGGACTGAAAACCCATTTCACATGCAAGGCTCCAGTCCTATGTGGGATTTGAACCAGGGTCCACAGAGGTCGAAGGCAGGGTAAGAAATCACTGATCTAACCTGGCCCTTTGAAAAAAACGGCGGGAGAGGGATCACTTACTTTATACTTCAAATATCAAATAATAAACAGACTGGGTAGATTTTTATAAATTTTGAGTTGAACAAAGAAAAATGATTTTGACAAAGTAGGGAGACCACCAACATTAGGGCTAGATAGCCCAGTTGGTAAAGCACCGGTCCGCTTATCCGGAGGTTGCAGATTCAAATCCCGCTCTAGTAAATTTTTCTTTGTTCAACCCAAAGCATTTTTAAACATGATCTTGATTCAAAACTCACAGTGTATAGCTGGTATGAAGAACTGGGCGGATTCGCAATAAAGTTTAACCGCTGAGTTGAAATCTCTTGCTGTGTCCTTCTCAATGGCTTTGATTATGATAGATTTCTGACAGTCAGATAAAAATATTAATTTTTAATCTTAAAAAAAGTACTTGCAAAAAGTTTTTTTTTCTTTTCTAAATAGTCTGAACAGCTCGTGATTTTAAATTCTTATTTGCAGGATGTGGTTTTACAAAACATAGAACCAGACTACTTTCTCAGCCAGCCTTGGGCTATAGAATGGGAAGTAAAGTAAGAAAGGGTGGACTATAGACGATGTGACCTCTGACGTCATTTGAAAATGACGCGCGCGCATGTCGCCGGGCAAAACCTTTGCCAGCTAGAAAGTACACGCAATATTACCATGACTGCGTGTCTTTTTGCCCGGCGGAACATGACTTGGACAACAGACTTGTCAACAGAGGGCGGTTTGAATGTAAACAGAGGTCACATCGTCTATAGATGATAACCCGTGATAAACGCCATCTTTACGAAGAAATTGGGTTTTGAATTTGAGCTGCATCATTTGTTCTAATTGTTCTACGCATCCAAATGGTTCACCGGCAAATCATGCAAGGCATTTGATAAACTCACACATGCCACTCAAGGTATTTTCCCAAAATGCATAGCTGTGCATTGAATTTTTTTTATCAATGCCTATCAAGATAGCTGACTTTACACTGTGATGTCAAGTGGGACTATTAGGGGCCAAGCACAAGCGCCAATGAATTACAGGATGGTGAACAGGAAAAGAGAACAAATGTTCAGTCTTAGATGTGGGAGGAAAACCCAAATAGGGAAAACCCAACGCAATCAGGCAGGGACTGAAAACCCAACCCACTCTGTGACACCAGGTCTGAGGTGGGATTCGAAACAGGGTCCACAGAGGTGAAAGGCAGGGAAAGAAACTGTTTTAAAGCCAACCTGGGTCCATTTTCATGGCTCTGCTTACCCCAGAATTCTGCGATTACGGCATCCTGTAACTCACATAATTCTATGAGCTATAAGTGCAGAATTCCATGGTCAGCAAAGCTATAAAATTGGGCCCCTATGCCCCTATGCCCCTATGCCCCTATGCCCCTATATCTTTTAACATTAAAGGTCACCACCGGGTCACTAGAGCAAGTGTATAAACTTACAGCTTTATTGAGCGATTCTGCGCTCGGAATATGTTCCAGATCAATGAACGGATGAGCAAAGAAATCACTGAAGTTGATTCTCTCCTCTGGGTCTCTTTGAAGAAGTCTGACAAGGAGGTCTCGACAACTGTCTGATATGTGCACTGATTCTGGAATCTAATCAAGACAAGACAAGATGCGGTATTATTTCCTTATTTCCATCAGAGAGTTAGATGATCTTCCCGTCACAGGAACTCAGCAAACTCCCACAAGGGGATATAAACGCTGGCAGCAGCCAATCAATCTCATACAATGTCTAAGAAATTGTGATTCAGTAATAGATGACAATATTTATTCTAGTCATTGTGAAATCAGCAGTTTCAAACCCACAAGCTTGTGATTGCAAGTCCTGCAGTCTAACCACTGGACCACAGTAACATGTGAAAGTAAAAACAATTTGAACCGTCCTTTTGAGAAACTGGAATAATGAATTGTGCATCAAATATGACGAGAAGTCGGCTTACTTCAACCCTCCTACACTTGGCAACATTCTCTAGGGAGCAGGCCAATCCTACAAAAAACTGCGTTGGATGTGTATGGCGGCACAACTGTGCACAGAACTTTACGCATGGGTGTAAATCATTCAAAACCACAGTGGATAATATTAAACTGTCCAACAGTGGGAGGGTTGACTGTGTACTGCGTAGATGCAATGAATATATGATATCATCTTGCTGGCTGACAAAGTTTATCTATCATTCAAAACCACAGTGGATAATATTAAACTGTCCAACAGTGGGAGGGTTGACTGTGTACTGCGTAGATGCAATGAATATATGATATCATCTTGCTGGCTGACAAAGTTTATCTATCATTCAAAACCACAGTGGATAATATTAAACTGTCCAACAGTGGGAGGGTTGACTGTGTACTGCGTAGATGCAATAAATATATGATATCATCTTGCTGGCTGACAAAGTTTATCTATCATTCAAAACCACAGTGGATAATATTAAACTGTCCAACAGTGGGAGGGTTGACTGTGTACTGCGTAGATGCATTCACCACATGATATCATCTTGCTGGCTGGCATAGTTTATCTATCCTTCAAAACCACAGTGGATGATATTGAATGGTCAGACAGTAGGAGGGTTGACTGTGTACTATACAGATGCTGGCTGGCATAGTATATTTGATCATTCAAAACTACAGTAAACATTTCTCTCCCCGACTGTTTCCAAAATGTAAACACTCTAGGGGTATGCAAAGGATACCATTGCAAATTACCCCAAATTACACACCTGAATGGGTCTTGAACTTCTAATCTTCCCAGCTAATTCAGTGAAGGTCTTTGAAGCAAATGGAGCGTGACCAAAAAGACATTCTGTAAAAGAAAAAAAACATCATATCAGTGCAAAAACCTCAGATCTCCTAAAATAAAACTTCAGTTACGTGCGAGTTTGAAATAAATTGTCAAAACCTCGTACAGCCTGAATGTACACACAAATTGAGATAAAACGTTTTTGCACTGACTGATGATATCATTGCTAGTCATACTAAAATCATACTAAGATTTAATCATTACAATGCGGGTCTTAATATTAGAACTGGCCTCACATCACCGGGCACATGCCCATAGTCTAGTGGTTTAAGGTATCTCTGCTCATGAATGTGAGGGTCATAGGTTCGAATCCCATCCGAGTAGGATTCCTTTGGTTTTCCTTCTGCAGGGCTCAGAATGGTGTACAGTAAAAAAACCAAAAAATATTAAGACCTTCAAGTGGACCAGTGCCACTTTGATACAGCTGCTAAGCAGAAAAAACCACTTGTATTTACCTGCTAAGCAAAAGGAAATAGTCATAAATATAAATCATACATCGGTTTGGCTGGTAACCCATTTCAGCTTTGCAAAACATTTCTGCATAGCAATTTGTCACAATTTGTTCCCATTCTTTTGCAATCTTTAACATTTACTGAAGCAAAAATGTTGTACGTTAATAATAATTAGTTTTTATATATATAGCATTTTACAATAACTTATCATTGCGCTTTACATTAGTGCCCTGGTCATTGGGCCAATAACATTCCTTTAATCTTTCTCATCTCCCTAGGGAGTCCGTGGCACTCTGAAGGCATTTCTAAACACAATATCAACCTCTGCCCTCGCAGTCACACATTTATACCCCTGGATGAAAAGAAGCAATTATAGTGAAGTGTCTTGCTCCAGGACACAAGCGTCATGACAGGGATTCGAACAAACACCCGATGACTAAACGACCAGAGCTTGAACTCAATGCTCTAAACAGCTCGGCCATGAAACCCCCTACACAAATAACCTTGTTTCATTATTCAAGTAAAGCTCACCAAACATGATGACCCCAACTGACCACAGATCTACCTTAGCGTGATATTTACGCTCACAGATAATCTCTGGAGCCATGTACAGTGGAGAACCTCGTAATGAATCAGCAGACACATCTTCTGTCATGTAGGATGCAAAACCAAAATCTGCAACAGCAAAATCAAGACAATTTATATAGTTTTTTTATGACTAAATTATCAAAGTTTGATAATGAAAAACACCTTCTGACACTCATTCTTTGATCCTCATCTCGTACTTTTGATAATTTGATAAATTGAAGATGGAAAAATTCAAAGAAATACTCATAAAAGTAAATCTTATAGATTGTCTACATTTGGGCACCATGAAGATTTTCAAATGATTCACAAACTGGCTTCGAATTATGACATTTTTAACCTCTGACCTTAACCTGCTTACCGTAATCAAAGATTACATCAAGCGTTTTTCACAGGTTAGCAAGGAGTTTTCGATTGTGCGCTTGCGCAGTCCATGTTACTAGGCATTCTAGGCTTACACAGCTAGCGCAGAAATTCGGCGCTTACTCGGTAAGCGGAGAATGGTGATTGCAAGGCGGTAAGCAGAGCAATGAAATTGGGCCCAGCTGTCTTTCCAGCGCATGACAACCAATAAGAACCATTGACTGGTATACCCAGAGCCTTTCTATATGTCAAGAAAAGGCTCTGTTAATAAATAACTAACCTGCTAATCGGAGCACAGGATCATAGGTGTTCGACAGGAGCAGATTCTGTGGTTTCAAATCCATATGGGTGATATTTTGAGATTGCAGACATAGAAGTGCACTAGCTGTAAACAAAAAATAAAAGGGAAAACCAAGTTTCATAAATGGACATCCAATCTTTATCATTTATTGAGGCCGGGTCCGAATTATAAGGTACTTTGGTAATGGCCCCTAAAAAAAATTGTGTAATTTCTATGTGAAAGCTTAGGCCTACTTGTTATAAAGATGGGAATGGTAGTTACTTTAGTAGCCAAATTAAATCGTTTGAATAGCTCCTGCTGATTAGAAATCAATAAAAACATTTCAATCTGAGATACAATTCATACATTCATAATTTCTCAGACTTCAGAGGGTTGGTGTTCGTTTCCGAATGCTGCGGCCAGAGATGCGGCTGATACCCGGCGATGTCACCTCACTAAACGTGGATGGATTTTATCTTCTTGTGAAAATATCGTGACAATTTTTGCTGTTTTCTTGACAAGTAGATGCTGTATTCAGGTGAAACTTTCCTATATGACTTTTATTGTATCTTTCTTAATAATTTTGCCAATAAATCAGCCTCACGTTGACTAAAACCAATCTATGACCCTCCATTAAAACTTAAGCAAATAACACTTTTTGAAAGGTAGCTGGGGGCTGAGCATACCAAGTTGTCTGAGGAAGACTCTGACAGTCCTCTCTGGTAAGGCTTGTTTGGTTCGGATGAAATTAGACAAATCACCACCACTGCAGTACTCCATGATCAGATATATGTAGGTATCGTCCCACTGAGGATAAACCAGGAAGAGTACAAGTAATGTGCAATGTAAGTTAATCATTCAATCAATCAATCGATCCAATAAGCCTACAATCCAGGGCCCAATTTCATGGCTCTGCTTTCAGAATTCTTATGACCCATAGAACTATGCTTTACAAGGTGCCGTAATAACTCATTGGGCCCCCGACCCCTGATCAACGTTGACTCTCATTGCAAAGTCTATGCTTCACCTAGGGTGGTAAGATCATTATAATGCTGATTGTTATGATATATTTGGCCAATATTTCAACTAACATGCGACAATACCAGAAAGTAAAAATGTCAGACTTGAAGCAAAAAATTACAACGGGATCTGACTGAGGGAGAACAAAGAAAAATTGACAATTATAGCAGAATTTGAACCTGCGACTAGTTTACGTGCTGGTGCTCTATCAATTAAGCTATCTAGCCCTATGTTGGCAGACTCCCTATTTTTTTATATATATGTTTAGAAGTGCAAGGCAGAAGTAATGCAACGTTTAGCCAACATGGCCAAGGATCACACCCAGTTTACGATTCAACCTAGCGCCTTGCCCCTCTCCGAACAAAAACATAGGGAGGTGGCAGACATACAGCTTGATAGCTCAGTCGAGCACTGGCATGTAAACCTGGAGGTTGTAGGTTCAAATTCCCCTCTTGTCAATTTGTCTTTGTTCGAGAGACTTTATTCAGGCTTTTGGATGATCATTGGGTCAATGTATTAGGGGCGGAGCTGAATGGTTTGTCTATATTCTACAACAGTCAGAGTTCAAGGGAGGTTGTTAAATCCCTACCTGAAAGTCTTTGAGTTCCACAATGTGCTCATGATGGATCCGTTTCATGATCTCTATCTCGGTGAGAAGATTTTCAACTGACTTCTTGCTAAGACTGCTCTTCAGTACACACTTCACAGCAACCACCTCACGTTGCTCACCCTGAAGATAAACACAACACTGAGTAGTTTATTATAACGTTCTGGTATTGAAACCAACGATGCCTCAACAGCGGGTGTAATCACAATAGCTCAGTAGCCTAAGGAAATTGTTCAGCAAGGGTGCTCGCTATGACTGAACCAGAATCACTTGGGGTCGGTTTTCGCGGTCGTAACCAATAACTTTTTTGATTGTCTTTGCCATTAGTTAATCACTGGTCAGTGACCGAAACAGTTATTGATTACAGCCGCGAAAACGCACCCAGGGTAAAAACCCCTACTTGCATACTGCTTTACGTCCCATACGAAGGACGAAGCAGTGTCTTGCTTAGGAACACAAGTGTCACAACCGGGACTCGAACCCTTACTTGTTCTTTCAATTACTTTACATGTACTTTATCAGAAGGGTATTGCAACTATAAGTATCTTTTTCTAGGACACAAAAACCATCATGACCCCCCCCCCCTTATCCATCAGCAGTCCAGCATTCTCCTGAAAGAAAAAGATGAGCAGAGCATACTGTTTGAAACATCGACACCACACTGGCTCTTTTCTAAATCTAAGCCAGAAACACCCCTCTAAAGGAGACTTTACACGTGGTTGTACCCGCAAGTTTATAGTTACTTCTTATTCTTATGGACCACAAATGTTTTTACAAGACCAGAATCAAACCGAGAAAAAAACTTCATGAGTTGTACAGTTTAAATTGTTTAACCATGGTTTTACATTCATTTAACTATTTTCGTTTGAGCAAGTACATGGTAAGACTAAGAGAAGATTTAGCCCTTTTTTCTCCTTTGTTTTTTTCTCTTTTGTTGTTGTTGTTGTGGGTTTTAAGTCGTACTAGCTAGTAGACGACCACAGATGTCAAAATTTCGAAAAAACGAGAACATTTTACTGGGTAGCTAGTAATGATGATTGATTGTTTGATATGAATTATTATGATTAATAAAGATTTATTGTGATAATTGATATGCTCACTTTTCTATACGCTTTGTACACCGTTGCATAAGATCCACAGCCTAGTTTTTCTGTAAAAACAAAGCCTTGAAGCTTCGGTTGATTTCTTTTCATCGTAGCCATCGTGGAAGCAGTCGATGTCAAATCGTGCCGGCCCGGGTACCTACCTACCTACTACAACTACTAACTAGCCGAGTCTATCTTTAGTCTCTAAAAAGTAAAACTAAAGTGACATGATGGAGACGGAAATGATAATGTAAACAAGACTAGAGTCAATGGGTTTCGAGTAGGGTGGGCGTGACTCTGTTTCTCGGGCAGCAACTTGTTCTCATAGACATTGACGGTGGTCAATTTCGTCACTTCTTGACACGGCGCCTAAAACAATTAATAAGACTCGTGGGGCCGAGCGAACAACGTCACGTTGATATCGTGCAAGCTTGGTAACGAGGTTAGCGTAGGACGCTCTTCTTGCACGGAAACATCGCAATGGAATCAATTGGTCATAGGTAGGGTGGGTGGGGTTTTATATTAAAGCACATGGAGGAGCCAGATGGTAAAAACACAAAGATGTCTGGTGTTTTGCTCAGAGGTTGATATAGACCTTTCCATTGTTGATAAACAAACGGGCTAGTTGGCATGGACGGCCGAATGTTAGCAAAACACTCAATCGTGTAAACAGATGTTTAAACAAAATTCAACATTTTCTGCAAACTATCAATAAAGTAAATTATACACCTCCCAGGATTGGTTGCTTTGTTATTGTTTTAAACAAATTCAACAATATTTTTGAATATTTGTGTAACATTGCAAATTTTTCTCAGACACGGCAATTCACGGCTAAGCAAAAAATAAAGTATATTAATACATTTATTTTCGCTGTTGGCATAAAGCTATACACTTGGTTCAAAGCAAGTATAGACCTATAACTATATAGCGCCGTGTAACAGAAGCACCAAATTGTAAAACTGGAGCTCTTCAGCATGTGCGCCATTTCGGTAATCAAATGTTTTCAGCAATGATAGCAATTCAGTCATTGTCTGCAGGGATCTATTGCTGCATCAAAACAGTTGTTTGCTGAAATGGCGTCACTTTGCATACTTCATATTTCACATTAGCCTGAATTACCCATCTTGTGCCCGCGGCGCCTAAACGCCTTTTTCAAATTTTGTGATCGTGGGAATTTTTTCTCTTGCCAAAGACCAAGCCCTTTTGCTTTCTTCTGCTTTTCAAAATTGCCATAGCACACAATCTCAGCCAATCCGACGTGCAATATGCTGACGCCGACAACTTCATTCATCAAAAGTTAGGGTCAGATTCAGGGTCAGGTTTAAAATCAGCTTTATAGTAAGTTTCAGAATGAAGATCATGTTTTAGGTTTTAAGGCACGTTTAAAGTTTATTATCTGAAACAGCGCCCTCTGGCTAACATGTGAGCAAGTTTGGATGGCTGGCTGGACTGCCGATTTTCCCGGCCCTGTCTTTTTTTTCTCTCATCATCAGATAGAAATGCAAATGACGCATACGGCCGAAATGTGTCCAACATGCGTTGTGTGCGCAATTTGAAATGCACAATGCGTGAGAATTAAAGTACACATAATTCGGTTGGAATAATTTTGCTATGATTAAGCTGCTCCAGCCCTTTAAAGTGAACCTGACTTTGAGACTTTGACTGTGTGTAAAACCTAAAACCCGATCTTCATTCTGATACTTTAATTTAAAAGCCGATTTTAAACCAGACTCTGAATCTCACCCAACTTTACCTTCATTCTAACTGAACCATGTGCTATAGGAACCTAATTCGTACCTTAACCCAACCTAATTTTATAACAAATCTAATCGGAAAAAATGTCTACTGGGGTCACGTTTTCGAATAAAATTTTATATTTGCCATAAGCTACAAGATATATGGCACGAAGATTATGACTTCCACTGAAAAAAGGCCAACAATAATTTTATAAACACAATTCATTTTTATATTAAATATATATTTATTTTTCCTGCCAATTTTGCTTACTCCATTTAAACAATTTCTAAAATCTTTCAAATGGGCCCTATGTCCATCATTATCGAATAAAAATATGTATAGTATTTAAACAATTCCTTCAATTAAATAACATTACACAGTTCGATTTATAAAAAAATCATTTTGAGGTTATGAACATTCAAATTTGACAATTAAAATATAAATAATTAAATTATCAACTTATAAGAAATTTTATTAAAAGGGTAATTAGTTTCTTCCGCAAAAATCACTTCATCACCGGTTAATAACATAACATGTGATTTATTGTATTTTTATTGGTGAAAAGACTTTGCCTCAAGTATTACTAGATTCTGGGAGGTTAGGCTGCCATATGTTGCCATTTTTGTTGAAACATAAATTAATCAAAATCTTGACGAAACAATTGGAATGAAAGAAGACTGTTTAACAGTTTTAGAACCAAAAGGCCCATGTGTGGCTCATTGCCCTCAAAGACGTGATGACTAGAGGTTTGCTGTCATGCCGACCCATGCTTTTACCAGTTGGTGCGCAATGGCCTGTTTAAATGGAAGCATGAGTTTCTGGCCCTCGCTGCTTCCCGGCCCGGTATCACCGGTACCCCGTCCCGCCTGCAGAGCAGCTACAATATCCCTCCTCTCAAACCATCTTGCATCCTCTAGCTCCTGAGTATCCACGGTGATCTCCGTGGAAACAGCGTACCCAAAACAACCAATCATAAGTGTTGATGGCATGGGCCATGGTTGGGAGGAGTGATAGGTCACATGCCCAACTTTGACCCCACTTTCTTCATGTACCTCTCTACGCACGGCATCCTCAATTGTTTCTCCTGTAAAATAAGAAAAGATGGTAAATAGCTGCCAAACTTATAGTCAAACATGACGGCACCAGGAACAGCATAGCTAGTTCCCAATAGACCGTATCGAATATGACGTTACCTTTCAATAATACCCACAACATGGCGTCTGTGAGCATGTGCGTGTGCCATAGAAATCAAACCAGGAACGCTAAGACGCGTTTAGACGCGCATACGGCCTATTGGTTGGATAAGCTGTTTCACTCCAGCTAACTTTTCAGAACATTTCCCCATTATCAAATGTTATTCTTTTCCACTTTTCTCATTTACAAATCTTCAGAGATGAAACGAACTTCATACTTCTTTAGACAGTTGCAGTTTTACAGTCGGTTGATTCCTTAGTTATAAAAACAGTATCTCTCACACTCGCAATTATAGCTGTTATTATAAATTTCTCTCCACAAATTCAATAAAATTACACACAAAAGAAACACAAAAGAAACACAAAACATAAATAAATATGGAGAAGGCTAGACTGAAGAGGAAATTAAAAATTAATAATTTCATCATTATCCATCAACCATAAGATAAAATTCCAAACAAAATTCTAATTTTGAATTCCAAAGATGAACTTCAATTGTGAAAGGAAGAATTTGTTTGACTAAATACACTGGACTCATTTAAGACTGAACTCAAAACCCACTTATTTAGATCAATCTAAGCATGTTTACAGTATAAGCTATATCATCTCACTTATCAGCGCTTAGAAACCCTGTATTAAAGACATTGTATACTTTTGGTAACAGCTCAAAATCAGTGTCCACATTTTTGTGTGATTCAACATATGCATGAACAAACAAACCTGTGAAAGTTTGAGCTCAATTGGTCATCGAGGTCACGAGAAAATAGTGAAAAGAGACCTTATGTGTTTTCTGTTTTTCAAACATCGAGTTTATTATCACGCGTGATAAAAACTATTGTTTTACTCATTTCTCAGAAACGATAGCATTTTAGGCAGAAATATTTTAAGGAACCCTTTCTACCATTACTTACTTTAAATCATGTAAGTTATGTGTGAATCTGTGAACATTTGTGTTTTTAGATCTTACCAATAGTGTACAGGGCCTTTAAGCGATATATAAATGCAAGCTATTATTATTATTATTATTATTCAAATACAAACTTTGAATACATAAAATATGACCTACCGAAAGCAAAGCTTACTAAAACACCAATAGTAAAGAAGATCTTAACTTGATCTATCCAAAGCAAAGCAATGTATTGTAAATTGCCGATAGTAAAGAAGATTTGAGAGTTAGTAGGAGAAGTCCACTGACCTGGTTCCATGAATCCAGCAAGACAGGAATACATATTCCTTGGGAATTGTTTCTTCCTTCCGAACAGTAGCTGGTTCCCATCAGGGTGGATGATGGCCATGATCGTCACAGGATCTACCCTTGGGTAACATGTATTATGCACTCCTTTTAAACTGCGACACTCTAGATCAAACAAACAGAATAAGTAACTCAGTTACTTATCAATACTTGCTCTGGTGTAAACAGTTTTTTGATTCATGCATGATTTACTCCTTTATGGGAAATTTTTGGAAAAGTATAAGTGAAATTAAACTATTATTTTATTTCATATAATTAGATGCTATTATTGATTACATTCAACATGATATTCTTAGTCCTGCGGCACAGATATATAACAGAAGTCTAGTAACTATACAAAAAATGGTTCCAACACCCCTCATGTATTTTCGTAATCCTAATTCTAAACCTCACCCTATCCTAACCCTTCCGTGTTGATCACGAGGGGTTATCAGAACATAGGGGTGTTGGAACATAGGGGTGTTGGAACATAGGGGTGTTGGAACATACATGTAGGGGTGTCAGAACATAGGGGTGTCAGAACATAGGTGTGTTGAAACAAAGTGGTGTCGGAACATAGGGATGTCAGAACAAAGGAGTGTCGGAACACAGGGGTGTCGGAACATAGGGGTGTTGGAACATAGGGGTGTTGGAACATAGGGGTGTTGGAACATAGGGGTGTTGGAACATACATGTAGGGGTGTCAGAACATAGGGGTGTCAGAACATAGGTGTGTTGAAACAAAGTGGTGTCGGAACATAGGGATGTCAGAACAAAGGAGTGTCGGAACACAGGGGTGTCGGAACATAGGGGTGTTGGAACATAGGGGTGTTGGAACATAGGGGTGTTGGAACATAGGGGTGTCTGAACATAGGGGTGTCTGAACATAGCGGTGTCGGAACATAGGAGTGTCGGAACATAGGGGTGTCGGAACATAGGAGTGTCGGAACATAGGGGTGTCAGAACATAGGGGTGTTGAAACATAGTGGTGTTGGAATATAGGAGTGTCGGAACATAGGGGTGTCAGAACATAGGGGTGTTGAAACATAGTGGTGTTGGAATATAGGGTTGTCAGAACATAGGAATGTTGGAAGATAGGATTGTTGGAACATAGGTGTTTCGAAACATAGGGATGTTGGAGCAAAGGGATGTTGGAGCAAAGGGGTGTTGGAACAAAGTGATGTTGGAAAATAGAGTTGTCGAATGGGTGCTGGAACAAAGGGTTGTCAGAACATAAAAGTTTCAAAACATATAGTTGTCGGAACATAGGGTTGTTAGAACAAAGGGTTTTTGGAACAGGGTTGTCGGAACATTACCTTTGTTTTCACATACATGCTTGTATCCAGCCTCCTCAATCCTCATTGAACTTCCACAGGTTGGGCAAAACTTGTATCTATCATGCCATGAAAACAGTGCCCTCGCTTGACCAATTATACCTGCCTCTACATCAGCTAATGACATCAGAGCCAGGTAATTTTTAGGGGAGAGCAGCTCTGTGCTTGGAGCAATTCCTTTTATGGTCTCTTCAGGGACATCTGCTACGTCCAGAGCAAACCAGGCGGGGTTGTCCAAATCAGAGGTAGCTTGAGATGTACTGTCTAAGGGAGATGGTTTGGATTCTGAAAGAGGGATCTTTCCAACTCCTAGGAAGATTAGAGTTGGTTGATCAGCTTTTGGCTTCTCCAAGAGAAACTGTAGCTGATTATATTGAAAGCGGCATACTCTACAGCTGCCGCTGTCTGACCAAGTGACATAGGGGCTGCCTTGACTGAAAAGGACAAATGTCGTCGTTTGGTCCATCAGCTTTTGTTTCAGCCACTCCTCGTCTGTTCTTTTGTGACTAAATCGATCCAGGATGCTGAGACCAAAGAAATTGATGACGTTGTTGTTGTCAGTGCTTCTTCCTTGTTGTGTGTGTTGGTTAATGAGATGCGATACGGCTGAATGGTGCCAGAAGTCAGCGATAGCAAGAGCAGTCTGACCCGCCTTGTTCATCAAAGTGTAGTCACATCTGTGTAAGAAAATCCGGAAATAAAATCTTCATAATGCTTTGGATACTTTTTTGGATAAGGAGGAGATTTATCAGGTGAATGATTTGATTTGATTTTTTTACTTATCAGGTTTCAAGCTTCAAGTTTATTTTATTCCACAGTGTATAGTAAACCAAAGTAAGTAAATCACAGAAAGTTACATACATGTCTGTAAATGAAATACACAGTATAGAGATGAGAATAAAGTAAATGTGAAACTGCAGAGGGATCCATTCAGAAGCAAAGCTTGTCGACAATGGTCCCTATAAAGCAAGCACAGTGCGTTGAGCCGAGAATAAGAAATAAAAGAGATGACCACTGAAGAGACTGTGACCATACCAACGGGAGGACATAATAACAAGACTCAATGTCAATGAACGTATTGTTACAAAAATTAATCTAACCGTATGTATGTGAACAAATAAAAAAGAAATGAACATGTACCTTGGAGCATATTCTACATGGCCAGGCCAGCAAATTGGATTTAAATTGTACAATTGCACAAAAAAGGAAATTCTGCGATAAGCTTATTCTTCATGTATAATAGATGTTTATAAGTAGAAATATTTTGTGAGGATTTAAGTTAACCAGTAAATGAGTTCCAAAACATGGGCTATTGGTAACAATGGCAAACCAACTGTTATGCCTCATTTGAAGACAAAAACATCATTTCCAAAGCCAAAGTCTGTGAAGCGAGAATGATGATGTTTATTGTTCAAGTCCCCATGCAAACTAATATTAACAAATAGGTCGACACTTTTAACAAAATACAGACAATCACAATGTTCCCTGACAGGAATTGACACAAAAAATACAACAGAATGATTTTTATTTTTATTTAAAAAAAATTAAATTGTATATTTGTAATTTGCAGAATAGACTAATTACAGCTGTATTGAACTGACCCTTTGTCCAGAAGAAGTTTGATAACTTTATCATGGCCGTTCCTAGCTGCTAACATAAGAGCCGTCCAGCCATGATCGTCAACCCCGTTAACATCAGCTATGCCATTGATCAATCTGGACACAGTCTGAAGGTCTCCACTGCTGGCGCTTGAGTGAAGAGCCTTTTGTATCTGTGACTTGATTGGTTTCGTGCTTGGATCTTCTGTCATGTTGAACTTGATTTAAATCTCCATGCATCTGAATAATATTTTTAAATAAATGATCAAAGTAACGTTTACCTAATTATTTTCAAAATAATCAATTGTAGATGTAGCCCTCATTACCAGATCATGTTTGAGATTGATGCAAATTTATAAGTGAGCGTCTCAATTGTCTGAATGTTGAGCATTCTTAGTGGATTGGTTAAAGAGGGGCTTCAAGGTCCAGTTTAGTTTTGTGATGCACTCGTTTTCCAATAGATAGAGCCCTCATGAAAGTTGGGGGAAATTTACAAGTCTCTTACCTCACTTTAAAATGGTGTAAAATGCCCTTTTATTTGATACTCTTTCAAAGCAAAATTTGATACATGACCTCATTGGACATTTTAAAAAATGGGTCTGTTCAACCAAAGAGGATGCCCTTGTTTTGAGGCCAGATTTGAGTTATTTGAGCAACAGTCACCCTAGGTACCAATTTACAGCTTTGTACCTTTTTTAAAGGCACTTTAAATCACATTACAAAACAAAATATTCAATGTCACAAATAGCATTTATGGAAAAGGGTAGCCACGCCCACTTTAAGGGGGCCTTAATTCAGAAACGGCATAGAGTTGGATTTTTTGTTTTTGCATATGTTCATTATACACATAGATGTGTATTAGAAATGAATTTCAGCCAAATCTGAGAGGTGACCTGTAACCCCATTGGTTGATTTGACACCAAATGACCCCCCCCCCCCCCATTATTCCAACACCTCTCTATTCCGACAACTCAACCCATGTTCTGATGCCCCTATAATATTCCGACAATTTTATGTTCCGACACCCCTATCATCCGACACTGCTATGTTCAGACACCTCTCTGTTCCGACAACTCAACCCATGTTCCGAAGCCCCTATATTCCGACAACCTTATGTTCCAAGTTTCCAACACCCCCATCTTCTGACACTCGTTCCGACAACTCAACCCATGTTCTGACGCCCCTATATTCATTCCGACAACCTTATGTTCCGACATACCCCTATCTTCCGAAACTCCTACTAGGTTCCGACACCTCTATGGTCCGACAACTCAACCCATGTTCCGACGCCCCTACATTCCGACAACCCTATATATTCAGACACCCCTATCTTCCGACACTCCTAATATTCTGACTGCCCTGGCGTATGTTCTGAGAACCCTACATGCAGTGACATGTATGTTCCGACACCACTATGTTCCGACAACTCTCTTTTTAGCTCAATAAACGCCGAAATGGATAGGATTGAAAAATTGTGTGTAATGCCATGGATGATGGTACCCCTAGAACTATGACTATGAGTATGAGGTTCAATCCGCTATTGTCTCCATTAAAGATAGCGGAATGAACATCATAAATAGTTCTAGGAGTAGGATGATGGCACCCCAACATGTTTTTGTTTTTAAGTTAGCAAAATCTGAGACAGAGCCTGCCAAACTTTTCAGAATTTTAGGTGATTTGGCAACGGAATGACCGGCACACTGTATTATACTCAGTCAGTCTTTACCTGAGGAGCTCTGAGAAAAAAAACACAGGCAAATGCATATCACTTGGGTGGGATTCAAATCGAACCCACGACCTTTGAATTAATTGCTAGAGTAGTTGTCTTACCACAGTCGGCCAGCAAACCACAACTGTGTCACATTGGGAATGTTTAAAATGGGGGCCAAGAGTAGACATGCAAGATGGTAGCCCCACTTGTGTGGCCAAGGCTGCAAAAAAGTGCAAGGATTCAGCTTGGCCACACAAGTGAAGTGGGGCAAGCTAGAGGCTAGAGCAACAAGATGGGGGCACCCGCAAAACACGGTTCGAGACTGAGCTGAAGGGGGAATTTCATTCAGTAATACATCCAAATGACATGTGCATGTTACTCACGTAATCGTCAAATAAACGGCTTGGAAATAGAATAGAAGACTATGCCAACTAAATCTAGGCTGCCGTCCACAGCTAGATCTTTGCCCAGTGCTTCCACTCCCCAAAATTGAATTTCCTTAGATTGACATAATTTTTTCCTTAGATTAAAAGAAATTTCCTTAGAGTTTTGGGAGGATTTCCTTAAAATTTCCTTAGATAAAATAACTTAAACTATTGATGGTAATTGATGAAAATTGTCATAGTATACCAGTCCCAATTTTAGTCAAACAGCAATGAACAAACAACACAACATGTACAATGTACAGTATGCAAAATCTACGACGTGCAAACCACACACATACAGTCATCATGTGGTCGGTAGTAGTGTGGATGCGCGACCCCACCGCATATCAGGCCTGGGCTCAGCCTACGATGCAATCGAAACCAGACTAATTACTTAACGCCAGGCGCAGCAGTGGAGCGATGCTTTTAGTACGCACCGACCGGGTTCTAATTCTATGGTACGCGCTATAAGCAACAAACCTCGTTCCCAGCCGTGATCGATCTCACTGCGCCATTTTTCGCTGATATGAACCCTAAACATGGCCAGTTTGCATGTTTTATTGTATTTTTTTTTTATGATTTGCTTTTATTCTCAAATTTCTTTAAATTTTTCTTAAAATTTTCTTAAAATTTCCTTAGATTTTTGAAATTTCCTTAAATTTCCTTAGATTTTTTGTTTCCTTAGAAATTTCCTTAGGACGTTAAAATTTCCTTAAAATAAGGAAATTTCCTTAGAAGTGGAAACGCTGTCTTTGCCTGCGACGCACAACATGCATAAAGGTCAATCAACCACTTATGCAATTTCTTGACAACAGAGGGCGCAAGACAAGTGAGTCGCCGTACTAATTCAGCCCAGCGTTTTGGAGCAATGTATTTTATAGGAAACATCTTTAAAAAGGCAATGATTTTCACACTTGCCTTGGACAGGTAGCACCCTCTCTCCCATGAGTTCAAACTCTCTTGGCAACATCCCGGGAACCCCTTCACCTTACCCAGTCTCTCACCCCACCTTTCTGACCACACCCCTCTCCAGCTCCTGAGGGAAAGTTAATATTTTCGGGAGGTTTGATCAATAATGACCCCCAGTACAACTAATGACCCCAGTACAATGTCTAATTCAATGAACAGACTGAATAATAAAATCACCCTTTTTAAAAACAATTTTTGATTTATTGGGAGCAAAATTCAAAATAATGAAGTTAAAGTTGTGACAAAGTTCAAAGGTTTATTAACTTAAAGGGTGTGTACAACATTGGTAAGGTTGAAAATATAAATGTTCACAGATTTGCACATAAATTACATGAAGATGGTAATGGTGGAAAAATTCCCTTGAAATGGTTTTGCATGAAATGCTGTAGTTTTTAGAAAATGAGTATAACAATTGGTCTTTATCACGCGTGATAAAATCCAATGTTTGAAAACAGTGAAAATATATAATGAGGTTTTTCACTATTTTCTCATTACTCCAAAGACTGATTTAGCTTAAACTTTCACAGGATTGTTATTTCAAGTATATGATGGGACAAATCAAGTGTGGATACTGGTCTTTGACAATTACCAATGTTGTACATTTGCTTTAACAAAAAGGGTTAGGTTTATAAAGCTAGTCTTGTTTCAAATCAAAACAGCAATGAATTGCAGACTAGTCGTCTCCATACAGCCAGGTTCAACCTTGGTACCTGATCAATTTGTTTTGTGATCATTCAACCACTGGGTTGATTACGCATTATGCCCTGCCGAACAAATAACTGCCTAGAAATTGAACACATGGATTTTATTGGATTAGGGATTCAAATCCATTCCAGTCCTAATTTGAGTATTATCAAATTTCATTCTTTGGTTGTTTTCATTTTGACTTATAACTGGAAATTTTTTAGCGTATAACAAAGATGATCTGAGTGAATGGGTCGTTGTTTTTTATCTCCTCTTCTTCCCTTGGCTTTGCTGGGTGTTGACGACTGGTGCGTACTTGGTCTGAGCAATCTTATTAATGTAATACACAGCCACCAGAGAGAATATAAAGCTGCAAAAAAGCAAACAGAATGCATCAGTCTTCTTTAAACAGTTTTTGAAGGCAATAATTGTTTAATGACCTCACTTTCCAACCCTAGCACAGTCTTTCTCAGAAGCTACATGACCTTTAGCTTTCGAGAAAGACTCTGATTGGGTCGAAACCCGAGGCCATTCAGTTTTATTTTATTTATTTTGTTTTGCAATTATACTACCATAGACGTATTTTTGGTTGGTAATCAGTTTGCAACAGCTGATTAAAATTTTCAATTTTTGAAAGAACAGTAAACAATTATTTTCAATCTTTTTCTCTCTTTCATTTTTGTAAGTAATACTGTACATATGATTCAGTGTTCACAATTGCAAACAAGCTTTCTCTAACGCAATGAATGGACTGAGATGGACATAAATTATTCGTCTTTGATAGAATACTCTGTTTTTAACTGCTTGTAAGCTTAGCATACAAATTGCATGCATTCTGTTTTGAATGTACAGGCAAATAGTATGGTTAATAATCTAACGTATTTGTCACCAGCACTGGTAACCCCAATGCAGGCAAATTATTTCATTTTGAAAACCATCGAGGACTCTTAAGGGAATCCGAAACAAAATAAATCAGCTTTGTCCTCCTTCGTACACCTAGACAAAGAGAAGCAGCCTCGCTGGGAAAACATACACACTCAAACACAAATACTATTTACCACAATGTTTGTATTCTGACACTCCTGTGTGGAGAGAAGCAGTTATGGTTAATATTGAGGGGACTAGCTTGGTAGCTATTTGAACCTGAATCTCACTTGTAATCATGAGTACATACCATGTTGTGACACAGACACGATGTACAAGTCCAGATGCAAACATGGCGGCTCCAAGGCACAGGGCAACTATGGAAGGTCAAAATATTAAAAATTTAGAAAACTAATCCTGGCACATAAAGTAATAATAATATGGATTTATATCGCGCTTTATCAAACCCAAGGGCGTCTCAAAGCGCTTCGAACATTATTACCCCTGGTCACTGGGCCATTTATTTCATTCCTTAAACCATCTCAGCTCCCTGGGGAGTATACAGCCTGTGCTGCAATATATGCGCTACTAAGCTAAATCAATCACAAGAACCATCTCTGCCCTCACAGGTACCCATTTTACCCCTGGGTGGAGAGAAGCAATTATAGTTAAGTGTCTTGCTCAGGGACACAAGTGTCACGACCGGGACTTGAACCCACACTCTGCTGAACAGAAACACAAGAGCTTGAGTTCGGTGCTCTTAACCACTCGGCCACGACACTCCACTAAGCAATAAAAAGTACCTTTTTTCAGTAACAAAAAGCCGTAAAGCAATAAACAGTACTAATACCAACTTTCCTAAAGCGCCCAAAACATGCAAGCATTCTCTAAGGTGCTGAACATGTGAAAGAAATGGCACTGGTTAAAAGCTAAACAGGTACAATTGTATGGACAAATTGAAATAAACTTAAGAAACTAAATTATAACAAGTAGGAAGTAAAACATATTAAACGTGTAGTCAAAAGAGGATAAATCAATTACTGAAGATTAAAAATGCATTAAATTGATCCAAGAATAAAATACTTTTTTTTTAAAGAAACACTTTATCTATGCATAATGTGCATTAGAAACATTCAGGGTTTTTTTTAAAGACAGGTGTGTAAAGTATCTTTGAATTGTGAGACCTGTTTAAATAGCACCTTGTAAGGTTAGGGCACAATTGTGGTAAAGTGTCTTGCTCAAAGTCACCCCCAGAACCTGCTTTTAAAACTTTTTTCTTAATGGGCCTACCTTCAGGGAAGATTTTCAACTGGAAACCTTTTCCAAACATCAATGATTCAATGTTTCCAATGGCCTGTTGCAAATGGTTAAGGAATGACAATCATACAAATTAACCCTCTGTCTGAACTCGCTACACAGTACACCATCAACCCTCCTACTGTCTGACCATTCAATTTCATACACTGTGGTTATGAATGACAGATAAACTATGCCAGCCTGCAAGTGCAATATGATTTCATGTGGAGAATTCACCTACACAGTACACAGTGGACCCTTCTACTGTCTGATCATTCAATTTCATCGGCTGACATTTTGAATGAACTATTCTATCCTGCAATATAATACCATGTGGTGACTCACATATTTACACAGTACACAGTCAACCCTCCTACAGTAAGACCATTCAATTTCATCCACTTGGGTATATAAATGATAAGGCCTATAAACTATGCCAATCTGCAGAATGTGCAGGGCCCAATTTTATACAGCTGTTTACCAGAAAAAACTGCATAAAATTAGTGGGCACAAGTTGCAACATTACAATGTAAAACTGTATGGACTGTTGGCTGGCAACCTGTTTCTACTAAGCAAGATTTTCTGTGCTTAGCATATTTGCATGCTTACAAGCTTTATGAAATTGGGTGTAGTTGTTTTCATCATATTAGACAATTCTCTCAATTGTTAGCATTTTGGACACCTTCTATCCAGATGTTACTCTGTTTAAAACCCTGCCCAAGAGGCAAACATCCACCAAGCTGATGAGGAAGTTGAAAAGGATACAGTAAGCATGAGGCAGAACAAAACCGAGCCAAAGAATCCTCCCAGGATTGTCATCCATTCAGAAGCAGCCAGCTGAGTCTTAAACATCTGCATCCCAGCAAAGATGGAGATGGTCAGCAGAGTGGACAGCAGGAAAGAGATGCTTGTTGACACAGCTGTTGAGTAAATTAAATCCAAATGTTAAAGTACCAGTTAATGAAAAGCAATGTGATTTCAGGCATTGAATTGTTTGGGTTAAGTTTGGGTTAATTTGGGCTTGCGGTAATACCATTTGCCAAGGAGTATTTAGTTTTGATCAGGAGACAAAAGCTGTCGAGTTGTCCGACCGGACGAGTTGTCTGACCCGTCGAGTTGTCAGACTGTCGAGTTGTCAAACCGTCGAGTTGTCTGAACACCATTTACACCAGGTATAGTCCGACCTCATATTACCGCGGGTCTCGTAATACCGCGGTACCAGAAATTCTGGTTTTTTCGTTGTCAATACGCCCACAAGCGACGACTTTCAATAAGTGAATCGGTACCTAAGGCCCTGACAACTATTTTGTGGACTTCCGAGAAAAAATGTATCGTCTCCTGCAAAGTTATACAAAAATTTGTACAAAAATGTACTTTTTACTGACATAGTGAATTTCCGTTGACCATGTCCGTCAAAACGTACCCCTAATCTTGTCACACTTTATTGCAAAGTTCATTTTGTTGACGCAAATTCAAAGTGCTAGCCCCAATTTTCACTTTTGCAATTTGAATTTTTGTCATTGGACATGTCACACTCTCGAAATTGTACACAGAAGTACGGAGTTTAAACAAGGTATTTTTTTTTTAAAATACCATTTGCTGCCGCTGTGAAGAAGTGCGTCCTCAATATCCTTTACCATACTGTCACATGTCAGCATGATGCCGCGATGATATGAGGCTCTCCTCCAGAATCGCACCACGCGCATGCTCACTTTCAGAGACGTCGTTGACGAATTAAATCAGACAAACGATGTTTTTTTTTTAGCTCATAGTGGAAAGTAATACTTCAGCAATGATAATAACAGGACACTTTACACAGGTTGGTAATATTTTTTTATTTGGACACAAAAAAGCGACAACCACCGCGATAATTATGAGGTCAGACCCTACTACTACTGTATCCTCCCGTACCCCAATTTCGCGCGTCACAAATATTCGCGCAGGTACCTTTCCCGACGCATATAATTTTGTTTACAATACGCAGTGACTAATTTTTTTTATTTCATGGAAGTATAAAGCCTAATAAACAATTTCCTGCAAAGATGTAAAAATTCAAAGCCTTTCTGGTAAGATTTTAGATAAACTACAAATATAGTATACAATCTTACCCTTTTAGACTAAATACAAAACATAGCTAGATTAGATGGTCGATAAAAAATCAAAAAAACACTGAAAGTTCCGTGCGTATGTCGTCTGCCTTTCTTCAATACTTAAATTACAAGAACACGTGATTTTCATTTAACAACAGAGGGCGTACAAAATACTACGGAAGGTTGAAGTGGACGTGCGCCTTATAATCCTTTTTTCAGAAATTACGAATTGTTTGCACATAACTGGACGCGGGGCTTGCCAATTTTGTGTTAACAGCGCAGAGTCCATTTCCCACCTCGCCAACCCCACCACCCCTTCCCGTAAATAATTATCACTGCCGATTTCAACCGGCAGCTTCCCTGCCGCACGGACTAAAGCATTTAGGAGAAAGGCGGGACAATAGGGACTCCGTAGTGACGTTCCAGCCCAAGTGCGCGAATTTATGTGACGGAAAACGAAACTTGACAAATCGGGGTCGCTTGCAGACGACGAGTTTCGTTGTGCTTTGACGATGTTCTGCAGGCTTCAAATTCTCCTCTCAGGTGGGCTTTGACATCAGACAATTAAAATTAAAGCTAAAAGTTGTTCTTGATTCTGTTAATCAAGTCAAAATTCAATTTCAATTCTTACGTGCATGAATAATGGGGATACGAGGATACTGGTAGTAACTAAAAACAATAAATAAATAATAATAAATAAAATAGTTTTTTCTTGACATGCAGAGTACATACATGTCACTTTATCACTAATTATATTTCGTAATTATATGAAACTTTTCAGCGGTGGGATACTGCACTATCTCCTTGACTTTTCCCACAATATTTAAGGGGAATTTCACCACCCATTTCAAGTCAGCAGTCGTCAGAGGATCGAAGAGCCTCCGGAGTGGTCGAGATGTCCAACGTGTAATGATAACGAATGTCACTGGTCAGTCGTAACTTAACCGGGTTTTCAAAGGCAAAGACCATTTACAATTCTGTCATCGGCTTATAACAAACATAAACACTTCACAAGAAATACATATCTATTAAAAAATCATAGGGCATTAAGAAACAACAAATGCTCACCCATTTTGAAGGCAGTATTTTGCAGAAAACACAAACTACCGTCGTCCGACGACTGAAGAGAGAAATTCCTGCCTGCGTCTCGCCTATTGAGGGCGTTCAGTGTACATGTGGCAAACGCTGCCCAACTCAAGGTCGATGAACTCTCACAATTTCTACGTCAGAGCATGGAGGACGGAAGGACCGTGGTCAGCCACAGATAACATACACAGCGTTTATGGGTGCCCCTTTTTAAACAACGGGTATTTTAGCTACAAAATACTGTTTTTCTTTTTATATTATACAAAACAATGGCGTATAGCACTTGTTAGTTTGTCTGGCCCGAGGCACGAGAGGGAGCTATACATGAAATAAACTTAGAAAATTATGGCCAGAGAAAATTTGTTTGTTCCGTCGGTACGGTCGAAGCCAACATTTATTGTTATTTTGCATTTTTATTTACATGCCGTCGTTTTCACCCATTGTTGGTTGATTATTTGAGTATGATATGCAGTAAGTGTGGTAGCAACGTTGAATACCTCCAAAGCATAGGCCTATATGCATAAAGTGCTAGCCTGAGGACACCTGATGACAAAGCTCAATCCAGCGGGGCCGGATCCCAAGTCGAGGTATGGAAAAGGTCAATAAATTCAACCAAGTGCAACGAATGCCTAGTTAGCTAAAGTTTACGTAATACCATGTTGAAGGTAACCAAAATTATGGTTAGGGCTCATCGTTTTTGTGTGGAAGTTTCTGGCACGTCACAGTCGTGCCTTTGTCGCAAGGTTTTTATCAATGAATCTTCATTGCGCTGCAGGCGTATAAGATGGGGCAAGAGATCAGTCGAGCTGGAAGGTCAAGCATGATTGATATCCATACAAGTTTAATGGACATCAGAGATGAAGCCAGAGAGTGAAGACCACCTTTGAATGTTTCAGTCACACAACAGCCTATAGCGTCCAAAGATCCCTGTCAATTACTACTGCGGATGATAATTGGACATGCGTTGGTTTCCCTCTACGTCTCCCCTACCTCTCTCTCTCTCTGTTTGTTGGGGGGGGGGGGGGGGGGGGGGGGTTGCGGGCAAGTATCAACGCACGTATATACAAACCTTGTGGATGAAGCTCTAGAGGGACTCTCATCGGCAATAAAAACCAGTCCTGTCATCAGCTTCGTTACACTTGGAACGGCAGTTTTGAATTCCCTCTGAATACTTGCAGAAAATGGAGAACACACCTAGCACGACACCGGTACTAACCGAGCGTAGCAGACAGCCCCTGGCTGTTCTAACGCCAAAGGCCATACCATAAGTTTGTTATTCCTCCTCGCCGACCGGGTCCAGTGAACCCAGTTCGAGCAGGAGTTGATAAGGGAATCCCCCACCAGTACAGCAGTGACAGTGATTATTCCTCGGGCTCGGCAATGTTGGACGAGTACGAGGTGTCCTCACCGGTACATGATAGTTCCTCTCGGCCAAAGACAAGTCTAGCGACTGCAATGGCTTAACCTCAAAAGTAGGTCAGTCACAGAGCGACCCGGGCTACTCCCTGGCTATGACCCTTCGTCACCTACCTAAAAACTACACCAAGTATGGATTCGCAACGCTCTCAGCTTCTTCTAAGACCAACAGAAAAGAGTCAATGTTCTTCTTACCCAAATCTAATGCTCTGTCTAAACTCTCTATGGGAACAAGCTGTTCAAATTTATCGGTCAGAATGTTCGACTCATCGGTCTTTGCAAGAAGCAAGCGCACTACTGCTCTGACTCGTTGTGAACTTCCAGCTTCCCGGAAAACGCACATGTACCTAGATACTGATTCGTCTGAGAACAGCGATGAGGACTCGGCGGAAGATGGTTCACTCATTTTTCGGAGATCTTACAGTAACAACCAAAGACGTAGCTGGGCTAAGAAACCGAGAACGAGGAGAAATGGCGTCAATTTACCCAGTCAAAATAGCGACATGGACGGATACCTCTCAGACCAAAGCTCAATTGAAGGAAGCCCAATGCTCAGTAGACACGCCACACCTCAACGAAAACTCACCGAAGAATATTCTAGTAACAGAAGATTACTTGCTCTACAAGAGCTCCATCTGACATGTGCACGGCAGCTTTACGGTACCATTGATCAATATTCCACTGATAAGGGTGGAATCGAGATGTGCCTACGGTACGATCGCTCTGCAAGACGGCTGATGGTTCTGCTCATACGCGGTGACAACATCGGTTCAAAAGATGCCCTGTTTCCGAAACAGGTCTGCTCGTTCGTTAAGCTGAGCATAATCCAGTCAATATGCAAGGTCCAGAAAACGAGCATAGTGAAGAACACTTGCGACCCTTATTCCTATCCTATCTTCGGCTTCAGGTGTTCGTGGGGGGATCCACCAGCAAACTTTTCTTGAGGAACTCGACCAACATCGGTGAAGTCCGACTGAAACTTGCCGAGGTGGAACAGAACGGATACATTCACGTCAATAAGGATTTGAAACATAAGAAACACTTCATTGTAAGTTTTTAACAGTAAATTTTATTGGTAAAATATAAACTGACAAACCGACAGCACAAAAAAAATAAAAAATAAAAGACACAAAAGACATTGTTGTTTTAAAACCAGAATGCCATTATTTTACGCTAACAACACGATTTCATTGTGAATGAATTGGCCGCCGTCACGATAGGCAGGTACAGTCATTAACCGGGCTGTAACATGTGGTAGGATTCCTTTATGGGGGCGGATCCATTAATCATTGCAAGGTTTGCAATGGGTTTTCACTGTTCCATCATCAAGTGTACCATCATTAACCAGACATTGAATGATTGTTTGTTGGATGACGGGCACCAAATTCACACCTCTGGACCCCCCCCCCCCCCCCCCCCACGCCTTTCTTAATTTGTTCTTTTGAATTTGTTCACTTTTACAGGCACCTAAGAAGATGAATGTAGGCTTGAGTTACAGGGCAAATGATCGCATCCTCACGGTGGTCGTAGTTAAAGCACAGAATCTGATCAATAGCATCATGTCACGTGGATCAAGTAAGGATACGAAGCAAATAACTTCCTATATAATTTTGAAACACGGGCTTAGGCTTTGTCCCGGCTTGTGCTTAGGCCCGGCTTAAGCTCCGTGTGCGCATTCGATCCAGGGTTTTTAACTGGCGGAAGGAGCCTATAAGCTAGGGCCACAAGCAGAAGCCGTGGCTTCGTAAAGGGCCACTAAACTGACAACAATCAATGTATTCACTTCCTTTGAGTAAATATCAATGATGTGAAACCACTATACAGACTGTGCAAGTCTCGCGCGTATTTGAACATAATGGGACACGTTAAAGTGCGCGATTGTTTCCTTTTTGCGTTAAAGCAAACCTAGGACCAAAGTGGTCCCAAAATGTTTGAATGCTCGCGAGACTTGCACAATATTATATACAAAATTAAATCTGTGAATCGAATTAGCCAAACAACAAAAACCATTCATTGTCGACGAAACTAACTCAAAATTGTTGCAGAATTATTTTTAAATTCTCCCCTACTCCTCTAAATTGATTGCAGACTGTTGGGAAGTCCAGTTGCCCCAAGTTGGTAGAAGTGGCAACAGTCTACTAGACACCGACACACGCCAATCGAGTGTTAGACGGCTGACCAATTCTCCCGTTTTCAAGGAGGCCTTTAAGTTTCGTCTTAACGAAACCCAGAACATCCGAGACGGTTTGATGATTGTGTGTCGCATCATTCGTCGAAAGCCATTCCGGAAGAACACCATCATTGGTCAGGTCCAGTTCGGCATTGGCTCCACCCGCATTAGCGAAACCATCCAATGCGAAAATTTGTTACGTCGTTTGGGTCGACCAATCACACAGTGGCACACACTTTGAAGCTTTGCTTACGTCAACAAATTGGTTTCTAAAGACTTTTTGAAAATATGTTTTTTTAAAAGAGCAAATGAAACATTGACCTTGTTAAGCAAACACAATGCTCCTAAAATAAGACAGTTTATAAAATTCATTTATATACTAAATAAGACGACTGTTGTAGTAAACGTGCGGGTACATCTCCAGGGAGAGTGACGTGTTCGGGAAGACCGGACATGCAGAGTATACTGTTCGAAACTTCGTGACAATACCAAAGGTCCTTTTCGGAGCCCACACTCCTCCCATAAGAGATGCACACAATTCCCATGATTGTACCTACAAGTTTACTATTGCTACCTCTTTATATGCACACCATGCAAAGCTTTAAACCTCACTTAAAGGGCCTATGAAATAGATTTTTTTAATGCTGGAAACAATAAAGTATGCCTATTACAACATATATTTGATTTTTTTTTTTTTTTCACAAGCCATTTTACACCATTAAAAAAATCATTTCGAAATTTAGGGGGGCCGCAGCGCCCCACCCATACCTCCTCATTAACATAAAATCCGTGACGTAAACAAAGGCAATTCAGCAGAACGACTTGTCATACGTAACGTCATGTGTGTGTGGCCACCCGACCGCACCGCCGAGCGAACACACGGAAGGAAAACGTTCAAAACAGTTTGTCTCTCTCTTTTGGGGGTCTTGTTACGTCGATTTTAAGAAATGCCATCAAGGTGTGTTGCTGCTGGGTGTAGCAACACCACTAAAAATGGAGTTAGTGTCCATAAATTTCCAGCGGACCCAAAATTCAGACGGATATGGACGGCAAATGTGAAGCTGACCAGGGCCAAGTGGTCTGGACGGAGCGAGCAGCCTATGCTCTGCAGTGCCCACTTTGAGTCAAGTTGTTTTGAACGTGGCCTTCACAACCAGTTTGGCATAAAGTACAAGGCTATGCTGTTGCCAGATGCCGCGCCAACAATTTTTCCAGTAAGCAAGAAGGCTGGAGAAAAGGAGAAACGACCGGAGAAAAGGAGAGGTGCTTTTTGGAAGCGAGAAAAACTCAGGGTAAGTAATTTTGGCTGTATGGAAACCACCCGTGCGTGCACACAATTCACAATACCCCTCAACACCGCAGTCATGTTCTACAAACATATCGTCCTTTTTCGCATTATTGTTGACGACATCATATCTGATCTTATATTCTAATATATACATGTAATTTTATAGAATGTATCAAAAGTCCCCTGACTGAACACGTACTTGTTCCACTTATATTCCACCCCCCAAATATGGTTGCGTTATTGTCCATCGGTGGAGGCTTGCGCTTCGTTTCACGGTACCCTGTGACCGGCCGGGTCGACTGTGATCAACGTGTACGGTACACACATTTCTTTCTGGTTCTGAGGTAAAGGAAGGGGAATCCTCACCTAATCCGGACATTATTTTCTTTGTTTTTGCGATTTATTCCAGTGGAGTATCAACGTACGCCTTGACGATCGACTCGACTCGGCTGTATACTTAAACTGCGCGCGCCTGGGCACCAGACCACGACTGAGATCTCGATCTGGGAGCCGCTGCCTTTGTGTACGTCACGAACAGCGCCCTCTTGTGGCGTCTAAAATACGAAAGTTTCGGGGGGGGTATTTTTTTTATTGAATTAAAATACAAAAATGCACTCCAGACACTAAACAGTTTTTAAAAATAATTTCTTTTCATATGAACTAATTTAGTAAAGCTATAAAAAACACACACAAAAAATACCACTTCATAGGCCCTTTAAAGGTTTGGTCATTTTAGATCGGGGTGGTTTTTTGCGTATAATGGTAAATCTCAAATTCATTCTCCTTGCGCGAAAACAGGGAAGATTTGACAATAAGTGTTTTGTGATGAAATTCTAGGTGTTTTTTGATCTGGTCAATCTAAATAAAAGTCAAATTAATGCTGATATGTATAGGCCAAATTATCAAGAAAGATACAGCCAAAGGCACCCGTGAAAGTTCCAGCGGCATAAAACCGTGTCTATACTTCTAGAAAACACAGAAGAAGAAAAAACGGTCTCGGTATTTTCATCAAGAACGTCGAATCCCTCCACGTTTAGCGAGGTGACAGCCGCGGGTACCAACCGTATCTCTAGCCGCAGCATTCGCGAACGGACACCACGATCTGTAGAACAAATCGATTCAGAAAGAGCCCGATTCCACATTGCATCGATGTATAAGCTAAACTCTTTTAATTAAGTGGGTTTGCAATAGTGTATTTTGTGTAGTAGTATATTTATTCATTTATTTATTTGTACATTTTTTAAGGTGGCTGAATTCCATCCCTTTTAGCACTTATGTTTTCTTGTTACAACTTTTTGGTGTCACCCTTTTTCCTGTTATTTGAATTTATTTTAATGTGGTCAATTGTTTTGGCAAGACCATAACTTTCTCACGTTCTCATAATTTAAGGACTTTTAGCAGTGTTTTGGTAATGCTTACCTGTAGGCAATGAGTGTAAAGTGAATAATCCAACACTAATACCAATAAATGCATTGTTGCATAAAATGCACATTACGGGCGAATCGACTCCCATGCAACCAAGATGATTGTGATGATGACGTCAGGGTCAAATGTCATGGCTCTGCTTACCGCGGAATTCTTTTTGCTTACGGCACCTTGTGTAAAGTAACAATTTTATGGTCATCAGAAGATGGTAGCAAATAGAAGAATGTGAATTTGTTTTGACTGACAGCGCAACCCTCTGAATCCGTTAGTTAAAAGAAACACACAAAATTATAGATCAGATTTGCCAGAGCCATCCATACTTGAACGAATGTTCAACATCTTACAAGCATATGGTATTCCAACAAGTATAATTGAAGCCATTAAGCTAATATATGACGACTCCTCTGCATCAGTAATCACACCAGATGGTGAAACGGAATCCTTCCAGACCCATGCTGGCGTACTACAGGGCGACACTTTAGCACCTTTCCTCTTCGTGGTTGTGCTGGATTATATAATGAGGCACGCTTTACGAGGTATTCAGCAGGAAACAGGAATTGTGCTTAAAGAAAGAAAGAGCAGTCGTTATCCAGAGATCCGTCTCCATGATCTGGACTTTGCTGATGATGTAGCACTCTTGTCAACATCAATTGACACTGCAGAATCATTACTTCACAGTATTGAGGAGGCTTCCAATTGTGTCGGGCTTCATCTAAACACAGGAAAAACGAAGACTCTCCTCGTGAATATTCCTCCAACATCCAGTATACAGACTCTTGATGGTACGAAACTTAAAACTGTTTCAGATTTCAAATACCTAGGTTCGTCACTACCTGACTCATTCCAAGATTTCAAATGTAGGAAAGCGCAAGCATGGTCAGCATGTAACCAATTAGATAAGATCTGGAAGTCTGATCTTGACAGAGCTATCAAAATCAAGTTTTTCAGGGCCTGTGTTGAAAGCATCTTGCTATATGGAGCCGAAACATGGACAACAACACAAAAAATGAATGATCGCATCAACGGTTGCTACACTCAACTGCTGCGTAGAGTTCTCAACATCCACTGGCGGGACCATACTACAAACAGGGAGGTTTATGGCAATCTACCACCACTTTCCGAGACCATAATGCAGAGACGTCTCCAGTTTGCTGGCCACTGTTTGCGAACAGCGGATCAACCTATATCGCATCTAGTCTTCTGGAATCCCCCTGGCGGACATCCAAATCGTGGCAGGAGGAAAATGAGCTACACTGACACCATCACCCGAGACACAAATCTCAATCCAAACGAGACTCAACAACTCATGAGGGACAAAGCAACCTGGCACCATTTCATCAAAGCTGCTTCTGCTATTCCGTCTAAGGACGACGGATGATGATGATGATGTATCTGTAGATTTTATATACTGCTGTAAAATAGAAGTTAATTGTGTTTTCACACGATGAATAAATAAGTTGAATTGAACTGAATTGAGTTGAAATGAACTTGCAAAATATTCGACATGCAAACGTAACATTCTGAGATTAGTTCCTTATTAATTTTTAGGAAGTATAACAATTATTTTAGAAATGTACCTCTCACCACGCTCATTAAAACAAATGTAGGCCTATATATCAGTTTTACAACCGCGTAAATTGCTTGAGGCTTCTTAGTACGAAGAAAACAGGTGTTCCCTTTTTGAAAAGAGCGACCCCCTAAAAACAAAACCATCACCCCCACTCACACCATCCCATCCAAGTGACACCTTACAAGTATAGGACAATGATCCATGCTTCAAGATCCCAAACAAACTTTAACGTTTTGCTTGAGTTTTAGCTTTATCCAAATCCTGAACCCCCCCCCCCCCCCCCCCAACTCTCCTTCCCATTTCAAATTCCTACTGCCCCGTCCCGCCCCGCCTTCTCAAGGGTTTGAAAAAGGCAACTGGAGAGGGGCGCCAAGGTCGAAATCGTTTTTGTGATGCTACACAAAATAAGTACAATTTCTCTAACCTTCCTTACGCTAAAACGGTGTAAAATGCCATCGTGTTTGCTACCATTCCAGAGCGAATTTTGTCCCCCCAAAAAACAAAACAAAAAACGCCCAATGACGTCACATTTCAAATATGGGTCTACACATTTTTTGTACGGGATAATTTATTCATGAATTTCGATGAAATTCAATCAAAACGGCATTAAATTTTACCTTTTGACCGACGCACAAATACCTCTTTGGAATGTACAGACGCATTTGTTGTTGATTTCGAACTTGACGTCATGTTTTAAATTTCGCTCTAAAAAAGTATAAAATAAAGAGACATTTTACACCATTCTAACGTCACGTTAAACCTAAATTTTTTCCCACTTTCACAAGGACTCTATCTATAGAAAAAATAAGTGCATCACAAAACTTAGTTTGACCTTGGAGCCCGCTCGAACGAATGGTTCGTTACATTCAATAGCAACCCCCCCCCCCCCCCCCCCCCCCATTTTGTTTAATAGCCCCCTCTCGTAATGAAAATTACTGGGTACCCAAAAATGATACCCCAATGTGGATCACGGATAACCCCATTGGGATAACAGGATTTATACTGGGTTTTACGGACGTTATTCGCTTGACAATCAACAATCTTTGTTATTTCGGGATTTAGTTTTAAGGGCATGTATTCCAAAATGGGTACACACTAGCTCAAATCACCTGAAATAATTGTGAATGTCACTTTTAAAATTTAACTGAGTACTAAAACTTTTAATCTATTTTCATATTACATTACCTAATGAGAAATTATATAAAGCCAGTTTATTCTGTTACAAAAGAGTTCAAGTTAAATAAAACCCCAAAAACTATTTAAGGTGACAAAAACCCACTGCTGTAGTTTTTTTTTTACCTAGCAATGACCTGGCTAAAAGTGACACAACTCGGGGGTGCACAATAGTGTGGGGTAAGATAATACTACCCAATATCTGGGTAAGACTTTTACACAACCCCGGGTAAACTTTGGATTCGGTAAGGTGTACCCAACTTTTGTGTCATGCAGGGAACATGGTTGTTTCTGGGTAAACACTATAATTTTACTCAATATTGGGTAAGCAGTTGCACGGGGCTGAGTAAACTCTTAACCATCCTAAGTTGGGTAAATTTTTTACCAAAGCTGACAACCATGTTCCCTTCTAAACCTCGAAAAGGTAAGAATTTTACCAAATATGTTTTACAGTGTAGCCACGATCACGAGTGACGTCATAGTGCAAGGTGCAAATTATCCCAATTGATAAAAAGCTATAGTTTGCACCAACTCATCTACAACAACAAAATCAACAAATTCAACCAGATTGATTTTTTGTTATACCTCTGCATGAGTTTATTAAAATAAAAAGTACACAGTTATTATTTGAATCGATATTAAAACAAGTGATGTAAATCATTGTTTCAATAATATACATAAACATAGTCCCTTAATTTTTCAATACCAATGAAAATAGCTTTCAAACCATTATTTTTCTTGTTACCCTTTTTCACAATATTATATACTTAATGTATCACAATTGTTTAACCATTGAATTTTCCCAACTCCCCCTCGACAGAGAAACTGCTAGAAGTCCATTTAAAACAGGGAACGATTTTAAGTACTGTCTGTCACAGGAAAGTTTGTAAGTTTACTTGAAGCACAATATAAATGTTACATTTTTAGGTATCTCAAAGACGCTCATTAATGTCCGTTATAATACAATTCCAAACTTTGTGAATTCAAACAGTAAATGGAGTCTAGATATTTGAGATCAAACTCTTAAATTTGTTTACCGCTAAGCAACTTTTGTTCTTATAGCAGAAAACTGAGTAAGCAAAAGTGTGTTTCATAAACGATCCAGAAGATTTGACATCACGTGTTGCGCTCAAAGATTTGCATTTTACGTCACTCTTCTGCTTATAAGAATTGCTTGCCTCTTGCTTTGCTAAAATTTGCGGTCAGGGCCACACCGTATGCAGAAAAAAATCTGCTTACAGACTTTATGATGTTGGCCCATAGCCAGATATATTTTCAGAGGTTTGGGGGGGAGGGTGTGCTTCACAGAAATATCTGCCCTCAGTCCAAAGCATGACACGAGAGACATATAGTGTGTCCATAGAAAACACTACATTTCACCCTTAAAACTTATTGTTACATTCATTTAGTTTTTTCAAGTTCACAAAATACTACTGCTACCTAACATCGGAAGAAGCAAAGATATGATTGGGACACAGGTGAGAGCTGTCTTTGCATCGACCAATCACGTGCAAGTTTAAACATGGCTCTGGTCTGAACTGTTCTCTTGTATCGCCAACAGAGTTTATAAAATACAAAATAAATCTAAAACAATTCAACAGGACACAGTAGTTAAAGTATTTGTCATTGCTCATCATTACAAAATTGTACAAGTTAAATACACAGGTTAAATCCACATTTTGGGGCATATCCACCTATCAGGGTTGATTAATCCGAGCCAAAACACATGCTTTATATTATAAGGCCATGCAATGGCAAATCAATCATGTGGCTTGAATTAAGTTAGCTTATTTTACATGTAAATCAAAACTTGTATCAAGTGCTCGAAAACATGGATACGTAATGAAACAGATTTGTAGTAGTCGAGTACGAATTCTGTACTCTTCTTGTACTCAATCGCACCCATAAAAATGTATTTTCTAGAATTCTTAATCAAAGAAATAAAACAAGATGCAACTGACTCAACTTGAAAAGCAATGTGTTGTACCTGTATTTGTACTCGTTGAAAATAACATACTTATTCAAAAGAACCCATAATTATACTGGTGAAAAGGTACTTGTTTTGTACTTGTTCTCAAGGAAAAGTACTCATATTTGTACTCAAGGAAAAATACTAGTACTTTTTTTAAGGGAAATTACTCCAATTTGTTGAAAAGTACTCAACTACAACTCTGCAATAAAATGTGCATCACAGTTTTGTTCAAATTGCTTGCCACTTCTGAGGAGTCACCTTGTTTATCAACATTTACTTTACCCAGTCTTTGTCATGACCACTGTGACCAGGGGGCTAATTTCTTCAGCAGAAAACAATTCACTAACAATTCTCTGCTCAGCAAAAAATAAGCAGAACACCAGCCACAAATGGTACACATGACATGGTATTTTGGCTGGTAGCCTTATTCTGGTAAGCAGCTCTATCAAATCTGGCACAGGGTATTTAACCGCTTACAATTTTCTTTTCAAATTGACTTCCAAAACAAAGGCAAAGATTTGGGCCCAATTAAGCACCAAAATAAACTAAGCATTAAAAAAATGGTGCTTACCGGAAAAGGGTTATCAGCCAAAACACCATGTCACCATGTTATCCTGCTGATTTCTACTAAGCAGGAATTTGTTAAGCAATATTTTCTGCTTAAGCAGCTCCATGAAAGTCGGCCCTGGACGTAACCTGTGGCCTTTATATTCACCTATTGGTTTCATCAAACACGTCAGAGATGTTCCACATCTGTTACTCGTAAAACAACAAATTATAATTCAAATTATACCGACATAAAACTATCCTCTCTAATAATTTTGCACAATAGATTGTAGAGCTATTGAATTATTCATTATATATCATTTTATATACAAATATATTCATGATGTACATATTATCAAATTAAGCAACTTTGATAATATTTTACAATATAAACACAAACAAATATTCTCAAAAGCTGCTACCAACAGAGGGGGGGAAAAAACAGAAAAGTTTACATTACGTATAGACAGGGTACATTTTCAAAAAAGTTGTCAATTTTGCGGTAACTTTAAAGCTTCAAACTACCAACATAAATGACCGAACGGAAGAAAAACACCACGATTGATTAATGATATATTAAAAGTCACCTTTTTTGATTTACTGTATTTTTGTTCAGAATTTGTATCCTTCTAGCCTTCGAGAAACTAGAAAAAAAGCCTTCCTTTTAGCCTTCGAGAAAGACTATGCTAGGGTCGAAACGTCAGGCCACTAACTTATTTTTTGCATTTATACCACAGGTCCTTTTGGTTGGTAAGCAGTTTGCAACAGCTAATTCTATTTTCTCAGAATTTGTATCCATTACAAAATGAGGAAAATGTAAAATTTAAACATTAAATTCTGATCATTTCTATACTTTTGAGAGTGACCTAAGTTATTACTTTAAATAAACCCAAAAGAAGTACCTACTGCCACCAAAAACACAAGAACTAAAGTGTACACTTCTGGGTTTTTTAACTCTTGGAAATATTTAAGGAATACTGTTCATAGTTTTTTTGTTGACAATTCAGACTGCACTTCCCATAATCAAGAACATTCAACACATATACAAGGATTCACTGTGGGAAATCAACACTGATAGATAGTTTATTTAATTTTTTATTTTTTTCAACTTGTCAACTTGTCCACCAAGTGTCATTGTTTCGGTGCCCTTTGAGTATAGACATCATGCGACACTTTTGCAGAGAATGACTCACAATATAACTACTTTATTGCTTATTATTCAAAAACGTACATGAAATATAAATCACAGACATAAACACTGATATATTTCTTTTAATGATACCATATTTGTTTTCTTCTCTGTTAATATACAATTCATGATCTGTACATACTTTGTACACATAGAGGCATTGGTGCCAATTCCAAATTTTATTACAACACTGACAGGAAAAACAAAATAAATACGTAAATATAAAAAACAAAAACAAGAGCCAAAATCACAAACCTTTGCAATATTATTTACCTACTAAGCATAGATTGGTTGGTAAACTTTCACAAGCACTTGATATCACATGGCACTTTGGCTGGTAACCTTTTTCTCACTTCCAATGCGTAAGGTATTTGGGTTCATAAGAAATTCCTTTTTTGCACACTGTGACTTGAGAAATAGAATAATTGGCCGGCAAAATTGAACATTACACAAAGAAAATTGTTTCAACAACAATTCATGACATCATTTCGGACAGAGGTTTTAAAATGTCAAATAGCATCATCGAGTTTCGACATTTTGTTCTTGAAGCGCTACTTAAGAAAATATAGGACAGGGTAACATTAGAGTGGCTTATGACGACAGTTTTAATGTCACTAAATACTGGAAAGGAAATAAAAGGTATCCTTGTGGATCTAAATGATTACAGAAACAGAAACCTATTTCTTCCTGTTTGTTTGCTTAACAGCAACTTGAGGGGGTTCCTTAGCAAGAGACTTCCATGCTCAGCAAGATTTTTCTTCGCTAAGCACATTTGCATGCTTAAAAGTGCATCCTAAACAGAGCAAAAAAATAATAAAATAAAACCATCGTTTTATCAAAGTCACTGATTTCTCCAGTCAAGTGCACAGATTAACAAAAAAAAGTTCCTTGGGTCTTTCGGGCACCAGCTACATTAGTACTAATGACATGGCATTTTGGCTGGTACACTGTTTTTTGCCTAGATAGATTTTAATGAGATCAAGACAAGGCCACCAACTTACAGAGTACCGGTTAATTACAATATGCTATCCCACTCTGGGAGTGAACGCCACTTCATGGTTCCGTCTGCACCACATGAATAAAGATGGCTAGAAGGAAGGATGGACAACTGTTGCACTCCGTTACCAGACTGACGGAAAAAGTTTCCACGTGGGTGCTGGCCGGGATAGAAATGAAGAAGATTGTGTATGGACAAGCACCAAACCTGTCAGGAAAAAAAAAATTGAAAAATAGAATCAGTTGTTGCAAACTGCTTACCAACCAAATGGGCCTATGGTATAAATGTAATAAATAGTTAGTGGCCTGACGTTTCGACCCTAGCAGAGTCTTTCTCGAAGGTTAAAATAGATAAGGAAAATAAATGCAATAAAATAGAATTAGCTGTTGCAAACTGTTTACTGACCAAAAGGGCCTATGGTATAAATGCAAAAAATAGTATATGTCCTACACTTCATAACAAGCCGGAGTCTTTCTCAAAGGTCAAATTAAAAATAAATACAAATAATATAAAATAAAGAATCTGGACTATCAAGATTAAAATAAATCAGAAAGAGTTATAAATCTGCAAAATATAATTATTTTGTGGACTGTTTTTTCCGCTAATCCTCTTTCCTCTGCTACTGGGTTTACTTATAAATAGGAAAAAGAAGAAGAACAACTATTAAGCCCTGGTATTCGTCAAGTCTTGACGCTCACGGTGCAGTACAAAAAAAAAATAATAATTAATATTACAAAATTCTAAAACAACATACACGTATCAATTACATATTCAATATCAATATCATAAACTAAGCTACGCTCGTGGTTCAAATACACCGATCCATTAAGCCACGCCCATTTCTCATTGACCAATCACAACCGCGAAATCTGATCACCATTTGAGCCGTTTGGTGATCTTTGCACTAATGGTGATCGGGTTTCGCGGCTGTGATTGGTCAACTCGTAAGGAGGCGGGGCTTAATGGATCAATGTATTGGACTCCGTGTACCCAGGAAGAGATGGATTTTGAGAGCAACTTTGAAATCACTCAGGGCAGATATGCTATGTATTCCGAGTGGGAGCTTACTCTTAAGGTAAGGGCCAGCATGGGTAGAGAAACTATCCCCCAAAGAACTGCGTGTCATGGGGACGACTAATATTGAAGAGTAAGAAGAACGAAGACGTCTAGTGGGCTTATATTCAACAATTAGGCTTCTTAAGTGGTGTTTAAAGCCTTGCATGGTGTGAAAATAAGAAGTAACAATTTATAGTAAACTTGCGGGCACAACCATGTATTAAATCTCTTTGTGGGAGTGTTGGCTCTGAAAAGAGCCGGTGTGGTCTGGAGGTTTCGAGCAGTATACTCTGCTCTTCTTCAGGAGAATGCTTGACTGCCGGTGGTGATGCTGCTTAATTAGGCTTCTATTATAGTACGGGGTAAAACCAAGCAAGAAAAGAAATAAAATAGATGTGTTTATTCTTTGATAATGACTTACTTTGATGTCCCCCTCTGCGGACCCAGTCACAAAGAACTCTTCAGATGGATCCACTGTAATGCACTTAATACTGGTGTCATGGGCTTGGAAGGTGTGGCGCAACTTACGTTGTCGTATATCGTACAGGGCTACTTCTCCCTTCTTACTACCGGTGATAAGGATCTGTTGACGAGGGCAGTATACTAGCGTGGGACAGCCACCCTCATGGCAGGTAAAGCCTGCATAGAATGGAACAATCTTGTGTGAATATTGCATTTTAAGTTGGTCAAACTCAATTTAATTTCACCGAGCCAGTGAGAATACATTTTTGCATGCGACCTGGCTTGTGCGAATGTCACGAAAGTTAGATTATTAAGTTAAAGAGGATGAGAAATGACCCACTCATTTTTGTGATGTACTCATTTTCCAATAGAGTCCACATTACAAGTCTCTAACCATGAGTTAAAATGGTGTAAATTGCTATTGCATTCGATACCCTTCCAGTGCAAAATTTGTCAGCATCCAAAACATCTGATGACATCATTCTGAGAAAAATGGATCTCTACATTTGTCTATGGAGATGTTTTGGTCGTTTCCCTTCCTCTTTAACAGCTAGATTACGATGGAGTTACCATTTAGATATAACTCATCACTGTGACCTTGACCATTGACCTTTTCACCTATGAAACAATCCCATTTTTCCTTACCCAGAGAGCAATCCCCAACTTGTGTTACAAACCCAAATGTTATTTGTTGTAACTCAAGTTACTGTCTGGAAACAAAAACCAGAGAGACAGACGGACGGACAGATGGAAAGACGGCCCCCGTAGGCAATTATAATAACCCTTTCAGCCTATGGGGCTGAGGGGTTGGAAGCTAGATATATATGAGCGGACGACAAAAACGTCCAAACATCTGTATGGGGCTCAGGGGCTACAACCCTAATTGATGAGGAGTACCTAAGACTCTTCCGTGAATTCAAGATCCCCATCCCTACCCAGCTCTGAAACTCATTCCCAAGTTTCTCCATTCTACTTACCATGCACCATGGCCTTGTTTGTAGGCATGAGTGTATCCCAAAGACAGATGTTCCTGTTATCTGACGAGAGGCCAGCCGTTGCTAAGAAACTAGACGAACCCAAGAAATTGAAATCATACACTGTCTTGTTGTGGCATTGTTTGCTCTGAAAACATAAAACAAAATGAGACTCATTAGCTGTGGAATCACAGTCATGCACGGTATTGAGGAAAACAGCCTTTGAGTTCCATTGGATCATTATCTAAGGTGGTCAGGATGCTCCTAAAAGTGCATCAATATAGACTACAGTTGATTACAGCCAAGGTTCCACAAAGTTCACAATGAATTTAGGTTGAGATTTGCATCAAATCTGATAACCCTTTCATGATAAGAAGAGGAAGATTTGTTTATTTCAAACACTCATGCACGAATCTGGACGGTGCATGAAGGTTTCGAGCGCCGAGTCACAGACGGCAACGTGTGTTTGATATAGACAGATCTGTCCCTGAACAAGATGGTGCATTTTATCTTGAAAGTGTTCATTTGCGCGTGACACACCAATACCACCAATCACAGTTCAGAATGCACTGGTTTTGTTCTTATCTCATAAAATTGACATTTGACCTTTGCCCTTTCAACCTCATTTTTGAAGGAAATGGGATGGCTATACCACGGTCAAGGTTTCAAACACAAAGTCACTTTGATTTCAACAATGAACAGGATTCAAAATGAATTCAATGGAATTTCAACTGGGTGCAAGAAACAAACAGAACTTGGCGGAGATCAAATACAAGTTTAAATTCTCGAGTTCTTTTCAGAATCACAACTCATAACAGAAAACTTCATACCTTTATGGTGTTACTGCAAATGTTATTGGATTGTTGAATTGCAATTGGAACATTCCATTGCGAGTTAGAAGTAGGGTCATAGATCGGTACGTACTCCAAAAATTAATGACTGTTGATAGTACAAACTCTTTTGAAAAAGGATTCCCAACGAAGTAATATGGTTTGGATAATTGTTAACCCCAAAACATTTGAATCTGAGGAAGGATTCATGCATGAACAGTTTCTCAGATTTCTGAGAGTTGGTGTCCGTTCGTGAATGCTGCAGCCAGAGATGCAGGTTGGTACCCGCTGTCACCCTACTAAACGTGGATGGATTCGACCTTCAGGTGAAAACACTGCAACAGTTTTTTTCAGCAAGTAATAATAATAATAATAATAATAACAGGCATTTATACTGCGCTTTTCCAAAACATGATCAAAGCGCATAACAAAAGAAAAGGATAAATTAAAACAGGCTAGAACAAAACTTAAATCTACTGTTTAGGAAAGAGATAAGTTTTAAGTTTACTCTTAAATGTAACAACACAAGAAGAATCACGGACACTAATTGGGAGACTGTTCCAAAGTTCAGCAGCAGAGTGTGAGAAGGCGTGTTTGCCATAAGATAATCTGGACTTGTGAGTGTTAAGCCGAGTTCTATCAGAAGAAGAACGGAGTCCTTGACAGTTGCTTTGGCGAAGATGAAACATATCAGAGAGATAAGGTGGAGCAATGTCCTTCAAACACTGTAGACACTGTATTTAGCTCAAACATTTACATGTGCCTTTTCGGGTATCTTTCTTTATAATTTTGCCAATAAATCAGGATTATATTGACAAAACACAATCTCTGACCGTACCTTTAAGAATTGTGAAAATAATTTCTAATTTATAAAAATGCATTCTTTATGAGAATGACCTAAGCCTATGCCCAGTTCCTTTTGATTTCACAAGAACATAATAAATAATGACAACGTACCCAGAAGGGTTTGGTAACTGCATGTGAATTCATGCCAACTTGCCACAAGGAGAGTTTACCACTGTCATCTGCCACTCCAAACTGTCAAATGAATCAGAAAAAAAATGAAACAATAATGTATAGTCTGATATAAGCCTTATACAATAATAATAGATTATATACGGCATATATCTAGCAATAAGGTACGCAAGGCCCTTGAACAAAGAGTTTTTTGAATATTTTGAATTATGAGACTAGTTTATAAAGCACCTTGTAAGGGTTTACAAGGTGCTGAGGCGCAATCAGCAGCAACTGCCAGAAAAACTGGGGCAAACCCCTTCGTTTATGTGCATTACAAAACACACAGGACCTATCATTTTATATCCAAACCGAAGGACAAGGCAATAATGGTTACGTGTCTTGCTTAGGGACACAAGTGTCAAGACCGGGACTCAAAACCTTACTCTACTGACCAGAAACACTGCACCTTGAGTCCGGTGCTCTTATCCGCTCAGCCACAACATGCCACAACAAGGGTTAGACATTCAAAGGTTTAGTAATTTACTCTATGTGAGTAGTACCACTGCTTCTCATGCTGTATCTTAACCTGGGACATGATCCCTGGCTTATTATGGCAGTATAAGGTTCTATGACTTCTGACTGCCTCCCCCCCCCCCCCCCCCCCACCCCCGTAATTGCCTTGGTGATTCTTGAAATGTTTCAACAGAAGTTTTCATTTTTCTCATTAAGGTGACCTTTGCTTTGTCAAAAATGCCTTGACCTTACAAGGGTGAAGTGTCAGGCCTTGACCTTACAAGGGTGAAGTGTCAGGCCTTGACCTTACAAGGGTGAAGTGTCAGGCCTTGACCTTACAAGGGTGAAGTGTCAGGCCTGTACTTGATTTCATCTGGGAAATACACCAACAAAATGTTAACATTTATTTGAATAACAGTATATTTCAGAAAATGCCTCAAAATGTTTACGGCCAGTCTTTTTAGCAAACAAGGTATGCATAGTAAAATGGAACCATGGGGGCCTGGATTTCAACCTTTTTGTGTACTCTTACCTTATTGCCTTGGTCATTGAAGTACATCTGGGTGACTTTAGGATACTGTCCAGGGAACCTATGGGCGTAAAGCTTATGGGTATGCCCCCATTCCCACATTTGGACACTGCCGTCATTTGACCCACTCAGGTCTGTAATTGAGATGAAATAAAATTTAAAAAAATTAACAGTGAGAGGAAAACAAGCGATCGATCAATAAAAGGTTGGGAGTTAAATTAAGGCTTACTTAGTGTACTCATTATTTTCTGTGATATCATCAAGCCATACACATGTAGGTTCCATTTACTAGAATTAATAAAGCATGTATAAAAAACCCAAAACACTAATTATAGAGAGTTAAGCTCGGTTCATACTTCCTGCGAACGCTTTGTGCGAAGCGAACTTGACGTCATAGCTCTGTTTTTGCTGCGAATGTTTCGGAAGAGTTGAGCACAGGGCAACTCTTCAATATGTTGTTAAGAATTTGTGACGTTAAAATTTGCAAAGCATTCGCAGGAAGTATGAACTGAGCTTTAGGGCGTATCGGAATTGGCAACTATGGCTACGGCTATGACTGTTGCTAAGGGTGCTGCTTAGTACATCCTATACTTCAACGCATGATGGCGCGACGATTTAGCCATAGCTGTAATCGCCAATTCGCGGTTCATAGCAAGCAACCTTGTTTAACCTTGTTTCTGTGGTACAGTTAAGTTTATTTTGGGGGTAATTTTGGTCTAAATAATATTTTTGTTTTTTGAGAAATTTCAACTTACAATATGGCAGGGATGGATGTGCAGCAAGTCTTCGGATGTGGTACAAAGGACGACTCATTATCTAGACATGAAAAACAAAAGACATGTTGAATTAAAGGGGCTGCAGGTCAACCTATTAAAAACATTTAAAATAGATCATGCAAGTCTCACAAGTATTCAAACATTCTTGGGACCTCTTTGGTTATAAGTACATTGCTTTAATACAGGAAGGAAATTAAGTTGCGCAAAATAACATTTTGATTTGTGCGAGACTTGCATGGTCTATTAATTTATACATACATAAACCACTCACATCAATACAAGTCAATGCCTTGAGTGTATTTTGATTGTTGTTTTAGATAATATTGGAATTGAAATCAAAAGTTTATTTTATACTTTTAGTTGGGCGTGTGTGTGGTTTAATAGTCCGTACCTTGTGGAGACTGAAAACAAAACAAAATGGGAACAGTAAAAGCTCTCCATAGGGGAATTCTAAAGACTGTAAAGACTGGGGTGCTCAACAAGGAATTTTGTGTTTGAAGTACTTGGGAAGATGGGCAAAGGAAAGAACAAAAGATATCTCAACAGGGACGTGAACAAATAGAAATGTGTGTACACACATTCAAACCATGTTCCTATAACAAAAGAGGACAATAGGGTCCCCAGTTGGGTAAAGGTCCCCAGTTGGGTAAAGGTCCCCAGTTGGGAAGTGTGTACAAAACCAAATGGGAGCTGTTACCCAAAATAGGGACAATAGGAGGTCCCCCCGATTGCAGGTGTTTACACACTTGGGTGGGTGGGTGTGTGTTAGAGGGGGGTTTGGTACTTACAATGTTGGTTCCACGCCCCGTCTGGTTGGAGAGATTCAATTCATTGGAGAACCCTGAGGTGATCATTGAAGGTGTTGGGATGGGGCTAGCCATGGTGCGTTCCACCGGCGTCACCATCAAGAAATCATTCTCCAGATGACTGACGGTATTACCACGACTGAAATCAAAGTAATCATATCTAATCAATGTGGGATTTGCATGATTGAGATTTAAACTTTATCATCATCCAGCAAGCTAGAATCTTCCCTTCTGATTGGTCAACAGCCATGGGATATATGTTGATGTTGCATTAACTTTTTTCTCAGTAAAAGAAATTTGAAGGAGAACCAGCCACAAGCAATACACAATGCATGGCAAGTTGGTTGGTAAACCATTTCTATTAAGCGTTTGCCTTTCATTAGCAAAGTGTTGAGCTATCTTCGGTTTTATGACATTGGGCTCTAGTCTCTAAAATCAAACACAGCAACTCTTCACAATTGATTGCAAACGTTTTTCAACCAATTCAAGTTTCCTGACAAAAGATTTCATACTTCCTGGGAGTGGAGTATTCATCAATTTCCTCTTCCATCCAGAAGGTCTGTTGCGGGTTGAGTAGAAGGGAGATATCCAACTCTAGGAGGCCTCGTTGGGTTGACACAACAATGCCAGTAGGGTTGGCCTGCGTGGACATAAACAAAGGGAATCACACATGAGGGTAAAAACACCACACAAAAAGAACTGCTAAAAAAGGTTGAAGTTACCAATTTGTTTTTACCCTTACACCGATGTGTATTAAGCACTGTATACTCAGTACTTTCCTGAATTCTGTCAACAAAATCCACAGGCAAATCACTCGGGTGGGATGCGATCCCATGGCCACTGCATTACTAGATCACCAAGCTATTCCGGTGGCTAGAGGCAGTTTGAATCCTATGTGTTGGTAGCGGGTACCTCAACGATTTAGGAGATAAAGAATATTATTTGTTTCTACCTTTAACATCTCCTTAAAGGTTGAAGGTATTACAAAATTGTTTAGATTTCACAAAAGAAAAGAAAAAATTATCTGTAGAAATTCAATGAATTAGGCGCTTGCGTTTTAAAGAAACCAGCATGCAATGATGACCTGTGCTGTTATGTATTTCTGTATTATAAAGTATTTCATTTGGCGAGATTAAAATTAATTTGAGCTTTGCCAATCACAGACATAAACGCATCAACACACCAAAGTATGAAAGCAGAGTCAGCGCTTTCTACATAAGTTTAAAGCATATGTCCGATAAACTGTTTCAGGACACAACAACCCTGTGTTTACAAAGCAACAAATCAGCCAGTCGCGCCACCAACTGATGTATGTGTTAAAAATCAAAATATTTTACAAATCATTTTTTGTGCAAATCATTGATATATTCTTTACTTTTAACATTTTCAAAAAGTTTCAAGACCTAACATGACCAATGTATTACTAGATTTGCTATTTTGATTTTCTACAAATTGATGCATCATGAAACGCCACTTTATCCAATGAAGTGCTGGCATGATGCCAAACATGCACAGAATGACTTCTAGGAAGTGGTGTAACTGTTGATCTACTGAAGTATAGCATTTTCACGAAGCGATGTATGTTTTCACAAAGTGACGTAATTGTTTAGGAATTAATAACTCATCAAAACAGTTGCAAAATTGAAAACACACCGACAGCTGATGAAGAAGTCGGTTTTATTTTGGTATTAAAAGTATCGTTAAAAATAGTAAATAGTCTCTGAAACAGTAGTTAAAAATTGTTAAACCTTAACTGCGATTTTCCCGAACCACAGAGTTCTGGCTGTGGTGCATAACATGTTAGTGCGTGACGCGACCGACGAAATGAGCAGCTCAGTTCTAATTTTCCATACAGGGGTCTAGACAAACTCTTTATAATCATAGCAAAATACCAAAACTTAAAAAAATTATTTGTTATCCTGACTGACAGCAGAAGTTTCTTGTGCTCGAGTTTCGAGATTGTTGATTCACAGCAGTCTATTGTTAGTAAACTTAGTCAGTTTAACCGCACACTGAATAGCAAACGAAACCCCCAAAAAGAACAAAATCAGTGGCCTCATCTTTGGTGCAATGAGAAGACAGGGAAAAAAGCAAATAAAAAAGTCACAAAATTTCCCAGCAGAATGCTAAAAAATATTGCTGCGATGTTATCTGAGTAATTTTGCTTTTGAAAAAGAAAAAAAAGAAGTCAAGATTAAACTCGAAATGTCAACCGCTTAACATTTTTCTTAAGAAAATTTGTATTTACCTAGAAATGTCTTCAACATAATTACCATGAGTATAAATATCTTAATGTTGGTCTGTTTTTTCTGTTTGTCTCGTTTCATGTGTATTCAAACTACTTGGGCCTGGAATTTTGTCTTTCAAAGGGTCATCCCAATTTCATTTGTAACATGTACTTTCTTGGAAAATCATGAAACCTGTGGGGAAAATTTGAAGGGCACCACGGCCAAGACCTGGGCAACAGAGATCATCCATTCAGGCAAGTCCAAGCTCGGACTCTATATAAGCCGTTAGAAAGTTAGATTTGAATGTCCGGTATGAGATCTGACAAATGTGACCGTTCCTGAAACGTCGAGTCCAGGGTATGAGTTTCCCCCTTAAACTAGACACAGAACCTCCAAGATGTTACAATTCAGGCGGTTTACAGACTCAGTGCGTCATCAGAAATAAAAACAACAGTTTTAGACACACTGGGGACTGTATCCCTCTGGTGAAAGCTTAACTTCTCAAAATTTGAAGGTTCAAGGAGGATTTTGGAGAAAATCCCGAAAAATCTTTAAAAATCAAATGTTTAGTACAATGACTTCTTTGGTCATAAGTGAATGATTCAAGTCGAATTCCTCAGACTAGAGGCAGTATTGCTAAGTTGAAATTGGTTCTTGTCAAGCTTTTCCATATCAACCTTCAGCAGGCCTGTGAGTGGACCCTAAAAAAAAGAGCTGAAACACTACATGATGTAAGAATGATCGTGGAACGTCAAGTGAGCGCGCGTAACGCATTTACGCTGGTCTAATTGGGGCACCCCATTGATCCAGTAACCAGGCTTATTTCACATTATTGTAGTTGTACATTATTGTTGCCAAGCATATATACATGATATAAGGCCAAAAAGTTATTTAAAAAAAAAAAAATAAAATAAAAAAAATTACGAAAAAAAAAGCGGAAATAAAAAATCTGCAAAATAAAAAAAAGCTTTAAAGCGGAGATCTCACAGGCCTGCTTCAGATCAGCATAGCTGGTACTCTTTTGCAGATCAGTATAGCTGAATGAAAATGAAAAACATGTTGAGTACCCGTATATTCATCACATCTTTTCAAATACACATAGCCTTGACGCAAACTACTTGACACGGCAAGACTGGCTGGCCCTCAGGTTGACCCTCAGGTTGACCCTCAGGTTGACCCTCAGGTTGACCCTCAGGTTGACCCAGTGGCATTTTCCCCTGCCTTTCATCTCTGTGGACCCTGGTTCAAATCCCACTTTGGACAGGAGCCTTGCATGTGGATTGGATTTTCACTCCCTACATGATTGCATAGGTTCTACCCCAGAGCTACAAATACACAAATTAAACAGAAAACCAAAACCAAAACGATGTACACATTTCCGAAAATCCCTTCACCAAGAAAAGTCACCAAGAAAAGATGGGTTGGTTTTTTTCAATTAAAAACTGGATGAAAAAGATACACAAACACCAAAACCTCAACCATTGTGGACTGATCAGACATGAATGAAAAAAACGTAAATCCAATAAGACAACCCAGGGTTGTCCTGAAAGTGGAAACCATAGCCAAAGATTCTCCTTTGTGCTTTCTCCGTATTTTGTAAATTTTCCTTTCTCCGTGAGAGCTGGGCCCAATTTCATGAGTTGTCAAGCTGTGTATTGCATAACATCTGCAATCGCTCCGCTAAAAAAAGCTGGGAACTAGTCACAATTAATGGAGCTTATACAGTATTTTGACTGGAACCACTTTTCTGTACAGTAGTTATCAAATTAAGTTAAGTCTAACTTCATTTAAAGCTATTTGGGCTATTCAGCACAAGAAATTGTAAAGTACAGAATCCAGTTCTTAAATGTGATGTAATTCCACTGTGAGCCATGATTGCCATGATTGCTCCGATGATTGCCAGAAAACCATAAGAAATCAATTGAGCATACTTTTTCTTTGAAAGATTTATACATGAAGAAAATAATGGTTTGACTTGCAGAATATAGTTTTTGCAAAATCTCAAGATACTCTTACAATATTCAGTTTTTGTCAAAAGCTTTGGTGTTAACAGAAGCCTTTAGCCTTGTGAATTCTGAAGATGCATGCACATGTGACGTACTGACCAATCAACAGGACAGTCTGTCTCAGCAGAAATGAGTTAGCTGCCAACAAACATAAATTTGTCAGGACAAATTCTATACAATATTGTTTGCTGAAAGATGGGGTCATAGATTGGTTTTTGTCAACGTATTGCCGATGTATTGACAACATTATCAAGAAAGATACAATGAAAGTCACCTGTGAAATTTTCAGCTGAATATAGTGTCTACTTGTTGAGAAAACAGCAAAAAACTCTTGATATTTTCATCAAGAAGGTACCAACCTCATCTCTAGCCGCAGCCTTCACAAACGGACACCGCAGATGGATTCAATGTCTTATGAAAATACCGTGATTGTGTTTTTTCTGTTTTCTTAGTAAGTAGACACTGTATTCAGCTGAAACTTACACATGTGACTTTTATATTAACTTTCTTTTAATTTGTGCCTATAAATCAGCATTACGGTGGAAAAAAAAACAATCTTTGAAATTGGCCGTTGTGGTTATTTGCTGCTCTTAGTACGTTCCATGCCCAGAGGAAAGGATTAATGTTTAAATCTAGCATGCTAGCTTGTTTTTAATATTACGACTGTTCCTAGGTACCTTGGAGACATAATGTTCAGGTTTGAAGGGACAAATTAATTTCGAGAAACGTGAAGTATAATTTGACCAAAAAGCAATGTCTTATAAAAACAAAAAATTGCTTCCTGATTGAGGGCGACTTCCTTATTGAGTGGGCTGCATTTAAAAAATTAGTGTTCTTTCCTTTGACCTAAAAAAAAGGGGGAACACTAATACTTATTCTCCACGGTAACCCCTCAACCTGAAACAAAAAGGCGTGCAGAAGGAAAAAAAAGGAACAAAGAGGAAGTGAGAGTTTGGTTTCGCTGTTAAATGTTAGTTTGCTCTGATTGAGTCAGGGGCACATACTCTGTATTCGCCGTTCATTGTTACATTCTTCCAGTCAGCCTAGGATTTGGAAAGGAAGGTTGGAAGGAATGGGATCAAAAAGGAGTTTAGTCATGTATCACATGATTATCACATGATCGTCACATTGTAAACACACGATCACCACAAAATCAATCAGTTTATACCTTAACAGTCACATTCATGTCAATCACATGATGACTTCATGTCAATCACAAGGCCTTTTCACTTCAATCACATGATCATTTCATGCTAGTCACATGATCATTACCAAATTAACGCATAGCTTTTATGGCAATCACAAAATCATAACATGACATGCCAAGTAACTGAAAAATGATATCAGAAAACATGGGAAATGTTCATGTCAAATACAATGATAAAAGGCACTGGACACGTTTGCATAAAAACTTACTTGGTAACAAGCAACGGAGAACTGTTGATAGTATAACACATTTTGAGAAACGACTCCCTCTGAAGTAACGTAGTTTTTGAGAAAGAGGTAACTTCTCACTAAAATATTTGAATTTGAAAAAGACTTCAGGCCTGAAGCCTTTTTCAGGCATCTGAAAGCACACAAATTTGTGAAACAAGGGTGTTTTTTCTTTCATTATTTTCTTGCAACTTCGATGACCAATGTTGGGATACACCAAGTGAGAATACTGGTCTTTGACAATTACCAAACGTGTCCAGTGCCTTTAACCAGACCTGATACATTACAGAAACAATGGAGGCAATTGCCTCCGTGCCCCTGGTCATCGACTTGGTGCCCCTTGCAATGTTCCAATAGAAATGTCTTGCCCTTATAATAATAGTAATAATAATAATAACTAGCTCTTATATAGCGCATTTTACAATAACGTATCAACACGCTTTACATTAGTGCCCTGGTCATTGGGCCAATAACATTCCTTTTTAATCTTTCTCAGCTCCCTGGGGAGTATACAGCCCGAGCTGCCATGGCGCTCCAAAGCTTTTTCAAACACAATATCAACCTCTACCCTCACAGGTACCCATTTATACCCCTGGGTGAAGAGAAGCAATTATAGTAAAGCATCTTGCTCAAGGACACAAGTGTCATGACCGGGGCTCGAACCCACACTCTGATGACTTAACCACCAGAACTTGAATTCGATGCTCTAAACCGCTCGGCCATGACACCCTAACAAAATCGAACCAGGCCTTCAAAAACCAAGTATAAACATGACGTCTTCAATCGTATTGAAGACATTTTGAAGATCCCCCTTGGCCCAATTTCATAGAGCTGCTTAAGCAGAAAATATTGCTTAACAAATTTCTTTGCTTAGCAAAAAATGAGTGGGGCACCAGCCGTAACAATGTAAACTCTTTGAATTTTAGTTGGTTACCTGTTACTGCTTAGCAAGTTTTTCCTGTGTTTAGCAAGTTATTGAGCTTAGAGGCTTTATGAATTTAAGCCATGCGTACATCCGAGTTACATTTTGGTTGGAAGTTTCTGCTTCATTCAGAAGCCAAATCGCTGATTCAGTGATTTGTGTTTCAGTGCATCATTACAAAATAAATGGAAAGTCTAGTAATTACCCACGTAATTCACTAAAACTATCCATGTCACAAACATCATGTAATTAGTTCATAACTAGCATGTTTTTGGGAAAGACAAGTAACTTTTTTAATTGCTTATCTTCACTAATTGTGTACTTGATTGAGGGTTAGTTTATTTATTATTATTAGTTATTTTAGGTTGGTTTATTTCTACTATGTATTATTTATGATCTTTGCTTAGGGTTAATTATTTTTTAGAGAGCTTGAGGCACACAACAATTTCCGATGTGAAGGTTTTCAACTGTTTTAACATTGGCCAAATAAATCGTCTATCTATATACAAATTATTATCTATCTGGGCAGCACTAGCTGAATACTCACTAGAGAACTGAAGACGGAATGAGATAAGAGGTTTTGAATATTTACAATAATTAATTTTTGATAATAATTCGGGGGTTTAGAGAAGTAACAAACCTTGTTGAAGCAGAAGGCTGGAATCTTCTCTTGTTCCTTGTGGATGACCCTGACCTTTGACACCGTTTCCTGAGGAAATCCTGCCATTCCTCTCACTGAATCCACCTGTACATTAAACACAAACATTTTACACCCATCAGCTGTCTGAATGAGGACTCGAACATTGGTGTCTCTGATCAGCAGAGTTTGGGTTCACGTCCCGGTTGTGACACTTGTGTCCTTGAGCAAGATACTTTACAGCAGTTGCTTTGTTCGGATGGGACATTAAGCCATAGGTCCCAGGTACTAGGATTGATAGTGCACATAAAGAACCCAGACAGTTATCATGGAAGTGTCTAACCCTGGTGTTTCTAGTTCACATTGCAAGCACCCTTGTTAACAGGTTTCCTCTGGCTTGCCAGCTACAGTGATTAAGTTCACTTATGAGGCATCCTTGGTTTCATTACCAGAAGTATATAATAATAATAGTAATACTAATAGTAATAATAATTTGAATTTATTGTCTCTATTTGTAATGTTCGCAAAGTATTGTTTAATATTTACCTAATATAACATAACAGGGTGTAATTTCAGTCGAGCAGAAAATGTTACGTTTCAAATTTGTTTGCCAAGTAAAGAAATAGCAAGGCACCAAATGCATTTATGTGAACTCCGCGGCATTTCGGGGGTAGTAACCCATTTCTGCTAAGCAAAATAGTTTTGTGCTTAGCTCAAGAATATAAAATTGGGATGTAGTATGCACTTGGGGCAATACACTTCATGTCAAACTTTAGAAAACTCTTAAACTGAAAATAGTTCTCAATGATTTTATTTAGTATTAGCAAATACCAGTGTCAGACCAGTGACATGGGGGGGGGGGGGGGGCAGGGACAACAAAGGGTTCCACTCTCCCTCCCCTCCGGTTATGACACTGTATGCTAGGTTTACCACCTGCTGATTATTTCTAGTTACAATTCTCCTCATTAATACACTCACAGTATCCTCCAATCCTCGTTTCTTCTTGAAGATGTACGTAATGAAGATATCTTGTACCACTTCTTGTCTCACTAAGTAGTTCCACAGGCGTTTAGAAGGTAGTGCGGTGCTTTGTTTACACCTTGGCAAAACAATTAAAAACAACTTATTATACAAATGATTTTAAGTTTGAAAGTTAGTTAGCACTGATGACTGCTGAGAAAATAATGACTTCTATTTCACAATGAAAGGTTTTAAAGAAAAGCACATTTTCTAACAAGATTGTATGTTTGTTTAGTGATAAAACTTATCCATTGCATGTCTGTTGCTCTCTGAACAAGAAAATAAACCTAAATCTAGGTGCCTCATTTATACTTCTTTACATTTATCATTATAAATTTGGGGCATTTAGGTTGGCTCAGTTTTTTCTTCCCTGCCTTTCACCTCTGTGGACCCTGGTTCAAACCCAAGACCTGAGGTTATCCACGTGAATGTAGCTTTCTTATTTTTCTTCTTTTTTTCTTGAAATTGTGGGTGGGTCAAAAGAAATAACTGAAAGTCAAAAAGTCAATTTCATTCCTGATTAAACTACAAAGTTGTTTATGTAAACCCGGAAAAAGCCAATGAAAACTACTGATGTTAGAGACCTTTGATCTAAAATATCTGGTTCATTTCAGGCATAACTTTGTTCTTCAGTGTGTAGATTACATTATGAAGCCATTCAATATTTAAAAATCAAAATTTGGGAAGAGTGGTTAAGTGGGTCAAACAATTTTTTTTTTAACCAACAACAAAAACTGACCATTCTGAATGGCTTCTAAAACTAAAATTTCTTCCTCATTTGGGGTTACAATACTAGTCACATTTGAGGATCCCTTGGTTCCTTTACACATACAAATAAATGACAAAGAATTGTTCACGACAAAAGTTTACGCGAAGCAACTTTCACCAAAGTATTTGCTTAGTTGAACTCTGTTAAATATACGGAGAAAAAGCTGCAACTTGAATTCCATGAATAGACCAACACCATTTGTACAAACTTTGTTTTCTCATTTGCAATTAAGCTTCAAACCTTTTTGTACTATGCAAGGTTTTCTGTCTCATTAAAAATTTGTTGAGCCATTCTGCTCTGCCAAATCTAATTAATAGTTACAGCATCCTCTAATTAAAAATCGGTCCTTTGGCAGTTCTTTCATTTTCATGTGCCTCAAATAGATGAAATAGAAACCACCCAAGGCAGTGTTGTAGGTCCCCGAGGCCCAATTTATTGAGGTCTCGACTGTTTCCGGGTCTCGCTTTAGAAGACTCGGTCTTGGTCTCGGTCTTTGTCTTGGTCTGTCAGCAAAGGTCTAGCGGTTCCGTGTCAAGATCTTTCCAAGAACATTATTTCATAATCGACCCCAGTTATTACAAAATGACATGGTAGTTTTTACTTGTAAATTTTTCTTTTTACAATATTTTTTCTTTTCCGTTATACATGTACAAATGCTCACAGCAGTGGTTCAGCAAAAGAAATCCATAGAAATTAAAAAGAAAGTTGGCGTTGAGAATTGTTTTTTGTTTGTCCGAGGTCTCAGTCTTGGTCTCAATTTTGATTGGAAAGTCTTGGTCTCCCTTGGTCTTGGACATCAAGGTCTCCCCCTCAGTCTCCTAGGGGAGGACTCAGTCTCAGAGTTTGTGGTCTCGACCACAACATTGATCCAAAATAACTGACAACATGTATTTTAGATATTGCCAAGGTATGGGCCTTGTGTTTAAATAAAGCAATTCCGGCTCTGCAAGAGGTAAATATATATATATATATATTTTGTTAGTGCCTGCAAGAGCTGAACAACAAACTGTGGATACAAACTCTACTGTTGACCATGCTCTTAAATTAAGAACATACTGTCATAATAACGCTTAATCTTTGGAATAACGTTTTATCTTCCACAATACAGGCTCTGTGTACAACTATGGTATTGTGGCATCATAGGGTTTAAGGTCAGTTCAGAATTGGCTGCTACAGCTACGGCTACGGCTGGATCAACGTGTCATCATGTGTTGAAGTACAGGATGACCTTAGAAACACCCATAGCTGTAGCCATAGACGCCAATTTGGAAATGGCCTTAGTGTTAATCTTGGCTAGTTCGAGCAGAACATGACGCTGTTGCAGTTACACACATACACTAAGTAAAAAGAAAAAATTGGCACTGACACAGTGATATGATATTGTTAGTTAAACTCGAGAACCCTGCTCATGAGTGTGACTCAATCCCACTGTAAGCAACGCCCACTTCACACAATTTGACTCCACAGATACCCAGAAGCTCATAGGAGTTTCATTGAGTCAGTTTTACAGTGAGGAATTATGCAAAAAAGTTTAATAATTGAACTTGAGTTTTTACGTACGTTCTTCAAAGACTAAGGACTTCTCAGATTTATAAGTTTATATGATAAGAAAATGCTTTTGATGAAATAGGTGATATTTTGTAAAATTACACTCGAACGTCACTAGCTTTGCAGCAGAAACAAATGAAAGGGTCGAAACGACTTATCAACAGGAGTTAGTATCTAACCTGCTAAATAAATTTTTCCATGCACGTTGTTTTTTATTTTGTTTTTGTGCATGAAGATTTTTCAAGTACGAAACCTTGCCTGAGGTTATGACCTGAAAGTCTAACCAAGGACTTGGTTCAGAGACATTCAAAATAAAACAATTAAAACAAGAACAAATCAAAGATGTCAGGAGCACTCTCACAAGGATTTCCTTAACTCTGAGGTCGGGAAAAAGAGAATGAACATGGAGGGTCAACTACCTCTTGCAAGTAAGACATCAGGTTTGTTAAAAAACATCTGATAAAGGGGAAGGGTACCAGGGACAGGAAGGGTAGGAAGGAAGGGGACGGTACAAGGGGAGGAAAAGGTACAAGGATAGGGGAGATTAGGAAGAAAGAGAAAGGGTACAAGGGAAAAGGTGGGTAAGAGGGAAGGGAAAGAAGGGTACAAAGGAAGGGACGGGTACAAAGGAAGGGGAAGATACGAGGGATGGGTACAAGGGAAGGGGACGTTACCAGGGGAGGGAAGAGTAGGAGGATAGGGGAGAGTAGAAAGGAAGGGAAAGGATACAAGGAAAGAGCAAGTAAGAGGGAAGGGGATATATATATATAACAAACATTGAATGCAATTCCTTGGTGTAGTGTTGCAGAATATGATCACATGATAAAATCTGGCTTTTTCTATTTCACATGGCTTCGCCTCATTAAAATGGAATAGCCCAGATTTCACCTTGTGATTAAATTCTGCGACCATGCATTTATATGCATCAAATATTTGTATTTTGTAGACATTTCCCGAGGAAAAAAACCATCGGAAATCAAGTATTTAAATAGTTAAATTTAAGTCCAGGGAGGAGGGGTTAGGAGACCTCTCCACAGCCGCACCCCCCGTACCCTTCACTGTTTGACCCACTCTTACCTGAAAGGTGTATTAGTAGGTTCAAGAAGCCCCTTGTAGAGCAGTAGAGCAGGACCTCCTACAGCACTAGGTGTGTCTACACTACACCCAGGGATGTAATCCACTGGGGGTCCAGCGAATAGGTCTAGCTTCCTCATCATGGCTTGCTGCCACTGCTCAAGAAGCTTCAGAATGCTGTGTAGCTTGGGAGAGGATACGGGCAACTCTGTTGGACAAAAGGAAAACGTTGTGGGGAAAGTTGCTCAATGAAAGGACGACAACACTGGACGTATCTGATCACATTATAGTAAGTAGGCGCAAAATAGTTTAAATTTGGCGACAACAAAATTAAAGCTGATATTCTGAAAGATTTTTAAAATTGATTTGATAAAGATGCATGGTTTCATTTAAGGCATTGCACGAAAAAATCTCCCACTGATTTAATAGTGGTAGTTGATTAAAACTTTAAAATAAATTATTGTCAGTACATTAATTCTACTCCCTCAGCCATGTACAAACAATTTTGCAAGTAAACTTGTATTTTGTTCATTGAACATGGCATATGCAACAGTTCTTGAATATTTTCTCATTTTGAAACAGAATTATCTTGTCAAAATTTGTTCAAAATAAACATTGTTTTTGAGATAAAACATTTCTGAGAAAATTGGGCCTGAGTTTGTTTCCTTCACACATGTTAAAGCAGTTTCATGCGAACCAAATGTTCTCCAAGTCATTTCAATAGGCACGACACAGTCCACGTTTACCCACAGTTCCCTGTAGTATTGCGTTTTACAACTTATATAAAAAATGGCGGCTTGAACACTTGTCCTGTAAAACTTACCGGCCAGTTCTATTCCGCTAGTTGGAAGGAATGTCTGTATTTTATGAAGTATGAGCTTAATGAAGGCATAGCGCATCAAACACCAACTGAAAGAGCTGGGATCGGTGTGTTCCGTCTCACCAGGCAGGGGCAGGAAGGGCTTCTTGGTGGGGCCAAAGGGGTCTAGGTCATCATCATCATAGTCTTCATCATCTGAGCTGTCACTAGCATCAGAGTCAAAGTCCATGCCTTCTTGACTGGGTGGGATGTAAGGCTGGAAATTATAAGCCAAAGAAAATATTCAGCAGTTGCGCCGGGAGAAGGCGCGATATTCGACTATCAAAACATATATACCAGGCTGGACCACAGGCCTGAGGCCATTGTTATTAGCGTTGGGCCAGTGAACTTACAACCACAAAAGTCCAGCGGTCTTGTGTTTTTCAATTGATTAATAATAACTCACTGTGTAATATCTTTTATACAAAAATTATGTGCAAATGTTGACTTTGAGTCTAATAAATATCTCTCAACTTTGTCGAGTATTGAAGTATACTTAATACTCCTAAGACAATTGAGATCATTCTTTTCTTAATGCTTGTTCAAATAAAAACAGTTTACATGTTTAAAAATTCAAAAAGTTTGTTCTCATTTTGATGAAAAATAATAATCATGTTATAAACCACAAGAAAAACTGACTGGATAATTTTTTTTACGATTTGGGGTTGAACTAAGAAAAATTTACTAGAGCAGGGTTTGAACAAAGACCTCCGGTTTAACGTGCCGGCGCTTTACTAACTGAGCTATCTCTGAAATATAATTGGGGGTTTTTTTTTCCCCCTTTAATTCCCGAAAAGAGGCCTGATCCAATAAAGCGGACTTATAAATAAAACACACAAAATAAAGAGGCACAAACTGGTCAATCTATAACAAAGAACTTGTCTATTAGATGTTAATTTTGCATCAGGGATAATGATTATAATTTAGTTTTTACCCTTACACCAATGTGTTAAGCACTGTATACTCAGTACTTTACCGAGTTCTGTGAAAAAAATTCCACAGGCAAATCACTTGGGAGGGAATTGAACCCACAACCTTTGCATTGCTAGAGCAGACGTCTTACCACTAGACCACTGAGCTAGCCCGGTGGCTAGAGGCAGTTTGAATCCTATGTGTTGGTAGCGGGTACCTCAACGATTTAGGAGATGTTAACTTTTGCGTCGGGGATAAAGAATATAATTTATTTTTGTACTTTCCCCAGAAAAAAATTATAATAATAAATTGTCTTAGTCCATCTCACCTTGATCATGAAGTAATCCATGATACTAGTCTCAGGAGGCACAAACACATCTCTTGGGGTTGGTTTCTCTTCTGTGGCCGATGATGGAAGGCGTCCACTACTTGCCTTTCCCATCAGACGTAACATATAACGATTCCTTTGCTTCGTCAGGGTCTGGTCACCGGTGTTGCTTGTATTGGCTACCAGTCAGAATGAATCAAAATTATTTTGCAATCAACAGGGATGTGATTGGCTGTTGAAAAAACAACTGAACTCAAAAACTTGCGAGCACGAAGCCCACTAAGAACATTTATCTTTGGTTTTAAAAGCCCTACTCAGCAATCTGGGGCGTTATGTATGGTTTTATCTTCATTTTTTTATGAATTTGATCTTAAGAAAAAAAGAAAAAAATATACAAACAGGGGTAATAATATTGTAAGGTACTGTGAAAGGCCTACTTGGTTTTTGTCAGAACCAAAAAGTGCGCAATAAAAAATACATAAATATCATCAATTTTTCCCGGTAAAATCAAGGTTAGACATTTTGTACCAACTAAAACGTAATTAAACAAAGTTGTCAAAATGGAAACTCACGAGTGGATTTGGGTTGATCTAAAACCTTAGCGCCTCCACCGAACACCGATGACCACATCTTGGTGTCGAGTGTATGAGATGCCAGACGGAAGAGATCGTTCGCACTCCCTGTTGTAAGAGCGTGCACTAGCTGACTCAAGTAGACAGCAAACAGACTCTCGCACAGGAACACGTTAGGGGTGGCCGAGTCTTCATCTCGCTCGCTGACGAGTAGAGCTTGTAGTGTTGCAACTCCTGTATGATGAGATTTTTAATGAGTATTCTAAGGCAGTCTAGCCTGGAATGTACTGCACACAATTTGGGTCTATTCTAGCCAAGCTTGAATATTTCAGCCAGGCATTCAACCATTAATTGCTTCTCTTCATCTATATGTATATTTATAAATAGAGAATTGTGTAGGCTGTGATTCAGTTTTCTCATGGTGTTATAAAATCTACATTGCTAATTAACTACTACAGGTAGTGTTTCAAGGTAGTTTGAAGAATAGATTAAGATTAACCGTTGACTATTGATAAGAATAACCACAAAGGACTTACCTGGCCATTTTGCTGGTAGTGACGTAACAGTCAGCATTCCTTCATTACTCGGATTTCGTTTCCTTCCACTCACACCCACCAGGTTGCCCGAACGGTACATCACGTGAGTGTTGCGTCCATCGTAAGCATCCATTCCAGTGGACTTGGTGTAGGAATCAGCCCCACTGAAGCTATCACTGTCACAGAGTGTTTGATAGACACAGGCTGAGAGCGCCATACTGAGTCGATGGATGGTCTGAACTTTACTGATGTGGCGTTTGGGGCTGGGAGGCGCAGTCAGATCCAGGATGGAGTTCAGAATATCATGAATGAAGTTCCGTAAGTACATGATCGGATCTGTCATGACCGTCTTACATGTGGCAATACTTGCTGAGAGGAGGGGCAGAGTGGTGGGAAGTGGGAGAGGGGTGGATAACTGTCGCTGTAGGCTCTCCTGTTGTATCTCCTGGGTCAACAGGAGGAGTTCTACGGCGACCGATGTCAAGCCCCCTCCGTTCAATCCATAGATGATCCCATAGCTCATCAAACTTCTCAGTAGATGGTGGTGGGATTTAAGCCACTTTTTCCTCCTGGCTGCACGTTGTCGTTTCTCCTCTAGATCGATCCAGCGGGCGTGTAAAGCTCGCTCGGCCAGACAGTCTATATGCTCCAGTTCCTGATCATCTCCCTCTTCAGCATCCTCTGAAGTTCCCTGGTTCCCTGTCACCCCATAGTTGCATAGCTCTTTCAGCATCTCCACCTCATGCTCTAACCACATGTAGAGCTGGTAGCGAAGCTGGCCCCCTTCCACTTCAAATCCAGTCGCCAATGTTCTGAGTTCCTCCATCATGATTTTCAGACAGGACGAGAACTTGAGCTGTTGAGCGAAGACGTCAACAGTTCCTTCTTCACTCTCGGAGGACTGTCCTCTGCTAACAGTTTTCTCTTTGGTATGATCACCATTTTGTAGATGATTTGGAATGACTGCCTCTGTTGGTTTATCTTCCTCACTCTCGTCTTCCTCACTCTCATCGCTCCAGTCCAATTTCAACCCGTCATCAAACTTTCCTATGATAGGTTGGCCCCAGTCCAAATCTAACTCGGGCTCTGCTTTGCCATTGGTCAACGGTTGACTCCAATCTACAGAGTCCGGGTTCTTTTTAGTGGGTTGATTTGTGAGCCCTGGCTCACTGAAGCTACCTATTCTTCCTGTGCTAATCATTTCAGTACTGACTTCCTGGTTGGTCTTTGTGTTTGCTGTGACTTGGATATCTCTATTTTCACATGAATGAACGCCGTTGGATTTCACCGGTGGAAGCTTAGACAACACTTCTAGGGTGAGCATTGGGCAGCCTGCTGCTGAGTGGGCATGTGCTGTTGCAAAGAACATCTTCCTCTCCAAATTAGTGATCTCATCCTTAATGAAACTATCACCTTCTTTGGTGACGATCCCCGACCCGCTTCCGAATCCTGTGATCAGGACAGACATGCCTGGTTTATCCTGGTCAGCAAACTGTCTACGGATGAGCAGTGGATGTGTCCTCAGATGGTTGTAGAAGTTGAAGACGTCAGGGTTCCCCCAAAGTTCATCGTCGACTTCATGGTACTCCACATTGTTCTTTCTCCTCACCGGTGGAATGATAAGCGTATCCAACGCCAGGGTGTAATCTTTTAACATCCAGTGGGCAATGCTTCTCAGGAATGGATCCTTAGATGGTTGAAGGCCTTCAACTCGATTCCCATTGCTGTCTGCGCCCAGGACGTAGCGGTAAAGAGTCTCCTTTTGGGCAGTCGGCATCTCTAGGTCTTCCTCGTACAGTCTGGCGATGACCATCGCCAGCTGAATGTCCTCCAGGTTGTTCAAGCAAACCGCAATAGCATCCTTGAGAGATCCAGCCAGGAGGAAGAAGGCTGCTGCGTGCTCAAAGCGTTGATGTCCTAGCAGAGCGTAGGCATTCTTCAGGGCCGCCTTCCGCCAGCGTTCAATGCTGAAGTTATTACTAAAGAACTGGGTCATCCTGGCATCACTAACAGACCTGTGGGTTAATTTAAAAAAACAGCAACATTACAAAATACACTGAAATAATAGTTGGAACAATCTTTTCCAAATTAAAACTTGAATTGTTTGAAAACAGATACTGAGACTAAGACAAGAAGAAATGTTTCTACTAACCGGAATAATCCCCAGACAAGCGTCTTCTTCTTCATGGCAAGGTAGAAGAGAGCGGCATCCAAGGGGTTCTTTTTCGCCTGGAACTGGGCTTTAGCAAGCTGTCAAAACATTCCCATATATAAATTGTTAACAATTTGCACAATCCGCCACAAACGGCTCCAAAGAAAACAACACCACTTTTTATTAAATCATATGAATGTGGGTTTTGAGGCATTGCATGGTGAGGTATCAATGCATACTCAGTTTGCAGTATATATCTACTTTGCTGTGTAGATTTGTACTTGAGAACTTGTCTTGCTATTTATCATGTGAAGTTTTACTCAAATCTGGTCGTTTAAAATAATGTACCACGCATTGAATTTAATATTGTCAACTGTTCTTGCATAACAGTCAATTCCAAATTTATTTATTTCCATGTAATTATTATATAAAATACATCAGGAAATACTGTAAACGGTAAAAACACATTAAAATACAAAGAAAACAAGGGAGAAAAAACACACAGAAAAAAAACCCAGGAGAACCTGGAAACTAAACATGCATGAACAAAAAGACAAAGCACAGACACACCACTGAAACAGAGATGCAGGCCTGAGGGATTCAATGGCCTAAAAAAGCTAAGAAACTTGTTGAGAGGCTTTCCCACTGCATCGGCTCAGTGGAGAAAAAACAAACAAGAGACAAGACCAGACCAATAAAAAATGTGGCAGTGCAAAGGGCAAGACGAAGCAAAACTTGGCTATCAAATGTGAGCAGTGCATCTCTTTTAAGTTAAACCACTGGCTTTCAAATAAATTGCCCAATAAAGAAGTGTATTTATGTCATGGGATTTCATGCAATCAAAGGAATTTAAAAGATCCTGCAATTCAATTTCAATTCAATTCAATGTTTATTGACCATAAAATGGAAATTTGCTTTGTCGAACATGCTTATAACCATAAAAATCTCTTTTTTTTTATTACAAATTTATAAACTATGTTGAAGAAGAACAATATTTAACACTTAATAAAAACCTAAATCTGTATTTACACAAATAAAAAAAATAAAAGGCACATCCAAAAATTTACTTCATAAAAAATGAAAACAAGAAATAACAGGAGAGAAAGTTACTGACTGTCGTTAAGAATAGGAATAGAATGTGGTAGAAAGGAGTTTAAATATCTATAGGTTCGGCACTTCAGACTTCTCAGCCTCCTACCAGACCTCATTTCCTCATAAAGTTCCTGTAATGGAATGTGTGTCATTGATTAAAATTGACTTAGCCTTAATTAAAATTTGTTCATGACAGATAGCACAATGGACCTCCTACCTTTTCTATGCATCGTTTGAGTGTGATATCATTGCGGATCCACCAGCCAACTCCCATGGCCCTCAACTCAGCCCATGTTGGTTTGCCCATCTGATTCCCTGGTATAATCGACAGGAGTTCTTCTTCCGCCTCAGAGTGGAAGGCCCAAGCAAAGTGTGACGTGGCAAGACCTTGGCGTCTCAACTGAACCTGTGGTCAAAAAAGTAATGATAATCATTTTGTTAAAGTTCAATTATGTTTTTAAAATGAACTCTGTCAAACGATCCTTCATGATAAATGATTTATGTGGCTTAAATGCTGTCAAAACAACTTAAAGGTGATGAGAACATTTATTGGATGTTAATTTTCATCTGGGTTAAAGATTATTATTTAATCTTCGCCATTACATCGACGTGTATTAATCACTATATACTCAAACCGTTCCCAAGTCCTGTAAACACAAAATCCAAAGACGTGTCACTTGCGTGGGATTCGAACCTAGGATCATTGCCATGCTAGAGTAGATGTCTTACTACTAGACCACCGAGCTAGCAGTCAGAATCCTATACTTTAGCAGAGAGCACCACAACGATTCAATTGATGTTAATTGGAGATGTTAAGAAAAGCCAAGAACCTTTCCAACAGTATTTGTTCCCACCATATGTCTAAGAGAAGCTTCGTCGTTGGCTGTGTTCAAACGCCTCCTCAAGACACTTCTGTTCCCAGAACCATCCTCATTTGCTCCTCTTTTTGTTTGGTTTTCTAGGCTGGTCGTTGGTTCGTTTTTGTATTCATTTTGTTATTTTGTTTCCCTCCCTTTGTTAGGCGCTCTGTTCTTTGTATAGCGCCATATAAATGCTTTGTATTTATTATTATTATTATGAAAGGGGATGCATTGCAGGTTGGTCTTTACTTACCTGTTGTCTTGGTGGCATGGAGCGTAACTGACACACATGAAAACGCATGGCAAGAAGAAACCGTAATCCACACTCATCCAACGTCTCACCTGAAAGAGGTTTTTGTTTCAAATGTATAAAATTATGACACTTTGTACAATAGACCTTCCTCCGAAGCCAGTTAACATGATATTTCTCTTAACATAATAACATCATCAGCAAGAAGAAAGAGTTAAGCCCGGTTCATACTTCCTGCGAATGCGAATGCGATACGAATTTTGACGTCACAAATTCGCAACGAATAATTCGGAAAAGTTGACTTGTGCTCATTTCCTGCAAAACATTCGCAGCGAAAAACAGCCCTGTGACATCAAAATTCACTTCGCATTCGCATTTGCAGTAAGTATGAACCGGGCTTTAAGGCCGTGTTTGAATCGGCAGCTCTGGCTACGACTGGATCACCACATCATCATACATTGAAGTATAGGACGTCCTTAGCAACAATTGTAGCTGTAGCCATAGCCGCTAATTCGGATACGTCCTAAGATATTAAATGACATGTACCTGCATGGGTTGATGTAGTGCCTGCAGTGGTGGCATATCCTGCACCATCTTTTCCAATCGCTGTTCCTGTAATAACGACAATAATCAGAAACCTGCCAGTTAATATGCCAAATTATATTTGATTAAACGTCTGGTACAGTGACCTTCCTACACAGTATTGAATGCTCAGGGGTTCAAACAGGGTTTTAAACTCGCTGGTCTAGCAGACTCTGTATCCACTCTGGAAAGCAGGTGTTTGCATCTGAATCCCACCTGAGGTGTCTAGATCTCAGAGAGAACCAAGCATCCAGAGCTTTATCATACAGTAGTGTAGGGCAAAATTACAGACTTATTGATGAAATATCATTATTAAGTATGGTTGTGAAGCTAAGGATTCTTAGAAAAGCAAACTTAATCACTGTGCTAGCCAAGAACCCCATGGAGAGAAGACAAGGAAGGAAGTTTCAACTTTAAATGTGAGAGGAAAACCCAAGGGAATGATTAAAACCTATGCAATCAGGTAGGGACTGAAAACCCGACCCACAGTGTGCCCCAGCTGGACATGAGGGTGGATTTTGGAGGAATGAGATCACAAGTAGGTAAGTGGGCCTAGGGAGTAAGAATTAAGGAAGTAGACATTGAAATGACATAGTTACCTGTTCCGGCTGTGTTATGAGTTGTCACTTCCGTCTTTGTCGAAGCAACAGTGTCTGCCAGAGCCAAGAGATTCATCTGATCTAAGCTACTAAGTCCTGGTAAGTGCATATGGGTTAAGTAGTTGGTAAGAAGTCGTAGCTGAGCAATGCCAAAATATGTTACGTCGCTCATCTTCATGGCAACACTATTCATTCGATCGCCTCCGGTTGGCTCGGCGAAGACGTCAAATGTTGGCGGGGATGAGGCATCAACGCTGTATGAGAACAGCTTTGAGTATTCAGTTGTGGGGTCTTGGGGTGAGGTGAAGGATCCGGCATTGTTGGCTTTGGTTATACTGGGAGTTGATGTAATGGGCGGTAGAGATTCTGCCTTGTCAGCAGCTATGAGGGCATATAGTGGCAGTGGCGGGATTGACATGAGTTCAATATAGTCCAATTTGGAGTCATCTAGAGAGGGTTGATCTGTAGGGCTATTACTGACCGATTTACTGCGACCAGAGAAGGCATCTTCTGTTTCGGAGAAGGAGTGGAGTGAGTCACTGTCATTGGTCATGAGAGCTTTCTGGATTGCATTGTCTCCTGCAAAGCAACGCACCAAGTGGGCCAGGATGGCCTTGACACGACGCACCTTGCCACAATTCAAGAGCTCCATCAACTGCTTAGGGTGGTACTGCGGCAAGACAGGGCAGGCCATATAGGAATACTCAAATATCCCAACATCAGATGTTATCTCTTCTGCCTCAGCTGATTCCAATGTAGATGGCTCCTCATCGATTCCAGCGAACCTTGTGAGCTCTGAGTAGGACTGTTCACGGTCCATTTTTGTCATCGGCACGGCCAGGATATTCACAGACAGATTGGACACCGAAGAGATTACAGATTCTTTGTTTGTCAAGCTAGGCCTCCTGCCCGCGTCAGTGTCACGTCGTGGCGATTTCTTTTTAGTGGCGGCTGAGTGTTGTTCAGGTCCTTTCCACTGAGAGTATACATGCATCTCATTTTGCATGCCGACCATTAAAATACCCGGCCGCACCCAGGACAGCATCTTTGTATGGGGAGCGATACCGTCCACACTTGATAGTGTGATTGTCCAAAGCGGCATCCACTTGGGTCTTAAGTCCTCCTTAGCTAGGAGAGTGGAACCATGACCTTGAGTCTTTTGGTTTACCAGGATGCTCTGTTCAGGTAGCTTCTCGTGGTTAGCACCAAGATGGACATTTGCTCTGTTTGGCAACACTTGGGCGAAGATGATAACTCTGGTACCGACTCCTACTGTGAGCATGTAAGAGCCGTCTTCTTTAGAGACCCACATAATCTGGACAGGAAGCGCTTTTTTCTCTTCTCGGGGAGACAACTTTGGTTTCTGACTACGGCCAGCTCTTGGGCTAAGATTGACGTTGGTGAGGTCTAGTGCTGTCGGGCTAACACCCACAAGATTAATAAAGTCCTTCACTTTGGAACTACGCTTCATGATCTTGTAGTTTAGATCCTCAATATTGCTTCCCGTTTCGGGGTTTAGCGGCTCTAAATCAAGTAATCCTAAATCAAGTTTGTCCTCGTAGACCCACTCTGCACCTCCACTTGATTCGCACTCGAAAATGCTGGCCTGCAGTGGAATCTCCTTTCCTTCTCGTCTACGCACTGGTGACTTAGGATCTAAATCAGTTCGATAAACACATGCAATTCTTCCACTGTAGGCACAGCTGAGTCCCACTGGAGTACCTGGTACCTCCACTGAGCTGGTGGAGCCATGGTCTTGTGCCAAGAGCTTCCATTCTTGCCAACGATACGAGGCTTCTGCCAAGACATCCCCCCTGAGTTTCTCACATGCCTCAGCTGTAGAGTCAGACTCTGACCTTGCCCTGATGGACTCCAGCTCGAGTTTCAAGTCCAGAGCAGAGCGGTGGACTTTGCTGGGATCGACAATCTTGCAACACCAGAAGCGGAGCTTGCCATCTGAGCACGCTGTGGAGAACATGTAGGCAGACATGATGGCAGGATAGATGGTTGAAGAGCTGAGATGGCTGGTGGATGGGGTGGCACTGATGACCTCAACGCCTGGGGGAAGGGTGAGAGTCTGGGTGCAGATCTTATGGGAGTATGTCTGCACCTTCATAGTGGTTTGAGGAGCACTGCTGGAGTCAAATTGTGGAGAAGCTTCACTGTCTGAAGAGTCGATGGAGGAGTCATCTGGAATGTCTTCACCTTGCCTCTCTTTTGCTTTACTTTGAACTGTCAACAAAAAAGCAAATGACTCAATTATGAAGCTGCTCAAAAGGTTTATATGTGTCTTGCGAGGGTGTGATTGTATACATACAATAAATCGCCACTGGTCCCACCAAGTGACCCATCACAGCCAAAAATTATGTGATTGGAAAAAATTGCGATTGCAGTTGAAGTATTTTTCAAACTGCTGTTACAGAGTCTGTTTATTTTTTTATATTTTTTTTTTTAGACAAAAATAAAGCTGACTTCTTCATTCATAAAGAACTGTCAATTTGTTTCATTCCTGCAACAGTTTTAATGAGTAATTAATTCCTAAACACAAACGTCACTTCATGGCGATGAAATAACAAGATTTCACCACAAAGTGCTGTGTACAAAACAATGGATTTGTTAATAAGGTTTTCAGTTTTTGTTACCTTCCAGTACTTTGGCTTCCAGATGGATGTACCACATGTGGACAACCGAGACCCCTTCCTGATCCTGATCAAGGACAACTAGATAGAAGCGGTCCGCATAAGGCCTGGTAGCATCTATGGTGATATTAGGAGGGATTGTTCCAGCTGGAGCATGCTCGGTGACGCTCTGATATGGAAATATGTGCATCAGCTGCACATTGTGCCAAATCTTGGATAATGAGAAAAAGAAAACAAGGTTCAACCCGTTAGAGACTGTTCAGTACAATCATTGCCGTAGAGACCAAATTCACCTGGCGTCATCATCATGAATGGTTTTGAGAGTCAATGTCTCGGTGCGTTTCAGTGTAGTGGGCATTTTAAGCGAAGCAGCGTTTACACGTTTATGAGTTGACTCCCACGAACTCTCACAATGGCAAGCATGGAACCCAGTGAACAATTTCCCTTGTATAGCAGAGCAAAATGCTACACAAAATGTATCAGTCGCTACTCAAAAAACCCCAATTTGCTGCTCAGTATTAGCATTCAGCACAAAAAAACAGTTCAGTCTAAATTTGTTGCTATGCAAAATTCCTGAACGAAATTATTCCCTGGAACCAGTGCCCGCGAGTCACTCTGGTGCAATGGGTCAATCCTCTGATTCATCTGAATGTTATAAGGTCCCCTCCAGTGAACATTTCAGGGGGAAAGTAACTTGGTCGAACACGTCTGTGCATCTTTCACTTTTCACTTCACTTGATTCAGTTAATTTAGACTTGTCTTTTGTTCTCATCATCTCATACATATTCTGTCTTATCAAACCCTCCTCTCTCATTGGTCCATTTCAAATCTCATCCTCCCCTCTCATTGGCCCCTTCGTTTGACCTCATGTTGACCCTCATCAACATTTATTTATGCGAATATTTATACCTCATGCATAATATAACAATACACTGTCTCATTAAGCCTCCTACCTCCTTTATTATGCTAATTTTGTCTCATAAAGACTCATACCCTCCTTTATTATGCTAATTTTGTCTCATCAAGACTCATACCCTCCATTGTTATGCTAATTTTATTCATGTAATTCCATTGTTCTTGTGTATTATGCATAAACTAACAATAGATTGTCTCATAAAGACCCAACACACTACTATTGTATATTATTATATACATTTATATCAGATTAAAACAATCGAACGGTTATAAAAACCAAATGTATACTTTGCCTTTAAATCGAATTTCAAAGCTTCGAGAAGTCATTACTATTGATGTCACACGCCCCTACTGACTGCCCATGACTGCCCATGGTCTGCCATTTTGGGGGTGCAAATGTGTGAAAGATTTGGTACACATCTAACTGCCCGGGTGTCTCCTCAAATAAGTTTTCTGCATGGAATTTAACGCCCCAAATAATAATAATAATAATATCGGCTCTTATATAGCGCAATTCCAAAAAATGATCATTGCGCTTCACACATTATTACCCCTGGTCACTGGGCCATTTATTTCATTCCTGAAACCATCTCAGCTCCCTGGGGAGTATACAGCCTGTGCTGCCGAAGCGCACAAAACTAAATCATTCACAAGAACCATCACAGGTACCCATTTTACCCCTGGGTGAAGAGAAGCAATTATAGTTAAGTGTCTTGCTCAAGGACACAAGTGTCATGACCGGGAATCGACAAAATGGCGCAAGCAAGATTTATCATGTGATGACGCTGGGTGGATTGGGGCAACAACATACATAATGGGCCGAGGGGTACAACATTTCACAACAACTCATCACAACCCCCAAACAAAGGATTAAGGGTCTTTAAAATGAATATTCAATTGTGGAAAGAATTTTAAAAGTAATTAATTTTAAAATATTAGCATCTTCAACCAATCATAAACAGCCATGAACATGATTTCCAGCTTAGAATGCTCTTATCCATCGGGTGGAGGGGGGACCCCTTAACACACCTGTTTAGCAGAGAAGAGGGCATCCAACTCAATGATGCAGCCTGGGCGTGCAGTTGACTGTAAACTGATAACATTGGGTTTGTGTTGGTGGTGGGAGCTCTCCGATGAGGGGTCAATGAACTTCTTGATCGGTGAACTGCTACTCAGATACCCCTGTAATAAAACAACGGTCAAGTCCATGTTTTATTTGGTCATATTCCCTATGCCCAATAGCCATAATGAAAACTGAAACTGAAATAGAGTCAGACTCTTTGTTCTTCAAGCCTTGATTATGAAAAAAATAATAAAATAAAAATGGTTTAACAATAGTAAAGATCAACAATGAAACAGTTTACTAAAAAGGGTGATCCTTAAAAAAATATTCATTTTAAACAGGCAGAATATCATGGTGGGGTCATTAGAATGTTAATGCAAATTCAAGGTAATGGCATGAATGCTGATAGTGTCATTAACTTTGCATCATTACCATAGATTGCTTCTCTTCATCCAGTTGTACAATTGGGGACTTAGCATTGTGTTTGCCTGGCATAAGTAGTGCCTTTAGTAAATTATGAATGCAATGAGGACAGAATGGTTAAAGCAGATTTTTATTGCGAAGGATTTAATTATGATTCAATAGCACATCACCACAGGTCCCATTGCGCATGATCGGCGCGCAAAGGATTCTGAGTGAAATCCGAGTCCAAGCAACACCGGTAACAATAATGGCGTGCTGTTTTTGAAGCAATGCGGTACATAACTATAAAACCAGGCATAGTTACATGTATGCTACAGCATGGCGTATATATCAGAAGCTTGATTTACTTTTTAACTATTCGGTTTCCCAAGATGCATTGCGATACTTTTAAGATGGTGCTTGTGCATATGGAATATTGTTTTGCATAGAGAAATGTGATATTTTGGATTAATAAACATACCTCAAATTGGTCAGTTCCTGGAATGACTTCAGTCAGAAGGGAGCGTGCATCTATAACCGTCTGAAACACACGCAGACTGTAACCATCAGATGCCACAAAGCATGCACTGGGTGAGTTGGACAATGTACCCATGCATGAGCTGGGCAAGAGACTTGGGAACCAGGCCACATGGGAGAATGCCGACAGGAACGGGGAGTTAATCCGCGCCAGCTCCACTACCCCCATGCTATTGGTGAGCGGCCCCACTGGGAAGACCCTCCAGAGGATGAGCTCACTGCACAGTCCAGTAGGAGCACTCATGTCCGGCCAGTTCATCTCCTGATTCAGTTGCTCCATGATCTTATCTGGGATGATGACATCATCCTTGCAGGTTAAGTCAACCTCCTGTTCATCCATATCGGCATTTGAGTTACACAACAACATCACTCTTTGATGTTCACTTTCCGACAGGAGGCTCCGACCGAATAAGTTGATGGAGCTTCTCCTTCTGGAACTCTTTGGGGATGCAACGTCTCCTGGGGACACTTTTCGAGACCCTGACAATATGCGGGACCGACATGAAACAATTTTATGGTCCACTTCAACACTGGGAATGTTGTGATGGGAGGAGGTGAGCAGGAGGGGTAAGACCGGGTGACAGGAGATATCGTTGAGACTAAAGCGGTGGCCACAGCACCTGGATGTGTGGGCAAGGTTGAGCACAGTCTGAAACTTGGAACTCTCAGAGAAACTGATCTCCCACTGGTTCAGTGTCCCATTGGAATGTTTTGAGAGCATGGAGACTCTGGGAGTGAATGCATAGATGTTGACACCTGCCGGTACCATGCCCAGCCTCTGGGAGAAGCTATAACTAGGGGTCATGCCAAGACGTCCTTCTCTTGGCGAGAGAAGATTCGGCTGCCTCCTGCTGGCTCTAGGGTCCATAGTCAAGTTGCTCCTATACAAAACTAGATTACTACACAGTGTTGTCGCGTCGTGAATTGGGAAAGCTTGTGGTATCCTACAGGAGAAGCTAACTTGGGGTTGGCGATGGACTCCTGGAATGGCTTCATCAACCCAGTCAACCAACCACAGCAGGAAGGACCCATCTATCGGATGAATACTAAACAACATGTCCGGGCATTTGTTCCACTCCCGCAGCATATTGTCAAACTTCTTCTGAAGGCGACCCAGAGGTGTGGACCCGACTTGAGCGATACTAGCAAGCTGTGGAATTGATGGGAAGGAGCCCAAGTTCTCCGGTCTGAGGAGTGGTTTGCTTCCAATGGCATCGGTGTCGACGGTCAGAATCTCAGGTGGTGTCATCCGACCAGATTGGCCCGACTCATTCTGCGTGGAGCCTGATGTCCCAGAGTCATCATGCTCGTCAGCTTGAGAAAAGTGAAAATAGTAAAGAAAACAATTGTTTATCGAAGACAACAAATCATGTCAACAGAAATTATAATGAGTAATAGTCTACTTTTTCAACAACTTCAATGTTCCATTTACTATTAAACAGAGCAGAAGATTTTGACAAACTTTGAGTAAAAAATTGCCTTAAAAAAACCCACTATATTAATAGTGCAAAGATGTGTTGTGCTTGAAGTGAATTTGATTCCAAATAAGCACAAATGTTTGCAGGTAATCACTGAAATATTGTACATTACAGATATTTCACCACAAAAGGCAAAGATAACCTTGACAAAGTTTCCCACCAATTAGTACAAACCTCTCTCCTAAAAAAGTAACTGCTGTCTCAAATGGGAATTGAAGTTCTGTCCACAGAGGGGTGCGAAGTAGGAGACAACTCATGCTGTTAACCTTACAGGGATAAGATTTGACAAATGTGAAAATTCCTGAAAATTGCTGCAGGCCTCGGTTTCCCCTCGACATGGAACCTCCCAGATGTTTTCAATTCAGGAGGTTTACAGACTCTGCACGATGTGGACTATTTATTTCTTCCTTTGGCGACTGCTTTACTTATTTCCAAGAAAAATTGAAGGCTCAAGGAGATTTTGATAAAATCCTGAACTCAAGAAAAAAAGAAAAAAATCACATGCCTGACTATATAAGAAGTGATGTTGGTCACATGCTGATCAACTTACCCGTAACTGCATTCTGATTGGTCGGATCCCCGCCTTCCTCCGTTCCTTCATTCACTCCTTCCCCCACACCTTCATCTTCAGAGTACGACGACGCCTCTGAAGAGGAATCTTCAAGATCACTTTCTGATCTATCATCTTTATTGATCTGTTGAAAAAAATTTGTTGAAAATAAATTGGTTTTAATGGACAAGAAGAGATCCATTTCATTAACATAGAAAGCGCTAAAATTTGCTGAGAAAAGACGAAGATTGATGCTATAGTAAGTAAATAAAACAAAACAAAATTCTTTGTTTCTGGTTTCCACTTCTGCTTTGGAGATTCTGACCAACAGTGATTATTTCAGGGGAACAGGTCGACTCAGTGGTTTCTTTCCCTGCCTCTCACCTTAGAGCAAGTTCGAGTGCACACATTTAGTCGACCAGCGACTGACCACTGACTAGCAACATACATGCGCAGTGACGTACTCACGCGAACGACTTGTTTGGAAGTCTACTCAACCACCGGTATGGTATTCAACATTTCCATTGCCATCTTCCGCCTTTTTTGCTATAGTGTCTCTGGTTCCCTTCTGCGCTTTACACATGTTAGCATGGAACGAGGCTATCAGGAGGCTGGTTCCAAATGGTCAACCACAGTAGTCAACCAATGGTCGACCAGCATGGGTTCGAGTCAAAATAGTCGACCTTTAGTTTGATTGATTGACATTTATTTCACACTAACAGAATATAGGTACATACATTATAACTTTTCAGAATTAATACACATTTTATACATGTATTATGATATTACGTTGACTAGTTAACCACGGTGCGCACTCGAACTTGCTCTTAGTGGACCCCGGTTTGAATCCCACCTCAGACCACAGTCTTGCATGTGGATTGGGTTTTCAGACCCTACCTGATTTTGTAGGTTTTCCCAATTAGAGTTTTCCTCCCACATCTAAAACTGAACATTAATTTCCTATTAATCCTTTTATTAGCGCTAATTGTGCTATTGGATGTGTAATGAAATATATATCCTAACCACCCCAGCCCACCAAATTCCAATTGTTTGATTCTGTTGGAGTCAAGAATGCACTAGTAAACTGATTATGCTTTACATGGGATCAGGCATACCATCATAATCCAACAGTTTGAGTGTTGAGTAACCATGGTATTGGACAAGCAATTTAAGGGCAACCATGGTTTCATGACATAAATGTAATAATAAAAATAATGATTAATAATGCAAGAAATTGTATGCGTTTTTCTCTCGCCTTATTGATAAATAATCAAACATACTGTACAAAGCCAACAAAGATCACAGGCAATACATTTCAGGCCCAACAAAGAGTTGGGTTCCAGTAAATTTGAGGGTGGTTCCTGACCTGAAGAAGCGTTTCTGCTGCTAACGTGTATTGAAGCTCCTTATTGTTCAGCCAGTTGACCACAAAGTTTGGTGTGCTACCCTTAGACATTTTCCCCATAGCTGGTAGCAGAGGAATATCTGTAGATAGTCAGCGGAAGGGAAGATAAACATACTAATAATACCGAATGCTTACATAGCCCTTTATCACACCCCCATGACGTCTCAAAGCGCTCAGTATTTTTCTACAAGGTATGAGGGAGCAATGTTCGAATAGACCTTATGCATATGACGTCATTTGAGTAGGGCGCCCTCACCTAGAGGTCAAAAGGAAGATGCTCATTGGCCAGTCTTGTGCGCCGCGCGTACAAATCAGCGCGTTTCCATTGTTTCATCATCAGTTTACCTCTAAGATGGCGGCTTGGTGACGTCAATGCATAAGGTCTATTATAAGACCCATTTACAGGCACGATATTCTACCTCCTTTAGTCTGGTTTTTGATTTGTTTGCCCTTGGAAAAAACACAAAAACTGTAATTAACTAGCCTGAAAAGTCAACCCTGACACCATGGGTACATGTAGGTCAGCCCTTGTGCTCTGTAAAATTGTCTTACTTTTTTCCCCAATGACCAAATATCATGCCTACATTTATTTACATAGCACCAGGACAAAATACAGGAAGAATAATAAGCAATTTCCAAGATTTTTCAAAATGGCTGCCATAGCTTGTTATTCTGTCTACATTTTTTTAATGGACAAAACTGAGATGATGTGACCTCTGACGTCATTTGAAAATCATAACATGATGCGCGCGCATGTCGCCGGGCAAAACCTTTGTGTACTTGACAGCCAGCTAGAAAGTACACGCAATATTACCATGACTACGCGTCTTTTTGCCCGGCGGAACATGACTTGGACAACAGACTTGTCAACAGAAGGCAGTTTGAATGTAAACAGAAGTCACATCGTCTATAGCCACAAATCTTTCTCAAAGGCACAATCCCATCGCCTAGCAGCCATATTGATCATACACGGTGCTGTTGAGTGCTTTTTATCCTAGGCAATTGCTTTAAATTTCACAGAACACAGTGAAGCATACAAAATCTTAGTCTGGTGATATGACTGAGGTTACACAGTGAGGCATACAAAATCTTTGTCTGGTGATATGACTGAGGTTACACATTGACGCATATGAAATCTTAGTCTGGGGACATGACTTAGGTTATACAGTGAGGCATGCAAAATCTTAGTCTGGGGACAAGACTGAGGTTACACAGTGAGGCATACAAAATCTTAGTCAGGGGACAGAGTGAGGCTGTACCTGTATTAGGGTTGATGGTAGCAGCGATATGGAAGTGTAATGGTAGACCTCCATGGCCATTACTCTGCAGTCCTTCCTGGGTACTACCACCACCTGTGGAATTAGCCGAAGATCCTCCAGACTTCCGCCTTCGTTTACTGAATCAAATCACAGGTACTTCCATCAATTTGCAAAGTATAAAGCAACATGAGGCCATATCAGAATTGGTGCTAAAGCTACAGCTACGGCTAGATTACTGTGCAATCATGCATTGATGTATAAGTATGTCCTTAGCAACATGCTTAGCAACAGCTGTAGCTGTAGCTGTAGCCTTCAGTTCGGATATGGCCTTAAAAGAGCAAGATGGTCTCAGTATTCTATCTCATGGACTGCTCTCTGGGTCAACAATCACTGTTTTTCTTCAATTATAAATAATGTAGGAAAAACATAGTCTTGTGCTTGCCCCTTCTGCATAATGGAAATTAGAACTGTCACTGTCGTACTGACAATGAGGAGATCAGCGAAGGAGAAGGAAGTCTCTGCAATAATCAATCAGTCTTCTTAGGCATCATTTTCTGAATAAGTTTTGTAAGCAAGCAATGACAACCAAATAATCAATCAATCAATCAATCAATCAATCAATCATCAAATCAATCAATCAATCAATCAATCAATCAATCAATCAATCAATCAAACAATCAATCAGTCAGTCAGTCATGAAATCAACTGACATTTATTTTATTTTGGCAATTATCAAAATAGTGGATGTATATGGATGCATTCACAGAACAGAAACACTTGGCACAGTTTGGGAAATGCTTTTGCCCAGCAGTGAGATGACATGGGCTGGTGATGGGTGCATTGTCACAGAATAATAATCAAGAGATGAAATCTGGACTATTCCGCCTCATGAAATTGAAAAGCCAGATTTCACTTTGAAATTCAGATACAAGTCTGAAATTGCTCATCCCTGAAAGCCTTAATTAGAGATATTCTTTTGTTCATGCAAGGAATGAAGTCATGCTGTTTATTTATCAGACTGTTGGTTATTTTGACTGATGCAGTATGTCGGCTACAGAGTATGGTTGAGAAAAGAAAAGCCTGACTTTCTTATCAACCATGAATAAGGAGCATCACTCACCCTCCTTTCATGCCAAGACTGAACTGGGGTCGTCTACTGCGGGTTTCTCTTGACTTGCCGGCCAGGTTAGCGGTATGTGAGGACTCAACCAGCTCGCTACTAGGGAGTAATGTCTCGCTCCATAAACGACAGATGTTATCCCGGCAAGAGGTGACCAGGACGTTTGCGACGGTACCCCTGACATTGAAATAATCATAGCAACAATTCTTTTAACTGAAAAAATTGCACATTGGTGAAGTGTGATCATGTAGGTAGACTGCAGGACTTGTAAACATATGGATAAATGTTCTATTTGCATGCTTAATATCTGATGGTAATAGCAATGCTTAAAATAAGTATTTTTAAAGTGATTATGGCATGGGAGGGAGGGAGGGTACATGCCCCCAAACCAGGTGCCCCCCCCCCCCCCCACTTTGAAATCTGAATTTTTAAGGTTAAAATTACCCAAATAAAACTTTGATTGTATGAGCTTTCATGTAGTATTTTCAGTGTTTTTAAAACTATTTTTGTATTTACATGTACACGCAGACAATGTATTTGTTTTTTACCTCCAAAGCAGATTATCTTTACAAAAAAGCGTAATTGACATAAAAAGAGCACTGAAAAGGTGTTTGTTTAGAAAAAAATGCATTTTTGCATTTTTCATTGGGTTTTAAGTGCCATCTAGGACAAATGGTGCCCCCCTAAAATGTTACTCTAGTTTCAGCGCTGTGAATGGAACACAATTAATTTACTTGTGAAGTTTTGTGTTTAATAGTTTTCTTCCTACTGCCTGACCAATGGATATTACCCACCACGTCCACTAAGATTTTGAATCATCTACAATGATCTATGCCTGCAATATGAAATCATGTGGCAAATTCATACAAAGTACACACATGTGCTCATATTCGGTACCTTATGGAGAACAAGGAAAAAACAAAAAAGGGAAAAACAATAAAGGGAAAAACAAAAAAGGGAAAAACAAAAAAGGGAAAAACAAAAAAGGGAAAAACTAAAAAGGGAAAAACAAAAAGTCCCCATAAGGGAATTTTAAAGACTGGGGTGCTCCACAAGGAAATTTGTGTATAAAGTCTACTGGAAACATTTTAAGTGCAGCGACAAAGAAATAAAGCAAAAGAATGCTTCATAGGGATGTGTTTTTGAAAATGTGTGCACACAGTTGTGCCACCATAACACAACCCAAGAAGTTGAATGGTTTCAATTGGTTGAGTCAACTCCTTAAAAATGCTACCAAGAAAAAACACAACCCAAGAAGTTGAATGGTTTCAATTGGTTGAGTCAACTCCTTAAAAATGCTACCAAGAAAAAACACAACCCAAGAAGTTGAATGGTTTCAATTGGTTGAGTCAACTCCTTAAAAATGCTACCAAGAAAAAACACAACCCAAGAAGTTGAATGGTTTCAATTGGTTGAGTCAACTCCTTAAAAATGCTACCAAGAAAAAACACAACCCAAGAAGTTGAATGGTTTCAATTGGTTGAGTCAACTCCTTAAAAATGCTACCAAGAAAAAACACAACCCAAGAAGTTGAATGGTTTCAATTGGTTGAGTCAACTCCTTAAAAATGCTACCAAGAAAAAACACAACCCAAGAAGTTGAATGGTTTCAATTGGTTGAGTCAACTCCTTAAAAATGCTACCAAGAAAAAACACAACCCAAGAAGTTGAATGGTTTCAATTGGTTGAGTCAACTCCTTAAAAATGCTACCAAGAAAAAACACAACCCAAGAAGTTGAATGGTTTCAATTGGTTGAGTCAACTCCTTAAAAATGCTACCAAGAAAAAACACAACCCAAGAAGTTGAATGGTTTCAATTGGTTGAGTCAACTCCTTAAAAATGCTACCAAGAAAAAACACAACCCAAGAAGTTGAATGGTTTCAATTGGTTGAGTCAACTCCTTAAAAATGCTACCAAGAAAAAACACAACCCAAGAAGTTGAATGGTTTCAATTGGTTGAGTCAACTCCTTAAAAATGCTACCAAGAAAAAACACAACCCAAGAAGTTGAATGGTTTCAATTGGTTGAGTCAACTCCTTAAAAATGCTACCAAGAAAAAACACAACCCAAGAAGTTGAATGGTTTCAATTGGTTGAGTCAACTCCTTAAAAATGCTACCAAGAAAAAACACAACCCAAGAAGTTGAATGGTTTCAATTGGTTGAGTCAACTCCTTAAAAATGCTACCAAGAAAAAACACAACCCAAGAAGTTGAATGGTTTCAATTGGTTGAGTCAACTCCTTAAAAATGCTACCAAGAAAAAACACAACCCAAGAAGTTGAATGGTTTCAATTGGTTGAGTCAACTCCTTAAAAATGCTACCAAGAAAAAACACAACCCAAGAAGTTGAATGGTTTCAATTGGTTGAGTCAACTCCTTAAAAATGCTACCAAGAAAAAACACAACCCAAGAAGTTGAATGGTTTCAATTGGTTGAGTCAACTCCTTAAAAATGCTACCAAGAAAAAACACAACCCAAGAAGTTGAATGGTTTCAATTGGTTGAGTCAACTCCTTAAAAATGCTACCAAGAAAAAACACAACCCAAGAAGTTGAATGGTTTCAATTGGTTGAGTCAACTCCTTAAAAATGCTACCAAGAAAAAAGGGTTAAACCAATATTTGTAGAAGATAAATTTTCATTTTATACACCGATGGAAAAATCCACTGAATGAGACAAAACAAGTTGTGTCAGTTTCAAGAAAACCCAGTGATGCGAAAACTATTGATCGGTACATCATGAACTATTCGACTGACAAAAATGCCTCAAAAAAAAGAGTAAAAACTCTCGAACGTTCAAAATAAAAGCCCAACATGTACCTTGTCATATATTTACTAGTGCGTCTCCATGAAAAGCCAGTGACCGCCCTTGGATGGGCAATATACACAAAGCTATAGCCATCTCCCTTGGTTGCCTCCACGGTAGTCTGGGTACCACATTTGAAGGCTGGTTTCCGTGTCTGGTACCATATTTTAACGAGTCTGTCAGCCTAAATTGACAATTCATGGAATAAAAGTTATTGAGGCACAGCTTGAATATATTAATATATAAATGAATATTCATCAAATACCCCAAGACAGTTTAGACAGTCCTATTGGTTGAAAGGTGGTCACGTGACCACATTTACCTAGTATTAAACGGCTGATAAAGATATACCTGAAGCTGTTTAAGACTGGTTGGCTAAAGCACAATCCGTGCTAAAAGCCTTCATGTGTTGGCGCAACCTGGCACATACGCTAGAAATGCATAACGCAATCAATACACATACATGTACTGTACATATGCAACAATAAATATTTATGAAGGAAATTATTTAAACCGAAAAATATAAAATCAATTTTCATGAGAAAGTGAAATGATATTATCAACATATTTAATCTGTTAAATAAATGGCATTTACCTTCCCTGCAGATGCAAAGAATTGTCCATCGTGGGAGAACAACAAGTGGAACACAGGCGTGGCTGTCCTGTAATGAAAATAAACAAAAATAACATAAACAATTGATGCAACAAGCAATTTTCTTTTTAAATTGATAACCTGAAAAAACTCATGCTAAAATATGCATGTGCAAATTCTGAGCAACATGTGTGAACTCAGTGTGAACCACGCTGGTGGCAGTGAAACTGGTGGCCGAGTGATTCGGGAGAAATTACTCAATAACAAATTATTAAAATTTTTTACAATGCTACATGACTTGCATCTTATCTTTAGAACTTGAGCGCTCAAGTTTCAGACTATCGCACGAAAGCTTTACACTTGCACAAGCCAAATATGCGACCTACCAGCTTACATTGGGCTGTGACGTTTGCGTGCTCCACGCAATCATCTAGTAGCGCCCTCTTTTGACTCAATTTCCTCAGGCCATGTTTAAACACTCCTCTCCCCAGTTTATATCGTGCATATAAACATGGCCAATCAGAATAGATAAACTGTCCGAGGTATTTATGAATGTATATTAAATACCACACTCACAGATCCTTGTCATTTGTCATCCATTATTTTTGGCATGTACAATTTTACTGCTGCGACGCTTCAAATTTTAATATTGGACAGGTGCCCACCCAATATGGATAAATATTGGGCGCTTTACAGCGTAATTTTCAAACGAATCGTTCCTCGCTCGTATGCATGGTCATGTTACGATGGACAAGATTATTGTCTACATGGATTCCTCCATATTGATAAGAAGGGGTTTTCCGAGTGTGGGGTGGATGGGTTTTTATGTAGATTTTGTGCTTATTGTAAAAAAAAAAATTTAATGACAAGGGTCTATAACTTGTATAAAACAAATATTGAATGTATTTTGTTCATGCCTTTATTGCAGAATACACTCACTCGGTAAAATCTGGATTTTCCAATTCACTCAGCATCTCCTCATGAAATGGAATCATCCAGACTTCTTGAGACTACATTTTCCGACAATGCACTCCTACGCATTTAATGTCTTTTTTGTGTGTACATATGTGTGTGTGTTGAGAACAAATTTAAGAGGAAGAAGATGGAACATGACAAAATCTATAGCCTTTCAGTTGACATGTATTACTTTGAAGTCTTTTCTGTAACCACAGGCGGTTTTTATGATAAAACTACAAATTGCTCCCCATGAAATAACATCATTTGAGACACTCTCTCCACTCCCCCGCCGTGTCGTATTTCATGGCAGACACACAACATGTATGTGTTTTTTTGCAGTTTGTTTTAGGATATTTCTTTGTAGCCCTGGAGCTATTTATAAATGAGTGTGTTTTGTTACAACCTCAGCTCTTGTTGTCACTGACAGATGATAATCAGAATAATTAAAGATATGGGAACAAAACACCCTTTTTAAAGATTAAAATTCTAACACAAAAAATTTAAATTCCCTGTGTACATTAAGAATTAAAAAGGTATTCAAAATACTTAAAATACTCAAAAATTAATAACTGCGTTCTTAGACATTGAAAATATACTTCAAATCATGTTTTCAAGGTCAGATTGAAAGCAGTTCATGCCTTGTACCAAATTTTCTTTTGACCAGTCCTCAAGGCTAGTTATCTGCTCCTTCAACTAGCAGACTATCTGATGACAATATTTAAATCATAGTTTCAAAGGGGTATGTTGTTAGTGTTTGACAGCCAAGCTTCCCTAGAGGCAAACCTGACTAGCCCAACGGGCTAACTACAAGTAAGAGCATAATTTTTAACCAACCCACCAAGCTACCTACATATGTGTAGACCCAAGTTTTGACTAGCCAGCCAGCATTGCCAGGCTACCTAAGAGCCAAGTTTGACTAGCCAACTTGGCTACCTAAGAGCCAAGTTTGACTAGCCAACTTGGCTACCTAAGAGCCAAGTTTGACTAGCCAACTTGGCTACCTAAGAGCCAAGTTTGACTAGCCAACTTGGCTACCTAAGAGCCAAGTTTGACTAGCCAACTTGGCTACCTAAGAGCCAAGTTTGACTAGCCAACTTGGCTACCTAAGAGCCAAGTTTGACTAGCCAACTTGGCTACCTAAGAGCCAAGTTTGACTAGCCAACTTGGCTACCTAAGAGCCAAGTTTGACTAGCCAACTTGGCTACTTAAGAGCCAAGTTTGATGAGCCAGTCAGGCTATCTACATGTAAGAGCCACTTTTAACTAGCCATTCAGACTACTACCTACATGTACAAAACAAGTTTGACTGGCCTGCTGGGCAACCTAAGAGCCAAGTTTGACTAGCCATCCAGGCTAGCCAAGTTTGATAAGCCAGTCAGGCTATCTAAGAGCCACTTTTAACTAGCCTGCTGGGCTACTTACATGTAAGGGCAAAGTTTGAGTTGTCTGCAGCTTTCTTGACTAGTATTTTCCCCATCGGGGTAGTGACCCAATTGAGCCCTGGCATTGGTTATTTGTTATGTAGTTTCACAAGATCTACACTCAGATGTAAAGTACAAGAATATTGTACATGCATTTCTAATCAAGTGTCAAAAAAAAGAGATTAGTGATAGAATGGTAGTCAAGGTGAAGTTTGAACTGCATATCAACCATTAAATGTTACGAGTGCTGTGCATACTCTTCGACTGTGAACTTTGCATTTGTACTAAAAGCAAGTTAAAGCAGACATCCAGCTAGTCTGAATCTGAAATGAGCTAAATAGTGCTAAATAAACAATGTAAATAGATAAATACATGCAGACAGGGGCTTCAATTTCAAGAACATTTTCACTTGGCCACAAGTGTTGCAGCTCAGATCTTTCACTGGACTGGAAATATTTTGATAAGACCAAATATATTTTCTTTCCTTCATAAATCATCCTTTGCTGAACTTTCAGGTTTGAATGCAATAAAAAAATTACCGGTAAGTAAATCTTATAGAGAGTTTTAGGAAAAACTGGATTTGTTCAGTTTTTTTAGGTTACTGACTCGGAGCTAAAATTACTGGACTCAGGGCAGTGGTCCAGAAAGATAGAACATAAACAGAGTTATGATTATACAAGTACCTCAGTAAATAGCATTTTCAATCTAAAAAGTCAAGTATAATTATTGTACCATTCCATTCATTTTTGTGTGTTTATTTATTTACTTATTTTATTTTACTTCATTTTAAAAATATTTTTCAAAAAATATTATTAATGCTTTTTTTCAGTGACAATAACATAAAAACTAAGTAACTTTGCCTGGCATGAACTCTAATGTGTTAAATGTAAACCACTAGTGAGTTGGGCTTTAAACTTAAAAGAGCACATTGCCTTCCAACCTCTCCCATTTTGCTGTTTAGAATTGGTCCTTATTCCTTTCAAGAGTTGTTCATGCCGACGTGTTGTAATTGGGGAGTAGTGATTTTAAAATAAAATAAATTGCCTCTGAAAAAACAATCAGCGGAACATACGGTACGCCATTTTGTGGAGTCAAAAATTTGGTTCCCACAAAATAGCTGACTGTGTTCTTATTTGTCATGAAATTAAACAAAAACAAGACAATTTCAAGGGACATTTATAAGAATCAATTTATTCTACTTTGAAAATATCTTTCCAACAATATTAATTTTCCAAGGACAATGTGCCCCTTGAATGTCAGGCATGGGAACTACATGTACATGAATGCTTAGCTTCTTGTTTTCCCAAATAGCGAAATGCAAACGGAAACTACAGTTTTAATTTGCCAGAAGTTCCCCCTTCTAGAAACAATAGTGCACCCCCTTGTACCCCCTAAAATTTTACCGTAGTTTTCTTGCAGGTGTTATCATATTCTCATAGATGAGAATGCATTGTAATAGCTTAGAATACCTTGCATAAAAAGTATTTTAGCTTCCATAAAATGATTTTTGAGTTTTGCAATTGTGCATGTAGCTTAGAGATAGATCAAGCTCTTATTAATCATTGAAAATTTGCCCATAGCAACAGCCAATCAATAACACAGAACCATCCATCATTCACTTTCTTCAATAACAGCCATTTTAAATGACCATTTGTCATATGATTAACCCACCTGGAATAATCACGATTAATCAGCCATATTTGAGGGCACAATTAGTATTCGTAGATGTGTGCATTTACATGTACAACCTACTGTACGTGTTTGTTAGAGTGCAAATCTCATCTTCCCATGCGTACATTTACATGCAAGGCTTTACCAGGTTTGATATTTTCTTTACTAACAAATTGTGAAGCCAAGGATTCTCAGAAAAATAAGCTTAATCACTACACTAGCCAAGAATCACAATGGAGAGAAGACAAGGAATGAAGTTTTAGTTTTAGATATGGGAGGAAAACCCAAGAGAATTGTTCCAGGGGAAAACCCATGCAATCAGGTAGGGACTGAAAATTCAATCCATATAGAGCTTCCGGCGGGATTCGAACCAGGGTCCAAGAGGTGGAAGGTGAGAGAGAGAAAATCACTACGCCAAACAGACTGCCCGATATTTGGTTCTTGCGAGAGAAAGAGAGGAAAATCTTCCTTAATAAAAGGAACCTCTTTGAAGGAAATGTAAATTTCTACTGCCTCACTCCATCAAACAACTTTTGACGTCTTGAAAAGAGAACTCAAATCTCATTTGCTTCGCTATTTATAGATAGTTCCCAGTAGACGCCATCTTTACGGGCAAATCGCATTTTGGCTTGCAGGCGCGTCGAGCGCTCAAATTATTAACGCAGCCGCGTCATTCACTAACCAATCATGCAATGAGTTTTGTGAAATGTGCGCGTGCTGCACGCCGTTCTCACGCGTAACGCATGACTGTGTGTTCCAAATTGCCCGTAAAGATGGCCGATTTACGTCATACTGCAACCTATCTACATAACACCTGAGGTGAGAATGATTAAGTGTTTTTTCACACAGCTTGTGTTGTGTCGGTGCCCTGATTGGATTTCCTGATAAGTAGAACCACAAAAGTATATATTTTTCTACGGACTATGTAAGTTGACCTCGAGAGCGTACCAGCTTTCGCGAGAATCTGGACTTCCGGGCACCTCGAATAGCAGCTACAGCGTGTAATATGGCAGTTGTTTTTGAAAAGAACTTGTATTACGATGTTTAAAAAAATCTCACCCATTGAGTATGGTTGAATTTAAAAAAAGCTAATTCTAGAAATATAAAATTGTAAACGATTTCCTAAATCTTTGACAAATGTTATTTGAACTCAATTTCCTCTTCAGGTAATCATTATCAGTACTAACCCCTTGCACTGACATCACACATGACTTATGTTATTTGGGTGTCAAATTGAATGTAAAGATTAGTAGCACATAACCTAAAGCATAACACACGGGGAATACAACTCCCAAAATGGTGCAATCAAGATTTATTAATTTTTAATGAGTTTTTTTAAGTGAAGGAAACACAATTCTGCACTTAAATGCGTCCAAACATGTGCAAGAGTTGGGCAGTCTATAGTTTCTTTGGAACAAAAGGTATAGCCATGATAGATAGCCAAACATGTCTGCTAAATGTATCAACGTTTTTACCTTAGCAGTGGTCCGCTGGCCAAATGCCAGTTAAAACCTCTCAGAACCAGACAAATCTCTGTCCCCAGTCGTCCGGCTGGCTAGTTCTTTGCTTACAACTGTACATAAACAAATCCAATGCTATAATGTACATGAAATCTGCAGCATGCCCAGCTTGTTCAATACACATTCAGATACAAGTTAACTGGTCCCCCTGGCTGGTCACTGAAAACAATTATGGGCAAATCATGTAAATCATACTAACGTGCATTGCCAGATGTTCTCCCATTGACATGCCTTGATGGTTGATGCTTTGGGGGTTGATGCTTTGGGGGTTGATGCTTTGGGGGTTGATGCTTTGGGGGTGGATGAGGGGACGGAGCCAGCAGCAGTGCCTCCTCCTTCTGTTGATACATCTTGAGGAGGGCAATCTTCCTTACAACTGGCCCATAGCTGGATAGAATCACTACCTGTCAGAATCCTTGAACCTGCACAGATAAAAAGGTCATAGTTGTCTCAGTCAAATTTAAGTTCGTCAATTTACCATTAGCTTGTTTCTTCTGTAATTTTATATAAATATTGTTTTAATTGTTAAATTATTGCAATTCAGCTTTATGGCTGCCTTGAACAATAGATTAAAAAACCACTTAATAAATAAAACCAATAACTTTACCCTTTACTACATGTAGTTAATTTTAGTCAATAGCAGTTGTTTACATACAAAATGTATATCAACATAATTTGGTAGCAAGAGGGTTAGGGAAGAAATTATTGTTTGGACCCTACCCGGGTTTCGGTTTGATACGAGTTTGATATAAGCCCAAACCATTTTGCTATATACAATAATCATGGTGCGGCCATCTTGTTTTTCATCCATTCAAATCGATGTAACCAAACCGAGGCTGGAAGGATAGAATAGTCTGGTACCTATTCGGTATGTTGAGAATCATTGTTCATTATTACTGCACATGGGGAACATGACAAAGATATTATTGACCCCTACACAGCATTGACTTAAATGTAGCACGCATAATATTTGGCCATTGGAAAAAAGTCAGAAAATCTTATTATTGAGTACAAGGGCTGACCTACGTTTTTACACATGATATAGGCTTGTATAAACTGTGTAGGCAAATTTAGCTGTTTTTTCAGAGGGGAAACAAATCTGAAATACGATTGAACTATGACGAATATCACGGTTGGCTTAGGCGAGGTTTGAATATTGCCTCATGCTAACTTGTTTGGCTGTGCAGCGATCAATCCATCAAACCCATCAAAAACCTAATTATCTTGCTATCGATTGCGCTTACATGTACATAAGTGCGACAGTAAAATAGCACAACATTTGCTTAACCCTTTGCATGCCACCGGCGACTCGCGTCGCCGAACCCATTTCACAAGCAGGGCGCCACCGGCGACTGGAGTCGCCCACGAGTATAACCGATCTTATCTCACTGAATTCTGGGAAATTATTGACCCCTGACCTTCCCAACACGTTAGTTTATTCAGTTGCATACATGGACGACACTTTCTCATCGATACACAGTTTCATTTTATTAAAAAAAAAATTATATTCTCCGTTAAAAATCCGAGTTTGTTTGTGCGTTATAACAAAGAGTCATCAACAATGGATGCCCACGCTGCATTTTGGGAGATTTTCAATGAGTTGGACTCCTGAAATTCGGATTTAGAAGAGTCTTTTCTCGACGATTATAGCGATGACGGTGAAGGTATGACCAAAGGTAATGTACATGTACAATGTACATGTACACGATGTCGAAGGCGAGTCCAACAGCATCGATGGGTCTGAATCGGACGATTCCCCCATTGAAAATCAACAGCGAGTGGGTGGTGACGATGAGATGCGTGGTGTATTTCGGAGAGCCTAGATAGTTTTGAAACGTCATATCTTTCTAACCTTAGGGCCTACAAACATGATTTTTGTTACATGATATTGAGTTTACAATGCTGAATAAAATCTTTATTTTGGATTTTTCTCTAAGACACTGTCTTCCCAAGGTAATTTGTGCAAAACGGTTTGGCCCCATGTTACTTGCTGCGTGTCACAGGAAATGCGGCGCCACAGGGTGTGTGTGTACAAACTAATGGTGGCATGCTAAGGGTTAATGTTCAACAGCACTATGTAATTAGACTCGGCAAATGCCCATTTACATTTCAACATGAAACTTGTAGAAGGTTATATTGTATGGTTTCCGTTTCATACAAATGTTTCAGTATAATGCTTAGAGTGTGAACACACACTCACAGGGTGAGTGAAACAGCAGGGTGTATGATAATTCAGTAGCCACAGATGACTTGTCTTAAACTGCTTATCCTAGAGAGAGTTGTGTTAAAAAAAAGCCTCCAAAACACGTCCAACAAATAAATGCATGTGTTCTCTAGCTATCAGTCACCATGGCAACTGTCTGGGGACATCCAGTGAATATTCAGACAAGCTGTATGACATTTATCTGGGCCATGAGACAAGGGGAATAACACGGCAACAGTGTTATTGAACTTAAAGGTATAAGACACGATGATGTACATGTATATATTATCATTGTTTTTGTAAGTTGGTCAAGTTTTCAAGAAATACATTTTCATAATTATTCGAGCAATTAGAGTTTTTTGTCTTGTATTTCATGCAAATGTGATTACTTCAATTTTCCCACTAAAAATAAAGAACTGAGTGTTGGGTGACAATTCACTCATACATGGTAAAACTGAAAGTTGGGTGACAATTTATTCGCACATGGTAAAGAACGAAGTGTTGGGTGACAGCTTACTCTCACATGGTACAGTATATAACTGAGTGTTGGGTGATAGTTTACTCATACATGGTATAGAACTGAGTGCTGGGTGACATTTTACTCTCACATGGTAAAGAACTGAGTGCTGGGTGACAGTTTACTCTCACATGGTATATAACTGAGTGTTGGGTGATAGTTTACTCATACATGGTATAGAACTGAGTGCTGGGTGACATTTTACTCTCACATGGTAAAGAACCGAGTGTTGGGTGACAGTTAACTCTCACATGGTAAAAAAATTTGTGTTGGGTGACAGTTTACTCACACATGGTAAAGGACTAAAGGTTGGGTGACAGTTTACTCATAAACATGGAAACATGGTAAAGAACCGAGTGTTGGGTGACACTTTAATCTCACATGGTAAAGAACCGAGTGTTGGGTGACAGTTTAATCTCACATGGTAAAGAACCGAGTGTTGGGTGACAGTTTAATCTCACATGGTAAAGAACTGGGTGTTGGGTGACAGTTTAATCTCACATGGTAAAGAACCGAGTGTTGGGTGACAGTTTAATCTCACATGGTAAAGAACTGGGTGTTGGGTGACAGTTTACTCTCACATGGTAAAGAACTGAGTGTTGGGTGACAGTTTACTCTCACATGGTAAAGAACTGAGTGTTGGGTGACAGTTTACTCTCACATGGTAAAGAACTGAGTGTTGGGTGACAGTTTACTCTCACATGGTAAAGAACTGGGTGTTGGGTGACAGTTAACTCTCACATGGTAAAGAACTGAGTGTTGGGTGACAGTTTACTCTCACATGGTAAAGAACTAAGTCTTAGGAGACATTTTACTCATACATGGTAAAGAACCAATTCTTTACTGACATATTACTCATACATGTACATGTACAGTACATGTACATGGCAGTGATTCAGATGATCAACATTCTTAACAATGACTTGATATTTAAATAATAAACACTGAAGTAAGGTAAAAACAAGGCGATATAGACAAGAAACTGACAACCAGACCAGAGCAGTATGTTTACCACCGATAAAAAAACATTTTGTAAAAACCTCTTGAGAGTACATGTATCCAGTAAATGCATGAGACTGGGGGACTTTTGCAGATGTGGGCCATTTCCTACATGTAGCTACATGTAGAAGCAAGAGATACATGTAGACATGGGTTAATTTGGAAACAGATCAACACTTTATTCAGAGGTCAAAATGTCAGAGCAGAAATGTCAAGGATTACCGCTTTCATCTCATAGTTCCTTGAAAGCTCAGCAATTTATTTATTTTTCCCCCACAGTACACTTCATTCAGCCGTTCTTTTGCCACCATGTAATCAACCTAAGACCTAGGCTGGTGCCCCCGGGGTGAAAGCAGAGCCAACAGGCAGACATATAAAACACTCTGCTCTGCCTCTATCACCACTACATGTAGATCTCCTTCCATATTTCCAAGAAGACTATTTTTATCTACTGTACAATTTGTATTGACTGTAGTTGGTTTTTAGTGCTGGTCGCATGTTTCTGGTAAGCGCAAACATCTTGCTTAGCTGAAAAGGCTACTGGACAAATGCCATATAAAACTGCTAATGCCTAGCTCCATACATGTACCAACGTTTAGCTCAGTTCTCTTGCCTTGCAGAAAACAGCAATCAAACAAATTTCTTACCCAAGTTTTTAAAAACATCTAACAAAAACCAACTTTCATGCCTGATCATTTTTTCCCAAACAGATGCAATTCCACTTGTCAATTTCCAGCCCAGATTTACATTTCCTTCATGGAGGTGTCCTTGTGAGGGCACAGATGGCTCATGTGATTTAAGCTTGATGCACTACATTCTTGGCAGCACAGGCTGCATACTCCCAAGGGAGCTGAGATGGTGCAAGGAATGAGATAAATCACCCAGTGACCAGGGGTAATAATGTTGGAGAGCCATGAGTGTCACTGACACATGACTGAGTGATGGATTTGAGCTCTATAGTCCCCAATATACATGTATGTAAGATGCCACTATTATTGTTACTACTATTTCATTTTACCACAGCATGCAAAAGAAGATCACATTTTCCTTTGTGCCAGTAACTCCTTGAGTCAGGCTACGTCCCCTAGCCTTACAGTAGATCTCAAGGGTCTTCCTCAGGATCCTTGCTGTTCCCAAAAGCGCCACCTTTTGTAACAAATCTACCCTCACATTTGTCCCCATTTCCTACAATGTATTATTATTATTAATATTATTAATATTATTAATATTGTACTTAACAAAGTAGAACTATATTCCAATCTTCCACAATGAAAATCATAGATTCTTTCTTCTGGTAAAACTAAACTGATTATTGGTATTATTTGTTCCACCATTTCTCAACGTACAAACATTATACAAAATAGTGTCATTGCACAGAATAGATAGTTCCCAATAGACGCCATCTTTACGGGCATATTGCATTTTGGCTTGAAGGCGCATAAAGCGCTCAAATTGTTAACGCAGCCGTGTTGTTTACTAACCAATCGTGCAATGAGTTTTGTGAAATGTGTGCGTGCTGCACGCCGTTATCACGCGAAAGGCATGACGTGAGTTCCAAATTGCCCGTAAAGATGGCCGATTTACGTCATACTGCAACCTATCTATAACAAGTTACAGAAACTAGATAATCACAAAACAAAATACATAAAAAAACAAAAAACATAACGAGCTAACCAGGATGAACAAAAGTGTGACTCGAAAGTCTATTACTCCTTTAAAAAGATTTCTTGTCTGATAAAAAGTGCAGGTTTTGATTGAAAACCTCTTCTCAAAGTGAAGTGAACAGAAATCTTGTAGTGGAGTGTACATAGGGGAATAAGCATATGGGAATGTACACACGCATACTCCTGCTAGATGTGAATTTGATTTCTCAAGAGAGAGCTGAGGACATGTGTCTGAAATGCTACTGTTGCTAGAAACGTAAGCACATCTAGCTTAAAGGTTCGGAACGTGTAGAGCATTTTTAACGACAACAATCTCAGTGAAAGATTTGATGCTTTAACAAGGTGGTGGAGGGAAATTGATTTCCGTTTGTAGTTGAGACAACCTGTGGCATCAGATGTTTACATAAGAGCCATAGAGCATGGACTGCGTGCAGGCCTGATTTGTACACAACTCAATTTTGTCAATGGAAGACAAAATTAAACTTTCATTTTACGGAAATTGCACCGCACAATTTTTTTTTTCAATTTTTGATGGGAAATTTTTGATATCAGAATTGGTTCTTGAAAGAATCGCACTTTATCTTTAACGAAACTTTTAAAGGCTTTGCTGGAAGGTGGGTCAATATCTCTGAATGTGGTTTATGAAAAAGGTTCTCACAAGTTTGCAGAACAGTGATTATGCACAACAAATCTAAGATACCCTCTCTGATTTAACAAGAACCATTAAAAGATAAAGTTCTCCTGAAAACTGAATTAGGGTTCTTCTTGTAAGAATCATATCCGATAACAAGAAGGACTATTTAAACAATAAATTAATATAAAATATCTTACCGTTGTGGTTCCATGACAAGTTGGTGACGAGGGATTTAGTCTTGAAGCTCCCAGTTCGATACCACTGGTACTCTAGTTTCTGCAAACAAGATACAAAAATTATAATTTTGAGTCATGGAACAGCAAGCCAGGCTAAGGGTTGAAGTATCCACTAAGCTGCTGGCCCTAAGCATCATGAGATCTAAGATCTTCATCTGTATCTTTCGTAAGTCAACAATATACAAATATTGACTGCTTCGAGTGCTATGGTTAAAACTACGACTCCCTCGGTGATCCCCGGAGCGTTCTATTTTCCCGAGGCGAACCATAGCACGAGTAAAAGCAGTCAATATTTGTTTTATAACACCCCAACAAACTATTTATCATCCTCGTACACGTAACGTTCGTACGCGCATTTCAGATACACAGATGCACAACTGATTGGGTTCGAGGTGGGTAAAAAAGATCTACATGTAGGTACTGCATGCCATGTGATAGTACATCGGCGGCCATGTGATAGTACATCGTTTGCCATGTGATAGTACCGCGCCGGGTTTCTAGTAAAACTAAGACATATCGTGTGACGCGCTCTAAACCAATCAAAAGGCAGAATATTTGTAAGGGGTGGTATACAACTAAGTAGTAAAAGACCACAACTGGAAATCCATATGTCATGCCTTGTGCTTATAGGCCTTTATGTAAAGTAGCCCAACGGGGCTAGTAAACTAAGCATTTTACTAGCCCCAGGAAGTTTTAGTATCCCAGAGTTTTAACATGTGATGGTTATAAATGTATCTTTCTGATATATCAATGCTAGCGATCATAACCAGATCGGTCAAATGAAGGTAACATACTCTTACAAACAAATCAACACATTTTTTGGAACGTCTCATTCACATCTGAAAGGGAAGAAATATGAGCATATTAACCAAGAAGGTTGCACAGTTTTTTGTAGCCTACAAGGTAAGTTGAGAAGTGGTTTTCATAATAATAATAAAAATAATAATAATGTTCAAACATAATTATTTTCAATGTTTTCTGTTCCTCAAAAATTTGAAACACAATATGCTACGAAGTACAGTGTACAACATTACAGATTCTCCATTGGTGTAAAAACAGTGTAGGCCTTCATGTAACCATTTGATAATATTATTGACTTCAACAAGGGAATGTGTCACGATCTGTTTTAGATACAGACTCCATTTTGACACAGCCACTTCTCTGACTGGTCATTGAACCTTACATCAGAAAACACATTTCCATTTTGCATCTATACAACACATCCCTGTTGATCAGTTACTTGTTCACGCTGCATTTGCAGAGTGACTGTGGAGGACACTTCCCGCCCAGTTCAATTCAGCGTCAAATCAAACACAACAAGAAAGATACGCCGACAGAAACGTGAGGAATTAACCATCCCTGCATCGTTACTTGGGCATCAGATGGCCTCTTTGCATAAAACATCCGCACTAATGGGGTATAGTCTTCCCATTAACAACCAGGAGACACTGTACGTATTGGCTTTTATACAAAAAAGCATGTGTTCCATCACTGTGAGCAATAAGCAAAGCTGTTCTAGTTAAGCTGTTTCCAAACCACTCAACTAAAACGAGACTGAAATTGCGCTTTGCATACTGAATGAAGTGGTGTGCATGTGTGTATGTATGCATCATCGGTTTAGTATGAGTAAATTTGCTCAAAAGTGTCAGCTTTCAAGATAAAGTTTTGGTTTGAACATGTTGAACAAAGAAAAATTGGCGAGACTGGGAGTTGAACCTGCAACCTCCAGATTAACGTGCCTGCGCTCCACCAACTAAGCTACATTATAGCCCTCTGTTGGCGTTCTCCCACTTTCGTCAACATCTTTGTTTGAGGGTCAGGGCGCCAGTCAGAAGCCATTCAACCTGCATCTCTCATATAGCCAGGGTTCACACCCAATATTACAATACAATCTAGGAAGTGGCAGGAGAGGGATAATCCATGAACAAAGACATTGACAAAATAGGGAGACCACCAACATTAGGAAGATAGCTCAGTTTGGTAGAGCAACGGCACATTAATCGCAGGTTCCAATCCCACTCCAGTAAATTTGTCTTTGTTCTACCAAAAATTTATCAAAATTGACCATGTCGTTGCTCTTTACCCCAATAAAATTGTACAAGGTATAAACTTTACATTTTCATTAACTGTCTAGCCAGATCAGCATATAGGCTATTTCCTAATTAGCGGCTGTGGCTTGATGGTCATGTGAACATGCATTGAAGCATAGGATGCCCATAGCAACACCCTTAGTAACAGCTGCAGCCGCATTCACCAATTCAGACACAGCATAAGCTTGCCATTTCAATAGTCCAAATTGGAATGAAAGAATACATGATGACTGATCCGGGCAGACAGTGCTCCAGCCAGACCTCTTTGATCAAAACTCGCTTTTTTTCTCAGCTGAATTTGTTTTTTCTTTTTCCAGAGAACACTTCAGATAATCTCTAAAAGCCCTGATGTTTTCAGGAAACTCTATTTTTACCGCTTTCATGAGAAGTCAAGTAAAAAGTCAAGGCTGAATGTTCCAAGGTCTACTAGTGTTCTTCAGCTCAGACTATTTCTTGATTTCTCCTAGGACCCGATGACCTATTTCAAATGTTTCTGTGGAGTCTCCGCTTCTACAAATGAGTTATTAGAGATGTTTAATAATCACCAACTCTAGATTGTGTTTCCATTCAGTCTAGTGTCTACTTACGTAGGAGCTTTTCTTGAGTGTCGGCACTTGGGGGGTCGGCTCAAAGATGAAAACTTCATTAGCAAAGGAGGCCGCAATCTGGGTTGATGGAAAACAAATATATGCATTAAACGCGAATATTTAATTACACCAATGAAACTATGTTTACCTTTTATATTTACGTGTAAAATCAGTAAAAAAAGATGTGGTTTGAATCGCATGAATCTAAGGGAATAATTTTTGTTGCTGTTTAAAATTTAACTTTGTCTCAGTCTAAAAATGGAAAGTATTCTCCTGTACTTCTTTCACTTCTTGGTGTTAGCTACATATAGAAGGATGTCTGGATTTCTTTGGATCGTCCTATTCAATAAGTTAACACCCTCCATCGTTATCCACTGCATACATAAACACATTATACTGTACATCTTTCGTTTTCTCTTCCAAACGTGCTCCACTACAAGCCTTGGCTTAGGACCGTATCTCCACAATGTTGTCTTTTATTGTCTTTTGCATTATGTCATGCATGAGTACATGTATATTGAATATTAAATTATATACAATTTCAGTGAGCAACTTACATGTACGTGCCTGTAGTAGTAGTTTTTTTAAGTTTACGAAATAAGTGTTAACCCAGTTTAAAAATTTGTTATATCCTGCCTTTTTTATTAACAAATTTGCTCTGGCGTTAATCTGACTGACCGATATGTTATCTTTGATGCTGGATATAACAGAATGATAGTCAACACAAAAATTGTAAATTTCATTTGTAAAGGTGTCATTTTAAAATGAAAAAACTGCCTTGGTGAAGAAATTGTACATGTAGGTACAAACAATTGAGTGTACACCTACAGAATACACAGAATGTGTGTAGTGTGGTCAATAAAGCACTTAGGTTAGACATGTACAAATTGCATCATTTAATTATTCACAAGCTAAAAACTGCATCATTCGCCCTTGTACTATAGTATACGTCTTACATACGTTATTAATTTACTTTATATTATAAAGTTCATCCACATTTGTTGGCTGTTTTTCCGATGATAAACATGATAAATTGTAATATTATCAGTTTTATAACAGGTGACTCATTTAAAGGTGACAGTCAAAAGAGCATCACCATCAATGAAATAACAAATTGAAGAGATGAGTCTCTTAGACGGAGTTTGAAAGATGAATTATCACTTGTGTCTTTCAAACTGTCTGCCAAGGCGTTCAATGAGCCGTCATGCTGAGCTTGGTCAAGGCGCTGTTTCTGCAAGTTGCAAGATGAGGTTGGGGAAATGACAGTATCTTTGGAGATCTTACTTCTTAGATGTCATGAATAGATCTACTTTAACCGTAACAAGATGCTTAAAGGCAAAGCATACCTTTGGTTGTTAGAACTGTTTGATTGTTTTAATCCTATATGATGTATAGTCGGTACATACATGTAGTCGGTACACATTGTACAATGAAACCTGTGAGGGCAGAGATGGTTCTTGTGATTGATTTAGCCTAGTAGCGCATATATTGCAGCACAGGCTGTATACTCCCCAGGGAGCTGAGATGGTTTAAGGAATGAAATAAATGGCCCAGTGACCAGGGGTAATAGTATACCTTGTTAGGCGCCTTGAGCATCCCTTGGGGTGGATATGTGCGCATTATAAATGTTGTTATTATTATTATTATTATTAAACTAACCTATCAAAATTGCATCTCAAAATTTGGTACCTGTACAGGTAGCATTTTTGAGATATCACCAAATATCTGGAGCGGTTATATCCAGGGAGGAAGAATAATCCGTAATTGGGGAAAACACAAACTGAGAAACGTTTCTCAGACTGAAATGTTTTTGAACAATCCTTCTCTAAAACCACATTCCCTAGAAGGGTATCATTTCTCAACATACATTATCAACAGCTGCAGTGCTTCTTACTAAGTAATTTTTTCTTGCCACTATTTGTTTGAGTAATTACCAAAGGTATATACCCTTCCTTTAAAGGGTGGACAATTAATCAATATCTATTATCAAATTGTCTACTTGTATTATGTGACCAATTACTGAGAGAAAATACAGCCTACAAGAAAGACACTCAAAGGGTCAGAACGTCAGGCCAATAATAATAATAATAATACGCAGTTCTTATATAGAGCTTTATCTACTCCCAATGGGTGTCTCAAAGCACTCAGTATTTTTCCTACAAGGTATGTGGAGTTACGTGTTGAAGTATGAGACCTATTCCTTTACATAGCACCATGTAATAGTTTACATGGTAACTATTTCTGCAGAAAAAATACAGAAATAAACACAATTTTGAGGACTCTTATTTTAACTATTCATCTAACAATGTTGACAAATCTCTTCATATACAGTTAAAATCCACACAATAATCGAATTCCTCCATAAATTAAATCCATCTCCCCGAATTGAAGCCCACTCCCACTCCCCGACCAGATACTCTTAATATTACTAAAGCAGCCACTCCAATTACAGGACTACAAGGCTTATGTCTAATCCTAATCAATACATAAACCCACACACACATACACACATGGCCAGCTTCATCGATGGTCTGCCAGCCGCAGCGTCCAAACAACCCTTCCCAATCTAACCGCAGACATCATACAGATCCATCTCCAACAGAATCTCCCTTTACTTGCTACAGCGTTTCATTTTAAATGTCAGGCCCCCTGAGCAAAAGTGTTAAAGATAAGGTAATTACGTAGTAAATTTGTTTGGCCACAGCTAACGAAGAATTCATTAACTGCATAATGTACATGTGCGCTGGTGGTATACAAGGTGAAGAACTGTTCAGTGCCCGCAATGCATTCTCGGCAGCAAAAACAAAAGACAAAACTGAAGACTTCTTGATAATGACAGTAAGAGGCCAAACTTAATGAAGGTTCTTCTACTGCCCCAGTTTTATGAGATACTATGATTGGTTTTTGCCAATTTATGTAATTCAATCGTGAGCAAGGTGCATTGAAACAATTGATTTTTCTTCATTAGATGGGGAGGCGGTCTATTTTGCATCCTTGTGGGAAAATCCACAGCTCCACAACGACCTTCAGAATTGGAACATAATGTCATTCTAATACACTCGTCTGTCTGACATCCCCAAAACATGAATGTCATATTAGCTTCATGACAGACTGAGCAGGCCACACTGACAGTTAGCTTCCATGTTGGGTGTTTTTGTTCAGACATGTTGTTATTTCCTATGTTTGAGTGTAAAAGGTGTGTGGAAACTCTTGCACACCTTTTAAAAACTACACCCTAACCATTGTTTTAAATCATTTTTATTATGGGGTTTTTTCAAGTTATGAAAATAACTATATTAAATATTGCTGTGCAAAGATTTGTCAATTTCATATGTTTATATATTTTGTTTACCTGCAAAATAATTTAAGTATTCACTCATTTGGAGTAGATATGTACATGTATAAATAAATAATACATGAATACATTTCTGCATACAGAATGTTTGTGCAATGTATGTTTGTGCAATGAGCATGCTACATACCTGCAATTCAACTTAGTTAGTATAAACTAATTATGATAAGTTACATTCAGTAGACTTGGATATTGATTGTACAACATGCAAATACTTGTATGCATTAATTCCTGTTCATACTCGATACACGTAGTATGCACTGCATTCGTTAAAACAACAGCTTTATATGTGACGGGCTCTGTGAAAATGAGTCACTTGGGGGGACAATTCACTTTTGAGTTTTATACATGGCTGTAAAGAGCACACAACAAGCTTAATTTTGACATCTCTTACACACTTGTGTCCTTTTTGGTTCATAAGTTATGACCTTTTGAAAAACAAAATATGTCAATATCTGAAAATAACCCCTAATGGAGAAACGGCTCGTTTAATAAAATGAAATCAAATATTGATGTCAAAAGAGAAATACTATTATTTTGTTTAGAGTTCATGGATACCACAATGTTCCTCAATTGCTACAGACTTGAAATTTTCGGGGAAGTTTTATTAGTGTATTCACATGACGATGCAATTTTAATATTTTCAAAACTAATTACAAATGACCTTATTTGCATATCTGAAATAAATTAAAGGGAGACATTTACAATGCCTTGTAAAGTACAAAATAGGAACAAAAGGGTCATTAAAAACTCTTTTTATTCATGTTTATAAAAATAAAAAAAAGTTTCTATTTAAGAATTATGAAAAGATAGACCCTTAAGAGGCAAGAAACCGTTTTATCACAAAATTTTATTTCAAATTTTTGTTTCACCCTACCAACACTCAACTGCCCCGTAATTGAAAGTGGGTTGTGCGACAAGCAACTCATTTTCGTAGAGCCCGTCACATATTTACTGTACTTATATTTACTGTACTTATATTTAATTGATTTTGGTACTTATATTTGATTTTGGTACTTATATTTACTTACATGTTCTGAGTGTACCTTAAAGATGTACAGTATTTTCACTCAGTTGCTTGTTTACAAACATTGTACATCATTATGTATGGGCAGCCACGTGTATCACAAATCATACTGGGTTGGCATAAATCATGCAATTTTGCTTTAAACATTTAAATGCAGGCCTCGAATTAACCCACAGCACCCACAGCAACTGCCGTGGTGCTCTGTGCTTTTGCTGTGGTGCCCTTTGCAAAGTTCCGATACAAATATACATTTTCCTCATAGAAGTGCCCCTTACCAGAGAGATCAAAAATGAAATTCAAGGCTTGTTCATGTATACCGCTTTTTATTAAGAATATGCGAACTTTTTGGGAGTAGCATGGGGTGTCATGGCCGAGTGGTTAAGAGCATCGGATTCAAGTTCTGGTGGTTTAGTCATCGGAGTGTGGGTTCGAGCCCTGGTCATGACGCTTGTGTCCTTGAGCAAGACACTTTGCTATAATTGCTTCTCTTCACCCAGGGGTACAAATGGGTACCTGCAAGGGTAGAAGATGATATTGTGTTTGAAAAAGCCTTCGGAGCGCCACGGCAGCCCAGGGTTGTATACTCCCCAGGGAGCTGAGAAAGAATAAAGGAATGTTATTGGCCCAATGCCCAGGGCACTAATGTAAAGCGCATTGATACGTTATTGTAAAATGGGCTATATATAAGAACTAGTTATTATTATTATTATTATTATTATTATTATTATTCTAGCACAGTTGATTTATTAGTGACGTGGTGATGTGGATAGTATAATGATAAACTACAGTGTACTTCATTCTTTGTGAAGGACACATGTATACATGTACATGTACATGTACATGTAATACATCTTCAGGAAGCCAAGGTTGGCGAAAACATGTGGCTGTGATGTCACAAAAGAAAGGCTTTTACCAAATGAGCAGAGCACTTCCATTTAAAAAATCAGTGAGGGAAGGGGGTGGGGTCTATGGGAACATTTAAAAAAGGCACCTGGCGGGTCAGGAAGAGGTAAACAGATGTCATTTTTGGTTTGGGGAACAGGGAACCAAATCCTATTGAAGTCAGGCATGATATTTGGCCCTTGGGAAAAAAAAGTTTAACAATTTGATGAGTACAAGGGCTGACCTACATGTACATGTTCATCTGGCATGTCTGGTATTGGCTTTAATAAGACTTTTCAGTCACAATTTTGCTGTTTTTTCTGAGGGGCAAAAAAACTGGAAAGATTAAAGTAGGGAGAATATCATGCCTGATTGAAATTAGTGTGCAGTAAAAAAATATATATATAGTTCAATTGTGGTTTCATTTAATAAATTTGTAATCTTTGTTGTACTCGGTTTCATTCCATATGGTGAATGTTTTATTTTTGACTAAACCAGGCCCAAAACACAATTTCAAGCACCACGGTCAAACAAATTACTTCATATTTATGTTGGCTGTACACTGTTTCTGGTTTGTAAATGGACGAATAATCAACATGGCAATAGACTGTGCAAGTCTCGCGCGTATCCGAACGAGAAAACACGTCAAACGAAGAACATGTTTATTTCTGAAATAAAATCTTTGTTTTAAATTATATCTCGTGTCAAAATCTGAAGAACAAAAATAAATCATTACAATTTTATGAAAAGTTTTAGCTTTTGAAAAAACAATCACAATAGTGTGTATATTATTATTGAAAAAAAATTTAAACTCTGGGACAAGGATGCCTATTTGATGTTAACTTTTTAGAAACCCCTTACGCGGATTCGTGAAGGTCAAACGGGTCTTAAATGGACCCGTATCGCAGTTTAAAGAGGATGCTGACGCCTCAACAACCATAGACTGCAATGAAAAGGGTTTGCTTTGCAATTACAGCATCTGGCGATTATAATTGCGCATCCAAAACAAGCGTTTACGTAAGTTTTATGATCGGAGGCGAGCACAAAATTCTTATTTTTTTGCAATAACCGGAAGCTGAGGTCAAGTTTAATTCTTGGGTTTTCTTCGTTATATTGTTGAATTGGTTTTACTTTCATATGTTGTTATCACTTAGTATTACATTCCCAACAACATGTATACTTTTCTAGGTCATAACCTACGTTAAACTAAAATAATTTACGAATCAAAATCTCGCCCACGTAAAACTCCATATGGTTGGGACCACTATGGTCCCGGAAGTTCGATTACGCGCGAGACTTGCACAGTCTATTGTTATAGTTAATGTCCTTTATACATGTACCTGTAGCCCTTCACACATCGCTACACATGTAAACAATGGATAAATTTTATAATGACTAATCTTATGCAGTGTGAAAATCATTTAGAGAACTTAATGCCAATTCATGACGCAAATGGGAGGTGAAATTCCACACCATAAAACGACTGATTCAATCAGGCATTTTGAAACGTCCTCAGCTGTCAGTTCAGGGTGTTTTTTTTCCAATCAGTTGCGAATTGCCAGTTTTACATCAAGACGAAGCATTTACATCGTGCATAAAACGTACATTGTACAGTGTTAATGTATCGTACATAACCCTGGGCATGTATGCAGCATGCAAAGAAGAAAATATTACACAATAAATTCATTCATTGAACAAAAAGTGAATAACACGTAGACTATAGACAGTGTGCTTTTCTTAGTTTTTTAAGACAAGTCCTGCAGGCATGAAGCTTGGCCATGAGAAAAAAAGTAGAAATCTTATTGCCTACGTACACGTACCAATAGTAGACCTTTATCTATAGACTTTCAGGCTATTTCATATATCAATTTTGCTGATTATTCTGAGGGCCAAAATATCAAAAAATCTGAAGACTATCATGTCTGGTCCTAGCTAACATTGCCCCCAATGACACAGTTACACACATGTTCAATGTCATCTTAATTTCTTGTACATGTTGTACAAGTAGCATTGTACTGACCCTTTTCATGATGCAGCCCACTATCCTGTCCGCCATTTTATGAGTCAAAATGTACACAAATTAATTGACACTCAAAAAGGCGGAAATGGTAGACGCACATTGTGTGGAGGTGCGTTCTGCGTCGGCTTTGGGTTTATGTGTAGGCTTCACCAGTAATTTAGAAAAAGTGTGTTGTTCTTACAAGGCAGTATACAGGTTGTTGAAGCCCAAGATGGAGCCAAAACTTCAAAGAGGCCTTCATGATTACAGATGTACATGTACGTACAGTACGTATTGAGCCAACTTGCTGAACAATTTTTCATTAACCCTCTTGCTGTCTGACCATTCAATACCATTCACTGTGGTTTTGAATGATAGATAAGCTATGCCAGCCTTGCAATATGATACCATGAGGGAATGCATGTACACAGTACACAGTTAGTTCTGTGCACAGTTGTGCCACCATACACAACTTTGGCAGTTGAATGGTTTCAAATGGTTGGTCAACTCACTTGAAAATGTTGCGAACAGTAGGAGGGTTAAGGCAGAGTTAAAAGTATTAACAGGATTGGTAAGGATAAAAAACATCCTTGTTTATTTTTAGTTTGAAAGCTTACTGATTATGAAGTTCATACTACAACCATTTTTCTCTGTGAAATGCTTCCCTCCGAAATGAAGACATATTTGTGAAAAATGTCTCTGAAAACCGCAAAAAAAGCAACAGCTGATTTCGGTTGTTACAACAAAATTAAGGACAGTGTGTTTACATGCTGAAAATTGTGCATGGTTTTTCACTATTTTCTCCTGACTCACACAAAATATTAAGCCCAAATTTTCACAGGTTTGTTATTTCATGTACATGTATGGTTTATCAAACAAAACATGAAAACTGTCAGCGACTATTTTGTAAGCTCCATCAATCCTGTATATCTAACACCTTTAAGCCCAGTTCATACTCCATGCAAAAGCGAAGCCAATTTTCTTGCATCATTTTGGAAAACAGCGTGTACTGATTGTTTGCATCACGTCAATACGCTTGGCTTAAGGCTTTCACTCCATGTTTCTGATTCAAACGCATTATGAATATATCCTGCCAGTTACTTGCTGTTGGACATAATAATAAACCATTTTTATACAGCGCATACCACAGTGAGGACCCTACATGTATGTCCTGTAAAGGGAAATCAACTACATGTATTGTACAAAGGAAACAGGTATGTTTTCACCCTGGTTTTGAATTGGTCTTATGTTTCAGCCTGTTTAACAATCTCTGGAAGGTGTATGGGTAAAAACCAAATTATACTCTGGAAGACTGTTCCATAGATTGAACTGCTGCATATTGAAAAGAGCGGGAACCATACGACTTGGTTTTGATAACTGGGGGAGTCAGGAGGGATTTATGTGTAGATCGCAGATTTCTAGCTGTTTTATACTGCTGAGCCAAACTTTGAAGATAAACAGGGGCGATGCCATGTTGGTAGACACATATTGGTAGAGACATTTAATAAAAACAACCCCCATTTGATACCTTTCCATTCTCTGTAGAGCAGTCTATGCAACCAACTTGGATGTTGCCTTGCTCTTCCCCTGGGATGATCTGAACCCTCTGGAAATTACTGGCCAAGATAACGACGTCGCATCCTGATGCATAGGCCTACATGGACAAGAAGAAATAATAACAAGTAATTAAAACATTTCAAATAATTATATTGAATGTATCAAATCAAGGCATTGCATGCAAAAGACTTTTGTCTTCCTGCAACAAAAGATTTTTAAAATCAACAGTAGTACCTAAATATACTAGATGCATTTTATTCATGTTATTAGTTTTAAACTAATCTTGTGCAATTGTTATTGTTTTCTTTTCTGTGTGGTGTTATAGTTTTTGGATTGTTTGTTTGTCGAATGGCATTTATAAAAAGAATTAGACATTAATTAAGTTTACTTCTTTGTAATCCTTCAGGAGTGTGCCATTGGTCCTGTCTTTGGAATGTATATCGTATTGGTTAATTTGTTGATACATATTTTTATATCTCTTGCCTTTTGTATTTTATGTAATTTTTTGTTATGAAGAATAAATCGACTTATAGAAACATGTTAAAAACTAAACAAACATGTAGATTTATTTTATGTATAAAATAATAAAAATACAAATAATTTAAATGCGTTCCTCTTGATGAGTATTTTGAACGGAACGACGTGAAATTCTTGTGAAATTCTCGTGAAATTCTCTTTACATATTTGCATGTCATGATGGAGCGGTCAAGAGCAGAATTGGGGCTCAAGTCCCAGTCGTGACACTTGTGTCCTCAAGCAAGACACTTAACCATTATTGCTTGGTCCTTCGGATGGGACGTAAAGCCGTTGGTCCTGTCTGTTGTGTAATGCACGTAAAAAGAACCCAGTGCACTTATCGTAAAGAGAAGGGGTTCGCCCCGGTGTTCCTGGTTTGATTGGCTGCATGGTAGGCAGCACCTTGTAAATTGTTAAATGGTGCTGTAGACATACATGTACATGTTAGAAATGGTGATAATTCCAAACACAGCTCTGCATACATGTACTTGTAAAAATAAAAATAAAAAAAAGCTTTGGGATGCCCTTTGGGTGTGAAAAGCTCTATAAAAAAAGAACTCAACATTACTATTTGTTATTATTTGTTCTTAGGTTGGTTTATGTAATAAATGGTGCTGTAGACATACATGTACATGTTAGAAATGGTGATAATTCCAAACACAGCTCTGCATACATGTACTTGTAAAAAAAATATTTAAAAAAAGCTTTGGGATGCCCTTTGGGTGTGAAAAGCTCTAAAAAAAGAACTCAACATTACTATTTTTTATTATTTGTTCTTAGGTTGGTTTATGTAATTCTTATCTCATTCATTCCATACTAATATTCATAACCTTGAAAATTCCGTACATACATGTATGTAGAAAAGACTTAAATCAAGATATTAGGTAAAAGTATCATGAGCTCCCTGCTAAAGTCGTACAAAGAGTTATCAGGCAATTTTATCCGCACTTGTTATAATTCTCATTAGGGTGGACTCTTCCATGCCGATCTGTTACATATTTCCGGGGCTGTGATTTGTGGGTGATTACCAGGAGAGGGTCGCCCCCTGAGGGGGTAAGGGATGAGTCGGAAGTGTACGTGGAAATAACGTGATTTACTCAGGGTTTTGTTTGTGCTGTATGTTTACCGATGCATACTGGAGACCATGGAAGCCTCGTCTTAACATTTGCATTAATCATTGAGCTCCCATGGATCGGCGTGTGATGCAGTGTGACTGTATCACAATGACAGATAGGTTTGGAGAGACTCAGGGGAGTTTTAAGGCATAATAAATGTGTCTGTAACACGATGGATTCTCAATCATGATGTACTGCAATTATAGAGTACTCTTCTATTAGTTCGCTGTCCAAATTTTCAGCTATAAATCAAGCAAACAAAATGCATTTTTATGTAATAACTGCATTGTTTGTGGATAAAGAATATTATGTGAAAATTTCATTTCAAAAGTTGTTAGCATTTTTGAGATATCGCCGAAAATTCGGAGCGGTTATGTCCACGCAGGAATAATAATCCCTAATAGGAATACACAATCTGAGAAACTTTTCTGACAGAAACACTTCTCAGATTTATATTTTGGGGGATCAAAACTGGTATAATTTTCCATAAACACAATGCTTCAAAGTGAAATGATTCTCTAAATGCTGTTGTACTTCTAACCAAGTAAGTTTTTATTGCCATTAATTTTAAGAGTGATTACCAAACGTATACATTCCCTTTAAAGTAAGAAAAGTTTTCTGCTATAGTTAGCAGTAACATATTCTTACAGTGAAGCAGCGCTATGAAATTGGTCCCTGGCCACAAGAGGCCAGTCCAAATCACAAGCTAGCATATTGGGCCGATACTCACGAATTGCGGCTGATTTCAGATCAAATTCACAAAAATCACAAAGATGAAACCGTTTAGAATGCTACAGATTGTACAGTAGGGCTTATTATAACCAAAGACAAACACCAAGTAAAAACATTCTGAGGACCTCATATCAATTCAGTGAGCTTAGGCCAAACTTTACACATTTAGTTCAAGAATGCCCCACAGTTTTGAAAAATGCAGAGGAAAGTAGATTAACAGTTCTAAATAAATAAATTAATGGATTTTTTAAAACTACATTTATGTACAGTATCATAGACACATTTTTCATTAAAAATGCATTAAATTCTTGTCTTTTAATTATATAATTTTTATACCTGGAATTACATGGAGGCCACAAAGGTCATGACCTCTATTGCCCCTGGTCTTGGCCTTGGTGCCACCTCAAAAGTTTCCCATAGACTTAAAGATTTTCCAATGGAAGTGCCCTTTGTAAAATGAAAATGGCCTTGCCCTTTCAAAGATAAAATTCCAGACCTGAATTTTATTTTTGCAATGTAGTTTAAAAAAAACAGCAATTGCATTGGATAGGATGGACTTTTAGATGAGGTAAATTAACATGAGACACAGTATCTTGAAGACACCACACATAAATGTACATGTACCAGAATTAAAAAGTAACATGCAGTTCATGTCATATGTTGCGGATTTCTACACGTGTTTGTACATGTATGTAATTTTAGTATCTATCGCAAACTCACTATGCACTTACATGTATAAATACCAATGGAATGATTATTGCTTGGCAATAATTAACACCCACTAAAAACTGACACCGGTCATGAATAAATTATGAAAATTCTGGTCATGAAATTGAAGATCAAACAAAAAGCAGCAAACAGCTTATGAGCAGGACTGTGTAGTTAGTGATTCATTTAGTAGTCATCACTGAATGCATGACATTTACGTCTGCGTAGATGACTATCCTATTGCAGACTGAGGTGAAGTCAAATTACTCTTTTGAAGGGGGTGTGTGCTATAGGTAATTTGTAATCAAACTGAAATACATGTTGAAATTTTGTGCAAAGCCTTTGAAACAAGATAACAAGAACAAATACCGAGTGATTTCCCTTGTTTAGCAGAGTAAAATGCTACACAAAATGTATCAACTCCAACTCAAAAATCGTTTTTTATTTGCTTCTCAATATTAGCACTCAGTGTGCACAAAACTTGCCCTCTAAATAACACTTTGCCGGAATCTTTCCCTGACAAAAATGACAAGAAAATTGCTCGGCAAATTTGAGAGCTACAGTGTATGCGTGGTGTAGGAAACTTGTTCATGGGTGACAATCGAACCCCGAGCACCTAAAATCACAAGGAACAATAGAAGAGAAAATAAACATGGGCAATTCCACAGTTATGGTTTCCCTTAATAGTTTCAAAACAACTCTGGGTAAACAAGCCATACATAGCTTACGTGTATAGTTGCCTATTATTTCTTTCACAAAGATGGCAGGGATTTTCCTCAAAGCTAATGAGAACGGGTTAAATTACAAATTGCAGCGAAAGCGACTTATCAGTCTTTCTTAAGATATAGTCAAAGAAATCAAAAATCGGTCGGGTAAATTACAGAGCATCAGATCACAAATTTCTCCCGATGCCAAGAAACAGAGAGGTGACCACAGGGTTGAATTTGAATGGGCTACCGCCAGGGGGCGCAAAAACAGTGTGCGAATAATGAATAAATGAATACATTAAGACTGAAAGAACAAAAGAGAAATGTTTTTTCCAATCTGTCATATTAATATTTTCCTGCCTGTCATAGATTGGTTCTTGTCAACATAATGTTGATTTACAGACAAAATTATAAGGAAAGATACAATGAAAGTCAAATGTGAAAGTTTCAGCTGAATAAGATACATCTTCTTGCTGAGAAAACTGCTAAAATATTGTCACAGTATTTTCACAAGAGTGTCAAAATCGATCCACATTTAGCGAAGTGACAGCGTGTACCAACTGCATCTCTGGCCGCAGCATTCACAAACGGACACCAACCCCTCAGAAATCTGATTCAAATTTTTGTGGGTGAAAATTTTCAAAAACATATTATACTTCAAAGGGAATCCTGTCTCGAATAGTTTATACTATCAATTACAGCTGTAGCGCTTCTCACCAAGTAAGTTTGTATCCTGGTCATTAATTTCTTGGAGTATTTACCAGTCTATGACCCAACCTTCAAAGGGCATTAATACAATGTTTTTCAAGGAAAAATGTGTGCAAATTAACGCAGGCGCCAGTACAAACAAACAAAGTACAGGGCACCCACAACCACAGCGAGTAATTTACATTAATCACCTTCTTCTTGAATACATTTTTGCTGTTCTCTGTTTGAACTTTTTGTTTGTTGTTATTCTTTTAAAGAAAAAAAATGTGACTACTATTTCTACGTTAAGCCAAAAGAGAGATTTTACTCAAGTGTTTACTGCCTGCTGTTTTACGGTGATAGGGTGATGCACTTTTTGTGTTTTTTCTGTTTAAATATATAAAAATATTGATCTATGGTTTGAGTTGTAAAGTTGTACACTTGCCTCAAGACATTTCTTAAAAAAGAAGAACAATATTAATTATAACCAGTGCAGAAGTGAACACATGTTGTATGTGTAAGGAACTACATGTAACAACTGCATCATGCACAAGAGTGTCATTTCTAATGAAACTTACAATGTATTCAAATACAATTTTATACAAAAATGCAGCGATAAACCAGCCCTTCCAAAAGAAAATATTAATAAATACAATCGTACAAATCTTACATTACTGCTCAATCTAAGCAATTACTTTCATTCTACTATTAGGACAAATGGAAAGGGCGATTCTTTTGCACTGACGCATTCCAAGCATCGCCAACAATTTCAAAACATCTAAAAAAAAGACAAATCAATATCACAGCAGACAAAATCTGTCGTCACATCACGTAATGGCCTTTGGTAATTTTTCAAAGTGTGGAATATTATTTTGACACTACATGTGTGCAAAAAAATTGATACATGACTGCCCAGGGTCTTGCCGCCATCGCTTTGTAATTATCTGAAAGTTAAAAGCATTCCAGTTACATCAGGCTGTGAGTGGACCCTAAAAAAAAGAGCTGAAACACTACTTGATGTAAGAATGATCGTGGAACGTCAAGTGAGCGCGCGTAACGCATTTACGCTGGTCTAATTGGGGCACCCAATTGATCCAGTAACCAGGCTTATTTCACAATATTGTAGTTGTACATTATTGTTGCCAAGCATACATGTATATACATGATATAAGGCCAAAAAGTTTTTTTAAAAATTTAAAAAAACGGAAATAAAAAATCGGCAAAACAAAACAAAACGGATATCCGCTTTAAAGCGGAGATCTCACAGGCCTGTTACATGTGTGTAAACTATAGCTTGATGTCTACACTTAAAAGTTATCATACAGAATTGGTACTTAGGATAAAAAACATCAATGTTTAATTTCAGTCTGAAGCTTACTGATTATGAAGTTCATACCATTTTTTCTCTGTGAAATATTTCCCTCTGAAATGAAGTCATATACGTAGGAGAAAACTGTAGGTCTATCTGAAAACCTAAAAAACGTGGTTTCAAAGAGGCCTCTGATTACAGATGTACGTACACGTATTGAGCCAACTTGCCAAATACTTTTTCAATATGGCAGAGTTAAAAGTATTAACAGGATTGGTACGGATAAAAAACATTGTTTTGTCTGAAAGCTTACTGATTTTGAAGCTCATACTACATGTAGATCAATTTTTTCTGAGAAATAATTCTCTCTGAAATGAAGTCATATTCAAGAAAACTGTATTTGGAAACCTTAAAAAACGTCAGCTAATTTTGGATGTTAAAGACAATGTTTTTACGTGCTAAAAAATGAGCATAGTTTTTAACTATTTTCTTCCGACTCACACGATGGATTTAAGCAACAATTTTCATAGGTTTGTTGTTTCATGTATCTGGTTGATCAAACAAAACATGAACTACATGTAACAACACTGTCTGCGACTATTCGGTCAGTTCCACCAATCCCATAGTGTACATGTATATCTTTTAAAGGAAGACTTCATTGTTGGGTTTTGGAGGAAGAAGATCATCTTAATCATGTAGTTTTTACCGGTAATTTAAACATTTCATCAAATAAAGAAAAATTGCGAAAAATATATTTTTGAGAGAACACCACAAGAATGTGTTAATGTCAGAGGGTATTTGTGTGTACATTATATAATAATTTGGCAATCGAAATAAGACAGTGTTCTGGGATTCTCCCATAGTATTTCAGAAGAAACTATTTCTTACCACAATCGGTTCTGGTGTCAAGTTTATAATGGAACTTATGATTGTTTGGGTTTTTTCCAATTTCATACACAAATTCTTTACAATTTTATTCACTCATTTGGGTCAAAATCAAAAACCACAACTTTTGATAAATTTGTTGACAAAACTCTTCTGATCTTTTCTTTTCTTTGACCAAAAAATAATAATAATAATTTAGCATAACAGTTGGAGTGTTCTGGCCTAGTGGTCTAATGAATCAAACTCAATCCTGACAATTGCGTCCTTGAGCAAGACACTGTACCATGTAGTACAGCTTTACAGTGTGTTATATCCTCATTCGTTTTACATCTCAAACTCCAAACACCCACCTTTTAATTTGGACAAGTGTCAACGAACAAGATTGGGATGCCTTATAGACCCCTTGCATAACGCGGGATGCTACAGAGACGCTGAGGTCACGCGCACGTTTATACGCACAAAGCAGCTATCGTCCAATGACTTGCCTCCTTTGGCCTCAGTGAGGGCGTTTTGGGGGGCCTCAGTTACATAGGGCGCTTTTTGGCCTCAGTAAGGGCGCTTCTTGGCCTCAGTGAGGGTGCTTTTTGAGCAAGTGATGTCATATGCAAGGGTTCTATTCATCTTATTTATAAATACTTTGCACTTATTGGAATTCCCTTTTAACTGTTTAAACATAGACATTTAGCCATCTCATATCACATTATGACTCATTAGTTTTGATTTATGCGCATTTTATTTTTAGAATCGTTATCAAATGGTTGTGGTTTAGTTAGAATGCTTCCCGTGCGTGATTAAGTGAACAAGCCGTTTGTTATTAACAACAATACAATATGTCCATATGTGATCACTTCCTACACACATTACATAGACCTGTACATCATGCAGTGTACCACCTGAACAGCATGCATTGATGTGTCATTTAGAAACTACACACGTTATGTGATGTGAGTGCTTATAAGAGATTGCATACATGTACATACTGTCAACAAAACAAAAATTATTTATGCATCATTGTACATGTAAAAAACAAGAATTGAATAATGGATCAGTCTGAGCATAGCCATAGAGCCATGTTGGAATGAGCCAGTTTGCTTTACACACATGCTGCATAAAACCAAATTGAACCCTTTGATTTGAATCATAAAGCCAAGTAAAGCAGGTAAAAAAAACTTTTAAAAACAGGGCTCACCTTTAGTACTAGCATAACAGACATTGTCTACTCTAGTACAAAATGTTAAGGGTTTACTAGTTAACACCACTTCTCAACTTGCCCTGTGGGCTACTGCCTACTTGTTTATTATACATGTATTTTTTCCTTTTCAAATGTAAATAATACATTTTTAAAATGTGTAAATTTATTTTTGAGTGTGTGAATGTGTAACTTTATTTGACCATTAAATTGGTTGTAATGACAATGCATGTTTAAAATCTGGGCTACTAAAACTTCCTGGGGGCAAATAAAATGTACAATTAATTACTACACGTAGTAGGTGGGCTTCTTTACAAAAAGCTGTAGCGCAAGACCTACAAATAATAATTGAAATATTACTTTGAAGAATTTTTTTTTACTTTGACGTTTCAGTTATAAAAGGTTATTATCGCTCAAACACAAACAAAATGCCAAGCACACAAAAAATTGCTCAAAAGTATTTGGGTATAGGTCTATCAAGTTGCGCGTCTGTTTTATATTACAATGAAGATGTTCTCAAACAAAACAACAACTTTGTTTGCTTCATTCAAATCAAGGCTATTATTTGGTGTTTGATATGTGGCGTGGTGTATCCACCACTCCCTTTTGTGTATTCATTTTGTGCTTTGAATCTCAGGAATTCTTTAAAGGATTTAAGATGGGGGGGGGGTGAGATGTATGTGTGTACAAGAGGAAAATAGTGTGTGTATGGAAAGATCAAAACAGGGTGTCCCAATCAAAACAAGGTGTCCAAATCAAAACAGCGCGTCCAAATCTAAACAGGGCGTCCAAATTAATTCAGGGCGCCCAAATCAAAACAGGGTATCTAAATCAAAACAGGCGTACAAATCAAAACAGGGTGTCCAAATCAAAACAGTGCGTCCAAATCAAAACAGGGTGTCCAAATTAATTCAGGGCGCCCAAATCGAAACAGGGTGCCCAAATCAAACAGGGTGTCCAAATCAAAACATGGCGCCAAAATCAAAACATGGCGCCAAAATCAAAACAGGGTGTTCCAATCAAAACAGGGTGTCCCAATCAAAACAGGCGTCCAAATCAAAACAGTGTTTCCCAATTTCAAAACTAGCGTCCAAATCAAAACATTGATCAAAACAAAATCAAAGACAGTTTGCCTAACACCTTGCCATAAAATTAACCATTGTCAACTTCTACACTTCAATGATTTCATCACAAGGTCTACAGAATAACAGAAAGAATTGAATCGGGAGTTTGTAAAATACTATACAGATCCGACTGTGACCACTTTCTTACATGTATATTGTGAACCTGTATCACTATCACTGTCCTAAATACTGCATGCTACATGCATTAGGGGTACTACACGATGTATCACAGGCCTGGAATTTCATATTTGAGAGGGCAAGACCATGTTCATTTTGCAAAGGACACTTCCATTGGAAGTCTATGGGAAACTGTTAAAAATTTACCCTAGCCAAAAGGGGAAACAGCCACGGCCTCCATAGCCTCTATGTATAATTCTAATTGAGCATTGAGCACTGGCATTGACCAATGGCACCATCACATCACATTAGAGAAGCCATAGAAATAGAGACAGAGACACTACTACAAGACTATTCAATACACCAGTCCCCCTCCTCAGACCTAGGGGCTTTTTAGATTCATCACCACCACCACCACACAGAGTCTCTACATTCCTGCTCCCATCCAGCACTCTAGCCAGACTGACACACCTGAGTGAGTATCCACATCCCTCCACCTATTCATTGGTTTTCACTACATCTACCCCCACACAACATACTTCCAGCCTTCACAGCCCAACACATTCAGAATCTATAGCTCACTGCACTCCCCCATGTCACAGGCCCAGTTGGAAACCCAGCAGTCTCCTGACAACAGACGGACACACTGTCCAAAACGTTGAGTTCTCTGCCCTTTTCGGAACTACTCATACTCAAAAGATAAACTTAACTACAAAGTACAAGGTGTCACCAAAAAATTCTTTTAAAAACATTGTCTTTCTACCATGCAAACCTTCAACAAGTCTTATTTATTTCTGGTATTAACGAATCCAATGAAAAAATAAATAATGCTTTGCACACGTAAAACCGGAAGATATGTACATTTGAAAAGAAGATGTTGAAGAACGTACTATATAAATGTGACAGGAACCCAACTGAGCAAGACCCAATTCGGTGGTGACTTCGCCCACCGAATTGTGCTGTTCCGATGTGATTTCAAATCTTAGCGTTTGGGCATGGGTAGGGGATGGGCTGTAATGGTGACTTTGAATTGATGAGACCGATGTTAAAAGATGGCCATATATCACAAACAACCCAATTTGGTGGGCTAGTAGTAGTAGTAGAGACTGAAAACCAACTCGCCATGCAAGGCTCCAGTCTGAAGCAGGATTCTAAAAGGGGTGAAACTGGCAGAGGTGAAAGGCAGGGATAATGACTCAAGTTACCACTTTCAATTATTTATGAATGAAACTACTTTAAGTTAACTTACATTCCTATTCCTACATCCTACTGTACATTACATTCACAGAACACACAGAAATCAGTAAACAGATGCCATTTTTAACTTTTAAAATAGTAAAGACGAAAAGTCATACTCAGCAGAGTCAATGCATTTTAACTCACTGTAATACAAATTACAAATACAATTAGTTCTATTGTATCGTGTGGTAGCATGTGTGTGTGTGTCGGTGATGATCAAGCTAATTATAAATTAGTAATAGTAATAAGTTAGTAACAAAATAACAAAATAATAAATATTAAATTTATTTATATTTAATTTGTAGCTCAAATTTAACATGTTGAGTTGCATTCAAGATGATTGCGTTCATACCATAAATAACAAATACAATGCATGCATCACTGCATGTAGACAATTCCCAGCCACAAAATGAAAAGACTAATTAACGAGAAAATTAACAGTGGAGGCGGGGTCAATGAAATGACCGACCGCTATAGCTCAACCTACCGTGAACGGTACCCCCTCAACATATCCAACGGCAAAGCAACGATCGCCAGGATTGACAGATCCTGTGAGCACTTGGTGACGATTCATTGTGAGTTTTGCAGATGGATGGTGAGCATTTTCACTAGATAATGGAAGCTCTTCGAGTGGCAATGGCTTACATTACAAGCAGTTTTGCAGCAGTTTGGTCACGAGAATTACCGCAAACTGACGGCCATGTTAATGGTTGGTGCCATACTTCATCGTCAGAGAGCGCAGCACCTGTCTGTATGAGATAATAGCTGTACAGGTGCCGGGTACCAGTGATAATGCTGATTGGGTTTAATTAGACTTTCTTCAGTCTGGTCTTTGCTCTATCGACTGCTTCACATTTTGGTCATGGAGCCGATTACGTCACTCGAGTTAGTGATTAATCATTGTTCATTCACTATTAAATTATTGTATCAGTCACTATACCTTATTTTGAGCATCTATGTTTTGAGTCATGAAAAAAGCCTTCAATGGAACCCTTCACTTTTTCTAACTTGATATCCTGTCTGTCAGTCATCAACTATTAATAATATCAATAAGTTTTTAAAAATTAATTATTGTTATTTCTTGCATTTTTAACTTTTACTTTAACTTTGAGTACAACCCATGTGTAATGGATGACAGCTTTCTCTAAGTCACTACCAGGCCAGAATAGGTTGTGGATCCTGGTCATTTCTGACTCGCTAATTGGCAGTTTTTATTCTAGCACAGTTGGCAATCGAATTAATATGCTATCTTTTAATATACAACAGTTATTTTTGATTCGAATTTTGTTTGTTTGGGGTTTGGGTGGGAAGCTAGGCAAATACAGTGTACACATTCAAACCGGTGACAATAAACCGGTTGGGTGAGTTAGGTCAAGTACGTACAAAACCGACGGGAGCATTTTGCCCAAAGTACCCCTACGGAGGGACCGTATAAGACAAGAGGTCCCCGATTGTGCAATCATCAGTGTATTATAGCGTGCGTATGATCATGAGTGGGTATTTTTCTTTTTCTTATAATATCTTTCTTCACAGGAGTGTCTGTATCATTGGTGCCATAGATGTTGTTGTTGTTGATACTCCACTACATTGATAGCATATTCGAGATCAATGGTATAAACCTGGTACCAAACACTTTGCGGCCTGGTGGTAAACAAAAATGTTTTGACACGGACCCATTTCTACTGAGGGCGCTGTTTGTCAGAGCTTCGCAGCTGCTTGCATGCTCTGGGTGCACCGCACCAACTCCAATGGCAACTAATGCTAATATTTAATACGAAAAATACTTGAAAGTCTCTCAGCCTTTTTAAAACCAATCAAATTTCCTTTCAATTTGGCAGGTCAGCCGTTTGGATTTTTTGCTAATAAATTAGGCCTACCCCAGAAAAAACAGCCCGAAAAATTATGTGCTTTTTCCCAAACCGACTTGCTGCAAGTTTTCATGAAGCACTAATTATTTCCCAAGCCCAATAGGACCAACTTTAAAGCCTAAATTGATCAAGTCTCCTCAAAAGTTGAAGCACAGAACCCCACAGGTTGTGATAAATTTTAATTACACAATATTAGTTGCATGACCCCCATGTTTGTTTGGCGAATTAATAATGTTGGCCTATTCAGTGTGATGCACCCCCTCTGAATTTTAATTCAGAAACAAGTTTTAATCCATGTCACGTACTGAATATAGAAAAACAAACAGTTAGAAGACTTATGAACAGTTTGTACAACTTTGGTAAACGAATAATAAAAATAATCCTGACGTGAGTTTGAATGTTTCCCTGACATCCGTACAAAAACTGCCACAAAAAGCCCCTGTGTATTCCTCGCTAACGTTCTGTATAGTCCCCAGTGCTTCCCGAGTGAGTGGATTTTCGGGAGGGGGTGGGGGGGGGGGGGGGGGGGTTAAATTAGAGTAAAAACAATTCCGTACCGGGTACACGGTCCAATGATTAGAGTGCATCAGGCGCCAAGTGCTTTGTCATCACTAGACTGACCAATGATAGCCATACAGTGTTATACAAATATATATATATATATTTTTTAAAGGAACAAAGAATAGGATAAAAGTTTCCTCGCAACAAGGCATAACTTTGAGATCACTGGCTCTCTGCCGTTTGGACCCAAAAGATACGCTGCCATCGTCTCGTTCATGGTTGCGCCGTATTCTTGGTTGTCAGTGCTGTGTGTCACAGGTGCACATATTATTTTGGGGGGACGCGGCGTTTGCATTACTTACCGTGATTTGTACGAACAATTTTAATTTGAAGTAATAAACCACAAGGGGAAGGGTACGGTTTGTTTTCAATTAATAGATTGAACAAATTAAGACAATGAGCTAGTGCGTGTGACAAGGCGGGATTCGCTGTAATGCGTACCACACGAATGGTGACTATTTCGGCCCATCTCAGTAAAACATTATCGCTTCCTTCCTTAGCTACGGGCAGGATAGGGTGACTTCTCGAGTCCCCGCAGATTTTGAAAACTTGTGCTAAAAAAATATGCGTGGTATAGTAGCATAGCCTCGGTCGAGGAGCGCGCCTGTGTCAGGTTGCAGTTGCGGAAAAACGTACAGTACGCAACTGAAAAGTATTTTTTTATATGCATAGATAACTGGGGCCGGAATCACTAGGCCAGATTTGTTTTCTTCCAGCCTCATTTTCGTTTCATTACATTGAATGAAAACATCTTCACTCGGTTCCAGCGCCAGATTCAGACGGTCTTGGATGAAGCAAAAACGTCTTGACAGTAGTAAGGATAGAGGGCGCACTGGTAAACACTCGGTCAGAAAAGAAACAAATCGCAGGCTTCCAAAATAACGAAATGCCTATAAAAGCAGTTGGCCGGCAGGCGGGGAACCAGTTACTAATTATTATGGGCTAGGTGTATTTGGTTGTGTTTTCATTTACGTTCAGTTTCCGCTGCTCTGCTGCCGCGGTGTCGAGCTGCCTTCAGTAGATTCAATAAAATCAGAACTTCCAAAAAACACTAGATGTTAGTACAGAGAAAGTCAGCAAAACAAGGACTAATTTACTGACAACTCAATGGGGGAGAAACGACTAGAAGATTAAACTGGTGGAAGGGAAAGCCGGTAGTTCAGCTTGCCGCAAGCACCACACACCACCACACCGTACCGGAACACGGATACCTTTGGCTTAGTGCTGCTGCACCCATGCTTGGTTTGTGTTGACGGACGACCAGAATAAAATAACTGTCAGAAATGGCCGCCTCAAAGAAGAACATTAAAAATTTGACACTATCTGTCAGAACGGATGACTCTGCTCCGGCGAATGCAGTGTAAGAATAACATTACTTTATTTTATATTCTAAATCTAATATTGTGCTAATTTTTCAGTTTTCATTTAATTTAACTTGGTTTGGTATTAAAGTTGGCTGGTAAGATAATTATTGATAAATTTTGCATTCAATTTCAAAATCAAATTCAAGTATATATGGTGGCCCTGAAGGGACATCGCATATAGCAAACGTGTGCGCATACGTATGCAATGTCGTGAAACAATTCGAGAATATATGCGCACACGTATGCAATGTCGTGAAACAATTCGCGAATATGTGCGCACACGTATGCAATGACCAATGTCGTGAAACAAATCGCGAATGTGTGCGCACACGTATGCAATGTCGTGAAACAAATCGCGAATGTGTGCGCACACGGTATGCAATGTCGTGAAACAATTCGCGAATATGTGCGCACACGTCTGCGAATATATTTGCGATGTCGTGAATTTTATTGCATACAATGTTGCATACCTTTGAATAAAATGTCTAATGATCTGGGGGGTTTCTTGCCTACAGTGAGATTAGCGGTAGTCATTGCAGCGGTAGTCATTGTTGTGAGGCAAGCGAGGCGGGTGGCATATTTCTTTTTTTCCCAGGACGAGCGGGAGCTATTAACATAAAATGGGCGTGTTTGACCGTAAAATACCCTCGCGCGTGCGTACTCTTCGACCTTGATTGTAATAGCACATGCAGTAGTACTAGTAGTAGCGACCGCAAACACGTTTTCTGCGCAACTTCTGCGCATATTGATCTCGGTTACTTCGCGCTGTACAGAAAGTTGGATCCCACAGAAGCTGCACGCATTGTAACTACGATAGATCGTTTGCGCAGTGTGCGAAGTGCATTGTGGGATCGACTATAGCGTCTCGACGATAGCTACAAGCTTTGCTACCGTATCTACAACGCAAAAAAAAAACGATCGAAATCGACCAATATTTGGCTGAACTACGTCATCTTGAAAGGTAAGCAAAATTCTTCATATGTAGTACTAATTTGTGAGTAAAATTTAGAGTATAAGGGGTCCATACCGATTAAAACCGACATGAAAAATGAAAACTACGATAGTTAGTTAGCCTAGAAAAGTTGTTTACCCAGGTATAGCGTGTGCCGAATTTTGCCGCATCGTTTTTGAAAATTGCTTTTCTGCTGGGCGCAGCAAGCAGGTTCAATAGTCTGATTAAATGGTTACGTCAATATATTATTCCGTGTGCTTCTTGATAAATTTATTTTATGATAGATATTTTATTTTGTGAAACTTAAATACCTTTTATCACGTTTTTAGTTCAGTTTATGTTGACAAAATTGTTTAGAAATCAGAGGGGTGGGGTTTACATGAAAGCACAGCCATGTTGTAACTGGGTGACACGGCCAACATCTTTAGTAAGGCTGTTCCATCAATTGAACTTTATCCCTCTGAAATGAGCTTGGCTTGTGCAATGTTGCAAAATAGGTGGAATTATGATGTTACTTTATTATCTAATGTATATAATTTATTTTTAAAACACTTTCAAACCCTACCTTATCCTTTTGCACATTTTAACTAAAGGTCCTTCCTTAAATTTCTTAAATTCTTTTAGTAATAAAAAAAAAGTTTGGGTCTTGTCCATTTAACAAAATAGGGTCTCCTTTTTACATAGATTATAGAATTAAATTATTTCTTGATTTTGTCAGGTTTTTTTTGTTAGGGGGATGGTTGCCTTCCATGGACTTTTTAAATCTACATGAATGCCTTCAGGCAATAATAATTCTTTGATAATAGTTTATTTTTCTACAGGGATGAAGTTGTTAATTTCTTCTTATCTATTTCTAATTTTACTTTTGCAGGCAAGATAACTCCTAACTTTCTGGAGACACCATGGGAATTTCCCTCGAAGTCTGGCGCCAACGGATTGGTTCATTTCATCCACCAAGATCTAAGGCATCAAGAACACTGTGGCAGAATGAGGTTTTATTTGCCTCATCTATGTTATTGGACCCGTACCAGGGTTTGCTGAATGGTTTAATGTCAAGTATGATGAGGATGAACATATTTATACTTTCCGTCTTATAGATGATATGAAAGAAGGCAACATTTGGATTGTTGTCTAAGCAGGACAGTGATTACCTTTATTGCATTGTTATTCAAATGTACTTATTATGACTGCAATTTGACATCCAACTTACCGGTGACTTTGTTGCACTTGCATTTGCTTGTTAGATTCACAACTTATATGAGGTCAATACACATGAAAATTATTATGATGTAAGTAACTTTTGACCTCCAAAAATGATTTCTAAAAATTAACACAAATTGCACTTTTGGTAAAAAAGCAAATTAAAGCAAAATTTGTATACGTCTGTTGCTATGGTAATTCATCATTATTCACTACTCTAAATACAAGCATGTTGTTTGCTATGTATGGTAACTATGTAAATAATGTACTGTTGCTAAAAAAGTCCAACATTTGAGTAATTATAACCATTTGTTTATTATATTACGTTGCTATTTTGCTGTTGCCATGGTTACGGGTTATTAACAGCAGACATGTTTGAAAATAAACTTGCTTGAATCATCAAGTCCTCAAGTACCTGTAAATGAAAAATGGAGTACATAGTTTATTTCATAATGATTTTACATGCGTTTGAAATTGTTTACTTTTTTATGCATATATAATTAGGCTCCAAATGCTGTAAACAATGGTAGCATTTGACTAAGCTTTGCCATTGTCTTTTAGTACCGAAATCCATGTAAGTCACCGAACTTAAAAATAGTTTAACTCCGCAACCCATTGACCAATTTTAATGAAACAAGTACCAGTTTATTCCTATAAACACAGGCTATGCAATGGAGATAAAATTATGCACACAGAGAACATTTGAAATTTTCATGTGCAGTCCCTACTAGTAGGCTGTAGGTAGGTAGCTTATGCTGTAGTACATGTTGGCGAAACTTGGCCTGGTGCCAAGTTCCTGGGTACACATTATTGTATAGCCATGCAATTACAGGAGCCAGACTGTAGCGCCACGCTCCCTAGGTCACTAACAAATTGTCTGCAACTATGACATCATCCCAAAGGTATGCAACATGGTATGCAATAACGTTCACGACATCGCAAATATATTCGCACTCGTGTGCGCACACATTCGCGATTTGTTTCACGACATTGCATACGTGTGCGCACATATTCGCGAATTGTTTCACGACATTGCATACGTGTGCGCACATATTCGCGAATTGTTTCACGACATTGCATACGTGTGCGCACACATTCGTGATTTGTTTCACGACATTGCATACGTGTGCGCACACATATGCGATATGCGATGTCCCTTCAGGGCCACCATAAGTATATCCTCTGCCTGACTCAGTGACTGACATGAAACTGTCACTGAAAGTCTTGTGACACTGACATTCATGATGAGTGACATGGCTGGCCGTGTGACACCGACTCCGAGTAGACAGTGTTTGCCAGATTTAGAATAGACCCAGTAACTGGGGCGCTGTACATCTTTTTTCGAATACAGCATCAGATGTCAAAATTTCGAAAAAGGAGTAGGCCTACAGCGCCCCAGTTACTCACTGGGTCTAGATTCAGAGAGGTGTCTGGGCATACTTTGAATAATCAAGTTTTTTTTTGTGAACTCTCTACTCGAGTTGCGTAGTTTATCTGTAATTTATTTGTGAAACAGTTGGAATGGAAGTGAACAATTTCGACATGACCTGGTTGTTTTGAACTTTCATCATATATTGACATCCTATTCTTTGTTCCAGACTCGTGGCAAATAATGTGGTTCTAAAAACCATGTTTTTGTTTTTTTTACCTGAAGATTTGTAGAATATTTTAGAAATGTCTGTATTGGGTGGATGGTGCCATTGCCATTCTTGTTTGTTGTAATTTGGGGTTGAAAGTTAAATGTTTCATTAACATCAAAAACAAAACAAAAATAGGCTATCAACATGATAGTCTACTTACTTTCAGTCTGTCTTTATTTCTTGTGCACTATTTAATAATGTTTGTTGATTTGTTTTTGTTGTTTTGACAAGACCATATAAACTTTTGCCTTTTTATTTATTTTGTTTTGACTCTATTGTTTTTTTAAATTTCATTGTTGTTTATATTCCCTAACCATGCTAAATGCAACAATATGCACCAAATGGTAATAGTTGTTGCATTTGGCAGTCAAGTGACTTCATATTGGTGTTGCATTTCGTTGTATTTGGCAGTCAACTCGAATTCATACCTTGATGGAATTTGTTGCATTTAGCAGCCAAGTGATTTTACTTGTTATGTAAGCTCTAAATCATGCCTCATTATGCAATTGTATGTAAACTTAGAGCTTGGGTGCTTCCATTATTTCTGAACAAAGCAGCCACACACCACAGGTAGAATGACTTGGATATTGTTGCATTTGGCAGAGTTCATGGTCCCACATATTAGCCAAGTCACCACTACACTTATGTGCATACTGTTGCATTTAGCAGGGCAAACACCCTTGCTCAATCCTAACACAAACAACATGCCTGCACAATGCAACAAAATCCCTTGTTGCATTTTGTTGCATATGGCATGGTTCTCATTTCAACTGTGTTGCATTCTGTTGTATTTGGCAGGGTATGTGGAGGGGTTAGGGTTAACTCTTGTTATAAATGAAATACAGACACACAATTATACCTACCTCTGAGTTTGAGTGTAAAAGTCCACCACCTACTCTGTGTCGTTTTAAATCAACATTCCTTTCATTCCTTTGTTACCATAGCAACAATTCCAGTGCCTCTATGGAGGCAATCAACAAAAAGTTAGCAGATGTTCAGCTCCACGTAGACAAGACGCAACTCGAACGTCTCAAGGTGTTCCTGACAATGAAAGAGAAGGTGCTGGCCATCGGGGAACTCAATGGGGACGACTTTGAGAAGTTGGAAGAGCTAGGGGCGGGGAATGGAGGCGTGGTTACCAAAGTGCTACACAAGCCTAGTAACCTAACCATGGCAAGAAAGGTGAGGGTGAGATTTGAATCTCGGGTGGGATGGTTGGAGTGGAGCTGGGCCTCGAATACAGAGACTTTAGGGTTAAAATAGGAATACAAATATTTTTCACAATACTGCACCCTGCCTGGAGTTTTAACCCAGAGAGATCAGTTTCAAAAAAGACAGTTTTTTATTCAGTTGCTATTTAGTGAAAGTGTTGCAGAAATTTGAGTTGTATTCAGAGGAAAGCATTTCTTAAAAGCTTCTGCAGGTAATTGCATGTGAAACTGTTGAGAGTGTAATGTGTATGCTTGTAAAAAGAATATTGGGGGGGGGGGGGGGGAGGAACCCTGAATACTAAACTTTATATTAGGTTTTGAGTTTAATTGCCTGACCCTGAAATCACTTGACTTAGTCCGGTGGGTATTTCAAGCCCAGATGGAGTTGGGTTTGATCCCAAAACGTAGTGTTCTTAAACTAAGATACGCCCACTGTGAGGAACTTACCACTTCTTCTTGCGTATGGCAAGCACAGCCTATAGGCCCTAGATTTTGTATGTCATCCAGGCCAGGGCAACATCGGTAACCACCAGAGAAATGCCTAAATGGACAGTCATTCAAGATGTGTGGGATGATCTGGTCTGGATATCTGCAGTCACAAGCAGGACACTCTGTCATTCCCAACTTTTGCACTTCAAAAATGTTGCAGGTGATAGGTTCTTGCATGGAGGGTAGGAATTCTGTTCAAGGTTAGCCATTAGTCTGGTGCTTATCAATTATTTCTTGCTTGGATATCAACAGCTTATTCGACTTGAAATCAAACCAGCCATTAGGAACCAGATCATCAGAGAGCTGAAGGTCTTACACGACTGCAACTCTCCGTATATAGTTGGCTTCTATGGCGCCTTTTACAGCGATGGAGAAATCAACATCTGTATGGAGCACATGGTAAGGCTCTCAATTTTATCTCTGAGCATGACCACAATCGTGGGTACTCGTAATGGGTACACTTTTTAGTAGACGACAGTTATGAATATGAGCAACATTGCAAACGGAAGTATTTTCTATTCATCATTTACATTTGACAAGCAGTAAATTGCTTTGTTAAAATCTTATTAAAGCTGTTGTAACTGTTTAATCATGGAAGTCTACCACAAAAAGATTATCTTGCGTGTGCACACTCTGACAGCTATCTTGCATTTCTCATAAGAAATGCTGAAGTGCACATTGGCTTTATGATACTGAGACAAGGGCATTGTGACTCTTTCTGTTTTGTTCCTCCATGGTTATATCAACTTTCCAATCTGTGGGTTGAACAAAGAAAAATTGACTAGAACGGGACTTGTGTACCTTGCAGTTGTTTTTTTGAAACAACAAAATCTCGTTTGATAAACCACTTCAGAGTATCCTTTATTTTACAGTAAACTATCTTGAATTTAATTCATAAACATCCCTGAGAAACCATAGTAAATTTCACTTCAGTCCTTTAGCCTCCTCAGACCCACTTGTTCAAGTGGCTCCCTCATCCCGAACTGCTTTTGAAAATCCAGTTGAGAGCTCCATCCAGTATACCAGGTGGAATGGAAAGGATGGAAAAAAACAAAAGCAGATTGCAGATTTTCTCATGCAATTGCAGTCTCTGATGTTTGTATGTTACAAAAATAGAATGGAGATTGAGAATGGTATGGGGAGGTTTCCCAGTGTACAAGAAGCTTGGATCTTGACAGTTGAATTGTCATTTCTCTATGGGCGTCCCAACTCACCCAAAGTGCTCTGTTAGAGCCTGAGGGTGGTCACTCTTTACTTGTATTCCCCAAAAAATTGTCTGGAGTTTGCATCTTGTGTTCTGAGCGAAATGTCTGCTTCTCAGATTTTAGGAATTTTTGTTGTTCGGGTAGTTGTGCAATAAGGCAATATTTTATGTGCTCGTTTTGCTTGAAGCTTGACAAGCTGGGGCTCTTCCCTTTGAGGTTAATAAAAAACAGGGTGCAAACAAAATTCACAAATTTTACTCTTGTATAAAACAAAGGCTGATATTAAAAGTCTGCTCATAACCAGATATTCATAATGCAAAAGAATTGAACAAGTTACACCTCTGAGTGAGTGAAGACACTAATATTTTCTACCCAATCCATAAAAGCTGCCTCTGTTAATGACATCACATAACCTCTCATGAATAGGCATACTTGAATTAGCATGCAGCTTGAACCGAAAACAAACCACTGTGTTTATTTCTGTCTCCGACTGCAGCTCAATCAATATACTGTACTGTCAACTGTAGTATACACTTCATATGGTATTGATCAGACATTGCCTGGCACCTGTGCCATTTTAAAACCTTCAAACTCAAAACTCAAAATTACATAGAGTTTTCCCTTCACAGTGGTTTGCTGTAATTAAAACTAATGGGGACCAGTAAAAATGTACTTACAAATGTAAGCTAGCTAAAATTAAGTGTACCCAGAAGCTGAACTCTTTCTCCCCATAATGTTCATATAGACCCTTTTTTCTCAAAATTCAAGTCATACAAATGACAATGTTGAAAGGAAATCTTAAGACATGGACCAGTGACAAATTTAACAGACAAAAGGTGAATGGACTAGTGAAATGGTTAACGGACACAGTGAAAAAGATGAGGGACTAGTGAAAAGGTTAATGGACCTATGAGAATGTTTAAGGACTAGTTGAAAAATTAACAGACTAGTGGAAAGGTTTACGAACCCTGTGAAAAAGCTGAGGGACAAGTGTTAAGGTTAACAGACTAATGTAATGAAAAGATCGACATACATGTACCAGTGAAAATGACAAGCTATCTCACCCTGATGGATTCTCACTGAAAATGTTTACTTAAAACCCTGAAACACGTATGTTGAAACCAGGCTAATTTGAAGTGGTTCAGTTAATGTTCTTTTCTCAGATTTAAAAAAAGGTTGTGTTCGGGCACATGTACTTAGAACAGTGTAGCTTTGTTCAAATTGATGTACATGTACCAGTACAACTTCAAGAAGTGTTGGATTACTTGTAACGTTATGCAACGACTGACCCCTCATGACCAGGGCTTGTCTTAGGAATGTTAAAGGCATCACGTGATTGCTGATTATCGAAGTAATGAATTTGAGCATTAACTTTATCTTGTGGATTTTCCCCCAAATTCAAACCCAAAGATGGACATCATGCAGAGGCAACATACATTATGTAGACCATGACTGGTGTTGACCCTGGTCTTGGCCTTAGTGCTCTTTCAAAAGTTTCCCCATAGACTTTAAGATTTTCCAACGGAAGTGCCCTTTGCAAAATGAAAATTGCCTTGCCCCCTCCAAGATGAAATTTCCTGCCCTGAACCTCTAAATTCTTGAAGAGAGCTCAGTTCAATTATGTTTTTGGTCCACGTGCAGGGAATGATTTTGTCCAGCAAATTGCTTAGCAAAATCTTAACACTGAGCAGGTTTTGTGCATGCTAAATGCTAATATTGGGTAGCAAATGTTTTTTGGGTAGGTACTGCATACAGCAACTGATAGATGTTGTGAAGCATTTTGCTTTGTGCTACATATGTACAAGCATGAAAGTTATTCAATGACAATGACATGCATTACATTACAACCATGCACTGGACCAGTCCTTTTAATTTGTGCGCACACATTATATTGCAAAAACAATAATCAGGATGTTTAGTGCAGGTTAGTTATCAGACAGGCTTCATCACTATGCTTTACAATTACATGACAGGCAGTTTTATTTGACCTTGTAGTGATACTCAATGGGGGGGGGGGGGGGGGGGGGGAAATGCACTGTTTTCCCATGGATAAAATGAAATTTGATTTGCTCAAATAGGATGATGTAAACGACCTTTCACTACCTTTTGTTTTCAGTTTAAATTTGATGTTTAAATACTGGTGTCTTGTGTAAATATACATTTACAAATAAATGTACATGAAGCCCTTATACTATGAGCTTTAAGCTACTGGTAGTGTTTTATACACACTACATGCAATATGTCTAAGGCCAGGAGAAACATATGTATATTTACCCTTTAACTGCAAACAATAAATAGAACCTGGGAATTCCTTGGTACCTGGTGGAAATCGAGGGTTTAACTTTATTAATGGACTAGATTACCAGGTTGCTATTTTGCGTACCAGTGTCATATGGTAACCTGGTATTAATTGAGGGACTAAAAATAATTAGTACATTTTATGTAGGTTTTCCTGGTAATTTTTGGGCAAAAATGCAGCTGTTTCACTCTCAGTCTCATGTGTTGTATAACATGTAAAAGTGATTTTGCCTCTTCATTTGAAACCTTCATTGAATTTCATTTTGGCATGCAAATTTACATAATATAATATAGCAAATTAAACTTTTAATGTGTTCTTTTTAGCCATGCGAAATTGGCATTTAATTTAGAAGAGATTTAAAGATTTCTGCAACAAGCTGTTGCAAATTTGAATGCTGTTCGAGTTGATTGATTGGAATAGATTTTAATCGCCTGACGCAAAAGAACATGTGCTTACAAAAAACTGTTTTGAGGAGCTTTAAATTTTGCACAAAAATAAATAACATGACATTTAAATTGTCTATTTTTGGTTTTTGTAAACGCGTCAATATTAGTCCTTTTACTACAGTCCCTACAGTGTAATTTTGTGTTGAATAAGAAACGTAAACAATTGGACGTCAACTTAATAGAAATTTACCACTTGTATGCTGAAAATAACAGGGAAAAACTTTAATAAAATTGTACATGTTTTTTTTCCCCCAGGGGTTGTGGCTTGCAGTATTCTAGTGCCTAGAATCTTATCTATTGGCAATAAATCCTAAATCCCATGTTCAAAAGGAAAAAAATAAATAAAATTGAAACACTACTGTAATAGAAGAAGGGGCATGAAAACCACACCACAGGTACACTAGCTTGGTGAAAGGTGCCTATCATGGCCCCCAATGATATCTCAATCTCGCTTTTTAATTAATTTACATTTGTTCAAATTTGAAATTGTAATCTGGAGAAAAGCAGTGCAAAAAAAGATTTATTGTGACAGTTGGGGGAGGGGGTGTGATAGACATTGTTATTTCATGATTGTTGCACATTGTCAGAACTACTGTTGTAGAAGATGTGTAAAAAAAAATATATGTTTCATGGAAATATTTCAGAATGGGCATTGTTCCAGTTTTTACCAAGTTCACTGAGAGCAAGGTATAATATCTTGGAGTAGAGGGCAGGATAAAGTTGACAAATTAGTGGGATTGTGATGTGAGTCACCTATGGAATGGCAGAACAGTACTGTGATATTTTTTGACCAAACTGGGAAGCATTTGACATGTTTGACTGCATTTGTTGGTTCTGATTGATAGAAACAAAAATTGAATTCATTTGCATTAAAAGGTCCTGGTTTCTGTGCTCTTGTCTTGGCCAACAGACATTTTAGTGCCCTTCACAAAATTGTATCGTAGTTGGGATTTCCTCTCAGTACTTTGCCAAGACTAATGCTACAGGTATTAATTCCTTGCAACAACTATGAACTGATTGTACCTTTCTCATCAAAGTGTTTAAATTTTTAATGTATGATCATGAAATATAGACAATAAAATGCTTTCCCCGGGAGAGAAAAAAAAATAAATAAAAAATTGTATCGTATTTGCACTTGCACCAAACTCCAGGCCAAATAAATGGCTTATAATATTAATATCCATTTTTGTTTTCTTTTTCATTTTAACAGGATGGAGGGTCATTGGACTTGGTGATGAAAAGAGCTGAGAAGGGCAGAATACCTGAAAGCATCCTGGGCAAAGTCACAGTTGCAGTGAGTCAGATTTTGTAGTCAGTTCAATGAAGTATTAAATGACACTCATAAATACTCGAGACAGTTTGTCCATTCTGATTGGTCGAGAGGAGATCACGTTGCCATGTTTAAACGTGTGATATAATGTTTATATCATAAAAAACAATAATAAGTGTTTAATCATACGCCTGCTGCGCAAGCTATACGCCTGGCGCTAATTTACGCGTATGGCAATCAATACATACCGGTACTCAATGTAAAATATATTAGTGTGCACACACAACTGTTTATCGTCGCTTGCAATTTGACCCATCGCGAAACAGAAATTTTCATATAGATAGGTTGCAGTATGACGTAAGTCGGCCATCTTTACGGGCAGTTTGGAACACACAGTCATGCGTTACGCGTGAGAACGGCGTGCAGCACGCGCACATTTCACAAAACTCATTGCATGATTGGTCAGTGAACAACGCGGCTGCGTTAATAATTTGAGCGCTTGACGCGCCTAGAAGCCAAAATGCGATTTGCCCGTAAAGATGGCGTCTACTGGGAACTATCTATTGTTATGGTTTTTTAACAAAAAAGGGCATTTATGAATGGGAATAAAGGAGCGGTGACTCGTTCTTGAGGGTTCATATAGAACCTTGCAGGGTCGTGGCCGTGTGTTCGGCTTGGTCCTTTATCGAACGGCCACTACCATGCCGGTTTTAAAAGAACATTCAAGACCTCGTACCACTCTTTTATTCCCTTATTTACACTTTCCATGCAGAAAGTGTGTTTAAAAATGACTACAAGTTCACTTTATGTAAATAATGTGTACTTTTACTTTAAAATGATATTCAAGTTGCAGTGTTTGTAATTTGAATAAATGTTTTCTTCCTGTTTCTTGTATGTGTCAATGGTGCACATGTACATGTAGGTTCTGAGAGGACTGAGTTATCTAAGGGAAAGCCATGAAATCATGCACCGAGGTAAGCAGCTCTCACTCCAATATTTGTTATGGCTGTTCTACTTTTCAGGGTTTTCCCCAAGCACATGCAGATCAAATTCACATAAGTAAAAAAATATATAAACATTTAAAAATGCTCAAGATTTCAGTTTTTGAGGCTTTTACCACCAAACACTTACATCAAGTAAAAATCATGTCTCTGTTTAATTCGGCTTGCATTGGTTAAACTTGGCAGAATGTGGGTCTGAAATGACACAGTTTTGAAAAACCCACAGTTTGGAAAGTAACCTGGGGAGAACTATGTGGAATGTTTTTGTACAGTCTATTTTAGGTACCTGAACATACAAGTGTTCTTTGATTGTTTTTTTTTTTTTTTTTTTTTTTTACACGTTTGTAAAGTGCCTCACAGGTGTACATGTTTTATGTACATTGGGTCTGTGCTTTTGTTGAAAAGAAAAGGAATGCAGGGATGCCAGTTTTCCGGCTATTGCCGGAATTCCGGCTTAATTCCGGCTTTTTCAAATTTTCCCCAAATTTTTCCGGCGCTCCGTATTTCATCTGGCCGGAGAAAATATATTTTATTGAAAACAGATTTCCGGCGCTCGTTTGGAGCGACTCGTGTTTAATGATAATATAATTTGAAAGCGCCCTCAAGCGTTCGCACATGTATTGTAAATGCCGGAAGTATTGAGCGAAGACTAGACTTTTCTGTCGAATTTTCTTTTTCTTTATGTTTTATTTAAAAAATCGCTGTTATGTTTGTTATTGTTTTTTGGTCTGAGGGGGGGGGGCGGTGACCCCCTTTCCTTTGCAGCAAAATTTTTTCAGGCTCTGAAGGAAAAAGTCACTGGCATCCCTGGGAATGATATTCTTCCTGCTTAAATATTATTTTTGCTTGCTCAGAAAAAATCAGCAAAATTTTCATTAAATAGCCTGAAAAAAGGTCTATAAAAGCCTACGCACTATTGTACACAACAGAAGTGTCCTACTTTTTTCCTGGGGCACAAAAAGCATACCTGAAAGAACCAAATACTGCTGCAGCATTGTTTATAACAAAAACAGAACATTAATAAGTTTCAGTTTGAAAGCTCGTTGATTAAAAAAAATTCATACAGGTACCAATCCCCCAGGGAGATTATTTCCATCTGAAAAGAAAATGGCATTTGAAGACCCTCAAAATCTCTGTTGCTTATTTTCATCCCTGCAATAGAAATAAGCCAGGAGTACCTATGTTATTGTACGTAAAAGTCCTGACAAAACAAACAATTTGTTGTTGTTTAAATTAACAAGACAACGGAGTTGGATCAAGGTTGGTCGTATAGTGTGTTTATTGAAGAAGTAGAGGATGGGATTTAACTCTTCCAAAAACTAATGATGCACTTTCCCCTGAGAGGGACTGTTAATTAGTTCAGTCTTCATAATGAATCACATGATTACAAGTACCAACGCCAACGTACACAAAACATTCAGTATGAATAACCTTGTTTTATAATTGAGGCGTCCTATTTAAATTGACCATCTTTATTGGCTTGTCACTGGGCTAGCTCAGCGTTCTAGTGGTTAAAACCAGGGATGAGATTTTTCATATGTCTTTTGTCTTGATTCAGACTTTTTATGTCAGCCTGGTGAATAAAAAAAGCCTTTAATTTTTCTACATAAAAGAAAGACTGCCCTTTGATCTACTTCACTAGTGCTTAGGACACTGTTCCTAAAAGCCCTTTGAATTCCAAACTCTCCCTAGGGGTTACCAAAAGGTAGAAACGCCATCATTTCAACAAACATAAGGCCCTTACGTCCTAAAATGTTGATCCAACATGTTGTTTCAGACTTTTTTGCCAGCAATGACTCTCTTTCCTGTAAAACATCTGCTCTAGAATACAGTGGTCATGGGTTCGAAGCGTAACTGAGTAGTATGCCTGTGGATTCTTGTTTCAGTTGTACTCTGAAAAGCACTGAGTATACAGTGCTTACCACACTTTGAATAGTGAACAAAAATATTATTCTGCTGCTTTATTTGTTTATGTTCCCAGATGTAAATTCATTCAAAAGAAACCACTATTTTATCTCTGTACAACCCTTTAGCTTCAGTTTGGTTGTGCTGATTGGAAAGGGAGATAACAATTTACTGAAAGAAAAAAAAAAAAGAGAAAGAATATTGTTGTTTTAAATTCCTTGATAATGATAATTTTAAAAGAGCTGAATAAACATTGGTTTTTTAAGAGTTTAGTCACTCGAATTGTACAGGTTTAAAAACAAATAATTAACTAGTGGATTTTTGTATTCCATTAGGCACATGTAAGACGTGTGATGAAAGTCACTGTATTGTATTAAAAATTCATTATTATCATCACCTTAAAATTAATTCTCTGTTGCACACAAACAAAAAACCACATCTCACCTTTTTTCAATCTCCCGTGGACATTTAAACTAAAGTGATTCAGGGATCATCCCTAATCCCAGCCTATGGAGATAATCCAATACTAATCTGATTTGCCCTGGAGATCTGATTACGTAGTTCCTTGAGTCTGTTAACAGAACAGAGAGAGGAAGGCTTTCCAGACTAGACCTGGTTTGACATTTGCACGTAAGATGTGCATTGAGAAGTTGAAATTACAGACATCAATTGACTCAACGTAGAGGGTAACATGCAGTGTTTCTTCCTATTCATAAGCTATCGTATCGGGTGATACGCGTGAATCGCATGCTGATTCGCCTGAATTGCGGCCGATATGCAAAATGAAAAAGTTGAATAAACAAATATTTGTTATTTTTCTCTATTTGTTTTGGGGAATTTTTGTTTGGTTTTTGTTTTTGTTTTTAGTTTTATTTATTTTTATATATATAATATATTGAAATATCCATATATATATATTTTTTTTGGGGGGGGGGCGGGGAGACATCAGATAAAATTTACAAAAGATAAACACCAAGTAACCAAATATTCTGAGGACCTCGTTTCAATTCAGCGTGCTTAGGCTGTGCCAAACTTCAAAAATGTGGTTCAAGAATGCCCAAGAGTTATCAAACATCCTGGGGAGAAGAACCCTGACATGCAACATGTCAAACTCACAACCCGAGAGTGTTGACTCTCCAATTCATACAGTCATGCCGAATTTGTCCTGATTTCAGGACTTGTTCTCCCAGTCTCCCACAGATCTCCTTTTGCCTACATGTACATGTACAACCTGTCTTGAAAGACACCAACCTTCCACAACAGGGAAGGCAGACAAAACCCTCGTCCCAACCTCTAGTTTTTAATTTACGTGTTGGTTTGGAGAGTCTGATTTGTACTCGTACATGTAAGAAGTTCAGTTACCTTCTTACATGTAGACTGAGTGGAGATAACTCCCGTTTGTCATGACATTTTAATTTGTGTACAATCACACCGTCTAATTTTCCCGAAAAAGTAATTCATCGTTACAAATTTCACCCTTCTCCGCATTGTAGAAACGTTTATCTTAATTTCAACAAATGTCTAAACACACTCATCAACGCTACAATATCTACTCGGTAGATTTTGTTAGTTCTAATAAGGCCCTTTGAAGTATTTTATAACCGAAAGCACAGTACATTGCTGTTGATTTCTTCACTGGACGGATATCTATTGGAGAAGGCATGGTGTCTGAATTAAATTGGACACAGTGTAATTGCATTCTGCATTGACGTCAGTGAATTCTGTAGTTACACAGTGCCTGAGAGTTAGCATGATTTATCGTCACTGCTGCATAAAGAGCAGTCGTCATGGAAAAGAAAAAAGACACCAATCCATTGAATCCGTTAACAGAATGGAAGAGGCAAAGTGGCTAGCTATGGATGGACCCTGTTGTTGGGATCTAGGCTATTTACCTTGATCATAAATATTTGTATGCCAACTATTAGCAAAAGGCTTTTTGGGAATCACAGATAATTAATTGAACACCCTGAGAAAGTATTCCATCTGAAATACTATCATTTTGAAGACTAATGTGTGAAATGTTGAAATGAATTTTTTTGTCATGGAACATGCACCAAAGAGAACAAACGCTTCAAGCTGAAATATACACACATGTACATGCCTCAGCCCCTTCATATCTCACCGACCTATTGTCCATCAAAGAACCTGTCGGAGACCTGCGTTCCTGTTCCCAAACTTCAATTTTTCGCATTCAAAGAACCAAACACAGTTGGGGGGATCGTGCCTTTTCTATCGCAGCACCAAGGATGTGGAATCATCTTCCTCAGAACATCAAGCAATCTACTTCATTAGCCAATTTCAAAACTTTGCTTAAATCTCACCTTTTTTCGAAAGCCTACTGTACGGCGCTATGAGCAAGGACTGTTGGATTGGCGCCTTATAAATTTAACGATTGATTGATTGATTGATTGATTGATTGATGTATATCATATAGCCCCTTTTCAAACTTTGGGCTTGGGGCTCAATTTTATAGAGCTGCTTATGAAGCACAAAAAGTAGCCAAGCTCAAAACAATGTTGCTTACCAGAACAAGGTTACCAGCCAAAATACCATTCCACATACTATTTGTGACTGGTATCCTGCAAATTTTTGTTAAGCAGAAAATTATTAAGCACAATTTTCTGCTAACAAGCATCTCTTTGAAATTGGGACCTGTTTACATTGTGTAAGCACTACAAAATGCTTACCAGAATAAGGTTAAAAGCAAGACTACCATGTCATATGCACCTTATTTGACTGGTTGGTATCCTACTTATTTTGCTTAGCAGAAAATTATGAAGCGCAATTTTCTGCTTTTAAAGCAGCTCTATATGAAATTAGGCTCTGTTTACTGAAGAACCAAAGATGGAATTACCGGGAACTACTAGTGTATCCAATGCCATCTTTAAATATACCATTATTAATTATAGTTTGTAGCATCACAGGTTCTCTATAAATAAACTAGGAGTTGTTACTTGATAATTAGACTTCATGCATGATTTGTCAATTAGTAACACCAAGGACACCCAGTGATTAAGACATGAAACTATTAACGCACATCAACAGTGTCCCAACCCAGCTCTGCAAAAGTGCATCTAGCCGATTAGGGAACTCTATTGAATGATTGAGGGACCTAAAAATACTACTGTTTGGGATGTCTTTTAAAGAGCAGACATAGAGAGTTCCTCTTTAAAGACAAAGTGTACCTTTGGTTTTTGGAAGCGTTTGATTGTTTTAATCCTATATAAATGTTGATATCTATACAATAAAACTAACCTGTAAAAATTTCATTTCTAAGGTGGTCGCGTTTTTGAGATATCGCCGAAAATCCAGAGCGAATATGTCCAAGCAGGAGGAATAATCCCTCATAGGAATACACAACGGTTTCTGATAGAATAGTTTCTCAGACTCCAATTTTGGGGGATAAAAACTGATATATTTTTACACAACCACAAAACTTTGAAGTGAAATGTTTCTCAAAATGCTTTATACTATCTAAAGCTGCTGTAGGCTTCTGACCAATAGGTTTTTATTGCCATTCATTTTAAGAGTGATTACCAAACGTATACAGACCCTCTAAACATCAACAGTTTTGCTGTCTTGTAACAGCCCTGAGCCCATTCAATGTGCATGATCGGCGCGTAAAGGGTTCTGGGTGAAATCCGAGTCCAAGCAACACCGGCAACCATCATGGCGCGCTGATTTTGAAGCAATGCGGTAAAAACCTGGGTTACGTGTAAACTACAGCATGGCGTCCATCTTTGCAGCTGGATGTATTTTTTAACTGTACTTGGTTTCCGAAGATAAATTGCGGTATATTTTTAAGATGGCATTTTTGCATGGCCTATTAACAAGTCAGTGAGTTTATAGACAGCATTAAAAAATTTCTATAGGGGATTGGTGAGATGATGTTCAATGTTTACTTGCTGTTTTCCTTTTACTCATTAATGACATTTGGCTCCCACTCTTCCTGACTAATGGATAGCCCACTATCCACAGTGACATCCCCTACTCTTTAGACTTAAGTCATTTATACACTCAGTCTCCTCTAGGTTCCCTCTCCTTCCCAGTGCTTGTCACCAATTGATTCAGTTCAGTGAGCACACACTCCCCTACCCACTCCCAGTGGGTTTCAGTTTAGGTTTCAGTCCTAGCTCCAGCCTACACGCTTCACCGAACTAAGCCCAGCTTATCCTGTTTCAGTTCAGGCCTTTGCGCACCATTGAGTCAAGCCCACTATCAGTTAATCTCCAAGGCAGTACTTAAGCAGCATCTAGCAACAGAGTCCAGCCTTCTCCTGAAGATGAGCATACTGATCGAAACGTTGAGTTGTCAACCACCGTTCAGAACCAACACTACTCGAAATAAGATTTACACATGGTGCTACCGCAAAGTTTCAAATCCCACTCAGAAGATAGGTATTCGTGAACTATAGAACATGGCGGATGTAATGCACGGCTACTGTCTGCCCATGTTCTGCCAGTTTGGAAGTGAAAGTGTGTGTTTAGTGCTTAGTCAATAGTGAGTAGTGTGTAAACGCACACACAACCTGTAAAATACTCACTTCAAAGTAACACATGGGGAAACTGTCTCCCTTACTGGTGCAACCAAGATTTACATTTGTGACGACATCAGATGAATTGGTCAATACTGTACATTAGAAGAAAAAAGCGTTTGAAGAAAACTTGCTATATACGGTAACAGCCACTAGCCAGAAGTGTGTTTAACACACACTGTCTTATCTGTACATTTAAATTTAAATTGAAATTTAGTAATTTTCGACACCCTTCGGTGTTGAATTTACAGCAAAATGGGACACCTTATTTCTGAATTACACCTTTAACATGTATGACAATAATACAAATACCCAGGTTAGTCTGGTAGATAAAACAAGGAAGAAAGTGGTAGCACTTAAAGACTAACTAACTTTACATAAAAAACTGGACATAAAAAAACATGCATGTACGTAACTACATGCACACACAACGCATCATTTTAATGTATTGATCTAGTGTTAAATTTACCAGACATTTAATTTAAAACTCCCCACATACAGACACATCTAGTTTGTGTATTATCTTCCTGTTTATCCGGTCGCCGTATAAAGGTTGGCCGTATAAAGGTTGGCCGTTGCTATTCACTTGCTATTCAGTCATACCTGAACCAGATCAGTTACTCTTCTACACAGAGGCTGTATGGTACATATCAAGTTACATTCTTTGGTTTAGACAGGATGTGGTTGCTGTGGTTTCCCTGCCCTACCTGTATTCATGATTCTAAAACCATCCTCAATTGTGTTTCTTAAAGGTAGGATTGGTGATCACTAGGGCCCAATTTCAAAGAGCCACATTTCATAGAGCCACTTTAAGCACAAACTTTCGTTTGAATATCTTGTGCTAAGCAACAAAAAGGAAAACAAAACCAGGGTACCAGTCAAAGAAGGTATATCTTACATGGTATTTTGGCTGGTAACCTTATTCTGTTTAGCATACTTGTGTTATGCTTAGCTATTTTTTGTGCTTAAGTAGCTCTGTAAAATTTGGCCCATCAATCTGACAGCCCAATGTCAGATTATAAATTTCATACCAGTACCAATCCAACAGATTCCAGCTTAAATACATTGTAAAAGTACCAACAACATTAGTTTAAAAATAACATTTTAAGACCTCCGAAATCTGTCTAGCTTCCATGTATGTTTATGTAACATCCCTGAATGTACTTAATGTTGCTGTTCTTAATGATATGTGCTATGGGTGGATGTAATTTGTATAGTCACTCACTCATGCATTATATTGTGCGTTATATGACACCTAACCCCCCACAGTGCTGCCAAATAAAACCCAGTGACAATAAAACCCATAATGAAACAGTGTGTTCGCTCAGGATTATAACATTAATGTCAAATATGTAGTTTGCTAGTGATATGTGTACATGAACTACACTACACGTCATGTAGATATGTAAATTGTGCCTTATGCCACACAAATGTTTCTTGTTTTTCTTAATCATGGTTAATATGAAAGTGTGTCTATAATTTAATTTTTCATGTCTGCTAATCTCACTCGCTGAGTGCATCAGTGAAACTAATCAATATTCTGATAGTTACACAGTACTGTTCTTGTCTGGCTTTAAAAATATACCTACATGTACTGTACATGTAGAACTAGGCCCAATTTTTAGAGCTACTTTTAAAAGCAGCAAAAAACTGCTTTAACAATTTTCTGCTAAGCAAAAATAATCAGGATACCAGTCATAGATGGTACATGTGACATGCCAATTTGGCAGGTAACCTTATTCTGGTAAGCATGATTTTGTTTTAATGCTCAGCTACTTGTTTTTGCTTTAAAAGCATCTCTATGGTACTTTATGTATACATGTACATGTAGGCAGATTTGATAGAGCTGCTGAAGCAGAAAGTAAGTTAAATATTGTCTGCCAAGCAACAATAAGCAGGAAACCAGTCACAAATGCTATGTATGTGATGTGGTATTTTGGCTGGTAACCATATTCTGGTAAAAATGAGTATAATTTTCTTATGCTTGGCTACGTTTTTGTGCTTGAGCAGCTCTATGAAATCGGGACCTGATTGATATACAGCTTTTCAGTTCTACATGTATGCTACAAGACCTTGAATTTCCTCTTTACTGGCTTTGCCATTTATATTGGCTTTTGTCATATTAATCAGTAGGCCTATGCCTGTTAATTAATTAATGATACATTTGAATATTTTTTTTTTCAACAGTCAGGGTTACATTATTTTTTAATCATATTTTCACAATGATTTAGTAACTGGAAAATGTAAAAATGAAAGTATCGTTGTAAATGAAAGTTTATTGTTGAAGCGAGAAGACTGATTGCATGGTTGGTAGTGTCATAAGGAAAAGGAAACACATTTTGAGGTTTGCATAAAGGCAGGGTTATAGATTGGTTTTTGTAATGCTGATTAACAGGCAAATTATCAAAAAATGTACAATAACGGTCAACCGCGAAAGTTTCAGCTGAATACAGTGTCTACTTTTTAAGAAAACAACACAAAACTGTCACAGTATTTTCGTCAAGAGCGTTGGATCAATCCACATTTAGCTAGAGGGTACCAATCGTATATCTCTGGCCACAGCATTAACAAATGGATACCAAGGAAGTTTGAATCTAGGAGGTTCAAATTTGTCGACATACTTTCATTGATTTCTTATCAACGTTGGCTTTTCAGACAAAATAATTTCGCATGATGCTTACTATCAAATTACCATCTTTATAACGAGGACAGAAATTACACAATTTCTTTTTCCCGGGGTCATCACCAAAGTTTGACCCTACATGTGCCTTTTATTTTTAGTCCCCATTCATTTAATTTTGTTTTATTTTCCCCTTGTATTAATGCAGATGTGAAACCCTCCAACATACTGGTCAACTCTAGGGGAGAAATCAAGATGTGTGATTTTGGAGTGAGTGGTCAGCTGATTGACTCAATGGCCAATTCATTCGTGGGAACTAGGTCGTACATGTCGGTGAGTAGAGTTACACAAGGGGCGGTTTACAGTCCCCAAAACGGTCTTGACAAATTTAGCTTTTTCATCAAGGATAGCAACAAGGCATTTTTAGTTATTGACACTGAAATCTGGAATTCAACCTCTGTATTTTTAAATTCGGGCCTAGACGTACATTGAGGCCATGGCTTCTGTTGCCCTGGTCTTGGCCTTGTTGCCCCTTCAAATGTTTTTGTAAGATTTAAGAATTTCCTATGGAAGTGCAAAATGAAAATGGCCTTGCCCTTTTAATGATGAAATCCCAGGCCTGTGAATCCATTCCGTAGTGCAGTTTAAGCTTCATCTGAGTCCTCTTTCCTGAAGCTGATTTTGCAGAAAGTATTGCATAAAAAATTTATGTGCTGAGCAAATAACACGTAGGGAGCCAGTCATGAGCACTGAACATTTTATGTGTTTTTTTGGCTGGTAAGCTAGATTCCACTGTGCTTCACTAGCTCCATGAAACTGGACGCTTTCAAAACTTTTGTAATCCTGTTATTTTGTATTTATTTTCTGTGTTAAGCGCTTGGAGACTCTTGTGTGAGGCGCTACATGTACATGTGTATATAAAAGCTGTGTATTATTATTATTATCAACTGGGCGCTTGGGAAACTGGGTGCTTGGGAAACTGGGCGCTTGGGAAACTGGGTGCTTACCAAACTGGGTGCTTACCAAACTGGGTGCTTACCAAACTGGGTGCTTACCAAACTGGGTGCTTGCAAAAGCAAACATCAATTTTTTTTAAAAGCAAAACTTTGTTTTTCTTTCCAACAGCCGGAGAGACTTCAAGGGATTCATTACTCAGTGCAATCAGATATTTGGAGCATGGGTTTGTCCATCGTTGAGATGTCCATTGGGCGGTACCCCATCCCACCACCAGATGATAAGGAGATTTGTCAGATATTTGGTCTGCCATATGATAGTTCAGCACAGAAGTCCTGCAGCAAGCCTGTAGGCAGGCCCATAAGCAGTAAGTTATACCATCTTGCTCTATGGTTATACTATCATCATTAGAGAGGTTTCGCAAGTCTACAGATACGTACACGGATGCTTCCACACTTTGTGTGTTCACGTGACGCGTAATCGCGGCGTCCGTGTTTTGCATGGACGTTAACAATGAATACAAGAGTTCATACACGTACGTTAACAAATTGATACGGTTTTGCAATTTTAGTTGTATTTTTGCCCTTAATTGATAACATTTTCCCCCCGGTATGGCTTTTAATGGTGTCATCCATGAAACAGATAGAAATGTGTTAGACATTTGTAAGCAAAACATTTCAAAAATACAGTGTAAACAGGGTCTCTATTTCGCAATGCTTGGTGGAAACTTTCTTTTTAAACATGTGTTTAACGTTGGGCCTATACCCATTCCCTGTGGGTCCAAAAATGAACATTTAACAAAAATACTATTCAATCAAATTCTCTAACGTAACTGCATCTGTTTCTGTGTTTGTACGCTTGCGAGACCTCTCTAATGTCAGCTTCTTGTGCAATCATCCAGCGTAGAATTATAATGTGATTTTGTTTTTCTGTTCACTCGTGTGTCATGAGCACCTCGGTTGGGTGTCAAACCCACTACCATTGCGCTCTATAGCAGATGTCTTAACCACTAGATCGCTGAGTGAGATTGATAACCCAGTTTAAATCCTATGATTAGGATAGTGACTGTAACTGGATTAACAAAGCGCCAAATGGGCAATAGATGCTAGGTGCTGAAAAGGGAAAGAGTCTTTTTGTGAAGGACAAAACACAGTCTGAGTTTCTGATGGGGATAAGTTGGCTTTAACGTGACTTTAAGAGGGAAGAAGGCATTGTAAAAGGCTGTTATTGCTCTGTTTGCATAGTACAACCCTCCTCATGTATTTATATCCCATTCATCATAAGTGATTTATCACATGTAATTTGTTTTAATCGTGGTTTTAAGCTACCCTTTTATCAGCGTTATATCTGCCAACTGTTCTCATTTAAAGGCACCTGGCAGTGGTATTTTTTCAAAATAAAGCTTTTGTCATTAATATATACATTTTTATGAGTGGAATGTGAATAAACAATTTACTAAGGTTAAAAAAATTGTATTTTTCTTTTAATTACAAATTATCCCCATCAGAAACTCAGACTGTGTTTTGTCCTTCACAAAAAGACTCTTTCCCTTTTCAGCACCTAGCATCTATTGCCCCCTTTACATGGCGCTGTTCGTGACGTCAATGGAGGCAGGAGAAAATGTGTAGTCTGGCCCCGTACATTACGTCTGGGTACCTGATCAGTATGATGCGTTTTCGTATTCGGACGTCAATGCAATCCTAGGACAGTGTACAGTCGACTAATACAGGATGCCAGTTTATACGAGGTTTTTCACCGGTCCCGAACTGTCCCATGCGCGTTTCTATGTCTTAAAAACGGAAAATACGAGCATGGTCATAACGAGAACACGGATAATACAAGGTATTGTTTTTCCACCAGAAACATTTCGCTGGTAACCTAAGCTTCACTGCAACTTCCCTTGCACACTACTACCAACGAAAAAATCCCCGGGCTATCCAAGTGTTCGCTGCATAGCGCTGAAAACGACGTCGGACCGGACCACTTTGCCCTCGTTAGCCTAACTTTCGATGCCCGTAACTGCCTATATTTGGGATCTGCAGGAAAAAAATGCTGGCTGACCCCATCTTTAGTCGTTTTGCTGCAATTTTCGCTGGAAAAATTCAAGAAAAAACCCCCTTTTGGATAACCAAACGAAACGTACAATCTCACTACTTGCACGTGTATATACAACGTAAATGCAGGCAAGTTCGAGTGGGGTCGATGTTCAATCGAGGCGTAGTCTTCCTCGATTGACGTCACAAAAAGGGATGGGCGGAGTCGCCCCCAAACAACTTTATCTATTTTTTTAACATATAAATACTGACAAACAATTACTCAAAAAATTGTTTTATTGTTAATATACATATACTCTTATATAAAAAAATATAAAAATCTATTTCCAGGTGACTTTAATTGAAATCTTAATGATTTTAAAGTTTTAAAACCCTAACAAATTGGGACAGTTCATTTTCTGAAAACTGGGAGAAACAAAAAGGAGCACTATTTCATTGCAGTCGTCCTTGAGTATATTTATACAGGAAGGCCATTCATCTTACTACCCTGGACGTTTTTATAGCTCCATGTTACTACTTATTTGCTTATGGCATGTAATTTGTTTAAATCATTGAAACTACCCTACTGTGAGCAGTCTCCCTTAACAGTGGTCCACTGGTCAAGAGATAGTTAAATCAGGACAAGTAAACAATTTGATCCAAGTGGTCGGGCTGGCTAGTTCAGCGCTGAAAATCATCCTTAATTTTAAATACAAAATATCGACAAGTGAAAAACTGACAGGCTAGAGAAAAAATACAAGCTAACTGGTCCTGCTTGCAATCAATGACAAACACAATCAAATTATTATTTTGTCTTTCCTTGTGCAGCTTTTGGAGATGCTCCACGATCCATGGCTATCTTTGAACTTCTGGAGTGCATTGTTAATGAAGTAAGTGATATTCATGAGATTCATTTGTGACACTGTACTGTGTTGTGACATCACACTTTGCTTATCAATTAAGGCCATATCTGAATTGGTGACCACGGCTTCAGCTACGACTGTTCCTTATTTTTTATTATTAATCTTATCGTATGATGATGTGGAGATCAAGCTGTAGCCACCCATTCAGACACTGTCTAAGATTGATACACATTTTAAGATAAATATTTTTCACTTTGAGAACCTGGCCTCTGGTAGGGGAAGTTCTTTACTGTCGAACACTTGAAGGTCTAATAAAACATTCCTCTACCCAATTTTGCTGGACAAAATACAGCTAGAAAAAGGGATTGCTATAACCTTTTATGCTCCTTGAATAAACATTCACATTCATATTAATGTTGTTGTCAAACTGGCGTAGTCGTATCTTTCCTTGCCTTCCACCTCTGGGGCCCCGGTTCGAATCCCTGGGGGCACTATGTGGGTTGGTTTTCAGTCCCTACCTGATTGCGTGTGTTTTCCCTGGAACAATTCTATGGTGCTTTCCTCCCACATCTAAAATTTAAACTTCCTTCCTTGTCTTCTCTCCGCAAGGTTCTTGGCTAGTATATTGATTAAACTCTGAGAATCCTAGGCTTCATAACCTAGGCTTGATTTCACAAAGAGCTTACATTGATCTTAACTGCAATTGCTAAGCAAAGTTTGATGTCACAATACAGATTACTATGGTGATAATACCAAGTCGTCTTAAGATGAATCTTAGTGCTTTGTGAGATCAGCCCCTGAATAGTTTAACAAATAAAAATAAAAATGATAAGTAAAAGTAAATATCCTAATTGAGTTTTTACTCTCTTTCCTGCAGCCACCACCTAAACTACCCGCAAAAGTGTTTTCGGCAGAATTTGTAGATTTTGTAAACAAATGGTGAGTCTTTGTGATTTGATTTATCCATGAAGTGTTTAGTGTGTGATTGTGTGCAAGGGTGATACTTAATGACAAGTGTCCAGAGATGTTCCTCACTGCTTTACTGAATGAAGGACACAGGAACATCCAATCCGAAGGACAAAGCAATTATAGTCAAGGACAAAGCGTATGATCACCCAGGCTGTCATTCCAAACCCATTGTTTGTAATCAATAGAATGCAATTAGCCAGCACTACAACCGGTATCTTTGGCTGTTAAGGAGAATCCACAAAAACACCCATTAATTTTTCATCAGAAGGGTGAGCCAACAATGACTATATGTCTTGTGTCAAGGACACAAGCATCAAAGCTGGCTTGGCTCGGTACTCTGTAACTTGCATTCTGTTAGTGATAAAACATGGGCACCGTGAACTAGAATGATGAACTTTGATCCTTTCAAGGTTTTGTTTATCCTGTAGTATGCAGGCACATTGCTCATTTACTGCACGTTCAAACTTGTTGCCACCTCCGGCTCTAAAGCTGACATTGTGTACGACTTACCTTTACCAAAAGTCAGTAATTTTCATTGTTTGAATTGGATTTCGTGGGAGAGAACTGATTGTATTGACATTTGACAAGACCTTTGAGTCTTTGATTTAAAATAAAATCCTTGATAAAAAGTTAATATTATTTTCTGTGGGCTTCTGATAATTGCTGGAGCCAAACTGTGGTGAATGGGCATTGCCTACATGTAAGGTGAAATTACGGCATAATTACCAACAAAATTTTCACTGGGAAATAATAAGTTAGGTAACTCGTTCTCTCTTACCTTTCTTCTTTAACAGCTTAATTAAGAATCCACAAGAAAGAGCAGAGCTCAGGAATCTTCTGGTAAGTTCATTTTGGTTCACTTTTGTGAATTTTCTAGGCAGAAGTGTTCTGAGCCATTTGTCACAAGACCGTACTCAATGTTGAAGTCCTCAGACTAAATGCAGCAATTCAATTCCATACCACATGTGCTTTAGTTTTGTTCTTGTTTAGTTTTGTTGTTGTGTTGGGTTTTGTGGTGTTTTTTTAAGGTTTTTTTGTTTGTTGTTTTGGTTCGGGGGAGGGGGGGGTAAGCAAAGCAACCTTCCGATAAGCAAAGCTGGTACCCTTGTGTTATGGGCATTCATTCAGATAAGCAAAGCTGGTACCCTTGTGTTATGGGCATTCATTGAAAATAGTATTTGGGTGTGAAGCAGTTGTTTTCTTAATGTAAAGATTGCCTGAACTATTTGACTAAGAAAATCTTTTATTCTGACATTGAAATTTAACCCCAAGTCCTTCAGCATTTTGGCTGATAGCCTTCCTTTATCAACTCAATTCCTTCGGTTTATTGTAACTAGGACCACAAAGCATCGGTTTCGGAAAGATCTGTGTGCCTGATCCTATGGTTATTTATCTAAACGCTGACTCAATTAAATATGGGATAAACGTTGGAAGATATAGGATGGTTTTCCTGTGATAAGTGGCCAAAGTTATTTTCCCTTTTTACTCAAATCTTGTCTCTTCCATTTCCTAACCCCAGGTTCACCCCTTCACCAAGAAATCTGAAACGGAAGAGGTGGACATAGCCAGCTGGGTTTGTAAGACAATGGGGCTCAGGAAGCTTGGCACCACCCGCAAATCTCTGAACTCCACCCACTAGAGCCGTAACCTGAAACCACCCGGAGAGCCATTGGATACCGCCTTGGGAGTCAACTTTCAATTGAAGCCAAAGGGCTGTCGCCAGAGTCTGTTAGTTCCCCAGAGCTGTATATACCTGCAGTGGGTTTCCTTTCATATTCCCCCCCTCCCTCCCTTCCTTCACATGTCTCCTCTACTTCCTGAAACCAGGACTCAATTTCATAAAGAGCAAAGATTGATCTTAATTGTGAATCAATGGTGATATTGACAACTCATCTTAAGATGAATCTTGGTGCTTTGTGAAATACAGCCCAGGGCTCATTTTCCTAAAACACTAAGATTTATCTTAAAGGTTTTATACAGAATTGGTAAAGCTGCCAAAATAGTAGCAGACATTGTTCATGTTTTGTGTGATCAACCACACACATGAAATAACAAACCTGTGAAAGTTTGGGCTTAATTCGTTGTGAGAGTCGGGAGGAAGTATTGAAAAAACATGCACTTTTTTCAAAATATAAACACATTTTTCCAATTGTAACAACCAAAATTAGCTGTTGTGCTTTGTTTTAGGAAGTCAGATACAGTGTTCTGAAATATGGCTTCATTTCAGAGGGAAATATTTCAGAGGAAAAATGTTTCCAGGATAAACTTCACAGTAAGTAAGCTGTCAGATTAAAAGTAAACAATTATGTATTTTTTTTATCCTTCTGTATAATACCTATGAGATGGGTCGGCCAATGGATTTTAGATTGCTACAATTGCTAAGCAAAATAGTTTTACTGACAACTCGGCGTAAGATGAATCCTAGGGCTTTGTGAAATAAACAACTGAAGTAGAATTAGCAGTAGTCAATTTTCAGCAGGGTTAACTATTAACTATGTCTGACCACTCTGCCACAACATGCCAATATTACTCTAAACAAAAATTATGCAGCCAAGTGGTTCACAGACCAACCAAGTAAAGAATTTGACAGAACTCCTGTGTACTGCATAGTTGTGTAATAACAAAATGCAAATAAAGGTGGCCGACTTTACACTGTGTGACGTCAAGTAGGAACAATCTATAGTTCTTACAAATGTGCACATCCTCGGGACTATAAATGGAAAATTAACCGGGATCTCTGCTGCCACCTAATGTTCAATCATCTCCACTTGGAGGAAGATAAATACTAGCTAGAAAGTCAATATGTTCTCACAAACGGGTATTTTGTTTTCCTTTTCTTTCTATGACCATTGATTTAATCATGGATTTTCCACATGAGTGATTTCAGTTGTAGATTTTGTTTTTGTCCGAGGTTGGGGATAATCTCCTCTTGGTGGAAGATGGGACTAAGATTGATCTTCAGATGAGCTGTCAATATTACCCTTGTGATTTGTATTGTGGCATCACTTTGCTTAACTATTAAAATGTATACACACAGTTAAGATCAATCTTAGCTCTTTGTGGAATCATTTTGGTCTAATCATGTAGTCAATAACATTGCCCCCTTCCCTTGTAAACCGTTTCCGATACACCTTAGCACTGAAGTTGGTTTGAACTTGTCAACTTTATCAACAAGAAGTAATGAGTACCATGATTATTTATTTGCAATAAACATTACAGCCAGTAGGAATATAAACATGTAGATACTTGACAAGAAGCAGCTGAAAATTCCCTCATATCCAGTATTTGAATCATCGTAACAGAAGGTCTGGAATTTCACTGGGGCTACCATTTCCTAGTCTTGGTACAAGATGTTATACTACTGTAATACTGTTACACATCATTCGGGAATATAGAAAAAGTTGCTGGTCAACACGAGGCCACTTTTACTTGATCTTTTATGGAGATGTATATGCACAATGCCCTCTTCAGTTGGATATTGTCCATGTAACAAGTACATAATGAATGCAGGTGTGTTGGAACAAAGACTAATCATTGCTTTGTTCCTGACCTTTGTGCTCCATACAAATATTCCTAATTATCTTGAAAGTGGCTTTACAACCTAAAAGAGTGAAATTAAGGACCTTCAAATATTCACGTAAAGCTAACAAATTTACCCCGTTTAAATGTAGGTTAGCAGAGTTTTTACAGTATTATCAAATCTGCTCAGCGTTTAAAAATATTATGGGTCTGAACTAAGGTATGCCCGTATGTGAGTTGAGCAACTTATGGGTTTTGTTTTCTTTTGTCTTTTTGATAAGATTTCTAATCTTCCCACTTTAAATAATAATATCATGTTTATTAAGTTCAACACCACTTTTTTATGGCACAGTGTGTTGACAGTTCTATGGATGTATACATGTATGTTGATGACGTAAGTATCATCAACTCTTGGGGATTAGTTCCCATTTAACACTGTTGAATATTAAGAGAAAAACACAAATTGTGCCCAAAATTTACAATTTAGTAACAATTAGTAAAAGAATCATGAAAATGAATCGTTTCCCTTAACAAAAACAGTTTTGGTCATAATCTAACCTGTACAAAATTAACATTAAAAGTGTAACTTGTACAGACAAGTAAATATGTTACAGTTGTGTGGAATACATATTAACAAATAGTTCATTTCTTCTTCTTTTTAAAACTTCATTCCTGATACTTCAGAGATGACCTTATTTTTGTGTGAATAATAATCCAGTGTTTACATGTAGCAGTGCTTCCCATGTTTGTATTTGTACGGTAAAAGTAAAGGACCTCTTAGTAGTACATAGTTACGCTTATGTAAATATTTAAGGTACATGTATGATGTAAATGTATTGTTATTTTGGAGCCATACATCCAGCATGACCATTAAGTTTGTCAGATGAAGTGTTGTAGAAGTTTCCGTTTTAAGTCAACGCAAAGGTGAAAGTAAGTTTAGTGCTTTGTATATTCACATGGGCAAAGCTTGGACGTTCATGCAGAGACATGATTTGTGTCAACTGGTTCCAATTTCATTCAGCTGTCAAGCAGAAATAGGTATTTGCTAAGCAGAAAATTAACCTGGAGGCAGTTATGAGCAGTGTGAATTGCATGGTATTTCGGCTGGTAACCCAACTTAGCTATTAAGCAAGATTTGTCTGTACTTTGTGCTTAACAGCCAGCTTTATGAAATTGGCTGTATAAACTGTTAGAACAGAAAGGGTCGCTGGAGCGTGAGACCATTCCATTGCAATTCTGGCTTTCCACAAACTATCCCTACGTCGGTGCATTTTGCTTGGTCTGTTCAGTGTGCTCGGAGCTACACATACAAAGGCCCTAATGCAGAAAAAAAGTACCAACTCAACTGCCAGCTTTACAAGACCAAAGCTATTCACACTACTACAATCTCGTCCACTTGTAAATATCAAACATGCTGTTATATTGCTACGTTTTGTTGTAGCTTGCTCACCCTTTGAATTGTGAACTGGGAAAGCAAGTGTTAAATTTAAACTATAAGATAGCGGGTAGCACCCATGCTAAATTTTATACATGGGCCTTTAATTTGTACTAGGATTTCGAGAGCAAAACCTCCACAGAAACCCACATTTATTTGATTTATTTTAAAATATAATTTATTGTTGCAGTGTTTTTTTTGTTTTTTGTTTTTTTTTCCACCAAAAGTAGAGTATTAGTATTAACTTGTGGTCGGTCAAGGTATGAGAGAGAAAACTTTGAATCCCAGTTTAAGATTTGGAAACAAGGAAAAAAAGTTGTAGGATGTTAAATTGTTGAAGCAAGTATGCTATGTTTTTGCCTTTCTACTGCTGCCATATCCAAAGTCAAACTTTAAACCTAAGAACTTTGTTGAACCTCTATGACTTGCTCCCTGTATACATTATAAATCATGACTACTAATCCTAACAATAAAGTAAGGGGTACCAGACTATTCTTTCCTTCAAGCCTCGGTTTGGATTTGAGTTTAACAAATAAATGGCTGCAACAAGAGGGAAATCCATTTCAGTCATATTCGACAACTTTTTTTTTCTTTTGACAAAATTAATAACCATGTACGAAAAATGAGGTAATCTTTTGCATCCTACAAGCAAAGTAAGAGGATCATTAACGTTCACCCTATTGCAGTCACTTCACTCAGTTGGAACATTTGATTTGCGTGTAATTAAATTCATTTGTATTTTTGTTTTTATTGTCATCTTGTACCAGGTTACCACATCCCCCCCCCCCCCCCCCCTTGACTTGCCAAAACCAATGTCATGGAGCAGTCAATATCACAACCCTTTTTGAGCAAGGAAAAGGTACCAAGTTTTGCAGACAAATGCTTACAAGCCAAAACAAGCATTGATTGATGTAGTGTAGCTTTTACTGATTCAAGGATGATGTTTGCTCAGAAAGGAGCAGTATTTTTGGCTTATTATAGTCCAAAATGGCTGCTGGAGTTCAATGTGATGTCATCTGAGATGGACTTTATTGGATCTGGCTTTTTAATCGGCACAATGCACCCGTTTGAAGTCCCATGCCAAAAGTGCACATTTACAAAACTACTAATGGAGCCTGAGGCTAAATTACCACATAGCTCCCACCATACCACAGCAGCCATGACTGCTGTTTTTATATTACAGAGAAGGGGCCAGACTACTTTTCCAATAATATATCAATTTGACTTGGCGACATGATGGATAGACCGCAAGAAGGAGATTCATGACTGATAAGTTATCTAATAGAAGACATATTTTTCTATTATTTAATAGCAATCAGAAATAGTACAGCATAATAAATAAATGAATATCTCTTTTAAAAAACAGTAGTCGTAAAGGAATATAGATTTAAAAAAAAAAAATTATGTTAGCCAAAATTTAATCATGCTGTAAAAGTGTAATTACTCTCATTTGAAAAAGATGATAATGAAAATTATTAAAAATAACAATTACGTCATTGTGGAAGATGAGCTTTTTTTCCTCGTATTCTTTGAGTTTTGTCAGTTTTACATTGAGGTTGGTGATGGGATTGTGCATTTGATGATGCAATGGAATTGGGCACACAGTCAATAACAACAAAATATATAAAAATTAATAACAATAAAAAAAGTCGGAGTATGTCATGAAAAAGATATTTGGCTACAGGGCCCTCGCACCTGTGAAAATTTTGAAAATTGCTATTCTATATACAACTTATTTAAAGTAAAAAAAGTGACTTTTAACAACTTTGCCTATAAATCAGCAATACAAGGACAAAAACCAAACGATGCTCGCTCGGATTTTGTTCCCTTCACACACGTTATTAAAGCAGTGTTCTTGAAAACCTAGGTGGCCACAAATATACCTGGAAGACCGGTTTGTTCAACCAGTCATTGCTCGGAGTACAATGCAGAAGGAGCTTGAATAAAGGAAGCAGATACTGATTGAGATCCTATGTAGGAAAGACCTTTAAAAGAACCTTTAAAAGAACCTTTTTTTATTTTTATGGTAGAGCGCCGGCACATTAATCTGGAGGTCGTTGGTTCAAATCCCACTCTAGTAATTTTTTCTTTGTTCAACCCAAAATCATTTAAAATTTACCCAGTCAGTTTCCCAACAGTAGCAAATTAAAATCTTCCTTCACACATAAAATACAAACTTTATCAACATCATTGCACAGTAGTTTAAGGGTTAGACTGCTTAAATTGGCCTACAATTATAATGTTCAAAGATTATAGAGCATGGAAGGCGCAAGATGGGTTACTGGAGTTCTTTCTGTTGTTGGAACGTGAAAAACACAAGGGCACTATTTCAGCAACCAAATGTTGTGTTAATCACTGATAGCAATGGTCATTGTTGCTTGCAGAAATGGTGTCAAATACACAGTTCAGCCCGAGTTCCCCATCTTGTACATTCAGCGCTCTATAATCTTTGGTTCGAACTCTGATCTACCCACTTTTCACAGTGCCTGTGCCACTTTTTCACTAGTATCTGTACCAGTTAATGATAGTTTGCCCATCAATCTGTGAGCCAATAGAGGGCAGGCTTCCTATTTCAACTGCTGGGCTTGCTATCATGAGGTTATTGGTTCGATTCCAAGCCATGTACTTTTCACAATGCCTTGAATACATGTAAGTATTGCAACCCGTCCATCTTTCCACATTTTTATCACTAATGACTGTGTAAGTTGCCCAGGTTTCTTGTGTGAACAACCCATCTATTTAAACAAATGCATAATACTAATAGCCATATTTCATAAAGTTGTTAAAGGCACAAATTTTGTTTGAAAGCTGCACACAACATCAGGAATGTATAGAAATGTTATCTTTTTTGATGACTGGTCACACAACTGAATTTGTTAAAAGTATTGTCTGGTAAACGGTATTATGAAATATGGCCCTTTTCTTATTTGGAATCACACTTTGAAATATATTATCGGAGAGATATACATTCTATGATATACTTTTGTTATTGCTATAAAACGATTCATTGCTATTTAAGAAACAGTTTCAAAGGCACTACTTCATTTGGAGTAAAACTGCATCGGCATAATCTTCAATTGCCACCCTCTGGTCCTGGTCTAGACACAGGTGACCTCTGACCTAGCGTATTTTTCTCTTTGGTAAATCTTGGCGTTCCTCCAATACTTTGGCGCGATAAACTACGTTCTCTGGTTTTTGGAATACCAGTCTGTTTGCTGCCCTCTAGCGTTCTACCGGATAGAGGGCTTTGCCTTGGGGATGGTGTTTTAAAGCGGGGCAGGCTACCCGAGCGCGGTATACGGGACTGAGGAGTTGATGAGGCGCCGTTGTCACCCACTGATCCTTTTCTAATAATCGGTGAGGGGATGCTTTTGGATGCGGGAGGTGGTTTAGCTCGACCCGTTTCCTTCAAGACGGTTTCCAGATCCTTGGAACTATTTAACTTTGCTATGACCCTCGGTCCCTTCTTTGGTTTGGCATCAGCATCATCCTTGCCTGCGAGATTCTTTCCTTGTACAGAATCTTCAGAGCCAGACTTTGACGATGAGCTTCCTTTTCTTATTGATGTAGCTGCTTGTGGTTTGGCGCCGCGATCCGTTTCAGTAATACTATCCCTCCGTCTCATAGATGAGTTACCATTTTCCACACCCTCAACCGCCTCAATGTACTCCTCCTTTGCACTCTTTGGTCCTGTATTGGGTTTCGGTCTTTCAAAGACCTTAAGGCCCTGCTTCATATGATCTTCCTTCATCTTCTTCACCTCTTCGATTTCCTCCGCACGTTGATCTCTCTCAGCAGAGCATTTCTTAACTAAGGCATCAACAGAGGCGAAGAAATCGGTGCCAAAACTTGAGAGTGCCTCCTGGCCAGTGGAAGGTGCTTCTTTGTTGATGGTTAAGATATCAACGACTGTTTCAAGCTAGGTTTTTAACAAAAAAAGAAGAGACAAAAAAAAGGAGAGATTCTATGAATAAACCATTATTTAAATATGTCTGACTCTTGGACAACAATTGTGGTTGTGATTGGTCGTTTATGTAATAAGTGACTTTTAGTTCTCTGTTGGCTGGACAGACATATCCCCATACTGTGATTTGGGCATTGGCCTGGTGACCAGTCTTGTTTTTAATCTTTTTGTTCCATTCTGAGCATTTGAAAAAAAATTATGCGCTTTAAAAAAAAAATTGTAAGGGGCGCAATATAAATCTTAAATCATTATAATTATTATTAAATTATTAATAGGCTGAACTAAATAGATTATTTAATAATAAAAATGCATCTAACGAGGTGATTTTCCATCTTTGTTCACCTACCTCAACTGAATGTGCTTTAAAAGTCGTCAAAAATTCCCTGAGTGCTTCTTCTGAAGCAGACGACTTCAAAGTGGAATACTCCTCAAGGATTTCTGTAATGTATGCAAATGTATTCATTATTTTCTACTCATCACACCAAAATAAATGTAAGCAAGATTAAAACATGTGTATGTCTACTACAAGGTAAGAATTAACTTTTTGGTTGACAATTATGCAATGATAGTTTCTTAAAGAAGAAGTGGTAATTCCGAGAAGAACCAGAGATAAAATCCCTGAGAAAGTTTGGGTTTTAACCTTTAGTCAATTTGCCGTTTAAATAACGCATGCGTATTCTGTGTTTCACTCGAACGCATTGATTCGGCAAATCAAAGAGAGAAAAACATGTGTTGTTCCAAAATGCTATCTTGACAAAAAGACGTAGCTTCGTTAGTTGACTAGAGAAACAGTGCTCCAGAGCTAGGTTGGTCCAGTTGGACTAGCTGGTTCAACCATGCAGCGTTCGAGTGACAGCTAGATCGACTTTAGTTAATTCTAGTCAACTCTTGTCAGCCAACCGAACTTGCTCCTTAATGCTTTGAACAAAGTAACCTTTGTGGAATAACCATGAGTTTGGCTTACTTTTTAGAGGGTCACAGAGCAGCGTCTGAGTGCTCTTCTCAAATTCAGCATATGCCTCTCTGTACAGGAAAGATAACAGCATTTCTTTATTATAATTCTGGTTGCGAAGACAAAATTCTCAGAAAAGCCAACTTGATTACTACACTAGCCAAGAACCCCATAAAGAAAGACAATTAAGGAAGGAAGTCTCAGTTTTAGATGTGGGAGGAAAACCTCACAGAATTATTCCAGGGATATCCAACACAATCTGGCAGGGCCTGAAAACCTAATCCACTAAATGCCCTAGGCCGGATTTGAATTGGGATCCTAGAGGTGGAAGGCGTGGAAAGATACTAACCCGACCGCACTGTCAATGCCCATAAACATGACTACTTAGTACAGAATTTTTGAAAATCCACAAACAAGGCACTCAAAAACACACTCAGTCTTCACATATGGTCCCAATTTCATAGAGTTGCTGAAGCACAAAAAAGTTTATGCTCACCAGAATAAGGTAAGCAGCCAAAATACCATTTCACATTTACTATAATGTGACTTGTAACTGATCATTTCTGCTTAGCAATTTTTTTTAAAATTCTGCTTAAGCGGAGCTATGAAATAGGGCCCACAGCACTGTCTAGTAAAGATTCAACTTTTCAACTCAGCAATTTTGTTCAACTTAAACAGAGCTGTATTTTTTCTGTACAGTTTACTTGTCGTATTGCAATTTATATTTAATATTCCGAAAATGTACACAACATGACTGGTGATTATCTAACAAACTGAACTAACAAAACTCTGGTAAGCTTACTTTTAAGATTACAAACTTGATACCACAACAGCATGTCCTCTATTTGTGACCAACACAAGATTTCTTATTTAAATTTATCACATTGAAAGAAGTGCATTATGCATGTGCACAAAAATCACTCCGACAACACATACACAAATTGATTGTGTTTTCAAGAAAAAACTGGCTCTAGTCGCCCCTACCTGACAGCCGTGAATAATGACTCCATGTACTTGATTTGTACATCGTACACACTCTGATGGAATTGTAGCTCTTCCGCACTAGCCTTGGCCTACATGCATGCAAGGTGTACAGCAGGCAAACACAAATAATAAAGGCATTTCCAGACTAACCAAACTTAAAAAACTAGCATCCAGTCAATACATGCAGAGAAAAAAAGGCAGCCAGCAAAGAAAACAGAAATTTACAAGAAGACTTCGCTATCGCAAAGCATTTTACCTGCTGGAAAGTTTTGTTTGAAAGTTTCATTTAAAATTATCAAAGAGTTGCAGAGAAAAAAGAAGGTATACTTTCCAAACAATATCAGGTCATCAATAGTATTATAAAAGAAAAATTTTTATCTACCGAAAATTCGAAACAGAAAACAAAACTAGCATTCATTTCTTTGCTGATTTGTGAATACCAAAAGCTCCCAAACTTGAAAAGTAACCATAGAGAGAGCAAATGAACATAAATCCAATAAACCATAAAAATAAAAGTAATGACAGATAAATATTGGAGTCAACTTCTTGCAAATATCAACCAAATAAAATGGCCACTTTGTCTCACCTCCAATTTAGCCACATTCCTGGAATAATTGCATGCCTTCAGCAAAGCCTCTATGCAGGACTTCCCCTGGAGGGTTTAAAACAGAAATTATCAAGAAAAGAAAAAAACTACACGAAGGTTATTCTTTAATTTTCTTCCAAGCAAATGTATTATGAAAATATCATTGGTCATGCCATGAAATGAGTTATGGTGCACCACAGCCAAAAAACTCTATGTTTGGAGAAAATCACAGTTGAAGTTGAACTATTTTTTCAAACTACTGTTTCGGAGACTGCTTACAATGTTTTAACTAATATTTTAATACCAAAATAAAGCTGGCTTCTTCATAAGTACAGAACTGTCAATGTGTTTTTAGTCTTGCAACTGTTTTGATGAGTTATTAATTCCGAATCACTATACGTCACTTTGTGAGAAAAAAAGAAAAAGAGAATTGCACGCAGGGCACTGTCTGCAAACCAATGCATACGTCGCGTTATAAAAATGCAGAAGTCGTACAAGGCATGTTTGGCACCGTGCCAGCGCTATGTGCTTTAATGTACATTGAATAAAGTGGCAAATCTAGTGAAACATCAGTCAGGCTGTTAGTATATTTACAAAATGTTGTTGTGTTAGGTCCCAAAACTTGCTGAAAATATCAGCAGTAATGAATATATATCAATAATTTGTACAGACTGATTTCCCAATTTTGTAATTTTTAACCCAAACGTCACTTTGTGAAAATGGCAAAAGATGATTGCGCTCAAATTTAATTTGTATTTAGTTTGAAAATAACCCTTGGAAGTGTCAGCATAGCAAACTTAATTTTAATTGATATTTTTAAATTTTATTAATAGCACTGATGGCCGTTCTAAACATTTTGACAAAATAAGTTATAAGATGTAAATATAAATGCAATGTGGATTCATTACTAGGAAACTGCTATTAAAGGCAAGTTTGAGAGTCGAGAGGTTCTGGGCGGATCAGATTAAAATATTTACCAACCTGTTGTTGTTTACTTTTGGGGAAATTAGGTAGAGCCGACATGACAGACTCCACGCTTAACTCAGCACTCACTGGCCTCGTTATCAATGGCTGCCGGAAAAAGAAACAATACACTCAAATAATCACCCTCCAAGCCTCATTCTCGATATACTAATTTTAATATGTAAAAAAAAAAATATATATAAAAACTGAAAGAACTCGGTGAGGAATTCGGAATTCTTACCCATGGGGCTGATGGCACTAGAATAGAGAGGGATAACAAATCACTGCAACACTCAGAAATTGACTTCTGGCACTGGGCCAAGAGGCCAGATAATCTCTGTTTGGCAGCCAGTGATTGGTGCTGATTGGTCAGTTGCATTGGCTGGTGGTCATGTGACCACGTAACTGCAAGTGATTGGTGGAGGCCTTGTAGTTGTCTGTGCAGGCTGAAGAGCTTTGATTCCAACTTTGCCTGAAAGTACAATTAATAAGTTATCGCTAAACATCAACAACTTTACAATACTGATCAGCGACTGATTGATATCCAATAACCAATAATCAATATCCAATAACCAATCACCAATATCCGATAACCAATAACCAATAGTCAATATCCACTAACCAATTATCGATATTCAATAACCAATAATTGATATCAAATAACCAATAACTATCCACACATTATAACAAATCTTAAGTCACTTTCTATTCTCTCCAAAAGCAACAATTGTTTAAGCTTTTACAAACTGTACCACTCAAAGCTTAAAATATTTCAAAATATCACAAAATATTTCTGAACATACCACTTGTTTCAGATTGAGGTGGTCTATCTTTCCGCTGCAGACGTCAAGAAGCGTTACTCCATCTTCCTGAGTGCTGGGTTTGAGAAATGATCCCATAAACAGAATCGGACGGGAAAGCCTCTCTGGGTTGTTTGCCTTTAATTGTTTTCAAATATTTGAAAAATGTAAAAAATAACCAGCTGCTTAAAAGTATTGAGTCAATGGTGGATCGAAAGAATAATGGGGGGGGGGGGGGGGGGGGGGGGGAGGGAGGGAGGGGGTGACCAATATAATAATGAAAACAATGTATAGCAATGGATGTGGCTATTGATAGAGCTTAAACATTGCCGTTTCAGCCAACAGCCACAGCCAAGATGACTCAATTCACACAATGCCTACCTCAACATTTTTGTATAACCTTAGCCTGGACCCCTCTGCTGTCTCAATCAAACCAGTCAGCTGAGCTCGCTGGATGGGAACAGTAGGGCCTTGGTTGTCACTTGCTAGTAACTCTCTGAAGGAATAATACATATTAGAATTAGAATTAGAATTGTTTATTTAACCAAGAATTAAAAAATAATCACAAGGATTTGAAATATTGGTCTCACATCATCATTAAAACTATAGTATTTCAACATACAATACGATAAAACAGACTATATACACAATCAATACAATATAAATATATATATATAAATACCTGAAACCACATTAAACCTAACATGGAAAATTCAAATTAAAAACTCGCACGGCCGATGGTAAAAAACTATTCTTAAAACGGTCAGTTTGCATTTTTGTAATAACAATAAGCTTTCAAGCGATATCTTTAAAGGCGGGCTATACCTTTGGTGATTACTCCAAAACTTAATGACCATAAAAACTTACTTTGTAAAGAGCACTGGAGAGCTTTTGATATTATAAAACATTGTTAGAAACGACACCCTTTGAAGTAATGTAGTTTTAGAGAAAGAGGTAATTTTTCACCCAAACATTTGAATCTGAGAAAAGCTTCAGTTATCAAACAGACAGTTATCAAACAGACAGTTATCAAAGCTGTATTCCAAATCTATTCACCAAAAGAATGGGTGTATTTTCTGAACTCCAAACAGGTCAATATTTACCGTAATTGATCAGCTATTGATTGGAGAGCATTCTCAACATGAAGCAAAACTCCAGACCGTGAACTCAGAGCATTTGTATGCAGCAAAACCTTGAGAAAGAAAAAATTATGCAATCATTTATAGCTTCCAAAAGGAAAGATTCTTAATTGACATTGCTTCTTATTCTGTGACGTTTAATATGTTCATAATAATAATAATAATACTACTACTACAAAGCATTTATATGGCGCTATACAAAGAACAGAGCGCCTAACAAAGGGAGGGAAACAAAAGAACAAAATCAATACAAAAACGAACCAACGACCAGCCAAGAAAACCAAACGAAAAGAGGAGCAAATTGCAAATTAGGATGGTTCTGGGAACAGAAGTGTCTTGAGGAGGCGTTTGAACACGACGCAGCTTAGACTTGTTGGTAGCGTGTTCCACAAGCGCGGTGCAGCAACTGCGAAGGCTCTGTCACCAGCTTTCCTTTTAGATATAGGAATGGAAAGCCGGGTCATCTATTATGTGATGCCAGTACTGAATGCAAGTCCGACTTGTGGGGGAATTATTTGGATCCAGGAGCAAAGTGGCTTGTGGGTGATGTCTAGTCACTTGTGGTGGGTAGAAAAAGAGGTTGCACCAAGGCAAGCCTCTGTTGCCCAGGTCTTGGGCTTGGTGCTCCATTCAAAATATTCCTGAATACTTTAAGATTCTTTCTTTTGTATGCTGTGATAAAATGGGAAAACAAATGTTTAAAAAATACAAAACTCCAAGAACTCCATAGATTCAAAGCACACAATGAAGACACAATTGGGGTGGGGGGGGGGGGGGGGAGTGGGGGGGGGGGTTTACCACCATGCCCCATATCGAGCACCAAATGCAGAAAATCATTGAACTCTTATACACTGTTTCAGGCTGAAATATATGAAGAGCTGGGCTACTGTTTTAGACACAATGCACTTAAACTAAGCCTCTCCCTCTATGGTCTCAAGGAAGTGGCCCTTGTCTCCTATGACCTGTACCTGTCTTTCTAATTGGATGACTTGTGATTTGAGAAGATGAACTCTGCGTTCATGGAAGTTCTCATGAGGTCCTTCATCCACAAGTTGCTTATAGAGCGCCCTACGAAACAATGAAGAAGAAAGAGCAAGATCAATGTGTTGAAAACTAAGAAACAGATTTTTTTAAGTCCACTGCAACACAAATCCTACCTATCCTCCATTATATGAACACCAAACACCAAATTGTTTGTACTTGGATAAGATTTGGTATGCCTTGCCCAGTGACAATCAATTTTGACTTGGGCCTACAGTCTTCAATCCTCCACTATCCTCCACTCTGCTAGGTCACTCAACAAATTGTTTGGACTTGGATAAAGTTGGTATACCTTGCCCAGTTAGCAGTTGTTATTTGGAACTGCAGTCCTCAATCCTCCACTATATTGGTGCAGCCCACCAAGGAGGGAGAAAACAGATCGTCGTCCTCATTAATATTTTGTAGGCCCTCAAAATATTCTCTATTAGACAGATCTGAGAGCCCATTAAAAGGGATACAGTGTAAACAATTTGCCCGATTGTGACTTGGGGGTTGTTGACTTCAACTTGAGGTATTTTGGATGACATAGGCTCTGAAATAAATGGTCCTATTTGCAGAGGGTTGTAGGGACATTTTTCAAGATTGAAGCTCGGAAGTTTGGAAAAATTACATTGGTGCAGGGGTGTTTTTATTTGGTGGGGGAATAACTCGATGGGCCCAGGGACTCCCCATATCACATTGAGCAGATAATAAAAGTTCAAGAGTCATTTAATAATTGCCTCTTTACTGTGAGAAGCTGTGAGACTTCTAAGTATTTTTTGTGTATTTTTGAATATTTAGCAATTCACACTATAACCAATGAGAGTTGATTTAGTTGGGTGCAACCATATGTCACTAGACACACACTTGTTTGGACTTGGATGAGATTGGTGTGCTGACCAAGTGATAAACGATTGTTATTTGGGCCTACAGTCCTCAATTCTCCAATATCAGACAACTCCTGAAAAAGTTTTAGAAGGGTTGGGCTTAACCAAACTACAGGATAAATTTTATACTCATTCTGATCAAACAAAAACTAATGAGCTCTTGCTAAAAACATTTTACTTATTTATAAATAATGAAATACTTTCTTTGTATGGGTGTTGCAGACCTCACAGAAGCAAAAGTTTAGAAGCAATTATTAAAAATAAAGCTGATCAATCATTCAATGTTAAAATCTAATTTACGGGAAAAGGGTCATCAGAACTTCTTTAAAGACAACAAAAAGTAAACAAGGAAAACAATACAATTCAAATTCCACTCATTTTTAGTACTCATGTAAACAACAATTTCTATGGATTTAGACTTGCCTAGTCTCTTCAAGTTCTCTTGAAAGCTGAAGATTTGTCGCCCTCAATGCCTAAAAAGAAAGAGACAGAATAAAACTGAGAATGCCTCGAAATTTTGAAAAGCTATCTGCTCTCCATGTAAAAGCTAACAAAATTAGATCAATTTGACATTGACCATTGTTTTGAATCTCCCTGAGTGCTAAACATGCAGCAACATGCATGCACTTTTAACTTTTTGCCCAATGTCACAATGTGGTGTGGAATGACCGTCCACACCATCAGACATTAACCATTTGGAACCCTAACACTACCACTGATATAAATCATCTCGAGCAGATCCAAAAGAATGCTGCCAGATTTGTCTTTTCTGACTATCGAACTACAACTCATATCACACCGCTTGTAGAAAAATTAAACTGGGACCTACTTCACACTCGCCGTCTGATCCAACAATGCACTCTGTACTACAAAATTCACTACAACTTAGTCAATATTACACTTCCACAGTGCTTTCAGCATGCTACACATATCTCACAACGAATTGATCACCCACTCAAATACACCTCTTTAATCATCCCAACGATCAATGCATACAAGTTTGCTTTCTTCCCAAGAACTATGTCAGTTTGGAACAGGCTACCACCATCTGCTGTTCTGCACAATAGCCCCATCCATACACTATACAGGCCTTTTTAACAGCAGCCAGCCCTGCCATCAGAGTAATGCAGCCTCTGTATGGCAACACTGTTCTCTGAACAACAAATACTTTTCCTTATTTCTGCACCTGTAAATAGTGCACTTTTCTCTTTTCTTTGGCACCTTATCCACCTGACTGTTGACGTCACTTTCAACAAACATCCCAGTTTAGCCCAAATTGGGCTGCAAGGGGATTATTATAACAAGTAACAAGTAACCACACCAAAGTACGAAGTAGATGAATGATCAAGCAAGTTCGGCATTTCGTGATCACCGAGAATGTCCTTTCTCAGCGGTGAGAATGAGTACAGAATATTCAGTGATCGTCTGAAAATGTAAATGGGCCAAGAAAACAAACCTTTAACTCTCTTTCTGCTTTAACAACACTGGCCTTTTCTTGATCTGTCATGATGGCTCATCTCCCCTCAACACCCACACACACAATCTTCTAAAACCGGTGACCCAGTGACCTCAACTGACCTCATTAATATTAAAGAGCTAGCTTTGCACACGCGGGCCAAGTTGTTCCCCACTAGAAATCGTTGACCTGATTACAAAATCGACCAATTTAGAATTGGTTTGGAAAAATTTAAGCACTTGTTAACTTTTTATAAAATAAAGTGCGCCGGTTGGCATGGACAGCCGAATATTACATTAGCAAAACATTTAATCGTGTTAAAAATGTTGTTACCAAATTCAACATTTTTTGTAAAGATTCATGAACTGAAATACCTTTCATGATTGTTTGATTTGTTTCCAACAATTTCAGCACTATTTTAGAATATTTGTGTAACATTGCTTCAAACTATGGCTAGGGGCACATAATGTACACTGTACGAACTGCAAGAACATACTGCAATATTGTTACACTCAAAGAAGGACTTGGTAAAGTTTAGCAATAACGATACTTGCATAATTCTTGTGTGTAGCAAAATGTTTGAGAACAAGCATGCACCACAAGGACCAGGCAGGTGCATGTACCATCCTGCTATTCACCTCACCGTGCGAATAGTGAGTTCAAAACTTATTTTTGTCTTAGTATTTCTAAGCTAAACATTATAGATTATTTATTTCATAACTTGCCACCACTGAACACTATAATTAAACTTTATATTTGTTACTTAAAACTGAGGAATTGTCATTAAAACAAAAACTATTTTATTTTAATATTTATCACATCGTCACAAGACGTCAGCAGCATCATATGCCATGATGCTGAGTCCTGACTCAGTCAGTGACTGTCACAAAAAGTCAAACAACTCGTCCGTCATGTCCGTCAGACAACTCGACAGTCTGACAACTCGTACGTCGGGTCAGACAACTCGTCGGGTCAGACAACTCGTCGGGTCAGACAACTCGTCGGGTCAGACAACTCGTCGGGTCAGACAACTCGTCCGGTCAGACAACTCGTCCGGTCAGACAACTCGTCCGGTCAGACAACTCGTCCGGTCAGACAACTCGTCCGGTCAGACAACTCGTCCGGTCAGACAACTCGTCCGGTCAGACAACTCGTCCGGTCAGACAACTAGACAGCTGGTACGTTTAACTGTAAAAGACAAGAAAGTTGACTTTTGATCAGACAACTCGATGAAAGGCGATGGGTGGAGTTCAAATCCTTGTGGAGGATTCGAGTGACACCGGCGGCGCACTGCTGACCGCACAGGCCACAGCTGCTCAGCCACGCCGCCCGGTATGGTGGGATGAGCTTACTGTGACTGAGCACAGGCGTCCCCCGGGGGTGGGGGACAAACGTAAAGATGCTGGGCGTGCATGGAGTGATTCGTGTGCCGGGCCTTGGGGCGAGGCGGAACTCGAGGGGGCACACGCAACACGCAAAGATGGCTGGCATGCATAGAGTTTCGCGTGCCGGCCACAAACTGGGGCAAACCGTGGCCGTTCATACACGCAGACAAGTGGAAATTTGTTCTGACTCTGTTTTTACCTCCAACGTCCAAGGTAGCCCCTTGGCCACACAAGTGGGGCTAAGTCCAAGGCAGCTTACCACGTAGTACCTACAGGCTACATATAAAAAAAGGAAAAATAATGACATAATGATAACGCTAAAAAGGGGGCTTCTTTAGGAAAATAGTGCAAACAGAAACTAAAGTTTTAATTGGCACAATTAAGTGCCCTCTATAAAATGGTGCATCCCCTGGCCCCCTCTAAAATAATTATTTCGGCGACGTGACTAGGCCACTGGCGGCCGGAGGCAGGATATTATTATGTGCCCCGGAGATTGGGCAAAGCATGACCCGAATAATGTTTTGTACAATTCCAATTGATTGGCAGACTAATTTAATTTAATATGGGTGTATGTGTATTTCAACATAAATATATTTTGCTCTTTATTTCCCAGTAATTTCCTTTTTTTTAGTGTTGTGCCAGTGAAGAATTGTATAAAAATAAAGAAAATATAAAAAATCTTTGGAACATTCCTGTCATAAAAATTGTTCAGATCACAACAAAAATTTGAAAAAACTGTCAATCATTAAAGGGTGTTTGTAACATTGGTAGGAATGAAAATATAAATGTTCACAGATTCACACATAACTTACATGGTATAAAGATGGTCATGATGGAAAACTCCCTTTGAAATATTTTTGCTTTAAATGCTATAGTTTTTGAGAAATGAGTAAAACAATTAGTTTTGATCTCATGAGTAAAAAACTTGATGTTTGAAAACAGTGAAAACACTTGAGGTTTTTCCCCACTTTTTTCTGGTGATTGCAATGACCGATTGAGCTTAAACTTTCACAGGTTTGTTGTTTCATGTATATGTTGGGATACACCAAGTGAGGATACTGGTCTTTGACATTTACCAAATGTATAAACTGCCTTTAAAGATGTATCTGACTCTTTACAGCCTCTGCAGCCGGCTGGCCACTAACTCTGTGCACGCAAGGCCACCTGGCATGGGGGCATGGCGATTTAGCAAGAAAAGTCGTAGTGCAACTCTCCAGGCTGTGCACTATCTGGCCCAAGAGAAGGCCAACGAAATACATGTACTTCTTTGAAGTTCACGCTAAACTTACAGAAATACAGGATTTATACAAGAAATTTGTGTAAACATTGTCACTGACGGAGATCAGTCATTCACCCGTAGACTTCACCCATCGACTTCACCCATCGACTTGTCTTTGCACTTCGTTGAGCTGTCTCACTGACGACTTGTCAAGCTGTCGAGTTGTCTGACCGGACGAGTTGTCTGACCGGACGAGTTGTCTGACCGGACGAGTTGTCTGACCGGACGAGTTGTGAGACTGTTGAGTTGTCAAACTGACGAGTTGTCTGAACTCCCCCTGCAGCAGTCACAGAGTGAGAGTAGAGAGTGTTCATCATCTATTCTAATCTAGCTGTTACTCACTGTCAGTCTGTGTCTAGACCCAGTACTGGGGGCAGTCACAGAGTGAGAGTAGAGAGTGTTCATCATCTATTCTAATCTAGCTGTTACTCACTGTCAGTCTGTGTCTAGACCCAGTACTGGGGGCAGTCACAGAGTGAGAGTAGAGTGTTCATCATCTATTCTAATCTAGCTGTTACTCACTGTCAGTCTGTGTCTAGACCCAGTACTGGGGGCAGTCACAGAGTGAGAGTAGAGTGTTCATCATCTATTCTAATCTAGCTGTTACTCACTGTCAGTCTGTGTCTAGACCCAGTACTGGGGGCAGTCACAGAGTGAGAGTAGAGAGTGTTCATCATCTATTCTAATCTAGCTGTTACTCACTGTCAGTCTGTGTCTAGACCCAGTACTGGGGGCAGTCACAGAGTGAGAGTAGAGTGTTCATCATCTATTCTAATCTAGCTGTTACTCACTGTCAGTCTGTGTCTAGACCCAGTACTGGGGGCAGTCACAGAGTGAGAGTAGAGTGTTCATCATCTATTCTAATCTAGCTGTTACTCACTGTCAGTCTGTGTCTAGACCCAGTACTGGGGGCAGTCACAGAGTGAGAGTAGAGTGTTCATCATCTATTCTAATCTAGCTGTTACTCACTGTCAGTCTGTGTCTAGACCCAGTACTGGGGGCAGTCACAGAGTGAGAGTAGAGAGTGTTCATCATCTATTCTAATCTAGCTGTTACTCACTGTCAGTCTGTGTCTAGACCCAGTACTGGGGGCAGTCACAGAGTGAGAGTAGAGAGTGTTCATCATCTATTCTAATCTAGCTGTTACTCACTGTCAGTCTGTGTCTAGACCCAGTACTGGGGGCAGTCACAGAGTGAGAGTAGAGAGTGTTCATCATCTATTCTAATCTAGCTGTTACTCACTGTCAGTCTGTGTCTAGACCCAGTACTGGGGGCAGTCACAGAGTGAGAGTAGAGTGTTCATCATCTATTCTAATCTAGCTGTTACTCACTGTCAGTCTGTGTCTAGACCCAGTACTGGGGGCAGTCACAGAGTGAGAGTAGAGTGTTCATCATCTATTCTAATCTAGCTGTTACTCACTGTCAGTCTGTGTCTAGACCCAGTACTGGGGGCAGTCACAGAGTGAGAGTAGAGTGTTCATCATCTATTCTAATCTAGCTGTTACTCACTGTCAGTCTGTGTCTAGACCCAGTACTGGGGGCAGTCACAGAGTGAGAGTAGAGAGTGTTCATCATCTATTCTAATCTAGCTGTTACTCACTGTCAGTCTGTGTCTAGACCCAGTACTGGGGGCAGTCACAGAGTGAGAGTAGAGAGTGTTCATCATCTATTCTAATCTAGCTGTTACTCACTGTCAGTCTGTGTCTAGACCCAGTACTGGGGGCAGTCACAGAGTGAGAGTAGAGTGTTCATCATCTATTCTAATCTAGCTGTTACTCACTGTCAGTCTGTGTCTAGACCCAGTACTGGGGGCAGTCACAGAGTGAGAGTAGAGTGTTCATCATCTATTCTAATCTAGCTGTTACTCACTGTCAGTCTGTGTCTAGACCCAGTACTGGGGGCAGTCACAGAGTGAGAGTAGAGTGTTCATCATCTATTCTAATCTAGCTGTTACTCACTGTCAGTCTGTGTCTAGACCCAGTACTGGGGGCAGTCACAGAGTGAGAGTAGAGAGTGTTCATCATCTATTCTAATCTAGCTGTTACTCACTGTCAGTCTGTGTCTAGACCCAGTACTGGGGGCAGTCACAGAGTGAGAGTAGAGAGTGTTCATCATCTATTCTAATCTAGCTGTTACTCACTGTCAGTCTGTGTCTAGACCCAGTACTGGGGGCAGTCACAGAGTGAGAGTAGAGAGTGTTCATCATCTATTCTAATCTAGCTGTTACTCACTGTCAGTCTGTGTCTAGACCCAGTACTGGGGGCAGTCACAGAGTGAGAGTAGAGAGTGTTCATCATCTATTCTAATCTAGCTGTTACTCACTGTCAGTCTGTGTCTAGACCCAGTACTGGGGGCAGTCACAGAGTGAGAGTAGAGAGTGTTCATCATCTATTCTAATCTAGCTGTTACTCACTGTCAGTCTGTGTCTAGACCCAGTACTGGGGGCAGTCACAGAGTGAGAGTAGAGTGTTCATCATCTATTCTAATCTAGCTGTTACTCACTGTCAGTCTGTGTCTAGACCCAGTACTGGGGGCAGTCACAGAGTGAGAGTAGAGTGTTCATCATCTATTCTAATCTAGCTGTTACTCACTGTCAGTCTGTGTCTAGACCCAGTACTGGGGGCAGTCACAGAGTGAGAGTAGAGTGTTCATCATCTATTCTAATCTAGCTGTTACTCACTGTCAGTCTGTGTCTAGACCCAGTACTGGGGGCAGTCACAGAGTGAGAGTAGAGTGTTCATCATCTATTCTAATCTAGCTGTTACTCACTGTCAGTCTGTGTCTAGACCCAGTACTGGGGGCAGTCACAGAGTGAGAGTAGAGTGTTCATCATCTATTCTAATCTAGCTGTTACTCACTGTCAGTCTGTGTCTAGACCCAGTACTGGGGGCAGTCACAGAGTGAGAGTAGAGTGTTCATCATCTATTCTAATCTAGCTGTTACTCACTGTCAGTCTGTGTCTAGACCCAGTACTGGGGGCAGTCACAGAGTGAGAGTAGAGTGTTCATCATCTATTCTAATCTAGCTGTTACTCACTGTCAGTCTGTGTCTAGACCCAGTACTGGGGGCAGTCACAGAGTGAGAGTAGAGAGTGTTCATCATCTATTCTAATCTAGCTGTTACTCACTGTCAGTCTGTGTCTAGACCCAGTACTGGGGGCAGTCACAGAGTGAGAGTAGAGAGTGTTCATCATCTATTCTAATCTAGCTGTTACTCACTGTCAGTCTGTGTCTAGACCCAGTACTGGGGGCAGTCACAGAGTGAGAGTAGAGAGTGTTCATCATCTATTCTAATCTAGCTGTTACTCACTGTCAGTCTGTGTCTAGACCCAGTACTGGGGGCAGTCACAGAGTGAGAGTAGAGTGTTCATCATCTATTCTAATCTAGCTGTTACTCACTGTCAGTCTGTGTCTAGACCCAGTACTGGGGGCAGTCACAGAGTGAGAGTAGAGAGTGTTCATCATCTATTCTAATCTAGCTGTTACTCACTGTCAGTCTGTGTCTAGACCCAGTACTGGGGGCAGTCACAGAGTGAGAGTAGAGAGTGTTCATCATCTATTCTAATCTAGCTGTTACTCACTGTCAGTCTGTGTCTAGACCCAGTACTGGGGGCAGTCACAGAGTGAGAGTAGAGAGTGTTCATCATCTATTCTAATCTAGCTGTTACTCACTGTCAGTCTGTGTCTAGACCCAGTACTGGGGGCAGTCACAGAGTGAGAGTAGAGTGTTCATCATCTATTCTAATCTAGCTGTTACTCACTGTCAGTCTGTGTCTAGACCCAGTACTGGGGGCAGTCACAGAGTGAGAGTAGAGAGTGTTCATCATCTATTCTAATCTAGCTGTTACTCACTGTCAGTCTGTGTCTAGACCCAGTACTGGGGGCAGTCACAGAGTGAGAGTAGAGTGTTCATCATCTATTCTAATCTAGCTGTTACTCACTGTCAGTCTGTGTCTAGACCCAGTACTGGGGGCAGTCACAGAGTGAGAGTAGAGTGTTCATCATCTATTCTAATCTAGCTGTTACTCACTGTCAGTCTGTGTCTAGACCCAGTACTGGGGGCAGTCACAGAGTGAGAGTAGAGTGTTCATCATCTATTCTAATCTAGCTGTTACTCACTGTCAGTCTGTGTCTAGACCCAGTACTGGGGGCAGTCACAGAGTGAGAGTAGAGAGTGTTCATCATCTATTCTAATCTAGCTGTTACTCACTGTCAGTCTGTGTCTAGACCCAGTACTGGGGGCAGTCACAGAGTGAGAGTAGAGAGTGTTCATCATCTATTCTAATCTAGCTGTTACTCACTGTCAGTCTGTGTCTAGACCCAGTACTGGGGGCAGTCACAGAGTGAGAGTAGAGAGTGTTCATCATCTATTCTAATCTAGCTGTTACTCACTGTCAGTCTGTGTCTAGACCCAGTACTGGGGGCAGTCACAGAGTGAGAGTAGAGAGTGTTCATCATCTATTCTAATCTAGCTGTTACTCACTGTCAGTCTGTGTCTAGACCCAGTACTGGGGGCAGTCACAGAGTGAGAGTAGAGAGTGTTCATCATCTATTCTAATCTAGCTGTTACTCACTGTCAGTCTGTGTCTAGACCCAGTACTGGGGGCAGTCACAGAGTGAGAGTAGAGAGTGTTCATCATCTATTCTAATCTAGCTGTTACTCACTGTCAGTCTGTGTCTAGACCCAGTACTGGGGGCAGTCACAGAGTGAGAGTAGAGAGTGTTCATCATCTATTCTAATCTAGCTGTTACTCACTGTCAGTCTGTGTCTAGACCCAGTACTGGGGGCAGTCACAGAGTGAGAGTAGAGAGTGTTCATCATCTATTCTAATCTAGCTGTTACTCACTGTCAGTCTGTGTCTAGACCCAGTACTGGGGGCAGTCACAGAGTGAGAGTAGAGAGTGTTCATCATCTATTCTAATCTAGCTGTTACTCACTGTCAGTCTGTGTCTAGACCCAGTACTGGGGGCAGTCACAGAGTGAGAGTAGAGAGTGTTCATCATCTATTCTAATCTAGCTGTTACTCACTGTCAGTCTGTGTCTAGACCCAGTACTGGGGGCAGTCACAGAGTGAGAGTAGAGAGTGTTCATCATCTATTCTAATCTAGCTGTTACTCACTGTCAGTCTGTGTCTAGACCCAGTACTGGGGGCAGTCACAGAGTGAGAGTAGAGAGTGTTCATCATCTATTCTAATCTAGCTGTTACTCACTGTCAGTCTGTGTCTAGACCCAGTACTGGGGGCAGTCACAGAGTGAGAGTAGAGAGTGTTCATCATCTATTCTAATCTAGCTGTTACTCACTGTCAGTCTGTGTCTAGACCCAGTACTGGGGGCAGTCACAGAGTGAGAGTAGAGAGTGTTCATCATCTATTCTAATCTAGCTGTTACTCACTGTCAGTCTGTGTCTAGACCCAGTACTGGGGGCAGTCACAGAGTGAGAGTAGAGAGTGTTCATCATCTATTCTAATCTAGCTGTTACTCACTGTCAGTCTGTGTCTAGACCCAGTACTGGGGGCAGTCACAGAGTGAGAGTAGAGAGTGTTCATCATCTATTCTAATCTAGCTGTTACTCACTGTCAGTCTGTGTCTAGACCCAGTACTGGGGGCAGTCACAGAGTGAGAGTAGAGAGTGTTCATCATCTATTCTAATCTAGCTGTTACTCACTGTCAGTCTGTGTCTAGACCCAGTACTGGGGGCAGTCACAGAGTGAGAGTAGAGAGTGTTCATCATCTATTCTAATCTAGCTGTTACTCACTGTCAGTCTGTGTCTAGACCCAGTACTGGGGGCAGTCACAGAGTGAGAGTAGAGAGTGTTCATCATCTATTCTAATCTAGCTGTTACTCACTGTCAGTCTGTGTCTAGACCCAGTACTGGGGGCAGTCACAGAGTGAGAGTAGAGAGTGTTCATCATCTATTCTAATCTAGCTGTTACTCACTGTCAGTCTGTGTCTAGACCCAGTACTGGGGGCAGTCACAGAGTGAGAGTAGAGAGTGTTCATCATCTATTCTAATCTAGCTGTTACTCACTGTCAGTCTGTGTCTAGACCCAGTACTGGGGGCAGTCACAGAGTGAGAGTAGAGAGTGTTCATCATCTATTCTAATCTAGCTGTTACTCACTGTCAGTCTGTGTCTAGACCCAGTACTGGGGGCAGTCACAGAGTGAGAGTAGAGAGTGTTCATCATCTATTCTAATCTAGCTGTTACTCACTGTCAGTCTGTGTCTAGACCCAGTACTGGGGGCAGTCACAGAGTGAGAGTAGAGAGTGTTCATCATCTATTCTAATCTAGCTGTTACTCACTGTCAGTCTGTGTCTAGACCCAGTACTGGGGGCAGTCACAGAGTGAGAGTAGAGAGTGTTCATCATCTATTCTAATCTAGCTGTTACTCACTGTCAGTCTGTGTCTAGACCCAGTACTGGGGGCAGTCACAGAGTGAGAGTAGAGTGTTCATCATCTATTCTAATCTAGCTGTTACTCACTGTCAGTCTGTGTCTAGACCCAGTACTGGGGGCAGTCACAGAGTGAGAGTAGAGAGTGTTCATCATCTATTCTAATCTAGCTGTTACTCACTGTCAGTCTGTGTCTAGACCCAGTACTGGGGGCAGTCACAGAGTGAGAGTAGAGAGTGTTCATCATCTATTCTAATCTAGCTGTTACTCACTGTCAGTCTGTGTCTAGACCCAGTACTGGGGGCAGTCACAGAGTGAGAGTAGAGAGTGTTCATCATCTATTCTAATCTAGCTGTTACTCACTGTCAGTCTGTGTCTAGACCCAGTACTGGGGGCAGTCACAGAGTGAGAGTAGAGAGTGTTCATCATCTATTCTAATCTAGCTGTTACTCACTGTCAGTCTGTGTCTAGACCCAGTACTGGGGGCAGTCACAGAGTGAGAGTAGAGAGTGTTCATCATCTATTCTAATCTAGCTGTTACTCACTGTCAGTCTGTGTCTAGACCCAGTACTGGGGGCAGTCACAGAGTGAGAGTAGAGAGTGTTCATCATCTATTCTAATCTAGCTGTTACTCACTGTCAGTCTGTGTCTAGACCCAGTACTGGGGGCAGTCACAGAGTGAGAGTAGAGAGTGTTCATCATCTATTCTAATCTAGCTGTTACTCACTGTCAGTCTGTGTCTAGACCCAGTACTGGGGGCAGTCACAGAGTGAGAGTAGAGAGTGTTCATCATCTATTCTAATCTAGCTGTTACTCACTGTCAGTCTGTGTCTAGACCCAGTACTGGGGGCAGTCACAGAGTGAGAGTAGAGAGTGTTCATCATCTATTCTAATCTAGCTGTTACTCACTGTCAGTCTGTGTCTAGACCCAGTACTGGGGGCAGTCACAGAGTGAGAGTAGAGTGTTCATCATCTATTCTAATCTAGCTGTTACTCACTGTCAGTCTGTGTCTAGACCCAGTACTGGGGGCAGTCACAGAGTGAGAGTAGAGAGTGTTCATCATCTATTCTAATCTAGCTGTTACTCACTGTCAGTCTGTGTCTAGACCCAGTACTGGGGGCAGTCACAGAGTGAGAGTAGAGAGTGTTCATCATCTATTCTAATCTAGCTGTTACTCACTGTCAGTCTGTGTCTAGACCCAGTACTGGGGGCAGTCACAGAGTGAGAGTAGAGAGTGTTCATCATCTATTCTAATCTAGCTGTTACTCACTGTCAGTCTGTGTCTAGACCCAGTACTGGGGGCAGTCACAGAGTGAGAGTAGAGAGTGTTCATCATCTATTCTAATCTAGCTGTTACTCACTGTCAGTCTGTGTCTAGACCCAGTACTGGGGGCAGTCACAGAGTGAGAGTAGAGAGTGTTCATCATCTATTCTAATCTAGCTGTTACTCACTGTCAGTCTGTGTCTAGACCCAGTACTGGGGGCAGTCACAGAGTGAGAGTAGAGAGTGTTCATCATCTATTCTAATCTAGCTGTTACTCACTGTCAGTCTGTGTCTAGACCCAGTACTGGGGGCAGTCACAGAGTGAGAGTAGAGAGTGTTCATCATCTATTCTAATCTAGCTGTTACTCACTGTCAGTCTGTGTCTAGACCCAGTACTGGGGGCAGTCACAGAGTGAGAGTAGAGAGTGTTCATCATCTATTCTAATCTAGCTGTTACTCACTGTCAGTCTGTGTCTAGACCCAGTACTGGGGGCAGTCACAGAGTGAGAGTAGAGAGTGTTCATCATCTATTCTAATCTAGCTGTTACTCACTGTCAGTCTGTGTCTAGACCCAGTACTGGGGGCAGTCACAGAGTGAGAGTAGAGAGTGTTCATCATCTATTCTAATCTAGCTGTTACTCACTGTCAGTCTGTGTCTAGACCCAGTACTGGGGGCAGTCACAGAGTGAGAGTAGAGAGTGTTCATCATCTATTCTAATCTAGCTGTTACTCACTGTCAGTCTGTGTCTAGACCCAGTACTGGGGGCAGTCACAGAGTGAGAGTAGAGAGTGTTCATCATCTATTCTAATCTAGCTGTTACTCACTGTCAGTCTGTGTCTAGACCCAGTACTGGGGGCAGTCACAGAGTGAGAGTAGAGAGTGTTCATCATCTATTCTAATCTAGCTGTTACTCACTGTCAGTCTGTGTCTAGACCCAGTACTGGGGGCAGTCACAGAGTGAGAGTAGAGAGTGTTCATCATCTATTCTAATCTAGCTGTTACTCACTGTCAGTCTGTGTCTAGACCCAGTACTGGGGGCAGTCACAGAGTGAGAGTAGAGAGTGTTCATCATCTATTCTAATCTAGCTGTTACTCACTGTCAGTCTGTGTCTAGACCCAGTACTGGGGGCAGTCACAGAGTGAGAGTAGAGAGTGTTCATCATCTATTCTAATCTAGCTGTTACTCACTGTCAGTCTGTGTCTAGACCCAGTACTGGGGGCAGTCACAGAGTGAGAGTAGAGAGTGTTCATCATCTATTCTAATCTAGCTGTTACTCACTGTCAGTCTGTGTCTAGACCCAGTACTGGGGGCAGTCACAGAGTGAGAGTAGAGAGTGTTCATCATCTATTCTAATCTAGCTGTTACTCACTGTCAGTCTGTGTCTAGACCCAGTACTGGGGGCAGTCACAGAGTGAGAGTAGAGAGTGTTCATCATCTATTCTAATCTAGCTGTTACTCACTGTCAGTCTGTGTCTAGACCCAGTACTGGGGGCAGTCACAGAGTGAGAGTAGAGAGTGTTCATCATCTATTCTAATCTAGCTGTTACTCACTGTCAGTCTGTGTCTAGACCCAGTACTGGGGGCAGTCACAGAGTGAGAGTAGAGAGTGTTCATCATCTATTCTAATCTAGCTGTTACTCACTGTCAGTCTGTGTCTAGACCCAGTACTGGGGGCAGTCACAGAGTGAGAGTAGAGAGTGTTCATCATCTATTCTAATCTAGCTGTTACTCACTGTCAGTCTGTGTCTAGACCCAGTACTGGGGGCAGTCACAGAGTGAGAGTAGAGAGTGTTCATCATCTATTCTAATCTAGCTGTTACTCACTGTCAGTCTGTGTCTAGACCCAGTACTGGGGGCAGTCACAGAGTGAGAGTAGAGAGTGTTCATCATCTATTCTAATCTAGCTGTTACTCACTGTCAGTCTGTGTCTAGACCCAGTACTGGGGGCAGTCACAGAGTGAGAGTAGAGAGTGTTCATCATCTATTCTAATCTAGCTGTTACTCACTGTCAGTCTGTGTCTAGACCCAGTACTGGGGGCAGTCACAGAGTGAGAGTAGAGAGTGTTCATCATCTATTCTAATCTAGCTGTTACTCACTGTCAGTCTGTGTCTAGACCCAGTACTGGGGGCAGTCACAGAGTGAGAGTAGAGAGTGTTCATCATCTATTCTAATCTAGCTGTTACTCACTGTCAGTCTGTGTCTAGACCCAGTACTGGGGGCAGTCACAGAGTGAGAGTAGAGAGTGTTCATCATCTATTCTAATCTAGCTGTTACTCACTGTCAGTCTGTGTCTAGACCCAGTACTGGGGGCAGTCACAGAGTGAGAGTAGAGAGTGTTCATCATCTATTCTAATCTAGCTGTTACTCACTGTCAGTCTGTGTCTAGACCCAGTACTGGGGGCAGTCACAGAGTGAGAGTAGAGAGTGTTCATCATCTATTCTAATCTAGCTGTTACTCACTGTCAGTCTGTGTCTAGACCCAGTACTGGGGGCAGTCACAGAGTGAGAGTAGAGAGTGTTCATCATCTATTCTAATCTAGCTGTTACTCACTGTCAGTCTGTGTCTAGACCCAGTACTGGGGGCAGTCACAGAGTGAGAGTAGAGAGTGTTCATCATCTATTCTAATCTAGCTGTTACTCACTGTCAGTCTGTGTCTAGACCCAGTACTGGGGGCAGTCACAGAGTGAGAGTAGAGAGTGTTCATCATCTATTCTAATCTAGCTGTTACTCACTGTCAGTCTGTGTCTAGACCCAGTACTGGGGGCAGTCACAGAGTGAGAGTAGAGAGTGTTCATCATCTATTCTAATCTAGCTGTTACTCACTGTCAGTCTGTGTCTAGACCCAGTACTGGGGGCAGTCACAGAGTGAGAGTAGAGAGTGTTCATCATCTATTCTAATCTAGCTGTTACTCACTGTCAGTCTGTGTCTAGACCCAGTACTGGGGGCAGTCACAGAGTGAGAGTAGAGAGTGTTCATCATCTATTCTAATCTAGCTGTTACTCACTGTCAGTCTGTGTCTAGACCCAGTACTGGGGGCAGTCACAGAGTGAGAGTAGAGAGTGTTCATCATCTATTCTAATCTAGCTGTTACTCACTGTCAGTCTGTGTCTAGACCCAGTACTGGGGGCAGTCACAGAGTGAGAGTAGAGAGTGTTCATCATCTATTCTAATCTAGCTGTTACTCACTGTCAGTCTGTGTCTAGACCCAGTACTGGGGGCAGTCACAGAGTGAGAGTAGAGAGTGTTCATCATCTATTCTAATCTAGCTGTTACTCACTGTCAGTCTGTGTCTAGACCCAGTACTGGGGGCAGTCACAGAGTGAGAGTAGAGAGTGTTCATCATCTATTCTAATCTAGCTGTTACTCACTGTCAGTCTGTGTCTAGACCCAGTACTGGGGGCAGTCACAGAGTGAGAGTAGAGAGTGTTCATCATCTATTCTAATCTAGCTGTTACTCACTGTCAGTCTGTGTCTAGACCCAGTACTGGGGGCAGTCACAGAGTGAGAGTAGAGAGTGTTCATCATCTATTCTAATCTAGCTGTTACTCACTGTCAGTCTGTGTCTAGACCCAGTACTGGGGGCAGTCACAGAGTGAGAGTAGAGAGTGTTCATCATCTATTCTAATCTAGCTGTTACTCACTGTCAGTCTGTGTCTAGACCCAGTACTGGGGGCAGTCACAGAGTGAGAGTAGAGAGTGTTCATCATCTATTCTAATCTAGCTGTTACTCACTGTCAGTCTGTGTCTAGACCCAGTACTGGGGGCAGTCACAGAGTGAGAGTAGAGAGTGTTCATCATCTATTCTAATCTAGCTGTTACTCACTGTCAGTCTGTGTCTAGACCCAGTACTGGGGGCAGTCACAGAGTGAGAGTAGAGAGTGTTCATCATCTATTCTAATCTAGCTGTTACTCACTGTCAGTCTGTGTCTAGACCCAGTACTGGGGGCAGTCACAGAGTGAGAGTAGAGAGTGTTCATCATCTATTCTAATCTAGCTGTTACTCACTGTCAGTCTGTGTCTAGACCCAGTACTGGGGGCAGTCACAGAGTGAGAGTAGAGAGTGTTCATCATCTATTCTAATCTAGCTGTTACTCACTGTCAGTCTGTGTCTAGACCCAGTACTGGGGGCAGTCACAGAGTGAGAGTAGAGAGTGTTCATCATCTATTCTAATCTAGCTGTTACTCACTGTCAGTCTGTGTCTAGACCCAGTACTGGGGGCAGTCACAGAGTGAGAGTAGAGAGTGTTCATCATCTATTCTAATCTAGCTGTTACTCACTGTCAGTCTGTGTCTAGACCCAGTACTGGGGGCAGTCACAGAGTGAGAGTAGAGAGTGTTCATCATCTATTCTAATCTAGCTGTTACTCACTGTCAGTCTGTGTCTAGACCCAGTACTGGGGGCAGTCACAGAGTGAGAGTAGAGAGTGTTCATCATCTATTCTAATCTAGCTGTTACTCACTGTCAGTCTGTGTCTAGACCCAGTACTGGGGGCAGTCACAGAGTGAGAGTAGAGAGTGTTCATCATCTATTCTAATCTAGCTGTTACTCACTGTCAGTCTGTGTCTAGACCCAGTACTGGGGGCAGTCACAGAGTGAGAGTAGAGAGTGTTCATCATCTATTCTAATCTAGCTGTTACTCACTGTCAGTCTGTGTCTAGACCCAGTACTGGGGGCAGTCACAGAGTGAGAGTAGAGAGTGTTCATCATCTATTCTAATCTAGCTGTTACTCACTGTCAGTCTGTGTCTAGACCCAGTACTGGGGGCAGTCACAGAGTGAGAGTAGAGAGTGTTCATCATCTATTCTAATCTAGCTGTTACTCACTGTCAGTCTGTGTCTAGACCCAGTACTGGGGGCAGTCACAGAGTGAGAGTAGAGAGTGTTCATCATCTATTCTAATCTAGCTGTTACTCACTGTCAGTCTGTGTCTAGACCCAGTACTGGGGGCAGTCACAGAGTGAGAGTAGAGAGTGTTCATCATCTATTCTAATCTAGCTGTTACTCACTGTCAGTCTGTGTGTCTAGACCCAGTACTGGGGGCAGTCACAGAGTGAGAGTAGAGAGTGTTCATCATCTATTCTAATCTAGCTGTTACTCACTGTCAGTCTGTGTCTAGACCCAGTACTGGGGGCAGTCACAGAGTGAGAGTAGAGTGTTCATCATCTATTCTAATCTAGCTGTTACTCACTGTCAGTCTGTGTCTAGACCCAGTACTGGGGGCAGTCACAGAGTGAGAGTAGAGAGTGTTCATCATCTATTCTAATCTAGCTGTTACTCACTGTCAGTCTGTGTCTAGACCCAGTACTGGGGGCAGTCACAGAGTGAGAGTAGAGAGTGTTCATCATCTATTCTAATCTAGCTGTTACTCACTGTCAGTCTGTGTCTAGACCCAGTACTGGGGGCAGTCACAGAGTGAGAGTAGAGTGTTCATCATCTATTCTAATCTAGCTGTTACTCACTGTCAGTCTGTGTCTAGACCCAGTACTGGGGGCAGTCACAGAGTGAGAGTAGAGAGTGTTCATCATCTATTCTAATCTAGCTGTTACTCACTGTCAGTCTGTGTCTAGACCCAGTACTGGGGGCAGTCACAGAGTGAGAGTAGAGAGTGTTCATCATCTATTCTAATCTAGCTGTTACTCACTGTCAGTCTGTGTCTAGACCCAGTACTGGGGGCAGTCACAGAGTGAGAGTAGAGAGTGTTCATCATCTATTCTAATCTAGCTGTTACTCACTGTCAGTCTGTGTCTAGACCCAGTACTGGGGGCAGTCACAGAGTGAGAGTAGAGAGTGTTCATCATCTATTCTAATCTAGCTGTTACTCACTGTCAGTCTGTGTCTAGACCCAGTACTGGGGGCAGTCACAGAGTGAGAGTAGAGAGTGTTCATCATCTATTCTAATCTAGCTGTTACTCACTGTCAGTCTGTGTCTAGACCCAGTACTGGGGGCAGTCACAGAGTGAGAGTAGAGAGTGTTCATCATCTATTCTAATCTAGCTGTTACTCACTGTCAGTCTGTGTCTAGACCCAGTACTGGGGGCAGTCACAGAGTGAGAGTAGAGAGTGTTCATCATCTATTCTAATCTAGCTGTTACTCACTGTCAGTCTGTGTCTAGACCCAGTACTGGGGGCAGTCACAGAGTGAGAGTAGAGAGTGTTCATCATCTATTCTAATCTAGCTGTTACTCACTGTCAGTCTGTGTCTAGACCCAGTACTGGGGGCAGTCACAGAGTGAGAGTAGAGAGTGTTCATCATCTATTCTAATCTAGCTGTTACTCACTGTCAGTCTGTGTCTAGACCCAGTACTGGGGGCAGTCACAGAGTGAGAGTAGAGAGTGTTCATCATCTATTCTAATCTAGCTGTTACTCACTGTCAGTCTGTGTCTAGACCCAGTACTGGGGGCAGTCACAGAGTGAGAGTAGAGAGTGTTCATCATCTATTCTAATCTAGCTGTTACTCACTGTCAGTCTGTGTCTAGACCCAGTACTGGGGGCAGTCACAGAGTGAGAGTAGAGAGTGTTCATCATCTATTCTAATCTAGCTGTTACTCACTGTCAGTCTGTGTCTAGACCCAGTACTGGGGGCAGTCACAGAGTGAGAGTAGAGAGTGTTCATCATCTATTCTAATCTAGCTGTTACTCACTGTCAGTCTGTGTCTAGACCCAGTACTGGGGGCAGTCACAGAGTGAGAGTAGAGAGTGTTCATCATCTATTCTAATCTAGCTGTTACTCACTGTCAGTCTGTGTCTAGACCCAGTACTGGGGGCAGTCACAGAGTGAGAGTAGAGAGTGTTCATCATCTATTCTAATCTAGCTGTTACTCACTGTCAGTCTGTGTCTAGACCCAGTACTGGGGGCAGTCACAGAGTGAGAGTAGAGAGTGTTCATCATCTATTCTAATCTAGCTGTTACTCACTGTCAGTCTGTGTCTAGACCCAGTACTGGGGGCAGTCACAGAGTGAGAGTAGAGAGTGTTCATCATCTATTCTAATCTAGCTGTTACTCACTGTCAGTCTGTGTCTAGACCCAGTACTGGGGGCAGTCACAGAGTGAGAGTAGAGAGTGTTCATCATCTATTCTAATCTAGCTGTTACTCACTGTCAGTCTGTGTCTAGACCCAGTACTGGGGGCAGTCACAGAGTGAGAGTAGAGAGTGTTCATCATCTATTCTAATCTAGCTGTTACTCACTGTCAGTCTGTGTCTAGACCCAGTACTGGGGGCAGTCACAGAGTGAGAGTAGAGAGTGTTCATCATCTATTCTAATCTAGCTGTTACTCACTGTCAGTCTGTGTCTAGACCCAGTACTGGGGGCAGTCACAGAGTGAGAGTAGAGAGTGTTCATCATCTATTCTAATCTAGCTGTTACTCACTGTCAGTCTGTGTCTAGACCCAGTACTGGGGGCAGTCACAGAGTGAGAGTAGAGAGTGTTCATCATCTATTCTAATCTAGCTGTTACTCACTGTCAGTCTGTGTCTAGACCCAGTACTGGGGGCAGTCACAGAGTGAGAGTAGAGAGTGTTCATCATCTATTCTAATCTAGCTGTTACTCACTGTCAGTCTGTGTCTAGACCCAGTACTGGGGGCAGTCACAGAGTGAGAGTAGAGAGTGTTCATCATCTATTCTAATCTAGCTGTTACTCACTGTCAGTCTGTGTCTAGACCCAGTACTGGGGGCAGTCACAGAGTGAGAGTAGAGAGTGTGTTCATCATCTATTCTAATCTAGCTGTTACTCACTGTCAGTCTGTGTCTAGACCCAGTACTGGGGGCAGTCACAGAGTGAGAGTAGAGAGTGTTCATCATCTATTCTAATCTAGCTGTTACTCACTGTCAGTCTGTGTCTAGACCCAGTACTGGGGGCAGTCACAGAGTGAGAGTAGAGTGTTCATCATCTATTCTAATCTAGCTGTTACTCACTGTCAGTCTGTGTCTAGACCCAGTACTGGGGGCAGTCACAGAGTGAGAGTAGAGAGTGTTCATCATCTATTCTAATCTAGCTGTTACTCACTGTCAGTCTGTGTCTAGACCCAGTACTGGGGGCAGTCACAGAGTGAGAGTAGAGAGTGTTCATCATCTATTCTAATCTAGCTGTTACTCACTGTCAGTCTGTGTCTAGACCCAGTACTGGGGGCAGTCACAGAGTGAGAGTAGAGAGTGTTCATCATCTATTCTAATCTAGCTGTTACTCACTGTCAGTCTGTGTCTAGACCCAGTACTGGGGGCAGTCACAGAGTGAGAGTAGAGAGTGTTCATCATCTATTCTAATCTAGCTGTTACTCACTGTCAGTCTGTGTCTAGACCCAGTACTGGGGGCAGTCACAGAGTGAGAGTAGAGAGTGTTCATCATCTATTCTAATCTAGCTGTTACTCACTGTCAGTCTGTGTCTAGACCCAGTACTGGGGGCAGTCACAGAGTGAGAGTAGAGAGTGTTCATCATCTATTCTAATCTAGCTGTTACTCACTGTCAGTCTGTGTCTAGACCCAGTACTGGGGGCAGTCACAGAGTGAGAGTAGAGAGTGTTCATCATCTATTCTAATCTAGCTGTTACTCACTGTCAGTCTGTGTCTAGACCCAGTACTGGGGGCAGTCACAGAGTGAGAGTAGAGAGTGTTCATCATCTATTCTAATCTAGCTGTTACTCACTGTCAGTCTGTGTCTAGACCCAGTACTGGGGGCAGTCACAGAGTGAGAGTAGAGAGTGTTCATCATCTATTCTAATCTAGCTGTTACTCACTGTCAGTCTGTGTCTAGACCCAGTACTGGGGGCAGTCACAGAGTGAGAGTAGAGAGTGTTCATCATCTATTCTAATCTAGCTGTTACTCACTGTCAGTCTGTGTCTAGACCCAGTACTGGGGGCAGTCACAGAGTGAGAGTAGAGAGTGTTCATCATCTATTCTAATCTAGCTGTTACTCACTGTCAGTCTGTGTCTAGACCCAGTACTGGGGGCAGTCACAGAGTGAGAGTAGAGAGTGTTCATCATCTATTCTAATCTAGCTGTTACTCACTGTCAGTCTGTGTCTAGACCCAGTACTGGGGGCAGTCACAGAGTGAGAGTAGAGAGTGTTCATCATCTATTCTAATCTAGCTGTTACTCACTGTCAGTCTGTGTCTAGACCCAGTACTGGGGGCAGTCACAGAGTGAGAGTAGAGAGTGTTCATCATCTATTCTAATCTAGCTGTTACTCACTGTCAGTCTGTGTCTAGACCCAGTACTGGGGGCAGTCACAGAGTGAGAGTAGAGAGTGTTCATCATCTATTCTAATCTAGCTGTTACTCACTGTCAGTCTGTGTCTAGACCCAGTACTGGGGGCAGTCACAGAGTGAGAGTAGAGAGTGTTCATCATCTATTCTAATCTAGCTGTTACTCACTGTCAGTCTGTGTCTAGACCCAGTACTGGGGGCAGTCACAGAGTGAGAGTAGAGAGTGTTCATCATCTATTCTAATCTAGCTGTTACTCACTGTCAGTCTGTGTCTAGACCCAGTACTGGGGGCAGTCACAGAGTGAGAGTAGAGAGTGTTCATCATCTATTCTAATCTAGCTGTTACTCACTGTCAGTCTGTGTCTAGACCCAGTACTGGGGGCAGTCACAGAGTGAGAGTAGAGAGTGTTCATCATCTATTCTAATCTAGCTGTTACTCACTGTCAGTCTGTGTCTAGACCCAGTACTGGGGGCAGTCACAGAGTGAGAGTAGAGAGTGTTCATCATCTATTCTAATCTAGCTGTTACTCACTGTCAGTCTGTGTCTAGACCCAGTACTGGGGGCAGTCACAGAGTGAGAGTAGAGAGTGTTCATCATCTATTCTAATCTAGCTGTTACTCACTGTCAGTCTGTGTCTAGACCCAGTACTGGGGGCAGTCACAGAGTGAGAGTAGAGAGTGTTCATCATCTATTCTAATCTAGCTGTTACTCACTGTCAGTCTGTGTCTAGACCCAGTACTGGGGGCAGTCACAGAGTGAGAGTAGAGAGTGTTCATCATCTATTCTAATCTAGCTGTTACTCACTGTCAGTCTGTGTCTAGACCCAGTACTGGGGGCAGTCACAGAGTGAGAGTAGAGAGTGTTCATCATCTATTCTAATCTAGCTGTTACTCACTGTCAGTCTGTGTCTAGACCCAGTACTGGGGGCAGTCACAGAGTGAGAGTAGAGAGTGTTCATCATCTATTCTAATCTAGCTGTTACTCACTGTCAGTCTGTGTCTAGACCCAGTACTGGGGGCAGTCACAGAGTGAGAGTAGAGAGTGTTCATCATCTATTCTAATCTAGCTGTTACTCACTGTCAGTCTGTGTCTAGACCCAGTACTGGGGGCAGTCACAGAGTGAGAGTAGAGAGTGTTCATCATCTATTCTAATCTAGCTGTTACTCACTGTCAGTCTGTGTCTAGACCCAGTACTGGGGGCAGTCACAGAGTGAGAGTAGAGAGTGTTCATCATCTATTCTAATCTAGCTGTTACTCACTGTCAGTCTGTGTCTAGACCCAGTACTGGGGGCAGTCACAGAGTGAGAGTAGAGAGTGTTCATCATCTATTCTAATCTAGCTGTTACTCACTGTCAGTCTGTGTCTAGACCCAGTACTGGGGCACAATTACTATTAGTTTTCACATTTTTGACATCTGCGGTCGTATTACTCCTAGAACTATGAGGTTTGTTCCGCTATCGTCTCCACTATCGTTCTAGCGCTCTAGTGAAAACAAGTAGTTGTACATACACTGTACAATGGGAAACTTCAATTTGCTATGATGATATTTCAAACACCTAGCCACAAAATATGCCAAAGAATGAGAAAAAGACCCAACTTTGAAAACCGCCTACTGTCTTCTCGATATGTCTTAGATTAGACCCAGTAACTGGGGCGCTGTACTCCTTTTTTTTGAAATTTTGACATCAACTGCAGGTATGTCAACATCAGGCATTTGGCAGGTATGAAATTGTACTCATGGTAATTTGTTGTGCTCCAAATCGTTTTTTTTTAAGTCAACAATCGGTGAAACAATCCATCGTGATCAACTCCACAGTACACTCTCGGAAACGGGTGCAGCAGTAGATCCATAGATCATTTGGTCAACTACTGTAGAGAAAGCACTGGTTACGGGCGCCGCAGCGAGTGCAGGTAGTATGCTTTTACCATGTGATATGCAGTAATCTAGTGTAACTATTACTTTATATCTAGAATCTTGAACAAATCTGGACTCAGATGCACTCTTTTAATTTAAAATCTTGTTGATTAAAAACAATTTGATTTTCTTTTTGTTATTAGATTGCTTTTCCACCTGACTGTCATTGCTGATTACAATGTAATTGACAGTAACTATGATGTTAGCAAGGCTGTTTCGGTTTGCTGGCTCTGAGTCATGCACAACCAATCTATGGAAAAATCATCACTTGAAGTCAAGACAATGGAGATGGAAGTCTACTTCCCAAGGGATAAAGGGTGAAAGACCTTTAAGTGCATCCCAACTACTTGGACTCAACCCAATCTTAACGTCATTTACATGTAGACAAATATCTTTTGCGACTTCCCTATCGCAAGGTGTTAATATTAACAGAAAACCGGCCAGACACCATCGTCAACATATAAATGTAGCCAGCATCCTTGACAGTGTCTTCGAGACAAAGTTGAAGACTGAGCAACAGAGTAGTGAAAACAAGGATGTCCATAGGTACCCTAACTCAACCCCAAGAAGAAAGTTCCTCTCTGACTCAGTTGAATATAGATCATCAAGTCTTGAGATTTTTAAACTTCAAGAGCAGAGATGTGAGGATGAGGATCTCAAAAGGATAAAAGACTTTGTTGAAAATACTTCAAGGAAAATCTCGTCTTATTCATCATCTGAATTAATGAACATTCTCAGTAGTTTAAGTCGAGCCCCAACAAGCAAGATTTCCTCAGATTTCTTCAGTGTGGCTCTATTAGATTTATCCAGCTATGCATGTGGGCATTTGAGTGATTGTACACCAGAAGAATTTGTCAATATCTTAGTTGCTTTGTATAAAATGCATGCAGAACTGTCTAATCAAGAGTTAACAACCATTGAGCAAGAATGCAATAAGAGGCTCACATCGTGGGACGTTAATACAATGCTCTTTGTCTCTGATTGGTGGATCATCACACGACGCAAGCCAATGACGTTTCATAATGAAGCACTGAAGACTTTGAGCACCAAATTAGAGCATCTGACATTACAGAACATCATTCAGGTTTTCTATTTGGTAGGTGAATGGCAATACATCCCTTCTGAGGAATTCTTTCAGGAACTGGCTGATTTTGTGGAGCGACATATAGATAGTTTATCCTGGAACGAGATTGGGGTTATCTGTAATGCATTCTTGAAGTCTAGATCCCGTATTCTATCCCGATCACTCCAGCAAGCCATTAGCCCCAGAGTCTCAAAGGATCTCCAGAACAACGCCCTGGACCACTACAACCTCATCTCTACCATTCGCTTCTTCTCCCGTTCCTACTTCCATGACTGGAACCTCTTTGAAGAAATTGCTCATAGCGTAACCCCTCGCATCCAAGACATGGCCTTCCTTGCCCCACCTCACATAGCAGCAGCTTTTGCCAAAGTGCGTCATTTCAACCAACCCCTCATGGATGCCATTGCAGACCAGGCTTTCCAAACAGCAGACTACATCCGCTTCAAAGACATCTGGTTGCTACTCTGGGCTTTTTGCCGACTTAATTATCAACCTGTGAATTCCAAGCAGTTCTTTCAGGGTCTCATTTATCAGATGCTATGCAAACCAGAGCAAGTGTCCCAGCCGTTTCTATTCTTAAAGAGTCTTGTATCATTGACATTTATTGAGCAATATCCGACTGCCCTGATCGACCAGGCCTTCAGCTCTGAGTGTCTGCACAATTGCAAAGGTAATTTTTTTATTCAAATTAAGTCGGCAACAATCACCCTCTTGAATCTAGAAGTCTTGAGTATAAAGATGCAGATGAGAAAGTTATTTTTATTTGACAAATGTTTGAAATCAAATTCAAATGATGCACAACATGTTACTGTACGCGATAATTCACATACCATCAGGGGTAGCATCTTTTCATTTGATCCTCTTTCACATTTACAATAAGTAATTAGTCATTAATCAATCAATCAAATTCTGTATGACTGTCATTTATTGTTATTATTAATAATAACTGTTATAATAAATACACATATTTGTTTTGTTTTTGGTTTTTTTTGCAGAAAAATGCCCCCAAGAAGTGCACAAGCTTCTGTATGTCTTGGATTGTTCAGTTGCCATTGAGCATCCAGAGTACAGTGGAAATCGTTTACCTCAGGTAAAAAAAAAACCCATTATAAACAACGAATTATAAGGACACGTGTAGGTGAAGAATCTGCTTCAAAACCGTTTCTCTCAAGAAAGTCAATCTTAACTTGAAGATTTGATGGGTGGAAAGTCTTGACTAGATTATAAACAACCCTAAACTTGATTTTTGTTCAAAAATTACCAGTAATTTGTTGACTAAAACTTACACTATGTATAGAGCTCAGAGTGACTCATGTTATACCAAAGAAGTAACGGCTAGTGACCTGGGCTCAGTTTCATGGCTCTGCTTACCGCCGAATTCTGCGCTTGCGATCACCATTCTCCGCTTACGATCACCATTCTCCGCTTACAGGGCAAGCACCGAATTTCTGCACTAGCTGTGTAAGCGTAGAATGCCTAGTAACGTGGACTACGCAAGTGCAGAAGTAAAAATTCCATGCTAACCCGTGAAATACGTTTGATGTAAGCTTGGAATTCCCTGCTTCCGTAAGCGCCGATTCTTTGCTTACGGTAAGCATAGCCATTAAATTGGGCCCTGAAATTTACCCATGCCTTGATTCAGTTGGATTTCTAGATGATTTTCTGGCAACTCTGGTAAATTTTTTGTTTTTGTTTTTGTTTTGTTTTTTTACCCGCAGGAATTTATTGATAGATTCTGGCAGAGCCCACATGGCTCTACAAAGGAGGTTTACAAGAAGATACCAGGTCTAGCGTTAGTGATGGAAGGATTGCAAGGTATTCTGGGAGGACCGGAGTATCTTAAAGCCCATCCAATATTGCCGCATATTAGGACACCCCTTGGTAAGTGGAATAGAACATTCCATTTCATAATACGCACTTCAAAAATGATATCTAACAGTGTTTGCTTTTGTTGAGCTGGTTGGTCATTTATTATTGGAATTATTTGGAGCTGTTTTTCACAACTTTTAGTCCATTTCAACCTTTGAAATAACCTTTTTTCATGTGTGTTATTTTTGGCTTCTGCAATATTAGTATTTACAATTAATTGTCAAGTATACTGTGTGCATGTGAGAGAACACTGTTGGCATTGTTTATTTCTTTGTTATGTTTTAATTGATTTGCAGATATTGAAGTGAATCTAGATAGCTCTTCTAAACCAATGAAAATGAATTCAATGTCATCAGGAGTTTCTAGTCTAAACACTAAGACTGAGATGCCAAAAGACAACATTCAGAGGTAAGCTGTTTAAGCCCTTTAAAGACCATTTATTTCTGTATGATCATTACCCTGTGCCCAGACATTGCAAATTTTGTTCATTTTTTACTCAATGTTTTCAGGATGAATGTCTGGAAAAACAAGAACTGAAACATAATTATATGGGGTTTTTTTTAATTGTAGATTTTATGTCAACATGGAAATCATATAATTTGTTTTTTTACCCTTACACCGATGTGTGTTAAGCACTGTATACTCAGTACTTACCCGAGTTAAAAAAAAAAAAAAATAATCCACAGGCAAATCACTCGGGTGGGATTTGAACCCACAACCTTTGCATTGCTAGAGCAGATGTCTTACCACTAGACCACCGAGCTAGCCAGATGGCTAGAGGCAGTTAGAATCGTTAGGAAATCATTTGAAAATTTCAATTCAGGACATGAGCATTACTTTGAGAGTTTGGTTGAGTGGAAGGTGGTCAAATCTTGTAGCCGTTTGTGGCCGCTATGGGCATTTTGGTACAAGCCGCTCGCGGCCGCTATGGTCTCTAAAAGGTTAAACCTACTGAACCTCTCCAATTGAATTCCTCAAACTGTAGAGACAGTTGTTAATGATACGCATGTTACATGGTTTGGGGCAAGCTTTCGTAAAGCAACCTACCTCCAGATGAGCAAACCCTGGTACCAATGAGTTATACATTCATTCAAATTGTGTATGGGTGTTCGCCATCTCTAATGTACCTATGCAAAAGCTTGCCCGAATCATGTTACATAACAACTGTCATTATAGTCTGAGGAATTCAAATTTAAGAAGTAACTTGTGACTAAGCAAGTCAGTATACCAGACATTATTCAAATCTAACTAGCAGTGCGGACAGAGTAGTGAAGCACTGTAGTACAAGGCAAATCAAACACAGATACTCAAAACAGTTAACCATTCGTTGGATGCAAACATTAACTACATATTGGGGATTGGTTGTGTGTTTATTCGTAGGTTGGCAGTTCTCTTTTCCCCCAAAGCTCATTATCGTCTTCGTTCAAGAGATCTACTTGGTGTTCATGTTATGAAGAGACGACAGCTAAGGAAAATCGGCTACAGAATCGTGGAGGTGAGTTGGGAAGTAATAAAAAATAAAAAAATGCAGTTGTTATTTAGCGCTTTATCACATCTGATGGGTGTCTCAAAGTGCTGAGTACTTTTCCTACAAGGTATGTGGAGCTACGTTTTGAAGTATGAGACCTATTCCTTTACATAGCACCATGTAATGGTTTACAAGGTGCTGTGATGCAATATACAGCCAATCAAACCAGGAACACAGGGGGAACCCCTTTTCTTTACGCTAAGTGCACCGGTTTGTTTTACGTACATTACACAACACACAGGACCTACAGCTTTACTTCCCATCCGAAGGACGAAGCAATAATGGTTAAGTGTCTTGCTTAAGGACACAAGTGTCACGACTGGGACTCGAACCCACACTCTGCTGATCAGAAACACCAAAACTTGAGTTCGGTGCTCTTATCCGCTCGGCCATGACATGAGTTGGGAATTTAATCCTTACTCTCTTAGTCTTATTGAGTCTCCTTCAATCTTAGTCAATCTTATCTTTTTCAATTCAATTCAATATTATCTTCAAACAATCAGATCAACTATCATGTCGTCTTGACATGCCTGAAAGCTGAAAGCATGGAATGTAACAGTGAAAAGTTTACTCCAGCAAGAAATTCAGCTGAACTCCACATTAACTATTGCTTATACTGGTCCTACAGCCTTTGATATTTACTCCAGTTTTATGTCCAGTGTTCTCGATGCAACAAGGAAAAATTAATTGATTTTGTCATTAAGTGGACTGTTATTGAAGTGACCTATTCTGCAAATTACAAAATAATTGTTTTTTACAGAACAAAGAGCTACATGTGGTTTCTCATTCTGTTATTCTTTTGTCTTGACAGATACCATTCTATGAGTGGATTCCGTTAATGAAGGCTCCCGAAGTGGAACGACAGGACTACCTTAAAGATCAAATCTTCATCTGATGCCAGAGAAGAGCGTAACAATTTATGTCCTGGTGAGCTCTTGCACTGATATCACACACTGCTACTGTCTCCCCACGGTCTGCCAATTTGGGAGTCAAGTTGCACATAAAGAAATGGGTAGCCTGTAAATGCGCGGGCATTGCACAAAACTGACTCCAAAAATGGAACAACCAAGATTTGCGGTGATTTTGTCGGGTGAATTTGGACAAAATTAATCAAATATTAAGCGGTCAGTTCCGGAGTTAATGCGGATTGCCAATGTGAATTATACAGTAAAATTGACTAATATATGTTTCTGTTTAGTAAGAATTGTCTTACGCCAGACTCTATGCTAAGCAGATTTCTGTGTCTACTAAATTCATGAGAATTGGCACTACACATTTGTTTCAATCGTTTTATTTTATTCAAAACTTAATAATGAAAATGTGTACAAAATGTAACAAACAAGGACAGAGAGCAAATGCCTGGATTGATTGTAGGATGCAATTCAATGCAGTCATCTTATTCAATATCTTAAAAGAAATTTACCAACTTTTATCAACAAAATTACAAATTAATAAACAATGAATACACAGATGGAGATATTGGTTGTAGGATTACCAACGCACCTATTTGGTAATTTAAATGTGTAACTCAACTCACATCTTCAAGCACCACAATAAATATAAATACCACAAGTTAAGTGTATGAATATATTTAAATGACTATAAGGCCACATAAAAAAAAAAAATTGTTGATCGTCCTTTTTTTTCGGGGGGTAGGGGAGGGAGGTTTTTATTTTTATTTTATATTTTTTATTTATTTTTGTTGACATGGCCAAATATGAAATAAAGAATAAAGAAATCATCACAATCACTATAAAACAGAGGGTTTGTGTGTTTTTGATTGTTTTTGATGACATTTTCTATAAAAATTTTCAAAAAACTAAAACGCAGTAAATATTTGAAGAATTGTTCTTGCTTTGCCAACATGAATAAAAACCTTCAAACATCTTTTCAAACCTATAGATTTTGAAAAAATATCAGCTGAAAAATCTGGGCAGTAAAAGTATAAAGAGATATCCAGACATGGGAAAAATAGATCAACACAACGTCAGAGCCAAATTTGGCGGGGATGATCAACAATTGTTTTTTTTATGTGGCCTAACTAGTAAAATATGGATGGAAATAGTGAGGGGTGGAAGTTAAAACAAGTACTAAGCTCCAATGATTTGTTTTTAATAGAGGTAAAATTTCAATGGTAAAGTTTTGCTTTTATATATATACAAATTTTACAATACTCATTCCCATTTATTTATTTAGTGCTGGGTACAGTGAGACAGTTTTGATTTACAAGTGAGCGCCATAATAATTGCTTTGTAAATAATTTTATCTTAACAAAAGAGTATAATTTGTTTCCTGCTAGAAACATGTTTCCTGCTAGAAACATGTTTCCTGCTAGAAACATGTTCTCTGAAGTACTGAAATAATCACTCATTGTTTGACATAAGTACATTAATTTAGGTTTATTGAAACAAAACCAGCAATGGACATTTATTGTTAACTGTTTATTCTACAAATCTGGGTCCGACTTCATGGAGCTGCTTAAGCAGCAAATAATGCTGAACAATTTTCTGCTAAGCAAAGACAAACTGGATCCCAGCCACAAATGGTACATGTGATCTGGTATACAGTGTATTGGCTGGTAACCTTATGCTTGTAAGTGTAATTTTGTTGTGCTTAGCTGCTTTTTGTGGTTAAGGAGGTCAATGAAGACATGTACATGTAGCTTTGTACGAGTGCTGTACATGCTGGGCCAATAAGCTGCCTTCTTTTAACAACTGAGAGAATGTGGCCTAGTCTAGTGACATCATTCATAATGTCTGTTATATGACGGGGTAAGGTATATTGGGAAGATATAATAGTTTGAAAACTTGAATACCAAAGTTTTGACTTTGTGTTTTGTGCACTCTTGGCTGAAATTGTAGATCAATACAAGGCATGGTTCTATGGGGGTACTGTTTGCTGTGATGTAAAGGATGATTATTTATGACTCGTCCTCCGTCCATAGAACCAAACCAGTCATGAAGTGTGTGCAACAATTTACCAATTTATTTTGCATTAGAGGCATCTCATTGTTGTGTACCCAATGGTAACGTAGTTGCAGGGCCTGTTGGCTCTGGTGGGTGACCAGTCTGGATGATCCAGTGGTTGACGTCTTTCTCAGCGCGGTGCGAGCCCAAGTCTGTGTAGGCCACAATCTCATATTCACGGCCAAAAGGTGTCCTGAAATGCAAGCAAAAACCACTTGATATAAGAAAGGCATTTCTAAATATTTTGTACAGACTTGAAAACCAAGTAGAAATTTTTGAAAGTTTTGTTTTCTCATCCATGTTTGTATACTCCCAAATGAACAATGGGAAAAGGTTATTTTGGGTTTTTATGCTGCATGTAATCTAAGAAGTATCTTGCTGCTAATTCTCAAAAGTTCTGAAATGTTTGTATTTAATTGAATTAATGAATTTGATAGGAAAATAAAAAATGAACAGCTTGTTGGTATTTTTGTTTCAATATGTGATGAGTTGTTTTCAGTAATATTGTTGTGTCAGTGCAAAAAAAAACACTTTGTGCCAAAAAGTTGTATCACAGTGTCTGTTGCAGACCTGCCAACCTGTACGCATTTTCACATCTGAGTACGGTGGTACGAAATATATGCAGAAAGTAGGCAAAATCTAAATCGCGGTGTTAAAAACTGCAGCACGAATGGACAATGTTGTTCTCAATTTATTCAACTGTCATTCGTTCGACCCCAAGTGCAAAAACAACCGAACAGACACCCTGCATCTGAGTGATTATTATGCACTTCGATAAAAAAGAGGTTGTGCCTAGAACTATATTTTAAATTCTTACTCCCGCTGGAAAACTAATAAACCAATGCGTAACAAAGGGGGTGGGAATGGCGCAATCCAGTTTCGGTCAATCTTTTACAGTACATTGTATGGCCGTATGCATGGGTGTACATGCACACAACGCACGTGTTCGGCATCGCCGTGTGAATAACATGGACGCCGATCGAAGTGTCAGATTTATACATCGTTTCTGTTAGTTTTACTTTCATTAGGGGAGAATAATGGCCTGTGATTTTTTTATAAGAGAAACAAATGATGAATTGAAGTGGAACTGGAAAATTCTACTGTAGGCTTTCGTTTGTCCGTTTACTGGGCAACCAAAGAAAAGAGTGGAACCTTTCGCATTATTATTGTCGTCAAGTTACTTGCATGCCGAGTAAGTTACTAAGAATTTAGGAACATTGTTCAACAGTCCTTTTCATAGAAATTAATATATGTTATTGGAATATAAATCAGTCAAAATGGGCTCACCGCCCGTAGGGAAACCCCTGGCCATTTTTTTAAATATAATATATTATTATTTTTTTTATTTTTTTTAACTTTTTGCCACTTGAGTTTAGCATCTATGATCTAGGCAATTGGAACATACAGTGCCAACAGTCGAACTGGTTATTTAGTTTTTCTGATTGGGCTTCTGGGTTATGCCGCCGTGCACGGGCTTCTGGTTTTAATGCCGCCGCGCTAATGTGGTACTCAAAAAAAAATTACAAGGTTGGCAGGTCTGCTGTTGGTTTTGTGTGTACATCTGGGTTTATATTCAACCCGAGGTACAATATTGGACAATCAAACGTAACTGTGGAGATTTAATAGTCCACCAGAGAGTGTGTACAGAACGAGCATGTGTAGCCCTTGCATATGTCAAAAAAAGTAAATGGCCTGACGTTTCGACCCTAGCAGAGTCTTTCTCAAAAGCTAAATGACAACACAACACACATTATGTGTGTAAACAAGTTTACTTGTGATGTATGTTGTATTCTGTCATTTAACCTTCAAAGAAGACTCTGCTTGGGTTGCAACGTCAGGCCACTAACTATTTTTTTTGTATTTCATAGGCCCTTTTGTTTGTTATAGCAGTTTGCATCAGCTAATGTTATTTTCTCCTTACAAATGTCTGGACATACCTTACAGTAGCATCACTTATAACACACAAGTCTTGGTTGGTCTTGCAGTGGTTGAAGATGATTTTCTGGTTAGCCTACAGAGAGACAAAAGAAACTTATGTTAGATGTTTCTAATCTTACCCTTAGCTACCTCAAACTCTGCCAAATGGGCAAGGCATACAAGCTGTATTCTAAACTTTGGGTGTAGGATTCCGATGGATTTATGAAGACTAGGAGTTGTGGCTAACCCATGAATGCACGGCCTAGCTGGAGCAATAAACCATAATTGATATAAGAGTTGCATCCCCTCAAGGTGATCCCTCTACTGCTGCTTCCCAGGGTGTATCCTTAACTTGGGTGTGATCCCTGGTTATATGGCAGGTTGGATGCTTCTGACTGACGCCCCCAAACAAAGATATTGACAAAATAGGGAGACTGCCAACATTAGGGCTACATGTAGATGGCTCTTCAGTTGGTAGAGCATTATCATCATCATCATCAGTCGGCATCAAGTATTTCTGCACCTGCTGCCTGACTGGTGAGAAACTCCCAAATAGACCAATCTTGAGCTGCCACTTCAGCCTCCTCCACAGACCACCCAGTGCCCAGTCTGGAGAGGTCCCCCCTGGATTACATTTTTCCATGTTGTCCTGGGGCGACCTTGGTAGAGCAATGGCACAATAATCCAGAGGTCGCAGGTTCAAATCCCGCTCCAGTCAATTTTTATTTGTTCAAACCAAAATTGGCTAAAAATGGTTGAGCTCAATGAATTTTGGTTTCTTTGCAACTAAAAGGATGTGGGAACTTTTAGAAATTGGCACTTGATTTGAAATTGTGGGGGATTTGCATTATTGGGTTTGAGTGAGGTGTGGTGTGCACTTGGGTGGAGTGTATAAGAAAACTGAAGTTTATGGAAAGCTATGAATTTCTAATTGAGTGGGGGGAGGTGTGGAAGGAAGGTACTCACAGGTACTGGAAGTCCTTCTGTCTCCATTCTAAGCTGAGGGTCAAAGTGAAGGATTCTCCATTGAATCAAGTACGTAGAACATTCTTCAAATGTGACAAGCTGCTTACGAGTCTTCTTGGCCGATTGCTGGAATGTGGCAATGTCACTCCTCAGTTTCAGCTGTGAAGGAAAGGTAAAAAGAAAATCACTAGTAACAACAAACAACACAAATCCCATGACATTCTGGTAAAAAACTGCTTTGTTCTGATTTTTTTAGTGCTTGGCAAAATTGTATGGAATATATATAACGCCTGATTTCACATGGACAGAAATAAGTAATTCCTTTTTGATGATCTGAACTGAAGCCTTGCATGCATGGAAAGTAAGAACAAACTATAGTTTACGCTTTGACGTGCATGAAATGAAAGCTTTTATTTAGCAGAAATTATGGTTCTGAAAAAGTGTCACTCTCTGAATAAGAAACTGTCAACTTTGGGTTGAACAAAGACAAAGTTACTAGAGTGGGATTTGAACCAACAACCTCCAGATTGACATCATTCAACCAACCAACTGAGCTTTCTAGCTTGTTGGTGGTCTTTCTATTTTGTCAATATCTTTGTTCAGCTTTCCTTGTGTATAATCAGATACTATTTTTAAAAGGGATTGCTAGAGGTTTAAAATGAAAGTTGCCGTCCGGCCATACTTACATTTCCAGCTATTCCAGGCAGTGTGCAGAGACAGAAGTGTTGACCATAACGGAGTGGTGTACCCTCTGCAATTCCAGCCTCAACACTGAAAAGTAAAGAAGAAAACAATCAATAATCCTTAAATCACTGTGTACCGTCTTTGTTTTGTACTGTGTACCATCTTTGTTTTGTACTGTGTACACATGCTAATCAGCACCTTAACTGTAATATGTGCCATCTTGTTCAAGGGGCAGGTTTGTTATACTTTGAACATGCATTGCTGTCTGTGGCTCAGAGCTCAAACTTCCACACACCTTCCAGACACATGCGTGAAGCTCTAGTACTTCAAGCACATTTTTTGCAGCTCTTGTCATTTCCATTTTCTCCAGTAGCTGTCTGTTTAGTTTGACTATGTTTTTTGGTCTGTCTTATTGTTGGATTTGTTTTGTCCTTTGATCAGGCTTATTTTAATAGTGTAATTGTTTATTTTCTTTAATATGTTATTTTCACAGGCAAGTCGCTCAAAGCCTTGGTTTATCCTAGACCTTGCCTCCATGCAGTTTTCTGGTTACCAATATTGCTTATCTGTTTCTGTTAGCAATTACTTTTGTGAATTGCATTAAGTTTCTGAATATTTATGGTCAGGAGAAACTATGAATTGCCCTAAAAACTGTTAATGGATGTGGTAGGGTTTTGGCTAAAGATGCCTGGGGTTTATGCATAACTTAGCTGGATCTAAGACTCACGGTAGAATAACAAACGTATTCCTCGCACATGGTGTCAGAATTCTACTTCCACTAATGTTACAGGTGCCTTCAAACTGTACAGAACTGTTCATCTTCATGTCTGACATATTAACAGCTAGCGTGTTGGCTTGGCGTGGCTCAACACCAGGCTGGGTTTTGATCTGGTTTACATCAGCCTCGTTACGAAGCATGACACGGTCGCCAAAGTGTAGGAAACCATCTATGGTGACAGATAAGTCAGTCTGGAAAAAAATGGAGTTAAGGTCAAAAATACATTAAATTTGTTCTTGAAAGTTTAGGGTTAAATCACCATGCACTTCAATCTTTGTTTATTTAATAAACGCTTTTGCTTGAGTGGCAAGTTAAATTTTGTAAAAACTGCTTTTGTAAAACCTGCTTTGACTGTGAAGAAACTACATGAATAAATAAATTTTACATTGGAAAGTGAAAAGTGACTTTACAAATAAAATGCGTGCCTTTATCAAATGTAAAATTTTAAGAGCTTAAGTTTTTTGTAATTGTTCTGTGAATTAAGAACACAATCAAGAAGACTAAGTAAGGTGCGAAATGGTCAACAGATTAGATACTCCATCAGGTCCAAGAAAGGGAGTGGGGATTGTACCTGTTTTAAAATCATTTCTTTGAGTTTTGATGATTGCTGGATTGCCAACTCTCCTCTATCTCGTGTCTCCAGAAAATCCTTCAGCATGTCCTGCAAAACATTGAAACAATGAAACTGACGTCATGTCATGCATGGATGGTCAACAGTCATCCCAATCCTGGAATGACTGAAGGTGTATCTCCAAGTAACCTCCCCAAGTTTCGTAATATTCAACACCCATGGATTGGATGTTATATTTTCCTAATGACATGTTATGTATGACAAAACAGTTTGTTAATGTTAATCAAACTTATAATTTATATCCAAGAATTTGAACAACTTAATAAACAAATCACCCATTCAAAATAAAACTGTCTTAAAATAAAAGATGTGTTGAAGAAATCATTGTTTTTGGTAAATTTTTTAGTATTTATTTTAGTTATTTACTTTATATTTTTTGAACGTATTTTTTAGTAAAGTAGAAACCCTAAGATTTAAACTTGCCCAAGCAAGTTTAAAACTTGACTTTGAATTATTTTTAGAGAGTAACGCTTACACCAATGCAAGATGCAATATGAGTTTGATTAATGATGATAGTTGATAATTACTGTTCTTGTAGACTTTCTTGTGCTGTAGGCCTAGTTCATTTTATTTAGTTTTTTAGTTTTTTCAAAGTCTAAATTGTGGTAGAAAAAAAAACTTGAATTCATTAATTTTACTGCAGTTTTACCGCTTTATTTCAGACTTACCTCCTCCAGACAAATGTCTTCATTCCAGTTGCCAACCCTGACGGACGGATTATACGTTCTGGTACTCATTTTTGTTTTAATGTTCGGATAAAAAATACGAAAATGTACACATGTAAAAACACCCCTTGACAGCAACTTGCTCAATCACTGAATCGTCTGCTCTAAAAACACGATTCCTTGGCAACTTTGTAAATAATGCCTTCTGCGCATGCACATAAGGTCGATGCTCAATGTGTGAAATCTTTTTCATCTCGTGGTAATTCTGGTTACTGTGATATTTTTATAGCACCAGTCTACCCATCTGAGAAGAATACGGTGGCCTTAAGAGACCAATAGATTTATTTAATTTAATCAGAAGTCTTGGAACTGAATTCGTGACTATTTCTCTATGATTCAATTGTTTTAGTTCATTAAAAAAATTCAGCTTAATGAACACACAAAATAGTGCAGATATATATGCAGTTTTAATCCCTAAAACCTTACCCACATAATAACTCATTTAAACAGCGCCCTCTGTTTTTGAAATAAAAATGAAAACACTCTCGGCTCAACCATTAAAACTTGAAAGGGGTTTTAATATTTAACATTTGGTTTAATAAACACAAATAAAAACATTTGTATTAAACATAGTACACAAAAATACAAATAGTAATGTATTACTACAAATGTTTATTTATTTGTTAAAGAAGCGTTATTTTAAAGAGCTTTGAATTAATAAAATATTCAAAACATCCCTACTGTTTTATGGTTCACTCATACAGAGATTTTAACGGCATGAGTAAATGGTAGCCAGCCCCCTACACACACACACACAAGGCCGTAGTCACAGGTGCATACAAGCAACGTAGCCAGTCTTATTTTATGAATGACTCGTCGACAATGTAAACTGATCAACTTTGAATTCTCACAAATATTGCCAACAAACGATCAACAATCATTAACTTCAATTCCAGAGTCCAGGTGAAAACAACTGGTGAGTGCTCGTTACTTAGTATGGTTTACAAAATTAGCTAAATGTCAACAAATTCTGAGGAAAGCAATTTGATAAAAAATAAAGATGCGGTTACCACGGTCATTCAAACGGGGGGTGTCACCGTTTTTCTAATCTAAGGCATGCGTCACCAAAATATTTCCCGTACAAATTCCAATGGATGACTGACAGACTGACCCGAATTCGTTCATTGTTTACTAACAAAACAATTCGCATAGTTGGTCGGTAGTTCTCTGTCGCTTTTTGTGATCTTCTGGGAAATTGAGATATCAAGTAAGTTGGGATCTTTATTTAAATTTGTTAATTGAGTATAAATAAATATTGCAATGTATTTATATTATTACTTAAATTAAAATGTGTAAAGTCAAGATGATTTTAGTGAAATTCATGTTTCGTTGTGTCTTTCAAAGTTGTGCAGTCTGGCGATTGGATCAAGGCATTAGTTATCGAAAAGTGTGGTTTTTTAAAAATCAAATTGACAATTAGAAGGAAAACAAACATTAATTGGCCCAGTTTTTATAAAGACCTTGCAGATTTTCTTAATTCTTCTATAATTTGTTTTTATTTTTTTAAAGTCAATATGAAGCACTTGACATTTTTGCGAAGTTCTTGTCCAAGGCCCAAGCTTTACCTGAAATAATCTTTCTTTGTACCAAAAGTTGTCTTTTTCATTCACTCAATCAAACATGGTGAGGTGAATTAGCTGTTTGTGTTACAATGCAAACAAGTGCTTGCCCTTTTTTGTATTTTCTAGGGAGAGCGTACTGTTTATGTCCAAAGTGCATATTATTACAATGAATGATTCACTCTATATAATTAATTGATTTGATCATTGCTCCGGATTGCTGTAGAGTTTGTTTAAATACACAACCACACACAGTATGGGAAATATAATTACCATTGGCATTGATCAGACCACCAAAGTATTCGTTTGTGTTTTAGTTAACTCTGTGTTTAGAAACTAATTAGTCAATGTGATTCACTTTGTTCAATTTTACTCTAGTTATTAATCATACTCAATAATTTGACCTTATTCTTTTCAATGTACACTGTATGACTGATACTTTTTCAGACAGTCTTCCTGCCTTGCAGTACTGCGCAACTTCCCACATGAGCTTCATGAACATTGAAGAAATTCCTTAGATGTGATGCCGATAAGCGAGGAAAATGCTGCCAGGTCACTGCGCCTCCTCGAAGAATTCCGAGACGCAGCTGGCAACAATGTTCAACAGCAAGAGGACGTCCAGCAAAGCATTGACGTTCTCAATGCTTACCTGAGCAGTATTCTTCCGGCTGCGACAGCGGTCGCGATAACAGGGAGCAAAGCCGCCCAGCACAATAACAGCGATGAACGTAACAAAGAAGAGATAAAAGTGTATTCCTTCCAGTCACCACCAGCACCCCAGAGTATCTTAGACTTTGGGTTGATATTGCAGCATGGTGCAGCAACTGCCGTTACACTGCAGCGGAATCAGAATCTTGAGCCTGTTGCAGTGAGTCCATTACTCAACCATAAAGCCTTGGGGAACATACGCATTGCTGCAGTGAACACTGGGTCCTTCATGCACCAGGACGGACGGCTTAAAATTGGAGATGAGATCATTGAAATCAACAGTCACCTGATGGAGAGATGCTCCGTGGAACGAGCAAGGTAAGACAGAAAATGGTTTTATAAACAATAAACCAGAAACAGCAAAGCTATTGATACAGGTATGAGTGAAGAAAACTTTTGCTTTATTTTTACTTTGACAGTTTTATTTTAATCATTTTGGTATCTGGAGATTACTAAATACCAACCAATGGACTAGTGCCTAAGTTTTTTGCGCTGGTACGGCACCCTGTTTACCCCAGAGGATGTTTCTGCACAGTACAGGAAGACGATGATTTGCAAACATTTCAAAAGAGGGTACATGTAGCTAAAAGACATCCAGCAGCCTTTTTTCTTATTGGTCCACTTAGCCAAATTCTAATTTAAAAAACACAAAGAGAACCAGTCAAACTGCTCTCCTACAAGTAGTCCGGCTGGCTAGTTCAGTGATGAAAAGCATTACTAGTAAAAATCTACTGGACCAGTGAAATGCCAAGCTCAGAACCGGTCCTGCAGGGTAGTCACTGATGAAGTAAGGGGCAAACCTAGCCTTGATCGCAAGGCTGTCTTGCGCTATCCCTTTACATAATAACCTGCGCACAGATTCGTTATTTTTCAGGTAGGCCTACTATCCCAGTATTGCCCGATAGTCCGTAGTTTGTAGGACTCTGTGCATGGTATTAATTAGTGTATACATACGTGTGCAGGGAACGATTTCATCCAGCAATTTTGCAAATCAAAGTATTTAGACTGAACTTGTTTTGTGCACACTGAATGCTAATATTGAGTAGCAACTCCTGTTTTTTGAGTAGCAACTGATGCATTTTGTGTAGCAATTTGCTCTGCTATACAAGGGAAATCATTCACTGCGTGTTCGTCGACGGTGCTTGGACAGACTCTGTGTGCGTTGAAGTATAAGACAGCCTTCCAATCAAGACTAGGGCAAACCCTGCTCATACAACACCTCTCTGGTTTAGACTATGCTCAAATACGTGTTTACTAATTGGTGTGTAGCCAACATTTATGAAGTGAGTTTTTGTCCTTTGGGAAACTGAACTCATTGTTTCCCAGGAAAGACCAGGCTCCAGTGATACTTTCTCTTTAATTACTAGGAACTCTCGAGAGAACTACCACGCTCTTAGGGGACTAAGCTATGTAAGTGGGATGTTGTAAATTAGAAAGGGTTTTTTCCACTTTCCTCTTTTCATCCTCCTGTTTGAGCGGTGAATGATTATGGACAGTGAAGGAACACGGTTGAATCTGTATTCCACGCTTGTCAAGTCTTTGTGCCTCCTTTGCCATTTGAACAATTGATATCAAATATTCCATATGATTTTATGCAGAGTACATGTAAGTCTTTATTGAACAAATTTTTTTTAAAGCACAGTGGACACCATAGATGTACAATACTCCCCACCCAATACTAAACAGTGGTCCAGTGTAAATTTCAACATTCTGCGCTTACCTTTATCTTGTTTGCTCAATTTACAATCAAAAATGTCTCTGATTTATTGCTGTAATCAATCATTTTCTACATCTGTAGTACACTTGGCACAAGTCTCTACCCAGCCCCCTCTCCCTCCTCCTCTGAAACAGTTCTACAAGCCCCCTCTGTCTCATCAAGTAACCCCCTTTAATGAATCTGGTAGACAGTAAAAGCAAATTGTGATTGAACCAAATTTATTTGCACACAAATTCCATCATCTGCTACATGTACACGTGTACCATTGGATGCGTCGTAGAAATTAAAGTCTTCTTAGTCTGCTCTGTGGGAACATTCAAAGCTGGAATTTCCAAACATTGATCGTGCCAGTGAAATTCAGGAAGTAATCGGCTTTGGATGTAGCTTCCAGCTTTATGGTTGTGTAGAAATCTTGGCATTATAGTAAAGTGTGTACAAGTGTCTGTCTCAGTCCCATGTATGTAGCAGTGGGTTTAAACCATTAAACCTGACCCATAGATGACCCACTTTAATCTTTATGATGTTGCTATGGAAACCTCTCCATAGGTAGGTAATAAAGGTCAGTGCAGAGGTCTTGACCAAGGTTGGTTTGGTCTGAAACCTTCAATGCATTCCAGAGCAGATTATTGCATGGAGGACAAAACAACATTTGCTTCGATGGTACATTTTAATTACCTACATGTACCTACATGTAAAGTAGGAGCAGTTTTGTACACATTTTTGTGTGATAAGTGTTTTTGTTGTTGTTGTTGTTGTTGTTGTTGTTTTTTTTGTTTTTTTTTAACTTGACCTGTATTAGTGTTGATTTTGTTTTTGGGGGGAGGGTTAGTGGTTATGTCATTATTATCAAAAACATTTTCTATGGAAGCCAGGGGCTGAATAAGGGAAAAGTAAACAGTAGTTCTAACTAAGTAAGAAAAAAAGAATTTAAATTAAGTATTCACAACCTGTAAGACATAAAAAAGATAGACGGCACACAGAACCTAAAACTTTTAAAACTTTCAAAAATAGAAGTTTAAAAAATGTGAGTGAAAAGAATCGATAATGATATAGAGCAATTTAAAAAGTTACAAAATATGAGATACATAGGCCTAGGGGGCCCATATGTAAAAAGTTAGACAGTAGGCCTACACAGAAACTTGAAGTTAATATGAGAGTGTAGGCCTCAAAGCATAATTGAGGGGGAAAAAGAAGTAAAAATAAATAACCAATGAACTAATAATTATTTGAAAGTATTTGGTCTTTGTTAAAAATAATAAATAATAATAGTGCTTATTTATAATGCGCCATGTCTGTCTAAAAAGACACTCTTGGCGCAGGAGAGATGCAGAAGCAAGTGGGCCCACAATGAGTAAATATATGAAATTTTAAGCTCAATAATAAGTTTTTAAATCATTGATATTTGGAAGTGCAATGTAATTTATGTCATTCTTTGCATGGGTGTATGTATTTTTTAACCAGTAGCAACCTGTCAGAATTGTGCTGTATGTTTTGAGAAATTATACCTTAAGGTTTTTGTTTGTTCATGGATTTGTTCAGTTCATGCGTGCTTTAGCACTTGTAAATTGATTAAGCAAGTGCAAACATATTTTTATAAAATTTTAGATTTGGGTAGCATGGCATAGTTTCTTGTATAAAGTTGGTATAATGAGCAGACACCAAAAACAACACTTGGCAGAGAAGAATTTCGTTCAGCCATTTTGCACAGCAAATTATTTAGATTTTATAGTTTGTGCACACTGAATGCTCACACTGAGTTGCAAATGAGAATTTTGTTAGTGTCAATCGATACATTTTGTGTTGCATTTTAATAATAATAATATATAATAATAATTTGGGAGGCTAATCATCCTTACTGGCAGCTAAGAGCTGAATTGCGAAGGACGCGGCTACAACGTGTTCGAGAAGCAGGCATGCAAGGGCGCCTTTGGCAGCCAGCCACATCAACCCATTATGACCACGGAGCACAGTCAGAGATCGAAAGTGTTTGATTTTTTCCGAGGGAGGAAAACCGGATGGTCTGGAAAACCCTCGTGGCACAGCAGAGAACCAACGCACAACTCAACTCACATGGCCCTGGCCGGGTATCGAACCTGGGTCACCTTGGTGAGAGGCGAGCGCTTTACGCACAAGCCAACCATGCCACCATGCTATGCTATACCTCTGATTTTGGTTTAACAAAATGTTAACATTCATGGCCTTGCGCTCTTGATATAACCATCAACATTATTCTAAGTAAATTTTCTAATCAAACCAACATTTATTTGGGAAATTATGGCCTTGTCCCTTCAAGATAGTAAGTCCAGGCTGGCTGTACTGCCAGGGTCCTCTACTTACAGTCTGATCAGGAAAAGCAAATAAACACAGGCGAGCCCAAAATCCCCGCCCATCCGGCTGTCAGTAGAATCAAGGGTGTGGGAAAGCACGCCTCTGGGAATAGGTCAGTTCAAACAGTTGGCTAATTATAGACCTTCATTATTGATACCGACATTATTTTTTTACTCCTTGTTACAGCTTTGGTACACCTTTATATAGTTTTTTTAAATGGACGAAGAACATTTTATTCCAGCTCTATAAATTGCAAGAAAAAAAATTATTTTAAACTCATTGTAACTCGTAACTCACACACACGCACAATACATCTTAAACTTTTTCCTTTTTTCAGTCAAAACAAGTTTTGCATTTCAGTACACCTTGTTTGACATGTAAAAGTGCTATTTAAAAAAAGTAACATTTCATTCCAATACTCTGATGCTTGAAAAATCTACATCATTGAAAATTTGGTATGTAACTGTAACTCTGAGGCGTGTGAATGTTTTTAGCATCCGACCAGGTTTATCCAGAATTACTCTTGAAAGCACATTCATAATGTTTGAATGACTTCCTTTTAGCCTAAGAACAAAAATGAAACATGCTCCAGTTTTTGTTAGTGTCAAACAAGTGTTTTCTAACATGGAGTTGGCAATGTTTTTTCAATTAGTTCTAAGTCGTCTAAATTGTCGGAGTGAAAACTTGAGACAAGATACGTATCTTAATTATTAATATCCTAAGTCAGGATTCTCCTCCTGGTATGTCGTATGGTATAGAGGAGTTAAGAACCACATGTTAAGCAGACTGGGTTTTTTTCTTCATGAAAACCCTAAGCAAACCCCAGGGCCTGTGTTTTTGTGAGTAGAGAAAACATATCAAGTTTCGTCAGTAGGAAAGTAATTGGTTTACTATGATGTAACAAATTTGTGAAGGTGTTTTCCCAAATTGACTCCTTGAACTTTCTGCATCAACAACCTCTGAGCCATTGAGATAACAAACTAACTGGTGAATCATTCAAATTAAAACTACTCTGTAGATTTGACAGCCTGGAATGTTTTGACTTCAGAGGCTTGATCCAAACTACCCCCCCCCCAAAAAAAAACAAACCCCAAAAAAAAAAACTAATGTAAAGATCATCCTTTCTTTGCATTTTACTTGACGCCAAAAGGCCTGGAAAAGGGAGGATCCTTTTTCTTGAAGAAAAAAGGAAAGAAATTTCTATCATGATCCCAAGTCTTATGCAATGAGGAGAATTTTTAATGGGATAGGATAAAATAAACTCAAGAAGGCACCATACCTCTTTGTTCACGATGAAAAAAACCCCACAGAAATTGTGACATCATGCATCCACTGGTATCAATGGTATGAAACATCACAACCTTGGTTACCATTGATGAATTGATGTAAACACCCTGACTTCATGAAACAGCCACACTCAGCACTCAGATTCTGGTTGCTTGAACTCAATTAAGACATTTTATGTGTAGAGCTAATTCTTAATCTGTTTTCTGTTTCTTTTTCAAATGTATTGCTTGATGGCCTTTTTTGGAAGATGACTTAAAAACCTGTTCAATAAACTCCACATAAATTATTGTGTAGTTCAAATAGTTTTACTGGCTTAAGCTATCCTTCTTCCCAGCAAGTGATGATTTGATGGAGACATTGGGAGGTACCAGTGTGTATTCCCTTTTTTCAAATCACTCCCAAAATAGTGTCACCTCACAGTTACCTCAGTGAAAATGACAGAAAATCTCCCTGTTCTGCACACTCTGCACTTGTGTGATTGTGACCAAGTCATGAAATACAGAGTTATTGAAACTGCAGTTGTAATGCTCTCAACAATCAAATACATACATGTAGTATCGCTGATAATTCAAACCGATTATAAAGTATGGCTGATCTGTTAATTGTTATATAATGTTTATTACTGAACCAATAACATTGATACTGTTTTCATCTGCTCCTTGCTTTATAATTGTACCAGCACATTTCCTCTTTCTACATGTATCTTTACACAAATAACAATAACATACAGTCCTCAGAGTACCTTACATGGACTCAGGTTAAGAATTTACCCTAACATTCAATAATATTTTGTGTTCACTTGAACCAATTCACATTCCATCATAGATTCTGGACAGCAGTTTTGTTTGAAACTGTAATGTGTATTTTCATTCTACCGTTGTTCAGAGAGATAACATTTTGAAAACTTAGTAATTTTTATGATTGATGTTTTTCTCCAAAAGGGGTAATCAGTCTTTTAGGAAAACTTTATGGAATGATCAGAGACATGTCCATTGCTTTAACTGTAAATTGAGATCTGTTATCTGATCCAGTATCTACAAAGTTTATCTTAAATCTTTGTTTGATTCAGGTTTGAAATGCTCACATATTGGCAAGTTTTGTTTCTCATTCAAATACTACTCTTGTTAAGAGTGTAAAGTTATTCCCGATCACTAATGATTTTGATACAGTTCTTATCCCATTTTGGAATTAGTTCGGGGGTTTTCAGTCATTATTTGTTCATGCTTTTGGAATGCCATTTCTTTTGCAATCTTTCCAATACAATTACCTGTAGTTTGTAAAGGGAATTTACTTTTTTATTTCAGTTTATTACACTTTTGTTGTTATTTAGTGGTCTATATTGTTGGACATTGAATATCAATTCAAATAAAAAAGGTTTTGTATTTCCTTGTGGGGAAAATACTGGATTTGACAGATAAAGCCTCTTTTGTGATCACCTTAAAAGGTTTCAAAATAGTTAAGTTGTCAGACGGAGTAACTGCAGACTTCCGCATGGCAAGCACTGAAGGGTTAATTTCTGGTACCTTTTTTAAAGTTTCATAATAGTTAGATTGCCAAAGGGTATTGCCCCCATCTGCGTTTAGTCTTGAAAACTTCTGCCTTGGATTTTTCCACAATGAGGCAATTTCTTGTTTCCCCCCTTTCTTTCCAATGTTTGTTTTTATGCATTGACAACTCTATTGTTGTGTTCCTTTTCTGGTAGCTGGACAGGTGTAATTGTTAAGTTGTTTTGATTTTGAATTGGCTTTATTGTACTTTACTGAATCAATGTTTACTTAACTCACAATAGAGCTGTTGGTAATTTGTTTGGAATGCTCTTATTTCATGAAGTAGGTGTCCTGTATGCATAGTCCTGCAGTTCACAACTTCTGGTGTTTGTTTTTATAAATATTTATATTTTAAAGATGTTGTACATTGGCGAATGATTTTAAAAGTTTACTTGTTATAAAGTTTGTAATTTTAGTTGTCATGGTTGAAGTAAATGTCCCAAGAAATTTAACCATCATATAAATAATGCCATATTCTTGCATTGTTATATGAACAGTTCAAGTCAAACCGACGTGCAGAAGTTTTTATCTGTCTAAATATACTTCTAAAACTTAGCACCACTAGGATGGTTTAGTTAAAAGTTTCATGAAAACTACAGGATAAACAAATTCTTCCTTGTTGTATATCCTTTAGAAGCTGAAATCTACATAAAGATTGTTGTAAACTAGAGAATTTGAATGCAACACATTAGTCAAAAGCCATTGTTGTACAAAAACACCAACCTTTAGAAAATATCTTTAATGAAGAATAAAAACCAGAGGATTGGAATAACCAGATGACTGTACTCTTCAAAAAATTAATAAATAAATAGTGAAAATGTAACATTCTCTTATCTGATAAATAAAGATCTACATGTACACGGTCTGTTAAAAACTAAAAAGCTGGAGTGAAAGTCCAAGGTTGTATACGTGCGTGTAGTATTTGACATCTGTGGTAAACAAACACAATGTATTATTATGGACACATTTTCATCATACTCTTATTTTTTCATTTTATTACGTGTATTGAACTTCGCACTTGGTGTGCTCCATTGTCAACATGCCTTTGATCCTCTGTATTGTTACCATAGCAACAGTGAAATTCTGCATCTGTCATTGGTAATGTACTTATTTGTAGTGTGCATTTATTGAAGCATGACCTTCATGAAATGGAAACATCTGCCACAAAAACAAATAGACAATCAATCATTGTTTCATTAATTTTTCCGCTTGAGTGAATTGTTTCCAATTGAAATGGAATAGTTGGCATAATTTGCACCCAGTATGGTTGAGTGTTATGACGAGCGTTGTATTTTGTCTCAAATGACCTCACCTGTGTACAAAGTACAACACATGTACAAAGTACATTTAAAATTGTGTTAATTCATTTTTAAAACCAATTTTGTTTACAGATTGTAACACACCCAGTCGGATTTTGTGACACTTTGACAAAAAGAATCACACCAAACATAATAAACTGCATTAAAATACAACGTAGCAACAAAAATGAAGAATAAACTAACAATTTGCAGTCTTACTCTATGTTTCCCTTGACCATCTTTTCTCCGTTTCTGTTCATCATGTTTACTTGAAGCTTATGAATGAAGAATAAATCCAGCCTCCATTTCCATCTTTAGCAATATTAGCTATCGGCCATCTTACCCTAATAATAATAAGAGGAAGACCCAAGAGTTGTTGGCCTCTCTCCAGTACCACAATCTGATGGTGTTTTACAGCGCATCTGGGTTAAAAATAGACCTTGTCAAATCAGTAGTAATTCACGTAATTTGTGTAATCTTGATTTAAATTGGTTGCAGAAGGTGTGTCATCACTGATTCAAAAAACTTCAAGTTCCTTCTGTCTCCAAATGTCCTCTGTCCTCTGCCTCCCCTCTTTGTTTTGTTTCGGCAATGTATTATGTTGGATGGGTGGAGGGATGGGGTTTACAACAACAAGAATACAAACACTCCTAAAAATAAGCAAAATTATGATAACTGAGAAAGTAGCCAAATTTCACATCTATGCATCCACTTCACAATTATTTCTTTGTTTGATTTCAAGATCAAGCAGTTCAAGTTACTGATTTAAATCACTATGGTATTTAAAGAGAGGCTCCAAGTTTGAAATCAGTTTTGTGATGCACTCAATAGATAGACTCCCTTTGAAAGTGGGGACGAAATACAAGTCTTCAACCTCGCGTGTAAACTGCCATCATATTTGATACTCATCCAGTGCAAATTTTGTCATTCAAAGCATCCAATGACACCACATTTCAAATATGGGTCTGTACTTTTTTTGACATGAAGGTTCTAGTTCATTCCTGCAATCAAAACGCCATTGCATTTGACCTTTGACTAACCCACAACTTTTTCTTTGGAATAAACAGACCCATTTGTTGTTGACAATCAGTGACGTCATGTTTTAAATTTCGCCCAGAATGAATATCAAATAAAATGACATTTTAAACCATCGAGGGTAGAGACTTTGAATTTTCTTCCACTTTCATAAGAACTCTATCGACATTTATCGGATGAGAGCATCACAAAATCTGATTTTGACCTTAAAGCTCCTCATTAAATCATTGCAGGCCTATTACACCTTAAAATGTTCCAGTAGTATGTAGGCCTAAATGTTCCTAACAAAACTGCCTCTACAAATACAATAGACCAAAGTCTCAAGCCTGCATTCATTTAAATCACTGATTTGTTTTCAAAACTAAATCACTTTTTATAGCCCCTTTAGATTTTTTTCCCCTCCTCAAATGTTGTATTTTTTTTATTCAATGTAAACTTTTCTCTCTCAATTTTTATTTCATACAATAAATGTGAGTTTATGAATTAACCCTCCTACTGTTAGCAACATTTTCAAGTGAGTTGACCAACCATTTGAAACCATTCAACTGCCAAAGTTGTGTATGGTGGCACAACTGTGCACAGAACTAACTGTGTACTGTGTACTGTGTACATGCATTCCCTCATGGTATCATATTGCAAGGCTGGCATAGCTTATCTATCATTCAAAACCACAGTGAATGGTATTGAATGGTCAGACAGCAAGAGGGTTAAGGAAATGTAAAAACAGATGTGAAAGTACAAAAACTTGACATATTTCATCACATCCGGATTAAAAGTGGTAGACTTTTAAAGTCAACAGCTTAATCACTGAAATATTGCCATTGGAACTTTATCCGCTTATTTTACAGAAAGCACTGTTTACTAATTTAGTTAGATATTAAACTGAATTCATTTTTGCACTGTTTTTTAATCCTCAAGTATCACACACTTGACTTTTGAAATGTAGATTATTTTTTACTGTTGTTGAAATTGATTCATGAATGGATTGAGTGCTCTGATTCCATGAAGTTTGTTTGAATAGTGGGCTGTATGCAGATGAAATTACAGCCAGAAAGCATTGGGCATTGGGACGATGGTACAGTAATTAATAGTACACATTAACGTTCAGGTTCTGTGTGTAATACAGTTACAGGAGCTGACCAGGTAGATTATGTTTGCCAAATTGCAGTAAAATGATACAGGAGCCGTCAGGTACACTTGTAGTTGTACTACAATGAGTAAGCGTGGCCCTGAATCTTGAAGTTACAAGTTCAGAATGGAGGTACATGTACATGTATGTCATGTACAGTATGTAGAAGGTGAACTGTAGTCAAAATTGCTGCTATTGGATGCTTACTCTCTTTGAATCAAGATAAGGTATAACATTTTCAATAATAGCAAAATTGCTAGTGGACATGGTGGATACTCACTCTATTAATCAAGATAACGTACAACATTTGCAATGTTAGCAAAACTGCTAGTGGATGTTCACTCTCTTTGAATCAAGATAAGGTATAACATTTTCAATAATAGCAAAATTGCTAATGGACATGGTGGATACTCACTCTCTAAATTTTAATCAAGAAAACGTACAACATTTTGCAATGTTAGCAAAACTGCTAGTGGATGTTCACTCTCTTTGAATCAAGATAAGGTATAACATTTGCAGTGTTGTCGAAATTACAGCTACTGTTGTGTACAAATGAATGTTCCCTTTCCTGTGAGTAAAGGCGGAGTAACAATTACAATGAATTCGATTTCCTTGTATGGCCTCTACCAAGGTACATGTAATAGAGAACTTTTTACAAGAACATGTACAAGATAACTTTTTTTAAAATAAATCACAGTTACAGTAACAATGTTCAAAATAGTTTAAGAAGTAAGCGTTACTTGTAGTATTGTGGTGAAAACTAATACTGTTGTTCATAGTGATGAGCTTCCTTATCTTCCTCCAATTTTAAGATGAATTCTTACTGACTCTCTTTTAATTGAGATAAAGTTCGTTGGTGATGTAAGCAAAACCGCCACTAGTCTGTGCTGATATTCTTTGCATCATTATTATTATCAAAATTTGTCTGGGCAGAGTACAAAGATCATGTCCAAGTTATACTTCGTTTGAAAAATATGATTTCATTTTGAGGAGCAAATATTTTATATGTCAAACGGAAATGTTCCTCAGGGTGAATTTAATACACCCAACCTCATCGAACCCACCCAACATCCTGTCTGTCTTGACTGTCCGTAAGGATTGGATGAAAAGCCTCAAACGCTGGTCCATTGTTTCCAATTTAATCGTAAACGTTTTCAGCAACTTTCTCATGTGAAATGCGTTTCATGAACTGCTGATGGACATTAGCTGTAATGATTTAAATCTGCCATTGTAGTGACTTGAGTACAAGTTGTGCATGGTACAAGTCTAGTCATGGTTGTGTTAGTCTAATGCAAAGCATGATTATGCATGACAAGCACAGCTGTCTTTTGCAAAATCACCGCCGTAGTTATTCACCAAACAGGCGTTGTTAATCTTGGGGCAGCACCTAATAGTGACAGAAAAATCTAAGCTGTGGTAGCACAAATTAAAAAACTAAACCGATTTTACAAAAACAAAAGTTTGAGATATTTATTTGCTCAGCAAAAACATGCAGGGGAACCGATGGCATGTGATATTCATTGTAAGTTTGTAACATGGCGATCTACATGTATAGCTGGTAACCTTTGAAGCAGGATTTTTCTTTGCTTAACAACATTGCGTTGTGTGTTCGAATTACATTGTAAAGGCCACTGCCTCTGTTGCCCTAGCCTTTGCCTTGGTGCCCCTTCAAAACATTCCCATGATAGACTTTAAGATTTCCCAATAGAAGTGCCCTTTGCAATAATGAAAAGAGGCTTGCCCTCTCAAAGATGAAATTGCAGTCTTGTGGTTATAACTTAGGCCTATATGCTGCATGCATGTGTTTGTGTTAATTTTCACAATCATTGAAGATACACTAACAGTAACAATGTTACTTGCATGCCCAGCAAGTATCAATGCACGCATGTGATTCAGTGAAAGCGTAGAAGTGGGTCACGAACATGTAGAGGTCAATCCGAAAGACCCCATTATACTTATTTGCTTCCTTGGGGGAAATGCTTTGAGCCCAATCAGACAATCCTTCAGTCCTGGTTAGGCTAGGTGTAAATTGAGCTTGGTACCTCTAGCCCCCCTTGTGGATTGACAGTGAAAGTGTGAAGACTGCCAGCTTGACTGCCTGTATACTCAGCTCCTGAAAGTCGCCTGAGGGTCTCCAATTTATCACTAATGATCACAACTATAGGATTTTAGTGAAACTCATCCTAAGGATGGGATTTAAGTGTCTGGCAGGCCAGCAAATTACTTTTTCCACAAATTTGATGGTCAAAAGAGCCTACTTCATTGTACCTTCATTTTGGAACGACTTACCTCTTCATATTCGTCAAGCTGAGTCCCTTCTGATTATCAAGGGACTTTTAAAAACTCATTTGTTTGAATCTTTATTTTTGTAACCTGCTTTTTTATTCATACCATTGTTTTATGTTTTGTGCTGCGCATTATGTGCTATAAAAATGTATCGTATTATTATTATGTTCGAAACAAATTTGTGTGTTTTTGAAATTGAAGTGAGCAATAAGAAATTGGCTCAAAACACATCACGCTGCAAATCTTCATTTGTTTGAAATTGACGACACCAAGTCACAATGAAAAAACACAGAAAGAAAATTCAGATCAATATATGCATGGGGGTAGAACTACCTCCATGCTATATGTAAGTGGGTGCCTGTGTGAGCAGAGATGGTTCTTGTTTGATTTAGCTTGGAGGCTACATATTTGGCAGGCTGTATACTCCCAAGGGAGCTGAGATGGTTTTAATGAATGGAAATAAATGGCCCAGTGACCTGGGGTAATAATGTTGGAGCCCATGAGTGTCACCATGGAGGTAGAATTGTGTCACTGAGTGATGACTTTTGGAGCAATTATAAGAAGCCACTATTATTATTATTATTATTATTATTATTGTAATAATACCTCCTGTTTATTACAGGAATCAAACTTTTATCAGCCAAGATATATAACATAGAATGTGGAAGATCATGGGTTCACTTCCCACCCTGGGTGCCTGTGGAATTTTTCTTTCTGCATGCATCGCTCAGAAAGCTCAGAGTGTACACTGCTTTATGTCATAGTAGTCTTTATCTCTGATATGACAGATGTGAGTGCCTTGAGAGGTTGCAGAGAAAGGCTTTTCGTTGGTCCGTCAGTTTGTAATTCTAAACATTACAGTGAAATCTGCCAGACACTTCAAATTCCACGTGTTTTAGCCAGACTTGAAAAGCTCAGCCTTAATTTCGGGAACTCATTGTTGAAATCCACCACTCACAGAGATTGGCTCACAGAGAGGAATAATAATTTAAGAAATTCCGACCAGTTGTCTTCTATAAAATGTCGCACTAACTGTCACAAGACCAGCCCAATTCCATCCTTGGTTACTCTCATCAACAAACAATAGTTTTTTATTGCTGTCCTTGTTTCAGATGCTATTGGGAATTGCCTGATGTTCCTCTGAGACCTGTCTGTGACTCCAATTTTAAACTCAAATTTGTTTTTATCTTAGTGCAATTTATCATGATCTGTGTAGTGAGAGTACTGGACTTTGTTTTGTCTTATTGTGTAATTCCGGGCCATTTGCCCTTTTATTCTTTGGTTTTATTTTTCTTATGTGCATCTGTCGTTTATTGCCTTTTTATTGTATTAATTAACTACCAATTGTACATAAGACTATAATTCAGTATTTATACTGCGAATGTCTTTTACCCAGTAATGATGAAATAAATAAACCATTAATAATAATAATAATAATGTCAGAATTTTATCACATATCTGGTGCTGCAGCACTAGAGAGTTGTGATACTGTGTGAATGTATTCTTTAAAAAAAACTTAAAAGAAAAACAGTCAAATTGGTATCGAGGTATTGAGTCCCTTCAGACATCATCTTTCAAACGAGGTGGAACAGACCAAAAGTAGGTCACAGGACGTTGATCTAGGAAAGAGGAAATTTGAAAATCGTTTGCCAATACTCCTGACTGTGATCCATCTACATGTATTCCTATATCAGATGTTTAACTTGCGGTAGACGTGGTAGACGTGGTAGACAGCTTCTTTGCAAACTTGTTTCTCTTCCTATCAAAACAACGTGTTAAATTATGCATTTATGTATTTTACTTTTAACCAGACCGCTCCACTCCTGAGGATTTTTTTTTGTTCAGACTTCAAAAATATATTACAGTATGCCTGCTGCAGATAACCTGTTGTGTTGTTGAAAAATGTTTTTACTCATGGCATATTATGTACTTGAAAAAGTGTATAGTTTGTTGAGAAGAAATGTGGAAAGAATGCAGATTTTGTGGATCACTGTCATATATACAATAAATTGTACATGTACATACATAGCCCTTGGCTTTCTCAAAGCACACATATACAACAAAGCATTTTTCGTGCAACTTCAATTACCAATTGAGCCCGAATTTTCACAGGTTAGTTATGTTTTATGCATATGTTGGGATAGCCCAAGTGAGGATACTGGTCTTTGACAATACCAAAAGTATGTATACCTTGCCTAACATGTTTTCATTTTTGTTGTTGTCTTATTTGCTATTATTTTTATACATTTGGTAATCATTCTTAAAATTAATGACAATAAAAAACTTATTGGTAAGAAGTGCAGCAGCTTTCAATAATATCAAGCATTTTGTAAAAAGATATCAGTTTTATGCCCCCAAATTTGAATCTGAGAAACGTTGCTGTCAGAAACATTTCTCAGATTGTGTAATGGGAATATTCGCCCATGTGGACATATTCGCTCTGAATTTTCAGCGATATCTAAAAAACGCAACCTCCCTTTGAGGTGAAATTTTCACGGGTTAGTTTTGTTGTATATATCTACATGTAAGTTTATATAGGATTAAAACAATCGAACTGTACCAAAACCCAAAGGTATGCTTTGCCTTTAAGGTTCGGCCATTCCCCTCTCCTGCTAGCAACACCCATCGGGTGTATTTGTATCACAGACTGACATCCAACAAAATCACTACAAATGTTTTGGTTTCCCTTCACAGATTCCTGTTTGACAGTGCTCTGAGGTCAGGTAAACTCTGCGTGGCAATCTTACGGAAGACTAAAAGGAAAGCGCCCCCGCCCCCGGCAGCAGGTACCTGCCCAACTCAAGGTGTCCCTCAGTCTACTCCCGCCACAGTCCAAAGGGAGGTATCTGTAGAGCCAGGGGTAACTAACCAGTTGTCTGGCAGACAATACTTAAGTGGTTTTCCACAAGGAAAGCCAAGTAATGGTCACATATCCCAGGATACTGGGAGACAAACTAACAAGGGGCTGGTTGATGGCACGCAAAATCCAAGCTCCGTTTCCCAGGAGGAAGGTATGAAAGCCAACAGAGTGAAGACACTTCCCGCTGGAAGTTCGTTATCAGTGGCGGGAAGCAGCCAGGCGGAAACCATGGGAAGTCTGGTCAGTGGTGACAGGGCCTACAGCATGAAGAGACCCGCACCCCGGCAGCCTCCAGCATCAACCCATACACCCCTAGTGGACTCGGGGACGACAGATGAGCCGATACTGCCGTCTAAGACAGTGAAGGTTTCAGAGACCTCACCGCCTGTCACGGTGTCCAGGAGTGACTCAGTGCTGTCCAAGATGCTCCCAGAGGTCAAGAGAAATGTAAGTGCAGGAGTCTCTCTTGTGTAATAGCAGTCAGACAAAAGACTAATACATGAGTACTGGAGTTCTTGTTTGAAGTTGGAAGCTGGATTTATTAGTGGTTGATTTCATTCTGCCTCAATAACAGAATGCAATTTGCCTTTCTTCAACATGATGAATTTACTGTCGCCTTAGTATGGTGATTTTGTTCTTGATTCTTGCTGTGAGACAATTGACAAGATCAAAATATCTTACACCATGGAGGTCTGTACCTCCATACTTACACCAAAGTGTAATTCTCAAAGGTTGGGTTGTTCGTTTACATGTGTTTACACTGAACAAACATATGCAGTGTTCATAATTAATAAATTGTGGGTGTACTTTACGGCAGTATGTATCGAGGAAAGCAGTGTCTCAGTTCATATGATTTAATTGTTCACCCATTTCAAGAAAAGAAAAAAGAAATTCTGATTTACTAAAAGTGTTTGTCTTTGTTGGTTCCTTACTTCGTTGCAGTCCAGTTTTGTGTTAACTTTTCCTATGATTTGCCAGTGGGACTAGTTAGCTTGTCATTTTACTAGTCCGTCAGCTTTTGCATATAAATTGGGATGCTTTTCAACACTGAATTAGCCAGCCGACCACTTAGACAGAACTTTGACTGGTGCTCGGGTGTTTTAACTAGTGTTTGGCCCGTGAACCAGTGATCTGTTTGAACACTGAGTTAGTCTGGAGGAAATATGTTTACTACATACGTACATGACCACTTCATGACTGTTCACTCAATTACTTATTTTGTTGGGCTTCCCAAAACTAACTCGTATCTAAATCACCTCAGGATGTATTATCCCATTCTTTCCTCCTTGTATCCACATCTCATAAATTCCTCCACTCTAAATAAAACTTCGGCAGCTTTTTGTTTCGGGAGGCTGTGATGTATCAATTTCACGGGTCTGAAACTGATGCTGTAAATTATGCAAGTAGTCATAAAAAGTTTGCAAGCTCTGCCTTTATTGGGTGATTTACATTGAGTATTAGGTTGAGGGTGACACTTAACAATGAGTCCAAGCTTCTGAGTTGAGTCTTCACAGATGGGGACTCAAAGTCTTGAGGTAGAGCTGTCCTTTATTATAAGCAGACAAGCTTACAACCCAAAGTTGTCCTGCTAAGTGAAAAGAGTGGCTGCTTGCATAAACTTGAATTCTGATAAACCATGTAAACAGTTTTTTTAGTTAAAGAGCTAGCTTGAAAAAACTTCCCCTGTTAGGCCCTACAAAAAGAACTTACCAGCCAAACATTCATAAAAACAGAGCTTGGTCGGTACCCTTCTTCAAACTGCAACATGTGGTGCTCGGTATGTGGCATTGTGTTACCCCCCCCCCCCCCCCCCCCCAATCCTATTGTGTTAGAGGATGGGGGGGAGTACTTCTTAACAGAATTTTTAAGTAAACTTAAGACTCATTTTGATGTCTAGGGTTGCTTTCTTAAGTATCACTGCGTTACTCTTCTTGATTTTTCTGTGATTTTTAATTGATTTTTAGTGTTGTTTGTTGTTTATCTATGCCATGTCTTGCCTTAATCTTCCTTACTTTGGGGGATTTTGGGAGACATACGCCTTTTGGCAGTTAACTTTTTAATATTTATGCTCTCCTGGGCATCCCACTGTTGTTTTACGTTTGTTTTAGCTGTGTTAAAGAATGGGAACATTTGGGGGGAACACCCTCTGCCACATATGGGGAATGATATAAACTGCGGGAAAATATACAATTTTTGTAGTAACCTAATTTTATGCCGATGTTGAATATCTGTTTATTTATTCTTTTCCTATTTTCAGAAACGAGAGGTTGTCAAAATCCACTTGGTGAAGAACAAGGGTACACTTGGGGTCCAGATAGCAGGTGGCAAGGGGTCCAGGAAGGGGGATATTGGAATCTTTGTGGCTGGTATTGATGAGGGTAGCCCAGCAGAACGGTAAGAAGTACCGTCAGACATCCTGTATTTAACCAAAGTCTTTGCTCTTTGGTATAACTAATGTTGAACTGGGCACTGACTAAGTGATGTTTGAAGCTTTGTAGGGTGTGGATCCTAAGAAAAACTATAGTAGTAAACTTTGGCGGGTACAACCGTGTATCAAAAACTCTTTTGGGAGAAGTGTTGACTACTCTAAGAAGAACCGGTGTGGTCTCGACGTTTCAAACAGTAAACGTTGCTTCTCCTGAAGACATGTTGGGTATTACTGTTCGAAACATCGAGACCACATTGGTTCTTCTCAGAGCTAACACTTCTCCCTTATAAATGCAAATTTTGTTGGACAAAAACCAATCTTTGACGCTACCTTAAAGTTAAATTGCAAACTATTTTAGACCAAGAACCATTACTGGTCCTTGCTTCACGCTGGAACCCATGACATTGCTATAGACATGCGGAATATACTGTGGCCATTGCCTGTATAGACAAAGTTGATCTTGTGCACAACTTTACTAATACTAGTAAACAAAAACAGACACTTGTTTTTAGAATGTCTTTTTTGATCACCCACTTCCACAACCGAAGGGTAAATAGGTTTTCTAAACCAACCTGTTGAGCCATTTCAAGAGACAAAAAGGAAATCAGTTATTTCGTTAATATGTTTTTCCTCATGTGGTAACCGTTCCATTTGATTTAGAAAAACAATGCAATATGAGTCAATCCTCAAAATGAAATCAGCACTTTTTAACCCGGCACTCCTCCTAATTCGGTTTAAAGGGGGAAAAGAGATCCAACGCTCTCCTGCAGAATGTTCTGCATGTTAAGCAGGGCCCACTAATTTCATAGAGCTGCTTTAGCACAAAATAGTGCTTAACAATTTTCTGCTTAGCAGAAGTGAGCAGGATACCAGTGGGATACATGTGATATGGTATCTTGGCTGGTAACTTTATCCTGTTAAGCATAATTGTGTTGTGCTTGGCTAATTTGTGTGCATAAGCAGCTCTATGTGGTTGGGCCCTGGATTCATGTGTTATGTTTTGTTTCAGGGCCAATTTTGTAGGCATGCTAAGCACATTTGCATTGCACAGGAATATTTTCTTAGTAGAAAAAGCATACCAGCCGAAAAACAATGGAAAGGTATTAGATGCCTTACTTTTCTGCATTTTTTGTATCATTATTATGTTGTTTTATATATATCTTCAACATTTTTCTCATTTCAATAGTTTTATGAAGTTGGGATCCACTTCAAATTTCAAAGCTGCTTAGAAGACGAAAAAATAAATATAAAATTGGCAAATATATTTCCCATCCCATCCCAGAAAGTGCAGGGAACCAGTCACAACTGGTATGCATTGTATTTTGGTTGGTGACCTTTTTCTGCATAGCGAGATGTTTCCATGCTTACCAATTGTGTGTTTAGCAAATCGGCGCGCAAAGGATTCTGGGTGAAATCCGAGTCCAAGCAACACCGGTCATCGTAGTGCGCTGATTTTTAAGCAATGCCGTACACAAATATAAAAACCTGGCATAGTTACATGTACATGTACAGCATGGCGTCCATCTACATGTAGGCAGCTTGGTGTACTCTTTAACCATACTCGGTTCCCCAAGATATATTGCGGTGTATTTCTAAGATGTTGTTTGTGCATTGGGCTATTGCTTTACTCTTTCTTAAAAGTAACCGCAAACAAGTTTCTGAATCTCTCCCTCCCTCGTGACCCTAGTCTCCATGACCTAATCCCATATCTTTTGTCGGATGGTCAACAGGGATGGACGTCTACAAAAGGGTGATGAGATATTGATGATTAACGGTCACAGTCTGATCTCTGTGATTCACAAGGACGTAGTGGACATCCTTCGTAACTCAGGAAGTATCGTTCAACTGGTCATCGCAAGAAAGGTATACACATTGTCCGATGTATTTTCCCTGGTGAACGGTTAGAAATTATTTTGTTAGCCATTGTTAAGATTAAGGACATGTACAAGAGGGAAATATCATTGTTGTATTTGGGTTTGTTTGTTTGTTTGTTGGGTTGTTGGGTTGTTTGTTTGTTTGTTTGTTGTTGTTGTTGTTGTTGGGGTTTTTTTTGGGGGGGGGTTTGGGAGGGATGGGGGTGGGAGTTGAGGAGGGATGGAAAATTTTGCAAAATGACCGTTACAGTTGAAAGGTCATGACTTTTATCATGCTGTGACCGACCTTGCAATGATTCCTGTTGCAATATCAATAATGAATATGGTTTCCTATGTTGCCCTTCCGGCAAGGGCTTGGTTACATTAGTGTAGATGTGAAAAAGACAAAATGGCTATACTGTAACTAAGGTCTGTAGACTGGTAACTCTTTGGATAGTTCATGGTTGTAGAAACCTGTTCATTGTAGTCTAGGCACACTACATGATGATGTAGACCAACTTTAAAGTTTACCAAATCATTTTGTACACAATTGTTACTTAAATTGAAAGCAAATCTTATGTTTTTCATAGATTATCTTAACATCCTCATTTCCTGGTAATGACGAGTCATTGTTCCATGAATGTCTTTCATATAACTTACATGGTATAAAGATGGTCAAGGGGGAAAACCTTCCTTGAAATACTTTTGTCTGGAGAAAAATGGGGGCCTGTAATTTCATCACCATTACAGATGTGTTCCATAGCATTGGCTCTGGCTAAATGGTCTCAAGTGGCTTTCAAAGAATGTTGATGATTCAGCCAACAGCCACAGTCAGCAAAAGTGGCCTAGTCTGGCAGTCTATAATGTGCATTTGAGGATTTATATTCCATGAATAGGAGATTACTTGATAAGCCCATTCGTGATGTGCCCTTGCTGTGCTGAATTTTAAATTAACTTTCATCTCGTACATGTACAAGGCTTGATTACACAAAGCATTGAGATTCATCTTGTTATTAATTTTAAGATGAGTTGTCAGTATCACCATAGTGATTTGTTTTGTAACATCACTTTTTGCTTAGCAATTAAGATAGATACACACCTATAGATCAATCTTTAAGCTCTTTGAGAAATCAAGCCCAGGTATGTTATAACCCGTGACTTCAGCCCAAGTTTAAAAGAGTGTTTCTAGATAAACTTTCACATTTTTAAGTGAAAGTTACAAAATTATTTCCTCAAATTTTCTCTGAATTCCAAACGGGATGTTCAAATCACGCCAGACAACCTTCAAGGAAAGTCACACAAAATTAATCTCTCTGTCAAGTGTTATTTTCTCTCAGAAAATGTTGACAGGAAGGTGGTGACATCTGCAAAAACGTGTCTGCTTAAAGTAACAAGGAGTGCCCCCCATGTTTGTAGCAACACCTGGCCCCCAATTTCATGGCTCTGCTTACTGTAAGCAAAGAATCTGCACTTACAGAAGCGGGGAATTCCGCACTTACATTAAGCATGTTTCACAGGTTAGCAGGGAATTTTCGCTTGTGTTTATGCATACTCCATGTTGCTAGGTACTTTACTCTTACAGAGCTAGCGCAGAACTTCAGCGCTTGCCCTGTAAGCAGAGAGTGGTGATCGCACAAGTGCAGAATTTGGCAGCAAGCAGAGCCATGAAATAGGGCCCCGTAACTCTGTCAATTTGTAGTTATCAGAACTTTGACAATAGCAGTTTTGTATGAATAAACTCCATGTGATCGTAAAGGAAATCTTTTGAACTTTTTGGTAACTCTCTGAAATAATTTATCCGTATTATTCATTGTCTGGCAACGCAAATCACATCCTATGATCATCAGCTTACTTCCAGCTTTATGACTACGCTGTCAAATCATATTAGGAAAATCATAAAGAAGTAATTTTCAGTTAAAGGTGGGGGGAGAATTGGCCTGGAGTTAGAGTACGAAGAAGGAAAGCCTAGAGGGTTTGTAAAGATAGTGGAAACTGAAGCCATATGTGAGTCTGGTCAACAGCGGAACACCAATCATAGTGGTGGGTACCGGGTAACTATCGCTACTGCTAACTTGAGTCTTTAGGGTTGAGAGTCACAGCTGTTTTGCATGGGACTGGTTTACCATGGAATTCTGCGTATCTGAACTGTACTTGTTGTTTTAGATTTTTACAAACTTTTGACTTAAAAGTGACTTTGAAAACTCACAGAGCTCTGAAAAAAAAAAAAATTCTTATGGAAAATAGTATAACCTTTAAAATCAATTTGTCTTATGAATCATACATATTTTGACATTTGCTGGGAAGTTTTTTAAGCATAAGATAAATTCAGAAAAAAACTTACAAGTGTTGTTTCACCTTTGATATTTCAACAATACATTAATAGGAATTGAGCCGACTGTTTTTGAAGTAGTACCAACGAGTACCAGTTGGTTTGATGCATTCACCAGATTAACCTGTGACCTCCAAGTCCTGGTAACCACCAGGTATGCTGGGGGTCAGTGACCTATGCCTAGATATTGCAGGTGGATAAGACATTTGGTTTTGTGGATTTAGGAGAAATTGACAGACAGGATGTTCCTATTCTTTCATTATTTCTTGACGTGAGTCAAGGGAATCTGATGTTAACCACATAGTTTCTCACTGGAATACATGCAGTTTTCTGAAAATTTTTGTAAAGTCACAATTTTTGTTTTTTTACTTTTGTATATTTTTTACTTTTAATACTTTTATTTATCAGAAACAACATTATTTCAAAAACATTATTTCATTGCAGAGTCAGTCTGTGTAAATCGGTTTGGAATTCTAATCAAGTATTACACATTATCCAACTGACAATGACTTCATATGGGGACCATGTGTTTCATTGCTGTTATGCTCAAACTTCACAGATATTGCATAATCATATTTTTTAAAAGTTAAAATGTCTGGATTGATAAAATGAACACAAATGTTGTTCTAAACAGCCGACGTGGGCACCTTTTAATTTGTCAACAAAATTAGCAACCAAAGTTGAAAGTTTCCAAAGTTTTAACATTTGGTGCTAACCGTTTAAGTAAAGAATGATACAAATATCTGGTAGGTAGTTCCATGTACTATGACCGCAATTGGTTGAAACGTAAAAATTGCTGATCGCAGTTATATCAAAATATGAATACTGCCCTCTATAATTTGACAAGTTGCACAGTGGGAATACAGGCCTAGAATTTCATCTTTGAGAGGGCAAGGCCATTTTTATTAAGCAAAGGGCATTTTCATTGGAAAATCTTAAATTCTATGGAAAACTTTTGAAGGGGCACCAAGGCAAAGACAACGGGCAACAGAGGAGGCCATGGCCATCATATAATTCCAAGCCAGAGCACATCTCCTGGATGCTTTAGCCCAATCCAGGGTGTAGGCCTTTTTACAGAGAAAACAAGCCCCCATAAGATAGAAATCTGGAGATTATGAAGGCATGTAACCCAACCTGAGAACCTGTGGTTATAATCCTGCTACCTGCCTAATCACCAACCATGAGTCACTGAGTAGAGGGGCAGTGCTTAACCTGTGTACTGTCTGTCTCTCTTTCCTGTACAGTTTTCAACATTCCCTTCAACCTAAATAGCTTTAAAGGGAGGAGAGACCTTCTCTCCAGCTGTGAATATTCCATTAAATTTATCTAAAAAGTCATTCCGTTTACTTTGAACACGAAGGTGCTCACTTTCAAGAAAATGTGAAACATTTTAAAAAGTTTGTTTGTCTGTCGTTTGGATATATATATATTTTTTTCAAAGTCCTGGACTGATTTTCACAAAGATTCATCTTAACATGAGTTGTCAATATCGCCATGGTGTTTTGTACTGTGACATCACACTTTGCTGAGCATTTAAGATTGATGTGCATCTTAAGATCAATCTTGCATTCGTTTCAAACAAACCGGATAAGGGATTGTTCAACATTCTTCTGTGGAAGATTACTCTAATGCAAACCATCTTGGTCTAAAAGAATGTACAGTGTAATCTGAACTAATTCAATTAATAAGCCACAAGGGAAACTGACTGGGTAAGTTTTAAATATTTTGGGTTGAACAAGGAAAACTTTACTAGAGCAGGACTTGAACCTGCGACCTCTGGATTAACATGCCGGTGCTCTACCAACTGAGCTACCTAACCCTAATCTCGGTGGTCTCTTTATTTTGTCAATATCTACGTTCAGGGGTGCCAGTTGCTTGTTCAACCCGAAATTATTTAGGAAATAATTCATGAAAACTTCATTGGAATAGGTGCTGTTGTTGTTGAAGAAAAAAATTAATAACATTTTTTACGAATGTTCATTTCTTTTTCCTGGAAAGGTCAGGGAAATTAGAATATTTTAATTTTAAGGAGAATTTATCTTAGGACAATTGGAATGAACTTTAACTTTCAGTTTTTGTTTTCAAAAACGACAAACACTGTGTAATTCCTTTAAATGAAAAACCAAGGCATTTCAAACCCACTACTTAAACAAATACACCTCTTTAAATTACTGGTAGAATTTCCCAATCACCAAAAACCATCAATAACTAATAAGATTGATGATTTAATTCAATTGGAAAGTTTACCTTATTCTTATTGAATAAGAAATAACAGATCTAAAATGCAGCTACATTTTGACCTTTTGACTTTAAAACCGAGTGGAAATTCCCAAGATAGAAAAACAAGATCCGGATTATGTTGCCCTTCTAAGTTGAAATCCTAAAGAGGAGTCAAGAGTTATGCAAGCTAACTTTTAAAATTAGCTGCACATTTGTCAAATGTGTACATGCATTTACAGTAATTGGATTAAAATCAGTCCTCTTTAGAGATAGACTATTTTTGAATTTTTATTAAAGGTGTAAAATTGGTGTTGGGATTCGGAAGAGCCAGTATTTCATTTGAAGTGTAATTATTAGAAATGTAAACAGGTGATAATAGAAGGGGCTCAAACTATTTTTATTTGTTGCTTTAGTTTTGGGTTGGGTTTTTTTCTTAAAAAAATTGACTGAACATTAATGTTTATTATGATTCTTTGTGTATTCAAATCTTGTATACTTTTTAACCGATGTGCAAGTAATTATTTTATCAGGTAGGAATAATAGTTGCATGGATTTAAGCTGTCCCTCCCAAAGTTTAAAGAAGGAAAACATCAAAACTAATTATAGTTTTTCAGATGAAGTCCTAGTTATTTTATTTTTATTACAGGTGAAATAAAAAAAAATCCTAGGATTAACTTCTCAATAGTTAATTTTTTAAAGCATTTTTCCCCTTACAGTTCCTTGCCTTTAACACCAAATATCCTCCTGGAATATTTCGTTTGCCAAAAAGAGAAGAAAAAAACTGGATACAGGAAGAGGAGTGAGAGGTGTTTTAACTTAAGTTAAGAGCATAAATCATAGAAGTGGGAATAAATCAATGGATGTGTTTGTAGAAGTTCGACAGGTTTTGACTGACACCTCCTTACTGTATCCTTACTGTATCCATTTGGGAATATTTAAAATTGGTTTGGGGTATCTGATCAAGTTGGATTTAGTTTCTATTGGAAACAATTGGCTTTTGGCTGAATCAATAGTAGGGGGGTACACTGCCAAGATTTTGCGAAAGAGAGGGTAATATTAAAGTAGGAGGTAGACATGTTTAAGTTTCATACTTAAAGAAAAGAATGTTCAAACCTCCATATTAATGTTATTATTACTCACATACCGACATTTTAAAGATTATCTTGATTTTTCAAATTGAACGGATGTTATTAGTTTGATAATGAGTAAAACTTATCCTGAAGGAAAAAATCTGATGTTTGAAAAAAAGTTAAAACATATAATGGGATTTTTAAGTGTTTTCTCATGACTCCGATTACCGATTGAGCTCAATCTTTCACAGGTTTGTTATTTCATGTGTATGTTGGGTCACATCAAGTGTGGATACAGGTCTTTGACAGTTACCAATGTTGTACACACCTTTTAAAACAACATGAAGCTCTTTTATAATTGTGGTCACAAATTTGTTTAAAAAAAATATATATATGTTTTAGAAGTCTTATTAAATTGTTAATAGGAAACTTGTGATTTTACTTTTGATGCATTTTAGTTGTTTATTCTGCATAATACTGCTTGTAATTTCTGTATAAATTATTTGTTGGTTTTGTATATACTTTGAGGGCTTAAGCCCAGTTTATACTTCCTGCGAATGCTTTGTGCAAAGCAGGTTTGAATGTCACAGGGCTGTTTTCGCTGCGAATGTTTTGCAAGAGTTGGGCAAAGCTCAACTCTTGCAATTGTTCTTTGCGAATTTGTGACGTCAAAATTTGTATTGCAAATCGCATTCGCAGGAAGTATGAACCCGGGCTTTAGGCGCTAAAATTGAAGTACTATTGTTCTTTCTCTAACATGTACAGTGTACCCCTATATTAGGTTAAATTAATGGAAGAAAATTCGTTTAGCTCACTGTAATATTTTGTTCTTTTGTTAGAGGAAGCATCGTCAGCGTTTACGTCACCATCACCAAACCCTCAGTCAGACGGCATCCAGTACATCAGACTCAGAGAGCATCTCAAGTCAGCACTCAACCCCTGGCAGCTCCCCACGTGTGTCAACGAGGTTGAATCATGGGAAGGAAAACACCAGCCCTCTGTACGGTGGGAAGGTCCTCCTCCCCAGGGATGCTGAAAATGTTGGTCAACCCCACAGGTAAGTCTCAATCAATGGGTAGTATAAACCTCCATTTTATCTTCATTCTACATCAGGTTTGGTTTCCCTTTGGGGAAAACACGGCGTATTAACAAATGATGCATATTAGGAAATTTGTAATCAAATTTACCTGATGATTTGCTTGTATTAAGGATTTTTTTGTATTTTTTTTGAGACATTTTCTCATGAGAAGAGACCTTTCATCATGTTCATGGCACAAGAATCACATGATTACCAAATACACATCCTTTATGAATTGTGGTTTCGCGTCTGTAGATCGTTTAATTGGAGATCAAAATAGAATTGTGGTTTACTAACGGTCGTACCAAACAAGGTTGTGTAAACTCGCTTGAGGAAAGTTATCCACCAGTAGATTTATGATCCAGCCCCAGCACAGTCATCAGAAGTTGTCTAGCGATAAAATACTTGGCAGAGAAACCACCCCTTCTGGTTTAGAATCTTGTTTTATCTGAAGTGAGCAGCAAACCTATTTCCCCCAGACCTCAAACGATGTAAATGTTTTCAAGGAAAATGAAAGACAAAAGTCTGGTTTGTCTCCAAACTTCACATGTTCCATTTATGGCAATATGTCAGTGTGTTAATCCATTAACATATAACAACATTGAAGTTCAGGGCCAGCCATACATGTAGACCCAATTCACCTGGTATTATCATTGCAGTTATCCTGGTTGCGCCATTTTGGGAGTCAATGTCCTCGTGTGTTTACAGTGTAGTGCACATTTTTAAGGCCACGTGGCATTTTCAAATTTATGAGTTGACTCCCACAGTTGCGAGCAGGGCTGCAAAAGCTGCGTGTGACGTTGGTTCGAGAGGACAATAAACAAAGGAAACTTTAACATGTACCTATTCTTAGGATTTTTATTTAATTTTGTACAATCAAACCCCTGGAATATGGTTTTGACAATATCCACTGATCTTCTTAAGATTGATCTTAGTACTGTGCCGTGTGACCCTACCGACTTTCAATAGAAAACATTTCACTACAGTCTCAAAGGTTGACATCTGGGCTCAATATCATAGACCTGCTTAAGCAGACAGTATTGCTTAACAATTTTTCTGCTTAGCAGAAATGAGCTGGATACCAGTCACAAATGTTACATGCGACATGGTATTTTGGCTGGTAACCTGAATCTGGTAAGTGTAATACTGTTGTGCTTAGCTCCTTTTTGTGCTTAAGCAGCTCTATGAAATTGGGCCCTGCTTTGGCTTTATCGTTGTTTTTGAGGTCTCATGCTCCTCGGCAACACTTAAGGCATTTTGTGCACTCTATAAATTCTCCTGGGCACCTTAATGACAGAAAGTGTGGCACTCTAGTCTCTCACAAACCATTATATCAACTCAGCCATCTTTGGTCAGGTAACCCATTTACATTAATACAAATATAGTACTGCCTCTAAAGTACATGGTAAGGACCCACACTATTTGCCCCTCTGGCCTCACTTTGTTTACATTGATTTGAATCTTGGAAAGTACGAAAGATGCAAAAGGCTTATCATTGCACTTTCTTTAGAGTGTTCCTTGCCAACGGAGTAAGACTACCAACTTGGCAAAGTTCCGGGAAACTCTGAGATGTTTGGCCTTGTGTTCTCCAGAGAAAGGATTGGCTCATAATGGAATCAGGTTAAGAAATGTTTACAGGGAAAATTGTTATCATGGAACTATGTGTGACATGTTGATAGGACTTTTAAAAATACTGTTTTAGATGGATTGCTACAGAGAACTTTGCCCGAATGTTCATCGGGGAGATGGTGGCAAGAGCATAATTGTATTTTTTAAAGTTTATTTGTTTATTTTTTGGGGGAAGGGAGGAGGGTGAGACTGAATTTGGCTGACATTTTTTAGGTTCTTGTAATGTACATGTACATGTGCTGGCATTTACAAGCATGTGTACAAACATCAGTACACGATTAATATAGACCAGAGTACCTATGTGTACATGTACTGTACATTTACTTCATGTACATAATTACATTGATTCATACCATATGCCTTCATTTGGTTCATCGTCCTGACTTCTCCAACCGATTTCTACATAGTTTTACCCCAGGTAACCAGACTACCTCTGGTCAAACAGTAAATTAAATCAAGATTAGTAACCGCAGTTGATTATTCTTACAGGAAATCCCCAAACAATGACTCGATGAGTGATTTCCAAGTCTGTGCAATTTCATATCTAGTCCTTCGTCAATTAAAATCTGCTTCTCATTACCAGTTTAAGTCAAATTTACTTAAGTTGAAATTTCTTAAATTAACTGATCCGTTTTGGATGGAGTGGAGAATACATTTGGTTACATCTGGCATCAGTGAGAAGCCTTAGATCTGGATGAGTCAGCAAGTTCATTGCAGTATAAAAGTTATCAGTTATAACAAAAAGAGCTGTGGTGGTTTGGTTTACTCTGTCTGCCAGGTACAAGGATCAAGGTTTAAGCCAAAATTTGAAAATTAGGTATCCAGTTTGTTTGAACAGGTTAAATTGAAAAGAAACGTACGGGGTCTACTTACAATACTTTCATGTATATTTATCTCTCTCTAGTCGACCGAGGTCAGAATCATGTTGAGATTTGCCCATTCCTGTCTATCCCTCATTAAGTTGGGGAGATCAGTTGGAAGCACCCTGATGTCCCTGGCAACTACATCTGTATAGCTGAGCTTTTTTCTTCTCCTATTTCTCCTTCCATGTTTTTGTGTGTATGATTTGATATACCTGACTGATCAACAAACAAACTTTGAAATTTGTAGCTGGTAGAAGAAAAGTTCATTTTTGAAAATGATAACATTTCTCAAAAGGCTTGATTTGAGGATTCCGAATTTATCCACAACCTTGACACCTTTAGCCATGTTTGCTTTGAATCATCCAACACCATGAACTTTCTCAGCGTTCAGAAATTGTCCACTAATCATACACTGTTCAGTTTGTTCACCAAATCACTCTTTAACAAATGTAAGCTGACAGATGATTAGAGTTTTCACACCTTCCATATGTTTGCAGTTGGTACTGCTGTAGAAAGGACAAGGGTACTTCAGAGTTACCCAGGGGGTATTGCTTTAGCGATGACAGGTGGCAGGTCTTAGTACAAGAGACCCCTTGAACTTGGCCTGAACCCCTCTCAACCTAACCCCCTACTGCCCCCCCCCCCCCCCCCCCCCACCATAAACAGGAAACCAACTTGGTCAACTGTCATCAGGCACATGTATGACCAATTTTCAAACTCGTACAAGTCTTCAGCCTAAAATTTGATCTTTACAGTTGCAGACAATTCTGGTTGTTATCATATATCTCAGTTGACACTCATGTGAGAAATGTTGTATGCACTCTGGCATTGTTTGCTAATTGAGCTTAAAGACAATTTGAGCTGACAGGCCCTTTAAGCAGAGGCTGGTGATCATAAGCTCAAAAATCTTTGGTAAGCAGCTACTGGCCAAACTTCATAAAGGTGTTGAGCACAGAATATAACTTAAGGGTGACCATAAGAACTTACTTGGTGAGAAGCACTGCAGCTGTTGACATTATGGACTATTTTGAGAAAGGATTCTCTTGGAAGTAACATGGTTTGGAAAAGATTTCACCGAAAAACATTTGAGTCTGAAAAATATTCCATGCATGAATCGTTTCTCAGATTTGTTGAGGGTTGGTGTCCAGTCACGAATGCTGCAGCCAGACATGCAGTTGGTACCCGCTGTCACCTCGCTAAATGTGGATAGATTTGGTGCTCTCGTGAAAATACCGTGAGAGTTTTTGTGCTGTTTTCTCATCAAGTAGACTCTGTATTCAGCTGACTCTTTCTCGTGTGACTTTTATTGTATCTTTGTTTATAATTTTGCCTATAAATCAGCGTTATGTTGACAAACAACAATTCATGACCCTACCTTTAAGCAAACTATATGCTGAGCAGAGAACCAGTCATTTGCAATGTTGAGTTATGGTATTGTGGCAGGGAACCAATTTCTACTAAGCAGGACTTATCCGTGCTTAGCCAGTGTTTGACTGCTTTATGAGATGGTGCTTTCAAGTTTCAGTCTTTAACATTAAATTACTGAACTTGCCCTGAGATGAGAGGACAACTCTCTCCCTCAAATTCAAGAAAATGTAGTCTGATAGATTCTGACAAGTCTGTCTTGAAGACTGTAGCGAGTAAATCCCCAGACTTGTGGTTCATAAACAAATTTTCGGAATAAAATGCCCTGGAGTCAGTAACTGTCATTTTGAATTAACCGTAGGTTTGGATTTGTTATGATACATCTGTTTGTCTCAACTCAGACATGAGTTATCCTTACTGGGAAATATCTTAAGCTGGGACTGCGTGTAAATGTATATTTATTTTGACAAACAGATTTTGCAAGAAAATTGTTCAGAATTATTAAGAAGGTTCTTATCTTAGGAGTGAACATAGATTGAGATTGAGGAAGTCACAGAAAGATGAAATTTTAAATAGTTGATAACATATCGGCTGTTTCATGCGTGCATTTATGAAGCTTTCTAAAGCAGGAAACTCATGACTAATTGAGGTCTTTTATAAGTGTCACATGATAAGTAGTTGCTTAGCAACTAGCAATTGTTTCTCATTATAAACCATAATTTTCTGCTTAGATGGAATTGAATGCAGCAGTGAAGTTGGTCTTAGTTTGTATTCAGTAAAATGATAAGCTTAAAATCATTACTTGTGAGGTTCGAAATGATGAACATTTCATTATTGAAATGACTGTCAGTCCAATTGTGGCAATCATGTAATCAAAAGGACCCCATGCATAATGCACAACGCTGCTGGCACGCTGAGGTTACATGGACATTTTTTATGCATCGAGAGCAGCTGTCATCCTATGATCTGCCTCCTTTTGCCTCAGTGAGGGCACTGTTTGGGAGTGAAATGTCATATGCAAATTGAGTCGATGATTGATGGCATTGTAGAGGTGTAGAAAGTTGATGTAGTTGCTCACTGACTCCTTGCATTAGTACGTACATCATGCTATTTTGGAATCACATTATGAAAGTAACTATGTAGTCAAGCTTGCTTGATTGATTTGTACGATTGAGAAGATGCACAAAGCAATAATTTGACCAAACCAAGCAGGAGTACGTAGTTATTGACGTCAATGGCCAAGGCTCAGATTGAACTCTTAACTCATTCAGGAAGTAAGGTCAAACACATTTGTCGTTTCCCAGCCCTCATGTCGGTACACTAATTAATGACCAATTCTCATTAAAGGGTGTGTACAACATTGGTAATTGCCAAAGACCTGTATCCACACGTGATGTGACCCAACATATACATGAAATAACAAACCTGTGAAAGTTTAAGCTCAATCGGTCTTCGGAGTCATGAGAAAACAGTGAAAAACCCTGATATATGATTATACTTGTTTTCAAACATCGGATTTTATCCTGCAGGATAAAGACTATAGTTTTACTCATTTCCTAAAAACTATGGCATTTCAAGCAAAACTATTTCAAGGGGAGTTTTCCACCATAACCATCTTTATTGGTTGTAAGTTATGTGCAAATCTGTGAACATTTATATTTCCAATCTTACCAATGTTGTACACACCCTTTAATCATAAAGGTGTTGATGATGTTGCTATAATTTTAGCTTTTTCTGTTGATTACCTTAGGTGGGAACTCAAACATAAAATGTCCAACTCCCACACAAAATAGCTTCTTCCATGATACCCTGCATTTTGTGTATGGAGGTTATGGATGGGAAATTAAACAGCACAGTTTGCCTTGAGTTAGAAATTGCCGCCCTTCCTTAATTGTCCAACATCATCAAACATCAGTTAAAAACAGTGTTTATAAACCCGGAGGTTTTACCACTTATAAAGTCAGTGAAAACAGAGGGGAAAATGCTTCTTCCGGCCAACCTTCTTTAAGGGAAGTTGCCTTTAGCTTTATGGAACAAAGGTTTCTTTAATCCACAGGAATTGAGAGCTATGCTTTGAATCTTCATGAATAGATTTTAAGAAATTTTGAGATCTTCTTTAAGAAATTGGGATGGCAATTTTACTTCAATCTTGTAGTTGTCAAGAAATTGTGAAAGAACAATTCATCAAATTTCCAGTTCCTTAGGCAAAATGGAGGCTACTTGTCTTCAATCTAGAAGTTTATTACAAAATTGAGAACTATGATTTCTTCAGGAAATTGACTGCACCTGCTGCTAGCTTCAAACCTGTGGTTGTCAAGAAGTTATCGCAACTTCCATATGTACTTTTCACTTACGAACATTCCTAGATCTCATTCTTCATCAGGTGATAGTAGCTTCGTTTCATTTGCACCAAAGACTTGACTTGATCTTCAAAAGCCAGCTCAAGGTTCATCTCTTAAAACAGACCTGCCAACCAGTACGATTTTGTCGTATTTAGTACGATTTTTCAATGAAAATACGACAGTACGATTTTTTCTCTATAAAGTACGATTTTCCAAAAATCTAATTATAATAATAATAATAATAATAATAAAGACATTTGGTAATTATCCAATTCTGATTAACGGTTATCATCATTTTCTTTCCTTGTCTCTTTTTCGTGCGTGAATGTGCGTTACACGATCCGACGGATATAAACGTTAACAAAAATCACTCGAAGGCGCCGCGAAACGCTGACCGCATCACGCCACACAAAATACAACGCATGATCACACAGTACTGTACACAACGCACGCACACACTACACACACAGACGTCGTTTTCAGGCCTGTAGTCTTTGTCACTTTGCGTGCGACAAAAATGCAAGAAACATTGAGCGCTAGAGGGCGTTTCGGAACAATGCGATAGCGCGAGATTAAACGCCCACTATTGGTGAAATTACGTGAACCGGTTATTCCCCCAAAATTGCATCGCTGGTGCGCGAGCTAATTTATACATTGTACAGCATTGTCGTCACTGGTACCGGTTCTTTTTCAGCATATAAGAGGCTTTGAGTTAATCTGTATATCAGTCCGTGTGTTTTTTTTAAAATACAATTTTTGTCAGTAAAATACAACTTTTGGGAATAAAGAATACAGTTTTTGAACTCCAGAGGTTGGCAGGTCTGTTAAAATTTGCTTTGAATAGTCCACTACACTTGTCATCTCCACATGAAATTCTGTAAACTCTTTTGTCTCAAATTTTTACTTCACTAAGCGACAAGCACCTCAGAATAGGCAACTAGAATGATAGTGCTCTACAAATGATTGATTGATTGATTGATACAGTGCTTTTTTTTTTTTTGCTTTTTTTTTTTTTTACGTGAACGTACATATGATCTATAAAAAAATTCTTACCAATGGTGTGTACATTGTAATTATGAGTTTTAATCATCTTTATTTTAAATGTGATGGTGATGTAGTTGGTGGTGCACCTGTCACAATTTTACTGGGGGTCTGCAGTTTTGTCTTCTAGTGTAAAGAATCAAGGTTCTTTTGAGAGATGAGTGTTGTCTGACTCACACCATGTAGTAACATTACCCCAATCTTCCCCAGGACAAAAAAAAGGGACTTACTAAATACTAGGAACATGATGAAGTTATTTTCAGAGTATCATTTATCAATCCATTTCAATCCTCGTGCGAGTAAGCGTTGGGTGTAGCTATTTGGCACAATTTTATGCAATCGTTGATAATTTCACAGGAACCATACATTTCCTAGAATGTCTGCACACATAAATTTGTAGTCTCTGTAGAATTGTTGGTGCCGTTGGTGACGCATCAAGATTCAACATACATGCATAAGTCTCGTGATACACATAAGTTTTCTTTTCTTTTTTCGGCGAGCCCTCATTTTGTCTGCCCTGCTGTCCTGGGGGGTTTTCGAAACTGAACAGCTTATCTTTATTTGCCAAAATCGTTTCCGAGTAGGAACATTCTCAGTTGGATGTTTATAATATTCTGAGGAAGGAAGTTGTAAAAAGTGAACAACTTGGTAAAAAATATTGTAAACGCAGTATTAAACATGCTGTGCTGAGGGAGTGCCGTGTGGTTAAATGGCAAATGGTATTTTTGTAACCCACCGAGTCACCAAGGGATTCTCACCAAGGGATTCTCCTCTGGCTATAGAGGTGCTCGGAAGAAGAAAACAACAAGGGTGTAGCTTGGATTTCTTTTGGTCATGTGTTGGTGGGGCGATAGGATGTTCGTTGGGGATGGAATGTGACCTTTCGTTATGAATGTTTTAAAAACTGAATTGGTTGTTGTTTAGGAAATACCCTCTAGGATATTTCTTTGTGGTTATCTGCCTTTTGTCAAATTAAAAAGAAATGCTCGAAACTGGTTTTTTTTGCAACACCTGTACATATATCTTTCCATCCATGCACTGCTAAAAATGGTATTCTTGGATTAAGAAAACAAATTATTTCAAGAACTTTTATTGTGTCACTTCTTAAAATCTTACTAGAACAATTATCTAGGGAGTGACACAAGAATCTATTCGTGAAATAAGATATTTTTCTCATCTAAAGAATAACATTTTTAGCAATGTGAATTGGGCAAACATTTCACATGGCTGGAACTTACACGGGTAAGACTTCCAAAAATCTTACTAGAAAATTTTTCTACGGAGTGACACAAGAATCTTTTCGTGAAATCAGATATTTTTCTTATTTCAAGAATAACATTATTAGCAATGTGAATTGGGCAAACACTTCACACTGCTGGAACTTTACATGGGTAAAACCAGGGTTTGCCCCTAGTGTTGTCAGAGACTAGCCTACAGGACCAGGTAGCATGTCAATTCACTAGTCCGCAAGCTTTTTTCACAAGTTCATATTTCCTTTACATGTAGGACATGTAGGATAGGGATGCTTTCAACACCAAACTAGCTTAATACCACACTGCTTGGAGAGAATTTCGATTGGTCTGTAGGTGTTTTAACTGGCATTTGGCCAGTGGCCACCGTAAGGGGGAATGCTGCAAACATGTCTGCACCCAGTAAAGCTCGAGTTTTATCTTGATTGGTTCACCTCTACATGAGTCGAGCTCTGCTCACAAGAAGTTTCTTTTAACACCTGGCTACAGGAATTCATAGGATCAGTACCGGTACCTGTTGACTCACAACTTCACAAACCAACCTAAAAAAAGATTCTAATAAAGTCGTATATATCTGCAGTGTACTTTGTGCCAAGTTAGACTGAAAAAAAAATCTGATAAAATTATGTTTGCATTCCAGTGGAAAGAAAACCTTCAAGGATGATACTTTTTTTTTCCCAGTTATTTGAAATTGTAAGAGATTAAAGGACTGTATTTTGAATCAGGTGGAATAAGGTCTAAGACATAAAGAACACATGGTCAAAATAAATCAATGTTTCTATTCCATGGATGTTATGCTAGGAGAAAAAAACCCAATATTAATAGTAGCAGAAATTTCTGAGCTTGTATCATGTACAATGTAAGCATAGAGGTTTAATTTATGGTTTCCGAACAAAAACAATTGAAAAATTGGTTAGAGCGGGATTTGAACTTGCAACCATCAATTGTATTAACAGGCCTTAGCTCTACCAACTGAGCCATCGAGCTCTCATGTTGCTCTAGTCTATTTGGGTGTTTTGAAAGCGCTTTCTGCAAATTGTTCTTCGGGGTAAAGCTTTAATGGAAAAGACAGGGCAGGAAAATTGGGTTCAACGGAAAATAGCACTTACACGTAATCCATGAAATTGAAATAAGCATCACGTAAGGAACAGGAGTTTTGATAAAAATCTTTCTTAATAAAGTACAGGCAGACAGCATAAAATTTATGACTAACGAGCCGGTTGTGAGTTCTGATGCTATCTGACGGAGATACTTTAAAATGATATATTTTAAAATGACACCCCTCTCCATTAGAGATCAATCAGAAGAGGGTGAAAGATCAAAGTGTCACCCTCTGTCTGACAGTGAAATAAAGACTAATTAGCGCTAATTTCAAGAATGAGGTGTCCTGACTAGATGTCTGGAAGGGATGGGGTGGGGTTTTGGAAAAGAATGTAGTGAAAAGAATGTACATGTAAAGTTGTGCACAATTTGTTATTATTATTTTTTTTCATATTTGATGAAATATCCACAGGTGTATGGTGTTTATTGAAAACTGTGGGATTAGAATTATTTCACTCTTCTAAAACCCTCTTCTTATCGTGTCCAAGCGCAGACTAAACACGGTTCAGCCAGAACTGAATGCACTGCTTAACCTTATCAGTGAAAGTTGTGAGGTCTTCAGCTACGCACGGTTGCTCCGGTTGAGGGCGGCTTTAGCAAAGGTTCCAAATCCCGATGATGCAATATCCCTTCAAAAACAATCTAACGCTGCCAACAATAAGACGCCTCTTTAAGATCAAATTACAAAAGCCCCATCCAGGAGGAAATTATACTCTCATGGCCAACCCTGACAACGTCCCCAAATTTTCAGGGATGCTTGTTTTTATTGACCGTAATCCGTCCTGAGTCACTCTGTTGCATTGAATCATGGCTGTCGCCACGCTCCGTACGATATCAAATTCAAGCATGCTTCCTCTGAGGTGGTCTTGTGACTCCCATCATCAGGGGTGGGGTCGTGGGGGGGGGGGTAGTCAAGGAGGGTAAGCGCAACCCCTCCCTCATGTCTACCTGAAAGAAGGGATCAAAGTTCTGTAACTTAAATTCAAATGGATATTTGTATGTGGGATAGTTGCCGCATACCGCATCAATTAATGCTCAGAAGGGGGGGAGGGCTTGCTAGTGCTGTGGTTTTCTTTGAATATGTTCCAATAAAAACTTGTTTTTACTTAAAAAGTGCTATATAAGATTTGAGGCATTGCATGGTGAGGTATCAATGTATATTTGGTTTGCGGTAACACCATGTGTATATCTACTTGCTGGGTAGATTTTGTTCTTTGAGAACTTGTCTTGCTATTTATTCTACTGCCGTGGAGTAGATTATTCGGAATTCGGGAGACTTCTCAGTTCTGAAAAGAACTGTCCTGCTTATTAACTACTACCTGGGCGGAAGGTAGGAAATCGGCCGGGAAGTGCTGTTTAACAGAGCTCAAAGTAAGGGCCTTGGTTTCGTTGCACAAACACCAATCACTTTTATGTAAAAAACTTTTGTCATTATTCATGTTTTTAAAAAGTGATACAATTTTGGAAACTATTTTACAGATTGCTGCTCTTCGTTTTAAATTAAATTTGACAATTCGTTTAAACATTTTGACAGTGAAACAAAACAGAATAATGTGAAGCTTCAAACCTCATTGGGTCGTGAGCAGCTCATCGAGCAGCAGCCATCTTGCTCAGCATTTGTTGTATTTTCTGTCTTTTTGCCAATTCCATTTCTGACAATTTGATTTATTGATAGTTAGAGATCGAAAAACAAGTTTACAGCGCGTTGTTATTATGTTTAAGAGGGATTTATTTTTTGAAGCAAAATTCTAAGCCAAGTCTTTAAATCATGAGAAATTTTAAGATATAGGCAAAACAAAACTCAATTGAATTGAATTTAGAGACAAAAAGTAGATAAAATCACTGCTTACAATTATCACCTACAATGCCACAGCGTGCTTTCTTGAAGAATCATCTTATCATAATTAACAAACATGATCTTTGTGGCGTGTCTTGGCCGAGCGGACAAGAACACCGAACACCGAACTCAAGCTCTGGTGTATCTGATCAGCAGAGTGTGGGTTCGAATCCCAGTCGTGACACTTGTGTCCTTAAGCAAGACACTTAACCACATGCTTCGTCCTTCGGATGGGACGTAAAGCCGTTGGTCCCGTGTGTTGTGTAATGCACGTAAAAGAACCCAGTGCACTTATCATAAAGAGAAGGGGTTCGCCCCGGTGTTCCTGGTTTGATCGGCAGCATATTGCGCCACAGCACCTTGTAAACCATTACATGGTGCTATAAGAAAAGGGTCTCATACTTCGAAAACGTAGCTCCACATACCTTGCAGGAAAATATACTGAGCGCTTTGTTTAAGGGTCTCATACTTCGAAAACGTAGCTCCACATACCTTGCAGGAAAATATACTGAGCGCTTTGTTTCGCCCCTAAGGGTGTGATAAAAAGCGCTATATAAGAACCAATTATTATTATTATTATTATTATTATTAAACAAAATTATTTTACAGTAATTGCTAAGAGTTTGTTTTTTACTTCATTCAGCGCCTGCAAACATCCTCCCATGGATTGGGCATGACATAAATGTAGTAAATTATTGACAGTAAAACTATTACCAGTATAATGCTGATGGTACTATTAACAGTATAATGCTGATGGTACTATTACCAGTATAATGCTGATGGTACTATTTTGTACTGAAACATGTTGGAAGAAGACAATTTACATGACAATTTTTTAACTTGAAACTGTGTTTATCTTGAGAACTATAGGATTGGAATGCTATTTTCCAGAAACTACTGATCCCTAGTATTTTCCCTTAACAGTGGTCCGCTGGCAAAATGCCAGTTAAAACACCTAAGGACCTGTCAAAATTCACACCAAGTGGTCCGAGTGGCTAGTCTGGTGTTGAAAAGCATCCCTATTTCTTGAAATATGGACTAATGGAAAGCTGGTGGACTAGTGAAAGAACAATCTCACTGGTCCTGCTGGCCAGTCACTAAAAAGGTTCAGGTCAAACACTGTCTTTTTAAATCAAACTTGATTGAATCGAATTCCGTGTACTTTTTGGATTAAATTTTGCAAAAATAGACAGCACTTTGCTGAGAAGCAACCCCATCAGAATCCCATTTCCTCCTATAATAGTCTCAATCTCAAGACTTCCCCAACCAGTAGGAAGGAGGATAATTCTGGTTGATATCATGAAAAGCATGGGAAGGGACAACAAGGAAGGGATGTCCTTAAACTTATTAGCGGCTGGTGGGGAGAGACTAAGTCTCTGTATTGAGGATTAACTTTGACCTTGGGGTAAATGGTGGTACAGGGTGGTTGCTTTATTAAGTTGTTAGAAAATCCAATGGGTAGTATTTTTATCACAGGCATTTTGCGCCAGGATGAGTTTTTTTTTATGCATGATGCTCAGTTTGGTTAAAATCTGATGGGTGTGGTTCGCATGTTGGAAACGGGTTAGTTTTACCCACACAACCCTAGGCCCAATTTCATAGAGCTGCTTAAGCAAAAAAAATAGCTTAAAGATTTTCTGCTAAGCAAAAATAAGCAGGATACCAGTCACATATTCTACGTGTGACATGGTATTTGGGGTGGTAACTTTATTCTGGTAAGCATTACTATGTTGCGTTGAGCTTCTTTTTCTGAAGACGATTTTACACATGGTTGTACCCACAAGTTTTCTTATCATAATTATTGTTACTTCGTTACTTCTTTTTCTGCTTGAGTAGATCTATGAACTTGAGCCCAGTTCATTAGATTCAGTCTTGATGGCTTTGTGCAGGTTTGATTCCTTTTAATATGGTGGTCAGTGGTCAGTTGGTCCTTGAGAAAGACACATAGCTCAATAGACCTTATGCATATGACGTCATTTGAGTAGGGCGCCCTCGCCTAGAGGTCAAAAGGAAGATGTTCATTGACCAGGCCTGTGCGCCGCGCGTACAAATCAGCGCGTTTCCATTGTTTCATCATCAGTTTACCTCTAAGATGGCGGCTTGGTGACGTCAATGCATAGGTCTATGTCTGATCCTTGCTCTATTGTCTGACTACTTCTCAACTACAACTTGTACAGTGACAGTGGGTGCCATGGTGGAGCAGTGCATAGCCATTTGCAGGCTCTCATCCTAAGATTTTACTATTTGAATTTCGCAGAATTCATATATCCTTCTTTTCTCAAGTCTTGAACATGGTAACCCTAAGAAATATTTCGTAAGAAATGTGGTTGTTTTACGGATCATGGAACCAATGAAAATGACATTCTCTCCCAGGAAAAAAAATGTTCCAAACCTGAAATTTACTCAGAATTTTTTTAAAAATGAAAATTAAAACTGCCATTGGTGACTGGTAGAATTTAAAGTGAGGTCGTAGATTAAATGTTTGCTTGGTGTACATAGGGTTATTCGTGGTGCTGCTTAGTCAAGTATTTACCTGACTACTTGACATGGACTTGTAGGTATCCTGTTTGGAGTTCAGAAAGAAGATTATCCAATAAGAGGATTAATTCTTATAGGAGAAATTTACATGTGGACTCTACTACAGGTTGAACTTGTGGTGTATGTACAAAATATAGTACTGGATTTACAGGGAAGAGTAATTTTAGTTGGAAAATAGACTGAACAGATAGGTTAGTATTGTTACTGTTTTCTCTTTATGCCAAAATCAGTTAAGTTTTAGCATTTCAGAAATACCCTGCTATGGTCAAAGCGCGAGGCAATTTAATAGTTTTGCAAAAATATTTTTCTTATTGCCTTGTTGTAGGTGGCTCCGGTTAAGGAAAAACTGTTTTGTGCATGAAGCAACTTGTAACCTCCTCAAGAACATTAACTTGTCATTTGTTTTATGAGATATCGCCTAACTCACAAGGCCACGGACGGCCACTCAAGGTGAGGGCTACACATAACTGATTTGGGCTATCAACCCAAATCAATTGACACCAGGGGCACGTTGCCTCCTACTCCTGGGGCTGAAACAGGGTTACCCCCTTCACAGTCCTTAAGGATGTAGGCATGGGTATCATCCACTAGGAGCCTGTCTGGTAGAGCAGAATGCACTACCTTCCCAACTTTTTCGAAGCAATTATGGTTAAGTGCCTTGCTCAAGGGCACAAGTGTCATGACCGGGTATCGAACCCACACTCTGCTGCTGAAAACACCAGAGCTTAGGTCCGGTGACCTAGACCGCTCGGCCACGACACGCCACAATTTCTTTTGAAGAATTTAAAAATAACAATTACGAGACTGCTCCTGGTAATACAAGGTCAGCTTCTCCATTGTTAAATGATTTGGGGTGCATTTACTACATCATTTGTAATGAAGCTTTACTGTTATTTTAATGAATCCCATTATTCAAGCCGAACAAAAGAAGACAAGCACCCCCTCAACCCCGAACCATCTGACCAGAGTACACACCATTTTAACCGCAGAGATGCACAATGACAAAAGCTAGGCACTGGCTGAGATTGTTTGTACTGGGGATAGACCCCAAATGCTGAATGCTGTTCATTGCATTTACGCTCAGTGAGCATTGAGTAGAAACACCTCACTGAGGGTTGTCAGCTATTGTCGTCGTCGAGTGAGTAGTGTGGGGATGTACAAGCAGAAAATAAACCCTAATCTGGGATGGGTGCCAAACTGCCAACACATGCAGACATTGTGGGGATTGTTACGTGCGTAAAGCGAAGGCCCCATTTATAGATTTGTTGAGAAAAACGTTGTTTTAATGCTAGCAGGATATATGTAATCAAAAGGTGGGACAGTTGGGGTTCGGAGTGGAACTTGACTGCACCATGTTTCCCCGAAGTCTCTTTCAGAAAAGGTAAGATAAATATTCCAACCAGAGAAGTTTATGCCAGGTTTAGGTATAGGGAGCCATCAGGCAGCTCTTATTTTACAACATTTTACACTGTGTTTCCATCAGAGTGATAAATTAGCATAATGAATTCAGATCCATACAGTTAAAGGGATTGTACGTGACCTATTTTATAAAACCACTTCAGAGCAAAAAGTAGCTTAGCACAGCAACATTATGCTTACCAGATTAAGAATACCAGCCAAAATACCATGTAACATGTACAATTTTGACTGATACTCTGCACATTTTTGCTAAGCAGAAAACTTAAGCAATATTTACTGCTAAAGCAGCTCTTTTGAATTGGGTCCAGTGTCTCTGTTAAAAAAAAAAATATTGACTTCTGTTACTAAAGTTCTGAGAAAATTCAGTAAAAAGTTTTCATCAGCGGTAGTCACACTTTCTGCATAGCAACATCAAACAGTTACTTGGTCTGTGGAAAGGAAATGTTTTGATTGGGCACTTTCAGCAAGACAAAAACATTGAAGCTGAAAGATTTCTGTGATTTATATTAAAGTGCAGAGAGTATAAGTGACAAATTCGAAATGAGGTTTTCGGTAATGCTGTATATATGTACCATGCTTTTTGGGTAGTACTTTTATACAAGCACTTCAATTTATAACATTATGGATGATAAATAATATTGAAAATAGCTGTGTTAGTCTCTGTTCCTTGCTCTATGGTCTGATAGATAAAGCAAGGAAGGTAGTGGTAGCACTTAAACTAGAGTAAAGACTAACCAATTGCATAAAAAACTGCCTGAGTTTTTGAAGCAACAACTACTGCATCAGATGAAGTAGTTGTTGCTACAAAAGCTCATACAGTTCTTTATGTAATTAGTTACTCTTTAAGTGCCACCACTATCTTCCTTGTAGGATACATGTACAAGGTACATCTGTAGAACTGGAAGTGTTTGCATACAAGTACCTGGGTGCAGGAACACTTGTTAAGTTTGCTGTCATTCACTTCTTTCATGTTTGGTATCAGTCACATTTTATTGTTGGTGTTTGGGTATTTCATTGACAAAGTGACCTTTAGCGTAACCAGACCAAGATTAGTAAAATGCAGTCTTTATTGGGCTTGGGTATACAAGCTGACTGTGATTACGGATGTGTTTGGGGGTTCTTCATGTGCATGTAAACACGTAGGATTGTGAGAGTGCATGCATTGTGAACTGTTGCTGCACCTTTTGTAGTGAAGACCTTCTATTTATACATGTATATAAGTATACCTTTGTGCACTGTGGCTTTTTTATTCATAGTTGTAAACATGTCCACATACAGTAGCAAATGCTTCTCTTACACCCCGGGCCCAATTTCTTAGAGCTGCTTAAGCACAACAAATCAATGCTTACTAGAGTAAGGTTACCAGCCAAAATACCATGTCACACATACAATTTGTCACAGGTATACTGCTTTTTTCGCTTAGCAGAACTTTTTAAGCAGTAATTTCTGCTTAAGCACCACTATGAAATTGGGCTCTGGTCTTGGTCTTGATGCCCCATCAAAGTCTTCATATTTTGATAGTCTCCAATGGAAGCTGCAGTTTCTCATTGAACAAATAATGGCCTCAACTCTTCCAAACAATTTTGCAGATTATATGCATTGCATGCAAAGAGCAGTGTTCTCAAATTATCAAACAGGAATTCCAAAATACTTGATGTGCAGATTACTCTTATTTATAATGAGAATCAGGCACTAAAATGAGCTTAACTAAAATGTAAAAAAATAAAAATAAAAAAATCTTTGTTCAACCCTAAAATATAAAAAAACATTGATGTAGTAAAACAGAATCAATGCACTCTGGTTTCTCATAACCTAAAAACCCAGATGATTGGATTTTCCAGGTCAGTGAAATGAGTATTTTCATAGAAACTTTAAAAGTTGGAATTAGTCCAAAACAACATACGATGTATGAAATCACTTTAAAGCTTGAAGAACAAGTCCTTTTCCCCCAGATTCCATTTAACAGTCACCCGAGCTCAAGCTAAGATTTCAAGATTTGTAAAAATGAGGTGTCCCCCCCGCCCCCACCATTCAAAATATGCTTCTCGGCACAGAGTTTCATTCTTTTATAATCACATTTGTTTGTTAAGTAATCAGGATTTATGGAGTTACCCAACACTTCCTATTAGAAAAGGTTAAATTGTCTTTCAGATGAAAATCACTTGGTAAATAAAATATCCGCTGTCATGAGAGGCAGGCAAATAAGTCTGGAGGCAGTCGACAATCCCCCGCTGAGTGGGTGTTGGTTATAGACCTAGACAGGACTAGGTACGGACTCCAAATATTAGCCGTAAAGGAAGGGGTGTTACTCTCTCTCTCATGCAGCACATGTTTGTTACCGTGTTAACCCCACCCCCACCAGGAACATGGGGGCTGTAAATAACAAGACCCAGACTAGGGCAATAAGGGACCAGCCAAAATGGCTTGCAACGAACAGCACACTCAAGTATTGTTTATGAACAATTCCCCCCACCTCAAATTAACTTTGTAAGTATCAAAAGACGCTTTATAAAATTGGGAACCATGGATAAGTTCAACACAAGGTACTGATGAATCAATTTTGTGAAACCACTTTTTTAATCGTAAAAACCCATAGAACAGTAGGTCTACTAGTTTTAGCAGGCCTGGAATTACACAGAGGTCATGGCCTCAGTTGCCCCTGGTCTTGGCCTTGGTGCCCCTTCAACAGTTTCCCATAGACTTGGAAGATTTTCCAACTGAAGTGCCCTTTGCAAAATGACAATGGCCTTGCCCTCTCCAAGATGAAATTCCAATATTGTGTTAGAAACTTTTTTGAATCAGGCCCAGGCCAGTAGAATATCACCTCATTTTCCCCAAATTCATGTAGTTTTTGGCACAAAGAGAAATGCAGGCATGTGATGAGGGAATGTATAATTATATGACCTGTTTTGCCCAAGATTATAGACTCCTGCAAAATATGAATCAAGCAAAGGCACAGTAACTTGAGATCTTTACTAAGTGTTCCTGTTAGAAGCAAGCTATTTCCACATGTCCCAGTACATCAAAGTCTTGTATCACAGCTTCGCAAAAAGGAAAAATTAATAATCGGTCAAGCAGCGCAAGGTAGAGCACCCGAGAAACAAACACCTGCAATACACATCTCAAGTTTTTCTCCCCAAAGTCAAACTTGTGTCATTTTAGACAGTGGCGACAACACCTTCTGGTTAAGACATTGGGTGATTTCCTCTTAGTGTCCACCTAGTGCGACTTCCGCTCAATCCCCCACTCCCTTCGTCTCCGCACAAGGCAATTCTCCATCAAGCTGGGATGGTTGTCGGACAAAACTTCACCCCATTGACAGATTTGACACCTGAATGAATGCACTGCTTCCCCTTGAAACTGAATCGTACAAAATTCCTTCAAGAGCATGTATCGAGATTGTCTGGAAAGTCTCCACTCGGCAGGACATTTGGAATCAATTTAAGAAATCCTGCAGAAATCTGATTTTGATTTGCTTTTAAACCTGCCTGTTATTTTATACATGTGTTCTCGCCTAGTTATAAAATCATTTTTTACTCCCTCACTACGACTGTGTAATATGAGTTGCTTGTATACCCTAACCGCATCTTCTACTTGTTGAAAAGGTATCAAGTTTCTGAATGTTTTTCTTGAGCAGTTGGCACGCCTAATGGAAAATTGTCACAGCCAACCCCTCCAGACTTCAAAATTTTACATATTTTTCAGTACTTTTTGTCTGCGTCATAGCTGTATGACCCAGCAGTCTGATGGTCTCCTCTCAAGGTACTACAAGGGTTCCCTTAAGTGACCGTGTATAGACCCAAATGTAATGAAGGTTACTCTTTGTAATACTTCCTCTTTATTAAGTAAGGCTGTATTCGAATCAGCGGCTGTGGCTACAGCTACAACTGTTGCTAAGGGTGGTGCTTTAGATGTTCTATACTTCAACGCACGCTGCAATCCAGCCCAAGCCACAGCCAATTCTTACACTGCTTTCAGATTTGCTAAGCACTTAAATTTGTTTGCTTAGCAGAACCAGGTTGTCATCCAAAACACCACATGTTCAACTGGTTAGTATGGTTGGCTTCCTCACTAACATTTTCTCAATATACCAGTTTTTGAAGTAATAGTTTTTGCGTCACAATTTCAAGTTGACTAAGTTTTTAAAGACTGTTAATGTTAAAGTCTCTCTTGTTGTTTCAGATGAACATGTCGGACAAATAGTTAATATTCAAGGATATTATGAGCTACAAGTATTTGTAAAGTTATCACTCAAGGAAAAACCAAGAATACATTTGAAACATGACCACAGGTTTTGAGGGAAAAAATCTTTGTTGTCACATGTGAACAAATAACCAGCATTACCTCGGCAATGAAAAAGACATGTGACTTCTGTCTGAAATCAATTGCAAACCATCGCTGACAAGTGATCAATAGACAGACAAAATGATAAATATGTATATACATGACCCAGTATTAAAATCAGAAAAATTGCCATTCCATGTGAGTTTAATCAAGTATTTTTAGATTTGTGAATCATTTCTTTTTAGTCACTGCTGATTATCCCAAAATAGCGACAACTAAATACTCAGCGTATTGTCTCGTTGAATCGTACAACTTGGTAACTTGAGAGTTGGTAAAATGCCAATTTATTTAGCCAATCATAGCTGGATGGCTAATTACTGCCTGTGGCCGGTGAGTTGATCAGAGAAATGATATACATGCAGCGGGGTGGGGGGCAGTTCTTAGTCATTCCGATTTGATGATTTAAAGGAAAGGGTAGAGGGGCTGTTGGTACGAGGGTATATTCTTTGTTGTGCTACAGCTCACATTTTTGCTTGTTGTTTAGTCAAAGATCTATTTCAATTTATGACATTTTTCATCATTTTTAAGTAACTTTTGAAGTTTATCATGGTTTTGAAGGTAAGAGGAAGTTTGTATTTAATCTCTTCCTGGAAGAAGTGGTGACTCTGGGGAGACCCAGTGATGAGAGAAGTCTCAATGTTTGGGACTTTTCACTCTGCCATGTTGTAATGTATAAAACCCCTCCCATGCACGTGTCCACTAACATTCCGATGGGGCTCCCAACCAGGTTCCACAAAAAAGAAGAGGCAGGGAACCAACAACTATGCCTTTCTTACAACCTTAATGTAACCCATTTGAAAAGCACTACATGTACGATAGAACTCAGTTTTGTTATCAAACAGAATTGTCTCATTATGAAGACCCTATTTTACAGGAAAGAATGAACGTCACAGTAGCAGCTCGGAGATGTTGCCCCCGAACAAAGATATTGACAAAAATAGGGAGACCGCCAACATAGAGCTAGATAGCTCAGTTGGTAGAGCGCCGGCACGTTAAACCGGAGGTCGTTGGTTCAAATCCCGCTCTAGTCAATTTTTCTTTGTTCAACCCAAAATCAAACAGAATTATAAAATTTTCTCTAAATCTGGAGATTTTCTGGTACTTTCCCTCTTAAAGTCTGGAGAGAACACAATCAGTAGAAATCTGGCAACATCTCCGAGCTGCTACTGTGACGTTCATTAATTCCTGTAAAATAGGGTCTTCATAATGAGACATTTTAGTTCAGTGAAGTATTGAACCCAAATCTTTCAAAATATTAATACAGAATAGACCTTATGCATATGACGTCATTTGAGTAGGGCGCCCTCGCCTAGAGGTAAAAAGGAAGCTGTTCATTGGCCAGTCCTGTGTGCCGCGCGTACAAATCAGCGCGTTTCCATTGTTTCATCATCAGTTTACCTCTAAGATGGCGGCTTGGTGACGTCAATGCATAAGGTCTATTTACATTACTGCCAAACTTTATGGGGAAAAAAGAAGCTCTAAGTCGCTTTACAAAGTAATAAATTTAGGAAATAACAAAGTATGTTAAAATTTCATATATAAAACTGGAATGGTTATGTGAAAGAAATCACATAATTAAACGTCTTAAAAACAAGAAATACAACAAAACCAGTCATCATACATGTGAGGAATGCACATTACAAACCCACATTACAATCATAAGAATACTTAGTTTGGTCACTTTTGTATAGTTGTTGTTTTTTGTGAGTTCTTGTTTTTCTGTCCTAAGGCTGTTCCTCGACAAGCCCTGCTTTTTCGGAATATTCCTCCGCATTATCTATCTGCATTGTATCCTTTAATTACAAATGTTAATGTGGAAATAAATGTTACTTTGAATTGAATTGAGTGTAAATACAACTGTTAGAAAAGGAACGGACAGTGAACAACCAGAACTAATCAATCCTATTAACCGATGACTTTCATTACAGTATCAGTACCCAACCTTCCTTAAGGTTGGAATGCAGGCATGTCGATCTCATCAAAGTCCAAACACTCACATGTTTAACTACAATAAATTACATGATTCTGATTGAAATGGAACAGCGTATTAGTGTGTAACCGCAAGCTTTTAAGACTTCCTAAGCCAACATCCCTTCCACGCTGGACGTTGATGAAGATTGAAATTTCTTCCTCGTCCTGAATCCATCTCCAATAATTTATTTTATTTGACGAGAAGGAAGTGTTAACACCCTTGTATTGCATCCTTAATCTCTCCCTTGGAGAGGATGTTCTAATCTTGGGATATGCCTGGATACATCAGTGCCAGGTTTTATTATCTAAACACTTGGATTCTTATTTCTTTTTCTTGATAACTTAAGCCAATGGGTAAAACATCGGTAGTAATGCACTTTTAATACCATCATGCAGCCATGTGATTTCTCAAGATTCGTCCTGATTTCAGGTTTTTCTTACAATCTCCTTGAGCCTTTTCAATTTTCCTGGAAGAAGGAAAGCAATCACCAGAGGGAGGAGGAACAAGTCCATTGTGTCCAAACCTGTAGTTTTGTATTTCTGGTGATGCACAGTCTTTAAACCTCCCGAATTGTAGCACTAACATGTGGGAACCCATGCCCGCAATCCATTGTATACAGGAATTAAAATTGAAGCGATAACTTGTGACTGAGCACATCATTGTACTAGTCATTATTCAAATCTAACTCGCAAATGGCTCGTTCATATAACAAGGCGGTATAAATTGATTTGCCATCATCACCTGTACTCATCTCTCGCACAGTTTTCTAAACCAATAATCCTAAGCCCAAAGTAAATTATTACAGTTTGATTAGAAAATATTTGCCATTGTGGTATTAAAACAAAAATAAAAAAGTACTCAACCAATGCAGTAAGAAAAAAGGTTAAATAGTTGTGGCAACATCCCAAAACTACCTTAACAACCAGAAGTTTTTACAAAATTCAAAAAAGTCTCTCACACTTGTTCTAAAAACTCAAATTTCTTCAAAAACTCAATTGTTGTTTACTGAAAGCATCAATAAATTTTTAATTTTTAAACTCATCTATCAAAAACATGTCTGCTTACAGCAAATAACCTTTCACAGATCAGTAGTGATACCATCATCAGTTTACATGATTGTAAATAAGTCCCACATTAAAATTTGACAAATTTGTTTCTCAAAATAACTCCTTTATCTTTAGCGAAAGAGTTCTCCAAATTTAAAAGAAATTGGTTGGTTGTTAGTGTGAATAACGATACATCCTGGTCATGTTGTCAGTTGAATTTATGTAACTTTTAACAAACCTTAATGCAGTGTCATTACTCTCTCAAAAGTAGTTTAAACGGTTTATTTATAAAGATAAATGCAGTCAAGTAATTTCCTTGTTGTATACATTTTGATTTCGTTCTGACAGGAAAACCGGCTTAGAGACGCAGCAAGAGACTGGTGTGAAAAGGCCAGCAGTTCCTGATGGCTCATCACCGCATAAGGTTTGTCGCTTCAATTCTGTCTTATTTTAAGACTGGGTTCATTTCTCAACTGCAAGTTAAAACACCTGAGGACCAATAAGTATTATGTCTAAATGGTCTGGTTGGCTTGTTCATCTGTTTGCCATCGCAAAATGTAAACCATATTATTCCTGATGCATCCATTTCAAGATCTGCAATTGAAAATATAGACCCCCAAAAACCTGGTAGAAATGTGAAATGACAAGCTAACAGATCCGATTGGCTTGCCATGGAAGAATTAAGGGCTAGCTTTAAAGTAAGTGACCTTCTCAACACAGGCATGTGATTTCTTAGGATTTTGCCTGCTTTCAGGATTTGTTTTCCTTTTTAAAATCTTTTGAGGGACAACTGAAATTGTTTTCAGTGTTTGTTCACTGCATAAAAGTTGAGAACCAAATAACAAGCATGCACCACATGCAAACTCAGCATCGAGTGCCTGTCAACGGCAATAACATTGTAGTTGTGGACTGAATTTAATTTTGGACTAAAGTCCTTGTTGTACGTTGGCTTGTTGCTTCATCATTGGGTGAGTTTTAGAATCGCCAATGGGTAGAGGAAGACCCAGCTGTTCATTGTACATTGAGTCACTACTGCAATGGGGATTATTGTTCTGGATTACTTAATGTTTGGAGTCAAGTTGCTTGACTGTGGGGTTGCCTTCAAGATAAGCCACAGCTGGGAGCAAGAGGATCAAGGCGGTTGATTGGACTTGACTGGATATTAGTTTATCCTCACACAATCTTTCTGCAACCTTAAAGGAGGGATTAAAAAGGATTTATGTGGAAGTGTGTGGGGTTGATCCAGTAAATGGATCAACAAGTTTGTTACAAAGATGCTGTTACTAACAGCATAAACTTGTTCAAGTTGTTATCGTCTATCAAGTTTGCTTTCATCTTTTTCAGTAACTTTCTAGCAAGACTAAATAGTATGACTTGTGTTTACCCATATACCAATGTGTATTAAGTACTGTATACTCAGTACTTTCCAAAGTCCTGTACAAAAACACATACAGGCATTTTTACTCAGCTGGGATGTGAACCCATTAATCTTTGCCATTCTAGAGCATAGTCTTAACCACTAGACCACCAAGCTTCCCGGTGGTTAGAAGCAGTTTGAATCCTATATTTTAGTAGCGGGGAAGCACTGTATACTCGGTGCTTTCCCGGATCCTGTGAGAAAAAAATCACAAACATTTTTTGCAGGACTTTGGAAATTACTGAGTATACAGTGTTTAACACACGTTGGTGTATGGGTAAAACCAAATAAGAGGTCATCAGGGTGTGGGTTCAAATCCTGATTGTGTCACTTGTGTCCTTGATTAAGACACTTAACTATAGTTGCTTCTGATCACCCAGTGGTAAATGGGTACCTGTGAGGGCAGAGATGGTTCTTGTGATTGATTTAGCTTGGTGCGCAACATACCTGGCAGCACAGGCTGTATACTCCAAAGGGAGCGAAGATGGTTTAAGGAATGAAATAAATGGCCTGATGATAGGGAGTAAGAGTGCCATTACCATCAAAATAAGTGAATATAGGCACAATATAAATGTCCAATATTATAATGAATATCCATAAAGTTAGCTCCAGAGCAATTCATGCAAGAACTCATCCCCCACATTTTTAAGAGAAAATACAATGTACCTTTAACTTGACCCATTTTCCAAAACCGCAGCTCAGAAGGAAATATTTTCACGGTACAGTTGGTATCGGTTTGAACCAAACATCTGCCCCCGCAAAAAAAAAAGGTCTTGGACGTGTATCGCTTAGGACTTTGCAGTGTTTCACCTCCACTTTGAAATTCATGTGGATCCATTTCTGGCATGACTCCATGTGTCATTAAGATTGAGTAAGATTACTTTAGAATGCTTCTAATCGCTACTCATTACCAACATATGTCATCCTGAAGACATTCAGAGGCTTTCTCTTACGTCTTGAGGAAATGTCATACACTAGGAAGCAGCACTACAGTTATCACCAGCCTCTCTCATGTTGGGGGAAGTTCTGATGTGCATGTGTGGGTACGAGTCATAACATAGTTTGGTTTGGTATTTCTGATGAAGGGGGTCAGTTGTTTTCGAAACTAGTATAAGAGTGCAATGTCTTGAGGGTATAACAGCAATGGTCTTGTTGTTGAGTAACTCTAATTATCCCGCTCCCTACTTCCCTACTTCTCCCCCCCCCCTTCCCCCTCCCCCAGCTTGAGGGCTCCCCTTGGCCCCCAGTTGCGTGCCACTCTGCGTCGAGCCCCAGTTTCCCACTAATTGGTCATATCCATGTGAGGAAGGACTCGCTTGTTAGCCACAGAGCATAGCAAGTCCCCATACCCTCTCTCGCTCTGCAAGGCTAGTGAGTGAAATTTCCTCTCGGCTCGGAATTTTGTCACCTTGAGAACACGATGATGGGCAGATGTCCCGCCTCCTTCAATCCCATAAGATTTAAAATAGTTACAGCTCAAGGGATGTCTTATTGTTCCTAGGCTAGTAGCTGTCCATCAGAATAGAGCGAGAGAGAAAGTCGTTGTGAAAGTACAGTTTTAAACTTGTAAATTCATTGTGGGCAGTGTTGAAATCAAAAGGCCTCTGTGGTAATGTGATAAGTCTAACTTTTCCTCTCCTGCCAGACATTTTACCAGACAGCAGCCATCTTGTTCTCTTCCTTTTATTTAAGCAAATAGAATCCAAACAGAGGAAATGAAGTCTAGTGTGGTCCCATTTCATGAGAGGAGATATATAACTATAATGGTCTTTGGGTATACAAAGAACCAGACAAAGATGGCAAAAGGCAATGTGATAAAGACAAATGTACAGTACATGGAAGACAAAACTGTTTGAAAATCTTTTGGATTCTTGTACTGAAGGCGTCAAGGAGACAAGGTTGTCATTTCATAATGATGGTTTTAAACATCTGTAGTTGCAGCACAGTCTGATAAGGCTAGCTATCATTGATTGGTCAGCCAAGTATGGTGTTTGAGTTGCCCACATCAGTCTGGACGCTTTCCCCTGACAAACCTTTGAACAAGCTTAACTTTTTAGAGAACATTTTTTTGATCATGCTGCAAGTTCGCCATAGATGAGAAACATCAGAGTTTTATCTGAATTTAGACTTTTCAAGTCAGTCCAGTGAAGAAAAACAGCTGTTATTTTTCCGCATTTTTATATAATAAAATCCTACTCTTTGATCTAATTCTCAATGCTGTTCCTTAAGTCTCTGTGAAATCCAAACCCAAAAATGTCGACATACTTTTCTAAAATGTTGATCTTCGTTTCAGGCTTATTTTGTCAGCAAGAACTCTCACCCCTGGTTAACTTTATTCATCTGAAGTAATTCTTCCCTGCAGCTTTGAGGTTATTATAGATTTGTCATTAGCAATCAGAATTAATTAGGAATAATTTGAGAGCTTTAGTCCCAATTTACACTTTGAAACCTACAGTCATACATTCACCTTGGCCTGTGGTTGATTTTGTTTTTTGTTTTTGACTTTGCGGTTGCGGTGAATTTTGATTTGATGATAAAGAAGGATGTCCACCCATAGTATGACCTACACATAGGTCAATGGGCCGAATTCATAAAAACTAGCAATTGCTTATGAGCACAGGCACCGAGCAAAAGCAAAAGTTCATCACGCAGAAGCTGAAGCAAAAGCAATTGCTTACAAATGTATAAATAACCTTTTGCTTTGACTAATTGCTTTTTCTCAAGCTAGTCCAGCAATTGCTTGTAGGTTCTTAATAAAGCGCTATTCATGTGCAATGAAGCATGCGTTAATGTGAAGGTTTTTTAATAAAAGCAGGTTTGCTTTTCCCACACAATTTCCAAAATGGCTGCACAGAGTGATGATCAAACTGTTCTCAAATGTGATCAACAAGTGAGTGCAGTTTTGGTCAAAATCATCCAAAAACATCCTGTGCTATTAGAAAAATCTCAACTATACCGAGTAGCAAGGCGGAATCTTCTCTGTAAATTGTTTGTAAATCACGAACAAGTGAGAGGTCAAGCTACCATGTAGGGATCTTGCAACACTGCAAGCAATTGCTGAATAACACTAGCAAAAGGTTGTTGTTATGTATACGTATTTAGGCAATTGCTAATCAAGGTGGCATTTGCTTGCAAGAAACAAGCTTTTGCTTTTGCTTAAAACTAGACACTTTTGCTTGCTAGCAACTGCTTATTTTTATGTATGAAGATGTAAGCAAAAGCCTAGAAAAAGCAATTGCTACTTTTTATGAATTCGGCCCAATGTGTATAGGTCGGTTACTGACTTTGATTGACAGGCAAATAATGTATGAAGACACTTTGACAAACCACAATAACTTATTTTAATTTTTAAACAAATTCTAAGAAACCCTGTGGGGAATTTTATAAACAGGCAAATAACGCCTTAGTTGAATTCCTCTTTTTTTGTCTTTCCGAAGTGCCATAAAAGACACTAAAAGTTGTTAGACTAAACTCTGTGAGCTGGACTTTACAATATCTATGGCTGTATAAATGGTCTGGTGCTTAGAATGTGGTAGTTTATTCAGTAAGGATTAAATGTTTACAAGTAGGGAACCTGACTTCAGTTTATGTTCAATACAGTGCCTTTTCACATTTTAAAGCCAGAAGCGGAAAGTGTGCAGTTTCAAAAGGCCCTAATCTTTAACGTAGACACAGTTTGAATCTTGTCTCGCAGTTTGCAAAAGGATTAGGTCCGAGTTGGGCCATGTCAGCACCTGGAGAGTGAGTTTCACTTAATTGCTAGAAAGTGGGAAATCCTTCATAAAACACCTGTTTCCTGGAGTCCTTTCAATCATAACAGTCATCTAGCAAGTGATCTGGGACCTTGCTCATAAAGCTGTTTAATACGAAGACACAATTTAATTGATTTCTTATTTTTGTTATATTTTTTCTCAGCAAAATAACATTCCTTGATCTGTGATCTGTTTATGTTTTTCCACATTGGCAAGAGTAAACAAATATAAATGCTCAAAGATTTGCACGCAACTTACAGAAGTTTTGAGAATTGAGTAAAACAATCAGTTTTGATCTTGCAAGTCCAAAACTCAATACTTTAAAACATTGAAAACATTTACGGTTTTCCCCCACTTTTTTCTTGTGACTCCAATGACCGATTGAACTTAAAACTTTCACAGGTTTGTTATTTCATGTATATGTTGGGTCACATCAAGTGTGGATACAGGTCTTTGGCAATTACCAATGTTAAACGCTTTAAATCACTCTTAATTCTTGAATTTTTTATTAACTGAATGTGAGCTTTTGTGCAGTGGTATCAATGGGAGAGCTCAATCCCCCACTCCTCAGCCACTCCCTGAGCCCCCTCCCATGGGTGTGCCATTTCTTCTGCTGTCACCAAGTAAAGATATCTCCCTTCTTCTCTTTTCTCTGTCATTCATGTCCAGCGTTGAGGAATCTTATCCTTGCCTGACAGCTGAAACCAGTTCATGATGAACAAGAGTGTTAAAGCGAGAGTGTGCTGACACATAACCTTATCACATTCAACATAAGCCTGATCCAAAGTCAAATTTAATTACTCAGTCACGCACATGGACAACTTACAGAAACATAAATTACTCCACCATTCAAGGTTTTCTGTGAGACTAACGTCTATAATTTGTTAAGTCATAGGTGGAATGGTTGAAACAATGTGAACTTGAATTGATTTACAGTGAGGAAAATGATTGGAAGATTGTATATTGGTCTAAAATAGAAGTGGAACAATTACAATTGTGTCCGTGAGGGAAATGTTGGCTTAGAGGATGTAGCATTTGTGATTCAACAGGCTTGCAGTTTTGGGGTGCAGTAGAAAAACTTAGTTATGGGTTTGGACAGATTTCTGTTTCCAGCGACTCGCTATGGTACTAATTTTGCTGGTCTTTTTACGAGTCCATAAGCATTTTCACCTGTCTTGTAATAAGGGTTTTCTTCCTGTAAATATTGCCATTTGCATTCAGTTTGATGCCATATGAATGATCTGTGCAGACAGTGATTTGTACATACTGTTGGGTAGCATTGGATAAGTCAGCTAGACCACTTAGAATACTGACAGGTGTTTTAACTGGCCAGTTAAGAGAGAACACTCAAAGTGTAATGTTAGTCTTACACGTTCAAGATCTCTCACTAATGTATGATATGAAGAATTGTTGACTTTGCTTGCCAAACTCCTTGGGGAAAATGTTTTACGAGCAGGCTTCTGGTTTTTTTTCTTCAAAAAATTAACACAAATCGGAATGTAAGTTTTGCCCCCTTAATCATTTGTTCCTAATGATTGGGAAAAGCTTTCCACTAAGGTGACAAATTGTTTATACAGCACTGACACTTTTGATTTTTTTGAACTCACTAACCAGAACCCCAGAGCGTTAGGGAAACGAGAGTAGCGCTCTCGTCAATAGAAAAATATCCTGTGTTTGGAGGGCAGACCTGACAGAGCGGAAACTTAATCAGACGTGAACTGTAAAAAGAATCATAGCCATTGGCCTAAAGTTGATCAGATCTTCTAAATTAACAAAGTGTGGTATGAGATCATTCAGCACCACCATCTGTGACTCCAGTAGCTTTCTTTGGATTAAGAGAATTTTAACTAATGTCGTCGTTGATTTGTCCATCTGGCGTCCAGTGTTATTAGCAGGATATGATGGTGATAGAAGTCATAATTTACTCAATTTGATGAATTTATACAAGGAGCTTATAGGGATAGTGCCAAGCTTACACTGGTACCAAGAAAATGTCATTGCTGATATAAAAGGATCAACAAATGTGTATTTCTTGTTCAAGCTTACTTGGTTGCAAGAGGCTTATTGTATTAGAATGTTCATCTAGAACTGGTACTCGCTGATCCTACATTGTGTACATGTACATTGTACTGTAGATGAACTTTGCTGGTTCCTTACGTAGCTTCAGCATATACATACCTGTACAAGCAATTTCTGTCTTCTTTTAATTACAAGTATGTTTAATGGAATTAACGTTTACAAACAAAGTCATCAAAAGAAATGTATGCACAATTGAAATAAAGGTCTTTGGGGGGGGGCAAAGATACCATCTCTCTGAGAGAAGGGAGACTTCCATATCTCATCTTAATATGGAAAACATATGTTAAGGAAGCACCTGGCAATGGATGCTGGGGCGTGTCGTGGCCGAGCGGATAAGAGCACCGGACTCAAGCTCTGGTGTTTCTGTTCAGCAGAGTGTGGGTTCGAGTCCCGGTCGTGACACTTGTGTCTTTATTAAGCAAGACACTTAACCATTATTGCTTCGTCCTTCGGATGGGACGTAAAGCCGTTGGTCCCGTGTGTTGTGTAATGCACGTAAAAGAACCCAGTGCACTTATCGAAAAGAGAAGGGGTTTGCCCCGGTGTTCCTGGTTTGATTGGCTGCATATTGCGCCACAGCACCTTGTAAACCATTAAATGGTGCTATGTAAAGAAATAGGTCTCAAAATTCAAAAAGTAGCTCCACATATATACCTTGCAGGAAAATACTGACTGTTGAAGCGCCTTGAGCGTCACTGAGTGACGGATATGAGCGCTATATAAGAAGCCACTATTATTATTATTATTATTAATAATCTAGGACTGAAATCAGGTAACGACTCCCCTTGTTTATTAGCAGACTAAAACACTACACAAAATGTTGAAGTTGCTCCTCAAAAATGACCATTTGCTACGCATTATTAGCATTCAGTGTGCGCAAAACATGCCAAGTTTAAAGATTTTGCTGTGTAAAATTGCTGTATGAAATCACTCCCTGGATGTGTGGTGACTATATATCTAATGAAATCTTTGATTGATTTATAGGAATTTCGCAAAGTTACCAACCCTTTTAGATAAATACTTTTTTTACATGAATAATACAACGCTGCTTGGCTGGTGTGGTCAAATTGTCAACTGTAAATTGTTTAAAAATATATTTAAAACAACAGGATTTAAATAAATTTGTTTCAGACATCAATTATTTACCCTCACAGAAGGAACATTTATTTTGTATTTACAATGTTTATGATTTATTATTTGTCAATAGGTGGAGAAGAATGACAACCTCAAAGTTTCCCCCAGCCCTAGTGGTCGGATGTCCCCCACCCTGTCTGTCGTACAACAAATCTCCCTTATCAAGGGGGCTTATGGAAAAGGTCTTGGTTTTAGTATCGTTGGCGGTGAGGACTCGGCCAAGGGTAAGATGGGCATCTTTGTCAAGACCATCTTCCCTAGTGGGGCTGCAGCTGGTGATAACAGACTAAAAGAAGGTAAGAGTAATAACAATAAAGTCTTATACAGCGTGCGTATCTTCTGATCAGGTACTCAAGGCGCGTGAACAGACAGAAACATTTTAAGACAGGTCTGTCATTCCTACACCCAGTTTTAATACTCATTTGAAGGATTAATTTATAAAATAGAGCGCCCTCAAGAGTTTGCATGGATGAGCAGCAGCTCTCATTGCAGGAAAAAAAGTGTTTTGAGTTTGAAAAACATCTGTTCAGTAGCTCTATGAACGTTGTGCATAATGAAATTAAAATAAAAGAACACGACTGTTTAGAACATTTTCTGCTGAAAGTATGTACACAGATATGACAGAGCACTGATAAAATATAACTCCATTTGAATTTGAGGTTTTTGGGTTTTTTTCAAGAAGAGGGTAATTTTTGTTACAAGGTTACTGTTCAGAGAGTAGAGACTTAACCCTCTTGCTGTCTGACCATTCAATACCATTCACTGTGGTTTTGAATGATAGATAAGCTATGCCAGCCTTGCAATATGATACCATGAGGGAATGCATGTACACAGTACACAGTTAGTTCTGTGCACAGTTGTGCCACCATACACAACTTTGGCAGTTGAATGGTTTCAAATGGTTGGTCAACTCACTTGAAAATGTTGCGAACAGTAGGAGGGTTAAACTTTGGAAAACTTTATTCATAATCATTAATGTCACAGTCTTGTACATGTTGTGTCAGATCAGAAGTTGACAGTTCGTTAACAACTGCTAATGTTTGTTTTGTATTAAAACAACATGTTTATGTATACTGTTGCAAACAGGTGATGAGATATTGGCTGTCAATGCTGACTCATTGGAAGGAATGACACACAAACAAGCAATCAACAAATTCAAGGTACGTATTGGTGTACACCTTGATAGGGTGAATCTTTTCTCTTTGTTTTTCTTCATTTGTATAATTTTTATTTGACATATTCGGCAATGGCCCCTTTCGTCATTGTTATCTCTTAATAGTGGTGTTCAGGTGCACTGGATGTCTAGGCAAGTCATAATTGGTAATTTAGATGTACATTATAGCTTTGTCCTTCCAATACTATGGAATGTTTTACCTATGTACTTGAAACTTGAGTCGGTCGAGTCGTTCAAGTCATCATTGAAGACTTACCTTTTTAATTTATAATAATATCCTTAGAGGTGACTGGTTTGTAGGTGACGGCTGTGCGGGGGAGGTCTCTTTTGTGGGGGGTGGTGGTTCTGATGGGGCTGGGGTTTGGTTGGGTTGACTCGACATTTCATTTGTATGCTCTGTTCGTCTTCTGGGGAGGACGAGCGGTGTATGCTCTTTTCGGGTCGGCTCACTCGGGTCCTGGTTGTTTTGGGGCCGCCGCTTCCTTATGGGAGGAACTGTGTTTCTGCATGGTTGTTGCCTGCAAGCTAGATACTTTTCATTTCCACTATGTATCTTACTTGTATTTTATTGTTGTTTTAACTGGTAATATATATTTATTCAGCTGGTCTGGTATTTTATTACTGATTGTTTTGATTGTATTTTTGTACCTTTTAAATTGTGAAGCGCATCGAGGGATCTTCGATTCACAATGCGCTATATAAATGCTGTTTTATTATTATTATTATTATGAGACACCAAGCCGTAGGTCCCGTGTACTAGGATTTGTTGTGCGCATAAAAGAACCCAGAACACTTTATCGAGGAAGAGTAGTAGTTAACCCAGTGTTTTTGGTTTACATAGCACGCACCCTTGTTTACAAGTTCTCTCAGGCTTGCAGGCTACAGCGATTAAGATCACTTTTGAGGCATCCTTGGTTTCATTGCCGAAATGTGTAATGATGATAACTATAATAGCTACAGTTGTAGGTACAGCGTTTTAAAAGTAGCCCCAAAATAGTTTTTCAGGTTTCTCTATTTTGAGAGACCCGAGATACTATTTTTGTGCTACTTGTAAAGGAATTCAAAATGTCGACCAGTGAAAATATTGGCTGACTTGTGACAAGCTGAGCTTATTGGTATAGATAGTTCCCAGTAGACGCCATCTTTACGGGCAAATCGCATTTTGGCTTGCAGGCGCGTCAAGCGCTCAAATTATTAACGCAGCCGCGTCGTTCACTAACCAATCACGCAATGAGTTTTGTGAAATGTGCGCGTGCTGCACGCCGTTCTCACGCGTAACGCATGACTGTGTGTTCCAAATTGCCCGTAAAGATGGCCGATTTACGTCATATTGCAACCTATCTATGGTTGGATTGTGAAAGCAGGTTGTTTACAAACACTGCAATCTGAAGAAAATTTACAAACAAAACTGGAGCTCTCTCTCTCTCTCTCTCTGCTTGTGCCACTGTAAATATTCACCATCTCTGCCGTATCATTTCAATCTTTTTATTCCACATCTTTCCACAAATATGCTGTTCTTAATCATATTTTCTTTTAATTTCCGACTCTACTTCCTTCCTTTTTTGTCTCGTTCTTTGTCCGTCTTCATCCATCTAATCCGCCTACATCTTTCATCAGGAATTCCTTGTCAAAGTTTTCACTGTCTCTTCCTTCGGTTACACAAACATTGAACCTCTCAACATCCAAAATAAAGAAATCATGGACCTCCAGTGTTATCGCACCACCATGTTTGGTCGCCGTGGCAACACAACACAGGAAACGAACGCAAACGATGTCGAGGAAATACCTTGTTTGGGGCAGCTAGAGAGTTCTGGGTGGATTTTCAGACAGAGTTTCCAAAGACCCCCCCCCCCCTCCCAACCAAACAAACGGTCGTGACTAATGCCTTGTTATTAGAGGCACCCAGATAGGACAGCATCTTAGCGGAGATTTCATAAAAGGCAGTCCTTGAGTTATTTTAGGTCAGATTGCATCTGTACGGCGAGGGGGCTCTAGTACAACCAGTTCAGATGTTATGAAGTGACTAACCTTATAAAAGACATCATTCTTCATGTTGATGTAAATTTGGCATTGTTGCAATTAAATGAGTGAAGCTGCAGCTGTGGCTTAGTTGGACATCTGTGGCTTAGTTGGACATCTGTGGCTAGTGGCTAACAGTTGTAATGTTGAAGTATGGGCAGAGCTACTGATCTAGCCAAAGACAACTGCATTGAGTCAGACTCGGCCACAGGTCCTGCGTGGATTAAGATTCTTTTGTTATAATACAGTTGTTGGCTAACAGCCAGAAGCATAGGGGATCTAGCATATAGTTGTAAGCCATACTCATTGCTGGACACACTGTTGTAGGTTTATGCATGATGTGGTCATCTTAGGCTATACACTGTACATCAGAGTTAAGCCAATTTGGTCCAAACGCTCAACCAACCTTTCTTTTGCCAAGATAGGGTGTGCATCTGAATGTAAACAAACCCCAAACACTTGTTATGGAAAAGTAGAAGTGTTTCCTGGTGTTTTCATTTGATAGAAAGCATAGGTTTGTTCAGGCTTATGAGCTACAATAAGTAGCTTTGCTCTTCTCTTGAAACATTTCATTACCAAGAAATGCAACTTCTCAGCTAATTTGCTGCCCCCTCCCACTTTTTTTTCTTTGTGTGCCATAAAAACTATAAAAAAGGTGCACAATGTTTAGTGTGCAAAGGTGGTTTTCTCATTTGTAGCAATAGACCTGATGCACATGACGTCATTTGAGTAGGGCGCCCTCGGCTAGAGGTCAAAAGAAGGCAGCTGTTTGGCCGATCCTGTGCATTGCTCGTACGTAGCTGTGCATTATATACGTAGTTCTTATATGGCGCTTCATCAATTATGTTGTCTTGCTTAAGGACACAAGTTTCATGACCGGGACTCAAACCCACACTCTGCTGATCAGAAACACCAGAGCTTGAGTGGGGTGTTCTTATCGGCTCAGCCACGACACGCCATTGTTGTCCATTGTATCATCATCGTTTTACCTCGTTTTACCTCGTTTTACCATCATCGTTTTACCTCCTAAGATAGCAGTGAGTGAGGTCAATGCATAAGGTCCATGAGATGCACGTGTGATTCCCAGAAGTACATATTTAGTGTCATAATGTAAGCTTTTTGGGGCGTCAAACTAACAGTTGAATATGAACAAGTTCACTGTCTGTTCTGTGTCTATGGTGTATGCAGACGGATACTTACCTAATTGGCTCACCTTGGCATGCTGTACGTATTTCACCATTGTGACAAAGTTACCTTTGACCACCTTGTGGGAATATGTCTTGATTCTCGCCATCGTTTTCATGAGTCATAAGAACTATTGTCCATCATGCATGATGTATGACAGAATATTAACTTTATCCTTCCATACACACAATTAGTCTGTTTCCTGGAGATATTTTGTGGTGATCCTTAAGTTTAGTTTGAAGGATTATTCACTTAATAAGGGGAATTAAACTGATATAATGACCTTATTCCTAACTCTCATGTGTATTGCTGGACAGTTAAGAAGTATGCACTTAATATGACATAAGGCATTATGAATAATGTTTGGAGAAGAAAAAAACACTCCTGCGTTGGTATTGTAATATTGTGTCTTGTTGTGCATAGAATCTGTAGAAGATTGTCGGTAATCTTTAACATTTTTATCTGTAACCAATTTGTTTTATTTGGAGTGGAACAAAAACAAATTGACTAGAGCGGGACTTGAACCTGCGACCTCTGGATTAATGTGCCGGCGCTCTCTCTTACCAACTGAGCTATTTAGCCCTATGTTGGCAGTCTCCATATTTTGTCAGTATCTTTGTTTGGGTTGTCAGTCAGAAGCCATTCAACCTGTAACTGCCGTATAGCCAGGGATCACACCCCAAGTTTACAATACAACCTGGGAAGCAGCAGCAGAGGGATCACCTTAAGGGGATGCAATTTTTTATTTCAAATATCAAGCAGTAAACCAAATAGAACTATTCAAGAATAACAGAAATAAATTAAATGGAATTTAATTGTTTCCATTTTCTTTGTGTGGGAATTTGTTGTCAGTATGTTACAGATTTGCGAATTAATAATTTTTAAAATTAGGCCCAGGTTCATTAAGCTGATCTGCAAAAATTTTTGCTAACTACAGAATTATCTTGCTTCGCTGAAATTGATTACCAGCCAAAATGCCTATAGTTGACATTATAATGACTGACCGGTGCCCTTCTAATCCTTTGCTTAGCAAAACTTTGCCGGGTTTTGTTTCTGTTTAACATATTTAAGGAACTGAACATTGTCTGCTGCATACCTTATTTAACTACCTGAAATATATTTTTGATCTTTTTGTAGCAAATCAAGAAAGGCGTTGTCACGCTGACTGTCAAAAGTCGCCTAGTTGGAAACGTTTCCACGCCAGTAGACAGTCCCGTGGCCCCGCCCAGAAGGTACGCATATCTCCATGAAGCATGTCCTCGTAGTTGTCTTCTCTTTATTCTTCCCCCTACTATGAGAGATCTTATCCCCCTTTCCTGAAATTCCTCTTTCCATGCCTCTGTCTTACCATAAATTAAAATGAGTTATTCGTCAGACTATTTTAGTTTCATCGTTTTCCCGCCACCCCCAAGCTAAATTAGCCACTTACGATATGATCGAGTCAGTGACTTTAAGATCCAAAGGAAAAGTTGGAAATAAAGCAAAGGGAACAAAAAGATAAGAACATTGAAGTAGACAGATGGGCAGACAGACTAACAAAGACTCGGACTCAAATGGAAATTCAAATTACCCCAGAAGCGAAATCTAGATATTTTTAATCAATTACATTTTCAAAACTGTGTCACTTCGTTTTGGGGCCATAGTGTGTAAAGAGAGCAATGATAAAAACGGCAAAGAGGGACTCCAAATTCTTGCCCTAGGGCTCATTTCACAATTCACTAAGATTCATCTGAATATGAGTTGTCAATATCACCATGGTGATTTGTGTTGTGACATCATACTTTGCTTAGCAATTAAGATTGATACACATCTTAAGATCAATAAAAGCTTTTTGTGAAAACGGCCCATGTTACTTTACAGCAGCCCTCCAAATGCAACATGGTTTAACAATAGAACAATTTCAGCCTGTTGTGTTCAATATGATCCATCACATTGAACAAGGTTCCAAAATAAGGCTAAACAAAATCTAGCCTATATTTTATGAAAACCTTTATTTTTGTTACATACAATCTGTAAGTTCTTGAAAATAAAGCATCTATTAAGGCTTGAGGGCTTTATGTTCTGCACCAAGAGAAGACCATGTCACACTACCCTAACTTCTTTATTTTGGTGATGTAGAGAGTCTTTAACTCCAAGAGGTTCAGGTGATTTCATTCTCTAGACCTTAAGGTGACCCATCCTACACTAGACAACAATCTACCCTTGTCAAATCCAATTCCTGAATTGCTGAGTAAACCCTTGAAATGCTTAAAGGTATTATACAGGATTGGCAGAGCTGACAAAATAATCACAGACAGTGTTCATGTTTTGCGTAATCAACCACATACATGAAATAACAAACCTGTGAAAATTTGAGCTCAATTGGTCATCGAGGTCACGAGAAAATAGTGAAAAGAGACCTTATGTGTTTTCTGTTTTTCAAACATCGAGTTTATTATCGCGCGCGATAAAAACTATTGTTTTACTCATTTCTCAGAAACGATAGCATTTTAGGCAGAAATATTTTAAGGAACCCTTTCTACTATTACTTACTTTAAATCATGTAAGTTATGTGTGAATCTGTGAACATTTGTGTTTTTCGATCTTACCAATAGTGTACAGGGCCTTTAAGTTAATCCTTCTTCTACATCCTCAGGAAGAGATCGAGAGCAGAGAATGGTTTCAAGGATGCTGAGAGGCAGTATTCACCTGGGATTATAGAGACACCATCCTCTGTCATCAAAGAGGACACTAATGATGTCAGACAAACCAAAGAGATCGTCCTCGAGAAAGGTAAGAACACAAATTTTTCTCAAAATTCCTTTCAAATTTTGTGTGTAATATGTTTTTGATCTGTATGGGTGTAAAGTTTGAAAAGCTTTCAAGCAAGTTCTTGGGCTTGTGACTTGTCAGATATTGCATGGTGTCAGGTTTTTTACACAGATATTTGTTTGTTTTGAAACTCTCTTGAAGTGTGTGAATTTGTACTCTAAGGTCAGCAAGACATGGCCTTCTTGTGTCTAAACCTTTTGTTTGTATTTGTGGTCATAAGAAATTATAAATGTTCTTTTAAATCTAACTCTCGATGCATGCAATGGTTTTTACCTCTACACCAAACCCTAATTTAAGTAAGCTGATCAGCACAAAAATTTGCTTAGCACACTGAAAAGTCTAGCTGAGCAGATATGAATTCCTGGCCAAAATACAGTGCAATGTACATTGCTTGTGACTTAGTTCCCACCAATTTTTGCTCAGCAAATATAATTGTAAAGCACTTTTTTGTGCTAAAGAGCTATGTGCAATTGGGCCCAGGGACCACTACCCTTTTGCTGTTTTTTTGTTGTTGACCCCGAGTTCCAGCAGGATTTTGTTTGATTTCTTTTTTGGGGGGACGACCCCAAAGTTCTTAATCATTGTTCAAATTCAAACTAATTGATGATGGTTTCTTGGTTATTACAGAGCAAGGTGTAAGCTTAGGCATAGGTGTAGTGTGTCTACCAGAGCCGGGTATCAGCAATGAAAGACGGGTGTATGTACAACATCTAGAGCAGACGTCACCAGCTAAGAAAGATGGGAGATTATGGTATGTTAGGTTTAATTGCTCAATTTCTCTGAAGAGCACAACATTGTCAATGACCTAAATAATTTTGTATTGTTTTACTTATTTATTTATTCCTTATCTTTTATCAGGGTAAGCCGTTCACAAACAATGTTGTCTCCCATGGGGGCCCTGAGTATTACAAGAACATTTAGAAAAGAAACAAGTAAAGTAAAAACGTCTGTACCAACTTCTTTTTTTCCAACCCTATCACTAAGCAGAATGAAGTAGGATACCAGTCAAATGAAGTATACATCACTTGGCATTTTGGCTTGTAACATTTTTCTGCTCCGCAAGAATGTTCTGTGTTTAGCAAAGTTGTAAGCTTATTTCAACTTTTTGAAATGAGATTTGCTACTTGCAAAGACTTCTAGCTAACCAGAAACTGGTTACCAACCAAAATATCATGTGAAATACATTACATGTGACTGGTTCACGTTTTTATTTTAGGGTCTTTTTTTTAAAACCATGGCTTGGGCTTGGGCTTGGGCTTGGGCTCTGTCAGTTATTTTGAAAACATTCACTTTCGATATAGTACTTCAAACAAGCGGACAGTGCCCAAGCCTAAAATTTCAGCAAGCAGATTTCTCGATCTTAGCGCTTTATAGAATTGAGGTTGGAAGATCTGCTCATAGATTTGAGTCTGTCAATGTTTTCGGGTCAGCCATCCAGTTGTTTCTTCTTATCTGCCAGTCGTCCATCATTTTTTTCTGTTTTACATTGATTAACCCCCCCCCCCCCCCCCCTTATAAGAACAATGCCCAAGGACATCCTGTTGACCTGACCCACTTTCTATAGATGAGAATATTTTGGTTAACCCTAGTCCTCGGCAGGGTTAAATTTTACCGGGATTAAGCCAGTTTTGGGTTAATTAATCTGGAGAAATTTTAGCCCTAAAAAGTGTAGTGTGAACACTCCACATAATCCGGAGATTCTCCGGATTAAAGTGTAGGGTGAAAGGGGCTTTGGTTAGTACCACTGAATGACTTGGGTACCAGTGACTTGTTGGGCACCAGGGAATGACTTGATACCAGGGCTTGGTCTAGGGTGGGATGGTATTTTTAGACGCAGGAAACCTTGTCTGGTACTTTTCTCCAAAGCGTGGTTGTTATCAATAATCAAATCAGTCAGGTTAGCTCACATGCATTGGCAAGATAACCACAAGAATCTACACACAGTTTGCAGAACTTCAAACCTGGGCACATTTTTACAGCGGAAAATATTCCTTCATGATCTGGGCACAAATTGTCAGGGAAACAGGCTTGAGCAATATACATTATATTAGTTGGTAGAGTGTATCAGCCAATGCTTTATAACAGAAATAGATTACCAGCTAAATGCCATTGATGGTATGTTAGCTCTGCTAATTTGGCTGCGCAAATAGATTTTTAAAGTAATATACAGATTATAATAGGGCCTTTTGGTCAACATCATTTTGAGTTAGACACTTTTTTCCCCTGTCTTTTCTTGCATTTACATGCAATGAGTGAGTGAATCTAGATGCTGACTTTTTTCCATTTTGCAACAAATTTGGACGACCTATTTCAAACACCTGACTATCATCAACACCCTGGCACAGATGGTTGCCAGAAACGCTGAAAAACTTGAGATTGTATTTGTCAAAATATTACCCGCATAAAAAATGACAAGGTTTACGAAACCGAAACTTGGGTAGCAGGTGAAAAGTGGCTGGGGAAAAAGTGAAAACAGAACTAGGAGGTTAGGCTGATGTGTTTATGGCAAGTGTTGTAGGAGAAGGGGGGGGGGGGGTTGGCAAGGAAAGAACTAATCTGTGGTCTAACCACACTAGCGATTGTTTTTAGGGGAAAAGGTCAAACCGCTAATGCACTTATTAAACAAGATTGAACAGGTGCTTGCTCATTGGCACAGTTAACATGTGGTTCAAGTTTTACATTTTACTAATTGCCAACTTGCTTGTTGTTATTTTTTCCTGAGAAATTGGCAGAAATAATTCAAATGTATTCAATTGCATTGGAATACAGAACACTATTTTGATTTTACCCCGACACCAATATCTGAGAACGGTTACAAAGAGGTTGTTAATTATGTTTACAAATTGGAATGACTCATACAAATGTGCAAATAATAGTTTTAGGGTTTTACCATCTGTGGTTCCAGCTGTTGGATTATCAAAGTGATAATTCAGTAATAATTTGAATATGTTATTTTTGTTTTTTTCGTATTTTTCTAGCCGTGGTTCCCACTTGCTGGAGGTGAACGGGGAGAATTTAAAGAATGTTAGTCTGCAGAAAGCATACAGGGTCTTTGGTGGTTTACAACCCGGCCCAGTCCGGCTGAAAGTCTCCCGATATCTCAATGAAGAGGTATAATAATAATAATTAGTGTGAAGCATTGTGGATGAGTGGTCTAGTGCATGGTTTCCAACTTCTGTGGTTCAAGTCTAGACATACCATGTTAAACCAGTGTTATCCCTCATACTGGTACAGTGTTATAATGCCCTCACATGAGGTCAACATACCTAAATTATAAACCTACATGTATGTCATCCTTCTAGTCTAATGTTATTATATTGCCCTCACAAGAGGTCAGTATTCTTTCTTATAAACCTTTCATCCTGCCGATTGTTGTTATAATGCCCTCATATAAGGTCAATATTCTTTATTATAAACCTTTCATCCTGCCAATCGTTTGTATACTGCCCTCATATGAGGTCAATATACTTAATCACACCATTTCTTCAAACAAATTCTTTATTATCGCACCCATATAATGAGATGAATATTCGTTATGTTAATGTCTTCACAGATGGTCAATCTACTTTCAAACAGCTGTGATCACAAATATGACTTGGTAATTTCAAACTCTGTTAATTGTCTGTCTTTATTTAGGAGTGTGAAGCTGAAATGGAGAAAGCTATGGAGCTTGTGGCATTGTCAGGACAACCAGAGGATAATAATGGTGGTGATGTTAATGATGATGATATGAGACACAGTCAAGACACACCCATGGGTAAGTTTCCTTATATTAGTGTCTCTTTGCAGAAAAACTCAAGATGTGGTCAAGGAAAAATAATTATAACTGAAGGAAAACTTATGCAGAGTCAGACTCCGTGATGCGTTCATTTAAGAAAGCCGCTTCCCAGGTTGTATCGTAAACTTTGGTGTGTTCCATGGCTACACGGCAGTTAAGGGTTGTACAGCTTCTGACTGGCACCCCCCAAGCAAAGATATTGACAAAATAGGGAGACCGCCAACATAGGGGAAGATAGCTCAGTTGGTAGAGCGCCGGCAAGTAAAATCAAATCAAAATCAATTGATTCAAATCCCGCTCTTGTAAATTTGTCTTTGTTCAACCCTAAAATGATTTAAAATATACCAAGTCAGTTTCCCTTGTGGTTTATTATTTGATATCTTAAATTGATTGTTAGGAGCTCTAGCAATAGATCGATCCATTAAGCCCCGCCTCCTTACGAGTTGACCAATCACAGCCGCGAAACCCGATCACCATTAGTGCAAAGATCACCAAACGGCTCAAATGGTGATCAGATTTCGCGGTTGTGATTGGTCAATGAGAAATGGGCGTGGCTTAATGGATCGGTGTATTGTAAAGTTGTAATATGCCGTTATAATTTGATTTTGTTGACACAGAGATGGAGCATGAGCCACTGGATGAAGAACCCCCTCAACCACCGATTCGAACCAAGGTATGAATATTCATAAGCTTTAGTGTCTGGAATATCCGTCCACCATTTGCCCAAAATGCTAAAATAATACAACCACATTATAACAAATTCAGGCACATCTAGGACTTGTATAAGAAGCAGACTCGGTGTTTGTGATGTCATCAGGGGAATTTGCTATTAACATAATATTACTTATCTTGAATGTTCTATCGTGTCGTGGCCGAGCGGATAAGAGCACCGGATTCAAGCTCTGGTGTTTCTGTTCAGCAGAGTGTGGGTTCGAGTCCCGGTCGTGACACTTGTGTCCTTATTAAGCAAGACACTTAAACATTATTGCTTCGTCCTTCGGATGGGACGTAAAGCCGTTGGTCCCGTGTGTTGTGTAATGCACGTAAAAGAACCCAGTGCACTTATCGATTGGCTTCATATTGCGCCACAGCACCTTGTAAACCATTACATGGTGCTATGTAAAGAAATAGGTCTCAAAATTCAAAAAGTAGCTCCACATATATACCTTGCAGGAAAATACTGACTGTTGAAGCGCCTTGAGCGTCACTGAGTGACGGATATGAGCGCTATATAAGAAGCCACTATTATTATTATTTATCCATAAAACTAACAACCATGGCGAATTTGTAGGAGCACCTTGGAGATACCTCTTTGGCTCAGTGTTGGCTCTTTAAAAAAAAACAGTAATGTAATCCATAATCGACAAGCACCACCGTTGGTAAAAGGGCATCCCTTCAGAGTGTATTTCCAAATACTTAAAAATTTGGCTCAAAGTGAGCAATACTAGCCAAGTTAAACACCGCAGCTTGTCTTGATTATCAGTCCATCGCTCACTCGCACTTTGGCATAGGAAAAGTTGTGATCAACCCGTCCAAGAAACATTAAAACATTCACCTTTACTTAAAATCAGTTTAGTAAGTTTTCAATCATTCGTGGTCGGTATACATGAGAGATCCACAGCCTGGGGTAATCATTATCGCCACGATCGGTAGGAATTTAAATGACTGTCACGTAATTGCCCATGGCATTCGACTCCAGTCATGTCTACTTTCCTCCTGATCACATGATTGTATCGCGTACGTATCCAACGGTTCCTTCCTTCCTAAACTCCCCTCTGAATTCATCTGATGTGGGTTTATTACATCCGATACCAAACCTCCTCGGGGTCCCGGCTTTTTTTTTTTTTTTTTTTTTTTTGGCGGGTCGTTTATGTTCTTAAGGAAACGGAGGCTTAGGGAAGGTGCTCATGCAGTCCTTACTGATGACAGAAATAGTTTCTGTTGGGGGAATTGAGGCAAACTTGCAGCACAAGTTGGATTTAGGTTTAGTGTTAATGTACATGTTGATTGGGTACCTAGACTGGATACAAACCCAGCAGAACTCAACCACATTGACAAAACCGTTTTTATATCAAGTTTTAAAGAATGAGTGAAGCATCAATTTCTTAAAGATGGTAACTTACTTGCTCATTAAGAAACTTGCTTTGCAAAAACTGGTAACCAGCCCAGAGTACTATGTAGTTCACATTGTTGTAACTGGTGCTCTTATATTTTTGTGTTTTGTAAACAAATTCAGATGCAAGCTTTATAACAAGTTGTGTTTTTAAATTGAGTTTTTATAATTTGTCAAACACAAAATGGAAGCAGGACAAGAAAAGGAAACAAACATTGTGTTCAAACACAACATTTACAATAGCTCTTGCAATCTGTTTTGAAAACGTGTGGCTTTAAAAATGAAAAAAAGGTGACTTGACCCCCAAGCCATCCTGTGAATCAATCCACTAATTCGTTCAATGTGTAAACAGTGGAACTTTCACTCAAGCGAAGCCCTTTATCCTACACCTCACTTCAGAAGTCTCTAATCTTTCCGTTTTGAAGGGAACACCGATGGCGACTGGCGATTAAAAAAGAGCTTCCTGAAGAAAATGAAATCCAGAACCTTATGAGAACAAAATGAACAACTTTTAGAGGAAATAACTCAAATTATTTGTTTGTACTTTGAAATGCAACCCATGTTAAAGGGGAAATAATACTGACTGGTTTGGGGGCCTCTGGAGTAACTGGGTTGCTTTTAGTTGTTGTTTTTTGTTGTTGGGTTTTTTGGGGGGAGGGGCTCTGGGGGGGTTGGACATAGTAGTCTTTCAGATGTACAAGTTTATTCAATTTTTGGTGCTGTTGACGGCATGTGTTCCGTTTTGGGAGGGCTTGGGGGGTCTTGTTCAATCAAATGATGTCATTTAAGAGTGACAGACATATCCCACTTGGTCAACTTGACTGATTATTGACGTATCGCCCACAGTCGTCATTCACCACAGATGCCACGTACATATACCTCCTACTTTAGATTTGAAATGTTAAATTTGAACTTATGATTGATATCAGAGACACAGATTTATTTCTATATTTTTCCTACTAACATGATTTCACGCCTCATCTCTCTCTATCTTTCATCATTTGCTTGTGATCATACTAACAGAGAATCAAACGTGTCCGTTGGGCCTCAAGGGTAGGTCTACATGTTTCCTCTGAAGTCTATTACATACACCAAGTGTGCTCCTCCTACATGTAGAACAAGGGACTGATATGCAAAGTTGCACTGCAGAAAGGTCGGGGGGGGGGGCTTGTCAGTGTTTTGCAGAACATTTATATCTTTTGGGATGTGTGCATGTACGCACAGCTCACATTCGCATTGGTTTTAACTATATGGCATACTTCCTGTATGTAAAAGACTTCTTGTGTCAATCCTATCATGTGCTATCGTCAAAAATCATTTAATATAACTAAATTTAATTGTGGTTTTGTTTTTCCTTTACAATTAGTGTAACTTCAACTCAATTATTTTTCTTGCTTCCCCCCCCCCCCCCCCCAACATCCCTTGGTATGCTTATAATGTCGTCAAAATTGTGCACAAAAAGAGTTATTTGCCTGACGTTTCAACCCTCAAAGGCTAAATGAAACATCAGGCCACTAACTAATTTTTTGCTTTTATACCATAATTCTATTTCTTTTTAAATCCCTGTAACTTGGTTCCCAAAATTTGTAATTCCCTTCAACCCCCCCCCCCCCCCCCCCCCCCCCCGACCCGGTCATGGCTGTTAATGTCTTAGTTTCATTCAAGTAACGTAATATCAAAATATTGATTTGTTAAATCAATTTACTGTTCACAGACATAGTTGTTCTTTTCTTTAAACTGTTGTTTAAGTGCTAGAATAGAATCAAATAAAAGTTTCAAATTCACTTTGGAAAAGAAATCAGAAATCCCTGAAAGGTAAAGCCAATTTTTTAATCAATTGATATGCAAGAGAATCCTTAATGTCTGAACAATATTCAAAAGATATTCACATCAGATAAGAACATTTGGAACTAATTCCTTGTATGTAAGACTAACCCATTGATTTGAAACTCAAATTAATATTGATATCACTTTAAGCGTCACTGACCTTTCTCCTTCTGAAGTCTTCCTGACAAGCTGTTTGTAACATGCATCAATACCTCTGCTAGTTTGACCCCCACTCTTATCAAATCAATTGTTATTGCCCTATACTGACAATGCTTTAAATTGCAACCATCTGTTTTACTCCCAGCTCTCTCATCCCTTCAGTCTCCTTAACCCCTTTTGCTCATCTTTAACAACTATGGCATACCTGGTTTGACGTCACTAAGCCTGTTTCTAATCCCCCTGGGTAGCACCGACCCCCATGCCTCCGGGTGTTTGTCTTGCGGTTTAGCCTCCCTTGTGACACTAACCACTGTATTGTTGTTGAAATTGGTCATTTCCTTACGTTGCCAGATGATGATAGAGAGTAACTGTTGGATTTGAACGTCATTCGGATATGTTGATAACAGTGGTTTTTTGAACTACGCCATTTAGCTTTGGGTTATCCTGCATTGAAAGAAAGGGTATGAATTGGCAGATTCTATTTTTTATTTCTCCGGGAGATTTATGGTTGGAGTGAAATACAGCGTTGATAATTCACATCCTGATTTCTATCTTAGTAACATGGATAGCTGATGGGCAGCTGAGATAGCTCCCTAGAAAGAATGGAAAGTTTGAAAAGACTGTAAGTTTCCTAAAGTTCACCAAAACGGAAACTGACTTGGTACGAATTTCATCATCTGTAATGGTGGAAAACAAGTCTGATGTTTTGTCCCAAACTTGATTGAATTATTTCATGGAAACGTTAAAGGCAACAACTATCTTTAAAAGTTTCCCATGTGTGTTTTTAATTTGTATTTTATTTTGTATGGACATGTACTTTTCTGCTTATTTTATTATTTTTGTTTATACCTATAAAAGTACTCCTGTTTAGTTTCTGTATTTACCTATAAATGTTTGCGAGCAGATTATTGGATCAGATAAAAGATCAACGAAGTTAACTATTTTTATGTTTTTTGTTTGTTTTTGATGACAGAATGAAGAGTACGCAATTGACGGTTCAGTGCCAATTACTTCAGATCCAGTTGAACCTGTTATCCGCAGCGCTACTTTTTCTTCGAGCCATCTGTCCCCGCCCATCAACATCAACCTTCCAAGGAACAATAACATCATCTCACCAACTGTCAGTGAACTTGCCATGGCAACCGTCCAAACAATGAACTTATCCGTGGGGAAATTTGAACCCGAGAGAGAAGTGAAAAGTGAGAAGTTTTCATCGTTATCATCATCTTCCACATCGTCAATGGACGGTCAGTCGTATAAATCCGGCTCCGAGAGTGAGTTGAATAGCAGTATGGAGAGAGACACTGATGGGTCTGGGGAGATGGTTCCCACACGAGGTGCAGGTCGACCAGGTCGGCGACCTGACCTCTCTAGGCGGAAAGGTCGGGCAGGGTCAGACCTAGCCAATGAGTACGAAGCATACCTCCATTCTTGCCAGGACAGTGACATCAGCGAAGAAAAAGATGAAAAGTCAGATGATGATAGTGATAGAAGTTGCTTCCAAAGTTTAGCTCCTGATAAACAGATTGATGTCTTACAGATACATCGTAGGCCAGGAGAGAGGCTCGGCATGGGGTTAAATATTCAGCATACTAAGGGGCCTAACAGCACCATCCAGGGGGTCTCTGTGAAGAACGTCATCCCAGGTGGAGCTGCTGAACGGGCTACAGGCGGACAACGTGGTCTCTGCATTGGCGATACCATCCTGGGAGTAGATGGAAATATTCTTCAGGTTATGACATACGCAAAAACAGTCAAGGTGCTGTCTGAGCTACCGCTGAATATTGAGGTTGTCGTTGCTAGGGTAACTCCAGATTTCCCTCCTCATGAGCAAATCACAGCCACAGAAGAGAAAATGGAGAATGATAATGAACACTCACAGCAACCAAACCTGAGTCCACGCGCTGAGAGTGAGTGTTGGGGTTTGATCGAGCAAAGTGATCCCAACCCTGTCTTAATGAAAGCAGCAAGACTCGTGAACACGACAGAGGCTGAGAAGAGGAATGGTATAACATTGGACTATAGGACACAAGAATTATGGAAAACCATTGAGACGTACAACAAAGATTCGACCGTGCAAAATTCAAATGTATCTTCAGTGGAAGGCGAGTCTGGACAACTAGACAATCACAACAATGTTGAGTCGAAGATATTGAACAGATCTGTAGAGCAGGAGAAAACTCAAGAAGCTTTTGATGAGAAACCAAAACAGATGTGTCTTGCCAATCCAAATCATTCCATGTATCCTGATGAGTCATCAGAAGATGAGGACGATGAAGATGAGGAAGATATAGGGGACCTACTGATGCTAGACACCGAACTCACTGACGAGGACGAAGAGGAGCCAAGTGTCTTGGCGCATAGATACTCCATGCCACTTCCAAAACCCAAGAAAGAGGACCAACAAGATGAAGGAGCCAAGTTGAACGATCCAAATGATGAAGATAAGAGCCTGGATTTAGAAGAGCAAGAAGCCATGGATACAAGCGACCCTCCCATCACTGATATCGATGATCTTATTTTTTCGGAGGAGGAGGAGGAGGAGATGAAAGATGAAACGGCCGGAGATGATGAAAGGATATCACCCGTCCAAGATTCCATACAGATGGCTAGATTGACACCTCCTGAGAAAGGTGAGACAGACATCTCACTGAAAGTTCTTGGGCATCCAAGAGTGGCAGGTATTGCAGAGGATGAGGTAGTTTTGAGGAATGATACACCTGTGTTTACCCCTCCTCCTCCAATGGTAGATTCCATTTCTCATGATGAAAGTCAGCCATATGAAATGCTTGACGGCGATGTGGAAGATGGTGCACCTCCTCCATTACCATCCAGTAGTCCCCCTAAGGAATTCATTTTGGAATTCGCCCAAGATGCTGATGTCGGATCTACCAAGGTGGAAAGCGATGCGGAGATGAGTCCGAGGGAAAATGATCAGCTGCGATCAAACCTAACAAGGTCCATGTTTTTACCAAAGAAGGCAGCTGTTGAACCTTCGTCTGTTAAGACAACAGGGAAGGGTTTGCCTCTGTTAGCAAAACCCAAGACGCTATCATCTATTCCTGCTGCTAGAGGAAGTACAGGAGTTCAATCCTCCGACAGCCTAAAAATAACCTCCTTGAAGTTGAATCAACGATCTCCATCCCCATTCCGCCCACTCTCATTGCCCTTGAAGTCACCAAGCCCTCTCACAATAACCCCGGATAAATATAAGATCTCGTCATCACCAGCCAGTCAGCAAGACGTCACTGCTGAAGGGGAGGATGACAAAGTTGTTACGGACACTCCTAATGATTCCAGTGACTTGAGTTCTGCAGTCGAAGACATCTTTGCTTCTGTTATGGATAACACAGATGATTCATTGATGGAAAACAGCATGGAAATAATCATGGAAGACCCTGAAAATGGATCAAGACGTAGTGCATTCCTCCAAGCACCAGCATCAAGTTCCCCACGGAGGGTGCCTTCCTTGTTGATGAGACCACCCACAGGATTTGGAGATGACTCAAGCTCTTGTTCCTCCCCAGAAAAGGAACACCAGCCAATCCTTACAGGGTTACCAAGACAGCGTACTACCAGTGAGTCGTCATCCTCACTCAACTTGAGTGATGCATCAGAGCAGGGTTCTGATGAGGACTTCCAGGCAGTAACTCCTCTACCTGGGAGTGAACCTCTGACACCGTTTCAAAGTCACCTCAAAGAGCCAGAGAGACTCTCAAACCTGAACACAACCAACAGTAATTCCAACAACACCTCACAACTCCGATTATTTCAGAGAGGTCATTCAGTAGATGACGGCGTCATCAAGGGAAAGAAAGTTATTAAAGTCAATTTTGATTTTAACTTTGACCAAGATTCTAGCGATGATGAAATCGTACCTAGCCATGTCCGTAAGAATCGGCACAAAACTGGAAACTCGGAGCAAAAGGCCTCTGCAAAAACAGACCAAGCCAAATCTATCCTAGAAAGTTCCCCACTTCCTGAAGTAAAATGTGAAGAAACTAAAGAACATCCAGAAAATTCTTCTGATGAGTCACCTATCAAAGCTCAAACAGAAAGCACTGTCTCTGCTCGTCCACACAAATTAGACAAGTCAGATTCCTCAAGTAGTGAGACAGGCACGCCGCTATCACCAAGGTTGCCACCTGATGGTCATGAGTCACCTGAACAAATATCAAAGTGTCCAAGTGCTGGAAGCTCCCCTGCCCCCTCGCCCACACTAAAGTTCAGTGTCGACCAGCCATTAGAAAAATCTGCCGAAGTAACAGTCGTTTCAGCTGTAGAACTTATAAGACCTGAAGATAAGATGAGAACTGCTACTAAACGACCAAACCGCATTAAGCTGGAGTCAGTTGATACGACTCAACCTGTCTGTGATTTGATTTCATCAACTCAAAAGCCAAGCGTTTCTCCCAAACGTATTAAATCAGATGAAGATGAGCCGGCAACTCCAAGTAGCGTTCAAGAGCGGGCATCCATATTTGGCCCAGTTCTTAAACGCCGTACCCCACTAGCATCACCCAAATCTCCAGTGGCACTGATACAAGAGGAACAAAATGATAATGGAAATAAACTGGAGACAACTCCAACTACTATTGAGAAAGAGAGCCCAACCTTATCATCTACGCAAGACTTAAACTCACCAGAGCAGAAGAATTTTTCTGTTGAAAAGACAAGTAATATGCTTCCAAAACAAGACAACAATGTACGTGATGATAGCACAGACGATGATGAAGAAGCTCCTCCTCCACTTCCAGGTAGCCCACCTCCTCCTCCAACAAGTCCACTTCCAACTTCTCATAAACCATTGGAGAGAGCCATTTTTGACAAGACGTTATCGCCAGTACTGGCAAGTAACCCCATTTCAATGACATCGCCAGGCCAACCATCGGATTCTGCCTTTCAGCCAAAGAGTTCCACTCCAAAAGGAGCAGATGTTTCATTGAGATCATCTCCTGGCGCCGTGGAGGAATTGATCACACCAAAACACACTGAGAAAGTGGAGACAAAACCTGAAGCCAAAACATCGCCGCCAAGTCCAGTGATAACGGAGGCGAAGAAGTCTCCTTTGGTTAAAGAAATGCACCCAGTCCCAAAACCAAGACCTACTAAGGTGAAACTTTCAGCCGGAAATCTTGTTCTAAAGGACACCATCGATAAGCCAGCTTCAGAAGACATTGAGGAGTCTTCAAAACTCGATCTTGGTATGAGCTCAGATGTAGTTAACTCGGAGACAACATCAGAAAAGTCACTGCCTGTCAAAGGAGCTGACATTCGGCCACCCTCTGAGAAACCCGTTCCTATGCCCGTACTTCCCAAACCAAAAACTCTCCTGTCTCCTGAATCTAGTAAGAATTCAGTTGTTCCTCCACTTAGAATGAGCTCCTTTCCAAAGAAACCATCAATTCTTGACAATGTGGGTCCCAAACCCATTGGGACCTCAAAACTAAAAGGTCTTTCAGTCCCGAAGAAGTTGTCTGCCTCAACAAATGTGACAAGCCCTTCTCACAGTAGCTTGCCAAAGATTGGATCATCCCCCATCAGCCCCAAATCAATGCCTGGTCTACTATCAACAAAGACTAACCCAGCAGGAGCTACAGGGACAGCTCGAACAAGGTTGAAATTCCCATGGGACAAAGAGAGTCCCAAAGAACTAAGCAGTCCAGAACCAAAAGAAACTAACTTTCACCCACAAATAAAACCTCGCAATCCAGCTTCAAATCTTGACAATAAACAAACAATCGTTAAAAAGCCCTTGGCACCAAAACCACTCCCAAGGCTTAGTACCCCACAGAAAAATGAAAGCAAACAAAGTCCCTCGATGAATGAGAGGAAGACAGTGATGAAAGAGAAGTCTTCAGACAACCCAACTCTTAAAATTGCAATGCTGGGTGCAACTGCAGCTCTAAGAAGTCCAGTTCTAGGAGAAACTTTAGGACAAAATAACTCATCAGATAACTCAGGCTCGGAGCCAACTGTGATAAAATCTTCACAGAATCTGAATCAAGCCCCGCCTCCTAAATTGCCAGTCTCTGCGCCTATGGAGAAGGACGTTCCAGCTCTTCCAGCAAGCTCACCCCCACCCCTTCCAGCTGCTTCACCTCCAAGGATGTTAACTCTGTCTGAAAGCCCTGCCCGTCGGATGAATGAAACTGATGATGAAGATGAACTACCACCACCTCTTCCATCAATCCCACCTCCACCCTCTGTTGGGGAATCACTGGATACAAGTATTGATGGAAAAGACGACCCGGATGAGGGAGTACTGGAGATAAAGGTAAGGTCCAAACCTTTTGTAACAGTTTTAGAATAAAAGGATTGCATTTACTTTTGAATGTATTGATCTATTCAAACTTTCTCCTCAAAATAAGGGTTTAAGAAATATCAGCAACATTCTGGGGGAGAATTCAGCATGGAAATTAATTCTTTTAAGGCATTTTCTCAGGCAAGATTTTATCCAATTTGTTTGCTTAATAATTTGGTTCATTGGTTGAAAAACTTGTCACTGAATTTTGAAATAAAGTTTCATTTTCTAATGATATAAACTCAAAAAATAGTAAAGATTAAAGAAGTTGCAAAATCTTTGTACAAATTTATTGATAGATGACTGTCTATGTTTGGACAGTAGAGGGAGCAAGTCAAAAACTATACAAGTACCATTTTTGTCTTGCATCTATCCTCTATGGAAAGAGATGAATAGACTTGAGGTTTTGTGTGTGTTTTTTTTACCAAAAAATTAGTTTATTTAATTTATTTATTTATTTGCAGTTTTGGGTTAAGTAGAGTCACAGTTGTCACTGAATTTGAAAATGTGCCTTTAAAATGTATCAACAAAATTGATGTATTTTTATACATTATCTAAATAAACATATATATTTTCTTCACTATTCATATTTATTATTAAATTCAAATAATAAGGTTTCAGTAAAAAGGTTTATTTTTGTTCTTCTTCAAATTCTTGTGAAATGTTTTCAACTATCCAACCATGAAGACTGGATAGCAGATTTGTCTTCTAACTCCAGCATTTTTTCCTGTTTTTTATTTTTCATTAGCGCTACAAATTTGATATCAAATTAATTAAATGGAAAAAGCCCACACACGCACAAGCCAAAAGCTCAATTGAACCCCTACCTTTAAGGCAAAGCCACCTTTTAAAAAAAACCAGAGCGCAGAATTAATTTTTCTTTCACCGCTGGTCGGGCGTGCTGAGAAGTATTTTTATTAATAATTATTCAAGATGGATATCGTAAAACCAGGTGGGAATTCAATCGCATTTAAGGGAATATGTTTTTTTATTAACAGAAAAATAGGGTGAATTTTTCCTGGCTCGATGAAATACATACACCATGGGAATATATTTCTGTTTATTAGATGTCAGAATTCATACACATTTTTATGATGAATATTTTGAGTGACTGAGCTAGTCATCGGGATGTTAGGATTGTAAATTTTGCAGAAACAGTTAATCTCTCAGATATATTTTGAAATCAGAATCTTTCATTTGTGAAGACTCAAGAGGAAACATTGTCTGTTTGAAATCAACGAAAGTGGTTATGATTTTTGTAATAGATGTTAAATTTGCATCGGGGGTCAAGAATATTATTTGGTTTTACCCACACCCCGGTGTGTGTAAAGCACTCTATGCTCACTCTGTACTTTCCCAAGTCCTGTAAACAAATCCACAGGTTATAGATTTGTTGTGAAATTTATTTTTATAAGACACAGACTCGTGATTTGTCAGTACTATTCCTGATTTCAGGATTGTGTTGTAGATCTCACTTTGTCTTCAAAATATCTTGAAAAACTTGAAGTGGCCGTCAAAGAAAGAAATAGCCAATTTTATTGTCAAACCATCCTACTTTGACATTTGTAGTTATGTGGAGAGTACGTAAATCCTCTTAAATGTAACACAGGGTCTCGATTTCATCATTCACTAAGATTCCTCTTAAGATGAGTTGTCAGTATCGCCATAGTCTTCTTTTGAGTCCATCATCAACTCTTCAAATGTTTGGCCAGGATTGGGCACATCTCACAGCCTTCTCGTTTGCTGCCATAGTGATTTGCATCTTGACATCACACTTTGCTCAACAGTAAAGATTGATGCACATTTTAAGAACAATCATAACTCTTTGAGAAATTGACCAATTTCACAAAGCACTAAGATTCATCCAAAGATGAGTTTTCAATATTGCCATAGTTTTGTGACATCACACTTTGCTTAGCAATTAAGATTGATACAAATCTTAATATCAGTCTTAGCTCTTTGTGAAATCAGTCCCTGGTGACTATCAGCCATTTTTCAGGATCTTTCACTTTTGTCTGATAACAACCCTGGAAGTCAGTACTGGTCAGATATTGAATAATATGAGTGACATATTAGTTGATTCTGAGTTTTGAAATATCTCTGCATCACCGTTTGTTTGATAATAAATAGAAACTCTGTCACCAGAATGAATAATGTGGGGATTTTTATGGGCATATTAAAACAAATTATTGAAAACTGCATTTTCTTGATAATGAGCAAGTTTGCATGATTTCACAAGACTATATCACATTTCAAAGTAGCTCTTTATACCTTCTGTAAAACAATGAGCACTCTGAGATGCCCAGAGATATAGCACTAAATAAAAAATGTGTATTATTTTTGTTATTTTGTTTTTACTTTGGACCGAAATTGAACGACTCTTTACATTTGTCTGATTCCTTATTCAGTGACAGGATTTAATTATACCTTCCTCCTTTAAACAGTTATTTTTAAATGTGATTTGAAATTCTTTGCTTTTTTTCTTCTTCATAGAATCCATTTTCTTACAAGTGCACTTTTCTCACAAGTGAACTTTGAATTTGCATTTTTTTAAATTTAATCAGTGATTTTCCACATGGAGTTTTTCTTGCCGGCTGTGTTGATTGTAATTGAATTATTTCCGTGACTTATGACAGTTTCTATTTGACAGAATTGACAGTTGTTAAAGGGATAAGAACAATATTGGGTTTTTGGGGGTTCTTTTTGGTGGGTTTTAAAAAAAAACTGTAAATTAAAATCCTCTGAAAACATTGAAAGAGCAGCTACATGTATCTTGTTTCTAAACCCACTTATCCAAGATGGAATTTGGAGGGCAATTGTACGTCCACTCTCCTGTTTTGTTTTTAAGTATAAATTCTGCATGAAATCGGAGGAAGGTTATTAAGACAGAGTTAAAGTCCTTTGGTTTGAGAACATTTTTGTCATTTTCAAAGGGTGAACATGAAAGCTTATAGAACCATGACAAACACACCTTCAAAAGTTATTTTCCAGTGCCAATGTGTTGTGATCTAATGCGTTTAGTTTCACTACAGAAATATGCCCAAAATAAATGAATTGATATTAGAAATATAACACACATTTTGATTCAATGGATTGAACAAAGATTAATTTGTGGTAGGATAAAGTTTCCCATACAAAATTGAAAGAGCTCAGAATAGCCCCTTGTGTTTGTCAGAATCACCATAAAAAAATCTCCACACTGTGGCCTTTAAGAATAACTTCATGCCTGAGGAAACATCATTTAGTTTCCAGTTGGCCGACCTGATTAAACCTATTGATGCTGTTCATTGGGGAGGGTACCGAGACTCTGGAGTTCGGACTGTCCTCTACAGACGCCACACGGTGAGAGCAGGAAGCAAACAAACCTTATTTGTCACACCTAGACTGCCCGACTTACAATTGTAGGCACTGAGTAGCCATTCTGTCCAACCTTTTTGGTAAATTTCTCTGGACACAGCAGCAGAGAGTGTGCTTCAGCACCGGTGAATTTCTGGGGAGATTTGGTTGGAGGTCAGGATCTGGAGGGCAGGAGGGGGGTCTGGATTCCCCGCCTTACTACTCGGGATTATATTTCTCTTGACACTCGTAGGTGAGGTACGTGCTGCATCCTCCAAGCGTGGGTTGTTTCTGTGTTGGTTGAATTTCTAGCCTGGTTTGGTGAGTCTGTGAAGAGACTAGCTTGATGGAAGCATAGAGCAAGGACTTGTATGTGTGGGTGATTATCTGTGATTGTTGGTATTTTTATGTTTCTATTTAGCAAGAAGGATGAGAAATTGTTTGTGCAGCACAGAAATGCTTAGTTTATCTCTCTCAGCAAATTGTTATGTGTAAGGCTAAATCCACTTCAATATCCATTATTAAAACAACCTTCAATGTTTGGTGTAATCTGACACGATTTTATTGACTGCAATTGTTGGTTAGAAGCATTGATGCATGATATATGTATATATATTTGAAATAGAACTAAAACAAATAGGGATATCATTTTCATTGTGGTAGTTGATATTTGAAAATATATAAACCAGTTGAATTATTTAGGAACAGGCATAGCATTAGTAAATCGAAAAATCCAAACAGATTGATAACAATTTAATGCATGACTAAAGATACAATCTGTCTAGCATCAGTTTTATTTCCACATAAATTGAAAGTCAAGTTTGTAGAGGAGTTTTGTTCAATTTTTCAAGTGTTCACTGTAGAATTAATAATAATAAGTTAATGTCTAAATGCATTTTGAATAGTTTTTGGTCTATAAATCAACATTGCAGAATAAAAACTGTCCATAGGCTAGGTGCCTCAAAGAGATTCTTCATTTTGGACGAATGAGTTTTTTACAACCCTTTACAGAACTGCACCCTTTCTAGAAACAAAACAAGAAGTCAGAAAAATGTCAGTATACACGGAGGACACTTAAACCCAGCCTAACCTAGAATTTTTTTAAACCAATGTCGTCAGGCTAAGACAGCTTGGATGGTGTCGACACCTGTCACCATAATATCTCAGGACATCAGCTATCATGTTTCCATGACGATAACACCCAGGTTGCCATGGTCATTGCTCACCTCTCTTGTCTTAATATAGAATCAGAATCCTAATTTTTTTTAATTTTTTTTAAGGCTTGTCATTGGAATAGTTGCATTTAAAATTGTATTAATTTATACAAGAAGAGGAGAAAAGAGTAATTTATTTCAATTTTTTGTTTTACTTTAAATGATTTAGGGTTGAACAAACAAAAATTGACTAGAGCGGGACTTGAACCTGCTCTACCAAACTCAGTCAAAACCCCAATTTGTAAAGTCTCATTGACTGTGTAAGTATGAAGTGAAAAGAACTGCAACTAGGTTGAAGGAGAGAATAGGGGATAAAGGATAGTCGCCCCACCAAGAGATTACCTGAAGATAGAGGGATTAAAAGTAAAGTTTGAAAGTGAATGGTGGATTAAGGTTTAGAGGCTGTGATTGTAAAGGATGGATTTAGAGTGATTATCTACTATAGATGAGCAGGGATTTATGTATTTGATAAGTTTCAGATTGTGGAACTAAGGAATTCCCAAAAGTACCAAGTACTGTAGCCTGACAAGAAAATAAAGGTTTTGTTTTTTTGTTTTTTTTTACTTATTTATTTTTTTTATTTTTATTTTTTTTTTTTTTTTTGGGGGGGGGGAGGTTGTGGTCACACCCCAGATGGTAAAGACATATGTAGTCTTGTAGAAACTGAAAATCCAATGCTTAATTTTGACCCCTGCTAGTAGTCGGTCTATAGCTTATTGGGTTAATTCTGAGCTTTAAAGTGACACTTTTGGCAGGGAGCATAATTTCACTTTCAAAAAGTCAGCTTATTCCAGGATTATATTTGTGTATGACATTATAAATTTGAGCTTGGGTGTGCAAAGTACAAGAGTACATAGGATTGATTGTTAAAACAAACATTCCTCTCCATCTTAGAGCAATTCTGATAACATTCCTCATCTGTGATATTCATTTTATCATCAAGTACCAGTTCCTAACTGTAATTACATCAGCCCTTTAGCCCAAGGGTAAACGTTATCATTGGTTAGTCTTAATCGCTGATCATAGGCCTTCACTTTAATTAACAACACGTAGTTGGGGTGCGTTTTCGCGGTCGTAACCAATAACTGTTTCGGTTGACTTTGCCATTAGTTAATCACTGGTCAGTGACCGAAACAGTTATTGGTTACGACTGCAAAAACGCACCCCAGGTATGGTGTAATGGTCAAATTTATCATCTGCACACTTCAGGATTTGCTGTAATTAAGTCAGGTGTATCGCAAATTAAATTTCAATAACAAATTTGTGTGGAGCACATTTAAGTTACCAAGCCATTAACTATTTTAAGATTTAATATTTTAGGTATATATTTTTCAACTGAACACAGATTGCGTACAAATCCCAGGTAAATGCCTAGAAGGAAGAATGGGGACCTGATATCAGCAAACCTAGTTTGAATAAACATTTTCACTTGAAAGTAATGTTGGATTATACATTTATTATGAAAATTCTTTCAATGGTCACTATGACATAGACGACGTTGAGTCCATTAGCGCTACCTTTATTTACTCGGCCATCAACCACAAACTTGACTTCATTAAAATAACAGCGCATGACATTTGTTGACTTAAAAAAAGGTGAACAAAGAGCCAGCACGTACCTATTTGAATAAGTTGTTTGCAGTGAAAATACCTGCTCAGTTTGTGTTTCATTTAGATGTTTGTACAGTGTCTGAGTTGAGCTCCTAAATTGAGGACACACGTATAATGGTAAATGTCTGTAGGGGTGCACCGTACTAATTAAACTCCCATAGCATACAGTGCAAAATGCTATAGATATTCAAAAATACTTAGAAGTCTCACAGATTTTGAGTAAAGAGAAAATCATCCGTTGACTCCTTAACTTTTATCCTCTGCTCAATTTGACACGGGTTGTCCCAAGGCCCGTCAAGTTAATAGAAACAACCCTACATTTGTGTAAAGTTCCAAACGCCCGAGCATCAATCTTAACAAATATTGACCTACACCTCTCAGCAAATAGGACCATTTTTTCCAGGGCCTAGGTCATCCAAAATACCTCAAGTTTGAAGTCAACAACCCCCAGGTCACAATTGTGCAAATCTTTTCACTGTTCCCCCTTTTTGGGCTCTTAAATCTGTCTAGCTTCGAATATTTTTAGGGCCTACAAAATACCCATATTAAGGCAGTTGCTCTTTTTTCACCCTGTTTAGTGAGGTGCAACCGTTGACAACTTTTAACATTATTCAGCCATTTTGTTTTACACCCAGTATGCAATAATAATAAAGTTAACAGTGATTCTCATTAGTCCCAAAAAGGTACCTGACTATTTCCTTCCCAGCCTCAGTTTAGTTTGCAGAACCATAGTTATGTAGGAAAGAATTAGATCATCCCATTTTGGGATTCTTAAAATACATTTGTAAATGTAAGTGGTCAATGACATGATGCAAGACATTCGCCCTTCCTTATTTGATCCGTCATCTCTTGGAGCTGCTGTTTGATCCGTCATCTCTTGGAGCTGCTGTTGAGGATAGTGTGTGCTTTGGGTTTTATTGAAGTACAATGTATGTAGAACACTGACTGGTCATTCCTTGTCATTATTTCTTTTACACTAGTTCATCGTTTCATTTTTACAAACCTTTTTTTGAATGGTTAGGTAAGCATATCTTATGAATTTTGAACTTTGTTTTAATTCTTCTGTGAGACGGATATTTCAGCTTTTTGCCATCATCTATTCAATGTAATTTTATTCTGATATGTGATCAAAGGTCCCCATTTAGCGGGCCTGTGTGGCTGTTCGTTGTATTTTGATGTCTGTGCAATAAAGGTAATAAAGTAAACTACAGTAATACCTCGAAGCATAAGGGATAAATAAACACTTTATTTATGGTCGTCTTTGTCAAGCGTTCAACACGTGAATTTTCTGAAGAAACCTTATTTGAACAACAGTCATTCAGAGCTTTATTTAGAGGTGGTTGCGCTGGACTTGTTTTCATTTTTGAAATGTCGAAACTCGTTTGTGCCTGATAGTGCATTTCAATAGTTGAGTAGATTGTGAACAAACCCGACTGGAATCCATTGAAAGGTAGACTTACACATCATACACAAACTCAACAAACGGCTAGTTTGTTTTCGTGAGACACCGAGATCTGTAGCTTAGAAACTGTGGAGATTTTCTGACCTCAAATTCAACGGAACCACTTGAATGTGTTCTTAGTTTGATGTTTATTTAGTCAAAGATCAGAAAGGTATGTATTTTGCATTGGAGTTACTGTGTAAATGGTGTTGGTTTTACCATTGAGGGTGAGTAGATATTAGGAGAGCATTGTCTGTATATATTGTAAGGCAATAATGGCAGTTGTACAACTAGCGGCTTTGATAGAACTTGTGTGTATGCCATGAAATTATCTTGTATGGAAAAAGGTGGTGGATTTGAAAAGAGTTGTTGTTCCAGGACGATGATTAGAGTGCACTTGTGGAAACATTGAGAATAAATCAACCAGAGCCCATTTGTATGACTCTGCTTACTGTTGAAATCTGGGCCCAACTTCATGGCTCTGCTTACAGAGCAAGCGCCGAATTTCTGCGCTAGCTTTGTAAGCATAGAATGCCTAGTAACGTGGACTACGCAAGTGCACAAGCAAAAATTCCCTGCTAACCCATGAAATACGCTTGACGTAAGCGCGGAATTGGCTGCTTTCGTAAGCGCCGATTCTTTGCTTACGTTAAGCAGAGACATGAAATTGGGCCCTGCGCTTACAGTCCACAGAATCATACACTCCACATGATGCAGTAGAAGCTCAGAATTTTGTGGTAAGTGTGCCATGAAATTGGGCACAGCTCTTTTCTAAGCTGCACATGTAGTTGATCAGTTTGATTAATTTTTATTTCATGAAATAATTATGTGCACACAATGATATGAAATTATTAGCATACCTGGTATCGGCACCAATTGTGTTTCAGCCAAATTATAGTAAATAATATGTGATATTATGTGATATTAAAGGTAAAGTGTACTACTGACAAAATAAGTCACCCTTTGTTGAAAAGGGTGCCGCAAACTTGTAAGACAAAATAAGTAGACCATAATATGTCAATCTCACTAAATGTTGGTGTGTTTTTTTAGTTAGTAGTGATGTAGAGAGTCTGTAAATACTCTTTAATGTACACCCAAGAGGTTCAGGGTGATTCATCCTCTAGACCAAGGGGAGACCGAGCCCCACTACCCAGTGCTTATATTCATGGTGATGTAGAAAGACTGTAAATCCTCTTTAATGTAACACCAATGAGGTTCAGAGGGCTTCATCCTCTAGACCAAGGGGAGACCCAGCCCCACTGCCCTAGTTCTTTATTCATGGTGATGTAGAGACTGAAAATCCTCTTTAAGGTAACACACAGGAGGTTCAGGGGGCTTCGTCCTCTAGACCAAGGGGAGACCGAGCCCCACTACCCAGTGCTTATATTCATGGTGATGTAGAAAGACTGTAAATCCTCTTTAATGTAACACCAATGAGGTTCAGAGGGCTTCATCCTCTAGACCAAGGGGAGACCCAGCCCCACTGCCCTAGTTCTTTATTCATGTTGATGAAGAGAGTCTGTAAATCCTCTTTAATGTAACACCCAGGAGGTTCAGGGTGCTCCATCTTCTAGACCAAGGGGAGACACAGGCCCACTACCCTAGTTATTTATTCCTGTTGATGAAGAGAGTCTGTAAATCCTCTTTAATGTAACACCCAGGAGGTTCAGGGTGCTCCATCTTCTAGACCAAGGGGAGACACAGGCCCACTACCCTAGTTCGTTATTCATGGTGATGTAGAGAGACTGAAAATCTTCTTTAATGTAACACCTTGGAGGTTCAGAGGGGCTTCATCCTCCAGACCAAGGGGAGACCCAGCCCCACTACCCTAGTTCTTTTATTCATGTTGAAGAAGAGAGTCTGTAAATCCTCTTTAATGTAACATCAAGGAGGTTCGGGGGGGCTTCATCCTACAGACTGAAGGGATTTCCATTTCCACAAACCCAGTTATCATTAATGATGTCAAACACATTGAGTCTATAAATGAGTGGTTCAAAAGACTTTATTCCTCTCCATTGACTTGTCATTTTTCAATGTTTCTGACTTTCCTTGATGATATCGTCAAACCAAACCTCTGGAGTATGTAATGTGTAAACCACAATTAGTCGTGGAAACTGATCAAATTTTGACCTTGTCCATTGCTAAGGCTCATTAGTTTCAGAAAGCTGGATTACTCAAACTCTGTTAGAATGATTTAAAATGAGGAAAGATCTAATAGTTGTCACAACAAGTTTGTAGTGGCATTCATCACTAAGATTGAAAATTGATGTGTAGTCACCTTTATTGTAGCGACCTCGATGTAATGAAAGTATGCTGTCATCATCTTGCAATTATTTCAATTATTCCTATTAGAGTTGTCTTAGCTACCTAAAGGAAAGATACATCAGTGGATGTTAAAAGTATATTCATTTTTAGTTTTTAAAGATGTACACTGTTAAATTTACCTCATAAATAACTCATTCCCAAAGGTGTTATCTTTTAAAAAAAATAATATTCTTAAATTGAAACAGAAAATGAAACCGATGGACAATATTTTAAAGGTGGCAAATTTAACAGTCATCACTCATGGTAGTTTGGTATTTGTGTTGCATCTTTGAAGTCCCCAGGCCATTTTGATTTTGCAAGGAGCACTTTCAATGAGAAAGTGTTTGAGCATACATAGACATTTTAGGGGAGTCAGGACAGAAGTTGTTTAGAGAGTTGCTAGAAATGAGCTAAGAACACAAAATTGTTGCTTTAAAAAATTAGCTTTTAGTTATTCAGAGGACTGTACTATGTGCATGGTGCTTATTTTTTTCTTAAATTAATCAGAAATATTTTCTGCTTTAAACAGCTCTTTGAAATTAGGCCTAAGATCATGGCCTTTCTAATTATAAATTTTGTTTCTGATAAAGCCTACTTTGGAATATTTCAGTAAGGTTGTTTTTATTTGTTTATTTATTCATTCAGGCAAAACAAAAAAATCAAATAAACAGAAGACTGAGAGGATATGTACAAATACAAAAACAAACAGCAGCCTGGAGATTGCCCAAAAGCGAACTAAATCACTATCTAAAAGAGCAATCCCCGTAAAAAAAGAAAGACGTTAAAACAAACAGACAAATACAAGTAAAGATTATAAAATATACTCTAATAAAAACATTATGTACACTGTTTTAAAAACACTATTTTAAAAAAGGAGAAAATACAAAAAGGCTAAAGACTCAACTGCCTTATGGTTGGTTTTATCGTACTGTACACACTAATGAACTTTTATACATTGTAAGGCTTTGCTGACTAAAGATAAATTGTACTCTTTAACTTTGTTCATATTTTCAGGTTGTGAAAGGATCTACTGAGAAGCTTGGTTTCAGCATTGAAGGTGGATCAGATACTCCCAAGAGCTGTATCTACATCAAGGATATCATCCTAGGGTCACCCTCACACCAAACTGGACGTCTTCGCCTCGGTGATCAACTCCTGGACCTGAATGGTCAATGTATGGTTGGAATCACTCACTCTGAGGCAATGAACATCGTTGAGTCAGCTCCGACTCACATCACGCTAGTCGTCGCTCGAAAGAAAGCAGAGGAAGATCAAACGTGCGATTCAGACTCCTACGATGATGAAATCAACGACTTAGCTTCAGAACTTGCCGCAGCCATGGATGCTGGACCAGACTATAGTAGCATTAGAGGAGATGGGACACCAGACTTTGATGAAGCAGATGGGGTCTTTACACAGGGTAAATCGTCAACGCCTGTAAGCCCTGTGTCCCCCTACAGTCCGATATCGGAGAGTAATATGAGTCCGAGGAGGTCGTTATTCCATAAGGGAAGTTTTGAGAGTGATGACCATGATGTCATGAATGTTGTCATGAGGAAGCAGATTAATGCAAGAGCCAAAAGAAACTTTCCTTTAGGTGAGTTATGTCGATAACATCAAACTCTGCAGAGCTAAAGCTTGAAAATTGGCAAAGTCCATGGGTCGATTTCACAAAGCTCTAAGATTCATCTTAAGATGACTTGCCAATGTTACCATAGTGATTTGCATTGTGGAGTGACACTTTGCTTTAGCAATTAAGATTGATACACAGTTAAGCTCAACTCTTTGTGAAACCAGCCCCATCAAGTTTGTACTAAGTTGCAAGCCTTCCCAAAAACAATTTCAGTCTGATTGAGTAGGTGTTTACATAATCAAAAACTTTTGTTTACTTTCTGTTTAACCCGATCTTCTTGTAGCCTTGTAACTCAAGTGGCTGTCAGCTAGTGTGCATCTCAAATATTTATAGTCTTCATTTCTCACAGGACTTGTTAAGCTACAGTTTGAAGGGTTCCTTATTTTGATTTGAAATATGATTATGAATATGATTACTTTCTAGATCGAGATCCAAGAGGCCTCCTTGAGCGATCCTGGTCTGAGAGCTCTAACTCAACGATTCTCCTGTCCACCAGTGAGTTAGAGAAACTCATTGAGGACGCCAATGAGTCACTGGATGATATGACGGACAGCAGCGTATCGGTCGTTATCCTACACAAAGAGAATGAGATGCAAGGTCTGGGGCTGACTGTATCTGGAGGTATAGACCAGGAGAAGAAAGAAATTATGGTAAGCCCATATCTACCCTTTTCTGAAAAGTCTTTTAATTTCCCCAGATAGAATGTGTCTGAAAACTACAGGCACTGGCTCCCACCAAATAGAAACAACAACTTGCGCTATGCCAACAAAATGTGCCCTCCAAGATGTCGGACTGGCCAATACTGGAATAGTTGCATTCTATCCCTCATTGAAACACTCAACAAAAGTTCATAATATTTTTTACTAATTTGCTTGCCATATTGCCCCCAACTTTAATCCTTGTATTTTGATATGTGCTTGCTTAACCGTGCAACAATTTGTTATGTTATAGTCACAGGCACAATTGGATATACTTTAAATTTGTATTTATTTATTTTGTATATCTTTTCTATCGTTTTTGTTATTAAATCTATTTTTATGTAACTCTGGTTGTATTTTAAAAACAATTCAGCCTTTGGCTGCGATGTTGATTTTTTTAATTAAACCAATAACAATAACAATTATAATGATTACTCATGTGACACTGATAACGGGTATCACAAACATTTTTTTCTCTCTGAATGATTTTATGACTTTTGATGGTTTTGAAAAATTGTCATAGTAGTGAAGGCAGAACATTGGGAAAAACTGATGAGTAAAATTCGGGCAACACCAGAAACACTTGTCCTGCATTGGAAGGTCCTATGGACACAATGTATGTTAAAAAATATCTCACTTTTGGCACAAACCATGTTAAGTTTTATACAGACCAATCTTACAGCACATCGTCATGGCTCATGAAACAGTGGGCCCTACAGCGCCCTCTATAGGCAATAGGCAGACACCTCTGCCAGCCCTTACTATTATTGTAATTGTTTTTCTCTCCACTATTTCAGGTTCATCGAGTGATACCTAAAGGTCTCGCCGACCGAGACGGCCGCATCCAGCGAGGCGATCGGGTCCTCTCTGTTAACGGGAAGGTCTTAAAAGATTCAACTCACTCTGAGCTCCTTGAGATGCTAAAGAGTAAGAGACAAGACGTGGTGTTAGTCATCGCTCAACATGTAGCCCAGGAAGAGGAAGGTGAGCTAGAATTTGATGCTTTTCAAAATTGACTGATCTATTGGGCTCCATTACTGATCAAACTTGAAACTTTGTGTCAAAAAGTCTGAAAACAAATTTTAAAATCTCATAACAAAATGGATAGTTGCATTGTGCATTTGCGTGATACACACTGTTCACTGAACATAAGTGATATGCTTACCCCACATGAGCACAGTTGATATGATTGGGTGGGGGGGGGGGTGTAAAGGATTTGTCTTTTATTGAGCGAGATCAACTGATTTGTGTCCTAAAGCCCATTTGCCACCAGGAGCAGGATTCTCAATATATCACTTCTCAAAAGACACAGTGAGTGAAGGACTCTTTTGTCTTGATTCACAAAAAACTTGAACCTCGGATGGTGTAAGTGATGTTTGAAATTTTACATGATGTGGATCATAAGAAAAACTCATAGTTGTGAACTTGCGGGTACAAACATGTATAAAACTCTTTTGGGAGAAGTGTTGGTCCTGAGAAGAGCCGGTGTGGTCGCAACGTTTTAAACAGTCTACTCTGCTCGTCTTCTCCTGAAGGCGAACTGAGTATACTGTTAAAAATGTTCAGACCCCATCGGTTCTTCTCAGGACCAACACTTTCTCCCAAAAGAGTTTATACATGTTTGTACCCGCAAGTTCACAACTACAATTTCTTACCTCAGATGGTATGTTTTTACTGAACACAATAAGTTGAACATCTGTTAACAATTTATTGTTTGCTGATTACTTTGACAGAAGAAATGTCCACTTCTAACGTTGTCGACATTGAGATGGCCAAAGGACCAGCCGGACTGGGCTTCAGTGTGGAAGGCGGGAAGAGCTCCCCCAAAGGTGATCTACCAATCACAGTCAAGAAAATCTTCACAGGGGGTGTGGCTAACCGCAGTGGGCAGATCCATGTGGGAGAGGAGATTTTACTGGTGAATGGTTAGCGGATGGCTCCATTAACCCACTTTGAGGCCTGGACTTATTTGAAATCACTACCTATCGGCATTGTGAAGATGAAGATTAAACGTGCTAAATAAACAGAGTAAATGACATTTTTGGTTTTCAACCATTCTATTTTTGAGTTTAATGATGGGTGTCTTATCACACCATCTTTACTAGATGAGTTTTTGGCATGAAGGTAACTGCTTTAGTTTCTCAGTGGAGTGTGCAACTGTGCAGCGCCCTCTTGAGTTATGTTTAGGCAAGTGGAGAAAACAACAGAGTCTGTTTTGAGAGAGTGGGAATTTATGATTATATGCCAATTTGTGTCAAAGTAATGCATGGGTGAACACAGGGTGCAGGTCTAGTCTGCCCATTGGGTTTTGCTGCGTCCAGCAACCGTGTGACCAAAGCAACTTTGTCAATACACAGTTCTGGTTTTTGGACAATAACAGCGCCCTCTTCAGGTGTTTTGTTGATTTGCTGTGAATTTTTCTTGGTGCAGTCAACTGCTATCCGATTTGAGTTCAGTTTACAACACACCCTTTTGTGTGAAACAATCAACCTGTGTTTAAACTCTACCTACATGCAGCTGATGTTGAGTTCAAGCTCAAGGTACATGTGACAAAAAAACATTCTTTAGTACATGTATGATGGCCTACAAACCCAACATTAGGAAATATTTCTGTGTATTTTGAAACCAAGAATCTTTGGTTCTTGCTCAGTGATTGGTCATCATCCTTCTTATTTGGGGTTTCTGACCGACTCCAGAAGTATCATTTACAACAACAGGATAATTAATTACTCTAATTAATTAATTAAAAAGCCCATGAGGTTATATTCTCTCATGTTGTTGGGCTATAAGCTGTAGTAGCAGGAGTAGTAGGCTGGCCTCTTGACTGTAATGATTATCGATGTGCTATATTGTAGTCTGGAAACCAGACAAAGGCAATCGTTTGAAGATAAAGTTTTTTCTGATTCAACTCAACACCCAGCAATAATGAATGTATTCACAGTGAATAACGATAGCGCCTTTTGTTCAATAAGCAGCAAGACTGGTATGCAAATCATTGGTAACCCTCGAACACTATCATACATCTTGATCTACCGCCAATATATTTGAAATCTGAAGAATGATTGGCCAGCTGCCATTGTCAATCAAAAACTTTAACCAATGCAAGTTTTGTTTATACGCACTTTTCAATGTCTTTGTTGTCTTGTGCAACTGGTTCCATAGCAAAACGCATGCAAATCAAGATGGAGTGCATACTTGGACTTGATGCAAGTTTGTGACGCCAAACTTCAGTACGCATTTATTTTGCAGAGCGATTTTGAAAGAATGAGCTGGACTTCAGGAAGTTTTGGCTTTCAAGGTTTTTCTTTAAGAAAAAAATATTTTTCTGTGGGAAAGAAATAAGAACACTACGCAAAATGTGTGCTTTGCTGAATTTAGGTCAATTTGGAACATTGGCGAACATTGGCCAATCACAGTGGTAGCTACACATCACATGACTGCTCATGATAAGGGGAAATGTGCAAACTCAAATTTGCCCTGTATCAGAGAATGTGCTTGACAATATACATCACTGCATCATGTACATTGAAGTTTTGAAGACGCTTTGGGGGGGGGGGGGGGGGGTATTAAAAGAGATCATGTTCATGTAATTGGAAAAAGATTTTGGCAGCTGGCTGAAATATAAAATCAGTTATGTTTAAGCAAGAGTTTAATCATAAAGAAACTTCAGCACCTCAAGAAGGGTAAATGTTATTGTTGGCCCTATGACTGAAAGCTGATTTCATGAGGTCTTAAACAAATTTGCAACAGGATTAGAGACTGTGCTGTTCTTTTAATTTATTAACAAGATTTTATGTTCACTGTCTGTGTATGGCAGGAACTAGTAATTGAAGTGAAGGAATTATCTTATTCAGAATAATTTGTGTTGATATTTTGCTTGTCAGTTGAGGGTTCTTGTCATATTTATAGCAAGGATTGTAGATTTACAAAGCTGTAAGCGGATGGTTTTGCCCCCACTTGGTTATAAACGTTGCTTGTATATTTTAGGAATATTCATTTCCCACTTATGAATACTTTTAAACTACTTATTTTTCATTCAGTTATTAATTATTGTGTACAGTTTGTAAATAATTTGATATGTCATATTATATCATTTCAAAAAGTGCAATAATATTATATTAACTTGAGGTAATTATCCACACTGTCCAGCATTTAAGGAAGAAGTGACTGAAGGCACAACTGGTAAGAAAACTGCCAAAATATTTGCCTTTGGATGTGGCTATGGCTATATGTGTCTGCATTGCAGCTATAGCCAGCAGCCACAATAAGTAATCACACAGGCAAGGATTTATTTATTTATTATTCAATAATTTGGATTTGAGAATGATGCAGACTTGTACAAAGCTTACTGCAGTCCACTAAGAGCTATTAATATTACCCTCGGGTCTAGGGCCTGCGGAACCCTGGTGGTGCCTAGAGCCTACTGAACACTGGTGCCTAGGGCCTACTGAACACTGGTGCCTAGGGCCTCTGGAACACTAGTGCCTCTGGAACACTAGTGCCTAGAGCCTATGGAACACTATGACCATGGAACATTGGTGCCTTGGACCTACGGAACACTATGACCTTGGAACATTGGTGCCTTTGGCCTATGGAACACTGGTGCCTTTGGCCTATGGAACACTGGTGCCTAGGGCCTATGAAACACTGGTGACTAGGGCATAGGGAACACTGATGCCAAGAGCCCATGGAACACTGGTCCCTAGGGCCTTTGGAACACTGGTGTTTGGGGCCTATGAGACACTTATTCTGGCTTTGTGTTTGACCGCATATAAATTTTTTGAATCTTGCATTTTTAATGTGTTTTTTTTTAATTGGGGGGTTTTTGAAATTTATTCAGTTTCCTCAAAAGCCTTCCAAATTGCACTTTATATTTGTTTTTCTTCAACATTGTCCTGGTTTCCATGGCTGCATCAAAAATGGTTATCTACGAATAAACCAAAGGTACCCATGTATTCTTTTCTTCCCTGATGGTAGCCATTAATTTAATTTTACTTTATATCATTTATTGGTTTTCAGAATTTTTGTTTTTATTTACAAAATAACCCGAAACTGAAATTTGAGAAGTAAAAAATTGCTATTTTTGTTGGAATTATGGAGGACAATAATTTTTCAGCAGTCTTTTAACTATAACTTCAGTCAAGGAGGCGGCCATTTGAGGAAGTTTTTTAAACAACTGCTGTTTTTTTTATAAGCTTTGAGTATATCCCACCAATTGTGCGCAGTGTGTTAATGCTTTATTAATGCCTTGAACTCAACCGCTGCCTTGTACAAAATGTGAATTGTTTTCAAAAATTAAGCATCGCAATACCAGTTTTGTTTTTTAATTGACTTGTTGCAAGCGTCTGTATGAAACTCTGTCTTCCATGTCATTTTACAGGTTTTACTAGTGCTTAAAATACTATCATGGGCTTGTAAACTTTTGTAGGTAATGTAAACAAATACTAGCTATTTTTCAGTATTAAAATACTAAAATAAAGTTACGTCTCAGCGTCTCTAGTTTGTTTGCTTCCTCCCCCTTTCCCTTCATCCTTTGCTCAATGTTGGCCCAATACAATGGCTGTGCTTACTGTAAGTGAACATTTGGTGCTTACAGAAGCAGAAAAATCTGTGCTTATCTTGAGCGTATTTCACAGGTTAGGAGAGGAATTTTGGCTTATGCATACTTCATGTTATTAACCATTACATGGCTAGCACAGAAATTCCGTGCTTACCCTGTAAGCAGAAATTGGTGACCATAAGGGCGGAATTCAGCTGTAAGCTGAGCCAAGAAACTTAGCTCAGTTGCTTTGAGGGCTCTAGAGCTAAAGATTGATCTTAAAATGCGCATTAATCTTAATTGCTAAGCAAAGGGTGATGTCACCACAGTACAAATCACTTTGGTAATATTGAAAACTCTAAGTTTTCTGTGAAATCAAGCTTGATGCTTTAGCATGAATGTAGAATGGCAACTGGATTTTAACTAAGTGGAAGATTTGAACTCAGCAATAGACCTTATACTCATGATGTAATTTGAGTAGGGCGTCTCAGCTAGAGGTCAAAAGATGGTAGACTGGTCCCCTGTCTTTATCCGCAACCAGGCACTAGTTTTACAGGCCCAATGATTTCATTGGATACAATGATTTCATTGGATAAACGTGCTGTGACATAAGCTTTCCACTTCTGCTAAAAAGTGACGTAGTTGGTCAGCTACACCAGCAGCTGTTCGAGCATCTGCTGCATGCTGTGTGTGCATAATGTTTGTATGTGTAAATTACGAATCTCCGCCGTGTGAATGAATGCGAGGTCAAAGGTACACCCGACGGGATCCCGCTCACGGCTGGTATATGGCGTTATTCACGAGCTTCAAAGTGTGACGTCAGATGTTCAGGCTAAAGAAGGTTGCTAACTGGCCCATCCTGTGTACCGCCCATACATAGAAATACGTTTCCATTGTTTTATCATCATTTTCCCCAAGGTGGGGTCGTGATGAGGTCAATGCATACGGTTCATACCAAGCGTTATGATAGAGTCAGGCACGATTGGGTAGACAAATACGCAGCAATAACACAACCATTCGACAAGGTTACTGCAGATCTTGAAAAAGGGGTATTCAAATTTGATGTGAATTAAAAAAATATATACAGGAATGTTAAAACACTCTGACATTCCTTGGTGACAAATTTGCTTGGAATGGAGGAAAATGATGAGTAACTGCCCAACCCCATCCTGTGAATCTTATAACAGGCGTGTGATTTCTCAGAAATTTTTCACTGATTTCAGGATTTTCTTTAAATACCCTGGAGCATTTAAACATGTTCTAGAAAAAGTACAGCATTCACCTATTGGAGATGGAAATTGTCCACATTGTGTCCAAAGCTGTAGTTTTGTATTTCTGGTGATGCACAGAGTCTGTAAACCTCCTGATAATATCTGAGAGGTACAGTCTAGAATAAGGACGGAACCCAGACCCAGAAGCCATTTTCAGGAATTTGCATATTCTTTATATCTCATCTCTGTTGCAAGCAACACAACACAATAGCGTTCGCACTTAACAGTGGTCCGCTGGTCATTTTGCTAGCTTAAAACATTAGAGGACCCGTCAGAATTTACTCCAAGTGCTTTGGCTGGCTAGTTCAGTTTGAAAAGCATCCCTATATCATTTCAAATATGGACCACTGAAAAAAGTGATGGATAAATGAAATGACAGGCTAACTGTTCCTGCTGGCTAGTCACTAAAATATTTAAGGGCAAACTCTGCACAAAATAAAATACAAACTTCAAACCAACATAATTTTAATAGCTTTTATTAAACCTTTAGTATGTGGATAATATTCAAGTTTACAAAGTGCTTCATTAAATATCGACAGAAACGAAGACAAATTAAATCTCTAGCATTATATGGGATTTATTTACAGTGGGAAACATCAAATCCTGAAAACAGTGTGATTCAAGTTCCATCCTGCTATGAGAAAAAGAAAGAAAAATTGGGTAAAACAAATAAGGTTTGAAATAAGACTGAGAATACAACATTTCTAAGAACATTCTTAATTTGACTTTCCCAGATAATTATTCACTAATTTAAGAACTCCTACTTTATAGACTCTTATTTGTGTTTTGAATAGTAGAATTTTGCAGAAATGTCACTACCACACAATCTTCACGTTGAGAAATTTGTCCGAACATAAACTTAATTAACTTCAGTAAAATCGGTACCCAGTGCTTGGTATGGACTGATTGAAATGGCAGAGCAGGGAACCAACTGTGTGTTTAGGACATTTGCTGTATAGCACCATTGAAATATTTCTCAAAGTTTTGATTCCTCAAGGAGCTATCTGTCGTGCTGTGACCATTTTGCTGTAAATATCGAAAAGAACAGCCAACATGGAAAGTGTTACAATTCTCTTAACTTAATTATTATACTTATTTTATTTAATACTGCAAATCCGACCAATGCCTATTTCTACATTGTGGGTTTATAAAGCTTAAAGTCTTCTTCAACAAATTAAACCAATAAAATGATTAAGTGTAAACCATTCTACCTCATTGCTACAAATTTCCCCAAAAGAATGTCAAATATAGAATTATAATGCAGAAATAAAAGGCACATAACTACTTATGCTACACTTGTATTTATAGTTTTAACTTAAGTTATGTACAAACAGAGGAAGGTTTTAAACCAAAATACATGATGGGTTAACGTAGAGAAGAATAACTTCAACCAACCCAAATATGTTTATGCAGCAGACCAAGCAAGTTGTTTTTATCAACAATGAGGGCTCATTCCATGACTGAATTGGTGGCTACGGCTATGGCTGGATCTCACCGCATCATCATGCGTTGAAGTATAGGACACCCTTAGCAACTGTCGTAGCCGTAGCCTCATTTACTGATTCTTCTAACGCTCTCCTTGGTTTAGACCTTAACTGACTGCATAAATAATCAAGCGTACTCTCTCTCACTTCACAATCAAAGGGCCAGATTGTTTTTCCCTAACAGCCTTGGTTTGGTTACATGGGAAGCCATATTGGAGATCTTCGTAAAAAGGCTCTGGGTTACAGACTATTCGATAGTTATAGAATTTTATCAAATGGAGTGTGAATTAGTTAAACAAAGGTAATATGCTCAACATACAAAACTAACTGAACAAGTTCAAAATAATAAAACCAAAATGTGATGGAAAACATTTGAAATAACTGCTTCCATTATGATGGTCATATTTCCTGCACACAACAGCAAAAATGACTGCTTAGTCTCATTTCATCGAAAAAGGTCCTGACTATTTTGCCTTTGGGACATGATAATTTAAACTCCAGTAATTCATACACCATTGTTTTTAACTACATGTACATGCAGGAATTATGATTTTGAAACACACTCATTCAATAGACTGTGTAAGTCTCGCGCGTATCCGAACGAGAAAACACGTCAAACGAAGAACATTTTTATTTCTGAAATTAAATCTTTGTTTTAAATTATATCTCATGACAAAATCTGAACAACAAAAATAAATCATTACAATTTTATGAAAAGTTTTAGCTTTTGAAAAAAAAAATACAATAGTGTGTATATTATTATTGGAAAAAAAATTAAAACTCTGGGACAAGGATGCCTATTTGATGTTAACTTTTTAGAAACCCATTACGCGGATTCGTGAAGGTCAAACGGGTCTTAAATGGACCCGTATCGCAGTTTAAAGAGGATGCTGACGCCTCAACAACCATAGACTGCAATGAAAAGGGTTTGCTTTGCAATTACAGCATCTGGCGATTATAATTGCGTATCCAAAACAAGCGTTTACGTAAGTTTTATGATCAGAGGCGAGCACAAAATTCTTAATTTTTTGCAATAACCGGAAGCTGAGGTCAAGTTTAATTCTTGGGTTTTCTTCGTTATATTGTTGAATTGGTTTTACTTTCATATTTTGTTATCACTTAGTATTACATTCCCAACAACATGTATACTTTTCTAGGTCATAACCTACGTTCAACTAAAATAGTTGACGAAACAAAATCTCGCCCACGTAAAACTCCATATGGTTGGGACCACTATGGTCCCGGAAGTTCGAATGCGCGCGAGACTTGCACAGTCTATAATGAACATAACTACTTCATGTACAATGTACAAGAAGTTACTCAAAATAACAATCTTACATATTAATTTGGGGTTGAACAAAGACAAATTTACTAGAGCGGGTTTTGAACCAACGACCTCAGGATTAACGTGCTGGCGCTCTACCAACTGAGCTATCCAGCCCTAATGTTGGCGGTTTCCCTTTTTTGTCAATATCTTTGTTCGAGGGTGCCAGAGATCACACCCAAGTATACGATACAACCTGGGAAGCGGCAGCCAGGGGATCACCATGAGAGGATGGGACTTTTTTATACCAAATATCAAGTAAAAAACCACAAGGGAAACTTACTGGGTAAATTTTAGGTACATGTTGTGAGGAGATGCCAGTTTTCTATTTTACAATGCAAGCTTGTGAATAGAAATTTACATTGTACTCTCATTGTTTGTTGCACTTTCACCATACACTTCTGACCTATGACCTGATTGTGTTCTCAAAGCTACAGCCAAATGTATATATGCTCAATTGATTTGCGCACTCTGGATTGTTTGCTGAGCTTGTACAGAGAGGGCTAGCGGTGACAAGACTTTGATAAAGTGAACTGATCAGGAACAAGTCTAATTTATTTCTATTCAATATCCCATCTCCCATAGAAAAATACACCTATCTTAGAACATAATGTAAACACTAAAAATACTTTACACGAACTGGTTGTAAAATAACTTGGGTTCAATTTCGATGTTTTGTTTCTGTTCATATGAAACATGGACGTCTGTTCTGATGTAGACTTGAAATCAAGGCATTAATGTTAACTGTAATGATTCCCCAAGATGTCGCACATGAAAGCTTGTACATAGTGCGACAACTAGAGGGTGTAGCAATACATTAAACACAGAGTGAAATTATACTTAACCAACAAACTGCTTGATTTCAAGCCTACATGGAATTTTAACTGGATTTTTAATGCGCCCTAGAACTGGGCCCAATTTCATAGAGCTGCTTAAGCACAAAAAGTAGCTAAGCACAACAACATTTTGCTTATCAGAATAAGGTTACCAGCCAAACTACCATGTCACATGTACAATTGTTGACTGGTATCCTGCTCATTTCTGCTTAGCAGACAATTGTTAAGCAATATTTTCTGCTTAAGCAGCTCTATGAAATTGGGCCCAGGCTGGTCTATTATTAATTAGTACAAGACATAACTAGATTATGGATGACAACCATGTTACAGTAATATCTTCTTTGAAGAAGTGTTGAGTGTATAGGAACTTTGTTTTATGCATAATTTACGGTCTATGCAAAATGTCTATTTATGCAAAGTAGGGTTTATGCAAATCATGTCATTTTATTTCTTTTAAATGTTGAATTTGCATCAGGGATTAAGAAAAGGCCTATTGTGTACTGCGTAAACAGTGCTTGGCACACATCAGTGTATGGGTAAAACAAAACAAGTCATTATGCATGACTTTGTTGACATTGCCTTGTGTACACAGCCACAGGTGTCAATGTTGCCGTTCCTTTGTCTGCCATTAACACACCAATGTAAAAATACACGTCAATGGATAAAAAGAAATACAGACACAATTTTAATACATATTGAGATGAAATATTAATAAATGAACTTGGGTCCCTTAAACAAAAAAATAACCATTTGAATAATTTGTTTTTAATTCTTGTAATTTTTTTAAATTGTTATCTTTCATTTGTTTGAAATGCAACTTTTTAACAAGGAATTAACCAAATATACTGAACAAATTTTGAACGGGATCACACAACCATGATAAACAACTATCTTAATGTAAATTCCATTGTTTTTGGCCTACCTGCTATTAACTGTTTAGATTTTGGAGAGAAATTGGGAGATTAACCACAGGCAAGTCTTTTAAGAGCCGTTACTTTTTACAAATGGGCACGTTTTTTGAAGGGTCTTCAAGATGAAAAGAATCCAAAACCAAAATAAATATAAGAATACTTGAAAATAGTAAAACTGTAATGTACAAACCTAAAATAAGTCTATTAATTAATTTAGCGTAATCATGCTTAAATGATCCCACAAATGAAAAGTTGTTGGATTTTGTTGGCCTTGGTGGTATTAAACCATTTTTGTTATAGCAGTTTACATACCATTGGGGATGGATTTTGGAAGATTTGATTTGACCGTTACTTGTTTTAGGAACCTAAATGAACATTGTTGGCATGAATTGGTCCGTCAAATCTTTGTGCTTTACATACAATCCTTGTCACAAAGTTCAAGAAATTATATTCAATTTGTTTTTCTTTTTTGCAAAGATATTTTTTCTTCTAGTGTTTAAAGGTCCTGTACACTATTGGTAAGATCGAAAAACACAAATGTTCACAGATTCACACATAACTTACATGATTTAAAGTAAGTAATGGTAGAAAGGGTTCCTTAAAATATTTCTGCCTAAAATGCTATCGTTTCTGAGAAATGAGTAAAACAATAGTTTTTATCACGCGTGATAATAAACTTGATGTTTGAAAAACAGAAACACTTAAGGTCTCTTTTCACTATTTTCTCGTGACCTCAATGACCAATTGAGCTCAAACTTTCACAGGTTTGTTTGTTCATGCATATGTTGAATCACACAAAATGTGGACACTGATTTTGAGCTGTTACCGAAAGTATACAATACCTTTAAGCCCCCACTAACACCACTTATTTACAATAAAATAATAATCTTTGAAAACTTAATTATAATTAAAGTTGAGTCACCCATAGACCAAACCTGAATTAAAAGTTTGTTGACTTAACGATTCCTACTCATCGTCAGTGAAAGAAGGTATTCTGAAACCAATGGTGTTAACAGATGATATATCAAACCAATGGTTTTGCTTAATCAACCAGGAGCGCTTGAACAAAATTCATCCTTACAATGCTAAAAGTTGTTCCTCTTTTATAATGATGTAGCACTCATACTCCCTCCTCACCCCCCCCCCCCCCCCCCCCAACCTAAAAAAACCAAACAATAAACAGACTCTTGTCGTATTATACATGCAAGGCAGAATTAATTAAATATTGCAAAGTGTAATACAACACTTCGACGGGAAACCCATATGTCCGTCGTGCATTGTGCATAATTCGTCGAGATCAATGCATAAAAATAAAAATACACATTACGCACAACGCATGATGGACTTGGATTTCCGGCCTTACACGGCTCAAATTGATGGCCCCAATCTTACCCTTCAGATAACGCTGGGGAAATGTAAAAACATCTGACTTTATACAACCTAGCTACAGGAGAGCTTTGTTAACCATTCAGGAAATATTAACCTACATGGGACTGATCATCCAAAGCTCTGTGCATAAACAAAACGCAGTTCACCAGCTTCCAATTTATGAGTTTGTGAGTCAAGACAATTGATTTCTTTTACAACTCCTGACCATGTAAATTAGCTGAGCATTAGCTGGACAGGGTACCAGCCAAATGCCATGTGATGTATATAGTCCATCACTGGTTTCTTCAGATTGGTAGGATTTAAAACTGGTCAGTACCAGTTGATCTTACAAAGGTGAAACTATCTTGGGTTTTTTTGTTTTTTTCTATTTACATGTAAGACCAGGGCCTAATTTCATAGAGCTGCTTAAGCAGAAAATATTGCTTAACAATTGTCCGCTAAACAGAAATGAGCAGGATACCGGTCACAAATTGTACATGTGTGACATGGTAGTTTGGCTGGTAACCTTGTTCTGGTAAGCGTACAAATGTTGTGCTTAGCTACTTTTAGTGCTTAAGCTCTTTGAAATTGGGCCCATGTCTGAACTGATAGCTTCGCCAGTGGCTATGGCTTAAAACTCCTATTCTTCTACATTGCCTGCTGCAGCCAACAGCCATAGCCTTAGCCAGAGTTGCTTGTTTTGGATGCTTGAGTTTAAGGCCATGTCCGAATCATTGGCTACGGCTTCGGCTGGATCGCCACTTCATCATGCACTGAAGTATAGAACGTCCTTTGCAACACCCTTAGCAACAGTCGTAGCCGTAGCTATAGCTGCCCAATTCAGATACGGCCTAACTAAGGCTGAAGGGGAAATTGATCTGGCACCTTATTTGTGTACTACAAATTGAAACTAACATGTCAGTGTGTGAGCGGGGAGCTTGACAATAGCTTCAGAGTGGATATGTTCATTATGAAACCCAAGAGCCAGAAATATTGTGTTTCTGTGAGAAAACAAACCTAAAGACTCCAAACTCACATTCCATGATGAACTTGAAGAACCCTACATCCCTGTATTGTCAATAATATTCTATACAGACAAATAGGTCATTAACGGCCACCAATTCAATCAATTCAATTTGAGAAGTTCTAATTACAGGTCAGAGATGAAATGAGATTTACATGGATCATTTGATGAAGGCGGCTATGACTGCCCACATTACGTCGTTGACTCCCGGTTTGCCGATCTGAGCATCTGGATCCAAGTCTAGTAGTTCACGTACTCGCTTCATTGCCAACTGAAAAGGCAAATAGAAAGCACTTTTTATACTTGCTAAATAAATACTGTGTTGTTATTATTATTATTATGCTTCTCCAAAAACGAAACTTGAAGAATAAAAAAGGGAATTTTCAATGGCACTAACAAGTAAACAAATATTCTTCCCCGATGCAAATTAAACATCTGTTGAAATCGTTGCAGTACCAGCTGCTCAAATATAGGATTTAACTGCCTCTAGCTACCAGGCTAGCTTGGTGGTCTAGTGGTAAGACATCTGCTCTAGCATGGAAAAGGTCATGGGTTTGAATCCCACCCGGGTATTGCCTGTGGAGTTTCTTCACAGGACTCAGGAAAGTTCCGAGTATACAGTGCTTAACATACAATTCAATTCAATTCAATTCAAATTTATTCAATCACGTTGATAAAAACATGAAAATTATCTTCCCAGTGTATGAAATAACATTAAAAAGAAGCCTTAAGACAATCAAAAACATGGTCTCTAAGAATTAAAATACAAAGATAAACTATATACATGTAAATAGAATATATAATATGTATATAATATACAAACGAAAACCCCTTTAAAAATCACTAAAAAGGAGGGGAATGGCAAAACAAGAGTTTGGGAAAGGAATGGCAAAACAAGGGTTGGACGGCAGTGTGGATGGAGGCAAGGTTTGGAGCAGGGAAGGGGAGCGGGGAAGGGGGGAAGGGTTGGATAGTGGACAGGGGTGGTAGAGGAAGGGGTAGAGAAGGAGAGGGAAAATACAAACCAAATTTACCTTGAGAAACTAAGATTAAAAATTTGAATAGCCCATGGTAAAAATGAAGATTTTAATCGGTTTGTTTTGAGAGCAAGTTGGCGTACCCTACCAGATCGGTTCTGAATAATGAATGGGTTGAGAGGATGGGTTGAGTCTGACAATATTTCATTAAATTTGTTTGTGACACGATTCTGTGAGATTTCTTTGATACCCTGAAAATCAGCACCAATGATCTTTCTAGCTTGTTTGTCTATACGCTGAAGTTTCTTAAGATTACACAAAGTAAGTGAATTAAACCAACTAATGCAACAAAAGGTAACAATGGATTGAAGGGTGCTTTGAAAAAAAAGTCTAAGAATCTGGTGACTAACATTAAAAGATTTTAATTTCCTTAAAAAATACATCCGTTGGTTGGATTTTTTACAGATTCTGGTTGTGTTAGCATTCCAGTTTAATTTGTCATCTATCATTGTACCCAAGTACTTAAATTCTTGAACCACTTCAACAGGTGTACCACTGATTTCCACAGGTTCTGTTATGGTCGTTGTTTTTCGGAAATCAAATATCATTTCTTTAGTTTTCTGTACATTTAAAATTAAGTGATTTTGGTCACACCATTCAACAAATTTGTTGATTGCAGTCCTGTACTCAATCTCACAGTTATTGGTAATCAATCCAGACAAGGCGGTATCATCAGCATATTTTGTGATAACGCATGATCCCCCATCAAGATAAAAATCACTTGTATACAAAGACCTGTATAACAAAGAACAAAAAAGACTAGAAAAAAATGAGGAGTTGCCTGCCCGAAACAAGTCCTTTCTAATCGGCTAAGGATTCATTGCCTCATCATCTCTTAGCATGGGGGCAAGGCATAACAATCTCATCAGAGTCCAAGCAATTCAACTTCTGCTAGAAAATGTTTGACTTGTTCTTTAAAAGTAAACAATTATCCAGTAGGATCTATACAAATAATGGAGGTGGTGCCAGTGTTTAATATGAATAATGACTACCTGGCAACATTGAAACCTCAGAAATAGGAACGCCAGTTTTATGAGTTCACAGATCGTGCGAGTAAAGCGTATGACATGTAGACATACAAATTATGTATGTATTTAAAACAATGTACAAAAATCATTGCATCCCGTAAGAAAATCTCTACCGTCGCAAGCAAATGGCATCCTGTTTTAGCAGATCCTTTTGATTTTTGTTCATTGCTGTCAATGTCAGAAATAGGAATGTTCTGATTTTTTGCAGCCTGTAATCTCAAATGTCTGGAGAATTCCAATTAAATCTGAACAGTTGGCAGGTATGCAAGTGAATGGTTTCCCTTGAAGAGCACAGCAAATTGCTATACCAAATGCATCAGTTGCTGTTCAAAAAATCAGGGGTTGCTACTTAATTTTAGCCTTCAGAGTGCACAAAACAAGTTCAGTAACAAAAATTGTCAATGCAAAACTGCTGGACGAAATTGTTCCCTGATGACTATTAAAAAAACAAATTAAATCTAGTGATATGTGAGTTTTGCTGAGACACCAGGTGCATTAACAAAAACGGTTGGTTTGACAACTTGGTGTTTCGATCAGTTTGCTCTGATCATCTTCAGGAGAAATTTAAAAAAATATTATTTGCAGAACTCTCAACAGATTTCCTCTCTTTCAACCTTTATATTTCTATAGAATAGTGACAAATACTGTACATAGATTTGTGAAGTTTCCTCTTTGTTAAAATTAGGAAATCTCCCAACTGATTTCAATATTGAAGTGACGGTTTTGGGATTAGCCAATCTTTGCAAGACTTTTGTCAGATATTGTCTTAGAACATTCTCAATACCCACCTCGTAATCTTCGTCAGAGAGAGGAGCAAATGCATTTTCCAAGACGTCGGATGAGTGAGCCAGATAGATGAGAGACAATAATCTCTTTTCGATACGGTGGGGGTCGTTAGGCCAGCGGCTCAGCACACCATCTTGTACTCGTTTGATAAGGCGCTGTTTGGCTGTGGTGTCTGTCAGAGGATGTGTGGTCATGTCGAATAGGAGGAAATTCTGCTTCTCGGTGGTCAGGACGCCTTTCTCCACCAGGTTTTTAGCGAGGCGCTCTCTGACGTTCCGTAGTTGATATCGCAGCTTGGCTGGGTTCCATGTTTCGCCTGTACACATAAATTTATCAAAAGGCCAACATTATCGACAACTTACATGTACCATCAACAACATGAGATTCAAAATTGACTAACAAAATAAAGTAATTGCTTTGACCTCTACAACGTTACTTGCAATCTGTTACACATTAAGATCACATGATAATTAAGGCCAGTAATTCCTCCTAGGCTGACTCACCTATTGCGCCTTGAAATGTTTGCATCTGCCCCTTAAATAGATCCACCTTGTATGAAGGAAAAGGCAGCGTTCTCCCTTAACTGTGGTCCGCTGGCCAAATTCCAGTTAAAACACATAAGGACCAGTCAAAATACACTCTCTAATAGGTCTGGCAGGCTAGTATAACCTTGAAAATCATCACTATTTCATTTGAAATAGGAACCAGTGAAAAAAACTTCTGGGGAGTGAAATGACAGGCTAACTGGTCTTCCTGGACAGTCAGTAAAACCGTTAAAAGGTGCTGTGCATGCCTTGAATTTCATCTTTGATAGGGAAAGGCCATTTACATTTTGCAAAGGGCACTTCCATTGGAAAACCTTAAAGTCTAAGGGAAACTTTTGAAGGGCACCAAGGCCAAGACCAGGGGCAACAGAGGACGCTATGGCCTTCGTTGCCTCAGTTTAATTTCAGGACTGGCTGTGTTGTCATAATCAAAGCAGGGCCCAATTATAAAGCTGCTTTTAAAGCAGAAAATATTAATTAAGAATTTCTGCTGAGCAGAAATTGGCAGGATACCAGTCACAAAATGTACATGTGAAATGGTAGTTTGGCTGGTAAACTTATTCTTGTAAGCATAATTTTGTTGTGCTTAGCTCCTTTTTGTGCTTAAGCAGCTCTATGAAATTGGGCCTAGGTCTCCATATATTTTATAGAGGAAGGGCTCGTAACAGCAACTGGGTATGAGTTCATAACTCCATGTGTAAAGCCACAGGCCTCCTTTGATCATGACGCCACAGTCCCTTTAAAGGCAAACACTGAATGGGCCTTACTGACAAGAACGAGGTACATTTGCTTACCACTGAGTAACTCAATCCAGCCTTGGGTCGTTTCTTGGTTGCTCGTCTCTTTCACAAGTTTCAATGCTTCGTCTAGTAACACATCCCCGGTCGGCGTCTCCGACTTACTTAGAACTTTGCGATTTAACAGACTCCTTCGTCTCATGCCAGTCTTTTCTAATTCAATACGACCCTTCAGACCTAGTTCTATTAGCATACATCCTCTGAGACCAGATGATATACAGTCATTCCAAAATGATGTGTATCCCTGTAATGTAGATAGACACATACAAAAATGTTTTTTTATAAAATTCTGTTTATTTGAAGCAACAGAATCACTGGATTGATATTCCATAAACAGAGTATAGGAATTGATTTTCACACTTGCCTTGTCTTGTACACTGTATACTTTGGGATGTCTGTTTACATTTCAATGTTTCGTTATACTTTTTGTGGCACAAAAATAAGAAATGCAGTCACAGATTGAAAATTTAGATTCTCAAGTAAGGTAATTTTAATAAGCATAATTTTCATTTAAATGTTCACATTGAACAAGTTTTTAAACAGACAGACCATTTATTATGATTAGAAAAAACTGTAAAAAGTTCAAACTTCAAATACATTCCCCGACCATTATGACCGAGGACTGTCGTTAAAAATGAATAATAAAAACCGACACTGTTGTCGACTCCCACTTTTAACCAAACAGTAACACAGAAAGGAAGATACAGATAGAAGAACATTATTATTAAGTAACTTCTCAGATAGAATGACAATTCTCTAATTGTGTTTGCCCTAACTAAAGCAGCGGGACATTTTTTTTAGACGCACCGAAATTGAATTAGATTTTTGTAGCCTAAGCAATTTGTTGTTGTTAGCCAAGTATTGAATTGAAGTAAGTAAACAATGCATCAATGCGTTATTATGACGATGATGATCGCACACCCTGTCATGCCCGTCCCACTCTTCACACAAATTAACCTTCACTAAATGATAATTCAAGATATAAAGCACCGATTGTGACCACCTGACCTCTTTATCCTTTAATCCAAGCAAGAGGACTTCTTCCATCAAAGTTAATCTTTTTTCCTTTGAATCTTCCGTCTCGTACTCGTCCTCCTCGTTGAATTCAGGCGAGAAATTCTCTTCGTCTTCAACTCCTTTGCCACCATCGGCACCTTTTGATCCCGTGTTTCTTTGGGTCAAATTTCCACCACCCCGCCTAGTTAACGAAGTCATGTTTGTGGGGTATTTATGGTCACAATTTTAAAGGGTTTTACTGGAAACTTTTGAGTGCGTAACGTTCGTGAACAACAAATATGGCTGCTCATTTACCTAGATCTGTGTGACGAAAGCAGGTCTGGGACCAACAGAGGGCGCCCGTTCAAAAACTGTAGAATTATTTCTTTTACTTGAATTGCTTGCTTGATGTGTCACTTATTATTCAAAGATGATCTATTGCATAATCCAATGATAGATAAACAGAATTGAGTACAGAATGGGTGACAAAATTAATCATTTTGATTTTACATGTACATTTTTACAAATGCCATTTTATCGATTCTCAAATATATTTTAAAAAAACACCGTTTTTAACATATCAAAAAGGTGAACAAAATATAAGTGAGAAAATAAAATTAGCTGTTGCAAACTGCTCACCAACAACCTAAGGACCCATGTATGAATGCAAAAAAACAGTTAATGGCATGACGTTTCGGTCCTATAGCAGAGTCTTTCTCAACGGCTAAAGAAAGACTCGGTCGAAACATCAGGGCATTAACTGTTATTTTCAAAAACATCAAGTAATAAACCATAAGGGAAACTGACTGAAAATGATTGAAAGATTTTTTTTTTTTAATTGCATCAGCTTGAAATAGAATAAGTATAACGGAGTTTTAAATAATTTATAGAAATTCACATAATTATTCACATCAAAATATTAAAAATATTGATGAAGAAGTTTCAAAGAATATCAAAACATTCAAACAGAGACTAACAAATTCCAAATTATGACAAAGTTCATTCAAATCCTTCACCCTTTCGGCAGTGAGTGTAAATAGGCCACGTGGGAAATTGTTCTCAAACATTACTAGCTCTTCAGAAGACTCGCACTTTGTTTTTAATAGTAAAGTAAAAAATAAAACTAACTTGTTTGCTTTTGTTTCCAAATCGTTACCCGAAGCAGTTTTGATGTTATTGGTATTATTGTTTTAGGCTATTTAAACAAACAAAAAACAAACAAACACACACACAAACGTAACACACACACACATAATAATCAAACGAACAAACAAACAAACAATAAAACAAACAAACAAACAAACATAAACAAGGATTTATTAGAAATGAAAGACTTGTCTGTTTTGTTATAACATCAAGAAAACAATGGAATCATTTGTTTTACCAGATGTTTGAGTAAAAACAAATTGTACTCAATGTCATTAACTTGAACAAAATTAACGTTTACCGAATTTAATTAGGAAGTCCGAAAAATTATGTATAACTTTTGTATATAGCTTTTTGTTTTATAAAATATCCGCCAGTGATAGGTTAAATACAAACTTAAAAATAACTAACCTGAATCCCAGCATTTTCTGACGTTCCCAGAAAATAATGTCACTTTTTGTCAGTACGAACACTATTTTGCAGGTTTTTTGTGCATTGGTCCTTGGCTGAACGAAAGTTTCGTGTATTTTTTCGTTTTGAAACATTATCGTCTATCCAAATTCGGTCAGAGAAACAATTATTGGGGAAAAAATATGATAATTGGCGGAAAATGTGTCACAATTCTTCATCTCTGTCCTTCCTCAATGGATAGACCACAGGAAAAAGCGCAGCCGTGGTTCACTGTATTATTTTTTTGAACAGGTGGTTGTCAACAGCCCCCTCTCGTGGCAGTTTTGACTGAAAGTAAAAGGTTTACTGGTCCCCCGCGCACCGCTTACTAAATTTCATTTGCGTGTAGAATGTGACTAGTTACCAGTGCCAAGTGAAATTATTTATGTCAGACTTCGTTTTTTTCAATCAGTCACATAAGATAAGATCAACTGACGCTACAATATTTCGTTTCCAGGGAAATAGCGTCTCTGCACACATTACATCAATCCATTGACCAGTTTGCACAGAAAAGGATATTTTAAGCTAATCTACTTGAATTAATTTCAGTAAATGTAAGAAACAATATCTCGAAAGGAGTGTACAAGGTTCGGCATTCAAGGTGAATCACTGGTGATTTTCAAACTGAGTTTAAAAGGAATGACTTTTCAAACGCCTTTTTCAGCTCTACAAAAATAAAAACCAGACCACAGCTCTTTTTCTGACATGAAGATCAGCATTTCCAGCGGAAATTTCTGGAGGTTTGAGTCTTGAAAACCATTCATGAGGGGCGCAAGGTAAGATATTTTACATTCTGCCCCGTTGTTTTGCCCTGCCGTTGGATTTCTGGTTAAACTATTTGGGGTGAACGCACTGGGTTGTGACCGGTTTTTATGTTGTGACGCCGACCCCCATTGTCTTGGGTCAATGGAATGTTTTATTGCTGTTGATGATTCAGGAACGATTCTGGCAATCTGGGGAGTTCTGGAAGAATGACATCATTGAATGATGGTATCTATGGTGATGCTATAAACACAATTTGAACCCCATTTTCACTTACTTTTGTTGACTCTCTACATAATATTCCATCATGAATTCATGGGGCAACATTATTAAGAAATAATTTTATTTTGTTCACTTACAAACTAGTTATGTTATTAAATGTTACAAAAAATAAAACAAGTTTTAATACAATTGTACAAACTTTTTCAGCAAGTAATAATATTGAAGTGTGGTTACATAACTCATTATTCTTCCCCAACGACGTCTTTTCCATTGTTTTTTCAAATAAATGTACCATCTTGTTAAAATGTTACTGAAGCCATGGAGGTAGAATTCAACCTCCATGGTGAAACTTAGTTAAAGGCTATGTATTCCTTTTTACCAATAGCTGTTCTATAAAAGTATAAAATATTTTTTGATATTTGACGGGGCAAATGTTTTATTCAAGTAAAACTAAAAAGTATCGATAAATAATTGGAAGCACAAATTAGCCTATGTTTTTAGTTTTTAACATTATTTTTATTTATATATTTGTTTATAAGTGTTTTTTGTTAACGCTATGTTAACGTGGCAAACATCTTTATGTCAGTTTAGGACGTGACCTTTACTTCAATGACAATGTCTTTTTGGTATTTGCGTTAATCATTACCCTCCATCCTCCTGACGGTTGTAGACTGGATGGAGGGTTACAATGTTGTACTATGAAGTAATAGGTTAAAACATCTACCCTTAAACATTTTAAATGTATCCAATCAATAACATTATAAATATATTGACAAAATTTGCAAAATTTGAATACGGGCCGTTGTACAGTTGTAGCTTTGAAGTCTAAGGAACTTGACCGAAGGCTACCATTGCAGCTACCATTTTGGTTGAGTAGAACTAGAAGTGAGTTTGTTTCTTGCAGCAGTTTGCAGCAATGTTAAACATGTTGATACAAAGTTCTCTATGGGATAGAGAGAGGGAACTTTATAATGAAAAAGATTACAACATATTTGTTTGTAGCAAAGACTAAAAACAAAGTTGATATCAAATTTGTTAACTATAAAATTCAATACCTGGTTTGTGTTTTCTCTTAAATCCATAAAACCCCCAGATGTTTTGAACTAAGTTGCGACAACAGAAACCCTTGATCCTCCCTGCATCAGGAGGATTGAGGGTTACAATTATCGCAACTAATTTGCATTAATGACATTAAGTTCAAAATGTAACATATAACACACAATTTGTACAATGAAAACTGTATTTCACTATTAAGTGTAGAAATTCACAATAATCCACGTCAAGTTAGATTCATGGCAGTTTAAAAACATTAAAGGGAAGGCATACGTTTGGTAATCACTCTTAAAATAATGGCAGTAAAAAGTAAAAACTTATTTGTTAGAAGCCTACAGCAGCTTCAGATAGTGCAAAGCATTTTGAGAACCATTTCACTTCCAAGTAATGTGGATATTTGTATAGACCATGTTACATTTGTTTACAGAGTGGTGACCTTGTACATTCTAAAGCATTTCCTGCAGGGCAAGATACTACACAGGCTATATGGGAAAATTTACATTTTGTGTCATAATTTTCACATAAATTCAAAATTTACAAAAGCAACAGCTGTACAGCTTTTGAGATGTCCCCCCTTTCATATCAAAAGTTGAGAACAATCAGACAGTGCAATCTCCATAAAACATAAGATTTGTTGTTTTCTTCCATTGATCTGTGTACAAATGTGCCTGCAGGAAGTCCAGGCTCTGTGGCTCTTTTGTAAACATGTGATGTCACGGGTCACATGGTCTATAAAGGTGCAGTTTTTATGCCCCAAAATTTGAATCTGAGAAACGTTTCTGTCAGAAACGCTTCTCAGATTGTGTATTCCTATTAGGGATTATTCTTCCTACGCTCTGGATTTTCGGTGATATCTCAAAAACGTGACCACCTTTGGAAACAAATTTTCACAGGTTAGTTTAATTGTATAAAACTTAAGTACATTTATATAGGATTTAAACAATCAAACAGTTCCAAAAACCAAAGGTATACTTTGTCTGTAAAGAAAAAAAATAATTAACAAACTAACCTGAAAAAATCTCTTTTGCACATTTATCAATAAACAAGAAAAACAAAGCAAATAGATGTCCATTCAGTAGTTTTGGATGGTAAAAAGATGATAACAGATAGCAAATGATGATTTTGTTTAGCAAAGGAATCAATTTTGGGCAACAACAGATAATTTTGTTAATAAATATTTGTTTAAGTGGTTTAGTATACTGTTACAGAGCAAACTATCATTTAAATGCAAAATATATACATTGAGTATTACAAAAATGAACAAAATGGAATTCCTCTATGAAGTAGTTCAGCTCATTGGCACATCCCCCACTTATTCAAATCAATTGTAACCAAAAACAAACTGAGGCACTGAAACAACAGAATGCTCATGGCCCAAAATGCTGTTTACCAGTACATGTAAGTAAATTTTGTTGTGCTCAATACTACTGTACATTTAAGCATTTTTAAAGCAGTTCAAGTGTGTTTCGCAAACATTCAAGAAGATTTTACTGCGATACTGTATGTGTTTACAATAAATTGTATTGTTGCATTGATCACTCATCTGCATACAAGAACTGCCGGCAAGGTACAATGTAGCCTGCCTTTCGCTTTGCTTACGGCAATCAGTGGATACAAAGTGATGTACATGTAGAAAGTCTTCTAATACATTGTATACAGGTGTTCTGGAAGCAGAACATGTCTTTTCAGCTGGTTTTATTTTGGTCCAGATCCCTGTTTGGTTACTACAATTTGTTTATCGCTAATAATGCAAAAAAGGAACATACAGTACACTGTACACACTGTAGGCATATCAAAGTATGTAAAAATATAGCAGCATGCTAACGATCTGTGGAAGATAGACAACTAAATAAACTGTAATGAATATTTATGCTGTTGAAAACTGAGCTTGACAAAGGTTTAAATTATTGTACTTAGATTGAGTTACTTGTACATTTGTGCTACAATGTAGGCCTTCTAAATTAACCTTTTGTATATCTTGACAAATCCCTTGCAACCATGTTGGTATGGTATAAACATGATATGGGCATTCCACTGTGTGGATGACATATCATACATGTACTACATGTACATGTACATCTGGGTGGTGCAGTCCCTGTTGCCTCTCCCTGTTGCCTTTTGTCCTTGAAATTTTAATGGCAGTGTGTACACACCACACACTGTGTACTGATGGAGGATTAGTATAATGGCAATTTCATTTTCAGAATAAAGGAACCGCCCTGTTCGTGTTCATTAATGGAGGGTTTAAAGGAGTGCTGAAATGATGGACGTGGGAGGAAAATGAAATAATTTCAATTCCTATGCATTCATATTTTCAAATGTGAGTAATCATATCTTGTATTAAAAATAATTTAACACAAGATATCTCGTCAACACCAATCAATGGCTTGAATGAACATTGTATCAAAAACAAAGAACAAAGATACAACAATGTATTGACAAAATAGGGAGACCGCCAACATAGGGCTAGATAACTCAGTTGGTAGAGCGCCGTTTGGTTCAAATCCCGCTCTATTCAATTCTTCTTTGTTCATCTTGTTCAACACCAAAATGATATCAAAAACTTCACAACATTTTAAATATTAAACCTTGTGAATCAGGTTCTTATTTTGGAACCACTTTTTGTGAGCAAATTTAACACTGTTGATCTACTAAACATTAACTGACAAATGTATGCAATTTAATTTACTGGGTTTTTAATATAAAAAATATCTTTAAAAATATATTAATATGATGAGAAGTTGTGGAAAAACGACACCTGTTATTCCAATTGGCTTCTGGAGCTGTTTTGTTAAACAGAAAACAGAATCTAAATCCCTGCATCGTAAACAACTGTATCATAATGACATTCTCCATTAAGACTGATCGGCTGGCTAAATGAAGGTTAAAACACCTGAGTACTTACAGGCTGTCAAAATTCTCTATAAGTAGTCCGGCTGGCTACTAATTTTGGTACTGTATTAGGCCATGGAGGAAGAAAAATTAGGCCAAGTAAAATAAATTTATAACATGTTGCTCGTCCGGACTTTTTAAAAAGTTGGTGAGGGAGGTCCTTGTTATTTGTTATTTTCAAATTTTTTGTTATTTTTTTCAAGATGGCCACCATGTCTAAGATGGCCGCAATATCGTATTTGAAGATGGTTTTATGGTTTTATGAGCATGTTCTGTATGTCCTCAAATTCTGTTTAAAGTTGCCATGTGTGTTTCTGTGTCCATTTCGATACTATTGTTATTCTTTCCAAGAGTTCTTCTTGCTTTTGCTCCAAAATTATTCTGTGTGTGTGGCATCACGTCCTGGTGCAAAGATCTCAGTTCAAAAAAGAACTGAGGCATGCAAACGTGAATGGCAAAAAGTTTTGTCTCACGATTGCGTTTTTTGTAGGCCTACATGCAAGAAAGAAAATGAAATTGCTAAATAAAAACGAAGGATACATTTGAAATAGCTCTCAATAATCTATATGTAAATTGATTTCAAAGTTTTTTTTATTTATATATTTTTTTTTTAAAATAACAAATAACAAAAAATTCCAACATGTTATTTATTTTACTTGGCCTTAAAAGAACTATACGTACAAAATACAGTGCGCTGAGATAATTGTATGCACTTAAAACATTAGGCTAAATGATTAGAGTAGTTTAGATTATTTCAGTTTTGAAAAGCACCTCTATGTGAAACATGAACCGGTGAAAAAGTTGACAGGCTAGTGAAATGACAAGCTCTGCTGGCTAGTCACTGAATACATGGAATAAGATTGGGCAAACCCTGCAAATGGTGAAAGCTAAAGGCGGTGTACACTTCAAATTTTAGATTCTGTAATAATTGGATCTCCATGGCTGGATAGCCTACTTGTTCTGGTAAGGGCAGTTTTTCCTTACAAATAGTGACAAAGGACACCTCTAGGAAGGAAAGTTGAATTTCTACTGGAACATTTCCCAAGGGGCATGAACTTGAAGGTAATGATCCAGTGGGAAGGAGGCATTTATCTCCATTGCCTCTGTGAAGTATCAGGCCTACAGGTTCTTTGATCACAGATGCACAAGCTGGCTCATGTAGACTGACATGAATGAAGACAAAATTGGAAAAACTCTTCACGATGCTCTCAGGCTCATGTAATGTTATGGATTGGTCAATAGAGGAAACAAAATATCAGTTATTTTATAAAGATATAAATCATCTCAAATTGTCCAAAATTTAAAAGTTAAAACTATGGAGATTCACAGTTCGATGGCAGAAATATTTGTTTTCAAGAGAAAAAAGTGTTTCAAATATGTGACAAGTCTATCAACATGGATTTGTTCAACAGAATTGTTAACAGAAAATGATATTTATATGCATGTAATTGTTGTTGGCTTGCTTTCAAACTTCAAATCCAAATCAGTTCAATAAATTTGGGTTGAGCAAAGAAAAATTTATTAGAGCAGACTTGAACCTGTGACCTCCGGATTAATGTGCCGGCGCTCTACCAAAGCTCCCTATTTTGTCAATATCTTTGTTCTGGGGTGCCAGTCAGAAGCCATACAAGCTATAACTGCCATGTAGCCAGGGACAGGGACCACACCCTAGTTTACAATACAACCTAGGAAGCCAGCGACTTCCCTTGTGTTTTATTACTTGATATTTGAAATAAAAAACACAATTATTTTAAAATACTTTGTAGTGGCTCTTGTTGTTATATTGAGAGGCTTTTGGGAACACTGATTTTTTATTTTATTTCTCTGCTCTTATCTTTTTCTGATAGATCCTCCAGAGAGACCATGTTGGTTATCATCTCCTTGTTTATGTTGATGCTGATTGGTTCGGCTACTGCCCAATCAGCTTCAATCTCTTTTGCCAACCCAACCATCAGGATAACAGAAGGGGGTGTAGCAAATGTCAGGGTGCAGAAAACAGGCAATAGTGCCACTGCTGTTGGGGTTAGGGTCAGGGTAAGTTGATGAAACCCTAAATATTGCATTGATAATAATAATATCTGCTCTGTTTATAAAGTTATGGTCGAATGGGTGATTAGCTGAAGGTTACACTGCTTAGTCTGTTCTGTATAATTTCTCAGAATCAAGTTCTCCCTCTGAAATTAAACCACTGGTGTACAAGGAACTGCATGATGAAATGGGACATCTCAGCCCAGAATGAGTGGTGAACCTTGCAAGACCTTTTGCTAATCACCCATCCCCAAACAAAATACTAGATAACTGCTTTTACATGTACTTGCACGTATACAATCTGTTTTTTATGCCTTGAGTTTTGTCTGCACTTGCTTGTTTTCACCCCAACCAATATGCTAGTATACTCCGGAGGAGGTTTCTGCACAGTACAGGAACATTGAGACTGTTACGATGGCTGTGTCATCGAACGGGGTTCGAATCCCGGTCATAGCATTTATACTTTGAGTTTGAGCAATAATTGTATTATTTTTGTTTTTAGTTTCAAGATCAGATGGCTGCAATGGCAGATTTTGTCGGCACCGATTTCATCTTGAGTTTCCCCGCTAGTTCAGCAACATCCACCCTCCAAGGTAGTTTCTTCTCCATCGATGACGACGCCCCTGAACCAGATGAACTGTTTGCTGTTACCATGGAGATATTCAGCGGTAGTGGTGTCATTGGTAACCCAAGTCAAGCCTTCATTACGATAGCTGCTAGTGATGATGCGTATGGGGTGATTGGTTTTAATGTGGTAAGGACATAAAAAATGAACTGTAATTAACCCCCAGTAATAAACCATACGGGAGTTCAGTGGGAGTTCAATTTGAGTAACATGTAGTACAAATTGAACAATGGTTTTCCTGATCAAAACGCAACATTTAATTTAAATCCCTGAGACTAAAGACAGTAACTACCAAACAACATGATTTGGAGCAAGCTTTGGAAGCAGACTCTAGATTGGCCAAAATATCTGATACCTTTCTTCCAAACTTGATTTAAACAACAAAACCAAGCATCAAAGATTCTGCAAAGAAAAATATTTTTACTAACCCTTTTCCAGTAGATGTTTATCATGGAGCAGCCCTCTTGCTGAACATTCTCTGTAAAATTAATACCACCAAAGTGAGGCTGGAAGGAGATAACATGGCCGCTACTCAAATCCATTAAATTCATGCAAAACCCAAGGATATTTTTTGAGTTTCTGAAAACTCAACAATGTTGCTGATACTTTGATAATTTAATTGCAACCCTCTTAGGCTTCCCCTGTACGGGTCAATGAGGAGCTGGCAGCTTCATCTCTTGTACTACCCTTAAGACGAGATAAAGGAACATTTGGAATTGTCGTTGTCTCATTTGAGGTGAGTCTTCTCAACTGAACAGAAAACTGATCAGACTTAAAATACTCAGTTGATTTCTTTTGTAGTTGTCGCATCTAGGATTAAAGACCAATTATTTTGAGTTTTTGTCTGAATTGGATGTAAGAAGTACATATCCAAACTAAACAGTTCAAAGCATTAGTTTTGCAGACATGATATATTGATATTGTTCCCACTTAAATCTGAAAAACAGTAAAAATGTTATCGAATAGCCTGAAAAGTCTATTAAAGCCTATACCATCATGTACAAGTAGGTCAGCCCTTGTACTCAATAAAATCTTCCTACTTTTTTCCAAGGGCTAAATGTCATGTTTGGGCTCGATTTTAACAAAGCCTTAAGATTCATCTTAAGATGAGTTGTCAGTATTACCATAGTGATTTGTATTGTGACATCACACATTGCTTAGCAATTAGGATTGATTCGCAGTTAAGATCAATCTTAACTCTTTGTGAAATCGAGCCCAGGGCTTTGATGGTTTTGGATGAGTACATACTTGACTCGTCTAAAACATATCTTACAGGGATGATGCAACATTGGTTTTAGAGGAGTACTTTGCTTTCAAATCCACTAGTTCCCAAGATACATATCGTAGCATCTGAAGGGAATTCTTTATGAACTAGCTATTCACTGAATTTTTGTTTTTATGGTCAGATTACTGGTGGGTCAAGTTCTTTAGGAAATGATGTCATTCCAACCGCTGGGAGTGTAACTATTGGAGAAGGAGCTACTACTGGTGATCTGAGGCTGGCAGTTCTTTCAGACAGTGTAAGTATACCTAAAAGATTTCTGATCCCATTGTTTGGATTTCTTGAATACACTAAGGTTTGTCATGTAAAGATTTACATTTGATTTTTGTTTTAGTAATGCTCCCTTGTTCTATTTTAGAGCCTATAGGGTGAGGTACAACTAAAAGTGTCCCGCATTAAGTTTTTTCTATTTTTGCCATGTTTAGATTCCAGAAGATGATGAAGAGTTCACGGTACGATTGACCTCAGTAAGTGGTGGCGCCAGTTTAAATGACTCATCACAGTCCATTGTCTTGATCATCAATGCAAACGACGGCCCGTTACGTTTCTCCCAAACCATTTATGCCTTCCCTGAAGATGCTGGCATCGTCACGGTGGAGGTTCTGCGAGGCTTAGACAGTGATGGGGTGACACCTCTAGGGCCCTCTGACCAAACAGTAACTGTGGATTATTGGTTTTACTCTGGTAGTGCTGAGCTTGGCGTTGACTGTGTTGTTACTAATGGGAGTCTTGGTTTCTCTCCCGGAGAGCAGAGAAGAACAATTAGTATTGCTATAATGGACGATACCATTCCAGAGCTTGCTGAAGACTTCTCCATTGCTCTTCTATCTCCGAGTGATAACGCAGTACTTGTTGATCCAAGCAACACCGTGGTCACCATCCTACCAAATGATGATCAGCATGGTGTAGTATCCCTTACTGCTAGCATGCCTGGATCACCACCTAGCATCATTATCAATGAGGATACGACATCCTTTACGAATAACTTTTCCGTCATCCGCGATGGTGGGACGTTCGGTGAAGTCAGTGTCGATTACATCATAACCCGTAATGGTTCTAGTTCATCTCCTGTCACCGCTGATCTTTCACCTGCTAGTGGCACGTTGACCTTACCGGAAGGTCAGAGGTCACAATCCATTCCTGTGACTATTAATAGTGATACCACACCTGAAGAAGCCCAGCAGTTTATTATATCATTGCTGCCTGGTACCCTAACTGGCGGAGCTGACATTGGTGCCGTCACAGAGGGCGTGTTGACGATACGTGACAGCGATGACGCATACGGCGTGGTACAGTTCTCAACAGACAGTGAGCAGCTTATAGTGACATCAACAACACCGCGGCGGCTGCAGCTGATGTTAACCAGAGCTGCTGGTGTGGTTGGTCAGGTGTCGGTGTCTTTCTCTGTTGTTTATCGTCTACCAGCTGTGAATGCAGGTGGCTTAGGTAGCATTGGTAAGTAGATTCTACCAACCTTCAACTAACAAATCCTACCTGTACATACTGTCAATAATAGGTTCCTCTTATTGTCAAACCTGGAGAAACCTAAAGTAACTTTCTGAGAATGATCTGTAGATTCTGAGATCTCTCTGTGTAGCCTGGATCAATAAACAAAAAGTGAATAATATTTCTAGGAAACAACATTGATTCCAGAGCTAAGTGGATTTAAATCCTACATGAGACTTGTTTGGTGAGGGGGTGGAAGGCACTACAACAAATCAGATAACAGTTTTAAAACTACATCATTTTGGCCGGTACTTTTTTCATGTAACCTTTTGTTCACTCAGTAGATTTGCTTTGCTCATTGAAGTCAAACATTCACTTTTTGAATTTGCTTGTTTTATTTTTTACAGATGTTGTTGATGGTCCTGAGATGCAGACAACCATCATCCCTGCCGGTTCCACCGTTCACCGATTCCAAATCCCCATCAAATCCAACTCCTTTCTCAGTCAAGGTGCGACCTTTGACATCACGCTTCAGAGTGTCCAGCTGTTGAATCATCCCACCTTACTCCCTCCAAGCAGCCCAAGGCTAGGCATCCGGACGGAGGTGAGTTTGGAGGTGACAGACAACGTGGCAAATGGGGAGATAGGATTTGACCAACCTGATCAGATGAGGTTTGTGACTGAGCCAGATGGTTCCACACCCACCCTGGTAAGTAAACTTTAGATCTTTAATTCCTCTGGAGTTTTTCGGATTTCATGATTTTCGTCACAAATTTAGTTCTACTGTCACAACAGATTTTTAGGTACCTAGGAAATACAAGTTACTCACAATGTACCCCAATTGATATTTTGTGTTCATGGTAATGTAGAGACAAAAAGCATACCAGTATAAAGTGTATTAAATTTGTACACCCCGTTGGTAAATTCTGCCATCACAGACGTTAAAAACAAAACAGGCCTGTGATTAAACCGGACTTTTCCTGGTTTCCAGGAACTTTGCAAAGAATCCTACTGCCTTGAAATTGTATTGAAGACGTGAACTGAGGAAGGAGGACACAGCCCAGTTTTTATCCAAACCTCTTCATTTACGTCAATTTAGTTAAATGTAGAGAGTCCATAAATCCTCTAATATGTAGCATTTCTAAGTTTGAGGGTACCATCTTTCCTTTACAATATATCCTCTTTGACAATTAAGAAAGTACAGTTTATTTGGTTGGTTTGATATTTTTTAACTAACTGAAGTAATAATTTGCATCATGTTAAAAGAAATCTTATTTTGATTTGATATCTAGTTTCCATTGGACATCACAAGGGAAGGTACATCTGGAGAGGCTATCGTGTCCTGGCGTATCGTTAGCGATCCAAACTACCCTGTCACACCAACTGATGAAGATATCAGTGTGTTCTCTGGAACAGTCACAATTGCCTCAGGTAAAGATCCTACTCCCAAAGTCACCTCTGCCCATTTCATAAAGCTGTTGAGTACAAAAATAGTCTTCTGCAAACTTATTTGCTTGAAAAACTTGGAAATGGTGAAGCACTTATTATTCTGGTTGTGAAGCCAAGGATTCTCAGAAAAGCTTAATCGCTTTATACTAGCTAAGAACCACACGGATAGAAAAAGGAAGTAAGTTTCAGTTTTAGATATGGGAGGAAAACCTCAAGAGAATTATTCCAGGGAAAACCCAAGCAATCAGGTAGGGACTGAAAACCCAATCCATTAGTGCCCCCAGTGGGATTCGAACTGAGGTCCTAGAGGTGAAAGGCATGTAAAGATACCATCCTGCCAACCTGACTGCCCAGACTTGTTCTGGAGGAAACAGTAATACACCGATCCATTAAGCCACGCCCATTTCTCTTTGACCAATCACAACCGCGAAATCTGATCACCATTTGAGCCGTTTGGTGATCTTTGCACTAATGGTGATCGGGTTTCGCGGCTGTGATTGGTCAACTCGTAAGGAGGCGGGGCTTAATGGATCGGTCTATTGCTTCCACTGGCAAGGAAACGTGGTTTTGTCCTGGGCCCAATTTTGTAGAGCTGATAAAGCACAAAAAGTAGCTAAGAAACACGAAATTATGCTTACCAGAATAAGGTTACCAGCCAATGATGTCACATATGTACCATTAGTATCCTGCTCATTTTCTGCTAAGCAGTAAGCAATATTTTCTGCTTAAGCAGTGCTTTGAAATTAAGCCCTGATGGCAACACATACTGGGATTGACCTGTTCAAGGCAGTAACTTACTTTGTACCCAACACATGTAACAACAATAGCTGTTCCATACGGGTAACCCCATTTGCCCTCTGGGAATCGAATCAGAATTGCAGGAAAAAACGGTCTAAGTTTGAGACGCTCTGTAAGAAACATCTGGAATTTATTTTTTAAGCAGAATAAGACTGCCATAAACAAATTACTTCTTCTTTTAAAAATTTCCGATGGAGGTATGCAACTCTATTTCTGTATTTAAAACAAAGTCACAGAAATTCACAAATAACTAACATTAAATGACAGAATAAATTTTGAAACATAATTTAAAAACATTTAACTTTATTAGTAAAAATATTTTCGGACAAATTGTGCGAATGTACCAAAGTACCTTAACAAGTGATAAGAGGTAACTGAATGTTAAACTGACTTAAATAAAAAAAATTGTAGGACTGCCATAAACAATTTTGATTACCCCTTACCCTTCTTCTCAGGTATTGCCAGAACACAGATTATCCTTCAGATTCTGCCGGATGACCTTGCTGAAATGGATGAAACTATGGTCATTCAGCTTTACAATGTACAACCTACCAATCAAATCCTTAGACAAGGTGACACAGAAGTGCTTGTGACGATCCGTGAGAATGACGGTCCTGGTGGCTACTTTGAATTTTCCACTCTGACCCCCGGACCTTTTGTGATATCCGAGGGTGGACCCCTTACCCAAGTTACTATTCTCCGTCTCGGAGGAAGCCTTGTTGCTCGTAGCGTTCGATACTATGCTCAGGGTGACAGCATGCCGCTACAAGAGTTCTATGGTCTGCCGCAAGTCGTGACGTTCTACCCCGGAGAAACAAGCAAAGACATTTCCTTCGTGGCCCAACCTGACACCATCCCGGAGCTCAACGAGACATTCCAGTTGACCCTTGCGAGTTTTGGAAACCCACCAAGTGACCTTGGTGTCCGAACCACCATCGATATTACCGTTCTGGAAAATGATGATCCACACGGAGTCTTTGGATTTCCTGAAAATCCGATGGTTCGATCGATAGATGAAAGCACTGGATCCGATAGTTACACTGCGAGGTTTCCTGTAGTACGTAGTGCTGGACTGTTTGGTCAAGCTAACGTCTCTTGGTCAGTAGTTACCACTGGAGCAATAGTAGATATCTCTCCATTGTCTGGTACCTTGAGTTTTCAAGATGGAGTTAACTCCTTGGATATAGGAATAACTGCAAGGGCTGATGAGGTGGGTACCTGTCTAGTTTTTAATAAGTCTTCATTATTACAGAATAGTTGGTGAACTTTGGAATGGATTTTCAATGTTATTTTTTCTAAACAAAACTTTTGTCTATTTGTACAAAATCTATCATTAGATTCCTGAAAATCCAGAGACTTTTCAGCTGACATTGCGTGGCCCAACCGGTAATAGTCGTTTAGGTATTGTTACCATGGCAACTCTCAACATCAACAAGAACGATGACGCCATCTTCTTTCAAGGTTCGTTACCCAGATATTGCACATTCTAACTTGTACACTATTATTCTTGTATAATTGCCTTCATATTTAATTTATTTTATTTGATTTCTTATCACAATTTAGAGCCCATCACCAAAACTGTATCTGAACCCGGCGCTGTGTCCTTCATTGTCCGTCGGAACGGCACAGCTGCGTCTCTGGCCTCAGTAGACTATCGTACCATAGCTGGATCAGCCACAGACGGCTTGTTGGACTATGCTCCGAAGTCTGGTACCCTAGAGTTCCCAGTGGGTGTTAGTACTCTCCTAGTAGCAGTCAGGATACGAGACGATGATATACCAGAGGATGATGAATATTTTACCATCCAGCTCTCCAACCCAGTTGGTAAGTTTTCTAAGCTCTCCAACCCAGTTGGTAAGTTTGCCATGCTCTCCAACCCAGTTGGTAAGTTTGCCAAGCTCTCCAACCCAGTTGGTAAGTTTGCTAAGCTCTCCAACCCAGTTGGTAAGTTTGCCAAGCTCTCCAACCCAGTTGGTAAGTTTGCCAAGCTCTCCAACCCAGTTGGTAAGTTTGCTAAGCTCTCCAACCCAGTTGGTAAGTTTGCTTATACTTGATATCTGTCGGTCAATTTCCCTTGTGGTTTATTACTTGATATACTTCATATCTATCAGGGTGTACTAATTGAATACCTTAGTAACAATTGCCCCCTCAGTTGACCCAATTCACCTGACGTTATAACACGATAAGTCTTGCCTACACCATTTGGGAGCCAGTTTCCCGTTTGTTACGCATGATACATGTTTATTTAGCACACTCCATATCCTTACATGCAATTTGACTCTGGCAGACAGTAGCTGCTAGTAACGCCAATGCAAGGATCAATTGTATGACCATTCAATGCCATACACATGGAATGATAACAGGCCTAGAATTGGATCTTTGAAAGGGCAAGGCCGATTTCATTTTACAAAACACACTTCATTGCTAAATGTTGACGGCTCAGTATGGAAGCCTTTGGAAGGGGTGCTAGACCAGGGGTAACAGCAAGGCCTAAGTGTAAATCCTGGGCCGTATTTCATAGAACTGCTTAACTAGAAAACTGTTTTAATATATTTTATTTTTTTGCATCAGGGATAAAGAATATAATATTTTTTTTTTTAACCCTTACACCGATGTATGTATAAGCATTGTATACTCAGTATTTACCCGAGTTCTGTGAGAAAAAAACCCCCAGAACTAGGGCTAAGTACTGAGTATACAGTGCTTAACCCACATCGGTGTAAGGATAAACAAATAGTTATATAGAACACTTTTTTTTTTTTTTTTTTAAACTAGGCAAAATGAGTAGGAATTAATTCAAAAATGATACATATGACTGTTTTTCTTTGGTTGGTGACCATTGCAAAGTTATTTTGTGCTTAGCTTAATTTTGTGCTGAAGCAGCTCTATGAAATTGGGCCCCAGGCCTCTAAGCCAGCCTACAACATTACGCAATAATAGTCGGTGCACAGCTGTTCCATCATACACAACCCATGCAGTGTAATGGTGTTGAAGGGCTGGTTTGCTGGTAAATATTATGGGAATGCAAAGTAGGCGAGTTGGAAATACAGTTTCATTATGCTTTACAGTGTGAATATTGCCGTGAATATTTTACATAACGACCAATTGATTGGTTAATTTTCTCCCTTGATTTGCACCATCATGTTCAGTTTACTCATTTGGTGCACGTAAGTACCTTCCCTCATTTCTACTCTGTAGAATGTTTATGTGATGGTTCCACTGCTTTAATTCACTACTTTGTAATCATCAGCTTTGATGTTTTCCAAACATCGGTTTTCTTTTCTTCCCATTTTACAATTTTATCCCAAATCCTTTTAAATGCTTCCCCTGGTTCTGCCTGGTTTTTATTGAGTTGGTGCTGTTTAGGTTCTGGTGTGGGGTTTTAATATTGTGCGAGTTCTTATGAAAACCATAAAAGGAAAAATCTAAGAAGGAATGAGCGCTATCCAGCCCCTAACCTCCAAGCATGGCAAATAATTCCCCAAATTAAAGTATATACATTTTTAAAACCTTAAAGCTAGTTTTTAATTTCTGCATTTTGTCTGCACACTTCAAAACTGGTGGATGGTTTCTTTATGTAGTTTTATGTCAGTTACATTTTTAATTCATTTGGTAAACCACATCTTGGTGAAACACTTTTTTGTGGTAAGCTTTTACACTTCATTGTAAGTTATTTTGTTTAATGTGATTGTAATTTAAAACATCACCAACTTGGTTTTAAGAGAATTTTACGCACACATTTTTTTGTGTCAGTCCTGCAACTACTTTGCTTATACTTGTAGCTACTTGTAAAATTTTACAAATCTTGGCAGAATGAATACATCCAAATACTAAATTGGCAATTCTACATCAATACCGTCAAGTCAGCAGTCCGAGGTTCTTAAGTTGTATACATTTTTCGAAAAAAATGTGTTTAGTGTAGTTTGGAACTTGAAGCTGTTTAACAGAAAATGGTGGTAGGCAAAAAATAAGAAGGGAACCAGTCACTCTACATTACATTGTGTTTTGGCTGGTAACCTTTTTCTTCTAAGCAAGATTTTCTGTGACTTTGGAGGTTTTGTTTGAAATAAATTTACATGTTTTTTCCCCCTTATTTCTAGCCATTTTAGAGTGGAGGTTCTTTTGAGTATAACGGCAAAATTTATTCTGACCAAGAGCCAAGACCTTTAGAGAAATAATTTCTTTAATATAAATTTGTCTTTTTCTTCAGGGGATGTGGTTGTTTATGGGGCGCCGACTGCAACTGTCATCATAGCAGCCAATGATGATCCTTATGGTATATTTAGCTTCAGGGAACCGTTGAAGAGGGTGTTTACCAGTGAAGGGATGTCTATTTTCACCACGTAAGAAATTCTGATTGATATCGAATGGAAATCAAGTTAAAAACAAATGTTATGCGCCTCAAAGATATTGGAAGAGTTTTTTAAATCTGTTTCTTCCTTCAGAATCCAGAGAGAGCGTGGAACTTTTGGCACTGTTCAAATCCATTGGCAGATTGTTTATAATGGATCGTCCAATCAGGTTCTAGAGGGGTCAGATTTTGAGGTCGTTGCAGGGTCAGTTGTGTTTGCCGAGCAGCAAACCACACAGCAGATTGAGGTCACATCTCGGATGGATGGACTACCAGAGTTTGAAGAATTCTTTAATTTAGTGTTGGTCAATGTCACAGGTAAGGGTCGGTTAGGGGTTAAAGATTCTCTCGGCTGGAAATTTTGGATTTTGTATCAGTGAAAGCCATATCCGGATTGGCGGCTACGGCTACGAGTGTTGCTAAGGTTGTTACTTTGCATTATGATGCGGCAATCAAGCCGTAGCTGTAGCCGCCTATTCGGACATGGCTTTATAGAGTAAGAATACAAGTTGTGGCTAAACAGCATACATCCTGACAATGGCTAGAGAATGCTCACAATGTTAAGGATGGTCCTGAAACGCAAACTACCATCATCCCTGCTGGCTCCTCCATTCACCGATTCCAAATCCCCATCAAATCCAACTCCTTTCTTAGTCTAGCTGCGACCTTTGACATCACACATGAGAGTGTCCAGCTGTTGAGTGTTACTCCCCCCCCCCCCCAAGCAGAATAAACTAACCAGCTGTTTCAGAGCTACTTCCTCTTCATAGTGTATCCATCTGATTGTACTAACTTATATCTCCACCATGCAATACCTTAAATCAGTTTCCCTTATGGTTTATATTGCTTGATATTTGAATTAAAAATTCACATCCCCTTAAGGTGATCCCTCTGCTGCCACTTCCCATATTGTATCGTAAACTTGGGTGTGATCTCTGGTTGTACAGTAGTTATAGGTAAAAGGCATTGACAAAATAGGGAGACTGCCAACGTTAGGGCTGGGTAGCTCAGTTGGTAGAGCTCCGGTACAATAATCCAAAAATTGCAGGTTCAAATTCCAGTCTAGTCCAAATTTTGTTTACCCAAAAATTGAATTAAAAATGCTTTATATATTTGTTGCCCTCCCTCCATCCAGATGGCATGTTGTCCACCACAGATCCTCTGTCCATCCTCCTTGAGATCAGCCCAAATGATGACCCCTACGGTGTCCTCATCTTTCCTTCTTCCTCAACGGAGAGAGAAATAGCTGAGGACTACTACCCCGGTGACAACTATACATCGACGACGACGTTTACAGTGGACAGAGCCCAAGGCACATTCAGCCAAGTTGAGGTTAGAGTTTGAATCATGAACTGTCTTCATGACTTGATAATCTTGTTCAGATTCCTACTTTGTCAAAGAAAATTCACCAATTATGAAGTTAAGAGTTCTACATGTAGTGATGGATATTGCGGTTTTCATGCAAGCAATCAAAGTATCTACAGACCGTGCAAGTCTCGCGCGAATTCAAAAACTTTTGGGACCATGGACATTGCTTAACACTTGAAGGAAACAAACTTGTGTGCTTTAATGGGTCCCAATGTTGGAATATGCGCAAGACTTGCACAATCTCAAGGGCAAAGTCTTGCACAGTTTAATGCACACAATGGGCACCGTGTATTACAAACCAGGCCACACATTTTGTAACATTTAGATTTTATACAACTTATTGACACATTTTATATTCAGAGAATTGCAATACCTTATGAATATTCATTACCACCATAACATTTGGCCAATCAGAAAACCCCACGTTTTAATGAATATGTAAGACATTTGTCAATCAAATATCCCTTTTCTTCTTGTAGGTTCTGTGGGAGGTTTTCTCAGACTCTATCTCTGGCATCTTGCCAACTGTTCGAGATCTCATCTTTTTAGCCGAGAGCACTACGTATGTTTATCCCACTCCTGGTGAACAGCGTCCTCACATTGGTACAAAAGTTATGCGTTTTGACGGTGGTGCAAGTAAGTATTTCTTAAGGTGTAATCAGTGAGAAGGAATTGTAGGTTGGTTTTATAGCTTCTAGAATTATAAAGTGGAATGAATTTTCTTGTAAAAATAAAATCCCTTTAACCTACAAAACTAAGTAAGTATAACATGATATATTATTGTAGTATTTACTATCACCAATGAACCTATAGCAGGCAGTGGTGGAGTTACACCTCAGTGGCCTGGCAGAGTGAACAAAGACACAAATGCTCACAGATTCAGATTCAGGATACGACTGGTGTGACCGTGTCTAGTATCCAGCTGATGTGTGCCCCGGTCACGCATGTCTGGTTTATTGTTTATCATTACGTTTCACTGCATTATACACAACTCAAATTATATGGGATTTGAGGCAGTCTCCTGATGATGACTAGAGCAAGCTAGTCGAAACGTTGAGACCAATTAAGAACTCACTCCGCGGCAGTGAAGTTAATAACGAGAAGTCTCCTTGATCCACTAAGCGAAATTAGTAGTCTCGGCCTATTTCCTACCCTCCGCCCAGGTAGTAGTTAATAAGCAGGACAGTTCTTTTCAGAACTGAGAAGTCTCCCGAAGTCTCGCGAACTCTCGCGAACTCTGAATAATCTACTCCGCGGCAGTAGAATAAATAGCAAGACAAGTTCTCAAAGAACAAAATCTACCTAGCAAGTAGATATATACATGGTGTTACCGCAGACAAAATAAACATTCAACTCAAATAACTTTTTAATATGAAAACAAATTTTAATTTGCAGTTCATCATTTTTATCTTCTCATTGTAACGCAATTGGATTGAATGTGCTTTGTTAACCATGACTGTTGTTTTATTTCTTTACTTTAGGATCCTATTTGGCGTTAGCTTCTGAGTACCAGATGCCAAGCTCTGATATCATTGGTGGGTTCTCCATCAGTGCCTGGGTCAAACCAGACGCAGGGGTCAATGGTTTCATCTTGTCTAAGATTGCAATGGATGGAATCACTGTCTACTATGGGTTGAAGTTGTCGCAGGTTGGGGGCAGGACCGTACTGCAGTATCGTTACACTGGTAGTTTGTATGTAAGTATTTTGAGTTGCTGAGTGGTTGAAAGGCATTTTTTAGAAAACCTAGTGAATCCGGCCCCAGGGCCCAATTTCATTGATCTGCTTTTTGTAAGTGGAAAATCTGCGCTTACCAAAGCAGAAAAATATGTGCTTAACATAGCTTATTTCATAGGTTAGCAAGTTTTTTAAAACTTCATGTTACTGTGACACTCCTAAGTATTGTTCACTTAGATAGTTGGCGCATAATTGTTGGCGCTTAATTGGATTAAAGTTGCTTGGGTGGGGGGAGAGGTACATTTGCTACTCCAATTATTACTGGATTTTCTTCTTTTCTCCTCAGACAAATACTGAAATAGACTTCACCACCGGTACCATGGATCTAACAGATGGTGACTGGCATCTGATTATATTAACTATAGACAGTCTTCAAGCTGCTTGCTACATAGATGGTACTCTGACAGCCGAGAGGTAAGAACAGATTTGCCGATACATATTATATGTAGCTCAGTGTGGGAAGAGAAATTCAGGAATTTTAGGAACCATCTTGGTAAATTTACAGGGGGTTAGATTGAAGAGAAGATGTAATATTGGCTAACGGTCTTAAGAGCTTAGTAATGCATTTTCTCACTACATTCTTTTGTGAGAAAGAACATTTTTATTGTATTTCTCCTTGGTAGATGAAATCGAACATAAATGGAAGGCGAACGAAGACAATTTGTTTTTGAATAGACCGCAAGTCTTGCACATATTCGAACATTGCGACTGTTACTGGAGTGCTTGAGTTTGTTTCCTCCATGCGTTAAAGCAATGTACGTGGTCCCAGAAATGTGAGAATATGTGCGAAACTTCCACGATCTATTATGGGTAGGTCGCGTACTAGTGAGCTGTACCGTTCATCACATTCATGAGAATGCTTCAAGAGCAACCAGCTAGGTCAAAGGTTTTTGTTGTCTGAACATTGAATATTTTGTCGAATGAATCAATTGATATTATTTTGTGATTGCAGGACGATGGAACAGGCTCAGAGCGATGGACCTGGGGAGCTGTATGTAGGAGCAGCACGACCTGGAGCTGAATTATACCAAGGGTTACTTCAAGATGTCCGAATGTATGCTAGGAAACTACAGGAAAGGTAAAGCAGTTTGTCTTTGAAGAATAAAGTAGGAGGGTTGGTTTGAATGGATTGATGTGGCTGAGAGGTTTACTTTTTGACTTGTCAAAAGGTTGCCCGGTGATCAGAGTGTCACTTTGAATTAATTTCAAGTCAGTACACTAAGGGTTCTAAGGATATTAATACATGTAAATATTAGTTATTTAACCCTCCTACTGTCTGACCATTCAATCATCCACTGTGGTTTTAAATGATAGATAAACTATGCCAGCCGGCAATATGATATCATGTAGTGGATGCATCCACATAGTACACAGTCAACCCTCCTACTGTCTGACCATTCAATCATCCACTGTGGTTTTAAATGATAGATAAACTATGCCAGCCGGCAATATGATATCATGTAGTGGATGCATCCACATAGTACACAGTCAACCCTCCTACTGTCTGACCATTCAATCATCCACTGTGGTTTTAAATGATAGATAAACTATGCCAGCCGGCAATATGATATCATGTAGTGGATGCATCCACATAGTACACAGTCAACCCTCCTACTGTCTTACCATTCAATTATCCACTGTGGTTTTAAATGATAGATAAACTATGCCAGCCGGCAATATGATATCATGTAGTGGATGCATCCACATAGTACACAGTCAACCCTCCTACTGTCTGACCATTCAATCATCCACTGTGGTTTTAAATGATAGATAAACTATGCCAGCCGGCAATATGATATCATGTAGTGGATGCATCCACATAGTACACAGTCAACCCTCCTACTGTCTGACCATTCAATCATCCACTGTGGTTTTAAATGATAGATAAACTATGCCAGCCGGCAATATGATATCATGTAGTGGATGCATCCACATAGTACACAGTCAACCCTCCTACTGTCTGACCATTCAATCATCAACTGATTTGGAATGATAGATAAACTTTGCCAACCTGCATAATGATATCATGTGGTTAATGCATCTACAAGGTACACAGTCAACCTTCCTACTGTTTGACCATTCAATATCATCCGCTGTCGTGGATGCATTTACACAGTACACTAATGCAGTTGATTGGCATGTCTAACGGTAAGTCTCTTAGTTTACTCAAAGTCAGAATGAAAGATTATGACTTTGTGTGCTTGTCCTCTGTAGGGAGATAACAGAAATCTGGACCTTACCGGCACGGAAGGACCTGACCCCTATATCCGGCAAGCTAACCTTTGACCCAGGTCAAACTATGAATGACATCATGGTTAGATCAATGGATGATACTGAGGAGGAAGGTAATGAGGTGTTTACAGTCATGCTGCTGTGTAGTAACGGAGGGGCTAGAATTGGACGAGATGATGCTACCGCTCTTCTAACAGGTAAACCCCCCAAACAAAAAACAACAACATTTTTACAAGAGTGATTAAGTAAAATGCAAATCAAAAATATTTCAGATTGTTTTGAACAATTCATTTCATCAGTGAGAAGACATAACTCACTTTTTCAAGAAGTTTGTGACTTTTGCGCCTTTGCATTTACATATACATCTAGAATATTAGAGATAAGATGGAGGGTGCAGTTTTGAAGTGATTTGTGTAAACCTTTTTCTGTGACACATTTTTCTTCTAAAATTAGTTCTGTTGAGTTTTGTAGTACTTGCCCTAAAGCATCTAGCTTTTGTTACCATAGTTGATTAAAAGTCAAGTTGGATTCCATTTGTTGTGATCCAGTTTGTTGTGTAAGTGCCAAAAGGTATAAAGAAAAATAAATTTGATACACAAACCCAACTAAGTTGGGAAGGTAGTACATTCTGCTCTACCACCCAGTCTCAATGACTGTCAGTGGATAACACTCATGCCTACATTCTTACGGACTGTGAAGCGGGTAACCCTGTTTCAGCCCCAGAAGTAGGTTGCAACGTGCCCCTGGTGGCAGTTGATTTGGGTCAATAGCCCAAATCAGATAAGTGTAGCCCTCACCTTGAAGTGGCCATCCAGGGCCTTGTAATGTTAAACAATCTCTCATAAACAAATAAATTTAAAAAACTGCACCAATAAAAAACTGAAACGTTTAATCTTAGATTCCTTCTACTGCAAGATACAATATTATTTCTAAAATTGACACGCCAATTTATTTTGATGTCAGTTTTGAAAAGTGACAACGCCAACGGTCTGTTTGGATTTGACAGTCCCTGCACTCCCTCTATTCTCAACATGGATTCCAACGAAGCGCTGCAATACACATGCTCAGTAGTCCGTAGTCGTGGTGATGAGGGGATCGTTACAATCCCCTGGGAGGTACGTAACCTAGCAACAGGGAGTGTAGCAATGGGAGACTACGTCAACGCATCAGGTGAAGTGATCTTCCCAAACGGAGTTCGCACTCGGGTAAAGATTTGTACTCTTTACATATTTAAAGTTTAACAATTGTAAAGAATTGACACACCTCACCCAAGTTGTGGAATGCCCTTCCGGCTTCCACCTTCACTTAGAACAGATGCTACCTGTGACAATTTCAAATCCAACCTCCAATCCCACCTATTTCAACTTGCATTTTCTCGTTCTTTGTAAATTTTCAGTTTTGTAAAGTGCATCAAGATTTCTTTCAGTTATGTTTTTAGCTATATCAGATTTCCTTCTAATTTTTATTGTTGTACAATTTATGAACACAAAAATTTGATGGTGAATAAGTAGCTTTTCAAGAATAGTTTTATGAAACAAAGTCAAATTAATTTATGATTTTTCTTTCAATTCCAGACAATTTTCCTGTCTACTATTGATGATATGGAACCAGAACTTCTGGAAATGTTTGAGATAACTCTTCTATCTCAACTACCTCTTTCTGACGATGGATTGGTCGGTACGACTGTCACCAGCGGAGCAAGCATTGATCCTGACGCCAACACCAACAACCTTACCATTAGAGCTAATGACTATCCTTATGGACTCCTTCAATTTGCTACCGCCCCTCCCCCTGGGCCAACTGACCCACTGATACCACCTGCTAATGAGATGATCAGCGTCAGGGTGAGGGAGGAGGATGGAATGGTGAAACTGCTGGTTGTAAGAGCCCAGGGGTCGTTGGGTCAAGTACAGGTGGAGTGGAGGACGATTGATAGAACAGCCTTGTCAGCAGGAAAAGATCCTGTTGACTTTGTGGTAAATTTTTCTCTTGTTCTTAAAAAGAATAGTTCCCTGTTTGAAGCAACAATAATGAACTGGTTTTTTATCATACCAAAAGGGATCAGACTATTTGCCCCCTTTCAGCCTCAATTTGGTGATATTGATTTGAATGACACAAAAACCAAGATGGCTGCACCTCACTCAGGGCTACTTTGTAAGGCTGTCTCTGAACATCTGGGCTATTTTAAGTGTAATACAATGTTTTGAAAATTTCAAATTATGCTTAGCGTGAGTGCTTTTTTAGGATGTGCAAAGTTTTTTGCACTAGACTGACACAACGATACGTTGTTTTGTTTGTTTGACTTTCCAGAGTGGCGGAGGCACTTTGACGTTAGCAGACCAGCAACGCTTCACATACATCACCATCGCTATCAGAGATAATAACGTGGCTGAATTAGATAAAACATTCCAAGTACAGTTATCGAGTCCAACTCAAGGAGGTAGGCTTGAAATCTTTATTCTTATTCTGAAAATGATGCAAAAAATTGTCTTTTTATCAACTTGGGACTATCACAGTGTGCTGTGAGAAATAATTCTCACTTGGCTGTGAGGGTTATTTTTCTAATATCATTGTAAATTTTTTCTCCTGTCTCTCTTTGTAATCCATTCACTCATCAACTAACAAAAAACCCACTCGTATTTGTACCCATTATATTGTCCCAACTCCTGCTGAATGAAAGTAGAGTTTTCAATCATTACTAATACTTTATATATGTTCTTCCTATCTGCCTCACATCTCACACACACCAACCCTAACCTTTCATTGATGTCATAGATGATAATGGTAAGTTAACACCTCACTTCTACCACCTGAAACCTTTAACCTCACAACCTTTTCTTAATTTGCTATCCGCACTTCAAATCCTTCAACATTCTCTCCCTGTTGTGTGATTTGTATTGATTTTGTATTGTATAATTAGCATGGGGAAAAGAAGTGTGTTTTGATGGCCATAGCTATACAAAAAAAAAAGTAAATTTATGTACACTTAGAAGTAAGCCACAAGTAAAACCAAATTTTGTTATTGATGCAAAAATTCACCCAAGTTACAAAGGTGATATCTTTCCCTGATTTTAATCTCTATGGACTGACCCTGGTTCATATCCCACCTTAGACCATAGCCTTATTTGTGGATTGAGTTGTCAGTCCCTTTCTTATTGCTCCGGTTTTCCCAGTTGTGGAGTTTTTGTCTGACATCCAAAACGGAACATTTCTTCATAATATCTTAATATTCCCTATCCAGGTTTCTTAAGGTTACAGTTTAAAATAGAAAACAAATATAGCAATCTTTCTAGAAAACCATATGTTTTGGGTGTTGGGTAAAATTTTTTCCTTATCATAATTTATTTTATTCTTAAACTTTTTAAAAGCTGTATTTATCTTGCCTATATTTGTTTATTTCAGTAATTAAACAGTTATGACAGTTGTTTATCTCGTGGTTATTTAATTGTTGTTGTAGCTGAAGTTGGTGTAGGCTCCATCGTTGAGGTCACAATTGAAGGCTCTGATAATGCATACGGTACATTCCAGTTTGCCGATATCTCACTGAATGTCAATGCAATTGAAGCTGATGTTGGTATCAGCACAGCAATGCTACAAGTAAGTTGATCATTTCATGATCTGAACTAACTTTCTTTCAATATAAACCTTCAGTTGTTTCCATTGTGTGAATTTAGCAGATCTGTTGGCTTTTAAAATGTTTACAAAATAAACTTCTCATCAAACGAAAGAAGAAGAAGACCAGTAAGCATTTAGTCCAAGCGGTCCAGCTGGCTAGTTCAATGCTCCCAGAAGCTCTAAATTTTTCTTTGTTTTCTGCCATTTTGTTAATGAACAGTAAACCCATTTTTTAAGACTTCATGAAATGGATCATAAATTGCACCATAAACCGGAGGTCGATAATTCAAATCCCGCTTTAGTCAATTTTCTTTATTCAACCCCAAATAATTTAGATTTTTTTTACTCAGTCAGTTTCCATTGTGGTTTGTAACGTGATGTAATAATTATTTGATGAAGGTGCTGAGACTAGGTGGAGCCCTCGCTGAGGTCACAGTGGACTGGGTTGTGACCTCTAGCCCCAGTGACCCCAACGCTAATATAACAAGTGACCTAGTGAGGTCAGAGGGGAGTGTCACATTTGGTGTGAATGAGATGACAGCAGATATAAGTATTCAGATAACGTCAGATGAGGTAATTGATGATTTTTCAACAACTTCAGTATTTCAAATTTAGAATATTTTCTTGAATCAAATTGCATTCCACAAATAGAAACATGGTTTTATATAAAAATGCTATTTTGTATTACATCAATGCAAAATTCAATGTTAAAGCCTGTCTGACTTGAGTGATTTACTAGGATTCCTCCTCACTCTGAACTAAAATCCAACACCATATGGTAACTCGGCACCCAAACTAGTAGACTCTGATTATGATTAAAGCTCGTTAACTACAAAACAAAGTGTTGCATTCAGTCAAAAACAAAAGTAGCTATTTCAGTCAATTAACCCTAACCACCTCAACCTATCAAAATCCAACTGCATGATTCTGTTGGACTGAAGGCTGTACTAGTGAACTGGGATCAGACATACCATCGTAATCTGAGTCCAACAGCTTTGGAGTTGAGTTACCACATGGTGTTGGAGTTTGTCAGAGTGAGGAAGGATTCCATAAAATGGCCAAAGGGATTGCGGCTAATGAATTGAAGTAAACTCAAAAGAATGTTTTTTAGTAAGAATCATTTTGAATTTCTCTTATTTAGATTCCAGAGTTGGATGAGATTTTCTTAGTACAGCTGACAAATGCTTCGAGAGGTCGTCTTGGTGATGCAAACAAACTCATCGCCATGGTAACTATCGATGCCAATGATGATCCTTGTGGAGTCTTCATCTTTGACGCTGGATCGAGGAGCATTGTCACCGAGGAAAGCTTCAGGAATGTCTCCCTCACAGTAAGTTTTAATTTGGGTGGCGCGTCGTGGCTGAGCGTTTAAGAGCACCGTACTCCAGCTCTGGTGTTTCTGATCAGCAGAGTGTGGGTTCGAGTCCCGGTTGTGGCACTTGTGTCCTTGAGCAAGATAGTTTATCATAACTGATTTGTCCTTCGGATGGAACATAAAGCCGTACTAGGATTGGTAGTGCACGTAAATGAACCCAGGACACTTTATCGTGGAAGAGTAGGGGTTACCCCAGGTGTTTCTGGTTCACATAGCAACCACCCTTGTTTACAGGTTTCCTCAGGCTTGTGAGCTGCAGTGATTAAGTTAACTTATGAGGCATCCTTGATTTCATTACCAGAATAGTAATAATAATACGCTAAATGTTATCTGAAAAAAATTCAAAATCTTGTAGAGCATTTTCAACTACAGAATAATATATAACAGTTTATCTAAAATCAATAACTAAGCTAGGAGTAGGATTAGACACAAATTTTAAAGGATTGTACATTTTGTTTTGGTAGACATCAGTTCCAAGTTTCAAAGGTTTATAAAGGTTTATAAAGGTTTATAAAGGTTTATAAAGATTTATAAAGGTGAAGCGTAACACTAATGTGTGGACAATATCATCACAGTATGCAGGCACTTATGTTTTTAAGAAAACAGGGTCATACTTTAAAAATGGTTTCTGCTTGAGTACGTCATAAAAGTTATCTGGAATGATTTGAAACATATATAGGCGATGGATCGTTCAGTGTGTTCAGGCCATCTCTCTGAAACCAGTTACCACAGACCATAAGATCCTCACCAACAGTTGATGCTTTCAAGCGTGATCTCAACACCCATTTATTCTAGTGGTTAGTGTCGTGGCCGAGCGGATAAGAGCACCGGACTCAAGCTCTGGTGTTTCTGATCAGCAGAGTGTGGGTTCGAGTCCCGGTCGTGACACTTGTGTCCTTATTAAGCAAGACACTTAACCATTATTGCTTCGTCCTTCGGATGGGACGTAAAGCCGTTGGTCCCGTGTGTTGTGTAATGCACGTAAAGAACCCAGTGCACTTATCGAAAAGAGAAGGGGTTTGCCCCGGTGTTCCTGGTTTGATCGGCTGCATATTGCGCCACAGCACCTTGTAAACCATTACATGGTGCTATGTAAAGAAATAGGCCTCAAAATTCAAAAAGTAGCTCCACATATACCTTGCAGGAAAATACTGACTGTTGAAGCGCCTTGAGCGTCACTGAGTGACGGATATGAGCGCTATATAAGAAGCCATTATTATTATTATTATTATTGCTGATGTTCTTGTTTGTTTGTGAAGCGCAATGATCATTTTTTGAATTGCGCTATATAAGAGCTGTTATTATTATTATTATTATCTTATTTGGCCAAATTACCAATTTGTGTTTGATGAAATCTTTGTTTGACAGATTCAGAGGCAGTTTGGAAGCGAAGGAATTGTTCAAGTTTTCTACTCCACCTTAAATGCAGATGAGAATATACCAAACATGCCGGCGTATAGTAGGTAAATAATTTCACTATTGTTTCCTTCTCCCCTACTAATGGCTGATTAACATGTTCCTATTTCATGTGATTCCACAAAATGTTATTCAAAAGATCAGACTTTCATGTCAGTGTCATCTTGGGTTCTTCAAAGCAACTCAATGTGATCAGAATGAGGCTAGGAGGAAAAAATAGCCTGGTCCCTTTATATGATTAACATCATTACTGTCACTAAATGTACAGGGGACCTCAGCCCTGATACTTCGGCTCTGAAGGGGCAAGGCAGTTTTGCCTTGACTTTTTGTAAAAATTTAGGGCACCAAGGCAATTTTCAGAAATTTCAAAGGGCATCAAGGCAATCGTAAAAAGTTGCGAAGGGCACCAAGGCAATATTGGAAAAAACACATATTTAATAAATTATTCAATCTTACACGATAAAAAATGCACATCACTCAGTTATTCTGTTCTGCTTGTTTCCTTCATGACATACATGTATGCAAATTGGACACCTTTTTTAGGTAATTTATTTTTTTTATGTAAGTTTTTTTTTCATGACATAGGATGGGATTAATATGAGGTAGAAATGCCTAAATACCACAACTTGTTTGTATTTACAAGTGCAACTAACAAGTGGAGCCTTACAATACATGTTTCTATGTTTTGGTCAAAGGAGAGGAGACTCGATGTTTGGCAAGTTAAAACAACAAAATTGTATCTAGGGACTGTTTACGTCGCGCGCAGTGAGGTAAAAGATTCGCCTCGTATAAAGGACGTCCTACGATGTCATGAGAAAGAAAAAAATTACATTAAAAAAAAATTACCTGAAAAAGGTGTCCAATTTGCAGCATTTTAATGCTGAAACATTTAGTTGAGCCAATTTCGTTTGCTTGGTTCTTTCCTGATACGGCATTTTGAAAGCTTCTGAAGAACCAAAAAAGCAACCAACGTTGGTTGGACGCATCTTCACCTAAGCCAAGCAAAGCAAGCAAGCTGCATAACAACAACTTCTTCTCAGTAGTTTTTCTTTTTCGAACGGTCCCACCTACTGGGGCTGAGCGAATATTTCAGCGCGTACGAGGTTGAAACGATGTGCACGTGTTTATTGTGCGTGTTTCACAGTCTGGGCACCGACTCGGATAGGTGCACACGTGCATTGCTGCATACACGTCGTAGTGTGAAGCTGACTGCAACATACTATTGGTTTGTGATGATCGTTGTACATGTACATGTACAATGTATGTACGATGTTTCCGTGTGTGTTCTGTGCGTGTTGTTCGTTGCGTAAAATTTTTATTAAACGTATCACACAGACATCGCGACTTTGGACAGTTGCTATTTCGGCTAATTCTCTGTCATTTTTAGAGATGAATGTCGAACTTGGGATATCGTTAATTATATTAGGTTTTTTCAGGAGAAAGGGCACGACGGCAATGACAAGAAAAGGGCACGGCAAAAATTGCCGTGAAAAGTGGGATTTTTGAAGGGCATTGCGGCAATAGGTAGGGGCAACGACGGCAATTGCCGTCGTTGCCGTCGTGAAGTATCAGGGCTGGGGGACCTGTCATAGATGGCGGTTGGGTTGATGTAGTGGTATATTTCCTTGTCTTCCACCTCTAGGACCTGGTTTGAATCCCACTGGGGCACTATGTTGATTGGGTTTTCAGTCCCTACCAGATTTCAAGGGTTTTCCCTGGAATAATTCTCAGAGGTTTTCCTCCCACATCTTAAACTGAAACTTCCTTCCTTATCTTCTCTCCATGGGGTTCTTGACTAGTATAGTGATTAAACTAACTTTTCTGAGAATCGTTGGCTTCCCACAACCAAAGTTAATAAATGAAATGAAATTAAACTGTGATGTAAAACGCCTCTTCATTGAGTAATATAATTGTATTACTGGCAAGCCAAGTTGATTTTCCAGATCTTTGATCCTTGCATAACCCCTGTTTTTTTGTTCTCTATCCAATTTACCAGTCGTGCTACTGAAAACAGTGACTTCATTCCAGTGCAGAGTTCTGTAGTTTTTACTTCCGGTCAGCTCAGTGCCACTGTGGATGTGGTGATTTTAGACGATACTGATCCAGAAACTGCAGAGAGTTTGTTTGTTTATATCGTCAGTGTCTCGCTTCTTCTATCACCACAGATTAGTCCAGGTAATTTACAGCCAAACTTACAAGGACCAGACATTAAATTTTGGGTTGAACAATGAAGAATTCACTAGAGCTGGATTTGAACCTGACCTCCGGATTAGTGTGGGGGCACTCTACCAACTGACACATGTCAGACTTTTATCTGATTTCAGATTTTGTTTAATGTCAGCCTGGTGAACTAATATTGTCATCATATTTAAAGAATTCCTGCTCTTTGATCTGCTTCTCTAGCACTGAGGCTGTTGCCCCAGAAACTCCTAAGCAACTATAACTCCAGGATTTACCAAAAGATTGAAATGCCATCATTTCAACAATACCTCCTAAAATTTGGATTCTACTTTCAGATTTTGTTGTCAGCAATGAAACTTACCCCTGAACTTGGGTACCACTCTTAAAAGTACTTGGATTGTCCATCAGAGGGCCTAAAGGCTACGTAAATAAGTAAATAAGAATGGAAGTTCCTGATTGTGCAAACAATTATCCACTCTTAAGTAACTTTAAAAAAATATGGTCTCTATCCCTCATCTTCCAAGATTGTAAGCATCTTGACCAGCCAGTACTAAAACACAACTTCCAATCGAACCTTATAATACTAAATATTGACAGTGTTAATATTTTGTTAACCCCAATGTTGGTGTTTTAGTTGTGAACTCTCCACGTTTCGGAGTGGAGCATATTGCAGAGGTTTACATCCAAGCTAACGATGACGCTAATGGAATACTACAGCTCTCAGCTAGCAGTGTTAGAGTGTCTGAAGACTCTATGTCACCATTCCTTAATGTCACTAGAGTTGCCGGATCCTTCGGAACTGTAAGTCATGTTGCCTTTTAAGAAAATGCCCTGTACTTGCAATCTTATTGCTCCATTTGGAAATCTGTGTGTTTACTTTTGTTTGTTTGTTTTGTTTTGTTTTGTTGGCGGGGAGGTACTTATGAACAAGAGGAAAAGAGTGTGTTAAAGAATGGGAAATTATTTTTAAAAAAATTGGGGGGGGGGGGGAACACCCTCTGCCCCATATTGGGCATGATAAAGTGCCCCAGTATGAAGAATTACAAGATTGTTATTAATTGACATTTTGTTGTCTATCATATCCTAAGGTGACGGTAACATTCCAGCATATCCCAGGCACAGCTCAACAAGGACTGGACTATAGTGTGACGTCAACTAATGTTATCTTGTATAGTGGAGAGACTTACAAGGCTTTACCCATTGAGGTTAGAGAAGAAAACAATCCTCAGCTTCATTTCATAAAACCTGATTCTGATGAAAGGACCTTCATCAGATTACCACTATGTTGGTCTGGTTCCCAATGAGCAACAGTGAAGATTATAACACTGATTGTCAATGCTCCAAAAAGGGTTCAGACTTTTTTTCTGTACTTTTAGAATCTGTTTATAAATAAATGTTTATGTGAGAAAATGGAAAATGTAAAGTAATAAACCACAAGGGAAACTTACTGGGTAAATTTTAATAAATTTTTGGTTGGACAAAGAAAAGTTGATAAACAAAACGGCTGAATTGGGATAAATTCTATATGAGAAATAAATGATGAGGTATTTAGATTATAGCGAACTATTGATAGAACAAAAAATCCTCAAGTGGTGAATACCAAAATGCGCGTAGTGGACATAAACAGAATTGCAAAGCTTTCATTCAACCCAAAAAGGTCATGTCGTGAATTAACAAATTTGCATCTTAAAATCAAACATGTATGTTTTTGCAGACTTTTTCACTGAAATTTTAAAAGTTATCGCAATCAGCAATGTGTAGGTTGATTGAACAGAGAAATCCATTACTAGGCTGTGAACTTTTGTTAACCCATGTTGTAGATTCTGAATGATCGAGTACCAGAGGAAGCAGAATCGTTCCAGGTCATCTTACTGGATCAAATCACTGGGGGCGCTGTTCTAGGGTCACCATTTAGTGCCGAGGTCACCATTGAACCATCAGATGATCCATATGGAAGTTTTGGTGAGTCATTTATTGTTTTATTTCAGGGAGAATCCTTTTTGGCGGACGCTGTAATCAGAGAAATGTTCTTAACTTCTGAACTGTTTGATTTTTCGATGTAAATACTTGCATATAAATGGTACAGCTTTTGTTAAAATAAAATCCATCATGTCAAATAAGAGTTTAAATGGTTGAAAAAAAGTGAAGTTCTGGCTTAGAAGAGTCTTCATTTTACCTTACTATGAATGTTCCTTGGGATGGAGCATGTTCTTACCCATATTTACTCCTGGATGAAGAGAACTAATTATGGTTAAGTTCCTTGGTGAAGGCGACTTGGTGTGGCTGCAACCACATCACTCATCCATTGGAGCAGAAATTCCAAGATCTGCTCAGCACACACATTTGCTTAGCATAGAAAAACATGCTTAGCAGAGACAGGTTACCAGCTATACAAATTAGTATTGTTTGTGACTGGTTCCCTGCCATTATTTGCTTAGCAGATAAATTTGCTAATCACTTCTTTCTACTCAGTACCTCTGTGAGATTTTCCCCCGATTTGGTACACTGCTTGTTATAAATTGTTGCCCTTATATTTTCTTGTTTGTAGGGTTTGGTTTCACCAATGTACAAGGAGATGAACCAGAGACTGGTGACACCCGTCAGTTGACGCTTAGCGTTATACGTAATGGAGGAGACATCGGAGTGGTTGCCGTCATATGGGAAGCTAGGATTAAAGGTTAGAGGATTAATCAATCTTCACAGGAGTTGATATTGCAGTTGATAAATCATCAAAGAAAAAATGGCATAAAAGTTACTGAATAATCTACCGAGAAATTAGAATTAGCTGTTGCAGACTGCTTACCAACCAAAAAGACCTATGTTATCAATGCAAACAATTATTAATGGCCTGACGTTTCGACCCATTTTGTTGTGAATTGTACCTTCTGTATTTAAAAAAAGTTTTGCTTGACTAAATTCGTAACTTTTTACCATTTGTTTTACTTTCTTATTGTTTTCTTCTTAACTTTGCATGTACAGCGCCTTTGAGCAATTTATTGGATATATGGCGCTTTATAAATGCTGTTATTATTATTTATTATTATTATTATTATTATTAGGAAAGTCTTGCTCGAAGGCTAAATGTCATACATTTGTATACCTGTGTACGTGTGTTGTGTTGTCATTTAGCCTTTGAGAAAGACTCTGCTAGTGTCGAAACATCAGGCCGTTAACTATTTCTTCGCAGAATAATCTTAATCTACACACAATATTTGTGCGTAGTAGCTCTGTAAACTTCAGCCAAGATGAATGGTGCATCATTCTTTCATGAACCACACATTTATTGTCATGAGATGATCTTTGTATTGTTTTTACAGGAGTATTAGCAACTGATGATGTTTTTCCAACCGGTGGCACGTTGTACTTCCTGTCCTTTGATAGCAGCCAGACATTCACCCTGGATATTCTGGCAGATGATATACCTGAAGAACGAGAGGTTAGTTTAGAAATGACTGCTGAATAAAACGAACAGTAAACCTTACTTATGTCTGATAACAATAATAAGATGATTATTTGTGTTTTAACCTATACCGGCACTGTGTACTTAATACCCTGCCGAGTCCTGTGTAAAGAAATGCACAGGAGTATTTCTCGGGTGGGATTGGAACCCACGACCTTTGCCATTTTAGAGCAGATGTCTTACCACTAGACCACCGAGCTTGCCTGGTAGCTAGAGGCAGTTTGAATCCTAGATTTTTAGCGACGATGTAGGGTAGAACACAAATAATTATCTCCGGTGCAAATTTAACATCTATTAAATAACAAGATTGTTCGAACGTAGCACAGATTAATGGGAGATCCATGAGTTAAAAAAACCAAAGTAAAACAGATGAAAACAATTAGCTTCCCACTCACACACACACAGAAGATAGAACCCCAAAGTCAACAATGAAAATGAAAATGGATATGAAACGGGTTACTGTTATGGTCATGTGACACAAGATAATTATAGGCAGCCAGTACCAGGCAATCTCCAAGAAGAAAATAAATGACATTTCAATTTTTTCATATAAAAGACACTGTTAGAAAAATGATTCCTGTGTTACAAATTTGTTCCTTATCCATGCAGTGCAGATGGTTGACTCTATTAAAGTCTTGTGTAAAAATGTCCCCTTGTGACAAGGTACTACCACTATGGTTTTTGTTATTGTCCTACTACAGGAGGTCACACTAACGTTGTTGAATGCAACAGGTGGAGGTGTGATTGGTAATCCAGCCACTGCCTCAATCTTCATTGAAGCTAATGATAACCCGCATGGCATTGTGGATTTTACACTACCTGATAATCCTGTACTAGAAATGGCTCATCAAGACTCTGTAGCAAGTATTATGGTGACTAGAAGGTAGGTCTGTTAGGATTGGCTGCGGCTATCTATGGCTGTATCTGTACCTGTATGTACTTGATCATTGCTATGGCTGTCATAGCCACAGATAGCCATTGGCTGGGGCTATTCATGGCTTAATCACTGAGAGCCCTGGCACTTCTTGCATGACATCACATGACAACAAATCATAGCAACACATTATAAATGTTGTTTATAAATGTTGATGATACCTCAATGCTTTAAATTTTTGAATTGTCCTAAAACAGTTCAACTGGATCATTTTGTCGGCAGAAGAACAAACATTGTTTATAAATTTGTCATTTTGTTCGGAAACATTTATCAGATTTTTTATTTACAAAAGAACTTGTTTGTCCTTTTCTTAGCGCTGGAACATTTGGTGAATTACACATCACCTTTGACACACGACCTCTTGACCTTATCAACGAGGTCGCATTGACCGGTGAAACAGCCTTTGACTACTACCAAGCGCCAATCACAGGCAGCCAGACGGGTGTTGCCATGACGACCATTGATGTAACTGGCCAATCAGATCCCTTGATGAGCTGTGCTGAAGAGTGTCTGAAGGAGAGAGCATGTGGTTCATTTACATACAGGGTGTTCAACGGAGACTCCATGTGTCTGTGGTCGGTTTCCATGGAGACAGACAAGTTGGATGCAACATCTGGCTTCACACTCTATGTCAAGAATCAAATTAAGGTAAACATTTTTGAAAAATACGATTTGTTTTAAAGAATCTCACTTTAAATTATATCTAGTTTCGAGGATAAAACTCATTGTTATAAATTTGTTTGGTTAATGGAGACAAGTGCCATGACTGGGACCTTAGAGCAAGCTGGGACTCTAACCTACCCTGTATTCACCCCCAAAGGGCTAAAAAACTAATCGAATATTACGTTTTTAACTAGTTTCTAAAATTGTATGTATGCCTTTTTTCTTTGCCATTGCTTTAAAAATAGTTTTTGTTTTAAATTGAGAAAGACATCAACTAGTTCATTTTTGTTCATGATTTCTGTTAATGTTGATTCTTTGCAGACCCAAGCTCTCTACGATAGTCAGGCCCAGGCTGGACTAGACTACATTCCTATCAATAGTGGTTCAGTCAGGATGCTAGATGGTATGTCCTATGGGTATCTCAACGTGACGATCAGAGATGATAGTATACCAGAGAGGGATGAGGTCTTCCACGTAAGTTTGCGTTTATTTGAAAAAAACATCAAGCATTTATTGGCAGTCTTGTGTTTAAGTCCACAGTCTGAGTGCCCAGTCCTTATCTTTTATTTTTACATAAATTGTTTTATTTCATTACTCTACTTGTTTTACAACCAGATGTGAGGCAGCAGGTCTACGGACCACAGTCATTACTTTGCTTTTGTTTCTCCAAGCCCATCTGGAAGTATTTTTGTATTGTCTTGTACCGTTGTGATGGCTGAATAAATAATAATAATAATAATATTAATAATAATAAGTCATTTGAGTGGAGTTCGACTCCGAGGCGCTAGTAATACAAGACTGTTTATAGACCCCTTGCACCAATGTCACAAGTAGCTACTGCTGCTACGCTCAACATTGAGGGAGTCCACTCCTAAACCCTGCGTCGCCTAAAATGCCCACTACTCTGTATATCTCAGTGGGACATTGATTCACAAAATGGTGCAACCAAGATTATTGTGTTGGTGACGTTAGGCGATTTGTGTAAATTTATGTTTTCTTAAAAAACGTGACTGCAATTTTCACAGGTTGGTGTGTTTATTGTCAATTTGAACTTGGTAGATGTATGTTCTCGTCCAATAAGCCAGAGATTTATCAAGCCTACATTCTCGGACAAATTATGATGGAAACATAGTTTTCAATTAACTGAAATACCTTTTGAAAAAATTCGATGAGAAGATAGTTTTTTATTGAATGAATTACCTTCTTTTAGATGAGACTGGCAAGTGTTTCCCTGGTAGGTGCCACCCCTCAACCAAACAACGCCCCAACCCTAGGGGCCAGACGGGAGACGCGTGTGACTATTATGAGTAACGATGATGCAAATGGGGTTTGGCGTCTCTTTAGCAACAGCCCAGAGTCCCCTGATGGGCAGTTAGTCTCAGTGACGGAGACTGACGGAGTCAGCGTCAGTGTGGAGCTAGTCGTTGAAAGAGAAGGTACAAATTAATCCCTCAAAGTTATGTGATAATCTCAGTGATTGTCAGAATTTTGTTTTTAAAAAGTAAATTTGTAAAGGGTATGAAGTATACAAAACAGGTAGTAATTGTCTGGATAAATCTGTATTTGAAACGCTGCAAAGGTTTGCCTGATATTTATTTTGTAACTTGCTGTTGCCTTGCAAAAGATATGATCACATAAAATGAAAATGTGCGTAACAAATGATCACAGTAAGTCACATTCTTGAATGCTTGCAATCTACTTTCATGATGTGGTGGTGCTTCTTGCTCACCTGTTTTTGCTCTGCAAACTCGTAGATTTCCTATTATTATTTGTATATACTTCTGGTAATGAAACCAATGATGCCTCAAGCCTGAGGAAACCTGTAAACAAGGGTGCTTGCTATGTGAACCAGAAACACCAGGGTTAATCCCTACTCTTCCAGCTAACTTAATAGTCACTTTAGCTTGGAAGTCAGAGGAAACCTGTAAACAATGGTGCTTGCCATGAACCAGAAACACCAGGGTAAACCCCTACTCTTCCATCTAACTTAATAATCACTGTAGCTTGAAAGTCAGAGGAAACCTGTCAGTAAGGGTGCTTGCTATGTGAACCAGAAACACCAGGGTCAACCCCTACTCTTCCAGCTAACTTAATAATCACTGTAGCTTGAAAGTCAGAGGAAACCTGTCAGTAAGGGTGCTTGCTATGTGAACCAGAAACACCAGGGTCAACCCCTACTCTTCCATCTAACTTAGTAATCACTGTAGCTTGGAAGTCAGAGGAAACCTGTCAGTAAGGGTGCTTGCTATGTGAACCAGAAACACCAGGGTCAACCCCTACTCTTCCATCTAACTTAATAATCACTGTAGCTTGGAAGTCAGAGGAAACCTGTCAGTAAGGGTGCTTGCTATGTGAACCAGAAACACCAGGGTCAACCCCTACTCTTCCATCTAACTTAATAATCACTGTAGCTTGGAAGTCGGAGGAGCCCTGTCAGTAAGGGTGCTTGCTATGTGAACCAGAAACACCAGGGTCAACCCCTACTCTTCCAGCTAACTTAATAATCACTGTAGCTTGGAAGTCAGAGGAAACCTGTCAGTAAGGGTGCTTGCTATGTGAACCAGAAACACCAGGGTTAACCCCTACTCTTCCATCTAACTTAATAATCACTGTAGCTTGAAAGTCAGAGGAAACCTGTCAGTAAGGGTGCTTGCTATGTGAACCAGAAACACCAGGGTTAACCCCTACTCTTCCATCTAACTTAATAATCACTGTAGCTTGGAAGTCGGAGGAAACCTGTCAGTAAGGGTGCTTGCTATGTGAACCAGAAACACCAGGGTCAACCCCTACTCTTCCATCTAACTTAATAATCACTGTAGCTTGGAAGTCAGAGGAAACCTGTCAGTAAGGGTGCTTGCTATGTGAACCAGAAACACCAGGGTTAACCCCTACTCTTCCATCTAACTTAATAATCACTGTAGCTTGGAAGTCAGAGGAGCCCTGTCAGTAAGGGTGCTTGCTATGTGAACCAGAAATACCAGGGTTAACCCCTACTCTTCTAGCTAACTTAGTAATCACTGTAGCTTGGAAGTCAGAGGAGCTCTGTCAGTAAGGGTGCTTGCTATGTGAACCAGAAACACCAGGGTTAACCCCCTACTTGACCATGATAAGTGTTCTGGGTTCCAATCCTTGTACATGGGACCTATGGCTGACTGTCCCATCCAAAGGACAAAGCAATTGAGACTTGAACCCGTTCTCTGCTGATCAGAAACACCAGAGCGGGAGTCCAGTGCTCTTAAACCGCTCTGCCACAACACGTCACAATCCTGAGTGATTATTAAGTTTTCTGTACTAATGTGGAGAAGCTTACAGGAGTAAACATCTAACATGGTTTCTATTATTTGATTGCAATCAGGTGGTAGTATTGGTGATGTTGGTGTCTCATGGCAAGCTGCATCAGGGACTGCTACACAGGGTGATGACTACAGCGCTAGTGGAGGAACACTCAACTTTGCATCGGGTCAAACTAGACAAGGTAACGTCAACAAATATAAGGATAGCATGGAGGAAGGGGTAAATTTGAAACAACATAAAATGTTGTAGTTTGTATGCTTAGCATTAGCTTGTAGCTTGTGCACATCAGACCTGGCTGATATTACTGAAACTGTCTCGTTGACACCGACCTATGGGGCAAATAATAATAATAATAATAATAACAACAATGGGATTTAAATATAGTGCCATTCCATATAGATCATTGCGCTCAAACTGCTATAACATACTTGTGTTGTGAGAATGCATGTTTTGGTTAGGGCAACGTGATATGTATGTAACTTGTTGCTTCATTACATTAGTGTCTGTCTAGTCAATACACAAACTTTGTCACAACAAAAGGACTATTGTTTCTAGCGTCTTCAGAATAAGCAAAGAATCGGCGCTTACGGAAGCGTATTTCACGGGTTAGCAGGAACTTGTGCTTGTGCGCTTGCGTAGTCCACGTTACTAGGCATTCTACGCTTACACAGCTAGCGCAGAAATTCGGCACTTGCTCGGTAAGCGGAGAATGGTGATCGAAAGCGCAGAATTCGGCGGTAAGCAGAGCCATGAAATTGGGCCCTGATTGCATGGGTTTTCCCCATCTGGGGTTTTCCTCCCACATCTAAAACTGAACAAACAAAATACCCCATGCCCTGCAAAGCTTCCAATCTCACTCATTGTTGGATTGTTTTCTTATTTGAATTAATAAAAAGTCTCATTTTACTGTACAATTTATTTTGACTGTCTTCGTCTGTCTCAAAATGAACAGTGATCAACATTGGAATTAAAGACGACCCAACCCCAGAGATTGATGAGGTGGTTTTGATTGAGCTTTACAATCCGACAGGAGGGAGTGAGTTAGGTCTTAACAGCCAGGTCAATATACGTATACTGGCTAATGATTACGTAGCTGGGATACTCAAGCTAGCGACACTGTCTTACATCGTCAAAGAGGGTAAGTGTAGACCTAGTGTTACCATCAGCTAGGTTTCTTGTATATAAAGCAAGCATGAATATAGACTGGTCCCCTGTCTTAATCCGCAAGGATAAAGAGACGGGCACTGGTTTCACAGGCCCAATGATTTCATTGGATACAAGGAGTTCATTGGATAAACGTGCAGTGACGTAAGCTTTCCATATCAGTGTTATGATTGGTCAGCTCCGAAATGACGTAGTTTGTCAGCTACACCATCATCAGGAACTATTGATCATCTGCTGCTGTACGCGTGTACATAATGTCTGTATGTAATGTTGTTTTATTCACAATGTAATGTGTGTACATGTGTGTGTAGACTACGAATCTCCGCCGTGTAAATGGATGCAAAGCAACTGGCAGGATCCTGCCAGTTGCTCAAGGCTGGTATCTGGCATTATTCATGAGCTCAAAGTGTGACGTCAGATGTTCAGGCTAGCAGGAATACAGATTCAATTGACCGTATTTCTGAACGCACGAGGGCGCTTTCAAAGGCTAATTTTCCTTGCTTGACAATTATATAGTTTTATCTTATTTTGACTGCCTGTGTGTTGTTTTCTTGCATCAATGGCCAAATAAATAGTAATGACAATATGGAAGAACCAGTGTGTTTTACTCGTTTTGCACCACGTAAATTTGGTTCACACACGCCCCCACACATTCAAAAATACTGAGAATTGAAAGTTGAATTGGAGTCATTATTTTGAAATGATTACATGAAATATGCATTCGATAATTTCTCTGATTTTCACATTTTGTTTTGCCCTCAGAAGATTAGTAAGTTTTCTTAAATGGGTTTGTTTGTTTGCATTGCAGTTTACAATATTTTTCTTAGTTAAGAACAAGTACTATTGAGCTATTTTATAACTTCAGCAATGTGTTCACAATAATTGGTGTGCACAATTTGCTTTATACCCATAAAAACTTTCCTATGCTTTTGTGTGGATCAAATATCATGCCTGATGAGTATAAACAAATACAATTTAGTTGCCAAACCTTTAAGCCAGTAATCTGAAGTTGAAATATATTATTTATAGGTGAAGGATTTAACGTCAGCGTGGAACGTTCATCCCCTGGTATGGGTCAGGTGACTCTTGATTGGGCAATTAGTGGAGTCAATGGAAATCCACCCTCACAAAGCTTCCGTCAATACACAGGTTCACTCAGCTATGCACCGGTGAGTTGAATTAACCATTAATGGCTACACTATATCTAGAAGTAAAGAAGAGCATAAAGGTACATTGAGCTTAACTAACCATTAATTGCAACACTGTATCTAGAAGTAAAGAAAAGTAGAATGGTATCTTTGTGTCTGTTGGGAATGCAAGAAGTTGGGTTTTTTGTTAGTTAGTGTGTTTGAAAAGGAATTGCAGTGACGGTAATGAGAAAAGTGATGGGAATAACTTTTGATCATAACTTGAGTTTTGATTTGAGTTAAATGGAGTGTAATAATATTTTTTTCTCTTTATATTTACAGGGTCAACTCCTGGAGTACATCCCCCTCTTTGTCACCTCAGATGACACCCCTGAAATAAATGAAGAGTTCCAGATCACTCTAAGCAATGTGCAGACCACCGGGGTATCTCCCACGGGGGCCGCAGCCCTAGATCCACAAGGGTCTGTAGCGAGCATCACGATACAAGCAAGTGATGAACCGCATGGGGTCTTCAGTCTGGCTCAGGGGTCAGAGGTTGTCACAGTTGCCGAGGGCAACAGGACTTTTGAACTGTTCATTGATAGAAAGTTTGGTTCGATAGGTGAGTTGAAGCTTATTCATTACGATGCATGCTCCCAGAGTACTGCCAGTTCCTATATTTGAACAAGATTTGTTTTTAATAATTGATTTCTTCTTTAATTCCAGTAGGAACACACCCCATTACCGTGGGGAAGGATTTCAACAATATTTAAAATAATACAATGATATACTTAGTTGATGCTAATTTGGCATCGGAGACAAAGAATATAAGTTTTTACCCTTACATCCATTAAATCGTTGTGGTACCCGCTGCTAAAACATAGTATTCGAACTGCCTCTAACCACTGGGCTAGCTTGTTGTCTAGTGGTAAGATGTCTGCTCTAGCAATGCAAAGGTTGAGGGTTCGAATCCCACCTGTGTGATTTTCCTTTTTTTTTTTTTTTCATTGAACTTGAGAAAGTACTGAGCATGCAGTGCTTTATACACATCGGTTTAAGGGTAACAAAAATTAATAACAAAATACAATAATAATTTGAGTATGTGCATAGAACCATAGAACTACTGTTTGAATGAACTTCTTGTTGCAGATGTTTGCCCAAAATTGTATGAGGAAGTTTTTATTATCCAAAAGTCACTATATATTGATATAAGTTTTATCAATCTGTTATTTGTCACAGGGAGTGTTAGAGTTTACTACGAAGCCAAAGAAGGATCTCTGGATCCCACCTTACCGGCTCTGAACCTCGCTGTAAACGGCCAAGACTTCATGGGTGGTCTTAGTTATGTGGACTTTGAGGATGGGCAAAGTGTTGGGTCTATAAACATCATTGTGAATGAGGTAAGAGTCTGTTGTCTGGTAGTTGCTGCTAACTGTGCCGCAGCACCTTGTAAACAAACTCTTATTAGCCTTTGAGAAAGACTCTGCTAGGGTCCAAACCTCAGGCCATTAACTATTGTTTGCAATACATCCTTTTGGTTGGTAAGCATTTTATAATAATGATGATACTTATACCGCTCATTTTGCAACAAAATTTTTCAAAAATATGTCCAGAAAGTGTTTCACTTTGTTCAAGTGCCTTGAATACCCTATTGGTAGATACCTGCTCTATATATGACATATTACTATGTCCATTTAGTGTATCTGAATCCATCACTTTTGCATCACAAACAACATTGCTTGTGTATTATTAGGTCATTTATTTGTTATTTATTTATTTTTTTATTTATATATATATTTTTTTTAGCCTTGCAGAAAGACTTTGCTAGGGTCAAAATGTCAGGACACCATTTTGTGTAGTTCATTTATACAAACGATTTAGTTTTCAAGAAACATCTCTTAAAGAGAGGGATGATCATTGGTTTCAGGAAGATTAAATCTTTTCTTCTGAAGACGATAAGAGTATACTGGTAAAAATGTAGAGTGCTCAAGCCAAATTCTTTTTGTAAATTTGTGTCTGATAATCCAAAATTGCACCATATGTTAAATGTTTTGTTGTGTTTGTACTTACTCTTGTACTTGATTGAAAATGCTTCTATTTTATTTCCTGCTCATCCAGGATGACATCCCAGAGTTGAACGAGGTGTTTTTGGTCAACTTGACCTCTGTGCAAATACTTCAACCTGTTACCACGGAAACTCCTCCAAGACTAGGTGAGAACATAGAGACAAACTTGTCACCATGCACTTTAATTTAAACAAAATTATGGTTTTGAACTTTGGAGGTGTTGAGAAAGAGGTTCCAAAGAATAAGTCACTTTTTATGCTTTGCTTTTAGCAAACTGTTGATGTACTCTGTTTTCCTACCAGCCTGTTTCCTACAACAAATTTGTGTGTAGATGTAAAGAAATTTACACAAAAACTTTGTGAAAATAGGCAACAGCTATTTCAAATACAAATTTTATGCACTTGATATAAAACAAAACAAAAAACACAAAACTCTTAATGTAAAAGTTGGCCCAACTGAAACAAAATGCTTTTTGGAAGTCGCAGAACTCATCAGATATAGACACAAATGTTTGGTGTCTTAAATCTTTCATTATGTTTCCCCCTTTAAGAATTAGGATCGAGTATTGATAGGTGAACTTATGAAATGATTGTGACATTAATTGAACCAATTGGAAGTATTTGAATGTTGTTGTTTTGTGCACAGATTTGTTGGGTACCTTATCAGAGGTGACAATTGATGCAAATGATGGAACTCAAGGAGTCGTTTTATTCAGTGGAATAGCTGCCAGGTAAGAGAATTAGACTTTAACTGTAAAGTCTTGTATAACACTTAAGTAGGTTTTTGTAATTTGATTTCATTATTCAAAACATTGCATGACCGACGTCATAAACAGTGCATTTTTATACTATTCATCATGCAGTTTGTATGCACCATGCATTCATCAACATTTTCAATCAAACAAAGTATTAATTTGATTGTAAATTCATCTCAATTTGACTCGGCTGCCACAATGTTTGTCTCTTAGACCATTAATAGCAATTTGTATACTATTCACCATTCATTGTTGTCTGATTTCTTTTGGCTATTCAACTCTGGCAATGTTCTTACAAATGCATTCATAAACATTCATTATTTTTATACCATATATTTCAACTAATTGAAAAACATCACCATTAAACTCATAAACATTCATTATTTGTTTATTTTTAAAAGTCAAACTTGATTTATTCTGACAGCTATTTGTAATCCATGTTAATGTTTTTGTCTGACAGCCTTGAAGTCATTGAAGGAGATCAGACTCTACAGGTTACTGTGTCCAGAGATAGAGGGACGTATGGTCTAGTAACTGTCTTCATCTACAGTCAACCCATTGGGGCTCGCAGGGGCTCTGACTATAGCTTCAGTGATCAGGTACAAATATTAGTAGACATTTATTGGGAGATTTAAACCAAATATAAAAAAATATAAAAATTTTTTACCTTCAAGCAAACTTGAATCTTGACTCTTATTAGACGATCCATAGCAACAAGAGTGTGATATAAACCTTGCATTGCACGGCCCATTTTAAACCCTATTCTATATCGGGCTGTTCTAACCCCTCTGTGTATTGCGCTATTTTAAGCTATGCATCAAGTTTGCTTGAAGATAAATCAAACTGTATTTATTTGATTGTACTTTCATTTTTTGTTTACATTGTCACCTTGAACATCTTTTTAGATTGATTTGGTGCGTTAACGATGCCTATAACTATTATTATTATTATTATATCAAACGCGCACCCATGGAATATGGAAAAATATAGCCCTTCTGCGTCCTATATCCAACTCGGCCTTCAGACTCACTGGATAAGGGCTGCAGAAGCTCTATAGTTTTCTGTATTTCACTTGTGCATGTGTGATAACTAATAATATTGTGCTATTGACCCTTGCACACGCGGCTTCTGTCTGCCTACAGTCTGCCCGTGGTCTGCCATTTTGAAAGCCAAATTTCATGTAAAGATTTGGTGACTGTGTAAACACAGATGGGTCACTTAAAATGTGCACTACATAGAATAATAATACACTGGTAAACTGACTCCCAGAATGGTGCAACCAAGATTTATTATCTGGGCCCAATTTCATAAAACTTGCTCAGCACAGAAGAGTATTGCTTAGCAGAAACAGGTTACCAGCCAAAATTACATAGAGTTTGTATTGTTGTGACTGGTACCCCACTCAATTTTTGCTTAGCAGAGTATTTTCTGCTTACAGGCTTTATGAAATTGGGTCCAGGTGAGTTGGATCCATAAGTATTCTTAGACCACTTGCCGTCCAATCGGAAATTGGTAAAAACAGACCGATTACATTTCCATAATTTTGTTTTGTTGCCTACAGGTTTTGACTTTTGGTGACGGAGAGACAACAAGAACCGTCAATGTTCAGATATTTGATGACGATATCGCTGAAGCTGACGAAACCTTTGAACTCATCCTAAATAATCCAACGGGCGGATTACAGCTTGGTGATCCCTCAAAAGGTAAACTCAATTCTAAGAAGTGTCTCTTATCTGTCTGAGATGTTCTGCTCATTTAGATAGTTACAAAGATTTGTTAAATGGTTTATAAGGGTATGATGCATCATTGGTTTTGGGAAGAGTTCATTCATTCCTAATATTTAGTTTTAATAAACACACCATACAATGGAACTATGAACGTTTCTTAAAATGAAAGGTTCTGGTTTTGTAGAAAGAGCAACTAATGGTTGATGATCCTTTAGTTGAGTGGGCTTATCTTGATTTAGCAAGTCTAATTATGTATCCTGTATCAGGGGACAGTTTTTTTGCACATGGACGATTGGTATCAAGTTGTCTGCTCAGAACTATAAGGTCATTAAAGGTAATTTCATATTGGTAAATGATCAAAAGGAAAAAGGTCATTAAAGAAAAATGCATACAAATTTGAAAAAGAAAAAATCAAGAAATGTATGTTTTACTTAGAGAATGAATGTTTCGTTTTGCCAAACAAATACTTTGAAGACCACTCTGGATCAATAATCCCCATTTACCAGGAGCTCCAAAATATGCAAAAGCAATTTGATGAGACCCACGCAAATTGCACTAATGACCTTATAGTTCTGAGCAGACGAAGTGTATAAATAGTAAACTGTGAGGTCAGAAATGTGGTGTTTATGAAATCTTAATGTAGAGTTAGGACGATCAGCAGGTATAATTGTTCTTGAAGTTATCTCTGAATTTATACTCTTAATATACTCTTAATGATCATAGTGACAATCAAGATCCTTGCCAGTGACGATGCGTTCGGCATCATCAACTTTGCCAGTCCAGTGGTAGTAACCGTCCGTGAACCAACCGATTCTGACACAGCGAGCAGTGTGGCCCAGTTGACTCTTGTCAGGGACCGGGGAATGTTTGGGGATATTCAAGTCCCGTTTGCTGTGGTCAACCTGGATGGGTCACGAGGGGTCGAGGACCTGACCCCGGTGGATGGATTTGTGACGATAGCAGCTGGAGAAACCACGGGGGTAAGATACGTAGTTTGTAATTTATTTCATAAATATTCTTTTACTTTTTCATAAATATTCTTTTACTTGTTCATAAATATTTATTATCTTTGTACTTTGTATTGATTCTTAATGATAATTAATGAGCAAATTGTAATGAAAACATAATCGGAACTATGTACAAAAATGATGTTTACCTGGTGTTTCCGCAGCAACCCAGCATCCTAAAGCTGTTGTCTTCATTAGACATCTTTGAAATGTCTTGGGGTCTGTTTTAAAGACATATTTGAAATGTCTTAGAGTCCGTCCAATTCTGATGTACTATTTCAGGATATAAAAATAATGATCCTTACATTTGTGTTGGCATGGTTACTGTAGGTTATTCGTATCTCAGCTACACCAGATGACATCCCAGAACTTGAGCAGCGGTATATGGTACTCCTGGCCACGCCCCAGGGCGGGGCTTCCTTGGGTGTTGACAACAATGCCACTATCGTGATTGAGGAAAATGATGCACCTTACGGCAGCCTGCAGATCTTCCCAAAAGAGTTGAGGTTAGTTATTGAATTTTAGAATATTTCATTGTAAGTCTGGCCACACCTAAGGGTGGGGCAATATTGGACGGGCTGCCGTTGGTATGACCGTACTTAGTGAACTGTTTCCAAAGTTTAGCTTTGTAAGGAATGCTTTCAGAAGAACCAATCAGAGCAGTGACTGACTCTACACTCAATTCATATACGTTTATTTTTCAATGTCATCATTAATGAACAACGAATTATAAAACATTATTACATCATATTATCAAAGAAATAATCTCGTGTTACTTACAATGTACACAAATTATGATGAATAAAGTTATCAAGGCTTACTATACAGGAGGAGGAAGACAACATTTAGGTTTGGGTGAAGCGCTGCTTTTATACCCGAACCTATTGACAGACAAACGAAGACAGGACAAAGGACTAAGACAGACAAAGACACAAGACAACTTACTATGTACTACAGCAAATAAGGAAGACAACCATAACTAAATACGTCTTTAACCACCTCCACCCTCAGATTAGTTATTAGCATGAGTATGCATTGAAAATGTGCTTTTTCAGACGTTGAATAAATATTGGGAGAGAACGTGACTTTTTTATGGGGTCTTTTAGGTCGTTCCAGAAAGTAACACCACGTTGGACAGGGCCATTTTTATATAATGATGTTCTATTAAAACAGACGAAGATATTTTTCTTAGAAGTATTTCGGGTATTATATGAATGAATGTTTGACGCTAACAGAAAGCATGAGTTAAAACACAGTGGCAATGCATTATTCATATACCTGAACATAAATTTGCCTAAGCTTAAGTTATATAAATCTGCCAGTTTTAGCACTTTAAGTTTTAGAAATAACGGAGCAGTATGATCACAATACCCAACGTTACATATTATGCGCATAGCTCGCTTTTGTAAAGTAAAGAGTCTATTACATTGACTTAAAGAACCACCCCAGGTAAGTATAGAATAATTTAAATAGGGAAGTACAAGTGAGTTGTAAAGTGTTAATAACACAGTACTTGGTATAAAGAATTTTAAACGATTCATTATACCAATATTTTTTGATATTTTGCTCGAAACATTGTTGATATGACCTTTCCAAGTAAGGTTTTCATCAATTTGTATACCTAGAAATTTAGTACTGTTTACTTGCTTAAGGCTGGTGCCATTCAACACCAAGGGGACACAACGGGTATACTTACGGGATCTCGAACAAAAAATAATATAGTTTGATTTAAGAATATTAACACAGAGTTTGTTGCTTAAAAGCCAATCACCTATCTTTACAAGTTCAACGTTAAGTTTATGAACAGCTTCGTCAACATTGTTATGGCTATAGACAAGACTGGTATCATCAGCAAATAAGCAAAATGATAAAATATTTGATGTATTACAAATGTCGTTTATATAAATTATAAATAATAAAGGACCTAAGACTGATCCTTGAGGAACTCCACAAGTAATATCTAGATTCGATGAACTAACATAATTAAAGCTGACAAATTGTTTTCTATTTGATAAATAACTTTTGATCCAGTCCAAGGCTTTGCCACGAATACCATAATGGTCAAGTTTGTTAAGTAAAATGTCATGATTAATCGTGTCAAAAGCCTTGGACAGGTCCAGAAAAATACCGATCGAGAAGTTTTTATCATCGATAGCTTTCTGCAATTTGTTGACGACATAAGATGTAGCTAGTTCGGTGGAGCGATTCTCTCTGAATCCAAATTGAAATTCCGAAATTAAGTTGTGTTTGTTAACAAACGTTATTAATCGCTTAAATACAAGTTTCTCAAAGACCTTTGAGAAAAATGTGAGAATTGTTATTGGTCTGAAGTTGCCGAGATCATGTTTATTGCCCCCTTTATGTATCGGTATAACTTTACCTGTCTTTAGTCCATCCGGGAAAATACCCGAGGATAAAGAGTTGTTAAATATTTCGGCTAGTGGTTTAGCAAGTCCGTATCTAGCATGTTTAATAACGGTACCATTCAGGCCATCAGACCCAGGTGCCTTACCACAAGGTATTCCGTTAAAGATGTCTACTACTTCCTCTTGTGTAATTGGACAAAAGAAAATGGAGTGCGAGCACTTGTCATTGAGAAACGATACAAATGAAGTGTTACTAGGAGGTAGCTTGTTAGCCAGCTTAGTACCTATGTTAACAAAATACGTATTAAATGCATTGGCAATGTCATTGTTGTTATCTATTGTTACTCCGTCCTGCACAAAGTGTGAGGGGTTGAGCTTTGGTCTGCCCTTGTTCAGTAAGGTGTTAATAACATTCCAGGTTCCTTTAGCATTACCCTGCTCTTGATTAAACTTGTTGTTAAAGTAATTTTTCTTAGATGTTCTAATCAAGCTATTTAGTTTATTTTTATAAAGAGTATAAATTGATTTGTTGGGAGGAGTAGGTTTTTGAAGAAACTTTTTATAAAGAACATTTTTCCTAATAATTGACGTATATATTCCATTTGATAACCATGGCGACTTACAATGGTCGTACCGGCATTTAACCTCTTGTAGCGGGAAATGCCTGTCATAAAGTTTAAGAACATATTCTATGAAGGCCATATACAACTCATTGGTGTCATTTACAGATGCAATAAAATCCCACTGTGTTTCATTTATATCATTAACAAAACGTTGAATATTATTGCTATTAAAGATACGTTTGTTAAATATACGCTTACCAATTACATTTTCTTTTAATTTGTCAAGAATCAAAAAAACTGGTAAATGATCACTAATGTCAGTTGTTAGGACACCGGCAGTAAGATTCAATAAATCATTAGTAAAAATGTTATCGATTAAGGTAGCACTACCAGCAGTAATTCTCGTTGGCTTAGTTATTGTTGGATAAAAAGAATGGGAAGATAAAATATCAACAAAGTTTTGTACGGAACTGTCTGTTTCGCAATGCAATAAATTGATATTAAAATCGCCCATAATATAGCACTTTTTGTTTTGATTATTTATGGTTCCCAAAATATCATTAATTTGATCAGTAAAATTTACAAATAAAGAATTTGGTGGTCTGTAAATAACTCCGACAATGATATTAGTAGAATGCTCATTAATAATTTCAATAAAGCATGATTCAATTTCAGTATTATTAATACATAACTCAGTTCGAGTTTTATAAACCATATTATGTTTAACATATAGTGCTACTCCACCACCCTTTTTGTTCTGTCTACATGACCCTTCAAGTGAAAAACCTGGAATTTGTATCAGTGGATCGTTAATATCAGATAGCCACGTTTCAGATATTCCAATTACAGAAAAACTGTTTTGTAAAAGGTTTAAGTAATCCACAATGTTTGATATATTTTTAGATAGACTGCGGGAATTAAAATGTAACAGTTTCGTATGAGCATTCAAATGGAAATCATTTAAGAATTTATCTTGATCGTAATAATCACAAGAAATGACAGGTGATTCAAAATTCAGGTCTGGATCAATATCAGGGTTCAAAGCAGTATCAGATGTTGTTTCATTCATCCGTGATTTTGTTCAGTAATGAGTCTGAATGGAAACGCTTGACTAATCTAATAGTTACATAACGCAAGCCAGCGTGTTGAATAGAAATTTGGTTGACAAAAGTTGCAAGGGGAAATGGAGCACACAGCAATACATTTTCATGGTTGCAAAAGTAAATGTTAACAGTTGCCATAGTACATATAAACAACACAAACAGAAAGAAATTGAGACACAAACTACACAAACCAAAAACATCACACACACAAAAAAATAAACAAGTAAAGAAAACAAATAATATAAGAAGGCGAAAGGAGAAACGGAAATATTAGAAGAGTCACTGGGGTACTTATAAAAAGGGTAAAAGTAAAACCTTTACACAATTAACAAGCAAAATAGATATTAACACACGACAGATGAAATGGGGATGGACTAATAAAACCTGCAAAATGAATTCGTATACCAGGATCCCACAGACATGTAGCTTTGAGAGAAATCAACAACACGGGAAATAACAAGGCGCAAAATAAATATATTAATAATAAAAATGCAAAGAAAAACATAATAGTTGGGTGACAAAAGTCTTCAGGAATGTTCATGATAAGCAGTTTATGGAAGGGATGAGCATGGATGGTATGATGTGGAGCAAAGAAACCCGGATGAAACCTCTGAACTCCTATAAATAGACCAACATGTCTTACACTCTTCAGTCTCCTGACGATGACTAGAGCAAGCTAGTCGAAACGTTGAGACCAATTAAGAACTCACTCCGCGGCAGTGTAGTTAATAACGAGAAGTCTCCCGAATTCCAAATAATCTACTCTGCGGCAGTAGAATAAATAGCAAGACAAGTTCTCAAAGAACAAAATCTACCTAGCAAGTAGATATACACATGGTGTTACCGCAAACCAAACATACATCGATACCTCACCGTGCAATGCCTCAAATCCCATATACGAATGCATTATTATTATTATCCTTATTCTTGATTTTCTCAGGCAAGATTCGTTAGAGGTTGAAGAGTCCAATGAAACTGTCTACTTCACTGTAGAAAGATCAGGTGGTACCATAGGAAGCATCACAGTAGACTGGCAAACAGTCCCTGATACTGCCACTTCAGCTGGTAAGAAATCTCTCTTGTTTGTCTGAAAGATGTACCAAGAAAAGAACAACACATGAATACATTAGGGGTGTCACCACATCCAGCCCTTTCTCCTCGATATTTAAAGGTTAATGAATGGAAAACAATTTAGGGAATGGGTAGAAAATAATGGAATGGAACAAACTTTGTGGATGAGGATCCATTGAGGGAGGATGAGGGCTGGTGTTAGGCTGTCCCTATCCAGCCATTAAAATGAAGTAAACATTCTTTGTAAAAACTTCTTTGAAAGGTTATAACTGTTTGATAACTCTGTGTGAAAAACTTGTTTGAAAAGTCTTTGTGAAAAATACATGTGTAAAATTTGTGAAACTAATATGAGTCTTGTTTGCTGTTTTTTATTTTTGTTTGTAAACAGAGGGTGATTCCTTGACCCTAGCCACTGTTCAGACTATACCAGGACGCTCTGTTCGTAGTTGGTGTTCATTCACTGTTGGTCAAGATGTTTACCTTGTTAAGGTCAGCGGTGAACGAACTGGTCAGCTCTTGTCTACAGTAGGCAGTGATGGCTCAGATGGGGTGGATGATGGGGCAAAGACGGTATTGTACAGATGGCAGGGCCAGTTTGTTCCAATACAGGTATGTAATGTAATATTTGTATATCAGAATCCGTCTTGTAATGAAACCTTGAGATAAGGATGATATTTGCGGTAGCACCATGTAAATGTGTCTTTTGAGGAATGTGGGTTTTTTCCTTGTATTGCACAAAGCGAAGATTTAAGTCTAATTGAAACAGGAACCTTCAAGAAGTCTGTAGGTTTGAAGAATGTATTGCGAAGGAAATAAAAAGAACTGTTCAGTTTTAGACACTTTTTTGAGGAGTGTGTGGGGTTCTTAAATATCTGGTCTTAAAAAAAAAAAATGTTAAATGTGTATTGTGAAGCAAGTCAGTGGTTTTTGAAGCTTAGCATGTGTAAATCTGTTTTGGGAAGAGTGTTGGCCCTGAAAAGAGCCGGTGTGGTCTCAACGCTTCAAACAGTGTACTCTACTCATCTTCACTAGAATAAAGACGAGTCTTTTATATTTTTCAAACATCAAGACCATACCTATGACTCTTTTCAGAGCCAATACTCCTCCCATAAGAGATTTATACATACTTGTACCCGCAAGTTTACTAGTATTTGATACTTCTTATTTTGATTGTCCTGTACTCTATTTGTTCTTTATGTTTGTTATCGGTTGATAATGACTTTCTTATTTGTTTCTCTTTTTTCAACCTTTGATGTTCACTTTGTTCAACCTTTGTGGATACTTTTTATTTTAACAGACGATTGAGACAGATGGAGGGGTGGCATGTTCCTCCTATACTAGTCAGGATTCTACATTCTTAGTCATTGCCAATCATGGCAGTATTGGACGCTATGAAGCTATGTCTAGAGTTTACAACGTCAATCAAGATGGAACTCTCATTGTGGTATGTCATATAATAATTGAAAGCATGGTTACTTATTGACCAGGTGCCAATTTGATAGAGCCGCTTAACGGTAAGCAAATATTTCTGCTTGCTGTAGCAGAAAAATTTGCATATGCGCAAGTGTATTTTACAGGTTAGCAGAACATTATGCACCCAGCTTGCATGTTCACCATGAATTTGCATTGTTACATCAGTCACTTGCTTACAGTAAGTGCCGGAAGGTTAGCGTATCTTTTCCTGTGCTTACAGTTTTAACAGCGCTATGAAACAGAAATCGCACAGTAAGCACAACCATGGCTGTTAAGTAGCTCTTAGAAACTGGGTCTTGAAATTACTTTCAAACTATCTAGCTTTCAAAAAGCATATCTTAAACCATCTATAAATTGTCATGAGGTAATAAAATGCTTGGTGCTCGGCAGAGGGACATAAACCAAGTATTCCTGGCAGAATGTGGGAAGTAATGTATTGTCCAAAAAATGGGGCCCAATTTTATAAACCCTGTAAGCACAAAAACTTGCTAAGCACAGAAAAACTTTGCTTAGCAGAAATAGGTTACCTGCCAACATTCCATAAAGCTAACATTGTTGCGACTGGTGCCCCACTCATTTTTTACTAAGCAAAGACAATTTCCAAGCAGTATTTTTTGCTAAAAAGCTTTATGAGATAGTGAGAAATCACGTTGATAAGTCTGGTAGTTTTTCAGACGTTGATAATAGTGATTGTAATTTAAATTCAGCACAGGAACAGAAGGACATAACTTGAGTGTAATTCTAGAAACGCGAGTACGCAGGTCTTCAAGAAACACTGGAACTCAAAACACACTATCCCAACCACCATTACCCATTATGAAATATGGTGGGACACAATACTGTGACTCTTATTGGGTAGATTTCAGGGTACACCCAAATCAAACAGCCCACTCCTACTGTCCACCATAGCTCAAAAAGGATAATGGTATAGTCACTTACCTCATTCGAAAGATTTCAAACTAGCTTTCTTCCTGGATCTTGGAATTTGTAGCTGTAACAGGTTAGGAGTGTACTTTTCAATGGGGTTTTATTCGTATTTATTGTCATTTTTTGTTGTAATTTTGAACCTGTTTTGCTTTAGATGCAAGACATTGCCACTCAGGGTGCCACGGATGCAACCTTCTTCAACATCGGCTCCGATACCTTCCTGATCATCACTAATGAATTGACTAACGACCAACAAACCAAGACCAACTCACCCGTCTTACTCTGGACTGGGGTTCAGTTTGTGGCAGTAGCTAGCTTGGCCTCTACCGGAGCGACTGGAGTTAAGGAGTTTAGCATTAATGGGGATCAGTATGTAGCTGTTGCTAACTACTATGACTCAACCCAAGCTAGCTTTGAAATCAAGTGAGTAATTTCCAGGATTCCTGCCCAACTTTTGTTTTGATGACTGTTTTTCAAATAAAAATTAGGTAGATGTGTGTGTTTAATCTACAACTTGTATAGCAGATTTGTATACACAGGCTATCTTATGCAATATTTGAATTACTTGGGCTGAGCTAATTAGTGAAGCCATTTTATTGGGGCGCCTATGGGTTATGGTTTTGGAACTGCGTTTATTTGCTGAGAATAAGAGCTTCTAAATAACACCTAATTTTAGTAGGCCTTTTGACCCATTTCATAGCACGCAGCCCACTCACACACGCCCATCTTGTATGCCGTTTTGGGGGTCAGAATGCACGCATAGGAATTGAGCCCCAGAATGGCCGAAACTGTAGTTGCATATTTTGCAGAGATAGAGCCTGAGTCATGCAAGGAGACAGTAAGGCTTATAGAATACAAAAAATAGTTCTTGGCCTGATGTTTTGACCCCAGCAAAGTCTTTCTTGAAAGCTAAAATGAATGTTAAGAGTGCTGTAGACTGTGAAGACATCACATCAGATTTATATCATTTCAGATTGTTCGGTAGCCTTAACTTCTTGTGCAATTTCAGTACTCCCAAACATTCATGAACACGGCCCAATTTCATGGCTCTGCTTACCGCCGAATTCTGCGCTTTCAATCACCATTCTCCGCTTACCGAGCAAGCGCCAAATTTCTGCGCTAGCTGTGTAATCGTAGAATGCCTAGTAACGTGGACTATGCAAGCGCACAAGCAAAAGTTCCCTGCTAACCCGTGAAATACACTTGACGTAAGCGCGGAATTCCCTGCTTCAGTAAGCGCTGATTCTTTGCTTACGGTAAGCAGAGCCTTGAAATTGGGCTGTGTAATAATGTGCCCAGGTTGTGTATGGTGGCATAACTGTGCACAGGGTTCAATTTCATAGAGCTGCCTAAGCAGAAAATAATGCTTAAAATGTTTTGCTAAAGCAAAAGTAAGCAGGATACCAGTTACAAATTGTACATGTGGCATGGTATTTTGGCTGGTAACCTGATTCTGGTAAGCATAATTTGGTTGTGCTTAGCTACTTTTTGCACTTAAGCAGCTCGATGAAAATGGGCCCTGGTGCATTGAAAACATATTACAAGCCTGCACAATTTATCTATCACTTCAAACCATAGTGGATGATAGTGAATGGTCAGACAGTTAGAAAAGACAAGAATATTTGATCTTCATTTCAGATCTGTTGTGTACAAGTGGGTGAGTGGATCACTCAGTGAGGAGCAGCAGTTAGACACCCTAGGAGCCACCGATGTGGACTCCTTTAGTATCGGTACAGCAACCTACCTAGTATTTGCTAACAGTAGAGGTAATGGTAAGTGTGCTACATTCAAATTTATCAAATTTTAGCTGTTAATAAAGTGATAAATCAAGTTCTGACACTAGAACAAACTGAAATAAGTATGTAAATATGTCCAAATGGTCCTTGTATATTGTAATGTTTCATTGGAAAGAGATAATCTTTATTTCTTGCTTTTCCCGTTGATTTGTAGACAAGCAGTGGATCTAACAAACTGGAAACCTGATCTCTGTAAACCAAGAGTTTGTTCTTAAACTATAAGGAAAGATAATTTTGTACATTGATTTGAATAATTCTAGATGGCTCATCAAGTGTGGACTCCTATGTCTACCGTTGGAACCCATCGACAAGCAGCTTCATCTTCCATCAAGCAATCCCCACCCAAGGGGCCCAGTCTATCACCACATTCCTCACCCCTGATGACACCAGATACCTAGCGATTGCCAACGCTGATGGTGACTCCCAGATCCGATTCTGGGAGCCCTTCACTGCACTGTTCATGGAGTCTTTAACGACAGCCCCTGCTTATGACATAACACCTCTATCCATCACTGAGTATAGCGGTCAAGAGGTCGTGATGTTAGCATCTGCTTATTTGGAAAGTGGGGTTTCGATGGTGGATTCTGAAATCGCTTTGATGACTTCCGTTTCCTCAACTTCGGACTTTGTTCCAAGGTTTGCAATTTCCTTCTTCAAGTGTACTAGTGATTTTGTTTCGTGTAAAGTATTTGATAGTTAACATTTTCTCACTGTACTGATTAGAGTTGACATTATCCCTTATCCCTCAATGGATGAGCTAATCCCTTAATCATAGATGAACTTAATCATAGATGAGCTAATCCCCTAATCATCAATAAACTAATCCTTCAATCATAGATGAACTAATCCCTTAATCATAGTCTTAACTCAATCTTTCAATTGATTTCTTCAATCATTCAGATCGGGAAGATTAACCTTTAATCCTGAGGATACAGCTTTGACCGTTGCAGTGATGATACTGAATGATGACCGGCCAGAAGATGATGAGCAGTTCAGTATCATCCTGAGTAATCCGTCCGGGGGAGCTGAGTTAGGGAAACAGAACTCCATCCAAGTCGGCATCCTATCCAATGACGACGCTCATGGAGTTATATCATTTGCACAGGTCTGTTACATTAACATCTTTCGCTACTGATGAATCCGAAATTAATCAATTTATCGCAATTTTGGTTGATGATATTTTTTTCTAGCAATGTATTTTCTTTGTTTTTCCAGGTCCTGCTTGGGAAAGCAAGGGTGATCTGGATGGGAATAATGAAACGTTGACTTATAATATTGTTATTTTTATGATGTCATATTTAGGACTCTCTGTTTTTACAAGCCACGGAGCGAGCTACAGACACGGCTGTTATACTGACTCTACAGAGACAGCAAGGCACTGCGGGTGTCGTTGTCGTTGCATGGCAAGCTAACGGGGAGCATGACGGAAATGAAATCAGACCCACATCTGGAATGGTGAGTATCTGTAGTGTGTTTCGAACATGAACTAATGACAGGAGAACTTGGTAATGACTGCATGTTCTTGAATGTAGAAGGTTGTGGGTTTGAATCCTACCTGAGGTTTATGTGGATTGTTAATGTGCAATACACAATAACTGATAATGTGTTTTCCTAAAGTAACACTTCTGTCAAAGCCAGGAATTGAACCTGCTAATATTTACATCAACTATTATTATTATTATTGTTATCTATTCGACCACAACAATACAAATACAAAAAACACCAGGAAAATCTAAGAACTAGAAAACCAAACCGGAAACAACAAAGCTAGAAACATTGTCCTTTCCCAAGAAACATACAGAATAGCAAAGTACAAAAAAAGATGATGACAGGAGGGCAACATGAAAAGCATGGATAACAGCAGAATTATTATCATGTGGAGATTGAAAAATAAGTGTATGAAGGGAGCATGCAAGTACGAGATGTCAATCTGGGAAGGACACAAGAAAAATGCCAAACAAAAGGACCAAATACGGGTCAGGTAAATTTAAAAAAATAAGCTAAATTACTGTTGCTTAGAATACAGTAGAAAACAATCCTAACAGGTAAACTGTTTCAGGAAATATACTGTATCAAAAAATTGTGTTTTCAGGTGGAATTTGCCGATGGTGTTGACACCGCCGCCATTGTCATCACCGTAACAGCTGACTCTTTCCCAGAGCTTGATGAAACCTCCACCATTCAACTAACGAGTATAGTCAACCCCGGCACCACTCACCCTAATCGTGGGGCTAGGATCAGTGAGGTAGACAACACGGCATCGTTGACCGTCCTAGCAAATGATTCCCCTCACGGTGTATTTGCATGGACTCTGAATTCGTTGTTTAGCGTGGTGAATGAACCGGAGGGATCACAGCCATCAGGGACTGTGGTTCTACATGTGCTTAGGGAACAGGGTTCCATGGGGGCAGTCAATATCAGATACAGGTAAGAGAGTGTTAGTGGTTAGTTGTATATATCTCGCTAGTAGAAGAACAAGTGACTAGCACTGTGACCTGTAGGCCTGAAGATGCATGCGAAGAGAAGATGATGAATTGTTGTACCGGTGCAAAAACGCTGTATCTCTATTTTGCAAAAAACGTTGTAGCCTTGCGCGAAAATGCTCTGTGCAAATACGTCTTGTCTTGGGGCTTACTTGTTTTGTTTATACATCAAGGCTTTTAAGGTGAGATATGTTTTGACAATTTCAAACTCGCGCATAACGTAAGTTTTATTTTAGGAGAAATGATGTCGTAGCACTGACACAACAAGGTTAACTTCAGTTTCAGATGTTGGAGGAAATCCCCTATTGGGGGAATCCTCGTGATAAAGATATGGACTGGAACTCTTTAAGGCTTTGGTATGAGGTGGGATTCGAAACAGTTGTCCAAAACCAGATTTCTGATGCTTCTGTCCAGTGTAGTGGTGTAATTATGGAATTGCACTTCACAGTGATATGTAGTTAATAATACAATATGAACACATTGGATTTCCAGAGTAAAAAAATTGTCAATATTTAGTACGGTTCCTTCATATAACTTATATCTTTGTTTATTTTGCAGGACATCCAGAGCATCTGAGATGCCTGCCTTGAAACAAGCTGAGCCGAATCGAGACTTTGTGTCTCAAGACAGCTTTGTAAGAATGGAGGATGGAGTTACTTCAGCATCATTGACTATCACCATCCTCCCAGTAAGTAGTGTCCAAATTGTCTTCAAATTTTTTATATATTTTTAGGCTATTACATTTGAAACAAAAAAGTTGCATCCTTTGAAGGTGATCCCTTGGCTGTCGTTTCCAAGGTTGTTTGTAAATTTGAGTGTGATTCCTGGCTACACGGGAGCTAACGGTTGTAGGGCTTCTGACTGGCACCCCCAAACAATGATATTGACAAAATAGGGAGACCCCCAAACATAGGGCTATATAGCTCAGTTGGTAGAGTGGCGGCGCATTAAACTAGAGGTCTTATCAAATCCCACTCCAGTAAATTGGTTTTTGTTCAAACCCAAATAATATTAGGTTGAACAAAGAAAATTTGTGTCCCTATTTTGTCAATATCTTTGTTTTGGGGTGTCAGTCAGAAGCCACCCAAAACTATTTAAAACTTTCAAACTAATTTCCCTTATGGCTTATTTTGAGAAAATATATAAATTTTAAGTTTAACACCGAAATTCTCCTGACCATGAAATGCCTTGTTTGGCTTGGTAGTAACGTTTTCATGCTCCCCATTGTTTTGTTTATTACATCATAGCATATCATTGTTTAAAGATGAACATTTTGGACGTATTGCAGGATACTGATTCTGAAGGACCTGAGACATTCTTTGTCAACTTGACCTCTGTTGACCTCATCACTGGTACTCCTGTCGGTGGAGCGGCACCCAGCATCAAGAATGATCAAGACTGGGCTCAGATTACGATCACACAGAACGATAACGCAAATGGGATCTTGGAGCTGAATGCAACCAAGGTTAGGATCAAGAAATATTTGGAAATAAATTGTAGGGGAAAATAAAATACTAATGAGTAATAAATTTGACATTTGGTGCCAGATGTTTTAACAACCAATTTGCACATTTTTTGTTGTTTCAAATTTACAATTCTATGTACAGGATTGGAACAAATGCTCTCTTCTAAAAATAAATTATACTTAATGTTGCAATTAATAAATAGCCGTTTCTGTTTCTGTTCAATTCAGCATAATGCAAAATTATTGAAAGAGAAAGTAACAAATGAGTTTGTCCATTGTTGCCAAACATATCGTGAGTCGGGCATTTTTTGCCTTTTTACAGTTTCAAGAATTTCAACAAAAATGGAATGAATGATCTCTCCCATTAATGAGCGATATTGTACGTTTCACTAGGATGAGTAAATGAATTGCTGTTAATTTTGTGTAGAATTCTGCCGGGGATGTTGAAGTTTACGAAGGCTCTGGGACCAGTGGTGTATTAAGTCTACCAGTGAAGCGTACAGCTGGAGGGTTTGGTCAAGTTGGAGTCAACTGGCTAGCTACGACGGTGTCTGCCAGCACGGCTGACTTCTCACCTCTCTCAGGAAATGTCACATTCATCGAAGGACAGGTAAAAACTTTGGTCACATTTATGTCGGAATTAAAACCGGTAACAACATTTAGGAGTTCTTACACCACTGGTTGCTGTCAGAATTACTTGGTAGAGAGCAAATTATGTGGTGCTACTGCAAAACAAAGTTTGTTTTGTAAACTGGTAAATTGTTAACATTCTGTGACATATTTCTTAGGTGTTAACATTTCAGTATTTTTTTTAGAAAATAGAACTAGCTGTTGTAAACTGCTTTCCAACCTCTTGTGGTTAAACCAGCCCCTTCCATCTACCCCCCCTCCTTCATCTCCTTCATTAATCATCTTTTGCTTTTTCTGTGTACTTTCTGCCACTCCCTCTTCTCGTGTTTTTCCACCAGACTGCTTCTGTTACACTAGTATAGATAGTTCCCAGTAGACGCCATCTTTACGGGCAAATCGCATTTTGGCTTGCAGGCGCGTCAAGCGCTCAAATTGTTAACGCAGCCGCGTCGTTCACTAACCAATCATGCAATGAGTTTTGTGAAATGTGCGCGTGCTGCACGCCGTTCTCACGCGTAACGCATGACTGTGTGTTCCAAACTGCCCGTAAAGATGGCCGACTTACGTCATATTGCAACCTATCTATACCCATTTAAGTGTGCTGTGTTGTCATTTAGCCTTCGAGAAAGTCTTTGCTTCGGTCAACTTAAAACATGTTAACAGTAACTTTTTTTTCTACATAATTCTACAGGAAAATAAAGGGGTAACCAACCAAAGAGACCTATGGTATATATTGTGGTTAAAACCTAACAGAGTCTTTCTCAAAAGGTTGAAACATAAGGCCGTGACAACTTTTTGTATTTCAAGTGATATGGAAAACATTTTTTTTTCTGTGTGTCCTAATACAGTTTTAATTTATATTTGACAAATCTATTTTATTATTATTTTTTTCTTTGTTTTTCTTCACAGAAAGAGGCTTTTATTGAGATTTCAATAATTGATGACACAATCTACGAGAATGATGAGGTAAGTGAATCATGATGTCATAATGACAATATGATAATTACCATATGAACTCTCAATAGGCCATTTTCTGTTCAATTTGTAAACGAATCAAGCACAATAGCCGTCTTGGTCACAAGTTAACTCATTCATCAGACTGAACACATGGTTTGAGGCAACCTTGCATCTTTCTCCCTCAACAGTGGTCCACTGGCCGAATGCAAATTAAAACATCTAAGGATCTGTTTAAATTCTCTCCAAGTAATGTCGCTGGCTGGCTTGTTCAGTGTTGAAAAACATCCCTGTTCAATATGAAATATGACCAGTGAAAAAGCTTACTTACTTTTGAAATGACAAGCTAACTGGTCCCCCTGGCTAGTCACTGAAGAAGTTGAAGGCAGACCCTACCAGGTACCCTAGCACTGTACATTTTTATTGAATACCATCACTTACAGCCGTCACCAAAGCACTGAACAAAATGTACTATTATATGTTTTTCTATTTGGTTTGTTTCCAAAGCGCTTTACTGTATCTCTCCACAATCCAACTGGTGGTGCTGTCCTCGGTGCAGAGACATCGGTCATTATTAAAATCCTAAAGAACGACTCACCAAAAGGACTCTTTGGTTTCCTGTACACTCAGGTAAGGCACTGAGGGAAATTCTGTATTCCCAAACCCCTCCCCCCCCCCCCCCCCCATTGCCACCAGCGAGCACATGGTGCGTATCATACATCAGTAAAGAACAGACACTTATAGCGTATTGTTCTTTCTTGTGATACAAGAATTGCCGAGCAGTCTAGTTCACCGGACCCAAGCTCTGGTGTTGTCAGCAGCAGAGTGTGGGTTGGATACCTGTTCATGACACTTGTGCCCTTGAGCAAGGCACTTAACCATAACTGCTTTGTGAAAAAGTAGGGAAGGTAATGCATTCTACCAGCCAGGCTTCTAGTGGATGATACCCATGCCTACATCCTTACATACTGTGAAGGGGGGTAACCCTGTTTCAGCCCCAGGAGTAGGTGGCAACGTGCCCCTGGTGGAAGTTGATTTGGTTTGACAGCCCAAATCAGTTAAGTGTAGCCCTTACTTGAGTTTGCCAACCGCGGCCTTGTGATGTTAGGAGATCTCTCATAAATTTTGTGTAAAAAAGTATTAGTAAAGATAAGATAAGATGTCATTTTTGGAATTGCTCTTTTTTATCTTGATCTGTTGTATTCTCAGGAGACTGTGATGGAATCATTGAGTCCATCAGACCCTAATGGCCAAGTGACGTTAATCGTTGAGAGAAGTCAAGGAACGCAGAGTACGGTTGTAGTAGACTGGGCTTTAGAGCCTCTTGGCAGTATGGACTTATCACCAACGCAGGGATCTCTCACATTCCAAGAGGTAAGTCTACATCATTCTAGCTAGGTATCTACAACCTCTTCAAATCCTGGCCAGGGCCCAATTTCATAGAGCTGCTTAAGCACAACAAGTAGCTAAGCACAACAAAATTATGCTTACCAGAATAAGGTTACCGGCCAAACTACCATGTCACATGTACAATTTGTGACTGGTATCCTGCTCATTTCTGCTTGTCAAAAAATTGTTAAGCAATATTTTTTGCTTAAGCAACTCTATGAAATTGGGCCCTGGTCAGTCAAGACACTTGTATCTCTGAGCAAGGCATTTTATCATAATTGCTTCTCTCCATCCAGGAGAACAAATGGGTACCGGTGACAGGTGGGGAGTAACCTGCGATGGACTGGCAACCTGTCCAGGGGGAATACAAATATTCTCAGTTGTTGAATTTGTCCCAGTCTTAAACTTTGCTATCTCTGATTATTTGCTCTGGCTGGTATTTTCGTTCTGGCCCGGTTCCTAAGAATTTCGATTTTGATTATTCCATACAAAAATATTGCTTACAGTCAATAGTACGTGAGTAGAAACACACAGTTGAGGAAAAGTGTTTATAAACTAAGGAGTGACCATTTATTCCATGTTAGCCTAGCTCCTCTAACATTTATGCCCAATTGGGTATTGATTTCTACGTTACAGGGTGCCACTAGGCGTACTTTTACCCTAAGAGCAACCCAGGATGATGTGTTGGAGGGAGAGGAGAGGTACACTCTGAGTATCATATCAGCAACTGATGATGCAGAAATCTCTCCCGTCTTTGGTGAGTTCTCAGTAACAAAATATTTTAGTTTTTATAGAACAATATCTTGAGTTTACAGAGCAAACCATTCAGCCGTGTCTGGTTTTAATCAAACTCAATCTTTTGATTTTAAAATCAATGATGAGATTTTCTTGAAAATTTTTGTGATGTGTAGGTACAACTACTATCGTGATACAACCAGATGACGGGTCATCGGGGGTCATCTCTATCCTATCTCCATCTAGATACGTCCTGATAAGTGAACCAATGGATGATAATGATGGCACAGCTTTGATACAGTAAGTACACAGATAGACAGATAGATCGATGGACAGACAGTCTGTGGGGGGAGGTTGGACAAACAGAGTGGTAGATGGGCGAAGGCAGGGTATTAATGAGTCAGGGGTCCTATCTATCCTGTCTCGTCAATATCTTACAGACAGACAGATAGTGAGGGAAGATTGGACAAACAAACTGATATAGGAGCAGGTGTACTCTCTACTATTGAGATGGTTCAGTCACATCTGTGCAATTGCTCTTGTGTGCAATAACAAAAATCTATCTTACCTTTTAGGTAAAACAATTTGTGTTTCAAAAATTTATGAAATGACGCTGTTCTGAAACAACTTTTTGGCGACCATCATAGTTATGTATTTATTTTCATTATGATTTAGTAAATAATGCAAGCTTGTTAATATTCGATTAGACTGCATCTTAACGAGCATTGTTGACTTTTTTGTTACAGGTTGACACGAGGGGCAGGAGTCTTTGGTAAAGTTACAGTGAATTGGCAGCTGATCCCTCGAGACACATCAACATTCAGCCAGACATCAGGCATGGTGGTATTTGAGGATTTACAACAAGATGCAACTATTAATCTCCAGGTAATGTTGCAGTCATACACTTATGCAGAGCTGCCAACCCTTCCCTGATTCTGCAGAAAGTTCCCTGAAAATAAACCAATCTTTCCATGTTCTGTTGAACAAATTTGAAAATCTTCCTGATTATGGAAACTTTGTCTCAATTTTGTTGAATGTAGTTCTAAATATCCTCTTGATTGTTGTACAAAATCTCCCTGATTGCAAGATGCAAATATTGGCAGCTCTCTGTTGATCTTTAGCATAGCATCATTACTGAGGAATCAGCTAACCCAAAGCTCTTAGACTTCTGTACAAGTGGCTATTGTTTGGATTTGCAAAAACATGATCACTGGTAGGAATGTGATTTGCGTCATTGACTCGAATAGAATTTAGAACTGTTATATTTGTATTCACAAATCCAAAAAATATTTCCATTTTAATTTCTTTTATTACTTAAAGGAATTGCTGTCATGGAATGAAGTGATTTGGTGATGATACCACCATCTTAGTCATGTTCCCTATAACCATTACATAATAACAGCAATTGTTCTTATGAGAGGCTAAGAGGTACCAGACTATTTTTCCATACAGCCTCAGTTTGGTTCAGTGATTTTGTATGAGAGGAAATCAAAATGGCTGTACTACGATGAGGGTTTATTATTGAAGAGTACCTCGTGTTCTTTTACAGACCATTGATGATTCTATCCCTGAGACCAAGCAGACTTACGTCCTCCAGCTTTCATCAGTCACAGGAGGTGCAAGTATCGACCCTGACTCCACCGTCAATCAAGCAACCGTCATTGTCATCGCTAGCGATAACCCTCATGGGATATTTGAGTTCACTGGTCCCCTGGAGGTGACGATCAGTGAAGACTTGCCCCAGGTCAGAAGGAGTTTTAAAAACACTTGGACAAAATCTTGGAGTTTGTGAAGATCTTTCAAGTTACATAAAACACATACAAAATTCTGGGCCAAAATACATAGTGCAGTTTAGCAAATAATTCTGAGCGTAAAGTTTACTTGCTCATCTAAAATATTTATAACTACCATGTATGTTCTCTCTATCTAGTAAGGTTTGTGGTAACATCATGTACACCAAAAACTCTTATGAGGTGTGATTTTTCTGGTGTAATAACTCAACGTTTCGATCAGTATTCTCTGATGGTCTTCAGAAGAAAGCTTAAAGATGTGTGTTTTTATGTGATATAATTCTTAGATTTAGGGAACTTTAATTTGGGTGGTTGGGTTTGGTGTAGAGGTATCTTTCTTTGCCTTACACCTCTCAGACCTTGGTTCGAATCCTGCTGGGGGCACTATGTGGATTTTCAGTCCCTGCCTGATTACGTGGGTTTTCCCTGGAATAATTCTCTGGGGTTTTCCTCCCACATCTAAAACTGAAACTTCCTTCTTTGTCTTCTCTCCATGGGGTTCTTGGCTAGTATAGTGATTTCTGAGAGTCATTGGCTTCACAACCAGAATTAATAAATGAAATGAGATTTGTAGGCAGTAAAGATTAACAACATGGTTGATTTTATAAGATGTTAATTTTTTATTTTATTTATTATTTATTATTAGTTTTTTAAATAGATATTATTTTTTTATTTTTTTAAATTGATGTTATTTTTGGTTGATTTTGTTTTTCAATTTGTAGGCAAGCTTGGAGGTTGTACGTAATGCTGGAATAACCGGCTCTGTGAAAGTGACCTACACAACCAAACAGATCTCAGCTCAACCTGGTGAAGACTATGTAGAGGATATCGGAGGTTGGTACAAAACTCAATCATTATTCTACAGTATATACCTTCATCATGGTGTAGCTATCTGGTGTTTCTTCCATTCAAATCAATGTAACCAAACCAAGGCTGAAAGGTAAAATTAGTCTGATCCCTTTATCTTTCGAAAAATTGGTAGTCATTGTTGGTTCGGTATATGGGGTATATGACCAAGATGAGGATAGCACAGTAAAGGTCTGTAGCAGTCCATACTGAAAGTTTCACAGACTTTTCATTATTAATTTTAGCCTATTTTATTTTCAGGTGGTAAAAAAAAAGAAACTTTGATTGAAATTAGTAAAAAATTCATTGAATTTCTTTTTACTTTAGACATAGTATTTGAAACCCCACTTCGTTATGAAATTCCATTAGTGACAAAGAGAAACTATTTGTATTGTTAATAAATGTTCAGTGTCCTATTTCTCTATTACAGATCTGATTTTCAGTGATGGAGTTGACGTGAATACAATCAAGATTAGTCTGGTCCCAGATATTCTCCCAGAGGGTCCGGAATCATTCCTAGTCAACCTCACTTCTATTGAGCTTCTACAACCGCTGTGAGTATGGACTCAGCAACCCTGACCCATTCAAATCCCCAGCAACCTCACATCCCTAAAAATAAGATCCCAATTTAATATGGTTCTCACTGTGGAATTTGTTCAGTTGAAATCTCAAATCTTTACTTTATGAAATTAGTAGTCCCAGCCGATTTCCTACCTCCCGCCCAGGTAGTAGTTAATAAGCAGGAGAGTTCTTTTCAGAACTGAGAAGTCTCCCGGAGTCTCCCGAATTCCGAATAATCTACTCCGCGGCAGTAGAATAAATAGCAAGACAAGTTCTCAAAGAACAACAAATCTACCTAGCAAGTAGATATACACATGGTGTTACCGCAAACCAAATATACATTGATACCTCACCATGCAATGCCTCAAATCCCATATATATGAAATTCCTTTAAAGAAATAAGTCTGGCATGGTCCCTGTCTGTAAGAACTTGACTTCCTTATACCAATAATGTTATAAATCCTTGTGTTGGTGCAAAAATACTTTACGCACAAGTTTGAAATTGTCAAAATGTCTCACTTATGATAGCTCAGATATACACACAAAACAAGTACTCGCCAAGAAACAGCGTTTTTGCATGGAGCATTTCGTGCGAGATACAATGTTTTTGACACAACAAAATTATGTTGAATCTTTGATTCTTGGTCGAAATCTGTCAAATTATTTATCACCTACTGTTATTGATTATGGTTTTTTGCCTTTGAGAAAGACTCTGCTAGGGTCGAAACGTGATGCCATTAACAATGTTTTTCTTTTGAATTTTTAGTAACAATGACTACACGATACAAGGTGGACTACAGCTGGATATGCCTCCTGTGATTGGTCAATTCAGTGTGAAGACAGTCACCATCCAAGCCAATGATAACGCAGAAGGAATCATAGAATTTGCCACGTCATCAGTATTTGAATGTAAGATATGAAAACAAATTCATACAGCTGTTTTAAACAAAAACTTGCTAAGCAGAGATATATAATGCTTAGCAAGAACAGAATACCAGCCAAAATGCTGTGTAATGTTCGTTGGTTTCACTGGTTCCCTGTTTAGCGAAATCGATTGTTACAAAAAGCGCCATATTCTGCTATACAGCTTTTTTAAATGAATTGGCTGAGGTCTCCCTTTTGAAAAACATTATTATTTTGATTAAGTATGACAATTTTCTGCAACATTTTGAATCATTTAAATTCTTCAACAAATTACTTTAAAACAAAAATTAACGGTTGAATGGCTTCTGACTGGCACCCCCCGTACAAAGATATTGACAAATTAGGGAGACCACCAACATAGGGCTAGATAGCTCAATTGGTAGAGCGCCGGCACGTTAATTTTGAGGTCATTGGTTCAAAGTCCGCTCTAGTCAATTTTTCTTTGTTCTACCCAAAATCATTTTAAATTTACCCAGTCAGTTTCCCTTCTACTTTATTATTTGGTATAAAAGCAATAGTCGAGACATTTTTGTATTGAATTTATTTTGTCATGGTGATTTTATTTTAGTTTCGGAGGGAGTTGGGACAGCTGTCATACCAGTGGTACGTACAGCTGGTACCTTTGGCCTCGTACGAGTGTCCTACACCTCAAGAAATATAACTGCAACGCCTGGTGGAGTGGATTACTCACTGACCGATGGTGAGGTCATCTTTCTGGATGGTCAGTCTGAGGGGTCAATCAGCATAGCTATCATTGATGACCAATTGAAGGAGTTCTCTGAAGTCTTTGAGGTGACCCTGAGTGGAGCGCAAGGAGGAGCTGTACTTGGGAGGAATCTGACCGCGACGGTAGTCATCATGAAGAGTGATGGACCGGACGGATTAATCGGATTCTCTATCATGGAACTAGAGAGGATTATCGCTAATCCAGAGACTAATCGGGATCTTGACTTCACCATTGAGCTCTCGGGTGGGATTGATGAATACTTGACTGGTGCTGAAGTAAGTTCTAATCATGAGGGATAACTAGTTCTTAAGTGAGAACTATTGATGTCTTCTTTGAAGAACAGACAGTTCTGAGAAGAACCAAAGATGAGATTAGACTTCACAATTTATTTGTCATTTCAAGAAAACTTACAACTTTTCGTTTAGTTGGTTCAAATCCCTCTCTAGTCAAATTTTCTTTGTTCAACCCCAAAATCATTTCAAACTTTACCCAGTCAGTTTCCCTTGTGGTTTATTATTTGATAACTTGTATAAGTAATATAATTTGGTTTTTACCCTTACGCCGATGTGTATTAAGCACTGTATACTCAGGACTTTCCCGAGTTCTGTGAAAAAAATTCAAAGGCAAATCACTTGGTCAGGATTCGAACCCACCTGAGTGATTTGCCTGTGGATTTTTTTTGTACAGAATTTGGGAAAGTACTGAGTATACAGTGATTAATACACATCGGTGTAAGGGTAAAAAACAAAATTATATTCTTTATCTCCAGTGCAAAAAATTCACATCTATTAAGTTGTCTAAGTAAATTGCTCTAAAATATAATCAGCTAATATTCATATTGATTTCCTTCCCAGGTGCGCTGGCGAATCCTCGGCCCCAACTCCCAAACCCTCCCACCAGACACCAGCGACTTCTCCACTACTGATGGTCAGCTCCAAGGGTCAGTGACCTTTAACCCCGTTGAGCGAGGAGCTAAAAGGTTTACATTGAGGGTCAAACCTTACCCGGGGCCAGAGATAGAGGAAGTGTTTATTATTGAGATTTACCAGGTGGTTGGTGCCGGAGAGATCAGTGAGATTGCTGGTAGTGCATCACTTAAGGTAATCTTAAACCTCTTAGCAAACTTGGACAAAGCTACCAGAACCATTTTGAATAGACTCCCTGTTGAATTTCTCTCTGTTTTACGTAAACAAGTAGCTTACAATACTTTTTAAAATACAGTTGAAGTGATGAGCAACCGAAAAGTGATAAATTATTTGGAAGCTGGTTGCCGGCGGAATCTGAAAACACCAACTTAACGTTGATGAACTTTGTCCCAGTACTGTGGGAGAAAGTATGAACAGAAATCTTCAGAATCTTCATAGTAGACTAAATGACTTTAACTTTTAAGCCTGAGAAAACTTGTAAACAAAGGTGCTTGCTAGTACAATAAACCAGAAACACCAGGGTACGTAAACCACTACTCTTCCATAATGTGTTTGGTTCATTTACATATTTGGGTGGTTGGGTTGGTGTAGGGGTATCTTTCCTCGCGTTCCATCTCTAGGACCTCGGTTCGAATTACGCCAGGGCACTACATGGATTGGGTTTTCAGTCCCTACCTGATTGCTTAGTTTTCCTTCCACATCTAAAACTGAGACTTCCTTCCTTGTCTTCTCTCCATTGGGTTCTTGGATAGTACAGTGATTAAGTTTGCTTCTCTGGGAGTCCTTGGCTTAACAACCAGAATAAATGAAATGAAAATGAAATGAAAATGAGAATGAAATGAAAGTGAAATGAAATGTAGTATTTATTTTTGTCCATCAATTGTCCATTCTGTATAGACTAGGACTTGAGCCTCATTCTATGACACCTGAATATGGTGCACTGTTACAAATCAGCTAGGATGCCTTGCTGTTAATTCCACATCCTTTGATTGTCTTTTACCATTTTCCCATTCTAGATCTTGAAGTATGGTGATCCTAATGGTGTGGTCCGATTCTATGGAGAATCATTGAATCAGCGCAGCTTTCAGGAACCTGTAGATGGGGGATCCCTGAAGGTTTCCTTCCCACTAAGACGTCGTGAAGGAGTCATTGGTGATGTTAACGTGAGTTAGCTTTCATGGAAAAATGGATAATGCTTTCAAATTTAACTTCCGCAGACAGTAGGTGGTAATCTAAAGAATACATTTGGATATGCATTTCTATATTCCCATTTCAAAAGGCACTGAGACAAAGGAAAAGGGTCATGTGGGTATTTCTCTGTTGTCCATGTTTTGATTTTTTTTTTTTCTCCTGAAGACGAGCAGAGTTTACTATTTGAAGTGTGGAGACCACACCGGCTCTTTTCAGAGCCAACACTCCTCCCAAAACAGATTTACACATGGTTGTACCCGCAAGTTTATTATTATTCATAGTTACTATTTATTATTATTTTTTTAAACTCTCGTTTCAACACCTCAGATCTAAAAAGGATGACATATTTATTTGTGTTTTTTTCCCTTTTTTACATTTTATAAGCTTTTGTTTGCTATGGTAGGCAATAAAAATAGAGCTGAATTTTAATAGAACATTCAGGACGAATGGTACAAGTAACAAGTTTTCAAACTTGAACGCATTTTGTATAAAAAATTATACCACGTCATACAATCTTTGATATTTTATTTCCATCAACCACAATTATGTAGGTCATTTGGCAGGTTCGAGATTCAAGAGGTGGAGTCAGCACCGATGTGTCACCCCCTAACGGTACCCTATTCATCCCAGACGGTGTCGCTAACACCCAGATCTTCCTGTCTGTACTACCAGACCAGATACCTGAACTCAGGGAACTCTTCAAGCTGGTTTTGGTCTCTGTAGACGGAGGGGCGGAAGTCGACCCCCAGTTCAATGTCTCAACATTTTATATTCAGTGAGTGCTTCTTGTTGCATCAAAGCAAGACTGTCATATAACAAGACTGTCATATAACAAGATTGTCAAACAACAATATTGCCATACAACTAGATTTTCTTATAACAAAATTGTCATATAACAAGAGTGTACGGACAGAAACTAGGGCATACTGGTCACAATGTTGAGAAGCTCTACTATGGTTCTGACATGAAAACCATATCTGGTATCAGTTGCTGTAAGAATTAATGTAATAAATCGCACTCTGAGACAGTGAAATAACATACACGGTCTTTCGCACACTAAACCCATTTCAATCTACCAACATGAACATGTTCCTCATCCTGGTAGACTTAACCCCAGGATGATTTGTACAAGCTTGGTTACATGTACTAGTTTAGATGAAACAATTGGTTCTTTGTTCATGATCCTCGTAGACTTAAACCCAGGATTATTTGTACATGCTTGGGTACCAGTTTAATTTAAACAATTGATTCTTTGTTGATGATCCTCCCCAGACCTAATGACAATCCACACGGCGTGTTCAGCGTTCATCGAGACAACCAAACCATCGGTGTGGACTCTGACAAGAAACGATTCCTGATGATCTTGATTACCCGTACAGCAGGCACAGAGGGTGATGTCATGGTCACCTTTGACCTTGAGTATAATGATGTAAGCACAGAGGTCATTCTCGACATCCTTTCTTCAAAATTTCAAGATAATAAAAAAATCTTCATCATTATTATTATTTATTCGACCCCAACAATACAAGAACAAAAAATACAATACAAGGCAACAAAAGGAACAATAAAACCAAAACAGAAACGACATATTAAAAAAAAAGAAAAAAAAAGCCCAGCCTCACAATATACGGAATATTTAGTGTGAAGTTGAAAACAATTTTGTTAAATCAGTGCCAAAAAGTTTGTTTCCAAATGTTGCATGTTGTATTAGAGAAGCTCCATGCTAAAGCAGACTGTGTTCGTATTCAAGGCATTTGGACCTGTTAAAGTGCATGAGTCTATGTGTCAAAGCAATGTGTGTGGGAACAAAGTGGTCACAAATATTTTTGAATACGCAAGAGACTTGCCTGCTCTATTGACCCTTGCTTTTGCACCAACGTCACACGCGGCTGCCAAGCTCGCAATTTTGGGAGTCAAATTGCACATAAAATCTGTGGTAAGCATGCAACAAACGCATTACATATGCATTACATATGCATTACATATGCACAATACAATGTGGGGACATTAATTGTCTCCCAAAGTGGTGCAACCAAGATTATTGTGATGATGGCGTCAAGTGAATTGGGTCGATGCATCCAGGGAGAAGAATCGGAGATGAGACATGTCTTAACGTTTCACGAAGGAAAAACACTCTTTGGTTGTCACTTGTGTTGAGGTATTCTGACAAACTCAAGAAAGATTTGTTAAACAATGTGAAAGTCCATAAACTCTTCCAGCAATTTGTTTACTATTTTAGCGATGCAAGGGGTTCGTCTTAAGTCGACGCCATCTTTGGAGCCTTCCACAAGTTTACTTTGTCTAAAAAAAATCCACCGGTGAAAATTCCACTTAATAAAAAAAGTGGCTGGTTCTGTTTGGAAGAGAGGGAAAAAATTGTTTGCTATTATTGACTTGTTTTTTTATTTCTAGGGAATCACCGGTGCTTATGTTCCTGGCAGTGGCTCTGTGGAATGCCAGAGTGGAATGGAATTTGTAAGTTTGTTTTAATTGCATCTTATCATATAAATATATTATTATTATTATTATAGGGGATTTGAGGCATTGCATAGTGAGGTATCAATGTATATTTAGTAAGCAGTAACACCATGTGTATTTCTACTTGCTGGGTAGATTTTGTTCTTTGAGAACTTGTCTTGCTATTTATTCTACTGCCGCAGAGTAGATTATTCGGAATTCGGGAGACTTCGGGAGACTTCTCAGTTCTGAAAAGAACTGTCCTGCTTATTAACTACTACCTGGGCGGAAGGTAGTAAATCGGCCGGGACTACTACTTTCACCTAGTGGCTCGAGGGGACTTCTCGTCAAATATACATTATTATTATTATTATTATTATTATTATTATTATTATCATATTGGTGTTGATTATACACCACCTTTTAAATTAGTTTTCTAGCCAAATATAGAATTTGTTAATTTCTTTATCTGTAATTCTTTGTTATATTTATTCTTGACAGTGTACTAAAGAGGTGCCTCTACTAAACAATGATCAATTTCTGGAGAGAGACACAACATTCACAATTACCATGACAACACTGAATTATCTTGGACCATCAGAAGGTAAAATATGATTGTTGTTTAAGAAGATACTGTAAGATTTATGTATTTTCTTGCGAGACAAGTTGTTTTAAATAATCTTTTCTCTAAAACTCTATGCTACACAATCAATCAAACTTTTAAACATCAAAATTCATTTAAAGTTACGCCCGATTTGTTTGCTTTTTTTTCTGAATTAGTTCTACGTAGCTATGAACCAAATATAAACCAGTAATCCAGGTATTTTATCTTGTAAGGTTTGTGAAACCACTGTGTACATAAAATCTCTCTTATGAGATGTGTTGGTTCTGAAAAGAACTGGTGGTGTAGATCAGTCTGCTCTGATAGTCTTCAGGAGAAGGCTGTAGTTTAGCTCAGTTTGTATTTGGATTGTTGATATCAGTTGAAATGTAAACGCTGGTATAAGTCTAGAAAAGTACAAACATTTTCATATTTACAAACGTACCTCTATTTTTTTCTCGCTTAGCAACCATCCCACCAGTGTTGTTACCAGGTGCGGAGAGCGCCCTCATTGTTGTACCACAAGAAGCTGCTAATTCATTTGTTGGGTTTAAGTTGGATGCTACTACAGTTGATGACAGTGAGTATTGTCTGTTAGTAGAGAGGTGGAAGATTTCAATAATAAGCTGTTCTGGAGTGAATTAGATTTGAAATCGTCTGACTTTCCTGGTCACAAGCAAACACTCCATTTTGAATTCTTCAAGATTAGAGACGGTGTATATCAAAAACAAAAAAGCACCGGTAATTTAGGGGCCTTAAAATGCTCTTAAAGTTTTCTTAACATTTCTCTGGATGATTTGAATTAAGCCTTTTGGAGATAATTATGATGGGCACATTACTAGATTATAAGGTTTGGGTAAAATGTCTGTATACACCCAAACCAATAGTGTCTACCATATCTCAAAAAGGCTAATGGTATCATCTTCATAATTGGTGAGCTTTTATATTTATTTTATTTATGCCACTTTATTTAACCGGGGTAACCCCATCATTGTTCAATGAACTGTTCTCACTTGGTGCCCTTCCAGACTAAAGTTAATCCAAAATTTCTTGATGATTAAGAATTCGATATTTTTTTTGCTGAAAAACTGTGGTCTAGGTATTATTATTAATTGATTTTATTGATTAATCGCTATTATTTGTTTATCAGTTTCCTACCGTACCGTGGTCACCATTGAGCGACGTGGTTCCTACGGGTCCGTAGATGTCATATGGAAGGCCGGTTACCCCCAGGGAAGTCTACCTCAAGGCTACCTACAAGGCGTCATCTCACAAGACTCTGGTCAGATCAGGATGGGGGATGGAGTGTCTACTGTCACTCTTCCATTCATTGTAAGTTTAACTTCTCATTTTAGTCATCAAACTTATGAGCTGGGTTTAGTTTTATGCTTACCGAGAGCAAAAAAAACATCGCTTATGTTAGCATATTTCACAGCCATCATTTTTAATTCAATCTTACAGTAACCAGAAGAAAAAATCCTAGAAAAGATGGTTCCATGATGTCACAAAAACCTCTCCAAATTATTGTTGTCGTTATAAACAGTTGATTAGAACAAATAGAAAGACGAGCTCTCAAGGAACATATCTACACAGCAAAGTAGATATATACACATGGTGTTACCGCAAACTGAATATACATTGACAATTGATTGCTACCATTTTAAAACGTAAACAATACATTTATATCATTTGTCATCCAGCTTGACCCAAGTGGTAGCCCTAACGAACTCTTTGCCGTTCATTTAACGAGTGCTCTGACATCATCAGAGGGCGGGGCTCAATTGCGTAATGGATTTACGATCGCAGCAATTGAACCTTATGGTGTGGTTAGCTTCGCTCAGATGTCAAGACGAGTCTCAGTCGCAGAAGGACAAGGAGAGGTAAAACTGGGATTGAAATCTGTTTTATTTAATGATATTTTACATTTTTGTTAATGATTAAAAAACTTATGAATTGATTGATAATGTGAATGCTTACTTTTATAATTTAATGCCAGTACCATTCCTCCTAAGAATTATTTCCACCTGAACTTTGCCGTGTCTGAAAAGTTTGTGTCTGTCTTTTATTTAGACTTGTCTAATTTTCACAGATTAGGTGTGTGTGTTGTATTCATCTAGAAATCTAGAAGTTAGAATTTACTCTTTCACCAGCCAATAATTTATCAATTAATCTGAACGTTTTGATATATACCAAGGCTACACATTTGGTGAAGCTCTTCAAACATTGCTTTGTATACATAAATATTGATATATCAGGGATGTGATTTTTCTTGGAAATCCAGTTTTTGTTTGCCCCCCCTCCCTCCCAAAAACCCCAATAATAAAATTAAAATAAAATAAAATAAAATACAAAATACAAATAAATAAATAACTATATAAATCTTACTCATGATTGAATTATTAAAAAATGAAGATAAAACCATATAGAACGCCCCCAGATTGCAGAGTAGGGCTTTTAAAACCAAAGATAAATGTATATTAGTGGGCTTCGTGCTTGCAAGCTTTCGAGCTCGCAAGCTTTTGAGCTCCCAAGCTTTCGAGCTCCCAAGCTTTCGAGCTCGCAAGCTTTCGCGCTTTGCGCTCACAGTTCAGGCTTCATTTCCAACAGCCTATCACATCCTTGTATATATTGATAGAGTTGTGAATACTAATCGATTTTTCCCATCACAGCTATCCTTAACCATTGAGAGGCAGCTAGGCACACTTGGCAGTATCCGTGTGACATATCAGACTCACTCATACACCGCAACAGCCGGTGAGGATTACGTTGACATCACGAGCGGCGCCCTCACAATGGCTCAAGGAGAGAGGACAGCGGCCATCTTGGTGACCATTCTTGAGGAGCAGAAACCGGAGCTTGCCAAGATATTCTTTGTAAACATCACGAGTGTTGCTAGGTTACCAATTGATGGGACACAGGGTGAGTCAATTTTGATGTAGGAATGAAGACTGCAAAAGTTTCTACCGTTAGCCTTTTATGTACAAACTTTTACAGCAAATAAGCTGTAAAGGGAAGGTATACGTTCGGTAATCACTCTTTAAATTAATGACAATAGAAACTTACTTAGTTAGAAGTACAGCAGCTTTCGAAAGTATGAAGCATTTGGAGAATCATTTCACTTCAAAATTAAGTGGTTATGGAAAATTTATCAGTTTTCAAAATTTGAATCTGAGAAACGCTACTGTCAGATACATTTCTCAGATTGAGTTCCAATTGCGGATTATCCTTCTTGGGTGAACATAACCACTCGGGATTTTCAGCGATATTATAGAAACGCGGCCACATTTTGAAATGGAATGTTCACAGGTTAGTTTGATTAAATATATCAACATTTATATAGGAATAAAACTATCGAACGGTTCCCAAAACCAAAGGTATTCGTTTCTTGAAAGATATTCTTTGTCACATTTATTCAATCGTTGTGGTATGCCCGCTGCTAAAATAAAGGATTCAAACTTGCCTCTAGCTACAGGACAAGCTTGGTAGTCTAGTAGTAAGACATCTGCTCTAAAATGGCAAAGGTCGTGGGTTCGAATCCCATTGGATTCGTAATATGTCTGTTGATTTTTTTCACAAGACTCGGGGGAATGTACTGAGTATACATTGCTTTACACACATTGATGTATGGGTACAACACAAATAATATAAGTTATCACATAAGCGTGAGTGGAATACAGAAAATATAGCGTTTCTGCGTCATTGGATATGGGACGCAGACGCGCTATATTTTTCCGTATTCCACGAGCGCGCTTGTCATAACGTATTTATCTTCAAGCAAACTTGACGCTCAGTTAGAACATACAATACGCAGGGTGTGATATGGGCCGTGCAATATAAGTTTATATCACACTCCTTGTTGCTATGGATCGACCAATCAGAATCGAATATTCAGGCCTGCTTGATGATAATATTCTTTATCCCCGATGCAAATTTAACATCTATTAAGAAATCTTTCGAACACTTTGGAGTAATTTTGTGAGAATGTCATTAAAATCTGTTGATGTTCTGTTTTCGTCTGAACCAAGGTACAAGCCCGAGACTGAGCTCCAAGTACCCTGTCTCTGAAGTGACAATAGAGGGCAGCAATGACCCCAATGGTGTGCTTAGTCTGGATCCTGATGTCGTAGAGACTGTAGAGAGTGAAGCTACATGTAAATTCATTACTCTCAACATCAGAAGGACAGGTAATAGACTTGAGGGTTTATAGCTGCATTGACCTACAGGAAGGCAATTTTCTTAAAAATTAGTTTTGAGTTTATTTTCACAAATTGGGACTGAACTTATTTTTTGATAATTCATCAACACAGTTAGATTCTCAACTTTCACTGATTAGTCCTTTAAAACAAATTTTCCACAACATTTAAAGGAAAATTGTTGTCTTCTTAAATCCGCCATGTAAAAAAAAAGAGTATAATCAAGAAAATGTCTCGGTAACAGTTGGTCAGAACAATGGGACTGGTTAACATCAGGGCCCAATTTCATACAGCTGCTTAAGCAGAAAATTATGCTTGACAACTTCTTGCTAAGCAAAAATAAGCAGGATACCTGTCGAAGATTGTTCATGTGAGATGGTATTTTGGCTGGTAACCTTATTCTGGTACGCATAATTTTGTTATGCTTAGCTACTTCTGGGGTGCAGCTCTATGAAATTGGACCCTGTGCAGAAAAAGGCCTACATCCTGCATTGGTTGACAATGTAGAACAGAAATACTGATTTCAAACATCCTTTGGTAATTACGTTAAATCCTAAGTGTTTTCTTTCAATACAGGAGGTACTCACGGTGATGTCAGTGTGAGGGTTCGAACTATAGGAGGTGGAGAATCATGGCAAGGTAGTGTAACTCTACGTCCTAGTGATGTATCAAACACCATAGAGAATGCCCTGGCTAATACACAGGATGGACCTCATGCTTCCGCTGGTCTGGACTACAGAGAGGTCAATATGGACATCACATTCAGGGTGAGTTTATTGACCCTTCACCTTTGACCCCTACATATCTTTGCATACAGCCGAAATCTTTATGTCGCGCATTTCATTCTTGAGATTACCACAAGGTGAAATAGAATGAACAAATGCTTATGGCTTAGTCAAACAAACCCCTTGCGTATAGACCATGTTACCTTTGTTTACAGAAATAGCGACCTTGTACATTCTAATGCATTTCCTGACAGGCAAGATACTACACAGGCCATATGGGAAAATTTACATTTTGTGTCATAATTTTCACATTAATTCAAAAGTTACAAAAGCAACAGCTGTACAGCTTTTGAGATATCCCCCTTTCTTCATATCAAAAATTGTGAAAAATCAGACAGTGCAATCTCTGTAAAACATAAGATTTATTGTATTCTTCCATTGAGCTGCGTACAAACTGTGCCTGCAGGAAGTCCAGGCTCTGTGGCTCTTTTGTAAACATGTGATGTCACAGGTCACATGGTCTATATTACAACAGCTTATAATGTCATATATAGGGAGTAGATACCAAGGAGTTCTGTTATGTTCCTTGCTCTGTAACTGCCTGGATCTGAAGAAACTTGTGTAGAGAAGATGAAGAAACTTCTAGATGTGGGAGGAAACCCCCATAGGGGGATAACACAGGTAGAGACTGAAAACTTGGTCAATATAACATAGGGTAATATATCAAAGCTTGTTGCCCATTTTTAATATAAGTGTTTTCTCCTCGAGGATTGAGAATTTCTCCTGATATTTTCTTGTTTAGGATGGAGAGACAGAGAAGAGTTTCCAGGTTGAAGTTTGTGACGATGGCGTTGCAGAGCCAGCAGAAGTCTTCTTTGTCTATCTGTCGGAGCCAATGGGAGGAGTTAGAGTAGCTGGAGGCCAACCTGATGGCAACCTCAAGGTAAGGTTGATGCCACACAATAGCTCCCTCTTTAGTTTCATGGACATTTTTACTGTCATAGAGGGCGCTTTTCTGGAATGAATGAATGAATGAATTGTAAATCCAAATTAGGAATAATTGCGTAAAGAATGATCTGAAAAATAAACAGTCCTGAGAAAGATCATTTTTGATGAACCTCTCTTTCAAGTGTCTTTGAAAAACTGTTGAGTTTTGCAATTTACCTAAGTAGAACACAACAGGGCCAGTTTAAAAACCAGAGTGACATGCACACCAATTTTTCACAAATTCTTCTTTAACAGTTTATTTCAAGTTTTCCTTTCAGCTTGAGGAAATTTGATACTTGGAATGGAACAAAAATGCTTTATCTCATTTTCTAATTTTGTTTTCTGTTTCTAGGGCTTCACTCAATTAACAATTCTTGGCAGCGATAACTATAATGGTGTGATCGGCTTTGCTGCTCAGTCCATGTTGGTGTCTGTGGATGAAGATGTGCTACCCACTGTGACTCTTACGGTCAATAGAGGGCAGGCTTTCTTTGGTGAAGTCATGGTGAGTTGGATATAAGTGTTGCTTGGTTTTCAAGTGGTTGAACTGCTTGACCTGCAATCACGAGGATGTTGGTTCGAATCCCAAGCTGAGAACTCTTAACAATGCCTTGGCTATAAGCAAGTAATGCTAGTCTATGAACATCCGACATCTTAATGTCAAGGGTGAGGAAAAAATCAAGCCTTCAGACCATTGAGGACAAATACCAACGCTCTAGAAAGATGTACCTTTGACCTCTACAGTGCTTCTCAAACAAAAAACATTCATATGTTTATGTTGACACTCATCATTTTCCTGTTTACAGATTGAGTGGCGAGCGACCAATAGTCCCAATGGTGATATAGCTGGAGATGCTGAGCTTTCATCTCAGCTTGAAGAGGTTGAGGGGATCGTGACCTGCCCTGAAGGTCAACAAATGTGTACATTTGACATAACGCTAAGACAAGACGAGGTATGGAAACATGACCCTCTTAAGAAATCAGGGCTCTGGTTTTGGCTCTGGCTTTGGTTTCGTTTTTGGCTCTGGCTTTGGCTCTGGCTTTGGCTCTGGCTTTGGCTCTGGGTTTGGCTCTGGCTCTGGCTTTGGCTCTGGCTTTGGCTCTGGCTTTGGCTCTGGCTTTGGCTCTGGCTCTGGCTTTGGATCTGGCTCTGGCTCTGGCTTTGGCTTTGGCTCCGGCTCTGGCTCCGGCTCCGGCTTTGGCTCTGGCTTTGGCTCCGGCTCCGGCTCCGGCTCCGGCTCTGGCTCTGGCTTTGGCTTTGGCTTTGGCTTTGGCTCCGGCTTTGGCTCTGGCTTTGGCTTTGGCTTTGGCTCCGGCTTTGGCTTTGGCTCCGGCTCCGGCTCCGGCTCTGGCTTTGGCTCTGGCTTTGGCTCCAGCTTTGGCTCCATCCTCCCGTTCAAAATTGCTAGAATTTCAATCCTTGTATGACCCCCATTAGAATGTCAGTTTGTGTATGGGTCACCAAGATTGCTTTATGCCGCTTTAATAAAACAAAATACAGCTGATGAGCTGATTTTTGTTTTTCCCTTCTCTATAAAACTGGAAAACACACAAAAAAACATGCAAGGCAGTGTCCTCTCCTTTGTCCTTTATTTTTTTGCAGGAACAAAGTTACATGCTTGCACCAAGTGGCTATGAGTGACATAGAAAAGTATCTGTTTAAGCTTTATGGCTAAGTAGTTTAGTGAAGCAACTAGCCTTCTTGAGATATGGTGGACACTACAGGAAATGCACTGTTTGGTTTGATTGTAAACAAACAAATTTACCCAAACAATATCTTAGAATGGCTGATGGTAAATTGTGGTGTTGGTTTTCCTAGTCACTTTGATCTTTGATTTAACTCCACTGCAGGATTCTGAGTTTGCTACGTGGTTCTTGGTTGAGCTCATCGGTGTGGGTCAGGGAGCTACTCTCAACCCAACAGATCGATTTGCTAATGTGACAGTAGCAGACAGTGACTATCCATACGGCTTGCTACAGTTCACTACAGATACACGGTTAGTAAAGGTTTTATCTACTATTCATAAATTCTTGGGACAGTTCATCCATTTTGATTTGTCGAGAGAAAATCACTTGGCCAAGTTTAAAAGTGTGATATAAACACGATGAGGAGTGTTTCAACATACGCGTGGTGCGCAAGCTTATACGCAGGCGCGAATTTACACGTAACGCAATCAATACATACCGATATTTAATGTAAAATCTATCAGCATCGTACGCAGGACCAATGAGCGTTCCTTGCGATTTGACCCTTCACGAAACAGAGCCTGGGGACGTGACAGGCATTGAAAATGTACAGAAAAGTTTACAGATTTTTCAACATTGGTACGCTTTTTAACAAACAGGGCATTTATGAATGGGAATAAAAGAGTAGTGACTTGGTCTCAAACATTCGTTTAAAACCTTGCAGGGTCGCGGTCGTGCGAAAAAGAACCTTGCCTTCGGCTCAGTCCTTTATTACACGGCCTTGACCCAGCCGGTTTTAAACGAATATTCAAGACCTCGTCCCACTCTTTTATTCCCTTAGTGACGCCCCACCTTAAAGATCACTGTAATTATACATTAACAAATTGTGCTGAGAGGGACAATCCATCCACTTGTTTAATATGCCATGATTCATTCTATATTCAGGTTCCAATCAGTCCACTCCAACACCAAGCGTGTCAGTCTACGTGTGGAGAGAATTGGCGGCAGTACTAAAGACAGCTCAGTCTCATGGGGGACGTTCCAGCTAGACGGACCAGTTAAACTCGCTGGACTGACCGCCTACCCAGCCATTGCGGACGATGATTACATCGGTGACTCTGGGAGCCTTGAGTTTGTCTCTGGTGTTAGACGCATCCCTTTTGATGTGGTTTTACTTCCTGAGATGCCTCCTTCATCAATAAACTTCCCCAAGGTGCTTGAGATCCGATTGATGCAAGCAACGAACGGGGCTTCGATACAGCCGCAGTTTGGCATCGCAACAATCACTCTAGTCGAAGACGAGAAAACTGCCAATATATGGGATAATCACTACAGCGCCGTCGTGGGTTTAAGCAATGACAACATCTACAGCATCCTATTGGATATGGCCGAGCATGTCAAAGGTCAACTGACAGACGAGCAATTGACTGTCGTCACAGATACCATCAATATGATTGTTGCTGAGGGAGGAAGACGCAGGTTGCCTGGCAACCTCCTCAGCCCTTTAATGGAGATCTATTGTACATTGATGAATCCAATAAGACAAGATACAAGGTACAGACTCACCCAACCCCTCCCCCTGCCTGTCTCCTCCCCCTCCCCGCTGAACTCAAACATACAACTTGCTTCGACATCAAAGTGAAAATGTTATTGTGGAAGTTAGAATCTTTGTCTTTTTTAAGCCAAGTATTTTTTTAAAACATTCTTTCAATCCCATATTTTGTCACGGCAGGGAAAAACAGTACTTGACTTGATTCTGTCACAGCATACATCGCATGAGAGTGGCTCCACTATAAAATGGAACCATAAGGCTTGTGTGGTATAGAATAAGCAGCAAACAACACTGGTGCATTTAAAAAAAAAAAAACGCGGCATGTTCTCAAAGCTGGTGCAATAAGTTGTTTGACAAAAAGTTAGGGGTATTTTCCATCGTTGGAAATCTTTAGTAACCTAACTGTGATACACCTTGTTCCTTTTCCAGGGGTTTCTACAGTCTTGCGAAATCCTTCAGTTCCTTTGCCTTCATCCTGGTGACTGATCTACCCTGCGAGACCCCAGAACCTCAGACCATGTCATGTGATCTTGCTAAAGTAGAGACAGGACGGTGGTCTAGGGGTCGGATCAACGAACACAGCTTCCAGGGAAAGTAAGTAATAGATCAATGTTGTCATGAAAGGTGATGAGGTTTTCTTCTTGGAGTGTTCACTTCTTCCTTCAACAGACTCTCATTACATGGATGTCATCTGGAAAAAAAACCATTTGTCATCCAACTCCCTTCTTCCCATTTAGAAAAAAACAAAACAAAACTGAAATGAAGAAATTTGGGGAACAAGTTAAAAACTACTCAAAAAGGGTGGTTAAGAGGTGTTAGTGTGGGGGTTTAGTTAAACTGGTTCCATTCCAACTTGTATACGTAGAAACTATACCTCAGGGTACCTGTTATGCTTCACTTTCTTTATATATCTGGATTGGCATGGTTCCCATCCACAGAGGGCAGAATAGCTTCACATTGCCTAACAACCTGCTGGATACCAGCGTGTCGTCGTGTGAGGATATTCATTTTATTGAGTACGGTAGCCAGCAGTGGTTCTACGGACAGAATGAAATCAACACACTCAACAATCAGGTAAAACAATGCATCTCTGTCTGGTTCCCTTAGAACACAATGAAAAAGAAATTCATAATGGTAATTTCTCAAAAGGTAACCAGACTATCTTGTTTCCCTTCTACACTGGTTAAGGTCATATTTAAACCATCACAAAAAAATATTTCAGGAATGAACAAAGACAAAATTGACTAGAGCAGGCAGCGAACGATTACCCTTGTATAGCAGAGCCGAATGTACACAAAATCTTTAAGTTGCTACTCAAAAATAATGATTTTCTACTCAATATTGGCATTCAGTGTGCGCAAAACATGTTCAATCTAAAATTGCTTGGCGAAATTGTTCCCTGGCAGGACATAAACCTGTGACCTCCAGATTGACGTGCTGGCATTCTACTAACTGAGCTATCTATCTATTGTTGGCAGTTGCCCTAATTTTTTGTTTGGGGGTACTAGTCAGAAGCCATTTTAAACTGTAACTGCCATACAACCAGAGATCACACCCAAGTTTATGATACAACCTGGGAAGCGGCAGCAGAGGGATAACAAAATTAACAATCTCTTGAATCTCATTTGTAGGTTTTGTCAGTAGCCATCAAGGGAGCTGAGCAGAATTTCACTCGACTGACGACCCCAGTCAAATATCGGATCTACACTGATGGTGCCAGGGTAACACCCAGAGGGGCAGGCTGTGTCATCTTCACTGATAGATGGTCTCCAGATAACTGCCAGGTCTCGGTAAGTCTGACACCAGGAAGGGTTGGGGGGGGGGGGGGGGCTGCTTTAAAAACAGTCTCACCTTTTTGAGATTTAAGAAGCTTCTGGGTTTTGTGTTTGTCCGATTCTACTGAAACAAAATGTTTTTATGCAAGGAGGGTTTATATGATTTGGTGCAGCGGGCTCGCTTTCAGGAAGCTGTTAAGCAGGAAAGTATTGCTAAGCGAAACATTAGTAGAGAGCCAGTCACCGAGATTGTACATGCATGGTTTATTGGCTGGTAACCTAATTCTGTTAAGCAACATTTGTCTGTTGCTTAACAGCTTTTGTTTTTGGCCTGAGCTGAATATGAATATTTGTCTTCCTGGGCCTAATTTCATAAACCTTATAAGTATCACAAATTGCTAAGCACTGAAAACTTTTGCTTAGCAGAAGCAGGTTACCAGCTAAAATACAATGTAATGTATACAATTTGTGACTGGTTCCCTTCAAACTTTCTACTAATCACCATTTCTTGCTTAACAGCTTCATGAAACTGAACCCTGTTAAACACTTGTCTTAATGTCTAATTGATCCAAATGCTTCGTTTCTCGTTCACAGTCTGACCAGGGTGACTTTGTGGAGTGTTCTTGTACTCATTTATCAGACTACGCTGCTCAGGCTGAGACCGACAACCTAGTCGGTTACAACCCGTACATCTACGCTTCTTGCTTCATCTGCATTGTAAGTAAAACAAAGTAAAGTATGTCCCGAGCCAATATGGTGTTTACATCCGGTTTCATTGGCATTAAACTACTGAGAATATTCCTGTTCCCCCTGGACAGGATGCCAGTCCATCGCTGGTTACTTCGCAGCTCTCACCAGTACCCATTTGTACTCCTGGGTGGAGAGAAGCAAGTGCCTTTCTCCAAGGACACAAGTGTTGCAGATGACCAGACCAGGATTTGAACCCACATTCTGTAAATTACAGAACTTGGATCCACCACCCTAGACAGCTCGGCCACAGCACCTAAAAAAAACCAAGCATACCTCAAATAAAAAAATTACTCTGTTTAGCTCAAAAACCTGAGGAACCCCTTGAGACGAGTTGCGAAATATGAGCCAGAAATACCGGACTAAACCCCTAGCATCCAGGGTTGTGTTCTGAATGCTTTTGCATATACTACCCGTCCTATTACACAGGATCTATGGCTTAACTCTTTCAGTGCCTGCTTAATTTTGCGTTTTGAACCTAAAATGCCCAGCTTTTTGAGGTTTTTTCAAAATTCTGTATATAAAATAAAATAGTTTTCCTCACCAAACTTGTATCTTGCTGATTTGTACGATTGATGACACTTTTTGAGTTCATTAAAAAAGATTGCACATGTACAATAACGGCACTTTCAGAATACATGAAATAGATCAAACATGTACGACCCTGGCACTGAAGGAGTTAATATCCCATCCCAATCAATTATTGATTATTTGTTTTTTTGTTTTGATTCTACAGGGTGGGTTGTTTTTCGCCATCTTAATTCACAACTTCTGTGCCGTTTACTCCATGTTCTCGGCCAAGCTTCTAATGCACATGTGTTTTGCATGCATGGCGTTGCAGGTAACTTCCTAAACCAATATCTCCCCCCCCCCCCTAAAAATAAATGTGTAGTCTTTGAATCACACTTTGATTTGGCATTCTGGTTGTCAAATACTTTAGTACTAACAAATGATAATGAAAATACACTTGTGTAGCGCCAATTATTATTATTTTTTAAAGCTCTGAGGTGCTTTACATATGTACATAACAGGTGCAAGGGTTATAAAATTAAATCAAAAAGAAAATCCCACACAACAAAAGTGTTCTTTAATAAAGGAGGCAATGTGTGAAGGTTTGTCTTTGTATTTTACTCATTTTTTCAAATATGTAAATTGAAGGAGTCAAAGTGATATAGTCCTTAAATTGTCCATTGAGTTGCAGAAAGGAACGAGTGAGTTACTTCCTAATTGATCTTTCTTGGTCTTAAGTGTTAGAAAACTCATCAAACAAGCACAGTTTGTACTGATGAGTATTGGGTACTGGGTATTGAGTATTGAGTATTGGGTGTTGAGTATTGAGCATTGAACATTGGGTGTTGAGTATTGAGTATTGAGCATTGAGTATTGAGCATTGAGTATTGAGCATTGAGTATTGGGTGTTGAGTATTGGGTGTTGAGCATTGAGCATTGAGTATTGAGCATTGAGTATTGGGTGTTGAGTATTGGGTGTTGAGCATTGAGTATTGAGTATTGAGCATTGAACATTGGGTGTTGAGTATTGGGTGTTGAGCATTGAGCATTGAGTATTGAGCATTGGGTGTTGAGTATTGAGTATTGAGCATTGAGCATTGTGTGTTGAGCATTGAGTATTGGGTGTTGAGCATTGAGTATTGGGTGTTGAGTATTGGGTGTTGAGTATTGAGTATTGAGTATTGGGTACTAAGTATTGAGTGACTGAGTTATAATCTGACATCCATTTCTCTTGTAGATTGTATTTGTGGTGTCGGCCTATATCAGCAGTCAGGTCTCAGCAGCTTCTTGTGCAGTTCTTGGCCTTCTCATCCATTTCTTTTTCCTGGCTCAATTCTCCTGGATGCTTATACAGGTAAGAATCACAGTGATGTCTACTGTGGTGGATCTAGATGGGTGTGGAAGAAGTGCACCCCTACTCCCTAGACAGGTGTGGCTAAGGTGCACCCCCTACTCCTAGGAGGCATAATCACACCTTGGTTTATTTGATGGCTTTACTTGATCAATGGAACCTCCCACAAGTGACTCTTGACACATCTCCTCCCCCACCCCCTTTCCCTTCAGATACAGATAGATAGATACAAGCTTTATTGTCCCACTGGGGGAAATTTGTTGGGCCTTTTGACAGTATATAACAAGCTTAAAATACACAGAACACATATATAAGAGATCAGGATTCGCTCAACCCCAGCCCCAAATAAACTTTCAAATGACACACGAATGTCTGATTTTAGTGTCGTGATTTGTTTTAGCAAGCTTGTAATTGACTTAACTTTGATTGAATTTCTCTTTATTTCTTCAGGCGTTCAACCTCTGGAAAGTCTTTGTGATAAATGACGAACACACTGACAGATATTACATTCTATTCTTTGTGATTGGATGGTGTAAGTAGACAAACACATTTTCTAGCATTGTAGAGAATCTTTTCTTTTGGAATGGTTAACAAAGCACGTAAAGGGACACGTTGCCTTGGATTGGGCGAGTTGGGCTATGAAAAGCATTTGTAACCGTTTGTATAAAATGCATGGTTAGTAAGATGTTTTAAAAGTAGAATACAATGATCCACACAAATATGCCTCGAATTGCGTGGTTTTTCTTTTACTTTGCGAAATAACACGGTCCGCCATTTTGTGGAGTAAAAAAACTTGGCTTAAAACTTCTTTCTAACCATATGCATTTTATAACAAACGGTTACAAACGCTTTTCATAGCCCAACTCACCCGATCCGAGGCAACGTGTCCCTTTAAGAAATTTCACATCAAGTGAAAAGTTTTAGAGAATGATAGAGGAAATAATTTGAAAGTAACTTTAAAGACGATGTAATTTGCACATTTCTTCTCAGTTATTATTTTCTGTGTAGATGAAGTTAATGGAGTATCCTATTTCGTATATGACAGGTTTACCTGTAGTAGCTATCGTCATCTACGTGGTGATAGCCTATGCTGCATTCGGCTGGGAGTTTTTCCTCAGTAACTCTGTGATGGATTCTTCGTACCCGAATGTGATATATGGGGACGTACACCTTAACGGTGACATGTAAGTTAAATTGGGTTTGAATCTAGAGACTTCGGCTATGACTATGGCTGTTGGCTACAATTGGCTATTTCACCCTTCCAGCCATAGCCACTGACAATGGGGTTATTTTCGGGGATGTGATTTCTCTGTTTTTAACCAGAAATCCATTGTTATTTTGCCCCCCCCCCAAAAAAAATATATAATAATAAAAATATTTTTTACATTTTTTAATAATTTTTTTTAACTTCATAAAAAAATGAAGATAAAACCATATAGAACGCCCCAGATTGCAGAGTAGGGCTTTTAAAACCAAAGATAAATGTTATTAGTGGGCTTTTATGCTCGCAAGTTTTCGAGCTTGCAAGCTTTCGCAGTTTGCGATCAGAGTTCTTTTTTTTTTTTACAACAGCCTATCACATCCCTGTATTTTGGATATGGCCTAATTTTGCAATATGCCTTTCTTACTATTTATGCATAAAAGTCATCCATTGTAATCCAAAACAAGACTACAGGCCCAGTGCCACCATTACACCAATCCGGTAAACCCCATTTTTGTATTGACCAATCACAGCTGCGAAATCTGTGATCACCAATTGGCGCTGTGCCTTTAGCCTCGTTTTAGATTACAATGATGACGTCGTGCATAAGTATTAAGAAGGATGTATAGATTCTACCTGTACTTTTTTGTCAGGTTCCTGTTGTCCCATAGTAATAATATATTCTGATTCTCATTGTCCAAGAAAGAGACCAGACTATCTTTCCCCTCCAGTCTCGATTTGGTTTCAATGATTTGATTGAGAGACGAACAAAAGTGTTTTAAAGGTCTGTTAAATTGAGACTTCAGTCCGCTTGGAATCAACACCTTCAACTCTTGCTGTGGCTTTGTGTACTGGGCTCAATTTCATAGAGCTGCTTATGCACAAATAGGAGCTAAGCACAACAACATTTTGCTTACCAGAATAAGGTTACCAGCCAAACTACCATGTCACATGTACAACTTTTGACTGGTATCCTGCTCATTTCTGCTTAGCAGGCAATTGTTAAGCAATAATTTCTGCGTAAGCAGCTCTGTGAAATTAGGCCCTGGTTTGAATCCATGTGTGGAAAGTGCACTTTTTCAAAATTACTGACGGAGCTGAATCCAAACCTTTATAGTAAAAAAACATGACCACCTAATTTGGTAAATGTCCACATGGATTTTTTATTTATTTATTTATTTGTGTGTTCGTGTGTTTCATAAAAACTAGATGATAGGAAACAATGTATTATACCCTTTTATTAGCCAACACTTTTGATGACAGATGTTGTTTTTCCTATTCACAGTTGCTTCATGCCAAATGGCTATGCAGCTTTAGCCAGCGCTGTGGGACCAGCCGTTCTGTGTCTTCTTGCTGTAGCCACAGTCTTCATTCAAGCCTACCAAGTCAAACCCCAATGGAAGAGATATGATGATATCTACATGGGAAGTTATAATACGACTGGTAAGAAAGACTAACATTGACCCCTGACCCAAAGTCGTTAAATTTCTCAGCAAACTTACAGGATTTGTATTTTTTATTTTGTTTAAAGACTTTGATTTAAGATGTTCTTGTGTAAACCTTAATCAAGGTCCAGCCATTTTTTTGTTCCCATTGAAAGCATATTTGTTAAACACAAATCTTTAAAAATTACTGATTTGTATAACTGACAACTTGGTACCTTGATGTTTCAGTTTGTAAACAATGAATTACCTAAACGTCTGGCCTCAGTGTTTACCAGTAATAAACTGGTACATTCATTTTCTACATGCCAAGCCTCCCGTTTCCACATTCCCTTCTCGCCATCACGTACTTAAAAAACTACCGAGTATACAGGACCCAAACTATTGAACTCTTGGGATAAATCTCTTCAAAAACTAATTATATCTTATCTTTTCCTACTTCTTGTGGTCAAACCAGCCCCTTCCCTCCACACACCCCCCTCCTTTGTCTCCATAATCCTTGTTTACCCCCTGCTTTTTCTGAATGCTTTCTGCTTCTCTCTCTCTCTCTATTCATGTATTTCCACTTGACTGCTCTTGTTACACTTGCATACATGTTTATGTGTGTTGTGAAGTCATTTAGCCTTCGAGAAAGACTGTGCTAGGGTCGAAACGTCAGGCCATTAACTAATTTTTGCAATATCAAATCCTATAAGAAAAAGCTAAGGCACATTCTTTTAAATAAATGTGTTTGTTCCTTTTAACTTGCTTTATGGTTCATTCGCCCACTTTTTAAACTGGAATTGTGTTGTTATTTATCGCTCATTTTATGTTTTGAATAATTTAGTTTTTATTACATTAAGTTATTCTTGCTTTAGGGTTAGTTGGGGATGAGTATCTGTTCTTTCTCTTGTTGTTCGCTGTCTTTTACTCATTTCTGTAAGTTAACTAGTTTGTCTATGTTGTCTGGCTCTAGGGTAAGACATAACCTAGAGTACAAATAATAGACCCTTTTATGGTAGTGTGCGCCATGTTGGGTCTGCCCCATTCGCCGTGGTGCGTTGTTTATTTCGAATGGACATTTACACGGCTTGTAGCTTCACCGCGCTTTTTATGCTGTACGTTAAGCGCGACTATCAAGTTGAAGAGTTCAAACTGGTCGGATTCGACATGGTGCATATTGCCACGAGGAATCTATACGAAGGAGGTGTTTGCACTCGACAAGCTTTGCTTTGTGTTAACACCCTCCACACCCTTTGCTGTTTTTCTGTTCTCAGCATACTGTTGGTCTTGTCCTGTTTACTTTAAGACTAATTTTATTTAATTTTGTATGTTTGTACCTTTATGCATTGATATGGAAATGAAGTGATTGATTGATCTTGTGTTATTGCAACCATAGTGAGGCTGCAAGGGTAAAATGACCTGTTAATGTATAAATGAGTTCTATCTTGTTTTATCGCAGGATAAGTTGTGAGGGATGATTTATAATTGACCTTTGTTTGTTTATTTGTTGTTTTTCAGAGGTGCAGTTATTGTTGGTGTTCTGGAGCATCATTTCCTTAACGTGTCTCTTTGGAGGTCTTCATATGGCCTATGGGCAGCTCTGGTTGCTCATTATCTTCGTCATTTTCAACATTGTCCAGGTGAGTTTAAAAGAAGACCTTGAATGCTTTCTACGTCAATGTTTTGAAGGGAAGAGTGCATTAATGTCTAATTCTCTGGTTTTGAATAAACACATTTTTATCTACTCAATGTGTGAAAATGTCATCAATTTAGGCTGTCAGGTTTAAATGGTCTGTATACGTTTGGTAATGACTTTGAAAATTAATGGCAATAAAAACCTACGTGGTAAGAAGTACAGCAGCTTTCGAGAGTATAAAGCATTTTGAGAATCATTTCACTTCGAAGTAATGTGGTTATGGAAAAAGATATCAGGTTTTATGACCCAAAATTTGAATCTGAGAAACGTTGCTGTCAGAAACGTTTCTCAGAGTGTGTATTCCTAAAGGGAATATTCTTCCTGTGAGGACATATTCCCTCCGGTTTTTCGGCGATATCTAAAAAACGCGACCACCTTTTGAAGTGAAATTTTCACAGGTTAGTTTTATTGTACATATCTACATTTATAAAGGATTAAAACAATCAAACGGTTCCAAAAACCAAAGGTATACTTTGCCTTTAAAAAGGCTGTGTGGTCATGATCAAAGGAGGCCTGTGGCTGTACATGGAATTATGAAATCTCAAGCGGTTACTGCACTCGCGTGTGGGCTCTCCATAGATATGGTTCCGAGGGAAGGCGCTCGCGTGCAGTAACTGGGCAAGAGTTCATAATTTCATGTAGAGCCACAGACCTGCTTTGATCATGACGACGTGGGAAAACAATGACAAACCAATTTGTTTGTCGGGGATTTTGTGCACATTCGTACTCGAAAGGTAACTTGGGAAGTCTTCAGATACAATTTGTTTTGCTTGGACATTATTTCTGACAGTATTTATCTTTTATAAACTTTAAAATGAGCTTTACATTTAAGCCTCTGCTTATTTGAACAGCCTCCTTACTCAAAGCCTAGATTGTAAAATTTTTGCTGTAACATTTTCATTGGTCATGTTTACTCTTTGTTTGATATAAATTTGTCCACATGATTCTGTCTTTTCTTATATTGAAAAAAAAACAACAGAAAAAACCCCAACAACTTTTGTATTTGATGAGTCTATTGTTTTCTTTTGTAGGGCTTGTTTGCCTTTGTAGTTTACACCATCCTACGCAACCAGCTGTGTAGATCCAAGAAGGCAAACTATTCCCTCAACCCATCTGGCTTTGATAACTCTGTCATGCTGATTGATAACATTCAGTACCCCGGAAACGGTATGATGGCTGTAGGATCAGAGAAAGGCTCTAAAATCATGCTGACTAAGGCAGAACAGCCTCCTGGTATGACCGTCATTGGTAACCAAGAGGTAAGAAGTGTTAATAGAACCATAGGTTGTTATTTTTATGTATATTTGGTTTGCGGTAGCACCATGTGTTTATCTACTTGCTGAGTAGATTATGTTCTTATTGAGAACTTGTCTTGCTATTTGTTCTACTGCCGCGGAGCACAGCAAGTAGATATACACATGCAATGCCTCAAATCCCATTTATTAATTTGAAGTTACGTCATCTTTAATGAGGGTGAACTTCGATCAGCGCCCAGCACTGCTTTTCATGGAGGACCGCAGCAAGAATACTGTACTAGTAAAAATCATACTTGGGTTTAGTAACTGCCAGTATGGTCTGATGGCTGTAGGGTCAGAGAGTCGTTACTTATAACACTTTGATAAATTAATTTCTAAAAGGAAATATACTTTGTTGTTTTTTGACTCCAGTTGGAATGGGATGCCCAGTCTATCGGCCGTCAGAGTCACCATAGTCAAGTAAGTCATCACAGTCACATTAGTCAACACAGTAAGACAAATCAATCACAACACAGCCGCCCTGCTTCAGTAATCAACGTCAGCCGACCTGCATCAGTGCATAGCCACAATCTCTACGCACCTGCCCCCTTCCAAAATCCCGCTCCTCCGCACGACGACGATACTGACTCCCAAGACTTTGATGATTTAATCTTCGCCCTCAAGACGGGCGGAGCTTATGTGAGCGAGGAAGGGGAGTCACGGAGTAGGCCGGTCTCCCGGGCGTCGAGGGTGAGCAGCGGATGGGTTGATGAATCACAAAACGATCGCGAGTTGGATGGGACAAGAGATGTGAACGGTGATCATTACGAGATGCGACGGATACAAATCGCCGATACTCACCTCTGATCTCCAACATCCACAAACTTCCAAATTAAATGCAAGTACTATTTTTTATAATTATGTATGCTGAAATGAAATTTAACCGGGAAGACAAATTTTTGCTGAATTTTATATTTATTTGTGACACCATATGAAACTGTCTTTCCTTCCAACAATTCTTGTAGGTTGCAGTTTTCACTGCGTGATCAGCCGAAAGGGAAGTTAGGTGTCTTGGGAGACATACTTAAATTTGATATTCATCATTAAAATGATAAAGTACTGTAGGAGAAAAGTCCACAGGGGACATGGGTGGGCCGATCCTACAATCTTCTTTGTGCTAAATGAACCACCGAGCCAGCCTGGTGACCAGTGATATCTGTGAAGAATTTGCAAGTTGGAATCTAAGTGATTATTAGACCACTATTGGAAGGCTAGATTTTACAAATAACGTCACAACCACTGCATCTGTTAGATGTACAGATTATTGTCTTAATTTTGTGATTTTCTACAGCAATGTACTATTCTTAGTGCCTCTGAACAAAGATACTGATAACATAGGGAGACCACCAATATAAGGGCTAGATGGCTGAGCGCCGTCATGTTAATCTGGAGGTCGCAGGTTCAAATCCCGCTCAAGTCAATTTGTTCAACCCAAAACTCAGTTTCTTCTCAGAGACGTTTTGTATTCAAAAATTTCAAAGATTGTCTTGAAATATTAGCCTTAATACCAGTAAGTGCCATGTTTTGATTTTCTATCATCTTACCTTGAAAGCAGCAACAATGTTTTTAAAGTCTAGCCTAATATCACTAGACTCGTAGACTCATAGTTTTGTACTTGATATCATTTTGTAAAATAAGATATTTTTGTAAGCTATTGCTGTGAATGTATTAACTTTTTCTTTTACAGGTTTGCTGTTTATTTCTTTAGAATGACGAGTCAAATCAGTACTTTATCCGACTGTAGTTTAGAATAAACTCATGATAATCTCACAGAGGCTGAAATGAAAGTTTATTGCAAACAGTACTTCAGAAGAACAAGAAATTGTCACCCAATTGAGATATACTTCTACCCTGATGTAAACCTTATGGGATAACAAACTTACAATTAATAATTGACGCAGCAATTCTTCTAATTAAGATGTTGAATGATGCATCTATCCTTCACAGTAAAGCTTTATTTCTTAATATAAAAACAGTCTTCATTATTATAAAAGAATTAAAATAATTTTGGCATGATATTACATATAAATTAAGTCCAGGGCCGAATTTGTAAATGCAATATTCAAATAATTATGATACCTTGACTAAACAAAATATTTTCTTTTTTCCGTCCTTCCTATTAATTTATGAATTATTGTTTACAAGTAAACAACACTGAACCCATGACTTTGGGTCAATGAAGAACTAAAAACAAACAATTGAATATTTATGAATTGCTTATTAATATTTGCATAAATCTGACTTTCCGTCCACACCCAAAAAGTTATATGAATACTACCATAGATAAATTATGTTAATAATTTACATAATGAGATGCAAATGAGCCTGAGTGAACAACGTTGCACTTGATAGAATACAAATTTCACAAATAATAAATATTTATAAATACAATAAAATACATAAAATATCAAATTGAATACTTTTATCCTCTGAACATCGCACTGAGTTTCCTACAAGTACTGTAAATTCTTAAATTTGTGCTCAGTTCTATAAGGCCCAATTTGCTAAGCACAACATTAACATGCTAATCTACCACTGGTACCCAGAACAAATGACATTTGATGTGAACCCAGATTAATTATGCTAAATAGTATTTTCTGCTTAACACTTTAACAGATTGGTAAAAATGGGAACTGTTCGATTATCACAAGTCCAATGTATAATTAATATTAAATGAATAATTCATAAGAACTATTTAACTATTTAACAATTAAAAAATCCAAATTCGAAACATATTCATAAGATGATGAAATCATGAAGCCAAATTAATAATGCGTAATTAATGAATGTTTCAACTTATCATGTAATTAATTTCATTTTAATCATCTTTGTATTCTGATATTTTAGTGAAAACTTGCCTTTTTAGACTTTGTGCAGCTTCATCTAAAAATCAACATTATTTTGGCTACAATCATGTTTGTGATCCTTCTCTACAGATGCCAACAAAACCTGGTACTTAAAATCGGCATCTTCATTCCTTCCTAAATCTGGAACTTGTTTTGATTAAGAATTGATCACACACTCTCCACCAATCCCCAAATAATTGTACATGATTGGATGATGTTGTCTGCACATTGTGTGTGTGTTTGATGTACTTAACATTATAAGAGAGCTGAATAAATCCATTTTCTACTCCTAAAACTTTTGTCATTTTTTGTTTGATTGATTACAATTGTGCTATATTTAAACTCAAGTGTTTTGATTGCTCGTCAATATTGCTGGCATCTAGGTGCATTGTTAAACATTCTTGGATAATGTTTAACTAAAAATGAAAAGTATGCAGCCGTAAGTAGCCTATGATGCATTCAACAGACACCAGTTCCATTTGGCTCCTCCCCCTCCCCCTCAATACTCCTTGGTACAGGACTGCAAATCATAAATAAGTTGTGTGCCCTCTGTTGGCATGACCTACATTCCAGATGTCATCGTTACAATAACATTGGTTGCGCCATTTTGGGAGTCAATGTCCCAGTGTGTTATACAGTGTTGTGGCATTTTAGGCAGCGATGCAGTGCTGACCGTGGCAGACAGTAGCCGCGAATGACATTGGTGTAAGAGGTCAATACACTGTAATATCAACTGCCCATCAGGCTTGCTTTGTTTTTACCTTTACTCATTCTTCATATATCAGGCTTGACTCGTACTAGATGCTTCACTATCTCTGCTTGAAGTCCGTAATAACTTACGTCTTTTGGATCCAACAGCTGCAAATAAAACAGAATAAATACATCTCAGATCCAGTCCAATCATAACAACTTGCAATCAATCAATCAATCAATTGTAACATTTCTATGGGGCCGTACAGGAAGTTCTTGTAAACAGGGGAGATTTGAGTGACGCCTTGAAAGTCGGTATTGTAGGTGATTGCATGATGTTGTAAGGAAGACTGTCTCAGATCCTGGGGGCCGTGACAGGAAAGGCGCGGTCACCCCAACTGTGCTTGCTTCTAGGAAAGAACTGGAGCACAAGTTATGAGTTGTTTTATGGAAGAACAGTAGGTTGGTCAGGTATGCTGGACCATGAGAACTCGGTCATCGGTACACGAGCAATCTATATTTATGAATGACATCTGCAACAGTTAAGTAAAACGAAGGGATGACCTCTGACCTGTAACGTGGCAGACCTCTGCATCTACACCAACAGACAGAAAGAAATCAATCCATAGAATCTGCTTCTGAGATAAACGATCTCCTGGTCCTTTGACTTCCACAAGCTGTAAGAATAAAAACAAATATCACAAGTTAAGCCTGGTTTCCAAAAGCTCTGAAGAAAAATCCCTCAGCAAACTTTTTTAAACAAAAAAACCTAAAGTAGTAAACCACAAGGGAAACTGACTGGGTAAATTTTCAACAAATTTAGGTTAATCCGGAAGGCGCACGTTCAAGTTGCGCTCTATTCAATTTTTTTCATTGTTCAACCCCACATTTAAAAACAACTTGTAGAGTTTACAGAAAGAATAAGGAATTTTAAACCTGGTTCAGACAGGCGCTGTAGAGTCGCGCCGAACCAAATTATTGATTTAAGTACATGAAAAGTTTGCATCTGAAACAGTTAGGGGCGACTGGACGCACTTGAAGTCAAAAGATCAACTGTTGCAGTCGTTCGGAACGACTCGGGAGCGCCTTGGTTCGAGACGACAATATTTTCATGAGCCAAACCTAATGTAAATGTTATGTTAAGTTCGCCTGTCTGAAACCAAAATTTATTTGGGTCGACCTAGAGTTGCTCCTAATCTATTTGGTTTGGCGCGACTCTGGAGCGCCTGTCTGAACCGGATGTAAGTTTACCTTGAATTTGCCTGACTGTGGGCTCCACATTGTTAGGTCTGGCATACCCCCTCGACAGTGACGATGATCATGTAGAATCCGCTCAGCAACAGCTGCTATGAACTTACCACCAAAACAAACTAGAAGACTCTGAGGAAATGAGGTAAGAAAAAACAATCACATCAACAAAATTGTCCGCAGCCTCTTCACTGATTTCTTGAATTGCAAAAAACCTTGAAAAAATATTGTTTTAATAGTGACGTTTGATGACATTTCTTTCCCTTTCCTAGTTGCAGTTATTTATTTTTCATTTACTTTTTATACGTCGGAAACTATATTCTGAACAGCTATTGGACAACATAGGTGTAAAAAGAGGTGTATCTCACTGACATTTCGCAGTACATCAAAGGTAACATTCCTACATTTATTGCTGATTTCACTACTATTTTTGTTTAGCTTGGAAATAATAATTGATGTGACGTCCTACGCCGTGATGTGATGTCTTAAAGGTAGTGGACACTTTTGGTAATTACACAAGAAATACATTACCATAAAAACTTACTTGGTTTGGAGCACCTGTATAAAACATTGTGTTATTCTTTACTAAAGGTACAGTAAGCTTTCTGATAACTCCATACCTTAGCATGATCCAGATCATTAAATAGATCCCATTTAACTCCAGTGCATTGTTCTCCGTTGTATTCCTCCCAGCTACTTCCAAGTCTCTCCAATAAATCTTCCTCATCTGCTTCCCTCAGCTCTGACAGCCGCTGTTCCAAAACACCTTGCCGATTTGCAAAGAAATCATCCGACCGGATATCTAGAGGTGCGGACTAGAGCAAAAATGACAATGAGCATTTAATTGTAAATAAACTTAAAAAAAAAAAAAAAAAGTTTCAACAAATTTGTTTCAGCTTCAAAAATTATCAACAAAGATCGTTATTGATTCTTTTTTGTTCAATTTGTGTGCCTTCATTTTCAACCTTATATGGAGGCTTGAGGGCCACATCTGCCGAAGCTGAATTTATTGCTTAACAGATTTATTCTCTAAGCAAACAACTGAGGGGGACCAGCAGTAAACATAATTCATCATATTATGTTCACTGGTAGTCTGTTTTTGCTAATCCAAATATCTATGTGTGCTAAACAGAAATCTTCTCCAGAGCATGAGACTAAGGCGAGTTGGTTGCTATGAAGAGCACGCACTTATGGATCAATCTGTCACGTCAGTGCAAACAAACGTTGAATCTCAATTTTGCAAAAACGTATCTCGCACGAAAATGCTACATGCAAAAACGTTGTTGCTCGGTGGTTCTTAATTTGTGTATTATACATCCAGGCGAGATATGACGTGTTGACAATTTCAATTTCGCGCTTTTTATTTTATTTTCAGGAGACACAACGCTTTTGCACAGACATGACGAACCTATTTTGGGGGTCTAAATCTTTAGTAGATTGATTGATATTCTAGGCTCTTACCTGGTACGGATAGCAGAATGCATCGGGTATTCCATCCATGAACATGATATCCCAGAATAATAAGAAAGCTAGCGTTGTGAATATACTTCCTTCTCCATGAACACCTGACCAAGAAAAAGAAACCAGAATGTAAGGAAGACATTGATAAAGTAATGATGTCTACAGATAGGGGGGGGGGGGGGGGCCTGTGGTGAGAAGCTAAGCAGACTTCATGCTGGTAGCAGAGTTATCAGAATGTGGGTTTTAATTCAAGCCTGGCTGGCCATGATATATGTGTCCAATTTAACCATAATTTGCTTCTCTTCACCTTGGTGTATAAATGGAGACCAGCGAGGGCTGAGATGATATAATGTTGGATTACCTCTCGGCACCGATTTAAAAAGGTTGAGGTTTTAAGGAGTTTAGAAAGTTTATGGAATGGTTAAAGCATGCCTGATGAACAGGGATAATAATGTTGTACATCATCTTATCTAGGAAATAGGCTTAATAAGAAACCAATAATATATCAAAATCATTCATGAAATAGTTTTTGAATGATGTAGACGTTTCTATAAATTGAACCATTGGAAAGTTGTAGTTGTACCTTCTTCATAGCCCAGGTTCTTGTAGTGATGTAAGGCTACTTCTTCTACGCTACATATCGCCAGGTCACCGTCACGTTTCTTGCCTCCCGTCCACTCCCTCACAAAGGTATTCTTAATCCCTGGAGCCTGGTATGGCAAGATCTGACCCTCAATGGTCACCTACATGCAAATTAACACACATAAATATTCATGAGTAAATGGACCTTCAGCAGTAAAGGCCTGTAGTTCAATGAAGGCCACGGAGATCATGGCCTTTATTGCCCTGGTCTTGGTGCCCCCTTCAAAAGTAACCAATAGATTTAACAATTTTGCAATAGAATATGTGCCCTTTGCAAAATGAAAATGGCCCTGACCTCTCAAAGATGAAATTCCAGGGCTGCAAATTATGGAAATTCACGACAGACATGAATTTTAATGACGACCTAAAAACATATTTGCAAATTACACAGTGCTGCATATTCATGATTTATTAGAAACAATCAGTCATTGATATTAGTTCAAAAGAAAAGCCATTATTCTACACATGTATTTCTTTTTCCTCATCACCGCAAGGTGATGCAGAAGTCATTAGAGAAGAACATACTATGCCTAAAAAAAACAAAACAATCATTGGTTTATTTGTAACGTACCTGTGGCATTTCTCTGATTTGGTCGAATGTAAATTCCTGAAGCCTCGTTTTATTCTTCTTTTTATTGCTAGCAGTTTTCAAAATCTTCTGAGCTCGTAGTTGGAGCGCCAATCGATGTCCTGTTCTTACAAAGCTGTCTGCTATACCCTCTTTGATGACATCAAGTGCCTGTTGGTTACAACAGAACATTAATCCTTCTCTGTTTTTGGAGGGAAATATTTATCATTTTAGGTTAGTCGATGTTCTCTTCATCATACATGTACATGTAGACTGGTACAAGTATTGGGTTGCGATAGAATGTGTGGGTAATCTCTGAGTGTGAATTATCAGAATTGGACTGGTTCTGTACAAAATAAGGTATTTTGACTCATTTAAAAACTGTATCAAATGTTCTCGACAGTTTGCTTAAGTCTGTCAATTGTTAGTTCTCTGAACCGCTATTTAAATTCAATTCATTGTATCCTTCCTGCCACTTTGTAACACTCATTACAGAAGGGCAGTCTCAGATATATAATATGCCAGTAAATTTATTTCTCTACAAGGGAAAGTAAAAGTAAAGGAATCAACTTAGGGTGGTATATTGTCTTATTAACTTTCATCTCACACTTTTCAAACATCATGTCAGTTTGGGCATTCAAAAATAGTCTGTCTGTAGATAAAAATTCATCTCTGAAATTCACCTGTTCAGATCGTTTAAGATGCTGGTCAAGATTCAGTGCAAGTCGGTCCCACCAGCGCCCTCTACTGGCCATACAGTAGTTAGTCTGATCAAGGAGCTGTTGAAGTACTTCTACTGCATCAGCGTACCGCCTCATCTTCTGTAGTATCTCTACTCCGGTGTACATGATACGAGTGTAGGTCCATGACGCTGTGAAACGACGTAGGAACACCGGCAGTGACAGGTCATGACTATAGACACGCATACCACAGGTCAAAGGTTACATGTAAGCTGCACCAAACTGAATTCCAAGAATTTCTTCTGTTTAACTCAGACCGAGTGATCAGATTAAAACAAACATTTCATGACAAAAACATTAAGTTCAACTTACTGTTTAGATTTAAAAAGTTAGCCTTTAACCTTTAAAAAAGACCGCTAGGGTCAAAATGACAGGCCATTTTTAGACCACAAATTTGCAATTTGTTCTTTTACTTTGAAATCTTGCATTGAGAGAATTGGCAAATTTAAAATTGCTACGTACTTGAGAATTCCTGGTGTTCTTCGGATTTGTTGATAGCTTTCCATGGCAGTCTGTTGAAGCTGGTATGCCAGCTCAAAATCATTGGTACTCATCGCTGTTGCTATGTCAGTCTCATAATGAAGAGCTGTCTCATATCTATGGATTATCAATAACCAATCAATTGATCAATAAATCAACTAATCAATAATCAATGTCTGAAATACAACCTGAAGACTGAAGAAAGATTTCTTGAAAACCTAAATTCACCTTGTCGGAAATCAACCCTATGTAAGACAAGTCATTCTTGGTATGGACACCCTGCCGATGCATTTCAAATTGTTTGCACACTACAGTCTTGATCTTAAGAGCATCCTTAAGAATTTTACAAAATCAAACCCAGGTATCAACGATTGATAAATAAATGGCTTTATTTTGGGTCAGCACTCACCTCAAGAGATCCTCTCTCATCCTGAATATCTTGACTGTTCTCAGGACCTTGTAGGTGGGATAAATAACTCGTCCCATGTTGGACAGAAGAAGTGTTTGTCTGCAAAAATCCATGAAGAGTGACAATTAGAATTGAAAGAGTAAATCCAGATGGGTTTACGTCCGTGTAGTGTGTCCAGCTCTGCTTGTAGAAACTTGGTTTTTATTAATTATATTTCTGAATCGACACACTGAGAAATTAAATTGATAATACAAAAATACAACGTATAAATTCAAGCAAATCTTCAACGATTTCTGATTCTGTGATCAGTGTAATATGTGTAACAGTATATTTCTATTTCTATGCTGGTACTCGTTGAAAGCCTGTTCAGCAACTTAATGAGAGTAACGTGAGTAACAGTGAAATTGTAACACTTTTAAGGTGCTATCAAAGGGCTTTAGTTTGTTCTGCCCTGTAACCACTTTTTAGTTTAAATTAAATTATAGAGGTCAAAGGCCAATGGAAACATTCCATGCTAAGTCACACTATTGTTTGAAATTGCTGGGGTTTTGTATTTTTATATATACTTTTCACACCAGGAAAAGGAATTTCATGTGACTTATAAAAATTGTGAATTTGAATTGAAAAGTTTTGAATTTTTGAACAGGATATAAACTCTCTCAGTTTTCTTTCTTAAAGGCTCTGTACACTATTGGTAAGATCGAAAAACACAAATGTTCACAGATTCACACATAACTTACATGATTTAAAGTAAGTAATGGTAGAAAGGGTTCCTTAAAATATTTCTACTTAAAATGCTATCGTTTCTGAGAAATGAGTAAAACAATAGTTTTTATCGCGCGCGATAATAAACTCCATGTTTGAAAAACAGAAAACACATAAGGTCTCTTTTCACTATTTTCTCGTGACCTCGATGACCAATTGAGCTCAAATTTTCACAGGTTTGTTATTTCATGTATGTGGTTGATTACACAAAACATGAACACTGTCTGTGATTATTTTGTCAGCTCTGCCAATCCTGTATAATACCTTTAAAGGTAAAATTATCAATTTCTTTGCTTTTCAATTTTGATGTTTGCACTTACAGCTGTGACATCCCACCATTGGCCTTGTCTTCCTCCTCTAAATCAGTCGTCAAGGAGAAGAGTAAGAGGAAGCGGGAGAAGACTACCCTCGGCTCATTACTCAGACGGAGACAAGATCCAAGCATCTTCTTAGCCCTGTGGAGGAATTAACAAGGGGCATCAAACATTGAGGGAGGTCAGTGGGTCGACTATAGAAATAGACTAGTCCAAGTCCACTGATGAGAGAAGTGAAGATGGAAACAAAAAGACTTTCCCTAGTCATGAGAAAGTTTGAAAAGGTGAAGAACAATTGTGTACAAAAATAGGAAATCAGTTAAAGGAGTCTTGAAATATAATTTGGTTTTTACCCTTACACCGGTGTTAAGCACTGTATACTCAGTACTTACCTGAGTTCTGTGGGTTTTTAAAAATATAGAACTCGTGTAAGGGTAAAAACCAAATTGTATTGTTTATCCCCGATGCAACAAAATAACATCTATTGAGTCTTAAAATAAAAAGAAAATGGGAAATTCATCTGACATGGACTGACTGAAGTTTAATAGTACTTTTTCTTTAAGACATCCTCCATGCTGACTGCAAATATTGACCGCTGCTCTCGGCCGTGCTTCAGTAACGCATCAACAAGATCTTGCTTGGTCTGGCCACTAGAGGGCGTACTCAGACGAAGAGATTTCGCCAGAGTTTTCAAGTCAGGAGCCGCACAGAGATTTAAAGCAGTTTCAAAATCATCCAGGTCTTGTTCTGAAAAAAAACCCCACAATGTTTAGGTTCATGCATTTAAAAGTCATCAATGAAACTGCAAGATAAGTTGTTAGAAAAGTTAACCATTCTAGACTAAAGCTGTTAAGTAAAAACTGCACTTTACTTATGGCCTCATCTGACTTTGGCTATGGCTGCAGTTGTTGACTGCAATGATAACTTTGAAGAAACAGACTTTTCAGTGATCTAGCCAAAACAACACAATGCTGAAGCCATTAATTCAAAGGCTGCTCTGTTTCAGTTTTTACATCTAATGGATACATGGTTCTCCCCAGGTTTTTTCAAAACTGTGGGGCATTCTGAAACAAGGTCTTTCTAATGTTTTACTCGGTGTTTATCTTGGTTTTAAAAGCCCTACTGTGCAATCTGGAGCTATGGTTTTCTGTTGAAAGTTTGTTGTGTATCAGCATGCGATTTGTGCATATATCAGCCTGATACGCTAACTTGTGCACGGGAAGAACCCTACAGGGATAAGTCTTCCATTAACAGTTTTTATTGTACCTGTCTGAATGAGACCAGCTTGATGTAACTCATCCACTACTGGTGTGAGGTCGTCAGCAATTCTTTGATAATCCAACTTTGAGACCCTGAGCCAGGCATGTTTTCTCTGGAAAAGCCTTACGTATAACTGCTGGGCAGGGGCTAATGTCATACATTGTTGAAAGAAAGGAAAAAGTGCAAAAGTTGAAAACTAAACATTTGATGTGCCAAGTTGTTTTGGGAAAATGTGACGGACATCATTTTAATGCAATATTTATATTCTTAGCCATCTTTACTCAAGAAAATTTTCAGACAATTTGTAAGTCTAACAAACTCATTTTAATACTTGAAAATGTTTTGTGTGAAATACCTGAGAGTTGTCTGAAGCTATCAATGAACAACATGTCCTGGTCGTTGAAGAGACTTCGATCATCCTCAACCCCCAAGACAGTGTTGAGGATCAACTTGAAGTTGACCAAGAAGTACGGCTCCTTATACTTCCAAGGGCTGCTGGTCGGGCTTCTTGCTTCACTCGAGGTTTTAGAAGGGGTTGTCTTTGTAGGGCTTCCTTTTGATGGCGTTGTTGCTCTACTCTTGGATGGCGAACTCTTCTTGGATTTTTCTGGTAAAGGTGTTCTTGCTTCCCAAGACTTCTTGGAAGGTGTACCTTTCTCAGATGAAGGGGTTCTCGTTTTGTTGAATGTCTTAGTGGGTGTATCTTTTTGATAAGCACCTACAGAGGGTCCTCTCATAGGGATGGTCTCCAATATTGAACCACTTAGGGAACTCTTACTAACTCTAGAAGTAAGTTTGCTTGATTCTGCAGCATTTGTGAATAATGTGGGAATGCGATTGTCATCTTCCCAGTTTAGTGAAGAGAATTTTTCAGCTTGTATGAATTCTTCACATGTTGCTTGGCTGCTAGTGCTGGGGAGGTCCTCCGGCTGAATAGATCCAGCGCTATTAGAGGATTGTGAGCCAATACCAGAGGATGTGTCTGTGGTTCCAGTGGTTTCTTTTGTTTCCCCTTCATCAGATGCCATGCTTGTATATGATATGTTCCGTCTCATGAACTTAGAGAAGGAGGAGGACTGGGAGAAATCTGGTGATGTGTCGCAGAAGATATCGCTGATAGATGTCTCCTGGCTCGAGGGAATGAATGAGTTGGAGTACATCAAAAAGACGTCTTCCTTACATTCCTGGCTCGGTGAAAGGAGGACTGTTGAGCAAGTACTGGCGCTGCTTAGTTTCCTCTCCAAGGAAATCCTCTCATCCTTATTCAAACTTGCAGATGAGATGCATTCTTTGGAAAGTTTTTCTTCAGGCTTTTTTACAGAAAGACTTTGTCTTAGTTTGAGAGTTCGTGAGATTTCAGAATTCCGGTTTGAGTTACCTGCCGTATTGAAGTACTTGCTCTCGACTACCGCTTTCGAGGATGAAGAGCCGAGTTGGGTATTTTCTTGAAAAAGTCTGTTTCCACTTGTAGAGCTTTCATGAAGAATGTCCGAATTTGACTCTTCTGAGGTAGACTTATAAAGGGAGTGTGACTCAATCTTCTTCTTTAACATCAACCGAGTCCGTCTATCTTTAAAATCTGACTTGACCTCAGCAATTTTCCTTGCTGAAGCGCAATTACCAACTGTTTCTTTCAGGACAGTATTGTCCTTGGTTTTCTCCGATTTTGTTGTTCTTCTTTTCATCTTTTTGGGATTCTGTACGAAGTCTTCATCATCTTTGGTCGTTGCATCCACACATCCTTCATCAAGATGTTGATTGATTGAAGATAATGGCACACGCTCTTGGCAGATAGGGCAAGGGACATACTGTTGTGGTTTCACTCGGGAAAAGAAACTCTCAATTGTGTTTTTACTTCCGGCCTCAACTGGCAGAGCATCATCAGGTTTAATAGAAGATGCAGATAATTCTTTGAATAATTTTTTCCTTTTCTTGCGGCTGAAATTAGGGGAATACTTTGCAGTACCTGTGGGACTACCGGTCTTTGAGTTTGGAGTTTGTGGAGATTTTTTGAAGTTGGGTGTTTTTGTTGGTGATGCAGATTGTGGGATTTCTGTCTGTTTCCTTGTTGTCTTGATTCCTTTGCCCTTTGGTGATTTAGAGGCCATTCTCGTGGAAAGGTTGTACTTGCTAAAATGGGGAAAAAAGTCAATTACAGAGAACATTAAATATTGATTAATGGTAAGTTTTATATTTGTAACTTAATGGTAGTACCAATGGATATATTGTCGGTACTGGCCAACTTTTAGTAAACACTATAAAGCCAGTTTACAGTATAGCGCCCTTTTTGATACATAAATGAGTAGCTGGCATTAAAATTATATAATGTTTTAACTGCCTCAAAATTCAGACTATTGCTGTGTGGCACAATGCAAAACGTTCTTGTCTAGGCATGCTGATGATGTCGTGATTTGATTGGCATGATTGGGATTATTCCAAAATGGCCGCGCTCAGTACACATCAAGGAAAGTAATTCAGAGGAAGTCGCACAATTATTGTTTGAAATATCTTTTTAATTTAAAAGGTTATTTGTTTAAACATCCAAAACACCCAGGGCGAGTAAGACATTCCTGTTCCACAACCGATCCAAATTCGTTTGTTTTTGTGGGTTATTTTCTTTGCTCTCGTCTCCTGTAAAGCGCTCTGTTCTTAGTATACTGTATAGCGCTATAATTTATAAATGCTCCGTATTATTATTATTATTATTATTAAGAGTAAGAGGTAGGTGAACACATTTAGCTGGTTTAAACTGCTGACCCGCCCATGGGGAATGCACTTTTATTTTTGTATCGCTTAGCTTCACAAAAAATGGACTTTGACGTGTGGCAAAGGATTCAGCTTGGCCACACAAGTGGGGTAAGTATGTGCCAAATTCTTCAAACAAAGGTATATTTATTTGGCAATAAAAGCTTCGTTTTTTCCATTGAATTGAAGACACCACCTACCTACCTATAGTCATCTCTTCATAAACCTGTTCAGTGTGGAATTTAAGTAAAGGGAAATGTTGGAAATAATGTGAAGTTTGCAACAAGTTTCCACACGCTTCCAGATGGGATTGCTGTGTTTATGTTTTTTGCTGAACTCAATTATTACATGACTAGTTATTTATAGTATAAATTAAAATCAAAACCAGACTACCTCGGCAAACATTCTGATAAAAGTAAAACTTTAAATCTGCTTGCCAAACATATTTTTGCTTTTCAAAACATACTCAAGTGCATATCATCAGATTAACTGCATAGCTGCCTCATTTTGTAGACCAAAGTGTGGTCTTTCAGTACGAAACTGGACGTTACGGCCGATGAAACTTGCCGGAATGTGAAAACGACTTGTTTCAACTTGCCCGCATTTCAGCAACTTTTTCGTTCACACTGTTTGTGCGCGTAGTCTGGTACTAGCTCAGCTGTATGTACTTTGTACGTAATAAAAGTACACATAAAGTAGGTGCTAGACATTAATTTGTAAAGTGCTTTAAAATGCCATGCACATTTTGGTTGTTTATTTTTGATTTTGAGCAGAATATCGTAACAAAAATCTTAAAGTCAAATATTAAGTTCTCAAAATGTGTACTTGTAACTAAAATTAAATCTATTTTAAAGCAAAAATACAATTATTTTTATGCAATGAAAACATTTTCCCTTTTATATAAATGTCAAAGGTTTCCAGCGGACTCTGTTTTTAGTGGTCGCGAACCTGTATGTTTTGTCTGTTTCAAGAATATTGTCATTGGACGAATGTTTCTAAAATCTTAAATTATTCAGGTATGTGCTAATGTTAGGCATCTTTTAAATGCAAAAGAGTCTTGCATCGTGAAGAAATTAAGTGGTTTGTTAATATGTATATATATAACAATAGAGGGCGCTACAGATAACAGATGACAGAGGAAAACCGAGTACGTAGTAGCAAAAACAATATTGAGTTCAACTGTCCAAATAACTAATTCAAATAAACTCGAACAATATTCAAGTTTGCAGCAGTTTTTTTGCTGAAATTTTTAGTTGTGCCACTCTCTGCTATCAAAATTGAATCTCAATTTTGCATGACTAAAATGAACGCCTGATATTAAGTTTAGGGCCTAATTGAAATGCTTTACTATTCGAAGGGTCTCAGAGTGACTATAATTGACGAACGGCTTCCAACATCACTGAAGGCAAAATCGTTTTAGTACAAATGAATGATGAAAGTGAAATGGGCAGCTTTTTGTGGAAAATGACAGAAAAAACCCCTAAGAAATAAAATGGAGGTGCTACCAATATCTGAATAAAAAAACGGTCTGTCAGCGCGTTCGAATTCATTGGAACACAATGTAATTAACTGAACACAAAAAGCTGAAAGTGTGAAAAATTTTCAATATGAAATTAAAGTATTTCTTCCAAAAAAACCCCACCAAAAACAATTGTTAAACTAAAAAGCAATCAGAAATAGCATATATATACTTTCTATTTTGAGGAAATATTCCCTAATTTAATTGTCAATCATTTTTTATTATTGGCTTAGCAGGGGTGTGAAGGATACTTGTGTTGTTCGCCCGTCCTATCATGGAAGATTGCTACCAACAGAGGGCGCTACAATTCAAAGCAAAATGGCCGCGCCCACGGACAACAACAAAGCTGGAAAGCTCGTCTGTTTTTACATCAATTTAATACTACTAATGACCCTTACTTTACTTTGTAAAGAAATATCATGTAATTCATCACTATCTGAACATTTCGATGTAAAACCTGGGGGACAAGTATGGACAGTAGTAAAGGAATTGGTAACTTAATTATATTTTTCATGATTTTGTTATTTTTATTATAAATTGTTAAAAATTAGACCAGCAGCAGGAATTGGGGCGCAAGTATGTACTCCTTTTCTCTCGTAATTTTGTCACCTGCGGATGCTCTATATAAACCAAGGGCTCGTGGCTAACCCTTAAATAGTAATACTAAACCAGTACTAACCCTTTGAAATAAAAACATTTAAATTATAAAAATATGTTAAATTAATACGTTTAACAATTTACTGATTTTGATAGCCCAACGAATTTGGAAGGTTACTTGAACTCTTTTTGGTATGCCGTACAGGCTTCATTTAAAAAAAATCAAAGTAAATGTCACAACCACAGGTTGGTTTTAAAATATCAAATGTGAAAACCAGATAGAAATTATGAATCAAAATATTTGTGGAAACTTCTTCTAGAAGCGGGGCTTGTGGTGGTGACTGATGGACTGACAAACAGAACATAACTAAGAACAAGTACATATGGACAAATGGTTTGAACAAAGACATAAATGAAGGCTTCACATTCACTAGTGTTCACCTTACCAGCTTTACATCAAGAAGTAGAGGAGTACCAGCAAAGATATGTAATGTAGAAGTTGAATGATAATATATTGATATATAATTTTATATTGTTTAAGTATGTTTATAATTTGTCTTGTTTTTTTTTTCTCACAGGGAAACTTCAAGTGCACATTTGAGTATGCAGCGCAGGGAGGTACAAATGAGGTAAAGAATCAAAAAATTCAATATGGTTAGGCCCCCCCCCCCAAAAAGCATGTTTAGCGTCCCCGCCCTCTTCCTTTTTAGAGGCCGCCTCCTTTTTTTTCCTCCTTTTTTTTACAAAAAAAAGGATAAATTTGAACGATCTCTGACGATTTTTTTTTTTTTTAAATAAATAAGATCATATTTTTAGACTTCAGCACACCGAAAAAAGGTGGCAATCATCTTGAAAAATAGCCCATTTTTGAGAAAAGAAAAGAAAAAAAGGCCCACCTCCTTCCTTTTAAAAAAAAGGCAGGACGCTAAACATGCTTTTAAAAATAATTTTGCCTTATCTTAAATTGCTTGCTCAATATTGAGATCATGACTTGAACATTTTGTTGGAAACTTTTGCTTAAAAAAAGAAACGTAAGGAATCCAAAATATAATGCTAAGATTGATTGAGTGATCCCATATTGTGAATTCAAACGTTGTAATAATTGTTTTGTGTTGTTCGTTCGTTTGTTTAATTGAAAGTTACATTGTTTTGAGAAATTGTTATTGTCTGTATTGAACTTAAGTGTTTGTATTTGTGGTACAAAAGGTAAAATTTGAATTAATTGTTGCAATCAATTTTGAATTTGAAAATTTAATTTTCCAGAAATGGTTGTTTGAGTTAACCAAGGCAGACTCAACCTTCATCTGTGATATTCAACGTCCATCTGGCCTATCTTATCTTTTTTTCCAATCCTTCAAAGTTTTTGTCGACCTCAAAGGATCCCAGTTACAAGAGGCGGAACTATTTGTAAGTTTATTTTCCAAGGGCCTCATGTATACAATTTCTGTTTCACAGGTTACAATAAAAATAGCAAAAGAAAAAATCTTTTTGATCTAATTTAGTTTTATATAAATTTTGCATTGTCTGTGACAGAGACTCCATAAGCAGGATCAGGATAAAAAAATGTTCTGACAGTCAAAATCAGGGATGGTGTTTAACCATTTTTCCTATTTGAATCTTACTTCAAATTGTTCACCCTCAGAAAATCTGACCATGTTTAGGTCTATGAAAATGTCCTCTTTTTCGAGGGTCAGTGCCTGCAAAATTCAAAATTCTACTAAATACAATTACATTTTTAAATACATAAAGCTTTGATGAAATAAACACAATAGCATTAGCAGCATCTTCAGTCTAAATAGAGAACTAGCAGAAAATATAAAAAGATAGCTTTGATAAACAGGTTGTTAGTTAAAAGCAAACATTAAATCTATAATAAATAATACTTAAAGAAGGAATCCCATGTTAATATGGAAGGAAGTTGAAATGAACGTAGAGTCGGGAGAACAAGCTTTAAAGCCTGACATAAATTAAGCTAAATACTAAGACCTCGCTCTTAGTCCTCAAACATTGTGTGAAATGTTTGCTGAACCATTTGTTTCTATTTTACATTCGTAACTCTTCTTACAGATGGATACAGACAAGCATCTTAAGCAAGAAGAATTCATTATAAACAAAGGCAAGAAAGAAGGTAAAATAGTTCCTTTTGTATTTGGAATCACAGATGAATTTTTTCTGCATCTAATAATTATTTACCCGTTGATTTACAGCCTTCACTCGAACTACCAGTACATACTACTATTTAGAATATAATATTACTGGATACTCAAGGTCCCATTCCAATTGATGAACATTTTATTATTTTGATTTTTTGTTTTTATCGTGGGTAGGTGCATCAAAAGAAAAACCTAACATCGAAAATTAATTTTTCAGTTTGAATAGAGGGGAAATCAGTTTTAAAGGGGAAAATATAAACAGCAGGCTCTTCTACCAGATTGTCTGTCACATCTGTTATGTTTGTGCTGTTCCTTTGTTATCGGTCAACCTTGTTTGGATAGCAGACCTCCACACCCGATTGGCAGGTTGCGTGAATATTCTCTTGTGTTTCAACTTCAAAGTTGCATGTTGGAAGCCAGGAAAAGCCATTGAAAACTCCTGAGCTGGGAGAACATTGATCTAAAATGTCTGCTTCCTTCAAGGCATTACTTTGTTCTTTGGTCAGAAACAAGTTTCGAAAAAAGAACCAATTCTTTAAATATTGACTATTGTGAATAGCCTCTGAGGTACATGTATAATGTTTTTGCTTCACATTCAGGCACATTAGTTTTGTTTAAATAGCTTGATATTTTTGCCCCTCATAAATGGAATGATGTGATTTTCTGTGTTAGTACTGTAAGTACTGTAAGAAATTAGTTTGTTGTTGTTGTTGGGTTCGAATCCCATTGGAGGTGTATTACTTCTGTTAGAAATGAGCTTTTGTTTTGGTTGTTGTTGGGTTCGAATCCTACTTGAGGTGTACTACCACTGCAAGAAATGAGCTTTTGTTTTGGTTGTTGTTGGGTTCGAATCCTACTTGAGGTGTACTACTACTGCAAGAAATGAGCTGTTGTTTTGGTTGTTGTTGGGTTCGAATCCTACTTGAGGTGTACTACTACTGCAAGAAATGAGCTGTTGTTTTGGTTGTTGTTGGGTTCGAATCCTACTTGAGGTGTACTACTACTGCAAGAAATGAGCTGTTGTTTTGGTTGTTGTTGGGTTCGAATCCTACTTGAGGTGTACTACTACTTTTAGAAATGAGCTGTTGTTTTGGTTGTTGTTGGGTTCGAATCCTACTTGAGGTGTACTACTACTTTTAGAAATGAGCTGTTGTTTTGGTTGTTGTTGGGTTCGAATCCTACTTGAGGTGTACTACTACTTTTAGAAATGAGCTGTTGTTTTGGTTGTTGTTGGGTTCGAATCCTACTTGAGGTGTACTACTACTGCAAGAAATGAGCTTTTGTTTTGGTTGTTGTTGGGTTCGAATCCTACTTGAGGTGTACTACCACTGCAAGAAATGAGCTTTTGTTTTGGTTGTTGTTGGGTTCGAATCCTACTTGAGGTGTACTACTACTTTTAGAAATGAGCTTTTGTTTTGGTTGTTGTTGGGTTCGAAACTGTAAAAAATGAGCTGTTGTTTTGGTTGTTGGTGGGTTCGAATCCTACTTGAGGTGTACTACTACTTTTAGAAATGAGCTTTTGTTTTGGTTGTTGTTGGGTTCGAATCCTACTTGAGGTGTACTACTACTTTTAGAAATGAGCTTTTGTTTTGGTTGTTGTTGGGTTCGAATCCTACTTGAGGTGTACTACCACTGCAAGAAATGAGCTTTTGTTTTGGTTGTTGTTGGGTTCGAAACTGTAAAAAATGAGCTTTTGTTTTGGTTGTTGTTGGGTTCGAATCCTACTTGAAGTGTACTACTACTTTTAGAAATGAGCTTTTGTTTTGGTCGGTGTTGGTAATGTTGGGTTCAGATCCCACTGGATGTGTACTACCACTGTAAGAAATGAGCTTTTGTTTTGGTTGTTGTTGGGTTCGAAACTGTAAAAAATGAGCAGCTGTTTTGGTTGTTGGTGGGTTCAAATCCCACTGAGGTTTTTACTGTAAGAAATGAGCTGTTGTTTTAGTCGTTTATGGTTTGGAATCCCACTGGAGGTGTACTTCTACTGTAAGAAATGAGGTTTTGTTTCGGTCATTATTCGGGTCGAATCCCACTGAAGGCCCTTTATGATTATTTGTTTCCAGAATATCTTGAATATTTTCTTCAGTACTTTATAAAAACTTAGTCAGTGTTCTGAAATTCTGACGTTAATGGACTATTAATCCCGAATCTAGATTTGTATCTAAATTAAAAAATGTTACTTTTTCTAATTATAGAAATCTGACTGGCTTCTTGTCAGCATGCAAGGTTGATGTTCAAAAAGCCAGTTTGACAGATATTGGTCCTTAAATATTGAAAACTGTTGGTACATATCCTTACCTAGTCGCCTGTCGATTTTTTCCCCGCTGTAATTTGGGTGATTATCAATTATTTCAAACCAAGGACATGATTCTCACAGCTGTACTTTGTGATAAGTTCATTTCAATTCAAATTTACAAGTCTGATGACATACAAATTATGTCATTTGAGAACGTGTGAAAGTAAATGAGGATTTTGCAGTTCCCCAAATCTTAAATATGGATGAAAAGCAATTTGAAGGCTAAAGAGCTTTCCATTCGTTTAGTACCTAATTATGAGTATGCGTACCTGCATAAATATCTCGAAATAAAGCAAATGATCCGATCACACTTGAGTTACACAATTTAGTCATCAAAAATACTCAAAATTTCTGATCTAATGTAATTTCAAGATTGAAATAGCAATGTTTCAGCAAAGAATCAAACCTTATAAAAAATAGTTTAATTTACTACTTTTTGTTGTTGAATTTCTCCCATCCTAAATCATGTCTTAGTGTTGTATACTGCTTAATCTCAAAATTACTTATTATAGTGTACCTCGCTACGAAGTTATGATTGCATAATTCCAACAAATGCTACTTGCATATTCCTGTGTCTTTATTTGTGTATTAATTTTATTAAGATGTCATCCCAAAACCAATAGTAACTAGCAAAATAATCTCTCATATTATTTCCCAGTTTCCATACAGAAATGATTCTGTAATGTCATTAGTTGTAGCAACATTTCTGATTTACCATCTGCCAAATGGAATTATGGGGCTTACAGTACAAGGAAGGACTAATCCATTTAGAAAAGGGTGGATTAACTGTAAAATAAAAAAGGGACTAATCCATTTAGAAAGGGGGACGGAAAATATGAACAGGTGACATAATTGTTGTTACTGTGTGTTGTTGCAAATATGTATTAATAAAAACAGGTTGGAATTTGTGTTATTTAATTTCTTTTTTTATTAACAATCAAATATGTTCTGATATTGAATATTCAATCATAGTTCAGTACTCAACATATTAGAATCAAGAGAATTGACAAGACCAGGATCTGAACCTGTGACCTCAATGGTCAAGTAGTTCAACCTAAGGGATTATATTAATGACAAAGTTGTGGTTTTGTAACCACACTCAGGCTGTCTACCTACATTGAATCATGATACGCATCCTTGTTGGGGTAGGTTTTCCAATCAGGGTAAAAACTAAAACTAACCCATTTGGGATAAATTTTAGGACTGATTGAAGATATCCTCTTTGGGGTAGAATTTCAATCAGGGTAGAAGACTAGCCCCTTTCAGATTTAACTTAATAACTAGGGATGAGTAATGTAATAACATACTCTTTGGGGTAGACGGTCCAATGGGGAGATATCTACATGTAGTTGTCTGTAGTTTTCTTTATAACGAGTAACCCAAATAATTATAAAGAAATTTTCTTTAGAAGAGCAGGGTGTAAATAGCGTCCTCAGTGGTAGGCTGAAGATAGCATGAATTCTAGTAAATCCATATTGCTAATGTAAAGTAAATTTTACTTTAACTTGGTGTACGGTACAGGCCAGTATAATAATAATAATGTACTTTTATAATGAGCAATGTCAGTTGTAACTGACACTCCTGACGGTGAATTATCAAATCAGGTGGAGATTGTTAAGAATGATTTCATCAGATGAAGCCACCATAATACAACACCTTAAATGGAGAAGTGGCGCATATTGCCGCCAGACCATGTAATGCCAGAAACACCGGGCCGAATCTTCTCTTTATGATAGGTGTACCGGGTTCGTTTACGTGCATTACATGACACAAGGTACCTATAAGGTGTACATCCCATCCCAAGGACGACGAAAAAATGGTCATGTATCTTTGGAAGGCTATGCATTTTGTCTCCTTAAAGTTTAGCTAAAAGGATGGGTTGTTTAAAAAATCGGATCACTTCATAAGAACCATATTATCATGACAAATCTGAAAAGACATGACGTTGAGGAAATAATGTGCTTCACTTAAAAACAATGTGAATAATATATAAATTTGTATGATAATTAAGATAACACAACTAAATCTCGGTACAAAAACATGCATGTATTTGGGGTCGGGATGTCAAATATTTCCCAAATAATTTATGAAACTTTTAGACTCACAATTTCCAGTATCTTCATGTGCCATGGTCAACTTACATTCACTTTTAGCACTTAGTACCCTACACAAATCTTCTGAGCAAACTGGGTTGATTGTGACTGCTTCCCGAGAAAAAAATGCCAAGCAAGCTTCCACGAGTTCTTAAATATATACATGTACAATGCAGGTAAACATGTTTTGTAATACGAGACTCAATTAGCCAAAGTAGGTCACGCTTTGAACATTTCCTCGAGAAATATCTCCGAGAAAAGTGGAGTTTTGAGAAGGTTTTTACCTTCTTCTTGATCACACAATCCCATTTACTTAATTGACATCACGGATGAGAATGTGATGTGATGTCTTGGCCAACACATGGATGGGTCTTCATTTGTAGGATGGAGAGATTTCTCAAGTCACATTGAATATCATTAATGCCTCAAATCCACCAGTCTCTGCATCCACGTAAAGGAACGTATCGCCTTAAAGGTGCACTCGAGTTTTAAAGGGGCCACCAGTCTTTAAGGGACACTTCACTCTTACCATGGAGCAAGCATAATTACTAAAGGGTCACTCAAGTCTTATTATACAGAATCTTAAGTCTTAAAGGGGCACTCAAGCCTTACCAAGAAACTCCAATAAAGGGGTATACTCAAGTCTTACCAAGAAATTCAAATATTAAAGGGACTCTCGAGCCTTACCAAAGAAACTTAAAAATTAAAGGGCCACTGAATCTTACAGGGACACTTGGGTATTAAAGAGGCACACCAGGCTTACATGAACGCACAAGTCACCATTTGTTATATAGTGTCATTTCATTCCATGTTGTTGTTGTTGTTGTTGTTGTTGCTGCTGTTATTTTTGCCTGATCCCAGTGCCCCACATTTTGTTTTATCTGCCTCATATCATGTTTATACCGTAAAGTGTACGTAAAATGGCAAATATCCTTCATTTCAAATCTTTTTACTATTTATTTGATGACATCAAATCAATGTTAAGCACTATTTATCTTTAATTTGTTTATATTTCTTTTATATTTTTTGGATATTTAAATTGTTTACTCTGCTGATGGAAAATTCAGGAAATAAATTGATAATGTAAGCAAAATTTTCACCAGATGTTTCTCCCAAACATCAAGTAAAAACAATTAATTGTAAAACACCCGGTAGTTTCTATTTTACTTTCACAAAGGATTGTAAATTGGTTTGTTGACACAGACTTAACGAATGTCACTTAGTATTTCATCTATGTATCTATTGTTTCATTGTTAAGTGGTTTTCTAATTAAAACAGTCTTGCTAAGTAGTTTGCTGTAATGAATGTAAAACAATGCTGAGTGATGCACTCTTTACCTAACTGAGGTGTGCCTACATTACAAAGACTCGACCTGTTCATGTTTAGCATTGGCAAAAAATGTTTGTAATTTATGAAAGATTCGATGCTGAGCATGATGGGAAGGTAGTGCATTCTGCTCTACCAACCATGCTCCTGGTGGATGACACCCTTGCCTATCCTTACACGGACTTGTGAAGGGGTTAAACAGGAGTGCGTGTCAATGTGCCCCTGGTGAGAGTTGATTAGGGTCCGCCCAAATCAGTTAGGTGTAGCCCTCATCTTGAAGTGGCCGTCCGGCCTTGTGATGTTAGGCGATCTCTCATAAAGAAGAAGAATAAATGGGGGGGGGGGGGGGGGGGGGTGTCCAGGTAGGATCTGGTTCAAGAACCATAAACTGATAACGGTTCCTGTAAAGAACACGTTTAGTTAAATTCAGAGATATATACAGCGTATACAGCAATCCTTCACCGATCTTGAACTCTTGGTGGCAGCAGACATGCCTCCATTACTGCGGTGTACCTGGGTGATACTGCGCTGTTTAGCGACTGGTATAAGGTTTGGGCTACACGGCGATCACGGGTTATTGGACTTTTACTTTGCAAATGGCTTAAACCCGTCGCTAGGCAGCGCAGTACCACCCAGGTACCACCGCAATAATGGCGGTATCTGCTGCCACCAAGAGTTCAAGATCGGTTAAGGATTGCTGTATACCGATAGTGATTTAAAATGAATTTTAAGAAAATGTAAGTAAATTATAAACCTCGTCTTTAACTATTTTTCAAAGACACGTTATAGCTATAGGCCCTACATCTAAACCAGTTATTTGAATATGAGCAAATCGGTTGTTGCCGCAATCCGGCTGAAAGATAAAACTCATTCAAACGATACAATGTAGGGGGGCCTAATCATATTTATTAATTTAAAAAATATAATCGTACATTTATATGCCGCGCTAACTCTCCCACAAGTAGTCATAACTTCTTCAGAGACTGAGTTATTGAATCAAATGACATTTAAAAGATGATTGAAAACAAGAGATGGTCTGTGGTTTTTATAGATACAGTCGGACAATTAAATAATGCGAGACTTGAATTTGTAATCTGGGGAGATCTCTCTTTAATGCTTCACTAAATCGTAAAGACATCTGCACAATATCATTGGAATTTGCAATGTATAAATGGGATCAAGGGTCAGACTTGGGATTGGACAAAAAACAGTATCAGATTTCTTTTCCCATGGCTTGACTAGTACGAAATCCTTCCTTCAATCACATTTATAGGTTCCCAGTTCTATTCCTTTGTTATACTGATTTACCCAAACCATGGTGGGACGTCTAGCTTGTTATACAGGCTTAAAGGGAAGTTATACGTTTGGTAATCACTCTTAAAATTAATGACAAAACAAACTTATTGGTTATAGACAGCAGCTTTCGATGGTATAAAGCATTTTGAGAAACATTTCACTTCGAAGTAGTGGTTATGTAAAAAGATATCAGTTTTCATGTCCCAAAATTTGACACTGAGAAACGTTATACTGTCAGATACGTTTCTCGGATTAAGCTTCGTGCGTGGACAAATTCGCTCCGGATTTTCGGCAATATCTAAAAAACGCGACCACATTTGAAGTTAAATTTTCACAGTTAGTTTTATTGTACATATCTACATTTATATAGGATTAAAACAATTGAACGATTCTAAAAAATAAAGGCATACGCTCCCTTTAAAGATACGATACATGATCAGTAACCACCGAAAGGCTTTCAGTCATAAAAACATTTGTATAAACTCAAAATTCAGACAAATTGTTTTGATAAATGGGAGACAACTAAAACCCCCACTTTCTTATTTGGATTTTCAAAATGACAAATGAACAAAATCTTTCACAAATAATTGTGTTTTGTGGAAGATTTGACCACCTGTTTGGATGACACTTTCACTGGTTATAATTGTATTTTATATTTATTCAAAACTAGAAGATTGGAATGAACGTTCTCATCTGAAATTCTGACACCTTTAATCACCTTCTAGACGTCAATTCAATAAGTATTTGTATTCTTTCAGGCGCTACAGGTTCAATTTGTGGACCTATGAATATTTTACTTTATAGACGTCCAGTTCAAACGTCCAGGTTTCTTTTCCTTTTTTCTTTTGGCGATGGAACCAGACATCACTGCAAGGTTTGGAGTTTGTTTAAGTTTCTGTAAGAGAGGGTTTTAGAGAACACAACCCACCCGCGGGAGTTTTATTCTGAATGTTAATAATCAAAGAAAGTTGCTCTTGGGCTAAGACAAAGCTGTGTACAAAAGGAAATAATTTGTTTATTAAAAATATATATATATATCAGTCCAAAAATGGACTGTGATTTATGTATTCAAAAGTTGTTGCTGCGAAAGTTTGTGCGTATTTCTTTTACCTAATTAGTCACTGAAGTGCTGTTTCTTTCCTTCCAAGTTCCTTCCTGTTTTATGTTCAGTCATGAAACTTCCGTGCACGTGTACGTTTTTAAAAATGAAATTGTGCAAAGAGGAATATATATTCTCAAGTAAATGTAATTGTTGTTGCAATAAAAAGGTTTGACCAATATTTTATGAAAATGTTTAAAGTTGAAAGAATAACAACACTTTACCGACAGTTGATTTTTAGCAATACAATCTGCTCTTTGTATAACATATGAAGTTGTTACATAACATGTTTCAGGCAGCCGTGTGATTTCTCAAGATTTTTCCTGAAATTCTGAATTTTCTGAAGGTCTCCTTGAGCGTTAATATTTTCTTAAACGAAGTAAAGCAGTCACCAAAGGGAGAAAGAAATAGTCCACATTGTGTCCAGAACATGTGGTTTATGTATTTCTGGTGTTGTACACAGAGTCTGTAAACCTACGGATATGTAACATCTGGGAGGTCCCGGGTCTCGGACAAGAGGAACTCAGACGAATGTCATCTGAAATGATAACAACCATTATACATACCGCACTGCTCCTTATACTTGATAGTTAAACTTCCTGTTGAAACTGTCCACTTATTTCCTATACACATAGCAGTGTATAATTTCTTCAAATATTTACAAAGTAAGTCGATACAAATTACGAAGAGTATGCAACCCGAGTGTGTCAACTGTTCCCTGCAATAAAACAACGTGTAGTGTAAACCGCCAAGTAGGGTTGTATAGGAGCGTATACATGTTTTAATTAAAGAAGGGGTCACGTATATGTGGCGTTCCGTGTCTTGTGAGGTGTAATTAGTCTGTTAAGTCAACATTCACAGCCCGTCTGGGTAGAGCCTTTATGTTGACTGAACTTTAATAGCGTCCGTGGTGCAGAAAGGGAGGGGGTAGATCCTTAGGGGGCCCCTCTTACCAACCTATTTCCAACTGACATTTAAACAAAAAAGTTTTCTAAAAAAAAAAAAAATGGATAACAGGTTTAATGAGAGAACAAGTTAGCACATTTCCGGGGGCTGGGGGGGGGGGGGGGGGGGGGTTATCATTTACTTAGCCATGCCGGGTGTCTGGTGGACTCAAATGTTTTCTACACATTGTTATTTTATATGTCAGTTGACTTTGAAACTTGTGTAAGTGAGTTGTTTTGACATGTAACATTTTCAATCTTTACATGCAATTTGCGACTCCATTGTCGGGGCTACCCCCCCCCCCCCCCGGTGTTAGTCTCTTGGTCTTCTCTGTATATCTTTCTCTCATCGTCTTGAATGTCTTCTTAGTTAACTCGATGTGACCCCGAGGCTAGAAGAAAATGTAGTCTATAGTTCCTTGTGTAACATGACAACTAGATTGTGGATGCTCAAAGAAACCAGACAACGGTGGCCACATACTGGTGCCCAATTTCATGGCTCTGCTTACCGCTTAATTCTGCGCTTGCAATCACCATTCTCCGCTTACCGAGCAAGTACCGAGCAATTTCTGCGCTAGCTGTGTCAGGGTAGAATGCCTAGTAACGTGGACTACGCAAGCGCACAAGCAAACATTACAGAAATACGCTTGACGTAAGCGCGGAATTCCCTGTTTCCGTAAGCGCCGATTCTTTGCTTACGGTAAGCAGAGCCATGAAATCGGGCCTCTGTATGTTAATACTGTAGCCTTTGTTGTGCATGATCTTGACCTTCATTCACTCCTCGTACGTGACTAGTGTTTCTTTTATTCCCCCTCAGACTGTAGCCAACCTTGTTCGTGTACAATTGCTATGTTTACCTCCTCTGCATTGAAACATAGTCAAACATCAGTAATGTTGCCATCATCTTTTGAAATTCGAGGCTATTTGGTAGAGAAATGCTTCCTCTCTTACAATGGTGAACTGTTTTTTTTTTAATGAATTTGCAGAAAAACAAGTTTCGTATTTAGTGTATAGTCTTCACTAAAACATTTACTGAGAATTTGTTTTTTGTATAACATTTTTTATAGACAATCGATAAAATCTGTTTGCTGTTTGTCCAATTAGTAGGCCTACGTCGCTCTTTTAAATATATTTTTCCAAAAAAAACACCCCAAAAACAAAACAAATTGAGCATGTTTTTCCAATGTTGATTAGTGGCATGCAATAGATAGGTTGCAATATGACGTAAATCGGCCATCTTTACGGGCAATTTGGAACACACAGTCATGCGTTACGCGTGAGAACGGCGTGCAGCACGCGCACATTTCACAAAACTCATTGCGTGATTGGTTAGTGAACGACGCGGCTGCGTTAATAATTTGAGCGCTTGACGCGCCTGCATGCCAAAATGCGATTTGCCCGTAAAGATGGCGTCTACTGGGAACTATCTATAGCTGTGTTTACCAAATAAGACGAAATCAATGAGTTCACTGAGTCTTTCAAAATCCGATTTTCTGGGAAACTGGGTAATTTGAACAAATCTTCTCATGGTAAAAATATGTATATTTCTTTTTAAGATACATATTAGACGGTCTGTATGTATACCTCTCTTTATACAATAAAATACATTATTGCACAATCCCTTCAAGGGAAGGTACACGCTTGGTAATCACTCTTAAAATTAATGGCACTACAAATTGAATTTACATTGTTAGAGTAATTTTACTTCAAAGTGATGTGGTTATGGAAAAAGATATCAAAAAAAGCCCCCAAAATTTAAATCTGAGAAACGTTACTGTCAGATACGTTTCTCAGATTATGTATATTCCAATTACGGATTATTCTTCCTGCGTGAGCATAACCGGTCCGGAATTTGGCGATATCTCAAAAACGTGACCATCTTTTGATATGAAATTGTCACAAGTTAGTTGTATTGTATATATCTACATTTATGTAGGATTGAAACAATCGAACGGTTTCAAAAACCTAACGTATACTTTCCCTTTAAAGAAATGTCTTTAGAAGAAAAGTAGATGATTCTATTTGATATGATTTACACCGAGTGAGCAAAGCTCTTCCCCAAACTGACGATGTGATGTGCCATTTTCTTGAAGACGTTTTTGAAATCCAGACCTTGTGAACATTCCGAGAATGTTTTGTGTACCGTAGGGCCTACCTTTAAAACCTTGTCTGCAGAAGGTTTTTTATTTTGAGAGCTGATTTTCGTGACAAGAGCGTGGGTTCTCATCACAACATCATCTTTTGTCATTTTTTATCTTTTTCTTTTTTTTTGTCCCCACAGTCACCCACAACGAAGGTAAATTCAATTCTAAGCTTTCCCGGGTGCTTTTAATCGCTGACGTAGGCAGCCCAAGGACAGATCTCTAAAGACCGCGGGAGAGAGAGATTGAGAATGTTGGTCTAGACCGGTGAGAAACGGGCGTTGTTCAAATTAAAAGCCTTGAGTTTATTTCAGCGATTTGCCTTAGTTTCCCCAAAGTCAAAGATCACTTAAATCACTAAAAAGCAGAAATCCTTGGGGAAACAACCAATTGAATGAGATACAATAATTATTAGGGTATCACACTTTGTAAAACAAACAAGTCTTAATTAACCTATCAAACATTCCAGTATACATGTCAAGTTGAAAGTGGGTTATTGTGGGTTTTTTCACCACAGTCAATGCGAAAGAAAACATTTTAAAAATATTGCATCAAAACAATTAAATTGGTTCACAATTTCATATAAAAGAGAGATCAATCATGATAACAATAACGTGTCAAATATTTTAGTCTTTTCTGAGGAAATAACAACTCCTGTGAACATTGAAACAAACTCTTTTGTGAAAAGCTAATATTCAATACAAAAACAGAGGCAAATTTAGGATGAATTGAACACTGGAAGATTATTTTACAATTTCGCTGAGCAAATTTTTTCAATAATTTGTTTAATAATTATCAGTCTGATGCCTTTTAAAACGATTGGAATTGAATTTGAATTCATACAATGGGTTGAAAAGCTGCATTAGTATGGTTGCCAGGCAACAGTATCAACTACCAATGAGTTAATTGACAGATAAATTTTAACTCTGGGTTCTGTAAACATGTTCCATTATTGAAAGTCTTCGTATATTAAATGTTCTTTGGTTTTGTTCTATCAATACACAGGAGATATTTTATGGTATGGTTTAACATGAAATTTTGTAGATCTTATTAATACTAGCTTTTAAGTATTGAAATTTGTTTGTTAGTGACTACTCTTTTACAAAAACCCTTTTGGTTTTTACACCCTTATAGTAGTCGTGTACACACAAAGACAGCATTCCAAATCATTTAGGCCAAGTAAAAAAACAAAAGAGTTTCTCGTCCCCGCCCGCCTCCTTTTTGGCCGCCGCCAGGAAAAAAAAATAATAATAAAATATAAATAAATCTTAAATCAGATTTGTTTTGAAGATTAAAAGCTGAAATCAGATTTTTTTGATAAAACTGAGTGGTATCTCTGATATTTTGAATCCCCTGAATCCAATTAGATGGGCCAAAATAGCAGCTTTGCCTCCAGAATTCCCAACTTTCTCATTAATATATCATCAGTGTCTTGGCACCAAACCCAGCTGGGCGTTCTTTTCAGAGCGGACAGCAACTGTTGTCGAAGATGATGGTGCTGTAATTCTGCAGTGAAGGGTCTTACAAATCATTTGTTTTGTCATAAATTGCATCAGTATACTCAAATAGCACAATATCTATGAATAAATATACCTTGTCCAGCCATATTTAGCATTGCGGCCATCTTGGAAAAAATAGCTAAAAATTGAAAAATAGTAAATAGTAACGCCCTGCTTCCTCCTTTTTTTGAAAAAGTCCGGACGAGAAACTCTTTTGTTTTTTCACTTGGCCTTATTCATAAATCATTAACTAGTTTGTACGTAAAACGCCACCGTGCGGTAACTTCAATTGTTTTACGAGCTCTCGTCAATAATTAACCGACTGACTCAGTCAACAAAAATGCAATATACGAATAAAAGTATATTTTCACGAAACGCACATTTCTGGAATAAATTAAACAGTCATCCCCTTTTTCAACCTTTACCACAATACTCTTTTCTCAGTGACCTGAATTTTATTCAGAAAAATGAGTCAATTCGATTAGTTTTTCTGAACCTAATTGGTTTTGGGTAACTGTGGGATATTAATTTTTTTTAATAATGTACTATGAAATGTTGTAGAGCCCTAGTTCTGAGTGCTATTCAGTTACTGGAAATAGTGTTGTTTATAGAGAGAAGATGGAAAGGCTTTCATTCTATTCTGAGATATATCAGGTATATTAGAAAGAAATGAATCGCTACATGACATTTAAGATATCTACTTCCCCCGGGGTATTTTTATTCCTGTTCTAGGCCTATATTAGTCACTGTAATCAAACATGACATATTAAGTTTGCTTGTCAAGAACTTGGAAGCAGACGATCTTATTGGTTTTTAATTTAAGAAACATGTGCCCAAATCACAAGCAAGTGGTAAGAAACTGATATTTTGGTCATGGGTATAAAACGTGACATTCATGGTGACTCAAAATTAAGTTGATATGTCATGTCCAATTTCTTTAAAAAGTAATCGCATGCAACAAAAAGCCTGTTTTGGGTCTAACTCAAACGCCGTGTTCTAAATGTAAGTTATTGAAGATGACGCGAAGTTGAAACGTTGGTTGACGGGTTTTCATAATATATTATATATGAATGCACTAAAGTTGTGGTTTTGTTGATTTAAAAAACATTTAATTTAGAGTAAACAGAACAAATACTCAGTTTGTAAATGTTTCAGAAATAATAGTTGAAATTTTTTGTTACTACAACTTATTACAGATAACACTTGAACTACAAGTAGTTATATTCAGTCAGTATATTTTAAATTACAAAATCTTTCTTTTCAGGTTATGGACCTCAGCTGTTTTCGTTTTCATTTGCTCTGCAGATTTTTGTTATATGCTTTTGGCGTGATTAAATCGTGAGTGTTGGAAGTTCCTAAAAAATGCAATTTGAAAAATTTACATTCAATATTTAAAAATATGGTACATGTTTGTGACGATTGTTTAATCTGCAAGTTTACTTTTATAAACTCGATTTCAGATCGAACTCCCGATTAATATCCCCAAAATGCAGTAATTTCTCGAAAAGATGACCAACACTGATTGAAGATATTTCCACAGGGTGGCTAGAAAATAAAAATTAGAATTGACTCTTCCTAAAATGAAATGATGTTTTACATCTTTAAATTGTTATGTATCTAATCTTCCGTGCAGAGGCAACCTTCAATTTTAACCTTAATTTCTTATAAATCATTTAAAGAACAAAACTGCTATAATAACTGTGACATAATTTTTAGCATGCTTCAGTCAAATGTAACATTTATTTTGATATTTTCCCAATTGCTGCGCTAACCTTTGCATAATTGCAAGGTTAAACATTGATTCGGGTTGAAAATGACTCCCAATGGCGGAGAGAGCTTCTCGGTAAGATCAGAACAAGAAGATTTATTTTAAGGATATTCTTCTTAAACCGTCCTTGGGCATGGTGCCTTTCAGATGTTATCGTCAGCAATCCAAACCTCGGGGAATTGTCGAAAATTAAATTTGCTCCACTCCACAAAAGATTATATCCGTTTATTGCAGTGCGCAGAGAAATTACTTGCAACCTGGGGCCCATTCTGCGGCTGTGATAGTCACATCATTTCCAGGAGCCAAAAGCAGTATGTCTATTCATTGTTTTCGACTGCTTCAAATTTTGCGCAGCAAGTATTTCGTATAGGCAGTTATAGTTTTTCTAAGAAGCTTTTTGCAACTGAGGCATACGACCCTTTCACTCTCTGTCACCAAGTTTGTCATATTCCCAATGTACTACAGTAATATCGAGTACTGATTCTACATATACCATAAACGGCCCAGACTATGTTTCCCCTCAGCCTCTATTTGGTCACGTATAGCTGTACGGAAAAAAACCCACAATATTAAGTCTGCACCGTAATGAAGGTTTATTCCAAGCGTGGGTGAAGGCAAACGTATTAAGACTTTAATGCAACTCAATTTAATAACAGTAGCCGTTTCACAGGTTGCTTGTCTATTAATGTTTGATGTATTATCTTAATCTAAAGCCAAAGGTCATAAGACTGTGCCTCCGCATTCAGCAGCAGTTTGTCATAATCAACAAGGTTAAAGATAGTATAGTATATATTATACTATTTTTATATAATTCTTGTTACGAATAGTATATTCATATTGTTTATCATAAGATAAAACTTCAAGATATCAAGAAGTTGAATATATATATTTAATTGGACGGCGCGAAAACATGACCCCAAAAGCATACAAAGAAAAACTACTTATGACATTGTCTAATTATTGACTTTTCAAATATTTTGAGATAACTTTCATCTTGGGTCTCGGATTAATTTTACTGAAGGAGTTTTTCAAAACTTGAGAGGCAGAGAGCATCTTCCTTTAGTTTAGTTTAGTTTATTACCTTTATTGCACAGACATCAAAGTACAACGTAGAGCAAAAGGGAAACCCCGAACGGGCACGCAGGCCCACTAAATGGGGACCCTCGATCACTCGAACAAAGAAACAAAAACAACCATTAGAAAATATGGACGTATATATCTCATGGAAACTGGATGACAAAGCAAGTATTTAAAATATGATTATAGACCTTATGCATATGACGTCATTTGAGTAGGGCGCCCTCACCTAGAGGTCAAAAGGAAGATGCTCATTGGCCAGTCTTGTGCGCCGCGCGTACAAATCAGCGCGTTTCCATTGTTTCATCATCAGTTTACCTCTAAGATGGCGGCTTGGTGACGTCAATGCATAAGGTCTATTCAGTTGTAATACTCCACTACTCCTTTAACTGCCCAGACAGTCACAATAAATGTCCGACGATTCACCGATACATCCTAAGCGATTCAGATCACCCTCTTCGCGTGCTTGGCAACATCACTTTCCGACTATATCACATATCCTTCATAGGCAAATTCCACGCAGTCAAGTCACATTTTGTACAATTTTTTCAGTTTTCGTGCACGTTTGTTGTCAATTCCAATCTCTTTTGGGTTTTCGTGCAGACAGTTTGTGTCTGAGACATAAGTTTCATTTTATTCACTGCCTGGGGCGAGAATAAGCATCAACCATGGAATGTTTGTCGTTTATAGAAGTTTGATCTCTCTGGACAGATTGCTTCCGATATCACAATGTTCCTCCCCTGCCTCAAAAATACTGAAAGAAGTATATAATAATTATGTGTCTATCAAGAGGGAATGAGTTGCGCCTTATTGACGTGCCCCAAGGTTTCTTTTATTTGTCACGATGAGGAGAGTCTGTCAATCCTCTGAAACGTAACACCAAGGAGTGTCATGAGGGTGGTTTCAACTCTAAAACTATAATAAGGGGGCGATCCAATACCTTTACCCTGGTTCTTTAGCTGCGGTCTTCTAGTGGTTTCAACCTCTAGGCCAAGAGGGCGATCCACGCCCTTTACCCTGACGTTTTAGCTGCGGTCTTGTAAAGGTTTCAACCTCTTAACCAGGCCCTTTACCATGGCCCTTTACCAGGCCCTTTACCATGGTTCTTTAGATGCGGTCTTTTAGTGGTTTAAACCTCTAAACCAAGGGGGTGATCCAGGATCTTTACCCTGGTTCTTTAGTTGCGGTCTAGATGCTGTAGATGCTGTGTATGGGCTTCGTCTTCTTCAACACCAAAGAAGTGTAACGTTGCTAAATTAATGTTTTTAACTAAATGAATGTTCTATTCTTATGTGCCAATGGAAACCAAATTTCTGAATTTTTGTGATGCGGACAATAACATTCTAAATTCTAAAAAGTTCTAAATTCTAAAGGGACATCCAAGCCATGCATACTTCAGTTCTTTATTTTTTATGAATATAAAATGTATGATAAATGTAAATTTCTGAATTTGTTAAGCATATAAATTCCTAGAGGAATTAAATCTCCGTCCTTCTTTCAACCAGGCACTGATTTTGTAGGAGTGCTTATAAGCACAAAACAATACTGTTACCAGCCCAAAGACAATGTCATATTGTACCATTTCGCAACTGGTTTCTTGCATATATTTGCTTAGTAGATGATTGTTAAGCACTTTCTTAAGACGCTCAGTGGACTTGGGCCAGTGTTTCGTAGTTCATTATCTGTGTTGATTGGAAAAGTATTATATAAATTCCAGTGAAAGTATAAAATCTGGAAAGTTCAGGGTTTGTCGTCAAACTGTTGAGGTTTTGTTTGTCTTTATGATAAAACATACTCCTTTAGATAAGAAAGTAGTTACATTTGTAGATAAATTAAATCAGGTAGCCTTAGCTTTCGAACCAAACCAGACCTTTACCAGATCTAGAGGCAAAGACAAAATACAAGCCTCAAAACAAACCCATCTGTATGGAAACCAAATATGTTTCACTGGAGAGTATTTGACAGATTTACATTTTGTAGACGCAGTTTTTGCTCAAATTTATTGAATTTATTTGTACGCAAAGCGGATCTGTCAAAACTGACGCCTCGGTTGTCTTGAATTAGTATACCTGACATCCATTTTCCACCAGATTTAATTCAAGATTTCGAAATTCTGCTTCAGACCTCGATATATCTGTGCATATGAATTTTTTTGTATTAATGCACAACTCCTTCTGGCAAGCCAGTTCGCTGGAAAAAAAAGATCACACCACTGAGCGTAGGTTAGATTCAAAGGTTTTATCTCTGTATACGTCGTCGGAAGAAAGCTCGAGATTTCTCTGTCTCTTCCACGGAAATTTCCGCTCTGCTTTAGGCGCGAAACAGGCAATAATAGGTACAGTCTAAATGAGAAAAAACGAGGGCTTTTTTGTTGTTTGTGGTGTTGCTTCAAGCATTGGTGCTTCATAAGGAATTAAGGCGTCTGACATAAACAACGTATAAAATCCAAGTCGAAACCGAGGGGTCTTTTTTTCTGTTGTCGTGATGTAGGCACCCTCAAGCCTTTAGTTATACCAGTTTCACATTTCCTACCTTCGGAAATTACTGGAACCGGGCAGTTTGCGAGCCAAAGGTAGAATGCGCACTTTACTGTGCATACTACAATATCCAACAACATAATACCCATTGGACAAATCCTTGTGACGGAAGAAAAACCAGGAAATTGACTGTGGATTTTAATGAAAATATTTCTAAAAAGCAGATGGTCTTCACTTGCAACGGCGTCTACAAAAAGTGCTACAATAACGCACAGGCACCTGGCTTTATTGCTTTGATGTTTTCCTCTTCACGATTTTCAAGATACCAAGCTAATTATAACATGACTAATAATGCGCTACACTCAGTTGAAGAACACACCCCAATTTAAACTTAACTGAACAATATTCACCTGTCACGTAAAAAGACTGAGGCTGGCTTAGAATCTCAAATCATATTTAAACCCATGGATTGGCTGTTATTCAGCACTTTTAAATTAAATTGCCTCAACATTTCCTTTATTGCAGCTCCCAAATTGATTGGATATTAATTTATCCAAGCTCACGTCCATGTTTTGTCTGGGAATTTCTGTGTTGTCAGTTTATTAGATGTATGGATTTTCCCCCCATGCTTGTATTGTAACTAAATTGCCTAGCAAGAGACTCGGTCAATACACGTCTTCTAGCCGGCAAGCGAAATAATATTTGTTTAATTTTTTTCCCGGACGAAATTTAAGACAGGCTTTCTTTTCGCCTGCAGAACATATGTGTAGTTGTGGGAGCGCTGGCGAATCAAGGCATAAATGTAAGAAACAGGAAAGTATCGCGCGTGTTTTGGGAACCAAATGTCCCTAAGTAAATTTTTTAACAATTATTATGAATTAAAGAATACACCAGGATTGCACAGTCTGATTTTTCTGGAAGATTCAAACCACAAATTCATTTTCTATTATCAATAACCGATAATGCCCAAAAATATAAATTCAATTTGAAGGGAGGGTATACCATAACATTAACAACCTGCATGTAAGAGAAGCACTGCAGCTGTTGAGAATGTATAACACTTTGAGAAACGATTCCCTTCTAAGGAATGTGGTTTTAGAGAAGGAGATTTAAAAAAAAATTCAATCTGAGAAATGTTTCGTGCCCGAAACGTTTCTCAGATTGGGTATTCCAATTTACGGATTATTCTTCCTGCATGGACATAACCGCTCCAGATTTTCAGTGATATCTCAAAAACGCTAGCAGCTTTTGAAATGAAATTTTCACGGTTAAGTTTATTGTATATACCTACATTCATATAGGATTAGAACAATCGAACGGCTCCAAAAGCCAAAGGTATACTTTGTCTTTAATAACAACTAAATTATTCACATAACTCGGGTAAGTACTGAGTATACAGTGCTTAACACACATCGGTGTAAGGGTAAAAAATCCAGTTATATTTCATTATCCCAGGTGCAAAATTAACATCTATTAAACTTAATTATTGTTTTGCAGGTGAACACAACTTTTTTATTTACACTCTGAAAACTACCGGGTCTGAATTGATCCGAGTCCTGTGGGCGTGACCCATATCTACGTCAAACTGACCCGGAATCTGTGTCAAACTGACCCGGAATCTGTGTCAAACTGACCCGGAATCTGTGTCAAACTGACACGGAATCAGTATAAAACTGACCCGGAATCTGTGTCAAACTGACCCGGAATCAATGTCAAACTGACCTGGAATCTGTATCAAACTGACCCGGAATCTGTGTCAAACCCGGTATCTGTGTCAAACTGACCTGGAATCTGTATCAAATTGACCCGGAATCTGTATCAAACTGACCTGGAATTTGTGTCAAACTGATCCGGAATCTGTGTCAAACTGATCCGGAATCTGTGTCAAACTGACTTGTAATCTGTGTCAAAACCAGAATCTGTGTCAAACTGACCCGTAATTTGTGTCAAACTGACCCGTAATTTGTGTCAAACTGACCCGTAATTTGTGTCAAACTGACCCGGAATCTGTGTCAAACCCGGAATCTGTGTCAAACTGACATGGAATCTGTGTCAAACTGACCCGAAATCTGTGTCAAGCTGACCCGGAATCTGTATCAAACTGACCCGGAATCTGTGTCAAACTGACCCGGAATCTGTGTCAAACTGACCCGGAATCTGTGTCAAACTGACCTGGAATCTGTGTCAAACTGATCCGGAATCTGTATCAATTCAATTCAATTCAATTCAACTCGACATTTATTTCCATATTGCAAAATGTACATACAATTAATATTAAGAAGGTCTATTAAGCAAAGATGTATAAAGAACTTATTTATAAAAAAATAATAATTATAAGAGACTCAATGAAGCAGAGGCAAATATGGAGGCATATTCAGAAGACAAAGTCTTGTATAGAAATGCCTTATACAACAAAGACTAGATTACTGAACGGAGCTTAAATTACAACAAAACATACAGACAGGGACGAAACAGGACAAACAACAAAAACACGTTACCAAAAGAGCAAGGACGGAACAAGAAGGGAAAACAAAACTGCGAACTCAAGAGGAAAAGGATGTAAAGAGAAGAAGCTACTCAATATAATTGGAGACAAGATGTTTTTTGTAACGGTTCTTAAAGCAACCCACAGATGACCCTGACTTTATATTGCCATCGATACTATTCCAAAGACGAGGTCCGTAAAATCTCAAGGTGTTCAGCGAATAGGTGGTGCGTGCAAATGGTAGAAACATATTGCGGTTTGACCTGGTGTTATGACCGTGAATGGTTTGAACTGCAGAAAAATAAGAGGAAAACACGGTAGGAAGAAGTTTGTGAACGTGCTTGTACACAAAAATTCCTGTGTGGAGTTTATTAATATCTGAGAGTGTTAGAGTGTGCAGCGAAGCGAAAAGAGGTGCTGTATGAGCCCAGGGGTGTGAAAGGGTGCAAATTCGAATGGCCCGTTTTTGAATGATAGTGAGTGAATGAAGTTTATTGTTACTGGAGCGTGCCCAAACAATGTTACAATAATTAAGATAGGGCAGGATAAGTGTGTTATAAAGAGAAACTAAAGCAGAAGGTGGAAGAAAGGAACGAAGTTTAGATAAGACGCCGGTATTACGAGAAACGACTTTAGTGACCGATGAAATATGTTCAGTCCAGCTGAGTTTATCGTCGAGAATGACACCTAAGAATTTCGTAGATCGGACAATAGAAATGGGAGTGTTGTCAATGTGGATGAAAGAATTATTAGAATGAAAACTGTTGGATTTATTGAAGAGGATGCATTTAGTTTTGATAGGATTCAGAGAAAGTTGATTTGATTTGAACCAGGAAGAGACTTTGATAAGCTCATCGTTGAGAGTAGAGACAAGACAGTTTAAGCTTGAATGAGAGAAGATAATAGTAGTGTCATCAGCAAATAAGAGAAAAGAAAGCAGGGAAGATGAGTTATGAAGACCATTTACATAAATTAAGAATAGAAGTGGCCCAAGGATAGATCCCTGGGGAACACCGTGGCTAATGTTGCTCTTAGTAGAATTACAGTCACCAATATTGGTATATTGAAGGCGGTTGTCCAAATAGTCCTTAAACCACTGAAGAGCGCACCCCCTAACACCATAGAAGTTAAGTTTAGAAAGAAGAATGGAGTGATCAATAGTGTCAAAGGCCTTTGAAAGATCAATGAACACTCCAGCTGTATGCAGTCGATCACACAATGAACTAGAGATGAGATCAGTAAGTTGAATAAGAGCCATGTCGGTAGAGTGATTGCTACGAAAGCCAAACTGATTGTCAAAGAGAATGTTGAAGTTTGAGAGAAATTTGGACAAGCGATTGTAAACAAGTCGTTCAATTAGTTTGGAAAAGCAGGGAAGAACAGAAATAGGCCGATAGTTGTGAATGTCCTTAGGATCGCCATTTTTAAGAACAGGTATAACCTTAGCAATCTTTAGGTTTGAAGGAACAGAGCCTGTTACAAAGGAACGATTAAAGATATGGGCTAAGGGGTGCGCAATAAGGGATATGACTGACTTGACAACAGTAGATTTTACTTCATCAAAGCCGCAACTAGAGTCACTCACTGGTTTGGTGGTTTTCTTGCGTCCAGCCGGCATGACGAATCACCAGATGTTCCCAAAGTATGTATCGTCCTTGCTGCTTATTAGTAAGATTTATGCTTAGGCTAGAATATTGACAATGTGTAGGCTTGATCAATGGAGACCCCCATTACTCTTTGCATCTCACTCGGTCGCCATCAAACTGACCCGGAATCTGTGTCAAACTGACCCGAAATCTGTGTCAAACTGACCCGGAATCTGTGTCAAACTCGGAATCTGTGTCAAACTGACCCGGAATCTGTGTCAAACTGACCTGGAATCTGTGTCAAACTGACATAGAATCCGAATCAAAATCTCATTTTAAAAATAATTTCTGGATCAGCCTGACCCATAAATGGAGCAGGCTTCCTGGGACCCGGAATCCTGGTTAATTCTGACCTGGGAGTTTTTAGATTCTACTAAAAGGAAGAAGAGAAAAAACCATCTCGTATCTTTACACTTTGATTGACAATGTGGAATTGCTCTGTTTTTAATATTCGATTGTTCAATTGATGGTAAGCCACAGTAATGGCTGAACCGACGGACCTATTATCGCCTCGATGTCGTTTTCAAGTACAAAGCTCTGTAGGGAATTTTTCTTACATTTGTCATAACCCTAGGGCACAGCGGTATGTACTATGTAGAATGGCTAGTCATTACGCTTATGATACATTTCTTAAAAGCTTTGAGGCTTTGTGTTATATGGCTTTGTGTTATATGTAAAGAAATATATGATACATCTTTCGGATTATATCTGTAATTAATATTCCCCTACGGAAAATTGGTTGTGGGAAGAACCAGATGTCATTTCTATCTCATCTTTTCGAGCCGTTTGGTTTTATGTTTCGAAACTGCTTTTACTATTTTTGAAGGACGAGATTTTCTCTGCATGGTTTTTCCATAAGATCCACCCGCATTTCTTTTCCGTCATTCGAATCAAGAAGAAAAAGGAAGAAGAAGAAGGGAAAACCCACCGATCTTTTGAAAGAAATGCATGTATCTTGGAGTTTTCAAATCGTTAAAGGCTCACAGCAATATGAATTATTTATCGTTCACATAAATGCCAACCTGTTTAATCCGTGCTGGTCACCTTTTTAAATTGACAATTTCAGAATGCCCTATTGAGCAACCCATTGCATTTAAATTAATGGAAATAGGTTATGAATATTCATACACACACTCGAGACGACATCACATTTGCAGAATATACCATTGGCTCTGAGCATAGAGAAAGGACCACGGAACCTGCTAGAGTCTTGTAAGCTGTTGCTGAAATTTGTTTTTACATCATTAAGTGATTGGTATCAGTAAACAAAAAAAACAAACGAAGATTATCTCAGGCTCCGAAAACAATGACCTCAAAAATAAGGCGCCCTCCTATGTCCAGAGTTGGAAAGTCATCGTTCGTCTGACAATTAAATCTCACTCATAAACATACTATAGGCGATTTCTATCTCCCAAATATTATCGCCTAAGATAAAGGGGGAAAAGGCAAATAAAACAAAACCCTTTTAAATATGAACCCTTTAAGGATTGCCTGTTGTTGGGAAGAACATGGAGGAGGAAAGAATTGGCCCACGGGACCGCTGTAATTAAGAACGTGTCAGCTATTGCACATTTGCCCCAGGGCATCAGGTGCAGAAACAAAAGAGACTAGATGATTGCTACTGAGATATGGTTGGCCAAATAACAAATATATTGACCCATGTGTCGTGTAGTGTTGTAGCGTCGTCAACTATCTGTCACTTACTCGCTGTCAAAAATGAGAAAAAGTGTGTCTTGTTGTAACCTAATGATTGGTGTAGACCAGAGATTTCCTGTATCATTGTAATGACAGGTAAGACGGTACGGTAGAATGATAAGAAATCTCTCCTCTTCTTGAAAGGTGTGTGGATCCACAGGAAGATCTAATGCGCTATGCCGGTGTTGGGTAACTCAACTGATGATACATTTGTGTTGTGGCTCTTGACTGTGACTGTAGGCTGCTGTGGCTTGGAAGTCCACACATCTCTAGTTATTATGTATAAATATTCATTGAATTCAATCACCCGTAACTTTCTTGTATATATACCACATGTATTTGACTTGTCCCCTTCATTACATCTGATGATAAAGTTGTTGCTATCCTTCCTCTCTTTTCATCAATTTTCTGAGAAAATCAAGAAATACAGGCAATACAATAAAATGTGATTTTCATTGTTTTAAGAAAGGAAACATTTTCCCCTGTGGTGCCGTTTGGGAACAAATCTTCATGCCTGGTCACTTTTAGATTACACCCCCCCCCCCCCCCCCCCCCATCCTCGGGAATATGGGATCCCCTTTGCTTGGATTGCAGACTTACAAGCTTTAGAGCAGACAAGCGAGTCAATTTAGATTGCTGTCAACACACTGGAGTTCTTAGTGATCCAGCAAGGGTCCGAGACAAATAGAGAGAAACAAGTTTCAAAGCAAGACTTCTATCGTAGCTAAAACGTCGTGAAGAAGACATCCTTCGTCGGGAGATTTTAAAGTGAAGATGTTCATTCAATTATAACATGCTAAAACGTGTTGTGAAGTTGCTTGCTTTGGCTAATGAAAACTGAAAAACAACCATTGGTATGGAATACGATGTTATAAATTGCATTCTGTTGGTGTGGTTTTGTTATTTTGTATGTGTTTTTTCCCCGCCTCTCTCGCGGAGAATCGGTCCACTTCATTTGACTGTACTTTCTCTGACCGTACTTTTCTCGAATCGAAATAAACTCTATCTCATTTTGACACACTGACTTGACTCCACAAAATGCAACTTGACAGTAAATCTGAGCGAGATAGAGGGGAGGTTTTTGGCGGGAAATGTGTCACAAAACGGGGTAATTTGGAAGCTAGCCGACCGTGCACACAGATTCAGCCTCTCAGTAATCATTGTATAAAACCATCCTATTTCCTATCTGACAAAGGTGATCGAACCAGCAGAGTGGAAGGAAACGCTAGACACAACTTAAAGGGATCGTTGACTTTGTGAAAATGTGAAAAATCCCATACATGCTACATTATTAGGAATTATAAAAACTTATGATAAGCAACTTGAATCCGTGAAAGTTGTCATTTGGTAAAAAACCTTGATATCAACATCAAATGTCCTGAGAAAAAGTTCCCTCTGAAATCTGTCAGGTTAGAGTAAAATGTCTTCCAACACTCGATTTTGTATTTAATCCTGGGTTTGACGTTATAAATGTCAACCAACAAGAATGATGTACGGACCCTGTAAAGTAAATAAGTACTCGCAGAACACAGCCTCGAAATACATCTAATAAGTAATGCATATAATACAAAGTGATCTTTTTAAATTGAAATTAAAATCGTGTAATTTCAACAGTTTTTCGCCATTGGATGGACATTTTAAAACAAATAATCCAATACAATTCTTCAGTTTATCATTGCACGCAGTACAAATTGTCATGCCGTGCCGTTCTTCGGTTCATGCGGCTTTAAGTTGTTTGATGAGTGTATACGCGTAGTTTGGGAATGTGACTTTATACACATGTCGGTAGATTGAGAGATACCGAATAACCAATGAACCGTGGGTTGCCTGCCTAGTCCGAATGCTCATCTCTAGTGCTAGTCGTTAAAATATTCCAGTTTTCCACACCAATCTACCATCTTCTGAATTTGCTACTTGCGTAAGATTAAACGGATCAAGTGAACCGATTTTTAAGAGGAAAACAACATGAGTAAATGCTTCTTATTCATTCCAACTACTTTGTTGCACTCGATAGTGCCTGTTATAATATTTCTGTGAGGCAAGATCAAATTTTACTGTTCTTTATTCATAATGCAGTAATTACATCCAACTATTGCATATACTTAAATATAATCCAGGCACAAACCATAGTGTAATTCACAAAAATTTAAATAGTGTTTTGAATAGGTATGGTAGGTAAATCAAACGGTATTTGGTAACTTAAAACCAAATTGTTTACGTTATTTTTTTATTCATTTTTTCTTAGTAAGAGAATGTTGTAATTTTTTATCTTCATTTCTTTTTTCATTTGTTTTAATGCGGTACATATTTATATTGACCATTCGATTATCATTGTTTAGGACGTAAATATTCTAAAAATTCATTCCTGCTTCAATTCTATTCCTTCGCATACAAGCATAAAATATGTCTAATTTGCACCTTATGTGATTCACTGCCGTTACCAGACTATATACCTCTGCACCAGTGCGCATGCAGTCCGCAAAGAGGAACGGTTGATCGAGTGGCTCGGTACGCTGCTGTAAAACAACACGCTGTATTGTTCCGTGCCCGCGTAATACAAACGCACCCATATTTACATATGAGTGATTTTCCATTAGGCAGATGATATTATTCCGATGTTTACGGAACGATAATGGACGAATTTGACAAACTGCCTAACAAGTTCAGATTGATTACGAACAAGAGTGACACCTTGTTCGAAGGCAGGGCTGACACTCTTAAATTATACATTTTTCGATAATGGGAGGTTGTCATTAGGTCGTGTCATTGAGCTAAGAGATTCGTGGGGTAAATTGATCGCGATGTAGGCTCGGTGTCGAAGTCATTTATAAGTCATTTATTTTTATTTTCTGCCTCGCTGTGGGTTTAAACTTCGTCTTTGGAACTCAGTAGATTAAAGTGCAGTACCTGAAATATTGATACACTGCAATAACTCCGGTGTTAACTTGATTCTTTCGGTATCTTTATGTGATAACACGTACCGAGACAGTGTTATTTTTCACCAACGATACAGTAATGGAGACAACTAACACCATGACGGTGTTGTCACATAAAAATACCGGAAATTATCAATTTAACACCCCAATATTTGCATTGTTACACTCCTGCTGTTGATACCTTTACTGTCTTGAATCAAGATAAGGTACAGCATTAGTAACAACAAAATAAAGTCTTCGAATCTTGGTCTCTTCAACCGAACTCTTAAAAAACCAAACAAAAACAAACAAACATCGCCCAGCCATTTACCAAACCACCTGTCCCTGGTAAGTGCGGTTACATGGCCAGGACTGTATTGAGCAAAGTTCAAAGGTTCTAATTTATTACCAAAATATACAATTGACATTTAAATCTTTCTAAAACCTCTTCAAAATTTTGACTAGGAATGTTGAGTTGATGGCAAAGACTGTATGTGTTTATTCATTGCTGGCAGGTAGTCGTTTTTGCATCACGGGGGAATTAATTGCGATTTGCCAACCGATTCGACTACCCACCGCTGTTAATAAGCAAGGCTTGAGGGGGGGAGATACCATACTATAAGCGTGCCCGAAATATATTATCATCTTACATAATACGCCAGGCACACTTAGAAGCGAGGCCGGCGTCGCGCGGTAGAGAATCAGTCACACCATTAACTTACCAATAATCATTGATCGGCAGAATCTCTACCTAAGCACCTGAATACAAAGTGGATGTGTTCAATGTGATTCATCCATTGATGATTCGGAGACATTTTGGGGTGAAAACTTCCGCAACCAGAACTTTGCAGAAGAAGTCATTATTTCATGAGGTGGCCATGATGGAAAGCGCCACCAACCGATCCACGGAGAGAACGTAAACATTGCATATTATGACATGCCTCGCTAACAATCGTGGCATATCGTGGCGTAACAATTGTGGCATCTGTTAATAAGCCTTGCTTATTAACAGCGGTGGGTAGTCGAATCGGGTGGATTTGCAGACTAACCGACTTGAAGTCAATTGACTCCATGTGGATTTGTCTCCACGTTGGAATCGATTTAATCTAATGATGAATATGTAAATAATTATTCCTTCAAAAATTGTTCAACATCGTGTTCAGTTTTTCTTGAAATAATTGTGTGTAAACTTACTACCGGTATAAGAAGATTGTAATGATATTAAGAATTGATGCATAATAACATGAAGTATTTTTTTACGTACAATGAGTTTTAAATTATCTGTAAATGCAATTACATAATTGTTTATGTACATTGGCATTGATGACGTCATCACGCCACCATCTTAGAAGTAAAAAGACGATCAAACATCTGAAAGTAGCACACATCTAAGTTACGCGCAGCGCAGAAACTGAGCCAATGAGCAACCTTATTTTTTATATCTAAATGAGGGCGCCCTACTCAAATGACGTCATTTGCTTGCGGTCTACTAAAGAGTATATTTAATTTAGTGTTATATATAATTAGAAAATATGTTCAAATAACAATCGACTTAAATAAAATATTGTCGGTCAAAAAAACATTTTGAAAACAGGTTTTTTCCTTGTTCATTTCCCCCCGAAACATTTCGTGTGTGTGAAGCTTTTTTCATGAGTACTCTATAACAAGGGCCCTTTTAAACTTAGGATTCGAAGCAGCAAATGTTGATTCGTCAATTTTAGTTTCTAATTTCAAATCAACAATGATCAAAACGCCAGGCATACTTATCATTTCGGCCTGCAGTATGTTGCAGCTTTATGTAATGACGTCACAAACACGGCAACTTCAATAGACTGTGCCAATCTCGCGCGATTTTGTTTCATTCACGCATTAAAGCGAAATTTACCGCTGTAAAGTCATATTCTTCAACGTTGTCGCTGTAGCCGTAGCCGAAGCTTAAGTCTCTTGCTTCGAACACGGCCTGAAGGTTCCCAAAACAAGACATTGTTGTCCGAATTATGTTCTAGTTTAAGGACATTTTTGCAATACAGTGAACATAATGTCTCCTGTATGCCGAACGAGTGAGCTATCATTTTAGAATAAGAAGTAATTTGTGACTCTAACCTCGCAGGCAATTCGAAGGCCAGCTGGTATTTCTTCTAAGTCTCAGCTTGTATATATGCGCTTGTTATTCACTTATAAGAAGGAGGTCAAGGTTGAACTAACAAATTCAGTTCCTATTTAAGCCCAGACGTCTTGGAACCAGATCAGATTATGAAAAGCTTGGTTGACTTGTTTTGCCACATTGACGTCTGAGCCACAAGGCCTCCCGAGTAGTAGTAGGGGGGGATGCAATCTTGGACGTAAATTCATCAAGGTCTTTTACATTTAGCAATATATTGATTTTATATTCACCACTGATGGATAAATAAAAGCATTTTCTGCTTGGCTGTCTTCATCTTTATCGCCACTGTTATTCTTCTTTGGACTTAAGCTGCGGAGGCCGAAACTCCGGGCTTGTATTTGTTGTACCATCAGGCCACATCAACGCAACGACATGATTGGCGGAGGCTAGGCCATGCCAAAATCTTCGGCCTTGGTGCTCCTTCAATATTCAAGGTTCAAGGTTAATTTATTTCCATAATATCAGAATACGAAAAAAAACATGCAGTGCACATTCGGTAAAACACTCATCAACAATAAGATTCAGGGTGTGTCAGATTTCATTGTGTAAACTTTTACGCATTTCCGACCCCTTTGTTTAAATGATAACAGAATTACCTCTTCAAAGATGGCATTTCAAGCCTGAATCATGAAGACATGCCTTATGTGATTTTTAAAAGTTATTATCAAGTTTACACGGTGTGGAAAACTATGTTTTACTTCATGCATGCTATGTGCAAGTTTATACATCTTTTGTGAGGTATTTCCAACACCCTATACACTGCAGTAACGGGGGTGTTTATAAAAATAATTGGCACTATGTGTGTTGTCACATAGCCCATGAGAGAATCAAAATTAACGTCATAGGGTGTTAAATAAACACCAGTGTAATTGTGTCGGCAGAAATTAGTGTTATTTTGACACCCTATGGTGTCAACTTTGATTCTTTTCGGTATATGTCACAACACATATGGTGTAATGTTTTTACACCCCATTTTTGCAGTGTAACCTTAGTCCAAAATGATAGAGGTACATTTAGCTTGTGAAAGCATAGACTGTTAATAACGTGACTGATACCGGTAGTTTTAGATTGATGCCCGAACGGAGGACGGCCTCCTTTTTATTTGTTACACCTATTAAAAAAACCTCAAAAATCCGAGACTAAAATAATTTACTGGTCGAAACAATGACTGAGGCTATAAACATTGTTTTGATTACTACACCAGCATTGACTCTGTATGCTTACCGGTAGTAAATGACCAAAACCAAGTCAGGCTTAGCCTATAGCTGTGCTTAACACAAAATATTCTGGTTAATATGAGATCTGCCTGTTCATTAGAAGGACACTTTGCCTCGAATTGGGCGATTTGGGCTATGAAAAGCGTTTGAAACCGTTTGTTATGAAATGTGTATGGTTAGAAAGATGTTTTAAAAGTAAAATATAATGACCCACACAATATGCCTTGAAAATGTGTGGTTTTCATTTCACTTCGTGAACAAACATGGCCCGCCATTTTGTAGAGTAACATTTTTGACTTGCACACGAAGTAAAAGGAAAACCACGCAATTTCGAGATATGTTTGTTTGGATCATCATATGCTCCTTTAAAAACATCTTTCCAACCATATCAATTTCATAACAAACGCGTTTTATAGCCCAAAGCGTCCAATCCAAGGCAACGTGTCCCTTTAAGTTTAACACTGTCAAAGCCATAGCCTAAAAGCATATTTGGGAAACTCGTATTATCCCGGCAAAAAAGGCTGGCAACTTGAGGGGTCTCTAGCTAGTACGTCAATTTGTATGTCAAGGTCATCTAATTGTTTCTGGAAAAAACAAATTGGAAACCAATCGCCCGTGAACTGCGATAGGTCAGAGTTACCCACCAAGGACACCAAATGTATGTCATCATTTGCCGAAAATGTTCAACGCTGCGGCAGCTTGGACTACACTCGTTTTTAATGTGTTTTTCTTAGGCTTTGCAGAGATAAAGGTATGACACAGATGTGATATGTATGTTCATGCATCCATTGATTACTGAAACACACGGTAAAGTCCAAAGGGCTTGTATTCATGTCCATACATTTACATGAACAACTAAGTTGGTATCTTCTACAGCTATCTTAACATCACCATGCATGGTTTCCCGTATACCCAATTGAAATTGTTATTCACTACAAAGAATGGGATCAGACTAATTTTCATCCAAGTCTCGATTTGATTTAAGTGATTAGAACAAGAAACAGCATCAAAATGGCTTCACCGTGACCCATGCGTCCGAGTTGTATTAGATTCTGCTAAAGAGTTTAAAGCACTCTGTGCTAAGCATGGGAAACCTTGCTAACCTTGCTACAACATTGGTATTCGCCAAAGACAGTCCACACTTGATGTGACCCAAAGAAATAACAAACCTGTGAAAAAGACTATTGCAGGATAAAGACTATTGTTTTACTATTTTCCTAAAAACTATGGCATTTCAAGCAAAACTATTTCAAGGGGAGTTTTGCACCACGACCATCTTTATACCATTACAAAAGTTATGTGCAAATCTGTGAACATTTAAAATATTTTCAATCTAACCAATGTTGTACACCCTTCAACAACAAATTCCCTCTATCACATTATCTAGACATAAATTGTCACCTGTTTGTGTAGATGATATTTTCTCTTTTTGTTGTTGCTTTAAATAAAGAAACTTAGTTCTGCTGACAACGGCTGTCTCGAGATTGTGCCGAGGGTTTTGCAGCCAAGCTTCTTTCTTTATGGAGATTAAATGTACTTTGTAATGTGATATTTCAAGTTGATACAAAGTACTTGCAACAACAGAACGTTGTAGTCTTCTGCAGACATTTACTTTTGTCAAACTTTGTCCTTGTGTGCTGTTGTTATAAAGGATAACGTCATTACGATATCATATAATTATTGTATACAGCCTGGTGTGTTCAAAGTCTCATGCAAAACAATACATTGTCATCCGGTAACAGTTTAATTAATTTATATAACATACTTAATTACATTCTAAAACAACTTGAAGGGAGAAATTGATGGCGTAGTCTCTAAGATTAGATTAACGTGATGGAGTATTGAACGGAGTGACAAGCTCGCGGGTTGGTGGCGTCTTGATTTTAAAGACAAACAAAAACTAAGAATGAAATCAAAAATATCGGACAGGATCTGATGAGGTATTGAACTGCATGCACATACCCCGTAAGGTAAATGTCTTTGTAATTAGATTAACACGTGATTTCTATCATCACTTTTCGGGGGATACGGTTGAACAGTGTGTAAGAAAAATCGGTTTTAGGCTACGGCTGAACCTTGTTCTCTGTATGCAATATTTTGCCAAATTTGGTCCAGACTATTATTTGCCCAACCAGCCCAGTTTTAACTACATTTATACGAAGGTCTTTTGCTGGACGTCCACGTCGGATTTCAACCTCGTTCTCACGGTCTCCGTATCGAACTCGTCACTCAAGCAAGGCATGCTCGCGGACAGTATGATCGGCGAGCCACAATGATGACGTCATTGTCGGTTCGTGTTTGTAAAAAGTAACAGTGTGATATAACTGCAACTCATAACAAGCGACTACTTAGTTGACCGTTTGACTTAGTAATACCCGTTATAACACAGTTCCACTGTCATGTGAATGAAAACACCTTTATCTGCGGTTTTTGGTGTCATGGTTTAAGCATAGAGCAAGGAAAGTTCTTATGTTTAAGGGACACTTCATAGTTTTATAACTTTGCTTCGACTGGAACATTTTCTGGATGAAGAATACTCTTCACCAAAGATAAGATGTACATCTGATTTAGGGCTTCTGTATACTTAGCTTGTTGTCTTGCTTGTATTTATTTATTTTTTATTTATTTATGTCATCTTTAATGAGGGTAAACTCCAATCAGTGCACAGCACTGCTTTCCATGGGGGCCCTCAGTACATATTTTATTAAACAAAGATTATAAAAATAAACATATTAAGTAAAACGAGTCGTTCAAATTATTGGCAATTTAAACGTATAAAGCAGCATGAAGCTGCACCTCGTAGCTCTGTGCACACGATGTGATTGTATGTGTCCCGAAACCCTCCTTGTGAAAAACCTGATATCTCGGTTTAGTCGGAATTCGACCTGGGGCGTACGATAGACACTATTGGTCCCGGCTCCCTTGGGCAAGACTGTTTGAGGAAAATGTCCGGTGAATTACGCACCTACGTCTACTGCGAGATTCATGTATGATACTTTGTAAGGATACAGCATTACTGGTAATTAACGCCCGATCTCGCGGGATTTTAAAGGGATGGTACTTAGTTGGTGTTTACATTGGGGTACATTAAATTAATTAATTTGCATATCTACACAATTACTTACCGGTACCTGTGTAAATTGACCCACGCTTTCGCAACACGCCATAAAGTGGTCACAATGTTATGTTATGTTTTATAAGGTTTATGTTGCCATGCATGGAGCGGAAAAAGGCGATAACTTCTCAACAACACTGACATCATTGTCAGTTATGTAATGTCAGCAATGTAAACGTAATGTCGGATATTTGTAATATTATTAAACGGTATTAGTATTAATTTGTTATCCGAAAATGTCCGAATATCACAACAGGATTGTGTCTGTAAAACAGACGAAGACGCTTTGAGTAGGTCATCTGGAACTAGAAAAGCACTGACAGGTTGTGGCTTTTGGATTAGTTTTTACATTAGGGAAAATATAAACCATGCGACAAAATATCCAGGGAAATCTTCTTTTTAACGTTTTCATCTCTGATAAAGTCAGATATTGTTTTTGATAAAAACCTAAATTACACAATCTAGGTTGAAAATGAAAATGTCTGGGGGGTTTTCTCAAATGAAAACACACCGCAGCTCATTTGGTTCATACCTCCTAAGTTAATGGAATTCCAATCACCGAATTTATTCCCACTGACGGAAATAGAGCTAAACTGTATATCTTCCTTCCTCGATTTGGTTACATTGATACAAGTGCAATAAACCAAAACTGGCTGCTTTTTGATGACAATATTTTTCTGGAAAATTTTTCTGTTGTACATTTTGTTTCCTCTCTTGAAGATTTTTACCAAATGGAACACCAAGATTATACCAATCTAACCAACACTTATAATAAAAGCAATTGAGCAGATCCTGTCTATATCCTCCCAAATTGATTGTTTTATAATTTTAATGGAGTCTCAAATTTTTCAATTTGGAATCACCTTCCATTTGGTGGAATAAAGGATGCCGCTATTTCGATTTTTTATAGGCCCCCTATATATTTTTTAACGACGGTCAGGGTCGTGGAAATGAAGTGAAGTCTGTTTAACAAAATATTACACACGTGTTTGAACACACCGTGATCTTGTATAAAATCTTCTGTGATTTTATTGAATTCTCTACACAAGGTCATTTGGCAACGCGGAGGAACATTTTCCGTTGCATTAAATTTTAAGATGCTCGATTTCTGTTCAATGGGAAGGAGATTTGAAGGGATAAAATGGATAGAACTTTGGCATTTTTCTTCTGAGATCCTGGTATATTAAAAGCTTTAGTGGTACTCAAAACTCGAAATATTTCCATAAAGAAAACACGCTGACATTTGAGTTTGACGTTGATTAATTCTTCCTGCTAGAAATTTAAATAAGCGTTATGTTTTGAACAAGAACCTACAGAAATACACAACCGTTTGTGCTTAATACCGTGTTGTAAATTTTAAATAACTGAAGACAGTTTCTCCTCGGGAATTGTGCCGTATGCATCTCAAATATCCTGCGTTTATAAACATTTCACTACTATAGGAGAAAATTGTAGACTCCGTCTGTTTCTTGTTATTATTCTAGTTACTAGCCAAAATATCACGCGGTGTTGTATGCCTGTAGCTGGTTAATTAAGAATAATTACTAGTGAAACAATTTCTCAAGCAATGCTTTCTCATGAATGTACGCGAAAAAACAACTTTCTTCATATCATCGAGGTTGTAATTCACCACTGGTCCTTCTCAGAACCACCATCAACTCATTCCTAGACAATTTTTTTACAAAGTACTTTTACCTGTCACCCGTAAACTAGTTTCTGGTCACTTTCCCGCGAAGCTACAGTTCTTAAAGGCACTGAACACGTTTTGTAATTGTCAAAGACCAGTATTCTCACTTGGTGTATCCCAACATATGCATAAAATAAAAAGCATGTGAAAATTTGAGCTCAATTGGTCATTGAAGTTGCAAGAAAATGATGAAAGAAAAAACACCATTGTTGTACAAATTAGTGTGCTTTCAGATGGGAATAAAAGGCTTCTGGCCAGAAGTCTTTTATTATTTTAGTGAGAAATTACCTCTTTCTCAAAAACTACGTTACTTCAGAGGGAGTCGTTTCTCACAATGTTTTATACATATATCAACAGCTCTCCGTTGCTCGTTACCAAGTAAGTTTTTATGCTAATATATATTTTGAGTAATTACCAAATGTGTACAGTGCCTTTAACTCTCATAAAAAGGGGTCTTTTGGGTGCTCCTGTGTCTGAATAGTCAATAACGCGTGCGTATAACCAAGAACATGCATAGCCGCGGGATCAAAATGTAAATTTGATCGTATATGTTGTAAGAGCACACAGTGTACCGACAACGTTCTACGCACCGCTGATTTAAATGAATATTTTGTGTAACCAAATTACAATGATACGATCTAGCAAGATAAAGATGAAAGCGAGACTGAGAAATCAATAGCCTCGCAATGAATTATTGATCGATTTTGAACAGTGTTTGGCATCCATCATTGGGAGGAAGAAGTTAAAGGGAAATAGACTTGGTACAGTCGTTCCTAACCTCTGGTTCTCAAGAAACATATCCTGAAGGGTCGACGCCCACTTTATTTTCCAATCCTCTTGTTTTTAAGAAACTCATTTCAAAAGAATGTATTAAAGCACAAGAGATTCTTTTTGGAAGAGTTCATTCATTTCACTTCCTCTGAATTGTTTCCATAAACTGCATGTTAAAGGGATAGTACATCATTGATTTTTAGCCGAGTACGTTTGAAGTCGATCCTCATGTTTCCAAGTGTTAGAAACACGCTGTTAAATCTCGTTGAAGCATGCGCTTTGCTCTAGTTATCAACGGAGAAATTACGTTGACATAATAGTTCCAACACATGTTTTAAAAACCTCTCTTTCTCTCTTGCATGACCAAGTTAAATTTATCCTGATTCAATTTTTGTTTTGTCAAAGATGACAGTATTTTAGATTGCAATTTTTCTCAAGAAAAAATGCCAAGTTAAAGTTGCTTTCAAATCAAAATCGAAGTTTTTTAAACATACATTGATGAAAAATAAATGTTTCAAGTATCAATGTTTTCAATTTTGCCCAAATTATCTGAAGATCTGAAATTGATGCCTTCAGTGGTACACAGTAAAAACAAGAGCTCCTTTACATTTCGAAATTACTAATGTCACATCCGGATTGAAATATTAAGTTACAAATGAATAAAACATACGCGGACATTTATTAGCATACATTATAAAAATGTACGCAAAATAAAATTTTATTTTGCAGCCCAGTTTACAATTTCCCCACTCTTACAGAGGGTATAGTTCACATGAAAGTACACTTGTTTTTCGTTTAACTTAATTTATTTTTATAAGTTAATACCAAATACTATGATCCCACAGGTTTTTATTTGGTAGAGCTGTAAAGCAGGAAATCTGTTTGACAAATATTTGTGCTCAGAATAGAAACAAAAACCGTACAATATTGTGTCATATTGTGACGTAAGAGTGCTTTCATTGGTTGACCTATAGTCTGCACGTCACGTATAGACTGACCAATGATATAGCTGTTAATTGCTCTTTAACAATGCTGAGCTAAAACAAGGTACCATTTACAAACATTTCATCATATGACATTTGGCTGGTAACTATATAGCTTCTGCTTAGCGGTTTTAATGTTTTTACTCTTAGCACTTTTCGAGCTTAGCTGCTCTACCAAAATCAAACCCTTCTTTCAATCAGTAACAACTTCTCACATATATGTATTGTACCCACAAATAAATACTGAAAAACTGATGCAGTTATATCATTACTGATAATAGAATAATAGACTGTGATCATTGTCTGTTGTGATTAAATAATTTATATACTGCCATTTCAAAGCAAATACATTTTCTAAACAATCTATTCATAATACGACTTTGAGATTATTTGCTGCAAATATTATTTTCATGTTCTTAAATTTGGATTCATCTTGAAAATATTTGTTGAATCAAAACTGAACTTTGAGCAAAAATTGTAATAACAGATGATCGGCACTCGTCTATATTGGATTCATTTATTGACTTCAATTGTGTCCAGATGCCAAATGATCTAACCTCAAGTACAATCTACTTGCTAATCATTAACGGTAGAAAAGTACATGACGTTGGTAATCATGCATTTAACATCAATGGTGTTGGGAAGAGTACATTCATTCAAATCCTATATGTAGAGTTCCTCACAGCGCACCTTAAAATGGTGGTACAACATTGGTGTTGAGAATTCAGACTATTAGTCCGATCCTCAATGTTTTTCATGAAATAAACCTAAATGGATAGTACAACATTGGTTTGGGGTATATGGGGGTATTATACATTGATTTAAATTCTAAATTCTTCAAGAAACTTATATTAAAATGGTAACAACGCGTGTGTAATATGCCATTTATTGTACTCCAATACATTGTAAAGGACAAAGAGTTGGTTAAAGTCTACAACAAAAATACATCTCAAATCTATACCATCGTCATAGGTTCTGAATTAACATATATTGTAATGGTTTAATTTACTCATGCAATGTGATAGGCCTTGGTTCAAATCTGTTCAGGGAATATTTGTATTCAAGCATGAGTTTTACCTGTGTGTTGATTTAGAGTGCAGTTTTCAACGTGGATACCCCACATTGTAGCTCGCCTGTGGCATTTATATTGAATAAGTAGCTATTACAAAGGAAATCTTTTTCAATTCCGAGGCAAGGCAGAATGTCAAGGCCCATTTTGATCAAAATATAAGTTGAGATCTTCCATGCAACAAACAGTGTCGTTGCCAATGCCCGATTATACAATACATGCAGATTTGTGACGTTGTCTTCTACACAGTTGTATAAGTTTTCCACAGTTTAGTTAATTATCTACAAGAAGACTGAGTATTAAAACAAAACTCAACCGACAGGTGCATTTAATTCATTATAATGTTTTCCCTGTTCTCCTTGTTGTCAGAACCAAATTAAATTAACTAATAAATTGCTTTTCTTGTTTGCGTTAACTGATTGTAAAGGCCGACTTAACCTTTTTGGAAAGACAACAAATGATATTTCCATATATATTGGTCCGGTTGGTACCAAAATACCTTATAACCGTGAAAGGATAATAATTGAGATATCATTTCAAATCATTCATTCTATTTGAAAGTCACCAAAATTATAGATTTATTCAAAACGTATTCATGTAGTACAGAGAATATTGATTTTCAAGACATATTCTTCCAGAGGTTGTACACCTGTCGAATAATACTTCTGCCTTTCCTTGAATCGTTCACTAAATCAAGATTTTTCAGTTGAGTATTTAAACTCCCCCCATTAGAATTATTTTACTTTTGTAAAATTTTTCTATCAAATGAAATAAATATTTAAAAATATATAAAGGAATAGGTATATTTTTCAGCTGATTCATTAGATATTGTATCACAAAGTTGTTCCTGGTTTAATGCACAAGGTAGGACGGCACCTCGGTAAACCTCCAGCTGTAACATTCTGTGTCGTGTTCACTGTAATCACGAATACCTTCTTGCATTGTACCAATATCAGGGACCAGACTATAACCCTTCAAGCCTCGATTTGGTTCCATTGGTTTTGAATAGAAGGAAACATGATATTGGTGCAGAGTGATAAAGACCCCCTAAGTCAGTGGCATGTTATACATTAAAATAGTCAGGCCTATAGAATGGGTATTATTGAAAACATGCGATTATTCCAAGACAAAATATAGTGCGGATCAAATGTTAAGCTATTTTGACAACTTAATTACGTATTCCACATAGTAACTGAATAATGAAGTACAAACAACGTGAATTTTCGACCGATGTATTCAAATTCATTTTATGCACCACTGGAATGACGTCACCACAGTCTTGTCATTTACCTCAAGCAGAACAGTTACTGTTGTACCAGTTTAAAGGGCGGGTACCAGGTTTAGGGACCGTGCACCATTCCAATCTTTAAGAAACACATTACAGTTAACCTTTGATCTTAGAGAAAACTATTATAATGATAAAAGATCTTCTTATGCTTAGTGCATGTTATACGATAATGCTGATGTATTGTCGTCCATGGTTAGCAAATTTAGATCAGAGTTTTCCTGCACTTTGCAATATTTTAGACTGTATTATTTGCCAAAACAACTACATTTCTATCGAGTAGTCAGGCCCATGACACACAAGGCAATTTTCAGTGGATTAGTGACGTGTCAATCTCTGAGTAGATGACAGAATCTTATTTCACATATTAGTCGTAGGGATTACAAGACAATTTAAAAAAATCATCTGGTGCTGACGAAGAGTGATTCTTTTTATATGCAATGGACTTGGTTGCCTATAAAAATTGCCTCGCGTGACACGAATAAGTGATCAGTTTAAATGCACACTGTCTGATGATCATAAAAACTGAATAATATCTTAAAATTGATTAGTATATTTCAGCATAATAAATTACTTGCTTGTTTAAATTAAATAATATAATCCTCCCCGTTGCCTCATGACAACAACTGAATAAAATGGCAAACGATTTAACAGCAGAAGTAAAAGGCGTGTACATGTACGTCACATACTTAATTGACCAATTAGATTCCACGTTGTGATTTTTTCATGCGTTTACTTCGTGACACGCCAACACCTTGGAACAACATTAAAGCAATTAAAATCTCGCGTAATTCGAGATATGCTGTACTTAATGCGAGGCTTTTGTCGTGAGTTCTTGAGAGGCACAAAATAAGAAGAATTAAGTTTATTTTTGCGGTGTTAGAGTGTTCAATGTACTATTTATAATCTCAGTTTACATGTAACTATCTACAGTACCTAATGCGATTGAACAGACGTCTTGTAGACATTTGATACTCTGATCACATTTTAAATAAATACAACAGTGTACATTTCTCTGTATATACATTATATAAATTCATTTGTGGAAATTCATTAGACAATAAAATATTTTGAATCAGTTTATATATATACATAGATTAATCATTCATTTGCTTACTATATCATGATACCATTGTTGGTGTTATGAATTTTATATGATTATCATACTATTATTGTTTAGGTTTTGCAAGCACAATAGAAATGAAGGTCCGTCTGGGAACAATGCACGGAATACAATTATTGCTTTACCATTTCATTTGGTAAGCAAAACAATGAGTATGGAACCCAGACGTTAAAGTAACGTACAGCATTTGAGCTGGTAACCTGTCTCTATTAAGCAAAGTCAATACATGTCTGTGTGCTGATCATCTAAAAGAATCCAGTATTTGTGGAAAACATGTAAATTTAAATGTCTTAATACAATTTACTCTTTCTTAATAATCATCAAGCAATTTAAGAAAACACAGAAAAGAAAGCATCCCTGCGCCACGATGCTTGGTTCATGTAAAATAAGGCATTTTTTTGACAGAGTCTAAACGCAAATCTGGACATAATGTGAAGAACAAGACAATGGAATATTACACTGCAGTAAAACCAATCAAATTTCTATCATCGTTTTACGTTTACACAAAGCTCTTGCGAACTACATTTATTATGTACAGACATTTGCAATTGACATTCTTGTTGCTAGTTCAACATTTTCTAAACCGGTAATAATAACTTCTCGTGTATAGTGGTTTACTGTGTACTATTCAGTCGTTACTGTAATGAATACTAGATAAACTTAGACAAAGTCAGCACCTCAATTTGCATTTCGTGGCAGGAGCTGTTGCTATCAAGTGTCATGCAGATTCGACTGCCAGGGGTGAGATGTGCATGATTCGTTTGTTGTCACCAGAGTGGTGGGAATGAGTTGGGGATAGGACGTCGCCCCCTTGGGTTGCTTCATCGGCGGACCACGCGTCACTTGATGCGTCTATGTGCACCATTGCGTACGTAGTCCACGTGTTAATGTCATGGTTATAGTCAGCTTGGAAGTCAACTGACTGTGTGTCATCGCTACATGACGTCTGGGATTCGCTCTTTGCTTTGGTATCTCTTAGTTTGGCGGTCAGGCTGTGTGCTGGCGACGGGCATGAAAACCTCCTATCCCACCCGATGACGTCATGACGAGGACTCGAACACCACGAATCACCGGAGCATCCAATGCGTGGACTTCCCTCGTCCCCGGAGCCGTACAAGCTCAAGTCTTTCTCAGCACTGCATTGAGAGACGATTCCAGAGCCTGACTTGACGTCATTTGAGAACAGGCACTCGTTTCGGCACTTCTTCGGCGAAAAGGCACATTTGGTACCATTCAAACCATTGCGAACTGTCACAAAATGCGAGAGGGATTTACAAGGGCTGCAAACGGCTCGTGGTAAGATTACACCGTTGTCGCAGCTCTTCACGACACACACCGCCTTTTTAACGACACGCTTGCTTTTCTTGGTCTCTTTATCAGCCGCTTGTATCGCCGGCTCGTCCAGATAGGATGAGACTCGCTCAATTTGGTTCAGCACCCCTTTTAGCTCCCGCACGACGGTGTTGAGCTCCGATATCACTTTCTCTAAGTCGGTTATTACCACGCCAATCTGCTGCTTCACCAAATGCTTACGACGCTTGTTTTTCATCGCCATAATGCCTCACTTACAGCATTACAAAATACAGTGTTGAAAGGTTGTCACACCATGGATTGAAAAGCAGGCTTGCTAATTTCACGCACGTTGGAGCTTTTGGCGGTTTATTTTAAACTCATTATGAAGAGCTTAGCCGAAAGAAATTACCAGTTTTGCATTTCCTGTGAAATTGTTTCAGTTATGTTCAGTCACCTGTGAAGTCTTTCTTTAATGAGATTTGAGCAAAACGGCTTGAGCAGGCGGCTAGATTACGCGGGGAAAACGGTTGCTTGATCGTCTGCTCTCTCCAGGACCTCGATTGAAAGAAAGAGACTCGGTTAGAACGATCAACAAACGAATCACAGGGGTGTCTAACCCTCAGCAGGGAATTCCCATGCTCGGGTAAAAATAAATGCGTTGATGAATTGAGAATTGTGTGGCATGGGACAATGCATCGGGAGATTGGAGGAAATGAAGGGAACAGAGTCCGGGAGCAATCGCGCCTCTGGCCCCCACTGAGTGGCTTTGCATAGATTAGGGTAAAATCAGCCTGTCAAGAGAGGTTGATCCAACCTGGAGAAATCCTAGGAGATCAAGGGAATATTGATGATCATCGGAGCCGAATCGGGGGATGTTTTCATCGGTAGGGTAGAGACGTCTGGGCTGTCAAAAAACAACATAGCAAACCACGCTCGGGATTTCACTAAAAGTATGCTGGCATGATTAAATACGGGTCGAGTTGTCCCCACTCTCGCTCGATTTCCGTTGTAGTGTTTCTTTTAAAATTTTTCGTCACTTTTCGGCGGTGAGCTGTGAAAATAAGAGACTGTTTTGGGGGCCGGTCATGTTCCAGACGATACAGCGGGTATTTTATTGCTGCCTGCCGGCTGTAATAATCACACAGATTTCTGCTGCCTCGTGCGACGTGTCGTGATAACTAACTCAGTATTACACCACATGGGAAGATGGTAAACCTGTCAGTCTGTTCTTACCATGGAATCGTAAAAAACTGCAGCTGAAAATATTTCCAATCTATTCCATCTTGAAAATTGACTCTTGTCGACTGTTGCACGCTCTGTCATTCCTAGATATAAACATCGGTAGTGTACCACCACAGGCAACTGGATAATCGCGATCTATATAACCACATAACGCACACGGATATATATATGCGGTGGTATGCTATGAGCGAACAACCTCTGATGCGCAGCCGCACATAATCAGTGGTAATTGGTTCCCTGGGAGGTGTTGGGCGCATCCATTTTCTCCGTAATTCTCAATTTCTGTTACGATGAAACGTCGTGCGAGGTGTGTACCCCGTTGACTGGCTGATTCGTTGGTTAGACTTCATATCTGAAACGAATTGGAGGGTATAGGTGAGGGAATTAAATAACATGTACGTAGCAGTAAGACCATGGACTCTGAAGTAAACAAGCTTTATCTAGAACAGTAAATCATTTGCGATGTTATCAGAAAAGCCTCTAAAACAACCCACTTGTTGTGGTATGTAATTGCATACCATTTTTTTGAAAGTGGTGGCCAATATTTGTTTTAACCCAACCTTAATAAATAAAACACTTTAACACTTTCAAAAAAGATCCTCCTCAAAACTGTTTTAAACAAAACAAAAAAAAACAAAAACACACTAAAAAGACACAAATTCTAACCGGGGTGTTGAAAAGACACACAGACACCCATCTGACCGAAACCACGCCCAAGAGGTATCAGATAACACTGAGCCATGCAAACACTGTGTTGAGTCTTACACTCAGACAAAGTCAACCACAACTTCGGTCAAGTTTTTTCTTTCACATAATTTTGTTGATCAATATTTAAGTAAACGCTAATATTGCAATTTCTCTTTAAATAATTTTTGGAATGCAGTCTGCCATTTCACGAAGACAGAGAGCAATATTGGCGTGACTTGGAAATTGGAAGCGAATACGTGCGCACAGCACGCCAATTTCGATATCATAGAAATTGACATTAAGTCATGTTCCCTGTCTGCAACACCAGCAATTTAAATGCTGATTTAACGGAATGGAACCACTGTTACTCGTTTTGGGGTCTATGAGTGGAAGATGATGTAACGGAATGCTGATCTGAATAATAGCCAAACATGTGACGTCACACTTCGAGCCTCGTGAATAACGCCAGATACCAGCATGACCGGATGTTGCTAAGATGTACCTTTGACCTCGCTTTCATTTCACACAGAGATTATGTTGTCAATTCACACGTCCACAGTGAGTAAAACAACACTACATGTACATGATGTAAACATTATGCACACGCTGCATGCAGACGACCAAGCACCTTGGACCAATCATAACACAGATATGGAAAGCTTACATCACTGCACGTTCATCCAATGAAATAATTGTATCCAATGAAATCATTTGGCCCGTAAGACCAGTGCCTGTCTTTATCCTTGCGGATAAAGACAGGGGACCAGTCTAATCTGAATACACCTCCACACGGTCAGCACGCCTGGGTGAAACCAAGGCTGCTATTGACAACATACTTAAGTTAAATGATTTACAATGTAAACTTCACTGCCATTATACATAACCATCTTGAATGTATTGTTACAATCATTGTAACCAAAGCCAGCTGGAAGTGAAACTAGTCTGGTGCGTGTTTTAATCTAAGCTTGTTCATCCGTATTTGATAAGGGAACGCGACAAAGATGACGGCCTAATAATTGGATAGTTCAATTCTACAGGATCATTTGGTTTCTGGAATACGGAATAGAGACAAATATGCAGATAGTATTATGACAACCAAGTTCAATTACACATGAAAGCGAGGTTGGGGTACTTCAATGTACCGTAACTCAAATCAGCTTTTACATGACGTATTGAATTCAGGGTTCTAGAAACAAGATGGGTGACATGAATAATCCAGCCTAGATAAACTACTTACGTATTGTACGGTCGTTGTATTGAAAGTTCAATAACTTGATACGGATCACACTTTTTTATAACCAAATGCCGTAAGTGTGAACCGTATCTGTGAGGCATGGTCGGGCATGCCTTGTTTACAAGCAGCATTCCACCCGTGATATCCCGTCTATATTTCATGTCTTTCTACAACTAAATGATTGATGAGCATAATGCCAAAATTCATCGACCACGGACGCTAAAAATAAAAAGGTATGGAGAGCCGAGGGTAGAAAAGGGAAAAACTCGCTTAGAACTCAACACCATACTTGAGATATTTCGCATCCCTGACCGCACGGACTGGCTTGACATTCAATGCTGGACTTACACCGCGTCGTCAGAATCTCGAGGGCTCTTGTTAGTGACCGGTGAAATTGATGCCGTGCCGTAAATTCCGAATCATAAGCTCTCCTCTTACCGGCTTGGTGGCCAGCTCGACCCCGCTCCGTTATCCCACAATTAGAGCGATTGAACACGGCTGTTAGAATTACAAAGTTTATCGGCTCAAAAGCAAAAAATCTTTGCGATTGTTGTTAGCTTGTGTTGTTTTAGATCACACCAATGTCTAAGGCGTTCATGTTGGGTGTAGATCAAAAAATGAAATTTGATATAATAGTGAGGGACCGGGGAATTTTAAAGAAAAACAACTCCGACGAAAGCTGAGATATTCCGTTGAGACTGTCATCTTGCTGTCGGTGTAGATTTATTTTTGGGCTATGAAGTTGTCATTTTGACACCATCTGTCATAAAGCATCCGATTAAAAAAGAATTGAACATTCAATAACCTCAAGAGCGCATCGCACGCTTCCGCTGAGATTTCCTCCTTAGTCAAAAACGGGGAAAAAGCAAAACAAAAAAACGAGCCACCGCGATATCAACAACATCTAATTCCCTAAATTAATGGACTAATTATGCATCTTGATTATTAAATCACCGCCAGCTACAAATTTGTTTCAGGTTTATGAATCTTTGAGAACGTTAACTCGAAAGCGATTAAATTTCCTTCGGGGATAAAGTATTGATATTCAAAATAAAATAAAACTCAATTCAATTCAAGGTAATATTATATTTCCACTTCACGCACTTTGTGTTACATCTCAAGATAAGTATTAGAGTGCAGGCAAAAAAAAAAAATATATATATGCCGAGTTGAATGGAATAGTCCATCTATCCACGAATGAAAATATTTTCTCCATTGCAGAAATGCAAAAAAAAACTTTCATTATTTGCATTAAGTAACATCCAAGTACATATTTGCTATTTGGAGAAATATAACCCTATACAAAATTTTACAAAAATGTGTTCTGGCATCCACTGTGAGGGCGTTTGTACTGCTGTGTATAACTGTGCATGAGTGATGCGCATTGGTGTGTACTAGGGGATGGGATGAAAATGCACATTGAATAGTACCAAAAATGCATGATTTGTGATACTATTGTAATTTTGAATAAACAAACTGTACACATTTGTTTTCTGACATACAATGAGGACGTTTTACATCCACTATGAGGACGTTTTGTGTATAAACGCAAGTGTTTTTTTTTAGCGCGCAATAGTCATAAAAGGATGGAAAGAAAATGTGACGGTTAATGGATGTCACGTGACCTACAATCCTCCAATCAATGACCAGGATCTGCTTGGGTTTTACATAAAGTGTGTTGAGAGAAGGATAGGTTTACTTGAAGATCTTGTATTGTCGCTCATTAAATAGATAATTGATTTAATCTGAAAAATCGGCAGCAGTGACAATACAAGTATTTGATCTGTTGATCCGTTTTTTGTTTTTTGTTAACGTTAGCTTAAAACCTTTTTGTTTTGAGACAGATAACTGTATCTCTAATTCGGTGTTAACAACATGAATGATGGACTTCAGGGTGGAACTGTCCATGCAAGAAAGCAAACTAATTAAATGATAACAAAGTCAAAGAATGACAAATATCGTTAATGTACTGAAAAAATAACAGTGGTCCAAAGAGGGACCCCTGAGGGACTTGCAGCAACCTATGTTTATGTATTGCTTCCTTGAAATATAGCTCTTTAAACCTGTTTAATGAAATACCTTTTATTCAACAATAGATTAGTTTGTGGAGAAGAATGTGGTGTTTTATTGTTGCAACTACCTCAGGGATGTTCAAATCGAACTGTTTTAAAAACACTATAGTAATTTTATTGAACATGTCAACAACGGTCATTTAAGTGGAGTGATTGGGCCTAAAACCATTGAAAATGTGAACTTTGTGAAGTCTGTAGAGAAAATAATGTCATCACGGAGATTTTAATTATATCACAATAGTCACCACTCTCATAATAGACCTTATGCATTGACGTCACCAAGCCGCCATCTTAGAGGTAAACTGATGACGAAACAATGGAAACGCGCTGATTTGTACGCGCGGCGCACAGGACTGACCAATGAACATCTTCCTTTTGACCTCTAGGCGAGGGCGCCCTACTCAAATGACGTCATATGCATAAGGTCTATTGGGGTCACCTTGGCTTGTCATATGTTGTCATATGATTGTCAGAGTGATGTCGCTTATTGTCATATAAAAAATAAAACAAAGTTTAATGGAATGAAAGCTTGATTAATACAAAGCAATTGATCTAGACGTTTCGACTAATGCGGGTTTCATCAAAATTTTAATATTGAAGTTTATAATAAAATAAACGCTTATTTTAATCTTCGAGCAACATTCGATACTATAGCCATATAATCTAATGCCTTTTTCAAATACATTTGGTAAACTTTTTTACTACAATTGTCTTCCCATTTTTTGAGGAGTGTTCATATAAACATAATTAAAGAAGGGACAAGGTCATTTTTATGAAATAAGAATCACAACATGAATAGTAAATAGGCATACAAGGAACCAGACTACGATTATAAACATCTATGAGAAACAAAGCGACTGGAAATCCTAGAAAGAGAATGCTGTCTTCAGGATAATTTGCAGCGGTGCCTGTTTAATCACGTGGTAGATTAATTTAACGACTGTTTCAAAACAAAGTCAAATTCTCGTGAGAACACGAAATGTGACATACGTTGGGTGTGTTACACTCCTACACTGTAAGGTGTTCAAACACAAAATGTAAACACAAGTATTGTTGATCTATCACTTGTAATTTTCCCCCTTAGGCCTCGATGGTTTCTAATAAATTGAGAATCCAGATCCAAATCCACATTCGTCGTCTGCACCTCATGCTAAAAGGTCATGACTCGGTTTTGGGTAAAGGTCATATTTATGTGAGGTTACTTCGTGCAAATTTGCTCCCTGCAATGTGGTGGAATCTCACGCCATTGCCTTTGTGCATACATCCGGGAATGTTAAACAATGAGAAGACTGCAGTTACACCACGATTGCAAATGAACGTAGTTCTGGGAAAATAAATTAAAGTCAGATTTTCTGTCAATTTCTGTTTTCCCTTATAATGTATTTAATTCAAAGAAAGCCAGTGCATAAAGCTTAAAACATCTTTTTCTAAGTTTGATTCAGATCCACCTGCGGAATCTGCAATACTTCACCAAACTCCGTTAATCATGACTGAACATTTAAATTGTAAATCCCAAATAAAATCCCCATGTTGTTGTTTTTCTTGTTCTGTGTTGTCTGAAGATAATGTTAATTCGGATCCCTCAGACTTCCATTTTGACGAGAACTAATTTGTCTAATGTGCTGGCAGAATCTCGCATCTCATCCACGGAGAACACTTGTTCTGATTTGTCCAAAGGAAAAATGAGAGTGGTGAGTTAAGCCCTTCAGATGTCCCAGTATTGATGGACGAATCTTAAGACCAACTCCCCAGTGTGAACTGAACGATCATCTTCCCTTGCGAAATTGAAAAAAAGGACAGAGCGGGACTTCTACCTATCGTCAAGTCGGTCTATTGTAGTGAAAGTATTTTTGGTCAACGCACTTGAGCCCTTTCGAAGAGAGAACTATGGTAACGCCTACTTAGATTTCATCCCTCCCTCCCCCTAGACTTGATTTTGTATAAATTAAGTGACGTGTAACTAACATGACATATTTGCAGAGTGGGTCTCCTACGCGGGTATCAATCAAAGGCAAGACGCAACTACGAGAGCCCGCGTAAGATTTGCCTATAGCACCTGTACATGATGAACTCGGGTACATACGGGATGAAAATGTTTATCACCTATTCACTGAAGAGACTTGCACGTGGTCTCAATGGAGACCGGAAATTGGCGCGCTTCTGGAGGTAGACCTTCAAGACTTTTCGTTCTTCTACGTCTAATTTAGTCAGGAAGTTGATATCTATTCAATGTCTAGTTATAAACTTCGATTTTTAGCGGTGTTCACTCGATGTGTAAAAATGTCAATTCTAAATCAATTTAGACGTTGTGCATGATTGGTAAAAAATAATTTTAGTGTCAAAGACCAAAATATTAATGTTTAGTACTGACGTAGAATTCGTTACCAAATGTAGCTTGGAAAAGCACATAAGCTAAACTCGCTGTTTTACCCCAGAAAATTTTATTCCAAAATACATGTAGACACCTCTTTCAAATCATAAGCAAATTTTGTCTTGTTGCCTTGATTTCGTGGGCTTCTGCTTTTGTTGTTCTTGTTTGTGTTGCTGTAGTAGTCATGTTGTTGTTATGTTTAACATAAGATCACTAAAGGGAGGTCACGCCATTACTGTGTCGCGTGATTAATGACGTACTTCCATTTCGGTCTCTTTTCGGCCTTTTCTCTCGGCCTCTCTGACCTGTGTAAACAAAAACACATGTAAAACTCAAAATATTGTTTTGTTGGGACCGATTTGGGTTCTACGAAGAGCTAAACTTGAGTGCTGTGTGACAACCCTTAGAATTACGCAGTCCACACGTGCACTCGGTCGGCCCAAACAAGCCACGCGTCCCAAAACACCGCCATGTTTAGTTCAGCTGCTGTTTTCGAGGCTGAAAAATATATAGAGGACAGAACTCCAATGTTTTTTGGCTACAATTTGGACAATCGTCAATTCCAGGCTGTGCGTGCCAAGCAGTGCTTCCGTGAATCGATTGCCGGGCAATTCGATTTTCCTGCCGGCGACACTTCTTGGGTTAATGGCGTCGTGGTTTGGCGAAGGTAAAGCGGGCGCGGACCAGTCACTGGAATCACGCCATATTGGTGGGTTCCCCGGGGGAATATTTTTGTCTTAAGAGATTATTTTAGAGGTGCTGGGACTTTGCGTGGATTGTCTTCCCATATAAAGCCAGGAATTGTCCCGATTGGCGCCAAGTTTACGACCAAGCTAATGTGTCTTCCATATAATCTATTTAGGTTGGCGAATTACGAAACATGGAAGTTAAATCTTATAAGCATGGTTCGGCACGAAGAAGGATGAGCCCTAGATTTCAGAGAAATTTTTTATTGATAGAAGTCATTCAATTCATGAATCGAGTGGGTGGAGAATCTTGAAATAAAGTTTTAGAATAGTTGGATCACGACAGAGGTCATGTGACTTATAGGCTCTACCCTGTGCAGTTTCTTTGGGATGTGTATAAAAACTGCATTCGACTTAAAAAGTTAAAAGACGTATACAATAACTTTTGGCTGAAAAAACAATCTGAAATTGTAAAATTTTCGTTTAGCTCAGCAAATGTTGATTTGTTTGGACATACTTGTCTGGACATACAAAGCCTTGCAAGTGGAATTGGTTTTCAGTCCCTCTAATTGAGTGGGTATTCCCCACTGGGGTCCCCCCCCCCCCCCACCCAAAATTGAAAATTTCTTCTCGTTTCCTATAGGCATCCTGTTATTGGTGCTAATTGCGCTGTTATGCGTAATGAAATATAACAGGTAAAATATATTATATGGGATTAGATTCATTGGATTAATTTAAGTTATATAGGTTTTCTCGGTCAATTTCGGCAAATGAGCAGCCAATTTAACCACTGAACCATTCTATTTCGCGCGAAATCGAATGCTACTGAAAAGGGTCATTCGATTTCGTTTTATGACTAGTCAAATGTACTGTTGCGTCATGAGCTTTTTGAGGCGTGTGTTTAGTCATTCAAATTCATTTTTGGGCAGTCATTTCTGTAATTTGTATCTAAAAAACGCTCTGTTAAACTTTCGTTTCCTTTCTAATGTTAAAGGCATAAACACGGTTCACTTATTGGCACTTGAGTTACTTTGCCGATGTACCTCGAAGACGAGCTTTCGCTACAGTTTTAGACGCATTTTTCTAGAAATGGCAGCTCGTGGTCGCTACGCAAGAGTGTCCCAGGTAGATCGAGAAAGTTTGATTGAGGCCTTCGAGGGAAACGAGCAAGACTACCTTGAGCTTGCGGTCATCTTGAAGTCAACAAGTCCACAGCAGTGGTACAACCATACCCAAACATAAATGCCAAGATGTCTGGCACGCCAACAGATTGATGGTTGAGGAAGAAACAACATAAACAATAAGAAACCAGGGAAAACATAAAGAAACACCCCATTCAAAACGTACAAAATTAGGTCTTTATCAGTTAACCAATAAAGATCCCCCAACAAAATAAAAAAATAAAAATAAAGAAAAAAACAAAGAAGAAAACAAACCTAATGGGCCCCATGTAAAATCTACTGGAAACATAAATAAAGAAAGAAAAAAAGTTTGCCTGAATTTAATTGAAGATACAAAACAGTTGCCTTGTACAGTGTATCTGTTTAGTCGCATTTCGTTATCGTACTTAATTGAGTTCTCATTTAGCGAAATTGATTGCCTCTTTACGAAATTGAAAAAAAAAAATCAGTAAAAATTTCCAGTCGAACCAGCTTTGCTAAATTGAATGATGATTGTGCGTCACGAAAAAGAATGACGATATACTAAATTGAACACAGTGCTAAAGGAATTTGAATGCCTCAAAACGAAATTGAATGACCGAATTCTGAATTTGAAACGCAGTAAAAACTGGAGAGGCAAAATAGCTTTAATTCGAACGCACGAAAATTAAATCGGCTGCTCATTTGCTGAATTTGACCGAGAAAACCTATATTAGATTAGATTCAATCAGATACATGATTTTATTTGGAATTGTTTATGTTAAAATGGAAAAAAACAAAAAAATTAAAAACAAGCAAATCTGTTTATATAAAGTTTTGTTTAATGTCCTAAACCTTGCGATATCCCTGTTCAATACTTCCCGTTTGTCCCCTTTTTTGTTTTGCATTCAAAGAGTTGTCGTCATATTTCATTAAAACTGCCCCACAAACAGAATAATAACAATTAATATTACATATCGATCCCCTCCTGTCAAATTCAACTGAAGCGAGACATAGTCTACTTTTCTTTGCCAATTGCCTTAGGGTAAACCATCCAGCAGCGCTGTATTAAAAATGTGTTGGGAAGGCCGGTCCAATATTAAAAATACAGCCCTATAGCGAGTCAAAGTGTTGACCTTAAGTGGGCATGTAGGGCCTATTGACCTGGTTCTTGTAAGGTCACCCTACCGGCCATTAAATACAAGTTTTATTACGAGTCTTTATTTAAAAAAATCGCAAGAGAAGTGTCCGTGATGTGTATTTTGTTACATCAGTCACATGATCACTCTAACCGTGATATGCATAGACTAAGGACGGTACCGCAAGGGGTCGGGTTGGTATTCCGAACCTCAATTGGTCTTAAACTTGGTTCAAGTACCAATTATCGCGAGAAACAAAATTCCACTCCAATTGAATTCACATTAAAATAAAGAAAAATTAAGAATTTGGCTTATCAAAAATGTATACTTTCGAATGCACGTTTTTGCACTTGACGTTTTACTCAAACATGACGCCATGTTTTCAGGTGGAATGAGCTACAATGCCGGTACCATCTGTCGACGTCATTGATAATAACAACTATAGTTCTTTTAGAGGGCCGGAACATAGCCGCTAGATCAGGGGTATACAATCCAAATAAACAACTGTTATAAGTACAAAGCTTTAAACAGATCTAAATAGTTCAGCGTTGAGTTGTTTCCGGAACCCAAATTTCGTATTAAGCCCCCTAACACAAACAGGTTACCAACTAAAATAGCCTAAATGGTGCATCAACTAAAATATAAGGTGAACTTCCAGACTGACTCGCCACTAAATTTTACATGGTAGTTACTAGACAAAATGTAAAAGTAACATTAAGACAACGTGTGTGCATGCAGCGAACCGAAAATCCAATTTAAAGATGTTAATAACCGTCTGATTTTTAATTACACTGTAGACCCGACCCCCCCCCCCCCCCCCCCCCCACCCGCGTCGATTCAAACTGCATGAGTAACATTGTGTCACAGAGCAAGCTGTCATCATCAGTGACGTCACTAAATGTCAACTCGACCCATCTCCCTTTCAATCGATAATTTTACCAATAATAAGACCTAGTTTCGTGCCAGCAAAGCGATTTCCAACGCCACACATCCAAGGCCGTTTAATGGAAAAATTGGCTCGTCTGGTTTTTTCACCCGGCTGTTGAAGAATTTCTTGCGAAGGTTGAGTGATCAAACACACAGATATTACACGGTAAAATGAGTAACAACCAATAACTGACGCAAGTTTTCCTTGTACGGTTACTGGGGTGTATGATTTGACTCAGTGTTAATATTATTTCGCAGTGTGACGGGAGGTAGACAAGGGTGTGTTTCCCTTTTCGAAATGAAAAAAGAGAGCAGTTTATTTTTCCTACGTGCCAGTGACATTATGTGGCAAGCAGTATGTTAAAGTATGTTGTTATACACGCTCTATTGGTGTGATGTTTCAGGAACCTCCGGCATGTGCTTTATTATAGAACGAAGACAAAACGATGAAAAAAGCCGTTTGACGTGGAAGTGTGTGCGAGTCGCCTTTGTTGATATTGATATGAAACAAATACAGGGTTACATTTTTAAAAGCTGCCATTGATCTGAATGAAAAAACAAGCGTCATTGTGAGAAAGACGCCGATGCATTTACGCGATTAAGATGTTCCATAGTAAGTTCCTGCCCCCCATCTAAAGCCCACCCCCTCCGGCCAAATTCCAAGGAAAAGACCCTGACTTAGTCGATAACGAAAAAGGCCCTTTGGTCGCCAGAGGTGGAAAACAGAATCGTTAGCATTGCAGAACTGACATTTGGCAGGTGGGGATCGATCAAAGACGATTTTGGCGGGAACTTTAGGCGGGAAGAAGAAATGAAAATTGCCTAAATTGATCAAGAATGGATTCTGCCTAAATGCTTTGGTAACTATCTTGCATACATCGTGTATATGAATTTATTCTCAAAATGATTGCGTACTCGCAGTAAAAAGACACCATTTTCGCAAGTTCCAAGGATTCGTTGTGTGAGCTAAAAACAAAGCATCTGGCGAGCATTGCACACAAAACGTTTTTATATAATCTTATATTGACATTATCTGCCAGGTGTACTTTTACACAATCCAACTTGTTGCAAAATTTCCCAACTGATTCAGTATTACTTTAATAATGGAGGTAGAAGAATGGTCACTACATATTGAAGATTAAAGCTCAGATGTCTTAAAGCTTGGAAAATGACCATTAAGACAAAATGATTGGTCTCTCTCTTTCTTCAACTGGGGGAAGATATCGGTCAATCATAGCTGGAAGGGATACGATCAAACCGATAGTAAAACGTGTTCGAGCTGCTGGATCCATTTCACGTCTCGGGGCGACGTTCCATTTTAAAAGGAAATTTATGTCGATGATGGCGCGGATTTTTATCGTTCATGTGGTTCAGCCAGTGGAAAAGCAGAAGGTCTTTGAGGTGTAAAAAGACTTGCTAAGGAACAATGGATTGCCATCTGATGTCATGCCGGAATATGGATTGAAAAGCATTCTAGACTCGGCCACTTCACTCCTGCGGTATAGCTCGAGTAATATAAACGCTATAGGTGGCTGCACCACAAATGGCGTTTGATGTGTAGTATCTCCACACTAGTGTAATGTGGCATTTGGGCCCAATTTCATGGCTCTGCTTAAAGGGACACACCGGTTAACTGTTTGCGTAATTTAGTCAAGTAGAATCAAAGACAATTATTTCTAGATGGTTTTTATATATTTTGTTTACAAAAATATCACGTAATTAACGAGAAATGACCGAAAAAAACAAAATCGGTCAAAGGTCAGCGTATACGCTTTACCAGCCGTTGCAAGTGCAAATTTACGGGATACATGCTGCGCTCTGTTGCAAGTAGACTGGTGCTCTGTTTATGTAAATGTTTTACTACGTCAAGGCATGAGGATCCAGTCTACGTTAACCATCTGAAAGTGTGTATATACAACTGTGTACTGTAAAACACGCTTCCGTTACTCGGACTCTCTGAAATAAAATCTTACGTTCGGTTTTTTGTAATTATTTACAATTATATCCATAATTTGAATACGTATTTTCTTTTGTCAATACTCCTGAATACTTGTTAAAAAACAGAGTTGAGTTCGGTACAGTAATAAATTTTTATACGGCTGGAAGTAAAACTGACTACAAAAATCACGAGGGTTATCCGAACCAAAAATGTGGTTCGGATAACCCATGTGACCTTCGTTTTTTGAAAAATGCTAAAAACCGGCCAAAATTGATGGTTTCTTTTAGGAACCGTTCTTCTCCGTTCCTGGAAGACCTTTGAAGTCATGTTTTAGTCTATTTTGTAGCCAAAATAGCCCAACGAAGCCGGTGTGTCCCTTTATAACGTAAGCAAAGAGTCTGCGCTTACGGAATCAGGGAATTTCGCGCTTACGTCAAGAGTTTCACGGGTTAGCAGGGAACTTTTGCTTGTGCGCTTGCGTATAGTCCACGTTACTATAGGCATTCTACGCTTACCCAGCTATGCGCAGAAATTTGGCGATTGCTCGGTAAGCGGAGAATGGTGATCGCAAGCACAGAATTCGGCGGTAAGCAGAGCCATGAAATTGGGCACAGCTTGTTTTGTTTAAGAACTTGTGAGTTCTTTAATTTTATGCCGTGATTAGAAGACGGATGAACAGAGAGAGGCAAGAGAGTTTTGACCCCATCACCCTCAAAATAACAAAAACAGCATCAGGCCTGGAAAGTATAACGTGTGGGGTTGCGACCAATATGAGGGGCATTTGGTGGCAGTTAAAAAATGATAAACTTGACTTGGGGATAAGAACAGATATTCATTTGGAATAAATTCCTGAAGTGTTGTGATTTTTTTGTAAATAATAACGTTTCTTTATGTCTTATAACAGTTATATATTGCGTAGCATAACTTACTTTCTAAAAACTTTTTTTTTCGGATAGTAGAAAAACATCACAGTTTCAAATTGTTTGCAGTTTTCAGAATAAATGTGTAAAATGCTAAAGACATATCTTATGCTTTCAGAAAAAAAACACAAAAAAAACCCAAAACCAGTAGGCCTATAGCGTTTTATTTAATATTTTGTACTGAAAGTCATGTATGCTATACATGCATATACGACGCAAACCTTTATTTTGTTCAATGCAAGCTTTCAACTACTACTTTGAAATATCTAAAATTTCAAGAGATATCTCAGTTTCCAATAGTTATATCTAATACCGGTATATCTTATAGCTAACTTGATTACAACAAAGGTCTTGATTGATATTAAGTTCACTTTACCATCGCCCAACCTCGTAAGTGCCGTGTTCCTTTTCGTAAGCTTCATCACTCAATCGCGCCGCAAGTGTCCTCCAAAAGCCACAACAAACTCAATTCAACGTCTCCATCATTCAATCCACCTCAACTTCGTGTACGTTTTAGCGGAAATAGCGTTATGTAGCTAATTCTATAAATCCATCGGTGGTAAGACTGTACAGGTGTGACGTCACCTTTTACTTTTGATCTAGGTACCTTGTTATCTTAAGGTAGGCAAAGTATATCAGATGAAGTATTATCAATACAGAGCTTTGCCATGGTAACAGGGAGAATGGCAATTGGATAAAATTATATTGCACCTTATTGTGTGCTTAATAGTATGGTACATCATTTTGATTGAGAAATATTTATCTCGATTTGGTAATATTTCTGTGTTCAAATACGACCCCTGTGACCCAGACTGAGAGGAGGTATAATTATAGTCTGGTCCCTCTATTGTAATGGTGATTATTGTTATATTCGTTATGACGCATACAGGAATCGGACAAAGATGGCCGCGGTGTTTTGGGAGAACCTTGCAATTAATTTGACTCACACTTAATAGATTGGACGACTTTCATTCACTCATGCATCAACATTTCTTCTTCACTTCACAGTGTAACTAAATTACATCGTTGTGGGGACATTATTGTGAATAAAAATAAAATATTCAGTCTGAGTTTATGTTTATTGCTTAGGGTTTCTCAACTGTACATTTTTGCTTGCCCGTAGCACTACTAGGCCTACCCGTACTTGTGTATTCATATTTGCAAATACACGTCGTCTTTTATTATCTGTGAGTTATGCGAAATGGCGTAACTACTCGTTTTTTCCTCCGTCCTCTCTCTCATCCACTTTCAATGCCTGACCTCTTCAAGAATACGTCTTGAGAATGACTCATCCGCACGACGCGTGTGTCATGAATGAATGAATGATAGACGGCTCGACCCGCTGCTGCATGCGGGCCGAAACCGTGGCATCAGTCAATCGCTCATACACCACCTCACGTCCTGTCCCCTTAAACATCGTCACCTCGAGAGCCGTGTATAACTAGAATTGTTTTCTAAGAGTAGAGAAAATACCATTATTCACTTATAAAAAGTTGTCCCAACTCCAAGGTGAATACTCAATGTTCTTTAACCGTATATTTAACGCGTCGAATTGAACAAATATACGAACTTTCCCCGAAAGATTACAAATTCTTCCATGAATAATATTTGCATAATTACACACTCCATGTTGAATTAACACAGGAGGGAAATTTCGCGTCGTGGAAATACTTGAACTTTGCTGAAATTTAATTGTTAATTTTCTTAGCTTATTAAGAAATTTAAAGTGCTACATTACTTTAAGGGAGATAAAATGTTATTAGCGATGATTAATACGTAAGCCATACATCACAATGTCTACATAGAGTCTACAGTTTAATGATACCAATTTATTAAAATATCCAATGATACTTCAAATACTTCAGTCAACATTATAATCCTACGAAAACAGCGCTGGCTAAAAACTGTCATCTCTTGATATTCTGGATTATCATGCCGGATATAGTGGACCGTTTTCTTGTGAAAAAAAATCACGACTTTAATGCGAAGCAAATGCTGAAGGCGGTGATTAATTTAAACTTGTAGATCGCGACAGATGAATATTCCACGGTGTTGTTACACAGTAAGGTGTTGAACTTTCACTACAGGGCTGTATAGTCAGCATCATCTGTGTGTTGTCTGCAAATACTTGGTGTGGGTTTTGGCAGACGTGATTTTCAGATTATAAAAGCGAGACGCACGCAGCGCGGAATATTGTTTGATAAACACAGGATTTGTTTTTTCAATTTGGAACTTAATACGACCATATTACTGAGGGTCATAAGAACTTAATCGTTTTAATATTCAGTACAATAAACATGAAGATTCATTGCAATGTTGTAATATTAATATATTGAAAACCAACTTGTTGATGTGAAGAATTGCTTTAAAGATGTAGGTCTGATTTTCGCCCAATTTAGACCCCAAAATTTGGATTTAAATTTAGAATAGCTACTTTAATATTCGAGAAAGTTGAAAGTATTTTTTTAATGTCTTGCACGGAAACAAATCTGCCAATGATGAGTGGTAGTTAATTGAAAATTGAAATGAATTGTTGTCGGAAAATTTATTTTACGTCCTTCGTTTTGAAACAGCATCATCTGCCACTCTCTCTTTCGTTTCATTCCACTTGACTGCTTCTGTTATACCTGTTTAGGTGTGTTGCATTGTCATAATAGCATTCAAGAATGACTTTGCTATGGTCGAAACGTCAGGCCATTAACTATTTTTTTGCATTTCTACCGTAGGTCCTTTTGGTTGGTAAGCAGTTTGCAACAGCTAAATTTTTTCCCCTCAAAATTCGATCACAGAAAAGGTATTAAAAATTTTTAACAATCTACAAAAATTGGGCCATCAACTTCATAAAGGAATCCCGAGTGTAACAGTACGAGACATTTTTGTTTGCTCTGTTTATAACAAGATTTATCTAGCTGTTTTCTCTCCTTTTAGAATTGGATAGTGAATTGAAAGAAAGGCGGGAATGGGGGGAATTGGTTTAACGTTCTTTGTCCTGGAACGGACGTAACATTGATATTGTTCATTCTCGTTTTCCCCTTTACAAACAAATCCGACGCTATAAATAAGTGACAGGGCAGGGTTGGTTTGTACAAGGTCTGCGAATGCAGTACACGGGTGTCATGTGTTCTTCAAATTATTTTGAAATCCATGTTAAACCGTGGCTGAAATGGAAAATAGTCTGATACCTTCTCGCACTATACAAATATTGCATCATAGAGGAACACAGACAGAGATGATGACATTATTCATGATCAATATTTAAAGTGTATGATTTTTATTGATTTTTTTAAAACTTTATAATCTTCTGGCTCCGAAATGACCCGGATTAATGCGGGTGGGGTGGGGGGGGGGGGGGGGGGTCGAGGCCAACCCGGAAACTGTTTTTTAAAATGGGATTTCAATGACCCATTTACGGGTCATTGTGACACAGATTCTGGGTCATACTGCACAGAAATGGGTCAGGCCACACGGAACCTGGAGTCCGCGTCATTCTGACCGGGATTATTTTTAAAGAGTGTTTAAAGATCATTTAATTCCAAACAAATCACCCAATTTCTGCACAGTTAAACACAACAAATATATGTCATAAGTGGGTTTAGCATTGCCAAAATATTTCCGATGAAAACCCCTTTAAATAGAATATAGAGCACAAGGAATATCGCTCATAAAATGCATCCAGTCAAACGTTGTGCGTATTATAGACGTGTACACCCATGTGAACTCATTGCAAGTCACGCTTCTAATCCAACAAGCTGGTACAAATAACGTAGATGACAGTCCAGACTTTGATTGGGGCTCTTTACCATCGAATTTATTGGACAAAAATAATTAGCCTATAAAACCCTTTCCCCTAAGCTTTCATAACCATAGCACATCGAAGGAATGAACCCAGTATTGTATTGATTAAAGTCTGCACATAAAGGGAAGCTACCCATTAACAAATCTGGGTCTCTCGTTCAGTTCTTTTCAAAGTGTATTGTCAGGATTTGTTTTATTTCATGGACTTTTCAGTAAAATATCTCTGTTTTCCATCACTGGTTGACAACGAAGTAAAGAAAGAAGAGACAAAAGGCATTTTTTTAAATATTGTATCGGGGATAAAGAATGTTGTGTTTTACATTAATACTTGGGTGGGATTTTAACCTACGACTTTTGCCACGATTGCAGAGAGTCAAATCTTAAAATGATGATCAGTGGTCTTTATCCCATGTAGAACCAAATCAATAATATAACTTTTTTCATGGTTTCATTTTCAAGTTTTTAAATCATTGCATTTATTTTGTCCTCTGTGTTTTTGTAAGCCATACCTGTAAGCCTGCCGTGTAGAACTCCCCGAAGGCTACTTCTACATTGTCTATAATAATCTGCCATGTCTTTCGAGTGATGAGTTTGCACTATTTTTGTGTTCCGTTTGGACAAATAATTAACTAGTTGACCAGTGTTGCATCCCACCATCTACAAATCTTTTATTTATTTATTAGTAATCACGCTTATAATCTTTATTTTTTTTCATGAAACGAAATTATAAACTGCAGTTGAGTTGTAGCCATGACCGCGGCCCCATAAACAACTCCACTGTGACAGTGCTTTGTTACGGTTCGCCAACTAGCGTTCATTCCCACCGTGAGTTCCGGGGTCTGTCTATTATCATATAAAGACAGCATGAATTTCTAAGCAGATCAGAGTCGTGCCCATTGTGTGACGCACATTATTAATAAACTGGAATAAAATTAAATCTTCCTTCATAAAGAACGGTAAACTGAATTATAGCACAATTCCCGCGGCTGGTCTTTATTTGATTTAGTTGCGTTCAGATGACAACTATAATGGTTCCAGGTAGGCATGTGGACCAATAAGATGTATTGGGGTAGATGGTGGTGTTTAGGGGGTAGGTTTGGCTCTAGTCAGTGCCGTGATTTTAAGCTATGGTGCCCTTCAGAGGTGTGACTCTGGACCCGGTCGGCTCCATGGAGTCTGGACCCAAGTCGTGTCACTCTAATTTTAGCGGGCAAATTGTACAAATTATTGATCCTATGGATCTTTGAAAATCACGCTGTAACCATCTGTGTCTGTTTCCCAATATTACCCTTCAAGCAATATTTAATGCAAAAGCAACCCGGCTATTTAAGGTAGCCTACGCATCCTCGATTTGGCTATTTGAATTTGTATGACAGAAACAAACTTTTGTTTTCAAATTGATAACATTGTGTATCGATATTTATGGATTCATTTGCTATATATGAATGACATTTCAAAGATTTTCTTGGTAATTTTCTTGAAGACTATTTTCAATATAGATGCTGGTTCATCTATAAAATAGGCTAAGCTTGCAAATAGATCGTGCAGTCTTCATGAGCATAATGCCAGAGACACGAGCGTTAACAAAATGGGATTAATTACCAGTTTCGACATGAGTATCCGCGAGTTGTCTTTTCAATTTACGACTGTGTAGATTCTTGTAAAAACTTGTTAATACTGCATCGATTTATTTTAGTTTCCAAAAGTTCACTTTCAGCCAAACAATTAACAGTTAGATGAAGTGCTGAATTCATGCACCCATTGTATGGGGACAGTTTTAAGTCTCACTTTACGTCTTTCCTTTATACCTTTTGAAAGACGTTCTCCACAATGTCAAACAAAAGTGACTTGTGGAGTTGATTTGCATTATTCACTGATTTTAGTGGAAATAAAATTATTAATTGAATTTGTCGAAAGACGTACTGTATTTTGTTATGGTGCAGTGATAGGCCTATCATGGAGTTTTTTATTGCGGGTTCCCCCCCCCCCCCCCCCCCCCCAAAAAAGACGACTTGTACTTGTGCCATCATTGTGGTTGATTTTAAAGTCTCTCTCCAAGCAACATATGGCCTATTCACATACAAGCGAAATTTCAATCTGTGTAATGTAAATACATTGCACATGTCTGTCTATGACGAATTTGTCATACCAATCCACACTTACCTTTACTAGTCGGTGAATAAATTGTCCTGCTTCACACATCGTGTTTTATCTTCCGAATGACTACACTACTAATGACATGAAAGACGTGCCGCTGTTCTGAGGACGTTGAATCAGCGTAAAGTGAGGTCCAGATGAGCTAAAGGTTGCGTATAATTTTATATAAACGTTTAATTCTAGACAGGTTGGCGCGCAAACAATCGATGAAAATTGCACAGTGGGGTTGTTGTGAGTCGTCTGCTCTATGTGGTGACCGTGGCATTACACTCGCTCTCATCTCTGCAGATGAGGCACAGGCTGTTTGATTGGATTGGAGTTGTATGAACTCGAGAGGGCGCTATTCAATAGTCCCAGCCGACAGTTGTAATTCTTTTGAAGATTTTGTAAATTGTTTAATGCAGTGATATGTTTTTTCAACTTTTGTGAAGACGATATATTTTCGTTTATTGATTAAATCAGGTAACAGTACAATACACCATAAAATGATACCAAAATACATTGTTTTGATTTGAAGATTTAGCACACGCAATATACAACAATTTAGTGATTGTTTTCGTTTGTATATTGTTTTTTCCGTGTTTTCTTTGGGGAACTTGGTTGGCGCAAAGGGAATTCGTTTGGGAATGTTTTTTTTTAACCCGGCTCAAAAGAGTTATTGAAAAAATCCTAAAAACGTTCCCTTTGCCGCCACGCTCCCCAAAGAAAACACAGGGAAAAACAACTACATACAAACAAACTATATACAAATGTGTGAATGGAAGTAAGGCTGACATAGTTACATATTTATAGATATACCTTATGCCAACCTAGCCATTGCTCATTTCAAATGCATTATATTGTTGTACTCTCCAGATATTCGGATCACTTCAATGCAAAAATTATTAGAACAGAATCTCCTCATGAGTAGCAAAACCAGGCATCTATTTGGCCCTAGGGAAAAGGTAGGCCTCATTTTATTGAGCTTTAGGCTGACATAGGCTTTTCAGGCTATGTAATAACAATTAATTTTGCTGATTTTTCTGAGGGCCCCAAAAATCTCGGAAATAAGAATATCATGCCTGTAAAACACAATTCACCTCATATTATTCTGGACGTCATATTCTGAGAGAATTTAAACCAGACTGCAATGCATGAGCAAGAAGTATACAGGCATAATTATTAATTATTATTTTTGGGGGACTGTAATTTATGAACTAGATGGATCTAGTAACTGTTGCTGGTGCCAGTAAGTCACGGTCTATTCCGGACACTGATATAGGCCTATATATACCAGCAAAAAACAAACCGAACTGGTTACATTGTATGAGCGATTCCTTTACGGGTATCACACATGTGGGTAAACATATTTTATACAGATCATTAGAAACACTGGTTACAACGATTCGAACAATCTGTTTCACGGTAGTGTATTTTTTTTTAGAAGGCCCTACCAAAAGTCGCAGCTACAGCTACAACTGTTGTTAAGTGTGTTGCTAAGTACGTCCTATACCTCAACGCATGATGACGCGGAACTAGCCGACGGAAGCCGTAGCTGTAGCCGCTAATTTGGACATGTCCGCGATCTTATGACATGCATGCTTTATTTATGGTACCAGAATAATTATTTGCTGTCAGCCTGAGAGTCATTTTGGGTGATTTGGTTGGAGATTAGAAGTTAAATACGACGGCTGTGCATTGTGTTGATTACTATTTGGTTGGTGATCGCAGACAGAAAATTGTTGTTTATTTTACGGTATAGTGTTAATCCAAGCCAATAGTTTGTTTAGTTTGGTTTTGTACGTGTATTATTGTATGCACGAAACAGAACTTGCATGACCTTTTGACGAGGCGCTAGACACGTACACGTGTAGTATGTATGGCCCCCTTTCACACATCTGCACAGTTCTCATCCAACAAGCAGGTTACCAGCCAAATATTTTTGGAGGTGTGTCTCACACGTGATCAAATGAATCATTCCGATTGGCCACAGCTGATTGACCCACCAGTAAACAAACAGAGGCCAAAGTGCATAATCAACCATTCGAGCTCAGGCGAGTTGTAGAAATCGCAGAGTTTTACATCTTTTTACCATTTTATCTCGTAAATTCCAGGTAATCGAGAGAACAAGATTATTCCAGGATGTCCGGAGGAGCTTTACAGACAGATTTTATGACCCTGACGCGGTTCGTTCTAGAGGAACAGAGACGTTTTCCTACCGCCACCGGTGAGCTCACGCAGTTACTCAATGCGTTACTGACCGCCATTAAAGCAGTGTCGTCGGCCGTCCGTAAAGCAGGCATCGCAAAACTGTAAGTGCTAGCACTAGAGTAGTGAAGGTTGATTTAACAATTAACAGAACACAATCGAGGTCAATGAGTATTGACAACATTTCTTTCCTTGATATGTTTTGGAGTTATATAGAATTAGAGGTTTGGAGAACGACTTGACTTGAGACTAAGAGTCCTTGCTCTATCTATGACTTGATCATTGATGATTACCTCGTGAGTCGCACACAAGATCGACTAGACAATCGTTGTATTACTATTAATTCAATTGTTATTGACTGTTTTAGTGTAAAATTACAGTCGTTTGACCAGTTCCGGATCATTGAACATTTACATCTGGATCTGGATAATACTACGTAACACTCCTGTTGGAGTCAGCAAAGTCCAATTCTGGATGTAGAACTTGCTGAACTTTGCAATTACCACATAATTAAATTATTTCTCACATTACCAATTTCTGTTGATACATGGGAAGAATAACATCCAATAAACCAATTGCACACCAAAAATATGGTTTCAAACATCATCAATAAATAAATTATGGCAATTTTTCTGGAGTTTGTCTGCGATAATGAACTTTTTAAAAAGTGTTTGCTGAAAAATGCTTAAAAACTTCTCAACTTAAAATTGGAATGCTGCGGTGTGAATGAAATTTATGTAAAATGCTAAGAATGTGAAAGAAAAATTTCACTTCTTGTTTTTTTAAGGAGATAAATTTAGCAAAATCGTATTTTTTATAGGGGGTATCGTACCCTTGACCATTTCGGGATCACTCAACTCGCTGCATTAAATGGTGGCACACTCAGTTAGGTGAAATCATGCGGCTGCTTTAGAAAGTTTAGTTGTGCATTTAGGATACATTTACATGTACTCCATCAAATTGTTGTAGTAATATTGTTTTTTGCAAAAATAGGTTATGGCCTGAAGTTTCGACCCTAGCAGAGTCTTTCTCGAAGGCTAAAAAGTATTTTTTTTGTGAGGAAATTACACTTTGAGGAGGGAGTTGAGACTGTAAGAATGGTATTTGGGTCATTGTTGCTTTTAGGCGCGCTTCACCTTTTTGTTTGCCTGCCCTGTTGTTTTGTGTTTTTGTCGCGTGGATTCTACGGATGTCAGACACTTCGTACCTTTACCTTTTCGTACCCGGGACACTTCGTACCTTCGAGACACTTCGTACCTTGGCAAAGCTGGTCACTTCGTACCGTCGGCTGAGTCACTTCGTACCGTCAGTCGAGTCACTTCGTACCGTCGGCCCTCTAATGTTGGGGCCCTATACCATTGGATGTCAGTAAAAATGTCATCCTAATTAACTGTTATTAACTGTTCTTTCGACAAAACTAATTACAACTTATTTATCAATATTAATTGAATACGTTATAAGAAAAACCAAAATATTTTCTTCTTATTCGTTTTAATATTTTAGATAATTTATTATTATATATTTTTTTTTACACAATTGTTCATTTCGACAGCAATTGTTATTTATTAAAAATAATTATTTTCAATTTAAATAAATTGATGTCTGTATAGTTGTTCGGTCATTAAAAACCATAATCAGTTCAAGGTACGAAAGGTACGAAGTGTCTTGTATGAAGGTACGAAGTGACGAAGTGTCCGGTACGAAGTGTCCGGGGTACGAAGTGTCCAAAGTCACTTCGTACCTTGTAAAAGGTACGACTTCGTACCTTGTAAAAGGTACGAAGTGTCCCGGGTACGAAAAGGTAAAGGTACGAAGTGTCCTGACACCGATTCTACACTGCTGTTGAAGACACTAACATGACATTCGCTGGAGAAAGGAAGTCTGCGTCAATGCCAACATGCTTTTCTGAAGTTTGTTTCTCTCGGGAGACAGTTTTATGAATGGGAGTGTGGGTTTGCATAGAGGTAACGCAGCGATACTGATTCTGAATAGAATCAACTGGGCCAGGGGCCAATTTCATAAAGCACAAAGATTCATCTTAAGATGAGTTGTCAGTATTACCATAGTGATTTGTATTGTGACATCACATTTTGCTTAGCAATTAAGAGTGATTTACAGTTCTTTGTGATATCGAGCCCTGTTCTGGTCAAACAGGTGACAATACTTTCTCAAAGCCTCTTCAAAAGAATTAACCTTTTTTTGTAACCAACCAAAAGGGCTGCCCTGTTTCTAAAGCTAAAAGGGATATTTATTTATAATGTGAAAAGCCTCGACTTAATTTTTGCCAGTCAGGTGGGGATGCTGAGCAACTACATGTAGTTGGTTTCCTTGACCAAACCAAACAATCTTAAAGTTGTTCTTTTGTACATCTTAACGTTGTACTTTATCATACATGTAGATATGGCATAGCAGGCGGCACCAACGTTACAGGAGATGAGCAGAAGAAACTGGATGTCCTAGCCAACGATCTTTTCATCAATTCCCTCCGTTCTTCTTTCACAACCTGCGCTCTTATCTCGGAGGAGAATGAGACATTGATCGAGGTTGAGGCGGAGCAAAGAGGAAAGTACGTCGTTGCGTTTGACCCGCTGGATGGCTCGTCAAATATTGACTGTCTTGTTTCCATTGGGTCGATCTTTGGCATCTGGAAAAATGTAAGAAACAGTTGACCCCCCCCCCCCCCCAACTTACACACACACAATCCCTTGTGGAGCATTCTTTTTGTCCTAGTACTTAACATCCTTCCCACAAAATTTCTTGTGGAGCACCCCCGTCTTTAAAATTCCCCTATGGGTCCTTTTATTTTATATTTTTTGTTTTGTTTTTGGTCTCCATAAGGTACCGAATATGAGCACACCCTTACATATGGCAGTAACATTTTTGTTATATTATTTCTTTTTCTGAAGAAATTCTCTGTAGGGTACATGTACGTACCAATAAACAAGGAAAACCTTGTGGGATAGCATTGTTCCATTGTTAAACGTACCCCATAAGTTGGCATGTGTACTGTAAGGGCACACACACTTCATGGCTCTTAGAGATAAAGGGGAAATGAGAAAGAAAAAAACACCAATAAACTTTCCTAAGGGAAGTAACTGCATGTACCGGTACAGTTTGGCATCCCTTTTCTTTGCTTCACTGTTTAGTTTAAATTGGAAAATCAGGTTGGCTCAGTGGTTTCTTTCCTTGCCTTTCACCTACATGTATGTGGACCCTGGTTCGAATCCCGCCTCAGACCCAGAGCCTTGGATTGGGTTTTCAGGCCCTACCTGATTGCACAGGTTTTCCCCATTGGGGTTTCCCTCCTACATCTAAAACTGAACATTTCTTCTTGTTTCCTATTCATCGTATTATAGGCGCTAATCGTGCTGTTGGATGTGTAACAAAATGAATATTTAATTAAATAAATGAAACTTTGTTCAGTACGGCTAAATCCTTAAACACAGTTATCTCAAACGTTGTTTTGATTATTTATTTTAGGAGACCAATGCTGCTCCCAGTGACAAAGAAGTGCTTCAAACTGGACGTAAGATGGTTGCCGCTGGTTACGCATTGTATGGAAGTGCAACCATGGTTGTTCTAAGTGCTGGGAACAGTGTGAATGGATTCATGCTTGATCCAGTAAGTCTATAAAGTACCTACCTTTTGAACTGCTTTGGGTTGGTATTTGGGAATAAATTCTGTGCCCACCCGCAGTGTTATTTTTCATAATTTTTTTGAGTTTTAATTTTGTTCTCGTTGAAAATACCATTTTGAAAATGAAATCCTGAATTGACAAAGGAAAGTCAACAACGGGTCTCATAATAAGCACCAGGATTTGATGTTGTCTTGTGAGAAAATATGAGTAGGCACTCACCGTGATTGGGAGAACCTCGGCCAGAAGTCATGGACGATAATCTGCCATTATAAATGCCAGAATCTTGCACTGCTCGGGCTTGCCTCCCAATGGTGGCAGCAGCCTGTCCATTCTTGTATGCCACATTTGTACAACAACATGACAAAGTTCTGGAATTCGGGATTACACAATATAACCCCCAGAAAAAGGGACATTACGAGGCATGATTGCCAGTACCTTGTGTCCCTCTTTCTACAGGTGAAACAAAGGTTAGCACAGTAGGTGCATGCCTGCGCACTCTACACAATGGAAAGTCCGGGTGGATATTTCTCACAGCCGTCCACCTGCCAGCAAAACATTTAGGGGCTCCAAAGTTGTTCCTGTCAAAATAAACCATTCGTCTTTGGCCAGTCCAGAAAAATTTGGCGGATATACATGTCATCCGACGTGAAGTGGTTAACCGGTCTATTTAGTCCTGACCACTGCGAGTAAGGTTTCATACAAATGCATATGTCTGTGCATGGTAGACTGAAATGGAGTTAACTGACTTATGGTTGTGCTTTGGTCAAAATGTGTTGGGTCAGGTTTTAAGTTATCGGTCTAACGAGGTGAACGGATTTGGTTTATAAAATAAAACAATCTGTACTGCTTTGAAAATGTTGAAACTTGTTTTGCCAATTGAATGAAGCCTTTGAAATTTGATTTTATTTAAGGCTATTGGAGAGTTCATCCTAACAGAACGTAACATCCGAATCAAACCGAGAGGAAAGATCTACAGCATTAACGAAGGCTACACGGAGCTATGGGACGATGAAATCAAAGAATACGTCAATTCTAAGAAAACAGCAACAGTAAGTATTGGTATTTGTGTTTTAGTGCTGGGATGAGAGCATTGCCCTTAGAGGTCTCGGGCTCCGGCCTTGGTCTCGACCTTAGGAACCATGGATAAATTAAGAACGCGTTCGCACGCTTGCTGACGCGTGGCTTCACGGAGTCATTCCAAAATTGTCACGGCCCCGTGCAACGATGGGATTTGCACTCCAATGAATTTTAGGTTCCCTAATGATCGAACTCTATTGTTGGTTTCTTTTGTTGGTCGGATTACACGGACAATGCAGCACAAAAGTAGCCCACAAAGGAGTGAAGGATTAGTGTTTGCGGTCTAGCTCAGGTATACTAGGGTTTATCTAGAGTCGATTATAACTACACAGTGGCATTTGGCAAACACCAATGTTCCTTTGTTATACAGTGAGTCTCCCTCAAGATCGGGCGATTGCAGAAGAACACGTGACAGTGCGTGACACTGGGTTTTCTTTTGTTTGAGCTTGCACGCATAGGAATGTGTCGGATCGCGGCCGTGCCCGTGACATAATTTATCCATGCTCCCTTAGCCTAGGACATAGTGGCTTTGGCCTTTGCCTCAGTCTCAGATGCTGTGACTGTCTTGGCCTTGGCCTCGGAGACCCAGGACTTAGACTCGACCTTGGCTTTGGCCTCGAAGGTCAGGGAATCAACTGCAATACTGGATGACATCAGTCAAATACTATAGGAGTAGTGTAGACATTATGCAGTGGATGTAGTCTGTCACATGACTAAGAATTCAAGAAGGCATGTGATTTATCAGGATTTTTCACTGATCTCCGTGTGCCTTCAGATTAAGAGGCAAGCTTGCCATCACAGAGATGAGAAGACCTGACTCTTGTTCTGACCAGACCTTCAGATATCTATTTGAAATGATGTACTCTAAACCTCTTACATGTAACAATCAGTGGCCAATTTCATGGCTCTGCTTACCGCCGAATTCTGCGCTTACGATCACCATTCTCCGCTTACTGTGCAAGCGCCAAATTTCTGCGCTAGCTGTGTAAGCTTAGAATGCCTTGTAACGTGGACTACACAAGCGTACAAGCAAAAAACTCCTGCTAACCCGTGAAATACGCTTGGCAGGGCACGGAATTTCCTGTTTTCGTAAGCGCCGATTTTTTGCTTACGGTAAGCAGAAAGAGGAAATTGTCATCAAATTTGCAGGATTTTAAATTTTCTTAGAATCTCATTCCTGGTCAACTTCTCTGCACAATTTTGTCAATAGATCAATCCATTAAGCCCCGCCTCCTTACGAGTTGACCAATCACAGCCGCGAAACCCGATCACCATTAGTGCAAAGATCACCAAACAGCTCAAATGGTGATCAGATTTCGCGGTTGTGATTGGTCAATGAGAAATGGGCGTGGCTTAATGGATCGGTGTATTGCAGTGGAAAAAGTCAGTTGGGTAATAGTCATCACTAGCATACTTTGTGTACATGTGTGACAGAAGAACATGATAACATTCATGAGTTGTCTGAAACATGGATGCCCTCGTGACATTTCTCAAGAAAATTGTCTTTTAAAAAGCCCCTTTCGTAAAATATTCTCTCATTTTCATTGGAAAGATTTGCTTTAGTTTTTGAAGATTACATTCACAGCAATACTCCCAAGGTGTAGTCCAAAACCCATTGTTTGGTTTTAGTTTGTTAGAAAATGAAGGGATCCTCTTAAATGTTTGAAAAACTTGAAAACCATGCTGCAACTATTTGAGAGGATCGCTTAATATTCTTAAAAGATAATGCTAGGTGTGTTGATGCTTCTAATGAATAGAATGATCATGGATTGAATCTTACAGGAGGCTCGAGCAGCTTATGGGTCTCGCTACATTGGTTCTATGGTTGCAGATATGCATCGTACCTTGGTGTATGGAGGAATCTTCTTATACCCGGCTCATAAGAAGAGTCCTAAGGGAAAGGTATGTGAGACAGTGTCTTAGAAGACACATCTGAGGACGATTCTGATTTTAAGTATTGAGTGATTCTGATTTAAAAACTTCACAAATTTCTTTATTTTTCTTTTAAAGACCAACTACGGAATTTGTAATTTTTGGGGAAACAAATTTTAAGTTTGGATTTGAGGCGCACTGATTCTCAAATTCAAACCAATACCAATTCTCCAGAGAAATATTTCCCTCTGAAGCCTCACTGATTCTAAAGTTCATACCAGTACCAGTCTTCCAGAGAAATATTTCCATCTGAAAGCTCACTGATTCTGAAGTTCATACCAGTACCAATCCTCCAGAGAAATATTTCCTTCTGAAGCCTCACTGATTCTTAAGTTCATACCAGTACAAATTCTCCAGAGAAATATTTCCCTCTGAAAGCTCACTGATTCTAAAGTTCATACCAGTACCAATCCTCCAGAGAAATATTTCCCTCTGAAAGCTCACTGATTCTAAAGTTCATACCAGTACCAATCCTCCAGAGAAACATTTTCCTCTGAAAGCTCACTGATTCTAAAGTTCATACCAGTACCAATCCTCCAGAGAAATATTTCCCTCTGAAAGCTCACTGATTCTAAAGTTCATACCAGTACCAATCCTCCAGAGAAACATTTTCCTCTGAAAGCTCACTGATTCTAAAGTTCATACCAGTACCAATCCTCTAGAGAAATATTTCCATCTGAAAGCTCACTGATTCGAAATTTCACACCAGAACCAATCCTCGTGAGAAACATTTCCATCTAAAAAGTCGAAAAATTCATAGTGAAGAAAACTCCCTCCCCCACCCAAATAAAAAAAATTATACATAAATTAAGAAATGAATACATGTAAACACATTTTTTAAAACCATCAAGTCTCATGTCAATAGCGGCAATCAAAACAAGCCAAATCAGAATGAACATAAAATTCCCGATAAACATAAATACATTTTCATAGTTTTCACTTCAAAGTGATCGCCAAATTTGTTGAAGTTTTGTTCTTGTTGGTAGAAGTTGGAAATAGCAATAGGTTCTTGAATACTAATGGTGAAATTTGATCGTAATTTCTAGTCTTTCAATCATAGACAAATGTTTATTTGATCCAACAGCTGAGGCTTTTCTATGAAGCAAACCCAATGGCATACATCGTAGAGAAAGCTGGTGGCATGGCAACCACAGGGAAGGAAGCCATCTTGGATGTCGAGCCAACTAGCATCCACCAGCGTGTCCCGGTCATTATGGGCTCAACGGAAGATGTTCAAGAATTCTTGGCCGTCGTTGAGAAACATAAGAAATAGATGAGGAGATGCTATCAAGAGGATAAGCTTTAGGAAAGGTACAGCACTAGTATAAATTTTGCTAACCAAATTTACTTAGCACATAAACACTTATTAGCACATAAAACATTACCAACTAAAATGCCAAAAGTTATGATACTTGACTGGAAATGATGATAACACAACTTTTTCTGTCGCAAATCTTTATTTTTAAAAGCATGGTACCAGTATCGAGCGTCCTTTGGAATATTTCTTTGAAATACTATCATGTGAGGAGAATACTGTTCCCCAACACTCAGTTCTTATTTTGATTTCGCCAAATGAAAATAGGCATAGAATTAACAGAGGGAATTGTGTTTTGTTAACAATCTCAAATTACAACTCTAAAAACATGGGCAGAAATGTGTGCTCAAGTTCAAGTCGTTCGGAAAGATTGACTTTTCTCTACCAAAGTAAATGTCATCTAATGACAGTGGGTAGTCCTATCTCTTAAGTTAAGGTCTTACCTGCATAGTCTCTGTATTGATTGTTGAGTATCGGCTTCTTGGTCTTGGTCTTGGTCTTGGTGTTGGTGTTGGTCTAGAACAGCCAGTTTTTATCTCAGTGCTGCTTTTAAACATCCAGTTCGTGTCTTGAGCTTCCAGTTTTTCCCTCTGGTCGTGGTGTTACTATTTCTGACCTTAATCTCAAAATCAATCTGGAATCGTTTATTCTTGATTTTGGTGGCAGTCTTGTTGTCAGACTGTCTGGTCTCGGACCAGCATGTTTCTGTCTAGGTCTTGATCATTCACTGTTGTTTTGGTTCTTGTCAGTCCTTTATGTCAGATTCTGTCTCCAACTCCCGGTTCCACAGTTTTGTTTCAGTCTCTCAGATGTACAGAACTCATTTTAACCGCCAGGTCTGAGTTTCTTACTTGCAAACGTCCACGTCTTGATCTTGGTTTTGATCTTGTACGTAAAGGTGTCTGTCTTGGTCGTTAACATCAGTGTCAGTTTGGGCTATCTTAAACCCTCAGTTCTTAGATGCAGTTTTATTTTCATATCTCCAGGTGCAAAACTCCAAATGCAACACTGTGTTCTTTCACCCTGTTTTATCAAACCTGCTGTAACCCACATTGAGTTAGGAACAGTCTACGAATATAAACTTTAAAATAATACTTTGGCGGGGACCACTAAGGGTTTACGGTTTGAAGTATTTGTCTTGTATTCTGACGTCTGAAAATTGACTTCTATAAATTTTCAATTATGTCACCTAAAATGACTCATATAAAAAATGTTCTTGATGCCTGAAATGTTTTAATTTACAAGTATTCACATTGATATTGACTTATCAGTTGTATTCCCTGTGTTGTCGTTTCAAAAAAGTAAATTTCTATTCATGAATTTTCATGAAGCTAGTTTACAAACTAGAAATCTAATCTTTGTGTACTTTAAATATCTTTATCGATTTTTTTATGAAAAGAAATATTTAATCCTATTTATTTTAATATTTTGAAGAGCACCTTGGACATTTAAGATCAAAGACATAATTTCAAAACCACTAAGCACAGAAAGTGCAGTCAACCAGCCAAATGGTATGTTCCTTAGTGATGTAACTGCTAAGCAAATAAATAAAATATAGTAAGCAATATTATGTACCAAGCAGCTCTATGGGTCTAGTTTAGGGTGCATGGTTCTGCATGTGCTGAAGTACTGCTCAACACTTATACTATCGTCAATGTTTAAGATTTGTTTTCCGTTAAGTGAACAAAATTATGTCATTCATAGAGACTTCTAAGTAATCGTGACCCATCAATTCAAGTTTTACGCAAAGGAATCCAGCTATAGATTTATTAATAAACACAAATATCTAGATCCAAATAAAACAGTTACAGATAAATAATCTTTCTTCTGTGAACGTGAGAGACATTAACTTTCGTAGTGAATGCATGGTTATTCAAGAATGCCTCAAGGTGGATAAGATACCATATATGTTTATATATGTTTCATATATGTTTCATATATGTTTCATATATGTTTCATATATGTTTCATATATGTTTTATATATGTTTTATATATGTTTCATATATGTTTCATATATGTTTCATATATGTTTCATATATGTTTCATATATGTTTCATATATGTTTCATATATGTTTCATATATGTTTCAAGTTGCATATAATTATTACCCCTACATGAAAAAGATGTAGAAGTATTTTTGTTGGTGTGTTGTTTGGCTTATTTTACTTTTATTTATAGTCAGCTAAATAAAGTTTCAAATGATCAGTAATTATAATGATGAAGATAGTGTTTCCTTGGTGGTAATCTTCGTATGGAGTTTCGATGAATTAAATAATAGTTTGAAGATAAGGTATAGCTTTGTTTTGTTATGCTTTCATATTTCAACTGTCTAACCGGGAAATAATCATGTTTAGTTGGAAAAAATGTGCGACTGTTGCATGTTTTGTTTTTTACATTTTTATAGTTGGCAAAAATTGGAAACAGGGATGTAGGTACTCAATAAAGCATTCATTTGTGTGTCTGTTCAAGTGTTCATGTTGGGCCTTTTTAAATTTGTTGTTATTCCAGGGAGATCATTGCTCGGGGTTGAACCACCAGCACCAAACACATCACAATTTGTTTTTGCATAATCATTTTTCTAACATCGGGAATAACTCTAACAAAAATCTGCATCCGATACTGCACATCCATTTAGATGTTCTAACCAGTAAATATTTGTTTAGTTCGGAAAATATCAAACTTATTTTTTAATCTAACGGAAACAGCCGTCGACAGCTGACGTGTGACTTTTAACAACAAGAAGCACTGAAAGATAATCTTCCAACTGCTGTTTAATGCTTGCTTGAGGAATATATCATATTTCTTAACAAGTGCAAGTAAAAAAAAAACGGTATATTGTTTATTACCTTTGTGTTGAGTTACTCTGAAACTGTCATATTTAAACTCTCGTTTGTATTCTCGTGTAAATCCCCCTCCCCTAAAAAAACAAACCCCAAAACAACAACAACAACAACAACATTTATATATTGATCCGGAATGATAATGATTTTCTACACGTAAATCAACTTTGCCCTTCCTTCTGAAGTTTGTTTAATTAAGGGTTGTTTTAGAACATGCTTTTTGTCAGATTAGTTCAAAAAGTGAAACTCATCTTGATAAGACTGAGCTGGTGTGCATAACTACCAGACAGATTCAGAAATTGATGATGACAAAACCAAACCTTTTCTTCTGCAAAAACCTCGCCAGATGGTTAAACAAACTCTCTGAGCATCTATAAATAGTATGCTTTTTGCGTCACCTGTCTGTAAGAAATACTTCCTATATGTCAACAGTAATTTTACTTTGTCTGATAACAATGACAGGTGAATCTTTTCAAGTCGATTTGTAGAGAGCATAATTTCAATAGGGAAGGTCTTTTCAAGAAAAATCACATCAACTTATGGTGTGACTGTGTTGCAAAGATACCCAGATCATGACACCGCAGCCCCTTCACTGCTGGGGTGACTTATGGTGTGACTGTGTTGCAGACATACCCAGATCATGACATCACAGCCCCTTCCCTATATATAGGATGATTTAAGGTGTGCCTGTGTTGCAGACATACCCAGATCATGACACCACAGCCCATTCCCTATATATAGGATGATTTAAGGTGTGACTGTTTTGCAAAGATACCCAGATCATGACACCACAACCCCCTTCCATGGGGTGACTTATGGTGTGCCTGTGTTGCAAACATACCCAGATCATGACACACAGCTCCTTCCCTTTGGTTATTTATGGTGTGACTGTGTTGCAAAGATACCCAGATTATGACCCCTCAGCACCTTCACTGGGGTGACTTATGGTGTGACTGTGTTGCAGACCTACCCACATCATGACATCACAGCCCATTCTTTAGGAAAACTTATGGTGTGACTGTGTTGCAAACACACCCGGATCGTGACACCACATCCTCTCCCCTGAAGGTTGAGTGGAGGGTTTTAGGAAAAGGGAGCATTTAAGGGTTTGTTGAAAGGAGGCTCTCTATAAAAGAGATTCGTTGGCTGGAAGGGAACATGAAAAAGTATAGTTATTGGTGGTTGCGATGTAAGGGCACCTGTTATCAACTGATGGAGAGTAGTTAAGGTAAACCGATAAGGTGGAAGTATAAGTACAGAGACCTTGGCCGAGCTTTCACCAAGACCAGTAATGTTTTAGAAACATGATGCACTTATTAACCGTGACATTTTGAAGTAAATGATCCAAGCGTGTGATGGAAAACTATAGCCTGGGCCTGGACGAGGTGGAGCATTCGCCTCCCGATTAACACGAGAAGAGATCGAGACACATGCGGCACATTGTGTGCTAGACCATTGGTGTGTGACACTATCACACTTGACAAGGAAACGTACCATCTGGCGAAACACAAGCGCATCAACACTTATTTCTAATGTGTCAGATATCAAATTCATTTAACAAGATATCAGTAATTAATTGACAGATGTGACTGTTTTATCAGGGTGGGTGAGAACTACATTTTAACTAAATACTCCTGAGCATCTTGTTCTAACGATAAAATTAATAAACATCACCGTATATACACCACTAACATGGCATCAGTTTCCTGTATCAGAAGCCCCTTTTTGCGACTATCCAATACTTGAACACATTCTGATTGGTCAAAAGTGCCAGCATTCTCTCTGTGAGGGGGATCACTGCTAAGCTTCCTATTGGCTGAATCGCAGTTTAAGGGGCGGAACGTATAAGCCGGTTTCTATAAAAAGGAGCGGATGCATGCAGTGTTTTCACATTTCACCTGAAGACAACTCAGCAAGATTTGTTCACAGTTTGTCTGCTGCCGTGTTCAACACATCCCTTAACCACGATGCATCGTCTTAGCGCCATCATCCTCTGCCTCGCACTGGTCTTCAGTGTCCACGGATTCAAAAAATCGACATGTGAGTATTACAATATTTTATTACTTGGTTTGTAACTGTTAATTTTTGCTGTCACTTGATTTATGTTCTGTAACACCTTGCTGCAAAATTGACAAACATTCTATGAATTTTTCTGAATTTGCCAGTTAGATATAATTATTGTAGCTATATGTAGAAATTGTTGATTACGGATTCCAAAAATCCACATGTGAGTAACAATGTTTTATTACTTAGTTTTTAACTGTAAATGTTTGATTAACTTTATTATTTGTTTTTTAACTGTAAATTTGTGTAGTAACTTAATTTATGTTCTGTATAACACCCTGCTGCACAATGAAAAACACTATTCATTTTTCTGAAATTTTCAGTTGGATACATTTGTAGCTTTGTAGAAGTTTTTGATTTTCCCTTATCATCCTTGACAGAAATGTCCTTGACTTAAATGTTTTCACATTTTCGCCAATTCAGCAATGGTTCAGACATTTTTTTTAACATCTAAGGAGGTGCTAATCTTTAAAGACAAGTGTCCTTTTTATTTGATTTCAGCCGACACGTATAAACCCACTAGTACAGTATACTTGAATTGCGGCTCAAAGACCTTATTAATCGACAATGCGATCTTGCACTTGAACGATGACTGCCCAGGTAGTTACGAAGGAGACCTGAGAGTACAAATCGAAAAGTATTGCAAACACAGTGAATCTGAAAGTTCATGTTCCTTCACACTCGCAGATGTTCTCGAGTCGGAGCCCAGGTCTTGCATCAGGGGGTTTGACGTCGGCAAAATATGTTTTTAAGTAAGTCAATCATTGGTGTTTATTTTATTTATTTTGTATGTCATGCACAGTTTGTCACAATCTCAAGCATTTTGTTTTGGGTTAATGCGACTAGACTTCTGACCCAGCCTGGTTCTCTCCCTGTAGTTCACTCAAGTAAACAGAAGACTTATGCTTTTAGTTTAAACGATCATTAAAATAGGACTTAAAGGCAGAGTGCACGTTTGTTAATTGTCAATACTAAGTATCCTATAACTTGGTGTATCACAACATATTTATGCATAAAACAACAAACCTGTGAACCTTTGGCTCAATTGGTCATCAAAGTTGCAAGAAAATAATGAAAGAAAAAACACCCTTGTTGCATAGAATTGTGTTCTTTCAGATGCCTGAGAAAGGCTTCATGCCTGAAGCCTTTCTCAGATTCAAATTTCTGGGTAAAAATGTACCTCTTTTTCTAAAACTACATATTACTTCAAAGAGTGTCGTTTCTAAACAATGTTTTATAATGTCAAAAGCTCTCCAGTGCTGTTTTTCTTGGTCAGTTTTTATGGTCATGAACGATAGTGGAGATTACCAAAGTACACTCTGCCTATAACTGAACTGAAGCAAACAGAATGAGTCAGCCGACAAAATGAAAGTTTGGATTTGTGTTTTGTGTACAATTTGATTATACTTCGATAATAATATAAAAAGTGCTTTTACTTAATATTGCGAAGATTGCGAAGATTGCTTTTGATGACAATATAATTTAATACGTTTATAGTTCTTTTATTCATAGCGCTTGAACATTGTCTTTTTAAAAGGGAAAAACAGTTAACCACATTTGCAGATTCTTTCCAATTGTCAATTCTACTTTTCATTTCAACGCCCCGTTGAATGGCTTTTTGAAAACATGTATAGAAAGGTTTTCTGTTGTCACAGTTACCCATTTTTCTCCAGTTTTCTCAGTTTAAACAAAAATGTAACCCAAAACGAGGCTGGGATGACGACAAGCCTCTTTTTAATTTATGAAATGAGAGTTAAATTCAGTGCATTTCCCCTATCATGAAGACGATTTAATGAAGTGCTGAAACTTAAAGCTATTTGTATAAATTCAAAATTTAGCTAAAACATATTCTTAATATTATTATTTGTTGAACAAAAACAACTTGACTGGAGCGGGATTTGAACCAGCAATCTCTGGATTAACGTGCCTAGTCATTTTCCATTGTATTTTTATTACTGGTAAAATATTTTTCCCTATTTTTATTTGAAGGTCTGAAGTATGCCACGCCTCGATGACGTCATGAATTGCCAAGGGTGTCGTCATCATTAGCAACAAGTCCGATTCATCTCAACGATGTTATCTTGTCAGCAGAACAACCCAGATCGTACCATTAATATGAAGCCCAGCTTGACAATTCACCCAACTATGGTACTGCCCAATGGGCACACTCAAATTCGCTGGTCCATCCATGGTTGGGAGAATAATTCAAGATGGGCCTTAACAATAACTGTTTCTAGTGTAGCAATAGGTGGAGTCATGGTACCAACAACCAAACACAGCCCGTTTGGGCACATTTTTCACACGTGATGATTTAGGTCGCATGTGTTTTTTTCTAGATGTGCAGTAAATGACTAAAAAGGGAAGGTATTTACACAAAGTTTTCATAGTATTAGTAGTAAGCAATGGGCAAATGAATAAATTATGAGACTCTTTCAAAATCTACAGTTTATCAATCCCAATACGCTATTATGGGTAATTTAAACACGGGAATGAACAAAATTCATTATACGCGTTTAATGTTGGAACGTTCCCTAATTACACACAGAACATTCTGTAAAGAAAAACTCCTGATCGTGAGTACCAACATTTTTTCAGATTTTGGGTGCTGTAGTCTTAAATTCAAGTATGAAAGGAACTCAATCTAGACAAAAACTTCACCTTTTTCGTACATCTATATTGCCTTCCCATGGAGTAATATCCTAACATCGGGCGGGTGCAAAATTAATACATACAAAAAGTGACTCTTTTATACGTTAGGGGCGGATCCTCATTGGGATGACTAACATCAGAACATTAGGCAAAAGTTGGTAAAAGTTTCCCATGGGGCATCTTTAACTTGGAGTGTTCCGGTTGTGTACGGTATCGTTTAATGGCATGGCGTTTGGCGCTATGGAAGTTTTTCGTATGAGTTGCTTTCGAAAACACTCCAATTTAAATTAAAAAATGCAATATGGGTAGGATAAAGACGACGGGAATCGAAGGGATTGCTTACACTGAGTTATGAAGATACCATTGGCTAGTCACACCACTGAAAAGAATTAAGAAAGAAGAATAAAGAACAAAGAATAAAGAAATTAAGTAAAAGTTTGTTGACGTTCTTTATATGTGTTTCTAAATGACATTGTTTGTGTAATTACACTCCATTTGATTAGTGAAGCGTACTGTGTAAAGTTAAGAGGTTGAATCTTCAACCAGTCGTGACCCTGTTGTCCGAGTCTGAGTCCTCCCCACCGAGATTAAGGGGGAGTCAAAGAGCTTCGAGGGGGAGTTCAAGTCCTAGTCCACAACAAACAGACTCGAGGCCGGTCTCGAGTCCAAGAGAAGTCTTGAGTCCTCCAGCACTGACTGTCTTCATCATAATTCTTGTGATCTACAAGTCTGATGTGAGAGCACTTCTACAGAGCAAATAATTATAGGCTCAAAAACTGAAGTGTTAAAATGGGTGTTGCCGAAGAAAGAATCAAATTAACATCTAAAGGTGCTAAAATTATACCAATGTAATTATTTGTGCAGAAGTTAGTGTTATTTCAATACCCTTATGGTGTAAATTTTCATTCTTTTTTGGTATACATAAGGTGACCACCCTTTTAAACACCCAAGTTTTAGCATGCAGTGCGTAGTGAATGCCGTGTAAATTATTGATAGTTGTTTTCAACCACTGATGTTAAAATCAAGAGAAATAAAAGCACTTTATTACCATTATTATTCATAACGACAGATTATTGTCCGTACAATCTTCTTGCAGCAGCGATATCATCGGGCTGGAGTACAGCCTTGTTGGATAGGCTGCGCGGTTGTAAGCCGACGTCACAATAACTCCAGATTTCGCTGAGTGTAGTATACCAATGCTGTCATAATAACTCCAGATTTCGCTGAGTGTAGTATACCAATGCTGTGACCAAGCTCATGACGAGTAAGGTATTGGAGGTCGATGTTACCTACAAGTAAACACACGTGAATAATTCAGGACCTTAGAAAATATGAAGTGAATGAAAAAAAAAAAACTAAATAAATTGAATCGTTTCCTAAATACTAATAAGAAGATTGGAAAATTAGGTCGACTTATAGGATTTCCTTGTTTGTTTGTTTTTCATTTTTTTATTGTTCTATATTTAATTAATTCTTTTGTTTGATTACTTTTATTATTTGTTATTTATTGTTTAAATTTTTTATTATTTATTAAATTATGTATTTGTTTGTTTGTTGGGTTGTTTGTTTGTTTGTTTGTTGGGTTGTTTGTCTGTTTGTTTGTGTTTGTGTGATTTGTTTTTTTGTTGTTTCTTTTATTGGTTTATTTGCATATTTTTTTTTTTATGTATTTATTTATTTATTTATTTCTCTTTTACTGCATTTTCTTTCTATTCTCTCTGTCCCCACTCCCGTTACTGTTGACCAATTCTACTCACCGTTTGAAGCAATCCCAGCTTTCTTGAAAGTGAACATGTCATTAAAATGCACGTCTCCGCCAATTGGATCACTTGTCGGGTAGTAGGCATGTGCCAATGCCCCATCGAAAGGCCAATCACCGTGGTCGTTGTCCGATGTAAATTTGATCATATCCGCATCCGCGCTGCCGGTCGTTTTGGTGAACGTCAAACCGCAGATATCTTGCCACTGCTGAAAAGCCGTAGCAATGTCCCTGTTTATGTCAGCACGAGTCATGTCCCAACTGTAGTTTTCGATCCTGCTGCTGCTGCTGCTGCTGCTGCTGCTGCTGCTGCTGCTGCTGCTGCTGCTGCTGCTGCTGCTGCTGCTGCTGCTGCTGCTGCTGCTGCTGCTGCTGCTGCTGCTGCTGCTGCTGCTGCTGCTGCTGCTGCTGCTGCTGCTGCTGCTGCTGCTGCTGCTGCTGCTGCTGCTGCTGCTGCTGCTGCTGCTGCTGCTGCTGCTGCTGCTGCTGCTGCTGCTGCTGCTGCTGCTGCTGCTGCTGCTGCTGCTGCTGCTGCTGCTGCTGCTGCTGCTGCTGCTGCTGCTGCTGCTGCTGCTGCTGCTGCTGCTGCTGCTGCTGCTGCTGCTGCTGCTGCTGCTGCTGCTGCTGCTGCTGCTGCTGCTGCTGCTGCTGCTGCTGCTGCTGCTGCTGCTGCTGCTGCTGCTGCTGCTGCTGCTGCTGCTGCTGCTGCTGCTGCTGCTGCTGCTGCTGCTGCTGCTGCTGCTGCTGCTGCTGCTGCTGCTGCTGCTGCTGCTGCTGCTGCTGCTGCTGCTGCTGCTGCTGCTGCTGCTGCTGCTGCTGCTGCTGCTGCTGCTGCTGCTGCTGCTGCTGCTGCTGCTGCTGCTGCTGCTGCTGCTGCTGCTGCTGCTGCTGCTGCTGCTGCTGCTGCTGCTGCTGCTGCTGCTGCTGCTGCTGCTGCTGCTGCTGCTGCTGCTGCTGCTGCTGCTGCTGCTGCTGCTGCTGCTGCTGCTGCTGCTGCTGCTGCTGCTGCTGCTGCTGCTGCTGCTGCTGCTGCTGCTGCTGCTGCTGCTGCTGCTGCTGCTGCTGCTGCTGCTGCTGCTGCTGCTGCTGCTGCTGCTGCTGCTGCTGCTGCTGCTGCTGCTGCTGCTGCTGCTGCTGCTGCTGCTGCTGCTGCTGCTGCTGCTGCTGCTGCTGCTGCTGCTGCTGCTGCTGCTGCTGCTGCTGCTGCTGCTGCTGCTGCTGCTGCTGCTGCTGCTGCTGCTGCTGCTGCTGCTGCTGCTGCTGCTGCTGCTGCTGCTGCTGCTGCTGCTGCTGCTGCTGCTGCTGCTGCTGCTGCTGCTGCTGCTGCTGCTGCTGCTGCTGCTGCTGCTGCTGCTGCTGCTGCTGCTGCTGCTGCTGCTGCTGCTGCTGCTGCTGCTGCTGCTGCTGCTGCTGCTGCTGCTGCTGCTGCTGCTGCTGCTGCTGCTGCTGCTGCTGCTGCTGCTGCTGCTGCTGCTGCTGCTGCTGCTGCTGCTGCTGCTGCTGCTGCTGCTGCTGCTGCTGCTGCTGCTGCTGCTGCTGCTGCTGCTGCTGCTGCTGCTGCTGCTGCTGCTGCTGCTGCTGCTGCTGCTGCTGCTGCTGCTGCTGCTGCTGCTGCTGCTGCTGCTGCTGCTGCTGCTGCTGCTGCTGCTGCTGCTGCTGCTGCTGCTGCTGCTGCTGCTGCTGCTGCTGCTGCTGCTGCTGCTGCTGCTGCTGCTGCTGCTGCTGCTGCTGCTGCTGCTGCTGCTGCTGCTGCTGCTGCTGCTGCTGCTGCTGCTGCTGCTGCTGCTGCTGCTGCTGCTGCTGCTGCTGCTGCTGCTGCTGCTGCTGCTGCTGCTGCTGCTGCTGCTGCTGCTGCTGCTGCTGCTGCTGCTGCTGCTGCTGCTGCTGCTGCTGCTGCTGCTGCTGCTGCTGCTGCTGCTGCTGCTGCTGCTGCTGCTGCTGCTGCTGCTGCTGCTGCTGCTGCTGCTGCTGCTGCTGCTGCTGCTGCTGCTGCTGCTGCTGCTGCTGCTGCTGCTGCTGCTGCTGCTGCTGCTGCTGCTGCTGCTGCTGCTGCTGCTGCTGCTGCTGCTGCTGCTGCTGCTGCTGCTGCTGCTGCTGCTGCTGCTGCTGCTGCTGCTGCTGCTGCTGCTGCTGCTGCTGCTGCTGCTGCTGCTGCTGCTGCTGCTGCTGCTGCTGCTGCTGCTGCTGCTGCTGCTGCTGCTGCTGCTGCTGCTGCTGCTGCTGCTGCTGCTGCTGCTGCTGCTGCTGCTGCTGCTGCTGCTGCTGCTGCTGCTGCTGCTGCTGCTGCTGCTGCTGCTGCTGCTGCTGCTGCTGCTGCTGCTGCTGCTGCTGCTGCTGCTGCTGCTGCTGCTGCTGCTGCTGCTGCTGCTGCTGCTGCTGCTGCTGCTGCTGCTGCTGCTGCTGCTGCTGCTGCTGCTGCTGCTGCTGCTGCTGCTGCTGCTGCTGCTGCTGCTGCTGCTGCTGCTGCTGCTGCTGCTGCTGCTGCTGCTGCTGCTGCTGCTGCTGCTGCTGCTGCTGCTGCTGCTGCTGCTGCCTGCTGCTGCTGCTGCTGCTGCTGCTGCTGCTGCTGCTGCTGCTGCTGCTGCTGCTGCTGCTGCTGCTGCTGCTGCTGCTGCTGCTGCTGCTGCTGCTGCTGCTGCTGCTGCTGCTGCTGCTGCTGCTGCTGCTGCTGCTGCTGCTGCTGCTGCTGCTGCTGCTGCTGCTGCTGCTGCTGCTGCTGCTGCTGCTGCTGCTGCTGCTGCTGCTGCTGCTGCTGCTGCTGCTGCTGCTGCTGCTGCTGCTGCTGCTGCTGCTGCTGCTGCTGCTGCTGCTGCTGCTGCTGCTGCTGCTGCTGCTGCTGCTGCTGCTGCTGCTGCTGCTGCTGCTGCTGCTGCTGCTGCTGCTGCTGTTGCTGCTGCTGCTGCTGCTGCTGCTGCTGCTGCTGCTGCTGCTGCTGCTGCTGCTGCTGCTGCTGCTGCTGCTGCTGCTGCTGCTGCTGCTGCTGCTGCTGCTGCTGCTGCTGCTGCTGCTGCTGCTGCTGCTGCTGCTGCTGCTGCTGCTGCTGCTGCTGCTGCTGCTGCTGCTGCTGCTGCTGCTGCTGCTGCTG